>CM067558.1:28955645-33955645 GCA_034509755.1 Anisodus tanguticus
GAAATAAGATAAGTAATTAATTTAGAATTTCCTGTCTTTAGAAAAAAAAAACAAGAGAAACAAGAGAATTTGTATAAGAGTAATATATAGTTAGAAAGTTCTACTAACTAAATAAAATGTAAATAAGCATAATGGAAATAAAATCGGATTCCAGTCGATGAATCTTGCAATGAGATATGCCTTACAATAAACCAATAAACAAAGCAAACTAGGCGGTTCCATAAATCCGTAGCCAGATTTTTTTTTTCTGGAAAGTATTTTCTTATATTCAATTTTGTATTGGACAAGAAAGGAATTCCCTTTGTGTATGCGTGCCTCAAAAAGGTATAGTACTAGATTCCATTACATGCATCGGGGGCAATAGAAAAAGCCATCATTTCTTGGAATACTGACTATAATGCTACCAATAATTGTACTAATCCAACCTCATATGTCTTTCTCCTACCAAAAGGAAAGAAAAAAGAACTAAGGATTTCCCCTTTGCTTTGACAATGAAATTCTGCCCCCGGTCCCCTTCATAAAAAGGGAGAGATTTATTGATATATTTATTGGATCCGTCGGGACCGACGGGGCTCGAACCGCAGCCTTCCGCCTTGACAGGGCGGTGCTCTAACCAATTGAACTACAATCCCAGGGAAATACGGGATCTAGCAAAAAAATTGATTCTCTTTTATCTCCGGATCGGGTATTTCTGAAGTACAAAGGGGGTTATATCATCTCATGGCGGATTGGCGAATTATTGGGCCAAGCTGGATTTGAACCAGCATAGACATATTGCCAACGAATTTACAATCCGTCCCCATTAACCGCTCGGGCATCGACCCAGGAAGAATCAATTTTAGACTTATTGGTAATCCATGATCAACTTCCTTTCGTAGTACCCTACCCCCAGGGGAATTCGAATCCCCGCTACCTCCTTGAAAGAGAGATGTCCTAAACCACTAGACGATGGGGGCCTGCTTGACCAACGACCATCATATTATGATCATAGTATGATCAGTTTTTTGAAATTGTCAATATAATCGAACGATTCTATCCGAGGGATCTTTCCCCCTTTCAGAATTGCATAATTTTTTTTTATTCGTCATTGAGGAGCATATTTGATGGAAGGATGGGGAATCCTTTTGAACAACCCGTTATAATAGAAAAGCCTTATATCTTGAAATTAATTCATCAAGTTGATGATAAAATCCATGGGCATTCCAGTGGACATTATGCGCTTGTTACACAACAACCCCTTAGAGGAAGAGCCAAACATGGGGGACAACGGGTAGGAGAAATGGAGGTTTGGGCTCTAGAAGGGTTTGATGTTGCTCATATTTTACAAGAGATGCTTACTTATAAATTGGATCATATTAGAGCTCACCAGGAAGTACTTGGTACTATGATCATTGGGGGAACAATACCTAATCCCAAAGATGCTCCAGAATCTTTTCTATTGCTCGTTCGAGAACTACGATCTTTAGCTCTGGAACTGAATCATTTCCTTGTATATGAGAAGAACTTCCAGATTAATAGGGAGGAAGCTTAATCGGAATGAATAATAATTTTTCTTCTATGATCGATCGATATAAACATCAATAGCTCCGAATTTGATTAGTTTCTCCTCAACAAATAAGTGTTTGGGCCACTAAAATCCTGCCTAATGGAGAGATAGTTGGAGAGTTAACAAAACCAAACGAAATCTTTCAATTTCTTATTTTACTATGTTCAACTCTATGTATTCCTCTATCCGTAGAGTACATTGAATGTACAGAAATGACTATAACAGAGTTTCTCTTATTCATATTAACAACTACTCTAGGGGGAATGTTTTTATGCGGTGCTAATGATTTAATAACTATCTTTGTAGCCCCAGAATGTTTCAGTTTATGCTCCTCCCTTATGTGCATAATGAGAATAATACATAGAATAAAAAAAGATTCAACGATGAAAATATTCTCATTATGAACTCAGCAGGGCTAGTGTTTTTACAAGAAATCTCTAGCCAACCTTCCTGCAAGAGATTCTTTCTTAACATCAAGCCTATTGGGACTAGATAGAAATGATAAGATAACTCCAACAATTTCTTTGTTTTTAATGCCTCCTAATTTCCAGGAATTAGTCACTTCAATAGCCTTCGATGGTTATACGGGTATCCAAAGGACGAACGAGATGGATGTTTGTTGTCCCAACCATTCTTTTAGTCCCAAGCCCGCTAAGGAAAGGGCTAACTTAGAACAAAGTTTTCGTGTTGTTGATTCCTAGGTGTAGCGCTTCTTCCCCTGTGCTGCCTATTAGCACTAGTAGAGTAGGATTAACCTGTAATACAGAACCTCTAGGCGTAACCTTTTGCTTAATACTAGAATCGAAGAATTGAAACATAGCATCTGAGGTTGCATTAATCGAGGATACACGACAGAAGGAATTGTTCTATTTCCAAACTTCACCTTCAAAAAGCGTAGATTTTTTTTATAATTTTCTCGAATCACGTGTTTTTCTCCTCGTAAGACTGAGAGAAATGAATAAATATGAAATAAAAAAAAAGAATCAAATCGCACCTAGAAATAAGCAAGTACCCATTTTAATCATTTTAGTGACCTTGACCCGACCGAAAGCCTATACCTCAACAGTTTGCCATATTGTGCACCTTGCATCCCCACATTGTACTTTTTAAGATGAGTTTCAGTTTTAATTATGTTGCTGATTTTAAAAATCTATATTAAATTTAAAATTATTATAGACTTGGTTACGATAGTCTATCATCTGTTTATCTTATAAATGTCACAAATAGTTGAGTGACTTCGTGGTTAGAAAACAAAGTTGAGTGAGTTTCTGAGTAAAATACCTATAGTTGAGTGACTTTGTAGGTGAAACACTAATAGTTGAGTTACTTCATGGTTAGAAAATAAAGTTAAGTGAGTTTATGAGTAAAATACTTATAGTTGAATGACTTTGTGAGAGAAACATACATAATTAAATGACTATTTGAGATATTATTTCACACAACTCTATGTTCAAGTTTAACTCTATATAAATTTAAGTAAAGTGAAAAATATTTGAAATATATATGACCAAACGTCTACCTAATTTTTTAATTCTTTATTGAAGATATTGTAAAATTTGAGACCTAAATTGTGTTTTACAACGTTCTGATAGATGAAAATGAGATGAGAAATATGACGGCAGAGAAAAGGGTAATTAATTAAATAGAGAGATATACATCGACATACAGTGTGGTAGTAGAAAAGAGGAGAGTGAGAGAGCAGCAAAAGAAAGAAAGAAAGGAAGGAAGGTGGAGGGTCTGTTTCCACCACAGACAGTATTATTATTACCAACAACAACAACAACAACAACAAGGTGGAGGGTCTATCATGTTACTCATTCTCTTCCTTAGGTAAATCCCTCACATTCCCTTGCACACAGGTTTAGAGTTTCTCATCTCTATCTATCTGCATTCTCCATTATTAGTGCATTTCTAATTTCTCATCTCTCACATTCTGCTAATTACTGCAAAAATGGTATCCAGATCTATAATTTATGATGAGTATAATGTCATGCTACTCCACTATTATCCCTCTTTCTGTCACTGTTATTGCTAAATGACAACTCAAAATCTCTCTGCATTTGCCCCAACTAAATCATTTTTTGTCTGGATTTTAGAATATATTTGATGCTTCTATCTGCAATTTGCCTGCTTTATGATTTTTGGCCTACTTATTGGAAGCTATACTTTTGTGATTTGATCTGTTTGGCCTACTATGTGAGAATAGATGTTGTTCTAAAGATGGATCAGTTTCCTTGATGTGCTTTTTTAACAATGTAGTATGAGATGGATGTGTGGCCATACCATGAGAGATAATATTAGGAAGGAAAATATTTGATACAAGGTGGGAGTGGCCACAGTGGAGGATAATATGCGGGAAGTGAGGTTTAGATAGTTTGGACATGTGCAGATGCCCAGTAAGGAGGTGTGAGAGGTTGGCCGTAGTGGGCTTGAGAAGGGGTAGAGATAGCCTAAGAATTATGGGGTGAGGTGATTAGGAAGGATATGACACAACCTCAGCTCACCGATGACATGACCCTTGATAGGAGAGGGTGGTGGTCAAGAATTAGGATAGAAGGTTAGTAGGTAGTCGGATGCATTTCTTCTCCATTCCCGTAGTATTGGTATTATTCTTGTATTTTCGTATTTTTAGATTCTATTACTACCTGTTGTTTCTTCAACCTCGGTTATCTTGCTGTTGTATCTGTCTGTTGCTACTGCCTTCTTTTTCATATTTCATTGAGCTGAGAGTCTATCAGAAATAACCTCTCTACTTTCTCAAGGTAGGGGTAAGGTCTGCGTACACACTTCCCTCCCCAGACCCTACTTGTGGGATTACCCTGAGTTTGTTGTTGTGGTTGTAGTATTTACAGCTATCTAAACGTTTAAACAGTATTTCTATTGAAATAGGTACAACCACACTGCTGGATACGGTGAGCTAAAGTGAATTTTAGAGCCCGTTAACAAGTTTCTGTTCAAGGGTGTTAGGGACTGTCCTCACGCATTGTCATTTGGATATCTGCTGATAGTTAGGTTGGCGTTATGGGTTCTCAATTCCCATCTCATCAGTTGAGCGGTGGCCTTTATGTATCTGGCCGACCTGAGCAGCCAAAAGAAAAGGCCCCGACTATGAGCTCAGTTGCCATGCCTTATACCGGTGGGGATATAAAAAAGTCTGGAGAACTTGGAAAAATGTTTGTTACCCCAACGGATGGCTCGAGGTCACGGAAATCTGGACCAATCAACAATGCCCCGTTGAGAACAGGATCGTTTAGTGGTGCTACTTCTCATTCAGGTCAACTTAATTCAGTCAATCGTATGACTTCTGGTGGTGGTGGTCCTGGATATGTTTCGCTGAAAAAGACCAACTCTGGGCCTTTAAATAAACACGGGGTGCCTATAAAGAAGTCCTCTGGTCCTCAAGCTGGAGGAGGTACTGTTTCGTCCCGTCAAAATTCTGGCACTGTCCCGCCAATTCTCCCTACCACTGGCCTCATTACATCTGGTCCTCTAAATTCTGCTGGAGCTCCTCGGAAAGTGTCAGGTCCCTTGGATTCAACAGGGTCAATCAAGCTGCAGAATTATTCTGTAGTTCATAACCCAGCCGTTACTCGCATTAACCAATGTGATGAATACTCCTTTCGCAAGAACTTCCCAAAACCAATATTTTGGTCCATCATTCTTTTATTTGTGATGGGATTTATTGCTGGTAGCTTTATCCTTGGTGCTGTTCGCAATCCCATTCTTCTCGTAGTTGTTGTTGTCCTATTTGCCATAGTCAGTGTGGTGTTCACATGGAATACTTGTTATGGAAGAAAAGCTATTGTTGGTTTCATTTCTCAGTACCCAGATGCTGAGCTTAGAACTGCTAAAGATGGCCAATTTGTTAAAGTTACTGGGGTATGTATTGTCTTTGCGCAAAATCTTTGTGTGTACTTCCTTTATCGCTCTTCCTATCTCAGTCCCTCAAATAAATAGCTACTGCAGTTCTCATATGTGATTTGTCATAGTTATGCTCCCTTTACTAAAGTCCGGTGACATGTGAACTTAGTAGAGTAGTAATGATTTTCCATTCCTTAAAGCTGATCTTGACCTCAAGTATTATACTCAGATAAGTGCTTGATTGGAGTTTTCATTAATGGTTTATTTAACTCTTGACTTAATTTGTGTCTTGAATAGATGCAATAGTGTTGAATTATAAAAGAACTGTTACTCACTAGAGTATCATGGTTTCTATTATGTTTATGAGACTGCTAATGATGATCAGTAGTTCTATGTTCACTTTGGTTTTATTAGTTTTTGGTGAAACAAATTCTTTCAATTGCTTTGCAAAAAGAAATAATGTTGAAAGAGTTTTGCTAATAATGTTGAAAGAGTTTTGCTAACCTACAACATGATGGTCGTAGGTTAGCAACCTACCTATTTTTTGATTCACTTAAATGCCCTTACTTTTCCTTTTAGTGTCTGGTTTTTTTTGTCTTTTAGCCTAAAAATTTACCAATTCAATTCTCATTTTGTTCCCTCATTCTCCTACGGCCTACGGGTCTGTGAAAACTGAAAAAATGCCTCTTCAAAGACGAATTATTTAACGTTTGAACCTCATCTTCATTTTGCAAATTTAGTTTTGAAAGTCCAATTGCATTTCGCCCAAATTCTCCTAATTTCTTCCTATTCTTTTTCCACTTAAATATCATTCTTTTTTTTCCAGATCTGTAACTGTTTACCCCTTTTCATTCTGTTTAGGAAAATTTAATTCCCTCTTCGAGCTGCATACGAAGAATAGGGAGATTTGTGGAATTCAGAAATGAACCCATTTGAGGCGCACACAATTCATTTTTTTATGTTCGTAATTTTAAGTCTAAACCCCAAATAAATTAGCTATGATAAGAAAAGAAAAAGATCAAAAAATCATAAGATAATAGCAGTGGGAGCAGCTCGTGAGCTTTCTGCTGATGTAGGTGCAATTCTTTACCATAATATAAGAAAATCGTGGAGATAAAAATATAATGGTTACTTCATACTTGTAAGAAGTTGAGGAGTAAATGGAAAAGAAAAACACAAAGCAAACATAGAAGAAAATGATTTCATTAAAGAATAATGGCCGCCTTCTCGTCTCCTTTTTAGTTTTGGGTGATAGTGATACAAGTGAAATGAACTGAGGGGATTTTAATGAAATGACAAAATGGTCCATAATTTTAATGTGCTGGAAGAAAAAGCAAGGGCATTTAAGTGAATCAAAAAATGGGTAGGTTGCTAACCTACAATCTTCATGTCGTAGGTTAGCACAACCCATGTTGAAAATATCAAAACCTTAAAGTTGGATCGGAGGGTTTAAATTTAAGATGTCCTTCGCGTAATGGAGAATTGCAAGTGAAAAGACCTGCAAATTTTTTAATATTGTCTTTTAGGCACTTCTCACTTTGGTTGCAATGTTATATAAAGGACTTCATAGACGATTATTCTTCTACAACTCTATTCTACTGGTTGTTGAGGACAATATTAATTGGAAAATGAAATATTCGTTGTCCAACTTCTATAATCCTCCTTTTAGAGCTTCTTCTTTCGGTAACTTGGCTTCTTGAGCTTACAATACTCTTCCTAGTGTTATGAGTAATGCTTGGATTTAATAGATAATGTGAAGCTTTTATTTTAATTTACATATATTGTTCTTGTTGGAATTTGAGGCCATTTTGGATATTCTATGTTGTTGTAGGTAGTTACCTGTGGAAATGTCCCTCTTGAATCCTCGTTTCAGAAGGTTTCTAGATGCGTTTATACTGTCACAAGCTTATATGAGTACCGAGGGTGGAATTCAAAAACTGCCAACCCAAAACATCGTCGGTTTTCTTGGGGTCTTCGTACACTGGAGGTGAGGAAAGATTGTATAAGTCCTTTTGTTCATTTGGAAAGAAACCAATGTTAGTGTGCATTCCTCCTTGAATGATGGCCCATGTTGATGGAAACTAATTAATGCTCTACGAATATTGCTTATTTTCATATATTGAAAACAAGAATGTGTTCAAGGATCATTCTTGTGTTGTTTATCTCTTCTTTTTGCATGAAAAGCTTTAAAAATAGATCTCGAGGTCTCTAAATTCACCAGCTAGACGTTAATAAAATATGACAGCTCGGTGCACGAAGCATCATGGGTTCATGCAGAGTCTGGGGAAGGACCTCACCCCAAGGGCGTGTAATGTAGATAGTCTACCCTGACACAAGCGTCAACTGCTATACTTTAAGTCAAAGAAAAATAGCAGACAACTTAGAGTTGAGAAAATTAAAAACATCGACGAAGATTTGGGCTTGTCTGGAGTTGTCAGCAAGTCGCACTGGCCACTGCTTTATGAGTTTTCAACATTGGGAGTTCCTCGGTCAGAATAAGAGGGTTTTATGAAATGTGGCGAAATACAATCTTAATGAGGAAAGAATAGCAATACGGACCAAAGTAAGCTCAAGGAATCTTTTGAATAACCTCCTAACATAATAAAGTAACAAAGCTTCTCAGATTCGAAATAAAGTCATAAAATCTGCTCCTTCGAAATAAGTTGTGTAGATGCGATAACATAAAAAGTAAATGTCACTTAATAGGAAGAAGGCTCCAACTTTTAGGGAACTATCTAATTCTTGTTTCTAGGGAGAAGTAGGAATCCTAATGCCCTTTGACTTCTCGTTCAAGCTTACCTCAGATAACTAATCACCATGATATAATGGAAATCTTTTGAATTCTAGCTTATAGAAAACAAAGTTTGTCTGCATTTGGAAGTAAACCAATCAAAACATTCTTCAAAGCACTGTTCTAACTAACCAATGGAAAAGTTCTAGGCAAAGGGACAGAATGAGAGGCTTATATGTGTCTGTATTCTAGAAAACTATTGATATCTTGAAGTGTTCTCAAGACTTCTAAGGTTGCAAAGTATGTCATACAGTGAGTTCATGTCCAGATATCAAGAGAAGTTTGAATGCCTTATTTATTTGACTGCTATGTGATGTCATTGTAAGTTCATTTGAACCTCCTTCCCTCGTCTGTTGTTTCATCCTGTCCTTCTCCTTCCCTTTATTTACTTTTATCACATAATTTATGCTTATGTTCATATATGCTGTGTAATTCATTGAAATAATTCTTACAGGAAACTGAAGTCTTCCTTTGTCTTTGCAGCGGCATGTCTCTGATTTCTATATCTCTGATTTTCAGTCTGGGTTAAGGGCTTTGGTCAAAACTGGGTATGGTGCAAGAGTAACCCCTTATGTTGAAGAGTCTATCGTTGTGGATATCGATCAATCAAATAGGAACATGTCACCCGAATTTGTCAGATGGCTGGCAGAGAGAAATCTATCCAGTGATGACCGAATAATGCGATTGAAAGAAGGGTATGGCTTATTTCAACCTCAAAGAATCTTGAATATTTCTTCTGCTTGCGTACTTCTTCGATTAATAACAGGCAACATGCTCAATCATAACTAGATGCAGGCTCTACCCTCAACAGTTAGTAACTTGTAGAATTATTGGTCAATGTATTTGTTACCTTTTTTTAATCCCTGCCATGCATGTTGTTCTCAGTTTGTTTTTTCCTCTCCCACATCTTTGTTCAGGTATATAAAAGAAGGTAGCACTGTCAGTGTAATGGGAGTTGTCCAACGGAACGACAATGTTCTGATGATTGTTCCTCCTCCAGAGCCATTTTCAACAGGATGTCTGTGGGCTAAATGCGTTCTTCCAGCCAGTCTGGACGGCATTGTTTTGAGATGTGAGGACAGTTCAATGATTGATGTCATTCCAGTGTAGCACTTTTATAATTCTAGAAGGCTCTGCTATTTTTGTTTTAAATATGTTGGAAAACCCTCTTCGGCTGGGAACAAGAATGGCATCTTCACTCCGTTAACCAGATGTATAGTTTGTCAATTTGATTCGATTTGTTTTTTTATTTTATTTCTGTTCTTCCTGTAATGGCGTTGGTGTCATCAATTGTGTAGAGGCAACATGTTGATTACTGAGGATTTTTGTTATGGCTAGAAAGTCGGATACTTTTGTTGACGTTGGGGGGCTTTACAAAACATTATTCCCCAATGGATACAAGATATGTTTATTTGGTATTAGTAATTCTTTTGTGGCCTCTTAGCCACTCTCAAGGCTGTTCTTGCGAATGAAACCACTCCTCCTGCATTGCAGCCTGACCTTGCTTGTCGGAAATCTTGAAATCAGACGATGGGAAAGCTTGGAACTGATACTTCTAAATATATTTGGAGTCACATTCTATGTATTTCTGGATTCCAGATGCAAAGTAGAACTTGGTATGAATTTGAATCGAGTAGAATACGAAAATCTTTCTAGCTACCCTCTCCCCCCTCCCAAACCCACCCACCATCTCTAATAGGAAAAAATTCATGTGGTGCCCTGTTTGATCGTTGCCATTTTAGCTGTACAAGTTTTTTTTTTGTACCCAGTTTTGGCAAACTTTAAGACACAAATTGGCAAACATAAGATAAGAACTTGTTGTCTTCTTCTTCTTCTTCTTCTTAGTTGATGTATAATAATGTTTTAGAATCTATAGCAATTAAAGTATAATTCTTGGAAAAGCTTGAAAATACTAGTAAATAACCTATGCAAAATTAGTTTGTTAGATTTGTTGTTGCTTTGATAAATTGATGATCGGGGTTTGTATCTAACTTATGTTCAAATATGACCTATTTTGAATAGATTTTGGCGTTGAATCGTATCTTGGATAGTTGAAACTTGACGAACAAGCTATTTTTGGGCAAAATAAGTGAAGTTTCGGCAAAAAAATGTTGAATTCCAGGCATATGTGCATAATGTTAAAAAAAAATAAAAATTGAACTAGTTGAGTAACTTTCTTCCGGCAAATGGCAACTCCTAAAATGAGTTAAATTGGAAAGTACCTACAAAATCAAAAGCTAGATTAGTAAAATGGTCTGTCAGTGTATTCCCTTCCCTGAGCACATGCATGATATGCACTTCCACTTAGGGGTGGTGTGCAAAAACCGGTTTAACCGATAAATCGAATCAATAAAAATGTTATTGATTTAGCGGTATTGGATTATTGGGTTAACGGTTTGTAAACGAGTTTGTAAAAAAAATTATTTGGTTATCGGTTCGGTTTCTAGTTTTAAGGATTTAGTTAATGGTTAAACTGATAACTCAATAAGCTTATATTAAGATTATATTTTTATCCCTAATTATATAATAGTGACTTTAAAATTTAATTTTTAAATACAAATCATATTTTTAAATTCTTACCGCAGGCACGCTTATTCTCTCAATTCTCAATTCGCTTAGCATTTGTACTTTCACTGTTTAGAATGCATAAAACAATTTTGAAAGTTCATTATCATTTGATAATTTGCTGGTTGATTGCTACAACGCATTTTATAATTTGTGTAGACTTTTATGCATAAGAGAGCTTATATATGGACAAATGAAAATAAGAAAAAACAAAAAAATTAGCGGAGCATTTTCTTATTGGTTAAATCGAAAATTGAACCGTTAAGGACCAAAAACTAATAAAACGAAAATTGATAACAAATATCTTATCGGTTTGGTTATTGGTTTAACATATTTACAACCGATAAACCAAACCGATATTACACAAAACCGAACCGACCAATAAGCACCCCTGCTTCTATTCCTCTCCTCAGCATGTCGATTGCATTGATCTCCATAGTCACACTCCAAGGTACTTCCCATAAACCATTCAGTATGTTCTTCATGGCTAGAGAGTCAGTTCCCATAATCACTGGGAGTAGTTGCATATCAACACAAAAGTCCAACCCTTCTTTGATTGCCTTAGCTTCAGCATACATACTTCATGAATTATGCAGCTTTCTCCCTTTAGCACAAATAAGATCAACCTCATGATTCCTAATACAGAAAGCAGCTGAGCTATGCCCTGGGTTGCCATGAATGCTCCATCAGAATTACATTTGTACCGACCTATGGAGGGACTACTCTATTACACTAGTTTATGACCAATGTATGGTCAGTATTCCTCCAAACATTGCACCAGAAGAGGCCAAGAGGCGGATGTGTTTGAGCCATGGAAATCATTTCCTGGCAAATAAATATATTGTGTTGCTAATGTCATGAATCACTCTATTGAATGAATATGATCCTACATACAATACTGCATTTCTTCTCTTCCAAATATGCCACAGAACTAATGTAGGAACAACCTGATATATATAGTCTTCACCTTCTCATTACCTTTAGCACTACACCACTTTTGCATTGTTTGTTTCACCTGGACAAAAGGACCATGAATCCTAACTGCACTAGTATAATATTTTCATACACTTGTAGAAAATTCACCAGTAATGAATAAATGATCCATGGTTTATAATTGAGGAGATGAACAACACATGCATCTAGATACAACTGCTACACCATATCTGGCCAGAACTTCATCAATAGGTAGTTTGGCTTTCAACAACCTCCATAGAAAAAAAGAAAATCTTGAAAGGAAGTCCTTTAACTCATATTCTTCCAGTTGTTGAGAGATATTCTGTCCATTTCACAACAGTTCCCAAGCACTACTTACTGTAAACTCCTAGTGCTTGTTAAGTTACTTAGTTTTTGTTTGACATGATCCACAATATTAGTAGGAAGTAGTTGTTGTATCCTTTCATATTTCCATCCCCCTTCCTGCATTAACTCCCCAACCTCTTCTACTGCATCAATAACATGCACACCTTCCTGCAAATGTAATTGTCCCAATTTGGTTCAATTATCAAACTAGATATTCGGGCATACGACAAAGTCCCTAGGGAGGTTCTATGGAGATGTTTGGAGGTTAGAGGTGTACCTGTGGCGTACACTAGGGCGATCAAGGATATGTATGATGCAGCCAAGACCAGGGTACAGACGGTAGGAGGAGACTCAGAGCACTTCCCAGTGATGATGGGGCTGCATCAGGGATCAATTTTTAGCCCATTCTTATTTGACTTGGTGATGGATGGACTGACGCGACAAATCCAAGGGGAGGTGCCATGATGTATGTTATTCGCAGATGACATAGTCCTGATTGATGAGACTCGCAATAGAGTGAATGCTAAGCTGGAGGTTTGGAGATAGAGTCTGGAGTCTAAAGGGTTCAGGATGAGTAGGACCAAGACAGAATACTTGGAGTGCAAGTTCAGTAACGGGAGCGACCTTGAGACAGGCATGGAGGTGAGGCTTGGTACTCAGGTCATTCCAAAGAAAGGAAGCTTCAAGTACCTCAGGTCTATTATCCAAGGGGATGGAGAGATTGATGACGATGTCACACATTGTATTCGGGCAGGGTGGATGAAATGGAGGCTCGCATCTAGAGTCTTATGCGACAAAAAGGTGCCACCAAAACTTAAAGACAAGTTCTATAGGGCGGTGGTTAGACCGACTATGTTGTATGTGACAGAGTGTTGGCTAGTCAAGACTTCGCACATCCAAAAGATGAAAGTTGCGGAGATGAGGTTGCTGAGATGGATGTGTGGGCATACAAGGAGGGATATGATTAGAAATGATGATATCCGGGACAGCGTGGGAGTGGCCTCAGTGGATGATAAGGTGTGGGAATCGAGGTTGAGATGGTTTGGGCATGTGTAGAGGAGAGACACAAATGCCTATGTGCGGAGGTGTGAGAGGTTGTCTATGGATGGGTTCAGTAGGGGTAGAGGTAGGCCGAAGAAGTATTGGGGAGAGGTGATTAGACGGGATATGACGCAGGTGAAACTTACTGAGGACATGACCTTAGATAGGGGGTTGTGGAGGATACAGATTAGGATAGAAGGGTAGTAGGTAGTCGAGCGTAGTCCTACTTACGCTTGCAAACTGGTAGTTGTAGTGTTATTATTGTAGGCCCACTTAGCCTATCATACTAATGATGCACAATATTGCTTTATAGTCCCCAGTAGTTTGATTTCTGCTGCTATGTGTTCTTTAGTGTACTTTGTTTAGCTTATTTACCCGCGCTAGTTATTGCTTACTTTTCCAGAATGCGCTATAATAGCTTATTGGCTTTTGATACCAGTATTTTCATACTACTTTAAATTTTTTTGATCGGGTCTGACCGTTTCTCTTGCTTATACTTTGTCTTGAGCTGAGGGTCTCTCGGAAATAGCCGCTCTACCTACCAAGGTAGAGGTAAGGTCTACGTACACTCTACCCTCCCCAGACCCCACGTTGTGGGATTGCACTGGGTATGTTGTTGTTGTTGTTATCTTAGCAGCTCCATTTATTGGTTCCCACCACATTTGTTTTTCAATGAGTTCTCTATTTCCCAACATCATTTTCCTGACTTCAGATCCTCTTTTTCATTGAACAACAGTAGGGATGTGCTTTTTACAATACTTATTCCACATGAAGATGAGACATAAGGATCTGTTAGTCCTGAATCTCAACCAGAGCTTAGCATACATAGCCTTTGATACATCAAACATGGATATGAAGCCTAAGCCACCTTCTTCTTTAGGCAAACAAATATTGGCGCAAGATGACCAGTGTCTGTTTTTTCCTTCCTCCTTATTACTCCAGATTGTGTTTTGCAAATATGTTATGCAATTCATTTACTACACATTTTGGAGGAACAATTGCTGATAGTAAGTGGACTGGGATACTTTGGAGTATACTCGAAATTGTAAAGTCCCAAATTAAAATAAATTTAAAAATAATAATATATATATATATATATATATATATATATATATATATATATATATATATATATATATATATATATATATATATATATATATTAATGTGGCATTAAGGCCATGATCTGCACGTTCCCCCCTCATCTCCCTCAACCTCTTCTCATTCCACCTTCCACAAGTTACACACACAACTCACTATATATTCTGCATAGCACAAAAGAAAAACACTTAGCACAAAGAACATAAGTTCAGAAAAGTACAAAGAGAAAACAATCAGAAAAATAGAAGAGAACAAATATTACCTTTAGCAATCAAGTGTGATAGTTCTTTCGCGGTCACGAAACAGAAAAAAAGGTGAGTTCTCTCACTCATAACTCTTAGTATAATTCCTTATTTTTAAGTTACAATACATATTATAATATGATCCGGATGTTGAAAGAATGATCATGAATTTATTGTTAGTAGGTTATTTGATAACTAGTTTGGGTCATGAAATTACAATCTGTTTCGCTGAATTATATCTGTTAGAATTGGATGAAACTTAATAGGGTTGTACATATCTCCTTCACGATCCGATTGAGCCCAAGCGGGGCTAAAACCGACATACGGTTTGAGAGTTATCACAGTTCAAAGTTTCTGCCTCGGATCGAATAAAATCCAGAAGGCAGAACGTATAATGGAACAAGAAGGCAGAACGTATAATGGAACAACTGTACATATTGGTGAGGAATTTGAAAGGTTGTGCTGAATAAAAGTTCTATATTTGTCTATTCTCGATAGTTTGAGACTTTACTGAGATTAATCCGACTTATGGATAAAACGTTATGACTGTTTTAAGATTGTGTTTCGTTTTACAAAAGTCTGGCGAAATAGTTTTCTGAGAGTTGTTAAAATAAAATAATTGAATGCTTCGGTGAGGAATATGAAACATTGTGCTGAATAAAAGGTCTATATTTCTCTGTTCTCAATAGTTTGAGACTTTACGGAGATAAATCCGACTTACGGATAAAAAGTTATGACTGTTTTAAGATTGTGTTTTTTTTTTCAAAAAATTATGGCGAGACAGTTTTCATAGGGTTGTTTCTTGCGAGAATTAGTACTAGTTATACTAAGCATTTTTAGAGGAAACTTGGGATAGTGAAATATCCCCGTGTTACCTTCGACTCGGCATAAGAAATACCTTTTTTGAAGTTACGGTTCGAGAGTTATAACCCTTACAAGTGGGAAGGGCGAAAAGTTGAAAGAAGGAAATATTATTTGAGTCTTTTGAACATATAACATATATATACAAATATATAAATGCATTGGATCGGGTTGCACGTACCGCAACAAATATTTAAATGCATTGGATCGGGTTGCACGTACCACAATAAATATATAAATGCATTGAATCGGGTTGCACGTACCGCAACAAATAGATAATATAAATGCATTGGATCGGGTTGCACATACCGCAATAAGTATATAATATGTTATATGAGATAAAACATGGGTACTGGTTAAACTAAGTATTTTCCTAGGACGAGTGGGGAGGAGATCTTGCACGTAAATATTTATTGGCTTATATAATGAAAGTATTGTAGACTATTTTTTTTCTCACAACATGCTTATTATGTTTATAATATGATTGTAATTAGAATATTGTGAGGTTACTTTGGATTGTAAGGCGAGGTTCTTACTCAGCCCCGGATGGTAGGGCTGACTCTTTTAACTAACATGTTTCAGGAAAGCGCGATAAGGGGAAAGTTCTGCAACAGGGCTAGCGATCGTCCCATTTGTTCCACCAATCCATTTCTTCGAACTTGGTGACTTTCGTTCTTAAATAAGTAGGTGGAAGAAGTTAGTCTCATTATCTCGGAGGATGCCCCATGTGAGATGGCTTCCTTTCAAACTTCGAAATTTCTATTTCCACATGTGGAATTTCCATTGAGTCTAGGTAGAAGTTATGGTTGTACGAGCATGGACTCGCGCTCTTATTAATTAAGTACATAACATTTTTTACTTTTATTGTTATTACTACTTCCGCACTTAAATACAGGTTTAATTTGGGAAAAAAGTGTATTAAAATGGTTCGCCTGGAGGAAAAGGGAAGATTGTCCAGGTGCCATCACGCTCTAAGGGAAGACTTGAGAAAAGTTGGGGTGTGACAGAAATCAAGAGTGCTTCCCCACCGTAAGAAAATATTCTACCTTTCCAAGCCTACAACCTATCCTTCATCTTTTTGGGCAAATCAGTGTAATATATATTCCTTTCCTGGTATGAGTGATTAGGCATCCTAAGTATGTGAATGAAAATTACACTCTTGCCATTCCAGTGCATTGTTCCACCCATTTAACCAATTCAACTGCTACATTCCGATGCATATAGAAGACACTTTTCTCTTTAGTTATCTTTTGACCTGATTGAGTTTCATATTCTTGCAATGAATTCATGATCATCTGAAGTGACACTTTATTAGCTGAGGTAAATATGATGGTATCATCAGCATAGGCTAGTTGATTTAAGTTGGCACTCTATTTGGGCATGGCAAAACATGTATACAATCTACTACAAAAGAAAGCATTTAAGGACCTGGACAAGACCTCAATAGATAGTTTAAAGAGGGGTGGGGACAAAGCATCCCCTTGTTTCATCCAAATCATGTCTACAAAAACATTTGAAAATCCCATTCGTCTCAACACCTTTGTAACAAAAAGCCATGAAACTCTATCATAAGTTTTTTTTCATGTCAAGCTTGATGATGGTATTTGCTGGTTTGCCTCTTTTTCTAATATCCGTCACTGTCTCCTGTGTCAACAGAACATTCTCAATTATACCCTTTCCTTTGACAAATTCTGATTGATTAGCAGATATAAGAGCAGGTAACACTTTTTCTAGTCTATCATGAACCACTCTAGACAACACCTTATTGATGAAGTTACTTAGGTTTATTATCCTCATGTCAAAAAAAGTATGAACCTCATTCTTTTTTTATAGGACTAAATTGGTGTGAGTGATGGATTTTGAGAGAGTATGACCAGTAAAGAAAGCCTAAGTAATGTTTAGTAAATTTGGTTTAACTATGTCCAAGCATGTTTGAAGAAAACAACCAGAGAAGCATTAGGTCCACTAGAACTGTCTCCATCATCTCAAATAAAAATCAGAATTCTCCCTTCTGTGAGAAAATTGGTGATGATAAAATATGATTTCCTCATTGGTCATTGCACCTTCCTCTTCTAACCAATATCCCTGGTCATTTTGAATCTTCTTAAGTTGAAGCCTCCTTCTTATACCATTTACCACATTATGAAAGAATTTGATATTCCTATCATCTTCATCAAACCAAGTAATGCCAGCCTTTTGCCTCCAAAACTCCTCTTCAAAATGTAGATTCTTCTTGAATTCAGCCTGAGCTTTTTGTAGTATTCTTATGTTCATTTCAGTAGGTCTCTCTTCAAATAGTTGTTCCTTAATCTTCATAGTATCCTCTCATTGTCAACAACTTGAAAATGTCACTAAAAGTTTCCTTGCTCTATTTAGATAGTGCCACCTTCATATTTTTCGTTATCTTCTTAAAGTGAAGGAAAGAATTACCAGTAGGAATTGCCTTCCAATTCTTATGCACCACATCCTTGAATGTTTCACGTTCAATCTAGAATTTTTAAAACTTGAGAAGCCTTAAGAATTGTTGAGGACTCTCACTACATGATAGCAAAAGAGGAGAATGATATGAACCTGTTCTCGAGAGGTGTTCCACTTGTAAATGGACAAATCAGTTTGAATCTCGATTTACCAATACTCTATCCAAACCTCTCAAAAATACATTCCTCTGTAACTCTCCGATTCCACCAAGTAAATGGAGTATCTTTGAACTTTACTTCAAATAATTCACAAGATTCAATGCAGCATACAAAGTTTTCATAGTGTAAAGGGCACACTGGCAAACCACCAATCTTTTCTTCTTCATTAAGGACCACATTGAAGTCCCTCCCAACCAGCCAATGATGATTCATAGTATTGTTTTCCAGATGATAGATGTTATCCCATAAATCTAGCATCTCTAGTGCATTACAGTTAGCATATACTAAAGTTATAACCATAGCTCTGTCAAACTCATGTAAGTGCAATCTGAGTGTTATTTGTTTGTCTATATCCATATGTACATCTACATCCACAGACTAATTTGTAGAGTATCATATTTTTCCATTACAGTTTGCATTTGCCAATGGCATATTCAATCTTTTCCTGTACTTTTGGATGTATCTAGCATTTTGGAAAGGCTCTAGTAAAACAATGAACATAAGCTTATGGTGCATGTATATCATTTGTAGTCTATGAAAGGCTTTTGTTTTTGTCTTTACAGATTTGATATTCCAAATAAAGGATTTTATCATCATTTAACACAGTTTTTGTAGCTCTCGTCTGTGGCACAACCCTGGTGGGTTGTATCAGTTCATTATTTTCTTTCTTTTTTCCTCTTCTAGCAGCTTTGCTGGTAGATTTTGGTGAGATCTATCTGTCTAGAAATGTTATCCGCTAATTGCTCAATAGTTTCATCATCCCCTCTCGATTTTTGATGATTTCAAAGGCAATCTTTATATTTTGGCTCCGGGGATAAGTTCTTAATCGTAATATAAGTATTTTCCGGTGATTCCATCCTTTAATTAGCAATTTCATCCATATTTTGATCTTAGAAATTGCGGTTTCCATAGAAATGGATTTCCATGTAAATTAATGAATTGAAGGTTGAATTGTGATCGGTTTTCATTGATTTTTGGGATTCTTGACCTTTAGGCTATCGTAAGCAGAATCTATAATGAAGTAATTGTTTTTGACCTTCGGTGTTCGAGATTGGTTTTATGGGTGACTTTTCGGACCCAAAATATTAGTATAGCAATATGGGTGTCTGCAGATTCATATTCTTACGTAGATTCCATATTTGAAATGATTGGGCTTGTTCAAAATCTCAAAGGAAGGGAAAGGCCGTGGATTGATCGTTATAGCTTCGAAATTAAGGTAAGTTGAGAGTTACTAGATTCTTTATGAAGTGTTTTGTGTTGGTGTACAATAATTAAGGGGACTAATGGGGAATGGGGGTGCCGTACTCGTGAGGTGATGAGAACTTGTGCGGGTATCAGTGTCATGATATGGGTAAAATAAATAAAAATAAATAATTGCTATGTAGTAGAGAATGCCAAAGCATATGAGCATTATCTTGTAGTTGTAGTCTACTTGATTGATTCGTGAAATGGGCTTATAATAGCCATATTTGATAAATATTTGTGTTATTTTTTATTGTGCATTCGTCACTCCAAATTCTCATCTAAATTATAAAAAATGAGTTATCTTTAGCAAATACTTGATATTGTGTAATTATTTACGTTGTACGCATATTCATTTCATACTTTATATGATATCATTGGCATGCTTATTTGTGAATCATATGTGATGATCCAGGGTGGTTCGTATGGATATGGTACTGGATCGAGTGATGATGTCAATATAGCTTATCGGTTGAATGCCCGATGTGATCCAGGAGATCTGGAATTCTGGCTGAGTATATGGACCTCATGAAATGTAGAGGTAAGTATCAGAAAGACCAACTCTTGTCAGTGCTTCAGTTTAGGGTCGATCAACGATGCTTTTGAGTACACGTGTTTCTCTGTACTTACTCTACACTTGCTGCACCTTTTATGTGTACGTTCTGTTCCGAGTTCTAGTAGTGGATGAGTCACTGTCGACTGTTGAGGCGTATTATTTGAAGTTTTCAGGATGAGCAGTTGGATGTTCCGTGGCATTGGACTCCATTTCTATCTTACTTTACGTAACATCCCATACTTTTGGGCCATGGTTTGAATCGCTAGGCGTGTGTAAATAGACCCGAGCGTTGGAGGATTTTTTTGGTCATGTTCATGTATGCGAATAAATGAGCTTAGTATATAAAAGGATGCGGTCCTGAAATAATTTAGGACTTAAGAAGTGTGACGACGGGAATTGAAAATAATGATTGTATATTCCAAAAGAGGTTATGGACTAGTGCTATATCGCATGAGTATGACATTGAGTATATGAAGGTTTTATAAGTAATTAAGATTTAAGTGGATTGGGATCAAGGAATTAATTAAGTGAGAATTTGTTGTGGAAATAAACCCATTAATTGGATTTAGTGCAAAATTATTAGGGACATATACACGTGAATGGTAAAGTGTGGTAGCAAAAAGGATCTGCTTGGTGTCACTTTTTAGTGACTAATTATAAGACATGGCCATAGGACCCCACGTGTAAGTGTCAAGATTCATTAAACGTCATTTACTTCATTTTAGATAAGCCAAATGTTACTTATAGGAAGCAAATAGGCGGTTGTACATTTTTCTTCATTTGTGGATAAGTTTTATGTCATATCTATACACTTTGTTTCAAATAGAAAGAATAATAAGATGCTGGATGCTTTCTCTTCAACGAAGTGCAACAAAATTTCTCATACGATCAAGTATAGTGATCTTCCTCTAACGATTTCATGTTTATAATGTCGGTTTCCTCCGGATGATAGTAAATTTGAGATTTCTTCAAAGTAAAGTAAGGTGGAAGGAGAGGGTTTCTTGAAAAATAAGATTGAAGTTCATTACGGACTGCTTTAGTTGTATTGTAGACACAAAATGGCTAAGGTATGTTAAGGAAAATCATTCTTTCTTTTGGCATGTTCCAAGTAACAAAATGTAAACGTGATAATGTTCCATAAATGATTCTACTCTTAGTAGTTAAGGATGTTCATGTTATTCATTCCTATTGTCAAAGTATGTCTAAATATGTTCTCAAATCCTTATTGAGGTACATGGAAAAGATGTTAGTATTCATAATGTTAATAGGAGGTGAAGCGATATTACATCACTCCGACAAACTTATAGTGTCTTGTTATCATATCATTCATGCATTACATTCATGTACATACCTTGACCTCAAAAGAGTTATATACTCTACTATATGTATGCATTATATATATATGTATGGGGAATGAGAAAAGGGAAGACGTTATATACGCACACCACTTGCAGCTAGTTAGATATACACGATAATGATTATGCCCACAGAGGCTGATATGATATGATGGTATGCCCATAGAGGCTTGATGACGTTATATACACATATGTGCATGACCGCATAGTGCATGACATTTAGGCATTCTACACAGACATGATACTTATGCATATTATAGCCCTCAGAGGCATTCTGCACAGACATGGTACGTAGGCATATTATGGCTCTCAGAGGCATTCCCTACTGGTTGGTTGTTTCTTGTCTCATGTTACTTTTAGGTCTCTATTATGCTATTTTTCATGCCTGACATACTCGATGCATCAGTCATACTGGTGTCCCTTTTGTCGGGGGACGTTGCGTTTCATGCCCGCAGGCTCAGGTAGACAGAGAGACGATCTGCACTAGTAGGTTGCTGGTTCAGCTGATATTGGAGCACTCTATTTGTTCCACAATTGCTGGTTCATATGTCAGCATGGTATCTCATGGCGGCCTCATGGGCCATGCGAAATTACGGATATATGCTAAATGTATGATTAGTGGTACTCGTCAAGTAAGGTCCGAGTGCCTGTCATGACCCTCCGATTTAGGTCGTGACAAACTTGGTATCAGAACAGGTCTGTCCTAGGGAGTCTACAAGTCATGTCTAGTATAGTCTTGTTTATGGGTGTGTTGTGCACTACACTTATAGACAAGAGGCTACAGGGCATTTAGGATGATGATTACCTTTCTTCTTAATCTAGAATCGTGCTATAAAGCTGAATTGTAAGAATTTTCTTTGTAAACCTTATCGTGTTTATGATAACATCAATGCCTTCTTCCTATAGGGATATGATTAGTAGAGAGTTTGAGGTTGGATCGAGTGTAAATGCGAGTAGTATACTCTCTATTGAGACAGATCCGTCAGAGGATATGAGTAGGTTGCTTTCCCAGGAACGATTTTATTCTAGAGCATCTGATAGAGATAGGCCCTTGAGGGGTGAGAGAGTCTATTAGTCAGGGATCACCGATATTTAAAGGGGTCAAAGATGCCAATATCTCATGGTCAAAGTTGTAAAGGTCGAGTGAGACCGCCCCGACCATCTTGTAATCAATGTGGTCGAGCGCATGCCGGATTATGCCACAAAGGTACAGGGGGTTGGTTTAGTGTGGCATCCATGGACACAACATTCCGAAGTGTCCCAAGTTGATGCGCAAAGGTAAGGATAAGATGATTATGAGTTGTACAGATGAAATGCAGAAGACATAATTGAAAGGTTTAGTAGGTTATGAAAATCTACACATTTTACATTAACTCTTGCTGATTAGAATGACAGAATATGTTATGTACGTGCAACCTAAATTGTAATGTCTTACCTAGAATAGATTGGGAATTGTCCAAGGATATCACCAACGAGAATGGATTTCGACAATTGAATCGTGTGAAGAATGACCATCAGTATATTTAAGAAGATCACGCAAGATGATGTACCCAGAATAGTGATCCCAAGTCATATATAAGGATCGAGTTATCCACGGTAGTGGAAGGGGACATAAGCCTCACATCCGTGCGTGAAGGGCCATACCGCGTATTATTGAGAATTACATGTATCAATGTTAGTAAGCTAAGGTATGCTATAGGTATTGGACTGGTAAGGTCTTCGGCTTCATTGTGCAACATGTTATAATTCTAAATAACCTCTGAATAAGAATAGCTTATTAGGGGCAATTGAGGATGAGAACTACGGAACAATAAAAGAATGGTTGTGAGAAATATGAAAATAGTTAATAAGTATGAATGGAATGGTATGATCAAGTATCAAGGCAGAAATATTTTTCGTTTAATGACGAGTAGAAGGAACGATTACGACAAGAAGGATAAAGGTGAATGAGATTATAGTTATGCAGTTTTCACAAAAGTATGATTATTCTAGGACAACGTAAGTACCAATGGTAGATGAGGGATAATAAGAACTCTTCGACAAAAGGTGACGAACCTCCAATGTTCAGGAAGATAGTATGAGAAGTACTTTGAGATAAGAGACCCCCCCCCAAGGCAACTTGAAATGGAAATATAAAGGTAAGATGAATAAGTACTCGGTCGATGGGAGATCTAATAATGATAAGACAAGAAAGCTTTACAAGTCATTGCATCATGTAACACCGTGACTTGGATCTAAACATACGAAGCATCGGTTCCACAACACATGTAGTCATCATACCTTTCAGAAAGTATGTAAATGGAAGTAACAGTGAGTAAAGCTTGAGATTAATGCCTAAACAGGTGAAAAATGGCCAATGATGCCTATGGGTATAAGGTAGACATTAAAGATATATGTCAAGAGATAATGACATTATAATGAAGATAAAATGTCCGGTAAATACAGATGTTTATGGGCATTTTTTTTAACTGACCAAAGGTTCTACGAGATAGATAAGCTAATGGGTTTACAACTTAATGAGATCAAGGAAATCTTTTCCCAAAGCACCACTGATAGAAAGTCTTAGCCATAAGGCACGTGAAGGAATTCAAATCTAAGTATAATGACCAGGTTTGGATATAGTAGGTCAACATCATGTAATGTAATTCTCCATAATCTTCTACGTACTGAATAAGAGAATAAGTTAACAAATCATCCTTTAAGGGATAGTAACGCCAAGGATTGGAATCAGGAGTAATGTTTGAGAGTACGTACATATACCAGAATATTTTAGAATTAAGACGAGTACGACAAGTAAGAGAATGAGTGAACAAATGTCAAAAGAAGTAAGAAAGAAAGTTGTTTATAATTACGAGTAGTGAGAAAGTACAAAAAAAGAGATTCCTTTCAGATCATGGATGAGAGTTAACTGCTATAATACACATACTTCCGATTCGATGACATTTTCCATAAAGTGTTCACGATTGAGATACTACAAATATAAGAGTTTTCAACACACTAGTTAGTAAACAAAGCTAAGTTGATAATAGGATCATTCACCCATAAGCGGCTCGACTAATGTGAGGATTAAGAAGAGAAGTTGACCTGAGCGAACACATCAGTTAGTTAAGTGGGAGTCCAATTGGAGGATTCAAATAGTGATAGCCCTATGACTCAGAATACAGCAGGGTTGTCCCTCATACTGAAATAAAAGGAACGTCATGATGAAAATCCCATTTTTAGAGAAGATCGGGAAGGATTTTTAACAAAAGAGAATAGCAACATTCAAGTATAATGGGAGAGGGACCTTAGGTAGAAGGGCTATTTGTGTATTCCTAATGTAGCAGGATTACGAGATAAGATTATGACGGAGGTCCATTGCACGTGATATTCCATTCACCCTGGATCTACTAAGATATATCGTGATCTCAAAGGTATGTATTAGTGGAACGACATCAAGAGGAACATTGCAAAGTTTGTAGCTTAGTGCCTTAATTGTCAGTAAGTTAAAGTAGAGCACCAGAAGCCTGGCGGTGTGACTCAGAACATTAAGATCCCGATATGAAAATAGGAAATGACTAATATTGATTTCATTATGAGTTTACCTCGCCTTTATCATAAGTTTGATTCTATTTAGGTGAATTTGATAGACTGACCAAATCAGCTCATTTTCTAGCAGTCAAAACTACCTACACAACCGAGGACTATGCGAAGTTGTACATTAATGAGATTGTTCGCCTACATGGTATGCCTAGTCCTATTATGTTTGACCGAGATGTATAGTTCACAGCTAAGTTTTGGATATTATCAAAAAGGGTTCGGGCACTGATGTTAATCTTAGCACAACTTTCCACCCTTAGACAGACGGGCGGGCTGAGCGTATAATTCAACCGCTCAAGGACATACTACGAGCTCGTGTATTGGACTTTAAGGGGAGTTGGAATGATCATCTATCCCTTATTGAATTTGCGTACAGTAACAGTTATCATGCTAGCATTAAAATGGCTCCATACGAGGCTTTGTATGGACGGAAATGTAAATCTCCTATCAGATGGTTCAAAGTAGACGAATCCGAATTATTTGGGCCTGACCTAGTGCACCAAGCCATAAAAAAGGTAAAAATTATCCAAGAACGGTTGTTAACCGCTGAGAGTCGTCAGAAGTCGTATTCAGATGTGCAATAGTGTGATTTAGAGTTCCAAGTGGACGATTGGGTCTCTTTGAAGATTTCACCTATGAAGGGTGTAATGAGGTTTGGGAAAAAGGGGAAAGCTCAACCCAAGGTATCTTGGGCCATATCGTATAATTCGATGAATCAGCCAAATGGCTTACGAATTGGACTTGCCTTCGGAGTTAGAGTTTGTTCCTCTAGTTTTCTATGTTTCTATGCTAAGAACGTGTGTTGGGAATCCTTCCCAAATTGTACCGATTGACGAGGTGAAGGTTATGAAGGACCTATCATATGGAGATGTCCCTATTGCTATTTTAGATCGACAAGTCCGCAAGTTGAGGACCAAAGAAGTGGCCTCCGTAAAAGCTCTATGGCAGAATAAGAATGTAGAAAAAATGATCTAGGAGGCAGAAGAGGAGATGAAACACAAATATCCCTACCTATTTCAGACCAACGCCGAGGTTTCGAAAGAAGCATAAGGTGAGTTCTATTTCAGATTATTATAAATAATGTTGGATGACCATGTGAGGTCTGGTATAATGATGTATGTTATATTATATGGCACGTGAAGTGGTGGATGTGTTTTCTGACTACGTGACAGGAATTAGATATGTCACCCCAACATTCGAGGATGGATGTTTCTAAGGGGGGAAGAATGTAACATCCCGTACTTTCGGGCCATGGTTTGAATCGCCAGGCGTATGTAAATAGACCCGAGCATTGGAGGATTGTTTTGTTCATGTTCACGTATGCGAATAAAGGAGCTTAGTATATAAAAGGACGCGGTCCCAAAATAATTTAGGACTTAAGAAGTGTGACGACAGAAATTGAAAATAATAGTTGTATGTTCCAAAAGAGGTTATGGACTAGTGTTATATCGCATGAGTATGGCATTGAGTATATGAAGGTTTTAAAATACATTAAGATTTAAGTGGATTGGAATTAAGAAATTAATTAAGTGAGAATTTGTAGTGAAAATAAACCCATTAATTAGATTTAGTGCATAAATTATTGGGGACATATGCACGTGAATGGTAAAGTGTGGTAGCAAAAAGGATCCGCTTGTTATCACTTTTTAGTGACTAATTATAAGACATGGCCATAGGGCCCCAACGTGTAAGTGTCAAGATTCATTAAACGTCATTTACTTCATTTTAGATAAGCCAAATGTTACTTATAGGAAGCAAATAGGTTGTTGTACGTTTTTCTTCATTTGTGGATAAGTTTTATGTCATATCTATACACTTACTTTCAAATAGAAAGAAAAATAAGATGCTATATGTTTTCTCTTCAACGAAGTGCAACAAAATTTCTCCTCCGATCAAGTATAGTGATCTTCCTCTAACGATTTCATGTTTATAACGTCGGTTTCCTCCGGATGATAGTAATTTGAGATTTCTTCAAAGTAAAGTAAGGTGGAAGGAGATGGTTTCTTGAAAAATAAGATTGGAGTTCATTACGGACTGCTTTAGTTGTGTTGTGGACACAAAATGGCTAAGGTATGTTAAGGCAAATCATTCTTTATTTTGGCATGTTCCAAGTAACAAAACGTAAACGTGATAATGTTCCATAAATGATTCTACTCTTAATAGTTAAGGATGTTCATGTTATTCATTCTTATTGTCAAATCATGTCTAAATAAGGATTTGGGAACATATTTATATATAATGCATACATATGTATAGTGGCTTTAACATGCCTTAACATACCTTAGTATTCATGTATGGCCTGGTCGGCCTTGGTATGTATATGTATATAGGTTGGGTCCTTCTGGTTGCAGGATTTTACATAGCTCATTTCCAGTTTATTATTTTCATATGTCAGCAGGGTATCTCGTGGCAACCTCATGGGCCATGCAAAATTATGGATATATGCTAAATGTATGATTAGTGCTCGGCAAGTAAGGTTCGGGTGCCCGTCATGACCCTCCGGCTTAGGTCGTGACATTTTATGTCTTTTCTTGTTGGACACTATTTGTAATATTCAGACTTGTACTCTTTACTTAGAGGCTTTTGTACTTATGACTTCCAGATTTTGGGACGTGTATGACTTAGATTTTCGCATATTATGAGTTATGAGACTTTATAATTGACTTATGCATTATTCTCCTTTTATTTATGCTTCTAATGTATGTTAAAATACATAAACTTTTATTTGGGTTCTCCTACGTGCTAAGGTAGGTGCCCTCATGGCTTTATGGGATTTTGAGCCGTGAAAAAGGTTTGGCAGCTCAAAAGTCAAGAAGGTCCTAAGATCCTCAATAACACATGCTCCACTACTTGTAGCCTGATTTGCACCCATTGGGTGTACTGCTGGTTGAGCTGCCAGTACTACTAGTTGTGGAGATCATACCGATGATAGTGGTGTCTAAAGGCCTAGTGTAACCTACTAAACTTGCGTATGAGTATTTGGACACTGTCCACCCACTGCCTTATGTGTTTGAGAAGTAGTTGAAGGGGGCACATCATCTAGATGGGGAAAAATATCCTCTAACATAGATACCATTCTCACAACCAGCTCTGGTGGTAATGCAATTGTGACTCCCCTATCTAGGATTGCTCTTGGTATGTCCCTCTACCGGAAATTCGAGTGGTGCATGTATAGCGGTTAGGGGTCTACCTACTGCCCTAGCGGTAGGTCATGTTGTAGCCCGTCCTCATGACCCGACTCTACCACCTTTTGTGCCATGTGTTGTTGGTGCACCCCTTTCTTGCAGATACATACAATCGTGTCTAACCAACTGTTCATGAAACAAAATAATGATTATTTCCTTAATCAATTCTATGGCATGACAAGAATTAAAAAGAAGGAAATTTTACCTAAA
Organism: Anisodus tanguticus; assembly: GCA_034509755.1. NCBI lineage: Eukaryota > Viridiplantae > Streptophyta > Magnoliopsida > Solanales > Solanaceae > Anisodus > Anisodus tanguticus. The sequence goes on from CM067558.1 coordinate 28,983,716, forward strand.
ATGTCTGTGTAGTCCCTTGAAGATAAGTACAGTCATCTCCGTACCGACACGTAAAAGCTCTACTAGACCAGCTCAATGACTCTAAGAAAATTGAAAATCTAGAGCTCTAATACCAAATTTATCACAACCCAAATCTAGAACCTAGGCCTCGACAGGGTATCTGATGAGCTACTATCTATAAGGAAAACCCTCTAATATATAAGATGAAATTAACGAAGAATAAAGAAAGGAGAAATAACTATCTCAATGTATAATAAGTGTAGAAGCGTAAACATAAAGCTAAATACCAAGTACGAGACACGACTTGGAAAGAGAACTATAGTTTGCTACAAGTTGTCATCATGATTTAATGGTGGCTCACCTCAACTGAAAAAGGACCGGATGAAAGCTTGAGTAATTGGTCAACACGGGATCACCACTTGTTACATCTATGCACATGCAGTAAATGTGAGTCTAAAGACCCATCAAAATCAGCAACTCCACTCTCAGCTTATCTCTAGGGCAAGTCTTTACAAATCACTAATAGTGCATAGAGGCATAAATTAAGTTGTACGGGTATAAGATTAATATACAATTAAAGCACTGAATATGGGATCATGAATACACATAATAGGTAAAGCATGATACTGCCAGAAACTGATAACTGCTCACGGGGATGGTATGTCTATTCTCGTGTCTTACCACATCTTTTGAAGTGTTAGTCCCACATCTTGCCCGGGATTTTGTAGTCATGAAAACCACTACTCACTGAGAACATCATTATGCCAGACAATTATACTCAACTAACATAATAATAAAGTATGCTGAACAATTAAGAAAATATCACATAACGTACATGCTTCTAAGAGCCGAATAAATATAAAGTCAAGCTAAACAACTAACAAGATCATATCAATATTTCCATAAACTTATGAAAAATGAAAGAATAATAATACATTTTAAACAACTAAGAAATATCCTATTATAACACTGAATTCGCTACAAGTATCTAATCATGTGAAAGCACACACTACGACTCTCACGGTCAACTCGTAGATACTTCAACACTATCCAATCCATCTCATGCTTGTTCTCTCACATGATCTAGATGATTTAAATGCAAAACAATAATTCACATAACATGCTTTTAAGAAAAAGCAAGTAAATTCAGAGTTAAAAGTCGCACTTACCTTGAGATCCGATACTCAAACGTTACTTGAATCTCAAAAATCCACTCAAACTAACTATGAAGGCCTCAATATATTCAAATTATAAATAATGGCTCCAAATAAGTTAATGGAAATCAATGTCATAATTTTAGGATGTCTCAGGGTCAAAGTCAACTCTTGATCAACTCAAACTACCCCTCGAGTCAACGGTACAAAATCCAAATTGACTGCATTAACATCTTACTATAACCTAAAATTCATTATAATGACCAAAATTTGATCATATTTTAAGTCAAATTGAAGATTTTCTATTTCATGATTAGGGCTAAAATTCTCAAATTCATCCTCTTGATCAATATAATTTCATGGTTTTAAATGGTTGAAATAAAAGTATAAACTCTAGATTAGTACAAGGAATTATTACCTTGAATTTTGGGTGGAATCTCCTCCTTTCCTTGATCCAAATCTGAGAGCTTATCTCCCCAAAAATCCTAAGTTTAGTCTTAAACACACTGCTGATATTTCACTACTCCATATATACGAAAAGAAAATTAAACAAAATCAATAGTAATGATCAAAGTTTATAAATAGCACCAAAACTTTAGAGTGCTTGCTATTATCAAACTTATGTATGTTGAAATCAATGCTTGTTTGCACGTTGCGTTAAAATTCACGAAAAATAATACTGTTAGGTAGATTTCGACAAAACGTTTATATATTTTTTTGTATCTAGGAATATGATGTTTCCATATTTGCGGTTAGAGGTGTTCACGGTTTGGTTAAAAATTAATCCAAATCGAAAATCGAACCAAATCGATATTTATTTGGGTTTGGTTTGATTTACTATTTTTAAAAATCACAAGTTCTACAGACTTGTTGTTAGACCAATTATGTTATGTGGGCGGAGTGTTGACCAGTCAAGAATTCGCACGTTCCCAATATGAAAGTTACAGAAATGAGGATGTTGTGATGGATGTGTGGGCATACTAGATGTAGGAAGCAAGGCTGAGATGGTTCCGGCATGTGAAGAGAAGAGACACGAATGCCCCAGTGTGGAGGTGTGAGACATTGGCTATGTAATGTTTTAGGATAGGTAGAGGTAGGACGGAGAAGTACAGGGAGAGGTAATTAGGCAAGATATAGCGCAGTTTCATCTTGCAGAGGACATGAACTTAGATAAGAGGTTATGGAGGATACATATTAGGGTAGAAGGTTAGTAGGTAGTTGTGTGTTGTCACGTTTATCCTTTCATACTAATAGTCGTAGACTTACTCTTGTAGTTTCTTATCCTTCGATTTCTTCTACTATTTGTTATTTCTTGTAGTTCGATTATTATATTAATTTGTGGTATTTACTACTCTTTTTTTCAGATCGCTCTATCATATTTTTATAATATTTTACCATGTCTTATTAGCTTCTATTATGTAATAACCTGTACTTTTGGGGTAAGATTAGAATTAGTTGACATGCTATGAAGGCCATATTGTAAGGTATTTGAATCATATAATAATAGTCATATGTTATGTTTTGAAGTCAAATAAGTTGTAACTTGAAAGTCGACAAAGGCCATCGCCAGTTAGCATTCATAGGTTCCTCTATATTTGTGTCAGTTTCCTTGGAGCTTTACTCCACGTATACTACGTACCAAATCTATGACTTTCGAGTCAAGTTTCCAACGCATCAAACCGTTCTTCGATATGACGTTGTACTGAAAGGTTATGCGCGATTTACCATGAGACTGTGCAGCTGCCGAAAGGTAAAATTTGGATACGACATCTAGCTTCACCTCTGTGTTTTACCTATGTGTTTCACCTATATTTTTTACCTATGTGTTTCACCTATGTAATTTACCTTCTAACTTGAAAGGTGGAGGCCATGTAAGGCCAAATTGATATTTACCTTATCATTTTCACCGTTTCTCCTAAGAGATCAGCCCAAGGATGATTCTCTATCCTCATGAAGCTTTATGAGACTGATTTTCTCTTCTTCAAGCTTCAAGGTAAGTTGATGCTAAGATTAAACTAGGGTTTTCCTTCTCCGTTAATCACATGGTATTTGTATTGATTTTTCTCCGATTATAGTTGTTAGTTTAAGGTGCGGTAAAGTAAGGAGATCAAAGGATTTTGGAAGAAAAGGTAAGATTTCTCGTCTATGATCATCTCTGAGCTCATATGAGTATTTAAGTTATGTTTTTAGTAAGAAATCACAGGACGGTTATCGGAAGCCATGATTTCAAGTTATAGTAGTTATGTAAAGTGATTTAAGATTGATTTATTGTGTTATGGAGTTCAGAAGGGTTAGGTAGCTTGTGTTGAGCTTGTATGTTGTTAAAAGGAGGACGGGTATGGTGTACACCATTGAGCTTGATGACATTGTTGGTATAGATGTAGTATTCGGTTGGGCAATTCTTATGTTCATATTAGCCCGTCTTACACAGTTTAGGCGTCTATCGAAGGATGGACTTGTCATAGTCATCCGAAGGATTTAGTCGAGTATGTAAGGCTATTTATTCTTTCACCGCTATAGCACGACTTCCGATTATTGTTTCTCTATGTGAGCTATAAAGTCTAAAGTTTACGAAATCATATCGATTCTATGCCATAAATTCCATAAGTTGAATAAGAGATCATGGCTGACTCAATAAGATTGGGGGGGCCTAAAGACAAACTTTAGAGAGAGGCTCTATATTTTTTTTAAAAAAAAGACAGCCGTATATATTTTTATTTAAAGTCTACTTTTCTAATTTTTTTAGATGCAGAGTCATTAATTACTATTTTATAATCAATTTGTTCTGACATTCTTTTTTAATTAATAATATAGCTAATCCAAAATATTTTTCTTCAAATTCTATTCTTTTTTCTCTCTTTTTGCATAACCAGATCCATATTGTTTAATTGACATATTTAAATTGAATAAATTCTAATAATAATTAAAACAAGAATTCATACTTATGAAGTAAGAATATCAATAATCACAAATTTTCATTGAAAACAATAATATAACGTTAGAGTAATAAACATGGCTCAATAATCTAATAAGTTGATCTAATGATATCAAAATAGTGATGCGCTTAGGGATGACATGTGGGTATAATTTTACAGATTCCGTACCGCACCGCACCGCACCACCCGCTCCAGTTGGGGCGGGTATGGGTATAACTTTAGCAGGTAGTAGGCGGGTATGAGTATTGAAAATGCACCCGTCACGGGTAGGCGGGTAGGTGGTGGATTTGCAGTCAAACCCGCCTGCCTACCCGCCCGTCCCAAGCCCAAAATATTAGCAGCCCATAAGTCGTGCCTTTAGCCCATAAGTCACGACAAGTCTCTTATTCTCCAACAAAACTAAAAACCCTACGCCTCTTCAGCCCTTCACGCCTTCACGCCTCCCTCTCTCTCATTCCCCTTCACGCCGTCTCTCCTCCCTCTCTCATTCTCAACGTCTCTGCCTTTTTCTTTAAAGGAGATGCTGATCGGGAAATATTGAAAGATATTGTTGTCTTTGTTTTGTGCTTTGGGGTTGTCTTGGTAAGGTCAATTTTTGTGCATTTGTTAAGTTTTACCTATTGGGTTTGTGAAGTTCAATTGAAAAAGTTGAAAACTTTAGCTTATATAGCTGAAATAATATATGTGTTTTGTCTACATTTATAATATATAGCTATTTGGGTGGATAATTTTTGGGTTTTCTTGGAAATTTTATTTTCTTGATTCTTTGTTGTGCAAGGGGAAGAGGTGAAAAAAATGGGGAATTCTGATGGTGAAAAAATCCAGAATTCTCCTCCCTCTCTCCCAAAGAAAATGAGACCGTGACAGTTTGATTCTTGACTCAAATTTTTGAGATATTTTTTGGAATTTGAATTTTTGGGATCATGTTGATCACTAATTGATCACAAATGAATTGATTACAAAATATGGCAGGCGGGTACAGGCGGGTATTGGCGGGTGACGGATATCCACTTGGGTGGTGGAGCGGGTGTGGATTTAGGAATATACCCGCCTAGGCGGGTATGGATGTTGAAAATTATACCCGCCACGGGTGGCGGGTATAAAATTTCTGGCGGGTACGGGTGCGGGGGAAGGGGTACCCACACCTGCCCCGCCCAATTGCCATCCCTAGCTGCGCTGCTTCAATATAATGATTGCTTGTTACAATACTTGGAATTTTGAAGAAGACACCAAAAGTAAAATCTTGATCTTTTGTAAGCAACCACAATAAGTTTTTCAGCCATTTGGGAATTCAGAGACTTTAGAATATTGAGAATAAGAATAGTGAAAGGGAGAATGAAAAAGGTAAATATAAGAATATTAATAATGTGGAGTCATGTTAGTTGTTAGGATATAAATGAGAAAACACAATAGATACCCACATAAGTAAGGATACCGTAATTACATTGAAATTATTTCATTAGTGCAACATCTCCACTTTAAAAGGTAAAAATATATTATACTTTCTCCCAAAATTATTCTCTTGAAATTTATCAGAAACAGTACATATGATTTTTTTTAAATATATTTAGGAAAAAGTAGGCCCCCAAAAAGTTTAGGCCCCACGCCATATCTTTATTTGCCTTATGGTTTAGCCGGCCCTGTAAGAGATACGTCATGTGTTTAGAAGTTTGTATTTCAAGGGGTCGTTCTACTCATAAAATCAAGCTTTCAAGAATTATCTCCATTGGGATTATAGTATTTTACTTAAGATGAACCATATCGTAATAGTCGTTCCAAGTTCTCCATGAGCATAAGATCATTCGAGAGGTGTTTGTGAAATGTCATAGATATACTATTCCCTGTATAAGATTGTTCTACTCCTACCGTCATCAAGGTTCCTTATGTATTCTGCCACGATAGTCAAATCACTTTATAAGAGTCATCTCCTTGTTATTGAAGAGCCTTCCAAAGCTAGTGTATTCCATCGATTATTGAGTTATTGTAAATGAGTTGGTTTTGATGTCACTGAGTTCATAGGACTTCCAAGGTATTGTTAAAGGGTTATATATCATTGCTTAAATAAATCGTAGTGATAGCTTTCAGGTGAACAATTGAAGGTTATAGTACCTTACGTAAGATGAATCACGTGAATAGCTTCAAGTGATCGTTAATGGGTTATAGATTATTACTTAAGGTAAATCATATCGATAGCTTCATGATTACCATTATTGGGTTGTAGAGCATCACTTAAGGTGAATCACATGTTCATATACATTCGTAGTATTTCACGAGAGTAAGACTATTCAGAAGACTAGAGTACATGTTCTGAAAGTATTGAATGGAAATATAGCCATCACGTAGTCACTTTATCACAATAGTAATTTCAAATCAAGTACAAAAAGCATGCTACAATGTGTGGAAATGGATGAAATTCATGAATGCAAGGTACCTTTTAATCAACCCGGTATACAAATTCTATTGGACTTTTCCATATAGTAATTAGTAATGGGGGATCCACAAAGTTCATAAATCGCTCACAACCAGTCGGAATGATCCATCGGTTTGGCTCGAGCCTCAGACTCATTTGTCGAGCCATATCAATCATCATTATCTCAGTATTTTCAACCATCTCATAACATTATTATTACATTCGTTTCTAGTCTCAACAGACCATCAACATTCCATATCACTCCATGTCAATAGTAGAATAACATGAGTGTATGAAAGCAATAATAATAAGACAAATATTCATGAAGTACGAGATACAATCAAGTTCAAGAGATGAATAACACATGCCTCAGAATTATCAATAGCACCTATTTCCACATAATCAGTCATTTATATCAGAAGGCATATGTGATGAGTAATTCCAACAAGTAATATCAACAATGGAGGCAATCCCACGTAATGATGACAAGACCATATAACAATAGTGGGATCAACCCTAAGGATGTTCCCCCAAAATAGTTGAAAATCGTTACCCACCCAAGCACTCATCACAACCACTAAAGTGGGACCCCCAACTCACCCAATACTTTTCAATATCTATATAAAATACATGCTTCTATCGAAGTCTAAAACGGAAAACCGTACCCTACCTCAGAGCGAACAAGTGCCACGAACTAACCCTGAGCCAAGGCCTTGCCCTTATGAAGCGCCTCCGAACGTTCGCAGTCTAATATTATAGAATCTACGTCAATAAGTATTCTAATACATACACAAAGGTATAAACTTTCAAAAAAACCGAATACCCGACCCCCAAATTGACCCCGGACCTACAAGGGTAAAATTAGAACTTTAACGTTCTAGAATCATGATAGTGATCTCATCAGTCAATATCTTAAGTTTAATAAGAAACTAGTCACATGTAGGCCTTCAATTGCCTAATTAACAACATTCCCAATTAGGAAGAACCCTTGATCACACCCCCCCCCCCCCCCCCAAATTTCATGGAATCAAAACAACAAATGGAACTTAGTATTTTAGATTATTCTATCATTACACATCTTAAATCTGGAATATCAAATAAAAAAGCCTCAATCTTGGCGCTTAATTCCACCCATTAAGCTCTCTTATCTTTTAGACAAAACCCTAGGTTTATACTACCCAGATTATGAAAATAACCCTAGATTTAAAGATAGATTCATGAATACACAAAGGAAATGAGAATGCTCACCCCGAGATGAAAGATGATGATGGACCTTTAATTCCTCCCTAACCGAGCTTAGATCTCAAAAATACGGAATATGAAAAGTGAAGTTAAAATGGGTCTTTTATTTTAGGTCTGATACAACGATTCTACTTCTGCAGAATCGTCCTCACAGAAGTGGCTTGCTCCTGTGAAAAAATGACCGCAGAAGCGGCCCAACTTAAAGTATCCAGAACTAGCAAAAGTGGAAACAACTCTGCAGAGGCGGATCGCTTTTGCGCATAGAATACCTAGAAGCTGATTCTCCCAACCTTCCAATGCCTCGCATATGCGGACCAACTTCCGCTGAAGCGGCTCCACAGAAGAATACAAAGCTCACTAGTGCGGTACACCAAAAATCAACAGCTATATCAAAAGTCCAAACTTCCACCAACAACCAGAGACTAACCCGAAACCTTCCGAACACAAACCAAATATGCTACCCAAGTGTAAACGATGCTACAAACTTGCTCGCACACTCAAAATGCTCATATGACCAAGTTAAGGTCCACTTTTCTAAAAATTCACCCAATTTCCTAAAATTTCATAATTAACAAATAATGACTCAAAACACATCTAAACGCCTCAGGAAGCAAACCACAGACTCGACTAATTCACAAATGACGTTCCGGACCTAATGGAAGCGATAAAATTCATAAACAAACCCATATACTCAAAAGTCAATTTTGGGTCAACTATTTCATTTCAAAACTATCAAACTTAGGTTTTCTTCCGAAACTCATCTAAATATACCTCGGGAACCATGCTACCCATCCTCGTGAGTTACAAACCTCACATAAAGTCTACAGAAAGGTTAATTTGGTCAAGCAAATGTCTTTCACCAAAAATGACCAAACGGGTCATTACATCAGATACCAATTAAATAAATGTTCATCCTCGAATGGAGAGAAATGAAAGGGAAAAAAATATTAGAATCAGTAAAGAGGTGGGGTATCGACTCCGCATATCAGATTTGGTCTCCCAAGTAGCCTCCTCAATAGGACGGTGCTTCCATTGCACCTTTACTGAAGCAATCTCTTTTGATATCCACTTTTTAACTTGCCTATCCAAAATGGCCATAGGCTCTTCTTCATACTCCTAATTCTAATTAAATAACACGGAGTCCCATAGGATGATGTAGGACCCATCAACATGGAACATGAAATACCAGATGAACATTGTAAGTCCTGACGGCGAAGCTAATTCATACGCCACCTCTCCAACCCTATAAAGAATCTCAAATGGCTCGATATACCTCGGACTAAACTTCCCCTTCTTGCCAAATCTCATTACGCCTTTCATAGGCGAGACCTTCAATAGAAACCTATCACTAACCATTAACTCCATATCTCAAACCTTTCGATCGCACACTCCTTTTGTCTACTCTGAGACGCTAGGAGTTTGTCCTGGATCATCTTCACTTTCTCTAAGAAGTCTCTCAATAAATTGGTACCACATGGCCTCACCTCAAATATATCAAACTACCCAATTAGAGAATGACATCTCCTACCATATAAAGCCTCAAATGGTGCCATATCAATGCTAGAGTAATAAATATTATTGTAAGCAAACTTTGCCAAAGGTACAAACTGGTCCTAATGATGACCTAAATCAATCACATAAGCTCGTAACATATCCTCAAAAACTTGAGTGGTTCGTTCGGACTAGGCGTCCGTCAGAAGGTGAAACGTTGTGCTATGATTTGAATGAGTACCCAACTTCTTTTGCAATATCCTCTAAAAATAAGAAGTAAACTGAATACCTTGGTCCGAAATAATAGAAATAGGAACCCCATGCAGCCAAAAAATCTCTCTAATATAAATCTCGTCCAACTTCTTAGAATTATAGGTCATCTGGACTAGAATGAAATATGCAGACTTGGTCAACCTATCCACAATAACCCTGATGGCATCAAACTTGCCCAAAGTCTTCGGTATCCCAACTACAAAGTCTATAACTATCCTCTTCCATTTCTATTCAGGTTTGGGCATTCTTTGAGTCATACCACCCGGTCTTTGGTGCTCATACTTAACCTGCTGACAATTTAAACACTAACACAAACCCCACAATGTCTCTCTTTTTTCTACTCTACTAATAGTATTGCTTCAAATAATGATACATCTTTGTTGCACCCGAATGAATAGAATATCTGGAACTATGAGCCTTCTCCATGATCTATCTTGTCAAAGCTCCCACACAAGTTACACACACTCTCCCCTTGATCCTCAAGAGTCCCTCACTATCAAGCATAGCCTCCTTGGCTTCCCCTTGCATCACCTTGTTCCTGATCTTACACAACTTCTCATCATCAAACTGTTGGGCCTTGATTTGCTCCAAAAGAGATGACAGTGCCTCTATACAAGCCAAAACCTACCTAGATTTAAAATATCGAGTCTCACAAAACTGTTGGCTAAGGACTGAACCTCTATTGCCAAAGGATTCTCATCAACAATCAAACGAGCCAAGCTCCCCATACTCACTACCTTTCAACTCAAGGAATCTGCCACCATATTGGCCTTGCCCCGATGGTACAAAATAGTCATATCATAATCTTTGAGTAAATACATCCACCTACACTGTCTAGAATTCAAGTTCCATTAATTGAACACATTCTGAAGGATGTGGTGATCGGTGAATACCTCACAATGAATCCCATATAGATAGTGCCTCCAAATCTTCAATTCAAAGACTAGTGCGGTATCTTCTCATGGACCTTCAACTGCCTCAATGCATATGCTATCACTCTACCATCTTACATCAATACATAACCCAAACCAATCCTAGAAGTATCATAATAAATGGTTAAGTTCTTCCCCTCCATTGGTAGGGCTAAAATTTGGGTTGAGGTCAAAAGTGACTTAAGCTTTTGAAAGGTCTCCTCACATTCATTGGACCACTAAAAAGGCATATATTTCTGAGTCAACTGATTCAAATAAGAATAAATAGATGAGAAACCCTTGACGAATCGATGATAATAACTCGCGAAACCCATGAAACTCCAAATCTCAGTCACTGAAGTAGGCTTAGCCCAATCTCTGACTGCCTAAATCTTCTTAAGATCCACAATGATACCATCATTTGAAACTACATGCTCTAGAAATGCCACAGAACTGAGCCAAAACTCACATTTTGAAAACTAGGCATACGACTTCTTTTCCTTCAGCAAACCAAGAACCACTCTCAAATGCTTCTCGTGGTCCTCCTTACTCTTAGAATAAACTAGAATGTCATCAATAAAAATGATCACAGATGAGTCCAAATAAGGCTTAAATATCACATTAATCAAATCCATGAAATGCTTTGGGGGCTTTAGTAAGCCCAAAAACTATCACTAAGAACTCATAGTGGCCATAACCAGTCCTAAAAGCGGACTTCCGAATATCTTCAACCCTGATCTTCAACTGATGATACCCAGATCTCAAATCAATTTTTGAAAATACTAAAGCACCCTGAAGCTGATCGAACAAATCATTAATGCGAGGTATCAAATACTTATTTCTGATGGTGACATTGTTCAAATGCAGATAATTGATACACATTCGCATGGTACCGTCCTTTTTCTTCACAAATAGAACATGAGCACCCCAGAGAGACATACTTAGTCTAATAAAACCTTTGCTCAACAAATCTTGTAACTGCTCCTTCAACTCTGTCAACTCCGTTGGAGCCATTCGGTATAGTGGGATAGAAATGGGATGAGTACCTAGCTCTAAACCAATGTAGAAATCAATGTCTCGATCTGGCGGCATACCCAGAAATTTATCAGAAAAACCTCAAAAAACTTACTCACTATAGGTTCAGACTCAAGTGTAGGAGTATCCACACTCGTATCCCGAATATACAACAAGTACGCCAAACAACCCTTATCTACCAACTTTCTAGACTGAAAGAAAAAATAATCTTCTTCACTATAGGGCTTAGAGTACCCTTCCATTCTAACCTTGAGATACCTGACATTGTTAGAGTGACTGTCTTAGCATGACGGTCTAAGATCACAAGATACGGTGACAACTAGTCTATACCCAGAATTATATGGAAATCTACCATATCCAATATAACCAAGTCTGCCCAAGTATCATAACCCATGAATGTAACCACACAGGACCGATAGACTCAATCTACTATCACAGAATCATCATTGGGGTAGCAAAATGAATAGGGATATCAATTATATCACACAAATTATCCAGACCCACAGAGAAATATGTAGACATAAAGGAGAACGTAGAGCCCAGATCAAATAACACTAAGCCAAACCAATGACAGATTGAGATGATACCTATAATGATTGCATCAGAAGCCTCAGCCTCTGGCCTACTAGGGAAGGCAGAGAAGTGAGCACATCTACCATCTGACTGAGTACCCTGATAACCACTGCGGCCTATACGCATTCCATATCTATCTGACTGAGATCCACATCTACTGGCCTGATGACCATTATGACTCAACTGAGAACCCCCTCTTCCAGACTGTCCACCACCTATAGAAGACTGCGCCAGAGTCCTAAGTGTCTGAGCTCCACCTGATCTAAGTCAAGGACAATCTCTCATGCATTCCCAAAATAACCATAATTGTAACAAGCTTTGCCTGACATGGGCTGCTGAACGGACATAGAAGAACTTGCATGACCTCAATGATATGAGAATTGAGAATAAAAACCATGGAATTATGTCTTGCACTATGACCACTCTGCCCAGCAGAACCAATATTTGAAACCTGAAGCACTGACTAAACTGGGGTGACTAGACTAATATTGATAGAGTCTACCATGTTGCCCATAACCTCGAGAAGATGACCCACTGTAGTAGCCATATATGCAGGCTCTCTTCTCGTACTCACTCCTATAGATTCCACCTCTCACCGACCCTACCATCCTGGCGTGATCCACCACAGACTAAAATGAAGACGTAGAGGCTACCAACTGTAACGTTGTCAACTAAAGTGAGATAGACAATCCTTTCACAAAGCATCTAACCCTCTCTACCTCGGTAGGAAGTAACATCATTATATAGCAAGACAAAGCATGGAAACGGGCCTCATAATCAGTAACATACATCCCCCTCTACTCTAATTTAGAGAACTCATCCCTCTTTCTCACATTCAAGCTGAGGGGAACATATTTCTCAAGAAAGACCTGATAGAACCTAGTCAAATATAAATGAGGTGACTATGTTGTCTGACAATATGTAATGACCCATTTGGTTGTTATGTGTTTTTTGACTATTTTACCCTTGTTGACCCAGTTGCCAAAGTTATCGGGCGATCCTAGTGAGAACTGAAAACATTAGAATTCTTAAGTGAGAACATTAGACCAATAGTTGACTTTTGGATAAACAGACCTTTTGGAAATTTTATCGATTCTATGATGTCAGAAAGGTTGATTATGACTTGGTGGGATATTCGGTGAGGTTACCGAGGTGCTCGAGAATATTTCGTGTTCTTATTTAGAATCTTAATTTTGGGTTTGGGGGTTGACTTAGTTAACCGGAACTCCGTTGGGAAATACAAGGCCACGGGTGAGATCGAAGCGTGTCTTTATGTATGTCTGCATATTTGGTTTGTATATGGGAGGCCTCAGGTTGGTGTCGGGATTTGGGGTGAAACTTTTAAAAACCAGATTTTCTAGTTTCTGATGTTCCCGCCAAGGCGAGAAATTTTTATCCTCTGTGAGTCTGCCCCAGCGGATGATTTATCTATAGGGGCATGTGCGCAAGCGCGTACTAGGTTTCACAGGGGCGAGAATCACTGAATTAGTAGCATTTAATACCCTATTTCGAACCATTCTTTCCATCTTTCTTAACTTCGAACTAGAGTGATATTATGGGCGATTTCAAGAGACCGTGAAGCTATTACACCTTTGGGGTAAGTTCCCTTTCATCATTCCTTGCTTATTTACTTCCACGCTTGAAATCTATGGTGGAAAATGGTGAGGGTTTAATGGAAAAAATGACCTTCTAGTTCTAAATTGGGTATTTGACTTCTAGAATTTTCTAATCTGTTTTATGGGTAAAACTTGCTTACATTATAGTGGTATTGCATGAAACGATGAGTTACAACTAGAATCTCTAATTTAACCTAAGATTGTGATCTTGAATCATTAGGTTTCGATCTTAATTGGGGTTTTTGGTCCTAATGATGAAATTGATGGTTTAAATAGCCTAAGTAGCAATTAAATGGTAGTAATAAGCATTTGTGATGTCAGTTTCCTAATTCCACCTTTAAAATTACCGTTTTACCCATGTGGGCCCATTTCCCCATTCCCCTGGTTGTTTTGGATTCTAGGAATAGTCTAATGTTATGGTATTTTCTAGTTTCGGTTTCTAAACTAGATTAATAATGGCTAGACTTCGAGTACTATCGTGATCCTCAGAAAGTCAAGGCTCAAGTGTGACTATTTCTAACTTTCACTCGACATTCAGGTAGGTTACAGCTTGCCTTCTGATTAGACTTCGGTTAGCGAAGCGTATATATAGTTAGTTACTATCAAATAAAGTATGCACTCATTCGGGTATGAAGCTGAGATGGATTACTAGGTTTGGTACTGTTGACTGAATTGCGGTTGTTGCCTCTTGTGATTTATTGGTTTGCTGCCTAGTGTTGGATAGTGGATCACACTTAGTTGCCATATCATCCTTGTGATATAGTTGTATCTCACTTATCTTGATATTATCATGGATAGAGAAAGGGACTTAACTTGATACTGATATTGTGATATGTGTCCATATGTGGCATGATTGGGGATTTGATATGATACACTTGATATTGTCATTGCATTGCACTCATCCTCATTTCTATGATATATTAATATTATATGTGATTGGCATGATGGTGATAAGTGAGAAGGAAGCAACAATGATTCTTATGACATATTGATTGCATAACCATTACTGAGCTGTATACAGAATGGATAGCGGTATGGTCAGTGGTAGAGTCATCTCCAGGCTGTGTGATACGGAGTGACTAGTACATGGACTTCACGGGTGCCCCATAGGTCATGACTACTGGGACGTAGAGATATTCCACCCAGAGCATGTATGTACGATATGAGACAGTTGGCCAGTGCATTGCATCACATATATATTTTATCACACCCCAACCTAGGGGGTGTGGCTGGCACTCGGTACCTGAATAGTCATGAGCGTACCAAACTGAACTCTTAATCTGAGTCTTGAAGGTAAACTAGGCCCTTGAGGCCCTACTGTAAAAGCAGTCTTAACTAAGGCCTACAAGGCAGAACTTGTTCTTACTATACGCTATTGTGGGCCGAGAAAGCCTCTGTAAACACTTATAATGGTAAACTCAATAAAACATACAACGAGGGCCGATCAGGCCACTAAAAATTGTACATACTAAACCTGTGTATACAAAGCCTCTATAGATAACTAACATCAAACGTGGTTGAGATAGGGCAGCACTCCAGAAGAGATAGAGTCTTACCGATCCTTCGCTGAATCCCAATCGGCTCTAGTGGGAAAACCCGTTGACCTGATTACATGTTCTTGCAAGCATGAAATGCAGTGCCCCATCAATGGGACGTCAGATCAAAGAAATATACTAAGTATGTAAGGTAGAAAATAATTTAAATATATATAAACTCTGGAGCTAAAGAACATGAATGAATATGCTGGAATCTTTACTAAAAAGTTAAGGCAGGAGTGGACTAACCACAACCTCTCGGTTAACTTACTTCATTGTTGTCGCGTGGACCGGTTGGCCCCTCTGTTTATCTATACGATATATTATGTTTCTGCTCTATGTATTATCCTTACTATCTCTAATTTTTTATCTCTAGTATGCTATTATCTAGAATACCATATGAACACAATATTCTGGCCTCACAAGGGTTCCGGTATATAAGTGCATGGTGTTGAAGACAAGTGTATCTGAATGGCCTCGAAGGCAATCTATATATGTATAGCTCCAAAGGCAAGCACACATCTGTATAGCCCTGCAGGAAATCTGTATGGCCAATAGCCCAGAAGGCAATATGTATCTGTATAGGCCCGAAGGCAAGCGCGCGTCTATATAACCCCGAAGGCAAGCGCGCGTCTATATAACCCCGAAGGCAAGCACGCGTCTGTATAACCCCGCACGCAATCTGTATGGACAATAGCCTTAAAGGCAATACACATATCTGTATCATAGCCCCAAAGGCAGTGTCAATAGCGTTGAAGGCAACATCATAACCCTGAAGGCAATTGCATGCATACAAAAACAAGTAAAAAATCTATATCTAAGTACTTGCGTCTATAACTCATAGCTCATCTAACACTTTCTGTAACCTATGGTCCATACTTACTATCTCGTGAGCTACTATGTTAGCATTAATGAGTCTTGTACTATCTTAGCTCTTGTCTAAATATCTAGTTATACTACTCAACTTATTTTTGTAACTCACATATCTCTACTTTTCTTAAGCTTGAGGAGTACCTTATATACTCGTATGCTATACTCTCTTTCGTGACTTATTCTGTTGCATTTTGTACTCTGTTTTTCTCGACTTTAAGAAGTATCCTAGTCCTTTCCAAATATGCATACCCGCTCATATTTCTAGGCTATTACAACATGGTCTTCTAGCTAGTATAATCTGATTTTCTCTTATATTCTACTACTGTTTATTAGCTCGTTACTTCGGGTCTCTTTTCTAATCGGAACTCTTAGCTTATATATAGATAGCTTATAGACATCTTGGAGGCACTACTAACTCTGCTTTTTAGGACATACCCAAGAACTCTACTTGAGTCAACTCTTAAGCTCTTAGACGGTGTTAACCCATTACGAGGAAAAATAGGGGCAAGCTAGCCCCCTTATGCTTCTAATAAAAGGAGATATTATATGGATTCATGCCAAAACGAAAAGAAGGATATCCCTTACATACCTTTTAGCCTTAGCTATATGAATTCCACGAGTGCTTTTCTACAGTATACAAATGATTTATATCAACAACGGATTCACATCTCATAAGAAAACTCATTCAAACATTTCATCAAATACCTAGCGTGCATAGTTCTCATGGTTCTATTTCTATGTCAACTAGCCACAATCACTGCCCTTTCATCAACTACTACAATATCAACAGGGTTAGCCATAACTCACCTTAACTGTCCTCTGCCGTATTCTGAGTTGCACCTATCATATTTTCCTCACCATTAATACTTGAAGACTAAAATAAATAAAGGTATTTGGATTTTGTATCTTCTTTTCACATTGTTCCTTTCATCTGTCAAAACTTCTACTTCTTACTTCACATCTTCAGGACTCAACATCCTCTAGAATTCTTTCAACTAATGGTCTTACCTGCTATTGTATTATCTCTCTAGTTGGCGATAACCTTTTGGGCTACAAATATCTCTTCGCAAGACTTATTGAATGGGAGCTCAACATTGACTCCTTATGACTCAGCTCTATACAACACGATCTAGATTAGAAAGAAGGGTAACCAATCCTGAATATCACGTAGAGACGACTTTGTAGACTCTCTAAGATTGAACTGCTTTGATACCACTTTGTCACACACTAACCTAGGGGTGTGTGGCTGGCGTCGGTGCCTGACTAGGCTCGAGCTTACCAAGATAAACTCTTAACATAGGCTGACAAGGCCGAACTTGTTCTTACTATTCGCTACTATGGGTCGAGAAAGCCTTTGCAAACACTTGTACTGGTAAACTCAATAAAACATACAATGAGGGTCGATCAGGCCACTGACAAATGTACATAGAAACCTATATATACAAAGCTTCTATAGATAACTGACATCAACATCCCGACCTACCCCATAGTCTATTTAGAAGTATGATACTTGACCTTTAGACTCAACTGCACTTCAGAAGCGATGGAGTCTTACTGATCCTTCACTAAAACACAATCTGCTCTGCTGGGCGAACCCGTTGAACTGATTACCTGTGCCTCCAGGCATGAAATGCAGTGCCACAACAAAGTACAAAGAAATGTACCACGTATGTAAGGCAAAAACCAATCTGAATATATATAAACTCTAAAGCTGAAAAATATGAATGAATATGCTGAAAATTTCTAATGAAAAGTAAGTGCAGGAGTGGACTGACCTCAACCTCTTAGTCAACTTACCTGGTCATTGTTGCATGGACTGTTTGGCCCCTCTATTTATTTATACGATCTATTTTGTTTCTGCTCTATGTACTATTCTTACAATATTTGATTTTTGATCTCTATTACATTATTATCTATAATACCATATGAACACAATATTTCAGCCTCACAAGGGATCCAGTGTGTAAGTGCATGGCCCCAAAGACAAGTGTATCTGATTGGCCCCGAAGGAAATAGATATTTGTATAGCCCTAAAGGAAATTGTATCTGAATTTCCTCAAAGGAAATCTATATCTGTATAGCCTGGAAGGCAAACGCGCATCTCTCTAGCCCCGTAGGTAATCTGCATGACCTATAGTCCCAAAGGCAATCTGTATCTATATAGCCCCAAAGGCTAGAACACGTCTGTCTAGCCCCACATGCAATCTGTATAGCTGTGAAGGCAATGTGCATATCTGTATCATAGCCCCAAAGGCAGTGTCAATAGCCTTGAAGGCAACATCATAGCCCTGAAGGCAATTACATACATAAACCAACAAGCAAATAATTTATAGCTTGCGTCTATAACTCATAGCTCCTCTAACACTTTCTGTAACATATGGTCCATACTTACTATCTCATGAGCTACTCTATTAGCTTTAGGGAGTCTTGTACTATCTTAGCTCTTGTCTGAATAGCTCGTTATACTACCCAACTCATTTTTGTAACTCACACATCTCTACTTTTCTTAAGCCTGATGAGTACCTTAGATACTCGTATGTTATACTCTCTTTCATGACTTATTCTATGTTATTTCGTACTCTATTAATCTCAGATTTAAAGAGTATCCTAGTCCTATTCAAATATGAATACCCGCTCATCTTACTAGGCTATTACAACATGGTCTTCTAGCTAGTATAATCTCATCTTCTCTTTACTTATGTTCAACTACTAGTTTATTAGCATGTTTCTTCGGGTCGCTTTTCTATTTAGAACTCTTAGCTTATATATTGATAGCATACAGACATCTTGGATGTGCTACTAACTCTATTTCTTAGGACATACACTAGAACTTTACTCGAATCCACTCCTTAGCTCTTAGATGGTCTCAACCTATCAGTAGGAAACATTGGGGCAAGCTAGCCCCCTTCGGCTTCTAATAAAAGGAGATATTCTACGGATTCATGCCAAATGAAAAAAAGGATATCCGTTACATACCTTTTTTACTTAGCTATATGAATTCCACGAGTCCTCGTATGCTTTATGATTGTTTATCTACAATATAACAAATGATTTATATCAACAAATGATTCACATCTCATAAGAAAATTCATTCAAACATTTCATCAAACACCTAGTGTGCATAGTTCTCATGCTTCTATATCTATGTCAACTAGCCACAATCACTTCTCCTTCATCAACTACTACAACATCAACATTACAATTACCATACTCTATCACATCCGGCCATAAACATCTCAAGAATTTTATTAAAATAGTCAAATAACTCATACCACTAAGATTTCATAAGTTTACGAGTTTCGATTATGAAAATCCTTTCAAAACTCTCTGTAAATCATAAATTAATCACAAATATAAATATAGGAGGATAGAGTTTACCTCGATGTGTCAAAACCCTCTTAAAACAGCAACTTACCTCAATATTAAGGGTTTTCAAAACCAACTCAATACGGAAAAGATAGTTTCTATGATAATCACATGATTAATAGCGTTAATCTTACGTAATTGACCTTTGAATTGATCTTGGGATGATTAGAACTTTAGAGAGGATTTACGGAGTGTTTCTAGGTATGGTTATGGAGAAAATAAACCCCAAATCATCCAACCAATTTATAAACCAGTAAAATTTTTCCACCACTGCAATTTGATGGTGGGATTAATGGTCCTTCAAACATTCGAGAATCCATCAATCTACCTTATGAGATCAGAAAATCTCAGGCACTTTGACGGTTCAACTTGGCATTTTGATAGTCCCTAATTTCTGATTTTGTTAAAACATATTTCCTTTGATCCATTTAGCTTTCATATGCTCCGGAACTTCTATAAACAAGTTATAAACCTTTATTATACTTTTGTAAGGTCTCACCTCTTATCGAGACATAGTTATCAATTAACGATGCAGTGGAACATAAAATTATGGGGTGTAACATATTCATATTACATCCACTCACATCTCCGATTCTGGTTTTTGTATTCATTGTATTGCATGATACATTTTAGCCCTATTTCCTTGGTTGTTGATTTATTTGAGTTGTTATATGCTTGTTAGCCTTTTATGTAGACACTTGATTGATTCGAGGACTAGAGATTCCGCCTAGGTTATGACTATAGACTACTGAGATCTAGTGTAATTCATATTACAACAAGTCTTAGGTGGATGTGCTTAGTTATTAGTTCATTTTCAGATTTCTTGGTTTCTAACTGGATACTCTATACTTGGGTTGTTTACTCTTGGACTGTGATAGTGTTTGTACTTGATTGCGAGCACGTCTATTCTTCAGTTCTTCCTTTATACATGTTAGCTAACTGTTGTCGGCCTATGATACCTACCAGTACACAATGTTTTTACTGATACTACTCTTGCTACACCCTTTTCGGGGTATAAAGTTATTGTAGGAACTTCAATGAGGTTCAATTAGCCTTCACGGATCTCATGGAGTTCATCTAGATTTTTTATTTAATTCTCTTTCTAAATAGAATTTGTATTCAGGTTGTGGTTGTAATTATTAGTCAAGTTGTATACTTAGAAGCTCTTGTACTATTTAGATTAGATCCCTTGAGTAGTTGTTGTATTTCACGTTGTCATATATCTATGTTTTTATACTTCTATCATTCTATTTATTTATTTATGTTATTGAATGAATCTGTAAGGGATGGGTTCGCGTACCAAGTGGGAAAAGGGTAGGTGCCCGCACGATCAGTGATTTGGGTCGTAATAAGTTGGTATTATAGCCCTAGGTTACCCAGTCTATAAGTACAAGAGCATGTCTACTAGAGTTTTGTGGATCGGTATTATGAGCTCCGTACTTATCTACGTGTGGCTATAGGACAATTAGGAAACTTCAAATTCTTTCATTCTTTTGTGCTATTTCATTGGAATTGGTATCTGGTCGATTGCAGTTGGTATCTGAATATCCTTGTCTTATTCTGTCACAAATAGTGGAAACTCATTCTTAAATTCTTATGCGATTAATTTGTCTATGACATGTTGTAGTATGGTACGAGATGTGTTACCCTGATTCAGATGCGCGACCCAGTTTAGTTTCTAACTATGGCTTGAGGATTCAGTTATGTGGGATCGTGGTTAGATTCATTTATTGTACGGGTTTCTTGAGAAATGGAAGAGATGGTAAAGAGGGTTACACGATCTCCATATTTTCAGTGTTATATTGCTCGGGAGTGGCAGAAGTGAATTTATAGCTTATTAAGAGGGATTTGTTCGATCATATGATTGGTTTAGGAAATGTTTCAACATCGTCAAGGTATTATGATAGTTTATGTGGAACGGATGTACCAATGACAGGTCTACCATTCATCAATGGTAGGGTATTGGGGTGCGATATGCGGGGACGAGTGTAACTTTGGTAAGGATCATCAGATGTGGCGAAAGTATAGTGACCACATGTAATAAGGAAAAGGGGTTGAGCATAAAGACATGAAAGATGACTTGTGGATAACGTATGGTGAAGTAAGATTTCTTAGGGTATTTTAGTATGAGTACTTTTTGTGTTAATGGGACGAAGGTGTAAGGAAGAGGATTTTGATAGACTAGTACATTATTAGGAAGAGAAAAATTGGTATCTGATGTGTTTGACAAGATAAGGTTGCAATTAGTGCGAGAGGGGATTTCGTCTCTGGTCGTGAAAAGTTAAGTGGGACTTAGACGTGACTATATGGTAGTAGTTGTGGGTTCTTTCAGGAAAGTGGTTATCAGTTCTAGATCGGAAAATAAGTCTATTGTGATAAGTGGAGACTTAAGATGTGGGGCAGATGTGGTCCTAGGCCTTCATTATAGGGTGTGTTTATCGGGTCTTCATGTTTAAAGGAATGGTAAGGATATTGTGGAATCAAGAGCTAGTTGATTTGAGAGTTATTTTGCGAACATATATGGTAGAATAGACATAAGGGTTCAATGTTGAGTTGGTATGTTTGGTTATGCCGTGGACTAATGAGAGCCAGTGGTTGACTAGTAAGAATGACTCTAGTGTTGGATAAGTGCAATATTTTAGTACTCAAGGAGTTAACGGGTGTTGCCTATAATATTAGATTAGTGTTGAGAGCCTTGTACCCATTGTGTATGTTTTGGCTAGTTCATGTTACTACTAGTGCACTATTAGGTTGAGTCGATCGGATGAAGGAGATAATTATGTGAATGGTTAGAGGTGTTCTGGTTTGAAAATTAGGACGTTCAAAGTGGTAAATCAATGATGAGGTTTGAATTATTTCGAGTAGTGGAGGATATTTTGCGAATTGAGTTAAAGAAATTTGGGCAAGGGCATTTTGGTGGAGATACATGAGGACATTTCTAGGACTATGTATGTGATATGCTGGATTTAGAATGTATTCAGTTTTAGAGTCGAGTTGGTTTGAGAAATGGTTAGACGGTGATGATGATTGTTATTTGGTTTGGATTGGGGAATTGTATAGTCTAGAAAGAGTATAGTTGATTGAGAATCGGTAAAAATAAGGTACGTCTTTGGGATTATTTTGGTTATTATAGGTTGTGGTGTTGTTGTCTTATTTATTTCAGTCGAGGTGTGATTGTTGAGTATGTTTAAAGAAGGGAGTCCACAGAAATGGACTAAGTGATATGACGAAGTTCAGTGGGAGTTCATAATCAGCGACTAGTGAGAAGCAAATTTCAAGTAACAGACATGTTAAGGCTTAGGGAAGTGGCTTGTGTGGTGCACTGTTGGGAATTTTCATAACACATTTCAGTGGATGAGTTAGTGTGGTTTAAGGGAAAGAAATTGTGGAAATTCTTATCATGTGGAGGCTGGAGTTATATTTTCTCGATGAGACCATATTCGTGGTAGTGTATTATATTGCAAGTAATATTGACGGGACAGCTTGGGTGACCACTTTTGGATGTTAAAGACTCGGGAGTAGTTGCGTGAGATTTAGAGCGGTAGTTGTAAGATTGGATACTTTCGGAATTATAATGGGCATATCGAGATGTTATAATGGGAGATTCGCTTGTTAAAGGGGTATTATATGAGGCTATAGGTTCTGCGTCGAAAAGTGTGGGGTTATATCAGGTTTGCGTATCGGGTAGAAGTTGAGAAACATGAAGATTGTAAGCATAAGGTGTAGTTCTTCGGTACTACGTTGACATCATAGATAGGACTAATCTTTTGGAGTTGAGGGTGACTAACATGATTAATTACTCATGATGAAGAGATTGGAATTGGCCACCACATATGTGTGGTAGGATAGTGATTGGTGCGGAATGGTGGAGTAAGTTAGAGTTACTATTGGTAGTATTTATGGGTTGTGCATTCATTTAGGGTCAAAATTGTTTGAGTAGAGCTTTATGGACTATGTTTATATTTCCAGGAGGACATATGAGTTCCCAGTAAATCACCTTCACGGATTCGATGAGTGTCAGTTCATATTTGAGTTATGACAGGTTTACCGAGCCTTATCAGGGTTGCAAGTGGGATGATGATATTAAACCAAGAGCAGCTACTTGGACAGATGTAATGGGTTAACCTAGTTATATACGTGCAATGCACGGTACTTGGTAATGATTTAAGGAGGTACTATGGTTGCGAGAGGTCTTTAGAGTGATCAGATGGTGTCCTATATTTAGTGGTATGCTTCATGTATTGTGAATTGAAGGTTTAAGAAGACTTGGAACTAGCGAAGTCAACTACGAGTAATGTTATAGTATTTTCTAGTTTCTAATTCTAACCTAGATCTTAATAATGGCTAGACTTCGAGTACTATTGCGATTCTCAAAAAGGCAAGGATCAAGTATGACCATTTCTGAATTTCGCTCAGCATTCAAGTAGGTTATGTCTTACCTTATGATTAGACTTCAGTTAGCGAAGCATCTATATAGTTAGTTAGTTACTGTCAAAGAAAGAATGTACGCCTTCGGGTATGAAGTTGGGATGGATTACTAGGTTTGGTATTGTTGATTGAATTGTGGTTGTTACCTCTTGTGATTTATTGGTTTGCTATCTAGTATTGGATAGTGGATCGAACTTAGTTACCATATCTTCCTTGTGATATAGTTGTATCTCACTTATCTTGATATTATTATGGATAGAGGAAGGGACTTAACTTGGTACTAATATTGTGATATGTATCCATGTGGCACGATTGGGGATTGATATGATACACTTGATATTGTCATTGCATTGCACTCATTCTCATTTCTATGATATATTAATATTATATGGGATTGGCGTGATAGTGATAAGTGAGAAGGAAACAATAGCGATTCTTATGACATATTGATTACGTAGCCATCTCTAAGCTGTGTGTGGAATTGCTAGCGGTGTGATCGGTGTTAGAGTTATCTCCAAGCTGTGTGATACAAAGTGGCTTGTACATAGACTTCGTGGGTCCCCCATAGGTCATGACTTCGGGGACATAGAGATATTCTTTTTGGACCATGTATGTACGATATGAGACAGTTGGACAGTGCATTGCATTGCGTCACATATACATCTATATTACATCCACTCGTATCTCTAATTCTGGTTGTCGTATTCGTTGTATTGCATGGTGCATTTCATCCTTGCTTTATTGGTTGTTGATTTATTTGAGTTGTTGTATGCTTGTTAGCCTTTTATGTAGACACTTGATTGATTTGAGGACTAGAGATTCCGCCTAGGTTATGACTATAGACTACTAAGATCTAGTGTAATTCACATTACAACAAGTCTTAGGTGGATGTGCTTAGTTATTAGTTCATTATCAGATTTCTTGGTTTCTAACTGGATACTCTATACTTGGGTTGTTTACTCTTGGACTGTGATAGTGTTTGTACTTGATTGCGAGCACGTCTATTTTTCAGTTCTTCCTTTATACATGTTAGCTAACTGTTGACGGCCTATGATACCTACCAGTACACAATGTTTTTACTGATACTACTCTTGCTACACCCTTTTCGAGGTATAGAGTTATTGTAGGAACTTCAGTGAGGTTCGATTAGCCTTCATGGATCTCATGGAGTTCATCTAGATTTTTTATTTAATTCTCTTTCTAAACAGAATTTGTATTCAGGTTATGGTTGTAATTATTATTCAAGTTGTATACTTAGAAGCTCTTGTACTATTCAGACCGGATCCCTTGGGTAGTTATTGTATTTCGCATTGTCATATATATGTGTTTTTAGACTTCTATCGTTCTATTGATTTATTTATGTTATTGGATGAATCTATAAGGGATGGGTTCGCCTACTAGGTGGGAAAAGGGTAGGTGCCCGCACGATCAGTTATTTGGGTTGTGACAATCAATATACGACTTCCACCATTATTTCGCATCACCCACTAGCTGAACAGAAACAAAATTGACTCCATCTGACTCAACAATACCCTAAGTGTGGAGTCTCTCGTAGCTACTCACTATGAACTCATATGAGTCTTTCTCAGGCTGACCATAGAAAGTAGGAGTTTCATGTTGAAAAAATTCTCCTAATTATTATGCTCATCGCGGTTCATAACAACTCTAGTCACTGGTCGGAGACCGA
Source organism: Anisodus tanguticus (assembly GCA_034509755.1). Lineage (NCBI taxonomy): Eukaryota > Viridiplantae > Streptophyta > Magnoliopsida > Solanales > Solanaceae > Anisodus > Anisodus tanguticus. The sequence continues at coordinate 29,009,246 of CM067558.1, forward strand.
ACTCCAGCGTTAGGATCTTATCAATATGGGGTGCCACAATAGTAGCTTACTTGGCCCTCGGTGTACAGAACTGATATGAGGTCTGACCTCTTCTTTGGCCCTGTGACCTATTCGGGGTAACTGAGAGAACACCCGTTTGGGAAAATCCATTGAGCAAACTCAAAATATGAGCCATCGAATCATGTAGGACCATTGTGTCTATAAGCTCTGTCTGAGCATGGGCTGGCCCAAGCTCCTCCTCACACGGATCGTCCTGATGCTCCGTCTCTGGCTCAGGGGATAAAGACTTAGCATGAACCTGACCAACTTGTTGTGCTCCACCCCTCGTCGGTGCCGCCGCTCGGGGTCTACCTCTACCCTATCCTTGACCTCTACCACGATCACACATCACATGGGCTGGTGCCAGTGCCTCATCTCTGGCTGCGTGCACACAAGTCCTCACCATCTGTGAGAGAATAGAAAACAAGGTCAGATACTAATTTCATCAAACTAGCACGAAAGGAATGAAAGAAGTGAAGTTTCCTAAATGTCCCATAGCCTCGCGAAGATAAGTATAGATGTTTCCCTACAAATCTTTGAGACTCTACCAGACATTTCTCTTGTACTTCTGAGACCGTTTAACTTAGATCTCTGATACCAACTTTGCCGCGACGCCTTTCGGGCGTCATAGTGGCACATACATTTTTCCTATAGGTAGGACCCCTTCCCAACTCAACAAATATAACCAATAATATAAGCAGAAATAGAAGAAATAATTAATTAAAATGTCTTTCTAATATAAATAAAGGAGTAACAAAATGTCTAGTATCTACTTAATACATTTCCCAAAGATCTAGTCTAGTCAGTACAAGAGCCTATAATACATAATAGGAATAAATGTCTGATACTGTCTCAAATGAATATAACAAAGACAAGAAGTAAGAAGAAGCATCCAGGGCATGCAGAGGATGTGCAGTCACACCCTGAATACTCGAATCCACCAACTCAGACTCGGCCACGAGGTCCAGTGTCGGTCGACGACATTGTATCTACATCCAAAAAGAATGCACCAAGTGTAGTATAAGTACACAACGTACCCCCGAAAGCATCATAGGCTGACAACGGTGGAATACATATTACATACATAAATATCAAGTTGATACACAGATAATCCCTATCATACACAATCTGATTAAGAACATAAGTCACATTCAACATATATGGTTCAACACTTACGTAAACTCAGAATCATGGAAATACAGCCAACACGAAATCAGTAGTAATTCCAATGTGTGGAAATGGATGGAATACATGAATGTAAGGTACTTTTCAATCAACCCAGTATACACATTCTATCAGATTTGCCATATAGTAATGACCCATGAGGGACCCGTGAAGTCCATATACCGCTCAGAACCAACTAAAATAATCCATCGGTCTGGTTAGAGCCTCAAATTCATTTGTCGAGCCATATCAATCATCATCATCTCAGTATTTCTAACCATCTCATAATAGTACCATTACCTTCATTTCAAGTATCAATAGAGCATCAACATTTCATACCACTCCATTTCAATAGCAGAATAATATGAGTGTATGAAAGCAACAATAATAAGGCAAGTATTCATGAAGTATGAGATGCAATCAAGTTCAAGTGATGAATAACACATGCCTCAGAATTATCAATAGCACATGATTCCACATAATAAGTCTTTCATATCAGAAGGCATATGTGATCAGTAATTCCAACAAGTAATATCAATAATGGCGTCAAGCCCACATAACAGAAGTCGGGATCAACCCTAAGGATGATCCCCTAAAAAAGTTCAATATTGGTACCTACCCAAGCGCTCATCACAGCCACTAAGGTAGGACCTTCAACACGCCCAATACCCATAAGTATCTATATAAATTACATGTTTCTATTGATGTCTAAAAGGGAAAACCACCGCCTACCTTAGAGCCAAATAGTTGCCACGAACTAACCCTCAGCCAAGGCCTTGCCCTTGCTGTCACACCCTAAACTAGGGGGTATGGTCGGTACCTTGTACCTCACTGGCCCGAGCGTACCACACTGAAATACACCACCTGAACATATGAAATTTGGGGATGACAAGGCCATAACAACCATGATAAGTATGGAGGTGTAACTAACATACATATAGGGTCGGCAAGGCCATAATCTAGAAATATAACACGTTGCCTAAAAGCTCGACAAGGAGGGTAAACAAACCCAAAATAGAAATATAGATATATATACAAGACCGATAAGGTCATTGTACAAATCAACTTATCAACATCCAGGCCAGCAAGGTTGTACAAGACATTGAAACAAATATAACAGGTCTACAAACCTCTAAGAAAAACATCACTATGATATGGTTAGGACAGGGCCTTGACATACCCATCATTTGTACATATACAAATGACTTATCTCACGACCTCTGACTCGGTAACCTTAGAAAAAATGAAGCTTACCAACTAACAACTAAACTCAAGAAGCTCCTACTAGAGAGGTCTATCGGTACATCTACATGAACCTGCAGCATGAAATGTAGCGCACCAACAAAAAGGACGTCGGTGCGAATTAAATGTACCGGTATGTAAGGCATACATAACAATATGTAAACATCAGCTGAAAAATAGGATGTAAGAAACAACCTAATAACCTGAAATGCCACTCAAGGCGAATAAAGAAACTTTGGCCCTTACTGAAACTCAGATGCGTATATATAGATATCCGTCGCTCACCAATTATAACTTGATGGTATACATGTATACATAAATGTCCATCACCCAACTGATTATAGCTCGATGGTAATCTTATATGTATGAATGTCTATAGTACAATCGATTATAGCTCCATGGTAATCTTAGATGTATGAATGTATGTCACCCAACTGATTATAGCTCGGTGGTAATCTTATATGTATAAATGTCTATCGCCCAACCGGTGGATTTTATGAATAAATGCATATATACCACATAGGGGCCATCTCCAACCGATTATAGTCGGTGGTATTATAACTCTTATACATACATATATATATATATATATATATATGTATGTATATATATATAGATCACTCTTGGCTCTTTCAACTCTTTGAAACTCTTTATTTTACTTTTAGATGACATTTGGTCGACTCTTAGGAACAAGTCTTTTGATACGCTCCCTTTATAAGGAATATGAAACTCAAGAAACTCAGAATAACAGCAACCAATCCAATCTAGACATGATATAAAATAAGACAGGAAAGTACTCCCGACAAGGGACAAACAACTCTAAGGTAGAATGCATACTTAGACAAGTTTTCTTTGAAAACCGATAAATAGTTTGGAATTCATGATTTGAAAGAAAAGGTTAGCCATTACATATCTTTTTTTGATCTACTCGTTGACATATAGCACACAAGCTGTATGTCACTTCAATCTACAACAACGATAATAAAGCTATTGTCAAGAAAACAGAAAGTTAGAATAAACTATAACGAGCAACAACCTCGACTCTTTAATCATCTATTCTTATCTAAAACCTACTCTATATTTACTACACCCTTAGCACAACATCTACATCATAATTGAGCAATTTTAATAATTTTCCAGCCATATAAGGCCATGGAAACAGCCCAAAATAGTCCAACAATCAATAACAATCAAAATTACGATTTTCGAGCTTCACTTCACGGATTCTCAATCTTACAACTTAGAAATGGTTTCTACAAGCACAAGAACATATAGAGGAAGCAAGGTATTACCTCAAACACCAAGATTAGTTCGAAATCTGAGCTTAATTCACTTCAAAGAATCCATCACAACAACCATAAGATGGAGGAGGACAATCTAACAAGCACCACAAACTTCTTGACATTAATTTTACCTATCCCACCTTGGGATTTGCTTAGGAACCCCATGGGAACACTTAGAGAGAGTTAGGGGGTGTTCTTGGATATGATCTGGTCGAAATGACCCAACAAAGACGAACCATTTTTATATCAAGCGGATAAGTTTCCACCTACCATGTGGGTCCCAAATTGAGCTGCTTGTAGTATTTCCTTAAAACATACATAACATTTTGTACATAGTTCCGATTGACAAATGGTTTTTTGCATTGGAAAGTAGACTCCATGAACTTGAATTTAGATAGATTATGCACCCCATAATACCTTGTATACTAGGATACATACCCCAAGAAAGTTGAGCCAAAAATTCTGTCTAGAATTCCGCCTGCCTATCCCTAAGTTTTGACGAACTTATTTTCATTGATTCATTTAACCCCGAACTCTTACAAAACTTATGTAACACATGTATAAATGTATTTCCATCCATTTATGGAATCGTAGCCTCACAGGGATTCCGTTACTTACGTTGCATATAAGCGCAAAGACACAGGGTGTAACACTTGCAAAGCGCCTCCGAACGTTCGTAGTCTAATATTATATAATATACGTGAACAAACATTCTAATACATACAAAAAGATATAACATTTCAAAGAAACTGAATACCTAACCTCCTAATCGATCCCGAGACCACAAGGGTAGAATCAGAACTTTAACATTCTAGAATAATGATAGCGATCTCATAAGTCAATATCTTAAGTTTAATAATAAACTAGTCGCATTTATGCCTTCAATTGCCTTAATTGAAAAAATCTCCAATTAGGAAGAATTCTAGAATCCCCCCCCCCCAAATTTCATGGAATCAAAACTACAAATTGAACTTATTAGATCATTCTATTATTACACATATTAAATCCGGAATATCAAATCAAAAAGCCTCAATCTTTGCACTCAATTCCACCCATTAAGCTCTCTTATATTTTAGACAAAACCCTAGGTTTATACTACCCAAAACATGGAAATAACCCTAGATTTAAAGATAGATTCATGAAATGAGTTAGAATCCTTACCCAAGATGAAAGATGATGACGGACCTTCAAATTCCTCCCCAACCGAGCTTAGATCTCAAAAATATGGAATATGAAAAGTGAAGTCGAAATGGGTCTTTTATTTTAGGTTTGATACAACGATTTTTCTTCTGCAGAATCATCCTCGCAGAGCGGGCTTGCTGCTGTGGAAAAATAATCGTAGAAGTGGCCCAACTTAAAGATCCCAGAACTCTCAAAAGCGGAAACAACTCCGCAGAGGTGGATCATTCTTGTAAGTAAAATGACCGCAGAAGCGGCCAAAGCTCACTGGTGCGGTAGACCAGAAACTAATTTCCATCAACCACTCAAAACTCACCCAAGACCTCCTTCTACCCAAGTGTAAATGATGGTATGAATTTGCTCGCTCACTCGAAATTCTCATATGACTAAGCTAAGGTCCACTTTTCTATGAATTCACCTAATTTCTCAAATTTCACAATTTAGCAAATAATGACTCAAAATACATCTAAATACCTCAAAAAGCAAACTGAAGACTTGAGTAAGTCACAAATTATATTATGGACCTATCGGAAGTGATAAAACTCTGAAACGAACCCATTTACTCAAAAGTCAACTTTAGGTCAACTATTTCATTTTAAAACTATCAAACTGGGGTTTTTCTTTTGAAACTCATTTAAATTCACCTCGAGAATTATGCTACCCATCTCCATGAGTCTCAAACCCCACATAGAGTCTATGGAAAGGGTAATTTGATCAAGTAAAGGACTTTAGCCAAAAACGACCGGATGAGTCTTTATAATAAGTTTGGTGGACTACTTATAAACATGCCAAGCAGTCAAATACCAAGCATAATGCCAAACAGGGCCATAACAAACAATATCTATCTTATCACTCGCCTCTCACGACCATATATAATCAAACATGAATATAATAACATTATCTCACCTCGAGCATAAATAATCTTATCTCATGTGACATCATAGCATCTCAATTCTGAATATTGTTTCGAGTGTAACATAAAATTTGTATAAATCTTTCATAACATGGATTCAAGTGAAATATGGAATCCATCAGGCTATAAGCCTTCTATCTTATACAAGCGAGGGTATTTAGATTTCATTTCTTTTTCATTTTTTTCACATCATTTCTTCGGAGTTTTTACTTTCCCATATAGCTTCCATAAAGCTACTTCTTTGATCTTTCTCTCACAGAATTACAAATATAAATACAGAAAGTGGGACTTCCTCATAGGATAAGCTCTCGGTGATCTAAATCTCACTAATTGATATAACTCTAGAGGGATCTCAATGCCTATTCGTAGCATGAAAACATAGAATATTAAATGCATATACTCCAATTATGGAGGTAATTCAATCTCATCGTCTAATTGGTCTATCCCTCGAGCTATTGTTTTCGGCCCAAAGCACCTTCGGCTAAGCTTTTCCTTCTTGCCAAGTTTTAATATGCCTTTCATAGGCGACACTTTCAGAGAGACCAAAACATTAATCCTAAAACTTTAAGTCTCGGTGCTACATCCTTATGTCATTTCTGGAGACCTAAGGTTGTCAACTATTTCTCCTCAAGGAGATTTATTTCCTATACAACCTGGTGAACGAAGTGTCTAACTAATCGATAGGAGGTCTACACTCTTAGTCGTACGAGGCCTCATATGGAGCCATTTTTATACTTGAATGATAACGACTATAATACACAACCTCATCGTGGGGTAAATGATTGTATTACTTCATCTTTAAAATTTAACATACCTACACATAACATATCCTCCAATTCCTGAATTGTACGCTCGACATAACTGTTTATCTAGGGGAAGACTATAATCGAGTTTTCCTTTGTTCCCAAACCTTTCTGGGATGATCTCCAAAAGTAGTTTGCTATAATTGAGCTCTTTTATCTTGAGATAGTAGGCATTAGAATGCCATAAAATCACACAGAATTCTCAACATATAACTTGTATAATCCTCGACTGTGCGAATAGCTCAATCTGGCAAGAAATAGATCAACATTGTTAATCTATCGACCCTCGCTTATCTGGAATTATACTCTTGATACTAATGGGTTAAACCCTCAATGACCTCTATTTTAACCATTTCTCACTGTTAAGTTGAGATTTCTTTTTCTTTTACTAGACAAATGGGCCTCTGATGCTCTTATCTTTACTTACTGGTCATTAGGTTACTATGGAGAAATTTGTCAATGCTACTCTTCCCATTATTATACCCATATATGTATATACATCTTTGTGGTACATCTTTGTAGAATTAAGATGAATAGAATGGTGGGAATAACGTACCTCCGATTTAACCTTGCCTCGTAAACCAGCTATATCTGGGACACACAATCGACCTAGGTATTGAAGAACTTCATCTCCCTTAGGCTCAAACATTGGCCTTCCTTGACATAGCACTTTCTCTTTTAATAATATTGACTTTGGATATTTGTATTGTCTTCCATTTATCCGTTATCACAAGGGGCGATGTTTCTTTATTCTGCTTTAGAACTCCACCCTCATCGGAGAAGCTTGCTAACCGGTGGAGCATTTTGGTTAATGTTTTCCCTTTTGGGTCTTTAGGTAAATGAAACTAACAATTGATCTCATTTTATGCTGCCCTGAAGGCTAACACTTTATTCTGTCGCACTTTCTTTTTAAAATTCAATAGGATAGAATCCTATATCATTACTCTTTCGCTTTGACATATACGGGTCATACCACTGAGTTCTAGATAATTAATATTTTATTATCTTAGTTCAATAATTGTACTCTCAACTGGCTAACTGAAGCAATTCTATTCTCTTGTTACTCTACCACCTTCGCGGAATACTTTCATTGTAATTTAACTTCTAAACCGTGTCCCTCTCAAGGGAGATCATATTCCACTTCACCATCTAGACTAGTCTTTACTTACTTTTAATCTTAAGAAATGTTACTCTACTTAAGAGAACTCGTAAGTCTCTTTGCTATCGCAACTGGTCCTGGAGGACGCCTTTATCAATAATAGGAAAGGCTCATTCCGCATTCAGCTACTGCTACCTAAAGGTATTTTGGAGATCCTTGAAGTTATAAAATGTATCACACCATATCTCAACCACGTGTTCACTGTTGCCAACCCTGAATCATGGGTCCATAATTCTTCTTGGCTTCTCAAACCATTCTTAATTGTGGACGACCTCATTTCCTCACTCGTTCCAAAAATGTGCATTTTGATTCATCAATTTACATTAACTTCTATCATCCCGCGGTTTCTTATATGCCTAACCTTAAGTTCCACTCTGGGTCCTGATCCTGGTTCTTTATTCCATCAACATTGCTAACCCTAAACACGCTGACGTATTCTCTTGTTGGATACATGCTCATACTTAAATCATTATAGGATATTGGGCACCTTTAACTACCCACCGTTACATTTCTTACTTTAACTTATGCTTCTGCTTGATAGTATCAATTCTGAGTACAACTTTTAACTATTTGACTTCATTTCCAGGCTTCATAACTTCTTAGCTCTTGATCTACATTATTCTAGCCCCTTTTGCTGTTACTTTCTACCTTAAATGTTTTCTGAAGCTACAGTCACTTACTCGTGAGACATGGAACTTTAGGCTCTAAGACTATCCTATTTACGTAATGTATCGACTGATAGCTCGTTCGATCTCTTGACTAACTGTAACACTCTGTAAATTTGCACTAGGTTTGAATCGATTAAGATAGGTGTTCACTCTCTAATTATGACTAACGTAATTTTCAACACTCAAAGGTTATGTTTGGAAGTAATATGAGTGTTTGGTAGTGGAATGTAATGAGTTGAAAAATAATTAGAATGATTGGGGAGAAATCAGTAGCGAGTGTCACAACAGTAAAAAAAAATGACCGATGCGATGGTGCAAATAATTCCTTAGGCAGCGATGACCGCTTCAGCGACCAAAAAATGATCATTGCGACGGGCGACGCTGAAGCAATATTTTAAGTATGAAAATTAGGGATTTTAAGAGCAATTCCACACTTTCTATGGACGACTTTGAGAGAGAGAAACAAACCCCAAATCCTAGCAAAACGTTTCTCTCTTCCTTTCATCCTCCTACATCAAGGTAAGATCATTCCTATGATTCTTAATCAGTTCTAGCATTAGTTTCATGATTCTTAACATGATTAAACCTTGGGAATTCATAGCTTCTTGCTCCAGTCTTCATCTTGGACAAGAAACCCTAGAATTCGAAATTCAAGATTTGGATATCAAAAGGTAAGACTTTCATCCTACACTCAAATATAGTTATTTAATTGATATTTAGAGACTATATGTTATTGAATTATAACTAGGGAAAATATGATGGGTTTGATAGAAAATCATGAACAATTATATATTTGGGTTGATGATTGTTGATTGTTGACCTAGGGTTATTGTTATCTTATGGGCAATGAAGAAGGATGTTATTTGTATCATCGTGAGATTTTAGAATCATCTAGAATCAAGAGGATGGGTTGTTGGGTGTAGAAACTCCATTGATGAGAGCTTGGGGAGTTTTATGCCCTTGAAGTGTTTGATAAAATGCCTAGATGGCCAAATCATGAGTATTATTACTAATATTAAATCCCTTTGACTTATATTTCTATAGATTAAAGTTGAAAGGGGTGACGAACATTGTAGTGCGCTTAAAAGAGCAGGATTTGAGGTATGTCTCTTTTTAAAATCTTTTTTACTGTAAAGATGATTTGTATGTCTCTTTTTCGAACATACTTTCCAAATTTTTAAAATGGTTTATTTTATTAAGTTTAATAAGAAACTAGTCATATTTAGGCCTTCAATTGCCATAATTGACAAAATCCTCAAATAGGAAGAATCCTAGATTCCCCCCCCCCCCCCTAAAATTTCATGGAATCAAAACAACAAATTGAACTTAGTATTAGATCATTCTATCATTACACATCTTAAATCTGGAATATCAAATCAAAAAGCCTCAATCATGACACTAAATTCCACCCATTAAGCTCTCTCATCTTTAAGACAGAACCCTAGGTTTATACTACCCAAATCATGGAAATAACCCTAGATTTAAGATAGATTCATGAATGGACAAATGAAATGAGTTAGAATCTTTACCCCAAGATCAAAGATGATTATGGACCTTTAAATTCCTCCCCAACCGAGCTTAGATCTCTAAAAGATGGAATATGAAAAGTGAAGTCGAAATGGGTCTTTTATTTTAAGTATGATACATCGATTTTGCTTCTGCAGAATCGTCCTCGCAGAAGCGGCTTGCTCCTGTGGAGAAATGACCACAGAAGCGGCCCAACTTAAAGATTCCAGAAGTCGTAAAAGCGAAAACAACTCGGCAGAGGCAAATATCTCTTGTACATAAAATGACCGCAATGGCTCACATCTGCGGACCAACTTCAGCAAAAGCGGCTAAAGCTCGCTGGTGCGGTACACCAGAAACCAACAACTACATCAAAACTCTAAACTTTTATCAACCACCTGAAACTCACCTGAGACCTCCTAGACACTGACCAAATATGCTACCCAAGTGTAAATGACGGTACAAACTTGCTCGCGCACTCGGAATTTTCATATGACCAAGCTAAGGTTCACTCTTCTATGAATTCATCCAAATTCCTCAAATTTCATAATTTAGCAAATAATGACTCAAAACACATCTGAACACCTCGGGAAGTGAACCAAAGACTCGACAACGTCACAAATGACGTTCTGGACATACAGGAAGCGACGAAACTCGGAAACGAACCCATTTACTCAAAAGTCAACTTTGGATCAACTATTTCATTTCAAAACTATCAAACTTGGGTTTTTCTTCTGAAACTCATCTAAATGCACCTCGGGAACTATGCTACCCATCCTCACGAGTCACAAAACCCACATAGAGTCTACGGAAAGCGTAATTTGGTCAAGTAAAGGTCTTTAGCCAAAAACGACCGGATAGATAGTTACAATAAATTTGGTGGACTAAAGCAAAACTTTAATTAGATGCCCTAAAATTTTGAAAAACTTAAATTATTTTTATTTGAAGTCTATTATTTTAGTATGCAAAGTTGTTAAAGATATTATAATCATTTTTTTTATAATTTTCTAATTGGTAATATAATGATTTCATTTATCAAAAGTAGTCCATTGTCTATGCCATGAAAATTTGTTCTTTTTAAAAAATATCAGTTGAATTGGTCTTTAACTAATAGATCTTTTAAATTTATAGTACTGTTCGTTTATTGCTAAGATCATATATGTTTCTAGAAATGTAATTACTTTTTAGTTGACATATTTAAATTATAATAAATGATTAAAAGAAAAATACATACTTTCCAAGTAAGAATATGAAAAATAATAAACATTATATGATAAAACTAGATATTTAAGATAATAAAATATATGATTCAAGTAGTTGATGACAAATGATTCAAGAAGCTGATGACAGATACACATTCTGATGACAAAGGTGTAAAAGGAGATTGACTCTTAGAGAATTCAAGAAAAAGATTATACAGTCTACACGTTTTCTATTGAGGAAAGGTAAAGTGAATCCTAGAATCAATCAAAAATTAAAATGTTATCTTTCTCTTTATATTTTTAAACAATAACACGCTTTGGGCTAGATTACGGTTGTGTATATTTAATATGCCAGAGAGTCTACTCCTTACTGTTCGTTTTATGCTACAATTTGACTCGAAACGAAATTTAAGGAAAAAATGATTTTTGAAACTTGGGGTACTCTTAAAAGTTTAAAGGGTAAAATGTTTTGTGTGTCGTTCATCATATTTGTGCGGGCTATAAAAGTTTTTCATTAAGGGTGCAATGCATAAAATGAAAAGTTTAAATTTAAGTTATTTTTAAATATAAAAAATTCTTTTTTAAAAACAAACTAATAAAAATCGTGTCAGCTTTTTACTTAAAAAAATACTTAATACAAATTTAAATAAGTCTAATGTGGGTAAAATTTGGAGCCCCCAAAAGGATGAGGTCTAAAGCAAATGCTTTAGTTTCTTCACTCATTGCCGGCAAATAGCTACCGAAGATGGAAATATATTCAAGAAAATGAATAGGCTAAACTAATTACTTAGCTCTAAGTGCTAGGCAGATACATGACTTCACGCCAACGAAATCTCATTTTGATTCGTTTATCATTTATGGAAGGTAAATTTACTATTTGATAGTATAAAGTATTATGATAGTAGTATTTAGAGGAGGGATAAAAATATTTTTCAAGAATTCTCTGCTCCCCTCGGAAAATTCCATTGCTTTATGTATATTTTGATAATTTAATTTTAAATGTTTTCACACTTTTAATATAGTATAAGTAATATGATATGTTGCATAAGAATAATTCAACCACTTGCATTTAAAGACTTTTAAAGTTCCCCACGTGTTAAGTAAGATTCCCTCTAGCCACCTTCAAAGTTCAAACTTCAAATATACCCATTTTAACGTTTCTTTATTTTTCATACAAGACCGCCAATCTTTGAAAGAAAAGAGAGAATAATGATGGACATAAAAAGGAATAGATAACAACTAATATTCATCTACTTGTCCAATGGTCGGTATAAAAATTGCTAAGTTGTGTCACCTGTTCTATTAGTGACAAATGTTATCGTTCCACTAATTGCGGTATAAAATATTCTCAGCGGGCTATAATGCTTTTTCATACGTGTACTACAATAATTTGTTATTCTTTTCTTGTTTCGGTTAAGAAAGGCATGCATTATATAAGCTAAGGTGGGCTATTACATAATAGATTGTTCAAGAGCTTCAAAGTTATCCAAGCGGGTCAAAATTGTACCAGCAAAAATATTACAATTGAAATAACATATTGATTGTAATAACTTATTGAAGAGTTTGAAAGTGCAAAGGAGGAGGGATGAATTGTAATTTTTCTTTTTTCTAGTTGACTATCCTGAATCGTTAGTCGACTGCTAACAGATAAAGTGCAAAAGATAAATTCTGAATGTAAATGACTCCATATGTTTTTATACTAGTTCGGACTCAATGTGAATCATAATTCAGTCTCCTTGGATTGCAAGGGTGTTCTCTTCAGCTCTTTTGAATTTGGATTTGGTAAAATGGTTGTTTGAATGTAGTTCCTACGTCTACACTCAAATACTCATAATCTTTTGATACAATACCTCACCAACTATATTATATCTCTTCTTACTTTTTTGTTTACACTATAAATCACTCAGAATTACAATGCTTGTTAAAAGTAAAGTAGAGAGATTGAGAAGTTGAGACGACATTATGTTTTACTTCGTCCTTGGATCCGTCCTTTATAGTTTATAGAATAACTATCAGGCTCTCGCAAAGGTGGCAACCAAAGAGATTTGATCCTTGGAAAAAGGAATAAAGAATCCTATTTTCAAGAATAAGGTTAGAGATATTCAGTGGATTGATCTTCCTTCCTTGTGTACTTGTAGCTGAATCTTTAGAGATGTGACATCCTTAAGTACTCCTTAATTGTTTGGTACTTGTTTGTTGATACACTTGATTGATGCACCAAGATCTTCTGTGGTACTTGATTTGATTTCTTCTAGGCTTTGATTTATTTGTCTCCATAAATAAGTTCTTACTTATTTATTTTGATTTGACTTGCTTCTCTTGATTTTGCCATTTTGGGCTTCACTGGTCAGCCCGACTGATGTTTTTCCTTGATGTAGAGTTGGGCCTTGTGAGTCAACTGGGTCTGCTTTTTCTTGTGAGCTAACCTGCACAAAAGAGTTTGTCATCATTAAAATTCAACACTAACAATCTTCCCCTTTTGATGATGACAATAAATGAAACATGTATATAGTCAACTTCCCTGTGGGTATGTCGACTACTGCTCCCCCTGAGTAGTTGACTCATGTATTTCCCTTGGATATTTGACTTGATGCTCCCTTGAGTAGTTGACAATATTGACTGGTATCCTCCATTTTCTCCCCCTTTGGCATCAATCAAAAACAAAAAAGGAAACAAAAAATACAACATAGATAATTATAGAACTAATGCCTCACAAAACAAGCAAGGCTAACAAGTATCCGGACTTATGTCCCATACATAAACAATCACCAAAAAACATAGAACACATTGTTCAACACAATCACCAAAACACTTAAACAGTCTTAATAAAGCATAAATCAGGAAAATCAGTGTTCCTCCATGTCCTCCTACTGCTGTTTCTCTCCCTTCTCCTGTTTCTCATGCTGCTTATGTTGCTGCTGCTGATGATACTATTGTGCAATAGGTCGGCCAAGGTGTTGACGATTACATCCTTGGTGGCATCAAAAGTATCAGAGAATTTTCTAGGCAGATCAGTCATACTTGTCTGCAGCTTTGCAGACAATTTGACAGCTAACTTCATCATAGTTTACAACTTAACCCTTAGACGAGCAACATCATTCCCTATTTTCTTGGTGGAGTATTGAATCTTTTCAATGTGAAAGAGAGAAGATGTCATCAAATCTTTGAGAGACTCAACTTTGGCATCAATGTCATTAAGTTTAGAAAGGACATCCATGGAATTTTCAGGCATGACATGAGATGAATCAGAGGGTTTTGACTTAGAGGGATACCGAGGGTGGGATTTCTCAGAGACGTCCTAGGAAATCCAAGTTTACCCAGAGAGAACATAACTCATACTCCCAAAGGCCCTAGAATTGTAGCATTACTTGATAAGAGTGCTAGGGTAATCATCCAAGTTGACTCGATGAGCCTCACGAATGCATGTGATGAGCATGTCATAGGGAAGACTAGTGGGATTAGAAGTGCATTCTATCATTTAGTTTATGATAATGGCAAATAATTTGAGCTTCTTTTTGGAGAGCAGGCAATAGGCAACACGGACATCTCTTTGGGTTATACTTGAGAAGGAACCAATATGGGAAACAATGATAGTGGACACAATGTGGAAAAAAACACGGGCTTTAAAAGTGACATCAAAATGGCCTAATTGAGCAGGAACAATGGAGGAATTAGATAGAACTTTCTTGACTTGGTCAAAAGGGACATTGAGAGACTCAAGCCAAGTGGTCTAAGGCAAATCATAAAAATCAAAGCAAGAACAACCAAGAATAGAATCAATAACAACACAATCCAACACAACACGAGTGTTAAGAACAAGAGTGTCAAGTTCATTAGTCTTAAAGTAACAGAGATTAGCATAGAACATATGCATAGGGGTTTCATAAATGCGGGTAGGATTTTGAAAGAAATTTTCTCAGCCTTGATAAGAGAATAGATGTTTTACCTTGCAAAATTGTGACTACATAAGGTCTAAACCAATAATGCAACCAGTGACGATGAATTTATCTTTAAGGGAGAGGGAAAGTCCCTATTTGGAGTGTCCAAAAACATCTATTTGAGATCAAGAAGACTTCATGGTCAGATTTGCTTTTCTTGATGGAGTCAGAGCATACATCATGATCAAAGGGCTTTTTCCAAATATTCTTGACGAGAATGGAATCAGTGGAATCGGAGAAAGAAGAATGGATAGATTGGTCAGAATCTAGATGAGTAGGGGAAGAGGGTTTTCCCTTGTTCATGAAGTGGGAACTACTTCTAGTGGAAGGTTTAGAGGATTTTTGGATTTCGGCCATGGTGATAGGAGTGTATAGAGGAAGGAGAGTAGTTGTGAAGGAGAAGGAGAGATGGAGTGAGTAGTTAAAGAGAGAGAGAGAGAGGGGGAGGGACAAAGAGTCAAGAATGGGAAAGGTTTTTGAGGAAGAGAACCGCCGACGAAGTGGTTCAATGAATGTGACATAAACTGAAAAAAGAAATAATTATGCCTAATAGAATTGATAAATGATAAGTTTAAATAAAATTATTTAATGCATCGGTAAATAACAGTTAGGAGCAATTAAGAGGAAACAAATATATGGAGTAAATTAGCACAACCCAAGTAAGGAAAAAAATCTTCACAAAGGGTTTGTAATAATTCCTAGAGATTCTCTAAGCATGCAAAATCTTTATTCCAATAGGGTGGTTTTGTAAAAATATCATCAAGTTGTTTCTAAGTGCACACAAATTATAGTTCAATAGCTCCCTCTAAGAATATGATCTCTAATAAAATGGTGTTTAACATCTATATGTGTCTTCCCATAGTGATGAAAAGATTTTTGTCAAATAAATGACACTAGAATTATCACAATAAATTTTGACAGTTTTAAATAGCAAATCATAATCACTTAATTGATGAATCATCCATAATAGTTGAGTACAACATTTCCCAATGGCAATGTATACTGCTTTAGTGGTAGATAGTGACACACTTCCTTGTTTTTTCTATTCCAAGAGATTAGGAGATTGTCCAAGTAGTTGACAAGTACCACTGGTACTTTTACGATCATCTTTATCTCCTGCAAAATCAGCATAAAAACCCTTCTAATTTGAATGAGTTAGTTTTTGGGTACCATAAACCATGAGAAACTATTTCAATTAAGTATCTAATAATTCTTTTGACAACACTAAGGTGAGATTCCTTAGGAGCTGACTGATACCTGCACACCTGCAAACACTAAATATGATGTCTGGTCGACTGACAGTAAGATAGAGTCATGAGCCAATCATTTATCTATACTTAGTTTCATCAATTGGTTTACCATCATCATCTTTGTGAATTGAACAAGTAGGACTCATGGGAGTTCCCATGACTTTTGCATCACTCATACCAAACTTTTGAATAAGCTACTTGATATATTTACTTTGGTAGATGCATATTTCATTCTCAGTTTGGTGGATTTGTAGCCCCAAGAAGAATGTTAATTTTCCCATCATGCTCATCTCAAATTCACTTTGCATAATATTAGAAAATATCTTACACAAAGAGGGATTAAAACTACCATAAATAATATCATCAACATATATTGGTATATTTAGATTTCCAGAAGATGTTCTTTTAATAAAAAGGGATGAGTCAATTTTGCCTCCCAAAAAACTATGTTAAACTAAAAAGCATTTAATCTATCATATCAAGATTTTGGGGCTTGTTTAAGGTTGTCATGCCCTGAACCATATCCTGAGCGGAACACGAAACTCAATGTCTGACTGCATGTGACTGAGCGAACCACATGCCTTGCTTGTCTACATGGGCATCAAAATATACTAAAGTAATGATTTAAAACTTGTAAAACATGATACTAAATAATAGTCTGAAAATGTAATAGTGGAATCATCTGAGTGAAACATGATACGTCTGAAAATAATGCTGACATGACTGACATGACATGATACTTGACTAGTCAATGAAACCTCTGACAACATGAGTCTGCAAAACTATTTACCAGGATAAAACCTTGGCATACCTCTACTAATCATGCATAATAATAAAATAACTAAACTGACACCCCAAAATAGATGGGGATCACCAAATGGCTGAGACTGAAGCAATCCTACTGAGTCGATTCGTCTCCCTGAAACTCAACACCTGCACCGTGAAGTGCAGGCCCCATGTAAAGAGATGTTAGTACATTTGAATTGTACTATATGTAAAGCAACTGAAAGAATAAGCAGACACATGAAATAATAGGACATGAACTAAAACTAAACATGAGCATGAACATGATTTGACATGAGTATAAAGCATGTATAAAATTTGTGTATCTGTAAACTTGTATATCTGAATATATGTGGGAAGAGTAGTAGAATAACTGAAAACATGAATCACCACATGGGTACATGGAGTCTGGTACCTGGCCCGACCAGCAAAGTTTTCCCATACCTTGTCGGGTTATGAGATATGAACATGGCAATAAAAGATCCAATCTGCAAATCTTAAGGTATCGTCCTCTAGGTAGAGAGACCCTTATCCTACGGTGGCATACATAGTTTCAGGATACTAGATCCTTTTCGTAAACTATGCAACTCCCAAAAATATGTACTTGAAAATAGTGGCTTGTAAACCCATTAATTTGATGAAATAACTTATAAACATGATTCATGATTTCAATTTAACATGTAAATACATATAGAATATAACTTGCATAAACACATGAAAACATATATATAACTTTATGAAACTTAGTAGTATTGATTATAACTTGTATTTAAGAACCCATAGAAATCAAAACATGTGTTCATGGATTACAGACATGTTCATGATAATCGTAATGGCATATCATGAATACAATAGACGAATTATAATTAAGACATGATACATATACATTATTACATATAATTAGGGTTATCATGATAGTAAAGTTAAAATCCTAAGTATAGTTAAAATCCTAAGGAAGCTTTAAGTACCTAGGGTCTATTATCCAAGGAAATGGAGAGATTGATGACGATGTCACACATTGTATTGGGATAGGGTGGATGAAATAGAGATTCACATCTGGGGTTTTATGCGATAAAAAGGTGCCACCAAAACTTAAAGGCGAGTTTTATAGGTGGTGGTTAGACCGACTATGTTGTATGGGGCGGAGTGTTGGCCAGTCAAGAATTCGCACATACAAAAGATGAAAGTTGCGGAGATAAGAATGTTGAGATAGATATGTGGGCATACAAGGAGAGATAGGATTAGAAATGATAATATCCGGGGTAAAGTGGGAGTGGCCTCGGTGGAGGATAAGATGCTGGAAGCAAGGTTTAGATGGTTCAGACATGTGCAGAGGAGAGACATGGATGCCCCAGTGCGGATGTGCGAGAGGTTGGCTATGGACAGGTTTAGAAGCGGTAGAGGTAGGCCGAAGAAGTATTGGGGAGAGGTGATTAGACGTGATATGGCGCAGGTGCAACTTACTGAGGACATGACCTTAGATAGGGGTTGTGAAGGACACATATTAGGGTAGAAGTGTAGTAGGTAGTCGAGCGTAGTTCTACTTACGCTTACAAAATGATAGTGTAGTGTTATTACGGTAGGCTCGATTAGCCTATCACACTTATAGGCACATTATTGCTTCATAGTCCCTTGTAGTTTTATTTTTACTGCTATGTGCTCTTTAGTGTACTTTGTTTATCCAATTTAGCTGTGTTAGATACTGCTTCATGTTGATAGAATACGCTATCATGGAGTATTCAATTTTATTATCTGCATGTTCATACTACTTTAATTTCTCATCTGACTGTCTTTCTTACTTTACTTTACCTGTAATTATGCTTTCTCTTGAGCTAAGGGTCTCCCAGAAATAGCCGCTCTACCTACCAAGGTGGAGGTAAGGTCTGTGTAAACTCTACCCTCTCCAGACCCCACGGTGTGGGATTTCACTGGGTATGTTATTGTTGTTGTTGTGTGGCGTGGGGGAACAACAATAATAACTCCACACGTAGATAGAAGCTCATATATTACTCCCTTCCAAACTTGTATAAACAAAACCAGACTTTGAAGAAGAACTCCAAAGATTGCACCTTGAAACCTTGAATTGGGTTTATCTTGAAAACCCTAGGTCTTAGAGTAGTGAATTTCTCTTAGTAATTGATTATACTATGTTAGAATCACATGCAAATACATGGAAAAGACTTACCTTTGTATAGGAGATGATTGGGAATAGAGAAGCTTCATGCTAGGGCTTGAGAGAAGTGAAAATCAGATTTTTGGGACTGAGGCTACGTATTTATATTGTTCCCAGTCATAAGGAATTGATGGTCCATCAATATTTTGATGGTTTGTGTCTGTGCCATTAATATTTTGATAGTCCGTCAATGTTTCGATGGCTTGGGTCTGGACAGTGTAATTTTCTACGGTCCGTATAAATGGATCGACATGGTCTTTGCAAATTTCCAGAGAATTGTGAAATCTAAAATTCTGAGACGGTGGGAATTGACGGGCCGTCAATTATTTGACGGTTCATAGATTTTGAGATCATACCATCAATTTCATTAGAATATTTTACGGTCCATACATCTTAGCGTCAAATTTGATCTGCAAAGATGAATCTGGTTTTTTCAACTTAAACTTCCCGTTTTGGTTTCCTACTCGTGGATCATGAATAAGGGTTAGTTTGAAGGTATGAGGTATTACAATATCTCCCTCTTGGGATAATTCATCATCGAATGATGGGTTATGGCTAAGAATTGAACTGAACATTGCATGAGTACATGAGCATGAAGAAACAAGACATGAAACATGTAATGGAATGACATGATTATATGAAAACATGCACATAGGACATGAATACGGAATACATGAACGTGAAACAGGAGACATGGATACGTAAGGGACATGACATGAATATTGAAGGCATTTACCTTGATCATTTTTGGCTTGCTCCTTAAATAAGTGAGGATATCTGGACTTCGTGTCTTCTTCGGATTCGCATGTATCCTAATTAACATTCTGACTTTTCCACAACACTTTCATTGAGGCAGCCTCCTTAGTTCTCAAATTTTGAATATGATAATCCAAAATAGCCACAGGGATCTCCTCATAGGTCAAACCATCTTTAACGGTAATGGAAACAGTAGGGACAATCAGCGACGGATCTCCCACACACTTTCTCAACATGGAAACATGAAACACTGGATGCACAACAATCAAATCTTGTGGAAATTCAAGTTCATAAGCCACTTTGGCCAACTCTTCTCAAAATTTTGTATGGTCCTATATATCTAGGACTGAGCTTCCTTTTCTTTCCAAACCTCATGATACCTTTCTTAGGTGAAACTTTCAAGAAAACCCAATCATCAACTTGAAACTCCAAGTCTCTACGCCTCACATCTAAATAAGATTTCTGGTAGCTCTGAGATGTTATTAAATGCTCCTGAATTAACTTTACTTTCTCTACAGCCTGATAGACTAAGTATGGTCCTAGAAACTTTGCTTCACCAACCTCGAACCAACCAATTGGGATATACACCTTTGCCCATACAAAGCTTCGATGGTGTCATCTGGATGCTAGCATGATAACTTTAATTATAAGCAAACTCAATGAGAGGCAAGTGATCATCCCAATTACCTTTAAAATCGAGAACACATGCTCTCAATAGTCTAAATAGTATGCTCTGCCTAGCCATATGTCTGATGATGAAAAGTTATGCTGAGATTTACCTTGGTACCCAATCCTCTCTGAAATGACTTCCAAAAATATGCTGTGAACTGAGCATCATGATCTAAAATAATGGACGATGGAGTCCCACAAAGCCATGCAATTTCTCGAATATACAACTTAGCATAGTCCTTTACTGAATCTGTGGTCTTAACTAGAAAGAAGTGGGCTGATTTGGTCAGTCGGTCCACAATAACCCAAATCGAATCATGTATTCAGTCTGCGAGGTAAAACTGTTATGAAGTCCATATTTATCATCTTCTATTTTCAAATAGGAATATCAATATTCTGAGCCAACCCACCAGGCCTCTAGTGTTCGGCTTTCACTTACTAGCAATTGGGACACTTGGCTACAAAGTCTGCCACATTTCTCATCATATCATTCCACCAATAAATTTCCTTAAGATCATGATACATCTTGGTAGAACCTGGGTGAATAGAATACCTAGAATTGTGCGCTTCTGCCATGATTCTCTCTCTAAGTCCATTCACATCTGGAACACATAACCTACCTCGGTACCTCAAAGTACCATCGTCTCACCCTTGTTCAAAAGTCATAGTCTTATGCTTGTGAATCCCCCTATATCAGTTGTAACAAGTAGGGATCTTTAAACTGCTTCTCCTTCATTTTGGCTACTAAGGAGGATTTGGACTTGTTATGAACAACAACACCCCGATCTTTAGATTCCATGAGTCAAACTCCTAGACTGGCTAGTCGATAAATCTCCTTCATCATGGTTCTCTTATCTTCCCCAACATGAGCCAAACTTCTCATGAATTTCTGACTAAGAGCATCAGCTACCACATTTGCTTTCCCTGGATGGTAGAGAACATCCACATCATAATCTTGTATCTATTCGAGCCATATTCTTTGCATAAGATTCAACTCCCGCTGCTTGAAAATATATTGAAGGCTCTTGTGATCTATGAGAATGTCAACATGAACTCCATACAAATAATGACATCATATCTTAGGTGCAAAAATCACAGTTGCTAATTCTAAGTCATAGGTCGGATAATTCTTTTCATGAAGTTTGAGCTGTCTGATGCATAAGCGATAATCTTACCATGCTGCATTAAAATACACCCAATATCGAATCCCGAAGAATTACAATATACTACGAACCCCTCATTTCCCTTTGGTAATGTTAATACTTGAGCAGAAGTCATTCTCGTTTTCAATTCTTCGAAACTATGCTCACAGGCATCTGACCACTGGAATTTGACCTTCTTCTATGTCAATCTAGTCAATGGAGCTGAGATGGAAGAAAAACCTTCTATGAATCGCTTATAATAGTCTGCCAGACCCAAGGAACTTTGTATGTCTGATGTAGAAGTCGGTCTGGGCCAATTCTTAACTGCTTTTATTTTTTGAAAGTCAACCTGGATGCCTTCGCCTAAAATCACATGGCCTAAGAATGCCACTGACTTAAGACAAAATTCATACATGGAAAACTTAGCAAAAATCTCACGGTCTTGAAGTGTCCACAACAAAATTCTAAGCTATTCTGCATGATCAGCCTCACTACGGGAATAGACTAAGATATCATCAATGAAGACAATAACGTAAAAATCAAGATAAGGCTTGAATACCCTATTTATAAGATCCATGAAAGAAGTTGGGGCATTTTTCAATCCGAATGACATGACACAAAATTCGAAGTGACCATAACAGGTTCTGAAGGCGATCTTTGTAATATCAACTTTCTTAACCTTATGTTAATGGTACCCTGATCTGAGGTCAATCTTAGAATAAAATTAGGGACCCTGAAGTTGATCAAATAAACTTTCAATTCTAGGAAGAGAATATTTATTCTTGATGGTGACCTTGTTCAACTACCGATAGTCAATGCATATACGCAAAGACCCATCATTCTTCTGAACAAATAAGACCGGTGCACCCCATGGCGAGACACTTAGTCCAATGAATCCCTTATAAAGAATATCTTTCAACTGGGCTTTTAGTTCTATTAACTCTATTGGAGCCATTATTTATGTCAAAATAGATATCGTCTTAGTGCCGGAAAGCAGATCAATTTTGAACTCAATCTCCCTATCGGGAGGAACTCCGGGAAGATCTTCTGGAAAGACTTCTGGAAACTCATTAACAACTGGTATGAAATGAAGAGTTGGGGTCTGGGCATCTCCATGCATAACCTGAACTAGATGGTAGATATACCCATTGGATATTATCTTTCTGCTTTAAGATAGGAAATAAACCTACCCATGTGTGCTACTGTATTACCCTTCCATTCTATGACTAGTTCACCGGGAAACTCAAATTTTACAATTTTGGTTCTACAACCTACTGTGGCATAACATGATGACAACCAATACATACCATGATTACATCGAAGTTTACCATTTCTAACTCTACCAAATCGACTATGGTGATGCAGTGATAGACTCCAACTGGACAACCCTTATAAATCCGTCTTGCTATAACTGACTCTCTAACTGGAGTGGATACTTCAAAGGGTTCATGCAACTTAGCGGGTTCTATCCCAAATTTCTTAGCAAGAAAAAAGGTTACATATGATAGAGTGGATCCAGGATCTATAAGGGCATAAATGTCAAAAGTGAAAATGGTTAATATACCTGACCACATCTGTCACGACACAAACCGGAGGGCCGCGACGGGCATCCACATCCCACCCGCCGGGCACCGCTAATCGTACAACCAACTTCTAATCACAATTGAATAAGGACTTAGCCAAAAACTTTTTATAGAAAATCTTAACCAGAAATCCAATTTTCATATATACATACCCATACCAAGGCCGACAAGGCCACACATGACAACTAACCACAGAACACCTGTCTACTAGCCTCTAAAGAATACATGACATCATAAGGATGGGACAGGACCCCACAATACCTATATGCAGATGCAAAAATACTACACCACGACCAACTTCAACTCTGAATCAAATAGAGTGCTCCAACATCAGCTGAACCAGCAACCTACCAGCGTGAACTGTCACCGTCTTTAACTGAATATGTGGGCATGAAACGCAGCGTTCCCCGATAAAAGGGACGTCAGTATGACTGATGTACTGAGTATGTCAGGAATGAACAATAGTATGTCCCCCCATATTTCTTTTGCAGTTTTACAGGTTAATATTTTACCATATTCTTTACCACTAACTGCACAATAGAGTAGACTGATTGCTCTGGCATTTGTTTGGATAGATTCTTGTTGTTTCTTAGTGACATCAAAGGATTCCAGATCCACTTTACTCTTATCATCTTTTAGATCTATTGTTTTAGCACCAGTGATAGGTTTTGGTCCCTTCTTGATCACCAACCACATGTAAATCAGTTGATTGAACAAAGATTATGAATCTTTATTTTCAATGATTATAGTGATGTCTATTGAAGTATGGTGGCCTAGTAGAGGAGTGTCCGTCTTGCAAAATAGCTCTAGGAACCTGATATCCAACCAATTGATATTTTCTCACAAGCTGTTAAGCTACTAATTGAGACCTCGCTCTAATACCAATTGAAAGTGCAAGAGGCGGGGGGGAGGGGGGTGAATTGTATTTTTTTCCTAGTCGACTACCTTGAATCGTTAGTTGAATGCTAACAGATAAAGTGCAGAAGATAAATGTGGAATATAAATGACACCAAATATTTTTATACTAGTTCAGACTCGATGTGAATCATAATCCAGTCCCCTTGGATTGCAAGAGTGTTCTTTGCAGCTCTTTTGAAAATAGGTTTGGTTCAATGGCTGTTTGAATGAAGTTTCTACGTCTACACTAAAATACACATAATATATTGATACAATACCTCACCAGCTATATTATATATTTTCTCACTTTTTTGTTTGCACTATAAATCACTCATAATTACAATGCTTGTTAAAAGTAAAGTAGAGAGCTTGAGAAGTTGAGACGAAAGTATATTTTACTTTGTCCTTGGAGCCGCCCTTTATAGTTTATAGAATAACCATTATGCTCCCGCAGAGATGGCAACCCAAGATATTTGATCCTTGGAAAATGTAACGACCCATCCGGTTGTTTTAGCTAAAGACCGTTATTTTCCTATTTTACCCTTTCTTTGGTTTTTGTGTGGGGTTTGTGATGCACGGGCGTGGTGGAACGGATCCCAAGGTCTATATTTATGAGTTTCGAATGAAAAAGCCCAAGTTTGGAAACTTAGAGTTAGTTTGACTCAAAGTTGACTTTTGGCTAGATGTGTTTGTTTTCGGGTTCCGTCGCTTCCGATAGTTCTGAAAGGTCATTTATGACTTAGTCGAGTCATTGGTTTACTTCCCGAGGAAATCCCAGATGACTTTTGTGGCTTTATTTGTAAAATTGGTTAATTGTTTTTTCCTAGGCGATTCTTTAGAAAAGTATGCCTTAGCATAGTTATTTGTGAAATCTTAGGGTATGAATGCTCGTACCACTTTTTACCATAGACTAACATATCTGGTTTGTGTCCGGGGGTCTCAGGAGTATTTCGGATGTTTGAGTGAAGTTGTAGCTAGTTTTCTTGTTGCTGGTGTTTGGTATCTGCTACGGCGGCACAGTGTCCACTCCGGTGGGTCTGCCTCGGTGAGAGGTCGTCAAAGCAAGAAGTTAAGGGATGGGGATTTCTACCGCCGTAGAGTCGGATCCGCCGTGGCGAGGGGTGAGGTGTCAACTGACTCTCCAGCGAAGGGTTTTCCGCCGTAGCCAGTCCTCTCTAGCTAAGTCAATTCCACTAGGGCAGAAATATTATACCAGACCCCTATATATTCTCTAGGTTAGAAAATCCTTTACCCAAACTAGAAACCCTTGAAATCAGCGTCGATTGGGAGAGAATTTAGGAATCTTAGGAGTTTTTTAATCTTGAGGTAATAAATTCCTTCCTTTTATTGGTTTAAGTGATGTTTATAGAATCTTTAATGGTGTTTTAGCATGATGTTAAGTTGGGAAAGATGAAATTCTTGTGTTTTTGAGAATAAGAGAGTTGTTTGGTTGATTCTAATGGAGATTTATGGATTAAAAGGTGATATTGTTGTGAATTAGTATTAGGTAATGATAGATAATCGTGTTTTAGGGCTTAATTTGATTATAGAACCTTATTGTTTTTTAAAAGGGGGAATTGGGGTTTTTATATTGTTCAATTGAGGGACCAAATGTGAATAAATTTTTAATTCATTCAAGGATATGACTATCTAGTATGTAATCTTGGTTATTGTGTATTAAAGTTTGAGTCTTTGTAGCGTGCGCCCGGAATGGGTATTTAAAGTCTTGTTTTTGTTGTGTTAGCATTATATTAATGATGTAATATGAGTGAATAGACTTTGATTATCACGAGGTGCAAAGGAAGAGGAAGGCTATCACCAAGGCTTGATTTTGTAGCGCACCTGCTCGATTTTTAGGTAGGCCGCGGTTTAGCTTTTCGAGACTTTGATAGAAGTACATAATTAGTTATAAATATTGAGGGGTAATGAGCGTGTTTGGGGGTCCCACTCAACCGATTGTGATGAATATTTGAGTGGGTACCGGTGTTGAACTGTGTTGATAGGTAGGTATGGGGAACCAGCCTCATATTGGTTCCGATTGCTGCCATATGTAGGCTTGTCACCATGTTTATTACCAGTTGTTTACTCATCACATATACTTTCGACATAATAGTCTGATTCGATTTGGATTTTCTTATGTGTTATTGATTTCATGGAAGCATGTGGTAGATCATCTCTATACCTGATTGCATCTTATTATATCATGATATCTTGCCATATTTTGTCATTGCATTCATACACTCATGGTTCTAATGATATGATATATGAGTGGTATGATTATGTTATGGGTCCAAGGAACCAAAAAGGTAAGAACACTGTGAGATTATGGCACTTGAGATGATATTGATACGCGGAAAGCGCAGTTGCACGCCTGCAACATGATTGAGACTCGACAAATGAGTCATGGGCTCTAGTCAGATTTGTGTGTAGAATTTCGGCTGGCTAGAAGCGGTATATGGACTTCGCGGGTCCCCTATGGATGTACGGATTATAATTAAACCTTGATATAATGTATACCAGGTTGAGAAAGGTACTTTGTATATGTATTGCATTCATATCATACATATCTATGCCATTTCATTGAGGATTATAATGGATTATGTATTGAGTGATTATAAACATCATGGTTGGATTCTGAACTTGGAAGGTTTATTCATGCTATTGATATATGATATGTTGTTGAACTATTTGAACAACATGTTGACTATGTGACGTACTTGAGTTATTGAACTGTTAGCATATGATTATTTGATGTCAACTTGGTATTTATCTCTGATAATATATCCGTCGTTGTCGGCCTAAGATGTGTACAGGGGTACGTTGTGTACTCATGCTACACTTGATGCATTCTTTTTGGATCCAGATTCAGTACCTTCCATCTCCACAGGACCCCGTGGTTGAGCCAGAGCTATGATCCTCAGTACACAGGGTAAGGATGCTCCTTCCAGCATGCCCTTGGAAACTCTATCTCTACCTATTGTCTTTTGTTCGAATTTGAGAGACATATTCAGACTATTTATTTGGTTTGGCCTGCATGCTCATTTACTCAGACTTGTATTGCTTTGATTAGTGCTCTTGTATGTCCAGACTAGATCACTTGAGGGTGTTTTGGATGTTTCAGACTATCATTTCCTTCCGTGTTATATCATGAGATAGAGATTATAGTATTTGTTTTCTTCTATTTTGTTTATATCATATCATGCAAATGATTTGGGAAGTGGTTCGCCTACTGGGGGATTATGTAGGTACCACCACGATTCCTGAAAAGGGGTCGTGACAAAGTTGGTATCAGAGTCCTAGGTTAAACAGTCTTAAATACAAGAGCAATGTCTAGTAGCGTCTTGCGGATCGGTGTGGAGACGTCCGTACTTATCTTTGAGAGGCTATGGGGCATTTAGAATAATTCACTTTTTTTCATTCTTTTCGTGCTAAGTTGAATCAAATTGATTCCGGAGCCAAGCCTGCGCACCAAAGCGCTCAAAGATCAAGAATCATTCTTTCATTGTTAAATAGACAGGAAGTCTTTGGATAGTGCATTGACCTACTCAGTCGAAGCACGTCCGTCTAGTGTGCTTCTTTCACGACATGCTATAGTCCTGGGTGTCTTCCGGTGATCTTCTAGCCTTAGAAGAAAGCTGGCTAACTCTTTTCAGTTTCGATCTCCCGTTAATGGTTATGTTCGTTTTAGGATTACCTCTTCTTTTTCTTCGTGTATGTTTTTTTTTTTTGGGAAAACATTTAGGTGGCATATATTTTGTACCAGCAAACTATTTTCTTCTATTTTCTTCTGATAGTTTTTTGTTTTTATCATTTTTCATTTACCTTTTATATTATCTATAATAGTAAATTTCATGATTTATTGTACCTAAGTCGATGATAATTTCTTTATTTCCTGGAACAAAATTCCCATTTTGCGTTGTATTAATTTTTCAACATTCAATTTTTGCGTAGTCTATGGTAGATGTGATTAACACATTATTTGGCCTTTACTTCTGACTTAAGTGATCGATAATTACTTTTATTTTATTTATAATCTACTGTTAATTGCTATTTTCATTTAAGAATCGCCCTTTTTACCTCCGTCATTTATTTCCTTTTTGCTTATGCTGGCACATGAACCTGGCACATCTCTTCCTTGAATATATTTTCTTTGTAGTAGAAAGTTTGGTAGCTACTCATGCTTGGAGCTTGATTTCCAAACTGATTTTTTAAAAGTAATCTCTAATCTATAGCTTAATTAAATGTTTTTTAGCATATATATGTATTGTTTAAAATTAATATGGAATATACGTGCAACGCAAGTGTCCAAAACTAGTATCTATATAAACATGTAACATCTACACGAACATTATAAAAAAACATTTACTTGAAAAAGTTATTATAACCTGTAATATCAGTATAATAGAAAATGTTAAAGCAAGGTATATACCTGTGATATACACTTGGTATACATGGTGTATATCACGGGTTGGCCCATCACGGTAATAAGGCAGCCGGCCCATCTCGGGTTGGCCCATCACGGGATCAACTATTTTGGTGTATATTGATGTAATATTGTAGTGTAAAGATTACCTTAATTAGACTTGTACACTTATCATAATTGTATATTTAGTATCCAAGTAGAATAAGATTTTAGGAGTAGAATAGGAATAGAATTCTCCTATTATGAAATATGTAACTTGTATATATAGCCTTTCAATTAATGAAAATAATCAAGGGATTATTTCTTTCATGGTATCAGAAGCCTAGGTCTTAAAATCCTCTCCAAAATTTCTTCCTCATTCTCGTCCTAAGCCTCAAAATCTGAGCCCTCCATCTCGGTTTTTGTGCCGACGATTCATCTTTCTCCCAAAAAATTTCTCTCAAATCCCTCAATCACATATTGTTCTATCAATATGTCTACATCCTTGAACACGTTTCATCCTGCCCTTACAGTTTCTAACATCAAGATTAATATTCCTCTTGTTCTTGAAATAGAAAATGTCCAATATGCGACGTGGGCCGAACTGTTCAAAATTCACACAAGATCGCATCAAGTCATCTATCACATAATCCCCGCGACTCCTGAGGATACGGAGGTGCCAAAACGCGAGGATGATCCTAAGTTGTGGACGACTCTTGATGTCACGGTCCTCCAGTGGATATATTCCACAATTTCTACTGACCTTTTGCAAACAATTATTGAGCTTGACGCTACGGCACATGCAACTTGGGATAGACTGTGTGATATATTCCAAGATAATCAAAATTCTAGAGTCATTACTCTTGAGCAGGAATTCTCCCACGTCAATATGGAAGATTTCCCAAACGTTTCGGCTTATTGCAAAAGATTAAAAGAATTGGCGGACCAACTTCGCAACGTTGGCGCGCTAGTTTCGAATGATCGTTTGGTCCTCTAAATGGTTTCCGACCTCTCCGAGGCCTATAACATTGTTGGAACGCTTCTTCGGCAAAGCAATCTGCTTCCGCAATTTTATCAGGCTCGTTCTATGCTTACACTCGAAAAAGCATGCATGGCAAAATGAGCGGCTACAGGTGCTAGTCCCGTAGTCATGATGACCGAGTCCACGGATTATCCTACCGGTTCCACTAACTCGGGCCAAAATTGCAACAACAGTGGCGGCAAAAATGGTGGAAATAAGAAAAATAATGGCAAAAACCGAGGTGGTAACAACGGCGGCAGCCGGCAGAATAGTGGTGGCGGTGGTGGTCCCTGCAATGGTCAGCAGCAGCAGTTCTGGGCCCTATAGTGGGCCCCACAGTGGGACCCTATGCCACAGTTTGGGCCCAGCCAATTTATGCCCAACTGGTAGTGGGCTGCCCAGCAGTAGTCCAGGCCCAACTCCTCCTGGCCCAACTACAGTCAGTAGTCTGGACCAATACCGCAAGTAGGGGTGCTTGGGCCTCGGCCCCCGCAGGTCCATCAGGCAGCGGCACCCACGTCTACCGACATCGAAGCCACAATGCACACGCTTGGATTAAATCCTCCGGATCCAAATTGGTATATGGACACCGGTGCCACTACCCACATGACATCCGATTCAGGTACACTCTCGTCTTATTCCAATTTGAGCAATTCTCGTGGTATAATTATTGCTAATGGTAATTCTATTCCAATTCGTGGTTATGGTCATAAAACGTTATCTCCCCCCATCCACCTCTTATCTTGAAAAACACACTACACGCCCCCAAATTGATTAAAAACTTAGTCTCTATCCATAAATTCACTACTGACAATTCTGTTTCTATTGAATTCGATCCATTTGGTTTCTCTGTGAAGGATTTCAAGACGGGGAGTGCTCTCATGAGGTGTGATAGTAGGGGAGATCTTTATCCTATCACACCCAGTTCCGGTCTATCGAGTCAAGCCCTGCCATCCATTTTTGCAGCCATTTCTCCTTCCTTATGGCATGCTCGTCTTGGTCATCCGGGATCATCTATTTTGTCATCTTTAGATAAAAATAGTTTTATTTCATGTAAGGGTACGCGTAGTACTCCAAATTGTCAGTCTTGTTCTTTAGGAAAAAATGTTAAGTTGCCGTTTGTAAACTCAAATTCTCATACTTTAATGCCATTTGATATTATTCATAGCGACTTATGGACGTCTCCTGTTCTTAGTTCCGTGGGTCATCGGTATTATGTTCTTTGTTTGGATGATTATTCTAAGTTTCTATGGACGTTTTCGATAGAAAGAAAAATCTCAAGTTTTTTCCGTCTTCTTAAAATTTAGAGCCTTAATTAGAACCCAATTCGACCGATAAATAAAAAATATTCAGTGTGATAATGGCAAAGAATATGACAATGAGGTGTTTTGGGAATTCTTTGCTAATAATGGGATCAATTTTTATTTTTCTTGTCCTCATACGTCTTCACAAAATGGGAAAGTCGAACGCAAAATTCGTTCCATAAATAACATTGTCCGAACTTTATTAATTCATGATTCCGTACCCCCGTCTTTTTGGCCTCATGCTCTCCAAATGGCTACCTATCTCCTTAACATAATTCCTTCCAAAGGTTTGACATATTCTTCCCCCCTTCAAATTTTATATAATAAAATTCCTTCATATTCACATCTTCGGATTTTTGGGTGTTTATGTTATCCGTTATTCCCGTCCACCACAATTAACAAACTTCAGGCCCGGTCTACTCCGTGTGTGTTTTTGGGTTATCCATCTAATCATCGTGGGTACAAATGCTTTGATTTATCCTTTAATAAAATTATCATTAATCTCCATGTCATTTTTGATGAATCCCAATTTCCATTTTCTAAAGGTAATACTGCCGTGCCTAGTTCGTATAATTTTTTGGATGATAGTATATCCCCGTATGTTATTCAACATTTTTCGGACGTATATCGCACCCAAAATTCTCTAGCGGCTCACTGCCCGCTAGCCCCACTGGTCTGTCACCCCCTATCAATCCCAGTACCACCGCTGGGCCAGTTCCAGCGATTGGGCCAGTCCAGCCCAATTCTGGAACGGGTCTAGTTACTGCTCCAGTTTACCGAGTTGGGCTAGCAGGCCCACTGCCTGCTGGCCAGTCCATCCCGAACAGCAAATTCCCAAAATCCGTCCAATTCTTCCTCAAGTCATAGACCAGTCACTCGTAGTCAACGGGGTGTTTTTAAACCAAAAAGACATTTTAATTTACAAATCCCCCTTACCCCGTAATCTTGTGTCTGCCTTAAATGATCCGAATTGGAAAATTGCTATGATCGATGAATATAATGCTCTTATTGATAATAAGACGTGGGAGTTGGTGCCCCGTCCATCTGGTATTAATATTATCAGGTCTATGTGGATTTTTGCTCATAAGGAGAATTCAGATGGTTCATTTGCTCGACATAAGGCACGACTTGTGGGTGATGGTAAGACTCAGCAAGTTGGTGTAGATTGTGGTGAGACATTTAGTCTGGTGGTCAAGCCAGCTACCATTCGCACGGTGCTAAGCTTGACTCTTTCGAAGGCGTGGATTATTCATCAGTTAGATGTAAAGAATGTTTTCTTACATGGGGATCTCAAGGAAAAAATCTATATGCATCAGCCTTTGGGATTCAGGGATCCCAAACATCCTCATCATGCCTGTTTATTGAAGAAGTCCTTATATGGGCTTAAGCAGTATCCCCGGGCCTGGTATACAAGGTTTGCTGACTATGTTTTGACTATTGGGCTCACTCACAGCAGGTCGGATAATTCCTTGTTCATCTACCGTCGTGGTTTGTCCTTGGCCTACATTCTGTTATATGTGGACGATATTATCTTGACTGCTTCTTCTGATGCCTTACGCCAGTCTATCATGACCATGCTCAGCTCTGAGTTTGCTATGAAAGACTTGGGGCCTTTGAGTTACTTTCTGGGGATTGTTGTCACTCGTCATTCTGATGGGTTGTTCTTATCTCAACGAAAGTATGCAGCTGAGATCATCGAGAGAACTGGATGTCATCATGTAAGTCCACTTCCACTCCAGTTGATACTAAGCCCAAGCTTAGTGCCGCGGCCGGCGTACCCTAAAAGAATCCGACCCACTATCGCAGTCTTGCAGGGGCCCTTCAGTATCTTACCTTTACGAGATCGTATATTACATATGCTGTCCGATAGGTGTATTTGTTCATGCATGATCCCAGAATTGAGCACATGAATGCACCCAAACGTATCATTCGGTATCTTCAATGTACACTTGACTATGGTTTGCATTTATATCCTTCATCGACATCCATACATGTCTCGTATACGGATGTTGATTGGGGTGGTTGTCCCGACACTAGACGGTCTACGTCTGGTTATTGTATGTTTCTTGGCAACAACTTGGTCTCCTGGTTTGCGAAGCATCAGTCGACTCTATCCCGCTCCAGTGCCGAGGCCGAATATTGCGGGGTACCTAATGCGGTCTCGGAATCATGTTGGTTACGTAATTTGATTTTGGAGCTTCATTGTCCCATTCAGAAAGCAACCTTGGTTTATTGAGATAATATAGTGTCATCTACCTTTCTGGTAATCCGGTTCAGCACCAATGCACTAAGCATATCGAGATGGACATTCACTTTGTCCGCGAAAAGGTTGCTCGTGGTCAGGTACGCGTCTGTCATGTCCCGTCGAGATACCAAATTGCAGACATCTTTACAAAGGGTCTTCCGTTGGTCCTTTTTGAAGATTTTAGGGACAGTTTCAGCGTTCGAAGACCGCCCGCTATGACTGCGGGGGTGTGTTAAAGCAAAGTATATGTATATCACGGGTTGGCCCATCACGGTAATAAGGCAGCCAACCCATCTCGGGTTGGCCCATCACGGGATCAACTATTTTGGTGTATATTGAGGTAATATTGTAGTGTAAATGTTACCTTAATTAGATTTGTACACTTACCATAATTGTATATATAGTATCCAAGTAGAATAAGGTTTTAGGAGTAGAATAGGAATATGATTCTCCTATTATAGAAATATATAACTTGTATATATAGCCTTTCAATTAATGAAAATAATCAAGAGATTATTTCTTTCAGAAAATACTTAAAGTATGTTGTAAAATGATACTCTAATTCTTAATAATTCAAAAATAAAATGACCATATTATAAAGTTATTATTTGAAAACCTAAAACAAGAAAATAAATCACAAATACTCATTATAATATAAATAGATTTTTTTAATATAGACTTCAAAGCAATATCTAAAACTAGATTGTTACCGAAAGAAATACTAAAACCAAATACTAAAAAGAGCAAGATAAAATAAGTGAGGTAAATAAAGCATAAAAAGGGAAGTTGCAAGCGTGGCAACAGAACAAATATGCTAGAGCTCATGCTTAGCGTTAGGGGTATCAATGGTACGGTTCGATCGGTTATTTTTTAAAAATTAGACCATATCAATTTTTTGGTTAATTTACGAATATAATCAAAATTAAACTTTTCAAAATCTTACTAATCATTTTGATTTCTCTTGGGTATCGGTACGATTCTGTTAATTTTCGGTAATTTATTTTTAATACGTTAACTTATATAAAATAATAGTAATTTTTTGCTGATTCATATATAATAGAACGAGTTATTGAACTTTTGGTCTCAGATCTCGTCCGTAAGTTTTACATAATCATTTTTTGTTTCTTTAAAAAAAATACACTTAGCACAAGGTTACTAAACACTACACAAATTTAATGGAATAAAAAATAACTAACAACTAGAAGGTAGCAAGGCAACGATAAATCAACAATAATTATACTTTAACCCATAAAAATACAAAAATAACACTTGTACTACATCTGTAAAATGAAGTTACTATTATTTTATATAAAGAAAATTAATTAACAAAATATCAAATAATGTAATTGTAAACAAAATATAATAGGAGTATGATTATATAGGAGGGAGAGTATAATATTAAATTTGACTAAATGGGAAGAAGAGTAAAATCTATCTTGGTACAATTGCCTTCTTGTTGAACAAGTATGTTCAGAAGAATAACTAAATAAGTATAATTGATATTTAAGAAAAAGTGCAGAATCTCAAATTCTAAGCAGTAAACACAAATAACATATAATTTCTCTATTTTACTGTGGTAGGATAGATTTTAATAATACTTGTAATCCACCAAAAACCCCAACGCCCAAAGTAAATGATTTAATGTTTTGTAAATTGTAATTTTAACTTGACTTATCAAATGTTATAATTAATATATATATATATATATATATATATATATATATATATATATGTATTCGGTTCTATTCAGTATTTTTCGGTATTATTTTATAAAAAACCAACCTAAGTATTCGGTACGATTATGTTAATGTTAAAATCGTCGGTTTCGTTAAAAAAATCTAAAAATCAGTTTAATTAGGTTCGGTTCAGTCGATTCGATCGATTTTCGAAATAATTTTGACACCCTACTTAGCGTCAACGAGTATTCAAAGAAAGAATTGTGAAATTATGATAGTAAACAATTAGAAGATGTCTTTTATTTTTGAGTTTGTTTTTGGGTTAGAGTATCGATTTTGAGTTAAATTTTGAGTATTTTGAGTATACGACACACTTTCCTTTTTAATCAGTATAAAAATGAATGACACATTTTCTTATTTGATGACAATTTAAACTTTAAACTTTATCCTTTTATGGTTAACGAGATATTCTATAACCATAAAATATTTTGACTTGTTTTAGGCCACAAGATTCAAAATTCTTCCTTTATTTCTTAAATTTTGTGTCCAATTAAACTACATCATATGTATTGAGACGGAGGAAATATTAAGTAAAAATTTATCAAGTAATTTTGGCTTTAATTTAGAGAAGTTCTCGGGACTTATGCCTAAGCGAACACCTCCAAATTTGAGAGTTACCCCATGATACTTGCGCCCGACTAATACACGTCGATGCGTTTTTAGTGTGCCTCGCCCTGAAAACATCTTTTAAAACACTGCTCAGGACTAGCTAACTGTATGAAATGAAATTAAATCATGTAGTCCCATTAGGCTCAAATGAACTTGGAAAAATTATTTTACTTCATTAATTACGCAACACATCACAAAGGCAGCACATTATCAGATCCTCTAGCTCCACTCAACAAACAGAAATTTTCCAGGCCATAAAAAATGTTTGGAATATAATACTTGCATCTTTTTTACTAGTAAATGTTTGTTTTGGTCCGTTATATCAACGTCAACTTAAAATATAACATTTGAAGTTTGAAAATTAGAAGATTTTTAGTGAAATTAATGGTTCTCATTCACCAAAA
Source organism: Anisodus tanguticus (assembly GCA_034509755.1). Lineage (NCBI taxonomy): Eukaryota > Viridiplantae > Streptophyta > Magnoliopsida > Solanales > Solanaceae > Anisodus > Anisodus tanguticus. The sequence goes on from CM067558.1 coordinate 29,045,316, forward strand.
GTCAATTATTTTCCAAATGAAATTCATACTGAAACACAATAACAACCTTCAAATACTTTCATTAAAACTTCAACTTCAAACACTCTGTTTTTTTCTTTTCTTCTCATTTCAATCTACCAAATATAGCTCAAACACCCTACAAAATCATCCGCTTATTTAGCTTAATTCTCTCCACGTCATATTGAAGAAGATAAGATACTTAAAACCATATTCAAACTATATCCTTTCTTGGATAATCTTCAACCTTTTAAACAGCACACCTGAATTTGGACAACATGTCTTTGACAAGAATGTCGGTAATACGACGATGAGCTTCATCTGTCAAATGAATTCCATCCCAGTGCACATATTGTGCTGGATTCGAACAAGCATTGATTCCAGCTGCTCCACATACAGACCTAAAGTTAAAATTGTGTCTTCCTCCAGTTCCACAACACGCGCTTAGCAACGTGTTCTGGTTAAATCCAAAGGAAGAAGGGCTACGAATAAGTGTCAAAATCGCGCCATAGAAATCCCCGTACACAATGCTAACATTTGGGAATTCGCGTTGTAGATTCGCGATAGCCCTGTTCGTGTATCTATTGTGATACGAAGCGAAGTCGTTGTAGTTTCTCAAGCAGCCCAAATTGTCGTAAGCACTTGTATTGTTATCAGGGAATGATGTAAGGTACAGTGGGAGGCACCCTAGAGGGTAAATACCTGCAGGGCGGATGTAACATATTAGGTAATTGAATTCATATGACGAAAATCATGAATTTACTTTTAAATATTTATTAAAATTATATTCTCTCTGTCCGTAGCATTATTTGATTCGACACAATGTTAAAAATAATGAAAGACTATCAAAATTTGTGGTCTAAAACAAAATTTAGATAGTTATGTAGCTATATAAATCATTTCAATAAGAACGAAAGAAGATTTTTAGAGTTAAATTGTTTCTAGTTATAAAAATATGACATTATTTTTTTATCAAACTTAAAAGAAAAGTGTGTCACATAAATTTTATTAGAAATAATAATAAATAGTACTCCATGCAGTCCACTTTACTTGTCATACATTAAAAATAGATGATCCAAAATAGTGCATAACCGCATGGATAAGCTCACCCTAACCCGTCAATTTGGAATCCAAATTCGAGATTTTCCTTGGGAGTTATCGGTAAGGATTTGGAATGGAATAAGTTGGCATTTTAGAAAATCAAGAAACAATTATGTACATTTTTTCATTTTTTCCTTAGTAATAATTATTCTTGAAAGTAATAAACATTAACTAATTAACGTAGAAAACTTAAGTGAAGAAAATGTACACATACTTCAATATTGTAAATCTTAGATTCGCAGCTGAATACCTGGAACCAACACGCGAGTAGCTCCTTGCTGAATCACATCTTTGATGCCTCTCATAATCCCAGCGACAACATTAGGAACATAAGTCCTAACTTCTGGGATTTGTTTGTTCTGGAAGAAACAATTGTAGTAATCGTTTCCTCCCCATTCTCCCATTATAACAAGAGAGTCTTTGAGTGTCTGTGCACATCTAGACCCACAGGTAGACTGAAGATGTGTTTTGAACCAACCTAGTTGGGTAGACAACGGCGTATTCCAATTGGGCAACCGAATATTTCTAGCAGTCCAAAAGGAAGTGTCTAGTGCGGTAGCACCAGCAACAGCAAAATTAACACCTTGGGTGAACGTTGCACCTTTGTCTAAGTAAGCATTGAGTAAAGGGAGTACGAAAGACTGGGAAATAAAGTCAGGAATGACGCGGCCGTTAGAGAAACGGCCAGTGGGTTTCTTGAAGAATGTCTCGCCGTAAGGAGATCGGTCGGCTTTGAAGATGATGGAAGCGCCGGGAGTACGGATGACATTACCGTTGTCGGCCAGGGAGTCGCCTAGTTGGTACACAGATTTAATGTTGCATTTAGTTTGAGCAAATGAAGGAGAAAAGAATAAGGAAGTACTGATGAGTAAAAGGAACAAGGAACATTGTGTCAGAGAAAGACTTGCCATTGAATAATGTTTTGCTCCAATGTAGAAATTGCTCGTGTGCTACTTATAGAAAGGTAGGAAACATCTACCAAGTACTTTCTCTCCTTTCAATTTGAGTGTGTTAGTTGAGTTTAAAAATTATATAGAGACTTTTCAATCTTTTAATTCAAAATTAAAATTGTGTAAAAAAACAATCTTTTTGGAATATATCATAACAAAAGTATTTCATCCATTTTAAAATGATTATTTGATTTTAACTTGGTATCGAATTGAAGTAAGTAAAGAAGATTTTTGCATTATGTGAGTATAACTAAAGATATGTAGAATATACTTTTTGATCTTGTGATCTTTAACATGTTATGTGAAAATTTGAAATAAAAAAATTATCAAAAAAGAAAAAAAAACATTCATTTTAAAATGGACTAAAAAAAACAATACAAATATTTTGAAATGGATTGTATAAAATATTTGAAGCGGACGGAGGGAGGAGGAAGTATCCTAGCATATAGAAGCCACATAAAGCGATGGCCTTACCTGTTCACTGGCTGGTTGTCACTTTATCACCATTTGTGTTTTTAGTTTTGTTTAACACCAAAAATGAATGATGGTCTCCTTTTTGCTTTTTGACTAGTCATTCATCATGTGGCTGAGATTCTACAATGTGGAGTTATGATGTCGTTCAAAAAAAACATCCTGTCACTCTTCTGGCCAATATTTACGTAAAGGAGTTAGACGTACGTGGGTCAAATCAAACTTAGATTGTTGTCTGAATTGTGACATATTTTTCAATCATTTTAAAAATGAAATTCGGTGCACTAAACTCCCGCTATGTACAAGTCTAAAAAAGGATCAGATCATAAGAGTTTATTGTACGCAGTCTTATTTCACATTTTTGCAAAAGGCTATCTCCACAGCTTGAACTGATCACTTCTGGTCACATGACATCTAATTTATATTTTTTTTAAAATAGATGAAAAATATTGTTGTACTATGTCTATATGTCAATATACTTAGTAATAAATTTATTTTTTTATAGTAATAAAAATTGTTTTCCCAATACAATAATGTTACTACATAGAAAATGACAAGCACTGCATAGGGATGGCAATTGGGCCGGGCGGATGCGGGTACCCCTCCTCCGCATCCATACCCGCCAGAAAATTTTATACCCGCCACGGGTGGCGGGTACAATTTTCAACATCCATACCCGCTTGCAGGTATATTCCTAAATTCACACCCGCTCCACCACCCAAGTGGATATTCGTCACCTGTCAATACCCGTTTGTACCCGCCTGTCATATTTTGTAATAAATTCATTTGTGATCAACATGATCCCAAAAATTCAAATTCCAAAAAATATCCCAAAATCTTGAGTCAAGAATCAATACTGTCACGGTCTCATTTTCTTTGGGAGAAAGGGAGGAGAATTCCGAATTTTTTCACCATCAGAATTTCCCATTTTTTTCACCTCTTCCCCCTTGCACAACAAAGAATCAAGAAAATAAAATTTCCAAGAAAACCCAAAAATTATCCACCAAAATAGCTATATATTATAAATGTAGACAAAACCCAAATATTATTTCAGCTATATAAGCTAAAGTTTTTCAACTTTTTCAATTGAACTTCACAAACCCAATAGGTAAAACTTAACAAATGCACAAAAATTGACCTCACCAAGACAACCCCAAAGCACAAAGCAAAGACAACAATTTTTTTCAATATTTTCCGATCAGCATCTCCTTTAAAGAAAAAGGTAGAGACGTCGAGAATGAGAGAGTGAGGAGAGACGGCGTGAAGGGGAACGAGAGAGAGGGAGGCGTGAAGGCGTGAAGGACTAAAGAGGCGTAAGGTTTTGAGTTTTGTTGGAGAATGAGAGACTTGTCGTGACTTATGGGCTGAAGGCACGACTTATGGGCTGCTAATATTTTGGGCTTGGAGCAGGCGGGTAGGCGGGTATGACTGCAAATCCACCATCTACCCGCCTACCCGTGACGGGTACATTTTTAATACCCATACCCGTCTACTACCCGCCAAAGTTATACCCATACCCGTCCCAACTAAGACGGGTGCGATGCAGAATCCGCAAAATTATACCCACCTGCCATCCCTAACACTGCACATTTATCTTCTCAATGCGAAGCATTGACACGGAGTATTTCATTAACGGAGTTGAAAATGAAAGTGGTTCATTAGAATACGGCAACATTGCTTAATTGTGCCTATAGAGAAATCCACGTTTTACTGCGTGAATTGTAATGCACTAACATCGGAAAAAGCATGATTCTAACTCTCGGTGAGAACATTTTTTTTTTGTTCCAAAAGTTTCATACTTATGATAGAGTTAGGCTGGATTCCAACCTGTATAAATACCACAAATTATAATTACACGGAGAAGGGCATATACCTTAGCCTCAATTACATTGTGAAAATTGACGTTACCCAATATATTACTACAAAATTGTACCCAAAAAAATAGCTAGAGAATTCCTTTTGGAATTTGAGTCAGTCATAACATCAAATAAGGAAAACATAATGACCAGATTATATATACGTAAAGACCACTTTGAAACATAATCCTCGATTTCCACCTTAGGCATAATTATTTTTTCTAGGTTTGAATCTGTAATTAGGAATACCATCTTGTTCTAATTTCATGAAAGCTTTAATCTTTGAAGGAAGAGAAACAACTTCATTAAAGATAGTATAAACTTTAGGTTCCTCTCTCCCAAGTTAGCTAAGTTCAGCATTATAGTTGCCTCTCCTGCGAATGTGCTTGATCTTGTAATTATCAGTATTGAGTTTCCTAAATTTGCTCAATGATGTGTACTACTTTCAAGGTGGTTTCATCTTTTTATTTATCATGTTGATGATCAAAAGAGGATTAGATTCTACCACAATATTACACATACCATATCTGATGCAACGTTTTACACCTTTCAAGACTGCATAAGCTTCTGCCGTGTTGTTACTACATTAACCATATTATATAATTATCATCGAATGCAAAGTAGGAATGGTAAGATTAAACAATTATTTCTAAAAAAGTAAAATATTCCTTTCTTCTCGTGACAAACTAATATCTCTACAATAAGGGATAAATCGATAACAATTTCAAACAGGTAGCTTTATGGCAAGAGAAAGAAAACAAACATTAGGGACGATAAAGAGGACGTAAGAAGTTCTCTAGACATGAAAAAATATCAACTTCAGTTCTATATTATCGAAGAATTTAATATAGGTTCCCTCTCCCTCAAGCTAAAATTAATGGGTTCAAAATATTGTTATTGTTAAGAGTTCACATCGTATATGGAATGAGAACATGGACTTGTTATATGGACTTGGACAATCTTCATCCTATAAGCTAACTTTTGGGTTGAGTTAGGCCCAAGATTCATTATTTACATGATATCATAGTCATACTCATTCCAATTCTTTGTTCACCGATGTTGGACCCCCAAATTATATTATCCACACTCCAGTTAACAAGGTCTGGACATGCGGGGAGTGTTAAGAGTCTCACATCGGATATGAAATGAAAACATTGGCTCCTTATATGGACTTGGACAATCCTCACCTTACAAGTTAGCTTTTGGAGTTGAGTTATGGAATGAAAACATGGACTCCTTGTATGGACTTGGACCATCATCACCCTACAAGCTAACTTCTAAGTTAAGTTAGACCCAAATTCCATTCTTTACCGTCATCTCCTTCACCATTCAATTCAAATTAGTACATATTGTTTTTCTAAAGATAAAATTTATGTTGTCACGGTCGTTTATCTACTTTCGAACATGAGAAGTTGATCTCCCGTTTGTTAATACCAATTTTTCACCTTTTTTAAAAAAATGAAATTCAAAATAGTGTTAGAATATATACCAGACTGATTTTTTGAAAATGAGTTTCATGTTTTCAGGTAATTCTTTTTCCCACTCACAAAATTTTAACTTTTTTTTTCAAGTTAAATACATGTCTAAAAAACAACTTAATTATATTTCCAAATACAGTTTTTCAACTTTTTTTTTACAAATATCACGTTTATTATGTTGAATGCGTGCACAGTATTTCAACTAAAGCCCTATGCTAAAAAGTTTTTAGTCAAAGTTTCTGTGAGTAACTTTAGTAAAGTGTGATATTCACATGGACCAAGCTTACAATTTCACAGTAGGACGAATTTTCAGCATTATGATGCACATTTTCTTATAATTTGAAATAATTGTATTCCATTTTTCCCTGAGGAGAAAACGTATAGTAACAAAGCATGAATAATTTTTTCTTACTCCCTCCTTCCCTTTTTAGTGATACGATTCAGAGAATAATAGGGTTAAATATCTTATTGTCAGTCTGAGTTGAGACATAATTTCAATTTTTTTTGAAATAAAATGTATATAATTAGAAAGTATATGAAAATTAATATAAATTATAATAAGTTACAAATCAAAATATTTTAAGATATGACAAAATCATGATCTTTTGACTATCCAACTGGTTCTTTAAAAAAAAATCCATTTTTCAGATTTGTTTTTTTTTAAAATGAAAATGGTTCTTTTAAAAAAATCTGAAAATTTTGTTTTATTTAAAACCCATTTTAAAAAAAAACAAATCTGAAAAATGGATTTTTTAAAATATGGAAAAATGGATTTTTTTAAAAAAAAATATGAAAAAATGGATTTTTAAAAAAAATATGAAAAACTGGATTTATTTTTAAAATGTCCTAAAAACCTAAATTTTCATTTTTTAGGACACTTTTATTTTTCAAATAAAATATGGATTATTTCTTAAAAAATCTGAAAAAGGGTTTTTTCTTTTCAACAGGTGAAAAAATTAGATTTTTATAAAAAATTGAAAAAAACTAATTATTGTTTTAAATGTAGAAAACCTATTTTTTAAACTAAATATGGAAAACTGATTTGTTTTCATATACAAAAAATATAATCAGTTGTCCACATTTTTCTTTAAAAAAATAGTTTACCATATTTTTAAAAAGTCCAGATTTTTTTAATAAGAAAACTCAGTTTTCCAGACATATTTTCTAAAAAAAAGTGGATTTTTCACATTTAAAAAAAATCAGTTTTCCATATTTTAAGAAAATACAGTTTTTTAATAAAAAATTAAGTTTTCCACATTTAAAAAAAATAGTTTAGAAAAAAACTTTAAAATTGAATGATAATTAATTAGGTGTAATTAAATATAAAGTACCCAACTAAAAAATGACACGTGTCAAATTTTTTGCTTCTCGCTCTCCCAAAGAGAGTGAAATACACTCTCATTGTCACGTCAACGCTTTGATTGGTAATTATTTTGTTTTAAAAAATTCAAAGGATAATAGGACACTTAAAAAGGTAAGGTATTATCCCAAATATAAACTACATAATGGACAACAATAAAAAAGGGAAAAACTATATTTAAGAAAACAATGCAGGTGTCGGTGCACATACTTTAATAGAAAGGAACTCGCTTTGCTAACAAATGCTTTAGTAGTCTTTAAACATTTGCAATATGATGTCCTCCGGGCATAGTCCAGTGGCAAAGCTTGGACGCTATAAGGCGCTTCCGCGTAGATGGACAACAATGAGTTCGATTCCCCGCAAGCACATGAAGAAACTCGCATGTTGGGGAATTTGACCTTGTCTCATTGATCAGTTTGTACGCTCCCAGAAAAACTGATCACCGGAGCACATCCCGTGATTTACCTAGTAATAGTGTTGAAGGACCAGTGCTATTACCTCCAGGACGTCTGGATAAAAAATAAAAAATAAAAATAAAAAAACATTTGCAATATGATAAACGCCAGTGGCAGTGCACGCATTTCAACATAAGCACGTTCCGGCTCCTTGAAAAAGAGAACATTTCTTACCTACCAGCTTCGTGTTCCAGTACTCCTACCTATATTTGGTTCTAGAAAGTTAGGTGGGAAAAGTGGAAAAAAAAGTTTTAGTATATTTTTTTATGGCAACATAAAGGGATCTTTTTGGAAAATAATAGGGTGCGGAAAGCATCTATATTTATCTATTTATATTATATTAAAAGTGAAAAATCTTTAAGTTAAAAGTTAAATTACTAAACCGTCATCCTAATTGAACATAGGAATTATGTACGACATGACTCGGCATACACGTGCAACGCACGTGTCGAGAAATTAATATTACTAAAACACTAAGATACTATAAACAATTTCACTTGATTGAAGGTTAAATAAATTGAAACCGATAAATATGTCATTTAGTTACAAAATTTGTTCTTGAACACTCCGAAAAAAGATATTGTAGTTTGTGTAAGAAAGAAAAGGAGTTGTACCCGAAATGAACAGTGAAATCAGTTAAAATTATAATATTAAAATCTGGCAAACTTCGAAATACCAAATGTAAGTGATTTTCAAAATTAATAAGGGTCGATTTGGGGAACAAGCCAGCGGTTAATTTGGTTTTTAAGAATAGCAGTATTTGAAAACTAAACCAGTATTGCCTTGTGCTTGATTCCATTCAACCATCAAGAAAGAAGTTTTTTTTGTTTACTACCGTTCAGTGGTAAGGTTAAATCACCAGAATTTTACGTCATATGACAATTTAAGAGTATTAATTACATTCTTACGAAACAAATGTTAAGTCTCGCAAGAGTTTGGGTGAAGAAAAATCCTAGCCTACTGACAAACCACACGAATAGTGGCCGCCATGGCCAATGCAGCCGGCGGAACAGCCACCTCTTCCAAATCCTAATCTCCAAATATCACAATTCCCACCTCTTCTTTCTTCTACCAATCCCAAAGCCGAATCTACAATTTTACCGAAAGATTTACCCTCATCATCTACCAATTCATCGGAGATACAAAATACCAAATATGCAAATCTTTTGAAACCATGAATGTAAATAAGGAAATATATGTTGTGCCACCCAAGCCAGTGATTTGCATTGATGGAGAACCACACATGACATGGAAGTCATCAGAAATAGAAAAGCTTATGATTCAAGAGAATTTCCAATATGCTATATTGGGTAAGTTCTCTTATGACATAATACACATTAAAGAACTAAGAGATGCAATTCTAGGTAAGTGTTCTATTAAAGGTCCTTGTACAATTGATTTAATAGAGGATATACATATCTTGATACGGCTGAATTTACTAGAAGACTATGTAAGAATGCTAGCCAGACCAGCTTATTACATAAAGGTACACTCAAGATACTGTCATATGAGGCCATTAATATGAAATCCTTGGTTTAAGCCTAATGAAGAGATTTCTATAGTTGTTTCTTGGATGAGCTTTCCAGAATTACCACCCAATTTCTTTGCAAAGGATGATGTATTTTCCTTGGCTTCAGCAGTTGGGAAGTCTTTGGTGGTAGACCTGACCACTGCAAATAGAACTAGATCTAGTTGCAGAACATCCAAAAAGAATCCACATTGCAGAAGAGGCTGAAGAGACAAGCCAGGTTCAGTCAAAATGGATAACCATTAGTTATGATTTCTTACCAAAATATTGCAAACATTGCAAACTGCAAGGACATGATAAGCAGGAATGCAAAGCTTTACACTCAGACCCGGAGAAGCAGTATTTAGGAAAGACAACAATGAGAAAAGCAAGTTATGGAAAGCATTGATACCAATCAAGAAAGACAAGGAAATAATGGAATATTGGGGGGGGGGGGGGGGGGGGGGGGGGGGGGAATAATCAAGAAAACAAGAATGGATGCAAAGAAGAAAATATAGGTATATCAGGGATAAAAGTGGAATCATTTTGAGGGAAGTGGGTGACAATGTTAATCAAACGGAAGGGGATAAAGTGGAAACTCACAATGCTTTCTAAGTACTTGATAAAGAGAAGCAGGGTGTAGAAGGATATGAAAATATCAGTCCTACAAAAGCACAAGACATACAACAACATATCAATAATGAAGAGGGGCAAATGTCAAGTAACAATAAAAAAAGATACTAGTAAAAATAGGGAAGGAAGGACTACTATTGCAAATAGGGATACAGACAAAGCAGATGAAGAACAGGGACAAGGAAAGATAAAATTACAGGAATCTCATAGCACAGATAAGATGGAGGTAGAAAGCATAAATAAGAATCTCAGTCCAAGTAAGGAGCATACAACTAGTCCACTCAAATTTAATGTGGGAAAAGAACTCAGTCCCTCAAAACTAAACAAAAGCATATACATTTCATAAAGTCAAGGTAACAACAGTCAAACTCATGAAGTAGAGGAGATAAACAACTTTAGCAATGATAAAAATCAACAAGAAGAAGATGTAGTAATTCAAGAAACATATGATGAAGAGCATAGCCATGGGGATGACCTCAATGAAAGAGAATAAGAAATACAAAAGAAAAAGTTAGCCTCAGGGGTTTGTGAGTAGAATCTGATGCAAGGAGAACAACAAAGGTCAGACAAGTCAACAACATTGTAAGTAGAGGTAGAGAAGCAACAAAATGAAAAGCTATAAGCCTCTTTCATAACCAGTCGAGTCACGTCACCAACTCTAGAACACATACTCTACCTTTGATCCTTAAAACCCTCTCACCACCAATCATGGCCTTTTTGGCCTCACCACTCATCACATTATTTAAAATTTTGCACAACTTCACATCATCATATCGGTGAGCTCGAATCTGATGCAAAAAAGACGACCTTGCCTCCACACATGCTAGAATCCTACCCGGATTCAAAATATCAAGTCTCACAAAACCATTGGATAGAGACTGGACCTCCAATGCCAACAGATGCTCAGAAACGATCAAGCGAGCTAAACTCCCATATTGACTGCCTTTCGGCTCAAAGGATCTGCCACCACATTAGCCTTGACTGGATGATACAAAATGGTCATGTCATGATCCTTCAAGAACACTATCCACCAACGCTACCTAGAATTCAGGTCCCTCTAATTAAATACATATTGAATATTGCGGTGATCGGTATACACCTCACAATGGACACCATAAATATAATGCCTCCAAATATTCAAAAAAACTACGATAGCATCCAACTTTAGATCCTAAACAGGGTAATTCTTCTCGTGCACCTTCAACTTCCTTGATGCATAAGCAATAACCTTACCCTCCTGCATCAACACATACCCCAACCTAATCCTATAAGCATCACAATATATGGTAAAGTCCTTCCCTTCAACCGGAAGGGATAAAATTAAGATTGTGGTCAAAAAAGACTTGAGCTTTTGAAAGCTCTACTCACACTCGTCGGACCACTAGAACATGACCTCCTTCTAAGTCAAACGCGTCAGATAAGAAGCAATAGAAGAGAATCCATTGACAAACTAGTGATAGTAGCTAGCAAGACCCATAAAACTCTGAATCTCCATCACAGTAGTCGGTCTAAGCTAGTCCCTGACTGCCTCTATCTTCTTAGGATCCACCATAATCCCCTCTCTGGACACCACATGTCCCAACAATTCCATGGAGCTCAACCAAAACTTTCACTTTAAGAACTTAGCATAAAGCTTCTTCTCCTTCAAAATCCGAAAGACCACTCTAAGATGTTGATCATGGTGCTCCCGACTCTTCGAATAGATAAAGATATTATCAATGAATACAATCACAAATGAATCCAAATACGGCTTAAATATCTCATTCATCAAGTCCATGAACGTTGCTGGGGCATTAGTAAGCCCAAATGACATAACCAAAAACTCATAATGGCCATATCGAGTTCGGAAAGCCATCTTAGGAACATCATCGACCCAGATCATCAACTGGTGATATTCGAACCTCAAGTCAATCTTCAAAAATACCAAAGCACCCCGAAGCTGGTCAAATAGGTCATTAATACGAGGAATCAGATACTTGTTTCTGATAGTGGTCTTGTTCAACTATCTGTAATCAATGCACATACGCATAGTGACATCCTTGTTCATCACGGACAAGACAGGAGCACACCATAGAGATACACTCGGTTGAATAAAGCCCTTACTCAATAAATCCTAAAGCTGCTCCTTCAACTCTCTATGCTTAGTCGGAGCCATATGGTACGCAAGAATGGAAATAGGTCAAGTTTTCAGCTCGAGATTAATGCAGAAATTAGTATCTCTTTCTCGCGACATACCTAGTAAATTTGAAGGAAAGACCTCGGCAAACTCACTAACCACCAGAACAGACTTAAGGGTGAATAGAGGTAGAAGAACTCGAACCACCATGGTTAGAGTATCGAGACTGAGAACCCCTGGACGACTTGCCCCCACTATAATCGCTCTGCCCCGTGGAGTAACTATTGATAATTTGTTGAGTTTCCTAAATCGGTCGACTATGCTACGACTGATGATATCTCTCCTGCTACTTGTAACCACGAGAAGTAGAACCACTAAATTTACTATATCGCCTCACCCCCTTATTAGGCTGATAACTGGGCATATCGCCCCTCGCTAACTCTACCATCCAGGCATGATCGGCCACTGTCTCAAAAAAGCTCCACAAGCCACCAACTACAATGTGGATAACTGAAGGGGAATACTCAATCCTTTAACAAAACACCTCTGTAGGTAGCAGTGGTGCCGCATATAGTGATAAGGCATGGAATCGAGTCTCATACAGTGCAACTATAGAAACTCCCTGCTTAATCTTCTTAAACTCATCACGCTTGCACAATCACAACCTCAAAGGCACATACTTCTCTAAGAAGACCTTGTAAAACTTAACCTAAGTCAATAGAGGCAACCCCGCGGGCAAGCAATCAACATATGTTTTCCACCACTATTTTGCGTCCCCCAAAAGATGAAGGGCTACAAAACTAACTCTGTGAGTCTCAACAATACACAGAGTATGCAACCTCTCATGGCTACTCATGATGAACTCATACGCATCCACCTCAGGCTGACCATAAAACACTAGAAGCTTCATGTTCGAAAAGTGCTTCCAAATCTTTCGCTCTTCGCGGGTCATAGTTGTCCCTCTAATATGCTTGGGACCAAACTCTGGAGCATGAATCTTATTGATATGTGGCACTGATATCATCGCTGGCTAAATACCAGGGGTTTGAGTCTGCCACCCTCCCACACGGCATTAAGAACCACCCGAAGTAGTAGGGTGTACATCTGTTTGAGCAAACCCATCAAGAACACTCAATAATCTGATCAGTTTATATGTAGAACCGGAGTAATGATATATCCAGGCTGATCCTAAGCTGGCCCCATCTTCTCATTAAGTAACTCATCTTGAGGCTCAATATATAGCTCTGAAGACTTTAATCTCACACGAGCCTGATCGATTCTCTGTGCTCCACCCCGGGCTGGCACTGCTCCTCAAGCTCTACCCTATTCCCGAGCGTGTGATCTACCACAACCGTGCATGGTCAGTGTCGGTTCCTGCGTCTTCTTTCTCACAGTGTCGGCATGAGTCCTCACCATCTATGAGAGAATAGAAACAAAGGTTAGATACCAATTTGATTCAACTTGGCACAAAAGGAAAGAAGAACGTGAAATTTCCTAAATGTCCCGTAGCCTCCCGAAGATAAGTACGGACGTCTCCACACTGATCTGTGAGACTTAACTACACATTGTTATTGTATTTAAGACCGTTTAACCTAACACTCTGATACAAACTTTGTAACAACCTTTTTTCAGAAATCGTGGTGGCACCTACATATCCCACCGGTAGGCGAACCACTCCAAATCAATCAATAATATGACATAAGTAAAAGTGGAGGGTAACAAATACTATATAAACTATCTCATAAAAATAACGTGGAAAATATATAAGTCTGAGTCACAACTACATCACAATCCCCTAAAATATCTAGTTTATAGATACAAGAGCACTATAATACTGATATGAGTCTAAACAAGGCAAACAAGGCCAAAACTGAATACATAATCTGAAAATTTGTAGACATGTCTCTAGAACAGAAGTAAAGGCTGTAAAGGATATATAGCAATTATGGGGCATGCTGGAGATAGTATCCTCACCCTGAAAGTTGGGGATCAACTACTCGAACTCAGCCACAAGGTCTCGACCTAGTGGTCGAATATGTATATGCATCAAGAAAAGATACAGCAAGTGTAGCATGAGTACACAACATACCCCCGTAGAAATCATAGGCCGACAATAACGGAAGATACACAAAAAAGAGATAAATACTTAGTTTACACCAAATAAGTCCTATAGTAGTAGTGCAAATAGTCCAGATAATGTCACATAGTGATGAAAGAAAGGGTTTGGACTTAGCTTCTCAATTTGAGTTATTGACCCAAGGATCAATGGGGTCAAAGATTGGCCATCAACCCGCGGTTAAGGGCCGAGAATGGCATAGATTATGGGGAGGATTATGAGCTATAACTTAATGGCCTTCTAGTGACAAGTTTTATTCGGCCTTATGTGTTGGTCTTGGCCGAGACCTTGCATTTTATTTTTTTGTCTTTAATTTCTAGCCTAGCTAGTAGTCATCCTAGAACATATTAAAATCACGTAATAGTTCTTATCTTACCGTAAGGACACATTCAATTCTTGTAAGGAAATGGTTAAGTCGAGAAGGTGACATGGCCAAGAATGCCAAGATGGCATGGACAAGAGGAGACTTGGCCGAGACAAGAAGCTTTCCAAGAAGATCATTCAAGAGCCAAATAAGGAAGGTCAAGCTCGACCTAGGAAAGTGGAAGAGTTGGCCGAGGACCACTCTATGGTGCAAGGAATGAAAGCTTCTATATTGATCCCAAGAAGATAAAGTCTAGAGAAGCGAAGATTCATTCTCCCTTCTACTCGGTTACTACAATATAAGTGTGAAGAAGATTGAGTTTAACCTTGTCTCCAAGAAAGGCCAAACTCGTTCACACCATACTCGCAATGACCGAAGGGCGACTTGGTTCCCAAGCCAACCCATTCCCTTCCCTTGTTCTCATTTCGGCTGAATGGCCTTGTCTTTGTGTCCTTTTGTTTTCCTTATAGAATGGTCTTTATGATACTATAAATAGGGCCTTAGGATTTTGTAAATAATCAATTTGAGTTTGAGTTAAATCTACATTGTGTTTTCAATTTGTGTGTTGAAACATATCGATCATGTGTGGGTCACCCCTCCCTTTACTGTAAGCCTTGGTTAGGACTGTCTGACCTAATCAATACCCAAGCTCGAGGAACCCTTTTAGTGGTAAGCGAATGTTAGAACTGTGTAGACCAACCTAGCCTAATCTTCGGGTTACTAAAAGGGCTTTCGATCATCCTTACTTGGATAATTCACGGGTATTGCACTTAGCAAACCCCGGTCTTGACCTTGTGGCATTGATCACCTTATCGTTGGTGTCAACTCGGGTAGTAAAACCCATGTGTCTCTATCCTTGGGATCATCGATCGTACTTGACTACAACCACAACCACTAAACACTTAAACCATATCAACCAACCAACACTTAACCAAATCAATCATCCTTCTCCCGAGCTTACAATTCGTGTTCAACCTTCACCCAAACTACTATATACGAACTACATTTACCTCCCACAGTACTTCATATACATCCCCACCAAAGGTCACCATCTGAAACAGTCCACCAAAACCCGTCCAATCTCGATAACACCAAACAGTCTGCATAACACACTTTACCGAGAACCTTACTGTTCTGTCATCCTTCCGTCATCCAACCACCAAACCCCAAACATCAAAACAACCCTCAATGTGTCCAAAACAATCCCATAAAATGCCTTGACCCAACTCCCTTTATGTCTACCCAAAATAGCCATCAAACACCCCACTACCCAGCCAAACTGAGAACTCGAAACACCCATTTTGACATATATTTTTTAGTCAAACCGTATATCACCAACACCTGACCCACTTACACAACATCACCACTCCTTACTTGTATCAAATTGGTATCAGAGCGAGATAATCCTGTTCCACTCTTTGACGCTATGACACAAATAAGCGATGAACTTAGAAGGGTTTTATCCGAAAAGGTTGCGGACCAAGTAAGAAGAGAATTTGCCAATTGTGCAATCATAAATGATGTTGAATCAGAGGAGAAAGTTTCTCAAAACAATCCCATTCATATTGAAGATGATGCACTAGATGAACCAAGAATTGAAAGAGGAGGTGACCGGACGTTACGGTTCGACCTTCCAATATTTGAAGGAAACTTAGATCCCGATGAGTCTCTCGAATGGCTAAGGGCCATAGAAGGACTCTTTGAATTCAAGAACTATGATGATCACCAACACTTTAAGATTTCCACGTTAAGACTTAAATCTTTTACCTTCGTGTGGTATGAAAATTTGAAGGCAAGCCGAAAGAGGCATGGCAAGTCCAAGATGGATTTTTGGGGAAAAGGTTAAAGAAAACATAAAAAGGAAATTCTTGCCCCGAGACTATGAATAAGATTTGTACCTTAAACTCACCAAGCTTCGGCAAGGTGTTCTTAAGTTTGAAGAATACATCCGGGAATTTGAGAAGGTCACAATGTTATGTGACTTAGAAGAGAAGGAGCCGCAACGCATTGCACGGTTCATTGGCGGACTAAGTGCGGCGATTCAAAAAAAAGTGGAAGTGTCCACTTACACAATATTTGAGGATGTGTGCCATTTGGCACTAAGGTTCAAACGACAACAAAAGAAGGTTGTCACAAGACCTTACACTAAGACCGCAAGTGCTAAGGAGAATGTTGGCACGTCCTATTCTAACCCCTTGTACAAACAAGATGATGTAATCAAGGACAAGGGAAAAATGGAAGTTGCTCAAGGTGTTGATAAAGGCGGCAAGAGATTTTACAAGTGCCAAGGACTCGAACATTTTGCTAGGGAATGTCCCAACCCGAGGACCATGACACTTGAAGAATATAAAGAAAATGGTGATGCCTTTGTGGTAGAAGAGACTGAGGTAGACGAGAGACAAGAGGAAGACGAGGATATTGCGGAGGATGGTGTGAGTCTAGTCCTTCAACACGTGATAAGTGCACAATTGGGAACTCAACAAAAATCAGAGGGAGAAGATTTTCTACACACGATGCAAAGTAAAAAATAAAGTGTCTAGTTTGATTATTGACGAATGGAGTTGTGCAAATATGGTATCCATCGGAGTGGTAGGCAAATATGGTATCATTAAGTTGTACACCCATTACTTTATCTATCTCATAGAACCTTTGGTCAATTCAAAAATGCTCATAGACATCTGTATTTGTCTGATATTTTATCTTCATTATAATGTCATTATCTCTTGACATATATTTTTAATGTCTACCTTATATCCATAGGCATCATTGACCCTTTTCCACCTGTTTAGGTGCTAATCTCGAACTTTACTCACTATTACTTCCGTTTACATACTTTCTGAGAGGTATGACTACATATGTTGTGGAACTGATGCTTCGTATGGTTAGATCCAATTCACGTTGTTACATGATCCCATGACTTTTCAAGCTTTCTTGTCTTATCATTATTAGATCTCCCATCGACCGAGTGCTCATTCGTCTTACCTTTACATTTTCATTTAAAGTTGTCTTGGGGGGATCTCTTATCTCAAAGTATTTCTCATACTATCTTCCTGAACATCAGTGGTTCATCACCTTTGGCCGAAGAGTTCTTACTGTCCCTCCTCTACTATTGGTCCTTACGCTGTTCTGGAGTAATCATACTTTTGTGAAACCTGCATAACTCTAATCTCATTCACCTTTATCCTTCTTGTCGTAATCCTTCCTTCTATTCGTCGAAAAATATTTCTGCTTTGATACTTGATCATACCATTCCGTTCATACTTATTAACTATTTTCATATTCCTTACGACCATTCTTCGATTGTTCCATATTTTTCGTCCTCAATTTCCCTTAATAAGATATTGTTATCCAGAGGTTATTTAGAATTGTAATATGCGGCACAATGAAGTCGAAGACCTTACCAGCCAATACCTATAGCATGCCTTAGCTTACAAACATTGATACATGTAATTCTCAATAATACGCGGTATGACTCTTTACGCATGGATGAGAGGATTATGTCCCCTTCCACTACTGTGGATAATCACGATCCCTATATGTATGACTTGGACTCAATATTCTGGGTACGTCACTTTACGTGATCTTTTTAAATTTACGGATGGTCACTCTTCAGACGATTCAATTGTGGCAATTCATTCTCGTTAGTGATATCCTGGGACAATTCCCAATCTATTCTGGGTAAGACATTATAATTTAGGTCGCACATACATAACATATTGCCTTATTCTAATAAGCAAGAGTCACTGTAAAACGTGTAGATCTTCATAACCTACTAAACCTTCCAATTATGTGTTTTGCGTTTCATCTGTACAACTCATAATCATCTTATCCTTACCTTTGTGCATCAACTTAGGACACTTTGGAGTGTTGTGGCCATGACTGCCACACTAAACCAACCCCTTGTATCTTTGTGGCATAGTCCGGCATGCGTTCGACCATACTAACTACAAGATGGTCGGGGCGGTCTAACTTGACCTTCACAACTTTGACCCTAAGATATTGGCATCTTTTGTCCCTTTAAATATCGGTGATTTCTGACTAATAACTGGAAAGATTGTCAGCATTGTTAACAAAGCAAGCACAACAAGCTCCACCGGAGCCACAAGGAATAAAAAGAGGACGTGGAAAATGTATCTCACACCCCCAGCTCGAGGAGTCGTAGAAAATAAGGATCACATTCATCTTTCTATGTATACCAATCTCTTCCTCTGAGCAATTACATGTCGTCACCCTATAGCCTTGTGCCAGTATATTACGCATAGCAGAACTACCATACTCCACCAATAAATTACCAAACACCTATACCTACCTACCAAGCTCCATCTCCAAATTATCATTTTCCTACACCTGCGTATCAAACGCCCCAAAACTAACAAAACCACCATAACCAGCCGCTTCAGCTACATACGACTTGCCATGTCCGATCTTTGAGAAAAAGCCTCCTCGGATGTTCACTTCACTTCCAGAATGCGAACTAGTTTGTTCGCCAAATTAAACGCCACCGGTCTCATCAAAATCGTGCTGCCAAAGCCTGCCAATATAGGGAGTCACATTTATAGACCCGACCAAACTTGTGCTTACCATTTCGGGGGGAATGGGCACGCAACAGAAGATTGCACTAATCTAAAGAATAAGTTGCAAGATCTTATTGGCAAATATGAGATCATTCTGGAGGCCGCATCGCCCAATGTGAATACCAATCCTTTCCTGAATCATGATACCAACCATATCCATATGATAGAATGAGAGAAAGATTGGACGGTATGCCAATCATTGGCCCAAAGGGGTATTGAAAGCCTAGAGCACACGGTCGTGTCCCTACACGCTGCAAGAAAATCCTATTTTTATGATACTGATCCAAGCTCCAAAGAAGCCATATGTGATCCAGGTATCACAAATAGTCATTTCGGCTCCCAAAAAGGAATTTGCAGTCGTCGCTCAAGGAATGACGAGATTAGGAAGATTCTATGCTCCCGAAGAATTGGCGCAAGGAGCGCCCCAAAAAGAAACCAATCAAATGAGACCCATCACTAATGGGGAAGCTGAGGACTTTTGGCACATGATGTAGCCAAATGATTACTCAATTGTAGAACACCTACAGAAAACACCGACCAAAATTTCGATGATGTTACTGCTTATGAGCTTCACACAACATCGTCAAGCCCTAATGAAGGCGCTAGACGAAGTATACATCCCAGCAAGGACGAGTAGTGTGAAATTGGGTGACATTATAGGCCACATCATCAGGGGACATCATATTTCATTCATTGCTGATGAACTGCCAAGAGAAGGAATGACTCATAACAAGGCCATCTACATCACCATCAAGTACGGAGGCAAGGTTATCACCCGAGTACTTGTCGATAATAGGGCTAGGCTCAATATATGCCTCGAGTCCATATTGAAGCAGCTAGGCTATGACATTGGAAAAATATGCCAGAGTTATACCAATGTAAGAGCCTTTGACGTGGGCACAACGTGATCCCGCGAGGGAGTGGACCTCAAAATATAAATGGGGCCCGCTGAGTTCACCATGAAATTCCAAGTTATAGACATTAGTGCCAATTACAATCTCCTACTGGGGAGACTATGGATCCATATGGACGGAGCTGTGCCATAATCTCTATACCAGTCACTGAATTTTGTTTGGGAAGACCACGAGGTCATAATCCATGGAGCGGGTACTATTCACAACTACCCTGACAACTTTGTGCCTATAATAGATGTAGTCCCGACAGATACGAATTTCCACGTAGTGGAACTGATGGGTTCTACCCACCAAGGGGACGATGAAAAAATCCCGAAGTCGCTGGCCTACAAGATTGTTGTCACAATTATGCTTCTAAACATGTTTGAGCCTGGCAAAGGCCTAGGATGATAGCTTTAAGGCATTCAAGAACCACTGTCATTTTCGAGAAATGAGTATCGCTTCGGCCTGAGATACATACCAAGCTCCGCAGAAGCCTCCGATGTTGAACAAAAAAACAGCGGTCCTCCACAGATGGGAAAGCCTTTCTCGGGTTTATACTAGTCATTTTCGGTCCGCATACCCATACACAATGACAGGGACCCAAAAGAAGGTTTGGGGATGCTATTATAAGAGGAATAATGTGTTGCTATACTAGAGGAATGCTTCACAGCACCCACAATCCGTGACACTGACCCAGACGAGTAGCTGACCAATTGGACCTCTACCCTAATGTTCGCTCCTCGGTGGAGAGAAAATTTTAAATTTGTTTTCCAAAACCGGTGGAAATCGGCTGAGGCCTGAGCCTTCACCATTTATGTCTTTACTTTTCCACGTATTGTTCAAAAAATGGAAATGACTTGACATTGATCCAGAGTCAGGACCACATTTTGTACTTTTATCAAATTATAAAAAGCCTTAGTTTACAAAAAAACAATCTCTTACATTTATATATACATATATAATATGTTTTTACAAACTAACAACGTTTTGCCTTGTTTTTCAGTAATAATATTAAAATAACTCATAATGTCATGACATGTCGCGAGACGAGCGAGTGGAGTGATATAGGTGAGAATGAATATGAGGAATATGATAAAGAGGCAGAGTTACCAGAAGACCTCGTGGACGAGGAATATTAGTATGAGGTGGTGGAAGTAACTCCATACCCCACGTGGTTGGCCAACATTGTGCAAGTGCAAAAAAAGGATAGAAAAATCAAAATCTGTGTGGAATACCACAATCTCAATCGAGCTAGTCCCAAGGATAATTTCCCACTTCTAAATATTCACATCCTCATCGATAACTATGCAAAGCATGAATTACAATCATTTGTGGATTGCTTCACCGGTTACCATCAGATTCTGATAAGCGAAGAAGATGATCAGAAAATGACATTTATCACTTTATGGGTTGTATACCACTATCGTGTAATGCCATTCGCCTCAAGAACGCTGGCTCTACTTACATGAGGGCAATGACTGCCATCTTCCATGACATAATGCATAAAGAAATCAAAGTCTATGTGGATGACGTCATAATAAAATTCTGAGAAGGTTCCGACCATATCATACACTTGCAAAAGTTTTTCGACAGATTTCGCAAGTTCAACCTGAAACTGAATCCAGCCAAGTACGCGTTTAGAGTGCCTGCTAGAAAATTATTGGTGTTCATAGTTAGCCTCAGGGGCATAGAGCTAGATCCCACAAAAATCAAAGCCATACAAGAGCTACCACCTTTAGAAATAAAAAAGAATGCCATGAGCTTCTTAGGAAGGCTAAACTACATTAGGTGCTTCATAGCGCAATCCAAAGTAATTATGGAGCCAATCCTTAAGCTACTGAAAAAGGATGCGCCCACCAAATAGACAGATGAATGCCAAAAAGCCTTCAACACTATCAAAAAATATCCTTCAAATCCGCCAGTCTTGGTCCCTACTAGGACATGGAGCCTATTGTTGTTGTACTTTTCAGTGTCAGACAACACGTTTAGATGCATGTTGGCACAGTACGATGAAACAGGAAAGAAAAATCAAGCAATTTACTACCTCAGAAAGAAGTTCACTGCATGCGAGTCAAGATACACTTTGGTGGAAAAGACATGTTGTGCGTTAACATAGATAGTGCAAAAGCTGAGACATTACATGTCGGTGTACACTACTCACCTGATATCCAAGTTGGATCCTTTGAAGTACATCTTTCACCAGCCCATGCCTATTGGGAAACTGGCCAAATGGAAAATGCTTCTGAGTGAGTTCGACATCAAATATATGGTCTAGAAAGCCATCAAGGGACATGTATTAAAATGATTTGCTAGCAAAAAGTCCGGTCGATGAAGAGTTCACACCCTTAAGGACATATTTCCCGGACGATGATGTAATTATAATTGAAAAAGAAATAGGCGAAGCATACTCACGATCGAGAATGTTCTTCGATGGCGCAACTAATTATAAAGGTTCAGGGATATGAGCGGTTTTGGTTTTAGAAATGGGTCAACATTACCCGTTGGTGGCTAAGCTTAACTTCCAATACAAAAATAGTATGACAGAGTACGAAGCCTGCATTCTAGGTCTTTGCATGGCCATCACATGGATATACAAGAACTCCTAGTAATAGAAGACTCAGATCTATTTATTCACTAGGTCCGAGGAATATGAGCCACCAAGAATGAGAAGATCTTGCCATACATCAAACTTGCACATAAATTATGCAACAGATTCAGAAAGATCAAACTCCGACACATGCTGAGGTCCCAGAATGAATTTGATGATACTCTTGCAACTATAGCATATGTGATACAATATCCCGAAAGCAGTCACATTGACCCACTAGAGATCAGCATTAGGGAAGAACATGCCTACTCTTCCCATGTGGAAACAAAACCTGATGGTAAACCCTGGTATGTCGATATAAGCACATATCTAGAAAAAAGAGAGTATATCGAGAACACAATCACCAATCAGAAGAAGTCCATCAGAAGAATGGTCAATGGTTTCTTTCTAAACAAGGGAGTATTCTACAGGAGGACGCCCGATCTAGGACTACTCAAATGTGTCGATGCCGCAGAGGCCACAAAAATACTCAAAGAGGTACATGCTGGGACTTATAAACCTTACATGAATGGGTTTGTCTTGGCCAAAATGATTTTGAGAGCATGCTACTACTGGATGACAATGTAAGATGATTGTAGCCGATTCGTGCAAATATGCCATCAACGCCATATTCATGGAGATCTGATCAAGGTTCCACCAAATGAGCTTAATATCATGAGCTCACCCTGGCCATTTGTAGCCTAGGGCATGGACGTTATTGGGCCCATAGAGATATGAACATGCAACGAACATCTCTTCATCATAGTCGTCACAGACTATTTTACAAAATAGGTTAAAGTTACCTCTTACATGTCGGTAAACAAAAAGGTGGTAGCCGACTTCGTGCGCAACAACATCATATGTCAATTCGGCATTCCAGAGTCCATAATAATAGACAATAGAGCGAACTTGAATAGTCACCTAATGAAGGACATATGTGAACAATTTTATATCACTTATCGAAATTCGACTACATACATGCCACAAATGAACAGAGCTATAGAGGCAACAAATAAAAATATCAAGAGAATTTTGAGAAAAATGACCGACAACTACAAGTGTTGACATGAATAGCGGTGATACCAGCTGAGGTAGAGATACCCTCGCTCAGAATCATACAAGAAGTAGAACTGGACAATGCAGAGTGGGTCCGGAAAAGATATGAGTAATTGGCTCTGATCGATGAGAAAATGATGGTTGTCGTATGTCATGATCAACTATTTCAACAGAGAATGGCACACACCTTTAACAAAAAGGTAAGAGGCCGAAGCTTTCAAATAGGAAAATTGGCACTCAAGCACGTGTTTCTTCACCAAGACGAGTACAAAATAAAGTTTGCACACAACTGGCAAGGGCCCTACATGGTGCACAAGGTACTATCAGGAGGAGCTGTCCTTCTCGCAGAGATGGATAGCTAAGAGTGGCCCAAATAAATTAATGCAGATACCATCAAGAGATACTACGCGTGAAGACACGCCTCTCAGTTGTAATCCATTTTACTTGTAATCGTATCTTTTACCTGTAATTGCATTAGAAAAACCAAATCAATTGCTTGTAGTGAACTATGCGAGGACCTGATTCCTAAAAATGGGATACATAGGTGTCCATTATGGATCCGGTCACATTATTACCCAAATCTATCATTCCTTGTAATGAACTACGCGAGAACTTGATTCCCAAAATAGGATACGTAGGCATCAATTTCGGACTCAGTAATTTCATTAGCAAATTACATATTGTCGTGTAATATGAACTACGCAATGACATGATTCCCAAAGAGGGATACATAGGCGTTCTTTGAGCTCGGTCACATAATTACAAAAAATCAATCACATTTATTCTGAACTACGTTTCAACCTAATTCCCGAGATGGGATACGTAGGCGCTCTTCGAGCTCGATCTCACCAAACAAAACACACAAAGAAACCCCTAGAAAGCATTAGAGACATTAAGAATTCGAAGGATCGCATCACACAGTGTAAACTAGGCTCAAAGGATCAACCGATACAAACTCATAATCTGGGGTAGAATTTTTTAGATTCCTTCAAACACAAGTTGACATGAGAGTCAACTGATCAAAATCTGCAACTGGGAAATTTTTTGAGGGGGTCTCGAAAATTTCACCGAATACAGGCAAAGAGCAAAAGAAGTGCTCCAGAGATGGTCGAAGAACCTCGCTCAAAGCAACTATGTCATGATATTGAGTTTACAATATATTAAATATATAAAATGTTTTAGTCAAAATTTTGCTTTCTAATTTTTGAATATTTCTACTTAAAATATTTTCTCTCATTATGCCGGGACCACAAGAGGGGTCGATACCGAAAGACGGAGAAACAACATAGCGAGGGTCGGCAACATGAATCGACCGCATAGAAAACCAACAAATCTTTGTGTGATTGCAGGTCACCAGAATGTCATCTGGAGGACGGTGGTTATTTTTACTAACTTGTTTGTTCATGAATCAAACAAGTGCAACATAAAGCCACTCTAACACCGGAAGGAACTGCCAGGCCCCGAGACCCACCGACTAAGCAAAGACATAACACTGGACTTGAGAGCCGCAACTAGAGGAAAATGCCATAAAGGGCATAAAGTAAAAAGGTACAACATGACCCTGAGACTCCATAAGAATAATGATGAAAAAGAATATAGCCACAGGAGCCGCATTAAAGAGTCGTAATGATGTAATTTTGATCGAAAGGCTGCAATTTTCATTCCAAGAGTCTGAATGATTTAATTCAGATTGAAGGACTACGGTTTTTATTCTAAGAGTCTGAATGATGTATATTCGGTCGAAAGGCTGGAATCTTTATTCAAATGTTAGAGTGATATAATTCCGGCCGAAAGGCTACAATCTTCAATCCAAGAGTCTGAATAATGTAATTCCAGTCAAAAGGTTATAGTCTTCATTCAAAAGTCAAAGTAATGTAATTTCAGTCGAAAGGCTGCAATCTTCATTCCAACGGTCAGAATGATGTAATTCTGACTGAAAAGCTACAACCTTAATTCCAAAAGTTAGAGTGATGTAATTCTGGCCAAAAGGATGCAGTTTTCATTCCAAAAGTCAGAGTGATGTAATTCTAGTCGAAAGGCTGCAGTTTTCACTCCAAGTGTTAGAATGATGTAATTCTGGCCAAAAGGCTATAGTCTTCATTCCAAAAGTCAAAGTGATGTTATTCCAGTCAAAAGGCTGCAGTATTCACTCCATGTGTTAGAATTATATAAGTATGGTCGAAAGGTTGTAGTCTTCATTCTAAAAGTCAGAGTGATGTAATTCTGATCGAAATGCTTCAGTCTTCACTCCAAGTGTCAGAATGAAGTAATTCCGATCGAAAGGCTGCAATCTTCATTCCAAAGGTCAAAGTGATGTAGTTCCAGTTGAAAGACTGCAGTCTTTACTCCAAGTGTCAGAATGATGTAAATCTGGTCGAAATATTGCAGTCTTCATTCCAAGAGTCTGAATGACATAAATCCAGTTCGAGGTCCACAATATTCATTCAAATGTCAGAGTGATGTAATTCTAGTTAAAAGGCTGTAGTCTTCACTCCAAGCGTCAGGTGATGTAATTTCGGTCAAAAAGCCATAGTATTCACATCAAAGTTAAAATGATGTAATTTCGGTCAAAAGCCACATTCTTCATTCCCAAAGAGTCAAATTGTATGCTGAGAGGGAAATTCACACACGAGCCAGATGATGTCAGAAGTGACATCCACTCCAATGATATTACACCATAAAATCAACAAACACCCCTAGCAAGTCAACATAGTCAAAGAACCAGATGGTGTCACAAGTGGCATCCAATCAAAAGAAATCAACAAGAGCCAGACGATGTCGCAAGTGGCATCCGCTCAGCAGAATCAACAAGAGCCAGATGGTGTCGGATGTTTCACCCACTCAAAAGAAATTACATAGGAGGGTAAAATAATAAATCCGCGCAGGTATGAAAAACATAAAATAATCAACACACAGGTCTCAGCATATCAAAATAGGTCAAAGCTACCGAAGGTCTCAGCCGATCGAAAATATGTGTCAACGACAGTCATGCTCTCTGCACATGCACTTGAACATCACTCCATACCGATCTCGCCCACAAATCATGAATTTTTTTATTTTTTTTAAACCCGTAACTGGTCGGGCATATATCGAAAGGGTCAAAGGGATTCCCACATAAGGGATACCCTTTTCGGGCCATTGAGTCGAATTACAAGTGACCCGATTCCTGAAAAATGGGGATATGTAGGCCACTCAATCTCTATCATGACCCAAATCACATTGTCGTATGGACAACTACCTTACCCACCTCGGTAGGCGAACCCTTCCCCTTAAACCTTAAATCAACAATCGTAAATAATAATATAATGAAATAAAAGTCTAAATAACAATTAATCATAAGTGCAGAAAATACAAATACTACCCAATGAGTCTGGTCTAGGGAAGTACAAGAGCCAGCCCTAAATGCGTGCTCTACCACGTCCACGAACAATAGTGCCAGAACCCGTGCCTCCTCTCTCAACACATCGGCACGAGTCCTCACCATATGTGAGAGAATAGAAACAAAAGCCAGATACCAATTTTATTCAATTTGGCACGAAAGGAATGAAGAAAGTGAAATTTCCTAAATGTCTCATAGCCTCTTGAAGATAAGTACGAACGTCTTCACATCGATCCGCAAGACTCTACTGGACATTGCTCTTGTATTTAAGGCTGTTAAACCTAGAGCTCTAATACCAACTTTGTCATGACCCCTTTTCAGTAATCGTGGTGACACGTATACAATGCCACTGGTAGGCGAATCACACCCAAATCTCTAACATGTAATAGCATAAGTAAAAGTGGAAGATAAAAAAACTACATAAGTTGTCTCCTATAAATGAGGAATAAGTAATAAGTTTGAAACATCAATAAATACCGCCAAAGATCTAGTTTAAAGATACAAGAGCACTAATAATTACAAAACAAGACTGAGAATGGGCATGCAGGCCAAAACTGATCACATAGTCTGAATATGTCTCAAATACGAATAAAAGACAGTAATTAGGAGAAGAGTATCCAAGGGTATGCTGGAGATAACATCCTCACCCTGAATGTCTGAAATCAACAACTCGAACTCTTAGCCATGCGGTGCTGCGGAGGTGGAAGGTGCTGAACCTGCATCCAAAACGAATGCAACAAGTGTAACATGAGTACACAATGTACCCCCGTAGATATCATAGGCCGACAATGACGGAAATACATAATTAGAGATAAATACCATATTGACACCAAATAATCCTACACTAGCATTTCAATAACTAGGTATATCACATAATCACCATGACTTCATAGAGTCCACTATATATCAAGTATCATGTAGCAAGAATAATCCCTTTCAAGTTCACAATTCAACCAAGTTACTCAATATCACCTAATAACAGTTTCCATTCACAATACATCAAGATAAGGTGATGTATGTAAGGAGGGGTAAGTGAGGGTAAGAGGATCGAGTCTTGGTTGTATTTGGGTCGACCCAAAATTGGGACACAAAGTAGGGTTCTCGGGTGGTGTGTTACTGCTGGGCAGTGGGGTATTCAGTGATTGTTTCGGGTAGTTATATGGGGAATTAGGTCAAAGCATTTTATGGGGTTGTTACAGGTTTGTTGAGGGTTAGGATGATGTTCGGGACTTGGTAGTTTGGTTGTGGAGAGGCCGCGAAAATGAACAGAAATAGTGAGGTCTCGGTAGGGTTAGTTTTAGTGGACTGTTTGTGGTTGTCGGGTGGGGACGGTTGGTTACGTGTGGGTTCGGGTCGTGACCCTTGTAGTGAAGATTAGGGAAGTGTTTTAGGACGTGTTGGTGAAAGGAATGAAGTGGTTTGGATAAGGGATGAACACAGAATGCGAGGATAAAGTCTGAGTACAAACCAAGTCACAATCGGTCGATATAAGGCTCTTGGATAGAGGCACAAAGGATTTACTGATCGTGTTGACACCAAGTATATTGTGGTCAATTAGAAAATGATTAGATTGAGGATTGCTAACTACAATGCTCAATACTAACTAAGTGAGGATGACCGAAACCTTAAAAGTAACAAGATAAACGATCCTCCTAGAGGACCAACTAAGAATTACAACCCCGGGTTGAAACACTTAGCAACGTGAGTAAAACTCAAGTTTTATATATCAACAAGAGCTGCCTATTACAATGTCCTAAAGGTCCTATTAATAGTAGCAAAAGGGACCATTCTAGAAGGGAAGTACAAGGGACACAAATACAAGCCATTCGGCCAAGGTGGGAACGGGGGAGGGGAAGGGTTCTTCGGCCGAGGGGAATGAATACCGATCTCCCATGTGCTCTATAACCTTTCTCGGTGACTTCCACATATGAACTAGTTAATTCTTAAATGAACTTCTTGGAGAGTGTTGAGATTCATCTCCCCTTGGTATGCATCTTTGGCCGATTGGTTGGGGGATTGGTTCGACCAACTCTTCGGCCTTTTCAAGGTCATCTTGATGCCCTCCAATTAGGGAAGTTCATGCACGAATTATCCTCTTGAAGACCACACTTACTAGATGATGTATTTTCCTTTGCTACCTTGTTTAATCCTTGGCGAAGTCACCTTTTTTATGAAAACCCCTTCGGCCTAGTCACCCTTGCTACATAGTGCATTGAATGTGTCCTAAGGAAAGCTAGGGGTTATTACATGGATTTAATGGTGTCCTAAGTAAACTAGTAATTAATCTAAGAAATGAAAGACAATAAATTAAAAGCATGGTCTCGGCCAAGACCAACACTTAAAGCCGAATAAATTCAATACTCTAAGACAATTAAGTGTTGTCTCCTAAACCAATCCAAATCCCATACATTTCTAGGCCTTTAGCCGTGGGTTGATGGCTAGCCATTGGTATCTTCGGGGCTTCACTCATCGACTTAAATTTGGCAACCAAGTCCGGGACCCTTCTTGCATCATAAGGCATAAATATGTATGATATGAATGCAATGGATATGAAAGGTACCTTTCTCAACCTGGTATATAGTATGTCAAGGTTTAATTATTAATCGTACACCCATGGGGGACTTGTGAAGTCCATATACCGCTCCTAGCCAGTCAGAATTCTACACACGAATCTGACTAGAGCCCATGACTCATTGCTCAAGTTTCAATCATGTTGCAGGTGTGCAATTCCACTCCCCGCGTATCAATATCTTCTCAAATGCCATAATCTTATATTGCTCTTATCTTTCTGGTCTCTTGGACTACACGATATCCATACCACTCTCACATCAAGTCACATAATCATGAGTGTATGTATGCAATGACAACACAAGGAAATATATTATGATATAATGAGATGCAATCAAGTATAGAGATGATGTACAAATACTTTCAAGAGTTTAACAAGACATAGAAAAATCCAAGTCAAATAAGGATATCAATCGAAAGCATGTGTGATGAGTAAACAAACAATAGCAAACATGGCGACAAGTCCAAATAATCAGCAATCAGAACCAACATAAGACTGATTCCCCAAATCATCCCATCGTCACAGTTCAACACCGGTACCTACTCAGACATTCATCATAAGTGCCTGAGTGCACCCCCAAACACACCCAATACTCTTCAATATTTATCACTAATTATGTACTTATATTGGAGTCTCTAAAAGCTAAACCGTAGCCTACCTCAATGCTAAGCAGGAGCCACGAACGGTCGATCCTTAATGCGAGTGTTTGACTCCTCGGAACTCTTCGTAGCGAATTTAATCTAACACATAAGTTCTACATATTAATAACAACCAAGGATATACAAGAACCTGAAACCCTACTTAAACGTAAAGCACTTAACTTCTATTCCAGACAACGACGTCAAAATTCCTTTATATTAACTCAAGAGTTTCTAAACTACATTATTAGACAAAAACCCGAAATTAATTTGGAAAACAAATTCATTTAGTCCTTCAATTGCATAATACCCAAGAATTCCCAATTTACAACCCTAGTTTCTTCCTCAATTTCAGAAAAGGTTTTATATAAACAAATTAATCATACCATATGATCGCTTTACTCACATTAAATCTTATTTAGTTGAAATCATTCTTTACCCATGCAATTTTATTATAAAAACATCATGATAGAAGTTCCAACCATTTGAGGGTTCTTTCTTCTTCCCTCCACCTTATAAGATAGACCCACAACAACATAACTATAAGATGACAATTATAAGAGAAGACGGATTTACCTCTATGGAGGACTTTTTATGAAGGATCCTAGGTCAGCTCCCAGTTCGAGGCCACACCATTTATGAAAGTGAGACAAATTTAGGTCATTAATATATACATTAATTTGCCAGTGCTTCTACTGCGGTGGAATTGATTTCTCTGGTGCGGATGCACTACAGTGAAGGTAGGAACTACTGAGGCGGAGGTACTTGACACCTCGCCTCAGCGCTGGGGCAGAAAAAGGCTCGCTAGAGCGGACTCCCTTAGTACACTGGGGCAGACATGATTTCGCTGAGATGGAAATGGCTATTCTCAGTAACACACAACTTCAATCACTCTATAAATAACCGTAGGTGTTACTTAACTCATAATTTCCATTAAAAAGACATTGGCGAATGCACGGAGGGGAGTTACGATAGGAAATTCAGGCAGAAAGTTCATAACAACCAAACGGGTCGTTACAAGAACCATAAGTGTATGAATGCAAATGAAAACACAAGGCAAGAAATCAGGATTTATGATATGCAACCAAATATAAGGGATGCATAACACATGCTTTAAGAATTCAACAACAAGTAACCCAAGTACGATCTGAATATTATATCAACAGTCTATCCATAGTAATCCAAGTACTATCAGGATATCATATTAAATAGTCCAACCACAATAATCCAAGTACAATCAGGATATCATATTAGACAGTCAAACTACAAGAATCTAAGTACAATTAAGATATCATATTCAACAGTCCAACCACAATTAATCCAAGTACATTCAGGATATCATATCAAGCATGTGTGATGAATAAACACAACAATATCAAATATGGCAATAAGCCCACAAAACAACAGTCGGAATCAACTTAAGGTTGATTCCTTAAATCACCCATCAATTTCTCGAGTCTCAATCTTGTTGCAGGCGTGCAAATCTGCTCCCTGCATATCAATATCATCTCAAATGTCATAATCTCATATTACTCTTACCTTTCTAGTCTCTTGGACCACAACATATCCATACCACTCTCACACCAAGTCACAAAATCATGAATGTATGAATGCAATGACAACACAAGGCAATATATCATGATATAATGAGATGCAATCAAGTATAGAGATGATATATACATGATTTCAAGAGTTCAACAACACATAAGCAAATCCGATCAAATCGTGATATCAAACAAAATCATGTGTGATGAGTAACCAAATAATAACAAACAAAGCGACAAGCCCACATATGGCAATGAGCCTAAATAAATAGTAGTCGGAATTAACACAGGGATGGTTCCCCAAATCCCATCATCACAGTTCAACACCGGTAGTCACTTAACCGTTCATCACAACCAGCTGAGTAGGATCCCTAAACACGCCCAATACCCATCAATATGTATAACTGATTATGTATTTCTATCAGAGTCTCGAAAAGTTAAACGGTAGCCTACCTCAAAGCCGAGTGGGAGCGCTGCCAAATCAAGAATCGACTACAACCTTGCCCTTCCTTCTTGCCTCGCGGTAATGGAGTCTATTCACGCATATAACATAGTGAATAATAAGCTTAACATAACAAAAACAAGACTTTAAATAACCATCCCGGGTCCATGCCACCAAGACTCAAAATTACATACAAGATAATCATATTCTTAAATTAATTGAAAATATATTCACATTTGATCCCTCAATTGGACAATGATTGAAAAGTTCCAATTTGAAACCTTAGGAATTTCCCCAATTGAAAATCTGCTTCTATAACTAATTTAAGACTCGTAACATGATAACTTAACATAATCCAATCCTAATTCATGATTTTAACATCATTTAATCCATAAACCCCCATTAAAATCAACCATATAACTCTCTTAATCTCACCATAAACATAACTCATCTTCCTCAACTTACATAATATGCTAAACCACCATTAAAAGGACATAATCATAACCTAAACCATAAAAGTGAAAGAATCTATTACTTCAAGGTTGGAAATACTTCTAAAGCTCTGAAAATACCCTTAAGCGGTGCTGGTATTGAGATTAGCTATTTTAGGAAAGACTTTTATGACCTAGGAATATTTATAGGACACCTGAACCGTGATCCGCCCCAGCAGAATCAACTCCGCTAGAGCGGACCTGCTGAGGAAGAAAAGTCTTTGCTGGAGTGGAAGTTACTTAACACCTCATACCTCGTCACATCAGACCTGACTCCGCTGTGGAAGAACTTCCCAATTTCCCATCTTCCACTTCGGCAAGTCAACCTTTCACCGAGGCGGACCTGCCAAAGCGGATGCTGGTGCCGTCGCGGCGGACACTAGACACCAGCAGTGAAAAACAACCCAAACCCTCAATTGAACACCCGAAACACTCCCGGAATCCTTTGGACATAAACCAAATATGCTCATCTATGGTATACAGTGCTACAAACTCGCTCGTACCCTCGAATTTCACAAATAATAGACCCAAGGCATACTTTTCTAAAGAATTGTTTGGGACAAAACTAAAATCCAAACTTTACAAATAAGGCCACAAAATACATTTGATTACCTCGGGAAGTAAACTAATGACCCGACTAAGTCATAAATGACCCTTTAAAACTACGAGAGGTGACGGTACCTGAAAATGAACCCATCTAGCCAAAAGTCAACTTTGAGTCAAACTATCCATATAAATAGTCTTCAGGATCTATGCCACCCATACCCGCACATCACAAACCCCATAAAGAGTATACAGGAAGGGTCAAATAAGAAAATTAGGGTATTTAGCAAGAAACAATCAAGAGGGTCATTACACAACTTTTCTGGTTCTATCCCAAATTTCTTAGTAATGAATGAGGTTACATACGATAGAGTGGATCCAGGATCTATAAGGGAATAAATGTCAAAAGTAAAAATGGTTAATATACATGTGACCACATCTGCACGAGTCTCTATATCCTGATGACATGTTAGTGCATATAAGCAGTTTGTACCTCCGTCTGTGTTACCAAACCTTGATGGACCACGCCCTGATTGGGCCTACTGAATTTGTGGACTGAGCCACATTGCCTCATGTACCTTGCCTCGCTAATGGATAATCTCTCTAAATGCGACTCTCATTAGTTGGTTTGATGTGTTTGACCGTCCTTGGGGTACTGACTTGTTGAGGGATTAATTGCAAAGAGTGAATGTGATCCAGGACAAGCTTCTGGCAGTTCAGAGCAGGCAGAAGGAGTATTCTGATCAAAAGGTCCGAGACTTGGAATTTATGGTTGGTGATAAGGTTCTTCTGAAGGTTTCACCTATGAAAGGTGTGATGAGATTCATCAAGAGAGGGAAGTTGAGTACGAGGTATATCGGATCATTTGAGGTTCTTCATAGAGATGGGGAGGTGGCATATGAGTTGGCTCTACCACTAGGTCTTTCAGGCATTCATTAAGTTTTCCATGTGTCTATGTTGATAAAGTATCATGTCGATGGTTCTTATATCATTAAGTGGGACTCCGTGTTACTTGATAAGAATTTTTAGTTTGAGGAGGAGCCTGTGGTTATCTTAGACAAGTAGGTGAGGAAGTTGAGATCGAAGGAGATAGCTTTTGTAAAGGTTTAGTGGAGCCATCATCCTATAGAGGAGGTGACATGGGAGACCGAGTCTGATACACGCAGAAGATATCCTGGCTTGTTTACTTCTTTTGGTACATTTGCCTTGTTCATTTCTCCGCTCGAGGAAGAACAATTATTTAATTGGTATCTGATGTAACGACCCGTCTAATAATTTTTAGCTAAAGACACTTATTTGCTTGTTTCACCCTTCCCTAGTCTCTATGTGGGGTTTGTGATGCGCGAGGATGGTGGCATGCATCTTGAGGTCCATTTATATGAGTTATAGATAGACAAACCCAAAACATAAAACTTAGAGTTGGATAGTTTGACTCAAAGTTGACTTTTGTCTAGATAGGTTTTTTTCTGAGTTTTGTCTCTTTCGGTAGTTCTGGAGGATCATTTATGACTTAGTCATGTCATTAGTTCGCTTCCCGAGGTAATCGAATGTGTTGTTTGGCTTTATTTGTGAAATTTGAATATTTTGTTTTCCCGGATGATTAATTAGAAAAGTATGCCTTAGCTCGGTTATTTGTGAAATCCAAGGGTACGAACAAGTTTGGAGCACTGTTTACCATAGACGAGCATATCTATTTTTTGTCAGGGGATCTCGAGAGTGTTTCGGGTGTTTGGTAGAGGTTTGTGGTTGTTTTTATGATCTGGTGTGTTTGGTAGAGGTTTGTGGTTATTTTCATGATCTGGTGTATCTGGTGTCCGCTTCGGCGGCACCAATTTCCGCTTCGGCGTGTCTACCTCGGCGAGAGGCTAGCTTGCCGAAGTGGGAACTTGAGAAATGAGGACTTCCTCTGTGGCGGAGGGTCAGTCTGCAGGGGTGAGTCCTCTACTGAGGAGTCGAGCGCGGGTGGCGCTGAGGCGAGGTGTCAAGTGACACCGCCTCAGCGGGGGTTTTATCCGCCGCAATGGGTCCACTCCAGCGGAGTCGATTCCTCTAGGGCGGAGCTACCGCTCAGGTGTCCTAGATTTATTCTTTAGATCAGAATTTTATTTCCCCAAATAGTAAACCTAGAAACCAATGCCGCCTTGCGGTATTTTCATAATCCTAGGAGCAATTTCAACCTTTGGGTAAGCGTTTCTTTCATTTATTGGCTTAAGTTTATTATTCTAAGTCCATTAATGGTTGTGTAGTATGATATTAAGTTGGGGAAAAAATGATTATACGTTTCTATGAGAATAAGAGAGCTATGCTATTGATTTGAATGGAGGTTGATGGATCAAATTGTGTTAATATCATGAATTAGTATTGGATTATGTTACATTATCATGTTATATGTCTTAATTTTGTTGTAGAAAACTATTTTCAATAGGGGAAATTATAGGGTTATAGATTGGGGCTTTTCTATTGTTGTCCAATTGGGGGTTCAGTTGTGGATAGTTTTTCAAGTAACTTAAGGATATGACTACTTAGAATGTGTTCTTGGTATTTGAGTACTAAAGTTTGAGTCTTGGTGATGTGGGCCCGGGGTCGATATTTGTAGTCT
Organism: Anisodus tanguticus; assembly: GCA_034509755.1. NCBI lineage: Eukaryota > Viridiplantae > Streptophyta > Magnoliopsida > Solanales > Solanaceae > Anisodus > Anisodus tanguticus. The sequence continues at coordinate 29,081,038 of CM067558.1, forward strand.
TGCTTTGTTAAAGATTATGTCCTTATTGTTGTGTAAGTCATATATTAACGAGTAGTATATACGTGAATACTCATAGATTATAACGAGGTGTGAAGGAAGGGCAAAGATATCACCGAGGCTTGATAGTTAGCACACCTATTCGGCACTGAGGTAGGCTATGATTTATCTTTTCGAAACTCCGATAGAAGTGCATAATTAGTTATAAATATTGAGAGGTATTGGGCGTGCTTGGGGGTCCCACTTAGACGGTTGTGATGAACGTCTGAGTGGGTACCGATGTTGAACTGTGATGATAGGGGTTGGGGAATTATCCTCGCTATGGTTCCGACTGCTGATTATTTAGGCTTGTCGCCATCGTTGCTTGATATGTTTATTCATCACACATGCTTTTGATTTGATATCTTCAATTGTACTTGGATTTGTGTTGCTCCCAAATGCATACGCAAGTATACGCGGTCGTACAAGTAATATAGGATTTAAAGTCCAGATATCATTCCCATAGGGACTTATGATTAACCGTTAGCTAAATCAAATGATCCTAATTATTTATTCAAGCGATAAAATCCAAAAGTTGTGATTCTAAGCTAATAAAATAGTGAACTTCAACAACGAAAGAGCAGGTTTTTATACTCTCAGTAAGATGAAATTGATCTACGGCTACAGGCTATCTAATAATCACGTTGTATCCTTCAATTGATTCAACTTCTTAGTTTATCTAGTTTACTGATTGACGGGGTTAATATCACGACTAGGAATCTCTCGAGTTCTCTAGCCGCCTATTCGTATTAGTTTCACACCTATATTTCTATGGTCATGAGCCTTAACACAAATGCATTTATATTTCCTATATATAAATCAAGCAGGGCAAACTAGGTATATCTCTATCCAGATTCAAATTCGTTCCCCGATGCCCAGGGTTGAAATCATGCTCTATTTAACCCTATTGCTATCCTAGTATTCCTCTCTCGAGTTCATTCTAAGAATCAAATATAGTATTCGATTGGTGATCTAGCAATAAAATAATTAAGCGCGAGAAAAATAATTAAACCAATATGATAAACTAATTAATTGAAATCAATATTCGAATAACAATGTTCATGAAAGAACCATAACTCTAGAACGAGAAGTTTAGCTCCACATAGACATAGAGGAAAAACAACAAATCATCTAAGGAAAATATAAAAACCAGTAGTAAGGAGAAGAAAAGGTAAACCCGAATTCCTCCGGGCTCCACGGCGGCTCCAAGCTCTCCGTAGGTCCAAAGCTGTGTAAAAATCGTGCAAAGGGTCTTTTTATAGTGTTGCCAAATAACCCTCAAAACTAATCCAAAATAGAGTTGGACTTCAAAACCCGCTGCCATTTGGACATTGGAGCTCGCTGGGTGAACTCTGGAGTGAGGTAAGACCTTGCCCTGGGCTTCTCTTAGTGAGCTTTAGTGTCCAGCTTACACATAGACAAAAAATCCTCAACTTGGCATTTTGGAGCACCTTCCTCGCGGGGCAAGGTGCATGGTGAGTTACCTTCCTCGCGGGGCGAGGTGCATGGCGAGGTATCTCCTTGCCCCAGACTTCGCTTAGCAAGGTTGATTGTCCATTTTGCACTCTTGCCACTTTTTTCTACAACTTTTTTTGGTCCTCGTAGCTCACTTGGCAAGGTGTATGGCGAGCCTGTGGATCGCTCTGGTCTTTGCTTGGAGAGGTCCATGGACCACTTACACTCAGATGAATACTTCATCTCATTTTAGCTCCAAATCATCGTATTTCTCACATTAAGTGCCTAGATGTGACAAGAACATACATATCAGTTCATAATGCAAAGATTATCATACGTTAGGTGTGTTTAGTGTGATTAGTCCTCTAAACAAGGTAGAAATATGGGTAAAATATGGCAGTTAGGAGTATAATTACACCTAACATCACCTCCCCACACTTAAACCTTTGTTTGTCCTCGAACAAACACTAAACACACCAAACTTCACTTACGATTCACTGGATGTTACCAAATTGAACAGGTCTACATCATAATAAGGTCACCACGACAATTAAAACATATATGAGCAATCCTACAAAGCACATTATCAATTTCAACACATGGCAACAACTGCTTCAGAACCTCCCAACCTCTAAAACAGACTCTCTTATTTGAATTTTGGAAAACACGTTCTTAACCCCTAACAAAGGAATCAAACATGTCACCAATCTCTTAATAATTATGTGCCCTCACCTCAAAGAGAGTTGCCTCAAAATAAGATTTTTTTCACTTAAACAACAAGGGCAATAAATCGAAAGAATTTCGCTCATTCTGACAAGAAAAATTCACATGAGCATACAACATACCATAAGCTTGCCCTTATTGTCATACTCTATTAAAAAAAGCATGTTAAGCACAACATCAAATAGGACTTTAATGGTTGTAATGTCGCCTAGGGGATGGGTAGGAATTATTTGGATAAATAGTGACTAACCTCCCTAAGCACTTTAAGACACACACTTTATCATCCTTATGCACTTTCAATTGTTTCGTCAATTTTTTCAACCATTCTTTTTCACTGCCCCTTATGTCTCTTCTTTTTCTTTCATTAAGCATTATTTTTCATACGTCTATAGGAAAAAGCAATTTTTCTATTGTACTTGATTAAAGAAAGTCCATGGGCTTAAACTTTCATCATGAGCTAAGAAGAGATTTATGAAAGGTGTCAATGATTGCCCATCAACCTACAACTAGATGCCAAAAAATGCATGGAATACGGAGTGGGATTAAAGACATCACGTGAAGGTTAAGAAGACAAGGTTTTATTCGGTCTTTTGTGTTTGTCTTGTCCGAGACCTTGTATTTACTTTGGTTATCTTTAAATTCTAGACTAGATATTAGTTGTCTTAGGATATATTAAAACCATGTAATGACTCTTAGCTTGCCTTAGGACACATTCAATGCTTTGTAAATGAATGTTGAAGTCGAGAAGGGACACAACCAATATGGCATGGACAAGAGGTGAGTTGGCCGAGAATACACCATGGCAAAGACATGGAATGACATGGCCGCTAAAATGGCAAGAACAAGAAGCTTCCAAGAAGACCATTCAACCACAAGTCAACCACGGCCTAGGGAGAAGAAAGGTTTGCCGAGAACCATTCTTGGTGCAAGGAATGGAAGCTTCTAAAATGATTCCAAGAAGATGAAGTCTAGAGAAGCCAAGTTCATCCCCTCTTCTACTTGGTTATGATAATGGAAGTGTGAAGAAGCTTGTGTTTACCCTTTTCTCCAAGAAAGGCCAAACTCTTTCACATTGTGCTCACAATGGCAGAGGGACAACTTGGTCCCCAAGCTAACCCAATCCCCTTCCCTTGTTTCCATTTCGGCCGAATGACTTTGTATGTTTGTGCCATTTTGTTTTCCTTCTATAATGGTCCCCATGGTACTATAAATAGGGCCTTAGGTTATTGTACTTAGACAGGTTGATTTTTGAGTTAAATCTAAATTGTATTTTCAACTTGTGTGCTGAAGCATATCTATCCTGTATGGGTCACCACTCCCTTTAGTGTAAATCTTGGTTAAGACTGTGTGATCTAATCAATACCTAAGATCGAGGAACCCCCTTAGTAGTAAGAGAATGTTGGAAATGTGTGGACAAACCTAGCCTAAGCTTCGGGTTACTGAAAGGGCTTCCGATCACCCTCACTTGGCTAGCTCACGGGCATTGCACTTAGCAAACCTCGATATTGACCTTGTGGAATTGGTCACTTTATCCTTGGTGTCGACTTGGGAAGTAAAACCCCCATGTCTCTATCCTTGGGCTCATCGACTGCACTTCACTACAACCACAACAACCAAACACCTAACCCAAAACCGTACCAACCAACACTTGGAGTGTGCCTGGATTGCAACTCGTTTTCCATGTTCATTCCTCATCCAAACCACTTCAATCCTTCCATAGCACACTCCAAAATACTTCCCTAACACCCAATATAAAATCCGCTACCCGAAACTACACATAAACAGCCGCTCTTAGCCCACAACACAAAATAGCCCACTAACCCGACCTCTGCTGGAACCTCGCTGTTTTGGTCCATTTCTGTGACCTTTCCACTACTAACAACCAAGTACCAAACATAATCTTGACCCTAAACCCACCCGTAATAACTCCACAAAAAGCCTAAGCCCGCTTCCAAGCATAGCTACCCAAAACAGCCCCCAAATACCATCCTATCCAGCAAAACAGAGAACCCGAGACTCCTATTTTGGCATCCTTTTTCAGGTCAACCCGAACACCACCAAAACCTGACCCACTTACCCACCAACACCTCTCCTTAATTGCATCAGATTGGTATTAGAGCTAAGTATTCTCGTCCCACGCATCAACGCCATGACTTACTCAAAACAAGAGTATTGGAGGACCGTAAGTGACGTTCTTGTGAAACGAGTGCAAGCCTTGAAAGAGGAACTTATGGATCGTGCCATGATAAATCAAGCCAGTTCTGGGGTTTTGCAAAGCAACCCAAGATATGAATAGAATGAATACCACATTTGTGGGAATTCCTTTTCTATAGAAAAGACCGAAATCAAGGAATTTCGAGGGGGAAATAAGGGCGTACCCTTTTTACTAATCCATTATATCATGTTGAGGAAGAGGGTAATACCTCATTTAGTAATACATTGTATGATCAAGAAATTATGGAGGAGGATGTTACTCTTGAGGAGGTGTGTGAAAACTTAGTTCTCCGACATATGTTAAGTGTTCAACTTGACGAACACGAGGTGAACAATTCTTTCATACTCGATGCAAAGTAAAACACAAAGTGTGCAACATGACCATTGATAGGGAAAGTAGTATCAACGCGGATTCCATAGAGATGGTAAATAAATTGGACCTACCTTTCTGCAACCATCCTTATCCGTATGTTCTCCAAAGGCTAATCCAAGACGAAGGGCTGAGAGTAGTAAAACAAAACTCTTGTTAGCTTTCGGATTGGAACATATGAAGATAAAATATGGTGTGACATCCTCCCTATGGATGCATGTCATATTTTGTGGGGATGACCGTGGAAACTTGATCATAAGGTGCAACATGATAGAGAAAGGAATAAATATTCTCTTCGGAATAATGGCAGGAAGATTCGGTTATTGCCGATGTCACCTAGCGAGGTAAAGGACATGAAAATCTGAAGTGCAAAGAAGCGCAAGACTGAGGCTCTCTTACTTGATACACGGAGGATACATGAAGAGTCAAAGAAGGGAGTTCTCTAGACTCATTGACATGCAAGGAGAAGGAGAACATTGCGGAAGTTATGGTGGAAATTGCCGATATGAAGGAGCTTCCGAATGTTGTTGCATCCGGAACATCAATGATGGAAGGTGTTAAGCATACTCTTAGTTTATTTCCAAGAAGTTCAATATCTAATCATCAAGCTTATAGCTACAATCCAGACAAAGAAACAATCTAAATGGAGTCAAAAGAAAGTGAAACTTGGTACGCATGTTACCGAAAGGTTGATAACCTCACCATGAAGCACACCATTCCTATGCCGAGGTCGAAAGATCTTTTTGATGAGTTTGCAACCGGACCATCACCGATGGAAAGCATTGAACATGCTCTTGGTTTATTTCTGAGATGTTCATTGCCCAATCAATGAGCTTACGAACACAATCCGGAAATGGCTAAGGGAGTACAACAACAAATGCAAGAAATACTAGGCGAGGGCCTTGTCCAAAAGGACTTTCGACCATATATGGTGCACGACTTATTGGTGCCAAAAAAATATGAGAAGTGAACATTTGTATTAACATCCAAGTTATCGACAATATCATGAAATGAAAGCTCTCTTTACCGAGGCTGCAATTTTATTTTGAGGGATCAAGTGGAGCCGAGTGGTTCTACAAGATAGACTCGGGGAGACGATACCATCTAAGGGAAACCCGAGAAGAAGATGACCCTCGAGGTTGAGTTTGGTTTGAGAAAATTGTTTGTAATGCCGTTTGGGTGGTGTGACGCCCCAAACATTTTCCTATACAAGGTATCACGTCTATCCTTGGGACACTTAATATCACCCGAGGATATTTATGATAACCAAACTGAGGTGGAATCTAGCCAAACATGGTCTGAGTCTACGGGAACCATTGCGGTAAATGACTTCCTTGGTTTGGCTCCTTCTTCTCATCATGTTATGTGGAATTATTGTACACTTGCTTCCCCCATCAACGAGCTAATAAGAAAGGATGAGCCTAAATGGTTCTAAGGGGCAACAATAATCTTGAAAACCTTGAAGGAAAAGATTTGTGGAGCATCGGTTCTGACTATGCCAGGTCGTGGAAGGCCATTGGACATTAAACATGAAACAAGTGTAGATTCAATCTTTTGACCTAGCACAAAGTTGAATAATACACCGTGTCATTCATCTAGCTATGGCAAGGCATCATGTCTTATAGGAATCTGAAATTCGACATGGGCATCATATGAAGTCCAAACCATTCATCTTATATTCGGATCCTTATTTGGCAAGTTTAGAGAAAGGCACCTACAAGATGAAACTTCCGGACTTATCCAATGATGGAGGTATTAGATCAACACTTGTTGTTGAAGTCTCATTACCATATCCAGATGACGCTAATTTGAGGGCAAATTCTTTTAAAGAAGGGAGATTGATGAAAAAAGCCCGTGGGCTTAAACTTTCATCATGATCCGAAAAGAGATATATCAAGGGTGTCAGTGATTGCCCGTGAACCTACAACTAGATGCCTAAAAATTCATGGAATATGGAGTGGGATTAAAGACATCACGTGAAGGCTAAGAAGATAAGCTTTTATTCGGCCTTTATGTTGGTCTTGGCCGAGACCTTGTATTTACTTTGTTGTCTTTAAATTCTAGACTAGCTATTAGTTGTCTTAGGATATATTAAAATCATGTAATGAATCTTACCTTTCCTTAGGACATATTCAATGCTTTGTAAAGGAATTTTGAAGTCAAGAAGGGACACGGCTAAGATGGCACAGACAAGAGGTGAGTTGGCCGAGAATACGCGATGGCAAACACAAGGGATGACATGGTCGCTAAAGTGGAAAGAATAAGAAGCTTTCAAGAAGACCATTCAACCACATGTCAACCTCGGCCTAGGGATAAGAAAGGTTGGCCGAGAAGCATTCTTGGTGCAAGGAATGGAAGCTTCTAAAATGATTCCAAGAAGATGGAGTCTAGAGAAGCCAATTTCATCCCCTCTTATACTCAGTTACTACAATGGAAGTGTGAAGAAGTTTGGGTTTACCCTTGTCTCCAAGAAAGGCCAAACTCTTTCACATTGTGCTCATAATGGCCGAGGGAAAACTTAGTCCCCAAGCCAACCCAATCCCCTTCCCTTGTTCCCATTTTGACAGAATGACTTTGTAAGTTTGTGTCCTTTTGTTTTCCTTATATAATGGTCCCTATGGTACTATAAATAGGGCCTTAGGTTATTGTACTTAGACCGGTTGTGTTTTGAGTTAAATCTAAAATGTGTTTTCAACTTGTGTGTTGAAGCATATCGATCCTGTGTGGGTCACCTCTCCCTTCAGTGTAAGTCTTGGTTAGGACTGTGTGACCTAATCAATACCCTCGAGGAACCCCCTTAGTGGTAAGCAAATATTAGAACTGTGTGGACCAACCTAAGTTAAGCTTTGGGTTACTAAAAGGGATTCTGATCACCCTCACTTGGCTAGTTCACAAGCATTGCACTTAGAAAACCCCGGTCTTAACCTTGTGGAATTGGTCATTTTATCCTTGGTGTCGACTCGGGCAGTAAAACTCCCGTGTCTCTATCCTTGGGTTCATCGACCACACTTCACTACAACCACAACAACCGAACACCTAACCCAAAACCGTACCAACCAACACTTGGTATGTGCCCGGATTGCAACTCGCTTTTCGTATTCAATCCTTCCACCACCACACTCCAAAGTACGTCCCTAACACCCACTATAAAATCCATTACCTGAAACTAAACATAAACAACCGCTCCCATCCAACAACATAGCCCACTAACCCGACCTCTGCCGGAACCTCACTGTTTTGATCTATTTCCATAACCTTTCCACCACTAAAAAACAAGTCCCAAACATCATCCTGACCCTCAAGACACCCGTCACAACTCCACAAAAAGCCTAAGCTTGATTCCAAGCACAGCTACCCCAAAACATCCCCCAAACACCATCCTATCCAGCCAAACCGAGAACCCGAGACTCCTATTTTGGCATCCTTTTTTGGGTCACCCGAACACCACCAAAAGGTGACCCACTTACCCACCAACACCCCTCCTTAGTTGCATCAGCTCTTCTTTTCTTTTCTTTTCTTTTTCTGCTCCCTATTATCAGCATATACTAAACATATTCGACAAGTGCACCCTCAATCTTATTTTTCTCTAATTTCCACCATAACATCCCTTTATATCTACTTCCCATTTACTTCCGAGTGATAAATTTCTAAAGTGCTTTAGGAGTTCGGGATCAAATATTACAGGGCAAACTAATAAAGGGAATGGTTAATGATGCGACTATCAAGGAAAATAGGTTAAAGGATCAAAAAGGGTTAACAAAGGATATCACATATGAGTAGGCAAATAGATAGTCAAAATTCATGGCTCATAAAGAAATGCCTATATCATCTCCTAAATCAACATACCTTGTTTCACTTTGTACACACCGGGCAAGTACTAGACATCAATATGAGACATGGAATATATACACAAGAACTCACCACACATGGAACACTCATGGCTCAAGATGGATCCACAGTGACCCTCTACTTAGCAAACAATGAGATGAATTCAATGCAAGCATTTTTAATCCAACAATTCTCATCCAGGGGTCAAGTAGAAGAGCTCAGGCGTTTTGGCACAACTTACTATTCTTAAGCACCATTTTACTTTCAAAAATTCCAGATCTAGTCATGTTGTCAATAGTGTACCTAATCCCGAGCACCTATCATTCAATTGGTTATGGGGGCTCTCATCTCCTATCTTCTTCCTCTTTTACTACCGTTAAAGAAACTAATCCCAAAAATTAAAGAAATTACCCGATTCAAAGGTCCCCACTCAGTAAAGAACCAAGGTCATAAGAAAACCAAAAGGGGCGACTGATGTATGCCACTAATGAGAGACTTAAGAAGTTACTAAATAAAATAAAAGAAACAAAAACCTTTTATTTTTATTTTTCTGATTTTTTTTCTAATACTCAAAAACTACTAAAAAAGAATATCCAATGGCATATTTGTCATCACCATTAACCTCCAAATTTTACAATACACAAGGACGTATTTTTCATCCCACACTTAAGACATGTAGTGCCCTCAATGAATCTACAATCAAAATAAAATAAAGCAAGGTAAGAAATACTCCCTGAGGCCCTCTAGGACCTAGTTAGCAACATAATCCTCAACATGAAGGGTCTGGATGACCCCACACTTAAGCTCAAACATGCTCCTCAATTTTAATTTTGGATACTTAGACTTCCCCTAATCTGAAAAAGAAAAACAAAACAAAACGTGACAGTACAAAATCAAATAAAATACAAGATGGGTTACCTCCCAACAAGTGCTTTATTTAACGTCGCGATACGACGCCATCACTTTCACCATTTTTCCTTCCACTTTGAGGATATGAATTGTGCCCCCAATTTCGCTTCAAATTTTCTATCACATTTCTAGGGTGGTGGTGTGACAATAAATGAATTAAGCAATAGATATTGTATCTTGCACTTCTTGGCCCTTAAGTGAGGACAGTCATTTTATCTTTTCAGTGTGGCAAATTTTAAAATGTAAGGGTTTTGTTCCTCATCTATACACTTCTCTAAAGGATTGGAAGGCTTGATTTCATTATCTCTAACCAAACACAATGTACGAAAATGTTTAGAATGAGGGACGACATGCCCCAACTCCAAAATTGTGTTACTTTTGATATCCTCACTAATATATACTCCCTGAACCGTGGCATGATCAACAATATTCTGATCAAATAGCTGGAATTCATTTTTCTACTCCATGTCCTGACTACTATCCACGATAATTTGTAGTGGCGCATCAGACGCCTCAACTTTATTATTTAACTGAGCCTCCAGGTCATGGATGTCTGAGGCAAATTGGTCTATCTATTGTCTGAGCTTTGTTCTTTCTTCCATAAAGTATGTCATGTCACTCGTAATTTCATCAAGATAATCCACCATACCTCTAATCTTTGAGCTCGAACCAATAGCCAAGTATCACTCATAATAACCACTTTGTGAAAATCACTTGAGAGACTAGAACAACACTTAGGACACTCTTTCCACTGACCACCACACCATTTACAAAAATTCCAATCAATAGGATTTAGAAGCGTCACACGACTAATCTTAAATTAATGAACAATTTTCCCATAAGTGGGGTCCTTCACAAAGTAGACAAGAATCACTAGAATATGAATATCCAACATCCTGTAAATTTTTGTTCCAAGATGCCATGTCAAGAAGAATACCAAAATATACAACAAATATAATTAAAAAAACTTGAATAGACAAAAAGAAAAGTCTAATCTAGATAAATAGTTAATTCTATGTCCCGACAATGGCACCAAAAACTTGTTGCACCTAAATGCACACGCAAGTATACGCGGTTGTGCAAGTAATATAGGATTTAAAGTCTATATATCATTTCCACAGGGACTTATGATTAACCGTTAGGTAAATCGAATGATCCTAATTATTTATTCAAGCGATAAAATCCAAAAGTGGTGATTCTAAGCTACTTAAAATAAAAAGAAAACAAATAGTGAACTTCAACCAAGCAAGAGCATGTTTTTATCCTATCAGTGAAATGAGATCGATCTAGGGATATGGGCTATCTAACAATCACGTTGTATCCTTCAATTGATTCAACTTCTTAATTTATCTAGTGTACTAATTGACATGGTTGATATTACGACTACGAATCTCTCAACTCCTCTAGCCGCCTATTCGTATTACTTTCACGCCTACATCTCTATGGCCATGAACCTTAACACAAATGCATTTATATTTCTTGTATAGCAACCAAGCATGGAGAACTAGGTATATCTCTATCCTAGATTTAAATCCGATCCCCGGTGCCCATAGTTGAAATCCTGCTCTATTTAACCATATTGTTATCCTAGTATTCCTCTCTCGAGTTTAATCTAAGAATCGAAGATAGTATTCAATTGGTGATCAAGCAACCAAATAATTAAGATCAGGATTAAATAAATAAACTAATATGATAAAGTAATTAATTGAAATCAATATTCGAATAATAATGTTCATGAAAGAACTATAATCCTAGATAGAGAAGTTTAGCTCCACATAGACATGGAAGAAAAACAACAAATCATCCAGAAAAAATATAAAACCTAGTAGTAAGGTGAAGAAAAGGTAAACCCAAATTCCTCCGGCCTCCACAGCGGCTCCAAGCTCTCCCTAGGTCCAAAGCTGTGTAAAAATTATGCAAAGGGTCTTTTTATAGTGTTGGAAAATAACCCTAAAAAACTAGTCCAAATGGAGCTGGACTTTAAAAGCCACTGCCATTTGGACACTAGAGCTCGTTGGGCGAGTTCTGGAGTGAGGTAAGACCTATCGCTAGGCTTCACTTAGCAAGCTTTGGTGTCAAGTTTACACTTAGACAAAAAAATCCTCAACTTGGCATTTTGGAGCACCTTCCTCGTGGGCTGAGGTGCATGGCGAGGTACCTTCCTCGCGGGGTGAGGTATCTCCTTACCCTAAACTTCACTCAGCAAGGTTGGTTGTCCATTTTGCACTCTTCTACTTTTTTTCTACAACTTCTTTTGGTCCTCATATCTTACTTGGCAAGGTGTATGGTGAGCTTGTGGCTCGCTCCAGCCTTTGCTTGGCGAGGTTTATGGACCACTTACACTTGGACGAATGCCTCATCTCATTTTATATCCAAATCATCATATTTCTCACATAAAGTTACGGAGGTTAGGCGTATAATTACGCGTAACATCAATTTGTATATGTGTATTGAATTTTTGGAAGCATGTGATATTTCATCTCTTATCTGGTTGCATCTCATTGTATCATGATATCTTGGCTTAAATTGTTATTTTTATTCATACACTCATGGCTCGGTGATATTGATATTAGAGTGGTATGATTATGTTGTGGGTCCAGGGGACCAGAAAAAGGTAAGAATATTGTTGAGATTATGGCAATGCTGAGATGATATTGATTTGCGGGGATCGGAGTTGCATGCCTGCAACATGATATTATTACAGCCAAGAGCTGGGCTCAATGATCCGACGAGTTATTTTAGAGCAAAGGGTTATATGGACTTTGCAGGTCCTCCATGGGTCACTTTTATATAGCAAACCCCTGTAACGTGTGTGTATCGGTTGATGGAAAAGTACCTGGTATATGCATTGCATTCATATCATACATATACCATTATCATTGATTACTTGTGAATGGACTTGTTTATTTAAGTGATTTGTTGATGACTTAACTAAGTTCTGGACATGAATAGTTTATACTTGTTTCTTGATACTTAAGCTTTCGTAGAACTCTTGGAACTAGTTAACGTGAGTAATTATGGACTATTATTGAATAAGGAAACATGTAAACTTTGTGAATATTTATGTGGACTATGTGACTTATTTGGATTATTAGATTGTGTAGCATAGGATTACTTGGTGTCAACTTGGTATTTATCTATGATTATGTACCTTCCATCGTTGTCGGCCTATGATGTCTACGGAGGTACATTGTGTACTCATGCTACACTTGTTACATCGTTTCTAATGCATATACAAATTCAACGACTAGCTTGAGACCACGTGGCTGAGTTCGAGCAGTTGATCCCTAACTATCAGGGGGATGATGCCTTCTATAACATGCCCTGGATTGCTTATCTCCTTTACTGTCTTTATATTTTTACCTAGAGACATGTCTTCAGACTTTAGCATTATGTACTCGATCTGGCACTTGATGCCATTGATTTTCAGAATATATTGTTATATTAGAGCTTTTGTACTCAAAGACTAGATTGTTGGGATTATTTTGGATGTATCGGACTTATCATTTTCTTTAGCATTATATTATCAGACAATTTTTATAGTATTATATTTCTTCTGCTTTTACTACTATCTTATAATATTCAATGAGTTGGGAGTGGTTCGCCTACATTGTGAGATTATGTAGGTGCCACCATAATTCCTGAAAAGGGTTTGTGACACGCAGCGCCCTCGACAAAGGGACGTTAGTACGAATAATGTACCGAATATTTAAGGCGACTGAAATAACAGAAAGCTGAACTGAAACTGAAAGCATCAAAGCTAAACATATCTGAGAAATAGAAGTAAAATTTGAGGATATACCTACCTGCTTCCTGCTCACATCATATAGAAATATCAACGACATTCTAGACCTTATCAGGGTTCTTTGGATAAGTATATTGTACCAGGCCTTAAATGAGGCTTTGTGTAGCATCTCAAAACATACCAAGCCACTGGGAAATTTGTGGTGTGCGCAACGTACCAAACCTTAGTGAGGCTCTATGACATAGAATATAACATATATGGCCATAACAAGGCTCTGAGGAGTAAGTATACAACATACTAGGCCATCTATGGTCTCTTTTAAGTATGCAACAAGGTGCCAAACAATCAATATAATCTAAAGTAGTAAACATCTATCGTCAACCAACAATTGATTCTGGTAGATCTATATACAATCATCTAGTGAAAAGAGTAAGCTATATGACAGAAAATACTCCCACCAAGGGACAAGTAATGGCACTTCAATGATATCAAAAGACAAGGCATAAGCTCATTACTTAATGCTTCTTTTATAATATTTATCGAGTACCACTTTATGCATGGAGTTACGTTATTTCCTACAATTTCCAGCCCCAATAAGAAAACAACACTTTCAAGCAATCTTCTAGCATCTATCATGTAATTCTTCATTTCTACAACTTCACCAACACAAGAACTAACTTACACAAATGAAATGAAGTTACACTTACCTTAAAGCACCAGGGCAATCTTCAAAGAGAACTTATCCAAGCCTACACAACCCTCAATAACACCACAACACCATAGAAGGTTTTCCTTGTGGTTTACAACACTTTCAAGGTGAACTTGAGTAGATTTTCTTTTTATTTGCTCTTAGATCTTAGAGAGCTGTTAGCGAATCTCGTAGGGAGTGAAGAACTAATCTAGGTAAGAAATGGATGAAAAATAAGGCTTGTATCATATTTAAAGATTTCAAGGTCGGCCACTACTTGGTTTTCACGGCCAAAATCACGTCCTGTGAAATAATAAACGGTCCATGAAATTGTACCACGAACTATCCTAAAAAATTGGTGGTTCTGCTTCAATTTCATAGTGGCTCTGCTAGCATTTGACGGGCCGTGAAACTTTGCACGATCTGTGAAAATGATCCCTCAAATCGACTTTCTGACGAACTTATTTCCTTCGAATAACACCACAATACTATAGAAGCTTTTCCTTCTGTTTTACAACAATTTGAATGTGAACTTGCGTTGATTCTCTTTGGATTTGCTCTTGAAGCTTAGAGAGATTTTAGGGAACCTCTTAGGGAGTGAGAGAACTGATCTAGGTCGAACATGGATGAAAAATAAGGCTTGGATCGTGTTTAATGATTTCAAGGTCGGCCACCGCTTGGTTTTCACGGGTGGTGAAACAATAAACAGTTTGTGAAATTGGACTGTAAAACCAATGTTAAAAATTGGTGGTTCTGATTCAATTTCACGATGGGTCTGCCACCATTTAACGAGCCATGAAAATGATCCCTCAAATGGACTTTCCGACGAACATGTTTCCTTCGATTCGTTTGACCTCGAACTCTTTTGATACACTCTTAACAATTGTCAAAAGTCTTCACCTGATATGGGCATCATAACTTGTCATGGCTTACAATAGTTTACTCACGACGCAATCGACGTAACGAATATAAGATCGAATAGCTTAATGACTTGAATTCTTGTAACCTCTTAAAGGCTTAACTTATTTAGCTCTTTTATAATCTCAAATAAAATTTCTCCCTTAAACTTATGTCAACTAACTTATGACAAATTCAACGTACAAAAGTACGAAATGTAACATAGACCACAACATGAGGGATCGTGAGATTAGTTGTAAGCATGATGTTTAGTGAGAGAGTGGTCACGTCATGTTTCTTGTTAGACCGCGTCAGATCCCGAAAGAAATGGGACAACATGTAGGAAAGTTTTCTGCTCGAAGGCCTTTACTTGGCGTAAGACTTAAGTCTGGCCTCGGCCATATTAAGGAGCAGGTCGTAGTTGAGGAGAAGAGAATGTCACGGGTAGGCAAGCTGGTTAGTCTCAAGCAAGTTTATACTTGGCCACTTGTAAATGTGGTGGGTTAGCTCATATGTCGATCATTGAGTTGGTACACTTATGTGTACTCGATCAGTTAACAGTGTGGTGCTATGTATGAACTTGGTAGTCAGGGCTAGCATGGACTTAGTAGTCCATAACTACGATGGGTGTTTGATATTTTATAGCTTATCTACATTTTTATACATATTCTGTCAAATTATAATATAGAAAGATATGTATCTCACAAAGATTGAAATATTTGACAACTCTTATTTTGATTACTAGTGTAAAATAACGACTTTTCTTTTGATGATCCCTATAGAAAATAAAATTTATTGTAGGAATTTACCTAATGAAGGAGATATTAGAAATAATAACTTCACTTGGTAATTTCTTTGAGATACGAATACTTAAATGAATTAATTATTTCTTTCAAATATAATTAACTCTTATAATTCATAAAATGTGTTCTTTTCAGATATATGATTTAATAAATTATAAAATGATTACAAGGAAGGTACTTGCTATATATTTTATACTAAAAAATGATCCATTTCGGATATCAAATTGAAATAACATATTACATTAATTTCTTTCTCACGAATAAAAATTGATATAATAAACTAAATGAGATAAATTATAAAATCAGTAGAATGTAATTGAATGATTTGTGTCTCAATTTAATTAACTATATCCATCCAATTTTTAATTGCTAAAGAATTAGTTTATTTTTGCACAGGATAAACAGTACTGTAATATAGTGCATAATAGTAAACATCAATAAATAAATAATATATATATATATATAATTCTTTTTTACCGTTATTAACTTCCGTTTTATTAGCACATTTTCATAAATTCCTCTTAAAACACTACAAATGAAGCTCACTATAGGAACTTTTCCAACTACTTTATTTTCTAATAATTACTCTTTGCTTCAGAGAAAGTTCACCAAATCACCCAAACTGTTAAAATAGAGGAAAATTAAATGCACCGGGCATATATGGCTGACTTGAAAGACGGCGCAGCTCGACAAAACATGGAGACAGAAGATGGAACCCAACCAGACGCACAAGCAGATATACCAGAAGAAGCTACTACCAACCAAATCTTGGAAGAAGAAGAAAAAGTAAGTTTTTGAGACACACTTACAAAGAACATTACCCATAACTGGATGATGAAGCAGTCAATTTCACAAATCACCCCCACTTTATACTCATAACATATGAGGATAAAACAAGACTATACCAAACATGAACCTCCTCCATTATAATCAAGCTAGTGGGGAAACATATGAATTATAACCAACTTAAGAACAAAATACAAAGACTTTGGGGATTTGGGTCTCCACCAAACCGTGTAGATCTAGAGAATGATTTCTACCTAACTAAAATTCCTACAGAACAGTTGTATAATAAGATCTTGGAGCAAGGACCATGGTTCATCGGTTTTCAACTTCAATTCGTGCGAAAATGGAACTAAACATTTAATCCGCACCAGGTACATATCAACTAATCCACCATATGGGTTCGACTATTAGATTTACCAACAGAGTACTATGCACCTGATATTCTTAAGAGAATAGGTAGCCTTATTGGTATAGAGATTCGGCTTTGCGCTATAGTTAGCTCAGCACCAATCAAGAATCCCCAAGAAATTTCGAGAATTCTTGTTATACATTTGTTTGACAACTGCACCACGAAAACTTCTAGGGGCAGATATGTTAGGCTATGCATTATGGAACCATTGGTCCTTGGAAAATTATGGAACCATTGGAAAAAACTTTACCCCAAGATGTCATGATTGGAAACCACAAACAACTAATACATTATGAACCCACCAATCCTTTATGCACCAAATGTGGATGCTTAGGCCATGTAGCATATCGCTTCCCCACAATCAACTCAGTACATGCAAATTCCACAAACACAGAAATCACATATAATCGGCATGATGATGATGAAGGTTGGCACACCGTCAACTACAACAAAAAAAAGGACTGAAACTCAAACTACTGCAAAGGTTATTATCCAGAAATCAAAAGGGGATGAACAGGAAATAGCGGAAACTAGTGGTACCACAAATGACACAAAAAAACTAGTAAAGAAAAATAAAGGGAAAAAGAAAATAATTAGGGACCAAAAGAGGAAAAAAGAAAAGAGATACAGGAAGGAAACTTTATTTTTACAAAAACTAAAGGCCAAAAAACCAAATCTATTTTGTTTATTGCAGGTACAATGGTCGAGGACAAAGGAGAAAATCAACACCAATGAGGGATGCAGAAAATGCCACATAGGTGTTTACTGTGACCCCCTACCAAAAAAAAAAAAAATAATAATAAAATAAAAAAACCTATCTAGAGGGGTCAGCTTGCTAGGGAGTCAACTTTGCGGCCTTAGGGTCGCAAGTTCGATTCTCCCCTCCGGATATCGTCCTCCGGGGCACATACATGTGGTAAAGCGTGGGCGCTAAAAGCCGCGCGAGCATGTTGCAGTGTGGGTTCGGTCTCCGCCAAGCCTTGTGGATGGGGCCTGTGGGGGGGTCAACCTTGTAGCATTGATCCGTTTGACGCAAGCAGACACTGACCATGTGTGCACATCCCGTGATTTACCTGGTGGTGGGGTGCTGAAGGACTGGTCCCATCATCTCCAGGACGTCTGGGTAATACCAGTGAAGTAGTCAGGCGTAAGACTGGAAACCTGGATTATCAAAAAAAAAAAAAAAAAAAAAAACCTTATATCACCTACCCCACCACAAACGGAAAAAACCTCTGACGACGAAAAAAACAAAACACCCTTTTTGGATGCCTTCATCTGAATGGAAAAGATATTGAGGGACAACAAGACAAAAATATTGTACCCACTAAATCTAGACCAACAACCCGACCCATTGAAACCCAAACCCATCTACTCACAAAAAAACACCTGATTAAATTTGACGACTATTTAATTGACCCCATCCTTGTCCGCACCCAGTTTAGGAAAACAACATGAACACTTCTACTTCCCAACTAGGTATATTTAAGAATAGCCCTCAGGGGCATAGGTGAGTTGGTAAGTGGCAAGGTGATTGGGGTACAACCACTCCAACGTCGCGGGTTCGAATCCGTGTGGTGACAGTCTTTGTTGAAATATTGCAAGGGATGTTGCTGGGTTCGTGTCCCGTTGGCCCTCTCCCTTGCAGGGCTGCCACTCACGCATATCCCTCGATTTACATCCCACTTGTCCAAGGGGCCTCTGGTACAAGTGGGGGGTTTCACCTTCGGGACTTTCCCCTTCACAAATTTATATTTAAGAATAATCATGTACATGCACTAATTAAAACCAACTTTTCACCTGACACGCAGTCTGATCGAGACAACATTAATGGAAACTCATCATTCCACTACTAAGTCCAATCAACAGTCACTCTAATGCAGCTCATCAATCACCACTAACTTGCTCTTATCACATTAATGGAAACTCATCATTCGTGTGTCTACATCAGTCGGTGATTTTGTGATTGTTGATAGAGTATATCGCATGTGTGTAGTTACTTTCATGGGGTACGACACGTGGGTAGATTTAGCTATCTTAGATATGGTGGATTTTGATGTTATTCTAGGTATGGATTGGCTATCACCATATCATGAGATTTTGGATTTCTATTCCAAGACCGTCATGCTAGCTATGCTTGCTCTTTCGAGGTTAGAGTGGAGAGGCACTCTTAGCCTTGCTCCTAGGAAGGTTATCGCTTATATTCGGGATAGGATGTTAGTGGACCAGGGTTATTTGTCTTATCTTGCTCATATTTGGGATATGAGTGTGGAGACTCCTTCTCTTGATTCTGTTCTGGTAGTTAGTCAATTTGCAGAGGTCTTTCCTTTAGATTTATCGGGTATGCCGCAAGACAGAGACATTGACTTCTGTATCAAGCTCGACTCGGGTACTTGTAACATCCCGTACTTTCGGGTCAATATTTGAATCGCTAGGCGTATGTAAATAAACCCTAGCGTTGGAGGATTATTTTGTCATGTTCACGTATGCGAATAGAGAAGCTTAGTATATAAAAGGATGCAGTCCCGAAATAATTTAAGACTTAACAAGTGGGACGACGGTGATTCAAAATAATATTTTGTATGTCCCAAAAGAGGCTATGGACTAGTGTTATATCGCATGATTATGACATTGTATATAAAGGTTTTATAACTCATTAAGATTTAAGTGAAATGGGATCAAGAAATTAATTATGTGTGTAACTTATTAAATATTATATTGTAATGGGAATGAAGTAATAGTTAGTGGATGAGTGTTGAGTGACAACACTTTCACGTGGAAGCATATAAGGAAGTAACAAATGACTAAGCACTACTAAGTGATTGGTGGCATCTTTAGATGAGTTTAATTTAGATATGGGCCCTAAGGTCCATTAGAGATGACAAATCTTTGAGATTACATGTTATATAAACTTTTCCTTTAAGAGAAATTTATAGAACAACATTATTCTCCATTTGAGATTTTAACAAAAAGTCGTAACTACATTTTCATTTTTTAGACCATTCTTACTATAAATCTTAAGAGGAATGATGGAAACATCGTGATTGATATGTGGGAAGCAACAAATATATATGTTTCAACCATTTATTTCCAAATGGGAGGAAAATTAACGTGACTTGGTATTTTATGAAGAACAGTGTAATTTTGTCAAGAACAACATACGGATTTTGCGGACCACTTCGATCTCGTTGTTCCATTTTATTGCCTATTTAATCTGGTTTTTCTTCGAAGAGAAGTAAGGAATAAGAAGAGTAGTTCTTGGAATATAAGTTGAGGCATATAGGAGATTGGTTACAACAACAAGTAGGAAATTGACATAAAATGTATGTTAAGACAAATTCTTCTTTCTTTTGGTATGTTCTATGTACTAAACGTGAACATAATATTGTTCTATTAATTTTTCTACTCTTAGTAGTTAAGCATGTTCGTGTTATTTATTTCCATGTTCAAAGCATGTTTAAATATATTCCTAAATCCTTATTTGAGGTATATGGAAAAGATGTTAGTATTCATAATGTTAATCGGAGGTGGAGCAACATTACATCACTCCGACAAACTTATTGTGTCATATTATCATATCATTCATGCATTACATTCATGTACATACCTTGATCTCAAATGAGTTATATACTCTACTGTATGTATGTATTATATATATGTATGGGGAATGGGAAAAGGGATACGGCGTTATATACGCACATCACCTGCAGCTAATACAGATATACACGATGATAATTATATCCAGAGGCCGAAATGATATGATGGGAGACGGCGTTATATACGCATATGTGCATGACGGCTTTGTACATGGAATTTAGGCATACTATGGCCCTCAGAGACATTCTACACAGACATGATACTTATGCATATTATGGCCCTCAGAGGCATTCTGCATAGACATGGTACTTAGGCATATTATGGCCCTCAAAAGCATTCTCTACTGGTTGGTTGTCATTGGTTCAGGTTACTTTCAGGTTTCTATTATGCTATTTTTCATGTCTGATCTACTCGGTACATTATTTGTACTGACGTCCCTTTGGTTGGGGGACGCTGCGTTTCATGCCCGCAGGCTCAGGTAGACAGGCAACGGTTCGCACTAGTAGGTTGCTGGTTCAGCTGATATTGGAGCACTTTACTTGATCTAGAATTGCAGTCTAGTTATGGTACGATATTCTTAATATGCATAGGAGTATGGCGGGGCCCTGTCTCGACCTTATGATGTTACGTACTCTTTAGAGGATTGTAGACAGATGTCTTATGTATAGTGGTCATGTATGGCCTGGTCGGCCTTGGTATGTATATGTATATAGGTTGGGTCCTTCTGGTTGTAAGATGTTACATAACTTCTTCCAGTTTATTATTTTCATATGTCAGCAGGGTATCTCGTGGCGGCCTCATGGGCCATACAAAATTACGGATATATGCTAAATATATGATTAGTGGTACCCGATAGGTAGGGTCCGGGTGCCCGTCATGGCCCTCCAGTTTGGGTCGTGACAAATAGGGTATCAGAGTCAGGTCTGTCCTATGGAGTCTATAAGCCGTGTCTAGTAGAGTCTTATTTATGGGTGTGTTGTGCACCACACTTATAGACATGAGGCTACAAGGCATCTAGGATAATGGTTACCTTCCTTCTTTATCTAGAATCGTGCTATAGAGCTGAATTGTAAGAATTCTCTCTATAAACCTTATCGTGTTTGTGATTACATCAATGCCTTCTTCCAATAGGGGCTATTATTATCAGGGAAATTGAGGTTGGATTGAGTGTAAATGCGAGTAATATGATCTCTATTGAGGCAGATCCATCAGAAGATATGAGTAAGTTATTTTCCCAGGTATCGATGAATCTAGTAGTACCAGAGGAGTTGAGGGAAGCTCTCGTACCATCAGTCCTATCATTAGCTCCGTCTGATAAGGATGTAAGGAGAGCGGTGCAGGTATTGAATCAATTGGTTGTCTCTCAGGCACGACTTCATCCTAGAGCAGCTGATAGAGATAGGCTCTTGAGGGGTCAGAGAGCTCATCTCTCCCATTATGACTAAATCGATGAATGGTATCCTGGCGATAGCTAACATTCGTTCATAGCAACCCAACTCCTGAGATCTAATGAACGTTGAAACCAGTTCTTCCTCACTCATTGGAGGCTGCACTCGGGCGACTTCGACCCTCCACCGACTTAGATATTTGTGGTAAGTTTCGATTGATTTTTGTCAGATATTCTCTAAAGAATAGCGTTCAGGTACGTTTCCACGTTGAAGCGAAATCTATCTATAAAAGTTTTCTCCATTTCTTCCCATGAGTCCTAGTGACTAATATCTTGCGTGGTGAACCATTCAGATGCTTCACCTATGAGGCTTCGGCTGAAGAGCCTCATTTTCTTTAGTGCCGACTAGTTGGTCACGGTAAGCTCTCAAATGGGATTTGGGGTTACCCGTGCCATTGGAGAGTTCAAATTTGGGCACTTTGAAGCCCTCTGGCAAGTCTAAATCTGGATGCATGCATAAGTCATTGTATCTCAGTCTCGTCGCTTTATGGGAGCCTTTGTTAGCCTTTTCGAACAAGTCCATCATTTTTTGTTTCATCTTTTTGTCTCTTCGGTCCTGTTCGGACCTCTATGCCTTTCATATCTCCTCATAGTGATCTAATTCTGGTGAGGCGTCGATGGGAGTATGGAAGGATACAATGGGGTGCACAGGGTAACTTTTGGGAGTGCCCGCAATTCTAGGTGTAGCATGGGTAGTAGTGTTTTGGTGGATTCTAGGATTAGCACAAGCTGGCGGCACATGAAAAGTAGGCGTGGATTCAGAGGTCCCAGCTATGTGGGTAGCATTTAGTGGAGGTGATGTTTGGTAAGAAGCCCCAGTGTGGGCACTTGGGAAATGTTTAGGTACGGATGAATTTAGAGATGGAAAGGGTAGTGGAGGTCTTCTTGCCTTATTAGCAGTTGCTTCTCTGGCAGCGTTAGTGGCCTCATTTCTCGCGACCTATTCTTGGAGGTCGGTGACTTTCTTAAATAGCAAAGTGATTACATCCTCGGAGTACGAGGCATTTTGGAGGTCTTGAGGTACGACGTCCCAATCAGAGTATTCTTATTGCGAGTGTCCTCTGGAGTACCAGTCATGTTTGCTTGGTTTTCTTGGTTTAGGGATTCTGTTGTGGCATTAGATCTTGTGGAGTATGTCAGTGTATCACAATGGATCTACCATTTTCTATAAAAAGAAAAACAACTCAAAAGCAAATGACGTTAGTCGGAAATCATAAATACAAGATATCACACATAAGTTGCAAATAAAGCACATAGAACTCTTGATTGATTTTTCCATTTCGGGGGTATTTTGGTCATTTTGGCCAATTTAGTTTTTAGGGTTTCGGTTTGAAGGTGTGTGGTTGATTTGCCAACACGCCTCATTGAACCAGAAACTATTCTATAAATAGGGAGGATTATAATTAATATAATATAGGGGTCGAGTCTTATATAGACTGCCTACGTATCCCTTGGGAAATCAACCCCTTCTGTAGTTCGGGTTACACAGAAATTTTATCCTAATTTTTTTACCCGAATCTTAATTTTACCCTAACCAGGCCTAATATGGGCTTCCCGTGTATCCCTCATCAGGACATCAGGTCGGACGTGGTTTCGTTTATAAAAATGTGGGAGGGGGATAACATTTGATTGAAAGCTAGTAAAGGGAGTGCCTAAACTACCCAAAAGATGACTTCTCCTTGAAGTCATGGTGGGTCGTCCTCCTTATGAACGCGCATTTCCCGGAGGCTTTTCTAAAAGTGGCCTTATATCATGGGCCAAATTTTGTCGGTGTTAACCAAATGCTCTAATTCGAACTTGAAAGCTTCACATTATTCAATGTTGTGTCCAGGGGCCCCTGAAAGGTACAAGCATATCTTCATACTCGAAGTGCTTGTGAAGAGTTTCTAGGTGGTCTTGAGTGGAAGAACCTTGACGGTGCAGCATAAAAGTTAGAAGATGCTGGCGTATGAATCTTCGAAGGTAGTGAAATCGTAGCGCCAAAGTCGTGTGCCCATGGTGATTCCTTCACCATGCATAATGGAGTCATATACTAGTAGGGAGTGAGGTCTCCATAGGTTACAAATGGCTTTCTCATAAATTAGTCTGACGGCTCTTCTCTTGAAAGCCACACATTCATCAGTGTCGTGGCCAGGTTGGCTTCTGTGGTACAGACACCTTTTGTGAGCAAAGAGATGTGCGCAAGTCATGAGGACATGGGAACTAGTGTGTGCCAGTCTGACAACTTATATCACATTGAAGACCTCGATGTTTCACACTTCCCTTGGTGCAACTCTGAAGTGAGAACCACAAGCTTTAAGGGAGACTGCCCACCACATTGGAGATGATCTACGAGGAGGCCTTTGTGGCGTCCAATCTCTATATCAAGAGGAATACTCGGAAGTTCATCAGGAAATATATCAGAGAATATTAACAATAGGAACAGACTGAAGGGTTGGAGATTCTGCAATCCGCATTTTTCAATCGTACCAAATGATAGATATACCCATTTGAAATCATATATCATGCCGTAAGGTAGGAAAAAACCTCCATTTGGGTGATGTTCTATTACCTTTCCATTCTATAATGGGTTCGCCTGGAAAATTAAACGAACAACTTTCATCCAACAATCCACATTAGCATAACAAGAGGCTAACAAATCCATACACATAAAGATATCAAAACCAACCATCTCCAATTCATTTAAGTCGCCTAGAGTATGACGATTACAGATCACTACCTCATAGCCCCGATATACCCATTTGACAATTACTACTTGCCAATCGGTGTAGACACTGCAAATGGCCTACTTAATAAATCATACTCTTTACCCATCTTACCATCAACGAAAGAAGTAATATACGATAAAGTGGAGTCTGGGTCTATCAATTCATACACATTAAGAGATGAAACGGATAATATAGCTGTAACATCAGGAGATGACTCGAGGACATGTCAACCAGCTAACGTAAAGATACGGTTTTGATGACCGCCAGAGCTAGATGCTCCACCTCAACCTCTGCCTCTACCAACCAATGTTTGAGTACCCTACCCAGGCGAGCATACTGATAAAGAAGAAGTAGCTACAGATCCACTAGGCTGTGCCATAGCACTTTTTCCTCTCATCGGACGATTCCGCTTAATATGACCAAGTTATCCGCAAGAATAACACAAGTCTTAACCTTGACGACATTTCCCAAAATTTTACTACATTGATCCCAATAAGGTAAGGGAGGCCTCATCTGGCTAGAATCTCCTCTATACTACGAGGTTGATGCCTGTGAACACTGACCCTGACTATAATAACTAGATCGAT
Organism: Anisodus tanguticus; assembly: GCA_034509755.1. Lineage (NCBI taxonomy): Eukaryota > Viridiplantae > Streptophyta > Magnoliopsida > Solanales > Solanaceae > Anisodus > Anisodus tanguticus. The sequence goes on from CM067558.1 coordinate 29,106,237, forward strand.
CACAATGCTGGCCTTGAAACTGTAGTGGTGCAATGGTTGTTGGATATGATGGAAGCCTAGAAAACTGAGGCCCAAACCCACATCTGAACTCTCATGTATCACCTGCCGATCGGACCCTCTTATGTTGTCCCCTATCATGCTCTCGATCAACCAGCTATTATCTCTTACGATCCTCTACATTTTGTGCATAAGCCTGGATGCAAGATATATCCATACCCGAATTCAGAGAAGCTATAGTACACTCATTAATCAAGTGCGGCTCCAAGATATTGGCAAATTGATGCACCCGATCACTCATCTTAGCTACAATCGTAGGACCATCTATGGCCAAAGATTTAAACTACAGACTGTATTACTGAACACTTATATTACCCTGCTGAATACGTAAAAACTTATCTTGCCTATCCCGTCAGAGCTCAACCGATAAATAATGATGTAAGAACGCCTAAAAATCTCTCTCCATACTACTGGTGGAGCATGGGGTCCTCTGGAATACTCTCATGACTCATACCACACCACGGCAACATCCCGTATTCAATAAGAAGCTCGCTTTGTTGATTCCGTATCGATGGCATGCATTACCCGCAAGGTCCACTGCATCTGATCTAGAAATTTTTGTGGGTCCATGTTCATGTTTGATCCCGTGAATACCGGAGGTCCATGTTGATGAAGTCTCATACTCTCGCACTAACTGCTCTATCAGAAAGACTAGTGGTCTAATGTTATGCCTGAGCGGCTACTAATCAAGTCAATAACTGCATAACATTCTACATATCAACATCCTGCTCACCTAGGGAGGAACTAGAAGTATATCAGCTCCCCTATGCCCTCCTAGGGGGGTGAAGTCCTAAAAGATTGGGATAAAGCCTCATCTTGATGCTCATGATGTCCCGTATTAGTGGGTGGTACCTGGTTGGCACCCTCTCCCGCATCAACATCCAATCTCTGAAAATATAAATAAGATAAGGATTGGGAATTGAACACTTACGACTCAGCTCTATTGCATGATCTTGATCAAGAAGGGAGGTAACGATCCTAAATACCTTATAGCCTTGTGTTTATAAGTGTAGTGCACAACACACCTATAAACAAGACTTTACTAGACACGACTTGCAGACTCCCTAGGATAGACCTACTCAGATACCAAGTTTGTCACACCCCAACTTCGGGAGTTGTGGCAGGCACCCGGTGCCTGAACGGCCTGAGCATACCTCATGTGTATCATAAACTGAACATATAACCGTCTGGACCGACAAGGTCTTAGAATGGAAAACATAACAGAAGTCTAAATAGGATAACTTGTAAAGATGGACAACTAACCAATATATATATATATAACAGGGTCGGTAAGGTCGTAACAAAAGTACCAACAGTTAACAAGGAGGCCGACAAGGCCGTACAAAACAAATATACAATGACCACTAGTCTGCAAGCCTTTAAAAGTACTACAACATGTCATCAGCCCCGCCATACCCAAAATAGCTATGAACATAAAAGACATTGCCTACCACTCTCTATATAAGAACTCCGGAATAAGAGGAGTGTGACGACCAACTACTGAACTGAGCAACCTACTATGGAGGTGCGTCTGTCTATCTACCTGCACCCGCGAGCATGAAACACAGCACCCTAGCAAAAGGGACGTCAGTACGAAAGAATGTACTGAATATATAAGACATGTAAAGTATGTATATAAGATGTAATACAAGAGATACAAAATTCAACCTGTAACACAGATCTGCCACTAAGGGCGTACTACTAACATAGCCATGATCATATGCATAGTAGTAAAATTGATCTACTCTATGGGGCCATATAATATCATATCAAGCCTCTCTACGGGGTGAATTCTAATCATATCGTACCTAGCCATAATAGGACTCGATATTATCATACTCAATTGCAGTGGGCTACATATATATATAATGCGTAAAAGACCTTAGAATACCAACATGAATAAGGAAGGTGACGTAAAGTCGTTAACTCCCACCTATCGTTATGTAATTATGTACGACGATCGTTACAATCCAATAAGAAACTCAGAATCAATCACATAACAAGAATATCATAAGGTGTGAAAAGTACTCCCGACAAAGGACAAACAAGATTTATATGCTCTAATGGAATAGGAACACAAGGCAACCAAGTTATCAAGAATAGGATCATTTAAATGACGTTTCATTTAATTTCCGATTTAAACAAAATCATGCCAAAAGAAGGGATAAGACCTACATACCTTGTCTCCTTAGCTATATGGATTCCACAAGACCCCATATGTTTTACGGATGAGTATCTACAATATACGAACGGTTTGTATCAAAGACGAATACATAACTTATAAGAAAGCTCATTTAGGCATTTCGTCGAATGCTTAACGTGCATAGAATTTATACGATCTTTTATAGCTTAACCTATACATGTATCAACACAACAACCTTCGTCACTAACCCTCCTCCATCTTCATAACTCAATCAACAACTTTACATTACACTCTTAGTTTACACAAAACATCCCAACAACATCCCTAATAAAGTTCAAGATTTCAAGACCTTATTCTACAAGATCCTTCAATAATTGTTCCTCTCATCACTTGTATAAACTGAAGAACAAGAAGATAAAGATGAAACATACCTCAAACCATCAGAATTACTTCAAATCCAAGCTTGCTTCAGTTCCAAGAATTCTCTAAATTCAACACAATGAGGAGAAAGACGATCTAACGATGATCATGGGTTGCTTACGTTGGATTTGCTTAGTTTGACTTTGATTTTGTCTTGGGATCATATGAGAACTTAAAGAGAGAGTTTTGGGGCTATAAAGGTCTGAAATAGTAAGAAATGAAGTGGCGGTTGATATAGGTCCTTATATAGGGAATTAGAAAAAGTTGCATGGCCTCATCCTACGGCACAACCTGCGACTCGTAGGAACTTCTTGCATCTTGCAGGCCATGTCGTAGGACAGACCCCAACTATCCAGATTCTCTGTCAAGGCCTATGGAATCTTTACGTCTTGTAGACACTTCCTGTGAGTCGTTAGTTGTACTCTGTAATTCGTAGAGTGCTCCGGATGTGGCATATCGATAACCTTTCGTCGAAACTTACTTCCCTTAATTCGATAAGTCTTAAACCTTCCCAAAACTTACTCAATACTAAGCCTTTATAAGTCACTTGCAGGGATCTTACCATCTCCGGTGTATGTCAACTAACATTACGGTAACGACGACGTATGAAAATAGGTGTAAAAATTTTGCTCTTCTAATTTCTTGGTTTTATACTTTAGTTCGAAAGTACACAATGTTACAATATCTCCCCATTGTCATAATTCATCCTCGAATGATAGGACATGGTTCTCATGGTCGAACTTACATGCCTTAAGGACATGGTTGTGTGAATTTTGGGTTGAATGATCACTTAACTGAATGAACTACTAAACTGAATGAATACTAATTGAATGCATACTGAAATGAATAAGTACTAAACTGAAGGAATACTGAACTGAATAAATGCCAAACGGAATGGATTCTAAACTGATTAGATACTAAGCTGAATTAATGCTGAACTGACTTGGTACAGGGACATGGAGATTATAACACAAAGTCTGAATACTGAATAACATGAACATTTGAGCTCTGAACTGTCATAAATATCTAAGCACTGAACTAACATGAATATGTAAATACTAAATGTCATGAATCTCGGTCTGACATGAACACATAGATATTGAAATGAATGAATACATGAATACTATACATGGATTTGAGAAACAATTTGTAGGCACGACTGACATGAGTACTGGAACATGAGAATGAACATGAAACAATTGCATGGATGTGAGAATCGTGACATAGAACATGAATACTAGATGACGTGGATATGTACCTGAGTGTTTAACTGACATGAGATCTGAATACGTGAAAATATAGATACCATAAGATAAGATCTGAATGTTGAAAGCATTAATGTTACAATAGTAGATCTAAATGCTGAGCGGATATGGGATATGAACACTTAGAGATTTGATCATAGATGTTTGTATATCACCACAATGAGATAAGATTATAACTTAGGCTTTAAATATAACCGTAACTAGGTGTGAATGAGACAAAAATGAGTCGTAAAACAAGGATATAATCCTAGCATAATGTTCTAGAATATGCAAAACATAAATACGTCAAATATGAGTAAAATACTTTTGAAATAAGTACCACAAGGTGCATGAAAGGATCTCCCTTTGAAATTAGAACATACCTTACTTCGGACCTTACCTTGTTCGCTCTGAACCATAGATACAAATACCTTAGCTCATTTTCCTTATTCTCATGAGTAGATCATAAAGGATTGAGATAAAAGGAATCATAGGTACGAATCATATGAGACATTTTGCTTTAGAGCATAGACGTGACATGTACATTAAACCTGAAGGACGTAACATGGAACATGCATATATGGAAATGGGATTATTATGGCATAAAACGTGAATACGTGAATATCATGACACGGGGCATGGGGAAATGAGCAACATGACATTTACATGAGTACTTCAAAGCTGCATATGGTAGCATTTGGACATGCGTATTGAAGTAATAATAAGGCATAAGTATGACTTGCATGGGGTACAATTGTAGGCTTCACTCTTGGGTAATTAGGGATGTAAGGCGTAAATAAAGCATTTCTTTAAGAACATAGATGTACTGAAAGAATATAACATGGTTCAATATAGCTTACTCTTATCACTGTAAGTCGACACCATCATCATAAAAAAATCTCATGAAGGAAAGAATCATAGGCATGAATACTTCATTCATCAAGTACCTACGACATGAGTAGGAAGTCACTTTGAACATAAACAGGGCATATGTACTTAGGAAAAGAAAAGGGCATCCTTTGTGCCAAGTTACGGGATAGTTTCAAGAATTCCCTTGGAGAGAAAACTCAGCATTAGCCCAACATCTCCTTTACTCATAACCTACCCTCATAATTGATTATTGTCATCATGATCGTGAAAGATTAGCCAGAGGAACATCAGAACTAGTTATATAGAATCATGGGTAGGACATCCATCTTGATTTACTTTCAACATCCTTGTTATGATACCGCTAAAAGTGGGATGCATGAAGAAATGGATGGTGAGTACGGTTATGTGGGAACGTGGATAGCATAATCATTGGGGTTAAAAAATCATTTACCCTTGGCATTCTTATCTTTTTCAAGGCGTAGGTGCAGATCGCATAGGACTTTTTGTTTTAAACACTTATATTACCTTCTCACTGATTCTTATCAAAATTATCATGATATTTGAAAAGCACTTAGATGCTAGAACATGGACATGGGCATAAAAGAATAATAGATATGTGAGACATAAATCTAGTTTTAGCTTTAGAAATAAGCACAACTTGATGCGTGAAACATGAAAGAAAATTTATTTTGCAGAGATTACTATCGTTATGGAGTCTTCATTCATGAATCATAAACATGGAGTGTAAGCGCTAACATAGGCATGATGTGGTACGTAAGGTATGAGTAGAGTACATTTGGGCATAAGTACCACCTAGTAAATGAATCACTCTGGAATTGGAAACGTAATATCACTTCAAACTTTTTCTTTCTCGTTCTGAAACCTGCTTTCATGACATATCTTTATATTTTCACGTAGATTATTCCAATACTTTATCTCATCAGGCATGATAAAAGATGAATTCTCCATATATATATCGACACTTATCAGAATATGGAACACATAATCCACATTTGTACCTTATCTTACCATCTCCTCCTTAGTTAAAAGTTGACTTTATTTTTATTTAAGGCTATGAATCCCTTAAGTTTAGCGATAAGTCACCATTTGATCATTTTGTTGGTTCTGCCTCTAAGACTATGACCATAAGACTTATCTTTTCATTTCCTTACCTACCTTCTCTATTATCCATCAAAATAATTCTATTAAGGCAACTTACTAACACCACACCCTCTAATTCTGCCAAAAACACTTCAACAAGTTAGGACTTTGGCAAAGGCTCAACATCATCTAATCATATCTCCTGATCGAACACTACCTTATTTTAGCCACATACACAATCACACTAAAGTATATCTACATCCTTGAAAGGAAAATTAAACTACTTTGCTCTGAACTTTCAATCACAAGATAGCCACATAAGACACAATAAACCCAGGGGCACACTAGTTTATACATATCAAGAAAGAAAAATTGTCGGCATACCTACGACAACATTTGGAGATGCCTCTGAATCCTAACAACCTATATACCATGATGATGGGTCTGACCCTAGATAAATCCTAACACTTCACCCATACTTGTGCCTCGAACTACTGGTGCTTGAGTGCCATGAGCTAGGAAAGGTATTATTGATGCTACTGTGACTGGTCCGGTGGGCTGAACTTCACTACTACCACTATTGGCACTACCATACCTTGCTGAAGGGAAATCACTTTACATGTGGCCTCAGATACCACACTTATAACACACATCCATACTCATATGACACTCTTTTGTATGCCTTTTTCTACATTTGCTACAAGGCGGATGCCACTGAAACTTCAAACTCATAATGTTATGAAATTGGGGGCATTCCATTTGTAGATGTCCCAACCTTTTACAATCATAGTATCCAAGGACGCCCTTATGATTGGGAGCTGAGTGGTAATTCCCATGGCCTAACTTGGGGAACTTGGTCCTCTTATGGCCCTTCTTACAACAGTGGTAGCATATTTTGAGTCTCATTTAGCAATCACCTAAGTCGAGCTTCCCACATGTAGGGAAATTCAGTATGTTAGTAAAGCCAAACCACTTCTATCTTTTTGTTATACGATCGATTCTATTAGGATTCAGGGTCAAATTTGCATTATTGGGGGGGGGGGGATAAGAGCATATCCCCTCAAAAAAAGAGCTTCAGATGTACCAAGGGATGGGTCTATTCTACCCACAAGTTCTTGTGCAACTTTCTCCATTCCTAGAGACTCCATATTAAAGTAACACATTGATAATGATTAGTTTTATATCTCTATCCTTTAGAGATGAGGCATATTCAGTAGAAAGGGAACAATGCATGAACGAGTTCTTATAGCATAGCTCTATGGCATAATCTAGAGTTAAAAGAAAGGCAACATTTCCTAGATGCCCTGTAGCCTCCCAATTATAATCGTGGCACACTTCACACCCATAAGTAGGACTACTAGACACAGTTTCATAAACTCCCTAGGACACTTGAACCTAGTGCTTTGATACCAAACTTTGTCACACCCTGAACCATGGCATGGACGTAACATGGCACTCAGTTCCTTGCTTCATGTGATCGAGCAAACCACATGGATTACTGAATTAACCTAGATATGTGCTAATACAGAATTTAAGTTAAAACATGAAAAGACGGAATAAAATATGTTCCTTCATAATAATACTAAAAATAAGGCTCCAACATACCTGACTATCTAACATGATATAACTGCTGAAAATAAGGACAATGCCTTGAAGTAATATGGATCACCAAACAACTGATACAATAAAGTTCTAACGAGTAGATCTATCATCTTGAAAATTTGTACCTGCATCGTAAAATGCAGACCCCGTAAAATAGGAACATAAGTACATTGGAATTGTATTTGTAGGTAAAACAATTGAAATAAAGAACTATAAGTGGAGAGCTCAGAAAATGGGTAACCCAAATCAATAACATAGATACATGAAGTAAAATAAAGCTAAAACTGTAATTTAAGTATGTAACTATAACTAAAACTAAACCTAGACATGACCATGATTTGTAAACTGAGTAAAATATTTTAAGTATGTATATTTATGGGAGAGTTGTAGTATAACTGACAACATGAAAGGACCATGTGAGCACATAGAGTCTAGTACCTGGCCCGACCAGTAGAGCAATCTCATACCTTAACGAGGTATGAGATATGAATATTACATGAATGGATCCAGTCAATAGTTGAAGGTATCATCCTAACTGGGCCGAGTGATCCTTACCCTACTCTGGCATATGTAGTTTCAGGCGGTCTTTACTTTCTTGGTAAACCTATGCTACTCTCAAAAGTACTGAGCATGTACATGGTTCGCTTAAAAGCTCATAAATATCATAAACATGGTTTGTAAATAGTTTGACATAAAAATATGTATAAATATATATTCCGAAGATATGAAAATATGTAAAAATCCATGGAGTGGAACAATCTGAGTTCATATCTGATATCGGAGAGCTCATGGAAAAGATAACACGAGCATACATAGATTACAGACAGATTCATGACAATCGTAATGATATACATGAATACAATTATCTAAAACATGATTGAGCATGATAATACGTATATATAATTAATTTGTATCTGAGGTATTTCATGAACTGAAACATGATTCTCTAACTCTAATGAGTAATAGGGTTTGTCATGAATTAATGTGGCATGAGGAAGAAAATTGATGTTCCCACACATGGATAGAAGCCCTATATACATATAACCGCTCCAATCCAATGAACTAGGTTTCTTCTCTAACTACGAACACCCAAAATCCTAGCTTGAATCACTTGAGAAGGATTATCTTGGAAATCTTATGTTTTCGTTTAAGAATGTATATTAGTTCTAGGATTTATTAAGAATTGTAGAGATGTTCTTACCTTGATGTACGGGGGATTTTAGAGGAGATAAAATCACCCTTGAGGGGTTTTCTACGTAGTTAGAATGTTTGACAAAATTGTTGAATTTATAGGACCACACATTTGGATACCTTGGCTCGCCGAGCTAAGTCTATGGCATAACTATGTCTCGCTTTGAGATTAGCTTAGCGAGCTCACTTGTCTAAAATGTACTTAGAAACATTTTTGAAATTTTCTCATTGTGGTCACTACACCTCACCGAGCTAAGCCTATGGCATGACTATGTCCCTCTTGAGCTTAGCTTAGCAAGCTACTAGGTCCATTTTTACACTTTAGTTCTTTTATCTCTTCTGATTTTATGGTTCTATACATTAATTTGGAAGTACGAAATGTTACAGTCGGCCTTACATTTCTTTTTTCTTGCATTGCTTGACCTTATGGTGTCAGGCCGTGATGATGACTTTTTAATTATTTTTTTGTGTAGATTCATGTTATTTCCACTTCTGCCCTAGATTTAATGAAAATTTCTCCCTTTGCAACCGATCGAGAAGTAGAGCAATTGAGTCAAGCCAATCATCTCTTTCAGGCTAAAGTGAAGGAGCTCAAGGACTGGAATAATATGCTGCAAAACCTTAAGACCTCCACAAATACCCAGTGAGAGGAAGCCCGACATTCCTTGCGAGAACTTAATGCGGCTCACCAGGAGATCCAGGGGATAGAGGTGGACTTAGGTATCGCTATAGAGCGTGTGCAAATACTTGAAGCTTCCCAGGCCTAAATTAGGTCTTGTACCAGAGACTACAGCTCCACAGGGTGGCGGACCAGAATACAACCAAGTTGTCTCGTGATATGGCCATTCTGCAGACTCATGTGGATACCCTAAGGGAGGTTAAGGATGGCCAGATTGACAACTTTCTTGTGGCTCTAATAGATGTTAAAGTTGATTTGGGCACTGTAGAGATGGCCCTAGAGGATCTCCATGATGCCGAGAGAAATGCCCTCAGGAGCAAGAATACCCTCAGAACCTTCCGTAGTTGGAGATATATAGCCCTCCTATTTAGTTCATGTATCTTTATCACAATCGTTTGTCCAAATGCTTTGATCTTTCTGATTTTGATGTTTTCTTGAATCTGAATATTATGTTTCACGCTTTGACGTGTATTTTTGTGAAGAATTGGGTTGTAAATAACCCGTCATCTTTTAGTTGTAACATTTAACCGTCAGGACATGACCGCTATGCCCTTCTTTCGAAACTATGTTCATATTTAGTATTTGTGTTTAAGCTTGAAAGTGTTGTCTAGTGTTTGTATTTTCGATGCAATATTAGTTTGAGGCCAAACCTTTTGCTAAATCCCGGCACGTCACTTCCGGGACACTTTTGTGATTAGGAATTTTTGAACATCCAACTCACAATAAAAGAGGGCCCTTTGAAGTTAGTGTTGATGAGGAGGAAGTCTCGACCTTATTTAATGGCACAGTGTTCATGGAAACTACACACTCTTAGGCCTTAGGGTCGTGTCATGTGATCAAAATAAAGATACGGAGCCTTGTGGTCTCTGGGTTCATTCTAATACCGAACGTTTAAGACCAAGGACTAATTGTGCAAGCAACTGAAGGGAAAAGTAAGATTTTTATTTCTTTCTTAAGAAAGATGGGGCGGATCTCCCTATCGATACATGAGCCCTTTTCAAGACTTTTATAGAAATAGAAACAAAGTGATTATTTTTTAACAAAATAAATGGTCCGTCCGTAGCCACTGGTTCCCCGCCAGTCTCGGTGTCATGCTATAATTGCCATTATCGGTCCTTTTGCACATGATTCTCATCCTTTCCCTCTCCCACAGTGCTTGCATGTAAAAATTTGAGGGTTTGAGCATTGGGTTTACTATTTCACGAGGCCTCTTCTCCTGAATTCCTGATATTATCTGCACATAATACGCTTTCTGGTAGTCACCTTATTAAAATTCATAATGAAAAAAAAACAATTGGGATAAAATCCTAGCCAAGGAAAAGAGTGCAACACATATTTTTAGTTCGTATGCCGGTAGAGGCTTCCCTCGGGGCAAGCCTAGTCCTAAAAAGACATGTTAATAAATAAAAGCGAAACATTTGAATCGATTTATACCTGGCCTTCTTTTAGAGATAATAACGCTTTAAGTGGTTGACGTTCCAGCTATTTTTTAATTTTTTTTCTGTTGCCATCCCTTAACATGTATGCTCATTTATCTGCGATCCCTATGATCTGGTAAGGCCCTTCCTAGTTTGCCCCAACTTCTGAGAGTTTACTTTTTTGTTGTGGGCATTATTTCAGTACGTAGTCTTCGACCTCAAAATGTCTTAGATTGTCTTTTCTGTTGAAGTACCACTCTACCCTCTATTTTTGGGCCACTGTTTGAATGAAATCCATGTCTCACCATTCCTCCAGCATGTCTAACCCTACAACCATAGCTTCTGTGTTGGACTCTTCAATTGCTTGAGAAAATCTTAGTCTAGGCTCACCAATTGCAACTGGTATCAGGGCCTTTGACACATAAATAAGGGGTAAATGGGTCTTCTCATTACTAGTTTTTAACGTGGTTTGATAGGCCTATAGTACCTCAGGTAGCTATTCAGGCCACCATCCCTTTTTGTACTCCAACTTTTCTTAATGTTTTGTGTCAATATCTTATTAGTCAACTTTACCTATTTGTTCATGTAGGGATGGTAAAGTGAAGAGGTTATCTGTTTGATCTTCAACCCCTCCAAAAATCTGGTGACCTTCACTCCTATAAACTGACGTCCATTGTCATATGTGATCTCCCTTGGAACCCCAAATCGCCATATAATATGATCCCATATAAAGTCAATCACTTGCTTCTCTTTGATCTTATTATAGACCAGTGCCTCCACCCATTTCAAAATATAGTCAATCAAAACCAAAAGGAATATTACCTTTTCAGGAGCTTCAGGAAACGGTCCCATTATGTCCATCCCCCACTTCATAAAGGGCCATGGTGCCATGATTGAGTGCAGTGGTTTTGTGGGTTGATGAACCACCGGTAAATGTAGTTGCCATTTGTCACACTTTTGCAGAAAAGCTTTCGCATCCTCATCCATCTGATTCCAGTAATATCCAGCCCTCACCAGTTTATGCACTAGTGAATCATGCCGGAGTGGATCTCGTAGCCACCCTCGTGTACTTCTCTCATTAGGTATTCTACCTCTGTGGGTCCTAGGTATTTTTTGGGTGGTTGGAGAGCTCCCCCTCACATATGAAGTACTATTCGGCTTTAATTCTCAAGGATCGTGCAGCTTTGCAGTCCTCACGGAGGGCCCCATTTTGTCATTAATTTCTTATATCACTACGCCAGGTCAAGCTAGTGAATTTTACTTTATTCAGACTGGAGTCCACCATGGAACTTAGGATATGGACTATAGAGTCCGACCTTAATTCAGTTATACTGGTCGAGGAGCCCTAGTTTGCAAAAGTATCAGCCTCTACGTTCATCTCTCGAGGTATCTGGGTCACCTTCCACTTTCTGAACTGACACAACAGGGTCTCTATCATATCTAAATATATCATCATTCATTCATCTTTGGGTTTGTAAAGACTGAGGATATGGTTAATGACCAACTAGGAGTCACTTTTTAGTTCTACGACCTAAAACTTGAGTTTGCAAGCCAGTTCTAAACCTGCAAATGCGGCCTCATACTTGGCCTCGTTGTTAGTCAAAGATAAGTATTTTATGGCTTGTTTGATCTTTGCCTCCGAATGAGTGATCAGGACGATTCTAAGACCTGTTCCTTTAACATTTGAAGCCTCATTCATGTACAGAACCCATTCCACAGAGGCAGTCCTAGATGCTAGAACTGTCTCTTATTTCACACCGGGCATCATACCTAGACTATAATCAGTCACAAAGTCCCGCCAAGGCTTGCGACTTAGTGGTAGTCCGTGGTCAATAAGTAATGTCGTATTCACATATTTTGATTGACCATTGGCCAGCCTTCCCAAGAGTTCTGACTTATGCAAGATGTTCTTGAGGGGAAAGACAGTCATGATGCATATCAGGTGACTCTGGAAATATGGTGTTAGCTTTCGGGTTGCGACCACCAATGCTAGGCCAGCTTTTCTAGGTGGGGATATTGAGCTTCAGCTTCTGACAAGGCCTTACTGGAATTATAAATAGGAGATTTCATACCTTTGTCCTCCCGAACCATGATTGCACTTACCCACATTTCAGATATTGCCATGTAGATGAGTATGGTTCATGGTTCTCTGGTCTGGCGAGAAATGGAGGACTGAATAGATATTTATTTAGGTTTCTCAGTGATTGTTGACACTCAAGGGTCCATTCAAAGTCTTTCTTCTTTTTTATCATGCTAAAGAACTTGGGACATCATTTGGAAGATCTAGATATGAATCACCCTAAGGATACGATTATCTAGGTCAGCTTCTAGACTTCCTTGGTGTCTTTGAGTGTATTCACTAGATTCTTGATCGCCTTGATCTTATCTAGGCTTACCTCAATTCCTCTATGAGGCACAAGAAAGCCGAGGAATTTTCTTGACCCAACGCTGAAAGCTTACTTTTCTAGTTTAACTTCAAAATATGTTTCCGGAGGATGTCGAATGTTTCCTGCAAATGACTCAAATATTCCTCTATTTATAGGGACTTTACAATTATATTATCAACAGAAATCTCTACAGAGCGACCTATCTTATGTTCGAATATCCGATGGGTCAATTTATGAAAAGAGGAAATAACATTTGTTAGCCCAAGAGGCATAAAATTATATTAATAAGTCCCATGTTCTGTAATGAATGAAGTTTTTTCCTGATTCGTCAAGTCCAGACTGATTTGGTTGAACCCACATGAGGTATCCAAAAAATCCAAGCGACTCATGTCCGGCCACGACATCGACATTCTGATCAATGTGGTGCATATGGAAAAGGTCTTTCACGCATGCTTTGCTTATATATTTAATATCCAAGCACATCCGATACTTATTAAGCTTTTTCGGCAATACAACCACATTGTCTTGGTATTCTACTTCCCAAATCAAGCCTCTCTCAAGTAGCCTAGCTACTTCTTCATTTACAAACATGCTCCGATCAGCAAATGTCGATCATCTTTTCTGTTTTACCAGTCTACAGTATGGCCTGACACCATGTATGCGAACAATGAATTCCGGGAGGGACACCTACGATATCCAAATAGGTCCAAGCAAAACAATCCGAGTTAGCTTTTACAAATTATACGAGTTGTTTCCTGAACTCGGGGCTGAGGCCGAAGCCCAAATATACCTTTTTCTCTAGGAGGTCAATAAAGAGGGCAACCTCCTCAAGCTCTTACATAGTGGACATAGTCGCGTCCATGTCCTCTGGAGCAATGAACCCTCTGGGCACCCTATAATGCTCAGCTTTGGGTAATCCATCACCCATTTCAATCAATACTCTATTTTTTATGCTGATACAGGAGATCCGACTTAAATGATTGTTATGGAATGTCATATTTGTGGGGATATCCTACCGCATTAAGGGCAACAACCTCTTGGACAACAGGCGGGTCCCCTCAAACTTTCTTTATTCCTTAATGAGTGTGTAATTTTATGGTCAGATGGAAAGTCAAATGGACTGCTTGCATGGCGTGAAGTCGGGGCTTGCTGATAACCATGTTATATGGAATCCCTCCATCCATGGTGTCGAACATTGTTTCCAATTTTATCTCATCAACTTGTGCGGTTAGCTTTACCTGTCATCGGGTTACCTCGCTTGCCATGTTGAAATCGGTCAACAACTTCATGATTGGGATTATCTGCATTGCTAGCCATATTTCTTTGAGGACCCGAAGCTGAATATTTTTGTTGAGCTACATAGATCTATAATAACATTAAAATTAGAGACACAAAGATATATTACCAGGGCGTCATTATGACGCATCTCCAATCGATCATTGCTCTCATTTTTAAAAGTGACAGCATCTTGTCTCGAAAACTTTCAATTTTTTTCCTGAAAGCGATGGGCGGCATGTCCTATTGTTTGATGGTTATTGCTTCGACTGGTTCTCCCTCTAAGATCATCTTAACCATTTACCCTACGATGATAGTCTTCGGGGATCTCTAGATCCTTTGTTCTAGGCATACATTGAGATGTCATTAAGGAAACCCTTCAAGTGTCTCTCTAAATAAAATTTGCAACCTCATATCTTATATGTTTATAGTCTTCAATGTCATGCCTCGGTATACCATGAAACTTGCACCATAAGTCCACATCTAGCCTATCCGGGTTGTAGCGGGTATGTTTGGGAAATATGGATTTTTTTGTATTCCTTATAGCTATAACCTGCTCGGTGGCTTCCATGTTAAAGTTGTAGGAAGCTATGTTTGGGGCAGTTTCTTTTGGAAGTGGTTTGGAGAGGACTAAAAGGTCCTTTCTTGGTTGGCCTTGGTTATACCGGTTTCTTTACGAACTAGCCCCCGCGCCTGCTGCCCTGGAAGTTAGTTAAGGCTCATACTAATCCCTCGAATTCTTCTGTATAAAATATATGATGTTTTTGGCCCTCTTGTGCGATTGTCGTCTTACCTCAATTCGAGTGTTAGTCCAAAGGTCATGTTCAATTCTCATCTTGGTCGTGTCTCAGTGATTTACCACGTCCCAAGTTTTGGTCAGAAATTCTCTCAAACTTATTTTCAATCTCCGATGTGCATTTGAACTGCCGAGTTTAGCCTATCTATGAAAGTGTTTGTGGCTCAGTCCTCAAGAATAGTTGGTAGCATCATTCTCTACCGTTGGAACATTTTAACAAAATCACAGAGCGGCTTGCCCTCCCATTGCTTTATATTGAAGATGTCCCCTTTGTGAGTCTCGATTTTGCATGCTTTGGTATGGGTCTGTAATGACCCGTCTGTTCTTTTTTTAGCTTAAGATCTTTATTTAACTAAATTACCCATTGTGTAGACTCTATATGGGGTTTTTGACTCGTGGAGATGGGTAGCGTGGTTCTCGAGGTGCTTTTAAATGAATTTTGAAAGAAAAAACTCAAATTGTATAGTTTTAAAATGATATAGTTAACCCAAAGTTGATTTTGAGTATATGGGTTCATTTCCAGGTTTCGTCGCTTCCGGTAGGTCTAGAGTGTCATTTATGACGTAGTTGAGTCCTTAGTTCTCTTCCTGAGGCGTTCGGATGTGTTTCGTGTCACAATTTGCTAATTTGTGAAACTTGAGTATTTTAGGTAATTTCATAGAAATATGGGTCATAGCTTGGTCGTATGATAAATCTGATTGCATGAGCGAGTTTATAGCATTTTTTACACTTGGGTAGCATGTTTGGTTTGTAACCGGGAGGTCTCGAGAGTATTTCGGGTGTTTGGTGCAGAGTTTGCTAAATTGCCTAAGTTGCTGGTTTCTGGTGTGTTGCACCAGCGGACCAGTAGCTACTTCTGCGGAAGTTGGTCCGCAAATGTGAGCCTTGGCAAGGTTCAGTAAGTCTGCTCTTGTGGTTATTATTATGCATAGGCAATCCATCTCTGTAATGTTTTCTCTGCTTCAGCCTCTTCTGGGTACGTTAAGTTGGGCCGCTGCTGCAGCAGTTTTTTCGCAAAAATGAGCCTCTTCGGCGAGGTCAATTTTTCCAAAGCGAGATTGTTGTTTCCAGACCTAGAATTAAAATCCCATTTCGAAAGTACTTTCTCCATTCCCATATTTTGAGACCCAAGCTCGATGGGGAGGTGATTATTGAAGGAATCCATCATTATTTCACTTTGGGGTTAGATTCCAATCCATTTCTATTTCCTTATCATGATTATGTCTTAGAATCTAGGTTATATTCCTTGTTTTGGATAGATTAACCTAGGGTTCATGTTAGATAATAAGAGGCTTAAAAATATGGAATTTCGAGGCTAAGTTTTGATCTTTATGCTTTGTTATTGTAAATATGAGTTGGGTAATGATAGTATGATCCATTGTAATGTTCAATTTGGTGATTCAATTCCATTTACAATTAGGGGAAATCTAGGGTTCCTAATTAGGGATTTTATTAGTAATGCAATTGGAAGCCTAAAAGTGCTTAGTTTCCTAATTAATTAATGATATGATTCATTAGAATGTCTCCATGATTCAAGACTACTAAAGTTCTGGTTTGTACCCTTGTGGGGCCAGGGTCGATTTTGGGGTTGGATTTTTGGGTGCTTTAAAAGGCTATGCCTTTGTATGTGTAGTAGAATACTTTATTAACCTAGAATGTATGTGTTAGATTATGATTATTCGAAGGCGCTTCACAAAGGCAAGGCCTTGGCAGAGGATTGAGGTTCATGGCACATGTTCGGCTCTGAGGTAGGCTATAGTTTAATTTTACTAGACTCCGATAGAATTGTTATAAATATTGAGAGGTATTGGGCATGTTGGGGGGTCCCTACTTAGTGGCTATGATGAGCACTTGGGTGGGTACCAGTGTTGAACTGTCTTGGTGGGTGTTTTGGGGAATCAGCCTAAGGGTTGATTCTAATTGCTATTATATGGGCTTGTTGTATTATGTGGGCTTGTCGCCATTGATTGATACTTGTTGTATTTTACTCATCACATATGCTTCTGATGAAAGACTGATAATGAAATTATATGTTATTAATAATTCTGAAGCATGTGTATTTTATCTCTTGAACTTGATTGCATCTTATACACCGTGACTACTTGCCTTATTAATATTGCATTCATACACGCATGATAATTCTAAAGATGATGATGATTATGATTTCATATGGCTCGATAAATGAGTCTTGGGCTCTAGTCAGACCGAGGTATTTCCAGCTGGCTAGGAGTAATATATGGACGGCGCAGGTCCCCCATGGGTCACTTATATATGGCAAAGCCTATAGAGTGTGTATACCAGTTAATGGAAAGGTACCTTGCATTATAATCATATCATTCATACATACACATTGATTAGTTGAGATTTGTACTTGATTTGGATTGATTATCATGATAAGGTGAATGCGTATTGATTGAACGTCCATGATTTCTGAGTTGTCTAAGTGTTGAATCGTCTATGTGATTGGAGGTGACTTACGTGAATCATCAAACTGTGTAGATTAGGATTATTTGAAAGTAAACTTGGTATTTATGTCAGTTACATATATTCCGACGTTGTCAGCCTATGATGCTTACGTGGGTACATTGTGTACTCATATTATACTAGCTACATTCTTTTTTAATGCACATACAATGTCATCGACCAGTTCCGGACTACGTGGGTGAGTCCAAGATTGGTAGACTCAAGCATTTATGGTGACACTACACTTCCTCATCATTCCCTAGATGCTTCTTTTTTATCTCTGTCTTTATATTATGATCATGAGACATTTTCAGACTATTCAGACTTTCTTTTATTCATCTTTAGTGCTCTTGTACTGACATACTAGATTTTGGGAATGTAATAATTAGATATTTGGATTTGGCTACTTTATTATGGCAAGACATGATATTTAACTATTCCTTCTATATTCCGCTTTATTTACCTTTTATGTTAATATTTTGGGAAGTGGTTCACCTACCGATGGGAAAAGTGTAGGTGCAGCCACGACGTCTGAAAGGGGTCATGAATAAGTTGGTATCAGAGCTCTAGGTTAAATAATGTACAAGAGCAATGTCTAGTAGAGTCTTGCGGACCGGTGCGGAGACATCCGTACTTATCTTTGAGAGGCTATGGGACATTTAGGAAACTTCACTTTCTTCATTCCTTTTGTGCTAAGTTTGATCAAATTGGTATCTGACCTTATTTCCTATTCTCTCATCGATGGTGATGACTCATGCTCACGCAGAGAATGATGAGGCAATGGACCCAGCTCCTATAGTGTGCGGTCATGGTAGAGGCTGAGGATGGGGTAGAGGTAAACCTCGAGCGGTAGCACCAGCGAGGGGTGGAGCATAGGGATTTGGTCAGGCTCGTGCTAGATTAGTATCCCTCGAGCTAAAGATGGAGCATCGGGATGTCATTATGAGGAGGAAATAGGGCCAGCCCATGCTCAGTCAAAGGTTATAACCACACCGGTCCTTCAAGATACTATGGCCTGAATATTGAGTTTTCTTGATGGTTTTGCCCAAGAGGGCATTCTCCCAGCTACACCGAATGGATCACAAACTCGGGTGGGAGGATGACTCTTGAGTTCTGTACTCTAGGGGTGTAGCCGGCTGCTTCTTTGGCGCCCCATATTGATAAAATCCCAACGCCGAAGTTTGGTCCCCGACCAGGGACTGGAGCTATTATAACCCATGATGAGCGGAAAATTTGGGAGCATTTCTCCAACATAAAGCCTTCTATTTTCTATGGTCAACCT
Source organism: Anisodus tanguticus (assembly GCA_034509755.1). NCBI lineage: Eukaryota > Viridiplantae > Streptophyta > Magnoliopsida > Solanales > Solanaceae > Anisodus > Anisodus tanguticus. Next base: position 29,125,165 of record CM067558.1, read on the forward strand.
GATGAGGACGTTAATGAGTTTATAGTGAGTAGCCATGAGAGGCTCCATACCTTGGGCATTGTTGAGTCACATGGGGTCAATTTTGTTGCTCTTCGGCTTATTGGTGATGCGAAGCAATGGTAGAGGTCGTATATTGATTGTCGACCAGCAGGGTTGCCTTCATTATCTTAGACTAGGCTCTATCAAGTCTTTCTCGAGAAGTATGTTTCCCTCAGCTTGTGAGTGAACAAGAGGGATGAGTTCTCCCAATTAGAGTAAAGGGGATGTCTGTTGCTGAGTACGAGGCTCGTTTTCATGCTTTGTCATGCAATGCAGCACTGTTACTTCATATAAAGACCGAGCGGATTAGGTGCTTCGTTAGAGGGTTGACTATTCCCATCCAGTTGCGATATTGTAGTTGGTAGCCTCTGGGCTTCTTTTTAGACTGTGGCGGAGCACGCCAAGATGGTTGAGTCGGTGAGGGGTGAGCTCCCCAGGTATGGGTCTGAGAAGAGAGCTCATTGGCATGGTCACTATAGTGGGTCTTTATCCCGAGGTTATATGCAGCAAGGTAGATCCCAGTATTCTCAGCCTAGTAGACCAGTATAGTCATCTCTTCAGGTTTCATATAAGGGTTCTTCAGGGCAGAGTGGGTATAGTGCAGGTCAAACTTCCAGAGGTTCTCACTATCAGTTCTTAGATCGCGGGGGTCACTCAGAATCTTGTGTCCATTCAACAACCCATAGCGGGCAAGGCTTGTTTCAATTGTGGTGATCTTGGACACTTTAAGAGAGATTATCCCAGGCTTAGGTCAGGTGGATCTTAGACACCCAGTACCCCAGCACAGCCTTCTAGGAGTGGCGGTCAGTCTAACAAAGGGCAGGTTGCGGTGGTCATCAGACTGGTAGAGATGGATCTCAAACTAGTAGAGATGGAGCGCGTATAGGCTGAGGGAGGACGCGTTCACTTTTATGCCTTTCCTAGTAGACCTGAGGTTGAGGTGTCAGATATAGTTATTATAAGTATCATCTCAGTCTGTTATCAGTTTACCTCAGTATTATTTGATCTGGGTTCTACGTTCTCCTATGTGTCTGCATATTTCTCTGTTGATTTTGATATGTGGTGTGATATACTTGATGTCCCTATTCGTGCATCTATCCTCGTTGGTTGTTCTGTAATAGTACATCGGGCATATCGGTCATGTATGGTTACTTTTATAGGCTGTGGTAGACTTGGTTATATTGTATATGGTAGATTTTAATATCATCTTGGGTATAGACTGGTTATCACCCTATCATGTGATTTTGGACTGCCATGCCAAGACAGTCACTCTAGCGATGCCGGGTATACCTAAGATTGCCTTCAGGACTTGATATGGTCACTATGAGTTCTTAGTGATGTCTTTAGGGCTTACTAATGCCCCCGCAACATTCATGGATTTGATGAATGGGATATACAAGCCTTATTTGGATTCGTTCGTGATCGTCTTCATTGATGAAATTTTGGTTTATTCGAAGATTAAGGAGGACCACGATAAGCATTTGAGAGTGGTTCTTGTTTGTTGAAAGAGAAAAACTTGTATGCCAAATTTTCAAAATGTGAATTTTGGCTCAATTATGTGGCATTTCTGGGGCACGTGGTGTCAAATGAGGGTATCATGGTAGATCCGATGAAGATAGAGGCAATAAAAGATTGGGCTAGGCCTACTTCAGTGATAGAGATTCAGAGCTTAGTGGGTCTCGTGAGTTTATTGTCGGTTCGTCAAGAGTTTTTCATCTAGTGTTTCTCATTTGACTCGGTTGATTCAGAAAGATATGTCTTTCCAGTGGTCTGATGAGTGTGAGGAGAGCTTCCAAAAGCTCAAGTCACTTTTGACCATAGCCCCGATTTTGGCCCTACCTGTGGAAGGGAAGGACTTCACCATTTATTATGATGCTTCGAGAATTGGCTTGGTTATGTGTTGATGCATGAGAGGAAGGGTGATAGCTTAAGCACCGAGGCAGTTGAAGGTGCACGAGAAGAACTACCCCACTCACGACTTGGAGTTGGCAGCGGTAGTATTTGCATTTAAGATTTGGAGGCACTATCTGTATGGAGTTCATTGTGAGGTGTACACTGTTGACACTCAATTTTCCCCCTACAAAATCCAAATTAACTAGTCAAGCTTCTTTAACCGCAAACAAAGTGAAATATTTATTCTGAAAATCAAAAAATACTTTCTAAGACATTTTGGTGATATTTTGCCATTTCATTTGGCAAAATATCCTAACATATATTATGTATGTATTTTAAGGGTCAATTTAGTCTTCACGGCTAAATTATTAAAAAAATGGTCATTTTTGCAAAACAAGTATTTCACTTTGTTAAAACAAGAATCTTAATTAGCTAATTGAATTATTAATTCGTCTCAATTTTACCTTAATTTGGTTTATTTTCAAAAGTGTGGTTTTAATTAAAATGAATTGGTTGTTTCAAATTGATTTAAATCGGTTATTCCTACAAGAAATGGGTTACATTTGAAATATAAAAGTATTACTTTGTAAAGTCCCAATGTGAGTAATTTCTTAAGTCTCAAATCAGCTCCTCATTTAGCCCAAAATTTTGATAACCCAGCCCAATAACACTTTAAATCCGTCGGCCCAACTTAATTCTAAAAGGGGGAAATTCCATTTTCGCCCAAAATATCAAACCAGCCGCCCCAACATCGTAGCAACCATTAATGGAAGATTGTCTTCTTCCCCGTGACTCAAACGATAACTCGTACCTTTTCCCTTTTTTCAATTTTCTTTGCGATTTCAAACCTTTGTAAACGAATTTTAAGTTCAAATTTGGGTTCCAAGTCAATCCCAAATGTCCCACCACATCGGTTTCAAATTTGGGCTGGAACAGAACAGTGTTCATCAACTTGAAAACGAGTTTAAAGCTCTAAAATCTAAGTTTAATGATTAGTATTTGTTTTGCCTTGTTATTCGAGTTAGATTAGTATTAAGGTTGTTTAGCTGAAGAATGAGGTTTATTGTGGGTGCATTTGGTTCGATATAGCTGTTTATTTGTATTAGCTTAACGTGATTATATATGATTTATTTAGTCATGTAATTTAAACCGTACTAGTTTGATCTTGAGGATTAATTCTGCTTTAGGATTGAGTTTTGGTTGAGATTATCCATTAGTTGAACACAAGCTCCAGTTTCAGTGGGTCTGAATTGATAATCACAATGTGAAGATTTGCTCGTAGTTGATTGAGACTGATTAGTGTGTTCTTTCTAGCTTCAACCTTCTTCGAATTACATTAAGTGATAAGATTAGGTGCTAGGTAGAGTTGTTTTAAGATCAATATGTGTTGTTTCGCTTTTCAAGTTCGAAGTTGTCATCGCTAGGTGTGGAAATGATAATGGCCTAAAATATTGAGACATTATGTGTTCAACAACAACAACATACCCGGTGAAATCACACACCGTGGGGTCTGGGGACCTAACCTCTATCTTGGTAAGTAGAGCAGTTGTTTCCGGGAGACAGATAGAGCGGTTATTTCTGGGAGACATTCGACTCAAGATAAAGCATAATCACAAGCAAGACAATAAAAAAAGCAAGAGTAAAGAGCAAAGCAAGAGAAATGGTGGTCAAACTCAGATAAGGAATTAAAGCAGTATAAAGTGCATTCGAACAAAAGGGAGTAGTAGCTAACATAACTAAATAAGCTAAATAAAATACTATTGGAAATTTAGTAAATGTGGAATTAAGTATATCCCATTAATTTATGACTCGAACAATTAGGGCTCGCACGTCGAAAATGTTGTTTCCACACACGTGCACACGTAGTGCCAAGTATCGCAAATTTCATTAGTGAAATAGATATTGGTAAGTATGTATTACGTTTGAGACATAGAATTATGGACGGTTATTGGTCAAATGACAAAGTATTCCACGTTGGTAAACGAAGGAAGAAGTGTACAAAGTGTAAAATGAAACGAGTTGGAAATCGCCGCGGAGCCGTGAAGGGCCGCGGCGCCATACCGTTGGAGCTGCGACGCTAATTCACAGCACCGCGGCGCTTTGGAGGCAGAAAGCTGCGACGGGAAGTTGGAAAAATCTGACCTTTGGGCTGGTTTTGGAGCATTGATTCTCCATTACTTGGCACATAAATTCAACCATTATTTGGCTGAATGTAACCCCTCAATCAAGTGCAATTACATGGCTATTGAAGGTCATTAGTTGGCTAGTTGAGGGGTCTTCTACTTACACTATAAATTGAGGCATTTAGCTCAATTGAACAACATCCAACACTTAAAAAATACTCCAGATTTTCTGAATTCATATTCTTCCTCTTTAGCAAAGTTACTATACTCAAAGTTCTTCAAGAGTAACACTTGAATTTCCTTTGCTCACTTGTTAAAGTTGTTGTCGTATCTTGGGGGTCTATTGCTCAACACCGTAAAAGGAGATATACGGGGCAATCTTGTCTTAAAGATAGAGTGCCGTCACTCGACTCAGCAAATCACACAAGCAGTTTGTTAAGGTTTTGATTTTCAGTTTTATTGTAATAGTTTGTTTATCCTTTCTACCATTGTAATAGTTACTTACTTCCCGTTTCCTACAACAATTGTATCCCAACAATTTTAAGACATGATTTGTTGTAAGTAAGTTAGAAAGATGACTGGCACAAATCAAACTGCTTCTGATTCTGCTGTTATTGCTCAAGGTAATCCCTCTACCTTCCCCACTGCTCAAGGCACTCCTAATGCCTTTCAGGTTGCTCAAGGCTCTTCCAATGCCTTTACTGTCAAGGGAATGTTGTCGTTCCTCCACCCACTGGATTTCACCATGAACGCCCTGAAAAGTTCATGGGGTCAAACTTCAAGAGATGACAACAAAAGATGCTATTATATCTGACTGTTATGAGAAGGACATATTTCCTAACAGAAGATCCTCCACAAGCTGGAGATGAAATGGACCCTTCGCCTTCTGAAACGAGTGAAGGGGGCCTAGGTATCCATGTCATTAATGGCATGAGATGGTTCTTGATGCATGGAGTCATAGTGATTTCATGTGTAAGAATTACATATTGAACTGCTTGTCAGACCCTCTCTACACGGTGTATTGCACCGTTGGCACTGCCAAAAAGTTGTGGAAGAAGCTGTAAAAGAAGTACAACGCACAAGATGCAGGTACTAAGAAATTCATTGTTGGGAAATTTCTGAAATTTCAAATGGTGGATAATAAAACAGTGATGTCCCAAGTTCAGGAATTCCAAATGGTTCTACATCACCTGGATTTGGAAGGTATGAAACCAAACGAGCAGTTTTTGGTTGCATCACTGATTGAAAAGTTATCTCCTTCATGGAATGAGTTTATGAGTTACTTAAAACTTAAGACAAAGAATATGACCTTTGAAGAGCTTATTATCAAACTCTAAATTCAGGAAGATAATAAGAAGGCATTGCCTAGGGGTAAACAACCCGCTGAGGCAAAGGAAAATCTGGCTGAGGCCAAAGGGAACCCAAGCAAGAAGCGCAAGTTCCAGAAAGACGGCAAGACCCAAGCAGCGGAGAAGTTCAAAGGAAACTGTCACCACTGTGGGAAACTTGGTCACATGATCAAGGACTGCTGCAGGCTCAAGACTGAGCAACAAGAGAAGGCCAAGGCTAAGGGCAAGACACAGGTTAACGTCGTCAAAGACCAGTTTCTGGATGACATGATTGAGGAGTTCTCAGCGGTGGTGCTAGAAGCAAACCTTGTTGAGAATCCCATGCAGTGGTGAATGGACACAGGTTCTACAAGACACATATGTTCCAATAGAGATGCCTTCTCCACCGGTTACAAACAAGAAGTTGTTCATGGGCAACAATGTTTCCTCTGACATGATGGGGGTAGGAAAGGTAGTCATGAAGATGACTTTTGGAAAGGAGTTCACTCTGAAGGAAGTGATGCATATTCCTGAGATTAGAAGAAATTTAATTTCAGGTCCTTTACTGTTTAATGCTGGTTTTAGACTAGTGTTTGAGTCCAATAAATTTGTAGTCACTAAGAATGGAACGTTTGTGGAAGAGGATTCGTCTGTGAAGGCCTCTTCAAAGTTAACACCATGTCTGTATTACGCATAAGTAATAATATTGAAGCCTCTTCTTTTTACTTGCTTGAGTCTTCTAATTTATGGCATCATAGATTAAGACATGTCAACTACAAGTCCATCCAAAGGTTGGTAAAGTTGGAGTTGTTGTCGTCTATCGATGTAAACCCTCAACATAAGTGTGAGGTGTGCGTAGAGGCAAAACTTACAAAGCTTCATTTTCGATCCGTCGAAAGGAATACTGCTCCTCTAGAACTTATTCACACAGATATATGTGATTTGAAGTTTGCACAAACTAGAGGGGGGAACAAGTACTTTGTGACATTAATTGATGATAGCACAAGGTATTGTTACCTTTACTTGTTGAAAAATAAGGATAAAGCCTTTGAAGCGTTCCAGCGTTACAAAGCAGAAGTTGAGAACCAACTAAGCATGCGGATTAAATCCATGCGTAGCGATAGAGGGGGAGAATATGTAGCGCCATTTAAGGAATATTGTGCCCAATCAGGCGTTGTTCATCAAACGACAGTTCCATACTCACCTCAATCGAACGGTGTGGCGGAACGTAAGAACCGCACATTGAAGGAGATGATGAATGTCTTGCTCATCAATTCTGGTCTTCCCCAAAACATGTGGGGAGAAGCCGTCCTTACCGCTAATACGATTCTTAACAGAGTCCCACATAAGGGTAAGGACAAAACTCCATAATGAATCATGGAAGGGAAAGAAACCCACCTATATTTATTTAAAGGTGTGTGGCTGTCTGGCAAAGGTTGAAGTACCCAAGCCAAAGCAGGTCAAGATTGGGTCTAAGACTGTAGATTGCATATTCATCGGATATGCAAATAACAGTAGTGTTTATTATTTCTTAGTGCATAAGTCAGATATTTCAGATATCCACGGGGGTACAATCATGGAATCAAGGAATGCACAATTCTTTGAAGATACCTTTCCGAGAAAGGAAAAAGACATAACCTCTCGCAAACGAAGTTATGAACAAAGCTCTCAGGAACCGAGAGTCATTGACGGCCCGGATCTAGATGGTTCAGATCTAGTGGATCTCGAAGTGGCTGAATATCCGGAATCTAGTGTTCCAGATTCTCAGAACTTGGAGACTCCGGAGATGGAACTAAAGCGAAGTAAAAGGGCCAGGAAGGAAAAATCCTTCGGTCCTGACTTTGAAACTTATATGGTTAATGATGAACCAAAGACAATTGCTGAAGCATTGTCAACTCAAGAGGCACCGCTCTAGAAAGAAGCTATTGAGAGTGAAATAGGCTCCATTTTGCATAACCATACTTGGGAGTTGGTTGATCTTCCTTCGGGAAATAAATCGTTGGGTTGTAAGTGGATACTCAAACGGAAGTATAAAGCAGACGAGTCTATAGATAAGTACAAGGCCAGGTTGGTAGTCAGGGGCTATCGGCAAAAGGAAGGCCTTGACTACTTTGACACGTACTCCCCGGTGTCTAGGATGACGTCCATACGAGTATTCATTGCGATCGCAACATTGCGTGACCTTGAGATACATCAAATGGATGTCAAGACAGCCTTCCTAAAATGGTGATTTGGAAGAAGAAATTTATATGGACCAACCCGAGGGGTATGTGGTTCAACGGCAAGAGAAGAAAGTCGGTCGGCTGGTCAATTCTTTGTATGGGCTGAAACAAGCCCCGAAGCAATGACATGAAAAATTTGACAGTACTCTACTATCGAAGGGTTTCGCCACATCTTGTGATATTTGCTATATTACATATAAAAATACTTTTTAGCATTGAAATATAAATTTTTCTTACTTACCAAACATGAAAATAAATAAGTCCATTTTTCATAAATTGTTTTTTTCCTTCGAACCAAATACACTTTTGGGGGTCATTTGGTTGGGAATAAGTTATATCAGGATTAATTATCCCAAGATTAGTTATTCCAGAATTAATTATTCAACCCTCTCATAAAGATAAAAATAACATTATAATCCCTCAATAACTAATTTCAAAATTAATTATACTATAATTTTATCACAATCCAATACGAGATAGGCTAATCTCAACTTTAATTCGGAATTAATTACCCCATTGGCGTTAAAAAAAGGTTGAGAAAAGCTAAGCCTACAGATAGATAAACCTCTAATAAAACCCCAAACGGATACAAAATTCAGTTTCTTCTCCGAGCGAAGAGAGCCGACATTATCTTCTCTATGCATCCTCACCCATTGAATTCAATTCATTTATCTTCATCAAAACCCCTTTTTCTCACATTTCCATTCAAATGCAAACGAACAAGAACAAGACCTACCTTTTTAGCTTCTTCTAACAGTCCTGAAGGCTTCTCTTGGCTCAATCTTTCACACTCCATTCGCTGTGGCTCGGAACGTTTTTTGAATCAATTAGGTGATTCTGTGAAGAAAGAAACGGGGTTTGATTTCGACGATGCTAAAACTAAAGTTGCAGAATTTTCAGGTCGAGCTGTTGACTCAGGCCAACGTTTTCGGTTCGAGCTGCTTCCTGAATTCTTAAATTGGAACAAATTCGACTCCTGGAAGGTTAACTTTTGCATTTATCCTCATTTGGTTGGGTTCAAGGGTGTGTTTGGTATGACAGGAAAATGTTTTCCACGGAAAGTATAAGTGATTTTTTACTTATTTTCTTGTGTTTGGTACGCAAGTTGGAAAATGTTATTGTAAAAGCATTTGCATATATTCAAAGTCGAAGTGGAGCATTGGAGTAACAAGTAAAGTTGTTGTGACCGGGAGTTCATGGATTCAAGCCGTGAAAATAGCATCTTAGAGAAATGTAGGGTAAGGTTGCGTACAATAGATCCTTGTGGTCGGCCCTTATCCGGACCCGCTTATAGCAGGAGCTTAGTGCACCGGACTGCCCTTGCATATATTCAAAGCAAAACACTGAGTTTTTTGAATTTGAAACACAACTTCTGATGGTGGGGGTAGGGGGTGGGGGTAGGCAGGTAAGGGGTGGATGGATAGTGCTGGGATGGGCTGGGGATGCGTTGGAGTTTCTTTATTGATCCGGAAAATGTTTTCCAAAACAATATTTTTTTTCGGAAAATAGGGGATTTTTCTACTCAATTTTCTTGGTACGCAGGTTGGAAAATGTCATTTTAAGAGCATTTGCACAGTCAAAGCAAAAAGGTCTTTGAATTTGAAGTGCAACTTCTGATGGTAGGGATAGGAGTAGGGGTAGGCCGGGAGTGGGGGTAGGGGGTGGGGTGGATGGGGTAGGCAGGTAGGGGGTGGGTGGATAGTGTGGAGTGCTTTTTATAGATCCAGAAAATGTTTTCCCTCAAATTTTTAAGTCTCCTATTTGAGGAAAACATTTAAATTAAGAAAGCATCTTTCAAGATATTTAGTGCAACCAAACAAGGGAAAATAAACATTTTCCGTCATACCAAACACACCTCAAGTGTTTGAATTATACATTATGCCTTATTCTATTTTTTTTCATTCCTTCAGGACATCAAGAAATGGGATTCTAAAAGAGTTGGTGTGTTCATTCTCTATGTTATAGTGACAGTATTTTCTTGTCAAAAAATCTATATGGCAATTCGAGCTCCTATTATTAATAGGGAAAGAAAAGAACTTACCGAGGCATACATGGAGGCATTGATTCCTGAACCTACTCCTGTTAATGTCAAAAGGTAAAACACAAATCAACCGTTAAGTACTTCACCAATCAACTAACTTTGTTCTTGATGAATACTTGATAGCTCTATTACTTGTGATTCGTCTTCCTATAGAAAATTAATGTGATGTCGTGTTTTGATCAGTCTGAGGTGCATCTTGAATTTGGTACCTTTTCTTTTGATAACAAAGCTTTTATTAGTAAAAAACGAATAAAAAAATAAACCAGTTCCAAGGAAGTGTTTGAGAAACATAAGATTGGAAACAGATTATGCCTGCAGAGACTTTAGAAATTCTTAGTCACTCCGTTAGCATCCTTCAATCTAGCTCAAAAAACTTGCAGGGTTAAATATTTATACCTCAATCTATGAATGGTTTCAGCTTTTCTTTCAGTACGCCTACCATTTCTTCTTTACATAATACCCACATAACACAAGCTGGGATAGTGTCTCAAATTTCCTTTGCTCCTTTCGAAGGCCTTACAGAAGCAATTGTAACCCCTCTAATCCCAAAGATGTCAAGGAAAGGTTCCATAATTGTGAGACTACTGAATACTTGAACATTTTTTTGTGAGGCTACTGAACAGTGGATGAGAAAATGCCTTGGATCTTCTAGTTCCTTTTCACACATAAAGCATGTGCAGCACAACTTAAATTCTCTTTTCTGCAGGTTAAACTGTGTTAAAACAGCTTCATGGGCTGCCTCCAATAAAACAAGCAACCATATATGAAGCTTTTGATTTCCCAAATCTTCTTCCTAACTAGTTATCCCTAATAATTTTTTGTTTGGATGAATAATTGTTATTTATTAATAGACCAAGCCAGTACTGGGGCATAATACGACTGGGTATGAGTCCTTTAAAGCTGTAATGATTCCAAAAACTCCAGCACTACATCAATCCAGTAGAAAATAAGCGTTACACCACAATTTTGAACATTGAATACATCTATCTTTTTGAAGCATTCTCTTCCTTTCCCTCAAAGCATCTTCTGTTCCTCTCGAGCCAAGTATTCAACATTATACATAAAGGCATGGACAGCCAGTTATTCCGACTATCTTGACTAGCCACCAGAGCTTTGTAGCAGACAAGCCACCAAAGCTTTGTAACATTGAGAGCAGTGAATTCACTGTATCTAATTTCCCCATCCACAATATGGATTGGCTACTCGTTTAACAAGAAGGAATTTCCAGACCTTCTAGTGATAGTTTACATGATTTGATTAGACTTTTACTTGACCATTGAACTTTTGTCAAAACAAGGTCAAAACCCAACAATTCTAGATTTTAGTTTGATCTGGGCCATTATCATAAAATTGAATCACACAATTTATGTAATAGGAGGAAACATTTAACCATACCACCTTATGCAAGTATGTCTTGTTTCTTGATCCAATTGGCGCTCTATGATGCTTTGTAATCTCTCAACTCCTTTCTTAAGACATTTATTCTTATAGATTCAAGAAAGGTTTGTGGAGGAAGACTACCCCAAAAGGTTTAAAGTTAAAGAAGTTCATTGAAGCAGCGGATGGAACTCTTATTCACGACAGTTCCTATGTTGGTGAAGATGCTTGGGAAGATGACTCTGGAAGTGATAATATGAAAGAGGTGATAGACCATGATACTAGATTGACAGTAGAGGATAAAGAAACTCTGAAAGAGAATCTTGGAATTTCAGGTGCGTTTTGTTACTAACCTTGTATAATGTTCTAAGTACCTTATTTATCCTTTTACAAAATGAATAAGCTGCACTCTACAATTTTTTTTTGTATTTTCTGCACCCCCAAATAATAGTGAAACTTTTAAACTGGACTTTTTTTGTTTTGCGGTGGGTGAGCGGGTGGTGGTATATTTTTTCCAGTGTTCTAGAAGGTGAGTGAGGTCAGTGGCAGACCCAGGATTTCTCATAAGCTGGTTGAGAAACTATTGTAGAGTCACGATACTAGTAAAGGCCATGCATCATTTTGAGGGCGTTTTTTCTGTTTCTTTAAAGTAGTTGGACAAAAGAACAATGTTTGAGGTCACCGTTTAAGAAAACACGAATTAGAAATTTTAAACTTCTATATTAAGTAGGTGTTTTCCCATAGAAACCAAATATTTTCACTTTATTTGGTATTTTTGAAGTTGGAGTTGGAGATGAAGTTGTGTTTGGTTATACTTTTTGCAAAGAATATTTGGATTTTTGAATGTGCTTTTCCTAAAAAAAGTAATACTCCCTCCGTCTCAATTTATATGTAGTTTGACTTGACACGAAATTTAAGAAATAAAGGAAGACTTTTGAATCTTGTGGTCTAAAATAAGCCAAAGATATTTGTGTGGTTATAGATCATCTCGTTAAGCGAAAAAGGAAAAGTTTGAAGTTAAATTATTGCCAAATAAGGAAATGTGTCATTCTTTTTTAGACTGACTAAAAAGGAAAGTGAGTCATATAAATTGGGACAGAGAGTATGATTTATACCCCCAATTTCTAAAAACTAGCAAAACAAGAGAAAATAGTCTGACACGGTCAAGAAATTTAAAGCAGTATGAAAATGCTGGTATCAAAAAGAGAATACGTAATGATAGCGCATTCTGAAAAAAAAAGTAACTAACACATAGCAGCAGAAATCAAACTACGGGGGACTATAAAGCAATACAACGTCTATTCGTATGATATGTTAAGCGGACCTACAGTAATAATACTATAACTACCTGTCTGTAAGCGTAAGTAGGACTACACTCGATTACCTACTACCCTAATCCGTGTCCTCCACCCCTTATCTAATGTCATGTCCTCAGTCAGTTGCACCTGTGCCATATCCCGTCTAATCACCTCTCCCCAATATTTTTTCGGTCTACCTCTACCCCTGTTGAACCCGTCCATAGTCAATCTCTCACACCTCCGTACTGGGGCATTTGTCTCTCCTCTGCACATGCCCAAGTCATCTCAAGCTCGCTTCACGCATCTTTTCCAATATAGTTCATATATTTAAATAGATTTTCTTTCTACGAAGCGGATTCAACTGAACCCGCTCCCTTGAACGGGGGTCTGCCCCTGGGTGAGGTGTTGGTCGAGCATTTTATCTATTATAGGACATAAGTCCCACAATTTTGAAATTATTAAAATATGAAAAATGTGGAAATTTGGAAAATAATTTGAACATTGTATGTTTGGGGTGTACATATGGACAATCCAAGGCGTAAAACCGTGTACAGGGAAAACAATCAAGGTGTTAAGCGTCCATGAGGGGCAAGCTCCTCACCTATTTAGGTGTTACTCCCCTATTGTCTCGAGGGGAGGAGGTGTAGATGCTGTCTTGCCCCGACGCGCGTAAATTGTGTTTTTTGAGACGACCCGCTAGTGTGGAAGCATACACCATAAAAATGTGGAAAAGTTATATCAAATGGCAAAGTGAGCATATAATAAGGGATGTACTTGTGAAGTTTTTGGTATATCATATTGCATAGAAAACTAAATTCGCAAGTTTTGGATAAATCTAAATTAAGGTAATATCTTTTTTTTTCTTGATGAAGCAAGTATAATATCATTAAAAGGCATTAAGAAGATGCAGAAATTACAAAAGAAAGATGTCAGCTCTAATACAAAAGAGTTACTCCCTTCGTCCCAATTTAAGGCGTCTTAGTTTGACTTGGAGCAGAGTTTATGAAATAAAGGGGGACTTTTAAATCTTGTGATTTTTAATTAAAGATGTGTAAAGTAGCAAAAAGTTATTTAAATCTTGTGGTCTTAGACTTATGATGTAGGATGTTGGAATTGAAAAACTTACTTAAAATATAGAAACATACACTCTTTTTGGGACAGGCCAAAAAAGAAAATAAGACACTTAAATTGGGACGGAGGGAGTACAACTGTGTATGATTAAGGAACTGACAAATTCCAAAAAATGATCAGAGTTATTTACTGGGGAGAGGTTAGCCCGACTAAAAAGAGAAACAAAACATTTAGATTTCAGGCAACAAGTTGAAGTTGAGACACCATCAAAATATGTGTGATTTCTTTCATTCCATAATCACCAAAAGTGCTAGTGGGCATCAAAATCCAATTTTTCTTGATGGATGTATCAACTTTCCTTGAACTCCAACTTTCATAGGCTTCTCTGACAGTGGATGGATGACAGACCATTCAAAAATGTTAAAAAACATGTTCCAGATGTCTACTGCAAGCCTGCAATTGGACAATGAAGGTATAAATCTGAAACCAATTGAGGGCCACCCTCCATGACCGATTAGCCACCTTGTAGTGCAAAAGAAGATAACATTTTCACCTGCACTATTACACATAAAGCACCAACTAACATAGTTGATCCTCTTCTTTCTCAGATTCTCCGCAGTTAAAATCGCGCCCCTAGTCGCCAACCATACAAAGAGACACACCTTCCTCAGTGCTCTAGGAATTCATATAGTGTCCTGAGGAAAGTACATTCCTCTCTCACAAGTAGCTTCTTATAAAAAGAGCTACCTTGAAAATCCCAATTGAGGAGTAGTCTTCGATCCCTTATTTTCTTTTGGTGCACTTATGTAGTTCCTGCTTGTATAGAGGATTGAGTGTCTTTTGGAGAGAATCATATTTTGTAGCTTTCTCCTTTTTTGGGATATCTCTTGTATACACCCAAGTTGGCCTGTTTATTATCAATGAAATCTTTTACTTAATCGAAAAAAATCCCATCTCCACTCTCCTTCGATCTCCATACATCCGATAAAATGTTTGGTGTGGCTAGCCCATATAAAAACATAATCAAATTCTGAAACTCTTCCTTCTCCCCGTCTTGAAGGTTCCGTCTGAATCTTAAGTCCTAGTGGAAAACCCCATCGTTAGACCTGGAAATTTGTTGGACTATCATTTCTCTTTGGCTGAACACACGATATAAATTAGGGAATGTTTCCTTTAACACGTTCTCCCCACACCACTTGTGTGCCCAAAAACTAATCCTACTACTATCCCCGACCTTAAAGGATATATGCCTATATAAGTCTTTCCACCCCTTCATAATACTCCTCTCTAAACCACACCCAAACGACGTTGTGATGTTACTAGTCCTCCATTCTCCTTCCATTAGACCATTCTTTTCCGCTACCACTCCCCTTCAAAAATCATTTTCTTCCCACCCCAAATTTCCATAACCACTTCCCTAGCAAAACTTTATTGAACACCTTAAGATCCCCGACTTTGAGACCTTCCCATTGCTTTGGAGATGTAACAACTCTCCAATTCGCGAGATGATGTTTCCTACTACCTTCCGTTGTGTCCCACAAAAAGTTCCAACCTTTTGTCACTTTACTAGGGGCCTGTAAAAATGACATGAAATAAGTAGGAATATTGGAGAGAGTGCTTTTGATCAATACTTTCTTTTCCCTTTTCAACAAGTACCTCTTCTACCAACCTGCTAGCCACTTATCTACTCTCTCGATCACCGGATTCCACACTGCAATATCTTTATTAGAAGCACCCAATGAAAGACCGAAATAGGTAGTGGGAAGAGTACCCACACCTTTGCAATTCAGCACCTGCGCTTTCCTCAATGTTATCCACTAATCCCATCGGAGTGATCTCACATTTGCTGAGATTAATCTTAAGGCCTGACACAATCTGGAACCAAATAAGAATCTGTCGCAAATAATCTAGTTAGGCCACCTCTGCATCACATAATACCAACGTATCATCTGCAAATAATAGATGTGTAACTGTCACGTTGCTATGACCTCTTAAAGAAGCATCAAAACCCTTCCAAAGATCTCCACTGACCGCCCTATACATCATCTTACTCAACACTTCCATAATCAGAATGAAAAGTATAGGAGATAAAAGATCCCCTTGTCTCAATCCCCTCAAACTCCCAAAAAAAAAATGCATGGACTTCCCATTCACCAAGACAGAGAATTTGGTAGTAGAAATGCAAAACATAACCCACTTGTCCCCGACGCCCATCTTCGACATAATGAAATCCAAGAACTCCCAATTCACATGATTGTACGCTTTCTCAAGATTGAACTTACATAATATACCCGGCTCACCATTATTTCTTCTAGAATCAACCACTTCATTTGCCACCAAGGCTACATCCAATATTTGTCTTCCTTCCACAAACATTCTGAGAAGTGGACAGTGTCTAACTTTATTTAGTCTATTAGAAAGCACCTTAGAGATAATATTATAGATGCTTCATTCCAAACTAATAGGTCTATAATCCTTAATACTCGTCGCTCCTTCCTTCTTAGGCAAAATGGTCTAAGTTGCTCGGATTCGTGTACGGTATCCGATACGGGTACGGATCCGAGTGTCGGATTCGACAAAATTTAAATTTTAAGATTCGGGGGTGCGTATCCAGGTATGGATACGGATGCAGGGATTCGACTAAGAAAATTCAAAATTATGAAAAATAGAGCTATAAAGATATATTGTTGCTAGTGTCTACCATCTGAACTCAAAAGTTAGAACACGACCTTCAATTCTTGGTTTCGCTGAAACACGATGCAGTAAAAATGAGACAAAAAGTACTATAATATTGAAGGTATGCCATTTCGGCATACCCTTATCTTAAATTTGTTTTATCTTTAATTTTGAGAAATCAAAATCTCAATTCCCCCCCTCCCCCCAAATTTGTCGATGTACTCCGGTCAAAGTATCCGAAGTTGGTTGACCGTATCCCGCACCCATATCAAGATGGGAAGAACACTAAAAACGAAGAGTCTGCACAACTTAGACAATGGTTATAAAAGAAGCATTGAGACTTTTCTCAAACTCTCTAGAATCTTGGAACTCTGCAATGATCTCCATCAAATCACCTTTAACTATCCTCCAACATTGTTGGAAAAAAGCTAAAGTGAATTCGTCTGATCCCGGAGCCTTGTCTCCCGTACAACTCTCCACTGCTTCCCTCATTGCCATTCATTAACATGATTTTATTGTGAATTGCCAGATCTTTCATTACAAGGCTTCCTAGAGACTTGAGTAAGATAACCTTTGGCCTCTGCACCAAATGGAACTTGTGATTGTGGTTATTGACTTCCCACAAGAATGATCTTCTTATTTTGTCCAACTGTTTCTGAACCTTGGGTTACATGAGATATGTGGAACTTTTATCCAAAACACTCTTAATAAGAGTTAGTCCTCCACCTAAGGATAGATACTGTTTTGTTCCATGAAGACAACCTCTTTTCAAAATTTTCTATTACTCCATTCCAGATCTCAGTTGACTTATATTTAGCTCCGAAAGGAAAGCCCAAGTAGGTCGTAGGGAAGGAATCAATTCTACAACACATGTTATTAGTGATCCCCTCCAATTTTGTGACTACATTTAGTGGATAGATGACACATTTTAACATGTTAATGTGGAGGCCAGTCATAGCTTCAAAGATCTGGAGAGTCAAGTTCAGGTATTGGAAGATAGATACCGAGGTACCACTGTTGCTGCCCCCTTTAAACCTTCTAGCGAGTTCAACTATTTAGCTTTTCCAACATTCTGCTGAGCTCCTCTATTGTCAAGATGAAAAGAAAGGGGATAAACCCCCCCCCCCCCGGCTTGAGCACCTTCGTAGGAGAGAAGAAACCCAATGCATTTCACTGTTGTATGAATTATCTGCCTAATCCATCTAACACGAAATCCCGTATCCTTGAGGATTTGAGTAAATAGGGCAAATTTAGTTTGTCAAAGGCCTTTTCAATTTCAAATTTAATGGTTCACCATTTTTCAATCTCTAGTCTAGTACCTCATTGGCATTAGAGCTGCATCATTCATCTGTCTGCATTTGATAAAAGCATTTTGGTGTATTATTTTAAACACTGCCAATAAAGGGTAATAGGCTTGTAATCTCCGAGTTCAATTGCGCTCTCTTCCTTTTAGGTAATGAGTGCAATAAAGATGGTTAAATAGGAATATGTTTCATATATAGTATCCTACTCAGAAAATGATTGTAATGTAGAATAGGAATAAGATTTCATATATAGTAACCTACTAGAAAAATGATTGTAATGTGGTGTCTATAAATAGAGCTCAGTGTAATCATGTAGATACACAACAATTCAATTTTAATATTTTCTCACATGGTATTAGAGCTTCTACGATTTTGATAGAGAATCAAAGAGCTTTCGCTGCCAGCGGGTGTTACTAGCCTTGGTATGTCTCCCGTCTGGCCAAAGATAATGGTAGAGTGAAGATTGTAGAGAACTTTAAGATATTTATAAATAAAATATTCTCCAAAAAAAGTAGGCGTGAACAGTGTTTTCCCGCGCGTGAACAATTATTAGATTCCGATAGTCGGAACTAGGGTTCTGGCGAATCCATGTGTTCTCGGGGCATTGTTTTTACTGTCAGCATCGTGTAGAGATTTGGAGCTGACCCATACCACTTTCTTCGAGGTTTGACAACTTTTCCAGCATAATTTCTTTTTTTGTAGGGTCATGCCATCATTCCGATCTTACCCATAAAATACCATCACAGTCTTGTGCCTCAATTCTAGCGACTGTTTTGCATCTTTATCTTCCAGAGCATTAGTAAGAAAGTATCCGTTGTGCAATATTCTAGCAAAGATTCGAAAAATAATAAATATCACCACCACACCGAGCTTGGTAGCACAAGCTTATCACCCAAGTGGGGGCAACAATGTGATTGACCAATCATGGTGCATAGCCTTGATAATGGATGCGTGGCTAATATATGTGGGCAATATAATATATATATGGACGTTTGAAGTTGGGAAGCTTGTTTGGTTGACTGTTGATGGGAAGTAAAGATTTGGGGATGCTATGATGACCTTGAGGAGATTGTTTCAGACCATAAAATGCTCGGCGCAATCGGGTTAAACTCCCCCCTGAGCAACAAAATCAGGTGTTGCTCTATATAAACTTCCTCCTTAAGGTTACCATGGAGAGAATAACATACTTCACGAATGTGTCCAAGCCTATTACAATAACTACACCTAGGTCGAGATCTTGCAAGATAACCTCGTCCTTGTCGCTTCTTCATGGACTATGATATGCGATTTTCTGATCTCCTCCTTAAGGGTTTTGAAGTAATCATAGGACTTGAACTTTCAATTCTCGTGTTTTTGGAGTTTAATAGATCAAAACTGAGAGACATAGCGAAATCTAACTTGAAAGGTAGATGGAATCTGACGAACATAACCCAAGAAGAAAATCACCAAGATTTGGCCAGAAAAAGGTGCATGCGCGACGCCTGGATCTGATGCACTAGCCGGTGCTATCACTTCGAGCGCCACGTGGTGACGCGTGAGTGGGTATTTGTCGGTGCCGCTGACTGGGTTTTGGGCGGAAGAGACTGATCTACCTCGTGGTGGTGTTGGAATTTGCGCAACACTCCCCGAAAGTAATTTTGTAGCGGACAACTATGTTGTCACTGAAAATATTGCACAGTGACTGATTTGCTTTTCTGGAAATTGTTGAAAATTTGCACAATAATTAGTCTCTCACTAGCTTGAACTTGATATATGTTGTGCTGTCGAATTCTGCACAACACCACTAGATAGAGATGTGACACTAGCAATCACCGGAAAAATTATGCATGGTGGTGATATTATTTTTTTGAATCTTCGCTGGAATATTGCGCTGAACACTTTATGGTCTGAAACAATCTCCTCAAGCCTGGTCCGGAAAGTTTCGCACAGTGATTCAAGAGTTTGGCATGACTCGTAGTGAAGCTGATCACTCCGTGTTTTATCGGCATTCCGCTCCAAATCTGGTAATTCATGAGAGGACTAAACACATTGAAATTAACTCTCACTTTGTCAGAGATACTCTCCGGTGATATTGTTACAAAATTTATGAAGTCAAGTGATCAGCCTGCAGATATTTGCACCAAGTCCCTCACTGATCCTTGTATTAATACATCTGTAACAAGCTCGGTATGTATGACTTGTATGCACCATCTTGAGGGGGAGTCTTAGAATAGGAATAAGATTTCATATATAGTATCCTACTAGGAAAAAAGATTGTAATGTAATGTCTATATAAATAGAGCTCAGTGTAGCCATGTAGATACACAACAATTCAATAATAATATTTTCTCACAAAGATGCATTAAAGGATTTGAGCATGTCACGGTTATGGTGGAAGTGATTAAGTTCCCCTAGAAATGTATGTTATGTCTGGGTCTTCCTCCAAAAAGGCCGAGCTAATGTCGGGTTAAGCGGTAGTGTTTACAAGTTTTTTTTCCAAGCTCCTAACAGAAAGGCTCAAAACAGTGATGCATAAATTGGTTGACACATCAAATGGCTTTCTTTAGAGGAAGACATATTATGGATGCTGCCCTAATTGCAAATGAATGCCTAGACTCTAGATTCCAGGAAGGGAAAGCAGGATTTATGTGCAAACTAGACATAGAAAAGGCTTTTCACCATGTGAATTGGAGATTCTTGTTGAATACTTTGAGAAGAATGAGTTTTGGCAATAAGTGGGTGAATTGGATCAAATTTTGCATATCTACAATCAAGTTTCCAGTCTTGATAATGGCTCACTTGAAGGTTTCATCCAATCTCAGAAAGGACTGGGGCAAGGAGATCCTCTGTCTCTTTTCCTCTTTCTGATAGCAATGGAAGGGTTAAAATCGTATGTTGTTATCAGCCCAAAGAAACAACGGGCTCAAAGGGTTTAAAGTTAACAGAAAACAGGGTGACAGCTTGGAAATCTCAGACCTTTTCTATGCAGATGATGCAATCATTCTATGTGATGCTGAGGAATACCAAATGATGATGCTCGGGATCATTTTGATATTGTTTGAAAGGGTTTTAGGTCTATTTATTAATTGGAGAAAAAGCTTGATGTACCCCATTAATGATCCTCCAAACTTTCACCAACGTTCTGAGATCCTGGGAGGTGAAATAGGAACATTACCTACTGTCTACCTTGGCATGACATTGGGGGAAAAGAGCAGGTCTCAAGGCATATGGAATGGTGTTCTAGAAAAGTGTGAGAGATGAAACTTTCCAGATGGAAAAGACAGTCTGTTTCTTTGGGTGGCAGATTAACTCTAAATCAATAGTGTTTTAGATGCCCTTCGGCCTTCCCACATACATGATGTCACTATCGCCCCCCCCCCCCCCCCCCCAAAAAAAAAGGTTGAGAAGAGAATTGATGCACTTAGAAGAAGTTTTCTTTGGCAGGGAAACAAGGAGAAAAAGGGCTACAACCTTGTTAAATGGAAATTGTTATCCTTAGCAAAAGGCAAGGAGGCTTGGGCATAAAGAAACCCAGAAAACATAACCAAATATGGACAAGATGACTCATAGAAGACAAAGAGGTGAACACAGTTTATGGGGTTGGTGTCTGGAGGACTATTAGGAACCTATGGCAATCTTTCAGCTATAGAACAAAATTCAAAGTTGGAAATGGACAAAAAACATCTTTTTGGGCGAATAACTGGCTTGAAATTGGTTCCCTAAAATTTCTCTTTCCTGAGGTTTACATCCTAAATCAGCAACAAGGAGCCAATATCAGTGAAGTCTGGAGTAATCATGACTGGAATCAGCAACAATTTCATTCTAAGTTTTTGTTATTGGTGCAGTTCAGAGTATATAAATGACCCTGTTTCTATTGTAGATATCCTAGGATCCGTATAAGATGAGATAGGACTTAGAGATGGTCTTTGTTTTTACTCTTTTGGATGTAGATTCAATGCTGTAAATTTTTGGATGTAGATTCAATGCTGTAAATTTTTGGATGTAGATTAAATGCTGTAAATTTTTGGATGCCAGCACTTTGTGCTGATGATTAATATACATAGTCTGTTACCTTGTCAAAAATAAAAAGTTTCTTTATATGTTTTGCATGATACCACTCAACTTGTAGGTAAGTTTGTTCTTCACTTCTGTTATTTCTTTTCTCGAACTGCTTTGAAATATTTTTCCTTGAGTCGAGGGTCTATCGGAAATAGCCTCTCTAGGGGTAAGGCCCGTGTACACACTACCCTCCCCAGACCCAGTTGTAGGATTACACGGGATATGTTGTTATTGTTGTATCAAGGAGAACCAATTAAGCTAGAACTGGTCTAATTACATTCTTGAGGTTCCCAGGAAGCCCTAATTTTGAGGCTTCAATGACCATTTATAGTGAATTTTGTGTTTAAGTTGCCCAGTGAATCCAAGTTATCTTAGTTGTCGATTTAAACACTTCTTTTCCTTTTTTTTTTGCAGCTGAAAATCAGGATATGGGAGGAACATGGCGTGAAAGGCTTCAAGCATGGCACAAAATTCTTAGGAAGGAGAAGATGGCAGAACAATTAGATTCAGTAAATGCGAGGTATGTGGTTGAATTTGACATGAAGGAAGTTGAGAACAGCCTTCGCAAAGATGTGGTTGAGAAGACTAGAGAAACCCAAGGAACCAGGGCATTGTGGATCTCCAAAAGATGGTGGAGATATCGCCCTAAACTTGCCTATACCTATTTTCTTCAAAAACTTGATACTTCTGAGGTAAATGTTCCGTTTTCTCTCTTCTGCTTCTCTTCATACTCAGATATGGTTGGTCCCTTTTTGTTCTAATGCTTCCAAGTGGACATAAATGTGGATGCTTCTAAGTCTAAAGTATAAAGCATACATTTTGGGGATTGTACTTCAAGTTGTGGCATGGGTGACATGATGCCACCCCATTATTTGTTCTTGAGAATGATGTTGCAAGGGGATAGCAAAAGTTAGATTTCTTAAGCAAAACATTTTGCCTTTGCTTGAACTAGAGCTGGAGACTAAAATTCTCTTGTTCATGTGGATAAAACTAATATATTATCTTTAGTCTGATATGGATTCACTTTCTACTAAATTTACCGATTTAATGTTCACAACAGGTGGCTGCTATAGTCTTCACAGAGGATCTGAAGAGAGTGTTTGTCACAATGAAAGAAGGATTCCCACTTGAATATATTGTGCGTAAGATATATCAACCTTTCCCGAAGAAAGTCATTACTGTTCCTGAACCTGCCCTTTATACTGGTTAATGTATTCTCCTCCTTTCAGGTTGATATTCCACTAGATCCTTTCTTATTTGAGATGATATCAAGTTCTGGAGCTGAAGTAGATCTACTTCAGAAGCGGCAGATTCATTACTTTTTCAAAGTTGTTTTTGCTTTATTGCCTGGGATACTGATTTTGTGGTTTATAAGAGAATCTATGATGCTTCTGCACATCACGACAAAGCGCCTTCTCTATAAGAAATATAATCAACTTTTCGATATGGCTTATGCTGAAAATTTTATTTTGGTAACTATTCATCTCAAGTTGATCTAATACCTGCCTCTTTTATTGTTTCTGAATATTTTCAATCTACCTGCACCTTTTAACTCCTATTCCCTTGCCTACTTAGCCAGTTGGAGAAGTTGGTGAGACGAAATCAATGTATAAAGAAATAGTATTGGGAGGAGATGTTTGGGATCTTTTGGATGAATTGATGATTTATATGGGAAATCCAATGCAGTATTACGAGAAAGATGTCAAATTTGTGCGGGTAAACTCATACAATCCTTTCAAGACTTACTAAAACTATTTATTATGCAAATCTTGTTCAGTTAGATTCATTTTTTGCACTGCAGGGTGTGCTTCTGTCTGGGCCCCCAGGAACAGGCAAAACACTGTTCGCTCGGACACTTGCAAAGGAAAGTGGGATGCCTTTTGTATTTGCTTCTGGTGCAGAGTTTACTGATAGTGAAAAAAGCGGTGCTGCACAAATCAATGAAATGTTTTCTGTTGCTAGGAGAAATGTGAGTCTACTTCTAATTACAATATTGACATACAGGGATGGGAATGTTCCTCAAAGTAACAAATTTGCTTCTTATGATTCCTGCACCGAAGCAGCCACCGGTCAAAACAAGTTAGAGAGAGAGCAGGGTGTGTGTGTGTGGGGTGGGGGGTGTAATCTCCAAGGAAGCTTCTAAAACAATAACAAAATGTTCAGTCTAACTCAAAACCGGAAGCTCATTTTGGTCAACTGTGCTTTTATGATGCAGTCAAGCATAGGTTACTTTAAAGCCGTTAGTCTCCTTTCAATGCATGTTAACCTTTTGGCTTCACTTTTTTGAACCAAACACGAACTACCAGGTCTTGAGCTTGCCGAGTAACTACTGTGGTTGAAATATCTAACATAATTTTTAGCATACTATGTTGCTGGCTTTTGGTTCCGATGATAAAATCTCAATCATTGAAAAACAAAATCATGCACTATTGTCGTGTGTTAATGAAATACCCTTTTCTTGATGTGGTTAACCTACAACTAATAGCCTAATAGGTACTGCCACTTCTCTTGAGAATTCTCATGATGATGTGATTTATGTGGCAACTGGTTGCCCCCATCTCCAGACGACTGTTCAAGCGCTGATCCTCTCTCTTGGATCATTCAAGCACACTTCATCTCTCCGACGACGATTAATATTTATGCAACCGACACTCTTCTATAAACCTTAGATTTCTTCTCATTGTTATGCCAATTCAAATTAAGTTAATAATTTTTTGGAGATTTGCAGCATCATATCTCAGCTCGGTGTTTGAGAATAGATTCCTTTCCAGTGTAGTGCAAAAGCACCTCTTTTGCTGTACCGACGACTTCCCAGAGAAAGAATTGCATCACCTCTCGTCTTTTGGGTGATTGTGCATGAGAAATTAGAACGAGAGGAGAAGAGAATAGGAATTAGTTACTTAATTATTCCCTCAAGCTAATGGGATTATATAGCTGTTACAGAGTGTAAATATGGAAAGAAACTAATGAAGTATTACACAATCTCCTAATTGCCTAATTATAGGGATTTGGAGATATTCCCATATATGTACTATTATTACAGGAATTTGGGGATATTCTCATAGCTACATTATTTAATTATATCATTTCAACACTCCCCCTCAAGTTGGAGCATATAAGTCATATGCTCCTAGCATGCCACAAATATAGTCAATTCTAGATCCTCGGAGTGATTTTGTGAAAACATATGCTAGTTGATCTTTTGAGTTGACAACTCGTGGCGATGTAACCATACTCGATCTTCTCTTGAATGAAGTGACAATCTATCTCAATGTGCTTCATTCTTTCATGAAACACGACATTAGAAGCGATATGTAGTGCAACTTGGTTATCACAAATCAATTTCATCGGTTCAACTTCTCCCATCTTCTATTCTTGGAGAAGTATCAACCATATAAGCTCACATGTAGCCAATGCCATAGCTCGATACTCCGCCTCTGCGCTTGATCTAGCCGCAACATTTTGCTTTTTACTTTTTCATGATATTAGATTGCCTCCAATTAGAACACAATAACCTGAAGTGGACCGCTTATTAGAAGGAGATCCTGTCCAATCTGCATCAGAATACCCAACAATGTGGGCGTGTCCCTTGTCTTCATACAATAAACCTTGTCCTGGAGAGCTTTTGATATATCGCAGAATGCGAATCACTGCATTCCATTGACTATCATAAGGTGATTGCAGAAACCGGCTAACTACACTAACAACAAATGAGATGTCTGGTTGTGTGATCGTATGATAGTTGAGTTTGCCAACAAGTCTTTGATATCTGCTAGGATCTTTTAGAGGCTCCCCTTGTCCTGAAATAAGCTTAGTATTTGGATTCATCGGAGTGTCCACATGTTTGCAATTCAACATACCAACGTCTTCCAAAATGTCCAAGGCATATTTCCGTTGTGTAATAGCAATACCATTGCCAGATTGTGCCACTTCAATGCCTAAAAAACATTTCATCTTGCCTAAATCCTTAGTCTGAAAGTGACTTGAAAGGTGTTGTTTGAGTTGAGCAATACCTTCATGATCATAACTTGTGATAACAATATCAACATAAATAATTAAAAAGATATGTTTGTCATGATACGAATGCCTATAAAATACGGAGTGATCAGCTTCTGTTCAAATCATTCCAAATTGTTGGAGAACAGCTCGAAAACGACCAAACCATGCTCTAGGAGACTACTTGAGACCATAAAGGGATCGACGAAGTCTACAGACTAGTCCAGACTCCCCCTGAGCAACAAACCCTGGTGGTTGCTCCATATAAACCTTTTCAGCAAGTTCTCCATAAGAAATGTGTTTTTAATGTCCAGCTGAAAAAAGGGGCCAATGATTCATTGCAGCTATAGAGATGATAAGACGGATAGAGGCCATCTTAACAACTGGTGAGAAAGTATCTCCATAGTCAATGCCATAAATCTGAGTGTATCCCTTAGCAATCAGATCAATAGCTCCGTCCGATCCTACCTTAACTGTGAATACCCAACGACAACCAACAATGGTTTTGCTTTTAGGTAAAGGAACAAGCTCCCAAGTACCATTATCTTGTAAAGCATTCAATCATAGCCTGACGCCAACCTGGATGAACCAGTGCTTCTGCCACAGTCATGGGAACTTTGACAGTGGATAAGCTAGTAATAAGGCATGATATGAAGGTGACAGACGATGATAACTTAAACAAGTATAAATGGGAGTTTGATTGGCAGTAGTTCTAGTACCTTTGCCAAGAGCAATGGGAAGATCATCTGATAAGTGGTCGACCGAAGTAGTAGACATTGTTGGAGCAGGTAATGAGTCACCAGGAGTGCTTTGTTTACCTGTATTAGAGTTAGAAATACTAACTAGATTAGCAAGCTCAGAAGGAGGTTGAGATCGGGACACTTCACCAAAGAAGGCTTTTAGTGGCAATACATTTTCCTTTTAGTGGCAATATTTATTGCCGCAAAAACATTTACCGGCAATTGATTAAATGCCATTGGATCCAAGGTCGCTAAAGCCTTTAGCTGCATTTATGTCGAGTGCTGATCTAGCAGCCTACATAGAAAATTATGCAACTTCAGTACTCTCTTCATGGAAAAGATAGGTTATCCTTGGTTTTAGCCAAGAGACTTAGAAGATAAATGTACTTACTTCACTTGGGTATTCAGATTCTTCACCATCTCTACTCCTAATTGTCCATTGTCATTCCAGTACTCCTACTCCCTCACTAGGTATAAGTATTTTGTTCCTGTGGAAAATACCAGAACAAGTTTATAGGCATAGACGAACACAAGAGAAACAATATCAAGAGTGTGGTATGGAAGAACCATCCATAGACGAACATTATTTGCCAATTCAGTTATAAACTTAGTGACCATAGCCATCTCTGCGAGTGCACGAACCACAACATTTAAAACTGAACCATTTTCACGAACCCCAACTCTTGGAGACTACTAACTCTGTCATCAAAATGAACCAGAAATGATATCGTATTACAACTACTGTTTGTGATAACAAAATAACCAAAACCTCCAACTGTCATCTGGAAAGTGAGGAAGGAAAAATATAAGAAACTATCAATCTGATACTTTACCGAGATTTAGAATAAAGTTCCAATTAGCGGGAAAGGGCCATATTATGCCAAACTACAAGTGTGCCGGGAAGTGTGTTACCTTTGAATAGCACACCAAGGCACACGAAGATTATCATGAATCTAAACTCCAGGTGTGTCGCACCAGCAATGGAATACATAAAGAAAATTTTGGTAAACTCTCCCAGTAGCTTACAAGTTACAATAGAGGTTTGTATGACAACAAGCGAGAGCAACACTTCGTTAGCTTTCCTTCCCAATAGACGGTAGATGAACTTCACTGCCTAAATAATTTAGATAATTCTTTGTTAATTTCATATGTATGTGCACCAAGTGTTCTTCTTAGCTATTGTTTTACATTAGGGATTGAAAAAAGCATCCCAGATGCACAATAAACAGTGAATACAAATCAATAACTGAAATATAGATACTGAAAAAGGAAAAGGAATCTCAAACTACAACACTAATACCTCTAAAATTTGCCGTTCTCTCGTGAATTCAAATCCAATCAAGCAAATGTGAATAAAACTAAGAAAATGCATAACAAATCAAAGAACTACAACATAACAAATGAATAGAATCTACAATGAAATTAAATGAATGAAGTTGAACAAACTTCCAGACGGCCAAATCTGAGAGACTCTGTTTCCCCTTTGTCCTGCACCAGTACACCGCCTTTCTCTTCATCGCTGGTGAAAAACTTCAGTGCAACGATGTAAACAGTTCGATTCAGAGACAAACCGCGACAATCAACTGCTATGATTTTGATTTCGAGCTCGATTTTCTCGATAAGCCACAAAAACCCTAATTTTCTTCCTTTACAGCTAAAACAAGCTCAGATCAGCTAATTTCACCAATCAAACTACACAAAACCTTAACAATTGAGTCGACACACATGGTAACAAATAAACTTACTAGTTACAACCGAGGACTTCGTCGGCGCGATAACCTGTCGAAATTTCGGATACAGTATTCACATATATAATCGGAAGATCAGGATCTAAGGCATCGGAGACATCGATTGAAGATGGCCTTGTTAAAGTATAGAAAAATTGAGAGACGATTGAGGATCGATGGTGATGAGCAGACACATCTGAGAAAAATGATGAGTTTTTTTTTTTTGTCAATGATCGATTATTATCTACAGAAAAAAAATGGGAGGAAATTGGTGATTGTTGTGAAAAAAACTTGAAGGGAAAGATCAACTAAAAAAATTCTTTCGATCAGTGACGTTTAGCGAAATAAAAAAATGACTTTTAGTGCCTATTTCTATTTATTGCCAGTAAAAAGTTAGTGTTTCCTAGATAATGTTCATTTACCAGTAATAGTTCTGGTTTACGGAATAATTTAGTGGCAGTTGATTTAATGCCATTAAATAATTGCCACTAAAAGTGGTTTTTGTTGTAGTGGGAATAGACCTTGAGAGACGGAGGTGGAGCTGGGGTGGAACAATTGGAATTGGAAGGACGGCTGATATGGCCTTTTGATTTTCCGTATTAGAAGAAAAATATGGAGAAGTCTCGAAGAAGGTAACATCTGCAGAGATAAAATACTTATTAGTAGAGGGATCAAAGCATTTGTAACCTTTTTGCAGACGAGAATACCCGAGGAATACATTTAAAAGTCTCATGCTGAAGTTTGTCTTTTCCAAGGGTAAGGTTATGAACAAAACAGGTGCAACCAAACACACGTGGAGGAAGGGGAAACAAATTCTGGTCGGGATAGATGAGACTTTTGTACTTCAAAACAGATGAAGGATGAAGGCATACGATTGATTAAATAACATGTTAACTTCTTAATGGAAACACCAAATTGATTGCGAATTTCAGTACAAATTTTTTGAAAGATAAAGAATAACTCAGATCTATTTTTCATTAAAAATAACCACGTGCATCGAGAATAGTCATGAATAAAAGTCACAAAATAATGAAAGCCTAAGGAAGAACTGACACGACTTGGACCCCATATGTTTGAATGAACAATTTCAAACATAAGGGGGGCCTTATTATTGATGCGCTTTGGGAAAGAGGCATGAGTTTGCTTACCAAGCTGACATGACTCACATTCTAACAGAAATAAACTAGATAAATTAAGAACCATCTTTTGCAGTTTCAAGAGACTCGGATGACCCAGTTGACTATGGAGTAATTCAGAGTAAACAACGGAAGTGAAAACATGTGGTGTTGGAATCGATAGCAAGTACAATCCTTGTGACTCATGTCCTTTTCTAATTATTTGTCCCGTACCCCGATCCTGCACAAGAACAAAATCATCAAGGAAGGTTACAACACATTTCAGGTTTTTGGTTAATTTGCTAATGGAAATAAGATTATATGGACATTCATGTGCAAAAAGGACTGATTTTAAAGGTATGGAAAGAAGAGGGTGAGTTATACCTACCCCTTTTACAATAGTCTTTGATCCATTAGCCAAAGCAACAGTAGAGAGGGTAGGAGTAGTAAGAGTAGAGAGTATTTTTGTTACCAGAAATATGGTCAGAAGCACTAGAATCAAGAATCCATTGTTCCTGAGATGAAGATTGTGCGACATGAGCAAAGGGGTTACCAGGTTGCACTGGGCGGCAAACAACTGATAAAGTTGATGATTGTTGCGTTGATGCTTTGTACTGAAGGTAGTCATGATAGTTTGCTCCCGTTAAAGTGATAAATGGAGATGATTCATCCCTGATATCAGGTGTAGTAATTATAGATGATAGTGGGGAAGAGAAAGTTGGTCTTCCAATATTCTGACTTTCATTCTTTTCGGTTATTCTTTTTTAAATAAATGACTTTTACCCTGATTATCAACCAAATTTAATAAAATCAGAACAGAGGTAGAAAAAACAGCATAGAACTGGGCAGATTAGAGGCTAGCAGATTACCAAGAATGTGATTGATGAAGAAACAAAAAGAGGAGAGAGATCCAATAGAAACTGATGCAATCTGGGAAGAGAAGAGGTAAAGTCGACTAGAAAGGAACCTAATTTTGTCAGAAAAAGTGGCTGTAGACGAGTCAAGCACGCAGATTCAACGTGTGGGATTTTCAGAGAATGATTGTTGGAGTAGAGGAGAAAAATTATGTGGGTTGTGAGTAGGGGGTTGTCGTATTTGGCTGTCAAGTTGCAACCAGTTCCTAGGACTTTGTTTCTGGCAAAAACTTTTAGCCATAAGATGATTTGTTTTTTGTTTTAAGGATAATTGAGCCCTAGGCTCTGATACCATGAGAAATTAGAAGGAGAAGAGAAGAGATTAGGTATTAGTTGCTTAATTATTCCCTCAAGCTAATGAGATTATATAGCTGTTACAGAGAGTGTAAATATGGAAAGAAACTAATGAAAATATTACACAATCTCCTAATTGCCTAATTATAAAGATTTAGAGAGATTCTCATATCTGTACTATTATTACAGGGATTTGGGGATATTCTCATATCTACATTATTTAATTATATCATATCTAACAGTGTAGTATTTCAACGAGATTTCAACATCAAATTTCCGTGTTTTCAAAATAAGCGAACTCAAGTTGATTTCCCCACTTTGAGTTTGAGGGGACATGTTAATATGAGTCTAGGTTCATACACGGAAAGAAATGGATCTTGAGCTTAACTCAAACCCAAAAGCTAGCTTATGAGGGGATGGTTGTCCAAGACCATATAAGAGGAGATCACTCATCCCCTTTTCATCCGATGTGAAGACTCTTCAACACCTCACCCCACGCCCAGGACTGGTCATCTAGTGCATGGACAATTTAATATGGGAGCCCAACATTGGTAAACAAGAATTGAGATGTGTCCTGCTCTGATACCATGTAAAAAATGAATATTTGGCCTAACTCAACTCCAAAAGCTAGCTTATGAGGGGAGGATTGCCCAAGACCATATAAGGTGACCACCCATCCTTTTTTCATCCGATGTGGGACTCTTTAACTGACGTGTAGATTCATTGTCCTTGAATAAGGAAATTGGTTAAAATATTTTGTAACATACCTTAGGATTCCACAAAGGTAGGGGTAAGGTCTGTGTACATCCTACCCTCCTCAAACCTCACTTGTGGGATTACACTGGGTATGCTGTTGTTGTAGGATATTATGTATTGTAGTTATAGAATAATATGTACCTAGTTAGCAGAAGGGTTGAATTACTTTTTCATATTGTACATATCCTAAGACTTATATAAGGACCACCTCCTGTGTCGTGTTAATTAAGTCAATGAGAAGCTTTTCTAAAGAAGAAATTTGTCATTGACCTGATTAACAATGTCCAAGAGATGCTCCTTTTAGGAGTATTAAGCTATGTACAATATCGTAGATATTCAATTCCTATGCTAATAAAGTAAATATGCTATAATTAAATACATGATATCCTAAGATATTTTTTGAGAATGTTATCCTAAGATATCTTATTGAATATTCTATTCAGAATTTCAATTTTTAAGTACAATGAATCTAGATGTGTATGCATCTAGACACATTTCCTTGATATTTTAACATGCCCCCTCAAATTCAAAGTGGGGAAACATACTTGAGTCTTGATATTTTAACATGCCCCCTCAAGTTCAAAGTGGGGAAACATACTTTGAGTTTGCTTGTTTCGAGAATATAGAAAGTTTATGCCGAAATCTCGCTGGAATAGTGTAGTCACCAAAAAGAGAAGTTGGGATGAAATTCTTTCCTTCGAAAGGTCACTGTGAACTGCATATCGAAAGAAAGTGCTTCTTGCACTACACACGAAAAGAACTCTATTCTCAATCTTCAAAAAGAGATAATGTTTTGCAAATCTCCATAACATTATCAGTGCAAGTTGAATTGCCAGAAAGTGTCGAGAAGTTCAAGGTTTAAAAGACGACGCTGACTGCATAAAAGAGTAGCAGTGCCGCTCATCGGAACGATAAACAGTGCTTGAACGATCTTAAAGAGAGGCGCTGCCTGAATAGACACCTGGAGAGTAGGGGCACCAGTTATCGGAGACAGGAGCAGCGTTGAGCCCCAAAAGATAGCACAAAATACAAACACATTAGCCCGGCAGCGCATATACTGGCTGGTAGCTCTTGTGGTAGCAGAAGCTATTTGTGTCTGCTAAGATCTTTGAGGTTCTGATACAACATGAAAATAAAAAAAGAACTTCTCATTGACTTGATTAACTAGGTACAAGAGGCGGTCCTTATATAGGGGTCTTAGGTTATGTACAGTAAGATAGGTAATCAATCTTTATGCTAATAAAGTAAGTAAATATTCTATAATTAAATATAAGATATTCTAAGGTATCTTATAGAATGTTTCAAATGATTTTCCTTGGGGTGGGGCTATTCTCCCGACCCCCCGTGAATGCAGGATGCTTCATGACCGGGCTGCCTTTCTTTAAGTACAATGAAATGATATGTTTATGAATCTAGACCCATATTTACTTGATATTCAACAATGTACTTGTGCTAATTCAAGGGGATAAAATTTATATTCAGTTGTCCTCTTTGTAGGCCCCAGCTTTTGTATTTATAGATGAGATTGATGCTATTGCTGGAAGGCATGCAAAAAAGGATCCGCACAGGAAGGCAACATTTGAGGCTCTGATTGCTCAGCTTGATGGGGAGTGAGTATCTTAGTTACATTCCATGGATATAGCACTCTTTTCTTTGCAAAGAAAATTTCATATCGGAGAGCACTATAGTGATGCTGCTTTTGATGAGTTCCGACTCTAGAATCTTATTCTGCAGTTTGCTTGATATGGCTTGTCAAAGAACATTTCCCCTTCCCTACATCTTCTTTTACGAGTTAGCAATATTTTGTCATACTACAAACAAGACTTCTGTGATGTAATTTTGGTTTATATGTTTATCAAGTGCACTGCCAGAGCTAGAAGGAAGCAGTAATATACATAGCAAAAAAGATTACGCTAATATTCTAGAGAAGTACTAAAGGCAAATCCACTTTTTCCCTCCTATATTCTTGTTCCATTGTGCAGCCAAGATAATATAGGATTTGTTTGCGCAGGAAAGAAAAAACTGGCATTGATAGATTTTCACTAAGACAAGCTGTCATATTTATCTGTGCAACCAATCGGCCAGATGAACTGGACTTAGAATTTGTTCGCACCGGACGTATTGACAGACGTGTGTATATTGGTTTACCAGATGCAAAGCAACGAGTGCAAATTTTTGGAGTTCACAGTGCTGGGAAGCAGCTTTCAGAGGATGTTGCCTTTGAGAAAGTAAATTGCTTGCTTCATTAGTTCTCGTTGCTAGCTTGGAATTTCCTCTTACATATGATTTTCTTGAACATAAAAATTACTTTCACGTTACATACGACAGCTTCTTTTCGAGGGGTTAGAAGCAACCCTACTGCACAGGCCAAAAGCCAGTTGTTCCTTTTCTTGCACCTAGTTATGGGATGACAATGATGTTTTTTTGTTAATGACTTAATGTATGCTGATGAAACCCTCCATTTGGAACACCTAATCTGAGGCTCAGGTTTTGGAATTTGATTGTTGAATTGTTTTCCTTGCACTTTTGCAGCTTGTCTTTCGTACAGTTGGATATTCTGGGGCAGACATAAGAAATCTAGTCAATGAAGCTGGAATAATGGCGGTAAGTTTGTTCTGTGTTTTCATTGATATATAACATCTGTAATCACTATTGGAGCTTCATATCAGTTGACCTATTGTTTCCTTGACATTGACAAGTTCTTTTTCTTAAACGATTGTTAAGTTATTGGCAATTGACTTAAGATCACATTATTAACATGGAGACTTGTAAAACACAACATACAGTTTTTTGTTTCTGTAAAAATGTATATTGGTGGCATATATGAGATCATGTAATTAGCTTTTTTCTGTAACGGTGGACTTTACAGCATGATTTTTTTGGAAAAAAAAAATAGATGGTGGATAGGATAGCATATAATATTTTAAGAGGAGTAAATATGGCAAACTTAGGTGGCTCTAACTGAAAGTTGTGGATCAGATGCTTGGAAAATCAACCAAAATCAGGAGTCAAGTATAAGAGCGGTCACCACAAGTGACAATAAACAAGCAAACAAGTGCTTTTTAGGAATCACCTTTATTAATGATCAATTTATCTATAACAGGGGAAAACACAAACCACAAAGTTGATTAAAACATCTTCTCGGGCACCCTTACAACTTAAGTGCATGCATGGCCTGGTCTCCACCTTAACTCCTCCATCACATATCAATGTCAAACAGTACACCGAAGTTTCCAAACTTTGACAACTGATTAAACTAATTAAAACTTAAACATTTACATGATATATGCTAAGTATTGTCCTCGTTAGGAAACACTAATCCAAGTTGAAATAGGGTGTCTTTGTTATGAGGGAAATTTTTTCCCTCAAGGACAATCATGTTTTCTGATTTTCTATTTTCTTGAGCGTGTTAGCTAAGTATTCGAATTTTTCATGCAGGTAAGAAAAGGACATTCTAAGATCCACCAGAAGGATATCATTGATGTTTTGGACAAGCAATTGCTTGAGGGTATGGGTGTGCTCTTGACAGAGGAAGAGCAGCAGAAGTGTGAGCAAAGTGTATGCAATCTTTCCCTGTTGCTCCTAAAAGAAACAAGATGTATCAGTTTATGTTATGATCGATTTAAAACTTTCTACTAGATATCTCGTGAAAAAAGACGATTGTTGGCAGTACATGAAGCTGGTCACATTGTCTTGGCACACTTGTTCCCTCGGTTTGACTGGCATGCTTTTTCTCAGCTTCTACCTGGTGGCAAGGTATTATGTTTTACGTGAACATTGGTTTTTTTATATTCAATCTGGCTTTTGTTGACTCAACTGTTGCTCGTTTTACTGAGCAGGAAACTGCGGTATCAGTTTTCTACCCCAGAGAAGATGTGGTTGATCAAGGTTATACAACATTTGGCTACATGAAAATGCAAATGGTAGTAGCTCATGGTGGGCGTTGTGCCGAACGAATTGTATTTGGCAATGACATTACAGATGGAGGAACAGATGATCTAGAAAAGATCACAAAGGTAGATCACATTTCTTCAAATGTTGCAACATCCAAGCAGTGACGGAGCAAGTACTCTTGATTTTACTGTCTGTTCTTCTTTTAGTTGTGGTAGGAGCAATAACTATTGGGTGGTGGAGTAATGCAATTTTGTTGTCACACGTGTTGTTGAGTCCCACATAGGCAGTGCGATGGGGGACTTGGTCCCCTTATATGGTCTTGGGCAATCCTCACCTCTTGAACTACCTTTTGGGGTTGAGTTAAGTCAATGTCCAGTTCTTATCATGGTATCAAAGTAAGACCCATCCAAATCTTGGTTTATCAGATGTTGGTTCCCCAGATTATATTGTTCACGTTCCAATTGGCAGGTCGGGGCGTCAGGGGTGTTGAGTCCCACATCGGCGGTGGGATGGGGGACTTGGTGTCCTTATATGGTCTTGGAAAATCCTCACCTCTTGAGCTAGCTTTTGGGTTGAGATAGGCCCGAGGTCCATTCTTATCAAATGTTATTTAGGTGTGGAGAAATCAGAAAGATATAAGTTAAGGTATTGAGGAAATTACAACATCTGTAAACAATAACAACAACATAAGATCCCACAAGTGGGGTTTCGGGAGGGTGGGGTGTACGCAGATCTTACCCCTACCTTTGTAGGGTAGAGAGGTTGTTTTCTATAGATCCTCGGCTTTAAGAAAAAAAGAATCGTTTCTCAAAACAGTTTCAGAAAAAATAAATGCAAGAGTGAATAAGTTGTGATAAAAATATTATAGAAAGAAAATATTGACAACAAATTAGTAAAGATAACCAAAGTAAAATAAATAGCATTAATAATAAAATTGAAGAAATAGATAATGCTATCATTATGATAATAATAATAATGGTAAGGGAGCGAGCTTAGAACCGTGCTCTACCACTGGGTAGAGAGAAGTCGCTCGACTATCTACTAACCATCTACCGTAATCCTCAACCTCCATGCTATCCTATCTGGTCAAGTCCTCAGTGAGCTAAATATGTGTCACGTCCCTGTCTAATCACCTCTCCCCTATTCTTTCTCGGTCTACCTTTACCTCTCCTTAAACCTATCACTGCCAACCTCTTACACCTCCTCACTGGGGCATTTGTGCTCCTCTTCACATACCCGAACATCTCCGCGTAGCTTCCGCATCTTGTCCACCACTGAAGCCACTCCTACCTTGCCCCCGTATTTATTTGTACGAGCGGAATTCTTTTTTTTGTAATGGATTATCTTCGTTCCTAATCTTGTCTCTCCTAGTGTATATATCTTTTGTGTATGTGTGTGTTTTAGTATTTGCATTCAAGCTACTCTGCTTTTATATATGCTAGATTTGCTAATTTTGCTTTGCTAGCATTAGTAGTGTGGGAGGTGAAAAGCAGACAATCTTTGAGTATGTGATTGCTGTCACCCCAAATTTTACTACATCTATGCCAGATTGCTCGGGAAATGGTGATAAGTCCTAGGAACTCTAGGTTGGGCCTTACTGCTTTGACAAAAAGAATAGGATTGGGTGATCGGCCTGACAGTCCTGATGGTGAGATTATAAAATATAAGGTATAATTCCTTTGTGGAACATGAACTGTCTTGGTTTAAAGCTTGATATTTATTTTTCACAACATATTCTCGATTCCCTAACTTGTTCACCTCGTGTGATGATTCAGTGGGATGATCCTCATATAATTCCTGCTGATGTGACAGTTGAAGTTTCTGAGCTATTTACTCGTGAATTGACAAGGGTAACTCAAATTTTCCTTTCTCTTATGGTTATATTTGGTTATTCCGGACAGGAGAAGCGATTTTGTTTCCATATTTCTAATTTTTCAATGCATGAATTTTTGCTTGTGGTTACTTGATAAAAAAAATGAATATTTGCTTGTGGTTATACTAAATGTTCCACTTGTTAAATGCATCAGCAATTTAAAACTGTCTAGGTATATGCAACCACCACTCTAGCCTCTCCACCAATTTGTTTTTTTAATAACCGTGGTGTCCGGGCTAGCGAACACTCCACGCCAATCTAAAAAGAAAAAAAAAAGAATCAACCCAAGCTTCTTGGTTATACATGCAAATTCTAAATTTTTTAGTGCCATGGGCCTCCTTCGTATGTTCTTTGGTAATAACTTGTGGAAAGGTCGTCTCAAGTGGTTAATAATTGTGGTACTTCTACATACTTTAATCTGGTTCGCCTTTTCCTTTTCTTTTTTTTGTGTTTTTTTTAAGGCTGATTTTTATCATGCTATGTAAAGCTGTAGGTCCAACTTTAAAAAAGGGCAGCCCGGTGCACTAAGCTTCCGCTATGCGCGGGGTCCGGGGAAGGGCCGGGCCACAAGGGTCTATTGTACGCAGCCTTACCTTGCATTTCTGCAAGAGGCTGTTTCCACAGCTTGAACCCGTGACCTCCAGGTCACATGGCAACAACTTTACCAGATACTCCAAGGCTCCCCTTCTTTAGTCCAATTTTAGTTTCACTATATTACCATCAAAGTACTATTAATTGCCACAAAAGATTTGAATACTGAAGAGCACTGCAAATTTAGAAGGAAGATTGCTAGTTTATTTAGTTCCATGATGCAACTTTGAGTTATCCATCTGTTACAAGCAGTTCTTATTCTACTCTTTTGCAATATAAAAGATAATCTAACTTAATTTGTATCACAGTATATTGATGAGACAGAAGAACTTGCAATGAGGGGATTGATGGCGAACAGGCATATACTGGATTTGATTTCCAATGAGCTTCTTGACAACTCGAGAATAACTGGATTGGTATGATAAACCTGCAGTTGTGTTCTCTATTCTGTTAAAGAGTGTACCTGATTAGAAATGGAAATATATGTATGCACCTGCTTTTTGCAAATCAACTTTTAATCTCCTCACAACAATCAATTTTCTTCATACCAAGTGCACTTGCGTTGCCTATTTTTCATTAATATGCATCGCACAGAGTATCTATTGCTTGTTCCTGTACACGTTTCGCCACCAATTCAGTTGTATGAGTTGTTACATGCCATCTTAATTTGTGAATAGTTGAGACCTTTTCTGTAAACAGTTACTGAAATGCTTGACATATCCGAGCTTTAAAGCATCATTTCAGGCAAGGTTCCCAAAATAATGAAAGAGAATATATAAATAGTGTTACAAATTTTATGTGAGCCAGCAAGCAGATTGATACATGAAATCACACCAAAATAGGATGGTTGAAATGGAGAAATGCCACTGCGGTGTTATGTGACTAAGGATACCTACCAAAGTGAAAGGTAGTTCTATAGAACAGATATAAGACTAACAGTGTTATATGGGAGTGAGTGTTGGGTCGCTAAAGTCTTATCATATTCACAAGATGAGTGTCACAAGATGCACATACTAAGATGGATGTGCGGTCATATAAGATTAGAAATCACCATATTCAGTAGAAGGTGTAAGTGGTGAGAAAAGGTTTGCTTGAAATGGTTTGGTCATCTCCTGCAAATGCACTGGTTTGTAGGTACGAAACCATGGTGAGTAAAGGTGTTAAAAAGGGTAAGCTGTCCCAGCTTGTATTTTGCTGGGCTATCTGGAAGAAAAGAAATAGTACTCCTAGATGTTTTGAAGACAAGTTTAACTCTATCCAAAAAGTTAATATGAACCATATTTTAAATTTCCAGTGTTGGTGTAAAGAAACGCGGATAGAAGTTACAGATGCTATTTTACAGTTTATGAAAGCCTTGTAAAATGTACAAGGTGGTGATGTAATTTGAAAATACAGCTGCCAACACAGCTCTGTGCTGATGAATATATTATTACCATTCTTTAGAAAAAGAAAGGTGTTAAATTGGAGGCAAACCTAAAATCACATGGAATGAAGTTGCCTGGTAAGACCTACAATCTCTTAGAATCCACACAGATCTAGCGAAATAGGGTATAATTTAAGAAAAAGATCTATATAAGTGACACCTAATTAGCGGGAACTAGGTTTTAGTCATTTTAGTGCATTTACTTGATGATGATATGAAATGTTGCTTAAATGAAGAAGTGGGAATTCATATAGCCGATCCCAACTTTGTTGGGGACTAAGGCATAGTTGTTGTTGTAGTACATTACTTTAGATCTTATGTTTTCTAGAATCTTTTAGTCCTGTTTGAGGTTATATCATTTATGCCAGTAGAAATATATAGAACTTCTAGTACTATTTTTTTGTCATTATTTGTGCAATATGGGTCTATGATGAGATTAAATGAAGCGGCATATCAGTTAGCATTCATATAGCAGACCTCGCTCTACCTATCAAGGTAGATGTAAGGTCTGCTTACGCTCTACCCTCCCCAGACCCCATGTTGTGGGACTCCACTGGGTATGTTGTTGTTGTTGTTGTATAGCAGACCTCGACTTGCTTGAAATTGAGGCCTGGTTATTTATAAGACGGAATGACATTGCCAGAATGAGAATACTTCTTGAAAATTAATAGATCACAAAAGCACTATAAGATGTTCATAGCGTGGAAAAGTATTGGTCAAGAATAACTTGTACAATTGCATCCAAAGCCCGTGATAAATTATAGGCAGAATACACAGGCATGCCCCTGGACTTGCCAATTTTTTTATATTTAATCACCTTAATTAAGAGAGTGATCTAGGGAACACCTGACCTATGCGCGCGATGTGCCTATTAAACACAACACACTAATATGGCACTTCAAGTGATCCTCACCTAAATTTAAGTGTGTATTGACTTATACTCCTAACATGGCTATAATAACAACCATTTTCTTCTCTCTTACACCATCTTTTTCCCCTATCAAGTCCACCATTTATGGCCATTCCGCTCGAGTTGTTTTTTCAAGAGAAGAAAACATTTTCCCCCTTTAGTTTCACTGTATTACCATCAAGTTCAGGGGGCTGTCTTATGTATTCTGCCTGCATAATATTTGTTCTAGTATGAGTAGTCCAGAAACTAGGTATGGAATTGAAATGTTAGATTAGAGGATAGAAATATCTGGCAGAAAAAAGTTGGAGTTAATTGATTTCCTACTTGGGACACAAAAATTTGACTGGAAGTGCTTATAGATTTGTACCGCAAGTAGAAGAAAATGTATGTCATGATAAAGTTCTAGCCGACTCTCTGACACGTGGTAATTTGGGGAGACAATTTATGGATTATTTCTGGTGTTAATAACAATTTGCTCAAATTTTGCATCGCTTAAGAGTATTGTTTCAGGCTTAAAAACTCCTCAAAAACTACCTATTGTAAACTATGTTTACCAGGAAAAAACCCTATTATAAACTATATGTATGTTCATTTTGACAAAGGAAATCTCACATAGAAATTCTTGGAAAGACGGTGTAATTGGAGCGGTATATGAGATATCAAGGTTGGTTATAATTGAACTAGCAGATGAAGAACTCCCCCTCAGATAGACTTTTTGCTCCTTAGGAAGGTTGACAACGGTCTTTGTAAAGACTGCAAGGTTATTCCGAGTGAGTATCTTACAACCCGATATAAGCTTTTGGTGATGGATTTGGAGATCAAGATGGAGAAGAAGAGGAGGGTTGTGGATGACAGGCTAAGAATCAAATGGGGGAGTTTGACCATGGCTAATGAAAAGGAGATGGGGGAGAGGTTTTTGGCCAGGAGGGCTTAGGGGAGTAGTGGGGATGTGATCGGTATGTGGGACATGACGTTCAGTTGCATTCGGGAGGTAGCTAGAGAAGTGCTAGGGGTCTCGCGGGGTAGCCGTGGTGGGCATCTAGGGGACTGGTGGTGGAATGATAAAGTTCAAGGGAAGGTGGAAGCAAAGAAAGTGGTGTATGCGAAATTGGAAAAAAGCAAGGATGATGTGGAGAAGTGGACGAATAGGGAATTATATAAGATGGCGAGGAAGGAGGCAAAACTAGTGGTTACGGTGACGAAAACGGCGACTTTTGAACGCCTGTATGTGGAATTAGAGGAAAAAGGCGGGGATAAGAAGTTGTACAGACTAGCCAAGGCGAGGGAGATGAGGACTCGTGACTTGGATCACGTGAGGTGCATCAAGGACGAGGACGGTAAAGTACTCATAGAGAAGGCGCGTATTAGACGGAGGTGGCAGTCCTACTTCCATAAACTCTTGAACGAAAGAGATAAATATATTGTGTTGGGAGATCTGGAGAAATCCGGAAGGTATCGGGATTTTGGATATTGTATAAGTATTAAGGTTGAAGAGGTTAAGGGTGTTGGTCGCAGGATGCGCAAGGGACGAGTGACCGGGTCTGATGAGATCCTAGTTGAATTATGGAAAAGCGCAGGCAGGACATGTTTGGAATGGCTGACTGAGTTATTTAATGTCATTTTTAAGAAGACAGGAATGCTCGAAGAATGGAGGTGGAGTGCAATGATTCCTTTGTACAAAAACAAATGTGACATTCAAAGTTGCAACAATTATAGGGGTATCAAGCTGCTAAGCTACACTATGAAAGTTTGGGAAAGGGTCGTGGAGATGAGGGTGAGTAGAGACGTGTCTATTTTCGAGAACCAATTTGGATTCATGCCGTGACATTCGACTATAGAAGACATTTATCTTATTAGGAGGTTGGTGGAGCAGTATAGAAAGAGGAAAGAGACTCACATATGGTTTTCATCGACCTCGAGAAGGCATATGACAAAGTCCTTAGGGAGGTTCTATGGAGATGTTTGGAGGTTAGAGGTGTACATGTGGCGTACACTAGGGCGATCAAGGATATGTATGATGGAGTCAAGACCAGGGTACAGACAGTAAGAGGAGACTCGGAGCACTTTCCAGTGATGATGAGGCTGCACCAGGGAGCAGCTCTTAGCCCATTCTTATTTGCCTTGGTGATGGATGGACTGACACTACAAATTCAAGAGGAGGTGCCATGGTGTATGTTATCCGCAGACGACATGGTCCTGATTGATGAGACTCACAGCGGAGTGAACGCTAAGCTGGAGGTTTGGAGACAGACTCTGGAGTTTAAAAGGTTCAGGCTGAGTAGGACCAAGACAGAATACTTGGAGTGTAAATTCAGTAACGGGAGCGACCATGAGATAGACGTGGAGGTGAGGCTTGTTAGTCAGGTCATTCCAAAGAAAGGAAGCTTCAAGTATCTCGGGTCTATTATCCAAGGGAATGGAGAGATTGATGATGATGTCAACATCGTATTGGTGCAGGGTGGATGAAATGGAGGCTCACACCTGGAGTCTTGTGCGATAAAAGGTGTC
The DNA here is from genome assembly GCA_034509755.1 of Anisodus tanguticus. Lineage (NCBI taxonomy): Eukaryota > Viridiplantae > Streptophyta > Magnoliopsida > Solanales > Solanaceae > Anisodus > Anisodus tanguticus. The sequence continues at coordinate 29,167,316 of CM067558.1, forward strand.
ATCAAAACTTAAAGGAAAGTTCTAAAGGGTGGTGGTTAGATCGACTATGTTGTATGGGGCAGAGTGTTGGCCAGTCAAGACTTCGCACATTCAAAAGATGAAAGTTGCGGTAAGGATGCTGAGATGGATGTGCGGGCATACAAGGAGGGGTAGAATTAGAAATGATGATATCCGGAACGGAGTGGGAGTGGCCTTGGTGGAGAATAAGATGCGTGGAGCGAAGTTGAGATGGTTCGGGCATGTGCGGAGGAGAAACATAAATGCCCCAGTGTGGAGGTTGGCTATGAACAGGTTCAAGAGGGGTAGAGGCAGGCCGAAGAAGTATTGAGGAGAGGTGATTAGACGGGATACGACGCAGGTGCAACTTACTGAGGACATGACCTTAGGTAGGGGGTTATGGAGGACACAGATTAGGGTAGAAGGGTAGTAGGTAGTTGAACGTAGTTCTATTTACACTTACATACTGGCAGTTGTGGTGTTATTATTGTAGCTTTGCTTAGCCTATCATACTAGTAGGCGCATTATTCTAGCTTTGCTTATAGTCTCCTGTCGTTTGATTTCTTCTGTTGTATGTTCTTTCGTGTACTTTGTTTATTATGGCTTATTCGCTTTTGTTGCCATCGTTTTCATACTGCTTTAGATTTCTTATTCGGGTCTGATCGTTTCTCTTGCTTTGCTTGTGCTTATGCTTTGTTTTGAGCCAAGAGTCTTTCGGAAACAACCTTTCTACCCACCAATGTAGAGTTAAGGTCTGCGTACACTCTACCCTCAGATCCCACGTTGTGGGATTTCACTGGGTATGTTGTAGCAGATGAAGAACCTATGTAATACATAAATGCCCGACAAAATCAAATAAGAGGTATATATATGTATACACCAGATGCCCACTTCAAAACCAACTTCAGGGGATCATGAACTTATTTGGTTCGAAAAGATATACTTGAAATGTCAAAACTCAAAAGAGATGGTTCCTTTATATCTTTGCTGGAAGTAGGAGAGGTCAAGTGCTAGATGATTGACAGTACTAAATAGGATCTTCTTGATAGTTAGAAAGAGGAGGGTGTTACGACACAAAGGAGCTTATTGTGGTACAGATACTTAAACATGCCTGCCATTTTGATTTTTTCCGCGTCGCTCCTCAAGCTCTCTGAGTAGGTGGTAAATTCAAGATGGATAATAAATTTGAAACTTGGACGGGAGATTTAAAATTACCTGCAGACTTCCTCTAATTATCACTTGGTGCCTCTACAGATGTTTAGAGTGGATAAGCACCCTATAGATGTACTATTTCAATTAGTTTAAGCCATGGTAGAATGCACCTTTTTATTTTGTTTCCACATTACCAAGATTCCTAGTTGGATTGGCTCATTCAGGAAACTGGTAATTTTTCCAAGGAGAACACTGGGCATTTTAATTCTTACCCTCTGGCTGCATTATTTGGGACTATCTGAATGGTAAAACCCATAAATTTATTTTAATTTTAATCTTAGTGCCTATTTGTGGTTTCAACATGTTATGGATTTTGAGTAAGAGCTTCTTGTCTGGCATATTAAAACTGGGCAAACTTGTAAGGTTCTTTAGACAAGAGAATACCAGTCTATAGACCTATACTTACAGCTTTCTTTATACAAGAGAATACCTTAATTTTTTCATCAAAATCTCAATGTGTACTCCAGTTTGTTTTACTTTGTCTACATCTTTGGTTTGCATCCTTGTTTCTGTTGATATCCTCTGCTGCTTCTTCAGGAAGTAGAAGACAAAATGAGAGGGTTAGACCCTGCCATGTTCGATGATTTTGTGATGCCTCTCCAAATAAACACGGAGGAGGTAATATAATATTTGCAGATTCTCAATCTTCATATTTACTTTCCAGATATTATGTGAAGTCTTTAGAAAAAAACCGTTCTCCTTAACAGATATAATACAAATTTTTGACTTCTTTAGAAACATGAAGATAGGGATCATATAGAATGTGTACAATGCACCCCAATTTCATTTCTGCTGTTATTTTGTTTTAAACATCCTTTTGCTTTACATTACGGGGAATGGGGCTCTCAAAGTACTCTACTAAGGCTTATCGTGTGCTGTTACTGTGTTGTGCATTTGCTTAATGATCGAGTCAGGGGCTACCTTCTTCCTTGTGAATATTTTAGGTTGGAATCTCATGCTATCATGTGGATTTTTATCAGGTTTCGTGGTTTTGATTTTCGAATTATACTGTGCCTATAAAAATGTGTTAAATTCTCAGGAAGGACCATTGCCTCATAATGATCGTTTGAGTTATCAACCGCTGGACATTTACCCTGCTCCCCTCCACAGATGTTAAAATTAATGGTGGCTGTATGAATTTTGTGATCAGACTGACAGTAGTGAAATTTGAGGTGCAGAGATAATGTCCTTTTTCACATCAACTCTGACCAATACTTTGCGAAATTCCTGAATGCATACCAACAGAGGCTGCTAGTAGATAGATAGGTTGAGTAGCAATTTTTTCATTTCTTATCTCAGGCATTCATCTCTTTTTGGCTCGATTTATTTTTCTTTCTTTCTTTTTTGTTCTCTTTTCATTTCCCTTAATTTATTTCATGCTTTATATAGAGGAACTTTGTACAAGAATGTTCAGCAAGAGTTGTAATGATGTAAAAGTGTTGACCAATACCTTATACAATGTTGGTGTCTACTTGCTGAAAGCATTTGGGTATTTACCTGAAATTGAGGAGATTTAAGAGGGAGAGAGACCACCCCACCCCTGAAAAAATCACACAAAAGGCAAGCAATAGAAAAGAGATAAACAGGAAAAAAGCTTGTAGCTAAACTCAAATCAACAGATAGTCAAGAAGCAAGAGCACGAGGAATAAAGCGCAAAGAAATTTGGTACATTACACATTTTAGTTTAACATCACAAGATTCAAGTCTAATTTTTACAAATTGATTCAAAAGAAGTGGCAAGTCCCATGGTTCAACTTTGTTCAAATCTACCACACCAATAATTCTTGCACAAAAGCTACTATCAAGAACATTTGGGGCTAAATAGTGTGATAAGCTTTTCATCTGTCGGATGAAAACGAAAACAAGGAGGCAATTCCATTTCTTCCACATTCCCCCAAATCTGCACAGTTTGCATACTTCCTAGTTTTCTTCAGCTTTTTATTAAAAGAACCTTTCGATTTTTACTAGAGCGTATAAATTTGAATATGAAAAGAAACAAGCTACTAAGAAGCCTAAAAATAAAAAAATAAATAAAAAAACTTCCTCTATAAAGGTGATAAAAATAAAAAAACTGCGTTTGTAATATATACATGTGTATTATGTACATTGGGCTCTCGGTTTTGGTTAAATTACCGTGTATATGGTATATAGTTTAGGTAAGGTTTTAGTCTCCTAGTTTAGGTAATGTTGTGGTGTAATTAGTATTGTACACTTACTATAATTGTATAGTTAGTGTCCAAGTAGAATAATGTTTTAGGAGTAGATTAGGAATAAGATTCTCCTATTATGGAAATATGTAAATTGTATATATACTCTTTCAATCAATGAAAATAATCAAGGGATTATTTCTTTCATGGTATCAGAAGTCTAGGTCTTAAAATCCTCTCTAAAAACTCCTCCCAATTTCCGTCCAACTACACCGATTTCCGAGCCCCTCCTCCTCGGAATTCGTGCTGACGGTCTATCATCTCTTCCCAAATTTTTCTTCCAAATTCCTCAATCACATATTGTTCTATCAATATGTCTACATTCCGGAACACGTTTCATCATGCCCTTACAGTTTCTAACATTAAGAATAACATCCCTCTTGTTCTTGAAATAGAAAACGTCCAATATGCGACGTGGGCCCAACTGTTCAAAATTCACGCACGGTCGCATCAAGTCATCCATCACATAATCCCCGCGGCTCCTGAGGATACGGAGGTGCCAAGACGCGAGGATGATCCTAAGTTGTGGACGACTCTTGATGCCACCGACCTTTAGTGGATATATTCCACAATTTCTACCGACCTTTTGCAAACGATTATTGACCTGACGCTACGGCGCATGCAACTTGGGATAGACTACGTGATATATTCCAAAATAATCAAAATTCTAGAGTTGTTACACTTGAGCAAGATTTCTCCCACGTCAATATGGAAGATTTCCCTAACGTTTCGTCTTATTGCAAGAGATTAAAAGAATTGGCGGACCAACTCCGCAACGTTGGCGCGCCAGTTTTGAATGATCGTCTGGTCCTCCAAATGGTTTCTGGCCTCTCCGAGGCCTATAGTGGTGTTGGAACGCTTCTTCGGCAAAGCAATCCGCTTCCGCAATTTTATCAGGCTCGTTCTATGCTTACACTCGAAGAAGCGGGCATGGAAAAAAGGCGGCTACCGGTGCTAGTCCCGTCGTCATTATGACCGAGTCCACAGTTCATCCTACCGGTTCCAACAACTCGGGCCAAAACCGCACCAACGGTGGCGGCAAAAAGGGTGGAAATAAGAAAAATAATGGCAACAATGGCGGCGGTAACAATGGCGGCAGCCGGCATAGTGGTGGTGGCGGTGGTGGCCCTCGCAGCGGACAGCATCAGCAGCAGTTTTGGGCCCCTATGCAGTGGCAGTGGGCCCCACAGTCATAATTTAGGCCAAATAGTTTTTCACCCCACTAGCAGTGGGCTTCCCAACAGCAGTCCAGGCGCAACACGACCTGGTCCACTTACAGTCAGTCCTCTGGGCCGAGGCAGCAAGCAGGGGTACTTGTTTCATAGCGACTTATGGACGTCTCATGTTCTTAGTTCTTTGGGTCATCGGTACTATGTTCTCTTTTTGGATGATTATTCTAAATTTTTATGGACTTTTCCGATAGTGAAAAAATCTCAAGTTTTTTCCATCTTCTTAAAATTTAGAGCATTCATTAGAACCCAATTCGAACGAGAAATAAAAAATATTCAATGTGATAATGGCAAAGAATATGACAATGGAGTGTTTCGAGAATTCTGTGCTAATAATGGAATCAATTTTCGGTTTTCTTGTCCTCATATGTCTTCACAAAGTGGGAAAGCCGAACACAAAATTCGTACCATTAATAACATTGTCCGAACTTTATTGATTCATGCTTTCGTACCCCCGTCTTTTTGGCATCATGCTCTACAAATGGCAACATATCTCCTTAACATAATTCCTTCCAAAGGTTTGACATATTCTCCCCCCTTCAAATTCTATATAATAAAACCCCTTCTTATTCACATCTTAGGGTCTTTGGGTGTTTGTGTTATCCGCTATTTCCGTCCACCACAATTAACAAACTTCATGCCCGGTCTACTCCATGTGTGTTTTTGGGTTTTCCGTCAAATCATTGTGGTTACAAATGCTTTGATTTATCCTCTAATAAAATCGTCATTAGTCGCCATGTCATTTTTGATGAATCCCAATTTCCATTTGCTAAGGTAAGTAATCTCGTTCCTAATTCGTATAATTTTTTGGATGATGGTATATCCCCGTTTATTATTCACCATTTTCGGACATGTCCCGCACCTAAAATTCTCCAGCGGGCCCACTGCCCGCTAGTCCCACTGGCTCGTCATAAGCAGCAGTTCCCAGTATCATCACTGGGCCAGTTTTAAGGCCAGTCTAGTCCAATTCTGAAACTGGTCCAGTTCCGACATCTGTTACCGTGTTGGGCCAGTAGGCCCACTGCATGCTGGCCAATCCGTCCCGAGTCCAGAAAATTTCCAAAAACCGTCCAATTCTTTCTTGAGTCATTGACCGGTCACTCGTAGTCAACGGGGTATTTTTAAATCGAAAAGACATTTTAATTTAAATTCTAATGTTCTTAAATCACCCTTACCCCGTAATCCTGTGTCTGCGTTAAATGACCCGAATTGGAAAATTACTATGACCGATGAATATAATGCTCTTATTGATAATAAGACGTGGGAGTTGGTGCCCCGTCCATCTGGTATTAATATTATTAGGTCTATGTGGATTTTTGCTCATAAGGACAATTCAGATGGTTCATTTGCCCGACATAAGGCGTGGCTTGTGGGTGATGGTAAGACTCAACAGGTTGGTGTGGATTGTGGTGAGACGTTTAGTCCGGTGGTCAAGCCGGCTACCATTCGCACTGTGCTTAGCTTGGCTCTTTCGAAAGCATGGCCTATTCATCAGTTAGATGTACATAATGCTTTCCTACATAGTGATCTCAAGGAAACAGCCTATATGCATCAGCCTTTGGGATTTAGGGATCCCACATATACTTATCATGTTTGTTTGTTGAAGAAGTCCTTATATGGGCTTAAGCAGTCTCCACGGGCCTGGTATAAAAACTTTGCCGACTATGTTTCGATTATTGGGTTCACTCACAATAGGCCGGATAATTCCTTGTTCATCTATCGTCGTGGTTCGTCCTTGGCCTATATGTTGTTATATGTGGATGATATTATTTTGACTGCCTCTTCCGATGCCTTACGCCAGTCTATCATGACAATGCTCAGCTCTGAGTTTGCTATGAAAGACTTGGGGCCCTTGAGTTATTTTTTGGGGATTGTTGTCACTCGTCATGCAGGTGGGTTGTTCTTATCCCAGCAGAAGTATGCAGCTGAGATCATTGAGAGGGTTGGGATGTCATCCTGTAAGTTCACTTCCACTCCAATTGATACTAAGTCCGAACTTGGGGCTGTGGCCGGCGCACCATACTAGGATCCGACCCGCTATCGTAATCTTGCAGGGGCCCTTCAGGATCTTACATTCACGAGATCAGATATTACATATGTCGTACAGTAGGTGTGTTGTTTATGCATGATCCCAGAGTTGAGCACATGAATGCGCTCAAAAGCATCATTCGGTATATTCAGGGTACACTTGACTATGGCTTACATTTATATCCTTCATCAACGTCAACACTTGTCTCGTATACAAATGTTGATTGGGGTGGCTGTCCGGACACCAGACGGTCTACGTTTGGCTATTGTATGTTTCTTGGTAATAACTTGGTCTCATGGTCTGGGAAGCGTCAGTCGACTTTATCCCGTTCCAGTGCAGAGGCCGAGTATCGAGGGGTAGCTAATGTGGTCTCTGAATCATGTTGGTTATGTAATTTGTTGTTAGAGCTTCATTGTCCCATTCAGAAAGCGACCTTGGTTTATTATAATAATATTAGTGTCATCTACCTTCTACCTTTCTGATAATCCGGTTCAGCACCAGCACACTAAACATATCGAGATGAACATTCACTTTGTTAACGAAAAGGTTGCTCGTGGTCAAGTTCGCGTCTGTCATGTCCCATCCAGGTATCAAATTGCCGACATCTTTACAAAGGGTCTTCCCTCGGTCCTTTTTGAAGATTTTAGGGACAGTCTCAGCGTTCGAAGACCGCCCGCTATGACTTCGGGAGTGTGTTAAATATACATAATATACACACAATATACATGTGTATATTATGTATATTGGGCTCTCGGTTTTGGTTAAATTACCGTGTATATGGTATATAGTTTAGGTAAGGTTTTAGTCTCCTAGTTTAGGTAATGTTGTGGTGTAATTAGTATTGTACACTTACCATAATATTGTATTACCATAATTGTATAGTTAGTGTCCAAGTAGAATAAGGTTTTAGGAGTAGAATAGGAATAAGATTCTCCTATTATGGAAATATGTAAATTGTATATATACTCTTTCAATCAATAAAAATAATCAAGAGATTATTTCTTTCGAATTCAACCAACAAATTTAGCCGATTTATTCAAGAGCAAGTTATCAAGCTCTGTAAATCAAACACCCGTGAAAAGAAGAATCAAAAGAATCAAAGAATTACTTTTAGTGTAAAAGATTGTAACCAGCATAATTCATTTAAATGAAATATTATTAATCGTTATTCCTCCGTTTCAATTTAAATATCTTTCTTTCTTTTTTCATAAAGTATTTTACTTTTTTTTTATTTGTCCCAGTATCTCTTTCTATAATAAGTTAATAATTCAAACATCTGACAAGTTTAAAATCATCCTATATGACAAGTTTAAAATCACAAAATTAAATACATTAAACACATCTTTAATTTTAATTTGAGACCACAAAATTCACAAGTCTATCTTTTTATTCCTTAAAGTCTATCTTTTATTCCTTAAATTTTATGCCCAATAAAAATAAAACACTTTAAATTGTAAAATTAAAACAGAGGGAGTACTATTTTTTAATTTATTATTTTTCAGTCAGCAAAATTTAGTGTTACAGTAATCATTCAAAAAACCTATAAATGTTGTTTTCGGTTTTGTAAGATTATCTCTCTATGATCACGTTATGTCCCCTCCTTATAAGGATTTATGATCAGCAATTGATAAAGCACATATTGCTGAGGATCATTTCTTTAACAAAGAACACAACAGAAGGAAAAAGAGAAACAAAAACTATTACTCCTTCCGTCTCACTGGACACGAAATTTTAAAAATAAAAAATGAGTTTTGAAACTTATGATTTAAAATAAACTACAAAATATCAAAAATTATTTTATTAAAGGTAGAAAGATAAACTAAAATTAAATTATTACTAAATATCGAAAGACATAATTTTTTAGACTAACTAAAAATGAAAGATTATGGATGGAGTTATTAGTGAATATTTCAATATATTCACCATATAATTTGTAATTAATAGTAGTGTATAATTATGGTAAATATAGCATCTTTATTTATATTAGGATTCAACATTGCACACAATATATATATATATATATATATATATATATATATATATATATATATAGCATCTTTATTTATATTAGGACTCAACATTGTACACACTATATTAATGAGAAAGACTCCTCAATGTAGATTAATACAATTCTACATGGTATCAAGAGCCAAAATCCCTCTCTACCCTAAAACATAATTCGGCCACCCTTTCTCTTCCCTTTTCCGGTGTCAAACCGCCCGTATGCCGCCGGTATACCTATGATATACACTGATATACAACTGCCCAACTCTCCACTTCTACAAACAGCCCCGTATACCTCTGGTATACTACTGATATACAACCTTCTCACCTTCCCTATCTCTCCAACAGGCTGCATACCCCTCGTATACAGCCTATACACAACCGATATACACCTTGTATACGACTGATATACCCTCTCTGCCAATATATACTACCCGTATACATACTACCTAAGCTAATATACACCTAGTATATGACTTATTGCCCATATACAGCCTTCCTAAGTCGATATACACCTCGTATGCGGTCAATACTGCCCCATATACACTTCGTATACATCCCGAACCCCCCTCCTATTTTTTCTCTGACCTACTTTCCGACAGCCATCATGGTAGAGAATAACCATGGTTGTGGCAGCGGCCAGTTGCGCAGGGGTGGCAAAGGGGGTCGGGCCACTTCAGCCTGCCAGCCACAACAGGCCTAATACCCAACGAAGTGGGCAGGCCCACTGCCCTGGCAGCTGCATGGGAACTGGGCCTCCACAGCGGTTTTCCGGCACCTTCGAAATACTTCGAAAGTCGCGGCCCAACATAAACTGTGGCTACGGCGGCGAGCCCGGCGGCACGGGAGCATAGTCGATGGGCCACATCCATCAGGCCCAATTTCTAGCAGCCAAAAAGTCCGCTCCAGGCCTTACCCAAACCAATGTGGGCCAGACTTTCGGCCCATTGACTCTCCAACAGCCCGACAATGCATGGTATATGGATACAAACGCCACCTCTCACCTCACCAACAATTATGGTAATCTTCCTCAACTGTGCAATTTAAATAATCCTCAATCTATTATGGTCAGAAATGGTCATCGCATTCCAATACAAGGGTTTGGTCACACACTAACTCTTCCCACCGCTTTAGCTACAATATCTCCATCAACGTGGCATAGTAGACTTGGTCATCCGGGTGCTCATATTTTTTATTCCCTTAGAAACTGAAATTTAATCCAATGTAATAAAGGAACACTTTCCCATAGTTGCTCCTCTTGTCATCTAGGGAAACATGTTAGACTTCCATTTATGCCTCATCTAAGTATTAGTTTCTCTCCCTTTGATATTATTCATGCGGATTTATGGATTTCTCCTATAACTAGCAACCTACGCCATAAATATTATTTGGTGTTCTTGGATGATTTCTATCACTTCCTTTAGGTCTATCCGCTTAAACTCAAATCTCAAGTGTTCTCCAAATTTCTTGAATTTCGTACAATGGTTAAAACGCAATTTGAAAAAGACGTCAAAACGTTTCAATGTGATAATGGTCGTGAGTTCAATAATTCCTTTTTTCATAAATTTTTTGCGGCTAATGGCATGATCTTTCGTTTCTCGTGCCCCCATACCTCCCCTCAAAATGGTAAAGCCGAAAGAATTCTCCGCACCATTAATAACATGATTCGTACCCCTTTTTCATGCGTCTTTCCCCATACTTTTTGGGTATATGCATTAAAAATGGTAGAACACATTCTTAACATCTTACCTACCCGTGTGATTCAAAATAAGACACCCGCCGAAATTCTCTACCATCGGATCTCTACCTATGATCACCTTAGAATTTTTTGTTGTCTTTGTTACCCAAATCTGACATCCACGGCCCCTCACAAATTAGCACCTCGATCCACTCTGTGCGCCTTCCTAGGTTTTTGGTCGAACCATAAGGGGTACTTATGCTATGAGCTATCCACAGACAAAAATTATATCTCACGACATGTCACGTTTGTTGAGTACGTTTTCTCGTTTGATAACATTCAAAAAATCTGAGTCACTGATTACAAATTTCTTGATGATTCAGACACCTCACCTCTAGTCCAAAATACACTACACAACATACTTCCTGCCGCCCCCAGCTCCACCCTCTCACGCTGCCACCATCGAAAATCTGCTGGACCTTTCCCTGGTAGAGACGACCCATCTCGTCATCGTCTCCCCCACCCGTCGGCCATCCTCCTCACCAAACCCCATTGTCACCGCCACATGCCGCCCAATCTCCCGTCGGTCAAACCTGCCCAGCTATCGCCCCACAACCACCCAGTCACAGTATTCCAACCCAGTCACTGTCACCATTCCCGACATCGACCCACTCACAACCCATCGATCTCACTCGATACCTAGTCACACCCAACCAGTCCCGATCACCAAACCCGAACCCCACTTACCCCTACCCCATCGACCAGTCTAAAGAACCTTCATCTACTGTCACTGTCCCGACATCTCAATACCTGAATTCCAGCCCTGATCCGACACCCCACCAGCCACCACCCCACCCAAATACCCAAACATCCCCGGCCCCCACGCACCGAATGGAAACCTGTGCCCAACACGGAATTTTCAAGCCCAAAGTCTATTTTAATCTTTCCACACAAACTATATCCCTAAATTCCCAAAACCCAAAATTATCCAAACTTGACCCGAATTGGAATGCGTTCATGCGTGATGAATTTAATGCTTTAACGAAACATCACACTTGGGATTTGGTTCCTAGACCGGATGGGGTTAATGTGATTCGATGCATGTGGCTATTTCGTCATAAATTCAGAGACAGTGGTGACCTTGAGCGCTATAAGGTGAGACTTGTGGCTAATGGTACTAATCAGCAGGAGTGTATTGATTGTGGTGAGACGTTTAGTCCGATGGTTAAATCAGCTACCGTTCGCACAGTTCTAAGCATAGCTATGGGTAAGCATTGGCAGATTCATTAGTTTGATGTCAAAAATGCATTCTTACATGGGGACTTGAAAGTAACTGTTTACATGCACCAGCCGCCATAATTTATTCATCCGGAGGCCTCTCATTATGTATGTCGTCTTCGTAAGTCACTATATAGTTTGAAACAGGCCCTTAGAGCGTGGTATGAACGCCTCGTTAATTACATTATGCAGATTGGGTTTGTATGCAGCAAGTTTGATCATTCTCTCTTTATATTTCATCACGGTAGTAATATTGCATACTTGTTATTATATGTTGACGATATTGTTCTCACAGCCTTTTCTGATGTGTTAAAAATAGAGATCGTTACTATGTTGAAAGCCGAATTTGCTATGACTGACTTGGGGAAATTAAGTTATTTCTTAGGGATATCAGTGACTAGATCTGCAGATACTATTTTCCTGTGTCAATGTAAGTATGCAGAAGAAATTGTGTACATGGCTAAGATGACAAACTACAAGATCATGCCTACTCCGATTGACTCAAAATCGAAGCTTAGTATTGTTGACGATGATCCAGTGTTTGATTCCTCTCTTTATAGGAGCCTTGCAGGTGCATTTCAGTATCTTACTTTCACCAGGCCTGATATTTCTTATGTTGTTCATCATGTATGTTTGTTTATGCATGCCCCCATGGAGCCTCATTTTACAGCTCTGAAACGTATCATTCGATACGTTAAGGGCACACTTGATTATTGCATCTCTACCCCTCTACACCGATCATGTTGTTATCATATACGGACGCCGATTGGGCAAGCTGTTCGAACATGCGACGCTCCACCTCCGGCTACTGTGTGTTCGTAGGAGATAATCTCATTTCATGGTCTGCCAAGAGGCAAGCCACCCTATCTAGATAGAGTGCAAAAGCAGAGTATAGAGGCGTTGCAAATGTTGTTGCTAAGATCTGTTGGCTCCGAAACCTTCTTTTGGAGCTTCAGTATCCCCTTGCGTAAGGCATCTATGGTATACTGTGATAACATATCCGCGATATACTTATCTCATAATCCGGTTCAGCATCAGTGAACCAAATACATTAAGATGAATATATATTTCGTTTCATAAGAAGGTTGCTATAGGTCATGTTAAGGTGTTGCATGTGCCTTCTTCGTATCAGTATGTAGATATCTTCACCAAAGAACTTCCTAGACAACTAATTCTAGACTTTAAATCCAATCTCAGCATCCAGCCTCCCCGGCTCCGACTGAAGGGGTGTATTAGTGAATATTACAATATATCCATGTAATTAATAATAGTGTATAATTATGATAAATATAAGATTCTTATTCTATTAGGACTCAACATTGTATACAATATATATATATTTATATTAATGAGAAAGACTCCAGAGACTAATACAATTGTACATGAGTAAATATATATCAAGCAAATAATTCAGTAATCAAAACTCTCACACCATCTTCTCGATTACAACTGCAAGTAGAAGAACCCAAACCCACAGACAATTACATTACATACACACACATAATTCAGATTAAAAGCTTTAACACACACTGATGTGATCTTCTTTAACTAGAGATGTCAATAGCCTTCACTTCAGGTTTCTTCTCTTCTTCTTTCGGAAGAGTCACAGTGAGCACTTCATTCTCCATTGCAGCCTTAATTTCCCCTGTATTCGCATTCTCAGGCAGTCTGAATCTTCTTAAAAACTTACCACTGCTCCTCTCCATACGGTGCCATTGATCGTTCTTCTCTTCTTGCTCTCTGCTTCTCTCACCGCTAATCTGCAAAAATCGTCCTTCTTCAACTTCAACTTTCACTTCCTCTTTCTTGATCCCTGTAATTACGGAAATTAGGAGTGTCAAATAAGCTAACTGAGTTAAATTTAGACAAGTCAAAATGAATGAGCCATTGACCATTTAAAAATTACTTAAGCTGAAAAGGATCGAGCTGAAATAAGCTAAATATCGGATCATAACCCGGTCTGCTCAATCTAAACTGGCTCCATATCAACTCAATTTTTAAATAAATTGAATTAAGTGGATCAAAATGAGCAGGTTATTAACCTATCTAAAAGGACGGAATAGGCAGATCATGATTTTATGAGTTAATTTTAACACCCTACCAGACATGGACTTGTGGGGTCTCTTTCCAATCAATTCTAGCATTTGCAAAAGCATTGGCGAGTGTGCTTGAAATTGGGAAGCCTTCAAATGGGTCGAAAATGTTGCTCCTACGACCACCAAAGAAGCTTGGAATCAGACATTATTTTTTCACTTAACTGAAGAAACAAAGGAGCTTGGAATTGGAAGTTTGTTCTAGTGTTTGATGAATTGTTGTTTTGCTGATGATTGATGAAAGATGTCGTGCTATTTATAGTGGGGTGTTTTAGAAAGAGAAAGTTATCCAGTTCCAGTGTAATCTAGGATGATGTTCTTTCAGTTACAATATTCCTAAGTTTTAAAATCTATCGACAATACTCAATCATACCAAACAAACATACTTTCTAATCCCAAGTTATGCAAAATCTTCATTGATGACGTTCATTATCATTACTACAAATCATAATTCTATATACAGATGAATACACAAAATTAAATTTCTTATAATGAACTAGATAATACATTATCTTAAAATCATAACACGAAAAAAGCAGTAGAGATCGGCGCACGTTAAGAGAAAAAAAGTTCTCGGCGCATGTTAAGTTCTGTTTACTAACGTACGCCCAGATGGAATGGCTCAACAACGGCGAGCTGCTTAACGACCACTGGAGACAGTGGAGAAGGAAATCAAAGAAAGAATGGTTACACCGGCTACTGGGATTCCTCATATACTTGCACCGACTGAATTCCTGAGGCGGATACTATTGCTACAGTACTCACGATTGGGGTACCAGAGATAGACAATGAGGCACCGGAAGGATCTAATGCGGCAAGGGAACTGCTTTTCTCAGTTGGGTCTCAAGTTACACCACTAATTGCACCACCAACGATGGCTGACGATGTTCGTGGGAACCGCCAATTACAAAATGGGAGAATGCCCTAATTGGCCATGTATTAGAGGAAACACCTATGCTAGTAATTGTGTTATTACAAGTTATTAAAATATTATGTTATCATTTTAGGATAACGTATTATCTACTTCAGTATAAGAAATTTAATTTTTTTTCCAAATTTATCTGTATATAGAATAATGATTTGTGATAATGACAATGAATGTTCTACATAATTTGAGATTAGCAAGTATGTTTGTTTGGTATAATTGAGTATTGTCATATTTTTAAAAATTATGGGCATAAGTCATGTTTTAGGATATTTTTTTTTATAAAAGAATGTGTTTTGAAAAACTATGACCAAACATATTTTCAAAAAATCAATTATTGTTTTTTTGTAATTGGATACTTAAAATAATATTTAGAGCCTATTTGGTGTAATATTTTTTAAGCAAACTAAGCCCCAAGGGGCGATTTTATATATAATCAACAGAACAAAAAGTTCAAAATGCAAAAAGCAAAAAAGAAAAAAAGTAAAGAGTCTAAAGTGCAAAAGAAAAAACACATGTTTGCCTAAATTAGGTAACCTAATCCGATGAGCCCTGCATTTTCTCCTTGTTGTCGGCTGCATCTTCTTCACGTGATTACTATTCGGAGTTGTTTGATCTATTATACAATTTGACATGTTTGTTTGGCTGAATAATTATTAAATTAGAAAATAATTATGTATAATTATATTTTTTAATTCTCTGAGAGTAAAAAATTGGGTATGTAATTACAAAATTACTTTTTAATCTCTTTTCTTTTTGTTTTTATTTTAGTTTCTATTCTTTTTAATTCATTTTTATTTATTTTTCATTTTTCATTTTTAAATTATTTATATTTTAAAATATATTTTTATATTATTTATCTTGCATTTCCTTTCTTTTCATTTCTCAATCTTCACTTCTTGAGATTTCATGTAATTACTCATATTTTTTATTTATTTTGCTTTACTTTCTTCATTTAGTGTAGCGTTATTATTCTAACTTTAAACTACACCATATATTAGAAATAATGAGTCGCTAACAAGTTTGACATATAATGAGTGATGTTATTAAAGTAGAATTTCGTTGTTGATTGAGATTATAGATTTATGTTTTCCCTTTCTTTTGAATTATATTTACTTAAATTATGTTGGAACTTATTTTATGTTATGTTGCAATTTGACATAAGAGTATTATGTTAAAGTTTTTTCTTTTCTTTTTGAATTTAGGTAATATTTTCTACGTCGATTTTTGCTTTAATACTGTTGACTTGTTATTTAAATTGCATGTTGTTCATTTTTCACGTACAATTAATAAAGCTTTTTTTTGGTCAAACGTTTGAATAATGTTATAACATTATATTTATAATATTAATCTTTTTGTCAAGGATCCAGTTCATGATGTTCTTTCAAGATGTGTGCTTTAGATTTTTATAATTAATTGCATTGAAATATAACTGATTTGAAAAATATATATCAAATTATTTTTAACAATTTTAAATAAAAATATATGATTATTAATTAATATATTTTCAAGAAACAATATGTATATTAAATACCTAATTTAATATCATTTATAAAGGCACATATTTATCAAATATTAACTTTTAATGCTTGATAATAAAATTTTATTCTTAAATTAATCTAACTATGTAATTACACTTTTGTAATCAAACAATACACTTATAATTACATTACAATTACTATGACAACTAAACGGGTCATTGTAATTACTATATTATATAGTACTCCCTCCGTCCCAATTTAAGTGTATTACTTTCTTTTTTTATTTGTCTCAAAAAGGGTGCATCTTTCTATATTTAGTAACTTTTGAACAAATTTAAGACCACAAGATTTAAAGGACACACATATCTTTAATTAAAGACCACAAAATTTAAAAGTTTTCCTTTATTTTTTAAACTCCGTGTCTAATCAAACTAAGACACTTAAATTGAGACGTATGAAGTAATTACTAAGTTGTGTAATTAGTATCAGTTTTAGTTACCAAGTGGCTTTCCAAACTTATCCTTAAAAACTATTACACACTTCATTCCAATTTATATGATATAGTTTGAGTGAACATGAAATTTAAGAAATAAAGGAAGACTTTTGAATCTTGTGGTCTAAATTAAATCAAAATTTTCTTTTAATTATAGATCATCTCGTCTAAAAGGTAAAATTTAAAATTAAATTATTATCAAATAAAAAAATATATTATTTTTTAGATTGATTAAAAATAAAAATGTATCTTATAAATTAGTACGGAGGGAGTAATTGTAACCTTTCTTATTACCTTTTCAGTGTGTTCGAGAGATAGGGAGGTATTAAAATTAAAATTAAAATTATTCTAAAAATTCCAGTCAAAACATTGTAGAAACCTCTACTCTCCCACCGAAGATATTGTAAAAACTGAAGAACATCCTAGATTCCAAGCTTCTTTGGTGGTCGCAGGAGCAACATTTTTGACCCAATGTATGGGATCCTTTTGAAGGCTTCCTAGTTTCAAGCACACTCGCCAATGTCCCATCCTCTGCTTTTGCAAATGCAGGAATTGGTTGGAAAGAGACCTCAGAAGCCCACTTCTTCAGGTATGGTAGTAAAATTAGCTCATAAAATTATAATTCGTTAATTCGTTTCAACCAGGATAATGACTCATTTGTTTTATTAATTTAGTCTATTAATCTGTTTAATTCAGCTCATTTATAAAAAAACTTTTAAATTCTCTTGATATGAAGCTAAGATTGACCGGGGAGAAAGTATTAATTTTTTTAAAATTTAAAGTCTTATATATAGTTATAATATAATATTATATATAGTTATAATATAATTGAAAGAAATAGTCTCATGATTATTTTCATTAATTGAATGAGTATTTATACAAGTTACATATTTCCATAATAGGAGAATTTTATTCTTATTCTACTCCTAAAACCTTATTCTATTTGGATACTAAATATACAATTATGGTAATACAAATATTATGGTAAGTGTACAATAATAATTACTCTACAATATTACCTAAATATCTACACCATATTCGATTTCTATACTAAATCTGAGAGCCCCATATACACACAATATACATGTATATTGTGTGTATATGGGGTATATTTAACACACCCTCGCATTCATAGCGGGCGGTCTTCGAACACTGAGACTGTTCCTAAAATCTTCAAAAAGGACCGAGGGAAGACCCCTTGTAAAGATGTATGCAATTTGATAGCTTGACGGGACATGACAGATGCTTACCTGACCTCGAGCAACCTTTTCGCGGACAAAATGTATGTCCATCTCGATATGCTTAGTGCGTTGGTGCTGAACCGGATTACCAGAAAGGTAAATGCCATTAATATTATCGCAATACACCAAGGTTGCCTTTTGAATGGGACAATAAAGCTCTAAAAGCAAATTACGTAACCAACATGATTCCGAGACCACATTAGCTACTCCTCGATATTCAGCCTCAGCACTCGAGCGGGATAGAGTCGCCTGACGCTTCGTAGATCAGGAGACCAAGTTGTTGCCAAGGAACATACAATAGCCAGACGTAGACCGTCTGGTGTCTGGACACCCACCCCAATCAACATCTGTATATGATACAAGTGTGGATGTCGATGAAGGATATAAATGCAAACCATAGTCCAGTGTACCATGAATATACCGAATGATGCGTTTGAGTGCATTCATGTGCTTAATTCTAGGATCATGCATGAATAAACACACCTGCTGGACAACATACGTAATATCCAGTCTGGTAAAGGTAAGATACCGAAGGGCCCCTGCAAGACTGCGATAGCGGGTCAGATCCTCGTAAGGGACGCCGGCCGCGGCACCAAGCTTGGGCTTAGTATCAACTGGAGTGGAAGTGGACTTACAGGATGACATCCCAGCCCTCTCGATGATCTCGGCTGCATAATTCCGTTGTGACAAGAACAACCTATCGGAATGACGAGTGACAACAATCCCCAAGAAATAACTTAAGGGCCCCAAGTATTTCATAGCAAACTCGGAGCTGAGCATGGTCATGATAGACCGGCGCAAGGCATCGGAAGAGGCAGTCAAGATAATATCGTCCACATATAACAGAGTGTAGGCTAAGGACGAACCACGACGGTAGATGAACAAGAAATTATCTGACCTGCTGTGAGTGAACCCAATAGTCGAAACATAGTCAGCAAACCTTGTATACCAGGCCCGGGGAGATTGCTTTAGCCCATATAAGGACTTCTTCAATAAACAGACATGGTGAGGATGATTGGGATCCCTGAATCCCAAAGGCTGATGCATATAGACTGTTTCCTTAAGATCCCCATGTAGAAAAACATTCTTGACATCCAAAGGGCCTCTACCTTGGGCCTGGTCCGGGGCCCAACAGACCCATAAAAGGGTAAGTCCGGTAGGCCAGAGGATGTGGTAGGCCGGAAGCGCCCCGGTTCGGGTTGATGGGTCACTGGCCAGTGGCGGCCCACTGACCAGAAGTAAGGGCCTGCTGCTGGCTCTTTCCACCATGGCCACGCCCCTTTCCTTTGCTGATGTTTCTGCCGCGACCGCCTCTACCACCGCGGCCGTCCCGCAGCTGGCTGTCTGGTGGTGGCGGCTGGGCGGCGGTGGCATTTTGTGGCGGCATTTTTTCAACTGCTAACGCCTTTTGGTTGTGTTCGTCCTGTTTGGTACGTCTGATTTCCTCCAAAAGTAATTGGGAGCGTGCCTTGTTGAAACTCGATAGTAGGTCGGTCTGTTGAATAATAGTTGCGAGAGTATCAAATTCTCCTTTCGTTAGTTGCGAGAGTGTCCCCACGTTTGATAATTGGTCTGCAACTAGTTTCAAATGTCTGCAATATTCGGACATGTTGAAAAAAAATTCGAGGCGTGTATTATTGAATTGTTCCTCCAAATACACTGCTCGAGTATTTTTGTTGTCCTGAAAAATTTCTTTCAATCGAATCCATAATTCACAAGCCGAGGCACCTATTTTCATGATGGTGTGGAGAAGGTCTTTAAATATGGTGTCATAGATCCACTGTTTGACCATAGGGTCAAGACGACGCTATGTCGAGTCTGCAATGTCGAGAGGGCGAGGGATAAAGTTGTCGATATGGTCAAGTACGTTATATGCACATGCGTGGATACTGAATAGTTCAACCCACAAATAGTACCGACCATCTTCTTGATCAAGAATTAGATAGATGAAATTCTTGATGTTTGTGACGGTAAAAGTAGGGTGGAAGGAGGATGTAGAGGAGGGTGAGAGGTTATTATCGGCGAATGTGGAGGATGAGGAAGCTTTGGGAGAGGTGGGAGGAGACATGGTGGCTACTGAACGAGAGAAGAGATGTCGAAAAAAAAGAAGAAAGGCTGCCGGCGGCGGCTGCCCGTGGGAGGCGGGGGCGGCGGCTGGCAGGAAAGAAAATTAGGTGTTTTTAGGGTTAGACTCTTGATACCATGTAAGATTGTATTAATCTCTCTTGGGGAGCCTTTCTTATTAATACAAAATATATATAGGTGTACAATGTTGAATCCTTCTGTAATAAGGATTCCAATTCTACCATAATTATACACCACAAAATATGATAAATATGTCCTATATACACGTGCTAATAGTCAAAACTGTCTCTTAAAACATTGCAAACTAAATACTACTTATCTTTTTGACAGTTTACTTATATATAATAGTCTAAATATGCTCTGTCGATAAACAAAAGTGTCTGAGTGGACTTGGTTTACTTTCTCTTTTATTCTTTCGATATTTTATTTGGGTTATCCTCGGAATCAGCCAATGGCCATTACTAGATGGAACAACGGGGCATTCAAAATAGTTACCAGTGACAATCATGCTTATTTCTTTATCCCCAAAGAAGCTGAAATGGAAAAGAATGAAGAATAAACATACTTAGCACCCTCCTAATGGAAGCTTCTGTAGATGAGTTCCTACAAATTGAAGCTCCCAGTAACAGACAGCCTAAGTTAGATTAACATATTAAAATTTAAAGCATTCGAGGCAGTTGGGGTTTACCATGAAAACTTGCCTATTTTCTTGGTTCTATTAGACTTGAACATCAGAGAAGATTGACCAGTTATTATGTCGAGTACAGTGCTTGAGTCTAGCATGCTTTGACCTGAACTTGCAAAAGACTAATTAAAAGTTACTGTCACAATGTCAAGTTACATTGTTCTGTACAATCTGGCTTTATCTAGACTTATAGGCATGTTGCAACTTATGAAGCCGTCATGCACTATTAACTTTGTTATTTAAGTGATCAATGAAATTTTGATGGGATATCAACTCTTTCATACTCACTTAAGGCTAGATGTCTTTTATGGTTATATGGTTGGCATAACTTAGCACCTGTAAATTGCCTTACCAACTTTTTGGACTTTGTTAGCTCCTTAGCTTTAGCCTAGTTTCTTTTGTTTCTAGGGCTGACTCTGTCTTCATGTACTCTTGTTGCTCCCAAACGCACACGTAAATATACGCGGTCGTACAAGTAATATAGGATTTTAAGTCCAGATATCGTACCCATAGAGATTTAGATTTTCTACTGCTCAACTAATTCAAACTCTTTCGTAACTATTGAAGAAAGTAAAAATCAAGATGTTTTGTTGGAACTAACTATGACTGAAAGAATTAAATAAAAATGAGTATTTTTGTGAGTAAGACAATTGAGACTAAGACCATAAGATTTATCATATGAGAATGGAATCCAGGGTTATGGCTTTCGACAATCTAGTTAAGTCTTCCGATAGTTCTACCTGTTTGATTTCCTGGGTTACTTGTTGACGGGTTGATGTTAACTTTATGAGTATCGCTCGAATGCTCACAGGCCTGTAGATGCTACTCTAACATCTATATCGCTATGATCGCTATAAAATAACAAGAACGCATTTAAATCTCCGTAAACAACTAAACAAGGCTAAAGGGTATATCTCTATTCTCAGTAGCGAAACGTATAAATACGAACAAGCTATATTTATTCTTATTACGAAAGTAAGTTTCCTTTCTCAAGTCCAACCTACAAACTATAGATAGTGTTTAACTTGTGATCAAGTAATTAAACAATTATGCGCAAGAATAAATAAACAACCCAGTATTGGAAATCTAACAAGCAAAATCTATCATTAACTAACTTTAATGTTTTATTGTCATTTATGCATTTTCACTTGCATTATATTCATATATTACCCTGGATCACTTGTGCTATGCACACTACTATATGGTAAATATTGTATATATGTAGGGGATATGGGGAAATGCGTTATATACGCACACCACTTGCAGCTGATACAGACTATCACAAAAGAGCCCGAAGAGGCAAATATGATATGATGATGTGATGGCCTTGTGTGGCGATATAACCTGATGGCCACAGAGGCGGTTATGGGAGGATTCCTGTGTGGACATTAGTATACCGCATTTGCATTATGCATACATTCATTAATCATTACATGGTATGGTGCCCACAGAGGCTGTTTTGGTAAGGAATGTGCCCGATGAGGCCGATGGATATGTATACTGCATTGGGCATAATATTTAGGCATATGTATTAGGACCCTCAGAGATACTTACTATTGGTCGGTTGTTTCTGTTTCAGTTGTTGTTCTCCACACCATTTCTCCTTCCAAACTCCATAAAAACATTAGCATAACAGACAACCTAATCACATAATGAAATAGCCCACAAAACAGTTCAAAACAATTCACTACAAGTTGAACAATTTGAACTCACAACTTTCAATCACCATCCCGTGAGTTCTTGTTATGGAATGACATTTTCCACCTTTTCAACAAAGAAAATAGGATGAAAGAGGGTAGTATACTTACCTTACTTGGTGAAGAGCTCATCTCCTAACTTAGATTCTTCAAGATGGAGTTATCTGCCCAACATAAACTTGAGAAGAGGAGAGAAATTGCTTTAGGGTTCTTAAGGATTAGGGTTAACCATCTTAAGAGAGAGCTTCCATGGATGCTGGAGCTCGTTGAAAGAGAGAGAAAGGAGAAAGAGCGTTAGAAAAAATGAGAGAGAAGTGAGCGTGTGAATGAATGAAGTAAATCAGATTTTGGTCTTATAAGGCCCCATTTTGCCTTTGTTTATTCTCAACAAATTTGGACCTTTCCTTTTAAGCAAGTAGATGATGCACCTACTTTCTTAGTAGGTGATACATGTTGTTTTTGTTGTATTTTTAAACACGTTTCTCATCCTCGTTTAATAATAAAGACATGTGTCAAGTATCTCAAACATGTAGGACGGGTAAGCAAGTAGCTCAAGCAAGTAGGACGGGTAAGCAAGTAGTTCATGACTTATTTATCCAATATCTCATTTATTTTCTAAGTCTCATTCACCTTAACTTTTATCTAACGCAAATCTATATCTGGACCATGGCCATTACGACTTATTTTCTCACGTTTCAAGTACATTCGTCGACCTCAACTTAGTTATACACAAGTTGAAAGGTATGTGTTATTATAGCTATGACGCAATCTAAAGTAAAAGTTAAGGGGTGTTACAACAGATTTCCGACGAACGTATTTCCTTCGACTCGTTTGGCCTCCAACCTTTATGACACATCCTTAACATTTGTTTTAAACCTTATTCGTCCTCGAATAAGGTCATAACCTTTATGAGTCTACATTAGCTTACTTACGACGTAGCTTAATGTATGAAGATACAGGATGTAACATCCCCCCCTTAGGAACATTCGTCCTCAAATGTAGAGGTCCACGGGGAGAATTAACTTATTGAGGATTTATATGAAAATTTTGACAAAGTCTCCCCTATAAATGGCACTATTCGAAATCTGCAAAAAATCAAAATCCAACCTATGTGCCTCACATGGCTAACATATATTTTATATACATGTCGAAACTCACACGGTCAACATATATTGGATGCAAGCCATCATTTACCCTACAGACTATTTCTAGTATCCTCTTATTAGTTAACCTATAGTCCTTTCGTATGATCATGGAAGAGACTCTTGACTCATTCAATGGCATATGGTTCCACCAACGCTCTAATCCCGTATAAACGATACCCTTGAGTCGACTATTGCAACTACGGCAACCCTACTATCATACGTGGTAGTCTATAAGGTCTTAATTTATACTTGACATTTATACAATATGTAGTTCATCCTATAAAGTGTCATACACTTTCAAGTTTTTTTCCTTACGCGGACATACATCTGGCGGCCACAACTCCTTACGCGGAAGATATGGGCACGAATGAAAGGAATTCTAATATTCTTGATGTCACACGAAAGTAACTTAGAACTTATTGACACACTCATCTTATGCTCTTCTCCTTAACCTACACTTCGTTTCTCAAAAGTTAGTAATGTGATTAACCTTATGTGAAGGCTATACCCCTCTGAGCATTGACATGATCCAGTGTAAAGGATCTTCTAGTCATATATACTCAACCGTTATTTGGAACCTAATGCTCATATCGAAACTTGACTTATCGACGCACGATGTATCTCAACAATGGTTGTCCTAATTTACCTAAGAAGGGATTCTGATGTATCTACAATGATCTACCATCCCTAATATAAGTAGCACGAGTTATTACTTATCGCTTGCTAATGAATATGTAGAATTCTCAATGAATCGCTTTTTAGTAACAATTTAAACCCTATCAATAACTGTTCACCAACTATTGTAATTAAGACGCTATCAATATGATTGTCTCTTAACGAAGCTATGACCCTCTAATAGTCGCTAGAGCTATCAAGTCTAAGTATCTTAACCTATTTATAATTCACCAGACCGTCCTACTGATTCGTCTCAAGTATTCTTCCACCATCGACTATCAACCTTCTGGGTCATCAATGTAATCTAGCTCAATTACCTCTCTGTACCTCGATAATAATCCTATAAAATTTACCATTATTATCCATATTAAGCATATTTCTATACTCCTAATTCTAATTCATATAAGAATTGTTGACATTATGGCCACATCTAAAGCGAATGCTAAACACACAATGATTATCTGCCAACTCGTCCTTAAGACTAGCACACTCGAATAACAATCACTTCATAGACTTATAACATGTCCCTTATATGGCGTGCAAAACTCCTATAATTCTATATCAATTACTTGAATACTTGCCTCTATAAGGTATCCTCCCATCGTTCTTATCACCCTTTCGGAATTAACAATGTAGTTCATCTTATTCATACACACTAATCCCCTAATGCCAGATTGTGAATTTGGCTCTAATAGCTAAGACATCGTACAAGAATACTAACTCATGCGCATATAACACAACTATAATCTGACTCGTGAAACTCATGGCTCGGGGACACTATCCTTCACCATCTTCAGATTTAACGACGAAAGGAGAACAATTTGTTTAAGAGTGTAAGGTATACGACGCCTCACAACACTCCTTTACTCGAATGAACCTATCCCTAAATAAAGAACTCTAGGATAGCTTTTGTGCAGGGTTCAACATAGTAGTATACTATGATCAGCTGATAACAACTCTCCAACATTGTTCATCTTAGGTTGAGAACTATAGATCCATAGTAATTACTTGAGCCTTCGATATGATTTACTTTAGGTATCCATATCTAAACGGGCGGCTCACGACATCTAATTCTATAGAACTCATATAGTGGAGGAACAAATAATAAGACCTTACATCGGTGAATTTGCTAAGAACGTATCTACCATTCTATGATCTTAATTGTGATACTTTCGATAGTCATTCTTGCGAACCATCCTATTATAGGAGGACTATGATTGTCCTTGTCAATGCAGTTTATCTTAGAAGAAGCTCAATACCCCAATAATGATAATTTGGACACTTACGACCTAATTCATCTTACGTTACGCTTCATAACCTCATAACGATCATCTAAACGCTAACCATAAGATGACTTGTTGCCGCACGACTGACATCACGTGAAAGGAATATTTGAGCACATTACACCGAAAGAGGCTTTTAGTGGCAATAATATTGCCTCCAAAATATTTACCGACAATTGATTAAATGTCATTGGATTCGGGGTCGCTAAAGCCTTTAGTGACATTTATGTCAGTGCTATTGCCGCAAAATATTTACCGACAATTGATTAAATGTCATTGGATCCGAGGTCGCTAAAGCCTTTAGTGGCATTTATGTCGAGTGCTGGTAAAAACCATTATTATTGACGCTAAAAGTAATTATTTTTAGCGGCATTTATTTAGCGACAATTGTTATTGCCAATAAAGGAGACATGGTTTAATGGCAACTATTATAGCTGCTAAAACAGACCATGCATTCACCGTAATCGGCGTATTTAACTAATTACTCTTTTATCAAAGATGGTAATAGAAGAATTATCAAATTCAAAACTATGTCATACAATCTAAGAAAATGTGTGTCACTATTATTGATAGGGAATATTCCACCAATCTAACATTTCTGTTTTCTCGGTAATGCCAATTATATAACTTGAGGGAAACTACTGGCTCGTCAACAAACAATTATGGGTCTACAAACAATTAGGGGTCTACCGTCAATAAACTGAAAATAAGTAACTGCTAACTATTACAACAAAATAAAATTATAACAAACTGAAATTTCAATAAACTGAAACAACAAACTGAGATTACAAGCACTTTGATTTGCTAGGTCGAGTGATGACACTCTGTCTTTAAGACAAGATTGTCCCGTATATATTTTTTTTATTGTTCTGGCCAATAGTCTCTCAAGATAAAACAACAACTCAACAAATAAGCAAAGGAAACTCAAGTGTTACTTTGAAGAACTTCGTGTAATGAAATGATGCTAGAAAGTAGTAGGAAGATTTTCTGTTTTTCATTTCTGTGTGGTCTCAACAATTGAGCCAAATGCTTCAACATATAGTGCATGGAGGGGACTTGTCAACTGCCCAACTAATTGTTGTTAATGACCATGTAATGGCAATTAGTGAGGAGTAATTCAGCCAAGTAAATGACTGAACTAAATGTGCAACGTATTAGAGCTTTAGTGAGGAGTTATTCAGCCAAGTAAATAACTGAATTGATGTGCAGATTAATGAAGGTTTAACGTTCCAAAAACCAGCCCAAAAGGCACAAGAGCTCTTTCCAATTTTATCTTACCTGAAACTTCAGGGACCAAACTGTAAATATGAAGCAATTTGAGTCCAAAAAGATAATATCAGAAGCCCAAAGCCCGAGCTCGGACTGGACGGGCGACGACGTGTGTGGACTTAGCCTCGAACCAAAGCACATCTAGGTCCTACCTCTTTCAAACACATGGGTTACCCCTTGGGGTCCCAAACCCTTAGCCAATTTTGAGACTTATAAACTAAACAAATCTTCATTCCCCCACCGATGAGGGAGAATTGGTCCATACCACATTTTCATGCTTCAAACACCTCACTTCGTGGACCAATATCTCTTTCATTTTTCAACAAAATTTGACGAACCTTGGCCCTATGGTCATCTACTCACTTAGTAGATTATGCACGTGTGAAGAATCAAAGTCTCCAACATGCGGAACGCTAGTGTTTAAGTCATTAAAGATGGGTGGACGCAACAACCACCAAAGGCAAATTTCCAACAATAGGCATGGCCTGCAATCATTCCCTGAAACAAGAAGGTTCACTTTCAATATAGGAAATAGGAATATTCAAACACCTCTAAGGAATTCTAAAAAACCAAGGTACAGGTAACTATTGTGATAGCATAAAAATAACAAGCATCGCTGCAGGCAGAATGGATACAGTAAAGCAACGAGGGAATATTCTAACTTGGAAGCAATACATCATGGTTACTTGGCTGAATTACTCCTCACTAATACATCATGGTTACTTTCAAATGCACCTAAGAATGGATACTTCTAACTTGGAAACAAATGCACCTAAGAATGGATACTGGCAGCAATACATCATGGTTACTTTCAAATAAAATGGTAACTCAAAGAGAAAGGTGGACACAGTGAAGCCAAAAACATGAAGTTGGTTCCACTGTTTACGAGATTGACACTACAACTCCGCGTAATGGTTTCATCCTAGAGAATACCAAGTACCTGAAAAGCAAAATGCAATGGCAAGGCCAAGTTAAAATAATGTGAAAGAGACAACTAAATAAATGAGCAACAACATCTCCATATAAAGCCTTACCGCTTGGCACGTTTGGGATCAATAAGAGCAAGTTCAGCAAGCTTCGCAGCAGACATTGCTTTCTTAGTTTCAGCTGAAGATGGCTCTTCCACTCCTGACATGAGCATCTCTGTCTTGCTTGTAGTTGAACCATCCATGGATTGGCTATGCTGATGTCTAACTCTCGGCTACTCACTAACAACAGGATCAACTTTATTCGTTACTGAAGCCATTGCTGGTGTTTGTGCTGAAGAAGAAGACTCACCCACTTGGAATTCAGAAGACAAAGATGAAGAATTAAACTTATCCATGTCAAGGTACATTGAGAAAATATCCTCCTGAGTCTCGTTCGACAGAGACAGTCCATCTAATCCAACAACACCAAGATCACTATCAAAGCTAATATCATCAGGAAGAGTAATTTCTGAGTGGGCACGTCGGTGACCAAATTTTCTAGGTGGGTTATCAGGCATTCGGCTTATATCATTACTAAATAGGCTTGAATCAGCCGACAAACCATGACCAAAATGACCCGATTCTGAAGCATTTCCAGGTCCAAAGGGAGGTAAATTTGCTAATCCAGGTTGTTCCAACTTTACATTGGAACTATTACCAGGAGGTGAAAATAACAAGTATCTCCCCGATGGAGGCAATGAAGACTTATCCTTATCCATACAAGCCTTCCAAGTCCAAACAGAATAAACCCTAACCCCCTTCAAATTAATGATCTTCAAATGTTAACACATAGCCAAACCCAACATCCCATACATATATATACTCCAAACTTAAGAACCTCAAAAACATAAACACAAAAATCAACAGGTAATGATAGTTTTCGCAGTCAAAGCAAGAAATTAATAGCTGGAAAACCATAAATCACAAAACAAATTACTTTTCCAGTGCATTTAAAATCATGGGGTAATCAAATTCCACTGAAAGTGAAGAACTTTAACGAAATTTAGCTACAATGGAACATTTAACCCCTTGTTGGGACCCTGTAGATTCCTCAAATATTGAACCAAACCAACTGCAAATGAGATAGAACTGAAAGAGTAATAGTAGTACTGAAGATAGAATGGGAAAGAAACAGAGCTGGACAATTTCCAACTAAAGCAGCTACCAAATGAAACTCTGAATTTTCAGTTAGCCAAACTGTAGAGTTTACAAACCAGTACTATTCTTCAAGTGCATATTGCAGTCCCTATTGATTTTCTTTTAAGCTCAAAAACAGGTTCCAACCACCAAACTCAATATAGACTACATATTGGTGAAATAGGTGATCGACCACTAAGGGCAGTATCACAGGAACATTTTTTAAAAACAAACTTACCGCGAATAAGGTGAGTATATAAGCACCAGTCTTTGTATAATCATAATTAAATACATAGTAAATTAACCTCGAGAAATTACCCAAAATTGTTAAGAACCTCGACTATCTGATCTGCCAAATCATCCACTGAAGGTATAGGATCCTCTGGAAAAATTGTTTCAGCTCCCAACTACAAGAACTCTTGTGGAAATCAGAGAGCACTATGTGAGTAATGGAGATAAGTTAAATCGATTCTAATCGAACTTGGAATAAAGAGCCAAAATCCCAATAAGATTACATGAAGGAAACAAGCTCGCCAATTCAGACCTCATGTCCTGGAGGACTTAGGTGGTAAATGCAAAAGTTATGGAGCAACAATGAAGCTGCTTCGGGACAGAAGAACAATCCTTGGAAACATGACATATCTGCAGAAGGCTTGTTTGAAAGCAAAACATCATAAGCCCACAGATAAAGATCAACAACAAACAAGCAACAATATAAGCGACCTGAAAGCACATGAATAGAATCCAGAAAATAGAAGATATGGAACATAAGAACACAAACTCTCACTTACGATTTAAAGCTAAATCCGGACAAGTCCTCAGTGGTGGCTTCTCTTGGTCTTCATAAACTATAATAGACATAGAGTCACAGCCAGTCCGTACCATTAATGTGGGACACTTAAATTTCTCATGCTAAGAGGTTCTTTAAATTGTTGAATTCTCACCTGAGTGTGATGAAAGTATGTATGTCCTAGAGACAATCATTAATAGGGACAAATGTATTTGAACACATTCGTATTATTAATAAGATTAATATTTATGGCATTTGCAATTATTGAATTATTATTTGATTGTTTGTAATTATTCATTAATGTGCATCCCTTGAGCTTACGTTGTCATTAATAGAGTGAGATATTGATGATAGAGCATAACTCTAAAATAGCCTCGACTAATGATCATCGAGAATGAAATATCGATGATATGTTATAAGTCGACATGTGGTCTGTATCACATTCTTAGAGAATGTAGTATGTCTCACCTGCTACTAGTAATGGTTACTAGTGATGGACACATGGATACTTTTGGAAAGTATTGGTATACCCTGCTGATAAACTATTTGTTAGACATGTCTAGAGTGTTATCAGCGTGTGGGATATAAAAGTCCTTTGACTTGAGGTCAATACGCACCTTGTTTACAGAGTAATGTACTTTGACCCTGTCCTAAGCTTAAACTCCTTATAGGATAAGACACGCCTTGTGTTTGGTACATTATGATGTAAATTCATTCTTCAATTGGATATTCGAGAGAGCACTCAACTTCTCAGTGATATTAGGTCGACCAAGTCATTGGCCAATGCAAGAGACATATTTAGAATATGGTCTAGTTGTCAACTAATATATATGAGATAAAGTGATCAAGCCATTTGGATAGACACATGCCAAATCCTAAGCTTGATCGAGTGTGTCACGAATGAAAGGAATTTATCATCTCACATAAAAGTTATGTTTGCTGGATTCATGTAAACATACTTCATATATTGAGTTCGTCGTACGGCGCAATATAGGAGTTCCGTATGGACCTTAATTGGATTAGTGTCGATATATGAAGAAGGTCTATAGGGTCACACTATGTCGATTGTCTCTTCGATTTAAGGGTGTACTGAGAAAGTATTAAATATTCGATTTGGGATCGAGATATTTAAATTGATAATAACTATGGGATAATTTCTATTAGATGGAAATTATTTAATTAAATCAAAATTAGATTTTGGATTTAATGTGCTGAATATATATATTAAATGAAAATGGAAAACAAAATTTTACGTAAGGCGCCGCGGTGCCGACCCGGCAGTGGGCCCAGTCAGACTGGCCCACTGCACCTCGGTTTTTGGGCCAGGCTTAGAGCCCAACCCTAATCTGATTTGTGACCTAATTTTAACTATAAATACAGCACTCCCATTATTAATTAAAACACACAAATTCTATAAACTAATTCTAGACTTAGAGTCTAGGACGAAACTCTCTCAAACCTCTGTCGAGATTTCCTGGCTTTCTTGACAGAGGAATACACCATAGCATAATGCTTGCAGTCGAAGGGACAGTCGCGTGTAATCCCTAAGTAAAGACTCCAGATTCATTAACCTGTAAGTGTTCATATTTTATGTTACATGTTTCAATTGTCATATAACCATACCAGAAAAAATTGTTGGGGTAAGTAGAACAAAATTTTAAACTTCCGTTGTGCCTACTTATATGTTTTGAATCTAACAAAACCCTACAATGGTATCAGAGTTCAGGTTGGTTCAATGGTTATATAACAATTGAATAACATAATAAGATGGGTTAAACATGAAATTGGATTAAAACAAGGATTCTTGAAATCCTACATATCTTGACCAAATGGTTAACCTTTTGATATCACCTACGCTAAATCAAGGAAGTCATTCCGTTCTAACTCGAACTAAGCCAAGTGCAAATAACCAGTTCATTGCGAATATGGTGCATGACGAAGAACGAGTATGAATGGATGATGGTCAATATGTGCGTTATTGATAATGGTGGGTGAGGATAAAGGATCTGTAATTTGATCCTTAAATTGGATTTAGGGCTCGAACGATTTTAGAAAATCAACAGAGAAACATTTTGTCAGGACGTCGGCGCCGAGGCCCTATGGTAGGGCACCGCGGCGTCACGGCTCCATGGTGGAGCGTCGCGGCCCTAATGCTTATGTTTTAAAATTCTGGACTTACTGGACAGTAGGCGCCGCGGCTCCATGGTGGAGCGTCGCGACGCTAATGCATTACAGAAGCAGAATGTCGGTTTCTGCCTCACTGGCGATGCGGCTCTATGATTAGTGTCGCGGCCCCATCGTTCCAAAAAAAAATTGTTCAGAATGTTTAACACATGATTATTATTATACAGTATATTTGATAAGTATATTATTTA
This sequence comes from Anisodus tanguticus, assembly GCA_034509755.1. Lineage (NCBI taxonomy): Eukaryota > Viridiplantae > Streptophyta > Magnoliopsida > Solanales > Solanaceae > Anisodus > Anisodus tanguticus. The sequence goes on from CM067558.1 coordinate 29,199,292, forward strand.
TGTGCTAAATGATTGTCATTTAGATTACTAGAATAGTGTCTGTAAATAATTGTCTGGGTATGCGGCGCCCAGTATTTGTTAAACCGCTTAATATCATGCTTGGGCAGGCGGTACCCAATAAGTGCTTAATAGACTTTGCATTAAAATGTTATATTTGATATAGCATACTAGAGTTGATCTTGGTTAAAACCCTGAATTAAAATGTTCCCTAAAATTTTAATACAAGTCTCATTTAAAATGAACGCGTCGTCCGTTGTAATTGATTATAGTGCAAAATCCCTTTTCGGCGAGATGAGTATTTATGCCACAGCATTTGCTCTAAGTCTACGAGGACTCAGACTCTTCATAGATGCATGTTAAATGTAGAAGTGGGTGATAAACCTTCATGAGTATTTACACCATAGTATTTGCTCTATAAGGCAAAACTCACTTAGTTACATAATTGCAGTCGCATAACGGGGTTGACTGGCTAGGCTGTCTTGGCGCCATAGTGTCGGACAAGCCGAGGGACGCATATCGATTGTTTAGAATATTCAGTCAAACATGAGTTACAAATTGTTTGAAATTGGTTTAGAGACCTACCAGGTTGTGTTGTTGAAGTTATCAGCCACATCAAACGCAGAGATAACATGAACCTGGATCATGGCCCATTATGACCATATTTGATATGAGTCCCTATTCTTCCATGGGGTCGAAGAGTATGTTAAAATAGTGGGAGCTAATTAAACTAAAGGTCATGTTAATTAGTTAACGAATGTGTTGAATAGAAATTATATTAGAGTTTAATTTCAAGTCTATCTATTTCTTCAGACTATATATAGAATGTCGAATCTATCACTAAATATGTTGGTCGAAACAAACAAATTGACTGGATCAAATTACCCTGACTGGTTAAGAAATCTACGATTGGTGTTAAGACTAGAAATAATTAAGTATGTGTTAGACACAGTGTTCCCCACAGTCCCTGCTGAAGATTCTGCTGAGTATGCCCTGTTTGACAAGGTGGCTTATCAGAAACACTAGACGATGCTACCTCGGCACAATATGTAATGTTGTCCTCCATGACCTTGGAGTTACAGAGGCAACATGAAAACATGGGCCCCAACGAAATGCTAGAACACTTGAAGAGTCTTTATGACTCACAGTCTCAGACAATGGAGTATGAATTGTTGAGGGACCTTTTCAAGTGTAAGTTGAACGATGGGGGTCAAGTGTCAGCACATGTTCTGAAGATGATTGGGCAGATAGAAAGGTTGGCTTCAATTGGAACGAAGCTGCCTATAAATGTCTCTGTCAACCTGATCCTGAATTCACTCCTGGTTCATTTGAGAATTTCATTGTGAACTTCAATATGAATGGGACCAAGGCAAGTCTTCCAGAGCTTCACAACATGTTGAAGACCTTTGGATCATCTACCTCTAAAGGTAAAGTCGTGCTCATGGTGGACTCTTCTAGCAAGTTCAAACCCAAGGGTAATAATATGCAGAAAAATAAGGGTAAGACAGTTGTTGCACCTATAGTTATGAAACCTAGAGGAGGTGTTTATAAGAAGGAAAAGGTTGCTTCGAATGTGTGCCTCAACTGCAAGAAGAAGGGGCACTGGAAGAAGGATTGCATAGCTCTAGGAGGAGGCAAAACACTAGGTGCTCCTGGCTCTACTAGACAAGGTATGTTTGTCATTGAGATAAATATGTCTTTAAATAACTCTCACTGCTGGGTATTGGATACCGCATGTGGCTCACACATTTGTAATAATGTGTAGGGTCTGATTGACAACAGAAAGGTTGGACCTTGGGAGGTAGACCTGCGAGTTGGAAATGGAGCACGAGTGGATGATGAACGCGTGGGAACTTATAGACTAGATTTACCTTCAGCCTTTTGTTTAGAACTAAATAATTGTTATTTTGTTCCCTAATTGACGAGGAATATTATTTCTATCCCAGTGTTAGACATTGAGGGGTTTTCCTCATTTATTGCCAATGGCATTTATGTACTGCCTTTTAATGATTTTATTTGTGGAAATGCTCCGCTTGTGGATGGTTTGTATGTTCTAAACTGTAGTCGTGAAATTTTCAATGTGCAAAACAAACGAGCTAAGATAAGTAATTCAAGAAACCCCACCTATTTATGACATTGTAGACTTGGTCACATCAATGAATCAAGGATAGCAAGATTAAGAAAGTTAGACTACCTGGAACCATTTGACTTGAAGTCTTATGGTAATTGTGAATCTTGCTTGAGAGGAAAGATGACCAACAAGCCACTTTCTGGGAAAGGGGTGCGAGTCAAAGAGGTACTTGAGTTGGTCCATACTGATGTATGTGGGCCATTTTCAACTCAAGCTAAGGGAGGCTTCCCTTACTTCATCACTTTTACAGACGATTTCACAAGGTTGGGCATGTGTATCTTATGAAACACAAGTCCGAAGCCTTTGAGAAATTCAAGGAGTACAAGTCAGACGTAGAGAAGCAACTTGAAACAAGTATCAAGACCCTTCAATCAGATCGAGGAAGTGAATACTTAAGTAAAGAATTTCTGGATTTCTTGAAGCTTCATAGAGTCCAATCACAATGGACACCTCCTAGAACGCCACAGATGAATAATGTTGCCGAAAGGAGAAACCGAACCTTATTAGATATAGTTCGATCTATAATGAGCTCCTTAGCTCTACCGACATATCTTTGGGGACATGCTATACAAACCTCAATATATGTTCTGAACAGGGTTCCTTCCAAGTCAGTAGAAAAGACACCCTATGAGATATGGTGTGGCAAGAAGCCAGCTCTTAAACATATGAGACCCTGGGGTGCCCTGCATAAGTTAAGAAGATGCTCACTGACAAGTTGGAATCCAAAAGTGAGAAATGTTACTTCGTGGGGTATCCAAAGGAAACTAAGGGATACTATTTCTATCTTTCTTGAGAACGTAAGGTCATTGTTTCCAGGAATGCAACTTGCCTTGAAGAAGAATATGTCTACAAGGAACATAGTTGCACAGAGATAGAACTTGAAGAAATTCAAGAACCACAAGATAACACAGAAATTGAACACTTGCCGAATGACCTAAACAAGGATTCGGTGGGAGTATCTGGTGAAGATTGGGTATTTTGAGTACGACCTTCAGCCAGTGGGAGTGTTGTGAGAGATAGTGCAGAAATGCAAGGCTCTTATACACAACCAATGGAAGGTGATACAATGGTTGTACATCATTCCATTAAGGAAATACATGAGAATGACATTCCTGAAAGCTCTTAAGGTGATAGATTGTCCAACACACAAAGACCTTCTCACAATCAGAATGCAACAAATACTAAAACACAGAATAATCAACTCCGTAGGACCACTAGGACTCATTGTCCGCCTGAAAGACTTAATCTCCTTGTTGAAACACACAATGAGATAGATATTCCTCATGACGATGAACTTACAACCTACAACGAAGCTATGTTAGACATTAATTCGCAGAGATGGCAAGAAGCCATGAAATCTGAGATGGACTCGATGTACATAAATCAAGTTTGGAACTTGATTGATTTGCCAACAAGGGTTAGACCCATAGGATGCAAATGGGTCTTCAAGAAGAAGATTGGTGCATATGGCAAGGTACAGACTTATAAGGCAAGATTGGTGGCTAAAGGTTATAATCAACGGCCTGGGTCGATTATGATGAAACTTTTTCACCTGTTGCGAAAATTAAGTCCATTCGGATTTTGCTTGCAATAGCTGTATATTATGACTATGACATTTGGCAGATGGACATCAAAACTGCTTTCCTCAATGGTAATCTAGTTGAGGAGGTGTATATGAAACAACCTAAGGGTTTTTCACTTGAGTCCAAACCAAATGTTGTATGCAAGCTACAAAAGTCTATTTATGGGCTTAAGCAAGTCTCGAGGAGTTGGAACATTTGCTTTGACAAGGCTATCAAGTCATTTGATTTCGTCATAAGAAAAGAGGATCCATGTGTTTATAGTAAACGCAAGGATGGGAGTATTGCCTTCATTATCATATATGTAGATGACATATTGATACTGAGGGACAATAAGACTCTCCGTGATCGATCAAGGAGTGGTTGTCCAGTACCTTCATGATGAAGGATTTAGGTGAAGCCTGCTATATTCTGGGAATTAGGATCTATAGAGATAGACCTAATATATTGTTGGGTTGTCACAGTCAGTTTACATAGACAAAGTGCTTAGACGTTTTTCTATGGAAAATTCCAAGAAAGGCGGTCTACCTATGGGACAAGGCATCAAGTTATGTAAGAAGGATAGTCCTTCTAATACTATAGAACTTGAACGCATGAAAATGATCCCATATGCTTCGGCTATAGGATCGATCATGTATGCCATGACCTGTACTAGGCCAGATGTGGCCTTTGCACTTAGTATGACTTGCAAATTCCAGTAGAATCCTAGGAAAGAACACTGGAAAGCAGTCAAGAGTATTCTTAAGTATCTTAGACGAACTAAATATTACTTCTTAGTCTATGGTGGGGAAGAAAAGCTAGTTGTTAATGGGTACACTGATGCTAGCTTCCAGACGGATCTTGATGTCTTCAAATCTCAGTCTGAGTACACGTTCATTTTCAATGATGGAGCAGGAAACTGGAAAAGTTCCAAACAAGATACAACTGCTGATTCGACAACAGAAGCTGAGTACATTGCTGGATCGGAAGTTGGTAAAGAAGTTGTCGCTATTTCTGAGTTCCTGAAGTAACTAGGGGTTGTTCCAAGTGTCGCTTGTCCAATAACGATTTATTGTGACAACACTGGTGCGATTGCGCAAGCTAAGGAACCAAGATCAACAAACAGAAACAAGCATGTACCAAGGAAGTACCATATATTCAGGGAGATGATGGAGACTGAAGAGATTAGATTAGACTATGTTCTCACATATGATAATCTAGCTGACCCATTCACTAAACCATTAAGCTTAGTTATGCATAATGGTCATTTTGAGAATATGGGATTAGATATGTTAGAGATTGGCTCTAGGCCAAGTGGAAGATTGAAAGTATATTTATGTCCTAGAGACAATCAGTATTAGGACAAATGTACTTTATACACATTCATATTATTATTAATGGAGATTAATATTTTGACATTTGCAATTATTGAATTATTAATTGATTGTTTATAATATTCTATAATATGCTTCCCTGGAGGTTACGTTGTTATTAATAATGTGAGATATTAATATTATAACGTAACTCTTAAAATAGCCTCAACTAATGATCATCGAGAAGGTGATATCGATGATATGTGATAAGTCGACACGTGGTCTGCATCACATCCTTAGAGGATGTAGTGTGTCTCACCTGCTACGAGTAATGGCTACTCGTAATGGATACATGGATACTTTGGAAGTATTGGTATACGATGTTGATGTACTGTTTGTTATACTTGTCTAAAGTATGATCAGCGCGTGGGAGATAGAAGTCCTTAGACTTGAGGTCAATACGCACCTTGTGTACAAAGTAATATACTTTGATCATGTCCCAAGTTCAAATGCCTTATAGGTTGAGATACAGCTTGTATTGGGTACATTACGATGTGGATTAAAGGTGGTAGTTGAGCCAAGATTAGGATTCATTCCTCGAATTTATATTCGAGAGAACACTCAGATTCTCAGTGATATTAGGTTGACTAAGTCGTTGGCTAACACAATAGACATATTTAGAATATGGTTTAGTTGTCAACTAATATAGATGAGATACAATGATTAAGCCATTTGGATAGACATTTGACAAATCCTAAGCTTGATCGGGTGTCTCGTGAATGAAAAGATTTTATCTTACCATATAGCGGTTAGGTTATCTTACCAGTGATTATGCATCTTACTCAAGTTTACAACAAGAATGAGATTGAATGAAGTTAAATGATGTTGCCAGATGTTATGGGATATATAGACTCCTGCTGAATCATTGAGGTTTAACAATATTTCTTAATATAAATTATATTTGAACCAACTGAGATACACCAAGGATGTACATATTCTATTCAATTGAGATTAGCAAGGCCTTAATTACATGTTTCATTTTTGTTCAGTTGTTGTACTAATACAGGGTTTAGTTCATTCATGAGATACAAGTGGAGCATTCTGTTTCTCCTCAAGTGACTTTCAGTACTTTAAATCTAATGATAAATGTCAGTAGTAAACAAGTCTTTTCCAGAAGAGATGTACAAGTACAATGATATAATTTTGTATACAATTGTTTCAGGGAACGAGAAGTAAGTAACTATTACAATGGTAAGAAAGGATAAACTAAATATTACAATAAACTAAAAATCAAGAACTTAACAAACTGCTTGTGTGATTTGCTGAGTCGAGTGATGACACTCTGTCTTTAAGACAAGATTGCCCCGTATATCTCCTTTTACGTTGTCGGGCAATAGTCTCCCAAGATATAACAACAACTTAACAATTGAGCAAAGTAAACTCAAGTGTTACTCTTGAAGAACTTTGAGTATAGTAACTTTGCTAGAGAGGAAGAAGATGAATTCACAAAATTCTGGAGTATTTTCTAAGTGTTGTGTAGTCTTCTTCAATTGAGCCAAAGGCCTCAATTTATAGTGTAAGGAGAAGACCCCTCAACTATCCAACTAATGGCCTTCAATAGCCATGTAATGGTACTTAATTGAGGGGTTACATTCAGCCATTATGTGCCAAGTAATGGATAATCAATGCTCCAAAACCAGCCCAAAGGTCAGAACTTTCCAACTTTCCGTCGCAGCATTTTGCCTTCGAAGCGTCGCGGCTCTATGTCTCAAATGTATTACATACGTACCAATATCTCTTTCACTAATGAAATTTGCGATACTTGCCACTACGTGTGCACGTGTGTGGAAATAATTTTTCCGAAGTGCGGGCCCCAATAGTTCGAGTCATAAATTAATGGATATACTTAATTCCACATTAGTAAATTTCCAACAATCCCCTCTTGAAAGTAGGGGTGGCCAGTGGGCCAGGTTTGGGACCGGCGGGATCGGGATGGGAAAAAGGGTGGGATCGGGGTCGGGTCGGGTCAGGCGGGATTTGCCGAAGTCCCGGCCCGATCCCGATCCCGTCGGAATCGGGTCGGGTCGGGATCCCGGACGGTTTGTTTTTTGCACTTAATTTAAAAAATAACATATATATAAAAAACTCAATAATTAAACAAGATAGTGTAATAAAAACATTCCAATGCTGTTTTTGTGCCTCTTATATTATTTAATAGACATATGATTTTTTTGTAATACAAATACAATTGTCAAAATTGCAACTTTGTGGTGTTGTTCAAAAATTGCAAATTACATAGTAAAATTGCAATTAAAAAAATTACATTCTGAAAAAATATGTTCTAGTTTCTTGATAATTTTCTGTAGTTCTTCGGTTGGAATTGGTATTTGATGGTCAAATTGCTCCACGTCGCTTCCACCACCTTCAGATAAGATTTCATTGTAGTTTTCGTCTTCTTCTTCGTTGATCTCCGATTGACCGCACCTTCTCCGCTCCGCTCCGCTCGTATCTAATCTCTGAATAATACTACAATCTCCAAGTTGTCTCTGGCTAATGAGTGTCTGTGCTCTCCAATTTGATATCTGCCGGCAGAAAAAGCGCTTTCAGACGCCGTTGATGACGCTTGAATGTTCGAAATATCTCGGGCCATCATTGAAAGTGTCGGAAAGGTCTTCTCATTTCCCCTCCAGTATTTCAGCAAGTCTTCACGTCCTTCTTCATTGAGAACTGCTTGGTACGGTACAAAACCCTGCAAAACAAAAATATCAAACTCGCTAATTTGGTTAGTAGCGTTACGGTCGCACATTCTATTTCTGAGGCTTTCAATACTAGCCGCAAAAACAACATGTCTTTTGGTCTTCTACGCTAGACAACACTTCTTCTTTAGTTTGTTCAGTAGGTGGTGGGTGATTAGGATTTTTGGGACTTAGAGGTGGTAGTACTTCTATACAATCGTAAATAGTTTCAATAAGTGATTTAGTACCGTCTATTTTAATAATCGGATTTAATACAACACCAATAATATAAATAGTGGGAATAAGAATAAAATATTTTTTTATTTTGATAAACATTTTTTTAATAGCTGCCATATAAGCTGATTTTTCCATATATTCACTAAGTAATAAAAATATTAGAGCTATATAAAACAACATAGTTGAAATAGTAGGATAATATATACCGGAAAATTCTTTTGTTGCTTGAAAAAATTTCTCTAAAAATACAATAAGTTCGGAAATTTTTACCCAATCGCTATCTACAACCATATCAGCTGAATTTTGATTATGAGAGTTAAAAAATAAAGTTATAGGTTTTCTATAGTCATAAGCAACAAGTAGTTGCTCGTATAAAGAATTTCACGTAGTGGGTACTTCTTCTGAAATTTTTCTATAAGGTAGTTGTCAATCGTGACAAGTTTTTTTATATTCTTTTCTTCATTGTATTCTATTATTTTTAAAAATAAAGTTTATAACAAATTGTATTTTACAAAGAATGTCTTAAAAAAGTGATAGACCATCATTTACAATTATGTTATATATATGGCACACACATTTTATATGAAAATGATCTGAAAAAGATGGAGTTAAACTATTTTTTAAAATTGTAATAGCGTAATTGTTAGAAGAAGCGCTATCTAATGTAATAGTCATAATTTTATCAGTTATTCCGTAATAATCGCACACTTGATAAATATTTTCTGCAATAAAAGTACTAGTGTTCCTATCATCTATATATCTATACGCTAAGATACGTTTTTGCATAGACCATTTATAATCTATCCAATGACAAGTTACCGTTAAATAATCATGGTCGTTAGTACTACGGCCTATATTAGAAGTGATAGCCAATTTGCCATTAAAATGATATAATGAATAACGTAAATACTGTTGATATTCATGTGAGAATTTAAATACATCTCTCTTAACAGTTGATCTAGGAAAATCGTTAAAAGCAGGATTATACATATCTCTAATGTAATGAATAAAATCGGGAGATGAAGGAAATGAAAAAGGTAAACCCTCCACAACAACTAATTTTTCTATTGCTTCCCTATCTCTATGTTTATTGTATTTAGGGCCTACAATTCCCCCCGTCATAGGGTTAATTTGACCCTGTACTTGGTCCGGGATAGTATCAGTATGTCAACTTTGTCCCGATGGAGCGGGCATTTGCGCACCCGGTTTTGAAGCCTCGTATTGGGCATACCTAGCTGGATGAGTCCTTGCTACGTGTCTCATTACCCCCCCCCCCCTGTTCCACCGTGACCTTTTCTAGTTTTAAATTTTAAAACATCTTTACAAATTTTACATCTAGCTACTTGATTCTCTACGTCCCTATCAAAAAATGTTCATGTATCTGATTTTAATGTTCGTTTTGCTGGACCTCGTCTCATACTAGGGGCAATATGAGGCATTTCAGTTGAAGGTGCACTAGTGGGTGTGTTGTCATCTTCATTAGTGGGTGTATCATCTAGATCATCGTCTAAATTAAAGTCTTCTTGAGTTCCAGAAAATAGCTCCTCGTCTAAATCTAATGGTATTGTAGGAAAATGTTCAGTATCAACAAAATCATCTTGTGTAGGAATAGGATTTTGTCTAGAAATAGGACCCTTGCCCTTGTTGTCCCTACTAGAAGAAGCATAACCCCTACCCGTAAGCATACGTTTAAATCCTTCCATTATAAATTTATAATTATACTAATAAATAATTAAAGTAAATGAAATTAAGTGCGCTATATAAAATAAACAGACAATAATAATTTAATGAATGAACGAATGTACCAAACACCGACGTAACGTCGACGTGTAATCGAGAGGTTGAAAATTGAAACTTTGCTCGATGGAAGATCCTCAAGCTAGTTGCCAACTTCACTCTCAATTCCCAAATGAATAAATAAAATTGAATATTTAGTAGACAATGTAGACTTATAGAGAGATAGATTGAGAGATTGTAGGAAGATTTGTGAGAAAGAAAGAAAAAATGAGGTATTTATAGTTAGAAAATTTGGTTAAGTATAAATATAATAACTTATAGGTTAAAAATAAATATTAAAGGGGTAGGGGGTTGGGTGAGGGGGGGAGGCCAAATATGGCCGTTGCACAACGGCCAAAATGTAAAATGATCGTTGGTGCAACGACTATTTTTGCAAAAGGGGGGTTTCAGGCGGGATCGGGATCGGGACGAGACCTTGTCCCGTCCCGGTTCGGGTCCCGATACTGCAAATTTTATTTTTTTTCTAAATACTCGGGTTCGGGGCAGGACCGAGCCGACTCGGCAAACTGGCCAGCCTTACCTGAAAGAGATTTTGGCGCACACACATGGTGCCTTTTCCAGCAATCTTTCAGCGGACTTGCATTTGGATAGGTAGCATACACTTTGAACCTTCCATAGTTGAATACCATCGGACTTACTGCGCAGTGAACGTGATGTCTTGAACCGTCAGTGTTTAGAGTAAGCCAAGTCAACGGTACCAACACAACAACTTCCTTTACTCAGTTCTTCGTAATGTTTTGTCCGTTGTGGCCATGGACACTTCTTGGATTCTTAAGTGCGTTCATTTGAGGCGGCATGTCCTCGCACTTAAATAGGTGGTCTCCTACAAGGTATCCTGCTATACCCCACTTTACAAGTGTTAGGAACCATTAAAAGTTTCCCAAACCTAACCTCAACCGGTGAGGACCATTAAAGGTTTTGGAAACTTAACCTTCACCCACACTGTAGATAGCACTTATTGTCTATCGCGGGAACGACTTTGGATTTGGTGTTTCTTCATAGAAATCACTATCCGAAGTGCTCATGCTTCCACCGAAGCGATCAACTGAACCTTTACAGTTTAGTTTTCCCATTGAACCTAATTCTTGGGATCTCCCGTCAGTAAGGTTGGGTTACCACCGTATTGGTCCTTATACCTTGGGTTTTAAGCCCATTCCCCTAGACATGCAGAATATCTGATACTTGGGTAAGCCATTTGTCAGTGGGTCTGCTATGTTATCCTTTGATTTTATGTAATCGATGGATATTACACCCGTGGTGATCAGCTGCCTAACGGTCTTATGTCTCCATCGAATATGACGAGACTTGTCGTTGTACATAGAATTTCATGTCTTTCCTAGAGCCGACTGGCTATCGTAGTGGATCATTACAGAAGGTACGAGTTTGTTCCAACAAGGAACATCCTCTAAGAAGTCGTGAAGCCACTCAGCCACTTCTCTTGCTTTGTCTAAAGCGATAAACTCTGATTCCATCGTGGATCGGGCGATGCAAGTTTACTTAGAGGATTTCCAAGACACAACTCCACCACCAATTGTAAATACATACCCACTAGTGGACTTGGTGTTCTCTATATCAGATATCCAGTTTGCATCACTGTACTCCTCTACTACAACTGTTTATTTTGAATAATGCAATCCGTAAGTTAGCGTGTATTTCCAGTATTGTAGTACCCGATTCAACGCCTTCCAATGATCATTACTCGGATTACGGGTAAACCTAGCCAACTTGTTGATTGTATAAGAAATATCAGGTCGGGTGCAGTTTGTTATATACATCAAACTATCAATCACTTGTGCATATAGCTCTTGGCATACAAGTGCACCACGATTTTTATCAAGCTTTTTATTTCTATCCAGTGGTGCCTTTATAGGCGAACTGTCAAATATCCCAAACTTTCTCAACACATCCTTGATGTAGTGAGACTGAGATAAGACCAGTTCGTCAGATGTCATAGAGATCTTTATCCCTAAGATGACATCTGTAATACTCATATCCTTCATGTCGAAGCATTATTTCAACATGTTCTTAGTCTCTAGAATCAAACTAGGATTGCTCCCTATGATCAACATGTCGTCTACATACAGGCATATCATGACGAACGAGTCAGAGTTACCTTTCATATAGATACATTTGTCACACTCATTAATGGCGAAACCCTTCGATAGTAGAGTACTATCAAAGTTTTCGTGTCATTGCTTCGGGGCTTATTTCAGCCCGTACAGAGATTTGACAAGCCGACAGACTTTCTTCTCTTGCCCTGGAACCACATACCCCTCGGGTTGTTCCATATAGATTTCTTCTTCCAAATCACTATTTAGGAAGGCTGTCTTGACATCCATTTGATGTATCTCAAGGTCACGCAACGCTGCGATAGCAATGAATACCCGTATGGATGTCATCCGAGACACCGGGGAGTACGTGTCAAAATAGTCAAGGCCTTTCTTTTGCCGATAGCCCTTGACTACCAACCTGGCCTTATACTTATCTATAGACCTATCTGCTTTATACTTCCGTTTGAGTATCCACTTACAACCCAACGATTTATTTCCCGGAGAAAGATCAACCAACTCTCAAGTATGGTTATGCAGAATGGAGTCTATTTCACTCTCAATAGCTTCTTTCCAGAGTGGTGCCTCTGGAGTTGACAATGTTTCAGCAATTGTCCTTGGTTCATCATCAACCATATAAGTTACAAAGTCAGGACCGAAGGATTTATCCTTCCTGGCCCTTTTACTTCGCCTTGGTTCCATCTCTGGAGTCTCTAAGTTCTGAGAATCTGGAACACTAGATTCCGAATATTCAGCCACTTCAAAGTCCACTAGATCTGAACCATCTAGATCCGGGCAGTCAACGACTCCCGGTTCCTGAGAGCTTGGTTCATAACTTCGTTTACGAAAGGTTATGTTTTTTCCTTTCTAGGAAAGGTATCTTCAAAGAATTGAGCATTCCTTGATTCCATGATTGTACCCCCGTGGATATCTGGAATATCTGACTTATGCACTAAGAAGCGATAAGCACTAATGTTATTTGCATATCCGATGAAAATGCAATCTACAGTCTTAGGCCTAATCTTGACCTGCTTTGGCTAGGGTACTTCGACCTTTGCCAAACAACCCCACCTTTAAATATTTATAGGTGAGTTTCTTTCCCTTCCATGATTCATATGGAGTTTTGTCCTTACCCTTATGTGGGACTCTGTTAAGAATCGTATTAGCGGTAAGGACAGCTTCTCCCCACATGTTTTAGGGAAGACCGAAATTGATGAGCAAGGCATTCATCATTTCCTTCAATGTGCGGTTCTTGCGTTCCGCCACACCGTTCGACTGAGGTGAGTATGGAGTCGTTGTTTGATGAACAATGCCCGATTCGGCACAATATTCCTCAAATGGCGCTACATATTCTCCCCCTCTATAGCTACGAATGGATCTAATCCGCATGCTTAGTGGGTTCTCAACTTCTGCTTTGTAACGTCGGAACGCTTCAAAGGCTTCATCCTTACTTTTCAACAAGTAAAGGTAACAATACCTTGTGCTATCATCAATGAATGTCACAAAGTACTTGTTCCCCCTCTAGTTTGTGTAAACTTCAAATCACATATATATCTGTGTGAATAAGTTCTAGAGGAGCGGTATTCCTTTCGACGGATCGAAAAAGAAGCTTTGTGAGTTTTGCCTCTACGCACACCTCACACTTATGTTGAGGGTTTAGGTCGATACACGGCAATAACTCCAACTTTGTCAACCTTTGGATGGACTTATAGTTGACATGTCCTAATCTATGATGCCATACATTAGAGGACTCAAGCAAATAAGAAGAAGCTTCAATATTATTGCTTGTACGTAATACAGACATGTCGTTAACTTTGAAGAGGCCTTCACAGACGAATCCTCTTCCCACAAACGTTCCATTCTTAGTGATTACAAATTTATTGGACTCAAACACTAGCCTAAAACCAGCATTAACCAATAAATGACCTGAAATTAAATTTCTTCTAATCTCAAGAACATGCATCACTTTCTTCAGAGTGAGCTCCTTTCCAGAAGTCATCCTCAGGATTACTTTTCCTACCCCCAGCACGTTAGAGGAAGCGTTGTTGCCATGAACAACTTCTTGTTTGTAACCGGTGTATAAGTGGAGAAGACATCTCTATTGGAAAAGATGTGTCTTGTAGCACCTGTGTCCAACCACCATTGCATGGGATTCTCAACAAGGTTTGCTTCTAACACCACTGCTGAGAACTCCTCAATCATGTCGTCCAGAAACTTGTCTTTGACGACGTTAACATGTGCCTTGCCCTTAGCCTTGGCCTTCTCTTGTTGCTCAGTCTTGAGCTTGCGGCAGTCCTTGATCATGTGACCAGGTTTCCTACAGTGGTGACAGTTTCCTTTGAACTTCTCCGTCGCTTGGGTCTTGCCGTCTTTCTGGAACTTGCGCTTCTTGCTTGGGTTCCCTTTGGCCTCAGCCAGATTTGCCTTTGCCTCAGTGGGTTGTTTACCCCTAGGCAAGGCTTTCTTAGTATCTTCCTGAATTTGGAGTTTGATAATAAGTTCTTCAAAGGTCATTTCCTTTGTTTTAAGTTTTAAGTAACTCATAAACTCATTCCACGAGGGAGGTAACTTTTCAATCAGTGATGCAACCAAAAACTGCTAATTTGGTTTCATACCTTCCAAATCCAGGTGATGTAGAATCATTTGGAATTCCTGGACTTGGGACATCACTGTTTTACTATCCACCATTTGAAATTTCAGAAATTTTCCAACGATGAATTTCTTAGTACCTGCATCTTGTGCGTTGTTCTTCTTCTGGAGTTTCTCCCACAACTCTTTGGCAGTGCCTACGGTGCAATACATCGTGTAGAGAGGGTCTGACAAGCAGTTCAATATATAGTTCTTACACATGAAATCACTATGACATAATGCATTAAGAACCATCTTCATGCCATTAATGACATGAATACCTAGGCCCCCTTCAGCCGTTTCAGTAGGCGAAGGGTCCATTTCATATCCAGCTTGTAGAGGATGTTCTGTTAGAAAATGAGTCATTCCCATAACAGTCAGATAGAATAGCATCTTCCGTTGCCATCTCTTGAAGTTGGAGCCCATGAACTTTTCAGGGCGTTCATGGTGGAATCCAGCGGGTGGAGGAACGACAACGTTCCCTTGAGCGGCAGTAAAGGCGTTGGATGAGCCTTGAGCAACGGGAAAGGCATTAGGTGTGCCTTGAGCTGTGGGGAAGGTAGAGGGATTGCCTTGAGTAGCAGCAGCAGCAGAATCAGAAGCAATTTGTTCTTTTCCAGTCATCTTTCTAGGTACTTACAACAAAATCTTGTGTTAAAATTGTTGGGATACAATTGTTTCATAGAACGGGAAGTAAGTAACTATTACAATGGTAAGAAAGGATAAACTAACTATTACAATAAACTGGAAATCAAGAACTTAACAAACTGCTTGTGCGATTTGCTGAGTCGAGTGATGACACTCTGTCTTTAAGACAAGATTGCCCTGTATATCTCCTTTTACATTGTCGGGCAATAGTCTCCCAAGATACAACAACAACTTAACAATTGAGCAAAGGAAACTCAAGTGTTACTCTTGAAGAACTTTGAGTATAGTAACTTTGCTAGAGAGGAAGAAGATGAATTCAGAAAATTCTGGAGTATTTTCTAAGTGTTGTGTAGTCTTCTTCAATTGAGCCAAAGGCCTCAATTTATAGTGTAAGGAGAAGACCCCTCAACTAGCTAACTAATGACCTTCAATAGCCATGTAATGACACTTAATTGAGGGGTTACATTCAGTCATTATGTGCCAAGTAATGGAGAATCAATGCTCCAAAATCAGCTCAAAGGTCAGAACTTTCCAACTTCCCGTCGCAGGATTCTGCCTCCGAAGCGCCGCGGCTCTGTGAATTAGCACTGCGGCGTTGTGGCTCCATTGACTGGCTACCCAATTAGCACCGCGGCGGTGCCTGGGAGGCGCTCCGGCGCCTCGGCTCTGACGGGACTGCGTCGCGGCTCCGCGGCAATTTCCGACTTGTTTCATCATACACTTCTTCCTTCTTTTACCAATGTGGAATACATTGTCATTTGGTCAATAACCGTCCATAATTCTATGTCTCAAACGTATTACATACTTACCAATATCTCTTTCACTAATGAAATTTGCGATACTTGGCACTACGTGTGCACGTGTGTGGAAACGATTTTTCCGAGGTGCTGGCCCCAATTTTTTGAGTCATAAATTAATGGGATATACTTAATTCCACATTAGTAAATTTCCAACATTTTGAACCCAACAAAACCTTACATATTGGACAACCAAATGTAGCAATGGAAGTGACAAAGGCAGTAAAAATGGCATGTATGGCAGGCACATAACACAAATTCGAATCCTGACTGGTGAGCCAAATCTAGTGGAGAAGAGTAGAGGGAAGATCTCATAATCCACCGAGTTTCAAGTGGGAAACAACTACAAGTAATTTTCATCAAAAAGGAAAAACGTTAGAAAAAGGGGAAAGGAAAACTTAGTTATCTTAGAGAAAATGATCTGCTTAAAGACAACAAAAAGCCCGCATTACTTACTTTTTTTACCACGTTCCAGTGTCCTCTTCCTTCTCAATTCTGCAAAACAAGAAGATTGTTTAAAAGCCTCACTAACGACATCAAGTTTATAACTTTGAAATTGAATAATATATTGGATAGCACAACTTTCTTATAAAGCTAAACTTTAAGAAGAAAATTTCAAAACATTGAAATTGAATCATATGTCTAGTAGTGATTCCATTGTTTTGAGGCTCACATAATTCGATAGGAGCATATTTCCACACGTCTTGTCTCATCCATGATTATTCTGAGACTAGCATATCTTGATTTTGATTCATCTAAGCCATTTCTTCGTCCTGTTTTTTTCAACTCTAGCATCCATATTCCGGCAAGTTTTAGTGTTTAATTTGGTTAGAGCACTCTGTATATAGATGTTGCAATCAATGTGGTAGAAATTTGGTTATGTTATAACAAGACCAGTGATTATGCATCTTACTCAAGTTTACAACAAGAATGAGATTGAAGGAAGTTAAATGATGTTGCCTGATGTTATGGGATATATAGACTCCTGCTGAATCATTGAGGTTTAATAATATTTCTTAATATAAATTATATTTGAACCAATTGAGATACACCAAGGATGCACATATTCTGTTCAATTGAGATTAGCAAGGCCTTAATTACATGTTTCATTTTTGTTCAGTTGTACTAATACAGGGTTTAGTTCATTCATGAGAAACAAGTGGAGCATTCTGTTTCTCCTCAAGTGACTTTCAGTACTTTAAATCCAATGATAAATGTCAGTAGTAAATAAGTCTTTTCCAGAAGAGATGTACAAGTACAATGATATAATTTTGTATACAATTGTTTCACGGAACGGGAAGTAAGTAACTATTACAATTGTAAGAAAATGATAAACTAAATATTAAAAATCAAGAACTTAACAAACTGCTTGTGTGATTTGTTGAGTCGAGTGATGGCACACTGTCTTTAAGACAAGATTGCCCCGTATATCTCCTTTTACGTTATCGGGCAATAGTCTCCCAAGATACAACAACAACTTAACAATTGAGCAAAGAATATTCAAGTGTTACTCTTGAAGAACTTTGAGTATAGTAACTTTGCTAGAGAGGAAGAAGATGAATTCAAAAAATTCTGGAGTATTTTCTAAGTGTTGTGTAGTCTTCTTCAATTGAGCCAAAGGCCTCAATTTATAGTGTAAGGAGAAGACCCCTCAACTAGCCAACTAATGGCCTTCAATAGCCATGTAATGACACTTAATTGAGGGGTTACATTCAGTCAAATAATGGCTGAATTCATGTGTCAAGTAATGGAGAATCAATGCTCCAAAACCAGCCCAAAGGTCAGAACTTTCCAACTTTCCATCGCAATAGTCTGCCTCCGAAGCGCCGCAACTCTATGTCTCAAACGTATTACATACATACCAATATCTCTTTCAGTAATGAAATTTGCGATACTTGGCATTACGTGTGCACGTGTGCGGAAATGATTGTTCCGACGTTCGGGCCCCAATGGTTCAAGTCATAAATTAATGGATATACTTAATTCCACATTAGTAAATTTTCAACAATACCCTCTTGAAAATATGGGTGGCCAGTGGGACGGACTCGGGACCGGCGGGCCGGGTTTGGCGGGATCGAGACGGGGAAAAGGGCGGGATCGGGGCGGGGCGGGTCAGGCGGGATTTTCCGAAGTCCCGCCCCGATCCCGATCCCGTGGGAATTGGGCCGGGTCGGGGTTGGGATCCCGGGTAATTTTTCCTTTTTTTTGTACTTAATTTAAAAAATAACATATATACAAAAAAAAACTCAATAATTAAACAAGATAGTGTAATAAAAACATTTCAAGGCTGTTTTTGTGCCTCTTATATTATTTAATAGACATATGATTTTTTTGTAATACAAATAGAATTGTCAAAATTGCAACTTTGTGGTGTTGTCCAAAAGTTATAAATTACATAATAAAATTGCAATTAAAAAAATTACATTCTGAAAAAAACTTGTTCTAGTTTCTTGATAATTTCCTGTGGTTCTTCGGTTGGAATTGATATTTGTTGGTCAAATTGATCCACGTCGCTTCCACCACCTTCGGATAAGATTTCGTTGTAGTTTCCGTCTTCTTCTTCGTTGATCTCCGTTGACCGCACCTTCTCCGCTCCACTCATATCCAATCTCTGAAAAATTCTACAATCTCCAAGTTGTCTCCGGCTAATGAGTGTATGTGCTCTCTTATTTGATATCTGCCGACAGAAAAAGCGCTTTCAGACGTCGTTGATGACTCTTGAATGTTCAAAGAATCTCGGGTCATCATTGAAAGTGTCGGAAAGGTCTTCTCATTCCCCCTCCAGTATTTTAGCCTTCTTCATTGAGAACTGCTTGGTACGGTACAGAACCCTGCAAAACAAAAATATCAAACTCCCTAATTTGGTTAGTAACGGTACGGCCGCACATTCTATTTCTGAGGCTTTCAATACTAGCCGCAGAAACAGCATTTCTTTTGTGAGGTTGTGTTGAAGAAGAATAAGAAGATGGTATGGAAGCCGGTAGGTTACTAGCACTTTCTTGTTGATAAAACCTATATACTTTTTTGCAATGGTCTTCTACGCTAGACAACACTTCTTCTTTAGTTTGTTCAATAGGTGGTGGGTGATTTGAATTTTTGGGACTTGGAAGTGGTAGTACTTCTATACAATCTTAAATAGTTTCAATAAGTGATTTAGTACCGTCTATTTTAATATTCGTATTTAATACATCACCAATAATATAAATAGTGGGAATAGGAATAAAACAATTTTTTATTTTGATAAACATTATTTTAATAGCTGCCCAATAAGCTGGTTTTTCCATATATTCAATAAGTAATAAAAATATTATAGCTATATAAAACAACATAGTTGAAATAGTAGGATAATATATATCGGAGAATTCTTTTGTTGCTTGAAATTTTTTCTCTAAAAATACAATAAGTTCAGAAATTTTTACCCAATCGCAATCTACAACCATATCAGCTGAATTTTGATTATGAAAGTTAAAAAATAAAGTTATAGGTTTTCTATAGTCATAAGTAGGGCTAACCAGTAGGCCAGGTTGGCCCGATCCCGGCCCGGTCCCACCCCGACACCGCCCCGAACCCTAGTTTAACAAAAAAAAAATCGATATCGGAACTCGAATCGGGATGGGACAATGTCTCATCCCGACCCGTCCCGGCCCGCCCCAGTCCCGACCCGATCCCGCCCGAAGCCTCCCTTTTTGCAAAACTAATCGTTGCACCAATGACCATTTTACATTTTGGCCATTGTGCAACGGCCATTTTTGGCCTCCCCCCTCCCCCAACCCCCTTAATATTTATTTTTAACCCATAAGTTATTATATTTGCACTTTAACCCAATTTTTCAACTATAAATACCTCATTTTCTCTTTATCTTTCTCACAAATCTTTCTACAATCTCTCAACCTATCTCTCTACAAGTCTACATTGTCTACTAAATATTCAATTTTATTTATTCATTTGAGAATTGGGAGTGAAGTTGGCTACTAGCTTGAGGATCTTCCATCGAGCAAAGTTTCAATATTCAACCTCTCGATTACACGTCGACGTTACGTCGGCATTTGGTACATCCGTTCCTTCATTAAATTATTATTGTCTGTTTATTTTATTTAGCGCACTTAATTTCATTTACTTTAATTATTTATTAGTATAATTATAAATTTATAATGGAAGGATTTAAACGTATGCTTACGGGTAGCGGTCATGCTTCTTCTAGTAGGGGCAACAAGGGCAAGGGTCCTATTTCTAGACAGAATCCTATTCCTACACATGATGATTTTGTTGATACCGAACATTTTCCTACAATACCATTAGATTTAGACGAGGAGCTATTTTCTGGACTCAAGAAGACTTTAATTTAGACGATAATCTAGATGACACATCCACTAATGTTGATGACAACACACCCACTAGTGCACCTTCAACTGAAATGCCTCATATTCCTCCTAGTATGAGATGAGGTCCAGCAAAACGATCATTAAAATCATATGCATGGATATTTTTGATAGAGAATCAAGTAGCTAGATGTAAAATTTGTAAAGATGTTTTACAATTTAAAACTGGAAAAGGTCACGGTGGGACAGGGGGTTTAATGAGACACGTAGCAAGGGCTCATCCAGCTAGGTATGCCCAATACGAGGCTTCAAAACCGGGTGCTTAAACGGCCGCTCCATCGGGACAAGGTTCACATACTGATACTGTCCCGGACCATGTACAGAGTCAAATTAACCCTATGACGGGGGGAATTGTAGGCCCTAAATACAATAAACATAGAAATAGGGAAGCAATATCAAAATTAATTGTTGTGGAGGGTTTGCCTTTTTCATTTCCTTCATCTCCCGGTTTTATTCATTACATTAGAGATATGCATAATCCTGCTTTTAATGGTTTTTCTAGATCAACTATTAAGAGAGATGTATTTAAATTTGCACATGAATATCAACAATATTTACGTTATTCATTATATCATTTTAATGGCAAAGTGGCTATCACTTCTGATATAGGCCATAGTACTAACGACCATGATTATTTAACGATAACTTGTCATTGGATAGATTATAAACGGTCTATGCAAAAATGTATCTTAGCGTATAGATATATAGATGATAGGCACACTGGTACTTTTATTGCAGAAAATATTTATCAAGTGTGCGATTATTACGGAATAACTGATAAAATTATGACTATTACATTAGATAACGCTTCTTCTAACAATTACGCTATTACAATTTTAAAAAATAGTTTAACTCCATCTTTTTCAGATCATTTTATTATAAAATGCGCGTGCCATATATATAACTTAATTGTAAAGGATTGTCTATCACTTTTTGAAGACATTCTTAGTAAAATACAATTTTCTATAAACTTTATTTTTAAAAATAATAGAATACAATGAAGAAAAGAATATAAAAAAACTTGTCACGATTGCCAACTACCTTATAGAAAAAATTCAGGAGAAGTACCCACTAGGTGGAATTCTTTATACGAGCAACTACTTGTTGCTTATGACTATAGAAAACCTATAACTTTATTTTTTAACTCTCATAATCAAAATCCAGCTGATATGGTTGTAGATAGCGATTGGGTAAAAATTTCCGAACTTATTGTATTTTTAGAGAAAAATTTTCAAGCAATAAAAGAATTCTCCGGTATATATTATCCTACTATTTCAACTATGTTGTTTTATATAGCTATAATATTTTTATTACTTAGTGAATATATGGAAAAACCAGCTTATATGGCAGCTATTAAAAAATGTTTATCAAAATAAAAAAATATTTTATTCCTATTCCCACTATTTATATTATTGGTGTTGTATTAAATCCGACTATTAAAATAGACGGTACTAAATCACTTATTGAAACTATTTACGATTTTATAGAAGTACTACCAACTCCAAGTCCCAAAAATCCAAATCACCCACCACCTATTGAACAAACTAAAAAATAAGTGTTGTCTAGCGTAGAAGACCAATGAAAAAAATTATATAGGTTTTACCAACAAGAAAGTACTTGTAACCTACTGGCTTCCATACCATCTTCTTATTCTTCTTCAACACAACCTCACAAAAGACATGTTGTTTCTGCGGCTAGTATTGAAAGCCTCAGAAATAGAATGTGTGGCCATATCGCTACTAACCAAATTAGCGAGTTTGATATTTTTGTTTCGCAGGGTTCTGTACCGTACCAAGCAGTTCTCAATGAAGAAATACGTGAAGACTTGCTGAAATACTGGAGGGGGAATGAGAAGACCTTTCCGACACTTTCAATGATGGCCCGGGATGTTTTGAACATTCAAGCGTCATCAACGGCGTCTGAAAGCGCTTTTTCTGCCGGCAGATATCAAATAGGAGACCACAGACACTCATTAGCCGAATGTAACTTGGAGATTGTAGTATTATTCAGAGATTGGATACGAGCGGAGCGGAGAAGGTGCAGTCAACCGGAGATCAATGAAGAAGAAGATGAAAACTACAACGAAATCTTATTCGAAGGTGGTGGAAGCGACGTGGATCAATTTGACCAACAAATATCAATTCCAACCGAAGAACCACAGGAAGTTATCAAGAAACTAGAACATGTTTTTTACAGAATGTAACTTTTTTAATTGCAATTTTATTATGTAATTTGCAACTTTTGGACAACACCACAAAGTTGCAGTTTTGACAATTGTATTTGTATTACAAAAAAATCGTATGTCTATTAAATAATATAAGAGGCACAAAAACAGCCTTGTGATATTTTTATTACACTATCTTGTTTAATTATTGAGTTTTTTATACATATGTTATTAAAAAAACATATGTATATTATTTTGGGTACTTCTTCATATGAATCAAAATCAAGATATGCTAGTCTCAGAATAATCATGGATGAGACAAGTCGTGTGGAAATATGCTCCTATCGAATTATGTGAGCCTCAAAACGATGGAATCACTACTAGACATATGATTCAATTTCAATGTTTTGAACTTTTCTTCTTAAAGTTTAGCTTTATAAGAAAGTTGTGCTATCCAATATATTATTCAATTTCAAAGTTTTAAACTTGATGTCGTTAGTGAGGCTTTTTAACAATCTTCTTGTCTTGCAGAATTGAGAAGGAAGAGGACACTGGAACGTGGTAAAAAAAAGTAAGTAATGCGGGCCTTTTGTTGTCTTTAAGCAGATCATTTTCTCTAAGATAACTAAGTTTTCCTTTCCCTATCTTCTAACGTTTTTCCTTTTTGATGAAAATAACTTGTAGTTGTTTCCACTTGAAACTCGGTGGATTATGGAATCTTCCCTCTACTCTTCTCCACTAAATTTGGCTCACCAGTCAGGATTCGAATTTGTGTTATGTGTCTGCCATACCTGCCATTTTTACTACCTTTGTCACTTCCATTGCTACATTTGGTTGTCCTATATGTACGATTTTGTTGGGTTCAAAATGTTGGAAATTTACTAATGTGGAATTAAGTATATCCCATTAATTTATGACTCGAACAATTGGAGCCCGCACGTCGGAAAAATTGTTTTCACACACGTGCACACGTAGTGCCAAGTATCGCAAATTTCATTAGTGAAAGAGATATTGGTACGTATGTAATACGTTTGGAACATAGAATTATGGACGGTTATTGACCAAATGACAATGTATTCCACGTTGATAAAAGATGGAAGAAGTGTAAGATGAAACGAGTCAGAAATCGCCGCGGAGCCGCGAAGGGCCGCGGCGCAGCCCCGTCAGAGCCGAGGCGCCGGAGCGCCTCCCAGGCAGCGCCGCGGCGCTAATTGGGTGGCCAGTCACTGGATCCGCGGCACTAATTCACAGAGCCGCGACGCTTTAGAGGCAGAATGCTGTGACGGGAAGTTGGAAAGTTCTAACCTTTGGGCTGATTTTGGAGCATTGATTCTCCATTACTTGGCACATAATGGCTGAATGTAACCTCTCAATTAAGTGCCATTACATGACTATTGAAGGCCATTAGTTGGCTAGTTGAGGGGTCTTCTCCTTACACTATAAATTGAGGCCTTTGGCTCAATTGAAGAAGACTACACAACACTTAGAAAATACTCCAGAATTTTCTGAATTCATCTTCTTCCTCTCTAGCAAAGTTACTATACTCAAAGTTCTTCAAGAGTAACACTTGAGTTTCCTTTGCTCACTTGTTAAAGTTGTTGTATCTTGGGGGACTATTTCGCAACACCGTAAAAGGAGATATATGGGGCAATCTTGTCTTAAAGACATAGTGCCATCACTCGACTCAACAAATCACACAAGCAGTTTGTTAAGGTTTTGATTTCCAGTTTTATTATAATAGTTTGTTTATCCTTTCTACCATTGTAATAGTTATTTACTTTCCGTTCCCTACAACAATTGTATCCCAACAATTTTAAGACAGGATTTGTTGTAAGTAAGTTAGAAAGATGACTGGCATAAATCAAACTGCTTTTGATTCTGCTACTACTGCTCAAGGCAATCCCTCTGCCTTCCCCACTGCTCAAGGCACTCTTAATGCCTTTCCAGTTGCTCAAGGCTCTTCCAATGCCTTTACTATTGCTCAAGGGAATGTTGTCGTTCCTCCACCCGCTGGATTTCACCATGAATGCCCTGAAAAGTTCATGGGGTCAAACTTCGAGAGATGACAACAAAAGATGTTATTCTATCTGACTGTTATGGGAATGACATGTTTCCTAACAGGAGATCCTCCATAAGCTGGAGATGAAATAGACCCTTCGCCTTCTGAAACGGGTGAAGGGGGCCTAGGTATCCATGTCATTAATGGCATGAGATGGTTCTTGATGCATGGAGTCATAGTGATTTCATGTGTAAGAATTACATATTGAACTGCTTGTCAGACCCTCTCTACACGGTGAATTGCACCGTTGGCACTGCCAAAGAGTTGTGAGAGAAGCTGCAAAAAAAGTACAACGCACAAGATGCAGGTACTAAGAAATTCATCGTTGGGAAATTTCTGAAATTTCAAATGATGGATAATAAAACAGTGATGTCCCAAGTCCAGAAATTCCAAATGATTCTACATCACATGGATTTGGAAGGTATGAAACCAAACGAACAATTTTTGGTTGCATCACTGATTGAAAAGTTACCTCCTTTATGGAATGAGTTTATGAGTTACTTAAAACTCAAGACAAAGGAAATGACCTTTGAAGACCTTATTATCAAACTCCAAATTCAGGAAGATAATAAGAAGGCCTTGCCTAGGGGTATATAACCCGCTGAGGCAAAGGCAAATCTGGCTGAGGCTAAAGGGAACCCAAGCAAGAAGCGGAAGTTTCAGAAAGACGGCAAGACCCAAGCAGCGGAGAAGTTCAAAGGAAATTGTCACCACTGCGGAAAACCTGGTCACATGATCAAGGACTGCCGCAAGCTCAAGATTGAGAAACAAGAGAAGGCCAAGGCTAAGGGCAAGACACATGTTAACGTCGTCAAAGACCAGTTTCTGGACGACATTATTGAGGATTTCTCAGCGGTGGTGCTAGAAGCAAACCTTGTTGAGAATCCCATGCAATGGTGGATGGACACAGGTGCTACAAGACACATCTGTTCCAATAGAGATGCATTCTCCACTTATACACCGGTTACAAACAAGAAGCTGTTCATGGGCAACAACGTTTCATCTGACGTGATGGGGGTAGGAAAGGTAGTCATGAAGATGACTTTTGGAAAAGAGCTCACTGTGAAGGAAGTGATGCATGTTCTTGAGATTATAAGAAATTTAATTTTAGGTCCTTTATTGGTTAATGCTAGTTTTAGACTAGTGTTTGAGTCCAATAAATTTGTAGTCACTAAGAATGGAACGTTTGTAGGAAGAGGATTCATCTGTGAAGGCCTCTTCAAAGTTAACACCATGTCTGTATTACGCACAAGCAATAATATTGAAGCATCTTCTTCTTACTTTCCTGAGTCCTCTAATTTATGGCATCATAGATTAGGATATGTCAACTACAAGTCCATCCAAAGGTTGGTAAATTTGGAGTTGTTGTCGTCTATCGACGTAAACCCTCAACATAAGTGTGAGGTGTGCATAGAGGCAAAACTCACAAAGCTTCCTTTTCGATCCGTCGAAAAGAATACCGCTCTTCTAGAACGTATTCACACAGATATATGTGATTTGAAGTTTGCACAAACTAGAGGGGGGAACAAGTACTTTGTGACATTCATTGATGATAGCACAAGGTATTGTTACTTTATTTGTTGAAAAGTAAGGATGAAACCTTTGAAGCATTCCAACGTTACAAAGCAAAAGTTGAGAACCAACTAAGCATGCGGATTAAATCCATTCGTAGCGATAGAGGGGGAGAATATGTAGTGCCATTTGAGGAATATTATGCCGAATCGGGCATTGTTCATCAAACAACGACTCCATACTCATCTCAGTCGAACGGTGTGGCGGAACGCAACAACCTCACATTGAAGGAAATGATGAATGCATTGCGCATCAGTTCCGGTCTTCCCCAAAACATGTGGGGAGAAACCGTCCTTACAGCTAATACGATTTTTAACAGAGCCTCACATAAGGGTAAGAACAAAACTCCATATGAATCATGGAAGAGAAAGACACCCACCTATAAATATTTAAAGGTGTAGGGTTGTTTGGCAAAGGTCGAAGTACCCCAGCCAAAGCAGGTCAAGATTGGGCCTAAGACTGTAGATTGCATTTTCATCGGATATGCAAATAACAGTAGTGCTTATCGCTTCTTAGAGCATAAGTCAGATATTCCAGATATCCACGGGGTACAATCATGAAATCAAATAATGCTCAATTCTTTGAAGATACCTTTCCTAGAAAGAAAAAAAGCATAACCTCTCGTAAATGAAGTTATGAACCAAGCTCTCAGGAACCGGGAGTCGTTGACTGCCCGAATCTAGATGGTTTAGATCTAGTGGACTTCGAAGTGGCTGAATATCCAGAATCTAGTGTTCCAGATTCTCAGAACTTAGAGACTCCAGAGATGAAACCAAGGCGAAGTAAAAGAGCCAGGAAGGATAAATCCTTCGGTCCTGACTTTGTAGCTTATATGGTTGATGATGAACCAATGACAAGTGCTGAAGCATTGTCAACTCCAGAGGCACCGCTCTGGAAAGAAGCTATTGAAAGTGAAATAGACTTCATTCTGCATAACCATACTTGAGAGTTGGTTGATCTTCCTCCGGGAAATAAACCGTTGAGTTGTAAGTGGATTCTCAAATGGAAGTATAAATCAGATGGGTCTATAGATAAGTACAAGGCCAGGTTGGTAGTCAAGGGCTATCGGCAAAAGAAAGGCCTTGACTATTTTGACACGTACTCCCCGGTGTCTCGGATGACGTCCATACATGTATTCATTGCGATCGCAGCGTTGTGTGACCTTGAGATACATCAAATGGATGTCAAGACAGACTTCCTAAATGGTGAGTTGGAAGAAGAAATCTATATGGAACAACCCGATGGGTATGTGGTTCCAGGATATGAGAAGAAAGTCTGTCGGCTTGTCAAATCTCTATACGGGCTGAAACAAGCCCCGAAACAATGGCACGAAAAATTTGATAGTACTCTACTATCGAAGGGTTTCGTCATTAATGAGTGTGACAAATGTGTCTACATGAAAGGTAACTCTGACTCGTTCGTCATGATATGCCTGTATGTAGACGACATGTTGATCACAGAGAGCAGTCCTAGGTTGATTCTAGAGACTAAGAACCTATTGAAACAATGCTTCGACATGAAGGATATGGTATTACAGATGTCATCTTAGGGATAAAGATCTCTATGACATCTGACAGACTGGTCTTATCTCAGTCTCACTACATCGAGGATATGTTGAGAAAGTTTGGGATGTTTGACAGTTCGCCTATAAAGGCACCACTGGATAGAAATCAAAAGCTTGATAAAAATCGTGGTGCACCCGTTTGCCAAGAGCAATATGCAAAGGTGATTGATAGTTTGATGTACATAACAAACTACACTCGACCTGATATTGCTTATGCAATCAACAAGTTGGCTAGGTTTACCCGTAATCCGAGTAATGATCACTGGAAGGCGTTGAATCGGGTACTACAATACCTGAAATACACGCTAACTTACGAGTTGTATTATTTGAGATATCCAGCTGTACTATAGGGGTACAGTGATGCAAACTGAATAAATGATATAGAGAATACCAAGTCCACCAGTGGGTATGTATTTACAATTGGTGGTGGAGTTGTGTCTTGGAAATCCTCTAAGCAAACTTGCATCGCCCGATCCACGATGGAATCAGAGTTTATCGCTTTAGACAAAGTAGGAGAAGAAGCTGAGTGGCTTCACGACTTCTTAGAGGATGTTCCTTGTTGGAACAAACCCGTACCTTCTGTAATGATCCACTGCGACAACCAATCGGCTCTAGGAAGGGCACAAAATTCTATGTACAACGGCAAGTCTCGTCATATTCGATGGAGACATAAGACCGTTAGGCAGCTGATCACCACGGGTGTAATATCCATTGATTACATAAAATCAAAGGATAACATAACTGACCCACTGACAAAGGGCTTACCCAAGGATCGGATGTTCTGGCTGTCTAGGGGAATGGACTTAAAACCCAAGGTTTAAGGACCAATATGGTGGTAACCCAAACTTACTGATGGGAGATCCCAGGAATTAGGTTCAATAGGAAAACTAAGTTGTAAAGGTTCAGTTGATCGCTTCGGTGGAAGCATGAGCACTTCGGATAGTGATTTCTGTGAAGAAACACCAAATCCAAAGCCGTTCCCGCGATAGACAATAAGTGTTATCTACAGTGTGGGTGAATGTTAAGTTTCCAAAACCTTTAATGGAATTCACCGGTTGAGGTTAGATTTGGGAAACTTTTAATGGTTCCTAACACTTGTAAAGTAGGGTATAGCTACCTTGTAGGAGACCACCTATTTAAGTGCAAGGACAGACCGCCTCAAATGAACGCACTTAAGAATCCAAGAAGTGTCCATGGCCACAACGGACAAAACATTACGAAGAACTGAGTAAAAGAAGTTGTTGTGTTGGTACCGTTGACTTGGCTTACACTAAACACTGACGGTTCAAGACGTCACGTTCACCGCGCAGTAAGTCCGATGGTATTCAACTATGAAAGGTTCAAAGTGTATGTTACCTATCCAGATGCAACATCGATCCGCTGAAAGATTGCTGGAAAATGCACCATCTGTGTGCGCCAAAATCTCTTTCAAGTAAGGTTGGCCAGTGGGCCAGGTCGGCTCGATCCCGCACCGAACCCAAGTATTTTAAAAAAAAATCACGGTATCGGGACTTGAATCGGGACGGGACAAGGTCTTGTCCCGACCTGTCCCGGCCCGCCCCAAGCCCTCCAGTCCCGACCCAATCCCGCCCCGGTCCAGACCCAATCTCGCCCGAAATCCCCCTTTTGCAAAAAAAAACCGTTGCACCAACGACCATTTTACATTTTGGCGGTTATGCAACGACCATTTTTGGCCTCCCACTCCCCCAACCCCCTACCCCCTTAATATTTATTTTTAACCCATAAGTTATTATATTTACACTTTAACTCAATTTTCCAACTATAAATATCTCATTTTCTCTTCATCTTTCTCACAAATCTTCCTACAATCTCTCTAATCTCTCAATCTATCTCTCTACAAGTCTACATTGTCTACTAAATATTCAATTTTATTTATTCATTTGAGAATTGGGAGTGAAGTTGGCTACTAGCTTGAGGATCTTCCATCGAGCAAAGTTTCAATTTTCAACCTCTCGATTACACGTCGACGTTACGTCGATGTTTGGTACATTCGTTCCTTCATTAAATTATTATTGTCTGTTTATTTTATTTAGCGCACTTAATTTCATTTACTTTAATTATTTATTAGTATAATTATAAATTTATAATGGAAGGATATAAACGTATGATTATGGGTAGGGGTCATGCTTCTTCTAGTAGGGGCAACAAGGGCAAGGGTCCTATTTCTAGACAGAATCCTATTCCTACACAGGATGACTATGTTGATACCGAACATTTTCCCACCATACCATTAGATTTAGACGAGGAACTATTTTCTGAACTCAAGAAGACTTTAATTTAGACGATAATCTAAATGATACACCCACTAATGTAGATGACAACACACCCACTAGTGCACCTTCAACTGAAATGCCTCATATTCCCCCTAGTATGAGACGAGGTCCAGCTAAACGAACATTAAAATCAGATGCATGGACATTTTTTGATAGGGACGTAGAGAATCAAGTAGCTAGATGTAAAATTTGTAAAGATGTTTTAAACTTTTAAAACTGGAAAAGGTCACAGTGGGACGGGGGGGGGGGGTTTAATGAGACACGTAGCAAGGGCTCATCCAGTTAGGTATGCCCAATACGAGGCTTCAAAACCGGGTGCGCAAACACCCGCTCCATCGGGACAAGGTTCACATACTGATACTGTCCCGGACCAAGTATATGGTCAAATTAACCCTATAACGGGAGGAATTGTAGGCCCTAAATACAATAAACATTGAGATAGGGAAGCAATAACAAATTAGTTGTTGTGGAGGGTTTGCCTTTTTCATTTTCTTTATCTCCCGGTTTTATTCATTACATTAGAGATATGTATAATCATGCTTTTAACGGTTTTTCTAGATCAACTGTTAAGAGAGATGTATTTAAATTTGCACATGAATATCAACAATATTTATGTTATTCATTATATCATTTTAATGGCAAAGTGGCTATCACTTCTGATATAAGCCGTAGTACTAACGGTCATGATTATTTAACGGTAACTTGTCATTGGATAGATTATAAATGGTCTATGCAAAAACGTATCTTAGCGTATAGATATATAGATGATAGGAACACTAGTACTTTTATTGCAGAAAATATTTATCAAGTGTGCGATTATTACGGAATAACTGATAAAATTATGACTATTACATTAGATAGCGCTTCTTCTAACAATTACGCTATTACAATTTTAAAAAATAGTTTAACTCCATCTTTTTCAGATCATTTTCATATAAAATGCGCGTGTCATATATATAACATAATTGTAAATGATGGTCTATCACTTTTTTAAGACATTCTTAGTAAAATACAATTTGTTATAAACTTTATTTTAAAAAATAATAGAATACAATGAAGAAAAGAATATAAAAAAACTTGTCACGATTGTCATCTACCTTATAGAAAAATTTCAGAAGAAGTACCCACTAAGTGGAATTCTTTATACGAGCAACTATATGTTGCTTATGACTAGAGCTGACCAGTGGGCCAGGCTCGGGACTGGCGGGCTAGGTTTGGCGGGGTCGGGATTGGTGGGGGGGCGGGATCGAGGCTGGCGGGTCAGGCGGGATCGAGGCTGGCGAGTCAGGCGGGATCGAGGCTGGCGAGTCAGGCGGGATCGAGGCTAGCGGGTCAGGCGGGATCGGGTTTGGCGTGATTTGCCGAAGTTCTGTCCCGATACCGTAGGAATTGGGCCAGGTCAAAAGCGGGATCGGTTGGAATTACCCAAAAAAGTGGGGATGCGGTGGTGGGGTCAGTGTGTGGCCAAACCCTTGAATTGGAATGCCATGACCATTTCCGACCATAATAGATTGTGGAGTGTTTAAATGACGCAATTGAAGAATATTACCAAAATTATTGGTGAGGTGAGACGTGGCGCCCGTATCCATATACCAAGTATTATGGGGCTGCTGATGAGTCATCGTGTTGAAGACCTGACACAAATCGATTTGGGAAGGGCCTGGAGCGGACTAGAGGGCTCCAAGACATTGGGCCTGAATTGTGTGGCCCGGCGGCTGTGTGCTCAGAAGAGGGACATCTGATACGATCCTATCTCGCTAGATGCAAAATAGATACATGCACTTGCTCGTTTATAATCTTTGTTGACATCCCCCAAGCATGTATCCAATCATTCTATAACACCTGATCATTTACGAAAACTATGACTTGTAGTTGTCGCTCATATCTACCCATTTAATCATTTGCTAACACGGTACTTCTAATTATACTATAGGGCTTAGACTATACATCTTAATATCCCCTAATCCTCCATTGTCATTTAAAAATGGGAATCATACTAAGATGGGTAGCCCTATTTGTACATCAAATCCCAATACCTAACTACAAACTCCTGAGGAACCCAAAAGATCTTTAATAAATACAGATCCGAGGCATATATATATATATACCTAACTACAAACTCCTGAGGAACCCAAAAGATCTTTAATAAATACAGATCCGAGGCATATATATATATATATATATATATATATATATATATATATATATATATATATATATATATATATATATATATATATATATTTCAAGTAATGTCATCTTGTGGTGATAATCTACCACTCCTTGTTTCAAAACCTAACTTCCGTTAAATCCCGACGTCTACACAGATCTTTATAGGTAGATTTTATCAATACTAAGGGGTGATAGGTTAGGGAAAGTATCGTTAGTAACACTCCATTCCCGAACATGATATTGTAACACTCATGTACTCTGTCTGGGTGTTTATGCTACTCCATGATCGTCATTTTCCTGAATACCTCGCATTTCCTTCATTATGGCCATTTCTCGTTCGAACTTCATATATCACCGTCATATATTTTCACAATCCTCCTTCTATACGAGACAAATGGACAGCCGCACCCTAGGGATCTAACATAGTACTCACTTATATGGGGTACATATGATCTGACAAAGACTTCACATTCGCTCGTCATACGCACGGATTGAAATCAAGTTCTTATGACTCAACTCTACTACACGATCTAGAACATCAAGGAATAGTAACAATCCCTAAATGTCGGTAGCCTCATGATTATAAGTGTGGTGCACAACTCACCCATTATCAAGACTCTACTAGACACGACTTGTAGACATCCCTATGACAGACCTACTATGACACCAAGTTTGTCATACCCTAATTTTGGAAGGTGTGGCCGGCACCCGGTGTCTTACTGGCCAGAGCGAACCACATCTGAAGTCATAACCTGAACATATAAAAAGTCTGGGTCAACAAGGTTGTGGCATATCCAATCCATAGACAGAACAATAATAACTCATATAAGGACGATAAGGCGACATGATGACCATCACAAGGCGATCTGAACGTACATCCTAGAATTGATAAGCATCCCCAAAACATATATATACATGTATAAGGCCAATAAGGCCACAATACGGATCAACTGACCAACAGAAAAGCTAGCGAGGTATCTAGACATACAACCCAAGTCTACAAGCCTTTAAAAGTATTATATCTGATAAAAGGTTGGAACAGGGACCCACCATACCCAAAATGCATATATACATAGGTTTCATAGCATACCGACACACTACATCGACTCCAGAAAAAATGGAGTGTGTCACACCACCGCTGAGCTGGATAGCTTACTGAGGAGGTCCATCAATCTGTCTACCTGGACTTGCGGGAATGAAACACAGCGTCCCCAACAAAGGGACGTCAGTATGAAAGAATGTACTGGTATGTAAGGCAGATAAAGCATAAATAAAGGCATCAATGTAAAAGGGAGATAAGAAGGATCAAATTGTTACTCGAAAGTGCCACTGTAGGCCATGTTATGCATAAATACAATATATGCGCATATATAACGCCGTTGAGATATATATACCTTATATATGTGTATATAATGTCGTCGACCTCTATGGGCATCATCATCGTTGTCATAACCAACTGATCATATATATATATATATATATATATAAGTCTACATTATCTTATATATAAGGTCCTCGAATAAGGTCATAACCTTTATGAGTCTACATTATCTTACTTACGACGTAGCTTAACGTACGAAGATACGAGATGTAATATTAGATTAGATTATGTGTTAACTATATGCATTACAATTAGATTAGAGGTTTCAATATTTTTTCTGAAAAGTAGATTAGAATTTTCATTATTGTGTATTGAATAACATATTACGACTCGCTAATTTTGTGGTCAAAGATATTTTTTCCTGGAAAGATGACGCAATTGTTTTGGCTTCCCGGGTTGGTTATCGGTCAATTCGATTATGTAAATGCTATCGATTTGACTTATCGATTATCGGTATATAGACATGATAAATTGTTATAGAACTAAGATATCCGTTATCCGTTATCGGTTATTGATCGTTTACGGTTGATTCTCGGTTTAAATGGTATAAACTTTCATGTTTTCTTTTCAGTTAAGAAAATGAAACTACTTTGAAGAATAATTTTTTTAACATAAGTAATAAGAAACAGATGATGGGGCGCATGTACTTGCACTTCTTGAATATGTGTTTGAATGAGTGAATCAGTTAATTGTGACTTACTTTAATGGTTAGACTTTAATAGAATATTTTGTTGAATAATTTATGATGACTTAAATTCGGTGGGACTTCAAGCAGAGTAACGATATCTTGATTTTTCTTCAGGGTAAAATTATAATTTAATAATTATTATCGGGTTATTAGTTAACTCATTAATAAAATACCCTAAACCGTTATAAAATTGACGACCCGGTAGTAAAAAATTATTAATCATTATAGTACTTTAAATCAATAACTCAATACCAATAAATTAATAATATTTTTTGATTAAATTATTGGTTTAACCTGAAATATGCACACCCCTAACTTCAACTAAACCTAGGGCCAACAATAACCTTGGACATTTTCATATTACAATTTTGTTATTATAATTAATATTACTTTATGTCCTTTTAAACATCACTAATTATCGTAACTGATCACGTCATTTTATATGTATAGGACAAAAAATTGTACACAATATTTGGAAGATGAAAGAATATGTTTCATCTAATGTGTGAAAACTAAATATGAAAAATCATGACAAACACGCAAAACAAATTAGGTAAACGTAAAAATATTACTATGTCTCGATAATATTATACTTCTGCCACAATTACTAAAATCATCACATTAGTTAATTTGACATGAAACTAATAAAACTTTCTAGCAATATTAGATATACTTGATAAAGATATAAAATTAAGTATCTCTATCTCAATTAATTACTACTTTTTTGTAGGTGTACATTATGAAATTGACGATGATCGGCTAGCCACCCTACAAAAGATATACGTTGATCAAATTTTGTAATAAATTTTATAAAATATTAATTTTATTCGACAATAACTTTATGACATTTGTTCTTAAAGATAAGAAAGGAACTTTAAGACATGGAGCATCTGCAATTGTAGTCCACGTTGTTCATATACACAATTAAATAATATTGTTAAAATATAAAAATAAACAATTAAGATAAATACTTGATTTATTAGAAGAATTATTGTTGTTCAAACATTTCTTTGGTGTATAGAAAATCATACTAAAGGAATATGTTCTCTGCCTTTTAATTCATTATTGTGTATAATATATCGTAGTACATGCTTATTTACAAAGCTATAAGTTAGGCTACAAACTAGGTAACTAATTTGACTAATTACAATTAGAATATTAACTAACCAAATATAAAAGATATACAAGAATATTCTATCAAATATTCTATCACACCCCTGCAGTTGAAGCGGGAGGTTCTCGTACGCTGAGACTAGCTCGAAAATCATAAAAGAGTATGCACGGAAGTCATTTAGTAAATATGTCAGCAATTTGATATCGAGAAGGGACATGAAGGAAACGAACTTGACCACGAGCAATTTTCTCACGTACAAAATTAATATCAATTTCAATGTGTTTAGTGTGCTGATGTTGAACGAGATTGCCAGAGAGATATATCACACTTACATTGTCATAGTAAACCAATGTAGCCTTGCGGATTAGGCAGTGAAGTTCCAACAGAAGGTTACGTATCCAACAAGACTCGGAAACAACATTCGCTACGCCTTTGTACTCGGCTTCGGCACTGGACCGAGACAGAGTGGGTTGTCGCTTAGAGGACTAAGAAAACAAGTTATCTCCGAGGAAAACACAGTAATCTGAAGTGGATCGTCTAGTGTCGGGATATCCACCCCAATCACCATCAGTGTAGGAGGTGAGACTAGAGACTGAGGACTTGTACATGTGCAAGCCAAAATGGAGAGTGCCTTGTACATATCGCAAAATTCGTTTGAGAGTATTCATATGTTCATCCTTCGGGTCATGCATATGTAAGTATATTTGTTGCACGACATAGGATATATCTGGTCTCGTGAAAGTGAGATATTGTAATGCTCCTGCTAAACTACGATAGTGAGTGGGGTCTTTTATGGAGAACCCGAAGAGGCACTACGTTTAGATTTGGTGTCAATCGGTGTTGGAGCAGGTTTACAAGAAGTCATGTCGGCTCGGTCAAGAATCTCCTCGGCATACTTTCTTTGACATAGAAATAAGCCACATGCATGTCTCGTAACGGCAATGCCAAAAAACTAGCTTAGGGGCCCCAAATTCTTCATAGCAAATTCAGAAGCAATGAGTGATATAATAGATTGGCAAAGTGCATTAGAAGAGGTAGTGAGTATGATATCATCAACATATAATATAATGTATGTCATGTCATTACCCTTGTGATAGATAAAAAGTGAATGATCAGATTTGCTATGTGAAAAGCCAATAGAAGATACAAAATCAGCGAACCGTTGATACCATGTACGAAGAGTATGTTTCAGTCCATAGAGTGATTTCTTCAAATGACACACATAATCTGGATGAACCTGATTCCTAAACCCCATGGACTGATGCATATAAACGGTTTCATGATGTTCGCTATGCAATAAGGCAT
The DNA here is from genome assembly GCA_034509755.1 of Anisodus tanguticus. Taxonomy (NCBI): domain Eukaryota; kingdom Viridiplantae; phylum Streptophyta; class Magnoliopsida; order Solanales; family Solanaceae; genus Anisodus; species Anisodus tanguticus. Next base: position 29,235,874 of record CM067558.1, read on the forward strand.
TTTTAACATCAAGATGATGAATATGCCATGATTTGTACAAAGCAATACTGAGAACAGTCCTAATAATTGTCAATTTCACCATCGGACTGAAAGTTTTATCACAATCCACACCAACCTGTTGAGACATGTAATCACCTACAAGACGTGCCTTGTGCCTCTCAAAAGAACCATTAGATTTCTTTTTATGTCGAAAAATCCACATAGAATGAATAACATTAGCATCAGGAGGACGGGGCAGCTTTTCAATTTGAATTAGACAAGGCATTTTTCAGGTTGCGAGGAAGAGGTGAATGGGCAACTGAAGTTGACAAATTGAATTATTATTTTGGATTGGAAATACCGTGCATAACATGAGTTTCCATGGTCCGTAGAGGTGCCGTAGGAGGCTGGATTATTGCGGTCTGGACGGGTTGCGGTTGGGCTGGCTGTGGGCTTTGAGGATGCTTCATAGGGCAGGTTTGCAGATGTGGGCTGAGGGGATCCAAGCGAGCTGGGTTCGAGAAAGTGAGGCTGTGTTGCAGGCCGAGAAGAGGCAAGGGCGGGGCTGGGAAAATTCGTAGCTCGAGTGGGACCCGAGAAAGTGACGGGTGGGCTGTGTCGTGTTTCTCGTGGCTGGGTTTGGTGGCCCACCCGACACTGGACTGTGGGAGTTGGGTCGGGCTCCGGTAGGTGCAGGAGTAACGGTAGCGACTGATTTTGCAGTTGATGAATCATAAGGGGATTGAGACCATCATTTAGAAGTCATAGGAATCCGGAGGCAGAGAACGCAACTTGACAAATGGGAATTGGGACTCATCGAATATGACATGCCTAGAAATGAGTATTTTCTGGCTTGATAAATCGTAACAGTTATAACCTCGATGATTAGACAAGTAACCAAGGAATACACATGAGTTGGAATGAGGTTGAAGTTTATTGATTTTGGTGGAAGGAAGAATGGGGTAACATAGACACCCAAAAGTTCGTAAGTGCATATAGGAAGGATCCTGAAGATAGAGAACTTGAGTCGAGGACTTGTGTGTTGAGAGACTTGTTTGGGAGAATGTTCAAGAGATATATTGTCATTGATAAAGCGTGATGCCAAAAAAATGGGGGATGGAGGCGTGGGCAAGGAGGGTACGAACTAGGTTATTTATGGTTCTTATTTTTCGTTCGGCTTTTTCATTTTGTGGGGAGGTGTGGGGGCATGAAAATCGAAAAACAAGACCATTTTTGGCGCAAAAGAGTTTGAATTGTTTATTGTTGAATTCTCTCCCATTGTTACATTGAAAACATTTGATATTCTTCTCAAATTGTGTCTTAATTAAAGCACTAAAGGATGAGAAAATAGAATAGACTTGGGATTTATTGCCAATAGGAAAGGTCCACATAAAGTTAGAATAATCATTCAAAAATAAAATATAATATCGATGTCCAGCCATGCTTAAGATAGGAGAAGTCCATAAATCACTATGTATGATATCAAATGGAATCAAAGTGTTAGAGGATGAAGAATAAAACGATAATTTGACATATTTTTCAAAAACACAAGATTCACAAACAACAGAACAAGAAACATATTTATAATCAATAAACTTATTTTTGCCAAGGGAGCGTAAGACATAGTCTCTTTCTCTCTAGACTTAAACTTTGGTTATTGTTTGTATTCACAGATTCAGACAATTTCCAATCATCTTAACAAAAGTTATCATATGATGATCCACATTGATCATTTGCATAAATTTGTATTTTATTCTTTCATGCTTAATTATTTACTCAATTTGTTTTACTAATAATGACATTATTTTTATAAAATTATATACTACGTGATTCGACATACACCTGCAACGCACGTGCCGAAAAACTAGTAAAATTAAACAACAGATGCAAATTCATAATTAGAAAGATAGTGAGTTATTTTATTGATGATCTATTGTCCAGTCCAAGATACATAAAACATTCTTATCACACAAGATCAACCAAGTCCAAGAACCATAACAAATAAAATAGAGTATTATATCATTTTAAAAACAATTTAACACTAAGCGATACCAAATCAAAGAACATATTATTTTCTAAGTTGATCTGTTGAACCGATTCAATTTTTTGTTTCCCTTAAAAATTCCTAGTTAAGGTAACTAGCAAGAAGAGTTGAATCCATTTAGAAATAAAGTTGTTTTAAAATAAAATTTACGTAAAAGAAACTAAAGTATAATATTTTTAATTAATGGATAAGAAATGATTTGGCCAAGGGGTAGTGTAATTGTTATCGATGTGCCACAAAAATCTCTCTGGAAACCCTACAACTTGAGGGTTTCTCTCTCTAGATTTTGTTTCTATCTTTAAAATTGGGAGATTATATATATGGAGGGATTTGAAGGCGGCCCTGCAGGTTAGTATTGAAATTTGCTTTGTTTAGATCTTCGTTTTATTTTCAAGTTGTGCTTGTTTGAGTTTTATTTTCTGTCAGTGAAATTGGTAGTGTTGGGCGGGGCCAGAACCTCGACTATTCACTAGCTTGTGCTGAGATTGGGACCCTTGTCATCTAGCTTCCTTAAAAAGATTTTAAATTTTGAGTGTTTTTTATTACTACTATATTTGATTATTATTATCGACATGGCTTCTTCATTATTTTATTTTCTTTTCGTACTGATTTTGATATGCTTCACATGAGCTGAGGGGCCTACTTGTGTGATTACACTGGGTATTATAGTCGGTATTGTCAAAGATGCGCTTAAGCCCTGAACTTCATTTTTGTTGGTGTAAGATCCCTACGTAATCTGGTGATGCATATAATATGAGGTCCATGGCTTGCTTGCTCACTCTACATTAGTTCTGTGTCAAAGGAAATTATTTATGGTGTATTTGTTTGCTACTGTTCATGGTTGATTTCTAGAGTTTGACTTCCCATTTGGTGCTGCAGCAGAAGAAGACAAATTTGATGCTTCACAATATGCATTCTTTGGTAATGACGTTGTTGAAGAAGTTGAACTCGGTGGTTTGGAGGATGAAGACGATGGTCTTCCTCCGGTTGGGTTTGATGATGAAGAGTATCAATTAGGCCGAAAAGAGGTCTCTTTTAACCTTTTGTTGTATGCATTCATGCTTTTAGATTCCTTCGTTAATCATACTTGTGTTATGGACTGGCAGTGAATCGAATATCAAAACAACTTTGTGTACAATGTACATACCTTCAACTTTCTTCTGATTTGGCTTAGTGGCTTGTTCGTAGACGTTGATTTATTTTTACTACTATTTTGCATTTGATATTTAAATTGATGCTCTGATCCTCTTATGCTAAGATGTTTTGATTATCTCTGAAGCTAATTTCCTGGCCTGAAGTCATTTAAATAAGCATTAATCGTTTAGCTACCAAACTTGAGGGAGGAATGCTCTAAGATTTGCCTTAGTTTAGATGGTCTTCATGGTTTTAGATCATATTTCCAATCATGTTGACACCCTCCTTCAGAAAAGCCGGTTTAGCATAGTTTAGTTTTTTTTCTTTTAAATAGTTCAGCCGAGTTTTTATATTAAAAATAAATTTTAGCTGTGGCAGTTTGCAGTTCCGGTCCTGACTAGTTTGGGATTGAGGTATAGGTACTGGTGTTTTTGCATTTTTTTTCTGTTTACGCGGACAAAGTCTTTAGAGTCTTGGAGATATTAGGGCTAAGTCACTGGGCTATTAATCACTCATTTGATTGTGTTAGTTTTTTTTTTCCTTTTTTGATAAGTTGATTGTGGTAGTTGTTTTCTTTCTGAGTATATTTTTATAGGGAATAAGAAGGTTATTATGGACTTTGAAATGGTCGAAAACTTGTTTGATGAGAAATTGAAGTGGATAACAATGTTTCAATCTTGCGTATTTGCAGCCTTAGGTGTTATGCATACTAATACAATTCAAAATCACGGGTTGGTTTCTTTATGCGTTAAATGAGTGCACTTCAGTGGAATTTTTAGTTCTTAGTAGTTGGGTGCTAAATTGGTGAACCTTTGCAGCTAAACACTTTTTCACTTGTAGGGTGAAGCTCTTGGATCTTTATCTGAGATTGATGACCTTAGTAGCACATTTTCCAAGGTAATTCTAATTGAAGTGGCTTGGTGCAATGCAAATCATTTTTGTTACTAATAGTGTGCTATATCTTTGTGAGGAATAACTGAGATGACTCAGTTTCCTTGGGTTTTCCAAGCATAATGAATTTGTGAATTATAGATCCTGTCTAATTTATGTACCCTGTTCTCTAGAATGTTCAAGCTTCACAGGATTGTTAAGGCTTCCTTTGGTGTACATTTCCTTCTGTGTAGGACCTTACAATCTTTTGCCCATGTAGCAATGATTTCTGCACGTCTGTAGTGCTGGGTGCCTGAGTCTACTGCAAACCTATAGTACAAAACAAGATCGTTTTCCTTTTAAATCTGGGATATTTAAGAAGGATGAAATTTCTGACTTGAGTGTCTTGCCCATATGACACCAATTAGTGTTTGAGTTCTGAAAATGTTAGAACTCCAGTTCACCCCTCCCTCTTCCTTTTAAATCTGGCAACTTCTTTTGAGTTCCTTTGTCTTTGGAAATCCATTTCCAACATGAGATGTGGCCATCATTCCCAGCCATTAGTTGGTTGCATTCTCTTTGTCCCTCATGCAGCTTTATAGAGATCAACAAGGGTGAAAAAGAAAAAAAACTGATGCACCTAGCTTTTATGGCCCTGTGATCAATACCGTACTATCAATGCATTCAATTTGGTGCTTGAAAAGTTATGTTTTTGAGAGTTGGTACTGTGCACCGTTTGGTCTTTGTCTCATTTCCTTATTAGAAGTCCCGTAGATTTACAATTTTCTCCCAAAGGTTCGTGGTGACCTTCCATAAGTGAAACGATGGTACCACAGCATCTTGTAGTGCACTCTTACTTGATCAAAAAGAAAAAAAAACAGCTTCTTGTAGTGCACTTCCACTGCTATGACTTATTAATCTGATTATGGTAAAACAAGAGTGGAGGGGTTTCACGAAAGTAGTTTCCTGTTCATGTTGACTTGATGTTTTAATGTTCTTGTCATCTCAACTCCTACAAGCTGTAGTAGTGCTTATTATTAATATCTTACTTGACCACCTTCTGTCACAGTTTAACAAGCGTGATGGTGGCGCCATAAAGCCAGGATTTATTGGTGACAGGGAATACAGAGAGAGTAAGTATACCATATGGATATCTTTTGGATTACTTCGGAAATATATTCAATTTTCTTGTTATAAAAGCTTTATAGATTTGAAAATAATGCCCACAGATCATACTTTCCCTATTTCTTTCTGGAAATATTTTGGTTGTATCTTTTATCCTTGGAGCCTTCACAAAAGAAATAGATGCGCTAAGTAGTCAGAAACTGTGATATGCATAATATTTATTAAACTTTAGCTTAATTTGGCAGATGCTTTTCTTTAAAAGGTTCTCGGACATTACCTGCCATTGCTAATTATTCATGATCCGTTTAAGTATCTATTGGGAATTTTCTTTCTGATGTTAGGAATTGCTGCTCTTCCGTTTGACTAGTCTCTATTAGCACGTATATCCCTCATGATCCGTTTTTGTACCTTATATTTTCTTTATGGTTATATATAACATATCAAATAAAAAAATATTTTTTTAAAAATATTTTGACAAGATTTCTCGAGTCAATTTGGGCTACATATCAGCCAACTTTTGATGGGCTTAAATGGGTTGAGCTGAAATGCGCTAAGCTAATAGATGGGCGGGTCAATAACCCGCCAAACTTGAACGGGCTGGGCGAGTTATGTTTTCATGGGCTAATTTTGCCACCTATAATATCAATAAATCTACTTCCTCAAAGTTGGTCTACCTCTAAAGCGTCCTTTGTATTACCATTTTTAGTCAAAAGAGTGACCTGAAATAATATAACTTAGTGAGATAACCATCAAGGAGATCAAAATGGCCAAAAAAAGTGAGTACAAATAAGCTGCTAGTTAGTTCTATTTCACATGAGAATATTGTAAGGAAAAAAGAACATGTTGGTTAATTCAGTTTCAAAAAAGAACATGTGGTTAATTGTCCACTCATAAATCCCACAGATAATTTTTGGCTCCAATAACCCCAACTGGGAAGAGAAACAACGTTATTTGTTCATGGGTGGAATGTGACTGCCGGGACTGCTTCACGACGAACTGCGGATGCAGAATAATTTGTTTCTTTTTATATGTGTTTTATAAAATATGATAAGAAACTTGCAGAGTAAACAAAACCCAAAGTTTAAAATTACGGAAAAAACCTAAGTTGCTCGGACTTGGCTGCGGGTGTCCGATACGGGTGCAGATCTAGAGGTCGGATCCTTCATGATCTAAATTTAAGATTCGAGGGTACGGATACAGGTGCCGGGATTCGGTTAAAAATGATTCAAATATCTAAAAATAGAATAAATCAAATTCTTTCAAAGTTTACAGGTTGAAGTCAACTTAAATTCTGTAGCTTTCTAAATTGATAAATATGATCAAATAGTTAGTCCGTGATGTACATTCTTTCCAAGCTAAATGTTGGGGATGGAAACAATCCATTTCAATGTAAGGATATCTAAGAAGGCTCTCAATATGTAAAACTCTTGGCTGGCAAGATATATAGGGAATGTGTTTTTAGAGTTTGATTGTAATAAGAAAAGGAATAAAACATCAGCACATCCACAATAAAACTTTAGGATTCTAATTTTACAATTACAGTGAAATAACAATATTAGGTAAAGTTTTGAAGATTACAATTATAGCAATTTTGATGAATTGCTTCTTAAAAGGAAATTTTTTAACTTTTATATAAGGTATAAAAGTCAATCAACAGTTCAAGGATATTTTCGTTGATCAATGTTTGGCGCCTTAATGTTCGTGCTTTTATAATATATAGATTAAGCAGCAAATATGCTGAACATATTGACTGGGAACTAGAGTTTTTTTGGGGATGTGTTGAAATAAAAACTTGGCGACTTTAGTTCACATGCATCACTTGGCTATCACATATAGGTCAAAATATGAGTTTTTGCTTTACCTTTCTCAGTAGAGATGGAGTTTATAGTTATCTCACCATTATAAAGTTTACTCTGGAGATCCTCTTGCCTCATTTAATTCATTTTTGGTTAATTAGTTAACTGAAGGTATATTTTTTTCGCACGATCAATGTTTCAGGCTCATCAGCTGTTGAGTGGTCACAAGAAGCGGATTTTTGCAATTGGATTGACCAGAAAGCTCTTGATGGGGGTGAAATCAATGACAGCAAAAGATGGCCATCACAGCCATACTCTTCTACTGCTCACCTTTTGGAATCAAAGACTTTGTACAGGACTGCCTCATATCCTGAGCAACAACAGCAACATGAATATCAACAGCAAACCCCGAACCACCAGTACTCCAGTGAACCAGTACTCATCCCAGAATTGCCTTTCACTTCATTTCCTCCTAGCGCGAGGCATCCACAAGCTTCCCCAAATAACCAGTTGCGGAACCCAAATGGTCCAAATCATCCCAGTGGACAGCAAATGCTAGTTTCCTCACCTAACTTTCCTCCCTTCTTAAACGCTGCAAATCACTTATCTGCCTCGCATCTTGGCCCGCAGTATGGTGGAAAGTTTGCTCAGGGAATGCCTCCTGGGCTTCCCCTTCATAATCAAATTCCAAGCCAATGGTTGAAGCAATCTACTTTGTATCCTGGGGAGCAATCAAGCCTGACCAGTAATATGATGCCCCAGCAGTCGCATCGCCAAAATGGTTTTGCACCGCCACATGGGGCGCCACAGCAACCCCAGCAGCCTGGCCAACATCATCCCTTGCATTCGCCCTATGGCCATTTGCCAGGGTTGCAATCCCAACCGTTTAATCACCATATGTCTCCACCCTCGCAGATGATGAATAGTTTTGATATGCTTGGATTGGCTGATTTAAGAGATCAAAAGGCAAAACTAACGCTGAGAGGCAGACAGGGCCTGCATTACTCTCAACTAGGCTTTGATGTTAGTAGCCAGAGAAATGTTAGTGCATGGCCAAGATTTAGATCCAAGTACATGTCAACAGATGAATTAGAGAATATTCTTAGAGCGCAGCTGGCTGCTACCCATAGCAGTGATCCTTATGTTGATGATTATTATCACCAAGCTTGTCTTGCCAAAAAGTCTGCTGGTGCAAAGTTGAAGCACCATTTCTGCCCAAATAGTTTGAGGGATGGTAGTGCTCGAACTCGTGCTAATAATGATCCACATCCTTTTCTCCAGGTTGATGCTCTTGGAAGGGTTGCTTTCTCTTCTATTCGCAGGCCCCGCCCGCTTCTTGAAGTGGATCCACCAAAATCATCTGCTACTGGATGCATTGAACAGAAAATGCCTGAGAAACCCCTGGAGAAAGAGCCAATGCTAGCAGCTAGGGTGACTATTGAGGATGGACTCTGTCTTCTTCTTGACGTTGATGATATTGACCGGTTCTTACAATTTAACCAGCTTCCAGATGGAGGAGACCATTTGAAGCGCAGGCGGCAGGTTCTGCTCGAGGATTTGGCATCATCACTTCAGCTAGTTGACCCCCTCGGCACAAGTGGCCCCTCTGTGAATTTGGCTGCTAAAGATGATGTTGTCTTCTTGAGGATCGTCTCACTTCCCAAGGGCCGGAAGCTGCTAGTACGGTACCTGCAGCTTCTATTCCCTGGAAGTGAACTGACCAGGATGGTTTGCATGGCTATTTTCCGTCATCTAAGGTTCTTGTTTGGCAGGCTTCCAAGTGATCATGGGGCAACTGAGGCTACTTTGAACCTTGGAAGGACCGTGTCTCTGTGTATTTGTGAGATGGAACTCAAAGCACTTGCTGCCTGTCTTGCATCAGTGGTTTGTTCAGCAGAGCCTCCACCACTCCGTCCCGTTGGAAGCCCTGCAGGAGATGGGGCATCTGTTGTTCTAAAATCTATTCTTGAGAGGGCGACTGAGATCTTAAGAGATCCCCATGCTGCTGCCAAGTGCAGCATGCCTAATAGGGCATTCTGGCAGGCCTCGTTTGATGCATTTTTTGGGTTACTCACAAAATACTGTTTCAGCAAATACGACACTGTTATGCAATGTTTATTGGCACAGGCCCCACAGGGTGTGGCTGTTAGTGGATCCGATGCAGCCAAAGCTATCAGTGGGGAGATGCCTGTTGAACTTTTGCGTGCGAGTCTTCCTCACACTAGTGAACAACAGAAAAAGGTCCTGTTAGAATTTGCACATAGGTCTATGCCTGTGCTGGGTGTTGGTATCCAAAGTGGGGGAAGTGGTGGTACATGATTATTAATGGAGAGGATCTCATGTATTTGATGTTTCCTTGAAAGTTGTCAAAACTTGGCGGTTCATAGATTGCTGTCCTGGCACATATGGCGTTTATGAAAAAACATTGTTGAAGTTGCCGGGCATGGAGCCTGATCATCAGCATTCTGGTCTGAGGGCAAGGAACTTCATTCTCCTTTAGACATGGATGTTGTCATCCTTGTCGGTACTGTGCTGCTTCAGAGAAAGGTGTGAAGTAGGTTGTTGCTGTAACATGTTCTAGTTTTCTTTTTGAATTTGGAGTTTATTTTGATACTGTTTTCTCATCCGTAATAGTCCTGTCATTCTGAGGTTTTTTAGTATAAGATGTACAGTGTTCAACTAGAGAAAGCATTCAGCTTCTAGTTTTGGAGGATATGGGGAGGAATTTGTTATAAGTTTCCAATGTTTTATAATTATGTGAATTAATGTTGAAGTGTTAGAACAGTTGATGGTGGTACCATGTCCCAGCTCATGCTATAAGAAAATATTCAAGAAGTTGAATATGAGGAAAGTTTAGTTATTACCTGTGTGATTTGGTCTAGGACATGAGGTATTCAATTTCAAGATGCAACTTGTTGAGTTAAAGCTCATTCATTATTTTACATCCAATTGCTGCTATTGTCTTTCACCCTCTTATTGCCTTTTGTTAATTTCAGAAAGTACTAGCATTTGATGTTTGCCTTGAGCCTGAATTATTCTGACTAGGGAAGTTGTGACTAGTATCAAATATAGCCAGGGAAGATAGTTTTAACAGCAAATAAAATTCTTAGACGGCAATAAAGTGGAAAACAATTGCCCAAGGCTTCGGTTCAGTCATTAGCAGGGGATAAAGTGAACTTATTCTTCTTCTTTTTCTCTTTTTCTTTTTCAATTTCAGTTCCTTTATGGAGCTTTGGCTTAATTGCTTCAATTTCTTGGTCATAGTTTGGGACAACGAATATGTCATTACTCATGAGATCTCTCATCTTATTCATACGTCTTGTTCTTAATATTTCAACTTATTTATTTGTTTTGTCGTCATTATTGTCGACTTCTCCTCGTCATTGTAAGAATCAGTTTTCTTCTTGTTTTTCTTATTATTGTAATTTATGCTTTTGGGGCAATGAATATAGTGCGAAAGATTCAAATAGCATAATAAATAGAGAAAGAATTCAAATGGTCCTTGATGTATATGAATACCCTTTTAGATATGGAGCACCTCAAAACTCCAGGTAAAATTAACTAGATTTGTCATCTGCATTAAGAGTATATTATAAAATAGAGTGAAATGGTCCACCCCGAAACCAAGGGTACTAACTAACAATTGAGTACTCTCCGTCTATTCTCAGCGGATCAACCACATAGTCCGAAGTAAGGTTGGTGACGGAAACTTAGCTATCTTTTGGTCAGGTTTTCTGGAATTGCTTCATCTGCGGAAAAAACGAACTGGTTGACTATTGAGTGCAAGCCCATAAATAGACAACTCCCTTACTCCTGAATAGTGAAAGATTGAGCATTTTTTGTTCAACCCAAGTGTTGTTTCAGAACACACTCTACCTTTGCTTCCTCATTCTTATGTGCCAAGAATCATCCAGTTACAATCCCACTTTAGAGACTTTCCTTCGGGATAGGTAGGGTATGGTTCCAAAAATTGTTGTCTACTCGACATGCATCGATTCTTTGCTGAAGATGCTTAGGTCACTAGTTTCGGACACGTTTTCAATACCATTGCTCCTGCTGAAGACAATTAGTCGAACATTTTGGATCGATTAAGTTGTGGAAGACAAGCAAGCAATTTCAAGGATCAGGGGAGGTAAAAAATGATTATCTCAGCTGGGAGATGACATGTAAACAAAACAAAATTCCTTCAATCACTCAATTGTTAAGGTTTATGGCTACCACCCAATCTTAGTCTAACCTTAGTTGTCCTCTTCTAATTTCACATTGAGATTCTCAAATTAGCCCCATTATTAGTCATCCAATTGGATAAAAGTGTAGCGGAAGATTGGATAAATAATACAAAGAATCGATCAACAATTGAATAAAAGATATGCAATTAAATCAAATTTAACTGAAAGATTTCATTCTAAATTCTTATGGTATTTTCATCATAACAAACAAGAAAGTAACACACGGTCGTTACCAATGGTTTCATAATGTGCAATATTGTATTGTATAATAACGTATTATATTGTATTGTATTAGTATATATAATGTTTGGATAATCTGTATCATTTGTTGTGATTTAATAATATTTTTATTATTTAATTTGACTGTATAGTACTGTATAATAAACATGTAAGTTTACTAAAACACCCTTATCGCTTAACTACAAACTAGTTTATATATATTAATAAAATTAGAGTAAAGGATAAAACAGGAACTTTAAAAAATAAGTTGGTGGTGGTGGTTGTGGGGTGGGCGTGGGTGGTGGAAGGGTGGGGTGGGCGTGGGTGGTGGAAGGGTGGGGTGGGGGTTATAATGGGTAAATGAAATAAGAAACTACACAAAAACCACTAGATCCGTGGTTATAAAATACAATATAATTTTAAGAATAATGAAAACAAACATGATAATTGATATTAATGAAATCATAGAATAAAGAACCATCCAAACAGGGAGGGGGGGGGGGGGGGGGGGGTAAAGCAAGACAAGAAAAAATAGCAGAAGCAAAAGAAATTTAATCTCAAAGTGAATCCCTAATCAAAATTTCGTATTTCCCACCTCAAGAGCTCAATATTGTAGCATTCAGTTTTTTTCACTACCAACACCTCCCACAATGACGAACAGAGGCAATGTCGTTACTGGTCTATCAACCCTGATGAGGCACCTGTTCAATCTAGGGGTTACTAACCTTACTGCAAACCTTCAGTCTCATATGATTACTGATACTGCTTCAAGTATCTTGAAACTTTTTGTCCATCTTCAGATTAACTATCCTATGACTAGAGCACCTGTTCAGTCCATTGTCTTAATGAGGCCCTCTGTGACAACCAATGTTTTATGAAAAGTTGTCCTACCTACCACCCATACATCCTATGAATCTACTTCGGATTCTTATATTGGATCCAATGTCTTCGAGCTGCTCGAGGGGCTGATTCCCTTCCATGCACACATGGCGTGTATCTCGAAACTATCGAGAGGATGCACCCACCTGCATCATTTGCAATTCCTAGTCCCCTATTCCCCGTGTATCAATCACTATGCGCTTCCATGCTAGCATATCCCACTATGGGAATAGTGTTTCCCCTACTCCCCGCCCCTGTCCTCGAGAAGAAGGTCAACATTTATAGCTGAGGATCATAACATGTATGCTCAGATACATATCCCTGAAATAATCGCCTTGATAAGCGATTTACAAGACGGCTTTGATGCCGATCCTCCTGTCTATTCTCGAAAAGGAAGACACATACCTGTACCTTCTGATGATGAAGCTATAACTTTTGGAACTACAGTTTTCCCTCCCCCAGCCGAAAGGACCGAAGCTCAGAGTTGGTCCTTAACCGTTCCAGGCCTAGGTTTCGATTATGAAGCTGATTCAGCTTTGAACGAGAACTTTGCCAAGTATATCCACTTGTACAAGTTCCGCCAAATCCAAGCACTACAAGAAAGTATAGATTTGGCAACAAAACTTTAGCAACAATAAACATATTGCTGCTAAAACATAAATGGCAACAAAAATTTAATATATTGTTGCTAAAAAACGTAAATGACAACAAAAAAAAAAACTTCTTGTTGCGAAAACCTTTATCATCGGAGATTATTGCAACTGCATGCAACAATTTTTGTTGTTGCGAAAAGTACTTTTGGCAACAACATCTAGCATATGGCAACAAAAATGTTGTTGCCAAATGCCTTTCTTCTTGTAGTGAAGGCGATGATAATCTGTCCAATATGTCAGGCTACCTACACACCACAGATATGACGTTCTGGCCTAAGCCAAGGATGTTGCCACTATTGCTGCCAACTACTACAATGATTCAGGCTCACTCAGTCCCTTCATATGGCATACCTGTCAACCAAATCAAGGTTGAAAACTTTAGCAATGACCCAACTCCCCTGCCAATGCGCATTGCTGATCCAAGATCGAGACACCCTCTCTCTTATCAGCTCCACACTAGTCGAAGAGACTTTCCGCCTATGACTGATCTCATTGTTGGCTACGTTCAAACGAATGCGATTGCTCCTGATAACCATATGTTTCTCACCAACCTCAACTCAATGGATGATAATGATGGCGACTTTTGCGAAATCAGACCAATGTATACTTCCTCTTGTAACTACAACAATTACCTTGAAGCTGGTAACTCATTCAAGAAGATGCAGAAGAAACCCTTCTGACCAACATGGCATGCCTTCTCATATCCTTCGAAAAAGGTTTTGTGTTTTCCTCTTTTCTTTTTGAACAAGAAAAACTTATACGGTTAATTTAGCTTCCTTTATCTTTTCCGTTCCCAAGTCTTTACTTTTGCTCATATTTTGTCTGGTATAATCCAGAACCCTGATGTTAAACTAATATAAAGAACAAAAATATGAAGTACAGAAAGAACCATTTTGTCCCTTTATTTTTCGGAGTAATGCATTTTACTACGGCGATGCCCTATAATTGCAAGATATTGAACAACTACTTTATATTGGATATAAATTGTAGTACGGAAAGTAAATAAATATTACAAGTGTTCGAAAGGATGAACAAACAACCAATAATCAGAACTGTCGCAAACTTGTTGAGTCTTGAATCTTGATAACATGAAATCAAAAAACACTAAATCTGAATTGTTACAACTGTGGCTGAGTCAAGAGATGACTCTCTGTCTTTAAGACAAGATTGCTCCGTATATATGCTTTTACGTTTGCGGGCAATAGTCTCCCAAGATAAAACAATAACTAATCAACACTACAAAGCAAATAGGTTGATTCTGACGAAGAAAACGAACACGAAACGACTTGCTGATTTAGAGGAAAAAGGAAGGAAGAATTTCTGTTTTTGTTGCTCACTTTTGGATAGATTTTCTATTTTTTTTCGTCCTCTCTATTCTCTATTATATTCCTCAAATCTGTTTCAGAAGTTTATATAGTGTTTTTGGAGAAGGAGAGGTGATTAAGAGATGTAATCATGTGTATTCATGGCCAGAAATGTTTTGTAGTAAGTGCAAACGTTTCAGAAGTTTAATGCCATAAACTGTTGGCTTTCTGGCAGCTTCCTGAAACTCCAGGGACCAAACTGTAAATACTAAACAGTTTGGGGTCCAAAAGATAATTGAAAGAAATAAGCCCTTGATTATTTTCATTAATTGAAAGACTTTATATACAAGTTACATATTTCCATAATAGGAGAATCCTATTCCTATTCTACTCCTAAAACCTTATTCTACTTGGATTCTAAATATACAATTATGGTAAGTGTACAAGACTAATTAAGGTAATCTTTACACTACAATATTACAACAATATACACAACCAATATACTGCCCGTGATGGGCCAACCCGAGATGGGCTTTCTGCCTTTTACCATGTTGGGCTTTATCCGAAAGTACCTGTGATATACACCATGTATACCAAGTGTATATCACGAGTATATACCTTGCTTAACACACCCCCGTAGTCATAGTGGGCGGTCTTCGAACGCTGAGACTGTCCCTAAAATCTTCAAAAAGGACCGAGGGAAGACCCTTTGTAAAGATGTCTGCAATTTGATATCTTGACGGGACATGACAGATGCGTATCTGACCACGAGCAACCTTTTCGTGGACAAAGTGAATATCCATCTCGATATGCTTAGTGCGTTGGTGCTGAACCGGATTACCAGAAAGGTAGATGACACTAATATTATCGCAATAAACTAAGGTTGCTTTCTGAATGGGACAATGAAGCTCCAAAAGAAAATTACGTAACCAACATGATTTCGAGACCACATTAGCTACCCCTCGATATTCGGCCTCGGCACTGGATCGGGACAATGTCGACTGGCGTTTTGCTAACCATGAGACCAGGTTATTCCCAAGAACATACAATAGCCTGACATAGACCGTCTGGTGTCTGGACATCCACCCCAATCAACATCCGTATACGAAACAAGTATGGACGTTGAGGAAGGATATAAATGCAAACCATAGTCAAGTGTACCCTAAATATACCGAATGATGCATTTGAGTGCATTCATGTGCTCAATTCTGGGATCATGCATGAACAAACACACTTGCTGGACATCATATATAATATCTGGTCTCGTAAAGGTAAGATACTGAAGGGCCCCTGCAAGACTGCGATAGCGGGTCGGATCCTCGTAGGGTACGCCGGCCGCGGCACTAAGCTTGAGCTTAGTATCAACTGGAGTGGAAGTGTACTTACAGGATGACATCCCAGCCCTCTCGATGATCTCAGCTGCATACTTCCGTTGAGATAAGAACAACCCATCCGAATAACGAGTGACAGCAATCCCCAAAAAGTAACTCAAGGGCCCCAAGTCTTTCATAGCAAACTTAGAGTTGAGCATGGTCAAGATAGACTGGCGTAAGGCATCAGAAGAGGCAGTCAAGATAATATCATCCACATACAACAGAATGTAGGCCAAGGACGAACCACGACGGTAGATGAACAAGGAATTATCTAACCTGCTGTGAGTGAACCTACTAGTTGAAACATAATCTGCAAACCTCGTATACCAGGCCCGGGGAGACTGCTTAAGCCCATATAAGGACTTTTTCAACAAACAGACATGATGAGGATGTTTGGGATCCCTGAATCCCAAAGGCTGATGCATATAGACTGTTTCCTTGAGATCCCGATGTAGGAAAATATTCTTTACATCTAACTGATGAATAGGCCATGCCTTCGAAAGAGCCAAGCTAAGGACAATGCGAATGGTAGCTGGATTGACCACCGGACTAAACGTCTCCCCACAATCTATACCAACCTGCTGAGTCTTACCATCACCCACAAGCCGCGCCTTATGTCGAGCAAATGAACCATCCCAATTCTCATTATGAGCAAAAATCCACATAGACCTGATAATATTAATACCAGATGGACGGGGCACCAACTCCCACGTCTTATTATCAATAAGAACATTATATTCATCAGTCATAGCAATTTTCCAATTCGGGTCATTTAAGGCAGACACAGGATTACGGGGTAAGGGGGATTTAGGGACATTAGAATGTAAATTAAAATATCTTTTTGGTGTAAAAACACCCCGTTGACTACGAGTGACCGGTCTATGACTCGAGGAAGAATTGGGTGGATTTTGGGAATTTATTAAGCTCTGGACGGACTGGCCAGCAGGCAGTGGGCCTGCTGGCCCAATTCGGGAAACAGGAGCAGAAACTGGACCAGTTCCAGAATTGGGCTGGACTGGCCCAATCGCTGGAAGTGCCAGTGGGTGACAGACTAGTGGGGCCAGCGGGCAGTGGGCCCGCTGGAGAATTTTAGGTGTGGGATACGTCCGAAAAATGCTGAATAATATATGGGGATATATTATCATCCAAAAAATTATACGAACAAGGCACGAGAGTATTAACTTTAGCAAATGGAAATTGGGATTCATAAAAAATGACATGACGATTAATGATGATTTTATTAGAGGATAAATCAAAGTATTTGTAGGCATGATGATTAGACGGAAACCCCAAAAACACACACGGAGTAGACCGAGCCTGAAGTTTGTTAATTGTGGCGGGCGGGAATAACGGATAACACAAACACCCAAAACCCGAAGATGTGAATATGAAGGAATGTTATTATATAAAATTTGAAGGGGGAAAGAATATGTCAAGCCTTTGGAAGGAATTATGTTAAGAAGATAGGTAGCCATTTGGAGAGCATGATGCCAAAAAGATGGGGGTACGGAAGCATGAATTAATAAAGTTCGGACAATGTTATTTATGGAATGAATTTTGCATTCAGCTTTCCCATTTTGTGAAGACGTATGAGGATAAGAAAACCGAAAATTGATCTCATTATTAGCACAGAATACCCGAAACACCCCATTGTCACATTCTTTTCCATTATCACATTGAATATTTTTTATTTCTCGGTCGAATTGGGTTCTAATGAATGCTCTAAATTTTAAGAAGACGGAAAAAACTTGAGATTTTTTCTCTATCGGAATCTATAAAAACTTAGAATAATCATCCAAAAAGAGAACATAATACCGATGACCCACAGAACTAAGAACAAGAGACGTCCATAAGTCGCTATGAATAATATCAAATGCCATTAAAGTATGAGAATTTGAGTCTACAAATGGCAACTTAACAATTTTTCCTAAAGAACAAGACTCACATTTTGGAGTACTACTCGTACCCTTACATGAAATAAAACTATTTTTATTTAAAGACGACAAAATAGATGATCCCGGATGACCAAGACGAGCATGCCATAAGGAAGGAGAAATGGCTGCAAAGGCGGATGGCAGGGCTTGACTCGATGGACCGGAACTGGATGTGATAGGATAAAGATGTCCCCTACTATCACACCTCATGAGAGGACTCCCTGTCTTGAAATCCTTCACAGAGAAACCAAATGGATCAAATTCAATAGAAACTGAATTGTCAGTAGTGAATTTACGGACAGAGACTAAGTTTTTAATCAATTTGGGGGTGTGTAGGGTGTTTTTCAAGATAAGAGGTGGATGAGGGGGAGATAAAGTTTTATGACCATAACCACGAATTGGAATAGAATTACCATTACCAATAATTATACCGCGATGGTTGCTCAAATTGGAATAAGACGAGAGCGTACCTGAATCGGATGTCATGTGGGTAGTGGCACCGGTGTCCATATACCAATTTAGGTCCAGAGGATTTAAACCAAACGTGTGCATTGCGGCTTCGATGTCTGTCGAAGTGGGTGCCGTTGCGTGATGGGCCTACGGGGGCCGAGGCCCAAGTACCCCTATTTCCTGCCTCGGCCCAGATGAGTGGCTGTACGTGGTCCAGCGCATTGGGTGGGCCGGATCGGCTGGTGGGGTCGCCCACTGCCAGTGGGGAAAAAATTGGCCTGGCCCAAACTGTGGCTGTGGGGCCCACTGTCATGGCTATGGTCCCTACTTTCATAGTTATGGGGCCCACTGTGGGGCCTAGAACTGTTGTTGCTGTTGCTAACCACCGCAAGGTCCCCCACCGCCATCACCATTTTGTCGGCTGCCGCCGCTAGTCTTGCCATTATTTTTCTTATTTCTACCCTTTTTGCCGCCACCGTTGTTGCGATTTTGGCCCGAGTTGTTGGAACCGGTAGGATACACCATGGACTCAGTCATCATGACTATAGGACTAGCACCGGTAGCCGCTCGTTTTGCCATGCCTGCTTCTTCGAGTGTAAGCATAGAACGAGCCTGATAAAATTGCGGAAGCGGATTGCTTTGCCGAAGAAGCGTTCCAACACCACTATAGGCCTCGGAGAGGCCGAAAACCATTTGGAGGACCAAACGATTGTTCGAAACTGGCGCGCTAACATCGCGAAGTTGGTCCGCCAATTCCTTTAATCTTTTGCAATAAGTCGAAACATTAGGGAAATCTTCCATAGTGACGTGAGAGAAATCCTGCTCAAGGGTAACGGCTCTAGAATTTTGATTATCTTGGAATATATCACGCAGTCTATCCCAAGTCACCTGTGCCGTAGCGTCAGGCTCAATAATTTTTTGCAAAAGGTCGGTAGAAATTGTGGAATATATCCACTGAAGGACGGTAGCATCAAGAGTCGTCCACAACTTAGGATCATCCTCGCGTTTTGGCACCTTCGTATCCTCAGGAGCCGCGGGGATTATGTGATGGATGACTTGATGAGATCATGCGTGAATTTTGAATAGTTCGGCCCACGTCGCATATTGGACGTTTTCTATTTCAAGAACAAGAGGGATGTTATTCTTGATGTTAGAAACTGTAAGGGCATGATGAAACGTGTTCTGGGATATAGACATATTGAGAGAACAATATGTGATTGAGGGATTTGGGAGAAAATTTTGGAAGAAAAATCGGAAGGAAGAACAAACAAACCAAGAGAAGGGATTTCAGGTTTGTTGCTCGAGAAAGAAATTTTGGGAGAGGAAATTTCGAACCTAGACTTCTGATACCATGAAAGAAATAATCCCTTGATTATTTTCATTAATTGAAAGGCTTTATCTACAAGTTACATATTTCCATAATAGGAGAATCCTATTCCTATTCTACTCCTAAAACCTTATTCTACTTGGATTCTAAATATACAATTATGCTAAGTGTACAAGACTAATTAAGGTAACCTTTACACTACAATATTACAACAATATACACATCCAATATACCGCCCGTGATGGGCCAACCCGAGATGGGCTTTCTGCCTTCTACCTTATTGGGCTTTATCTGAAAGTACCCGTGATATACACCATGTATACCAAGTGTATATCACGGGTATATACCTTGCTTAACAATAATGTCAGAAGAAGCCCACGACCCGTGACCGGACCGGACGGGCGGAGGCGCGTGTGTGGTGCTAGCCTTGAACCCAAGCACACCTAGGTCCTCCCTCCTTCAAACACATGGGTTACCCCTTGGGGTCCCAAACCCTTATCCATTTTCGAGGCTTATAAAGAGAACACTTCTTCCTTTTCCCACCGATGTCATACAATCTAAGAAAATGTGTGTCACTATTATTGATAGGGAATATTCCACCAATCTAACATTTCTGTTTTCTCGGTAATGCCAATTATATAACTTGAGGGCAACTACTGGCTCGTCAACAAACAATTATGGGTCTACAAACAATTAGGGGTCTACGGTCAATAAACTGAAAATAAGTAACTACTAACTATTACAACAAAATAAAATTACAACAAACTGAAATTTCAATAAACTGAAACAACAAACTTAGATTACAAGCACTTTGATTTGCTAGGTCGAGTGATGGCACTCTGTCTTTAAGACAAGATTGTCCCGTATATATTTTTTTACTGTTCTGGCCAATAGTCTCTCAAGATAAAACAACAACTCAACAAATGAGCAAAGGAAACTCAAGTGTTACTTTGAAGAACTTCGTGTAATGAAATGATGCTAGAAAGTAGTAGGAAGATTTTCTGTTTTTCGTTTCTGTGTGGTCTCAACAATTGAGCCAAATGCTTCAATATATAGTGCATGGAGGGGACTTGTCAACTGCCCAACTAATTGTTGTTAATGACCATGTACTGGCAATTAGTGAGGAGTAATTCAGCCAAGTAAATGACTGAACTAAATGTGCAACGTATTGGAGCTTTAGTGAGGAGTTATTCAGCCAAGTAAATAAGTGAATTGATGTGCAGATTAATGAAGGTTTAACGTTCCAAAAACCAGCCCAAAAGGCACAAGAGCTCTTTCCAATTTTATCTTACCTGAAACTTCAGGGACCAAACTGTAAATATGAAGCAATTTGAGTCCAAAAAGATAATATCAGAAGCCCAAGCCCGAGCTCGGACTGGACGGGCGACGGCGTGTATGGACTTAGCCTCGAACCAAAGCACATCTAGGTCCTACCTCTTTCAAACACATGGGTTACCCCTTGGGGTCCCAAACCCTTAGCCAATTTTGAGACTTATAAACTAAACAAATCTTCATTCCCCCACCGATGAGGGAGAATTGGTCCATACCACATTTTCATGCCTCAAACACCTCACTTCGTGGACCAATATCTCTTTCATTTCTCAACAAAATTTGACGAACCTTGGCCCTACGGTCATCTACTCACTTAGTAGATTATGCACGTGTGAAGAGACAAAGCCTCCAACATGCGCAACCCTAGTGTTTAAGTCGTTAAATATGGGTGGACGCAACCTCCCCACCAAAGACAAATTTCCAACACTTTATTCATAATGTATCTATTTAATAGGACACTTACATTGTTTTTCTTTTTTTTTTGGGAGGGGCACTGTCCAAATATATTACAGTCTCTCTGTTACATTTTGCTTTTGGAGATTCAAGTTATGTGATCTTCGACTAACATCTTAAAATGATTCTTTTCTTATAATGAATTAAGGTAATTTCCATTTTTAAGATTCCTTGCGTAGTTTTTACTGAAGGTGTTATGCGTAAGCTAACAAAGCAAAATTTGAATGACGATAAACAAGATAACAAAGAAAAATCTACTAAAAGAGATACTAAATTAATATGGTTTAGTATATTAATGCTGCAGTAGGCAGGTTTCCCAAATGTTGATGAATGTACCACAAATTTGGACAAAGTATCTTATGCTAATTGAGATGGATATCACTCAGACCTCACCAACTTCAGTTAAAGTTATGGATCCTAATATCATAAACTACAACGAAGATTGTAGCTTGGAATGTAAAGGGACCAAGTAAAACCTATAAATAGGCTGGCTAAATAAGTTCCTAAAAACAACATAATATAGGACTAACATCCTCTTGCAGAAATGTAAGGTAAGGCTGCGTACAATAGACCCCTGTGGTCCGACCCTTCCCCGGACCCGGCGCATAGCGGGAGCTTAGTGAACCGGGCTGCCCTTTATAAGACTAATAGCTATCTTATAACATAGAGTACAGTACAAGAACAGTTTACCAGGAAGATAATCAGAAAGGTTGCTTATGATTGGCAATAGTGTGCTAACGATATGGTCAATGGCAAAGGGGAGATCTGGGTACTATAGGATGTTAATAAAATAGACTGTTATATGAATGCATCCTTAATATATACATAGGTGAATATGATGTTTGATATGACAGTGGTATATGAAATGCATACAATAGGTGACAAAAGACCATTATGGGAGAAATGAGATCCATTGCATCTGTGGAACAGGGTCCTTGAATTGCACTGGGGGATTTTAATACAATTAGGTATACATATGACAGGATTTTGGGCAATGCAGTGCAGGTGATTGAGATAGAAGACTTCAATAAGTTTATCACTGATATTCATGTGGAGGAAATGAAGAGGAGCCTTGGCGTAACTGGTAAAGTTGTTGGCATGTGGCCAGAAGGTCATGGGTTCAAGCCGTGAAAACAGCCTATTGCAGAAATGCAGGGTAAGACTGCGTACAATAGACCCTTTGTGGTCCGGTCCTTCTCCAGACCTCGCGCATAGCGAGAGCTTAGTGCACCGAGCTGCCCTTTTATTCAATGGAGGAAATGGAAACAATTGTAGGAGATATACCTGGACTAACTCACACATACACAACAAAATTGATTGGGTGATGGTCAACAGTGAATGGATGACAAGTTTTAATCACATTGAAGTAGTAGCTATGAATCCTCAGTCCTCTGACCACTCCCCATTAACTATTGAATTGGAAATTATTGGTGCAAGGACATTTAGGTTCTCAACCACTTGGCACAACATATTGAGTTTCTAAACACTGGTAAAGAATGAATGGAACAGCAATACAAACACCAAAGAAATGAGCAGTATATAGGTTAAGTCGTAGAAAGTAAAGAGAGTACTAAAATGGATGAACACAAAGGAAGTTCTTAAAGTAACTATGAGAGTAAAGAAGTATAGATCACAATTGGCTGAGTTGCAAGCTCAAATGAGAAGGCCTAGTTATCAGTATGAGTTGTTTGAAAAGGAGAAGGAATCAAAGATACAACTGGAAAAATGGGGAATGGTGGAGGAATGAATACTCAAACAGAAACCCAAGTTTCAGTGGCTGGCTCTTGGGGATGTTCATAATGCTTATTTTGTTGCCAGGATGAAGAATAGACTGCTGAAAAAATAGATCAGGAGACTAAACACTCTTAATAAACAGATACCATAGACAAAAAGGAGTTTGAGAAGGAAATTACGGGCCTCTACCATAGCCTATTTGGATCATCTACCTCAAGCCTATCTGTTATAAACCGTGAAGTAATGTCAGAGGGAAAGAAGACTGAATAGAAAACAACAGTTGCAACTAATAGCATCTGTGAGCAAGGAGGAAGTGTACCAAGCAATGAAGGATACAAATAATAAAACGAATTATGATATGTTTGAAAATAGTAACCTACTAAATTGTTATTAATGGTAAACCCGATGAACATTTTGTTTCAAAAAAAGAAACTGAGACAGGGGGATTTCTCCTACCTATTTATCTTAGTCATGAAATACTCTAGGATCTTTAAAGAAAATGTGTACAAACACAGAATTCAAATACCACCTAAAATGTGCCAAAACAAATATCATTCAGCTTTGATTTGTTGATGACCTTTTCTTACTCTACAAGGGAGCTGAAGTCCATTCAAATGTTGTCTAATTGTTTCTAGTCCATTTCTAAAGTCTTTGGTTTGGCAGCCAACCTAAGAAAAAGTTCTGTATGTTTTGGTGGGGTGCACTGTCTTGCAACAACAGATTCTTCATCTACTTGGCTACTCCAAAGGTGAAATTCATTTCAGGTACCTAAGTGTATCTTTAATCTCAAAAAGATTTTTCATTACCCAATGCGAACCCCCTAATAGATAAGATGCTTAGTAGAATTACAATACCAACAACTAATCAAGAGTATCCTTTTTTCTATAGAGAGATACTAGTCACAAAGTATTTTTACTCCTTACAAAGATAGTCAACCAAATTACTTTAGTGTTCAATAGATTCTAATGGATAGGGAAGTAAATGGGATCAAGAAAAGCTTTACTAGCATGCGAAACACTTTGTCAACCTCTTACAACTTGAGTAAAATTTATTGAAGTGGAAACGTGAAACAAAGTTACAATCTGTAAGCATCTATAGAACTTAAGTAAAAAAAGACAAACTATAGGTCATTTGGATGCAGGCATACTATTGGAAAAAGAGGTCCTATATGGGAGGCAAATTATAGCCAGGCATTATGGTGCCTGCAGAAAATAATTAAAGCAAACAAGCACTTGGTATAGGCTGGCATCTCCATAACAAAATTGGCGAGCATGGAAGAGTGTTCCATCAAGATTATCTACATCAGCTATGGTGCCCCAAAATGAATATTCATACTAAGATTAGTAGTTTATGATAGGATTACATAAGGGATATGCTAGCATAATGGGGGATTAATAGAAGTCAAAATTGTCCCATATGTCAATAGGAAGATGAAAGTGTTTCACACTTACAAAGTGACTTTGAGATATAGGGAAAGCTCTTAGATAGTTGGTCTTAAATTGAATAGACACACATGTTCGTGATAGGACATGACTATTCTAAAAAGTCATCTCTCAAATTCTATAAATGTAAGGACACTTTTGAAATAGCATATAGAAAAATCTGCATGTATAACAAGAGTTTTGTTGTATCCTGAAGGAAATTGCTTGTATTTTCCCCAATATGTGTTGGAATTCTTTTGTCTCTTGTACTTTATAAAGCAGTACGGGAAGGATATCACTATTACAAGTATTCGAAAGGATAAACAAAGATTCAATAATTCAACTAGAAATCGGAATTACAATTGTAGAACGAGAAAAAATCAAAACTGTTTTGTTATTGCTGAGTCGAGTGTGGCACTCTGTCCTTAAGACAATATTGCCCCGTATGTATCCTTTATACGTCCTGGACAATTTGTCTCCCAAGATAAAACAGCAATGTAACACTTGAGCAAAGGAAACTCAAGAGCTACCGTGAAGAATATTGAGTAACGAAATGATGCTTGGAAGTTGTAGGAAGAACTGTTTTTGCTTGTGTATGCTTCTGTATTTTCGTGTATCATATATGTTGCTCAACAATGGTGTAAGGGGGTGTTTATATAGGTAGGGAGGGGACTGAAAAACTGCCTCCATAATAGCCAAATAATGGCCATTATGGAGGTAGTAAAGTCACCAACATAAATGGTGAAAGACCAACGGATTTGGCCATTATAGGAGGAGTAATTCAGCCAAAATAAATGGCTGAATTGAGTGCTTGGCGTTTCTGCTCTGACCGTCGAAATTCTGATTTTCTGAAAACTTCAGGGACCAAACTGTACATCTGAAAGTGTTCTCTGGTCCAAAAAGATAATATCAGAAGGCCCACAGCCCACGACCGAGAACCCGAAACTCGAAACCGGACGGGACGGGCGGGCGGCGCGCGTGTGGTCTTTCCTTGAACCGAAGCACATCTAGGTCCTCCCTCTTTTAAACACATGGGATACCCCTTGGGGTCCCAAACCCCAAACCAATTTCGATTCTTATATACACAACAATTCTTTCTTCCTCTACCGATGAGGGAGAATTGAACACAATACCACACTTTCCATGCTTCAAACACCTTACTTCATGGACCAATATCTCTTTCATTTCTCAATGAAATTTGACGATTTTTGGCTCTATGGTTATCTACGTACTTAGTAGATCATGCATGTGTGAAGAACCGGATTCTCCAACATACGTAATACTAGTGTTTAAGCCGTTAAAGTTGGTCGGTCGCAACTCCCGCCAAAGGCTAATTTCCAACAATATGTATACGGGAAATATCTCTTTAAGAAAAGTCGATTTATTCACGCCTCAAATCAATTTCTTCTTCACTTATGTTTACCTATTTTTCTAACAATCTTAAAGAGATATTCATTACGGAAGAAGAAAATCCAACGACGTTTGTGCTGTCGAAGTCCCACCGCCACTGCCATTATTTTCATTTTTAAGATGGAATTCATGTTGAAGCAGCCTTGTACAATTGTTGACACCCACCAATTCAAAGTGCTCGTATTAGGCTATTAGCAATGGGATTCTGCAACACTTAAAGGGATATTCACTGAAAGTCAAAAGAGTGATTTGACAATAATTTTAGAGAATCAGTTGTGAATGGCTTGGTATATTTTCTTTTTCTGTTCAAATTTAAGGGAGTGATCTGCATTGTCTTATGGATACTTTTGGCAATTGGTTGACATAGTGTTTGTTTGACACAAAACAAAGGAAGAAACCAACATGTATTTTCTACTGGTTAAAGCAGTACACGAAGAAATGGTCGAAATCATCCACTCCTCGCAATCATAATTAGAGATTAGACCAAAACAGGGAGATGGATTCATATTTCGCAACTGTCAATTTTCGAAAGTTAGCAAGTTACTTCCCAAGGAGCGATAAAGGAAATATCAGAATCTTTTGAAATGTTTAAGACAGCAGTTATTTTGATTTTTATATGGCAAACGTGATCAGTAAATCCGGTTCTACTTTCTTAACTCTACTTATTAATTATTTATGTATTTCTGCACTTTGAAATTTATGTGAAATTTATTTTCATAAATATTAGGGTAAATGATTCATTTGTGATGTTCTTGAAATGCATATTAAGTTTAGAAATATCATATTTGATATGCTTGGAATAAATTTATTAATCCTTGTCAAACAAAAAAATGTCTTAAATTGACATAACTATGTTACATAAAGATCATGTGGAGTGTACTTTCAATTTTTTTAATTAATATATGAAGTATGAATGTATCATATTTATACTTGAAATGTGTTCTAACTATTTGAGAATATCTAAAGAAAGTGATAATTTTATTAATAAATTGCTTTGGATTATGGAATATTGAAGACTTATAAAATTAAAGTCCTTTTATTAAAATATTTATGTGTTAGAACAAAATGATCATCATGATGTTAGATGGTCCATATGAGTTTTGAAAAAGGCGTTTAAAATATTTAAAGTGTGGGGTGTTTGACTTATGAGTAAAATCGATATTGGACTTGGTATATAATTTTGAAGAACTTGATATATAAATTTATTCAAATAGTATGTATAGTTCTTTAACTCCCACAAAATCTTTGACGGATATTGACACATAATAAAATCATGATCTGTCTTGGTGATGACTAGTTGTTGAAACAACTAATTTGAAATTTGAATATAATACAATACGTCTTTTAAGAAAAACTGTGATCTTCTATGAAAAGGTGTCACTTAATATGTTATGTTCTCTCGTATAAAGATATCACTTGAGATGTTCTTAATTTCATAATAAGATTTCAAGTATTTGATATTGTTTCGAAAGGATACTTAAAATGTTTAAAGTGGGGGGGGGGGGGGGGGGGCTGTGCTTGGCTTATGATTGATTGATAGTCAATAATAATTGAAGAAGTTTAAGATATAAAATTATTTCTTCAACTCCCACAAAATATATCTTTGATATATATTTGATATGGTAGTTAGTGAATTTACAACTTCACAATTTTGGTGATGATTAATTGATGGAACTATCAATTTGATGGTTATGTTTGTTAAATATACATATGATATACACAATATCCTGGCAATATCTCTTTAAGAAAAGTTAATTTATTCACGCCTCAAAAACATTTCTTCGTTCACGTATGTTTACCTATTTTTCTAACAAAAGTTATTCATGTGGTAGGATATACAGAGAGAGACACCAAACTGGACAAAGGAAATAAATTAGGCTATAGACTATTTTATTGGGGGAGGGGCTCAAGTAGAAGCATACAACATGTCTCTAGCTGGATGTGTTTATTATGTATTACAGGACAAATGCAAAACTATTCAGACAGGTACATCAAAATCCTAACAGTATCATCAGACGAGTAATATAAGAAGTGTTCTCTAGAGGAGTCAAGAATCCAAAATTAGCGAGGATGCTACATAATCTTGACTATTCTCCTTAATGAACTAGGTGTTGGTAGGAGCAGGACTAGAAACTGGGGCCTTCTGTCCAGTACTCCAGTTAGACAACGGTTTACCTATTTTATTTGTGATGTACAAATTTCGTTTTGGTATTAAAATATTTTAGTTATACTTTTTAAAAATATAAATTGACCTACATATAAACATTTCACTAATAAAAAAGGTACAAAAAGGAATACATTATGGATATTGTTGTTGTAAAGTGAGGAGTAAGGATCCTCAATTTATAAAGGTCTAAAACCATTTCTTAAAAAAAAAACAATTAGCTAAATATGAAAGATTGCAAAATATTTTATAGGATATTTTTTATTTTAGAATTAGCTAAATATAAAATATTATAGGATATTATTTAAAATATTTTTTTTTATTTTTAAAGATGCAACATCAAGAGTGTTGAGAATATGATTGAAAATCTATCTCTACATGTATTAGTATTGTGATAAATTTTTCAAGCAAAAAGTCTTCATCATCTCAACTTGGTCGCAACTAAAATTGAACCTATATACCTTGAGTCCGTCTTTGACCTCGTTCTGATGTCATTTATTGAAATTGGAATAATCAGGTGTCATGAAAATTAAAGTAAATCTTGAACAACGATAATTAATAGTAAGAAAGAGAAATTATCCAAAGTGTTTGGCCCAGTGGCCAATACATTAGGGTATTGTTGTCTGAGGTTCCGTGTTCGAGTCCTCTGATCAGCGAGAGTGGAAGCGTGTTCCCCAAAAAAATCCCTCCATACGCGTAGGGCCAAGCGGTGTATACTAATCCGTAGGGCCAGGCCGGAGGTGGAAT
This sequence comes from Anisodus tanguticus, assembly GCA_034509755.1. Taxonomy (NCBI): domain Eukaryota; kingdom Viridiplantae; phylum Streptophyta; class Magnoliopsida; order Solanales; family Solanaceae; genus Anisodus; species Anisodus tanguticus. The sequence goes on from CM067558.1 coordinate 29,264,451, forward strand.
TTTCTGGGGTATGGGGCCGTAATGCGGTGGGACCAGTCACTTTAAAAAGTTTACCCTACCACAGTTTTTATCCAAAGTGTTTGGCCCAGTGGCCAATACATTAGGGTATTCTTTGTCCGAGGTTCCGTGTTCGAGTCCTCTCGATCGGCGAGAGTGGGCTGTGTTCCCCCAAAAAAATCCCTCCATACGCGTAGGGCCAAGCGGTGTATACTAATCCGTAGGGCCAGGCCGGAGGTGGGGTTTTCTGGGGTATGGGGCCATAATGCGGTGGGACCAGTCACTTTAAAAAGTTTACCCTACCACAGTTTTGGGCTCCTGGGGTGGGAGATTCCACCTTTTGGGGCAAAGAAAGAGAAATTTATCAAAAGAGAACTTAATTTGTGCTGGAATTATGATCTACTGTGCCAAAGCACTTTTGTTGTAGACAAGCAGAGCACCTCCTGCAAGTAGTCCAGCCAGTGTCACTGCCCAAATGGCTAAGCCAGTGGTACCTACAGTTTTCCATATGGGGAAACAAATATTTTATATCTGCAAGTCTATAACTAGTTAGGAAAGAGTGAAAGCTTGTTTTTTTTTTTGCCAATATATAGACCGGCAGCCTAGTGGCTAATATTGTTGGAAATTTGTCTTCGATGGGGAAGTGCGTTCACCCATATTTAATGAATTAAACACTAGGGTTCCGCATGTTGGAAGCTTTGTCTCTTCATACGTGCATAATCTACTAAGTCAGTAGATGACCGTAGGGCCTTGAATCGTCAAATTTCATTGAGAAATGAAAGAGATATTGGTCCACGAAGTAAGATGTTTGAGGCATGGAAATATGGTGTGAGACAAATCTACCACATCGGTGGGAAAAGGAAGAATTGCTCTCTTTATAAGTCTCTAAATTGGCTAAAGGTTTGGGACCCCAAGGGGTATCCCATGTGCTTAAAGGAGGGAGGACCTAGATGTGCTTGGGTTCAAGGCTAAGCCCATACGCGCACCGCCGCCGCCCGTCCGGGCTCGGGCTTCTTATGATATTATCTCTTTGGACCCCAAATTGTTTAATATTTACAGTTTGGTCCCTGGAGTTTTTGGAAAGATGAATTTGGCAACAACGGAATTTGGGCTGATTTTTGGAGCATTAACCAACCATTACTTGGCTGTTAACTCCTCCATAAACAACCCTCCTTTATTGGCCATTAACAACCCTCACTAATGTCCATTAACAGTCATGTCTTGGGCAGTTGAGCAGTCTCCCTTATGCTATATATTGATGCTTTTTTTGGCTCAATTGTGTTACACATGAACACAAATATATACACAGAAAAACGAGACACATTATACACATAGAGACAAAAACAGAAGATAAACAACACATATTCTGTCCGCAAAAACAGTGTCAAAAACAAAAACTCTTCCTTCCTTTTCCATTTCTTCAACAAGTCGTATCGTATTTGTTTTCTTCGTCAGAATCAACCTATTTGCTTTGTAGTGTTGATTAAAGTGCTGTTTTATTTTGGGAGACTATTGTCCGTTAACGTAAAAACATATATACGGGGCAATCTTGTTTTAAGGACAGAGTGCCATCACTCGACTTAGCACACAGTTGTAACCATCCAGATTTAGTGTTTCTTGATTTCAGGTTATCAAGATTCAAGACTCAACAACTTTGCGGCAGTTCTGAATATTGGCAATTCGTTTATCATTTCGAACACTTGTAATATTTATTTACTTTCCGTACTGCTTTAAATATCCAACAAATATATTATTAATAGAACAAACAAAACAGAAGTTATTAGAAGAAACTAAGTTAATGAATGTAAGAAAGATGAGGCCTCTAGAAAGCTTGGCTAATTTGTAGTTAAAAGTAGAATAATAACAATCCGTAAGTGTAGGTTTATTATTTTCTTTACTAAAAATATTGTATCATGTTTGATATAAAGAATTGCCTGTTGTAATGTGCTAACTATAATGCACAGAGCATTAACTCAAATAGTAATAATAATTGAAGTCATACCGCCAACATAGACATCGCCACTCGGAGACCATTCATCCGGGTTGTAGATAGGATAGGACTGCATTTTAATCAAAGTATTATATGAATTAATACTAGGGCTGGCCAGTGCGCCGGGACGACCCGACCCCGGCCCGACCCCGTCCCGACCCCGCCCCGGTCCCGACCCGACCCCGCTCTAAAAAAAAAAAAAAAAATTAACGGGGGCGGGACTCGAACTCGGGACGGGACGATGTCTCGTCCCGCCAGACCCGAGCCCGCCCCAGGCCCGCCGGACCCGAGCCCGCCCCGAGCCCGTCCCGACCCCGACCTTACCTTTGCAAAAATAGCCGTTGCACCAACGGCCATTTTAGATTATGGCCGTTGGCCAACGGCCATTTTAGGCCCCCCCCCCTCCCCCAACCCCCCCTACCCCTTAATATTTATTTTTAACCCATAAGTTATTATATTTACACTTTAACCCAATTTTTCAACTATAAATAACTCATTTTCTCTTCATCTTTCTCACAAATCTTCCTACAATCTCTCTAATTTCTCAATATATCTCTCTACATTGTTTGCTAAATATTCAATTTTATTAATTCATTTGGGAATTGGGAGTGAAGTTGGCAACTAGCTTGAGGATCTTCCATCGAGCAAAGTTTCAATTTTCAACCTCTCGATTACACGTCGACGTTACGTCGGCGTTTTGGTACATTCGTTCCTTCATTAAATTATTATTGTCTGTTTATTTTATTTAGCGCACTTAATTTCATTTACTTTAATTATTTGTTAGCATATAATTAAAATGGAAGGAATTAGAGGTATGTTTAAGGGTAAGGGTAAGACTTCTTCTAGTAGGGGCAATCGGGGCAAGGGTACTTCTTCTAGTCATCTTATTCCTACACGGGATGATTTTGTTGATACTCAACATTTTCCTACAATACCATTAGATTTAGACGAGGAGTTATTTTTACGGAACTCAAGAAGACTTTAATTTAGACGATGATCTAGACGATACACCCACTAATATTGATGACAACACGCCCACTAGTGCACCTTCAACCGAAATACCTCCTATTCCCCCTAGTATGAGACGAGGTCCAAGCAAAACGACCATTAAAATCGATGCATGGACATTTTTTGATAGGGACGTAGAGAATCAAGTAGCCATATGTAAAATTTGTAAAAATGTTTTAAAATTTAAAACTCGGAAAAGGTCACGGTGGGACGGGGGTTTAATTAGACATGTAGTAAGTGCTCATCCGGCTAGGTATGCCCAATACCAAAGGCTTCAAAACCGGGTGCGCAAACGGCCGCTCCATCGGGACAAGGTTCACATACCGATCGTCCGGACCAAGTACTGGGGTCAAATTAACCCTATGACGGGGGGAATTGTAGGCTCTAAATACAACAAACATAGAGATAGGGAAGCAATATCAAAATTAGTTCTTGTGGAGGGTTTGCCTTTTTCATTTCCTTCATCTCCGGTTTTATTCATTACATTAGAGATATATATAATCCTCGCTTTTAACGGTTTTCCTAGGTCAACTGTTAAGAGAGATGTATTTAAATTTGCGCATGAATATCAACAATATTTACGTTTTTCATTATATCATTTTAATGGCAAAGTATCTATCACGTCGATATAGGTCGTAGTACTAACGGCCATGATTATTTAATCGTAACTTGTCATTGGATAGATTATAAATGGTCTATGCAAAAACGTATTTTAGCGTATAGATATATAGATGATAGGCACACCTTTGGTACTTTTATTGCAGAAAATATTTATCAAGTGTGCGATTATTACGGAATTACCGATAAAATTATGACTATTACATTAGATAACGCTTCTAATAACAATTACGCAATTACAATGTTAAAAAATAGTTTAGCTCCATCTTTTCCGGACCATTTTCATATAAAATGCGCGTGCCATATATATAACTTAATTGTAAAGGATGGTCTATCACTTTTTGAAGACATTCTTAGTAAAATACAATTTGCTATAAACTTTATTTTTAAAAGTAATAAAGTACAACGTAGAAAAGAATATAAAAAAATTTGTCATGATTGTGGACTACCTTTTAGAAGAATTCCACAAGAAGTATCCACTAGGTGGAATTCTTTATACGAGCAACTACTTGTTGCTTATGACTATAAATTACCTATAACTTTATTTTTTAACTCTCATAATAAAAAGCCGGTGATATGATTTTAGATAGTGATTGGGAAAAAATTTTCGAACTTATTGTATTTTTAGAGAAATTTTTTCAAGCAACAAAAGAATTTTCCGGTATATATTATCCTACTATTTCAACTATGTTATTTTATATAACTCTAATATTTTTATTACTTAGTGAATATATGGAAAAACCAGCTTATAAGGCAAAGCTATTAAAAAAATGTTTGTCAAAATAAAAAAATATTTTATTCCTATTCCTTCTATTTATATTATTGGTTCTGTATTAAATCCTACTATTAAAATAGACGGTACTAAATCACTAATTGAAACTATTTACGATTGTATAGAAGTACTACCACCTCCAAGTCCCAAAAATCTAAATCACCCACCACCTATTGAACAAACTAAAGAAGAAGTGTTGAATAGCGTAGAACACCACCGCAAAAATATATATAGATTTTATCAACAAGAAAATGCTAGTAACGTACCGGCTACCATACCATCTTCTTCATCTTCAACACAACCTCACAAAAGACATCTGTGTTTCGCGGCTAGTATTGAAAGCCTCGTAAATAGAATGTGCGGCCGTACCTCTACTAACCAAATTAGCGAGTTGGATATTTTTGTTTTGCGGGGTTCGTACCGTATCAAGAAGTTATCAATGAAGATGGACAAGAAGACTTGCTTTGAAATCTTTGGAGGGGGAATGAGAAGACCTTTCCGACACTTTCAATGATGGCTCGAGATGTTTTGAACATTCAAGCGTCGTCAAGCGCGTCGGAAAGCGCTTTTTCTCGCAGTGCAGATATCAAATAGGAGACCACGGACACTCATTGGCCGGAGACGGCTTGGAAATTGCGTATTATTCAGAGATTGGATACGAGCGGAGCGGAGAAGGTGCGGTCAACCGGAGATCAACGAAGAAGATGATGAAAACTACAACGAAATCTTAACCGAAGGTAGTGGAAGCGACGTGGATCAATTTGACCAACAAATACCTATTCCAACCGAAGAACCACATGAAATCATCAAGCAATTAGAAAGATTTTTTTGAAAATGTAATTTTTTTAATTGCAATTTTATTATGTAATTTGCAACTTTTGGACAACACCATAAAGTTGCAATTTAGATTTTAGACAATTGTATTTGTATTACAAAAAAATCATATGTCTATTAAATAATATAAGAGGCACAAAAACAAACCTTTGGGATGTTTTTATTACACTATCTTATTTTATTTATTGAGTTTTTTTTTATACATATGTTATTTAAAAAAAAAAAAAAAAAAGGAAAACCCGAGCTCGCCCCCGCCCCGACCCGAGCCCGACCCGACCCCGCCCCGCCCCGATACCGACGGGATCGGGATCGGACGGACCGGAGCAGTCCCGCCCGGACCCGACCCCGCTAGGCCCGCTAGGCCCGATCCCGACCCCCGGATCGTCCCGCCCCGACCCCGACCCCGCCGGACCCGGCCCGCCAGACCCGAGCCCGGCCCACTGGCCACCCTTAATTAATACTGCATCTTTAGAGTAATTCATTTGAGATTTAATTTCTATTAGTGGGAATTAATCAGATTCACCAATCAACATTAGCTCCGTATTTGTTCACGAATTGGTAAACACCTTTTCCCTGTACACGATAGCAAGTACAAGTTATATCGTCAAGCTGCTAATTAATTAACTTACTTTCCACCGTCAAAAAGCTTTTTCAATTTCTACTTGATTTCATTGTTAGAAATTCTCTATTTAGTGGACCACATATTTAATATAATTGTACATAGATATGCTATCAACTAAAGATGCCCGTTTTTCTGATTATTTTTATGAGCTATATACAAATCTTATATTATAAGGTACGAATTTTATATGCATAAAAACTTAGTTAACTTTTCAGTTATAATTAATGAGTTCATAACTGAAGATAACTGAAGAGTTGCACCTCTTCTGAAAGATTACATTCGAAGAGTTATGTCTCTTCCGAAGAGGTGTCTCGCTATTAAATATTGGTTATGGTCCCTAGAAAGTAACAAGACTTCGAAGATCATGACTTACTTCTATCGATTCTTAATGGATGAAAGTAAGTGCCCTTAAAGTTTTTTTTATGATCCTGTAGCTTATATGGATATCGCTGGACTCTACAATGAGCCACCTCAGTGGGAGTTTGTTGTTTTAATTATGCTTTTGACGTGTTTAAGTATACTTTCTGTACAATCATAAAGTAGGATCAATTGGAAATAGGCATGACCGAGATCAATTTACATGTAATTTTCATGCTGCACGTCCATACTTGATCTATGTCATTGATTTTGCTGATATTGTGACTATTGATGGGTTTAGTGACAAATATATGTCATGACAATCACTTTGATCCTATATTAGTACGATTAATGGACAAAATTGCTTAGAGATAGAAAATTGTGCACACTATATAAGTTTTTGATTATGTACAATTTTTCATAAATATATGTGATCCAAGTAGGAGATTATTAGAAATTCTCTATTTAATGGACTCACATATTTAATATAATTGTACATAGATATGCTATCAATTAGAGATGCCCATTTTCTGATCTAATAAAGTGTTATGTTTATAGGCTCTATATAAATCTTATGTTATAACGTATGGATTTTATATGCGTAGAAACCTAGTTAACTTTTTAGTTATAATTAATGAGTTCATAACTGAAGAATTACACCTCTTCTGAAAGGTTACATTTGAAGAGTTATGTCTCTTCCGAAGAGGTGTCTCGCTATTATATATTGGTTGTGATCCCTATTACTAATTTTCTTTTCGTCTCTACCCCATTAAGAGAATTGTCATAAAGAAAGTAACAAGACTTAGAAGATTATGACTTCCTTTTATCGATTCTTAATAGATGAAAGGTGAGTGTCCTTACTATTCTTCTAAGAATTCATATCTTTGTCTAGTGATTTACTTGCAATCTTGTGTGGAGTGTATAAAATTTTCCAACACCTATTACATAATCCTAGCGATTGCTTTGCTAATTCGTCAATGATCTTCTTCAAAAGTGATTTTGTTAGATTTAAGTTTTAGCCAATCAACGATAGTGTTATTTATTTTTCATAGTATGTGTTTGTTAAGAGGAAAAATATTTTTCTGAAAAATATTTTCGTTGAAAATAACTGAATGGCTTACTTATTTTCAAGTATTTGGTAAGTAAGTAAAAAATTTTTACCTCAAAAGTATTCGTATATAATCTAAGCAAACACTATGAGAAAGCAGATAGGGTCGGGGGAAGGTGTGTGGTAGTAGTAGGAATGGGGATATGGGGGTGGGATATGTTGGAGCATGGGAGGGATGTGATATGTTGGAGTGTGGGAGGAGACGGTCAATGTGAAATGCCATTATGAAACTTTTTTCCTTACTTTCACTAGGAAAAATCATTTTCTTTATTTGTAAGGTACTTGTTTTTGTTTTTAGAGATTTTTTTTAAAAATATTTAACAAACCAAAGATGAATAAATTAGAAAATATATTCTTTCATATCAAACACACCCTAGGGCCTGTTTGGAAAGCCAGAGAATTGGGTGTAATTACATGATTAATTTTTAAATTTATTTTTTCTTTTATTTTAATTTCTTTTCTTTTTAATTTATATTAAAAAGACAACCCGGTGCACTAAGCTCCCGCTATGCGTCGGGGTTTGGGGAAGGGTCGGACCACAAGGGTCTGTTGTACGAAGTCTTACCTTGCATTTCTGCCAGTGATTGTTTCCATGGCTTGAACCCATGACTTCCTGGTCACATGACAGCAACTTTACAAGTTACTCCAAGGCTCTCATTCCTTCTTTTTAATTTATATTATATTTATTTTTATTTATTTTCTTTTTTATTTATTTTTTATTTCTATTATTTTAATTTCTTTTTTATTTTTAAAATTTAAAGTATTTTTATTATCATTATTTATCTTTCATGTTCTTTCTTCTCATTTCCCAACCTTTATTTCTTGTGATTCCAAGTAATTGCTCATATATTTTCTTTATTTTTATTTTCTTATTTTTCATTTAACGTAACTACGTTACTATTCTAGTTTTTGAAACTACACTTCCTAATATTAGAAAGAATGGATCATTAATAAACTTGACATATAACGAGTGATGTTATTAAAGTAGAATTCGTTATTAAATGAGGTAACTTATTATATGTAAATGTTGAAATTTGACATATCTAGTCATGATGTTCTTACAAAATATGTTATTTTAATATTTATAAATAATTAAATTAAACCATTTTTAATTTAAATATATATATATATATATATAATTATTCTTAGAATATTATTTACAAAGATGTGCTTAATTAATATATTTTCAAGAAATCTTGAATACCTAATTTAATATATTATTTATAAGGCACATATTTATCAAGTATTAATTTTTATTTTAAAACTAATTTAACTGTGTAATTATACATGCGCAACCAAACAGTATGCATGTAATTACATTGTAATTACGTTATGACAAACAAATATATTGTCATAATTACTAAACTGTGTAATTACTAGACTATGTAATTACTACCCTAATAATTACACCGATTTTGATTATCATGTGGCTTTCCAAACAGACCCTTAGAGAAAATTAAAAGGTAATGGACATGACATATGGTGTCAAGACGAGGACAAAACCTTGGCCGGCCTGCCCGAGGCATCAACACCATCTTCCAAGTTCATGCCTCCATTAATTCCTAATTTATACACAAATTGTGTCAATGATCAGCAAATAATTTATTGCATGAGAATTTACTTCTGGCTTCCTTTCATTTACATAGTCTAAGTAATGGAAAAGAAAGCCACACGGAGAGACAGTTAATTTTATCATATGGTCACTGAATCTTTATTAAATATAAAAATAAATTAACTAAACTTTATCCACTATATCAGTATATAAACAAAATTCTGATTAAAGTAATTAAACTTTACCAATATAACAACAAAATCACTAAATTTTATCCATTAATTATAACGACAAAAACTTATCTACAAGTTGATTTTACTATTATAGCGGATATAGTTAATTAGGGAGTATTATAAAGTGATAAAAAATAATTTTGCGACTTTAACTATCACTATACTTCTTTCATCCGTCTCATCCCAATTTATCTGATTTTTAGTCAATCTAAAAAGGAGTAACACTTTTATATATTTAGTAATAACAATTTAACTTTAAACATTTCTTTTTACCACATTAATATTTATGACTTCTTTGAAAGTCCTAGAGACAATCATTATTAGGGACAAATGTACTTGAACACATTCGTATTATTAATAAGATTAATATTTATGGCATTTGCAATTATTGATTTATTATTTGATTGTTTGTAATTATTCATTAATGTGCATCCCTAGAGCTTACGTTGTCATTAATAGAGGGAGATATTGATGATAGAGCGTAACTCTAAAATAGCCTCGACTAATGATCATCAAGAATGAGATATCGATGATATGTTATAAGTCGACATGTGGTATGTGTCACATTCTTAGAGAATGTAGTATGTCTCACCTGCTACTAGTAATTGTTACTAGTTATGGACACATGAATACTTTTGGAAAGTATTGGTATACCCTGCTGATAAACTATTTGTTATACATGTCTAAAGTGTTATCAGCGTGTGGGGGATGAAGGTCCTTTGACTTGAGGTCAATATGCACTTTGTTTACAAAGTAATGTACTTTGACCTTGTCCTAAGCTTAAACTCCTTATAGGATAAGATACGGCTTGTGTTGAGTGCATTATAATATAAATTAAGGTGGTAGTTGAGCCAAGAATATGATTCAATCCTCGATTGGATATTCGAGAGAACACTCAACTTCTTAGTGATATTAGGTCGACCAAGTCATTGGCCAATGCAAGAGACATATTTAGAATATGGTCTAGTTGTCGACTAATATGGATAAGATAAAGTGATCAAGCCATTTGGATACACACATGGCAAATCCTAAGCTTGATCGAGTGTGTCGCGAATGAAATGAATTTATCATCTCACATAAAGGTTATGTTTGTTGGATTCATGTAAACGTACTTCACATATTGAGTTCGTCATACGGCGCAGTGTAGGAGTTCTGTATGGACCTTAATTGGATTAGTGTCGATATGTGAAGGCCTATAGGGTCACACTATGTCGATTGTCTTTTCGGTCTAAGGGTGTATTGAGAGAATATTAAATATTCAATTTGGAATCGAGATATTTAAATTGATAATAACTATGGGATAATTTCTATTGGATGGAAATTATTTAATCAAAATTAGATTTTGAATTTAATGTGCTGAATATATATATTAAATGAAAACGAGAAACAAAAATTTACGTAAGGCGCAACGGCGCCTGCTAGGCTGCACCTCAGTTTTTGGGTCAGGCTTGGAGCCCAACCCTAGTGTGATTTGTGACCTAATTTTAACTATAAATACAGCACAACCTCATTGTTATTAAACACACAAAAGAACACTAATTCTCATAAAGAAATTCTAGACTTACAGTCTAGAACGAAACTCTCTCAAACCTCTGTCGAGATTTCCTGGCTTTCTTGACAGAGGAATACACCATAGCATAGTGCTTGTAGTCGAAGGGACAGCCGCGTGTAATCCATAAGTAAAGACTCCAGATAATACAACCTGTAAGTATTCATGTTTTATGTTACAGGGTTTTTTATTGTCATATAACCATACCAGAAGCAATTGTTAGGGTAAGTAAGAACAAAATTTTAAACTTCCGTTGTGCCTTGCTTATGTGTTTTTGAACCCAACAAAACCCTACAGTGGTATCAGAGCCCAGACTAGTTCAATGGTTATATAACAATTGAATAACATAATAATATGGGTTAAACATAAAATTGGATTAAAACAAGTCTTCTTGAAATCCTACATATCTTGACTGAATGTTAATCTTTTGATATCACCCTAAATTATCTCCTACGCTAACTCGAGGAAGTCATTCCATTCTAACTCGAACTAAGCCAAAAGTGCAGATATCCAGCTCATTGCACGGTGCACGGCGAAGAACGAGTATGAATGGATGATGGTCGATATGTGTGTTATTGATAATGGTGGGTGAGGATAAAGGATTTGTGATTTGATCCCTAAATTGGATTTAGGGCTCGAACGATTTTAGAAAATCAACAAAGAAACGTTTTGTCATGACATCGGCGCCGCGACCCTATGGTAGGGCGCCGCGACCCTATGGTAGGGCGCCGCGGCGCTTGCTAAGGTTTCAAGGCGGCGACGTGGCCCTAATGCTTCATTTTTTTAATTCCGGACTTTCTGGACATTAGGCGCCGCGACCCTATCGATCCGAATTTTTTTTTTGTTCAGAATGTTTAACCCATGATTATTATTATACATTATATTTGATAATAATATTGTTTATGTGCTAAATTATTGTCATTTAAATTACTAGAATAACGTCCGCAAATAACTGTCTGGGTAGGCGACACCCAATATGTGTTTAAACCGCTTAATATCATGCTTGGGCAGGCGGTACCCAATAAGTGCTTAATAGACTTTGCATGATAATTAATATGTTATATTTGATATAGCATATTATAGTTGATCTTGGTTAAAACCCTGAATTAAAATATTTCCTAAAATTTTAATACAAGTCTCATTTGAAATGAACGCGTCGTCCGTTATAATTGATTGTAGTGCAAAATCCTTTTCGGCGAGATGAGTATTTATGTCACAGGATTTGCTCTAAGTCTACGAGGACTCAAACTCTTTCATAGATGCATGTTGAAAGTAGAAGTGGGTGATAAACCTTCATGAGTATTTACACCACAGTGTTTGCTTAATAAGGCAAAACTCACTTAGATACATAATTGCAGTCGCATAACGGGGTTGACTTGCTAGGATGTCTTGGCGCCACAGTGTCGGACAAACCGAGGGACGCAAATCGATTGTTTAGAACATTCGGTCAAACAAGAGTTACAAATTATTTGTAATTGGTTTGGAGACCTATCGGGTTATGCTATTGAAGTTATCAGCCACAGCAAACGCGAAAATAGCATGAACCTGGATCTTGGCCCATTATGACCATATTTGATATGAGTCCGTATTCTTCTATGGGGTCGAAGGGTATGTTAAAATAGTGGGAGCTAATTAAACTAAAGGTCATGTTAATTAGTTAAAGAATGTGTTCAATAAAAATTATATTAGAGTTTAATTTCAAGTCTATTTGTTTCTTCAGTCGTATAAAATGTCGAATCTATCACTGAAAATGTTGGTCGAGACAAACAAGTTGACTGGATCAAATTACCCTGACTGGTTAAGAAATTTGCGATTGGTGTTAAGACTAGAAAGAATTGAGTATGTGTTAGACACAGTGTTCCCCACAGTCCCTGCTGAAGATTCTGCTGAGTATGCCCTGTTTGACAAGGTGGCTTATCAGAAACATCTAGACGATGCTACCTCGGCACAATGTGTAATGTTATCCTCCATGACCTTAGAGTTACAGAGGCAACATGAAAACATGGGCCCCAACAAAATGCTAGAACACTTGAAGAGTCTCTATGACTCACAGTCTCAAACAATGGAGTATGAATTGTTGAGAGGACTTTTCAAGTGTAAGCTAAACGATGGGGGTCAAGTGTTAGCACATGTTCTGAAGATGATTGGTTAATAGAAAGGTTGGCTTCGATTGGAACGGAGCTGCCTATAAATGTCTCTGTCAACCTGATCCTAAATTCACTTCCTGGTTCATTTGAGAATTTCATTGTGAACTTCAATATGAATGGGACCAAGGCAAGTCTTCTAGAGCTTCACAACATGTTAAAGACTTTTGAATCATCTACCTCTAAAGGTAAAGCCGTGCTCATGGTGGCCTCTTCTAGCAAGTTCAAACCCAATGGTAAGTACATGCAGAAGAAGAAGGGTAAGATAGTTGTTGCACCTACAGTTATGAAACCTAGAGGAGGTGTTCAGAAGAAGGCAAAGGAAGCTTCGGATGTGTGCCTCAACTCCAAGAAGAAGGGGCACTGGAAGAAGGATTGCACAGCTCCAGGATGAGGCAAAACACTAGGTGCTTCTGGCTCTACTGGACAAGGTATGCTTGTCATTTAAATAAATATGTATATAAGTAACTCTCACTGCTGGGTATTAGATACCTCTTGTGTCTTACACATTTATAATAATGTGCAGGGTCTGATTGACCGTAGAAAGGTTGGACCTTGAGAGGTAGACCTGCACGTTGGAAATGGAGCACGAGTGGATGTTGAACGCGTGTGAACTTATAGGCTAAATTTACCTTCAGGCTTTTGTTTAGAACTAAATAATTGTTATTTTGTTCCCTCATTGACGAGGAATATTATCTCTATCTCAGTGTTAGACATTGAGGGATTTTCCTCATTTATTGCCAATGTCAGCTATGTACTGTCTTTTAATGGTTTTGTTTGTGTAAATGCTCCGTTTGTGGATGGTTTGTATGTTCTAAACTGTAGTCGTGAAATTTTCAATGTGCAAAACAAACGAGCTAAGATAAATAATCCAAGAAACCCCACCTACTTATGGCACTGTAGACTTGGTCACATCAATGAATCAAGGATAACAGGATTAAGAAAGTTAGACTACATGGAACCATTTGACTTGGAGTCCTATGATAATTGTGAATCTTGCTTGAGAGGAAAGATGACCAACTAGCCACTTTTTGGGAAAGGGGTGCGAGCCAAAGAGGCACTTGAGTTGGTCCATACTAATGTATGTGGGCCATTTTCAACTCAAGATAAGAGAGGCTTCCCTTACTTCATCACTTTTACAGACGATTTCACAAGGTTTGGGCATGTGTATCTTATGAAACACAAGTCCGAAACCTTTGAAAAATTCAAGGAGTACAAGTCAGAAGTAGAGAAGCAACTTGAAACAAGTATCAAGACCCTTCGATCAGATCGAGGAGGTGAATACTTAAGTAAAGAATTTCTGCATTACTTGAAGCTTTATGGAGTCCAATCACAATGGACACCTCGTGGAACGCCACAAATGAATGGTGTTGCTGAAAGGAGAAATCGAACCCTATTAGATATGGTTAGGTCCATGATGAGTTTCTCAGCTCTACCAACATACCTTTTAGGCTATGCGTTGCAAAGCTCAATTTATATTCTGAACAGGGTTCCTTTAAAGTTAGTGGAGAAAAATCCATATGAGATATGGAATGGCAAGAAGCCAGCACTTAAACACATGCGACCCTAGGGTGCCCTACATATGTAAAGAAGATACTTATTGACAAGTTTGAATCTAAAAGTGAGAAATATTATTTTGTGGGGTATCCAAAGGAAACTAAGAGATACTATTTCTATCTTCCTGGAGAACATAAGGTCATTTTTTTCAGAAATGCAACTTGCCTCGAAGAAGAATATGTCTACAAGGAACAGAACTGCAATGAGATAGAACTTGAAGAAATTCAAGAACCACAAGATAACACAGAAATTGAACCCTTGTCGAATGACCTAGACAATGATTCAATGGGAGTATCTGGTGAAGCTTGGGTACTTAGAGTACGCCCTTCAGCTAGTGAGACTGTTGTGAGTGCAGAAATGGAAAGCTCTCATACACAACCAATGGAAGATGATACAATGGTTGTACATCATTCCATTCAGGGAATACATGAAAATGACATTCCTGAAAGCTCTCAAGGTGATGGATTGTCCAACACACAAGGACCTTCTCACAATCAGAATGCAACAAACACTGAAACGCAGAATAATCAACTCTATAGGACCACTAGGACTCATCGTCCGCCTGAAAGACTTAATCTCCTTGTTGAAACACACAATGAGATAGATATTCATGATGACGATGAACCTACAACCTACAGCGAAGCCATGTTAGACATTGATTCGCAGATATGGCAAGAAGCCATAAAATCTGAGACGGGCTCGATGTACATAAATCAAGTTTGGAACTTCATTGATTTGCCAACAGGGGTTAGACCCATAGAATGCAAATGGGTCTTCAAGAAAAAGATTGATGCATATGGAAAGGTACAGACTTATAAGGCGAGATTGGTGGCTAAAGGTTATAATCAACGGCCTGGGGTCGATTATGATGAAACATTTTCACCTGTTGCGAAAATTAAGTCCATTCGGATATTGCTTGCAATAGCCGCATACTATGATTATGACATTTGACAAATGGATGTTAAAACTGCCTTCCTCAATGGTAATCTAATTGAGGAGGTGTATATGATACAACCTGAGGGTTTTACATCCAAGACTAAGCCCAAAGCAGTGTGCAAGCTACAGAAGTCCATTTATGGACTTAAGCAAGCCTAAATGAGTTGGAATATTTGCTTTGACAAAGCAGTCAAATCATTTGACTTTGTTAGAAGCAAATAAGATCCCTGCGTTTATAGTATGCGCAAGGAAAAGAGTATTGTCTTCATTGTTATATATGTAGATGACATATTAATAATGGGAGATAATAAGACTCTCATGCAATCAGTCAATGAATGGTTATCCAGCACATTCATGATGAATGACTTGGGTGGATCCTGCTACATTCTTAGAATTAGGATCTATAGAGATAGACCTAATAGATTGTTGGGGCTATCACAGTCCACATACATAGACAAAGTGTTAAGACGATTCTCTATGGAACTCCAAGAAGGGAAGTCTTCCTATAGGTCAAGGCATCAAGTTATCAAAGAAGGATAGTCCTTTTACTGTTGCAGAACTTGAACGCATGAAATAAATCTCATATGCTTCATCTATAGGATCTATCATATATGCCATGACCTGTACGAGGCCAGATGTGGCTTATGCACTTAGTATGACTTGTAAATTCCAGTAGAATCCTGGGGAAGAACACTGGAAAGCAGTCAAGAGTATTCTTAAGTATCTTTGACGAACTAAAGAATATTTCTTAGTCTATGATGGACAAGAGAAGCTAGTGTGTACTGGGTACACTGATGCTATCTTCCAGACAGATCTTGATGACTTCAAATCTCAATCTGGATATGCCTTCATTTTCAATGGCGGAATTGTGAGTCGGAAAAGTTTCAAGCAAGCTACAACTGCTAATTCGACAACTGAAGACGAGTACATTGCTGGATCGGAAGCTGGTAAAGAAGCTGTCGCGATATCTGAGTTCCTGAAGGAACTAGGGGTTGTTCCAAGTGCCACTTGTCCAATAACGATTTATTGTGACAACACTGGTGCGATTGCGCAAGCTAAGGAACCAAGATAAATAAACAGAAACAAGCATGTACCGAGGAAATACCACATACTCAAGGAGATGGTGAAAACTGAAGAAATAAGATTAGACTATGTTCCCACAGATGATAAACTAGCTGATCCGTTTACTAAACCATTAAGCTTAGTTAACCATAATGGTCATTTTGAAAACATGGGTATTAGATACATCAGAGATTGGCTCTAGGCCAAGTGGGAGATTGAAAGTATGTATGTCCTAGAGACAATCATTATTAGGGACAAATGTACTTGAACACATTCGTATTATTAATAAGATTAATATTTATGGCATTTGCAATTAATGAATTATTATTTGATTGTTTGTAATTATTCATTAATGTGCATCCCTTGAGCTTACGTTGTCATTAATAGAGTGAAATATTGATGATAGAGCGTAACTCTAAAATAGCCTCGACTAATGATCATCGAGAATAGGATATCGATGATATGTTATAAGTCGACATGTGGTTTGCGTCACATTCTTAGAGAATGTAGTATGTCTCACCTGCTACTAGTAATAGTTACTAGTAATGGACACATGGATACTTTTGGAAAGTATTGGTATACCCTGCTGATAAATTATTTGTTATACATGTCTAAAGTGTTATCAGCCTGTGGGAGATGAAGGTCCTTTCACTTGAGGTCAATATGCACTTTGTTTACAGAGTAATGTACTTTGACCTTGTCCTAAGCTTAAACTCCTTATAGGATAAGATACGACTTGTGTTGAGTGCATTATAATGTAAATTAAGGTGGTAGTTGAGCCAAGAATATGATTCATTCATCGATTGGATATTCGAGAGAACACACAACTTCTTAGTGATATTAGGTCGACCAAGTCATTGGCCAATTCTAGAGACATATTTAGAATATTGTCTAGTTGTCGACTAATATGGATGAGATAAAGTGATCAAGCCATTTGGATAGACACATGGCAAATCCTAAGCTTGATCGAGTGTGTCGCGAATGAAAGGAATTTATCATCTCACATAAAGGTTATGTTTGCTGGATTCATGTAAATGTACTTCACATATTGAGTTCGTCATACGGCGCAGTGTAGGAGTTCTGTATGGACCTTAATTGGATTAGTGTCGATATGTGAAGGCCTATAGGGTCACACTATGTCGATTGTCTTTTCGGTCTAAGAGTGTATTGAGAGAATATTAAATATTCAATTTGAAATCGAGATATTTAAATTGATAATAACTATGGGATAATTTCTATTGGATGGAAATTATTTAATCAAAATAAGATTTTGAATTTAATGTGCTGAATATATATATTAAATAAAAATGAGAAACAAAAATTTACGTAAGGCGTCGCGGCGCCGACCCGGCAGTGGGCCCAGTCAGACTGGCCCACTGCACCTCAGTTTTTGGGTCAGGCTTGGAGCCCAACCCTAATCTAATTTGTGACGTAATTTTAACTATAAATACAGCACAACCTCATTGTTATTAAACACACAAAAGAACATTAATTCTCATAAAGAAATTCTAGACTTAAGTCTAGAACGAAACTCTCTCAAACCTCTGCCGAGATTTCCTGGCTTTCTTGACAGAGGAATACACCATAGCATAGTGCTTGCAGTCGAAGGGACAATCGCGTGTAATCCCTAAGTAAAGACTCCAGATAATACAACCTGTAAGTATTCATGTTTTATGTTACAAGGTTTTTTATTGTCATATAACCATACCAGAAGCAATTGTTAGGGTAAGTAAGAATAAAATTTTAAACTTCCGTTGTTATGTGTTTTTGAACCCAACAAAACCCTACATTCTTTCATTCTTAAATAATTTTATGACCGGTCAAATATCTTCACATAAATTGAAATGGAGGAAGTAATAGATAAAATTAAGTTACTTTAATTTAGGAGAAAGTTAGAGAAACGGACCATAAGGCTTTTCAGTTTTGATCTTCTTGCCCACACAGGCCTTTACTGTCAGTCTGGAGGATGAAGTCCTTGCTAGTGATGGCAGGCCACGAACTGTTGCCTTTTCCATAGTAGTACTTAAAGGAGAGGGTTTAAGGCTAAAATATGAACTCATCATCACTGAACTTGCCATATTCTACTCTTTTATTTGCTTAATTTGTTTTTGTTTTTTCCTTTTCCTACTCTTTACTAGACGATTTACTTTAATTTAATTTGCTGTATGGTTCGGTAATAGGAGTACGTAGTACTTATAAAGACTTACACGTGGCATTTTTGCCATTTCTTTCTTGTGGATATGATCATTATCATAATTCATAATTGGCATCTAACATGTTCTACAGACTTCTGATTTGGTCCGTCCTAATGTTTTTGTATACTTAGAACTCACTCATTGGTTGGCTTCAATTGGGGTAAGAGAAATTGACGGACCTAATCTCTGTCGCTTTCTTCCTCCACTCAAACTGGAAAAAAAATAAAAGAGAGAGAAAAGAAAATATGAATGGTTTTGCTTGTGTTCGAGAGTATATGTTAATGACAGATGCACGATATGTTGAGGTTTGTTCTGAACAACAACAATTACATCCCACAAGTAAGATTTGAATAAGAAAGACAAAATACACTCCTAATTAAGGGGTCAGTAGATGATTTTTTTTAGTTTCTTATTCGGTATTCAATATTTGTGTTAGGTCCATTTATATTTGAATCCAGGTCGAGAAGTTTCATATTAAGGGGTAAAATGCTTTATAATAAAAGTGACTCCCTATCCAATAAGACTTGAACTCAATATGTTGTTGGGATACAATTGTTGTAGGAAACGGGAAGTAAGTAACTATTACAATAAAAGAAAGGATAAACAAACTATTACAATAAACTCGAAATCAAAATCTTAACAAACTGCTTGTGTGATTCGTTGAGTTGAGTGATGACACTTTTTCTTTAAGACAAGATTGCCCCGTATATCTCCTTTTACGGTGTTGAGCAATAGTATCTCAAGATACAACAACAACTTTAACAAGTGAGCAAAGGAAACTCAAGTGTTACTCTTGAAGAACTTTGAGTATAGTGACTTTGCTAGAGAGGAAGAATATGAGCTCTGAAAATCTGGAGAATATTCTAAGTGTTGAGTGTTGTGTTCAATTGAGCCAAAGGCCTCAATTTATAGTGTAAGTAGAAGACCCCCTCACCTAGCCAACTAATAGCCTTCAATAGCCAAGTAATTGCACTTGAATGAGGGGTTACATTCAGCCAAATAATGGCTGAATTCATGTGGCAAGTAATGGAGAATCAATGCTCCAAAACCAGCCCAAACGTCAGATTTTTCCAACCTCCCGTCGCAGCAATCTGCCTCCGAAGCGCCGCGGCTCCAATAGCTGACCAGCCATTTTGCGCCGCGCGCAGCCTGGGAGGCGTCGCGGCCCTTCACGGCTTCGCGGCGATTTCCGACTCGTTTCATCTTACACTTCTTCCTTCCTTTACCAACGTGGAATACTTTGTCATTTGGCTAATAACCGTCCATAATTCTATGTCTCAAACGTATTACATACGTACCAATATCTCTTTCACTAATGAAATTTGCGATACTTGGCACTATGTGTGCACGTGTGTGGAAACGACGTTTCCGACGTGCGGGCCCAATTGTTCGAGTCATAAATTAATGAGATATACTTAATTTCACATTTAGTAAATTTTCAACATATCTCTAATTAAAAATATGAAGAAAGAATACTGATCATTTTACCACAATTTTCATTGGTATGATGCAGATAATTACAGCCACAAATAGAGCAACTTAACTTACCACAAGAGAAACATTTTCAATACCAATTCATGATAAGGAATTGTCGTTTCAAGAAAAATGACAAAATAAATAAGTAGTAAATTTTATATGCAAAATAAACAACTCCATCCTTTTCAAATTTAAGTGACTTAATTTCGTTGGGTACAAAACTTAAGAAATAAAGGATTTTTTTTGAATTTTTGGTGTTAAATTTAAGATGTATGTAGTTTTTAAAATCTTGTGAACTTAAACATGTCACGTAGAATATTGAAATTGAAAGACATACCGTACTAATAAGGAGTCACTCCTTTTGGGATATACAAAAAAAAAAAATAAGACACTTAAATTAAAATGGAGGAGTACAAAACACGAAAATATTAGTATTACATTATAACTTAAATTAGTTAAACTTAATATAAATGAATAAATCTACGCATCCACACCATTTTGATAACTCACAAGTCACAAGTGACAAGGTACCTCTTTTTTGAGGTATACGGTATTTTGCATGCGAATGGGGATTTTTTTTTATTCACGTGACAATTTTTCTAGGGGTTAACAGGAAAAAAAAACCGATTTGAAAATATGTAAATAGTTATTACATACAAATTCCTCGCAAGAAATACTAAAAACTCGCAAGAAAAATATGGTAAACGTGAACAAAAGGGAATTCTACTGGGACCTTCGTGGGAATAAATCCACAAGGACTTCCCCACGAAATTCCCAAGTAAATCTATAGGAAATTTTAGAAAAGATTTTGCGGACCAAAGGAATGCTCCTGAGGAGTCTTATGGATCAACTACACAAGAAGTTACTAAATGAAAATACGACAACAATCATATATAGTGTAACCTCACAAGTAGAGTTTGAAGGGTAGGATCAATTACCTCTATCTTTATAGGGTAAAAAAAATTACGTAGCAAAGGCCCAAAATGAAGATCCTCAAATAAATTCATAGGAACACCCGGGACAGCTCAACTAATTATGTTTGCTAAAGCCAGATATCAATAAGAAGCCCAAAATGAATTTAATAAATTCTTTTATCTCTAGATAAAATTTTGTTATGTAGGCAATCAAATCATGCACATCACGATTGACTATTATTGGCTACTTAAGCTTTCATCAAAGAAGGAATCTACTAACTCTGCTCATTCAGATTTAATAATCTTTTAAGAAATATTTAAAATTAAAGCAATACTTTTTGAAATTAATCATCTCAAATTTCTGCTACTAAGTAGCCATTTGGACATTATTTTGCTGAAGTTTTCTTTAACCGAAATTCAAGTTGTAGTTCATAAAAAAGTATTTAAAAATTAAAGTTATATTTAAACATAAATTTCACTTGGACAAAGTAAAAACTTTGTGGGTGAAAACTTAAAATAGACAATTTAAGGTGTTCCTTAAGGAACCAACTTGATAAGCAGATACATATTTGAAATAAAAAAATTCCATCTATGAACGTACCAGAATAGTTTCAGCTGCAACAACAATAACATATCTAATGTAATCTTACAAGTGATGGATCTGAGAAGAGCAGAATGTACGCAGACCTTACTTTCACCTCTTGAGATAAATAGATTATTTCCGATAGATAAATCACATAAAGCTGATTTTTATAATGATAATGTTATAAAATATTTGTAAAAATAATAAGGGGAATAAATTTTGGGGGGCTTTCAATACTTGGAGCCTAAAGTGGTCACTTTAGCCGCTTTATCCTTCGGCCGGCCTTGAGGAACACCTTCGTAGGAAACTTCCCGAGAAAATTCCTAGGTAATTAATTAAATAAAATTTTCATGAAAATCCGTAAGTTATAGATTTTTCAAATACTGATATATATTTTATTAAATTCTACATTGTATAGGGCATAATTTGTGTAAGACAGCGGCACGAATTATGGTGAAACACGTGGAGTATAATGATGAGTCAAACTCATGTCAGATTACAGCACTCCCGGTTTGATATGCATTGTACCGGGAGCGACATTAACAAAGCCGGTACTGGTATTAAAGAAGGCTAAGATTCGTTTGCATTGTAACAGAAGACCATTACTACATCCGATTGCACGACTTCCAACAACCTTTTAATGACATTTATTGAGAGATTGATTGTCCAATTATTACAATATTCATTCTCCAACATTTATGAGGGCATATTTCATGGGTTGTATACCCATGTAGCTCATGTATAAATAAGGCATATTATTCTATTGTAACCCATTAGATGCTTGCTTATACAAAATACTTACTGATATATTCTCTTGATTTCTGTGCTTTCACACAAGTTATCATCACTTTTGCTCAGAAGCTATCTCAAGGCTCAGACTAATTATTGCTTTCTTTGTCTTATTATTATTTATCTTGAGCATAATTCTTATCTAACGTGTCACTTGAGATCCACGTGTCCTTGACCACGTATATAAATTCAACTGTACCATTTTTCGGGTAAACAGTTTGGCGCCCACCGTGGGGCCTGGACAATTGTGGTGTGACAAGTGACTCCTCTACTAATTTATTTTTTCCTTTAAGTCTTTTTGTTTGTTCATACCAGACATGATGACAGGACTAGGTGATAACAACTGTAATACCGGGGGAAAAACTGGAAATCTGGGGCCAGACGGTGTCACCCCCGAGGACGGTCAGACTCAATATGGAGATGATCCCACTGATGAAACACCCGAAGAAGTCATACAGAATCTTGGAGCGCAGAATGCTTCGATAAGCAAAGAATTGGAGCATATGAAGCAGTATCAGGAGGAGTTCATGTCCAGAAATATTGTCAGTATTCCGACAGGAGAACCGGTTCCTCCACCAAATACACATGGAGAAACCGGTGATGGTCAAGGCAGAACCGATGATAACTAATATAGATCTGCAAATGGTGGTTCAGAGATCTGGGTCCCTAAAAACTCATTCCAGGAGAAGGTCCTGAAATTCATGAAAGACATGACCAACAAAATTGATACTAATGCAGAGAAGGCAGAGAAAACTATCCAAGAGTTCCGGTGCCAATTCAGTCAAATACTAGGGGCTCTGCCCGTGGCTGACAATCCAGATGCAAAGAAGTATATTCAATTGGTGTATAAGCCAAAAGCTACGCCCGAATTAATATCCAAAAGGTTCAAAATGCCTTTTGTGGCCAGTTATGACGGGACTACCGATCCCCAAGAGCATATCTTAGCCTATACTATGGCCGTAAAGGGAAACAATGTACGAGAACACGAGATAGAATCGATTCTAATTAAAAAGTTTACTGAGACACTTACTAAGAGAGCTCTAACATGGTATTCACAACTCCCCAAGCATTAGATCGATTCATTCGCCCAACTCATAGACATGTTCATAAAGGCTCATGCAGGGGCCCAGAAGGTGAAAGCACGTAAAGCGGATATCTTTCGCATTGCGCAAGAAGAATCAAAACTCCATAGGGACTTTGTTATATGATTCAAAAAGGAGCGAATGCTTTTACCAACGGTCCCCGATGAATGGACTGCAGTGGCTTTTACGAAAGGGTTGAATCCGACAGGCTCGGATGCTTCCCGAAAGCTCAAAGAAAATCTATTGCAATTTCAGGCTATCACTTGGGAAGACGTACACAATCGGTATGAGTCCAAAATCTGGATTGAGGATTATATGCTTGGAGCTAAGGCCGGTAGCATCTTCATAAAGGCGGAGAAAGGAAATTTCTCGAATAACTGATATCAACCTTATCATCCCACTGAAAAGCAAGGAGAGGGACAAGGTTTCCGCACTTTTAATAAATCAAATAAAAAAGGAGGTTCCAGACGAAACAATTAGGTATTGGGGAATTCTGAGAAAAACAACTCATCCAAAGGTACCAGATTTCTAAAATTATCCAAATACAGCTTCAGCATCGATGAAGATCAAATGGTGGCTATATTGAGAACGCATCTGACGTCTCGACCTCCAAAACTGTTGCAGTCTGATCCAAGTAAAAGAGATCAGTCCGTCTGGTGTGATTTCTATGGCACTCACGGGTATATGACTACGGACTACAGACATCTGTAAGAAGAGGTGGCAGTATTGCTAAGCAGTAGCCATCTCCGGGAGTATCTGAGTGAAAGAGCATGGAATAATTATAGGACATCTGTAAGAAGAGGTGGCAGTAATGCTAAGCAGTAGATCAATGATTGCCGCTACATATTTCATGACGGCGAAAAATATGAAAATCACTGTGATCCGAAAAAACGGGTTCCGAGAGATACCTGATGAACATACTATAACATTCACCGAAGAAGATGTTGTCGGTGTATTCTTTCCTCATAACGATGAATTGGTAATCACGGTGCCTATTGATTGCTTCAAGGTTAAAAGGGTTCTAATTGATCCTGGAAGCTCAACTAACCTAATCAGGCTGAAGGTGGTGGAAGAAATAAATATGGCAGATAAAATAATTCCGGCTGCCAGAACTATTTCAGGTTTCAACATGTTAAGTGAAACCACGGAGGAGGAAGTAGACCTACCGGTAGACGCAATGGGGGTTATCAAGATGACAAGGTTTTACGTCCTCGATGGAGATATGAGGTACAACGTAATATTTGGAAGACCCTGGATACATGATATGAAGGCAGTCCTATCAACCTTGCATCTGTTGGTGAAATTTCTGACACCAGAAGGAATTTAACAAATTCGGGGTGAACAACCTGCTGCCAGGGAATATTTGCTATAGAGGAACCAGAGATGGTAGTAGGCCCCAAATAGCAATTACAGGAAGCAGAGTCGGTACCCGAAGAGGTTCACCAGGTCCTGCCAATAGAATCAGTAGCAACCTATCCAGAGGAAGAGTTTTCGGACCGGTATCAAGTACCCAGATACTTTTAGATACTGGATGAATCAGATACCACCAAGTCCAATGTAGAGGAGTTGGATCAAATTGTACTACATCCAAAAACTCCTGCTATGAAGGTATACATGGGCACCAGATTAACCCCGGACCTTAGGGATTTAATTCTTAAATATCTTATATTTAACATTGATTGTTTTGCATGGTCTCATGAAGATATGACAGACATTCCTTTAGAAGTCACAACTCATAAGTTGGACCTAGATCTCAGCTTTTCTCAGGTACGACAGAAGAAGAGGCCAATAGCCAAACTTCGTAATAGGTTTGTTAATGAAGAGGTAGCTAGATTGCTCATTATAGGATCAATCTGGGAAGTAAAATACCCGGACTGGTTATCAATCTTTGTAGACTTTGTGGCCGACTTCAGTCCGGGAGTAACCCCACAGGCAGAAAAAGAGGCTATCCTGGTCTCGGGACTGCCCCGGGATCTGGACACTTTATACAGATGATGTCTAGAATGTCAAGGGGACCGACTTGGGTGTTGTATTGCAAACTCCCACCGATGAAGTTTTAAGGAAAATAATACATAATGTTCTGTTGACTAACAATGAAGCGGAGTATGAGATTTTGATTGCAGTTTTAGAAATTAGCTCGGGGACTGGGATCACAAGTCATTGAAGTCAAATGCGACTCACTGCTAGTAGTAAACCAAGTCCACAAAGTGTTCAAGGTGAAAGAAGAGCAGATGTCAAGATATCTTGAAAAAACTTTGAAGTTGTCTTATTTCCAAGAATGGACGGAGGTACATATACCTCGTGAGGAAAACATGGAGGCGGATGCACTTACAAACTTAGGCTCCAACACGGAATATGAGGGCTCTAAAACTGAGTCAGTTGTTCAGTTGTTGCATTCGACATTGGACCTTGTTGGATATGATGAAGCAAATTCAATCATCCTAACTTGGGATTGGAGGAATGAATTTTTGGATTATCTCATGAACGGAAAGCTCCAGGAGGACCCACAAGCATCCAGAGCTCTGAGCACCAAGGTTGCCCGATACAATATTATAGATGGAAAGCTTTATCGCTGGTATTTTTATGGTCTCCTAGTCCGGTGAATAGGCCCCGATGAAGCAGATTACGTGATGAGAGAAGTCCATGAAGGCATCTGTGAAAATTATTCAGGAGCGGAATCCTTAATGAAGAAGCTCATGAGGGTCGGTTACTACTGGCCCCGGATTGAAGAAGATACAAAGGCATTCGTATGTAAATGCGATAAGTACCAGCGGCATGCACAACTGTTACACCAACCGGGAGAGGAGCTGCATCCGGTAGTATCACCGTATTCGTTAATAAAGTGGGGATGGACATCGTCAAACCCTTGCCAGCGGGTCCAGGATATGTATCTCAAATTATTTTTATGATTGACTATTTTTTTAAATAGGTTGAATTTGCAGCTTATGTAAATATACGAGAGAAAGAGGTAAAGGATTTCGTCTAACAACATATTATTTGTTGTTTTGGCATCACTAAGAAGATAGCTTGTGACGATGGCCAGAATTTTATCAGAGCTGAGGTCATGAATTTTCTTGATGAGTTAAACATCAAACGGATCAGCTCTATTCCATGTTATCCCAGTGCAAATGGATAATTAGAGTCAACAAACAAGACCATAAACCATAATTTAAAGAAGAAATTGAAGGCTGCAAAAGAAAACTGGCCATCCAAACTAACGGAGATTTTATAGGCGTATCAAACTACGATAAAAATAAGTACCGGAGAAACTCCCTTTTCACTAGTTTATGGTGCAGAAGACTTGATCCCAGTGGAAGTTAGAATTCCCAGCCCGAGGTACCTCCGGGCTGAGGAGGATTCATATGTAGAATCAATGTCTTTACACCTTGATTTGCTTAAGGAATGTCAAGATTTGGCATACATCCGGATGGTGGCCGAAAAGCAGAGAATGAAGCGTTACTACAACCGGCGTACAAATCTCAGATACTTCAAATTCGAGGACTTGGTGCTCCACAGAGTCGACCAGAGTAGCCGGGAGCATAATGCTGGAAAGCTAGGAGCAAATTGGGAGGGACCATATACTGTAATCGGCATTGCCGGTAAATGAGCTTATCAGCTAGCAGACCAACAAAGGAATATACTTCCTAACAATTAGAATGTGAGCCACTTGAAGAAGTATTATGTGTAGTAGGTCAAAGCATGCGTTGCTCTTTTTTTTTTCTTCGATCGATTTTTGTCCCAATTGGGTTTTTCCGGTAAGGTTTTTAATGAGGCAACACCATGATATAAGCATGTTATTGATCTTACTACCGAAGAAGTCTAACCAGTATTCAAGTCTTCATAGTATAAAGTCCCAAATACTAGGGGGTCACATACACCACCCAAATGGAGTGAATATTTAAAATTTTGATTTGAATGTTCTTAAGGGAAGCACCGATACCGGGGACTTCCCGGATAATCAAATTAGATATACCCGGACTGACCGCACTAGATGGCAGGCTGATTATTGTTACAATTATCTTCACATTTGTAATTCAAAGGAATCAATGAAAATTTTCTTTTATGATTAACATATCTTTGACATCGCGAGCATAAAACATATGTTATTATATTAAACATATCAAAAATTCTGTGCCATAATGAATGGGAGACGTTAAGGGCTCTTTCTTATTAAAACCTTAACATAAAAGTTAAGGCTCCGGGTAGAAGAAGTACCGGGGTTTTAAGTTGTTCAGAGACAAGTTAAGTCCTGAACTAACTTAGGAGGCCACAAGTAGCCCCGATCAAGGATGAAAATAAAACACATCTTTGGAGTTTAGTTAAGGTTATTGGAAAGTTTTTAAGCTTTGAGTCCTAAACTATTCAGATAAAGTGAACCTCAAAGATAGGTTCCGGTTCATAAAGTAAACTAATTAAATTTGAAACTAATGCTTGCCTACAAATATAAATATTGAATGAAAACTTGGAGCGAAGTTACAAAAGGGGGAAAATCATTCATTCATTCATGTTTTTTTCGGACTAAAACTAGTCCGGATACAAAAGTTACTAACCGAGCCCAAGAGTGACCCGGTGACCAAATAAAAATTAAAATGGAAACTCGTGCGAAGGGTTACGGCCTACCCACTCCATGGTCCACCGGGGGTGTTTCGGGTCTTGCTAGCAAAAACAAGAGTTATAAAAATCAGTTGGGGGGTTTCATTTTCCTCATCAGCCTCTACATCCGAATCCTCTATCTCCATGAAGAACCTCCAAGGATAACTTAGCATCAGCAAGGTCGATTTCTACATTCAGAATTTCTGAAGCAAAATTAAAGCCCGGTTTGTTTGCTTCCTCAAGAGCATCCACTCGACCCTTCAAACCAGCCAAGTCTCGTCGGAGTTTCCACATCTAACATTTAGCTTGGAGCTCAGTGATGGTATGATCGGAAGCACGGAGTTGTCCCTGGGCACTGCCTAAGTTGGTTGCAATTTGGGATGTTCATCTTTGAAGGGTTGTATAGGTGGTGGTCAGGACTTAAAGAGAATTCTCCTAGTCCTTCAGAGAGTCGACTTAATCTTGCAAACGTAGTCGGAGTGAATATTTGAGAGAGCTAGAATCCATAAGATCAGAACGTAGGATGTCAACTTCAGCCCTGAGGTGTTAAATCTCATCATTCAGCTTCTTTTCCTCGTCAAAAGGGCTGATCGCTTACGCCAAATCCGTAGTGGATAGAGCAGAGGTGTGACCCTGAATGAAGATATTGCTATTCGTAAATAAGAGTAAGATTGTGGAAAATATAAGTGAATAAATGGATATTCTACCTGCATGGACAAATTGGCAAGATGAGCAATAGAGGTTTCGAGGGCAGCATGTGGAGATTTCCGAGGCGAAGAAGTAGATATCCCAGCCTCAGTTCTGGATGTGGGGATTGAGCTATGCTTTGAAATATCCTCAGGAATGAGAGTCTCTGCCTCCGGAGCTTCCTGCTGTGGACTATCCAGATCAGGGTTTTCTTCTTCTGCCTTTTTTTTCTTCAACAAGGTGGATGACACCCGCCTTACCCTTCGCCTGTAGCTCCTTCCAATACTCTATGAGTTGGCGATGGCTCCTCACCCGAGAACTAATTCCCGCCGGGGGCTCGACAACCTCATCTTGAGCTTTGCGTTTCTAGCTGCCCGAAGTAGACTTGATGTTCGACAAGGCAGTTGCGCGAGATGATACTTTTTGGGATGAGGAGGTTCGACTTGGAAGTCCTTGTAATCGAGAAAAAAATGTTGAAACGAGAGTTCAGGGATAAAGTATGAATAGAAGGGAGAATTGAGATTAAAAGTTTACTATGGTATTTCCCCTTCCACCAGGATGAGGTGATACTCTTCCAAGTTTTGGTGATGTCGGGGAGGCATGAAGAAGACTTACTACCTACTCAAAAATCCTTTCAATCAACTGCGGCTCGACCGAAATGACTGAAAAGGTTATAAACTTTGAGTAAGCAAAGAGTTATCCTTTATTTGGAAAGCCATGCAAATATACTCGGCAGAAAAAAAAAACTAAATACTTAGGAAAGAATTCCATTCTTTCGGAAAAGGATCCATAGAAGGCTGGTGAATTTGGTCAGTCTTGATCAGAATGTAACGAGTTTGCCAGCCACAGTCGTGGTTATCCTCCGCATTTATGAGGTTGCGGCTTCCCCGGGGGTATAAGGAGATAATTTCGCCTCGTAAGACCCTAGGGTAATACAGAAGGAGGAGATGGTCGATAGTAAATGAAACATCGGAAACATTGGTTAACATTTGGATACAAAAGATAATTCTCCAAACTTGAGGAGCAACTTGACCTATGCAAACCCTATATCGGCGTCAAAGATCCTCAACAATTTTTGGGATGGGGAGTTTGAAACCAATGGTGAATGGATAGGTGTATGCCATGGAAAATCCTTCTACATGGTGATGCACGCAATCGACAGGATCAACCACTCTTACGAGTATGTTAGAAGAGAAACCACAATCTTTTATAAGAACGAAAAGAATTTTGATTATTATCTTCGACTCGAACTTTTCAACATGTTCATAGTTGGTTTGGACACGGAGGTGTCCAGAAAAATTGAAGCCTGAGGGAAGGATTTTGGCAGCAGTGTATTGTAAATCCACTCTTTGGGTTGTAGGAGAAACGGGTTCTTTCCCATATCGACGGTTGGGAGGATTACTGTTATCCTGAAATGAACGAGAAGGAGAAGAGTTTGTAGAAGACATTGTGGAAGAAGTTGGTTAAAAGAAAAGAGAACAAAGAACTTGTAGACAATATGATTGCCTTTTGTGAAAAGATTTGGCCTCCTATTTATGATAAAATAATATAACGTTTGGGAGGTGAGAAGATATGTATCATCATTATCAAGGTTCAGAACGTTCAGGCGATTGGGCGGTGCCGCCGTTTCAGAAGCATTGAATGAATGTGACTCTTGAAATGACTGGCAAGTTGTTACTTTTTAAAATTCCTGCCAAAATAAAGAGGAACATGTAGGCTGGTGGTTCAAATCCACTTTCCTGTTGCACAAAAAATTGCGACCAAAAAGTGCGGGGACTATTTGTATAGGGCAAAATTCATGTAAGATAGTTGCATGAATTATGGTGAACATATGGAGTATAATGTTGAGTCAAACCCACGTCAGATTACAACACTCCCAGTTTGATATGCATGGTACCGGGAGCGACATGAACAAAGTCGATACCAGTATTAAAGAAAGCTAAGAGCCGTTTGCATCGAAACGGGTGACCGTTACTAAATCCGATCGCACGACTTTCAACAAACTTTTAGTGACATTTATTGAGTGATTGATTTTCCAATTATTACAACATTCATTCTCCTGCATTTATGAGGGCATATTTCGTGGGTTGTGTACCCGTGTAGCTCATGTATAAATAGAGCATATTATTCTATTGTAACCCATCAGATGCTTGCTATTACAAAATACTTACTAATATTCTCTTGATTTCTGTGCTTTCACACAAGTTATCATCACTTTTGCTTAGAAGCTATCTCAAGGTTCAGAATAATTATTGCTTTCTTTGTCTTATTATTATTATTATTATTATTATTATTATTATTATTATTATTATTATTTATCTTGAGCATAATTTTTATCTAACGTGTCACTTAAGATTCACGTGTCCTTGACCACGTTTATAAATTCAATTGTACCGTTTTTCGGGTAAACACACATTATATGCCATATAAATCAGTTGTATATATACTAATCATCCTTTTAACCATTCCACATAAATAAAAAATATGTAAGTATAACATAGGAAAAAAATTATTACTCATAACATTAATATATAATAATGTATAATTTCTAAATGAGATAAAATTTAAAACTAAAATGTGAGACCTAAAAACTTCTATCAACTATCTCATTAATGAGTATAGTAACATTCATTCATAATATCAGAGTCACCATCATTTTCTTTCTCAGAACCATGATCGTCTTCTTGATATTACGGTGTACCTGAAGATGACGCGTTGAAACTCACATGCTTCATTAGTGCTGCTAACTCCTTATCATCTTTTCATCTTGCATTTTTTTTCTTGCAACTGAGCAAACAAGAAAATTATGAATCTCGATATAATCATCTCATCGATTTATTTCGACAAAGCCAGTGTTGATTTTCATTGGTACTTTTTCATTGGCATAATGCATAAACAGACACTCAAATTTGAGCTCAATTAGCAAGTATTCCAACTTTGGGAGTGCACATATAGACACTGCAACTTGTTCCCGTTGTGTCTCATGGACACCGATGATGACGTGACACATAAATTTTGGAGATATCTAGATGATCATTTTGTAAGTTTGAGTGTTCAACTGACACAATATCTAGATGTGCATTCTCAAAGTTCGAGTGTTTAGTGTCCCAGAGGCCAAGTTTGAATGTATGTTTATGTATTGTGCCCTTTTTTACATATCGACCTAAGGAGCCAAGAAGTTACAACCCATCCTTTTTTTTCTTTTCATAAACAAATTGCACTCACATGTCCATTTCACTCAATTGAGAAGGTAACTCTACCATAAAGTCCATATTAATCATCTCATATTTTCATTGTGGAATATCAATATTCTGTGTCAATCCACCATGCTTTTAGTTTTCGACCTTTACCTGTTGGAAATTCACACATCTAGAAATAAACTCGGCAATATTCATTTTCATATTGTTCCTCCACTATATTTCTTTCAAGTCGTGATATATTTTGATGGACCCTACGTGTACTGAGTACCTTGAACTGGGTGGCTCTTTCATAATCAACTTTCTAATATCATCCACGCCCGTAACACATAATCTACCTTAACTTTAAGTTACCATCATCTCCATTTTCACGATTCAGATCAGAAACTTAGGTCGTGACAAACACCCAACAAGTCTCTAACCACGCTAGGGGAACCAATTCTCCATTCATTTCTTAAAAGTAATCATGTCCTCTTCCTCTTCTTTATCAACGAGCACGACGTTTGAATGTTTGATGATTTTTAACTTCATTGTTGTAGTTCTTACCCCAACTTCATGGCCTCTTGTCTATTCTCTCTATAGCTATTTTCACTTCCATAATTTTTGAATGATGCATTGAGTTTAACAAGTTTATCTAGTGGCTCTTCTTAACTCCTCTTGCTCTTTCCTCCAATCGCTAACTATCATAAAGTCTAAATCTTTAGTAGGCGTTTGGCCATAGAAATCAATTTTCTTTTTTACTTTTAAAAAAAAAAATGAAGTTGGAGTTGGAGTTGTGTTTGACCATAATTTTTGCAAATAATATTTTATTGTTGAAATATACTCTTTCAACAAGGTTTTTGTTGTTTTTCAAAATCCAAATACAACTTGTATTTGGAATTTTCATGGACAAACACTGATTTTTGAGAAAAAAAATTCTGAAAAAAAATGAATAATTCTTATGGCCAAATAGGTTAGACTCTTAATAGCACATATCACATAATCAAATTTAGGTGTCTAAAAAGAGAAGGATCTTTTCTACACACTTACATAGTCTACTTCCTCTCTTTATCTTCTTAATTAGTTTATAATATCCATCATTTTTTAACAGTAATCGGAAATGAATTCAGATTCTTTCATTTTTAAAACTTCAAAATCAATCCTTAGAGTTTGAAGTTTTACCTTTATAAATTTATTAACTCTTCGGAGAAAATTTCGTAAAGTCTCTCGAGCTTCTTTTGAGGTGATTGCATTGACTATCTTCTTAACATATATAACTTCATCCAAACATTGGTGGATGAGTGAGCTCTCGTTGATCCTTCTTCCTTGTCGCCAAGACATCTTTTTCATTTAAGACGAGTTTCCTTGTTATCGAAGAAGTCGAGACCTAACAAAAGAAGTAAACCTGAAGTGTTGCGAAAGACTGGGATGAGAAACAAAACAGAATGTACCGGATTTTTAGCACGTGCAATCATCAAACCAGAGATCAAAGCAGGGCTCGACAAAACAGAGTTTTATATACCTTTTGTAACAATAACCCATACATCTTGAGAGCCACGAATGGCTTTCATACACAAACATCATTTCTCATAATTTTCTTTTGTAATACTGGAGTACTTAAAAGACAATGGATCATTGTTTGTCATGGCTCTAATAACAGATTGTTGGGAAATAACACCTACACATAAATTAGATCCACATTAAATAACAAGAACAAGAGATCAAGACTTTTTACGTGGAGAATATAATACTCGAGAGAAACAATATGATACCACTATAGTGAGAAATGCAACAAACTTGGTAGTCTCAAAAGACTACTACATACTCAAAACAAACAACTTACTTTTATTTATACATTATTATAATATTGCTCACACTTTCTCATTTTTTCAGAGGCTATTTTTTATTATTGTTTGTGAACTGCTATCAACACTCTCTGTATTTCTTTCTCCGAAGTGGTGATCTTAAACTGAGAAGCATAAACTTCAACCGATCAAAATTGGTTTTATTTGGAATTTGCAAGTTGCACTGCATTCTGCATGTAACTTAATCTGCAAATATAAAATGGTCACCGCCCTTGCATAACTTATTGCCATTGCAACTTATTTACACATTTTGTTGCCTTTTTGAAGGAAAATACACAATCTATAAGAACACATAGTTCTCCCCAAGATTATTTATATTTGTTTCACTAGTCGATAATGTAATCAGATGTTATTAATACGAACTACGGTATAAGATTCACAGTCTATGATCGTACCTGTTACAGAAGATTGTTTCGGCGATGAGGTCATTGATGGATAAGAAACATATATAATAGAAAGTTGGACGAGGAAAATGAAAATTCTGACTGAAGTTAGAAAAATTGAGGAAAGACCGGCGATCTTCTTTTCACGATTCAAAATCATCTAAGCCGTGATGGTATCTACACCCCACCCCAATAGGCATTACCAATTCCGACTTTAAACGATTTCCATTATTACAAGGCAATAAGTAACCATCTGAAACAACTATAAGTCATAAAAGATGTCTCAGATATCATAAGTGCAAAATAAAACATTGTCTCAAATATCATAAGTGCAAAATAAAACATAAACTCCCCCAAAACTTGGCGACATGAGTCAAGAGCGTCTAACAGTAAATAAATATAAGTCTGAAATCTAATACACTGTCTGAGTAAGAAAGACAAAATAGAAGATAGAGTCAAAATCAAATGTTGCGGATCAGCCAAGCAACTTATCATGAAACTCCAAGTCAACAATCTCTAGACACAGCCGCGAGCTCCACTAGTACCGACGTCTGAATCTGTACAAAAGGTGCACCAAGCAAGAATAGTATGAGTATAAAAGAACAACAGGTTCCTATCAAGTGTCATTGACCTATCCCAACAAGGTAATGGCATGGTTTGGCCTTTAGAAATACTTGCTTTCAACCTGGATAGTTTATATGACATCAACAAATACAGGATAATCAATAGATAAAGAAAAATTGACAGCATAATGATAATTAATTGTGCACATCCTCTGCCAAATCAACTTAGCATTTAAGAACAATCGCAACATATGGAGTGATATGCACAAATGACAGTCAAAGGATCAATGTGTTGTATAATAGGATAATGGATTTAAAGATAGGTTAGGCACACCGAAAAATGATGTTATCTTTAAAGGTATATTAATTCCTCCCTCTCAGGTGTAAAAGGTTCACTAAGGAATTAACCTTCCAGGATACAAAACCTATATCTCTTAGAAATTCGAAAGTTACACTCTAACGAATTTCAGAAGCAGAAATCGCAAGTATACAATATAGATTTTGAATGATAGAAAAAAGAATAAATCGCATAGAAGGGAATAACTCTGCATTTCTGCAAAGCACTAAGTATTTATAGATACTCAATGGTTGCCCTGAAGCGTTGCAACACTTCCACGAAGGGATACTTAGTCCACGAACAGTTTCGTTATAAAACTGTTTTTGGTCCCTCTCTATTTTAAAATAAAACATTTATTTATTTATATATATAAAAGAGAAAGTTTTGAACTATTGAAGATATTATTGGTTTCCCTCCGTAATGAATGGGAGCCCAAGAGCTTGACCAATATGTTAAGCCCATTAATTCTTTTATAGCCACAAGGAAGTTCAAACTCCTACTCAAACACCAATATGGGACAAATGACTCTTCCTCAAAACCAATGTAGAACAAATGACTCAATTATGATGGAAATACTCATATCCAATGTGAGATATATAACAACCCCCCACTTATTTACATGCATAATGAAAATAATAAAATATATATATAACTTGCGTTACACAACGAATATCCATGAAGTGGACTAGGCCTTTAACTTATGGTTGAATATGAAACACTAAGGAATCACATCTCGTCGCATATGATTTCTTGCTCCTTTTTAATCTTGGCATCATCATTGAATATGAGCCTTATGCTGAATTCTGGATTCACAAGTACTCTAGGATCTTACCGAATGATCCCTAAGAAGGGCCTCTCACTTTTATACTTGTATAGGTAGACTTATCAAGAATGTCCACAACGTATCCTACGAAGCTATAAGTCTATTAAGGACTTAAAATCCAACATTTACCTGTTGTGGTAAACAAAAGTGCATAGGTCAGATATAAAGCTTCCGAAATAGTATCACCCCCACTATTTTTAAGTTATGCACTTTGAGATGTATCCAAGTTTCTATCTCGCCAACGTCTATTATTGAATTGCAATTTTAAATCTCATGATAAGATGTCAAATATATAACTTGTACATTATAATAGAGTTAGTTTCAATCAAGACATCATTTATATCGGTAATAGCCCCATATCTCGCATGACCTTTTTGATCTTATCTCCCGATAACGGTTTTGCTAACGGATCAACTAGCATTTGATTTGTTGGAAGATATTCAAGTGTGATCTTCCCCTTCTTAACCATACTTCGAACATGATTAAATCTCATAGAAATATGTTTACTATGATCAGATATTCTCTCATTCTTTGCATTGTAAATCACAACTTGACTATCACAATACAAAGTTATAGGACCCTTCTTCGGTTCTATAAAAGGAATAGTTCTTAGGAATCTTCTAAACCACAGAAGCTCTTTGGCAGCCATTGACATGGCTATGTATTCAGATTCCATTGAAGATAAAGCAACACAACTTTTCTTTTTCGAAGCCCAAGAAACTATGACACCTACAACAGTAAATAACCATCCACTAGTTGACTTAGTATCAGTTGCATCTGATGCCCAATTTGCATCACTAAAACACTCAAGTGTAGATGCATTGCATTTGTAATGCAGACCATAATTCCTTGTTGACTTCAAGTACCTTAGTACTCATTTTAGTTCCTTCCAATGATCTTCTCCTGGATTGCTAGTAAATCTACTCAATATGCCAATAGAACACGCAAGATCAGGTCTTGTGTGATTCACCACATACATAATACTACCGATTATTTTGGCATATTCTTCTTGATTTATAGTTTCTTCTTCATTTGGAACTAATTTTACGATTGGATTGATAGGACTTGAACTATCCTTGCAGTCAAAGTAATTAAATTTCTTTAACACTTTCTCAATGTAATGAGATTGTGTTAGAATGTAAGTTCCACCTCTCTTGAGCACTTTGACTCCCAATATGACATCGACAAGACCTAAATCCTTTGTCAAAAGCTTGTTTTAAAAACTCTTTGGTTTCATTCATACATTTTATGTCAAAACCAAAGATAAGCAAGTCATCAACGTATAAAGTTATCACTACTTTATACTTAGTAAAAATACAACTTTCTACTTTGCTACTCTTAAATCCGAACCTTTTAATTTTTTGCTTAAACTTTTTGTACCATTGTCATGGTGCTTGTTTAAGCCCATATAGAGACTTCTTTAATTTGCATACTTTATGTTCCTTACCTTTAATAACATAACCTTCATGTTGATGCAAATAAATTTCCTCATCCAAGTCTCCGTTTAAGAACGTAGTTTTAACATCCATTTGATGAACCTCCAATCCATACATAGATGCAATAGCAAACATGATTCTAATTGATTTGAATTTAGAAATGGGAGAGAATGTCTCAAAATAATCAATCTCCTCCCTTTAACTATAACATTTGGCTACCAATCTGGCCTTGTACTTATCAATAGTACCATCAGCTTTGAGTTTCCTTTTCAGAACCCACTTGCAACCAATAGGCTTAGTCATAGGAGGTAAATCAACAAGAGCCCAGGTTTGGTTTTCAAGTATAGACTTGATTTCATCATCCATGACTCTTTTCCACGTATCAGAATCTGATTGTGACATAGCTTCTTGAAAAGTTTTTGGATCCTCTTCTAACATGTAAGTCAACATATCATGACCAAAATTCTTTTCAATTCTACGTCTCTATTTTCCGGAAAATGTTTTTCTACCAACCAAACGAACATGAGAAAATAAATAAGAAAATCACTTATTTTTCACTATCCAAACGAACATGAGAAAATAAGTGAAAATTCACTTAACGAAAACATTTTTTATGAAAAACATTTTCCTTCATAACGAACACACCGTAGAAGTTATCTTTTTCGTAAATCCGTTTCAACGAAAGGATATAGGGGTTGTTGAAGTGTAAAAACAAATAAAGGAATATCAGTTTGTTCTTACTTCTCCTTAATTCAATTATTTCATCATTCTCCTTTTCTTCTAACTTCTCATCATTCACAATTTCATTTCTGCTTGCATGCTCATTAAGATCAAGTTCACCAAACAAATCATTATTTATTTCTATTTTATCAGCATCATGAATATTCAAGTGCACATAAAATATAGCATGCGCAGCCTCAAATACACTATTATCATGAAGCCTAAGAAATCTATATGCTTTACTCATAG
The DNA here is from genome assembly GCA_034509755.1 of Anisodus tanguticus. Lineage (NCBI taxonomy): Eukaryota > Viridiplantae > Streptophyta > Magnoliopsida > Solanales > Solanaceae > Anisodus > Anisodus tanguticus. The sequence goes on from CM067558.1 coordinate 29,302,661, forward strand.
CAGAATAATCAATAAAAACATATTTAACTGCTCTACTACCAAGTTTTGGCCTTTTCAAAGTTGTGTCCAAAACATATGCAATACAACCCCATACCCTTAGATGTTTAATACTAGGCTTACGCCCAATAAACAACTCAAATGGAGTTTTCATATGTTTCTTGTTTACAATCCTGCTCATTGGTAATTTTAAATGTATTAGCATGGCACTAACCATTTCCATTAAGGATCTATTTTTCCTTTCGGCAACTCCATTTTGTGGTGGAGTATTAGGTGCTGAAAATTCTATAACAATTCCATTTTGTAAACAAAATGATATAAACTCGTTAGATAGATATTCACCACCCCTGTCCGATCTCAAACATTTGGTCCTTAAATTGGTATTATTTTCAACTTCCTCCTTGAAGATTTTTAACTTAAAGGCCTCATCTTTGGTTTTAAGCAAATACGCATAGGAGAACTTTGAATAATCATCAATAGAAGTTATGAAATATCTTTTACCACCTTTAGTAATATGCTCTTTGTTATCACAAATATCCATATGAATAAGTTCAAGTAAACCATTTGTTCTAACAACACTTTTGAAAGAAGATTTAGTCAATTTGGATTGAGAGCAACATTCACAAGTTTTTGTGGTAAAAGTTTTAGAAGACTTAGGAATAAAATCATTTGAAATCATGTGATTCATAGCATTTATACCAACATGTCCTAGTCTATAATGCCAATTCACATGATCATCAACATTAAGTAAAACATCAGAAAAGTAAGCAGAAGATGCAGTCTTATTAGAGTCAACATTTAACAAGTACATCTTGACTTTCATGTAGCCTTTTCCTACAAACTTCCCATTCTTAGTGATAGTCACTTTTGCGGAACCAAAGGCTACTTTGAAACCATTTTCGTCCAATTTGTGGACCGATACAAGATTCTTCCTCATAGAGGGTAATACACATTTCTCAAAGTCAAAGTATTTTCCGAAGTGAGGGGAAGAACAATAGTGCCTACGCCAAGAACTTCGCTTGATGACACATTTCCCATGTAGACGGCCTTGGCCTTTTTCACCATTTCATATGTCTTGAACAAACTCCTGTTTGGGATAACCTGACAGGTAGCACCCGAGTCCACCCACCAATCAGTAGTGCCATTGTTGACAAGGCATACTTCAGACATGACAGCGACGGTCTTTGTTATCAACGACATTGGGTTGTTCCTTTTTCTTGTCATTCCCTAACTCGTTAACCTGATCAAAGACATACCTTCGTTTTATAGCATTCCAGAGTTCTGCAGCAGTTTTGTGGATGTGAAAAACGTTGAACAGTGTGTTGTTCAGCGACTGCAAAATTGTGTAACGGCAAACGAAATCATCATTTTTCCATTTCTTCGCCTTCTCTATTGCCTCAGTCTTTTGTGCCTCTGTTGCATCCAGATCAGTGACTTCCTCCGGACAATCTTCAAACAGAACATAGAATACATTTGCAATTGTCAAAAGGTACTCCATCTTTAAATTTCAACGCTTGTAGTTGAGCCCGTTCAGCCTTTCCAATTTGTCTCCATCGTTCAACTACGCCTTAACCAATACCGACTCCATTGCAAAAAATTAATACCTTTAAAATTGTTGTATAATAGGGTAATGGATTTAAAAATAGGTTAGGCACACCGAAAAATGATGTTATCTTTAAAGGTATTAATTCCTCCCTCTCATGTATAAAAGGTTCACAAAGGAATTAACCTTCCATGATACAAAATCTATAACTCTCAGAAATGCGAAAGTTACACTCTAACGAATTTCATAAGCAGAAATCGCAAGTATACAATATAGATTTTGAATGATAGAAGAAAGAATAAATCGCATAGAAGGGAACAACTCTGCATTTCTGCAAAGCACTAAGTATTTATAGATACTCAATGGTTGCCCCGAAGTATTGCAACACTTCCACGAAGTATTGCAACACTTCCACGAAGGGATACTTCGTCCACGAAATAGTTCTGTTATAAAATTGTTTTCGTCCCCCCCCCCCCCCCCCCCTCTCTCTCTCTCTCTATCTATATATATATATATATATATATATATATATATATATAGTTTTGAACTATTGAAGCTATTATTGGTTTTCCTCCATAATGAATGGGAGAGCCCAAGAGCTTGACCAACATGTTAAGCCCATTAATTCTTTTATAGTCAAAATGAAGTTCAAACTCCTACTCAAACACCAATGTGGGAAAAATGACTCTTACTCAAAACCAATGTGGGACAAATGACTCTTAATCAAAACCAATGTAGGACAAATGACTCAATTATGATGGAAATACTCATATCCAATGTGGGATATATAACACAATGATGCAACAATCACTCTATATCCAACACCACAACACAACACAACACAAACCTGTGTGCATACCGCCTCGTTGGGGGTGTTCCGGAGTAGTGATAGGGACAACTGTGTTGCCACACACCGCAAAGACAAACTCCATGTGATGCACAAGACGAACTCCACGTGCATATCATATAACCGGAACAGACGAACTCAATGTGCATATTAAGTAACCAACATGGACAGACTCTCCCTGCTTCTCATATATAAATTAATGCATCTTATGCAATCACATAGTATATCAACATGGTATGATCAACAACTAATCAAATCACTCGCATGCATTGCTCAAAATGAAGACAAACATGAAAATATTACTCATGACATCCTTACGAACATGGATCCGTGCTCAATTAATCAATTAATCAGTCAATTCAATCAACACAAAATAGACAAATAACCTTGACATGTCACTGGTGCACCGATAACACTCGTCATCTCGCCTACACGTCACTCTCTTACATTTTTCCAATTCATTAATTATTTAACTGAGAAAATATCCCTTGTCAAAGTCAAGTCTTAACTTATCTCAATCCGAAGCTTACAACACCCCGAATGGTCTTTTCCTCTCCTCAACACTCCGACTACGTCCAATTTATTCGAAAGTGTACTCTACAAGGTTCAACGAGTCCAATATTATATTATAATATAAAAGAGTCGGGTAAAAAAGTCAACAAATAGTCAAACCTAAGCCCAAGGGTTAAATCAAAAATTTATTTCAAAATTGAGTTACCCATCCCTCAAGGATCCCAAATCTAATATTACAACTCAAACGAACTCCAATTCGACATTGAATTTCATGAATTATCAAATCTTTAATCAAAGTCAATAACCCAATTTATACAACTCATATCTGCTAAATTATACATTAAAATTAATGGGTAATCATAATAAATACTCGGGGTCAAGTTGAAATCACTTCCTAATAACTCAAAGTTGAAATCCCTCTTTGAATCGCCTCAAAATCGAGCTTCCAACTCCCAAAATATGAAAGAAATGATCCCTTTATTATTTTCATTAATGAATATGTATATATATACATAAATCTACCTTTTTATAATACAATACTAATACATATTCCTACTATAATACTAATATCATAATTACACTTGTACAAGAATATTATAAAATATGGTAAGTAACCTACTGAAATTCGGTTACTTGGTAAACACGGGTATACCGTGTATACCGTCTGTCTATCACACCCCCGCAGTCATAGCGGACGGTTGTCGTACGCTGAGACTGTTCCTAAAATCTTCAAATAGAACCAAGGGAAGACCCTTAGTAAAGATGTCAACAATTTGGTACCTTGAATGGACATGCAAGACAATACTTGTCCACAAGCTACCTTTTTGCTAACAAAGTGAATATCCATCTCGATAGGTTTAGTGTGCTGATGTTGGACCGGATTCCCAGAGAGATAGACTGCACTAACATTATCACAGTAGACTAGTGTAGCTTTCTGAATAGGAAAGTGAAGCTCTAATAGAAGATTACACAGCCAACATGATTTTGACACCACATTAGCTACCCCTCGTTACTCGGCCTCCGCACTAGATCGCGATAATGTAGACTGGCGTTTTGCCGACCAAGTTATCACCAAGAAACATACAATAACCAGATATCGATCGTCTGGACATCCACCATAATCAGCATCTGTATATGACACGAGAGTAGAGACGGAGAATGGATATAAATGCAATCCATAATCAAGTTTGTCCTGTATGTAACGTATAATGCGTTTGAGCGCATGCATGTGCTTAATCCGCGGATCATGCATAAATAAACACACCTGCTGAACTGAATAAGTAATATCTGGTCTCATGAAGGTAAGATACTGAAGAGCCCTGCAAGACTACGATAGTGGGTGGGATCCTCATATGGTGTGTCAGACGTAGCACTCAACTTCGGTCAACCGGAGTAGAAGAGGACTTACAAGATGACATGACAGCTCTCTCAATAATCTCAGCCGTATACTTCCTCTATGATAAAAATAGACCACTTGCATGACGAGTGACAGTTCTTCTCAAAAAATAACTCACGGGCCCCAAGTCTTTCATAACAAATTCTGAACTAAGAAGGGTCATGATAGACTTGCGCATATCATCAGATGAGGCAGTCAAAATAATATCATACACATATAACAGAATCTATACTAGAGAAGTACCACGATGATAGATGAACGGAGAATGATCAGACCTGCTGTGAGAAAATTCAATAGTAGATACATAATCTGCAAACCTCTTATACCAAGCCAGTGGGGCCTGCTTAAGCCCATATAAGGACTTCTTCAGCAAACAGATATGGTGAGGATAATTAGGGTCCTTAAAACCCAGGGACTGATGCATGTATACCGTCTCCTTAAGATCATCGTGTAAGAAATCATAGGTCATGCTTTCGAGAGAGCCCGACTAAGCACAATGTGAATAGTTGCCGATTTGACCACCGGACTAAATGTCTCTCCACAATCCACGCCAACATATTGTGTTTTACCATCACCTACAAGACGGGTCTTATGCCTCTCAAAAGAACCGTCAGAATTTTCTTTATGAGTAAAAATCCACATAGAACGAATAATATTAACACCAGGCGGATGGGGCACCAAATCCCACGTCTTATTTTCAAGAAGAGCATTATATTCATCATCCATGGCCATTTTCCAATTCGGGTCATGAAGGGCAGACACTGGGTAACGTGGTAGGGGTGATTTAGTGACGTTAGAATTAAGATTAAAAGGTCGTTTTGGTTTACAAATACCCTGTTGGCGCCAACACGTAACAGGCCCTTGACTCGAGATAGAATTGGACGGGATTCGGGTAATTGTTGGGTCAGTGGTAGACTGGCCAGCAGGTAGTGGGCATGCTGACCCAATAACGGCTGGCTGACGACATCGAAGAGAGGGAGAAAAATTTGGGCCAGAAACTGGATCGAGTCTCGAAAATAGAAACTGGTCCACGATCGTCACTAGGCCGGGACTCGGGACTGGGCTGAGAGGCTGGAACATTGCCGGGAATGTTTGGGCCATGCAGATTTGACGCACGGGCCCACTGTTGTAGAATATACGGGGAGGGAAGATCGTCCAAAATATTATAAGCACTCGACATGGACTTAGACAAGTGAGTAAACGAAAATTGGGCTTCATAAAAAATAACATGACGACTAATTATGATTTTATTGGAAGATAAATCAAAATACTTGTAACCATGATGATTAGACGAAAAACTCAAAAATACACAAGCAGTAGAACGAGCTTGATGTTTATTAATTGTAGTAGATAGAACAAGTAACCAAACACTCTAAGATGGGAATACGAGGGATCCTTATTATAAAGAATTTTAGGGGTGATCGATATGCTAAACGTTTGCTAAGGAGTATATTAAGGAGGTAGGTAGCCATTTGTAACGCATGATGCAAAAAATACGGAGGTAAGGAAGCATAGGCTAGTAAGGTGCGGACAATATTATTAATGGTACGAATTTTTCTTCCAGCCTTCCCATTTTGTGAGGACGTATGAGGACAAGAAAACTGAAAAGATATGTCATGAATGTCACAAAATTCCCGAAATGGTCCATTATCATATTCCCCACAATTATCACATTGAATATTTTTAATTTCCCGTTTAAATTGGGTATGTGTGAGTTCTAAATTTTAAGAATGTGAAAAAAAAACTTGAGACTTAATAGAGAAAGGAAAAGTCCACAAAAGATTAGAATAATCATCCAAAAATAAAACATAATAACGATGGCCCAAAGAGCTCAAAATGGGAGATGTCCATAAATCATTATGAATAATGTCAAAAGGCATCGACGTACTAGAAGTAGAGGCTACAAAAGGTAATCTAACATGTTTTCCTAGAGGACAAGAAGGACAAATATGAGTACTATGCGTACTCTTACAATCAATAAAATTATTATTTTTAAGAGAAGAAATAATAGACGACCCCGGATGACCCAAACATGCATGCCACAAAGGAGCAAGATCGGCAAATGTTGAAGGTGTGGCTTGACTCGTGGAAATGGTGGTGGTGGTGGTGGTGATTGGATAAAGCTCTCCCCGACTATTATATCTCATAAGAGGTATCCCCGTCTTGAAATCCTTCACAGAGAATCCAAAAGGGTCAAAGTTAAAAGAAACTCAATTATCAGTCGTGAATTTTCATACAGACACCAAATTTTAATTAAGTGAGGGGCATGAAGGATATTTTTAAGGACGAGAGGTGGATGTGGAGGGGGAAAATTTGTGACCATAACCACAAATTGGAATTGAATTGCCATTACCAACAATTATGCCATAATTATTGCTCAAATTGAAATAAGACGAGAGATTACCTTGTGCGGACGTCATATGAGAAGTGGCTCCGGTGTCCATGTACCAATTTGCATCCGGAGAATTTAATCCAAGTGTATGCATCGTGGCCTCGATATCTGCTGGCGTCGGGACTACTGTTGGGCCCGCAGCATCGAAGGCCTGCCATGGCCCAGTTGGCTGTTTGGCCTATGAATTCGGAAAACTAGGCCTCTGAAAATTCTGAAAACTGGCCCAATTTGCTGGATAAGGCTGGAAAGGCACATTGGGCCACTGGCCCAGCTCCACGGCCAGTAGGCCCAAGGCTGCAGGCAGTGGAGCTGCGGCCCAGCCGGCCCACTTCCACCACGTCCGCCACTTCCACCGCCATTGTCACGGCTGTCGCGGTTCGTGCCACCATTTTTCCAATTTCGACCCTTTTTTCCACCACCGTTGTTACGATTTGGCTAGAATTATCCGAGAACGAGTGAGTGTCATCGGACGTGGCCATCATCATGACGGAATTTGCTCCGGTAGCCGCCTTTTTAGCCAAGCCGGCATCTTCTAATGTGAGCATGAAACGGGTCTGGTAGAACGGTGGGAGCGAATTATTTTAATGAAGGAGTGTCCCAATGCCATTATAGGCCTCGGATAGGCCTGCAACCATCTGAAGAACAAGACGATCATTGGTGACGGGCACACCAACGTTCTTGAGTTGATCCGCCAATTCCTTCAGCCTTTTACACTAGGCTTAGACATTCGGAAAATCCTCCATATTAACATGGGAAAATTCCTGCTCAAGAGTGATGGCACGAAAACTTTTGTTATCTTGGAATATATCACGCACCCTATTCCAAGTTTCTATCATTGTGACGTCGGGTTCAACAATCGTCTACAACAGGTCCGTGGAATAAATCCACTAGACTATTGTAGCATCAAGAGTCGTCCATAACATAGGGTCATCATCGGCGGTAGGCACTTTCTCCTTGTCTGCTTCCGCGGTGATGATGTGATGAAGGACTTGATGTGAGCGTGCGTGAACTTTAAATAATTCCGCCCACGTTGTGTATTGGACGTTTTCTATCTCAAGAACGATAGGGATATGGTTCTTGATGTTGGATACTATAAGGGCAGGATGAAAGGTGTTATTTGAGGTAGACATACTGAAAGAACAAGAGGAGAATTAGGGATTTGGAAAAGAATTTGGGAAGAGGAAAAAAAACCAAATAATTGGCCGGCGGCCGAGGAAGCTCGGGTGCCGAGAGGTGAGGGCTGCGGAAGTATGGGTTGGAGAAGGAAAATATTTGCCCTAGACTTCTGATACCATGAAAGAAACAATCCCTTGATTATTTTCAGTAATGAATAGGTATATATATACAATATACAATCTCTAAATATGGAATATAAATCTACCTTTTCATAATACAATACTAATACATATTCCTATTATAATACTAATATTTTAATTACACTTGTACAAAAATATTACAAAATATGGTAAGTAACCTACTGGAATTCGGCTACTTGGTATACATGGGTATACCGTGTATACCGTATGTCTATCAAAATGTGTTTTTGAACAAATGATCTCGATTTTAAAAATTTAAGTGTTGGAAGGTAACATATCCTTCGCAACCGCGATGGGGCTCAAAGAGCAATCTAGAGAGACCCCGTGCGACTGAAACACTCTCATGTGATCGCGACCCCACGCCAATCAACCCTACGCTATCACTACATCCCCTCCCCACGATCGCGACGAACACCTGGTGCACAAAAAAAATGGTGCAGCCATATCTTGGTTTTTGCCCTCGAAACTCTCCCAAACCCCTCGGGTAGCAGTACAAACACACGTACAAGTCATTCTATGAACAATAGAAACCTTCAAATCACGAATCCAAACTTGTTTAATCACATATTGACCATGATCAACTCTTAATCCTCCAAATCACTAATTCTGATTTGGGACTTCCGAAATGCACCCGTGCCACCCATTCCCGGAAGCCATAAAACATAAAATAAACCTACGAAAAGTATCAACTAGAGAAAAGGGGTTCTAAAATTCAAAACCGCCGAAGAGCCGTTACACTTCTAGTTGATTTCAGTAAAAAGGTTGAACTTGTGATGCTATAACAAAATTGATGATCCAGGAAGGTTATTGTAGGGGGGAACATGATGCCAAAACTAGAAAAGCATATGCAGTCTTTGAATTTTTATCATTTGTATACTGTATAGCATAGATGCTTGGTAGACTGAAGTTGGAGACATATGTCCAACTTTAGTGTTTGATCCTTATAGGTTGTGCATATTTACTTGGTAATAAAATTCCCTAATTACCAAAACAAAAAAAACAAAAAAAAATTTAAGGTAAGAATTTTATTACTAAAAGTACCAAGGAGGTACAAAAGACTACATCAGAAGCAGCCAGCGCCTACAACAGCGAAAACAGTTACAAATTTCCTAACAAATCTAAAAACTCCACATACTTTATCAAATCAAATCTTTATCAAGCCTGGTTCCTCCAAATAGAATTTATATCATTTACAGAAATGCTTGTCACTTTTACCTCTAAAGTGTAATACATATGCTAGGAGCAGCAAACTCTATGACTTGAACAATTAACTATTAAACATCAAAATGATGCACCAACTTAAACAATACAAATCTGTGAGTGCCTAGAATCAGCTAAAATTATGATATAATAAGAAGGAATTCAATATACCATTCTTGATTCACCATTCATCCATCTGAATCCTATTTAGTCATTCCAGCTAATGAGAAAAAACTCGTTTTTTTATAATCAGTGAATAAGCTCATTTTTGTTATGCGACTATTTGATGGTTCCTCATCAATTTCTTTTTTCTCTTCTGTACATCATAGGCAGAGTGATTATAAGAGAAAACTCAGAATAGAAAGAGAGAGAAGATGGCCAACAGCCAACTTAAAATGCAATAAAATTCTTTTAAGAATAACATGTTGATTACGTTAAGGAGTGAAGTACAAATTCTACTTCACTTAAGCCTGCAACATATTTGATTCATGTGATCAAGCATGGACAAACTTAGAAAGGACTAGCATATCATTCCTCTTGATATTGAAGAGAACAAACAAAGATATATAAAAAAAAAGTAACAAAACCGAGGCAATTTTATGTTTTATGCACTGTCAGTGTATAAAATATTTTACATCATCATATTAACCTGCTAAAGGGGAGCCTTGTAGTAACTAGTAAAGTTGCTGCCATGTGACCAGGAGGTCACGGGTTCAAGCCGTAGAAACAACCTCTTGCAGAAATGCAAGGTAAGGCTGCGTACAATAGATCCTTGTGGTCCGGCCCTTCCCCGGACCCCGCGCATAGCTGGAGCTTAATATACCGGGCTGCCCTTTCTTATAATAACCTGCTATTGTAGGTTACCCATTCTTTCTATGTTTCTTTTTTTCTTCTGATTTTCATGTTATTTTTTCCTTTTTCTCTAAAATTTAGAAACTTCCTGCACTCATCTATCTCCTTGAAACCCTCCATCTAACATGGATTCTCTTCCAAAAGCGTCCATCCATGTTATCTTTCTTTGCTGCTTGTTTTTCTACCCGTACCCCTCTATTCTCTCTCCTTAATTTGATTGAAGCGCGCATAATTCACTTTAAGATTTTGATACAAATTTTTATGTGATGTCTACAACTTTGGATGCTTCTTATCTTTAAAAAGAAAAGGAAAAACTGAAAATAGAAAACATGTGATAGCAAACCCTTAAAGAAGATGAAGCTCCCCAAGGTCAACAATTACTTCTTGCAAGTTTAATAACTTTTGAGGCCTGACGAATTATTTCACCGGTTCCAGACGATTTTATTGAGAAAAACATGAAAAAGGTTACATTTTGGTTTATGTTATAAAAGAGAAACAGTAAATAATTTGGTTAGAGTACAACTAAGATTCTACTTTAAATATTTTCCCCTAAATTTTAGCTGTAAGTTACAGTGATAGTCATCTAATTTACCCGATGGTGTAAATTATTTTATCCACTGACAGTGCATAAAACTTAAACTCAATAATTAATACACTTCAACATGGAAAGCTATATCGGGTACTTTCAGTTCTTTGGATTAAGCAAAGAAAATTCTATGGTCAGACTGATCAATGGCATTTGGAGTGTGTAAGGTTGAAGTTATTTTTTTTTTAAAAGGTTTAAGTAACTTCATTACATAACCTGTGTGATTCTTTCTTCCTACTATGATCAGACATTTTTGCTACACATCCTTGACTAGACAAGTTTCTTTCATACATGTCAATCACAATTTTAAGACTAAGCTGCACACTTACAGAACCACATAGAGAATAGTAACTTACACCATCATCACGATCAGCGGAAAGTAACGTGGAAAGACACCAAAGCAATTTCATAAGAGAAATGAAGATATAATACCAGGAATCAAATGCTGGTTTGTTTAAGTATTGAGAAAATCAATGACCATTAAATTCTTTTGTTAATAGAATGGAATAAAAGGTACCTTGACCGTCCGAATCTTCACCTCATTCATTGCTTAAAGCTCCAACTGGAGATCATCTCCTCTATCAAGTCAAAGATAAATAAAAATTATTAGCAAAGAAAGGAAGCAAATACAAAACATAAGTTGTATAAGAAATCTCCCTCAAATGTCTGAATTACACGAGGTTGTGAGGAAGGAGCGAAAAAAAGGAAAAGAGAAATCAAAAGAAAGTATACAATCTTCCAATACAAAATTATATGAACTTTGTGTTACTACAAATCAAAACGGACTGTAAAGAGGTTATTAATATGCTAACTAATGTTAATGATCTTTACTCCAATATCATTGATAAATGCAGGTAGTTGATAACTAAAGCAAGAAGCCCGGAAGTAAAGCACATCTTTAGAGAAAGGAACAAAGTGGCAAACGGACTAGCCAAATATGGAGTAATCTAGATGTTTTTGAAAGCTCAATGTTTTATGATGTCCCCCTACTTTTGTTATGCTTGCTTTTGAAAATTATTGTGTAGGTACTACGTATCTTAGGCAAGTCTATCTCTGTAATAAAAGCACTCTAGTATAAATAAAATTCCTAGTCTTTTCGACCAAAAAATAAAAATTTAAACTCTGTGCTACTTCATCTAAATGTTAACAATAGTGCCCTGTTATTGAAACGAGTGATCCTTAAAGCTCTACTTGTAAAAGAGGTACAAATATGTAAAAAGTGCTAAATGCTAAAATAAAAAAAGCTACAACATAACCACAAATGACCAACCTCTTCTTTACGGTTTTCTTGTTTCTCCTTTTGTAATGATCCGCTTGGTCGTTTCTTGCTAAAGACCCTTATTTGCTTATTTGACCCTTTACATACTCTTTGTGGGGTTTGTGATGCACGGGGATGGATGACACAGATCCCGAGGTCTATTTATATGAGTTTCGGATGCAAAGCCCAAGTTGGAGAACTTAGAGTTGATTAGTTTGACTCAAAGTTAACTTTTGGATAGATGAGTTCGTTCCCGGGTTCCGTCACTTCCGGTTGTTCTAGAGGGTCATTTATGACTTAGTCAAGTCATCAGTTTGCTTCCCGAGGCAATCAGATGTATTTTGTGGTTATATTTGTAAAGTTTGGATTATGGTTTTGTCCAGAGCAATTCTTTAGAAAAGTATGCCTTGTCTTGGTTATTTGTGAAATCCGAGGGTACGAGCGAGTTCGTAGTAATGTTTACTATAGACAAGCATGTTTGATTCGCGTTTGGGAGGTTACGAGAGTGTTTCGGGTGTAGGATGGAGGTTTTGGACTGTTTTGCATCTACTAGTGTCTAGTGTCCGCCACGACAGAACCAGCATCTGCTCCGACGGGTCCGCCCTGACGGAAGATTGGCTTGCCGCAGCGGAAGATTGAGAAATGGTAAGTTCCGCCATAGCGGAGTCGGGTACGCTGTGGCGAGGTATGATATGTCAAGTGACATCCGCTACGACGAAGGCTTTTCTGCCGCAGCGGGTCCGCTCCAGCGCAATCGATTCAGCTGGGACGGATAACTGTTCAAGTGTCCTATATATAGTTCTAGATCAGTTTTGCTATCCCAAAATAGTTTGTTCTCGAAACCAGTGCCGCAATAGGATATTTTTAGAGCTTTAGGATCATTTTCCACCTTGAGGTAATAGATTCTTTCCCTTTTTGGTTTAAGTATATGATTCTAAGCTTATTGATGGTAGTTTAGCTTATTGTTTGAATTGGGGAAGATGGGTTATGTATATTGGGAGATTAAGAGAGTTGTATGGTTGATTTTAATGGGGGTTTATGGATTAAGTGATGTTAATATCATGAATTAGGATTGGATTATGTTAGAATATCATGTTATAAGTTTTAATTTGGTTATAGAAGCATGTTTTCAATTGGGAGAAATTTCTAGGATTTCAAATTGGAGCTTTTTGATAATTGTCCAATTGAGGGATCAAACGAGAATAGATTTTCAATTAACTTAAGGATATGATTGTCCAGAATGTAATCTTGGGTTTTGTGTATTAAAGTTCGAGACTTAGTGGCGTGGGCCCGGGATGGATATTTAAAGTCTTGCTTTTGTTGTGTTAAGCATATTATTAACTATGTAATACGCGTGTATCGATTATCATGAGGCAAGAAGGAAGGGTAAGGTTGTATTCAAGACTTGATTTGGTAGCGCTACCATTCGGCTTTGAGGTAGGTTATGGAAAGGAGGTAACCAGCTAGTAGACCGAAAGGGAGGGGGTTTACCAACAGATCAATAAGTAGTTGAGGGGGGAACTGGTCCTACTACTGAGCCAGGACTGAGAGGTACCGGTGTTGAACTGTGATGATAGGATGATTTGGGGAATCAGCCATATGCAGGTTCCGATTGCTGATTATTTGTGAACGTCGCCATATGTGGGCTTGTCGCCATATTTGCTATTGTTTGGTTACTCATCACACATGATTTCTATTGATATCCTGATTTGACTGGATTTGCTTATGTTTTGTTGAATTCTTGAAAGCATGTGTATGTCATCTCTATACTTGATTGCATCTCATTATATCATGATATCTTGCCTTGTATTGTCATTGCATACATACACTTATGGTTTTGTGATTTGATATGAGAGTGGTATAGATATTATGTGGTCTAAGGGACTGGAAAGGTAAGAGTAATATGAGATTACGACACTTGAGATGATATTGATACGCGGAGAGCATAGTTGCATGCCTACAACATTATTGAGACTCGAAAATGAGTCATGGGCTCTAGTCAGATTCATGTGTGAAAGTTCGGCTGACTAGGAGCTGTATATAGACTTTGTGGGTCCCCTATGGATGTACGAATCATAATTAAATGACGTATTGTATACCAGGTTGAGAAAGGTACCGTTCAGCTTTGAGGTAGGTTATGATTTAGCTTTTTGAGACTCCGATAGAAGTACATAATTATTTATAAATATTGAGGGGTATTGGGCGTATTTGGAGGTCCCACTCAGCCGATTGTGATAAACGACTGAGAGAGTACCGGTGTTGAACTACGATGACAGGCTGATTTGGGGAATCAGCCTTATGCAGGTTCCGATTGCTGATTATTTGTGAACGTCGCCATATGTGGGCTTGTCGCCATATTTGCTATTGTTTGGTTACTCATCACACATGATTTCTATTGATATCCCGATTTGATTGGATTTGCTTATGTGTTGTTGAATTCTTAAAAGCATGTGTATGTCATCTCTATACTTGATTGTGTCTCATTATATCATGATATCTTGCCTTGTATTATCATTGCATACATACACTAATGGTTTTGTGATTTGATATGAGAGTGGTATAGATATTATGTGGTCTAAGGAACTGGAAAGGTAAGAGTAATATGAGATTTCGACACTTGAGATGATATTGATACGCGGAGAGCATAGTTGCATGCCTATAACATTATTGAGACTCGAAAATGAGTCATGGGCTCTAGTCAGATTCATATGTGGAAGTTCGGCTGGCTAGGAGCTGTATATAGACTTTGTGGGTCCCCTATGGGTGTACAAATCATAATTAAATGACGTATTGTATACCAGGTTGAGAAAGGTACCTTGCATATGCATTGCATTCATATCATACATATTTATGACATATCTCTGATAAACTGTGATTGAGACTTGCTATTGAGGGATTATGAACACCATGATTGGATTCTGAACTTAAAAGGTTATTCATTGTTACTAATCTCTGATATACTGTTGAATTATGTGAACAACATGTTGACTGTGTGGCGTACGTGGGCAATTAAATTGTTAGCATAGGATTATTTGGTATCAACTTGGTATTTATCTCTGATTATGTATCTTCTGTCATTGTCGGCCTATGATGTCTACGGGGTACATTGTGTACTCATGCTACACTTGATGTATTCTTTTTGGATGCAGATTCAGTACCTACCATCTCCGCAGCACCGTGTGGCTGAGTTCAATTGTTGATTCCAGACATTAAGGATAAGGATGCTATCTCTAGCATACCCTTGGATACTCTTCCTATGTTTTACTATCTTTTATTCGCATTTGAGAGACATTCAAACTATGTTACAGTTCTGGCATGTGTGCCACTTTCTCAGATTTGCTTCGTATTACGTTAGTGCTCTTGTATCTACAAACTAGATCTTTAGGGATAATTGTTGATGTTTCAGACTTGTTACTTATTCCGCATTCATAATATGAGACAGCTTATGTAGTATTATGTTATCTTCCACTTTTACTTATATGATTTCATGTTAGAGATTTAGGAGTGGTTCGCCTGTTGGTGGGATTGTGTATGTGCTACCACAATTTCTGAAAGGGGGTCGTGACAAAGTTGGTATCAGAGCCCTAGGTTAAACAGTCTTAAATACAAGAGCAATGTCTAGTAGTCTTGTGTATTGGTGCGGAGACGTTCGTACTTATCTTTAGGAGCCTTTGGGACATTTTAGAAATTTCACTTTCTTCACTCTTTTCGTGCTAAGTTTAATCAAATTGGTATCTGACATTTGTTTTTATTCTCACGGATGGTGAGGACTCGTGCCGATGTGGCGAGAGACAAGGCACAAGCTCAGGCACTATCCATGTGTGGATGTGGCAAAGCACGTGCTCGGGGTCGGGAGAGGCCAGTGCAGCATCACCAGCTAAGGGCAGAGCACAGAGAGCCAGTCAATCTCGTGCTAGGTCCGAGTCCCCAGAGCCTTATATCAAGCCTTAGGATGATGTGATAGAGGAGGAGGTAAGACCAGCCCAAGATCAACCTGGATTTAGTATTACACCAGTTCTCGATGGTTTTGCTCTGACAAGCATGCATCCTACTACTCCGGGTAGTTCTCAGACTCGTGCAACATGGGGTAGACTCAGACCCTCGAGTTTTCTACGCTTGGTATTCAACCTACGGCAATGTCAGCGCTACGTATAGATGAGGTTCATGCTCCAGAGTTCGGTCCTCGGCCCATTGGTGGAGCAGCTATGACCCGCAATGAGCATAAGATTTGAGAGCACTTCTCGAACATGAAGCCTCCGATGTTTCATGGTCAGCCGCTTATGAGTTCATAGTGAGCAGCCATGAGAGGTTGGATACTCTTGGTATTGTTGAGTCGCATGGAGTTAGTTTTGTGGCCCTCCAGTTGTTAGGGGATGTGAAACAGTGGTGAAGGGCATATGTTGATTATTTGCCCGCAGGGACGCCTCTGTTATCTTGGGTCAGGTTCTACACAGTGTTTTTTGAGAAATATGAACATTTGAGCTTGCGTTTGAGCAAGCGAGACGAGTTTCAGAAGATTGATCGGGTCATTCTATAATGGCATAGTATGAGACTCGCTTCCATGCCTTATTGCGCTATGCAGCGCCGTTGCTTCTTACCGAGGTGGAGAGAGTGAGTTGTTTTGTTAGCGGATTGACTATTTCACTCCAGTTGGCTATACTGTAGTTGGTGGCTTCTAGAGCCTCTTTTGAGGCCGTTGTCGAGCATGCTAGGATGGTAGAGAGTGTAAGGGACAAGTTGCCCAGACCTGAGCTCGATAAGAGGGATAGGTGCTATGGACAGTTCATTAGTTCTTCTTCCCGTGGTTATGATTATCAGGGGAGATATCATCGGTTGCAGACTAGTCGACCGTTTCAAATAGCTCTTCATATTACCGATGAACGTAGTGGGGCCAATCATTGAGGGGTTCTAAGTCTCGGTATTCAGACCATCACAACTCATTTTCTTTTATCTCTATTCAGCAACCCTTAGCGTCTAGAGCTTGTTATACTTGTAGAGAGGTTGGGTACTTTATGAGAGATTGCCTCATGTAGTTTTTGAGTGGCTCTCGTGCATCTAGGACCCCAACACAAACATCTAAAGGTGGTAGTCAGACTAGCCAGGGAGGATCTCAGTCGGGCCCTGGTCGCCATCAGTCTGGTCGTGGTGGATCCTAGTTGGAGAGATGTGGAGCTCATTCGGGCTGAGGTAGCCAGCAGGGTACTCAGTCCGAGGTAAGGCGCACTCATTGCTATGTATTCCCTGGTAGGGTTGAGGCTGAGGCATCAGACACAGTTATTACAAGTATCATCTCAGTCGATTATCGAGCTGCTACTGTGTTATTTGATCCAGGGTCTACTTTCCCTTATGTGTCTGCCTACTTTTTCTGTAAATTGGAGATGTGGTGTTATATTCTTGATGTCTACACCAGTCGATGATTCTGTGATTGTTGATAGAGTATATCGTATGTGTGTAGTTACTTTCATGGGTTGCGACACTTGGGTAGATCTGGTTATCTTAGATATGGTGGATTTCGATGTTATTTTGGGTATGGATTGGTTATTACCATATGATGTGATTCTAGACTGTTATTCCAAAATGGTTACGCTAGCTATGCCTGGTCTCTCGAGGTTAGAGTGGAGAGGCGCTCCCAGCCTTGCTCCTAGGAAAGTGATTTCTTATATTCAGGCTAGGAAGTTAGTGGCCTGAGGTTGTTTGGCTTATTTGGCGCATATTATGGATACGAGTGCGGAGACCCCTTCCCTTGATTCTGTTCTAGTAGTTAGTGAGTTTGCAGAGGTTTTTCCTTTAGATTTATCGGGTATGCTGCCAGACAGAGATATTGACTTTTGTATCGATCTTGAGCCAGGTACTAGACCCATTTCTATCTATCTGTACCGTATGGCTCTAGCAGAGTTGAGAGAGTTAAATGAGCAGCTTTAGGATTTGTTGAGTAAGGGCTTTATTCGACCGAATGTATCTCTATGAGGTGCTCCTGTCTTGTTCGTGAAGAAGAAGGATGACACTATGCATATGTGCATTGATTATAGACAGTTGAACAAGGTCACTATCAGAAACAAGTACCCAATTACGCATATTGATGACATGTTTGACCAGCTTCAGGGTGCTTCTATGTTTTCAAATATTGACTTGAGGTTCGGGTATCACTAGCTTAAGATATGGGCCGAGGATGTGCCCAAGACAGCTTTCCGAACTCGTTATGGGCATTATGAGTTCTTGGTGATGTCATTCGGGCTTACTAATGCCCCTACAACGTTCATTGATTTGATGAATGGTATATTCAAGCCATACTTGGATTCTTTTGTTATTGTATTTATTGATGACATTCTGGTATATTCGAAGAGTCGGGAGGATCACAAGCAGCACCTCAGAGTGGTTCTTAGGATTTTGAATGAGAAAATGGTGTATGCTAAGTTCTCGAAGTGTGAGTTTTGGTTGAGTTCTGTGGCATTCTTGGGGCACGTAGTGTCCAATAATGGGATTATGGTTGACCCTAAGAAGATAGAGGCAGTCAGGGACTGGCCTAGACCGACTTATGTGATAGAGATTCGGAGTTTCGTGTGTCTTGCTAGCTACTATCGCCAGTTCGTCAAAGGATTCTCTTCTATTACTTCTCACTTGACACGTTTGACTCCTTTCCAGTGGTCTAATGAGTATGAGCAGAGCTTCCAAAAGCTCAAGACTATATTGACCACAACTCCGATTCTATCCCTTCCAGCGGAAGGGAAGGACTTTACGGTGTATTGTGATGCTTACAGGATTGGATTGAGTTGTGTGTTGATGCATGAGGGTAAGGTTATTGCTTATGCATCTAGGAAGTTGAAGGTGCATGAGAAGAACTATCATGTTCATTAATTGGAATTGGTTGTCGTTGTGTTTGCTTTGAAGATTTGAAGGCACTATCATTATGGTGTCCATTGTGAGGGTGTATACTAATCATCATAGTCTTCAACACGTGTTTAATTAGAGGGACTTAAATTCTAGGCAACATCGGTGGATAGAGTTGTTGAAAGATTATGACATTACCATTTTTTATCATCCGGGCAAAGCCAATGTAGTGGCAGATGCCTTGAGCCGAAAGGCGGTTAGTATGGGGAGTTTAGCTTGTTTGGTTGTTTCTGAGCGTCCTTTGGCATTATAGGTCCAGACTCTAGCCAACTGTTTTGTGAGGCTTGATCTTTCGAATTGGGTAGGATTTTGGCTTGTATGGAGACTAAGTCATCTCTATTGGATCATATTCGGGCACACCAGTATGATGATGTTGGGTTGTGCAAGATTCGAGATAAGGTGATGAGTGGCGAGACCAAGGAGGTCGTGATTGATAGTGAGGGCGTTATGAGGATTAGGGGTAGAGTGTATGTGCCTCGTGTGGGAGATTTGACTAGATTGATTATGGATGAGGCCCATAACTCTAGGTATTCAATTCATTTGGGTGCTACTAAGATGTATCATGATATGAGACAGCACTACTGGTGGGAGAGGATGAAGAGAGACATTGTTGATTTTGTCTTAATGTCATAATTGCCATCAGGTCAAGTATGAGCACCAGCATCCCGGTGGTGTGTCTCAGAGGATGCCCATTCCCGAATGGAAGTGGGATATGATCGCTATGGATTTTGTTGTGGGATTACCCAAGACCTTGGGCAAGTTTGATGCTATCTGGGTCATTGTTGATAGATTGACCAAGTCCCCGCACTTTATTCTAGTTCAGATGACGTATAATGTAGAGAAGTTGGCTAAGATCTACATTCAAGAGATTGTTCATCTTCATGGGGTTCCTATTTCTATCATCTCGGATCGGGGTACTCAGTTTACTTCACATTTCTAGCGAACTTTGCAGAGAGAGTTGGGTACTCGCATAGATCTCAGTATAGTGTTTCACCCTCAGTACTCGCTTGATGGTCATTGGGACCATTACATACCCTTGCCAGAGTTTGCGTACAACAACATATATCACTCCAGTATCGATATGGCACCGTTTGAGGCATTGTATGGTAGGAGATATCGATCTCTGATTGGTTGGTTTGATGCATTTGAGGTTCGTCCTTGGGGTATTGATCTGTTGAGAGAGTTCTTAGAGAGAGTAAATGTGATCTAGGACAAACTCCTGGCAGTGCAGAGCATGCAGAAGGAGTATGCGGATAAGAAGGTCCGAGATTTAGAGTTCATGGTGGGCGACAAGGTTCTTCAGAAGGTTTCACCCATGAAGGGTGTGATGAGATTTAGCAAGAGATAAAGTTGAGTCTAAGGTATATCGGACAATTTGATGTTCTTCAGAGAGTGGGAGATGTGGCTTATGAGTTGGCTCTGCCACCGGGTCTTTCAAGCATTCATCCAGTTTTCCATGTGTCTATGATGAAGAAGTATCATGCTGATGGTTCTTACATTATCCAGTGGGATCAGTATTGCTTTATCAGAATCTAGAGTTTGAGGAGCCTGTGGCTATTTTGGACAGGCAAGTGAGGAAGTTGAGATCAAAGGAGATAACTTCAGTGAAGGTTCAGTGGAGGCATCATCCTGTGGCATCTTGGGAGACCAATTCTGATACGCAGAGCAGATATCCGATCTTGTTCACTAATTTCGATACGTTCCCTTTGTTCATTTCTCTCCATTCGAGGACGAACGTTGTTTTAATTGGTATCTGATATAATGACCCGCTTAGTCGTTTCTTGCTAAAGACCTTTATTTTCTTATTTGACCCTTTCCATGGACTTTTTACATGGTTTGTGATGCGCGGGGAGGGTGGCAGGAATCCCGAGGTCTGTTTATATGAGTTTTGGATGAAAATCCCAAGTCAAAGAACTTAGAGTTGGTTATTTTGACTCAATGTTGACTTTCGGCTAGATGAGTTCATTCCCGAGTTATGTCGCTTTCGATAGTTCCGGAAGGTCATTTATGACTTAGTCGAGTCATCGGTTTGCTTCCTGAGGCAATCAGATGTATTTTGTGGGTATATTTGTAAAGTTTGGATTATGGTTTTGTCCCGAACGATTCTTTAGAAAAGTATGCCTTGGCTCGGTTATTTGTGAAATCAGAGGGTACGAGCGAGTTCGTAGCACTGTTTACTATAGACGAGCATGTTTGGTTCGTGTCCGAAGGGTTCCTGGAGTGTTTCAGGTGTTGGGTAGAGGTTTTAGACTATTTTGCATTTGCTGGTGTCTGGTGTCCGCCACGACGGAACCAGCATCCGCTCCGGCGGGTCTGCCTCGGTGGAAGGTTGGTTCGCCGAAGCGGAAGATTGGGAAATGAAAAGTTCTGCCACAGCGGAGTCGGGTCCGCTGTGGCGAGGTATGATTTGTCAAGTGACATATGCTACGGTGAAGGCTTTTCCGCCGCAGCGGGTCCGCTCCAACGGAGTCGATTCTAGTGGGTTGGATAACTGTTCAGGTGTCCTATATATAGTTCTAGGTCAGATTTTATTTCTCAAAATAGTTTGTTCTTGAAACTAGTGCCGCAATAGGGTATTTTCAGAGCTTTAGGAGCATTTCCCACCTTGCGGTAATAGTTTCATTCCCTTTTTGGTTTAACTTTATGACTCTAATCTTATTGATGGTGGTTTAGCGTATTGTTTGAATTGGAGAATATGGGTTATGCATATTGGGAGATAAAGAAAGTTGTATGGTTGATTTTAATGGGGTTTATGGATTAAATGATGTTAATATCATGAATTAGGATTGGATTATGTTAGAATATCATGTTATAAGTTTTAATTTGGTTATAGAAGTATGTTTCAATTGGGAGAAATTTCTAGGGCTTCAAATTGGTTTTTTTTTATTATTGTCCAATTGAGGGATCAAATATGAATAGATTTTCAATTAACTTAAGGATATGATTGTCCAGTATGTAATCTTGGGTTCTGTGTATTAAAGTTCGAGTTTTGGTGGCGTGGGCCTGGGATGAATATTTAAAGTCTTGCTTTTATTGTGTTAAGCTTATTATTAACTATGTAATACGCATGTATAGACTTCGATTATCACGAAGAAAAAAGGCAGTATTCGAGACTTGATTTGGTAGTGCTCCCGCTCGGCTTTGAGGTAGGCTACAGTTTAGCTTTTCGAGACTCCGATAGAAGTACGTAATTAGTTATAAATATTCAGAGGTATTGGGCGTGTTTGGGAGTCCTACTCAGTCGGTTGTGATGAACGGATGAGTGGGTATCGGTGTTGAACTGTGATGATGGGATGATTTGGGGAATCAACCTTTTGTTAGTTCCGATTGCTGATTAATTGTGCTTGTCGCCATATGTGGGCTTGTCGCTATGTTTGCTATTGTTTGATTACTCATCACATATGCTTCTATTGATATCCTGATTTGATTGGATTTGCTTATGTTTTGTTGAATTCTTGAAAGCGTGTGTATGTCATCTCTATACTTGATTGCATCTCATTATATCATGATATATTGCCTTGTATTGTCATTGCATACATACACTTATGGTTTTGTGATTTGATATGAGAGTGGTATAGATATTATGTGGTCTAAGGGACTGGAAAGGTAAGAGTAATATGAGATTATGGCACTTGAGATGATATTGATACGCGGAGAGCATAGTTGCATGCCTACAACATGATTGAGACTCGAAAATGAGTCATGGGCTCTAGTCAGATTCATGTGTGGAATTTCGACTGGCTAGGAGCTGTATATAGACTTTGTGGGTCCCCTATGAGTGTACGAATCATAATTAAATAACGTATTGTATATCAGGTTGAGAAAGATACCTTGCATAAGCATTGCATTCATATCATACATATTTATGACATATCATTGATAAACTATGATTGAGACTTGCTATTGAGGAATTATGAACACCATGATTGGATTCTGAACTTGAAAGGTTATTCATTGTTACTGTTATCTGATATACTGTTGAATTCTATGAACAATATGTTGATTGTGTGGCGTACTTGGGCTATTAGACTGTTAGCATAGGATTATTTGGTGTCAATTGGGTATTTATCTCTGATTATGTATCTTCCGTTGTTGTCGGGCTATGATGTCTACGGGGTACGTTGTGTACCCATGCTACACTTGCTGCATTAGATTTTGTACCTACCACCTCCACAGCACCACGTGGCTGAGTTCATTTGTTGATTCCAGGTAATTAGGGTGAGGATGCTATCTCCAGCATACCCTTGGATACTCTTCCTCTGTTTTACCGTCTTTTAAAGTCACATTTGAGAGGCATATTCAGACTATGTTACAGTTCTGACCTGCGTGCCACTTTCTCAACTTGCTTCGTATTATGTTAGTGCTCTTGGATCTACAGACTAGATCTTTGGGGGCAAATATTGATGTTTTAGACTTGTTACTTATTCCACATTTATAGTATGAGACATCTTATGTAGTATTTCGTTATGCTCCGCTTTTACTTATATGATTTCATGTTAGAGATTTGGGAGTGGTTCGCCTATTGGTGAGATTATGTAGGTGCCACCATGATTCTGGAAGGGATCGTGACACCTTCCTTGAGTTTTGGCATCGTTTCAAGATCCTTGATTTACGGACAGACAAGTACATCCCAAGAGATTTGATTCTTGGAAAAAGGATTTCGTATCTTTTTCCAAAAATAAGGTTAGACCTTATTTGGATCTTCCTTTTAATGTTCTATTTGTCTGGTACATTAAGTTGTGTTTCCTTGGCGATTTCAATACTCTATATTTGATTTTTCAACCTTGCGATGTGTTCGAGCTTTTCCTTTTCTCACTTTGACGGTATATTCTTCATGTTAGTGGTTTATCTTCTTTCCTTTTTCATTGAATAGTGATTGATCTTCTTTCCTTCTTCGACTTTCTTAAGTGTTGTTGTGGTTGATAGTCTTCACTTAATTGGCTTTCAAGATTTGGCAATCAAGCCATAGTTCTTGGTTGGCAGATTTTCCTTTTGATCTATTTCTTTTTTGTTTTTGTATCGTCAAATACTTGGTTAGATATGTCATCATTAAAATCGAAACCATATCGAGATGGACATTCACTTTGTCCGCGAAAAGGTTGCTCGTGGTCAGGTACTCGTCTGTCATGTCCTTTCAAGGTATCAAATTGTCGACATCTTTACAAAGGGTCTTCCCTCGGTCCTTTTTGAAGATTTTAGGGACAGTCACAGCGTTCGAAAACCGCCCGCTATGACTGCGGGGGTGTGTTAAATATACAGAATATACACACAATATACATGTATATATTATGTATATTTGGCTCTCGGTTTCCATGTATTACCGTGTATATGGTATATAGTTTAGGTAAGGTTTTAGTCTCCTAGTTTAGGTAATGTTGTGGTGTAATTAATATTGTACACTTACCATAATATTTGTATTACCATAATTGTATAGTTAGTATCCAAGTAGAATAAGGTTTTAGGAGTAGAATAGGAATAGAATTCTCCTATTATGGAAATATGTAAATTGTATATATACTCTTTCAATTAATGAAAATATAATTATTTTCTTTCAGTCACGATCCAAATTTGCCACTTAGGCCTTGATCGACAACCAATGAACCTTTATCCACACTAGCAAACCGTCTTAGCGAGACGTCATCTAATAATTTTGAAGTATGCTAAAGCAGTAATAGAAAAGTGTTCTCATAATAATACATACAAAAATATGAGTATAAAGCCAAATATGAACCCAAACACCTCAAAAGTACTATGTCATGGAGAACAAAAAAATTGAATATATCTAATTGAGAAGAAATAAAACGACTGAAAGTAATGATAGAAACCAACAGCGCCTCCACGGACTAGTGGATGACTCACCTCAACTGTTAGGGACTGGAACGAGCAACTCAGCGATATGCAACAATGTCACCCTCAATATTAGCTGCATGTCGTAGTAAATGATGAGTCAAATGGACCAGTAATATCTTTGACCCGTCCCTGTCTTATCCCTAGGACAAGTTTAAACGATAGTGCATAATGACAGAAATAAGCTTCAACAATTATACAAAGAACTAAATCACATTATCAAAACAAGATACAAGGATATTTTCTTACTTCTGAAGACTACTAGCTACTGCTACCACTATAAATCAACTACGGAGCATTGTGTTCATTAGCCCATATGCCTTACCTATCTTCGGTGCGTTGGATGCCTGCCTGACCTGTCTTGTGCAGTGCATCGACCACCTGACTTAACCGGTAAGTGCTCAAGAATGTTGAGTCGCTATCAACTAGTGGTATATGTGTCTAGCTAAATAGAGTTGAGCAGCATCGCTATA
The DNA here is from genome assembly GCA_034509755.1 of Anisodus tanguticus. NCBI lineage: Eukaryota > Viridiplantae > Streptophyta > Magnoliopsida > Solanales > Solanaceae > Anisodus > Anisodus tanguticus. The sequence continues at coordinate 29,327,769 of CM067558.1, forward strand.
CCAACGTTTTACCCGAAAAATACAATGCAAATAATTAAAAAGTATCACAACTTCTAAAAATATATATCTCAACTACCAACAATTGCTAGTAGACATGGTCAATATAATCAACTATTAATAATAAATTTAATATCGATAATTGTTAAAAGTATCATGAACCATTATAAATATACCATGCTAAGGCCCTCATGACCAATATTAGATATTTTTAAAAAAATACTAACCTAGCCCACACTTGCCCTGCACAAGAATAAGATAGTTTAGTGTTGGGGGTTTGGCTTGACCCCTACCTTGTTAAATTTATATAAAATATTTTACAACGGAAAGAGGGGGATATGATACCTTACCTCAATCGTACAAAAAAAGATTTTCAAGCAATCTGGAGAAGTAGAGCCTATACAAATCTTTCCCTCTATACAAAACATGTTAGCTTACAAAAAACTTACATTTCTCATACTTTCTTCTAACAGTAGGTACTTGTCTTTTGTCTAGTTGAATCAATCCATTTACCTCTCTTGAAAGAGCTTGAAGAGAGTGATATAAGGTACTGGTTCCACTAGTTGCTACTTGTTTAGCCAAGAAATCATCCACTTGATTAACTTCCCCATAACAGTGAGAAATCTGATAAATGATGTGATTAAGCATAATGGAAATGTTGCATATTTTGTGCTTCAACTTTAATTTCTTTGAATCCTTCTTCCTAAGCATTTCAGTGATGATAAGAGAATCCAGCTCTATATGAAGGTTCTGTATACCTCTCTGAATGCACAACTTAACACCATAATCTATAGCCATGGCTTCTGCTTGGTTGTTGCTGTCACAACTAACAGGTATAGAGTATGCCATGACCATGTTACCATCTGCAGTTCTAATAATTCCTCCAATTCCAGCCTTATTGAGCTCTTTAAAGTAGCTTCCATCTGTGTTGAGCTTCATGATGTCAGTGTTTGGTTTGATCCAAGACACAACAGTACATTTGACACACTGTTTCAGTCTTTCAACTTTGTTGCAAAAATTATGCCATACCTCTTCTGTGTTAATGACAGGAAAAGCAGAGTATTACAGCCTTCATGTTCCATATGCATTGCTTGACCATATTGTAGTGATAAAATCTGCTCGTCTCCATATTTGCAAGCACTCCAAGACTTTTAAATTTTCCAGCAAATAACAATTGGAGCTGCTTGCAATATGAGTGTATGTACATTATTTTTGGTTTTAACACCCCCACCAAGTCCTGAAGATAGCAGTTATAGGCTGGTGGATGTGTAAAACTCCCAGAGGTGAGCCCATAGCCTTCCAAATATAGTCTGCAGCTTGTCCTTCAATGAATACATGCTGCATCGTATCATGTTTAGGCACATAACAACATTTACAACTCATCATTTCTTCATCACTATTGTTAATCAAGGCTCTGGGGAAGGCAACTTGTTTAAGAAAATCCTCCAACAGATGGACATTTTGAAAGGATTTGACTTGTGCCAAATCTTGCTCAAGAACTCATTTTTATACACCTTCCTTCTTATTAAATCCCAAGCTGATCCATTAGTAAAGTCCCCATCTTCAGTGTTATTCCAGTATGCAAAATCTTTTCTATCATCTGAACCAATTTCAACAGAACTGATGTGAAGTGTCACTTGACTTGAAAGAGTAGTGTAGATTTTCTGTATATTCCAATTCTGGTTAATCATATATTGATTCACGTTGTCCTAATAGTTAGTTCTAGTCATGAGATTTGAACAAACTTTAGCAAGAGTTCCAACTTCTGTCCAGTTATCCCACTAGGAACTACAAGTACCACTGTTGATCCTCCACTTAATGTATTTCTCACTATTCTCCCTTTGCCCATATCAAGTGTTTCCATGTTTGTGAATTCCCAGCAACCCACTGTTTACCCACTGGATGCATCCTAGGACAATATTTCGCAGTAAAAAAATTAGCCAATAAAGAATTTTCAGTCCTGTACTTTCACCATCTCTTAACAGCTAAAGTATCAGCTATATCTCTCACTAATCTTGTACCAATCCCATCTTCAGTCTTAGAAAAACACATTCCTTCCATCTCTTTCAGTGATACTTGTTCTTTCCATTTGCAGCTCCCCAAAAGAAGTTAGCAATGTATTTTTCAATATCTCCAGTATACCTTTAGGAGGGTTAATAACAGACAAAATATATTTAGGCAATGATTGAATCACACTCTTAATAAGAATAATTCTACCACCACAAGACAACATATTACCTTGCCAAGCATTTAATCTTTTTACTATTTTAGAGATCATGTTATCAAAGTAGGCAATTCTTTTTTTACCTATATATATAGGACATCCAAGGTAAGTAAAAGGAAAGTTTTTGTCAAGAAATTCAGAACAATTTCTAATTCTATTGATCCTATTGAAAGAAATAATCCCTTGATTATTTTCATTAATTGAAAGACAATATATACAATTTACATATTTCCATAATAGGAGTATCCTATTCTTATTCTACTCCTAACTCCTTATTCTATTTGAAGACTAACTATACAATTATGGTAAGAGTACAAGACTATTTAAGGTACACTACAACTATACAAAACCATGTACAATAAGGAGACCAAAACCGAGACCATTTGGACAACCGAGAGCATCCTATACCCTATATCCTATGTATATTGAGTATATTTAACACATCTTCGTACGCTGAGACTGTCTCGAAAATCTTCAAAAAGGACCGAGGGAAGACCCTTTGTAAAGATGTCTGCAATTTGATACCTGGAAGGAACATGGCAGACGCGTACTTGACCAAGAGCAACCTTTTCGCGAACAAAATGAATGTCCATCTCGATATGTTTAGTGTGTTGGGCTGAACCGGATTACCCGACAGATAGATGGCACTAATATTATCACAATAAACCATGGTCGCTTTCTGAATAGGACAATGAAGCTCTAACAGCAAATTACGTAACCAACATGATTCAGAAACCACATTAGCTACCCCTCGATACTCAGCCTCGGCACTGGAGCGGGACAGAGTCGACTGACGTTTCACAGACCAGGAGACCAAGTTGATGCCTAGAAACATACAATAGCCAGACGTAGACCGTCTGGTATCTGGACAGCCACCCCAATCAACATCTGTATACGAGACAAGTGTAGACATCGATGAAGGATATAAATGTAAGCCATAGTCAAGTGTACCCTGAATATACCGAATGATGTGTTTGAGTGCACTCATGTGCTAAACCCTGGGATCATGTATAAACAAACACACCTGTTGTACGGCATACGTAATATCTGATCTCGTGAATGTGAGATACTGAAGGGCCCCTGCAAGACTGCGATAGTGGGTCGGGTCCTCGTATGGCGTGCCGACCGCAGCACCTAATTTGGGTTTAGTATCAACCGGAGTGGAAGTAGACTGTAAAGATGACATTTCAGCCCTCTCAATGATCTTTCAGCCCTCTCAATGATCTCGGCTGCATACTTCCTCTGTGACAAGAACAATCCACATGTATGACGAGTGACAGCAATCCCCAAAAAATAACTCAAGGGCCCCAAGTCTTTCATAGCAAACTCAGAGCTGAGCATTGTCATGATAGACTGGCGTAAGGCATCGGAAGAGGCAGTCAAGATAATATCATCCACATATAATAGTATATAAGCCAAGGTCGAACCACGACGATATATGAACAAGGAATTATCCGACCTGCTGTGAGTGAACCCAATAGTCGAAACATAGTCGGCAAACATCTTATATCAGGCCCGTGGAGACTGCTTAAGCCCATATAAGGACTTCTTCAACAAACATACATGATAAGGATACTTGGGGTCCCTAAACCCCAAAGGCTGATGCATATACATTGTTTCCTTGAGATCACCATGTAAGAAAGCATTCTTCACATCTAACTGATGGATGGGGGGAGACAAAGTTTTATGACCATAACCACGAATTGGAATAGAATTACCACTACCAACAATTATGCCACGAGGGTTACTCAAATTGGAATAAGACGAGAGCGTACCTGAATCGGATGTCATGTGGGTAGTGGCACCGGTGTTCATATACCAATTTGGGTCCAGAGGATTTAATCCAAGCGTGTGCATTGCGGCTTCAATGTCGGTAGAAGTGGGGGCCACTGCGTGATGGGCCTGCGGGGGCCGAGGCCCAAGTACCCCTGCTTGTTGCCTCGGCCTAGAGAGAGTACCGAAACTGGGCCATTATATGTTGGGCCTCTACTGCTACTGGCCGGCCCACTGCTAGTGAGGCTGCATCGCTGGGCTGCCACTGTTTGGCCCAAACTGTGGGGCCCAAAACTGTTGTTGTTGTTGACTGCCCCGAGGGGTACCACCGCCATCACCACTGTTCTGGCTGCCGCCATTGTTACCGCCGCGATTCTTGCCATTATTTTTCTTATTTCCTCCCTTTTTGCCACCACCGTTGTTGCGGTTTTGGCCCAAGTTGTTGGAACCGGTAGGATGAACAGTGGATTCGGTCATCATAACCACATGACTAGTACCGGTAGCCGTCTTTTTAGCCATGCCCGCTTCTTCGAGTGTAAGCATAGAACGAGCTTGATAAAATAGCGAAAGTGGATTGCTTTGACGAAGAAGCGTGCCAACACCACTATAGGCCTCGGAGAGGCCTGAAACCATTTGGAGGACCAAACGATCATTCGAAACCCGCGCGCCAACGTTGCGGAGTTGGTCGGCCAATTCCTTCAATCTTTTGCAATAAGCCGAAACGTTAGGGAAATCTTCCATATGGACGTGGGAGAAATCCTGCTCAAAAGTAACAGCTCTAGAATTTTGATTATCTTGGAATATATCACGTAGTCTATCCCAAGTCGCATGCGCCATAGCGTCGGGTTCAATAATCGTTTGCATAAGGTCGGTAGAAATTGTGGAATATATCCACTGAAGGACGGTGGCATCAAGAGTAGTTCACAACTTAGGATCATCCTCGCGTCTTGGCACCTCCATATCCTCAGGAGCCGCGGGGATTATGTGATGGATGACTTGATGCGAGCGTGCGTGAATTTTGAACAATTCGGCCCACGTCGCATATTGGACGTTTTCTATTTCAAGAACAAGAGGTATGTTATTCTTGATGTTAGAAACTGTAAGGGCAGGATGAAACGTGTTCCGTGATGTAGACATATTGATAAAACAATACGTAATTGAGGGATTTGGAAGAAAATTTTGAAAGGAAGAGGACACCATCGGACACACAAAACCGAGAATAGATGCTTGGATGTGGAAGAGAAGGTCGACGGATTGTGGAGAATTTAGAGAGAGGATTTTTAAGACCTAGACTTCTGATACCATGAAAGAAATAATCCCTTGATTATTTTCATTAATTGAAAGACAATATATACAATTTACATATTTTCATAATAGGAGAATCCTATTCCTATTCTACTCCTAACTCCTTATTCTATTTGGAGACTAACTATACAATTATGATAAGAGTACAAGACTATTTAAGGTACACTACAACTATACAAAACCGTGTACAATAAGGAGACCAAAACCGAGACCATTTGGACAACCAAGATCATCCAAAACTGAGAGCATCCTATACCCAATATACATAGGATATACACGTGTATAACGTGTATATCTTATGTATATTTAACACCTATAAGCACAAATTTTAGGACTAGTCAAGAAAGAGCTCTTATCTTTATTAACCATTTGACCAGACACCTTTTCATAATTCCTAAGTTGTTTCATGATAAGCATTATAGATCTAGAGTTACCACTAACAATATCATCAGCATATGCAAGATATGTGATTTGAGGACCCTTTTTATGCATAGAGAAAGGTATAAAACTATGATTATTGAGCGGATAGTTTAGAGACCTAGAAAGCACCTCAGCATCAATAATAAAAAGGGAAGGGAATAAGGGATCTCCTTGTTTTAAACCTTGAGAGGATTTTAAAAAACCATGTCTACTGCCATTAATAATCAAAGAATACCAAACATTTGAGATACTTCTCCGGATAAGATCTATCCAAGTACTACTAAAATCAAAATTATTTAAAACTTTAGTCAAGAAGGACCAAGGTAGCCTATCATAAGCTTTGGACATATCCAGTTTGATAAACACATTACCTCCTTTACTATCTTTGAAAATACCATGATTTATTTCTTAAGTGAGCATTACATTGTCTATAATACTCCTCCCAGAAACAAATCCACTTTGGTTTTCAGAGATCAACTTAGGAAGCAAGAAATTGACTCTAATGGCCAGTATTTTAGAAGTTATTTTGTTTGATAAATTACTTAAGCTAATAGATCTCAATTCACCAAAACCAGTATGGGTATCAATTTTAGGAATAAGAGCAAGTAAGAGTGAGTATAGAACTTAGTAAGAGATTTACCTTGGAAGAAATCTTGCACTAAAGCTACAATGTCTTCTTTATTGATGTCCCAACATACTTGGAAGATCTTACCATTATATCCATCAGGACCTGCTGCACTGTCCATGCTCATATTGAAGATTGCATTTCTGATTTCTTCTTCAGGAAGTAATATTAACATACTGTTGTCCTCATTAGTGATGAGCTGAGGAATACAGTCAGTCACACTTCTCTCTTTATCAGGGAGCTTCAAGTTAAATTGCCTCTTGAAATATTTAACTGCAGCTCTAGCAATACTTTCATCTCCCTGTACTCACCTATCTCTGTGATTATTGATTCTGTGAATGTGTAGTCTCATTCTCTTATTTCTTAGGACACTAAGAAAATATTTAGTATTTTTGTCACTATCCTTGAACTATTTTAACTGAGTCTTTTTTCTAAGCATAGAATCTTGAATGCTCAGCCATATGACATATTAAGCATATCCCTTGTTCAAATCTTCCCCTTCTTGATCTGAATTGTGCATTACATCAATGTCTTCCAACAGATCTACTTTGGCTTCCCATTCTCACTTGGTCATTAATATCTCCAATGTTGTTTCTAGACCAAGTGCTTAATTTTTTTGAAAGCATTTTCAATTTACACTGAAGCCTCCACATTGCATTACCTCCTATGTGCTCATTCCAGCTTTCTTGAACAGTTTTCTTAAATTGAGGCATGTCAACCCAAAAGTTAAGAAACTTAAAATACTTGATATGATCATGTTGTGGATTATGACAATTTAAAAGAAGTGGTCTATGATCAGAATCAGTTCTTGATAAATATTTAACCACATTGTGTTGGAAGGAGTCAGCCCAATCCTCATTAATAAGAATCATGTCCAGTCTCATCCAGATTCTTTTACTAGGAATCCAGTAATTACACTATTTTTACCCTATGTATCCAAGATCATTCAGACCACAAGAATTCATGCAGTTAATGAAATTCAGGCTCTTAGAAGCCCTATAGAGGACCCCTCCTAGTTTTTCATCAGGGTCCATAATGACATTAAAGTCACCTCCCATGCACCATGGACTATCAATCAAGATCTTCACTTCTTCAATACTTTCCCACAGAAATATCCTTTCTGCAGGAGTACATTTATCATATACTGCTGTTACAAAAGTACTATTATCAGTAGGCTGATTTTTCATGTTAATAGTAATTTGTTGATCATCATTAGCTCAGTGTTGTCAAAATCCTTCCATAAACACCATATTTGACCATTAGTGTTGGCCTTGCAATGGTGAAAACCAAAGTATCTTTTATAACCTTCTATTTTGCTGCTATCCATAAAGGGCTCATATATTGCTACAAAGACCACTCTATTGATGTTGACAAGTTTTTTCAATCTTAGAAAAGATTTTTTTGGATTTGACCCCTCTTATATTCCAAAATAGAGAACTACTCATGGAAAGATAAAGGAGGGGCACTTTGTCTTTGACTCTTGTCTTTGGTTTTGTTAGCAACAATTGTTTTGTTCTTGGTATCTTTTTTCTTTTTCCTTGTTCTGCTTCTACCCATCACTTTAATGATAACCACCTTCCCATGACTTTGAGCAGTGTCATCATTGTGTCTTGTTTCTGATGAGTCATTAGTTAGGGCCTGTATCCTACCTTTTTCCCTTGTATTCTTTCTTCCACTTTGTTCTTTATCATGGTTTCCTTTTCCTTCGTTTTTCTTTTTGTCAATATCACAACTAGTTCTTGATTCCTCTGGTTCCTCTACATTTCCTTCCTCAATGTTCTGTTCTTTTTGTAAACTATGTTCTAGCTGTGGTAACTCAACAAACAAGTCTATAGGTTCTGCATTCTTGATATAAGATGGTAAGCTAGAAGACTGAACTTATCCTTCCTCCAACTCTTCCTTTTTTTTTCTAGAATGAGCCTCTTGACTTGATGTGTTGTTCCTTTTTTCATTTAATACTTCAGTGTTGCTCACATGGGATGTTTCCATCTGACTAGGAATGGGCAGGTTCTTGTTACTGTCCCCTCCCTTCACTTGCTGAGAAGACTTCAGCTCTTCTCCAGTTTCATGTCCATTGGACTTGTGGGAGTACATTCCTATTTCCTCTTCTCGTCCTTCCTTACTTTTTTCTCCTTCCTCCTGTTTCCCAATATTATCTTCTTTCCTCTTCTTTCTTTTCACAACTTCCTTAGGGGCCACTGTTTTGAGAAGAACAATATTATTCTTATTTGGAGCCTTTCTAGTGTTCTTCTTTGTAGTTTTCTGCTTGAATCTCTTTCTTGAGCTTTCTTTTTGATCCTTTTCCTCTTCCTTAATCTTATGATCCTAATGTTGGTGGACCTCTTGAGCTTCCTTTCTTTCTTCTACCACTTTTTCTTTCTGGAACTTATTGTTGTTGTTATCATTCTCTTGAGCTTTGGTATTAACCTTATTTTTCTCCTTTTCCTGATCCCTCTGTTAATTGTTCTTAGGTGCTTGAGCTGCTGCCTTAAGTACTTCTTTCTCATTTCCCATCCTAGCTTGCTCTTTCTTGTAATTAATTCTCTCCAACACTCTACACTCCACAATGTTATGCCCTAATTGTTTGCAATGCTTACAATATTTAGGGGCACCCTCATATTCAATTTTTTGGTAGAAACCTTTTAGAGGTGAATCATCATATTCCATACCAATCCACAATTGATCAATTTGTGGTTTCCTTAAATCAATTTCTACTCTAACTTTAGCCATACTTGGTCGAGTTCTATTTACAGTAGCAACATCTAATGTCAGAGGTATCCCTACTGGACTCAAAATTTGCTTCAAATAGTGACAATTATGGAGGTGAAAGGGCAAACCTGGAAGGAGAACTCATGCTAGGGCAGTAGGAAGATCTTCTTCAGGTTTGAAGTCCGAAGACCACTTCTGAAGCCACATTTGCATGCCATCAATATCTAACACCCTTCTAAACCATGTATTCGTGAAATCTTCTTCCGTAGTGAAATTTATTAATACATTGAAGTTATCAAAAAAACCAATCGTAGCTGTGCCTTTAACAGTGACCAATTCCTTGAATTGATCCCTATATTAATCAATCTGTGGCCGAGCTTTAAGAAATCGACCCACTAAAGTGTATCGACATTCCACCGCCATGATTTCATAGTATTCTTGACCTTTGAATATAATCGCATCAACTCCATTATGAAGCGTTTGTTTTGCAGTGATTTCTTCCCTTTCATATCGATTTGGGACTTGCATAGAAGTTGACGGAGCTGTAATTCTGCTTGCGTAGGTAATGGATCCTTGATTTCCGACTTGAGAGGGCATCGCCCCATCAGCCAGAGTCGTATTGTCGCCGGAGGTAGCCCTCCCGGCACATCCATGGAAGTGGCACGTGTTATTAGTTGCAGAAAATAACCGTTAGTCGACCATTACTTTTTTTTTTTTTTTTTTTTTTTTGATAATCAGGCTTGCCCGGACTACTTTACTCGTATTACTCATATGTCCTTGAGATTGAGATGTTGCTTATGACTATAGAAAATTTATTACTTTATTTTTTAACTTTCATAATCAAATCTAGCTTATATGGTTGTAGATAGCGATTGGGGAAAAAATTTCGAACTTATTGTATTTCTAGAGAATTTTTTTCAAGCAACAAAAGAATTTTCCGGTATATATTATCCTACTATTTCAACTATGTTGTTTTATATATCTCTAATATTTTCACTGCTTAATGAATATATGGATAAACCAGCAATTAAAAAAATGTTTATCAAAATAAAAAATATTTTATTCTTATTCCCACTATTTATATTATTGGTGTTGTATTAAATCCGACTATTAAAATAGACGGTACTAAATCACTTATTGAAACTATTTATTATTGTATAGCAGTACTACCACCTTCAAGTCCCAAAAATTCAAATCACCCACCACTTATTGAACAAACTAAATAAGATGTGTTGTTTAGCGTAGAAGACGAATGCAAAAAAGTATATAGGTTTTATCAACAAGAAAAGTACTAGCAACCTACCGACTTCCATACCATCTTCTTCAACACAACCTCACAAAAGACATGATGTTTCTGCGGCTAGTATTGAAAGCCTCCAAAATAGAATGTGCGGTGGTAACACTACTAACCAAATTAGCGAGTTTGATATTTTTGTTTTGAGGGTTCTGTACCATACCAAGCAGTTCTCAATGAAGAAGGACGTGAAGACTTGCTGAAATACTAGAGGAATGAGAAGACCTTTCCGACACTTTCAATGATGGCCCGAGATATTTTGAACATTCAAGCTTCATCAACGGCGTTTGAATACACTCATTAGTCGGAGACAGGTTGGAGATTGCAATATTATTCAGAGATTGGATACGAGCGGAGCGGAAAAGGTGCGGTCAATCGAAGATCAATGAAAAAGAAGACGAAAACCACAACGACATCTTATCCGAAGGTGGTGGAAGAGGTGTAGAGCAATTTGACCAACAAATATCAATTCCAACCGAAGAATCATCGGAAATTATCAAGAAACTAGAACATGTTTTTTTTCAAAATGTAATTTTGTTTAATTGCAATTTTACTATGTCATTTGCAACTTTTGAACAACACCACAAAGTTGCAATTTTGACAATTGTATTTGTATTACAAAAAAATTATATGCCTATTAAATAATATAAGAGGCACAAAAACAACATTGAGATGTTTTTATTACACTATCTTGTTCAATTATTGAGTTGTTTATATATATGTTATTTTTTAAATTAAGTGTAAAAAAAAAAGGAAAATCCTGCACCCGACCCGATCCCGCCCCTCTCCCCGTCCCGCCCCAACCCCGATCCCGCCAAACCCGCCTCGACTCGTCTCGGCCCGGCCCGTTGGCCACCACTACTTTAAGAAGAGAGAAGAGAGCATGTTTTGCACTCAACATTATCTCAAGCTCATGATTATTCGTTCGTACCTAATCTATGAATACTCATAACTTTAAATTTCATGGGCTCTTAAATACAAGTCATGAATCATTACTACTCAATTCCACGAAATTGTACATGTTTCCATGTTTTATACAAGTTATATTATATATCTCTTCACATGCTAAACTATAATTACAAACCATATTTTACAAGTTATTCATGAAATTGATGGGCTTACAAGCCAACTATATTCATGTTCATATTTTAAAAGTTGCACAGATTATTGAGAAGGCTTAGACAACTTGAAACTACGTTTGCCAGCGTGGGATAAGGATCGCTCCGCCCAGAGGACAATACCTTCATGTTGCCCCTTTGTGGGATTATTGAATCCATTCATGTCATGTTCATATCTCGTACCCCGGCAAGGTATGCGATGGCTTAACTGATCAGGCAGAGATCATACGTCACGTTCACGCGTGGTGGTTACATGTCAGTTTTGTTAATGCTCTCCCACAAATATACAAATTTTATGCATGTTATCATACTCATGTCAGATTATATCCATGCTCATATTCAGTTTCAGTTTCACATTTCTATTATTTCACTTGCTTGCTTATTCCTTCAGTTGCTTTATATACAATACAATTCAAATGTACTGACGTCCCTTTGCCTGGACCTGCACTTCAGGTGCGGGTGCTGAGTTTCAAGATGATGTATCTGCATGCTAGGACTACATCAGTATCTGCTATTGGTGAGGCCCATCTCATTTGGGGTGTTAGCTTTATTTATTTACGTGTCATGCTTTGCAGTAGAGGTATACCAGAGTCTTGTCCTGGTAAACAGTTTTTGCAGTCAAATTTATGTCCAGAGGTTTCATAGACTAGCTTAGCATGTCATGTCGGTCATTCAGAATTATTATATTTTCAGACTATTTCCGCTATGATAAATCATACTTTTTTAGTATACAGTTTTACATGTTTTATTACGATTATTATTGCATGTTTTTTATGCCCATGTTGATTAGCAAGCTATGTGGTTTGCTCGGCCACATGCAGTCAGCCACCGAGTGTCGTGTTTCACCCAGACCATGTCCCAGGGTGTTATATCCACGATTACATCATTGAGATTTTTGCTCGTCGTGATCACGCTTAAGGTTTGACCCAAAGTCAACCTATCGTATTACTCTACGGGATCACGACCCTTGATGCACGATCGTGATGCTTTAACAACTTCCAGACTGCAATTGTGATGAAACCAACACGATTTCGGTGACACTAGAGCGATTCACTGAAGGATAATTGCACAAGAAATTTTGCAATGTAAAAAGTAGCTTAGTGGTTCCGAAACTCACTCGTGCTCCTCGGGTCCCAACCCATCCATGCCAATAAGTCCCAAATGGTATTGTTAACCTATATGAGATTCCAATACGCATAGACTATTAATGTCGTGGCATTGTGTCTGTGAATCCCTTCTTTCAACTTTGCAAAATATGCCTCGTACTGGCGAGACTTCACTTGCTCAACTAATGACGACTAGGCCCCATTTTGTACCATCACATCACCATCGTCTTTCAACAATTCAAACACGTAAAATTGCCAAGCTACAGATCTTCCTCACCATGGGTTGCTCGCGTGCTTTCAAGTACGCTAAGTTCTTACATTAATGAGGGATGTTTTGGTAAGTGCAAACTAATGGTAAATATATTTTTATCTTGAATTTCTTTTTTTGCTTATGGTTTTCGATTTTTTTTTCTTTCTAATAACAGAAAAACCTTCTTCTGCCAACTGCTCAAAAGCATTTCATTTTAATTGGCCAAATACCTAAATAAAAAAAGTTCAGTGTTTAAAATATTTTGCCAAACATGCTATTATAAGAATTGAGCCGAGACTATTTTGAAAACAGTAGCTCTACCTCGACAATTAGGCATAAGAGGGGGCAATATATTTGATTTATTAAGACAACCGGGTGTACATTGTATTTTGCAAGTAAACCGACTTGGTAATTGAGTACGTACATAAATTTAACACGAAAGCGGTCCCTTTTCGTTGTACATTTTAGTAGGGACATGGTATCATCAGAAACAGTGGATAATGATAGATAGATACTCCATCATATTACGTATTCAAACACCATTTATTTCTTACAATTATCTCACTAATCTAATTCTTATATATATAATAATAATATCATCTCTGATTTTTTTCTTCTTCTGAATTTCGGGTCGAAAGGGAGCTCCATCTTTGTTCTCTTCTTCCTAAGGTCAGAAATTTATTTTATTTTTTGTAATAACTGTTTTATTTTATTTGTTTTTCAAATGTTAATTGTTGTGTGAAATATTAGGGTTCGTTTTGTATGTTACGTTCGTTATGTTAATCAAATGGCATAGTTAATCTCCTTGTATGTATCACTCCTCAAGCTCTCGCCCTTTTAGGGTTTAATTAATTGTGGATTTTGTGGAACTAATTTTCTCGTTTTTACTCTTCACGTTCATAATTAGTTTATAGAATATTCCTTTTTTGGCTAAATGATTATCTTTTAGACTTGCTTAGTAATTCTATACATGTCACTTATCACTGTTAAATATTGAGTTTATTTCATTGATTGAAATTTGTATTTTGTTGAATATGTAATTGGAAGGCATTTACATGTACAACATCCAGAGGCGATTTAGGGGGACAAAAAATTACATCAGATTTTTTGTGTTTACGTACATATATAAATTTTGAATACCTGAAACAAATGCAAGAGGTTAGCTCAAGCGGTCTAGGGTGTTCAAAATGCACTCCACCGTTCACAGGTTCGAAACAAGGGAACAACAATATTTTTTATGTTTAGCTTTTGCGGTTCAGGTTGTTCAAGACTACACTTTTTTTTTCCATTTAATTTTCAGTGACAAAATTACACTGGAATTGTGTTCTTTTGGCTTATTCGCACGTTTCTATTTTTATTTTTCGAACTCGCAAGGGTGGTTCAGTTCGTTGAACTTGGGCTTCCATAATGGGGTTTCACGTTCGAAACTCCCTGCCTACGACAGTAGGGGATTTGCCTTTTGGGTCGAGCTTGTTGCACGTGGCTTGCCTAGTGCAGGTTATATCTCCTGTGTGGTTTGTGCGGGATTTACCTTGTGCGCACCCGAAAGGTATTCCCTTGTCATAAAAAATATTATTATTTTTCGAACCCCCTAAGTGAAAATTCTGGATCCGCCACTGGCAACGTCCAATAGGCTTATGTGCATGCTTCCGTGGGAATTAACTTATATGCACCGATAATGTAAAGAAACTTGCACGATCTGTTGTTTTTATTTACTTTACTTCTAGTTACCAAATTATGCTTACTTCCGACGCTTTGGTGCTAAAAGATATACACTATCACTATATAGAAGTTAAACTCTTTATCAGTGTTATCAAAAGCGAAAAGCGCAAAAAAGGTCTGTTGGGCTTTAAGAGCAAAGTGCAAATCAAAGTGAGCTTTAATGAAAAAAGGCGCAAATGGAGAAAAAAATACAAATATATGTTTAGTCTAAGATTAATAATAATAACCATGAATAATAAATATATGGATAAAAAAAATTTAAAAAATAATGATGATAAAGTGAAATATCATTATTTAGTGTCTCCTCATTAGGAGATGCTCATTGGCAAGGAAAAGTATCATCGTCTTGATGATCACATTGAAGCACACATTAAGTGAGGTGAAACTTTCAACATGTTTTCCACCTCACTTCAAGGCTTTAAACATGCCTTTGATAACACTGCTCTTTATTGTGAGTCTATTTAGTGTTAGTTGGATTTTGAAGCGTGAACGTTCCCGCTATTGTGATTTAGGCTAAAACACTTCTCTACTTTACGAACCAGATTAATTAGAGTTGAAAATTTATTTCAGCAATTGTAGTTTACTTGTTATGATCCTTTTTTATGACAAGGGAACCACAACCGCTATCCTTGGGGTCTTAGTCTCAATCCTAACCTCATAGCTTTTAGAAGCTAAGCAAGTCCAGTGCTACAGGCTTTTTTCGACAAAAATTAAGAGGAAAAGGACCCGGTTTTAGGACCATCGTCTAATTCAGCACAGGGTAAACCCCACTCTTGTGCAATAGTCCGCAAATCACACAGGAGAGATAACTCGCACTAGGCAAAGCCCCGTGCGACGAGCTCGACCAGAAGGCAAATTGGATTAAGTATTTGTATTCCCGATGCTCACCTTGCTATAACCTCTCCGTTGGCTGAAATTGAATTTGATAAGTAGCTCCTTTTCGTTAGATGACACTAAAAACCGGCATGATTTTCTGATGCCATACTTAGATTTGGATATGCATACCCTTGCACATTATCTCAATTCTGGTGTGTTTAACTTTCACCAATGTTGTTGTAGGTCATTTAACAGGGATAAAACATGTCCCACCAACCAGGAGATGATGCTGAATACATGGCAGATGAATATGAAATGGAAGATATAGATGATGATATGGATGATGAGTTCCACAGCAGAGACATGGGTGGCTCTGATTCAGATGTAGATGAGTATGACTACATGGTCTGTGCTCCTCCCTGAAAATCTATTTGTTGCATTTATACAAGGACTTGTTAGATTTCTGCAGTTGTGGTGAGTGTTAAATTTTTTAACTCAATATGTTATTTGTCTACTTGTGGATCAGAATAATAAAATGCAAGATACCTCTGCTGCTGAAGCAAGGAGAGGCAAAGATATTCAAGGGATTCCCTGGGAAAGGCTTAGCATAACCAGGGAGAACTACAGGCAAACGAGATTAGAGCAATATAAGAACTATGAAAATATTCCTCAATCTGGGGAGGCATCAGTGAAGGTAAATGTGTGTGTAATTTTCCTACTTTGTCAGCTCTGTGCACAATGCTGATGCTGGGGTCTCTGTGTCATTTTGCTTCGTCAACAGGAATGCAAAGCCACAAAGAAAGAGTGTTCGTATTATGAATTTACACGTAATTCACGATCTGTTAAATCAACCATTTTACACTTCCAGGTAATGTACTGGCCCTTCCCACATTTTGCTCTACTTTCGGTTCCCTCATTGTATGCTAGAGGGCAAAGCCTTTATGTGGGGAACAAGTTCACATCAGTTTAAACACGACGTTTTTGTGGATTTACTGGTATAAAATCTGAATGTCAGAATGACAGGGATGAGCTTGTAATGTGTTTGTACCGATATCAAATTTGGTCTGCTGCATGATACTGTGAGCCTTGTTGAGTCAACAAATCAGTTAAATTTGCATGTGTGTTATTTGTCTATACTTGTAATTAAAGTGCATGCTTTCTGGCAAGAAAAAAACCTGTTCTAAAGTTTTTTGTCGTGTGTATGTAGTTGAGGAACTTGGTCTGGGCAACTTCCAAGCATGATGTGTACCTTATGTCACATTTCTCCGTCCTTCACTGGTCATCCTTGACCTGCGCCAAAAATGAAGTTCTCAACGTATCAGGGCATGTAGCACCACGTGAGGTGGGTGTGTTTGACATGGAATCTACCCAACATTTATTTTAAGACGCATTTAGTTACAACCTTCTATATTTTCTTGTTTCTTTTCCATTGTAGAAGCATCCTGGAAGCCTCTTAGAAGGATTTACGCAGACACAAGTCAGCACTCTTGCAGTGAAAGATAACTTGCTTGTTGCTGGGGGATTTCAAGGGGAACTTATTTGCAAGGTATGTCATTTCCTTTTCAATGGTTTCTTTGTTTGTTTTACTCAGATTAGCTTTTGCCATCCTCAATGGCAGCATTTACTCTTCGCTTTTTGTTTGTGTACTTGGTTCTTCTAGAGTAGGGTCAGATTTAAGATAGATTTTTATTGGTTTAAGTCGTTATATGGTTGCCAGACCCACACATTTATCTGATAGTAACTAGTACCTAGAAGTATGTTTTTGTAAAAATTAAAGATATGATATAACAATGTAAAAAATATCAATTTATTCTGCCGTGTTTACTGCCTTGGTCTTCACCTTCAGAAACTGAAACTAATCAATTGAAATTAATATTCTTTAAATATGCAGTATCTTGATAGGCCCGGAGTTTGTTTCTGTTCCAGGACAACATATGATGACAATGCCATCACTAATGCTGTTGACATTTATAACACTTCCAGGTATTGTGTTTATACTGCATACTGTCTAAACTCACTATTCTTAGTGAGAATGGAGCTAATTAAGACGTTTTTTTCTTCTCAGTGGTGCACTACATTTTATAGCTTCAAATAACGATTGTGGAGTTAGAGATTTTGATATGGAGAAATTTCAACTGTCCAACCATTTTCGTTTTCCATGGCCAGTAAATGTAAGTTTGTGCCTCTTCTCCTCTCTTCTGCACATGTGTGTGTATAGGATCATGGGCGCACTTAAATGCATCTCTTATAATGGACGTTCTCAAGAATTTCTCTCACTAATTCTGCATATACAGAGCATTCTGTTACTAGATGTTGCTTGCTATTACTGCCTACTAAGTTGCTCGGACTCTTCACTTTCGGTGCCACACTCATGTCGACACGACGTGGGTGTGGGATCCATACCTTTGGTCAACCGATTTTGGGTACTTTGACCAAAATCGACGGAGAAATTCAAAACAAGACAGATACAAATACGATCATTATAAAGCTAATGTGAAATTGAAGAAATTGGAATACCTTGTATCTCCTTTTGGATTCTCCTCTTGATCAATATTTTCTCCTCGGATTACCTTGTATGTTTTCCACATAATGTCTCATAATTTAGGCATATAACTCTATTTTAGATATTTGAATTATTTTTAGCCGAATTCCCACACCCGTATCCGTACATGGATCCATACCCCCGGATCTTAAAATTTAAATCATGAAGGATACAACCTCTAGATCTGCACCCATATTTGACACCCGCAAACCCGAGTCCGAGCAACTTAGACTGCATGTGGATTGTGATGCAGCATTAGTAGATTTTTTATCACATTTTTTACTAAGGAATTATAATGTTGGTCATTGGTATTTGGGATCATCAGGCGTTGTCAGGATGTTTTACGGAGGATGAAGAAAATCTGTGCCCCTTCCCTTGGATACTTTTATCTAGGTTTTGTGACTACATCTTATTCCATTCGACTGGCTACTTGCGTCGAATGATGCATTTTCTATCTTAAAAACCCTTTCTGTGGGGCTGTTATTTTCATTTTGTATATTAAAGCGTTGTTTACTCTGTTTTCCCATTTTATGATCTTAGCATACGTCACTGAGCCCGGATGGTAAGCTTCTCGTAATAGTTGGGGATAATCCTGAAGGTATATTGGTGGACTCAAGGAATGGAAAGGTAAGTGCACATTATTTTCCGCTCTTGTGATGCAAATCATCGAAATCCAATGTCTGATAATGAAATTCACAGGCTGTTGTACCCTTAAGTGGACATATAGACTACTCATTTGCATCAGCATGGCATCCTAACGGCGTAACTTTTGCAACCGGGAACCAGGATAAAACCTGCAGAATATGGGATTTACGAAACTTGTCCAAGTCAGTCACTGCTTTGAAGGGTAACCTTGGAGCTATTCGGTCAATCCGCTACACATCTGATGGCAGATATATGGCTATGGCCGAGCCTGCAGATTTCGTCCATGTTTTTGATGTAAAAAGTGGGTATGAGGAGGAGCAACGTATTGATTTCTTCGGTGAGATATCCGGCATCTCTTTCAGTCCTGATACAGAGTCGTTGTTCATTGGAGTTTGGGATCGGACATATGGTAGTCTCCTTGAGTTTGGACGTCGCCACAATTATTCGTACCTTGACACAATAATCTGAGCGCTCCAGACTGGTTTGGGTGTGCGTGTTCATGTCCCCTTCAAGTGGTTCTGGCACAACTTTGTAAACCAGTAGCATAGAGGTAGCAACAGATTTAGGTGTATAGTTTGTTGCATTGTTCTATTTAGGTACGTCTCATAAAGTGTTAACCGTTTCGAATGTCAATATAAGAAGGAATGGAGGGATGTATAGAATGCTCCAGAAGTGAACAAGAAAACAAGGGTTTCCTTAGGCAGAGACTGATTTTTGTAGGGAATGCTATGTCTGGGCTCTGAGCATTTGGATGTTCATTGCATTCGTCAACTGAAGCAGTTTGAGAATTGTATTGAGTATTGACTTTGTTAAGCGTACGCTGCTTTACATTTTCTTCAATAATCCATCAACCAATTGCACGTAAATAAAATAGTTGAGTTTGGCAATTTCAATCGGCATTGTTTGAAGTGAAAAAAAGAACTTGGCCATGCGTGATATTTGCATCAGATTTTGGAGGAACACTGGTCACAATTGTAGTGAGCGACTTCTTTTTCCTTCTAATTTTCTTATTTGGTTGTGAACCATGGCAATGATTTTTAAAGTGGTTCATATTAATTTCTGAAATTGTTATTTTTCGTAATTTTTTGTGTATGATTACATGTTATTGTAACTTACATGAAATATAAAAATAAGTCAATAATAGTAATAGATTTTCTTAAAGTTCTAGACATCATGTGACAAGACGCTTTTATTATGGTTGAGGAAAAACATTTTTTTAAAAAAACCATATGTATCATGCATGTACTGATTTAATGAATATGTTGCAAGTAAATGTTTGTGTTGTATCAGAGACCAGGCTGTGGTCATTTATGCAGTTTGTACTAACGAATTTATCACTTTGGGATGCCTTCTCCCTATCGAATATACTCTTTTTACTAATGATTTTTTGGAAAACGATCAAAAATGCCTTTAAACGGTGTAAAATTGAACAAAAATGTCCTTCGTTAATAGTTGGTCCAAAAATGTCCCTATCGTTAATAATTTGGTCCAAAAATGCCCCTATTGTTACTTAATTGGGTCAGTCCTTTCCTAATAAAAATATTACTTTTAAAAAATCCTTTTCTTGTTTCGTTTCTTTTAAAATCCCTTTAACTAATAAAAAATTGGGAAGTAATTTTTCTTCTTCTTAATCTTGCTTTATCAATTAAAATAGAATAACCCCATGAACTTTTTTAACTGATAATTTAGGTCATATAAGATCATAGTAACTCCATCGTTAATTTTCATTTAGATAACGATAAAATTTAATTTCCTAATAAAATATTTTTATTTCATAATCTTGTTCAAATTGAAGCAGGATACACATTTGCTAATATATTCCTTGGTTTTAAAGTTAAAATGAAAAAGGGCTAACAATAACCCCATTAACGATATTTTAAAGATATTTTGTGATTTGGAGCAATGTTATAAATTGTGTGTGTTTTATGCCATATGATTGTTGTATCATAACTTCAAAACAAAGGATTACATTAGAAAATGATAATCATACTTCAACTCAGAAAAGATTAAGAAATAACTATTTTTCTTATTTTATTAGGTAAAAGAACTTTATTGCTATCTAAATGAAAATTAATGATGAAGTTACTATGATCTTATATATATGACCTATATTATTAGTTAAATATACATACGATTATTCTATTTTAATAGATAAAATGAGAATAACAAGAAAAAGGATTACTTCCCACATTTTTATTAGTTAAAGGGATTTTAAAAGAAAAGAAACAATAAAAAGGTTCTTTAACCTCAACATTTTTATTAGAAAAATAATATGTTTAAAAAGAAAAGAAATAATATATTTATTAAAACAAATAAAGTAACAATAGAGGCATTTTCGAACCAAACTATTAATGGCAGGGACATTTTTGGATCAAACTATTAACGAAGGACATTTTTGTTCAATTTCGCATAGTTTAAAGTCATTTTTGACTCTTTTCCATGATCTTTAACCGAGGAAAAAATTACTAGATTTTGCTAATATGTTTTGAAGATTTAGGGATATATTTGAGCATTTTCGTTCAATGACATGCTTTAAATTATTGTAGAGTGTATATATAAATTATTCTTTTTATTTAGTGATAAATTTGAATCTTTTATTTGTCTACGTGGCTCCAGTAAGTCAATATCAGAGCTAAGCTGGTGTCACGATCCAAATTTGGCACCTTGTTGTGACAGGGCATCTAATAAACCACTACCCACTAGCCTTACACTCTAATATAAAACGTACTCAAATTGTAAAATCGGAAAGGAAAAAATGCTACAAATGTTGTCTAAATAAGATGTTGCGGAAGTGTAACACAAGGTAGAGAAAGTCGACTCAATACCCAACAAGAGATCAACCAAGTCATGGAGCACTAATTCGAAAGACAACTGATACGAGATGCAACCCATAAAAGGAAATATAAATTGAAAATAAGGTAGGAGTTGGAGTTGCCTCCATAGTGTAGTGGTGGCTCACCTCAACTAGAGGACTGATAACTGACTGAAATTACTAGATGGCAATTTGATCTCCGCCTATTGAACTTGCGCATATGCAGAAATTGTGAGTTCGAAAAATCTAGCAAGAACATCGACTCGCTCTCTCAACCTAGCCGTGGGGCAAGTGTTTAGATATTGCTGGCAGTGCATACAAAAACCACTCTAAGCAGTACAACTATAATGATGATGTATAACTGCTATTTGAAATGGTTCTATGAGATATCCTCAAGCTCAAATTCATCTATGGGGACAAAGGTATGCTAACGCAACCCAACTTGACTATGATGCCATGAATGCACTCACTTAAGTTCAACCCCTGTGGTTCCATGAGTACTCCTCAAGCTCAAGCCCGTAGTGGTGTCATGAGGACGCCACTCAAACTCAACCCACTAACTGCACATACGGACATACATTGTGCCCAGGATGTGCGCGCCACTGATATCATGATAAGATGCGCTCAACAGCTAAACAGAATAACAAAAACAAAACAAATAACTTCTGAAAGTTAATTGAATGATACGATTATCATATCACTAAATCTGTTGGAAGTATCGACTTATGTGAAAACAAGCACCGAATCCCTCATGGTCAACTTTAGGTACTTCAAACTAGCTAAACAACTCATGGTTTCCCACCCACACAAACTAAATAGTTTACATTCATACATGCAAATAGATATATCACGACTTTAAGAATAATCAAGAAAATAAAGAGTTAAAGTCTTACTTGCCTCGAAAATGACAAACCTTTACTTCACTTGAAATGCCCAAACTTATCCAAACAAACTCCACTGACCTCAATATATTAAAAAAAATGAATAACATGTCTAAATTAGTCTCTAAAACTAATCCCACAATTTTAGGACACCTCAGGGCAAAGTCAACTCTTGGTCAACTCAAACCCGCCCCTTAGATCAACAGTTTGAATTTCAAAACCAAATACATGAATGTGTTACTTATAAGCCAGGGCTTCCATTTTTATAATCAACATTCAGTTTTGATATCAATTATTAAGTCAAACTAATGATTTTCTAATTCTAGGTTTAGCTCTAAAATTCAATTTTAGCTCATAAATCTCATATTTCCGCAGATAAAATTTGATGAGATTTACATATAATCAATAAATTGATGTAAGGAATCCATACCTTAAATTTGGTGTTGAAGCTCCTTCCTTTTGGAATCCAAAGTTAAGAGCTTTTTTCTCAAAATTCCATATTTTTTTTTCTTAAAAACGATACTGAAATTTACAATAACAACAAGATACTATGTGTAATCCCATAAGTGAGGTCTGGAAAGGGTATGATACTGAAATATCATAGTAGATTTTTATACTGCTAGAGTTTCTCCTTCGCATTCGCAATCCGTTATCTCGCATTTGTTGAAACTTTGACCAATGTTAACCCGTCTCCTTTAAGCGTCGCGGTCGCGACCACCTTGGCACGAATGCGTAGAACAAACTCCTCTATTCCTCCAAGAGCGTGAAGCCTCTAACGTGATCGCAATGAAGGAAGTTGCACCGGAAAAATCAGCAATTATCAAATGAGTTCTGATGCTACCAAATCACCCGAGCTCTTCTGTCACGACCCAAACCGGAGGGCCGCGACGGGCACCCGGATCCCACCCGCCGGGTACCGCCATTCATATATTTAACATCTAATCGTAATTCATTACAGACTAAGCCGAAAGAAAATTATAAAAATCAGGTAACCATCTTATATATACACATACCTATACCAAGGCCGACAAGGCCACACATGACAACTAACCACATGACACCTGTCTACAAGCCTCTAAGAGTAGCAACATCAAAGGTCGGGACATGGCTCCACCATATCCATATATACAAGTAAAATTGTACCGTACCAAAATTAGACCAACACTCCGAACAAGGGGAGTGCTCCAAAAATCCACTGGATCCGCAATCAACTAACGTGAACCGTCACCCTGCCTATGTAAACCTGCGGGCATGAAACGCAGCGTCCCCCGACAAAAGGGACGTCAGTACGATTGATGTACTGAGTATGTCAGGCATGAATAATAGCATAACATGGATATAACAACAACTGAAACAGAAACAACTGACCAACAGTAAATGTCTATGAGGGCCCTAATACATATGCCTAAATGTTATGCACAATCAGTTTCCATATACATCAACCTCATCGGGCATCTTCCTTACCATAACAGCCTCTATGGGTATCATTTTATGTCGGCCTCTGTGGGCATAATATCATGTAATGATTAATGAATGTATGCATAATGCAAATGCGGTATACTAATGTCCACACAGGAATCCTCCCATAACCGCCTCTGTGGGCATCAAGTTATATCGCCACACAAGGGCATCACATCATCACATCATATTGGCCTCTTCGGGCTCTTTCGTGATAGTCTGTACCAGATGCAGGTGGTGTGCGTATGTAACGCCTTTCCCTTTTCCCAATCCCCGTACATATATATATAATATTTACCATATAGTAGTGTGCATAGCACAAGTGGTCCAGGGTAACATATGAATGCAATGCAAATAAAAATGCATGAATGATAACACAATATTCCAATCTCAACGGATGACATAATACCTTTATACCTTCGGCTAACATTGGAAAATCAACATCTTTTCCTTATGTCTCAGTAAGGACTTAGAAACATATTTAGACATGCTTTTAGCATAGGAATCAATAACACGAATATTCTTAACTACTAGGAGCAGAATAAATTATGGAGCAATATCACGGTTATATTTCGTTACATGGAACATGACAAAATAAAGAAATAATTTGCCTTAACATACCTCGAATCCAAGCTTAATAACTCGAAATTGAACTTAAAATGGAACTTTCCTTTATTGTTGTTGGACGTCCCCTCCTCTTTAAAAATCAAACCAAAGTGAAAAAGTTGCTAAAATAAGATTTTACAAATTGTTTGAACATTCTGTTGGCTTTCAAGAATATAGACTCTCTCCAAAGCAAAGTAAAAAAAAAAAAAAAAGCTAACCAAAATGAAATTGAAATGCTGAACGATTCCTTTACCAAAAGAAGTCTCAAACCAATATGTATATTTCCCCAAGTGGAAACATGCCTAAACCCCTATTTAATTCTCTTAATGATTTGTAATCATTATGTCCTCCACTAGCCACACTTGGCGGTGGAGTCCTCAATTTCACGCCACCATCTCAACAACATGCCACCTTGTTCTGTTAATTAAGTGACCTGCTTCCGTATAATTTATCAATCACACACATAATTAATTCTAGATCTCACTTCATTTGTATTCTAAAAACTCATAAGACCTTCGTATACTCAATGTCATAATTTGTAATATGACACTAGTCCATAACCTCCTTGTGCCCGCACCAAATTTATTTCCGCTTCCTGTCGTCACACTTCTTACGTCCAAAATTATTTCGGAATTTTATCCTTTTATATGCTAAACTCCTTATTAGCATATGTTGATATAACATAAAGTTTTTCCAACGCTCGGGTCTATTTACACACGCCTAGCGATTTAAACCGTGACCCGAAAGTACGGGATGTTACATCTTCGAATCTCAATATGAACTCTGACAACAAGTTCCAAATAGTATTATTAACTTATACAAGGTCTCAATCATGATTTAAATCATAAACACTCAAAAAGTGAGGTTGACTTATTATATTCTGTCCCACTTAAATAAACGTTTGCCCTCGAATGTGTCTGGGATTACCCTAAAATTGATGCACAGATGTGAACACTCATTCCACCCACTATCATAAAATCGTTATATATTTAATCTTCTATAAATAGCCTCGATAAAACACTTAAACTGAGAATGCTTTTTCAACTGCAACACATAAGCCATTATATTCAGTATTCATACTCTAAATCTCCTCAAGTGTCTGATTCTCGTTAATATGGTCTATCTAAGTCCACATGACCTTGTTTGAGTCATAAATACACTTTGTGAGCGTCGTCTTCTGATATAACGAATATGTCCATAATCATATCATGATTTTGAATTATATCAATAATTTACTACCAGATTTATATCGGTACACCAATGTAGATTCAAACTCGTCTCTTTCCCAAAATCTTACAACACTGTTAATGATACGAGAACGTTTTTAGAGTCACGTGATCATTCACCTCGACTAGATAATGGCTAGGAGGATTTGAAAAATATTATGGCATTACGATTTCCAAGGTTTAGCCAAGGCTTAGCTCAGGACCCCACTACTCGTCGTATTTGGTTTGGTATTGCTACCGCACATGACTTCGAGAGTCACGATGATATTACTGAGGAACGTCTTTATCAGAATATTTTTGCTTCTCACTTCGGTCAATTAGCAATAATTTTTCTGTGGACGTGTCACATATTTATCTTGTCCGGAAAGAGCTCTAACCTACACTGAGCTATTTTAAAGCATTTTTGTTCCAATACAGTCACTACTGACATTGAAACTATTGTTACCAATCATAAGCTGCTCACATGATATGAGATATCTGGTCCACATGTCTTATTCGATCTTTGGAGCATCAATTCGATGGCTATCTACCTGTTATGGTCCATGGGCTACCCGACTTACCCAAAAACACTATGAAATATAAGCTACTACTGATAATAAACTGCTTACAAGACATATAATATCTTATCCACGTGTATTACCACATCTTTAGTGCATTGATCCGCCTCACGGGGTGTATAGGTCACATGTCTTCTGAATAGCAAAAATGAGGTCAACGTGTATAGTAAATCATCCACTGCTACAGATACTCCCTTCGATTGATAGCCTCAAACCAAGGGAGTGGTTACGTCCAGTATGTCCCCCTTTTTCTGATATGTGCTATGGTACCTAGAGTGGGTAGGAGCGGGTAGACCGTATCTTCGTAGAACAACAACCACATTCGGATAAGTGTTCTTTTGACCTTTGGCACACCCCTTAAGAAAATACTAACTCTTAAAAAATAAGTATTTTGACTAACTTACTCTTAATTAAATAATACGTATTTAATAAAATTTCTTGATTACTTAAAACCTAACTTATATAAATAGGGTAAATTTGGAGGAAAACAATTAATACATTCTTGATTATGTAAGACACTTATTTTAGACCCCAATAAAAATGTTAAAAGGAAACTTATTAGGGATCGGAGGAAATATCTCATATATCATACTTTTGCTAAAAATAGCACAAAAACAATGCAAGAATAAAGTGTATCAACTTGAATCCTTGTTGCTATATTTGTGAAGATGCATCTTCTGGAACCTATACATCCTATCGTGCTCGTTCTCAGTCATAGGAGACTGAACTACTGGTGGAGGTACAACAATATGCTGAGATGCAATAGCAGATGATGGTGTCATAATAGGCTGAAGTTCAGGAGTCTAGAACATAGGTGTATGCTGTTGCACCAGTGTTCATATAGCGGGAGTTTGTGCTCCTACACCGCCTTGACTTATGAACCAGGTGGAGCTGCAGGTTTCGTTCCTACAAATCTCTCCAATAGCCACAACATACAGACCAACGGGCAAATCAACAAATCCCTCAGGTGCCTGAACTAGTGCCTGATGTAACTGTGAAGCAATATGTGGATCAAAGGAAACTGCTTTTGCACGGCCATGCATAGCAATAGGTGCCTTGGACCTAGTATCAGTTATAGTGCGAGTCCTGGTCTGTGTACCAGTCTATCCTATATGGTTCCAGCATCTTGCACTCTCCCCCATTCTCCCAACGCAGTAAAATGTGTCTTCATAATCTGTGAGTGAATACAAAACAAAGGTTCAAACTTTAAGCTGAAATAAGTATAATATGATATGGAGAGAAACAAGGGAATGTTTTCAATATATCATCATAACCTCTCGAAGATAATGTCATGACCCTTTTCGGGCATCATGGTGGCACCTACACTTTTCCACTGGTAGGCGAATCACTTCCCCAAAACAATAATATAAAGGATAATAATAAGCGGAAATAGAAGAATATTTAATAAAGTCATCTTGCCATAAATATAAATAAGTAAGCAAATCTGAATATCTAATTATTACATTCCCAAAATCTAGCCTGTCAGTACAAGAGCACTAATGCTGAATAAAAGAGGTCTGAATAGTCTGAGACTATCTCACGAACACATTATAAAGACAAAAGTAAAGAGTAAGTATCCAGGGCATGCTGAGAAGATGCAGTCTCACCCTGAACACTTCGGTCCACCAGGCCTGGACTCATCCACGTAGTCCGGAACTGGTCGACGACACTGTATCTGCATCCAAAAAGAATGCAACATGTGTATTATGAGTACACAACGTACCCCCGTAAGTAGCATAGGCCGACAATGACGAAATACATGTAACTAACATAAACAACAAGTTGACTCTCAAATAATCCTAATTACACAGTTTGATGATTCACGTAAGTCACCTTCAATCACATAAATGATTCAACACTTAGAAAACTCAAAATCATGGAAGTTCAATCAAAATGAATCCACCTTATCATGATAATCAATCCAAATCATGTACAAATCTCAAGTAATCAATGTGTATGAATGAATGCTATGAATGCAATGCAAGGTACCTTTCCATCAACAGGTATACACACTCTATAGGCTTTTCCATTTAGTAATGATCTATGGGGGACCCATGCCATCCATATACCACTCCTAGCCACCCAGAAATACCTCGGTCTGACTAGAGCCCAAGACTCATTTGTTGAGCCATATCAAATCATGATTATGTAATGACCTATTCTGCCATTTTTAGCTAAAGATCCTTATTTAACTATTTTATCCTTCCCGTGATCTTTATATAGGATTTGTGATGTGCGAGAATAGGTGGAACGAATCTCGAGGTCCATTTATATGAGGTTCGGATGAAAAACCCAAAGTCTAGAAACTTAGAGTTGGTTAGTTTGACACAAGGTTGACTTTTGGCTAGATGGGTTCATTTTCGGGTTCTGTCACTTCCGGAACTCATTTATGACTTAGTCGAGTCATTGGTTTGCTTCCCGAGATAATCAGATGTGTTTTGTGAAATTTGGATATTTAATTTTCGCGAATAATTATTTATAAAAGTATGGCTTAGCTCGGTTATTTGTGAAATCTAAGGGTACGAGCGTGTTCATAGTACTTTTTCCCTTAGATGAGCATATCTGGTTTGTGTCCGAGAGATTCCGGGAATGTTCCAGATGTTCAATGTAGGACTTGGCTGTTTTCCATCTGCTGGTGTCTGGTGTTCGCCACGGTGGCACCAATATCCGCTCCGGCAAGTCTGCCTCGGTGAGAGGTTAGCTCACCGAAGCAGAATCTGGGAGTCAAGGGAGTTTAGCCATAATAGAGTCGGGTCCACCGTGGCGAGGGGTGAGGTGTCAAGTGACTCTTGCCCCAACAGAAGGTTTTTTGCCACAATGGGTCCGCTCCAGCAGAGTCGATTCCGCTAGGGCAAAAACACTGTTCAGGGTCATATAAATAATTCTAGGTCAGATTTTCTTTTCCAAAATAGTCTATCTCGAAATCAGCGCCATTTGAGAGTATAACCAGATCCTTCAGAGCAATTTCCACCCTTGGGTAAGAGTTTCCTTCATTATTTGGTTTATGTTTATGATTCTAAGCTTATTAATGGTGGTTTAGCATATTATTTGTGTTGGAAAAGATAAGTTATGCATGTTTTGAGAATAAGAGAGCTATATGAGTGATTGTAATGGAGATTTATGGATCAAATGGTGTTAATATTATGAATTAGAATTGGATTATGATAGATTATCATGTTATAAGTATTAATTTAATTGTAGAAGCATGTTTTCAATTGGGGGAATTTCTAGGGTTTCAATTGGGGATTTTTTATTATTATTTAATTGAGGTATCAAATGTGAATAGATTATCAACTAACTCTAGGATATGACTACTTAGTATGTAATAGAGGCTTTTAGTATCAAAGTTCAAGTCTTGGTAACGTGGGCCCGAGATGGGTATTTAAAGTCTTGTTTTTATTGTGATTAGCTTTATACTAACAAATAATATATATGTAGATAGACTTTGACTGTCGCGAGGCGCATCGAAAGGGCAAAATGATCACCGAGGTTTGATTTGTTAGCGTTCCTGTTCGGTAATGAGGTATGCTACGGTTTAGCTTTTTGAGACTCCGATAGAAGTATGCAGTAGTTATAAATGTTGAGGGTATTGGGCGTGTTTGGGGGTTCCACTGAAACGGTTGTGATAAACGTTTGAGTTATCGGTGTTGAACTATGATGATGTGTGATTTAGGGTATCAACCTTATGCTGATTTCGACTACTGTTAATTGGGATTGTCGCTATTATGTAGGCTCATCGCCATATTTGATATTGTTATGTTTATTCATCACACATGCTTTGATATGATATCCTGATTGTACTAGGATTATTGTTGATGGACTACTTTGATATGAAATCTCGTGTATTGGATTATATATATGTTATTGAACTTTTGAAAGCATGTGATATTTCATCTCCTTACTTGGTTGCATCTCATTATATCATGATATCTTGTCTTATATTGTCATTTTCATTCATACACTCATAGTTCTGTGATATTGATATGAGAGTAGTATGGATATGTTGTGGGCTCAAGAGGCTGGGAAAGTAAGAAGACTTATGAGATTATGGCAACATCGAGATGATGATAATAATACAGATGGCTCGGATTGAATGCCGCAATGGATATTAATACACGGGGAACAGAATTCCACGCCTACAACATGATATTATTCAGACAAATGAGTCTGGGGCTCTAGCCAGATTCATGTGTGGAGTTTTTGCTGGCTAGGAGCGGTATATGGACTTCGCAGGTCCCCCATGGGTGTACGATTCATAATAAAATCTTGACGTATTGTATACCAGGTTGAGAAAGGTACATTGCATATATATTGCATTCATATCATACATGCATTCATTATACACTGACTATTTGTGTTTGGATAATGTGATATGGATTGGTCATTGGAAGTTGGGTGAAACTCTGATTTACTTGAATTAAGTTGATTGTATTATAACAAGAATGGTCACTATAATTGGGCTTGTCTATGTGAATACTTGGAAATTGGATTGATTCTATTGAATCTGGTGAATTGTAATGATTAGGCTGGTCTTTATGAATATTTGGATAAATGGTTGAAATCGTTGAACTGATTTAGTTGCCGTATGTGGAATGCTTCCTTGTGTATGGATCTGTGTGGTTTTAATAATTGTAAGTCTAAGGGTTTGTTGTCAACTACTATTGTGGTCCGAAGTTTCAATGGGTCAGTACTATTGTCTAGATCCAAGAAAACTCTGTGCATATGTGTGTTGTCTGATAATTGACCGTGTGATTGGTAACGAGTCTAATAAATAGCCTATGATAAGTGTTACTATTAGGAAGGTAGAAATTGGACGATCTATGTGTGTCAGACCATAATTGTATAGAGACCTAATTAAGTCTAAAGACCAAGAATAATAAAGGAGGTAATGTCATCATGTTTAGCTTAGGTGTAACACTCTTGGAAGTGTTCTAAAATGGTTGTTGTGATGTAAGTCTAAATCGTTTATTTTGTATGATAAGTTGGGTTAAGCTTAAGTATGACTTGAATAAGAGAGTACTAGTCGGTGGGTACTATGATAGTAAGGTCCTTGTATATGCGAATGAGTTGATTGTACTTGACTGTGGTTGGAACCTTATGTGAACAATAAGACTTGATGAATCGGTGAAATGATGTGTACAACGTGACTTATATGGATTATTGAACTGTCTAGTATAGGTTTATTTGGTGTCAACTTGATATTTACCTCTGTTACGTATCTTCGGTCACTGTCGTCCTATGATGTCTATGGAGGTACGATGTGTACTCATGCTACACTTACTGCATCTTTTCTGATGCAGATACAGGTCCCTCTGCCAGTTCAAAATCTTGAGTTTGAGTCCGAGCAGGTTGACTTCCAGTATTCAGGGTGAG
This sequence comes from Anisodus tanguticus, assembly GCA_034509755.1. Lineage (NCBI taxonomy): Eukaryota > Viridiplantae > Streptophyta > Magnoliopsida > Solanales > Solanaceae > Anisodus > Anisodus tanguticus. The sequence continues at coordinate 29,359,228 of CM067558.1, forward strand.
GATGCTATCTTCTAGCATACCTTGGATACTCATTCTCTTACTATGTCTTTACCTTGATTCGAGAGACATGATTCAAATTTTCAGACTATGTAGTTTGACTTATGTGATCTTTTATTTAGACTTGTATCTGTATTAGCGCCCTTGTATTATTGACCAGATCTGGGGAGGGGGGGTTGTATTTGATGATTCAGGCTTATGTTCCGCTTTTACAGAAATATGAGATAGTTTAATTAATATTACTATTTCCGCAATTCTTCTTGATTTTGTTGATAATTTGGGAAGTGGTTCGTCTACCGGTAGGGAATGTGTAGGTGCCACCACAATTCATGCAAAGGGGCCGTGACACATTATTATCTCAGCGTTTCCAAGCCATCTCATAATAATATCATTACCTTTCCTTTTCGGTCTCATTGGACCTACAACATTCCATACCACTCCATTCATTATCACAGTAATCATGAGTGTATGAATGCAACAATAATAAGGCAAGTAGTCATGGTGTATGGGATGCAATCAATTTCAACAGATGAAATACGCATGCTTAAGAATTATCAATGACACATAATTTCATAAAATCGGTCTTTCATATCAAAAGCATATGTGATGAGTAAACACAACAAGTATTAATCAATGGCGATAAGCCCACATAATGGCGAAAAGCCCACATAACAATAGTCGGAATCAACCCTAAGGCTGATTCCCCAAATCACCCATCAAAACAGTTCAACACCGGTACCCACCCAAGAGCTCATCACAACCGCTAAGGTGGACCCCCAACACACCCAATACCCCTCAGTATTTATAACAATTACATGCTTCTATCAGAGTCTAGTAATATTAAACCGTAGCCTACCTCAGAGCCGAACGGGTGCCACGAACATCAATCCTCTGCCAAGGCCTTGCCCTAACCAAGCGCCTATGAATAATCATAGTCTAACATATAGATTCTATGTTAATAAGATATTCTAATACACAAACAAATGCATAGCCTTTTAATGCAACCGAATATCCAACCCCCAAATTGACCTCGGGCCCACAAGTGTATAAATCAGAACTTTAGTAGTCTAGAATCATGAAAAAGTTCTAATGAATCATATCCCGAAGTTAAATAGGAAACTAAGAAATTTTAGGCTTCCAATTGTATAAACTAGTCAAAGTCCCAATTAGGAACCCTAAATTCTTCCCCACATCATAATAGATCATACTATCACTACCCAACTCATATTTACAATATTAAATCATAAAGATCAATACTTAGTCTCCAATTTCATAGTTTAAGCCTCTTATTATCTAACATGAACCCTAGATTTTATTTACCTAAAACAAGGAAATAAGCCTAGATTCTAGTACATAAACATGTTAAGGAAATGGAAATGGATTGAGATCTTATCCCAAGTGAAATAATGATCGAATACTTCAACAATCACCTCCCCACTGAGCTTAGGTCTCACAATATAAAAATAGAGAGAATGATTTCCAAATGGGATTTTAAATTCAACGTCTGGAAACAGGGATCCCGCTTCGGCAAGATTGACCTCACCGAAGCGGCTCGCTTCCGCGGAAAACTGCCACAGAAGCGGCCAACTTAATGTACCTAGAAGACGCAGAAGCAAAAAAATCATCAAAGAGGTGGATCGCCTCTGTGCAACAATGGTCATAGGAGCGGACTTTCTGAACCTTGCCAAGGCTCGCATCTACGGATCAACCTCCGCAGAGGTGACTCCACAGAAGTGTGCGCAGAAGCAGCCACTGGTCCCCTAGTGCGACACACCAGAAACCATCAACTTAAGGAATTTAGCAACTCTCCACCAAACACCCGAAACACTCCCGAGGCCTCTTACATACAAACCAGACATGCTACACAAGTGTAAACGATGCTACGAACTCGCTCGCACACTCGTATTTCTCACACGATAAAGCTAAGGCCCTCTTTTCTATGAAAACACCCAAAAAGGTCCAAAATCACAAATTAGCAAATAGTGACACAAAACATATCCGAATGCCTCAGGAAGCGATCCAAGGACTCGACTAAGTCATAAATAATGCTCCGGACCTACCAAAAATGACGAAACTCAGAAACGAAATACATATACTCAAAAGTCAATTTTAGGACAACTAGTTCAATTCAAAACTATCAAATTTGGGCTTTTCTTCTGAATTACATCTACAAGTACCTCGGCAATCGTGCTACCCATCCATTCGAGTCACAAACTCCACATAGAGTCTACATGAAGGTTAATTTGGGCAAATAAAGGTCTTTAGCTAAAAATGACCAGATGGGTCATTATAGATAAGTACATATGTCTTTGTACCCATCAGTAAGACTCTACTAGACATTGATCATAACTTGCAAGACCGAGGAACATAGAGCTCTAGTACCACTTTGTCACGACTCAATTCCCCTTAACTTAAGATGACATTCAACTATCGCTAGCCAGGAAAACCTAGGAGTTTGATAAACAATTCCTTCTATAATTAAAACCTTTTGAATCTGAACGATTGCAACCAACATAAATAATAATAGAATTCGGTTACCTTGCAAAAATGATACCATAATAAATCTCAAGGACGGATGATACTAGTCATGAGCAACAAAGAAGGAAAATACAAGGCATATATAAAATATAATATTTTCCTAGAATGTACTATGAATATAATATGATAAATAGACAAGACATTTTAGCCACTGCATGATGAATAAAGCGACTCACTACTAGATCTCGAGTCTTGAACTAGACCTTACTCACGTACATCATTGGTGCTAGGATCCATACCTGCATATGTAGTGCAGAAGTGAAGTATGATCAAACCAACACACAGATAGCAGGAAACATAAACCACCTCCAATAGTATAGCAATGACATTACTTAAAAACAATCAACACCTTTAGCATATACAAAATATCAAGAGATAGAGAAAGATGCATTTTCTTTAGGACGCCTAAATTCCAGAGGAATGGAGGTGGAGCACAATGGTTCTGTTGTACAAGAATATGGGTGATATTCAGAACTGCAATAACAATAAGGGTATCATGCTTCTAAGCCACACGATGAAAATCTAAGAGAGGGTGATCGAGTAAAGGATGAGGAAATGTGTGTATAACTCTGAAAACTTATTTGGATTCATGTCAGAGCGATCAACTACAGAAGCTATCCACCTTGTAAGGAGATTGGTGGAGCAATAGAGGGACAAGAAAAGAGACCTACATATAGTATTCATTGACCTAGAAAATGCGTATGATAAAGTCCCGAGAGAGGTTCTTTGGAGATGTTTGGAGTCTAGATGTGTGTTTGTAGCTTACATTAGGGCTATTAAAGACATGTATGATGGAGTCAAGACTCGGGTTAGGATAGTGGGAGGTGACTCTATACACTTTCCGTTCATGATGGAGTTATGCGGACTTGACGTCATCCCCACCTTCCTCCAGTATATCACTGGCAGTCCTTCGTGAGTGCACCAAAGATCATCCCTTAGCCGATTTCTATTTGTCTATGAGATAGATGAATTGACACGACATATTCAAGGAGAGGTACCATGGTATATGTTATTTGCGAATGACATAGTTTTGATCGAAGAGAAGGGGAACCTTGGAGTAACTGGTAAAGTTACTACCATATGACCTAGAGGTCACGGGTTCAAGCCGTGAAAACAACCTCTTACAGAAATGCAAGATAAGGATGCGTACAATAGACCCTTGTGGTCCGACCCTTCCCCGGACCCCGCGCATAGCGGGAGCTTAGTGCACCGGGCTGCTCTTTATAATTTTGATCGAAGAGAAATGCGATGGAGTTAATGATAGGCCAGAAGTTTGTAAAAAGGTTTTAGAGCTTAAAGGTTTCAAGTTAAGCAGGACTGAAACAGAGTACCTAGAGTGTAAGTTCAGTGGCGTTGCGAATGAGATAGAGGTAGTGAAGATATATGAACAAGTCATACCTAAGAGAAGAAACTTCAAGTATCTTGGGTCTGTAATCCACAGAGATAGAGAGATTGACGATGATATCACTCATTGCATTTGAGGGGGATGGGTGAAATAGAGGCTTGTCTCCGAGGTACTGTGCGATAAGAATATGTCGCCAAAGCTTAAAGGAAAGTTATACAAAGTGGTGGTTAGACTAGATTTTTTGTATGATGCAGAGTGTTGGCCAATCAAGAATGACCACGTTCAGAAGATGAAGGTAGCGGAGATGAGGATGCTCAGATGGATGCGCGGTCATACGATGAGAGATATGATTAGGAATGAAGTTATAGAGTCAAGGTGGGAGTGGCATCAGTGGCGGACACGATGAGGGAAGCAAAACTGAGGTGGTTCGAGCATGTGAAGAGGAGGGGCGATGATGCGCCAGAAGGAGGTACGAGAGGTTGGTTGTAGCTGGAGTTAGGAGAGGTAGAGGTAGGCCAAAGAAGACTGGAGGGAGGTGATTAGACAAGACATGACACAACTTCAGATGACTGAGGACATAACCTTAGATAGAAAGATATAAATGTCTAAGATTAAGATAGAAGGCTAGTAGTAGGTAGCTAAGTGTGGTGAGGGAGGGGGTGTGTTTTCTTCTCCTCTTTTCCTTTTAGTAGTAGTTGTCAAATATCACATTGCTTTTATTTTCTTGATGGGTATTACTATATGTTTCCACATTTATTTTATATCTTGTTATTTGCTATCTCTTTTAATATATTTCTGCGACATGTACTTTTCTTCTGAACCGAGGGTCTACTAGAAACAGTCTCTCTACCTCACAAAGGTAGAGGTAAGGTTTGCGTATATTCTACCCTCCTCATACCCCCACCTTATGGGACCACACTGGGTTTTTTGTTGTTGTTGTATAGATAGAGATGCATTTATAAAGCAAATAACATCCTTAGACTACTAACACAGGTCAAGCATAAAAGATAGCCATGCTCAACATAAATAATCTACCAAAAAGAAATTTGAAATCAAGAAGTACAGTAAAAATGCAATCTTTATAAGTTACTAGCACTCCAGGTACGGAATACACAATATCATCTCGTTGTCTCACTTGAATATGTCTATCACATCAACCTTAACAAATCTGGATCATCAATGCCCTCTTAACATAAAACCATCTGATACCAGCTCAACACAGACAATTCACAACACAAGTAACCTACTCACATCAATATCAACATGCACACCATACGGGAGGTACCAATTCTGTTACTCACGATGGACGAATCCAATTCACATGCGCAAAACATGACCATACCGATGATCTCATGGACTCAATAGTCCTCACATTAGAATATTATATCCGGAATCTGAATAGCCCCATAACTCCATATCAAATCGGACTCACACGATCCCCAATATTGTGGGCTTAAGATTGCATTGTCTTATATCATAACTGTTGGAAATTAGCCTTTGGCGGGAGTTGCGACCGACCAACTTTAACGGCTTAAACACTAGTGTTACGTATGTTGGAGAATCCGGTTCTTCACACATGCATGATGTACTAAGTACGTAGATAACCGTAGGGCCAAGAATCGTCAAATTTCATTGAGAAATGAAAGAGATATTGGTTCACGAAGTAAGGTGTTTGAAGCATGGAAAAGTGTGGTGTGTGATCAATTCTCCCTCATCGGTAGAGGAAGAAAGAATTGTTGTGTATATAATACTTGAAATTGGTTTGGGGTTTGGGACCCCAAGGGGTATCCCATGTGTTTAAAGGAGGGAGGACCTAGATGTGCTTCGGTTCAAGTAAAGACCACACGCGCGCCGCCGCCGCCCGCCCGTCCGGTCCGGTTCCGGTTCCGGTTCCGGGTTCCGGGTTCTCGGGTTCTCGGGTTCACGGGTTCACGGGTCGTGGGTCGTGGGTCATGGGTCGTGGGTCGTCGTGGGCCGGGCCGTGGGGTGGGGCGGGTCGTGGGTCGTGGGTCGTGGGCCTTCGATATTATCTTTTTGGGCCGAAAACTTTGCCGAAGTACGTTTGATCCCGAAGTTTCGGATGTGCGTTTGGACCAGGTTTCAAGATGTACGGTTTGGTCCCCGAAGTTTTTCGAGAAAATCGAATTTCGACGGTCCGAACGAAACGTCCAAAGACTCAATTCGGACCATTTATTTTGGCTGAATTACACCTCCTATAATGGCCAATCCGTTGGCATTTTTCACCATTTATTTTGGTGGATTAACTACCTCCATAATGGCCATTATTTGGCCAATAATGGCTGTTATGGGGGCGTTAAACAGACCCTCCCTCACCTATATAAACACCCCTTATACCATTGTTGAGGAGTACTTAACATACACGAAAATACACAAAGCAAAAATCAGTTTCTTCCTAATCTTCCAAGCATCATTTCATTGCTCAATATTCTTCACGGTAGCTTTTGAGTTTCCTTTGCTCAATAGTTCCATTGCTGTTTTATCTTGGGAGACGAATTGTCCAGGACGTATAAAGGATACATACGGGGCAATATTGTCTTAAGGATAGAGTGCCACACTCGACTCAGCATAAACAACTTTCCCGTTTTCTTGTTCAACAAAAGTGTAATTTCAATTTTGTTGTTATATTGTAATTTTCAGCTTTCTTGTTGAATTGTAATTTCAATTCCTACATAAGCAGTTACTTGTAATTTCCGTTTCCTGCAAATCCTTGTAACCCAACAACTTAAGACAATATCTTGCTTACGGTAACTGCAATAACATGGCTGGAAATATGTCCGATGTTGTCTTTATCGCTTTGCCTCTCGAGGCAATGTTGTCGCCAATCTTCGCTCGCTCAAGGCGATAACACCGCCGCCCTTTGCTGCTCTTCTTGCTTCGCCGCCACCGCTCAAGGCAAGTAACACCGCGCCTTCCCGGCCATCGGAGCTCCACCCTCTTCTTCACACCACCATGATCGCCCTGAAAAATTCATGGGATCGAATTCAAAAGATGGCAAGAAAAGATGCCGTTCTATCTAACGATTATGGGCATGGCCCGATTCCTTACGGAAGATCCTCCACAAGTGGAGATGAAATGGACTCTTCGCCCGCTGAAACGGGTGAAGGGGGCCTTGGTATCCATGTCGTTAACGGCATGAAGATGGTTCGTGATGCATGGAATCATAGCGATTTCATGTGCAAGAACTATATACTTAATCGCTTGGCGAGACCCTCTCTACACGGTCTCTCGCACCGTTGGCACCGCCAAAGAGTTGTGGGAAAAGCGCAAAAGAAGTACAACGCACAAGATGCGGGTACTAAGAAGTTCATCGTTGGGAAATTTCTAAAATTCCAAATGGTGGACAAGTAAGACGATGATGTCCCAAGTCCGGGAATTCCAAATGATTTTACATCACCTGGATTTGGAAGGACCGAAACCAAATGAGCGAGTTTTTGGTTGCATCGCCGATTGAAAAGTTACCTCCTTCATGGAATGAGTTTATGAGTTACTTGAAACTCAAGACAAAGGAGATGACCTTTGAAGAGCTTGTTATCAAACCGCAAATCCGGAAGATAATAAGAAGACCTTGCCAAAGGGTAGACAACATGCCGAGGCAAAGGCAATCTGGCAGAGGCCAAAGGGAACTCAAGCAAGAAGCGGAAGTTCCGAAAAGACGGCAAAGCCCCCGCAACAGAGATGTTCGGAGGTAATTGTCATCACTTGTGGGAAACCCGGTCACGGGATCAAGGAATGCCGCAAGCTCAAGACCGAGCAACAACAGAAAGCCAAGTCAAAAGGCAAGGCTCAAGCAAACGTCGTCAAGGACACGCTCCTGGATGACATGATCGAGGAATTCTCTGCAAGGTGGTGCTAGAAGCCAACTTGGTGGAGAATCCGATGCGGTGGTGGGTGGACACGGGTGCAACAAGACACATCTGTTCCAACAAAGATGCCTTCTCCACGTACACTCCGGTCTCCGACAAGAAGTCGTTCATGGGCAACAACGCTTCCTCGGACGTGCTAGGGGTTGGAAAGGTGGTCCCGAAGATGACTTCCGCAAGGAACTCACTCGAAGGAAGTGATGCACGTCCCGAGATATTAGAAGAAATCTAGTTTACGGACCTTTATTGGTTAATGCGGCTTTAGGCTAGTGTTTGAATCAAATAAATTTGTACTCACTAAAAATGGCACATTTGTGGGGAGGGGCTTCGTCTGTGAAGGCCTCTTCAAAGTGAATGCCATGTCGTATTGCGTCAAGGAAATAAAGTTGAGTCTTCTTCTTATTTGCTTGAGTCTTCTAATTTATGGCATCATAGATTAGGACACGTAAACTACAAGTCTATTCAAAGGTGGTAAAGATGGAGTTGTTGCCTTCTATCGATATAAACCCTCAACATAAATGTGAGGTGTGCGTAGAGGCAAAACTCACCAAGCTTCCTTTTCGATCCGTCGAAAGGAATACCGCTCCTCTAGAACTTATTCACACGAGATATATGTGATTTGAAGTTTGCACAAACTAGAGGGGGAACAAGTACTTTGTGACATTTATAGATGATAGCACAAGGTATTGTTACCTTTACTTGTTGAAAAGTAAGGATGAAGCCTTTGAAGCGTTCCGACGTTACAAAGCGAAGTTGAGAATCAACTTAGCCTACGGATTAAATCCATTCGTAGCGATAGAGGGGAGAATATGTAGCGCCTTTTGAGGAATATTGTGCCCAAGAAGGCATTATTCATCAAACGACGGCTCCATACTCACCTCAATCAAACGGTGTGGCGGAACGTAAGAACCGCACATTAAAGGAAATGATGAATGCCTTGCTTATCAATTCCGGACTTTCCCAAAACATGTGGGGAGAAGCCGTCCTTACCGCTAATACGATTCTGAACAGAGTCCCACATAAAGGTAAGGACAAAACTCCATATGAATCATGGAAAGGAAAGAAACCCACCTACAAGTACTTTAAGGTGTGGGGTTGTCTGGCAAAGGTTGAAGTACCTAAGCCAAAGCAGGTCAAGATTGGACCAAAGACTGTAGATTGCATATTCATCGGATATGCAAATAACAGTAGTGCTTATCGCTTCTTAGTGCATAAGTCAGATATTCCAGATATCCACCAGGGTACAATAATGGAATCAAGGAATGCTCTATTCTTTGAAAGTACCTTTCCTAGAAAGGAGAAAGACATAACCTCTCGCAAGCGAAGTTATGCACAAAGCTCTCAAGAACCGGGAGTCCTTGACTGCCGGATCTAAATGGTTCGGATCTAGCGAATCTCGAGGTGGTGAACATCCGGAATCTAGTGTTCCGATTCTCGTAACTTGGAGACTCCGAGAGATGGATCTAAGGCGAAGTAAAAGGGCCGGAAGGATAAATCCTTTGGTCCCGACTTTGTAGCTTACATGGTTAATGATGAACCAAGGACAATTGCTCGGGCGTTGTCAACTCCGGAAGCACCGCTCCGGAAAGAAGCTATTGAGAGTGAAATAAGCTCCATTCTCGCATAACCATACTTGGGAGTTGGTTGATCTTCCTCCGGAAATAAACCGTTGGGTTGTAAATGGATACTCAAACGGAAATACAAGGCAGATGGGTCTATAGACAAGTACAAGGCCGGGTTGGTAGTCAAGGGCTATCGACGGACGAAGGCTTTGACTACCTTGACACATACTCTCCGGTATCCGGATGACATCCATACGGGTATTTATTGCGATCGCGACTTTGCGTGACCTTGAGATACACCGAGATGGATGTTAAGACAAACCTTCCTAAACGGTGATTTGGAAGAAGAAATTTATATGGACCAACCCGAGGGGTACGTGGTTCAAGGGCAAGAGAAGAAAGTCCGTCGACTTATCAAATCTCTCCGTATGGGCTGAAACAAGCCCCGAAACAATGGCACGAAAAATTTGATAGTACTCTACTATCGAAGGGGTTCGCCATTAATGAGTGTGATAAATGTGTTTACACGAAAGGTAACTCGACTCATTTGTTATGATATGCCCGTATGTAGATGACATGTTGATCACGGGAAGCGGTCCTAGGATAATCCTAGAGACTAAGAACATGTTGAAACAATGCTTCGACATGAAAGATATGGGTATCGCGAGATGTCATCCTAGGGATTAAAATCTCTAAGACGTCGACGGACTGGTCTTATCTCGGTCTCACTACATCGAGGATGTTTTGAGAAAGTTCAAGATGTTAGACAGTTCTCCGATAGCGTCACCAATGGATATAAATCATAAGCTTGATAAAAATCTTGGTGCACCCGTATACCGGGAGCGATATGCACAGTAATCGGTAGTTTGATGTATATAACAAACCGCACCCGACCCGATATTGCTTACGCAATCAATAAGTTGGCTAGGTTCACCCGTAATCCAAGTGATAATCACCGGAAGGCGTTGAATCGGGTATTACAATACCGAAATACACGTTAAACTTCGGGTTACACTATTCGAGATATCCAATTTGTACTAGAGGGGTACGGTGATGCAACTGGATATCCGATATAGAGAACACCAAGTCCACCGGTGGGTATATATTTACAATTGGTGGTGGGGCGTATCTTGGAAATCCTCTAAGCAAACTTGCATCGCCCGATCCACGATGGAATCGGAGTTTATCGCTTTAGACAAAGCGGGAGAAGAAGCCGAGTGGCTTCATGACTTCTTAGAGGATGTTCCGTGTTGGAACAAACCCGTACCTTCGGTAATGATCCACTGCGACGTCGGTCGGCTCTAGGAAGGGCACGGAATGTTATGTACAACGGCAAGTCTCGTCATATTCGACGGAGGCATAAGACCGTTAGGCAAGCGATCACCACGGGTATAATATCCATTGATTACATCAAGTCAAAGGATAATATAGCAGACCCATTGACAAAGGGCCTACTCAAGGATCGGATGGCTTGCTGTCAGGGGAATGGGCTTAAAACCCAAAATATAAGGACCAATACGGTGGTAACCCAACCTTACGAACCGGAGATCCCAAGTAATTTGGTTCAATGGGAAAACTAAGTCAGTAAAGGTTCGGTTGATCGCTTCGGTAGAAGCATGAGCACTTCGGATAGTGATTTCGAAAAGAAACACCAAATCCAAAGCCGTTCCCGCGATAGACATTAAGTGCTATCTGCAGTATGGGTAAAGGTTAAGTTTTCAAAACTCGTAATGATCCTCAACGGTTGAGGCTAGGTTCTTGGGAAACTTTTAATGGTTCCTAACACTTGTGAAGTGGGGTATAGCAGGATACCTTGTAGGAGACCACCTATTTAAGTGCGAGGACAAAGCCGCCTCAAAATGAACGCACTTAAGAATCCAAGACGTTGTCCATGGCCAAAACGGACAAAACATTACGAAGAAGAGAGTAAGGGAATTTGTTGTGTTGGTATCATTGTCTTGGCTTACACTAAACAACGACGGTTCAAGACATCACGTTCACCGCGCGTAAGTAAGTCCGATGGTATTCAACTATGGAAGGTTCAAAGCCGAGGCTACCTTTCCTTATGCAACATCGGTCCATTTGAAATATTCTTTGGAAATGAAAAGACACCATGTGAGTGCGCCAAAATCTCTTTCAAGAGGGGATTGTTGGAAATTAGCCTTTGGCGGGAGTTGCGACCGACCAACTTTAACGGCTTAAACACTAGTGTTACGTATGTTGGAGAATCCGGTTCTTCACACATGCATGATGTACTAAGTACGTAGATAACCGTAGGGCCAAGAATCGTCAAATTTCATTGAGAAATGAAAGAGATATTGGTTCACGAAGTAAGGTGTTTGAAGCATGGAAAAGTGTGGTGTGTGATCAATTCTCCCTCATCGGTAGAGGAAGAAAGAATTGTTGTGTATATAATACTTGAAATTGGTTTGGGGTTTGGGACCCCAAGGGGTATCCCATGTGTTTAAAGGAGGGAGGACCTAGATGTGCTTCGGTTCAAGTAAAGACCACACGCGCGCCGCCGCCGCCCGCCCGTCCGGTCCGGTTCCGGTTCCGGGTTCCGGTTCCGGGTTCTCGGGTTCTCGGGTTCACGGGTTCACGGGTTCACGGGTCACGGGTCACGGGTCGTGGGTCGTGGGCTGTGGGCCTTCTGATATTATCTTTTTGGGCCAGAAAACTTTGCCGAAGTACGGTTTGATCCCGAAGTTTCGGATGTGCGGTTTGGACCGAGAATTCTTTCGGATGTACAGTTTGGTCTCCGAAGTTTCAAGATGTACGAGTTTGGTCCCCGAAGTTTCAAGATGTAAAGTTTGGTCCCCGAAGTTTTTCGAGAAAATCGAGAATTTCGACGGTCCGAACGAAACGTCCAAAGCACTCAATTCGGCCATTTATTTTGGTGAATTACACCTCCTATAATGGCCAATCCGTTGGCATTTTTCACCATTTATTTTGGTGGATTAACTACCTCCATAATGGCCATTATTTGGCCAATAATGGCTGTTATGGGGGCAGTTAAACAGCCCTCCCTCACCTATATAAACACCCCTTATACCATTGTTGAGGAGTACTTAACATACACGAAAATACACAAAGCAAAAATCAGTTTCTTCCTAATCTTCCAAGCATCATTTCATTGCTCAATATTCTTCACGGTAGCTTTTGAGTTTCCTTTGCTCAATAGTTCCATTTTGTTTTATCTTGGGAGACGAATTGTCCGGGACGTATAAAGGATACATACGGGGCAATATTGTCTTAAGGACAGAGTGCCACACTCGACTCAGCATAAACAACTTTCCCGTTTTCTTGTTCAACAAAAGTGTAATTTCAATTTTGTTGTTATATTGTAATTTTCAGCTTTCTTGTTGAATTGTAATTTCAATTCCTACATAAGCAGTTACTTGTAATTTCCGTTTCCTGCAAATCCTTGTAACCCAACAATAACTCCACAATAATGTCATATCAAGAAACGGAGAAGAAAATGAAGTAACACTGTGCATACCATGTAAAAATCAAAATAGAAACTTTTAACAAATGCAGAGATAGATAATGCTTTTCTAGCATGTAAACTAGTCATGATTCATAACCAAGGAATAAGTAATATGCTTAGATCATCGTACAACATGTATGAAAAGTAAAGCTACACTTTAGCATTATAAGTAATCCCTTATTAATCACCTAGTAGTTGCATATATGTCCGTCACACTATATATACACCACCCCCCACATTACAAAGCACATACAACATAAAATTTGAAAGATTTCTCTAATGAGGTGAAAATCACAACTTATCTTGAGTCAAATGAGCTTTAACCCCCTTAAGATCACATTTGCCTGCCATGATGCATCCAAACGGCTCCACTCTAACCAAAAAAATGCTTAACAATGTAAAATAAAGCTAACAAACTTAATTTTATAATTTAATACGCGATATAGGTCAAAGTCAACCAGAGCCCACATAGTCAAACATCAAAACTGTTTACATTTCTGAGTCACCCATAAACCAAAGAACCCAAATCTATAGTTAGATTTTCATTTCTAGTTCAATTGCTATTCCAAATCATCTATTTTCTATTTCCAATGCTTGGTCCAAAATTCCCAATTTTACACCTTAAATATCATATTGTAGGAATCAAATCTAATGGATAATCATGATATATAATTAAAACCGAGTTTAAATTGCTTACTCCAACTTAATAGATGAATTCCTCTCCAAAACTTGTGCTGAGCCGAACTCAAAATCTCAATAAAGGAGTGGATTGAATAAAATTTGGAAATAGTTTTTTTTTATCACTGACAGAACTTTTCTGCAATCGCGAGAGGGAGCCACACGATCACAAAGTGCAGCCAGGCAGAGACCGTACGCGGACGTGATCAACACTGCGCGATTGTGAAGAGAATAATAGAGAAGCCTGCGTGATCGCGCCCCAGTGCTCCGCCATCACGAGCACTACATCAGAACTAGAAAACTAAATTCTACAAACTAAAATTGCAAATTTTGGGTTTGAAATCCACACGAACCCCTCGAACTATCCCAACAAATTCCAAATGATAATATTGACTTGTACAAAATTTCAAATCATATGTAGTATTTAAGCCAAGCGCAGCGAAATATTAAAGTAGGAACTTAGCTTCATCCATTATTCAAGTGTCATGGGAATTACCTTCTTTTAGTACCGAAATTGTAACCCTAAAACAATAGTAAAAATCATAGAGCCTTCTAGCTTATATCTATCACAATTTCATAATACTGAACTGATGGAGTCACATGCGTATTTATAAGTAGGTTAGGGACTTAAGCAAAAACTTTAACCCTAAGAACTACTCCATAAAATATAGTTGTCCTAGGGATTCCTAATAAAATGTTTCCTCCCATCAAGAAAACTTTCGGATATGTATAACTAAGAAATATTATATGCCATATATTATTACTTGGGAGACAAGGTAAATAATTTATTATCATAATGTGTGAGTCACATTAAATATCTCATAAAAGAGTCATGTACTTCTTACATTCCCCCACTTGGTCCACATATTATAATATGATAATCCTTTATGAGTGATAATCATTGCCATAGACTTTGTTCACTTTATTAAATTGTTATGCAACAATCACTTTAACTAGAACATATTAAAGCATGAATCATGGCGGTCATGCTCCTAAACAAACACTTCCTTTCATGTATTACAATGTATAACATATTCTGATAAAGTGTCCAACAACTTTATGAATAAACTTAATACAAGTTATTTAAAGACGAACTTTATTGATCCAATGATCACAACATAATACATGAAAACTTAAAATGTGCACTGTCATGTATAACAAAAAAGCGATAATGTCTAGATAAAATATTAGAGAACAAAGCAAGACTAAAATGAGTTGCTAAGACCCATACGGGTTACATGATCCTTGAAAACGTTAGCTGATAAATCTTTAGTCATAAGATCAACAATCATCAAAGACTTACACCGTCAGTGTATATTAGTTAAACTCCAAAGTAAGTATGCGTACTGCGGGGTGAATAGCTATAGCCTATAGATGCATATTTTTTTGATGGTGTGTCTGATATTATAATTAATTTTGTATAAACTTTTTTGGTACTCCTATCAATATTACAGTGTTATCCTTAAGTTGTTAGTATCTGTTCGTTCAAATGCATCAACCAAAGCGTATTATAAATGAAGACCGCATTTCCTCCCGATTATTTTATTTGTGGATCATTATAAAAAAAATTAAATTATATGACCTTTCATATAGAAAATGGAATACGAAAATTTAATAGATAAATTATCAGAGATTTTTGTAGGATCATTTCTTCTATTTTTTAGCTGGTTATAGTATATCATTTTCTCGTAATATCATACAAAACAATTTTCTGGTCCTTCATAAAGTAGGTAGGTTAATTCTTTTCGAAAGTATATAATTATATTATTAAGTATTTTCACTATTATATCTTCTAAAATACAATTATGTATAATTGGTTATAATAATTTTTATTAGAAATCTATAGAGTACTATTATAAGTAAAGTATACCTGACGTCATAATACTCGGCAAGTATATGGAATATCATTACCCTATACCTGCAATGGTAGAATTTGGAAAGTCTACTGATAGATATAATCTTACTGTTTAGGGAAAATAAAATAAAACAAAACAATAATATGAACTCTTTAGTGAGACTTATTGACAAATGATGTGCTTATTGAGTGAAAGGTGGAACTTGTAATTATTTCAAAAAAGTTAAGTTATCTTTTGGGTATAATTATTTGGTATTTTGAAATGCACTTACTTGACTAAATTAGAATCTTTTTTTAAATTTATGATGGAACCGACTAGCGGCACTTTCGAGATGCCACCTTGAAATATCAAAAAAGTCTTTTTAATTCCATTTGACTCGGGGCTTCAGGGACCCTCCAACAGAAACCTAGTTAAGAGTTTCTTCATTTGAAAATTTGAATTCGAAATCTCTAATTAATAATAAAAGATTTCATCTACCCTACCACTCTTCCAATGATTTAAATAAGAACGCCAAATACTATATTCAATTTATGATTTTAGTTATGTATATTAATAATATAATTTTTATATAATTAATTCATATTCTTATAAAATTACTATTTTATTACAAAAAGTTACATGTAAAATGAAGTTATAGATCAATAAATGTACAAAACATAAACTCTTTTTTACTTTATAAATATAAATTGGACAATTAATTACTGATTCCCGCAGCGTCAGCCATACGGCATGGGTTTGTCAAAGAACTTATTGGGATACACAAATTCTAGAAACATTTTTATAGAAGTACGGTATTAAATTCGAATAAGCATTTGTATAGTATTCCCTTCGTTCAGTTTTAATGATCCACTATATTAAAAATAGTTATTCAATTTTACTTATTCATTTTAAAAAATCAAAAAATAATTTATTATTTTTTTCTATTTTATTCTTAGTATTAATAAGTCAAACTTTTCAAAAAAAATTTCAACACTTTAAAATTATACTAGTCAAACTTAATTTTTTACAAAGTTCCACTCTTTAGTCTCTTTTTATGGGAAATATATGAATTGTTGGAATTCATTACTTAATCAATTGGCTGCACATTTTTTTAATAAGCTTTAAATTAATTTCAATCATTACGTAGTAAATAATAATAGAAATAATATGGTAATCTTTTCATTATATTTTTAACTTCTTAATAGACATGATAGACATGTCAAGTCAATATGTGATAAGTAAAACTACACTAATGAAGTACTACTATTAATATGAATAAATAAATATACAAATTAAAAGACTCATCAGTTTACGAGAATCATTTGTTACTAGTATTAGTACTTGATTGCTTATAGTACCAAAATTTAAAGTTGTTTCTTTTGTCATTTATTTAGTACCAGTTGAGTTGACCTGGTTATTCAACTTTATTAATTCTCATTTTTGTAGTAATGATGAAACGGCTCTTTAAAAGTAGCTAAGACTCTCGAAATTAAATACTCCCTCCGTTTCAAATTCTTTATCATTTTAGAAGTTCAAATTAAATTAATTATTTATTCTCTATTTTATCTTTAGTATACTTTTTTCATTAATGAAGATACCAATTTATAGAGAGTAAACATTTAATGAAGGAAATTTTAACTTAGAAATATATAAGGGTAAAGTTGTCAAATACCTCATTAAAAAGGTCATTGCAACACTGCATAGAGATAGTAATCAAAGATATAAATATTATTCTCTGGATAAAAAACAGTGTCCACTTATCCATTTGCATATCTTAAGTAAATAGAATAATACCTTTTAAGCAAAAATAAGTAATTCAACAAAAGTACTGTTAAATAGTTATTGTGATTTGATCACCCAACATTTAATATGAGCAAATCTGAAAAAGTAAGGTTAATTCTTTCTTAATTTGATAAGATAACACTTTCTTTTACTTAAAAAATAAAGATTAAGTAGACACTCTTTTTGCTCCAAAAGGAATACTGTTCAATTTTTTTTTTGTCATCAGAAGTACTATTAATTCATCTACTTTCTTTTATTCCCTTTTTGTCTTTCCTACTCATTTTCACCAATTTTCTCTACCATTTTTTTTTAAAGAAGTTTGTTGTAAGAATTAATTTCACACATATTTACTTACTTTTTTTTTAACACACTAAAGTCACCAAATTATTTCCCATAACAGAAAAAACATTTAATTTTTCTAAGTATCACATAAGGCAAAAGCCGTAGCATAGGCTTTCCTCTACTAGTAGAAGGTATAGGCGAAGGCAAAGGATGTGTTAAAATTGAGATAGAGACGAGAATTTAGAGAGAGAAAAATAATGAGAGAATTCGTTCTACTTTGTATTCATCATAATGACCTACTTATATAGAAGTAAGGTTCTTCTCCTAGTCTTATAAGGTAACCATATTCCATTAGGAATACAAATTCTACATTTACCATAATTACAATTGTACCATAAATAGACTAAACTATTATAGTTAGACTAGAATAGGGTCTGCAATATCCCCCTCAAGTTGGAGCATGGTGGGCTCGAATGCCCAACTTGCCAAGTAAATATTCTGCGATTTCTCCAAAGCCTTTGTAAACACATCGGTCAACTATTCACTGGTTGACATATGACTGGAAAATATTATACCAGATTGGATTTCATCCCGGACATAGTGACAATGAATTCTTTAGTTAAGTTTGAGGGAGTTTCGACTGATAAGGTGAGAGAGCGGTGTTTTGTCACACTTTATGCCGTAGAGGCTTTCGTGTTATTATATTAAAGATTCCTTGGTTACCATCAACTTCTGTACTCTCTTTCTTCGTTCCACGATGAACGATTGTTTAATTGGTATCTGATGTAACAACCTATTTAATCGTTATGTGCATTTTTAACTATTATACCCATGTTGACTCAATCCCCGAAGTTATCAGACGATTCTAGTTGAAGTTGAGAAATTAGAACCTTAAAGAGTGAAAGTGTTGACCTATAGTTGACTTATGTGTTGCCTTCTTCAGAATTCCTTCGATTTTTTGAGGTCCGGAGGGTCATTTATGACTTGGTGGGATAGTTGGTTTGGTTCTCGAGGTCTTCGGGAGTGTTCTTGACCATTGGTTGGAAAGTTAGTTTAGGCTGTTGGGGGTTGACCCGAAGAATAGACCTTCGATGGAAATTCTGAGACCACGAGTGAGTTCGTAGCATGCTTTTACATATGTGTAAATATCTATTTTGTGTCTAGGAGATCTCGGGTGATTGTTGAATTTCGGGTTAGAGTTGCATAAGACTTGTTTGCTGATTTTTTTGGTGTGCTCGTTGGGGCGAGCCTCAGTGCGCCCCAGCAGAAGGGACCACTACAACAGATGGTGATCCGTTGTAGTGAGTTTTTTGTGGTTTGGCTTGGGACCGCAGGCGCAGGTCCGCTGCATCAGACGATGTTTTTCTTGAATCATTTTAAGTGTGTTAAAACCTTACACTCCCTCATTTCGAAAATAGTTATCCAAATCACTCCTAGGCAATTCAACACAACTTTAGGTGGTTTCTTCTTGTGGTAAGATTTCTTAACCTTGTACTATCTTTATTTAGTTTTCGTAAGTTGATTAAATGATGAAAACAACCTAGAATCTAGTTGGGGGAGATGAGTCCAACCTAGTTAGGGTTTATTTAATTGTTAAGCTTAAAAATGGAAAATGATTGATGGGTTTTACTATTATAAGCTTGGGGTTCACTAGTTCATAGGTGATAATCTTGAATCTTCCCTTTTCTCGATGAAATTGATTGTTGGAAAAACTAGGGGTTTTACTTGTATGATGAAATTGGCCTAGTCTTGAGTTAATTTAGAAATCGGTTAGTAGGATTAGACTCCTAGAATGTTGAATTTCATAGTTCACTTTTAAAATGATCATTTTACCCTTGTGGGCTTCTTTCCTCTTTCTCACCTAATCAAATTGGATTTAAAGGAATAGTATAGTGTTTTGGGTGTTGTTGGTTTCATTCTATAACTTAGATTTCGATAATATTAGACTTCGAGTACGACCGTGATCCTCGAAAGAGAAAGATTCATGTGTGATCGTTGTGACTCTACTCGACATTCCAGGTAGGTTACGACTTACCTTATAGTTAGACTTCGGTTAGCGAAGTATATGTATAGTTAGATACTGTTGGAGAAAGCTTGCATGCCTTTGGGTATGAAATTGCGATGGATTACTTAGGTTAGCTATGGTTGACTGATTTGTGGACTTGTTGTCTCTTGTGATTTATTGTCTTGACTTTTTAGTGTTGACCTTGGACTTGCACTTAGTTGCCTTATCTTAATTGTGATATAGTTGTCTCTCATTCATCTTGCTATTATCATGGATAGAGGGAATGACTTGACTTGATACTGATATTGTGACATGTGTGGCACAATTGAAATACGATTATGATTTACACTTGAGATTGATACATGCATATCATTCATACATATTCCTTTTTGTGCTTGCTTTTTCAGGATATCTAGGGAAAGCTGGTACAGATGGAGGTGGACCTAGGGGTTGCTCAGTATTATGTAGATTAGCTCCAAACTTCCCAGGCTCGATTGAGGGCTCGATGTTAGAGGCTAAAACTTCATAGGATGACCGATCAAAATGCTGCCAAACTGAACATGGCATCGCCATCTTGCAGACCCGTGTGGATACCTTGAAGGAAGTTCATGAAGGATAGATTGATCTTCCTTTTGCTTTATCAGATGCCAAAGTCAACCTGGGTGCAGCAGAGATAGCTTTGTAGGACCTCCTTGGGGCTAAGGATACATCTTTGGAGAGGGAAGACTCCCCAAATCCCTCTGCAGCCTAAGGTACCCCTCCCTCATATTAGCTTATGTTAACTTCTCTATTCAGGCCTTCGTGTCTTTTTATTTGTTTTTAAGATATTTTGTGGGTAATTGGGCCAAAAATGTTTGGCTCGCTTTTTTACTGTATGACATTGCCTGGAGTAATACTGGACGCCTTACTATATGACAAACCTATGTACCAGTGATGCCTATATATATATATATATATATATATATATATGCGCTCCAATGTGAAGAATTAAGTTATTATCAATCCCATCATCTTTTTATTATAATACTTAACTGTTAGGGTGTAACCGCTATACCTTTCTTCCGGAACTATGTTCATATTCGAGTGTTTGTGTTTGAGCTTTGAGGGTTTGACTAGTGTTCATATTTTTGTTGTGTTACTTTTTAGAGTTTGAACCCTTTGCCCAATCCGAGTATGTCACTTTCAAAAACATTTTTTGTGACTGGGAATTCTTAAACATCCAGTTCACAATAGAGGAGGGCCTTTGAATTTAGTGATGATGATGAGGAATTCTTGACCTTATTTAAAGGCAAAAAGGTTCATGGAACCTGCACGCTCTTATGCCCCGGGGCCGTGTCGTGTGATTGAAGCGAAGTTATGGAGCCTTGTGGTCTCTGAGTTTGATGTTTGAACGTTTGAGTCCGAATATTAAAATTACGAACAATCGAGAGAAAAAATGGGATTCTTATTTCATTATCAAGATATAGGGGCAGACCACCATGTTGATACATGATTACAAAAATATACAAAAAAGTAGTCAAACTGCCTAATGCTGGGGACCCCGACTAGTCCCAGTTTTATTCTGATGAGCCCCATATAACGTGACATTGTCTACCTAAGTCCTTTACATGGTTTCTATATCTCTCTTCCCTAGTGTGAGAGCTCGAGTACTGAATCTGTTACTTCATGGACCTTTCTTCCTGAAGTCCCGACATTTGTTGAAAGTAATACGCTTTTTGGTTGTTGCCTAGTTAAAAACTTACCAGGAAAATCCACTTGGGATAGAACCTCGGCGAAGGAAAAGAGTGCAACACATATTTTCAGTTCTTGCTTTTACACAAAAAATGATCCTCTCTGAAGCAGTCCCTATCCTCAAAATACGTATTAGCAAAAGAATAATCATTCGACTTAGATCATATCTGATTTATCCTAGAGGTAGTATCGCTTCAAGTGGCTAACATTCCAACTATTTTTCAATTCTATTTCGTTCTTGGCCTCACGAGCAGTGGTGGGTTTGAGAGATACTTTTTTAAATCTTGCAGGGCCTGCTGGCATTCCGGCGTCCACTTGAAATCATTTTTATTTTTCAACACATTGAATAACTAGTGACACCGCTCGAATGATCATGATATGAATCTCCCCAGGGAGACTACCCTCCCTATCAACTTTTGGATATCCTTAACATTGTTAAGAACATCTGGCATTTTATCAATTACCCTGATTTGGTTTAAGTTAACCTATATCTCTCTGTGGGATATGAGAAATCTGAGGAATTTCCCAGAGCCCACTCTAAAGACGTATTTCTCTAGATTTAATTCCAGGTTATGCCTCAGAATGATGTCAAATATTTCATGCAAATTATTTAGATGTTCCTTTGTTTCTAGGGACTTCACAATTTTGCCATCAATATAAATCTCCACGGAATGACCTATCTATTGTTAGAACATCTAGTTGGTCAGTCTATGGAAAGAAGCTCTAGCATTTTCAAATCAAAAGACATGACATTATAGAAGTAAGTCTCATGCTCTTTATAAATGAAGTCTTTTCCTAGTCTACCGTGTCCAATCAGATATGATCAAACCCTGAAACAATGTCTAGGATGCTGAGCAATTCATGTCCAGCCACAACGTCGATAGTCCTATCAATGTTGGGCATGGGGAAGGAGTCTTTAGGATATGCCTTATTCAAATCCTTAAGGTCTAAGAACATTTTAAATTACCTAGATTCCTTGGGATTACGACTACGTTAGCTAACCAATCTGGATATTTTACCTCCCGAATCACCCTTTCTTCATCAGCAGTGCTTCTTCTTCCTTGACAAATTGGCTTCGATCTGCTGACACCGAGTGCCTTTTCTATTTTATCAGTGAATAGTTCGGGTCTATGACGAGCTTGTGCATATCCAACTTCGAGGGAACACCTGTGATATCTAAGCAATACCAAGCAAAGCAGTTTGAATTATTTTTTAGGAATTAAATTAATTTCCTCCTGAACTCGAGGATAAGTCCCGAGACCATGTATACCTTTCTTTTTAGGATGCAGTCAAAAAAATCTATATGTTCAAGACCCTACTCCATATACTTTGTTGCATCCGTGTCTTTGGGTGCCACGAACCCCCTCGGCACTCTATCGTACTCGGCCTCTAAGCCCTCGGGCTAATTTTCCAGTGGTTTCTATGATTGCTATTGGATATCACCTTCTTTTGCATCCATAGTAATAGTCATAGGGGCGTCTTCTTAAGCGGTGGACTGATCTTCGCGGATCTCTCTTATCCCCCACATGGTAGGGACCATCACTACCTAGTGAAATGATGATGGAACTGCCTGCATGGTGTGGAGCCAAGGTCTACCAATAACTATGTTGTATGACATTCCCTCGTCCAGGACATCTAACAAGGCCTTCATAGTGACCCCCTCGACTTGCATAGTTAACTCTATATGTCCTCTTTTAGTCTCGCTGACCAGAATAAACCCAGTAAATAGCTTGGTGATTGTCGCATCCTTTTGAGGACTTGAAGTTGGACCACGTTGGCCACGCTACCTGGATCAATGAGGACATGCTTAATATCAAAATTAAGGATTTTGAGAGATATTACCAGAGCATTAGTCTGATGAGCCGTTGCTCCTTTGCTATCCTAACTGCTAAATGTGATTGTGTTTTTGCCTAAGGAATACCAGTTCCTCGGGAGGACAAACAGGCACATGGGCTTGGCCCATATACTATTATTAAAATGATGATGAAAAGGAGTAACACAAATGGGCTAAACCCAACATTATTCATGGTACATCAAGCTAAATGTCCAACAAAGTGGGATATACACACTTATTCATGCTTGATATACAAAACCATTTGACATATAAGTTGTATATCCATTATAGATCAGGGCATATCCGAGGCACAAACACAAGGAAAAGAAAAGAGCAATTTCCAGCAATGGTCAATGGATCACAATGCATGAAATGAACCCTCTTTAACACGTTAACATTCACCTTATCTAGCATTATATATACTCAGAACCATAACACAAATGATGCATTTCAGCTTTGAAGAACAATATGGTTCTATTAACAATTTTTGTGCATTCCTATTCTATTAATAGGGCAATGTAGTGATATCTTTTATATACTAAAGACATATTAAGTCCTGGTTGAGCAACATAGAAAAGGAACAAGATTACAATATAAACTAAGTCAGCCCAGTTATCCAAGCAGGCAAAGAGTATTTAAGTACAACTTCTAACCATGTCATGTTACAAGAATACACAAGTTCACACCTCAACAATCACTTTAAACTAATACACATAGTTCAACAAGTTCCAGTTCCATTTCTAGACACTACATTATCCTAATCGACCTCTACAAGGTCAAAACGGTTTTTGAATCAATAACTTAGTCCTTATATCAACTAAACAATCTTCCCATGACATGTAACAGACTTCAGCTAATGCACAAAGATCACCACATGAAGACTATTCATCCATACATAGCTAAACAAAAACCTTAAACTATCATTTAGAGATTATACAAATTAAGTAAACAACATAGCAGTATCAGTCCACTCATGGGTCGGATTGAACTTCCAAATTAACATTTTAACACTATTTTAAGTATTACAACCAACATATCAGCTAATGCAGGTTCTAACTAAGCACATTTAGATGTGGTTTTGATCTAAATGAGTCATACATGATAGAACTGAACCTAAATTAACCTAGTGAACATCTCATATGCCTAATCATGATAATAATATCATAACAAATGCCAACACTAGCCTCCAATTTGGTTCTCAACTAATGAAAATGCAGAATTCAAATTATAAATCGGACAATAAGCATTAAATATTTGCAGAAAAAGTACCAAGAGGGGTAACCTCACCTTGGCTGAGGGGGTGAGTCTGGTGGCATGCGAGGTGAGATAGATGAGTCATTTAATTCCTTTTCTCTTCCATCCAAGTATAGGATCAGAGAAATCAGGGTACGAACTTGACATTTGCCATATTTGGCAATGGTAGACGAAGGACTTGTGCAGCTCTAGGATTTTCTTCAACCCTTAGTCGTAAAAATGAAAAGGGAATTACACCCTTAGCTATCTTAGACGCCGAGTGGGTTGGGCCTAGGCTTTTTCATCCTAGGCTTTTTTTATTAAAAGGAAGTAGCCCAAGTCCTTTTTTAGGAATAGGATTAAAGGATGACTATTTTTTCAAATGTGGTTATAATTTAAATTGTAAATTAACTAAATAATTTCAAATATAACCTATTTAGGTCAAGTGCTTCAATTGAAACCCAAATTTGACACTACTTACGAATTAAAATATTTAATCAATGTTAAATTCCTTTTAAAATTAAGACATGACTTGAAATTGGGATATACTTCTCTTATCGTATTTAATTTAGATAATTTTCTGATTTTGACGGATCAGAACACTAATTCTTTAATTTTGAGAATTTTTTAAAAACAATTGTGTTTATAATTATCAGTTTAAAATTCCAAAATTATGATTAATAATAAAATTATGTAAAATTAGGACATTATATATATATAACAAGTGATATTTTGTCAAATAAAATGACAAAATACTCCCGGAATAATTTTGTAAAATCATATTCGCCTTGTAAAAAGTATATTTCACTCCGTATGTGACTCAGAAACTTTGAATAATTAAATAAAATTATTGAAGGATATAAATTAGGTATCAACAACGGCCCCTTCGTTGTTCGGGGATGGCTAGACCATCCTTGAGTAGTGAAATTTGAGTGACCTAATTTTTAGCTAACCAATAGGGAAATACTCCTCTTAAAATTGTGGTCGGACCCTGGTCTCTTGGTTTCATGCATATCTCAGGCTGCATGAGAATTCAGGCCACTTGTAGTTCTACTCAATTAGACTACTAGAAAGTTGATAAAGCAAAAATATCAAACCAGAAATTTCTAGAATGATTTTGTTGGAATGTGACTGACCCTCAGAGATTGAGTGGCCTACATATCTTCGGTTTTCGGGAATCAGGTCACTTGTAGTTTGACTCGATGGCCTAAAAAGGGCATCCCTTATCTGGAAATCCCTTTGACCTTTCTGGTATATGCCCGACCGGTTATGTTTTTTTAAAAATTAAAATCTTTGTGATTTGCAAGCTCGGTCGGCACGGAGTGATGTTTAAGCTCATGTACAGAGAGCTTGACTCTTGTTGGTACACATTTTTGACCGACAACCCAAGAACAAGTTCCACGTTTGCTCTGCATGTGTCTGGATCTGATCGTTTTGCTTTCCACCTCCGATAGCTTTGACTTGTTTTCCATATGCTGAAACCTGCATGTTGATTATTTATATTTTTTTCATACATGCGTGGCTTTGTTAGTTATACCCTCTTGGGTGTTTTCTTTTGAGCGAGTGACACTTCTGACACCATCTGGCTTTGTAAACTTCGTTATTTGAGTGGATTCCACTTGCGACACCGTATGGCTCTATAGACTTCATTATTTGAGCGGATGTCACTTGAGACACCATATGGCTCTATTGACTTACTGGGAGTGTTTGTTTGAAGGTCCCTCTCGGCATGTAATTTTATATGAATGGCCCTCTCGGTAGTGATAGTATGAATGTCCCTCTTGGAAGTGTTTGTATGAATGACCCTCTCGGTAGTGTTTATATGAATGACACCCTCGTCAATGTTTATATAAATGAACCTCTCGACATGCAATTTGTATGAATAACCCTCTTGGCAGTGTTTATGTGAATGACCCTCTCGGCATGCAATTTGTATAAATCCCCCTCTCGACAGTTTTTGTATGAATGACCCTATCAGTAGTGTTTATATTAATGACCCTCTCGGTCATGTTTATATAAATGGCCTCTCGGCAATGTTTATATGAATGGCCCTCTCGGCATGTAATTTGTATAAATGACCCTCTCGACAATGTTTGTATGAATGACCCTATCGACAGTATTTGTATGAATGACCCTCTCGGTCGTGTTTATATAAATAACCTCTCGACAGTGTTTATATGAATGGCCCTCTTTCATGACTTAAATTACTGATCGTTCGGGCACCTACCCTTTTCCCACCTGATAGGCGAACCCGTCCCTTAAAGACTCATCAAATAACATAAATGATAAATAAGAGCAATAGAAATCTAAATCATAAATAATTATTAATGGGGATTACAACAACTACCCAAGAATCTGATCTGAATAATACAAGAGCTTCTAAGTATACAACTTGAATAAAAGTTACAACCATAACTTGAATATAACTTCTGTTAGGAAGAAGAATGAAACAGAAAAGTCTAGATGAATTCCATGAGATCTTTGAAGGCTAATCGAACCTCGCTCATGTACCTGGAACAACTCTACACCCCCAAAAAGGTGTAGCAAGAGTAGTATCAGTACAAACACTATGTATTGGTAGGTATCATAGGTCGACAATAATTAGCTAACATATATAAATAAAGGAACTGAAGAATATACATGCTCGCAATCTAGTAAAACACCACACAGTCCAAGAATAACAACTCAAGTATAGAAGTATCACTTCGGAATCCACGAGAATGAAGTAATCACTAAGCACATCGATGTAAGACTTGCATTAATGTGAATCATACTAGATCTCAGTAGTCTACAGTCATAACCTAAGCAAAATCTCTAGTCCTCGAATCTATCAAGTGTCTAGCTAAGACATTAATAAGTACACAATGTCTCAAATGAATCAACAACAAATGAATCAAGGCTTAAACGCACCATGCAATATGATAAATGCCACAACCAGAATCACAGATATGAGTGAGTGTAATATGAATGTATGTGTGATGCAATGCAATGCACTGGCCAACTGTCTCAATCATACACACATACTATGGATGTAATACATCCACGTCTCGATAGTCATGACCTATGGGGGACCTACGAAGTCCATGTACCAGTCACTCCGCACACAACCTAGAGATAACTCTCACCACAACACTAGCCACCGATCACTAGCCATTCCGCACACAGGCCAGAGATGGCTATTAAATATATCCAAAGTCATTCCACACACAACATAGAGATGACTTTACATCCTTCACTTTCTCCATTGGAACCACCTCACAGTATCATGAGAAATGCAGGATGAAATACATGTATGAATTTCAAATTCAACACTAATCATGAGGTGAATAAATGTAACAACATCCGTAAATCAACTACCAATATGAATTTATTCCTCAATCTGTACAATGCCACGTCTGAAATAATTTTCCTTCGAACCAATAGGTAACACCAAGTATATATGTAAGAAAGACCATACAAAATATGCACATAGCAAACACCATAACATGGAGCCTCGGATGTTTCACTTTCCCTCTTATCATTATTAATATCAAATCACAACAATGAATCATGTAGAATGTGTATGAATGATATGCATGTATCAACCTCAAGTGTAAATCATAATAAAATCCCAATCATGCCACACATAGTCACATATCACAATATCAATATCAAGTCATGTCCTTTCCTCTACCTATGATAGTGTAAAATAGGTAAGAGACAGACGTATCATAATCACAATATGACAACTAAGTACAAGTCCAATATCACACACATGGCAACAACCAATAAATCAGTCAACAATACCAATCCTAAGTAATCTGTCCCAACTTCATACCCAAAGGTGTAACATGATTTCTTTGATAATAACTAACTCTACATATGCTTTGCTAATGGGAGTCTTACCAGAAGATAAGCAATAACCTACCTGGTAGTCGATTAGGAGCCACAAACTCCTAATCCACAAGTCCTCCCGAGTGAATATCAGACAATCATAGTACAAACAAGCGCATGAAGTTCCTATGTTACCACACACATTCAATAAACCCATAAGGATCAATTTATATAACCATGATTCTAATGATACCAAACATGTCTTGTAAGGAACTCGGAGTCAAAAGTAAATTTAAAACCTCGTCTAGGACCCCAAGGAAAAAATAGTAATTTTATTGAGAAAATGAGTTCAATGTTATCAACATAGTGTTCTACGGATTCATACGATTCTAACAACACCCATATTGCTATACTTCAGTCTGAAACCCAAAAAGTGACCCTAGGCCCACAAAGGCAAAATCAGAAATTTAAGTTAGAAACATGTTACCCATAATCGAAATAGTCATAATCCAAAGTTTCATGAAATACTAACCCCAATTGAACCTCCAATTTTATGACTTTGTCAACACCCTATTTGTAATAAAACCCATAAATCGAATGTTTACAAAAATCCGAATTGAAATCGAAATTTACATTATAAATAGTTTATCCAAGTTTTAAATAATCCAAATACCTAGAACCTACTCAAATCTAACTATGATTAATTTAAGAAAACTCAGCTTTCAACTAAGGGTTTTAAACCCCCAATTTCTCCCAAACAAATACGGATAAAATTTAAATCCAACGAAAATAAACTTGGAGAAATGTAAAAATAAAGGTTGTAAACTTATTCCCTAGTTGAAACAAGAACAACACCGCAAAAATTACCTCAATCAGAGCTCTAGAACTCAAGTTATGAAGAAATTACCAAATGGACGAAGTCTGGATTTTTAATACACTGAGACGTCCGCCGTAGAGACCATCTATCCGTTGTTGCGACCAGATCTCGCTATAGAGACCAGATCCTTCGCTATAGCAACCATATTTTCCAGCCCAGTGACCACGCCAGAAACCAACAATTTTTCCGAAACTAAAATGGACATAACTCCTTCATACGGTGTCGAAAGTCGATGATTCAAGTTGTTACAGATCACAAATTTTGATATGCATCTATTCCAATAACTAAAACTCAATTTCAACATCAAATTAATATAATGGTACATAGTAGCATCGAAGGGGAGACACTTAAGCCAATGATTCAAACACATAAACTTGACCAAACGAACTCTAAAATTAGCTCTGTCAATTTCTACAGGTCATAAATAGTATTTCAAATATAATAGAATCTTCGGATCGCCAATTAGAGCATATTTTATTAAAATAACAATTTATCCGAATAATTGAATGCCAAGATTTCCATACTAAAACCTTCTCCCAAAGTGAACCAAATGACATATGTTTGACTTCAAATTTTACAAGAATGTCAAAATAATTACTAATGAGCTTCTGGAATAGACGATATGCAAAATAGAGAATCGGTTCTCAAAATGACCGATCGGGTCGTTACATCAGATACTAATTAACTCATTGACTCAAGTTTCCACATTTCCATACCCGAAATTTCTTCAACCAATGATTCACATATATTTGAACTGTCTTTGCTTGAATTCCCTGATTTGATCACCATTGTTACTCCTTACACGTCTGATTGAATATGATATTATCACTATCATCATTTGGTTATATCCACAAACAAAATCCAACATGTACCTAATAACATAGTCTGATTCTGCTAGCCTTCCTTCTCAACCATCAAGGTCGTCATTGCACAAAATCCCTTAGAAACGCATACACACACGTCACAAGTCCAATTTTCCTCGAATCTCTAAATCACCATACTATAAGCATACCTACTAATTACCTTGCCATGCAAGATCCGTAGAAAATCAACTGATCACTCTACAGACTTCCCATAATCATTTGTACCTCCTCAATACATTCGCTAAGTACCCGTGTAAACTAATAGAACTGTCTGAATCATTGACATTCAAAATATCATGAATCCTACTTGCAAACTCCAATGAGAATCGGTAACAATGTCATACCTCCATTCTGAATTGAAATCCATCGAACCCTTGTCGGTGGTTTACTAGAATACTATAAGTCCTTTAGGCAATATAAACACGGGCCACCCGATCCAAAATGAACAAATCTAACTCAAAATAAAATGCTGAATCTTTAAATCATCGATAGTCATCTGAACTGATTTCATACATAACTGATATGATTCCCATAAGCATGTAGTGACCTATTCCGTCCCTTTTCTCGTGAGTAATCAATCATGTTCCATCACCCATGACTCCAAAGGTTGGATTCCATCTAAGTCATAAACTTAGTACCGAAGACCCGTGCCTTTGATTGTAACCTTCATGTTTCTCAACTTCCACCTGATACGCAAGTCTAATAGGACCCCATAAACTCTAAATACATCAATCCTCTTTGTAGTTCCTCTTAACTCACCAATAATTTCGACCATTTTGATGCAAAGCCTGCGGCTTTATTTACTACACCTCCACCCATCAAGTCTCTAATAGTAAGACCTCACTATCCTTCATCAATCCAGAAGGCATTAAATCTCATAACCCTCACGCCTTACCAAATCCTAACGTATCTATTATATGATCTCTGCACCTCACCTTGCGCAATTACCACCAAGTCTTTACTACCTGAAATACTCACATGTGCTATTAATCAACAATTTTTTAACACAATCTACCACCAGTCGCCAATCACAAACCCCTTGGAACATTCGTCATAATACTTAGTTAATTACCATAGACCAACTCCTTCGAGTTTTTGGACGTTTTTAGGTCGCATTTTGGAAATTTTTGGGATGTCCACTGCCTAGATATGTGATGTACTTGCAGCGCAACATGTGGTGACTTGCGGTCACAAGTTCCACATCAAACTCGAAGTGGTAGGGCAGTTTTATGGGTTTACAACCCAACTAAGGCTTCATTTTCACTCCCAACACTTCCCAAATACTCTTAAACATTTCCCTATGGTTCTTATACAATATAAGATCAGTTCCATATCAATTTGAAGATAAATCTTCCATAGATAACCATCAAGAGCTTGGAAATCCTCATTGAAGCAAGATGGAGTGAAAAAACTTCTTGATGCTTGGAAAGAAGTTCATAGTACAAGCTCTCTTGGCTGATTTAAGGTGAGTTATTGAGGTTCTTACTAACTTCTAAACATCTCATAGCTTTATTGAAATTGTTGATGAAAGTAAAGTCTAGTAGTTGAGCTAGAACTCCATGAAAGATTTGTTATGAACCTTGTATTATTATTGATTGTGTTTTTGTAACTGGTAAAATTGCTACCATGTGACCAGGAGGTCATAGGTTCAAGCCATCGAAATAGCCTCTTGTAGAAATGCAAGATAAGGCTATGTATAATTGACCCTTATGGTTCGACCCTTCCCCAAACTCCACGCATAGCGGGAGCTTAGTGCACTAGAATGCCCTTTTTTATAGCTTGAAATTTAAAGATATGGTGTTAGAAGTTATGGATTATGTATGGTGATCTTGTGGTTGTTGATGTTGTATTGGTGTTGTTGTTGCTGATTATGTTTTATTTAAAAGAAGTTGATTGCATGATTGGTTGACATGAACACCATAACTAGAGGAGTATGCATTCTATATGTTCGTCGGATTGTTCTAGCAAATCGATTCTAGTTTGTCGATCGTATCTTAATCCAAAACCTCTATATTGTGTAGATAACCACTTGTAAATCATCTAAGGGTTCGTGAGATGTTGTAAACTAAGCGATGCATGTATGTAAGGCTATCTCCTTCTTTCAAAAATATAAAATCCAGTGTTTATCATTTTCCAAAAGAAACGCTAAAGAATCATCTAATTTATATGTCGATCATCCCTTGTCAGGAGTTATTCCATTTCTAGTATTACATTCCATGATTATTGTTGGTTGCCTGGTCGAGACCATACTTCTTCGTAATGGATCTTATCAAGTTATAGTCCGATATACCGGCCAGTTGTCATCGTAAAGAAAAAGAAAGAACCGAATCAAAGTTAAGGGATAAATGCCATAGTTTCCTCCAAAAGACGAGTCTTATTTCCATGTTATGGCCTATCACTGAAGGTACTCCTTCTCACATTATTGTATTTTGTGTATCTTGATTTTTCTTTAAACTCCAAAAACCTCAAAAAGGAGGATCCTAAAGAGTTAATCGTTGACTCGACCCCAGAGTCATTTCAAAGCAAAGTCAAAGAGTTTATGAGTCTCAAAGAGGCCAAATTCCATTGTTATTACAGTAAAGTATTCACACCACCGAACTAATATAGGTGGGCAATTATATATATATATATATGTATACTATTCACACCACCATTGCAACCAGCCACTGGGAAGTTGTACATGTACATTATACACACCCCGAGCTATTATCGAAGGGTAGACACTTATATGTGCATCCATACATACACCTTAGAGTATTACTATAGGGCTTTAAGCCAAGGGCAGATTATTTAATAAGGCCTATAGACAAAGGTTTCATTTTAGTTTCATTGTTTGCCTTACGTAGAACGCAGTTTATCAGAGTATCATACTGTTTCTATGCTTCTCTTTACAACTTATATTTTGATATTGATATTCATATTTTACATATCGGTACATTTCTTTCATCCTGGCATCCTGTCGGGGGCACTGCATTTCATGCCGCATATTTAGGTAGAGGTACAGACAGACCTCCCCAATAGGAGTTGGTTGAGTTCAGCTGATCGAGTGGTAAGATTCATTTTATCTGAAGCTACTAAGTAAGAGTCATAAGATGAGTTTTGGTATAGATACATGTTACAGGTAGGTCGGGCCCTATCCAGCCACATTACAATTATGTTTTCTATAGAGACTTGTAGACTGGATATGTATGTATAGTTGTCTTGATGCAGTCTTGTCATCCTTGATGTATACATATATTGGCCATGTTATCATTATATTAGATTTTCATATTCATCTTTTTCTTGTATTGATCATTCTGAGGCCTTGGCAGCCTAGATCGTAGTATGATCAGGTTATGATATATAGGTGGTATACTCAGGCTATCCAGGCATCGAGTGTCGGCCACACCCCCTAGTTTAGGGTATGATAGATACAAACAACCATGGTGAGCTCATGACATTATGCTCATTAGGTGGGACCTTGATTAGGTCTCCGTAGATTTGGCATTGATGGCATCTTTGCACAAATTAGTTATAGTCAGTTTCTATGGTCATCCAGTAGTAGCCTACTCTTAAAATCTTTTGGGAAAAGACAAACTCGTTCATGTGAGGGCCACAAGTCCCGACGTGTACCTCTTTTAATAGATTTATGGCCTCTATGGCATTGACACATTTGAGTATCCCTAGATCAGGTGTTCTCTGTAGAATACTCCCTTTTTCAGGAAGAAACTATTGACCATTCTTCTGATGGTCTTCTTTTGGTTGGCTGTGGTGTTTTCAGGATACTCTCCCTTTTCCAAATATGCGCTTATGTCGATATACTATGGCTTGCCGTCAGGTTCTGCTTCCACATGGGTACAATAAGCATGTTCTTTCTTTATGATGATCTCCAGCGGGTTAATGTGACTATTTTTAGAGTGATGTATCATGGATGCTATAGTCATAAGGGCATTGGAAAACTTATTCTGGGCCCTTGGCGTGTGCCAAAGTTCAATCTTTCTGAATTTGTTGCACAATCTTTGTGCGAGGTTGACATATGGTAAGATCTTTTCGTTCTTGGTGGCTCATTCTCCTCGGACCTGGTGAATTAGTAGATCTGAGACTCCTATTACCATGAGTTCTTGGATATCGATGGCCATACAAAGACATAGAATACAGGCTTCGTACTCTGCCATGCTGTTCGTGCATTGGAAGTTGCGCTTAGCTGTCATAGGGTAATGTTGACCCATTTCTGAGACCAAAACTGCTCAGATTTCTGAGCCTTTATAGTTGACTGCGCCACCGAAGAACATTCTTCATCCTAAGTAAGTTTCTATAGTTTCTTCTTCAATTTCCATTACTTCCTCTCGGTGAAATACATCCTTAATGGTGCAAACTCTTCATCGACTGGAATTTCTGCTAGCAAATCGGCTAATGTGTGTCCCTTGATAGCTTTTTGGACCACATATTTGATGTTGAACTTGCTTAAAAGAATTTGTCATTTTAGCCAATTTCTCTAGGCGTAGGCTGGCGGAAGATGTACTTCAAGGGATCCATCTTTGATATCAGGTGGGTAGTGTAAACTAATAAATAGTGTCTCAGCTTTTGTGCTACCCATATTTTCCACCAGATTGTATCTTGACTCACATGCGGTGAACTTCTTGCTGAGATAGTAGATTGCTTACTCTTTCCTTCATGTTTCATCATGCTGCGCCAACATGCATCCGAATGCATTGTCTCACACTGACAAGTACAACAACAGTGGGCTCCCTAGCCTAGGAAGGACCAAAACTGGAGGATTTGAAAGATATCTCTTGATAGTATCGAAGGCTTTATGGTACTCATCCATCCATCTGGTGGGTTGATCCTTCTTTAATAGCTTAAGGATGGGTTCCACAATTATCGTAGATTAGGCTATGAAACGTCCAATATAGTTCAACCTTCCCAAGAAACTCATGACATCTTTCTGGGTTACTGGTGGTGGTAACTCTTGAATGACTTTGATCTTCGTGGGATTGAGTTTTATGCCTCTGTGACTGACTATGAACTCCAACAGTTTTTCGGCAGGCACTCCAAATGCGTACTTGGCCGAATTCAACTTTAGATTAAACTTTTGAAGTCTATCGAAGAACTTCCGCAAGTGTATGATGTGGTCGGAGCCTTCTAGCGACTTGATTATGATATCATCCACATAAACTTCAATTTCTTTATGCATCATGTCATGGAAAATGATGGTCATTGGTATCATGTAAGTAGCATCGGCATTCTGAAGGTAGAACAGCATGACACAATAGTGGTATACTCCATATGGAGTGATGAACGTCTTTTTTTGTGCGTCTTCCTCACTAATCAGGATCTAATGGTAACCGGCAAAGCAATCCATAAATGACTATAACTCATGCTTCGTGCAGTTATCCATGAGTATGTGGATATTTGGAAGTGGGAAATTATCCTTAGGAGTATATATGGATATGAAGTGTCTAATATAGTTCAACCTTCCCAAGAAACTCATGACATCTTTCTGAGTTTTTGGTGGTGGTAACTCTTGAATGGCTTTGATCTTCGTGGGATTGAGTTTTATGCCCTTGTGACTGACTATGAACTCCAACAGTTTTTCGGCAGGCACTCCAAACGCGTACTTGGCCGAATTCAACTTTAGATTGAACTTTCAAAGTCTGTCGAAGAACTTCCACAAGTGTATGATGTGGTCGGAGCCTTCTAGTGACTTGATTATGACATTATCCACATAAACTTCAATTTCTTTATGCATCATGTCATGGAAAATGGTAGTCATTGGTATCATGTAAGTAGTGTCGGCATTCTTAAGGTCGAATATCATGACACGGTAGTGGTATACTCCCCATGGAGTGATGAATGCCATGTTTTGTGCATTTTCCTCACTCATCAAGATCTAATGGTAACCAGCAAAGCAATCCATAAATGACTGTAACTCGTGCTTCGCGCAGTTATCCATGAGTGTATGGATATTTGGAAGTGGGAAATTATCCTTGGGAGTATCTCAGTTGAAATCACAGTAGTCCACACAGATACAGATCTTTCCGTCCTTTTTCGACACTAGCACGATGTTGGCCAACCATCTGGGATATGGAGTTACTTCCACTACTCTCAAATTATTTATTTCTTGACTTCATCCTTGATTCTTAAAATAAGGTCAGGCTTGAATTGTCAAATTTTTTGTTTAACTAGGGTGAATCCCCCGTTGATAGGTAGCTTGTGAGCTATGATGTCTGTGCTTAACCCATGCATATCCGCGTATGACCATGTGAATACGTCGATGTGTTCCCTTAACAACTTTATTAACTCTTCTTTTCTCAGCGCATCCAAGTGTGCACTTATACAAGTTTCCTTAATCATTTCCTAGTCCCCGAGGTTGATTGCTTCAATTTCATCCAAATTAGGATTTTGCCTATTCTCACATTGATCTTCCTCGCTGATGAGGTCCTCTAGCAACTCTGATTCCTCCGCATATTCCTCATATTCCTTTTCGATCAGTATCACTCGATTTGCTCGTATCGCAATATGTCATGTCGTTATGAGTTGTTTTATTATTATTACTGAAAAACAAAAGTATTATTAGTGGGGTAGAGGTCCAGTTGGTTAGCTGCTCATCTGGATCAGTGTCGCGGATGATAGGTGCTTCAAAGCATTCCTCTAGTATAGTGGAACACTCTTTCTCTTGGAATAGCATTCCTAAACCCTTTTTGGTGTCTTCATTGCTATATATGGGAATTCACACTGAAAATGATTGGTATAGACCCAAGAATAACTTCCTCATCTTTGGGGGACCCTTTTTTTTGTTCAGCATCAGAGGCTTCTTCGGAGCTTGGTATGTACCCAAAACGGAAATGGTACTCATTAGTCAAAAGTGATACTGGTTCTTGGATGCCTTAGAGCTCTTGTCCTAACCCTTTGTCAGGCTCAAATCCATTCTGAAGTATGGTTGTAGCGATTATCTTGTAGACTGGCATCATTGGGATTTCCTCATCGTCCCCTTGGTGGGCAGCCCCCATAAGTTCCACTACATAGCAGTTTGTATCCTTTGGGACTTCTTCTATTACCGGTACATAGTTGTTGGGGTAATTGTGAATGCTACATGTTCTGTGTATCACTACTTCGTGATTTTCTAAAAGTGATTGGTGTAAACATGATGGCACTGCTCTGGCCATATGTAT
Source organism: Anisodus tanguticus (assembly GCA_034509755.1). Lineage (NCBI taxonomy): Eukaryota > Viridiplantae > Streptophyta > Magnoliopsida > Solanales > Solanaceae > Anisodus > Anisodus tanguticus. The sequence continues at coordinate 29,396,122 of CM067558.1, forward strand.
CCATGGTCTTCCCAATAACAGGTTGTAGTTGGCGCTGATGATCATGACTTGAAATTCGGTGGTGAACTCGACATGATCCATTTGTATATTGAGATCCACTTCGCTTATGGGATCACACGGTGCCCCGTCAAAAGCTTTTACATTGGTACGACTCTAGCATATCTTTCCAATGTCATAGCCCAATTGTTTTAGTGTGGATTCGGGGCATATATTAAGACTAGCCCTATTATCAACCAGTACTCGGGAGATAACATTGCCATTATATTTAATGGTGATTTAGAGGGCCTTATTATGAGTCGTTCCTTCTCTGGGAAATTCATCGGTAGTGAATGAAAGCTGATGGGCCTCGACAACGTGGCATACTATGTCGGCTAATATTTTGCTACTCATCCCTGCTGGGATAAGGACCTTATCCAATACTTTTATTAGGGCCCGACGATGTTGTGAAGAGCTCAAAAGTAGTGACATTACCGATATTCTAGTCGGTGTTTTTTGCAAGTGTACAATAATAGAGTACTCTTTTACATGCATCCTGCACCAAAAATCCTCAGCTTCCCAATAAATAATGGGCCTTCTTTAATTAGTTTCTTTGTGAGGCACCCCTTGCACCAATTCTTCAAGAGTATAACATCTCCCTAATCTCGTCATACCTTAGGCTACGACCGTAAGCTCCTTTCTTGGATCTGGATGACTACTTGTGGTGCCTGGACCATGAATGGCTTCTTTGGGGCTGGGGTCAATATCTTGAAAATAGGACACTCTTACAGTGTGAGAGAGGCAACTGTGCGCTCTAAGCTTTCAATACCCTCTTGGGCCAATAGTTGACAGACATCCCAATTTTTCTCTCGTTCTATCATGTGGATATGATTGGCACTATGATTTGGAAGAGGGATTTGTATTCACATTTAGCGTTGCGGCCTCTAAGATAATCTCTCATTTGTTGATTAAACTTGCAGCTTGTGTTTCATATTAATAAAATCTCTGTAGTGTGCTCATTCCCTCCAGAATGGTAGGCACAAGTTTTGTCAGCTCTGTAAAAGTGACTTCCAGGGTTTTCGGGCTTTGGCAGCACAATTTTGATGATACCGGTGGCGTTTAGTTTAGAAAACAAACTTGTTTGCATTTTTGGGAGTGAAGTGAATGTCCAGGGAGGCTTTCTCTCAAGTTTGGATGTGGCAAGTTGTATGTGGCCGAAGGCGGCTGAATATGGTAGTTTTGCTGGTTTTGAGGTGCTTAATACGCGGGTGCGGGAACTTGGTAATTTTGAGATGGAGCTTGATAGGTGGATATAGGCATTTGGTAATTGGATTGTGCGTAGTAGACTGGCATAAAACTGTATGGTTATGGTATGTAGTTGCTTGGTGGCGGAGATTGGTATATATCGAAGGACGGACGTGATCCTTCATTTCTATGACTCCTTAGGCTGAGGGTGTGAGACATTTGCCACTTCCTCTTTCGTCTTCTTTGTGGCTCTGGCGGAGGTTGTAGTGCCAGCTTTGTTGACAATGCTGACGATTTTTCTAGTTTTGAGGCCAACTTCTATTGCCTCTCCCATCTTGACTAAATCTGTGAATGGCCTCCCGGCCATGGCCAACATTCGGTCATAACAATCTTACTCTTGCAAACATATGAAGGCTGAAACCAATTCCTCCTCGCTCATCGGAGGCTGCACTCGAGCAGCTTTGGCCCTCCACCTACTCGCATACTCGTGGTAGTTTTCTGTTGACTTTTGTCTGATCTTTTCCAAAGAGTAGCAATCGAGCATGTTTTCCACGTTTAAGCGAAGCTTATCCATAAATGCCCACACCATCTCTTCTAATGAGTCCCAGTAACGAATATCTTGCGCTGCAAACCACTCTGATGCTTCGACTGCGAGGCTTCATCTGAAAAGCCTCATTATCAGTACCTCATTTCCTTTAGCGCTGACCAGTTGGTCATAATAAGCTCTAAGATGAGCTATGGGATTTCCTGTGCCATTAAAGAGTTCAAATTTGAGCATTATGAATCTCTTTGGCAAATCCAGATCTGGATGCATGCATAAGTCATCGTATTTCAGCCCCATTGCTTTTCAGGAGCCCTTGTTTGACTTTTCAAATAGATCCATCATTTTTTGTTTTATTTATTTGTCTTTTCAGTCCTGCTCCGACCTCCATAATTTTTCCATCTCTTTATCTCTTTGTAGTAATCAAGTTCTGGCGAAGAGTCGATAAGAGTAATTGGAGTATGAAAGGATACAGTGGGGTATGCGGGGAGACTTTTGGGAGTGCCCGTGGCTCTGGGTGTAGTGTGGGTAGCAGCATTTTGGTGGATGCTAGAATTAGCATAAGCAGGTGGTGCTTGAAAAGTAGGAGCAGAATGGGAATTCCCGGCCATATGGGTGGAATTTAATAGAGGTGGTGTCTGGCAGGAAATACATGCATCATTGTTTGGGAAATGTTCAGTCACAGGTGAGTTTAGTGACATAAATGTGGTGGAGTACTTCTCGCCTCAGCAGTAGCTGCCTCCCTGAGAGCGTTGATAGCTTCATTTTTTGCTACATGCTCTTGCAGGTCTGCTATCTTCTTGAATAGCAAGCTGATCACGTCCTTAGTGTGCGAGACATTTTGGAGATCTTGAAGCACAACATCCTCAATAGTCAGAGCACTCTTGTTACGTGCTTCCTCAAGGGTATCAGTCATTTTGGCTTGCACTTGTTGATTTAAGGATGCTGCTGCGGCTTTTGATCTAGTGAAGTATGCCAGTGTGACGCAACTCATATCGACCCTTTTCTATAAGAAGAAAAACAACTCAAAATAAAATGACATTGATATGTTAGTTGGAAATCATAAATACAAGATATCACACATAGGTTGCACATAAAACACAAAAACTCACGTGTTCAATCCGAACTCTTGATTTCCTTTCCGGGGTGTTTCGGTCATTTTGGCCAATTTGGTTTTCAGGGTTCAGGTTGGAAGGTCTATGGTTGATTTGCTACCACGCTGATGTTAAACCATAAACTATCAAATAAATAGGGAGAATTATAATTTATATTATATAAGGGTCGAGTCTTAAGTAGACTGCCTAGGTACCCCTCATCGAGAAATTAGGACCTTCCATAGTTCGAGTTACATAGAAATTATATCCTAATTTTATCTACCCAAATCTTACCCTGACCAGGCCCGATATGGGCTTCCCACGTATCCCTCATCGGGACATCACGTCGGATGTGATTTCAGGCCCGGCACCCAGCGCCCGAAGGCCTGAGCGTACCGTTATAGTATCTGAACTTTGAAAAATGAAACTTGGGTCGATAAGGCCTCCAATTACCCATATAGCACAAGACTAAAAGATAACCTGCACACAGAAGAGTCCTAGCAGGATATATACATATGTACAAATAGCTAAGGCCGACAAGTCCACAATATGAGTATACTGATAACAAAAAGGGCCGTTAGGGACACGACGTACCAACATCTACAGTACACAGGTCTGCAAGCCTCTATGATTCATATATACATACCAACAGGTTGGGACAGGGCCCCGCCGTACCTAAAAATACTAATATCATATACATTAATACCTAAAACTCGTACATTCCAACTCCGAGAGAAGAGAGTGCGACAAAAACACAGTTGAGTAGATCACCTACTGAGAAGGAGCGTCACTCTATCTATCTTTACCTACAGGCATGAACATAGTGCCCCAGAGAAAGGCATTAGTATGGAAGATGTACTGAATGTATAAGGCAGGTACCATATGTAAACATGAGATATAACATAAGGCTTGTGGAGATAAGAATCAACTAGAAACTCATAATAGCCTCTGGGCTTACACTGTCATAATTAGAAACATATGTATGTATGTCTGTAAAAATTATGCCACTATTTGAGGGAAATCTTATCATATTGTATATATATCGTACCCGGCCTCGATGAGGACTCGGTCCTACTCGGCCTAAATGTGGGACTCGGTAATGTCTGATATCAATCCAACTACAGCTGGGTGCACATCTACGTGCCTTACCCAAAGGACTATAACGTGACTTGGTAAGAAAATGAATACATATATATAAGTGCAATGCAAGACATACTCTATCAGTTACCACAAGCATATCTGGAGTGACCTATTATCGTTATCCTCCGACTATTGTTATTGACACTATGTTAAAGAATCTTGATATGAACATTTGGGGCTTACACATCCTGAGAGATGCTACGGACAAGAAAGTACTCAAGAGATATGATTGATTTGTCAAAGAAAACCTTTTGTTACTTCATTTTGCCAAAAGATTGTTTTTCAAGGAAACGATGTATCAAGTCATGCCAAGAAAAAAGGTTTGCCTTACATACCTTATCCTTGAAGTGACAATAGCCTTACAAGTCCTCGTACTCCTCACGATAGTTATCTATAGAAAACAATGGGGTCAATATCAATATCAAATCCATATTCCAAATAAGAAACTTCATTTAGGCATCTTGATCGATAATCTTAAACACAAAGAATACTTGGACTTATTAACAAGAGATACTTATGTAATTTGTTCCCACGATTGTCCGAAACATACCTTCTTAGGTTAAAAATATCACAATCAATTCACTTATCAATTTCCAATTCATATCTCTAACAAAACAGCCCCAAAATCATAATATAAAGATCTCTTAGGTTTACGCCTTTCGATTAAGAAAATTCTTTCATAGCTTACTCTAAATCGTCAATTAACCAAAATTATAGATAAAGGAGGATCAAACTTACCTTTTTGCATCAAAGTTTACTACAATCAGCAAGTTGTCCCAATTTTAAGGGTTTCCAACATCAATTCAATTCAGAGAGAATGGTGTTTGCGACTACCACGAGGATTATTACGTAAATCTTGCGGGTTTTTGCTTTGTTTGATCTAGGAATGATGTGATATGGCTGGAATGGTTTGGAGAGTGTTCTTAAACTGAGTTTGGGGGGAAAATGAGTTCCAAAACGTAAAATTCCAATTTTAAACCCGATAAATTTCTCAACCATTGTAATTCAACGGTGGGATTGACAGACCGTCAAATATTCGACGGTCTATCAATTTTCCCATCAAATTGCTTGGAAGATTGACAACTCAGAATGGGAGTTTTGACGGTCTGTCAAATTATTTGATGATCTGTCATCTATCTCGTCAAGTTGTCCAGTTTCCCATTTTTGGCGAAACGTACTTTCTTTGATCCGTTTAACTCCCTAACACTCCGGAACTTCCATAAACAAGACGTAAACCTTCATTGCCTTTTGTAAAGTCGTATCTCTTCCTGAGACATCGGTATTTATCAATGCCACGATAGAACGCAAAACTACGGGGTGTAACATCATTTCCCTTGTATACTTATTTCTCCATAGTACCTTAACGGAGGCAACTTCTTAGTTCTCAACTTTCGAACTTGACAATCTAGAATGGCTAATGAAGTCTCTTCATAAGTTATATCTTCAATGATTTTCACATCCTCTATGGGAGTAATATGAGAGGGATCTCTTAGGCATTTGTGCAAAATTGATACATAAACTATCGGGTGAACTACTTCCAATTTCGAAGGTAATTCATGCTCATAAGTCACTCGGCCTATCCTGCGGATAATCCTATATGGTCTGACATATCTAGGGCTAAGTTTTCCTTTCTTGCCGAGCCTCATAACTCCTTTCATTGGAGAGACTTTTAAGAATACCCAATCGCCAACTGCAAATTCCAAATCGCGATGTGGAACATCTGAATAGCATTTCTGCCGACTTTGGGCAGTCAATAGGCGCTCTTGGATCAACTTTACTTTCTCTGTCTGTCTATTGGACTAAATCGGAACCTAGTAACCCAACTTCACCCACTTCGAACCAGCCAATTGGAGATCTACACTTTCACCCATACAATACCTCATACGGGCCAAAGCTATTGATACACTTGGTCAAATCAAATGATCTTTCCCAAGTTTACACTTGTCTTCAGATATCGACATCTATACTCTTCCATTGTTGAATTGTTGACTTGCCATTGATACACTTGTGACACAAAGATATCATACTAAACCTTTATGCTGTTGAAACATTCCCTCTCCAAGCACAGCTCGAGAAACACTTCTTGTTAAGCTATAATTACACTTCTCCTACTTCAAGGAAACCAACAGTTGAAGATATACCGATCATACAATCTCTCTTATTAAGGACATAAAAGGTGAAGAATTTTCAGATACTAATTGGAACCGACGAGATACTAATTTGAATGAAGTAGCACAAAAGGAATGAAAGAATAGATATTTCCTAGATGTCCTATAGCCTCCCAATTATAAGTGTGGCGCGCAACACACCCACAAGTAGGACTCTACTAGAGATAGCTCTTGTACTTATAGAATGGGTAACCTAGGGCTCTAATACAAACTTTTCATAACCCAAATCACTGATCGTGCAGGCACATACCCTTTTCCCACCTGGTAGGCGAACCCGTCCCTTAAAGACTCATCAAATAACATAAATGATAAATAAGAGCAATTGAAATCTAAATCATAAATAATTATTAATGCAGATTACAACAACTACCCAAGGAATTTAGTCTTAATAGTATAAGAGCTTCTAAGTATACAATTTGAATAAAAGTTACAACCATCACCTGAATACAACTTCTGTTTAGAAGGAGAATTAAACAAAAACGTCTAGATGAACTCTATGAGATCCTTGAAGGCTAATCGAACCTCACTTATGTACCTGGAATAACTCTTCATCCCAAAAAGAGTGTAGCAAGAGTAGCATCAGTACAAACACTATATACTAGTAGGTATCATAGGCCGACAACAGTTAGCTAACATATGTAAAGAAAGGAATTGAAGAATATATATGCTCGTAATCAAGTACAAACACCACACAGTCCAAGAACAAAAACTCAAGTATAGAAGTATCACTCTGGAATCCAGGAAGTACGAAAATGAAGTAATCACTAAGCACATCGACGTAAAACTTGCAATAATGTGAATCTCTCTAGATCTCAGTAGTCTACAGTCATAGACTAGGTGGAACTTCTAGTCCTCGAATCTATCAAGTGTCTATGTAAGAGATTAACAAGCACACAACGTCTCAAATGAATCAATAATAAAGGAATCAAGGCTGAAACGCACCATGCAATACGATAAATGCAACAACTAGAATCAGAGATATGCGTGGGTGTAATGTGAATGTATGTGCGATGAACTGCAATGCACTGGCCAACTGTCTCAATCGTACACACATACTACAGATGGAATACCTCCATGTATCGATAGTCATAACATATGGGGGACCCTCAAAGTCTATGTACCAGTCACTCCACATACAGCCCAGAGATGACTCTCATCATAACACCAGCCATCGATCACTAGACATTCCTCACACAGCCCAGAGAAGTCTATTATATCAAATATGTTCATAGTCATTCCGCACACAACATAGAGATGACTTTCCTTCCTTCACTTTCTCCATTGGAACCACCTCACAATATTATGAGAAATGCAGGATGAAATGCATGTATGAATGTCAAATTCAACACTAATCATGAGGCGAATAAACGTAATAACATCCATAAATAACCTACCAATATGAACTTATTCCCCAATCTGTACAATGCCACGTCCGAAATAATTTCCCTTCGGAACACATAGGTAACACCAAGTATATATGCAAGAGAGGCCATATGAAATATGCACGTAGCAAACACCCTAATAGGGAGCCTCGAATGTTTCACTTTCCCTCTTATCATTATTAATATCCAATAACAATTCACAACAAAGATTCATGTAGAATGTGTATAAATTATATGCATGTATCAACCTAAAGTGTAAATCATAATCAAATCTGTCTCTCGTGCCAATTTGCATTGAAGGAATTTTTGAGTCCCTCTCAAAAATTCTGCCCCAGTTGCGGGCTTTAGACCGATTAATTCTTGTACCGGTTTGTGTTGAAGGAATTTTTGAGTTCCTCTAAAAAATTTTACCCCAGTTACGAGTTTTAGTCTAGTTAATTCTTGTGTCGGTGTTGTAGTTTCTCAAAAATTCAGCCCCAATTTGTAAATTTGGGTCGGCTGATCCTTTAAGCCGCGTTGTTGACGGAATTTTTGAGATCCTCCCAAAATTTCTTTCCCTATTTATATTTTGTGGGGAGATCCTTTGAATCCTGGATGTCTCAGAGTCTTCCTAAGGGTTTCTTTGTTTTTTTGTTTAGTGCGACCTAGATCGAAAAGTGCCTACATATCCCATCTCGGGAATCAGGTCAAAATGTAGTTCGGAACAAAGTTGGTTGATTTTTGTAATGGTGCGACTGAATCCTGAATGGACGCCTACGTATCCATCTTTAGGATTCAGGTCATTGCGTAGTTCATTACAAGGAATGCTAGATTTTGATAATAGTGCGACCAAGTTCTAAATGGACACCTACGTATCCCATTTTGGGAATCAAGTCCTCGCGTAGTTCATTACAAGGAATGATTTGGTTTTTCTAATGCAATTATAAGAAAAAGTGAGATTAAAAGAAAAAGAAAAATATGATTACAAGTAAATGAATGTGATTACAAGCAGAAGTGATTAAAAACTGAGAATCGTATCTTCATGTGTAGTATCGTCTGATTGCATCTGAGTTGATTGCTTTAGGCCACTCTTAACCGTCCATCTCAGCGAGGATGACCTGATAGTACCTTGCACACTATGTATGGCCATTTCCAGTTCGGTGCAAACTTTCTTTTGTACTCATCTTGATGCGGGAACATGCATTTGAGTACCAGTTATCCTATTTGGAAGATTCGAGCTCTTACCTTCTTATTGAAGGTGTGTGCCATAGTCTGTTTGTACAGTTGACCATGACATACGAAAACCATCATTTTCTCATTGATCAGAGACAATTGCTCATATCTTTTCTGAACCCACTCTGTGTTATCCAGTTCTGCTTCTTGTATGATTCTAAGTAAGGGTATCTCTACATCGGCTGGTATCATTGCTTTAGTGCCACAGACAAGCAAGTATGGAATTTCTCCAGTTGAGGTCTGAGTGGTTGTTCGGTATCCTAGCAATGAGTAGGGCAACTGTTCATGCCAACACTTGTAATTATCGGTCATTGTCCTTAGTATCCTCTTGATGTTTTTGTTTGCTGCCTCTACGGCTACGTTCATTTGCAGTCAGTATGCTGTCGAATTCTAATGAGTGATATGGAATTGTTCACAAATGTCTTTCATCAGATGACTGTTTAAGTTTACTCCATTATCGGTGATGATTGACTCCCAGATGACAAATTGGTATATGATGTTGTTCTTTTCGATGTTGGCTACCACCTTGTTTGTCACTGACTTGTAGGAAGTAGAATCAACCCTTTTCATGAAGTAGTCTATGGCAACTAGGATTAAGCGATGTCAATTGGATGCTGACGGCTCTATGGTACCGATGACATCCATACCCCAAGCTACTGTTACACCCCATACTTTGTACGTCCTATTTATCATAAGTTATGCGACATAGGCTCGGAGAGGATGAGGTCCCTTCACAAGGTTAAGAAAGAGTTAGATGGGTTTTAAGTATGTTTCATAAGAATTTGTGGCTAGCCCTTCTCATTATTACTTCCTGTTCGAAATACTTCTCAAGAATTGTTACCAAATGCACCTTTCCTCAAGGTAACTCGACTTACCCCTTTTCGATGAACTCTGAGTGGCTCCTCCTGAGCCTTCATATGTCTTTTTCATTAATTACTTTTCGCGCCTTCTTTCCCTAATCTCAGACGTTTAGTGGCCCTTGTTGTTGCTTTAGCCCTATCTAAAATGGGAGGTCACTACCATTCCGGTCTCAATATTAGTACGTACATATCCATTGTTATTTATGTCAGTTCTCACCAACTCAAGGTAACACAAACTTAATCATCGTAAAACTTCTCTTTGTGGCCCTTACATTTTCTTGCTAAACTATTGCACGAGTTTGTGTTGGTTCTTCCCTGTATCATCTCCCACGGGTCGCTCTTCATGCACCCAAAATTTCTCTTTAGGTTATCAGGTCATTAAATCGTTGTTTATCAAAATCTATGATCCTTTAACAACTTACAACTTTCTTTTAAACAATATCCCTTAATAGGGTCACTACATTGTTCGTATAGGTAAGGTGTCACATGTTCATGACCGGCACACTTAATTTCATTACCAAAAAAAATAATCTTAGGGACTCATTTCCTGTTAACCTTTAAGTATTTCCTTTCCTTACCGTTTATTCCATCAATTTCTGTCTTAAACGATTCTCATAGTAGATATTCGGTCTCACAACACCTTTCTCTGAATGCCCCAACCATCACTACTTTATCACTTTCTATCTTTATTGGCCACGGCTTGCCATCCTTCTATACTTTATTTCACGACTATTAGTCATTTCATACCATTATTCCAGTGTTTTATTTACCGTTGCGTCATTCTCTTGCTACCAATCTCACCCTCTATCCTTGTCTATACCCTCATAATATAATCTGTCCTATGTATAACTTCCTCCTTACCTCTACTTTCTAACAGAAGTCTCATCAAGGGAAACATTTATCTTTCGCACAAAGGGCTTCATGCATGGCCCGCTAATCTTTTAATTCTTTCAAGGTTATACTTGGCTAACGATTCCCAAGTATATCATGTATATGTTCCCAAAAGGGATGTATCACTACCTAATCGTACTTTCTTCGGTACAGTCCATACTGAGGATTGTGTTAAATAATTGCTATATCCTGAGGTCCCATTTCTTTTGAGACTGCGTACATTGATGTCAATAAATCAATAACAGAAATAGTTACTTCTTACTAAGATTCCATCACCGTTGAAGGTGGAACAACATTACCTTATTTATTGTTATCTGGATTTCTGTCTCGGTATGATTTTCTATACTTCAAACATTGGGTACCTCCATCACGTTACTCATCCTATATTTCTAAAGTTAAAGCTTTATCTTTTCTAGGCTTACATCACTTCCTTCGTATATAAAGGGAAGGCAGTCGCTTATACTCTGAAATTTCAATATCTTACGCGCATATCTGGCGTATCAATAATCTGATCAAAATCTTTTGTGGGCTGGCTTTGAATACGAGTTAACCAAGATCTTTCTGGTTATTATCATAATAGAAACTCGGTAAAACATGAGTTAGACTGGAATTTTCACAACTCAACTCTATTGCATGATCTATGAGATGAAATAACATAAACCATCCCTAAATTCCCGACAGCCTCTCGCTTATAAGTGTGGTGCACAACACACCCATAACCAAAACTCTGCTAGACACAGCTTACTGATTCTCTAGGCGTCTCTGATACCAAGTTTGTCACACCCCAGCCTTGGGAGAGAGGCCGGCACCCAGCGCCCGAAGGCCTGAGTGTACTACTATAGTATCTGAACCTTGAAAAAATGAATCTTGGGTCGATAAGGCCTCCAATTACCTATTTAGCATAAGACTGAAAGATAACCTGCACACAGAAGAGTCCTAGCAGGATATATACATATGTAGAGATAGCCAAGGCCGACAAGTCCACAATATGAGTATACTGATAACAAAATGGGCCGAGAGGGACATGACGTACCAACATCTACAGTACACATGTTTGTAAGCCTCTAAGATTCATATATACATACCAACAAGTGGGGACAGGGCCTCGCCATACCCAGAAATACTAATAACATATGCATTAGTACCTAAAACTCTAGTAGTCCAACTCCGAGGGAAGGGAATGCTACAAAAACATAGTTGATGAGGAGCGTTGCTCTATCTATCTGTACCTGCGGGCATGAATGCAGAGCCTAGGAGAAGGCATCAGTACGAAAGATGTACTGAATATGTAAGGCATGTAACATATGTAAACATGAGATATAACATGATAGATGTGGAGATAAGAATCAACTTGAAACTCATAACAGCCTCTCGGGGCCTACTTTGTCATAAAACATACATGCATGTATGTAAAAATTATGCCACTCTGTGGAGCAAATCATATCATACTGTATATATATCGTACCCGGCCTCGATGAGGACTCGGTCATACTCGGCCTAAATATGGGACTCGGTAATGTCTGATATCAATCCAATTACAGCTGGGTGCAAATCTACATTCCCTACTCAGCAGACTATAGCATGACTTGGTAAGAAAATAAATATATATATATAAGTTCAATGCAAGACAGACTCTATCAGATACCACAAGCATATCCGGAGTGACCTATTGTCATTTTCCTCCGACTATTGTTATTGGCACTATGTTCAAAAATCTTGATATGAATATTTGGGGCTTACACATCCTGAGAGATGCCACGGATAAGAAAGTACTCAAGAGCTATGATCGATTTGTCAAAGAAAACCTTTTGTTACTTCATTTTGGCAAAAGATTTCTATTCAAGGAAACAACGTATCAAGTCATGCCAAGAAAGAAGGTTTCCTTACATACCTTATCCTTGAAGTGACAATCGCCTTACAAGTCCTCGCACTCCTTATGGTAGTTATCTGTAGCAAATAATGGGGCCGGTATCAATATCGAATCCATATTCCAAATAAGAAACCTCATTTAGGCATATTGATCGATAATCATAAACACAAAGAATCCTTTGACTTATTAACAAGAGATACTTATGTAGTTCATTCCCACGATTCTCCGAAACATGCCTTCTTAGGTTAACAATATCAACAATCAATTCAGTTATCAATTTCCAATTCATATCTCCAACAAACAACCCCCAAATTATAATACAAAGATTTCTTAGGTTTACGGGTTTCGATTACGAAAATCCTTTCACAGCTTACTCTGAATCGTCAATTAACCATAATTATAGATAAAGGAGGATCAAACTTACCTTATTGCATTAAAGTTTACTACAATCAGCAAGTTATCCCAATTTCAAGGGTTTCCAACATCAATTCAATACGGAGAGAATGGTGTCCGCGACTATCACGAGGTGTATTATGTAAATCTTGTGGGTTTCAGCTTTGATTTGATCTGGTAATGATGTGATATGGTTGGAAGGGTTTGGAGAGTGTTCTTGAACTGGATTTGGGGGGAAATGAGTTCCAAAACGTAAAAATCCGATCTTAAACCCGACAAATTTCTCCACTGTCGTAATTCGACGATGGGATTGATGGACCGTCAAACATTCGACGGTCCGTCAATCGTCCCGTCAAATTGCTTGGAATATTGATTGCTCAGAATGGGAGTTTTGACGATCCATCCTGTCCCGTCAAGTTTTCCAGTTTCCCATTGTCATCTAAATGTAATTCCTTCGATCCGTTTAACTCCCTAACACTCTGAAACTTCCATAAACAAGTCGTAAACCTTCATTGACTTTTGTAAAGTCGTATCTCTTCCCGGGACATCGGTTTATCAATGACATAACGGAATGCGAAACTACGGGGTGTAAGATGGTTTCGTATCGAAGGCTTCAGTTCCGTTAGATATAAATGCTAGCTAGAATATAGTAGAATAAAGCAAGTAGAGATTGCTATTCGAACTCAAGAAATCAAGAACTCGATTTTCTTACAAACTTCAAGCTATTAGGGTTACAAGTCCCAAAGATGAGATGATCATCTTCATTCTCCTAGAAGGCTTATTTAACAAAACCAAAACTAGACCTTTTAACACTAAAGTACTATTGACGTGACGTGCATCCAGTTCGACGCTCATTCATGCTGTGGCGCTCCACTTGAGACTGACAGATAAGACGTTGGTTGGTGGGAATGGAGTCTAGTTGTACCAAGTCTCCGGAACCTCAAATATCCCCCATAAATCAGCTCCCGGACCTGTGTCTTATCCTTCAATAAAGGTCTCCGGTCTCGCAACTCTTAAATCCCCACACAACGTTCCGTCATGGTGCCACCTCTTCACCTGATCTTCCCCATACAGTTAACTAGTATCCATTTAGAACTAAAAATATTTATTAATATGAATCTGATCATGGGAAGAAGAAAAGAAGTTTTGGGTATTGGAAAAACACAACACACAAAGGTTTCTACATAGATGGACAAAAAAGGCGGGGCAAAAGTTTAGTGTTGGTGTCAGTGGCGGAGCTAGAAATTTGGCGAAGGGTGTGCACATTTTCTTCTTAGTTGTGTTAAGGGTGTACAAAATTAAACATATACTCATAATAATTACTCTCTCTCTGTTCCAAAAAGATTGTCCTATTTTTCTTATTAGTTGGTCCCAAAATATTGACACATTTATATATTTAGAAATAATTTAACTTTATGAGATAATTTACAGTCATACAAATATCTAAGACTTGTTTTGGACCACACATTTTAAAAGTCTTTCTATATTTCTTAAACTCTGTGGCAAGTCAAACTAAGACGATTTTTTTGGGACGAAGAGAGTAACATTTAACCTATGTACACCGCGCAATTTTTCGGCGAAGGGTGTGCACTTTACAATCATTCGACTAAGGTGGCTCCGCCCATGGCTGATGTCACTGTTAGTTTGTTAGATTTCTTTCTTTTTTCTTTTTAAAATTATTTTAGTAGCCCTAAATAATGATATGATACAACCGTTAAGTACTACTTGACACATGACATATTACTTGGACTAAATTCGCTCCCCCATAATTATCATTTATACTTTGCTTTGCCCACGTCCGCCTCATTTGCGCGCCACTTCCCCACCTTCATGTACACACGTTTTAATAATAATGGGGATATTTGGAAAACGTTTTAATAATAATGGTCCTTTTATCTTCAAATTTGTTTTTCCACCTTTCATCTCCTAATTCACCCTTTCTTTTATGACTACTTAATTAATTATTCCCATTTTTCCATAACCAAGAAACAAAAGATGTTAAATCCTCTCTCTTAACTAATCATTCTACCATTTCCAAATCCACCTCAATTCCAGGTTTACATTCAAATTCCACCACCACCGCCTTCTGTAAGTTGATCATTATGACCGAAACGGTACGCTAATTATCTCTTCTGTTTTTCATGTTAATTGATATTACTGAGAATTTTGCTAGATTTCGTTATCCATAAGCTGGAATGATGGTTGCTCGTTCTCGATCTTGATCTTATTTCTCCATCTTGTCCACAAAATAAATATAATGCTAAAGCCCTAGACCTAGATTTTTTCCCTGTGCCCCATGGTTAGCTGGATTACTAAACAAAATTTCAGCTGTTATTCGTGGGCTCCACTTGTATTAGCATGTGTATGTGTTTTATTACCGGCAGTGGCGGAACCATGATTTTTTCACTAAAGAGATTCGAAATATAAAACTGTAAGCATAAGAAGAAGCCAACGGGATTCAACATATACTAGCTCTGCCCATGATTATAGGTAGTCATATCACCGTTCCTTAGTTATGGACTTGGGAACATCAAAATTCAGTGGTTGAATCTGTTGAAGGTAATGAGGCAATTACCAACCCTCAAATGTCCTTCTATACCGACCAGAATGTAAAAAATAATGGGTCTAGTAATGTTGTGAATAGAACTATATATTTTGGATGAAGCAAAAGGTAAAAAAATTGGGACTTTAGAGAAATCCTCACCGACTACAAAAGGGTTTTGCTTGAATAAATGGAGAAGGAAGAAGAGGGACGTGCACAAGAATGGTGATAATAATATAGACAGTACTAAGTTGCTACTTGCTAGAGCAAAGTTTGCTAAACTCGATTGCAATTTCAGCAAAACGTATGCATGTCTGGGCTGGAACCATCCAAACTAGTGATGGGTCTGTGTCATCTACAAATGCATTATTGTGGTGATCGCTATGGGGTTACCTTTTCTTGGTCGCATGGACTCGGATAAGAGTAATGATCGAAGTAACAAGTCTCGCGCTGTAGCTAGAGCTACTAAGGCAAGGTACGAAGCATCTCTGTTCAAGGGTTATGCATCTGATAATAATGAGCTAAGTATTTTGAGTGGGAAGAACATGGGATTCCAGCTCAACCATCTCATCAGGGGAAGGGTCGGGCTGAAACTAATAAAAAGTCTAGAGGAGAAAGGGTCAAAATCGGGAAGGAAAACTCTCATTCCAGCATGGAGTCTGACTCGTGAAGCTTCAATTTTTCCCTTTTGTGCAGGGTAGTAATGAGTCAGTGAGTAATAATACAAAAGGTGGAAGGTCAATGTATCATGATGGAGAGTTGAACCATGAAGCTCAGGATAGAGAAAGACCAGTTGGTGAGGAACTTCAAGCTGATCTTGACAGAAGAAATGTTACCGAGGTTGGAGGCGTGTCTCAAGAAGATCTAGCTGCTGAATCACCTCAGGAGGTTGATAAAGAGAAGAGTGAGAATCACTGCTCGTCCACAGATCATGATCCTATACTGGACTCGCTATCCACCCTCGAGGCCCTTCAGGAAGCACTTGAGAGAGGTAGGTTTGTAGTTCTTGTCCAGTGTTTCTATAAATTATTTCTACTTAGCTGATGCAATTCTTTATGGATATGATTAGATTATGCTAGTTTTCTTTGTAGAAAAGGCAAGTAGGAGATGATTAGTGATGCTTGCATCTTCAGTATATTGCATGAATTGGACAACTTTTTGGTTAAGTCTATTCCAAACTTGTAGCGCGTAAAACATGTCTATTCCAAACTTGAAAAGTAATAGAAAGTTAGAAACTATCACAGTTCTTAGTTGACAGTTTCCTCTTATGTCCCCCCTCTTTCTTGACTATGATAAACCCTCCCATACTCCCCTGTCCAAGAGGAAACAGTGGGCCTTTCCCACTTTGCACCATTTGTGACTTAAAAAAAGGGCAGCCCGGTGCACTAAGCTCCCACTATGCGCGGGGTCCGGGGAAGGGCCGGACCACAAGGGTCTATTGTACGCAGCCTTACCTCACATTTGTGACTTGAACTCCTAATATGATGGCTGGAAAAAGAGTGCTCTTGGCATTGGAGCAACCTCTTTTGTCTCCTTTGTTGCTCCTTTACTTAAAATATCAACTTGATGTTCAAACAGTTTGGACATTATACAAGATTAGCATTGTTGCTGGAACGATAACACCAAACCAATAAGTCAGGAAGTAGTGTTGATAAACTGCTAGTCTATGTGTATACTAGAATATTTGACTGTAGCCAGATTCCTCTTCAAGGATATGTTAATCGTTTGCCTTTTGTATTTGGTTGTCTCATCTCGCTCTCTCTATCTATTTTCACTTTCTACAGTAACTTCGTATACTTCAGTTCTTCATTTGGCCTTTTTGTAATTCTTTAACATTTTCAAGCTGGTATAATATGATCGGGATTAAATAATTTTCTTCTAGTAAATTCTAACATGGAAAAGAAGGAAGTGAATGCTTTCAAATTTTCCTATTTGTTGCTAACAATCTGAGGGATATTTTCCAAGGAATAGGTTACAGGAGGTCAGTATCGGTATTTGGACTAGGAGTGATGAATAGTTGCGTGGTTATAGAATTGACACTAGATGGAGAGAAGTGGCCCTATAAAGAGCCCTTTGTCATATTTTTCTTCATTGGTTGTAGGACAGGGAAGGGAGGGAACAGAAAACGTGGGAAAAGCGAGGGGATCACTACTCATGGTGGGGTAGTGGAATAATAGGGTGTTACAAGGCTCGTATAGCAGCTGAAACTTCAAGGTTTCAGCAGTTGAAAGACTAAAAGGAGAAAAAAGTAGAAATCAAGAGGTATAATGAAATGTATCCTTGGGGATCCAGAGAAAGGGACTTTGGGTCTAACTCAATGGTCCACCACAAAAAAGGGCAGCCCGGTGCACTAAGCTCCCGCTATGCGCGGGATCCGGGGAAGGGCCGGACCACAATGGTCCACCACAAAAAGAACCCAAAATCCAATCTATACATTTCTTCCAAAAGCTAAAAAAATGGAAGAAATCCAAGAAAGATGAGATGTGATGGATACTTATACATTGTACATTAAGATACACTATTATATATATCAATTATTCATCAAATATGCTCTGATTATACACTAATGACAAAATTTGTGATTCCCCAATTGGAAATATCAAGTTCAACAAGCACCTAACAATTGCTTGAAATTACTACCAAGATTAGAATAACCACCACGGCTTCGCGAGACCATTAACAACTTCCTATTTTCTATGAAATACCATACATCATCTTAGATCCGAACATACGAAATTCCGCCACGTGAAACCACCGTCAAATCTCAAACACCTCAAATCCACAAACTCAACAAGACTCGCACCATCTCGAATAAAGCTCTGTGGTAACAACTTTAGATTTGGGCAACCTTTACCAACGACTTCAAACACTAAGTAGGCATTTGGCCATGCAATTTGGAGCTCAAATTTGATGTTTTGATTTGAAATCCGTGTTTGTTTATGACATTTGAACAATACTTCAATTTGAAATTTTGACTTTAAATTCACCTAAAAGATAGGATTTCAATTTCAAGTTTGTGCTTTCAATTTTTTTCGAATTTAAAACTTGACCCATATGTTTATATTTTGCAAAAATAAAACCCATAATTTGCAAAAGACGACCCATACTAGATGTGAAGAGATTGTATGTACCATGTTGGAGGATTATATTAAGTATAGCTAGGTATTGATTTATTGGACCAGTGGATCTTTGAAAAATCATGTGTATTTGAAAGTTTGTAATAGCATGTAATCGCAAACATTTATTTATAAAAGGAACATGAGCTATGCAATTTATTAATGCGATATTTTAGGATATTCCTATACCTTGTTTATGAACTATGGTTTTCTTATTTGGAAAGATTGTACAAGAATTGAGGAAATTTTGATAGTTTTCACAAATTATGAGATTTTCATATTTATGAGAAAAAGTACAACTTTTGAGATCCAAATTGCATGTCTAAAAAAATTTCAACTTCAATCAACCTAATTTTAAATCATGGCCAAACAGTCCCTAAATCATTAGAACAGATGGAGTGGTCGATGAGATGCAAAGGGCCCACAAAGAAGAATAGAGGAAGGGCAGTGAAGAAGAAAAGATAAGATGGGGAGAAAAATAGAGGACGGCCAGAGAAGAAGAAGAGATATGGTAGAGAAAAAGAGAAAGATCAGCTCTAAATTGTGAATGTTTAGAGAAGAATAATTATTTCGGGTAGTTTATAAAGATTGAGGCTTTTCTTTAAATGGAGTTGAATAGGTTGCTATATGTAGGGTAAAATTCCTAATTTTTTACATGCACATGAATTTCTTTTGTACAAATAAAACAAGTTGCTAAACTGAAGAGAAAAAGAATATATGTGGCTAAAAATAAAGATTCAACATAGTCTACAATTTTGACACAAATAACTTGGTCAACCGAACAACATTAGTGCATTTTTCCGACAAAACAGAATAACCTTCATAAATAATTACAATAAAAAGTACAATAACACGAAATGGATAGTAAAACACAACAAATTTAGACGAAAACTATGGAAAAAGCAACATGGAAAAAACAATTATAGAACAACATAATTATTACATTCTCAATCGAGGTCCTTGGAATGTCCATCATCTTCGGCATTGGTGTTGTTGCCCTCTGTTAGTGCAGGCCCTGTACCACTTCCACCTCCTAATGTAGCCATAGTCTTAAGAAACCACGGGACATTGATCAAATCTTTTATTATACTTGAACGAAAAAGGATATGACGACATTGTGTTAGAAGATTTTGGAGCATTCTGGTAGGCACCGGGTTTTTGGGTATTATAGACGCATTAAGGTTGAGGAGGTTAAGGGTGTTGTTCGCAGGATGCGCGGGGGACGAGCGACCAAGCGTGATGAGATCCCAGTCGAATTTTGGAAGAGCGCAGGCCGGGCAGGTTTGGAGTGGCTGACTGAGTTGTTTAACGTCATTTTTAAGACGGCAAGAATGCCCGAAGAATGGAGGTGGAGTACAATGATTCCCTTGTACAAAAAACAAAGTGATGTCCAGAGTTGCAACAACTATAGGGGTATCAAGCTGCTGAGCCACACTATGAAAGTTTGGGAAAGGGTCGTGGAGATGAGGGTGAGGAGAGGTGTGTCTATTTTCGAGAATCAATTTGGATTCATGCGGGGCATTCGACTACCGAAGCCATTCATCTTATTAGGTGATTGGTGGAGCAGTATAGGGAGAGGAAGAGAGACTTGCATATGGTTTTCATCGACCTCGAGAAGGCATATGACAAAAGTCTCTAGGGAGGTTCTATGGAGATGTTTGGAGGTTAGAGGTGTATCTGTGGCGTACACTAGAGCGATCAAGGATATGTATGATGGAGCCAAGACTAGGATACAGATAGTAGGAGGAGACTCGGAGCACTTCCCAGTGAGCACCAGGGATCATCTCTTAGCCCATTCCTATTTTTGCCTTGGTGATGGACGAACTAACGCGACAAATCTAAGGGGAGGTGCCATGGTGTATGTTATTCGCAGACGACATAGTCCTGATTGATGAGACTCGCAGCGAAGTGAACGTCAAGCTGGAGGTTTGGAGACAAACTCTGGAGTCTAAAGGGTTCAGGTTGAGTAGGACCAAGATAGAATATTTGGAGTGCAAGTTCAGCAACGGGAGCGACCCTGAGATAGGCGTGGAGGTGAGGCTTGGTACTATAGTCATTCCAAAGAAAGGAAGCTTCAAGTACCTAGGGTCTATTATTCAAGGGAATGGAGAGATTGATGGCGATGTCACACATCGTATTGGGGCATGGTGGATGAAATGGAGGCTCGCATTTGGAGTCTTGTGCACAAAAAGGTGCCACCAAAACTTAAAGGCAAGTTCTATAGGGTGATAGTTAGACCGACTATGTTGTATGTGGCGGAGTGTTGGCAGGTCAAGACTTCGCACACCCAAAAGATGAAAGTTGCAGAGATGAGGATGCTGAGATGGATGTGTGGGCATATAAGGAGGGAAAAAATTAGAAATTATGATATCCGGGATAGAGTGGGAGTGGCCTCGGTGGAGGATAAGATGTGGGAAGCGAGGTTGAGATGTTTCGGGCACGTGCAGAGGAGAGACAAATGCCCCAGTGCGGAGGTTGGCTATGGACGGGTTCAGAAGGGGTAGAGGTAGGCCAAAGAAGTATTGGGGAGAAGTCATTAGACGGGATATGGCGCAGGTATAACTTACTGAGGACATAACCTTAGATAGGGGGTTGTGAAGGACACAGATTAGGGTAGAAGGGTAGTAGGTAGTCGAGCGTAGTCCTACTTACGCTTACAAAATGATAGTTGCAGTGCTATTACTGTAGGCCCGATTAGCCTATCACACTCAAAGGAGCAGTATTGCTTTATAGTCCCCTGTAGTTTGATTTCTATTGATATGTGTTCTTTAGTGCACTTTGTTTATCTTATTTATCTGCGTTAGCTATTGCTTCATTTTGTCAGAATGCGCTACTATGTCGTATTCGATTTTGTCATTAGCTTGTTCATACTGCTTTAATTTCTTGTCTGGGTCCGACCGTTTCTATTGCTTGTGTGTGATTATGCGTTGTCTTGAGCCGATGGTCTCCCGGAAACAGTCGCTCTACCTACCAAGGTAGAGGTAAGTTTTGCGTACACTTTACCCTCTCCAGACCCCACGTTGTGGGATTTCACTGGGTATGTTGTTGTTGTTGTTGTTACTGGTTGGGTAACATGTTCGTTATTGGAGGGAGGATTTGGAGGTTGATTGAGTTGTTTCTTTCTTTCTTTAAGTTTAGCCGTCTTAGAAGCAGATAACTTTAACAAACCTTTACTTTCTCTAGCATAAAAAAAAAAAGGACAGCCCGGTGCACTAAGGTCCTGTTATGCGTGGGCCGGACCACAAGGGTCTATTGTACGTAGCTTTACCTTGCATTTCTGCACGAGACTGTTTCCACGACTTGAACCCGTGACCTCCTGGTCACATGGCAGCAACTTTACCAGTTCTCTAGCATCTAAGTTCATAAATACTCCTTTCCTTCCCAAATTGGTTGAAGAGGAGTTCCATTTCCTTCTCCTCATTTATTTTCTCTATTTTGCTAATTTGTTCTTCTTGCTTATTCACTTTTTCTAAAAGATAGGTTTCATGTTTGACTAACTTTATAAACCTTTCGGCCTCAAGAAAACTTAAATACCTCATTAATACATCCTTAGCCAGACCTTTGGATTGCCAAGCAATTGGTTGGATTTTCCAAGGGCTAAAAATAATTATGACGACTTCTACATCACATAAAATAGGAACTCTTCCGCTTTGGTAAATAAACTTGTTGCTTTTCTATCTATGATGGAGTTTCTCACATTTCATTCTCAAAAAAAAAAGGATGGAGTTTCTCACATTTTTACTACAGTTCCTACTATGCCTAAGCCTTTTTGTAGCCATATTTGATACCCAAGCATAAAAAAAGTACTTCCTTTTAACGTAGAATATATAAAGCTTGAAGAGGTGCGTGACATTTATAGATGCTTAACAGGAATTGTCACTGTAAAAAAAAGGGCAGCCCGTGCATTAAGCTCCCGCTATGCGCGGGGTCCGGGGAAGGGCCGGACCACAAGGAATTGTCACTGTAGTCAAATTAAAAAATTCAAGTTGTTTGAGATAGTATAGTCCAAATTTTAAATAAATTGATTAGCGTAATCTGGTTCCAAGGAAATTGTTTTAAACTTTTTCTTAAAAAGTTAAAAATTGCTAAAAATTCAAATTGAATTTGAGATGTCATAGTCCAAAGCATGATTATTTTTGGAGTTAGGAAGTGCAAATAATTAACTTGTGACAGTCGCATTTGGTAGAAAATGTTTTCTATGGAAAATATGTTCTACAAAAGATGTTAGTATATTCTTTAAAAAAATTTGGATCATATTTCAATATTTTGAAGGATAAGAAGGTTCGTGATATGTTTTAGTTATGCAAGGCGTACGAAAAGGCTGGGAATTCATTTTCGATAAATTGTGAGATGTTATCACATACCATCTCTTTTGGCAGTCTGAACCTGCATATTATATTTTTTCATACTAAGTTAATTACATCCAATTCTTTTAACTTGGCGTAGTCATTGGCTTCGACCATTTAGAGAAGCACGTCAGTCGATGCTAGCATGTAGCATTGTTGACTTGGGCCTTGTGGCAACTTGCCCCCTATATTCATTTCCCACTTCATGAATTGCCGGTAAAGCCTCATAAATTTTGGCGATTTAATTCAAGCTAAAGTCGTGATTAGGAGAGTAATTAGGCCATGGGGATTCTTGGATATGGATAAAATTCGAGTTGGAAGAACCTAAGCTAGTATCTCATATCAAATAATACACAAATTCTTGCATATGTTATAGCGGTATTAGTGATACGGTGTTTGGCTTTTGATATTTAGCTCATAACTCAGTTTCAAAAAATATTTAGCTTCACATAACTTATACAGAGTTTAGTACTAATGCAGAGCCTAACATCGGAGACCTAAAAGAAAAATGTTGCATCAGTTATCTGGGGATTATATTAGTAATGATAAGTTTAATACTGAAAACCACACACTATATTAGCCGACCCCTAAGTAATGCCCTAGGTCTCTTCTCCGCTATACTGACTGACTTTAAAAATAAAAAATCACCCAAAGTCATTGAAATACTCCGTTGAATTCCCCCATGGGAACCCCTGCCTCTTCACATCACATCACCGCCAATCCTTCTCCTTTTACCACCACCAATCTTTCGCCACAAAAAGACCCCAAAATCCAAATCTATACATTTCTTCTGTAAGCTAAAAAAGGAAAAAATCCAAGGAAGATGAGATATGATGAATACATATACATTGTACATTAAGATACACTAATTATATATCGAGTATTCATCAAGTATGCACTGAATATACAGTAACGACAAAATTTGAGATTCCACAATTGGACATATCAAGTTCAGCAAGCAACTAACAATTTGTTGAAATTGCTGCCAAGGTTAGAACAACCAACACGACTCCACCGTGATGCCACTAATAACTTCCTTTTTTCTATGAAACACCATCCATCATCGAAGATCCAAACATATAAGGTTCCACCGCGTGAAATACATCGTCAAAATTCCTTCAAACACCTCAAATCCACAAGATTTTCACCATCTCAAACAAAGCTCTGCGGTGACAACATCAGATTTGGGCAACCTTTACCACTGACTTCAAACACTAAACCAATCGAAGAGATGGGCGGTGGAGGAGATGCAGGGGTCCCGATGAGAAGAATAGAGGAAGGGCATAGAAGAAGAGAAGATGGGGAGGAGAAAGAGGACGATCAGAGAAGAAGAGATATGACAGATAAAAAAGAAAAAGAGAACCGGCTAAAAATTGTGAATGTTGAGACCAAAATATTTATTTCGGGTAGTTTATAAAGATTGAGGCTTTTCTCGGAACGGACTTGAATAGGCTGCTATATGTGGGGGTAAATTTCCTAAATTTTAACTGCACATGAAATACCTTTTGTATCAAATAAAACAAGTTGCTAAACTGAAGAGAGAGAATATATATGGCTAAAAATAAAGATTCAACATAGTCCAAAATTTTGACACAAATAACTTGCTTGACTGAACAACATTAGTTCATTTTCCCGACAAAACAGAATAACCTTCATAAATAATTGGAATAAAAAGTACAATAACACGAAACGGATAGAAAACTGCAACAAATTAAGACGAAAACTATGATAAAAGCAACATGAGAAAAGAATGGTAGAGCAACATATTATTACATTCTCAATCAAGGTCCTTGTTATGTCCATCATCTTCACCATTGGTGTCATCGCCTTCCGTTGGTGCTGACTCTGTACCGCTTCCATCCCCTACTGTAGCCATAGTCTCAACAAACCACGGTCATTGCTCAAATCTTCCATTAAATTAACATGTTCGTTATTGGTGGGAGGATTTGCAGGTTTATTGATCTGTTTTTTCTTTCGTTCAGCTTAGCCATCTTAGAAGCAACTAACTGTAACAAACCTTTAATTTCAATAGCATCTAGTTGATAAATACTCCTTCCCTCCATAAGTTGGTTGAAGAGGAGTTCTATTTCCTTCTCCTCATTTATTTTCTCTATTTTGCTAATTTGTTCTTGCTTTTTCACTTTTTCTAGAAGATAGGTTTCATGTTTAACTAACTTTTTAAGCCTTTCGTCCTCTGGAAAACTTAAATACCTCATTAATACATCCTTAGCCAGACCTTTACATTGCCAAACAATTGGTTGGATTTCCCCTGGGCTAAAAATAATTATGGCGACTTCTACATCACATAAAGTAGAAAACTCTTCTGCTTTCTTAAATAAAGTTATTGCTCTTCTATTTAGGATGGAGTTTCTCACATTTTCACTACAGTTCCTATTATGCCTAAGCCTTTTTGTAGCCATATTTGATACTCTTTAACATAAAAAAGCACTTCTTTTAGGAATAGAATATATAAAGCTTGAAGAGGTGTGTGGCTTTTATAGATGCCTAACAGGAATTGTCACTGTAGTCAAATTAATAAAATTCAAGTTAGTTGAGATAGCATAGTCCAAATTTTAAATAAATTGATTAGCGTAATCTGGTTCTAAGGAAATTGTTTTAAACTTTTTCTTAAAAAGTTGAAGGTAGCTAAGATTCAAATTGAAGTTAACATGTCATAGTCCATGATTCTTTTTGGAGTTAGGAAGTGCAAATAATTAACTTGTGACAATGGGTACATTTGGTAAAAAATGTTTTGCATGGAAAATATGTTCTACCAATGATGTTAGTATATTCTTAGAAAGCATTTTTGGATCATAAAAGGTTTATGATATGTTTTAGTCGTGCAAGGCGTAGGAAAAGGTATGAGACCTAAACAATATCTAGTCCTATATGGTAATATTTTAATAGTTTTACCTTTTATAATTGGCATAATACATAAATAAGCCCTCAAACTTGGGGTATGTAGGAGTCCTCCAATTTAAGTTTAGTCACAAGGTGTGTTGTCCGACCATTTATTCCGCATCTATAAGACCACAAAGATGTGGGGCCTTGGTCTCTTTTGGCGGCATAGGACTTCTCACTGTGTGCTTTTAATTTCGTGCAAAAGTATATGAGTTGATAAGAAATAAATAATTTATATAAATCAACGGTTACCTTAGAAATAGTATAATTTCTGTGACCTGGCATTCCAACTTCTTTGAAGTTCTATGTTGTATGGTCTTTGGAGTTTGTATGCCCCTTGTCTGACCTCTTTTATGATCTGGTACGGGCTTTCCCAATTGGCCCCCATTTTTCTAGAGGTTAGATCCTGTGTATTTAGAAACACATGTCCGAGGACCCTATCCCATTGTTTGAAAATTCAAGCTCCTCCATCTTAATTGTAGTATCAAGCAATTTTTTATTCGTACGTGCGATCTGGAGATATGCTTATTCTTTCGCTCGTCTACGAAGTCTAGTCAATTGTTGTTGCTTCTTTATTTGGTTCCTCTATACCCCAAGTGTATCTAGGTTGGGTACACCGACTTCAATAGGAAGCAAGGGTTCTGCTCCATAAAGAAGTAAGAAGTTTCACCTACTGAAGTGCGGGCGGTCAAAATTTGGCTGATTCTTCTGCAATTATTTTGTTTAATTTTCCTGTTTGATGATGCCACATCAAAGCTGGTCTTTATTTGAAACAGTACATGAAGTGAACCACCAAGAGGCAAGATGTGTTATGTTGGCTTGAGGGCTATTGATAGGCTTCATTGTTTCTAAAGAATCTAGTGGACATGGGCCTAAGTCGCTCAGGGTCCTAGTTTAGACACCATCTCATTGCATGTAAGGATGTGTTCAGCATATTGAAGTTATTAGTGTTGGATCTCAAAGCATATTTTGGGGGATTTGAAACCATTGATCAGTTTGTTTCACTCCCTAACTTTTTCCCATTGCATTTGGTTTTCCTTTGTATTAGTATATAGTCCTCAGTGCTGCCCGCGTTTATTTTTACCAAATTTGGTAATAATATATTTCTTACATTTTTTAAAAATCAATTACTCATTCGAGTTTCATTATCGCAGTTGGTTTAATTAGTTGATGCGCTTTCTCTGCAGAAGTTTTGAGATTCAGAGAAATTAAAACGGAAGATTCTATCACCATTTTAAATAGTTGCTCAAAAAAGGAAGAAAAGATTGTTGGATTTGAGTTGCATCAGAGAACTAAAGACCTTGAAAGTGAGGTTGAGGGTCTCTTCAAACAGAAAATTGAAGCTGAAGTTGAGTATTTGACTGTATCTAGAGCAGTCAAAAAGTTGAGATTTGCAGCAGTTGAACAAGTTATCCTCTTGGAAGAACAAAAGAAATTAGCTTCAGAACAAGCACAGATTGTGAAAAAGCTTGGAGATGCAGAATTGAAGGCTGCAACGCTTAAAACACAGGCTACAAAGTTGTCGAATTGCGGTGAAGATATCATGAGCATTAATGAAATGCTAAAGCTGCATAAGAGAGTCTGTAAGTACAGCACCTGTTTTTTGTTACAGTTGGTATTGCTAGTTGTCCTTGGGCTGTTTCTCTTGCAGATATCCCCCGATTATGCTGGAGTTATACCCACGTAATTTTGAGAAGTGAA
Source organism: Anisodus tanguticus (assembly GCA_034509755.1). Lineage (NCBI taxonomy): Eukaryota > Viridiplantae > Streptophyta > Magnoliopsida > Solanales > Solanaceae > Anisodus > Anisodus tanguticus. The sequence goes on from CM067558.1 coordinate 29,423,500, forward strand.
CTTTTGCTTTCAGTTTTGTGTATTGCTGCCATCGTTGAACGGTCTTGAATGTTAATTATTTACTTTTAGATGTTTGTAGATAGATGAAACCCCTGGTTTTCGTTTTTTCCTGGTGCTATTGATGTTAGCAATCAAAATAGAAGATGAACTGAATGCGCTCAAGTTAAGATATTGCTGGTATTGGTCGTCGGGCAATTATGGAGCTACCGAGGTTGTAAGGTCCCCAATGGTTTCTTAATTTGGAGTATAGCTGTCCAACGGGGTGGGACGGGGGAGGGTCGGGACGCGGATTCCGGCGGGACGGGAAGAGGACCCGTCCCGTCCCACATCCCGCCGGTAGAGGGGCCGGGATTTGGGGGGACGGGTAGGGATCGGGATTTGGGTTTTTTTTGCCACTTAATTTAATAAAATAATATATATAAATACTTCAATAATTGAACAAGATAGTGTAATAAAAAATTTCAACACTGTTTTTGTGTCTCTTATATTATTTAATAGAAATATGATTTTTTTTGTAATACAATTTCAAAATTGTAACTTTATGGTGTTGTTCAAATGTTGCAAATCACATAGTAAAATTATAATTAAAAAAATTACATAGTTAACCATATTTTTTCTAATTTCCTCACAATGTCTTGAGGATCTTCGCTAGGAATTGGAATTTGTAGGTCAAATTGTTCGACGTTGCGTCCTGTTCCCTCGGACAAGATTTCGTTGTAGTTGTTTTCTTCTTCGTTGATCTCCGATTGACCGCACCTTCTACGCTCCTCTCGAATCCAATCTCTGAATAGAACTGCAATCTTCAATGCGTCTCCTGCCAATGAATGTCTATGCTCTCCTATTTGAGATCTTCTAGCAGAAAAAGCGCTTTCAGACGCTGTTGATGACACTTGAATGTTCAACACATCTCGGGCCATCTTTGCTAGTGTCGGAAATGTATTCTCATTCTGCTTTTAGTATTTCAGCAAGTCTTCTTGTCCTTCATCATTGATAATTAATTCGTACGGTACAACACCCTGCAAAACATAAACATCAAATTCGCTAACTTGTGAAGAAGTTGAACCACTAAACATTTTATTTTCTAAGGCCTTGAATACTAGCAGAAGAAACCACATGTTTTTATAAGGTTGCAGCGAAGTAGTAGAAGATGGTACAAAAGCCGGTTGATTATTTGCACTTTGTTGTTGGTAATACGTATATACTTGTTTACATTCAGTGTGTATGTTAGACGTAACTTCTTATTTAGTTGGTTTTTGAGTTGGTTCTTCAGTTGGATCTGTTGGAAGTACTTCTATACAATCATAAATCGTTTCTATTAGTGTTTTACAACCGTCTAGTTTAATAATCAGATTTAATACAAACATTTTTTCAATAGATGTCTTATAAGTTGGTTTGTGCATATATTCATTAAGTAACAAAAATATTAGAGCTATATAAAATAACATATTTGAAATAGTAGGATAATAAATACCGAAAAATTCTTTAGTAGCTTGAGAAAATTTCTCTAGAAATCCATTAAGTTCTAAAAAAAATCTCAATCATTGCCTATCCCTTGGATTTTTATTATGAGCGTTAAATAATAAAGTTATAGGTTGTCTATAATCATAAGCAACAAGTAGTTGCTCATACAGAGAATTTTACCTAAGGCAACTAAAGCTAGGAAGGTAGGTTAAAGTGACTAGTCTTTCTTATCCGAAAGCAAGCAAGACAACAAGGGAGGTCTAATTAATCTATTTCTTTCAAATACTCCACTAGAAACAGATCACAATTTCATTTTATAATACCTCGGGAGCTAGGAGTTCCACCAGCTGCCTGCACAAGCTAGAAAACTTATCAATGTTGATAAAGCTCAGATTCCTTCGTTTAGAGTTAGAGTTCATCCATGGAGATTCTAGTCTTGATCCTCAAGTGTGTGTACCTGCAAATAGAAGAAGATGAACAGGTGGTTAGTAGCCCGGACGGTGGAAGAGCCAGGGGAGGCCGGGTCATTTGACGGAAATGGAAGGCTTTTCCCTATTAGAGAAGGCCCTATGGAGTAAAGGGAAGTGGATGAATTCTTGGAAAAAGAGGGAGCGAGCCTATATAAAATGGAAAATGAAATAAAGCAAATTCTATGAATAGATAGAGAGGAAGTTGTTGCTCAATATGATCTTGTTTTTGGGGGGAGGATCTACTAAATGGACCAACGGAGCACTGTCGGGTCGATAGCCCTTGATCCGAGATCTCTTTTTAACAAAAAATAGTTGGATTTTGGATTTTTCTATAAGGTAATCCACGACCATGACAAGTTTTTTATACTCTTTGCGTTTTTGTATTTTATTACCTTTAAAATAAAATTTATAGCAAATTGTATTTTTTCAAGAATGCTTTCAAAAAGTTTTATGCCATCTTTTACAACTAAGTTATAAATATGACACGCACATCTTATATGAAAATGATCAGGAAAACATGGAGTTAATCGAACTTTTAAAAGTCTTATAGCATAATCATTAGAAGTAACATTATCTAATGTAATAGTCATAATTTTATCATTTATTTCAAAATAATTACAAATTTCATTAACATTTTGTGCAATAAAACATCTAGTGTGCCTATCATCAATATATCTATATGCTAAAATACATTTTTGCATAGACTAATTTTGATCTATCCAATGACATGTTACCGTTAAATAATCATTACCGTTAGTACTACGACCTATTTCAGAAGTGATAGTCACTTTTCCATTATTGATACAATGCATAACGTAAAAATTGTTGATATTCACTTGCAAATTTAAAAATATCCCTTCTAACAGTTGATATAGGAAAACCATTAAAAACATGATTATATGTTTCTCGAATGTAATGAATAAAACCAGGAGAAGGAAATGAAAAAGGAAAACCCTCCACCGCAACTAATTTTGCCATATTTTTCCTATCTTTATTTTTATCATAATTAGGATCGAAAATTCCCCCGTCGTCGGGTTAATTTGACTTTGTACTTGGTCGGGGACACTATGTGAACTTTGTCCCGACTTAGCTTGCACACCCAATTTTTTAGCATGGTATTGATTCCACCTAGTTGTGTGATCGCCTTGTACATGTCTCAATAAACCTCCCGTCGCATCTTGACCTTTTCCGATTTTAAGTTTATAAACATTTTTATAAATTTTACATCTAGCTAGTTGATTCTCTTGGTCCCTATCAAAAAAGTGTCATGCAGCTGATTTTTAATTTTCGTTGTGTGGAGCCTCGACTCATACTAGGGGGAATATGAGACGTTTCAGTTTCAGTTTCAGGCCGAGACTTAGTCTGAGCCTGAGGTTAAGGTGCACTAGTGGGTGTGTTATCTAGATTATCGTCTAAATTAAAGTTTGGTTCATCTACCTCATCAAAAGAAAATCAAATGATTCTTTTTTAATCAGCGCCCCCTTTTGGGTATGCAGGTACTAAGAGTCCTCTCACTACCAACCAGCAGACATCATCTGGCTGGGTCTTGCCGGTATCAACAACAAGAAAAAAACAACCAAATAGAAACAACAACTAACTATGGCTCTTGGCCCAGACAACGTCCTAGACGTAAGGGAGATCGGAGCAACAGGGAACGCACTAATGGTATATCATTAAAAAAAAGCATTTTCATCTATATGAGTGAAATAAGTGAAATCATCGGAACTAGGATTTGGATTACTAGAAGAAGTACCCCTGCCTTTGTTACCCCTACTAGAAGAAGCACCCTTACCCTTACCTTAAACATACTTATTAATCCTTCCATTTTAATTATGCAAATAAATAATTAAAGATAAAGAAATTAAGTGTGATAATTAAAATAAAGTAACAATAATAATTTAAAGAAGGAACGAAGGTACCAAACGCCGACATGTAATCGAGATTGAAAATTGAAACTTTGCTCGGTGGATGATCCTCAAGCTAGTTGTCAACTTCACTCTCAATTTTTTAACTTTGATATAAATGAGCAAAATAAATATAATATTTAGTTGGCAATGTAGAATTGTAGAGAGATAAATTGAGAGATTAAAGAAATTGTAGGAAGATTTGTGAGAAAAAATAAGAGAAAAATGAGGTATTTATAGTTGAGAAATATGATTAAAGTGTAAATATATTAACGTAGGAGTTAAAAATAAATATTAAGGGGGTAGGGGGGTTTATGGGGTGGGGGGCCAAAAATGACCATTATAGCCGTTGCACAACGGCCACAATCGAAATTTGGTCGTTGTTGCAATGACTATTTTTGTAAAAGGGGCTGGCGAGGTGGGACGGGGTCGGGATGGAGCGGGTCGGGACGGGCGGGACCATCATAGGCCCCTTCTGGCGTTCGAACCCCGACACCGACCAAAATATTTTTTTAGGGGGATCGGAACGGGGCGGGACGGGTTGGGATCGGGCCGACCCAGCCCACTGGACATCCCCAATTTGGAGTGTCTAGTATGACGGAAGTGATTCTTTAGGAAAATGTTTTCTATGAACAAGTCATTCTCTGGTATTTGGTTATCAAAAACTAAGTTTTGATCACACTGAACACATAAATGCAGGGATGGCTTGGCTTGAAAGGTGTCGTTTCATTCAAATATTTGTGCTCTCCATATTTCGAGGCAACATTTATGATAAAGGTTGACGTCAAAATTAGGGATGGAAATTGGGTTGGGCGAGTGCGGGTACGCCCTCCCCCGCACCCGTACCCGCTAGAAAATTTTATACCCGTCACCCGTGGCGGGTACAATTTCAACATCCATACCCTCCTAGGCGGGTATATTCCTAAATCCACATTCGCTCCACCTCCCAAGTGGATATCCGCCACTCACCAATACCCGCCAGCCATATTTTGTAATCAATTCATTTGTGATAAATACAAAATAGTGATCAAACCCAAAACAAAATAGTCTTATAAATTAAATTAGTACATTATATAAACACGACTAACTACATAAAGGGGTGGATTTTTAGAAGGCAGTTGACACATCTTTAGTAGTGGACATTGCATGTAAGCACGCTAGTTTTAACAAAATATGAACTTTTTTCCTTTGAAAATAACTACCAAAACATAATTGATTATTTGTGTTCTTAAAAGAACCCAAAGGCATGTTCAGTTTGAAAATCAACCAGCTTAGAGTAGTTGATTTAGTTCACAGTTATAAAATCAGAACATATATTTTGTAAACCAAAAATGCTTTTCTAAATTTCATCACAAATGAAAACAAAATCAAACATTCTGTTCTCAGAGTAGTAGGTCCTCTTAATCAATACATGTTGTCAAGGTCTCAGGGACAGGGAGGCGTGAAGGTTGATGGCGGCGTGACAGAGAACGAGAGAGGGAGGAGAGACGGCCGTCGACAGAGACTAAAGAGTGAACGAGAGAGGGAGGCGTGAAAACCGAAGAGTGAAGGTTGCTGAACTTGAGTAAGGACTAAGTGTAAGTGAGTAGGGTTTTGCCTACTCACTTATTATTGGCATTGGGCTTATGGGCTTACGGACTGCTACAACTATTACTGGGCTTATGGGGCGGGTAGGCAGGTAGACGGGCGGTTGGATGTGGGGCGGGGGAGGCGGGTATGAAGCAGGTATAACTGCAAATTCATCACCTGCGGGTACATTTTCAATACCCATACCCGCCTACTACCCGTCAAAGTAATACCATACCCGCCCCAACTGGAGCGGGTGCGGTGCGGAATCCGCAAAATTGTACCCACCTGCCATACCTAGTCAAAATATTTTTGTTCAGGAAAAGAAGTTTCTTAAAAGTCTGAAAATGACTTCCTATGAAACAAGTTTTGTAGGTGAAATTCCACATTGATTGTTTTCTTCATAACTCCCGACACCCACCTCGGCCTCCGCTTCCCCCTCCCCCCAACAAATTCCACCTCCATCCCGCCATCCTCCATAGCGTTTTCCTTGATTATATATATTTCTATCACTTGGAATAATATCTGTTTACTTATCAAACACCCATATAATATATCTCACTTTAATTGTAAAAAAAAATAGAACATTATGTAGAAAGAGTTTAAATCTGGTGGCATTTCGTTTGACGTTAAAACTTTACGATAATTTTCTAATGACTAGGAATAGTGTATGGATGACAATATCTCCTATAGGAATGAGTCCCACGTGTGTAATCCCCATAACCAGTAAGATAAGGCTGCGCACATAAATCTTAATGTGATTCGGGCCTTTACCGCAACCTGCGTGTAACGAGAACATAGTGCACTGAATTTTCCTTTTTAAAATATTGTGTAAAAGAGGATAATTCTTAAAATCTACAATATCAAAGGAGTACTAAGAGCTAATGGAGGAGAATCATGAATCTATTAAAAACAAAATGAAAATTCAGCCAGAAAGAACATAAAGTTCATTTTATCATTAGAACGCTTATTTTTCTATTTTGCTTAGAATGTAACATGCTTGTAGGGATTAGTGGTTACGGCATGGTACTTACTATGAGTGTCTTGGATTGGGAGGATATATCAAAGTTCCAAAAGAAATATTATTGCTTTCAATTGGTCACGAGAATGTGGGAAGAAAACAGTTGGGACTGCTCTGTACTTCACAATTACACCTTTCTTTTGGTGTACTACTCTATAGTGCTTAAAATTTTATCTGTATTCACACTAAACATACATTATGTTTAAGTGAGAATACTACATATGAAAATAAGTCATTTATTTATAGGTTTACGGTTAACATGAATGCGTACAGCTACATAATATACTATGCATGAGTAGGTAACTTAGAGAATTTCAATGTCGAAAAGTTTTTTATTTTTAAGATTCGAGTTCAAGATTTCTAATCAAGAGTGGAAGATTCTCAATCATTGTGCCACGAATGGGTGTGGTGATGACTATCTTATTGAAGATAGTGAATTAGGTATAAAAAGATTTTACACAACGAAAAGGATAAGATTAAGTTTCTGCCTTGGTCTCGTGCTCTGCATGACACGCACCTATCTACCTAGTCCTGCATGAGATCATAGAAAAAAACAAATCCTATATGCCATTTTTTCTTTTCTCAACAAATACTATATGTAAGATGATATTAATCTCCCTTGAGGAGTCTTTCATTAATATCAAGGTATATATAGAGTACAATATTCATCCCTTATACAATAGGAATCCTAAGCCTATACAAAAGAGGAATCCTAAGCCTATACAAAAGAGGAATCCTAGTCTTACCATAATTATATTTACACAATATATGAAAATATTCTAATTATGGGTAGGGAATATATTTACACTTTTACACACCCCCTCAGTCGGAGCGGGAGGAGGCCGGACGCTGAGACTGGCTCTGAAGTCAAGAAATAATTGTCTGGGAAGTCCTTTGGTAAATATGTCTGCATACTGATAGGATGATGGAACATGTAACACTCTGACATGGCCTAACGCAACTTTCTCACGAACGAAGTGTAGGTCTATCTCAATATGCTTGGTTCGCTGATGTTGAACCGGATTATGAGAAAGATAGATGGCAGAGATGTTATCACAATACACAATAGATGCTCGACGCAAAGGACACCGAAGTTCTAACAAGAAATTTTCGAGCCAACAAATCTCGCCTACTACATTTGCAACGCCTCGTACTCAAATTTCAAGATCGGAGCGAGATAGGGTAGCCTCGTCGCTTGCGTACCAAGAAATCGATTATCCCCTAAGAAAACACAAAAATCGGAGGTGGAGCGTCGCGTGTCCGGACACCCCGCCCAATCTCGCATCCGTATATGAAAGCAACCCGTCCGGTGCAGAGGGGTATAGGTGCAAACCATAATCAAGAGTGCCCTTAATGTATCGAATGATACGCTTAAGAGCAAGTGAAATGAGACTCCCCGGGGGCATGCATGAATAAGCACACCCGCCGAACAAAGATAAGCTATGTGTCCGGCCCGGTGAATGTCGAGACATCGAAGTGCACCTACAAGGCTCCTATACGAGTAGGATCGTAGACCGGAGCACCATCCATAGCACCGAGCTTAGATTTGGAATCAACCGGAGTAGGCACCTCTTTGCGCTCGCCATCTTAGCCCCGTACACAATCTCTTCGCATACTTACGCCGACACAAGAACATATGATTGGCGGACCGGTAACCGATATCCCCAAAAAGTAACTCAGCTTTCCCAAATCGGTCATTGCAAATTCGGACTTGAGCAAGGCAATAATCTCATTTTTCAATCCGTCGGAGGAGGCAAGTAAGAACAATATCATCCACGTAAAGTAATAAGTAAGCCGTGCTACTACCTCGATGAAAAATGAAAAGTGATGTATCACTCTTGCCGCATACAAATCCAATCGCAAGATATACCGGCAAAGCGATCATACCACGCACGGGGGGCCGCTTCTGTGCCATATAGTGACTTACGGAGACGGCACACATAGTGATGAACCGCCGGATGGGTGAACCCCGGTGGCCGATGCATGTAGACTGTCTCTCTCGGATCCCCATGTAAAAATGCATTCTTCACATCAAGCTGATGGATCGGCCGTTGTTTGCCCATGGCTATGCTCAAAATCGTGCGGATGGTAGCCGGTTTGACAATCGGGCTGAAGGTCTCACCACAATCAATGCCCTCCTGCTGATTTGTGCCATTAGCCACAAGACGGGTCTTATACCTCTCAAGATCCCCATTGTCTCTAAACTTGTGACGAAATAGCCATATACAACGAATGACATTCACCCCCTCAGGTCTAGGTACTAGATCCCACGTGTGCTGTTTAGTTAAAGCATTGAATTCCTCATACATAGCCACATTCCAATTAGGGTCTTGTTTGGCCAATTTTGGGTTCTTTGGAAGTGGAGAGATGGTTTGGGCAGACAAGTTGAAATGGAATTTGGGTTTGAAGATTCCATGCTTTGAACGAGTTTCCATTGGATGGGTAGTGACAGTGGGTGGCGGAGTGGTGTCTGAGACGGGGGGTAAAGTCGGATAAGGAGAGGGTGGGGGCGAAGCCGTCGGAGGTGTCGCGGCTCCTGGATCGAGAGTCGCGGTGCTAGAAGGTTGACAGGCTTCTCTGAAGTTTGGGTGCCGCGACTCTGACGATGAAACAGAGGATGTGAGTTGTTCGATTATGAGGGGAGAGATGGCAGACTCGTCAAGAAATGAGTAGTCCTGTTTTTGGAATTTTGGAAGATTCGAAAACGGGAATGTGGTCTCGTCGAATGTGACGTGACGAGATATGTGGATCTGACGAGTCGACAAGTCATAGCATAGATAGCCCCTATGGTTCGGCGGGAATCCTAGAAAGACACATGGAGTGGACCTAGGAGCAAGCTTGTGAGGGGCGGTGGAGCTAAGGTTGGGATAGCACAGACAACCAAAAATCCGTAGATGATCATAAGAGGGGATTCTATGGTAGAGGATTTCGATAGGGGTCATATTGTGAAGAGTGCTAGTAGGGAGAATATTTAGAGTGTATTCTCGACATTTTAGCAAAGATAGACCCGTAAGGGTGGAGGGAGGGAGGCATGAATCAATAGGGTGCGAATCATATTGTTAATGGTGCGGATGATTCTTTCAGCTTTACCGTTTTGTGGTGAGGTGTGAGGGCAGGAGAAGCGAAAGACCATGCCATTATTGGTACAAAAGCGGTGAAACATAGAGTTATTGAATTCACGACCATTATCGCACTGATATGATTTTATGCCTTTTCCAAATTGTGTTTGAATGAAATTGCGAAACTCAAGAAATTTGACAAACACTTCCGATTTAAATTTAAGAGGGTATAACCAAACGTAGTGTGAAAAATCATCAAGCAACACAAGATAATATTTATGACCGAGAGAACTAGGGATAGGAGATGTCCATAAATCGGCATGTATGATATCAAAAGGAGCAAATGTAACACTAGTAGATGATTTAAACGGAAGACGAATATGTTTGCCTAAAGAGCAAGAAACACAATTTTGGGCAAGTTTCCCATTACAAGCAATGAAATTGTTGCCTCTAAGAAAATTAAAAACTGGGACTCCTGAATGACCAAGCCTATTATGCCAGGTTGAAGAAGAAACAGCCGCTAGAGTGACGGGAGAGCAAGATCTAGCAGCGGAGGTGGAAGTGAATGGATAGAGATCCCCCATGCTATTGCATCTCGTAAGAGGTGTCCCCGTATGAAGATCCTTTACAGTAAAACCAAAAGGGTCAAAATCTACAGAGATTTAATTATTACGAGTAAATTGGCGGACAGATATGAGGTTCTTAATCATGTGTGGGGCATATAGGGTGTTTTTGAGGGAGAAGGGTGGATGAGGAGGTTGTGTGTATGAGGTACCATAACCCTTAACCGGAATGCGTTGTCCACTACCAATCGTAACATATTGAGGATGCTTAAACAAAACAGCTTTAGGAATAGTACCGCAGACCGGGTGACGTGAGATGTGGCGCCCGAGTCCATGTACCATGTATTGTCGTTGTTGCATAGATAGGGTGTCGAACGCCCGACCCAACCAAGAGGGTGTCATGCCGGAGGAGGGTCGCGGGACCCGACCTTGCATGAAGTGGGCTCGCCGTGGGGCCGGAGCGGGGCCTAACAAACCGGGGTAAGAATACGGATTGTATGGCCGCCGGTACCGGAATGGACTTGGCGCCGCGGCTCGAATCGGGGTGCCGCGCTCGCATCGGGGGCGCGCGCCGTAGACGAACCGCCGAGGAGTCGCGGCGCTGTAGACGAACTGCTGAGGAGTCGCGGCGCAGTTGTTCTGCGATCTCTATTGTTGTTGCTGCTGTTGGTTATGTTGACTGTCACCCTTGCCACGACCACGGCCTCCTCTACCGCCGCGGCCTTTTCCACCCTTGCCGCCGCGGCCTGTCGCTGTTGGGAGTTGTCTGGTGGCGTCTGATCTTGGGGTTGCGTGTCGACGCCCAACACCCGCCGGGCGTGCTCATCCTGCTTAGCACGACGGGTTTCTTCGAGCAATAATTGTGAGCGAGCTTTGTTAAAACTCGGTAGCGGATCTGCTTGTTGAATAATGGTGGCCAAAGTATCATATTCGCCCTTAGTAAGGCCAGAAATCATTTGTAGCACCATTTTATCGTCGTGATGTGCGTGCCGATGTTGGAGAGTTGATCCGCTAGAAGTTTAAGTCGCTTGCGTATTCGAGACATTGGAGAAGTTTTCAAGACGTGTTTTGTTGAATTGTTCTTCCAAATACACGCACGAGTGTGCTTGTTGTCCCGAAAATTTCCTCCAAACGATTCCACAAGTCAAGGGCCGTGGAGTCGTTTTCATGATAGTAAGGAGCAAATTCTGAGAGATACTACCATATATCCATTGTTTGACGCCGGCGTCGAGACGATGCCAGATAGAATCATCAACCTCCGTTGGGCGCGGAATAGTGTCATCAATATGGTCAAGCACGTTATAGAGACATGCATGATTGCGAAAAAGTTCAACCCAGGGAGAATACTGGTTGTTTTCTTGATCAAGAATAATGGGAATATGGTTCTTGATGTTGGAAACAGTAAAGGCGGGATGAAACGGGGGTGATGACTTTGTGGTGGGATTTGTGGAGGTAGAGGCGTCAGAAAGTGTGGAAGAATCAGGGATAGCCATTTAGAGAAGAGAAGAAAGGAAGAACAAAACCCGAGAAACAAGAAGAAAATCCGGGAGGGCCGCAGCGTAGGAGAGGCAGCCGGCGGCTGTGGAAGAGAAAGGTTTTTAGGGTTTTGTTTATTTGGCTCTTGATACCATGTAAGATGATATTAATCTCCCTTGAGGAGTCTTTCATTAATATCAAGGTATATATAGAGTACAATATTCATCCCTTATACAATAGGAATCCTAAGCCTATACAAAAGAGGAATCCTAAGCCTATACAAAAGAGGAATCCTAGTCTTACCATAATTATATTTACACAATATATGAAAATATTCTAATTATGGGTAGGGAATATATTTACACGTTTACACTATATAATCCCAACATCTTCTTTTTCCTTTGTTATTTCAAGTGTATTACGTGGACTTTCAAACTGCAAACAAAATTTGGGGGTCCAATACCTTGAGGGTATCCTTGACTTTTCGTTTTTCTTTGCTTCTTTTCTTGTTCTTCGTATTTATTATTTGTTTGTTTCTTAAATCAGGCTCGATGACTAATCTCAATTCTGGACCTAGGAGTTTTCCCTGGTCACATTCAATAAACAATAAAAACAAATAGCATAGCACACTATGATGTTTTTGGCGACCAAACAATATTCAATTACTTGAGGGAAAGTAAAAAAAAAAAACATACTAAAAGAAAATATACTATATTAATCTGAAAGCACTCTGGGCAAGTATGCCTGAGAGAATATCTATTTTTAAGGTTCTTGGTACCTTCCTATAAACGTGATTTAAATTTGATGGTTTCAAATTTTAAGATTCACAGCACTGAATTTATTATACTTTTGAAATATTTATTGATTTGAAATATAATATTTCTCAAAAAGCAAGTGATCATTTTCACATAATCGTGTAAAATATATTGAATTCAATTAAACACATTGCACAAATATTGTATCCGCCTTCGTGGACAATTGTTATTCTGGAGCTATAGCCCTCCTATATAGGGTTTGCTGAACCAATAGTTTTGGTACAGATTATGTATTCATTATAAAGAATGGATCTTGGGCCTAACTCAACCCCAAAAGCTAGCTTGTAGGGTGAGGATTGTCCAAGTCCATATAAAGAGCTCATGTTCCCATTCCATTTTCGATGTGAGACTCTTAACACTCCCCCGCACGCCCAGACCTCGTTAACTGGAGCGTTGACAATATAATTTGGGGGTCCAACATCGGTAAACAAAGAATTGGAATGAACCTGGCTCTGATACCATGTAGAAGAATTAATCCCTTGAGTATTTCATTCCAATGATGACAAATATATACAATATTACAATGTAGTACTAATCTAAGTTTACCTAAAATATAAGATGCTAATCTACCTAATTGATGACTAATTGATTTACAATGATAATTACAAGATTACATCCTAATTAGTAGTGATTGGAAATAATTATGGGATTGTCCCATAATTATTCTTACAGTCCCCCGCAGTCTTAGCGGGAGGTTTTCGAATGCTGAGACTATCCCTGAAATCATCAAAGAGTACGCGCTGAAGACCTTTCGTGAAGATGTCTGCAATCTGATAACGGGATGGTACATGGAGAACCCGGATTTGTCCACGGACAACCTTTTCTCAAACGAATAAGATATCCATTTTGATATGTTTTGTGCGTTGATACTGAACTGGATTACCGGATAAGTATATCGCACTCACATTGTCACAATAAACAACAATTGCCTTCTCAATCGGACAATGGAGCTCTAAGAGAAGATTACGGAGCCAACACGATTCAGCGACCACATTGGCTACCTCCCGGTATTATGCCTCAGCGCTTGAGCGAGACAAATTTAGCTGGCATTTGGATGACCATGAAATCATATTATCCCACAAAAACACACAATAACCAGAGGTTGAGCATCGTGTGTCCGGGCAGCCACCCCAATTCGCATAAAGGAGTACCGTCAGCCCCCAAAAGGGTTTTCCTTCTCGCGCGAAAGAAAAAAGTAGTATAAGAGGATAGAGTCGAGATGGAGGATTTATACAAATATAATCCAAACTGAATAGTGCCCTGGATGTACCGCAAAATCCATTTGAGAGCCTCCATATGTTCCTCTTTCGAATTATGCATATGCAAATACACCTGCTGAACAACATATGAGATATCAGGTCTCGTGAAAGTGAGGTACTGCAAGGCCCCTGCGAGACTACGGTATTGTGTAGGATCACTGTATGAAGCCTCTACAGTAGTACTCAATTTGGCTTTTGTATCCACTGGAGTATGCGATGGCTTGTAGGATGACATACCGGCTTTTTCAAGTATTAGAAACAGACCACCTGCATATTGAGTGACAGCAATGCCCAAAAAATAATTTAAATGACCTAAATCCTTCATCGCAAATTCTGTTGCGAGAAGGGACATAATAGACTAGCAAAATGAGGTAGATGATACAGTTAGAATGATGTCATCTACATATAGGAGGATATACGCCATGTCACTACACTTCTTATGAATGAATACTGATTGATCGAACTTGCTGTGGGAGAAACCAAGAGTGGATACAAAACCTGCAAACCTGTTATACCAAGCCTGTGGAGCTTGTTTCAAACCATAAAGGGACTTTTTCAGCAAGCACACATAATCTGGATGTGTAGGGTCTCAAAAACCCAGCGGTTGGTGCATGTAAACTGTTTTTTGTAGATGGCCATGTAAAAATGCATTTTTTGACATCTAACTGATTAATAGTCCAGGATTTGGATAGTGCCAGGATAGGAACCGTCTGGATAGTTGCTGACTTAAACACCGGACTAAAAGTTTCTCCACAATTTACTCCAACCTACTGAGACCTGCCATCACCAACAAGACGAGCTTTGTATCTCGTAAAAGAGCCATCAGAATTCTTTTTGTGACAGAAAACTCACATAGACCTAATAATGTTCACAGTAGATGGACGGGGCACTAATTCCCACGTCTTATTTTCAATAAGAGCATTAATTTCGTCTAACATGACAGCTTTTCAATTCGGGTCTGATAAGGCTGCTTTGGGATTTTTTTGGTATGGGTGATGGTTGAATCGAAGATAGTAAGTTAAACTGACGTTTGGGCTAAAAAATCCCGTGCATGGCACAGGTTTCAATGGTCTGAGGCTGTACTGTCATCGATTGGGTGGTAGGGATCTCAGGGGGTAGAGTGGAGTCTAAGTTTGAAGGTGTGGGGGGTGATTTACCGAGTGGTTATTTGGCAGAGGTAATGGGCTAGCTCGGTTTATTGGTGAGGGAGTAGTGGGCTCCCCCCATATGAGCCTGGTTGTTACGAGGTGGTGGGTCAACTGGTGGTTGATTATTGAGATGGTGGTGTAAAATGGGATGTATTCTGTTGTCCAAAAAATCATATGAAGGTGAGGATGTCACATGAGATTTAGCAAACGGGAATTTAGACTCATCAAAAACTACGTGATGAGAGATAATAACTTTCCCCGTCGCCATATCAAAATATTTATATCCCCTATGATTTAATGGATATCCCAAAAATAAGCAAGGAGTCGACCTAGCCTACAACTTGTGAATGGAAGTAGAAGGAAAGAAAGGATAACACAAACACCCGCAAATGTGTAAAAGATGGAAGACGACGATACAACATTTGTGTATGGGACACATTGGAGAGCAGTTTACTAGGAAGAATATTTAAAAGATAGGTTTCCATTTGAAGTGCATGGTGCCAAAAATTCGATGGTGTGAAAGAATGCACAAGGATGGTGCGAATCATATTATTAATTGTTTAAATTTTTCTTTCGGCTTTCCCATTTTGTGGTGATGTATGTGGACACGAAATACGCAAAGACATCCCATTTTGGTGACAAAAATCTTTAAAATGGATATTTATGAATCCCCCCCCCCCCCCCCATTGTCACACTGAAAACATTTAATAGATTTGCCAAATTGAGTTATGATAAAACACTAAATTGTATTAAAATGGGATAGGTTTGTGATTTATGTCCTAAGGAAAAAGTCCACAAAAAATTCGAATAATCATCTTGAATTAACAAATAGTACTTATGACCTGCAGAACTTAAAACAGGTAATGTCCACAAATCACAATGCAAAATATCAAACGGCATAAAAGTATGAGAAGTAGAGGACGCAAAAATGAGCTTAACATGTTTACCAATCACACAAGATTGGCAAACAGAAGAGTCCAAAGTTCGTTTACAAGCAAACAAATTATTCTTCCTAAGAGAATTAAAAACTGGTGCTCATGGGTGACCCAACCGATTGTGCCAGACAATAGAAGAAATGACATCAAAGGTGGATAGTTTGGTTATGCGGTTGTTGGAAACAAAAGTGATGGGATACAGGCCCCCCGTGCTATTACATATCATGAGTGGCATCCCCGTCTGAAAAATCCTTCACAGAAAAGCCAAACGGATCAAAAATCACAAAAACATTGTTGTCAATTGTAAAATGTCTTAACAAATATCAAGTTCTTAATTAATTTTGGTGCATGTAGGACATTTTTCAAGTGTAATGGAGGATGAAGAGGGGGTAGTGTTACTTGACCAATATCACGAATTGGAATTTCCTGACCACTGCCGACAACTATTATTGATCATATTGAAATAAAATGAGAGATTACCTTGAGATGCCGTCATGTGTGACGTAGCCCCTGTGTCCATGTACCATGACTTGTCTGGAACATTTAGATTCATATGGTTTATGGCTTGTTCGATGTCAGTGGGTGCATAGCCTACCGAAGATGGTGCCTGAGCGGTAATCACATGCTGGGGACGAGACCCTAGAATTCCAGGTTGACGAGTTGAAGGTGGAGGCCTGGTCCACGAAGAAGTAGGGTACGAACATGGCGGGGTAGCCCACTATGGGGCCCAATCCCACGGTGGGTACTGCCCCCACTGATTACCGCCGCTGCTGCCTGGACGCCACTTTCCGCTGCCGCCGGCGGGTTGGCCACCACTACGGCCTCGTCCCTTTCCACCATAATTTTTCCCTTTATTATTGTTACTGTATGAACTCCATTTTTTGCCATTATTTTGACGATTATTATTGCCCCCCGAACCAGAATTTTGGGGCTCTGAATCCGTGGAAAATGAGTTGGTGGAGACAAAAGTGGTGTCGACGGTGGATGCTCCAGAAGATGCATGTTTTGCCTTCCTTGTTTCCTTGAGAATTAACCTCGAACAGGCCTTATAGAAAGGAGGCAATGAATTACTTTGTTGAATTAACGTAGCAACCCCATCATACTGTTCATTCAATCCGGCAATCAACTGAAGAACTAACCATTGATTTGTCACGGGCGAACCAACGTTGGACAATTGATCCGCAAGCATCTTTAATTCTTGACAATAGGCTGAGATGTTGGAAAAGTCATCCAATTTAATATTCGTAAATTGGTGTTCAAGATAAACGGCCCTAGAAATTTTGTTATCTTGAAAAATATTTTGCAACGTTCTCATGCCTGTTGAGCCGTAGAATTAGGTTCCAAGATGGTATGGAGAAGATCATTCGAAATAGTGTCATAAATCCATTGAAGGACTATAGCATCTAACTGAGATCATAATTTCTTGTCCACCGTAGTGGTATCTAACGGTGGCTCGGATGGAAGGATATGGTCAATCACCTCATAAGCACGGCAACGAATTTTTAATAGTTCTGCCCATGAGGTATACTGCCCTTTCTCCATTTCAAGAGTTATGGAGATAAAGTTCTTGACGTAATTAACGGCAAGAGCGGGATGAAAGCTATGTTTTTCGGCCATAGTTTCCACTTAGCAACAAAAGAAGAGGAGAAGGAGGTGGTGTATTGTTTGAAGTGGAAGGAAGAATCTTAATTGTTGAAAAAAACAACACTGTCTAGCCGTGGGGGTAGTAGACGGCTAGGTTGGATTTTAGTTTTAGGGTTGATGTATTGTTTTGGTTTAAGGTTTAGAGGAGTACTAAATCTAAGGGCCGAAAATATTTGTAAGGAGAGGATGTGAGAAATCGGCTAGGAGAAAGAAAAGAGGAATTTAGGGCAAAGATCTTTAGACTTTTGATACCATGTAAAGAATTAATCCTTGAGTATTTCATTTCAATGATTGCAAATATATACAATATTACAATGTAGTACTAATCTAAGTTTACCTAAAATATAAGATGTTAATCTACCTAATTGATGACTAATTGATTTACAATGATAATTACAAGATTACATCCTAATTAGTAGTGTTTGGAAATAATTATGGGATTGTCTCATAATTATTCTTACATTCATGTCTAGAAATTCACTTAATATATATAAATAATTTATTCAAAACTCAGTAAGTTGTTTTTTCTAGAATTCAAATTAGTAAATTCAATAATCTAGCTACACTTTTAATTATGCTTCCCATGAAGGAAGTAAACCACAAGGAGAAAACCTACTTCAACAAGATCCTGTAAAGGAGGTGTAAAATAAAAAGAGAAGCAAGAAGGTTCTTGATACGCAATTTCCAGTTAGTACTCCACTAGTGGAAGCTAATTAAAGACTAAGAGTTGAAAGTGAATTATCAACACGCAAGTCCTTGTCACTAAGCAGTAGTAGTTGTTCCTAAACAAGCTAGAAGTTAATACTAGTTAGGTGAATTTCACAACTGACTGAAAAAATCAGAAGAATAAGAAACACACCCACCATTACCGGTAGCTTCATCATCATCATCTTCAGGTAGTGGGAATTCATTGAGTTCAAAATCCATAATTCTTGGTTCACTAATATTTCTTGAAACTTGGCTTGATGATGACAGTTGTGGCTTATCATCATTGTTTGTAATACTAAATATTCTTGCATTCCTTTGTGCTTTCCACAAACAATTTTGAACAGCTAGCACCTTCTTCCTCACATTCTTCAACTGGATTTTGAACGTCCATATTGAACTTATTGTATTTTTCAGGCACACAAAATGTTGGAGTTTACAAGGATTGCAGGAACGGAAATTACAAGTAACTGCGTATGTAAGAATTGAAATTACAATTCAACTATAAAACTGAAAATTACAATATAACAACAAAACTGAAATTACTATTTTGTTGAATAAGAAAACTGGAAAGCGGTTTTTGCTGAGTCGAGTGTGGCACTCTGTCCTTAAGACAATATTGCCCCGTATGTATCCTTTATACGTCCTGGAAAATTCGTCTCCCAAGATAAAACAGCAATGGAACTATTGAGCAAAGGAAACTCAAAAGCTACCGTGAAGAATATTGAATAACGAAATGATGCTTGGAAGATTTAGGAAGAAACTGCTTTGCTTTCTGCTTTGTGTAATTTCGTGTATATCAAGTGTGCCTCAACAATGGTGTAAGGGGTGTTTATATAGGAGGAAGAGGGACTGTTTGACTGCCTCCATAACAGCCATTATTGGCCAAATAATGACCATTATGGAGGTAGTAAAGTCACCACATAAATGGAGAAAATTGCCAACGGATTGGCCATTATAGGAGGTGTAATTCAGCCAAAATAAATGGCTGAATTGAGTGCTTTGGACGTTTCGTTCCGGACCGTCGAAATTTCGCCTTTCGAAAAATTTCGGGGACCAAATCGTACATCTTGAAACTTCGAGAGACCGAACCGTACATCCGAAAGAATTCTAGTCCAAACCGCACATCCGAAACTTCTGGGATCAAATTGTACTTCTGGCAAAGTTTTCTGGCCCAAAAAGATAATATCAGAAGGCCCACAGCCCACAGCCCACGGCCCGCGACCCGCGACCCGTGAACCCGAGAACACGGAACACGGAACTCGGAACTCGGAACCGGAACCGGACCGGACGGGCGGGCGGCGGCGGCGCGCGTGTGGTCTTTCCTTGAACCGAAGCACATCTAGGTCTTCCCTCCTTTAAACACATGGGATACCCCTTGGGGTCCCAAACCCCAAACCAATTTCGAGTATTATATACACAACAATTCTTTCTTCCTCTACCGATGAGGGAGAATTGATCACACACCACACTTTTCCATGCTTCAAACACCTTCGTGAACCAATATCTCTTTCATTTCTCAATGAAATTTGACGATTCTTGGCCCTACGGTTATCTACGTACTTAGTACATCATGCATGTGTGAAGAACCGGATT
Organism: Anisodus tanguticus; assembly: GCA_034509755.1. Taxonomy (NCBI): domain Eukaryota; kingdom Viridiplantae; phylum Streptophyta; class Magnoliopsida; order Solanales; family Solanaceae; genus Anisodus; species Anisodus tanguticus. Next base: position 29,443,122 of record CM067558.1, read on the forward strand.
CTCCAACATACGTAACACTAGTGTTTAAGCCGTTAAAGTTGGTCGGTCGCAACTCCCGCCAAAGGCTAATTTCCAACAATCCCCTCTTGAAAGAGATTTTGGCGCACTCACATGGTGTCTTTTCATTTCCAGCAATATTTCAGCGGATCGATGTTGCATAAGGAGTGGTAGCCTCAGCTTTGAACCTTCCATAGTTGAATACCATCGGACTTACTTACTGCGCGGTGAATGTGATGTCTTGAACCGTCAGTGTTTAGTGTAAGCCAAGACAATGATACCAACACAACAAATTTCCTTACTCTCTTCTTCGTAATGTTTTGTCCGTTTTGGCCATGGACAACGTCTTGGATTCTTAAGTGCGTTCATTTTGAGGCGGCTTGTCCTCGCACTTAAATAGGTGGTCTCCTACAAGGTATCCTGCTATACCCCACTTCACAAGTGTTAGGAACCATTAAAAGTTTCCTAAGAACCTAACCTCAACTGTTGAGGATCATTACAGGTTTTGAAAACTTAACCTTTACCCATACTGCAGATAGCACTTAACGTCTATCGCGGGAACGGCTTTGGATTTAGTGTTTCTTTTCAGAAATCACTATCCGAAGTGCTCATACTTCCACTGAAGCGATCAACTGAACCTTTACAACTTCATTTTCCCATTGAACCAAATTACTGGGATCTCGGTTCGTAAGGTTGGGTTACCACCGTATTGGTCCTTATATTTTGGGTTTTAAGCCCATTCCCCTAGACAGCAAGCCATCGATCTTTGGGTAAGCCCTTTGTCAATGGGTCTGCTATATTATCCTTTGACTTAATGAAATCAATGGATATTATACCCGTGGTGATCAGTTGCCTAACGGTCTTATGCCTCCGTCGAATATGACGAGACTTGCCGTTGTACATAGCATTCCGTGCCCTTCCTAGAGCCGACCGATCGTCGCGGTGGATCATTACCGAAGGTACGGGTTTGTTCCAACACGGAACATCCTCTAAGAAGTCATGAAGCCACTCACCTTCTTCTCCTCGCTTTGTCTAAAACGATAAACTCGATTCCATCGTGGACCGGGCGATGCAAGTTTGCTTAGAGGATTTCCAAGACACAGCTCCACCACCAATTGTAAATATATACCCTTTGGTGGACTTGGTGTTCTCTATATCGATATCCGGTTTGCATCACTTTGTACCCCTCTAGTACAAATGGATATCTCGAATAGTGCAACCCAAAATTTAACGTGTATTTCGGTATTGTAATACCGATTCAATGCCTTCCGGTGATTATCACTTGGATTACGGGTGAACCTAGCCAACTTATTGATTGCATAAGCAATATCGTGTCGGGTGCGAGTTTGTGATATACATCAAACTACCGATCACCGTGCATATCGCTCCTGGTATACGGGTGCACCAAGATTTTTATCAAGCTTTTGATTTGTATCCATTGGTGACGCTATCGGAGAACTGTCTAACATCTTGAACTTTCTCAAAACATCCTCGATGTAGTGAGACTGAGATAAGACCATCGTCGTCGGACGTCTTAGAGATTTTAATCCCTAGGATGACATCTGCGATACCCATATCTTTCATGTCGAAGCATTGTTTCAACATGTTCTTAGTCTCTAGGATTACCCTAGGACTGGCTTCATGTGATCAACATGTCGTCTACATACGGGCATATCATAACAAATGAGTCGAGTTACCTTTCGTGTAAACACATTTATCACACTCATTAATGGCGAACCCCTTCGATAGTAGAGTACTATCAAATTTTTCGTGCCATTGTTTCGGGGCTTATTTCAGCCCGTACAGAGATTTGATAAGTTGACAGACTTTCTTCTCTTGCCCTTGAACCACGTACACCTCGGGTTGGTCCATATAAATTTCTTCTTCCAAATCACCGTTTAGGAAGGCTGTCTTAACATCCATCTGGTGTATCTCAAGGTCACGCAAAGCTGCGATCGCAATAAATACCCGTATGGATGTCATCCGGGATACCGAAGAGTATGTGTCAAAGTAGTCAAAGCCTTCTGTCTGTCGATAGCCCTTGACTACCAACCTGGCCTTGTACTTGTCTATAGACCCATCTGCCTTGTATTTCCGTTTGAGTATCCATTTACAACCCAACGGTTTATTTCCGGAGGAAGATCAACCAACTCCCAAGTATGGTTATGCGAGAATGGAGCTTATTTCACTCTCAATAGCTTCTTTCCGAGCGGTGCTTCCGGAGTTGACAACGCCCGAGCAATTGTCCTTGGTTCATCATTAACCATATAAGCTACAAAGTCGGGACCGAAGGATTTATCCTTCCGGCCCTTTTACTTCGCCTTAGATCCATCTCTCGGAGTCTCCAAGTTTCGAGAATCGGAACACTAGATTCGGATGTTCGACCACCTCGAGATTCGCTAGATCGAACCATTTAGATCCGGCAGTCAAGGACTCCCGGTTCTTGAGAGCTTTGTGCATAACTTTGCTTGCGAGAGGTTATGTCTTTCTCCTTTCTAAGAAAGGTACTTTCAAAGAATAGAGCATTCCTTGATTCCATTATTGTACCCTGGTGGATATCTGGAATATCTGACTTATGCACTAAGAAGCGATAAGCACTATCGTTATTTGCATATCCGATGAATATGCAATCTACGGTCTTAGGCCCAATCTTGACTCGCTTTGGCTTAGGTACTTCAACCTTTGCCGACAACCCCACACCTTAAAATACTTGTAGGTGGGTTTCTTTCCTTTCCATGATTCATATGGAGTTTTGTCCTTACCCTTATGTGGGACTCTGTTCAGAATCGTATTAGCGGTAAGGACGGCTTCTCCCCACATGTTTTGGGGAAGTCCGAAATTGATAAGCAAGGCATTCATCATTTCCTTTAATGTGTGGTTCTTACGTTCCACCACACCGTTTGATTGAGGTGAGTATGGAGCCGTCGTTTGATGAATAATGCCTTCTTGGGCACAATATTCCTCAAAAGGCGCTACATATTCTCCCCCTCTATCGCTACAAATGGATTTAATCCGTAGGCTAAGTTGATTCTCAACTTCTGCTTTGTAACGTCGGAACACTTCAAAGGCTTCATCCTTACTTTTCAACAAGTAAAGGTAACAATACTTTGTGCTATCATCTATAAATGTCACAAAGTACTTGTTCCCCCCTCTAGTTTGTGCAAACTTCAAATCACATATATCTGTGTGAATAAGTTCTAGAGGAGCGGTATTCCTTTCGACGGATCGAAAAGGAAGCTTGGTGAGTTTTGCCTCTACGCACACCTCACACTTATGTTGAGGGTTTATGTCGATAGAAGGCAACAACTCCATCTTTACCAGCCTTTGAATAGACTTGTAGTTTACGTGTCCTAATCTATGATGCCATAAATTAGAAGACTCAAGCAAATAAGAAGAAGACTCAACTTTATTTCCTTGACGCAATACAGACATGGCATTCACTTTGAAGAGGCCTTCACAGACGAAGCCCCTCCCCACAAATGTGCCATTTTTAGTGAGTACAAATTTATTTGATTCAAACACTAGCCTAAAACCAGCATTAACCAATAAAGGTCCAGAAACTAGATTTCTTCTAATATCTGGGACGTGCATCACTTCCTTCGAGTAAGTTCCTTGCCGGAAGTCATCTTCAGACCACCTTTCCAACCCCTAGCACGTCCGAGGAAGCGTTGTTGCCCATGAACGACTTCTTGTCGGAGACCGGAGTATACGTGGAGAAGGCATCTTTGTTGGAACAGAGATGTGTCTTGTTGCACCTGTGTCCACCCACCACTGCATCGGATTCTCCACCAAGTTGGCTTCTAGCACCACTGCAGAGAATTCCTCGATCATGTCATCCAGGAGCGTGTCCTTGACGACGTTTGCTTGAGCCTTGCCTTTTGACTTGGCTTCTGTTGTTGCTCGGCCTTGAGCTTGCGGCATTCCTTGATCCTATGACCAGGTTTTCCACAAGTGATGACAATTACCTCTCGAACATCTCTCGCTGCGGGGGCTTTGCCGTCTTTCCGGAACTTCCGCTTCTTGCTTGAGTTCCCTTCGGCCTCGCCGATTCGCCTTTGCCTCAAAGATGTTGTCTACCCTTTGGCAAGGTCTTCTTATTATCTTTCCGGATTTGCGCTTGATAACAAGCTCTTCAAAGGTCATCTCCTTTGTCTTGAGTTTCAAGTAACTCATAAACTCATTCCATGAAGGAGGTAACTTTTCAATCGCCGATGCAACCAAAAAGCGCTCATTTGGTTTCGGTCCTTCCAAATCCAGGTGATGTAAAATCATTTGGAATTCCCGGACTTGGGACATCACCGTCTTACTTCGTCCACCATTTGGAATTTTAGAAATTTCCCAACGATGAACTTCTTAGTACCCGCATCTTGTGCGTTGTACTTCTTTTGCGCTTTTTCCCACGCTCTTTGGCGGTGCCAACGGTGCAATAGACCGTGTAGAGAGGGTCCGCTAAGCGATTCAAGATATAGTTCTTGCACATGAAATCGCTATGATTCCATGCGTCACGAACCATCTTCATGCCATTAATGACATGGATACCAAGGCCCCCTTCACCCGTTTCATTGGGCGAAGAGTCCATTTCATCTCCACTTGTGGAGGATCTTCCGTAAGGAACCGGGCCATGCCCATAATCGTTAAGTAAAACAAACATCTTTTGTCGCCATCTTTTGAATTCTCGATCCCATGAATTTTTCAGGGCGATCATGGTGGTGTGATGAAGAGGGTGGAGCTCCAACAGTCGGGAAGGCAGCAGTGTTACGCTTGAACAGAGCAAAGAAGAAGCAGCAGCAGTGAAGCCGGCGGATTTATCGCCTTGGGCGTAGCGGCGGTGGCGGGGAAGGCAAAGCAACATTGCCTCGAGAGGAAAGCAGAAGAGTAAAGCAACATCGGTCATATTTCCAGCCATGTTATTGCAGTTACCGTAAGCAAAATATTGTCTTAAGTTGTTGGAGTTTACAAGGATTGCAGGAACGGAAATTACAAGTAACTGCGTATGTAAGAATTGAAATTACAATTCAACTATAAAACTGAAAATTACAATATAACAACAAAACTGAAATTACTATTTTGTGGAACAAGAAAACTGGAAAGCGGTTTTTGCTGAGTCGAGTGTGGCACTCTGTCCTTAAGACAATATTGCCCCGTATGTATCCTTTATACGTCCTGGACAATTCGTCTCCCAAGATAAAACAACAATGGAACTATTGAGCAAAGGAAACTCAAAAGCTACCGTGAAGAATATTGAATAACGAAATGATGCTTGGAAGATTTAGGAAGAAACTGCTTTGCTTTCTGCTTTGTGTAATTTCGTGTTTATCAAGTGTGCCTCAATAATGGTGTAAGGGGTGTTTATATAGGAGGAAGAGGGATTGTTTGACTGCCTCCATAACAGCCATTATTGGTCAAATAATGACCATTATGGAGGTAGTAAAGCCACCACATAAATGGAGAAAATTGCCAACGGATTGGCCATTATAGGAGGTGTAATTCAGCCAAAATAAATGGCTGAATTGAGTGCCGGACGTTTCGTTTCGGGACCGTCAAAATTTTGCCTTTCGAAAAATTTCGGGGACCAAACTCGTACATCTTGAAACTTTAGGGACCAAACCGTACATCTTGAAACTTCAGGGACCGAACTGTACATCTGAAAGAATTCTGGTCCAAACTGCACATCTGAAACTTCTGGGATCAAACTGTACTTCTGGCGGCGGCGCGCGTGTGGTCTTTCCTTGAACCGAAGCACATCTAGGTCTTCCCTTCTTTAAACACATGGGATACCCCTTGGGGTCCCAAACCCCAAACCAATTTCGAGTATTATATACACAACAATTCTTTCTTCCTCTACCGATGAGGGAGAATTGATCACACACCACACTTTTCCATGCTTCAAACACCTTACTTCGTGAACCAATATCTCTTTCATTTCTCAATGAAATTTGACGATTCTTGGCCCTACGGTTATCTACGTACTTAGTACATCATGCATGTATGAAGAACCGGATTCTCCAACATACGTAACACTAGTGTTTAAGCCGTTAAAGTTGGTCGGTCGCAACTCCCGCCAAAGGCTAATTTCCAACAGAAAATACTGTATTTTGGTGAACATCTTGTATGGACCCCAAATCTTTTAATTTCATCATCTTCCTCCCCCTTCTCTTTATCCTCTTCATCTGACAAATATTTGTGCCTTCTATTGTCCTCTTCTTAGTTCCAGCCTTGTAGCTAAGTGAATTGCTGTTCTTTATCTCCAATTCCTCATCAACTATACCTCCGGATTTGAGTGAATCTCCGTAAGCTAGCAGCATAAGATAGTGAACAGCATCATGTACTTGTTGGTCTTCTTCTGATGAACAATCCTGAATAATGGGCTTATTGCGGCTACGGCCTCTCTTAGCAGTAACTGACGAACCACCTACAACCTTACATAAATCATCAACTTTCTGATGATCACTCATGTTGTTGTTAGAAGGAGGTTGAATTCCTCTCCAATCCCTATCAGGATGGCACCTCATATGTCCAAACAATGATTTCATTGATGGGAAATTTTTACCACAAACTGAACAACTAATTATTGTTGGTTCGTCGTTGTGAATCCCCTTCTTTTTCTTCTTCGGAATATCAATTTCTTGATTCAATATTTTGTGCTTTTCTCCAGAAATATACTCTTCTTTGTTAGCAGGTTGAACGTGAATTCTCGTGTGACCTCCTAAAGCTTTACCTGAGCTAAACCCTTTCTTACACACATGACAAATCCTACTACTATTGTTGTCGTTGATCTTTTTCTTGTGAATCTTGTTGGTACTCTATTGTACTTTATAAAGCAGTACGGGAAGTAATAACTATTACAAGTGTTCGAAAGGATAAATAAATGGTCAATCTTCAAAACTGCCGCAAGCTTGTTGTGTCTTGAATCTTGATAACCTTGCAAAGCCAATGTTGAGAACTGCCGCAAGTTTCTTGTGTCTTGAATCTTGATATCCTGAAATCAAGAAATAACTAAATCTGGATGGTTACAACGTTGTGTGTTGAGTCGAGGATAGCCCTCTATCCTTAAGACAAGATTGCCCCGTATATATGCTTTTACGTTAGCGGACAATAGTCTCCTAAGATAAAACAACACTTTAATCTCAACACTACAAAGCCAATAGGTTGAGCCTGCCGAATAAAACAAATATGACTCGACTTGCTGAAGATATGGAATAGGAAGGAAGAGTTTTTATCTACTCTTCTCGTTTTGTCTCTGTGTATATAGTGTGTCTCTGTTGTGTATATCTTGTGTATATATGAGGGTTTACTCACTATTTTTCAGTCACGAATTGCACTGATTTTGTCCACTGTTTTGGACAGATTTCGGCCATTGTTTTGTGCTCTTTTGTGACTGAAAAGTGTTGCTGTTTTCGTGTGTTTTCAGTGCTGTTTTGCAGTGCGTTTTCTCACTATTTTCAGTCTGTTTTTTGCCTGTTTGCTGCCAAAAGAGGCTCAATACATAGCATGGAGGAGGGGTTGATCAACTGCCCAAACATGGATGTTAATGGGCCATTAGGAGGGCTGTAAATGGCATGTTTAATGTCATTAGTGAGGCTGATTTAAAGTCTTGAAGGAGGCTGCTCAAATGCCCAAGTAATGGGATGTTAATGGAGGAGTTAATCAGCCAAGTAATGGCTGATTAATGCCTCAAAAAACAGTTCCAACGGAGGCAGAACCAACTTTCCAGAAACTCTGGGGATCAAACTGTAAATATTGAAACTTCAGGGACCAAACTATACATATGAAAGAATTCAGGTCCAAACTGTACATCTGGCTGAGTTCTCTGGTCCAAAAAGAAAATATCAGAAAGTCCCCACAGCCCACCGCCCACAGCCTGTAACCGAGACCGGACCGAACGGGCGGCGGCGGCGCGCGTGTGGGCTTAGCCTTGAACCCAAGCACATCTAGGTCTTCCCTCCTTTAAATACATGGGATACCCCTTGGAGTCCCAAATCCTTTACCAATTAGAGACTTATATAGAGAGCAATTCTTCCTATTCCCACCGATGTGGTAGATTTGTCACACACCACATTTCCATGCCTCAAACACCTTACTTCGTGGACCAATATCTCTTTCATTTCTCAACGAAATTTGACGATTCTTGGCCCTACGGTCATCTACTCACTTCGTAGATCATGCATGTGTGAAGAGACAAGGTCTCCAACATGCGGAACACTAGTGTTTAATTCATCAAAGATGGGTGGACGCATCTCTCCGCCAAAGGCAAATTTCCAACAAATCTGACCTTTGTCTTCATCTTTATGCCCGAAAATACGCTGATCGTCTTTTACTTGTTCCTCTTTAGGAATCTTCAGATTTATCCATAGTGTTTCAGTTCCACGATGTTCTTGATTATCCACCATCGAAAACGATGTGTTTACCATGTATATTTGCAGTACGTAGCACTAAATGGAATTAAGCTAATGATCTCACTGAGTACGTAGTTGCAAGATATATAGTGACTGCTCAAGTTTGAGAAAGAGAGATGAAACTATGGGGAAAAAATACCAATTTGAAATCAAGAAACAGGGGGAACAAAAAAGATAAGTAGGGAGTATTTGTGAAATTAAGATATCTTGAAAACACTAAGTTCCTGGCCAGCTAAAAATATATGAGCTCCAACAAGGAAGATATATTAGGACTAGTTGTAGTTTGTGGGTATATCATCGGGGAAAATGAAGTATTAAAATTAATTAGTAGAAACCAAAAATAGAAAAAGACTCATATTCTTTAACTGCTAATTAAGGGCGCAATATGGAAAATTGACTCACGCGTTCTTCCTCCCTTTTCCTCTTCTTCCGGTTTGTTTTTGGAATTCTCTCTCCTTAAAATCCTGGGGGGGGGGGGGGGGGGGGGGGGGGGTTAGACAAAAAGATTTTCTTTTTTTGAATTATTAATCATTTCTTAAGGGTTTTAACTTCTGTACATTACTCCCCATTTCCCGTACTTTCAAGTGATGGTTTAATCGCTAGCGAATGTAAATAGACCCGAACTTTGGAGAATTTATGTCATATTCCCGTATGCTAATAAAGAGCCTAGTATATAAAAGGATCTGGTCTCGAACTAATTCAGGACTTACCAGATGGGACAACAATGATCAGCTATTTGATAAATTATAGCGTGAGACAACAATGATCGGCTAATTAACAACAAGAATTGGCTAAGTTATAGATTGTAGTGGGGGCCAGGATTAAGTGGGAATATTTATGTGTGGCATGAATAGACGATCACGAACCCACTAGTATACATGCAATTAAAGTGAGGTGTCATGTGTTAGCCCATTAGTATGCATGCAATTGAGTGAGGTGTCATGTGTTAGTAGTGAGTGGGATAGAAATTTTCTACTAAAGCTACATGTGCTAAATTAATAGGCTATATAGCATTTGATCTTAGTCCCTTAGCATTTCGTGTTATACGATTAAGACACTGCCACACCCTTTATATTACCATTAGGTACACGCCATACTATCTCTTGGAGGAACAAAATAATGGTATACACACAGCACCATACTAATGTTCATTTGGAATTAATGGGTGTTAGCCGAACGTGAGTAGTGAAATTGGTAGCCGTTCATGGAAATTATAGGCAGCAACAACAAGCAAAACACGGTCCCTAAGTCATATTGAATTCCAGTATTTGAGTTGTTTCATTCGTGCTTAAGGTTAGGTGCTATACGGACTACTTGTGTTGTATTATCAATAGATCGATTAAGGTATGTTAAGGCAAATCATTTCTTTCTTTTGGCATGTTTCATGTAACGAAACGCGAACGTAATATTGTTCCATAAATTATTCTACTCTTAGTAGCCAAGGATGTTCCTGTTATTGATTCCTATGTGAAAAACATGTCTAGATATGTTCCTAAATCCTTATTGAGGTATCTGGGAAAAATGTTGATATCCCAATGTTAGCCGAAGGTACATGTTAATAATCCCAATGCTAGCCGAAGGTACAAGGATATTATGTCGTCCGATAAGTTCAGAATGTTTTATTGTCATTCATGCATTTTCATTTCCATTATATTCATGTATTACCCTAGACAAACATGTGTTATATACACTACTATATGGTATCAATATATATATATATGTGTGTGTGTGTGTGTGTGTGTGTGTAGGGGATGGGGAAAAGGGAAAGGTGTTATATACGCACACCACCTGCAGCTGGTACAGACTATCACAAAAAGAAAGATACCCAATGAGGCCAATATGATAATGATTATGCCCACAGAGGCCGATATAACCTTATGCCCACAGAGGCTGTTATGAGAAAGAAGATGCCCATATATGGCCAATGTATATATATATATATATATATATATATATGTGTGTGTGTGTGTGTGTGTGTGTGTGTGTGTATGTCGCATTTGCATTGTGCATGACATTTAGGCATATGTATTAGGGCCCTTAGAGGCATTTACTGCTGGTCAGCTGTTTCTGTCGGCTGTAGCTATCAGCCATTTATGTCGGTTGTTGGTGTTGTCGTCTATTTCTATCGGCTGTTGCTATCAGCTATCTTTGTCGACTGTTTTTATCTCAGTTTATGTTTATATCTCTATTATGCTATTCGTCATGCCTGACATACTCAGTACATCAATCGTACTGGCGTTTCATGATCGCAGGCTCAGGTAGACAGATGACGGTTCACACTAGTAGGTTGCTGGTTCAGCTGACATTAGAGCACTCTACTTGTTTCAGAGTTGCAGTCTGGTCGTGGTATAATATTTAGCTTATGCATATGGGTGTGGCAGGGTCTTGTCCCGACCTTATGATGTATGTATTCTTTAGAGGCTTGTAGACAATTGTCCTGTGTATAGTAATCGGGTATGGCCTCGTCGGCCTTGGTATGAATGTATAAAAGTTGGGCCTTTTGGTAAGATTTTACATGGCTTCCTTCCGGTATATAAATTTCTATGTGTCAGTAGAGTACTGGGTGACGGCCTTGTGGCCCGTGATTGATTGTGATTAGACGTTGATAATATGGTTAGTCGTACCCGGCAGGTAAGGTCCGGGTGCCCGTCGCGGCCCTCCGATTTGGATCGTGACATTCATATTAGTATATGGTACATATTTTTAGTTTTTTTATTTAGTACAAAATAATTTTATATAATTAAGAAGGTATTAATTATTATTATTCTTAAATTTATTTTTATTTAGATAATCAAAAAATTATAGTAGATAGATAATTCTATTTAATTAAGGGTAATTTAGAGAAAACACCTCTTACTTTCTAGCGGTGACTGATTGTGTAAAGGATGTGTCCAAATTAAAAATATCATATAATATGGACCAGGAGAAGTAACATTCCTTTGAGGACATCCGTTAAAAAGATTTACATTATCAGGTTATTTAAAAAAAAATACAGATAATTATTCATATTAAGGATAAATTAGTAACCTAAAAATAAGACAAACAACCTGATTTATATACCTTTTCTGTCTCATAATCAAAACACTTACAAATTGTTTGACTCCCTCAGCATAAAGTGGAGAGAATTCTTTTTCCCGACATATTAAATTATATTAATAATATAGAAATTAAAGTAAAATAGTTTTTCCAAATATACATTGTATGCTGACTACTTAGAATCATGTGTAATTGATGAAGAAGATACTCGTAATCTTTAAAGAAATCTGCCATAACAAAAAAGAAATCTTTAAAGATTTTAATTTTTTACTGCCAATAAAGTCAAAATGAATTTCAATCAAGTAAAAAGCTTGTGATTTCAAATCATGTTTCACTCTCTCTTAAAAGTTAAAACTCCTAATTATTGGTTATTGCAGTAACCACTTTTGGATTTTTATATCACAAAATCAGCAACTTTGTCTCTCCTAAAACTCCTCATTACCTGCTCTTTTAGGGACAGAGTTTTTTTGGGTAAAAACTTACCGCATCAGATGTTTACATTCATTTAGTTAAGTTAACTATAGAAGACAAAATAAGGTTTATTAGAATCCTATTTTTAATAAATAGATAAAACTTTAAAAAGGAAGCTAAATCAATAGTGTAACATTACAACTTTTAGGGCTGCCATCAGGCCGTTCACTTTATTTCCTTCATTCTTTTTTTTTTTTTTGATAATCCAGGTTTCCAGGCTTGCGCTTGACTACTTCACTGGTATTACCCAGACGTCCTGGAGGTAATAGCATCGGTCCTTCAACACTATTACCAGGTAAATCGCGGGATGTGCTCCGGTGGCCAGTTTTTCTGGGAGCGTACAACTGATCAATGAGACAAGGTCAAATTCCCCAACATGCAGAGTTTCTTCGTGCTTGCGGGGAATCGAACCCACGCTGTTCCATGCCAGAGCGCCTTATAGCGCCCAGGCTTTGCCACTGGACTATGCCCCGAAGGACGTTATTTCCTTCATTCTTCTTCCGGCGTTCTAGCATACTCCAAAATTCTGCATCATTCTTTCTTTGTTTCCTTACTGGATATCCAAAGCTTTGTGTCATTTCAGCTAATAATTTTTTGTAGAAAACTTTTGATTTCTAGGTTCGCTAAAGTAACCAATAATATAACCAAAGTTGTGCCTTCCTGACTTCCTTTTATTGCTTGTCGAATTTGTAAATGAAAATATACCTTAAGCTTTTATTTGAAAATTTTCTCGACTAAAATAATTTTATCTTTACATCTACTAAGTTGCACACAAATTTCTCATCTTACCAAAAATCTTCTCTATTGTAGCAAATTTCTGACTATTATATTTAGGTAGAGCATTGGCCATATATTCTTAATTAAGTTGATGTTATTATATTGGAGATGAAATAGAAGTATAATAAATAAATATGATAAATTTGCAAATTTAACTAAGCTATATTTTCATGTTCATACGGCTAATGATAGTTGCAGCAGGAAAAAGAAAAGGTTATGGCCTTTGGATGGGGTTAGTGGCACAGAAAGTATAAGAAAGTACCATCAATCCTAGTTACCATGTGGAAGATAACGGAGAATAACATGATTATTAAATACTTTTATATTATTTTCTCTCTTATAATTTATGTGAACATTTTAGAGTACGATGATCAAACTTTATAACTTTGATCTTAAATTTTGACATAGATTTTTCAAGCTTCTAAAATTTATATATTTAGAAACTACATTAAAAGTATTGTAAATCATGATAATTTATAATTCAAATAATTTATAAAAAATGTAAGAAAAATATGGTCAAATAATTTAGAACATAAAATCTTTAAATTTTTTGAAATAAATCTTACATGTTTGGAAATTACATAAAAAGTATTATAAGTCAGCATATTAATAATTTAAAATATGCAAAAAGACATTTGAAAAAATTACGGTCAAAGAACAAACTCGTTTGATTCTCGAAAAACGAAAAGTGTCAATCTTTTTAGGATGGAGTAATATTTTACTTTTTATTATGATGGCCAAAATAATTTTGAATCATTTTTTCATGTTATATTGTATTATATATTATTATAACAATATTGCGCTATAACAGTAAAAAAATATAGTAACAAACGATGTTGTCATACAGAAATTTAATTGTATATGCTTCCAGGAGCTTCGTTTATGCTATGTCATGCCATTCATCGCAAAAAAATTGCATCCCACAGTTATACTTTTCTACTTATATAAAATAGTAATTGATGCATTTGAATAAGAAGGAAAACAAAAAAATACAATATATTGTGGCTAACATTTAAAACTGACGGGAACAACAGGAAGTATCAGTTTGACAACGAATTAATGAATACATTCCATTAAACATGATTTGTTATATATTTTTGTGAGGAACGAGATTTTCCTAATTTTTTATGCTCTTCACAACTAAAGTGCTAACATAATTGTAAGAGCCTCAAAAGTTGCACATCACTTTTCTAGCAGTATTGAAATGAATTCAACTAAACTATTACTACAACTACTACTTTTAATTGCTTTGACATTCTCTTATGCTAATAGTAATATCGGTTGATGATTGTTTGTGCTCCTATGTACTTTTAGTCTTTAGACGTGCATGTTTTGGGGGCAGATTTATTTGAAAATTATAAGTTGGAGTTTGAGTTTTGAATTTTACCGTGTTTATTAGATTTAAAATGTATTATTTATATTTATTTGGTGAATTTTTAACATATACACAAGGTGCGAGCTAAAATTATTGAACTCGAATGAACCGATAAATTATGATCTACATTCACCTCTATTCATACACTTGTAATATTTATTACGCTTACATGCCCAAAGATGGTATTACTTTCTAGGTAAAGACTTACCTGCATTCGGTACTTTACACTTGAACCAAGTATATTCAAGTGCATGAATGGTAGTAGAGAGGAGATAGGTGATTATTTTCGACGTTATGAAAACTACTCGAATTGTGATGGATTTAACTTATACTATCATAAACCAAGAGAAAAGTCTATTGGCGACTCTATTGCTTCAATAGTAGTTGTAATTCTTTTCTTTTTTTTTGGGTAATTTCGGCTAATATTCTCTCTGACGAAAGGGTTTTCTCTCTCTATGATCTATGAGTGTTTTCTTTCTCTACGCGACCTTTATTGACTCTTCTGCCTTGCCGGTAACGGCTAACCCACTGGTAACTTCTCATCGCCGGTGACCACCCAGTCAGGCGAACACGCAGATACTGTAACTTCCTTCTCTCCTCTCTCTTTCTCTTCTCCTCCCTCCATATCTCTTCTCCTCCCTCCCTATCTTCTTCTCTCGAGGTGGTTCAACCCAAAGCATCGTGTAACCACCACCCGCGGTACCGTTGTCTTTGTAGCGGCGACAACCAGTGAGTCCAGGTAACCTTGTTTTATCTTCTCTCCACCCTCTCTCCCTCTTCGCCAGTCCCCCCATTTATATTCCTCCTTTCTATTTGGCGAACTGTCGCCGCCGACGAACTTATTTCGATGGACCCCGTCTGCCCATCTTTGTCCCCAGCTCTTTTTATTTTCCCATTGCCTTTTCCTCTCCCCCCAACACACAGGTAAAAGCCAAGGCAGCTACTGCCGGCGTCGATCCCCTCCAACAGCAACCCTAGGCGAGAGGACAACAAGCGGACAATAGTAACAGCAGGTGGATGGAGCGTTTGGTGGGCGGTAGCTGCGCCTCGTCAGCCTGGGGGAAGATACTTGAGTTTTCGGGCAACTTTCAATGGCGAACAGTAAATTCCGGCAGTGAACAGTAAATTTCGGCAGTGAACAGTAACTCCCGGTGTTGAACAATGACTTACGACGAAAAACATGTTCGGTTCAACTGGAGTTGGTACCTCCGGTTGCTTGTATCTATACTTTGTCCTTATCCGGTATTTAAATTTTGACATTTCACTATATTGCTTCTTGCCTTTATGTTCTTGCATTTACTGTTCTTGCCTTTAGGTATACCATTCTGGGCGTTCCTATTTTAGGTGTAAACCTTTGATTGGTCTATTAGTTTATATCCGCTTTCGTTTCTTTGGTGAATAATGGTAAACTAGGGTCATGTTCTCGGTCGGGGAAGGGGGCGAATGTTAGGGGGTAAGTGGGGTACGGGAGATGCTAGGCTGAGAATAGGGTCTTGAAACATTGGAACTTTAACGGGGAAGTCCACAGAGCTAGTTAAGATTCTTAAAAAGAGGAGGATTAATATAGCATGTGTCCAGGAGACCAATTAGGTAGGACCTACGGCTAAGGATGTAGACGGGTATAAGTTATGGTTCTCGGGTAGGTCGAAGTATAAGAATGGGGTAGGCATTTTGGTAGAAAGTGAGCTAAGGGATCAGGTGGCAGAGGTTAGGAGGGTCAATGACTGGATGATGGTGATTAAGTTGGTAGTTGGTAGTTGGAGGGATCACTATGAACATTATTAGTGCGTACGCGCAGCAGATGAGCTTGGACGAGAAGGAGAAGAGGTGATTTTGGAAGGATTTGGATGAAATGGTGGGAGGTATACCACCCACTGAGAAGTTATTTGTATGAGGGGATTTCAATGGACATATCGGGTCACTTCCGGGGGGTTATGACGACGTGCATAGAGGCTTTGCCCTCGGGGATAGAAAGGGGGAGACGTCTCACATTTGGAGTTTGCTAGAGCTTTTGGGATGGTGATATCCAACTCGAGGTTCCTGAAGAAGGAGGAGCACTTGGTGACTTTCCGTAGTTCGGTTGCTAAGACTCAGATAGACTTTTTACTTCTTACGAAGATTGACAATAGTCTTTGTAAAGACTGCAAGGTTATTCCGAGAGGGTATCTTACAACCCACCATAAACTTTTAGTGATGGATTTGGAGATCAAGATGGAGAATAAGAGGAGGGTTGTGTATGACATGTTAAGAATCAAATGGGAAAGTTTGACATAGCAAGTGCAAAGGAGATGGGGGAGAGGGTGATAGCCAATGGAGCTTGGGGGAGTGGTGGGGATGCGATCGGTATGTGGGACAGGACAACCAGTTGCATTCGGAAGGAATCTAGAGAAGTTCTAGGGGTCTCGCAGGGTAGCCGTAGTGGGCATCAGGGGATTGGTGGTGGAATGGTAAAGTTCAAGAGAAGGTGAAAGCGAAGAAAGCGATGTATGCGAAATTGGTAGAAAGCACGGATGAGGTGGAGAAGTGGACGAATAGGGAATTATATAAGATGGCGAGGAATAAGTCAAAGCTAGCGGTTACAGCGGAAAAAATAGTGTCTTTTGAACGCCTATATGTGGAAATAGAGGGAAAAAGCGGGAATAAGAAGTTGTACAGACTAGCCAATGAAAGAGAGAGAAGTGCCTGTGACTTGGATCACGTGAGGTGCATCAAGGACGAGGACGACAAACTACTGGTTGAGTGCGCGCATATTAGGCGGAGGTGGCAGTCTTACTTTCATAAAATCTTGAACAAAAGGAGCTAGAGACATTATATTGGGAGATCTGGAGCAATTTGGTAGGTATCGGAATTTTGGGTATTGTAGAAGCATTAATGTTGAGGAGGTTAAGGGTGTTGTTCGCATGATGTGCAAGGACGAGTGACTGGGCCTAATGAGATCCAGTTGAATTTTAGAAGAGCGCAGGCAAGGCAAGTTTGGAGTGGCTGGCTGAGTTGTTTAACGTCATTTTTAAGACGACGAGAATGACCGAAGAATGGAGGTGGAGTACAATGATTCCTTTGTACAAGAACAAATGTGATATCCAAAGTTGCAATAACTATAGGGGTATCAAGCTCCTAAGCTACACTATGAAAGTTTGATAAAGGGTCGTGGAGATAAGGGTGAGAAGAGGCGTGTCTATTTCTGAGAACCAGTTTGGATTCATGTCAGGGCGTTCGACTACATAAGACATTAATCTTATTAGGAGGTTGGTGGAGCAGTATAAGGAGAGGAAGAGAGACTTACATATTGTTTTCATCGACCTCGAAAAGGCATACGACAAAGTCCCTATGGAGAAGGTTAGAGGTGTGCATGTGGCGTACACTAGGACGATCAATGATATGTATGATAGAGCCAAGACCAGGGTACAGACAGTAGGAGGAGACTCGGAGCACTTCCCAGTGATGATAGGGTTGCACCAGTGATCAACTCTTAGCCCGTTCTTATTTGCCTTGGTGATGGATGGACTGACACGAAAAATCCAATGTGAGGTGTCATGGTGTATGTTATTTGCAGACGATATAGTCCTAATTGATGAGACTCGCAGCGGAGTGAACGTCAAGCTGGAGGTTTGGAGACAGACTCTCGAGTCTAAAGGGTTTAGGCTGAGTAGGACCAAGACAAAATACTTGGAGTTCAAGTTCAGTAACGGGAGCGACCTTGAGATAGGCATGGATGTTTGGCTTGGTACTCAGGTCATTCCAAAGAAAGAAAGCTTTAAGTACCTCGGGTCTATTATCCAAGGGAATGTAGAGATTGATGACAATGTCACACATCATATTGGGGCAGGGTGGATGAAATTGAGGCTCGCATCTGGAGTCTTGTGCGATAAAAAAGTGCCACAAAAACTTAAAGGCAAGTTCTATAGGGCGGTGGTTAGACCGACTATGTTGTATATGGCGGACTGTTGGCCGGTCAAGACTTCGCACACCCAAAAGATGAAAGTTGCAGAGATGAGGATGCTGAGATGGATATGTGGGCATACAAATAGGGATAAAATTAAAAATAATGATATCCGGAACAGAGCGGGAGTGGCTTCGGTAGAGGATAAGATGCGGGAAGCGAGTTTGAGATGGTTCGGGCACATGCAGAGGAGATACACAAATGCCCCCACTGCGGAGGTATGAGAGGTTGGCTATGGACGTGTTCATGAGGGGTAGAGGTAGGCCGAAGAAGTATTGGGGAGAGGTGATTAGATGGGATATGGCGCAGGTGCAACTTACTAATGACATGACCTTAGATAGGGGGTTATGGAGTACACGGATTAAGGTAGTAGGTAGTTCAGCGTAGTCCTACTTACGCTTACAAACTGGTAGTTGTAGTGTTATTATTGTAGGTCTTCTTAGCCTATCATACTAATAGGCGCAATATTGATTTATAGTCCCTTGTCGTTTGATTTCTGCTGCTATGTGTTCTCTAGTGTACTTTATTTATCTTATTTATCTGCGTTAGTTACTGCTTCTTTTTACAGAATGCGCTATCATGGCTTATTCGCTTTTGATACCAGCATTTTCATACTGCTATAAATTTCTTGTCCGGATCTAACTGTTTCTCTTGCTTTTCTTGTGCTTGTCCTTTGTCTTGAGTCGAGGGTCTCTCAGAAACAACCGCTCTACCTACCAAGGTAGAGGTAAGGTCTGCGTACACTCTACCCTTCCCAGACCCTCGTTGTGGGATTTCACTGGGTATGTTGTTGTTGGTTAAAACTTAAAATAAAAATGTATATTACTTAACTATGATTGAAGTGGTAGATGTATAGGAAATACATTTATTTATTTAACATTGCTTAGTTTGGTATAAACATTTGCTCTGCTGGAAGTAAATTTTTACCATTTATTTCGTGATGGTATCATAATTTTTGCAACGACATTTTTTCAAGGTATCAAGATTGAAGAAGCTTATTTCAATTAATACCCTCTGGATCAGTGTAATGGATCAATGGTTTATAATTCCAACGAACTGCCAAAATCTTCTGAGTAACTATAACTTGTTGACGCGTTTAGAGAAATTACAAGGAAATGAAGGAGACAATATTTGTGGCAATTGACTACAACTGCAAGTCCTTGGACCTTTGCCAAATGCCAACATCACGCAGAGACTGAGTTACTGTATTTATCAACATCGTAGCGGTAGTTATCAACAGTTCATCTCCTCCTTTGACCTCTTGCTATCGTGCAGAATATCCCAGATATAGAAATGCATTACCTAAATGAGCAGAATCTCTAACTTAAATGGTATGTTGATTGTTCCAAAAGAAACAAATTAGTAGGCGTTTGGACATGCGATTTCATCTCATGAGATGAAATCAGTGTTTGGACATGCAATTTCATCTCATGAGATGAAATTTCAAATTGTTAATGTTGCATTTGGTGTTGTGACATTTGTACCAACATATATTATTGAGTATTGATATGTATATGTAAATATGTTGGAACAAATGTTACGCAACATTCGAACTAACATTATTTAGAACAGTTTTGTCTTACTTCACGTTAAGCAATAATAATTTATTTTACAGTGAGGTAAAAATGACTTAGGCGTGGTGAATTGGAGTTGTGTAAAACATGGGAGAAAGAGTCAAAGCTTGGGGAAGAAGTTAAGTAAGGAACAAGTCAAAGTTGTTGAGATTTACTCCTTAATCATCTACCACAAACTGCCCGTCTTTTTTCTCAACTTCCACAACCGATCGATGAGCCTTTCAAGAGAACTCTCTGCTATAGAGAGGCCACAACAGTTTATTGATATCCAGAATCATATTGCAAAAATACCAAGAGAGCTCTCGGGATTTCATCTCAGAAATCTGGATCACAAGTGTTGTCTGAGTGTGTCGACAACATTCAGTCCAACATGACAATTGCTTTTTAGATTCTAGATTTGTTTTGTATGGAGCGATTGTAATGAGAGGTTGTCTATGTCTACTTAGTTAGATTTTTCAGGCCGAAGTCATATGCGACTTCAACTTTTAATTCCTTTCCATTTTATCTTGTAAATCTGTAAAGAAAGAAATTTGTAATTTTATATATAATATATATACAATACATTTGGTCATTGATAATCATAAGTTATATAATATATATATATATATATATATATATATAACTTATGAAAATTTTAAATATTTGTGTTCTTTAAATTCCGCTGCATTTACTCTGTAAAGTTACTGTTTTGCTAAGTGTTGTTATTGGTGTCGGATGACATAATTGACGACATTCGGAAACAAAATTGGCATTCGATTTGTTTCATTTTATTTTTATTTTCCCATAGCGTTTGACACCCCCTTTCAAGTGGTATCAGAGCCGACACTTAACACAATAAGTGATTGGTCATGTTGTCATAAGCTATGGATCCGGCAAATCCAACTATTGGTAGGCTTCCTATATTAGATGGATCAAATTATGCCTATTGGAAGATTCGTCTACGTTCTCATATCAAATCAATTGATATTAAGGCATGAAGATCTATAACCAATGGGTACGTTGTTCCAATGTTGCCACCGGATGAGGAATGTGACATTCTTGTTAAACATGAATCTGAATGGACTACAGAAGAAACCAATAATGCTAGCTTTAACGAAAAAGTATTAAATGCAATTTTTGGATGGGTTGAGCTGTATATGTTCAAACTCATTCAAAACTGCCCCACGGCTAAGGATGCATGGGATATTTTGCAAATTCATTGTGAAGTTAGCTCAAGTGTTCGTCGAACAAAGCTACACATGCTCATGAGTAAATATGAACGTTTAATGATAGAAGAAACGGATGATATTAAATCTTATTTTGAAAAGTTGATTGACATCTCAAATGAATGTCAAGTGCTTGGTGAACCATTAACCAACACTCAAATTATTGAAAATGCTCTCCGTTCTCTTCCTAAAAAGTTCAACTTAAAGATTTGTGCTATTGAAGAAGCTCACAATCTTGCCACAATGGACCTTCATACCTTGATGAGCATACTCAAAACTTATGAGATGAACATTGAGAATCAAAAAGAATTGTATAAAAGCAAGAATGTGGCACTTCAAGTTCAATCCTTGGAGAGTCAAATCGAAGAAGAGGATGAGAATTTTGAAGAAATTGGTGATGGTGCAAATGTTGCCTTACTCACTCGAAAATTCAATTCGATTGTGAGAAAGTTCAACAATGAAAGATATCAATCTAAACCTAAAGAGCACCAAAACCAAGTCTTCAATCAAAATCCTACTATATTTCTTCTAAATGTACAAAGAGGAAATCAACTAAGAAGAACCAACTCAGATCGTACCAAATTTGATCCCAAACAACTTGAGTCTGTGCAGTGTCATGCATGCTCTGGTTGGGGTCACTATGCTAACGAATGTGCAAACACCCTTAGAAAATTTGGTAAGAACATATGGGTTTCTCTTAGTGATGATAAAGGAGAAGAGGAAGGAGATTGTGAAATTGAAACACAAGCAATGCTGGTTACTGTTTTCGAACAGTCTCTGTCAGATAATGAAGATGTCGTATACAATGTTGTCTCATATGTAACGACATTTGGTCCAACATCAGCAACGACATCCGAAAGGTATGTATTCTTCAACTATTCTGATATTAATTGTTGTAGTAGTTCTATTTCTATTAGTGAGGCTGAGTGTATAGATCAAGTTGAATGCAAAAATGATATGATTAATGAATTACAAAGTATTTGTAAAGCCTTAATCATAGAATCCAAGCAACTTGACAAAAATGTAAAATATTTAACTCATGAGAATTTTGTATTAAAAGGCACGATAACCCGACTTGAGGTTGCAGTTACCCAAAAAGATATTGAATTTGATAAGATTCGTGCTAAATTGGATTTAGCCGAAGCAACCTTCCGTAAGCTCAACACGGGGACTTCAAAATTAAATGAGATACTCAACTATAGTAAACCTTTACATGCAGGAATTGGGTATGAAAACTCTCTTAGAACCATATGCTCGAATCTCTTTGATAAAAATGAGAAAATATGCTTTGTAAAAGAAAAAGGGATGAATAATAGGTTCTCAGGTATGTCAAAGAATATGAAGTTTGTGTGTCATCATTGTAACTCCACTGGACACTTAAAATCATACCGTTTCAAACTTCAAGATTCTGTGAGCAAAATGTTGCCTAAAATGTTGTCCAACATTATGGATAACAATCGAAGCAATATTTCTGAGTCAAAAGGGAAAACATATTTTAAGAAAGTTTGAGTTCCTAAAAGGATATAACATGTAATGTTGCTATAACTGCATTAAGAACTAACATTTCAGGTTCTAGGTACTTTCATAGTGGATGTTCTCACCACATGACAGGTACAAAAGGTTTTCTAAAGAACTATGAGTCATTCAATGGAGGAAACGTGACTTATGGAGGTGGCAGTAAAAGCAAAATAATTGAAAAAGGGATCTTGGATGTTCTTGGATTTCCAGCCTTAATAAATATCTTACACGTTGAGGGATTAATGACTAATTTGATTAGTATTAGTCAACTGTGTGATGACAATCTTGAGGTAAATTTAATAAGAATGTTTGTAATGTTATGAATAAAGCCAATGTATGTGTCATGACAGGTACTAGAACGGGTGACAATTGCTATCTTGTTGTAAGACAAGAAACATGCAATAATGCTAAGGTCGATGACACAACACTATGGCATCAAAAGTTGGGGCATGTCAACTACCGCAATTTAGAGAAATTGGTCTCATATGAAGCGGTTAAAGGCTTACCCAAACTTAGCCATAAAGGTAAAATTGTTTGTAAAGATTCTCTGAAAGTGGAAAATGCGCAGACTAGTGAAGAATCAGATGCTGCTCCAAATGTTGCCACACTCGAAACAACATCTGAACCTGAAATAGAGACCACAGAGGCCATGGATGAGGAATCAAATGTTGAATTGCTAGATCAAGTTCGAAGGGACCCCTCATTAAGGATTAGGAAGAACCATCCCACGGGCCAGGTGATAGGGGGAATTTTTGAAGGAATTAAAACAAGAGGGAAAGAACCACTCAACTACAGAGAAATGGTAAGATATGTCTGTATGTCTACCATATACCAAGAGGTTAATCTTTCTTGTCTTATATCTACTTTAGAACCAAAAAATATTTTAGAAACACTCAAATATAATTTTTGGATTCAAGCAATGCAAGAAGAGCTTGAACAATTCTCTGGAAATGAAGTCTGTGACTTAGTTCCGCGTCCAAATAATACAAATATAATTGGAACTAAGTGATTTTTTAAAAATAAATCAGACGAATCGGGAACAGTTGTTAGAAACAAAGTTCGTCTAGTTGCATAAGACTATACTCAGGTTGAAGGAATCGATTATGACGAAACCTTCGCACCGTAGGGCTAGAATTGAGTCAATTACACTTTTATTTGCTATTGCTTGTTGTTTGAAAATTACTTTACACCAAATGAATATAAAAGATGCATTCTTAAATAATTATCTAGATAAGGAAGTCTATGTTTAACAACCAAAAGTATTTGAAGATCCTTACCATCCACACTATGTGTACAAGCTCAAAAAGGTTTTGTATGGGTTGAAACAAGCTTCTCGTGCAAGGTATGGTCGTTTAACTAACTTTCTTCTTAAATTTGGTTTTAACCGTGGCGAAGCTGATCGTACCTTGTTTATTAAACGACACGGTGTAGATATTGTTATTGCTCAAATCTACGTGGATAACATAGTCTTTGGATCGACTTCTCAGTCGTATCTAAATTCATTTGTTGAGGCTATGTCATCAACAGTTGAAATGAGCATGATTGGGAATTAACTTTTTTCTTAGGCTTGCAGATAAAGCAAAGTGAAGATGGAATTTTCATCTCTCAGAGTAAATATGCCAAGAATCTAGTTAAAATATTTGGTTTGGAGAACGCTAAACAGATGAAAACGCCAATGAGTTCATCGCAGAAGGTATGTAAGGATATTGTTGGTGAAAGTATTGACCCAACATTATATCGATCTATGATAGGTAGCCTTCTTTATCTTATTGCTAGTCGCCCAGATATTATATTTAGTGTTTATGTTTGTGCACGTTTTCAAGCCTATCCCAAAATGTCCCACTTAACTGTCGTGAAACGTATTATTCAATTGTTGTTGGCATATGTGAGTTGGAAATTTGGTATTCCAAATACACTAATCCTAACTTAATAGGATTAGTGACTCGGATTGGGCTGGAGATGTGGATGATAGAAA
Organism: Anisodus tanguticus; assembly: GCA_034509755.1. NCBI lineage: Eukaryota > Viridiplantae > Streptophyta > Magnoliopsida > Solanales > Solanaceae > Anisodus > Anisodus tanguticus. Next base: position 29,467,386 of record CM067558.1, read on the forward strand.
AAGTACAAGTGGGGGATGTTTTTATCTTGGCAATAATCTTGTTTCATGGTATAGTCGTAAACAAAACTGTGTCTCACTTTCAACTGCTGAATCTAAATATGTAGCGGTTGGAAGTTGTTGCTCTCAATTAATATGGTTAAGACACATGGTAGACGACTATGGATTTACTAGCAACATTTTGATTTTGTACAGTGATAATTTGAGTGCTATAAATATTTTCAAAAATCCAATTCAGCACTCACGTACAAAACATATTGATATTAGACATCACTTTTTAAGAGATTTAGTTTAAAAACAGCTGGTTAAAATTGAACATGTTGACACTCTTCTTCAACTAGCTAATATTTTTACAAAAGCTTTGGACCATGAGAGGTTTTCTAGTTTGAAGAAATCTCTTGGTCTTTGTAATCTCTAAAAAGAAGGCATTTTTTGTGAATGTCAGCTGAAACGTTGTCTAACATTTCGGGTGACATTTACCTATGTTATATCACTAATTGATTATTGTTGATGTATAGTGCATAACTTTTGGTCACACGAGCATGATCCTTCAATAAGAATATGTTATAAAAGTGATACCGTTCTCTACGATGATATATATATCATAAAAATAGAGTATCAAAATAAGGCAAAGCCTTTACAAATATTTGGCAACTATGAAAAATGGGCAAAGCTCTTGAAAAGATACCGTTCCTATTCTATAGGAGTATCGAGTGCTTTAAAAGAATTTTGAGAATACTAAATAAGTATTCTTATTTTGACATGAAAAAAACTTTTGTATGTGTTATATGATTAGATCAAGGACACGATGGGAAAATGTTACATTGGTCCAGTGGTCAAACTCATAAAATACGTATAAAATGTGTCTTGATTTGTTGCCAAAATGAAAAGTTCTCGTGGGATCAAAATACTTGTGTCGTCCAAAATGTTGCTAACATTGCTGTTGACATTTTCAGAAAGTGATATGTGTTGGGATGTTGTGCTTATCTGATCGTTGAAATGTCAGATCCTACTCCCTATTATATGCCTTGTTTATAGGAATCTCTAAATTCAAAATGATAAGATTATATTTTATTCCTACCATGATGTTTATCCCAATATTTTAGGTGTAAGTTATTGTGTGAAAATGAAACACCTAAAAATTAAGGAATTTTGTTGCTAAGAAAAATTAGCCATATACATAAATATTCCTTTCATTTGCTATCATTTTATCATATTTTGATTTTTCCCATAAAAAAAGGAGAAAATCACATCGGGTATACATTCTCTCACCCGATGGACTCACCAAATCAAACTCCATTCTCAATCTCAAATCCTAAATTCTCAAAACTTTCTCCACAATATTCAGCGATGGAAACCTCTCCAATGTCAACACCAATGCCAGCCAACACCCCAATGAGTACAAGCCCTCTTATGAACACTAAATCATCTGAGCAAAATGAATCGCATCAACCTTGCCGGTTATCTTCTTCAACATCCACAGAGGACTTGTCCAAAGATATAGTATTTAAAGGTTTAGATGAACCTTTAGACATTAACTACCCAGGTGATGACAACAATCCAATAGATATTGATGAAACATCTAATATTTCAGCATTGGGTAAAAGACGAAGAACGTCCACCTTCCCTACTCGTCGATCAAGTAGAATGTTTGAGAGAACTGTTCGTGAAGAGCCGAGCAACAAAAGGTCCAGATTTGATACATATATACTTGTTTGCTCGAGCAGTGACGGTGATGACACGGACTTTGTGCTCTCAACTAAAGAGAGTGAAGAAGAACCAACTGCTTCTGTACCGCAAAATGTGTCTCAAGAAAACGAGGAAGTTCCTGATGAAACTCCACTGAAGCAATTCTTTCCAAAGGGAATTCCCAGATATGTCAAATCGAGTGATGCTCCGAATGTTACCACTAATGCCACAACATCTCAGGAAGCATTTCAGCCAATATCAAAAGAGACACAAACACCAACATCCTCTAGAAAAACCGAATCTGATTTTGACCTTGAAGTATCTATTTACTCAGACAAATTCTATTCTAAAACTAATTTTGATAATTGGGACTGGTACAAGAATAGAGTTATTAGGTCTGAAAAAGTATTAGACATTGCCTCTTGTTGAAAATATGGTTTGGTAGAGTTCTTAAAAGAAAGACAACGCATAGGATTTGTTACTGAGAAAAGACTATATGTTGATAAAATAGTCAGGTTGCTTTATGCTAATTTGAGTTCGGCTATAGAGGATACCTCCTTAAGAAATTTGGGAAGGTATATCTATATAACATATTATATTTTTTCACACTTGCTGTTATAAACCAATGTATGAGATTAAATGCTGAGGAGAATGTTAGAGAAGCAGACCCTACAATGGACAATATAGATGAAGTAATTGAGTACCTCACAGGAGGTATAATGCATAAGTGGATCTCTAGATGTCCAGCCTCTAAATTAACAGCCTTGTTTGCCACCCTTCATAAAATTGCTATACACAATTGGCTTCCTTCAATGAATGAGTCAATTGTAACTACAGAACAAGTCATCATGCTGTATAAAATTGGGAAAGGTTTGAGAGTTGATCTGGAAAAAATGATTTTCCATCAAGTTGTCAACTTGGCACAAAAAGAATCAACATCAATCCTCTCTTATCCCCCTTTGATAGACAAAGTTTTAACTACCCAAAGTCTTAAGCCTAAAAGATAGGACACATTAGGGAAGACTCATGAACTGTACACAGTAAACAAAACAGTTTTAAAGAGTAGAGACATAGTCATCGATATACCCTGGAAAATGGAAAGAAATAGTGCAGATGTTAATAGGAATGTCACCAACATTCTTGACAACACTGATCCAAGACAGTCTCCATTGTCTACTGAATGACTTGTGAATCAAATTGCAAAGATCAACCAACAAATCTCTGAGGTTAATACAGTGAGGAATGCTCTGATTCAAGCCAGAGACCATTTCATGTTGTTGCTTTCTTCACAAAAAAAGGGAGAAAATGATGTTGTTGAAGCCGAGGAAAGCAGAGAAAGTGCTGATGCAGGGGGAGCTAAGGAAGAAGGCTAGAGGCTGTTGTTCTGTGCAGAGAAGCATTTATGCATGAGTAGAAAGTTGTTGATGTATGATGAGTTAGGAGAAGTTGTTGCTACTGGTTGATACTGTATGATGGTCGTAAATGTTGCTCAATCTGAGCAGTTAACTGTTCGACGTGATAAATATTGATTTATGTGGACAATGGAATATTTCTTTTTATGGTCTGTTTATAAATCTATATAAGTGGATGATATGTATATATGTGCTAACATCTTTCTTCTTTTCTAATCCTATGATTCGGTACACGCATGATTACTTGAAAGTCATTGCATGTTAAGGGGGAGCATAGCATTGATATTATTGATCACAAATGTCTGACAACATTTGTCTCAATATCCTAAGTCAGTTTAGGTTTGTAATGAGTTTTGTGAAGAAATGCAAAAATGGAGAGATTGTTAATGTTGCATTTGGTGTTGTGACATTTGTACCAACATATATCTTTGAGTATTAATATGTATATGTAAATATGTTGGGACAAATGTTACGTAGCATTCGAACTAACATTTTTTAGAACAGTTTTATCTTACTTCACGTTAAGCAGTAATATTTTATTTTACAATGAGATAAAAATGACTTAGGCATGGTGAATTGGAGTTGTGTAAAACGTGGGAGAAAGAGTCAAAGCTTGGGGAAGAAGTCGAGTAAGGAACAAGTCAAAGTTGTTGAGATTTTCACTCCTTAATCATCTACCACAAGCTTTCATCTTTTCCTCAACTTCCATAACCGATCGATGAGTCTTTCAAGGGAACTCTCTGCTATAAATAGAGAGGCCACAACATTGTATCAATATCCAGAATTATATTACAAAAATACCAAGAGAGCTCTCGGAATTTCATCTCAAAAATTTGGATCACAAGTGTTGCTGACTATGTCGACAACATTCTGTCAAACATTACAATTATTGTTTAGATTCTAGATTTGTTTTGTATGGAGCGATTGTTATGAAAGGCTGTCTATGTCTATTTAGTTAGATTTTTCAAGCAAAAGTCATCTGCAACTTCAACTTTTAATTCCTTTCCATTTTATCTTGTAAATCTTTAAAGAAGAAATTTATAATTTTGTATATAATATATATACAATACATTTGGTCATTCATTATCATAAGTTATATAATATAAATATAACTTATGAAAATTTTAAACATTTGTGTTATTTAAATTCCGCTGCATTTAATCTTTAAAATTATTGTTTTGCTAAGTATTGTTACTAGTGTCGGACGACATAATTGACGACATTCGAAAACATAATTGACATTCGATTTATTTCATTTTATTTTTATTTTCCAATAGCGTTTGACACCCCCTTTCACAAATCATCCAAAAAGGCATGATTTCAAATTTTTATTTTGTAAAATTTAACCCATAAATTTATATTTTGTAAAAAAAACATAAGTTAGTAGACGCATATATCAACCATGTTTACCAACATTTATATCAAATATATATCTGCAAGTTGGTAAGATATTTTAACAATTACTCCCACCAACCATTTACCAACCTCATCTGATCAGGAAATGAATGTTCAACGTGAAGAGAGTGTTCGTACCATGTGAGAGAATTATATTAAAGAGTAGTTACCTTACCATTCATGTTAAATTTTTCTTTTTATTGAACTAAAGTTTTATCAATTTTATGTTGTATTTTTGTTGAAAGACTTTCTAGTAGCGTATTAATTTTGTTATGAATATGACCTGCTCATTTGATAAGATTATATAAGAATTGAGAAAATGTTGATGGATTTCACAACTTGTGGAGGTTTATGTCTACAAGAAAAAATACAACTTAAGAAATCTCAAATTGCATGTCCAAACAAAACTTCAACTTTAAATCATATGAATTCAAATCATGTCCAAACGGCTCTCAGAAAGTACAAAAGCATATACAAAAACCGACCATTTTAAGCATTATATTGCCATCAAGGAAACTGGGATGAAACTTCTTTGACACCGATCTTGTTCAAAAGGCAAAATAATGCAGAGCCCAATACCTCAAATTCATCAAAGTCCAATCCTGCCTATGGCAACATTGATGATTTCCCAAACAAGAAAGAAAGATGCGGAAACAAAGTTTTTGAGAGAAGATGTCCCGCAATATCAGCCTACATCCCTATTTTCATCAAGAACATCAAATATATTTACCATGGACATTTTAATAACTCCAAAAAGTTCTCTGTCAGATTGAGGACATATCCACGAATGTCACTGTTGCTAATTTCGACTCTACAGTAGCATTTGTAACCAAAGACGAGCATAACTTAACACCCCACCCCTTCCCAAAGGAACAACGAAGCACGCACCCTCCCTGATTAATGTCTTTTTACTGAAAAGAGCCAACATTTAACATTTAATATTTGGAATAACTCAGTGACAAAGGTGGTTAAAGCACACGATACCTTTGCAACTATGCCTTCAAAATACAATCAAACTATTATTCTGCTTAAAAGTCACACGAGAGTACAAGCAAATAAAGAATTAAGCTTATTTACAAAGTTACTGTACAATGCCAGTAGCAACATGTAAACTGTCTCCTTGTAAAATATGTATATCCGCATTCCGCTATTATCGTTATTCTGTAAAAGAAGGTTAGAGTACCGAAATAATTCCAGCCGGAGGATGCAGTTTGTGCACATAAATATAAAGCATTAACAAAAAAAGTGAATTTAATGTGTCAAGCCATTTTAGCCAACCTGTTTCTCGGCCTCCGTGTGTAAGACTCCAAAGAAGTACAATCCTTTTGCTGATAGCTCTCTCTTGCCCCTGATATGAAGGCTTCAGCCTGGCAAAATGCTCAGCAAAGAAAAAATTATAACCACTTTGATTTGTCTTGGGTCGATATGGGTCCTCCAAAGCTAACTGGATGTAATTATGCCACACGCTAGCATCAACTGACGTGCTTCTCCAAATGGTTGAAGCCAGTGACTACGCCAAGGTAAAAGAATTGGATGAAATTAACTTGGCTTGAAAAATAAATGGAAAATGGTCAAAAATGCCCCTTAACGTACCATAAATGGCTCAAAAATCCCTCATTCCACCTATTAGATCACAAATGCCCTCAACCTTTTTTTTAGGTCTATAATTGCCCTTCTATTAACAGAAAAGTACATGGAACGGTGACATGGATTGATTAATCAAGGTCTAAGGGACAAGCTGAGTCCAGCAACAAAAAATAATCTCCTCACTTAAAACATGGCTCAACCAAGCCAAACGAAGGTGGGGTGACAAGTTTCACACATAAAATATGGGCCAATCAAACGACTGGCCGCACTTCAATAGGTGAATCTTCTTACTTCTTAGTTAGCTAAAGACTTGCTTCCAATCGAAGTTGTTGTACCCAGCCTAGATACACTTGGGGAAGAGAGGAACCAAATAAAGAAGAAACAAAAATTGAGCTAGACTTCGTAGACGAGCAGAGCGAAGAAGCGTATATCCGGATCGCGACGTACAAATAAAAAATTGCTTGATACTACAACTAAGATGGATGAGCTTGAATTTTCAAACGAGGGCATAGGGTCCTAGGACACGTGTTTCTAAACACACAGGACCCAACCTCTAGAAAAATGGGGCCCAATTAGGAAAAACCCGTACCAAATCATAAAAGTGTTAAGACAAGGGGCACACAGACTCCAAAGACCGAACAACATTGAACTTCAAAGAAGTTGGAATGCCAGATATCTGAAATTATACTATTTCTGAGGTAACCGTTGATTTATATAACTTATTATTTCTTGTCAACTCATATACTTTTGTAGGAAACTAAAAGCGCACAATGAGAAGTCCTATGCCGCCAAAAGAGACTAAGACCCCACATCTTGGTGGTCTTATAGCGCTGAAATAAACGACACACCTTGTGACTATACTCAAATTGGGGGACTCCTACATACCCTAATAGGCGAGGATTTTCAAATACAAATGCAATACATGACCAGTTCCCATTTCACGAAATATTTGATTGTAGTGTTAGTGTTCGAATTAACCCAAAATATCAATAAAAACTCAACTTAACTGTTTGGGAATTGATCTAAGCCGGATGGGATCGGGAGAATTTCCTAGCTCAAAATTCTCACTAACTCCTCCCCCCACCCCCACACCTTGTAACCCCTCCTTTTATACCGTCCAGGTTGCGTGTGAGGGAACCATGCGGCACCAAAGGTATCATGCGGCACCTCCAGGTTTTTCAGTCACCTCGGGAGGAGGGCATCACAAGCCCCCTGAACTTTCTGCTTCTACTAGCGCGCGAGTCGCAACGAGAGGTCCTGGGCTTTTTTTTGTTTCCTTCTACCTTTTGCCTTCAACATTTGTCCAATGTTTCCGCTATCAACACTTTCCTACTCATACCATGAATATTTTAACACTCTTCAATTGTTCTTCTGCCCTTGTGTGGATCCCACGAAGCTCGGCTTTCTTTAATAACTTTATGTAAGCCGAAATTAGCCTAAATAAGTTATAAGAATTTAAAGGGCTTTACACTATTGCCACGAGATTAAACTATAACAATATCCAGAAAAATTGAATTTTCATGGCAAACAAATCAAATCTTTTGCCAAAGTAGATCACCTTGAGATGACAATATAAAGATTTGTATATCTTTCCTTTGTCGTAGCAATAAAATTAGATCGTTTGCTATAAGTATATATTTGTTGTACCAATATATGTACAACATAATAAAGTTTTGTAGTAATAACTAAAAGTCCTTAGCCACAGAATACGAAAAAGTTAACTTTTAACTACGCCATTTCTTGCTATGATATTCTTCGGAAGAAATAATTGTGGCTAAAGTGTTTATCCACAAAAATTTTCATATTTAGCAACGATTTATTTTGTAGTTGTATATGCATTATTTTGCACACGATGCATGTTAATGGCATCAGGTGTTGATCATATTCCTCCTTTCAAAGGTGCGACAAAAACTATTATTTTTTCTTCCATGGAGAATAGAATAACTATTTAGAAAAATCATAATTATATGATTATGAATAGTAAAATATCTAAAGTTCATGTTTGTAGCCCCCAGGGATTAGTTCAATTGCCAAAGGTTAAGGGACTTGTGTCCTAGGTCACAGGTTCAAGCCACGCGCCAAGAAAACTAACTTTGGTATTTAAGTGGAAAAGGGTAGAGGGGCAGGCCCATGATCCCCGATTTTCGAAGGCTGTAGTTGACTCAAAAGGTCGGTTTCAGACGAATATTTCGGTCATCAAAATAAAACAAATCTCATGTTTGAATGATTATAAAAGGTAAAACTATTAAAATATTACCATATTCGACTAGATATTGTTTAGGTCTCATACGTTTTCCTATGCCTTGCATCACTAAAACATATCATAAACCTTTTATCCGTCAAATATTGAAATATGAAAATGCTTTTTAAGAATATACTAACATCATTTGTAGAACATATTTTCCATTCAAAACAATTTTTACCAAATTTACCCATGTCACAAGTTAATTATTTGCACTTCTTAACTCCAAAAAGAATCATGGACTATGACATGTTAACTTCAATTTGAATCTTAGCTACTTTCAACTTTTTAAGAAAAAGTTTAAAACAATTTCCTTAGAACCAGATTACGCTAATCAATTTATTTAAAATTTGGACTATACTATCTCAACCAACTTGAATTTTATTAATTTGCCTACAGTGACAATTCCTGTTAGGCATCTATAAAAGCCACACACCTCTTCAAGCTTTATATATTCTATTCCTAAAAGAAGTGCTTTTTTATGTTAAGAGTATCAAATATGGCTACGAAAAGGCTTAGGCATAATAGGAACTGTAGTGAAAATGTGAGAAACTCCATCCTAAATAGAAGAGCAATAACTTTATTTAAGAAAGCAGAAGAGTTTTCTACTTTATGTGATGTAGAAGTCGCCATAATTATTTTTAGCCCAGGGGAAATCCAACCAATTGTTTGGCAATGTAAAGGTCTGGCTAAGGATGTATTAATGAGGTATTTAAGTTTTCCAGAGGACGAAAGGCTTAAAAAGTTAGTTAAACATGAAACCTATCTTCTAGAAAAAGTGAAAAAGCAAGAAGAACAAATTAGCAAAATAGAGAAAATAAATGAGGAGAAGGAAATGGAACTACTCTTCAACCAACTTGTGGAGGGAAGGAGTATTTATGAACTCGATGCTATTGAAATTAAAGGTTTGTTACAGTTAGTTGCTTCTAAGATGGCTAAACTAAATGAAAGAAAAAAACAAATCAATCAACCTCCAAATCCTCCCCCCAATAACGAACATGTTGCCCTATCAGCAAGTTTAATGGAAGATTTGAGCAATGACCCGTGGTTTGTTGAGACTATGGCTACATTAGGGGATGGAAGCGGTACAGAGCCTGCACCAACGGAAGGCGATGACACCAATGCTAAAGATGATGGACATAACAAGGACCTCGATTGAGAATGTAATAATTATGTTGTTCTATCATTGTTTTCTCATGTTGCTTTTTTTCATAGTGTTCGTCTTAATTTTTTGCTTTCTATCCATTTAGTGTTATTGTACTTTTAATTTCAATTATTTATGAAGGTTATTCTGTTTTGTCGGTAAAATGAAATGATGTTGTTCAGTCGAGCAAGTTATTAGTGTCAAAAGTTTTGGACTATGTTAAATCTTTAATTTTAGCAATATATATTATCTTTCTCTTCAGTTTAGCAACTTGTTTTATTTGATACAAAAGGTATTTCATGCGCATGTTAAAAAATTTAGGAACTTTTACCCTACATATAGCATCCTATTCAAGTCCATTCAGAGAAAAGCCTCATTATTTATAAACTACCCGAAATAAATATTCTGGTTTCAACATTCACAATTTTAGCCGATCTGTCTCTTTTTCTTTACCATATCTCTTCTTTTTATCTGGTCGTCCTCTGCTCTCATCCCCATCTTCTCTTCTTCTAAGCCCTTCCTCTATTCTTTTCATTGGGACCCCTGCATGTCCTCCACCATCCATCTCTTCGATTAATTTAGTGTTTGAAGTCATTGGTAAAGGTTGCCCAAATCTGATGTTGTTACCGCAGAGCTTTGTTCGAGATGGTGAAAATCTTGTGGATTTGAGGTGTTTGAAGGAGCTTTAACGGTGGTTCACGCGGGAATGTTGTATGTCTGGATCTGCAATGATGGATAGTGTTTCATAGAAAATAGGAAGTTATCAGTGGCCTCACGGTGGAGCCGTGGTGGTGTTCTAACCTTGGTAGCAATTTCAAGAATTAGTTGCTTGTTGAACTTGATATGTCCAATTGTGGAATCTCAAATTGTCATTACTGTATAATCAGTGAATACTTGATGAATAATCGATATATAATTAGTCCATCTTAATGTACAATGTATATGTATTCATCATATCTCACCTTGGATTTTTTCCTTTTTTAAGCTTTCAGGAAGAAATGTCTAGATTGGATTTTAGAGTTTTTTTGTGGTGGAGGATTGGTGGTGATGTGATGTGAAGGGGCAGGGGTTCCCTTGGGTTATTCCACTGACTTTGGGTGATTTTTTAATTTTTAAAGTCAGTGGGTGTAGTGGAGAAGAGACCCAGGACATTACTTGGGGGTCGGCTAATATAGCGTCTAGTTTTCAGTATCAAACTTATCATTACTAATATAATTCCACATGTAACCTATGCAACATTTTCCTTTTGGGTCTCCGATGTTAAGCTCTGCATTAGTACTAAACTATACATAAGTTATGCGGGAGCTAACTATCAAAAGCCAACCACCATACCACGAACGCTACTATAACTTATGCAAGAATTTTGTATTATTTGATACGAGATATTAGCTTGGGTTCTTCCAACTCATATTTTACCCATATCCAAGTATCCCCGTGGCCTTTATTACTCTCCTAATCACGGCTTTAACCCGAATTAATTCGCCAAAACTTACGGGGCTTTACAGGTAATTCATAAAGTGGGAAATGAATGTAGGGGGCAAGTTGTCATAAACCCCAAATCAACTATGCTACATGCTAGCATCAACTGACGTGCTTCACCAAATGGTCGAAGCCATGACTACGCCAACGTAAAAGAATTGGATGTAATTAAATTGTTTGAAAAAATATAATATGCAGGTTCAGACTGCCAAAAGAGATGGTATATGATAACATCTCACAATTTATCGAAAATGAATTCTCAGCCTTTTGTGAGGAGTGGGTTATTCAATTAAACTTCTCAACCCTAAGATACCATCAGTCTAATGGACAAGCTGAGTCCAGCAACAAAATAATAATCTCCTCACTTAAAACATGGCTCGACCAAGCCAAAAGAAGGTGACAAGTTTCTCACATAAAATATGGGCCTATTGAACGACTGCCCGCACTTCAATAGGTGAAACTTCTTAGTTCTTACTTCTTAGCTTATGGAGTAGAACCCTTGATATGGGCCTATTGAATGACTGCCCGCAGTTCAGTAGGTGAAACTTCTTAGTTCTTACTTCTTAGCTTATGGAGCAGAACCCTTGATTCCTATTTAAGTCAGTGTACCCAACCTAGATACACTCGGGGAAGAGGAACCAAATAAAGAACCAACAACAATTGAGCTAGATTTCGTAGAAGAGTGAAGTGAATAAGTGCATCTCCGAATCGAGTCATACATATAAAAATTGCTTGATACTACAAGTAAGATGGACGAGCTTGAATTTTCAAGCGAGGGGATAGGGTCCTCAAACACATGTTTCTAAACACATAGGACCCGACCCCTCTAGAAAAATGGGCGCGTACAAAATTATAAAAGCAATCAGACAAGGGGACTACAGACTCCAAAGACCGGACAACATGGAACTTCAAAGAAGTTGGAATGTCAGGTAACTGAAATTATACTATTTCTGAGGTAAATTATACTATTTGCGGAGATGCGGATGATGAGATGGATGTGTTGGCATACAAGGAGATAGGATTAGAAATGATGATATCCGGGATAAAGTGGGAGTGGCCTCGGTGGAGGATAAGATGTGGGATTGAGGTTGAGATGGTTCGGGCATGTGCAGAGGAGAGACACGGATGCCCCAGTGCGGAAGTGTGAGAAGTTGGCTATGACGGGTTCAGGAGGGGTAGAGGTAGGCCGAAGAAGTATTTGGAGAGGTGATTAGACGGGATATGGCGCAGGTCCAACTTACTGAGGACATGACCTTAGATAGGGGGTTGTGGAGGACACGGATTAGGGTAGTAAGTAGTCGAGCGTAGTTCTACTTACGCTTACAAAATGATAGTGTAGTGTTATTATTGTAGGCTCGATTAGCCTATCACACTTATAGGCGCATTAGTGCTTTATAGTCCCCTGTAGTTTGATTCATGCTACTATGTGTCTTTAGTGTAATTTGTTTATCTTATTTAGCTGTGTTAACTACTACTTCCTGTTGTTAGAATGCACTACCATGTCGTATTCGATTTTATTATCTGTATGTTCATAATGTTTTAATTTCTCGTCTGAGTCTGACCGTTTCTCTTGCTTTGCTTGGCTTTGCTTTGCTTTGCTTGTGATTATGCGTTGTCTTGAGCCTAGGGTCTCCCAGAAACATCCGCTCTACCTATCAAGGTGGAGGTAAGGCCTATGTACACTCTACCCTCCCAGACCCCACGTTGTGAAATTTCATTGGGTATGTTGTTGTTGTATTTATTTCCTGTTAACTTATATACTTTTGCAGGAAACTAAAAGCACACAATGAGAAATCCTATGCCGCCAAAAGAGACCAAGCCCCCACCTCTTGGTGGTCTTATAACGCCGTAATAAATGGTCGGACAACACATCTTGTGACTATACTTAAATTGCGGGACTCCTGCATACCATAATAGGCAAGGATTTTCAAATACAAATACAATACATGACCAGCTTCTATTTAACAAAATATTTAAATGTAGTGTTAATATGTTTTGTCTTGAGCCGAGGGTCTCCCGGAAACAGCCGCTCTATCTATCAAGGTGGAGGTAAGGTCTGTGTACACTCTACCCTCCCCAGACCCCACGTTGTGGATTTCACTGGGTATGTTGTTTTTGTTGTTGTTGGTAGTGTTAATGTGTTGGAATTAACCCAAAATATCCATAAAAACTCAACTTGTTTGTTTGGGAACTGATATAAACCGGATGGGAGTGGAAGAAAATTCCCTAGCTCCAAAATATCACTATCTCCCACCACCTGGTATTTCCTCCTTTTATACTATCCAGGTTGCTTGTGAGGGAAGGACGCGTCAGAAAAGGTATCATGCAACCCCCTCCAGGTTTTTCAATCATCTCGGGCAGAGGCCCTCGCAAGCGAGAGGTCCTAGACTTCTTTTTGTTTCCTTCTTCCTTTTCACTTCAACATTTGTTCAATGTTTCAGCTATCAACACTTTCCTACTCATACGACGAATATTAAAACGCTCTTCAATCGTTCTCCTACCCTTGTGTGGATCCCATGAGCCTCGGGTTGCTTTAACAACTTTTTATAAGCCGAAATCAGCCTAAATAAGTTATAATAAGTTAAAGGGCTTTACACTATTGCCATGAGAAACTATAAAATAGCCAAGAAATTTGAAGTTTCGTGGCAAACAAATCAAATCTTTTCCACAATAGTTCACCTTGTGATGACAATATAAAGATTTCTATATATTTCCTTTGTTGTAGAAAAAGAATAAGATCGTTTGCTATAAGCAGGGGCGACTTTATGTATAAATTTTGGGGCACGTAAACCCATGGTCTTTCCGCAAAACTAGATATTTTATGTACCTATTTTCTAGAATTTATTTAATATAACTTGATGGCACCCACGCTATAAAAAGGCTTAGTGGTGCACTTGGTTAAAAGCTTAATTATTTACCAAGAGGAACAGGGATCAATTCCCACTTATTGTTTTTTTCTCCTTTCTTTAGAAGTGCACCCATGTTCTAGAAATCCTAGATTCGCCTCTGGCTATATGTATATATTTCGTGACAAAAGAGTTTTACCAATATATGTACAACATAATAAAATTTTGCAGTAATAAGTAGTAGTCCTTAGCCACAAAATATGTAAAGTTTGTAGCTAACTTTTAGCGACGCCATTTCTTGCTATGATATTCTATGGAAGAAATAATTGTGGCTAAAGTGTTTAGCCACTAATATTTTCATTTTTAACTACGATTTGTTTTGTAGTTGTATATGAATTGTTTTACGCACAATGCATGTTAATGGCACCCGGTGTTGACCATATTTCTCCTTTTTGGGGCGCAACAAAATCTATTACTTTTCCTTCTATGGAGAATAGAATAACCATATAAGAAATTCATCATTATATGCAGAGACAGCCCTACGTTGAGAAGGGACCGGTCACCGGCACCCGATAGTCTCGGGAAAAACTCTCTCTATCTTTATCAGGAAACTTTATTATAAGTGCACAAGGGGATTTATGTATATACATCGAGGACCCCATAAATAGTTTTCGTGGCCCGTTAAAACCAAGAGGCTAGATTAGCGTGTTGGTTGTGTGGCTCGGCAAATGCGTCATCTTGCGTGTGATGTCCTGGGTCGAAACCCAACTACAACATTTTTTACTAGTAGTCAATTAGCTTACATTTTTCCCTTTTTTCTTTTATGAATTCAGTGAAAATTATTTACACCCCCTCAATTTTACTTTAAAAATCAAGCCCCCCTCCAACTTTGAATAATAACTATCCTCTACCTCATTTTCTATGTAATATCTATTTTACCCTTTGCATCTTCAATTTTTATCCATGTAATACTTTAATTTTATCTAGGTGTTTCGTTTATAATTTAATTAATGTTGTATTATCTTATTAAATATTTTAATGTAAGTTCATTAACAATAATTCTATTTTTATGATTATTATTTCAATATAAAGTGCATTAAGTATGCATTTATGTCTCTCGTTATATGTATTTGTGTCTGTCTCTGTCTGTCATGTATATAAATTGTTGAGTTTTGATTGTCATTAATGAAATATTTTCAAAATTATAATTTAAAATATAAATTGACAATCTTATAGTAATTTCTTATAAAATCTACCTCTATTTTCAAAGAGTTGCATGACAACTTTGGTACTAGTAGTTAACATATTTAAGGACAAAGGTGCCCCCGCATGCTCAAATATTGGGTCCGCCTCTAATTATATGATTGTGAATGGTATAATATTAAAAGCTCATGTTTGTATGATTATAAAAGGTAATGCTTGCATTAGGTAAGTTGTCTACATCACACCCAATGGGTACGACCCTTCCCCGGACCCTGCTAACGCGGGATGCTTTGTGCACCGGGTTGCCCTTTACCCTATTGGACTATATATTGTTTAGGTCTCGTACCTTTTCCTACGCCTTGCACGACTAAAACATATCACAAACCCTTTTATCCATCGAAATATTTAAATATGATCCAAAAATGCTTTTTAAGAATATACTAACATCTTTTGTCGAACATATTTTCTATAGAAAACATTTTCTACCAAATGTGCCCGTGCCACAAGTTAATTATTTGCACTTCCTAACTCCAAAAATACTCATGGACTATGACATCTTAAATTCAATTTGAATTTTAGCAAGTTTCAACTTTGTAAGAAAAATTTTAAAACAATTTCCTTAGAACCAGATTACGCTAATCAATTTATTTAAAACTTGGACTATACAGTCTCCAGTGACAATTCCTGTTAGGCATCTATAGAAGCTCGCACCTCTTCAAACTTTATATATTCTACTCTCAAAGAAAGTGCTTTTTTCTGTTTGAGATTCAAATATGGCTACAAAAAGGCTTAGGCATATTAGGGATTGTAGTGAAAATGTGAGAAACTCCATCCTAGTTAGAAGAGCAACAACTTTATTTAAGAAAGCAGAAGAGTTTTCTACTCTATGTGATGTAGAAGTCACCATAATTATTTTTATCCCTGGGAAAATCCAACCAATTACTTGGCAATCTAAAGGTCTGGCTAAGGATGTCTTAATGAGGTATTTAGGTTTTCCGGAAGCCGAAAAGCTTAAAAAGTTAGTTAAACATGAAACCTATCTTCTAGAAAAAGTGAATAAGCAAGAAGAACAAATTAGCAAAATAGAGAAAATAAATGAGAAGGAAATAAAAAACTTGATGCAAGAGAAATAGGTTTGTTAAAGTTAGTTGCTTCTAAGATGGCTAAGCTGAACGAAAGAAAAAAACAGATCAATCAACCTCCTAATCCTCCCTCCAATAACAAACTTGTTACCCTATCAGCAAGTTTACTGGAAGCTTTGATCAATGACCCGTGGTTTGTTAAGACTGGCTAGATTAGGGTATGGACGCGGTACAGAGCCTGCACCAACGGAAGGCGATGACACCAATGCTGAAGATGATGGACATAACAAGGACCTCGATTGAGAATGTAATAATTATGTCGTTCTATCATTGTTTTTTCATGTTGCTTTTTTCATAGTGTTTGTTTTAATTTGTTGCAGTTTTCTATCCATTTCGTGTTATTTTACTTTTTGTTTCAATTATTTATGAAGGTTATTCTGTTTTGTCGGCAAAATGAACTAATGTTGTTCAGTCGAGCAAGTTATTTGTGTCAAAATTTTGGACTATGTTGAATCTTTATATTTAGCCATATATATTCTCTCTCTCTTTAGTTTAGGTAATTCATGACCCTATTTATAGCAGGCAGCAGCCTATTCAAGTCCATTCAGAGAAAAACCACAATTTTTATAAACTACCTGAAATAAATATTCTGGTCTCTACATTCACAACTTTTAGCCGGTTCTCTTTCTCTTTTTTCTCTGCGATATCTCTTCTTCTCTGGTCGTCCTCTGTTCTCCTCCCCGTCTTCTCTTCTTCTATGCCCTTCCCCTATTCTTCTCATTGAGACCCAGGGCATTATTTGGGGGTCGGCTAAAAGGGTGTTTTAAGGCTAATGGTATTTTACGGCTATTGCGTTGTAACCCCACAGTGCCAACCAACAATTTCTGTTATGAATAGTAACAGACAACCAGCTATTATCTAAAAGAATGATACTGATTTACGTCACTAATTGCTAGCAAGAATGTTAAAAGAAAAATAAAAGTATTAGCAATACGTGGATAAGAGTATCTAAAGATAAAAATGCCCAGAAAGTAGGTAATCAACACATAACAATCCTCATATTATCAATCATTATTATAATTTTCATATTAGTATTCACCACATAACAATCCTTACCTGATTCTTCACCGCATAACAATCCTTACATGATTATTTACTGAATAATAATTCTTATAATATAATGCCTACATAACTACGCCACAAACCAGACGACCCTAAAGGGTATTTTCTAATCTTGGCATCTTAGAGAAAGATTAAGTACTTTGGTTCTGTAAATGGTCCTTTGAATCCTGTCGTCTCAGATATGAATCAGTGTCCTTGTAATTGAACGTTAAGGAGTTGGTCTCTAACTCCAAGAGGTTGCCGAAGTGGTGATGAGTATGACCTTAATTGATAGGTGGCTAATGCATGAATTTCAAGTTTCCAAACCCATTGAGTGAAAACTCATCGGGACCAGTTGTACGGCCTAGAGCGAGAGTTAGTGTATTTTCATATTTGAGCCCTTAGTTCCAAAATCATGTCTTGTATATACTAGTTGTACTAGAATCATCATTAGTTTAAGATCAATGGACATATTTTGATGATCCTTATGATGGAAGGTTGCATCTCTGCTTTAGTTTTCTAATCTTTTCTCCCCTTTATCCTCACTCCTTTAAAGAATATTAATAATGAATCACCCAAGTTCACACTATTTTTCCTTACGAAATTCCCACCTTATCACCAAAGTGGTTCTAACAGTTTTGTTAAAATTGCTTTAAGGAATGCATGTAACTTATTTCAACTTTTTCTCCTGATTTGTTAGATAAGACTCCTAGTCAAATTAGTATTCCTATTCTATAGGAAACTGTTAGCCGTGTTCTGTTTTTTCATAGCAAATAGGACTGCTTCTGTTTCTTTTTTTACCTGCTTTCAGTTTGTATATCGCCTATTTAATACGGAGGAGGTTATTCAATAAAGTATGCAATTTTTCCTCTGGTTCATAAATTCTTCTGCTTTTATATTTTCTTAATCCTTTTCCGCTGCTTTATTTTGGTTTCCATTTGTTATGTTATTTTCCTTAACAGTCTTAAAACCAACAATTGGTATCAGAGCTTTAATCTTGAGGGTAAAATTCAGAGGATTCATGGACGGAGAAGCAAGTTTTTCTTCAATGGCACCGCCATCTTTCAATTGAGAAAGTTATCATATCTAGGCAGTTAGGATGCAGACATCTGGAAGCTTTGGATCTCTGGGAGGCTGTAGAAAATGATTACGAGATTACTCCCTTTCCAAACAATACCACGATGGCGCAGACTAAAAACCACAAGGAGAGGAGAACCAGGAAATCAAAGGAAAAGGCATGCTTGTTTACTGCAGTTTCATCCACCATCTTCACTCATATCATGTCTCTGAAGTCAGCAAAAGAGGTATGGGATTATCTCAAGACTGAGTAAGAAGGAGATGAAAGGGTTCGAGGGATGCAAATGCTGAATTTAGTACGTGAGTTTGAGCTGCAAAGGATGAAGGAAAGTGAAACCATAAGGAGTACTCTGACCGACTTCTTAATATAGCAAATCGCGTCAGATTGTTGGGTTCCACTTTTAATGATTCAAGGATTGTTGAGAAGATCCTTTTAACAGCACCTGGAAGATTTGAGGCTACCATTACAACCTTATAAAATACTAAGGACTTGTCCAAAATTACACTAGCATAGCTCTTAAGTGCTTTTCAAGCACAAGAGCAACGGCGTGTTATGAGACAAAAATGAGTTGTTGAAGGAGCCTTACCAGCCAAGCATCAAGACGATGGAAGATATAAGAAGAATAAAGAACCAACTAACAGATGGAGAAGGTGCAGCACGCAACAACAAAAGCAAACCAGGCAGCTCCAAAGGAAATTACCCTCTTTGTAAGCATTGTGGCAAGAACGAACACGCACCTTTCAAGTGTTGGAGAAGGCATGATGCTAAGTGCAGTAAGTGTAATCAGTTAGGGCACGAAGCAATCATTTGCAAGAATAAAACTCCGCAACAGGATGTAGATGCTCGAGTTGTTGATGAACAGGAGGAGGATCAACTCTTTGTTGCTTCATGTTTTGCAAGCAATGTTTCAAGCGAGTCGTGGCTGGTCGATAGCGGATGCACAACACATGACTTATGATAAAGAACTCTTCAAAGAATTGAAGCCTACTGGAGTTGCAAAGGTTAGAATAGGCCATGGTGGTCACATTCCAGTAAAAGGAATGGGAACCATTGCAGATGAGACACAATCAGGTACTAAAACAATATCTAATGTTCTTTTTGTACCTGACTTAGACCGGAACTTGTTAAGTCTTGGTCAATTGTTAGAAAAAGATATGAAACTTTATTTCGAAGATAAATATTGTTTGATCAAGGATCCCTCAGGACAAGACTTGTTTAAAGTCAAAATGAGAGGCAGAAGTTTCTCATTAGATCCATTTGAGGAAGAACAGATGGTGTATTCAGCAACAGAAAATGTTGCTGAGCTATGGCATAAGAGACTCGGGCACTATCACTATCAAGGGCTTGTCAAAATGCAAAAAATGAAGATGGTGAGGAACCTACCGGACCTGGAAGAAAGTTCTACAGAATGTCGTGCCTGCCGATTTAGTAAACAACACCGAAAGCCATTTCCTAAATCAAACTGGAGAGCCTCACAAAAGTTGCAGCTAGTTCACACTGATGTAGCAGGACCTCAAAGAACTCCATCATTTTAAGGTAGCATCTATTACGTTCTTTTCATTGATGATTTTACAAGAATGTGCTGGATTTTTTTCTTGAAATTCAAGTCAGAAGTTGCTGGTGTATTCTGGAAATTCAAGAAGTTGGTGGAAAATCAAAGTGGCTGTAAAATTCATGCTTTGAGGTCTGATAATGGAAACGAATACAACTCAGCAAAATTTAATTCATTCTGCAAGGAAGCCGGCATTGTGCATCAGCTTACAACAACACCACACTCCAGAACAAAATTGAGTAAATGAAAGAAGAAATAGATCGATAATGGAGATGGCCAGATGTATGTTACATGAGAAGGAGTTGCCTAAAACATTTTGGACAGAGGCAGCCAACACAACAGTTTTCTGCAAAATCAACTTCCTACGAAGGCTTTGGAACACAAAACTCCATTTGAAGCTTGGTATGAGTATAAACCTTCACTAAGCTTTCTTAAAGTATTTGGTTCCGTATGCTTTGTGTATGTTCCACAGGTTAAGCGTGACAAACTCGACAAGAAGGCGATTCCAGGCATTTTTGTGGGCTATAGTTCAATTTCTAAAGCCTACAAGGTGTATCATCCACAAACTGGAAAAATGTCGATCAATAGAGATGTGCAATTCAACGAGAATGACCAGTGGGACTGGGAGAATTCAAAGAAAGGAGATCTTTTACAAGAACCAGAACACAATTCTCTCAGAGAGAAAACATCAAATCAATGGCTAGATGAGTCGGTAGATGATCCTCCAGTTAAAGGTATAAGGCTACTTTCAGACATCTATCAAAGATGTAATGTAGCAATTCGCGAACCTGCTAGCCATGAAGAAGCGCTAAAAGACCCAAAGTTGAAGAAAGCAATGGAGGAGATCTTCATGATTAAGAAAAATAAAACTTGGGTGTTAGTCGACAAGCCTGAAGATAGAAAAGTCATTGGAGTGAAATGGGTCTTCAGAACAAAGTTAAATGCGGATAGTTCCATCAACAAATACAAGGCCAGGCTTGTAGTTAAAAGGTATGCACAAATTTATGGTGTTGATTATTCTGATACTTTTTTTCCTGTTGCAAGATTAGACACAATTAGATTGTTGCTCGCAATAGCAGCACAAAAGGAATGGAGGTGTTCCAACTTTATGTCAAATCAGCCTTCTTAAATGGCATAATGGAGGAGAAAATATATGTCGAGCAACCATCAGGATTTGTGAAACAAGGTGATAAAGATAAAGTCTATCTGCTAAAAAAGGCTCTTTATGGCCTAAAACAAGCGCCAAGAGCTTGGTACAGCAGGATAGATGATCATTTGTTAAGCCTGGGATTTGAGAAAAGCTTATCTGAATCCACTCTTTATGTAAAACATAAAGAGAATAATACTCTTATTGTGTCTCTTTATGTTGATGATCGCCTGGTGACAGGAAATAATACAAGGCTGGTTGAGGAGTTCAAAGAAGAAATGATATAAGTTTTTGAAATGACAGATCTTGGTCTTATGGCTTATTTTCTTGGAATGGAGATCAAGCAAATCAAAAGTGAAGTGTTCATTTGCCAGAAGAAATATGCAAAGGAAATTTCAAATGGAGGAATGCAAGTCGATGAGCACGCCGATGAATCAAAAAGAGAAACTCTGTAAAGAAGATGGAGCCGACAAAGTTGATGAAGGTTACTATAGAAGCTTGATTGGACGCTTAATGTATCACACTGCAACAAGGCCAGATACTATATTTGTTGTAAGTATCTTATCTCATTGTATGCATTGTGCAAGTGCAATTCATTTAAGAGCAGCAAAAAGAATATTAAGATATATCAAAGGTACCGTTGACTATGGTGTAAAGTTTGAGAAGTGTCAAAGCTTCAAGTTGTTTGGATTCTCGGATAGTGATTGGGCTGGATCCGTTGTTGATATGAGAAGTACTTCCGGACATTGTTTTACCCTAGGTTCAAGAATCTTCTCATGGTCATCTAAGAAACAGGATATTGTTGCACAATCCACTGCAGAAGCAGAATTCATAGCAGCAACAGCAGCAGTAAACCAAGTTTTATGGCTTAGAAAAATGTTGTGCGATTTACATATGGAACAGAAGGAAAGTACTGAGATTTTTGTCGACAACCAGGCAGCAATTGCAATCTCAAACAATCCAGTGTTTTATGGGAAGACCAAGCATTTCAACATCAAGTTCTATTTTTTGAGAGAAGTGCAGCAAAAGGGAGAAACGACTCTAGTTTACTGCAAGTCTGAAAACTAGCTAGCAGACTTGTTTACTAAGCCGCTTCCACTCAGGAAGTTTGAGCTTCTAAGGCAGATAATTGTAGTTTGCATTTCCTAAAGCAAGGAGGAGTGTTAAAATTGCTTTAAGGAATGCACGTGACTTATTTCAACTTTTTCTCCTGATTTGTTAGATAAGACTCCTAGTCAAATTAGTATTCCTATTCTATAGGAAACTGTTAGCCGTATTCTGTTTTTTCATAGAAAATAGGACTGCTTCTGTTTCCTTATTTACCTGCTTTCAGTTTGTATATCGGCTATTTAATAAGGAGGAGATTATTCAATAAAGTATGCAATTTTTCCTCTGGTTCATAAATTCTTCTGCTTCTATATTTTCTTAATCCTTTTCCGCTGCTTTATTTTGGTTTCCATTTGTTGTGTTATTTTCCTTAACATTCTTAAAACCAACAGGTTTGTATAGCAGTTACCAGGTCGCACCTGTGCATTCAAGACTTAACATATTTAATCAAACTTTTGATGGCTTCTTAATTGGAAACTTCTTATGCAGTTATGCCAAGAACTTCCAATGGAACCTTTTGGATGTATATATCTCAGATATAAGAACATTTTCATGTCTCTACGTATTCACAAAGCGGAACATGTATGTTTTTGATAAAATAGGGAAATTTTATTGAGGCAAGTACCAAGGAGGTACTGTCAATATGCAGCAACAAAATACAAATGCTCTTAATTAGCATTAACCTCATAGAGTTTAGGAACTCAATAGTTTTTTCATAACTTCTATCCTAGTTTCCCTACCCACAAGTATAAGTTTTGTATGCAAAGGGGAACATGTATTTAACAAATGAAGCCAGAGAAAGAACAGGAAAAGCTTCAAGGAGCCTTCATTACTAGCATTTGACAGAGATAAGGCCGAAGGTTGCAAAGCCCATATTAAATTAGTTTCATGTGTCGACATGCCCACATTTTACTGTAGTTTCTTTTTTTTGTCAAGGCATTTTACTGTAGTTTCATATCAAAGATTCCATCTCCAAAACTAAAATACATTTTAAAGTGAAAGCAAATATGTATGTCACTGAAGAAAAATATCATACCTTTTCTATTCCACCTTGAGATGTAACCTCAATAAAAAGACGGTGAGATCTAGTAATGTTCCTGCTACAAGAGGGATCCTGTACACGGGGAAAAGTTAAAATGGAAGGAGGAAAGATCATTGACTCTCTGCTCACTCTTTAAACAGTTAGCAAGTTTGACAAATCAAAGAAACAAATTCAACATGAGTCTGCAGTTCGATAAATTTAAAATTATTCATTCCAAAGCCAGCAATAGACTCTCGGCAAGGTTACACAGATGATATAAAAATATCTTCTTTAAATATAATTAAATCGCAACACACAAAATCATCATTACATATACTTGTGATGTTTCTGAAGGGAAATCAACTGTCTACAGTTTGATCATCTTTTCATCAGAAAGATTCTTTTTCTTTTTTTGAGAAGTAAATTAGCCTCAGAAGATCTCATTTTCTTACATCTTTCAAAAAAAATTATGACAAGGAACCCCCAGCCGCTACCCTTTAGGTGCGCACAGGGTAAACCCCGCTCCTGTGTAATAGCCCGCAAACCACACAGGAGAGATAACCGGCACTAGGCAAGCCCCATGCGACGAGCAAGACCCGGAAGACAAATCCCTAGCTGTCATAGGCAGGGGGTTTCGACCTGAGACCTCCATTATGAAAGCCCCATGCTCAACCAACTGAGCCATCCTTTCTCTAGACATTACTATTTATCTACTTTTTTTTCTTGTATGCAAGAAGTTTATAATATCCTATGTGCTTTAGTATACTAAGGAGTTGTTTGGGCATGATTTGAAATCATGAGATGAAATCATGAAGATTTGAAGTTGAAGTTTTGTTTTGACATGCAATTTGAATTTCTTAAGTTATATTTTCTGTTATAGACATAAAAACCCCACAAGTTGTAAAAACCATCAAAACTTTCTCAATCTTATACAATCTTACCAAATGAGCAAGTCATAGTTCATAACAAAATTAATACGCTACTAGAAGGCTTTTCTAAAAAGTACAACATCAATTGATCAAACTTCAATTCAATAAAATGGAAAATTAAACATGAGTTGTAGTGTAACTAATCTTTAATATAATTCTCCCACATGGTTGGAAAGAGTAAGTTTGTTATAAATATACTACCAACTTGTAGGTCTATTAATATTTGATATAAATGGTTGGTAAACATGATTGGTAAATATATCTACCAACATATGGATCTATTTTTACAAAATATAAACTTATGGGTCAACTTTTACATTTAAAATTTTTAAAATCATGATTTGGAATCCCAAATCATGTTTTTTTTTGATGATTTGGTATTTCATCTCATGAAATAAAATCGCATGTCCAAACGCTGATTTCATCTCATGAGATGAAATCGCATGTCCAAACGCCTACTAAATCTCAATGCCAATAGTTTATGCATGTACATCTCTTGAACAAAAAAAATAACATTCCATAAAATACAGCATAACCCCATTAGGTTCATGTATTGATAGTAACATGAAGTTGTTCAAGTCCCTAAATATATTCAAGGTCAATAGAGTATTTTAATAAATATATAAAGCAGCAATTACTGTATCCCCACTAGTCAAAGTATAGTTTCTATCAGCGGCAATTGAACTTTGCCGAGAAACACAGCATCAACTGTGTGGCACCACTTAATTGTTAACTGTTCAATATAAGAATGCTCTAATTTGGATTCAGCATTTACTTGGTTTGAGAACTGAATGAATTATGGTTTAGCTATTACCTTATTGGCGTCCTAACAGACCCTAAAGAAAGCATATTTGTCAGGATAAGGAACAAAGAACAAGCATTGGGTTATGATACAGCCAGTTTCAGTTTTATGGTCAATAAGATGTAACTAAACTTTGACGCCAACCATTTCTCTCCAAAATGAGGAATTTGTCACCTTCACTACTAAAAAATCTCTATTTCCCCACTGAAAAATGTTCTGTGGGGAAAAAAACCTAAATATGAGTGTTTTCACACGGAAATATTAAGAAGTTTTCCCGCGTTTCTATGAGAACTTGTTTCCCACCCTGCGTTAGTGAGCTGTTTCAGTGGGAATGAGGTGAGAAAATCATGTTTTATAGCACAAATTTCCCAGTGAAGGTCAGTGGGACAAGATAGCAAAAGCTAATCTTTATCTACATTGGTTTGACTACCCTTTACAGTACCCATAAGAGCTTTGTTTGCTACAAGAATGTGTATAGAACTATTTTTTTCTGCACCCAAGGGTGTCCTAGTGCTCAATGAAGTGGGTTGAGATGCATGAGGTTTCAGGTTCAAATCTCACATAAAAATACTAGGTAATTTCTTTTATCTGTCCAATAACCTGGATAGAGTTATCCGGTAAGTGTGGCTAGTGGAAAGTGACACCGTAGATGTAGGATTCCATTGGAATTAGTCGGGGAGGCACAAGCTGTTCCAATACTTTTTTCATACTTTCAAAAAGAACAAAGAAAAAAACAAGAAGCAAGACACATAATCTGAACACACTGAACAACGAAAAGACTAAGTAATTGAACTTGTAAATTAGTAAGGGTAGGAAAGAAAATTAACTGGAAATTGGTAGATAGGGATGCATAGAATTGCTGAAGCTTATTCAAAAAAAGCTGTGAATTTTGAACAATTTTTTGGTACCCCGCTTCGGGGCTCTAGGGTAAGAGAGGGGAGGGTAGCTTTGCAACTGCGATTGCTCACAATTGTTTTCATTAGCTGCATTGTTGGACATTCTTTTGTTGCTGTGACTAAATTATACTACTAAGTAATTGGCAAAATACATAGACATACTCGAATTCGTTACCTAAATAACGAGAAAAAATATACAAACAGCTTTTATTTAGGAATAAACTCGTTGCATCCTCTGAAAGCGGCCGCCGCTAGGGGTGAGCACGGGTACAGGTTATAAGATACCCGATCGGACCGATACTAATGGATAGGTTCTGGGGTAGATATATTATAATAACGGGTAGGTTTCAGGTATTAAAATTAGGAACCGATCAATGTCGGGTCCGGTTCCGATTCCGATTCTGACAAATAGAGACAGGGTACTCAGACCCGGAACCGATACCCAAAACCTATGAAATATTAAATATTTTTACTTTTTAAATTATATTATTTTTTAGTTAATAAAATATTTAAAAAAAGGTCATACTAAAGTACACCATTTAAGGAGGAAAACCAAATGCAGAATAGTCACTTTCACCGTCAAGAAATAAATCAAATACTACAAAGTGACAATCATAAGCAAAGAAAAAGACAAAAGAGGTAGAAAACTGAAAAACTGAATTTTTTAAACTATGTACTCTTTAAGTTATTGAATAAGAAAGTTGAAACGAAAATCAAAGCAAATCTTTGAAACATTCTTGGAATATTTGCTCCGAAAGAATTCTTTATGGGTTTTGTGGCACTGGCTTTCAGAGGATAAGCAACGAGTTTATTCCTAAACCAAAATTGTTATTCGAAGGCATTATTTTGCACAAAGAAACATCGATTCAGGGTAATGATTGATACGGGTAGGTTCCTGTAGTAAATTTAGGAATCGGTCTTTTACTGGATAGGGTTCGGTTAGTTAAAAAAAATAGGGTACCCGGACTCGCTCATCCCTAATACAAATGGACACAACTACCGTGAATTTTTTTTATTACGGAATGACAGACTATAATAGCATCTGATATTTAAATAATAATTTATTGTTATAGAGAAAAAAGATTTATAAAATTTTTATTTTTTAACATTATAAAAATAACAAAATTGTTTAAATTTTAAATCTCAAAGATTAACTAAATATTTAAAAAATCAATACAATTTCAATAAAGAAAAAGTAACACTATATGTCAATTTGGATAAAATATTTACCCGAAATGTTCCATATTTTAATTTTTACCAGAAAGAGCCCAATTTTGTACTAAAACTTCCCTTCCTAGGATGAAAGCCTAATTTCCAATGGTTTCTTAGACGACATCTTCAAAGTATCAAGTAAGTTTCTTCTGTGCAATTTCCGGCATCTCCTTGCTTTTCTCACTCTCACTCTCACTCTCATCTTCTTCATCTCCTCCTCTTCCTCTTCTGCTCTGTTACGGTTCATTTTTACGCGGGGCATAAAAACTACTATGAAGTTGTTGGACTCTATTCAGATATTTTATTTTTTAGAGTCGTTACCTACTTTATAGGGAAATTAGTAAAATCAAGTTAAAGTGTTTACTCAAAAATCAGTGAAAAATCGTTTAAAGATCAGAGTTTGAGGTAAGAGTTCTGGTGATCCCCGAGGAAGGTGTTAGACACACGGGTATTAACGATCCGTAGAATAGGATTGACCTTCGAGTTTCATAGTATGTTTTATTGTTATTAATTGCTTAAAAGAGTGTTCAAATTCTTGTAAAAATAAAATCATAGCATATCATTTGAATTATTTTGAAATCTTTGGCAAAAATGCTTTATTTGATTGAAAAGAGTTGAATTTGTTTGGAAAAAGTTCATATAAGGGTTTAAAATAGTCACTTCATTTTTCGGACTAAGACACACTCAAAGTCCCCTTTGAGTAGAGTCCAACTTAGTTTAGTCCAAATGTTGTGTCTTACTTATCCTTATAGGTTTCGAGATTTCTTTGAAATAATATGTCAAGATCTTTAATACAAGTAGTTGTGAAATTTTTCCTTTTTATATACTTTTAGGAAGGTCAATCATATCCTTAGAACCATTTTCCCAAACTTGGGCTCTGAATGAAATTTCACTTTTGAATATTTAAGTTGGGCCTGGCCCAAAACAAGCTTTTAAAAACTATTTTAAGGCCCGAGACTTGCCCACAAATTTTCTTTTCCAAATCATCAAAGCTCTACAATTTGGAAAGAAGTATTTATTTTTATTTTTTGTCCAAAAACATGTCCATTTTTGTCTTTTCTTTCCCAAACTCTTCAAATCATGAAATACACTTTAAAGATATATTTAATGGTAATCAATTTTTGTATAAGAAGATATTTTTACTTTTATCTACTTTAAATTATAAAATACAATTGTTATCTTTCGGGTCCAATTTGAAAACGTGTCGGGATCCTATCCATTCTAAATGATATACGTATCGTTTGCTTAATTTCAACTAGGTCCTAACCATGGGGTTTCAATAATATATACATATTCCATTACATAAAACAACAAAATACAAGAATTTAAAAGTAAAGTTAGGTTGGTGGGCATACCAAACACACCAGTTAAATGCTAGACCATTTTCACCCATGGTTGGGTCTTCTATCCGTGACTGCTACTAGAAATGGGATGAGACTGACTCGATGGAGATGTTATGTTGGGCCTTTGGCCCAATGAGAGATGCAAGAGAGTGTTGAACCCATATTGATCCAACTCGGGTGAGTTCATGCATAGAAGTTAAGCAAAATAAAGATTAGTAACAAGAAAAGATTACACTAAACCAACATTTAAACACTCAAACGACACTTTACTAACTCAAAGTCATGCCTCAAACGTACGAGATATAGCTACTAACTCTTAGGAATTCGAACCTATGCCAATAGTACAATTGGTCTAATAGCACAGTAGTATATTTATCATCTTATTGGAAAAGGAACAAGCTATAAATCAAATACTAAACTCATGCACACATCCATCTGCACAGCACGAATGATAATTGAGATTCATTATTATCATTTATATTGAAAACGTGATTTGGTAAAGCTACATGTAAGATCTTGAAATCATGGCTTTAAATATTTAAGATAACATTCTGCTAGTCTAGACTCCATAATCAGAAAACTAATTAAAAAAAAAGGACATGCTTGTATTGCAATATAAGCACAAAATCTGATTTTAGTATAAAAGAATAAACTCAAGTTATGGTTTCTGTATAGCTTAATGAGATTCTTTAAGATCTTGTGATATTCAACCAAAGAAAATGCAACCAGAACCAAACTTCTAGCAGCACCAAATACTCAACTATATTTCAATATGCTTGACAAATATTTTAGCTTAAGCAAAGATTGACATATCTAAACCTTCATTGATTTCAGAAAGAAAGAAAATTTTGATTTAATAGATTTGCTGTTAGAAGACGTATTTCTCTAACAATAATATATTAAAACTGTAGAATAGTGTAAATCTCCTTAAGTTGAGTCCTCTCATTAATACAATATATATAGAGTGTACAATGGTAATCCTAATAGGAAGAGGATCTTTGCTTTACATAATCACACTAAAGTATTAATTACAGAATATACGTGGAATATATAGAATATATTCGCTATCACACCACCTCAGTCGGAGCGGGAGGAGGCCGGACACTTAGACTGGATCTGAAGTCAAGGAACATCTGACGTGGAAGACCCTTTGTGAAGATATCTGCAAATTGATACGAAGAAGGAACATGCAACACCCTAAAATGACCCATGGCAACCTTCTCGCGAACAAAGTGGATATCGATATCAATATGCCTGGTTCGTTGATGCTGAACCGGGTTATGAGACAAGTAAACCGCAGAAATGTTGTCACAGTAGACTATAGATGCCTTACGTAGGGGACAATGTAGCTCAAGAAGAAAGTTTAGGAGCCAACAGATCTCAGCAACAACGTTCGCGATGACTCTATATTCTGCTTCGACACTCGAACGTGATAGTATGGCTTGTCGCTTGGCAGACCATGAAATGAGGTTATCTCCAAAAAATACACAATATCCGGAAGTGGAATGACGTGTGTCTGGATAGCCTGCCCAATCAGTGTCTGTATATGATAGCAGCCTGGTTGGGGCAGAGCGATAGAGGTGTAACCCATAGTCAAAAGTGCCTTTAACATACCGAATGATACGTTTAAGAGCAGTGAAGTGAGGCTCCCTGGGGCGTGCATAAACAAACACACCTGCTGAACAACATATGAAATATCTATCCTGGTGAACATAAGGTACTGAAGAGTGCCATCAAGACTCCTATAGAGAGAGACCGAGCACCGGATCCCCGTCAGCAGCACTGAGTTTCGACTTGGAGTCGACTGGAGTGGGCATGATCTTGTAGTTCGCCATCTTAGCCCTGTAAATAATTTCTTCAGCATACTTACGCTGGCACAGGAACATAGCATCGTCAGATCGGATCACAGAGATTCCTAAAAAATAGCTCAACTTCCCCAAGTCAATCATAGCAAATTCAGATTTGAGTTGGAAAATAATCTCATTTTTCAGCACATCTGAAGAGCCAGTCAGAACAATATCATCCACATATAACAAATAGTATGCAGTGTCAGTACCTCGATGAAAAATAAATAGGGAATGGTCATTCTTGCTGCACACGAAGCCAACCCGCATGATGTATGTTGCAAAATGCTCATAACAAGCCCTAGGGGCCTGTTTCAAACCATATAATGACTTACGGAGATGAAATACATACTGAGGAACCTCGGGATGCACAAAGTCAGGCGGTTGATGCATGTAAATCGTTTCTTTCAAGTCCCTATGTAAGAATGCATTTTTCACATCAAGTTGCTGAATCGGCCAGTTCTTACCCATAGATATGCTTAGAACAATGCGGATGGTTGTTGGTTTAACCACCGGACTGAATGACTCACCACAATCAATACCACCCTCATGTTGCCCTGTGCCATTTGCCATAAGTTTGGCCTTATGGCGTTCAAGCTTACCATTATCTCTGAACTTATGATGAAAGAGCCACATACATCGAATCACATTCACCCCCATGGTCTCGGAATAGGATCCCAAGTGTCACGACCCAAACCGGAGGGCTGCGACGGGCACCCGATCCCTACCCGTCGGGCACCACAAATACAATATACCCTTAAACATATTTAAACACGGACTGAGCCATGATAGATAATATAAAGTTTCAACCCAAAATCCCCAGCTTATCCATTTATATATCAAGGTCGGCAAGGCCTTACATGACACTAACCACATGACACATGTCTACAAGCCTCTAAAGAGTAAAACATACCATGACCCGACCGCAACTCCGAAACGAATAGAGTACTCCAAATACCAGCTGAACCAGCAACCTACTAGTGTGAACCGTCACTCCCTCAATATGAACCTGCGAGCATAAAACGCAGTGTCCCCTGACAAAAGGGACGTCAGTACTACTGATATACTGAGTATGACAGGCATAAGAAATAACATAGCAGAGATATAACATAATCTGAAACAGAAACAACTAAACATCAGTAAATGCCTTTGAGGGCCCTAATACACATGCCTAAATGTTATGCACAATGCAGTATACATATACATCAGCCTCTTCGGGCATCTTTCTTACCATAACAACCTCTGTGGGCATCATACCATATAATGATTAATGAATGTATACATAATGCAAATGCGGTATACTAATGTCCACACAGGAATCCTCCCATAATCGCCTCTATAGGCATCAGGTTATATCGCCACACAAGGGAATCATATCATATTGGCCTCTTCGGGCTCTTTCATGATAGTCTGTACCAGCTGTATGTGGTGTGCGTATATAACGTCTTTTTCCCTTTTCCCTAATTCCCATACATATATATATATAATATTTACCATATAGTAATGTGCATAGCACAAGTGGTATAGGATAACATATGAATGCAATGCAAATGAAATGCATGAATAATAATAAAACATCCGAAGTGACACAATATCCTTTACACCTTTGGTTAACATTGGGAACATTAACATCTTTTCCGACTTTATTAAGGTCTTAGAAACATGCTTGGATATTCTTTCAACATAGGAGTCGATGACTTGATCATCTTTAACTACTAAGAGTAGAGTAATTTATGTAGCAACACAATGGTTATGCTTCGTGTTGACACCCAATTTTGTCCCATCTTTTATGATTTTATTCGTAATTTTTAATATTTTGACACTTTTAAAATAATTTTAAAATATAGGCATATATGTGTATATCCTCGTATTATTATTATTATTCGCATATTTTATATCATTTGCATTTTATAATAATCATAAGTTTTATCCGAAATTCTATGTTATTTTATTCTCGCAAAATTGCATCGCATTTCCCTTTTATTAAGCATTAAACATTTCGCAAATATTATATTTTATTATTATCACGTCGTTATGTTATTTTAAATAATTCACATCTTTTACAAAAAAAAAATATAATATCTTTTAATATTAAACCCCTTTTTATTTTCCAATTCCTAAACCCATTTCATTTTTCCCAACCCAATACAAATTCTACCCAAACAAACAAGCCCAAAACCAAACTCCCCAATTAAATTCCCTTATTCCCTTCCCCTTTATTCCCACAAGCCCAAAGTCCCTAAAACAATTCCCCCAACCGAAGCCCAGTCGGCCAAACCCGCGGCCCAATTCCCTTTCCCCTTTTCCCTTCACCCCTCAGCCCAACTCCCTTTTTTTTTTTTATTATTCCCCATCGCCCCAGCCCAACTCCCCAATTAAATTCCCACTAACCTGAATCGCCCCAGTCGGCCCAAACCTCTCCCCCTTTTAATAACCCAATACCCGTCGGCCCAGGCCCACTCACCCGACCCGTCGCCCCAGCCCAAACCCATTCCCCCTCTTTAATCCCCCCCAAACAAATAAAAATCCCAAAAAATCAAAAACCCAAGACCTAACCCTTCAAATCGCCGCACACCCCGCACCCCCCATCCGACCGGTCACCTCGCCCACTGCCACCACCCACTCCCTGCCACCAACCCTGACACCACCACACCCCTCCCGTCACTTCGACCCACGCCCCTACCCCCTAAAATCCGCTTCCAAAATTCAGAAATCTTTACCTTTAATTCGAATTTCAAACTCGTTCTTGGGGGGGAAATCCACCTATAAATACCCCATGTTGTTCTTCATTTTGGGAAAAGATTTTCGGGGGAGAAAAAATAGATTTTCAGAAGGATTTTCGGAAGATTATTCCATATATACATAAATATTTTGTTGTGTTCTTGAGTTTAAAGCATTTTGGCTTCTTTGTTGTTCAAGAATCAAGTCCGAAAAGGTTTGTCATCCCCTTTGATTCTACGATTTTTCTTCAACGATTTCGGGTCGGAATCGACCCCCATTCGGTCGACCGGTTCGGATAACATTTTCGAGAATTCTTGCATTTCATATTTATGTATGTTGGTTATCCGAATTTGGTGTTAAGATTTGATTTGGATCATCGATTTTCGGGTCGGGTTCTCGACCCGATTTAAATTTCCAATTTTCTTACATTCTTCTTGTTGTTATCATTGGTTATCCGAAATTGATGAAATTATTTGATTCGGGTTGAAACTCCAATTCGGGTCGGGTCATCGACACAGGTCGGGTCGACCCGATTTGAACATTTTTAATTCTTGCATTTCATATTCTTGTTATTGGTTATCGAATTTGGTGTTGAAATTTGATTCGGACGGGTCATCGACCCGGTCGGGTCGACCCGGTTTGGGTAATATTTTTCAGAATTCTTGCATTTTCATATTCATGTATGTTGGTTATCCGAATTTGGTGAACATTTGATTTCGGATTCGATACGATTCGGGTCGGGTCGACCGGTTTGGGTTTTCCAAATTTTCTTGCATTTCATATTCTTGTTATCGGTTATCGAATTTGGTGTTAAAATGTGATTCGGGTTTGGATCATCGATTCGGGTCGGGTCATCGACCCCTGTGTCGGGTCATCGACCCCATCCGGATATTTCCGAATTTTAGAACTTGGGTCGGATACTTAAATTGCTCAACGCTCGTTGCTTTTTCTTGTTTTATTGTTTTATTAATATTGCACCGGCCGATGAAATTAAATTCGAGGCCGCGCTCTGTTTCTCTGTTTTTCGGTTCTTGTTTTAAGTATCCGTGCAACGGATATTTCTTGTTTTCTTGTTTTTAAACTAAACGTCACGTCTTTTCGGAAATTACCTCTTTGCTATCGCTATCGCTACCGCTACCGCTACCGCTACCGCTACCGCACGCTACGCTCGCTTCGATCGCTATCTGATCACTTCGCTTTAAACATCCATGCAACGGATATTTAATGTTTTATTGTTTTAAACTAAACACCGCGTCTTTTCGGAATTTGTCTCTATTTTTTTCGCTTTCGATTCGCCTCTCGCTTCTTGTTTTCTTTGCCTTGTTTTAAAATTTTGCTGATTTGAACACGATACTACACGGCCGATGAAAAATATCCGTCGATTTTGAGGCCTCCACGGTTGCAAAGACGGAAATATAACTTCGGGCAATGATGAGGCTTAAACCTTTATTTCATCCGAGATCAACATGTTTAGTAGGCGAGGTGAATTATATATTCGCAGCCACGACGTGATTATAATGATCTTTTCTATTTCACCCGAGAGACCAACACGTTTAGTAGGCGAGGCAATCAAAATAAACCACATGAGTCATATGTTTGCAGCCACGATGTGATTGGAATGTTCTTTTCAAAATTTAAGTCTGAGCCCTCCGTGATCAAAACATTCATTGTTTTGAATACGGATATGAAGTTATTTGTATTTAAGCTGTTTCTAACCGTTTGTTCTTGATAAACTTGCGGGGATTAAAGTAAATAAAGGCAGATTATTCCTCGGTGTTTATTTATTTTATTTCTTTCTTTAATTCAAACTTTTATCCCGCTTTGTATTGTAATATTATTTATCGCACTTATGTAACTATTGAAATGCTTAGAATAGGCAAACTTAGGATTAATTCATAGGGTAGTTTAAGATTTGAAACCCGTCGCTAGCTTATTTATTTGTAGGCTCGGTTAAATTCAAACTTAGAAATCCTTCGCTAGTTTATTTATTTTAGGCTCGTCACGCGTATTCAAGATTTTCAAAACAACTTTTGTCATCTTTTATTTGCTTTATTAAATCATACCGAATAAGTTTATCTTTTGTCAATTTACAATTCATTGATTCCCCAAATTTTACTTTTTGTGGCATTATAAATAATTTGTTTTACTATCAATTGTCAAATACATATTTTTTCAACTCTACATGTATTTCTCTTTAAATACCATACAAATGCATATTTAAAAAATCTCTACATGTATCTTTCTTTTTTAAAATGCATCATTTACTAATTATTTGCAAACATCTTTAAATCGGTTATACTTGTAAAAACATATATTTTTCTAGTAATAATTAACCTGAGTTTGACCGGATAACCGCAAGTTAGCGGATCTTAAAGGATGCCTAACCCCTTCCCTTTAGGATAATGAAGAACCCTTACCTAGAATCTCGCTAGTTTCGCAGACCTTAAAATTGGAGTTACATTGCAGCATTTAGTTTAAATATTTAGGTGTCCTAATTCACCATAAAAAATAATTAGGTGGCGACTCCTCAATTCTTTACCCAGGAATCACCGGAATAAGTCCGTGCTCCGCTCCGACCTTCTCGCGGGGGGTCGGGTAAAAATCGGGCGCGACACTTCGCACATAGAGTTATGCCAAAAAGAAGGAAAAAGCCTTGCATACCTTGTTGTCGAAATTATCTAAGTTTCGCGAGTTCTTGTAAGCTCTATGAATGATTATCTACATCACACGGATGATTTAAATCATAATCAAATCAATATATCAGAAACAGATTCTTAAAGACATTCTAGCGAACACCTTGTACGCGTAGCACCTATATTTCTTCTATATCAAAACCTATGCATGTAGCGAAACACCCAGCCCTCTTAATCCTTCTTTTTACTACTACAATTTCCAAAACAGTACAACAATTTCACATGCAATTCCAATTCGTACAAACAGTCCCGATAACACCCCAATTAACCTAGCATTTTCAATAATCGTCTTAGAACTAGTGGCAAGAATCAAGTTCAGAACTTGTATAAACTTTAGGAACAAGAAAGATTACCTCTGTTAAACATAGCGACGAGAATCATCGGAAAACCTTTTGCTCGAAACAGGACCCCAAAAATCGACTCCCAGAACTCTTTCAGAAACTCTGGGTCTCTCACTTGACTTCGGAGTGTGTAGGCTTGTCTAAGGACTCGGTTTTGCTGGAATCAAGGTCCAAAATGCCATGAATTTCCCCCTTTTTGTTTGTGTGAAAGCTTACGGAAATTCCCCCAATTTGGTCAGGAATTTCAGCGATTATCAACAGAGACTCATCCCTTCTAATGGGAGTATGCCAAGCTTTTCTATGGAAGGATTTCTTCAGGAGTGTTAAGGATTGAAGGGAGCTTGAGGAACTGATGGCTTGAATTATTGAGAAGAGAGAATCGATCGAAGGCCTTTGAAGCTGCCAGCGACCCCTTTCTCTAATGATGTCATTGCACCGATGCTTTATTAGACTACACGTATAAATCCCCACTATAAATTGTCTCCCCAATTATAATTAATTAACCCCACAATTAATTAATTATACACAATTAAATTCCCGATCTCAATTCACTTAAATCCCGGCGACTTATAAAATCCTCTTATACCTAATGTCATAATTCCTATAATATGACACTAGTCTATAACCTCTTCGGGGATACACAATTATTATTAATACTCCCCGTCATCGTACTTATTAAATCCAAAATTATTTCGGGATCACATCCTTTTACATACTAATTTCCTTATTAACATACGTGAGTGCAACATAAACCTCCCGGAGTCCAGTCTACTTGCCTATGCTTATATGTTCAACCGTTACCCGAAAGTACGGGGAATTACACCAAGTGCACTTAGTAGTAAGCGCATTAAATTCCTCACGCATGGTCGCATTCCAATTCGGGTCAAGTTTGGCTAATTTCGGGTTTTTGGGTATGGGTGAGATAGTTTGAGTTTATAGGTTAAAATGGACTTTAGATTTGAAAATCCCATGCTGGGCATGATTTTCCATGCGATGGGTCGGGGGCAGAATGGTGGGTTGGGGTTGTGACAGATTTGTCATTAGCAGTAGGGGTTGGGTGACGGGAGGGGAGGTATCTGGAATGTGGGGTGGGGTGCTGGGCAGTGATGGCATAGGATTGCTCGTGACGGGATGGTCCATTGCGAGACTGTCCGTCACGGGACTGGAGGGTTGAGGAGGGGACGTGACCGATTGTGTAGGGGGCGGGTGTTGGGGGTAGTGGCGTGATGGATGGCAGGTGCGGGGCGGTTTCAATGGTGTTTTGAAGGATAGGTGAGGTGTCTGAATCGTTAAGGAATGTATAGTCGGTGACTTGAAATTTATGGATGGATGCAAATGGAAAGACGTTCTCTATAAACATGACATGACGAGAGACGATTAGTTTATGAGTGGACATATCATAGCACAAGTACCCCCTATGATTCGATGGGAAACCTAAGAAGACACACGAGGTGGTCCTAGGAGCCAATTTGTGAGGAGTCGTGGAGGTAAGACTAGGATAGCATAGACACCCAAAAATTCGAATGTGGTCATATGATGGAATCCGATGAAAGAAAATTTCGATTGGGGTTTTAAATCGATTAGTACGAGTGGGTAATATATTAAGGAGGTAGGCGACCATGTAGAGTGCATAAACCCAAAAGGAGGGGGAATAGATGCATGAAATAGTATGGTGCGAATCATATTATTTATAGTGTGAAGGATTTGTTCGGCTTTACCATTTTGAGGTGATGTATGAGGGAACGAGAATTGAAACAACATCCCGTTTGTGGCACAAAATTTGTGAAATGAGGAATTGTTAAACTCACGACCGTTACCGCATTGGAATGTTTTAATGATCTTTTCAAATTGAGTTTTAACATAAGCTTGAAATTCAAGAAAAATGGAGTAAACCTGGGACTTATATTTTAATGGATAAACCAAAAAAAGTGAGAAAAATCATCCAAGAATATCAAATAATATTTATGACCCAAATTATTAGTAATAGGGAATGTCCATAAATCTACATGAATAATATCGAAAGCAAAAAAGGTAACACTAAGAGAGGATTTAAAAGAAAGTCGAACATGCTTCCCTAAAGGACAATAATGACATTT
Source organism: Anisodus tanguticus (assembly GCA_034509755.1). Lineage (NCBI taxonomy): Eukaryota > Viridiplantae > Streptophyta > Magnoliopsida > Solanales > Solanaceae > Anisodus > Anisodus tanguticus. The sequence continues at coordinate 29,505,345 of CM067558.1, forward strand.
TTTGGTCAGTTTTCCATTATTACATTGAATGAAATTTCTATTTCTAAGAAAGCTAAAAACAAGTGCTCCTGGGTGCCCAAGTCCACTGTGCCAGATTGACGGAGAGATTGCATCTAGAGAGGTAGGTGGAGTGACACGAGCAGCGGAAGTGGATGAGAAAGGATAGAGGTCTCCCATGTTATTGCATCTCGTAAGAGGTATCTCCGTATGTAAGTCCTTCACAGAAAAACCAAAAGGATCTAACTCAATAGATGTGAAATTGTCAATAGCAAACTTCCTAACATATATTAAAATTTTAATGATATTGGAGCATAAAGGACGTGTTTGAGGGGAAAAAGAGGGTGACAGTATACCTATGCTATCCATGGTGTTGTCTATGGCAATAAGAGAAATACATGAACTTCTTAACAACATCAAATATCCCTTATTTTAAACTTATCATATCAGTTAAACACCAAGTTTGTAATATCTAGAGGCAATAAGCTACACAAATGACTTCACATATCCTAACTTTGTCATGTTAACTTTTCAAAGGCTCTAGCAAGGCTCAAACTTTCGTCTTGAAATAAACAACAGGCAAAACATACTCAAGAATGGAATTTGAGATTAGACAGACCATCTTAGGACTTTCCAGATAATCATGAGTTTATGCATAACTAGAGATTCAGTGACAACTTCTTCGAATATAAACAAATGTCAAGTACAAGATACTTCACATGGTAAAGAGGAAAATAAGATATACTGGTCCTATTTGAATACACACTTGGCTAAAATCTAGCAACCTAGTTCCTAGGTCTTTATCACATGCTTTCATATTCAACAGGTAGGACATCACAAACCTTTAGACCATTTTTTAAACAAGTTCATGCAAATATTCAGTAAATCCTATTAGATTTATGTTTGAGGTCACATAATAGAGAATGAACTAACAAGATCTTATTCCAATAAGTAGCTACACATTGATTACATACTAAGACCATCTAAAGCACAAATTAGAAACATAACACATAACACCAGGACAATCATAAAGATCTCAGTTCATCTTAATATCAGAAACAACATGCATTTTTAGTGAGCCTTATTGTATTGAAACAGAGGCAAAACTTCATAAAAAGTCATGAATTAATTGCAAGTTGACAAACTAAACATAAAGATCATTTTTAAGACATTGGCTAGACATTTTATTACTCGTAGCATTTTAAAACACAGAACTAGAGGAATTAATATAAGACCCTGGGAATATGATTCAGAACAAGTCCTTGACAGGTCCACATAGTTTGCTTAAACACACACATAAGAGACCATATCACTTTTGCATCTAAGGCATGCACTCAGACACTTTAGAGATGATCAACATACTTAACGCATCAACTAGATGAGCTAAAATGGATTTAACCAGTGTTGTTAGCAGGCAAACAATCAACTAAGACTGATTCATGTTATAACATTTTGGGATAATAACAATACTTAGACTAATACTCTTATTTCATCTATCCTTTAGGTCACATAGATATGTAATTGTTGGATATGTAAAGCAATACGGGAAGTAAATAAATATTACAAGTGTTCAAAAGGATAAACAAGTAGCCAATATTCAGAACTGCCGCAAGCTTGTTGAGCGTTGGATCTTGATAACCTGAAATCAAGAAACACTAAATCTGGATTGTTACAATTGTGGCTGAGTCGAGAGATGACTCTCTGACTTTAAGATAAGATTGCCCCGTATATATGCTTTTACGTTGATGGGCAATAGTCTCCCAAGATAAAACAACAACTAATCAACACTACAAAGCAAATAAGTTGATTCTGACGAAGAAAACAAACACGAAACGACTTGCTAAAGAATGGAAAAGGAAGAAAGAGTTTTCTGTTTGTCCATACGTTTCTGGATAGAATTTCAGTTGTTCTCTTTCTGTTTGTCTCTGTATTGTATATGTTGTCTCTGCAATTAAGCCAAAAGGCCCAATATATAGCACAAGGGGAGAGACTCATCAGCTGCCAAGTAATGGCAGTTTATGGCCATTAGTGAGGGAGTTAATCAGCCAAGTAATGGTTGATCGCAGAAACTTTCTGCCTTCCGTCATTCCCAATTTCAGCTTTCCAAAAACTCCAGGGACCAAACTGTAAATATTAAACAATCTGGGGGTCTATCAGAAAAAGCCCAAGGCCCAAGGCCCACGACCCGGACCAGACGGGACGGGCAGCGGCGACGCGCGTATGGACTTAGCCTTGAACCCAAACACATCTAGGTCCTCCCTCCTTCAAACACATGGGTTATCCCTCGAGGTCCCAAACCTTTAGCCAATTTTGAGACTTATAAAGAGAATAATTCTTCCTTTTCCCACCGATGTGGTAGATTTGTCCCACACCATATTTTCATGCCTCAAACACCTTACTTCGTGGACCAATATCTCTTTCATTTCTCAATGAAATTTGACGATTCTTGGCCCTACGGTCATCGACTCACTTAGTAGATTATGCACGTGTGAAGAGACAAAGAATTCAACATACGGAACCCTAGTGTTTAAGTCATTAAATACGGGTGGACGCACCTCCTCATCAAAGAAAAATTTCCAACAGTAAGTAATCCCAATATGTTCAGGCCAGACATACACTTACAATCAAGTATCACATAATTTAGACATATCATAGTGAGCAGACATATTATTTTATACTTACATGGAAACACCTAAAACTGATATTAAACAGGACCTGGATACTAAAACACTACATGATATGTCAATAATATACATTCAGATTCCATATTACCAAATAGATACCTAAGCTAAGTGATTGATCCAAACTAGCAGTTTTACATGAACATATAGAAAACTAGATAGAATGACTTCAAACTGATATGGTAGTAGAGACTAAACATTGTTCAAGTATCCAAAGTCATACACATCGTGATTTAGACTTAGGTGAAGGCATGCCAACAAATATAGAGTCTAAATCAACATGGTAGGGATGTATAGGAGTTATACAAGAGTACTAAACAACCATACATACTAGTCATCAGGAGATATGTATACATGAACATAACAAAGACACTAAGTAGAGCATACAAACTAGTCATTACGTCTAAATTATTAATAAACAATCATAATACATACATGAACAACTTAACAAACCTACAAACCAACATAATAATCTAGCCTAACACATAGACATTTATGAACTTGTAGAGATACTAAGCAAAATACAGCCTAATACTATCCCTAAGTTGGCAAGAAAATGATCATACATGAAGCTAAACAAGAATATAAGTTAGTATTCTAACCCAATATCACAAGAAATAGCTATATGACTTATATAAAAGGATTAATCAAGCTTAACATCATATGAATCACATTGACAGTTTTGACAATAAAAAAAGAGATAAAGGAGGGCAATTTACCTTCTTTGGAGGTAGCCTAGGATTGAGGTTTGGGCTTGAACACCATTCCAACACCATGATTCACTCGTACACAGAAAAAATGGATTTTTAGAACTAAAAAAAGTAATGTCTCGAAAAGTTATTTTACTTATTTTACTTAGAAACCCTTAACTTACCCTTGCCGAGCCTTTACTTGTGTATTTGTGGCTTACGAAGATGGATGGCATAGTTCCAGAGGTAATCGGATGGGTTTCATATCCTTTTTGGCAAGTTTAGAAATTCCTAAGTTAAGAGAATAGAAAGATTTAACTCATAGTTAACTTTTAGGTAAACACGTCTTTTTCATAGTTTCGTGTATAAGGGAGACCAGGTGAGGGATCACGATCGCGTTGGCCAGCCTATATTCACAAAGAGATTTTAAGACTAGGCCGAGTTAGCCAACCCATCGCGTTCGCGATGGCACACATTGCGTTAATGATGGTCTCAACCGGGGCAGATCGCGATCGCAAATAAGGTCTCACATTCGCGAAGAACAAACAAGACTTGGACTGATTAAAACCCACTTCGAACCTCATTCTTCTTTTATCCATTTTAAGAGCTATGGACCTCAATTTTGGGTGATTTCAATAGAAAAATTTAAGGTTCTTCATTGGGGTAATCTCTAAACCTTAATCTTAGTGTTTTTCATTAATTTGTTCCATTATTTTAGGCTTAAATCCATGATTCATGAATGAAAAATTAGGGGTTTTTCCTTAGAGCTAGAGTTTAATTGTTTCATGAAATTGAAGGACCAATTGAGGTTAGAATGTGATGATTTTTAGGATATGGATTGTATGGACTATGGGTAAGATAATTTTACTTTCAATTTTTTGTTTTGCCCTTATGGGCCAGAGGTAAGATAGTATATCAATATGGGTATTGTTGAATTTGTATGACCATATAGAGTGTCGTTTTGACCTTGGCAAACTTGTATTTATGATAAATTACTATTTTGACCCTCTAGATTTGAGGATGAGGTTTGGACTGGCCTTTTTAGACCTGAATCTTTTCGTATAGCAAAGTGGATATTGTTAGACTCATAATCTCATCTAGATATCATATTTGAATAGATTGGGTACGTTTGGAGGCTCAACATAAAGGGAAGGCGCTCGAGTGACTCTTCAGCTTCAGATTCAGGCAAGTTGAGACTTACTAGACCTTAATGTAGTGTTATGTACTAACTAATTAATGGGGATTTGAGGGTCCTGCACTCGTGAGGTGATGAGTACTTGTGCAGGTATTAGTGTACTTAAAGGGTAATTAAATGGTAAAATATGTTGTACATGACGGAGATTATGTGTTTAGCCTTTGAGTCGTGAGCATGGTGCATAAATGCGCTTAGGTTGGTATGTTTGCTTATTATTTGGGCTATGTTACTCATGTTTGATAGATTATGTAATTATGACTATTCATGCATTCATCACTCTACATCTCGTCTAAATCTTGAAAAGGAATTGGCAAATGTTAAATGTATTGATTTATGTTTTTGCATGGTGTACACATATCCATTTCATTCATTCATATTATTATTGGCATTGAACTGTTGAGATTCTGATAAAAAGGGCTTGAAAGCCGATTATTAGATATGGTAAATTGTAAGAGTGATAATTGATGATGATACTACAACCACAGAGCTGAGACCCGATAGGAAATTCTAGGTGGGTATACGAACCTCATGAGTCCCCATGGGTCACGTGACACCTACTATATGGGCGTGTGTATACCGGGTACATATGGCCATTGCCTTGCATACATATAATTTACATTGCATCTCATTCATACTATTGATGTGTAATTTATGCCATATGTTCTTGTTGATATAAGGATATGGACTTTTTGATCATTTGCCCTTATTGGAAGAAATGGTGAAGCTTTACAACTTATTCTCAATGTAAGATTGAATTATGAGACTTAATGGGACTAGACGCCCTGAACGGGGTTAGGATGGATCCGGTAATTGTAAATTAGCTTGATTTTAGTAAAGTCTGGAACTTTAGAAAGACTTGTTAATAATGATGATCTTTACGGGTAATTGAACTATATGGCTTTATTAATAGAGTTGGATATCTGATTTGATTATACCTTAGTTAACTAACTAAGTAAAGAAGTATCAAAAAGTACCAACCCTCTCCACCTCCATAGTTAGGGTCGGTCGATGATGTTGCTGGGTACACGTACTTTCCGTACTCACTCTACACTTATTGCACCTTGTGTGCAGGTATTGATCCGGATACGAGTGGAGCATAGACGTGGCAGAGTGGATAGCTATCTCAGGAGTCCAGAGTGAGTTGCAGACATTTTCCAGCACTGGAACTCCTTTATCTTATCATTTACTTTCCTGTCTTATATTTCAGACAATATGATGTATTTAAGTTTCAGACTTGTATTCTAATTAGTAGCTCTGTACTCATGACATCCAGATTTTGGGGGATGTTTTAAGGCTTATGTATTAAGTGTTTTAAGACTTTGTTAGTACTTTCATTGTCTTTACTTTTTCGCATTGAGTATTATTTATCTCTGTCTTAAATGTATGGGGTTCGCCTATAGGTATATAGTAAGTGCGCTCACAAAACAAATAGGATTTTAGGTCGTGACAGAAGACCAATCTTAGGCTGGTAGGGTTTTTCCAAAACGCTTGGATCCCAAATAGCTTAAAATCGGTCAAGTGTAATTCGAAAATGGCTCTTAGAGAGTCAAAAGCCTAAAATGAAACTCATTGACAATGAGGGACGATGTTCCTTTTATAAGACCCAGAAACCCTAGAAATTGGGTTTTGATCGATGTGGGATTGTCTAATTTTGGGGGAAATTTTCCTCCGAAAGGAACCCAACCAATTAAAAGCTATCATTTGAATTAAAATAGGACAAGAAAATTAAGAAATCACAGACGAAAAGCAAAAAGGAGGGGCAACCTCACCTCGGGTGGTACTGTAGTGGCGTCGGGGTGAGAGATGATGAGAGCATTAATTTCTCTTGCCATTTTCGACCATACACGACCCTAAAAATCATCGTACCTCTGCATTTTTCCATTTCCGGCAACTACAGAGGAGAGAGTACATTTAAGCTAGGGCACAACAAGTGTGAAAATGGGAATAAGAGTTAGGGCATCAGTGCTAATTGAAAGGTATTGGGCCGGGTTTGGTCCAATTGGGTCGGACTCGACAAAAATAAAAGGAATAAGGCCCAGATCATTTAAAACAAGGGTTGTTGAATAGGTGGCCCCATTTTGCAAATGCGACTATTTGTTCAATCCGAAATAAAATAAAATCTTTCAAATATGACCACATTTTTAATGTGGCCATCAATTAAATTTAAGAAGTGACTAGATTTCTTTCAATTGTAACCCATTCGTACAAACTATTTAAATCAGGGACTAAATCGACATTATTTTAAAAATAAAACCTTTTTCAATTGTAACCAAAATTATAAAATCTTTTCAATGACACAAAATTAAGATGTAATTTAGTACCCTATTTAATTAAGCAAATTTCTTGACTTTGACGGAGTAAAAATATTAATAAATTCAATCGTGAATAATTTTGAATAATGAGTTACATAATTTTTTCTTTACTATTTTAATTTCAAAAATTGATATTTGTCTTTTAAAAATATAAGGCATCATTTATAGTAACATATTGGATGATATTTTGTGTAAAGAGTATATTTCACTTCGTAGATGATTCAGGAATCTTGAGTAATTAATAAATTATTGGAGGGCAAAAATTAGGTGTCAACAACTGCCCTTAGGTGACATACCTGATTTTTGGTCGACCAAGTCAATAATACTTCTTATTTTTTATGAAAAGTTTCAAAGTTATGGCCGGACCCTGGTCTATGAGTTTCCTACATATCTCGGGCTGTATAGGAATTCATGCCATTTATAGTTCGACTCATTAGACTTCTAAATGCGATTAAATAAAACATATTCCAGAGTTTTAGTGTTAAAAATGAAAAATCACGGAATGATCTCATTGGAATGTGACCAATTCTCTGGTATTGAGTTCTCCTACATATCCCCGGTTTTCGAGAATCAGGTCACTTGTAGTTTGACTCAATAAGCTAAAAAGGGTATCCTTTATGCAGAATGGCTTTGCCAGTTTTGAAAAACTCTTTCGGTATATGTCTGACTGGTTGCGGGATTTTAAGAAGATAAAAACTTCCCAAATTATGTGGTTGCATGTGGAGTGATTTTCAAACCATGTCCAGAGATCTTGACTATTGTTAGCATGCAATCTCAACCGACTGGCTAAGAAAAAGCTCCACGTTTGCTCTACATCCATCTTGATATGGTCTACTTGTTTTCCTCCTTCGTCAGCTTCCAACTCATTTCCATTTATTGGGACAGTGACGTGGTTGATTGATTTGTTCTACCACACCAATGTGGTTTTCATTGTTGTGCCTTCCTAGGCAACTTTTCTAAGTGGGTGACTCTCTTGGTACTGCATGGATCGTGCGACCTTCTCGGTTGAATTTGTCTGAGCGGGTGACTCATTTGGCACTGTCTAGCTTGTATGGCCCTCTCGGCGATTTGTATGAATGCATAAATGGCCATCTCGACAGTTTGATATGAATGACCCTCTCAGCAATGCTTGAATGAATGACCCTCTAAGCATGCACATGTTTGTATGAGTGACCCTTTCGGCAATGCTTGAATGAATAGCTCTATTGGCATGCACGTGTTTGTATAAATAGCCCTCTCGATAATATTTGAATGAATGGCCCACTCAATATACACGTGATTGTATGAATGACCCTCTTGGCAATATTTTAATGAATGACCCTCTCGGCATGCACATGTTTGTATGAATGGTCCTCTCGGTATGCATGTATTTTTATGAATGTCCCTCTCATCAATATTTGAGTGAATGGCCCTCTCAGCATGCACGTGTTTGGATGAATGAACCTCTCGATAATATTTGAATGAATGAATCTCTCGGCATACACGTGTTTGTATGAAAGGTCCTCTCGGTAATATTTGAATGAATGACCATCTCAGCATCCACATGTTTGTATGAATGACATATATGATCCTTTTAGTCTGGATTGTCTTTTTTTCTTCCTTTTTGTCAATTGTGACCCACTCGGTCAGATGGCTATTTTATCCATTATAACCCTCTCAAATTGATTGTGCTTCCCTTGTGGTGCTTCTCCTTTGTATAGCCCTCATGATTGTATTGTGCCGTCCTTATGACACATTTTATATATCCCTTATGGCTGGATTGTGCCACCCTTATAGCGCTTCCTCCTTCATATAACCCTCATGGCTTGATTTGGTCGCCCGTATAACGCTTCCTCATTTTATTCCTGGCCCTTGTGGCTAGATTAAATCACCTTTTAGGGATCAGAATTTCCCCCGATGATTTGTGCTTCACCCGTTTTCATCATGAACAAACATATTAGTGAAATAAATTGTCTTCCTTCTGATGACATTCTGGAACCTGCACCCACAAAAAAATTGTTAGTTTGTATGAGGCTGATCCGTGTCATCGACTCCTCCCGTGTCATTTCTTGTTTTGCTCAATTATGTCCTATGTTCTGATCCTCTTGGATTCGGTAATGCAGGAGATGAATTTATATCGATGACAAAATAATGAAAATATATTATTATTATTATATTATTATTATTTTCAAAATGTTAATCACATATTTAAAAAGCGTTTAATAAAAAGGTAGGATTTTCTTTACTAAATATATTATTATCTTATTGTCATGACATGTACACTTTGAGTGGAGTACCTTGGACATCCCTTGCTCTTTGGGGTGAACTTCTAGCTTGTTTGGTGGAATTTTTGAGATCCTTTCAAAAATTCTGCCCAATTGGAGGTTGACGTTGGCGAACACTTGTGCTAGATCGCGGTGAAGGAATTTTTGAGATCTTTTAAAAAATTCTGCCCCAGTTGGACATTTGGGTGTCGGCTGACTCTTGTGCAGGACTTTATAGAAGAATTTTTGAGGTCCTCTAAAAAATTCTGCCCCAGTTGCAAGCTTTGGGTCTATGGACTTTGCAGGAAGTTTTGATATCTTCATGCCTCAGTAGCTTTCTAAAGGTTTCTTGGGTTTTTCAATTGGTGCGACCTAGCTCGAGGAGCACCTACGTATCCTGTCATAGCAGGAATTAGGTCGAACGTAGTTCGGACAAAAAATAATTGAATTTTAATAATGAGGTGATCGAGTTCTACATGGACGCGTATCCCAACTCGAGAAATCAGGTCATCGCATAGTTCATATTACATGGAACATCATTTGGTTTTCTATTACAAGAGAAAAAGATCGAATCCGATGAGGATTTTTCTATGTATCTCTGTCGTAAGAGATAGGTCTTGGTATAGTGATTACAAGCAAAAGTGCGATTACAATTTGAAAAGGCGTGTCTTCACGCGTAGTATCTCTTGATTGCACTTGAATTGATTGCTTTAAGCTACTCATGGCCGTCCATTTCTGCTAACATCACAACTGTCGCACCCGATTTTGAACTGCGGGCTTCGCGACACGATGGCATCGATTCCCTCTGGATTGGATAAAAATGCTTGCTTGAGGAGTCGCCACCTAATTATTCTAAGGTGAATTAGGGCACCTGAATGCTAACTAAATGCTGCAAAATAACTCCGATTTTATGGTCTACGAAACTAATGAGATTCTAGGTAAGGGTTCTTTATTATCCTAAAGGGAAGGGGTTAGGCATCCTTTAAGATACGCTAACTTGCGGTTATCCGATCAAATTCAGGTTAATTATTATACTAAGAAAATGCATGTTTTTATACATAAAAAAAAAATATTGCAAGGTGCTAATAAAATGATGCATTTTGTACAAGTATGCATTTATATGGCATTAATATACATGTAAAGCTAAAAACAATATAAGTATGCAATTGTATGAAAATTGATAAGAATGTATGCAAGGTGATTATTATGGGCGACGGGCCTAAAATTAGATAAACTAGCGATTTCCAATTTTAAAACTAACCGAGCCTAAAATAAATAAACTAGCGATGAGTTTCCAGTTTTAGACTACCCTATTAATTAATTCTATGTCTACCTATTCTAAATATTTCAATAATTTCACGAGTACAATAATATTACAATACAGAATGAAATAAAGCTGAATTAAAGAAAGTAAAAGACAACAAAAATAAATAATCTCCGAGGGGTATTTGCCTTCTTCGACTTTATCCCTTGCAAACTGTCAAGAATAAACGGTTAGAAACAATTGAATATAAATAACTTCAGATCCGTATCCAAAACAATAAATGTTTTGATTACGAAGGGCTTAGACTTAAATTTTGAAAAGATCATTCCAATCACGTCGTGGCTGCGAACATATGACTCGTTGGTCATTTTAGTTGCCTTGCCTACCGAACATGTTGGTCTCTCGAGTGAAAAAGATTTAAGTTTCATCATTTGCCTTGAAGTTTTATTTTCCGACTTTACAAATGTGGAGGCCTAAAAAATCGACGGATATTTTTTCATCGGCCAGTGTAGTATAATAATCAAATCATTAAATCAGTAAGACAATCCGTGCACGGATGTTTAAATGCCAAAACAACAAACTGAACAGAGAGACAAAAAAACGTGGCCTGGATTTCAATTTCATCGGCCTAAATGCAGTATTTAATTCAAAACAGTAAGACAATCCATGCACGGATGTTTAAAACAGTAAATAAAAAAACAGAGAAACAAAAAAGAAAGCGCGGCCTCGAATTTAATTTCATCGGCCTAAATGCAATATTAGTTAAAAACAATAAAACAGTAAAACAACAAGATATCCGTTGCACGGATGTTTAAAACAGTAAACAGAAAACAGAGAAATGAAACGAGAAAAAAAAAAGCGCGGCCTCGAATTTATTTTCATCGGCCTAAATGCGGTATTTATTCAAAGCAATAAAACAACAACGAAAAACAGAAATTGAGAAAACAACTTCCGAAGGACGCGGTCTCAAATTCAATTTCATTGGCCAAAATGCAGTATTTAATTCAAAAACAGTAAACACAGTAAAATAATAAGATATCCGTTGCACGGATGTTTAAATGCCAAAAACAGTAAACTGAAAACAGAGAAACAAACAAAAAAAAGCACGGCCTCGAATTCAATTTCATCGGCCAATGTAGTATTAGATAAAATGATAAAACAGCAAAATACAAGATATCCGTGTATGAATATTTAAATGCCAAAATAAACCAACAGTTTGCAATTAAAACGTCCGACCCCAATTCTGAAATTTGACCCGACTCGGACACTGAACAGTGATCCGGCCCGGATTTCGGGTTGACCCGACCCGGAATCAAACATTTTTTTTTGATTTTTCATATAATAAACAACAAGATATTAAAACATAAAATATGGAAATTTATTCGAACCGGGTCGACCCGACCCGGAACAGTGACCCGACCGAATCAGATGTTTTTCAACCCGAATCGATTTTCTTCCAAATTACAGATAACCAACAACAAAATAATAATACACAAAAATCTGGAATTTGACCGAATCGGGTCGACCCGACCCGAATCGGATGTTTTTCAACCCGAATCGATTTTCTTCCAAATTACAGATAACCAACAACAAAATATAAATACACAAAAATCTGGAATTTGACAGAATCGGGTCGACCCGACCCGAATCGGATGTTTTTCAATCCGAATCGATTTTCTTCCAAATTACAGATAACCAATAACAAAATATAAATACACAAAAAATCTGGAATTTGACCGAACCGGGTCGACCCGACCCAAATTAATTCAATTTTTTTCTTAGATAGCCAACAACAAATTATCGAATACCAAAATCTGGAAACTTACCTGACCCGATTATGGCTCGACCGGAACAAGTGACCCGATTCGGCCCCCGGCCAGAACGATGACCGACCGGATTGTGACCCGAGAAAGCAGTATCACAAAAACCGACCGGAAATAAAACCACCAAAAACATATCGAAAATGACCAACAAATCAAACCCGAAACCACCAACAAAACAAATCGGGAAACCACCAACAAAAGTACCAAAACCACCAACAAAAGCAAACCGGAAACCACCAACAAGAGTAAACCGGAACCCTCATTTTCAGACTTAGAACCTCAAAAACCCCTAAAATCGATGGTGGTGTGGGTGGTGTAGGGTGTCCGGCGTAGGTGGGGTAGTGGTGTGGGGTGGCGGCGAGGTGACCGGCGACGTGGGGTCGCCGGTGTGGGGGTGCGGGGGTGTGTGCGGCTGATTTTGAAAAAAGGGAGCGTGAGTTGTTTTTTTTTTTGTTGTGTTATGTTTTTTTGTTGTAGGGTTTTGATTTAAAGGGGGGAAATAAAGGGAAGGGGAGATGGGCCGAATATGAGCCTTTTGGGTTGGGCCTTGGGATGGGGTCCGAAAATGGGTAAAATTGTTTTGGGTTAAGATATAAAATGGGTTATGGGTTTAAATTTGGAAAATTTATAAATTGTAAAGATGATAATATGATAAAATATAATATTTGTGAAATGCTTGATGCTTAAAAAATAAAAATATAAAATGCAATGCCGTTTTCAGAAAATAAAATAATATATAATACTAGGATAAAAGTATGATTATGATATAAAATTGCAAATGACAAAAAAATGCAAATAATAATGATATATATACATATATATGCTTATATTTTAAAATTGTTTTAAAGTGTCAAAAATATTAAAAATTGCAAATAAAATCATAAAAGATGGGACAAAATTGGGTGTCAACAACAACTTCTCCAGATAATACCCTACGAACCATGTAGGAGCCTTGCCAATTGGATGTGAACTTTCTTTTGTACTCATCTTGATGTGGAAACACGCGTTTGAGTACCAGTTATCCTATTTGAAGGAGCCGGATTCTGACCCGCTTGTTGAAAGCACGGGCCATCCTTTGCTGGTACAATTGGATGTGACATACAACAATTATTCTTTTCTCAATGATTAGAGCGAGTTGCTCGTATCATTTTTGGACCCACTTTGCGTTGTCCAGTTTCGCTTCTTGTATGAATCTGAGTGATGGTATCTCCACCTCAACTAGTATTACTACTTTAGTGCCGTTGACAAGCGATTATGGAGTTTCTCCTATTGAGGTCCGAGTTGTCGTTCGATATATCCTAGTAATGCATAAGGCAATTGTTCATGCCAACACTTGTAATTATCCATCATTTTCCTTAGTATCCTCTTGATATTCTTGTTGGTTGCCTCTACAAATTTAGAATCGGCTTGCGTAACTTTGGGAATGACTAATACAAATTTAGAATCAACTTGCGTAACTTTAGGGGGGCCCTCTTCTTTTGGTCCACTTCAGTGGCTTCTTCAAGGTCGGGAACATACCAAAGGCCAAAATGGAAACTATATTCCAGGATTGATATCGACTCTATTATACCTTGTAAGTCTCTGCCCAAACCTCTCCCGGGTTCTAACATGCTCTGGATCATAGTAGACATATTTATCTTATATACTAGTGGCATTGGAGTTTGCTATCATCTTCTCTGTGAGCGGTTCCTACCAACTCTACCACATGGAAATCTGTGCCTTTGGGGACTTTCTCGATTATCAGCATAAATTGTTGGGGTGGTTGTGAATGCTACCTTCTTTGTGGATTACAACCTCATAGTATTCCCATACAAACTTCAGAGACTAGTGCAAGGAGGATGGTACCACTCCAGCCATATGGATCTATGGTTTTCCTAACAACAAATTAGAGTTGGCTATGATTTCCATGACTTGGAAATCCGTACTGAACTCAGCGGACCCCATTTGGATATCGAGATCCACTTCTCCAATAAGGTCACGTTGGGATCCATCAAAAGATCTCACATTCGTACGACTCTAGCCTATTTTTCTGACATCGTAGCCTAATTGTCTAAGCATCGATTCAGGACATATATTGAGGATGGCTCCGTTGTCCACTAGTACTCTGACCACAACTTTATCTCTACACTTGATGGTGATGTAGAGTGCTTTATTATACGTCATTCCATATTTTGGCAATTTATCCTGGTGAAGGAGATTTGATGGGCTCCTATAACACGGTCCACTATATCAGCCAAATTCTTGCTGCTTGTACCCACCGGGACATGCGCTTCATCCTATACCTTCATTAAAGCCTGGCGGTGCTGTGAGGATCTTAGTAGCAACAACATCACTGATATCTGGGCTGGCATTTTCTTATAATGTTGAATAATAAAATATTCTTTGGGTTGTATTTTGTGCCAGAAATCTTCAGCCTCGCCTTCCGTAATAGGCCTTCTATGATTCCATTCTTTTCTCGGCACTCCCTACACCAATTCCTTAGGAATGTAACATCTCCTGGATCATGTCATACTATGGACGACTACAACCTGAATGACAAATTCTTTTTTCAGAGCCAGTATCATCTTCTGAGATACCTGTGTTATAACCAGCGCCAGGATTAATACTTTGAATTGAGGTCATTCCTGGATGGTGAGAAAGACTACTATTTTCTCTAGACTCTCAATAGATTCATGGATTAATGGCTTACATACATCCAGTCTTCCTCCCTCTCAATCATGTGGATGTGATTATTACCATGATTAGGGAAAGGGTTGGTGTTTACATTTGGTGTTGTTGTCTACAAGGTGATCTTCCTTTTGTCAATCAAATCTTGTATCTTGTGCTTCAAGTTGATACAGTCCTCCGTCCTGTGTCCATTTCTGCCAAAATGTTCGGCACATGTTTGATGGCTCGATAAAAGAGACTTTCGAAATTGGCGGGTTTAGGCGGAATAGTCTAGATAAGTTTGGCGATGCTCAACCTTTCGAACAACCTGGTCTGAGTTTCAATTGGTGGGGAAAATACCCTAGGCGACCTCTTCTCGAAGTTAGGACGTGGAAAATCATATGTAATCGGGGGAAGTTGATTTTGGTGATTTTGTGGAGCTTGGTAAATAGGTGCAAATATTTTATAATTTGGTTGTGGAGTTGGGTAAGTAGGAGCAGGCATTTGGAAATTGATTGTGGAGCTTGGTAGGCAGGTGCGGGTGTTTGAAAGTTTAGTTGTGCGTAAAAGACATGCATAGGGCTATATGGTGCGGGTAGGTAGCCACTTGGAGGTGGTGAGTGATACATATCGAGGAGAGAGTGCGGTCCTTCTCACTTTCTAGTTTTGGGGCTGGGTGAATAGGAGATGTTTGACACATCCTCTTTTTTTTCTCATAGGCCCTGCGGTGCTCTGGTGAGCAGCTTTGTTGATTACATTAATAATCTTTCTAGATTTAAGGCCAATTTCTATAGCCTCTCCCATTTTGACTAACTCAGAAAATGGTCTTCTGGCTATATACAACATGCAGTCATAGAAATCCGACTCTTGTGATCGGATAAAGGTTGAGACCAACTCTTCTTCGCTGATGGGAGGTTGTACTCAGGCGGCTTTGGCCCTATACCTACTTGCATACTCGTGATAGTTCTCGATGGACTTCTGTTTGACCTTTTCCAAATTGTATCGGTCAGGTACAATCTCCATATTAAACTAGAACCTTTCTATAAGGTTTTTGCCATGTCTTTCTAAGTATCCCAACAACGTATGTCTTGAGCTGTAAACCACTCAAGAGCTTCTCCGATCATGCTCTAGCTGAATAGCCTCATGATCAAGGCTTGATTTCTCCTCACTCTAACGAATTGGTCACAGTATGAGCACAAGTGGGCTTTGGGATTTCCCGTCCTATTGAGCATCTCGAACTTGGGCACTTTAAAGCCCTTAGGTAGATCCAGGTCAGGATGCATACAAAGATCATTATAGATCAGTCTTATTGCCTTTCGAGTAGCCCTATTAGACTTCCTGAGCAGTTATACCATTCCTTGCTCTATTTATTTGTCCCATTTGTCTTATTCGGCCCTCCAAGCCCTTTCCATCTCCTCATAATAGTCTAGCTCTAGGAATGAGTCATTTGGAGTGATAGGGGTGTGAAAGGATACTGTGGGATGTGCTTGGCAATTTCTGGGAGTGCTGGTAGTTCGTGAACTAGGCAGGGTAGTAGTGCTTGTATGTATGATGGGATCCATGTGAGTATGTGGTGATGCCTGGTATGAAGGCATTGAGCAGAAAGTTTTATGAATTTAGGTAGTATTGACTGGCGGTGGGGTATGGTAAGAAGTACCAATATGGGGAATTTCTGTAGTGAGCGAAGTTCGGGTAGGTGGTATGTTTCCAGCAAGGTAGGCCGGAAAGTGGTCGAGTAATGGTGAACTCAAAGATGAAAATGGTGGAGGAGGCCTCTTTGTCTCGACAGGTGCTTCCCTGGCTGCATTGGCCATTTCATCTCTCGCAACCTTCTCCTGAGGGTGAACGCCTCTTTCGAATAACATGTTGATCACATCCTCGTGTTGTGATGCTTCCATAGGGTTTGAAGGTATAGGGTCCCCTATGACGAGTGTGTCCTTGTTACGTTCGTTGTCCGAAGTACCAGTCATTGTTTCTTTGTTATGATTGGAAATGGATGTTGTCGCAGCATTGGATCTTGTCAAGTATGTCAGCATGACACGACATGAATCGACTCCCTCTTTAAGATAAGAAAAACTTAAAGGCAGATGACATCAGTACGTTTGTGATGAATAAATAATACAAGATATCGCAAATCAATTTGTACAAAAAATAGCACATAAACTTATGCATTTGATCCAAATACTTGATTGATCCTACATACTGAGGGTTTTTGGGTATTTTGGCCATTTTGGGTTTTTGTGGATTTCAATTTGGGTGTTTGTGGTTAACTTGCTACCATGATGCTGTCAAAATCGACCCCGGGGTGACCCCTTGTGGCTCGAGCATTCTTGATAAAAAAGAGGAGATATAAATTATATAACATAGGGATCGAGTCTTACATAGACTGCCTATGTATTCCTCGGCAGAAAGTCAGGCCCTTCCATAGTTCGATTTACATGAAAGTTATCCCTAATTTTGTTCTACCCAAATAGATTCCTGGACCAGGCCCGATAAGGGATTCTTACATATCCCCATTGGGACATCAGGTCGGACATAGTTTCTTTTACAACAAATAGGAGGGGATAACATTTAATTGAAAAGACAAGGGATGCCTAAATCTACCGAAAATATGGATTCTCCTCGAATATACGGTGGGTTGTCGTCCCCATGGCCATGCATCTACCCGATGACCTTGCTTTTTAGTAGCCGCGGGGTAATACTACCTAAATCTCATTGGTATTGACCAGATGCTCTAGTTCAAACTTGAAAACTTCACATCCTTCGATGTCATGCCCGGGTGCTCCCGAATGATACAAACAGATTTCCCTTCTATCTGGTTTACTGGGCAAAGGCTCCCAAGAAGCCTTGACTGGGTGGACATTCCCGATATCAGCCAATTTCTGATAGATGCTCGCATATGAGTCTTTAAATGCGGTGAAGTCGTAGTGCCATGCTTGCGTGTCCGAGGTTATCCATTCACCAGGGACGATCAGATCATGAACTAATTCTGAATCATTTTGTCATCAATCAAACTCACGATCCTTTTCTTAAGGGCTAAGCATTCATCGGCGGTGTGGACAGGTTGATTCTTGTGAAAATGGCACATCTCATGAGCATAGATGTGTGTGCATGTCGGGAGGACCTTGCAGATGAAGCATGATGCCCCGACTGTTCTCGATTACTCAAATAACTCAATACTCTGTATTGGTCTTGGTGTGATTCTGAAGGAAAAAGCATAGGCTTTGAGGCCAATCGCCCACCAAGTAGGCGACGGTGCACGGGCTGACCCCGGAGGTGTCCTGTAGTAGTTAGCAACATCGAAGTTATAGGGGGTGGGCTTCTTGGATGGCCCACTTGATTATCCTGCATAAGCCTTAGAATCCTCTTTGGGTACCTCAGTCTCTTGTTTGGGTATCTTAAAGAGCGGTTTGTAGTCTCTCACCATTCCCTTGACCTCGTCCGAGAGGTTTTCATTGTAGTGTTCTTGCTCGGTGACTCCTTCCAAAAGGCTTCCCACTAGATCCAGGATCTAGTCGGCCTCCCTCATCTTGGCCTTGACCAAATCAATCTTCTTTTCTAGTTTGCTAATTTTTGCATGAAGCTAGTCCTCAGTTTCCTCTGTGTTGATTAGGTTAACAACTGAGGTAGTGGTGATTTGGCTATGTTGTAGAAAGTCAACCTTTAAAGAGGTGCAATATAAGTCAGGTTTTTGGTATTTTTCTTCTGTGTTTCTTTGGGTTAGTGCTCCAGTGTAGAATCAATCAAGAATTCGGATGAAACACATGAAAGCACATAAACATGGCATCACATAATCACGTAATCTTATAATTGCAATTGTAATATGCTTGTTCCTAATACCTTTTTACACCAAGGTCTTTCTTATCGTTTGAAACACAATTATGCCAATTGTTAATTCAAATCATTGCCCAATAATCATAATTTCATTACTAATAATGTTTCCTAGAGCGGTTACAAAAATATGCTAAAGCCGACAAAGGGCTATAAAGCAAATAAAGAAAATTAGCAAAAATTGCTTCCAGTAGCCGATGATAAAGCTCTATCTATCCGAGCCTTCTTGGCCCTTCGAAGGGCAGTCTGAATTTGGAGATGAGTAGACGTCAGCAACAAATTTATCCAGAGCCCTTTCTCTGTGAAGGTCAGTGGAGCTGTGATTGTCGCATTCCCTTCTCTCGGAGTTGCAGTATAGGGGTATCTAGGTACTATTACATATGTTACTACTTTTTTGAGGTATGGCGGTGCCCTGTCCCGACCTGTTAGTATGTATATATGACTCCTATAGGATTACAGACCTATGTCTAGTAGATGTTGGTATATCGTGGCATTGTCAATCCTTTTTGTTAGCAGGATACTCATATTGTGGCCTTGTTGGCCATGACTCTCTGGTCATATGTATATATCCTGCTTGGACTCTTCTTTGTGCAAGTTATCTTTTAGTCTTGTCATATATGGTTAATTGGAGGCCTTGTCAGCCCGAGTTTCACGTTTCAAGGTTCGGATACTATAGTGGTACGCTTAGGCCTTCGGGCATTGGGTGCCGACCAGCCTCCAAGGCTGGGGTGTGATAATGCGTGAAATCTGTAAACTATTCTGTGGACTATGTGACATAACCTGGATTATTGAGCTATTGGTATAAGACTACTTGATGTCAACTTGATATTTATTTCTTTTTACATATCTTCCGTTATTGTCGGCCTATGATGTCTATGAGAGTATATTTTGTACTCATGCTACACTTGCTATATCTTTTCTTGATGCAAATACAAATCCCACTACCGGTTCGTGAGCTCGAGTATGAGTCCGGGCAGGTGGATTTCAGCATTTCAGGGTAAAGATGCTTCTTCCGGCATGCCCCAAAATGCTTATATCTTACTCTATGTCTTCACTTAATTCTGGAGACACATTCATACAGTCCTCTTTATGGTTATTCAATCTTGGAACTATGTTGCCTTTGGCTTTCAGACTTGTTTTGGATTATTAACGCTCTTTTACTCACAGACCAGATTTTGAGGGATATGTTTGTTTCTTAGACTTTTATTCCGCATTTATATCATGAGACATATTATATAGTATTTTATCATCTTTATGCTTTCACTTATATTATATCATGTGAATGATTCGGGAGTAGTTAGTCTATCGATATAAATTGTGCAGGTGCCACCATAGTCCCTAAAAGGGGTTGTGACAAAGTTGGTATTAGAGCTTTAGGTTAAATGGTCTTAAACACAAGAACAATGTCTAGTAGAGTCTTGCAGATCGGTGCGGAGATGTCCATACCTATCATTGAAAGGCTACGGGACATTTAGGAAATTTTACTTTCTTCATTCTTTTCCTGCTAAGTTGAATCAAATTGGCATCTGACATTTGTGTCTATTCTCTCACAAATGGTGTGGACTCGTGCCGACACAGTGAGAGAGGTGGCACCGATACCAGCACCTACTGTGTGGTCGTAGTAGGGGATGTGCTCAAGGCAGAGGTAGAGCCAGAGGAGCGGCACCAACTCGAGGTGGGGCATAGAGAGTCGGTTAGGCTCATGCTAGATTAGAGTCCCCTGAGTTGTATATTGAGCCTCAGAATGAGTTACTTGAGGAGGAGATGGGGCCAACGCAGGATCAACTTGGATTCATTGCTACTGTAGTTCTACAGGACACACTAGTCAGATTGTTGAGCGTCTTAGATGGTTTTTCCCAGGCGGGCGTGCATCCGACTACTCCGGGTGGTTCTTATACCCGTGTGTGAAAGGTGCAGACTCAGACTCAGACCCTCAAGTTTCGTACTCCCGAGGTTCAGCCAATGTCAATGTCAACACCCCATATTGATGAGGTTCATGCTCCATAGTTTGGACCCCGGCCAATTGCAGAGACAACTATGACCCGCGATGATCGGAAGATTTGAGAGCATTTTTTAACATGAAGCCCTGGATGTTTTATAGCCAGTTTGAGGAGGATGCGTATGAGTTTATTGTGAGTAGCCATGAAAGGTTGAATGCTCTGGGTATTGTGGAGTCGCACAGAGTTAGTTTTGTGGCCCTTCAGCTTTTGGGAGATGCGAAACAGTGGTAGAGGGAATCACTTCCATTGTCTTGGGTTAGGTTTTATTGGATTTTCTTGATGAAATTTTTGCCTTTGAGCTTGTAACTGTGTAATCGTGATGAGTTCTAGAAGATTGAATAGAGAAGTTCTATAGTTGCACAGTATGAGACTCGCTTTTATGCCTTATCGCGCTATGCAACACCACTGCTACCTACAGAGGCTGAGAGAGTGAGATGTTTTGTTAGAGGATTGAGTATTCCATTTCAATTGGCCATGTTGCAGTTGGTGGCCTCTAGGGCATTGTTCGAGATAGTGGTTGTGCATGCGAGTAGTCGCAGCCTAGTCGACCGGGTAGATATCAGTAGTCGCAGCCTAGTCAACCGGTTCAGGCAACCCTTCTCAATCTTGGTATTCTGACCGTGGTGGTTTGGTTTCTTCTATCTCTATTTATCAACCCTTAGTGGTCAGGACCTGTTTCGAATGTGAAGAGATTAGGTATGTAAATAGAGAGTTCCCCAGAATTATATCGAGTACATCCCGTGTACCCAAGACTCTAACATAGCCATCTACGGGTGGTAGTCAGGCTAGCCGAGGAGGATCTCAGTCGGGCTTGGTGGCCATCAGTATGGTCATGGTGGATCCCAATAAGGGAGAGATGGACCTCATTTCGATGTAGGATGTTCTCATTGCTATGCGTTTTTAGGTTGGCCTGAGGATGAGGTATCAAACACAGTTATCATAGGTATCATCTCAGTCTAT
This sequence comes from Anisodus tanguticus, assembly GCA_034509755.1. Taxonomy (NCBI): domain Eukaryota; kingdom Viridiplantae; phylum Streptophyta; class Magnoliopsida; order Solanales; family Solanaceae; genus Anisodus; species Anisodus tanguticus. Next base: position 29,526,986 of record CM067558.1, read on the forward strand.
CACTGGTCTGCTTCAGTGTTATTTGATCCAGGGTCTACATTCTCATATGTGTCTGCCTACTTTTCTGCTGATTTGGATATGTGGTGTGATATGCTTGATGTCCCTATTCGTATGTCCACACCCATTAGTGATTCTGTGATTGTAGATAAAGTTTATCGTATGTGTGTGGTCACTTTTATGAGGTACAATACCTGGGTAGATTTGGTCATTTTAGACACTGTTGAATTTGATATTATTCTGGGAATGGATTATCTATAATCATATCACGCGATTCTAGATTGTCATGCCAAGACAGTCATGTTAGCTACGACTGGTCTTCTGCGATTAGAGTGGAGGGGCGCTCTCAGCCATGCTCCTAAGAAGATCATTTCTTCATTTATGCCAGGACAGGAAGTTGGTAGATAAGGGTTGTCTGGCGTATCTTGCTCATATCCGGGATACGAATATTAAGACTCCTTCTCTTGAGTCTGTTTCGGTAGTTAGTGAGTTTACTGAGGTCTTTCCTTTAGATTTACCGGGTATGCCGCCAGGTAGGGATATTGATTTCTGCATTGATCTTGAGTCAGATACTCGACATATTTCCATTCCTCCGTATCGTATGACTCGAATATTTATTCGCCCAAGTGTATCTCCATGGGATGCTCCCGTCTTATTCGTGAAGAAGAAAGATGGCTCCATGCATATGTGCATTGATTACAGACAGTTGAACAAGGTCACCTTCAGAAACAAGTATCAGATCCCTCGTATTGATGATCTGTTCGACTAGCATTAGGGTGCTTTGGTGTTTTTGAGATTGACTTGAGGTTCGGGTATCACCAGTTGATGATTTGGGCTGAGGATATTCCCAAGATGGCTTTCCAGACTCGATATGATCATTATGAGTTTTTGGTAATGTCCTTTGGGCTTAATAATGCCCCTGCAATGTTCATGGACTTGATGAATGGGATATTTAAGCCGTATTTGGATTCTTTTGTGATAGTATTCATTTATGACATCTTGATCTATTCGAAGAGTCGGGAGGACCATGAGAAGCATCTGAGAGTGGTTCTTAGGTTATTGAAGGAGAAAATGTTGTATGCTAAGTTCTCGAAGTGTGAGTTTTAGTTAAGCTCTATGGCATTCTTGGGGAAATATGGTGTCCAAGGATAGGATTATGGTTGATTATAAAAAGATAGAAATACTCAGGGATTGGCCTAGACTAACTTTTGTGATAGATATTCGAAGCTTTGTGGGTCTTGCTAGCTACTATCGCCGGTTCATCAAGGGATTTTCTTATGTTACTTTTCATCTGACGCGTTTGACTCAGAAGGAGGTACATTTCCAGTGGTCCAACAAGTTTGAAGAGAGCTTTCAAAAGCTCAAGTCACTTTTGACCATAACCCCGATTTTGTCCCCTCTGGTGGAGGGGAAGGAATTTACCATATATTATGATGCTTCGAGGATTGGGTTGGAATATGTGTTGATGTAGAAGGGTAAGGTTATTGCTTATGCATCGAGGCAGTTGAAGGTGCACGAGAAGAATTACCCTGTTCATGACTTAGAGTTGGCTTCCATTGTGTTTGCTTTGAAGATTTAGAGGCATTATCTTTATGGTGTCCATTGTGAGGTGTATACCGATCACCGCAGTCTTCAGTACATGTTTAATCAGAGGGATTTGAATTCTAGGGAGCGTCAGTGGATGGAGTTATTGAAAGATTATGACATGACCATTGTATACCATCCAGGTAAGGCTAATGTGGTGGCGGATGCCTTGAGCAGAAAGACAGTCAGCATGGGGAGTTTAACTCGTTTGATTATTTCTGAGCGTCCTTTAGCATTAGGGGTCTAGTCTTTAGCCAAACGTTCATAAGGCTTGCTATTTCGGATCCAGGTAGGATTCTAGCTTGTGTTAAGGTGATGTCATCTCTATTAGATCAGATTTGGACCCACCAGTATGATGATGAGAAGTTGTGCGAAATTCGAGATAAGGTGATAAGTGGTAAGGCCAAAGAGTCCATGATTGATGGTGAGAGGGTGTTGAGGATCAAAGGTAGAGTAGGCATTTCTAGATTTGGTGATTTGACTAGATTGATTATGGATGAGGCCCATAGCTCTAGATATTTGATTCATCCAGGTGCTAGTAATATGTACCGCGACTTGAGGCAACACTATTAGTGGATGGGGGGGGGATGAAGAGAGGCATTGTTGAGTTTGTGTCTCTATGTCAAAATTGTCAGCAAGTCAACTATGAGCACCAGCAACCCGGTGGTGTGTCTCAGAGGATGCCCATTCCTGAGTGGAAATAGGAGAGGATTTTCATGGATTTCGTTGTTGGGTTGCTCAAGACTTTGGGCAAGTTTGATGCTTATTGGGTCATTGTTGATAGATTGACCAAGTCCGCGCATTTCATTCCGGTCCAGACGACTTACAATACAATGAAGTGGGCTAAGATCTACATCCGTGAGATTGTGCGTCTTCATGGGGTTCCTATTCTATCATCTCATATCGGGGTGCTCAATTTACTTTGCATTTCTGGAAGACTTTACAGAGAGAGTTGGGTACTCGCTTGGATTTTAGTACAACTTTTCACCCTCAGACCTACGGTCAGTCTGAGTGGGCTATTAAGGTATTGGAGGATATGTTACAAACCTGCGTGATTGATTTGGTGGTCATTGGGACCAAGTTTTTACCTTTGGAAGAGTTTTCATACAACAACATCTATCACTCCACTATTGATATAGCTCTGTTCGAGGCCTTGTATGGTAGAGATGTCGTTCTCCCATTGGTTGGTTTGATGCGTTCGAGATTTGTCCTTGGGGTACCAATTTGTTGAGGGATTCTTTAGAGAAGGTGAAGGTGATTCAGGACAAGCTCCTGGAAGCAAAGAGTAGGCAGAAAGAGTATGCATACCGGAATGTCCGAGACTTAGAGTTCATGGTTGGTGATATAGTTCTTCTAAAGGTTTCACCCATTAAGGGTGTGATAAGGTTCGACAAAAAAAAGAAGTTGAGAATGAGGTATATCATACCTATTGAGGTTCTTTAGATAGTTGGGGAGGTGGCATATGATTTGGCTCTGCCACCAGGTCTTTCAGGCGTCTATACTATTTTCAACGTGTCAATGCTTAAGAAGTATCATGCCAATGGTTCTTACAACATTCAGTGGGACTCCGTATTGCGAGATCAAATTTTGGAGTTTGAGGAGGAGCCTGTGACTATCTTGGACAGGTATGTGGGAAAGTTGAGGTCAAAGGAGACAACTTCTGTGAAGGTTCAATAGAAGCATCATCCTATTGAGGAGGCAACTTGGGAGACAGAGTCCGACATGCGGAGAAAATATCCTGACTTATTTACTACCTCTAGTATGTTTCCTCTATTCATTTCTCTCCGTTTGAGGACGAATGTTATTTCAATTGGTATTTGATGTAACGACCCTATCACACCCCAAACAGAGGGTGTGTGACAGCACCTGGTACCGTACTGGCCTGAGCGTACCACTCTGAAATATAACTTGTAAACTGAATAGATACTATGGCCAACAAGGCCATAACAACAACAATATCATACCATCCATATTACATAAGCTCTAACCCATATCCTTCAACTTATAGCTATGATCATCTTAAGAACTAAATCAAAGCAAAACACAAACAACACACCTCCATCATAGAGTTTAGATCAATTCTCATGTGTTATCTTTATCAATTTCACTAGCTAAATAAGGATGAGCTAGGAGAAATATAAGATTAGTATAGCCTTACCTTAAGCAGTGAGAACACACTCTATATAAAGTCCTCCATCAAGCTCAAAGAGATCCTTAGATTCCAACATCAACTAGAGAAGACTACAAGGTGATCTTGACCATTCAAGTGAGAAATCACGTCAAAGCTTTAAGAAAAGTCAATGATAAAAGGGCCTTTGGAGAGTATTTGGGAGTAACTTGGGGATGCTAGGTCAAAAAAGAAATGAAGACAGGGCTGGCTCGACTTAGGCTTTAAATAGGCCTCTCCACCGCCTCATATCTGTGGTTGGTTTTGTGCCACAGATCACCATCTATGGCCGCATATGCCACCGCAGATGGTGGCAGTAAGGTAAGGAAATATGGGCTTTGATACACTGCCCCATCCTCGAGGCGGATTGGCTTCCTTGGGGCAGATTGCTTAGCATACCGTCTAATTTTTGACAAACTTTGCCGAGATGTGATTTCTTTAATCCAGTTGACTTCCAACCTTTCGTATATATCTTAGAAAATCATATAAGTCATACGGGATCCTAAAAAAAGTCTCAGGTTAATGGAGCTCAAATCAACTAATCATACATCTGATCGCACGCACAATCACGGGGTGTAACAGACCTATCCGATCATTTGTAGCTAAATACCTTTATTTTCTTATTTGACCCATCTCGTATTCTCTATGAGGGGTTTGTGATGTGCAGGAATAGGTGGTATAGATCCCGAGGTCTATTTATATGAGTGTTGGATGAAAAATCTAAAACAAGAACCTTAGGGTTGTTAGTTTGACTCAAGGTTGACTTTTGAGTAAATAGGTTTATTTTCAAGTTTCGTTGCTTCTGGTAGTTTTGGAGGGTCACTTATGACTAAGTTGAGTCATTGGTTCGCATCCCAAGACAATTGATGTACTATGTGGCTTAATTTGTAAAATTTAGATATTTGGCTATGTCTTTAGAAAAGTATGTCTTAGCTTAGTTAAATGGAAAATCCGAGTGTATGAGTGAGTTTGTGGCACTGTTTACCTTAGACGAGCATGTTTGGTTTGTGCCCGGGAGGTCTCGAGAGTGTTTCGGGTGTTTGGTAGAAGGTTGAGTTAAGTTTGTAATTTACGGTGTCTAGTGTCCCCCTCGGCGGCACAAGTGTTCACTCCTGCGCATCCTCCTTTATGGAGGTTGGCTTGCAGAAGCGGGTTATAGATTTCTGTTGATTTTCCGCCTTGGCGGAAGGCTTTTCCATAGCGGCGAATGCACTTATATGGGATCGGGTTCGCTGTGGTGCTGGGGCAAGTTGTCAAGTTACTGTGCCTCAGTAAGATAATGTTATGCGGAAGAATTTCCGTGCCAGTTGAGTCAATTCTACTAGGGCAGAATTGATGGATCATGTGTCCTTTTAAATTCTCTAGGACAGATCATTTTTCCAAAAATAGTATTCTCGAACCTAGAGCCGCCGCCACTGAGTTTTCGAAGTTTTGAGAGCAATTCCTCCATTTGGGGTAAGATTTTCATCCTTTGTGGTTTGGTTTTATGATTCTAAGTCCTTTAATAGTGATAGATTGTGATTATAAATTGGGTAAAATGATTTATGGCTTCCATTTAAGAATAAGAGAGTTGAGTCTTGATTTAATGGGTATTTATGGATTAGATTTCTTTATTTATTATGAGTTAGTGATCAAAATTGGTAGATAATCATGTTGTAGGGTTTAATTTGAGTGTAGAAATCCATTTGATTTGGCAAAAAATTATAGGGTTTCCAAATTGGGGCTTTTTATAAATTGTTCAATTGAAGGTCCAAATGGATATAGTTTACCAATTTTTACGTGCGGATCTTTTCATCATCTAACAACCCTGAAGAAGGTAGGAATATAGATGGTATATGAACCGTTACATGTAAGTTTATCAAATAATAAGCATGTAGTACGGAAGTAGGTATTATCAACTCAAAATTCATTTTTAAATAAAAGTCTATAACCTTCTATCAATATTTAACATCATAATTGCAGAGACCTATACTTATCAAGATCATAATTAGAAACACATAGTTTGAAAACATACCTCTTAGCAGAATTTCAAGATCACCGGAGATACTCAACCCACCCTGGCTCTGCCTCTCTTTTTCCTCTCTAGATTCGACGGGATAAATGGCCTAGATGCTGGGAGTTGCTCGACAGACTCTTTCTTAAAATTTCTTTTAAGAGACGGTGTTTTATGGACTAGTATGGTTCTAAGTATAAGCTTTTAAAGTATCTATTCTAAGTATTATGATATTATTCTTGATATGGGTTATAGACTAGAAGGGAGTTTATCTAGACATGAGAGAGAGTATTTCAAAGATTTGAAGCGCTGTTGTATTTCGAAAGATAATTTCAGAAGTTACAATGAGGCTCTTTATATAGATAACCTCTTTGATTGCTTACATTATTGCTATGCTGCAAAAGTCTAAAAGCAAATAGTAGTTCGTTATAAAAGTCTAAAAGTAAATAGTAATTTGCAGATTTTTCTTCAACTATCATCATTGTCATTGATTCTTTGTGGGTCCGACGGCTTTTGCAATTTGTTGAGGCTGGTTGCTTTCTTCCACAAATATCTTTGCAATCAGTCTTTTTTATAATAAGACGATTTTTTTTGTTTTTTTGTTTTTTTTCTTCTTTGATACTCTTATAGAATAGGAACAGTATCATTTCAAATTTTTCAATAGATACTCCTATAAAATAGGAACGGTATCATAGGCTCTTTACTTCTTCTCCAAGCATCTATTGGTACAATTTCTGGTTGTTGAGTTGTAGTATTGTGTTTTCTTTGCTTGTACTAGGTTCATTTTCTCATTCTACTTGTTTATCTTTACCTTAATTTGTCTCTTCTACTAATATGTTAAGTTTTTCTAGTATTATTTTAAAAGTTGGTACTTCAGATACATTCCATAATTTTGTTAATTCTTTTCTTATTACTTCTTGCTCTGATACCAATTTTTACGTGCGGATCTTTTCATCATCTAACAATCCTGAAGAGGGTAGAAATATAGATGGTATATGAATAGTTATATGTAAGTTTATCAAATAATAAGCATGTAGTACGGAAGCATGTATTATCAACTCAAAATTCAATTTTTTCAATAGATACTCCTATAGAATAGAAACGGTATCTCTTTTAGTAGTATGATGGTAATATATGATAATATATGGACTTGATGTAGTTAAACTACATTGGGCCGTATCCATTTGTTACATTGTGGCTTTCTGTAGTTATACTACATTGGGATGTTTTATGCGAAAGGATTAGATGATCCTTCTTCTTTCATAGTAGTATGAGTAGTATTGGTATCATTTTTTGTACTGATAACATGCCTTTTCCTCTGGCCTATCAGAAGCTTGTATTGTTCCACAGTTGCACTGGAGTGTTTGTGTTTCAGGTTTATGATCCAGTCATGCATATTTGTAAGCTGCATGGTATCTTGAGATAATATGTCGTTGTTGTAGTATAGGGTAATAATTTCTTCAATCTCTCCACCTTTGGAATTTCCAATAATGCTGGTTTTACCTGCTCTTAACATATCTTCAATTTATTATTTTAATGTTAATAGTCCAATAGCTCTTTTGGCACTTAGCCATTCTTGAAATCTTTCCAGGGTACATGGTATTTTCATCTTGAGATCTTCATCATCTCCACTAATATTGCTTTTTCTTCCAGTTTTGAACAATTGACATATTATAATAAGTTTTCCCGTTAGATCTGTTGAGGCATCAAATAGTTGTATACCATAGATAAATTTTCAAATGATTCCATCATTGCTTGAGCAGATTGTACTATAACAGTAGGTAATTTAGCATTATTGTAAAAAGTTTCATCTACTACTATTTTGTCTATAAAACCATAAGTAAATAGTTTTGCAACGATATCAGGGTTAGATTTTAAAATCTTGGGTATTTGCTAAGTTTTGCACTTCGTAAAATATGAGGGTTAGATTTATAGTCATAAAATTTATTTATTTGTTCGTAAGCTGTAATATATTCAGGTTTAAACTTCAATTTGTCACTCATTGATATTGCTGTTGGATTTTGAGAAGATGAGGCTGTTATGGTAGATGAAATAGTGGATGGCATGGTTGCAAGCTTGGATGTAAACATTTTTTGTTTTTCTGTAGTAGATAGAGGGGTCTTTAGGTTTTGTAGGTTTTTGAAGTCTCGAAAGACTTTTGTCAGTTGATTTACCAGATGTGCGTTGTCTTGCATTTTGGTTGTAATGGTTTCATTGTTTTGCTTGATGATTTTTGTAACACTGGTAATATATTCTTCAAATTTTTCATTGCTGGTTGACATCGTTATACCTGCTAAGAAAATCAACTAAAATATTTTTAGTTCCAGATATATTTTTAATAATAAAATCATAACAATAAAATAATGATTGCCAATTCCTTCTTTTGTTTATTTCTGGTAAAGAGTCTATTTTATTTGTAATGAAAGCTCTTACTTGGGTATTATCTGTTCTAACAACAAATTTTATTGGTAATAGGTGATAATGGAATCTCTTTATTTTAAATTTTATTGCTAATAGTTATTTTTTGTTAATATGATAATTTTTCTCATTTGGTTTCCATGTTCCACTTCCATATCCACAAATTAGTGATTTTTCTTTATCTATATCCTCTTTATCATATGCTATGAGGACTGCTCCCCATCCTATATCACTAGCATCAGTAAAAAGTTCTAGTTGATCTAGTTCTGTTGGTATTCTATGTTTTGGCAAGGCTTTCACTTTTTCCTTGATTTTATTTATGGCTTTAGTATGTTCTTCCTTCCATTCAAAGGTTATACTTTTTCTAGTTAATTCTTGTAATGGCTTTCTTAAGAGTGGTAAATCCTTTATATGGTTTGAAACATAGTTTACTACTCCTAGAAATTGTTGTACCTCTTTTTTGCTCTCTAATTTATCTTTAAATTTTTTTATTTTTGTTACAATGTGCTCTTGTAATTGTAATCCTTCATTATCTATTATGTATCCCAAATATTCTATACTATTCTTAAAGATTTCAGATTTCTTTTCAGATAATAATATTCCATGTTGTTTCACAGTTTTTATAAATTCTTCTAGATGTTTTATATGATTTTCCAAATCATCACTATATATTAATATGTCATCAACATATACTATACAAAATTCTGTCAATTTTCTGAACACTTGGTCCATCCTTTTTTGAAATATTTGTGGTGCATTTTTCAATTCAAAGGGTTAGTAATGTCCTTGAGGGGCACTAAAAACTGTTAAAGATTTTGATTCATTTTTTAATTTTATTTGACAAAATCCACTTTTACAATCAAATTTACTGAACCATTTTTTATTTCCTAATCTATTGATAATGTTTCTTTTGTATGGTACAAAATATCCATCAAATATTATCTTTTTGTTTAGTTCTCTATAATCAATCACCATTCTAGCCTTTCCTCTTTTTTGTTCACTATGTTTTCTAACTAAAAAGGCTGGGCTACTATGTGGACTTTTACTCTCTTGTATCAATTTTAATTCTAATAATTCTTTTAGTTGGGTTTCAAACTCTTTTTGATTTGTTGGGCTATACCTAATAGGTTTAGATCTAACTATATCATTGGGATTTATTAACTTGATTTCAGCATATATTTTTTCTTTCTCCGATAGTTGCATTGGGTTTTCTCCAAAATTTATTTTTAATATATTGAGATATTTTTCTCTTAATAACTGTAGGTCACTATTCCTATCTGATCTTATGTTACATATTCTTAGTGTATGTATTGGTAGTACTCTCTTTAGTATTATTCACTTATTACAAGACGTTTGTAAGCTAAAAGTATTATTATTTATCACTTGTGTTTTAAAGTAGTCTAGGAAATTATTTCCTAACAATACTTGTTGTTTCATATCATTCAGTTGGTATATTACTGGTAGTCTAAATATTGTCTTTCCTAATATTAATCTCATATTTTCTGCTATTAAATCCAATTCTTTTGTTTGTTCGTTAAAGTCTGATACTCTTGTTCTATATGTTTTCGATATCTTCCATCTGTGTGATTCTAATACCTCTTTCTTTTCTAAACATAAGTCTGATCCACTGCCAATAAAGATCCTTTATTTTATCATTTTATTAGGCTTGTATTCTATATGAGCTTCTATATAGATTGCTACCATCTAATTATTATTTTGTTCCAAATCTATCTTTCCTAATATTTGTTGAATCTCCTCATCTTGTTCTATTTCTCTTACTTCCTCTAGTAGTTTTTTCCATCTTATTTCACTCAATCTTTCTCTTATTCTGCTAAGGTTTTTAGTAACCTTTTTGTATCTATCATTATAGTATTTATTTCCTGTTTCACTAGCCGTCGCAGTTGTAATAAGCTTATGGCGAACATGTCTTTCATATTGTATCCAATAATTTCTTTCTTCTAATAATTTTCTTTTTTTCATCTTGTAATTTCATTTAGTCAGAACAACTTTCGTTTTCTGAGTTTTGGTTAATAAAGTTAATATTTTCTAATTTTAATTCACTTTCTTCATCAGTTTGACTGACATAAAAGTCTTCATATTCATACAATTTATCATTATCTTCTTTTATTTGTTGTAGGCTCATTATATATTGTGTTGTATTTATATATTTTACACATTTTTTCTTTAGCTTTGGGCATTTATTAGCATAATTTCATTTTTCATTACAATTCCAGCATTTACATTCTTTAAGTTTTTCCTCTTCTAATGGTTTTATATATTTTCTTTTCCTAAATTTTCTCTTATATTTAAATTTTTCCTGGTTTCAGGGGTATTTCTATATTTTTTAAATCTCTTTTTCCTATAAGGTTTGTAATAAGGTTTTTGATTTTTTTCTATTGTAATTATTATATCTTTTATATCCCTTGTGTTGATATCTCTTATTTTTATGACTTTTCTTATATTTCCTTTCACTTTTATTATCATTACATCCAAATACTAGTATTCTTTATGTAAATCCACATATTTCTCTTAATCCTATTTTCTTATCTTTTTAAATCTTTTGTTGCATTCTATATTCTTCACATTTTCGCATTAGGTATGCTCTTAGTACTCTTATTCGCTCTCCTAATGTATTTTCTTTTGGTTCTAGTTGGGTATATTCTTTTGATATCTCAGTATTATAAGGTATTGTTAAGTGGTCATAATAGAGTTGTTGATATATTAAACCTTCTTGTGGTAAAAATCTTGCTTCATAAAAGAACTTACTAAAACTTATTGTATATTCTGGTAATTTATTAATTTTACAACATTTCATGTTATTTAGATTCATTATTATCACAGTTTTTCTTTCTGCAAGTACGTTTTCTCGTGCTACTAACCATTTTTCTCCTAAAAATTATTTTTTAGTATAATATCAAATATTATTAACATAGATTTCCAATCTCCTGCATGGCTCAATACTTCTCCTCTTAATTGGTATGCTATAGATTTTATCAAATAAGCTACCTTTCCAATTAATGTTTTAGATATCAAGTCATACATATATTCTAGGTTTTCTGTTTGTGTAGAGTTCATTAATGCTATATACATTTCAAGATTCCAATCATCTCTGAATGATTTTTGGGTAATAAAGTTTGTGTCTTGACGACATGGGCCAGGGGTTGGTTTGGAATTCTTGCTTGTTAAGGATTATTTCCTTGTATGTTGTGTAAGATTTATATTAACGAATAGTATATGCGTGCTTAGACTTCGACTATCATGAGGTGCAACGGAAGGGCAAGGCTACCACCGAGATTTGACTGTTCGAGGCTCTAGTTTGGCCCAAAGGTAGGCTACGTTTTACTTTCACAAGACTTCGATAGAAGTGCTTAATTAGTTATAAATATTGAGGGCTACTGGACGTGTTTTTGGGGTCCCACTCAAACGGTTGTGATGAACAATTGAGTGGGTACCCGTGTTGAACTGTGACAATGGATGATTTGGAGAATCAACCTTAAGTTGATTCTAACTGTTGATTGATTGGGCTTGTCGCCATTATATGGGCTCATCGCCATACTTGTTATCGTTGTGCTTATTCATCACACATGCTTTGATATGATATCCTGATTGTACTTGGATCATATGTTCATGTATTTTTGAAAGAATGTGATATTCATCTCTATACTTAGTTGCATCTCATGACATTATGATTCTTGCCTTGCATCGTCATTGCATTCATATAGTCATGGTTCTGAGGATATTGATATTGGAGTGGTATGATATATGATATGGGTCCAAGAGACCGGGAAGGTAAGAACACTTATGAGATTATGGCAACACCAAGATGATGATGATGATGATACGTGGAGGGATGAGTTGCACGCTTGCAACAATTATTATTATTCAGCCAAGAGTTGGGCTTCAATGGAAAATTTTGGAGGGGTATATGGACTTCACAGATCCCCCATGGGTGTGCTGATCATAATAAAAATTTAACAGCATGTATATTAGAGGATAAAGGTACTTGGTATTTGCATTGCATTCATATCATACATTTATCATTTCATTGATTATCTGTGGATGGACTTGGTTCTGAATTGATTGTTGATGACTTGACTAGATTTCAGGATATGAAAGGAGTGTACTTGCTCTTGATAATTGGATCATTGTTATTGAACTCTTCTGGAACTTGATGGTCAAGTGATTATGAAATCTTACTTGAAAATGTGATACGTGAATTCTGTGAACTATTCTGTCGTATGTGACATTACCTAGATTATTGAACTGTTAGTATAGGACTACTTGGTGTCAACTTAGTATTTATCTATTTTTATGCATCTTTCGTCATTGTCGGCCTATAATGTCTACGGGGGTACATTGTGTACTCATGCTACAGTTGCTGCATTTTTTCTTGATATAGATATAGATCCCACTATCAGTTCGCGAGCTTGAGTGTGAGTCCGGGCAGGTGGATTTCAGCATTTCAGGGTGAGGATGCTTCTTCCTGCATGCCCTGGAATGCTTATATTTTACTCTATGTCTTTACTTAATTCTGGAGACACATTCATACATTCCTCTTTATGGTTATTCAGTCTTGGCACTATGTTGCCCTTGGCTTTCAGATATCAGATTATTAATGCTCTTGTATTCACAAACCAGATTTTGGGAGATATGTTTGTTTCTAAGACTTTTATTTCGCATTTATATAATGAGACAGATTATATAGTATTTTGTCATTGTTGCTCCAAATGCATATGCAAGCATACGTGGGCGTATAAGTAATATATGGATTTCAGAAATCGGATGTCGAACCCAAAAGGACTTGTGATTAACTATTTACTAAATCAAACGATCCTAATTATCTAAACAAGATATGAGATACGAAGGTTTTTATTATAAACTATCGAACAATAAAAGAAAATAAATAATGAACTTTAACTAAGAAAGAGCGGGTTTTTATGTTATCAATGATATGAATGTTCCAGGGTTGCAGTTGGTTCACCAATCCTATTGAGTTCTCAAACTATTTCCCGTTAATTTGAATTATCGATGATTGCTAATTAACCGGATTATTAACTCTCGTAGTATTCTCCCGAACTACTACTCGCATATTCAAAATAGTTCGCCGCCTATATTCCTATGGAATTGACCTGTTAAAATCGCAATTCGTCCACATTATTTAATTGAACGCAGTGTCTAGGTATATTCCTATCCTAGGCACAAATCCTTGCCCAACGGTAGGGATAATCAAATCACGGTATTTTAAATTCTTCTCTAATCTAACAACATCTTTCCTAAGCATGTATATTAGATAGTCGACACAACTTAATTGATGGCCAAACAATCAACCAATTATGCACAAAATTAAAGAAACAATCAAAATCAACAACTCGTATTAAGATAGAAATAGTATCCAAACGTCAATATTCATGGCTATACCACAACCCCTAGAACGCGAAGTTTAGCTCCACATAGACATGGAGGAAAAACAACAATTCATACAAAGAAACATAGAAACTAATAGTAAGAAGAAGAAAAGGTAAAACCAAATAACTCTGACCTCCACGGGGGCTTCAAGCTCTCTCTAGGTCAAAAGTTCTGAACTCAGGGTCACAAGTTATCCCAAAGCTATGTAAACACCTATCTTATGGACTATTTATAGGTGTAGATAAAAGCTCAGACGAAATAACTGAGTCCAAAATAAATTGGGACTTAAAAATATTTGCATGTCACCCAAGAAGGCTCGCTTCGCGAACATGAAAGTGAGCATTGACCTCGATGACCGCTTTTCTCTGCGAGGACAAATTGATGCTTTCAATTATTTTCAAATGGCCACGTACTGAATTAATTCCAATCTTTAATTGTACTCTTTTTTCTTCCTCTTTTCTTTGTCTTCAAAGGGGGACAAACACCAAATGGTGTCCCCCCATGTCTCCACATCCTTTGTCTTTCTTTTTCTTCCACGTTTTCTTCAATTTTGATTCAAATCTCTTTATCTTCGTACCACTTTATTCCTACATAATAAAAATATAATATTAAGTACAAAGAAATATAATTTATACTCAAAAGATGATTAAAAAGTAATAAAATGTGATGCAACAATGGATAAATAAATAAATATATATATATATATATATATATATATATATTTGGTCGAACATCAGTCATCTTTCCGCTTTTACTTATATTATATCATATGAATGATTCGGAAGTGGTTCGCCTACCGGTAGAAATTATGTAGGTGCCATCATGGTCCCAAAAAGGGGTCGTGACATGAAGAGTGCTCTAACTCAAACTGAATAGTGATCCTACCAAGGAGACTCGTTGAATTGTCTATCTACACCTGGGGGGGGGGGCATGAAACACCGCGTCATCAGCAAAGGGGCGTTAATACGAAAGATGTACTGAATATGTAAATCAGGTAAATATGTATAAGAATGTAATACAAGAGAAGGGTGTAGGAATCAACATGTAACTCATAAAAAGGCCGTTGAGGGCATACAACTGATATAACCATGCATTTATGCGTGAATGTAAAATCAAGCCCCTCTATGGGGCCTTATAATATAAATCAAGCCTCTCTGTGTGGAAAATCATATCATAATGTACTCGGCCTCAAAAGGACTCAGTAATATCATACCCGGCCTAAATAGCACTCAGTATTATCAAAACCAATTGCAGTGGTGCGCACATATAAGTGTCATACCCGACAGACTATAGCGCAACTCGGTAAGAAAATAAATACATATATATAAGTGCAATGCAAGACCTCAGGATCACACCAAGAATAGACTGGAGTGACCTAAAGTCGTTAACCCCCACCTATCATTATGGAATCATATACAATGAATGTTACAATTCAACGGGAGTTCTTAAAATCAATCATACAACAAGGATATCATAAGATGCGAATAAAAGTTTCGACAAGGAATATATAAGAATCATAATACTTAACGGAATGGAAACATAAGGTCATCAAGTTATTAAGAATGGGATTTATTCAACAATGTTTTGTCTTATTTTTACTTTAACCATGATCATGCCAAGAGAAAGAACAAGCCATACTATCTTGTAGGATAAATGTGGCTATAACCTTTGGCTGAGCCTGGATTGGCCCCAGCTTCTCGTCATACTGATCATCTTGATGCTCTATCTCCGGATTGGGGGATAAAAACCTAGCACCATCCTGGCCGGCTCCTAGTGCTCCACCCCTCACAGGTGCTGCCACTCAGAGTCTACCTCTACCTCGTCCTCGACCTCTACCACGACCGTACACCACAAGAGCTGGTGTCAGTGCCTTATCTCCAATCGCATGAGCACGAGTCCTCACCATCTGTGAGAGAATAGAAAACAAGGTCAGATACCAATTTGATAAAACTTAGCATGAAGGGAATGAAAGAAGTGAAGTTTTCTAAATATTCCATAGCCTCTCAAAGATAAGTACATACGTCTACGTACCGATCTGCAAGACTCTACTAGACATTGATCTTGTACTTATGAGATCGTTTAACCTAGAGCTCTATTACCAACTTTATCATGATCGCTTTTGGGCATCGTGGTGACACCTACACTAAATAATGACTAATTCTAGGTAACGACGAGCCACAACATAAACTAAGGCAGTTCTTGGGAGGTAACCTAAGCCTGCATCATGCCACAATGTTACATCAAGCGCTTCGTGAGAGGCAACCTGAGTTTGTAATGTAATAATAAAAGAAAAACACAAAAAAATTTAAAATACAAAAAATGTCGTGCCTATTACACCTTGCATTTTTGCGCTTGTACGTGTCATAAGTAAAGTAATGTAAAGCCCGATGAGTCTAACATACAATTTTGAGATGGGAAAAATCGTAAACAAGTGTTACGTATGTTTTGTAAGTGTTTGGGGTTAAACAGATCAAAGAAATTAAGTTTGTCGAAACCCGAGGAAAATCGGGCAGAATTTCCGGACCTGATTTTTTGCCCAACTTGTCGGGGGTATATCTCCTAGTATATAAGGAATTACGGAGTGCATAAACTATCAAAATTCAAATTCGGAGAGTCGAATTTCTAATATCACTGACAGTTCGTCAATCTGAGAAATAAGGTGGAAAATACAGACCGTAAAAAAATGTATGGTCCGTACAAAATGACCGTTTTGTTTGTCGGTAGAAAATTTTCAGCTTATAATTATAACATTTGCTCTACCAAAATTCATTTCTTCATCATTTTCCAGACCCTAAATAGTTTGTAAAACATTTCCTAAAGTTCTCCAATGATTTCAAGCTTGAATCAAAGATAAAATACGCAAGTTTGATGTAGAGAATCCCGTGAACACCATTACATCTTCTTCCTTATTGCGACGATTTTGGAGATAGCTTGGTGATGAAGTAGCTGAGAATTGAGGAGTTTCCTGTGGATTAAGGTAAGCTTCATCTTCCTTGGTTTATTTTTATAGCTGTACAAGTGTTGAGTTGAAATTTATTGCAAGATTCTTGAAGAAGTTAGTGATTATGAGTTTTGAAGCTAAGCTACAGGTTGTTTCTATATGATTTAAGCTACTAAATGAAGTTATAAGGACATGTATAATATTGTGGTGATGAGTAGGAGTGATAATGGAGGTTGTTGTACTAAAATATGTTGAGTTTGAACTATAAATGATCTGATGAAGTTACGTACACAAGTTATTCGACGAATTGTCTAATTTTTTTTTTTTATAAGATATGAAGATGATATTGATACGAATCCCTCGTTTAATATAGATAATAATCCATAGCATGTGCAAGGCTCCGCGAAACGTAACTAGCTTCATCGACAATGGATGTAGGGCAACTTTCCTTCTTGGCATGACTTGACAAAACACTATCTTGATATAGAGTTACATCTTGCGAAATCAAATAACGATATGCCTTCCTTGAAAAAAATGATCTTAATCCTTATGTCATTCTTATCCAAAGCATCTTTCGGATTTTGTATGTTCCAAAATGGTTGTATTGAGATTCATGAACGTAGCGCCAATAACAATAGTCGGAGGGTAACCACGATAGGTTACTCCGACTCTGCTTGTGATGTCCTTTGAAGTTTGTCTCGCATTACACTTACCTATATGTATCTATTTTCTTACCGAGCCGCGCTATAGTCAGTCGGGTACAACACTTATATGTGCACACCATTGCAGTTGGTTTTGATGTTACTGAGTCCTATCAAGGATGGGTATGACCGAGTCCTCTTCGAGGCTGGGAACGATATATTATGACATGATTTTCCCCACAGAGCGGCTTGATAATATACTATATATTCCCATTGAGTGGCTTGATTTTACAAACATGCATATATATATATATATATATATATATATACATACTTGTGACAGGGTATGCCCTCAGAGGCTTTTTATGAATTTTAGGTTGATTTCTGTACCCATATCTCTTATGTTTACATTTGTTATCTGCCTTACATATTCAGTACATATTTCGTACTGATGCCCCCTTTCTAGGGCACTGTGTTCATGCCCGCAGGTACAGATAGACAAGGTGACTCTCCTCCTCATTAGGTTGCCTGTTCAGTTGCGATTGTCGCACTCCTCTCTCTCTCTCTCTCAGAGTTGCTATACAGGAGTTGATAGGTACTTTTATACATATTCCTAGTATTTTGGGGTATGGCGGGGCCTTGTCCTAACTGGTTGATGTATTATAACACTCTTAGAGGCTTGCAGACTAGTGTATGGTGTGTGTATGTATGTTGTAGCCTTGTCAGCCCCCGTTGTTAGTAGAGTACTCTTATTGTGGCCTTGTCAGCCTTGGTTATCTGTATATCTCATGTTGGGACTCTTCTGTGTGCAGGTGTCATACATTCTTACCTTATTATGGTTATATGGAGGCTTTGTCGGCCAGGGATTTGCATTACAGATTCCAGACACTATAGTTGGTTCGCTTAGGCCTTCGGGTGCTGGGTGCCGGCCACCCCCCAAGGTTGGGGTGTGATAGTGCCATGACCTAAACTAAGGCGCTCTAAACCTAAGGCGGAAACCCACTCGTGGCTTGAGAGATCTGGTGACGGCGATTTCACCATTGCCATTGGCGACTGAGCTTTTCCGGCCAACAATGGCCACTGCGGCCACCGGGCAACCTCCCACTGGGGTTGCCCATGTAAACCACCCATGGACTACTCAAATACCCTAAACCCGACAACAACACATCCTAATAATGCATCATCTTTGACCTCACTGCCTCCTATACCTATTAAACCCATAGTTTACCATCATGGTGAACCAACAATGCAATTTGATATGGCTGATATTGAGCGTATGATTGTACACGAAAATCTCCAATACGCAATAATATGGAAGTTTAGCTATGGTTGGCCTAAGATGTTACGGTTCACTTTTATGCGGAGGCATAAAAGCTATTGGATAACTTGTGAACTATTGAAATTATTTTTTTTAAAGTCTCCACCTAATTTATATGAAAAATCAGGAAAACCATTTTTAAATGCTTTTTCAAAACAAAAGAAAAATTCTAACTTTAAACTAGAGTTTGAGTAAGGATTTAAATGATCCCTCGAAAGGTGTTAGGCATCCAAATATTAAGGATTAGTAAGATATATAGTAAAAATTGCTTTTAAAATGATTAGAGATTTAAAATGCTTAGTGTTTTAAAATATTGCAAAAATCACTTGTCATTCAAACCTTCCACCAAAATTTAGTATTTTCACACAACACTTTGAAATTAAATGACTTTCTTTGAAATTTTTTTCTTTAGAGATGCAAAAAACTTTTCTTTCATAAAAGAGAGCCAAATTGTTCATATTCTTTCAAAATATTCATCTTTGAAAAGATAGGTAGTATGGTATATATATATCTTTTATTTTAAAGAGGTCAACCGCTAGTATTTTTTGTTTTCTTTCCCGAACTCTAATTACGAGAATTTTCAATTTATCGAAAAGTAACAACCTTTGTTTGAAAAGAAACAAAAAATATTCAAGACTTGATTTTATGAAACTCATGCCAAGTTGAGAAGAATCATATTCTTTTCTTTTCGCAAATTTAAACCAAACTCTTTTCATTTATTTGCAACGATATTAATTTTGAAAAACTTGAGAATATATAAACAAATGGCGGAAATCCCCCAATTTATATTAACTTGTCCGAAAATTCACTTATTTTTAAGACATAAAATATTAGCAATTCTATATAATTAAGTTCTACTTAAGGGTTCGATAATACTTAAAGTGTTTTACAAATAATATACACACTAATGCAAGATAAAAATAAAAACGGGCTAGTGGTTATACCGGCCCACTAGTTACCGCGTGCAAGAAAGTAAAATTCTATTTTTCTACACCATTTTCACCCATGGTTGGGCCTTGAAACTTTCGGACTCGATGAAATAATATATTTGTTAGGAGCTTGCTATACAACTCGCTCAACGAGCCAAAGATGTAGAGAATAGAGTGTCTCGCTAAGTGAGGTTCAAAGCAAGGAAACTCTCAGATCTGACACTCGCTCAGTGTGACTATGGGACCAAAAACAAAAAGTGAAAAAAGTATGGAATGGCATGGCTGCCTCGTTGAGCAATGGCTTAAAGAGACACAATTGCCCGATCTGACGCTCGCTCAGTGAGCCTAGTGGTTCAGCGAGAAAAATTCTAAGTCTTTGACCCATTTTGTATGGGCTCCGGATGAATATTTCCCAACATTAAATAGGCCCCTAGGTCGTTTTAAGGAGGTTTACGTTTTATCACATAGAAAGCAAGGAACAAGGCTATTCTTCGTAGAGTTATTTGTTTTACTTCATTCTTTCATCTTTTCTTCGTAGAGTTATTTATTTTACTTCATTCTTTCATCCTTTCTTACAGTGAATATGAATTCTAGTGATTATAATCTGAATATGAGTAGTTTAAAACGCCCCTTGTTCTTTATGGACGAAGTATGGTTGTTGTTTATGTACTTGATTTGACATTTTCTAAAGTTATCTTATGAGTTATTTACTTAATGTTGTGCGCAACTATTTTACTGCTTCTCAACCAGTAGGATAGATCTTTAATTCTTAGTTGAACTCGAGCAAGGAATATTCAGATAGAACGAAAATAAGTAGAGTATGATCTCACCCTGGAGAATCGGGGAAGGGATTTGTGCCTAGGATAGAGATATACCTAGATAGCCATGCTTGTTTGAAATACATGAAATATAAATGCATTTGTGTTAAGGTTCATGATCATACAGATATAGGAGTGAAAGTAATAGAAATAGGCGAATAGAGGACTAGAGAGATTTGTAGACGTATAATTAACCTTGTCAATCAATAACTAGATAATAAAGCAAGTCAATGAAAGTGAAAGCGCATCATGATTACGGAACATGCCATGACCCTGGAATGCTCTTCTCTCTGTGTGAAATTCAAGTCTTAACCAACGTTATCGATAATTGTTAGCAGAATTAATTAGTTATTTACATTTATCATTAGAATATAAAACAACCAATACTTTTACATTTATACTTGCGTAATTAGTGGTAATAGTGTGTTCTATTTAACCGTTGATTATAAGTCTCTGTGTGTATGATATAAGACTTCAAACCAGGCAAATTAAGACCTTACTTGACTCTATTTAAAATATGTGGTTGGTCTAAACGAACTAATAAAGAGGGAGTTATGGGGATCCCGTATTTATGAGGTAACCAACACTCGTATTGGGTACCGGTGACATGTTTGTGGGAATGTGTATCGTATTCGAGTCATTATGAATAGAGTCTGAATGTCATGATTTGGACATTAGTTGATAGCTTAATTTTATTGCGTGAATTGTGATTGGGGTATGAAGCCCCTTATTTGATGTTTCCATGTTATATTCCAGTCTTAGTTGTGATTTTGTGTTCTCATCACTCTATAATACTTATCTAAAAGAGGAAAATATGTTAAAGATTGAATCTTTTTACTTTATAGCCTTGTTGCTTCTATTATGCATGACATATTCATTCTTTCATATGGTATCTAATGTATATTACACTTGAGGATACATATATGATGTCCAATAGGAAATGGTTCCGAACAAAGAGATGGGAATGATAAGAGTCCAATTGGCTAAGGGCAGGTAACGTGAGTCGAATTGGCTAAGTATAGGTAATAATAGGCGAATTGAGCTTACCTTTCTACAACATTATTGTTATCGTATGCATTATGCATTATGCATTCATGCTTCTATATGGTATCTCATTCATATTACGATTGAGAATACATATGCAATGTCCGATAGGAAATGATTCAGTACGGAATGATGCGATTGGAGGCCTAAAGGGCTAAGTGTTGAGTTTGGAAGCCTAAATGGATAAGAACCCGATGGAAAATGGTTTCGGGTGGTGTATGGACCCCACGAATCCCCCATGGATCACGTATTCCATATTACGGAGCGTGTGTATACCGGTGATGAAAAGGCCTTGCATTGCATTTGCATATCATATCATCTCATGGATTCAATGTTGGGTGACTTACTTGAATTATTGATTGAAATATATTTATCCTGCTTATGTGACAACTTGAATACTTATGAACTTGGAGGATTCTCATACATAGACTTGTATTTTATACTTATTATCATATTCGACTAATAGTAGTTAAGTGTGGAAGTAAGCATCTGAAAGACCAACCCTCGTCACCGTTTTAGTTTAGGGCTGGTCGACGATGCTGCGAGTACACATTGATTTTTCGTACTCACTCTACATTGTTGCACCTTTTTGTGTGCATAGTCTGTTCTATTATATGCGGAGCACGAGGCTTTATCGTTCGTTGAGAAGGCTATTTTGGAGAGTTCATGGTGAGCCGCTAATTGAGCTGCGGCACCGAATTTTATTTCCTTTGATTAACTTTATTACTGTCTTTTTCAATGTTAGACAATATAATCAGGATGATTATTCGGACTTGTATCATTTAGAAGCTCTTATACTGTGACACCAAATTTTAGGATGATAGAACTTGTATTTCACCTTATCAATGACTATGAGACTTTTTTTATGAATCCTTCATGTTTTTTTTTTTTTTTTTGCATTATATACTTATTAGAATCGGCTTAATAGGTTGTTAATGGTTCAGCTACC
The DNA here is from genome assembly GCA_034509755.1 of Anisodus tanguticus. Classification (NCBI taxonomy): domain Eukaryota; kingdom Viridiplantae; phylum Streptophyta; class Magnoliopsida; order Solanales; family Solanaceae; genus Anisodus; species Anisodus tanguticus. Next base: position 29,549,191 of record CM067558.1, read on the forward strand.
GGGTGGAGGTAGGTGACTTTACGGCTTGAAATTTGGATCGTGACAGCTTCAAGAGAGCTTGGATGTCAAGAATCAAGCTAAGAAGAGGGCCAAGAGAGCATTTGGAAGAAGTTGAAAATCAGTGCATTGCCTTCAGCTTTGTGGTCAACTATCATTAAGTGCCTTCAGCAAGGCCCAACCTGGATCCTGAAGTCATCTGAGATTGCGGCCATGACTGCGATCAACAATGATAAACTGAGGTCAGTACTTGTTAAGCCACCTGAACTGTTAGAACTTTCTTATTTTGGCCTAAATGTATTTCAAAGGCCTAGTTAACGATATATTTTACTTCAAAATAGCCATTTTAATTCTTGTATAAATATGCTGCTTAACCATTTTGGTAGTGGTGGATTTGTATAATGTATGAACGTAACACTCGTGTGTGAGTTTAGGTTTTGTCCTTGTAGATGTTCATTAACCTCTTGTGGAATCATCCCTAATATGATTGCCAAGTATCAGTGCAACTCTCTTCTCCTTTGTATTATTCTATTAATTGAATATATGTGTTCTAATTGCTAGTTTAACCTTTCTTTCTTCTAATTGTTGTTCTCCCCAATCTAATTTCTCCTTTATTACATATCTTGTGATTCTATCTCTATCCTTCATTTGTAATTATTTGTAGATGTGATTCACATCACTGGGTATAACATTCGTTTTTGTTATCTTTCAAATGTAAAGGAGCCACCCTCCATTGTGTGGCAGATCCATTCTATATGGACATGGTTCAAAGTTATAATCTAGTTAGAGGTAAGTTATGATTCCCCTCAAATTAATGTATATACTACTTGGTTATATCATTTCTCTACTCAAGGTTTCAGATGAGAACTTTAGTGATTTCTTGTAACTATTAGGAAAGTTTCACTTTAAATAAAAATAATAATTGTAATTTTTTTGAACCTTTAATCAAAAGTTCTATTACAAGACAAACTCCCTTTTTATTTACTAGTCAAAGACGATAGAAGATAATGTCAATCTCTTAATATTTCGATGGTAGTTTGAGAATGCGTTGAACTACTCTTAAAACATTTTTCCGACCATCATGCTTACCCACACAAACACACAAACATATAGTTACATGGACAAAAATCCCTAGTTTCATTGCATGTTGAACACGCATACCACAAATCTTTGGAAAACCAAACCTCGTATGATCCTTTTCTCTTCCCTAAATCTCATTCTATCCCTCATGCTGGCTTAAGTTCATAATTACAAAAAGTTCATTGCCTGATTGAAAAATTAGAAAACCTAAATCTAGACAAGAATGTACAAAACCATAAGTTTGTTATTGATAAATTTATTCATGCCACTGATATTCTTGTCTAGTGGTATTCACGTAGGTGCCTACTTGGGCTTAAATTGGGGGAGGCAGGCAACACAAAAGTTTGTTCCGTCTATGGTGGTGGATTTACTCTTACAGAATTCCATTCCGGAGTTGAGAATTTTTCAACCAAGCTTTAACGTTCTTGATGCTTTTGCTGACACCAATATCGGTCTTATCATCACCTTACAAGAGAACTTTTTACGAAAAGTGAAGGAGAAAAAGCAGATGGACCAGTATATTTATGAACGTGTAAAGTATTATAACGATAGAGGAGTTAAATTCAGGTACATGTAATGTGATGAATTCATTCCTACCTTTTTCTATATTGATAATGTTCGAATCAACAACAAACCATCTTTTTTTGTTTGTATCAATTGGAACTTTATTCCCCGATCTCCCATTATTTTCACCAAATTCAAAATTTCTATCTCATTTCTAGATTGGAACTCGATTCATACATAACTTGTTGATTTGTAGGTACTTGTACGTGGGAAACGAACCCTTTACCACATCATTATATAAGAGAGATCAATTTAACGATATTGTTCGTTTCCTGAGAATGACCAGAGAATCCCTTGATAGTTTCGGCCTCCAAGATCTTAAAGTAACAACGCCGCAATTACTGGACATCTTAAGAAACGTGACTAAGCCATCAGAAGGTGATTTTCGAGAAGATGTGAAGGACCGAATGATGGAATTCCTCGATTACGTTAACAAAACTGGTGGCCCTTTCGTTATCAACATTTTCCCAATCTATAATGTTTATAAATACGGATTTGATGTGGACTTTGCTTTCTTCGATAATAATTCCACGTTCAAAATTGTAGATGGAAATAACACCTACAATAATCTCTTCACTTTCATGTATGATACACTTGTTTGTGCTCTGACAAAGGCAGGTTATGGTAATATGGATATTATTGTCGGACAAATTGGTTGGCCTACAGACGGGTACATGAGTGCAAGTGAGGAAAATGCTGAATTTTTTTATCGTGGCCTTCTCAAATATGTTTCTAGGAAGGAAGGAAGGAACTCCACTACGCCCAAATAGAGATATAACTATGTATTTCAATTCCTTAACAGATGAGAACATGATTCTTGCGGATTATGGCCCTTATCAGAGACACTGGGGTATCTATAAACACAATGGTCAACCAAAGTATAGAATTGATTTCACCATGCAAGACCGAGATATCAAACCAACCGTCGTCAAAGGTACTATTTATGTTGAATTGTGTGATTGCCGAGGGTTAATAGGAAACAACCTCTCTACAAAGGTAGAGGTATGACTGCGTACATCTTACCCTCCCCAGACCCCACTTGTGGAATTACACTGGGTTTGTTGTTGTTGTTGTGTGATCATCTAATCTAAATGCTTTAGCTATCAGAGAATATGGATTTTCCTCCATCTTCCATCCCTTTCAACGTGTTCTTCATATCATCTAATTCCCTCTTACACGTTATTTTTCTTATAAATGAGAATGTCATGAATTAGGTCTCAATGGAACAAAAACGTTAGATGAACTGAATAAGAACAGAAGGAATAAAAAGAGAAAAAAGCTAAGAACTGCAACAATGTCATTGTCTACCGCTGCGATGACATTACTGACGACAGAGAGAGAAGAGTGGTAGTCTGGAAAGGAAATAGATTACCTCTACTTGCTCCATCTGTATTGCAGTAAAGCATTCCTACAATTGGCATTCTACCTTAACATAGAATAATTTAGTTTTATAATTACCTAGGTATTGGATCATAGCAAAAGTCTTGTACAGTGACACAGTGCATCAAATTTAAACTCTTTTAACTCTATTTATTATGTCTCAATACGTGTATTTTAATTTTCTTCCATGGATTAATTTTCTTTTTCTTTTTGGGGTGTCAAGTGAAATTTAGACCCACATGACTTCTTAACTATATATATCCTGAACAGGTACAGTGCAAATGCCAAAAAGATGGTGTGTGTTTGATGGTATGACCGATCACAATGAGACGGTGGTATTGAAAGATTACGAGTACGCCTGTTACGACTCAGACTGTAGTGTCTTCGGCGCTGGTGCAACTTGTGATCACCTCAGTTTCGCAGAGAAGGTTTCTTATGCATATAATATGCATTACCAAATGAAAAATCAAAATATGCAGAAATGCGAATTGGTAGGCGCTTTTATCAGCACAACTAATCCTTCAACTCCAGACTGTGAGTTCCCAATTCAGATCTTAACCGCAGAGGTTGTGGATGGTGGATCTGCAATAACAAAGAGATACTAGAGATCCACCCATTCAACAATAAATATTGTTGTACCTTAATAACGATATATACTGGCCTTATTAACTTGATTTCATGCATGACCTATATATATATGTATTATATTCAGGGCAGATCTACTGTAGGAGGTATGGGTTCTCGGGAACTCAGTAGCTTTTGCCCATTTTACTAAATAATCTAGTAAATAGATAAAGATATTTAGGTAGGAACCAAATGTTAGATAGTTTCTAATACAGGAGGTCTTAACTTGAATAGATAAATCTGTTCATGAAAGAGGATGATTATTCTGAAAAGTCATCTCTCAAATTCTACAAATATATGGACACTTTTGAAGTAGCATATGGAAAAATTTGTAGGTACAACACGGACTTTGTTGTATCCGAAAGGAAAATGCTTGTATTTTCTCCAATTTGTATGCGCCTCAAAGTCATTTCTTCTCCGATTACGTTTACCTATTTTTCTCACAATCTTAAAGAGATATGGTGTTATTCCTATGGAGAATTCGAAATAGCATTGCCAGAAAGAAGATATTGCCACTCTGTAACCAGTTTTTTTTCTCTGTCCATGTTCGAACTTTGAAGGCAGAATAGTTAAAAGTGACAAGTTTTGTGAGGTTAATATTACTTGGCTTTTTAACCCACTGAAATTTGCTCGTGTGTTTGGGTATGGAAAGAATTGAACCGAAAGTGATTAGATGTTTTTTTTATTTGTCTGTCGTCGACACACTAGTTGAAAATAATTTCAATAAATCCTGCTGTGTATTTGTCGGTCTTCACAACACAAGGCAAAGCCAATTATAAGGAGAGATAAGACACAAAAAGGCCAAGTAAATCTTCCAGTGAAACACTGCCCAGAGAGCAGTATACGAAAGTAAAATGCAAAGAACATAATTTAACGGGCACAATCGTTATTCTATTTCTCTTTTTTGGAGTGCATCAAGTAACCCCGTTTCATACATAGGAATGAAGCAAATGAAAGTGATGATCACATAAACAAAATGGATCAAAAATCCGCTCTCACTTTCTTTAACTCTACTTACTATTTAATTATGAATTTCTATCCTTTATGATTTTTGAGAAATTTATTTTCATAAATATAGGGCAGATGATCCACTTGTGATGATCATGAAATGCATTCGAAATAAATTTAAGAATAACATATTTGATATGCTAGTTATAAATTTGTTATTATGCGCCAAAAAAATTATCATGGCATAATTATGTTGCATAAAGATCATGTGAATTTTACTTTCAAGTTGTGAAATGATATATATATGAATTCCTTTTTTAATGGATAATATTCATATTTGAAAGTTATTAGAATAATTTGAATTTCAGAGAATTGATAATTTTGTTACTAGATCATTTTGCATTCATTAAAGGTTGAAGACTTTTTCTTCTTATTAAATGCTCATATGTCATATGAATCATGGAAATACTACAAAGGATTATTTGAAATCCATTAAAAATATTTTAAAAAATTAAAGTCTTTTATTAAAATACATGTGTTATAGAATGAATGCGATGATCTATTGAAGTTAATTAGATGTCCACATGAGCTACGAAAAGGACATTTGAAGATTCAAAGTGTGGGGGTTTGGACTTATGACTAAACACCAAACTGGATTTACGTCTAATAACTCGAGATTTTGTTAAACTCCCACAAAAAAAAATCATTAGCAGATATTGATAATGAATCTATTAATAATTGGTTCGGTTTTGGTGACAACTAGTTAATTAAATTACTAACCTGATGGTTGGTCATGTGTCATTTCAGAAATATTGTGCACGTTTGTGAAAGAATGTCATTTGAAATGTTATGTTCTCTAGTGTAAATATGTCATTTGAGAGGTTTTAACTTTCACAATAAGATTTCAAAATTCAGTATTATTTGCAAAGACACTTATAAATATTTAAAGTGTGGGGTGCTTGGCTTATGATTGATAGTCAATAATATTTGAAGAAGTTTATGATATAAAATTATTTTTTCAACTCCCACTGAAAGAAATAGTCCCCTGATTATTTTCATTAATTGAAAGGTTATAGATACAAGTTACATATTTCTATAATAGAAGAATCGTATTCCTATTATACTCCTAAAACCTTATTCTATTTGGATACTAACTATACATTTATGGTAATACAATTATTATGGTAAGTGTACAATATTAATTACATTAGAATATTACCTAAACTAAGAGACTAAATATTTCCTAAATTATTACATGATACACGGTATTGTGGAGGGAATCCGAGAGCATTAATATACACATGTATATTTAACACACCCCCGCAGTCATAGCGGGCGATCTTCGAACGCTGAGACTGTCCCTAAAATCTTCAAAAAGGACCGAGGGTAGACCCTTTGTAAAGATGTCGGCAATTTGATATCTTGACGGGACATGGCAGACGCGTACCTGACCCCGAGCAACCTTTTCGCGGACAAAGTGAATGTCCATCTCGATATGTTTAGTGCGCTGGTGCTGAACCGGATTACCTGAAAGGCAGATGGCACTAATATTATCGCAATACACTAAGGTTGCCTTCTGAATGGGACAATGAAGCTCCAAAAGCAAATTACGTAACCAACATGATTCTGAGACCACATTAGCTACCCCTCGATATTCAGTCTCGGCACTTGAGCGGGATAGAGTCGACTGACGCTTTACCGGCCAGGAGACCAAGTTGTTGCCAAGAAACATACAATAACCCGACGTCAACCGTCTGGTGTCGAAACAGCACCCCCTAATCAGCATCTGTATACGAGACAAGTGTGGACGTCGAGGATGGATACAAATGCAAACCATAGTCAAGTGTACCTTGAATATACCGAATTATGCGTTTGAGCACATTCATGTGCTCAATTCTGGGATCATGCATGAACAAACACACCTGCTGGACAGCATATATAATATCTGGTCTCGTAAAGGTAAGATACTGAAGGGCCCCTGCAAGACTGCAATAGCGGGTCAGATCCTCGTAGGGTGCGCCGGCCGCGGCGCTAAGCTTGGGCTTCATATTAACTGGAGTGGAAGTGGACTTACAGGATGACATCCCAGCCCTCTTGATGATCTCAGCTGCATAATTTTGTTGAGACAAGAACAATCCATCAGAATAGCGATTGACGACAATCCCCAAAAAGTAACTTAAGGGCCCTAAGTCTTTCATAGCAAACTCAGAGCTGAGCATGGTCATGATAGACTGGCGTAAGGCATCGGAAGAGGCAGCCAAAATGATATCATCCACATACAATAGAATGTAGGCCAATGACGAACCACGACGGTAGATGAACAAGGAATTATTTGACTTGTGGTGAGTGAACCCAATAGTCAAAACATAGTCAGCAAACCTTGTATACCAGGCTCGTGGAGACTGCTTAATCCCATATAAGGACTTCTTTAACAAACAGACATGATGAGGATGGTTGGGATCCCTGAATCCCAACGGCTGATGCATATAGACTGTTTCCTTGAGATCACCATGTAGGAAAGCATTTTTGACATCCAACTGATGAATAGGCCATGCCTTAGAAAGAGCTAAGCTAAGCACAGTGCGAATGATAGCCGGCTTGACCACCGGACTAAACGTCTCACCATAATCAATACCAACCTGCTGAGTCTTACCATCACCCACAAGTAGCTCCTTATGTCGGGCAAATGAACCATCTGAGTTCTCCTTATGAGCAAAAATCCACATAGACATGATAATATTAATACCAGATGGACGGGGCACCAACTCCCACGTCTTACAATCAATAAGAGAATTATATTCATCAATCATAACAATTTTCCAATTCGAGTCATTTAAGGCAGACACATGATTACGGGGCAAAGGGGATTTAGAGACATTCGAATGTAAATTTAAATATATTTTTGGTGTAAAAACACCCCATTGACTACGAGTGATCGGTCTATGACTCGAAGAAGAATTGAGTGGATTTTAGAAATTTGTTGGGCTCGGGTCGGACTGGCCACCAGGCAGTGGGCCTGATGGCCCAACTCGGGAAGCAGTAACAGTGGCCGAAACAGGAACTAGACCAGTTCCAATATTGGGCTGGACTGGCCCAATTGCTGAAACTGGCCCAGTGACAAAATTGGGCAGAGAGGGTTGTGACGGGCCAGTGGGACCAGCGGGCAGTGGGCCCGCTGGAGAATTTTGGGTGCGGGAGATGTCCAAAAAATGCTGAATAATATATGGAGATATTTGGTCATCCAAAAAATTATACGAACTAGGCTCGGGAGTATGAACTTTAGTAAAGGGAAATTGAGTTTCATAAAAAATTACATGGCGATTAATGATGATTCTCTTGGAGGATAAATCAAAGCATTTGTAACCACGATGATTAGACGGATAACCCAAAAACACACGGAGTAGACCGGGTCTGAAGTTTGTTAATTGTGGTGGACGGAAATAACGGATAACACAAGCACCCAAAAATCCGAAGATGAGAATTAGAAGGATCCTTATTATATAAAATTTGGAGGGGGGAAGAATATGTCAGACCTTTAGAAGGTATTATGTTAAGGAGATATGTAGCCATTTGAAGGGCATGATGCCAAAAATATGGGAGTACGGAAGCATGAATTAAGAGAGTGCGAACAATGTTATTTATGGAACGAATTTTGCGTTCGGCTTTCCCATTTTGTGAAGATGTATGAGGACAAGAAAAACAAAAATAAAATTGATCTCATTATTAGCACAAAACTCCCGAAACACCTTATTGTCATATTCTTTGCCATTATCACACTGAATATTTTTTATTTCTCTTTCGAATTGGGTTATAATGAATGCTCTAAATTTTAAGAAGACGGAAAACACTTGAGATGTATTTGCAATCGAAAACGTCCACAAAAATTTAGAATAATCATACAAAAAGAGAACATAATACCGATGACCTAACAAACTTAGAATAGGAGACGTCCATAGGTCGCTATGAATAATATCAAATGGCATTGAAGTATGAGAATTTGAGTCTACAAATGGCAACTTCACAATTTTTCCTAAAGAGCAAGACTGACAATTTGGAGTACTATTCGTACCCTTACATGAAATAAAATTATTTTTATATAATGACGACAAACTAGAAGATCCCGGATGACCAAGACGAGTATGCCACAAGGAAGGAGCAAGGGCTGCAAACGATGATGGCAAGGCTTGACTCGATGGACTGAAACCGGACGTGATAGGATAAAGATCTCCCTGACTATCAAACCTCATGAGAGGACTTCCCGTCTTGAAATCCTTCACAGAGAAACCAAACGGATCAAATTCAACGGAAACGGAATTGTCAGTGGTGAACTTTCGGACAGACACTAAGTTTTTAATCAATTTCGGGGCATGTAAAGTATTTTTCAAGATAAGGGGTGGATTGGGGGGAGACAAAGTTTTCTGACCATAACCCTGAATTGGAATAGAGTTACCATTACCGACAATTATACCCCGAGGGTTGCTCAAATTAGAATAAGATGAGAGAGTACCTGAATCGGATGTCATGTGGGTAGTGGCACCGGCGTCCATATACCAATTCGGGTCTGGTTGAGTCAAACCCAGTGTATGCATCACGGACTCGATATCGGTCTGAGTGAGGCCTGCTAGGTGGTGAGCTTGTAGAGGTTGGGGCCCAAGAATTCCAGAAGTGGAATGTCATGGGCCGTAACTGCTGGAATTTCTGGGCCAGTTGGCAGTGGGCCATAGAGGCTGCTGGAAAGCCCACTGGCCAAATGTTGGAATTTGTTGTGGAGGTGGGTCGTAAGGCCACTATCCACTGGTCCAAGCCCACGGCCCAGAGGCCTAAGGCTGAGACCAGTGGGTCGGTGGCCCACCGTAACCGGGATGGGGTCCACTGCCACTGATTTGGCCACCGTGACTGCTGCCGGAGCCACCGTGTTTGCCCCCGTAATTTTTTTCATTATTTTTCCGACCATTCTTGCTACCCCCGTGTGATCGGTTTTGGTTCGAATTGTTACCAAAATTTTGAGGACTAGTGGATGAAGTCATCATGATCACGGGACTAGCATTAGTAGCCGCCTTTTTAGCCAAACCGGCTTCTTCCAAGGTAAGCATGGATCGGGCTTGATAGAACCTTGGAAGAGGATTACTTTGACGAAGGAGAGTTCCATCGCCACTATAGGCCTCGGATAGGCCAGCAACCATCTGTAAAACAAGACGATCTTCACTAACTGGCGCACCAACATTGCAGAGTTGGTCCGCTAATTCTGTCAATCTTTTGCAATATGCTTAAACGTTCGGAAATTTTTCCATGTTGACGTGGGAAAAATTCTGTTCAAGGGTAACAGCTCTGGAATTTTGATTATCCTAGAATATGTCACGCAGTCTATCCCATGCAGCCATCGATCTAATGTCTGGCTCAATAATCGTCTACAATAGGTCGGTAGAGATAGTATAATAAATCCACTGAAGGACGGTGGCCTCAAGTGTTGTTCATAACTTAGCATCATCCTCGCGTTTAGGGACCTCCGTATCATCAGGAGCCGCGGGGATTATGTGATGGATGACTTGATGCGAACGAGCGTGAATTTTGAACAACTCGGCCCACGTTGCGTATTGGACGTTTTCTATTTCAATAATTATAGGGATATGATTCTTGATGTTAGAAACAACTAGGGTAGGGTGAAACGTGTTCTTTGACATAGACATAACGAAAGAACACTAGGTGATAGGGGGATTTGGAATAGAGATTTTGGAGAGCGGAAGAACAAATGGCAAACCCGAGGGGAGGGTTCGGTCTTGGCTGAGAATTGCAACAAGAAATTGAGAGAATTTTTTTTTGTTGGACCTAGTCTTTTGATACCATGAAAGAAATAATCCCCTGATTATTTTCATTAATTGAAATGCTATATATACAAGTTACATATTTTCATAATAGGAGAATCCTTTTCCTATTCTACTCCTAAAACCTTATTCTATTTGGATACTAACTATACATTTATGATAATACAATTATTATGGTAAGTGTACAATATTAATTACATTACAATATTACCTAAACTAGGAGACTAAATATTTCCTAAATTATTACATGATACACGGTATTGTGGAGGGAATCCGAGAGCATTAATATACACAATATACACATGTATATTGTGTATATTTAACACCCACAAAATATATCCTTGATATGATAGTGAATTTACAACTTGACAATTTTGGTGATGATTAGTTGATGAAATTACCAATTTGATGGTTAGGATATAAGCCTTCCTATAAATGTTGTGTTCTTTCATAAAAGTTGTGACTTTTTATGAAAAAATGTATCTATTAAAAGATAGCTTTTTTATATAGACATAACCGTTTATAAGCGACTGTATTAGTAAATTGGTCTATTTAGTGAACCAACATATGGTAATATTTGTTACACAAATGAAGATGCAATAATTGAGCATCAAAATAAACTTGTATTCCATAATGGAATAAGAATATTTAGTATGAAAATGACGTGGAATGGTTGATAAATGTGTTGTTGAAATGTTGTGACCACAACTGATGTAACCATTCAAAGTTATTTATATATGTAATGAAGCTACGATAAAAGTAGCTAGTACTTGGCTATGTAATGATAAGTCTAGACTTATTAGTCTGTGAAATATTTGTTTCTGATTTGTCATGACAATGATTTATATAAGTTGATCTTAGAGGATTTATTTGCGAGAAATGCAGTATAACAAACATGTGAGGGAATGAAACTAAAATCCTTAAATTAAACACAAGTGATGGAAATCCAACATTGAGTTAGTATATACTCTAATAATACAAGTTCAACGGGTAATAACAAGTCACTTGTACTTGCTAAAGCATGAGTCTCCTCATTTGGAGCCTTGATTCCAATGTACTGCATATTGTTATGTGAGGAATTAAGGAGTTGTTAAATGCCTGAAATAACATGGGCATAGTGACAAAGTCCGTAGTGAAAACTGTTACGAGAAGGTTGATTAATTTTTAATGAAATTAGTAAATGTCTGCAGTAACAGGGACATGATAGCTAATTTCACCTAGATGAATATTGAAGTGGTGTCGTTTCAAAGCAAGACTTAAATGATTGGTCTTGTAAGTATTCATGGAATCAGGATGAGCACATGGCCATAAACGTGCTAAAGCAAAACACTGGATTTTCTAAGCTATTAAATAATATTATGTTTGTGATATTTCCGATTTTGACACATGAAGTTGTGGTTCAAATCTTTAAAGATACCAATATCTTCATCAGAACTTCAAAGTATTCACACTAATAAAAAGTTCAAATCTATAATAAGATACTCTTCGGTATGCATAATATTATAAGAAATATTACAAATTAGTGGGGAATTGTTAGATAGTTTGTAATATAAGAGGTCTTAAATTGAATAGACACATCTGTTTCGAGGGGTGGGTGTTTGGAATTCAGTTTGATATTTTTAAAATTCGGGTTCGGTAATTCGGTAATTGATAGTTGAAAGTAAATAGCAAATACTGAACCGAAAAAATTCGATTCGGTAATCGGTAAATCTAACTTCGATTCGGTACGATATTCCTGTATTGAAGTTGGAGTTGGTCGTATTATAAATTTAATATCGTTCCTCCAATCATTTCTATTTTTTTATGCGGAGGCATGATATACCAATAACCAAAATTGTTTTGGATAATATATTTGTTTGAGAAAATACTCCATAATACAAAAGTGAAAGCACGGAAGAGAACATAACAAAAACAATCTAAAATCATGCAAAGTAAGACTAAGCAATGCTTTGTGTAAAACTATAATTCATTGTATTATGCTATGTAACTAGCAATTCTTTTCATTTTGAAAGGTTGATGAATGTGAAATTGTCAACATATTTAAATTTTAACTCACCGTATATTCGTAAGTGGTCTGCACCTCTTACAGATCAATGAGCTAATTCTGATTAATTAGTTTTGGGATGAACATGAAATTATCAGGAATGAAATGTTGGTACTTTGAAAAGAACAATTGATATATTAGTAAGTGGAGTTTGATAATCATCCATTTTAGTGCCTATATGAAGAATTTGTAAGCAGAAAATCCAAGATTTTTGCAGCGTATAAGGACTTGTTCGACTAAGAATTTTACAGAGGCAAAAACCTAAAATCACAAATACGGGTAGACGAAATTGCAATCATACCTTGGCTACAAAGAAGATTGGTATTGCAGAAGATTGGAACAAATATGAATATATATGGGTTATAACTATGGGTGGGATTTTAACCAATAAATAATTCGGTACTCGGGAAATAACGAATACCAAACGGTATTAATATCTCATACTGAATACGAATTCGAATATCGTAATTTTGAAATTTTACTCCCAAATATCATACCGAGTACCGAATTACCGAATTCGATTCGGTAATTCGGATTTCGGTATTTTATGCCCGGCTCTATCTGTTCATGAAAGGGTATAACTATTCTGAAAAGTCATCTCTCAAATTCTATATATGAAAAAGGGTCAAATATACCCCTCTACTTTCTTTTATTAGCTAAGTTTACCCTCCAATAGCGATAGTGAACAAAAATACCCCTGCCGTTATCAAAGTTTACACCTATTTGGATGGAAATCCCCAAATCAAACTCAATTTCCAATTTCACTTAAAACTACCCGTTGACTCGCCCCGACCCACCAATCAAATACAGTCCCCACCCCTACCCCCACCCCCCAGTATACCCCTCTACTTCAACAATCTTCTTCTTCAACAACAACAAATTGTTCCAAATTTCATATATAAACTCTCCAAGATTTCTCCGATTGCTTGCAATAATATTCAATCAAAACGAAGCTCGTTTGCGGTAATCCAACCTTTTAAGTTAACATTGTTTAGGAAATATTATATTGTTGTGATATGTTATTTATACTTCACGAGGGTTGACTAAATAAATTACGTAATATAATGATTAAAATGTTTCTGATATCAAATTTTGACGCGGATACTCAAAGATATTGAACCCGTTATTTTCCTGGCCAAAGAAATTATCCACTCCGATATGTCTGTCTTCTTCTTTGCTAATGTAAAATCATTTTTGTGCGTCTCAAAATTTGATATCAGAACCATTTTAATCATTATGTTACGTAATTTATTTAGTTCATACTTACTCATTGGAGCTTCTTATAAGTTGAATGTGACTTCATAACATATCATTTGGTGAATAATTGAAGCAGAGGGGTATATTTGGGGGTGGGGTAGGGGATGGGGGCTGTGTTTAATTGGTGGGTTGGGGCAGGTAATTTTGAGTCAAATTGAAAATTGGGTTTGATTTGGGAATTTTCATCCAAATAGGAGTATAGGTGTAAACTTTGGTAACGACAAATATATTTTTGTTCACTATCGCTAACGGATGGTAAACTTAGCTAATAAAAAAAAATAGAGGGGTATATTTGACCATTTTTCCTTCTATAAATATAAGGACACTCTTGAAGTAGTATGTAGAAAAATCTACAAGTATAACACAAGGTTTGTTGTATCCTGAAGGGAATTACTTGTATTTTCTCCAATTTGTATACTATAACATCCTGTACTTTCGGGTCATGGGTTGAATCATTAGACGTATGTAAATAGACCCGAGCGTTGGAGGATTTTTGGTCATATTCATGTACGCAAATGAAGGGCTTAATATATAAAAAGGATGCGATCCCGAGATAATTTAGGACTTAATAAGTGTGACGATGGAGATTAATAATAATAGATGTACCTCCCAAAAGAGGTTATAAACTAGTAGTATATCGCACGATTATGACATTGAGTATATGAAAGTTTTATAAATCATTAAGATTTAAGTGAATTGAGATCAAAAAATTAATTATGTGTGTGATTAATCAATTGTGGCATTTAATGGAAAATGGGACAAGTATTACATTTGATTACTAAGTTGACACGTGGTGTTAGCAAAAGGGATGACCAACCTTATAAGGTGTTTTGGTGGCAATATATTAGGACAAAGTGATAAGGTGGACTACAAAAAGGCCACATGTAAAGGGACATAGTATGTATATCTTTTATCCAATTTTTTTTTGTGAATTCATTTAAGCAAAAATATGAGTAGCATGTATAGTATAGAGTAGTGGCCGTGAAGTTGGGTTTTCTTTTCCAGCAACATATTCATGGTAGGGAGACAATATTTTTCTTAAAAAAAAAAAAAGAATGAAGATTAAATTCACGAATAACAAGCAAACCTCTCTCCTTCCCGTTTCCTTTTTTAGCAAAGTGCTGCATAGTTTTTGTAAGTTAAATTAAGAATTTAAATGCGATTATTCCCCTGAAGGTTTCACAATTATAATACCGGTTTCCCCCGAATCATAGTAAGTCAAAAATTACTTCGTAGTGAAGTAAAGTGGCTGAGAGCTCTAAAGAAGGCATAGTTTTTGACATATAAATCTAAGTTGTGAAGGAGGATGGTTCGATCGTTATCATCGAAGGATTGACTGAAAGGTATGTTAAGACAAATTATTTCTTCTATTGACATGTTCTATGTACAAAACGTGAACGTAATATTGTTCCACAAATGATTCTATTCTTAGAAGTTAAGTATGTCCATGTTACTCATTCCTATGAAATTTATTTCAAAGCATGTCTAAATATATTCCTAGATCCTTACTGAGGTATAAGGAAAAGATGTCAGTATTCATAATGTTAATCAGAGGTGACACGTCTTTGCGTCACTCCGACAAACTTATAGTGTCATATTATCATATCATTCATGCATTACCTTCATGGACATGCCTTGACCTCAAAAGAGTTATATACTCTACTATATGTATGCATTATATATGTATGGGGAATGGGAAAATGAATACGGTGTTATATACGCACACCACCTGCAGCTAGTACAGATATATATGATGATGATTATGCTCACAGAGGCCGAAATGATATGATGAGAGACGACGTTATATACGCATATGTGCATGACCGCATTGTGCGTGGCATTTAGGCATATATGCATATTATGGCCCACAGAGGCATTCTACACAGACATGGTACTTAGGCATATCATGGCCCTCAGAGGCATTCTCCTTGCTTGGTTGTTTCTTGTCTCATGTTACTTTCAGGTCTTTATTATGCTATTCTTCATGCCTGACATACTCAGTACATCATTCGTACTGACGTCCCCTTTGTCTAGGGATGCTGCGTTTCATGCCCGCAAGCTCAGGTAGACAAGGCGACGGTCCGCACTAGCAGGTTGATGGTCCAGCTGATATTGGAGCACTATATTTGTTCTAGAGTTGCAGTCTAGTCGTGGTATGATATTTTGGTTATGCGTTGGGGTATGGCGGGGCCCTGTCCCAACCTTATGATGTCACGTACTCTTTAGAGGCATGTAGACAGATGTCCTGTGTATGATAGTCATGTATGGCCTTGTCGGCCTTGGTATGTATATGTGCATAGGTTGGGCTCCTCTATTTGTAAGATGTGACGTAGCCCATGCTTAATTACGGTTAGGCGATAATACGTGATTAGTGATACCCGGTAAGTAAGGCCTGGGTGCCCGTCATGACCCTCCGATTTGGATCATGACAAACTTGGTATCAGAGCATGTCTGTCCTAGGGAGTCTACAAGTCGTGTCTAGTAGAGTCTTGTTTATGGGTATGTTATGCACCACACTTGTAGACCGGATACTACATGGCATTTAGGATGATGGTTACCTTTATTCTTGATCTAGAATCGTGTTGCAGAGCTGAGTTGTAAGAATTCTCTCTGTAAACCTTATCGTGTTTATGATTACAGCAATGCCTTTTCACAATAGGGCTATGATTAGCAGGGAAATTGAGGTTGGATTGAGTCTAAATGCAAGTAGTATGTTCTCTATTGAAACATATACGTCAGAGGGTATGAATAAGTTGCTTTTCCAGTCACGACTTCATCCTAGAACATCCGATATGTCACGACCCAAACCGTAGGGCCGCGACGGGCACCCGGATCCCACCTGCCGGGTACCGCTATTTTTACAATAAACATCTAATCATAATTAATTACGGACTAAGTCGAAAGAAAATTTTGAACAACCAGGTAACCAACTTATATATATACATATACCAAGGACGACAAGGCCATACAAGACTACTACACACAGGACACCTGTCTACAAGCCTATAAGAGAGTACACAATATCAACAGGTCGGGACAAGGCCCCGCCATACCCATATAGACACGCAAAATTGTATCATACCAAAATCAGACCGACACTCCGAAAGAGATGAGTGCTTCCAAAAATCCGCTGAAACCTGCAACCTATTCATGTGGGTCGTCGCCTTGCCTGTGTGAACCTACGGGCATGAAACACAGCGTCCCCCGATAAAAAGGACGTCAGTACGGCTGATGTACTAGATATGTCAGCCATAAATAACAGCATAACATTGATATACCAATAACTGAAACATAAACAACTGACCAACACTAATTGCCTCTGAGGGCCCTAATACACCTGCCTACATGTTATGTGTTATGCACAATGCAGTGTCCATATTCATTGGCTTTGTCGGGCAATTTCCTTACCATGACAGCCTATGTGGGCATCATACCATGTAATGGTTAACGAACATGTGCATGATGCAAGTGTTGTATGTATATATAAATATATATATATATATATATATATGTTAGTTTTGCGGATCGTGTAACCCGTCCCAATATATATATTAGTGTTACAGATCATGCAACCCGTCCCAATAAGCCATACAAACATCACATCATCACATCATATTGGCCTCTTTTGTGATAGTTTGTACCAGCTGCAGGTGGTGTGCATATATAACGCCTTTCCCTTTCCCCTATCCCCTTTGGCAAACACGGTGAATGTCAACACCTTTTCCGTATGCCTCAATAAGACTTAGGAACATATTTAGACATGCTTTTAGCATAGGAATCAATAACATGAATATTCTTAACTACTAGGAGTAGAATAAATTATGGAGCAATATCACAGTTATATTTCGTTACATGGAACATGCCAAAATAAAGAAATAATTTGTCTTAACATACCTCAATTTACGATCCTAGAAATAACTACGATGGGTTAATCTCCCTTTAAATCCCAATCTCAAACCCACGCTTAAAAGTAGTAAAAACACGTTGCTTCATAATATTGAATCGGACAGGAGCAAAATTTATGTTTGTTACTGCCTCCGAATCGAAAATGTTGTTGCCTTCTGATGGAAAAAAACTCATCAACTTCGAGCATTCCAAAAGCTACTTTCCAATTGTTGCCTTATGATTTATGCTACTGTTTTAATCTTAAAGAATTGTCTAACTTAGGATGAAATGCCTCTAAATGATTGCCCATCATTAACCCCTTAGGCTAGTCATCTTAGGCATTTAGTGTAAACATTACACGTATAAAAACCCCATTAACTCTTGTCCCTCATAATGATTAATCAATCCCACATAATTAATTATGTGATCCCAATTCACTTAAACCTTGATAACTTATATGACCTTCATATACTCAATGTCATAATTTGTGATATGACACTAGTCCATAACCTTTTTATGCACGTACCAAATTTATTTTCGGCTTCCGTCGTTACACTTGTTACATCCAAAATTGTTTCAGGTTTAATCCTTTTATATACTAATCTCTTTATTAGCATAAATAAATATAACATAAATTTTCCTAACGCTCGGGTCTATTTACACATGCCTAGCGATTTTATATACGCTTAGCGATTTAAATCGTAACCCGAAAGTACGGGACGTTACATTTTTCCCCCCTTAGAAACATTCATCCTCGAATATTGGGGTAACATATCTAATCCCCGTTACATAGCCCGAATATACAATCGTTAAACATCATGACAGGAATTGGAATTTACCTTAGGCTTCACTTGAAATCTCGACATTAGTCTGGAATAGGTGTGGATATTTGCGTGTCATTTCCTCTTCCGCTTCCCATATCATCTCTTCCACGTTCCTCTTTCTCCACAGAACTTTTACATAAGCTACTTCCTTAGTCCTCAGCTTGCGGACTTGTCGATCTAGGATAGCAACAGGAATTTCTTCATATGACAGATCCTCTGTAATATGCACATCCTCAATTGGTAAAATTCGAGAAGGATCTCCAACACATGCTCTCAACATGGAAATATGAAAGACTAGATGAACACACTTCA
The DNA here is from genome assembly GCA_034509755.1 of Anisodus tanguticus. Taxonomy (NCBI): domain Eukaryota; kingdom Viridiplantae; phylum Streptophyta; class Magnoliopsida; order Solanales; family Solanaceae; genus Anisodus; species Anisodus tanguticus. The sequence goes on from CM067558.1 coordinate 29,567,928, forward strand.
ACTCTGAAGGTAAGTCCAATTCGTACGCTACCTGGCTAATTCGTCGAATTATGTGATATGGCCCAATATATCTTGGACTAAGCTTTCCTTTCTTCCCGAATCTCATTACACCCTTCATCGGCAAAATCTTCAAAAATACCCAGTCGTCTACTTGAAACTCTAAGTCTCGCCATCGCACATATGAGTATGACTTCTGACGACTCTGAGTTGTTAACAACCACTCTTGGATAAGCTTTACTTTTTCTATGGCTTGGTGTACCAAGTCAGGTCCAAATAAATCTGATTCGCCAACCTCGAACCATCCAACAGGAGATATACATCTTCGTCCGTACAAGGCCTCACATGGAGCCATTTTAATACTGGCATGATAGTTGTTATTGTACGCGAACTCAATAAGGGGCAAGTGATCATCCCAACTTCTCTTAAAGTCCAAAACACAAGCTCGTAACATGTCCTCGAGCATTTGAATCATTCGCTCAACTTGACCGTCTGTCTGAGGATGAAAATCCGTACTCAAATTAACTCGGGTGCCTAACCCTTTCTGAAATGATTTCCAGAAGTTAACTGTAAACTGAGCACCTCGGTCAGATATAATAGATATAGGCACACTATGAAGTCGAACTATCTCCTTAATATATAACTTCGCGTAATCTTCGGCAGTGTAGGTAGTTTTCACCAGCAAGAAATGAGCTGATTTGGTCAGTCTATCAACAATTACCCAAATAGAATTAAATTTCTGATAGGAATGAGGTAAACCCGTAATGAAGTCCATATTAATCATGTTCCATTTTCATATCGGAATCTCAATGTTCTGAGTCAAGCCACTAGGCCTTTGGTGTTATATTTTTACCTGCTGACAATTGGGGCACTGAGCTACAAACTCTGCCACGCTCTTCATGTCATTCCACCAATAAATACCCTTGAGACCATGATACATTTTAGTTGATCCTGGATAAATAGAGTATTGTGAACAATGAATCTCCATCATAATTCTATCCCACAATCCTGCTATATTTGGAACACATAGACGACCCTGGTGCCTGAGAGTTCGCTGTTTGTCAATCTCAAAGGTCGTGGTCTTATTTTGTTGAATGTTCTATCTTATCTTCTTCAAACTAGGGTCTTCCCACTGACGTTCCTTAATTTCTGATATAAGGGATGATTTTGACACATTTTGGACCATAAACCCACCATCCTCCAAATCCACTAGTCGGACTCCCAAACTAGCTAACTGATGAAGCTCTCTTACCAATTCCTTCCGTTTGACTTGCACTGGCATCAAACTGACTATTGACTTACGGCTAAGTGCGTCTGCTACAACATTAGCTTTGCCAGGGTGATATAAGATGTCCACATCATAATCTTTCAATAACTCAAGTCATCTTCTCTCAAATTCAGCTCTTTTTGTTTGAATATGTATTGCAAACTCTTGTGATCCGTAAAACTGTTTACATGAACACCATATAAATAGTTCCGCCAAATCTTCATTGCATAGACTACTGCGGCCAACTCTAAATCATGTGTCGGATAGTTAGTCTCATGTTTCCTCAATTATCTTGAAGCATATGCAATCACTTTACCATGCTGCATTAGCACGCATCCTAAACCTTTTCCCGAGGCATCACAATATATAACATAACCTTTTGGACCCTCTTGGAGAGTAAGGACTAGTGCCTATGTTAATCTATCCTTTAACTCCTGGAAGCTCCGCTCGCAAGCATCGGACCACTGGAATTTTATAGCCTTTTGTGTTAACTTAGTTAGTGGCGTTGATATGGTAGAAAATCCTTCTACAAACCTTCTATAATAGCCGGCTAAGACAAAAAAGCTGCGAACCTCTGTTGGAGTCGTAGGCCTCGGCCAATTCCTCACCGCTTCAATCTTCTGAATGTCAACTCTTATACCCTCGTCAGACACTATATGACCAAGAAAAGCCACTGACTTCAACCAAAACTCACATTTGGATAGCTTTGCATACAACTTATGGTCCCGGAGCGTTTGTATTATTATTCACAACTGATCCACATGCTCAATTTTTTAGTGAGAGTAAACTAGAATATCATCTATAAATACTATCACAAATATGTCCAGGAATGGGCGGAACACGCTGTTCATTATATCCATAAATGTTGCTGTTGCATTTGTAAGTCCAAATGACATTACTAGGAACTCGAAGTGCCCATACCTTGTCTTAAAGGCCGTCTTCGGAATATCCTTCTCCTTAACCTTTAGCTGATGGTACCCCGAACTTAGGTCAATTTTTGAGAAACATCTCGCACCTTGTAACTGGTCAAACAAATCGTCAATTCGGGGAAGAGGGTACTTGTTCTTGATAGTAACTTTATTTAGCTGCCAATAGTCGATACACATCCGTAATGAGCCATCTTTCTTTCATACGAACAATACCGGCGCCCCCCAAGGAGATATGCTAGGCCAAATAAAGCCTTTCTCGAGCAAATCCTTTAATTTCTCCTTCAATTCTTTCAATTCAGTTGGAGCCATTCTATAAGGAAGAATAGATATCGGTTAAGTTTGTGGCAACACATCTATACCGAACTCAATTTCCCTTTCAGGAGGAAGGCCTGGAAGTTCGTCTGGGAATACATCAAGAAATTCATTGACCACCGGAATTGATTGACAACTAGGTGGTTCAACATTGACATCTCTTGCCCGTACAATATGGTATATACACCCTTTGGAGATCATCTTTCTTGCCTTAAGTATGAAATAAACCCCCCTTTTGGCGTTGCCGTATTACCTTTCCATTCAAGGACTGGCTCGCCTGGAAATTAGAATCTAACAATCTTTGTTCGGCAGTCAACATTAGCGTAGCATGACGCTAACCAATCCATGCCCATAATAACATCAAAGTCAATCATTTCTAATTTAACTAAATCTGCTAGGGTTTGATAACTACAAGCTAATACCGCACAATTTTGATAGATCCGTCTAGCGATTACCGATTCACCAACCGGTGTGGATACCACAAATGGATCCCTTATCAACTCAAGATCGATACCAAATTTACAGGCAACGAAATGTGTAATTTATGATAAATTTGAGCCTGGATCTAACAACGCGTACACATTATGTGAAATGACCGATAACGTACCTGTAATGACATCAGGTGAGGATTCCTGACCCTGTCGTCCCATCAGTGTATAAGTACGATTTTGGCCCCTTTCTCTGCCTCGACCAGATAACGTTTGTTGACTCTGCCCTAACGGGCATACTAATTGGGATGAAGCTGCTGCAGATCCGACCGGTTGGGCTCTAACACCTTCACCTTTCATCGGACAATCTCGCGCTATATGACCACACTCTCCGCAAGAATAGCATACTCTTCCCTCTTGTTGACACGACCCTGTATGGGTCCCACCACAATGCACATATCGAGCCAATGATAGCCTTATCTGCATAGAATTCCCTTTATAGTAAGATTCTGGTGTTCGTGAACTCTGGCCTGGTCCCGTTTGAATATATCGATCAACCCTCAATCCTGAAAATGGCAATGATGCGTCAACTGCTGGGTAAAATGGTCGCATGTAAGGCTGTGGCCTGGGCTCACCTTCGAAGTCCCTCACGCTACTTACATATCGAGCCCTTTTATGATGGCCCCTATCACGCTTTCGATCGACCCGTTGTTTCCTCTTGCGATCCTCCAGGTTCTGTACATAAGCCTGGATACGAGCAATATCCATATCCGGATTCAAAGAAGTCGTAGTACACTCGTTGACCAAATGTGGCCCCAAGCCAATATCAAACCAGTGTACCTTGTCACTCATTTCAGCTATAGTTGTAGGAGCATATCGAGCCAAGGAATTAAATTACAAACTATATTCTCGAACGCTCATATTGCCCTGTTCAAGACATATGAACCTGTCCTGTCTGGCCCATCGAAGCTCAACTGGCAGAAAGTGTTGTAGGAATGCCTCTGAAATTCTCTCTATCCTGATGGTGGAGCACAAGGTCTCCTAGATTGCTCCCATGTATTAAACCTTGTTACTGCGACATCCCGCAGTCTATAAGAAGCAAACTTTATCGACTTGGTATCTGTAGCATCCATCACCCGCAAAGTGCGCTTTACTTGATCCAGAAAATTCTGCGGGTATGCATTCAAGTCAATTCCTGTGAATACCAGAGGGTCTAGATTGATGAAATCCCGAGCTCTTGCGTTAGCAGCTCTATCAGAAGGACTGAGAACCTGACGTTGGGCCTGAGTGGCCACCAATTATGTCAATAACTGAACCACACTCCGTATATCAAGATCCACGTATGGAGTATCATGTGGAGGAACTAGAGGTGTTGCAGTTCCACTAATCTCCTCTGATGGTGATGTACTGGGAGAACCATATGAAGGAGTCGTACCGAGGGTCTCACCTTGGCCCTCGCTAATGGGTAGTAATCGGTTGGTACCTTTTCCCGCAGTCGTATTCAACTCCCTCATACTCGTGGACTTCTTCCTTGCGGTAGGCATTGCTGGAATCATAAGCACAAAATGGATTAGGAGTGCAATACTTATAACTCAGTTCTATAGCATGATTTATGAAATGAAAGAACGTAAACCACCCCTAAATGTCAGGCAGCCTCCTGCTTATAGGTATGGTGCAAAACATACCCATAAACAAGACTCTACTAGACACGGCTTATAGACTCCCTAGGACAGACATGATCTGATACCAAGTTTGTCACGACCCAAACCGTAGGGCCGCGATGGGTACCCGAATCCCACCCGCCGGGTACCGCCATTCTTACAATGAACATCTAATCATAACTAATTACGGACTAAGCCGAATGAAAATTATGAACAATCATGTAACCAACTTATATATATATATATATATATATATACCAAGGCCGACAAGGCCATACAAGACTACTACATACAAGACACCTGTTTACAAGCCTCGAAGAGAGTACACAACATGAACAGGTCGGGACAAGTCCCCGCCATACCCATATAGACACGCAAAATTGTATCATACCAAAATCAGACCGACACTCCGGGAAGAGAGGAGTGCTTCCAAAAATTTGCCGAAACCTGCAACGTATTCATGTGGGATATCGCCTTGCCTATGCGAACCTGCGGGCATGAAATGCAGCATCCTCCGACAAAAGGGACGTCAATACGGCTGATGTATTGGGTATGTCAGGCATTAATAACAACATAACAGGGATATACCAATAACTGAAACATAAACAACTGACCAACAATAACTGCCTTTGAGGGCCCTAATACACATGCCTACATGTTATGCACAATGCAGTGTCCATATTCATTGGCCTCGTCGGGCAATTTCCATCATATCATGTAATGGTTAACAAACATATGCATGATACAAGTGCGGTATATATATATATATATATTAGTGTAGCGGATCGTGCAACCCGTCCCAATATATGTTAGTGTTGCGGATCGTGAAACCCTTCCCAATAAGCCATACAGGCATCACATCATATTGACCTCTTTGGGCTCTTTTGTGATAGTCTGTACCAGCTGCAGGTGGTGTGCGTATATAACGCTTTTCCCTTTCCCCTATCCCCTATATGTATAATATTTACCATATAGTAGTGTGCATAGCACCAGTGGGTCCAGGGTAATATATGAATGCAATGCAAATGAAAATGCATGAATATTAGTAAAACACTTCATGAATTTATCGGATGACAATAATATCCTTGCCCCTTTGGCTAACACGGTGAATACCAACACCTTTTCTGTATGCCTCAATAGGTCTTAGGAACATATTTAGACATGTTTTTAGCATAAGAATCAATAACATGAATATTCTTAACTACTAGGAGTAGAATAAATTATGGAGTAATATTACAGTGGGTTAATCTCGATTTGTCTGAATTTGTCTTAACATACCTCGATTTACGATCCTGGAAATAACTACGATGGGTTAATCTACATTTAAATCCCAATCTCAAACCCACGCTTAAAAGTAGTAAAAACACGTTGTTGCATAATATTGAATCGGACAGGAGCAAAATTTATGTTTGCTACTGGCTCTGATTCGAAAATGTTGTTGCCCTCTGATGGAAAAAAAAACCATCAACTTCGAGCATTCCAAAAGCTACTTTCCAATTGTTGTCTTCTGATTTATGCTACTGTTTTAATCTTAAAGAATTGTCTAACTTAGGATGAAATGCCTCTAAATGATTGCCCATCATTAACTCCTTAGGCTAGTCATCTTAGGCATTTAGTGTAAACATTACACGTATAAAACCCCCATTAACTCTTGTCCCCCATAATGATTAATCAATCCCACATAATTAATTCTGTGATCCCAATTCACTTAAACCTTGATAACTTATATGACCTTCATATACCTAATGTCATAATTTGTGATATGACACTAGTCCATAACCTCTTTATGCACGTACCAAATTTATTTTCGGCTTCCGTCATTACACTTGTTACGTCCAAAATTATTTCGGGGTTTAATCCTTTTATATACTAATATCTTTATTAGCATAAATAAATATAATATAAATTTTCCCAACGCTCAGGTCTATTTACACATGCCTAGCGATTTTATATACGCTTAGCGATTTAAACTGTAACCCGAAAGTACGGGACGTTACATGATAAAGATAGGCCCCTAGAAGGGTCAGGGAGCTCATAACCTAGAGAGTTTATTGGTTAGGGATCGCCAATATTTAAAGAGTTCAAAGATGCCAATATCTCAGGGTCAATGTTTTAAAGGTCAAGTGAGACCGCCACGACAATCTTGTAGTCAGTGTGGTCGAGCGCAGACCAGATTGTGTCACAAAGGTACATGGGGTTGGTTTAGTGTGGCAGCCATGGCCACAACGTTCCGAAGTGTCCTACGTTGATGCGCAAAGGTAAGGATAAGATGATTATGAGTTGTACAGATGCAACGCATAAGGTTATGAAAATTTACACATTTCATAGTGACTCGTGCTGATTAGAAACAGGGGATATGTTATGTACGTGCGACCTAAATAGTAATGTCTTACCTAGAATAGACTTTCAATTTTCCCGGGATATCAGGAACGAGAACGGATTGCCACAATCGAATCATGTGAAGAGTAACCATCAGTAATTTAAGAAGATCACGTAAAGTGATGTACCCAGAATATTGAGCCCAAGTCATATATAAGGATCGAGTTATCAACGGTAGTGAAAGGGGACATAAGCCTCTCATCAGTGCGTAAAGGGCCAGACCGCGTATTATTGAGGATTACATGTATCAATGTTAGTAGGCTCAGGTATGCTATAGGTACTGGACTGGTAAGGTCTTCTGTTTCTTTGTGCAACATGTTACAATTCTAAATAACCTCTGGATAGCAATAGGGACAATTGATGACGAGAACTATGGAACAATCGAAGAATGGTAGTAAGAAATATGAAAACATTTAATAAGTATGAATGGAATGGTATGCTCAAGTATCAAGGCAAAAATATTTTTCTTTTAATAACGAGTAGAAGGAAAGATTATGACAAGAAGGATAAGGGTGAATGAGATTATAGTTATGCAGGTTTCACAAAGGTATGATTACTCCAGAACAACGTGAGGACCAATGGTAGAGGAGGGGCAATAAGAACTCTTCGGTCAAAGGTGACGAACCTCTGATGTTCAGGAAGATAGTATGAGAAATACTTTGAGATAAATAAAGTAAAGGGTTTATAGCTTAACGAGATCAAGGAAATCTTTTTCCAAAGCATCGTTGACAGAAAGTCTTAGCCATGAGGCAAGTGAATAGATTCAAATCTAAGTATAATGACTAGGTTTGGATATAGTAGGCCAACGTCATGTAATAAAAAAATTTCAGAATCTTCCACGTACTGAATGAGGGAATAAATTAACAACTCATCTTTTAAGGTGTAGTAACGCCAATGATTGGAATCAGGAGCAATGTTTGAAATTACGTATGAACAACAGAATATTTTGGAATTAAGAAGAGTACGACAAGTTAGAAAATGGGTGAACAAGTGTCAAAAGAAGTAAAGAAAGGAAGTCGTTTATAATTACGAGTAGTGAGAAAGTACAAAAAAAAGATTTCTTTCATACCAAGAATGAGAGTTAACTACGATGATACGCGCACTTCAAATTCGATGACATTATCCATAAAGTGTTCATGGTTGAGATACTACAAATATAAGAGTTTTCAGCACACCAGTTTGTAAACAAAGTTGAGTTGACAATAAAATCATTCACCCACAAGCGGCTTGGCTAATGTGAGGAATAAGAAAATAAGTTGACTTGAGGGAACACATCAGTTAGTTAGGTGGGAGTCCGATTGGAGGATTCAGATAGTGATAGCCCTATGACTCAGAATACAACAGGATCATCCCTCATACTGGAAGAAAAGAAACGTCATGATGAAGATCCCATTTTTAGAGAAAATTGGGAAAGATATTTGACAAAAGAGAACCACAACCTTTAAGTATAATGGGAGAGGGATTGTCATGACCCAAATCGGAGGGTCGCGACAGGCACCCGGACCCCATTCATCGGGCACCGCTAATTGTATAGTCAACACCTGATTATAATTAAACAAAGACTAAGCCAAAAGACCAGTATGTGAAATCTTTATCCAAAAAACCAACTTATATATATATATCCCAAAGGCCGACAAGGCCATACAAGACTACCACACAGGACACCATCTACAAGCCTCTAAAGAGTATATGACATCAAAAGGTCGGGACAGGGCCCCGCCATACCCGTATAGACATGCAAAAATATATCGTACCAAAATTGACCGACACTCCGAATCAAGGGGAGTGCTCCAAAATCCGCTAAATCCGCCACTTACTAACGTGGATCGTCTACTTGCCTACGTGAACTTGCGGGCATGAAATGCAGTGTCCCCCGATAAAAAGGACGTCAGTACGACTGATGTATTGAGTATGTCAGACATGAATAATAGCATAACATGGATATAATAACAACTGAAACAGAAACAGCCAACAATACTAACAGCCGACCGGAACGGCTAACTAGTAGTAAATGCCTCTGAGGGCCCTAATACATATGCCTAAATATTATTCACAATGCAAATGCGATATATATATATATATATATATATATATATATATATGTTAGTGTTGCGGATCGTGCAACCCGTCCCAATATATGTTAGTGTTGCGGATCGTGCAACCCGTCCCATTATATGTTAGTGTTGCGGATCGTGCAACCCGTCCCAATATATGTTAGTATTGCGGAATGTTCAATCCGATCCAATATATTATATGTATATATATGCATGAATGACAATGAAACTTCTGAACTTATCGAATGACATAATATCCTCGTACCTTTGGCTAACACTGTGAATATCAACATCTTTTCCATATGCCTCGATAAGGTCTTGGAAACATATTTAGACATGCTTTTAGCATAGGAATCAATAACATGAATATTCTTAACTACTAGGAGTAGAATAAATTAAGGAACAATATCACGGTTATATTTCTTTACATGAAACATGCCAAAAGAAAGAAATAATTTTCCTTAACATACCTCAATTCACTAAAATGGAAGGAAAATATTGTTGCTTGCCAAGAAACACCAAACAATGTTGTTGGTCGTTGTTCTTAGGAGCAAAAACGTCACTGCCTACACTTAGATGAGTTGCTATCAATTTGCTAACACTAATCTACCCTTATTAACTAATGGAGGGGGATGTGCCCTTTGTAACTTAAAAAAAATGAAGGGTAGTGTTATATGTAAAAGTAATTCGGAGGGAGATATATATGATAAACTAGACCACGACTTTGCCCCCTACCCATTTTAATCACCCCTAAGTCGCCTACTATTCCTAATGCCACCACTACTTAACATGCAAGCCATAATATATTGCCACATATTTAGTAATTTAGGCTAGTCATTAGTTAGCTAATTTTGAAGGCTACACGTGCATAACCCCCACTTAGTCTTGTCCCCCCATCAAGATTAATTAATCACATAATTAATCAATCACACACATAATTAATTTTGTGATCCCAATTCACTTAAACCTTGATGACTTATAAGACCTTCATATACTCAATGGCATAATCTTGTGATATGACACTAGCCCATAACCTCTTTGTGCACGCACCAAATTTATTTCTGCTCCCCATCGTCACACTTGTTATGTCCAAAATTATTTCAGGATTGCATCCTTTTATATGTCAAACTCTTTATTAGCATACATAAATATAGCATAAATTTTCCCAACGCTCGGGTCTATTTACACACGCATAGCGATTTTTACATACGCCTAGATGTTCAAACCGTGATCCGAAAGTACGGGATGTTACATCCTTCCCCCCTTAGAAACATTCATCCTTGAATGTTGGGGTGACATATCTAACCCCCGTTACGCAGCCCAAAAATACAACTATTTTCATACATCACTACATTAGACCTCTCATGGTTTTCAAGCATTGAATACAATACCATGAGATAGAACTCACCTTATGCTCTTTTTGGAACCTCGATGTTGGTCTGGAGCAGGTATGGATATTTGCGCATCATTTCCTCTTCCGCCTCCCACATCATCTCTTCCACGTTCTTATTTCACCACAAAACTTTTACGGAGGCTACTTCTTTAGTCCTCGACTTGCGGACTTGTCTATCTAGATAGCAACATGAATCTCTTCATATGATAGATCCTCTGTAATCTGTACACCATCAATCAGTACACTCCGAGAAGGATCTCCAACACATGCTCTTAACATGGAAATATGGAATACTGGATGAACAAACTCCAACTCAGAAGGTAAGTCCAACTCGTAATCTACTTGACTAATCCGTCGAATTATACGATATGGTCCAATATACCTTGGACTGAGCTTTCCTTTCTTCCAGAATCTCATTACACCTTCTTGAACACTAGAGAATCGCCATATTTGGCCGAAGAGTTCCTTCTGTCCCTCATTCATCATTGATCCTTACGCCGTTCTAAAATAATCATACCTTTGTGAGACCTGCATAACTATAATCTCATTCACCTTTATCCTTCTCGTTGTAATCCCTTTATTCTATTTATCACTAAGCGGAAAACATTTCTGCCTTGATACTTAATCATACCATTTCATTCATACTTACTAACTGTTTTCATATTTCCTACTACCATCCTTTGATTGTACCATAATTCTCATCCTTAATTGCCCCTATTATTATACGGAGGTTATATTCATGAAGCTATTTTGTGTGCTCACCCATTCCTTTAGATATCCCAACCTTTATCTAATATAATAATCCATTTGTTACTTGAGCAATTTGTGATACTCATTCTTCACCCCTCTTTTCTTTGCATGACTTGGTGATTTTCAAATCCCAAATGTCCTCGAGCTGCTGCTGAACTTAAAATGAAATTGTTGCTACTTCGCTGAAATTTGGAAGAAAAACAGTGGCTCTATGCTTGTTATCTAAACCATTGTTATGCTCGAGAGACTTTCCTATGTTGTCATTTTTATTTCCACTTGTTGTGGTTGTCCTTTGTTGTTGCCTATTGCTGAACATATCATTTCTTAAGTGCTAAACTTTGATAAGCTGTTGCACATCCTGAGAATATGCTACATGTCAAGGCTATCTGATTGCTGCTGTTTTGAACCCACCGTTGCTGCATCTTCTTGCTACACTTTGGTAGTTTAATGATGTAAATTGTTTCACCTTCTAGCATTTTTGTGGCTATGCCCGATATACTGTTGCTCTCTAAATTTCTTTCCCTCTGATTCTTCTATCAAAGTTGCTACTTGACTACACGACGATCGGGACGGTCTCACTCGACCTTTACAACTTTGACTCAGAGATATCGGCATCATTGAACCCTTTAAATATTGCCAATCCCTGACTAATAAATTCCGTCGGTTATAAGTTCCCTAACTTACCAATGGGTTTATCTCTATCAAATGCTTTAGGATGAGGTCATTCCTGAGAGGCAACCAATTGATTCAATACCTACACCGGTCTCCTTACATCCTAATCAGACGGAGCCGGTGGTAGGACTGATGGTACATGAGCCTTCCTCAACTCTTTTTGGTGCTACAGGATTCGCCGATCCCTGGGAAAACAGCTTACTCGTATCCCCTGACGGATCTGTCTCAATGGAGAGCATACCACTCGTATTTACACTCAATCCATCTCCAATCCCCCTGCTAATCATAATCTTTCTGGAAGAAGGTATTGCTGTAATCGTAAATACGATAAGGTCTACATAGAAAATCCTTACAATCTTCTGCATTCCGATGCTTAGTACTTCCTTTACCTTACTAAACATTTTGGTTTCCAGGCTTTCATTATCTCTTCCATCTTTCGTATATGAGTGAGACAACTTTTCATAATCTCAAAATTTAGCAATAATGCTACCCCTTCTGGCGTATCAATCGTCTTGGTAGAAATCGCTCATTTACTGGCTATAAGTATAAACTAAGGTTGGTCCGGTCCCGCCCCGAACCCGACCTTTTTTTAAAAAAAAAATCAAGATCGGAACTCAAACCAGGATGGGACATGGTCTCATCCCGACCCGGCCCGCCCTAGGCCCGCCAGTCCTGACCCAATCCCGCCTCGATCCCGCCCGAAACCTCCCTTTTGCAAAAAACCGTTGCACCAACGACCATTTTACATTTTGGCCGTTGTGTATCGGCCATTTTTGGCCTCCCCCCTCCCCCAACCTCCCTACCCCCTTAATATTTATTTTTAACCCATAAGTTATTATATTTACACTTTAACCCAATTTTCCAACTATAAATACCTTATTTTCTCTTCATCTTTCTCACAAATCTTCCTACAATCTCTCTAATCTCTCAATCTATCTCTCTACAAGTCTACATTGTCTACTAAATATTCAATTTTATTTATTCATTTGGGAATTGAGAGTGAAGTTGGCAACTAGCTTGAGGATCTTCCATCGAGCAAAGTTTCAATTTTCAACCTCTTGATTACACGTCGACGTTTGGTACATTCGTTCCTTCATTAAATTATTATTGTCTGTTTATTTTATTTAGCGCACTTAATTTCATTTACTTTAATTATTTATTAGTATAATTATAAATTTATAATGGAAGGATTTAAACGTATGCTTACGGGTAGGGGTCATGCTTCTTCTAGTAGGGGCAACAAGGGCAAGGGTACTTCTTCTTGTCATCCTATTTCTAGACAGAATCCTATTCCTACACAAGATGATTTTGTTGATACTGAACATTTTCCTACACTACCATTAGATTTAGACGACGAACTATTTTTTGGAACTCAAGAAGACTTTAATTTAGACGATGATCTAGATGATACATCCACTAATGTAGATGACAACACACCCACTAGTTCACCTTCAACTGAAATGCCTCATATTGCCCCTAGTATGAGACGAGGTCAAACAAAATGAACATTAAAATCAGATGCATGGACATTTTTGATAGGTATGTAGAGAATCAAGTAGCTACATGTAAAATTTATAAAGATGTTTTAAAATTTAAAATTGGAAAAGGTCACGGTGGGACGGGAGGATTAATGAGACACGTAGCAAGGGCTCATCCAGCTAGGTATGCCCAATACGAGGCTTCAAAACTGGGTGCGCAAACGTCCGCTCTATCGGGACAAGGTTCGCATACTGATACTGTCCCGGACAAAGTACATGGTCAAATTAACCCTATGACGGGGGGAATTATAGGCCCTAAATACAATAAACATAGATATAAAGAAGCAATAACAAAATTAGTTGTTGTGGAGGGTTTGCCTTTTTCATTTCCTTCATCTCCCGGTTTTATTCATTACATTAGAGATATGTATAATCCTGCTTTTAACGGTTATCCTAGATCAACTGTTAAGAGAGATGTATTTAAATTCTTACATGAATATCAACAGTATTTACATTATTCATTATATCATTTTAATGGAAAAGTGGCTATCACTTCTGATATAGGCCGTAGTACTAACGACCATGATTATTTAACGGTGACCTGTCATTGGATAGATTATAAATGGTCTATGCAAAAATGTATCTTAGCGTATAGATATATAGATGATAGGCACACTGGTACTTTTATTGCAGAAAATATTTATCAAGTGTGCGATTATTACGGAATAACTGATAAAATTATGACTATTACATTAGATAACGCTTCTTCTAACAATTACGCTATTACAATTTTTAAAAATAGTTTTGCTCATCTTTTCCAGATCATTTTCATATAAAATGTGCGTGCCATATATATAACTTAATTGTAAAGGATGGTCTATCACTTTTTGAAGACATTCTTAATAAAATACAATTTGCTATAAACTTTATTTTTAAAAATAATAGAATACAACGAAGAAAAGAATATAAAAAAACTTGTCATGATTGCTAACTACCTTATAGAAAAATTCCAGAAGAAGTACCCACTAGATGGAATTCTTTATACGAGCAACTACTTGTTGCTTATGACTATAGAAAATCTATAACTTTATTTTTTAGCTCTCATAATCAAAATCCAGCTGATATGGTTGTAGATAGCGATTGGGGAAATTTTTTTGAACTTATCGTATTTTTAGAGAATTTTTTTCAAGCAACAAAAGAATTTTTCGGTATATATTATCCTACTATTTCAACTATGTTGTTTCATATAACTCTAATATTTTTACTGCTTAATGAATATATAGATAAACCAGCTTATAAGGCAACTATTAAAAAAATGTTTATCAAAATAAAAAATATTTTATTCCTATTTCCACTATTTTTATTATTGGTGTTGTATTAAATCCGACTATTAAAATAGACGGTACTAAATCACTTATTGAAACTATTTACGATTGTATAGAAGTACTACCACCTCCAAGTCCCAAAAATCCAAATCACCCACCACCTATTGAACAAACTAAAGAAGAAGTGTTGTCTAGCGTAGAAGACCAATGCAAAAAAGTATATAGGTTTTACCAACAAGAAAGTGCTAGTAACCTACCGACTTCCATACAATCTTCTTCATTTTCAACACAACCTCACAAAAGACATGCTGTTTCTGTGGCTAGTATTGAAAGCCTCAGAAATAGAATGTGCGGCCGTACTGCTACTAACCAAATTACCGAGTTTGATATTTTTGTTTTGCAGGGTTCTGTACCGTACCAAGCAGTTCTCAATGAAGAAGGACGTGAAGACTTGCTGAAATACTGGAAGGGGAATGAGAAGACCTTTCCGACACTTTCAATGATGGCCCGAGATGTTTTGAACATTCAATCGTCATCAACTGCGTCTGAAAGCATTTTTTCTGCCGGTAGATATCAAATAGGAGACCACAGACACTCATTAGCCGGTGACAATTTGGAAATTGCAGTATTATTCAGAGATTGGATACGAGCGGAGAAGGTGCGGTCAACCGGAGATCAACGAAGAAGAAGACGAAAACGACAATGAAATCTTATCCGAAGGTGGTGGAAGCGACGTGGATCAATTTGACCAACAAATACCAATTCCAACCGAAGAACCACAGGAAATTATCAAGAAACTAAAACAGGTTTTTTTCAGAATGTAATTTTTTTAATTGTAATTTTATTATATAATTTGCAACTTTTGGACAACACCACAAAGTTGCAATTTCGACAATTGTATTTGTATTACAAAAAACTCATATGTCTATTAAATAATATAAGAGGCACAAAATAACATTGTGATGTTTTTATTACATTATCTTGTCTTGTTTAATTATTGAGTTTTTTATACATATGTTATTAAAAAAAATACAAGGAAAAACCGCCCGGATCCCGATCCCGCTCCGACCCGATTCCGACGGAATCGGGATCGGGATCGGGACGGGACTTTGGAAAATCCCGCCAAACCCGATCCCGCATGACCCGCCAGCCCCGATCCCGCATGACCCGCCAGCCCCGATCCCGCCCCCTTCACCCGTTCCGCCCCGCCCCGACCCGACCCCGCTAAACCCGATCCGCCAGTCCCGAGCCTGACCTACTGGCCAGCTCTAATTGAAGGACTGCAACAGTCCTGCATGATACCATATCAGTATATTTTTATACCACGACGGTATCATGGAATATTGTTGAAGAGTGTTTCATTGAAGGATTGCAACAGTCCTGTAGGATACCATCTCAATATATTTTTATACCATGTGGGTATTATAATATACCGCAACACAATATACTTCAACTACTATTGATTTGATATACTATATGCTAGAAAAAAATTATTTTTTGAGATATAAAAAAATAAAATAAATAGAAAAGATAATATATCAGTTATCCATTTTATTGAAAAAGATACAGGAGTCAAAGAGTTTGAAGAATTAGATTATGAAAAAAATAAAAAATAATTTGGAAAAAATGAAATTAGACAAAGAAGAGAAATAAATAAAAATGACCTGAAATTAAAAAAGAAAAATAAATAAAAATTTAAAAAGGTGAATGAAATTAGATTATGAAGATAAAAAAAGGAATAAATGAAATTTAAAAAGGAAAAAGTAATAAAGAAATAAATGAAAAAGAAAGAAATTAGAGTTAAATAATGGAATCAAATTATGGTGAAAAGTAAAATAAAATATAGTATGAAAAAAATAAATAAACAAAAAAAAGAGAAAAATGAAAAGAATAAAAAAGAAATAATTATGTACAAAATGTCCAGACCGAGAATGCACGCTAGTTTTTCACTTTTTTGTGAATATATAAAAAGAAAGTAAGTAAGGGAACTAATTAATCCCCCCATTTTGGATGAGCATATTGTTTGGTCTTTAGAATTCTAATTTACTCATAGAGCAAGAAAATATGTCCGACAATGCAGCTGCTCCCACTCCTGATGAGTCGCAAGGTTACACAATAGGGCCTCTCTCTTACCCTAAACCCGAAGCTGAGTACCAAGAAATTGTTCAAATTTCACAGCTTTTCTGGAACAAGCTTCAGCTATTCTCTGCATCCCTATCTACCAATTTCCAGTTAATCTCTAATTTCTTTCCTTTTACTTAGCGTCTTGTTGTTCAATGTCTTTTGTGTTCTTTTTTCTTCATGTAATATAAATGACTGAAAAAAGATTGTAACAGTTTGGTCCGTGCCCAGTCAAACTACATCGTATAAATTGGTTATATGGGACGTAGGGAGTAGTGTGTAAAACCTTTCGATACAACATAGGCCCATGTCTGTTTGGAGTGTTTGTTCGTCCTTAAGGCCCACGAGTGAGATTTTTGCTCATTGCAGTCATTGAACATGGATAGTACAGGGATTCTCTTTTAGTAGGTGGGTTGGGTGTATGATCTTTAACGAGTTAGGGATTTTGTATTCGGGTGCATGTATAAATATATGGAATTATTTTCTGCAAGTTCACTTTACATGTAGGTCTGCAAAGAATAATAAATAAATAGTTTTGTAATAAGGTAATAAACAGACTCTATTTTTGGTACTGTAAAGGGTAGTCAAACCAATGTAGATAAAGAAGAGATGATCAAACTGGACACAGTTGATTGACCTTCAGAAACAATGTCACAAGTATATATACTGATGATTTTATCTGTTGTGATTTAAGAAGATATTTCATATCATGTGTGTAACCTTGCTGAGAGTCTATTGCTGGCGTTGGAATGAATTACTTGTAATTTATCCAACTGCAGACTCATGTTAAAGAGATTGCTTTGATTTGTCAAACTTGCTAACTGCTTAAAGAGTAAGCAGAAAGTCAATGATCAAGTGTGGTGATCTTTCCTCCTTTCATTCTAACTTTTTCCCGGTGCACAGGATCCCTCTTGTAGCAGGAACACCACTAGATCTACACCGTCTTTTTATTGAGGTTACATCTCGAGGTGGAATAGAAAAGGTATGTACAAACAAACAATTTGCTTCAGTGACATACATATTTTCTTTCACTTTAAAATGTATTTTGATTTTGTGGAGAGAATCTTCGACACGAAACTACTCATTAAAAAATAAAAAAACTACAGTAAAATGTAAGCATGTCGACACATGAAACTAATTCTTTTCCTTCTAATTACATTGGATGTCATAGCCTCATAGGTCCTAAAATTCATGTTTAAAATATAATGATGGGCTCTGAAACCTCCGGCATTGTCTTTGTCAAATGATAGTCCGAAGGTTCCTTGAAGCTTTTCCTGTTCTTTCTCTAGTCTCATTTGTTAAATACACGTTCCCCTTTGCATACAAAACTTATACTTGTGGGTAAGGAAACTAGGATAGAATATATGAAACAACTATTGAGTTCCTAGACTATATGAGGTTAATATTAAGTTAAGAGCATTTGTGTTTTGTTGATGTATATTGACAATGCCTCCTTGGTACTTGGCTCAATAAAATTTCCCTATTTAATAAAAAACATACATGCTCCTGATGCAAGTAAGGAGGGGTGTTGGATGGTAAGTGGGTCGGGTCTTGGTTATATTCGGGTCGACCCGAAAATGGACATCAAGATTGGGGTTATTGGGTTCTCGGCTTAGCCGGGCAGGGTGGTGTTGTGAGGTTATTTCGGGTAGATGTGGGTGGAGTTGGACTTAGGCGTTTTATGAGGGTGTTCCGGGTATGTTGAGGGTTGTCTTGATGATCGGGGTTTGGTGGTGGAGGATGCCGGAAGTTTACTGAAACATTGAGGTATCAGTAAGGGCTGTTTTAGTGGACTGTTTGGTGTTGTCGGGTTTGGACGGGGAGATATGCGTGGTCTCGGGTGTTGGCCTTTGTTGTGGGTGTTTGTGAAGTATTGTGGGATGTGGTGGTGGCAGGAATGAAGTGGTTTGGACAAGGAATGAACACGAGTTGTGAGATGCAATCTCGGGTACAAACCAAGTGTTTGGACGGTCGATATGAACAAGGATGATGACACGAGGGTTTTAATGCTCGAGTTGACACCAAGATGAGGGTGGCCAATTGGACAAGGACTTGATCGGGGTTGCTAAATACAAGCCCGAATACAAACCAAGTGAGGGTGGTCAGTAGCCTTAAGATAGACCTTTGGCTTGGGTTTGATTGGCTCACACAAGCTCCAACTTCAACTTGCACCGAGGGGGTTCCTCAAGTTTGGGCTTTGCTAAGTCACACAAGTCTTAACCAAGCTTGCACCGAAGGGAGGGTGGTTCACACAAGAACCAAGGCCCACACAAGGACCAACTAATGTATACAACACACAAGTTGAATACCTTAGTTTTTTAGTAAAACTCAAGTTTATATTTCAATCACAACTTGTCTTTTTACAACATCCTAAGGGTCGTATTTATAGTAGTATATGGACCTTTCTATAAGACAAACTAAAGGACACAAAATACACAACCTCTCTGCCGAATGGGAACAATTGGGGAAGGGTTCGGGTTTTCTTATTGGCCAAGGAGGTTCTCGGCCATTGTGAGAACAATGGGAAAGGTCTTGGCTTTTCTTGGAGGCAAGAATGAACTCAACCTCTTTCACACCCCTTTGTGGCTTCCAAGTAGAAGAGTGCATGAATTTGGTTCTCCAAAAATCTCATCTTGTTGGGATGTGGTTGGAAGCATCCATTCCTTTCACATGTGAGTTGTTTCGGCCAACTCCTCTTCTCCCCTAGGCCGACCTTGTCATCTTCTAGGCAACCAAGTCCATGAACCAGTTGGTTCATGAATTGTCTTCTTGGAAGTCTCTTGTCTTTGCCACCTTGTCGGCCAAGTCATCAATTGTCCTTGCCATCTTGTCACTCTCGGCCAAGTCATCAATTGTCCTTGCCATCTTGTCACTCTCGGCCAAGTCACCCTTCTCGGCCTAATCACCCCTTACAAAACATTGATTGTATCCTAAGGGAAACTAGGGATTATTACATAGTTTTAATGTGTCCTAAGAATACTAGTAACTAATCTAGGTATTTAAAGACAATACATTAAAGCATGGTCTCGGCCAAGACCAACACAAAGACCGAATAAAGGTTGTCTCCTTAAGACAATCAAGTGATGTTTCCTAATCCGCTCCAAATCCCATGCCATTCTCGGCCCTTAGCCGTTGGTCGATGATCAACCATTGACCCCTTCGGTTCTTCATTTAACCACTTGAGTTGAGAAGCTAAGTCCGGGGCCTGTCTTGCATCAGCTCCCCTTTGCGAATACATACAGACATGCAAGATGTTCTTATATCTGAGATATGTACATCCAAAAGGCTACATTGACGGTTCTTGGCGTAACTGCATAAGTTTCCAATTAAGAAGCCATCAAAAGTTTGATTAAATATGTTTCGTCTTGCCTGCACAAGTTCGACCTGGTAAATGTATGCAAACTGTTAGAACCAATTTGGTGATAAGGTGGGAAAATTTTAAGGAAAAATAGTGTGAACTTGGGTGACACCTTTTAAATAGCAGCTTTTTGTTGTAGCTTTAGAGGAATGAGAATAAAGGAGAGAAAAGATGAGAAAACTAAAAGAGAGATGCAACCTTCCATCATAAGGATCATCAGGTATTGCTTTTTCTTCAAAATCTGTCCATTTATCTTCAACTAATCATAGATGTAGTACAACTAGTATATACAAGACATGGTTTTGGACTAAGGGCTCAAACAGGACGACATTGACTATTCACATAAATAAGGCTAACTCAATGAGTTTTCACTCAATGGATTTGGAGCCTTGATAGTCATGCATTAGTCACCTATCCATCAAGGTCATACTCATCACCACGTCAACAACCTCTTGGAGTTAGAGAGCAACTTCATAACATTCAATTACAAGGACACATGCATATCTGAGACGACAGGATTCAAAGGATCATGTACAGAACCAAATTACTTCATCTTTCTCTGAGATGCCAAAATTAGAACATACCCTTTAGGGTCATCTGGTTTCTGTCTTAGTTATGTAGGTTGATAATATAAGAGTTATTTTGTAGTAGATAATCATGCAAGGATTGTTAATGCGGTGAATAATCAGGTAAGGATTGTTATGCAGTGAATACTAATATGAAAATTATAATAGTGAATGATACAATGTGGCTTGTTATGTGTTGATTACATACTTTCCGTGCATTTTTATATTAGATACTCTTTTCCACGTATTGCTAATAAATTTATTTTTCTTTCACATTCTTGCTATCAATTAGTGATGTAAATCAGTATCATTCTTTTAGATAACAGCTGGTTGTCTATTACTATTCATAACAAAAATAGTTGGTTGGCACAATGGGGTTAAATCGGTATAGCCGTAAAATACCATTAGCCTTAAAGCGCCCTTTTAGCCGACTCCCAAGTAATGCCTTGGGTCCCTTCTCCACTATACTTACTGACTTTAAAAATAAAAAGTAACCCATAACCCCTGCTCCTTCACATCCCATCATTTTTGAGATCTAATTGCATGTCTAAACAAAATTTCAACTTTAAAGCAACCTAATTTTAAATCAATAATTTCAAATCATGGCCAAACGGTTCCTAAATCATTCAAAGAGCGAGTGGTGGAGGAGATGTAGGGGTCCCCCAGAGTATAATTTAGGAAGGGCAGAGAAGATGGGGAGGAGAGCAAAGAACGACCAGAGAAGAAGAGATATGGAAGAGAAAAAGAGAAAGATCGGCTAAAAATTCTGAATGTTGAGACCAGAATATTTATTTTCGGGTAGTTTATAAAGATTGAGGCTTTTTTTAAATGGACTTGTTTGGCTGCTATATGTAGGGTAAAATTCCTAAATTTTAGCATGCACAGGAAATACCTTTTGTATCAAATAACACTAGTTACTAAACTGAAGAGAAAGAGAATATATATGGCTAAAAATAATGATTCAACATAGTCCAAAATTTTTGACACAAATAACTTGGTCAATTGAAAACATTAGTTCATTTTTCGACAAAACAGAATAACCTTCATAAATAATGAAATAAAAAGTACAATAGCACGAAATGGACAGGAAAATGCAACAAATTAAGACGAACACTATGAAAAAAGCAACATGACACAAACAATTATAGAACAACATAATTATTACATTCTCAATCGAGGTCCTTGGAATGTCCATCATCTTCAGCATTGATGTGATGGCCTTCTGTTGGTGCAGGCTCTGTACCGCTTCCACCCCCTAATGTAGCCGTAGTCTCAACAAACCACAAGTCATTGATCAAATCTTCCATTAAACTTGTTGATTGGTAACATGTTTGTTATTGGAGGGAGGATTTGGAGGTTCATTGAGCTATTTCTTTCTTTCATTAAGTTTAGCCATCTTAGAAGCAGATAACTTTAACAAACCTTTAATTTCTTTAGCATAAAGTACATAAATACTCCTTCCCTCCACAAGTTGGTTGAAAAGGAGTTCCATTTCATTCTCTTTATTTATTCACTTTTTCTAGAAGATAGGGTTAATGTTTAAGTAACTGTTTAAGCCTTTCGGCCTCAGGAAAACTTAAATACCTCATTAATACATCCTTAGCCAGACCTTTAGATTGCCACGTAATGGGTTGGATTTCTCCTGAGCTAAAAATAATTATGGCGACTTCTACATCACATAGATGGATAACACTTCTGTTTTCTTAAATAAAGTTGTTGCTCTTCTATCTAGGATGTGAGTTTCTCACATTTTCACTACAATTTCTAATTTGCCTAGGCCTTTTTGTAACCATATTTGATAATCAAACATAAAAAAACACTTCCTTTTGGAGTAGAATATATAAAGCTTGAAGTGTGTGGCTTTTATAGGTGCCTAACAGGAATTGTCACTGTAGTCAAATTAAAAAAAATTCAAGATGGTTGAGATAGTATAGTCCAAATTTTAAATAAATTGATTAGCGTAATCTGGTTCTAAGGAAATTGTTTTAATTTTTTTCTTAAATCTTGAAAAAATGCTAAAATTCAAATTGAATCTGAGATCTTATTGTCCATAATTATTTTTGGAGCTAGGAAGTGCAAATAATTAACCTATGACATGGGCACATTTGGTAGAAAAAGTTTTCTATGGAAAATATGTTCTACAAAAGATGTTTGTGTATTCTTAGAAAACATTTTTCGGATCATATTTCAATATTTTTTTTGATAATGGTAACAGTGTATATATATATCCACAGGTATACTATACCATAAAAGTATAGTCCCCCAACCAAAGCATTACACATTATAGCAAAAGAGTCCTTCCTAATGGCTAGTTACATATTGTCCAAAACATCAAAAATATATTCTGTTAGCACTAGACATTCCTGCTTACACCAAAAATAGTAAAGAGCTAAAAAATTCGTCTTCAGCTTCTGTATGTTTCTTTGTTTATCTTCAAAGCATCTCTGATTTCTCTCTTTCCATACAATCCACCAAATACATGCAGGGACAACCCTCCATCTCTCCTTCTGATTTGACAAAAGACCTTCTCTGTCCCAACTGCTAAGTGCCCCCTTTGTGTTACCTGGCATCACCCATCTGATTCCCTTCAAGTTAATGAAAATCTTTCAGATTTGGTATGTCCATTTACAATGTAAGAAGAGATGGTTGGCTGTCTCTGACTACTACAACAACAACAACATACCCAGTGAAATCCCATAACGTGGGGTCTGGGGAGGGTAGAGTGTACACAAACCTTACCTCTACCTTGGTAGGTAAAGCGGCTGTTTCCGGGAGACCCTCGGCTCAAGACAAAGCATAATCACAATCAAGCAAGCATTACAAAGCAAGAGAAACGGTCAGAGACAAAAAATTAAAGCTGTATGAACATGTTGATAACAAAATCTGACTCTGGCTGTCTTTGACTGTTCCCCACATAAATAACATCTATAGCATAGATCAAAACCCATTCTTCTCCGTTTCTCCTGTGTCAATACTGCTTCGTTGGCCACCAACCAAGAGAAGCAAGCTACTTTCAGAGGTATTGTCACTTTCCAAATCATTTTCCATGGGCAACAACCCACTTGGTTGTTTACTTTGTTTAGAATCGTGTAGGCCTGTCACCTTAAAATTTCCTTGGGGATTTCCTTGCCATACCATAGCATCTGCATTTCCAGTGATTCCCTTAAACTGATATAGTACATTATAGAACTCTGTTATCCTCCCCAGTTCCCCATCATTTGGCATTCTCCTAAAAGTCCAGTTCCATCCTTGGTCAGCCATGCCTCAGCTACTGTTTCTTCTTGTTGTTGGTTTAGAATGTAGATATCTGGGAAACTTTGTTGTAGGGAGCCTTGTCCAATCCAGTTGTCCTTCCAGAAGGATATCTCATGCCATTTCCCACCTTTTGCCTTGAATTGTTCCACATCTTTGGCCACAAGTTTCTGATAACCTCCGGACACTGGAACCATATGGAGTGGTTACTGTATTTGTGGTCCAGCTGCTCTCTTCCCCATATTTCTTTCTGATAACTTCCTTCCATAGAGGTTCTTCTTCCGAGGCATATCTCCACAGCCATTTCATCATCAAACTCTGGTTTTGTGTCTTCAAGTTTCTTATTCCCAGACCTCCATCCTTCTTGTTTCTTAGCAAAATTTTCCATTTAACTAAATGGAACTTCTTGTTATCAGAATTTCCCTGCCAAAAAAAGTTATTTCTTAATGTGTCTATTCTCTTTATCACACTAGCAGGGGCTGAAAATATTGACATCATATATGTTGGTAATTCATCTAAAACACTTTGAATAAGTTTCAATCTCCCTCCCAAAGATAAGTATTGCATCTTCTAGTTTGTCAATTTTTTCCACACTTCTCTATCACTCCACTCCATATCCCCATTGATTTGTTTTTTTTCCCCAAAAGCATACCCAAATAAATTGTGGGTAATTCTTCCACTTTCCCTCCCAATATACCAGCTAACACATGAATCTGTTCCACGTTATTTTCTGAGTTCATGAGGGTTTTATCAGACTAGCACATCGGGTAGAAGTTGAGGAACATGAAGATTGCAATCATAAGGTATAGTTCTTCAATACTAAATTGATGACTTGGATAGGATCCAACTTTTGGAGTCGTGGGTGACGGCATATGATTGATTATTCATGAGAAAAGAGATAGAAGAGGTCATAGCATGCTTATGGAAAGCGTACTAGTTATTTTGGAATCAGTTTGGGTGACTATCGATGATTTGGAAATTGAGCACTTATTTCCGGGTTAGAATTGTTCAATTAAGGCTGGGTGGGCTATGTTATATTGACCGGAGGACTTATGGTATTCTAGTAAACCATCGATAAGGGTTCGATGGATTTCGTTTCAAAATAGAGGTATTACAGTGTTATCGGTTCTCATTGAAATTGCAAGTAGGATTGATGATATTCTTTGGATGACAACGATTCAAACAGTTCTAATGGTTTACGCGGGTACTTGGTATGCATTGAGGTACAAATGGTTAGGGGAAGTCTTTAGAGTGATCAGTTGATTTTCTACGGATTTGGCACGGCAAGGTAATCAGTAGGTATTCTTATAGTATGGTGATTTGGGGATTCGAGAAGAATTTAGGCAATGGGTTTTGACTAAGTGATTCTGATTTCCGGATACATAACTAACGAGACTGGAATTAGCACAATCGGCCTTGTATAAGATCAGATTTTGGATGGAATTCTCAGATAAGCAAGTATCCTTATCTGGCGAAGGGAAGCCGTGATTTGAGCTTGTGGTATGTGTGTGTGTTTCTAAGGATTCTTGGTGCAAGGACGATCGGGGCAAGTGTGAAAGAAGGATTAGTGGAATCAGAACATTTTTTTATCGTTACAGGTTGGACAACGGTTTGTGGCTACAACTAAAGGATGGTGATTAATGTGATATATATGAATTCAATCGAACACGTAAAGAGGTTTATAATAAAATTAGAAAATTCGAGCGGAGCCAGTTCTTACGTTTGAGGATCAGCTGTGAAAGAAATTTCGAGCATGAAGAAATGGAAATTTTGGTCGATGAGATAAGTTAAGAAGATCTGACTAATAAAGTGAATGTATGGTACTATTGGTATATATTTCTAGCCTATTGAGACTTCATGAGGATATGATGGGGATTCTTTGGTTACTCGTTGGCGTCCATACTTTTCTTCTTCCGTTCGAGGACGAACGTATGTTTAATTGGTATATGATGTAACGACCCGTTTGGTCATTTAGGAATTTTATCCTTTTACCCCTGTTGACCCTTCCCCTAGCACCGTTAGAGTGTGTTCGACTTGCGGGGATGGTGAAGCGGTTCCTGAGGTAGTCGGGTGAGTCTTGATTAATTTTGAGGAAATTAGAATTTTTTAAGTTGAACAAGTGAAAAGTGTTGATGATAGTTGACTTTGAGTATATGAGTTCGTTTTCGATTTCCGTCACTTTAGGTAGGTCTGGAGCGTCATTTATGACTTGGTCGAATCCTTGGTTTGCTTCTAGAGGAGTTCGTGTGTATTTTGTGGTACAATTTGTAAATTTGTGAAAGTTGAGTATTTGGAGAATTTTCGTAGAAAAATGTACCTTAGGTGGGTCGTATGAGAAATCCGAGTGCGCGAGTGAATTTGTAGCATCGATTGTAGTCCAGTTGCATGTTTGGTCTGTATCCGGGAGGTCTTGAATGAGTTTCGGGTTTTGGGTTGAACTTGGTGAAAAACCAGATTTTTGCTCATTTCTGGTGTTCCACTTTTGCGGGCATGGGTGCGCTTCTGTAGGTCTGCCTATGCGGGACTTGGCCCGCAGACACGAAGAAGTGAGGTGCAAGTGGCTCCGCGTACGCAAGCCATTCTTCGCGGAGGCGAGTTTGCATCTTTGTCCGCAGATGCGAGAATCGCTGGGCAGAAAGATTTATATTTTCCCAATTTCAAACCATTCTTTCCCTTCATCAATTCTAAACCTAGAGAGTGGTTGTGTGGGCGATTTTCAAAGCTTTGGGAGTAATTCTTCCTTGGGTAAGTTCCTATTTCTCTCTTTGTGATTTATTTATGTACTAAGAATGGAATCTTTGGGGGTTTTATCTCAAATTAGGGAACATGATAGCCTAAGTTCTATGTTAGAATTAGCGAGTAAGAATCATGAATTGGGGATTGTTTATGGATTAGATGATTATAATATTGTAAACTAGTGTTGATTAATGATAAATTATGAGGTTTGATAATTAATTTGGTAAATCCTTTCTAAATTGGGGAAAACCTAGGGTTTGAAATTGGGGTCAATTTTGGGATGAAACTTTGTATTGTTTGAAAGGACTAAGTCCTTGTGTTTGCATTAGATTACTTATTAAAGTAGAATCTATAGGTTAGACTACGAGACGCTTCGAAAGGGAAAGGCCTGCGTTGAAGATTGAGGTTCGTGGCACATGCTCGGCATTGAGGTAGGCTACGGTTTCGCTTTTGTATACTTCGATAGAAGTACGTATTAGTTATAAATGTTGAGGGGTATTGAGCGTGTTTGGGGGTCCCACTTTAGCAGTTGTGATGAACGTTTGGGTGGGTATCGGTGTCGAACTGTGATAATGGGTGTTTTGGGGAATCGACCTTAAGCTGATTCCGACTGCTGTTGTTTGGGCTCGTCGCCATTATGTGGCCTTATCGCCATTGTGGTATTGTGTGTTTAGTCTATCATATTGCTTTCTATATGATAAACGGATGTACATGAAATTACGTGGTATTGAGCTTCTGTAAGCTTGCGATATTCATTCCTTATGCTTGATAGCCTATTGTGATTTGTCTTATCATGCATTCATCACTCTACATCTTGTCTAAATACTTGGATAGGATTTGATTAGTATTGATTGTATGATTATGCTTTTGCATGGTATACACATATCCATATCATTCATATACATTATAATTGGCATATACACATATCCATATCATTCATATACATTATAATTGGCATTTGAACGGTGAGAAACAGATGAAATGGGCTTGAAAGCCGGTTACTAGATATGGTACATGGTATGATAGTGATGATTGATGATGATACTACAGCCACAGAGCTGGATCTGATGGGAAATTCCGGATGGATATGATTGACGATGATACTGCAGCCCATGGGTCACGTGACACCTACTGCAGGAGCGTGTGTATACCTGGTACATATGGCCATTGCATACATACATATCACTTGCATTGCACCCCATTCATACTTGTTGACGTGTATTTGATGTTGTGTATACTCGAAGATGAATAATGGTAGACTCTATGATCTTGTGACTCTTAGTAGGAGAAATACTGATTGTTAAAGGTACATGGCATTTGGATTGGTATTCATATCATACATACATTTATACATTGATTGGTTGTTGGTTAGTAATGTGATTTGGAATGATTGTTTGGAACTTGGGTGATTCTTATGATTAACTGAACTTGGATGATTGGATTGATCCTATTGGATTGGTTGTCATGATTAGGCTTGTTCTATGAGTCTAAGTATTCGATGTCAAATTGTTATTATGGTCGGAAATACCTGCTTGTCAGAGTCATCATCTAGATCAAGGGAACTATATGTTTCTGTGTGTTGTTGGGATTGATAGCGTTATTCAATAAAGTGTCTAGCAAAGATCTTGTTGAGGTGTTGTTGACTTGAATGCTATGTGTATGCAGACTTTCCTTCTCAATCAAAGGGTGTAAGGCGTAAACTCCTAGTTGGTATATAGTGAGGACGTTAATGAACTAATATGTGTCATGTCCGTAAATTCCTAGAGTCGTAACTAAGTCTAAAGGCTTAGGTTAATAAAAGAGCTAATGTGGTACGCCAATCTAATTATAATATCCTTGAAAGGTATTCTTAAGATGATGTTGTGTACTAAAAGAGCATTGTTATGTTTTGTACTTTCTTTCTTCCAGACTTATATTTATGTATTTCGGTTACTGGAATGTTAGTGGTTCACCTACGGGTTAGAGTAGGTGCCTTTACGGCACAAATGGTATTTTGGGTCGTGGCATGCTCCTAGTGTTTTGGGTTTGTATTACCTTTGATTTATTCTTGTTCAAGCATTCATGGACCGCATCAGTTGATTTTCTCAAACCTAATTCAGTGAAATTATTGTTGGTTTGACATCCTCTAACCTTCTTTCCTTTTCTTTATTCAGGACTACATTAATTTTGTCTCACCTTTAATATGGTTGGTGTATTGTGATTTGTAATTGACTCAGGTTTTGTATTGTGAACTTGATGCAGGTTATTAGAGAGCGAAAATGGGGGGAGGTGAAAGGAATATTCAGATTTCCATCTTCTGTGACCAGTGCTTCGCTTGTCTTGCGGAAGTACTATCTATCCATGCTTTATCATTTTGAGCAGGTTTATTACTTTCGGAAAGAAGAACCTTCTGTTTCTGTCGCTGGTATGTTGAAACTTTGCAATCACTTACCTATATCTGTTGTTTTACTGTTTTTTGTTGTAAAATAAAAACTTGGAAAGTTGTTCTTTTATATGTTTTGTAGACCCTACCAAGAGAAATGTCACCGACTCTGCAGATGAACATGCTAATGATGATAGTGCTGCTACAAATCAATGTTCAGGTCTGCTTCCAAACTTTTAAAGCCTTAACTTTCTTTCATGAGATCCTGACTCCTGTTTATGTTGTTTTTGCCCCATTACTTTGATATGGAGATGTTGGAGAATGCCTCACCTTTTATTTGTTTGAAAATTCAAAAGAGCTCCAACAAAGAAGTATTGAAACTTGATGTTGCTTGTAGGGAGATTGCTTTTTTTCTCCTGCAACTTTGCTTTCATATGTTTTCCCTTTTAACTCCTTTGGGTTTGTAATATCCTGTTTAATAGTGGCTAGACATGTTTATCTTATGGTAATTGCTATACAATTTTATGGTTCATGCAACTTGCAGTGAGTTATAATCTGGAGGCTGGGAATTCACTGGTAGGAACAATTGATGCAAAGTTTGATTACGGTTATGTAATCACTGTGAACCTGGGCTCGGAGAAATTAAATGGTGTACTATATCATACACCTGCATCACCACATCAATTCCAAAGCGTTAATACTTCGGGTAGACCTTCCCAACGGATTAGGAAAAGACGCCAGTTGGCTTTGAAGGACCCCTCTCGACCCAAGACAAATCGAAGTGGTTATAATTTTTTCTTTGCTGAGCATTATGCCAGGCTGAAGCCTTCATATCAGGGGCAAGAGAGAGCTATCAGCAAAAGGATTGGACTTCTTTGGAGTCGACTCACAGAGGCCGAGAAACAGGTTGGATAAAATGGCTTGACGCACTAAACTCACTTTTTTATGTTAATGCCTAATATTTATGTACACAAACTGCATCTGCCAGCTGGAATGGTTTCTGGTACCCATTCTTCTTTTGCTGAATAAAGATAATAGTGAAATTTTTTTTTTTACGAGGAGATAGTTTGCATGTTGCTACTGTCATTGTACAGTAACTCTGTAAATAAAATTAATTCTTTATTTGCTTCTCTCGTGAGACTTTAAGCAGAATTGTAGTTCGATTGTATTTTGAAGGCATAGTTGCAAAAGTATGGTGTGTTTTAACTACCTTTATCACTGTGTAATTCCGGTGCATTTTATCATTCCAAATGTCAAAAGTTGCCATTTTTTCATTGCCATTTTTTCATTAAAAAGACATTAACCAGTAGTCTTGCCCTCGTTGTTCCTTTAGGGGGGGGGGGGGGGGGGGGTTAATTTATGCTCTTCTTTGGTCACAAATGCTACTGTAGAGTCACAATTAGCAAAATTGACATTCCTGGATGTCCTCAGTAGGACAGAACTTTTGGAGTTATTAAAATGGCCATGGTAAATACATTTGATGTTGTTAAGGAAAATCGAGATCAATTCTCACCTCATACTTATTTTCGCTCTGGGGTGCTTTTAATGCAGGTTTATCAAGAAAAGGGTGTGAGAGATAAGGAGAGATACAGGGCTGAGATGCTGGAATACAAGACATCCAATGCACAACCACAGTAGGCTGATATTGCGGGGCACCTTGTTTCCCCATCTTTCTTTCTTGTTTGGGACATCATCGATGTTGCCATATGCAGGATTTGAATTTGATGAATTTGAAGTATTGGACTCTGCCTTATTTTGCCTTTGGAACAAGATTGGTATCAAAGAAGTTTCATCCCAGTTTCTTTGATGGCAATATAATGCTTAAAATGGTGGTTTTTTGTATCTGCCTTTTACTTTCTTCTTGGAGTCTGTTTCTTTTGGAACGATCAACATACCATTTAAGTTAGAGATTCTGCTCATTTAGGTAATGCATTTCTACATTTGGGATATTCTGCATGATGGCAAGAGGTCAAAGGAGGAGATGAACTTGTTGATAACTTCCACTACGATGTTGATAAATACGGTAACTCAGTGTCAATGAGCATTGAATGAAAAATAATAATTGAGAACTATGGTAAAGGGTTATATATTATATGTATATATCCGCGTGATGTTGGCATTTGACAAAGGACCAAGGACTTGCAGTTCTAGTCCATTGCCACAAATATACTTTCCTTCATTTCCTTGTAATTGCTCTAAACGCGTCAACAAGTCATAGTTACTCAGAAATATTTGGCAGTTTGTTGGAATTATGAACCATTGACCCATGACACTGATCCAGAGGGATTAATTGCAATTAGCTTCATCAATCTTGATACTTTGGAAAAATGTCGTTTCAAAAATTATGATTTGCATCACCAAGTAAATGGTAAAACCTTCCAACAGGCAAATGTTTACACCAAATCAAACAATGTAAGATAAATGTATTTCTTATACATCTATCACTTTAATCAGTGGTATGCATTCTTAAATTTTAATAGCTAAGATGAAGTTACTTGATTTAAGCGTAAAGTACCGAATGCAATTAGTAATACCCTCTTCGGGAATGTAAATGTAATATTTATTACAAATGTATGAATAGGGTGTCTCTATCATTCAAATTTAAGATCTATATATTATGATCACTCAAATAAAATTTGGGTTCGATCTAACGGTTATAACGACCCCCTAGGTCGTTTTGAGCTTTAAGACTCATTTCCCTTAAAATATCCTTCCCATAGCTTTAAAATGGTATTTGTGACTTGTGGGGATGAGTGGTGCAGTTTCCGAGGCAATCGGGTGAGTATCGGAGAAGAATTAGTGAAATTGGGAATTTCTAAATTAAGAAAATGAGAAAGGTTGGCCAAAGTCAACATTGGTGTTTACGAAGCCAAATGAGAGTTTCGTTGATTTCATGAGCTACAAAATGTGATTTGTGACTTAGTCGAGCAGTTGCTCGTGTCCCGAGGAGTTCGGGTGTCGTTTAGGTCATTGGTTGAGAAATTAGGTAAGGATTTGGAGTTGACCACAGTCAACATCAGCCAATGACAACCCCTTTTCGGTGTTTTGAGAGCATGAGTAGGTTCGTAACATGTGTTATGACTGAAGTAGATATTAGGTTTGTGTCCGGCATGTTCCGAATGAGTTTCGGGTGTTGAAACGGAGTTTGGACAAAATTTTTGGGTTGCCGGTTTTTGGTGCCAGGAACCCTTCTTCGTAATCACAAGAAGGTTGTCGCGATCGTGTAACACATGGGGGTGGCTAATGAGATTGTGTGTGGTGGTTCGCGGTCGCATAGGTCATTCCTGGGACGGAGAAATTTGTGCCTTGCGATCGCGGGGAGCAAGTCGAGTTCGTGTAGGGTCCGGGCTAGGTTGGATGGTCGCGATCGCGAGGGTCTTGATCGCGACTACTATGGGCATTTTTGACCTGGACAGAATGAATTTTCAACTTCGAATGTCATTGTTCAAAAACTTATTTCGAGAGCTTGGGATCTCGGATCTGGGTGATTTCAAAGGCAATCTTCACGTCTTGGTTCTGAGGTAAGTTTCTAACCTTAATCTAAGTATTTCCCTGTGATTCTATCCTTTATTGAGCGATTTCATCTATGAATTAGTCTTAGATATTGAGGGTTTTCATGGAAATAAGATTTTAGGAATATGTGGAATTGTAAGGTCGATTTGTGATCGACTTTCAATAAGCTTTTAGATTCTTAATCTTTAGGCTATGGGTAAGCTGATTTGCTATGAAATTACAGATTTGACCTTCAAGGCTCAAGATTTATTTTTGGGTTAATTTTTTGGATTTGAAATGTTACTATACCAATATTTATGTTTACAAACTCTTGTACTTACAAATAATGCGTATTTGATATATTGAGAACATTTTGAGGCTTTGCGAAAGGAAAAGACAAAATCTTGAGATTTTTGGATCGTTTGATCGATATTCGAGGTATGTTAAGACTTCCTAGACTGTATAGAGAGACATTTTTGCTAAGTAAAGATTAAAAATGGAAATACTAATGGATAAGGCCAAAATAGGGGGGTCTCGTACCCGTTCTGTGAAGGGCATTAGTACAAGTACCGATATTATGAATGAGAAAGTTTATGATTATATAGTTATCAATTGTAATCTGAGAATGCTAAAGCATGTGAGCATTAGCTGAGAAATTGTTGACATGGTTTCTTATTTGTGCTCATCATTTCGTTGAACCTATATACCTTTGTAATTGGACTAGTTGAGTAGTTCCGTATATTTTGTGGCTATCATAGCTTGGCATGAACATTCATACGTATATAATTGCTCTTGTCCATTCATTTTGGTGGTATTGAGGTTTATGAATCGGGTTGCACGCCGCAACAAGTATATGGACCTCGCGATTCTCTCATGTGTCAAGAACTCTCAAATATTATCGTGGAGCATCGTGTATATATAGGTTTTGGAGAGGATTTGGTATGGAGGTTTATCATTGCATTTGCATTACATCCTTCATTTTTACCTGATTCCGTCCTTATTTTTTTTCCTGACTTTACTTGATTCTCGATTATCTTTGATTGACGAATGCTTAACTATTATGTTCGGTGCTAAGTAAACTAGTAAGGTTAAGGAGATGATTTTTCTTAAAAGTCATGTCACTGTTTCTTCATTGTCGGTTTATGACATATACTGGATATATGTGGTTTCCTACTCATACTACTCTTGTTGTACTCTTTTATGGTGCAAATTCGATTCCGAGTATGAGTGGACCTCGTGGTGCACATTGAGTCCGAGTCTGGTTGATTGGAGACTGTGGTGAGCTGGCTGGCTATTCCGCAACACCCTTCTCCGTCTATCTCCTTTATTATTTTGTGCTTCTAGTATTTAGAAGTGTTTTGTGTATTTCAGACAATGTATTTCTGTATTCAGACTTGTATCCTATTGTAGTGGTTCTTGTACTTATGACACGAATCTTGGGAGGTGTAGTTGTTTTCCACACTTTCTTATATACTGACTTAATGTTTGACATTTCATTCGTCTCTTTACTTTCCGTTAATTTATTTACTTAATTTGATAAATAATTTGGTTGTCTTGCCTATCGGTTGGAAAAAATAGGCGTCATGACGGCTATAGATGTTGGGATCATGACAATTTGGTATCAGAGCCCTATGGTCACCGATCTCATAAGTACAAGAGCAATGTCTAGTAGAGTCTTATGGATCGGTATGATGATGTTCATACCTATCTTTGAGAGGTTATAGGAAACTTTCATTCTCTCATTTCTTATCGTGCGTACTTGAATAATTTTGAATCCTAATCTCGTTGTCTCATTCTCTCACAGATGGTGAAGACTCATTCATCCACGACTAGAGATCAGGAGCCTATAACCGCACCTGCACCCGTTGCCAAGGGTGTTGCTTGAGGTAGATGCAGGGGGCGGGGTCGGGGTAGAGGCCGTGTTGCATCACCTATTAGAGGATGATCACCTACAGGTGCTCAGGGCCGTTCTAGCAGCATCTCCCGATCTGGAGGTGGTTTACGAGGATGAGCCACTTAACAAAAAGTATTGTTATTTCAAGATATAATTTACAATATCCTTACAAAAAATGAATAAAGAACGATAAACTTTCAACCTACCAACTAACATAAATGATTTGAAAAACGTATTCTAAAACATTTGCAATACACTTACAAAAATGAATAACCAACGATAAACTTTAAACCTACCATACCATAAAAGATTTGAAAAAAGTCTTCTAAAAATATTAGGGTTTAGATATTGTAATTTCAAGATATAATTTGCAATATCCTTACAAAAAAGAATACTAAATGATAAACTTTAAACCTACCATACCTTTAAAAAAGTTACCTGCAATATCATTAAAAATGAATAACAGACGATAATTTATTAGTTTTAAACATTGCGCGTACGGATATGACACCTCTATTGATCCTAACCTTCACTTGGGGCACTTTGATAGATTCGTACTTAGACTACAGGATAATCATATGTTCGATCTATTATGGATAGGGGATTTGCCTATTGGCCAGGTGTTCCATCCCCGCCGCATCGACGAGGGGTGGCGGATTTTAGTACAACAATGCCATATTCCTGTATTTTAGAGATATTGTATCGGGGCAGTATTTATAATGTAGTTAAGCTTGGTCTGATACAACACGATCGGTTCGTTCTGGTGGCAATGGTCGTGTAGTGGAGGCCAGAGACACACATTTTTCATCTCCGCACTGGTGAGGCCATGATCACTCTGCAATATGTGGAGGTCATGTTTGGATTGTAGATAGATAGAGATCCATTATACACTCGGCATGAGCCTTAGGTTGACACTTGGTGGGCGGAGTTGATCAGGCTCACCGACTTCCAGTTGTTGAACGCTAATATGTCGGGTCGCAGTTGAATGATTGTATCTTCCCTCTGCACACACTTGACTCAACAAACTGTCGTAAACTCTTATAGATGGTATTGAGCAGGTGATTGTTGATCGTCGTGCCCATATGTATTTGCTGATAATATTCAGGAGCATATTCTTTCCAAACGCATCGGGGAGCTTGGTAAGCTTACATTATTTGAGTTTTTTGGACCATCTAGACTGTTTAGGGGACTATAGTTGGGGAGGTTTTATTTTGGCGTACCTCTACAAACATCTATGTCGGGCATCTATTGGCCCTAGTATTGATCTCTGTGGATTTCTTCCTCTCTTCCAGGTAATATATTTAAGTGTGTATTCCTAGCTTCTAAATATATCTCTTGAAACGATAACAAAAAAAATATTTTTTAAATGTCACTTTCAGATATGGGCTTGTCATAGGATCCTGCCTTTTCAACCCATAGGTAAGGAGCCCTCCGTGTCCAGTGTTGAGGATGCACCCATAGATTATGCGTTGCTGTCCTATGTGAGGAGGTGGACGCGAGGGATTGACCGAGATCTGGAGATGCACCACACTTTTTTTTTCATACAGAGATCAAATTGATCATATGACGGACGGACATGTAAATTTTATGTTTACATCATTACATTAATTTTATGTTTTCCTTATCATTTACTAATTTTTAGTTTTATTTTTACAACAATTTGTATGGACGTCGTGTAATATGACCACGCAAACATTGCTGCCCTTTTGCAGGCTTGATCTGTGCGTGTGGATGTCAAAGGTCCCTTTGATACACATGGATATTGTGGAGGAGCACACGCCCGACTGTGTCTTATGACATCTCGGGCATTCACAACATATACCTTCAGCCACTAAATGGAGCATGGACCACCATTATACGAGACATACCATTGTTCATAGATTGGTTATAGTCCCAAAAATCGAATCAGGGACGATTGATTGGGACTTGACGCTACATTTATTGCCTGGATGGACATATAACTTGGATATTGGGCTGACATGCTGCAGAGGAGAGCGATGATCAACCATACGGCTCCCATCAAGAAGTACATGGCGTGGTAACGACAGATTACATGCTCATTGATTGGCAACCCTATTCAACGCGTATCGAGTGGTCGAGGATCCACCTCACTATCGGACCAGTATGAGGCATTGGTAAGTTTAGTAAATCTCATTTCATATTTAATAGTATTAGAGCCTAAATGTAACGCCCTGAACGATGGCCTAGGCAAAACACGACACTCGATGCTTGACGACATGTGATCAAGCAAACCACATGGCTTGCTAATCAGTATGGGCATCAAACCATGCAATAATAATAATTTAAAACATGTAAAACAAAATACTATAAATATAGTCTGAAAATATATTACAGAAATATCTGAAATCATAATAAGTCAAAATGTTGAATCTGACATGACATGCTAAACTAGTCTATGAGACCTATGAAATGTGATTATGACTGCAAAACTATTTACCAGGACAAGGCCCTGGTATATCTAAACTCTAAAATAAAATCATGAAAGTAACCAACTGATATCCTAAATGAAATGGGAATCACCAATAGCTAATACCGGTGAAGTCCTATCGTGCATATTCGTCGTCCTGAAACTCAGTACCTGCACCGTGAAATGCAAGCCCTGGACAAAGAGACGGTCGTACATTTGAATTGTACTATATGTAAAGCAACTGAAAGAATAACCAGACACATGATATAATAGGAACATGAAACTGAAAACTGAACATAAACATGGATATAATCTAACATGAGCATGATAACATGCATAAAATCTGTATATCTATGGGAGAGCATTAACAAATCCGACATGTAACCACCACGTGTAAATATGGCATCTGAACTCTGGCCGGTCAGCTAAGCCATATAGTACCTTGCTGGGGTACGAGACATGAACATGACATGATAGATCCAATAATCCCTCAAAGGGGTAACATGAAGGTATCATCCTCTGGGCGGAGCGATCTTTATCCTACGTTGGCATACGTAGTTTCAGGTTGTCTGAGCCTTCTTAGTAATCTGTGCAACTCCTAAAATATGAACATGAATATAGATGGCTTGTAAGCCCATGAATCTTATGAAAACAACTTGTAAAACATAGTTTTTAATTATAATTTAGCATGCGAAGAGATACATAATATAACTTGTATAAATCATGAAAACATGTATAACTTCATGGATTGGGTGATAATGATTCATGACTTGATATTTAAGAACTCGTGGAATTAAAGCATGCGTTCATGGATTACGGACAGGTTCATGGCAGTCATAATGGCATATCATGAGTATAATTAATGGAGTCAAGATATAGCACGAAATATAGTTGTATATGTATATAGGGTCATCATGAACTTGATCAAAATCCTAGGTCTGAAGAAATTCATGTTTATAGATTACATGTAACGTGGGGAAGAACAATGATATTCTCACACGTGGATAGAAGCTCTACATACCTTATTCGCTCCAATTCTTGTATTAAACATTTGAACTTTGAAGATGAAACCCAAGCTTGAACTTTAATTTCTTGAGTTAGGTTTTCTTGAAAACCCTAGGTTAAGAATAAATTATTTCACTTAGGAATTGAGTATACATGATTAGAATCATGTGGAAATACATGAAAAGGACTTACCTTGAGTTATAAGGATGATAGAAGAAGAGAACTTCGTTCTAGGGCTTGGCAAAATAAGAAAACTGATTTTTGAAACTAAGTTTGTGTATTTATACTGTTCAGTCGTCAAGGACTTTTACAGCCATATTATACGGTCCGTACAATTTTCAACAGTCTGAGATGGACCGTACAATTTTGTACAGTTCGTAAAAAATAACTGTCATGCAATGCCAACTTTCCAGTGAATTCCTTAAGCTAAGGGGAACTTTACCGCCAAAAGGACATGACGTATTATTTTATACGGTTCGTATAAGTTACTGTGTTCCACCATTTTTTAACAACAGAATTTACTATTCAATTCGACGGTCCGTAAAACTTATACAGTCCGTAAAACTTGGGCGTAAAACTAGGTCTGCAGAATTGAAATTGGATTTTCAACTTTAACTCCCAGTCTTGGTTTTCTACACCCCTTAATCATGAACAAACCTTAGTTTAGAGGTACGAGGTGTTACAATATCTCCCCCTTGGGATCATTTATCCTCGAATGATTGGTCATGATTAAGAATAAGACTAGACATGGCATGAGTACATGAACGTGAAGAAAAATGGCATAAAACATGGGGACTGACATGATTACATGAACATGGGTGTATGAGACATGAGTACTGAATACCTGAACGTGAAATATGAGGCATGAATACGCAAGGGACATAACATGAATACCTAAAGCATTTACCTTGTATGTTTTCTGCTTGCTCCTCAAATAAGTGTGGATATCTGGACGTCATGTCCTCTTTGGCTACCCATGTTGCCTCCTCAATTTTCTGACTTCTCCATAACATTTTCACTGAGGAAATATCCTTAGTTCTCAACTTGTGAATCTGACTATCCAAAATAGCTATAGGGACCTCTTCATAGGTTAGGCCATCCTTAACTATAATGGATTCAGTAGGAACAACCAACGACAAGTCTCCCATACATTTCCTCAACATGGATACATAAAACACTGGGTGTACAACAATAAAATCTTGTGGCAATTAAAGCTCATAAGCTACTTGGCCAATTCTTCTCAGAATCCTGTTTGGTCTGATATATCTGGGACTGACTTCCCTTTCTTTCCAAACCTCATGACACCCTTCATAGGTGAATCTTTTAGAAACTCCCAATAATCAACTTGAAACTCCAAGTCTCTACGCCTCACATTCGAAGAGGACTTTTGGCAACTCTCAGCCGTTTTCAAATGCTCCTGAATTAACTTAACTTTTTCCATAGCCTGATGGACCAAGTCTGGTCTTAATAATTCTTCTTCACTAACTTCGAACGAACCAATTGGCGATCTACACCTTTGCCCATAGAGAGCTTCAAACAGTGCCATCTGGATACTAACATGGTAGCTGTTATTATAAGCAAATTCAATGGGAGGCAAATGATCATCCCAAATACCTTTAAAATCAAGAACACGTTCTCTCAACATATCCTTAAGAGTCTAAATAATATGTTCTGCCTAGCCATCTATCTGAGGATGAAAAGTTGTACTTAGATTTACCTTGATACCCAATCCTTTATGGAAAGACTTCCAAGTGCGCTGTGAACTGAACACCACGGTCTAAAATAATGGAAATTGGGGTCCTATGGAGCCTGATAATTTCTTGGATATACAACTTAGCATAATCTTCTGCCGAATATGTGGTCTTGATTTGCAAGAAGTGACTAATTTTGTATGTCGGTCCACAATCATCCAAATTGATTCATGCTTTTTGGATGAATGAGGTATACATGTTACGAAGTCTATGTTTATCATCTCCATTTCCAAACAGGAATATCAATATTCTGAACCAACCCACTAGGCCTTTGATGTTCAACTTTCACCTGCTGAAAATTTGGACAATTCGCTACAAAAGATGCGACGTTCCTTTTCATATCGTTCCATCAATAAATCTCTTTAAGATCATTATACATTTTTGTAGAACCTGGGTGAATAGAATACCTAGAATTATACGCTTCTTCCATGATTCTCTCTCTGAGTCCATCTACATCTGGAACACATAACTTGCCTCGGTACCTCAAAGTACCGTCATCTCTCCCTTGTTTAAAAGTTGTAGTATTATGATTGCGAATCACCTCTTTCAGTTGCAATAAATAGGGATTATTAAATTGTTTCTCATTCACTTCGGCTACTAAGGAAGATTCAGACTTGTTCTGGACAACAACACCACCATCTTCAGAGTCCATGTGTCGAACTCCTAGACTGGCTAGTCAGTGAATTTCCTTTGTCATGGTTCTCTTACCTTCCTCAACATGAACTAAAATTCCCGTGGATCACTGACTGAGAGCATCGACTACCACATTTCCTTTCCCCGGATGATAGGGAACATCCACATCATAATTCTTTATCAATTCAAGCCACCTCATCTGCCTAAGATTTAACTCCCGCTACTTGAAAATATACTAAAGGCTCTCATGGTCTATGAAAATGTCAATGTGTACTCCATACAAATAGTGGCACCATATCTTGAGCGTGAAAATCACGACTGCCAATTCTAAATCATGAGTCGGATAGTTCTTTTCATAAGGCTTAAGTTGTCTGGATGAATAAGCTATAACTTTACCATGCTGCATTAAAACACATCTGAGAGCAACACCTGATGCATCACAATACACTACGAACCCCTCGGTTCCCTCTGGCAATGTTTACACTAGAGCAAAAGTCAATCTCATTTTCAACTCTTTGAAACTACGCTCATAGACATTTGACCAATAAAATTTGAGTTTCTTCTGAGTCAGTCTGGTCAATGGAGCTGAGATGGAAGAAAATCCCTCTACAAAGCGCCTGTAATAGCCTACCAGACCTAAGAAACTTCTTATCTCAGAGACTGAGGTAGGTCTGGGACAATTCTTCACAACGTCTATTTACTGAAAATTAACTTGGATGCCTTCACCTGAACTCACATGGCCTAAGAATGCTACTGACTTTTGCTAAAATTCACACTTGGAAAATTTCGCATAGAGCTTGCAGTTCTGAAGTGTCCACAACACTATTCTGAAATGTTCTGTATGATCAGCCTCACTACGGAAATAGACTAGAATATCATCAGTGAAAACAATGATTAAAAGGTCAAGATAAGACTTGAAGACCCCGTTCATGAGATCCATAAAAGCAGCTGGTGAATTCATCAATCCAAACGACATGACACAAAATTCAAAATGACCATAACAGGTTCTGAAGGAGGTTTTCGGGATGTCAACTTCCTTAACCTTAAGCTGATGGCACCCTGATCCGAGGTAAATCTTGAAATAACATTAGACACCCAAAAGTTGATCGAACAAGTCGTCAATTCTAGAAAGATGATATTTGTTCTTAATGGTGACCTTGTTCAACTGTCGGTAGTCAATGCACATACGCAGAGAACCATCCTTCTTTCGAACGAACAAGACTGGTGCACACCATGATGAGACACTTGATCTAATAAATCCCTTATCAAGGAGATCTTTCAACTGGGCTTTTAATTCTTTTAGTTATGCTGGAGCCATTCTTTATGACAAAATAGATATCGGCTTAGTATCGGGATGTAAATCAATTCTGAAGTCAATCTCCCTATCACGAGGGACTCCGGGAAGATCTTTTGGAAAGACTTCTGGAAACTCATTGTTCACCGGTACTGATTAGTTCCAGGTATTTGTATCCCTAACCCGAACTACATTATAAATGTATCCTTTGGATATCATCTTTCTAGCTTTAAGAGAGGAGATAAACCTACTTATGGGTGCTGCTGCATCACCCTTCCATTCTATGACTAGTTCACCGAGAATTCAAAACTGACAATTTTGGTTCTACAACCTACTGTGGCATAACATGAAGACAACCAATACATGCCCATAATTATATCGAAGTCTACCATTTCCAATTTTACCAAGCCGTCTACTATAATGTGGTGATAGACTTTAACTGGACAACCCCTATATACTTATCTAGTTATAACTGACTCACTAACTGGAAAAGGATACTTCAAAGGGTTCATGAAAATTTTCTAGGTCAATCCCAAATTTCTTAGTAACAAATGGGGTTAAATATGATAGAGTAGATCCAGAATTCATAAGGCCATAAATGTCGAAAGTGAAAATGGTTAGTATAATTGTGACAACATCTGCACGAGCCTCTGTATCCTGACGACCTGACAATGCATACAAGCGGTTTGGGCCTCCGTCTGTGTTACCAAACTTAGCTTGACCACGCCCTGATTGGGCATGAGAATTGCGAGGAGTTGCTGAATTTATAAACTGAGCCACATTACCTCATGTACCCTGCCTAGATGATGGGCAATCTCGCTGAAAGTGACCTTGTTGACCACATCTATAGTAGACATCCATCCCCAGGAGACACTCCCTTGGGTGTCTTTTACCACACTTACCACAAATTGGATTACTAAAGGTACCTTAACCCATATTGGCCTATGACTGAGAGCCTGATGCGTTGAAGTTTTGCCTTTTGTGATCACTCCTGAACTTTAGGGCCGGGGCACTGGCTGAAGATAGAGAGGGTCTAGATGACCTATTTTTAAAAAATTGTCTGCCTCTACCTCCCTCATGACTGAAAGTGACTTGAAGACATGGCTCTCTTATTGAATTCCCTGTCATTCTCTTTCTGTAATGCTTTATCTTCATTTATCCTGCTCTCATTACCTTGTACAAATGCTACCATCTTGGTAATAGTCATTTCCTTATTTTGAGCAGAAATATTAGATGCATCATATAATTGGGAATCAAGACCATACACAAAATGCCTAACTCCGGCCCTCATTTCTGGAACCATATGTGGAGCATACTTTGCCAGAGAAACAAAGTGAAGAGAGTACTCCTGCACACTCATGTCATTCTGATTGAGCTTCTCAAATTTTATGGCCTTTGACTTCTCTGACCTCTATTGGGAGAAAGTGTTCTATGAAGGCATATGCAAACTCATCCCAAGTTGCAGGAGGCACATCTTCCCCTCGGGACTGTTCCCATGACTCATACCAGATATTAGCAACATTTTACAACTGATAAGCTCCCAACTCTGCTGCTTCTATCTCAGTGGCATACATGCCACGAAAGATCTTCTGAAGACCATCAATAAAATTATCCGGATCCTCTATCTTGATAGACCTGTGAATACCAGAGGGTCCATACGCAGAAACTCTCGAGTCCTGAAGTTGGATGACTCCCCACTAGCTCATGTATTTGGAGTCATTCCTTGATATTGGGTTTGAGCAACCACTATCTGGGTGAGCAGCTGAATAACTCCCCTTATATTCGAGTCAGTGGAACTGGGCGGCGGAACTGGAATACGAACCTCCGCAAGCCCTGTGGTATCAGGTGGGGGTGTTGTACTCGAATTATCTCCCTAAGCCTAAGTATCTTCCTCACGAGCAGCATTAGTAGCAACCCTCTTTCTTGTAGTTGATTTCTTTTAGCAGACATTTTCTGAAATACGTAATATGCACGAGTTAGAAGAATGTCCTGAAGGTATAGCTCTAACTACACGATCTAGAGTATGAAAGAAATGAGACAATCCTAAATGTCTTGGTCGTCAATTGTTTACATGCGTGGGAGCCTCTCACACATAAAAGATACCCCAGTGGACATTGTTTCATAGACTCCTTAAGACACTTGGACCTAGGCTCTGATTACCAATTTAGTAACACTCCGAACTATGGCCTGAGAGAAATATGACACTCGGTGCCTGACTGCATGTGATCGAGCGAACCACATGGCTTGATAATCAACATGGGCATCAAAACATACAATATTATTAATTTAAAACATGTAAAATAAAATATAATAAATATAGTCTGACAATATATTGTGGAAATGTCTGAAATCGTGATCAGTCTGAATACTGAATCTGACATGACATGCTAAACTAGTCTAGTCTATAAAACCTCTAAAAACGTGAGTTTGACTACAAAATTGTTTACCAAGATAAGGCCCTAGCACACCTCTACTCTAAAATATAATCATGAAAGTAACCAACTAATACCCTGACCAATAGCTAATAAAGGTGAAGTCCTATCATGCAGATCCGTCGTCTTGAAACTCAGTACATGCACTGTAAAGTGCACGCCCTGGGAAAAAGGTACGTTAGTACATTTGAATTGTACTGTATGTAAAGCAACTGAAAGAATAAGTAGGCATATGATATAATAGGAACATGAAACTGAACATAAATAGGGATATAATCTGACATGAGTATGATAACATGCATAAAATATGTATATTTGTATATCTGTGGGAGAGAATTAACAAAACTGACATGTAACTGTCATACGTAAATGTGGCGTCTGATCTCTGCCCAATTATCTAAGTCGTCTCGTACCTTGCCGGGGTACGTGACATGAACATGACATGATGGATCCAATAATCCCACAAAAGGGTAACATGAATGTATCATCCTCTAGGCTGAGCGATCCTTATCCTACATTAGCATACGTAGTTTTAGGCTATTTGAGCCTTCTCGGTAATCTGTGCAACTCCTTAAACATGAACATGAATATAGTTGGATTTTAAGCCCAT
Source organism: Anisodus tanguticus (assembly GCA_034509755.1). Lineage (NCBI taxonomy): Eukaryota > Viridiplantae > Streptophyta > Magnoliopsida > Solanales > Solanaceae > Anisodus > Anisodus tanguticus. Next base: position 29,612,507 of record CM067558.1, read on the forward strand.
GAATTTCATTATAACAACTTGTAAAACATAATTTGTAATTATAATTTAGAATGTGAATAGATACATAATATAACTTGTATAAATCATGAAAATATGTATAATTTTGTGGATTGAGTGACAATGATTCATGACTTGATATTTACAGACATGTTCATGACAGTCATAATGGCATATCATGAATAACATTAACGAAGTCAAGATATAACATGAAATATAGTTGTACATGTATATATAGGGTCATCATGAACTTGAGAAAAACCCTAGGTCTGAGGAAATCCATATTTCATGAATTACATATAGCGTGGGGAAGAACAATGATGTTCTCACACGTGGATAGAAGCTCTACATACCTTATTCGCTTCAATAGTTGTATTAAAAATCTGAACTTTGAAGATGAAACCCAATCTTGAACTTTAATTCCTTGAGTTGGGCTTTCTTGAAAACCCTAGGTTAAGAATCAATAATTTCACTTTGGAATTGAGTATACTTGATTATAATCGCGTGGAAATACATGAAAAGGACTTACCTTGAGTTATGAGGATGATTGGAGAAGAGATCTTCGTTCTAGGGCTTGGAAAAATAAGAAAATTGATTTTTAAAACTAAGTCTACGTATTTATAATGTTCAGTCATCAGGGACTTTTACGGCCGTATTATACGGACTGTACAATTTTTTACGGTATGAGCATGGACCGTACCATTTTGTACGGTCCATCAAAAATGATTGTTATGCAATGCCAACTTTCCAGTGACTTCCATAATTTTTTTAGAAAAAATAACTTATTCATATTCAAAACACATGCAACTTAGGGGCGTACAATGAATGCACCAATTGAGGATACATGCTGAGTTGATCCCCGAGAGGGCGGGAATGGGTTGGGAGATTTCTGATATAGTCGTAAAGACTATGCGAATGACACAAGAGGCCGTACATATGAATGATTGTGTACCAGCAGATCAATATTATCCCACATGAGGATGCAGACGTCGTGGATGTGGTGTCGTGGAGGACATGAAGTACATGTATGTAAAAGAGGTGGAGGATAGGGAGTACAAGCAAGTAGAGGAGGTGGTGACCTTCAGCCGGTAGACGAGCCCGATGATAAGCTTGCCGCTCCCGCTCCATTTCTACCCCATCCGTCGACTTCAGCCCAACCATCGACTTTAGCCCAACTGTCGACTTCAACCCAACCGTCGACTTCAGCACGCCCATTTGCAGATACACTACAGACCCCCGTACGCTCAATTGTGAATACACCTAGATCTTTCTCTCAATAGAGCCAAGATGAATACGTTCCCATGAGTGATAACATGGATTGGGATGGTTTTGACACATCGATATGGGAGGGTATGCTAGCGCAAGATTTGTAGGGTGGCAGAGAACTACACTATGATGATGCTTTTATCGACTTTGTTGATTTTCCAGCCGACATGCGGGTTAGTGTTTAATTATTAAAGCACTTCTTTTAAATATATTACCATGCATTTAATGTTAATAAAGTACTTGTTATTTTATACTTTTCCATATTTTAGGGTTCGTCGACATTAAATTCGTCGGAGCCATCCGCCAAGAAGCCTTCTCAGGAGCCCGTTGAACCACATGTTAAATTTTTAATAAAACTTAATTTTATTCAATATACGTTGAATAGTAATTTAACTTAAAACTTTTTAAATCTAATATTTTTAGATTTATCTAGACTTCGGACAGGACACCGCTCCAGCTTCCGCCATTCAGGATTCCGCACGTGAGACTACTTCTGATCCTCCACCAGACCCATCTCAGGATCCTATCGATACTCATGTTAGATTTTTAATAAAATTTAATCTATTCAATATAAGTTTAAATTAGTACTGATTTTTATATGTTTTTTCAGGTTCATCCTTCGGTGTCTACGTTTCCGTCTCCAGATGAGGTCGATGATATTGCTAAATATGATCCCACTAATCCTAATAGATTTGTTCCGAGCATACCATTCTTACAACATCACAAGAAGAAGCATGTTATGATCAAGGGAGCAAAGAAGGAAAGGGATGTGATGCGGTAAATGATCATGGCCTAGAGCGTCCTGTTATTAAGAGGAGGATAGATTGGGATGATGGCGAGGGTGGTGGATTTTGCTCCCAAACGTACACGCAAGTATACGTGGTACAAGTAATATAGTGATTTTAGAAATCGGATGTCAAATCCACAGGGACTTGTGATTAACTGTAAACTAAATTAAACTAATTCTAATTATCTAAACAAGAGATGAATTTTGAGGGTTATAATTATAAATTATCTAAAACTAAAAGAAAACAAATAATAAACTTCAACCAAGAAAGAGCGGATTTTTATGTTATCAATAAAATGAGATGAATGTTCCAGGGTTGCAGTTGATTCACTAATTCTATTGAGTTCTCGAACTATTTCTCCTTAATCAGAATTATTGACGATTGCTAATTAACCGAATTATTAACTCTCATAATATTATTCCGAACTACTACTCGCCTATTCAAAATAGTTCGCCACATGTATTCCTATGGAATTGACCTGTTAAGAACGCAATTCATTTACGGTATTTAATTGAACACGACGCCTATGTATATTCCTATCCTAGCCACAAATAGCCCAACTGTAGGGATAATCAGATCACGCTCTCTTTAATCCTTCTCTAATCTAACAACATCTTTCCCAAGCATGTATATTAGATAGTCGATAGAACCTAATTGTTGGCCAAACAATCAAAGAATTATGCACAAAATTAATGAAACAATCAAATCAACAACTCATATTAAGATAAATATAGTCTTCAAGCATCAATATTCATGGTTATATACAATCGTAGAACGTGAATTTTAGCTCCACATAGACATGGAGGAAAAACAACAATTCATACAAAGAAACATAAAGGGAAAATACATAGATTGACTCTTAAACTATACCCAAAATCTCAATATCACACTCAAAACTATTAAGGTGACTTATTACCTCTGCATATTTAAGAAGTGAATTTATTTATCCCGTGATACACATATAACCAGTTGCACAAGGGAAGGTGTTACCCACTCCCCTGCCACGTCAGCACCATGTCAGCATCAAGTCAGAGATACGTCAGGAATCTTTTAGATTTTAATTTTTTTCCTTATTCATTTGATTTTTCTTTTATTAATTATATTTACACTAATTAACCACTAAAACCTTTCAATAATCATATCTTCTTTTTATCCCACCACCCCATCTCACCGGAAAATGACATCATTTTTGTCTGAACAGTGACATTAACACCCAGATCATGAAACAACAAGGTCGAAATACTGTTTGGCCTAAAACAAGAGTTGGTAAACAAAACGAAAAATACCAATCTTGAAAATTTAAAACCAAGAACCAAACTAATCAAACACAAACCCCATGTAACACAAGCCAGAATAGGCCGCCTTAATAGTTTGAGTGTGATATTTATACCCGAAATCTCGATATCACACTCAAACTATTAAGGCGACCTATTACACCCCTAACAATCTTAAAAGTTAATTTAGGGGTGTAATAGGTCGCCTTAATAGTTTGAGTGTGATATCGAGATTTCGGGTATAGATTAGGGGTCAATCTATGTCTTTTGCCAAACATAAAAACTAATAATAATGAGAAAAAAGGTAAAACCAAATAACTCCAGCTTCTTTTTTTAAAATTATTTTATTACATAGGGGGTAGGGGAAAGGAAAACAGGGCGGGGGATTACAATGTGGAGATTCGAACTCTCACCAACAAGATGAAAGTTCAGGTAGCCAACCAATTGAATTACTAGATCCCTACAAATAATTTCGACTTCCAGGACTGCTATGAACTCTCTTCAAAGGTTCTGAATTCAGAGTCATAAGTTATCCCAAAATTTATGTAAAAACTATGTAGATTATGTATTTATAGAATAGCAAAAGCCCAGGCTTTTAAAAACCAAATTCAACTCGAACGGAAAAAAATCATCGGCTCTGCGTCGCACATGCAGGGTGCACAGCCAACTTCATACATCTATTTTCTCGCGTTCATCTGTGACGCCGACTGCACATGTCCACGATCTGACAAGTACGTGCTCTTTTCCTTCTGCTTCTTTCACTTTTTATTCTTCTTACACTTGGCTCTCATTAATTGTCACTAATCATCGACAATAATGACCAAATCATTAGGCCACTACTTCTTGTCTCCATTCCTTCATTTTTTCTTTATTTCTTTCTTTTTCATATTTTATTTAATTTTGTTCCAAACCTCTTCATCTTTACACCGCTTTATTCCTACATAGTAAAAACTAATATTAGAGCAAACCACCATAATTGATACTCAAAAGACAATTAAAAGTACTAAAATATGAGGCAAACACTAGATAAATATATGCATTTTAGGCTGAACATCACCACCCCACACTTAAGCTCTTGCTTGTCCTCGAGTAAGCACTAACCCACTCTCAATAAATCAAGTCTAGGAACACCACCACTTTGATTGATACCAACAATTAGGACTTATATCCACTCAGACCATCAAATAAACACTTTCAGGATCATTATACAAGATTTACAAACAAACAACAAACTTCTAACCTCCTAACGGACTATAACTCATCAAATTGAGCTTGTTCACATACTTTGTCAAAGAAATCTAATAACATCACCTACCTATCATGAAACAAGTGCCCTCACAAGAATAAATAGTCCACACACGCAAATCAAAGAATCGAATGTAATTTAAGGACTTAGCATCAAAGCACAACTCTCGCACTTATAAAAAAATTCACATGTATGCACAAAGAACCATAGGCTTGCCCATTATGTACATCTCCACTAATTAAGTGTGCTTGAATAGAATCAAGTAAGACTTTAACGGGTTGTAATGTTGGCTAGGGGACGGGTAGAAAAATTATATAATATTGACTTACACTCCCCTAAGCACTTTGCACTTTGAGACTTCATCACCCATTGTTTTCATCTCTTAAATTTATTTTTCAGCTCTCTCTTCATCAAATATTTTACAAGTATTTTCCTCATATCAAGAATATTTCAATCATTTTTTTTCAAAGTAATTTTTTATTTATTTCATGTCACATTCTTTCTAAGAGGGTCTTTTCATCACTTTGCAGCTATCATTGGTCACCTTTTACACTTGACCATCCATTTTCTTCAGATTTCACAATTATAACACAGACTAAGCTACAATGCTTAAGAGAGCAGGATGCAAAAACTAGGAATTCAACAAATGGATCAAGGCAAAAATACGGCGAACAAACGAAAGGCTACATGCTCAAAGGGCTAACTAGTGGTACAATATCTGAAAAAACTAAAAATTTACAAGACATATCAAAGAAAGTCTATCATCATCTTCTTAACAGAGCAACACTTTTTATTTCACTTCAATAACATGCAGGGAAAGTTCTAGACTATGATGCAAAACATGGAATATATGCAAGAAATTCTCACCACACATGGCACAAGTATCAATTAAGATGGATCAATTCAATTCTAGGATAGACAGGGTCATGACGAACTACAAAATAAGAATAAGATATATATAGAGTCACAATCCCGAACCTAGGTATCAGAAATTCTGCTATTCTAAATTAACTCAAGCACTCACAGAAGTACTACTCAAGCTCAGGCCTAAATATACAAGTATCAAACAAGTCAAAAAGGCCTTTCTTCTCCCCTCTTACTACTCCTAAAAAAATAAAAATTACCCAGTTCAAAGGCCCCCCTTTGGAAAATAATTGAGGCCATAAGAAAAACTAAGGGGTGGATGATCTATGCCACTAATGAGAAAAAAATAAATGACTAAACTAAAAATAAAAGAATGACCAAAATAAAATCTTTTTAAATTTTTTCTTGATTTTCTCTTTTTTTTTTTTATGTACTAAGACACTAAGACTCTCAAAACTACTAAAAGAAATTCCTATGGCATAATCATCCTCGACCTCAAAAGTATCAGAAGTACCCATCGCATACTTAAAAATATGTGTTGTCCTCAATGCATGTATAGCAAAGAAAAAAATTTAAACAAGGAAGAGAAATACTCCCTAAGACCCTCTAGGACCTAGCTAGCAACATAATACTCAACATCAAGGGTCAGCACGACTCCACACTTAAGCTCAAACATGCTTCTCAACCTCAACTTTGGATACTCAGACTTCTCCTAATCTGCAAAATAAAAACATAACAAAACAAAAAGTGACACTATAAAATAAAATAAAAATAAAATACAAGTGGGGTTGCCTCCCAATAAGCGCCTGATTTAACATCGCGGAACAACGCCATTACCTTCACCACTTTTTCTTCCACTGTGACGATATAAATTATGCCCCTAATTTTTCATCAAATTTTCTGCTTCGCTCTTGAGGCAGTAGTGTGAAAATAAAGGACCCAAACTATAGGTGTCACATCTTGCACTTCTTGGCCCTTAAGTGAGGAATATCATTTTGTCTCTTCGGCACGACAACTTTTAGGATGGTAGGGTCTTGTTTCTCATCAATACACTTCTCCACCGGCTTGGACGACTTGATGTTTATATCATCAACCAAAAATAGTGTAAAAAGTGTTTAGAATGAGGTCCAACACAGTCCAAATGTAAAACCATATTATCTTTTAACCCTTCACTTTTTTACACCTCCTCAACATCAACATCATCAATAAAGTTCTGATTGAATGGTTGGTGTTCCTCTTTCTACTTCACAAATTGGTCAATATCCATAACAATTGGTGATTGGATATCAGACGCTTCAACCTTTTTATTTAATTAAGCTTGCAGGTCATGGATATCTGAGCCAAATTGATCTATCTCTTGTCTTAGCTTAGCCATGTCTTCTATCAGTTGTATCTCCATGTTTGTAAGAACATCACGGAGAAACCCATGAAATTTTATTTGTTGAGCTTGTTCCTCAAGCCAAGATTGGCTCACTATCTCTGTTTCTTCAAAGTTATTACCTTGCGGAAACTCACTCTCTTCTTTTGAGGTTCGTCTTGGGTATTGGCTAATCCTGTAACTTGGAGATCATTACAAGTTTCAGTCTGGCCTTGTATCTTTGCAAATTTGGCATGAATCCTCTCTATGGCTTTTCATTGTTCTACAGAGCACTCTCTTATTATTGTGCTCATCTCAAGCATTTGTTTTATAAAATCGCTGAATCGAGCAAGATTTTCCGCATCCTCCACTCCATTACTACTGCTAACATCACAAACAACAGGAGAATCATAATAGGGGTTCTGGGATGGGGAAAAAGAATTAGGACAATCATTCAAATGTCCATCTTAGCCACCACATATACTACAAACTTTCCACGTAAAGGATTGGAGAGTTGCACAAAACTCAATCCCGAAAATATTATCACAGTGTGGCCACAAGTGGGGTCCTCCACATATCACACAATTTACAAATTTCCATAATAGAAAACCTATTCCTATTCTAATTTCAAAACCCTATTCTAGTAGTACAAGAATCCTATAATTATGGTAAGTGTACAATACTAATTAATGTAATATTTACACTAAAACATTACCTAAAATCTAGACTATATACACGGTCATATATACAAAACTGAGGCCCAATATACATAGGATATACACGTATATATCGTGTACATCCTATGTATATTTAACACACACCCGCAGTCATAGCGGGCGGTCTTCGTACGATGAGACTGTCTCAAAAATCTTCAAAAAGGCCGAGGGAAGACCCTTTGTAAAGATGTCTCCAATTTGATACCTGGAAGGGACATGACAGACGCGTACTTGTCCACGGACTACCTTTTCGCGAACAAAGTGAATGTCCATCTAGATATGTTTAGTGCGCTGGTGCTGAATTGGATTACCAAAAAGTTAGATGGCACTAACATTATCACAATAAACCAAGTTAGCTTTCTGAATAGGACAATGAAGCTTTAAAAGAAGATTATGTAACCAACAGGATTCCGAGACCACATTGGCTACCCCTCGATACTCAGTCTCTACACTAGAGCGGGACAACGTCGACTGACACTTTGCAGACCAGAAGACCAAGTTATTACCAAGAAACATACAATAGCCAGCCGTAGAGCGTCTGGTTTCCGGACAGCCACCCCAATCAGCATCTATATGCGAGACACGTGTAGACGTCGATGAGGGATATAAATGCAAGCCAAATTCAAGTGTCCCTTGGATGTATCGAATAATACGTGAGCACATTCATGTGCTAAACCCTGGATCATGCATAAATAAACACACCTGATGTATGGAATACGTAATGTCTGGTCTCGTGAACGTAAGATACTGAAGAGCCCCTGCAAGACTGCGATAGCGGGTTGGATCCTCGTAAGGGGAGCTAGCCGCAACACCCAATTTGGGTTTAGTATCCGCTGGAGTGGACGTGGACTTACAAGATGACATACCAGCCCTCTCAATGATCTCAGTTGCATACTTCCTTTGTGATAAGAACAACCCACTTGCATGACGAGTGACAACAATTCCCAAAAAATAACTCAAGGGCCCGAAGTCTTTCATAGCAAACTCAGAACTGAGCATTGTCATGATAGACTGCGTAATGCATTAAAATAGGCAGTCAAGATAATATCATCCACATATAATAGTATATAAGCCAGGGAAGAACCACGACGATATATGAATAATGAATTATCAGACCTACTGTGAGAGAACCCAATCGTCGAAACATAAGAGAACCCAATAGTCGAAACATAGTCTGCAAACCTCTTATACCAAGGCTGTGAATACTGCTTAAGGCCATACAAGGACTGCTTTAATAAATAGACATGATGAGGATATTTGGGATCCCTAAACCCCAAGGGATGATGCATATAGACTGTCTCCTTGAGATCACCATGTAAGAAAGCATTCTTCACATCTAACAGATGAATAGGCCATGCTTTCGAAAGAGCCAAGCTGAGCACCGTGCGAATGGTAGTCGGTTTAACCACCGGACTAAAGGTCTCACCACAATCTACACCAATATGTTGAGTCTTACCATCACCCACAAGACGAGCCTTATGTCTTGCAAAAGAACCGTCAGAATTTTCCTTATGAGCAAAAATCCACATAGACCGAATAATATTAACACCAGATGGATAGGGCACCAACTCCCAAGTATTATTATCAATAAGAGAATTATATTCGTCGGTCATAGCAATTTTCCAATTCAGGCCATTTAAAGCAGACACAGGATTACGAGGTAGAGGTGATTTAAAAATATTAGAATTTAAATTAAAATATCTTTTTGGTTTAAAAAATACCCCGTTGACTATGAGTGACTGGTCTATAACTCGGGGGAGAATTGGGTGAATTTTGAGAAATATCGGGACAGGTGACGAACTGCCTGTTGGCCCAACATGGGAACTGGGTACTGTTTCCGTCGTAGAAACAGGAACAAGAACTGGGCCAGAACTGGGCTGGGGAGGCGGCCCAGTTTTTGGACCCACAACGGGAGGCAGTGACGGGACTGTAGAACCAGCAGACAGTGGGCTCGCTGGCGAATTTGGGGTGCCGGACATGTCCGAGAAATGGTGGACAATATACGGGGAGACATCATCATCCAAAAAATTATACGAACTAGGCACGGGACTACTCTCTTTAGCAAACGAAAATTGGGATTCATCAAAAATAACATGGCGACTAATGATGATTTTATTAGATGATAAATCAAAACATTTGTAGCCACGATGATTAGACGGATAATCCAAAAACACACAAGGGGTAGAACGGGCCTGAAGTTTGTTAATTGTGGTGGACAGAAACAACGGATAACATAAGCCCCCAAAGACCCTAAGATGTGAATACAAAGGAGTCTTATTATATAAAATTTGAAGAGGGGACGAATATGTCAAACCTTTGGTAGGAAGAATGTTAAGAAGATATGTAGCCATTTGTATAGCATGATGCCAAAATGAAGGGGCGGAAGCATGAATCAATAAAGTTCGGACAATATTATTAAAGTACGAATGTTGCGTTCTGCTTTCCCATTTTGTGAAAACGTATGAAGATAAGAAAAACAAAAATTGATCCCATTATTAGCACAAAACTCCCGAAACACCCCATTATCATATTATTTTCCATTATCACACTGAACATTTTTTATTTCCTGTTCGAATTGGGTTCTAATGAATGTTCTAAATTTTAAGAAAGTGGGAAAATTTGAGATTTTTTCGCTATCGGAAAAGTCCATAAGAAATTAGAATAATCATCCAAAAATATACCATAATAACAATGACCCAAAGAACTGAGAACGGGAGGTGCCCATAAATCACTATGAATAATATCAAATGGCATTAAAGTATCACAATTAGAGTCTACAAATGGCAATCTAACAATTTTTCATAAAGAACAAGATTGACAATTCGGAGTACTACGCGTACCCTTACAAGAAATAAAATTATTTTTATCTAAGGAAGACAAAATCGATGACCCCGGATGACCTAGACAAGCATGCCACAAGGAAGGAGCAAGGGCTGCAAAAGTTGAAGGCAATGCTTGACTCGAGAGATCGGAACATGGCGTGATAGGATAAAGATCTCCCCTACTATCACACCTCATGAGAGGACTCCCCGTATTGAAATCCTTCACAGAAAATCCAAACGGATCAAATTCAACAGAAACAGAATTATCAGTGGTGAATTTACGGACATATACCAAATTTTTAATCAATTTAGGGGCATGAAGAGTATTTTTTAAGATAAGGGGTGGATGGGGGGGGGGAGACAACATTTTATGACCATAACCACTAATTGGAATTGAATTATCATTACCAACAATTATGCCACAATTGTTGCTCAAATTAGTATAAGACGAGAGAGTACCTTGATCGGATGTCATATGGGTAGTGGCTCCGGTGTCCATGTACCAATTTAGGTCTGGCTAATTCAATCCAAGTGTGTGCATCGCGGCTTCAATGTCGGTTTGTGTGGGGCCCGATGCATGGTGAGCCTGTGGAGGCCGAGGCCCAAGCACCCCAGCTTGCTACCCTGGCCCATCACTGCGTCAAAAACTACTGGGCTGTTGCAAATTGGGCCTGAAAGGCTAGCCAGCCCACTACCCGGGATGAGAATTTCCAGAAAAATAAGGGATGTTGGGCCACTGCCCACTGGACCAGGCCCACTGCCAGGGGGCCCAAGGCTGGGAACAGTGGGGTGGTGACCCACTATGTCCGGGATGGGGCACACTACCATTATTACCATTGCCGGAACCACCGCGTTTGCCCTCGCGATTTTTGCCATTACTTTTCCGACTATTTTTGTCATCCCCTTGAGAACGGTTGTGGCCCAAATTATCACCAAAATTCTGAGAAGTAATGGAGGACGTCATCATGAACACGGGACTAGCACTCGTAGCCGCCTTCTTAGCCAAGCCAACTTCTTTCAAAGTAAGCATGGAGCGAACTTGATAGAACTTTGGAAGGGGATTACTTTGACGAAGGAGAGTTCCAATGCCACTATAGGCCTCGGATAGGCCAACAACCATATGTAGAATGAGACGATATTCACTAACGGGCGCACCAACGTTGCGGAGTTGGTTCGCCAATTCTTTCAACCTTTTGCAATAAGCTGAAACGTCAGGAAATTTTCCATGTTGACATGGGAAAATTCCTGCTCAAGGGTAACAACTCTGGAATTTCGATTATCTTGGAATATGTCACGCAGCCTATCCCAAGAAGCTATCGCCGTAGCGTCTGGCTCAATAATCGTCTGCAACAAGTCGGTAGAGATAGTGGAGTAAATCCACTAAAGGACTGTGGCATCAAGAGTCGTCCGCAACTTAGGATTATCCTCGCGTTTAGGCACCTCCGTATCCTCAGGAGCCGCATGGAGTATGTGATTATTGACCTGATGTGAACGTGCGTGAATTTTAAACAGTTCGGCTCACGTTACATATTGGACGTTTTCTATTTCAAGAAGAAGAGGAATATGATTCTTGATGTTAGAAACTGTTAGGGCAGGGTGAAACGTGTTCTTTGAGGTAGACATAACGAAAGAATAATATGTGATTGAGGGATTTAGAAGAGAGAATTTGGGGATCGAAAATTTGCACGGAAACCGAGGTGAGAGAGGCTCGGAATCGACGACAACTGGAGGAGAAAAATTCTCAACCGAGACTTCTGATACCATAAAAGAAATAATCCCTTCCTTATTCTCATTAATGAAAGAGTATATATACAATTTACAAATTTCCATAATAGAAAACCTATTCCTATTCTAATCCCAAAACCCTATTTTAGTAGTACAAGAATCCTATAATTATGGTAAGTGTACAATACTAATTAATGTAATATTTACACTAAAATATTACCTAAAATCTAGACCATATACACGGTCATATATACAAAACCGAGATCCAATATACATAGGATATACATGTGTATATCCTATGTATATCCTATGTATATTTAACCGTGTGCCAACCACATCAGTCCATGGCGCCATCTCTCCGTTATCTTTTATTGTTAAGTTGTATTTGGCCTATGCCTTAGACTTTTGAACTTACTTTTCTTCTGGATGATCCTTGATAGTGTGTTGAGCTTTTGGACAGATCTCAGACTTTTCCTTTATTGCTTACTTTCGTTGATTTATGAAAGTATTAATATTATTATTTGACACGTTTGATTTCTATTTTTTTAGAATGCCTAAGTTGTTTAAAGGAAATATTCGCCCAACAGGTAGCCGCTCTCTAAGCGTCTTTCAAGATCATTGTTTAAAAAAGACAGGAGCGCAAGGCGAGGCCTAAGCCCCGAGGCACAAGGCCTAATCCATGAATATTTATTTTTTAGTATTTTATAAATTAATAAAATAAATATATAAATAAAAAATACATTAAAATTATATTAAAAATCAGTAGAAAAATGTATATATATATTAACATGCTAACACATTCAAGAATCATTAAAAAAATTAGAAAAAGTGAATTTACACCAATACCATGATTATGACTAAACATAATTAGAGTTGTAAATAATACTCTATCCTAATAATTCAAAGATAAAATGACAATAACATAAAGTTATTGTTTTAGAACCTAAACTAGATAACAAATTAATACTCCCTCCATCTCAAATTATTTGTCGCTTTTTTGTTTTACACGCCCCTTAAGAAATATTAATTAGAAAATGTATTTGACTATTTCACCCTTATTTATGTCTAAGATATAATCTCTTACCATTAAATGTTTAGTCTTTCATGTGTATTCTCCATTAATCACAAAATTCTACTAAGGGTAAATTGGGAAAAACATAATTAATTGTGTCTTGAACTTCTAAAACGATAAATACTTTGAGACAACTATTTTTAGTAACCACGACAAATAATTTGAGACGGATGGAGTATTATTATAATACAAATAGCCCGAATAGAGTCTTCAAAACATTATCTACCCAAGAGTGTTACCAAAAGAAATTCTAAAACTAACTATATTGAAAAAGATTAATTGAAATAAATATTGAAGAAAATAAAACATAAAGAAAGAAAATGAAAGTACGGAAATAAACTAAGAATTGGAGGATAAAACTATTTGTTTTGTAGTTTGCACTTTGCATACAAAAGTCTAAAGTGTATTTGTTACTCTGTGAACAACAAAAACAAAAGATTATGAAATTAAGATAAACAATTAGAAAAAACTTTTGATTTTTTGAGATTTTTTAGTTTGAGAATTTACTATGAGTTAACTTTTGAATATTTAACTTTTTGAAAAAAAATATTAAGCAATTTTGACTCAAATTTAAAAAAAACTTTTCGGGGCTTACGTTTCAGATGAATGTCCAGAATGTTGGAGCTTATGCCTAGATGAAGGCCCGGAAGGTTGGAGCTTACGTTCCACCAATATGCCTCGGGGAGTTTATGGTATACCTAACTCCGGGACTTATCAAAAAAATGTCTTTTAAAACACTGTTCAAAGACTCAGATCTGGACGTGACAATATTGAAGATTTATCACCTACCAACAACACATCAATATCTCTTACTTGATTTCGTGTTTATCAACTCAATTTAGTTTATGTACTATTTTGCGTTAATCACATTTTTTAACAGTTTCTCTTACCTTCGCACCCACTTCATCTTAGTCCATTTGATGAAGACCAACTTTTACTCCTCCCATTCATTTTTAGTTGTACATTTTTTACTCTTTGCACATCCTTAAAAATTAATAAATAAAGTATATATTTTTATCGTAATACATACATTAATTGGTGTATAGTCTCAATAGACTTGGAAAATAATTTAGAATAATTAATGTTAAGAGAAAAATTTTAATATAGTGAACAAGTAAAAATGAAAGGAGGAGCGATATACACTGGTAGTTATAATTATTCCTCGAAGGAATCAACAATTGAGGATAGCGTTCCGTTCATAACATAAAGGGCAAGCATTTTTAATACAAAAATATCAGCAAAACCTATTCTTGTGATATAAATAATTACGATGAAGGAGTCTTTCAATGCATGTCTAGTTTGTTTTCAATCAGTGGAACTGTGAAGATGATACAAAACTCAGTGTACAAACAATAATTTAAGTAAGAAATACTGAAAGTGCTGAGATCTTCAGAAAAGCAACACCAACATCAACACCCCCAAAAAACCTGTGGCAATCATCAGAACTGGTGATAGTTTACAGTTTACGCGGCTGCTATTAGTATCATCGGCAGATCGTGATGGTGCTAATGCAGGGCATTCCAGACCTTCCTTAGTACCTTTGCACATATTGCCAAAAAGATCGGTTGGGTAACCAATGATATGGATGTAGCTGAACATGCGGTCGGAGCAACCATTTGACAAATCATTCAAAAGATCCTTAAACGGACAAGCAAACTGTAAAAAAGCATCGCAACATTGTTTGGCTGGCTGGTATTCCGGTAGTTTGCATTGGCTAGTGATGATGGTGTAGTTCTGCAACTCAAAGTTAACAGGACAAGCTGCATTGACTATTGAAGCGAAATATCTTTTAGTGATTCATAAGACGATGCATCAGATCAGTAAAAGCAAACTCAAAGCATCATCCAAGTCAGTTTATAAAGTGACCATCAGTTTTATTACATACTGCATTAAGTCTATCCATCAAAATAAGCATTGAATGAATAACCACTTAAATATCTCGGGCTGCTACAAGGAACTAGTCCCTCCAACCCAAATCAACAGTTACTTTAGCTTAAAAGAAGTGTCCCGAAATAACGGAGATTGTTTCCAACTATATCCTTAACATTTAAAATATAGTTCTTTTCTAAATTGCTCAGTTCTCAAAAATCATCAAATAAATAGGGATAACTTGATAAATTATACCTTGTATTTATTATTTTCTTAATGGTCGTAAAGAGAGCTAAAGTAACAATTAAAATAGGACAGAAGGAGTATCATTTTTTTTATCCCACCACACATGGATTGCTTGTTCCCTAAAGTACCCATTGGTTATGTTTACTCTTAATAATTTCCTTCTCCGATATTAATTCTTGATTTCCTTTTCTCCATCCCAACAACCAAAAGGTATGCTTTATTAAGGGAAAAATTATCTAAAATGATTGTCTTATCCAGGAAGGGACTCCCTATCATGACATAATTTTAGTCATCTTAAAGTTTCTCCTATCTAGTCACAATCCAGATGTCATGTATGTTAGAGTTTGTCATGAATTTTCTACCTTATTTCGATTGTACTATAATTGTGTTTTATTTCAAAATGATTCTTGGTGGAAAAAGTTTTCTTTATAGAAAAGGACTCTACCATAATTATCCTTTACTTGGAGGAAAAGTTTTGGACATTTTCTTATCATACATAACACAAGAGTATCCACAATATAGTCGTTTAAAAAGTCTTGTTTACAGGGAAATTATTCTCCCAATAGTTTTATGCTTTTATTTTAGTTTTTTCTTATGTAGATTAATTGATTAAATAATATTAGGATATTATGCCCCTTTTAGTATATTTTCTTTGTCGTTTGATTTATCGTTCAAGGTTTGCAATTGTTAGCTTCCGTATGACGCCCTTACAATGTAGTACTCGATTATGTTTCAACCACTTGGATATGAACCCAACATTCTGCATTATCAAATGAAATGTACTTGAGCAAATAATAATGGTCATGACTCATGCATTTCCTAGTTCTCCATCTTCGAAAGTAGTTAGACCAGATAAGAAGATGGTAATGGCGAAAAGTTGAACCTGACACAGCCCATATATGGAACAGAGTTCCATTAGAACATATTTTTTGAATTAGAAGTTCTTACTTATAAGATAGAATCTGAGTAATGCGCATGAAATCATCAGTGTCTTCTATTGAGTTAAAAAGATGTCTTTCAGCACGCAGATGAGATTATAGAGAAATCAAAGCATATGAAGATCTTCTCTAGATTATTCATAGGCATTTTAAAAACAGATGAAGACATTAGGAACTGCACAAAGATTTTGATATGCACGAGTAGGCAAAAACAGTTGTGTCAGATCCATCTGGTCCTTTGCAGATATTTAAAATGCGAGAATGAAATCAAGACTGGAACACTTCATAATTAGAGGCGGATTCCAAGTTTTGAACTTTATGCATTTGAGTTCGATATTCTACTATGGCCGATTAGTACTAAACAAGTTTTGATCAAAAGCTATTTGAGTTCCGATGAACCCATAAACATAAGCCGCTAATCATAACTTGGGGGAAAAGGAACAAGAGATTCTGCAGTTGAAGCACAAAAAGAATGTGTAACACCTCTCACCAAAACTACACACTGCACAAACCAGGGCATGCTCTAGGGGATATCATATCAGTAAATTGGACATTGTATGGAAACGTTAAATTATCACATTAGCATTCATAAATTGCAAAAACAAAATTGCGCTCAGTAGTATGTTGCTCTTACTCATTCAAAAATATCGCCAAGTGCGCGTCGAATCATTCAAAAGTAGTGCATTTTTTAGGATCTAACACGAGTACGACAAAAAATTGAAAAGTCGAACAACATAGGTTGCAAGTGTTCTTTTGGTTGAAAAAGTATTTTTTTAAAATTCCCGTTCGGTGTTAGAAGGCATCAAATAGAAAAACATTCTCCACCTTCAGTTTCAGTTCCCCAAGTAAAAGGAAAATTTCACACATAGAGACCACAGAATACAAGGCATAAGATATACTGAGAATATCCTGGCAGCAGCTTATAAAAGTTCAATAAAATGATTTTCCGTCAGAGTAAATAAATAATAATACAGGAATTTAGTTTCCTAGACGATGAACTCAGAATTATGATCAACTAAATCATGAGAAAAAAAACAATAAAATTATTAGGGGAAAAAACAATAAAATTCTCCCAGTTGAAACTAAATAAACAAAATTTCTATCTGTGGCAAAAAAAAAAATTAAAATTGGCAACTAACTTTGAATGCACTGAAAGCAAAAACAACACTAATTTTAAGAAGGAAAAGAAAAAAACATACCCGATATAGAAGCTGAAGTCAAAATTCCAGGCAGAAGGGAGAAAAAGAAAAGTAGAATAAAACAAGAGCATGTGTGTCTCCAGTCCATTGATTTAACTATCAAGAGGTTTTTATTCTTATCTCTTCAAATAAAGAAGAAATATATATATATATATATATATGTGGAGCTCAAACTCAATGCTCAATTGCTCATCTCATTAATTATAGTGTAAATACTTTCTTTCCAACTTCTATAAAAAAATACTCCATCCATCTCAATTTATGTGTCATTTTATATTTTTCAAGAGTCAATTTGACTAAACTTTGAAGCTAAATTAGATTAGATTAATTTAATATTTTAATATTAAAATTTATATATTTAAAAACTACATAAAAAGTACTATAAATTGCAACTTCTCTCATTTCATTTTGGTGAAAAAATATATCTTAAAATGTTGGTCAAACTTTATGCAGTTTGAATCTCACGAAACGAAAAATGTCACATAAATTGGGACAGAGGGAGTAATATCGACGAATTTATGATGCTTTCTTGAATTTTATGTTTTTAAATACTATTGAAGTTATTTGGGAGTGATTTATTTAATTAGTTCATTGATTATGCTCACGTAAGTCTATAACATACTTCCCTAGTTCACTTTTACTTGTCCACTATATTAAATATACATTTTCACTTTTATTTATCATTTTTAGCATATAAGGAGAAAAATATATTTTTCCCATGTTTTATCCTTATCATTAATTACTTATTCCCCAAATTATTTTTCAAAATATAAGATTAAACATCAATTAATATGAGTATTGTGATAAAAAAATTATATCATTTATTCTTTGGGAAAATGCTTAAAATACACCCCAATCTTTGTCTGGATTTGATGTAACACACCTAACCTTTACAGTGGTTCTATTACCCCCTGAATATATTTCTAAAGCATATTTTGGCATTTATTTGAAAATTTTGAACCAAAATTGAACGCGACACAAGTCAAGATTCGATTATGAAAGAATATAGTTATTCAACTGCTTTCTCCATGAAAAAAATTAAGGGTGTAGAAGAGAACTCTAATTTTTTGCTTTGTTTGAAAACTGAAATGACCGATATCATTTGTCTTTTGGACTTTTGTTCAGCACGT
Source organism: Anisodus tanguticus (assembly GCA_034509755.1). Lineage (NCBI taxonomy): Eukaryota > Viridiplantae > Streptophyta > Magnoliopsida > Solanales > Solanaceae > Anisodus > Anisodus tanguticus. The sequence continues at coordinate 29,631,016 of CM067558.1, forward strand.
GTTTGAATTGTTATCCAGCTCACTAAATGTCAAAGAAATTTCTTAAAAATATCCAGGGGTTAATAGGACCCCTGTAAATGTTAGATGTGTTATAGCAAATCCGGACAAAGATTATGATGTATTTTAGGCATTTTCCCTTTATTGTTTCATAAAGAATACGCAAAGTCTAAACTGAACAAGTAGAAACGAACAAAGAGAATATATGAATGTAAATGTATATTTTATGTATGAAAGTGTATAATTCTCGTGTCATATGGTGAAATTTCTCACATATAAACGTTTCAGTAGATCATTAGGTTTACTTGATAATTTGATTCTTGCGTATAGACGTACAAGAAATTTAATATTTACTTTTAATAAAGTATTTATATTTCACGTGAAAAAATAAAAGTTAGAGAAAAACCAAAAAAAACAACTCTATTATATTTTCTTCAATTTGTATATTTAGAAAATTTTCAGAATTGGTTTTTATAGGGTAATTCGATATTATATGTGTGTATTTTGTACGTTAACAATTTTTTATTTTTCTATTTTAAAATTCGTACTCAGTTAAACCCTAAAGGCAGTCATGTAAAGAGTACAAATTTTGGGTTAGCACATATACATCAACTAAATTAAAACTAGGGTGGCCAGCGGGTCCGGGCGGGATGGGATCCGGCGGGACGGGGGGTTGGTCTGGACCGGGATAGGCGGGACGGGAAGAGGTCCTGTCCCGTCCCACATCCCCCCGAAAGAGGGGCCGGGATTTGGGGGACGGGACGGGTCATGTCGGGTTGCGGGATTTGTTTTTTTTAGACACTTAATTTTAAAAAATATATATTTAAACACTTAGTGTATGTGCTCTCCTATTTGAAATCTTCAAGCAGAAAAAGCGCTATCAGACGCTGTTGATGACACTTGAATGTTCAACACATCTCATGCCATTTTTGATAGTGTCCGAAAGTCTTCGCATTCTCCCTCCAGTATCTCAGCAAGTCTTCACGTCCATCTTCATTGATAATTGATTCGTACGGTACAACACCTTGAAAAATATAAACATCAAATTCGCTAACTTGTGAAGAAGTTGAACCACTAACATTCTATTTCTAAGGCTTTGAACTCTAGCAGCAGAAACCACATGTCTTTTATTAGGTTGCAATGAAGTAGAAGAAGATGGTACCGAAGCCGGTTGATTATTTGCATTTTCTTGTCGGTAATACATATTTTTTTTTTGCATTCATTGTGTATGCTAGTCGTAACTTCTTCTTTTGTTGGTTCGTTATTTGGTTATTTAGTTGGGTCTGTTGGAAGTATTTCTAAGCTTTTATAAATCGTTTCAACAAGTGTTTTACAACCGTCTACTTTAATAGTCGGATTTAATATATCACTAATAAAATATATAGTGGGAATAGGAAAAATATTTTTTAAATTTTATAAACATTTTTTAATAGTTGTCTTGTAAGTTGGTTTTTGCATATATTCATTAAGTAACAAAAATATTAGAGCTATATAAAATAACATAGTTGAAATAGTAGGATAATAAATTCCAGAAAATTCTTTAGTAGCTAGAAAAAATTTCTCTAAAAATGCAATAAGTTCCGAATTTTTTTTCCCAATCATCATCTATCAGCATATCCGTTGGACTTTGATTATGGGCGTTAAATAATAAAGTTATAAGTCTTTTATACTCGTGAGCAACAAGTAGTTGTTCATATAAAGAATTCCACCTAGTCGAAACTTCTTCTGGATTTTTCTATAAGGTAGTCCACAATCATAACAAAAAAATTTATACTCTTTGCGTCTTTGTATTTTATTACCTTTAAAAATAAAGTTTATAGCAAATTGTACTTTATCAAGAATGTTTTTAAAAAGTTTTAGGCTATCCTTTACAACTAAGTTATAAATATGGCATGCACATCTAATATGAAAAATATCGGAAAAAGATGGAGTAAATCAAGTTTTTAAAAGGTTTACAACATAATCATTAGCAGTAGCATTATCAAATGTAACAATCATAATTTTATCAGTAATTCCATAATATTCACAAATTTCATGAATATTCCTTGCAATAAATAATCCAGTGTGTCTATCATCAATATATCTATATACTAAAATATATTTTTGCATAGACCAAGTCTCATCTATCCAATGACATGTAACGGTTAAATAATCATTACCGTTAATACTACGACATATATCAGAAGTGATAGTCACTTTGCCATTAAAATGATATAATGCATAACGTAAATACTATTGATATTCATGTGCAAATTTAAAAACGTCTCTTCTAACAATTGATCTAGGAAAACCGTTAAAAGCAGGATTATACGTTTCTCTAATGTAATGAATAAAACCAGGAGAGGAAGGAAATGAAAAAGGCAAACCCTTCACCGCAACTAATTTTACTATATTTACCCTATCTTTGTGTTTATCATATTTATGACCTATAATTCCCCCGTCATCGGGTTAATTCGACCCTCTACTTGGTCGGGGATACTATGTGAACCTTATTCCAACTCAGAAGGGCTGAGTGATATAAAAAAATGACTACTAAAGTTTAGCCTTGAATTTGAGCTGAAATTGACGCTTTAAGGATAGTTTTCGGGCTAAGCCCAATCAAATGATTTTTAAACTTGATAATACTATCTTGGACTTGAAATGAGTTTAGGGATTCTGAATGTAAGGATATAATTTGAACTTGGGAGACAGAATGAAAAAGGAACAAAAATCATTTTGTATTACTTTTATTTCAAAACCAACTTGTCATTATAAAAAGGAATTATACCATATTCAAAACTTGGAAAGGATTTCAAAAGATGCAAGTGTAATATTAATCAATGTAGTTGGACTAAATGTGGAGTTCTACTCAAATTCACATTTGAGTATTCTTAGTAAAATGAAATTGACTAAATTACCCCGTGCATACTATTTTTTGGCGGAAGCTTAACTCTTTGTTTTAAAACAAAACCTTGCGTTTGAATAAATGAAATGAAAAGTTACTTTGCGGATTTTTAAACCTTAAACAACTTAAATCAATTTGAAGCATGCTATAGAACTCGTAGGTCAACAGTATTTTACGGATCCTTAATACCGGAGTGCTAATACCTTCCCCGGGGATCACCAGAACCCATACCTTGACTCCGGTTTATATAGGATTTTCAATGAATTTGAATAAACCCTTTCGCACTGGTTTTCCTAATTTACCTATAAATTAGGTGGCAACTCTAAAACATATTATCCGACTTAGAGCACCATCCAAATTCTATGTAGCTCTTATGCACTTACCTAGGGATGGCAACGGATCGGATTTGGATCGGATCCTACTAGATCCAGATCCAAATTCATTTTTCAAACCTGAATCCAGATTCGGATCCAGATCCGGATCCAGATCCATTGGGTCCATAAAAATTAGATCCAAATCCGGATCCATCGGATCCACCGGGTCCTCGGATCTGGATCCACATGCAAAAAACTTTGTCTTGCTAAGAATTTTTTTTTGAACTGACAAACGATTTTTACTTGGCTAACAGTTTATTGTGTTTCAATTTTGAAATGTTCATATGAGATATTTTGTTCGTTGTCTCGTTTTGATTGTGAGCTATTAATTGAAAATGTTGGACAATGACAATAGTTGTGAAAAATGCTGACTAGTATTTCCACAATGCAGAACTTGCATGTGCTTGGAATCTTCACAAATGAAGTGAATATAATTTTAACTACTTGTCTATGGAGATGTTAGTCATTCACTAATATAACATTGATTTTATTATCGAAGTTACCTCTTTATTTTTTAGTTTTTGAGTTAACGCGGGGATAAATTAAACTTGTTTTGAGAATTAAACTTGCAAGGATGTGCTTAGCAATTTTAATAAAATACATATAAAATTACATTCTAGGTTATGAATATATTTAATAAAAATGGATCCACGGGTCGGATCTTGACCGGATACGGATCTCAAATACAAGATCCAGATCCAGATTATTCAGAAACGGATCCGGGTCTGATCAGGATCCTTCGGGTCCAAATTTTGAAGATCCATATCTTATAAAACGGGTCTGGATCCACCGGGTCCAGGATCCACTGCCATCTCTACGCTTACCCGAATAAAAAGTGAATCTTAACAGATGGTGACTCTGCTGGGGATAAACCTAGGTTCTAACCATAAGGGTTCTAATACAACATGCTTTTTAAATGATATGAATTGCTTATGTATTTAAATACCCGCAACTATAACTGGCATCCATACATTCATCTTCTGCCAAATGGCACACATACACACTTGCATCATTGCATAAAGGTGATTATGCGTATTTCGCAATCACCCTCCAGTATAAAACCAAAAACCTTTCTTTGGAACACATTGAAGACGGAGTTGGTATGTGGTCGTTCCAACAATCCACAACGGTTCACCCTGGGTTGTCTGCTCAGGTCCCTAAAGTCATTGGCTAAACCACTCTAGTAGAACTAGGATAGAGCGAAACCAAATCTCTTGAACTAGCACATACTGACCTAGACAAGTTTGGGTATCTCAGACCTAGCTGGACCTGACAGGCTGACTCCCTCGTGTTTTAACGGTCTCTAACCCGAAGTTATTACATCCAACTACTTTCTATATGGAAGTATTTAATGTGCCTTATGTGATGAACCATTGCTCATTGGGGAGGGGGGGAGAAAAACTAATTGTGTTCTATTTTGTAGATGCCTACAAACTTGAAATTCGACATGGTTTCCGAATCACCCGAGATGTTGAAATTTTCCGCAACAAAATAAAGTAATGAACTGTCTAGGACACCTACCCTCTATTATGACCATGAAAGGCAATACGGACCTCCTAGAAGTCCTTACTAGGTATTGGGATAATTAGGGAATGGTTTTTAGGTTCGATGACTTAGAGATAACCCTGACCCTAGAAGAGATCCTAGATTGAATAAACGACATAGGTACCTATATAAGGAAGAGAAATAAACCTGACCGCAACTTTCTAGTGCCCCATAAGCCTACTCCCGGTGAGATCCTTAAGATGTTGTCCTTAGCTAGAGCCGATTGGATATTCGGCCTGACCGTAGCCTTTAGGGACCTCCATACCTGGTTTGGGTCTACCTAGGGTTACGTAGAGAACTTTATGGAGTTTCAGTCCTTCACCGCTTGGGAAGCTACCCGACCCCTAGTCTTCGCCATATGCCTCATAGGAACCATGGTGTTCCCAAAAGACCATTACCAAGCCATAGATACCCGGGTCATCTTTGTCACCCATGCTATCTCTCATGGCATAGCCACTAACGGGGAAACCAAATACTATGACCTAGTCCCAATCACCCTGCCCAACATCTACCGAGCCTTATGTCAATGCCAAAACTTGCATAGCTACTTCCATGGTTGTAACCTCTTAGTCCAATGGTGGATCATTAAGCACCTCTATAAAACTGAGGTTCCATCATTTCGAGACCCTGAGCAAAGAAAAGACAACCTCCTAGTCACTTGTCCAAACTTCAGGACCCTATCTAAAGACGGGTGGGCTTTCATATTATCTAGGTTTCGATAGGATAGTATTCAGTAGAGATTTCCCAACTTCATATCCTAGACCATATCTATAAGAGGCAGAAAATGCTCTTTCCTACCACTTATGGGGATCCGGGGAATCCGACCATACATACCTCTTAGAGTACTGAGACAGTTCGGAAGGGAATAGGTAATCCCCCAAATAGGGAATATAGGGTAGTATGTGGTTGACTACAAAAGCGACAAGATCTGATGAGTTTTTGATATCTTTCGAGAGTGGAATGGACGAATCAGGTGGGGTCCATGGACTTTAGCCGATAATATACTTCGCCCGAGTAGTGATAAAGACTACATAGACTGATTGAGAGAATATTTGCAAGGTACCCTTACACTGGGGCCCAACCTTTATAAGTCTAGATAGGATCAGATTCAAAGGCCGAGACTAAAACCTGTCGTATTATGAGACAAGCAGATGATCGAGATGCCTAATACAAAGAGAAGATCTAGTATGACCGTACTGTCATAGCTAGCTCGACCGAGCTAGAATTTACTCACGAGTATCTAGAGGACTTAGACGCTCGTATGAAGGAAGTTATGGATGACACTGCATAAATGACCCCCACAGAGAAGGGTCAACGGGTTAGATCATTTCTGGTATCTACTCATCTCAGGATCCAGTTCGCCCTTTGAAGGGCCAAGAGAGCTCGGACTGACATAGCTTCGTCATCAGCCACTGGAGGTGACTTCTTCAGATTTTGCTTCATTTTTGCATGCTTTGTAATCCCATTGGGGAACATATTATTATTTATGAAATGATTATGGAGAAATGGTTTTATTAACATTTGACACATTTATGCTTTAAATGATTAGAAAGCCTTGGAGTAACGAGGTGTATGTGAATATTATAATTGCTTATATGCTTTTGTGATATAAACTGCTTTCGAGTTTTCATGTGTTTCGTTGGAACTCTTTATTGGTCCCAAATTAGGGACACCAACCCAAAAGAAAAACACAAGAAAATATGAAAGCTAACTAAAATCACCTCCGCTTAAATGTTAATTTTCTACCGATGGTAACTCTAGACAGCCAAGGTGCCAAGTCACCAGTCATTGACCTGATTAGTGACAAAGAGAATGAAGAGTCTCTTCGGGACACGATTCATAGAATGGATACAACGATTGAGTTGGAAGGAGCTAAGATGAAGGAGGTTGACTACAAGGCTGACTTGGAAAGAGCCAAGATGAAAGAAGTAGATGAGATCTTAGAGTTCGTGGAAAAACTGAATGAAAAATCCCCCAAGGGAAAATCTTAATACAAAAACCTCCTTGAGGAGGTCAAGAAAATAGTGGACGACTATGTCCCTCTGACGCACCTACCAAAAGATGACCTAATACCATATAGGGAAACAAGTGGGGTACGTGAAGGAATCACCCCTGTCATTGATAAAGCTGCTAATCACTACGAGACTCCATAAAGGCGTCCCGTAGATCATATCCAATTTGGTGGGCGATTGTCATCAAAGCTCGTGGTTCTCATTTTAGAGTTGCACCAAGAGAAGTGCGAAATATTGAGGTATTCAATATGATAAACGTTGTCGGACTGGCACACACTAGCTCCCATTTCTTCTCGACTTGTGCACCTCTCTTTGCTCATAAAAAGGTGCATGTACCACAAAAGCCAACCTGACCACGACACTGACGAATGTGTGGCCTTCAAGATAATAGATGTCAGACTGAGTGACGAGAAAGTCATCCCCAACTCCCTCATGGTCTATGACTCTATTATGCCTGGTGAAGGAATCACCATAGGCACACGACTCTGGCATTACGACTTCACTGCCTTTGAAGATTCGTATGCCGACATCTTCTCACTTTTATGTCGCACCGGCAAGGTTTGCCCACTCAATACTACCTGGAAACTCTTTGCAAGCACTTCGAGGATGAATATATGCTTGTACCATTCAGGGGATCCAGGCATGACATCGAAGAATATGAAGCTTTCAAGATCGAGTTGGAGCACTTGGTTAACATTGGCCAGATCTGACCAGTGATACAAGGCCGATTTTAAAAAATCCATTGGGAAATGCGTGGTCATAAAGACGACGACCAGCCATGGCTTCGAGGAGAAGTCATATTTTGTGTAATTTAGGTGTCCCCTTTTCTAACTTTCAATCAAATGTTATGCCTCTCCCATGTTTTTGTAAATAAAACCACATCCGACCTGATGTCCTAATAAGAGATACGCGGGAAGCCTATATCGGGCCTGGTCATAGTATGATTAAGATTCGGGTAGAAGAAATTATGATATAATTTCTGTGTAACCCGAACACGGAAGGGCCTGATTTCCTGATGAGGGATATATAGGCAATTTATATAAGACTCGACCCCTATATTATATAAATTATAACCCCCTATTTATAGGATAGTTTATGGTTCAACGGAGGCGTGGTGGAAAATGAACCACAAAGCTTCAAACCGGAACCCTAAAAAACAAATTGGCCAAAATGACCAAAATACCCCCGAAATGGAAAAATCAATCAAGAGTTCTGATCGAATACATGAGTCTATATGTATATCTTGCAACTTATGTGTGATATCTTGTGTTTATGATTTCCAACTAACGTACTAACGTCGTTTGCTTTTGAGTTATTTTTCTTCTTATAGAAAAGGGTCGATCTATCGCGTTACACTAGCATACTTCACTAGATCTAAAGTTGCAGCAGCATCTCTAAACAAAGAAAATAAAGAATAAAGCAAATATGACTGGTACACCTGAGGACACTCGTAACAAGAATACTCTAATTGAGGATTTCACACCTCAAGATATCCAAAATGCCTCATACTCTGAGGACATGATCACTTTGTTGATTAATATAGTCGCTGACCTCCAAGAACAGGTCGCGAGAAATGAAGCAATCAACGATGCCAGAGAAGCAGTTGCTATTGAGGCAAGAAGGCCTCCACCACGTTTTCCATCTCTAAACTCACCCATCATTAAACACTTCCCAAATGCCCATACTGGGGCATCTTACCAAACACCACCTCCAGTGAACGCCACCCATATAAATGGGACTTCTCACTCGGCGCCTACTTTTCAGGGACCACTAGCTTACGCTAATCCTAGTATCCATCAAAATACTACTACTCATGATACCCCCAGAGTCGCGGGAACTCTTGAAAGTCACCCTACGTAACCCATTATATCCTTCCATACTCCAATCACTCCCATCAACTCTTCAACAACGCTTGATCACTACGAAGATAGGGAAAAGGCATGGAGGTCCGAGTAGGACCAAAAGTATAGAGAGATAGAATAGAAGATGATGGATCTATTCAAAAAGGCAAACAAGGGATCCTGTAAAGTGATGGGACTGAGATACGATGACTTATGCATGAATTTAGAATTTGGATTTGCCAGAGGGCTTCAAAGTGCCTAAATTTGAACTATTCAATGGCACGGAAAACCCCAAAGCTCATCTGAGGGCTTACTAGGACCAGCTGGTCAGCACCAAAGAAAATGAGGCACTGATAATGAGGCTCTTCAACCAAAGCCTTACAGGTGAAGCATATGAATGGTTCACATCACAAGATATTAGTCGTTGGGACTTATAGGAAGAAATGGTGAAAGCCTTCATGGATATATTCTGCTTTAACGTGGAAAATGTGATTGATCGCTATTCTTCAGAAAAGATTAGGCAAAAGTGAACAGAAACCTATCGTGAATATACAAGTAGGCAGAAGGCTAAAGTCGCCAGAGTGCATCCTCCAATAAGTGAGGAAGAATTAGTTTCAGCCTTCATCCGATCTTAGGAGTTGGACTGCTGTGATCGAAAGTTGGATATGGTCGAAAGATAGTTCATTGATTTAGTCAGAATGGGAGAGGCCAGAGAAGATAGTCTCAAGACTGGAAAGATTTTCAGCATTGTCAACAAAGCTGACACAACAAGCTCCACTAGAGCCACAAGGTTGAGAAAAGAGGACGTGGCAAACGTCTCTCACACCCCTAACCTGAGGAGTCGTAAAAGAAAAGGATCACAATCATCCTTTGATGTATACTAATATACTACTTCGAGCAATTATTTGCCATCACCCTACAATCATATGCCAGTATATTACGCACAACCAAACTACCAAACTTCACTAACAAACTACCAAACACCTATACCTACCTACCAAGTTATATCTCTAAATTATCATGTCCCTGCACCTGCATATCAAGCGCCAAAAAACTAATAAAATAACCATAATCAGTCGCCTCAGGGTATATACAACTTGCCAGATTAAACTTTGACAAAAGGCCTCATTGGATATTCACTCCACTTCCAGAAACACGAACCAATCTGTTCACCAAATTAAACATTGCCCATCTCATCAAATTAGTACCGCTAAAGCCTGCAAACCTAGGGAGTCACTTTTACAGACCCGACCAAACTTGTACTTACCATTCAGGGGTGAATGGGCATGCAACGGATGATTGCATTAATCTTAAGCACAAGTTGTAAGATTTGATTGACAAACGTGAGATCATTCTTGAGGCCGCAGCGCCAAATATGAATACAAACCCTTTCCCGAATCATGGTACCAACCATATCCATATGATAGAATGAGAGGAATATTAGGCAGTATGCCAATCATTAGCCCAAGAGGTAATCGAAAGTTTATAGCGCACGATCGCCTCCTTTACGCTTCAAGAAAATCCTATTTTTAAGATACTGATTCCAGCTCCAAAGAAGCCATTTGTGATCCAAGTACCACAAGTAGTCATTCCGGCTCCCAAAAGGAATTTTCAACCATCGCTCAAGGAATGATGAGATCAGGGACATGCTACACTCCCGAAGAATTATTGCAAAGAGTGCCTTACAAAGAAACCAATCAAATAAGGTCCCTGACTGATGGGGAGGCCGAATAATTTTGGCACATGATGCAGCCGAAAGATTACTCCATTGTTGAACACTTGTAGAAACACACCCGGTAGAATCTTGATGATGTCACTGCTTTTGAGCTCTACACAACATCGTCAAGCCCTAATGAATGTGCTAGCCAAAGTCCACGTCATAGCAGTGACAAGTAGTGAAACATTAGCTGACATAGTAGGCCACGTCATCATGGCACATCAAATTTCATTCACTACTGATGAATTTCCAAGAGAAGGAATGGCTCATAACAAGTCCCTCTACATCTTCATCAAGTGCCGAGTCAACATTGAAGCAACTAGGCTGTGACATTGGAAAATATGCCAGAGTCTTACGAATGAAAGAGCCTTCGACTACGCACAACATGATCCCACAGGTGAAGTGGACCTCAATATACAAATGGGGCCCACTGAGTTCACCACAAAATTCTAAGTTATAGACATCAGTGCCAACTACAATCTCCTGCTAGGAAGACCGTGGATACATATAGCTAGAGCAGTACCATCATCTCTCCAACAGTCACTGGAATTCATCTAGGAAAACCATGAGGTTGTCATCCATGGAACAGGTAGTATTAACAATTATCCTAACAACTCTGTGCCTGTGATAGAAGCAGTCCCTATAGATACGGATGGAATTCCACATAGTTGAACTTATGGGATCCGCTCGTCGAGGGGACGATGAAAAAATCCTGGTGCCACCGACCTATAAGATGGTTGCCGCAACTATGCTTCAGAATGGGTTTGAGCCCGGCAAAGGCCTAGGAAGAGAGCTCCAAGGCATTCTAGAACCATTGTCAGCTCCAAGAAATGAGTATCACTTTGTCCTTGGATACATACCAAGATCCACAAAAGCCTCTGATACTGAATAGAGAGAGAGAGGTCCTCCACATATGAGAAAGCCTTTCCCGAGTTTGTACCAGTCATTTTTGATACGCATGCCCACACATAATGGCAGGGACCTAGAAAAAGGTTTGGGGATGTTGTTCCAAGAGGAAGAGTGTGCTGCTACACTAGAGGAATGCTTCAAAGCACCTACCACCCCCTACGCTGACCTAGATGAGCAGCTGACCTATTGGACCTCTACCCCACTTTTTGCTCCCAGGTAGAGACCATATTTATAATTTATTTTCCAAAATTGATAGAAATCGGCTAAGGCCTGAGCATTCACCATTTATGCCTTTACTTTTCAATAGGAATGATGCGACGTTGATCCGAGTCAAGAATATAGTTTGTAATTTTATCAAATTAATGAAAAGCCTCAGTTTACACAAAAACAATCTCTTATATATATATATATATATAACATGTTTTTACATACTAATGATGATTTTCCTTGTTTTTAGTAATAATAATAAAACAACTCATAGTGTCATGACATGTCGCGAGACGAGGAAGTCGAGTGATACAGACGATAAAGAATACTAGGAATATGATGAAGAGGCAGAGTTACCAAAAGACCTCGTGGATGAGGAAGATCAATATGAGTATATGAAGATACCTAATTTGGACAAAACTAAAGTAATTAATCTCGGAGATGAGAAAATGGTTAAGGAAACCAGTATGAGTGCGCACCTAGACGCGCACAGAAAAGACAAATTAATAAATCCGCTAAGAGAGCATGTCGATGTATTCGCATGGGCATACACGGATATGCACGGGCTAAGCACAAACCTAGCAACACATGAGCTATCTACCGATGTGAAAGCTATCAGGGGACAGGCATTAGCCAATTTGCTAGCCGAAATCTGGTCGACAAAGAGTTCACACCCTTAAGGATGTATTTTCCAAATGAGGAAGTAATGACAATCGAATAAAAAATAGTCGAAGCATACTCAGAATGGAGAATGTTCTTCGACGATGCCGTCAACTACAAAGGTTCAAGGATGAAAGAAGTTTGGGTTTCACAAATGGGTCAACATTACCCGAAGGCAGCCAAGCTCAACTTCCAATGCACAAACAACATGTCAGAGTATGAAGCCTGCATTCTAGGTCTTCGCATGTACATCGACATGGATAAATAAGAACTCCTGGTAATAGGAGACTCAGATTTACTGATTCACCAGGTCCGAGGAGAATAGGGCACCAAGAATGAGAAAATTCTTCCATATGTCAACCTCACATAGAGATTGTGCAACATATTCAAAAAGATTGAACTCAGGAACAAGGGAATATAAATAAAAGGTACAACCTAAACTTGAGTGTCCAGAAAATTGACAAAAAAGAAAATAATCTAGCCATTAGAGCCACATTAAAGAGTCAAAATGATGTAAATATGGTTGGAATGTCGTAGTCTTCATTCAAAAGTCAGAGTGATGTAATTCTAATCAAAAGACCGCAATATTCACTCCAAACATTAGGTGATGTAATTCCGATAAAAAAGGCTGCAGTGTTCACCCCAAAGTCTGAATAATGTAAATCCGGTCGAAAGGCCGCAATCTTCATTCAAAAGTCAAAGTGATGTAATTTCAGGAAAGGTGTTAGTATTCACTTCAAGCGTCAGGTAATGTAATTTTAGTCAAAGAGGTTTCAGTCCTCACCCCAAAGTCTGAATGATGTAAATCTAGTCGAAAGGTCGCAGTCTACATTCAAAAAGTCATAGTGATTTAATTCTAGTCGAAATGTTGTATTATTCACTCCAAGCGTCAGGTGATGTAATTCCAGTCAAAGAGGCCACAGTCTTTACCCCAAAGTCTGAATGATGAAAATCTGGTCAGAAGGTCGCAGTCTTCATTCAAAAGTCAGAGTGATGTAATTCTAGTCAAAAGGTTGCAGTATTCACTCCAAGCGTCAAGTGATCTAATTTCGACCATAGAGGCTGCAATCTTCACCCCAAATTCTGAATTATGTAAATCTGGTCGGAAGGTCGCAATCTTCATTCAAAAGCCAGAGTGATGTATTTCCTATCGAAAGGCTGCAGTATTCAGCCAAAGCGTCAGGTGATGTAATTCTGGTCAAAGAGGTCGTAGTCTTCTCCCCAAAGCTTGAATGATATAAATCTGGTCGGAAGGTTGGAGTCTTTACTCAAAAGTTAGAGTGATGTAATGCAATCAAAAGGCTGTTGTATTCAATCCAAGCGTCAGATGATGTAATTCCAATAAAAAAGGATACAGTCTTCACCCCCAAAGTTTGAACAATATAAATGTGGTTGGAAGGCTGCAGTCTTCATTCAAAAGTCAGAGTGATGTAATTCTAGACGAAAGGTTACAGTATTCACTCCAAGAGTCAGGTGATGAATTTCAGTCAAAGAGGTTGCAGTCTTCACCCCCAAAGTCCGAATGACGTAAATCCGGTTGGAATGCCTCAGTCTTCATTCAAAAGTCAGAGTGATTTAATTCCAGTCGAAAGGCAATAATATTCACTCTAAGCATCAGGTGATGTAATTCCGATAAAAAGGTTGAAGTGTTCACTCCGAAGTTAGAATGATATAAATCCGATTACGGGGTCACATTATTCATTCCCAAAAGCTAGAGTGATATAATTCCAGTCAAGAGGCCGTAGTTTTCACTCCAAAGTCTGAATGATGTAAATCTGGTTGTAAAGCTGCAGTATTTATTCAAAAGTCAGGGTGATGTAATTCCATTTGAAAGGCTGCAGTATTCACTCCAAGCATCAGGTGATGTAATTTCGATCAAAGAGGTCGCAGTCTTCACCCCAAAGTCTGAATGAAGTAAATCCGATCAAAAGGTCACAGTCCTCATTCAAGAGTCAGAGTGATGTAATTCCAGTTGAAAGGCTACAATATTCACTCCAAGTATCAAGTGACATAATTCTGGTCATAGAGACCACAATCTTCACCCCAAAGTCTGAACAATATAAATTCCATCAAAAGTCGTAGTATTCGTTCCCAAGAGTCAAATTGCATGCCGAGTGGGCCATTCCCACACGAACCAGATGATGTCGCTAGTGGAATCCACTATTACAATTATTAAATCACAGAGTCAACAAATATTCCCCATCAAGTCAATAGAGCCAGACGGTGGCACAAGCAGCATCCGCTCAAATGACATTCAAATTAACAAAGCTAGACGGTGTCATAAGGCTTCTGCTCAGCAAAATCAACAGGAGCCAGATAGTGTTGGAAGTGTCACCCGCTCAAAAGAAACCACCCAAAAGGGTACAATAACAAAGCTGCGTAGGTATAATTTTTTTAAAAAAGAATCAACACGCAAGTCTCAGCATATGGAAACAGGTCAAAGCTACCAGAGGTGGAAAGCAAATAGACCAGATCCAGACACATGTGGAACTAATTCTTGGGCAGCCTATCGAAAATATGTACCAATGAGAGTCAAACTCACTACACATGAACTTGAACATCACTCATCACTGACTTTGCTCGCAAATCACAATTTTTTTAAAACAACCCACAATCGATCGGGCATATACCGGAAGGGTCAAAAGGTTTGTCACATAAGGGAAACTTTTTTCGGGCCATTGAGTCGAACTACAAGTGACCTGATTCTCGAAAGCCGATATATGTATGCCACTCAATCACCAAGGATCGATCATATTCCACCAAAATCATTCCGAAATTTTCAAGTTTGATACTTTTATTTTATCATCTTTATAGTAATCTAATTGAGTCAAACTACAAGTGGCCTAAATTTTCATGCAACCTGAGATATGTAGGAAATCCAGAAACTGGGGTCCGACCACAATTTAAAAAAATTACATAAAAATGAGAAGTACTTTCCTATTGGTCGGCTAAAACTAGGTCAGTCAAATTTTGTTGCTCAAGGATGGTCTAGCCATCCCCGAACAACGAAGGGGCAATTGTTGACACCTAATTATACCCTCTAATAATTTTATTTAATTATTTAAGGTTCCCGGGTAACAGACAGTGAAATATACTTTTCACAAAGTGAATATTATTTTACAAAATTATTCCGAGAGTATTTTGTCATTTCATTTTACAAAATATCACTTGGTATATATATTGTATATCATGTCTTAATTTTTACACAGTTTTGATCATTAACCATAATTTCGGAATTCTAAAACAATAATTATAAATGTAATTATTTGAAAGAATCCTTAAATATTAAATGATTAATTTTCTGCTCCATCAAAATTGGGAAATTGTTAATTAAATACGATAAGGAAATTACATCTCACTTTTAAGTCTTGTTTTTAAATTTGAAAAAGACTTTTGCGTTACTTTAATATCCTAAATCATCATTAGTGTCAAATTTTGACTTAAAATGAAGCCATTAATATATTTCGGACATTTACGATTTATTTGGCCATTTATAATTTATTTGGCCATTTGTTGATTTAAAATTTGACCACATTTGAAAAATGTAACCACAATTGATTAAAGTATATTAAAAGAACAATTGGGCCTCTATGTTTTTATACCAAATGACCGATCCTATGGACAAAAGGCCAAATAAATCGGCCCAAGGCTCATAAGCTCAGGGTAAAGAGAAAATACCCATGCCTTTTTCCCATTTTCTCCGCAGCAAACCCTAGTAGCTCCCACCTTCGTCCTCCTTTTGCCAAAAATGGTGACTGAGATGCGTGTTGTGGCTTCCCACTAGTCGTGTTTGCCTATTTTGGGAAAGGGAATAAAATGTTCTTGCCCTTATCTCACAAAATCACCACAATGACACTATGCCCCTACCACGATGAGGTTACCCCTCTCTCTTGCTTTTTCTGCCATAATTTTATGAGTCTTTGTCTCATCTGATTTCAAATTCAACGTTTTGATTGGTTCAGAACTTATTGGACTGAATCCCCCCCCAATTTGCTCTCCCACATCGGTTGAATCCGAGAACCTAGGGTTCAAGGGATTGTTAAAAAAAAGTTTTCAAAAGTTTTTAGAATCTATGTCTTTTACATTGTTGAGAGCATTTTTTTGGTTAAATTCAATTAATTATTGCTTAAGTTGGGATCCAAACCTTTGGCGGAACCCAGAGTGAGTATAATTAGTCCTTTAGTTACTAAATCCCTCCTTTTTTCATGTGTTTGCAAGATTTGAGGTCGTCGAAGTGAAGAGCAAGCCCGAACTTTGATCATAGGCTGCTTCCACACAAGGTAAACATATTTCCTTTTTAATTCCTTGCTTAAACTTCCTAGTATAATCTGTATTATGTGTTTATGTGGTTGTCAAGCATATCTTTTTAATAGAGATTAGTTACTGTTGAAATTATTAGATTAAGTATTAGCATGTGTTAGTGTTTCATTACCATGACTCTAAGCATGTTTAGTTAAATCATGAGTTGTTTGTGTTCATTAAACTATTGATTAGTTAGGATTTTTGTTTGGTGTCTGTTAAGCATGCTAAGTTAAGTCAGATGTTCATCATGTTAGTTTAAGAATTGGTTCAGTCATATGTAGACTATTTTAGTTGATTTGATACTCTATCTAGTCAATTTTAAGAGTTAATGGGCTGCATATGTGATGTGATTTGTTCTAGCTAATATGTATGTCATCCATGTCAAACTTGAAATTATTTGTTATGTAATGAAATGTTAATGCCTCAAGAAGTTATTTGGAAATAAATGTTAATGCCTCAAGAAGTTGTCATGAAACGTTATCTGTATACCTGCTATGTTCAACAGTTGATTGTACATCACTTGCTAAGTGCTTAACCTGCTCATCTAGTCTAAGTATGGTCTGAATTTGGAAAATACCATACTGATACTTGGTTGAATAGCTTTGTATAGACTGGGATTTATTTGTATGTCCCTTTTCCTGAAGCCATAGAAACTAGTAATATTAGATGTATATCTGCAGCACAACTAGTTTTCCTCTCTCATATGAATCTGGTCATACATGTAGGACTAGTGTGACTTTGTTGGATGTACTGAGCGCCTAAGGCCATAAGTAAATAGGAGCAGTTGTTATGTGTACCTTGTTTTAGCGTCTATATTTTAGTGTCATGTGTTGTTCATTTGAGTACATGTCAATATACATCATGGCATACATATTGTATACTAAATATACTTAGTATATGAAAGTATATAGGTTGTATATCATCTTGTATATCATTTATAGGTGTCATATTATGTGTGTTTGTTTGGCCTAGCTCAATTCTGCTACCATCCTCTATTTTTATCGATGACTATGTGTTGGGAATGGCCCATTCTTATTATTCTATTTGCCCTCTTTGCACTCTTATAATAGTTTGGGCCTAGCCCACTATCTGTTATCATCTTCTTTCCTTACTTGCTGATTTAAAGGTTTGGGTCCATTAAGTGTCTCGCTTGATTTATTCTAATTATGGGTTGTTAGTTTAGTTTAACCTTCATTTGTACTAGATAATTTTGGGTACGTCTAATGTGGGTATTTGTTTGTGCCCTCTCTTTGCTCCTCCATTGCATTACACCAAGATGGGCCTTTACGAGGCCCATTCCTCTCATTTAGTCTGGACCATCGCTTATCCCTTTTTCAAGTTGGGTTGTGGCCCAACAGAGAAATATTCGTGATCGAGTAACCGCAACGGAATCTAATATTTTCATGGCGGTCAAGCTATGGGAGAAAATAGCCAACTAGTGGGCTTCGATAGGCCCATCAGCCTAAATTCTCTCATTTTTCATTATTACATGTATATATATGTATTTGTTGTAATAAAAATACTTTGATAGCATTGAAACCTATTTATGGTTATACTCTAGGATAGAAAAATGATATGTAGATCGTTTTAGCTTAGAAAACCACCTCTGTGGATGAAGGACTTCGTGTCACTTAACATTTATGACAATAGTTCTTATGGCATAGACAAATATATTAGCTATGAAAAGTTGGCACCTAAATATCAGGCCTTTATTTCAGCATTCTCTTCTGTCTCAGAACCAAAAAGCTATGCAAAGGCAGTTAAGGATCCAAAGTGGATTCAAGCAATGAAGGAGGAATTACAGCACTGGAAAGCAACAACACTTGGGATATTGTTAATCTACCTCAAGAAAAGACTACAATAGGGTGTAAATGGGTATACAAGATAAAGTATAAGGCAAATGGTGAAATAAAAAGGTACAAGGCTATATTGATTGCTAAGGGGTATAGCAAAAAATAAGGCATAAACTATCAAGAGACAATTTCCACTGTGGTGATCACAGTAAGGACTGTTGTCACTTGTAGCCTCAAACAGTTGGCATATACATCAATGGATGTGTATAATGTCTTCTTACAAGGTGACTTATTTGATGAAATATATATATATATATATATGGACCTTCCAAAGGGATCTGCCAGCCAGGGGGGAAGGGATCAGTATGTAGACTGGTCAAATCACTCTATGGCTTGAAACAAGCACCTAGGCAGTGGAATGCCAAATTATCAGAAGCCTTGATCAATTTTAAGTTCAAGTAGAGTACATATGATCATTCTGTGTTTATCAAGAAATCAAACAAAAGGATCATTCTCATCTTAGTCTATGTAGATGATATATTGATCACAAGTGATAGTTTACAATTGATTGAAGAAACAAAGGAGTCACTAAAGAAGGCTTTCAAAATGAAAGATCTTGGTAAGTTGAAATATTTTTTAGGCATTGAATTTGCCAGGTCTTAACAAGGGATTATAATGCATCAGAGGAAATATGTACTTGAGTTAATTTTTGAAGCCGGTCTAGCTAGTGCAAAACCATCTTGCACTCCTATTGACACAAACCTAAAGACGACTTCTCAAACATATGATGAGTTTCTGAAAAAAAATGGTGAGCAAGTTCAAAAAGATCCTGCAGTTGATCAAGTAGTATACCAAAAATTGATTGGCAAACTTCTATATTTAACAATAACCAGGCCTGACGTATATTTTGGAGTACAAACTCTTAGTGTCTACAGAATCCTAAGAAGTCACATATGGAAGCAGCCTTGAGAATTGTAAGGTATATTAAACATCATCCTGGACAAGGTCTTCTACTGTCAAGCAAATGCAGCAATGTCATTACTGCCTATTGTAATGCAGATTAGGCTACTTGTCGAATAACTAGAAAGTTTGTAACTGGTTTTTTGATAATATTAGGATACTCTCTTATATCATGAAAGTCTAAAAAATAATATGTGGTCTCAAGAAGTTCTACATAAGCAGAATATAGGAGTCTGGGCACCACAGTATTAAAATTAACTTGGTTGTTTGGTTTATTGAAAGAAATAGGAGTTGATGTGCCTCAGCTAGTTACAATTTACAGTGACAGCAAATCAACAATGCAAATTGCAGTTAATCCAGTTTTCCATGAAATAACTAAACACAGAGAGATTGATTGTGACTTTATTAGAGAAAACATTAAACAAGGACTGATGGCTACACAATACATTTCCACATATGAGCTGCCTGTTGATATTCTTACAAAGGGATTGCCTAGAGTTCAACATGAATACTTTAAGTCCAAACTATGGGTTCTTGATATATTTGCACCATCTAGTTTGAGGGAGTGTTGAATGAGATTATATACTAAGGGGCAGAATTGTAATATTACCGTTAAAGTTAGTTTAGTTAGTTAAAGTGATAGTTAGTTGGTTAATTAAGTTATTCACTCATTGATTAGTTATAATCGTATGTCATTAATCACAAAGATATTTCTCCATTTCTCTTCTCTAATACAACTTTTCTTCTCTTTAATGTTCTTCATTGTTCTTGCTTCCTTATTTGATCTTATGTGTTGTTGATCATAATTGTAATCTTTAGATTACTACACTTTCGATGGCACCAGCCGCCCGTTCATTAGTTAAACGTCCAATCATAGTCTAGGTAATAAACAATTAATGAAAGAGAACATGTGTTGTTGACATGGAAATTAGATAAAAATTTACTGGCACTTGATATTTATATCAAATCACTTAACGCAAAATATGTGTTTTTCTATATATATTTATCATGATTAAGTAATATTTATTCTCACTTTATTTTTTAATCAAGTTTAAAATGTTTGAATTGATGTACATACCATACCATATAAGTAGTAGCGTACATAGAATATTTAATGAATGATGTCGACATTTAAAGAAGTGAATAAATAATAGGATAATAAAATGAGAGATATGAAGTTAGGAAAAGCAACAATAATAAGCCAAACACCATCTAAATTTGTAAATAATAGAATATTTCCACAATAATTAACTGTACATCTCCTATATTAGGTAGAATTATATTTCTCTTGTAATTAGGATTGATTAGTTACCTAGTTTGTAACAAAGTAAATATTTCAGTAACACTATATATATTGTAAATTATTAATGAATAAAATCAAGGAAGAATATTTTCTACATGGTATCAGATTCTAGAAAAAGATCTTAAACCTAAACTTTTCTCTCAATACCGTTGCTCCCCCCCCCCCCCCCCCCTTTTCTTTTTTGTGCTGCCGGCCTCCCTTCTCCGTCTGACAGCCATGTCGACTCGAAATCCAATTTCACCCAACCCTTGATATCTCCAACATCAAATCTCATATCTCCATCACTCTTGAGATGGAAAACGTCCATTATGCGACATGGGCGGAACTCTTTAAAATCCATTGTAGCTCACAATGGGTTATCCATCACATAAATACATCGTAAAAGGCAAAGAGAAAGTGATGAACACCGATGATGAGAAGGAATTATGGTTGACCATTAATGCAACAGTCCTCTAGTGGATCTACGCCACAATCTTGAGTGATTTACTACATGTTATTCTTGAGCCTGATTCCACGGCTATGGAAGCTTGGGAACATTTACGTGACATATTCCAAGACAATAAGAATTCCAAGGACATCACACTTGAGCAGTAATTTTCCACCACTAATATGACTGATTTTCCCAATGTATCCGCATACTATCAACGACTTAAGGTTCTATCATACCAACTCAAGAACGTTGGGGCACCGGTAACTAACAATCAACTCGTGTTACAAATGGTTAATGGCCTTACTGATGCATATAGTGGAGTAGGTACGCTCATCCGTCAACGCAATCCTCTTCCACCATTCTACCAAGACCATTCTATGCTCATCTTCGAAGAAGACATCCACTGTGTCAAATTCTGCCTTGGTTGTTGCGCCATCCAATGAGAATTTGTTATAATTTGAAAATTTTCCACCAAATCGTAGCCAGAAGGGCCAAAACAGCGATAATGGGAGAAAAAATTGCGGTGGTGGAAAAGGCGGCGGCAACCGCCGTGGTGGAGGTAGAGGCGGCGGCGGCTAGCAGCAACAGCCAGCCCAGTGGCAGCCGCCATCCCAATGGGGCAGTGGGCCGGTACCATGGGACTGGCAGTGGCCCTAGGTCGTGCCTCCCTGCCATTCCCCGTGGGAAATTGGGTTAGGCCCACAACCCAGGCACAGCGGACCAGCAATCCAGCGCAGGAATTCTTGGGCCATTACCGAGCCAGTGGAAGCAAGCCCACTCGGCAGTGGCTACCCCGACAGATATCGAGTCGGCGATGCACACTCCTTGTCTTACTTCGCCCGACGCAAATTGGTACATGAAGACTCGAGCAAACAAATAGCCTACCAATCCCCACTCAAAAATTTATACCCAAGGGACCCTTCATATTCTCATTTATGGGTTTTCGGGTGCTTATACTATCCTCTCTTTCCTTCTACTACCATTAATAAACTTCAACCCCGGTTAACTCTGTATTTTTTTTTGGGATATTCGTTAAATCATCGTGGTTACAAATGTTTGGACTTATCCTCTAATAAAATCAACGTAAGTCATCACGTAATTTTTTATGAAACAATTTCCCTTTTCCCAAATTACATTGTTCCGGGTCTCCTACTTATGAATTTCTTGACGATAGCATACCCCAGTATTTTATCCATAAATTAGCCTATCAAACATGCTCAACGTGTCCTGGTGTCTCAGCCAAATTACCGAGCCCCGCGGCTGTTGGCCCAGCTGAGCCTCTCGCTGGCAGCCCATTGTCGAGAGGCCTAGTGGCGGGCAGACCGCTGGGTCTCAGCCCAACATCCGGCTCGAGAAGCCCACCATTCTCTGACCCACTGCCCGACATTCCAGTCACTACCAGCCCACTGTCGGGTAGTCCGTCACTCTTGTCCGGCCCGACTCCAATTTTGGCCCAACAGCCTGTCATTCGTAGTCAGCACAGGATTTTTAAGCCAAACAAAAAATGTGGTCTTCACACCCATGTTGCCAAGTCACCGTTGCCCCGTAATCTTGTGTCTGCCCTTAATTACCCAAATTGGAAAATGTCTATGGATGATGAATTTAATGCTCTTATTAATAATAAGACGTGGGATTTGGTGCCCCGTCCCCCTGATGTTAATGTGATTCGGTCTATGTGGATTTTTAGTCGTAAATAAAAATATGATGGTACATTTTAGAGGCACAAAGTTGTATTGTAGGTGATGGGAAGACTCAACAGGTTGGTGTGGATTGCGGTGTGACTTTCAATCTGGTGGTCAAATCGGCAACTATCAGGACGGTCCTCAGTATGACTTTTTCGAAGGCATGGTCGCTTCATCAGCTTGATGTTAAAAATGCCTTTCTACATGGAGACCTCAATGAAATAGTGTACATGTATCAGCCCATGGGGTACAGAGACCCTACTTATCCTAATCATGTGTGTGTGCTGAAGAAATCATTTTATGGGCTCAAACAAGCTCCTAGGGCCTGGTACAAGAGGTTTGCATATTACGTTTCACATATTGGGTTTTCTAATAGCAGGTGTGATCATTCTCTATTCATTTACCGTCAGGGTAATGATATTTCTTACATTCTTTTGTATGTGGGTGATATTATCTTAACTGCCTCATTTGATGCCCTTCGCAAGTCTATCATGTCACTGCTTGGCTCTGAGTTTGCAATGAAATATCTAGGGCCACTAAGTTACTTCTTGGGGATAGTTATGACACGTCATGCATATGGTTTATTTTTATCACAAAAGAAGTATGCGGCAGAGATTGTTGAATGAGTTGGCATGTCATCGTGTGGGTCGTCAGCCACTCCGATTGACACTAAACCGAAGTTGAGTGCTTCTTCCAGCAAGCCATATGCCGATCCATCATATTACCGTAGCCTTGCAGGGGCCTTGCAGTACCTCACATTCATGAGACCCGACATCTCTTATATTGTGCAACATGTTTGTCTATTCATGCATAACTCGATGGAGGATCACATGCATGCTCTCAAACGCATTGTGCTTTATATTCAACGTACTCTCGATCATGGCTTGCATTTATATCCATCTTTGACAACCACTCTTGTTTCATACACATATGCCGATTGGGGTGGTTGTCTGGATACCAGACGTGGAGTGTTTGGTTATTGTGTATTTCTTGGTGATAATTTGGTCTCTTGGTCCTCAAAATGGAAAGCAACCTTGTCCAAATCCAGTGCCAAAGCAGAATACCGAGGAGTTGCCAATGTGGTGTCTGAATCTTGTTGGCTACAGAACATTCTTTTAGAGCTCTACCGTCCGGTTCCGAATGCGACATTGGTTTATTGTGATAATGTTAGTGCATTTTATCTCTCAGGGAATCCGGTTCACCACCAACGCACTAAACATATTGAGTTGGATATTCACTTTTGTTCGCGAAAATATTGCTCGTGGACATTAGATATGACATGGACATACCGTTTAGAAAATATTGCTCGCGAAAACCGTTGTTTTAATCAAAATTGTACCTAACGTTTAGAAAATTCCCACAACCTCCACAAAGGAAAAGAAATTGTTAGACCAAGTATGTCACATTGTTTATCGAAATGATTTTAGCGTTTGTATATAGTAGTAAAAACTTTCGATGAAACGGCGTCACGAATTGGATAAATGTTCCACCCTTGCGTGTACGTGATAGTGCTGGTGGAGATGAGCGGCTTTTTTTATAGCTCATCCTCGGATTAGTGATTACTTTATAGTCAACAACTTCCTTAAAGGAAATTTACATAAACTCTAAAATCATAGTATATGTCTTAATAAGAGAAGATTCATTATATTATACGTGAAATTCCATTATATTTGAAGAATCAAGAATTTGCTGGAAATTCCGAAGTTTGCATCACAAAATAGAGCAATTTGGATTATAATTATCATAAATAGGTTGGCATACTGGATAGTACTGTACACAAGGAGGGTTTGGTGGGCAACATGGTTTGCACTTCTCTTCTTCATCCTCTTTCTTTTTCTTCTTTTCTTCTTCTTCCTTCTTCTTCTTTTCGTCGTCTTTATTGGGAGGTTTCACTTCTTCCACGCTCACAATGCGAGCGCACCTGAACCTCCTCTTTAGGCACTTCATCAATTGAAAGGAATCAACTCCTTCTCCTATGACCACCAAATGACTTTTTTCCTTGTCTATATTCACCGATGTAACCCCTACAATGAATCAACACGGTCAGTTTCCCGTATATAAGAGGAGAAATCGGACTATTTTGGGGTGTTGGAGTGGAAAAAATAGTACTCCATTATTCATTATGAAATTGACTAACAATATTGTTAAAGATGATCATAGTAGAGTATGCATATTTGATGGATCGTGGTGGGTGAACGTAATCGTGAAAAAATAATCTTTACTTAGAAATGAAAGAACCAAGGGTGATTATTGAAGAAAATATTCCATAATCAAAAGTGATCCTAATTATGATCAGATGAATGAATCGTTGGGGGCTCGTGTGAGAGTTTGTTTGACTGGCCTAGTGAAATAATTCTGATATTTTTCGGAATCCAAATAAACAAAATAGAATCTTTTCTGAATTTAGAGACTTTGATCTTTGAAGCTTCAAACTTTAGGGGTTTAAAAAGAAAAAGATGAAAAACTTATCATACTTACCGTTAATAGCTACAGCAATCTGCATTGCCTTTGATCTGCCTCTATCAGTGCTAAGTGGGATATCAATCACGACCTTTTGCTGTATAACAGATTGACATTAGATATGACATGGACATAAAAAAATTAAAATAAAAAAGACAAAGACAGCAAACAATCGTAATTAATCTTCGTTTCAACTTACCTTCATGCTCAACACTATATTTGGAGCTATCTAGGAGTCAAAAATGGTAAATAAAAATGAAGGGCCACTAGGAGAGGCAGAAGTGGCCTATATAAGGGATGCTTAAGATATAGAAATCTACGAAATGCATGCATGTACACGAACAAACTAATGAATGTACTAATCATTACGCAAGATGCCAAGTCAAATGCAAAATTTTCTCTCAAAAAAGAGGAAAATAAGATTAAAAACAATTTGATGTGAAGCTTATTCGTAATCAATACCAAATTTTATAAATATACTAAAAATAAAAAAGGTCAGTCTGGTGCACTAAGCTCCCGCTATGCGCGGGGTCTGGAAAAAGGCCGGACCACAAGGGTCTATTATAAATATATCCTCACTGAAATTTTATAAATATACTATCAGGGAATAATTCGTTGACAAGTAACATCACTGAAGTACTACCTCAACCTGTTGTTTAATTAAATACCAAGTAGGGAACTCCAAAGTCTTCTTAGTTAACTTAATTAATAAGTTCTTGGTGATAAAGAGATATAACAACGTTAGTAGCATACCAGTAAGCACATAAAAGGACAAAAAATATGGAAAAAGAAAGAGAATCAAAAATTGTACCTACTAACTAGGAGGACTTAAATTCGGTTGGAAAATCGAGAGCCAATAGTTGAAAAGATATACCACAGAATCAAAAATTGTACCTACTAACTATGACTCTAAGCATATAAATCAAAGTTTAGTATACTAATTAAAACCAGCTAAGAAAATAAAAAACTAAGAGACTTGAGGTTATTCCATCTTCCCTCTCAAAGTCAACCTTTTGAAGAGGTTTTCGTCTAGTTTCATTATTCTATCTTTTCGTTTGTTTTATCAATACACACAACTAGGGTTGAGCGGGTCCGGGTACCATAATATTTTTTAACTACCCGGATCCTACCCGATAAAAGACCGATTCCTAAATTTACTACCCGGAACCTACCCGTAGCAATCATTACCCGGAACCTACCCGGACCCTGGTCCGGGTAGGTTCCGGCAACTACCCTGTAAATAAAAAGCACAAATTAAGCAACAATTTTTAAGCCTATGAGAATAAAAAAGAGTTCTAAAATAATTTCATCAAATAGTTTTTTAGCCTGCAATCAGAATTTTTAGTATCCTTATAAGAAGTTTTAGAAAACTTATTCATTGTAGAAAAGCTAATTCGTAACCAAAACCTAAAATTGCAAGCCAAATTTGACAATTAATTGAACGTGTTGATTTCAAAATAAATTTGAAAATATCGAATTAAACTTATTTTCGTGTTCATAAGCTCTTCGATACAAAAGAAAAGCTTTATTATGCTAGTAAATCCCTAAATTTCATCTTCACAACTACAAAAATATACACAAATTTTAAAAATAGATTTACATTTCAAATAAAAAAGTAATATAAATTGAAGATGAGTATACTGAAATAGAACGAAGCATATGATATTAAAAAGAAATTAAAGAGTTAGATATGAACCCATATGCATTTTAGGAATGACGTGAACACAACCAAGGGAGAGAAACGAGCAAAAGGTGAAGCTTCAATGACGACAACGATGAAAGTACACGAGAGAAAGCTTCAACAACGACGACGATGAAGCTCGGTGGTGTAGCTAAAACGCCATTGTTATTGAGAAAGTTTTGGGTGTTTTCTCTTAGGGCACAAAGAGCATTCTAGAATAAAGGGTCGAAAAAACTAAAATATTTACGTATTGGGATGGGGAAAATCAATGTGTAGGCGTGCAACAAACAATTTTGGAGAAAGTTAAAAGTGGTCCAAATGTTTCTAAAAAAAGTAAAAATATTTAATATTTTATAGGTTAGGAGTATCGGTTCCGGTCCGGTCCTGTCTCTATTTTCCGGAACCGGAACCGGACCCGACATTGATCGGTTCCTAATTTTACTACCCGGACCCTACCCGTTATTATAATATATCTACCCGGAACCTATCCGTTAGTGTCGGTTCCGGTCGGGTATCTGGGTACCCTGTACCTGTGCTCACCCCTACACACAACTCAACTTATCTCTTAAAGAAAAGGGTTTTTAGATATAAGAGATAAAAAATCAGATTCGTATGAGATTTTTTAAACAGAGAAACGTTATAAACTTAGTGAAACCAAAGATCGTTGATTTTATTAGATTTATCACTTGACTATTTAAAATTTTAATTGAACTCCAAATAATTGATGTATACAACTTTTTATTTGACTAACATACTCCTTTTTTATCTCCTAGTACAACAAATAATTGATGTGTACAACTTTTTATTTGACTAACATACTCCTTTTTTATCTCCTAGTACAACAACTACAGTATAACTTAGCTTAAAAAGAAAGGAAAACAACTAGCTTAAGGCTAAAGTCGTAAATAAATACACTCCGTGAGAGCACTTTCATTTGACTAACATACTCCTTTTTTATCTCCTCCCTACCTTCATATTGATTAAAGTTGGGAAGGATTAACTTTTGATTTTATTCATAATGATCAAATTATATCTAGTCTTGTTTCCACTTTTTCAGTCATTCTCGATATATTTTTAAATTATTGAATTTTCTATTATTTAAGTTGTATGTCTCCGTCACTTATAGTTATTATCATTCAATGAATGATTGATAAGGGTCCACTTTGTACATCTAGTCCACGTATTTATATTTCAAAAGTATATTCATAACCCTATATGTGTTATTAATCCCTTCCAATCCCTCCAATACGATGACAAGCTTTCCTACGAAATAAAGGTCCAATAGCCATTTTGGACTGGCTAGTTTCTGTCAAAGTATTTTGGAGAAATCATTCCATAGAAGAGGCCACTTGAGAAGCCTAGTGAGACATGCTTGTAAAGCACCAAAACGTCATATATGAATCGTTTTATATTCAAGAAAGAATGTTCTTAAACAGGGAAGAATGCAATGCCACATTAATCTTTCCCTACTTTGCTGTGTATTTAAATACCTACGAATAAACATGTTGTTTTAAGTTGTTGGGGGCCGGTGAATACATATGTTAGAAGAATTGGAATGCTAAATATGTGATTAGAGTTAAGTCAGTTGGTTTGATCAACTTGTGGGTTTTAACGTCCCACACCCCAGATTCGGTCCAAGAATAAATAATCATTCCTCCATCACTTGCCAATACCAAGTTAAGTGAATTTAATTTGATTTAAGTTAAGTCCTAGTACAGTAACACAAAATTTAACTTCCATACATAGATTCTTTGTTAATTTTTCAAATCTCCCAACTTTCACCAAGAACTAAGGGTCGCACTATTGTGTTGTACTTTTGGGGATATTTAGCACTACTCAAGTGGTACATACTGCTCTACTAAGCGTATGGTTAAGGTGGTTATGCTATGAGGCAGATGGGAATTGGAATGACACAGATGAATCAAGATTCACTCTAGGTTTCAAGAAAGGGGAGAATGACATTCGATCAAGTCCCAATTGTTTAGTTCTAGTGGCCTTTCCATGAGGGCCATGTTATATTGATTGGTTTGGCCTGTTTATTTTTGTCTACCCCTGCTATGAATTATCCTATCTTTTATATTATATATTTTTGGTGCTCATGCATATATTTTTAAGACTTGCTCAAAGGATTTGATGAAGGGACAGGTCAAGGATCTTATTGGGCCATTTCCACTAATAACCACTTACTACATTGTGCAAATCTATCACTAGTGTCGTTGCTGAGTACTGTTGATCTTGTTCGAGGTGTTAAGATATTTTGAAAAGCTAAGCTATCCGATGTTAGTTTGTGGACCCGTGTCTACTTCATCCTTGTGTTCCATTTTCGGGTTCCGTCCCTTGAACTCTTGTATTCAGATTTACTCTAGATGCTCTTAACTAGTTGTGGGATTATGGGTATTATGTCAGACTTATATTGTCTATTTGACTCCCGCAATGTATTAGATTCTTGTTCTCTATTTATGTCGAGATTCTATCTTTGTTTTAGATTGTGTGGGATCTTGGATTAGGTTGGTTCGCCTAATGGATAGTTACTCCTTAGGCGCCATCATGAGACTCGATTTTTGGACGTGACAAATCAGGCATTAAGCATTTTGAAAATTTTGTGGTGCTACAAGTTACAGACATGTTGAAGAAAAATTCATTCAAATGGTGTTCCTCAAGTGTTCGAGAAATTGAAAAATCAAAGACTCAATGTTGACAGTAGTGGACAACAATAAGGTCTTTCTGTTGGAGACAGATGCTAGTGAAAAAGGCAAGAGGGTGATCTTAATGAGGACGCAGAAAGATCAATTGCATATTATCTAGTGAACCATTGGACTCTATGGGAGCTTGTCCACATGTGAAAAGGAGTTCACTGAAATCACATCAACCGTGGATAGATGGAATCACTTTTTGCAAAGATATCATTTCATAATCAAGACACACCATTAAGTCTTGAAGTACTTGCTGGAACGAAAGTAACTATTGCCATTCAACAGTAAGGGTCTGGCAAATATGCTTGTGTCAGATTGTAAGGTGTAGTACATGAAGGGAATGGAGAACTAGGTAGTTGATGCCATTTCTCACGCCATTAGTTCTGTTATATGTCTTTGGATTCAGGAGTTCATTGCCAACAAGACCCTCATTCAAAAAAACTGCTATCCACTTTGCCATTTGACCCTCTTAGCCACAAGCACCAGGGGTGAATTTATGTGTAAAATATGGGTCACGTGAACCCATGGTCACCCGACTAAATTCGGTATATTATATGTATTATTCTTATAAATATATTTAATATTAACTAAAGGAATACATGATCAAACTACATTGAGTGGAGCATTGGTTAGGCGCTAGAATGAAGTAATCAAGGTCGAGGGATCAAACCCTTGTTGCTGCGCGCATTAACACCTTTGTTTTGTTTCTTCATTTCTCCTCTTCTAATGCAAATAAAAATGTAGTGCTTGGGGTTTAAACTTTGAACCTCAAGCTAAATTTTGAACCACTGAACCAACTTCTAGTTTTGATGTAAGGGATTAAAAATCTATATATCGACAAAATATAAAAATATTACCTTATATATATCGTGAAAGTTTTTGCCAAGGGGGTTCGGGTGAACACCCTTCCGCCCCCTTAGATTCAGTCACATCCCAAACCTTTATTTTTTTTTTCATTTCTCCTCTTCTAATGCAAATAAAAATGTAGTGCTTGGGGTTTGAAGTTTGAACTTTGAACCTCAAGCTAAATTTTGAACTTCTAAACCACTGAGCCAACTTCTAGTTTTGAGGTAAGGGATTCAAAATCTATATATCCACAAAATATAAAAATATTACCTTAAATATATCGTGTAATGTTTTGCCGAGTGGGTTCGGGTGAACACCCTTCCGCCCCCTTAGATTCAGTCACATCCCAAACCTTTATTTTATTTCTTCATTTCTCCTCTTCTAATGCAAATAAAAATGTGATACTTGGGGTTCAAGCTAAATTTTGAACCTCTAAACCACCAAGCCAACTTCTAGTTTTGAGGTAAGGGATTCGAAATCTATATATCCATAAAATATAAAAATATTACCTTATATATATCGTGTAATTTTTTGTCGAGGGGGTTCAGGTGAACACCCTTCTGCCCCGTTATATTTAGTCACATCCCAAATTAGGGGTGTGGCCGGCACCCGGTGCCCTGCTGGCCCGAGTGTACCTCTCTGATGACCAGACTTTTGTATGAATAGAACTTCTGGGCGACGAGGCAGGACTGATATATATCACACTAAACACGAGAGATTAACCTAACATATATACATAACAGGACCGACAAGGTCACGACATGGTTTAACCAAAGACAACTTAGCCAACAAGGCTATACATCCACACTTTACATACCAAAATAAGTCTGTGAGCCTCTACGAGTAACTAAGCTGACATATGATCGAGACAGGGCCCCGACCAATCCATAATGTACATAACCATACAAAACATACTCCATATTGGACCAAGAAGCTCCGGGAAAGACGAAGCTTACTTGCAGATGGATGAACTCGACAACTCCTATTGTGGTGGCCTATAAGAGTCTTGATCAGAATAGTATCATGAACACACAGCGCCCCCGATAAATGGAACGTCAGTACGAAATAATGTACCGAGTATGTAAAGCATAAATAGTAGTATGAAACTGTAAGCTGTAAACAAATGCATAGTAGCAATATGAAGAGATAAGCTGTAAATGAAAGCATAAGCAACTTGTATGCCTTATGAGGCGAATACTGAAACTCTTAAACTCAAATACAACCGGTCTGGATAGGCCTATAATGTATAAACTACCCTCGACTTATAGTGCGAGGTACATAACATGTCACTATCCTCAGGTATACTCTGAGGTGTATGTATGGATATAAAATGCCATGTACACACACGCTCTAACCAGAATACCTATATGCCTCGGTAGACATGAACCATGGGGGACTCGCGAAGTCCATGTACCTGCTACGACACACAACTCGATCCAATATATATGTATCTGTTGCAGAACGCGCAACCCGACCTAATATATGTATATGTTACAGAACGTGCAACCCGGTCCAAATATATAATTATGATTATATGTATGATATCAAATTCTAAAGAAACAATATATCAACACCAATGGAAATGGGCGGTGTGGACAACAGACTATGATAACAATGGCTCTTTGGCCTCTTTTGAAACTCATAAACTCGTTGACTTTAATTTTTAAACGACTTTTTGTCGACTTTGAAAATTAACTATGTGGAATGCTTCTTTTCGAAGCCTTATGATAACATAAACCAGTAACTAACAACAAAGGTTATGAGAATAGGAAAAATCAGTAAATACTTCTCGACAAGAGATTTCAATATACAATAAAACGAAGCTCTTGACGTTTCTTTTCAAAAACTATAATTATTTGGATTTCATTCTTTTAAAAAAAAGGGATAGCCTTACATACTTGCGTCTCTAAGTTAATGATGTCACACGAACCTCTGGATGCTTTACGAGTGATTATCTATACCATACATAGGTTTTGTATTAAGATATGATCGACAAACTAAGAATTGATTCATTGGGATAATTTTCCGAACACCTAGTGTGCGTACTTCTCTAATTATGGTGTTTATGGCTTCTATCCATGTCACATACTCCATTTCAACACAACTCAAACAACACCAATATCAACACAACAATAATAACCATAACAAAAACATAACAACATCAACAACCAGATCACCATACATAATCCATAACTTCTATATCCTTCAACTCAAGCCATGATCATCTCCAAGTTAGCTTAGGAAATAACCAAGGTTAATACAAGTTCTTTCATGGAGTTTTGACCCAATTATCACAAGTTTCCTTTCTCCATAGTTCTAAACAAAGCTATGTAAAAGCTTAAGACTATCAAGAACATGAATAACTTACCTTCAATCAGCCAAGAGAACTTCGCATCATACACTCCTTTCCAACACCAAGAGAATTATTCACTCCTTCTTACTTAATGGATTTTTCCAACCTTGTAGTGATGATCTATGGAATATTTTGCCTTCAATATGATATGAAATGGTCCCTTGATAACCTAAGAACCCTAAGGAGGTCTTTGAGAGTGTTTGTGAGAAGTTTGGGTCGGATTGGAAATAACATGAATGAACCACCGTCCATAGCCTTAAATAGTGTCATCCACCGCCTCCCATATACAGCCCCATATGCGAGGAATATGGACATATGATGCAGCATATGCCATCGCATATGATCGCAGTAAGGGGGCTTAAAATGGCTCTAATTCACTGCCTCATTTGTGAGGCAGAATTGCATCTATGCCAAAAAACGTGTGGCGTATCATCAAAATTTCGTCAATCTTCCTCGAGTTATACTTCCTTTGGAATTATTGACTTTCAATCTTCTATATACCTTCATAATACCCATATAAGTCGTATGTGACCCTCAGGAAGGGTCTCGGGTTACTGGAGCTCAAATCAACTAACTATACGTTCGATCGCACGAAGAATTGCGGGGTGTAACATCCTTCCCCTGTTAACACATTCATCCTTAAATGTTGAGGAATGAAACTAAGAGTATTTTAACGCTTGAGTCTTAACGGAATTTCGGTAGAGTTTCATCTATAAATAGGACTACCCTAAAACTTATCAACCAGTCAGAACTAACACAAGGGCCACACATGGCCATATACTATATCTTTGGCCTCACACGACCATCCTTATATCAATAAATGTAAGATTTAGCCATAACTCACCTTATATGTATATAACTCAATCTCAAGTCTGGACTGCTCCGATTCCGCTCTGGTTGTTGTGATTGCCTGAACAAGATATATAGAATACAAAGTAAGGTTGATATGCTGCAAGAGTAGAAAAAATCATATCACACTACGTCAATATAAACATGTGGTTTGGAAGAGGTGAGGATACTTAGTTTTCATATCTTCTTCGGCCTCCCAAGTCATCTCTTCTATATTGTTATTCCTTCATAGCACCTTAGTGGAGGCAATTTCCTTAGTTCTCAACGTTTGATCTTGGTGATCTAGAATAGCTACCGGTGTCTCTTCATAGGTTAAATTCTTGGTGATCTGTACATCCTCTTTGGGAGTAATACATGAGACATCTCCTATGCATTTGCAGAACATCAATACATTAAATATCGGGTGAATAACTTCCAATTCTAAGGGTAATTCAAGCTCATAGGCCACCCGGCCTATCCTATGGATAATTCTATATTGTCCGACATACCTGGGACTGAGTTTCCCTTCTTGTCGAATCTCATGATGCCTTTCATAGGTTAAACCTTTCGAAATACCCAATCGTCGACTTCAAACTCCAAGTCATGACATTGAACATATGAATAAGATTTTTGCTGACTCTAGGCAGTCAATAAGCATTCTTGGATTAGCTTTACCTTCTCCACTGCTTGTTGGACCAAATCAAGACCAAGTAACCCAACTTTACCCACTTCAAACCAGCCAATTCGGGATCTATACTTTTGTCCATATAAGGCCTCATATGGGGCCATCTTGATGCTTGAATGATAGATGTTGTTGTAAGAAAACTCAATAAGTGGCAAATGATCGTCCCAACTATCTTTGAAATCCAATACACAAGCCCATAACATGTCTTCGAGTGTATGAATTGTACGCTCAGCCTAACCGTCGGTCTAATAATGAAAGGTTATGCTAAGATTTACTTGGGTTCCTAAACCTTTCTGAAATGACCTCCAAAAGTAAGCTGTAAACTGAGCACCCCTGTCGGACATGATAGAGATCGGAATACCATGTAACCGAATAATATATAGCTTAGCGTAATCCTCCACCGAGAAAGTAGTGTGAACAAGTAGAAAATGGGCCGATTTCGTTAGCATGTCCACGATAACCCAAATGGAATTGAATTTCTGATAAGAACGGGGTAATATGGTGATAAAATCCATATTGATCATTTCCCATTTCCAAGTAGGGATTTCAATATGTTGAAGCAAGCCTCCAGGCTTCAAATGCTCGATCTAAACATGTTGACAATTCGGGCATTGAGCTACACATGCTACGATATCCTTTTTCATGTCATTCCACTAATAGACCTACTGAAGGTCGTGACACATCTTGTTAATCCCGGATGAATAGAATATCTGGACTGGTGGATTTCAACCATAATTTTCCCTCGGAGTCCTCCTACGTGTGGCACACATAGTTGACTATGATATCTAAGGACTCCATCTCCCGTAAGATCCAACATCGGCTTCTTCTGTAGGGGAATTTCTTCTTCCATTCGGACTAATTCTGGGTCATCAAATTATTTTTCCCTCACATTAGCTATCAAGAATGATTCTGCGGTATTCTATACTACCGCTCCTCCATCATCCGTATCCAAAAGCCGCACATTTAAATTGGCTAAGCGACGTAGTTCTTTGGTTATCTCCAGCTTACTAGCTTCAATACCATCCAAACTCCCCATAGACTTACGACTTAAGGCATAAGCTATGACATTCGCCGTACCGAGGTGATATAAAATGTCAATGTCGTAGTCCTTTAATAACTCTAGCCACCTCATTTGCCTCAGGTTAAACTCATTCTGTCGGAAGATATACTGTAAACTCTTATGGTCCATAAATATGTCAACATGAACTCCATATAAATAATAATGTCACATCTTTAGGGCAAAGATTACCGTTGCCAATTCAAGATCCTGGGTCAGGTAATTTAACTCTTATTTCTTTAGCTGCCTTGAAGCGTATGCTATAAAATTTCCATATTACATTAGAACACATTCTAGGCCGACTATAGACGGATCTCAATAAACCACATACCAATTGGTACCTTCGGGAAGAGCTAACACAGGTGCGAATGACAACTTGTTCTTCAATTGGGTTTCTGTTGAATTTGATCCTTTTGGGTTTTCCGTGAAAGATTTTCAGACGGGGATGCATCTAATGAGATGTGATAGTCAGGGCGAGTTTTATCCAATCACCACAACCACATTTAATGAGATGTCGTAGTTCTCATGTTTGTAACTTTTTTTCTCTTGGAAAACATGTTAAGTTTCCTTTTGTTTTTTCTAAGTCTCGTACGGTTATGCCTTTTGATATTATTCATAATGCTATTTGGACATCTTCCGTTTTGAGCTCTTCGGGCCATCGATATTATCTTCATTTGTTGGATGATTACTCTAATTTTTTGTGGACGTTTCCTTTGTCTAAAAAAGTCATAAGCTTTTTCCACATTTCTATCCTTTATAGCATACATCAGCACTCAATTTGAATGGGATATTAAAAATATTCAGTGTGACAATGATAGAGAATTTGATAATGTGCCTTTTTGGGATTTTTCCCAAACTAATGGTTTGTCGTTACGTCTCTCGTGTCCACATACATCATCTCAAAATGGAAAAGCAGAAAGAAAAAATTGAACCATTAACAATATTGTTAGAACCTTACTTGCCCATGCATCTCCACCACCATCCTTTTGACATCATGCGTTACAAATGACAACCTATATTTTCAACATATTTCCGAGCAAACAAATAGCCTACCAATTCCCACTCAAAATTTTATACCTAAGGGACCCATCATATTCTCATTTACGAGTTTTCGGGTGCTTATGTTATCCTCTCTTTCCTTCTACTATCATTAATAAACTTCAACCCCGGTTAACTCCGTATCTTTTTTTGGGTTATCCGTTATATCATCATGGTTACAAATGTTTGGACTTATCCTCTAATAAAATCTTCGTAAGTCATCACGTAATTTTTGATGAAACAAATTTCCTTTTTGCCAAATTACATTGTTTCGGGTCTCCTACCTATGAATTTCTTGACGAAAGCATACCCTAGTATTTTATCCATAAATTAGCCTATCAAACAGGCCCAATGTGTCCTCGTGTCTCAGCCCAATTACCGAGCCCCGCGGCTGATGGCCCAGCTGAGCCTCTCGCTGACAGCCCATTGTCGAGAGGCCCAGTGGCGGGCAGTCCGCTGGGTCTCGGCCCACCATCCAGCTCGAGAAGCCCACCATCCCCACTGCCCGATAGTCCAGTCACTGCTAGCCCACTATTGGGCAGTCCGTCACTCTCGTCCGGCCCGACTTTTATTTTGGCCCAACGGCCTATCACTCGTAGTCAACACAGGATTTTTAAGCCAAACAAAAATGTGGTCTTCACTCCCATGTTGCCAAGTCACCGTTGCCCCGTAATCTTGTGTCTGCCCTTAATTACCCAAATTGAAAAATGGCTATGGATGATGAATTTAATGCTCTTATTAATAATAGGACGTGGGATTTGGTACCCCGTCCCCCTGATGTTAATGTGATTCGGTCTATGTGAATTTTATTCGTAAATAAAAATCTTATGGTACATTTGACAGGCACAAAGCCTGTCTTGTAGGTGATAGAAATACTCAACAGGTTGGTGTGGATTGCGGTGAGTCTTTCAATCTGGTGGTCAAACAGGTAACTATCAGGACAGTCCTCAGTATGGCTCTTTCGAAGGCATGGTCGCTTCATCAGCTTGATGTCAAAAATGCCTTTCTACATGGAGACCTCAATGAAACAGTGTACATGTATCAGCCCATGGGGTACAGAGACCCTACTTATCTTAATCATGTGTGTCTGTTGAAGAAATCATTTTATGGGCTCAAACAATCTCCTAGGGCCTGGTACAAGAGGTTTGCAAATTACATTTCGCATATTGGGTTTTCTAACAGCAAGTCTGACCATTCTTTATTCATCTACCATAAGGGTAATGATATTTCTTACATTTTTTGTATGTGGATGATATTATCTTAACAACCTTATCTGATGCCCTTCGCAATTCTATCATGTCACTACTTGGCTCTGAGTTTGCAATGAAATATCTAGGGCCACTAAGTTACTTCTTGGGGATAGTTATGATACGTCATGCAGATGGTTTATTTTTATCACAAATGAAGTATGCAACATACATTGTTGAATGAGCTGGCATGTCATCATGTGGATCGTCAACCACTCCGATTGACATTAAACCGAAGTTGAGTGCTTCTTCCAGCAAGCCATATGTCGATCCATCACATTACCGTAGCCTTGCAGGGGCACTGCAGTACCTCACATTCATGAGACCCGACATCTCTTATGTTGTGCAACATGTTTGTCTATTCATGCATAACTCGATGGAGGATCACATGTATGCTCTCAAACGCATTGTACGTTATATTCAATGTACTATCGATCATGGCTTGCATTTATATCCATCTTTGACAACCACTCTTGTTTCATACACATATGCCGATTAGGGTGGTTGTTCGGATACCAGACGTGGAGTGTCTGGTTATTGTGTCTTTCTTGGTGATAATTTAGTCTCTTGGTCCTCAAAACGGAAAGCAACCTTGTACAAATCTAGTGCTGAAGCAGAATACCGAGGAGCTGCCAATGTGGTGTCTGAATCTTGTTGGCTACAGAACATTCTTTTAGAGCTCTACTGTTCAGTTCCGAATGCGACATTGGTTTATTGTGATAATGTTAGTGCATTTTATCTCTCAGGGAATCCGGTTCACCACCAACGCACTAAACATATTGAGTTGAATATTCACTTTTATTCGCTAAAATGTTGCTCGTGGACAAGTACGTGTCTTACATGTTCCGTCACGTTATCAGATTGCCAACATTTTTATAAAAGTTCTTCCGCTGGTTTTATTTGTAGACTTTCGAAACAGTCTCAGAATGCGCCGCCCTCCCACTTCGACTGCGGGGGTGTAATATTTCCACAATAATTAATTGTACATCTCTTATATTAGGTAGAATTATATTTCTCTTGTAATTAGGATTGATTAGTTAGCTAGTTTGTAGCAAAGTAAATTTTTATGTAACACTATATATATTGTAAATCATTGATGAATAAAATCAAGAAAGAATATTTCATACAGTAAATCGCAGAAGAGTAATATTTTCATACTATCATTCAATTTGATGATGTTGAAATAACTCATGTCTAACGTCGAAATGTGTCTCCAAACATGATAGAAAACTTGAAAAATGTGTTGGCCCGTTGTTTTAATCAACAGTTCTACTTTTATTGAACTCAATTATTTTAACTAAACAAGTTAAAAGATTTTCAAAACTGTACCTAACGTTTAGAAAATTCCCACAACCTCCACAAAGGAAAAGAAATTGTGAGACTAAGTATGTCACATTGTTTATCGAAATGATTTTAGTGTTTGTATATAGTAGTAAAAACTTTCGATGAAACGGCGTCACGACTTGGATACAACAAATTTCATATCGCATACAACATAATTCCAACAAAAAAAATTCAAAATGTTCACCTT
Organism: Anisodus tanguticus; assembly: GCA_034509755.1. NCBI lineage: Eukaryota > Viridiplantae > Streptophyta > Magnoliopsida > Solanales > Solanaceae > Anisodus > Anisodus tanguticus. Next base: position 29,670,051 of record CM067558.1, read on the forward strand.
TCTCTTTGAGAGTCTCTTTCTTCTTCTTGGCCTTCTCGCTCCTTCTAAATCTCCACCCTCTACATAAGCGACAAAAACTTTCAGAGACTCCTCTATCTTATCCATACGCTGCTATAGTTTCTAGTTCTCCACCTGCACTGATGCCCCCCAAGAGGTTCCAATGCCAACATGTGCCCCAAAACCTTTTACGGCGGAATTACCACAAAAATCTTCTGAAATAGTATCTTCCTCATAAAATGAGAGTTATTTTGGATACTTTCCAAACTTACTAGGAGCCTTTGAGGCATGCTGGGTATCCTCTTCATCAGAAAGCTCGTTGGGATCCTTTGCTAACCTACTAGGAGCCTTCGGGGCATTCTTTGGTGCAATCAATACAATCACGCTACAAAGTATCTATGATAGGATTGTTAACCTCTTCATCATATTCCAAAATGTTTTTTCATGTATCCCTACTCCAACTCACGCATTGTAGGGATGATGTAAGGGTGCACAACCTACAAATAAGTAAAATATTAATATTTAGTTTATATTTTTTGCAAAAACTTTGATAATAGACGCCAAATTTATACCTCTGCAACTCTCGCTCGAGTCCTAAATGGATCATTTTTAGTAAATCGCTCCATTTATTATTGTGTAACACCTAAGCATCATAGGAATTGGCAAAGGAACCTCATCTGATTTGACATTATTCAATCCAAGTGCGGGAAAAGCTTCATATGCCTAGACTTGTAATGACATAAATAATCATTGAGTGTAAAAATAAATAACACACAGTCTATACTTTACTGCACCAGTGGTTTATAATATTTACCACAAAGGCCCAGGGGAAGCCATACAGAGCATATGATGCAATCTTCTTATCAGCATGCATTTGGTGGTGCTTGTGAATGTCTACCTTGTTCTTCAAGTATTTCAAAGTGAGTTCTAAGAATTTTTTATCTCTCGAAGAATTCAAAATCGACACTCATTTTAACCATATCATGTTCCACACCCTTGGCTGCATCTTTGGCAAGCAAGTTTACATGTAGAAACCACACAAGACAACAATTGAGCTTTTGTTCTCTATTTAGACTAGGCCCTCTAATCACCCCCCCCCCCCCCCAATAGCCTTTTTGGTGAAATCTTCTTGTTGCGAGTAACCTTTGTGAAAAATGTTGCCCCTTTCTAAGTGGCATTTCCTCTCTCTCGCTGCGATAGGATCTATAATTTAAACTGGTGATCAAAGCAAACTCCTTCAAGTCAAAATACACAGACTTTTCATTCACATCTCACACTTCTTTTTCTCATCCACATGCCGAAGAAGAAGATAGTGGACCATCAGTCTGTTAAATTTGATGAAGTATTCTGACAGTTTTCTAAAGTGACCAAAACAAGAACGCTTGAATATTATTATGAGTTTTTGATTTCTCAACACTTGTTTAACTTTATCTAACATTGTCATCCTGCTCATAGCAGAAACTTTTGCTAGAAAAGCATCATAATCATCCATCCAAGTAATCAAATCATACTTCTCCACATTAATTATTTGTACACAATATGGCAAGGATAGGGGATCAACATCTTCAACACCAAACTCCTTTGAACCATCCACAGAAACATAACCATCCAAGATACACTAATTATTCTGATCCAATAATATATTTTCAAAAAGCAAAAACAGAAAAGGAAGGATCGAAACAAGCAAATTAAATATAAATAACACGTATTTCGATAAAAATAGGCTAAACTTCAAAGGTTTTAAAAGAAAAAAAAGCAGAACTTTATGAACACTAGAATTTTATCAAGATCGAAAAAAATTAGGGAAATATAGTTCAAAATTCTCCGATAGAGTTGCAAAATTAAAGAAAATACCTAGAGACAACGACTGATGAGTATCAAATCTTGGGGGAGAGGAAACGTCTGCTGGAAACTTGAGAGAGTTCAAAGCGGGAAAGTGAACGCGACTGAAAAGAGAGAGAGGGGTTTTGTATTTTAACACAAGTGAAAGGGACTTAAGTGTATAATTGTAAAATCTCTAAAGTTTTTAAAATTATGAATTGTACACCGAGTCCCCCTTTCCTAAATCCTAATCCGGAAAAATAAATAAAAAAGTAAAAGAGTGGTCATTCACTTAATTAAAACTTAAGAGTGGACTATTTGCAAAAATGTTCTCAATTCTTTGCGGCAAGAATCATGTTGGAACTGCTACTCATTAAAAGTCTAAAAGAAATCCAAAATAAAAAATAAAAAATAAAAAATAAAAAATAAGGCATAGTCGCCGCCCTCCCTCCCACCCCCTTGTTCTTTAATTTGAAATTGTTAAATATTCATATTGGAGATCCAGTGAATAAATTGGAATTATTAGAAATCAAAAATAAAAAAGAAGACACAACTGCCTATCCGTATTCCCTTGTGTGTGTGATTTCTTTAAAAAAAATTGTTAAATATTCAGATGGAGGAATTCAGTGAATAAGTTGGAAATATTTAGAAATTCTGACTTGTTAAATATTCTTGAGTTTCAATGGAAATACCAACAACCATGATATTGACACAAACCATAGTTAGTAAAAGTCAAATGAGGAAAGAGTACGAGATGTTGGGATTAGGAAAATAAAAAGAGAAGTGAATTGGATGACCATTTCATATTTCTTCATTCCATGGATACAATCATACATGTATGAAAGTTGAGAAGCAAGTATGTTGACATTTCTTTTGTTTCTTTTGTTACTAGTGGATTGATACAAAGAATTCATGATATATTGATAGTGCTAAATGTTTTGCAATATCAATGTAGTTTGACCTTTAATAATAAGTTAGATACTCTATCCATTCCATTTGGAAAAATATATGCAAAAACTCCTTAACTATATCAATATATTTCAATTAGACACTCGAATTACTATCTATTTCAATTAAGTACCTGAATATATAATAAAGTGTTTATGTTAGATACTTTCGACTTAAAATTTAGAAAATCTTTTGAACATGTTTTCATGCGACTACTATTTAAATAATTTAATCACTTAAAAGGTGTTATATACCATATTTGTATAGAAGGGCATACTAGTCTTTTTTTGTAATAGAAGTAAGGGTATAGTAGTCTTTTCCATAATATGAGTTAGTTGGAGTTAGTTACAAAGTTGTTAGTGGTGGTTATTAGCAGTTAATGAAGTGTTTAGCTCATAGCTTAGTAGTCTTAGCTACATATACACGTTTTACTATCATTTGTAATCATTTGATGTTAATAAGATCTCTCTCTTTCTCTTCTAAGTTCCATTGTTGAACTGTGGTACTATTCAGAAGCTATTCTCCATTATTAGCTTCTCAGGTCTGCAGAATTGTGATAAGTTCAATTAGCACATTCCATTTAGTATCAGAGCAGGTCAAATCGGGGGTTTACAATGACGGTTACTCAAGAATTGAGGCGTGATGTTGATACACTACGAGATCAGATGAAAACTATGGATACTACGATGGAGGAATTTTGTCAATTAATCGTGCAGATATGTCAAAATCGAGCTCCGATTGGGGAAGAAAGTCATGAGAATGGCGAAGCCTATGCGAATGGAAGGGGATATCCGAATGTTGGTGGTAATCACAATTTCATGAACACGTGTTAATCACAAGTATAATTTCCCAGACTCAATGGCGAGGATATGAGTGGATAGATTTCCCGATGCAAATAGTTCTTCGAGGTCGATGAAACACCTGACGAATTGAAGGTGAAGTTAGCTACGATTGATATGGACGGAAAAGCTCTTCAATAGCATCAAGTTTTGGTTAAATATATATTGGATCGATGTCTTCCAAGTTGGAGAGATTACTTGTGAGCCCTAAATTTAAGGTTTAGTCATACCTTGAATTATGTTCCTATGGCAGAATTGATTGGGTTAAGGCAGGACAAGGGTGTTCAAGAATTTTTGGATAAGTTTGATGAATTGATAAACCATGTGGAATTGACAGAAGAATATTCCATGGTGTCTCACCCCAATTACCGAGCCCCGCGGCTGCTGGCCCAGCTGAGCCTCTCGCTGGCAGCCCACTGTCGAGAGGCCTAGTGGTGGGCAGTCCGCTGGGTCTCAGCCTAACATCCGGCTCAAGAAGCCCAACATCCCCTGACCCACTGCCCGATAGTCCAGTTATTAGCAACCCACTGTCGGGCAGTCCGTCACTCTCGTCCGGCCCGACTCTAATTTTGGCCCAATGGCATGTCATTCGTAGTCCACACATGATTTTTAAGCCAAACAAAAAATGTGGTATTCACACCCATGTTGCCAAGTCGTTGTTGCCCCGTAATCCTGTGTCTTCCCTTAATGTCCCAAATTAGAAAATGGCTATGGATGATGAATTTAATGCTCTTGTTAATAATAGGATGTGGGATTGGTGCCCCGTCCCCCTGATGTTAATGTGATTCGGTTTATGTGGATTTTTAGTCGTAAATAAAAATCTGATGGTACATTTGAGTGGCACAAAGCCTGTATTATAGGTGATGGGAAGACTTAACAGATTGGTGTGGATTGAGGTGTGACTTTCAATCTGGTGGTCAAACCGGCAACTATCAAGACGGTCCTCAGTATGGCTCTTTCGAAGGCATGGTCGCTTCATCAGCTTGATGTCAAAAATGCCTTTCTGCATGGAGACCTCAATGAAATAGTGTATATGTATCAGCCCATGGGGTACAGAAACCCTACTTATCCTAATTATGTGTGTCTGCTGAAAAAATCATTTTATGGGCTCAAACAAGCTCTTAGGGCCTAGTACAAGAGGTTTGCAGATTACGTTTCACATATTGGGTTTTCTAACAGCAAGTCTGATCATTTTCTATTCATCTACCGTCAGGGTAATGATATTTCTTACATTATTTTGTATGTGGATGATATTATCTTAACAACCTCATCTAATGCCCTTCGCAAGTCTATCATGTTACTGTTTCTGAGTTTGCAATGAAATATCTAGGGACACTAAGTTATTTCTTGGGGATAGTTATGACACGTCATGCAGGTGGTTTATTTTTATCACAAAAGAAGTATGTAACAGAGATTGTTGAATGAGCTGGCATGTCATCGTGTGGGTCGTCAGCCACTCCGATTGACACTAAACCGAAGTTGAGTGCTTCTTCCACCAAGCCATATGCTGATCCATCACATTACCGTAGCCTTGCAGAGGCCCTGCAGTACCTCACATTCATGAGACCCGACATCTCTTATATTGTGCAACATGTTTGTCTATTCATGCATAACTCGATGGAGGATCACATGCATGCTCTCAAACGCATTGTGCGTTATATTCATGGTACTCTCGATCATGGCTTGCATTTATAACCATATTTAACAACCACTTTTGTTTCATACACATATGCCGATTGGGGTGGTTATCCGGATACCTGACGTGGAGTGTCTGGTTATTGTATCTTTCTTGGTGATAATTTGGTCTCTTGGTCCTCAAAACGGAAAGCAACCTTGTCCAAATCCAGTGCCGAAGCAGAATACCTAGGAGTTGCCAATGTGGTGTCTGAATCTTGTTGGCTACAAAACATTCTTTTAGAGCTCTACTGTCCGGTTCCGAATGCGACATTGGTTTATTGTGATAATGTTAGTGCATTTTATCTCTCAGGGAATCCGGTTCACCACCAACACACTAAACATATTGAGTTGGATATTCACTTTTGTTCGCGAAAATGTTGCTTGTGGACAAGTACGTGTCTTACATGTTCCGTCACGTTATCAGATTGCCGACATTTTTACAAAAAGTCTTCCGCTGGTTTTATTTGTAGACTTCGAAACAGTTTCAGAATACGCCGACCTCCCACTTCGACTGCGGGGTGTAATAGAATACTTCCACAATAATTAATTGTACATCTCTTATATTATGTAGAATTATATTTTTCTTGTAATTATGATTGATTATTTATCTAGTTTGTAGCAAAATAAATATTTATGTAACACTATATATATATTATAAATTATTAATGAATAAAATCAAGGAAATAAGAGTAATGTTTCAAACTATCATTCAATTTGATGATGCTGAAATAACTCATGTCCAACGTCGAAATGTGTCTCCAAACATGGTAGAAAACTTGAAAAATGTGTTGGCCCGTTGTTTTAATCAACGGTTCAACTTTTATTGAACTCAATTTTTTTAACTAAACAAGTTAAAAGATTTTCAAAACTGTACCTAACGTTTAGAAAATTCCCACAACCTCCGCAAAGGAAAAGAAATTGTTAGACTAAGTATGTCACATTGTTTATCGAAATGATTTTAGTGTTTGTATATAGTAGTAAAAAGTTTCGATGAAACGGCGTCACGACTTGGATAAATGTTCCGCCCTTGCGTGTACGTGATAGTGCTGGTGGAGATGAGCGGCTTTTTTTATAGCTCATCCTCGGATTAGTGATTACTTTATAGTCAACAACTTCCTTAAAGGAAATTTACATAAACTCTAAAATCATAGTATATGTCTTAATAAGAGAAGATTCATTATATTATACGTGAAATTCCATTATATTTGAAGAATCAAGAATTTGCTGGAAATTCCGAAGTTTGCATCACAAAATAGAGCAATTTGGATTATAATTATCATAAATAGGTTGGCATACTGGATAGTACTGTACACAAGGAGGGTTTGGTGGGCAACATGGTTTGCACTTCTCTTCTTCATCCTCTTTCTTTTTCTTCTTTTCTTCTTCTTCCTTCTTCTTCTTTTCGTCGTCTTTATTGGGAGGTTTCACTTCTTCCACGCTCACAATGCGAGCGCACCTGAACCTCCTCTTTAGGCACTTCATCAATTGAAAGGAATCAACTCCTTCTCCTATCACCACCAAATGACTTTTTTCCTTGTCTATATTCACCGATGTAACCCCTACAATGAATCAACACGGTCAGTTTCCCGTATATAAGAGGAGAAATCGGACTATTTTGGGGTGTTGGAGTGGAAAAAATAGTACTCCATTATTCATTATGAAATTGACTAACAATATTGTTAAAGATGATCATAGTAGAGTATGCATATTTGATGGATCGTGGTGGGTGAACGTAATCGTGAAAAAATAATCTTTACTTAGAAATGAAAGAACCAAGGGTGATTATTGAAGAAAATATTCCATAATCAAAAGTGATCCTAATTATGATCAGATGAATGAATCGTTGGGGGCTCGTGTGAGAGTTTGTTTGACTGGCCTAGTGAAATAATTCTGATATTTTTCGGAATCCAAATAAACAAAATAGAATCTTTTCTGAATTTAGAGACTTTGATCTTTGAAGCTTCAAACTTTAGGGGTTTAAAAAGAAAAAGATGAAAAACTTATCATGCTTACCGTTAATATTTACAGCAATCTGCATTGCCTTTGATCTGCCTTTATCAGTGCCAAGTGGGATATCAATCACGACCTTTTGCTGTATAACAGATTGACATTAGATATGACATAAAAAAAAAGGACAAAGAAAGCGAACAATCGTAATTAATCTTCGTTTCAACTTACCTTCATGCTCCACACTATATTTGAGCTATCTAGGAGTAAAAAATGGTAAATAAAAATGAAGGGCCACTAGGAGAGGCAGAAGTGGCCTATATAAGAGATGCTTAAGATATAGAAATCTACGAAATGGATGTATGTACACGAACAAACTAATGAATGTACTAATCATTACGCAAGATGCCAAGTCAAATGCAAAATTTTCTCTCAAAAAAGAGGAAAATAAGATTAAAAAAACAATTTAATGTGAAGCTTATTCGTAATCAATACAAAATTTTATAAATATACTAAAAATTAAAAAAGATCAGTCTGGTGCACTAAACTCCCGCTATGCGCGGGGTCTGAAAAAAGGCCGGACCACAAGGGTCTATTATAAATATACCCTCACTGAAATTTTATAAATATACTATCAGGGAATAATTCGTTGCCAAGTAACCTCACTGAAGTACTACCTCAACCTGTTGTTTAATTAAATACCAAGTAGGGAACTCCAAAGTCTTCTTAGTTAACTTAATTATTAAGTTCTTGGTGATAAAGTTAGTAGCATACCAGTAAGCACATAAAAAGACAAAAAATATGGAAAAAGAAAGCGAAGCAAAAATTGTACCTACTAACTAGGAGGATTTAAATTCGGTTGGAAAATCGAGAGCCAATAGTTGAAAAGATATACCACAGAATTATATAAGCATAAAAAAAAAAAAAAATTTGGTTTCTTAGAAATATCATCCTATCCTAAGAGAGAATTATTCTTATAATTATGATATTATTCAACTTCGGGAAAACTAAAATTTGATTTGAGTGAATTTCGAATTTTCATTACCTCCTCACTTCAAAATAGAAGGTACAAGAAAAATGAAATTGCATTACAAAGGAGAAAAAGCATATAAATCAAAGTTTAGTATACTAATTAAAACCAGCTAAGACCAAATCAAAAACTAAGAGACTTGAGGTTATTCCATCTTCCCTCTCAAAGTCAACCTTTTGAAGAGGTTTTCGTCTAGTTTCAATATTCTATCTTTTCGTTTGTTTTATCAATACACACAACTCAACTTCTCTCTTAAAGAAAAGGGTTTTTAGATATAAGAGATAAAAAACCAGATTCGTAAGCTGGTAAAGAAGCTGTCGCGATATTTGAGTTCCTGGAGGAACTAGGGGTTGTTTCGAGTGCCACTTGTCCAATAATGATTTATTGTGACAACACTGGTGCGATTGTGCAAGCTAAGGAACCAAGATCAACAAACAGAAACAAGCATGTACCGAGTAAATACCACATACTCAGGGAGATGGTGGAAACTAAAGAAATATGATTAGACTATGTTCCCACAGATGATAATCTAGCTGACCCGTTTACTAAACTATTTAGCTTAGTTAAGCATAATGAACATTTTGAAAACCTGGGTATTAGATACATCGGAGATTGGCTCTAGGCGAAGTGGGAGATTGAAAGTATGTATGTCCTAGAGACAGTCATTATTAGGGACAAATGTACTTGAACACATTCGTATTATTAATAAGATTAATATTTATGGCATTTGCAATTATTGAATTATTATTTGATTGTTTGCAATTATTCATTAATGTGCATCCCTTGAGCTTACGTTGTCATTAATAGAGTGATATATTGATGATAAAGCGTAACTCTAAAATAGCCTTGACTAATGATCATCGAGAATGGGATATCAATGATATGTTATAAGTCGACATGTGGTCTGCATCACATTCTTAGAGAATGTAGTATGTCTCACCTGCTACTAGTAATGGTTACTAGTGATGGACACTTTTGGAAAGTATTGGTATACCCTGCTGATAAACTATTTGTTATACATGTCTAAAGTGTTATCAGCATGTGGGATATAAAGGTCCTTTGACTTGAGGTCAATACACACCTTATTTACAGAGTAATGTACTTTGACCCTGTCCTAAGCTTAAACTCCTTATAGGATAAGATACGGCTTGTGTTGGGTGCATTATGATGTAAATTAAGGTGGTAGTTGAGCCAAGAATAGGATTCGTTCCTCGATTGGATATTCGAGAGAGTACTCAACTTCTCAGTGATATTAGGTCGACCAAGTCATTAGCCAATGCAAGAGACATATTTAGAATATGATCTAGTTGTCGACTAATATAGATGAGGTAAAGTGATCAAGCCATTTGGATAGACACATGGCAAATCCTAAGCTTGATCGAGTGTGTCGCGAATGAAAGGAAATCATCATCTCACATAAGGTTATGTTTGATGGATTCATGTAAATGTACTTCATATATTGAGTTCGTCGTATGGCGCAGTCTAGGAGTTCCGTATGGACCTTAATTGGATTAGTGTCGATATATGAAGGCCTATATGGTCACACTATGTCGATTGTCTCTTCGATTTAAGGGTGTATTGAGAAAGTATTAAATATTCGATTTGGGATCGAGTTATTTAAATTGATAATAACTATGGATAATTTCTATTAGATGGAAATTATTTAATTAAATCAAAATTAGATTTTGGATTTAATGTGCTGAATATATATATTAAACGAAAATGGAAAATTTAAATTTACGTAAGGCGCCGCGGCACCTGCTAGGCTGCGCTGCGGCGCCGACTCGGTAGTGGGCCCAATCAGACTGGCCCACTGCACCTCAGTTTTTAGGCCAGGCTTGGAGCCCAACCCTAATATGATTTGTTGCCCTAATTTCAACTATAACTACAACACTCCCATTGTTAATTAAAACACATCAATTCTATAAACTAATTCTAGACTTAGAGTCTAGGACAAAACTCTCTCAAACCTCTGCCAAGATTTCCTGTCTTTTTTTACAGAGGAATACTCCATAGCATAGTGCTTACAATCGAATGGACAGTCGCGTGTAATCCCTAAGTAAAAACTCCAGATAATACAACCTGTAAGTGTTCATGTTTTATGTTACAAGTTTTTTATTGTCATATAACCATACCAGAAGAAATTGTTGGGGTAAGTAAGAACAAAATTTTAAACTTCCGATGTACCTTACTTATGTGTCTTTGAACCCAACAAAACCCTATAGTGGTATCAGAGCCCAGGCTGATTCAAGGGTTATATAACAATTGAATAACATAAAAATATGGGTTAAACATAAAATTAGATTAAAACAAGGCTTCTTGAAATTCTACATATCTTAACCGAATGTTAACCTTTTGATATCACGCTAGATTATCTCCGACGCTAACTCGAGGAAGTCATTTTGTTCTAACTCGAACTAAGCCAAAAGTGCAGATATCCGGCTCAATGCACGGTGCACGGCAAAGAATGAGTATGAATGGATGATGGTCGATATGTACGTTATTGATAATGGTGGGTGAGGATAAAGGATCTGTGATTTGATCCCTAAATTCGATTTAGGGCTCGAACAATTTTGAAAAATCAACACAGAAACATTTTGTTGGGACGTCGGTGCTGCGACCCTATGGTAGGGCGCTGTGGCGCTTGCTAGGGTTTTTAGGGCGGCGGTGCGGCTCCATGGTGGAGCGTCGCGACCTAATGCATTGTGTCAAAATCTTGGACTCACTGGACAGAAGGCGTCGCGACTCCATGGTGGAGCGTCACGACGCTAATGCATTTACAGAAGCCGAAAGGTTTCTTTCTTTGGAGCACCGCGGCTCTATGGTGGAGCGCCACGACGCCATAGTGAAGCGTCGCGGCGCCATGGTGGAGCACCGCGATGCCATGGTGGAGCACCGCGGCGCCATGGTGGAGCACCGCGGCGCCATGGTGGAGCGCCATGGTGGAGCGCCATGGCGCTAATGCATTTGCAGAAGCTGAAAGGCTTCTGCCTCAGTAGCGTTGTGTCCCTAATGATTAGCGTCGCGGCCCCCAGCTGTAAAGAAACAAAAAAAAAGTTAGAGTTCAGAATGTTTGACCCAAGATTATTATTATACATTATATTATTTGATAAGTATACTGTTTATGTGTTAAATGTCAAATTGTTTATCATTTAAATTACTAGAATAACCTCCGCAAATAACTGTTTGGGTAGGCGGCACCTAGTATGTGTTTAAACCGCTTAATATCATGTTTGGGCAGACGGTAACCAATAATTGCTTAATAGACTTTGCATGATAATTAAGATGTTATATTAGATATAGCATACTATAGTTGATCTTGGTTAAAATCCTGAATTAAAATATTCCCTAAAATTTTAATACAAGTCTCATTTAAAATGAACGCGTCATCCGTTATAATTGATTGTAGTGCAAAATCCTTTTCGGCGAGATGAGTATTTATGCCACAGCATTTGCTCTAAGTCTACGAGGACTCGGACTCTTTCATAGATGCATGTTAAATGTAGAAGTAGGTGATAAACCTTCATGAGTATTTACACCACAGTGTTTGCTCTATAAGGTAAAACTCACTTAGATACATAATTGCAGTCGCATAACGGGGTTGACTTGCTAGGCTGTATTGGCGCCACAGTGTCGGACAATTCGAGGGACGCAGATCGATTGTTTAGAACATTAGGTCAAACATGAGTTATAAATTATTTGTAATTGGTTTAGAAACCTATCAGGTAGTGCTGTTGAAGTTATCAGCCACAGCAAACGCAGAGATAGCATGAACTTGGATCATGACCCATTATGACCATATTTGATATGAGTATGTATTCTTCCATGGGATCGAAGAGTACGTTAAAATAGTGGGAGCTAATTAAACTAAATGTCATGTTAATTAGTTAACGAATGTGTTCAATAGAAATTATATTAGAGTTTAATTTTAAGTCTATTTATTTCTTCAGTCGTAGAAAATATCGAATCTATCACTGAAAATGTTGGTCGAGACAAACAAGTTGACTGGATAAAATTACCCATACTAGTTAAGAAATCTGCGATTGGTGTTTAAGACTAGAAAAAATTGAGTATGTGTTAGACACAGTGTTCCCTACAATCCCTGCTGAAGATTCTGCTGAGTATGCCCTGTTTGACAAGGTGGCTTATCAGAAACATCTAGACGATGCTACCTCGACACAATGTGTAATGTTGTCTTCCATGACCTGGAGTTACAGAGGCAACATGAAAATATGGGTCCCAACGAAATGCTAGAACACTTGAAGAGTCTCTATGACTCACAGTCTCAGACAATGTAATATGAACTGTTGAGAGATATTTTCAAGTGTAAGCTGAACGATGCGGGTCAAGTGTCAGTACATGTTCTGAAGATGATTGGGTTAATAGAAAGGTTGGCTTCGATTGGAACGAAGCTGCCTATAAATGTCTCTATCAACCTGATCCTGAATTCACTTCCTGGTTCATTTGAGAATTTCATTGTGAACTTCAATATGAATGGGACCAAGGCAAGTCTTCCAAAGCTTCACAACATGCTAAAGACCTTTGAATCATCTACCTTTGAATCATCTACCTCTAAAGGTAAAGTCATGCTCATAGTGGGCTCTTCTAACAAGTTCAAACCCAAGGGTAAGAACATGCAGAAGAAGAATGGTAAGACAGTTGCTGCACCTACAGTTATGAAACCTAGATGAGGTGTTCAGAAGAAGGAAAAGTAGTTTCGGATGTGTGTCTCAACTGCAAGAAGAAGGGGCACTTGAAGAAGGACTGCACAATTCCAAAAGAAGGCAAAGCACTAGGTGCTCCGGCTCTACTGGACAAGGTATATTTGTCATTGAAATAAACATGTCTATAAGTAAATCTCACTGCTCGGTATTAGATATCGCTTGTGGCTCACACAGCTGTAATAATGGGCATGGTCTGATTGACAGCAGAAAGGTTGGACCTTGGGAGGTAGACCTGTATATTGTTAATGGAGCACGAGTTGATGTTGAACACGTGAGAACTTATAGACTAGATTTACCTTCAGGCTTTTGTTTAGAACTAAATAATTGTTAGTTTGTTCCCTCATTGATGAAGAATATTATTTTTATACCAGTGTTAGACATTGAGGGGTTTTCCTCATTTATTGCCAATGACAGTTATGTACTGTCTTTTAGTGGTTTTGTTTGTGGAAATGCTCCACTTGTGAATGGTTTGTATGTTCTAAACTGTAGTTGTGAAATTTTCAATGTGCAAAATAAATGAGCTAATATAAGTAATCCAAGAAACCACACCTACTTATGGCACTGCATACTTGGTCACATCAATGAATCAAGGATAGCAAGATTAAGAAAGTTAGACTACCTTTGTTATGTACATCAAAGTCCCAATCACCTGTGCATATTGCTCCTGGCATACGGGTGCACCACAATTTTTATCAAGCTTTTGATTTCTATCCCGTGGTGACTTCGTAGGCGAAGTGTCAAATATCTCGAACTTTCTCAACACATCCTCGATGTAGTGAGACTGAGATAGGACCAGTCCGTCAGATGTCTTAGAGATCTTTATCCCTAAGATGACATCTGTGATACCCATATCCTTCATGTCGAAGCATTGTTTGAACATGCTCTTAGTCTTTAGGATCAAGCTAGTACTGCTCCCTGTGATCAACATGTCATATACATACATGCATATCATGACGAACGAGTCAGAGTTACCTTTCGTGTAGACACATTTGTCACATTCATTAATGGAGAAACCCTTCGATAATAGAGTACTATCAAAATTTCCGTGCCATTGCTTCAGGGCTTGTTTCAGCCCGTACAGATATTTGACAAGTCGACTGATTTTCTTCTCTTCCCTTGGAACCACATACCCCTTGGGTTGTTCCATATAGATTTCTTCTTCCAAATCACCATTTAGGAAGACTGTCTTGACATCCATTTTATGTATCTCAAGGTCACGCAACACTGTGATCGCAATGAATACCCGTATGGACGTCATCTGAGACACCGGTAGTACATGTCAAAATAGTCAAGGCCTTTCTTCTACCGATAGCCCTTGACTACCAACCTGTCATTGTATTTATCTATAGACTTATCTGCTTTATACTTCCGTTTAAGTATCTATTTAAAACCCAACGGTTTATTTCCCGGAGGAAGATCAACCAACTCTCAAGTATGGTTATGCATGATGGAGTCTATTTCACTCTCAATAGCTTTTTTCTAGGGCGGTGCCTCTGGAGTTGACAATGCTTCAGCTTGTCATTGGTTCGACATCAACCATATAAGCTACAAAGTCAGAACCGAAGGATTTATCCTTCCTGACCCTTTTACTTCGCCTTGGTTCCATCTCTGGAGTCTCCAAGTTCTGAGAATCTGGAACACTAGTTTTCGGATATTCAGCCACTTCGAAGTCCACTAGATCTGAACCATCTAGATCTGGGCAGTTAGTGACTCCTGGTTCCTGAGAGCTTTGTTCATAACTTCGTTTGCGAGAGGTTATGTCTTTTTCCTTTCTAGAAAAAGTATCCTCAAAGAATTGAGCATTCCTTGATTCAATGATTGTACTCCCGTGGATATCTGGAATATCTGACTTATGCACTAAGAAGCGATAAGCACTACTGTTATTTGCATATCCGATGAAAATACAATCTACAGTCTTAGGCCCAATCTTGACCTGTTTTGGCTTGGACACTTCGACCTTTGCCAAACAACCCCCCACCTTTAAATATTTATAGGTGGGTTTCTTTCCTTTTCATGATTCATTTGGAGTTTTGTCCTTACCCTTATGTGGGACTCTGTGAAGAATCGTATTAGCGGTAATGACGACTTCTCCCCATATATTTTGGGGTAGACTAGAGTTGATAAGCAAGGCATTCATCATTTCCTTCAATGTGCGGTTCTTGCGTTCCGCAATACCGTTTGACTGAGGTGAGTATGTATCCGTCATTTGATGAACAATGCCCGATTCAGCAAAATATTCCTCAAACGGCGCTACATATTCTCCCCCTCTATCGCTATGAATGGATTTAATTTGAATGCTAAGTTGGTTTTCAACTTCTGCTTTGTAACGTTGGAACGCTTCAAAGGCTTCATCTTTACTTTTCAACAAGTAAAGGTAACAATATCTTGTGCTATCATCAATGAATGTCACAGAGTACTTGTTCCCTCCCCTAGTTTGTGCAAACTTCAAATCACATATATCTGTGTGAATAAGTTCTAGATGAGCGGTATTCCTTTCAACGGATCGAAAAGGAAGCTTTGTGAGTTTTGCCTCTACGCATACCTCACACTTATTTTGAGGGTTTACGTCGATAGACGACAACAACTCTAACTTAACCAACCTTTGGATAGACTTGTAGTTAACATGTCCTAATCTATGATGCCATAAATTAGAGAACTCAAGCAAGTAAGAAGAAACTTCAATATTATTGCTTGCACGTATTACATACATGGCGTTAACTTTGAAGAGGCCTTCACAAATGAAGCCTTTTCCCACAAAAGTTCCATTCTTGGTGATGACAAACTTATTGGACTCAAATACTAGCCTAAAACCAGCATTAACCAATAAATGACTTGAAATTAAATTTCTCCTAATCTCAGGAATATGCATCACCTCCTTCAGAGTGAGCTCCTTTCTAGAAGTCATCTTCAAGACTACCTTTTCTACCCCCAACACGTCAGAGGAAGCGTTGTTACCCATGAACAGCTTCTTGTTAGTAGCTGGTGTATAAGTGGAGAAGGCATCTCTATTGGAACAAATGTGTTTGGTAGCACCTGTGTCCATCCACCATTGCATGGGATTCTCAAGAAGGTTTGCTTCAAGCACCACCGTCGAGAACTCCTCAATCATGTCGTCCAGAAGCCTGTCTTTGACGACATTAGCCTGAGCCTTGCCTTTGGCCTTGGCCTTCTCTTGTTGCCCAATCTTAAGCTTGCGGTAGTCCTTGATCATGTGACCAGGTTTCCCACAATGGTGACAGTTTCCTTTGAACTTCTCCGCCGCTTGGGTCTTGTCGTCTTTCTGGAACTTGCGCTTCTTACCTGGGTTCCCTTTGGCCTCAGCCAGATTTGTCTTTGCCTCAGCGGGTTATTTTCCCCTAGGCAAGGCCTTCTTATTATCTTCCTGAATCTAGAGTTTGATAATAAGTTCTTCAAAGGTCATCTCCTTTGTCTTGAGTTTTAAGGAACTCATAAACTCATTCCACGAGGGAGATAACTTTTCAATCAGTGATGCAGCCAAAAACTGCTCATTTGGTTTCATACCTTCCAAATCCAGGTAATGTAGAATCATTTTGAATAACTGGACTTAGGACATCACTGTTTTACTATCCACCATTTGAAATTTTCAGGAATTTCCCAATGATGAATTTCTTTGTACCAACATCTTGTGTGTTGTACTTCTTCTGCAGCTTATTTCATAACTCTTTGGTGGTGCCTACGGTGCAATACATCGTGTAGAGTGGGTCTGACAGGCAGTTCAAAATATAGTTCTTACACATGAAATCACTATGACTACATGCATCAAGAACCATCTTCATGCCATTAATGACATGGATACCTTGGCCCCCTTTAGCCATTTTAGTAGGCGAAGGGTCCACTTCATCTCCAGCTTGTGGAGGATCTTCTGTTAGGAAACGAGTCATTCCCATAACAGTAAGATAAAATAGCATCTTATGTTGCCATCTCTTGAAGTTGGAGCCCATGAACTTTTCTGGGCCTTCATAGTGGAATCCAGCGGGTGGAGGAACTGTAACGTTCCCTTGAGCAGCAGGAAAGGCGTTGGATGAGCCTTGAACAGAGGTGAAGGCATTAGGTGTGCCTTGAACAGCAGTGGGGATGGCAGAGGGGTTTCCTTGAGTAGCAGCAGCAGCAGAATCAGAAGTGAATTGTTCTCTTTCAGTCATCTTTCTAAGCACTTACAACAATCTTGTCTTAAAATTGTGGGTTACAACAATTGCAGGAAACGGGAAGTAAGTAAATATTATAAATTGCTGGAAAAGATAAACTAAAAATTACAACAAACTGGAATCAAGAACGATACACACTCCTTGTGATTTGCTGAGTCGAGTGATGACACTCTGTCTTTAAGACAATATTTCCCCGTATATATCATTTTACGTTGTCGGGCAATAGTCTCCCAAGATACAACAACAACTTAACAAATGAGCAAATGAAACTCAAGTGTTACCCTTGAAGAACTTTTGAGTATAGTAAACTTGCTAGAGAGGAAGAATAAGATGTCAGAAAAATTTGTAGTAATTTCTTAATGTGTTCAATAATTGAGCCAAAAACCTCAATTTATAGTGTAATGAGATGACCCTTCAACTAGTCAACTAATGGTCATCAATAGCCATGTAATGGAACTTGATTGAGGGGTTACATTCAGTCAAATAATAGTTGAATTCATGTGCCAAATAATGGAGATTCAATGCTCCAAAACCGGCTCAAAAGTCAGAACTTTTCATCTTCCCGTCGCAGCATTCTGGCTCCGAAGCGCCGCGACTCTGTGAATTAGCGTCGCGGCTCTGTGAATTAGCGCCACGACTCCAGTGGCTGAAGACCCAATTAGCGTCGCGGTGCTTCGGCGCCTCGGCTCCGACGGGGCTGCATTGCGGCGATTTTCGACTCGTTTCATCTTACACTTCTTCCTTTGTTTATCAACATGGAATACTTTGTCATTTGGCTAATAACCGTCCATCATTCTATGTCTCAAACGTTTCACTTACGTACCAATATCTCATTCTGGAACTTGCGATATTTGGCAGTACGTGTGCACGTGTGTGGAAAAGACGTTTCCGACGTGCGGGGCCCCAATTGTTCGAGTCATAAATAATGGGATAAACTTAATTTCACTTTAGTAAATTTTGAACACCTTTAGCTTGTGCAATAGTAGGATGCAATTTTTTACAATATTTGTTAACCATATATGCACCCCAAAATGAAGGAAGGGCTCTCAGGTTCCACCCCAGCTTAGCAAATAAGGCCCTTGATATGTCATTTAATGATCTAAAACTCAACCCCTTCAATCTTGGGATAACACATTTTCTCCCATGCCACCCGGTGCTTTCCTTTTATACCAATTGTATTACTCCAGAAAAAACTTGGTAAATTTAATTACCCCCTTTAGTGGATTCATAAAAATCCCCAGCTCTCGAAGTTGGCTTAAATTTATTTCTCTTATTTTCCCGTTCGACCCATAAAAATCCCCAAGCTAAGCTATACGATGTCTGAAAAAATATTTTTTTCCATAAGCTTTACACTTTAAAATAATATAAGCACAAATAATATGTTTGCTTTTTATTTTTTAATGAATTTTGTTAAAGGGTTTTGAGTTTTTGTTAGCTGACAATTCACAGCTAAAAAGAACCTAAAAATGAACGGGAACTCAGCAATAGCAATTCAGTAGAAATATTGGACATTCCTACAAACAAACAAAAAACTCAATGCTAGCTTTTTCTACTGCAAAATACTAATGCAACAAAATGCAGTTTGAATTTTCAATTGATATCCTCTACAACGAAACTATCAAAGTTTTGGACTGCGGAACGTACTATAAAATATTTTTTCAAAGTCAATTATATTTTGCGGCAAAGTTGTGTCAACTACTCCACTTGCCATACAATATTCTACCAAAAATAAAGTGAAAATCACAATATAGCAGAATAGTAGTAATAGGACAATTTTCTTTAGTAACAGGATCAAATAAATCAGTACAATGACATACAATCAAATCCAATGGATACTGTTGTTTTGCTTTTCCAATTGCTGTTTCTTTATAAATATTTTTTTTGGCCCGAAAGGATATTTATATTAAGAGTTTAAGTTCTTTTTATTACAAGTGTAATTTTTTTTTTACATCACACGGTTATTTTTATCTGTTGTAGCATATAGATTACAAATTTCTCATGTTAAAGAGATTCACCAATAAATATCTTTCAAGTCACAGAATGGATGGTTTTGTGTCTATTACCAATTCTTCCTCCTGAGTTGAGACCGATCATTCAGATAGATAGGGATAAACTAATAAGCTCAGATATTAATGAACTCTATAAAAGAGTTATCTATCGGAACAATACCCTTACCAATTCATTAACAACAAGTAGATCTACGCCAGGAGAATTAGTAATGTGTCAGGAGAAATTAGTACAAGAAGTCGTGGATACACTTCTTGATGGAATACCAATGAGGGACGGTCATAATAAAGTTTAGGTAAGGGGCTAACAAGAATACATCATCTCAAATAAATCATCTCAAATAAATCAACAACCAAGGAAACAAGGCTGAAACACATCAGGCGATACAATGAATACAACAACCAGAATCAGAGATATGAGTGGATGTAATATGAATGTATAGGTGATGTAATGCAATGCAATATAATGCACTGGCCAACTATCGCATATCGTACACATGCTCTGGGCGGAATATCTCCCATACTCTCGACAGTATGACCCATAGGGGACCCGCGAAGTTTATGTACCCGTCACTTCGTATCACACAACCTAGAGTGACTCTTCCACCCACCACATCACTAGCCATTTCATATCACTCAACATAGAATGGCTACGAATCAATATGTCATAAGAATCAATGTTGTTTCTTTCTCACTTATCACCATCACGCCAATCACGGGTAATATCAATGTATCACGACATCATCATCACGCCAAACACATGTAATGTCAATGTATTGTATGTATGAATATCAAATTCAACACTAATCATGTGATGAATAAACATAATAACATTCGTAAATCAATTACCAATCTGACCTTTTTCCCAAATCTATACAATGCCACATCCGAAACACTTTTCCTTTGGACCGCATCGGTAACAACAATTATACATGTAAGAGAGGCCGTACAGAATACACACGTAGCAAATAATATTATAGAAAGCCTCAGATGTTTCACTTTCCCTCTTACCATTATTAAAGTCAAATCACAGTTCATAACAATGATTCATGTAGAATGTGTATGAATGATTACTCTTGTGTATGCCAAGTATGATGCTATTGAGAGGCTGAACCTATGTTAAGATTTGTATCAAGTTGCTGAGAATATGAATCTTCCTTGACTTGTGGGAAGAGATTTCAATGTAGTTCTAAATGATGATGAAAAGATAGGAGTTCCTATTATCCCCCCCCCCAGATTATGAAGATTTTGCAAACTGCATTGAATCATGTGAACTATTAGAAGTTGGTTTTAATGGAAGTCTATTTACATGGTGGAATGGAAGAGCTGGAGATGACTATATATTTAAGAGGCTAGACAGAGATCTAATTAATCAAGAAACGCAGAATTTGTTTGGTAGGTTGGATGTTGAACATTTAGCTAGAACAGGCTCAGACCACCATTCTCCTCTTCTTATTTCTTATGGTGTACAAGCACAACATGTCCTTTTATATTTTTGAAGTTCTGGACAGACAATGAATCCTTTAAAGAAGTGGTAACACAACATTGGAGAGCACCTGAAACTGGGAATCCATTTTTACACTTTAAACTAAAAATGAAGAATATCAAATTGGCTTTGATGAAATGGAGTAAAGAAAATCTTTACTTCTGAAGACATTTTTAAGCAGCTGATTATCAGGGAGGACATTGTCAAGATCAAAGAGCAACTGTTTGAAGAGTCACCTACAGAAGTTAACAGAATGGTGTTACATCAGGCACAAGCAGAATATAAGAGGTACTTGCACTTTGAAGATGAATTATGGAGACAAAAGACTGGTATTACCTAGTTTGAGAGGGGGGGGGGGGAAGAAATACCAGATTTTTTCATAATCTGGTGAATGAAAGGAGGTAACAACTGAAAAAGTTTCAGATCGAACATGGAGTATGGCTTGGTAAACCTGTCATACCTCAAATCTGAACTGAAACTCATCGAATCCGTGAAGGTGGTTTACCGGGGACCCATAAGTCCTCCTAAAAATATAACATAGTCCATCAAGCCCTATTCAAATAATTCTGACCCAGAATGAACGCACAATCCCTGAATACTACCAATAGTCTCTCTAACTAACTCCAACTTCCCTAAATCAATCACAGTACTACCACACATCTGTGGTGGTCAATTTCAATTTCTTCCTAATACGAAATTAATCATGTCAGTCACCCTTGAATCCACAAGCTGAGTCCTATCCAAGTTGTCAATTTAGTACCGAAAAACTGTAACTTATGATCGCAATCTTCATGTTTCTCAACTCCTACCTAATACGCAAATCTAATACAACCCCGAACTCTTCGATGTAAAACCTGTAGCCTCGTATAATACCCCTTAACCATCAAATCTCCTTTTGTAACACCTCGATATTCGCATAACAATCCCAAAGTTATAAATCTTTTAACCACCATTCTAAATCTTTTAACCACCATTCTAAATCTTATGCAACTACTCACAAGTCCTTAATATCTAAAAGTGTTCACCCAAGCTGTCTAGTCAATATTTCTCGCAACACAATGCACTACCACGAATACGGTCTTAACTCAAAAATATAACTCTAGCCTCCACATAATATGGATTTCCACAATTCCTTTCTCTTAATACCACATTAACTCATCCACAAAAGAATGTTATGAATCTACCCAACTATGTACCACACAAGTCACTTCTATAAGCCTTCACATGTCGGTTACCTAAAATTTTATTCTCACTAGTCGTTGATCATGAAAGGTAAGTCGTAACCTACCTGGAATGCCGAGCGGGAGTCACGCGAATCACACTTGTGCTTTGCCCTTCCGCGGATCACGATCGTACTCGAAGTCTAATACTATCAAAATCTAAGTTAGAACAAGGAATTCACAACACCCATAACATCATACTAATCCTTAGAATCTAAACCGAATAAGAAAAAAAGGGAAAATGGCTTATAGGGGTAAAACGGTCATTTAAGAGTGAATTATGAAATTCAATGTTCTAGGAGTCCAATTCTACTAACCAATTTGCTAAATTAACTCAACATCATGCTAATTTCATCTTATAAGCAAAACTCCCAATTTTGGGTATGAACCGTAGTTTCCAGCATTCAATTTTATCAATAATAATGGATGATTCAAGCTTAACAACTATTAATTAGTGAACCCCAAGCTTAGGATAATAAAATCCATCAATAAATTTCCATTTTAAAGCTTAATCATCAACCAAATTCTAACTAGGTTGAACTCTTCTTCCCCAATTAGATTCTAGGTTATTTCCTCCATTTAATCAACTTAAAGAAACTAAATAAGGGTAATACAAGGTTAAGAAAGCTTACCACCATAAGAAATCGCTTGAAATTGCTTGGAGTCGTCCTAAGAGTGCTTTGGAGGTGTATTTTCGAAATGAGGAAGCGTAAGGTTTTAATGACACTTAAGAATCCCATCGTCCGCTGTAGCGGCCAAAGGCTCGCGGCAACGGACCCGCGCCGGTGGCCCATCCCACGTCTGTGGTCAGACCCATGCCCGCGGTCCAACCCGCGCTTGCGGACCCAAGAAAAAACCCCAAAAGCTCCCTGTAGCGTATGGTCGTCCGCTGTAGTGGTCCCTGTCCGTTGGGGCGCACTGAGGCGCGCCACAGCGAGTACACTAGCAAACCAGTAAATTCCAGACTATTACAAAATCAACCCGAAATCTGACAATCACCCGAGACCTCCCCGACACAAACCAGATATGTACACATGTGTAAAAACATGCTACGAACTTACTCGCGATCTCAGAATTTCAATCGGAGGTCTATTTCTACAAGTCAACCCCCAACATGCTAAACTAGTTTTCCAACCAATAGCCAAAAATGCTGCCGAGGGTCTCGGGAACTAAATCAACTATCCCACCAAGTCATAACCGACCCTCGGACCTCATAGAATCGACGGAGTTCTGAAAAAGGTCCGTTCACACAAAAATCAACTATTGGTCAACACTTTCATATTTTAAGGTTCTAATTTCTCAACTTCTACTAGAATCGTCTGATAACTTCGAAATTCGAGTTAACGAGGGTAAAATAGTCAAATGACAATTAACAACGGAACATGTCATTACAAGGCCCATATGTTTTAGAAATGTCATCAATAAAGTGTTGTCAGGGGTGGTTCATGACAGGCTAGAAAATGTGTTACCAGCACTTATATTTGCAAATCAATCTGGATTTGTTAAGGGAAGGAATATTATAGAAAATGTGCTACTGACACAGGTAATATTTACTAATATCAGGAAAAGGGGCAAACCAACAAATATCATAATAAAACTTGACATGATAAAGGCTTATGATAGGGTATCCTAGTCCTTTCTCATTGCAATTGGGAAGAAAATGGGATTCTCATAAGGTTTTGTGGATATGGTATGGAGACTATTAGCTAATAATTGGTATTCTATTTTGATCAATGGTCAAGATCATGGTTTCTTCCATTCAACAAGGGGTGTGAAATAAGGGGACCCTTTATCACCTGCACTCTTCATTCTTTCAGCAGAAGTTTTAACAAGAGCCTTGAATTCTTTGTTTAATAATGATATGTATGTTGGTTTTGGGATGCCAAAGTGGAGTGCCAATTTAAATCACCTTGCTTATGCAGATGATACAATCATCTTTACCTCTGCAAATCAAGGTTAATTAGATATGATTATGCAGACTCTACAGGATTATGAACATCCATCAGGCCAGAAGATTAAAAAACTGAAGAGTGCATTCTATATGCATAGAAATGTGGCCATTGATTTAGTGCAGCTTGTGCAACAAAGAACTGGGATGAATAGAGTACAATTTCCTTTCATACATTTAGGATGTCTCATTACTCATGCTAGGAGAAGAATATATGCTGAGATCATAAAAAAGGTGAAGGATAAGTTGCAAGTATGGAAGGGCAGAATACTTTCTTATGGTAGGAAATCAGATTACTTCAGTACTACAAAGCATCCCCATACATCTACTCTCAGCTGTGGTTCCTCCAAAATGTGATTAATGAGATACACAAAGTATTTGCAAAATTCTTTTGGAGCAACAAGAAAGAAGGAAAAAGCAGGCAATAGTCCTCTTGACCAAATGTTTGCTTGCCTAAACAGGAAGGAGGTCTGGGATTTAGGTCCACGTTTGATGTGTCTAAGGCAGTGTTTGCCAAGATATGGTGGAAATTCAGGACTGGTAAATCTTTATAGACTATCTTTATGTGGAATAAATATTGCAAAAAGCAAATTCCTTTACTGGTTCAATGGAGAGGTGGATCTCAGGTATGGAAAATGATATTGGAAAATAGAGATCTGGTAGAGAAACAAATACGGTGGGAACCAACAAATGGAACTGCTAGCCCATGGTATGATATTTGGTCTAAACTAGGGCCATTGTATCTACTAGATGGTATGCAAGTCATTAACACACATGCAATACAGCATCTATTACCTAAATATTTGGTGGAACATGTTCAACAACAATTTGCTGATCCTATTATGAGTGAAGAATGCGATCATCCTTGGTGGTTGAAAACTTCTACTGGAAAATTCACAGTTAGCCGTGCTTGGGAGCTGGAGAGACCTAGAAAGCAAGATGAGTAGCATTTTAGAAACATTTGGGTGAAAGGACTTCCTTTCAAGATTGCCTTTTTTCTATGGAGACTGTGAAAGGCAAAGCTACCTATTTATGAAGTTTTGGCAAAATGTGGAATCTGTGTTGTATCTAGATGCTTATGTTGTCCTACTCCACAATTAGAAACATTGGATCATTTATTCCTTACTGTAATTTTTTCCAAGAAAGTATTGAGAGTATTACACAAATGCAGCAGGTGTTCAAGACCCTTTCATACAAGTGAAACAAATAATATACAAATGGTGGAAGATCAAAGCTAATGAGATGGTGACAACAGTATATCAGGCAGCACCAACAGTGATTTTGTGGTTTATATGGAAAAGAGGGAATGCGGTACTGTATGGTGGAACTTACTCTTTCAACATATTAATACATGATATTAACCAGACTCTGTACATGTTGGCAAGATTTAGATATCCATGGATGCAACAACTACGAGTATCATGGCCTTTGCTGGTTCAGTATTTGGAAAACTTCAAACCTCTCATGGGTTATATATTGGTGTATTGGCATACTCCACCTGCTGGTTGGTTCAAATGTAACACAGATGGGACATCTAGGGGGAATCCGTGTCCATCTTCGTCTTCCTTTTGTGTTAGAAATCAGGATGGGAATTTGATTTATGCAAGGGGAAGGAGATTACCTGATACAACAAATATGGTTGCAGAAGCAGTGGCTATAGAGGAAGGACTGGAATTCTGCATTGAAGACTGCTAACCAGTAATTGATTGCTTGAAGAATCTTCATTTAGAATTGAATAACATTACATCTAGTGAGAGCATTGAGGTGTTTAAAGATGGCATTAAGTCTGTTTGGCATGATCACTCTATTGCTCCCAATGCTTATGAAAGATTTGATTTCCTGGTTTTCCCTTTGTTTCCTTAGATATTTTTGCACTGCAGAATTAGATATCTGCAGGTTTCTCGTGTTCTTTTATTTCTCCCCTTGTAAACCATTCTTTTTTATTTATGGAATAAGCCACCATCTGGGAGTGGCCTTTTGATTAAAAAAATAATCACAAATTCATAGAATTCTCTACCTTGCCAAACACTATAATTTTTTAAACTTAAAAATGGACGGGAACTTATCAATAGCAATTTAGTAGAAATTCTGTACATTCATGCAAAAAAATAAGACAATACATCTATTAGTGCAAAATACTAATGCAACAAAATGCAACTGAGACTTTTTAATTGGAATCCTCCACAACAAAAACTACCATAAGTTTTGGGCTAAAATCCCAAAAAGGATTTGACTAGTAGTAAGGGAAAAAAAAAGGGGGTAAAAAATCAACAAGAGCGCTAACGAGCAAGAAAAGGGATGAGCTAAGGCGCAATGGCTTTCGGGGGAGGAGGGGGGGGGGGCGGGGAATCAGGGAAGTGTTAACGAAGCAAAGCTTCTGCCGCAACAAAGTCATAGACATAAGTGCTAATTACATCAACAATTGGCTACTGAATTTTTAGAAGATAAGCAGAGTTGCTAGCCTTGAAACGTGAAGGAAAAAGGAGGATTAATTGAGTTTATTTTGCTGTCATATTATGGCGTGAAACAGAAAAACAAAGACAAAGTGTTGCAGGCATCTTTCAATTCAAGGGTAAATTTCTTACTAAGTTTGCTTAAGCTTCTCCTCGGCGTGTATGTAATTTAGTTGGGTACTAAAGGAGGTATAGCCGACAGTGATCCGATATGATTTAGAATTATGCACATATTATAAAGAAAAAATGGAATTAAATGAATAAATTGTAGAATAAGTCAGAAGTTATAGATTAGGGATTAATTGAGTTACTCATAGCATGGGTAAATATAATTCAACGAATTGAGAGTTAAACATGAAACCCTGAGGAATAAGTATTTTTATGTAGTTACGAATTAGTCTAAACGAGAAAATTAACACAAGATCGATATCATGTGATTATAAATTGATCGAAGGAAGTCGTACGGATTGCTCGATGTGACGAGTTTGGTACTTCGACACGAGTACTGTGACTAGTAATCTTACCGCAATTTGTGTTTTCATAACCTGCATGATTTATACATGATTTTGAAAACCAAATCGGAGGGTCACGGCACCCGGTGCCTTACTCAACCGAGGGTCACCATATGTTACTTACTTACTTATTATCAGACTTGTCATAGGACGAGGAGGCCACATCAATACACATCCGTAAAAGGGAATATAAAGCTTAATTCAGGAAGGGAATCCAAAAGAGTATATACATACATACGGGCTGACAAGGTCATCATGATAGACTGACAACCAAAACTATACATAGGACAATGTCTGCAAAGCCTCCAAAATGAAATATTTTCATAGTACATAAGTCGAGACAGGGCCCCCGACATACACAAAATTATAAAAGACATACATACATACCCTGACTCAGTAATGCTCCGAAAGAAGATGAAGCACACCAACCAAAAGTTGATAGTAAGGAATAACATATTGTGGAGGATCCTCTATCCGTCTACCTGATCTTGCATGTCATGAAATACAGTGTCCCCTGGCAAAGGGACATCAGTACGAATAATGTACCATATATGTAAGGCAGAACTGAAACATAACATTAAGACATTATCAATGAGAGGGATAAGAATCAATATAAAACCTCTAAATTGCCACTGAGGACCATGATATGCATAATGACTATACTTAAATATAATACCACTTTACAATGCTATATTATATTGAGCCGCTCCTGAAGGCTAATATCAATATTGTAAACTTTAACTGCCCAACTGATCAGTGGTAACTGCCCGACCGGTCGTAACTCGATGGTAAGGTAGGAATACCATAGTCATACCCTTATAGATATTGTATATGCATATATAACGCCATTGTTTGTTTACATATATACATACAATGCATGAGAAGCCTCTTAGGACATTAGAACCTCATTCAGAGTGACTTATAGTTTATAACCCTCCGAATACGTTATGAACATCAACATCATTATCATATGCCTCAAAGGGACTTAAGAATAAGATTTAGACATGCTTTGAATACATAACATAAGAGATGAATAACATGTACATCCTTAACTACTAAGAGTAGAACCATTTATGGAATACCATTACGTTTATGTTTCGTTAGTTGGATCATACAAAAAGAAGGAAGGATTATCCTTAACATACCTTTTTCGTTTACTTAACGACTCAACGTACTCTTACCGTAGCCCTTCAATCTACAATATTGACAATAGGGCTATGGTTAAATCATGGAAAGACTTAAAACACACTACTAAGCTAGTAACTAATTTCTAGAAAATTGGGCAGCATTTCCCCTATATCTTTCATTTCCTTTCAATTAAAAACAACAACAAACACAACAAGAACAACATCAACAACAAAATATCCCTTTTAACTAGGCGTGCCTTCTCCGACTCAATCAGGTGGCTAATCTGTTCGGCCAAGCGATCTTTTTGTTCTTGAATCCTGTCCAATTCAAGTCGATCCAAGGCTCTTTCGATCTCGGAAGTTACTACATCAAAAGCCAGCCAAAACCTAGCCAAAACCTAGCTCAAAACCCCTCCAAAACAATCTCATACGCACTGGACCTCAACTTCACTTCCAAACCTTAGTTTTTCATGTTCTCTTCATTACCCAAGCTTACTATAGTGCAAAACGAATAATACTAGGTAGGAGATTATAAAACATACCTTATAATACTCCAATAACCAATTTTCAGAGGTTACTTCACTGTGAAGAAATCCTTAATCAGCCAAGAAGGGAAGAGGAGTAAGATAGCAATCACCTTAGGATTCTTGATCGTATTTCACCTTCGTTACACTCTTGGGTGATAGAAAACTCTTTAGAGAGAGTTTTAGAGGTATTAGGGTTTGTTTGTAGAGAGAAAATCAACCTGGAACTTTAAGGAGATTTTTATGAAATTTCACTTCACTACTTGAGCTATGGAGAGGAGAGAAGGGATTCCCTTTTGCTTGAACAATGAGCTATAGAGAAAGGGAGAATAAAGAACATCCGCGGTTGTTCCTTGGTGGAGACAATTGTGAAAGAGAGAGAGAAGATAAAGAATAGGTGTTTGTTACAATTCATTTTTAATCTTGCGGTAAGAACGTATCAATAACTTGGCTATTTGTTTGAAAATAGAGTCGTCACCTAATTTTTACGGAATTAAGAAATTATTTTTAAAAAGGTATTATGAAACCTTGTTTTTGAAAACCAGAGTGAGGATAAGGGTTCGATCTCAACTCCTCACCTACCTGTCTAAAATAGCCACAGGCTCCTCCTCGAACTCTAGATTCTGATCAATCAATACTAAGTCCCACTGGATAGTGTAAGAACTATCGGCATGATACTTCTTCAGCATGGATGCATGAATGACTAGATGAACGCCCGAAAGAACCGGTGGCAGAGCCAACTCGTATGCCACCTTTCCTACTCTCTGAAGAACCTCAAACGGTCTGATATACCTCGGACTGCACTTCTCTCTCTTGCAGAATCTCATAATATCCTTCATGGGTGAAACTTTCAGAAGAACTTTGTCACCCACCATGAACTTTAAATCTCGAACCTTCCGGCCGGCATACGCCTTCTGCCTGCTCTACGCTGCCAGGAGCTTGTCCTAGATCACCTTCACTCTCTCTAAGGACTCCCTCAACAAATCAGTACCCCAAGGACAAACCTTGAAAGCATTAAAACAACCAATAAGAGATCGACATCTCCTACCATACAAGGCCTCGAATGGTGCCATATTGATACTGGAGCGATAGTTGTTGTTGTACGCAAACTCTACCAAATGTAGGTGTTTTTCCCAATGACCACCAAAACCAATCACGCAGGCTCTTAACATGTCCTCCAATACCTGAATAGTAAGCTCGGACTAACCATCAGTCTGAGGATGAAATGTTGTACTGAGATCCAAGCGAGTACCTAACTCTCTCTGCAATGTTCACTAGAAATGCATGGTAAACATAGTACCCCGATCCGAGATGATAGAAATAGGAACCCCATGAAGATGAAAAATCTCCCAGATGTAGATATTAGCCAACTTCTCTACATTATACGTCGTCTGATCTGGAATGTAATAGGATTAATTTTTTAAGAGTAGTAAGAGGGAGGAGAAAGATCTTTTGAATTATTTGATACTAGCATATTTAGGCCTGAGTTTGAGTAATACTTTCCTGTGAATGCTTGAGTTAATTTAGAATAGCAGACTTTCTGACACCTAGACTCAGGATTGTGACTTTGTATATAGCTTATTCTTATTTTGTAATTCGTCATGACCCTATCTGTCTTAGAGTAGAACTGATCCATCTTGATTGATACTTGTGCCATGTGCGGTGAGGATTTTCTTGCATATATTCCATGTTTTGCATCTTAGTCTACAACTTGCCATGCATGTTATTGAAGTGAAACAAAAAGTGTTTCTATGTTTAGACGACGACGATAGGATTTCTTTGGTATGTCTTGTTAATTTTAGCCTTTTCAAATATTATACCACTAGTTAGCTCTTTGAACCTGTAGCCTTTTGTTTGGTAGCTGTATTTTGCCTTGATCCGTTTATTGAATCCCTAGTTTTTGCACCCTGCTTCCTTGAGCATTGTAGCTTAGACTATGTTATAATTGTGAAATCTAAAGAAAGGGATGGTCGAGTGTAAAATGTGACCAATGATAGTGGCAAAGTGATGAAAAGTCCCTCTTAAAAAGATCGTGACATGAAGAAAAAAATGAGAATAAGAAAATTGCTTGAAAAAAATATATTTGAAGTGTTCTTGATATGGGGGAAATACTTGTGAAATAATTGATGAAGAGAGTCCTGAAAAATAAAGTTAAGAGCGGAAATAATGGGTGAGTCTAAAAGTGCAAGGTGCTTAGGGAAGTGTAAGTCACTATTATATAGTTATCCTGCCCGTCCCTTAGCCAACATTACAACCTGTTAAAGTCCTTTTGATTGTACTCGAGCACACTTAATTATTAGAGATGTATATAATGGGAAAGTTTATGGTTCTTTGTGCATACATGTGAATTTTTTGTGAGTTTGTGCTTTGATGCTATGTCCTTAAATTACATTCGATTCTTTGATTTGAGTGTGTGGACTGCTTATTCTTGTGAGGGCACTTATTTCATGATAGATAGGTGATTTTATTAGATTTATTTGACAGAGTAAGTGAGCGAGCTTAATGTTGATGAGTAAGAGTCTGTCTTTGAGGTTAGAAGATTGTTGTTTGATTAAGTTGACTTGTATATGTTGCATGATAATCAGGAAAGTGTATATATAATGGTTTGAGTTGCTATAGGGCCTAATTATTGGTATCAACCAAAGTGGTGGTATTCCTAGACTTAATTTATTGAGAGTGATTTTAGTGCTTACTCGAGGACGAGCAAGAGTTTAAGTGAGAGGTGGTGATGTTCGGACAAAAATACATATATTTTGTCATTGTTGCCTCACATTCTAGTACTTTTAATCGGCTTTTGAGTATTAATTATAGTGGTTTGTGCTAATATTATATTTTTACTATGTAAGAATAAAGCGGTGTGAAGATGAAAAAACTTGAAGCAAAAATTAAATAAATTGTGAAACAAAAAGAATGGAGAAAGAGAAGGAAACAAAGGGGGGACAACATTTGGTGTTTGTCCCCCAAGTGAGTACAAGAAAATTGACTAAAGTTGCAACTTCAACAATTGAATAGAATATTTATGTTATGGTCAACAACATCCCGCTGGGCAAAGCCCATAATGAGGCACTGCCTTGATGTGTTGCTCGCTCAGCGAGGCCATCATATCCGGGTTTTAAGATTCTCCCGATTTATTTTGGACTCAGTTATTTTTTTTGGGCTTTTTCCTACACCTATATAGTCCATAAGACATAGTTTTTAGATAGTTGTTGACATGGAGAGAGCTTGAAGCCACTGTGGAGGCCAGAGATTATTGGGTTTTACCTTTTTTTCTATATACCACTCATTTTTATATTTTCTTTAGATGGTTTATTATATTTCCTCCATGTCTACGTGGAGTTAAACTTCTCGTTTTAAGTTTTGATTCTTTCATGAACATTGTTATTCCAATATTAATTTCAATTAATTAGCTTATTATATTGGTTTATTTATTTAATCTTGAGCTTAATTATTTGGTTTCTTGATCACCAATCGAATTCTATCTGCGAATCTTAGCTTGAACTCAAGAGAGGAATTCTAGGATAGCGATAGAGTTAAATAAAGCAGGATCTCAACCATGGGCATCGGGAAACGGATTTTCGTCTAGGATAGAGATATACCTAGTTTGCCATGCTTGATTGATATATAGGAAATATAAATGCATTTGTGATAAGGTTGATGGCCATAGAGATATAGGCATGAAAGTAATACAAATAGGCGGCTAGAGGACTTGAGAGATTCGTAGTCGTATTATAAACCATGTCAATCAGTAAACTAGATAAATTAAGAAGTTGAATCAATTGAAGAATATAACGTGATTGTTACATAGCCCATATCCCTAGATCGATTTTATATCATTGATAATATAAAAACCCGCTCTTGCTTTGTCGAAGTTCATTATTTGTTTTCTTTTTATTTTAATTAGTTTAGAATTACAACTTACGAATTTCCTCTCTTGTATTGATGATTCAGATTATTTAATTTAGCTAACGGTTAATCATAAGTTCCTGTGGGTACGATATCTGGACTTTAAATCCTATATTACTTGTACGACCGCGTATACTTGCGTGTGCGCTTGTGAGCAACAAAACACAATGTTCCCTGACAAAGGGACGTCAGTACGAATAATGTACCGAATATGTAAGGCGGAACTAAAACATAACAATAAGACATTATCAATGAGAGTTCAACCTGAAAATTCTAAATTGACACTAAGGGCCATGATATGCGTAATTAATATACTTATATATGATGCCACTTTACGGGGCTATATTATATTGAGCCGCTCTTCAGGGCTAATATCATTATTGTAAACTTTAACCGCCTAACTGATCAGTGATAACTGCCTGACCGGCTGTAGCTCAGTGGTAAAAGCATAATTGCATGACTGGCAATAACTCGATGATAAGGTAGGAATACCATAGCCATACCCTTATAGATATTGTATATGTGTATATAATGCCATTGTTTATTTACATATATACATACAATGCATGAGGAGCCTCTTAGGACATTAGAACCTCTTTCAGAGTGATCTATAGTTGATAACCCTCCAAATGCGTTATGAACATCAACATCATTATCATATGCCTCTAAGGGACTTAAGAATAAGATTTAAACATGATTTGAATACATAACATAGGAATGAATAACATGGACATCTTTAACTACTAAGAGTAGAATCATTTATGGAATACCATTACGTTTATGTTTCGTTAGTTGGATCATGCAAAAAGAAGGAAGGATCAGCCTTAACATACCTTTTTCATTTACTTAACGACTCAACGTACTCTGCCCGTAGCCCTTCAATCTACAATATTGACAATAGGGCTATGGTTAAATCATGAAAAGACTTAAAACACACTACTAGGCTAGTAGCTCCTTTCTAGAAAATTGGGCAGCACTTCCCCTCTATATTTCATTTCCTTTCAATTAAAAACAACACCAAACACAACAAGAACAACATCAACAACACAATATCCAAGTTATTACATCAAGAGCCAGCCGAAACCTAGCTCAAAACCCCACCAAAACAATCTCATACGCACTGGACCTCAGCTTCACTTCCAAACCCTAGTTTTTCATGTTCTCTTTATTACCCAAGCTTACTATAGTGCAAAACGAATAATACTAGGTAGGAGATTATAAAACATACCATATAACACTCCAACAACCAATTTTCAGAGGTTACTTCACTGTGAAGAAATCCTTAATCAACCAAGAAGGGAAGATGAGTAAGATAGCAATCACCTAAGGATTCTTGATCGTATTTCACCTTCGTTACACTCTTGGGTGATAGCCAACTCTTTAGAGAGAGTTTTAGAGGTATTAGGGTTTGTTTGTAGAGAGAAAATCAACCTGAAACTTTAAGGAGATTTTCTGAAATCTCACTTCACTACTTGAGCTATGGAGAGGAGAGAAGGTATTCCATTTTGCTTGAACAATGAGCTATAGAAAAAGGGAGGAAAAAAAACATCCATAGTTGTTCTTTGGTGGAGAAAAATGTGAAAGAGAGAGAAGATAAACAATAGGTGTTTGTTACGATTCATTTTGAATCTTGCGGTAAGAACGTATCAATAACTTGAATATTTGTTTGAAAATAGAGTCGTCACCTAATTTTTACGGAATTAAGAAACCATTTGAAAAAAGTTATTATGAAACCTTATTCTGATCAAGCAATACTGAGTCCCACTGGATAATGTAAGAACTATCAGCATGATACTTCTTCATCATGGATGCATGAAAGACTGGATGAACGCCTGAAAGACCCGTTGGCAGAGCCAACTCATACGCCACATTTCCCACTCTCTTAAGAACCTCAAACGGTCTGATATACCTCGGATTGAACTTCTCTCTCTTGCTGAATCTCATCACACCCTTTATGGGTGAAAATTTCAGAGGAACCTTGTCAGCCACCATGAACTCTAAATCTCGGACCTTCCGATCCGCATACTCCTTCTGCCTGCTCTACGCTGCCAGGAACTTGTCGTAGATCACCTTCACTCTCTCTAAGGACTCCCTCACCAAATCAGTACCCCAAGGACAAACCTTGAACGCATCAAACCAACCAATCAGAGATCGACATGTCCTACCATACAAGGCCTCGAACGGTGCCATATCGATACTGGAGTGATAGTTGTTGTTGTTGTACGCAAACTCTGCCAAACGTAGGTGTTTTTTCCAATGACCATCAAAATTAATCACGCAGGCTCGTAACATGTCCTCCAATACTTGAATAGTCCGCTCGGACTGACCGTCCGTCTGAGGGTGAAATGTTGTACTGAGATCCAAGCGAGTACCCAACTCTTTCTGCAATGTCCGCTAGAAATGCATAGTTAACGGAGTACCTCGATCCGAGATGATAGAAATAGAAACCCATGAAGATGAACAATATCCCGGATATAGATATTAGCCAACTTCTCTGCATTATACATCATTTGAACTGGAATAAAATGCACGAACTTGGTCAGTCTATCAATAATTACCCAAATAGCATCAAACTTGTCTAATGTCTTGGGCAATCCCACAACAAAATCCACCGCAATCCTTTCCCACTTCCACTCGGTAATGAACATGCTCTGAGTCACACTATCGGGACGCTGGTCCTCATACTTGACCTTCTGGAAATTCGGACACCAAGACACAAAATTAGCAATGTCTGTCTTCATCCTCCCCCACCAGAAGTGCTGCCTCAAATTACGATACATCTTAGTACCATACGAATGAATCGAATACCTAGAATTGTGGGCCTCCTCCATAATCAATATAGTTTAATCTCCCACACGAGGCACACACACTCTACCCTTAATCCTCAGAACACCCTCACTATCAATCATGTCCTCTTTGGCCACACTACTCATCACCTTATCTCGAATCTTGCACAATCCCACATCATCATACTGGTGTGCCCGAATCTGATCCAAAAGAGACGACCTCGCCTCCACGCAAGCAAGAATCCTACCCAGATTCGAAAGAGCAATCCTCACAAAATAGTTCGCTAGAGATTGGACCTCTAATGCCAAGGGACACTCAGAAACATCCAAACAAGCTAAACTCCCCATACTAACTGCCTTTCGGCTCAAAGCATCTGCCACCACATTGGCCTTGTCTGGATGATACAAAATGGTCATGTCATAGTCCTTCAATAGCTCCATCTATCGACACTGCCTAGAGTTCAAGTCCCTCTAATTAAACACGTGCTGAAGACTGCGATGGTCGGTATACACTTCACAGTGAATACCATAAAGATAATGCCACCAGATCTTCAATGCAAACACAATGGCAACCAACTCCAAATCATGAACAGAATAGTTCTTCTCATGCATATTCAACCACCTCGATGCATAAGAAATAACCTTTCCCTCCTACATCAATACACAACCCAACCCAATCCTAGAAGCCTCACAATACATCATAAAGTCCTTCCCCTTCACCGGGAGGGATAAAATCGTGGTTGTGGTCAATTAAGTCTTGAGCTTTTGGAAGCTCTGCTCACACTCATCATAGCACTGGAAAGGAACCTCCTTCTGAGTCAAACACGTCAAGTGAGAAGAAATAGAAGAGAATCCCTTGATGAACCAGTGATAGTAGCTACCAAGACCCACGAAACTCTAAATCTCTATCATGCAAGTCAGTCTAAGCCAGTCCCTGACTGCCTCTATCTTCTTAGGGTCAACCATAATCCCATCCTTGGACACTACGTGCCCCAAGAATGCCACATAACTTAACCAAAAATCACACTTCGAGAACTTGGCATACCACTTCTTCTCCTTCAAAATCCCAAGAACCACTCTCAAGTGTTGCTCATGGTCCTCCAAACTCTTCGAATATATCAAGATGTCATCAATATACACGATAACAAAATAATCTAAGTACGACTTGAATATCCCATTCATCAAATCCATGAATGTTGTAGAGGCATTGATAATCCCGAATGATATCACTAAGAACTCATAATGCCCATAACAAGTTCGAAAAGTCATATTGGGCACATCCTCAATCCAGATCTTCAGCTGGTGATACCCGGACCTCAAGTCAATCTTCAAAAACACTGAAGCACCCTGAAGTTGGTCGAACAAGTTATCAATACGCGAAATCGGATACTTGTTTTTTATGGTGACCTTGTTCAATTGTCTATAATCACTGCACATATGAATAATGCCATCCTTCTTCTTCACGAACAAGACATGAGCTCTCAATGGAGACACACTCGACCGAATGAAGCCCTCTCAACAAATCCTGAAACTACTCCTTTCACTCTCTCAACTCTGCTGGAGACATATGGTATAGAGGAATAGAAATGGGTCGAGTACCCGACTCGAGGTCAATACAGAAGTTAATGTCTCTGTCTGGTGGCATACTCAGCAAGTTTGAAGGAAAGACCTCCGCGAACTCACGAACTATTAAAGGAGAATCAAGGGAACGAGTCTTCGCACTAGTATCTCGAATATGAGCAAGATAAGCCAAACAACCCCGATCCACTAAATTCCAAGCCCGAATATAAGAAATCACCTTCCTAGGAGCAGGACTGGGATTACCTTTCCACTCTAACCTCGGAAGACCATACATAACTAGCGTGACCATCTTGGAATAGCAATCCAGAATCGCATGATATGGTGATAACCAATCCATACCCAAGATAACATCGAAATGCACCATCATATAACTAAATCTACACAAGTGTCGTAACCCATGAAAGTAACTACACACATGCGATATACTCTATCAACAATCACAGAATCACCGACTGGTGTAGACACACAAATAGGAATAACAAGTATATCACATCATATCTCCAATTTAGCAGAAATATAGGCAGACACATAAGAGAAAGTAGACCCTGGATCAAATAACACAGTACCAGCTCAATGATCGACAAAGATGATACATGTAATGACTGTGTCTGATGCTTCAGTCTCAACCCTACCAGGGAATGCATAGCAATAAGTGTGCCTTACCTCGGACTGAGTACCATGCTGGCCACCCCGGCCTGAATGAGCTCCACCTCTCCTCGATTAGGATCCACCACGACCAGACTAATGGCCACCACAACCCAATTGAGATTCTCCCCAGCTAGTCTGACTACAACATCTAGATGTATGTGTTGGGGTCCTAGGTGCACGAGAGCCACCCGAAAATTGCCTGGGGCAATCTCTCCTGAAGTGCCCAACCTCTCCACAAGTATAACAAGATCTGGCCGCTGAGAGCTACAGAATTTAGATAGAAGAAAATGAGATGTCATGGTCTGAATACCGAGACGGAGAACCCCTCGATGACTGGCCCCCACTGCATCCATCAATGATCTGAAGAGCTGCCTGAATCGTTCGATTAGGATGTTACAGCTAATATCACCCCTGATAACCATAACCACAAAAAGTAGAACCACTGAACCGTCCAAAGCGCCTAGCCCTTTTATCGGGCTCATGTCTAGGCAACTTGCCCCTCACAGACTCTACCATCCTAGCATGCTCGACAACGGTCATAAAGGAGGCTCTAGAGGCCACCAACTATAGTGTAGCCAACGGAGTAGAATAGACAACTCTCTAACAAAACATCTCACTCACTCTGCCTCAGTATGGAGTAGCGGTGTCGCATATCTCGATAAGGCATGGAAGCGAGTGACATATTGTGCAACTGTATAATAGCCCTGGCCAATCTTTTGAAACTTATCTCGCTGGCTTAAACACAAGCTCAAAGGTACATACTTCTCAAGAAACACTCTATAGAACTGAACCCATGTCAACAGAGGCGTCCCTGCGAGCAAACAATCAACATATGCCCTTCACCACTGCTAAGCGTCACCTCTAAACTGAAAGGCCTCAAAACTGACTCCATGAGTCTCAGCAATACTAAGAGTATGCAACCTCTCATGGTTGCTCACTATGAACTCATACACGTCCTCCTCAGGGTGACCAAAGAATTTCAGAGTCTTCATGTTCGAAAAGTTCTCCCAAATCTTCCGCTCATCGTGGGTCGTAGCTGTCCTACCAATAGGTTGCGGATTGAACTCTAGAGCACATGAACCTCATCTATACGCAGTACTGACATCTTCACAGGCTGAATACCGGGCGTATGAAACTCAGGGTTCTAAGTCTTCCCCCTCCTGGACGAATTTGACAACCACCCGGAGTAGTAGGATGTGCGCCTGTTTGAGCATAACCATCTAGAACACTCAACAACCGGATCAATATATCTTGAAGGACTGGTGTAGCAATAAACCCAAGTTGATCCTGGGCTGGTCCCACCTCCTCCTCTAGCATATCATACTGAGGCTCGATATAAGGCTCTGGAGACTCTGTCCTAGCACGAGCCTGACCGGCTCTCTGTGTTTTGCCCCTAACTTGTGCTGCTACTCTGGCTCTACCCCGGCCTCGAGCACGTGCACTACCACGTCCACACAAAGCCGGTGCCAGTGTATGTGCCCTCTCTCTCGCCACATCAGCACGAGTTCTCACCATCTGTGAGAGAATAGAGACAAAGGTCATATACAAATTGAATTCAACTTAGCACGAAAGAAATAGAAAAAAGTGAAATTTCCAAAATGTCCCATATCCTCTCGAAGATAAGTACATACGTCTCCGAACCGATCCGCAAGACTCTACTTGATATTGCTCTTGTATTTAAGACTGTTTAACCTAGGGTTCTGATACTAACTTTGTCACGATCCCTTTTTAGAAAGTCGTGGTGGAACCTACATAATCCCACCGGTAGGCGAACCACTTCTCAAATCATTCGCAAGATATGATATAAATAAAGCGGAAGAATACAAATACTAAAATCTTTGTCTCATAAATAATGCAGAAGAAAGTGATAGTTTGAAACATCCAACAACAACCCAAGTGATCTAGTTTGGGCATACAAGAGCACTAATCAAAACAACATAAGTCTGAGTAAATGGGTACGCTGACCAAACCGAATACACTTTCTGGATATATCTCTTCAATACGAACAAAATACAATAAATAGAGATAGAGTATCCAAAGGCATGCTGGAAGGAGCATCCTCACCCTGT
Organism: Anisodus tanguticus; assembly: GCA_034509755.1. Classification (NCBI taxonomy): domain Eukaryota; kingdom Viridiplantae; phylum Streptophyta; class Magnoliopsida; order Solanales; family Solanaceae; genus Anisodus; species Anisodus tanguticus. Next base: position 29,709,463 of record CM067558.1, read on the forward strand.
ATACTAAGGATCATAGCTCTGACTCAGCCACGTAGTCTTGCGGAGGTGGAAGGTACTGAATCTGCATTAAAAAAGAATGCAGCAAGTGTAGCATGAGTACACAATGTACCCCTATAGACATCATAGGCCGACAACGACGGAAGATACATAATCAGAGATAAATACCAAGTTGACACCAAATAATCCTATGCTAATAGTTTAATAACCCAAGTAAGTCACATAGTCAACATGTTGTTCATAGAGTCCAACAACATATCAGATATCAGTAGCAATTAAATAACTTTTAAAGTTCAAAATCCAACCAAGGTGTCCAAAATCATTCAATACACAGTTCATCAATGAAATGGCATAAGTATGTATGATATGAATGCAATATATATGCAAGGTACCTTTCTCAACCTGGTATACAGTACGTTAAGGTTTAATTATGATCCGTACACTCATGGGGGACCCACGAAGTCCATATACTGCTCCTAGCCAGCCGAAATTCCACACACGAATCTAACTAGAGCTCGTGACTTATCTGTCGAGTCTCAATCATGTTGCAAGTTTGAAACTCCACTCCCAACGTATCAATATCATCTCACGTGCCATAACCTCATATTACTCTTACATTTCCAGTCTCTTGGATCACAACATATCCATACCACTCTCACATCAAGTCACAAAATGATGAGTGTATGTACGCAATGACAACACAAGGCAAGATATCATGATATAATGAGATGCAATCAAGTATAGAGATGATGTACACATGTTTTCAAGAGTTCAACAACACATAGGCAAATCCAAGTCAATTCAGTATATCAATCGAAAGGATGTGTGATGAGTAAACAAATAACAGCAAACATAGCAACAAGCCCACATATGGCAACAAGCCTAAATAATCAGCAATCGGAACCAACATAAGATTCCCCAAATTATCCCATCATCACAGTTCAACACAGGTACCCACTCAGATGTTTATCACAACCGCTTGAGTTGGACCCCCAAACACGCCCAATACCTCTCAATATTTATAACTAATTACGTACTTCTATCAGAGTTTTGAAAAGCTAAATTATAGCCTACCTTAAAGCCGAACAAGTGCGCAAAAAAATCAAGCCTCTGAGACAACCTTGCCTTTTCTTTGCGCGTCGCGATAATAAAAGTTTATTCACGTGTATTACATCATTAATATAAAGCTAACACAACAAAAACAAGACTTTAAATACCCATCCCGGGGCCACATTACCAAGACTCAAACTTTAATACTCAAAAACCTCTATTACATACAAGGAAGTCACATCCTTTAATTAATTGCAAATCTAAACACAATCGAACCTCGAATTGAACAATAATCTAAAAGCCTCAATTTGAAACCCTAGATTTTCCCCCTTTTAGAAAACAATCTTCTATAATCAAATTAAGCTTAAAACATGATAATCTAACATAATTCAATCCTAATCCATGATACTAACACAATTTGATCCATAAATCTCCATTAAAATCATTCATATAGCTCTCTTATTCTCACAACATGCATAACTCATCTTCTCCAACTCAATAATATACTAAACCACCATTAATAAGCATAGAATCATAAACTTTAATCAAATAATGAAGAAAACTCTTACTCAGGTGTTGAAAATGCTCTTAAGGCTTTTGTTATACTCCCAAATGGTGCTGATATCGAGATAGACAATTTTGGGAAGAATTTTTTGACCTAAAAATATTTATAGGACACCTGAACAGTGATCGGCCCCAGCGGAATTGACTCCTCTGGAGCGGACGCACTGTGATAAAAAACCTTCCGCTGGGGTGAGAGTCAATTGACATCTCGCCACGGCAGATCCGACTCCGCTATGGCAGAACTCTCTCGACTCCTAGATTCCTCTTCGGCGAGCCGACCTTACACCAAGGCGGATCCGCCGGAGCGAATGCTGTGCCACCGCGGTGGACACTAGACATCAGTAGATGGAAACATCCAAATCCTCCATTGAATACCAAAATGCTCCCAGAACCCGCCGAATACAAACCAGACATGCACGTCTAAGTTAAACATTGTTATAAACTCGCTCGTACCCTCAGATTTCACATATCACCGAGCTAAGGCATACTTTTCTAAAGAATCGTCTAAGACAAACCAAAAATCCAAACTTTACAAATATGGCCACAAAATACATCTGATTGTCTCGGGAAGTGAACCAATAACTCAACTAAGACATAAATGACCCTCCAGAACTACCGAAGTGACGGAACCCAGAAAGGAATGCATTTAGCCAAAAGTCAACTTTGAGTCAAACTAACCAACTCTAAATTTTCAGACTTGGGTTTTTTCATCCGAAACTCATGAAAATGGACCTCGGGATCCATTTCACCTATCCCCGCGCATCAGAGAAAAGAGGGCCAGAGAGAGAGATGAGTGCGATCACGGTCGTTTGTGGTGGTTGTCGTTGTTGGGGTTGGTTTGGTTGAAGCCATTTCCGGCATTGCAGTGGTAGTGTTCTGCCAGAGATGGTGGTCGTAGTTGGTGAACAGGGGAAATGAGAGAAAATGATACGATCTGTATTGGAGAACTATGATACTGAAGATGAGCTACCATTTGTGATAGTTGTACCTAGTGCAATTGGTGTAGTTTACCGTTGTTGGAGAGTTGGTTTACAATAGGACACAAGTTTCAGTGGTTGCACTTGGGTCCTTAAGTTTAGTTTCTTTAATTATACAATTACTCAAATCCTCGTTGTAATAGTTCTTTAGATCCCATAAGCTAACTAGGATTGTCTTCTATATATTCTACTATTGTAACCATTTTGGGGTTTTATGAATGAAATTACCCTTGTTTTTCTTAGCTTAGCTCAACAATAGTTGTAGCTTTGTTATTCAATTCTTAGCTCATATTCTATCTTGCTCACATTTACGGTTAACACTATGATTAATGGCTCTATTCCAGTTGACTTTCAGAGTGCTGAGAGGATTCCAACTGTTATCAACAGTAGCTTCAACAAAGAGGGATCAAGCATTACTTGTGTCGCCGAAGGTTGCAATGATGCCATTTTAAATGCTTCGCAGGAGACAACGATATCATACTCTTCTGTCCTTAATGTTCATCATTCCCACCTCACTGGCTCTTCCCATATCTCCAGAATTGGAGTTGATTTTATCTCCCCGGAAGAGGTTGATTTCCCTGAAACTCTAATTCCGGGTGTCACAGTTGCAAATGACACAGAGACTAGTATTATGAATTTGGTGTTAGAGGTTGAACTAGAGGAAAATGGAGCCAACAATGGAGAGATTGAATATGGGCACAAGGTGTTTGATGAATTGCCAGTGAATGATTTAGGGGGGATTTTTGATGAATTAGCTCCTAATTCTGAAGATCCAGCAAGAACTAAGAATTGTATGGGTCGAAACACCTATTTCACTATCCAGGAGGTCGAGAGGAAGTACAATGGAGGGAGTGCATGAAAGTATGTATGTCCTAGAGACAATCATTATTAGGGACAAATATACTTGAACACATTCGTATTATTAATAAGATTAATATTTATGGCATTTGCGATTATTTAATTATTATTTATTTGTTTGTAATTATCCATTAATGCACATCTCTTGAGCTCACGTTGTCATTAACGGAGTGAGATATTAATGATAGAGCGTAACTCTTAAAATAGCCTCGACTAATGATCATTGAGAATGGAATATCGATGATATGTTATAAGTCGACATGTGGTCTACATCACATTCTTAGAGAATGTAGTATGTCTCACCTGCTACTAGTAATGATTACTAGTGATGGACACATGGATACTTTTAGAAAGTACTGGTATACCCTGCTGATAAACTATTTGTTAGACATGTCTAAAGTGTTATCAGCGTGTGGAATATAAAGGTCCTTTGACTTGAGGTCAATACGCACCTTGTTTACAAAGTAATGTACTTTGACCCTATCCTAAGCTTAAACTCCTTATAGGATAAGACACGGCTTGTGTTGGGTACATTATGATGTAAATTAAGGTGGTAATTGAGCCAAGAATATGATCCATTCCTCGATTAGATATTCGAGAGAGCACTCAACTTCTCAGTGATATTAGGTCGACCAAGTCATTGGCCAATGCAAGAGACATATTTAGAATATGGTCTAGTTGTCGACTAATATAGATGAGATAAAGTGATCAAGCCATTTGGATAGAGACATGATAAATCCTAAGCTTGATCGAGTGTGTCGCGAATGAAAGGAATTTATCATCTCACATAAAAGTTATGTTGTTGGATTCATGTAAATGTACTTCATATATTGAGTTCGTCGTACGATGCAGTCTAGGAGTTCTGTATGGACCTTAATTGGATTAGTGTCGATATATGAAGGCCTATAGGGTCACACTATGTCGATTGTCTCTTCGATCTAAGGGTGTATTGAGAAAGTATTAAATATTCGATTTGGGATCGAGATATTTAAATTGATAATAACTATGGGATGATTTCTATTAGATTGAAATTATTTAATTAAATCAAAATTAGATTTTGGATTTAATGTGCTGAATATATATATTAAATAAAAATGGGAAACATAATTTTACATCAGGCACCGGGATGCCTGCTAGGCTGTGCCGCGGCGCCGACCTGACAGTGGGCCTAGTCAGCCTGGTCCACTGCACCTCAATTTTTGGGCCAGGCTTAGAGCCCAACCCTAATTTGATTTGTGACCTAATTTTAACTATAACTACAACACTCCCATTGTTAATTAAAACACATCAATTCTATAAACTAATTCTAGACTTAGAGTCTAGGACGAAACTCTCTCAAACCTCTGCCAAGATTTCCTGACTTTCTTGACAGAAGAATACATCATAACATAGTGCTTGCAGTCGAAGGGACAGTCGCGTGTAATCCCTAAGTAAAGACTCTAGATTTATTAACCTGTAAGTGTTCATGTTTTATGTTACATGTTTTTTATTTTCATATAACCATACTAGAAGAAATTGTTGGGGTAAGTAAGAACAAAATTTTAAACTTCCGTTGTGCCTTACTTATGTGTTTGAACCCAACAAAATCCTACAGTGGTATTAGAGCCCAGGCTGGTTCAATGGTTATATAACAACTGAATAACATAATAATATGGGTTAAACATAAAATTAGATTAAAATAAGGTTTCTTGAAATCCTACAAATCTTGGCTGAACAATGTAGAACTTTTTATGTCACCCTAAATTATCTCCTACGCTAACTCGAGGAAGTCATTCCGTTCTAACTCGAACTAAGCCAAAAGTGCGGATATCCAGCTATTTGCATGGTGCACGGTAAAGAACGGGTAAGAATGGATGATGGTCGATATGTGCGTTATTGATAATGGTGGGTGATGATAAATGATCTGTGATTTGATCCCTAAATTGGATTTAGGGCTCGAACGATTTTAGAAAAATCAACACAGAAACGTTTTGTCAGGACGTCGGCGTCGCGACCCTATGGTAGGGAGCCGCGACGCTTGCTAAAGTTTCAAGGCAGCGCCACGGCCCTAATGTAATACAAAGGTTTCTGCCTTGCCAGCGCTGCGGCTCCATAGTGGAGCGCCGCAGCGCTAAAGCAAAATATAAATTTTCAGTTTCTGTCGTGCCAGCACCGCGACTCCATGGTGGAGCGTTGCGGCGCTAAATGCTTCGGCTTCTGCCTCACTGGAACCGCGGCTCTAATGATTAGCACCGCGGCCCCATAGGTCCAAAAAAAACTTCAGAATGTTTAACCCATGATTATTATTATACAGTATATTATTTGATAAGTATACTGTTTATGTGCTAAATGTTTGTCATTTAGATTACTAGTATAGTGTCTGCATTATACGTGTCTGGGTAGGCGACGCCCAGTATTTGTTAAACCGCTTAATATCATGCTTTGGTAGGCGGTACCCAATAGGTGCTTAGTCATTTGCATGATAATTAAGATGTTTTGTTGGACATATCATGCTAGAGTTGATCTTGGTTAAAACCCTAAATTAAAATGTTCCCCAAAATTTAATACAAGTCTCATTTAAAATGAACGCGTCGTCCGTTATAATTGATTGTAGTGCAAAATCCTTTTCGGCGAGATGAGTATTTATGCCACAGCATTTTGCTCTAAGTCTACGAGGACTCAGACTCTTTCATAAATGCATGTTAAATGTAGAAGTGGGTGATAAACCTTCATGAGTATTTACACCACAATATTTGCTCTATAAGGTAAAACTCACTTAGATACATAATTGCAGTCGCATAACGGGGTTGACTTGCTAGGCTGTATTGGCGCCACAGTGTCGGACAATTCGAGGGACGCAGATCGATTGTTTAGAACATTAGGTCAAACGTGAGTTATAAATTATTTGTAATTGGTTTAGAAACCTATCAGGTAGTGCTGTTGAAGTTATCAGCCACAACAAACGCAGAGATAGCATGAACTTGGATCATGACCCATTATGACCATATTTGATATGAGTATGTATTCTTCCATGGGATCGAATAGTATGTTAAAATAGTGGGAGCTAATTAAACTAAATGTCATGTTAATTAGTTAACGAATGTGTTCAATAGAAATTATATTAGAGTTTAATTTTAAGTCTATTTATTTCTTCAGTCGTAGAAAATATCGAATCTATCACTGAAAATGTTGGTCGAGACAAACAAGTTGAGTGGATAAAATTACCCATACTAGTTAAGAAATCTGCGATTGGTGTTAAGACTAGAAAGAATTGAGTATGTGTTAGACACAGTGTTCCCTACAATCCCTGCTGAAGATTCTGCTGAGTATGCCCTGTTTGACAAGGTGGCTTATCAGAAACATCTAGACGATGCTACCTCGACACAATGTGTAATGTTGTCTTCCATGACCTAGAGTTACAGAGGCAACATGAAAATATGGGTCCCAACGAAATGCTAGAACACTTGAAGAGTCTCTATGACTCACAGTCTCAGACAATGTAATATGAACTGTTGAGAGATATTTTCAAGTGTAAGCTGAACGATGGGGGTCAAGTGTCAGTACATGTTCTGAAGATGATTGGGTTAATAGAAAGGTTGGCTTCGATTGGAACGAAGTTGCCTATAAATGTCTCTGTCAACCTGATCCTGAATTCACTCCCTGGTTCATTTGAGAATTTCATTGTGAACTTCAATATGAATGGGACCAAGGCAAGTCTTCCAGAGCTTCACAACATGTTGAAGACCTTTGAACTATCTACCTCTAAAGGTAAAGTCGTGCTCATAGTAGGATCTTCTAGCAAGTTCAAACCCAAGGGTAAGAACATGCAGAAGAAGAAGGGTAAGACGGTTGCTGCACCTACAGTTATGAAGCCTAGATGAGGTGTTCATAAGAAGGCAAAGGTAGCTTCGGATGTGTGCCTCAACTGCAAGAAGAAGAGGCATTGGAAGAAGGACTGCACATCTCTAGGAGGAGGCAAAGCACTAGGTGCTCCTGACTCTACTGGACAAGGTATGTTTGTCATTGAGATACATATGTCTATAAATAACTCTCACTGCTGGGTATTGGATACCGCATGTGGCTCACACATTTGTAATAATATGCAGGGTCTGATTGATAGCAGAAAGGTTGGACCTTGGGAGGTAGACCTGCGCGTGGGAAATGGAGCACGAGTGGATGCTGAACGAGTGAGAACTTATAGACTAGATTTACCTTTAGGCTTTTATTTATAACTAAATAATTATTATTTTGTTCCTTCATTGGCGAGGAATATTATTTCTATCCCAGTGTTAGACATTGAGGGGTTTTCCTCATTTATTGCCAATGACAGTTATATACTGTCTTTCAATGGTTTTATTTGTGGAAATGCTCCGCTTGAAGTACTTGAGTTGGTCCATACTGATGTATATGGGCCATTTTCAACTCAAGCTAAGGGAGAATTCCCTTACTTCATCACTTTTACAGACGATTACACAAGGTTTGGGCATATGTATCTTATGAAACACAAGTCCGAAGCCTTTGAAAAAATCAAGGAGTACAAGTCAGAAGTAGAGAAGCAACTTGAAATAAGTATCAAGACCCTTCGATCAGATCGAGGAGGTGAATACTTAAGTAAAGAATTTCTGGATTACTTGAAGCTTCATGGAGTCCAATCACAATGGACACCTCTTGGAACGCCACAGATGAATGGTGTTGCTGAAAGGAGAAATCGAACCCTATTAGATATGGTTAGATCCATGATGAGTTTCTCAGCTCTACCAACATACCTTTGGGGTTATGCATTGCAAATCTCAATTTATATTCTGATCAAGGTTCCATCAAAGTCAGTAGAGAAAACTCCATATGAGATATGGAATGGCAAGAAGCCAACACTTAAACACATGCGACCCTGGAGGTGCCTTGCATATGTAAAGAAGATGCTTACTGACAAGTTGAAATCTAAATGTGAGAAATATTATTTTGTGGGGTATGCAAAGGAAACTAAGGGATACTATTTCTATCTTCTTGGAGAACATAAGGTCATTATTTTCAGAAATGCAACTTTCCTTGAAGAAGACTATGTCTACAAGAAACAGAGTTGCAGTAAGATAGAACCTGAAGAAATTCAAGAACCACAAGATAACACAGAAGTTGAACCCTTGTCAAAAGACCTAGACAATGATTCAGTGGGAGTATTTGGTGAAGATTGGGTACTTAGAGTACGCCCTTTAGCCAGTGGGAGTGCTGTGAGAGATAGTGTAGAAATGCAAAGCACTCATACATAACCAATGAAAGATGATACAATGGTTGTACATCATTCCATTCAGGAAATACGTGAAAATGACATTCCTGAAAGCTCTCAAGGTGATGGATTGTCCAGCACACAAAGACCTTCTCACAATCAGAATGCAACAAACACTGAAATGTAGAATAATCAACTCCGTAGGACCACTAGGACTCATCGTCTCCCTGAAAGACTTAATCTCCTTGTTGAAACACACAATGAGATAGATATTCCTAATGACGATGAACCACAACCTACATCGAAGCTATGTTAGACATTGATTCGCAGAGATGGAAAGAAGCCATGAAATCTGAGATGGACTCGATGTACATCAATCATGTTTGGAACTTGGTTGATTTGCCAACAAGGGTTAGATCCATAGGATGCAAATGGGTCTTCAAGAAGAAGATTGATGCATATGGCAAGGTACAGACTTATAAGGCAAGATTGGTGGCTAAAGGTTATAATCAACGGCCTAGGGTCGATTATGATGAAACTTTTTCACCTATTGCGAAAATTAAGTCCATTCGAATTTTGCTTGCAATAGCCGCATACTATGATTATGACATTTGACAAATGGATGTTAAAACTGCTTTCCTCAATGGTAACCTAATTGAGGAGGTGTATATGATACAACCTGAGGGTTTTACATCCAAGATTAAGCCCAAAGCAGTATGCAAGCTATAGAAGTCCATTTATGGACTTAAGCAAAGCCTCAAGGAGTTGGAATATTTGCTTTGACAAAGCAGTCAAATCGTTTGACTTTCTTAGAAGCAAAGAAGATCCCTGCATTTATAGTAAGCGCAAGGAAGAGAATATTGTCTTCATTGTTATATATGTAGATGATATATTAATAATGGAGATAATAAGACTCTCATGCAATCAGTCAAGGAATGGTTATGCAACACCTTCATAATGAAGGACTTGGGTGAAACCTGCTACATTCTTGGAATTAGAATCTATAGAGATAGACCTAATAGATTGTTGGGGCTGCCACATTCCATATACATAGACAACTACGAAAAGGAGAAAATGAATAAATGTCAAAAACAGAAGAAACAAAAACATAGAAGGTATGAATTTTAAGTAAGACCATAACGTTAAACGAATTTCAGCCACTGGGAAAACAAACTTCCCCACTTACCTTTATGAATTACAGAATTAGCTAAACACATGCTTCATACATCTGAATATTGTACTTCCGAAACATTGCATAAGTTTCCACACATTTAACATGGAAACAAATCAGGTCGGCAGACATCTTTTTCGTAGTCTGTTTTCTTGTACGATAAATCCAGCAACTAAAGCAGCAAACTTGTTCGGACACAGGTGATAAAGAACCTATTGAGTTGCTACAAAACTTTTACACTATCAACTCATAGATAATATGTCTATTTTATAGTCATTAAGCTCTATATTCTGGTAAAGTAAAAAAATTGAAAAGAACGAACAGGGAATTGAAATCTGTAAGCAATCAAGTAGGAAGCAGAAATTCTAATCTGAAGGCAACTTTCTCAACAGCCCAAGACTGCAGCAATAACCAACCTCTTAACCGTCCCTCTGCCCCCCTGCATCTCCCTACTACAGTATTTATTTCTACATATTGCATCTTGAATATGCACTTTCTTCCAGAACCAAATTGTTATATGGATTCCTTGGTTCACAAAGCTACAAGAGAAAAGAGTGACATCTACCAAATCCGTCTATAGCTCTCATAAATCCCCTAGATTACAAAATTAATGCAACTTGGAAATATCGGTAATTTAGCATGTCTGCGGGAAGTGATAGAATATGAAAATTACTTTGGTTAAGGGAGACCTGAAATTTAGTTCGCTACAGATAGACTTCTTTAGATATATCATGAATATACTTTAAAGACCTAAAAATAAAATTTCTGAAGTTACCATATATTGAAATGCTTAACCAAGTAAAATTACTAACAACGGATAATTGTAATTGCATTTCATCAAGTTGAGCTAAAATTACAAAAACAAACTGCTACATCCCTGCACAAGATAAGGATAAATTTTTATTGCTAGCTGGGTAATAATTTAGATAACGCTGACAAAAGCTTATGTATCCTATCTGTGCCTCAGTCAGAGGGAATTACCAAAAGGGGGAATTGCAAGTTATGACTTCCTAATAGAGCACTATATTTGTGTATGAATATACTGGAACTTGTAAGACCTGATGACCATTTGTAAACTGTCATTTCAAAATTTGGTACTTTTATAGAAATTCAGCAATTCTGACTACCTTTTCAATTACTTTTCTTGTTTCCTTTTCAATAAATGTTCCACACTTCAACTTTTCTTTGGGTTTTCTTCGTAGTTGAATTTGCGAAAAGATTTAAGGAAATATGGTTGCAAAAGACCGTACGAAAACAACAGGATCTCCAAAAGTAGAAGTTGGAGAGATAGATACAAGTGCACCATTCCACTCTGTCAAAGATGCTGTCAACTTATTTGGAGATGGTGCTTTCTCAGGGGAAAAACTTGCAATCAAGAATACTCAATTTTTCTTGTAACTTATCCTGATTTACATCAATGAAGTCAGAATTCTGCATGCATGCACGCACCTCTAATTTGTGCATCAAAGTCATGGCCTCATGGGAAGTGCCAACTTTATTAAGTAATTTAAACATTTTTAGAAAGCGCTTAATGATTTGGGGATATTTTTGTTCGCTTTCTGCATTTTTTAAAAACTTTTGAGTTCAAGAATTTCCTTTTTCATCTAATAACAATTCTACACATTTTAGACTTATGGCCCATCTCACAACAAATGCTCAGGCAGAGTTGTAATCAATACTCTAGTTTCGCTGAAATAAGGAAGTGAATGAATACAACTACTTATACTTTTAATGGTTGAGTAAAGACAGATTGTACAATCATATAGCCTCACTCCCCTTCCTCTGTCTTACTTTCGGAGGGTAATGGCAAAAGAAACACAGCTTCACTTAGCTCAGAAAGAGTTGAACAAGTTGAATAAGCAACTAACAAAATGCTGAAGCTACTAAAGCACAAACACTTGTAGAGCTCGAAGGGGCTAAACACACTGTTGAGGACCTGACCTACAAGATTGAATTTGTTTGTGAATCAAAGGATTCCACTATTAAGGCAACAGAAGCAGCAAAAAATCAGGTGAAGCAGCTCGAAGTGGCAAGTGATAGACCTGTTCTGGGAATGGATGGTTCTTCAAAGGGGGACGAAGAAACTGCGCGAGAGAAGTATATGGCAGCAGTTATTGATCTTGATAATGCAAGACAAGAGCTCAGGAAGATCCTTCTAGATAGTGATACAGCTATGGAAAAAAGAAGCTTTTGCTCTCAACGGCTGAAGCTGAGCTGTCTAAAGAAATTGTGGCTGCCCAGGAGTCAATCTGGCTAGCTAAAACTTGCATGTGTGCAGGGGGGGTAGAAGATGAGCTTAGAAGGTGGCATGAACGTGAGCAAAAAAAATCAGGGGAAGCAGATTCTCGTATTTTGGATGAAACACAAACCACCTCTGTATCATCTCCTCGTAACTACAGAAGTGAAAAGGAGAATGTACTTGAAACATCACTGGAGTCACATCTACTGAAGAACCGCCGGCAGAGAAAGTAATGGAACAACAGAAGCAAAACCTATCAGAAAAGAAGATGGGATTGCGCAAGTTGCAAAAAGCAAAGACATCAGCTTCAGTGGAAGTACTGATTCCTAACATCAGTGGCATATTTCATAAGAAGAACAACCATGTAGAGGGAGTTCCTCCTTCCTATCTTCCAGGAGAGAGCTGGTTTGGTGAAGCACTTGGAAAATTTCTGTGTAAACGCTGTGTATATCTGAAACCTGTGGAACGACATTTCTTTTCCTCTTCACTTTTGACATTCTCTTAAGCGTCTGGAAGTAATTCTTAAGAAACCTATCAGAAGTACTTAGAAATAAGATGCTTAAGCTAGTACTAGATGGCGCTCCAAATAGCTAGTTTATGCTTCTTGAGGTTAGCCGGTCCAAACCCAAGTTGCGTGTCAATTGATAAGATTGAAGCAACCAAATTACTGCAGTAGATAGACAATTGAAGCTGTGTATTCTGTTTCATGGGAGGAAAAGAAAAACTTAGTTTTAAATACTTCAGTAACTACTTTATTAAGCTTTTTGCGACAAAACAAACAATCAAGACTCTTCATCATAGCTATCCACTTCTCAGGGTTTCATGCTGCTAGCTACTATGACGTATACATTTCAATAAATTCCACAAGGATGAAAAGTTTACAGGACACAAAGAACCAGACCTGCAATTCAACTATTACCAACTTCAGACGGTGTCTTCGCCACAATTGACAATGCGTGTAATCCATTCTGCAACTCATCTTGCAGTAAATTATATATCATTCTATGCCTCTTAACCAAACTCTTACCTTCAAATTCCTCAGAAACCACTTTTAAATTAAAATGTGTCTCTCCATCACTACCTCTAACCCCAGCATGCCCTGCGTGCTGATAAGATATATCTTCAACTTCTAACTCAACAGGCCTAAGTTCCTTCTCCAATTTCTCCTTAATTCTCATCCCTCTACTCCTCAAACCACCAACACCAACACTTACATCATTTACACTAACTTCCGAAGTGGTTCCAGACTCGACATTTCCAATACCATTAACATCATCGGACAACGAATCCCTCGACTCCTCACTTGAGACATTCGATAATTCGCTCTGGTGGCCTAAATTATCACCTTTTTTCTCAGCTTCAACATACAACTGCAAGGCTTTTTTCTGCATTAACTTCAACATATTCAAAAACCCATTATTCCTAGAAGGAGTTAAGCTTTGTTGCAACCCTAATAGTACTGCAAAATCAGGCGAAACTCTAACAATCTCTTCTACAGGTCTTCCAGAAAGACCCTGAACTAACAAAGCAGCAAGACCTTTAGTCAATACCGAGTCCGAATCAGCTTCAAAGATAACGTTTTTATCCTTATCAAAATACGCCCTAACCCAAACCTGTGACACACAACCTTGTACCTTGTTTTCATTAGTCTTGTATTGGGTATCAAGTGGTTTTAAATTCTTGCCATAAAACAAGAGTTGCTCGTACTTAGCTTTTGGTTGTTCAACTGCTTGAAAGAGTTTAACGATTTCTTGAAGCTTTGGTGGGAGTTCTTCAACGGGTTGGAGAGATGAGGATTGTGGGGTGGCGGAAATGGATTTAGTGGAGATTCTTTCAATGGTGATGGGTCTAAAGAAGGTTAATTTAGTGGGTGTTGAATGTAAAGAAGAGGGTTTTAAGGATTTAGGAGATGGTAAATTAGGGTGGTGGAAGAGAGGGTGTGGAATTTTGGTGGAAATCGACATGGAGTGAAGATGATGGAGAAAGGGAAGGAGAGAAAATGGTTGATGTACAGAGGAAAGGAGGATTCGAGAGAAGAGACAGCCAAGAGATTGAAATGGTGCCTGAGTAGTCATACCTCCATACCCTAGTACTCCTAGACCACAAGGAAAATGTTACTCCCTCCGAACAAGATTTTTTTTTTTCAATCAAATTTATTTATGTCTTTTAAATATTTTTAAGTCGTTAATTATTGCAAGTTATAAGAAAATTATGTAATTTTTAAATATATATAAATTTTATTTTAAAATAATTTAAAGCTTTTATGTTCAAATTCACACTCAAAGTTTAAAAGTTTAAATTTCAAAATTTCACGAGTGACACATAAATTGGGACTGAGGGAGTAATTGTAGTTAATAATCCTTACTGTGTTTTCAGCCTTTCAAAAGGTTAATTTGTTTCAGGGTATATTCGTGTTATGTCTTAAATTTTCTTGTTTTCTTATATTACTTTGATGATCAAATTTATCGAAAACAATCTCTCTATCTCTCAAAGCAAGGGTAAGGCCTGCATACACTTTATCTTATTGTCACGATCCAAAAACCTAGTTGTGTTGTGAGGGCACCTACCCTGACCTCGTAGGTGAACCCCAAAATAAAAGTTGAATACATAAGTAAAATGCGGAAAAGTAAGGTCCTTTTTTATTTATCTAATTAGGCCCGGGTGGGCAGTTTATTAGTAATGCAAAATCAATAGGTGCAAAAATAAAGAAAAATGACTTAAGGCCCAAAAACAAAGCCCAGTCCAAATAAAAACAAAAATGGAAAGTAAAATGTACAAAGGGGCAAATTGCAAAGCGCATTTGTCCTATTTCCATTTTTTTTATCGGTCTTAGTTCCGAGCTTCGACTATGGCTGCTCCTTCGATATGCAATTTTACTCTGACAATGATATCTTGATGATTCTAAAGAGTTTGACGATTTCCTGTTGTTGTGTTGCATACCACATCCACAAATACAGTCGCCGGATTTCATAAGTCTCACCCATTTCACCTCTACTATGGTACGCTTTCCACTTTGTGCATTTGTGATCTTTTGTTGTTGTACTCATTCTATCCTCTTGCTTCTATCTATATCTGGTGTGATGTCCCTTGATTTTGTTGCTGCGAGCTCCACATTCATGGCGAATTCATTATTCTGCTTCCACTGGTATGTTTTTGCTCTTCTTATTCTGCTTTACCTTCAAATTTATCTGCATGTGATTTGTAGATAAGGGATCTGAGATTTATCATTGTTGGTAATCTTTCTTAACTCGACATCTAACTCTATAAATGATTGACAATTTATTGGCCATGTATCAAGTGCTTTGTTAGCCAATGCATCAGCTAGTTTATTCCCATCTCTTAGCATATGTGAATATGTGCACTGTTTTCCACATTCTAGCTGTTTAATTTCCTCTATGTATCCTAGTATGTGACATAGTGGTTTACATTCCTCATTTAGTATCATTTGCATCAGTAGTGAATCTGTTTGAAAAATAATTTTATCCATCAGCTTATGATCACACCATTTGATTGCTTCCAATATTGTTATTGCTTCAGCTTATGTGTTTGTGATGTACCCCAATTCCTCTACTTGAGCATGTATGATGTCACCTTCTTCATCTCTAACACAAAAACCATAAGTTCCCCTTCCCCTGGATGCTCCATCAGTGTTGTACATTATCCAACCCTTAAGTGATGGATGCCAAGTTACCTTAGTAACCTTCACTTGAGGCCTATAACCTTCCAATAGTTGAATTAGCTCATCCCATATATTAGGAATATTCTGGATAGATAGATTTCTGACTTTGACCTACCTCTGAATAGTGGAGTACACCTGATATATGCATCTTTTCACTGACTTTTTATCTCCATGCTTGTAAGCATTCATTCTTTTCCATAATTCCCATATAACTATAGATGGTATAGCTTGAAATACGAGTTTGAGCTTGCCATTAACAGGTTGACTCCACCATTTCACTATAATTTGTTGTAGTTGTAGGCCTTAAATGTTTATACCTACAAAAGAAGATAAAAAGGACCAAGTCCTGTTAGTAGAAAAAGATTTAGCAAATAGATGTTAGGTTGTCTCCTCCGTAGGATTTGAACAGCACCAACATCTAGATGCTAGGTTAATATGCATCCTCTTCAACACCTCATCAATTGGCAACTTAAATTTCCAACACCCCCACATAAAGAAAGATATTTTGAAAGAAAGTCATTTAATCCACATAAACTTGTATATCTCATTCTCCTGCCCCATCACTCTTAGATATTCCCAAGTTGATTTGATAGAAAACTGCCTCTTGTTACTCAAAATCCACCAAGGTTCATCCTCTACTCCACAGTCACTTGGTGGTTTTATTGTATCCAATATATGTTGTACTATGTCTGCAGGTAGCACATGCTGTAATTTCTCTGTATCACGCCTCCCATCCTTGACAATTTCTTACATATTTTGTATTGTATCATCATAAGTGTCTCCTCCTGAAGCATAATACAGAGTCCCTAATCCAGTCCAGTTGTCATACCAAAAAAGCGCATTTCCCATCTTTGTTTGCTACTAGATATGACGTTCAATTATATCTCTGGACTGCAATATTTTCTTCCAGTTTGAGTCCCATACTTCCATTGCACAATTACAAGATTGTTCTTCTTACAATATTTGTTACTCATAAAAACACTCCATAAAAATAGAATGGTTCTATAACTCCACCAGATCTTACAATACAAAGCCATGGATACATCGTGTAAACATCTAAAACCAAGTCCTCTTTTTTTCTGAAACACAAAGATGAATCCAAGATGACCAGTGTCTGCTTCTTCCTCCCACTGTATTACTCCAAAACAATTGTGCAAATATTTTATGCATTTTCCTTATCACTCCATCAAGAGGGTTTAAAGAAGATAACAAATGTATTGACATTCCCTGTAAGACATGTTTAATCAAAACTTGCATGCCCCCAAAGGATAACATCTTTCCTTTCCCAGACTACAATCTATTCATGATCTTAGTTAGAATAGGGTTGTAAAAATCCTTTCTTCTCATGCTATAAAAAATGGGGCATCCCAAATATGTAGAAGGAAAATCCTTTCTATTTATACCAGTCACAACTTCCACAAACACCCTAATATCATTAGTAACTGAATGATCTAAATAGACAAAGCATTTTTCCTTATTTACCTTTTTCCTGAAAGTCTTCTCATATCTCACAAGTACCTTCATGATCAGTTGAAGTGATAGAACATCAGTAGATAAAAATATAATCATATCATCTTCATAAGCCAGATGATTCACCTTAGGGCTCCATTTAGGCAAATCGAAACCCTTAAACTATGGAATTTGATGAAGCTAATTCAAGTTTCTAGTTAGAACTTCTGCAACCAAGATAAATAATGTAGGGGATAAAAGGTCACCCTGTTTCACTCCTCTAGATGATTGAAAAAAACCATGTTGATGGTCATTTATTAAAATAGAGTACTAATTGTTGCTGATTATTCTGAAAACATTGTCAACCACCATATGATAAAATCTCATTTTTCTCATCACATTTGTTAAAACAGCCATGAAACCCTATCATATGCCTTTGTCATGTCTAATTTCATCACCACATTTGCAGTTTTAGTTCTCAGTCTAATATCATATACTATTTCTTGAGTAAGTAGAATATTTTCCACTATACTCCTTCCCTTTACAAATCCTGCTTGATTCAAGGGGATCAAATCTGGTAAAAAATCCATCATTCTTTCATGGATGAGTCTTAAGAAAATCTTATTCACAAAATTACTCAAACTAATAGGTCTCATATCAGAAAAAATATTGATAATATCCTTTTTTGGTAATAAAACCAGATTAGTATGAGTTATGAATCTAGGAAGTTTAGCACCACAAAAAAATACAATCACCATATTAGTAATATCCTCTCCAATGATGTTCCAACACTTCTAAAAGAAAATTCCAGTAAAACCATCTGATCCTCCAACACTTTCCCCATTCAAGCTAAATACAATCTTCCTCACTTCTTCGTCTATTGGTATGGTTGTGATCTAGTATTTTGATCTTCTGAAATCATTCATGGCACATGATCCAAAATTTCAAAATTATCAGGGTTAGTTTCCTTTGCAAATTGATCTCAGAAGAAATTTATTGTCTCTGTTGCTATTCCATCATTCTCTTCTATCCAATTTCCCCCAACAACCTGAATTCTTTTTAATTGTTACCTTTTTTTCCTTCCCTGCACATATGCATGAAAATATCTTGTATTTCTATCTCCATCCTCAAACCACTGTATTCCTGCCTTTTGTTTTCAAAACTGCTCCTCTAAATGCAAATATCTGTTCAAATCAGCCTGGACTCTGTGTAATCTCTCCCTGTTATGAGGTATAAGATGTAATTCAAATTGTACCTCATGCACTTTTATCACATCTTCTAATGCTTCAATTTCTTGAAAAATATTCCCTAAGGTGTTCTTACTCCACTGGACCAAAGCAGCCTTCACCTTTTTCAATTTGTGATGAAAAAAATGAAGGGATTAGCCATAAAATCAACTTGCCAATTTGTCTTCACAACATCCAAAAAAGATTCATGTTTAACCCAGTAATTCAGAAACTTGAAAGGCTTCTTTATTGGACTTGAGATTCCTTTTTAAATAATAAGAAGTGGAGCATGGTTAGACCTTGTTCTGATGAGATGCTGAACGTCAATATATGGGTACAAACCTTGATGGGTCTGATTCCACCAACATCTGTTTAGCCTTTTGAATATACAATCCTCCCCACTTTGCCCATTCCACCATGTGTATTTGCTTCCTTTGAAACCCAAATCATGAAACCCATAGTTCTGTATACATGATATAAAGTCTTGCACCTCATTTACACTAACTGGTAGGCCCTCATATTTCTCTTCTTCAAATGTAATAACATTAAAATCTCCTCCTACCATCCATGGTTTGTCCATATTGCTTGCATTTTCTTCTAAACTATCCCACAGTTCCAATCTCTCACCATGTGTGCACTTAGCATACACAACAGTCACCATCAGTTTTTCTTGCATTCGTTGACTCTTGAGTTTGATAGTCAGATGTTGTATATGATCCATCACTACCTTTACCTCAAATACTTCATCAATAAACAACCAAATCTTCCCAGATATATTTACTAAAGTTGTATGCATATTCAGTCTCCTTCTATATCCTTCTATCTTGTCAGCATCTTGAAAAGGCTCGAATAATCCAATAAAACCAAAATGATGTTGGAGATGCATTTTGGTTAATATTTGAAAAGCTTCTATTTTATTCACAGACCTAATGTTCCAAATCATAGCATTCATCATAAAACATTAGGTTTATTACAAGAACTTCTAGTTTGATATCCTGTCCCAGGTGGGACACTGGCTTCTTTTGTGCTTTCTTTTTGCCTTTTCCTGGTCTTTTGTGAAATTTTGGAGATATATCCATTTTTCTCATAGCCTCCTGAAAATTTTTCTCCAAGGATTGACCATTAAAATCTCTTCCACTATCTGTGATTTTGCTCTACTAATTCTACTTTTCTTTCAATTGAGTAACTAGTTGCATGTTTATCTTGTTACTGTTCTCCTTTTCTTTTTGTTGTGAAGACTTAGTGCTAATGTGTTGACTGTATTTCTGTGCAGGTTCTATTATCACTTCCTTCTCTTGCCCTGTACCCCATTTAATAGAAATATCATCTCCTGGATATTCCTATTATTTGTGCATGTTTCTTTTCTCCTTATTGGTTCTTCTTGTACTACAAGTACCTTTCTCCTTTTCTTCCACTTGCCTTATTTTACTTATAGGTGTTTGATTTTCATTCTTGTGTTGTTTTCTTAGCTTCTTTCTCTTCTTTTGTATATTATTCCTATTCCTTATTCTCTACTTCCATTTGATTGTCTTTACCATCTGTATTGTCCTTACCATTTCCTCCATGTTTATAATTTTACCCCTGCTTCTGAAACATTATCTCCATTGTCACTCTTTATAGTGTTCCTTCCTTGTTGGCCCTTACTTCTTTCCTCCTTATCTTCATTTTATTTGTTATGCTGAGGTGTTATATTGTTATGAAAACTGCTTTCTATCCATTCCTTGGTTCTTACTACTTCCCTTTCTTTATTTGCAGATTTCATACTTTGGTTAACTACTGCTTCACCAGCCTCTTGTTCTTCATCTTCCTTATCCAACACATCAAAGGCATTGCTGATTTCCATTGTCCCCCCTTCTTTTTTATTGTTTTCCTTTCCTACTTCTGTAATTATGACTCCAGATTTGTCTTTAATATATTTGTTGTTCCTTCTCAGCATCCATTTTTCCCTTGTTAATTCCAATCGCTCCTATTATTTTCTTTCTTCTATTGATTTTATATTTCTTCCACCTGAATCCTCCTCATCTCCTCTCTGAATTTCTTCTATAGTTATGCATTTAAAGCCTTACACTCAGTCCCACCATGACATTGAAGCTTGGAACATTTGCAATATTTAGGAAGGTAATCATAATTAATCTTGATCCACTTTGATTTACTATTACCAGTTGCCTCATCTACTTCTGATATATTGATTCTGCTTGGATGATCTGCTAGTAAATCAATTTTTACTTTCACTTTTGCACAACTAGGCCTAATTCTATTTGTTGTTGCTAAATCTATTGTCAATGATTTTCCTACTGCAGATACCATTGAGAAAACAACCTCTCTTGCAAAGAAATTAGGAGAAGTTCTTGGAAGCTAAAACATACCACTGCTATTGAAGTTCCGTCCCCAGGCTTGAACCATGGGTCCCAAATCAAAGGCCTCATCTGAAAATATCTATCATGCACTTTCAGTTAGTAAGCGGGGGTGGACATCTTATTCACAAAATCCTCCAAAAGTGACAATTGAATCATGATGTATCTTTCCTCAATTAGCCCTATTGTAGCTCTGCCTTTGATACGACATTGAGTTGGAACTATGTTTCTTAATTCCTTAATGTCTATATTGTCATATGAGAACTAACCAAGGACTGCAAATGGTAAATCCTCTTTAATTGTCATCTGATGAACTTCTAAAGAATTCCATGCAATATATGGCTCTCCATCCACAAACGTAACTGTTTTGGATGGAATAGTAATCTGTGGGATACTTTGAACTACATTATTTGGCTTTAATAAATTAGCATATTTAAGTTGGTTAGGTAATTCGGTAGGCAAAATAGTAGGCTCAGTTTGGGGTTTTGTAGTACTTGTATCTGTACTACTACCATTATTTGTGGATGGTTTGAGGGGTGGGAAATTTATATCGTATACTGGATGTTATAGGAGGTGGACCAGTCTTCGGTGGAGGCTGTCCGCTGTCCGAAGTGGCCGGCGGCAGGCTAGGTTTTAGGATATTTAGTGGTGGCTAGAGTTAGTTTAGAGAGCGTTTTCTATCCGCATCTCGATTGAAATTTTCTAAAAGTTTAATGTATTTATCTTGGAGGACAAGCTCGAACTTGGAACTTTACGTTCCACTTGAACACCCTTCACCACTGGACTACCTCTATAAGGTAAATCTAAGTCAACACTTCCCAAAACCTGGAAGTCACAAGTGCAAGAGCTTTCTAAAACACGATGACAAGTCTTGAACATTATTACAACACTGTCTGAAGTAAAAGAAGACAGAAAATAAAAGGATATAGAGGAATCCAGTGCTGGGAAGACATCAACAGCTCACCCTGGATTCTAAATAAGAGCTCTCCAATACACATCCAGACCTCAATGCTCAACTCGCGCTCGAATCTGTACCTGTGCACAGAAGGTCCAGCAAGTGTAGAGTGAGTACGGGAAGCATATATACCCAACAACATCATTGATCGACCCTAACTATAGCAATGGAGAGGATTGGTACTTCCGATACTTCTTTTATTTCTTAGTTAGTCAAGATACATAGTTTATAAGGACTTTAACCTTGTAAGTAAAGATTCTACGGAGATCTAGGTCCGCATGGATGACATCATAATCAAATCATGAGAAAGCTCTAATCACATCGTGCACTTGCGAAAGTTCTTCGACAGACTTCGAAAGTTCAACCTGAAACTGAATCTGGCCAAGTGCGCGTTTGGAGTGTCTGCCGGAAAATTGTTGGGATTCATAGTCAGCCGCAGGAGGATAGAACTAGATCCCTTAAATATCAAAGACATTTAAGAATTACCACTGCCAGAGACTAAGAAAGACATCATAAGTTTTTTGGAGAGGTTGAACTACATTGGATGTTTCATAGCGCAATCCACGATAGTTGTGGAGCCCATACTTAAGCTGTTGAAAAAGGATGCGCCCACAAAATGAATGGACGAGTGCCGGAAAACCTTTGACACTATCAAGATATATCTCTCTAATCCGCCAATTTTGGTCCCTCCCAGATCGGGAAGCCTATTATTGTTGTACCTATCAGTGTCCGATAATGCTTTTGGATGCATTTTGGCGTAACACGATGAAACTGGGAAGAAAGAGCGAGCCATCTACTATATCAGTAAGAAATTCACCCCATGCGAGTCGAGGTACACCTTGGTAGAGAAAATATGCTATGCTCTGACATGGGTAGCCCAGAAGCTAAGACACTACTTGTCTACTGACACTACTTGTCGACTTACACTACCCACTTAATCTCCAAGATGGAAATCCTTTGAAATACATCTTACGCCAGCCCATGCCTATAGGGAAATTGTCCTAGTGGAAAATGCTTTTGAGAGAACTCAACATCACATACGTGGTCCAGAAAGTTTTTAAGGGACAAGCTTTGGCTGATTTGTGAGGAGAAAGTCCGGTCGACGAAGAGTTTGAACCGCTGAGGACATATTTCCCGGATGAGGAAATACTAACAATAGAGGAAAACATGGTCGAAACCTACTCAAGATGGATAATTTTCTTCGATGGTGCAGTTAATTATAAGGGTTCAGGAATCAGAGCAGTTCTAGCCTCAGAGACGGGTCAGCATTACCCGATGGCAGCGAAGCTCAACTTTTGATGTTTTAACAACATGACAGAGTACGAAGCCTGTATTATAGGTCTTCGCATGGCCCTCGACATGGATATCCAAGATTTATTGGTGTTAGGAGACTCAGATCAATTAATTCACCAAGTTCGAGGAGAATGTGCCACGAAAAATAAGAAGATCTCGCCATATGTAAACCTCGCACAAAGGTTATGCAAAAGGTTCAAAAATATCGACTTCCGACACATACCGAGAGCTCATAATAAATTCACTGATGCTCTGGAAACCATAGAATCCATTATATAACATCCTGAATGCAGTCACATTGACCCGCCGGAGATCAACATCAGGGAAGAACATGCTTATTGTTCTCACGTGGAAGAGGAACCGAATGGTAAACCGTGGTACGCCGACGTAAGCACATATCTGGAAAAAGGGGTGTATCCCAAAAATATCACAAGCAATCAAAAGAAAACCATCAGGAGAATGGCTAATGACTTCTTCTTAAACAAAGGAGTACTCTACAGGAGGACACCCAATCTAGAGCTACTCAGATGTGTCGATGCCGCAGAGGCCACAAAATTATTAGAAGAGGTATACACTAGGATTTGTGGTCAACATATGAATGGGTTTGTCTTAGACAAAAAGATCTTGAGAACAGGTTATTATTGGATGACTATGGAAACCGACTGCAGCAAATTCGTGCAAAGATGCCATCAGTGTCAGATTCACGGAGATCTAATCAGAGTCCCGTCGAGAAAACTCAACGTCATGAGCTCACCATTGCCATTTTAGCCTGAGGTATGGATGTTATTGCGCCCATAGAGCCAGCCGCATCCAATGGACACTGCTTCATTCTAGTCTCCATAGACTACTTCACTAAGTGGGTCGAAACTACTTCCCACAAGTCAGTGACAAAGAAGGTGGTAGCAAACTTTGTTCGAAACAACATTAAATGCCGATTCGACATCACAGAGTCAATCATAACTGACAATGGAGCAAATCTGAACAGTCATTTGATGAAGGACATTTCTGAATAATTCCGCATAACTCATCAAAATTCTACCGCCTTCAGGCCACAAATGAATGGAACTATAGAGGCAGCCAACAAGAACATCAAGAGGATACTGAGAAAAATGACAGACAATTATAAATGTTGGCATGAATAGTTACACTATGCATTGTTGGGATACCGAAGAACAAATCAGACCTCAGCAGAAGCAACTCCATATTTGCTTATCTACGGTACTGAAGCAGTGATACCAGCCGAGGTAGATATGCTATTACTTAGAATCATACAAGAAGAAGAACTGGACAACGCAGAATGGGTCCAAAAAAGATATCAGCAATTGGCTCTAATTGATGAGAAACGAATAGTCGTTGCGTGTCATGGTCAGCTATACCAGCAAAGAATGGCATGCGCCTTCAACAAATGGGTCAGAACCTGAATCTTTCAGCTAAGACAATTGGTACTCAAGAACGTATTTCCACACCAAGATGAGTACAAAGGAAAGTTCCTACCCAACTAGCAAAAGCCCTATACAGTTCGCAAAGTATTTTCAGGAGGACTTTTTAATCCTCGCAGAGATGGACGGCCAAGAGTAGACCAAAGCAATCAACTCAAACGCAATCACGAGATACTACGCATGAAGGAACACTCTTTCAATTTTTAATTGCATTTCTTTTACTTGTAATCACTATATAAGACCCATCTCTTACGACAGAGATATGTAGAAAAATTCTCATCGGATTTGGTCTTCTTCTTCTATAATAGAAAAAACAAATGACATTTCCTTGTAATATGAACTACATGATGACATGATTTCTCGAGGTGGGATACGTAGGCAGTCCACTTAGGGCTCAGTCACATTATTATAAAAAATCAACCATCTTTATTTCAAACCACGTTCGACCTGATTCCTTCCATGACATGATACATAGGCGCTCTATGAGCTCAGCCGCACTAAACAAAAAACCAAAGCAATCCCTATGAATCCTCTAAGACACGAAGATTCAAGATCACCTCACAAAGTCCCTGGACCCCCAGACTTGCAATTGGGGAAGAATTATTGAGAAGATCTCAAAAATTCAACCGACAAATCCTGCGTAAGAGCCAACCAATCGTAAACTTTCAACTGGGGTAAAATTTTTTAAAGGACCTCAAAAATTCCTTCACGACAATTCAACACGAGAGTTCGCTTAACTAGGGATTTTTTTTTTCGAGGGGATCTCAATAATTTCACTAAGACAAACAAGGAGCACGTTCAGAGTGCCACGGACGGTCAAATAACCTCGCTCGAAGCGTATATGTCATGACTATGAGATAATAATTTTTTAATAGATAAAAACATTTTTAGTCAAAGATTGTTTATATTTTTTATCAACATTTAAAAAAAATACTTTTTAGTACGATAAGTTAAATTCATCTCTCGTAATACCGAACCTAGTAGGGTAAGTGCCAGAAAGTAGAGAAACAACATAGCAGGAGTCGACGACACAGGTTGACCCCATAAAAAACTAATAACTTTTCTGTAATTACAGGTTTCCAAAACGTTGTCAGGATGACACTGATTTATTACACTAACTTGTTTGTTCATGATTGAAACAAGTATAGCAATGAAGAAACTCCGACACTAGAAGATGACGCGAGCCGACCATGAGAGCCATAAAAAGGACAAAGAACCGCAAAAGGGCAAAGAAAGATAAACCGACCATGTGAGCCATAAAAAAGACAAAGTGCCACAAGGGCGGCACAATCTAACCGTAAGAGCCATAAAAAGGACAAAACGCCACAAGTGCGACATAATTCAGCCATAAGAGTCATAAAAGGAGCAAAATACCACAAGGGCAGCACAATCCGACCACGAGAGCCATTAATAGAACAAAGCGCCACAAGAGTGACACAATCTGGCCATGAGAGCCATAAAAAGAGTGAAGCGCCATAAGGGCAGCATAATCTGGACATGAGACTCATAAAAGGAGCAAAGTGCCACAGGGGCGGCATAATCCGACCATGAGAGACGTAAAAGGAAAAATAAAAATAATTTGGTCATGAAAGCCATAAAAGGATGAAATGACCATCTGATCGGGAGGGTCACAGTTGACGAAATGATAAAAGAATGACGATCCAGCCTCAAGGGACATATCTGTCATAAACTGCATGTCGAGAGGGCCATTCATTCAAACACTGCCGGAGGATCATTCATACAAACTGCATACCGTGAGGGCCATTCATACAAATTGCATACCGTGAGGGCCGTTCATACAAACTGCATGTCGAGAATGTCATTCATACAAACACTGCCGAGAGGGCCATTTATATAAATACTGCCGAGAGGGTTATTCATATAAATACTGCCAAAAGGGCCATTCACACAAACCTTGCCGAGATCGTCTTCATACAAATTGCACGCTAAGAGGGCCATGCATACAAATACTTTCGAGAGGGTCATTCATACAAACTGAATGCCTAAATGGCCATTCATATAAACACTGCCGGGAGGGTCATTCATACAAATACTGTCGAGAGGGCCATTAATACAAATACTACTGAGAGGGCCATTTATTCAAACACAGATGAAAGGATCGTTCATATAAGCTGGATGCTGTAAGGGCCATTCATTTAAATAAACATGTCAAGAGGACCATTACTCATATTCAAATTTACATGAGCCAAACGATGTTAGAGGAGGCATCCATACCAATCGACAAAGTTATGCGAGCCAGACGGTGTTGGAGGAGGCATCCGCTCAAATAACATTCAACCAGAGAGATTATACTAGCCAGACGGTGTCGGAGGAGGCATCCCCTCAAACAAATTCAACAAAGTTATACGGCGTCGGAGGTGTCACCTACTCAAAATAGCTCACAGGTGTGGCAGAAAAAATAAATCAAACACGTCATTATCCTAGCAAACAGAAATAGGTCGGAAGCTACCAGAGGAGAAAAGCAAGCAAACTGGATCCAGGAGCATGCAGAGCAAACATGGAACTTTTTCTAGAGCAGCCGGTCAAAATAGTGTGCCAACAAGAGTCAAGCTCTCTAGACTTGGGCTTGAAGATCACTCCACACCATACTCAATCACAAGATAAGTTTTTAAATTTTTTGAAACCCCGCAACCGGTCGAGCACATACCAAAAATGTTTTCCAAAACCAGAAAATGCATTCCCGCATAAGGGATATCTTTTTTAACCTATTGAGTCAAAATACAAGTGGCCTAATTCCCAAAAACCGGGGATATGTAGGCTAACTCAACACTCGAGGATAGGTCATATTCTAACAAAATCATTCTGGAACCCTTTTAGCTCTGAAATTTGCTTTGTTTATTGCTTTCTAGAAGTCTAATTAAGTTGAACTACAAGTGGCATGAATTCTCATACAACCTGAGATATGTAGGAAAATCATAAACGAGGATCCGACCATAATTTTTAAGAATGCATAAAAGCGAGAAGTACTTTTCAATTTGTCGGGTAAAAGAAGGTTGGTCAAATTTCGTTGCTCAGGGATGGTCATGCCATCCTTGAACAACGAAAGGGTTGTTGTTGATACCTAATTTTTACCCTCTAATAATTTTATTTAATTATTCAAGATTCCCGAGTTACAGACGAAGTAAAATATACTTTTACAAGACGAAAATAATTTTACAAAATTATTCATTTGACAAAATATTATCCAGTATATATATTGTATATCATATCTTATTTTACATTATTATGATCAATAATTGTAATTTTTTTAAATTAAAGTAAAGATAATTAATTGTGCAACTAATTTCTTAAACCCTTAATTTAAAAGTAATCAATATTTTATTCCGTCAAAATTAGAAAAATTGTTTAATTGAATAGGATATTTAAATTACATCTCAAATTCAAATCATTTTACTCTAAAAAGGTTTTACATGATTTAAAGATTTCAATCTCAGATTAATGTCAATTTTGGGTTCAATTTGAAGCTCATGACTTAATCCAATCATAATTGAAATTGATTTGGTCATTAATTAATTTAAAAAATGGCCACATTTCAAATGCTATTTTAAATTAAAGGGTCAGCGTTGAGTCACTGTTTTAAAAGAAAAGGGGCGGCCAGGTCTGGCCCAATTGGACCGTGACCCGGCCCAATTCACTCTATTACCCAAATCAGACCAACCCCACCCCCAATTGTTTCCCCTTTCTTGCAATTGAAATTAGAAAGAAAGCCCTAGAGTTTCTTCCCCTCTTCGTTTCTTCCCCTCCAACGCTGAATATGGCAACATGGCAGGGTATGACACATTTTGCATAGACTTGTTCATCCAAATGTAATGACCCCTTTTAAGGAATCATGATGGCACTTACATTGTTCCCACCGGTAGGCGAACCACTCCCAATTAGGGATGGCAACATATCAGATCTGGATCGGATCCTACTAGATTCAGATCCAGATCCATTTTTCATACTTGTATCCAGATCCATCGAGTCCATAAAAATTAGATTCAAATCCGGATCCATCGGATCCACCGGGTCCACGGATCGAATCTGGTTCCACATGTAATTTTTTTTTCTAGAATAATATTTCCACTTGTTGAAACTTTTTTGACAAAATGAAACCCAATCTGATTGAGTTTGCTTGTTGGTTTACTTGATTGATTTTTTTCTTTTACTTCAAACTCAATAAAACCTTCCGAGTCCCTTTCTAAATCATCCACTCCACAAAGCAGAGGCACTGGAGGTAGGCTAGAAGAAGCATCATGACTTTTATTAGTAGCATTTGCATTATTGTTAGATTGTTCACCATCAATTTCCTACAAGTTAATAATAAAAAAATTGAAAAACACAATGAGTATATTGGCAGATATGGCATACAACAAACAGTAACTCACCATCACCAATCCTAGAACCAGTGTACACCCTAAAGCACATTTAAACTTCTCTTGAAGTAAAAGAACCATATTAAAGTGATAAATGATGCAAGAGAGGACGAAAATTGAACTCCTCTGTTTTCAAATGCAAGAAATATATAGCAATGAGGGTTTCTAATTTTGAAAGAAAAAACAATGAGGGTTTATGATTTTGAGAATTGGAGGCTTGGAGCTTGTAGGGTTACTTTTGTTAGAGATATGTTTCCGCTTAGTTTTTTATTGGGCCTTTTGAGAATTATGGGCTTAAACGTATGGATCACTTAAAAAATAAAATCCAAATCTGAATGTAAAATACAGAAATTATGAAATTTTTTAAGAAAATACTTATAAAATTATATTCTAGGTTATGGATATATTTAATAAAAAATGGATCAATGGGTCGGATACGAATCTCAAATACAAGATTCAGATTGAGATCCAATCCGTCAGAAACGGATCCGGGTCCGATCCGGATCCGTTGGGTCAAAATTTTGAAGATCCATATCCTATAAAACGGATCTGGATCCACCTGATCCGGACCGGGTCCAGGATCCACTGCCATCTTTACTCCCAATTAACCAACACAAATTTAATAAGAAATGCAGAATGAACAAAATACTTGATAAATCTGTCTATCATAATATAAAAGCAAAAATAAGTCTGAAAATTGACCATACGACCCCATGAATCCGATCAACAATTCAGGAGCTCTAACTGAATACAAGTTTGATAAAAGGACAACATAAGACAAATGTCTAAACAACAAAATATGAATGTCTATACATGTCTCTTGGATAAATAAAAGACAGTAATGAGATAGGAGCATCCAAGGGTATGCTGGAAAGGAGCATCCTCACCCTGAATATTTGTAATCAACCGGCTCAGACTCATACTCGAGGTTCTGAACTGGAGGAATGCACTGTATCTGCATCCAAAAAGAATGCAATAAGTGTAGCGTGATTACACAACCTACCCCCGTAGGCATCATATGCCGACAACGACGGAAGATACGTAACCGAAATAAATATCAAGTTGACTCTCAAATAGTTTTATACTAAGTAGTTCAATAGATTATAGAGTTCACCTTGTCCACATAATCATTCACGGAATCAAATAAGTCACCTTAATCGTATAAGATTTCATGAATCACGTAATCACCTCATTTGCGAAAGAGTACAATAACCAATAATACAAGTATCAAGTGATCAATAATCAATGCCCCTCATCAAATCCAAGTCCATATAACTATTACAACCACTTTACCAATCAACATGTAATCAATGCAATGATATATGTATGATATGAATGCAATGCATATGCTAGGTACCTTTCATCTCTAGCATACAAGCGTTCAGATTCTATGAACTGCATACTCATAGAGGACCCAGAAAGTCCATATATCCGTCCGAAATTTCTCAACGGACCCAACTCTTGGTTGTGATAATATCCGTTGTAGGCATGCAACCCGGTCCATTGCGTATCATCATCATCTCAGTGTTGTCAATCATCTCATAAAGTATTCTTACCTTTCTGGTCTCTTGTACCCACATCATTTTCATACCACTCTCATTTCAATATCATCAGAACTATGAGTGTATGAATGCAAATGATAATACAAGGATACTAATCAGGATGTATGAGATGCAACCCAGTATAAAAGCAAAAATAAGTCTGAAAATTGACCATACGACCCCATGAATTTGGTCAACAATACAAGAGCTCTAACTGAATACAAGTTTGATAAAAGGACAACATAAGTCAAATGTCTAAACAACAAAATATGAATGTCTATACATGTCTCTTGGATAAATAAAAGACAGTAATGAGATAGGAGCATCCAAGGGTATGCTGAAAATGAGCATCCTCACCCTGAATACTAGTAATCAACCGGCTCAGACTCATACTCGAGGTCCTGAACTGGAGGAAGGCAATGTATCTGCATCCAAAAAGAATGCAGCAAGTGTAGCATGAGTAAACAATATACCCCCATAGGCATCACAGGCCGACAACGACGGAAGATACATAATAGAAATAAATATCAAGTTGACTCAACGGGTCTACCCCCTATTGGAAGTGCTGAACCTATAAACAAATCCATTAGTTATCATGTTCTAAACATTAGAGTACTTAGCTGGATTGTCTAAGTTTGGCATCATGAAGCATAGGAAATAGTTTAGGGACCTAGGTCTTGTATATTGTGTATACCTCCATTTTCTTTCCTCCATTAGTCTTTCTTGTGTTTTTGTTTAAGGTATATGCTGATATACATTGGGATATACAGTCTGTATACCAAATATATTGAGTTATACAAGTTAGCTATATTACATGTGTATATTAGTGGAGTTCATGTTAAAAGTCGTTGGGTCTAGCCCAAACATATATCCTTGAAATTGTTTAACGTTAAGTGTTTGGGCCTGGTCCATTTGCTTCTCTTCTTCTCCTTGCGTAGATCCCTTTTTTTAATTGAACTGGGCTCAGCTCAACTTACTATTTTAATTGGAACATTAGGCCTAGTCTGTCTTGATTTTTTACGGCCCATGAGTGTCATTTCCTTTATATGTCTCATTACTCGTATTAATTGCACATTAATGTTAAATTATTTTCATTATATTTAGATGAGTTTAGGTGCTTTCTAACCATGATTTTACTTTTCCCATTTTCTGTTCCCGCGTGACTGGATGCGGGTCATTTAGGCTCAAGCCTTGTCAATTCAGTTGGGCCAAAGGTACAATAGATTCCTTTTCCATCAAGTCCGTTATAGCCGCGCATGAAGGCCCATCTATGAGTGAAAATAGCCAACTGGTGGACTTCGGTAGGCCCACCAGCCTATACTCTTTCTCTTTCATTTCAATATATATGTATTATATGTAATGTACTTGTATAAGAAATATTTTACAATATTATTGGAATCTGTATGATCACGACGTAGGATTAGGAAAAGATGATACATATATCGTTCAGATTAGAGTTACCACAAATTGATTACAAAATGGGCTAAAAAGACTTGTACGTTTTTAAGAAATAGAATAATTTTTAAAAGAAATGTGGACTGTTTTGATATAGGAATGGACCGTTCTTACTCTAATAAATTTGAGTTTTTTGACATCAAAAACTTGTACTGAATATAAGAAAAATGGGTCATGATAAATTGATATCAGAGCTTTAGGTTAAACGACTTTAAATACAAGAGAAATATCTAGTAGAGTCTTACAGATCGGTGCGAATATGTCCGTACTTATGTTCAAGAGGCTATGGGACATTTAGAAAACTTTAATTTCTTCATTCCTTTAGTGCTAGGTTGAATCAAATTGGTATCTGAAACTTCTTCTTCCTATTCTATCACCGATGGTGGTAATGCACTCTTAAATTCGTGCGTGAGTGGTTTGATATGACATCACGTGGTAGGGTATGAGATATGTTACCATGATACAGATGCATGACCAAGTACAGTCTTCCGCTATGAGTTGAAGGTGTAGTTGATTGAGGTTTATGTTTGGGGATCCCTCAGTTCGATGATATCTTGGGGAAGTGGAATTAGAAATACGGAGGTACAAGAAAGAGTAATTGGATGGATCAATCTCCGATGTATGAAGGAAAAAATTGGTATTTGACGTATTCATCAGGATAAGGTTGCAAGATGTTAAGTTGGGCTTCGACATGTCATAGATGTAGTTTGGAAGTGAGAACCAGTGATTGGTGAGTCCTTTCCAGAAATGACTATCTGTTTGGGATCAGGTGGCAATGTTACTTATGATGAATGAAGCTCAAGGGAGTAGACAGTCGCATTTATTCACTTAAGAGTGTGTTCGTGAGTGTAAGAGATCGTATATGAGTAGGTATGTTGTACTACATCATAGGCTAATGAAATCCAATGATCGACTAATAATAGTGACTCTAGTGTTGGACGAGTGTGGAGTTCTATTTGAGGGATTATCAGGTTTTGCATCTAGATTCTGGATAAGATCTGTGGGCATGTGGAAATTAAGGATTCGATAGATTCGTAGTTGATCTAAATTGGGATGAGTAAGATATCGTTTCGAGAATGGGGAGGATTTGGATTGGAAACAATGGAGATTCTTGAGTTAGGTGTGGTACATGTGGCATTATATTCGCATCTTTCAAATCGGATGAAATTGTTTTGTACGCTCCGATGAGTAGGTCTTTGGTATCGACTAAGTGTTATGACGAATGTTCTGTGGGGTTCATGTTTGGGCGCTTGTGGTGGACAATGTTAAGCATTGTTTATTAATGGCAATGAAGAATATTTAGCGTATTAAAGACTTGGAAGTAATTACACAAGGTAAGTGCTGAAATCGTAAGGTTAATGCGTTAGGATTTGGTAAGGTGCAAGGGTCGCGAGATTTGATACTTTCAGGATGGATAAAAGATAGTGAGGTCTCACTATTAGAGACTCGATGAGTGGAGGTGCAGTAAATGAGGCTGCAGGCTTTTGTCGAAATATTCATAGTTGGGTACGAGTTAAAAGAAAGTACAAGGAGGATTTGATGTGTTTAGAGTTCATGGGGTTCTACCAAATTTATGTATCAGGTGTAAGTTGACAAATATGAAGATGGTAATCATAAGGTATAGACCTTCGGTACTAAGTGAATGACTCAGATAGAATTCAACTTTTGGAGTCATGGGTGACAGTACATGGTTAATTATTCATGAGAACAAAAATTTAAGAGGGCACTGCATGTTATGTAAAGCCTATCCATTATATTTGGAATCAGTTAGGATGACTATCGATGATTTAGAATTGAGCATTTATTTTCAGGTTAGAATTGTTCAATTAAGGTCGGGTGCCTATGCTTATATTTACTAGAGGATTTATGGTAGTCTAGTAATCCACCGATAAGGGTTTGATAGATTTTGATTTAGAATGGAGGTATGACAGTGTTGTCGGTTCTGATTAAAGTATGGAAGTAAGATTGTTGATATTTCTCAGATGAAAATGATTCGAATAGTTCAATGGTTTGCACGGGTACTTGGTATGTATCGAAGAGGTACAAATGGTTATCTGATGTCTTAGAATGATCAATTAACTTTCTACGGAATTGGCACGGCAGGGTAACCAGTAGGTATGCTTATGAGTATGGTGATTCAGAGGTTCTATAAGAATTGTGCAATAGGTTTGGACAAAATGGTTTTGACTTCGGGATACAAACTAACGAGAATAGAATTTGCATAATCGGCCCAGGATTTGATCATATTTGAATGGAATTACTTAGAATGTTCTCAGATAAAACAAGGATACTTTCCTGACGGAAGAAAGCCATGACTTGGGCTTGTGTGTGTCTATGTGTTTCTAAAGGATGGTAGTGATTAAGGTGTTATTGGCGGATTCAATCGAACGCGTATAAAAGTATGGTTATAATCATGCCAGGGATTCAAATAGAGTCAGTTCTTATATTTGAGGATCAGTTATGAAATAAATTTCGGGTATGAAGAAATGGAGAGTTGTGTTTTTGAGCTTAGTTAATGGAGGCCTTGAGAGATACAGTGAATAAGCGATACTATAGGTATAATTCTGGCCTATTGGGGCTTCTTGAGGTTATGGTAGGAATTCCTTTGTTACTCATCATTTTTTGTACATTCTTTCTCTCAATTCAAGGATGAAGGTTTGTTTATTTGGTATCTGATGTAAGACCCATCCGATCATTTTTTAGCAAAAGACCCTTATTTGACTAAATTACCCTTCCTGTATACTCTATGTGGGGTTGGTGATGCGTGAGGATGGGTAGCACGGATCACGAGGTCCATTTATGTAGGTTTCGGAAGAAAAACCTAAAATAAGAATCTTAGAGTTGATTATATTGACTCAAAGTTGACTTTCAAGTATATGGGTTCGATTCAGGGTATCATCACTTCTGGTAGTTCCGGAGGATTAGTTATGACTTAGTCGAGTCGTTTGTTCACTTCCCGAGTCAATCAGAGGTATTTGTGGCCTTATTTATAAAATTTGGATATTTTATTATTTTGGGATATTCTTTAGAAAAGTATGCTTTAGCTCGGTTAAATGTGAAATTTGAGGGCGCGAGTAAGTTCGTAGCACTGATTAACTTATAAGAGCATGTCTGGTTTGTGTTTTGGGGGGTCTCCGAAGTGTTTGGTGGAAGTTTGAATTGAATTCCTAATTGCTGGTGTTTGGTGTCCGCCCCGATGGGTGGACTATCCGCTCATGTAGGTCTGCCTCTATAGAGGGTGTCTCGCAGAAGTAGGGTCCGAGTGACTGATGAGGTTCCGCCTCAGCAGAGAGTGATCACGCAATGGCGAATACGCCTCTGTGGGTTTTTGTTCGCTTCTGCACTGAGGTGAGGTGTCAAGTGACATTGGCTCAGTGAGCTCGATGTCCGCTGAAGAGAAACCGCGCCAGCGGAGTCGATGTATGCTGGGGTAGAATCGCAGTATCAAATAACCTAAATAAATTCCTAGGTCGAGTCACTTTCCCCAAAATAGTTTTCCTCGAACCTAGGGCTGCCATAAGGGAATTTCTGAAGATTGGGAGAAAATTCTTCATTTAAGGTAAGATTTCCACCCATTGTGATTAGATTTCATGATTTAAAGTATTTAATGGGGATATATTGTGCATGTGAATTGGGGAAGATAAGTTATAGTTTTCATATGAGATTAAGAGAGATTAAATCTTTGATTTAAGGGTGTCGTATGGGTTAGTTTACATAAATATTGTGACTTAGTATTGGATTATGTTAGATGATCATGTTGTAGCCTTTATTTTGAATATAGAAACCCTTTTTGATTTGGGGGAAATATAGGATTCATAAATTGGGGCTTTTTCTTAAATTATACAATTGATGGTGTTAATGAGCTTAGGTTTCTAATTAACTTAATGATATGATCTCCTACTATGTATTTATGATTTTTGGGTAATAAAGTTTAGATCTTGGTGACGTGGGCCTGGGGTTGGTTTTGCATGTCTTGATATGTTTAATGACTACGTCCTTGTCTTATGTATCAACTTTATATTAATGTATAGTAAATACATGATAGACTTTGATTTCCATGAGGCACTCTGAAAGGGTAAGGCTAGTGCAGATATTTTATTGATTGAGGCTCATGTTCGGCCTAGAGGTAGGCTACATTTTACTTTCACTAGACTCCAATAGAAGTATGTAATTAGTTATAAATATTGAGGAGTATTGGGAGAATTTTTGGGGTCCCACTTAAACGGTTATGATGAACGGTTGAGTGGGTACCGGTGTTGAACTGTGATGATGGGTGATTTGGGGAATCAACCTTAAGTTGATTCCGACTGCTGTTGATTGGGCTTGTCGCCATTATATGGGCTCGTCTCCATACTTGTTATTGTTATGCTTATTCATCACACATGTTTTCTATATGAAATCCTAATTGTACTTGGATTATATCTTATTGAATTCTTGAAAGCATGGCAAAGTCATCTCTGTATTTGGTTGCATCTCATTACATATTGGTTTCTTGCCTTGAATTGTCATTTGCATACACTCATGGCTCTGATGATACTGATTTGGAGTGGTATGAAAATGTTGTCATCCAAGGGATCGGGAAGGTAAGAATACTTATGAGATTTGCAACACTTATTTATGATGATACTACAGCCATAGAGCTGGGATCCGATGGAAAAATCCAGATGGTGATGATACGTAGGGGGCACGGGTTGCACGCCTGTAATAACAATTATTATAGCCAAGAGCTAGGCTCCGTGAAGAAATTTTAGAGGATTATATGAACTATGTTATATTCAGTTGATCTTATTCGTAGTACTATCATGTCGGTCATTAGAGAACTGGATAAGTCTTGTTTTGTCTGATAATTGGTAACCTTAGTTGATAGAAAGTCTTATAAAGAACTGATCGAAATGTTGTTGTGGTTGTTGGAATGTTGTTGTGGTAGTTAAATGACTCGTATATTATGCATGAGTATATCCCATTCCTAATCAAGCATAAGCGACGTAAGCTTTTACTTAGAGTATATTGAAGATGTTTAGATGAACAATATGTGTCCTACCCTTACTTGTATAGAACCGTAATCAGCCCAGAGGTGTTAGAGGAATAAGAAGTTAATGTGTTATGATTAGACTAATCGTGACACCTTGTGAAAAAGGATTGTAATGAGTTGTTGTGTACTACAGTCAACCTGTTCTATTTAAAGATTTGATGGCTTAGTTAGTTACTTTTTTTTTTCGTAATGAGGGAGAGATAGAATGGAGTTCTTCACGAAATTCAAAATAAAGGAATAAAAAACTAACAACATGAATATGATTCATGCAGAGTTTACTAATGAGTGGTAATGAGTGTGAAGTCTTTGCGTGCAATATGTATTGAATTTTGCTTGACTTAGGTTGAACTTTATGTGAACAATGTGACTTACATGGATTATTGAATTGTCGAGTGTAGGATTATTTGGTGTCTACTTGATATTTATCAATATTTTCATATCTTCCGTTATTGTCAGCCTATGATACTTACGGGGGTACATTGTGTACTCATACTACACTTATTGCATTCTTTTTGGATGCAGATACAACTCCTTATACCAGTTTGGGACCTCGAGTTCGAGTCTGAGGCGGTTGATTATCAGTATTCAGGGTTAGGATGCTACCTTTCGGCATGTCCTGTGATGCTTCTATCTTTCCTTGTATTTTACTTTCATTCGAGAGACAAGTACTGACACTTAGACTATGTTCTTTCTCAGTTTGACGTATGTATTGACAGTTAGAGCTTTTGTATTATTGACTAGATCTTTGGGGGTTTTATTTGATGTTTCATACTTATGTTCCGTTTTTATATTATGATCGACAGATTATATGAGTATTCTGTTATGTTTCAGCATTTCTTTCTTATATTATGCTAATGAGTGGGGAGTGTTCGCCTACCGGTGGGAATGTGTAGGTGCCACCACGATTCCTAAAAGGGGTCGTGATAATAACGCCTCGAATAGAGCAATCTCAATACTTGAATGGTAACTATTGTTGTACGCAGACTCCTCCAAATGCAAGAATTGGTCCCAATGACAACCAAAGTCAATAACACAGGCCCGCAACATATCCTCCAGGAAATGAATAGCCCGTTCAGACTGACCATCAGTCTGTGGGTGAAATGTTGTGCTATGCTCCACTCCAGTACCCAACTAATTCTGCATAGACAGCCATAAATGAGATGTAAATTGCGTGTCCTGATCCGAAATGATAGAAATGGCCACCCCATTCAAACGAACTATCTCAGAGATGTTGATTCTAGCCAATTTCTCTTAATTCTATGTAGTCTGAACTGAAATGAAATGCTTTGGGTCTGTTTTCCATTTTGTTGTTCGAGGCTCGAAATACTATTTTTGGGTGACGTTTTGGGTCAGAATCTTCCATATATCAATATGGGTGACTTTAGAATCGTGTGTTGATGTACTTTTCTTATTTGAATAGATTTTGACTTTCAAAGGCGTTACGAAAGAGCAAGGCTTCATTGTGACTATCAGACTTCCATTTCAGGCAAGTATAGGTGATGAGCACATGTATCGGGTACCGGTGACATGTTATTGGTACTTGTGCCATATAAATTGTATAGTGAATGCGATGCTTTGGGCATTAGCTGATAGATAGTATGTGTGGTCAAATTGGCATATTATCAAATCACGCCCCTATTGCCACAGCTGTAGATATAGGGATTTTGAGAATACGCCTTAACGACCAATGGTTAACGATGGCTCTGATGGGTGGTTTTGCTAGAATAGGCAATAATGAAATCACTGTGGGTATGAAGCTTGTACTTTTCAGTCTTTTTGCATATGCGCCTGTCTTATCTGATATTGTGCTACTTATCACTCCTAAATACTCGTTAAAATATGAAAGAAGCTAAATATGGTAACTTTATTGCGAAATTGATTAAAGGTCGGATTTGTATGGCTTATGTTGATGAAAGATTGAATCTTTACTGCATATTTTAGCTTCTTGTTGTTGCGCATGTCATATTCCTGCTTCATACTGTATCTCATGCAATATATTCGAGTATACATATGTGCGTTCGAGGGGATATGGTTTCAAATGGAGTGATGCGTTGATTATGAGGCCGAGTGGCTAGAGATAGGTATTGTGAGCCTAATAATGGCTAAGGAATCCGAAGGGAAATGATTCTGAGTGGTATATAGACCTCGCGATCATAATAATTTGCAGTTGTATGTGTTTGGCATAATGGGAAATAATTTTCCGACAGAACATATTTCTTTGGTATTCAATTAACTTAATTATGAAAAATGTTTTTTTCCAAAAAACGTATTTTGACAATGACATCTCTTATTTATGAAAAAAACATTTATTTACTAGATTCTCATCCCATTGACTTACTTCAATCGGTACATTATGTTAAACCTTTAATTCAAAATTATTATCATCAATCTATATTCTCTTATATTTTTGTGCGCCTTGCACGATTACTACATATCACAAACCTTTTTATCCATCAAAATATTGAAATATGATCCAAAAATGTTTTCTAACAATATACTAACATATTTTATGGAATATATTTTCCATAGAAAACATGTTCTACCCAGTGTAGCTATGCCACAAGTTAATTACTTGCACTTCCTAACTCCAAAACTAATCATGGATTATGAATTTTAGTAATTTTTAACTTTTGTAATAAAAAAGAAGTAAAACACCAGATTACCCAAATCAGCTTATTTAAAATTTGGACAAAAGTATCTCAATAAATTTGAAATTTCCTAATTTGACGGTAGTAACAATTTTTGTTAGGCATCTATAAAAACGACACACCGCTTCAATCTTTATGTATTCTGCTCCTAAAGAAAGCGCATTTTATGTTTTTTAGTATCAAATATAGATAGAAAGATGCTTAGGCATACTAGAAATTATAGTGAAAATATAGCTTTCTATTCTATGTGATTTAGACGTCGCCATAATTATCTTTAGCCCAGGAGAAATTTAACCTATTGTTTGGAAATCTGTAAGTCTGGCTAAGGAGGTCTTAATGAGATATTTAAGTTTTTCTGAGGACAAAAAGGCTTTAAAAGTTAGTTAAATATGAAACCTATCTTTTAGAAAAAATTAAGGAGCAAGAAAAAAGAATTAGCAAAATTCAGAAAATGAATGAGGAGAAGGAAATGAAACTTCTCTTCAACCAGCTTGTGGAGGGAAGGAGTATTAATGAACTAAGATTTTTTAAAGATGTTTTATGTTAAAATTGATAAGCTTAATGAAAGAAAGAAAATTCTCAATCAACAGCATCAGCCTTTTGAACCTCCAAATTTTTTAAAGATGTTTTAGTCATTTATGACGGTTGTTCTATTTTGTTGGAAAATGAACTAGTGTTATTCAGTCGACCATGTTATTTTGTAATATTTTGGACTCGTATTATGCACTCTTTCTCTTCAGTTTAGCAAATTATTTTAATTGATACAAAATATATTTCTTGCGTATGTTAAAATCTAGCAATTTTTACCCAATATATAGGAGTCTATTCAAGTCCATCTAATGAAAAGCCCCAATCCTTATAAACTACCAAAATACATATTCAGATCTAAAAGTTCACATTTCCTAATCGGTGTTTTTATCTTTTTCTCTGTGATTTCTCTTCTTCTTTATTGTTTGTCCTCTTTTATCGACCCCATCTTATGTTCTTCTCTGCCTCTTCCTTTATTCTTCTATGTTGGCTCCTTCATCTCCTCGATCACTTAATCTCTTTGAAACGATTTAGTGTTTGAAGATGTTGATAAGGGTTTTTCATTTTTAAATTTGTACGAAAGAGCTTTAGTCAAAATGGTAAAAATATGGTAGAGTTGGTGGATTTGAGGTGTTTGAAGGAACTTTGATGGTGGTTCACACAATGGAATAGCATATCTTTGGATCTACAGTGAGGGATGGTGTTTCAGAGAAAATCGAAAGTTGTTAATGACCTCACAGTGAAACGTAGTAGTTGTTGAAACCTTGGTAGAAATTTCAAGTAATTATTGGTTACTTTCTGAACTTGTTATTTCCGATTGTGGAATTGCAAATTATGTCATTAGTGTATAATTAATTCATACTCAATGAATAGTCAATAAACTTGATGAATGATTTATATATAATTAGTGTATGTTCACTATATAATATATACATTCTTATTATATATTTATCATACAAGGTATATATTGATTTTTTTCAAACATAAGGTGTAAATTCAGTGTATAATCAATGTATTCATTATCTCATCTTTTTTCTCTTTTTAGCGGCTAGAAGTGCTCTATTTTTAAGCATCTTAGTCTCCCAACTAGCCTCATAGACCAGATGATGCCTCCATTGAACATTTACTAAAGTTAGCTCTTTGGACCTCAATTTTCGAATTTTCCTATTCGGAATGGCTACCGACTCTTTCTCAAAAGTCAGATTTGGAACAGGCATTACTGAATCCCACTGAATCACTATGAACCATCTGAATAGTACTTTTTGAGCATGGAAATATGAAATATAGGATGAACACTAGACAAAACCAGGTGGCAAAGTCAACTCATAGGCTACCTCACTAACACGCTGAACAATCTCAAACAGGACAATTATACCTCGAGCTCAACTTTCCCTTCTTTCAATATCTCATTACAACATTCATGGATGAAACATTCAACAAAATCTAATGCTAACCATGAACTCCAAATCACGAACTTTCTGATCCGCGTAACTCTTTTGTCGACTCGGGCTGTGAGAAGTCTCTTCTGAATTGTTTGAACTCATCCAAGGAATCACTTAACAAACCGGTACTCCAAGGACTAACTTCAAATGCATCAAAAAAATGAATCAGAACGACACCTCCTACCATATAATTGTAATGACCCGTCCGGTAATTTTTAGCTGAAGATTCTTATTTGACTAAATTACCCTTCTTGAACTCTATGTGGGGTTGGTAATACTTGGCGATGGGTGACACAGATTCCGAGGTACATTTATGTAGGTTTTGGAAGGAAAACCTAAAATAAGAATCTTAGAAATGATCAATTTGACTAAAAATTGACTTTTGAGCATGTGTGTTTGATTTCGGGTTTCGTCGCTTCCAGTAGTTTCGGAGGGTCAGTTATGACTTAGTTGAGTCATTGGTTCACTTCCCGAGGCAATCAGAGGTATTTATGGCCTTATTTGTAAAATCTGGATACTTGATTATTTGGGAAATTCTTTAGAAAAGTATAATTTAGCTCAGTTAAATGGGAAATCTGAGGGCGCGAATGAGTTCATAGCATTGATTACCTTAGGAGAGAATGTCTGGTTTGTTTTTAGTGGGTCTCGAGAGTGTTTCAGGTGTTTGGTGAAAGTTTGAGTTGAATCCCAAATTACTGGTGTCTGGTGTCCGCCTCGGAAGGAGGGGGGGTGGGTGGACTATCCACTTCTGCATGTCCACCTCTACAGAGGTTGGCTCGTAGAAGTGGGATTGAGGTGATTGGTGAAGTTCCACCTCGGCGGAGGGTGATAACGTAGGGGCAAATGTGCCTCTGCAGGTTTTTGTTCGCTTCTTCACTGAGGCAAAGTGTCAAGTGACATCGGCTCAGTCGATGTCCACTAGGGCGGAATCGATGTATCAGGTAACATAAATAAATTCCTAGGTCAAGACACTATCCCCAAAATAGTTTTCCCCAAACCTAGAGCTGCCATAAGGGAATATCTGAAGATTGGGAGTAAATTCTTCATTTAAGGTAAGGTTTCCACCCTTTTTGATTAGATTTCATAATTTAAAAACTTTAATGGGGATATAGTGTGCATGTGAATTGGGAAGATAAGTTATAGTTTTCATATGAGATTAAGAGAGGTTAAATCTTTG
Organism: Anisodus tanguticus; assembly: GCA_034509755.1. Taxonomy (NCBI): domain Eukaryota; kingdom Viridiplantae; phylum Streptophyta; class Magnoliopsida; order Solanales; family Solanaceae; genus Anisodus; species Anisodus tanguticus. Next base: position 29,752,113 of record CM067558.1, read on the forward strand.
ATTTAAGGGTGTTGTATGAGTTAGTTTACTTAAATTTTGTGAATTAGTATTGGATTATGTTAGATGATCATGTTGTATCCTTTAATTTGAATATAGAAACCCTATTTGATTTCGTGAATTTTAGGGTTCATAAATTGGGACGTTTTCTTTAATTTTGCAATTGAAGGTTATAATGAGCCTAACTTTCTAATTAACTTAAGGATATGATCACCTAGTATGTATTTATGCTTTTTGCGTAATAAAGTTTGAATCATGGTGACATGGGCCCGAAGTTGGTTTTGGATGTCTTGATATATTTATGGACTACGTCCTTGTATTATGTATGAGCTTTATATTAACGTGTAGTAAATGTGTGTTAGACTTCGATTTCCACGAGGCATCCAGAAGGGCAAGGTCAGCATATATATTTGATTGTTCGAGGCTCATGTTTGGCCCAGAGGTAGGCTACGATTTACTTTCACTAGACTCTGATAGAAGTATGTGGTTAGTTATAAATATTGAGGGGTATTCTGCGTGTTTTAGGGGTCCCACATAAATGATTGTAATGAATAGTTGAGTGGGTACCATTTTTGAACTGTGATGATGGGTGATTTGGGGAATCAACCTTAAGTTGATTTTGACTGCTGTTGATTGGGCTTGTCGCCATTATATGGGCTCGTCGCCATACTTGTTATTGTTGTGCTTATTCATCACACATGCTTTCTATATGAAATCCTAATTGTACTTGGATTATATCTTATTGAATTCTTGAAAGCATGTGATAGTCATCTCATTAGATATTAGTTTCTTGCCTTAAATAGTCATTTGCATACACTCATGGTTCTGATGATACTGATTTAGAGTGGTATGAAAATATTGTCATCCAAAGGATGGGGAAGGTAAGAATACTTATGATATTGGCAACACTTATTGATGTTGATACTACAACCATAGAGCTGGGATCCGATGGAAAATTCTAGATAGTGATGATATGCGGGGGAACGTGTTGCACGCCTGCAACAGTTATTATAGCCAAAAATTGGGCTCTGTAGGGAAAGTTTAGTAGATCTTATTGGGGCAGGGTGGATGAAATGAAGGCTGGCATCTGGAGTCTTGTGCGACAAAAAGTTTCCACCAAAACTTAAAGGCAACTTCTATAGGGTGGTGGTTAGACCAACTATGTTGTATGGGGCTGAGTGTTGGCCAGTCAAGACTTTGCACAAACAAAAGATGAAAGTTTCGGAAATGAGGATGCTGAGATGGATGTGTGGGCATACAAGAAGAGATATGATTAGAAATGATGATATCCGGAAGAAAGTGGGAGTGGCCTCGGTGGATGATAAGATGCGGGAAGCGAGGTTGAGATAGTTCGAGCATGTGTAGAGGAGAGACACAGATGCCCCACTGCGGAGGTGTGAGAGGTTGGATATGGACGGGTTCAGAAGGGGTAGAGGTAGGCCGAAAAAGTATTTGGGAGAGGTGATTAGATGGGATATGGCGCAGGTGCAACTTAGTGAGGATATGACCTTAGATAGGGGGTTGTGGAGGACAAAAATTAGGGTAGAAAAGTAGTAGGTACTCGAACGTAGTCCAACTTATGCTTACAAATTGATAATTGATAGTTGTAGTGTTATTACTGTAGGCCCGATTAGCCTATCACACTTATAGGTACATTATTGCTTTATAATCCACTGTAGTTTGATTTCTGCTACTATGTGTTCTTTAGTGTATTTTGTTTAGCTTATTTAGTTGTGTTAGCTACTGCTCCATTTTGTTCGAATGCACTTTATACTGCTTTAATTCCTTATTGAGTCTGACCGTTTTTCTTGCTTGACTCTTTACTCTTACTTTACTCTTGCTTTGTTTTGATTGCCTAGCTTGTGATTATGCTTTGTTTTGAGCCGAGGGTCTCCCAAAAATAGTCGCTCTACCTACCAAGGTGGAGTTAAGGTCTGTGTACACTTTATCCTCCCCAGACCCCACGGTATGGGATTTCACTGGGAATGTTGTTGTTATTGTTGTTGTATATGGACTTTGTGGGTCCTCTACGAGTGTGCAGTTCATAAAATTTGAACATTTATATACTGGAGGATAAAGGTATATGGCATATGCATTGCATTCATATCCTACATTCATTATGCATTGATTATTTGTAGCTCAGTAATGTGATATCGATCAGTTATTGGAATTTAGGTGATATCCTGATTAAATGACTGGAGTGATTGTATTGGGCTAGATTGGGTTCCATGATTGGCTTATTCTTTGTGTAATGGCTATGTGGTTATCCCTTTATGAGTCTGAGTACTCGTTGTTGAACTATGTTGTGGTCAGTGGATCTTATTAGTATTATTATCATGTCGGTCATTAGAGAACTGGATAAGTCTTATATTTCCTGATAATTGATAACCTTAGTTGATAGAGAGTCTTGTAAAGAACTAATCGGAATGTTGTTATGGTAGCTGGAATGCTGTTGTGGCAGTTAAATGACTCATTGGTAATGCATGTGTAGATCCACTCTCTAATTAAGGATAAGAGGTGTAGGCTTCTACTTAGAATATATTTTTAAGGACGTTTAATGAACAATATGTGTCATGCCCTTATATGTATAGAACCGTAATCAGCCCAGAGGTGTTAGAGTAATAAGAAGTTAATGTGTTATGATTAGACTAATTGTGATATCCTATGAAAATGATTGTGATGAGTTGTTGTGTACTAGAGTCAACCTATCCTATATGATGATTTGATAGCTTGGTAGGCGGTGACAATAGAATATGATTTATACAGAGTTTACTGATGATTGGTAATGAGTGTGAAGTCCTTGCGTGCAATATGTATTGAATTGTGCTTTACTATGGTTGAAATTTATGTGAACAATGCGACTTACATGGGTTATTGAATTGTCTAGTATAGGATTATTTGGTGTCAACTTGATATTTATCTCTATTGGCATATCTTCTGTCACTGTCGGCCTATGATGTCTATGGGGGTACGTTATGTACTCATACTACACTTGATGCATATACAACTCCTTATACTAGTCCAGGACCTCGAGTTTGAGTCTGAGTCGGTTGATTATCAGAATCAAGGGTGAGGATGCTACCTTCCTGCATGCCATGAGATTCTTCTGTCTTTCCTTGTCTTTTACTTTCATTCGAGAGACATGTACTGACACTTAGAATATGTTCTTTCTTAATTTGAAGTATATGTATTGACAATTAGAGCTCTTGTATTATTGACTAGAACTTGGGGGGTTGCATTTGATGTCTCAGACTTATGTTTCATTTTTATATTATGATCGACAACTTATATAAGTATTCTTCTATGTTTCCTCATTTATTTCTTATATAATGATAATGAGTGGGGAGTAGTTCGCCTACAGATGGGAATGTGTAGGTGCCACTACGATTCCTAAAAGGGGTCATGACAAATTTGATATTAGAGCTTTAGGTTAAACGACTTTAAATACAAGAGAAATATCTAGTAGAGTCTTGCAGATCGGTGCGAAGATGGCCATACTTATGTTCAAGAGGCTATGGGACATTTAGAAAACTTTAATTTCTTCGTTCTTTTCATGCTAGGTTGAATCAAATTGGTATTTAAAACTTATTCTTCGTATTCTATCACCGATGGTGGTAAGGCACTCTTAAATTCGTGCGTGAGTGGTTTGATATGACATCACGTGGTAGGGTATGAGATATGTTACCATGATACAGACGCATGACCAAGTACAGTCTTCCGCTATGAGTTGAAGGTGTAGTTGATTGGGGTTTATGTTTGGGGATCCCTCAGTTCAGTGATATCTTGGGGAAGTGGAATTAGAAATACGGAGGCACAAGAAAGAGTAATTGGATGGATCAATCTCCGATGTATGAAGGAAAAAATTGGTATTTGACGTATTCATCAGGATGAGGTTGCAAGATGTACGAGGGTGAAATTCGTATAAAGTTATGAAAGGTTAAGTTGGGCTTCGACATGGCATATATGTAGTTTGGAAGTGAGAACCAGTGATTGGTGAGTCCTTTCCAGAAATGACTATCTATTCGGGATAAGGTGGCAATGTTACTGGTGATGAATGAAGCTTAAGGGAGTAGACAGTCGCATTTATTCACTTAAGAGTGTGTTCGTAGGGTCACTTGGTGCTTCGAAGTTAGCGAGAAAAAAAGATTATTTATTGTGAGTTATTTCGCAGTTGGTTGGTATAGTGTGAGTGTAAGAGATCGTATATGAGTAGGTACATTGGACTACATCGTAGGCTAATGAAAGCCAGTGATAGACTAATAATAGTGACTGTAGTGTTGGACAAGTGTGGAGTTCTATTTGAGGGATTATCGGGTGTTGCATCAAGATTCTGGGTAAGATATGTGGGGATGGTATATAAAGGTTAATACTTTAGAAGTTCTATAATTACTGGTATAATGACTTTGGAAGTTGACCGAAGGACAGGGAAAATTACACGGTTAGTTGGATGTGTTATGGCTCAGCAAAATAAGGTAAGGGTTGGTTTTTCACAGGCAAGCATCGTAATAGACTCTCGAATAAGGTGTTGGTCAATGGAAATATTTATGGTAATAGACAGATGACGGTTGATCTAATACTAGTGTGAAAAGCTTCAAGTATGGATGATCGGGTTAGTAACTTCTGAACCAATATAGATGAAGGATTAGTTTGGTTAAGGGTTTTCGGCAAGGGTACTTCGAGGAAACTATATGAGAATGTTAACGTATATGCGATAACTAAGGATTAACTTTGGATTATAGACCAGTTCAGTGATGGTTTGGGTTATCACTTAGGTACTAAATAATGGTTGGTCGGACTAACCAGAGTGGGTCGATGCCTTTTCTAGTCGAGGAATATCATAAAGGATGGTACATGGAATGTGCCAAATTTTGGGAAGAGATTTCATTTTAAGGGTTCGAGTGAGGCAGGGGAAACTCTCTGTGATAGGTATGCTGCGTTCCACTAATTTTAGGATCGGCTCCGTTATTTTATGAGGCCTATGATATTTCAGTGCACTCTGGGATGGGCTTGAGTAATGATCGGTTGTTAGTGAGAAATGTGATTGAAAGGAAATGTGGAAATTAAGGATTCGATAGATGCGTAGTTGATCTAAATTGGGATGAGTAAGATACCGTTTCGAGAATGGGGAGGATTTGGATTGGAAACAATGGAGATTCTTGAGTTAGGTGGTTCATGTGGCATTATTTTCGCATCTTTCAAATCGGGTGAAATTGTTTTGTACACTCCGATGAGTAGGTCTTTGGTATCGAATAAGTGTTCTGACGAATGTTCTGTGGGGTTCATGTTTGGGCGCTGGTGGTGGACTATGTGAATCATTATTTATTAATGGCAATGAAGAGTATTTAAGGTATTAAAGACTTGGAAGTAATTACGCAAGGTAAGTGCTGAAATCGTAAGGTTAATGCGTTAGGATTTGGTAAGGTGTGAGGGTCGCGAGATTTGATACTTTCTGGATGCATAAAAGGTAGTGAGGTCTTACTATTAGAGACTCGATGAGTAGCGGTGTAGTAAATGAGGCCGCAGGCTTTCGTCAAAATATTCGTAGTGGGGTACGAGTTAAGAGAAAGTACAAAGAGGATTTGATGTGTTTAGAGTTCATGGGGTTCTACCAAATTTATGTATCAGGTGTAAGTTGAGAAACTTAAAGATGACAATCATAAGGTATAGATCTTCGGTACTAAGTGAATGAATCAGATAGAATTCAACTTTTGGAGTCATGGGTGACAGTACATGGTTAATTATTCATGAGAACATAAATTTAAGAGGGCACTGCATGTTATGTAAAGCCTATCCATTATATTTGGAATCAGTTAGGATAACTATCGATGATTTAGAATTGAGCATTTATTTTCAGGTTAGAATTGTTCAATTAAGGTTGGGTGGCCTATGGTTATATTTACTAGAGGACTTATGGTAGTCTAGTAACCCACCGATAAGGGTTCGATAGATTTTGATTCAGAATGGAGGTATGACAGTGTTATCGGTTCTGATTAAAGTATGCAAGTAGTATTGATGATATTTCTCGGATGAAAATGATTCGAATAGTTCAATGGTTTGCACGGGTACTTGGTATGTATTGAGGAGGTACAAATGGTTATCTGAAGTCTTAGAATTATCAGTTGATTTCCTACGGAATTGGCACGACAGGGTAACCAGTAGGTATGCTTATGAGTATAGTGATTCAGAGATTCGAGAAGAATTATGCAATGGGTTTTGACTAAATGGTTTTGACTTCGGGATACAAACTAACAAGAATAGAATTTGCACAATCGGCCCTGGATTTGATCAGATTTTAATGGAATTACTTAGAATGTTCTCAGATAAAGCAAGGATACTTTCCTGACGGAAGAAAACCATGACTTGGGCTTGTGTGTGTCTATGTGTTTCTAAAGGATGGTAGTGCTTAAGGTGTTATTGGCGGATTCAATCGAACAAGTATAAAAGTATGGTTATAATCAAGCTAGGGAATTCAAACAGAGTCAGTTCTTATATTTCAGGATCAGTTATGAAAGAAATTTCGGGTATGAAGAAATGGAGAGTTGGGTTTTTGAGCTTAATTAAAGGTGGCCTTGATAGATACAGTGAATAAGCGATACTACAGGTATAATTCTAGCATATTGGGGCTTCTTAAGGTTATGGTAGGAATTCCTTTGTTACTCGTCATTTTTTGTACATTTTTTCTCTCAATTCAAGGACGAAGGTTTGTTTAATTGGTATCTGATGTAATGACCCATCCGATCATTTTTTAGCTAAAGACCCTTATTTGACTAAATTACCCTTCATGTATACTCTAACTGGAGTTGGTGATGCGTGAGGATGGGTAGCACGGATCCTGAGGTCCATTTATGTAGGTTTCTGAAGGAAAACCTAAAATAAGAATCTTAGAGTTGATTAATTTGACTCAAAGTTGACTTTCAAGTATATGGGTTCGATTCAAGGTATCGTCACTTCCGGTAGTTCCGGAGGATCAGTTATGACTTAGTCGAGTCGTTGGTTCACTTCCCAAGTCAGTCAAAGGTATTTGTAGCCTTATTTATCAATTTTGAATATTTGATTATTTTGGGATATTCTTTAGAAAAGTATGCTTTAGCTCGGTTAAATGCGAAATCTGAGGGCGCGAGTTAGTTCGTAGCACTGATTACCTTAGAAGAGCATGTCTAGTTTGTTTTTAGGGGTCTCCGAAGTGTTTCGAGTGTTTGGTGGAAGTTTGAGTTGAATTCCTAATTGCTGGTGTCTGGTATCCGCCCCAATGGGTGGACTATCCGCTCTTGTGGGTCTTCCTCTATAGAGGTTGACTCGCAGAAGTAATGTCTGAGTGATTGGTGAGGTTCTGCCTCAGCAGAGGGTGATCTCACAATGGAGAATGCGCCTCTGTGGGGTTTTGTTCACTTCTGCACTGAGGTGAGGTGTCAAGTGACATCGGCTCAGTGAGGTCGATTCCGCCGAAGCGAGACCGTGCCAGTGGAGTCGATGTCCGCTGGGGTAGAATCGCAGTATCAAATAACCTAACTAAATTCCTAGGTCGAGTCACTTTCCCCAAAATAGTTTTCCTCGAACCTAGGGCTGCCATAAGGGAATTTCTGAAGATTGGGAGTAAATTCTTCATTTAAGGTAAGATTTCCACCCTTTGTGTTTAGATTTCATGATTTAAAGTCTTTAATGGGGATATATTGTGCATGTGAATTGGTGAAGATAAGTTATAGTTTTCATATGAGATTAAGAGAGATTAAATCTTTGATTTAAGGGCGTCGTATTAGTTAGTTTACTTAAATATTGTGACTTAGTATTGGATTATGTTAGATGATCATGTTGTAGCCTTTAATTTGAATATAGAAACCCTTTTTGATTTGGGGGAAATTATAGGATTCATAAATTGGGCCTTTTTCTTAAATTATACAATTGATGGTCTTAATGAGCTTAGGTTTTTAATTAACTTAAGGATATGATCACCTAGTATGTGTTTATGATTTTTGGGTAATAAAGTTTAGATCTTGGTGACATGGGCCTGGGGTTGGTTTTGCAAGTCTTGATATGTTTAACGACTACATCATTGTATTATGTATCAACTTTATATTAATGTATAGTAAATGCATGTTTGACTTTAATTTCCATGAGGCACTCTGAAAGGGAAAGGCCAGTGCATATATTTTATTGATTGAGGCTCATGTTCGGCCTAGAGGTAGGCTACAATTTACTTTCACTAAACTCCAATAGAAGTATGTAATTAGTTATAAATATTGAGGAGTATTGGGAGTGTTTTTGGGGTCCCACTTAAATGGTTGTGATTAGCGGTTTAGTGGGTACTGTTGTTGAACTGTGATGATGGGTGATTTGGGGAATCAGCCTTAAGTTGATTCCAACTGCTGCTGATTGGGATTGTCGCCATTATATGGGCTTCTTATTGTTATGATTATTCATCACAACACACATGTTTTCTATATGAAATCCTAATTGTACTTGGATTATATATTATTGAATTCTTGAAAGCATGTCATAGTTATCTCTGTATTTGGTTGCATCTCATTACATATTGGTTTCTTGCCTTGAATTGTCATTTGTATACACTCATGATTCTGATGATACTGATTTGGAGTGGTATAAAAATGTTGTCATCCAAGGGATCAGGAAGGTAAGAATACTTATGAGATTTGCAACACTTATTTATGATGATACTACAACCATAGAGCTGGGATCCGATGGAAAAATCCAGATGGTGATGATACGTAGGGGGGACGGGTTGCATGCGTGTAACAGTTATTATAGCCAAGAGCTTGGCCCCGTGGAGAAATTTCAGAGGATTATATGGACTTTGCAGGTCCCCTACGGGTGTGCAGTTCATAAAATTCAGAAGAGTATATGGACATTCATTATGCATTAATTATTTGTAGATCGGTAATGTGATATGGATCGGTTATTGGAACTTGGATGATACCCTAATAAAATGATGGGAGTGATTGTATTGGACTGGATTGGGTGCCATAATTGTCTTGTTCTCTGTGTAATGGCTGTGTGGTTACCCTTTTATGAGTCTGAGTACTCGTTGTTGAAATATGTTATAGTCAGTGGATCTTATTGGTAGTACTATCATATCGGTCATTAGAGAACTTGATAAGTCTTGTTTTGTCTGATAATTGGTAACCTTAGTTGATAGAGAGTCTTATAAAGAACTGATTGAAATGTTGTTGTGGTAGCTGGAATGTTGTTGTGGTAGTTAAATGACTCGTATATTATGCATTAGTAGATCCCATTCCTAATCTAGCATAAGCGATGTAAGCTTCTACTTAGAATATATTGAAGATGTTTAGATGAACAATATGTGTCCTACCCTTACTTGTATAGAACCGTAATCAGCCCAGAGGTGTTAGAGGAATAAGAAGTTAATGTGTTATGATTAGACTAATCGTGATATCTCGTGAAAAGGATTGTGATGAGTTGTTGTGTACTAGAGTCAACCTATCCTATTTAATGATTTGATGGCTTAGGTATGTACTTTTTTTCGTAATGAGGGAGAGATAGAATGAAGTTCTTCACGAAGTTCAAAACAAAGGAATAAAAAACTAACAACATGAATATGATTTATACAATATTTATTAATGAGTGGTAATGAGTGTGAAGTCTTTGCGTGCAATATGTATTGAATTTTTCTTGACTTTGGTTGAACTTTATATGAACAATGTGACTTACATAGATTATTGAATTGTCGAGTATAGGATTATATGCTGTCAACTTGATATTTATCTATATTACATATCTTCCGTCATTGTCAGCCAATGATACTTACAGGAGTACATTGTGTACTCATACTACACTTGCTAAATTCTTTTTGGATGCAGATACAACTCCTTATACCAGTTCGGGACCTCGAGTTTGAGTCCAAGCTAGTTGATTATCAGTATTTAGGGTTAGGATTCTACCTTCCGGCATGTCCTGGGATGTTTCTATCTTTTCTTGTATTTTACTTTCATTCGAGAGACATGTACTGACACTTAGACTATGTTCTTTCTCAGTTTGACGTATGTATTGACAGTTAGAACTTTTGTATTACTGACTAGATCTTTGGGGGTTGTATTTGATGTTTCAGACTTATGTTTCATTTTTATATTATGATCGACGGATTATATGAGTATTCTGTTATGTTTCCACATTTCTTTCTTATATTATGCTAATGAGTGGGGAGTGTTCGCCTACCGGTGGGAATGTGTAGGTGCCACCACGATTCCTAAAAGGGGTCGTGATAATAACGCTTCGAATAGAGCAATCTCAATACTTGAATGGTAACTATTGTTGTACGCAGACTCCTCCAAATGCAAGAATTGGTCCCAATGACAACCAAAGTCAATAACATAGGCCCGCAACATATCCTCCAGGAACTGAATAGCCCATTCAGACTCACCATCAGTCTGTGGGTGAAATGTTATGCTAAGCTCAACCCAGTACCCAACTAATTCTACATAGACCGCCAGAAATGAGATGTAAATTGTGTGTCCTGATCTGAAATGGACACCCCATGCAAACGAACTATCTCCCAGATGTAGAAATGCTTTGGGACTGTTTTTCCATTTTGTTGTTCGAGGCTCGAAATACTATTTTTGGGTGACGTTTTGGGTCAGAATCTTCCATAAATCAATATGGGTGTCTTTAGAATCGTGTGTTGACGTACTTTTCTTATTTGAATAGATTTTGACCTTTCAAAGGCATTACGAAAGAGCAAGGCTTCATTGTGACTATCAAACTTCCATTCCAAGCAAGTTGAGGTGATGAGCACATGTATCGGGTACTAGTGACATGTTATTGGTACTTGTGCCATTTAAATTGTTTAGTGAATGCCATGCTTTAGGCATTAACTGATAGATTGTATGATCCTATGGATCTGTGATTGGGGTATGAAACTTGTACTTTTCAGTCTTTTTGCATATGTGCATGTCTTATCTGATATTGTGCTACTTATCACTCCTAAATACTCGTTAAAACATGAAAGAAGCTAAATATGGTAACTTTATTGCGAAATTGATTAAAGGTCGGATTTGTATGGCTTATGTTGATGAAAGATTGAATCTTTACTGCATATTTTAGCTTCTTGTTGTTGCGCATGTCATATTCCTGCTTCATATTGTATCTCATGCAATATATAAGAGTATACATATGTGGGTTCGAGGGGATATGGTTTCAAATGGAGTGATGCGTTGATTATGAGGCCGAGTGGCTAGAGATAGATATTGTGAGCCTAATAATGGCTAAGGAATCTGAAGGGAAATGATTCTAAGTGGTATATGGACCTCGCGATTGCCCATGGGTCGCGATTCGTTAATGTTAGAACGTGTGTATACCGGTGATGGAAAGGTCTTGCATTGCAAAGCATTTGCATATGATTCATCTCATTGTTCTTTGTTTCTTTATTTGCCTAAATTATCTACTTGTTGCACTCTTTTGTGTGCAAACTCTATTCCTAGCACGAGCGGAGCTCGACATGATGTCGGCCGTTGAAGAGGTTATTCTAGACGATTCGGGGTGAGCCATCAGTGCGATCCATGGCATCGAATCCTCTCACCTATCCTTTACTTTTTATGTTTTCATATTTGGACAATTTATGTATTTTTCGGATGTATTCTCAGACATGTATTACTTTCTAGCTAGTTCTTGTACTAGTGATATCAGTCTTGGGAATTTGTAGTATTTTCGTATTATTTATATTATGAGACCATTTAAGACTTAAATTGATTTGATTTAACTATTTCCGCATTTTATTTCTCTAATTTATTTTGCTTAAATGGTTGTGGTTGGCTTACCGACTCTTGGCGTTAGTGCCATCACGGCTTGGTAAATTGGGTTGTGACAACTTCACAAACATATTAAATCTTTTGCCACAATAGATCAACTAGTGATGACAATACAAAGATTTCTACGTATTTGCTTTGTCTAGTAAAATAATAAGATCATTTGCCATAAGTATATATTTCGTGACAAAATTATTTTACCAATATATGTACAACACAACAAAAATTCAGAGTAATAAGTAATAGTCCTTAACCACAAAATATGTCTTTTCAAAATTTTCGTCCCATAGGCCAAAATTAGTTAGTGGGGCTAGCCAAAAAATACTAAATATATACATTGACTATGTAAATAACATATATATTGTCAGATATCTCTATAACGACATCCTCATATGACAACACCTCTCTATAATAATCAAGTTTTTCTCAGAAGCGACTTTTTATGTTATATTTTACCTCTCTATAACAGTTTTTACCTATAACAACAACAATCATATTTCATACTTATGTTCTGTTTTTATATTATGAACAACGGATTATATGAGTATTATGTTATGTTTCCGCATTTATTTCTTATATTATGCTAATAAGTGGGGAGTGTTCGCCTACCGGTGGGATTGTGTAGCTGCCACCACGATTCCTAAAAGGGGTCGTGATAATAATGCCTCGAATAGAGCAATCTCAATACTTGAATTGTAACTATTGTTGTACGCAGACTCCTCCAAATGCAAGAATTGGTCCCAATGACAACCAAAGTCAATAACACAGGCCCACAACATATCCTCCAGAAACTGAATAGCCCGTTCAGACTGACCATCAGTCTATGGGTGAAATGTTATGCTAAGCTCCACTCCAGTACCCAACTAATTCTGCATACACCGCTAGAAATGAGATGTAAATTGCTTGTCCTAATCTGAAATAATAGAAATGGACACCCCATGCAAATGAACTATCTCCTAGATGTAGATTCTAGCCAATTTCTCTAAATTCCATGTAGTCTGAACTGAAGTAAAATGCTTTGGGACTGTTTTTCCATTTTGTTTTTCGAGGCTCGAAATACTATTTTTGGGTGACAGTGACGTTTTGGGTCAGAATCTTCCATATATCAATATGGGTGTCTTTAGAATCGTGTGTTGACGTACTTTTCTTATTTGAATATATTTTGACCTTTCAAAGGCGTTACGAAAGTGCAAGGCTTCATTGTGACTATCAGACTTCCATTCCAGGCAAGTTGAGGTGTTGAGCACATGTATCGGGTACCGGTGACGTGTTATTGGTACTTGTGCCATTTAAATTGTTTAGTGAATGCCATGCTTTGGGCATTAGCTGATAGATAGTATGATCCTATGGATCAGTGATTGGGGTATGAAGCTTGTACTTTTCAGTCTTTTTGCATATGTGCTTGTCTTATCTAATATTGTGTTACTTATCACTCTTAAATACTCGTTAAAGCATGAAAGAAGCTAAAGATGGTAACTTTATTGCAAAATTGATTAAAGGTCGGATTTGTATGGCTTATGTTGATGAAATATTGAATCTTTACTGCATATTTTAGCTTCTTGTTGTTGCACATGTCATATTCCTGCTTCATACTGTATCTCATGCAATATATTCGAGTATATATATGTGGTTCGAGGGGATATGGTTTCGGATGGAGTGATGCGTTGATTATGAGGCCGAGTGGCTAGAGATAGGTATTGTGAGCCTAATAATGGCTAAGGAATCCGAAGGGAAATAATTCTAAGTGGTATGTGGACCTCGCGATTGCCCATGGGTCACGATTCGTTAATGTTAGAACGTGTGTATACCGGTGATGGAAAGGTCTTGCATTGCATAGCATTTGCATATGATTTATCTCATTGTTCTCTGTTGCTTTATTTGCCTAAATTATCTACTTGTTGCACTCTTTTGTGTCTGCAAACTCTATTCCTAGCACGAGCGGAGCTCGACACGATGTAGGCCGTTGAGGAGGTTATTCTAGACGATTCGGGGTGAGCCATCAGTGTGATCCATGGCACCAGATCCTCCCACCTATCCTTTACTTTTTGTCTTTTCATATTTGGACAATTTATGTATTTTTCGGATGTATTCTCAGACATGTATTACTTTCTAGCTAGTTCTTGTACTAGTGATATCAGTCTTGGGAATTTGTAGTATTTTCGTATTATTTATATTATGAGACCATTTAAGACTTAAATTGATTTGATTTAACTATTTCCGCATTTTATTTCTCTAATTTATTTTGCTTAAATGGTTGTGGTTGGCTTACCGACTCTTGGCGTTAGTGCCATCACGGCTTGGTAAATTGGGTCGTGACAACTTCACGAACACATTAAATTTTTTTCCACAATAGATCAACTAGTGATGACAATACAAAGATTTCTACATATTTGCTTTGTCTAGTAAAATAATAAGATCATTTGCCATAAGTATATATTTCGTGACAAAATTATTTTACCAATATATGTACAACACAACAAAAATTCAAAGTAATAAGTAATAGTCCTTAACCACAAAATATGTCTTTTTAAAATTTTCGTTCCATAGGCCAAAATTAGTTAGTGGGGCTAACCAAAAAATACTAAATATATACATTGACTATGTATATAACATGTATATTATATGTATATAGTCTGACCTATCTATAACGACATCCTCATATGACAACACCTCTCTATAATAATCAAGTTTTTTTCTCAGAAGCGACTTTTTATGTTATATTTTACCTCTTTATAACAATTTTTTACCTATAACAACAACAATCATAACAATATGCTCTTTGTAAAATTACCGTCTATAAAAACTATCATATTTTTTTATAATATAATGATTAATCATCTTTATTGATTATACAAGGTAAAATAATGATTAATCATCATATTTTTGTGATTATATAGGAAATTCATAATTATATGACTGTGAATGGTAACTATTAAAAATATATCCTGTTTGTATGATTATAAAAGGTAAAAATATTAAAATATTACCCTATTGGACAAGATATTGTTTAGGAGTTTATAGATAATTCTTAATTATATGATTATGAATGGTAAAATATTAAAAGCATGTCTTTTTGCATGATTATAAAAGGAAAAAGTACTAAAATATTACTCTAATTAGACTAGATATTGTTAGAAGTTTGAAATGGTAAATTCATTACCTTTTGATCATTTTAGACTTAGATGATTATTTCAAATGCCTAAATAAAAATATAATTGGGGATAATAATATTTTTGGTCCTTAAGTTATAGATAAATTTTAATTTTAATTTTAATCCTTGTAATACATGAATTGATATATTTAACTTTCAATAAATTAATTGTGTATTTTGATCCTTATATTTAAGGAAATATATTATATTTGTACTATTCTTATATATATATATGACTCTTAGATATGTAACAACATTACAAGCATAATATTACACATGGAAATCCAATGGCGGAACAATTAATAATTCTGAAAATTTGTGAATATTCACAAGCAAAAATGATCAAAAAACGCACATTCAAGTAATTGAAGGTTATATGTGTTTAATTAAATATCACAATCATTAAAATTAGACTTTATCAATAACTAAGAAACCAAAAGTTCTTTGAACTTCACACTATCATCAAATTTGACATATCCCTTAAAAATACCAAAAACATTAGTGAATCAGCTAGATGTTACACATAATAATTTGCAGTTGTATGTGTTTGGCATAATGGAAAATATTTTTCCTAACTTAATTATGAAGTGTTTTCTCCAAAAAACGTATTTTGACAATGACATCTCTTATTTATGAAAAAAACATTTATTTACTAGATTCTCATCCCGTTGACTTACTTCAATCGGTACATTATGTTAAACCTTTAATTAAGAATTATTATCATCAATCTATATTTTCTTATATTTTTGTACGCCTTGCACGATTACTACATATCACAAACCTTTTTATCCATCAAAATATTGAAATATGATCCGAAAATGTTTTCTAACAATATACTAACTTATTTTATGGAATATATTTTCCATAGAAAACATGTTCTACCTAGTGTAGCTATGCCACAAGTTAATTACTTGCACTTCCTAACTCCAAAACTAATCCTGGATTATAAATTTTAGTAATTTTTAACTTTTTAAATAAAAAAGAAGTAAAACAATTTTCTTAGAACCAGATTACCCTAATCAGTTTATTTAAAATTTGGACTAAAGTATCTCAATAAATATTTTTTTGTAACAATATCTCAATAAATTTGAAATTTCCTAATTTGACTATAGTAACAATTCTTGTTAGGCATCTATAAAAACGACACACCTCTTCAATCTTTATGTATTCTACTCCTAAAGAAAGTGCATTTTATGTTTTTAGTTTCAAATATGGATAGAAAGAGGCTTAGGCATACTAGAAATTATAGTGAAAATGTAAGAAACTCCATCCTGGATAAAAGAGCAACAAGTTTATTTAACAAAGCAGAAGAGCTTTCTATTCTATGTGATTTAGACATCGCCATAATTATCTTTAGCCCAGGAGAAATTCAACCTGTTGTTTGGAAATCTGTAAGTCTGGCTAAGGAGGTCTTAATGAGATATTTAAGTTTTTCTGAGGATGAAAGGCTTAAAAAGTTAGTTAAATATGAAACCTTTCTTTTAGAAAAAATTAAGGAGCAAGAAAAAAGAATTAGCAACATTCAGAAAATGAATGAGGAGAAGGAAATGGAACTTCTGTTCAACCAGCTTGTGGAGGGAAGGAGTATTAATGAACTAGCTTCTGGAGAAATTAAAGATTTTTTAAAGATGTTTTCTGTTAAAATTGATAAACTTAATGAAAGAAAGAAAATTCTCAATCAATAGCATCAGCCTTTTGAACCTCCAATTTCAAGCCTGCGAATGAAAATGTTACCCCATCAGTAAATGAAACAGAATATTTTATCAATGACTGAAGGCGATGACATCAATGTTGAGGATGATGGACATTCCAAGGAGATCGATTGAGAGTGTAATACTTTTGTTGTTATATCGTTGTTTTTTTTGTGTTTCTTTTTTCATAGTGTTCGTCTTAGGTTGTTGCATTTTTCAATTCATTTAGTATTGTTGTACTTTTATTTTAGTCATTTATGATGGTTGTTCTATTTTGTTGGAAAATGAACTAGTGTTATTCAGTCGACAATGTTATTTAGTAATATTTTGGACTAGTATTATGCACTCTTTCTCTTCAGTTTAGCAAATTATTTTATTTGATACAAAATGTATTTCTTGCGCATGTTAAAATCTAGCAATTCTGATCTAAAAGTTCACATTTCATAATCGGTGCTTTTATCTTTTTCTATTGAAAAGTATATATACAAGTTACAAATAGGAGAACCCTATTCCTATTCTAGTCCTAAAACCTTATTCTACCATAATTCTAACAATACAATTATGGTAAATGTATAAGACTAATTAAGGTAACCTTTACACTACAATATTACATCAATATACATTCCTGATATACAACCCTTCTATATCCACCGGGATGGGCCTCTGCCGAGAATGGGCTACTGGCCAGCCCACACCACGTCTGCTGCCCGTGATGGGCTGAAAGCTACTGCTGTACCCGTGGTATACACTATGTATATCAAGTGTATATCACGGGTATATATATCTTGTTTAACACACCCCCGCAGTCATAGCGGGCGGTCTTCGAACGCTGAGACTGTCCCTAAAATCTTCAAAAAGGACCGCGGGTAGATCCTTTATAAAGATGTCTGCAACTTGATATCGAGATGGGACATGGCATACGCGAACGTGACCCCGAGCAACCTTTTCACGGACAAAGTGAATGTCCATTTCGATATGCTTAGTGCGTTGGTGCTGAACCGGGTTACCTGAAAGGTAGATGCCACTGATATTATCGCAATATACTAAGGTTGCCTTCTGAATGGGACAATGAAGCTCCAAAAGAAAATTACGTAACCAACATGATTCTGAGACCACATTAGCTACCCCTCGATATTCGGCCTCGGCACTTGAGCGGGATAGAGTTGCCTGACGCTTCGCAGACCAGGAGACCAAGTTGTTGCTAAGGAACATACAGTAGCCAGACGTCGACCGTCTAGTGTCTGGACAACCACCCCAATCAACATCTGTGTATGAGACAAGTGTGGATGGCGAGGAAGGATATAAATGCAAACCATAGTCCAGTGTACCCTGAATATACCTAATAATGCGTTTGATTGCATTCATGTGCTCAATTCGGGGATCATGCATGAATAAACACACCTGCTGGACGGCATACGTAATATTCGGTCTTGTAAAAGTATGATACTGAAGGGCCCTTGCAAGACTGCGATAGCGGGTCGGGTCCTCGTATGGTGTGCCGGCCGCGGCACTAAGCTTGGGCTTTGTATCAACTGGAGTAGAAGTGGACTTACAGGATGACATCCCAGCCCTCTCGATGATCTCACCCGCATACTTTCTTTGAGACAAAAACAAACCATCTGAATGACGCTTAACGGCAATCCCCAAAAAGTAACTCAAGGGCCCTAAGTCTTTCATAGCAAACTCAGAGCTGAGCATGGCCATGATAGACTGGCGTAAGGCATCGGAAGAGGTAGTCAAAATGATATCATCCACATACAACAGAATGTAGGCCAAGGACGAACCACGGCGGTAGATGAACAAGGAAATATCTGACCTGCTGTGAGTGAATCCAATAGTCTAAACAGTCAGCAAACCTCGTATACCAGGCCCGTGGAGACTGCTTAAGCTCATATAAGGACTTCTTCAATAAACAGACATGATGAGGACGGTTGGGATCCCTGAATTCCAACGGCTGATGCATATAAATTGTTTCCTTAAGATCACCATATAGGAAAGCATTCTTGACATCCAACTGATGAATATGCCATGCCTTCGAAAGAGCCAGGCTAAGCACAATGTGAATGGTAGCCGGCTTGACCACCGGACTAAACGTCTCCCCACAATCTATCCCAACCTGCTGAGTCTTACCATCACCCACAAGCCGCGCCTTATGTCGAGCAAAAGACCCATCTGAATTCTCCTTATGAGCAAAAATCCACATAGACCTGATAATATTAATACCAGATGGACGGGGCACCAACTTCCACGTCTTATTATCAATAAGAGCATTATATTCATCAGTCATAGCAATTTTCCAATTCGGGTCGTTTAAGGCAGACACGAGAATATGGGGCAGGGGGGATTTAGAGATATCAGAATGTAAATTAAATTGTCTTTTTGGTGTAAAAATATCCCGCTGACTCCGAGTGACCGGTCTATGACTCGAGGAAGTGTGGAGTGGATTTTGGGAATTTGTTGGGCTCGGGACGGACTGGCCAACAGGTAGTGGGCCTGCTGGCCCAATTCTGGAATAAGACATAGCGTTGGAAACAGTAACTGGAACTGGACCAGTTCCAGTGTTGGGCTGGACTGGCCCAATCACTGAAATTGACCCAGTGAGAAGACTGGGCAGAGCTGACCGAGACGGGCCAGTGGGACCAGCGGGCAGTGGGCCCGCTAGAGAGTTTTGGGTGTGGGAGATATCCGAAAAATGCCAAATAATATACGGGGATATTTGGTTATCCAAAAAATTATACGAACTAGGCTCGGGAGTATAAACTTTTGTAAATGGAAATTGGGTTTCATAAAAAATGACATGGCGATTAATTATGATTTTCTTGGAGGATAAATCAAAGCATTTGTAACCACGATGATTAGACGGATAACCCAAAAACAAACACGGAGTAGACCGAGGCTGAAGTTTGTTAATTGTGGTGGATGGGAATAATGGATAACACAAGCACCCAAAAACCCGAAGATGAGAATAAGCAGGGTTCTTATTATATAAGATTTGGAGGGGGGAAGAATATGTCAGACCTTTGGAAGGAATTATGTTAAGGAGATATGTGGCCATTTGTAGAGCATGATGCCAAAAATATGAGGGTACGGAAGCATGAATTAAGAGAGTTCGGACAATGTTATTTATGAAATGAATTTTGCGTTCGGCTTTCCCATTTTGTGAAGATGTATGAGGACACGAAAAATGAAAATTGATCCCATTATTAGCACAGAACTCCCGAAACTCCCTATTGTCATACTCTTTTCCATTATCACACTGAATATTTTTTATTTCTCTTTCGAATTGTGTTCTAATGAATGCTCTAAATTTTATGAAGACGGAAAATACTTGAGATTTATTTGCAATTGGAAACGTCCACAAAAATTTAGAATAATCATCCAAAAAAAAATATAATACCGATGATCCAACGAACTTAGAATAGGAGACGTCCATAGGTCGCTATGAATAATATCAAATGGCATTGATGTATGAGAATTTGAGTCTACAAATGGAAACTTAACAAATTTTCCTAAAGAACGAGATTGACAAAGTGGAGTACGACTCGTACCCTTACATGAAATAAAACTATTTTTATCTAAAACCGACAAAATAGAGGATCCCGGATGACCAAGACGAGCATGCCACAAGGAAGAAGAAATGGCTGCAAAGGCTGATGGCAAGGCTTGACTCGATGGACTGAAACCGGGCGTGATAGGATAAAGAACTCCCCTACTATCACACCTCATGATAGGACTCCCCGTCTTGAAATCCTTCACAGAGAAACCAAAAGGATCAAATTCAACAAAAATGGAATTGTCAGTGGTGAACTAGCGGACAAACACTATGTTTTTAATCAATTTGGGGGCATGTAAAGTATTTTTCAAGATAAGGGGTGGATTGCAGGAAGACAATGTTTTATGACCATAACCCTGAATTGAAATAGAGTTACCATTTCCGATAATTATACCACGAGGGTTGCCCAAATTGGAATAAGACGAGAGAGTACCTTGATCGGAGGTCATGTGTGTCGTTGCGCCGGTGTCCATGTACCAATTTGGATCCGGTTGCGACAACCCAATTGTGTGCATTGCGGCCTCAATGTCGGTGTGAGTGGGGCCCGCTACGTGGTTAGCTTGCGGAGGCTGGGGCACAAGATTCCCATAACTGGGCTATAGGCCGTAACTGCTGGAATTGCCGAAATTGCTGGAATTACTGAGCCAATGGGCCGTGACTGCTGGCGGTTGGGCATGAAAGACTGGCCAGCCCACTGGCTTCCGGGAGCTGCTGGAAAATAGGGGTTGCTGGCCCACGGCCCATTTCCCCAGCCCCACTACCATGGGCCCCACTACTGGGACCAGTAGGGTGGAGGGCCACTGTTCACTGGATGGGGCCCACTGCCGGCCTGTTGTCCACCGGAACTGCCGCGTTTGCCCCCGCGGTTTTTGTTATTATTCTTACAATTATTTTTGCCGCCACCATGAGTATGGTTATGGCCCGAATTATCAACAAAACCCGAAGAATTTGTGGAGGACGTCATTAGGACGACGGGGCTTGCTCCGGTAGCCGCCTTTTTAGCCAAACCGGCTTCTTCCAAAGTAAGCATGGAGCGGGCTTGATAAAAAGTGGGAAGTGGGTTGCTTTGACGAAGGAGAGTCCCAACGCCATTAGAGGCCTCAGAAAGACCGGCAACGAGTTGTAGAACCAGACGATTATTTGTCATAGGTGCGCCAACGTTCCGGAGTTGGTCCGCCAACGTTCCGGAGTTGGTCCGCCAACTCCTTGAGTTTCTTGCAATATGCAGACATGTTTGGAAATTCTTCCATGCGAACTAGAGAGAATTCCTGCTCGAGTGTGACAAAACGTGAATGTTGGTTATCTTGGAATATGTCACGCAATCTATTGCAGGTAGCCATAGCCGTGGTATCCGGCTCAATAATCGTCTGTAAGAGGTCAACCGAAATAGTGGAATAGATCCACTGGAGAACGGTAGCATCAAAAGTAATCCATAGTTGAGATCCTTCGCGGGAATAGGTGTAACGGGAGGAGTTATGTGATGGATAACTTGATGGGAGATAGCGTGAATTTTAAACAATTCTACCCACGTCGCATATTGGACGTTTTCCATCTCAAGCACAATAGGGATAATGTTCTTGACGTTAGAAACCATGAGGGCAAGATGAAAATTGTTCTTAGACATATTGAAAGAACAAAGAAGGACGGGAAATTTGGGAATAGTAAGAGAGATTTGGAGAGCGGAAGATGAATTTTGGAAGAGAAACCCGATGGGGGGGGGGGTTTCGGCCGAGGAGTACAAAATTTTGGGAAAGAAAATTTTTGTTAGACCTAGTTTCTTGATACCATGAAAGAAATAATCCCCTTGATTATTTTCATTAATTGAAAAGTATATATACAAGTTACAAATAGGAGAACCCTATTCCTATTCTATTCCTAAAACCTTATTCTACCATAATTCTAACTATACAATTATGGTAAGTGTATAAGACAAATTAAGGTAACCTTTACACTACAATATTACATCAATATACATTCCTAATATACAACACTTCTATATCCACCGTGATGGGCCTCTGTCGAGAATGGGCTAATGGCCAGCCCACACCACTGCTGCCCGTGATGGGCTGAAAGCTATTGATGTACCTGTGGTATACACTATGTATATCAAATGTATATCACGGGTATATATACCTTATTTAACATTTTGGACTAGTATTATGCACTCATTCTCTTCAGTTTAGCAAATTATTTTATTTGATACAAAATGTATTTCTTGCACATGTTAAAATCTAGCAATTTTTACCCTATATATAGGAGTCTATTCAAGTCCATCTAATGAAAAGCCCCAATCCTTATAAACTACCGAAATACATATTCTGATCTATAAGTTCACATTTCATACTCGGTGCTTTTATTTTTTTCTATGTGATTTCTGTTCTTCTTTATTGTTTGTCCTCTTTTATCGACCCCATCTTATGTTCTTCTCTGCCTCTTCCTCTATTCTTCTATGTCGGCCCCTTCATCTCCTCAATCACTTAATCTCTTTGAAACGATTTAGTATTTAAAGATGTTGATAAGGGTTTTTCAAATTTAAAGTTGTACGAAAGAGCTTTAGTCGAAATGGTAAAAATATGGTAGAGTTTGATGGATTTGAGGTGTTTGATGGTGGTTCACACAATAGAATCGCATATCTTTGGATCTGCAGTGAGGGATGGTGTTTTAGAGAAAATCGAAAGTTGTTAATGACCTCACAATGAAACGTATTAGTTGTTCCAACCTTGGTAGAAATTTCAAGTAATTGTTGGTTACTTTCTGAACTTGTTATTTTCGATTGTGGAATCGCAAATTATGTCATTAGTGAATAATTAATTCATACTCAATGAATAGTCAATATACTTGATGAATGATTTATATAAAATTAGTGTATGTTCAATGTATAATATATACATACTTATTATATATTTATCATACAATGTATATATTGATTTTTTTTCAAACATAATTTGTACAATCAATGTATAATCACTGTATTCATTATCTCCTCTTTCCCCCCCTTTTTAGCTGCTAGAAGAGATGTATTTTTTAAGCATCTTAGTCTCCCAACTAGCCTCATTGACCAGATGATGCCTTCATTAAACTTTTATTGAAGTTATCTCTTCGGAACTCAATTTTTGAATCTGCCTATCTGAAATAGCTACAGACTTTTTCTCGAAAGTCATATTTGGATCAAGTATTACTATATCACTATAATTGATCTGAATGGTGCTTTTTTAGCATGGAAATATGAAATACGGAGTGAACACTAAACAAAACCAGGTGGCAAAGCCAACTCATACGCTACCTCACTAACACGTTGAACAATCTCAAACGGACCAATATACCTCGGGCTCAACTTGCCCTTATTTCAAAGTCTCATTACAACATTCATGGGTGAAACATTCAACAAAACCTGCTCACCAACCATGAATTTCAAATCACGAACTTTCCGATCCACTTAGCTCTTTTGTCGACTCTAGGCTGTGAGAAGTCTCTCCTAAATCAATTTGACCTTATCTAAGAAATTGCTCAACAAACCTGTACTCCAAGGCCTAACTTCAAACGCATCAAACCAACCAACCAGAGAACTATACCTACTACCATATAACGCCTCGAATAGAGCAATCTCAATACTCGAATGGTAACTATTGTTGTACGCAGACTCCTCCAAAGGCAAGAATTGGACCCAATAACCACCAAAGTCAATAATACATGCCTGCGATATATCATCCAAGACCATTATAGCCCGTTCGGACTGACCATCAGTCTGTGGGTGAAACGTTGTGCTAAGCTCCACTCGAGTACCATACTCCTTCTACATAGACCACCAGAAGTGAGATGTAAATTATGTTTCCCGATCCTAAATGATAGAAATGGGCACCCATGCACACGAAATATCTCACGGATGTAGATTCTAGCCAATTTTTTTGAATTCTAGGTAGTCTGAACTGAAATGAAATGCACAGACTTAGTCAAATGATCCACAATGACCCAAATGGTATCAAATTTCTCCAAAATCCGTGGCAATCCTACCACGGAGTCCATAGAAATTTGCTCTCACTTCCGTTCAGGTATAGGAATGCTCTTAGTATAGTAATACCATAAGGCTTTTGGTACTCAAATTTCACTTGTTGACAGTTCATACACCGAGACACATACTCCACTATTTTATTCTTCATCCGACACCACAAATAATGTTTCTTCAAGTCTTGATACATCTTTATAGCTCCTGGATAAATAGAATACCTCAAACTATGAGCCTCCCCCATAATCAATCAGATAAAATCACATGTCTGAGGAAAACAAATGCGACCCTGGATCCTAAGAACTCCCTCATCATCTAACATCACCTCCTTGGCCTATCCTTGCAACACCTTATCCCGAATCTTATGCAAATTCTCATCGTTAAACTACTAAGCCTTAATTTGCTTTAATAAAGAAGATATTGCCTCTACATAAGCTAGAACCTTGCCAAGTTCCGAAAGATGAAGTCTTACCAAACTGTTAGCCAAAGACTGAACATCGATATCCAAACGACATTCACGCACATATAACAAAGCTAGACTACCTATACTCACCTTCTTCTGACTCAAGGCATCTACCACCACATTGGCCTTATCCAGATGATAAAGGATAGTCATCTCATAATCCTTAAGTATCTCCAACCACCCTAATTGCCTCAAATTAAAATCTCCCTGATTGAAAACATGTTGAAGACTACGATGATAGGTAAACACCTCACAATACACACCATGCCTCCAAATATTTAATTTAAATAGTACCATCACCAATTCCAAATCATAAGTGAGGTAGTTTTTCTCATATACTTTCAACTGTCTCCAGGCATAAACTATTGCATCAAAACACAACAAAAACTAATCCGCAAAGTATCCCAATACACGATAAAACCTTCTCCCCTAACTGGTAAAGTCAAAATTGAATCGTAGTTAACAACGTCATGAGCCTTTGGAAGCACGCTTCCACAATTGTCCGACCATTGAAATGCCATATTCTTATGAGTCAGTCTAGTCAATAGGGATGCAATAGATGAAAATACGTCCATGAAACGCCAATAGTAACTCGCGAGACCAACAAACCTCCAAATCTCAGTGATCGAGGCAGGTCTGACCTAATCACAAACCACCTCGATCTTCTTAGGATCCACCATAATACCATATGTGGACACTACATACCCCAAAAATGACACCAAGATAATCCAGAACTCACACATCCAAAACTTTGCATAAAGCTTCTTTTCTTTTAGAATCCCAAGAACGTTCCTCAAATCTTGCTCGTACTCCTCTCTACTACGAGAGTATATCAAGATGTCTTCGATGACAACAATAACAAAGGAATTTAAGTACGATCTTAACACAATGTTTATCAAGTCTATAAAGGTTGTTGGGGCATTAGTAAGCCCAAAAGACATCACCAAAAATTCATAATGGCCTTATCTTATCCTGAAAGTTGTCTTAGGGATATCCTCCGCCCTAATCTTCAACTGATGATAACCTGATCTCAAATCGGTTTTAGCGCCAGCTTACCCATCTATCGTAAATGATTACTAAGGGACTTGGAATACGAATGAGATCAAAAAGGCCATCATTGGGGAAAATGATGCAATAGCTTCGGTTAGAGCAAAGCCCAAAATGGCATAACCAAATAATTGTTTTACCAATGATGGATTTCGCACCACGGAAACGAGGGAACTATTTGGTGCCCTTTCGCCTTCTATAGCAATTCCTTGAATTTGACCTGAAGAAATATGAGATTGATTGACTGAATGAGATGGTATCCACTTCACCAGTTGGTACTCTTTGGCAAAGGGAAACTACGAATCGGATCAGAAGTAGCTCATTAGCTACTAGGTTCAGAGGGCTAAAGAGAAGGTGGGGATTGCCTTTTCTTTTTTCAGAAGATAGGGATCATTGGATTGATTGGCTATTTTTATCCCCGAGGTTTTATGGCAAGCTCGAGCCTAGCTCCCAAGCATTAGATATGGAAATGCAGGAGAGGTGGTCGAATTAGATTGGTGGTTCGTAGAAAAAAAACAACGCAATCTAAAGCTGATCAAACTAGTATTTTTTTATATAATCTTGGCAGCAATATAACAGAATGTTGAATCAACATAACAAAATAAAATTGTTTTACAAGGCTTAAAAAGAATGTTGAATCAAAATAAATGCTTAGGAGAAAAGACCCTTTTCCCCAAACCCATAAATTTCCACATAAGCAATCATCCTTGCCTTGATATAATCTTGGCTGCAATATAACAAACCTAAAGAATTTAATCATTACAACAAAAGTTGGTTGCAGATTGTTAAGGTAGAATTCTAATAGTATTTTTTTGTTTCGACAATCATCTTTCCCCTAATTGCTCAAAATCAATCGGCTTCTCTATACAATAACACATTTTTTCCAAGGTAGCAAATTTATATTATTTTTATTGGTCTTGATTTTAACGCATTGTCTTTTGAAAAGGTCAATTTCATCATATGGTTATGGATAGATGTTGGAGTTGATATTCAACGTGTTTTAGGAATCTTTGTTGGGAATAATTAAGAATAAATGAAAATGCCATGCATTCTTTCGTTTAACCCCATAATAGAATGAATTATATGATGTTGGGATTTGAATAGGCCAGAGATATTGATTTTGTGCACCAATTTTTGACAATCTTCAGATTACCATTAGAATCTGAGGCTTCTATGAATCAGAAACAATTGGAAGATCAGAAGCTAACAAAGGTAACTACTATTAATAAGCCTGGGGAGGACTTTGTCACTTGTATTTATGTAGCCAAAGTTGCACATTTTTTTCACGCCATAACTACAACATGGACCAAGAATCTAACCAGCCATACCCTTTACATCATAGTGGAACACCTTTCTGAAGAAACACATTTCATATGCAAAATTGACCTAAAATCCTGGCAATTTTGGGGTAAGAAAGATTTGAAATCATTCAAGGTGGGTGAAAAACGCGCAGACATTTATTGGGATTTGAGGTCAGCCAAATTCTCCAGCAGGACAGAGCCTGTATCAGATTATTATGTGGCATTGGTCTTAGAAGGGGAGATGGTATTATTATTATGTGACACTATCTGGCTCGTATAATCTCTCTAGTTGAATGTTGTTTGAGCGAATGCCTCCTCCGACACCATCTGGCTCACATAACTTTGTTGATTGGTATGGATGCATACGTTTGAGCAGATCCCTCCTCTGACATCGTCTGGCTCGTGTCAATTTGAATATGAGTAATAGTCCTCTCGACATACTTGTTTAAATGAATAGCCCTCTCAGCATGCAACTTATATAAATGGCCCACTGTGCAGTGTTTGTATGAATGTCCCTCTCAGCTAGGTTTGTATGAATGACCCTCTCAGCAGTATTTGTATGAATAACCCTCTCGATAATGTTTGTATGAATGGCCCTCTCGGCAGTGTTTGTATGAATGACCATATCGACAGTGTTTATATGTATGTCCCTCTCAGCATGCAGTAGGTATGAATATCCCTCTCTGCAGTATTTGTATAAGTGGCCCTCTCGGCAGTATTTATATGAATGACCCTCTTAGCATGCAGTTTTCATGAATGACCCTCTCGGTAGTGTTTGTATGAATGTCCCCCACAATAGCGTTTATATGGATGGCCCTCTCATCATGCAGTTGGTATGAATAGTCCTCTCGGAAGTGTTTGTATGAATGGCCCTCTCGGCATGTAGTTTTTATGAATGGCCTTCTCGGTAGTGTTTGTATAAATGGCCATCTCGGTAGTGTTTATATGAATAGCCCTCTAGGTATGTAATTTGTATGAGTAGCCCTCTCGGCAGTATTTATATGTATGGTCCTTTTGGCGTGTAGTTTATATGAATGACCCTCTCGGTATTATATATATAAATGGTCCTTTTGGCGGTGTTTGTATGTATAACCCTCCCGATGTGCAGTTGGTATGAATGTCCCTCTAGGTAGTGTTTGTATGAATAGTCCTCTCGTAGGTGTTTATATGAATGGACCTCTCGGTGTGTAGTTGGTATGAATGGCCCTCTCTGTAGTGTTTGAATGAATGGCCATCTCAACAGTTTTTATATGAATGACCCTATTGGCATACAGTTGGTATGAATAGCCATCTTGGCAGTATTTGTACGAATTACCTTCTCGATAGTGTTTATATGAATGTCCCTCT
The DNA here is from genome assembly GCA_034509755.1 of Anisodus tanguticus. Taxonomy (NCBI): domain Eukaryota; kingdom Viridiplantae; phylum Streptophyta; class Magnoliopsida; order Solanales; family Solanaceae; genus Anisodus; species Anisodus tanguticus. The sequence goes on from CM067558.1 coordinate 29,780,440, forward strand.
TGATGTGCAATTTGCATAAATGACCCTCTTGGTAGTGTTAGTATGAATGGCCCTCTCGATAGTGTTTACATGAATGATCCTCTCGACGCTCAGTTGGTATGAATGGCCCTCTTGGCAATGTTTGTATGAATGGACCTCTCGGCAGTGTTTATATGAATGGCCCTCTTGGCGTGCAGTTTGTGTGCATGGCTCTTTCGGTAGGCTTTGAATAAATGGCCCGGCAGTGTTTATATGAATGTCCCTCTCAGTGTGCAGTTTGTATGAATGACCCTCTCAGCAATGTTTGTATTAATGACCCTCTCGGCAGTATTTATATTTATGACCCTCTCATCGTACAATTTGTTTGAATGACCCTCTTGGCAGTATTTATATGAATGACCCTCTCAGCGTGTTTATATGAATGGCCATTGAGGCTAGATCATCTTTCTTTCATCCTTTCATCGGTTGTGACCCTTCCGGTCAGATGGTTCCTTTTATGGCTCTCATGGCCGAATTGTGCTGCACTTATGGCTCTTTGCTCTTTTTTGGCTCTCATAGACATATTATGCTACTCAGGTGGCACTTTGTTCTGTTCATGGCTATCATGGTCGAATTGTGTCACCCTTGTGGCGCTTCTTTCTATTCATGGCCGAATTGTACTGCCTTTGTAGTGCTTAGTTCTGTTCATGGCTCGCATGGCCGGATTGTGCTGCCTTTGTGGCAGTTTGCTCTTTTCATGACTGTCATAGCTAGATCGTGTCATCTTTCGGTGTCAGAGTTTCTTCATTGCTATACCTGTTTCATCATGAACAAACAAGTTAGTGAATTAAAATGCCATCCTCCTAACGACATTTTAGGAAACTTGCAATCACAGATAAATTGTTAGTTTTTTATGGGGTCGACCCGTGCCGTCGACTCCTGCTATGTCCTTCCTCTACTTTATGGCGTTGACCCTTTTGGGCTCGATATTATGGGAGATGAATTTAACTTACAAAAAAGTATTTTTCTAAAATGTTGATCATAAATTTAAACAATCTTGGACAAAAAATGTTTTTATCTATTAAAACGTTATCTCATTATCATGACATGTATTCTTCGAGCGAGGTTCTTTGACCATCTTTGGCACTCTGAATGTGTTTCTCGTTCGTCCTGGTGAAATTTTCGAGACCCTCTTAAAATTTTTGCCCCTGATAAAAGTTATCTTGTAGAGAACTCTCATGCTGAACTATCGTGAAGGAATTTTTGAGGTCCTCTCAAACTCTGTGCCCCAGTTGAGAGTTTGCGATTAGCTGTCTCTTACACTAGATTGTCGATGATATTTTTGTGATCTTCTCAAAAATTCTGCTCCAGTTGTAAGTTTGGAATTGGCTGGCTCTTATGCCGGTTTTTTGGAGGAATTTTTGAGATCCTCTAAAAAATTCAGCCCAAATTGCAAGTTTGGGGGTCCAGGGACTCTGTGAGGTGATCTTGAATCTTTGTGTCTCAGAGGCTTCCTAGGGTGTTTCTTTGGTTTTTTGTTTGGTGCGACCGATCTCAAAGAGCGTCTACGTATCATGTTGTAGCATGAATAAGGTTGAACGTAGTTTCGAACAAAGATGGTTGTTTTTTTACAATAATGTGACTGAGTTCTAAATGGACTGCCTACGTATTCCACCTCGAGAAATTAGGTCATCGCGTAGTTCATATTACAAGAAAATGTCATTTGATTTTCTATTACAGAAGAAGAATACCAGATCTAATGAGGGTCTTTCTATGTATCTATACTGTAAGAGATAGGTCTTGTGTAGTGATTACAAGTAAAGAAATGTGATTACAAATTAAAAGAGTGTGTTTTCACGCGTAGTATCTCTTGATTGTGTGTGTCTTCATGCGTAGTATCTCTTGATTGCGTCTGAGTTGATTGCTTTGGGCCACTCTTGGTCGTCTATCTCTACCAGGATTACAACTCTTCCGGATAGTACCTTGCGAACCATGTATGGTCCTTGCCAACTGGGTGCTAACTTTCCTTTGTACTCATCTTGGTGTGGAAACATGCACTTGAGTACCAATTGTCCTCTCTAAAAGTTTTCGGCTCTGACCCATTTGTTGAAGGCGCGTTCCATTTTCTGCTGGTATAGTTGACCGTGACATACAACAACCATTTTTTTCTCGTCAATTAAATCTAATTGCTCATATCTCTTCTGGACCCATTCTGCATTATCCATCTTCTTGTATGATTTTGAGTGATGGTATCTCTACCTCGGCTGGTATCACTGCTTCAGTACCGTAGATAAGTATGGGGTTGCTCATTTTGAGGTCTGAGTCATCGGTCAGTACCCTAGCAAAATATAGGGCAATTGTTCATGCCGACCCTTATAGTTTTCTGTCATTTTTCTCTGTATTCTATTGATATTCTTGTTGGCTGCCTCTACGGTTCCATTCATTTGTGGCCTGTAGGCAGTAGAATTTTGATGAGTTATGCGGAAGTGCTCACAAATATCTTTCATCAAGTAACTATTTAGATTTTCTCCATTGTCAATTATGACCGATTCTGGGATGCCGAATCGGCATATGATGTTCTTTTGAACAAAGTATGCTACCACTTTCTTTGTGACCGACTTGTGGGAAGTAGCTTTAACCCACTTAGTGAAGTAGTCTATGGCGACCGGGATAAAACGGTGTCCGTTGGATATGACTGGCTCTATGGGCCCTATGACATCCATGCCCCAAACTATAAATGTCTATGGTGAGCTCACGATGTTGAGTTCACTCAGTGAGACCCTAATTAAATCTCTGTAAATCTGACATTGATGGCATATTTTTACAAATCTACTGTAGTTAGTTTCCATGGTCATCCAGTAGTAGCCTACCCTCAGGATCTTCTTGGCTAGGATGAACTCATTCATGTGAGGACCACAAGTCCCGGCGTGTACCTCTTCTAAAAATTTTGTGGCCTTTATAGTGTCGACACATTTGAGTATCCCTAGATCAGGCGTCCTCTTGTTGAGTACTCATTTCTTCAAAAAGAACCCATTAGCCATTCTCCTGTCGGTTTTCTTTTGGTTGCTTTTGACATTTTTGGGGTACTCTCTCCCTTTTCTAGGTATGTACTTATGTCGGTGTACCACGGTTTACCATTTGGTTCTGGTTCCACGTGGGAACGGTAAGCGTGTTCTTCCCTGATACTAATTTCTAGCGAATCAATGTGACTGCTTTCAGGATGTTATATCATGGATGCTATGGTTGCAAGAGCATCGACAAATTCTGTAACACCCCGTACTTTCGGGCGATGGTTTGAGCATCTAGACGTATGCAAGTAAGACCCGAGCCTTGGGAAATTTGTGTCATATTCACGCATGTAAATCAAGAGCTTATTATATAAAAGGATGCGGTCCTAAAATAATTTAGGACTTAAGAAGTGTGATGACGGAAATTGAAAATAATAGCTGTGGGTCCCAAAAAGAGGTTATGGACTAGTGCTATGTCGCATGATTATGACATTGAGTATATGAAGGTTTTATAATTCACTAACATTTAAGTAATCAAGAAATTAATTAAGAGTATTGGATAAATATTATGTGGTCATAGTCCAAACACATCATGAATAGGGGACAACAAGATGTTTACCTATTTAGGAAAATCATTAAGATATTCGATATAGCCAAAAAAAAAAGTAGTACACTACTCATTTATATAAGTCAATCTTTATTAAAAAGAAAAAACAAATTCCACCGCCTAGATGCTATGTATCCACCACACATCCTTCTATGTATCCATTTATTTAATGTGTGGTCTAGTAATTTCCAAGATATCAAAAAGTGTGGATTTCTTCATGTCAAAGTAAGTACCACCGCCCAATATTTAAAGACACTATAGATCTCTTTTCTAAACATACGATCCAAAAACATAGGAAGACACTGATATTTTCCTTATTTCATTGAAAAGTATAATTCTATCTAGAGTTCTAAATGAAACCATTTTGGGTACAAGGATATTTCTTTAGAAAATTAAGTATATCAGTAGAGGTTCTCAAATTTAGCATCGAATCTTCAAGCTAAGATTAGTATTCTTGGGGTCTTGTGGAATCCGAGGGAATACCTTTAGCTTGGAAATCACCCAAGGTTAATCATTTATCGGAAGGATTAACTCATTGTAGTCATTAGAAGGTTGAATCAAGGTATGTTAAGGCAAATTATTTCTTTCTTTTGGCATGTTCCATGTAACGAAACATAACCGTAATATTGTTCCATAAATTATTCTACTCTTAGTAGTTAAGAATGTGCATGTTATTGATGCCTATGTTGAAAGCATGCCTAAATATGTTCCTAAATCCTTATTAAGGTATCTGGGAAAGGTGTTGATGTTCCTAATGTTAGCCTAAGGTACATGTTAATATTTTCAATGTTAGCCGAAGGAACAAGGATATTATGTCATCCGACAAGTTCAGAATGTTTCATTGTCATTTATGCATTTTCATTTGCATTATATTCATGTATTACCCTGGATTCACATGTGTTATATACACTACTATATTGTATCAATATATATATGTAGGGGATGGGAAAAAAGGAATGACATTATATACGTGTCACCACCTGCAGCGGGTACAGATATCACAAAAAGGAAGATGCACAATGAGGCCAACATGATATGATGCCCACAGAGGCCGAAATGAAATGATGCCCACAGAGGTTGTTATGGGAAGGAAGATGCCCTTGTGGAAAATATTTATATGTACACCGCATTCGCATTTGCATTTTGCATGATATTTAAGCATATTAGGGCCTTCAGAGGCATGTCTTACTGGTCAGCTTTTTCTATCGGCTATTTGTGTGTCGGCTGTTTCAGTTTATTATTATATCCCTATTATGCTATTGTTCATGCCTGACATACTCGGAACATCAGTCGTACTGACGTCCTTTTTATTGAGGGACGCTGCGTTTCATGCCAGTAGGTTCGCGTAGGCAAGGCGCCGATCCACATTAGTAGGTTGCTGACTCAGCGAATCTTGGAGCACTCCCCTTATTTTGGAGTGTGGGTTTAATCTCGGTACGGTATATTTTTGCATGTTCATATAGGTATGGCAGGGCCCTGTCCCAGCCTTTTGATGTTTTATATTCTTTAGATGCTTGTAGACATTTGTCATGTGTATAGTTTTCATGTATGGCCTTGTCGGCCTTGGTATGTTTATAGATAAGTTGGGGCTTTTCGGATAAAGATTTCACATAGTTTTCTTTTCAGTATATCATCTTTATGTGTCGGCTGGGTATTGGGTGACGACCCTTGTGGCTCGCGATTAATTATGATTAGAAGTTAAATGTATGGCTAGTGGTACCCGACGGGTAAGATTTGGGTGCCCGTCATGACCCTCCAATTTGGGTCGTGACAAATTCATTCAGAGCTCTCGGTGTATGCACGAGGTAAATCTTTCTGAACCTTTTGCATAACCTTTGTGTGAAGTTTACAAATGGCAAGATCTTTTCATTCTTTGTAGCCCATTCTCTTTGAACTTGGTGAATTAACAAGTCTGAGTCCCCTCTTGGATATCCATGTCGAGGGCTATGTGAAGACCTAGAATGAAGGCTTCATACTCTGCCATGTTATTGGTACATCAGAAATTGAGCTTTGCTGTCATCGGATAATGTTGACCCATTTCTGAGACTAGAACTGCTCCAACTCTTGATTCCTTGTAGTTGACTGCACTGTCAAAGAACATTCTCCATCCTAAGTAGGTTTCAACCCTTCTCCCTCTATTGTCATCACTTCCTCGTCTGGGAAATATTTCCTCAGTGGTTCGAACTCTTCATCAATTGGACTTTCTGCTAGCAAATCAGTCAATGCTTGTCCCTTGACATCTTTCTGGACCACGTACGTGATGTCAAATTCGCTCAGAAGCATCTACCACTTGGAGAATTTCCCTATAGGCATAAGTTGGCAAAAAATATACTTTAAAGGATCCATTTTGAAGATTAGGTGTGTAGTGTAAGACGATAAGTAATGTCTCATCTTCTAAGCTACCCATGTCAGTGCACAACAAGGCTTCGGCCCTCCATCTACTCACATACTCATGGTAGTTCTCGGTAGACTTCTACTTGACCTTTTCTAGGTAGTAACGGTCAGGCATAGTCTCTATATTGAAACGGAATATTTCTATGAAAACCCCCACCATGTCTTCTCAAGTGTCCCAATAGTGTATATCCTGGGTTGTGAACCACTCAGATGCTTCTCCTGTGAGGCTCCGGCTGAATAGCCTCATGATTAGAGCTTGATTTCTTTTGATCTTGACCAGTTGGTCACGGTATGCTCTTAAGTGAGCCTTGGGATTCTCGGTCCCATTAAACAATTCAAACTTTGGCACCTTGAAGCCTTCAAGCAAGTCTAGGTCCTTATGCATGCATAGATCGCCGTAGCTCAGGCATGTTGACTTCCGAGAGCCTCTATTGGATTTCTTGAGCAGGTCCACTATCTTTCTTTCAATTTCTTTATGCCTTCTGTCTTGTTCGACTCTTCATGCCCCATTTCTCCATAATGGTTGAGCTCGGGTGAAAAGTCAATGTGAGTGATTGGGGTATGGATAGATATTGTGGGATGTACCGAGTGGTTTCTAGGAGTGCCAGTAATTATGGGTGTTTGATGAGTATTGTTATTTTCGTGTATGTTGGGATCAGTATAAGTGGGTAGTGCCTGATATGAAGGCACTGACCGGGAGATCCTGGGTAAGTGGGTGGCATTAGCCGGTGGTGGGGTTTGGTATAAGGTACTAATGTAGGCATTAATGACTGGAAAATGCTCCGCCACCGGCAAACTCATGGATATAAAAGGCGATGGAGGCCTTCTCATTTTAATGGTCGTTTCTCTAGCGGCATTGACTGCTTCATTCTTCGCGACCTGCTCTTGGACGTCCGCGATCTTTTGAAATAGTAGGTTAATCACGCCCTCATGATGTGATGGATTCTGAAGGTCTGGAGGTGCGGGGTCCTCTATAACCAAAGCATCTTTGTTACGCCCGTCATCCAGAGTACCAGTCATGCTTTCTTGATTCTGCTCGGAAAGGGATGCTTCTGCGGTCTTTAATCTTGTGAAGTATGCTAGTGTAATACATCACGGATCAACCCCCTCTTTAATAAAAGAAAAACTCAAAGGAAAATGACATTAGTAACGTTGGTGAAAAAATAATAACATAAGATATTATAGATAAATTGCATAGAAGGCACATAGACTCATGCGTTTGATTTGAACATCTTGATCAATTTTTCATTCCGGGTTATTTTGGTCATTTTGGCCATTTTTGGTTTCGAAGGTTTTGGTTTGAAAGTCTTATGGTTAATTTTCTACCATGACGTCGTCGAGACCAAACCTCTTCTGATAGGGGAGATTATAATTTATATAATATAGGGGTCGAGTCTTATGTTGACTGCAAGTGTATCCCTCCACGGGAAATCAGGCCCTTCCGTAGTTCACGTTACATAGAAATTATCCCTAATTTCATTCTACCTGAACTGTTTCCTTGACCATTCTCGATAAGGGCTTCCTACGTATCCCCCCTTGGGGAATCAGGTCGGACGTAGTTTCTTTTACAAAAGAAGGAGGGGATAACATTTTATTGGAGATAAAGAGGGATGCCTAAATTACCCAAAAGGTGACTTCTCCTGGAAAGCATGGCGGATCATCGTCCTTACGACCGCACATTCTCCCGGTGGCTTTTCTCAGTAGTGGCAGGGTAGAACTACTCAAATCTGACAAATATTGACCAGATGCTCTAGCTCAAACTTGAAAGCGTCGCATTCTTCGATGTCGTGTCCCTGTGCCCCTGAGTAGTACAAGCAGATCTTCCTTCTTTCTGAGGTACTTGTAGAGGCTTTCCGAGTAGTATTGACCAGGCGGATCTTGCCGGTGCTATCTAGTATTGAGAAGAGGCTTGCATATGATTCTTTAAAGACCGTGAAGTCGTGGCACCAAACTTGAGAATCAATTGTGATTCCTCACCAGGCATGATGGGATTGTGAACTAGTAATGAATTTGGGCCCCACAGGTTACAGATAACCTTTTCATCAATCAATCTTATGATCGTTTTCTTGAGGGCCAGACACTCGTCTGCGGTGTGGCCAGGCTGATTCTTGTGGAAGGGGCACCTCTTGTGGGCGTAGATGGGTGCACAAGTTATGAGGACATCGTGGCTGAAATACGACGCTCTGACAACTTTTAATACATCATACACTTCTATGCTCTGCATCGGCCTGGGTGCGACCCTGAAGGGTGAAGTGCGGGCTTTGAGGGCAATTGCCCACCAAATAGGAGATGATGTTCAAGACGGCCCTTGTGGCATCCCATAGTAGTTTCCAACTTCGGCATCATTTGGGGTGACTCCTTCGGGTAGCTCACTTGACTCTCCGACGTATGGCACAGGGTCAGGCAACTCAGACTCTTGTTTCGGTGTCTTAAAAAATGGGATGCAGTCGTTGACCATTCCTTTGACCTCGTTAGAGAGGTCTTGGAAATGATTCTTTCGATCGGTAGTCTCTTCCGGCAGGTTTTCTACAAAGTCCAGAATTTGATCGACCTCTCTCATTTTGGCTATCACCAAGTCAATCTTCTCCTCTATTTTGCAAATCTTTATCCGAATAAACTCTTTGGATTCCTCATCACTGACCAAATCAATAACTGGTGAAGTGGCACTTTGGCTATCCAGAGTATCCATTACTATAAAACCAACCTTTAAGAGGTGCAAATTTTAGTTAGTTTTTTGGTATTTTCTTGTATTTTTCTTTTGGATCGGTGTCTAGAATGTGGAACCAACCAAGAGTTCGGACGGAAAATATGAAAGAATATAAGCAATTATATCACATAATCATATAATTAACAATTTGTAATATTCTCATTCCTAGACCTTTTTTCACCAAGGTTTTCTAATCGTTTGATACATAATTGTGCCAAATGTTGGTCTAAACCATTGCCCCTATAATCATATTTTTCCCTAGTGGGGTTACAAAACATTGATAAAGAAGTACATAAAAGATCAATAGAAGTTGCCTCCAATGGTGGATGATGCAGCTCTGTCAGTCCGAGATTTCTTGACCCTTCAAAGCGCGGTCTGAATCTGAATGTGAGTAGACATCAGCAATGAATCAACCTAGAACCCTTTCTCTGTGAAGGTCGTAGGTGCAATCTCATCCATCGCTCTCCTCATTCGAGCATCAAGATCTTATAAACACTCATGAGTGAAATCTAATTCCTCGGTCAAACTGGCTATGATAGTCTGATTATGCTCCATCTTTTATAAGTACCTAGCATCTCGGTCATTAGTCTATCTCTGAACACGGCGTGCCTTGATCTCGTCCTTTGAATCCTTGTCATGACTAAAATGATAGCGGTTGGGTCCCAGAGTGAGGGTACCTTGCAAATGTGTTCTCAACCATTCGACGTAATCTTCGTTGCAACTCGGACGGAACCTATCCTCGGCTAAAGTCTCTGGGTCCCATCTCACTCGATCATTCCACTCTTGGATGATGTCGGCAACCCTTTTCATCATATCCTCTTTGTAGTTGACCACGTACTCCCCTATGTTACCTACTTGAGGTATGGTCAGATTCCCCGAATTTCCATAAGTGGAAAGAAAGGGAATTTTCTACCTCTCCCTATTATCATCTCGAATATGAAGTCAGGGAATCTCCACTGTACATTATCCTCTTGGAGTCTCGGAAAGATAAAATCCCACCCCTATTTGGATTAGTTCCTAAAATTTGGACAATTGTCTTGGAGGTTATCTTTCCTACATTTCGAGTCTAGGTATGAGAGACCCTCGATTTTGTTGAGGTATTTGATAATCCACAATTGCACTAGTAGGTTACACCCTTGGACATACCTATGTAGGATTCGGCATTAACCTAAATCTCGGTATATGTCGGCAAGGATAACAGGGACTAGGTCAAAATATTTGGTTTCTCCATTTGAGTTTATGCCATGAAAGATAGCATGGGTGACATAACTGACACTGGTATCTATGGCAATGTGTCAATCTTTGGAAAGACCATGATTCCTAGTAGGCATATGACAAAGGCTAGGGGTCGGGAGGCCTCCCAATCGGTGTAAGACCGAAACTCAATGGAGTGTTCTAGGTACCCTTTTTTGGACCCAAAGAGGTTGTAAAGCTCCCTAAAGGCTACAGTTGAACCGAATATCCAATTGGCACTGGCTAGGGATAGAAATCTCATTATCTCATCAGTAGTAGGCTTATGTGGTACTAGAAGGTTATAGTCGGGTTTCTTACTTCTTCTCATACACGTCTCAGTGCTATCTATGTAATCTCGAATATCCTCTAGGGTCGGGGTCATCTCAAAATCTCAGAACCTAAATACCATCCTATCATAGTCCCAATATCCGGTGAGGACTTCTAGCAGTTTCCTATTCCCTTTCATGGTCATAAGTGAGGGTAGGTGTCCTAAATAGTTCATTACTTCTCTCTGTTGTGGGGCATATAGCCACGGCCACCAAAATCTCAGCAGCTCGAGTGCTTCTAAAATCATTTCAAACTTTAGGTTGGTATGCATCTACAAAATAGAGCACGATTAATTTTCTCCCCCCAAAGTACAATGGTTTATCACATAAGGCACAACCATGTTTCCACATAGCAAGTAGTTGGATGCAGTGTCATCGGGTCATAGACCATCAAGACACGAAGTGGTCAGCCTAATGGGTCTAGATACGTCTAAAATATTTGACCTGTCTAGGTAAGCATGTGCTAGTTCAGTATGGATTTGGCTTCGCTCTATCCTAGGAAAACTATAGTGGTTTTTCGAATAACTAAGGGACCCGAATGGACTACCCAGGGTGAACACAACCCAACTTCATATTCAACGTGTTCCAAATAAAGTAATTTGTATTTTTACTGGAGGACGATTGCAAAACTGCATAATCATCTTTGTGCACTGATGCGAGTGTGTGCGCTTGCCATTTGACAGAATAATGAAATGCATGAATGACAGTTATATTTTGCGAAACGTAAACACATAATCTATTTATAACATTTAAAGCATGTTGTATTGGAACCCTTATGGTTAGAACCTAGGTTTATCCCCAGTGAAGTCGCCATCTGTTACAGTTCATTTCTATATCAAACAGTCCAGATTGTTTTTCAAAATTATTCCATTTCTTAAAAACGTACAAGTCCTTTTAGCCCATTTTGAAATCAACTTGTGGTAACTCTAATCTAAACAATGTACGTATCGTCTTTGCCTAATCCTAGGTCGTGATCATACGGGTTCCAATAATATTGTAAAATATTTCTTATACAAGTACATTACATATAATACATATATATATTGAAATGAAAAAGAAAGAGTTTAGACTGGTGGGCCTATCGAAGCCCACCAATTGGCTATTTTCACCCATAGCTGGGCCTTCATGCGCGACTACAATGGACTCGATGGAAAAGGAAGTTGTTGGGCCTCTGGCCCAATTGAATTGTCAAGGCTTGGGCCCAAATAGCCCACGTCTAGTCACGCGGGAAGAGAAAATGGGAAAAGGAATATCATGGTTAGAGGGCACCTAACCTCATCTAAATTAATGCAAATAAGTTAAAATTAACGTGAAATTAATACGAGTAATGAGACATATAAAGGAAATGCCACTCATGGGCCATAAATAAGTCTAAGACAGACCAAGTCCAATGTTCCAATTAAAATCGTGGTCAGTTGAGCTGAGCCTAGTTCAATTAACAGAAGAGATATGCGCAAGGACAATAAGAGAAGCAAATGGCCCTGGCCCAAACACTTAACATTAAACAATTTCAAAGATGCATATCAAAAGGATACAGGTTTTGGCTAAACCCAAAGACTCTTAACATGAACTCCACTGATATACACATGTAATATACTTAACATGTATAACTCATATACTGAGTATATTTGGTATAAAAATTGTATAGCCCGATATATATCAGCATATACCTTAAACAAAAAACACAAGAAGACTAATGGAGATAAGCAGACGGAGGTATACAGAATATACAACACCCATGTCTCTAAACCATTTTGTATGCTTCATTATGCCAAACTTAGACAATCCAGTTAAGTACTCTAATGTTTAGAACATGATAGCTAAAGTGGTTGAATCATTTGTATACTTCATCACATCCTATTAGGCTAGTTTATCAAGTCACAGACCTCGTGTCCCATTCATTAAGTTCAGACAGTGAAGACAAAATCCATTCAACTAAAAAAAAAGGCATGTTAACATTGACCTTATTAGGCAAAATCAAGACTAGCAGAAGGCTAACAATACCAAACATGAAGCTCTATTTAAACTACCATCACACCATATGGATATCTTAGAAATTCCTAATTATTGTAGAATGAATAATAGCATCAGAACATGATTTTGGAATTAGACAGGGTAAATAGGCATGCTCATCTCTTCCGTCCTAACAGATACAGTATAATATCAATTCTCAATCAAACAAGTCAATATTAAAGCATTCTAACACAAATACTAGCAGATAGACATACGTATCTTATGTTAGCATGAGACTAGTCTAGACATGGATTAGTTAAACATATAATAAACACTATGGGGACATACAAGCAGGGTCAAAGCTTCATTTTGACTAAGTGTCCAGGCTCAGTGATCTAACCATAGCAAACATGAGCAGAGGGAGAGAATACATTTAGCACAAGAGCACATGCATAAGACACTACTTCAGTCTCTAAACTCATCTAAACCTTAAACATGACATATGTGTATGACTCAGCAGACTTTCAATTGATATAAATAGATGCATGTCATGGCTGGGAGCCATTGTCCTCTTAGACATATAATTCTGAGAATAGAAGAGGATTCATGTAGGCAGAATAAAATTCAGTAGACATGCTGAAGTACCTAGGCTAAAACCACCAATCGGTAATCTAAAGGGGGGAAATCACACAAAGATTTGGAAAGGCCTCATGTTTATCAACTTAGACTAAAAAAGTCAGCAAGATACTTAACATAGTTCAAAATACATGAAATAAAGCAGGACATGATTGCACATGGTGTTAGTTTAGCACATATGGATCAAAATGCACATAGGCATGGTCTGATACAACATACAGATGGATTCATGAGCCAAAACCATAATTACAGGGCCTTAGGGTGGACATAATCAACATTTTGGCATTTCATAACTCACAAAGGACATCACAAGAATCTTGAGACAAACCAATAGTACACAGCGGCTTCATGATTTGTATCACAAAACTAGGACAAACTCAAGGTAATCAAACCAGAACTTGTACCAAGTTCAAACTAGAAAAGTGGACACAGATACGTGAATAAGCAAATTAACAAAACAACCAAACAAGATACAACTCTCACATCAGGTTTTAGTCCATTTTTTATAAAAAGACATTTCCTGAATAGGTCATGGTATCAAGATTTTGATTTCCAACCAACAAAGACATAACAAAATCACATGTGGTATCAAAATAATCATACGTGACTTATGAGAGAAGTAAACACAAATGGACATAAAAGGAAAACAACAACTAGGAGACTAGCAGTTACCCAACCTAGATTACTCACACATATGTTCAAGTCTCTATAGGCATGAATGGTTAGATGTTAACAAATACATACAAACAACATATCTCTAACATAAAAAAATAGCTCTTGTTAGCTTTTTTTACATTTGAGTTAACTAATTACAAACATATGATTACCTATAGGCAAACCTACAATAATTCACTATCCTAAAGTAAGAACAAATAAGCATTTGAGTTCACTCCTACCTAAATTAAGCATTTTACCTATTGGCATCACCTGTCTAGGTGTAATAAAATGCTAACAATCAGGCACAAAGGACTATTTGATTAGCTTTTAGGATCAAACAAGTCATGGATACTTATAACTAAGCTACACTACCTAAATCAGCAAACACAACATACCAAGAGTGTAACCAGATACCATATAGTTGATTGGATACTTAAAATGAGTTTATAATAGAAACAAACATGTGAAAAGCATTATATGAACTAAACTAATCTTTCCGTCTTATCAAGCATATCATATACTATATTAACCTTATTTGGATTCTGTTTTCAGACTAGGTCAACATTAGCCGTTTACACAAATAGTTTAAACTAAGTCATGGTCCTCAACATGTGCATATAGAACTGTTTTTTGACCTTTTCAAGTTTAACTGAGCTTTATAACAGTCCTAAAATTCATCCAGACAAGCTTATTAGTTTTCATCCAGACAAGCTTATTAGTTTTCATCCAGACAAGCTTATTAGTGCAAGTATACACATACCAGATTATCTCATGCTTTCTTTAGATCCAATCAAGGATTATATTAACTATGACAGACATAAATTCATTCAAAAATACTTATGAACACATAAATACGTGAACAGAAAGATTGAAACTAACAGAATAAAAGGGAGGGCAAATACCTTCTTGTGAGGCAGCCTAGGATTGATGTCGGGGCTTAAAATTTTACTCCACATCTCGATCACACTTCCACACATAAAAGAAAAGATTTTAAAACAAAAAGACTAATATTGAGGTTAAGGACTCCACCAAATGGCTTGCAATCCTAGATACACTCAAAATCAGTCTCAATTTATCGGAAATAAGCTCTTAAAAATATAGAATCTCTTGATTTTGAAAATTTTCGGACCCCATAACAATGAGAGGGTGGGTCTCAATTTATATAGACTCTAAAACCCTAGATTTCTAGGTTGAAGCCGGCGTGGGAGAACAAATTGGGAGGAAATTTCCCTCCAAAAGTTCTCAACCAATCGTAGTACAGAGTTTAAAATCAAGACAAAATCCATAAAGAAATTGCAGCAAAAAACAACAAAGAGGGGAAACCTCACCTCATCGAGGTTAAGCTACGATGGCTCTACGGTGTGAGGAAAAAGGCAATTAATGCCCTTGTCCATTTTGGACGAACAAGTCTGTGAAAAAGGCATTGTACCCTGCCATGTTGCCGTATTCGGTGTTGGAGGGGAAGAGATGAAGAGAGGGGAAGAAGCTCTAGGGCTTTCTTTCTAATTTCAATCACAAGAAAGGGGAAAAGAGTTGGGGTGGGGGTGGTATTGTTTGGGTAATAGAGTGAACTGGATCGGGTCACGATCCAATTGGGCCGGACCCGACCGTCCCTTTCTTTTAAAACAGTGGCCCAATGCTGGCCCTTGAATTTAAATAGCATTTGGTCATATTTTGCAAATGTGGCCATTTTGTTAAATTAAATAATGACCAAATCAATTTCAATTATGACTGGATTAAGTCATGAGCTTCAAATTGAACCCAAATTTGACATTAATCGGAGATTAAAATCTTTAAATCATGTAAAATCTTTTTAGGGTAAAATGATTTGAATTTGAGATGTAATTTTAATATCGTATTCCAATAAATAATTTTTTGAATTTTGATGGAATAAAATATTAATTACTTTAATTGAGGGTTTAAGCAATAAGTTGTACAATTATCTTTACTTTAATTATGAAAATTACAATTATTGATCAAAACAGTGTAAAAATAAGAAATGATATACAATAAATATACTGGTTGATATTTTATCAAATGAAATGATAGAATATTTTTGGAATAATCTTGTAAAATCATTTTCATCTTATAAAAGTTTATTGCACTACGTATGTGACTCAGGAATCTTTAATAATTAAATAAAATTATTAGAAGGTAAAAATTAGGTGTCAACAATCCCCACAAATAGGACCAAAACATCTAAACACAAAGACAATAGAAAGAAATTCTTGCTCCGACACCGTGTAGTTCTTTGAGCCACATTGAGGGACTTACTTGCATAGTAGATCGGATGAAGGAACTTTCCATGCCTTTGTCCCAACAATTCTCCAATAGCTACCGCACTTGCATTACATGTTAATTCAAAGGATAGTCCTCAATCCGGAGCCACAATAATTAGAGCCGACACTAACCTCTTTTTTAAATCCTCAAAGGCTTTGAGGCACTCATCCTCAAACTAGAACTTTGCATCTTACTCAAAAAACTTACTCGTTAGGCTTGCAATCTTGGAGAAATCCTTGATTAACCTTCAGTATAAAAGTAAATGTGACCTAAAAAACATCGGATGCCTTTTACAGTTGCCAGAGGTGGAAGCTTAGCAATAACCTATATCTTCGCTTTGTCCACTTCAATTCCATCTTTTGAAATATTGTGTCCAATAACTATGCCTTCCCTCAATATGAAATGTCACTTCTTGCTATTCAAGACCAAGTTGGTCTCCTCACATCTCTTTAGCACTTGAAAGAGGTTCTCCAAGCATTCAAACGATTTTCCAACTACAGAGAAGTCATCCATGAAGATTTCCATAGTATCTTCTACCATGTCAGAGAATTTGTCTATTATGCAACGTTGGAAAGTGATTGGAGTATTGCAAAGGTCTAAAGGCATTCTTTGGAAGAAAATGGTGCAATATGGGAACGTGAAAGTGATCTTCTCTTGATCCTCCGGGATTATTTGTATTTGATTGTAGCTCGAGTACGCACCCAAGAAACAATAATAGGCTTTACCCGCTAACTAGTCAAGCATTTTATCAATAAATGGAAGGGAAAACGGACATTTCGAGTTGCACTATTAACTTTCGATAGTCCATACATACCTTCCAATCGGTCAGTGTCCTTATAGGAATCAATTCATTCTTCTCACTAAGGACCACCGTGACACCCCCTTTATTCACCCCCATATCAAGTGATTGTCTCATGGATTTGCATACATGAAAGGTAACCTCTTTTTATTCATATGGAACTTCAACTCTCCACTTTCCACATCACAAATGGCTTTTTTCATAGCTAAGACTAGGCTTTCTAAGGTTATAGGAACTTCAGAGTCAACCGAACAATCCAATATCACAAAGTTGACAGGGAAGATAAACTTGGCCCCTTTCACAAGCACATCATAAATGATACCCAAGAGACTATTTACTATTCTATCCACCATAACCAGTCTCATAGTCATAGGTTGGGGAGTGCATTAACCCAACTTCTTGAATATAACATAAGGTATCAATTGATGCTTGCTCCTAGGTCGCAAAGCGCCTTGGAAAATTGGTAGACACCAATAGAATAAGGAATGGTGAAGATGCGAGGGACTTCTAGTTTCTTGACCAAAGTACTTGAAATGATGGCACTAAATTCATGTGTAACATTCACCGTCTCAAAGATCACCCTTTTATTCTTTGTGATTAGCTCTTCACGAAATTGGTATACCCTGCAATTTTCTCCAAAGCCTCAACAAATATGATATTCACTGACAATTGCTTGAGAAACTCTAAGAACTTGTGGAACTTGTCATCTTCCACTCTCTTTGCTAGACTTTGTAAGAAGAGAGAAGGAGCCTCCTTTTACTTCTCAATCCTATTCTCTTGAGGATTCATAATTTCTTCAACATTACCATCAACTAAGACAAATTCTTCTTCTTGCACACCATCATTTTCCTTAGGAGCTTCTTTTTCAATCACGTTATCAATTAATATCCCCTTATCATGCAGCTTTTCTCCCTCTACCACTCTCCCTCTTCTTGTAGTAATAGCTAGTCAATGAGATGCACCACTACCATCATTCTTTGGGTTTATAGTTATATTGCTCTAAAGGGCTCTTTTTCCCCTCGGGTTGATAGAGGAAGAGATTTGACTCATTTATGTCTCAAGTTGCTTGATGGGTGTGGAATGGGATGACACAAGTTGACATATCTCCTTAATGTTCATTTTGGATTTGTCTTGGTTTCGCAATACCCATGAGAACATGTCTTCAAGTTTGGAACTAGCAGGATTGCAAGTACATTCTCTATTATGGTAGGAGAGAAGTTGGTCTGATTTTTGGTATCTTGGCCCTCTTGGTGGAATGTAAGCGTTGGATCTTCGATTTTAATAAGCAGTGTCTCTCCAACCTCCTTCATTATGACCCCTCCAATTTGAACCGCCTTGGTCATTCTTCTAACATTAATTTTTGCTACCTTGATTACTAGATTACCATGGTTTGCTCGATCCTTGGTAATTAGGTTGAAACCCCCCTCCCCATTTACCTTTTTCACGTAGCTTGCCTTCTGTTCTTACTCTTGGTACCCATGATGGTCTAAGGTATTCTACCATGGTATATTTGCTTCGTGGTAGAACTTTTGACCACATTTACATTTTTAGTTCCCTTTTACATGATATGCTTAGTGACAACCACCTTTTGAGTGACCAATTACGCCATTGTCAAGTCCCTTTATTCTTTTTTCTTAATGATTTCCCAAGATAATGCTTTAGAAGAGCCTCCTTCTTTAATTTCTAATGACATTGTATGCAAAGCGTGATTCTTCTTGGCTAATTGGTCAAGTAGCTCGCTCACCAGGGCAAATGCGTTATCCTTGATGGACCCATCTATAACCCCGTAATGACCCAGTCAGTCATTTTGAGAATCGATTCTATATTTTATGTGTTGTCTATTCCAGAAGCTCCCTAATAATTATTTAGACTATCCTGCCAAATTTGAAGTCAAAACAGATATTATTTGATTCACTTTGGGAGAATGTTTCGCTTTGAAAATTTCAGCATTCAATTATTTGGATAAATTATTTATTTTAGGAAAATGTATTTTGATTGGCGGTCTAAAGATTCTTTTAGTTTTGAAATATTATTTATGACCTATAGAAATTGACAAACTAATTTTAGAGTTAATTTGGTTGTTTTTTGACAATTAAGTCGGTTTTAGTACTTAATATGCTTATTTATGACAAAAAGATGGTCACTGGAAGAAATAAGATTTGAATTAGAAATTGTTGATTATGTTAGCTTTGTATTGATGTTTATGACTTGAGGGGATAGGTGGCGTGATTCTGAGGCAATCAGATGAAAATTATAGAAGGAAATCTATGTTTTGAAACTTTGAAGTTCTATGTTTGAGAAACTTGACCAAGAGTTGACTTTTGGGTAAATATATCCGGTATTGAATTTCGATGGTTCTGTTAGGTTCGGAACGTGATTTTTTACTTAAATGGATGGTTGGAACGAGTCCTGAGTGATTTGAGTGAGTTTTGGACAAGAAAATGGATTTTAGGAGGTTCTTAAGTTAAAGAAAGGATTTAGTTGATCAAAGTCAACACCGAGGGTAAATGAGTCATTTTTTAAGTTTTGTCAATTCTATTAGGTCCGGAATATGATTTATGACTTAGTAGAGTTGTTGGCTCGATTCTCGAGAGGTTCGAGTGTGATTTAGGTAGTTGGTTGAGAAACTATCTTTTGATATGATTTGGAGTTGACCACAGTCAACATTGGGTCAAGACGGTCCCATTTGGGTTGTCATGACCCAAAATCACCTAGTCGTGCGGGCACCTACTATTTTCCACCTCGGCAGGCGAACCTGTTCTTCAATATTAAATCAACAACCATAAGTAACATATTAACATAAATGAAAGTCTAAATCATGATTAACATAAGTATGAAAATACAACAACATTCCCAATGAGTCTAGTCTAAGGCAGTACAAGAGCCACTACTTTACAAGATACAAGTATGCATACGAAAATGAGAAGTGTAAGTACAATACTGTCTCTGGAACAAGTGAGACAAGTAATTAAGGGAACTCTCAGGCTGCACATCTATCCATGAACTCACCATAGATGCTTCACAGCAAGACATGGGAATCAGCCATGAGAGGAGGAAGTAAACACCTCACCAACTCTACACTCATAAAAGAATACAACAAGATAGTATCAGTACAAACACTATGTACCGGTCAATATAATAGGACGACAACAGTTAGCAAACATATATATAAGAAATAACTGAAAGATAAACATGCTCGAGTACAAGTAATATCAGAGTCCAAGAATAACCACCCTAATACAGAAGGATCAATAGCCGGATCATAGCCTATGGTGAAGCACCTAAACCTATGTATGCCAAGTTTCCCACAACTCTTTAGAATAATCACAACACAAGTACATTCAACAATCCGATCCATAGAAGTAAAATGAAATGATGAGAATGGATGCATATCCAATGCAATGCACTGGCCAAATGTAATCTATGTACACACACATGCTCCAGGAAGATTATCTCTATGTCCCAACAGTCATGACCTATGGGGGACCTGCGAAGTCCATGTACCAGTCACTGTATCACAAAGCCTAGAGATGACTCTTCCACCAAACACACTGCTAGTCATTCTATATCACACAGCCTGGTTATGGCTACGTAATCAATATGTCATAAGAATCACTATTGTTTCCTTCTCATTTATCACTGTCATGCCAATCACAGATAATATCAATATATTATGGAAATAAGGATGAATACAATGCAATAATAATATCAAGTGTATCATATCAACTTCCAGTCGTGCCACACATGGACACATATCACAATATCAGTACCAGGTTAAGCGAAAGACAACTATATCACAAGTACACTATGGAAACTAAGAGCAATCCACTATCCCACACTAGGCAACAATCAATAAATCATAAAGAGGCAACAACCACAATCAGTCAAGAGTACCAAACCTAGTAATCCATCCCAACTTCATACCTGCAAGTGTACATGCTTTGTCCGACAACAACTAACTATACATATGCTTCGCTAACCGAAGTCTAACCAGAAGGTAAGACATAACCTACCTGGAATGCTGAGCGGGAGCCACGAATGATCACACCGGAGCTTTGCCATTCTGAGAATTTCAGTTCTACTCGTAGTCTAGCCAATCATTGAAATCTAAGTTAGAATGGACACTAATACTACCCATACAATTAGACTATCCCTTAAATCTAACCCAACTATAGCAAAAGGGTAAAATGGTAATTTATTAGAGAAATAGGTAATCCAATGTTTTAAAGGTTCACATCTACTTTCCAAATGCTCAATTTAGGCCTAAGCCCTAACTTTCCATAATCGACTCCTCACTAGAAAGGAAGACTCAAGTTCATGGGTTACCATCTACAGAAATTCCAAGCTTACTTGGTTTATGGGTTACCATCTAGAGAAATTCCAAGCCTAAGCCCTTATTTGGTTTATTCAAGTTGATTAGGTAGAGCTTCTCCTTAATTAAAAGAGTAGTTCTCGTGAAAAGTTTTACCCTCACTCTTGTCAACACTTGAGAATTTCTATAAACTTTTCTTAATGAATTATTTATCACCGTAAGTCCCATAATGTTAAGCTGTAGTTAATAGTCTAATGAAGTTATAACACCAAGAAGGCCACTGTCCAATATTTTTTTTTAATACATTGAAGTCTGTCCGTTTCTTTTTCTTGTATGATATGCTTTTTGTGTACAAATTTGGTGCCACTAATTGTTATGACTATGTGTATATTTTTAAGCCTACATTGTTAAAAATTCATAGGTTGTGAAGGGATATCATGAATTTTAATAGGTTTCTTACTTGGCAGATTTGTTATTCAAGGAAGTCCAAAAACAACTTCAACATTAAGCACTACTTTAGGAAAATAAACCAAGATGCAGACCTCCCTAATCAAGATTTTACATAGCAACCTTGATGAATGAACATGTATTCATGTGTAAACTACATACTATAAGATTTTACAACTCACTTTTGTTATGCCTAACGGAGTTGTTTAACGTCATTTTTAAGACAGCAAGAATGCCCGAAGAATGGAGGTGGAGTACAATGATTCCTTTGTACAAGAACAAAGGTGATATTCAGAGTTGCAACAACTATAGGGGTATCAAGCTGCTAAGCCACACTATGAAAGTTTGGGAAAGTGTCGTGGAGATGAGGGTGAGAAGAGGAGTGTCTATCTCCGAGAACTAGTTTGGATTCATGCCGAGGAGTTTGACTACAGAAGCCATTCATCTTATTAGGAGGTTGGTGGAGCAATCTAGGAAGAGGAAAAGAGACTTACATATGGTTTTCATCAACCTCAAGAAGGCATACGACAAAGTCCCTAAGGAGGTTCTAAGGAGATGTTTGGAGGTTAGAGGTGTACCTGTGGCGTACACTAGGGCAATCACGGATATGAATGATGGAGCCAAGACCAGGGTACATACAGTAGGAGGAGACTCGGAGAACTTCCCAATGATGATAGGGCTGCACTAGGGATTAGCTCTTAGCCCATTCTTATTTGCCTTGGTGATGGATGGACTGACGCGACAAATCCAAGGGGAGGTGCCATGGTGTATGTTATTCACAGACGACATAGTCCTGATTGATGAGACTTGCAGCGGATTGAATGCTAAGCTGGAGGTTTAGAGACAGACTCTGAAGTCTAAAGGGTTCAGGCTGAGTAGGACCAAGACAGAATACTTGGAGTGCAAGTTCAGTAACGGGAGCGACATTGAGACATGCGTGGATGTAAGGCTTGATACTCAGGTCATTCCAAAGAAAAGAAGCTTCAAGTACCTCAGGTCTGTTATCCAAGGGAATTGAGAGATTGATGACGATGTCACACATCGTATTAGGCAATATGGATGAAATGGAGGCTCGCATCTGGAGTCTTGTGCGATAAATCCACCAAAACCTAAAGGCAAGTTCTATAGGGTAGTGGTTAAACCGACTATGTTGTATGGGGCGGAGTGTTGGCTGGTCAAGACTTTGCACACCTAAAAGATGAAAGTTGCGGAGATGAAGATGTTAAGATGGATGTGTGGGCATACAAGGGGGGTAGAATTAGAAATGATGATATCCGGGATAGAGTGGGAGTGGCCTCGATGGAGGATAAGATGCGCGAAGCGAGGTTGAGATGGTTCGGGCACGCGCAGAGGAGAGACACAAATGTCTCAGTGCGGAGGTGTGAGAAGTTGGCTATGGACGGGTACAGAAGGGGTAGAGATAGGCCGAAGAAGTATTGTAGAGAGGTGATTAGACGGGATATGGCGCAGGTGCAACTCACTAAGGACATGACCTTAGATAGGGGGTTATGGAGGACACGGATAAGGGTAGAAGGGTAGTAGGTAGTCTAGCGTAGTCCTACCTACGCTTACAAACTAGTAGTTGTAGTGTTATTATTGTAGGCCCGCTTTGCCTATCATACTAGGAGGCAAAGTATTGCTTTATAATCCCCTGTCGTTTGATGTATGCTGCTATGTGTATTTTGTTTGTCTTATTTACCTGCATTAGTTATTGCTTCTTTTTCATAATTCGCTATCATGGCTTATTCGCTTTGTTTATCTTACTTTGCTTGTATTTGTGCTTTGTCTTGAGCCGAAGGTCTCTCGAAAACAGCCGCTCTACCTACCAAGGTAGAGGTAAGGTCTGTGTACACTCTACCGTCTCCAGACCCCACGTTGTGGGATTTCACTGGGTATGTTGTTGTTGTTGTTGTTTTTGTTATGCCTAATTTATTTGGCGTTAATTTAACTCTTTTTTGCGAGGTTCAGGTGTGTGAAATTTGAATTGAATCTACTGGTGTTAGGAGTTGAATTCCTCACTGCTGTATCTTTAAAGCTTTTGCTATCTTTACTGCTTCTAAGTATCACTACACTGATTCTGTACTTTTCACATGACTTGAAGAAATGGTTTTGATTAAACATAATCAAGAGATGCTGGTTTCAGAATTATCATGGATAAGACGAGTCATGTGAAAATATGCTCCTCCTAAATTATGTGGGCCTCTAAATAATGAAAGCACTACTAGACATGTGATCCGATTTCAAAGTTTGAAACTTTCGTTGTTAAAATTAAACTTTACAAGAAAATCCTGTTATCTAGTGTGTTGATTGTTACTAGGTTCCCGATACCAATAGTGGCAATGAACAAGCAATATAAGCACTGCTCAAGTCGTTAGTAACACAAGTTCTTTCTTCTCGCAGGGTAATCTCTTTTATCATACATGAACGCATATCAAGATGCTTGTGGTCATAGTTGAAAAGAATGGATCTTGGGCCTAACTCAACCCCAAAAGCTAGCTTGTAGGATGAGGATTGTCCAAGTCCATGTTCCCATTCTATCTTCGATGTGGGACTCTTAACAATAGCATGTCCTGTTGTCGTTCTCGATGCAATTGTTTTTCCCATTTTCTATCCTTCTTGTCATTCTCAATGCAATTGTTAGGCTTTATATTCTCATAATTTTAAATTCCTGACTAATATACAATTCAATATGAAAAAGGGGAAGAATATAAGCCTTCTATGTGCACTGGTTTACCCGGCATTTGTGTTTGTTTGTTGTAGCAGGCTGCCCCATGGATTATTATTACGTACACACAAGTTGGTCCAGCACTACCGTTGTCAAAAGATGAAAAAGAACTGGCTTAATCATTTTATTGACTTAATCGAGTTGCTCGTAAAGAACTTTAGCTTGATTTGATTCATAAGGATTAGGTCTCCTGGATTCTATCAGCGTCCACTCGATTCTTGCTGATTACTAGTGTGCACTTCGACCACATAATGCCTGAAAGTTTACTAGATGGGACCTTGTAATTGTTTTGTTGCTTTGATTTCAATCTGTCTCATTTTATGTTTCTGCAGCGACTACTTATTCAAACTTTGTTAATAAGAGATTCAGGTGTTGAAAATTCATGTCTTCTCTTGAGATTTATCGCAAGTATTTTCATCTCATTCAATTTTGTCTTAACTTTAGTTACTGTAGCATATGAGCTGAATGTTACATGCATGATTCTTGTAATGGCTGATATAAGCCATGAAAATAGAAAATTGCACATGTTGATCTAGTGTAGTATCACATAGTAATGTAAAGTTTGTGATTAAGTTATTAGCTATAAGTGATAGTATATTTAGCAGCAGGTGTGAAAGTTGTCCCATAAACTGCTAATGTACTATGTATCCTATCTAAGCGTTTTAGTACTCTGTGTTTAGCGACATTTCTAGCTCGTTTAGCTTTTATATGTCGAGGTCTGACCTTTCTGTCAAATACATTTGTGTAAGCTATTAGCATTGATTGTAAAAAATTAACATAGAAAATGAGCCACCATGTTAAAACAGCAGTTGATAGGTAAGGGCATAGAATAGAGAAAAAGAAGAGAGCAACGTGGATTACTGTGTAAGAAAGAAATGATAGATGCCTTAAGGATAAACGTACAACCATTTTTTGTTTCAAATGTAGATTTCTGCAGTTGTCAAAATCCTTTTGTAAATTGTCTTTTGATATTAATGTAGACTCTATTACTGATTTCATACACTCCCTACAAGTTTAAAGTGAGGGAGGAGGAATTCTTTTGGCTTTACATACTGAACATTCTTGGTGCAGTTTTATATCTTCTTTTTCAGAAAATTCTTGACTTATAGAAGTTCATTTTTGTTAATGTTGGGTTTGGTGTTGTGACATTTTGCCCAACATATCGTTTTCAGTACTAAGTTAAAATTCAGAAATGTTTGAACAAATGTTACGACATTCGGACCAACATTCCGTAAACAGTTTTGCCTTACTTCACGGACTGAAGCAAATCTCGTGGAATTTTTACAACGATGTAAAAGTGACTTGGCAAGGTGTTTAGGAGCTGATGAAACACGTGGGAAGAACAAGTCAAAGTTGTTGCTAAGCTTGGGGAACAAGTCCAAGAAGTTAACGATTTTGCTCCATGTTCTTCTCCAACAAATCATATCGGCTGCCCATCTTTCCCTCAACCTCCACAACCAATCGATGAGATTTTCAATGAAGACTCTCTACTATAAATAGAGAGGCAAAAAGAGTGAATCAATATCCAGAAAAAGATTGCAAAAAAAATTAAGAGAGCTCTCGAGAATTCATATAAAAAAACTGGATCACAAGTGTTGTCTGAGCGTGTCGACAACATTCTGTCAAACATTATAATTGTTGCTTAGATTCTAGATTTGTTCTTCATTGAAGCAATTATAATGATATGTTGTCTATGTCTATTTATATAGATTTTTCAGGCCGAAGTCATCTGCGACTTCAACTTTTTAATTCCTTTTGTATTATCTTGTAATATTGTAAAAGAAGGAATTTATTTAATTGTATATAAATATATACAATACTTTCGGTCACTGACCGTCATAGGTTATAAAATCAATATAACCTATGTAAATATTAAATTTTTGTGTTCTTTATTATTTCCGCTGCAATTTACTCTTCAAAGATTTTTCTGTTTTATCAAAGTGTTGTCACTTGTATCAGACAACATTATTGCCGACATTTACAAACTGCATTGGCTTTCGATTTGTTTTTACTTTCAGTTTGTATTTTATTATTCCATAGCATATCCCCGGGACCTAACAAGTGGTATCAGAGCCAACACTTAACACAATAAGTGTTTGGTCCTATCATTTGAAGCTATGGATTCGGCTAATCCAAATATTGGTAGACTTCCCATTTTAGATGGTACAAACTATGCCTATTGGAAGATTCGCCTACGTTCTCACATCAAATCAATTGATGTTAGGGCATGGAGATCTATAACCAATGGGTATGTTGTTACAATGTTGCCACCGGATGAGGAAGGTGACATTCTTGTTAAACCTGAATCTGAATGGACGGCGGAAGAAACCAATAACGCTAGTTTTAACGAAAAGGCCCTAAATGCAATTTTTGGATGGGTTGATCTTTACATCTTCAAACTCATTCAAAACTTCCCTACGGCTAAAGATGCATGGGATACTTTGCAAATTCATTGTGAAGGTAGCTCAAGTATTCGTCGTACAAAGTTATGCATCCTCATGAGCAGATATGAACGTTTAAGTATGGAAGAAGCGGATGACATTAAGTCCTATTTTGAAAAGTTGATTGACATATCTAATGAATGTCAAGTGCTTGGTGAACCATTAACCAACACTCAACTTGTTGATAAGGCTCTCAGATCTCTTCCTGAAAAGTTCAATTTAAAGATTTGTGCCATTAAAGAAGCTCACAATCTTGCTACTATGGACCTTCATACCTTAATGAGCATTCTCAAAACCTATGAGATGAATATTGAGAATAAAAGGGAACTATATAAGAGCAAGAATGTGGCACTTCAAGTCCAATCCTCGGAAAAATAAATTAATGAAGAGGATGAAGATCTTGAAGAATTTGGTGAAGGTGATAATGTTGCCTTCTCACTCGAAAATACAATTCGATGGTGAGGAAGTTCAACAATGAAAGGAATCAATCCAAATCTAAACAACATCAAAGTCAAGGTTTCAATCAAAAGCCCACAAAGTTCATTCCAAGTACTAAAAAAGGTAGTCTACTAAGAAGAGTTAATTCAGATCGTACCAAATTTGATTCCAAACAACTAGAGTCTGTGCAATGTCATGCATGCTCAGGTTGGGGTCATTATGCCAATGAATGTGCAAACACTCTAAGGAAATTTGGTAAGAATCTGTGGGTCTCACTTAGTGATGATGAAGGAGAAGGCGAAGGAGATCAAGAAGTTGAATCATAAGCAATGCTGGCCACTGTTTACGAACAGTCACTGTCAGATAATAAAGATGTCGTCTGTAATGTTGCCCCATATTTCACGACATTTCAGGAAACATTTGCATCTCCAGCAACATCCGAAAGGTACATATTCTTTAACTATCCTGATATTAATTGATTTAGTGGTTTTATTTCTAGTGGTGAGGCTGAGTGTTTGAATCAAGTTGAATGCAACGATGAGATAGTTAAGGAATTACAAAATATTTGTCAACCCCTAATCGTTGAATCCAAGCAACTTAAATCAAAGGTTAAATATTTAACTCGTGAGAATGTAGATTTAAAAGGCACAATAGCCCGATTAGAGGTTGCACTTACCAAAAAGGATATAGAATTTGGTAAGATACGTGCAAAACTGGATGTAGCCGAAGAAACCTTCCGTAAGTTCAACTCAGGGACTTCTAAATTGGATGAAATACTTAGTTTTAGTAAACCGTCACATACAGGTATTGGGTACCAAAACTCTTTTGAAACTACATGCTCTAGTGTATTTGACAAAAATGAGAAAATATGTTTTGTAAAAGAAAAATGAATGAAAGATAAGTTCTCATATATGTCAAAGAATAAGAAGTTTGTGTGTCATCATTGTAACTCCCCTGGACACTTAAAACCTTATTGTTCCAAACTTCAGAATTCAGTGAGTGAAATGTTGCCTAAAAGACTGTCCAACATCTCGGACAACATTCAAAGCAACATTTCAGAACTAAAAGATAAAAAATGTCTTAAAAAAGTTTGAGTTCTCAAAATGAATGTAACTTGTAATGTTGCGATAACTGCTTTAAGAACTAACATTCCAGGTTCTTGGTACTTTGATAGTGGATGTTCTCACCACATGACAGGTACAAAGTAGTTTCTAAAGAAATATGAGTCATTCAATGGAGGTAACGTAACTTATAGAGGTGGCAGTAAAAGCAAAATAATTGGAAGAGGAATCTTGGATGTTCCTGAATTTCCAGATTTAAGAAATGTTTTCCATGTTGAGGGTTTAATGGAAAATTTGATTAGTATTAGTCAACTGTGTGATGACAATCTTAAGGTAAAATTCAATAAGAATGCATGTAAAGTTACAAACGAAGCTTATGAATGTGTTATGTCAGGTACAAGAACATGTGATAATTGCTATCTTATTGCGAGATAAGAAACTTGCAATAATGTCAAGCTCGACGACACAACACTGTGGCACAAAAAGTTGGGACATGCAAACTACCGCAATATGGAAAAGTTGGTCTCATATGAAGCGGTTAGAGGCTTACCCAATCTTAGCCATAAAGGTAAAACAGTCTGTGAAGATTGTCTAAAAGGTAAGCAAACTCGTGTTTCCCATAATGTTGGTCAAAATGACGAACAACATTCAGGTACGTCTCACTGTTTTCAATTATTGCACATGGATCTTATGGGTCCATTTGAGGTAGACAGTTTAGGAAGCATGAGGTATTCCTATGTGATAGTAGATGATTTTTCTAGATATTCATGGATATATTTTTTGAAAGAAAAATCACAAACTTTTGACATGTTTAAAATTTTGCACTCTAGAATTAGGAACTTGTTCTATTCTTATATTTTTCGGATAAGATCCGATCATGGAAAAGAATTTGAAAATAGCCACTTCACAAAATTTTGTGAGAAAAAGGAAATTTTTGATGAGTTTTCAGCCCCCAAAACCCCTCAACAGAATAGGGTGGCTGAAAGGAAGAATAGAACATTCCAAGAAATGGCTAGAGTTATGCTTAGTTCTAAAAAATTATCAAAACATTTTTGGGCTGAAACCTTAAATACTGCTTGTCACATCACTAATAGAGTCTATCTAAGGCTTGGAACAAAGATGACACCCTATGAGCTAATTAACGGAAAGACCCCTAACTTGCGTTACTTTCATGTGTTTGGGTGTATTTGTTATATTTTAAATGATACAAATCATTTGGCAAAGTTTGACTCTAAGAGTGATAAATGAATTTTTGTTGGCTATTCACAAAATAGTCATGCTTATCGAGTGTACAATCTGAGGACCAAAACTGTACAAGAGTCTGTAAATGTCATTTTTGATGATTTTTCTGATCTTACAGGAAATACAACAGAAAATAACATTACAGTTTCAACAGAAAATGTGCAGACTGCTGAAGAACCATATGTTGCCCCAAATGATACCACATCAGAAGAAACATTTGAACCAGAACCAGAGATCACAGAAGGTGCGAATGAGGAGTCTAATGCTGAATTGCTAGATCAAGTTAGAAGGGACCCCTCATCGAGGATTAGGAAGAATCATCCAACAGGTCAGGTGATAGGGGAGTTTTTGAGGGAATTAGAACAAGAGGGAAAGAACCACTCAATTATAGAGACATGGTTAGGTATGTGTGTATGTCTACCATATACCAAAAGGTTAGTCTTTCTTGTTTCATATATACTTTATAACCAAAAAATGTTTTAGAAGCACTTAAAGATGATTTTTGGATTCAAGCAATGCAAGAAGAACTTGAACAATTTTCTCGAAATGAAGTCTGGGACTTGGTTCCGCGTCCAAATAATACAAATGTTATTGGAACTAAGTGGATTTTCAAGAATAAATCAGATGAATCAGGAACTGTTGTTAGAAACAAAGCTCGTCTAGTTGCTCAAGGCTATACTCAGGTTGAAGGAATCGATTATCACGAAACCTTTGCACCTATGGCTAGAATGAATCAATCAGACTACTTCTTGCCATTGCCTATTTTCTAAAAATCACTTTACACCAAATGGATGTAAAAGGAGCATTCTTAAATGGTTTTCTACATAAGGAAGTTTATGTTGAACAACCAAAAGGATTTGAAGATCCTCACCATCCACACTATATATACAAACTCAAAAAGGCTTTGTATGGGTTAAAACAAGCTCCTCGTGCATGGTATGGTCGTCTAACTAACTTTCTCCTTCAATTTGGTTTTAATCGTGGTGAAGCTGAACGTGCTTTATTCATTAAACATCACGGTGTAGATATTATTATTGTTCAAATCTATGTAGATGACATAGTCTTTGGTTCGACCTCACAGTCCTACCTAAAGACATTTGTTGAAGCAATGTCATCGACATTTGAGATGAGCATGATTGGGGAACTAACTTTTTTCTTAGGCTTGCAGATTAAGCAAACTGAAGATGGAATCTTCATCTCCCAAAGCAAATATGCCAAGAATCTAGTTCAGAGATTTGGATTGGAGAATGCTAAATAGATGAAAACTCCAATGGGATCATCGCAGAACATATGTAAGGATAATGTTGGTGAAAATATCGACCCAACATTGGATCGATCCATGATAGGTAGCCTTCTATATCTCACTACTAGTCGTCCTGATATAATGTTTAGTGTTTGCGTTTGTGCTCGATTCCAAGCCTGTCCCAAAATTTCCCACTTAAAAGTTGTGAAACGTATCATTAGATATGTTGCCGGCACATGTGAATTGGAAATTTGGTATTCCAAAGACACTAATCCTAATTTAATAGGTATAGTGACTCGGATTAGGCTGGTGATGTGGATGATAGAAAGAGTACAAGTAAAGGATGTTTTTCCCTTGTCAATAACCTGGTTTCTTAGTATAGTCGTAAACAAAATTGTGTCTCACTTTCAACTGCTGAATCTGAATATGTAGCAGTTGGAAGTTGTTGTTCTTAGTTAATATGGCTAAGACACTTGTTAGACGACTATGGTTTTTCAAGTAAGATTTTGGTTTTGTATTGTGATAATTTGAGTCTTATAAATATTTCCAAAAATCCAGTTCAGCACTCACGTACAAAACATATTGATATTAGACATTACTTTTTAAGAGATTTGGTTAAAAAAACAGCTAGTTTAAATTGAACATGTTGACACTCTTCATCAACTAGCTGATATTTTTACAAAAGCTTTGGACCATGAGAGATTTTCTAGTTTGAAGAAATCTCTTAGTCTTTGTAATCTCTAAAAAGGCATTTTTGGTGAATGTCGACTGAAATGTCTCTAACATTTCGGATGACATTTACCTATGTAATATCAAAATCTGATTATTGTTACTGTATAGTGCATTATTTTTTGGTCACACAAGCATGATCCTTCAATAAGAACATGACATCAAAGTGATACCGTTCTCTGCGATGATATTAGATATCATAAAAGGGGAGTATCAAAATAAGGCAAAGCCTTTACAAATTTTTGACAACTGTGCAAAATAGGCCAAGCCCTGGAAATGATACCGTTCCTATTCTATAGGAGTATCAAGTGCTTCAAAAGGATGTTTGAGAATATTAAATAAGTATTCTTAATTTTTTACATAAAAATCTTTTATATGTGTTTTATGATTAGATCAAGGACACGATGGGAAAATGTTACATTGGTCCAGTGGTTAAACTCATAAATATACATATAAAACGTGTCTAGATTTGTTGCCAAAACGAAAAGTTCTTGCGGGATTATAATGCAGGTGTTGTCAAAAATGTTGCCAACATTGATGTTAACATTTTCAGATAATGATATTTGTTGGGATGTTGATCGTAACTGACTCCAGAAAATCAGTTTTTCTTCCCTATTTTTATGCCATGTTTTTAATTGGAATTCAAACTCTAAAAGGATAATATTAGATTCCAAATAGATGTAACTTTTTTTATCCCAAAATCTTAGGTGCAACTTATTGAATAAATATCAAACACCTAAAATTAAGGAATTTTAAAGCTTGCCAAAGAGTATAAATATCCATTTCATCTGTTTTCTTCTTTTTAACATTTTTTTCTGAATTAAAAAAAATAGGAAAAGATCACATCACCTTAGTTTAATCCCTACCAAACCAATGGATTCCTCACTTTGTTCTTCATCCAAAAACCCTAAACCATCTCCTCCGAACTCTCCAATGGAAACCTCACCGATGTCAACCCCAATGTCAGCCAACACCACCAACAACACACCCATGAGTACCAGTCCACCACTCTGTACAACCATTATTCTTAGTGGAGATCAAGTACCATTAAAAATCAGCTATCCAGGGGATGATAATAACCTCATTGATGTTGATGCCACTTCAGATTACTCCACACTAGGCAAGAGGACCAGTTCTTCCTCATTTTCTACTCGAAGGTCAGGTAGGGTATTTGAGAGAACTGTTCAACAGGAACCAGTCACCAAGAAATCGAGATTTGAAACTGAGGTTCCTGCTTGCTCTAGCAGTGAGACAAAGGACATGAACTTTGAACTATCCTCTGAAGACACCGAAGGAGAACCTGAAGAATCTGTTGCTCCTGAAGAACCTGCTGATGTGCCACTAGAAAATGCTGTTGAACAGCATGATGTGCCACAAGAAAGGGAAATTCCTTACGAGAATCCACTGAAACAATTCCTTCCGAAAGAAGTTCCCAAATTTACAAGAGCAAGTGTTGTCCCGGATGTTGCCCCAAATGTCACAACATCTCAAGCAACATTTCAGCCAACATCAGAAGAGGCACAATCTCATACTTCCTCCAGCAAAACAGAATCAGATTCTGACCTTGAGGTATCTATCTACTCAGACAACTTCTATACTAAAACTATTTTTGAAAATTGGAACTGGTACAAAAATAGAATCATCAGGTCTGAAAGAATATTAGACATTGCCTCTTGCTCAGAATATGTCTTGGTCGAGTTCTTAAAAGAAAGACAGCTCATAGGATATGTTACTAACAAAGGACCATATGTTGATAAAATATTTAGGTTGTTTTATGTTAATTTGGAGTTTGTGATAGAAGATACCAACTCAAAGAAATTTGGGAAGGTATATCTCTGTAACGGAATGTATTTTTTTACACGACTGTAATAAACCAATGTATGGGACTAAGCGCTGAGGAAAATGATAGAGAAACAGACCCTGCAGTGGATAATAGAGATGAAGTAATTGAGTACCTCACATGAGGTATAATGCATAAGTGGATCTCGAGATGTCCTGCCTCTAAGTTAACAGTCTTGTTTGCCACTCTTCACAAAATTGCTATACACAATTGGCTCCCTTCAATGAATGAATCAGTTGTAACTACAGAATAAGCCACACCGTTGTACAAAATTGGTAAAGGATTGAGAGTTGATCTAGGCAAAATAATATTTCATCAAGTTGTCAACTTGGCACAAAAAGAATCAACCTCAATACTACCATTTCCCTCTTTAATATACAAAGTTTTAACTACCCAAGGATTTCAGCCTAAGAAAGAGGATATTAGGGAAGAATCCAGATTTGTACACAGTCAATAAAGCAATATTGAAAAGTAAAGACAAAGTCATTGATTTACCCTGGAAATTGGAAGGAAGTAGTATAGATGTTGGCAGAAATGTTACCAACATTTCTAGTAACACTGGTCCAGGACAGTCTTCAATGTCCACTGAATGGCTTGTGAGTAAAATTGCAAAGATCAACCACAAAATATTTGAGGTTGATGCTATGAGGAATGCTCTGATTCAAGCGAAATACCACTTCATGTTGTTGCTTTCTTCACAAAAAGGGGGAGAAAATGATGCTGGTGAAGCTGAGGGAAACAGAGAAAGTACTGATGTAGGGAGAGCTGAGGAAGAAGGTTAGTAGATGTTGTCATGCAAAAGTAGAAAGCGGCTGAAAGCTACTACTAATGCATAACAACCAATGGAGGAGCTGTTGCTAGTGCTTATGAATGGTTGATGATTGGTGACTGAATTGATTTTTAGTCGATTGAAAATTTGGGATGTAATTGACAATTTTTTCCCTCTTGGATGATGATTTTTGAATGCTTAACTTTCTTATTTCTTCTAATCCTATAAGTTATGTATATATCTATGCTTGTGCTAATATTGTATGTTATATAATGGTATATACTGGTATACATATGTTGTGTTGTATGCCATCACAGGTTAAGGGGGAGCATTATTGTAATCATAGATGTTGGGACAACATCTATGACATTGCCGTAAGTTACTCTCACAGATTAGAATAGGTTTTGTGAAAAAAGGCAAAAAGGGGGAGAATGTTAATGTTGGGTTTGGTGTTGTGACATTTTTGCCCAACATATCGTTTCCAGTACTAAGTTAAAATTCAGAAATGTTGGAACAAATGTCACGACATTCGGACCAACATTCTATAAACAGTTTTCCCTTACATCACGGACTGAAGCAAATCTCGTGGGATTTTTACCACGATGTAAAAGTGACTTGGCAAGGTGTTTAGGAGCTGATGAAATATGTGGGAAGAACAAGTCAAAGTTGTTGCTAAGCTTGGGGAACAAGTACAAGAAGTTGAGGATTTTGCTCCATGATCTTCTCCAACAAATCATATTGGCTGCCCATCTTTCCCTCAACCTCCAAAACCAATCGATGAGCTTTTCAAGGAAGACTCTCCACTATAAATATAGAGGGAAGAAGAGTGAATCGATATCCAGAAAAAGATTGTAAAAAAAAAATTAAGAGAGCTCTCGAGAATTCATATCAAAAAACTGGATCACAAGTGTTGCCTGAGCGTGTCGACAACATTCTGTCCAACATTATAATTGATGCTTAGATTCTAGATTTGTTCTTCATTGAAACAATTATAATGAGATATTGTCTATGTCTATTTAGATAGATTTTTCAGGCAGAAGTCATATGCGACTTCAACTTTTTAATTCCTTTTGTATTATCTTGTAATATTGTAAAAGAAGGAATTTATTTAATTGTATATAAATATATACAATACTTTCGGTCACTGATCGTCATAGGTTATAAAATCAATATAACCTATGTAAATATTAAACTTTTGTGTTCTTTATTAATTCCGCTGCTATTTACTCTTCAAAGATTTTTCTGTTTTATCAAAGTGTTGTCACTTGTGCCAGACAACATTATTGTCGACATTTACAAACTGCATTGACTTTCGATTTGTTTTTACTTTCAGCTTGTATTTTATTATTCCATAGCATACCCCGGGACCTAATGATATCTTTACTGTGGGAGATTCTTCAAATGGTGGGCTTGTTCAAGAAATGACACATATTGCAAATGGTCGTGATTTAGGAAGCTTCTAGTTTCTCTAGGAAAAAAATTGTGGCGTAGTTTTCTTGTTTCTTCATTGTTGAACATATTCTTTTTGTTTTACTAATTCTTTTTTTTTTAACCTTGACTGCTAGAGGATAAGGACGTGGATGTATTGAGTTGATTGTTCTTGTTTTAAGTGAATGACGTTTTGAATTTGGTAATTCTTCTATTACTATCTTTGAATTGATTTTTCTCGTGAATTTTATTTTTGATGTTATAAAGAGTGATTGGTTAAATATGCCGATTAAGGTAAATTCATGGTCAATTTTAGCGGCCAAAATAATTTCCATTAAAACATGTTTCCTTTATTGGCAATTATTGCATTTTGCAAGCAATAATAGAAGTCCCTAAAATATGCTTGATATCACATTTCTAAAGTATCTTTACTGGTAATAATAATTGCCACTAAATAAATGCCACTAAAATAATTACTTTTAGCGGCAATAATATGGGTCTTTACCAGCACTCACCATAAATGCCGCTAAAGGCTTTATCGACTTTGGATCTAATGTCATTTAATTAATTGCGGTAAAAGTGTTTGCGGCAATAATTATTGTCGCTAAAAGGAAAATTAATTACCACTAAAAGCCTCTTTTGGTGTAGTGACTAATAATGTAAATAAATTTATGCTATCGTTGTATTTAAATTTATCGTAGCAGATTATTTTTTAGGTTTTGAATATGGGTTGGGATCCCCTCCAGTACTCAAGCATGCAGTACTTCTCAATGCACCTTTTGATTTAAGCCACGTGTGCACTAAAATTTTGAAGGCTCGATAAAAGTCACGTACAAACCTTCTCCTGCACATGCCATCTTTTCATCCTTTATATGTTTCATAATCCGATCTAATTACAAATTCCATCAGAAAACTTGTCCTTCAGCTGTGATAAGTTTTTTTCTTAACCCAGCAAAATCAATGTTTTCACTCTAGAAAAAAAGTTGATCAATTAGCATATAATTTTCTGTGAACTCTAGCTACTTTCATATTGATAGAATATATAAAAATAATTCTTCTATATCTGTTTTATTCAATCTAAATCTTCTAGATTAGGTTAGCATATATTTTATTGTAATTAGTCAATATCTTCTCTAATTTCTAGCCTTAGATTATGCATGTAACGAATGTATATATTCCAAGCAATATCAATGAAAGGACTCACCAGATTGAATTCCTTTATGGTATCAAGCTAGGTCACCTCTTCTTCTTCCCCTGTTTTTAACCTAGCCGCAATCCTCTCTTCCGCTACAACTCCTCCCCGATCACCGTCTACCATGACCGATCAACCAAAATTTCATCCGGCATTGGCCATAACCAGCGTCAAATCCATTATTCCAATTACGTTGGACAATGATTCCAACCAATATCACTCTTGGGCAGCCCTTTCAAAGTTTAGGCAAGAGTCTACAATGTTTTTTATCATATCATCCCCTCTACGGATGAGAAAGCTAAGAAGGAGACTGATGCCGCGAAGGCCGCTGACCCTTTTGGCATCGTCTTGACGTTGTCGTGTTGCAATGGATGTATGCAACAGTATCACAAGATATTCTCCACTCAATTCTTCTGAACGATGACTCGGCCGAGAAGCCGAGAAGGCTTGGAAAAGAATTTCCGCCATTTTCCAAGAAAATAAACATTCCCGCGCAGTTCATCTTGAAAACCAGTTTACAACCAACTTGGAAGACTTTCCAACCACCGCGGCGTATTGCAATCGTCTCAAGCTCCTCGTCGATCAATTGGTCAATGTCGATGCCCCTGTCTCTAACACTCGTTTGGTATTGAAAATGATTGCAGGTTTAACGGAGGCATATGCTGGATTTGTAACTCATATTCAACAACATGACCCCTTGCCTAGCTTTGAAATTGCAAAATCAAAATTGGATTTAGAGGAATCGACAATCGTCCAATGTGCAGCCCGAGAATCGGGTTCGGCTGCTCTTGTTGTAAATTTCCCTAAATTCGATAACGATTTCCAAAACCCCTCTCACGGTAATTACAACAATAGCAATCAAAACAATAACAATAATAATCGTGGACACAAGGGAAACAACAAGAAAAATAATTAAAACTCCGACGGAGGTGGTCGAAACTCTGGCAAATGCAACCGCGGTGGAGGCCGTGGCTCCGGCGGCGGGCAAAACACCAGCAGTGGCGCCGGCCGTGGACAGCAGCAACAGTGGCAGCCAAACCCTTGGCCACAGTGGTATCCTTGGTCGATGCCTCCATGCCCTTACCCAACTTATAATTGGGCCAGGCCCAGTTATAATCCACGACTGCAGCAGCAGCCCAACATCTTTGGGCCAAGGCCTCAACAACAAGCTTTTAACGCAACCGGTCCAAGCCCAACAGATATTGAATCAGCTTTGCTCAACCCAATCCATTTTTGTGTATAGACACCGGGGCGACATCTCTCATGACATCCGCGCAAGGTAATCTCTCATCTTTTTTTTAATTCGAGCAAAAATCATGGTATAATTATTGGAAATGGCTATTCTATTCTGATTCGTGGTTTTGGTAGTGCAAAATTAATACCTCCTCACCCTCCATTAATGTTAAGAAATGTCCTTCACACCCTAATTTAATTAAGAACTTAGTTTCAGTTCGAAAGTTTACTACTGATAACCAAGTTTCTGTTGAATTTGATCCCTTTGGGTTTTCTGTGAAGGATTTTCAGACGGGGATGGCACTAATGAGATGTAATAGTCAGGGCGAGCTATATCCCATCACCACCACCACCACAAATCAAGTCGTTTCTCCATTCACTTTTGCAGCTTTATCATCTTCCATTTGACATGACCCTTTAGGTCATCCGAGAGCACCTGTTTTAGACTTCCTTAGGCGAAATAATTTGATAGAATGTACTAAAATAAGAAACTCTAGTTTTTGTCTTTCATGTCCTCTTGGTAAACATGTTAAATTGTCATTTTTTGATTCTCATAACTCTACTTCTATGCCTTTGATATTTTGCATAGTGATTTGTGGACATCTCATGTTTTGAGTTCTTCGGGTCACAAATATTATGTTCTATACTTGGATAATTTCTTGAATTTTTTATGGACTTTTCCCATCTCCAAAAAAATCTCAAGTATATTCAACTTTTATCACTTTTCGAGCCTACATTAAACTCAATTCGAACGGGAGTTAAAAAATATCCAATGTGATAATGGTAGAGAATATGATAATGGTCCCTGTTTGAGTCTTTGTAAAGCAAAAGGAATTTCTTTTCGTTTTTCCTGCCCTCGTACTTCTTCCCAAAATGGAAAATCTGAAAGAAAAATCCGGTCTATGAACAACATCATTCGAACTTTGATGGCTCATGCTCCACTGCCTCCTTCATTTTGGCACCATGAATTACAAATGGCAACATATCTCCTTAACATCTTACCAAGTAAAACTCTCGCCTATCAATCTCCTCTAAATATTTTGTACCAAAAGACCCAACCTTGGACACCACTTACGTGTTTTCGATTGCTTATGTTATCCCCTCTTCCCTGCCACTACGATAAATAAGCTTCAACCCCGTTCCACACCTTGTGTCTTTTTGGGCTATCCATCAAATCATTGCAGTTACAAATACTATGTTTTGTCTTCAAATAAAATTATCATTAGTCGCCACATTTTATTTGATGAAACCCAATTCCTATTTTCAAAGCTGCATAACCCCACTTCCCCAACATATGATTTTCTAGATGACGGGTTTTCCCCTTATTTGATTCACCACATTCAAAATAAGCCAACACCTCTCCAAAATGAGTCGGCCCAAACACCACAGCCTACATCTCCGCTGCCCAGTCCTCAGCAGCCTAGCTCACCAGGCAGCAATTCCACCGGACTACCCAGTCCATCCTAGACTGCCTCTCAGTCCACTTCTCAGCCTACCGTCGGAGGCCCAGGCCCAATCCAGCCTGTACAGTCTAGTTCATTTCCACCTATTTTCCATCCCACTTCGAGTTCGGACCACAAACCCATTACAAGAAGCCAACATGGTATTTTTAAATCAAAATACAAAATATCACCATAGCCTCCTCACTCATGCCACAAAATCACATTTACCACGTAACCCCGTGTCTGCACTCAAAGACCTAAATTGGAAAATGGCTATGGATGATGAATATAATGCTCTTGTTAAAAATAAGACGTGGGATTTAGTGCCCCGTCCGTCTGATGTTAATGTTATTCATTCTATGTGGATTTTCCGACATAAAGAAAAATCTGACGGTTCTTTTGAGAGGCATAAAGCCCGTCTTGTAGGTGATGGTGTAGGTCAACAGGTTGGCGTGAATTGTGGAGAAACTTTCAGCCCATTTGTCAAACCGGTAACCATTCGCACCGTGCTCAGTCTTGCTCTCTCTAAATCATGGTCACTTCATCAGTTGGATGTTAAGAATGCATTTTTACATGGTGAACTGATAGAAACAGTGTACATGCATTAGCCCTTGGGTTTTAGGGACCCGGAACATCCTAATCATGTATGTCTTCTGAAGAAATCGGTATATGGGCTCAAGCAAGCTCCCAGAGCCCGGTACAAACGGTTTGCTGATTATATTTCTTCAATTGGGTTCTCTCACAGGAAGTCTGAAAACTCTCTCTTCATCTACCGAAAAGGCAATGATATGGCTTACATTCTTCTATATGTGGATGATATCATCCTCACTGCTTCTTCTGATATTCTTCGCAAGTCTATCATGACACTTCTCAGCTCCGAATTTGCCATGAAATACTTGGGTTTTCTAAGTTACTTCCAGGGTATTGCAGTCACTTGTCATGCAGGAGGTCTATTTTTAGTCTAAAAAAATTATGTAGAAGAAATTATTGAACGTGCTGGCATGTCTTCGTGTAAGTCTTGTCCCACTCCGGTTGATACCAAACCGAAGCTCAGTGCTAAGTCAAGCACTCTTTATGAGGATCTTTCTCACTACTGCAGCCTTGCAGGAGCTCTACAATATCTCACATTCACGAGACCTGACATTTCATATGTGGTACAACAGATCTGCTTATTTATGCATAATTTGATGGATGAACACATGCATGCTCTCCGGCGCATCCTGCGCTACATTTAGGGTACACTTCATCACGGACTACATATTTATCCCTCCTCAATAACTTCTCTGATTTCCTACACAAATGCAGATTAGGGTGGGTGCCCAGATACCAGGAGGTCCACTTCTGATTATTGTGTCTTTCTTGGTGATAACTTGCTCTCTTGGTCGTCTAAACGCCAGCCCACATTATCTCGCTCCAGCGCTGAAGCTGAGTACCGAGGTGTTACCAATGTGGTTTCTGAGTCATGTTGGTTACGCAACCTTCTTCTGGAACTACATTGCCCTATCCATAAGGCTAGATTAGTTTACTGTGATAATGTTAGTGCCATATACCTCTCTGGAAATCCAGTTCAACATCAACGCACTAAACACATCGAAATGGATATTCATTTTGTTCGTGAAAAAGTTGCTCGTGGACAAGTACGGGTCCTACATGTCCCCTCGCGCTATCAGATAGCAGATATTTTCACAAAAGGACTTCTTTTGGTGCTATTTCAAGATTTCAGGATAGTCTCAACGTACGAGAACCTCTCGTTTCGACTGCGGGGTTGTGATAGAATATATGAAAATGATTCTTGTATATCTGTTTTATTCAATGTAAATCTTCTAGATTAGGTTAGCATATATTCTGTTGTAATTAGTCAATATCTTCCCTAATTTCTATCCTTACATTATGCATGTAACTAATATATATATTGCAAGCAATATCAATGAAAGGACTCCCCGATTTGAATTCCTTTACATATGTTTAGTGAAATTTATCAAAACAGTGAATTTGCATAAGATCCATCTAAATATGTAGAAATCGATGCGCTATAACCTTTACAGCTTTACTTTGTTATCGTTCTGATTATAGAGAAGATGGGAAGTGCAGGAGAAGGTGGCTTAAATCAAAAGGTGCATTGACAAGTACTGGAGGGGATCCCAACCCCTTCAATATATTCCTCCACATTTTGAACAGACACGATAATTCCTTTATATAATATTTTTTATTTTGCATAAAGATCTTTTCTTTCTACAATTAAAATACAAAAATAACTCTTATTTTATTAATATATCCCGTCGTATTCAAAAGAATATAAGACCATTAGATATAATTTTGCCATGATCTCTGTAATAAAAATCAGATATTTATCTAAATAAAAAACATACAAAATCTACGAGGCACCTTTTTTTTTAGCATAATTGAGGTCCAACAACATTTTTTATATATAATTTTAACCTTTTGTTTTTGCGTTTATAAAGTTTTTAGTTAGAAATGCAAAAACAAAAAAAAATCCTAAATTTATCAAAAATGTTGAAGCCAGTGGAATCAAGGTCTCCCTAAGTATAAATGCTGGCATGAGATCTGAAATATGTATTTTGTTTTCCTGGGATAGGCTCATCACTTTGGGTGAAATCAGCCTATGCGTCCTGAACCATCAAAATTAGCCAAAAGGTGACATTTTCCTTTTTGATTGCAATTTTTGAAGGGAGTCTTTGAGTAACTGGTAAAGTTGTTGTCATTTGACCAAAAGGTCATGTGTTCAAACCGTGGAAACAATCTCTTGCAGAAATGTACGGTAAGTCTGCGTACAATAGCGGAGTTTAGTGCACCAGGCTGTCCTTTATAGTTGCAATTTTTGTTGAACCTCATCTTTAGCTAAAAATTTATGTTGACAATGCAAAAAAAAAAAGTTTAAAATATCAAAAAATTCTTATGGGACCGTATGTATGCTTTAAAAAGGGGTGCTGCAGATTTTGAACTCCATGTTTTTAGATAAATATTTTTTTATTATAAAGAGATCATGTCAAAATAATATCAAATGATCTTATATTCCTCTGGACACAAAGGGATATAACAATAAAATAAAATTTATTTTCGTATTTTAGTTCTAGAAAAAACAATAAAAGAAAAGTTATTTTTGTATTTTTGTTCTAGAAAAAAAGGAAATTTACGCAAAAAAAGAAAAGAAAGAAAAGTGTCATCCGAAAATAGTATTGTATAAGGAGGTTATCGTTCCCATTTAACTTAAAGGTTAAGGGGGTAAAGTGGGATTTACACAGTTACTTAATATTTTTTAGGTGATCGGATTGTAAAATTATTTTTACAATGTCAATGTATAAAAGTTAAACTCAAAATCTGAACCAGCTTTTGTGTCATAACAGGAATGTTGTATTTGTTTAGCCAAGTATGGAGATAAGGAAGAGATCAGACAGTTGCCTTGTTCTCATATATTTCATCTCATATGTGTTGATCAATGGCTCAGAATTATATCTTGCTGTCCTCTCTGCAAACAAGAACTAGAGAGGTAAAGATGCAAAGAAAGCTCCTGAGGCTCGATACATCATGTATTTTAATATCTGCATATTTTTAACGGCCTTTTCTTTTCTTTTACCCCCTTTAATTTTGCTTAATTTGTGTAGTACAATTTTAAATAAAGAGTGAGTCAAGAGAAATTGTATGGAGCACATATAGTTACCTGTTATTTATCTATCCCCAATTCCTCATCATGCAAACAGAACACGAAAGCTAAAATTAGAGGCTTCCTAGTGTAGACATTGTTATAAATTGGATGAAGAAAATAGGAAGAAAAGGCTTGAGGAGTGATATTATCAATGTCTTAAAAGAGTGATTGTCTTTCTATGGGGTTAGCAGACAATGCTCCTTTGGGATATAACAAGTCTATTATCAGTTGAATTAAAAGTGACAGATATGGAGTAATTACATCTCTATTTATAGAAAAGAGAAGTAGTTGTTATAGACACTTGTTCAGAAAGGTTGTGTCCTTTTGCAGAACAAATACATCCCAAAATATTTCATTAGTGGTACCTATTTCAGTAATGATATCCAAAACTTATTGTAAAGAATGGATCTTGGGCGTAACTCAACCTCAAAAGCTAGCTCAAAGGGAGGAGGATTGCCCAAGCCATATAAGGAGACCAATTACTCATCTCATATCCGATGTGGGACTCTTAACACTCCCCCGTACGCTCAAGCCTCGTTAACTGGAGCGTGGACAATATAATATGGGGGCCCAACATCGGTGAACAAAAAACTGGGATGGGCCTGGCTTTGGTACCATGTAAAGAATGGATCTTGGGCCTAACTCAACCCCAAAAGCTAGCTCAAAGGGAGGAGGATTGTCCAAGCCATATAAGGAGACCAATTACCCATGGTATCAAAGTCAGGCTCATCCAATTCTTTATTCACCGATGTTGGGCCCCAAAATTATACTATCCACACTCCAGTTCACAAGGCCTGGGCGTGCGGGGGAGTGTTAAGAGTCCCACATCGGATATGAAATGGGAACATGGACTCCTTATATGGACTTGGACAATCCTTACCCTACAAGCTAGCTTTTTGGGTTGAGTTAGGCCCAAGATCCATTCTTTACACTTATCTCAACGGTAATATTTCACCAACCAATGGTACCCAAAACTTATTTCAAGGGTACCTATTTCACCTATGATACATAAACTACTTATTTAAATAATTACTCCAGTATTACAAACTATATAACAATCTCCCACTAGTTTGTAATATTACTCCTAATATCATACATAATGGAAAGTATCTCGTAGATTTGAGCTTTTTAGTAGTGTAAATATTTTAAAATTTAAACGAAGTTATTGGTATTACTAAGAATTGAACCATAACTACCTTGTGCCTAAATTGAAAATATCACACATCTAGCCACTTTAAGTCAGTGATTAGCTTAAGCTCTTAAAGGCCATGCGCTAATCCCAATTCATGAATACTTACAAGAGAAAACCTTAAGAACCCTTGTTAAAGCGGCACCACTCATGTATTCATATAGGTAGAAATATTATATGTCCATGTTACTCCAGACATTTGACATTTTCATTAAGAGCTCTTGTTCATCCTCTCCCTGTAACAGTAAGCACTTATTATCCTAGAACATGGTTTAAATATTTGATGCTATTTTTCATTTCTCAAAACGACATTAATAGATTGCTTTTACCCATTCAACCTTTATTGTTAGTTTTGCTAACTCAAGGTTGGGTTCCTTCTACTAATGTACTTATTGTTAAGGATTTTAACCCTATCCCACTAGATGTTGTTATAGTAGCATCTCTAGGAAGTGGTTTTGTAAGTGGATCTGCTAGATTCTTTCAAGACTTAACATATATGATTCTCATGACACCATTTATAATCAATTCTTTCAAATAGGCATGCCGCAGACTAATATGTCTAGACATTTTATTGTATATCTTATTATGAGCAACAAATGTTGCCTTATTATTACAATTTATGGGAATGGCCGGCATCGGTTGTGACCACAATTTTATATCTAATAAACCACAATTTTATATCTAATAACATGTTTCTTAGCCATTCCTCTTCCTTTCTAGCAACTGTTAATGCTAAAAATTCTGATTCCATTGTAGAATGTGTAATACAAGTCTATTTCTTTGATGCCCAACTTATAGCACCTCCATCTAATATAAAAATTCATTATGATGTGATTTTTTTATCATCATCATTGGTTATCTAACTAGCATCAGAGAATCCTTCTAATGTGCTAGGAAAACTATTATAACATAATCCAACATTCTTTATTTTCTTTAAATAATC
The DNA here is from genome assembly GCA_034509755.1 of Anisodus tanguticus. Lineage (NCBI taxonomy): Eukaryota > Viridiplantae > Streptophyta > Magnoliopsida > Solanales > Solanaceae > Anisodus > Anisodus tanguticus. Next base: position 29,825,336 of record CM067558.1, read on the forward strand.
AAACACTCTTGAAATAGCTTTCCAATGTTCAACACTTGATTTACTTGTATATCTTGAAAGTTTGCAAACTACATATACCATATCCAATCGTGTGCTATGTGATGCATATATAATACTTCCAATAGCACTAGTATATTCCAATTAAGCTATGACCCTTCCAAAAATTTTAGTCAATTTTATATTTGAATCAAAAGGAGTTTTATACTCTTTGATTCCCAAGTGACTAAATATCCTAATCACATTTTTTATGTAATGTGATTAATGTAAGGAGATACCTTTGTCACTTTTATTGATCGAATTCCAAATATGGTTTCAACTTCATTAAGATCTTTCATTTTAAAGACTGAATTGAGATACCTTTTAGTATCATTAACTCCAAGCATATTTGTACAAAAAATCAATAAGTCATCCACATAAAGACTTATAATAACACCGCAATCTTTTGTAAATTTAGAATAAATGCATTTACCGACATTATTGTGTACAAATTCATATGATAAAATGGCATCATCAAATTTCTCATGCCACTGCTTTGGATTTTGCTTTAACCCATAAAGAAATTTTACTAATTTGCAATTTTTATTCTCATTTTCAGGAAGAACAAATCCCTCTGATTGTTCCATATATATTTCTTCACATACATCACCATTAAAAGTCATTTTCACATCCATTTGATGCACAAATAATTTATATATAGATGCTAAATCCAAAAATACTCTTATAGATGTTATTCATGCAACAATAGCATATGTATCAAAATAATCAATACCTTCCTTTTGTGTAAATCTTTAGCAACCAACCTTGTCTTAAAGGTTTGTACACGACCATTGGTATCATATTTTCTTATAAATACCCATTTAAAACCTATAGATTTAGAACCAATAGGAAGATATACTATTATCCAAGTGTTGTTGGATAATATAGATTCCATCTCATCATTTATTGCTTCTTTCCAAAAAGTTGCATCTCTAAAAGACATTGCTTTCTTAAAATTTTTTAGATCTTTTTCCGTATTTAATGAAATGGGTATACACTAATGTACTTTTCTCCTACTTCCTTCTACAAGAAATACAATTGTTTGTGAAGAAATAAAATTCGAGTCTAACAATTTTTCTTTTCTCATTTGTTCTGAGGTTCAACTTCAGGTTGAGTATCATCTACTCTTTTCTTATTTATTATTTCAAATTTACTTTCAGTAGGAGTATTTGTGCTTTGCTCTTTTGTGAAATTCTCACTAGAAATTATATAGAAATTTATTTTCTAAGAATTCCAATTGCACCGATTCTACAATAACATTTGTCTGCAAATTCAAAAGTCTATATGCTTTTGAGTTTTGTGCATAATAAACAAATATACTCTTAATACTTCCTGGACCTAACTTGGATCTTTGAGGGTCAGGAACCTTATAAAAGTCTAAGCACCCCCACACTTTCAAGTAATTTAAGTTAGGTTTTCTATCTTTTCATAACTCACATGGAGAGGTCTGAATTTTCCTAAATAGAACTCTGTTAAGAATATGACAAGCTATTAGTACAACCTCTCCCCATAAATCTTGAGGTAATTGAGTATTTAAGAGCAAAGTGTTAGTCATATCTACCAACGTTTGATTTTTCCTTTCGGCCAAACTATTCTGTTGTGAAGTGTAGAGCGAAGTTTTTTGATGTATAATTTCATGAACTTCACAAAATTCATCAAACTTATTGGAGAAATATTCTCCTCCCCTATCACTTCTTAACATTTTGATCTTTTGATCATTTTGACTTTCCACAACAGATTTAAATTCCTTGAATTTCTGAAAAGCTTCATCTTTTGTTTTGATAAAATACACATGACAATGTAATAAAATATATTTTTTCTCCTCTAGTTAATATTTCATTTAATTCACATATATCAGAATGTATAAGTTCAAGCAGTTGTGAATTTCTTTCAACACTAGAAAAAGATTTGTTTGTCATTTTTGCTTGAATGCAAATTTCACACTTATCTAATTGTTCATGATTGCATGCTAAGTACCCAATTCTTGACATAAATTTCATAGAATCAAATTTTAAATGTCCTATTCTAGCATGCCATAACATAGAATTTGACTAAAAAATATAAGCAAAACTCTTAATATTATTAATACTCATCTTGAACAAACCACTATAATAGTATCATTTTCCAACATACATAGAATTCTTAGAAATAATAACACTATCAGATTCTATGACAATCATAAAGCCTTTCTTGGACAACAAACTTGCAGAAATTAATTTTTTCTAATTTCAGGCACATGATAAATATTTAACAAAGTTAATTTTTGTCCAGATGTGAGATTTAATTCCATGCAGCCTTTGCCTTCAACTTTGTCTTCAGCATCATTGCCCATAAAAATACCTTCAGGCGTCTTGCATTCTTCATAAGTCTTGTATAAATTTTTGTTGTTGCAAACATGAATGGTAGCGCCAGAATCTAGCCATCATTCTTCTGATTTTGAGGCATCAACAATGTTACTTTTATTACCATTTCAATTTTCAAATTTAATACCATAACAACCAAATCGGTAACAGCTTTCTCAATCATGTTTGCCTTTTCAAAATTTTTTGAGATTCCAAAATTCTTTCCCTTCTTTGTAAATCTGAAGTCACGAGCAAAATGATTCTTTCCACAATTAAAGCAAGTAACTAGTTTTATAGACTTTTTCTTAATTTTTTTTATTGGTTTTAAGATCAGAACTAGTACTTTTTTCATACTTTGACTTGCTTTCAATATAGTGACTGAGACTATTAGCCTTTGAAATAGGTTGAAACTCCGAGTCGCGTGCACGTTTCATGAGAATGCAAAATTCTCTTTCTGTAATTCTTCCATGAATTAGGCAGTTTGGACAGAATTGCACTAATTTGTAGAACATCAAGAATTTTTACATCAAGATCTCGTAGCTTAGAAACTAACACTTGCAGTTTATAAATTTGATCCATGAGTGATAAATTATCTTTAATTTGAAACTAAAAATATTGCAGAGAAAGAAACTTATAAGTGCCCTTTTTCATTTTGATATGTTTCCTCCAACGCATCTCATATTTCATTTGGAGTCTTCAAATTTGAATAAAGATCATATAATTGATCATTCAGAGTATTGAGAATATTCCCACGACAAATTAGTTCATCTTCTTCACGTTTCTTCCTTAATGTTTTCACAGTTTTAGATTCTCCTTCAGTTGATTCTAAAATTGCAGTGATTGCAGGATCCAAAACACAATAAAATTTTAGAGTATTAAGAAGAAACACCACTTTATCATTCCAGTGAGTGAAGTTGGTTCCATCAAACCTATCAATCTTGATGAACCTTCATTTTGTATCTAATTATGGGTCAACCAATAAATAAATATTTTTAGATTTAAGAGACATATACCTTATCATTTTAATTGAAAAAATGAGGATATTTCTAGATTTAAGGGACCTTATAGATGCATCTAAACAGCCTTATCAACAACCGACCTATAGGGTTTTGTTGGGTTCAAAAATACATAAGTATGCACAGCGGAAGTTTAAAATTTTATTCTACTTACCCCAAAAAATTTCTTCTGGTATGGTTATATGACAATCAAAAAACCTGTAACATAAAATATGAACACTTAGAGGTTGTATTATCTGGAGTCTTTACTTAGGGAGTACACGCGACTGTCCCTTCGACTGCAAGCACTACGCTATGGTTTGAGAGAGTTTCATCCTAGACTCTAAGTCTAGAATTAGTTTATAGAATTGGTGTGTATAACTTATGGGGTTTAGTGCTGTTTATATAGGGAGGATTAGGTCAACATCATATTAGGGTTGGGCTCTAAGCCAGGACCAAAAACTGAGATGCAGTGGGCCAATCTGAGTGGGCCCACTGCCGGGTCGGCCCCGCGGCGCCTTGACATAAATTATGGTTCCCGTTTTCATTTAATATATACATTCAGCACATTAAGTCCAAAATATAATTTTGATTTAATTAAATAATTTTCATCTAATAGAAATTATCCAATAGTTATTATCAATTTAAATAACTCGATCCCAAATCGAATATTTAATACTTTCTCAATACACCCTTAGATCAAAGAGACAATCGACATAGTGAGACCCTATATGCCTTCATATATCGACACTAATCCAATTAAGGTCCATACGAAACTCCTAGACTGCGTCGTACGACGAACTCAATATATGAAGTACGTTTACATGGATCCAGCAAACATAACCTTTATGTGAGATGACAAATTCCTTTCATTCGCGACACACTCGATCAAGCTTAGGATTTGCCATGTGTCTATCCAAATGGCTTGATCACTTTATCTCATCTATATTAGTCGATAATTAGACCATATTCTAAATATGTCTCTTGCATTAGACAATGACTTGGTCGATCTAATATCACTGAGCAGTTGAGTGCTCTCTCGAATATCCAATCGAGGAATGAATCCTATTCTTGGCTCAATTACCACCTTAATTTACATCATAATTTACCCAACACAAGTCGTGTCTTATCCTATAAGGAGTTTAAGCTTAGGACATAGTCAAAGTACATTACTCTATAAACAAGGTACGTATTGACCTCAAGTCAAAGGATTTTTATATCCCACATGTTGATAACACTCTAGACATGTCTAACAAATAGTTTATCAGCAGGGTATACCAATACTTTCCAAAAGTATCCATGTGTCCATCACTAGTAACCATTACTAGTAGCATGTGAGACATACTACAATCTCTAAGAATGTGATGCAGACCACATGTCGACTTATAACATATCATCGATATCCCATTCTCGATGATCATTAGTCGAGGCTATTTTAGAGTTACGCACTATCATCTATATCTCACTCTATTAATGACAACGTAAGCTCAAGGGATGCTCATTAATGAATAATTACAAACAATCAAATATAATTCAATAATCGCAAATGCCATAAATATTAATCTTATTAATAATACGAATGTGTTCAAGTACATTTGTCCCTAATAATGATTGTCTCTAAGACATACATACTTTCAATCTCCCACTTGGCCTAGAGCCAATCTCCGATGTATCTAATACCCATGTTTTCAAAATGACCATTATGCTTAACTAAGCGTAATGGTTTAGTAAACGGGTCAACAAGATTATCATCTATGAGAACATAGTCTAATCTTATTTTTTCAGTTTCCACCATCTCCCTGAGTATGTGGTATTTCCTCGGTACATGTTTGTTTCTATTTGTTGATCTTGGTTCCTTATCTTTTCCAATCGCACCAGTGTTGTCACGATAAATTGTTATTGGACAAGTGGCACTTGGAACAACCCCTAGTTCCTTCAGGAACTCAGAAATCGCGACTGCTTATTTACCAGCTTCGGATCCAGCAATGTACTCAGCTTCAGTTGTCGAATCAGCAGTTGTAGCTTTCTTGGAACTTTTCCAACTCACTATTCCACCATTGAAAATGAAGACATATCCAGATTGAGATTTGAAGTCATCAAGATCTGTCTGGAAGCTAGCATCAGTGTACCTAGTACACACTAGCTTCTCTTGTCCACCATAGACTAAGAAATATTCTTTAGTTCATCTAAGATACTTAAGAATACTCTTGACTGCTTTCCAGTGTTCTTCCCTAGGATTCTGCTGGAATTTGCAAGTCATACTAAGTGCATAGGCCATATCTGTCCTCGTACAGGTCATGGCATACATGATAGATCATATCGCTGAAGCATATGGGATTCTTTTCATGCGTTCAAGTTTTGCAACAGTAGAAGGACTATCCTTCTTTGATAACTTGATTCATTGACCCATAAGAAGACTTCCTTTCTTGGAGTTTTACATAGAGAATCGTCTTAGCACTTTGTCTATGTATATGGACTGTGACAGCCCCAATAATATATTCGATCTATCTCTATAGATCCTAATTCCAAGAATGTAGCAGGCTTCACCCAAGTCCTTCATCATGAATGTGCTGGATAACCATTCCTTGACTAATTTCATGAGAGTCTTATTATCTCCCATTATTAATATGTCATCTACATATATAACAATGAAGACAATACTCCCTTCCTTGCGCTTACTATAAATGCAGTGATCTTCTTTGCTTCTAACAAAGTCAAATGATTTGACTGCTTTGTGAAAGCAAATATTCCAACTCCTTGAGGCTTGCTTGAGTCCATAAATGGACTTCTGTAGATTGCATACTGCTTTGGGCTTAGTCTTGGATGTAAAACCCTCAGGTTGTATCATATACACCTCCTCAATTAGGTTACCATTGAGGAAAACAATTTTAACATCCATTTGCCAAATTTCAAAATCATAGTATGCGGCTATTGCAAGCAAAATCCCAATGGACTTAATTTTCGCAACAAGTGAAAAGGTTTCATCATAATCGACCCCAGGCCATTGATTATAACCTTTAGACACCAATATTGCCTTATAAGTCTGTACTTTGCCATATGCATCAATCTTCTTCTTGAAGACCCATTTGCATCCTATGGGTCTAACCCCTGTTGGCAAATCAACCAAGTTCCAAACTTGATTTATGTACATCGAGTCCATCTCAGATTTTATGGCTTCTTGCCATCTCTGCGAATCAATGTCAAACATGGCTTCGCTGTAGGTTGTAGGTTCATCATCATCAGAAATATCTATCTCATTGTGTGTTTCAACAAGGAGATTAAATCTTTCAGGTGGACGATGAGTCCTAGTGGTCCTATGGAGTTGATTATTCTGCATTTCAGTGCTTGTTGCATTCTGATTGTGAGAAGGTCTTTGTGTGTTGGACAATCCATCACCTTGAGAGCTTTCAGGAATGTCATTTTCACATATTTCCTTAATGGAATGATGTACAACCATTGTATCATCTTCCATTGATTGTGTGTGAGTGCTTTGCATTTCTGTATTATCTCTCACAACACTCCCACTGGATGAAGGGCGTACTCTAAGTACCCAATCTTCAACAAATACTCCCACTGAATCCTTGTCTAGGCCTTTTGACAAGGGTTCAACTTCTGTGTTATCTTGTAGACATAGTTCTATCTTACTGCAACTCCGTTCCTTGTAGACATATTCTTCTTCAAGGAAAGTTGCATTTCTGGAAATAATGACCTTATGTTCTCTAGGAAGATAGAAATAGTATCCCTTAGTTTCCTTTGGATACCCCACAAAATAATATTTCTCACCTTTAAATTCCAACTTGTCATTATGCATCTTTTATACATATGCAGGGCACCCCCAGGGTCGCATGTGTTTAAGTGCTGGCTTCTTGCCATTCCATATCTCATATGTAGTTTTCTCCACTGACTTTGAAGGAACCTTGTTCAGAATATAAATTGAGCTTTGCAATGCATAGCCCCAAAGGTATGTTGGTAGAGCTAAGAAACTCATCATGGATCTAACCATATCTAATAGGGTTCGATTTCTCCTTTAAGCAACACCATTCATCTGTGGCATTCCAGGAGGTGTCCATTGTGATTGGACTCCATGAAGCTTCAAGTAATCCATAAATTCTTTACTTAAGTATTCACCTCCTCGGTCTGATCAAAGGATCTTGATACTTGTTTCAAGTTGCTTCTCTACTTATGACTTGTACTCCTTGAATTTCTCAAAGGCTTCGGACTTGTGTTTCATAAGATACCCATACCCAAACCTTGTGAAATCGTCTGTAAAAGTGATGAAGTAAGGGAAGCCTCCCTTAGCTTAGGTTGAAAATGGCCCACACACATCAGTATGGACCAATTCAAGTACCTCTTTGGCTCGCACCCCTTTCCCAGAAAGTGTTTTGTTGGTCATATTTCCTCTCAATCAAGATTCACAGTTACCATAAGGACTTCAAGTCAAATGGTTCCATGTAATCTAACTTTCTTAATCTTGCTATCCTTGATTCATTGATGTGACCAAGTCTACAGTGCCATAAGTAGGTGGGGTTTCTTGGATTACTTATCTTAGCTCATTTGTTTCACACATTGAAAATTTCACGACTACAGTTTAGAACATACAAACCATCCATAAGCGGAGCATTTCCACAAACAAAACCATTAAAAGACAGTACATAACTGTCGTTGGTAATAAATGAGGAAAACCCTTCAATGTCTAACACTAGGATAGAAATAATATTCCTCGTCAATGAGGGAACAAAATAACAATTATTTAGTTCTAAACAAAAGCCTGGAGGTAAATCTAGTCTATAAGTTCCCGCGCGTTCAACATCCACTCGTGCTCCATTTCCAACGCGCAAGTCTACCTCCCAAGGTCCAACCTTTCTGCTATCAATCAGACCCTGCACATTATTACAAATGTGTGAGCCACAAGCGGTATCTAATACCCATCAGTGAGAGTTACTTATAGACATGTTTATTTCAGTGACAAACATACCTTGTCTAGTAGAGCCAAGAGCCCTAGTGTTTTGCCTCCTCCTGAAGTTGTGCTGTCCTTCTTCCAGTGCCCCTTCTTCTTGCAGTTGAGGCACACATCCGAAGCTACCTTTGCCTTCTTCTGAACACTTCCTCTAGGTGTCATAACTGTAGGTGCAGCAACTGTCTTACCCTTCTTCTTCTGCATGTTCTTACCCTTGGGTTTGAACTTGCTAGAAGAGCCCACCATGAGCACGGCTTTACCTTTAGAGGTAGATGATTCAAAGGTCTTTAACATGTTGTGCAGCTCTGGAAGACTTTCCTTGGTCCCATTCATATTGAATTTCACAATGAAATTCTCAAATGAATTAGAGAGTGAATTCAGGATCAGGTTGACAGAGACATTTATAGGCAGCTTCGTTCCAATCAAAGCCAACCTTTCTATTAGCCCAATCATCTTCAGAACATGTGCTGACACTTGACCCCCATCATTCAGCTTACACTTGAAAAGGTCCCTCAACAGTTCATACTCCATTGTCTAAGACTGTGAGTCATAAAGACTCTTCAAGTGTTCTAGCATTTCGTTGGGGCCCATGTTTTCATGTTGCATCTGTAACTCCAAGGTCATGGAGGACAACATTACACATTGTGCCGATGTAGCATCGTCTAGATGTTTCTGATAAGCCATCTTGTCAAATAAGGCATACTCAGCAGAATCTTCAGCAGGGACTGTGGGGAACACTGTGTCTAACACATACTCAATTCTTTCTAATCTTAACACCAATCGTAGATTTCTTAACCAGTCAGGGTAATTTGATCCAGTCAACTTGTTTGTCTCGACCAACATTTTTAGTGACAAATTCGACATTTTATATATAGTCTGAAGAAATAGATAGACTTGAAATTAAACTCTAATATAATTTCTATTAAACACATTCGTTAACTAATTAACATGGCCTTTAGTTTAATTAGCTCCCACTATTTTAACATACTCTTCGACCCCATGAAAGAATACGAACTCATATCAAATATGGTCATAATGGGTCATGATCCAGGTTCATGCTATCTCCGCGTTTGTTGTGGCTGATAACTTCAACAACACAACCTGGTAGGTCTCTAAACCAATTTCAAATAATTTGTAACTCATGTTTGACCGAATGTTCTAAACAATCGATCTGCGTCCCTCGGCTTGTCCGACACTGTGGTGCCAAGATAGCCTAGCAAGACAACCCCGTTATGCGACTGCAATTATGTATCTAAGTGAGTTTTGCCTTATAGAGCAAACAATGTGGTGTAAATACTCATGAAGGTTTATCACCCACTTCTACATTTAGCATGCATCTATGAAAGAGTTTGAGTCCTCGACTTAGAGCAAATGTTGTGGCATAAATACCCATCTCGCCGAAAAGGATTTGCACTACAAATAATTATAACGGATGATACATTTATTTTAAATGAGACTTGTATTAAAATTTTAGGGAACATTTTAATTCAGGGTTTTAACTAAGATCAACTATAGTATACTATATCAAATATAACATCTTAATTATCATGCAAAGTCTATTAAGCACTTATTGGGTACTGCCTGCCCAAGCATGATATTAAGCGTTTGAAACGCATACTAGGTGCCGCCTACCCAGACTGGTATATGTGGACGTTATTCTAGTAATTTAAATGACAATCATTTAGCACATAAACAATATACTTATCAAATATATTGTATAATAATAATCATGGGTTAAACATTCTGAACAAAAAAAATAGTTTTTTCGGACCGATAGGGCCGCGGCACTAATCATTAGGGTCGCGGCGCCAGTGAGGCAGAAGCCGAAATTCTGCTTCTGCAATGCATTAGCGTCGCGGTGCTCCACCATAGAGTCGCGACGCTGGCAAGGAAGAAACTTTTTGCTTGCATTAGGGCAGCGGCGCCTAATGTCCAGAAAGTCCGGAATAAAAAAATGAAGCACTATGGCCGCAGCGCTCCACCATGGAGCCATGGAGCCACCTTGAAACCCTAGCACGCGCCGCGGCGCCGACGTCCTGACAAAACGTTTCTGTGTTGATTTTGTAAAATCGTTCAAGCCCTAAATCCAATTTACGGATCAAATCACAGATCCTTTATCCTCACCCACCATTATCAGGAACGCACATATCGACCATCATTCATTCATACTCGTTCTTCACCGTGTACCATGTTCTTAATGAACCGATTATCTGCACTTGGCTTAGTCTGAGTTAGAACAGAATGACTTCCTCGATTTAGCGTAGGTGATAATTTAGGGTGATATCAAAAGGTTAACATTCGGTCAAGATATGTTGGATTTCAAGAAGCCTTGTTTTAATCCAATTTTATTTTTAACTCATATTATTATGTTATTCAATTGTTATACAACCATTGAACCAGCCTGGGCTCTGATACCAGTGTAGGGTTATATTGGGTTCAAAAATACATAAGTAGGCACAGCGGAAGTTTAATATTTTGTTCTACTTACCCCAACAATTTCTTTTGGTATGGTTATATAACAATCAAAAAACCTGTAACATAAAACAAGAACACTTACAGGTTGTATTAGCTGGAGTCTTTACTTTGGGAGTACACACGACTGTCCCTTCGACTGCAAGTACTATGCTACGGTGTATTCCACTGTCAAGAAAGCCAGAAAATCTTGGCAGAGGTTTGAGAGAGTTTCGTCCTAGACTCTAAGTCTAGAATTAGTTTATAGAATTGGTGTGTATAACTTATGGGGTTTAGTGCTGTTTATATAGGGTGGATTAGGTCAACATCAGATTAGGATTGGGCTTACGTAAAATTTCGGTTCCCATTTTCATTTAATATATATATTCAGCACATTAAATTCAAAATCTAATTTTAATTTAATTAAATAATTTCCATCTAATAGAAATTATCCCGTAGTTATTATCAATTTAAATATCTCAATCCCAAATCGAATATTTAATACTTTCTCAATACACCCTCAGATCGAAGAGACAATCGACATAGTGTGACCCTATATGCCTTCATATATCGACACTAATCCAATTAAGGTCCATACGGAATCCTAGACTGCACCGTACGATGAACTCAATATATGAAGTACGTTTACATGAATCCAGCAAACATAACCTTTATGTGAGATGATAAATTCCTTTCATTTACGACATACTCGATCAAGCTTAGGATTTTCCATGTGTCTATCCAAATGGCTTGATCACTTTATCTCATCTATATTAGTCGATAATTAGACCATATTCTAAATATGTCTCTTGCATTGGCCAATGACTTGGTCGATCTAATATCACTGAGAAGTTGAGTGCTCTCTCAAATATCCAATCGAGGAATGAATTCTATTCTTGGCTAAATTACCATCTTAATTTACATCATAATGTACCCAACATAAGCCGTGTCTTACCCTATAAGGAGTTTAAGCTTAGGACAGGTCAAAGTACATTACTCTGGAAACACGGTGCGTATTGACCTCAAGTCAAAAGACCTTTATATCCCACACGCTGATAACACTCTAGACATGTCTACCAAATAGTTTATCAGCAGGGTATACCAATACTTTCCAAAAGTATCCATGTGTCCATCACTAGTAATCATTACTAGTAGTAGGTGAGACATACTACATTCTCTAAGAATGTGATGCAGACTACATGTCTACTTATAACATATCATCGATATCCCATTCTCGATGATCATTAGTCGAGGCTATTTTAGAGTTACGCTCTATCATCAATATCTCACTCTATTAATGACAATGTAAGCTCAAGGGATGCTCATTAATGAATAATTACAAACAATCAAATAATAATTCAATAATCGCAAATGCCATAAATATTAATATTATTAATAATACGAATGTGTTCAAGTACATTTGTCCCTAATAATGATTGTCTCTAGGACATACATACTTTCACGACCTTATGTGTAGATGCATTTAAATGGACTTATTAACAACCCTATTAATTGCGTTATTAAATCCATGTAAGCATTTAGTGAGTCTGCAGACTAGAAAGAAAATAAATATATACCAAGGCTTGAAGGTCATTGGCTAGGGATGCTTAGGGAAAAAGTTCTCTTGGTTATATATGTTGTCCACATTTTTCTTTTGTTCTTCTCATTCTCCATTCTTTCTTCTCTTGTGTGTTCAAAACAAATATGGAGCATGTTATCCGTCACCAAGGAAAGATCCTCGCGCATTTTGATGACACCAACAAATTGTTTATGCGGCGCATGAGTTTTGTGAAAAACAGTGTTGTTCGTTTAAACGTTCGTCTAGATGAAGGACTGGAAGACATTAATAAATGTATGACCACCTTGGAGGGACGGATCTTTGAAGTCAAAAAGCGCCAGGATGTGCTACTTCATCGTCTTAATGCAATTGTTGCAAGGTTGAAAATGACCCCCCTCAAGCGTCCTTGTTAGTATTGGGGTGGATGCAATAAAATACGTTGTTGATTGATGCTACGCCTGTTTGCAAATAAAGTTGTTATAATTTATGGGTTTGTTGTGGTATATTCACGTTGTGTAATCAAATGTGTTGTCTTGTTTGCTTTTGTTTGTTTTAAACAACATTAATCTTGAAGCTTGTTGGTGTGTGCCTTTTATTATATGGTTGAACCTTCGTACAATATTTCATGATGGGTCAACCATGCCTTCGCTCCTGAGTTTTGTCTTGTTTGATGTTCTCTTAATAATTATTGATTCGTCAACAAAGCAGTTGATCATGCTAATTGTTTTGGTTGATCCTCCATACAAGTTAACTGATGAGTCACCCATGTCCTCGATTATTTGATTTGTGTTGTTTGATCATTCGAACGGTATAGCTTGACGTATCAACGAATGATATTGTAGAATTTTTTAATTTATCAACTCCCTTCACATACTGAGAATTGAAAAACATCCATTAAGCACATAAATGTAGAATACAATTGAGAATAATAACCCTCAAAAAGTGTAATATGTGATCGAAATCATTCTTTAAATTATTCCTTCCAAACAAATTTAGTATTCAAAGAGTGAGTCTTCTTGGCTACAGAGATTCAGATCAGGCAACCCCACATATTGTGACATTCCATCTTCATTTTCCTGAAATGAGAGTTTGGGAAAATTCAAACTTAATCCAAGTAGATCCAACGACGTTTATTAAGTTAAATTGAGTATGCAAAGCAGTACCTCATTTCTTGCTCTTGTGGTGTTGCGCGGACCCCTTGCTCTGCTTCTTCCTCTCTCTCTTCCTCCAACTTGTGTTATTTCATTATCATTTTGCTGCAATGTGAGTTAGATCAAATTCAAAGTTAAGCTAAGTAATCCAATGGCGTTAACTAAATTAAAGTGATAATGCAAAATTGTACCTCATTTGTTGCTCTGGTCGAACCGCTGGGTCGTTGCTTTGCACCTCTGCCTCTGCCTCCATCTTGTGATGTTCCTCTTCCTCTGCCTCTTCCTCCATCATGTGATGTCGCTCTTCCTCCTACAGCCCTGCCTACGCCCCTACTAGCATTGTATCGCACATCCCTCCCTCCGAAAGAACTATATAAGACTTCAATTCGTGATTTATAGCGTATTTTCTTTGGCCTTCCACGTGAACGATGCACTTCAGGATCAACAAAATTTGGTGATGGTCCATTTGGTATAGGATTTGGTATATGATCATTTCCTCCATTTGGTATAGGATTTGGTGTAGGGTTTGGTATATGATCATTTCCACTATTTCCTGATAAATTCATCCTGTTTTGCGTAACCTCTTGGATACAAAATTAATTAGTAATACTGTTGTATACGTGAGTTTGTTTCTCTTTTTTTTAGGTGGAGTAGGGTGGATTTGTGATGATGGAGAATTTGATTGATACCTATTTGATTTCTTGTTCTTCTTCTGGTATGTTGTGAATTTTGAATTTACATGTACAAACAAGCATGAAGTAGTTGAAATGTTGAATAGGTGACTTCTTTTGAATTATGATGATAGATTTTGAGTGATACTCATTTAGTTAGAATTATTTTTTCTTTGGCATGAATTTTTAATTTGAATATACAAACGGAGGAATTCGAATCGTGGGTTTTCTTATTTATCTTTTCTCTTCGTATAATTATTATTATTATTATTATTATTATTATTATTATTATTTATTTATTTTGAGCGGGAAAAGATATTGTTTCTATCCTAGCATTTATATTTGTCAGTTGTTGGTTTTATATTATTATATATTTTTAATTGTGATATTAGTTTATGGACTATGAATCACATTCGTTAATATTTGTGCTTAGAAATGCATAAAGTAATAGTAAATTAAAGCTATCGTCCTCTTTACCATTTTCTAATTTTTGTTTTCTTTTTAATCGTGTGTAGCGCGAATAAATTCACTATTTTCTTAATAAATTTAAAACTCTTACAAGCTCTAAAAGGACCATACTCATCAAGAGCAAATAAGTTGTTACAAAAGAAAAAATCAGATGTACTTAATTCAGATCTCTCCCATTAAATAAAAACAAAATGGGCTTAATTAGCTCATAGCGGTCTTAGTTCTCAGTAGCTATTTCTTCCGTACCAAATTAGTTGTCATGTTGTATTTCTTGTAGTTAAACTATATGAATTTTGACCAATTATAAAAATGTATTTTTTCATGCAATTTGTTGTACTTTTATATAGTTTTTTTAATATTTAAATATTAATTTAAAACTATTAAGTTAATCTAATCCAATTCAGTTTGAAAATTTTGTCAAATTGACCCTCTAAAATGAAACATGACAACTAATTTGAGACGGAGAAAATATTAGTTTGGAGAAGCCATGTGTCGAATAATATAGGGGCAACTGTGTCATTTCATATATCTTCACAAAGTTAGTTAATTAGGTAACTAACCACATGACTTAGATAGTTAGAAGTTATAATTCTCTCTACAAATACAGAGGATTGTATGTGTATATGTATTAGTTAAGTTTCACAAAGTAATGAGAATGATATTGCCTTCTAATATGTCTTCATCATCTTCTTCTTCTCTGTTCTTATTTTCTTCATATGGTCTCTATTGTACTTCATCTTAATTCTAGTTGATTGTGAGCTTAATCACTTCTAAGTTTATGGTATCAGAGCATCGATGATTGCAGATTTCAAGATTCAAATCTAAGCTTCCACATACATTTCTTGGGTGTAAAACAATTCGATTCAGTTCTTGAAGTTTCTTCACCTCAGAATTTGAGAAAATGGGGACAAATGGAGATAATACTACTGGCGAGTTGAATAAAAGTATTGGCAATGGAGGAAATCAACCTTCAATCATAAAAAATGGATGCACTCGATCAATTCCCAATTCCATCGACAATACAAATTGAGCACAAGGTCAGACCTCAGGTCAAGGTATTGATTACAACCATCCACTCTTCTTAAGTCCAGCTGATATTAGTGGAATTAGTCTAATTTCATTTCAGTTGGCAGGATCTAGAACTATATTCTTTGGAGTAGGTTTATGAGGTTGGCTTTGTTAGGTCAAATAAAATGGGAATGGTTTATGGTACATGAAAGAAGGAAAAATTCCCAGAAGTCTTAGGTTATCAATGGGAAAGACTGAATGCAATAGTGCTTTCTTGGTTGATGAATTCAGTTGATAAAGATCTGTTAACGGTATTGTATTTGCCTTAGATGCTTATGAAATTTGGGCAGATCTTAAAGAGATTGGTTTAATAGGGTAGATGAATCCAGAATATTTAACTTGGACAAAGAGATTGCTATGTTGAGTCAAGGATATCTAGTGTTTCATCTTATTACACAAGGCTCAAGAATCTTTGGGATAAGTTTGAGTTGTTGGGTCCATCCGCTGGTTGTAATTGTCAAAAATCAAAGGGTTTTGTGGCTTTCTTGAAAAGGTTTAGGTTGTTTCAATTTCTTATGGGGTTGAATGATTCTTATCTACCAGCTAGGAGTCAAATCTTTATAATGGCCCCTCTACCTACTGTTAACCAAGCATATGCAATGATAGCTGGTGATTGTTACACCCCGTAGTTTCATATTTCGTCGTATTGTTAATGGATACCGATGTTCCAGAAAGAGGTACGACTGTACGAAAGGGGTAATAAAGGTTTATAGCTTATTTATGAAAGTATCGGAGTGTTTGGGAGTTAAACGGACCAAAGAAAGTACATTTTGAATAAATTGGAAAACTGTGCAATTTGACGGCAAAGTTGACGGACCGTCAAAATGCCAATTTGAATCGTCAAAATTCATGCAAATTGAGATTTCAGGTTCTGCATTGATGGACCATCAAAAGTTTGATGGATTGTCAATCTTACCGTCCTTTTGCGGCGGTGGAAAATTTTTCTTGGGTTATAAGCGGGGTTACATCAAGTTGGGACTCATTTATCACCCAAATCAAACCCTAAGTTCTTCCAAAATCCTCTCTAAGTCTCCATAGCACCCCAAGAGCAAATCAAGGCCAAATTACGCAAGATTAATGTGATAATTCCCATGGTAATCGCAAGAATCATCTTCTCCGTATTTGAATCAATTTCAGAAACCATTGGTGAGGGGATAGCTTATTGTTTTAGGAGGATTTTGATGCATGAAGGTAAGATTTAACCTCCTCTACCTATATTTGTGATTAATTGATAGTTTTGAATAACTTGTGAAAGAATTATCGTAATCAAAAACTCGTAAATCTATGAAATCATCATGATATGACTTGTGGGCTGTTTTATTTGAGATATGAATTGGAATTGATTGCCAAACTGATTGTTGGTGTTGTAAAACTAAGAAAGAACATCTCAGAGAATTGTGGGATCGAATTATCTAAATATACCTTGTTAAGAAGTCTAAGAACCTATATGTTTAAAGTTGTCAATAAGATGCCTAAGTGAAGTTTCTCAATATAATATGGATTCGATAATAATATCGATCCTTTGTTTGCTATAGATAATCATTCTTGAGAAGTACGAGGACTTAGAGGATGACTTGTAGCTTTGTGGACAAGGTATGTAAGGCAACCTTCTTTCTTGGCATGACTCGATATGTTGTTTCTTTGAATAAAAGAATCTCTGGCGAAATGAAGTAGTGAAAGGTCTTCTTTAATAAATTGATCATAATTATTGGGTACTTTCTTATCCATAAAATCTCCTGTATTATTTATGTCTCAAATTTTTATATCGAGATTCTTAAACGTAGCGCCAATAACAATAGTCGGAGGATAACGAAGATAGGTCACTCCGGCTCTGCTTATGATATCCTTTGGAGTCTGTCATGCATTGCACTTATCTATATGTAGCTATTTTCTTACCGATCCGCGCTATAGTCGGCCGGGTACGGCACCTATTTTTGCACACCACTGTAGTTAGTTGATAATGCCGAGTCCCACATCTGGGCCGAGTACGATCGAGTCCTCACCGAGGCTAGGTACGATATATACATTATGCTATGATTAGCCCTAAGAGATGATGGATATTACATTATATGGGCCCCCTGAGCGGCTTGATTTTTACAGACATATATATATATCTTCATGACTGTGATAGGTAGGCCCTAAGAGGCTTGGTATGAGTTTCAGGTTGACTTCTGCACCCATATCTCTTATATTATACTTTCAGCTTATATTGTTATATGTCTTACATATTAAGTACATCTTTCGTACTGGTCCCCCTTTCTGGGGCACTGTGTTCATGCCTATAGGTACATATAGATAGATCGGCACTCCTCCTCAGTAGGTAGTCTGCTCAACTGTGATTATCGCACTCCCTTCTCTCAGAGTTGCAGTACACGGGTCCTTAGGTACTATTATATATGCTACTAATATTTAGGGGTATGGCGGGGCCCTGTCACGACCTGTTGGTATGTTTAAATTACTTTTAGAGTCTTGCAGACTTGTGTACAGTGGATGTTGGTATGTCGGGACCTTGCCGACCTTTTTGTTAATAATGTACTCATCTAGTGGCTTTGTCGGCCTTGGCTATCTGTGTGTATATATATATATATCCTACCGGGACTCTTTTGCTTGTTGGTTATCATTCATTCTTGTCATATATGGTTATTTGGAGGCCTTATCAGCCCAAGTTTCATATTTTAGGGTTCGGATACTACAGTGGTACGCTCAGGCCTTCAGGAACTAGGTATCGGCCACACCCCCTAAGGCTGGGGTGTGACAAACTTGATATCAGAGCAGGTCTGTCCTAGGGAGTCAGTAAGTCGTATCTAGTATAGTCTTGTTTATGGGTATGTTATGCACCACACTTATAAGCAGGAGGCTACAGGATATTTAGGATGGTTACTCTTCTTCCTGATCTAGATCGTGCGATAGTGCTAAATTATAAGTGTTCACTTTTAAATCCTATCTTGTTTATGTTCTCAGTTATGCCTTCTACTACTAGACGACAAGAAGCTCTACGAAGAGTAGATGAGGAGGCAGGATAGGGTGCCAGTTAAGCATCACCCGCTGACCCGAGAAGACAAAAGAACCAAGATGAGGCGGTATCTCGGGCCTCCAGGACTTAACCTCCACCACCACCTCCAGAAGGATAGGGAGGAGCTGATGAACATCCGGTTCCTCCTTCAGTTGCCCCCGATCAGGACTTAGATATGCGGAGTGCGGTGCATCTATTGACTCGACTTGTGGCCTCTCAGGCCCAGCATCAAACCCTCGATATTACTGATAGAGCTGTGAGTGCGAGAGTTCGAGATTTCATTAACTTGGACCCTCCGGTATCTACAGAGACAGATCCCAATGCGGACCCATAGAATTTTTTGGATAGGATGCAGCAAACCTTACGATTTATGCATGCGACGAATGTTGAGATAGTAGAGTTGGCTTCCTATAGATTGCGGGGTGTGACCGCAACCTGCACTGCAAGAAGAAAGACATTTGCCAATAATTTTTTTTGTTACCATATGTTGGATGTTGTTGCCAAAAGTACTTTTCACAACAACAAAAGTTTTTGCATGTTGTTGCAATAACCTCAGATGTAAATAATTTTTGCAACAACAAATTATTATTTTTTTTGCCATTTACGATTTTCTGCCATAAAATATTAAAAATTTTGTTGTCATTTACGTTTTTTAGAAACAATATATTTTTTATTGCTAAAGTTTTGTTGTCAATTCTATACTTTCTTATAGTGCTGGTTTGAGACATGGGAGCAGACTCGGGGATCCCAAGCCCCACATTTAGGTTGGAGGGAGTTCTCTAAAGCATTTTTACAATAGTATTTGACGATCAAACTTCGATGATCTAGGAGAGATAGGTTCTTACATTTGGATCAAGGCAATATGAGTGTCAGAGAACATAGCATGTAGTTCAAACCCTTGGCTAGGTATGCTCTCACGATTATTGCTGATATGAGTGATTTAGTACATCAGTTTGTTAATGTTTGGGCCCACATTTGGTGAATGAGTGCATGACAGATTTGCTGCATCTGAATATAGATATCTCCCGCATTCAGGCCTACACACAGAATCTAGAGGATCGTAAGAGGCAACAATAGGCTGATCGAGGGTATGATAAAGGCCAGCATAAGAGGGCTCAGTCCGCAGGTGATACAGGGGGTTTCGAGGCGGATTTTAGTTTCCTAGACGACCATCTTATCCGACGACCAGTGTGCCATCGCAGTTTTAAGTCCAGTGTCGTGATTTGACCATTTATTCGGGTCAGGGTCAGAGTTCGCAGGCATCAGGCCCACAGTATAGAGGGGAATCTAGTTAGTCCTCCAAATAGTGGTCGATGTGGTAGGACTCATTTTGGCTAGTGTCGCCAGGGCTCAGATATATGTTATTTGTGTGGGTAGCCTGGGTATATTATGTTGTTTTGTCCGATGAGAGGTGGGGGTGGTATGGTACAGCCGACTTTGTCTGTGGCAGCTTCTTCTTCATCATACGCCCTTCAGGGTAGGGTACATATGCACTGGCTGGTAGGAACAGAGGTAGAGGAGAAACATCTAGTTCAAGCGGTCCCCAGAACTGCGTCTATGCTTTGTCAGGTCTACAGGACCGTGAGTCGCCTCTAAATATGGTTATAGGTATATTATCCATTTTCTCTCATGATGTCTATGCTTTGATAGATCCGGGTTCCATTTTCTCCTATATTACACCCTTTGTTGCTGGTCAATGTGGGAAAGAACCTGAATTGTTACATAAGTCCTTTGAAGTGTCTACGCCCGTGGGTGAACCTGTAATTGTTAAGCGGGTGTATAGGGATTGTGATGTAAAGATACTTTATCGGCATACGGTATCCGACTTAAATGAACTAGAGATTGTGGATTTGATGTTATTATGGGCATGGACTGGCTAGTTTTATGTTGATTGTTGGACGAAGATCATTCGATTTAACTTTCCAACCGAACCCATCCTTGAGTGCAGGGGCAATGTTGAAGCGCCCAAGGGTAGGTTTATTTCCTACCTTAAGGCTCGAAAAATGATCTCAAAATGATATATTTATCACCTCGTGCGAGTTCAGGATGCGGAGGCAAAGCCTCCAACTCTTCAATCAGTTCCTGTCGTTAGTATATTTCCCGATGTATTCCCTGATAAACTTCCTGGTATTCCTCTCAAAAGGGAAATTGAATTCGCTATCCACATACTCCCAGATACCCAGTCTATATCTATTCCTCCGTATCGAATGGCTCCTGCCGAGCTAAAAAAATTAAAAGCTCAGCTAAAAGATCTTCTAGAAGTATTTTTTAGGCCCAGCACTTCCCCGTGGGGTTCTCCAGTGTTATTTGTTCATAAGAAAGATGATTCATTAAGGATGTGTTTTAATTATCGTCAGCTAAATAAGGTAACCATTAAAAGCAAGTACTCGTTCCCCAGAATCAATGATTTTTTAATCAGTTGCAAGACGCTAAGTATTTCTCGAAGATTGACCTTAGGTCTAGGTACCATCCATTGCGGGTTAAGGAGAAAGATATTTTAAAGACCGCCTTTTGGACTAGATACGGCCATTACGAGTTTCTTGGTATGTCTTTTGGTCTGACTAACGCGCCGGCGGCCTTCATGGATTTAATGAATCGAGTTTTCAGACCATTTTTGGATATCTTTGTAATCATATTTATTGATATATTATCGATCTGAAGCCAAACATGCGAATCATTTGCTAGCGATATTACAGATGCTTCAAGACCGTGAGCTGTATGCCAAGTTTCCAAATGCGAACTCTAGTTAAACTTTGTTTCCTTTTGGGGTCATATTGTCTCATCCGAATGTATTAAGGTGGATTATCAAGAGATTGATGCCATAAATAATTGGCCGAGGCCCACGACTCCTACTGAAGTGCGTAGCTTCTTGGGCTTAGAAGGATATTATCAGAGATTCGTGGAGGGTGTTTCTTCTATCTTCGCACCTATGACCAAGCTCATTCACAAGGCAGCTAAGTTTCTGTGGACAGATGCGTGTGAGTGCAATTTTCAAGAGTTGAAAAATAGGTTGACATCCGCACTGCTTTGCTTGAAGGCACCGATGGATATGTGGTTTATTGTGATGCTTCCAGCGTTGGCCTAGGATGTGTTTCGATGTAACACGAGAAAGTCATAGCATATACTTTAAGGCAGTTAAGAAAGCATGAGGTAAACTATCCGACTCATGATCTTGAGTTAGCAGTGGTAATCTTTGCCCTAAAGATGTGGCATCATTATCTATATGGAGTCCATGTTGACATATTTATGGACCATAAGAGTCTACAATATATATTTTGCCAAAATGAGCTAAATTTAAGGCAAACAAGGTGGTTAGAATTATTAAAAGATTACGATATTGATATCTTATACCACCGGTAAGGCAAATGTCATAGATGATGCCTTAAACCGCAAGTCTATGGGGAGTTTGGATGGTATTGAAGCTAATAAGTTGGAGATGACCAAAAAAACTACGTCGCCTGGCCAATTTAAATGTGCGACTTTTGGAAAGGAATGACGGTAGAGCGGTGGCGCATAATACCGCAGAGTCATCCATGATAGCAGAGGTGAAATCAAGATAGTTTGATAACCCCGAGTTGGTCTGAATGAAAGAGTGGATTTCCCTGCAGAAGAAGTCGATGTTAGAACTTGTAAGAGATGGAGTCCTTAGATATCAGGGTCGACTATGTGTATCAGGCGTAGGGGACTCCGATTGCAAATCATGGCTGATATCCACCAGTCCAGGTATTCCATTAATCCTGGCTCGACAAAAATGTACCATGATCTCCGACAGGTTTACTAGTGGAATGACATGAAGAACGATATGCAGCATTTGTAGCTCAATGCCCGAATTTTCAGAAAGTTAAGATTGAGCATCAAAAGCCTGGAGGTTTGCTTCAACATATTGAAATCCCTACTTAGAAATGGGAAATGATTAATATGGATTTTAACATCGGTTTTCCCCGTTCTTATTGGAAGTTTGATTCTATTTGGGTTATCATCGACATGCTAATAAAATTGGCTTCTTTCTTACCCATTCGTACTACCTTCTCAGCTGAAGATTATGCCAAGTTATATATTAAGAAAATAGTTTGGTTGTATGGTGTTCCAGTCTCTATTATATCTGACAGATGTGCTCAGTTTACGTCTCACTTTTGGAGGTCGTTTCAAAAAGGTTTAGGCACCCAAGTGAACCTTAGTACAACCTTCCATCGTCAGACCGACGGTCAGGCCGAGCGCATAATCCAGACATTTGAGGACATGCTACAAGATTGTGTATTAGATTTCAAAGGTAGCTGGGATGATCATTTGCCCCTTATCGAGTTTGTTTACAATAACAGTTATCACTCCAGCATCAAGATGGCCCCGTATAAGGCATTGTATGGATAGAAGTGTAGATCCCAAATTGGCTGGTTTGAAGTGGGCGAAGCCGGATTCCTAGGTCCCGATTCAATTCAGCAAGCAATGGAGAAGGTAAATCTAATCCAAGAACGCATATTGACTGCCCAGAGTCGACAGAAATCATATCTAGATGTTTAGTTCTGCGATTTGGAATTCGCAATTGGCGATTGGGTATTCTTAAAGGTTTCTCCAATGAAAGGAGTTATGAGGTTTGGAAAGAAAGGAAAACTTGGCCCCAGATACGCCGGGCCATATAAAATCATTCGCAAGATTGGTTGAGTGGCTTATGAGCTTGAACTACCCTCATAATTGGAAGCAGTTCACCTGGTATTCCATGTGTCAATGTTACATAAGTGCATAGGAGATCCCTTCCGTATTACTCCCATAGAGGATATGCAGATCACTGAAGATTTAACTTATGAAGAGACTCCAGTAGCCATTTTAGATCGAAAAGTTCGGAAACTAAGAACTAAGGAAGTCACCTCGGTTAAAGTGCTATGGAGGAATAACAATACATAAGAGATGACTTAGGAGGCCGAAAAAGATATGTGATCCAGATATCCTTACTTGTTTCAGTCTTCAGATCTGTACCGATATTCATGTTATACGATTCTCTCATTTCTATTCTATTTGTCAATCCTAAATCTTATATCTTGCTTAGGTGTTAATGTCGAGTCAGATATGGCAGGTGCAGCCCAGAGTACAGTAGAGGGTAGTTAGGGTGAGTTATGGCTAACCTTATTTGATTCTAGTATGTACATATGGTCGTGTGAGGCCTAGTTGATGTTGTTTTGTTATGATATTGCTCTAGGTAGCACTGGATATATGTTTAGGTTGTTTTAACAGGTTTTAGATAGTTATGTTTACAAAGGAAACTCTGTCGAAATTTTTAGAACCCTCAAGAGTTAAGAATATCTTCAACATTCGCGAACAAATGTTCCTAAGGGGGAAGGATATTACACCCCGTAGTTTCATATTTCATCGTGTCGTTAATGGATATCGATGTCCCGGGAAGAGGTACGATCGTACAAAATGGGTAATGAAGGTTTATGGCTTACTTATGGAAGTACCGGAGTATTTGGGAGTTAAACGGACCAAAGAAAGTATATTTTGATGAAATCAAAAAACTATGCAACTTGACGGCAAGGTTGACGGACCGTTACAATTCCTGAAAATTGAGATTTCAGGTTCTGTATTGACGGTCCAAATTAACAGACCGTCAATCGGATGGTCCTTTTGCGGTGGTGAAAAATGTTTCTCGGGTTATATCGAATCGGGACTCATTTATCACCCAAATCAGACCCTAGGTTCTCCCAAAATCCTCTCTGAGGCTCCATAACACCCCAAGAGCAAATCAAGGCCAAATTACATAATATAAACGTGATAATTCTCATGGTAATCGCAAGAATCATCTTCTCCGTATTGAATCAATTTTGGAAACCATTGGTGAGGGGATAGCTTGTTGTTTTAAGAGGGTTTTGGTGCGTGAAGGTAAGATTTAGCCTCCTCTACCTATATTTGTGATTAATTGATGGTTTGGAATAGGTTGTGAAAGGATTATCATAATCGAAAACTCATAAACCTATGAAATCATCATGATATGACTTGTGGGATGTTTTATTTGATATGAGTTAGAATTGATTGCCAAACTGATTGTTGGTGTTGTAAAACTAAGAAAGAATGTCTCGGAGAATTATGGGATCGAATTACCTAAATATCCCTGTTTAAGAAGTCTAAGAACATATATGCTTAACGTTGTCAATAAGATGCCTAAGTGAAGTTTCTCAATAGAACATGGATTCGATATTAATATCGACCCTTTGTTTGCTATAGATAATCATCCTTGAAAGGTACGAGGACTTAGAAGATAACTTGTAGCTTCGTGGATAAGGTATGTGACACAACCTTCTTTCTTGGCATGACTCGATATGTTGTTTCTTTGAATAGAAATCTCTCTGGCAAAATGAAGTAGTGAAAGGTATTATTTAACGAATTGATCATAATCTTGGGTACTTTCTTATCCATAGCATCTCCCGGATTATATATGTCCCAAATATTTATATCGAGATTCTTGAACGTAGCGCCAATAATAATAGTTGAAGGATAATGATGATAGGCCACTCCGGCTCTTCTTATGATATCCTTTGGAGTGTGTATTGCACTGCACTTATCTATATGTAGCTATATTTTTACCGGGTTGCGCTATAGTCGGCCGGGTACAATACTTATTTATGCATACCACTGTAGTTGGTTAATATTACTGAGTCCCACATCTGGGCCGGGTATGGCCGAGTCCTCACCGAGGCCGGGTACGATATATACATTATGATTTTCCCCACGGGCTGGTAATTATGTTATATGGCCCCCCTGAGCTGCTTGAGTTTTAGAGACATGCATATATCTTCATGACTATCACAGGTAGGCCCTCAGAGGCTTGTTATGAGTTTCAGGTTGACTTCTGTACCCACATCTCTTATATAATACTTTCGGCTTACATTGTTATCTGCCTTATATATTCAGTACATCTTTCGTACTGATGACCCTTTCTGGGGAACTGTGTTCATGCCCGTAGGTACAGATAGACAGAGTGGCGCTCCTCCTCAGTAGGTGATCTGTTCAGCTGTGATTGTCGCACTCCCTTCTCTCGGAGTTGTAGTATAGGGGTCCTTAGGTACTATTACATATGCTACTAGTATTTTAGGGTATGGCGGAGTCCTGTCCTAACATATTGGTATGTATATATTACTCTTAAAGGGTTGTAGACTTATGTACAGTGGATGTTGGTATGTCGGGGACTTGCCGGCCTTTTTGTTAGTAGTGTTACTCATCTAGTGGACTTGTCGGCCTTGGCTATATATATATATATATATATATATAAAAATATATATATTACTAGGACTCTTCTGGGTGTAGGTTATATCATTCAGTCTTGTCGTATATGGTTATTTGAAGGCCTTGTCAGCCCAAGTTTTATATTTCTGGGTTCGGATACTATAGTGGTACACTCAGGCCTTCACGCATTGGGTGACGATCACACCCCCCCCCCACCCCCCCAAGATTGGGGTGTGATAGTGATGAAGGGCAGACGGCCTCTACTTCAAATGATGGGATGCTTGGTATGAATATTAGTCAGTCTTCAAATAGTTTAGAATCTGTTGCTTTGTATTTAAAGACTAGAAATAATAGTGGGTCTGGCAATGGATCAAGAGGGACTAAGAGGCCATACAATCCAAATTATGGTGTTTTTTGTGAATTTTGTAAGTATAAGGGCCATGCTAAAGAAAATTTCTATAAACTTGTAGGCTATCCATCTGACTTTAGATCCAAGAAGAAGCAGTTTGTGAATCAAAACAGTGGTAACACTAGTCACAATGGTGGTGTAGCTTGTAATCTGGCTAAGGTTAACTCTAGTACAGCACAGGGTCACAACTTCAACTTTGGGCTAAATACTAATGTTCCTAGTATCATCTTAGGAACATGTAATCAGGGGAAGAGTGATCTTGGTAATTAAACTATGGTTGCACAACTGAGGAACTACACCTTTACAAAAGACCAGTATGAGCATATTTTGAGCATGCTTAGCCAAGTCTCAACTTCAAATGATGCAGGCTCAGTAAATGTTGTCAACATTGAAGGTAAAGCTCTCTTAGTCACTGATAAAAATAAAGTATGGATAATAGACACTGGTGCTACAAACCACATGGTGTCTAATTTAGATATGCTAAAACCAGTTCTACTGTTAAAATAGATAGACCAAAACAAGTATACTTGCCTAATGGTGATATTTCAGTAGTAACACATACATGTTCATGTGCAATTTCAGCTAGAAGTATAATTACAAATGTTTTTCATATTCCTCAATTCAAATATAATTTGTTGTCAGTTAGTAAGATAACAAAAGACCTTGGTTCCTCATTTACTTTCTTTACTCACTTTTGTGTATTTCAGGAGCTTACACTGTCAAGATGAGGAAGATTGGTAAAGAACAAGAAGGGTTGTATCTACTGCTGAACAAGCTCATTCAAGAATTGGAAAGAAGTACTTCTCTAAGTGCTCAGAAGACAACAGTTCAAGATAGTACAGTAAGCAAAATAAGTGTAGAATTATGGCATCAAAGATTATGCCATTTTTCATCTATAGTTCTAAAGAATTTACTTTCAGATAGTCTTCAAAACATTGTTCCACATATAGAGAAGTGTACAGTATGTCCATATGCTAAACATGCTAGATTAAACTTTCCTATACGTAGTATCAAAAGTACTGAGTGTTCTGATTTGATTCATATAGACCTCTGGGTCCATACAAGATACCTACTATTAATGGTAATAAATACTTTTTTACTATGGTAGATGATTTTAGTAGAATGTGTTAGATTTTCTTGTTGAGGCAAAAATCAGATGTTTGTGTGTCTTTATAGCATTTTCTTATATATATGTAAAAACACAGTTTGATAAAGCTGTGAAAGTTATAAGATCAGATGGGCACAGAGTTTGTCAACTCTATGTGTGATTTAATGTTCAAAAATCTAGGGATTGTACATCAAAAATCATGTCCATATACACCGCAACAGAATGGTGTGGCAGAAAGAAAACATAGACATATATTAGAAGTTACAAGAGCTATTAGATTTCAAGATAAAATTCCCATTAAGTTTTAGGGACATTGTGTATTATCTGTTTTATATCTGATTAACAGAATGCCTAGTTTTGTACTAAATAATCAGACACCTTATGATAGACGCTATAAAAGAAAACCTATGATAACTCATTTAAGAGTTACAGGTTGTTTGTGCTTTGCAAAAGTGCTCACAAAATCAGTTAAGTTGAAGCCAAGGGAAAAAGTGGTTGTGTTAATGGGGTACTCAGAAACTCAAAAGGGATATATTCTCTATGATCTTACTCATAAATCATTCTTTGTAAGTAGAGATGTTATCTTTAATGAACATGTCTTTCCATTCTCACAGTTAAGATCTAAAGAATCTCCTGTATTTTCTGACACCGTGATTGATCCTAGTATAAAACAAGACATGTATCATCAAGGACAAATGTCGAATTCAGACCTTGGTAATATAACTCAGCCCTCACCTACTCATTCAACTCAGATTCTAGCTTATGAACCTGAGTATGATGGTGATGGTTCTCAAACACCAAACACTGATCAAGTACATTCTAGTGATATATATGTAGTACAGATGGATGTACAAAGGTCAGAAGAGGGTACAAGTGGATTACATGAACAAAATATTAATCATGTAGTTCCATCTGTTATAGAAACTAGAAAGTCTAGTAGAGGCAAAAAAACACATGTGTGGCACAAAGATTTTATATCTCTGAATGTTAACAAGGACATTCGATACCCTATGTGCAAATATATCAGTTATAGTCACTTATCTTCTAAGTATTAAGCATACATTCTGCAACATCCTCTCTCACAGAACCTAGAAACTATGTTGAAGCTAGTAAAGATCCAAGGTGGATTGAGGCTATGAAAACTAAGATACAAGCTTTAGAAAGTAATCACACATAGGATGTGGTTAAGTTACCTTCAGGAAAAAACCTATTGGTTGTAAATGGATCTACAAACTAAAATACAAGGCATCAGGAGAGGTTGAAAGATTTAAATTTGGGCTTGTTGCTAAAGGCTATAGTCAAAAAGAGGGGATAAATTACAATAAAACTTTTTCTCCAGTAGTTAAAATGGTAACTGTTAGATCTATTCTAGCAATTGCAGCATCTAGACAGTAGCATATACATCAAATGGATGTATATAATGTCTTCCTAAATGGTGACCTACATGATGAAATCTATATGCAATGCCTCAGGGATTTGATAGTCAGGGGGAGAAAGGGTGTAGACTAGTCAAATCCCTCTATGGATTGAAACAATCTCCAAGAGAGTGGAATACTAAGCTCTCAGAAGCACTTATTAAACTAAGGTTCAACCAAAGTCAACATGATTACTCATTGTTCATTAGGAAAACTGATCAAGGTATAACATAGTTTTAGTATATATTGATGATATGCTAGTAACGGAAAGTTCATTAAGATTGATTGAGGAAACCAATTCAGAACTACAGAAAACTTTCAAAATGAAAGACTTGGGAGAGCTTAAGTATTTCCTAGGTATAGAGTTTGTCAGATCTGGATATGTAATAACAATACATCAGAGGAAATATGCCCTTGAATTGATTTTTGAGACTGGACTTTCAGCAGCTAAACCTGTTGGAACTCCTATTGATATAAATGTTAAATTAACTTCAAAACAGTATGATGATTATATCTCTACTGAGACAGATAAACCACATAAAATAGATGATCATTTGATTGATCAAACTCAATATCAGAGAATCATAGGCAAACTAATATACCTAACTATGACTAGACTTGACATAGCTTTTGGTGTTCAAACTTTAAGTCAATTCCTACAGCAACATAAAGCTTCACATATGAAATCAACTCTCAGGATTGTGAGGTATATAAAGATTCAACCTGGCCAAGGAATTTTATTGTCAAGTAAATCAGATACCAAGGTAATAGCTTGTTGTGGTGCAGACTGGGCATTATGCCCTTTAACTAGGAAATCAGTGACAGGTTTTATAGTTAACATTGGTGAATCACGTATGTCTTGGAAAGTAAAGAAACAAACAACAGTGTCAAGAAGCTCAGCTGAAGTTGAGTATAGATTATAGAAGCTTGGGTACAACAGTGTCTGAAATTATATGGCTACTTGGATTACTTAAAGAGATTGACATTGAAGTAGACTTACCAATTGACATATACACTGACAGTAGAGCAGCAATGCAAATTGCTGCAAATCCTGTCTACCATAAAAGAAGACATATAAAAATAGATTGTCATTTTGTGAGAGAAAAACTACAACAAGGACTGATCACTACTAAATATATTCCTACAAAAGATCAACATGCTATCATACTTACCAAAGGACTAAGTAGAGTTTAACATGAGTATATTATGTCCTAGCTTAAGGGGGAGTGTAGAATAATATAGGGGCAACTGTGTCATTTCCTATATCTTCACAAAGTTAGTTAATTAGGAAACTAACCACATGAGTTAGTTAGATAGTTAGAAGTTAGTTAGTGGTAGTTATATAAGTTAATTCTCTCTACAAATACAGATGATTGTATGTGTATATGTATCAGTTAAGTTTCACAAAGTAAATGAGAATGATATTGCCTTCTAGTATGTCTTTATCTTCTTTTTATTCTTTGTTCTTATTTTCTTCATACGATCTGACGTACTTCATCTTAATTCTAATTGATTGTGAGCTTAATCACTTCTATGTTCACCATGTAACGTAACACAGGGGCGGAGCTAAAGCCTACGAAAGGTGGTCAGATGAACACCATTCACAAAAAATTATGCGATGTATATAGGTGAAATATTGTCTTATTGTACATATATCATGTTTTGAACACTCTTGACACAATTGGAGAAGGTAGTCCAGCGGTCAAGGGTGCGTAGAAAAGCTTGCGGTGCGCAGGTTTTAACCTGAACAGAAACACACTATAGTCTACTTTTTAAATTTTTGAATGAAACACATACAACCAACTCCCTACAGGTTTCTGTTTTGCCTCTTCTTTTCCTTTTTAATTAATCTTATTTTAAATAAACAAATTTTAAAAGTCGTCATTTAACTAAATACTCTATAGTTTAATTTAAAATTTTGGTGCATCTATTCATAAAAAAAAAAAAAATTATTTGCCTAAATTTAAACATCCTTAACAAAATTTCTGACTCTACCACTGACGTAACAACTAGTGAGGCTAACGATCCATCCTATTGATGCTACTCACACAAGAGCTTTCCTTTAAGGTCGACGCCTTTAGATATCAAAATAATGTAATTTCTGAATTTTGATACGTTCTATCCTACCAAACATACTTGGTCCTCCAACTATAAGCTTCTTGTTTTCCGGAAAACTATGAAAACTTTAAACCTAAGCGTTATAATTTCGAGTAGAAGCAAATTGCTCTTTCATGGTGTTGCTGATGCTCAATAGCAACAACCATTGTGTTTTTATTTTTAACATTTAATAGAATTGACAAACTTTTCCGCAAGACTTGGCGGTAAAAGTTTTTCATTAAGGATACAACAACATATTCAGTGTACTCATAAGTGGGGCATGGGGAGAGTAGGATGTCAGATTTTACCTCTATCTTTGTAAAGTAGAAAGGTTGTTTTCGATAGACTCTCGACTCGAAAGAAAAGACAGGGGTGTGACAACGAATAACATGGTATCAAGAAAAATATGACAAGAAAAAGATAAAAAGCAAATGCGGCAACGTATAGTAATACTCATTGAACATTTTCTTATTTAACAATAATTTAATTTAAACTTTACCCTTTAAGCTTAACAAGATGATCTATAACCATACAAATATTTTTGACTTATTTTAGACCATAAAATTCAAAAGTCTTCCTCTATTTCATAAACTTTGTGCCCAGTCAAACTACATAATCTAAATTGGGATGGAGGGAGTACTACTAATACAGAAATCATTCGGCTACCTACTAATAACCTTCTAGTCTAATCCTCGACCTCCACATCTTTCTATCTAGGGTCATGTCATCAGGAAGCTGAAGTTGTGTCATGTCCTATCTAATCACCTCCCTAGTTCATTTTTGGCCTACAACTACCTCTCATAACTCCTATTATAGCCACCTCTCAGACCTCCTTACAGGTGCATCCACACACCTCCTCTTCACATACCCGAATCATCTTAGTCTCTCTCCCTCATCTTGTTCGCCACGAGGACCACTTCCACCTTACTCGTATAACTTTATTTATAACCATATCTCTCTTAGTATGCCCACACATCCATCTGAGCATCTTCATCTCTGCTATGCTCATCTTCTGAACGTGAGCATTTTTGGTTGGCCAACACTCTGCCCCGTATAACAAGATTGGTCTAACCACCGCTCTTAATTTAGAAAAGGTTTTTTTTTTAGAAAAATGAAATAGATTCCGATAAATTGAAACGGCTAGTAATTAGTTGCACGTATGGAAGTACCAGCTCTGACAGTAGCTGCACAGATGCGAAAGCACTTGCTGTTGCCTCAACATGACACAACAACAAAGTTACTTTCTCTGCTAGTTTGATTAGGTGGCCAACTGATATCCTCAATGATCGTCAAATCTCTGTTAAGCACTGTATTCCAAAATATGTATAGTAGTAGTAGTAATTCTTTAGCTTTTCTGTAATTAAAATCAAATGTAACGTTAACGTCAGGAAAATAGATTTGCTGATGTTGTAATTCAATTCATAATGTCTATTTTGAAGAACCACAAATGCTTTGCTTCGGTCCAAAATAAACAAAAAAGAAGAAATAAATGGCAGATGAAGTTAGGCGAATGGTTATACTTCTCACCCTCCAAAAAGTTCACTTGGAATCAAAGCAAAGCATAGCTGTTCGATCAATTCTTGGTCACCATTTCTGAACACATCAACTTCCCCTGTCATGTTAGTTCAACCCCATTGATCACCTCTTTCTCTAGCTTCTTTTATAAGTAGAAACTTTATATACTACGGTCATTAATAAATAATTTGTTGGGCAATACTCAACACAATTAGCCCGAAATATACAAATTCCAAAATCAATATTGTATTAGCAATCGTTTCTTTCGAATATCAATTTCAAACTTCCAAATCAACAACGGGTAAATCTATAGGACATACACGCTCACATACTTTACAGCAATGCATTTGTCAAATTCAAAGTGTATTCGGCCTCGAAAATGTTCCTATGTGATCAATATTGTATAGGGGTATTGAATACTTACAGGTAAACGATTTGCGTGGGACTGGGTAATCATGATATTCCCACTTCCAGCATTGTATTACTAGTATTTCTTTTAATTTCTTCACCATTTTCATATTTTTATAGTACAGCCAGTTCATTAATATTCTAAGGACTTTGCTCATGTTGAAGTTCCTGAATTATGTGTGTCATTATTAACGCAGGTTATTCAAGAATAGCTGTCAGCATATAAATTGTAGTAACAGATTGAAATTGGACCATATATATAATAGTAGGTTGTTTTAGCTGGCGTTAGCTCAATGCTCATCATGTGCAAGCAAGCATGGGGATTATGGGCTCAAACTTCTTCGTTCACTGGATGAAACATAACTTGCATGCGTAGAAGTTGAAAGTTCTTGGAAATTTTTCCTCTGTTGACAATTCGGTAAGGCCGTTTAAACTATATAGATAGATAATATAAAGATTTTTTACTAGTATAATTTTACCTGTTATAGCAAATTATCCAGTACTTTTTCTGAGTTATTAAAATCGTGTTGTTATAAACAGTTACCTGTTACTATTATAGGTTCATCTGGATATGAATACCCGCCGCTATTTTCTTACACCAGTGTCGCTTTGCCATTCGAGCATCGTTGTATCTTTCCCACCAATTTCACCAGCAACAGTACTAGGAGATGAAAGAATGTCTAGCGCGGGTGGAAACAATAGAAACAGGTCTTCGCGTAATATTCCTCATTCTAATTCATTCTTGATAAGAATGGCAATGAGAATATCAAGAGCAAGGTGGTTCAGTTTCCTAAGAAGAGTTTTCCATTACCAGAACGGAGGATCAAGATCCAATCTTGGGTCGAACCCCTTCAATTCACTGACATGGATGATGATGGAGTGCATATCATTAAGTGTCCAAATAATTATGAGTGTGTATACACTGGCTATTTCAAAAGAGGAGAAGCCAGTTTGGCCAATGCGGATATGGGTGCTGGGATATGTTTTTGGTTGTATCGTTAGTGTCGTGCTGCTTTACTGGCGTTACTGGGCGTTCTATGTGAGGCCGCAAAGAGATGATCATTCTGACATGGAGCAGCAAAGAAGCCATGATGAATCCAGGTGATTAATTAATTGTACACTCTCTGTATTTCCTTGTCCATTTATAGCTATCTGGACTCTTGAAGTTTTTAGTAAGTAGTACTACTTTTACTTATTTGTGTTAAGGATGTGAAAGTAGGAAATGTTCAATTCCATGAGCTTGAGTTACACCCTTATGAGAAAAACATTTTCAATTCTATCTGAAAAAAATAATACTCCTTACCTTTTGTTACAAGTGAACGGCCTGTGTTTTGGTGCATTAAGTAAACAAACTAATTATAAATATCTTAAAATCGTTCATAAGCGACACGACTTAAGTCTGCTAGGAGAAAAAATCCAGTGTCCTTAATTTGCTAGAAATTTGTTTGTCTCCCTCTAGACATGTCTAATCTAGGTCTTGTTACCTTCAACAAATATCTACACTTACTCCATAACAAGTCTAAGTGGATGATGTTGTACATCTTCTTCATTGATAAGCTTAACAATAATTAAGCAAGTTATTTCCACTTCTATTGCTTCATAAACCATTGTATATATGATATATAAAATCAAAATGAGAAATTTAAAGTTGAATTTTTTCAAATATAATCATAAGTCTTTTTTTTTCTTTGAAACAAACTAAAAAGAAAATTGTGTTAAATACTCAAGAGTGGTATCAATTTTACTAGTGCATGCACCTTTCAAGAATTTAATTTGCGCGGGAAAATAAGATTATCTGCAAAAATGTAAGATTTCTTCGTAAATCACTTTATTAGCATGCATCAAAAACGTGTTTTAACAATTATAATAGGGCATTGCATGTGATGGAGAAATTCAGGACTTCTGTCGAGCTATTCTTCGCCATATGGTTCGTGATGGGGAATGTTTGGGTGTTCGAATCGTGCTTTCTATCGTACCATCGTTCTCCTAAACTTCATCTGCTCTGCATCTCCCTACTTGCTTGGAATGCAGTCACCTACTCTTTCCCCTTCATATTGTTTCTATTGCTCTGCTGCTGTGTCCCAATGTTGAGTAGTTTTCTAGGCTACAATATGAACATGGGATCTCTAGACCGAGGAGCATCTGATGAACAACTCTCCAGTCTGCCTAGCTGGAAATATAAGGAAATTGAAAAGAAGGAAGACCTCAGAAATTCGGCTATGGAAAATGAAAATTCTGTAAGTCATCTTAGCTCTTACTAATTAATCCTATTTTTCATGGATAGTTACGGGTTTACTAACTTATATACTCTAATAGTTTTAACGAATTTTTACACTATTATTCTATTTTAACCTATTGTAGCAAGTAGTGTTTTGTTTTTTCCGATTATTAGTTCCACTATTTATTGATGATTACCTGTTGTTATTTTTCACATGACGAATATTGTTAATGTATAAAAGTTAAACTCAAAATCTAAAGATTTAACTTATAAACACTAAAGCCCTCTAAAATAATTTTTGAGCTATCTCTAAAATTTTATTGATCGACCGTAACTTGCCTTATTATTTTTGTTGTTAATTTCACTTTTTTGAACGGTTACTTATTGTAATCTTTTAGGTGATTTGATCGTGTAAAATTTATGTTACACTTTCTATGTATAGAAGTTAAATTCAAGATGTAAGGATTTAATTTATATATACTAACAATGTAAATAAAATTATGCTATCGTTGTATTTAAACT
This sequence comes from Anisodus tanguticus, assembly GCA_034509755.1. Classification (NCBI taxonomy): domain Eukaryota; kingdom Viridiplantae; phylum Streptophyta; class Magnoliopsida; order Solanales; family Solanaceae; genus Anisodus; species Anisodus tanguticus. The sequence continues at coordinate 29,860,950 of CM067558.1, forward strand.
TATCGTAGCAGATTATTTTTTAGGTTTTGAATATATCTCCTCCATATTTTGAATGGGAATGATAACCCCCTTATACAATATTTTCCGGTGACATTATTTATTTTTCATAAAGATCTTTTCTTTCTAACAACTAAAATATGAAAATCACTCTTATTTTAGTAATATATCCCGTCGTATCCAAAAGAATATAAGACCATTTGATATAATTTTGACATGATCGCTGTAATAAAAACCAGATATTTATCCAAATAAAAACATACAAAATCTACAGAGGCACCTTTTTTTAAGAATAAATGAGGTCCAACAACATTTTAAAAATATATATTTTAAATATTTTTGTAAGATTGTATTAATCTCCCTTGGGGAGTATTTCTCATTAAAACAAATATATATAGTGTGTACAATGTTGTGAGAAACGACGGTGGGTCAAGCCGTCACTGTCGGGGAGCATTCCGACAGATCGCTGGTGGTGGTAGTGGCATTCGGCGGTGATTGAGCTGTGGGGGTGGGGGTGGTGGCACGACGGAGTTCGGGGGAGTATGGCGTGGGAGGTATCCGACTCGTATAGAAAGGTGTAGTCCGTGTTTCGAAATATTTGGATGTTTGCAAATGGGAAGATTGTCTCGTCAAATGTGACATGGCGAGAGACATGGATTTTATGTGTAGGTAAGTCATAGCCCAAAAGCCCCTATGATTATACGGGAAGCCTACGCAGACACAGGAAGTGGTGCGAGGTGCTAATTTATGAGGGGCAGTGGAGGCAAGATTTGGATAGCAAAGGCAACCGAAAATCTGAAGGTGATCATAGGTGGGGATCCGACGGTATAGAATTTCGGTGGAGGTCTTGTTATGAAGAGTGCGGGTAGGTAAATGTTAAGGATATATTCTACCATTTTGACTACAAAGACCCAAAAGGAGGGGGAGAGAGGCATGAAAAAGGATTGTACGAACCATGTTATTAATAGTGCGGATGATTTGTTCGGCTTTGCCATTTTGGGGGGAGGTGTGGGGACATGAAAAATGAAAAACCATTCCATTATTTTTGTAAAATTTGTGAAACGTGGAGTTGTTAAACTCATGACCATTACCACATTGGAACGATTTTATGGATTTTTCAAACTGAGTTTTGATTTAAGTACGAAATTCAAGAAACTTGACAAATACTTCATACTTGAATTTAAGTGGGTAGACCCAAATAAAGTGAGAAAATTATCTAATAGAACAAGATAATATTTATGACCCAGTGAGCTAGTAATGAGAGATATCCATAAGTCAGCATGCACAATATCAAAGGGAGAAAACGCAACACTTAAAGATGACTGAAACGGAAGGCGAACATGTTTGCGTAAAGGGAAAGAAAAACAATGTTGGGCAAGGTTCCCATTATTATGCCAAGTTGACGGAGAGAAGGCAGTGAGGGAGGTATGTGAGCGGGATCTGGCAGCGGAGCTGGATAAGAACGGATAGAGGTCCCTCACACTATTGCATCTCGTAAGGGGTGTTCCCGTAAGTAGATCCTTCACAGAAAATCCAAAGGAGTCAAACTCAACAGACATGAAATTGTTATGAAATTTTAATGATGTTGAGAGCATAAAGGATTTTATATAGGGAGAAGGATGGGTGAGGTGGTTGAGTGTATGTTGTAACATAACCTTGAATTGGAATGCGATGATTGTTGCCAACCGTGATAAATTGAAGATACTTTAAACGAAACAGTTTGGAGAGATTACCTGAGGAGCAGGTGAGATGAGAGGTGGCTCCTGTACCCATGTACCAATTTTCATCAGGCTGCTGGAGATTTAATGTGCTGAAGGTCTAGCCAAATCAGTGGGGGCCAGACCCGATGGATACTGCTGTTGGGCCATAGTGACATTGGCCTGCTAGGCTGTTGTAGTCTACTATCGTGGGTCTGGGTGTTGGCCCAATAAGACGAGTTGCCAGAATCCAGGAAACTGGGCTGAAGCTTGCTGGATCGGGTAAGCAGTTGTTGTCCAGGAGCCTGGATTGGGCCATCGCTCCGGGCCCCTGTTGGGTCACATTCTTCTGCCGCTAGGTGGGTGGCGCCGGCCGGGCCCCTTTCCTGCGGCCTCTGCCGCCCCTGCCGAGGCCGCAGTTGTTCCGCGGTTGGTGGTTGTCCGACGGTGGTGACTAGCCGGTGGCGGTGTTGTTTGTTGCAGGAGTTTCAACTGCTAACGTCTTTTGATTGTGTTTGTCCTGCTTGGCACGTCGGGTTTCTTCCAAAAGTAATTATGAACGGGCCTCGTTGAAGCTCGGTAGTGGGTCGGCTTGTTGAATCATAGTCGCTAGAGTATCGTATTCGCCCTTTGGTAAGTCTGAAACTAGTTGTAGGACTATTTTTGTTTCGAAAATTGGTGTCCCCACATTGGATAATTGGTCCGCAACAAGTTTCAATTGCTTACAATACTCGGACATGTTGGAAAAATTGTCGAGACATGTATTGTTGTTTTTTTTCTCCAAATACATGGCACGTGTATGCTTGTTATCCTGAAATATCTCCTCCAAACGTATCCATAACTCACGAGCCGAGGCACCGGTTTTCATAATCGTATGAAGCAATTCTTTAGATATTGTTCCATAAATACATTGTTTGACGATAGCGACAAGATGACACCACGTGTGTCTGCAACGTCGATAAGGCGAGGGAAAGAGTCGTCAATATGGTCAAGCACGTTATACGCGCATGCGTGAATACGAAATAGTTCAACTCACGATGAATATCTACCATCTTCTTGATCAAGAACTAAGGGAATGAAATTCTTGATATTCGTGACGGCGAACGCCGGATGGAAAGAAGAGGTGGAGGAGGGAGGGGGGGTTGTCTATGACGATTGTGGAGGAGGCGGAAGCCTTAGGAGGGGTGGGAGTAGACATGGAAGTCACAAAAGAGGGACAAGGAAAAACCGGGAAAAAACTGGGGTTGCCGTCGGCCGAAGTGGGGGGGGTGGGGTGGGGTCGGTGGCGGCAAGCAATAAGAAAAGAAGGGTTTAGGTGATTTTAGGGTTTGGCTCTAATACCATGTAAGATTGTATTAATTTCCCTTATGGAGTATTTCTCATTAATACAAATATGTATAGTGTGTACAATGTTGAATCTCAATTGCATAAGGATCATATAGTTACTATAATTATACACTACTATTAATTACAAAATATATGGGAAATATATGATAATATTCGCTAATACTTTTTTTTGTGTTTTTAAAGATTTTAGTTAGAAATGTAAAAACAAAACAAAAAATCCTAAATTTATCAAAAATGTTGAAGCCAGTGGAATCAAGGTCTCCCTAAGTGTAAATTCTGGCATGAGATCTGAAATAGGTAAAAAAAAAAAAAATGGGAGAGAGGGAAGCTCATCACTTTGGGTGAAATCAGCCTATGCATCCTGAACCATCAAAATTAGCCAAAAGGTGACATTTTCCTTTTTTATAGTTGGAATTTTTTAAGGGGAGCCTTGGAGTAACTGATAAAGTTGATGTCATGTGACCAGGAGGTCATGGGTTCAAATCGTGGAAACAGCCTCTTATAGAAATGTGAGGTAAGGCTGCTATAATAGACCCCCTTATGGTCCGACCCTTCTCCGGACCCCGCGCATAGCGGGAGCTTAGTGCACCGGACTGCCCTTTATAGTTGCATTTTTTGTTGAACCTCATTTTTAGCTAAAAATTTATGTTGACAATGCAAAAAAAAGTTTAAAATATCAAAATATTCTTATGGGAACGTATTTATGCTTAAAAAAGGGGTGCTGCAGATTTTGGACTCCATGTTTTTAGATAATTATTTTTTTTTATTATAAAGAGATCATGGCAAAATTATATCAAATGATCTTATATTCCTCTGGACACGAAGGGATATAACAATAAAATAAAAGTTATTTTCGTATTTTAGTTCTAGAAAAAAGGAAATTTACGCAAAAAAAAAAAAGTTTCATCTGAAAATAGTAGTATTGTATAAGGATTATGGTTCCCATTTAAATTTGGAGAGGATATTGTTTTCCAACCCTTAAAGGTTAAGGGGGTAAAATGGGATTTACACAGTTACTTAATAGTAATTTTTAGGTGACCGGATTGTAAAATTATTTTTACAATATCAATGTATAAAAGTTAAACTCAAAATCTGAATCAGCTTTTGTATCATAACAGGAATGTTGTATTTGTTTAGCCAAGTATGGAGATAAGGAAGAGATCAGACAGTTGCCTTGTTCTCATATATTTCATCTCATGTGTGTTGATCAATGGCTCAGAATTATATCTTGCTGTCCTCTCTGCAAACAAGAACTAGAGAGGTAAAGATGCAAAGAAAGCTCCTGAGGCTCGATACATCATGTATTTTAATTTCTGCATATTTTTACCGGCCTTTTCTTTTCTTTTACCCCCTTTAATTTTGCTTAATTTGTGTAGTACAATTTTAAACAAAGAGTGAGTCAAGATAAATTGTATGGAGCACATATAGTTACCTGTTATTTATCTATCCCCAATTCCTCATTATGCAAACAGAACACGAAAGCTAAAATTAGAGGCTTCCTAGTGTAGACATGTTATCTGAAAGACATGCTCTTAAATACTTCACTGAGTAAGTTTTAGGGATAATTATCTTAAAATGTCCAAAAACAATAAATTATTCCCAACCAAAATAAATTTAGGCGGAAAAAGATAATTGGGTTGCCGAATAAATAAATAATAATAAGAAATAGAGACCTATATTTGTTGAGTCAAAGATGTATTCTTGTTGTTACACTCGCGAGTTGAAAAGTCATAAAAGGAGGGTTACAGAAACAATAGGAAAATAATAGAATAAATTCAAATAAAAATTACTGAGTGTCTCACTTAATAGGTTTGTGTTCATTAATTTTCACTGTCTATCTTTTCCCTTTCCTATCTCCCAATATAATAGAGAAAAATTACAATTAAAGAGAGAAAAGAAAACACCCAAAAAGGTTCAATTTACTTAGATAATTGGATGAAATAAATCTTAAGAAAATGGAGGGAAACATTTAATAAGTCTAATACGAAGGCTCAAATCGAGACTTGACACAAAGATGCATTTGGTTGTAGTTTCTTTTTTAGACAAAACATCGAGAGCTCCTCAAACTCAGTACAATATTTTATTTTGGCACCTCCCCTTTGTCAGTACAATAAATAACTATATATATATATATATATTTGAGTTGAAATCCGAGAGGTTCTGAAGTGTTTCTTGACACATTGGAATTGGAACTAGGCACCAAAAAACTATTCAGGATAATTAATTGCTAGTACAGTTGCGATTGCGACTTACTAGACCACGATATCGGCGGATGAATGTCAGATTAAGTTCATGAACACGAAGAGGATCAAGATATTTGTTGACTTCGTGTTGTTATCACGGTGGAGGGGATGCGATCATGACCTGAGTTGATCGAGCATCTTTCTGCGAATACGCTTAGTGGTTTGTGATCACATATATATGACTTGAACTCCCTTCAAAATGTGCGACATGGCCGAAAAAGTCTTGGCACGGCGTGCTATTCATCGTGCTAAGAGAGACATTGAGAGAAGTGAATTTTAGCATGTCAACCCCGAAGGTACCTTACCACGTCGCAAAGCACGGTGGGTCATGCGCCATGGTGGAGATAAAATTGTCCTCCCAAGCTCCTTTGTTGAATCATTTGTGTCCGTACAATTTTCGACCCTCGAACTCGTTCTCAGTTAGTTTTTTGGACTTCTACTAGGATTTTAGAGACATATTTCATCTGTTTTAGTTGCAAATCATTTCTTTTGCTCCAAATCATGCCATACACAACAAAACATGCATATTAAGTTCAAAACACCGCAATGCACACTACTCTCATTAGAAACACAATAAAATGTGAGAAAATTAGAATACAAAAATACCTACTTTCAGCCGAACATTAGGGGGAAATGAATATGCATCGATGGGTAGACATTCCAGTTCCAAGTAAATACATTTAATGTAAATCTTTAAATCCAAACCTATTTTTGAATATGTTTATTTATTCGTGCGTTTGATTATGTTCATGTGCTATGAGAGGGTCAGACTATTGGGCTTTAAAGATGAAAGACTTGCCTAGATTCGATTTTATCTATAATATTGAAACAACTAAATATACTTTTTAAGGAGAGCATTATCTTGCTTACTAATCCGTTATGATTAAGTGATAAAATAGTATGCTAAAGATAAATGTTATATGTATATCACATTGATGCATACCATGAGTACAAATAAATATTTCAACGGGAATTCAACGAACTTCGTTCCATTTTCGAAAGAATTCTAATTTATCTACTGATCCAGTGATGTTTACATGTTTTTTAATTAGTCTAACAGGTTGCTTACACTATTGTTTTTGGTTTATCAAGACAATTGTACATAATATAATTCTTAAGTTATTCATTATCTTAAAAATATTTTCGGTAAACAAAATTTGAACTCTGAAAGAAATTGATATTCAAACTGGCTCCAAAACTATAATTAAAATCTCGTTTTCAGTCTCTTTATAAGAAAGAGGACCCCTCTACACTTTCACAGGAAAAATTAATGAATTCCACCTGGTGGCTAATGCAAGATGGCTGAGATATTTATTTCCTCTCAAATTAAAGCAGTCATTTATGACCTTGATTTTTTATTTCATTTGTGCAATATTTTTATTGGTCGCACCATTCGTCCCTATTCAGCCGAAGCCACTCAAATTATTTGACTTTTGTGTCTTTTCTTTCACCAACCAACTGAATTATAAAAGGATTAATTTCACAAAAAAAGAAATACTCAAACTTGTAAATATTTGCGGTAAACTATTAAACTTATTTTTCTAATTACAAAATCACTCAACTTTCATGATATTTTATATAATATCATTCTTGCTATTATTCGTCCAACTTCACCCCAAATCACGACTATTTTGTTAAGAAATATTATTTTAAATTGAAAAGACCGGACTCAAATAATATATTCATACCCAAAATTCGACCCTCAAAATTAAAATCCCAGCCCCTTAAGATTTCCTCAGATACATACCTGTGCAGAAAATAACAAAACAGAAAAGCAAGGTCCGAAATCCACTCAAAATGTCAGCCAAGAAATTGGATTATAAAGATAGAAATCCATGTTGGAGAAAAAGAGAGAACGGGAAGATTAGAGCCTACAAAAAAAGAGTTGCTATAGTTTGAAAATCTCGCTATGTTAGGTAATTAAGTGTAAATGTCCCTAATAGCAGTAATTAGGCTTTCAATTTTGCCACAACAATAACAATAATAAAATATGCAGTATAATCTTATAAGTGGATAGTAGAGTTTATGCAGACCTTATCCCTTTACCTTGAAGGTAGAGAGCTTGTTTTTACAGACCCTCAACTCAAGGAAAAACTTTTCAAAGAAGTTCGGAAAAAGAAATAACAGAAGTGAAGAAGCCATTGCAAAATAAGGATAAACGAGACTACATTCTACTACCTACTCCTAACCTTCTACCCTAATTTCCACAACCTCTTATCTAAAGTCATGTCCTCGGTAAGCTGAAACTATGTCATCTTCTGTCTAATCACATCTTCTCAATACTTCTTCGACTTACCTCTACCTCTCTTGAAACCATCTATAGTCAGTCTCTCACACTTTCGCACTGGGATATCTCCGTTTCTAATCGTATCTCTCCTAGTACCCGCACATCCATCGCAACATCCTCATCTTCGCAACTTTCATCTTCTGAACATGACAGTTCTTGACTAACCAACAATTTTCCCCATAAAACGTAGATGGTCTAACTATCACTGTAGAATTTGCCTTTAAATTTTGGTGGCACCTTCTTATCACATAAGACCAGGATGCAAGCCTCTATTTCATCCATCATGCACCAATACAATGTGTGAGCTTATCGTTACTCTCCTTATTTTCTTGGATAATAGACTCAAGATACTTGAAACTTCCTCTCTTTTGGATGGCCTATGAATCAAGCTACACTTCCACATCAGACTCATCTGTTACGTCATTAAACTTGCACTCCAAGAATTTTGGCTTGGTCATGCTCAACCTGAACCCTTTAGACTTCATAGTCTGTCTCCAAACTTCTAACTTAGTGTTAACTCTATCGTGAGTCTCGTCAATCATAAATATGTCATCCATAACTAACACACACCATCAAATCTCACCTTGGATTTATCGCGCCAATTCATCAATCACTAAGAAAAATAAAAATGGGCAAAGAGCTAATCCTTGGTGTAACTCCATCACAATTGGAAAGTGCTTCGAGTCTCGTCCCACTGCCATTATTCAGGTCTTAACTTCATCATACAAGTCATTGATCACCTTAGTGTACGTCAGGTACACATCTAGCCTCCAAGCATCTCCATAGAACCTCATTTGAGACATTGTCGTATATCTTTTCTAGGTCGATGAACACCATGTGTAAGTTTTTCTTCCTCTCCTTATATTGTTCAACCTCTCCTTACAAGATGAATTACTTCTTTAGTTGAGCACCTCAGCATGAATAACTAGTTCTCGAAAATATACATACCTCTCCTCACCCTCATTTCCACCTTTCTCTCCCAAGCTTTCATAGTGTGACTCAACAATTTGATGCCCCTATAATTGTTGCAATTTAGAATGTCACGTTTGCTATTTTACAAAGCAATAATTATACTTTACCTCCATTCTTCATAAATTATTTTCGTCTTAAAAATGACACTAAACAACCAGCCAATCACCTCATACATGTCCTATATGCGCTCTTGTAAAATTTCACCAGGGATCTCGTCTGGACCGATCACTATTCCCCTACGCATCCTACGAATAGCACTATTTACCTCCTCAACATTTGTACACCTAGAACATTCAAAATTGTGACACCTCTCTGAGTTCTCCAAATTCCCCACACGATATCTCTGTCCCTCTTTCATTCAAGAGTTTATGGAAATATGCATTTCATTACGTCTAGTGAGTGCCTTCTCTGCCAGTACTTTTCTGTCCTCGTCCTTGATGCACTTCTCTTGGTCTAGGTCGCATGCCCTCCTATCTATCACCTTGGCTAGCTTGTAAAATTTCTTATTCCCGCTCATGTCCTCTAATCCTAAATATAGGCTTTCAAAAGTTGTCATAATTATCGTTGTAACTGCTAATTTTGCCTCTTTCTTCGCCATCTTATAGCTTTCCCTATTTGCCCGCTTTTCGTCTTCGTTCTTACTTTTCACCAATTTTGCATACACTACCTTATTTGCCTCCACCTTCTCTTGGACTTCTCCATTCAACTACTAGTCTCCTCGATGCCCACCAAACCTATCTCTCGAAACCCCCAACACTTTTCTAGCCACTTCCCTAATGTAGCTAGCAGTATTATCCCACATGATGTTCACATCCTTATTAGTCTCTCAAGTCCCCATAACCATCAACTCTCCACCATCTCCTGGGTATTGGCCATAGTCAAGATAATCCATTTGATCATTGGCAGGTCATACACAATCCTTTTCTTTCTCTTCTTTTTGATCTCCAAATTCATCGCCAAAAGTTTATGTTGGGTCATAAGATTCTCACTCTGGATAACCTTGCAGTATTTACCAAGACCTTTATCATCCTTTCTATGAAGCAAATAGTCTATCTGAGTCTTAGCCACCGTACTATAAAACGTAATCAAGTGCTCCTCCTTCTTCAGAAAACTCAAATTGGCTACCGCCAACCTAAAAACAGTTATAATATCCAAAAGTGAGACTCCTCATTCATTCTTGTTCCCGAAACCAAAACCTCTATGCGCAACGTTTTTGCAACTTTACATCTCTGGGTGATTTGTTTTAATCTCATGGGTCGGGTTTTGAGTATTATATAATTTAAATTTAATTTTGCGGGACAACACTTCATATAACGCCATTTAAGGTACAACCACTTCTTCTTCCTCTTCCTTCACCTTTTTCTTCTCCTTGTTGCAACCACCTTTCACATTGCTATTTTAAGGCGCAACCACTTCTTACTTTGTATAATATAGTTTTTAAATTTTTTATAGTAATTAAAGTATAATGATTTTAAAAAGTGGATCTTGAATTTCCAATATGAAATGTGAGTTTAAATCAAGTGTGTGTTATTGGAAGTTTTAAAATATTGAAAGGGATGAAGATAAGTAGTTTAAACTTCAGAAAACTACTTTTAGTTTTGAACATTTATGTCTGAAACTTCATATATAAGATATATTTTTGAAGCGTGGCCTTGACAAGCAAACTTCATAAACAATTGTCGAAAGTTTTGCCTTGACAAACTAAATTTCATCAAACTTTATACGTGAATTTTTATAACTACAGATCTGACCTTCCTTACAAAGCGAATCTAGTCAAGCAATGGAGAGAAAGGAAAAAGATGGCTAAAGTTGTTTCTACATTGATTAAAATTACAATAAATTATAAACTTTAGACATGGCTTAAATAGCTCTCTCAAAATAAACTATTTGTGCACTTCTCCCTATTATTTGGGTCATGGACTCATGGTAGTCTAATATTTTTTTTTTTTTTTTTTTAACAAAATAATTGCGATTTCCGCTGAAGTTGGTCGATGATAGCAATTAAGAAGATATTATATGAAATAACGTGAAAGTTAGTAATTTTGTAGATAGAAAAATAAGTTAATGATTTTACCACAAGTAAACTATAAGTTGATTGACCTTCTTTGAAATTAACTTACTATTCCCACTGTTTTGCACAAAGAGGTTTAAGTTTTATGTATTGACAAGGTATAACAATAAGATAATTTATAAGGTAATCGAAGGTAAAATTCTTTGATAAGCATGGTTTGTATCGTGATAATAATGACAACTAGCATACTATTACAAATTAAAAATTATACTGATATTGTGAATATTTTTTACAATAGCGATGTTATAACTTAAATCGTCTGCACAAATAATCATATTGTTATCCTGTAAACGGATTACTTTTCAAATTTAGATAAGTGGTTTGTAGTTAAAAATGGCCACATGATGGTTCCATTTGATAGGTTAATTTTAAGAAATTTATACCTTAACAATGTTTCAACTATTCTGTTATATATAATCAAAGTTAATTTTTTTAAACCCGCCTAATATTACAGTTTTTATTCAATCTCGATATGGTTTGATCAATTATTTACACTTTATTTTTAAAACTTCACCTAAGAATCGTACCATTATTATGATATCTTATTATGTAAAATTATTTCAAGCTTTAATATTTACAAAGTACAGATTTACGTTCGTTGGATATAATTTTTACTATGAGAGCATATATACATACAATGCTCAAACAAGATTACAGGACATAGGTCGCGATAACACACCCAACTCACTCTTAACCAAAAAAAAAAACCATTATTACTCCATATCTTAAGTGTTATTGAGTTGCAAATAAAATTTGTAGTAAAAATTACATTAAATCTGGAAAAAATAATGTATCACATCATTAGTACTTTTAGAAAATATATAGATTTAATATTTGACTCAAATATGGCAAAGACATAAAGGGAGGAGAAAAAACAAGAAGAGAAGACACACCGTTGTCATTTGGTGCTGAAATTGCCGGAACCAATTCAGTTTCAACAATACTAGAGTAGGTTTTGGTGTTACTTATAATCATTTGCATCTGAATCCACCCTAAGACTCAAACACAAAAGTCGAACAATTGAATATTTTATTGTTTTAAAACTTACATAAAAATTATATTGTACACACGATTCGGTATTGTTAAATATACATAATATACACACAATATACATGTGTATATTATGTATATTTATGGTATATACGGGTATGACTGCCCACTGCCTATCCGTGGGAATCCTTTGTGTATACACATATGTAATTAATGTTGTAGTCTAATTAGTATTGTACACTTATCATACTTGTATAGTTAGTCTCCAAATAGAATAAGGTTTTAGGAGTAGAGTAGGAATAGGTTTCTCCTATTATGGAAATATGTAAATTGTATATATACTCTTTCAAGTAATGAAAATAATCAAGGGATTATTTCTTTCATGGTATCAAGAGTCTAGGTTAATATTTTCTCCCACTTTCTCCCTAATATTTCTGTCCAAACCACCGATTCCGAGCCCTTCCTCGGTTTCCGTGCCCGGAAATTAATTTTCTCTTCCCAATTTTTTTCTCCCCAATCCCTACTTCACGTCTTGCGTTGATATTATGGCTAGGAACATGTTTTACCCTGCCCTTACTGTTTCTAATATCAAGAATCACATCCCTATCATTCTTGAAATAGAAAACGTCCAATACGCGACGTGGGCCAAACTATTCAAAATACATGCACGCTCACATCAAGTTCTCCATCATATTATCCCTGCGGCTCCTACAGATACGGAGGTGCCCAAACCAGAGGATGATCCTACGGTATGTACGACCCTTGATGCTACTATTCTTCAGTGGATTTACTCCACTATTTCGAGGGACCTCTTACAAACGATTATCGAACCCGACGCTACGCCAATGGAGGAATGGAATAGATTACGTGATATATTTCAAGATAATCAGAATTCTCGTGTTGTTACCCATTAGCAGGAATTTTCCCACATCCATATGGAAAATTTCCCAAACGTTTCAGCATATTGCAAAAGGTTAAAGGAATTGGCGGGCCAACTCCGTAACGTTGGCGCGCCTGTTTCGAATGATCGTTTGGTCCTACAAATGGTTGCAGGCCTTTCAGAGGCATATAGTGGTGTTGGAACGCTTCTTCGTCAGAGCAACCCTCTTCCGCAATTTTATCAGGCTCATTTTATGCTTACCTTCGAAGAAGTCGGCTTGGCAAAAAATACAGTTACCGATGCTAGTCCCGTAGTCATGATGACGTCCTCTACAAATTCTCTGGGTGGTGTTGATAATTCTGGCCAAAACCGTACACATGGCGGTGGCAACAATAGTCAGAAAATAATGCCAAAAATCGCGGGAGCAAACGCGGTGGTTTCGGAGATGGTCACGGTGGAAGTAGGTCTCGAAATAACGGCAGTGGGCCACAACCCAACTGGTCCCAGTCTTGGGCCCCCTGACCGTGGGCCTGGGCCAGTGGGCAGTGGCCCAACAGTCCGTACGGCCCAGCAGTTTTACCTTCTGGCCACTGGCTTACCCAGCAGGTGTTTTCAGGCCCAATCTAGTTTGGCCCAATGGTTCTCGCCCCAGTTCTGGGCCGGGACAGCAACCCGGTGTACTTGGGCCCCAGCCCCTCACGCCCATCATGCAGCGGGCCCCACTCCTACCGACATTGAAGTCTCGATGCACACGCTTGGAATAAATCCTTCGGACCCAAATTGGTACATGGACACCGGCGCCACTACTCACATGATGTCCGACTCACGTACTCTCTCATCTTATTCCAATTTGAGCAACAATCGTGGTATAATTGTTGGTAATGATAATTCAATTCCAATTCGTGGTTATGGTCATAAAACATTATCTCCCCCCCCCCCCTCCATTCACCCCTTATTTTGAAAAATACCCTTCACACTCCAAAATTGATTAAAAATTTGGTGTATGTCCGAAAATTCACCACTGATAATTCTGTGTCCATAGAATTTGATTCATTTGGTTTTTCGGTGAAGGATTTCAAAACGGGGAGTCCTCTCATGAGGTGTGATAGTAGGGGAGATCTTTATCCTATCACACCACGTTCCGGTTTCTCGAGTCACGCCTTGCCATCCACTTTTGCAGCTCTGGCTCCTTCCTTGTGGCATGCTCGTCTAGGTCATCTGGGATCGTCTATTTTGTCTTCCTTAGATAAAAATAATTTTATTTCTTATAAAGGTGCGCGTAGTACTCCGAATTATCAATCTTGTTCTTTAGGAAAAATAGTTAAGTTGCCATTTGTAGACTCTAATTCTCATACTTCAATGCCATTTGATATTATTCATAGTGATCTATGGACGTCTCCTATTCTTAGTTCTTTGGGTCATCGTTATTATGTTGTCTTTTTGGATAATTATTCTAAATTTTTGTGGACTTTTCCAATAGCGAAAAAATCTCAAGTTTTTTCTATCTTCTTAAAATTTAGAGCATTCATTAGAACCCAATTCGAACGTGAAATAAAAAATATCCAATGTGATAATGGCAAAGAATATGACAATGGGGTGTTTTGGGAATTTTGTGCAAATAATGGGATCAATTTTCATTTTTCTTTCCCTCATACGTCTTCACAAAATGGGAAAGACGAACGCAAAATTCGTACCATTAATAACATTGTCCGCACTTTACTAATTCATGCTTCCATACCCCCGTCTTTTTGGCATCATGCTCTACAAATGGCTACATATCTCCTTAACATAATTCCTTCCAAAGGTTTGACATATTCTTCCCCCCTTCAAATTCTATATAATAAAACTCATTCGTATTCACATCTTAAGGTCTTTAGATGTTTGTGTTATCCGCTATTTCCGTCCACCACAATTAACAAACTTCATGCCCGGTCTACTCCATGTGTGTTTTTGGGTTTTACATCTAATCATCGTGGTTACAAATGCTTTGATTTATCCTTTAATAAAATCACCATTAGTCGCCATGTCATTTTTTATGAATCCCAATTTTCGTTTGCTAAGGTGAGTAATCCCGTGCCTAGTTCGTATAACTTTTTGGATGATGGTCTATCCCCGTATATTATTCACCATTTTTCAGACATGTCCAGCACCCAAAATTCTCCAGCGGGCCCACTGCCCGCTGGTCCCACTGGTCCGTCACAAGCAACAGTTCCCAGTATCGTCACTCGGTCAATTTCAGCAATTGGGCGGTCCATTGCCCCAATTCTGAACCGGTCCGACTCGCTTCACGTTTACCGTGTTGGTCCAGCAGGCCCACTACCTGCTGGCCAGTCCGTCCCGAGTCTAGAAAATTCCCAAAATCCGCCCAATTCTTCCTCGAGTCATAGACCGGTCACTCGTAGTCAACGGGGTGTTTTTAACCCAAAAAGATATTTTAATTTAAATTCTAATATTCTTAAATCACCCTTACCCCGTAATCCTGTGTCTGCGTTAAATGACCCGAATTGGAAAATTGTTATGACTGGTGAATATAATGCTCTTATTGATAATAAGACGTGGGAGTTGGTGCCCCATCCATCTGGTATTAATACTGTTAAGTCTATGTGGATTTTTACTCATAAGGACAATTCAGATGGTTCATTTGCACGACATAAGGCGCGACTTGTGGGTGATGGTAAGACTCAACAGGTTGGTGTGGATTGTGGTGAGACGTTTAGTCCGGTGGTCAAGCCGTCTACCATTCGCACTGTGCTTAGCTTGGCTCTTTTGAAAGCATGACCTATTCATCAGTTAGATGTGAAGAATGCTTTCCTACATGGTGATCTCAAGGAAACAATATATATGTATCAGCCTCTGGGGTTTAGGGATACCAAATATCCTCATCATGTCTGTTTATTGAAAAAGTCCTTATATGGGCTTAAGCAGTCGCCACAGGCCTGGTATAAGAGGTTTGCCAACTATGTTTCGACTATTGAGTTCACTCACAGCAGGTCGGATAATTCCTTGTTCATATATCGACGTGGTTCGTCCTTGGCTTATATACTGTTATATGTGGATGATATTATTCTGACTGCCTCTTCCGATGCCTTACGCCAGTCCATCATGACAATGCTCAGCACTAAGTTTGCTATGAAAGACTTGGGGCCCTTGAGTTATTTTTTGGGGATTGCTGTCACTTATCATGCAAGTGGATTGTTCTTATCACAGAGGAAGTATGCAGCCGAGATCATTGAGAGGGCTGGGATGTCATCTTGTAAGTCCACTTCCACTCTGGTTGATACTAAACCCAAATTGGGTGCTACGGCCGGTGCTCCATACAAGGATCCGATCCGCTATCGCAGTCTTGCAGGGGCCCTTCAGTATCTTACATTCACGAGACCAGATATTACGTATGTTGTACAGCAGGTGTGTTTGTTTATGCATGATCCCAGGATTGAGCACATGAATGCGCTCAGATGCATCATTCGGTATATTCAGGGTACACTTGACTATGGCTTACATTTATATCCTTCTTCGACATCCACACTTGTCTCGTATACAGATGCTGATTGGGGTGGCTGTCCGGACACCAGACGGTCTACGTCTGGCTATTGTATGTTTCTTGGGAATAACTTGGTCTTCTGGTCTGCGAAACGTCAGTCGACTTTATCCCCCTCCAGTGCCGAGGCTGAGTATCGAGGGGTAGCTAATGTAGTCTCGGAGTCATGTTGGTTACGAAATTTGTTGTTAGAGCTTCATTGTCCTATCCAGAAAGCAACCTTGGTTTATTCTGATAATATTAGTGACATCTATATGTCGGGTAATCCGGTTCAGCACCAGCGCACTAAACATATCGAAATGGACATTCACTTTGTTCGAGAAAAGGTTGCTCGTGGTCAGGTACGTGTCTGCCATGTCCCATCTAGGTATCAAATTGCTGACATCTTTACGAAGGGTCTTCCCTCGGTCCTTTTTGAAGATTTTAGGGACAATCTCAACGTTTGAAGACCACCCGCTATGACTGTAGGGGTGTGTTAAATATACATAATATACACACAATATACATGTGTATATTATGTATATTTATGGTATATACGGGTATGACTGCCCACTGCCCATCCGTGGGAATCCTTTGTGTATACACATATGTAATTAATGTTGTAGTCTAATTAGTATTATACACTTACCATACTTGTATAGTTAGTCTCCAAATAGAATAAGGTTTTAGGAGTAGAGTAGGAATAGGTTTCTCCTATTATGGAATTATGTAAATTGTATATATACTCTTTCAAGTAATGAAAATAATCAAGGGGTTATTTCTTTTAGGTATTTTGTTGGATTTTTACTCCTCCGTCTCAAATTATTTATCTTGGTTATTAAAAATTGTTATCTCAAATTATTGTCATTTTAGAAGTTGAAGACACAACTAATTATTTATTTACCATTTTACCCTTAGTAAAATTTTATCATTAATGGAAATGACACTTAAATAGAGTAAACATTTAATCGAGAGAGATTATAACTTAAAACATAAATAATAATCAAAATAGTCAAATAACCTCCTAATAAATATTTCTTAAGAAACATGTAAAATAAAAAAAATGAAAAATAATTTAAGACGGAGGGAGTACAAAATTTAACTTTCCCTAATCTTTCGGTACAATTACAATTTTATGGTTTTATAAAGACCTAGTAATCGATTCAATTTTGATTGGCTTGGTCAATTTTGAAAGAAGATATTCCATCTTAATTAAAAACTACTAATATTCAAGCAGCGAGTGCGAGTCCAACTGAAGCAGTAACCAACTTCTAAATAAGTGGTTATGGCCACCTCCCACAAGGTCAATCAAGACGAGCTTGACTACCACTTATACTATTTGACTAGTTAGTTTATTTATAATCTAAAAGGTCACGAGAACGAATGATACACTTATTTGTTATGTGGCAGTACAAATAAGAGTAGGTAGCTTGTCAAACTCGTGATACCCAATGTAATTAATATTGGCCCCAATCTATTAAAAGAGAAAATCAGGTCGAAATTGATGGCTCCAACTTCCAGATTCTAGTTTGACCCGATACTATAATATACTCCCTCCGTTTCAATTTAAGTATCTTATTTTTTTATCTGTTTCAAAAAGAATATTTCTTTCTATATTTAATAAGTTTTTCAATCTCAAGGCAAGTTTAAGACCACAAAATTTAAAAGATCTCACACATCTTTAATTTAAGACCACAAGATTCAAAAGTCTCTCTTTATTTCTTAAATTACGTGTCAAGTCAAACTAAGACACTTAAATTGGGACAGAAGGAGTAGCAAGGGCGGATTTAGAGGGTGGTGAAGTGTTCACCCGAACACCCTCGGCAAAAAAATATAGTGTATATATAGGGTATATTTTTTGTATTTATGTACATATATTAACATTTGAATACCCTGAACAAATGCAAAAGGTTAGCTTAAGTGGTCCATGGTATTCAAAATTGTCTCTATTGTCTTAGGTTTGATTCTTAGGGACAACATTATCTTTTATGTATAGCTTTTGTTGTTTTTCTCGAACACCCTGAATGAAAATTCTGAATATAATTATTTCAAAATAATTGTCACTTTAAAATTTAAGATCAAAATTGATAATTATTTTTAATTATACTTTTAACATTAAAATAATAATTCTTTTAATATTGTTCAATTTTCAATAAGTGTCTATTAAGTGGGAATAATCTTGTATTTAATTATACATTATATTTGTTATTTTTCTTAAAGGACGTCAAAAGATCTAAACTGACAGATAAAATGAGATGGAGGGAGTAATTATTAAATTAAGGAGATCATTTTTTACAACAATTTCATAAATATTGTCGGGTAAAAATTTATTCACACATAATATTTATATCAAACCAATATATGTATGTCATGTGTTTGAATGTAAGCTTCTTTTACTTAACTATTAATCAACATGTATTTTTACTTCGTTAAATTACTTAATCACAGTAAATTATATTACTTTGTTGTAAACACGCGGTTAATAATACTTTTGTTTCCTTGGTTATTTGTAACGTTTAATCTTAGTTCTTGTGATGTTTGACTAAATAATTAATCTTCAATTAATGAAATATACAAATTTTCTGAATATGTACAAATTCTATCACTTAATATTTATGTATTATGTTTAGACTGGACTGTTACTTCATATTATGAATGATAATATAATTTTAAAAATAGTCTAAGTATAACATATTTTCTATATAAAGAGACCAAAATTATATATCTAATTAATTAAGTATTAAATATATTGAATCATATATTACGAGGATCAAAATCAAAATTTAGCATATTTAGGATAAAACGGAGGGAGTAATTTGTTGGATATGAATTTACTATAAATATAAATACTTTAAATATTGATCCATAATTATATCGAATTCGAAATAAAATAATAGGAACGCCGGCAGTGCCTTATCTAGCACGAAGTAAGCATACCAGTTGGCAGTCGTCTTTTATTATTTTCTTAATTTCTTTGCCGACTCTCCAAATTAGACAAATGCATCTGTATTCTAATTTCTATGTAGGCGTTTTTGGACATGAATTTAAAATTGTGATTTAAAATCATTAATTTGGATAGAGATTGTTTTGAAATTTGAATTTTGTTTGGACATGTAATTTTAATTTCATAAATTATATTCTTTTTTTATAAATATAAAAACCCCATAATAATTTATATAAACTTTTAAAACTTCTCCAAATATTACTTTTACAATAAATTTGAATTTTTCATTTTACTAAATTTAAAACTATGATTTCAGTTGATGTCTAAATGCCTAGTCAATCAATAAGTGTGTAGAGTCCTATTGTCCTAATGATACTATTCTACACTAATACACTATCAATCAATTATTTTTTATTCTGAATACAATCAAACCTTTATGTAACATCATTGTTGGCTCCGAAATCTTTTAGCTGCTATAGCGAATGACTGTTATACACATATAACAATATTGATATTTAAATAATATTTTACTGTTATCGGCAAAAAAAATATGCATAAAATCTAATTTTTTATTTTTAATTATCAAATCATAAGCTTAATCACACTTTATATAATGGCGAAAAATCTTTTAATGATGAGAATATATATATTTATATATTTTTTGTCATAAATAGTGTATTAAATTATTCAACAATTTGATCAAAATCTCTAGATTTATTATTGGTAATCTTAGAGATTATATTTCTATAAATATGATTAATCATTATATTAAAAACAAATTACTGTCATATGGGGTAATTTTATAAAGAGCGTACTATTATAAATATGGTTGTTGCTGTTATAAGTAAGAAGTTGTTATAAAGAAGTACAATATAACATCGATTTCGAAAAAACTTGATTGTTATAAAGAGGTGTTTTTATCTTTCGAGATCCACCCGGGTAAAAACCCAAAATAAGTGATTTTAGCCCTTATAAAAAGAAAATTGATTCTTGAACCCCTTTCACGCTCGTTCGAGGAGATCCGTTGAGACCTATCAATCGAATTTGAGGCCTACGTGATGGGATTTTGTTGGGTTGTTGTAGGCAGCGGATATTGAAAACTTCTTTCAAACCTAACAAATGTAGACCTGTCTGACTATAAGGTAATTTAAAATCGTAAACATAAGACTAGAATGGTACTTACATGTTTATAATATCTGAAATCTTTATCAACTGTGGGTGCACACACGAATGCCCTTTCGATTGCAAGCTCAAAGCCTCAATATATTCCTCCTTTGGAAAGCTACGAAATTCGGCAGAGGTTCGAGAGAGTGTTTTGATTCTGAGTCTCTAAGACTTAGAATATTGATATGAAAATCAAGTGTAATGAATAATGAAGTGTAGGTCTGTATTTATAGGTGAAAAATTAGGTCAAATCGGATTAGGGTTTGACCTTGGGCTTGGCCTAAAATTCGAGGTGGATTAGGTCACCACGCTGGCGGCGCTGTTGCCCAACCAGTGGGCCCCGCGACCCTGTGTCGTTGTGCCCCTAAGGTGTGGGCCCCGCGGTGTTGACGTGGCCCTTCACCGCCTCATTTTTTTAGCACATTCTTAATTAAATCTAAAATCCAATTTCGACTTAATTAAAATAATCATCATTCATTTAAATACCTCGATTCTAAATTGAATATTTAATACTCTCTCAATACATCCTTAGATCGAAAAGACAATCGACATAGTGTGACCCTACATGCCTTCACATATCGACATTAAATAAAATTAAGGTCTATGCGGAACTCCTAGACGGCGCCTCAAGACGAACTCATTATGTGAAGTACGTTTACACGAATCCAGCAAACTTAACCTCTATGTGGTAAGATAAAATCCCTTCATTCACGACACACTCGATCAAGCTTAGGATTTGCCAAGTGTCTATCCAAATGGCTTGATCATTATATCTCATCTATATTAGTTGATAACTAGACCATATTCTAAATATGTCTATTGCGTTGGCCAACGACTTAGTCAACCTAATATCACTGAGAATCTAAGTGTTCTCTCGAATATACATTCAATGAATGAATCCTAATCTTAGCTCAACTATCACCTTTAATCCATATCGTAATGTACCAAATACAAGCCGTATCTCAACCTATAAGACATTTGAGCTTAAGACAGGATCAAAGTATATTACTTTGTAGACAAGGTGCGCATTGACCTCAAGTCTAAGGACTTCTATCTCCCACACGCTGATCATACTTTAGACAAATATAACAATAAAATATATCAGCAGCGTATACCAATACTTCCAAAGTATTCATGTGTCCATCACGACTAGCCATTACTCGTAGCAGGTGAGACATACTACATCCTCTAAGGATGTGATGCAGACCACATGTCGATCTATCACATATCATTGATATCTCATTCTCGATGATCATTAGTCGAGGCTATTTTAAGAGTTACATTATAATATTAATAGCTCACATTATTAATAACAACGTAACCTCTAGGGATGCATATTATAGAATATTATAAACAATCAACTAATAATTTAATAATTGCAGATGCCAAAATATTAATATCCGTTAATAATAATACAAACATGTATAAAATACATTTATCCTAATATAAATTGTCTATAGGACATACATATACTTTCACTACGAACTGTGGTTAATCCGCGGAAGGACCAACAACGACGATGAAGTAGAAAGGAGACGTGGGGAAGCCGCGAGGAAACAAACTACATAGCGGGCAATTTGCATAAGTAAGAAAAAAAAGAAAAAAAACGGCTAAATGCCAACAACCAACTGACGACGTCCTCTTTTTCCGTAAGAGACGTTGCAAGCAAATAGTTTTTGAAAAGTGGCGAAGCTTATTGCCCCTTTTTCTTCTCGTGCAAAATAACAAAATGGGGAAATATTTTTTTTCAAAAATGAATAATCCAAAAGAAAAAAGAAAAGACATGTGAGTGGTGGCTGGCGCACGCCTACCTGCTACTCTAATATAGTATGACTCAATTATAATTCAGCAAAATACTGCGCTGTTGTTTCCTATATAAAATACAGAAATAACTTGCTAGTGTTTAACGACCCTCAGATCTCCTCTTTCTTTCCAAACTAACCAACACACACACACACACACACACACACAATGAGCGATCTCAAGGCCAAATTTTTGGAAGTCTATGCTGTTCTCAAATCTGAGCTGCTTAATGACCCAGATTTCGAATTTACCGATGATTCTTGTCAATGGGTCGACAGGGTATTTCTTCTTCTTTTCTTATTTTGTCTTTATGTGAAGAATGTAGATCAACTTGGTGCATTACATGTGTTAAGTTTCTACTGCTCAATCTTGCTTTACTTTCGATATTTTTCTCGTTTCTAATTTATTTGTCTTACTTCCCTTTTTAGTCCGTAGTGTTTTTCTTTTATTTGCAACTCTTTAATTCCAATTATCCAATGACATTCTTTGAGACAATAAGATTAAATGATATTTTTGTATATTCGTACATATTTTTAATTAAAGTTACTAGATTTAAAAATCTTGTTTATTTTCTTAAACTCTGTCAAAAGTCAAAACTAGACAAACAAATTGAAGGGGAGGGAGTAGTAAAAGAGATACTGGTCAAAAACCATACATGACTATCATTTTTTCTCGACGACCTGATAGTTGGAGTGTGAAACTTAAGAAAAAGTGGTAGTTGAGGTGTGTTTTTGACCATTACCTCTAGTAAAAGGGTAATTTGGATATTGGTTTATGAAAACTAAATGGATGCAAAGATCAACACTTCATTAGTCGTAAATAGGTGGAACTCAAGCTAGATAAAATCTTACAAGTGAATTTGGTATACTGTTGATTCCTAAACATTCATTATTTTCTCTGATACTTGAAACATTGGGACCTTACCAGTGCTCTGCTAGTCACACATGTTAGGAGGAATACTCTCTTGTGGTTGAATTGATTGACATGGGCCAAAAAAAAGCATCTGACTTTTATTCCTGACATGGACTAGAGGTTTTCTTTTTTTAGAAAGACATGGACTAGAGTTAAATGTTGAAAAGTTTAGAGCTTTCCTTCATATCTTCCATTAAATGGAATTTGAAAGTTTATGCTGGAATTTAGATGCAAAACGAACTCTTTTTTGTGTCTGTGATAGCATGAACAGAGAATGAATGCATAAAGACATGTCTATGCTTGAAAAAGAAATTTACTCACCACTGAAATGACAAGGCAGTTAACATAGGATCGATGCGAGCATGTATTTAAAATGGAGGCTGTTCTAATGTTCCTCAAGCTTGAAGTTAGACCAAACATCCACTAAAAACATGTTTGAAAGCAGAAATTTTATAATGTTCTTGAACATATGAATCCAACATATCTTTAATCTAGAATCCAGGCGCTATTGCTTGTTGTTTATGCTTGCCTGTGGAAGTGGAGTATGCTTGCTGGGTTCTCTTGTTTTTGTCTGTGTGTACATGAAACAAAGAGGGGGAGGAAGGGAAGGCGAGAGAGAGAGAGAGAGAGAGAGGGGTTTACCAGTGTGATTTGGGAAAGACGAGTCTCTATAACCACCTTTGGTGTGAGTTCAACTTGGATTATCTTCTGATGCACCTTGTGATGTAAACTAGTTGGTTTTTCTTGTGTTATATAACTAATTGTCAATGCAGTACTATTGATGTGGTAATTTTGTATCTTCATTATGTTTCTTCAATTCCTGATACCCTGACTCTCAGCTTCTTTTCACTTTTGGAGTTATTAAATTTTTTGAACAGTCTATATCTAACTGATACTTTTTACGATTTGCTTCAGATGTTGGACTACAATGTACCTGGAGGTAGGACGGAATTTTACTTCTTAACTATTCTAAAATCTTGTACTTCTTTTACAATCTTTGATAGCTCGAGAATATCTTCCAGCGGCCTAATGATGGTATATTCTCTGTGCAGGGAAGCTGAATCGGGGGCTATCTGTTATTGACAGCTACAGTTTGTTGAATGATGGGAGAGAACTAACCAGTGAGGAAATCTTTCAAGCATCTGCCCTTGGCTGGTGCATTGAATGGGTATGCAAAATAAATTTGTGGCTCGGGCTGAATTCTTTGGTGACCCCAATAAATTTAGCTTTAGTTTCGTCTTTCTTCTTTTTAAGTGTGTGACTAGTGCAATGTATGTTGCAGCTTCAAGCATACTTCCTTGTTCTTGATGATATAATGGATGGCTCTCATACACGTCGAGGTCAGCCATGCTGGTACAAATTACCAAAGGTGTGGGCCTACACAAAAAGAGATTACTGCTTATTCCTCTTTGTGCTTTCATGTGCAATACCTACTCGTCATTCTTCTTTTTCATCCAGTCATTTTTGTTTCAATATTTCTTATAGGTTGGCATGATTGCTATTAATGATGGCATACTTCTTCGCAACCACATCACGAGAATTCTGAAGAACCACTTCAGACCAAAGCCTTATTATGTTGATCTTCTAGATTTGTTTAATGAGGTAGGATTCTTTTCACACAAAAAGTCATTTGAATTAAACCTCATATGACGCTGAACTTTTTGTTTTTTCTCTTTTGCTTTGTGGACATATTCTGACAGGTAGAGTTCCAGACTGCCTCTGGACAAATGATAGATTTGATCACAACACTTGTAGGAGAGAAAGATTTATCAAAGTACTCATTGCCAATGTAAGGGGACTTTTTCAATACTTGTGCAATTTTCTGCTTTCAGTATTTCTTTCATGATTTAACTTGATAATGATGTGATTACATGCAGTCATCGCCGGATTGTCCAGTATAAAACTGCTTATTATTCATTTTACCTCCCAGTGAGTATAAATCATCCTTTCAATTGAGTTCATAGCTTATTGTGCTATTTTGAGAATGGTTACATGTCTATTATGTTTCTACCCACTTGCTTCCTAGTTTTTTCTAAAATGGGAAACCCTTATCCTTGTTGATTTGAGGTTGATGTTCTCTTAAAAGCATTTCAAAGTTCTGAATCTTCTTAGAATTATATTAACTATATGCAACTACTGCAAAGGCACAGCGGAGCCTCTTATTTTGATGTCTATCTGAGTTAACATAAGAAATACCTTTCCATTTTTTGCAAATCATATGCTGCTAGTTTTGTATTCGACTATTCTGGTCCTTTTGTGCAAAAGTTGTCTGTTCAGAATCATAGAATGTGCCTCAGAGTTTAATTTGTATATAAGCTACATCCAGAGAGTACTCACGGTTAAGATCTCCAGGTGGCATGTGCACTTCTTATGGCAGGGGAGAATCTTGACAAACATGTTGATGTCAAGAACATACTTATTGAAATGGGAATCTATTTTCAAGTTCAGGTGAGAATTATAACCACTCCCTAATAGCTTCCATTTTGTTTAAAGTTCCATATTTATTTATGAAGAATCATTTTCAATTGGAAATTGACCTTTGTTGAGGAAAACATGGACAATTCACCATGTAACAGCATGGGAACTATCTTCTTTTTCTCAACCTGGATTATGCTTTTGAAGTTTCATGGGTGTAGTCTGACCTTGCATCTCATTGGGAAATGGAAAAGAGCAAAACAAAAACGAAGAAGATGTTTCCTTAAATTGGCCTATTTTCAAATCATAAAAGAATGTAGTCTTTTTTAAGAAGTATGAGAAACATAGTAGAGACAAAAGGACATGTCCTTCATGTGGTCAAACTGTGAAAATAAATTTGTACATGGCCAACAGAGTTATGAATGTGGCCTTGGACACAGTGGCCTTTTGAATTCTCCATCTAATTTAGTTTACAATAATACCCAAGACCCCTCAACAAAACTCGGTTTCACAACGTTTGTGCTTTCATGCTACATATTCTGACTAGTAGCTTTCTTGACTTTGTAGGATGATTATCTGGACTGTTTTGCTGATCCAGAGGTGCTGGGTAAGGTATGTTGTAAAGGAAGCTCGTAGTACAAAGCTCCTTTAATATTAGTCAGAGAGCTATTTTAACTTGTAAAAAGTAGAAATCTTATGGTTACCTCTTTTGCTATCAGATTGGCACTGATATTCAGGATTTCAAGTGCTCTTGGTTGGTAGTGAAAGCCCTAGAACTCTGCAACGAGGACCAAAAGAAGTTATTATATGTAAGCGTGAAACTTGTTATCCCTTGGTTCATTTCTATCGCGATTTTGTTCTATTTGAAGATGCTAACTAGAGGAACTTGTTTTGCAGGAGAACTATGGAAAAGATGACCCTGCTTGTATTGCTAAAACAAAGACACTCTATAATGATCTCAAACTTGAGGTATTCCACTTTTCCCCCCTTAGCATCATAGTTTTGGTTTGTCTCTGTTCTTACTTCCTCAGATAAATCAAAAGTTTTATGCAGTCATTGTGTTCTTCTCTTAGCAAGTGGTCGATCTCACTTGGCGCCCAAGAGTTGACACATTTCTTCAGCTTTTAATTATTTTCTTCTGAATGTTGTAGGAAGTATTTCTGGAATACGAGAAGAAATCCTATGAAAAGCTGACCAGCTCTATTGCGGCTCATCCAAGCAAAGCAGTGCAAGCAGTGCTACACTCATTCTTGGGAAAGATTTATAAGAGGCAGAAGTAGGAAATGAAATAATTAGTGAATTTAATAATCTATTGTTTAGATGTATTTGCATTCATTCTCCCATTGGGGATGAGATGTCTGTATTTCATGCATTTTTCTGCTTTCTTGGTCTTCTACCTCTTTAATTTGATGTATTGATGATGGATTGTTATTTTTCAAGAAATGCAAACTCTTATCCCTTTTCACCTTCAATGAGTAGTATTCTGCTTTGTCATTGTTGCTTGATTGACTTTAACATCATTACTTAGAAGTACTGGGGTGTTGGTTTGGTTTTCAGTTTCACCAAAACCAAATCAAACGAACTATATCTGTTTGGTTTTTGCAGTTTTTTCATTTTTTCTTGTCACATAAAATATAAAATCGATCACTCTTTACTAGAGTTATGAATAAAGTTTTGATAAATCAATTTATATTTAGTAAGAATTCAATGAATTGGCGAACATATTATATATTAAAATGTCCTTATGGGAGAAATATTAAGTTAATTTCTCATGCACGTTAGACTCAAGTATTATTTAAGGTACATAATGTCACGACATCAAATGGGGTGGAACGTGATTGATATTCAACCCTTGCTATTCGTTGGGTGAAACCTTGTACTATCTACTATTCGTTGAGTGAAACCATGTACTATCTAACTGAATGTCTAAATTGTATCTTATTAAATGCTATCAAACAACTAAATAAGGAACTTATCTTCAAAACCTCTGTAAAGCTACCCACTGTCAAGTCATGAGCCTGTAGCTGCCCAAAATCTCAAAATAACAAGGGAAACGTTGCAACCCAAAGTCAACTCTGAGATCAAACTTATAGACTTTAAACTTTTAATTTTCATATATAGTGTTGGATCGTATCCGAGTCCCTCCACTCCTTGTCCGAATATATGTAGCAGTCCAAAATCATCACACAAATCTATTAGAATCTTCAAATCATGAATCCAAGCTCGTTTACTAAAATGTTGACTTTAGTTAACTCTAAACACTTAAGGCTTCTAGTTAACAAGCATGCATGCCAAAATGCTCTCGGGCTCTTTCAAGACCTGAACCACCCATACCCACAGTCATAAATTACCAAATAAACATATGGAAAGTCTCATATAAGGGAACAAGGTTCTAAATTTCAAAACAACTGATTGAGTTATTACAAGTACTCAGTAAGTAGTTGACAGACCCCAACAAAGTAATAGCGCGAGTTGGTTTTAAAATAACTATCATCTCAGCCTTTGCTATTAGTATAACCTCAACAAATAATGACAATAAATAGTGTAAGGTTAGTTTTACAAAGTGGTAGTTAGACCATCATTGATGTATGGGGCAGAGTGTTGGCCAGTTAAAAACGCACAGATTCAGAAGATGAAGGTAGCAGAGATGAGGATGCTTAGATGGATGTGTGGTCATACTAGGAGAGATATGATTAGAAATGAAGTTATACGGGATAAGGTTGGAGTCGCCTATGTGGCGGACAAGATGAGAGAAGCGCGACTGAGATGGTTCGAGCATGTGAAGAGAAGGGGTGCGGATGCTCCAGTTAGGAGGTGTGAGAGATTGGCAGTCGCAGGGGCTAGGAGAGGTAGATGTAGGCCGAAAAAGAACTGGGGGAGGTGATTAGACATGACATGACGCAACTCCAGCTGACTAGGGACATGACCGTAGATAGGAAGTTATGGAGATCGAGGATTAGAATAGAAGGCTAGTAGGTAGTTGAGTTTTGTATGTGAGGGAGGTGGGGGCCTAGCCTTTCCATCTCCTCCTTTTCTTAGTAGTAGTATTTAGGTATCGCGTAGATCCTTATTTCTATGTGGGTATTACTTCATTTGTTCTATATCTTGATATTTTCTGCTATCTTATTTTCTTGCATTGTTGTATTGACTACGTTTTTTAGCCGAGGGTCTATCGGAAACAACTTCTCTGCCCCACAAAGATAGAGGTAAGGTCTGCGTATATTTTACCATCCTCAGACCCCACTTTATGGGATTACACTGGATATGTTATTGTCATTGTTATTGTAAATAGTGTAAGGTAAACCAACCAGAACAACATAGTAATTTATGCGTATACACACATTAGAGGATATGCAAATAATATGAGTCAATTAATCAAATGAACATGATACTGACTCCTCCACATGTCTCATAATCTGTGCTCCCTACACTACTGCATGCCTACTGCTTGGGGTGCCAGGATATAGTGACTTTAGAGGCACATATCCACATGCATAATCAGCTGACATCCAAGTCCTTAGACTCATCGATTCCAAACTCATGTCAGGTGATGACCATAACCGCAGACACTCAAATCACAGACCACACAGACTCATCAGTTTTATTACTAACAACTAAGTCACGAGTCACATAGACTCACCAACTCAACTCATAAATAAAGCATGAATCATATATGCAATCATTTAGGCATATAAAAGTGCATGATCAAAGCAGTTTAAACTATGTAATTTGGCAAAAACTTGTTGCTCCCAAATGCACACGCAAGTATATGCGGTCGTACAAGTAATATAGGATTTAAAGTCCAGATATTGTACCCACTTGGACTTATGATTAACCGTTATCTAAATTAAATGATCTGAATTATCTATACAAGAGAGGAAATCTGTAAGTTGTAATTCTAAACTAATTAAAATAAATAATGAACTTCGACAAAGAAAGAGCGGATTTTTATATTATCAATTATATGAAACCGATCTAGGGTTATGAGCTATCTAACAATCACGTTGTATTCTTCAATTGATTCAACTTCTTAAGTTATCTAGTTTATTGATGACGGGGTTGATATTACGACTATGAATCTCTCGAGTCCTCTAGCCGCCTATTCATATTACTTTCATGCCTATATCTCTATGGTCATGAACTTTAACACAAACACATTTATATTTCATGTATATTAACCAAGCAATGCGAACTAGGTATATCTCTATCCTAGACGCAAATCCTCTCCCTGATGCCCAGGGTTGAGATCCTGCTCTATTTAACCCTATTTCTATCATAGTATTCCTCTCTCGAGTTTAATCTAAGAACCAAAGATAGTATTCGATTGGTGATCAAGCAACCAAATAATTAAGCTCAGAATTAAATAAATAAACCAATACGATAAGCTAATTAATTGAAATCAATATTCGAATAACAACGTTCATGAAAGAACCACAACCCTAGAACGAGAAGTTTAGCTCCACATAGAAATGGAGAAAAAATAACAAATCATCCAATGAAAATATAAAAATGAGTAGTATGGAGAAGAAAAGGTAAAACCAAATTCCTCCGGCCTCCACGGCTTCTCCAAGCTCTCTCTAGGTCTAAAATTCTATAAAAATCGTCTAAAAGGTCTTTTTGTAGTGTTGAAAAATAACCCTAAAAAACTAGAATCCAAAACGGAGTTGGACTTTAAAATCCGCTGCCATTTGGAACGAGCTCTTGAGCGAGGTAGGACCTCGCTTAGCGAGCTATGGTGTCCAGTTTACACTTAGACAAAAAAAATCTCAACTTGGCATTTTGGAGCACCTTCCTCGCGGGGTGAGGTGCATGGCGAGGTATCTCCTCGCTCCAGACCTCGCTCCAGACCTCGCTCAAGACCTCGCTCAACAAAGTTGGTTGTCCATTTTGCACTCTTGCCACTTTTTTTGCTACAACTTCTTTTGGTCCTCGTAGCTTGCTTGGCGAGGTGTATAGCGATCTTGTGGCTCGCTCTAGCCTTTGCTTGGCGAAGTTCATGGACCACTCACACTCGGACGAATGCCTCATCTCATTAGCTCCAAATCATCGTATTTTTCACATTAAGTGCCTAGATGCGACAAGAACACACATATTAGTTCATAATGCAAAGAGTAACATAAGTTAGCAGTATTTAGTGCGATTAGTCCTCTAAATAAGATAGGAATATGAGTAAAATACGACGGTTAGGCATATAAATATGCCTAACATCATTTGGTATACATGAAAAACTCATAATGTTAATCTAGCATGTGAACAATGCCTCTAATACTACCTAAAGCATTAAAGTATGCTCAACTAATCATGCAACTATCAAGAATCATGAAAAATAGACATAACAGTCAAATAATTCAACATGTCACCTTGATACTCACATAAACTCTCGTCATCTCACTTATACACAATGTAGCATATCACATATAGCATATAATTGGAGAACATTTTCTTATAGAAGTCAAAGTCTTAACTTACCTCAGTCGGAAACACCACTAACTTCCTCAAATAGACTTTCCTTTTCTTAGTGCCTCCGAATACTCCCAATATATTCAAAAGAATATTGTACGAGATTAAATGAGTCCAATGATATCCATATTGTAATTTTAAAAGAAAAGGAATCAAATTCAAAATCAACCAAAAGTTAAATCCGAACACTGGGATCAAAATCCAAACTTGATTACAATTTCACATTACCCCTAATTTCACAAGTTCAATACTATATTCAAATCTTAACTCTGATATCAACTTTAAATCATCAAAATACCCTCTGTTAGGTTTAGGTCCACCCATCCCTCTCCAAATTTCTACTTTGAATCCATAATTTAGGCGTTAAATCAAGTACATAATTAAATATATAGCTGGCCAGTGGGGCGGGCTCGGGTCTGCCGGGCCGGGGCGGGATCGGGTCTGGAGGGTCTGACGGGATCGAATTTGGCGGGATTTGCCGAAGTCCCGTCCCGATCTCGATCCCGTCGGAATCGGGGTGGGGCGGAATCGGGTTCCGTTTTTTTTTTTTTTTTTTTAATATGTATAAAAAAACACTCAATAATTAAACAAGACAAGATAGTGTAATAAAAACATCCCAAGGCTGTTTTTGTGCCTGTTATATTATTTAATAGACATGATTTTTTTGTAATACAAATACAATTGTCGAAATTGCAACTTTGTGGTGTTGTCCAAAAGTTGCAAATTACATAATAAAATTGCAATTAAAAAAATTACATTCTTAAAAAAACCTGTTCTAATTGCTTGATAATTTCCTGTGGTTCTTCGGTTGGAATTGATATTTGTTGGTCAAATTGATCCACATCGCTTCTACCACCTTCGGATGATTTCATTGTCATTTTCGTCTTCTTCTTCGTTGATCTCCGGTTGACCGCACCTTCTCCGCTCCGCTCGTATCCAATCTCTGAATAATACTGCAATTTCCAAGCTGTCTCCGGCTAATAAGTGTCTGTGGTCTCCTATTTGATATCTGCCGGCAGAAAAGCGCTTTCAGACGCAGTTGATGACGTTTGAATGTTCAAAACATCTCGGGCCATCATTGAAAGTGTCGGAAAGGTCTTCTCATTCCCCCTCTAGTATTTCAGCAAGTCTTCATGTCCATCTTCATTGATAACTTCTTGGTACGGTACAGAACCCTGCAAAACAAAAATATCAAACTCGCTAATTTGGTTAGTAGCGGTATGGCCACACATTCTATTTCTGAGGCTTTCAATACTAACCGCAGAAACAACATGTCTTTTGTGAGGTTGTGTTGAAGATGAAGAAGATGGTATGGAAGCCGGTAGGTTACTAGCACTTTCTTGTTGGTAAAACCTATATATGTTTTTGCATTGGTCTTCTACGCTAGACAACACTTCTTCTTTAGTTTGTTCAATAGGTGGTGGGTGATTTGGATTTTTTGGACTTGGAGGTGGTTGTACTTCTATACAATCGTAAATAGTTTGAATAAGTGATTTAGTACCGTCTATTTTAATAGTCGGATTTTAATACAGCACCAATAATATAAATAGTGGGAATAGGAATAAAATATTTTTTTATTTTGATAAATATTTTTTTAATAGTTGCAATATAAGATGGTTTTTCCATATATTCACTAAGTAATAAAAATATTAGAGTTATATAAAACAACATAGTTGAAATAGTAGGATAATATATACCGGAAAATTCTTTTGTTGCTTGAAAAAATTTCTCTAAAAATACAATAAGTTCGGAAATTTTTACCCAATCACTATCTACAACCATATCAGTTGGA
This sequence comes from Anisodus tanguticus, assembly GCA_034509755.1. Taxonomy (NCBI): domain Eukaryota; kingdom Viridiplantae; phylum Streptophyta; class Magnoliopsida; order Solanales; family Solanaceae; genus Anisodus; species Anisodus tanguticus. The sequence goes on from CM067558.1 coordinate 29,893,441, forward strand.
TTTTGATTATGAGAGTTAAAAAATAAAGTTATAGGTTTTCTATAGTCATAAGCAACAAGTAGTTGCTCGTATAAAGAATTCCACCTAGTGGATACTTCTTTTGGAATTTTTCTATAAGGTAGTCCACAACCGTGACAAGTTTTTTTATATTCTTTTCTTCGTTGTATTTCATTACTTTTAAAAATAAAGTTTATAGCAAATTGTATTTTACTAAGAATGTCTTCAAAAAGTGATAGACCATCCTTTACAATTAATTATATATATGGCACTCACATTTTATATGAAAATGATCTGAAAAAGATGGAGTTAAACTATTTTTTAAAATTGTAATAGCGTAATTGTTAGAAGAAGCGTTATCTAATGTAATAGTCATAATTTTATCGGTTATTCCATAATAATGGCACACTTGATAAATATTTTCTGCAATAAAAGTACCAGTTTGCCTATCATCTATATATCTATACGCTAACATACGTTTTTGCATAGACCATTTATAATCTATCCAATGACAAGTTACCGTTAAATAATCATGGTCGTTAGTACTACGGCCTATATCAGAAGTGATAGCCACTTTGCCATTAAAATGATATAATGAATAACGTAAATACGTTGATATTCATGTGCGAATTTAAATACATCTCTCTTAACAGTTGATCTAGGAAAACCGTTAAAAGCAGGATTATATATATCTCTAATGTAATGAATAAAATCGGGAGATGAAGGAAATGAAAAAGGCAAACCCTTCACAGCAACTAATTTTGATATTGCTTCCCTATCTCTATGTTTATTGTATTTAGGGCCTACAATTCCCCCCGTCATAGGGTTAATTTGACCCTGTACTTGGTCCGAGACAGTATCAGTATGTGAACCTTGTCCCGATGGAGCGGACGTTTGCGCACCCGGTTATGAAGCCTGGTATTGGGCATACCTAGCTGGATGAGCCCTTATTACGTGTCTCATTAAACCCCCCGTCCCACCGTGACCTTTTCCAGTTTTAAATTTTAAAACATCTTTATAAATTTTACATCTAGCTATTTGATTCTCTACGTCCCTATCAAAAAATATCCATGCATCTGATTTAAATGGTCGTTTTACTGGACCTCGTCTCATACTAGGGGGAATATGAGGCATTTCAGTTGAAGGTGCACTAGTGGGTGTGTGGTCATCTAGATTATCGTCTAAATTAAAGTCTTCTTGAGTTTCAGAAAATAGCTCTTCGTCTAAATCTAATGGTATTGTAGGAAAATGTTCAGTATCAACAAAATCATCTTGTGTAGTAATAGGATGACTAGAAGAAGTACCCTTGCCTTGTTGCCCCTACTAGAAGAAGCACCCTTACCCTTAAACATATCTCTTAATCATTTTATTTTAATTATGATAATAAATAATTAAAGATAATAAAATTAAGTGCGCTAAATAAAATAAACATACAATAATAATTTAATGAAGGAACGAATGTACCAAACGCCGACGTAACATCGACGTGTAATCGAGAGGTTGAAAATTGAAACTTTGCTCGATGGAAGATCCTCAAGCTAGTTGCCAACTTCACTCCCAATTCCCAAATGAATAAATAAAATTGAATATTTAGTCAATAATGTAGAGTTGTAGAGAGATATATTGAGAGATTAGAGAGATTGTAGGAAGATTTGTGAGAAAGATGAAGAGAAAATGAGTTATTTATAGTTGAAAATTGGGTTAAAGTGTTAATATAATAACTTATGGGTTAAAATTAAATATTAAGGGGTAGGGGGGTTGGGGGAGGGGGGAGGCCAAAAATGGCCGTTGCACAACGGCCAAAATCTAAAATGGTCATTGGGGCAACGGTTATTTTTGCAAATGGGGGGGGGGGGGGGTTACGGGCGGGATCGGGATGGGCTCGGTATCGGGTCGGGATTGGCGGGACTGGGGCGGGCCGGGACGAGACATTGTTCCGTCCTGGTCCGAGTCCCGATACCGAAATTTTTTTATTACGCGGGTCCGGGGCGGTGTCGGGGTGGGACTAGGGCGGGACTGGACCGTCCCGGCCCACTGGCCAGCTCTAATTAAATATAATCTATTGAGATTATATATATTATGACCCTATTATAGTCTAATTGTAATAGTATTAGTCTATTTATGGTATAAATAAGATAAAATAGGATTTGGAGTCCCTAGAATTATGACCTTCACAAAAGAGACCATCTAGAAGCAACTGCGGGATCGCAATTGTGACTGCACAAAAAATAAAGATTCGCAGCTGCTGAATGAAATTCTTTGCTGAAAACTCACTTAACCCCTCGGGTCCCAACCCAAATTCCTTAAACAAGTTCCAAACAATACATATGATTAGTACCAAGTTCTTGAACATGAAATTAAGCGTTAAAACTCAAAACTAAAAACCGTTTGTTACATAGTTTGATAGAGAAGAACGAAACAAAATTAGAGTTTTATTGTTTATGATAGTTATTTTAAAAAAAATGGGTGGGGTTCGAGTGAGAAGGCTACGTGGCCAATCGGATAGTCCGGATACTCTGCGCATATACCAACTCTCCTAAATTTTTGGAAATTTGAAAGGAGTTTGCGGGTGCGCGAAACACACCTCGCGTGCATGTGTGATAGTGTCAATTTTCCGAAGTGGAAGAAATATGAGCGGAATGCCAATTTAAGAAAAGCGGTAAGAAAGTAGCAATTAAAGCAGTTAAACATACAAAGTTTTAAAAAGGAAATAATTTAAAGCAATAGATCAAATAAGGAGCAAAATAAAGCGCAATAATAATTAACATGGATTTGCTATGGTTAAGAACCTGAAACTTCCCCAGTGGAGTCGCCATGCTGTCGCGCCCGTTTTTACCGCGGCTTCGCGACGCGATGGCGTCGATTCCATCTGGATTAATTAAAAATAATGCTTTGTTGAGGAGTCGTCACCTAATTATTCTAAGGTGAATTAGGGCACCTGAATGTTAACTAAAAGCTGCAAAATAACTCTGATTTTATGTCTGCGAAACTAATGAGATTCTATGTAAGAGTTCTTTATTATCGTAAAGGGAAGGGGTTAGGCATCCTTTAAGATCCGCTAACTTGCGGTTATCCGGTCAAACTCAGGTTAATTATTATGTTAAGGAAAATGCATGTTTTTTTACAAGTATAAAAAATAATGTTGCAAGTAATTAACAAAATGATGCATTTTATACAAGTATGCATTTGTATGGCATAAAAAATAAATATATGTAGAGTTGAAAAAGTATGCATTTGTATGAAAATTGATAAAAATATATGCAAGGTGATTTTTGGGTAAAACATATATTTATATTGTATTATTTAAAAAAATACATGCAAAGTAATTTATTGAATAAAAACACACTTTTGATTGCATTATTTACATAATATATGCAAAGTGATTTTTTGGGATAAAACATGCATTTTTATTGCACTAATTATAAAACATATGTAAAGATAAAAACACGCATTTTTAACAATTGATAGTAAGGAGAAAAACAAATTATTTATAATGCCAAATAAGTAGTAATTTTTTTTGGAAATCATTTGAGATGCAAATCGAAAAAAAAGGGGCAAACTTAATGATATGATTAATAAAGCGAATGAAAGGTGTTCAAAGTTGTTTTGAAAAATTTGAATATGCATGACGAGCCTAAAAATAAATAAACTAGCGGAGAGCTTCTAATTTTTGCACTAACCGAGCCTACAAATAAGTAAACTAGCGACGAGTTTCCAGTTTTAGGCTACCCTATTAAATACTTCTAAGTCTACCTATTCTAAACATTTCAATAATTTCACGAGTACAATAATATTACAATACGGAATAAAATAAAGCTGAATTAAAGAAAATAAAAACAACAAAATAAATAATCTCCGGGGGATAATCTTGTCTTCTTTAACTTTCGTAAATGTGCCTTGCAAGCTGTCAAGAACAAACGATTAGAAGCAGTTGAAAATAAATAACTTCGGACCCATATCCAAAACAGTAAATGTTTTGATTACGAGGGCTCAGACTTAAATTTTGAAAAGATCATTCCAATCACGTCGTGGCTGCGAACATATGACTCGTTGGTCATTTTAGTTGCCTTGCCTACCGAACGTGTTGGTCTCTCGGGTGAAAAAAGATTTAAGTTTCATCCTAGTCCAGAAGTTTTAGTTCCGTCTTTCCAACTGTGGAGGCCTAAAATTTTGACGGATATTTTTTCATCGGCCAATGTAGTATCATGTTCAAATGAGCAAAATATACCAAAAACAGCAAACTGAAACCGAGAAGCAATTTACGAAGGGGCGCGACCTCAAATTCAATTTCATTGGCCTAAATGCAGTATTTATTCAAATCATTAAAACAGTAAGATATCCGTGTACGGATGTTTAAATGCCAAAATAAACCAACATTCCGCAATTAAAACGTCCGACACGAATTCTGAAATTTTCGGACCGAAGCAGGATTCAGAATGTTTCTAAAAAATCTGACCTGAGACTGAATAGTGATCCGACCAGATTTCGGGTCGACTCGACCCGAGAAATGTAACCCGAAACAGTGGTGACCCGGAATCAATTTTTTGAATTTTCAGATAACCAACAACAAGATATAAAACACAAAATCTGGAAATTTACCCAAATCTGGTCGACCCGACCCGAATAAGAGGTTCCGACCTGAATCGATTTCTTTCCAAATTTCACATAACCAACAATAAGATATAAAACACAAAATCTAGAAATTTGCCAAATCGGGTCGACCAGACCCGGATCCGAAATGGAAAACCAAAAAAAAACCAGTGAAGAACAACAACAAAAAAAAGCAGATTTTCAGATTGGGATTCACGAAACCAATAGAAGTATTTTAACCCCAAAATTTAAGAACAAAACTCACCCTTTTCTTTCCGATTTCGGACCAGTTTTCGGCCTTATTTTCGATTTCTTTTCTCGGATTTCTTGACTTTTTTAGAAACCAAAAATCAGAAAATTCTTTCTTGAACCCGAAATTCAACCTCCAAAATCCTCTCCCAAAATGAAGAACAAAAAGGGGGTATTTATAGATGGATTCGTCTCCATAAAAATCAAGTTCAAATTTCAAACAAAAGGGGCAAAAATTCCAATTTTTGGGGTGGATTCTTGGGGTATGGGTTGCGGATTTTTGGGGATTATGGGATGTGTCGGGTTTGTGGTAGGGGTAAGGTGGTGTCAGTGGGGAGGTGACCGGCGACGTGTGGGGTCGGGGCATGGTGAGGTGCGATGGATTGGGGTTTTGGGTGTTAGGGTTTGTTTTGTTTTGGGGGTGTTTGGTTTGGGAGGGAAATAAGGGGAAGGGAGTTGGGCTTCGGATTTGGGCCAGCTCAGGTCGGGTTGGCCGACTTGGGCCTTTTCGGTTGGACCTCGGATGGGGTCCGAGATTGGGGGTTTGGGTTCTGGGTAAAATTGTTTTGGGTTGGGAAATAAATGGGTTATGGGTTTAAAATATAAAAAGGGGTTTTATTATATATAAAAAAAAAAGCTTTGCAAAAAATTATAAATTGTAAAGATGACAATATGATAAAAAAAAATATAACATTTGCGAAATGCTTGATGCTTAAATAAAAATAAAAAATGTGATGCCGTTTTGCAAAAAAATAAAATAACATATAATATTAGGATAAAAGTATGATTATGATATAAAAAATGCAAATGACAGTAAAAAAAATGCAAATAATAATAATATATATATATATATATATATATATATATATATATATATATATATATATATATATATATATATATATATATATGCCTATATTTTAAAATTGTTTTGAGGTGTCAAAAATATTTAAAATTGCAAATAAAATCTGAAAAATGGGACAAAATGGGGTGTCAACAGATGCCCTTCTTTGGCCGGAGACGATGAAAGAGTTTTCAGCCAAAGAAGTTGATTGAGTAGCCAATTTTGTCCTGATCATCGGGCTTTGAACGAGGAGCAGAGATGCACGAGTAGGGATAGAATTGCGAGGGGGAGAGAAGTTGTAAAAGATGGTGCATATTCGAGAAACATTGACCCAGTGTCGAGTTATGATGACATTGGTTGCAGATGTGGCAAAATACTGGGGAAAGAGCGGAACGACATTCGAAGTACTTCCCCAATGCAGATGACGTCGTTGCATAGGCGTAATGAGATGACGTTGTTGCTTAGACGTTATGCAGATGGCGCAGTTGCATAGGGGTGATGAAATAACGTCGTTGCTTAGACGTAATGCAGATGACGACGTTGCATAGGCGTGATGAAATAACGTTATTACTTAGATGTAATGTAGATGACGCCATTGCATAGGCGTGATGAAATAACGTCATTGCTTAGACGTAATGCAGATGACGTCGTTGCATAGGCGTGTTGAAATAACGTCGTTGCTTAGACGTAATGCAGATGGCGCCGTTGCATAGGCGTGATGAAATAACATTGTTGCTTAGACGTAATGCAGATGACGTTGTTGCATAGGCGTGTTGCTGATGACGTCGTTGTATGGACATGTTGCTTATGATGTCGTTGTATAGACGTGATGCAGATGACGCCGTTGCATAGGCGTGTTGCTGATGACGTCGTTGCATGGTCGTGATGCAGATAACGTCATTGTATGGACGTAATGCTGATGGGGCCATTGCATAGGCGTGATGAAATAACGTTGTTGCTTAGACGTAATGCAGATGACGTCGTTGTATGGATGTAATGCAAATGACATCGTTGTATGGACGTAATGCTGATGGCGCCGTTGCATAGGCGTGATGAAATAACATCGTTATTTAGACGTAATGCAGATGACGTCGTTGTATAGACGTATGGCAGATGACATCGTTGTCTAGGCGTAATGAGATGACGTCGTTGTATGGATGTTATGCGTTTGTGACCCGCATGGGCTGAGATGGCGTCATTGTATAGACGCATTGTGTTGATGACGTCGTTGCATAGACGTAATGCAGATGATTGTAAGAGACAGCTGTTGTGCTGACATAATGCAAATGATGCCGTTTGGTAGGCTTCTGATTGAAATTAAAATACCCGCATTAGGAGGTGGGTGCCCGATTGAAATTAAAATACCCGCATTAAGAGGTGGGCGCCTGATTGAAATTAAAATACTCGCATTAGGAGGTGAGCACTTGATTTAAATTAAAATACTTGCATTAGGAGGTGGGCGCCTGATTCAAATTAAAATACTCGCATTCGGAGGTAGGTGCCTGATTGAAAATAAAATACCCGCATTAGGAGGTGGGCGCCTGATTAAAAATAAAATACCCGCATTAGGAGGTGGGTGCTTGGTTGAAAATAAAATACCCGCATTAGGAGGTGAGTGCCTGATTGAAATTAAAATACCCGCATTAGGAGGTGAGCGCCTGATTTAAAATAAATTACCAGCATTAGGAGGTGGACGCCTGATTTAAATTAAAATACCCGCATTCGGAGGTGGGTGCCTGATTGAAAATAAAATACCTGCATTAGGAGGTGGGCGCCTGATTAAAAATAAAATACCTGCATTAGGAGGTGGGTGCCTGGTTGAAAATAAAATACCCGCATTAGGAGGTGAGTGCCTAATTGAAATTAAAATACTCGCATTAGAAGGTAGGTGCCTGATTGAAATTAAAACACCCGCATTAGGATGTGGGTGCCTGATTGAAAATAAAATACCCGCATTAGGAAGTGGGCGCCTATTTGAAAATAAAATACCCGCATTAGGAGGTGGGCGCCTAATTTAAAATAAAATACCTGCATTAGGAGGTGGGCGCCTGATTTACGTTGTTGTATTGACGTAATGCAAAGTGTGACCCTAAGGTCGAACTGCTATGCCATCAATCTAGATGAAAAGTTATTGCGTGGATATATGCGATGTAAAAGGAATGGATAAGAATGAGAATGTGACCCCGTGAGTCGAAATACCGTCCTTGTACGGACATAGCAGTTGGGACCCTGTAGGTCAAGATGATGTTTTTGTACAGACGCCCAATGGGAACGTGATCCTTGTGGGGCCTAAACTTCGATGCCGGAGTTCCTCGCGAAATTAAGTATCATGTTGCGGCTTCCCGCCTTTATCAACCTGAAGACCTGCTTTCAATGAAATTCGTGAGTTTGGGGGGGAAGGGGCGGTTGATTCGCGTTGACTTTGTAGCTTTGGCTCTTGACGCTTGCAAGTTCAGACTGGTTTGTACTGAAGACTTAGTTGTCCGGCGCTTTTCCATGTCAATTGGCATCTTCTTGCAGTGAACCCTTAAAAATTTGCCCCAGTTTATGGTATATATGAAGATGCTGAACTTCCAACTGGACAAAACAAAGTTTGTGTGGGCATCTTGCTTGTCCTATTAAGGAAATCAGGTGGGCCTATTAAGTTGTGTGCAAGATAAGGGAAGAAAATTTCCAATGGTGTGACCGAAGCCGATATAGGCCGCCTACATATTCCGACAAGGGAAATCAGGTCATAACGTAGTTCGTTACAAGCAAAAAGGGATTGTGAAGTTTACCAAAAATGGGACCGAAGCCGATGTGGCCGCCTACGTATCCCGCCGAGGGAATCAGGTCATAACGTAGTTCACGTGGCTATCGGGAAATGGAAATCAAATTCTGGGTTGTTTACCCGAGACTATGTGGAAAAAAGGAATTTGAGTTTGTAGAATGTTTTTTGGCAAAAAAGAGTTATTAGAGTTTGAAAAAATGATTGCAATATATTTTGCAAGGTTTTTGTTTTTTTTATTAAAACTATGAAAAAGACAGAATCACGTCTTGACTTCAGTTGATACCAAACAATTAGTATTGTGCTTAAGGGCTCCCGTTATTTGTTTTCTGTCTAATCGAGACTGACTCCAGGGTAATTCCTATAGCTTCAGATGCTATCTCAGACATACCTGAGTATCGACACTTGCTTTAAGCCAAAGTTTTGACCTATACGTATCCTCATGTTTCAAATGCCCTCACTAAAATAAAGTCCCTTCCTCATATATATTTCAGTATTTCGAACTTTGGGACATCTAGAGAAGTACAGTCACACTCAGAAAAATGTTCAATGCATTTAATTGTGATACCATAGGCTTGGCCATCATGTGAGTATCCACTAATGTGAGAACCCTATGTATAGGATCATGTAGGGCTTGTTATGGATTTGTAATGTATGCTTGGGGAAAGGAAAGGATATCATTTGGGTAAGGAGTGAGTAATCCTTCCTTGAGCGTTGGAATATGTTCGCATTTGGTATTTATGTGCCTTGATGCCGATCTGCTTCTTTTTGCCCCGACTTCTTTTGAATCTTTCGTTTGGAGCTTTTTCCCCTTTTCAGAGTTATTTCCTCATTTTTATTTTTATTTTTATTGTCGGGCCTTTTTGACTTCTTCTTTGTGTGAAGTCGTCCTTTTGTTTTCTTTTCCTCTTTTGGGAACATTGCAACTTTTATCTTTGGAAACTTCAACTAACATCTTTGTCAGCAATTTGCACATTTCTGATGCGCTCAAGGAGGTCGGGCCAAGAGAGAGATAGTGCGTGTATGCACTCAGAAAGGGTGTAGGCATAAGTTGTGGTTGTTAAAAGAATAAGCTCTAGGCTCAAAGGGGAAGTGCTACAGATAATGTTATTTGGTAAGCTGGAAAGACTCAAACGGATCAAAGAAAGCCTACGATCATTTCCTATACCAGGTGTTACTCAGGATTTCGCCTCAACAAACATTCGAGCCAAGTTCTAGATCACAATGCAATGCAATTGAACTTATTCTAAAACTCACCACACAATGCATATGAAACGATGAGGTTGGTTTTGTTCATATTTTGGAAGCATGCAAAACAATTTCTTAAGTGTCACCACAGGCGTGAATGAGAGGTACCAAAGGAATTTATAGTTTACCACGAAGTCAGTCTTCTCCACCTGTTATTTCCTATGCACACTCCTAACTGTGTTGGTATCAACCAATTCAATCAATGATGCTTAAAATATTTTTGTACTTTCTTTGTATTTATTTTTTTGAATAAAGGGTACCGAACCCAAATAGGGCTACCTACGTATCTCACCTTTGACGAGAATCAAGTGCGCATAGTTCGTTTAGAAAGTATATATAAAATGTATGCTTGAAAAAGAATTCATCCATGATAGGATAGTAAAAGTAAAAACTGTATAAAACAGATGATTGTCCACTATGGGACGAATGCAAAGTAAAAAATGACTGTCCACGATAGGATGAATGCAACGAGAAAATAATTATCCACAATAGGATGAATGTAATGAAAAAAAAATGATTGTCCATGATAGGATGAATGAAAAGATGGGTAAACCAGATATGTCCCTTTCTAAGGTGAACAAGGTGAGTACATCCATTGTTAAGGTAGATGCGGAAGTATGCCCCTTTCTAAGGTGGACAGAGAAGTGCGTCCCTTTTTCAGGTGGACAAGGAAGTGCGTCCCTTTGGCAGGTTCATTCCACTTTCGTTGGGTAGCGTTCCGAAAGGACTAGATTTACATTTTTTAGTGGTGGTGTCGAACCCGAGAAGGGTTACCTACGTATCACACCGTATGGTGAGAATCAGACACTTGTAGTTCGTGAGGATATGTTGTAAAAATGTATGATATAAAGGAATTATGTAACGAAAATTAACCATATCAATTGAATTTGCAAATATGTAAAAAAAAAGTACAGACAAATTCAGAGTGATGCCTCGTTGAATCTGGTGTTAACTGACTTCTTCCAGTCAAAATATCTCCCGTCATCTTTGTGAAAACTCTTTGCTTTGTTCTTTCCAAGAGTACCTCCAGGGATTATGTTTTAGAACGACTGCCTCGACTGTTCGCGAGGACGGTTTTCCTGCAAAAATAAGAGCAATGGGTGAAAGGAGGAAAGTCACAGAAACAATAATAAAATATGGGAGTGTGACAGTATAGTCAAAGACTCCCCTGATTGGTTTGTTCAGACTAGAGGTTGGATGACTTCTTTCAGTCAAAGTATCTCCCGGTCATCTTTGTAAAAACTTTTTTCTCTCCGGGAGTATCTCCAGGGATGATGTTTTATAACGACCTCCCTCGACTGTTTGCGAGGACGGTCTTTCTGCAAAAATGAGAGAAATGGGTGAAAGTAGGAATGTCGTAAAAATAATAAAATGTAGGAATGTGACAGTATGGTCAAAGACTCCCCTGATTGCTTCACAAGGTCCGAGTCTTGATGTTCAAGAATGCTTTATCCTCGGGCGGTGACACAGTTTCTGTCCCGAGGACCAAAAGATATGGTGTTGCCCCAGTAGAAGTTAATTATAGTGCAATAGCCCAAAAGTGCAAAAGGCAAATGTTCATGCCCAGAGTTGCAAGCGACGTGGCATGAAATGTATAGAATTGAAGCAGGTAATGATTGCATTAAATAATATGTACATAGTGAAAAGCAGAAAAATAGAAAACAAATTGTGCGGAAATTGAATGCGCGTCCTAACATGCATGGGGCTTCTCCTATGCCAGAGGTGAGCCTAAACGCCAAATATGCGGGATTATGACAGATTAATCCAAGCTGTTAAACTGCGATGCTTTTGTCAAAAATGAAGACAAAATGAATGTACATTTTCCAATTTCGGCATGTCATGATTAGGCTTGGATTCGTCTATCATTATCACGCTACACATAATATGCTGATGGGTCGTTGCGTCATGAGACTCGTCGACAATTTTGGTGGATTTCTTAATTGTAGAGTCGATGCCAAGAATCGACCCACCTAAGGTGTATGCATGCATGACTTAAGATAAATGGTGGTATAGCTCTATTCTAAAATTTCTAAAATTTAGCTAACTAAACTCAAGGTTCCCAAGCGGACTGTTCGAGTGAGAAGGCTACGCGGCCAATCGGATGGTCCGGATACTCTGCGCATTTACCAACTCTCCTAAATTTTTAAAAATTTGAAAGGAGTTTGCGGGTGCGCGAAACACACCTCGCGTGCATGTGTGATAGTGTCAATTTTCCGAAGTGGAAGAAATATGAGCGGAATGCCAATTTAAGAAAAGCGGTAAAGAAAGTAGCAATTAAAGCAGTTAAACATACAAAGTTTTAAAAAGGAAATAATTTAAAGCAATAGATCAAATAAGGAGCAAAATAAAGCGCAATAATAATTAACATGGATTTGCTATGGTTAAGAACCTGAAACTTCTCCAGTGGAGTCGCCATGCTGTCGCGCCCGTTTTTACCGCGGCTTCGCGACGCGATGGCGTCGATTCCATCTGGATTAATTAAAAATAATGCTTTGTTGAGGAGTCGTCACCTAATTATTCTAAGGTGAATTAGGGAACCTGAATGTTAACTAAAAGCTGCAAAATAACTCTGATTTTATGTCTGCGAAACTAATGAGATTCTATGTAAGAGTTATTTATTATCGTAAAGGGAAGGGGTTAGGCATCCTTTAAGATCCGCTAACTTGCGGTTATCCGGTCAAACTCAGGTTAATTATTATGTTAAGGAAAATGCATGTTTTTTTACAAGTACAAAAAATAATGTTGCAAGTAATTAACAAAATGATGCATTTTATACAAGTATGCATTTGTATGGCATAAAAAAATAAATATATGTAGAGTTGAAAAAGTATGCATTTGTATGAAAATTGATAAAAATATATGCAAGGTGATTTTTGGGTAAAACATATATTTATATTGTATTATTCATAAAAATACATGCAATGTAATTTATTGAATAAAATCACACTTTTGATTGCATTATTTACATAATATATGCAAAGTGATTTTTTGTGATAAAACATGCATTTTTATTGCACTAATTATAAAACATATGTAAAGATAAAAACACGCATTTTTAACAATTGATAGTAAGGAGAAAAACAAATTATTTATAATGCCAAAGAAGTAGTAATTTTTTTTGGAAATCATTTGAGATGCAAATCGAAAAAAAAGGGGCAAACTTAATGATATGATTAATAAAGCGAATGAAAGGTGTTCAAAGTTGTTTTGAAAAATTTGAATATGCATGACGAGCCTAAAAATAAATAAACTAGCGGAGAGCTTCTAATTTTTGCACTAACCGAGCCTACAAATAAGTAAACTAGCGACGGGTTTCCAGTTTTAGGCTACCCTATTAATTAATTCTAAGTCTACCTATTCTAAACATTTCAATAATTTCACGAGTACAATAATATTACAATACGGAATAAAATAAAGCTGAATTAAAGAAAATAAAAACAACAAAATAAATAATCTCCGGGGGATAATCTTGTCTTCTTTAACTTTCGTAAATGTGCCTTGCAAAAATTTGTCAAGAACAAACGATTAGAAGCAGTTGAAAATAAATAACTTCGGACCCATATCCAAAACAGTAAATGTTTTGATTACGGAGGGCTCAGACTTAAATTTTGAAAAGATCATTCCAATCACGTCGTGGTTGCGAACATATGACTCGTTGGTCATTTTAGTTGCCTTGCCTACCGAACGTGTTGGTCTCTCGAGTGAAAAAAGATTTAAGTTTCATCCTAGTCCAGAAGTTTTAGTTCCGTCTTTCCAACTGTGGAGGCCTAAAATTTTGACGGATATTTTTTCATCGGCCAATGTAGTATCATGTTCAAATGAGCAAAATATACCAAAAACAGCAAACTGAAACCGAGAAGCAATTTACGAAGGGGCGCGACCTCAAATTCAATTTCATTGGCCTAAATGCAGTATTTATTCAAATCATTAAAACAGTAAGATATCCGTGTACGGATGTTTAAATGCCAAAATAAACCAACAATCCGCAATTAAAACGTCCGACCCGAATTCTAAATTTTTTGAACCGAAGCAGGATTCAAAATGTTTTTGAAAATTCCGACTGAGACTGAATAGTGATCCGACCAGTTTTCGGGTCTACCCGACCCGAGAAATGCAACCCAAAACAGTGGTCACCCGAAATTAATTTTTTGGATTTTTGGATAACCAACAACAAGATATAAAACACAAAATCTGGAATTTACCCAAGCCGGGTCGACTCGACCCGACCCGAATCAGAGGTTCCGACCTGAATCGATTTCTTTCCAAATTTCAGATAACCAACAACAAGATATAAAACACAAAATCTGGAAATTTGCCCAAATCTGGTCGACCCGACCCGGATCCGAATTGAAAACTCAAAATAAAAAACAGTGAAGAACAACAACAAAAAAAAAGCAGATTTTCGGATTAGGATTCACGAAGCCAATAGAAGTATTTTAACCCCAAAATTTAAGAACAAAACTCACCCTTTTTTTTTCGATTTCGGACCTGTTTTCGGCCTTATTTTCGATTTCTTTTCTCGGATTTCTTGACTTTGTTAGGAACCAAAAATCAGAATTTTTTTTCTTAAACCAGAAATCCGACCTTTGAAATCCTTTCCCAAAATGAAGAACAAAAAGGGGGTATTTATAGATGGATTCATCTCCATAAAAATCAAGTACAAATTTCAAACAAAAGGGGCAAAAAATCCGATTTTTGGGGCAGATTCTTGGGGTATGGGTTGCGGATTTTAGGGTGATAGGGGTATGGGATGTGTCGGGTTGGTGGCAGGGGTAAGGTGGTGTCAGTGGGGAGGTGACCGACGACGTGTGGGGTCGGGGCATGGGTGAGGTGCGATGGATTGGGGTTTTGGGTGTTAGGATTTGTTTTGTTTTGGGGGTGTTTGGTTTGGGGGGAAATAAGGGGAAGGGAGTTGGGCTTCGGATTTGGGCAGGCTCGGGTCGGGTTGGCCGACTTGGGCCTTTTCGGTTGGGCCTTGGATGGGGTCCGAGAATGGGGGTTTGGGTTTTGGATAAAATTGTTTTGGGTTGGGAAATAAATGGGTTATGAGTTTAAAATATAAAAAGGGGTTTTATTATATATATAAAAAAAACTTTGAAAAAAAGTATAAATTGTAAAGATGACACTATGATAAAAAAATATAATAATTGTGAAATGCTTGATGCTTAAATAAAAATAAAGAATGTGATGTCGTTTTGCAAAAAAATAAAATAACATATAATATTAGGATAAAAGTATGATTATGATATAAAAAATGCAAATGACAATAAAACAAATGCAAATAATAATAATGATATATATATATTTTAAAATTGTTTTGAGTTGTCAAAAATATTTAAAATTGCAAATAAAATCCGAAAAGATGGGACAAAATTGGGTGTCAACAAGGAGTTGGTAAACACGTGTGAAGAACGAGTCAAGGCTGTTGCTTTTCGTGAGGAACAACTCAAAGTTGTTAGAGGTTTTTGCTCCTTGATCGTCTCCAACCAATCCTACCAGCTGCCCACATTTTCCTCAACCTCCACAACCAATCGATGAGCTTTTCAAGGAAGACTCTCTACTATAAATAGAGAGGCTACTACAATGAATAGATATCCATAATCAGAATGCAAAAATATCAAGAGATCTCTCGGGATTTCATCTCAGAAATCTGGATCACCAGTGTTGCCTGAGTGTGTTGACAACATTCTGTCCAACATTACAATTGCTGTTTAGATTCTAGATTAGTTTTGTATGGAACGATTGTAATGAGAGGTTATCTATGTCTACTTACTTAGATTTTTCAAGCAGAAGTCATATGCGACTTCAACTTTTAATTCCTTTCCGTTTTATATTGTAAATCTGTAAATAAGGGAATTTGTACGGTTGTATATAGTATATATACAATACATTTGGTCATTGACCATCATAAGTTATATAATATATATAACTTTTAAAAATTTAATCCTTTGTGTTCTTTAAATTTCGCTGCATTTACTCTTTAAAATTTTTGTTTTGCTAAGTGTTGTTACTGGTGTCGAATGACATAATTGCCGACATTCGGAAACGGAATTGACATTCAGTTTATTTCATTTTGTTTTTATTTCCCATAGCATTTGACACCCTTCAAGTGGTATCAGAGCCGACACTTAACACAATAAGTGCTTGGTCTTGTTGTCATAAGCTATGGATCCGACAAATCTAATTATTGATAGGCTTTCTATTTTAGATGGATCAAATTATGCCTATTGGAAGATTCGTCTACGTTCTCATATCAAATCAATTGATGTTAGGGCATAGAGATCTATAACCAATATGTATGTTGTTCCAATGTTGCCACTGCATGAGGAAGGTGACATTCTTGTTAAACATGAATACTAATGGACTACAAAAGAAACCAATAATGCTAACTTTAACGAAAAAGCATTAAATGCAATTTTTGGATGGGTTGATATGTATATGTTCAAACTCATTCAAAACTGCCCCACGGCTAATGATGCATGAGATACTTTACAAATTCATTGTGAAGGTAGTTCAAGTGTTCATCGAACAAAGCTACGCATGCTCATGTGTAAATATGAACATTTAAGGATGGAAGAAGCGGATGATGTTAAATCTTATTTTGCAAAGTTGATTGATATCTCAAATGAATGTCAAGTGCTTTGTGAACCATTAACCAACACTCAACTTGTTGAAAAGGCTCTCTGCTCTCTTCCTGATAAGTTCAATTTAAAGATCTATGCTATTGAAGAAGCTCACAATCTTGCCACAATGGACATTCATACCTTGATAAGCATTCTCAAAACTTATGAGATGAACATTGAGAATCAAAAGGAATTGTATAAAAGCAAGAATGTGGCACTTCAAGTTCAATCCTCGGAGAGTCAAATCGAAGAAGAGGATGAGAATCTTGAAGAAATTGGTGATGGTGCAAATGTTGTCTTACTCACTCAAAAATACAATTCGATGGTAAGGAAGTTCAACAATGAGAGAAATCAATCCAAATCTAAAGAGCATCAAACTAAGTCTTCAATCAAAAGTCCACTAGATTCCTTCCAAATGCACAAAAAGGAAATCAACTCAGATAGTACCAAATTTGATCCCAAACAACTTGAGTCCGTGCAGTGTCATGCATGCTCGGGTCGGGGTCACTATGCAAACTAATATGCAAACACTCTTAGAAAATTTGGTAAGAACCTATGTGTTTCTCTTAGTGATGATGAAGGAGAAGACGAAGAAGATCGTGAAATTTAAACACAAGAAATGCTGGCTACTGTTTTTCGAACAGTCTCTATCGGATAATGAAGATGTCGTATACAATGTTGTCTTAAATGCCACGACATTTGCTCCAATATCAGTAACGACATCAACATCCTCAGCGATATCCGAAAGGTATGAATTCTTTAACTATTCTCATGTTAATTTCTTTAGTGGTTCTATTTCTGTTAGTGAGGCTGATTGTATAGATCAAGTTGAATGTAAAGATGATATGATTAATGAATTACAAAGTATTTGTAAATCCTTAATCATAGAATCCAAGCAACTTGACAAAAAGATAAAATCTTTAACTCATGAGAATTTAGTATTAAAAGGCACGATAACTCGACTTGAGGTTGCACTTACCAAAAAAGATATTGAATTTGGTAAGATCCGTGTAATATTGGATTTAGCCGAAGCAACCTTCCGTAAGCTCAAGGACTTCAAAATTGAATGAGATACTCAACTTTAGTAAACTTCGCATGCAGGAATTCGGTACGAAAACTCTCTTAAAACCATATGATCTAATCTCTTTGATAAAAATGAGAAAATATGCTTTGTAAAAGGAAAAGGGATGAGTAATAGGTTTACATATATGTCAAATAATATGAAGTTTGTGTGTTATCACTGAAACTCCCCTGGACACTTAAAACCACATTGTTTTAAACTTCAAGATTATGTGAGTAAAATGTTGCCTAAAATGTTATCCAACATTCCGGATAACAATCGAAGCAACATTTCTGAGCCAAAAGATAAAAAATGTTTTAAGAGAGTTTGGGTTCCTAAAAAGGATGTAACATGTAATGTTGCTATTACTGCATTAAGAACTAACATTTCAGGTTCTTGGTACTTTGATAGTGGATGTTCTCGCCACATGACAAGTACAAAAGGTTTTCTAAAGAACTATGAGTGATTCATTGGAGGAAATGTAACTTATGGAGGTGACAGTAAAAGCAAAATAATTGGAAAAGGGATCTTGGATGTTCCTGGTTTTCCAGCCTTAAGAAATGTCTTCCACATTGAGAGATTAATGGCTAATCTGATAAGTGTTAGTCAACTATGTGATGACGATCTTGAGGTGTAATTTAATAAGAATGCCTGTAAAGTTCTGAATGAAGCAAATATATGTGTCATGACGGGTACTAGAACATGTGATAATTGCTATCTTGCTGGAAGATAAGAAACATGCAATAATGCTAAGGTCGATGACACAACACTATGACATCAAAAGTTGGGGCATGTAAACTATCGCAATTTAGAAAAATTACCCTCATATGAATCGGTTAGAGGCATACTCAAACTTAGCCATCAAGGTAAAACTGTCTGTGAAGATTGTTTGAAAGGTAAGCAAACCCGTGTCTCTCATAATATTGTCCAACACGACAGATAATATTCAGGTACGTCTCACTGTTTTCAATTGCTACATATGGATTTAATGGGTCCAATTGAAGTAGACAGTCTAGGAGGCATGAGGTATTCCTTTGTGATAGTAGATGATTTTTCTACATATTATTGGATATATTTTTTGAAAGAAAAATCACAAACGTTTGACATGTTTAAAATCTTTCACTCTAGAATTAGAAATTTATTCTATTCTCCTATTTTTCGGATTAGATCCGACCATGGAAATGAATTTCAAAATAGTTCATTCACAATTTTTTGTGATAAAAAAGGATTTTTTCATGAGTTTTCTGCCCCCAAAACTGCTCAACGGAATGGGGTTGCAGAACGGAAGAATAGGACATTGCAAGAAATGGCTAGAGTGATGCTTAGTTCTAAATATTTATCAAAACGTTTATGGGCAGAAGCCTTGAATACTGCTAATCGCATAGCTAATAGAGTTTATCAAAGGCCAGGAATAAAGATGACACCCTATGAGATTATAAATGGAAAGAAACCAAACTTGCGTTACTTTCATGTTTTTTGGTGTATTTGTTATATTTTAAATGATAGGGATCATTTTGCAAAATTTGACTCTAAGAGTGATAAATGAATTTTTGTTGGCTATTCACAAAATAGTCATGCTTATTGAGTATACATTCTGAGATCCAGAATTGTACAAGAGTCTGTAAATGTTATCTTTGATAATCTTTCTGATGTTTCAGGAAAAACTATTGAAAATAACATTATAGATACAGTGGAAAGTCCACAGATTGTAGAAGAATCGAATGTTGCCACACCTGAAGCAACATTTGAAACAACAATAGAGACCACAGAGGCCACGGATGAGGAGTCAAGTGCTGAATTGTTAGACCAAGTTTGTAGGGACCCCTCATCAAGGATTAAGAAGAATCATCCAACGGGCCAAGTGATAGGGGGAGTTTTTGAAGAAATTAGAACAAGAGGCAAAGAACCACTCAACTATAGAGAAATGATACGGTATGTGTGTATGTCAACCATATATCAAGAGGTTAGTATTTCTTGTTTTATATCTATATTAGAACCAAAGATTGTTGTAGAAACACTTAAAGATAATTTCTTTATACAAGCAATGCAAGAAGAGCTTGAACAATTTTCTCGAAATGAAGTATGGGACTTAGTTCCACGTCCAAATAATACAAATGTAATTGGAACTAAGTGGATTTTTAAAAATAAATCAGACGAACGAGGAACAATTATTAGAAACAAAGCACGTATAGTTGTACAAGGTTATACTCAGGTTGAAGGAATTCATTGATGAAACCTTCGCACCTATAGCTAGAATCGAGTCAATTAGACTTTTACTTGCTATTGCTTGTTGTCTGAAAATTACTTTACACCAAATGGATGTAAAATGTGCCTTCTTAAATGGTTATCTAGACAAGGAGATATGTTGAACAACTAAAAGGATTTGAAGATCCTTACCATCCACACTATGTGTATAAGCTAAAAAATGCTTTGTATGAGTTGAAACAAGCCCCTCGTGCATGGTACGGTCGTTTAACTAACTTTCTTCTTGAATTTGGTTTTAATCGTAGCGAAGCTGATCGTACTTTGTTTATTAAACGACACGGTGTAGATATTATAATTGCTCAAATCTACGTGGATGACATAGTCTTTGGATCGTTTTCACAGTCATACCTAAATTCATTTGTTGAAGCTATGTCATCGACATTTGAAATGAGCATGATTGGGGAATTAACTTTTTTCCTAGACTTGCAGATAAAGAAAAGTGAAGATGGAATTTTCATCTCATAGAGTAAATATGCCAAGAATCTAGTTAAAAGATTTGGTTTGGAGAACGCTAAACAGATGAAAACGCCAATGGGTTCATCGCAGAAGGTATGTAAGGATAATGTTGGTGAAAATGTCGACCCAACATTATATCGATCTATGATAGGTAGCATTCTTTATCTTACTGCTAGTCGCCCAGATATTATGTTTAGTGTTTGTGTTTGTGTTTGTGCATGTTTTCAAGCCTGTCCCAAAATGTTCCACTTAAATGCCATGAAACATATTATTCGATATGTTGCTGGCACATGTGAGTTGAGAATCTGGTATTCCAAAGACACTAATCTTAACTTAATAGGATTTAGTGACTCAGATTGGGCTGGAGATATGGATGATAGAAAAAGTACAGGTGGAGGATGTTTTTATCTTGGCAATAACCTTGTTTCATGGTATAGTCGTAAACAAAACTATGTCTCACTTTCAACTGCTGAATCTGAATATGTAGTAGCTAGAAGTTGTTGCTCTTAATTAATATGGCTATGACACATGTTAGACGACTACTGATTTACTAGCAACATTTTGATTTTGTATTATGATAATTTGAGTGCTATAAATATTTTCACAAATCCAGTTCAACACTCACGTACAAAATATATTGATATTAGACATCACTTTTAAGAGATTTAGTTGAAAAACAACTAGTTCAAATTGAACATGTTAACACTTTTCATCAACTAGCTGATATCTTTACAAAAGCTTTGGACCATGAGAGATTTTCCAGTTTAAAGAAATCTCTTGGTCTTTGTAATCTCTAGAAAGGCATTTTTGGTGAATGTTGGCTGAAATGTTGTCTAACATTTTGGGTGACATTTACCTATGTAATATCACTGATTGATTAATGTTGTTGTATGGTGCATAACTTTTGGTCACACAAGCATGATCATTCAATAAGAATATGTTGTCTAAGTGATACCGTTCTCTGCGATGATATATATATATATATATATATCATAAAAAATGAGTATCAAAATAAGGCAAAGCCTTTACAAATATTTGGCAACTATGAAAAATGGGCAAAGCCCGTGAAAAGATATCGTTCCTATACTATAGGAGTATCGAGTGCTTCAGAAGAGATTTGAGAATACCATAAAAGTATTCTTATTTTTGACACAAAAAAATCTTTTATATGTGTTATATGATTAGACCAAGCACACGATGAAAAAAATATTACATTGGTCCAGTAGTCAAACTCATAAAGTGCATATAAAACGTATCTTGGTTTGTTGCCAAATCTGAAAATTCGTGTGGGATCAAAATACTTGTGTCGTCCAACATGTTGCCAACATTGCTATTGCCATTTTCAGAATATGATATGTATTGGGATGTTGTGCTTATCTGATCGTTGAAATATCAGATCTTACTTCCTATTATATGCCTTGTTTACAGAATTTTAAAAATTTTAAATGATAAGATTAAATTTTATTCCTACCGGGATGTTTATTTTTTTTTATCCCAATATTTTAGGTGTAAGTTATTGTGTAAAACTAAAACACCTAAAACTAAGGGATTCTTGTTGCTAAGAAAATACTTTCCATGTATATACATATTTCCTCTCATTTGTTATTTTTTTACAAAAATAACAAAAAAAAAAGTGGAAAATCTCAGCGAGTGTATATCTTCCTACCTACCCCATGGAAACACCAAATCAAACTCCAATCACTTTCACAAATCCTAATTCCTCAAAATCCTCTCCTCAATTCTCACCGATGGAAACTTCTCCAATGTCAGAACAAATGTCAACCAACATTCCATCCAACACTTCCATGAGCATTAGCCCTCGGTGGAATACACCTCAGCAACTGGGCCAGTATTCTTCCTCCAATCTCCCTAAGGATCTTTCTAAAGTAATAGTATTTAAAGGTTTTGATGAACCTTTAGATATCAACTATCTTGGAGATAATAATAACCCTATAGATGTCGATCAAACTTTTGATTTCTCATCTCTGGGTAAAAGGCCAAGGTCATCTACCTTTCCTACTCGCCGATCGAGTAGAGAGTTTGAGAAAATAGTCCAAGAAGATTCGAGTAGCAAAATGACTAAATGTGAAACATCTAAACCCGCTTACTCGAGAAGTGATAGTGAAAATACGAACTACGTTTTCTCAACTGAGGAAGAACTATCGGCTTCTGAACAACCCAGTGTGCCTCAAGAAAGGAAAATCCCAGATGAAACCCCATTGAAACAATTTTTCCCAAAGGGAGTTACCCAGGACTACAAGGACAAGTGCTCGGCTTCTGAACAACCCAGTGTGCCTCAAGAAAGGAAAATCCCAGATGAAACCCCATTGAAACAATTTTTCCCAAAGGGAGTTACCCAGGACTACAAGGACAAGTGCTGCTCTAAATGTTGCCACAGATGGCACAACATCTTAGGAAATATTTCAGCCAATATTCAAAGAGACACACGCCACAACATCCTCAAACAGTACCAAATCCATCAGTTTAGACATGTCTGATTCAGACATTGAGGTATCTGCTTTCTCAGATAAATTATATTCTAAAGTTAACCATGATATGTGTGATTTTTACAAGAATAAAGTAATTAGGCTTAAGAGAGTGTTAGATATTTCTTTATGTACTGAATATGGTTTGGTAGAATTCTTAAAGGACATACAGCTTCTTGGTTCTGTCACTGAAAAAAGAACCATATGTTGATGAGATAGTAAGACTGTTTTATGCGAACTTAAGCTCTGCTTAGAGGATACCTCCTCAAAGAAATTTGGGAAGGTATATCTCTATAACAAGGTGTATCTTTTTACGCCTGCTATCATAAATCAATGTATTGGCCAAAATGTTGGAGATAATGTTAGAGAAGCTGAATAGGTGATAGATAATAGAGATGAAGTAATTGAATACCTCACTGGAGGTATAATGAAGAAATGGATCCCTAGATATCCAACCTCCAAACTAACAGCCCTGTTTTCCACTCTCCACAAAATTGCTATTCACAATTGGCTTCCTTCAATGAATGAGTCAATTGTGACATCTGAACAAGCCATCCTGTTGTATAAAGTTGGAAAAGGTTTGAAAGTTGATTTGAGAAAAATGACATTTCATCAAATTGCCAACTTGGCTGAGAAAGAATCAACTTCAATCCTTCTTTTTCCCTCTCTGTTCTACAAAGTATTAACAACCCAAAGCTTTGAGCCTAAGAGAGAAGACACTTTAGAGAAGGCTCCTGAGCTTTACACTGTAAATAAAACAATTTTAAAGAGCAAGGATCGAGTCATCGACTTGCCCTGGAAGAAGGAAGCTAAAAGTGAAAATGTTGCTAGAAATGTCACCAACATTCTGGGCAACACTGGTTCAGGACAGTCTACACTGTCTACAAAATGGCTTGTGGATCCAATTGGAAAAATTAACCAATAGAATTCTGAGGTTGATGTTGCAAGAAATGTCCTGATACAAGCTAGAGACCATTTCATGATGCTACTTTCTTCACAAAAAGAAGGAGATGATGCTGATGCAGGGAGAGGAAGCTAAAACTGCTATATTGCAAAGGAAGATAAAAATGTTATGTATGGGTAGAAAGTTATTGTATGATGAGCAAGGAGGAAGCTGAATGATGTTGTTGAATCTAAGTTGTAAATGTTTGTTTAATGGATTGATGTGGATATTTGTTGACAATGGTTTATTTCTAACTGTGTTTTGTATATATTGGATGATATGTGCTCATATTTTTTTAATCCTATGAATTGGTATGCACATGTTTGCTTGTATGCCATCACAAGTTAAGGGGGAGGATGACCTTGAAATTGTTGAACCATAAGTCAACTTTACATTTTAACGAGTTTTGTGAAGAAAGGCAAAAATGGGGAGATTGTTAATGTTGGATTTGATGTTGTGACATTTGACCCAACATATCTCCTGAAGTATTGATTTGAATATATAAGAATGTTGGGACAAATGTTGCACAACATTCAGACCAACATTTTCAGAACTGATTTTGCCTTACTTCACGTAATGATTACTATGTAGTAAATATAACTTGGCAAGGTAAAAAGGAGTTGGTAAACACGTGTGAAGAACGAGTCAATGCCGCTTCTTTTCATGAGGAACAACTCAAAGTTGTTAGAGGTTTTTGCTCCTTGATCGTCTCCAACTAATCCTACCAGCTGCCCACCTTTCCCTCAACCTCCACAACCAATCGATGAGCTTTTCAAGGAAGACTATCTGCTATAAATATAGAGGCTACTATAGTGAATCGATATCCAGAATCAGAAAGCCAAAATACCAAGAGAGCTCTCAGGATTTCATCTCAGAAATCTGGATAACCAGTGTTGTCTGAGTGTGTTGATAACATTCTATCCAATATTACAATTGATGTTTAGATTCTAGATTAGTTTTGTATGGAGCGACTGTAATGAGAGGTTGTTTATGTCTACTTACTTAGATTTTTCAGGCAGAAGTCATATGCGACTTCAACTTTTAATTCCTTTCCGTTTTATATTGTAAATCTGTAAAGAAAGGATTTTGTACTGTTGTTTATGTATATAATATATATGTACAATACATTTGGTCATTGACT
Source organism: Anisodus tanguticus (assembly GCA_034509755.1). Taxonomy (NCBI): domain Eukaryota; kingdom Viridiplantae; phylum Streptophyta; class Magnoliopsida; order Solanales; family Solanaceae; genus Anisodus; species Anisodus tanguticus. The sequence continues at coordinate 29,918,110 of CM067558.1, forward strand.
ATCATAAGTTATATAATATATATAACTTATGAAAATTTAACACTTTGTGTTCTTTAAATTCCGTTGCATTTACTCTTTAAAGTTTCTATTTTGCTAAGTGTTGTTACTGGTGTCGGACGACATAATTGCCGACATTCGGAAACAGAATTGGCATTCGGTTTATTTCATTTTGTTTTTATTTCCCATAGCGTTTGACACCCTTCGGTTTACATTAAAATCTAAGTATTTATTTGGTGTGAATATGTCTTAATCAATAAGATCTTGAACAAAGTCTTCATATCATTAAGAAGTTTTTTTGCATTGATAATTTTTACCACCACTTAGTTCATAACCACCAGCACCACCCCCAACCCCAACTCCACCACCACACCCACCACCATCACCCACCAACACTAATCACCTCTGCCATCACAATTAACCACCACTGGTAACTGTCGTCTCCAGCACCACTGCGGCCAGTCCTTACTACTAATCACCTCTACTATCAGAACTAGCACTGCCGCCAACTACCACCAACACCATCGTCAATCACCATACATTCTTCAGCCATCATCGTCAATTACTAACAACAACCAACTCCACCATCACAACCACCACCACCACCACCACTACTATCAATCGCCACCATCGTGCTAGTCACTACAACACCAACCAACTCCAGCATCACAACTATCACCACCACCATTACCATTAGTTACTAGCACCAATTATCACCACTACGTACAAATGATCTCCATCATTACTAGCAAACATAAATGTTTTATTTTTTATTAAATACCCACTCTGTCCAAAAAAGATTGGCATACTTTCCTTATTAGTTTATTCCAAAAAGATTGGCTCCTTTCTATATTTAGAAATAACTTAACTTTATGAGATCATTTACAGCCACACAAATATCTAAGATTTATTTTGGATCACACATTTCAAAAGTCTTCCTTTATTTCTCAAACTTTGTGTCAAGTCAAACTAGGCCAATCTTTTTGGGACGGAGGGAGTAATAATTTTATTTTATTAAATTTATATTTATATTTATTTTTAATAATTAATTACTTTTTTATTTGAATTATATATTTATTAAGTTTAAATAAATACATTATGCACATTAGATGTTGAAAAACAAATAGTCTTAATCATTCAATGTTCAGATCTAGAGACAACTTCTTAATCATTCAGATGTGTATTCAGATTCAGACGTCTTAATCTGAATAAAAACAAATGAGGCCTTAAGTGTAGATCAAGATCTGAGCTAGATAAGCGACTTGCGCTCAATAGGCACATTATATACTTGGTTTAGGTGGTCAATAGATAATAGGCACAATTGAGGGGGCTAGATGAAAAATGACGCCAAGTTAAGAGGATTATAAACAAAGTAAGAAGAAAATATGGAGCCTGTTTCACAAAAGAGGGTGCCTTCGTAATTCCAGTTCATAATAATCTTACGAGAAGAGAAAGATGCATTGGGCTCATCTCATGAAGGGAAAAAATGTAGTTGTCTTGTTTGCTGCCTCGACGCATTCCCTTCTCTCCTGGGTATTGTCCCACACAGAAAGAAAGAGCGCAGAGCCCCGGCTCGACCTATAGGTCTGCTAAGATAAAGCGAGGAGTTGAGCCTGAACTGGAGAACCGAAGTCATTTTCGAAACCATACTTCCTACAACTAGCATGTGTCCAGTCCGACGGAAACGCGTAGCGCAAATGAACCCAAGTTGTTATACTGAATCCCCCGATTGGGTCCGAAAGAAATCTAAGAATTTCTTGGGAATCTTACAAGATCCGTTCGCTCTTTTTTCTCTGATAGATGGTTATAACTTCATCTAGGTTCGAATTCTACTGAGAGGTCCACTAGAGATCAGAAATTGTTGACTCAAACCTCTCTATAATTGTCATTCGTTATAACAACATTTCACTAATGGCTTGATTTTCTCAGGAACCAATTTTTCATTATTTTTTTCTTCTCTATAATCATTCTATCTTTAACAACAATGTCATTCATTATAGCGGTACACTCTTCGTAAAATTACCTCTCTATAACATCCATACTAAAATATTAAGAAATATATTATGTATAAGAATAAAATATTAAAATATTAAAATATTTATGCTAAGCTCTTAGATAGCCTCCAAGAGAAAACTATTGAATTCCTTTTTGCTGAAATTTTTGACAAAATTCTTGCCTTATATTATTACTAAGAGACTGAAATTTATGAAATAACGTACAATCATAGAATTCTTAGTCAAACTTAAAACATTTAAATTCTCAATTAATTTTAGATGCATATGTTTCTTAAATTTTAATTCTTTATCGGTATGGTACAACTAGTTATGGATTTATTTTAATTTTTAATTAATGAGATATGAAAATCAATTGAGAGTTTAAAATTAACTAAGTATATTATTTTCGTTTATAATATAAAAATACAAAAAAGAAATTTATTTACGTACTTTTATTTATAACAATTAAATAAATGAGATATAAATATCAAATGTCAGTATATATATATAAAAGCAACTGAGCCATAAAAATTTGAGATAAACACTGACATTATAGATAAGTTTGGTTGTAGTACTTTATTACGTATGCATAAACAAACGTGGGAAGAGTGAAAAGAAAAAAGAGAAACGGTGTCAGGAAAAGAAGTGACAACTGGGCAAAGAGGAGTGGCCCACATTTGCATTTCTCACTCTCAAATTCATCATTATTATTTAGTCGCTTCTCCTTGTTTCTTCACTGCTCTTTTCTCTCTAAATTTCTCAAGGTAAATCATTTTTCTGTCTATAAATAAATCGCGATTTTATTAGTTTCAAATTCCGATGCATTAATTCTCTTCATTTATTAGATCTATGGTTTCATTATTTCTTCAATTCTTGGTTTTATGTAACGAATCTTTCCCGTGTTAGTTTATTGTTTGGCTAAGTTGTCCAAGAAAATTTCCAGTCTAAAATGTTTGCTGTTACACTCTGATGACTTTCAGAACACGGATTGTAATCTGTTGCATAGTGAAGTTTAAGGAATTGTGATAAGGTAAGAACTCCGTCTCAAATTATCTGTCCTGATTACTAAAAATATTTCTCTCAAATTATCTATCGTTTTAGAAGTACTCATTTTATCCTTAATATAATTTTATCAGTAATAGAAATGACACATAAATAGAGTAAATATTTAATAGAGAAAGTTTATAAATTACACATAAATAAGAGAAAGTAATATTGATACGTATTTCTTAGGCGGCGTGTAAAACAAAAAACCACAGATAGTTTAAGACGGAGAGAGTACAAATTTAACAATGGCAAGCTACCATTGTACTAATTAATCCCGACAGTTACTGTATCACATTAAGGAAAGATTACATTCTCCAGCTTAAGTCTCCGAGAATTGGTTGACAAATTGGTATAAGATGTGGTGTTGTCGAGTTTCTTTATTGTCCTTTGTCTTTTCTTTGGGGCAGGGTATCATTGTCAATTTTCTGCAAGCAGTGGCACATGCAGGATTTTAAAGTCATGGGTGCTCGCCGGGAAGAGCTCCTAAAGAAGAGGAGGAAAAGAATGAGTTTAGTTGTATTATGAGATTAGACTAAAAGTTTCATCTGTATTTTAAGGAAGATGAGATTGGATGTGGAAAAGAAAAAAGGAAAAAGCAAGTAAGGAGTTCTATTTTGGGATCAAGGGTTGGGGAAATTGGGAAAGAAAGTAAAAAAAAGGAAAAGGAAAAGGAAAAGAAAAAGTAAAAAAGAACGAAAATTAAGAACATGAAAAGGAAAAAAATTCATTAGCTTATTTAAGTGGAGAAGGTTAGAGGGTAGACCCATTGTCCACTGTGTTTCGAGCCTTGCGTCATTGGTCCTTGGGATTTATCAGTTATTAGAAAGGAAATGCATCAGCTGAAAACAGAATAATTGTTTGAAGCGACTCGATCCTGAACCACAAGCATTTGGCAGCCCAGCACCCGCATACTTGACCAGTGAGCCCATTCCTCTCGCACAACTTGGCGTGCTCACTCTATTTTAATGTAGCTTTATTCTTGATCAGTTATGCAAATATATTGAATGTGATAAAAAACATGGGTGCTTGAGCACCCACAGGGTTCTAGGTGGGTCTATCCCTAAATTGCAGCGTAAGTACCTAGTAAAGCGCAGGATGTATAATCTGAAATCTATTGGTGATGTATAATAATCTGAAAGTTATATTCTTGTGATAATATGCTTATTGGGACTATATGATTACCTAACAAGAAGTGTTTTGACGACTTTGAAGAAAGTGAATTGTCATTTCTGCTCTCACTCTCATCTAGAGATATCATTTCTACCTCTATTTATTACAACAATGACTATAGGAGGAAAGAAGTCTAAGACAAATTGAAGTTAGGCTCAAACATTTGTGTTTTTTCTTTTCTTTTTTGATCAGTAGACTCAAGACCTTTATTTTATGATGACATTAGTAGATATATTACTTGCACGTCAAGAGGACAGATTTAGAGGGCTTTTGCTTCGTTTTTTTCTTTTTCCTTGTTGTTTGTTTGTTTTGAGGGGTTATTCATCCTACGTGTATATTGACATGGGTTTCTTGTCAGACATATAGCTCGAAATTGATCATCTTCAGAAACTTTCAGCATTTTACATTCACATAGGACGATAACAGAGAATGGTCAAAAGGTTAGTTCAATTTGTTTGTTTGTTCATTCTTTATAATTTTCTCCGGGCACAAATGGTCAATCATAATGGCCTCCCACCCCTCCTCAACTCTGATTTTTTCGGTTGACCAGATATGGAGCGTTTTGAAGCAGGAATTATACCATGTTGCAGTGCCTAGAGGGGATCAAGCATTTAGGTGCTTCTCTGTTGAAATGTTGTGATCTGGACAGGCAATCAACAGCCTTTGATGATCCAGAGATCCTAGCACGAGAGACAGTTTGTATGCTATTGGAACACATCTGTTAACATCTAATTTCTGCTATCGGAAAACATAAAAAGAAAGATGAACCAAAAGAAATGTTTGTCTTACAAGTTTGTCCTTTTATAACGGCAGCATCTGGAAATCTATATTTGCATTTTGAAGATTGTGTTCTTTTAATTTAAAAGTAAAAAAACTTGCTTTATTTCATAATTCGTTATGTTGTTTTCGATGTCATGCTTTGTCAATTCATAAAGGTATTGGGAAAAGGAGGTGCAATATACCGATTGGAGATATGAGTGTCCTAATCTATATTGTTGATCGTATTGACTTTTCTACTAGCATAAATATTGTTATAAACCTATATAATCTCATTCTTGTTGCAGTTAGCGTCAGTGAGATTGAAGCTCTTTATGAGCTCTTTAAGAAGATTAGCAGTGCAGTGGTTGATGATGGGCTGATCAACAAGGTTTGTGTTTCATCCTTTGTTAAGTCTACAACTTTGGGAACTAGCACCATTGTGTTTGAGATATAGGTATTCTAGCAGTATAACTCTTCTTTAGGTTTCTTGCATGAATTCTTAATCAATCTTGGGTCCAAGGGCTTTGATTTTTGAGGTTATTACTAAACTGCAGGAAGAGTTTCAATTGGCACTATTCAAGACGAACAAAAAGGAAAGTTTGTTTGCTGATAGGGTGCGTTCTCCTTGCCAGATGCATTAATCTTTTCATTTTGCTTGGTTATTAATAATTTTGGTAGAGCGAAGGATGTTGCTTCCTGCATATTAGATCAACTAGTGATATCATTATTGACATCACAATTACTGTTTCCTAAACAATTGAAGATGCAGTATTAGTTGTTTTAATGGTTTATTTATAAGGATTCAAACATATTAATATCAGTGTTGAATCACTATGTATAATACATTTTTTTAGTTTCGGAAGTTGAATGATAAACAGCTTATCATTTTATTTCTTCCTACTTTGACTTATTTAATTGCAGGTGTTTGACTTATTTGACGCAAAGCACAATGGAATCTTGGGTTTTGAGGAGTTTGCTCGTGCCCTCTCTGTTTTCCATCCAAATGCCCCTATTGATGATAAGATTGAGTGTATGCGAGTTGCTTAATTATGTCAATAGTGTCACTTTGTGTAATCCTGCTTCTAATGGTATTGCTATTGTAGTTTCTTTTCAGCTATACGATCTCAAGCAACAAGGCTTCATCGAGAGGCAAGAAGTAAGTCTATCTTTCATAAGGTGAAGTAGTTACTTTCACTTATGAATGCAAATCTGTTGTAATATTTTGATTGTTCCTATGCTTTTCTACTTTTTAGATGCCCTAGTTTCAGTTGCTCTAGTTAGGGTAGTCTTGGAAATTTTATTCCACCTTTGATTCAGTTCCCTGGAATTCTCGACATAAGAAAAGTTTGGTTTCTATGCAGTTGAAGCAAATGGTGGTCGCTACCCTTGCTGAGTCTGGTATGAACCTATCAGATGATGTTATTGAGAGAATAATCGATAAGGTGCTTCATCAACCTACGTTTTGATACCTCTGTTAGCATGTCTTGCATTTAGTACACTGATGCAATAGTACTTTCGCGTCTGGGTTGTCTCCTTTGGTATCTATCTGGTTATAGTTTAGTTACATTGGAGTTTTGTCATTTTCAAGGATGATTTCTTGGTCACTTGGACCCTAAGTTGCACGGACTCTTCATTTTTGTTGTCATACCCGTCTCGACACGAGTGCGGGGTACGGTTGGGGGATTCGTGTGAGATTCGGTCAATCCACATCGGATACTTTGACCAGAGTCCATGGACAAATTTGGGTGGAAAATTGAGATTTGGATTTCTCAAAATAAAATATAAAATAGATTTAAGACATGGGAAACGACATACCTTCAATCCTTTTTAGCTTTTCCTCTTGGTCAATATTTGCTATTTATAAATGTTTTCTTTCTCATAGAAGAAAGGGATAATTTGTAAATTAATTATTAGCATGTTGAGTTTTTGACAATTAATTTATGTTTTTAATGCCCATGTTGGAGAATGAATGATTGAATTCTACAACATACATGTAAGTTTTCCACAATATCTCCCAAAATTTAGAATATCTTTATAGCTCTATTTTTATAATTTTGAGTTGTTTAGCCGAATCCCATCATACTTGGATACGTACCCCCGAATCTTAAAATTTAGATTTTATGAAATCCGACCCTCGTATCCCCATCCGTGTTAGATACCCGCACCCGAGTCCGAGCAACTTAGCTTGGACCTACAGGGAAAAGAAGCACCACCATCCCCTGTGGTTTCTTTTAGAATGATGTCTTGATAATGGACCTAAAGGAAACAAAGAACCCCGAATTCCTAGTGTCGAACATATCATTAAAACGTACTTTCTTAGGAGCTAATTCTTTTTATGGTATGGGTAATTAGTTTGTCGGCAACTGATATAAGAGATCAGGTGGTGTTGCCTGAAGCTTGTATTATCTCTCACAAGTAAACATTATTAGAGACAATTTAGTGATTTCAATTTTGGATTTATGCTGTAATAGAATGATGGAATATCTCTGAATCTGATGTGTGATACTAGAGAGAGGAAGTCTACCTTCTCTCTAAAAATCCATAAGCTACAGTAGAGTTTCATACTTCTCTTCCACTCTCTGGCGACTATGTCAGTGTTCAGGAAAGCGTGATGCGGAAAAAAGCGATAAGGCCCCGCTTCACGCTTTAAGCGAAGCGTGCAGCGAAGCGACGACTTCATTGAAGAGAAGCACAATTTTTAAAAGAAGACCAAAATAAACCTTGTACAGAGACTTCATATATAAGAAAATGTTTCAATTTTAAAACTAAAAACGTGGATAGCAAAACTACCTAATGAACTTATTAATAAATAATCAGAAAAACTACCTAATGAACTGCTTAATAAATAAAAATCAGGAAAAATGTAACTAATGCATTGACTAATCTAATGCAGAATCCAGAAAAAAGGAAGACTAAAAGTTGCACTGTCTAACTAATGAACTGCCAGTTACTGATACTAATGCAATTAAATTATAAAATGAAAAAACTAAAAACAAGAAAGAAAGAAAGAAAGAATGGACAAAAAACATAAAGAGGAACAATCCAGACCACCAGTTACTGTCTCCATTCTCCAACTGAAAAAAACAGAGGAAGCAACAGAGTCCCTCCCAGCGACTCCAGTAACTGCGATCATGAATGGGAAAAAAATTAGCCAGCACCTCCCCAGCAGTGAGCCATCGACGAAGAGGAGAGGAGAAGAAAAGAAGAAGAGAAGAAGAAAGAAGATAAGAAGAGATGATGACATATATGAAGAAGGGAAGAGCCCTAGTCTGCGTCGCTGAAGAAGTCGCACCAAGAAGACTCAATGTCTCTGAAAGAAGTCGCACCAAATAACCCTAGTCTGTGTCTTTTTATTCTAAAAAGAGTCGAAGCGTACACTTCGCTCGCTTTCTCCGCTTCGCACGCTTCACGCTTCAGGGGTTGAAGCACCCGCTATTGTTCATCTCTCTTGCTTCAGCTATCTGAAGCGCCAGACTCCCGCTTCGCTTCGCTGCACCCGCTTTCCCAAACACTGGACTACGTCACAAAATATCTCGAATGCAAATAATATATTGGACTACATAGCGATGTAAGTTGAACTCTATCATTTGCATTTGTAACAGGGGAGAGGAAAACTTTATTCCTTCCCAGAGAAAGATAGTTTGGTGTTATCTATATTTATGGACCACAAGAAAGAAGTGAAACGCAGGATTTGAGGTTTGAATTGGCGGAAGTTAAAGTGCTAGGCAAATGGCCTTGGGTGATTGATGGGGATTCACTTTCACTAGGTTTACTCTAGAAAGAACAAAAATATCTAGTTTTAAGTTAGTCTAAGGTAAACTCTGATTGTATAAAAATTGTGATGGTAAATTAATTAAAAAAAATGATGGTAGACCCAGTGTTGTGAATGGGAGCGCCTCGTCGCCTTTGGCGAGAGGTGAAGTGACCTGTTATTGCCTTTTAGGTTTCAGGCGAGATGCAGTCCGAAAGGCGACACCTTTTGTTTTAAACGAGATGAAGAAGCAAAATAAAAATTAAAGTTTATATCGTCGGACTTAAGCTAGGGTTTTTACGCATTTCTTCTTCTGTTTCTCTGGGTTTTTGGTACGTTTCTTCAGTTCACTCCTTCAGCTAGGGTTTTTGGTACGCAACTTCACTCCTTCAGGTATGTTTCTTCTTCTCCTTTTTTCTTCAGAACTTGTACTTCCTCCTTCTCCTTCTTCTTCTTCTTCAGTTCTTCTATTTCCTTCTTCTTCTTCAGTTCTTCTATTTTCTTCTTCTTCTTTAGTTCTTGGTTTTTTCCTCTGTTTCTTTCCTTTGTTTTCTTTCTCTTCTAAGTTCTGCCCAGTTTTTTCTCCTCTGCTTTTGTCCTCTGAATTGTTGATAATTGATAATTCTTTTGTCCTATGTTCTTCCCTAATAATTGATAATGTTTTGCCTATAAACAATAGGTTCAATTTTTTTATTATTTATATATGCAATTAAATATTTTAATTTTTTGGTATCAATTGGCACCGCACTTCAAAAAGGCGAGTGCCTCGCCTCTCGCCTTTAAAAAACGCGAGGCAGGCCCTTGTCGTCGCGCGCCTTCCAAAACACTAGGTAGACCTACTTTAATAGGAATTTGAAGATATAATTAAGTAAATAAAAATGTGTCCTCTCTGTGATGAAATGGCCACATACTTCAAACATGTTATCCTACCTTGTCAAAAATCATGTTATAAGAGCAAGTATAGATCGGAGGCTCAAGTCTCACTGCCACACTTTATGAAAAATAATATCCACGTTCTTGGCCCATGTAAAAGGATTAGGCATGCACGTGAGGAGCGTGTTTAAGATATAATTAAGTAAAAAATGTACCAATAATTAAGTGTCACACCCCGATTTCGAAGAGCGTGATTGACACTTATCGAGCAACTACCCATGCCAAGCGAACCAGTACACATCTCAGTCAAGTACCAAATATTAATAAGAATTTTGGTGAATTTTTACCCTATAACAAAAGCATACCATTAATCTTTGTAGTCGACCAAACAACAATTCAACCAATACAGAATATCTTGAACCATCAACAATAACAAGATAATAATTCAAAGCCCAAAAACATCCAAGATCAAAATCCACCTCCCTTAGACTAGCATTTACTATAAATCCGAATATAAGAGTCTAGGGACACAATCCAATAATAACAAAAAGAAAGATGGATAGAGTAAAGGCGCCACCCGAAGATCCTGATACACTTTGTAGTGCTGGATGAATAGAATACCTCGAACTGTGTGCCTCATCAAGCAACAAATGCCTCAACTTATCCACATCTGGTACACAACCAATCACCGTACTGAAGTACCCATCACTATCAATCACAAAACCAGGCTCTGTCAACAAAAACCTTCTCTTCAAGCTCAACCAAGTAGGGATCCTCATACTGACTCTCCCTAATTTGTGTAACCAATGAAGATCGTGTCAACACCAGCTAGTGATCTGCTCGAAACAGTGGGATCAATTCCAACCCTCTAGTTAGCCAAAGTCTGAACCTCAATAGCTATAGGTTTCCTTTCCACAACCAAACTAGCCAAACTACCCATTGACTTCTGACTCCAGGCGTCTGCCACCACATTTGCCTAACCTGAATGATACAAAATGGTGATGTCATAGTCTTTTAGCTGCTCGAGTCATCTTCGCTGCCTCAGATTCAAGTCCCTTTGGTCGAAGATGTATTGTAAACTCTTGTGGTCAGTGTAGACCTCACATGCCTCACCATATAGATAATGATGCAAAATCTTCAAGGCAAATACCACCGTTGCCAGCTCCAAATCATGGGTGGGATAATTATTCTCGTGATTCTTCAGTTGCGTAGAAGCATAGGTTATCACTTTTCCGTTTTGCATCATAACACACCTAAGACCTAAACATGAAGCATCATAGTGTATTAGTAGGAAGAGTCAAGATTAGAGCGGTAGTCAAAACAAACTTGAGCTTCTGAAAACTATCTTCACATTCATCTATCCATTGAAGTTGACCCCCTTATGTGTCAATCTAGTCAACGGGGTTTCAAGGGTTGAAAATCTCTCTACGAACCGCCTGTAGTGGCATATTAGGCCAAGGAAACTGCAGATATCCATAGGCGTGTAGTAGGTCTAGGCCAATTATGAATCGTCTTTATCTTCTTCGAATCCACTCGAATCCCATTTGTAGTTACCATATGACCATGATATCATGTCAAGCCAAAACTCAGATGGGCATATATCTCATGGCTTGAACAGTCAACAAGTGAAGTGTGAGCATCAAAGACATGCGGGTTCGGCACATACATTGATTATACCAGAGTGAAAGGGGGAAAGAATCATTATAGACTTCATGGTAGGCTTGCCACATACTTTGAGGAAGCATGATTCAGTTTGGGTGATAGTTGATAGACTTATCAAGTCAATGTATTATCGATTATCACTACTTATTCAGCGTATCAATTGGCACAAATATTTATTAGAGATTGTCCACTTGCATGGATCACTTATTTCCATCATCTTAGATTGAGGTTCCCAGTTCAAAGCTCAGTTTTAGTAGTCTTTTAGAAAGAATTGGATACACGGGTCGAGCTTCACAACATTTCATCCGCAGACTGATGGGTAGTCCGTGTTGACTATTCAGATTCTAGAGGATATACTGCGAGCATATGCTATTGACTTTGGAGGTCATTGATTGCATTTGTCATTACCTAAATTTGCCTATAATAACAACTACCAATTCAGTATCCAAATGGCACCGTTTGAGGCATTATATGGTCGTCAGTGTCATTCTCCAGTCGGTTGGTTCGAATCGGGTGAGGTGAAGTTATTTGGCCTAGAGTTGGTGTAGCCGACCTTAGACAAGGCCAGGATTATTCGAGATCGGGTTCAGACAACACAGAGTAAGCAGAAATCTTATACTGATGTGTGGAGACATGATCTTGAATTCATGGGGGAGAGCATGCATTGCTCAAGGTATCCCCTATGAGAGGTGTGATAAAGTTTGGGAAGAAAGGAGGTATATCGAACCTTCTGAGATCCTAGAGCGGATTGACTCAGTTTCTTGTAGGCTTGCTTTGCCTCCCGGCGTGGGGTGAATTTGGTTTTGCAAATGTCGATGCTTAGGAAGTATGCTTGGGATGATAGCCACGTCATATCAGCTAGTACAATTCAGTTGGATAAGAATTTATCTTACGAGGAGACTCTGCTAACCTTGTTGGACAAGCAGGTTCACAAATTGAGGTCGAAAATGCTTCATTTGGTTAAAGTGTTGTAGAGGAACCATCTGTATGAGGCAACCTGGGAGACTGAGGAGGACACGCGGAGTAGATACCCACAATTGTTTGAGACTTCAGGTACGCTTTCTTACTTCGTTAAAGGACGAACGAGAGTTTAATTGAGGGAGAATGTAATAATCCAATATTATTAATATAGATATAATTTATGAGATGGAGGATTAATTAAGAGGTCAATGAGCCTAATTTATTATTATATTTGTTAGTTGGATAATAAAGTAATTTGGACAATAGATGGTGAAAAAAGTGGGCCAGGCCGACATATTTCCTTCTGGCCGACATATAAGGACCTAGGGTGAAGAGAAAGAGTAACAAGACTCAGTTCATTAGCTAATGCATGCATAAAGGGATGGCGCATTGTAATGGGAAATACAATTGCTATCATTTTAATTTGGTTAACTTATCATTTGTGTGGAGAGCTATTGTGGAGAAAATCCAAGTATTGGGTATATAATTATCCAGCAATAGTATATTTAATTGTATTGAAATGATATAGGTATCATTATGTCTTGGCAATGATTAAGGTAATGATTGAACTTGTAGAATTGGATATAAGATTGAGATTTACAGAATGAAATCTTGGTATCAGAGTTTACGCTTTAAAGTCTTGTGAGTCAAGAAGCAGTGTCCTAGTAGAGTATTGTTATCGATATGTTGTCGACCATATTTATAAATAGGAGGTTATATGGGAATTTTAGGAAAGCTCCCCTTCATTCTTTCATTTTTGTCATGCGATAAAATTTGAAATAAGGTCTAATCCTTGAATGTTTTCATCACCGATAGTGAGTACGAGATCGTCCCTGGGAGGACTAAAGGAGGCACCACCAGTGCAAGCTATGCCTAGGGCACGTGGTAGGCCGAGAGCTCAGATTGGTGCTCAGACTACTCAGCCTAGGACCGCAACTACTAGGGCTACTGGAGGTAGGCCCCTTATTGTTGGGCAAGCTAGAGTATAGCCGCCTGTGGTACTTAAGGCACATGATGTTCCGGTACAGACTACAGTTCCTGGACCTATCGTTACTTTTCCAGCGAATGTGTTAGTGAGACTATTGAGCATCTTAGGTCTTATTCTTCTCGACCAGTTGAGGTGCCAACACCACCAGTTGCTACAGTGGAACATGCTACTATTGGTACTTAGATTTCTGCTGCTATTCCTATGGATTAGTAGCCTATCCCAGCTGCTGAGGCTGTCTTATTCCTATTGTGGCTCACAAGCTTGTGATAGCGTTGGGTGGAATCGTAACCTTTTACTGCTGCTGGTGATCCTAGTGTGAGGAAGATAGAGTCTTTTAAGAAAATCTTTCCTCCTGAGTTCTATAATTCTCCATTTAATACTACAGCCCATTAATTCATAGAGAAGTGCGAGAAGATCTTTCTTATTATGGGTATTAAAGACTCACATGGGGTAGCCTTTACTACCTTTCTGTTATCTGCCATAACTCAGCCTTGGTTGGTTTCTTATTAGAGGAGCAGGCCAGTTGGATCTCAACCACTCACTTGGAGCGAGTTAGTGGCCTTATTAATGGAGTAGTTTATTTCACAGAGTTACCGTGAGAAGAGGCGATGGCAGTTGGAGCATGGAGCCATCACTGTGGTTGAGTATGATACTAGGTTCACTAATTTGGCTCATTAGTAGAGCACTGAAAGATGAAAGTCCAGCCAGTTGGGCTGGTTTAGAACCCTGACCTCTACCACCCCTAGCCCAGATGGGCACTGCTAGTAGGGGCCAAAAGACGAGTCTTCTTCATGTCCCGCTCAACATCCTTATTGGTCTGCATAACTTCAACCCGAGTGGCAGTATCAACAATATTCATATATGAACCATGACAACTCTCAACCACTATCATAACTCGGATACCATATTGTAACCTATTAACAAACCTAATTATCTTGTCCCTACTAGTAGGGACCAAATGAGGCACATAACGAGCCAAATCAGTGAACCTAGCATCATACTCGGCCACAGTCATGGCTCCCTTCTCCAACTGGCGCCGTCTCTCCTTACGCTGACTCCGTGGAATGAACTTCTCCATGAATAAGTCCACAAGCTCGCTCCAAGTGAGCGGTGGAGATCCAGCTGGCTTGCCCCTTTGATAAGAAACTTACTAATAGCATGTTTGGCCAAGCTTCTAAAATCTACTTATTTTGAAAAGTATTTTTTTCAAAAGTGCTTTTTAAAAAAATACTTTTAGTGAGAAGCGATTTGTGTTTGACTAATCAATTTAAAAAGTACTTTTGTGCAGCAATTTATGTTTGGCTAAGCTTTTCAAAAAGTGCTTTTAAATGTCAAATTACGAATAAGGACATGTATACAACAACAACAACATACCCTGTGAAATCCCACAATGTGGGGTCTGGGGAGTGTAGAGTGTACACAGACCTTACCTCCACCTTGGTAGGTAGAGCAACTGTTTCCGAGAGACCCTCGGTTCAAGACAAAACATAATCAGGCAAAGCAAGCAAAGCAAAATAATGTATGAGAAACGGTCAGACTCAGACGATAAATTAAAGCATTGTGGACATGCATATAGTAAAAATCAAATACGCAATGGTAGCGTATTCTAACAACAGGAAGCACTAGCTAACAGGAAGCAATAGCTAACACAACTAAATAAGATAAATAAATTACACTAAAGAACACATAGCATCAGGAATCAAACTAAGTGTGACAGGCTAATCGAGCCTACAGTAATAACACTACACTATCATTTTGTAAGCGTAAAGAGGACTACGCTCGACTACCTACTACCTTTCTACCCTAATTCGTGTCATCCACAACCCCCTTTCTAAGGTCATGTCCTCAGTAAGTTGTACCTGCGCCATATCCCGTCTAATCACCTCTCCCCAATACTTCTTTGGCCTACTTCTACCGTTTCTGAATCCGTCCATAGCCAACCTCTCACACCTCCACACTAGGGCATCTGTGTCTCTTCTCTGCACATGCCCGAACTATCTCAACCTCGCTTCCCGCATCTTATCCTCCACGGAGGCCACTCCCACTTTATCCCGGATATCATCATTCCTAATCTTATCTCTCCTTGTATGCCCACACATCCATCTCAACATCCTCATCTCTGCAACTCTCATCTTTTGTATGTGCGAAGTCTTGACTGGCCAACACTCTGCCCCATACAACATAGTCGGTCTAACCACCGCTCTATAGAACTTGCCTTTAAGTTTAGTTGGCACCTTTTTGTCGCACAAGACTCCAGATGCAAGCCTTCATTTCATCCACCCTGCCCCAATACGATGTGTGACATCGTCATCAATCTCTCCATTTCCTTGGATAATAGACCCTAGGTATTTGAAGCTTCCTTTCTTCGGAATGACCTGAGTACCAAGCCTTACCTCCACGCCTGTCTCAGGATTGCTCCCGTTTCTGAATTTGCACTCCAAATAATCTGTCTTGGTCCTACTCAACTTGAACCCTTTAGACTCCAGAGTCTGTTTCCAAACCTCCAGCTTGTCGTTCACTCCGATGTGAGTCTCATCAATCAGGATTATGTCGTCTGCGAGAATAAGGACATGAATAGATGTACTTAATAATCAATAGTATTATTAAGTAAATAAATAATTTAAATATTTATAATGAAAGACTATGATTAAGTTTTCATTTAAATTATTCAAGAAATCAGACCTTGTGAAAAATGAGTAGTTGATCACGTTGAAGATGATATTGCCGTCGAACTATTGCAGTTGAAGGCTTGGTGTAGAATATTGTATTATTACTAGGTTTAATTAAGTAGGGTTATTATGGTATATAACTTCTTTTACTAAGGATATTATTGCGAAGACAAAAATTAAAAACTGCTTCTGCTTCCGGGGGAAAATTATTTTTTTTAGCTTCTAAAAAACTGCTTCTACTACTCCCCAACGCACTTGTTTTTCTCCAAAATCTTGGCCAAACAACTCATTTTTTTTATAATAGGAACTTATTGAAAAAGATAAGTACTTTTGGGG
Organism: Anisodus tanguticus; assembly: GCA_034509755.1. NCBI lineage: Eukaryota > Viridiplantae > Streptophyta > Magnoliopsida > Solanales > Solanaceae > Anisodus > Anisodus tanguticus. Next base: position 29,934,316 of record CM067558.1, read on the forward strand.
AAAAATAAGCTTGTCCAAACAGTCTATAAGACCAGCTATGACAGATACCAGAAAAAGTAGTAAAGGCTACCCCATGTGAGTCTCTAATACCCGTAGTAAGAATGATCTTCTCACACTTCTCTATGAATTTTCGGGTCACAGTAGTAAATGGATTATTATCAATCTTTGGAGAAAGAATTTCAGGAAAGACTTCATCTTTCTCACACTATCATCACCAGCAATAGTAGAAGGTTGCGTTCCACCCAACGGTGTCATAGGCTAGGGAGTCACAATAGGAATCATAGTCTCAGCAACTGGGATAGGTTGCTGACCCACATAATAGTAGTGAGAATCTGAGCACCAATAGTAGCATGTCCCTCTATAGCAGCTGGTGGTGTTGGCACTTCAACTGGTTGAGGAGAATGAGACTCCAAGACACTCAATAGTCTCACTAGCATATTTGTTGGAAGAGTAATGGTAGGACCCGAAACTATAGTCTTTACGGGAACATCCTGCACCTCAAGTACCACAGGCTGCGCTACTCTAGCTCGCACAGCAGTCGAGGGCCTACTTCCAATAACCCTAGCAGTTGCGGTCCTAGTGTGATCTCTCGATCTACCTGGTGCCTCCTATAGTCCTCCAGGGGACGATATCGTTCTCACTATCTGTGACGAAAACATTCAAGGATTAGACCTTAATTCAAACTCTATCTCACATGACATAAATGAAGGGAAACTTTCCTAAAATGTCTCTGTAGACTCCTGTTTAATATGGTCGACAACATATCCATAAACAAGACTCTACTAGAACACTGCTCCTTGACTCACAGGACTCTAAAGCGTAATTCTGATACCAAGTTCTCATTCTTTAAATCTCATATATAATTACCTTAATCATTTGTTCTTAAATCATTGCTATTATATAATGATAACTATATCATTTCAATGCAATTAAATACACTATTGTTGGATAAAAAAATAGGTATATATATAGCTTATATTGAATTTTCTCCATAATGATAAGTTAACCAAATTAAAATGATAGCAATTGTATTTCCCGTTACAGTGCGCCATTGGCCGCTTTCAAAGCAACCTCTCTTTGCATTAGCTAAATGAACCAAGTCCTCTTTTACTCTTTTTCTCCACCCTAGGTCCTTATATGTGGGTTAGCTAGGAAAGATGTCGGCCTAGCTCACTTTTTCACGTTATTTATTGTCCAAGATTACTTCATTACCCAACTAACAAGTGTAATAGTAAATTAGGTCCACTGACCGCTTAATTAATCCTCCATCTCATAAGTTTTAATTATATAATGATGTTGGGTTATTACATTAAGTAAATGTGAAAGGAGGTTGGTCAGCAATAAGAAGTGATACTTTTCGACGGGTAGTATTGTAGCATTTATTGAAAGTGTGCTTGATGAGATACTCACATATCCATTTTTACACCCAATCCCTGCAAAAGTGGTGAAGCTACTAAAAAAATTAAGAAAGATTTTCTATGCGAAGTTGACTTGGAAAGGCACAAGTTATACCTGGTATGATGGATGACAATAATGATGTCTAAAATATGGGCGGTTTGGGATATAAAAATTTGAAACTGCATAATGAGAAGCCTTCTTTTAAACTGGCTATATAGATTTAGCGATGAAAAAGTTTGATGGAGGAGTAACCATAACAAGTTTGGAATAGGTAGACACTGGCAAATAGGAAGACCCCATGAAATGTCTATTTGGAGATGGATAAGCAGTTATTAAGAATTCTTTAAATCCCCCAGGGTTTAGTTTAAATGGTAAAGGTTAAGGGACTTGTGACCTAGGTTACAGTTCGAGCCATGCGTCATGCGAATTAAGCCTGGTATTTAAGTAGAGAAGAGTAGAGGGGCAGGACCACTATTTCCGAATTTCGAAGGTTGCGGTAAGCTCTAAGGGTTGGGTCCAAACGGATTTCTCAGTCATTAAAAAAAAGAGTTCTTCAGAACAGTACAAATAACTGTTAGGGATGGAAGGAAAACAGGCATAGGCAGAGAGTATAGTAAGTTGTCCTTTGTCTTTAGAGGCATAGATGCAGCATTGTCTTGTTTTTATAGAAATTTAGGTTTCGTTTGGTTTGGAAGCAAGTTATGCAGGGATTGTGAAAGAGCGATTAGTATTGCTATTGTAGTCAAGGGACTATAATGGAGGGATTATTTATTATTAGTTATTTGATTTGTTGTATAAAAACTTATACCAGTTTAAAAGAAATGGAAATATTTATTCATTCTGAATAAAATAAAATATTTTTTACTGTATGAAGGTCAGTTTTGTCATTTTAGTAATTTTAATCCATGCATTTTTAATACCTACATTTTATTCTGCATTCTATCTTGTATAAAATTATATATAGATTCTCGCATAACTGATGTGTGTATTAGTTCTGCAAAAAAGTAAAACATGAACCAGTATTAACAATGCTAGATTCTATGTGGGGATTATTTCTTCCTATTTTGTAACCAAATGACACCTAATTTTACACATGTTGCAATTGAAATATAAACCTGATGTAAATATTTTTGTGCACTTCTCTTGAGCTCCTTCAAATGTAAGCGAATCAAGGTCCTTCTCCTTGATAAATTAACACCTTCTTGGTGCATATCTATGAAAATTACTTATAACACAATAAATAAAAGTCCTCCTTGATAAATTAACACCTTCTTGGTGCATATCTATGAAAATTACTTATAACACAATAAATAAAAATAAAAGAAGGCATAGAACCATCTGAAATGTAAATTTAGAGGCATGGAACCATCTGCAATGTGAATTTAGAGGCATGAAACCATCTGCAATATGAATTTAGCGGCATGGAACCATCTGCAATGGTTATCATATTTATTTCTAGTTCATCCTTCTGGCCCAATTTTTATTCCCGTAGTAGAGGTTTCTCATGAATTTTACTGTTTAACTAATGTCTCGCTTCTTCGTCAGACTTTTGAAGAAGCTGATACTAAACACGATGGAAAGATTGATAAAGAGGAATGGAGAAGTTTGGTCTTGCAACATCCTTCACTTTTGAAGAACATGACCCTCCAATATCTCAAGTGAGTGGCACATCTAATCTTGACATTACTCCATTTATTATCATGTTTTCGAACTGTGGTATTTTCCATACTATGTTCATGGAATTGATTGGCTCAAATATCTTTCTCATTTAAACAGGGACATTACGACTACATTCCCGAGCTTTGTCTTTCATTCCAGAGTTGAGGATACCTGATTTGGGATATACATGCTGAGTTGTTAGGAGAACTAGTTTTGCTATTTACTTTTCCTGTTTCGTTTAGGGCAATGGATGTTTGGATACTGTTCTTTGCTCTTCTTCTTTTCTCCTCGTCTTAAATTTTAATATTTTCTTGATTTGTTATTCATTTTGAGTGTAGTGGTTCTGTATTTTGTTGCCTAGTAATAAATGGCTGGTTTCCCATTCAGTTATGTTGTGTATGCTTGTAATTGGTTCACAGTGCACGTAGACTTTGGCAAGAATATGCTTAGGGGTTGTTTGGCAGAGTGTATTAGAGAAAATAATGCATGCATTAGCTTTGTGTATTACCAATAGCTTGTTTGGAACACTTTCATCCCATGTATAATTAATGCAAGCATTAGTTATGCATCCTATTTGTTATTATCCTATGCATAACTAATACCTAGCAAACCATGATATTAGCAATGCAATGGGTTTTAATGCATGCATTACCATGGTTAAAGACACAATTGCCCATGAAGTCCCTCACATAGTATAATATGGAGGGTGTTTTTGTAAACAATCAATTATTTTTAGAAATTATGCAATGCATGTTATTTCTAATACATCAAACCAAATGGTGGATAAAAAATAATCCCTGCATAAACTAATGCCAGCATTACTAATACACTCTATTAATCATTATTCTTATACTCTACCAAACGGCCCCGCCTTTAGGATTGTGCAGGTATCTAATTCGTGCAAGGGAAACAAGTATCACCTAATTAGCATTATGTTGTTGTTTGGTTTAATATAGGATAAAATTATGCTAAATAATCATTTAATTGTTACTAGACAACTACCTAATTCAACAACAATAACAACATACCTAGTGAAGTCTCACAACGTGGGTTTGGGGAGGGTAGAGTATACGCAGACCTTACCTCTACCTTGGTAAGTAGAGAGGTTGTTTTCGAGAGACCTTCAGCTCAAGACAAAGCATAAGCACAAGCAAAGTAAGAGAGACGATCAGACCCGGATAATAAATTTAAAGAAGTATGAAAATGGTGGTAACAAAAGTGAATAAGTCATGATAAAACATTCTGAAAAAAAAAGAATCAGTAACTAACGCAGGTATAAGATAAACAAAGTACACGAAAGAACATACAACAACAGAAATCAAATAATAGGGGACTATAAAATAATACCGCGCCTACTAGTATGATAGGCTACGCAGGGCTACAATAATAACACCACAACTACCAGTATGTAAGCGTAAGTAGGACTACGCTCAGCTACCTACTACCCTTCTACCCAAATCTGTGTCCTCCACAACCCCCTATTTAAGGTCATGTCCTCAGTAAGTTGCACCTGCGCCATATCCTGTCTAATCACCACTCCCCAATACTTCTTCGGCCTACCTCTACCCCTCTTGAACCTGTCCATAACCAACCTATCACACCTCCGCACTGGAGCATTTGTGCCTCTCCTTTGCACATGCTCGAACCATCTCAACCTCACTTCCCGCATCTTATCCTCCACCGATGCCACTCCCACTTTGTTCCGGATATCATCATTTCTAATCATATCCCTCCTTGTATGCCCACACATCCATCTCAGCATCCTCATCTCCGCAACTTTCATCTTTTGGATGTGCGAAGTCTTGACTGGCCAACACTCCGCCCCATACAACATAGTCGGTCTAACCACCACCCTATAGAACTTGCCTTTAAGTTTTGGTGGCACCTTTTTATTGCATAAGACTCCAGATGCGAGTCTCCATTTCATCCACCCTGCACCAATATGATGTGTGACATCGTCATCAATCTCTCCATTCCCTTGGATAATAGACCCGAGATACTTGAAGCTTCATTTATTTGGAATGACCTGAGTACCAAGATTCACCCTCACACCTGTCTCATGGTTGCTCCCATTACTGAACTTGCACTTCAAGTATTCTGTCTTGGTCCTACTCAGCATGAACCCTTTATACTCCAGAGTCTGTCTCCAAACCTTCAGCTTAGTGTTCACTCTGTTGTGAGTCTCATCAATCAGGACTATGTCATCTGCAAATAACATACACTATGGCACCTCCCCTTGAATTTGTTGCGTCAGTCCATCCATCATCAAGGCAAATAAGAATAGGCTAAGAGCTGATCCCTGGTGCATCCCCATCATTATTGGAAAGTGTTCCGACTCTCCTCCTACTATCCGTACCATGATCTTGGCTCTATCATACATATCATTGATCTCCCTAGTGTACGCCACATGTACACCTCTAACCTCCAAACATCTCCATAGAACCTTCCTAGGGACTTTGTCGTATGCCTTCTCGAGGTTGATGAATACCATATGTAAGTCTCTCTTCCTCTTCCTATACTGCTCCACCAATCTTCTAATAAGATGAGTGACTTCTGTAGTCGAATGCCCCGGCATGAATCCAAACCGGTTCTTGGAAATAGACATGACTCTTCTCACCCTCATCTCCACGACCCTTTCCCAAACTTTCATAGTGTGGCTTAGCAGCTTGATACCCCTATAGTTGTTGCAACTCTGGATGTCACATTTGTTCTTGTACAAAGGGATCATTGTACTCCACCTCCATTCTTCAGGCATTCTTGCTGTCTTAAAAATGACATTAAACAACTCCATCAGTCACTCCAAACCTGCCCTACCTTTGCTCTTCCAAAATTCAATTGGGATCTCATCAGGCCCTGTCGCTCATCCCCTGCATATCCTACGAACAACACCCTTAACCTCATCAACCTTAATACTTCTACAATATCCAAAATTCGGGTATTACTTCAGATCTCTCAGCACAATGTCTTTATCTCATTCTTCGTTCAAGAGTTTATGGAAGTAATAATGTCACCTCCGTCTAATACGCGCGTACACCACTAGTACTTTGTCGTCCTCGTCCTTGATGCACCTCACGTGATCCAAATCACGGGACCTCCTCTACCTCGCCTTGGCTAGTCTGTACAACTTCTTATCCCCGCCTTTTTCCTCTAATTCCACATATAGGTGTTCAAAAGTCACCGTTTGCGCCGCCATAACTGCTAGCTTTGCCTTCTTCCTCGCCATCTTATGTAATTTCGTATTCGTCCATTTCTCTACATCATCCTTGCTTTCTACCAATTTGGCATACGCCATTTTCTTTGTTTTCACCTTCTCTTGAACTTTACCATTCCACCACCAGTCCCCTCGATGCCCACCACAGCTACCCCGCGAGACCACTAACACTTTTCTAGCTACCTCCAAAATGCAACGGAATAACCTTGCAGTCTTTACAATGACCGTTGTCAACCTTCCTAAGGAGAAAAACATATATATGAGTCTTAGCCACCGAACTACAGAAAGTCACCAAGTGCTCCTCCTTCTTCAATAACCTCGAATTGGCTATCACCATTCCAAAATATTTAGCGAACTCCAAAAGTGAGATGCCTCTCATGTTCCTGTCCCCAAGGACAAAACCTCCATGCACGTTGTCATAACCTTCCGAACGTAACCCGATATGTCTATTGAAATACCCTCATACAAATAACTTCTCAGTGGGTGGTATACCTCCCACCACCTCATCCAAATCCTCCCAAAAACACCTCTTCTCCTCCTCGTTCAAGTCGGTCTGCGGTGCGTAAGCACTAATAATGTTCATAGTGAACCCTCTAACTACCAACTTAATCACCATCATCTTGTCATTGACCCTCCTAACCTCTACCACTTGATCCCTTAGCTCGATGTCTACCAAAATGCCTACCTCATTCCTATACCTCGACCTACCCGAGAACCATAACCTATACCCATCCACATCCTTAGCCTTAGGTCCTACCCATTTGGTCTCCTGGACACATGCTATATTAATCCTCTTTTTCTTAAGAATCTTAACTAGCTCTACGTATTTTCCTGTTAAAGTCCCAATGTTCCAAGACTCTATTCTTAGCCTAGCATCTCCCTTACCCCACTTAGCCCCTAACCCTCGCCTCCATCCCCGACCGAGAACATGACCCTAATGAAGCATCATTTACCAATGCCACTAAAACAAATATAAACTGATCAAGATTTTACACTAAAAGGAGAAGGAATCAATACTATAACACAAGTCCGCAAGAATGTAGAAGAAAGTCTATCCACTACCACAAGAATGATAGAACTATATGCTAGAATGTAAAATTCAATCTTCAACAAACGAAGCAAAAGGAAAAAGAAAAAAAATCAGCTACAAGGATGATATATAACAAATCAGTAAGGGTGACTGGAGGTACCAACTCTAGTTGGGTAGAACCTATTCACCGGCGGAGTTACTGTTCACCGCCGGAGCTGTTGGAACGTTGATTACCTGTGCAGATCTGATCGGAAACCTACCGGAGAGAGGTTTCCGGTTGTAGAGCAAAGTAGGAAAGAGAAGAGAGGACGGGGAGAAGAGATATGGCCAGAAACTTGTGTTCCTGTCGGCGATAGAGAAGAGAGGAGAGAGGAAAAAGGAAAAAGGTCGCCGCTGATTGGTGGTCACAGCGATGCTGCGCTGGGGTATTACCGTCGGGAATGGGTTTGGGTGGGGTTGGGGTTGGGGTTGGGGTTGGGGTTGGTGATCTTACTGTTGGAGAAGATGCTAGAGAAAGGAGAGAGAACGATAAAAAAAACTCAAAGGAAGTGATGGTGCATGCTATTACGTGTTTCTTACCGCATTCATTACTTCGATGGATTAGTTGGATTATGAATTGTAGCTATGAATACACATAAATTAGATAAATTTTAGCATAATCAACCAGCCATTCACTTTTAACGGTTGGTATATCTCATCTTCAAACGCTATTACAATTTGTTTGATTATCTCGTGTTAGAGAAGTGATTGATTTTCCGTGTCTGGCTTATCTGGATTTGCAACCCTCCATGTTGATTTTACTGGATATTTTTTTTTATGAGCTAGTACTTCTCTTCTAAAATAGGGTTCATAAATATCATTTATTTTTATATCTAAATCATCCTTTTGATATTTTCAAAGGTTTATGAGTCGAATATCATCCTTTGCTTTAAATTTCCTTCTTCACCTCTCTTCTTCATAAATGGGATTATTAATCATCACTATCAGTCTTTGTTTCATACAAACTATAATAGCTAAAGTTACTACCACTATCTTCTCCAGATATTAGATTTTATTTCTTTTTCTATAGTTCTCATAAACTTTATTTGTTCTTGTTTATGTTCTTCCTTGTTTTTGTTAAGACATTCATTGGCATATTGTCCTTGTTGACGTATGTAGCATTTGCATCTTTTTCTCCTAGGTGGGCTCTTATGCTTTCTCCTTTTCCAATATTGTTTATATTTTTATTATGTTTTCTTGGAATCTTTGTCTATCTGTACTTATATCTCTCAACACATGACCATGTTTTCTTGGAATCTTTGTCTATCTGTACTTATATCTCTCAACACATGACCATGTTTTCTTGGACGCAACGTTGTGGTTATGCGTCTAGTTCCTAAGCTTGGAGGAACCCTCATCCGGATGCCTCAGATCGGGACGATTATCATGACAGCCATAAAATAATGACCTTTCTGCAGCTAAAGAGAACATAATAATTTCAATTTATCCCACAGTTGAAATGCTGTAAAGGAATATCTATCAGTAAATAATAAGGCACCACGACGCCTAAAACCTGACAGAAAAAAATTGCCTTTCAAGAGAAAATGGGTGGGGGTAAGTGTGGTCACCCACTTATACTTGCCAACGTAGAATAGAGCAATTTAACCATATCAACTCTTTCCAAGGCTTTTCCTAGCTCATCTTCTATCATAAGTGTTAATGTTGGATTTGGTGTTTTGATATTTCACCCAACATATCTTCTAAAATACTGATTTGAATGCATAAAAATGTTGGGACAAATGTCACAACATTTAGATCAACATCATTGTAAAACAGTTTTGCCTTACTTCACAATAACCAGTAATATTTTACTGAGAGGTAAAAATGACTTAGGCGTGTTAAATTGGAGCTGTGAAAAACGTGGGAGAAAGAGTCAAAGATTGGGGAAGAAGTCGAGTAAGGAACAAGTCTTGTTGAGAATTTCTCTCCTTAATCATCTACCACAAGCGACCACCTTTCCCTCAACTTCCACAACCGATCGATGAGACATTCAAGGGAACTCTTCACTATAAATAGAGAGGCCACAACAGTGAAGCGATCATCCAGAATTAGATTGCAAAAATACCAAGAGAGCTCTCGGGATTTCAACTCAGAAATCTGGATCACAAGTGTTGCCTGAGTGTGTCGACAACATTATGTCCAACATTACAATTGTTGTTTAGATTCAAGATTAGTTTTGTATGGAGCGATTATAATGAAAGGTTGTCTATGTGTATGTAGTTAGATTTTTCAAGCAGAAGTCATTTGCGACTTCAACTATTAATTCCTTTCCATTTTATATTGTAAATTTGTAAAGAAAGAAATTTGTAATTTTGTATATAATATATATACAATACATCTGGTCATTGGCTATCATAAGTTATATAATAAATATAACTTATGAAAATTTTAAACCTTTGTGTTTTTTAAATTCCATTGCATTTACTCTTTAAAGTTTCTGTTTTGCTAAAGTGTTGTCACTGGTGTCAGATGACATAATCGCTGACATTCGGAAACAGAATTGACATTCGATTTATTTCATCTCTTGTTTTTACTTTCAGTAGCTTTTGACACCCTTTCAAGTGGTATCAGAGCCGACACTTAACATTGCGTGCTTGGTCCTATTGTCATAAGCTATGGATCCGGTAAATTCAACTATTGGTAGACTTCCTATTTTAGATGGTTCAAACTATGCGTATTGGAAGATTCGCCTACGTTCTCATATCAAATCAATTGATGTTAGGGCATGGATATCTATAATCAATGGGTACGTTGTTCCTATGTTGCCAACCGGATGAGGAAGATGACATTCTTGTTAAACCTGAATCCGAATGGACTGTAGAAGAAACCAATAATGCTAGCTTTAACGAAAAGGCCTTAAATGCAATTTTTGGATGGGTTGATCTTTACATGTTCAAACTCATTCAAAACTGCCCCTCGGCTAAGGACGCATGTGATACTTTACAAATTCATTATGAAGGTAGCTCAAGTGTTTGTCGAACAAAGCTTCGCATGCTCATGAGTAAATATGAACGTTTAAGGATGGAAGAAGCGGATGATATTAAATCTTATTTTGAAAAGTTGATTGACATCTCAAATGAATGTCAAGTGCTTGGTGAACCATTAACCAACACTCAACTTGTCGAAAAGGCTCTCCGTTCTCTTCCTGAAAAGTTCAATTTAAAATTTTGTGTCATTGAAGAAGCTCACAATCTTGCCACAATGGACCTTCATACCTTAATGAGCATTCTCAAAATCTATGACATGAACATTGAGAATAAAAGGGAATTGTATAAAAGCAAGAATGTGGCACTTTAATTACTATCATCGGAGAGTCAAATCAAAGAAGAGGATGAGAATCTTGAAGAAATTGGTGAAGGTGCAAATGTTGCCTTACTCACTCGAAAATACAATTCAATGGTGAGGAAGTTCAACAATGAAAGAATTCAATCTAAATCTAAAGAGCACAAAAACCAAGTCTTCAATCAAAAGCGCATTAGATTCCCTCCAAATGTACAAAAAGGAAATCAACTAAGAAGAACCAATTCAGATCATACCAAATTTGATCCCAAACAACTTGAGTCCGTACAATGTCATCCATGCTCGGGTTGGGGTCATTATGCTAACGAATATGCAAACACTTTTAGAAAAATTGGTAAGAACCTATGGGCTTCTCTTAGTGATGAAGAAGAGGAAGGAGATCGTGAAATTGAAACACAAGCAATGTTGGCCATTGTTTACGAACAATCTCTATCGAATAATGAAGATGTCGTCTATAATGTTGTATCAAATGTCACGACATTTGCTCCAACATTAGCAATGACATCAGCATCCTCAGCGACATCCAAAAGGTATGAATTCTTTAGCTATTATGATGTTAATTGCTTTAGTGGTTCTATTTATGTTAGTGAGGCTGATTGTATGGATCAAAGTGAATGCAAAAATGATATGATTAATTAATTACAAAGTATTTGTAAAGCTTTAATCATAGAATCCAAGCAACTTGACACAAAGGTAAAATCTTTAACTCGTGAGAATATAGATTTAAAAGGCACAATAACCTGACTAGAGGTTGCACTTACCAAAAAGGATACTGAAGTTGGTAAGATTCGTGCAAAACTGGATTTAGCCGAAGCAACCTTCCGCAAGCTCAACACATGGACTTCAAAATTGAATGAGATACTCAACTTTAGTAAACCTTCACATGCAGGTATTGGGTACGAAAACTCTCTTAGAACCATATGCTCTAATCTCTTTGATAAAAATGAGAAAATACGCTTTGTAAAAGAAAAAAGAGATAAATAATAGGTTCTCATATATGTCAAAGAATATGAAGTTTGTATGCCATCACTATAACTCCCCTGGACACTTAAAACCATAGTGTTTCAAACTTTAAAATTATGTGAGCAAAATGTTGCCTAAATTGTTGTCCAACATTTCAGATAACAATCAGAGCAACATTTCTGAGCCAAAAAGTAAATAATATTTTAAGAGAGTTTGGGTTCCTAAAATGAATGTAACTTGTAATGTTGCCATAACTGCTTTAAGAACTAACATTTCAGGTTCTTGGTACTTTGATAGTGAATGTTCTCATCACATGACAGGTACAAAAGGTTTTCTAAAGAACTATGAGTCATTCAATTGAGGAAATGTGACTTACGGAGGTGGCAGTAAAAGTAAAATAATTGGAAAAAGGATCTTGGATGTTCCTGGTTTTCCAGCCTTAAGGAATGTCTTACACGTTGAGGGTTTAATGGTTAATTTGATTAGTATTAGTCAACTGTGTGATGACGACCTTGAGGTAAAATTTAATAAGAATGCTTGTAAAGTTACGAATGAAGCTAATATATGTGTCATGACAGGTACAAGAATAAGCGATAATTGCTATCTTGTTGTAAGACAAGAAACATGCAATAGTGCTAATATCGATGACACAACACTATGGCATTATAAGTTGGGGCATATCAACTACCGCAATTTAGAAAAAATGGTCTCATATAAAGCTGTTAGAGGCATACCCAAAATTAGCCATAAAGATAAAACTGTCTGTGAAGACTGTTTGAAAGGTAAGCAAACCCGTGTCTCTCATAATGCTGTCCAACATGACGGACAACATTCAGGTACGTCTCACTGTTTTCAATTGCTACATATGGATTTGATGGGTCCAATTGAAGTAGACAATCTAGGAGGCATGCGGTATTCCTTTGTGATAGTATATGATTTTTTTAGATATTCTTGGATATATTTTTTGTAACAAAAATCACAAACGTTTGATATGTTTAAAGGCTTGCATTCTAGAATTAGGAATTTGTTCTATTCTCCTATTTTTTGGATTAGATCCGACCATGGAAAAGAATTTGAAAATAGTTCATTCACAAACTTTTGTGATAAAAAGGATTTTTTTCATGAGTTTTCTGCCCCCAAAACTCCTCAGCAGAACGGGGTTGTAGAACGGAAGAATAGGACATTGAAAGAAATGACTAGAGTAATGCTTAGTTCTAAAAAATTGTCAAAACATTTTTGGGCTGAAGCCTTAAATACTGCATGTCACATCTCTAATAGAGTCTACTTAAGGCCAGGAACAAAGATGACACCCTATGAGCTTATAAATGGAAAGAAACCAAACTTGCGTTACTTTCATATTTTTGGGTGTATTTGTTATATTTTAAATGATATAGATCATTTGACAAAGTTTGACTCTAAGAGTGACAAAGGAATTTTTGTTGGCTATTCTCAAAATAGTCATGGTTATCGAGTATAAAATCTGAGGACCAGAACTGTATAAGAGTGTGTAAATGTTATTTTTGATGATTTTTCTGATCTTACAGGAAATACAACTGAAAATAACGCTATAGTTTCAGTGGAAAATGTGCAGACTGCTGAAGAATCAGATGTTGCCCCAAATGTTGCCACACCCGAAGCAACATCTGAACCTGAAATCGAAACCACATAGGCCATGAATGAGGAGTCAAATGCTGAATTTCTAGATCAAGTTCGATTTCTAGATCTTGGATTGTCAATTTTGCACCATCATGATTGTCAATTTTATGATATATGACAAAGCCTTTGCAAATATTTGGCAACTGTTAAAAATTGACAAAGCCCTCATCAATTTCTAGATCAAGTTCGAAGTGACCCCTCATCAATTCGAAGTGACCCCTCATAAATTGATTAGGAGCCAATTGATAGGGGGAGTTTTTGAAGGAATTAAAATAAGAGGGAAAGAACCACTCAACTACAGAGATATGGTAAGGTATGTGTGTATGTCTACCATATACCAAGAGGTTAGTCTTTCTTGTTTTATATCTACTCTAGAACCAAAAAACATTTTAGAAGCACTCAAATATAATTTTTGGATTCAAGCAATGCAAGAAGAACTTGAACAATTCTCTTGAAATAAAGTCTAGGACTTAGTTCCACGTCCAAACAATACAAATGTAATTAGAACTAACTGGATTTTTAAAACTAAATTAGACAAATCGGGAACAGTTGTCAGAATCAAAGCTCGTCTAGTTGTACAAGGCTATACTCAGGTTAAAGGAATCGATTACGACGAAACCTTCACACTTGTGGCTAGAATTGAGTCAATTAGACTTTTACTTGCTATTGCTTGTTGTCTGAAAATTACCTTACACCAAATGGATGTGAAATGTTCTTTCTTAAATGGTTATCAAGATAATGAAGTCTATGTTGAACAACCAAAAAGATTTGAAGATCCTCACCATCCACACTATGTATACAAGATCAAAAAGGCTTTGTAAGGGTTGAAGCAAGCTCCTCGAGCATGGTATGGTCATTTAACTAACTTTCTTCTTGAATTTGGTTTTAACCGTGGTAAAGCTGATCGAACTTTATTTACTAAACGGCACGGTGTAGATATTATAATTGCTCAAATCTACGTAGATGACATATTCTTTGGTTCGACCTCACAGTCGTACCTTACTTCATTTGTTGAAGCTATGTCATCAACATTGAAATGAGCATGATTGGGGAACTAACCTTTTTCTTAGGCTTGCATCTAAAGCAAAGTGATGATGGAATTTTCATCTCTCAGAGTAAGTATGCCAATAATCTAAGTAAGAGATTTGGTTTGGAGAACTCTAAATAAATGAAGACTCCAATGGGTTTGTCACAGAAGGTATGTAAGGATAATGTTGGTGAAAATGTCGACCCAACATTATATAGATCTATGATAGGTAGCCTTCTTTACCTTACTGCTAGTCACCCATATATTATGTTTAGTGTTTGTATGTTTGTACATTTTCAAGCCTGTCCCAAAATATCCCACTTAAATATCGTGAAACGTATTATTCGATATGTTGCTGGCACATGTGAGTTGAGAATTTGGTATTCCAAAGACACTAATCCTAACTTAATAGGATTCAGTGACTTCGATTGGGCTGGAGATGTGGATGATAGAAAAAGTACAAGTGGAAGATGTTTTTATCTTGACAATAATCTTGTTTCATGGTATAGTCGTAAACAAAAATGTGTCTCACTTTCAACTGATGAATCTGAATATGTAGCAGCTGGAAGTTGTTGCTCTCAATTAATATGGCTAAGACACACGTTAGACAACTATGATTTTTCTAGCAACATTTTGATTTTGTATTGTGATAATTTGAGTGCTATAAACATTTCCAAAAATCCAGTTCAATACTCACGTACAAAACATATTGATATTAGACATTACTTTTTTAGAGATTTAGTTGAAAAATAGTTAGTTAAAATTGAACATATAGACACTCTTCATCAACTAGCTGATATTTTTACAAAAGCTTTGGACCATGAGAAATTTTCTAGTTTGAAGAAATCTCTTGGTCTTTGTAATCTCTAAAAGAAAGGCATTTTTGGTGAATGTCGGCTGAAACGTTATCTAACATTTCGGGTGACATTTACCTATGTAATATCACTGATGATTGTTGTTGCTGTATGGTGCATAATTTTTGGTCACTCAAGCATGATCCTTCAATAAGAATATGTTATCAAAGTGATACCGTTCTTTGTGATGATATATATCATAAAAATAGAGTATCAAAATATGACAAAGCCTTTGCAAATATTTGGCAACTGTTAAAAATTGACAAAGCCCTTGAAAAGATATCGTTCCTATTCTATAGGAGTATCAAGTTCTTCAAAAGGATTTTGAGAATACTAAATAAGTATTCTTATTTTTGACACGAAAAAATCTTTTGTATGTGTTATATGATTAGAGCAAGGACATGATGAGAAAATGTTATATTGGTCCAGTGGTCAAACTCATAAAATACGTATAAAATGTATCTTGATTTGTTGCCAAAATGAAAAGTTCTTATGGGATCAAAATGCTTGTGTCGTCCAAAATGTTGCCAACATTGTTGTTGATATTTTCAGAATGTGATGTGTTGGGATGTTGTTCTTATCTGATCATTGAAATATCAGATCCTACTCCCTATTATATGCCTTGTTTATAGGAATTTCTAAATTTAAAATCATAAGATTATATTTTATTCCAACCGTGATGTTTATCCCAATATTTTGGGTGTAAGTTATTGTGTAAAAATGAAACACCTAAAACTAAGGGATTTTTGTTGTTAAGAAAGATTAGCCATGTATATAAATATTCCTCTAATGTGCTATCGTTTTATCATTTTTGAATTTTCCCACAAATAAATAAAAATAAAAAAAGGAAAATCACATCGGGTATACATTCTCTTACCCGATGGAATTACCAAATCAAACTCCAATCTCAATCTCAAAACCCTCTCCTCAAGCTTCACCTATGGAAATCTCTCCAATGTCAGAATAAATATCAACCAACATTGCATCCAACACTCCCATAAGCATTTACCCTACATCGAATACACATCAGCAACCGGGCCAGTCTTCTTCCTAAAATCTGAGGATCTTTCTAAAGAAATAATGTTTAAAGATTTTGATGAACCTTTAGTTATTAGCTATCCTGGAGATAATAATAACCCTATAGATGTTGATGAAAATGTTAATTTTTCATCTTTGGATATTGCCCCGGAAGAAGGAAGCTGAAAGTGAAAATGTTGCCAGAAATGTCACCAATATTCTGGGAAACACTGGTCCAGGACAGTCTACATTGTCTACAAAATGGCTTATGGATCAAATTGGAAAAATCAACCAACAGATTTATGAGTTTTATGCTGCAAGAAATGCCCTGATACAAGATAGAGACTATTTCATAATGCTACTTTCTTCACAAAAAAGGGGAGATGATGCTGATGCAGGGAGAGGAAGCTAAAGTTGTTATGCTGCAGAGATGAATAGGAGAGATGTTAGAAGCTGAAGCTGTTATGCAGGGGTAGAAAGCTGCTGGAAGCTGCTGCTACTATATGATGAGTAATGAGGAAGCTGAATGATATTTCTGAACTTGAGCTGTAAATGTTTGTCCAATGGTTTGATCTGGATATTTGTTGACAATGGTTTATTTCTATGTGTGTTTTGTATATAATGGATGATATGTGTATATATATTCTCATATTTTTGTTCTTCTAATTCTATGACTTGGTATACCCTGGTATATACAAGTCTTGCTTGTATGTCATCACATGTTAAGGGGGAGCATGTCCGTAATCACATGTGTTGGACAACATCAGTTACAATGCACTAAGTCGTTCGAATAATTTGTAATGTGTTTTGTGAAGAAAGGCAAAAATAGGGAGATTGTTAATATTGGGTTTGGTGTTGTGACATTTGACCCAGCATATCTTCTAAATGACTGATTTGAATGCATAAAAATGTTGGGACAAATGTCACAACATCTTTGTAAAACAGTTTTACCTTACTTCACGGTAACCAGAGAGGTAAAAATGACGTAGGCGTGGTAAATTGGAGCTGTGAAAAACGTGAGAGAAAGAATCAAATCTTGGGGAAGAAGTCGAGTAAGGAACAAGTCAAAGTTGTTGAGAATTTCTCTCCTTAATCATCTACCACAAGCAGCCCACCTTTCCCTCAACTTCCACAGTCGATCGATGAGACTTTTAAGGGAACTCTTCACTATAAATAGATGTCACGACCTAAACTGGAGGGCCACGACGGGCACCCGGACCTCACCTGCCGGGTTCCACTAGTCATATACTTACGTCTACCCATAATTAGTCATGGGCCCCAAGGTCCGTTACCAAGTACCCTGCTCACACATAGAGATGATATACTGGAAATAAGTTATGTAAAATTTTACCGACAAAAGGACCCAACTCATGCATATATACATACCAAGGCCGACAAGGCCATACCTGACTGCTATACACAAGACATTGTCTACAAGCCTCTAAAAGAGTACCTGACATCATAAGGTCGGGACAGGGCCCCACCATATCTATATATACATGCAAAAATATCATATCGAGATTATATCGACACTCCGAAACAAAGGGAGTGCTCCAATATCCGCTGAGTCAGCAACCTACTAATGTGAATCGTCGCCTTGCCTACGTGAACCTGCGGGCATGAAACGCAGCGTCCCCCAACAAATGGGACGTCAGTATGATTGATGTACCGAGTATGTCAGGCATGAAAAATAGCATAACAAGGGTATAAAAATAAACTGAGACAGAAACAGCCGACAGAAATAGCCGACAACAACAGCCGACCAGTAGTGAATGTCTCTGAGGCCCATAATATGCCTAATGTCATGCACAATGCGGTATACATATATATATATATATATATACGTGTGTGTATATAACGTCGTCTCCCTTTAGCCTATGTGGGCATCATATCATATTGGCCTCTGTAGGCATAATCATCATCATATACCAACTGATCAGGTGGTTGCGTATATAATGCCGTATCCCTTTTCCCATCCCCAATATATGACCGGTCCAGGGTAATACATGAATAAAAATGTATGAATGACAATAAAACATTCTGAGTTTATCTGTGTGACATAATATCCTTGTACCTTCGGCTAACATTGGGAATATTAACATCTTTCACATTTACCTCAATAAGGATTTGAGAACATATTTAGACATGCTTTTAACATAGGAATAAATAACAGGAACATTCTTAACTACTAAGAGTAGAATAATTTATGGAATGATATTACGTTTATGTTTCGTACTTAGAATATGCCAAAAGAAAGAATGATTTGCCTTAACATACCTTCGTCGATCCGTTGATAACACAACCAATTAGTCCGTATGACACCTAACCTTAAACACGAATGAACCAGCTTGAAAAATGGAATTCAATATGACTTAGGGATAGTGTTTTGCTTGTTGTTTGCTAACACCCATTAATTTCAATTGAACATTACTATGTTGCTGCCTATAATTTCCATGAACCGCTACCAATTGCTGCTCCTACTTTACAACAATTTAATTTCCTATCTTAACTAACAAAGGGTGATGCCTATGTATATTCTTACAATGAAAGGGGGTGTTACATGAAAAGGTCTTCAGATGACTCTTATATACTAGACCATGATTTGATTTGCCCCCTCCCCTATTAATTACCCCAAGTCGCTTACTAATCCTAAATGCTGCCACCACTTAGTTTCATTGCCTTAGTCACCTAGGTGGCTCCTTTAAATGCTACACGTAAATATTCCCACTTACACCTATACTTAGCCCACTTAATCTTGTCCCCCATTAAAATTTATCAATCAGCCGATCATTGTTGTCAATTAGCCGATCATTGTTGTCCCACTTGGTAAGTCCTACATTAGTTTGGAACCACATCCTTTTATATACTAAGCGCTTCATTTGCATATGTGAATATGACATAAATTCCCCAAAGCTCGGGCCTACTTGCATACATCCAGATGTTCAAACCATCACCCGAAAGTATGGGGTGTTACAATAGAGAGGCCATAACAGTGAATCGATCATCCAAAACTAGATTGCAAAAATACCAAGAGAGCTCTCGGGATTTCAACTCAGAAATCTGGATCACAAGTGTTGCCTGAGTGTGTCGACAACATTTTGTCCAACATTACAATTGCTGTTTATATTCTAGATTAGTTTTGTATGGAGCGATTGTAATGAGAGATTGTCTATGTCTACGTAGTTAGATTTTTCAAGCAGAAGTCATCTGCGACTTCAACTTTTAATTCCTTTCAATTTTATATTGTAAATTTGTAAAGAAAGGAATTTATAATTTTATATATAATATATATACAATACATCAGGTTATTGACCATCATAAGTTATATAATAAATATAACTTATGAAAATTTTAAACTTTTGTATTCTTTAAATTTCGCTGCATTTACTCTTTAAAGTTTCTGTTTTGCTAAAGTATTTTCACTGGTGTCAGACGACATAATTACTGACATTCGGAAACAGAATTGACATTCGATTTATTTCATCCTTTGTTTTTACTTTGAGTAGCTTTTTACCCCCTTTCAATAAGGTACTGAACTTGCTACTCAAAATAGTAAACATCCATATCGGTGTAACCAAGATTTGAAGTGGGTATAAAAAACAATAAAGTTTTGGCGTCAAATCCAATACTGTAAAACTGAGGTCTCTATATATCTTCAGGAATAATGAAATAAAATATATAGAGACCTCATTTTGCCACGTCCAATACTGTAAAGCATGGTGAAATCTAAACAAGGCAGACAATTCATCCACAGAAAGGTGCAGCAAAAAGCAGTTAGGCAAAAGTAAAGAATCTAATGTAACCTAAAACGTCATAACAAACTGAGCTAGGAATAGTACCCTACATTGCAGTAAAACTTCGCGTCTAAGAAACAACACAAAAACCAATCATATCATGTCCTGCCGGTGGAGTGAAGTAAAAAATGAAAAAACTAATGGGTTTAAAGGGCTTCATGATTATCGAGAGAACACACTGGTGTCTCGGATTTAGTCAACTTCCTCTATATTGCTGCCCTCAGCATTGGCTTCAGGATCCTCCAATGTTGGCATGTCAGTTTCTGCATCTCCAGCATCCTCATCGATACTCAGACCAAGTTTCAGCATCTTGTGAATTCTGTTTCCAAAGGTGTTGGGCTCATCGAGGCTGAAACCTGAGGTGAGAAGAGCAGTCTCAAACAATAATAGAACCAAATCGTTCTTGTCAGCGTCAGCTCTCTTCTTGAGCTCATCCATGATGGCATTCTCAGGATTGATTTCCATGGTCTTCTTGCTAGACATGTATCCAGCCATGCTAGAGTCCCTGAGAGCTTAAGCCTTCATAATTCTTTCCATGTTGGCAGTCCAACCATATTCTCCAGTAACCAAACAACAAGGAGAATCCACAACACGGTCAGAGACTACCACTTTCTCAACCTTGTCACCTAGAACATCTTTAATCACCTTGCACAGGCCTTCAAACTTCGCCTTTAGTTCTTCCTGCTTTTTCTTCTCATCTTCAGTCTCGTTAAGCTTGAGGCTTTCCTTGGTAGCAGAAACAAGCTTCTTACCCTCAAATTCCTTCAATTGACCAATTGAATACTCATCAATATCATCGACCATGTAAAGAACCTCATAACCCTTATTCTTCAGCTTCTCAAGGAAGGGTGAGTTCTCAACAACCTTCTTGCTCTCACCAGTAATGTAGTAAATATCATTCTGGCCTTCTTTCATCCTGGTTACATAGTCCTTCAAGCTAGTCATCTCATCGCCACTTTTTGTAGAGTGGTATCTCAGGAATTTAGCAATGGATACCAAACTTGAGGTTCTTTGAGAAGGCCTCATAGAACTTGTCAGTCTTCTTTGTTTTCAGCAATTTCAAAGAATAGCTCAATGCATTTCTTTACCTAGTTCTTGTGAATAACCTTCAGGATCTTGTTCTGCTGCAACATCTCTCTGGAGATGTTGAGGGGAAGGTCCTCAGAATCCACAATACCCTTCACAAAGCTCAAATATTCAGGAATCAAATCTTCACAATTATCCATGATGAAAACACGGCGAACATACAACTTGATATTGTTAGGCTTCTTCTTGGTGTCAAAGAGGTCAAAAGGATCCCTCTTTGGAACAAAAAGAACAGCCTTGAACTCCAGCTGACCCTCAACAGAGAAGTGCTTCACAGCCAAATGCTCCTCTCAATCATTTGTCAGGCTCTTGTAGAATGCATCATGCTCTTCCTTTGTGATCTCCTCAGGCTTCCTCATCCAAATTGGCTTCTGCTTATTCACCAATGACCACTCATTAGAGACTTCCTTAATCTTCTTCTTTTTCTTCTCTTCCTTCTCCTTTTCTTCATCAACATCCTCTACCTTACCTTCCTCGTCTTTCTTCTCTTCTTCATCCTCATCATCAGAGATTTCCTTTTCTATGGTCTTCTCAACCCATAGAGAGATTGGATAACTGATGAACTCAGAATGCTTCTTAATCAGGTCCTTGAGCCTTCTCTCTTCAAGATATTCAAGCTGGTCCTCCTTGAGAAAGAGGGTAATTTTTGTACCCCTACCAAGGTTCTCACTAGATGTATCTTTTGTAACAGTGAATGAACCACCAGCTTGAGATTCCCAAACATATTGTTCATCATTATTGTGCTTTGTGGTCATAACCACCCTTCCGACGACCAAGTAAGCTGAGTAGAAACCAACACCAAATTGACTAATCATGCTTACATCAACACCATCAGCAAGTGCCTCCATGAATTCCTTGGTCCCAGACCTAGCAATTGTACCAAAGTTGTTCACCAGATCTGCAAATGAAACAAACAGGATCAGTATTTATCAGTCAAGTTAGGGAAGATGAGTACACCATCAAGTAAAAGTACCAAAGCTTCCACGAGGTATCCTAACTTACCAGCCTTTGTTATGCCAATACCACTATCAATGAGAGTGAGGGTATTGTTGGTCCAATAAGAGGTATGTTTTTCAAATCTGTTGAATCGGTGTTTCGTTTCTATAAAAGGAATTCGAAAATGAGAGAATTTTGTGTGTTGAAAAGAACGCTTTCTTCTTGTTATGCTCTTTTTGTTTGTGAGAAGTCTAGAAAACCAACTAATCAAAAACACACTAAGAGGATTGGATGCGAGGCAAGAGTTAATGCCGTTAGGAAGCGAGATGGTTCATGGATGGTCACTAAGGTGCGTAGAGACCATACTCATCAATTGGACTCTAGCATGTCGCGGAATATGAATGGACACATATCTATTAGTGAATCTGTGAAGAGGATTCTTGAAGCTAATGACAGAACTGGCTTAAGACCTTGCAAGAGCGTGAGACTTTTAGAGGTTCAATCTGGTGGGCCAGAAAATATGGGTTGTACCCTAAAAGACTGTAGAAAATATATTGAACAGCAAAGAAGGTTGCAAATGCTAGGAGGTGATACAAACGCTTTATGCCAATTGTTTAGTGACATGCAGACGAAGGAAAGTGAATTTTACGACTCCATGGAGATAGATGGTGCTGGTAGGATTAAGAGTGTCGTATGAGTTCACTCATACTGTGAATATGCATATGAGGAGTTCGGTGATGTAATATGCTTCGATACAACTAATCTTGTGAATATGTATAACATGTCATTTGCTTCTTTTGTTGGTATTAATCATCACGACCAGTCTATACTTTTGGGATGTGCTCTTTTTATAAATGAGGACGCTGAACAATACAAGATTATTTCCCGTAAATGGAAAAAAACCATGAATATTGTTGCTCCAAAGGCTATCTTGAGTGACCAATGTGAAAGCATTAAGGCAGGTGTTAGTGTGGTGTTTGAAAACACAATTCACAGATAATGTATTGGGCACATATTCACTAAGTTGCTTATGTATCTAAAGGTGACAGATGGTCAATATAAAGCGGCGAATAATGAATTGAAGAGCATTTTCCTTAGTAGTATTACCACTGAAGAGTTCGAGCATAGGTGGGATAAGTTTATTGAGAAATATGGACAAGAAGAAAGTGGTTAGTTCAGTAAATTATATTTAGAAAGGGAAAAATTGGCGCTAATATACCTGAATAACTACTTCTGGGCTGAGATGTTATCAACGCAAAGAAGTGAGAGGATGCATGCATTCTTCGATGGATTTATCAACAATAGGAGCACGCTGAAATAGTTTGTTCAGTTGTATGAGTTAGCATTGAGAGATAAATATGAGAAGGAGTTGTCATCTGAGTATCAGTTTCGTTACACTAAAAAAGACGTGAGTCGCAATTCTCCTGGGAGGCGCAACTCCAAGCTACTTTTACCCGTAGAATGTTTGAATTTTTTCAATGTGAGTTAAAAAGTTCTTTCACTTTGACTTAAGCGTAATAGATAATGTGCCATCCATGGACGTGTTAGATAGATTTTAGTACTATGTTAGAGTGTGTTATAAGGAGTCTTTTATTTGTCTTTTAGTTGTTTTGTGCAGTATTATGCGTGTGTTGTGTGTTTTCAAGTTTTAAGCGACTCAGAAAGGAATAAGGAGAATCCAAAGGAAATAGGCTGTTATTAAGGACAAAAATGCATAGCTGGTCACAAGAAATGAGTCAAAGAAGCCATGGGAAGCTCGGGAAGAAATTTAAACAAAGTCCGGATGAAAAATACTGAAGAGTCGCGGCCCAACAAGCTAAAGGGTCACGACGCTACAGAGTCGCGGCGCCCAACATTAGCGCCGCGACGCCACACTGGCAGAGAGCAAATGATTTTCAGAAGCGAATTAGCGTCGCGACGCTCTAGTAGTTGAGCCGCGGCGCCGATGACGTCGGGGCAGCGAAAAACCTAAATTTAACAAAGACAAAAAGATCCATTTTGGGGGTTTTTCGTGATATATATTGAGGGAAACGTTTTTCAGAAGGAAGAACACTTTGGAGGCAAGAAACAAGAGAACAAGGAGCCATTAGCGACATCTATTGTTCAAGTTCTTTTCCTTTTTCTTTACTTTAATTCAGTTCATGTTGGATATTAAATAAATTAATTCTTAGCATGTATAGGAGCTAATTACTTTTATTAGGGTTTTATGTCGGAAATCCTAATTGAATGGGCTGTCATGAGGTTCCAAAATCCTAATTCCAATCTCCTCAATACACACGAGGTTCTTTTCCTTTTTCTTTACTTGAAACTCTATTATGATCTAATGCATTGTTAATGATCTTCTTCATCTATTAAAATCTATTCAACTTGCGGTTATTGAATGAAAATTAATTGGCCTTTAGTTTTCATTATCTATATGAGTTCAAATCGAGATCTGAAAAGGGAGATTTGAATATGCTATATTTGATTAGACGTAGGTTTAATCTTGAGCGAAAGTATCACGACTGCCTGTATAGCGTTTTAGGTTATTGATCTTAATCCTCCTATGTGGTCGAACTTATCATAGAAATATAGAAAGTTCTCACTTAGGTTGAGTTTTTATATATCCTAACCGGATATAGAACATCTCAGTTAACCTACTATCTTAATAAGAAGAAGAATCGTTAGTCTTGCATTAATGAATGATAGAGTGGAAAGTTGAGGAGATTGGAAATCCTAATTCCTTCATTACTGGATTAAACCTCGTGTGTTTTCATTGCCATTTCATTCTAGAAATTCATGTTAGTTTGTTAATTCTTTAGTTAGAAATCATCACTTATATTCGTTAGCC
The DNA here is from genome assembly GCA_034509755.1 of Anisodus tanguticus. Taxonomy (NCBI): domain Eukaryota; kingdom Viridiplantae; phylum Streptophyta; class Magnoliopsida; order Solanales; family Solanaceae; genus Anisodus; species Anisodus tanguticus. The sequence goes on from CM067558.1 coordinate 29,959,116, forward strand.
AAATAGAAACTAAAGATTAGTTAATCGGTGCTTGATAAATCAGTCTATGTGGACGATACTCGGTCTTATCGAAATTTATTACAAATTGCGATACGTACACTTGCGTAGCATCAAGAAATACCGCAATAAGTTTTTGGCGCCGTTGCCGGGGACTGAAGTATTATTAATATCAAAATAATTAATCTTATTTCTAATTTGGTTGTTCCTAGAACACATCTTTTTTTTTATCTACGTGCAGTGTTTGTGGTCATTTTTCAGGTAGCTTTGGTAAATGCGAAGCAGAAGAAGAGCAGACAACCTTGTTCCTCTGAATCCTGAGATTGAGAAAGTGTGCAAGCAGAATTGAAAAAATAAGAGAGCTGGTATTTCAACCGAGGATATGGAAAACCGTCAAAATAATGATGGGTTGAATAGAGGGGTGCCAGAAATGGTGCAGGAGCAAGCTTAGAATCCTGCTGTGAGAAGCTTATGGGATTATATACTTCCAACCATAACAGGAGTGCAGACTTGTATAAGGCCACCAGCTGTGGAGGCAAATAATTTCGAGATTAATCCAACAATCCTGCAGATGGTCCAGAATACAGTTCAGTTTGGGAGTTTGCCCTCTGAAGATCTACATATGCACTTGGCCAATTTCTTGGAGTTATGTGCAACATTCAAATACAATGGTGTGACTGATGACGCCATTAGATTGAGGCTTTTCCCGTTCTCACTAAGGGATCGAGCCAAAAGCTGGTTTAACTCTCTGCAATCTAACTCCATCACTACGTGGCAAGACCTGGCTCAGAAGTTTCTTGCAAAATTTTTCCCTCCATCAAAGGCTGATAAGCTAAGGGGAGAACTAAACAACTTTTATCATATGGACGGAGAATCTCTATATGATGCTTGAGAAAGATTCAAAGAGTTGCAAAGGAAATGTCCTCATCATGGGCTTGAGCAGTGGATGTTAGTCCATAATTTTTACAATGGGTTGTGTTATACGAACCGAACCATAATTGATGCTGCTGTTGGAGGGACATTCATGAGCAAGAGTGCTAATGAGGCGTATGAGCTGTTGGAAGATATGACAATAAATAACCATCAGTGGTCCGATGAAAGACCGACCAACAGCAGAAAGGTGGCTGGAGTTCATGATTTAGATGCATCACCGTGTTAACTGCTCAAGTTGCTTCTTTGACAAAGCAATTACAGCAGAATACTATGTCCGCAAATGTTGTTAAGACACAAGTGGTTTGTGAAATTTGTGAAGGACCACGTCCTTTTGATCATTGCACAGCAGTGGATCCCAACAATGTACCTATGGACCAAGCTCAGGTTCAAGCAGTTGGGAATTTTCAGAGGCCTTACAACAATCCATTCTCCAACAATTATAATCCTGGGTGGAGAAGTCACCCTAAGTTTTCGTGGAGAAATAGCCAGAACCACCAGCCACAATTCCAAGGACAGTATCAACAAAACAATTAACAAAAGCCCATAAGTCAAGCTTTGTCGTTTCAGCAGCCCAAACCACAAGTTCAACAAGCTGAATCCAATGAATTGCAAGCAGCCTTGTTGACTCTCACCAATTCCCAGGCTCAGTTCATGACTGAAACAAGATCTTCTATCCAAAACCTGGAAACACAAGTGGGTCAGCTAGCAAATATGCTAAACAATAGATCGCAGGGGAATCTCCCTAGCAATACTGTTGTAAATCCGAAGGAGCAATGTCAGGATATATATTTGAGAAGCGGTAAGCAAGTTGAACTAGTTGCACCTTTACCATCTGCGGAGAAGACATATAAATTGAGTGAGACATCTAATTCAGAGAAGGAAGGGGTTACTGAAAACCACCCCACGGTGGAAAAGGCACCACCAGTAGTGAGTAATGAGCCTCAAATCAGAATTTCATACCCGCAGAGGCTTAGAAAAAATTCTTTGGATAAACAATTTTCCAAGTTTTTGGAAATATTCAAGAAGCTGCACATAAATATTCCCTTTGCTGAAGCCTTAGAGAAAATGCCCAGCTATGTCAAATTCATGAAAGAAATTCTCTCTAAAAATAGAAAAATGGGAGATTATGAGACTATGGCGTTAACTGAAGTGTGCAGCCCCATTCTGCAAAAAAAGCTTCCCCAGAAGTTGAGAGATCCAGGGAGCTTCACTATTCCCTACACTATCGGGAATTTTGAATGCCAGCATGCGCTGTGTGATTTGGGAGTAAGTATCAACTTGATGCCTTTATCTGTGTTTCGTACACTTGGTTTGGGTGAAGCTAGGCCTATAACAGTTACCTTGCAGTTAGCAGATCGCTCAACCAAGAACCCACGGGGAATTATTGAGGATGTGTTAGTTAAAGTGGACAAATTCATTTTTCCTGCTGATTTTATTGTCCTTGACATGGAGGAGAATGATGATGTGCCCATAATTCTTGGGAGACCATTTTTAGCCACGAGTCAAGAACTTATAGATGTTCAGAAGGATGAGTTGAAACTTTGAGTGCAGGGCGAAGATGTGGTATTCAATATATTCAAGTCGATATTGTATCCAAGTGCTAGTGACGACTGTTTTTCCATTGATGTCATTGATAAAGAGGTTGTTGAGGAAAGCTTCAAGAGTACTGATACTCTTGAAGTAGCATTAACACAATGCGAGGACGATGAGAGCAGGCCTTCAATTGAGGCGCAAAGGAGGTTGAACCCAACTATGAAGGAGGTGATGCGAAAATAGATCTTGAAATGAAGAGGAAATCTGAGTCCGACTAAATGACGTTAAACGATAGCGCTATTGGGAGTTAAACCAACATTTTAATTCTATTATTTTATACTGTTTTGTTTATCTTGTTTTGAACAATCTCAGTGTCTTATTGTTTCTTGGTCTGTGTTTTTTTCTTATGTTAGGTGAATTGTGAGCCAACTCTGGGGTGAAAAAGCATCGCGAATGAGCCCTACTATGATTATCATCCACCACCGCCGCCACCACCATTCTGAATCGCTTAGCTGCAATTTTGGTAAGTCTTCTTACTCTTGCTTTACTTATCACATTGGGGACAATGTGTTGAATAGGTTTGGGGGGGAGTCTTACTGTTTTGTGTTAATTGTTTGTGTTCAGTTGTTTGTTTATTATTAGTGTCTTAGTTTTAGTGTCAGTGTTTGAGTGTCATGTGTCAATGAATCAAGTTAATAATAATAGCCCATGAGATTGAGTGAACACATGTGATAGAATTGGATGAAATTGATAGCCATAAAATGCATAAATCTGTGTGCTTGAGTTGGATAGGTCTTGAGTTGTTTTTAATTTTTAATAAGTATGAAAACTTGATCATGATTGATGATTTTATTTTACTCAAATATTGGTTTATGCATGATTGAATTTTGGTTTGAGGAAAGATGGTGGAAAGTCCTAGAACTTGCTTGCTTGCTATTTGAGACGAAATCATAAATGATGCATGCTTAGGAAGATGAGTAGGCCATTTTTGGAACGATTGAGCCTTTCAAGCCACCCTTGATTACATTAATCCCTAGTTACCCCGTTGAGCCCAAAACTGATTTCCTTGTTGACCAATGCCCATGATAAAGCCTAATTGAAACCCTTTACAACAATTTTCATTCCCGTGAATTTTACCATGAGCATAGATGATTGGGGGATTGGTACTTTGTAATGGGTATTTGAAAATGGGTGATTTCAATAGAAGAGCAAAGGATTGAGAAAAAGTCAGGAAAAAGGGAAATAAACTACATTCTCCTTGTACATTCATTGAAAAACAAGTTTGGGGGTGTAGTTCAAAAAGAAAAGAAAAACAAATTGGGGATTGTTGTTGGTTTGTAATGTGATATCGAGTTGGGTTGATTGGTTTATATGCTTATGGTAACTTTGAGCCTAAAAGACATTTTATCTACACCGATCCTAAGCCTATCGTCATAACCTATAAAAGTCCTACTGATTCTTGAGCATGTGTTGTCTAAATTAGTGGAGAATAGCAAGTTAGCAAGCCTATAAAACTTGGACCTGATGGACTGTTGGTGAGAATTAGTTGTGCTTGAACTGATATTGAATACTTGTTTAAGTCAATCATCATGGTTGAGTGGACATATGCATTAATAACTTTAAGCAAAATTGAGGATTATCCGACTTGAAATTCTAAATAGCAAATTAGTGGCTAGAATGTTCCAGAAGATTTTATTACATGTTGTTTATGATCTTCGAGGCATAATCTATTGTGGTTGACTTGATTCATTTTTTTTTAGTTTGTGTGTTTTTCTTTTTAGGGTGTCTAGAGTTCTTTACTCGAGGATGAGTAAAGTTTATGTTTGGGGGTATTTGTTAGGTAAATTTTAGTACTATTTTAGAGTGTGTTTTAGGGAGTCTTTTATTTGTCTTTTAGTTGTTTTGTGCAGTATTATGTGTGTGTTGTGTGTTTTCAGGTTTTAAGCGACTCAGAAAGGAATAAGGTGAATCCAAAGGAAATAGGCGGTTATTAAGGACAAAAATGCATAACTGGTCACAAGAAATGAGTAAAAGAAGCCCTGGGAAGCTCGGGAAGAAGTTTAAACAAAGTCCAGATGAAGAATGCTGAAGAGCCGTGGCGCAACAAGCTAAAGGGTCGCGGCTCTGAGTCACAAGAAATGAGTAAAATAAGCCCTGGGAAGCTCAGGAAGAAGTTTAAACAAAGTTTAATATATGCAAAATATAATATATTAAAGAAAAATATAGTAGCACTATATTTGCTTAAAATACAGTATATGAAGTACGCCAGTAACTTAACATGATTGGCAAGATATTTCACGAACTGATAAATTTAGAAGTCAAGCTTCTTCTTAGATTCCTCTCAGCAATTAGAACGTGGATAAAGTAATGGCATCAAATATAATGGTTGTACTAAGGATTTGTATCCAGTAAAAATGAATATTACCATTAATGATAAATTTGAACAGACCTTAAATCCAGAGATAATCAGCAAACATGAGTAAACATATTGAAAGTGTTTGATTCCGTGTCGATTACCTTCCAAAGAGGTTAGTAATATACCCTTGTTACAAGCATAATCCTAGGTTATAAATAAGGTAACAAATAACCAATTATACCCCTAACATATACAAAAGATACTTAAAGATTATTGCTGAATTTACAAATAGTCTATCACACCCCCGCAGTCGAAGCAGGAGGTCGTCGTACGCTGAGGCTGTCCCGAAAATCTTCAAATAGAACCAATGGAAGACCTTTCGTAAAAATATCGGCGATCTGATAGCGCGACGGGATATGTAAGACATGTACTTGTCCACGAGCAACCTTTTTCATGGATAAAGTGAATATCCATCTCAATATGTTTAGTGCGCTGATGTTGAACTGGATTTTCCGGAGAGATATACTGCAATAACATTGTCACAATAAACTAATGTAGCCTTCTGATTAGGACACTAGAGCTCCAGAAAAAGGTTTCGTAACCAACAAGACTCAGAAACCACATTGGCAACTCCTCGGTACTCGGCTTCGGCACTGGACCTAGACAAGGTAGCCTACCGTTTAGAGGACCAAGAGATCAAATTATCACCAAAAAAGACACAATAACCAGACGTGGAGCGTCTGGTATCCGGACATCCACCCCAATCTGCATCTGTGTAAGAAATGAGAGTAGTGGTCGAAGATGGATATAGATGCAAGCCATGATCGAGAGTGCCCTGAATATAGAGCACAATGCTCTTGAGAGCATGCATGTGATCCTCCATCGGGTTATGCATGAATAAAAAAATCTGTTGCACAACATAAGATATGTCGGGCCTCGTGAAAGTAAGATATTGCAGGGCTCCTGCAAGGCTACGGTAATGTGATGAATCATCATATGGTGTGCTAGAAGTAGCACTCAACTTCGGTTTAGTATCAATCGGTGTGGACGAAGGCTTACAAGAGGACATGACAGCCCATTCAATGGTCTCTTCTGCATACTCCCTCTGAGACAAATATATACCACATGCATGACGTGTAATAGCTATTCCCAAGAAATAACTCAATGGCCCTAGATCTTTCATAGATAATTTTGAGCTAAGAAGAGACATGATCGACTTGCGAAGAGCATCAAAGTAAGCAGTTAAGATAATATCATCCACATACAGAATAATGTAAGCCATATCATTACCTTGACGGTATATGAAAAGAGAATGATCACACTTACCGTTAGAAAACTCAATAGTAGAAACATAATTTGCAAACCTCTTGTACCAGGCCCAAGGAGCTTTCTTGAGCCCATACAAAGATTTCTTCAGTAAACATAAATGATTAGGATAAGTGGGGTCTCTGTAACCTATGAGACATCTATACCATTTCTTTGAGTTCTCCATGCAAGAATGCATTTTTCACATCAAGTTGATATAGAGGCCATGCCTTAGAGAGATCTAGACTTAGTACAGTGCGGATAGTTGCCGGTTTGACCACCATACTAAAATCCTCACCGCATTCCACGCCAACCTGTTGAGTCTTTCTGTCACCTACAATACGGGCTTTATATCTCTCAAGTGCACCATCATATTTTTCTTTAGGACTAAAAATCTACATAGACCGAATCACAATAACATCAGGAGGACGAGGCACTAAATCCCAAGTCTTAATATTAAAAGAGCATTATACTCATCATCCATAGCCATTTTCTAATTCGGGTCATTAAGGGCAGACACATGATTACGACGTAGAGGTGATTTGGTAACATAGGTGTGAAGACCGTATTTTTTGTTCGGTTTGAAAATCCCATGTTGACTATGAGTGACTGGCCTTTAGGCCGGAATTGGAGTTGGCTGGACAGGGGAGGGTGTAGTGGGCTAATTCGTGATAGGTCCTGAGGCTTGCGGCCCAACATAAGTAGAAGAATTAGATGTTGGGTGAGAGTGCATTGGGCTTCCAGGAAATGGGCTTCCAGCCAGTGGGCAGCCAGGGGGTGGGATGCTAGGTAGTGGGCTGCCAGGGAGTGGTTCCGCTGAAATTTGGCGATTCTTTGGGCTCTTGGCGGGCTGCTGAGGTCAGGCTTGGATAGGTAGTGTTTAGGCCGAGTTGTTGGGATGGACCGGACTGGCAAGAAGGGTAGGCGAGCTGAGATGAGCTATTAGGCTTGTTTGTGAGGTCAGCCGGTGGACCAAATAAGGAGACAAGCCATCATCAAGACATTCGTAAGTGTGAGGCAAGGGAGAATGCAGCTTAGCAAAAGGAAAATTTGATTCATCAAATATTATGTGGCGACTAACGATCATTTTATTAGAGGATAAATCATAATATTTATAACCACAATAGTTTGATGGATATCCTAAAAAGACACACGGAGTAGAACGGGCTTGAAACTTATTTATGGTAGTAGAAGGAAAAATAGGATAGCATAAGCACCCAAACACCCGGTGATGAGAGTAATATGAGTCCCTTTGGTTTAGAATTTTGAGAGGGGATTGATAGGCTAATTATTTTCTTGGAAGTATGTTGAGAAGATAGGTTGTCATTTGTAATGCATGATGCCAAAATGATGGTGGTAGAGAAGCATGGGCAAGTAAAGTTCTAACAATGTTGTTAATGGTTCGGATTTTTATTTCCACTTTTTCATTTTGGTATGAGGTATGTGGACAAGAGAGAAGAAAAAATAAACCTCTGGCTTTGCAAAAATCCCAAAATGGCCCATTATCGAATTCTCTACCATTATCATATTGAATATTTTTAATTTTTCGTTCAAATTGAGTGTAGATGAATACTCTAAAAGAGAGAAATATGGAAAAAACTTGTGACTTTTTAGACAAAGGAAATGTCCACAAAAAAATAGAGTAATCATCCAACAAAATAATATAATATCGATAGCCCGAAGAGCTCAAAAAGGGAGATGTCCGAATATCACTATGGATAATATCAAAAGGCATAAAAGTGCATGAATTAGAAGCAATAAAAGGCAATTTAAAATATTTTTCAAGAGGACATGAGTGACAAACATGAGAACTACGAGTTCTAGTACACTCAATAAATTTATTTAGCCTAAGGGAGGCAAAATCAGGTGCTCCCAAATGACCCAAACGTTCAAGGCTTAAAGAAGGTGTTAAAGCTGCAAAAGTTAATGGTGAGTTGGCTCAATTTGTGGTGGTGGTGGTGATGGGATATAGCTTACCTCGACTATCACATCTCATTAGGCGCATCCCCGCTTGAAAATCTTTCAAAGAAAACCCAAAAGGATCAAATTCAACAGAAACTAAGTTGTCAGTGATAAATTTTCTAACTGAAACTATGTTTTTAATCAGTTGAGGAGCATGGAGGACATTCTTTAAGGTTAAAGGTGGGTTCAGGGTGGATGGGGGGGACAAGTTTGTATGACCATAACCACGAATTGGAATTGAATGACCATTTCTAACAATTATACCATGATTATTGATCAAATTAAAATATGACGAGAGATTACTTTGTGAGAATGTCATATGAGATGTTGCTCCGGTGTCCATGTACTAGTTTGTATTGAGTGGAGTGATCCCAAGAGTGTGCATTGCGGCCTCGATGTCGGTTGGTGTGGATGTCGCAGAATAGGCCTGCTGCTGCTGAGGATATGGCCCAAGAATGTTGGCTTGCTGCTGTTGTCTATGTTTCGGATTGGGCCTAGCCAAAGGAGTCGAAGGAAATGGGCAAGGTCGGATAGCCCATGGCCATTGCCAAGGCCACTGTTTATGACCACCATACCACTGGGCCTGCAACTGCCATGTCTGGTCAGAGTTCTGCTGCTGGTCGTTGCCACTGCTGCAACCGCTGCCACTACGGTGGCCACCACCCTTGCCGCCATCGCAGCTTTTACTACTAGTGTTTCAGTTTCATTCCTTTTGACCACGGTTTGGCGATGTATTTTCAGAATGTGAGGAGTTGTCATTGGAATCCTTATACAAAGCAGCGACCATGGCAGAATTAGAGACGGTGGTGACCTTTTTAGCATAACCCGCTTCTTCTAGTATGGACATAGAATGGGCTTGGTAAAAGGATGGAAGAGGGTTGCGTTGGAAGATGAGTGTACCAACACCACTATACACATTAGTGAGACCATCCACCATCTATAAAATGAGTCGGTTGTTAGTAACGAGCCGTCATGTCAGTAGTAGAGAATTCTTGCTCAAGTGTTATGGCAAATGAATTTTTATTATCTTGGAATATATCAAGCAATCGGTCCCAAGCCTCCATTGCCGTTGAGTCGGGTTCAATAATTGTATGCAAAAGTCACTAAAAATTGTGGCATAAATCCACTGGAGAACTGTTGCATCGAGGGTCAACCATAATTCATTTTCATCATCGGTTGTCGGCACCTTCTCCTTGCCTTTTTCCGGTGGAATTATGTAGTTGATAACCCGGTATAACCTACAATGAATTTTGAAGAGAGTCGTCTACATCGCGTAATGGACGTTCTTCATCTCAAGAGTAATGGAGATGTGGGACATGATGTTCGAAATAACAAAGCGGTATGAAAGCTTGATTTTAAGTTAGACATGGCTGACGGGAAATAGGAGATGAGGAAGGAGAGGTGAAGGCCGGAGCAGCACTAGGGCACGACCCAAACACAACCTATTCGAGACCAGCCTCAGCAGCCCGCCGATCCGAGCCCAGCAATTTCCAGCTCAGCGGAACCACTCCCTGGCAGCCCATTACCTAGCAACCCAACCCTTGACAGCCCACTAGCTGGAAGCCCACTTCCTGGCAGCCCATTGCACTCTCACCCATCATCTAATTTTTCTACTACTATTGGGTCGTATGCCTCATGACCCATCACGAGTCATCCCACTACACCCTCCTCTGTCCAGCCAACTCCAATTTTGGCCCAAAAGATAAATATCAATGGAGGCCTAAGAGAGATGCCACATCACCTACTCAATGCCTAGTTTTACTATTATAATATATATATATATATATATATATATATATATATATAGAGAGAGAGAGAGAGAGAGATAATACTAATTAAGAGTAGAAGTTATGAAGATGAAGGGGTGTAAGTTATGGAGATGTGATGCAAGAACGACCACAGACTTAAACTCCCAACTTGAGCCATTAAGTAGCTTGCCGAGGATGCCAACAATTCACCATCCACCTACAGATAAATGCCTCAAATGGGATGAAATATGGAATAGAATGAATGGCATCACGTGAAGATCTACGAAGCAAGTTTTATTCGGTCTTTGTATGTAGGTCTTGGCCGAATACCATGTTTGTTTTCCTTTTAGCTTGTCTTTATTTCTTATCTTAGCTTTTAGTTCTTCGTAGGACACATTTAATGAGCCATGTAATAGAAAGGAATGACTAAACCATGTAATAAGGTGACTAGGCCAAAAAGTCTTCCAAGAGGATGACTAAGCCGAGAGGTTAAGGACAAGTTGGCAAGGACAAGAATGGTCTAGAAGATAAGGCTTCCAAGAAGGCAATTCATGAACCAACTACCTCACGAATGTGACTACTTGAAGGCATCAAAATCGTCCAAGGGGAAAGTCAAGAGTTGGCCGAAATGGTTCATCAAACAAGTGCAAGGAATGGAATCTTCTAAACACATTACAAAAAGTTGAGATTGTTGGAAGAATCAAGTTCATGCATTCTTCCACTTGGAATCCACAAGGGGAGTGTGAAAGATTCATCCTTTGTCCCCAAGAAAAGCCAAGACCCTTCCCATTGTCTTGGTTTGGTCGAAACACCCTTGGTCACCAAGTAAACCTTGTAAATATTAAGCATTTGATTAAGATATAAAGTTGAGTTTTACTCATTTGCTAAGTTATTCAACTTGTGTGTTGTTTATCTTAGTTGGTTTTGTGTGAGACAAACCCCTTGGCGTAAGTTTAACTAAGACTGTGTGACTTAGTTGAATCCAAACTAAGGTTTCTCTTTGATGTAAGTTTTGTTAAGACTTTGTGACTTAACTAAACCCAAGATTAAGGAACCCCCTTTCGTGCGAGTGGATATTGGGACTGTGTGACCCAACCAAACCCAAGCCTTTGCGTCTATTTTAAGGTTTCCGGCCAACCTTACTTGGTTAGTATTCGGGCTTGTACTTAGCAACCCCGATCTAGTCCTTGTTAAATTGGTCTCCCTCATCAAGGTGTCGACTTGGGAATTAAAACCCCCTTGTCATTATCCTTACCATATCGACCGCCCTTCACTTGAGCCATACCGACCGATCCAACACTTAACCGAATCAATCCTAAACTCACCCGAGGTTTTTACTCGCAACTCGTGTGAAACCCTTTCCCATATCACCAAATATTGATCACCCTCACCTCCCACAACATCTCATAAACACTCACAATAAACACCAACATCCAAAACCAATCGTACCCCCCCGTTCAAACCCAACAACACCAAATAGTCCGCAAAGTCAACCTTTGTCGAAACCTCACTGGTTCAGTTCTGTTACATCATCTTAATACCATCCAACCATCAAAACCCAATCATCAAGATCACCCTTAATCTGTCTAGAAATTCCCCATAAAATTCCTTGGCCCAATTCCCCATATAACTAACCGAAAATAACCACCAACACCACACTGTCCGGCCGTAAGACCCCAACTGAGGACCTCACTGTTTTAGGTCTATTCTGTGGCCTTGCCACTATCAAATCACCAAGCCCCGATCATTACCACAACCTTAAACACATCCGTAACCATCCAACAAAGTCACATAACCCAACTCTCTGTAATTCCATCCGAAACAACCAACAAACATCCCATTATCCAGTCCAACCGAGAACCCGAGACCCATACTTTAATATCTATTTTCGGGTCAACCCAAATTTAACCAACACCCAACCCACTTACACATAAACACCACTCCTTACTTACATCAGATTGGTATCAGAGCGAGGCCTTCCTGTCCCACGCTTTGACGTTATGACTCACATAAACAAAGAAGACTAAGGAGGCTCGTAAGTGATATTTTTACGGAACAAGTACGGGCTTTGAAAGGTGACATGTTTGCGAAGCATTCACCCATCTTAAGAAAAGAATGTGATCTCCCAACTTTTGATGGATATGGGGACCCAAAAGAGTTCCTTGAATGGTTGAAGACCATTGAGGGATTTTTCAAGTACCGGCAATATGACGATCATGTGTACTTCACAGTTGCCAAATCGAGGCTCAAATCATTTACTTCCGATTAGTACGAAAATCTAAAAACCAATAAAAAAAGAAGTGGCAAGACCAAGATTAACTCTTGGAAGAAATTAAAGAAGCATATGATGAGAAAAGTTTTACCAAGAGAGCATGAACAAAGTCTATACTTCCAACTCCCCACTCGTCGTCAAGAAAAAGTTGAAGTGGCGTCATGCCGCACCTCCGGAGGCTCGGTTGAGAAACCACAAAGGAGAAGTGCCCCAAAGTCTTACATAGAGCCCTCCAATGTCAAGAAAACAGGCAACATCCTTTTTATCAATCCCTTGTATGGTCATGAAGTTGAATAGAAAGATCAAAAGGTAGAAGAGGGTACTACTTCTTTTACTAATCTATTATCTGACCAAGGAGTTAGAGAAGGAGACACGGAGAAGGTAGAGGTCACCACGGGGATAAACAAAAGGAGAAAAAGGTGTTTCCAATGTAGAGAATCAGGACACTTTGGCAAAGAATGTCCTAACCCCCGAGTAGTGACAAATGAAGATGGTGCGAAGTCCTTGGACGAATCCGAAGCTGAGAAAAGTTCTGAGACCCCCTTACTTGATGCACAAAAGTTAGAGGAAGAATTTAAGAAGGGGAGTTATATAAATGATAATTCGGAGGAACTCTTGGAGGAATCAGAAGACGTATGTGCAAATGGCCTTGCATTCGGAACACTATCGATGGAAGATGGTGGACTTGCTCTTGATTTATTTTCAAGTAGTTCATTGTCTACTCACCAAGGCTATGGATGCAAAAGGCAAGAATTGTTAGGCGAAGCATGTAATCGAAAGTGCCTTAGCCCCTACGCGGTGCCTATCTTGTTAGTACCAAAGCAAGTTGAAGTTTGGCACGTAAGTATTGGCCACCAAGCAGTCTACAACATCACCATGATGTCTAAATCTCCTATGCTAAGAATGGATGATTGTTTGGGTGGATTAAGTAGGGCCAAGGTGTTCTCCAAGTTGTTAGAATCAAAGAGTGGCTGCCATCTAGTGTGGACCCGAGAGGGAGTTGAACGAAAATTGGCTCTCAAGATCAAGAGTGGATGGTACGAATGGTTTGTGGTGCTACTTGGGTTGTGTAAAGTTCCAAGCTTCTTTATGAGGTTCATACATAAGTTACTACAACCTTTAATGGACCACATAGTTCCGTCTGAAGGTATTCTTGTGAAATCTCCCGAGGTGGTAACTTCCCGAAGTTGGGCCGAGCCTATGGGTATAATTGCATCAAAAAGTTTCCTTGGTCCGGCTTCTTATTCTCATTATGTCATACGGAATTATTGTGACCTTGCTGCCCCTACCAATGAGCTAATAAGAAAAGATGAGTGTGATTGGTTCCGAAGAGAAACAAGAGTCTTTGAAGCCGTGAAGAAAAAGATTTAGGGAGCCCGATCCTAACTATGCCAAGCCGTGAAAGACCATTGGACGTCAAACATGAAACAAGAGTTGGTGTCATCTTCATCTCAAGCACAAAATTAAATAGTGCACCGTGCCATTATTCTATTTATGACAAGGCATTAGATTGTATGAGAGGCATGGCACAATACAGACATCATTCGAAATCGTTTGGCTTTTACTTGGATTCATATTTGGCAAATTTCGAGGAAGGCGTCCACAAAATAAAAATTTCGGACTTATCTAATGGTGGAAGTATTAGATCAACACTTGTTGATGAAGGCGGCACAAATTCGAGGATGGATTCTTTCAAAGAAGGGGAGATTGATGCAAGAACGACCACGGACTTAAACTCCCAACTTGAGCCATTAAGTAGCTTCCCGAGGATGCCAACAATTCACCATCCACCTACAGATAAATGCCTCAAATGGGATGAAATATGGAATAGAATGAATGGCATCACGTGAAGATCTACGAAGCAAGTTTTATTCGGTCTTGGCCGAATACCATGTTTGTTTTCCTTTTAGCTTGTCTTTATTTCTTATCTTAGCTTTTAGTTCTTCGTAGGATACATTTAATGAGCCATGTAATAGAAAGGAATGACTAAACCATGTAATAAGGTGACTAGGCCAAAAAGTCTTCCAAGAGGATGACTAAGCCGAGAGGTTAAGGAAAAGTTGGCAAGGACAAGAATGGTCTAGAAGATAAGGCTTCCAAGAAGGTAATTCATGAACCAACTACCTCACGAATGTGACTACTTGAAGGCATCAAAATCGTCCAAGGGAAAAATCAAGAGTTGGCCGAAATGGTTCATCAAACAAGTGCAAGGAATGGAATCTTCTAAACACATTACAAGAAGTTGAGATTGTTGGAAGAATCAAGTTCATGCATTCTTCCACTTGGAATCCACAAGGGGAGTGTGAAAGATTCATCCTTTGTCCCCAAGAAAATCCAAGACCCTTCCCATTGTCTTGGTTTGGTCGAAACACCCTTGGTCACCAAGTAAACCTTGTAAATATTAAGCGTTTGATTAAGATATAAAGTTGAGTTTTACTCATTTGCTAAGTTATTCAACTTGTGTGTTGTTTATCTTAGTTGGTTTTGTGTGAGCCAAACCCCTTGGCGTAAGTTTAACTAAGACTATGTGACTTAGTTGAATCCAAACTAAGGTTTCTCTTTGATGTAAGTTTGGTTAAGACTTTGTGACTTAACTAAACCCAAGATTAAGGAACCCCCTTTCGTGCGAGTGGATATTGGGACTGTGTGACCCAACCAAACCCAAGCCTTTGCGTCTATTTTAAGGTTTCCGGCCAACCTTACTTGGTTAGTATTCAGGCTTGTACTTAGCAACCCCAGTCTAGTCCTTGTTAAATTGGTCACCCTCATCAAGGTGTCGACTTGGGCATTAAAACCCCTTGTCATTATCCTTACCATATCGACCGCCCTTCACTTGAGCCATACCGACCGATCCAACACTTAACCGAATCAATCCTAAACTCACCCGTGGTTTTTACTCGCAACTCGTGTGAAACCCTTTCCCATATCACCAAATATTGATCACCCTCACCTCCCACAACACCCCATAAACACTCACAATAAACACCAACATCCAAAACCAATCGTACCCCCCCGTTCAAACCCAACAACACCAAATAGTCCACAAAGTCAACCTTTGTCGAAACCTCACTGGTTCAGTTCTGTTACATCATCTTAATACCATCCAACCATCAAAACCCAATCATCAAGATCACCCTTAATCTGTCTAGAAATTCCCCATAAAATTCCTTGGCCCAATTCCTCATTTAACTAACCGAAAATAGCCACCAACACCACACTGCCCGGCCGTAAGACCCCAACTGAGGACCTCACTGTTTTAGGTCTGTTCTGTGGCCTTGCCACTATCAAATTACCAAACCCCGATCATTACTACAACCTTAAACACATCCGTAACCATCCAACAAAGTCACATAACCCAACTCTCTGTAATTCCATCCGAAACAACCAACAAACATCCCACTATCCAGTCCAACCGAGAACCCGAGACCCCTACTTTAATATCTATTTTCGGGTCAACCCAAAGATAACCAACACCCAACCCACTTACACATCAACACCACTCCTTACTTACATCAAGATGACTTTGTAAATTAAAATAAAATAATTTAAAATGATATAAAAAGCCAAAAAATGAGAAAAAAGATAAATAGAATCATTGGCCATAGAGAGGTAGACATAAGATTGTCTATTCCTAGCTTTATATTATATATAGACTATAGTTCAAATAATGAACTGTGAATGTGAGCTTTAACTACTTTTTTTTAATTCACTCTTTTTTTTAATTTGTCCTAAAAGAAATAATACCTTTTTGTATTTAGAAAAAAAATAACTTAAATAAGTTTATTTATAGCAACATAAATATTCATGATTTATTTTCTGCCACAAATTTTAATTGTCTTTCTTTTTAAATTTTGTGCTCAATCAAAGTGCATGACATAATTGCTACGAGAGGGTATTATATATTTTGTCTACTACTACCGGACAACCACCACTATTAGTCATTCTCAACCATCATCACCATTAATATTTTTTCTCTGATTAATGTAGCTCACACTTATTAATTAAAGCCATTTGATTACATCCTTGTTCAATCTTGCTATCCGGTTTGGAAGCATGGGCTTTAGGGATAGGTAGTTGAGGGAAGAAGCAAGAAGGGAAAAGAAAGAGGGAAATGAGGAATACATGCAGTTGATAGTTTTGAAAAATTACCATTAAGAATTTCAAGAATTACTATAGCATTTGTTGGCATATTTTGCTTGGTACTGAAGTTATTGTCAATTGTGGCAACCTAGCCAGGTAGAAAATAATTGGATGGTAGCTTTGAAGTATGGCACCTTGCCTAGTCCTCATACTTGTAATTTCACAATGAACTATTCTTTTTGAGAGAAAAAAAAGATATTTAAACATTTCTCTTTTTGCCTTCCTTTTGATTTAATTAGGAAAAATAAAATAAGTCCACCAGCTAGCAAGCTGGTTTAATATGTCGCATAACTTGACATAGGTCCGATCCAGAATGCCACAAATGCTATTACTTTTTTCTGCAGATTGCAACTTACAAATGTTTTAGCAATGTCGGACCAGTAGTTACTTGTTAAGGCAGAATCATAGTCCCGTTTGTAATTTTACCAACGTTTCTGTGTTGATTCGCATAATCAGAGTCATTCAGAGAGAATGTATCGCGACACTAACCACTTGTAACCAGATAGGTGGAAGGTGATGTTTACACAAGTTTCAATGCAAATAGGCAGGAGATTTTCCAGCAAGAAGTTGAGCAGATGCACACCATATTTAACAAGACTTGACAAATGTACAAGAAAAAGGTGATGTTTACACAAGATAAGGCATCAGAAATGTTGAAGATAGTTAAATTAACTCTCTTCATGAAATCAAACTAATGTTATAAAAGATGACATATAAATGTCTAACCTACTTTAAATTAACTACCCAATAGCCACAGAATTAACAATTTGTGTACACAAATTAACAGAGATTTTTGGAGAAGAACAAAACCTCGAGCCAATTGGGAAGAACATTGATGATGAAAGTCTATCACAGGAAAGGGGACATAACAAAACTTCAATCGAGAAGATGTTAAGTGCATAGAAGGCTTGCCCTAGCAAACGAAGTTGCATCACTTCTCCTTATGGCTTCTGAGGATTTCACCAGGCATTAGAAACTTAGATTTGTTATACTTAATCCTCTTGTCCTTCCAAAACAAACTCCACATACAAATCTTTAATTGCAATCAGAATCGTAGTTATTAGTGGCCCCATTATCGCTCCCTGAAAAACCATACGCATCAAGAATCAATATCAAGCATAAAACAATACCAGTTTCAATAGCAAAAGCATAAACAATAACTTGTCAAAGACTGGGCTGCAGCAAAGAGAAACGATAAGCAAGGTGAATATCAAGGAAATGCACTTTCTAGTGTTACTCGAAAACTGAGATTCTTGAGGTTTCCACTTATCCTTTCTGGCTTGGTAAAACAGCAGAAACTACATACATCAAGTGCCAATACTAAAAGAAGACTGCAACATGATCAATGCATTTAATTTCTCCATCTTCTTCTATTTCCTCTGTATTTATAGCCCGAAGAGGCTATAAATTTGTAAATGTTTTATCAAACTGCTCCAATTTCTAAAGTTAAGACTAATTCATTTAGGTAATATAGGCGATACTGGCGCAATCATGATCCTAGATATGCATATTTGGACAAGTTTTTTACCATAATAATAGGCATATTTTTCCCAAAGTTAACATGAACAATTATCTCTGTCCATGTTTTAAATAACTGTTGGAAGACAAAAGAAATTTTTATCTTCCTGTCTGCTACTTTTATATCCCGAGCTAACATTATAACCATCTTCCTTTTCTTTTTCCTCTGATGTTCAACGAGAGAGCAGGACATGATAAAACATTTCCAACCTATGGTAACAAAGGGTGCATGAAGGGGAGCCTTGGAGCAACGGTGAAGTTGTCTCCGTGTGACCTATAGGTCACGGGTTCGAGCCGTGGAAGCAGCCACTGATGCTTTAGGTTAGGTTGTCTACATTACACCCAATGGGTGTGACCCTTCCCCAGACCCTGCTAACGCGGGATGCTTTGTGCACCGGGCTACCCTTTGGTAACAAAAGAGATCATGCCATGAAATTTCTGATGGAATTTCGACAGAAGGATGTTTGTTAATTACCTCAACTGCTGAAGGGAACAATGTAATTCCACCAATAATGCTGAGACCAGTGAGATATGCACTATAGCCAGGGAAATCCTCTTGGATTTCAGATGTACCGAAATCCATAAGCACAAGATGAATAATGGATAAGCTAATGGCCAACATATATCGACCTTCAAGAACCAACTGTAAAGCTGCTGGAATAGTTGAAACCAATGAGGGGAATATAGGAAACAAAGGACTAACAAATGCAAGGACAGTTGACATGTACAAAAAATGTATCGAAGATAATCTGAATAAGAGCCAAGTCAGGCATCCTTGAAAAAACGCAATCTCAGCAGTTGCTAAAAGAACCCCAGAAATAGCTTTATCAAGAACCTCAATAAAACGAGTCCTTGCAGAACGCGAAATGGGAAGCATACATATCACTTGTTCTGTTACTCCACCAGATTCTGTTGTGATAAGATAATAGAGTACCCAGAAAAATAAAATCAACTGAGATACAAAATTGAAAAGCCCTGCAGCTCCTGAAATGATGGAATGCCCTATCAAGAACACGACCTTCACACTGCCACCTAAAACGGATTTGCTGCTAACAAGTACACGTTGAGCAAATCCTTTTGCCTTCTCAACCAAGTCCACTCTGGTGATCAGCAATTCCCTGAAAATTGCATCCATTTCTGTGTATATTTGTCCCCATTCAAGATCCTTAATCCTCCTTTTTAGGCTCAAGATCTTCTTAGTATATGGGGAGCGCGATGCCAAAGCTGTGGACCGCTCAGAAGAGTTATTCGTCGGGGTTATTACAAATTGTTTGATACCAGAAACAAACTCAGTCATATTATATTGCATAGCATAGCTATCTATCTGGTCAAATACAGTCTGGCACAACTGAGTACTATACTTATCTACCATCTCCGGGACATCGTGTTCATCCATCCATTTCCTTATGCCGATTTTCTCAGCATAATTACTCTCCTCTACATGGGATTTCAATGCAAAAACTGCATCTTTCCCCTCCACTCCAATTTTATAAGAGAAGAAAATCATACCTGCCAAGGATCCTAGAATCAATCCAACAATTAAACCAATAGCCGCAATGGTCTTCAATCTTTTCAATATCCCTCTAGTACAGAAAGCAGTGATAGGGAGTCTCCTAAAACTCTGACTCCTAAGAGATGTCACTGCATTGATAGTAGAGTCCACACTGTTAGCTGTGAACATAAATCCTAACGCGAGAAGCGCTACTGATCCAACACCACCAATTTGCTCATATGTTATCACAAACACCCAAAATGACACGAGCCACCTCAACAATATAAAAAATCCACTTCTATGACGCCTTAAAGTGTTGTGTTTATGCCTCCTATGAACAACCCTGAGTGCCACATCCTTAATTTCAACAAGGGTTCCAATGGAAACTCTGAATACAGCCACGGGGACGGCTAATATGGTCTCGGTGAGGCCTAGTTTTAGAGGATCAGACCAGAATGCAACAAGGGCTTGCTGAATTGCCCTCAAAGGTATTGAACAAAGGACAGCCCATAAGAGAGGCCTCAAATAATCTTGAAGCAATTTACCCACACAATAAAGAATGAGAACTGTGAGGGCAATGCTAGCATGTGCCATGGCTATATAGAGGGCCTGGCGTACCTGGGGATCAGCTGACATGGTATTGTGATCTGCGTGGTGTTGCATGGCGCGGTTTCTTGGGGGAGGTTGTGGGAGTTGTTGGTGATCAGGAGGTGGCTCCGGTTTTCTCATCGGAGATAATACAGAAGCCGAAGAAATTAATTGAGATGCACACAAACTGATTCGAACGAGGATGAGAAAGGGAGTTGGAGAATCAAAAGAAACTTCTTTTTTCTCTCTAAAAAAACCTCTCCTTAATGTTTCAAAGAAAAATCAAGATTCAAACCCTGGCCTGTCCATCTAGGTGGTAAAATCCTCAAGAAGTTGAAGAGAACTTGTCTTAGGAATTGCAGAGTGAGAGCTTCCTCAAATCTTGGAACTGACATCCTTGACTGATCATAAATGATGTCCATAGTATCTGCTGGTTTCAATGATTTGGCACCTTGTTTTAGTCCTGACTTCTGAGCACATGACACATTGGAATTTTTGGTTCAAATGACTAGTTTACCGTTGGATCTCCTTATTTGATGCCTAATTCTTTGATTGACCAAAAGTTTTTTAAACTAAAAGGCATCATAACGTTATATATCTTTCATAAAATAAAACTACAACTATATTTTTTGTTTGGTTAAGCTACAATTATAAAACAATATACAAGTCTATATCTAGGAACACCCTATTTTTAGGATGCAGGGTCTATGGCAAAGTTATTAAGAATTCAGTAGATTATACAATAGGTACATGTATAAACAACAGGTCATAGAATAGGTTACGCGAACATGTAAAATATAATGGATTTACGACACTCCCCCTTGGCCCCTTGTGGATGTTTATTGCACAAAGAGCATGACTTAATAAAATTAAGAGGAAAAAGTCCTAGTAACAAAAGAGTGCATTATTTCTTGAATAATACACATATATTATTGCCTCAAAACTTACCAGGAAAAATCCAACGAAAACACAAAACCTTATTAAAGGAGAAAACTCAAGAAAGCATCAATACATATATCTAAGAAGGGGTTTGGACATGAATTTTGTGATAGTTTGAAATAAAGTAATATTTGAAGTTACGTTGAAAAAGGTTATTTGAAATTTAAAGTATGTTTCGACATGCATTTCACTCGAAAACAAATTGAAGTTTTGTATTTTTTCCTTGAAAAAGTAGTTAGAACCAGTTTTTCAAATTTGATGTTACACCCCGTATTTTCACGTTTGAATGCGCCGTAAATAAAGTAATGAAAACCCGGAGAGGTTAAGATCCTATATATGGATAACAATGGATTAAAACAAGTGTTAAGTAAGTTCCGCAAGAGTTCGAGGCTAAACGAATTGAAGATGTTGTAACCCGTACTTTTTTGGAAAAATTAGGAGTGTTTAATATGCTAACAAGGTCTTGTTATGAGGTATTAAAATCGTGTAATAGTCGTATGTTAGGTTTGAAATTCAAGCAAGTTGTAAATCAAAAGTCGACAAAAGTTATCGCAAGTTATGTCCATAAGTGTACTGAAATTTGGGTCAGATGTCTCAGCAATTTTCTCCTAATCTACTTGGATTTACGAGGTTATATACCCACCATATCGAAGGTCTACGAGTCTAGTTTCCAACACGTTAAACCGTTCATCGATACAACATCTGAGTAGAGAGATATTCGCATTTTTGCGAGATTGCACAAGCAGCTCCTTTGGGACCCACTTGAGGAAGTAGCTGACCTTGTAAGCCTATTTAAGCCTTCCATCCTTATCACTTCATTATTTCTCGCCCAAACCAGTTCCCAGATACCCCCAAATTCTCTCTAAGAGACCCCCAACCATCCAAGAGTGAAATTCAAAGAACACAACTTAAATCAAATGTCGGGAATTCCGTGGTGCTAGTGAGTTTCTTGTTCTTATTGTGGTTGCTGATTTTGGTGTGGTTCCAGCTCATGTGGAGGGTTATTCTAAGTGTTATAAAATACGATTATACTCCTCCTTCATATATTTGAGCATATAGAACTCGTGGCTAACTTGTACGGTTGAAAATTCGTGAAATAAAGGTCGAAAATCGTAGTTGTGATGTTGTTGGTTGCTAAACTATTTTGAGGTTGTTCTTCTGGTATTTTATGCCTGGAAATTTATGGAATAACCTAATTATGTTGTTGTTGATGACATATATTTTAAAGAATAAATAATTTAAAGGTATATCTTTATTAGTCATAAGTCGAGGATTAGGATAGAAGGTTAGAAGGTAGTTGAGTTTTGTCACATTGTGTGTGAGATGGGTAGGGGCTAGCTTCTCCTTCTCATCTTCTCCCTTTTTTGTAGTATTATTTAGGTTTCACGTAGATCCATACTCTTACATACCAGTACATTATATTCGTACTGACGTCCCTTTTTGCACGGGGGCTGCATTTTATGCGTTTATGTCTTGAAAAATAGATAGACAGGCCTCCTCGGCAGGTGATGCTAAGCTCAGCTTAATTGGTAAGCTCCATGTCAGTCGAAGTTTCCAAGTCTAGAGTATTGATATGCTTACATAGATAATGGGTAAGTCGGAGCCCTGTCCCAACCACAGTACAATTATACTTCTGTAAAGGCTTATATATGTGTCCTGTGTATGTCTAGTATGTACAGTATGGCCTTATAGACCCTGATGTAGTTCCACAAATTATATGCTGGCCTTGTCGGCCCTTGGTTGTTTCCTTTTGTAATTTACTGATTGTAGAAATCCATAGTGGCCTTCACGGTCTGTTTATGTATATACATGCTTCTGGGTTAAATCCCTCACTATTGACATATCAAATTGACAAGATATATCATTGTCGGCTTACAGAGTTCCATCTTACAATGTGATTTAGCCTTGTCGATCATGTATGAGTTTATGTATGTTAAGAGTTACATGTAGGTATATCGATAGTACCTCTCGAGAGGATATATATATGATGTACCCATGAATTATTGGTCAGATACGACTTTTTGATACTTTTGAAGACTCGGGAGCCATGTACTGAAATCTTTGTATGCGAGGTGAGTATTCCTCTCAGTGAGACTCTTGTCTGAAGTAAAGGAAAGGTATTAAGTGCCTAAAAAATAAGGTCGGTTGAAGAGGGAGAAGTTAAAAGTGAAAGAATGTTCCATTGGAATTATACATAATAAGTTAAGAAGTTATGACATTAGCAAAAGATTGCTAGAAAGATAA
Source organism: Anisodus tanguticus (assembly GCA_034509755.1). Taxonomy (NCBI): domain Eukaryota; kingdom Viridiplantae; phylum Streptophyta; class Magnoliopsida; order Solanales; family Solanaceae; genus Anisodus; species Anisodus tanguticus. The sequence goes on from CM067558.1 coordinate 29,982,143, forward strand.
GTGGGGCACATGAATAGATATGAGAAACGACCGAGAGTTGTAAGATAAAGTATAGTAACGCGACAAAGTTCGTACCCAAGTAGAACAAAAAGCAAATGAAATAATGTGGATTTTGTAAGGGGTGTATGTTATTGGACTAAGTCTCTATTACGATAATTGAATTGACAATCAATGGAATATATGAACCGGATGATTTAGCTCCCTGAATCAGGAAGTACTGATATTGGAAAGTACCCTAAGCTAAACTGAATGTGAGTTAGAAACTCGAAGAATTGTTGTAAACATTGATATTCTGATAACTGCAAGGTAAGTGACTAAGCAGTAAGATAATGAGCTGCAAGAAGAATGACCTTTGAAGGTTATTAAGAGAGAAGCCTCACCAAGACAAGTGTCTTGAGTAAAGGATAAAAATTTATCAAGATCGAGCATGTCAATTATGAATGCATGGCGCTATATCTATGTAAGTGATTCAGTAGACCCCAGTAAGAGGGGATTGTTCTAAGGAAAATTGTAAGTTATTAAAGTCCATATAATTGCGAAAGGAGTTGAAGTAACAACGTGTCTCTACAGGAATGAAATCCTTGAGCGTCTAGTATGGCCATTATCCCAGAAGGGGGGGATGGTACGATAAAGTATGAGGCTTCGAAAAGAATAGCATGAAGTATAAATGAAGCCAGAAGTATATACAGACCCAAGAAGGGCTGATTCAGAACCAATTAATAAAAGGCAAGTTAAGTTGACATCGAAAGATGATTTATGTAAAGACTAGAAAAGGCTAGTCCAGAGGCTAGATGAGTCATCGGCCAATACATAATTATGCACTATGGAAGGGTCGAAGTGCATGAAGTTTCAGTTTTACAAGTAAAGGATTGTGACTCTTAGAAAGTATTTTAGACAGAAGCAATGATAGAAAGGGTCTAGAATGAAGCCGATCAAACTTTAAAGGGGTTATAAGGCCTAGAATTTGATGTAAATACTTAAAAGTTGTACACAAAGTTGGTATTACCAGAGTAAATGCGGAAGAAGAAGGGATTAATAATAACTACAGGCAGTTTAAAAGTGCCCAAGATCTTACATGGATATTTGATAATAGGCTTGCAACTTAACATGAGCGAGAAGTTTCATTCTAAAAGTATAATTGATAAAGGATGTTAGCTAGGAGACGAGGGAGTAGAATTTACTCAAGGTATAGTAATTCAAAGCAAGGATTACATAAAAGTTGACCAGTAATGCCCATTTTTTCAGAATATGGGTATGTATTCAATATGGAAGCACATCAACAACTTATTGCTAACTATGCCAATTGAATAAAGAATCAAATCAGAATCTAGAGTAATACTTAAGACTGTGTGTACAAGAAACTCCAGGATATCCGAGACTGAGATAAGTTAATGCATTCATAATGCACATATTCGGAATGAATAAGAAATGAGATCATTTACTCTTAAAGGAGGTTTAGAAAGTCAGGGATAATTACTGACCCATAACTTAGGGTTGGAAACAGTAAGCACACATTGGAGATATGGCATGACATATTTTATAAACCATAAGGACCTACAGTATATTTTCAAGCAGAGGTAGTTGAATTCGGGATGAGTTTCCCTTATTTATAGTAAAAGTGCCCTCTAGGACGAGTCATGATACTAAAAAGATACACGAGTCTTCATAAAGAGAGTAATAGTCCTTGAGATTGAAATGTAAGTAAAGATGAGCCAAAATGATATAGTTGAACATGGTCCTCCACGGGGGGGAAATGATTCAAAAAGTTTGACTACAATGGAAGAGTATCCCATGAAAGTGGTAGAAAAGAAAGACTATAGAGTTGCATTATCCAACCAGCTTGAGGGTCCGACGATTTGACTAAGATAATAGTAGAGTTACCATTCAGAACTTAGTAGTATCACCTTTGGTGGTTGAAGTGAAAGAGTAGAGGTATATAGATTCTATCATATTATATCTTAAAGAGGAAGTTCAATGGAAAAAAAAAGCCAATGTTTGAGCTTAAGGGAGACTGAATTCTCTGAAACAGAGACCGAATGTGTGCCCCAGATATAGTTGGTCTAAGGGGCAATATTAGGGCAGAGGTACATTTTTCCTGCTATTTTATTCATCCTGGTTTGACGAAGATATACCATGATATCAAAGATAAATATTGGTATAATAATACAAATAAGGACATTGCCGAGTTTTGGCACAATGACCTAGTTGTCAACAAATAAAGATAGAGCATCAGAGGGCCAGAGGGCTAGTACAAAATATAGAGATATCGACTTAGAACTGGAAGATGATTAACATGAATTTCATTGTGGGTTCATCCCACACTTACCATAAATATGACTCAATATGAGTGATAGTCAACATATTTATGAAGTTGACATACTTCTTGCTAGATAGAGTTATTCACATGGCTGAGCATTATGCAAAGTTGTACATTAAGGAGACTGTGTGACTTCATGAAATTTGGATGTCTATTATATTAGATAGAAGAGCCCAAGTTACAACAAACTTTTGGAGATCCTTCTAGAAATGTTTAGCAACACAGGTGAACCTTAGTACAACTTTCTCCTTCCCAAATAGATAGTAAGGTTGAATGCATGATTCAGACGCTCGAGGATGTGCTATAAGCATGTGTGTTAGATTTCAAAGGAGTTGGGATGATCATTTACCCCTCATTTAGTTTGCATATAAAGACAATTATCATTCCTGTATTAAGATGACTTCTTATAAGTCCTTTTATGGTTGGGAGTGCAGATCTCATATTGGTTGGTTCGACATGGGAGGATCAGAGTTACTTAGACCTGATTTGATCCACTAGGCTGTAAAGAAAATAAAACTCATTCAAAAAACTTGTAGATAGCCTAGAGTCATCAGAAATCACATAATGATGTGCGACGCTGAGGTTTAGAGCTTTATGTAGATGATTGGGTCTTTCTGAAAGTATCTCATATAAAGGGCATAATGAGATTTTGTAAGAAAGGAAAGCTTCATCCAAGGTACATTGGGCCACACAGAATTGTCCAAAGAATAAGCTAAGTGGCCTACGATTACATGATATGATGCCCATAGAGTCTGTCATGGTAAGGAAATTGCCCAATGAGGCCAATGAATATGGACACTGCATTGTGCATAACATGTAGGCAAGGGTATTAGGGCCCTCAGAGGCAGTTACTGTTGGTCAGTTATTTATGTTTCAATTATTGGTATATTCTTGTTATGCTGATATTTATGCTTGACATACCCAGTACATCAGTCGTACCGAAGTCCCTTTTATCGGGGGACGCTGTGTTTCATGCCCGCATGTTCGCGTAGGCAAGGCGACAACCCACGTGAATAGGTTGCAGATTTCAGCGGATTTTTGGAAGCACTCCTCTCTTTTCGGAGTGTCGGTCTGATTTTGGTATGACACAGTTTTGTGTGTCTATATGGGTATGGCGGGGCCTTGTCCCGACCTGTTGATGTTGTGTACTCTCTTAGAGGCTTGTAGACATGTGTCTTGTGTGTAATAGTCTTGTATGGCCTTGTCGGCCTTGGTATATGTATATATATAAGTTGGATTTCTGGGTTACTATTCCCACAATCCTTTTTCTCCTTAGTCGGTAATCAATTATGAATAGGTGTTGATAGTGTGATTAGCGGTACCAGGCGGGTGGGGTCCGTGTATCCGTTGCGGCCCTCCAGTGTTGGTCATGACAAACTTGGTGTCAGAGCATGTCTATCCTAGGGAGTCTACAAGCCGTGTCTAGTAGAGTCTTGTTTATGGGTATGTTATGCACCATACTTATAAGCAAGAGGTTGCCTGACATTTAGGGATGATTTCCATTCTTTTATTTTATAAATTGTGCTATAGAACGGAGTTATAAGAATTTCATTCCTAATCTATTTCGTATTTACGATTCCAGCAATGCCTATCGCAAGGATGAAGTCCAAGAGTGTAAGTGAGTTGAATACGGCTGCGGGCGAAGGTACCGGCCGATTTCCACCCGTTAGCGAGGAGCAGAGTGAGACTCTCAGTACGACTCCTTCGTATGGTTCTCCCAGTACATCACCATCGGAGGAGATTAGTGGAACTGCAGCACCCCTAGTTCCTCCACATGATACTCCATACATGGATCTTGATATGTGGAGTGTGGTTCAGTTATTGATACGATTGGTGGCCGCGAAGGCCCAACGTCTGGTTCCCAGTCCTTCTGATAGAGCTACTAGTGCAAGAGCTCGGGATGTCATCAATCTAGACCCTCCGATATTCACAGGAATAGACTTGAACGCGGACTCGTAGAATTTTCTGGATCAGGTACAGCGCACTTTGCGAGTGATGCATGCTACCGATATCGAGTCGGTAAAATTTGCTTCTTATAGACTGCGGGATGTCACAGTAACATGGTTTGATACATGGGAGCAATCTAGGGGACCTTGTGCTCCACTAGCAGGATGAAGAGAATTTTCAGAGGCGTTCCTACAACACTTTCTGCCAGTAGAGCTTCGACGGGCCAGACAGGACAGGTTCCTACATCTTGAACAGGGCAGCATGAGCGTTCGAGAATATAGCTTGCAGTTTAATTTTTTGGCTCGATATGCTCTTATAATTATAGCTGAAATGAGTGATCGGGTACACAGGTTCGTTATTGGCTTGGGGCCACACTTGGTCAACGAGTGTACTACGGCTTCTTTGAATCCAGATATGGATATTGCTCCCATCCAGGCTTATGCACAGAACCTGGAGGATCACAAAAAGTAATAGCGGGTCGATCGAGAGCGTGATAGGGGCCAGCAAAAAAGGGCTCGGTCTATAAGTGGCATGAGGTACTTTAGAGGTGGGCCCAGGCCACATCCTTATAGATGACCATCTTACCTAGCAGCCTGGGTATCTTGCCATCTTCAGGATCGATGGTTGATCGCTATATTCAAACGGGACCACGCCAGAGTTCACGAGCACCAAGATCTTATTATAAAGGGAATTTTATGCAGATGAGGCCGCCATTGGCTCGATGTGGGCAGTGTGGTGGGACCCATACAGGGTCGTGCTAACAAGAGGGAAGAGTATGTTATTCTTACAGGGAGCGTGGTCATATAGCGTAAAATTGTCCGAAAAAGATGAAGTTGTTAGAGCCCAGCCGGTCGGATCTGCAGCAGCTTCATCCCAATCAGGACGCCCATTAGGGCAGAGTCAGGAGACGTTATCTAGTCGAGGAAGAGGAAGGGGCCAAAACCATACTTATGCACTGATGGGACGACAGGATCAGGAATCCTCACCTGATGCCATTACAGGTACGTTATCGATCCTTTCACATAATGTGTACGCGTTGTTAGATCCAGGCTCAAATTTATCATATATTACTCATTTCATTGCTTGTAAATTTGGTATGGATCCTGAGTTAATAAGGGATCCATTTGTGGTATCTACACCAGTTGGTGAATTGGTAATCGCTAGACGGGTCTATCAAAATTGTGCAGTATTGGCTTGTGGTCATTAGACCCTATCAGATTTAGTGGAATTAGAAATGGTTGACTTCGATGTTATTATGGGCATGGATTGGTTAGCGTCATGCTACGCTAATGTTGACTACCGAACAAAGATTGTTAGATTCCAATTTCCAGGCGAGCCAGTCCTTAAATGGAAAGGTAATACGGCAACGCCAAAATATAGGTTTATTTCATACCTTAAGGCAAAAAAGATGATCTCCAAAGGGTATATATACCATCTTGTACGGGCAAGAGATGTCGATGCTGAACCATCTAGTCCTCAATCAATTCTGGTGGTCAATGAATTTCTTGATGTATTCCCAGACAAACTTTCAGGCCTTCCTCCTGAAAGGGAAATTGATTTTGGTATAGATGTGTTGCCAGACACTCAACCGATATCTAGTCCTCCTTATAGATTGGCTCCAACTGAATTGAAATAATTGAAGGAGCAATTAAAGGATTTGCTCGAGAAAGGCTTTATTAGGCCTAGCATATCTCCTTGGGGCGCGCCGGTATTGTTCGTATGAAAGAAAGATGGCTCATTACAGATGTGTATCGACCATCGGCAGCTAAATAAAGTTACTATCAAGAACAAGTACCCTCTTCCCTGAATTGACGATTTGTTTGACCAGTTACAAGGTGCAAGATGTTTCTCAAAAATTGACCTAAGGTCGGGGTACCATCAGCTAAAGGTTAAGGAGAAGGATATTCCGAAGACGACCTTCAGGAAAAGGTATGGGCACTTCGAGTTCCTGGTAATGTCATTTGGACTTACAAATGCACCTGCAGCATTTATAGATCTAATGAACATCGTGTTCCGCCCATTCCTGGACGTATTTGTGATAGTATTTATAGATGATATTCTAGTTTACTCTCACTCAGAAACAGAGCATGTGGATCACTTGCGGATAATACTACAAATGCTCCGGGGCCATAGGTTGTATGCAAAGCTATCCAAATGTGATTTTTGGCTGAAGTCAGTGGCTTTTCTTGGTCATATAGTGTCAGACGAGGGTATAGGATTTGACACTCAAAAGATTGAAGCGATGAAGAATTGGCCAAGGCCTACGACTCCAACAGAGGTTCGCAGCTTTTTGGGCTTAGTCGTCTATTATAGAAGGTTTGTAGAAGGATTTTCTACCATATCAGCACCACTAACGAAGTTAACACAAAAGGCTATAAAATTCCAGTGGTCTGATGCTTGTGAGCGGAGTTTCCAGGAGTTAAAGGATATATTAACATCGGCACCAGTCCTTACTCTTCCAGAGGGTCCAGAAGGTTACGTTGTGTATTATGATGCCTCGGGAGTAGGTTTAGGATGTGTGCTAATGTATCATGGTAAAGTGATTACATATGCTTTAAGGCAATTGAGGAAACATGAGAAGAACTATCCGACACATGATTTAGAGTTGGCCGCAGTAGTCTATGCACTGAAGATTTGGCGGCACTATTTATATGGTATTCATTTAGACATTTTTACGGATCACAAGAGTCTGCAATAGATATTCAAACAAAAAGAGTTGAATCTGAGACAAAGAAGATCGCTTGAATTATTGAAGGATTATGATATGGACATCTTATATCACCCTGGCAAACTAATGTTGTAGCAGACACGCTCAGCTGTAAGTCAATGGTCAGTTCGATGCCCGTGCAAGTCAAAAGGAATGGATTAGTAAGATAGCTTCATCAGTTAGCTAGTTTGGGAGTCCGACTGGTGGATTCAGAGTATGGTGGGTTTGTGGTCCAGAATATGTTAAAATCATCCCTTATATAAAAAAAATAAGAAACTTCAATGGGAAGACCCTAGTTTGAAGAAGATAAGAGAGAGCATTCAACAGAAGAAGACCACGACCTTTGAGATTGACGAACAGGGAACTCTCAAGCACCAGGGTCGTCTATGTGTTCCAAATATAGCAGGATTGTGGGATAGAATTATGACAGAGATTCATTGTTCACGGTACTCTATTCATCCAGGATCAACTAAAATGTATCACGATCTCAAGTGTATTTATTGGTGGAATGACATGAATAAGAGCGTGGAAGAGTTTGTAGCTCAGTGCCCCAATTGTCAACAAGTAAAAATAGAACACCAAAAGAATGGTGGCTTGACTCAGAACATCGAGATTCCGACATGGAAATGGGAAATGATTAATATGGACTTCATTACGGGAGTACCTCGTTCCTATCGGAAATTTGATTATATTCGGGTAATTGTTGATAGACTGACCAAATCAGCTCATTTATTGCCGGTGAAAACTATCTACACTGCCGAAGATTACAGTAAATTATATATTAAGGAGATTGTTCAACTTCATGGTGTGCCTATCTCTATTATATCTGACTGAGGTACTCAGTTTACTGCTAACTTCTAGAAATCGTTTCAGAAAGAGTTAGGCACCCGAGTTAATTTGAGTACGTCTTTCCATCCTCAGACAGACGGTCAAGCTGAGTGAATGATTCAAACGCTCGAGGATATGTTATAAGCTTGTGTGTTGGACTTTAAAGGAAGTTGGGACAATCACTTACCCCTTATTAAGTTCGCATACAATAACAGCTATCACGCCAGTATTAAAATGGCTCCAATGAGGCCTTGTACGGACGAAAATGTAGATCTCCTATTGGATGGTTCGAGGTAGGTGAATCAGACTTATTTGGACCTGACTTGGTACACCTAGCCATAGAAAAGGTAAAGCTTATCCAAGAACGGTTGTTAACAGCTCAGAGTCGTCAGAAGTCATACGTAGATGTGCGACGGCGAGACTTAGAGTTTCAGGTAGACGACTGGATATTTTTGAAGATTTCACCGATGAAGGGCGTAATGAGATTCGGGAAGAAAGGAAAGCTTAGTCCAAGGTATATTGGGCCACATCACATAATTCGATGAATTGGTCATGTAGCGTATGAATTGGACTTACCTTCGGAGTTGGAGTGTGTTCATCCAGTCTTCCATCTTGAGAGCATGTGTTGGAGATCCTTCTCGGATTGTACCAATTGAAGATGTGCAGGTTACAGAGGATCTGTCATATGAAGGAATTCATGTTGCTATCCTAGATCGACAAGTCCGCAAGATGAGGACTAAGGAAGTAGCTTCTGTAAAAGTTTTGTGGCGAAATAAAAATGTGGAAGAGATGACATGGGAAGCGGAAGAGGAAATGACGCACAAATATCCACACCTATTCCAGAATAATGTCGAGATTTCAAGAGAAGCCTAAGGTAAATTCCAATACCTTTCATGATGTTTAACGATTGTGTATTCGGGCTACGTAACAGAGATTAGCTATGTGACCCCAACATTCGAGGACGAATGTTTCTAAAGGGGGAAAGATGTAACATCTCGGACTTTCGGGTTACGGTTTAAATCGTTAAGCGTATATAAAATCGCTGGGCGTGTGTAAATAAGTCCGAGCGTTGGAAAATTTATGTTATATTTACTTATGCTAATAAAGAGATTAGTATATAAAAATATTAAACCCCGAAATAATTTTGGACGTAACAAGTGTGATGACGGAAGCCGGAAATAAATTTGATACGTGCATAAAGCGGCTATGGGCTAGTGTCATATCACAAATTATGACATTGAATATATGAAGGTATTATGAGTTATTAAGATTTAAGTGAATTGGGATCACGGAATTAATTATGTGTGTGATAAATTATTCGGAGACAGGTAAGTTAATTAAATTAAGTGACCGTGCATATTAAAGTAAGGTGGCATTAAGTGGCCATGATGACCAAGCACATAAGTTGCCATTGATCGACATATGGCAAGAGAAAATGTGTCAAAAGAATTAGACTTTGATATTCATTCTCTACATTATCATTAATCCAAAACAGAAAACATATGAGGCCTTCTCTTTTATCAATAGCATCCAAGAACTGAAACGTGCAAGAATAAGCAACCAGTACTTTATTTTCTTTTAAAGCAACCGGTACTTCATTTTCAATTAGGAAAAGGAGTTTTGCTTTCACTTCGTGTATTGTAAGAAATTGTGTACGAAGCAGTGACAAATTAAGTAGGAAAAGTCGTGCAAGTGCAGCAATAGTATTTTCCTTCCAGTTTAACAAAACGAAGGTATGTTAAGGCAAATTATTTCTATCTTTTGGCATGTTCCATGTAACGAAATATAATTGTGATATTGCTCCATAATTTATTCTACTCCTAGTAGTTAAGAATATTCATGTTATTAATTTCTATGCTAAAAGCATGTCTAAATATGTTTCTAAGTCCTTATTGAGGCATACAGAAAAAGGTGTTGATATTCACAGTGTTAGCAAAAGGGGAAAGGATATTATTGTCATCCGACAAATTCAGGAAGTGTTTTATTGTTATTCGTGCATTTTCAATTGCATTATATTCATATATTACCCTGGACCAACTTGTGTTATGCACACTACTATATGGTAAATATTTTATATATGTAAGGGATATGGGCTAAGGGAACGACGTTATATACGCACACCACCTGCAACTGGTAAGACTATCATAAAAGAGCCCGAAGAGGCCAATATGATGTGATGATGTGATGTGATGTCTATAAGGCTTATTGGGACGGGTCGCACGATCCGCAACCCAAACATATATCGGAACGGGTTGCACGATCCGCAACCCAAACATATATCGGAACGGGTTGCACGATCCGCAACACTAACATATATATACCGCACTTGCATCATGCATACATTCGTTAACCATTACATGATATGATGCCCATAGAAGCTGTCATGGTAAGGAAATTTCCCAATGAGGCCAATGAATATGGACACTGCATTGTGCATAACATGTAGGCAAGGGTATTAGGGCCCTCAGAGGCAGTTACTGTTGGTCAGTTGTTTATGTTTCAGTTATTGGTATATTCCTGTTATGCTGATATTTATGCCTGACATACCTAGTACATCAGTCGTACTGACGTCCCTTTTGTCGGGGGACGTTGTGTTTCATGCCCGCATGTTCGCGTAGGCAAGGCGACAGCCCACGTGAATAGGTTGCAGATTTCAGCGGATTTTTGGAAGCACTCCTCTCTTTTCGGAGTGTCGGTCTGATTTTGGTATGATACAATTTTGCGTGTCTATATGGGTATGGCGGGGCCTTGTCCCGACCTGTTGATGTTGTGTACTCTCTTAGAGGCTTGTAGACATGTGTCCTGTGTGTAGTAGTCTTGTATGGCCTTGTCGGCCTTGGTATATGTATATATATAAGTTGGATTTCTGGGTTACTATTCCCACAATCCTTTTCGCCTTAGTCGGTAATCAATTACGAATAGGTGTTGATAGTGTGATTAGCGGTACCCGGCGGGTGGGGTCCGGGTATCCGTTGCGGCCCTTCGGTTTCGGTCGTGACACTCCACCTCCAACTTGCAGGTTGTGGGTTTGAGTCACCAAATGAGCGAAGTAGAAAAAAAAAACATATGGTAACATACGCTACATACAAAATACATACTTAAAAACAATATAATTATATGTTTTTGTAAGTCAATTATATATTTTTATCAGATTGTATATATTTTGTAAAAGAAAACTACTACTTTTTGAAAATTAGTTATTTCGGTAAATCGGTTAATTTTATCCCTAATTTTGTATCTTAGGTAATAGTCTTTTTTTCAAATATAACTAAATAAGTATATACGTACGATGTTGTTGCATTGTAGTTTTTGAGGAACATAATATAAAAAAAAGCCAAGAAAGGAAGTATCTGAAAACTCAAATCTTACCTTATTGGTGGAGATTTGAGATCCGTGATCCTCGCTTTGCTTATGGCACTACTTTGATCACTTCTTGTTACATACACATACACTCCGCCGCTCAAACACATTCATTTCTTCATCATTCAATGCACAACTTAAATAAACAAATGTTAATTACCACTTTTGTTTCTGTCATGCAATTGCATGGTTTTAATGTTACTCAATATGTTGCCTTAAAAACATCTTAATACGTGTCTTGTGTTTGGTGACAACAGAGTTTGCTTTTTATTCACTCTTTACATTCTTTTTGCTCCTTCATGAGATCTCTCAGTTTTTGAGTGTGTTTTCATCATTTTTTTTTTCATATGGTCATTTTGCACTAAGATTTTATAATTTTTTTTTTTTTTTGTGTGGGGAGGGTTATGGGCATTCTTGATTCTTTGTTTGGAAATGGGGGTAGAAGGTTTATCAAGAGAAAAGATAGCGATGCAGGTGAAGCAGGTTTGCTCTATTCGCCCCTTTTTCTTTAATTTTATTTTCAGAATTTTAAAGTATTTTTCTGTTTGCTTTAATTTGTTATTGTTGTGGTTAATTTTTCAGGGGTTAATAGGGTTTTAGGTTTTCAAAAATTTGATTTTTATTTTGTACGCATTGTTTGGTGGGTTTATAACTGGAAAATGGGATGTGACAATCTGTTCTTTATTTTATCTGTAGAAAATTGGACTGTAATTTAGTAATGCAATCTAATTGTAATTTGCTGCAGAATTTAGTGTATATTATTGTCTTAGAGGGTGTTTGGATTGGCTTATTTAAGTGTTTTTTGGCCTTCAAGCTAGTTGGGTAGGACCAACTTATGACTTTTAGCTTATAAGTCACTTTTAAAAAGTCAATCCAAACACCCTCTTGATCATAAGTATCTAAATTTATCGAGCAGTTAGATTAGAGTCAATTATTAACTTTATATGGCTTCTTGTACAGAGGCGTTAGATTAGAGTCAATTATTAACTTTATATGGCTTCTTGTACAGAGGCGGATCCAAGATTTAAACTTGACAACTTCATCCTTAAGGTTCTTAGCCCACACTCCCTCCATCCCATTTTAACGGTCATTTTAGCTCTTTTCACGTCCATTAAGAAAAATAATAAATTCAAGGTATAGTTTACTAAGTTAGCCCTATGTATTAAATGATTTTTGAGAATTGAGCGGTATTAAGAAGAATTGCTTCTTTAATGCTAAGGGTATAGTTGGAAATAATTGTCCACTTTAATCTTGAATTCCTAGAGTGAATTATTTTTGGGACAATTTTTAAGCTAAAAGTGATATAAAATGGGACGGAGGGAGTAACTCATTGTACTTTTCTTTTTGCATTATCAAAAAAATATGTATACATATTGTATGTATATGTCCGTTCTCTAAAATAGTGTATTCAGTTGAACCCGTAGTGTATAAGTTGCATTCACCTCGGTTCCTCTGCATCCACAGATATCTTGTAGGATTTTTGCTTTTCGACTGTTCAGTATCATTTAAGGTAATGAACATTACCTGGAACAATAATTTCTCTCGACTTAGTAGAACTTACTTTACATAATTTTAGCTGCTACTTAATACAACTCGTGCTTTTGCCTTGATTAAAAGATGTATTCTTAGGATTTCGTTTGTATGGCCCTATTATAAACCAGGTCGGGCACTGGAAGAACTCAGAGGTTCCCTCTACAATGAGCTTCGAACATCAGAAGGAGCCAAGCGTCAACAACAACGGTTCTGTGGTCCAGTTATGGCAATGACCTTCAATTTCATGGTTGCTGTTGGAATTATATTGGGAAATAAACTTGTATGCCTTTCCTTCCTACATTTTCCAACTCTTGATAACAAGTAGTCTTTCCTTCTAAACTTGTTAATGTGGTTTGCAGGTTATGGGCAGAGTTGGATTTAATTTTCCGATTTTCCTAACTTTCATCCATTACTGCTGTGCTTGGATACTACTTGCCATCTTCAAGGCTTTGTCGTTGCTTCCAGCTTCTCCTCCTGCTAAAACAACACCATTTTCTTCACTCTTTTCTTTGGGTGTTGTGATGGCTTTTGCCTCTGGCCTTGCCAATGCTAGTCTGAAGCATAACAGGTTCCAATATAGTAATCCTTTTTCTCCAAGTCCCAAACCTTGTGGCAACTTCTTTTTCCTAACTAGCCGACTCGTGCAGCGTGGGTTTCTATCAGATGGCTAAAATTGCTGTTACTCCAACCATTGTCATTGCAGAGTTCTTTCTTTTCAAGAAAACCGTATCCTTTCACAAAGTTAGTCACATAAAAGCATTACTAAATAATTACATCATTCTCGAATGTGCTATTTAAGTTCAACCAATGATGCAGGTTCTGGCTTTGGCTGTCGTGTCAGTAGGCGTTGCAGTTGCAACCATCACAGACTTGGAATTTAATTTCTTTGGGGCTTGCATTGCACTAGCATGGATAGTTCCAAGCGCTGTAAATAAAATTCTTTGGTCAACTCTACAACAACAAACCAACTGGACTGCTCTTGCGTAGGAAGTGCTTTTCTTTTTTTCTTTTGCTTTTCATATGATAGCAAGTCACTCTGTGCTTGAATATGAATGAAGACAATAATTTTAATGCAGGTTGATGTGGAGGACAACGCCAGTGACAATTTTCTTCTTGGCAGCACTGATGCCTTGGCTAGACCCTCCAGGAGTTCTATCCTTTAAGTGGGACGTCCACAATACGAGTGCTATTCTCATCTCAGCTTTACTTGGTTTTCTCTTGCAATGGTCTGGAGCTTTAGCACTTGGGTAAGAGACACTATTTCCCTATTAATGCTCAAAGCCGCTACTTCGCACATGAGCTCCAGAATTATCTGTGGCCTAGTTTTAGCGAAAAGTTTGAAGGTTTCTTTATTTTCTCGTGTACAATTTGCTATGTTTTGTAAGTGAAACTGTAATTTGTCCATGCAGAGCTACATCAGCGACTTCACATGTTGTTTTAGGACAATTCAAGACTTGTGTGATCCTACTTGGAGGGTATTTCCTGTTTGGTTCAGATCCAGGGTGGACAAGTATAGGTGGTGCCGTTACAGCTCTTGGTGGAATGACAGTTTACACATCCCTTAGCATAAAGGAATCAAAAGAAAAGGCAAGTGACCAACTCCCAAAGCACAGTGTACCTCGTCAAAAGCTCAAGAGTACTGAAGATGATGACAACTCCAGATACTCACCTCCCGACCACACTCCTGCTGTCGTCTAAGCTGCATTTCTTCCCCTTTTTGTTGGTACATAAGTTAGATCTAATTTGTGACCCTCTTTGATCTATGAACATCATAATGTGTAAATTTCAACATTGCAACACCAGCATTTTGTCTGTTGAAAAAAATGCTTCAGGATCAGTGCAAGATAAATTAGAAAGTTTGGTTGTTTAGCATAAGAAGAATTGCCAAAGTTTACCCTACTTATGTAGGATTTTGTTGGGTTCAAAACACGTAAGTAAGGCACAGCGGAAGTATAAAAGTTTTGTTTTTTACTTACCCCAACAATAATTTCTGGTATGGTTATACAACAATGAAACTTGTAACATAAAACATTTACTTACAAGTTATAATAATCTGGATTCTTTATCAACTGTGAGGTGCACACGCGATTGTCCTTCCAATTGCAAGCTCCAAGCTTCAATGTATTTCTCCTTCGGAAAGCTAGAAAATTCGGCAGAGGTTCGAGAGTATTTGATTCTAAGTCTCTAAGGCTTAGAATGTTTTTCAGAAAATGGTGTGTTGAATAATGAGGTTAATGCCTCTATTTATAGTTGAAAAATAGGTCAAAACCGGATTAGGGTTTGATCTTGGGCATGGCCCAAAAATTGAGGCAGAGGCGTCGCGGCCCTAGGGTATGGGCATCAAAGCGCTTGGCATGCGCCTGCACTGCACTGCGTCGCGACGCTCGACATGCGTCTGCACTGCGCCGCGGCCCTAGGGTATGGGCGTCGCGGCGCTCGACTTTATTTTTCGTGCATGATTAATTAAATCCAAAATCTAATTTTGACTTAATTAAAATAATCATTATTCATTTAAATGTCTCGATTCCAAATCGAATATTTTAATTACTCTCTCAATACATCCTTAGATCGAAACGGACAATCGACATAGTGTGACCCTACATGCCTTCTCATATAGACATTAATCAAATTAAGGTCTACATGGAACTCCTAGACGGCGCCGGAAGACGAACTCAATATGTGAAGTACGTTTACACAAATCCGGTAAACTTAACCTTTATGTGGTAAGATAAAATCCTTTCATTCATGACAAACCCGATCAAGCTTAGGATTTGTCTAGTGTCTATCCAAATGGCTTAATCATTGTATCTCATCTATATTAGTTGACAACTAGACCATACTCTAAATATGTCTATTGCGTTGGCCAACGACTTAGTCAACCTAATATCACTGAAAATCCGAGTGTTCTCTCGAATATACATCCGAGTAATGAATCTTAATCTTGGCTCAACTACCACCTTCAATCCACATCTCAATGTACCCAATACAAGCCGTATCTCAACCTATAAGACATTTGAGCTGAGGATGGGATCAAAGTACATTACTTTGTAGACAAGGCACGTATTGACCTCAAGTCTAAGGACTTCTATCTCCCATATGCTAATCATACTTTAGTCAAGTATAACAAACAGTATATCAGCAGGGTATACCAATACTTCCAAAGTATCCATGTGTCCATCACGAGTAACTATTACTCGTAGCAGGTGAGACATACTACATCCTCTAAGGATGTGATGCTGACCACATGTCGACTTATCACATATCATTGATATCACATTCTCGATGATTATTAGTCGAGGCTTGTTTAAGAGTTACGCTCTATCATTTATATCTCACTCTATTCATGACAACGCAAGCTCAAGGGATGCACATTAATGAATAATTACAAACAATCAAATAATAATTCAATAATTGCAAATGCCAAAATATTAATCTCCATTAATAATAATATGAATGTGTATAAAGTACATTTGTCCTAATACGGATTGTCTCTAGGACATAAATATACTTTCAATCTCCCACTTGGCCTAGAGCCAATCTCCAACATATCTAATGCCCATATTCTCAAAATGACCATTATGGTTGACTAAGCTTAATGTTTAGTGAACGGGTCAGTTAGATTATCGTCTGTGGGAACATAATCTAATCTAATCTCTTCAGTCTCCACCATCTCCCTGAGTATGTGGTACTTCCTTGGTACATGCTTGTTTCTGTTGGTTGATCTTGGTTCCTTAGCTTGCGCAATCGCACCAGTGTTGTCACAATAAACCGTTATTGGACAAGTGGCACTTGGAACAACCCCTAGTTCCTTCAGGAACTCAGATATCGCGACAGCTTCTTTACCAGTTTTCGATCCAGCGATGTACTCAGCTTCTGTTGTCGAATCAGCAGTTGTAGCTTGTTTGGAACTTTTCTAGCTTACTACTCCACTATTGAAAATGAATGTGTAATCTGATTGAGATTTATAGTTATCAACATCTGTCTGGAAGCTAGCATCAGTGTACCCAGTACATATTAGCTTCTCTTCCCCACCATAAACTAAAAAGTAATCTTTAGTTCGTGTAAGATACTTAAGAATACTCTTGACTGTCTTACAGTGTTCTTCCCCATGATTCTGCTGGAACTTGCAAGTCATACTAAGTGCAAATGCCACATCTGGCCTAGTACAGGTCATAGCATACATGATCGATCCTATAGCCGAAGCATATGGGATCCTTTTCATGCGTTCAAGTTCTATAGAATTAGAAGGACTATCCTTCTTAGATAACTTGATGCCTTGTCCCATTGCTAGACCGTCTTTCTTAGAATTTTTCACAGAAAAACGTCTAAGTACTTTGTCTATGTAGACTGACTGTGACAGCCCCAACAATTTGTTAGGTCTATCTCTATGGATCCTAATCCACAGAATATAGTAGGCTTCACATAAATCCTTCATCATGAAGGTACTGGACAACCACTCTTTGACTGAATGTAGGAGAGTCTTATTGTCTCCCATTATTAATATGTCATCTACATATATTATAATGAAGGCAATACTCCCATCCTTGCGTTTACTATAAACACATAGATCATTTTTGCTTCTGACAAAATCAAATGACTTGATAGCCTTGTCAAAGCAAATGTTCCAACTCCTCGAGGCTTGCTTAAGCCCATAAATTGACTTTTGTAGCTTGCATATAACATTTGGTTTGGACTCGATTGAAAAACCCTCAGGTTGTTTCATATACACTTCCTCAACTAGATTACCGTTGAGGAAAGCAATCTTGACGTCCATCTGCCAAATGTCATAGTCATAATATGCAGCTACTGCAAGCAAAATCCGAATGGACTTGATCTTAGCAACAGGTGAAAAGGTTTCATCATAATCGATCCCAGGCCATTGATTATAACCTTTAGCCACTATCTTGTTTAGTAAGTCTGTACCTTGCCATATACATCAATCTTCTTCTTGAAGACCCATTTGCATCCTATGGGTCTAACCCATGTTGGCAAATCAACCAAGTTTCAAACTTGATTTATGTAAATCGAGTCCATCTCAGATTTCATGGCTTCTTGCCATCTCTGTGAATCAATGTCTAACATAGCTTCGCTGTAGGTTGTAGGTTCATCGTCATCGGGAATATCTATCTCATTGTGTGTTTCAACAAGGGGATTACGTCTTTCAGGCGGACGATGAGTCCTAGTGGTCCTACGGAGTTGAGTATTCTGCGTTTCAGTGTTTGTTGCATTCTGATTGTGAAAAGGTCTTTGTGTGTTGGACAATCCATCACCTTGAGAGCTTTCAGGAATGTCATTTTCATGTATTTCCTAAATGGAATGAGGTACAACCATTGTATCATCTTCCATTGGTTGTGTATGAGAGCCTTGCACTTCTGCACTATCTCTCACATCACTCCCACTGGTTGAAGGGCGTACTCTAAGTACCCAATCTTCACCAGATACTCCCACTGAATGCTAGTTTAGGTCATTCGACAAGGGTTCATTTTCTGTGTTAACTTGTGGTTCTTGAATCTCTTCAAGTTCTATCTTTGTGCAGCTATGTTCATTGTAGACATATTCTTCTTCAAGGAAAGTTGCGTTCCTGGAAATAATGACCTTATGTTCTCCAGGAAGATAGAAGTAGTATCCCTTAGTTTCCTTTGGATACCCCACGAAGTAACATTTCTCACTTTTAAATTCCAACTTGTCAGTGAGCATCTTCTTAACATATGCAAGGCACCCTCAAGGTCTCATATGTTTAAGAGCTGGCTTCTTGCCACACCATATTTGATAGGGTGTCTTTTCTACTAACTTGGAAGGAACCCTGTTCAGAATATATATAGAGGTTTGTATAGCATGTCCCCAAAGTTATGTCGGTAGAGCTGAGGAGCTCATCATGGATCGAACCATATCCAATAAGGTTCGATTTCTCCTTTCGGCAACACCGTTCATCTGTGGCATTCCTGGAGGTGTCCATTCAGATTGGACTCCATATAGCTTCAAGTAATCTAGAAAATCCTTGCTTAAGTATTCACCTCCTCGATCCGATCTAAGGGTCTTGATACTTGTTGCAAGTTGCTTCTCTACTTCCGACTTGTACTCCTTAAACTTCTCAAAAGCCTCAGATTTGTGTCTCATAAGATACACATACCCATACCTTGTAAAGTCGTCAGTAAAAGTGATGAAGTATGGGAAGCCTCATTTAGCTTGAGTCGAGAATAGCCCACATACATCAGTATGGACCAACTCAAGCACCTCCTTGGCTCGCACACCTTTCCCAGAAAGTGGTTTATTGGTCATCTTTCCTCTCAAGCAAGATTCGCAGTTACCATAAGACTCCAAGCAAATGGTTCGAGGTAGTCTAACTTCTTCAATCTTGCTATCCTTGATTCATTGATATGACCAAGTCTGCAGTGCCATAGGTATGTAGAGTTTCTATTACTTCTCTTGGCTCGTTTATTTTGTACATTGAAAATATATCGACTACAGTTAAGTGTATATAATCCATCCACAAGAGGAACAGTTCCATATATAACATTATTAAAAGACAGCACGTGACTAGCGTTATAAATATACGAGGAAAAGCCCTTCATGTCCAACACTGGTTTAGAAATAATATTCCTCGTTAATGAGGGAACATAAAAACAATCATTCAACACTAAACAATAGCCGGAAGGTAAATTTAATCTATAAGTCCCTACGCGCTCAGCATCGACTCGTGCTCCATTTCCAACGCGTAGGTCTACCTCTCTTGGTCCAACCTTCCTGCTATCAGTTAGCCCCTGCACATTTGTACAAATGTGTGAGCCACAAGCGGTATCCAATACCCAGGAATGAGAGTTATTTATAGACATATTTATTTCAATGACGTACATACCTTGTCCACCAAAGGCAGGAGCACCTGGTGCTTTCCCTCCTCCTGGTGCCGTGCAGTCCTTTTTCCAATGCCCCTTCCTATGGCAGTTGAGGCATTCATCCTTAGTCGCGCTCACCTTCTTCTTCACACTTCCCTTGGGCTTCATAGCTGAGGGTGCAGCGATTGCCTTGCCCTTCTTCTTCTGTCATTCCTTTCCTTTCGGCTTGGGTCGGCTAGAAGAGCTCACCATGTGCACAACTTTGCCTTTGTAAGTGGAGGACTCAAAGGTCTTGAGCATGTTGTGCAGCTATGGCAAAGTCGTCGTCGTTCCATTCATGTTGAAGTTCACTATGAAGTTCTCAAAGGAACGAGGGAGAGAGTTCAGGATGCGTGTGGTAGTGACATTCTTTTCAAGCTTCGTTCCAATCGAAGCAAGCCTCTCTATCAGCCCTATCATCTTCAACATATGCTGCGAGACCGGGCCCCCTTCATTGAGCTTACACTTGAAGAGTTCTATTAGCAAATCATATTCCATTGTCTGGGATTGAGAGTCATAGAGACTCATCAAGTGTTCAAGCATTTCATTGGGCCTCATGTTCTCATGCTGTCTCTGAAGTTCCATCGACATGGAAGACATCATTACGCATTGCGCCGAAGTGGCATCATCTAGATGTTTCTGGTAAACATCTCTATCAAAGGAGGCATATTCTTCAGAATCTGTCGCATGGACTGTTGGGAACACCGTGTCCAACACGTATTCTATTTTCTCTTATCTGAGTACTATTCGCAAATTCCTTAGCCAGTCAAGGTAGTTCGGTCTAGTAAGTTTATTCATCTCAATCAACATTTTCAATGACAAGCTCGACATCTTTTATAATCTGAAGAATTATATAGACCGGAAATCAAATTCAAAATCTATTTCCTATTATACACATTCATTTAGGCTAATCAACAAGGCCTTTTGTTCAATTAGCTTCTACTATTTTAACATACTTCTACGACCCCATGGTAGAAAACGAACCTATATTAATTGAGGTCATAATGGGCCAAGATCCAAGCCTATGCTACCTCCGCATTTGCTTTGGCTGATAACTTCAATAACATATCTTTGTAGGTTCTAAACCAATTGCAAAACTTATTCGCAACTCTTGGTTGATCAAATTATTTCATTTCATCTTACGCCTTAGATTAGTCCGACACTTTGGAGCCAAGATTTGTCTAAGCAAGTCAACCCCATTACATGACTGTGTTTATGCATCTAAGCAAATTTGTCCTTTGTGAGCAAACACTTTGGTGTAAATACCCACAAAAGTTTATCATTTACCTTTACATTAAAACACGTCTATGAAAGAGTTTGGGTCCTCGTAGACTTAGAGCAAATGCTTTGGCATAAATATTCGTATCGCCGAAAAGGATTTTGTACTCTAACAATTATAATGGACGACGCATTTTAATTTAGACTTGTATTTAAAGCTTTGGGGAACATTTTAATTTTAGGGTTCTAACCAAGATCAACACTTTTACGCCATATCCAATACGACATCTTAACATCATGCAAACTAAAGACAAATATAGTTTAGGAACCGTCAACCCAATATGCATGATATAAGATGGTTTAATCAAACACTGGGCGCCGCCTGTCCAGACAGTTATAGTGGACACTATTCTAGAAATGTAAATGACAAACAATTTGACATTTAGCACATAAACAGTATACTTATCAAATATTATACTGTGTAATAATAATGTTGAGTTAAATATTAAATATACTGAACTCAAAAATATTTGTTTCTGGCCAGGTCGGGGCCACGGCGCTAATCATTAGCGTCGCGGCGCCACTGAGGCAGTAACCCCAATTTTCTAAAAAAAATGCACTAGCGTCACGACGCTCTACCATGGAGCCGCAACGCTTCAGAGGCAGTAACATTTCTGCTTCCGCATTTGAATTAGTGTCGCGGCGCTCCACCATGGAGCCGCGGCGCCTCCTTGAAACCCTAGTCAGAGTTGCGGTGCCCTACCATAGGGTCGCGGCGCCGACGTCCTTACAAATGTTTCTGTGTTGATTTTCAAAAAATCGTTCAATCCCTAAATCCAATTTAGGGATCAATACACATGTCCTTTATCATCACCCACCATTATCGATAACGCCCATATCGACCATCATTTTTTCTTTACTCGTTCATAGCCGTGCACCGTGCATTAAGACGGACAACGCACTTGGCTTAGTTCGAGTTAGAGCGGAATGACTTCCTCGAGTTAACGTAGGAGATAATTTAGGGTGATACCAAAAGGTCAACATTCGTTCAAGACATATAGGATTTCAAAAAATCTCATTTTAATCCAATTTTATGTTTAACCCATGTTATTATTCTATTCAATTGTTATATAACCATTTAACCTGCCTGAGCTCTTGATGCAACTATAGGATTTTGTTGGGTTAAAAACACATAAGTAAGGCACATCGGGAGTTTAAAAGTTTTGTTTCTTACTTACCCCAACAATAATTTCTATGGTTATACAACAATGAAACTTGTAACATAAAACATTTACTTACAAGTTATAATAATCTGGAATCTTTATCAACTGTGAGGTGCACACGCGATTGCCCTTCCAATTGCAAGCTCCAAGCTTCACAGTATTTCTCCTTCGTAAAGCTAAAAAATTCGGCAGAGGTTCGAGAGTATTTGATTCTAAGTCTCTAAGGCTTAGAATGTTTTTCAGAAAATGGTGTGTTGAATAATGAGGTTAATGCCTCTATTTATAGTTGAAAAATAGATCAAACCAGGATTAGGGTTTGACCTTGGGCCTGACCCAAAAATCTAGGCAGAGGCGCCGCGACCCTAGGGTATGGGCGTCGCGACGCTCGTCATGCGTCTGCACTGCGCCGCGGCCCTAGGGTATGGGCACCGCGGTGCTCGACCTTATTTTTCATGCATTCTTAATTAAATCCAAAATTCAATTTTGACTTAATTAAAATAATCATTATTCATTTAAATGTCTCGATTCCAAATCGAACATTTTAATTACTCTCTCAATAGATCCTTAGATCGAAACGGACAATCGACATAGTGTGACCCTACAAGTCTTCTCATATCGACATTAATCAAATTAAGGTCTACACGGAACTCCTAAACGGCGCCGGAAGACGAACTCAATATGTAAAGTACGTTTACACGAATCCAGTAAACTTAACCTTTATGTGGTAATATAAAATCATTTCATTCACGACACACCCGATCAAGCTTAGGATTTGTCAAGTGTCTATCCAAATGGCTTAATCATTGTATCTCATCTATATTAGTTGACAACTAGACCATACTCTAAATATGTCTATTGCGTTGGCCAACGACTTAGTCAACCTAATAACACTGAGAATCCGAGTGTTCTCTCGAATATACATCCGAGTAATGAATCCTAATCTTGGCTCAACTACCACCTTCAATCCACATCGCAATGTACCCAATACAAGCCGTATCTCAACCTATAAGACATTTGAGCTTATGATGGGATCAAAGTACATTACTTTGTAGACTAGACACGTATTGATCTCAAGACTAAGGACTTCTATCTCCCATATGTTGATCATACTTTAGACAAGTATAACAAATAGTATATCAGCAGGGTATACTAATACTTCCAAAGTATCCATGTGTCCATCACGAGTAACCATTACTCGTAGCGGGTGAGACATACTACATCCTCTAAAGATGTGATGCAGACCACATGTCGACTTATCACATATCATTGATATCCCATTCTCGATGATTATTAGTCGAGGCTTGTTTAAGAGTTACGCTCTATCATTTATATCTCACTCTATTCATGACAACGCAAGCTCAAGGGATGCACATTAATGAATAATTACAAACAATCAAATAATAATTCAATAATTGCAAATGCCAAAATATTAATCTCCATTAATAATAATATGAATGTGTATAAAGTACATTTGTTCTAATACAGATTGTCAGTAGAACATAAATATACTTTCAACTTAAACTTAAATATTCAAAATAAAAAAGATGTATGATAGAGCCATGTGCCGAGGGTATATCGGAAATAGTCTCTCTACCTTCCAAGGTAGGAGTACACTCTACCCTCTCCAGACCCCATTTGTGGAATTACACTGGCGTGGTGTTGTTGTATGATAGAGCCCTGTGGCTGCAGTTTCGTATTCCTTCAGCCAGAAATTGAATCAGTGGTCTTCTAGGAAACATGGTGAAAACGTTTCCTTTCTTTATGTTGTAAATCTTTCTGCAAATGAAGAGAACCACCCTGGGCATCACTAGCCATTCAGAAATGGCCTACAAATTGCAATACACAATACAAGATATTTTACTGCAATTACTATTGTGCATTAAGGCACAACGGAAACACTGACCCTTCAGATAGCATTGTTAGAGGATGAATTTTGTGCTTGTAGTTGACACCAACAAAAACAAAACTCCTAAGTTACAATGTATTTATACTGACTCATATATCCCTCATTTTTCTTAGAAATCCCAAGTATGATTACCCTAATAAAAAAATCTTAGATTTCAAAGAAACTTGAGCTATAATTAGTAATGCAAGCATTTCTACAGTAAACCATGATACTCAAAATCCAATATAGAATGCCAATCCAATTCCACGTCACTGATTTACAATGATGCAACACCGACTATATCATAACTCAACACAACCTGCGTGCACATTGCCGTGCACTTGTTGGTGCAGGAGCAGTGAACCATGGAGGACAACTACGCTGTTCACATGGCGCAGGGACGATCTCAACGTACATATTAATACTCAAAACCGGACGATATCTACGTGCATTTCATAATAATCACATATGCACGTGTTTGGCATATCAATAAAGCATGATCATCAGCAAAATATGATTTCTACATGTGCATAACTTATGGTATGATCTATCATGGAACGAATGATCACGACATCGTCACAGGTATGATATTATGCTCAATACAATCAAGTAATCAATTAAAACAATCATATCAAGGCATATAGGCAAT
Source organism: Anisodus tanguticus (assembly GCA_034509755.1). Taxonomy (NCBI): domain Eukaryota; kingdom Viridiplantae; phylum Streptophyta; class Magnoliopsida; order Solanales; family Solanaceae; genus Anisodus; species Anisodus tanguticus. Next base: position 30,006,682 of record CM067558.1, read on the forward strand.
TAATCCCTGACATGTCACCCGGTGCTCGCATAAGCACTCGTCATCTCTGAAAATATACATGGTATACACATACCTTGTGTATACCGTATATATCACGGAATCCCATAACAATTGGGAAACCGTGATATACACGGTATACACCGCCGTGTATATCCTATATATGGTAACAAATTTAGTTGTATATTTTGTATATAATTAGTATTATATACTTACCATAATTGTAGGATTCTTGTACTAATAGAATAGGGTTTTGGGAGTAGAATAGGAATATGATTTTTCATATTATGGAAATTGTATATTGTATATATACTCTTTCATTAACGAAAATAATTGAGGGATTATTTCTTTAATGGTATCAGAAGTCTAGGACTAAATTACTTCCACTCCTCTCCTAAACTTTTTCTCGGTTTCCGACGTCCCTTCTCGGCCGAGACTGCTTGGAATCCGACACCCCTTCTCGGATTTCATGCTCATTTTACCTCCTCTCTTCTCAAATTTTCTTCCCAAACCCTTTGTTCTTTCGTTATGTCTAAGAACATGTTTCATCCTGCCCTTACTGTTTCCAACATCAAGAAACCACGTCCCTATTGTTCTTGAGATGAAAAACATCCAATATACGACGTGGGCAGAGTTGTTTAAAATTCACGCAATCTCACATCCAGTCCTCCATCACATAATTCCTCCCGCTAACCCTACTCTTGTGGAGGATCCTCAGTTATGGATTACTCTTGATGCTACCGTCTTTCAGTGGATTTATTCCACTATTTCAACCGACCTTTTACAGACGATTATTGAGCCGAATACTACGGCTATGGCTACATAGAATAGATTGCGTGATATATTCCAGGATAACCAACATTCCCGCGTTGTCACCCTTGAATAGGAATTTTCTCAAGTTAACATGGAAAATTTCCTGAATGTTTCAGTATATTGTAAACGTTTCAAGGAGTTGGCAGACCATCACCGTAATGTAGGGGCACCTGTTACCAATTATCGTCTTGTCCTACAAATGATTGCACGCCTATCTGAGGCCTACAATGGCGTTGGGACTCCCCTTCGTCAAAGTCATCCGCTCCCCCTTTTTATCAAGCCCGTTCGATGCTCACTTTAGAAAAAGCTAGCTTGGCAAAGAAGGCGGCTACCAGCGGCAGTTCCGTGGCGATGATGATGTCCTCCGGTAATTCTCATGGGGTTGTTTACAATTCGGGCCAAAATCGCAACAACGGTGGCGGCAAGATGGGTCAAACTCGTAAAAATAATGGTAAAAATTGTGGCGGCAACAACAGTGGCGGACGGAACAGTGACAGTCATGGCAGGAACAGTGGCAGTGGGCCACAGGACGCCTGGTCCTATCCTTGGGCTCTTTGGCCGTGGAACTGGGCCAGTGGCCCTTGGCCCAATAACCAATATTCTCCTGCTCAAGTTTCAGCGTACCAGTGGGCCTTTCAGGCCCAACTTTTCACTACCTAGTGGGTTTCGGCACACTTCTGGGCCTGGACAACAAGGAGGTTTGCTTGGGCCTCCGCCCCCGCAGGCTTACCATGCTACGGGCCCTACTCCGATCCCGACTCCGACAGATATTGAGGCCGCCATGCATACACTAGGATTAAATCCTTCAGACACGAATTGGTACATAGACACCTGCGCCACTTCTCACATGACGTCCGACCAAGGTACGCTCTCGTCTTATTCCAATTTGAGCAACAATCATGGCATAATTGTTGGTAATGGCAACTCAATTCCAATTCGTGGTTACGGTCATAAAACTTGTCTCCCCCATCCACTTATTGTCTTAAAAATGCTCTTCATGCCCCTAACTTATTTAAAAATTTGGTGTATGTCTGTAAATTCACCACTGATAATTGGATTTCTATCGAGTTTGATCATTTTGGGTTTTCTGTGAAGGATTTCAAGATGGGGATACCTCTCATAAGATCTGATAGTAGGGGAGATATTAATCCTATCACGCCCGCCTCCGGTCTCTCGAGTCAAGCCTTGCCATCTACTTTTTGCAGTTCTAGCTCCTTCTTTCTGGCATGCACGTTTGGGTCACCCTAGATCATCCATTGTTTCTTCCTTGTCTAAAAATAATTTTATTTCTTGTAAGAGTACGAGTAGTAATCCAATTTGTCAATCCTGTCCTTTAGGAAAACATGTTAGATTACTATTTGTAGCCTCTACATCTCGCACTTTAATGCCATTTGATATTATTCATAGCAATTTATGGACATCTCCCGTTTTAAGTTTTGTGGGCCATCATTATTATGTTATATTTTTGGATGATTATTCTAATTTTTTATGGTGCTTTCCGTTAGCGAAAAAATCCCAAGTGTTTCCACATTCTTAAAATTTAGAGCATTCATACATACCCAATTCGACTGGAAAACAAAAAATATTCAGTGTGATAATGGCAAAGAATACGATAATGGGTTGTTTCGAGATTTTTGTGACACTAATGACATAGTTTATCGTTTCTCTTGTCCTCATATTTCCTCACAAAATGGAAAAGCTGAATGAAAAATTCGTACCATTAATAATATTGTCCGAACTTTATTGGTTCATGCTTCCTTACCCTCTTCCTTTTAATCATGCTCTACAAATGGTTACTTATCGTACCATTCGCGCTGTTCTCAGTCTGGCTCTTTCGAAGGCCTGGCCCATTCATCAGTTAAATATGAAAAATACTTTTTTACATGGTGATCTTAAGGAGACCGTTTACATGCATCAACCATTGGGTTTTCGAGACCCCAAATATCCTCATCACGTCTGTTTATTGAAGAAGTCCTTATATGGGCTTAAGCAGGCCCTACGGGCTTGGTGTAAGAGATTTGCAGACTATGTTTCATCTATTGGGTTTTCTCACAGCAGGTTTGATAATTCATTGTTCATATATCGTAATGGTACTTCCCTGGCTTATATTTTATTATATGTGGATGATATTATCTTGACTGCCTCTTCTGATGCGTTACACAAGTCTATCATGACAATGCTCAGTTCTGAGTTTGTTATGAAAGACTTGGGGCCCTTAAGTTACTTTTTGGGGATTGTTGTCACTTGTCATGTAGGTGGGTTATTCTTATCACATCGAAAGTATGCCGCTGAGATCATTGAGCGAGCTGGTATGTCCTCGTGCAAGTCTACTTCCACTCCAATTGATACTAAACCCAAGCTGGGTGATGCGGCTGGGTCATCTTACGAGGATCCGACCCATTATCGCAATCTTGCGGGGGTTCTTCAGTATCTTACATTCACGAGATCAGATATTACGTATCCCGTACATCATATGTGTTTGTTTATGCATGATCCCAGGGTTGAGCATATGAATGCACTCACACGCATTATTCGGTACATCCAGGGGACGCTTGACTATCACTTACATTTATATCATTCATCGATGTCTACACTTGTCTAGTATACAAATGCTGATTGGGTGGCTGTCCAGATACCAGACGCTCCACGTCTGGCTATTGTATGTTTCTTGGTAATAACTTGATCTCCTAGTCTGCGAAATATCAGTATACATTATCACGCTCTAGTGCAGAGGCCGAGTATCGAGGGGTAGCCAATGTGGTCTCTGAATCATGTTGGCTACGTAATCTTCTTTTAGAGCTTCATTGTCCTTTCAGAAAGCTACCTTGGTTTATTGTGATAATATTAGTGTCGTCTACCTTTCTGGAAATCCGGTTCAACACCAACGCACTAAACACATCGATATGGATATTCACTTTGTTCGTGAAAAGGTAGCTCGTGGACAAGTACGCGTCTGCCATGTCCCTTCCAGGTATCAAATTTCAGACATCTTTACAAAGGGTCTTCCATCGGTCATTTTTGAAGATTTTAGGGACAGTCTCAGCGTACGAAGACCTCCCGCTATGACTGTGGGGGTGTGAAAATATATACGGTATACACATATCTTGTGTATACAGTGTATATCACGGAATCCCATAGCAATTTGGAAACAAGGATATACACGGTATACACAGTTGTGTATATCGTACATATGGTAACATATTTAGTTGTATATTTTGTATATAATTAGTATTGTATACTTACCGTAATTGTAGGATTCTTGTACTAATAGAATAGAATTTTGGGAGTAGAATAGGAATAGGATTTTTCATATTATGGAAATTGTATTTTGTATATATACTCTTTCATTAATGAAAATAATCGAGAGATTATTTCTTTCAATCTCAAAACATTACCTTACCTTAATCAGAAACCTTTCAAGCACCACAAATTACTTTGTCTTTCCTTAGAGCCTCCAAATGCTCCCAATCAATTCAAAAGTATATTCTACGGTGTTAAACGAGTTCAACACTACCATATTGTAATATAAAAGAAGCAAGCCAAAAAGACAATAAAAAGTTAAACGTTAGTACCGGGATCAAAATCTGAAATTGATTCCAAAATTGGGTTACTCATTCCTTAAAGGTTCCAAATATAAAATTACAACTTAATCTAACCTCAATTCGACCTTCAAATCATCAATTAATCGCCTCTTAACTTGGCTAGAAATCTCATTTATATACTATGAAATCACAGAAGCATCTAATTTAAGCGGGTAATAAATTATAATATACAGTTCCAACTTAGAATCCTTACCCCAACCCAAATGCTGAAAATCCTCTTGAAAATTGCTCAAAGCCGAACTCCAAAATCCCCAAATATCTTGAAATTAAATGAAAATCCCGACTTTTAGATTTTAATACCTAGCACCATCCTCTTCGTGACCACAACTGGGTCTTACGCGATCGCAAAGATCAATGTGACATGGACCCTACATGATTGAGGTCAACGACATCGCGACCGTGTTGACCAACTCCCTTTTCTTCGTGAACACTCTCCGTGAATGTGATGCACAACTGTTGCACCGGAAAGAAAATTTTGGTGCAACCCAATTATGGTTTAAGCCTCTGAACTCACCTGAATCCCTCGGGTTGCACGAATATACTATAGGAACCTTCAAATCACAAATTCAAACTTGTTTAATCAAATATTTGATTTTGATCAACTCTAAACTTTATAATTTCTAATTGGAGGTTCTATTGTTCTGAAACACACCGGAGTCCCTCGAGATCTGTGTCACCCATACATGTAAATCATAAAATACCAAATGAACCTATGAGAAGTCTTCAACAACAATAATAACATACCAGTGTAATCCCACGAGTGAAATCTGGGGAGGGTATCGTACGCAGACCTTATCCTACCTTGGGAGATAGAGAGGTCGGCTAATATAAAGAAAAAAAAAAAAAAACAAAGTCAAAGAAGAAAAATGAGCTATAACTATAACATAATAGTACATTAATGGAATAACAATAGAAAAGGATTCTAAAACCTCAAAACAACGGAATGAGTCATTACATCGGAGTTATTGGAATTCGAGAATTAAGCTAGCTTGGTAGAGGTGACCATTAGTGGCTATGTCATCATTATCATCAAGGAGGTTAAGTTGCGAGAGTAAGTTGCCACGTTGTGGGGTTGTTGTTGTTGTTACTCATCCGGATCCCCCCGTTGTGTTTGGTCCTCCCTCGCCAACCCACCTCAGTTGCATAGAAAAGATTCATAACAAAACAGAAGTTTGTTATATTCCTTAAAACCCTAAACCCTTGACACACACAGCTTCAAAAAATTATCAGAGCATGGACTCCGAAAAGGTTTCAGTTTGGGATTTGCCAGATGTCCCAATGGGAAAATTGCCCCTTCACCTTGAACTCCAAAGAACTCGCATTCTGTGTGGTTCTTTAGCTCCCACTAATGTAAAACCTCTCATCTTTTTTCTTGTTTTCTTGATGAATGAATGTTATTGCGTTGTGCAGGGGTGGACCTAGGAAGGGCCCCTTCACACGAAAAATTACACTCTTTATACATTTTATATATATATATATATATATATATATATATATTAGATAGTTCTTCCTCAGTCCCAATTAATGTTATTGGGCACGGAGTTTAAGAACGAAAGAAACACTTTTAAAACTTATAGTCTAAAACAAGCCATAAATATTTGTGGTAAACAAGATCATCATTTGGGCTCATATACTAAAAAGATAGTTCATACACACTTCTAACTTGACCCATCATATATAAATGGTCCAACAAATAGGAGGAGCATTCCTATTTCATTGTCTTATTTTTCATAGGAAGTAAAATTGCATTTATAGCTCGAGAATCTGGATGCTTTGATAAAATGGAAATGGGTGAACATAACCTTTTATGATTTGAATAAAGTGTTGTGTCTTCATATTAACATTTTGTAGATGAATTCAACCCTAAATAAACCTTTTTCTTCTATCAAAATTCTTACCTTTTTTTTTGTTGAGTTTCACGACGCTAAATTCATCATAAGCAGACCAATTATTTGGATATGTTGAAGCAATCCACTGGAAAAAGCTCTAGTTATATTACGGAAAAACTACAATCACATGCAACTGTCAATTTGGATCTGAACATACAAAGGGAGAATTAATAAGTACTACAAAAATATATTGCCTTGTATGTTTCGGAGGAGATTAGAATTAAAAATCCAATTGCATCTTGACATATAACCTTGTCACTTTGGTAGGTCGTATTGGTTGTCTAATAAGTTTTTTTTTTCTTTCTTTGGTGGTTTACAGTCATTAGTAACAATGATTAAACTGCTTTTAGGGTCAATTATGTGGGCTAAATTATTACTCTCCGTTCCAATTCATCTGCCAGTATTTCTTTTTTAGTCAGTCCAAAAAAAATGACACATTTTTATATTTACTAACAATTTAACTTTAAAATACTCATTTAACTCTTAATAAGATGATTTATAGCCACACAAATATCTATGTTTTATTTTGGACCACAAATTTCAAAAATCTTATTTTCTTTCTTGAACTTTATGCTCCGTCAAACACCTTCGCATAAATTGAGACAGAAGTAAATTGGGTCGGAAGGAATACAACATATTATGTTTTCCGAGTTTTGAATGGATTCAAGTATATATATATATATATATATATATATATATATATATATATATATTTCAAGCAAGGCAGTGATATTGTACCTTGTTGCAAGTGCAACTATGAAAAGAAAACAGAGTAAATAACTTAAAAGGCCATTCAACTATAGTAAATTCACTACTAAAGTCACTTATGTTTGTTTCATATCAATAAAGTCACTCAAGTTAGATTAGTATATCATATAAAGTCATTATAGCCAAAAAGCTAAACGAATAATTACATAAACCTTCCTTCAAGTTTGGTTTGTTTAACTTACCTCCTTTTTTGCTATGCTTAGTATATCAATAAAGTCATTATAGCCAAAAAGCTAAAAGAATAATTACATAAACCTTCCTTCACTTACCTCCTTTTTGGCTATGCTTACCTCTCTTATTTTATTTTATTTATAATAATTTCTAACCTAATTATTATTAATATAAAATATATAATCTAACTAAATTATCCTTTATGATATATTAATTAATTTTATAAATATTTTTTGAGAAAAAATAATTTCAACTCCATTAGAGTCATGTTCAGAAAACTAGCTTCACCCCTGCCTTCTTTCCTTGGGAGAACCATCATGTGAACTAGCTCAAAATAGAGCTCATGCAATTTGACCATGTCTCTTTCCAAACTTTCTTGGACCTTACAGCAGAGGGATTGTTGGAGTTTCCTGGTGATTTTCAAAGCATATGTCATACCATCCAGTGATGGCCAATCATTTTTCATGTAGTGTGCCCAACCAATTGAAGGCACATGTAGTATTTCACCCAACATCTGAGCATTAAGTGTGAGTTGTACCCCAAGTATAGTGCTGGTCAGTGTAGTGACAATACAAGTGACATTGGTGTATAACTCAGTAACATGTTCCTTTGCCAGTTTCCTCCCTCCTCTCTAGGAAGGAACAAAGTTACTCCAACCCTGTAGAGAAATCTTTTTAAGTAGAATAGGCATTTCTGGGCCTCCATGACCAGTAACTACCTTTCCTCTCAACATAGTTAAAGATTTGAACTGAATAACCCTTTCTTCTGTGTGAGTTGTCACCTCAGTCACATTGACATCAATGTCAGTATTGTCATCCTGCTAGAAAGTAGAATATACCTCATTGTCACTCTTATTGACGGACCTGCTTCTTCGCAGCAGTTGGCCTAGTCTTTCAAGTAGCAACAACCTTTTCTTTGCTTTTGATGTTGCAGCACTTCCACCAGATTCAATCATTGCTTCTGCAGCAGTCTCAACATCTCAAGTGCTTACCCCCTTAGATTTTTTGTTGGACAGAAAGGTCCTTCTAACTCAGCCTCAGCGTGCCTCTTTTTACTCCTAGTATGAGGAGTTCTAGGCAAGATTTGAAAGGCTCTTTTCTCAGTAGTTTCTTCAACAGGCCTTATAGGCTCCGCAGATGTCTTTCTAAGCTTGGATATTTACTTTCTCCTGGCTACCTGAGCTATAGGCAGCTCATCATCAATTGTGGTAGTAGACATTTCTGGAACATATTGTACAAATCGTTCCATGGTATCAATATTAGTCACATCTGGAACATGTTGCTCAATCGGTTCTATCAGCACCGGAGTACCAATTGTTTCTTGCACAATCTCCGCTTTTCCCTCATTTCTCTTCCCACTTCTCCTAGATGCACAAAGGCATCAGCTATCTCTTCTTCAGCAGATTTTACAACCTTCCTTCCTTCTCCATTTATCGCCCTTCTATCACATCTATTAGCACGCTCAATCTTACTTTCTATTTCCCCAAACCCATCAGGTGAACCTGATTTAGCTGCAGGTGTTAAACAGAGTAATATACCTGTGATATACACCCAATATACAGCAGTGTATATCACAGGTGCAAAGATGCGGGCGGCGGGGCCTCGCCAGTGGGCCTCGGCAATGACTGAAGCAATGGACTGGACAAGGCAAGGCAGTGGGCCTCGGCAATAGCTGAGGCAGTAGCTGAAGCCCATTACGAGCAGTGTTGGATTTTATATATTAGGATTGTATATTGATGTAATATTGTAGTGTAAAGGTTACCTTAATTAGTGCTATACACTTACCATAATTGTATAGTTAGAATTAAGGTAGAATAAGGATTTAGAAATAGAATAGGAATAGGATTCTCCTATTATGGAAATATGTAACTTGTATATATAGCCTTTCAATTAATGAAAATAATGAAGGGGATTATTTCTTTCATGGTATCAAAAGACTAGGTATAAACAAAAGTTTTTCTCTCAACTTTTGTCTTCCTTGTGGCCGAGAAACCCCCCCACCCCCCCACCCCCGCCCTCGGGTTTTCTCTCCAAAATTTCGTCTTCCGCTCTCAAAAACCTCTCTTAAATTTCCCCTCCTTCTTTGTTCTTTCAATATGTCTAAGAACAATTTTCTCCCTGCCCTCACGGTTTCCAATATCAAGCTTAGTGTCCCTATTGTCCTTGAGATGGAAAACGTCCAATATGCAACGTGGGCGGAGTTGTTTAAAATTCACGCTATATCTTATCAAGTTCTTAATCACATCATTCCTCCCGCTAGACCCCTTCCTGCGGAGGATCCTGAGTTTTGGATTACACTTGATGCTACCGTTCTTCGGTGGATATACGCCACTATTTCGGTGGACCTTCTACAGAGGATTATTGAGCCAGATACCACGGCTATGGCTGCATGGAATAGATTGCGTGACATATTCTAAGACAACCAACATTCCCGTGTCGTCACACTCGAGCAGGAATTCTCTCTCGTTCGAATGGATGAATTTCCGAACGTTTCTGCATATTGCAAGAAACTAAAGGAGTTGGCGGATCAACTCCGTAATGTTGGCGCACCAGTAACAAATAATCGTCTAGTTCTACAATTGGCTGCCGATATTTCGGAGGCCTATAATGGTGTTGGAACTCTCCTTCGCCAAAGCAACCCTCTTCCCGACTTCCATCAAGCCCGCTCCATGCTGACGTTGGAAGAAGCCGGTTTGGCTAAAAAGGCGGCTACCGGAGAAAGCCTAGTTGTCATGGTGGCGTCCTCTCCTAGTCCTTCGGGTTTTGTTAATAATTCGGGTCAAAACCATAATAATGGTAGCGGCAAGAATAATCGCAAAAATAATAACAAAAACCGCGGGGACAAACGCGGCGGTTCGGGTGGCGGTTCCCGTGGTCAACAAGCAGGCGGTGGGTCCCATCCAGGGTACAGTGGCCCACCACTGCCATGGGCCCAGCAGTGGGGCCTATGGCAGTGGAACCCGTACCATCCAGCAGCAGTTTCAGCGGCCAGTGGGCTGGCCAACAGTCCATGCCCAATACCCAGCAGTGGCGGCCCCATCGGCCGGTGGCCCGGCCGGCGGTAGCAACAGCAGCTACGGCCCAGCTGCACCACGGACAGGGGTTCTTGGGCCCCGACCACCGCAAGCCCATCATGCAGCAGGCCCCACTCAAATTGATATTGAGGCCGCTATGCACACGTTGGGGTTGACTCAACCGGACCCAAATTGGTACATGGACACCGGGGCAACTACTCACATGACTTCCGAATCAGGTACTCTCTCCTCTTATTCCAATTTGAGCACCCCTCGGGGTATAATTATTGGTAATGACAACTCTATTCCAATTCAGGGTTATGGTCAGAAAACGTTGTCTCCCCCCAATCCACCCCTTCTCTTGAAAAATACTTTACATGCTCCTAAATTGATTAAAAATTTAGTGTCTGTCCGAAAATTCACTACTGACAATTCGTTTCCGTTGAATTTAATCCTTTTGGTTTTTCTTGTGAAGGATTTCAAGACGGGGAGTCATCTCATGAGGTGTGATAGTAGGGGGATCTGTATCCTATCATGCCTGGTTTCAGTCCATCGAGTCAAACCTTGCCGTCGCCTTTGCGACCATCTCTCCTTCCATGTGGCATGCTCGTCTGGGTCATCCGGGATCTTCTATTTTATCAGTTTTAGATAAAAATAGATTTATTTCCTGTAAGGGTACGAGTCGTACTCCACTTTGTCAGTCTTGTTCATTAGGAAAAAATGTTAAGTTGCCATTTGTAGACTCTAATTCTCATACTTCAATGCCATTTGAGATTATTCATAGCGACTTATGAACGTCTCCTGTTCTCAGTTCATTGGGTCATCGATATTATGTTCTCTTTTTAGATGATTATTCTAGATTTTTGTGGACGTTTCCAATTGCGAATAAATCACAAGTGTTTTCCGTCTTCATCCAATTTAGAGCGTTCATTCGTACTCAATTCGAAAGAGAAATAAAAAATATTCAATGTGATAATGGGAAAGAGTATGACAATAGGGAGTTCCGGGAATTCTATGCTAAAAATGGGATTAATTTTCGGTTTTCGTGTCCTCATACATCTTCACAAAATGGGAAGGCCGAACGCAAAATCCGTTCCATCAATAACATTGTCCGAACTCTCCTAATTCATGCCTCCATACCTCCATATTTTTGGCATCATGCTCTACAAATGGCCACCTATCTTCTTAACATAATTCCTTCTAAAGGTCTGACATATTCTTCCCCCCTAAAAATCCTATATAATAAGAACCCTTCTTATTCTCATCTTCGGATTTTTGGGTACTTGTGTTATCCGTTATTCCCATCCACCACAATTAACAAACTTCAGGCTCGGTCTACCCCATGTGTGTTTTTGGGTTATCCGTCAAATCATGTGGTTATAAGTGTTTTGATTTATCCTCCAAGAAAATCATAATCAATCGCCATGTCATTTTTGATGAAACTCAATTCCCATTTACGAAAGTTCATACTCCCGAACCTAAGTCGTATAATTTTTTGGATGACCAAATATCCCTGTATATTATTCGGAATTTTTCGGACATCTCCCGTACCAAAAATGGGCCCGCTGGACCCACAGTACCGCCACACCCAGAAATTCCAGCCACTGGAACAGTTCCAGCAATTGGGCCAGTCCAACCCAATTCTGGAACTGCTCCAGAAACCGAGTCCAGTCTTTATCGATTTGGGCCGGCGGAGCCCACCGCTGCCGGCCACGTCCGTCCCGAGCCCAGAAAATTCCCAAAATTCCCTCAATTCTTCCTCGAGTCATAGACCGGTCACTCGTAGTCAGCGGGGTATTTTTACACCTAAAAGACATTTTAATTTACATTCAGATGTCTCTAAATCCCCCTTGCCCCGCAATCCTGTGTCCGCATTAAATGACCCTAATTGGAAAATTTCTATGACTGATGAATATAATGCTCTTATTGATAATAAGACGTGGGAGTTGGTGCCCCGTCCATATGGTATTAATGTTATCAGGTCTATGTGGATTTTTGCTCATAAGGAAAATTCAGATGGGTCCTTTGCTCGACATAAGGCGCGACTTGTTGGTGATGGTAAGACTCAGCAGGTTGGAATTGATTGTGGTGAGACGTTTAGTCCGATGGTCAAACCGGCTATCATTTGCACTGTGCTTAGCTTGGCTCTTTCAAAGACTTGGCCAATTCATCAGTTGGATGTCAAGAATGCTTTTCTACATGGTGATCTCAAGGAAACAGTCTATATGCATCAACCGTTGGGTTTCAGGGATCCCAACCGCCCTAATCATGTCTGTTTGTTGAAGAAATCTTTATATGGGCTTAAGCAGTCTCCAAGGGCCTGGTACACGAGGTTTGCTGACTTTGTTTCAACTATTGGGTTCACTCATAGCAGGTCAGACAATTCCTTGTTCATCTACCGCCATGGTTCGTCCTTGGCCTACATTCTGTTGTATATGGATGATATCATCTTGACTGCCTCCTCCGATGCTTTGCGCCAGTCTATCATGACCATGCTCAGTTCTGAGTTTGCTATGAAAGACTTAGGGCCTTTGAGTTATTTTTTGGGGATTGCTGTCAAACGTCATTCAGGTGGGTTGTTTATGTCTCAACGAAAGTATGCTGCCGAGATCATAGAAAGGGCTGGGATGTCATCCTGTAAGTCCACTTCCACGCCAGTTGATGCAAACCCCAACTGAGTGCCGCAGTAGGTGCACCATACGAGGACCCGACCCGCTATCGCGATCTTGCGGGGGCACTCCAAAGTATCTTACCTTTACCGGACCGGATATTACGTATGCGGTCCCGGCAGGTGTGTTTATTCATGCATGATCCCAGAGTTGAGCACATGAATGCAATCAAACGCATCATTCGGTATAATCAGGGGACACTGGACTATGGGTTGCACTTGTATCCTTCATCTACATCCACACTTGTCTCTTACACGGATGCTGATTGGGGTGGTTGTCCCGACACCAGACGGTCGACTTCTGGCTACTGTATGTTCCTTGGCAACAACTTGGTCTCGTGGTCGGCAAAGCGTCAGGCAACTCTATCACGCTCAAGTGCAGAGGCAGAATATCGAGGGGTAGCAAATGTGGTCTCCGAATCATGTTGGCTACGTAATTTGCTTTTGGAGCTTCATTGTCCCATTCAGAAGGCAACCTTGGTATATTGCGATAACATTAGTTCCATCTACCTTTCAGGTAACCCAGTTCAACACCAACGCACCAAACATATCGAAATGGACATTCACTTTGTCCGAGAAAAGGCTGCAAAGGGTGACGTTCGCGTATGCCATGTCCCGTCTCTTATCAAATTGCAGATATCTTTACAAAGGGTCTACCAGCGGTTCTCTTTGAAGATTTTAGGGACAGTCTCAGCGTTCGAAAACCGCCCGCTATGACTACGGGGGTGTGTTAAACAGAGTAATATACCTGTGATATACACCTAATATACATCAGTGTATATCACAGCAAAGCGATGAACGGGTAGCGGGGCCTCAGCGATGGTCGAAGCAATGGATTGGACAAGGCAAGGCAGTGGGCCTCGGCAGTAGCTGAGGCAGTAGCTGAAGCCCATTACGTGCAGTGTTGGATTTTATATATTAGGAGTGTATATTGATGTAATATTGTATTGTAAATGTTACCTTAATTAGTGTTATACACTTACCATAATTGTATAGTTAGAATTATGGTGAATAAGGATTTAGAAATAGAATAGGAATAGGATTCTCCTATTATGGAAATATGTAACTTGTATATATAGTCTTTCAATTAATGAAATTGTGCTATAGTCATTACTTTCCCTGTTTCAGAAACTTCATCTCTCAACGTCAATTACTTAACTTATTCCCTTTGTTTCTCAAGAACACCTCCAAACACATCAGGTGTTTCAGAGTTTGCCTCCGTTATAAAATCTAGAATTAGATTAATTTTTGAACCCCTTGGGTTGAGTGGGGAGTATTAGACTTTCATTTGAATTTAGGATCGTGGAGATAGGTTGGATGCTTTGTGGTAAGGTAGTGGTGAGAAGATTGATCATAGTAATAGTTGGTTGGGGGTGATATGACAGTGGTGGGAACGGTGGTAGATGGGTTCGAAATGATTGGAGTAGTGGTTTGAGGTTCTTAGGGAGTAGTGAAAGTAGATGCTTGTTATCCTATTTGGAGCTTAGAGTGTGAGAGTTTCAGAGAGAATTTTGAGAGAGAAGGATGAACAATTTTGGTTTGAGTAGAAGAGAAAGGGAAAGAATCGGGTGAGTGAATGTGGTCGATGGTCGAATTGCTTGTTTCAAGGAGTTTTAGTCCATGTGTGAGTCTTGAGAAAGGATTGTTGCACATTTTCAAAATCAGAGTCATCATTGTAAAAGATTAAGAAATTACACGCAACAACCTTTTTTTTTCAAAGTAGCACACTGAATGAAGACTTATTTTTGGACCGAATGGACGGAGTAGGTATTTCAAGTTGTTTTTATGACCTGAAATTACATTTAAACACATGGATTATGTACATACCTGAAATTTTGATAAACCGTCCACAATCTCAACATTAAGCAGTTACTGTGACATCAAATATCTATGTTATGAGATAATAATGATCTATTATGGTATATGACATACAAATGAATGTACAAGATTGAGTAAAATACTATTCAAATGTATAATGTATTAAGTATTTTGAAACAAATATTCTGGTCAGTCACTAGAAAATACTTATGTAATCTTAATCATTCCCAATGTGAACCTTTTTCCATTTTTTTTCATAGGATTTTCTTTCCAATCCGTATTGATTTTGCTCCGTCTAAAGTAGAAATGATCCAATCTTCATCTTGTGAGGCTTTATTAAGTGAACCAGTTTTTCTTGCTTTCTGTCACTCTTACATGTCAAACAATCAGAGGTTAGTTTTAGGAACCCATGCTAGTTTGGGTCCTTTTCCTTTAACAATGGGATGCCTCAGTTCTTTCTTTGTCCAGTCTGGCAAGACACAAGAGACCCTATTTTCTGTAGTTGTTCCAGCTCTTTTGACAAGTTTGGAGTGTCTGTTTGCAATTTTCAGTTTCCTTACCTTGTAACCTATGTTTACTAGGCACTTGACTCTGCAATATCCAGTCTTACCATATAGAGTACACAATACCTCTTCTACAGGTTCTATTTTTGTTCTTTTTAGTTAAGATTTGCCAGTTTTAATAATTAGCTTTAGGACTTCAGATTGGAGTGCCAAAACAGATTAACCAAGTTGAGCTATTTGTTCATTCAAGGAGCGGTTTTCCTTTTAAGCTTTGTTTTTACTAGCTTCGACATCTACAAACCCATTTTTAAGCTAGCAAAGGCACTAAGAAACTCAACTTTATGCCCTCATGTCCCGATATTCATCAATTAAGGTGATTATCAAGGTTATGAGCCTTTTTTTAGAGAGAAGATCTATCTTTTTAAAATCAAGAACACTTACCTTGGTCTCATCCTCAGGATCTGAGCCTGGATTTTTAGCGGTCATGAAAGCAAAGTGATAAGTTTCATCTTCTGAGTCATTAGTCTGTTCCTTCTTCTTTTCTCTTCTATTATGTCCCTTTTTACTCATGCTCCCAATGGTGGGCAGTTCTTGAACATAGGGTTAGATTCTCCACACACGAAACTCCCTTTGCACATATCTTTGTCATTGAACTTTCCTTCTTCGGAACCTTTTTTTCTTGAAGTGCTTCACACTTGTGAACACACATCCTCAATTCCTCTTCATCTGTGTTAGAATCAATTTTTGTGGCTTTTGAACCTGGAAGACCCCCTTGATTTGATCAACTTCCTTGAGTTCACGTGTTTTCAGGTTAACAAATAAGTCCTCCATTCGCATTGTGCTTATCTCATTAGTTTCTTCAATGGCTATGACATTTGACTCCCATGAGGGAGGAAGACTCCTCAGGATTTTCTTGACTAGATCTTCGGTGGAAAATACCTTTCCAAGGATCATAAGTTCATAGATAATATTGGAGAATCTGGTGAACATGTCCTTGACCGACTCCTTTTTGCTCATAGCAAATAATTCACACTTCCTCATGAGCACATTGAGTTTGAGTTGTTTTTCATAAGCATGTGTCAGGGAGTCCCAAATTTCTTTGGCACTAGAGCGTCCTGAGATTCTGTTATACTTGTCACTTTCCATACCACAATTTAGAATGTTGATTGCTTTAGCATATTGTTCCATTATTCTAAAGTTTTCAGCAATAAATTCCTCTTCAGTTTTGGGTCTTCTTATGCTATCATGTTTGGTTTTAGTGGGAACTAGTGGTCCTATTGTTGTGATCATCCAGAGCTCATAGTCCACGACCATCAAGTAGGTCTCCATACGATTCTTCCATAAAGCATAGTGCTCGCCATTGAACAATGGTGGCTTGTAAGTTGATTGCCCTTTATTGTGTCTAATTACCGGTGCAGCATGATCTTCTCTTAAGGTGTTAGCCTTTTAAAGAGAACCTACTCTAATATCAATTGATTTTTGCATGACTAAATATCTATCCTAAGTGATACCCGATTTTCGCCTGTAGAAGTTACTCTACCCGTTCTAACCTAGCGTTTGTGGAATAATAAAAACCAAAAAAAGTAAGGACACATAGTTTTACATGGAAACCACTCTACTCAGAAGGGTGAAAAAACCACGACCTGCACCGCTGCAAGATTTTTTCCAAAACACCACTACAACTGTGAGCCTTTGCGAATTCAAGTTACAAACTCTGTAACCTAGGAACAAATCTCTAATTCCTATATCAGTAATCTCCCTAGAATAATGAGCCCACATCAAGTTGCCCTCAACTTGAAGCTAAATTTGACAAACGTTATACCTATGACAATTGCTTTTATGAAAGCTGAAAGGTATAACTCGATAAACAATCATAATACAAAATACTCCCTCAGTCCCAATTTATGTGTCTTACTTTCCTTTTTTAATGTCCCAAAAAGAGTGTATCTTTCTATATTTAGTAAGTTTTGACAAGTTTTAGACCATAAGATTTAAAGAGCCCATCTTTAATTTATGACCACAAAATTCAAAAGTCTACCTTTGTTTCTTAAACTCCGTGCCCAGCCAATCTAAGACACTTAAAATGGGACAGAGGAAGTACTAGACTTGAAGATTGTATTGCATAACCCTATGAAACAGGTTCTTCAATCTTCTTCTTTGAATCAGACAACACTTCAGGAATCAGTACACTCAATTATTGCATTGACTATATTTGCTCAACTTCTGATTTTTCACTCTATGTCAGTGCATCAAGTTATTTATAGCAGGACTTGAATATTTATAGCTTTTGGTGCACATCAAGTCGGCTGAACACAAAACCTACGTGATGAGGCCCATTATGAGAAAATAGGGTTTGAGTTGGCTTAGGTTTCTTGCATTCACGATGCCTCAGTGTCCTTTTAGGAGTTTGAAGTATCTTGATAATTATGGCAAGAAATCTTGTAACTTGTCTGCCAAGTCCTTACCATAAATCACAAATCCTACTCGCAGCAGGAACATGTTCTTGGACCTACTTCATTCGGCATCCTTGCATCTGTGTCTGGTTTATTCACTTCTAGTTCATTCACTTTATCTTGCATCTGTCTCTTGGATAGATCAAGTCCACAGACCTGGTTCACTCGTCTTGTTCATTTATTTTGTCAATCATCAAAACATACACGTGCCAGTGCCAACACTAACCGTAAGAAACTGCCTAGCAGATAACTTCCAGTAACTTATAGGAAACTGGAAACTGCTTAATCCTCCACTTCTTCTATATTTCTTTGCTTCTTCCTCCTTGAATAAGTATGGAATATACGTGGCTTACCACTCTCATTCTTTTTCTCTCTCTTATTTTTCCAGGAATTTGGGGAGATGGTCAGGTGCATACTAGCTTAAGCATCTCATTTCTAAGTACTTCTGATAGGTTTCTTAAGAATTACTTCTAGATGCATAAAGAATGTCAAAAGTGAAAAGGAAAAGAAATGTCGTTCCACAGGTTTCAGATATACACATCAATTACACAGAAAATTTTCAAGTGCTTCACTAAACCAGCTTCTCTCCTGGAATATAGGAAGGAGAAACTCCATCTACATGGTTTTTCTTCATATGAAATATGCCACTGATGTTAGGAATCAGTACTTTCTTTGAAATTGATGTATTTGCTTTCTATAACTTGCCCAATTCCATCTTCTCCGCTGGGTGGTTCTTCATTAAATGTGACTCCAGTGATTTTTCGAGTAAATTCTCCTTTTCAGTTTTGTAGTTACGAGGAGATGATCCAGAGGTAGTCTGTGTTTCAGCCAAAATATGAGAAGCTGCTTCCGCTGCTTTCTTTTGCTCACGTTCACGCCACCTTCTAACTTCACCTTCTACCGCCTTCTTGGCAGCTTCTGTCAGCTGTGACTTCTTCAACACTTCCTGAGTAGCAGTTTTCATATCATCTATCTCCTAATGAGTAGCCTCCAACCTCTTAAGGGCCTCATTTTCACTCACTTTCACGTCTGCTACCTGAGCCACTGCAGCTGCCACTTTCATTTCTGCTAATTTTGCAGATTCTTCAACTTTCCGGCTCAATAAATCAAACTCATCTTTTGATATACTGATGTACGCGCCAGAAACTGAAGTTGAGGCACGTGATGCAGTGGTTCTTTCAGACAAAATTTGATTTTGATCAAGAGCCCTACCCTCAGTTGATTTCGCTTCTTCAGCCTCTTCTAGTGCAACTTTTAGCTTCTTCTCTACTTCTTCAAATGTGATTCTAGTAGCATCAACGACTTTCTTTAATTCATCAGCTTTGTTCTTCATCTCTTCAGTTTCAACCCTAGCATTCTCGGTCTCCGAAGTTAGCTGGTGGAAAGTAGAGATCATTTCTTCAGAAGCACCTCTGACTTTGGATTCTTCTGCAACTGCTACTTCAAGCTCGGATTTGGTTTTCCAGAGTTTGACTTGTAGATTATCAGCAAGTGATTCTGTCACTACCTCATTTTCCTTCATATCAAAATGCACTTTCTTCAGATTCTCTAGCTCAAGTTTAAGGGTCTCCACCAACGTCCGCAGTGTGCTTTCTCTTCTGCCACTTTATGCAGTGATTCCTTCGCATCGCCGAGTTCTGTGGTAACAACTCTCACTAAAACAAGGTCAGAAGACCTTGTACACTCTTCCTCTTTTCGCAAAGCTTCAACTTCAGACATTGTTTTAGCAAACTCTGCTTCCAGACTCTTGGTTGGATCAGGATCAAGGTCTTTCCTCGAAGCAAGTAGCTTTTTTGCCGCCTCTTCAATTCTATCCTTGCAGGACTGCTTTTGGACTTCTTTTTCTACGTATATCTTTGCTTCATCTTCCCCCTCTTGCACACATGCAAGTTTTAGCTGCCTGATTGACTCCTGGACAGCCACAATTTCTTTAGACAACTCACCAGCTCTTTCCATATTTGCGTTGGCAGTACATTCAGCTTCAGCCGCCTGTTTGAGAGCAGAAGCTTTTTCTTCTATAGTTGTATCACCATCTAGACGGATCTTCCTGAGATCTTGTTTTGCAGTATCAAGATGAGTAACTGCTGCCATATACTTCTGTCGTGCAGTTTCGAGGTCCAATTTCGAAGAACCATCCATTCCCAGAACAGGTCTATCACTTGCCACTTCAAGTTGCTTCACCTGATGTTTTGCTGCTTCTGTTGCCTTAATAGTGGAATCTTTTGATTCACATACAAATTTAATCTTGTGGGTCAGGTCCTCAACAGTCTGTTTAGCCCCTTCGAGCTCTACAAGCGCTTGTGCTTTAGTAGCTTCAGCATTCTTCAGTTGCTCCTTCAACTTGTTCAACTCTTTCTGAGTTACATGAAGCTGTGTTTCCTTCGTCAGTACCCTCTGAAAGTAAGAGGAAGGGGAGTGAGGCTAATTGATTGTACTACAATCTGTCACTACCATTAAAAATAAGTAGTTGTACTTATTCACTTCCTTATTTCAGCCAAACTAGAGTATTGATTACAATTCTTTCTGAGCATTTTATGCCAGATTAGTCGTAAGTCTAAACTATGGCTGGCCAGTGGGCCGGGCTCGGGACCGTCTGGTCGGGTTTGGCGGGATTGGGTCGGGTCGAGGGCCGGGCTCGGAACCGTCTGGTCGGGTTTGGCGGGATTGGGTCGGGTCGAAGTCCCGCCCCGATCCCGATGGAATTGGGTCGGGTCGGGTCGGGTCGGGATCCGGGGCGGTTCTTTTTTTTCTTTTTTTTGTACTTAATTTAAAAAATAACATATATATAAAAAACTCAATAATTAAACAAGACAAGATAGTGTAATAAAAATATCCCAAGACTGTTTTTGTGCCTCCTATATTATTTAATAGACATATGATTTTTTTGTAATACAAATACAATTGTCAAAATTGCAAATTTGTGGTGTTGTTCAAAAGTTGCAAATTACATAGTAAAATTGCAATTAAAAAAATTACATTCTGAACAAAACCTGTTCTAGTTTCTTGATAATTTCCTGTGGTTCTTCGGTTGGAATTGATATTTGTTGGTCAAATTGCTCTACGTCGCTTCCACCACCTTCGGATAAGATTTCGTTGTAGTTTTCTTCTTCTTCTTCGTTGATCTCCGGTTGACCGCACCTTCTCCGCTCCGCTCGTATCCAAACTCTGAATAATACTACAAAATCCAAGCTGTCTCCGGCTAATGAGTGTTTGTGCTCACCTATTTGATATCTGCCAGCAGAAAAAGCGCTTTCAAACGCCGTTGATGATGCTTGAATGTTCAAAACATCTCGGGCCATCATTGAAAGTGTCAGAAAGGTCTTCTCATTCCCCCTCCAGTATTTAAGCAAGTCTTCACGTCCTTCTTCATTGAAAACTGCTTTGTACGGTACAGAACCCTGCAAAACAAAAATATCAAACTCGCTAATTTGGTTAGTAGCGGTACGACCGCACATTCTATTTCTGAGGCTTTCAATACTAGCCGCAGAAACATCATGTCTTTTGTGAGGTTGTGTTGAAGAAGAAGAAGATGGTATGGAAGCTGGTAGGTTACTAGCACTTTCTTGTTAGTAAAACCTATATATTTTTTTGCATTCGTCTTCTACACTAGACAACACTTCTTCTTTAGTTTGTTCAATAAGTGGTGGGTGATTTGGATTTTTGGGACTTGGAGGTGGTAGTACTTCTATACAATCGTAAATAGTTTCAATAAGTGATTTAGTACCGTCTATTTTAATAGTCGAATTTAATACAACACAATAATATAAATAGTGGGAATATGAATAATTTTTTTTTATTTTGATAAATATTTTTTTAATAACTGACATATAAGCTGAGTTTTTCATATATTCACTAAGTAATAAAAATATTAGAGCTATATAAAACGACATAGTTGAAATAGTAGGATAATATATATCGAAAAAATCTTTTGTTGCTTGAAAAAATTTCTCTAAAAATACAATAAGTTCAGAAATTTTTCCCCAATCGCTATCTACAACCATATCAGCTGAATTTTGATTATGAGAGTTAAAAAATAAAGTTATAGGTTTTCTATAGTCATAAGCAACAATTAGTTGCTCGTATAATGAATTCCACCTAGTGGGTACTTCTTCTGGAATTTTTCTATAAGGTAGTCCACAATCGTGACAAGTTTTTTTATATTCTTTTCTTCGTTGTATTCTATTATTTTTAAAAATAAAGTTTATAAAAAATTGTATTTTACTAAGAATGTCTTCAAAAAATGATAGACCTTCCTTTACAATTAAGTTATATATATGGCACACACATTTTATATGAAAATGATCTGAAAAAGATGGAGTTAAACTATTTTTTAAAATTGTAATAGCATAATTGTTAGAAGAAGCGTTATCTAATGTAATAGTCATAATTTTATCAGTTATTCCGTAATAATCGCATACTTGATAAATATTTTCTGCAATAAAAGTATCAGTGTGCCTATCATCTATATATCTATACGCTAAGATACGTTTTTGCATAGACCATTTATAATTTATCCAATGATAGATTACCGTTAAATAATCATGACCGTTAGTACTACAGTCTATATCAGAAGTGATAGCCACTTTTTCATTAAAATGATATAATGAATAACGTAAATACTGTTGATATTCATGTGCGGATTTAAATACATCTCTCTTAACAGTTGATCTAGAAAAACCGTTAAAAATAGAATTATACATATCTCTAATGTAATGAATAAAACCGGGAGATGAAGGAAATGAAAAAGGCAAACTCTCCACAACAACTAATTTTGCTATTGTTTCCATATCTCTATGTTTATTGTATTTAGGGCCTACAATTCCCCCCGTCATAGGATTAATTTGACCATGTACTTGGTCCGGGACAGTATCAGTATGTGAACCTTGTCCCGATGGAGCGGACGTTTGCGCACCCGATTTTGAAGCCTCGTATTGGGCATACCTAGCTGGATGAGCCCTTGCTACGTCTCATTAAACCCCCCGTCTCACCGTGACCTTTTCCAGTTTTAAATTTTAAAACATCTTTATAAATTTTACATCTAGCTACTTGATTGTCTACATCCCTATCAAAAAATGTCCATGCATCTGATTTTAATGATCGTTTTGTTGGACCTCATCTCATACTAGGGGGAATATGAGGCATTTCAATTGAAGGTGCACTAGTGGGTGTGTTGTCATCTACATTAGTGGGTGTATCATCTAGATCATCGTCTAAATTAAAGTCTTCTTGAGTTCCAGAAAATAGCTCCTCATCTAAATTTAATGGTATAGTAGGAAAATGTTCAGTATCAACAAAATCATCTTGTGTAGGAATATGATTCTGTTTAGAAATAGGACCCTTGTCCTTGTTGCCCCTGCTAGAAGAAGCATGACCCCTACCCGTAAGCATACGTTTAAATTCTTCCATTATAAATTTATACTTATACTAATAAATAATTAAAGTAAACGAAATTAAGTGCGCTAAATAAAATAAACAGACAATAATAATTAAATGAAAGAACGAATGTACCAAACGCCGACATAACGTCGACGTGTATTCGAGAGGTTGAAAATTAAAACTATGCTCGATGGAAGATTCCAAAGAGTTAATCGTCGAGTTAATCGTCGAGTCGATCAAGAGTCGTTCCAAAGTAAAGTTAAAGAATTATAAGTTACAAAAGGGCCAAATGTGCCAATACTACTATTACAGTCAATTATGAACACCGTCGAGCTAATAGTAGGTGGCCAATTGTATATGTACATGAACACCCCAGGCCATAATCGGATGACATATATATATACACACATAGGCAATACCTTATGTAAACACCTCGGGATATAAGCTGAGGGAATATGATATAATAGAACACATATATAGAAGTTTCAGTACAGTTTCAGAGTTTCATTGTTCACCCTGAGTGGCACACAAGTTATCAGAGTATCAGGTTGCTTCTTATATCCTGTTTTACAACTTATGCTTTCATATTGCTACTCATGCTTTACATATCGATACATTTCATCCATACTGATGTCCTTTTTGTTTGTGGATATTGCAGGTTCAGGTAGAGGTGCAGATAGATGTCATGCCCCAACCTTGGGGTGTGTGGCCAGCACTTGTCACCCTAAGGCCCGAGCGAACCAACTATAGTAACTGAAGGCCACGATATGAAACTGGGGCCAACAAGGCCTCCAAATAGCCAAAATAAGATGGAAAACAATAATTACCTACACGCAGAAAAGTCCCAATACAACATGTATGCATAAACTAAGGCCGTCACAAGCCTCTACGAGTACTATCATGTGTCATCAAGTCGGGACAGGGTCCCGACATATCCAAAATGACCATATACATATGCAGTGGTGCCTAGTAACTCTGTACAACAACTCCGGAGAAGGAAAGTGCAACAACCAACAACTGGAACCAGGCACCCTAATGAGGAGGTATGACTGCGGGCATGAACACAGCGCCCCAAAAATGGATATCAGTACAAAAGATGTACTGAATATGTAAGGCATGTAAACGTAAGTAAGGACAATAACCAAAGTAAGGCGAAGTAAAGAAACATAGACCTCGAGAATCCATTGTGGGCATATGCAATGCATAATATCACTGGATACTAGTTATGTATATAAATGTATAGCCACACTTTGAGGCAATGTCAATATCACATCGTACCCGACCCTAAACGGGACTCAATGTAATCGTACTCGGCCTTAATAAGACTCGGTGTCATCGTACCCGACTGCACTGGTGTGTATATATATAAGTGTCATACCTGACCAACTATAGTGCGGCTCGGTATCGTACAATAGATGTATATAAATACGTGATGTATGACTGACCTCAAGTAAATCAATAAGAATAGGACGGGGTGACACATGGATGTTGACCTTCCGTCAATCATTATGGAACTCATTTATGGACAACATTACAATTCATCATGAACTCGAGGTCACCAGTATAGCAACGACTATTAAGAGATGTGAAACACAATCTCGATAAGGGAAACAAACCAATAGATTTCAATATAATAGGAAAAACCCTTTCAACAAAGGACATATGAAGATCATAGGACCAATAGTATAACAAAGATATTCAAGAAGAGTGACAACGACTCCAACAAGAATACAAGCCCAATAATCTTAATAGAATACAAGAAACACCTTTGACAAGGAATGAATAACGGTCATGGAACCAATTCCAAGGGTTACGAATAAATACAATGTCCACAATTAGGAGTAATCATGCTTGAATCTTCTACGAGTAGGAGTTTCTTTCGGAACATTCGTTTTGACGATATTTAACTTTGAATCATGCCAACAATGAAGAAGATAAAGCCTTACATACCTTTAGCGTTCTATTTTACAAGGCAACGAGTGTAGTCGTACGTCATGCCAATCTAAAACAGTCGATAAAGAGACATTGTTAAGCTTATAAAAGATAGAATTCAATACAAAAGAGTGACAAGTTCGTTTTACGACAATTCAGACATCACCTCCCCTATTCTCTTCACTTTTCCCATATCTCCAAAAATAAGCTTAACACATCCAGCACCCAACCAAACACATGTACAACGATACTCATCCTTATATCCTTCACAAAAACCTTAACAAACAACCCGATAATCTATAACAATGATACAACTTCTCCAAGTGCATATCTTACACTATCCCATCCCTATAACTCATCTATGACTTAAACATACTCAAATCCATGGAATAAAGGAAGCATATACCTTATTACAACTTGTAGAAGCTCTGGAATAATTTTCTTTAAGCTTGAAAGAATGCACACATCAACCACAACATCAACTATATGATCTCAACCACCTCTACAACACCTGTGATGAAGAACTTGAGTGATTTGGCTTAGGATTAACTTAGAAACCTTTGGAGAAGGTCTTGAGAGAATTTAGATGTGTAGGAGCTCTATTTTGGTTGAGAATGGAGTGAAAATAATGAACCTTTTCTTAAATAGCTGAATTTAGTCGGCCACCACCTCAATTATGCGGTTTGATCTACGCCTCGCAGAACCACTCTGCGGTCTGCAGAACCTTATCTGCGGTTGCAGAGTGGGATGTAGAATCACCTAGAAAACTCAACTCCTCTGTCTCATTCTAAGACAAACAATGCAGCCCGCAGACCGATTCTGCGGTCCGCAGAATACTCCGTAGAGACCTCACTGTGCCAATTTGTGTTGAAACTTATTTCCTTCAATCTGATTGATCTCGAACCTTTCTGAAACTTACTTAACACTTTCGTAAACTTTATTAACCTTATGGGGGACTCTCACCCTTTTCGAACCCACGTCGGCTAACTTACAACGACAACGACATACAAAAAGATTAAGGGTGTAACATCCCCCCTTAGGAACATTCGTCTCGAATATGGGATATACAACACTTTCTTAAAATATTCTAGAATAGGAACTTACTTTATGAATTCTTGCATTAACTCTCGGTCATGCTATTCTTTACTCTAAGTTTCGGCTAATCATAACAAGAGGGTTAATATCAAGCCTCGCGTTGAGAGTCACATTTAAATCGTAATTGTATAGGGCCTATGACTTGAAACAATTGATAGAATTTTAGACTTCACCTCTTTTTCTACTCCTTACGTCTTTTCTTTCGTATCTTTACCTAACCATAAAATCCTTTTGTGAAAGTCATCACCTTTAGTACGTAAGTTGCAGGCTTGCTGGTTTTTAGAAAGGTAATAGGAACTTCAGGTATATCGTCAACGGGTCTAATCCGGGAGGAATCCTAACATACTTTCTTATCATTGAAACATGGGAAACTGGGTGGATAACTCTAACTCTTGAAGACACGTTTAGCTCGTAAGCCATTTTACCTATCTATTGAGTTATGCAGTACGTCTTAGTCGTCTTCCCTTTTTCTCAAGTCTGATCACGCCCTTCCTAGACGGATGCTTTAAGGATACCTAATCATCAACTTTGAGTCTTAAGTTTCGTCATTGCACATATACGATTTTCTGACGGTTTTGAGAAGCCAGTAATTGCTCTTGAATAGCTTTATTTTCTTTAAGTCTTGGTCTGTTAAGTCAGATCCTATTAACTCTGATTTTCTTTCCTAGAATCATCCGATAGGAGTTTTACATTTCTGCTCATACAAAGCTTCATAGCATATCCTTATGCGTTCGAATCACATCTATTCTGTCTATCTGTCTGAAGGTGGGACTAATCAGAGTGCCTAGACCTCTTTCAAATCAATTCTCTAGTATTTAGCCATAAATTGAGCGTCTTTGCCAATGTCACGGAGTCGGGGTCACCGTGAAGGAAAATGGTCCTCTTAAAAACAATCTCGCATAGTCCTCGGCTTGTATGTAGTTCCACAGTGAAATTCATCTTCCATTTCCACATTGAGTTCCCAATGTTAGTAGTCAGCCCATCGAGTTTCTGGTGCTCGTCCGTTACCTGCTGACAATATGTACATTAGCTACAACCTTGGTACGATTTCTTTTTTTATATCGTCCCATCTGTACATCCCTTTGTCATCATGATACATCTTAGCAGATCTTGACTGGATAGGATATTGCGAATAATGGGTCTACGTCAAAATCTTATTTTGTGGCTTCGTTACAGTGGAAAACATCTACTAGCCCTAGTACCTAAAGGTCCCACTTCTAGTAAGCTCAAAGGCTATGGTTCTCCTTTGTTAAATATTCTTTATGATTTTCCCTAAAAACAGGACCTTACTCCTACGTCCTTTATTTCCAAAATGAGGGAGGACTCTAATGTGTTACGAATCATAAGGCTATCATCATCTGAATCCATCAATCGAGCTCCCCCTCAGCTAACTGATGTGTTCCTCAGGTCACTCTTTTCCTTAACCTTCACATTAGTCAGATCGCTTGCGGTTGCACGACTAGTTGTACTGTATACAATGCTAACCTTAGCCAATCGGCGTTGGATTATTGGTATATAAGATCCTTTAAAATGATTAAATTCACATTTCTTCCATAAACGTAGCTTTGTTTACCAAACGGTGTGCTAGAAACTCGTATGATTACATAGTAGCTCTATTATGAACACTCTACAACAATGCCATTGAGTCTGAAATGCATGTATCATTATGGTTTAGTTGATTTTGTTAAACGGTATGTCCATTACACCATCTATCTCGTGGAACCTTTAGTTAACCCAACATCCTTAAAAGTCACCATTATTTGCCCAACCTCGTCTTTGTTATGATATCATTATCTTTTATCATATATCTTTAATGTCTACCTTGTATCTTTAGGCTCGTTGGCCCCTTTTTCACTTCTCCACATACTTGCATCGAGCTTTATTCATCGTTACCTTCGCTCACCTACTTTTGAGCATCGTGGTGACGTATGTTTCGGAATCAATGCTTCACACATTTAAATCCAATTCTTATCTTGATCTAATCTTATTTCTCATCTGATTCTCCTTACTCCAGTCGTCATTAGATCCTCCATCAACCGATTACTCAATCACCTTACTCTCATACTTCTGTTTCGAGTTACCTTGGGGGTCCTTTGTCTCAAAGTATTCCTTATACTATCATTTCTAGACGTCGGGGCTCTAACACTCTTAGCCAAAAAGTTCTTAATTTACTATTGTTCTTACATTGTTCTTAAGCAATCGCATCGTTAGGAAACCTGCATCACCATAATCTTATTCGCTTTTTATCCTTCTTGTTGTAATCCTTCGGCTTGCTCGACATTATGCGAAACACATTCCTGCTTCGATACCTTGTTGTACCATTCCATTTGTACTTACTAATTATCTTCATGTTTCTTACAGGTGTTCTACGATTATTCCGTGGTTCTCGTCATTAATTGTCTTCAACAAGCTATTCTTTTTCCGTAGTTGCTTAAAATAATATCATATCACACAACGGGGCTGAGGATCCTATCATTCCAAGGTTTAACTACTACTTTAGCTTGCTATTATCGATATTTGTAACTTCCAATAATGAGTAACATGGGTTTTCTCGAACAGGTGGAAAACTCATGTGGTTTCCTATATGCGTAGATGATCCAACCCTTGTATCTGACTTGAGGTCACGTTTCCAAGCACATCCCTTATACAATTCTCTTAAACACACCTAGGAGAAATTTTTCCTATGCCTTGATTGTAGAAGTCTATTCCCATTAAGAATATTCCGAGGTCATCCTCAATTCCTTAGGCAAGGTGTTACCATTTAAATCGCACGTTCATAGTGGATTTTATTATACGAATTTGACATAAGTTACAGCAAGACGGATGAGTTTCCATAACCTTATAAGCCTTCCAACAATACTTCCTGCATTCTATCTTTACATTTATCTTCACCCTTTCGCTTTTCTCAATAAAACCTGGGGCTTTCGTACAACGTGGGGTAACGTGATGTAGCAGATTTGGGGTCTATATGATATGGTCATCTAGAAGAAGAGAACATACTTCATATTCTGCCATCAGGTCGGGTGTGAGCCCCATGTTCTTTCCGTCTACTAATCGTATATATGTGGTTTTAACTTATCGTTTGAACTAGAATCCCCTCTCGACTAGTATTCTTACATTCATGACTTTTATCGAAATATCTTATTTTGCGGGTATCATTGTAGAAATTGACTTCTAAAATGAGGTCAGTACTTTCAAGTATAAAACAAGTCCACACCAATCGTATCTGAGGTAGATAGGTTAACAACGAAATCAATAGCACACCTGCACCCAACCGCTCACTTTAGACCGCGTCGAAACTCGAAGCTCCCTCCCCGCTATCATCCTTTTTCTTACGAGCCAATTTGGGACATACCTGAATCTTATGACCTCAACTACCACCCCAATAGCAATGTCCTATTTTCCTACGACACAACCCAGCATGCACCCGACTACACTGATTACAACATGGCTTGGAGGATTTCTCTCGATCTGCACCACTCTGACCCTGAAATACCGAGGTTTGAGATTCATGTCTTGGCCTTACCCGAGAACTATGATCATACTTAATCTGTTATGAAGGTCCACCCTGCTAATCATACATCTGCTACTTCTCACTAGTCTGTCATCCTCTGTAACCCCCCATCATCCTGGTCCTCTTGGCCCATTCATCCCCCTCGACGGGGTCAAACTCACCAAACGTCGACAGTTCCTGACCAACGAGCTCTCTAGATTGTGAAATCTCTGACCCTCCCAAGAGTCTACTACTATCAAACATACTAGGGTGGAGGCGTGCCTGAGAGTCAACCAACTGAGTCAACACTTGCATCACTCTCCCAATATTCTCATCAAAAGGAACTAGCGGTGGGACTGGTAAAAGGGGGAGCTTCCCTAAGCTACTCTGGTATTACTAGAGTCGAAGATACATGTAAGGGAGACTCACTTGTGTCCTCTGATAGATCTGAATCAATAGAGGGTGTGATACCCGCACCTCCCCTCAACTCATCTTTAATCTCCCTGCTAGCCATAATTCTGTCGGATGAAGCTATTCTTTTATTTATAAATACGATAAGAGTTTATGGCACGATTCTAGATCAAGAAGAAAGGTAACCATCCTAAATGTCTTATAGCCATTTGCTTATAAATGTGGTGCACAACACACTCATAAACAAGACTCTACTAGACACGACTTGCAGATTTCCTAGGACAAACCTGCTCTGATACAAATTTTGTCACACCCTCCAAGGTTGGGGTGTGACAATAGACCTACCCAGTAGGAGCCTGCTAAGTTCAGTTGTTGATTGGTAAGCTTCACTTCTTCCGAAGCTACCGGGTCAGAGGTTTTGAGTTGAGTTATGTATATATGTATAATTGATGGGTAGGTTGGGGCCCTGTCACAACCATATGACAGTTACACTTCTTAGAGGCTTGTAGATTTGTATGTTTGGTCAGTTGTTTTATATGGCCCTACCGGCTTGGATGTGATAAAATAATTTGTATGATGACCTTGCCGGTCTTGTATATGTATGCATATAAATGCTTTGGGGTTGTTTACCCTTCTTGTTGAGATATCCAGATAACATCATGTATTCACAGTTGGTGGCCTTATTGGCCCTATGGGTGTGTTGGTTATACCTCTATGCCTTTCATAGTTGTTGTGGCGTTATCGGCCGAAGTTTCTATCAGTTCACATGTTATATTTCAGAGTGGTACGCTCAAGCCAGGGCAACACTGGGTGCCGGCCACACCCCCTAGTTTGGGGTGTGACAGTAAAATGACGTGAAAATGACTAGACTTCTTTGTTTTTTGACCTTTTATTCAGCACATGTTTGAATTGTTATTCAGCTCACTCGATAAATGCCAAAGAAATTTCTTTAAAATATATTCAGGGGGATATAGAACCTTGTAAAGGTTAGGTGTGTTACAACAATTCCGGAAAAAAATTAAGGTGTATTTTAAACATTTTCCTACCATTAATTAACAAAGTAATTAAAAAGAAAAAATATCCTCCCAAATTATGTCAAAGGAAAAAAGAGTGTTATTCTCTACCTTATGTGCAAACACGCCTTAGTTGTTTAAAAAAAGTTGAATACTTATGTACATATATTTAAATTAGAAGTATAAAGGAAAATCGTATTTAAAATTTTGCTTAAGTCATCCGCGGCCCTTTAAATTTGTCCATGGAATCCACTTAGACATCTCAACTTGGGTGTTCTTGTTCGATTGAACACCTGCATTATTCAAAAAGTGTACCTACATGTCAAAGAAAATGTTCTTTAGTCTCCTTAAGCGCGTAAAACAAGTCAAAAAATAAAATTCTTTTTTTTTCCAACTTAAACACCTAAAAATCTTTAATCTAAATAATAAAAAAACTTAAAAGAGAAAGACACGTCACGTCTTCCTCGCAATTCATCTTCCCCATCCCCATTCCCCATCTCTTTTCCCTCTCTTTATCTCTCTGTCGGTCCTTCTTCTTCTCGTTTCTTCTTTTTTTTTTAATTTATTTTAATTCATTCATCTTTTAGTGCAGTTCTTTTAAATTCTTTTTTTTTCTTCACCTTATAGCCGGAAAAAAAATTGAAGATCTACCACCGCCACCTTTGCCACACCACTCTCTTTCTCCCTTCCTCCTTCCCTCTTTTCTATCAAAATAAATTACATTAGATCTAAAAGAGAAAACATAATCAGATTTATAAGAGAAAACATAATCAGATCTAAAAAAAGAAAGAATTTTTTTGGCTTTAAATGGATGGCGGCAAGTGGACTGCGACAGGTTGACGGCAGCGTTGACGGCAGCATTGACGGCGGCGTTGAAGGAGGGGAGAAGGTTGAGTGTGTGGGCAGGGTTTAGAAATTAGATTGTTACTTTCTTTTTTCCCCTTTAAAATATTTTTTATTTTCATTTTTTTCCTCATAATATTTTAATTCAGATTTTAGATCCAAAATGACACGTCAGTTGATTCGCTATTTTGCCACATCATTAGCGAGTGCGTCACACTCCTTATTGTTTTGTTGATTGTCAAAAAGGTGTTCAATAGGTACACTTTTTGAATAGTTTAGGTGTTCAATCGGAATAAGCCCAAATTAAGATGTCTAAGTGGATTCTGTGGACAAATTTAAGGGGCCGCTGATGACTAAAGCCTTAAAATTTTATTGCACTGAAAGAGACCAATTAGTTTTTTAAAAAATTATTTACATGTTAATAAATAAATATTATCGTTACACCTATATGGGTTATACAAAAGAACTCAAGTGTCTTTTCAACATAAAAAACTCTTAAATGATGAACAATTAGAAAAAAGAACAACATGAAGTGTTAATAAAAAAACACATTAAGATGACAAGAGGGCGTTGGTCAGATGGTAAGCGTCATTCACGTTCAACTCAAAGATTGCGAGTTTGAGTCACCAAGAAATCAAAGGAGGGAGCTCATGAGGGTAGGGGTTACTAAAAAAAAAAAAAAGGCTAAAAACCACATTAAGATTTAAAGACTACTATATATGAATTTTGTAGATTAAAAATATTTTTTAAAGTATTTAGATATTAAAAGAATCACATACATATTGACATTTTCTTCGATCGCGCAAAACGCGAGTAAATTCACTAGTTTAATATTTTACCCACGAACTTAAAGTGAGCTCACTAAAATAGATAAGATGCAGGATCCAAGCTCGCATGTGCGCCCTACTATTCACGCCATATTCCTAAACCTGACATCATGAAAATGATGCTTGAGTATTGAAACACGGGCGGATTTATCATAGCCCGGAGAGTATCACGTGACACTGCTTCGTCGGGAATTTTTATTAAATATTGGAAGCCAGAAAAACAAATAAGGTTAGATTTAGTAAAATGACACTGCTTAACATAAGTAGCGATGTAGCTCACGTGGTCAGGCCCTTCTCTTTTCTTCTAAATGTCCTGAGTTCGAAACTGAGCAGCTTCTTTTCTTTGTTTTAAATTATTTGGCCACATATACAAACCACCTCACAATGGGGGAAAGAGTTACACATAAAATATATTAAAGAAGATGAGAGAGTTCAAGTAAGAAACTCAAGTTCAATTGAAATAAAAGAGTGCAAGGAAGCGTTTCAATTCACCCAAACATCGCGAATGTAAGCACAATATATTTGAAGTGTGCCATAAGAATCTTTTAATTTTCAACAATGGTAGTGTAGCTCAAAACCTCAATAATCATGTTTCATTTCTTTCTCATAGCAATAAGTGTAGCATATATTAGAAGGCTAACCCTAACGGTTATTGTGCCTCCTCGAACAACTAGGCAATGATGCACGGAAGTAGAACTTGCGGGACTGACCATCCTTCCTACTAGTTAGACGATACATCGGAGTAAGAACTTACCGAACAAACCATCTTCCCTACTAGTTAGGCCAATCACAAACATCTTGTTGGTACTCTATTGTACTTTATAAAGCAATACGGGAAGTAAGTAACTATTACAATTGTTCGAAAGGATAGATAAATGGTCAATCTTCAAAACTGCCGCAAGCTTGTTGTGCCTTGAATCTTGATAACCTTGTAAGGCCAATGTTGAGAACTGCCGTAAGCTTGTTGTGTCTTGAATCTTGATATCCTGAAATCAAGAAACAACTAAATCTGGATAGTTACAACGTTGTGTGTTGAGTCTAGGGATTGCCCTCTGTCCTTAAGACAAGATTGCC
Source organism: Anisodus tanguticus (assembly GCA_034509755.1). Taxonomy (NCBI): domain Eukaryota; kingdom Viridiplantae; phylum Streptophyta; class Magnoliopsida; order Solanales; family Solanaceae; genus Anisodus; species Anisodus tanguticus. The sequence goes on from CM067558.1 coordinate 30,040,441, forward strand.
CCGTATATATGCTTTTACGTTAGCGGGCAATAGTCTCCCAAGATAAAACAATACTTTAATCTCAACTCTACAAAGCCAATAGGTTGAGCCTGGCGAAGAAAACAACTATGACTCGACTTGCTGAAGATATGGAATAGGAAGGAAGAGTTTCTCTTTACTCTTCTCTTTTGTCTCTGTGTATATCTTGTGTATATGTGAGGGTTTGGTCACTATTTTTGACACAGTTTTACTCACTGTTTTGTGCTATTTTCGTGACTATTTTGCAGTCTGTTTTTGGTATTTTTCCAGTGTGCTTTTAGTCATCTGTTCAGTCACGAATTGAGCCAACAACAGCTCAATATATAACATGGAAGAGGAGCTGCCCAACAGCCACAAACAAGGCTGTAATGGCCATCAAGAGAGGGCATTAAAACAGCCAAGTAATGGCCATTGAAATAGGCTGCCCAACTGCCCAAGTAATGGGCTGTTAATCAGCCAAGTAATGCCTCAAAAAACAGTTCCAACGGAGGCAGAACCAACTTTCCAGAAACTATGGGGACCAAACTGTAAATATTGAAACTTCAGGGACCAAACTGTACACATGAAATCCGAAACCCGAAACCCGAAACCGGACCGGAAGGGCGGGCGGCGGCGGCGCGCGTGTGGGCTTAGCCATGAACCCAAGCACATCTAGGTCTTCCCTCCTTTAAACACATGGGATACCCCTTGGGGTCCCAAACCCTTTACCAATTTGAAACTTATATAGAGAGCAATTCTTCATATTCCCACCGATGTGGTAGATTTGTCCCATACCACATTTTCGTGCCTTAAACACCTTACTTCGTGGACCAATACCTCTTTCATTTCTCAACGAAATTTGACGATTCTTGGCCCTACGGTCATCTACTCACTTCGTAGATCATGCATGTGTAAAGAGACAAGGTCTCCAACATGCGGAACACTAGTGTTCAATTCATCAAAGATGGGTGGGCGCATCTCCCCGCCAAAGGCAAATTTCCAACACATCTCATAAATGTTTTTTGTTTCAAAGTAGTGGCATTTAGCCAATTTCAATCTCTCATAGTTAGGCGAATTGGCCAAACCATATTAGGTTGATTCTGCATATTTTAGTATACAAAAAAAGCCAAATTCACTCTCTAATCTCAAATACCATCAAGGATCATTTTATTCAAAAGATAAGAATCATAATTTTTGAAGTATGCTTCATTCAGAAGTTGTGACATTTTAGCCGAATTCAATTCAAGCAGCTCATTTCATTTCTTAAAATGAAGGTCAAGAGAAAAGGATTACAATATAGTCATTGAAAGCATGCCACGAGTTTCATAATCGATAAGTTATGAAAGAGATTTAAATAGTACGACGTGTCACACAATTAACACAAAAATCGGTAAGAGAAAAGTACTTTTATAAAGTTCAAGACTAAGCCATTTGGGCGATTTCATCATTCTAAACCATATCATGGAGCAAACCGTGAAAGCTAGTTTGGCATGTGCATGGCATCTCATTTAAATTAGAAGGAATAGCTAGAAAACTTGATATAGATTATTACTTGTACACCTGAATTATTCATAGCCTTAATTATCCCTTAGGCTTGGCTATGTGATAGTCTTTACCCTGGATACTGATGTGCAAAGAGCATGGTTATTCTCTCTTTTAGACATGTGAGGATAAAATATTTAACTGATGAGGGCTAAATATGGTCCTAAAGTTGAATGGCAAGGGCAAATATGACCTAAAGTTGCATGAAAAAAGCAAATATATCAAAAAAGTATAACGAATGACAAATATAACTTATTTGTGAGAGTACAAGAGCAAATATGACTCTTTTCGTATTGTTATTATCATGTATGGCTAATCAATCAATAGTACTTTTAAAGATATCACTAATACACTTTTACTTAGTATAATTATTAAAATATAAACTAATCAATCACTAACATTACTTAACGATATGACTAATACACTTCTACTTAGTGTAATTAATAATTTATTAGTCAGTCAATAGTATTTCTTAAGAATGCCACTAATACGCTTCACTTAGTGTAACTATCAATTTATAAGCTAAACAATCAGTAATATTATGTTAAGGATATCACGAATACACTTCTACTTATTGTAATTATTGACGTATCGATTAATCAATCAATACTTCTACTTAGTGTAATTATCAATTTATAAGCTAATCAATTAGTAATATTACTTAAGAATATCACTGATACACTTCTACTTATTGTAATTATTGTTGGATATTACAAAGGTTGCAGGAAACGGGAATTACTAGTAACTGCTAATGTAAGAATTGAAATTACAATTCAACTAGAAATCTGAAAATTACAAAGATGAACAAGAAAACTGGAAAACTGTTTTTGTTTGCTTGCTGAGTCGAGTGTGGCACTCTGTCCTTAAGACAATATTGCCCCGTATGTATCCTTTATACGTCCTGGACAATTAGTCTCCAAAGATAAAACAGCAATGGAACACTTGAGCAAAGGAAACTCAAATGCTACCGTGAAGAATATTGAGCAACGAAATGATGCTAGAAAGAAACTGTTTTGCTTGTGTATTTTCGTGTATATTGCAAGTATGTTAAGTGTGCCTCAACAATGGTGTAAGGGGTGTTTATATAGGTGAGGGAGGGTTGTTTAACTGCCTCCAGTACAGCCATTATTGGCCAAATAATGGCCATTATGGAGGTAGTAAAGCCACCAAAATAAATGATGAAAGACCAACGGATTTGGCCATTATAGGAGGAGTAATTCAGCCAAAATAAATGGCTGAATTGAGTGCTTGGTGTTTCTGTTCTGACCGTCGAAATTCTAATTTTCTGAAAACTTCAGGGACCAAACTGTACATCTGAAAGAATTCGGTCCAAACTGGTACTTCGAAACTTCGGGATCAAAACGTACTTCCGGAAAAGTTCTCTGGCCCAAAAAGATAATATCCCACAGCCCACGACCCATGAACCCGGAACCGGACTGGACGGGCGGGCGGCGGCGGCGCGCGTGTGGTCTTTCCTCGAACCGAAGCACATCTAGGTCCTCCCTCCTTTAAACACATGAGATACCCCTTGGGGTCCCAAACCCCAAACCAATTTCGAGTCTTATATACACAACAATTCTTTCTTCTTCTACCGATGGGGGAGAATTGAACACAATACCACACTTTCCATGCTTCAAACACCTCACTTCGTGGACCAATATCTCTTTCATTTCGCAATGAAATTTGACGATTCTTGGCACTACGGTTATCTACGTACTTAGTAGATCATGCATGTGTGAAGAACCGGATTCTCCAACATACGTAACACTAGTGTTTAAGCCGTTAAACTCCCGCCAAAGGCAAATTTCCAACAATTGTCACGTATAAACTAATCAATCACTAAAATTATTTAATGATATCACTAATACACCTCTGCTTTAACCATTGTCAATTTATAAGCTAATCAATTATTAGCTTTTATTAAGGATGTCACTAAAAACATTTCTATTTATCCTAACAATCACTTTATAAGCTAATCACTTGTAAAATTCCTTAGAGCCCTACCACTAGTGCACTTTTACTTAGAACAATAAGCAGTACAACTTAATTTTTTGGGATAAGACATAAGTACCCTCCAATCTATGACCGAAGTTTCAGTGACACACCTTTCTTTTTTGATGGTCCTATTAATGTAGCCCCCTGAATTTTTTAAAAACAGAATAATTAACACCCTAAAATTGAATATCTAAACTCATGGAAGGTTGACATGTATGCATCACCACATATATTTAATTATTATTATTTTTAAAAAATTCTTTTCCTTGTTTTCTCTTTTTTCTTAGTTTTTCTTTCTTCAACTTTTCATGTGCAAGCCAACAATGGTTATTGTCCCTTTTCATTCTTTTTTTATTTTTTTCTTTTCTTTTTCTTTATTTTCTTCTTCACTATGATTAACCATGAAAACGTTGTTGTAAGCTCATATTGTTTGAAGCTCGCCGGAAAAATTGAGAACAATATTTTATGGATTTATCAAAATATAAGCTCATGTTGTTGTAAGCTCATATTCTCCTTCTCAATATGATCTTAGATTTTATTTTCTTCTTTGGAGTTTTCGATTAATTTTTCGGCGACCTTCTCCGGTGTTAACAAAACTTTTGAAAAAATAAAGTAAAAAAAGAAAAAATAACTAGAAGTTATAATGATAATAGTTAGGTGTATTTAAATATGAAATACCCAATTAAAAAATGACACATACATAAGTTAATTAGATTCCTTCAAGAGAGTAAACACACTTTCCTTGCCACATCAGCACCTAAGAGTATGTTTATTCTGTTTTAAAAAATTTAGGGAGATTATAAGACACCCGAAAAAAGAAAAAGGTGTGTCATTCAAACTTTGATCATAAGTTGAGGGGTACTATGCCTTAACCCAATTTTTTTTAGGTTAAGTCTAGAAAGGTAATGTAATATAAACTTTGAAAAGAAAATTTAAAGTAACCTGTAAATAATTACCGAGGGACCAACCGATTGGCACCATCACTATTATTTCTTAAAAAGTATTAAATTATTTATTAAATTTTAATTTTACATATTTAATTTACCAACCGATGTCCCTCGATACTTGAAAAATAAAACTCAAAATAATTATATCTAATTTACCGAGAGACGTTTTATTTAATTTTCATTTATTTTTCATTAATACATCGATGGTGGCCAACCATACCAAAAAAGAAAAATTCATAATAGTTATATTACTGAGGAACACTCTCGAAAATTTTAATTTATTTTATTTTGTACCGAGAGAGTTACTTGATATAGTAAATTTAATTTTGACTTTTAAAAAGTCGCATAATGTACCGAGACGTCCCTCTGTATCTTTAAAATAAAATTAAAATTAAAATGCTTAACTTTTGCGAGGGACGCCACAGCAAAGTCCCTCGAAATAGCGACACAAAATTTGTCCCTAAGTAACCTTCATCGTAATAGGCTATTTTTTTAGTAATGCCTATAGTTAATTTCAAAAAATGATCTCTAAACTTTTTGTTCTTTAGTTTTATACTCTTTTGTGAAAAGGGCCAAAAATACTCATGAACTATCTGAAAAAGGTCAAGTTTGTTGGTACTCTATCGTACTTTATAAAGCAGTACGGGATGTAAATAACTATTACAAATGTTCGAAAGGATAAATAAATGGTCAAACTTCAAAACTGCCGCAAGTGCGTTGTGTCTTGAATCTTGATCACCTTGCAAAGCCAACTTTGAGAACTCGCCGCAAGTATGTTGTGTCTTGAATCTTGATATCCCGAAATCAAGAAACAACTAAAACGGAAGGTTACAACGTTGTGTGTTGAGTCGAGGATAGCCCTCTATCCTTAAGACAAGATTGCCCCGTATATATGCTTTTACGTTAGCGGGCAATAGTCTCCCAAGATAAAACAAGACTTTAATCTCAACACTACAAAGCCAATAGGTTGAGCCCGTCGAAGAAAACAAATATGACTCGACTTGTCTTGAAGATATGGAATAGGAAGGAAGAGTTTCTCTTTACTCTTCTCTTTTGTCTCTCGTGTATATAGTGTGTCTCGTAGTGTATATCTTGTGTATACGTGAGGGTTTGGTCACTGTTTTTGATCGATTTTCAGCCTTTGTTTTGCTTTGATTTTTCAGCCACCGGTTTGCTGATTTTTCACCACCGGTTTGCTTGATTTTTCGTTGTCTTTTTTGTCTGTTTTGTGGCCTGTTTTTCGTCTATATTCTCGCCACCGAATTGAGCCAAATGAGGCTCAATATATAGCATAGAGAAGGGCTGTCCAACTGCCAAAACATGGCTGTTAATGGCCATTTAGGAGGGCATTAAAACAGCCAAGTAATGGTGTTAATGGCCATTGAAAGGTCGCCAATCGCCCAAGTAATGGGTGTTAATGGAGGAGTTAATCAGCCAAGTAATGGCTGATTAATTCCTCAAAAAACAGATCCCAACGGTAGGCGAAAAAGTCTCGTAAATTCGGGGACCAAACTCGTAAATATTGAAACTTCGTGGACCAAACCGTACATATAAAGAATTTCGGTCCAAACCGTACATATGAAACTTCGGGATCAAACCGTACATCCGGCGAGTTCTCTCGGTCCAAAAAGATAATATCGAAAGGCCCACGACCCACGCCCCGTGACCCGAGCCCGAGCCCGAGACCGGACCGGACGGACGGGCGGCGGCGGCGGCGCGCGTGTGGGCTTAGCCTTGAACCCAAGCACATCTAGGTCTTCCCTCCTTTAAACACATGGGATACCCCTTGGGGATCCAAACCCTTTACCACATTAGAGACTTATATAGAGAGCAATTCTTCCTATTCCCACCGATGTGGTAGATTTGTCCCACACCACATTTCCATGTCTCAAACACCTTACTTCATGGACCAATATCTCTTTCATTTCTCAACGAAATTAGACGATTCTTGGCCCTACGGTCATCTACTCACTTCGTAGATCATGCATGTGCGAAGAGACAAGGTCTCCAACATGCGAAACACTAGTGTTTAATTCATCAAAGATGGGTGGACGCATCTCCCCGCCAAAGGCTAATTTCCAACAATCCCCTCTATGAAAGAGAGATTGTGGCGCACGCACAAGGTGCCTACATTTCAGCAATCTTTCAGCGAAACGATATTGCATCAGGAGAGGTAGCTTTCGCTTTGAACCTTCCCTAGTTGAAACCATCGGACTTACTTACTGCGCGGTGAACGTGATGTCTTGAACCGTCAGTGTTTAGTGTAAGCCAAGACAACGATATCAACACAATAACTCTTCTTATTCATTTTCCTTCTTACGTTTTCGTCCGTTGTGGCCATGGACACACTTGGATTCTTAAGTGCGTTCATTTGAGTCGGCCATCCTCGCACTTAAATAGGTGATCTCCTACAAGGTATCCTGCTATACCCCACTTCACAAGTGTTAGGAATCATTAAAAGTTCCCCAACCTTAACCTCAACCGTTTGAGGATCTTTTAAAGGTTTGGAAGCTTAACCTTTACCCACCATGCAGCAACACTTTAATGTCTATCGCGGGAACAAACTTTGGATTCATGTTTCCGTACGTAAATCATCATCCGAAGTGCTTCTTGCTTCCACCGAAGCGCTCAACCGAACCTTTTGCCGCTTAGTTTTTCCATTGAACCACATTCTTGGGATCTCCAATCGCATGGTTGGGTTTCCACCGCAAAGGTTCGTATTGTTTGGGTTTTAAGCCAATTCCCCTAGACAGAGCAGTAACACTTGATCTCCGGTAGTCCCTTAGTTAGTAAACAAGGATGTGACACCCGTGATGATCAACCGCCATACGGTCTTATGTCTCCGACAGATCCTAAAAGATATGTCCGTACGCCGTCATCCGTGTCCTTCCCGAAGCCGACCGGCTAGCCACGTGTGTATAACCGCTGAAGGCACGGGTTTCTCCCAATAAGGGACGTCCTCTAAAGAGTCGTGAAGTTACTCAACTTCTTTCATGCTTTGTATAAAGCGATAAACCCCGATTCCATCATGAATCGGCCGATGCAAGTTTGCTTAGAGGATTTTCCAAGAACCACCATACACATTTACTTGTGGCTTTGGTGTTCTTCATATCGATGTCCAATTTGCATCACGTTGTTCTCTCGTAACCGCTGGACATCCGTAATACTATAATCCGTAGATAAGTGAATAATTCAGATATCGTCATATCCGACTTAACGCCTTTCTATTGATCATGTATTGAAATCATCGGTGAACCTTAGTTCAACCGATCTCGCTTTGGAAGACGATACTGTGTCGGTTGTAGTGTGTACAATACATTGAACTACACGTGACCGAGCATATCGCTCCTTGTCTATGGGTGCACCATGATTCCAATCGTTCTATGATTCATATCCATTGGTGGCTTCAACGAGACTCGTCAACTATCGACCGTCCGTTAGATGTCTTAGAAATCCAATTCCAAAGATGTCATCTGTGATACCCATATCTTTCATATCGAGACTTTGTTTCAATATGACTTTTACTTTTAGATCGTTGATTCTCCAACTCGTTGGCATTCTAACTTCAAAGTCAATGTTTCGTGGTCGATTCATTGTTTCTGTTTTATCCGAAACTTTCAAGACCAAAATGAAAGTTCGGGAAGAAGCCCAACAAATCCGCAAACCAAGTCGATTCTCTTCTTCCAACTCTACGGTTGGGAAGTCTAATTCAACATTCATGCCACGCAAGATCGCAATGGCCCCGGATGTGAAGCTACTCACGCTGTGGGAGCACATCTTACAACCCAAAGGTTCTTTTCCCGGAGGAAGATCAACCATTACGCAAGTATGGTTCTATATGATAGAGTCTATTTCTCTCTTTGTAGCTTTTTTTTTTCCAAAGCAGCGCTTTTGGAGATGACAATTATTTATTAATTGTCCATGGTTCGTTCTCAACCATACAAGCTAGAAGGTATGGAACAAGTCTTTGTCCCCTCTTTGCCCCTTCTCGGTTCAACATCTAGAATCCCTGAGTTCTGCAGATCTGGAATATTAAGTTTCGGATAGCCAGCAACTTTCGAGTCCTGTAGATACGGAACGTCCAGTTCCGGACAGTCAGGCCCTCGCGGGTTCTTGTTAACCTTGAGCAATTACTCCCTTTTTCCTTTTTCAAGGAAAGCGATCTTCAAAGAATTCAGTATTCTTTGACGCCAAGAGGCGATAAAAACTACTGTTATTTGCAGATCCAGTGGATATGCAATCTACAGTCTTAGGTATGAAACCACCCCACATCACAACATTTGTATGTGAGATCCTTTCCATGTCTCACACGGAGGGTTACCTTTATCCTTATGCGGAGTTCTGTTGAGAATCGCATTAGCGGTAAGGATCGCCTTGCCCCACATAATTTGGGAGTACGGCTTTGCGCTTGGCTAACACCGTTAGACTGAGGTGAGTAGTGAGCGATCGTTTAATAAACGATGCTTCAAATTCTCCTCTATCGCTATGAATTTCGCAATCCATAGGCTTAGTTGATTTCCAACTTCTGCTTTGTAGCAGTTATCCGCTTCAACAACTTCATCTTTGCTTTTCAACAAATAAAGGATTATATACGTTGTTCCCATCATCAATGAAGATCACAACGTACTTGTCTCCCCCCTCTATTTTGTATAAACTTCAAATCACCCATAAAGGTGTGACTAAGCTCTAGAGGAGCGGTGCTTCTTTCGCTATTCCCTTGACGGAATTTGGAAAGGTGATTTTGCCTCTTCGCCTACCTCACATTTATTTTGAGGGTTTATGTTGACGAAGGCAACAATCTCAACATCGTTAGCTTTTGAATGACTTGCTATTTAACGTGTCTTAATCTATGATGGCATAGATGCACGGATTACAAATATATCATTCATTTGGCTATAGACATATTGTACCATTCTTAGTTATTACAGACCTGTTGGACTAGTCTCAAACCAGCTTGACCAACAGCGTCCCTTTAACCAAGTTTGGGACATGTATCACCTCATCTTAGAGTGATCCCATTCCCTGAAGTCCTATTGAGGACAACCTCTCCAGCCCCTTTTACTTTAGAGGTGGCGTTGCTTCACATGAACAACCTCTTGCCCGTGGTTAGGGCGTAACCGGATCATATGTGATCTCGATACTCGGGCCCACTCTAGTTGTTTTGGCAGACTGAGTGTCCAATTTCTTTACTGCCTTTCTTTAGGCCTTCAGATCATCTAGGACCTGGAAACTCTGGCCCACCTTACTAGGTGTCCATTACTTTTCCTATGAAATGAATTCTGGCATCACTCCAGTCGCCCGGAGGCTTTATATGACTGAGTGTCCAATATCATCATATCAAAGGAATTTTGGCCCACTCCAGTCGCCGGAGGCTTTGTATGACCGAGTGTCCAATATCATCCGATGAAGGATCTTCTGCCAAATAATATGACAGGCTCAACGTCATTAACTTTTAGACTTCTTCCGTTATGATTGGTGCCCAGATAATTCTTGGCGCTTACTTAAGAGTGGTAACAATTTTCGCACAGTCAGTGGATCTTTCTCACTCGTATGTGCGAACATACTTTACACACTTTTAATAAATACACTTAAAAGAACGGATCTTTTTAAGTCGTTTACAAAATCCAATTTTTAAACGGAAAAGAAGATGAGATTAAACTTCTGATTTGTTAAAGCGTAAGGAATATAAATTATTTTCATATTCCTCCTTACTTTAATCCATTTTTAATCAGACATCATTTAATCTTTATTTTTGACAAGTAAGAAAAATACTTATCATTTAATCTTTATTCTTGACAAGTAAGAAAAATACTTATCCCAATTTCGGATTCTGGCTCACTTCAGTCACTTCATTAGACTGAGTGTCCATTTCCTTCTCACCATTATTCGGTTCTTTTGTCTGGGACAGATATAGGCCTTCGCTACAAGATAGAATAACATCTTCTTCGCCTTCTCCTCTTGTCCCGCTTGACATCCTCGAGTTCTCGTGAGCGCTTGTTCCCACCGTCTTGGTAGCGGTGACACCATGAACACGTTCATCATCATCACTCTCTTCTACCAGAAAACCATTGCCATATCCAGATTTGGTCACATAACTTTTGACCGACATCTTTCGAACACTAATAGTAATACTATACAAATCTTGTCTTACGTTGTTGGTACTCTATCGTACTTTATAAAGCAGTACGGGATGTAAATAACTATTACAAATGTTCGAAAGGATAAATAAATGGTCAAACTTCAAAACTGCCGCAAGTGCGTTGTGTCTTGAATCTTGATCACCTTGCAAAGCCAACTTTGAGAACTCGCCGCAAGTATGTTGTGTCTTGAATCTTGATATCCTGAAATCAAGAAACAACTAAATCTGGAAGGTTACAACGTTGTGTGTTGAGTCGAGGATAGCCCTCTATCCTTAAGACAAGATTGCCCCGTATATATGCTTTTACGTTAGCGGGCAATAGTCTCCCAAGATAAAACAACACTTTAATCTCAACACTACAAAGCCAATAGGTTGAGCTCTGTCGAAGAAAACAAATATGACTCGACTTGTTGAAGATATGGAATAGGAAGGAAGAATTTCTCTTTACTCTTCTCTTTTGTCTCTCGTGTATATAGTGTGTCTCCGTAGTGTATATCTTGTGTATACGTGAGGGTTTGGTCACTTTGTTTTTGACTGATTTTCAGCCACTGTTTTGCTGATTTTTCAGCCACCGGTTTGTTTCTTGATTTTTCACCCACCGGTTTGCCGATTTTTCGTTGTCTTTTTTGTCTGTTTTGTGGCCTGTTTTTCATCTATATTCTGCCACCGAATTGAGCCAAATGAGGCTCAATATATAGCATAGAGAAGGGGTTGTCCAACTGCCAAAACATGGCTGTTAATGGCCATTTAGGAGGGCATTAAAACAGCCAAGTAATGGTGTTAATGGCCATTGAAAGGTCGCCTAATCGCCCAAGTAATGGGTTGTTAATGGAGGAGTTAATCAGCCAAGTAATGGCTGATTAATTCCTCAAAAAACAGTCCCAACGGTAGGCGAGAAAAAGTCTCCGTAAATTCGGGGACCAAAGCGTAAATATTGAAACTTCGGGGACCAAACCGTACATATAAAGAATTCGGTCCAAAGCGTACATATGAAACTTCGGGGATCAAATCGTACATCCGGCGAGTTCTCGGTCCAAAAAGATAATATCGAAAGGCCCACGACCCACCCCGTGACCCGAGACCCGAGCCCGAGACCGGACCGGACGGGACGGACGGCGGCGGCGGCGGCGCGCGTGTGGGCTTAGCCTTGAACCCAAGCACATCTAGGTCTTCCCTCCTTTAAACACATGGGATACCCCTTGGGGATCCAAACCCTTTACCACATTAGAGACTTATATAGAGAGCAATTCTTCCTATTCCCACCGATGTGGTAGATTTGTCCCACACCACATTTCCATGTCTCAAACACCTTACTTCATGGACCAATATCTCTTTCATTTCTCAACGAAATTAGACGATTCTTGGCCCCTACGGTCATCTACTCACTTCGTAGATCATGCATGTGCGAAGAGACAAGGTCTCCAACATGCGAAACACTAGTGTTTAATTCATCAAAGATGGGTGGACGCATCTCCCCGCCAAAGGCTAATTTCCAACAATCCCCTCTATGAAAGAGAGATTGTGGCGCACGCACAAGGTGCCTACATTTCAGCAATCTTTCAGCGAAACGATATTGCATCAGGAGAGGTAGCTTTCGCTTTGAACCTTCCCTAGTTGAAACCATCGGACTTACTGCGCGGTGAACGTGATGTCTTGAACCGTCAGTGTTTAGTGTAAGCCAAGACAACGATATCAACACAATAACTCTTCTTATTCATTTTCCTTCTTACGTTTCTGTCCGTTGTGGCCATGGACACACTTGGATTCTTAAGTGCGTTCATTTGAGTCGGCCATCCTCGCACTTAAATAGGTGATCTCCTACAAGGTATCCTGCTATACCCCACTTCACAAGTGTTAGGAATCATTAAAAGTTCCCCCAACCTTAACCTCAACCGTTTGAGGATCTTTTAAAGGTTTGGAAGCTTAACCTTTACCCACCATGCAGGCAACACTTTAATGTCTATCGCGGGAACAGCCTTTGGATTCATGTTTCCGTACGAAATCATCATCCGAAGTGCTTCTTGCTTCCACCGAAGCGCTCAACTGAACCTTTTGCCGCTTAGTTTTCCCATTGAACCACATTCTTGGGATCTCCAATCGTATGGTTGGGTTTCCACCGCAAAGGTTCGTATTGTTTGGGTTTTAAGCCATTCCCCTAGACAAGCGAGAACACTTGATCTCCGGGTAGTCCCTTAGTTAGTAAACAAGGATGTGACACCCGTGATGATCAACTGCCATACGGTCTTATGTCTCCGACGGATCCTAAAAGATATGTCCAGACGCCGTCATCCGTGTCCTTCCTGAAGCCGACCGGCTAGCCACAGTGTATAACTGCTGAAGGCACGGGTTTCTCCCAATAAGGGACGTCCTCTAAAGAGTCGTGAAGTTACTCAACTTCTTTCATGCTTTGTATAAAGCGATAAACCCCGATTCCATCATGAATCGGCCGATGCAAGTTTGCTTAGAGGATTTTCCAAGAACCACCATACACATTTACTTGTGGCTTTGGTGTTCTTCATATCTGATGTCCAATTTGCATCACAGTGTTCTCTCAGAACCGCTGGACATCCAGAATACTATAATCCGTAGATAAGTGAATAATTCAGATATCGTCATATCCGACTTAACGCCTTTCTATTGATCATGTATTGAAATCATCAGTGAACCTTAGTTCAACTGATCTGCTTTGGAAGACGATACCAGGTCGGTTGTAGTGTGTACAATACATTGAACTACACGTGACCTGAGCATATCGCTCCTTGTCTATGGGTGCACCATGATTCCAATCAGTTCTATGATTCATATCCATTGGTGGCTTCAACGAGACTGTCAACTATCGACCAGTCCGTTAGATGTCTTAGAAATCCAATTCCAAAGATGTCATCTTGTGATACCCATATCTTTCATATCGAGACTTTGTTTCAATATGACTTTTACTTTTAGACTGTTGATTCTCCAACTGTTGGCATTCTAACTTCAAAGTCAATGTTTCTGTGGTCAGATTCATTGTTCCTGTTTTATCTGAAACTTTCAAGACCAAAATGAAAGTTCAGGAAGAAGCCCAACAGTCCGGCAAACCAAGTCTGATTCTCTTCTTCCAACTCTACGGTTGGGAAGTCTAATTCAACATTCATGCCACGCAAGACTGCAATGGCCCTGGATGTGAAGATACTCACAGGGGAGCACATCTTACAACCCAAAGGTTCTTTTCCCGGAGGAAGATCAACCATTACGCAAGTATGGTTCTATATGATAGAGTCTATTTCTCTCTTTGTAGCTTTTTTTTTTCCAAAGCAGCGCTTTTGGAGATGACAATTATTTATTAATTGTCCATGGTTCGTTCTCAACCATACAAGCTAGAAGGTATGGAACAAGTCTTTGTCCCCTCTTTGCCCCTTCTCGGTTCAACATCTAGAATCCCTGAGTTCTGCAGATCTGGAATATTAAGTTCCGGATAGCCAGCAACTTTCGAGTCCTGTAGATACGGAACGTCCAGTTCCGGACAGTCAGGCCCTCGCGGGTTCTTGTTAACCTTGAGCAATTACTCCCTTTTTCCTTTTTCAAGGAAAGCGATCTTCAAAGAATTCAGTATTCTTTGACGCCAAGAGGCGATAAAAACTACTGTTATTTGCAGATCCAGTGGATATGCAATCTACAGTCTTAGGTATGAAACCACCCCACATCACAACATTTGTATGTGAGATCCTTTCCATGTCTCACACGGAGGGTTACCCTTATCCTTATGCGGAGTTCTGTTGAGAATCGCATTAGCGGTAAGGATCGCCTTGCCCCACATAATTTGGGAGTACGGCTTTGCGCTTGGCTAACACCGTTAGACTGAGGTGAGTAGTGAGCAGTCGTTTAAAAAGTCGCATAATGTACCGAGACGTCCCTCTGTATCTTTAAAATAAAATTAAAATTAAAATACTTAACTTTTGCGAGGGACGCCACAGCAAAGTCCCTCGAAATAGCGACACAAAATTTGTCCCTAAGTAACCTTCATCGTAATAGGCTATTTTTTTAGTAATGCCTATAGTTAATTTCAAAAAATGATCTCTAAACTTTTTGTTCTTTAGTTTTATACTCTTTTGTGAAAAGGGCCAAAAATACTCATGAACTATCTGAAAAAGGTCAAGTTTGTTGGTACTCTATCGTACTTTATAAAGCAGTACGGGATGTAAATAACTATTACAAATGTTCGAAAGGATAAATAAATGGTCAAACTTCAAAACTGCCGCAAGTGCGTTGTGTCTTGAATCTTGATCACCTTGCAAAGCCAACTTTGAGAACTGCCGCAAGTATGTTGTGTCTTGAATCTTGATATCCTGAAATCAAGAAACAACTAAATCTGGAAGGTTACAACGTTGTGTGTTGAGTCGAGGATAGCCCTCTATCCTTAAGACAAGATTGCCCCGTATATATGCTTTTACGTTAGCGGGCAATAGTCTCCCAAGATAAAACAAGACTTTAATCTCAACACTACACAGCCTGTGACCCGAGCCCGAGCCCGAGCCCGAGCCCGAGACCGGACCGGACGGGACGGGCGGGCGGCGGCGGCGCGCGTGTGGGCTTAGCCTTGAACCCAAGCACATCTAGGTCTTCCCTCCTTTAAACACATGGGATACCCCTTGGGGATCCAAACCCTTTACCACATTAGAGACTTATATAGAGAGCAATTCTTCCTATTCCCACCGATGTGGTAGATTTGTCCCACACCACATTTCCATGTCTCAAACACCTTACTTCGTGGACCAATATCTCTTTCATTTCTCAACGAAATTAGACGATTCTTGGCCCTACGGTCATCTACTCACTTCGTAGATCATGCATGTGCGAAGAGACAAGGTCTCCAACATGCGAAACACTAGTGTTTAATTCATCAAAGATGGGTGGACGCATCTCCCCGCCAAAGGCTAATTTCCAACAAAGTTTACTTCCTGTTATGTTTTTTACACAAAAAATACCTTCATCGTTAGTCAACTAGCTCAAAACTTTTAATTTTCCAAGTAGCCCAAATATACAATTTCTACTAACAGTTGCTTCAAAATAAGAAAAAAATGATCAATTTTCCTTTTGAATTATTCAAACTGGATTTACTATTTATGTGGTAAACTAATATTGTTTGATTTTAACTCATATTAATAACAATGTAAAGAATTTTTTATATCATCAGTTAATTTTAACTTGACATAGCACGGTACTAGTACTACAGTTTTATTCTGTAAATTACGAAATTAGATTTACAAGATAATTTTACCTGTCCAAATGACCATCTATTCCTTTATTCCTACATTATTTAATCTATACATAAGTAGGCTTTTATATATAAGATAAAAAATTATACTGTATATGTAAGATAATTTTTATTTCGTTTATCATATGAATAGAATTGTTTATAAAGGAAAATAGAAATATTTTTTTATTACTAACTGCTTGGGAAGACTAATTAATGGCCAACGTATGCATAAGTTAATTCTTTTTACATTTATATGTATAACTCAACACTTGTACGTTGGTCATGTGATTGCCACTTTTTTTTTGACATAGTTCAATTTAAAGATAAATACTTGGTGTCATGTTTAGAATTGAGCCGTTTATCAAGACACATGTCTTTGAAAAAAAAAGGATCTTCAGAAATACGTTTTTGAATGAATTTTGCTTTGACAAATCGTTGATAACTAATTAGCAAATTTCATGTTGCGTTAAGTACCTCAACGACAGTTTTTATACGTTATCAAGCCTAAAAAGTTACATGGAAAACGATGAAGGTTATTTTTTGTGATCAATACTTGACAAGTATTGACAAAGATGACAACATGACATAGTAGGTGTTAATACTCCTAAAACTTATGAGATAATAAATAACGAGGTGTGGGGGAAATCTTGAAGCAGTTGAACACAAAGGGAATAAATATTTGTTCTCAACTTTTCTCATCCAGTGCGCCAGTATGCTTTTACAGTGAAGGCACCATATTTATAATGATACAATTTACTCTATTGAAAGAAAGAATTGTAACATTAAAGGAGATGATACATGTGTTATTAATAAGTTCTCGTTTACACTAAAATTTGCGGGAGAAAGCCATCTTTATGACTAGCTGAATATTCAATTGAGTGTCTATAGAAAAATACAATTTATTTCTTATGAAAAATAGAAAGCAAGAAAGCTCAACCCGATTTTGTTGTATAGGCTCAAAGTTGGTGGTAGTGTCATTATCTATCATGGCGAAAATTGAAACGGTTGCGGCCTTTTTGGCGAAATCTGCCTCTTCAAGAATAAGCATTAAACGGGCTTGATAAAAAAGTGGTAGAGGATTTGCTTTGTCGGATAAGCGTTCTCATGCCACTATATAACACCGGCGAACCAATCGATTGTTGGTAACCGGCGAACCAACATTTTTGAGTTGATCCGACAAGACTTTAAGGCGTTGACAATACGCCTACGCATTCAGAAAATCCGTCATATCAGTGATGGAGAATTCTTGCTCCAACGTGACGGCTCAGGAATTTTTGTTGTCTTGAAAAATATCCCACAAATTATTCCAAGCCTCCATTGCTGTAGAATCGGGTTCCATTAATATATGCAACAAATCACTAGAGATAGTTGCATAAATTCATGAAAGAACTGTGGCATCAAGAGTTTCCCAAAGTTCTTTTTCATCATCGGTTTTTAAGTCCTTTCCTTTGCCAGTCGCAGGCGGGATTATGTGATGAATAACCCGGTGGGAACGGCAACATTTTAAAAAGCTCTGCCCAAGTGGCATAGTGAACATTTTCCATCTCAAGAGTGACGAAAATATGTGTTTTGATGTTACAAACGGAAATGGCGGGATGGAATGTGGATTTGGAGTCGGACATTGTTGACGGGAAAATGAAGAACAATAATGAAAAATGTGGTCGGCAGGTGGTGGAGGAAGGAGGAGGGATGGCTGAAATTTGGAGAGAAAATTATTTAGGGTAGGATATTTTCCTTAATTTTCTGATACCATGTAGGAATAATTAGTTTATTTTCCTCAATTATTCTCTTCCAGAAGTGTGGGTAATATACCACAAATACAACCATAATTTAGGCTAGACTTAGGCTCAAATCATGCCATCTAATCTACCTACCATATACAATTGATTCTCCCATCAATTACACTAATTACTAAATAATTCCAATAAATACAACATTTAATATAATTATTGTATCACTCCCTATGATCGAAGCGGGAGGTAGACATATCTTGAGACTTGTCCCAAAAATGTTCAAATAAAATCAGCGGAAGACTTTAAGTAAAAATATCTGCAATCTGATAGCGTGACGGTACATGTAACACACGCACTTGTCCGCGTGAGATCTTTTCACGAACAAAGTGGATATTCAGCACAATATGTTTAGTGTGTTGGTGATGGACCGAATTTCCTGAGAGGTAGATGACACTAACATTATCACGATATACTAATGTGGCATTCGGAATTGGGCGGTGAAGTTCGAGGAGAAGATCCGAAGCCAACATGATTCAGACATAACATTGGCAACACCTCGGTATTCTACTTTGACCTTTGGACCACGGATAAGGTTACTTTCCATTTCGAGGACAAATAAACCAAGTTATCACCAAGAAATACACCATAACCGGACGCTCCACGTCCGGTGTCCAGACACCGTCCCCGGTCGGCATGTCCGTATAACCGACACATGAGGATGTTGACGATGGATATAGATGCGAGCCATACTCGATAGCACCCGAAAGTACCGCACAATGCGTTTGAGAGCATGCATATGATCACCCATTGGATTATGCATGAAAAGGCACACATATTGCACAACATAAAAAATATCCGGCACTGGTGAATGTCAAATATCGCAAGGCACTTGCCAAGCTCGCGGTAGAGTGTCGGATTGGCAAACGGTTTGTCGGATGATGCACTCAATTTGGATTTGGTGTCCTTTGGAGTTGCCGAAGATTTAAATGAGCAAATTCCAAGCACATTCAACAATCTCAGCTGCATACTTCTTTTGGGATTGAAATAAACCACATCCATGACGTGTCACAACTATACCTAGAAAGTAGTGTAGTTGCCCTAGATCTTTCATTGCAAATTCGAGAACCAAGTTGTGAAATGAAGGACTTTCGAAGAGCATCCGATTAGGCGATTAGTATAATATCATCCACATATAAAAGAAGATAAGAAATATTATGACCACGACAAGTAGATAAACATAGAGTGATCAAAACGGCTGTCGGAAAAACCAATATGTGAGACAAAATCGGCAAACCTCTTGTACCATGCTCTGGGGGTTGATTTAGCCCATATAATGATTTCTTGAGTATGCACACATGATTGGGATATTTAGAGTCCCTGTAACCCAAAGGCTGGTACATGTAAACAATTTCATGTAGTTGTCCATTTCCACGTCCTATTTTTAATAAGAGCATTAAATTCACCGTCCATAGTCAATTTCCAATTCAGGTCATTAAGGGCAGACACAGAATTACGAGGCAATGGTGATTTTGGGACATGAGTAAGTAGGATATATTTTGTGTTGCGTTTGACAATTCCGTGTTGACTACGAGTGACGGGCCGTAGGGCTCGAAGTGGGTCAAAACTGCCATCGTCAATTGGGCCCAATGTCGGTAAAATTGGCCCAGTTCGCTGGTCAATAATCTCCTGAGAATGGGACACTATTCCGGAGCCCAAATTATTTGGGTTCATTGGGTCGGCCGAAACAGTGGCTATGGGGCGGTTTTGGGCCACTGTTTTTAGGCCCAAGTCACCTAAATAATTTGGGCTAGCCGAAACAGTGGTTGTGGGGCCCGATAGATGGTGAGTCAAATACGGGGATATACCATCATCTAGAAAATTATAGGTAGGTGTTCCGGACACATGCAATTTTGCAAATGGGAAAGTGGTTTCATTTAAGAGGACGTGACGACTCACAATGATTTTATTGGATGAGAGGTCTTAACATTTGTAACCTCGATGATTAGAAGGATAACCCAAAAAAATGCAAGGAGTAGACCGGAGTTGTAGTTTGTTGATGGTGGTGGATGGAAAAAGATGATAGCACAAACATCCAAATACCCGTAAGTTAAATTAGGATGGGTCCCGTAAGTATAGGATTTTTAATGGGGCTTGATAGGACAATTTTTTGTAGGGTAGTATGTTCAATAAATACGTAGTCATTTGTAGTGCATGATGTCAAAATGATGGAGGTAGTGTGGCATGGGCAAGGGATGTTCTAATAATGTTATTGATGGTTTGGATTTTTCGTTCCGCCTTCCCATTATGTGAGGATGTGTGTGGGCATGAAAGGCGGAAATTTAAACCATGTGAATTGCAAAAATCTCAAAAATGCCTATTATCAAACTCCCTACCATTATCACATTGAATATTTTTAACATCCCGTTCAAATTATTTCTGGATGAATTCTCTAAAAATGAGGAATGTGGAAAAGACTTGTGATTTTTTGAAAAGGGAAATGTCCACAAAATATTAGAGTAGTCATCTAGAAATAACAAATAATATCTATGGCCCGAAGAGCTCAAAATGGGTGATCTCCAAATATCACAATGGATAATATCAAAGGGCATAGGTGTGCACAAATTAGATGAAACAAATGGCAATTGAACATGTTTCCCAAGTGGACATGAACGACGCATTCAAATTATGTGTTTCAGTACATGAAATAGAATTATTTTATTTGAGAGAGGCTAAAATAGGTGCCCCCAGATGATCCAAGCGTTCATGCCATAACGAGGGTGCAAAAGCAGCAAAAGTGAAAGGTAACTTGGTTCGTTCGTTTGGTGATGTAATTGTATAACACATCTCATGAGAAGCGGCTCCGTCTGAAAATCATTCATGGAAAATTCAAAAGGGTCAAAAACAACAGACACCCAATTATCAGTAGTAAATTTTCTAACATACACCAAGTTTTTGATTAATTGTGGAGCATGAACATTCTGTAAAATTAATGGTGGATTTAGTTGTGACAATTTAGTAGAACCATAACATCGAATTGGAATAGAATGGTCATTTTCGATAATTATACCATTATTTTTGCACAAATTAAAATAGGACGAGAGATTAACTTGGAAGGACGTCATATGTGACGTCGCTCTAGAGTCCATACACCAATTTGCATCGGGTGGATTAAGTCCAAGGGTGTGCATCGCGGACTCAATATCCATTGGCTACTGCCGAATGGACCTCCTACCACCAGTTCGACAGTGGCCCAAAGTTGCTGGAACAACTGGCTGCACTGTTACGCGGCCCATAGTTGTTTGGCCCAAAATTGGGTTGTTGGTTACCCGTGCCCTGGCCAGTAGGCCTTGGACTGGGCCTGGCCCAGTTACTCGACCGGTAAGGGCAAGGTGGCACAACCCAAGGCCACTGCAAGGCCTACTGGTTTGGGTCGCCGCCCCACTGTGGTCGGGGCTGCCACTGCTGGCCTCCGGAGCCGCTGTTCCTATCGCTGTTTCCACTGCCACCTCCGCCACCGGAATTTGGTTGCCACTATTTTTTCCATTTCGGTTATTTCAACCCCAATTTTTACCATTGTTCCACCCTTTTTGTCCCCGATTTTGTTGTATAGGCTCAAAGTTGGTGGTAGGTTCATTGGCTATCATGGCGGAATTTGAAACGGTTGCGGCTTTTTTGGCGAAACCCGCCTCTTCAAGAATAAGCATTGAACATGCTTGATAAAAAAGTGGTAGAGGATTGTTTTGTCGGATAAGCGTTCCCACGCCACTATACGCATCGGTAAGACCGACAACCAATTGGAGAACCAATCGATTGTTGGTAATCGGCGAACCAACATTTTTGATTTGATCCGACAAGACTTTAAGGCGTTGACAATACGCCTATGCATTCAGAAAATCCGCCATATCAGTGGTGGAGAATTATTGCTCCAACGTGACGGCTCGGGAATTTTTATTGTCTTGAAAAATATCCTGCAAATGATTCCAAGCCTCTATTGTTTTAGAATCGGGTTCCATTAATGTATGCAACAAATCACTAGAGATAGTTGCATAAATCCATGAAAGAACTGTGACATCAAGAGTTTCCCAAAGTTCTTTTTCATCATCGATTTTTAACTCCTTTCCTTTGCTAGTCGCCGGCGAAATTATGTGATGAATAACCTGGTGGAAACGACAACATATTTTAAAAAGCTCTGCCCAAGTGGCATTGTGAACAGTTTCCATCTCAAAAGTGACAGAAATATGTGTTTTGATATTTGAAATGGTAATAGCGGGATGGAATGTGGATTTGGAGTAACACATTGTTGATCGGAAAATGAAGAACAATAATGAAAAATGTGGTCGGCCGGTGGTGGAGGAAGGAGGAGGGATGGCCGAAATTTGGAGAGAAAATTATTTAGGGTAGGATCTTTTTTTCTTAATCTTCTAACACCATGTAGGAATAATTAATTTATTTTCCTCAATTATTCTCTTCCAAAAGTGTGGGTAATATACCACAAATACAACCATAATTTAGGCTACACTTAGGCTCAAATCATGCTATCTAATCTACCTACCATATACAATTGATTCTCCTATCAATTACACTAATTACTAAATAATTATAATAAATACAGCATTTAATATAATTATTCTATCAAAGAGCACTTGAAAATCAGCTTTAAAACTGACACGTGGCCATTTTGTATAGGTTAGAGCCCTTTTTTTAAGTTGTCACGCGCTTGAATAAGGTGTTCTCACGCAGGGCTCCACGCCAGCAATAAAGGGGCAAAGAATTATATTTTAAAAAAAGCTTAGGGGGGTAATAAGATCCTCACAAAGGTAAAGTGTGTCGTAGTAATTTTGGGTATAATTCGGGGGTAATAGTACCTTATCCCTTTTAAGTGTTGTTAGTTATAAAAATTTGAGTAAAAACTTATGTTGTATATTACGAGATCACATTGACCACGGTTAAATTCAAAAAGTTTCTCTAAAGTTGTGGTTCTTTTGGTTTATATAATTCAGAGATTAGCTAAGTCACTCTAATGCATATTTATGTGGTAAACTAATATTGTTTGATTTTAACTCATATTAATAACAATGTAAAGAAATTTTTATATCATCAGTATATTTTAACTTGACATAGCACGGTACTAGTTCTACTGTTTTATTCTGTAAATTACGAAATTAGATTTACAAGATAATTACCTGTCCAAATGACCATCTATTCCGTTATTCCTACATTATTTAATCTATACAGGTAGGCTTTTATATGTAAGATAAAAAATTACACTATATATGTAAGATAATTTTTTATTTTTTATGTATATATATAAAATTTGAACCTCCTAACCTAAATATAATATTAGAGGCTGACTTAGTGGTTAAGGGAGTTTAAAATTTATTTTGAGGTTTCAAATTCAAATCTCAAATATAATATTTTTATTTTTTTAAACCCACTATAAAAGCTCTGAATCTGCGACTGCAGGTAGGTATCTATCAATGCAGGTGGTGCTGTCAAGCACGTGATATTTCCTTGCGGTATTTTATTTTTGGCGTCAAATGTGAATTTTTTAGCTAATGGACGTGGAAAGTTGCCTTGTCGTTGTGAAAATTTCATTACGAGTTTGTCCTTTTATTTCACATGCTAAGCTCATGCATTACAATCACTTGGTAGAGACAAAAGTTGTTAGGTATTTTTGACGTGAATGGAAAATGAAAGGTTTGTTTTCTTTGCCTATTTTGAATTTAATTTTTTAACAGACACATCTAATTTTTTAACAGACACCTGTTGTGAATTCATTAATGGACTCGAATTTTTTTTTTTTTTTTCCAGATTTTGTTTTAGATTATTTTTTCGAAAACCATTTTCAGAGATAAAATTACTTTTTCAGAAATAAAAGTACTCTTTTTAGATATAAAAGTACTTTCCCCTTGGATAAAAAAAAATATTTTTTTCATAAATAAAAAGTAGTCTTTTTGGAGACTAAAATCTTTATGATTTTCTACTCCACTATTTGGAGATTAAAACTTACGTGATATTCTACTCCAAGTTACTACTAGGTTCAAAGAATATAAAAGTTTTACTGAGTTAGTAACTTTTGATTGGTTTGAAGATATAAAATCTTCACCGGTTCTCGAGTTGTTTATTCGATTTGAAGAACATAAAAACTTCACCGATTTATTAAATCTATTTGTTTTGTATTCGGTTGAAGATATAAAAAAACTTCACCATTTATTAAATCTGAACAAGTAAATAATGGAGACAAGGAAAGAATGCTAAAGATAATAATGTTATGTGATAGACCAGTTAGTGTGGTACTGATTCTTCATTGCTGCTATTAATTACTGCATATATTGGTATGACGAATCACTGCATCGAGTTAATTTCATGGCACTGATTTGTTTACTTTCTTCATCTATATGTTATTTCTTTCAAAATCCAAAGTATTTCGCTATGCAAATAATTTTGGTAAAAAAATTAATTAATCATTTGCAAAGCATATGAGTGTACTGTGAAAAGATTTGCAAGATACATAATTATTTTCATGTTTCTTAAATTACTTGAAGATGGTAGTATTATTTAGATAAAATTTGCATTCAAAATTTAAAGGATATATTGAATTGGTTTTGGATTATGGGATTTGGCATCCCAATTATTACATATGTATGGACAACAAATATCTAGTGACTTTGGGAAGAAATTTAGAAATCACGTCATTAATGCTCGAAGATTGATATGGTTCGGTGGTAACAAAAATCAGGTTCTACTTTTTCTTTTTTTATATTTAATTTTCTACCCTATGTGATTTATGAAATTTATTTTTTTATAAATGTTAGGGTAGACGTTTATTATACAATGATCTCAAAATATATTTCATTTGCATACCATAAAATTAATTAGTTGAGATACTATTTGATAGCATGCATAAAATATGTGGGAGATTATTTTTAAGGTAGTAAAGCATGAATTAAACTTATATTAATATTTGAAAATTATTCTTGAGATCATGAAATTAACATGTATATATTATTATAGGTCAATAAAAATATACACATGTTTTGCATCAACATAAGTGTGCGTATGCGTGTGTATTTGAAGAACCCAAATTTCGAAAGACGCCTTTAATATTGGATAAATATTACTGAAGTAATCTCAACTATTACAGTGAGGAATGAAATCTTATCAGCATTAATATACATATGAGACATATAAATTATCTCAATGACTAGTTTTTTTCTAATTTGTGCAAAAGGAAAAAAAATTCTAAAACATGGTGTCGCTTTGGCAAGACCAAAGTAATTGTGTTCTCGGAAGTTAGTAGCTGGTCCGAGAGGATGATTAGATACACTGGAACTGAGACACGACCCATACTCCTACGGGAGGCAGCAGTGGGAAATTTTTTGCAATGGACGAAAGCCTGACGGAGCAATGACGAGTGGAGGTATAAGGCCCACGGGTCGTGAACTTCTTTTCTTGGAGAAGAAGCAATGCTGGTATTTGGGGAATAAGCATCGGCTAACTCTGTGCCAGCAACCGCGGTAATACAGAGGATGCAAGCGTTATCCGGAATAATTGAACGTAAAGCATATGTAGGTGGCCTTTTAAGACCGCCGTCAAATCACAGGACTCAACCTTGAATAGGCGGTGGAAATTATCAAATTGGAGTACGGTAGGAGCAGAGGTTTGTGGCTTTTGGGATAAAGATATAATTTTTATTCCGTTTATCTTATGAATAGAATCGTTTATAAAGGAAAATAGAAATATATTTTTTTATTACTAACTGCTTGGAAAGACTAACTAATGGCCAACGTATGGATAAGTTAATTATTTTTACATTTATATGTATAACTCAACACTTGTACGTTGGTCATGTGATTGCCACTTTTTTTTTTTGTCATAGTTAAATTTAAAGATAAATACTTGGTGTCATGTTTAGAATTGAGCCTTTTATCAAGACACGTGTCTTTGAAAAAAAAAAAGATCTTCAGAAATACGTTTTTGAATGAATTTTTCTTTGGCAAATCGTTGATAACTAATTAGAAAATTTCATGTTGCGTTAAGTACCTCAACGGTTGTTTTTATACGTTATCGAGCCTAAAAAGTTATATGGAAAACGATGAAGGTTGTTTTTTTGTGATCAATACTTGACAAGTATTGGCAAAGATGACAACATGACATAGTAGGTGTTAATACTCCTAAAACTTCTGAGATAATAAATAACGAGGTGTGGGGGAATCTTGAAGCAGTAGAACACAAAGTGAATAAATATTTGTTCTCAACTTTTCTCATCTAGTGCTCCAGTATGCTCTTAACAGCGAAGGCACCATATTTATAATGATACAATTTACTCTATTGAAAGAAAGAATTGTAACATTAAAGGAGATGATACATGTGTTATTAATAAGTTCTCGTTTACACCAAAATTTGCGGGAGAAAGCTATCTTTATGACTAGCTGAATATTCAATTGAGTGTCTATAGAAAAATACAATTTATTTCTTATGAAAAATAGAAAGCAAGAAAGCTCAACCCGATTTTGTTGTATAGGCTCAAAGTTGGTGGTAGTGTCATTGTCTATATGGCGAAATTTGAAACGGTTGCGGTCTTTTTGGCGAAACCCGCCTCTTCAAGAATAAGCATTGAACGGGCTTGATAAAAAAGTGGTAGAGGATTTGCTTTGTCGGATAAGCGTTCCCACGCCACTATACGTGTCGGTAAGACCGGCGAACCAATCGATTGTTGGTAACCGGCGAACCAACATTTTTGAGTTGATCCGACAAGACTTTGAGGCGTTTATAATACGCTTATGCATTCGAAAAATCTATCATATCAGTGGTGGAGAATTCTTGCTCCAACGTGACGGCTCGGGAATTTTTATTGTCATGAAAAATATCCCACAAATGATTCCAAGCCTCCATTGTTGTAGAATCGGGTTCCATTAATAAATACAACAAATCACTAGAGATAGTTGCATAAATCCATGAAAGAACTGTGGCATCAAGAGTTTCCCAAAGTTCTTTTTCATCATCGGTTTTTAAGTCCATTCCTTTGCCAGTCGCCGGCGGGATTATATGATGAATAACCCGGTGGGAACGGCAACATATTTTAAAAAGCTCTGCCCAAGTGGCATAGTGAACATTTTTCATCTCAAGAGTGACGAAAATATGTGTTTTGATGTTAGAAACGGTAAGGGCGGGATGGAATGTGGATTTGGAGTCAGACATTGTTGACCGAAAAATGAAGAACAATAATGAAAAATGTGGTCGGCCGGTGATGGAGGAAGGAGGAGGGATGGCCAAAATTTAGAGAAAAAATTATTTAGGGTAGGATCTTTTCCTTAATCTTCTGATACCATGTAGGAATAATTAGTTTATTTTCCTCAATTATTCTCTTCCAAAAGTGTGGGTAATATACCACAAATACAACCATAATTTAAGCTACACTTAGGCTCAAATCATGCTATCTAATCTACCTACCATATACAATTGATTCTCCCATCAATTACACTAATTACTAAATAATTCCAATAAATACAACATTTAATATAATTATTGTATCACTCCCCTGCAGTCGAAGCGGGAGGTAGACATATGCTGAGACTGTCCCGAAAATCTTCAAATAAAATCAGCGGAAGACCTTAAGTAAAAATATCTGCAATCTGATAGTGTGACGGTACATGTAACACACGCACTTGTCCGCGTGAGATCTTTTCACGAACAAAGTGGATATTCAGCACAATATGTTTAGTGTGTTGGTGATTGACCGAATTTCCTGAGAGGTAGATGACACTAACATTATCACAGTATACTAATGTGGCCTTTGGAATTGGACAGTGGAGTTCGAGGAGAAGATTCCGAAGCCAACATGATTCAGACATAACATTGGCAACACCTCGGTATTCTACTTCGGCACTGGACCTGGATAAGGTTGTTTTCCATTTCGAGGACCAAGATACCAAGTTATCACCAAGAAATACATCATAACCAGACGTGGAGCATTTGGTGTCCGGACACCCTCTCCAGTCGGCATCTGTATAAGCGACACGTGAGGATGTCGACAATGGATATAGATGCAGGTCATACACGAGAGCGCCCTGAAGGTACCACACAATGCGTTTGAGAGCATGCATATGATCATCTATTGGATTATGCATGAAAAGGCACACATATTGCACAACATAAGAAATATCCGATGTGGTGAATGTCGAATACTGCAGGGCCCCTGCCAAACTGCGGTAGAGTGTCGGATTGGCAAACGGTTTGCCGGATAATGCACTCAATTTGGATTTAGTGTCCACTGGAGTTGCCGAAGGTTTACAGGAGGACATGTCAGCACGTTCAATAATCTCAATTGCATACTTCTTGTGGGATAGAAATAAACCACATGCATGACGTGTCACAACTATACCTAGAAAGTAGTGTAGTGGCCCTAGATCTTTTATTGCAAATTCAGAACCAAGTTGTGACATGATGGACTTGAGAAGAGCATCTGATCAGGTAATTAGTATAATATCATCCACATATAAAAGAAGATAAACAATATTATGACCCTGACGTTAGATAAACATAGAGTGATCAGAACGGTTGTTGGAAAAACCAATATGTGAGATAAAATTGACAAACCTCTTGTACCATGCCTTGGGGGCTTGATTTAGCCCATATAATGATTTTTTTAGCATGCACACATGATTGGGATATTTAGAGTCCCTGTAACCCAAAGGCTGGTACATCTAAACAATTTCATATTGTTGTCCATGAAGAAAGGCATTTTTGACATCTAATTGATGAAGTGGCCATGCATTTGACAGAGCCAGACTAAGGACTGTTTTGATAGTTTCCGATTTAACTATCGGATTGAATGTCTCACCGCAATCCACACCAACCTGCTGTGTCTTCCCATCACATACAAGACGGGCTTTATGCCACTCAAAGGCATCATTTTTCTTTGTGACTGAAAATCCACATAGACCGAATTATATTTGCATTAGGGGGACGTGGTACCAATTCTCACGTCCTATTTTTAGTAAGAGCATTAAATTTATCGTTCATAGCCAATTTCCAATTCGGGTCATTAAGTGCAGACACAGGATTACGAGGCAGTGGTGATTTTGGGACATGAGTAAGTAGGATATATTTTGTGTTGGGTTTGATAATACTGTGTTGACTATGAGTGATGGGCCGTGGGGGTGGAAGTGAGCTAGAAACAAGGCCAGAACTGCCAGCATCAATTGGGCCCAATGTCGGTAAAATTGGCCCAGTTCGCTGGTCAATAATCTCCCGAGAATGGGCCATTGTTTCGGAGCCCAAGTGGCTATGGGGCGGTTTTGGGCCACTATTTTTGGGCCCAAGTTACCCAAATAATTTGGGTTGGCCGAAACAGTGGTTGTGGGATACGGGAATATACCATCATCTAGAAAATCATAGGTAGGTGGTCCGGACACATGCAATTTTGCAAATGGGAAAGTGGTTTCATTTAAGAGGACGTGACGACTCACAATGATTTTATTGGAGGAGAGGTCGTAACATTTGTAACCTCGATGATTAGAAGGATAACCCAAAAAAATTCAAAGAGTAGACCGGGGTTGTAGTTTGTTAATGGTGGTGGATGGAAAAAGAGGATAGCACAAACATCTAAATACCCATAAGTGAAAATAGGATGGGTCCCGTAAGTATAGGATATTTAATGGGGCTTGATAGGACAAATTTTTGTGGGGTAGTATGTTCAATAAATACGTAGTCATTTGTAGTGCATGATGCCAAAAGGATGGAGGTAGTGTGGCATGGGCAAGGTATGTTCTAATAATGCTATTGATGGTTCAGATTTTTCGTTCCGCCTTCCCATTTTATGAGGATGTGTGTGGGCATGAAAGGCGGAAATTTAAACCATGTGAATTGCAAAAATCCCAAAAATGCCTATTATCAAACTCCCTACCATTATCACATTGAATATTTTTAACGTCCTGTTCAAATTATTTCCGGATGAATGCTCTAAAAATGAGGAATGTGGAAAAGACTTGTGATCTTTTTGACAAGGGAAATGTCCACAAAAAATTAGAGTAGTCATCTACCAATAACAAATAATATCTATGGCCCGAAGAGCTCAAAACGGGTGATGTCAAAATATCAAAATGGATAATATCAAAAAGCATAGGTGTGCACGAATTAGATGAAACAAATGGCAATTGAACATGTTTCCCAAGTTGACATGAATGACACATATTAAAATTACATGTTTGAGTCCGTGAAATAAAATTATTTTATTTGAGAGAGGCTAAAATAGGTGCCCCCGGATGACCCAAACGTTCATGTCATAACGAGCATGCAAAAGCAACAAAAGTGGAAGGTAACTTGGTTCGTTGGTTTGGTGATGTGATTGTATAGAGCTCCCCTTGACTATCACATCTCATGAGAAGCGTCCCCGTCTCAAAATCCTTCACGGAAAATTCAAAAGAGTAAAAAACAACAGACACCCAATTATCAATAGTAAATTTTCTAACATACACCAAGTTTTTTATTAATTGTGGAGCATGAAGGACATTCTATAAAATTAATGTGGGTTTGGTGGTGACAATTTAGTAGAACCATAACCTCGAATTGGAATAGAATGGCCATTTCCGACAATTATACCATTATTTTAGCTCAAATTAAAATAGGACGAGAGATTACTTTGGGAGGACGTCATATGTGACGTCGCTCTAAAGTCCATATACCAATTTACATCGGGTGGATTAAGTCCAAGGGTGTGTATGACGGACTCAATATCCGTTGGCCACTGCCGAATGGGCCTCTTGCCACTGGTTCGGCAATGGCCCAAAGTTGCTGGAACTGCTGGCTGCACTATTACGCGGCCCATAGTTGTTTGGCCTAAAATTGGGTTGTTGGTTAACCGTGCCCTGGCCAATAGGCCTTAGACTGGGCCTGGCCCAATTACCCGACGGGTAAGGGCAATGTGGCACAGCCCAAGGCCACTGCCAGGCCCACTGGTTTGGGCTGCCGCCCTACTGTGGATAAGGCTGCCACAGCTGGCCGCCAGTGCCGCTGTTCCTACCGCCGTTTCCGCTGCCACCTCCACCACCAGAATTCCGGTTGCCGCAATTTTTGCCATTTCGGTTATATCCACCCTGATTTTACCATCGTTCCGTCCTTTTTGTCCCCAATTTTATTGTATAGGCTCAAAGTTAGTGGAAGTGTCATTAGCTATCATAGCGGAATTTGAAATGGTTGCGGCCTTTTTGGCGAAACCCGTCTCTTCAAGAATAAGCATTGAACTGACTTGATAAAAGAGTGGTAAAGGATTGCTTTGTCGGATAAGTGTTCACACGCCACTATACGCGTCGGTAAGACCGGCAACCAATTGGAGAACCAATCGATTGTTGGTAACCGGCGAACCAACATTTTTTAGTTGATCCGACAAGAGTTTAAGGCGTTGACAATGCGCCTATGCATTTGAAAAATCCGTCATATCAGTGGTGGAGAATTCTTGCTCTAACGTGACGGCTCGGGAATTTTTGTTGTCTTGAAAAATATCCCGCAAATGATTCCAAGCCTCCATTATTGTAGAATCGGGTTCCATTAATGGATGCAACAAATCACTAGGGATAGTTGCATAAATCAATGAAAGAACTGTGGCAGCAAGAGTTTCCCAAAATTCTTTTTCATCATCGGTTTTTAACTCCTTTCATTTGCCAGTCGCCGATGAGATTATGTGATCAATAAGCCGGTGGGAACGACAACATATTTTAAAAAGCTCTGCCCAAGTGGCATAGTGAACATTTTTCATCTCAAGAGTGATGGAAACATGTGTTTTTATGTTAGAAAAGGTAAGGGCGGGATGGAATGTGGATTTGGAGTCAGACATTCTGGACCGAAAAATGTAGAACAATAATGAAAAATATGGTCAGCCGGTGGTAGAGGAAGGAGGAGGGATGGCCAAAATTTGGAGAGAAAATTATTTAGGTTAGGATCTTTTCCTTAATCTTTTGATACCATGTACGAATAACTAATTTATTTTTCTCAATTATTCTCTTCCAAAAGTGTGGGTAATATACCACAAATACAACCATAATTTAGGTTACACTTAGGCTCAAATCATGCTATCTAATCTACCTACCATATACAATTGATTCTCCTATCAATTACAATAATTACTAAACAGTTATAATAAATACAACATTTAATATTAATTATCCTATCAAAGAGCTCTTGAAAATCAGCTTTAAAACTGACACGTGGACATTTTGTAAAGGTTAGAGCCCTTTTTTTTAAGTTTCCACGTGCTGGAAGGAGGTGTTCTCACGCAGTGGTTCACGCCAGCAATAAAGGTGAAAAAAATTATATTTTAAAAAAGCTTTGGGGGGGTAATAAGACCCCCACAAAGGTAAAGTGTGTCATAGCAATTTCGGGTATTCGGGGGGTAATAGTGCCTTATCCCTTTTAAGTGTTGTTAGTTATAAAAAATTGAGTAAAAACTTATGTTATATATTACGAGATTACATTGACCACAGTTAAATTCAAAAAGTTTCTCTAAAGTTGTGGTTCTTTTGGTTTATGTAATGTAGAGATTAGCTAAGTCACTCTAATGCATATTTATGTGGTAAACTAATATTGTATGATTTTAACTCATATTAATAACAATGTGTTCTCGCTCCGAATTCTGTTCTCTGCCATTTTATCGGCTGACCGTATCGGGAGACAAATTGATTCCTTAACATAAGCGATTTGGGCTGGAAAGGGAACTCTAATTTCCAGCAATGGGTTCCCCAACTACTCCAGAAAGCGTTAGGACGGTGGTATGAGTAAACTAAGAGGTAAGAAACATGAATGCAGCTGAGTACAGTAAAGTAAAGGATAAATAAAGTAAAGGATAAAGATAGATAAAAAATTGAGTTGTTTGATTGATTGGTTGTGTATGTATATACAAAGAATGATCCTATTTATAGTACAAAAAAAAGGGAAAATTTTACAACGTGATCCCCCCCATGTCAGCTATCAAGTAACCCACTAAGTTCAATGGCTGACTATGGGGGAGGTGGCCCGAAAACCCTTTTGACTTGGTCGTTGAAGCGTCTGCATCTGAGTGGGTCCCAGTCGTACCCCTAACTAACAACTCGGCTAAGATGCCTTAGTAGCCGATGAAGTTCTTGTAGTCGAGGGCTAGGAGTAAATTCTTCTCTGAAACAGTTCAGCTGTCACTGAATTTGGCTAAACACTTAAATTACTTTTGAGTGTTAACAATTGCCCCCTACATTAACTCGAGTGTGACTATTTAGTTGAAGTATCCGAAAGTAGTCGTGTTTCATTCTGACAACCGCGCATGTCACTTCAATCGTCTTGTCTCAAGTGCATGCAATGATAATCGCTTCTTGAAATGTGTTTCCCCTTTAACCGAAGCGTCTCCATTACCATAAATTGGCTCTGATGATTTTCGGCCGTGCTTTTGACAATAATAAATTAATCTTAGCCGCGCCTCTGAAGGTTATTTAAGGAAAGGTATCCCCCATAGGTTTCTCTCCTAATCTTTGGCCTCTTTCTTAGTCGAAACCATGGCTTCATCTTTTTTATCTCGTAGATCAGGAAAAATCATTCTAGCCGATAGTGACGTGACCCCTGCCTTGGACGTCGCTGATGAACAGCTGGTTCTGACTCTGTACGGTGGATCGGAACAAAATGATTCTCTCTTGTTTTAGTACCTCAGCCCGATAAACCATGCCTTTCTTTCTACTTGTGACTAGTTCACCGGCGGCCATTGTTCGGCTAACCTTCGTACCTAATGTGGCTCATTATTCGGGTTGGTTGGACCGAGTGAAGTTGGTCACAGAAGCCGAATGGAAGCGCATGGGGCCTATTGATGCCGCCATACTATAGGAATTTGATTTCCGCTGTAACGTCGGGCTTGGGTATGTGCAGCACCTCTAATTTTGTGCTTGGTTTACTTGGATGTGGGAATCCATATCCCACCCTTTACCTTCAACATTGCTCTTAGCATTCTTTAGCAAATTTAGAATAAATCCCGCAGATTTGATGGGCCATTATCTTTGACCACTTGGGATGGCGTTTCTTCGCCTGAGTAATGCGACCAACCTTACGACACAGGCGTGTGAAAGAAATGGCTTTCTTTGTATTTTGTGACCTGGCAACCGGTCTGTTGCTGTCATTTAGCCATACATCTCCCGTCGGAGGGAATTAGCTTATTTTGTGCGACCAGGCAGTCGGTCTGTGGCTGTCGTTTATTCATGCATGCCCCAAATCGAAGTATAGTACTTTTTTAGATACTTGCCATTTACATTCCTGTCCATTTCTTCTTTATGCATGTTTATTAGCCGATATACATTGCCGGTGATCCGTTTGCTTACTACGAAAGGTCCTTCCCAATTTAGTGACCATTTGCCGAATTTACGATCTTTCATCCCAATCGGCAAAATGGTTTTCCAAACTAAGTCTCATTCGACAAACCTCTTAGGCTTAACATGTTTGTTATATGCTTTAGCCATTTTACGTTTACCGGCTTCAATTTTCTCTAGGGCCATCAGTCGATCTTCATCTAGCTGGTCTAACTCCATTAGCATGGCCTGTTGATACTCCTCTAAACTTAGAGAGTTCTGCTTGGCCACTCGTAAGGATTTGACATTAATTTCCAATGGCAACACTGCATCTTGGCCATAGGTTAGCCGATAAGTGTCGTCTCGGTAGCTGTACATTTAGAATTCTTGATCGCCTAAACGGCTTCATCTAGAGTGAGATGCCACATTCCTGATTTATCCTCCACGTTCTTACTAATTATGTTCACAATAAGTTTGTTGGCTGCCTCGGCTTGCCCATTCGCTTGTGCGTAATAAGACAAAGATGTGATCATCTTGATACCGAACTTCTCAACAAAGGCTGCCACCTTAGAACAAGTGAACATCGTCCCTTGATCGGTGGTAATCATCTCAGGAATACCATATATGTATATGATATGGTGTTGGATAAACTAAATGACATCTGTCTGATAGACCCTCTTCATCGGCTGAGCTCCATCCATTTAGTGAAGTAATCGATAGCCACGATAATGAAATTATGGCCTTTAGCCGATTGTGGATGAATCTTGTCGATGAGGCCCATAGCCCATTATCTGTAGGGCCAAGATTTTACGACTGGGTGCAGCAACTTGGCTGGTACTCGTTGGATTGGTCCATATTTCTGACATTCTTCATATCCTTTTGCATACTGGAAGTAGTCAGCTGAGATAGTAGGCCAATAATAGCTGTGGCGGTAGATCAGCCATTTCATCACTGGACCCGCTCTGTGTGATCCACATACTTCTTCATGGACCTAGCGCATAACCCTCAAGGCCTCTGCTTTGGCAATGCACTTGAGTAGTACTCCATTCACGCTCCTTTTATAGAGGCCATCGTTAATGAGCACGTATTTCAAGGCTCTTCTTTTAACCTTGAGGTCCTTGCAACTGGAGGGATCTTTTAGGTAATCAATTAGTAACTGCCTCCATGAGTCGATTTGATCAATGGCTAACACTTCGGTTGGTAATTCATCGTGCTCTAGGGTGAGTAGAGACTTCCTAAAACCTGAAGCTTCTTGTGCTAAGTCATTGGCCTCAACATTCATGCCTCTGGGAACATAACTTAATGTGGATGATGCGAACCCACTAAGCAACCTGCTAGCCGTCCTGTGACGGGCCAGCAAATATGGGTCTTTACAGTCATATTCCCCGGCCAGCTGTTTGATCACCAGTTGAGAGTCTCATCAGATCTCGATGCACATCGCCTTCATAGAAACTAGGAGTTTGAGTCTCATGATGAGAGCATCGTATTCGGCTTGGTTGTTTGTCAATTCAGGATCTAGCCGATAGGAGAACCTCCACGTTTTATCTCTCGGATTTGTTATCGTGACTGCGGCTCCAACTCCTTTCTGGGTTCTAGACCCGTCAAATATTAGTACCCATGGCACGACGTCTATACATGCAGTAGTAGGGCCGCATGGATCCTCCATGTCTACACAAGGGTGTTCTGTCAAGAAATCGGCTACTGCTTGGCCTTTGACGACCCTGAGTGGCCTATACTCGATAGAAAACGCGGTAAGCTTGATGTCCCATTTCATTAATCGACCTTGCAAGACAGGTCTATTTAGTAAGTATCGGATAATATCAACTTTGTACAAAACGTATATAACGTGAGGCATTAGATAATATTCGAGTTTTGTGCAAGCATAGAACAAAGACAAACAATGCTTCTCCAAAGGAGTATATCTAGTTCCAACATCGTTGAGCATTCGGCTAAGATAATAAACCACTCTTTCAGATCCATCATTGGCCTCCTGTGCTAGCAAACAACCGATAGATAATTCTGCAGCCAAAATATACAATTTCAATGGGTTCCCTGGCACACGAGGCACCAGTACGGGGGAAGTAACTAAGGCCTTTTTAATTTGATCAAAGGCCTCTTGCTGTTCCGGACCCCATACTAGCTTTTCTGACTCTTTAAGTCTGAGCAAAGGTGAGAAAGCCTTCATCTTGCCAGTTGAGTTAGATATGAACCTCCTTAAGAAATTGATATTTTCCAATAATATTTGTAACTCATTCTTTATCTTGGGTGGTGCGGATCCCATTACTGCCTTGTCTTTGTTACGATATATCTCAATGTCTTTCCTGTGTACCAAAAAGCCAAGGAATTTTCCATCCGATACTCCGAACATGCACTTGGCTGGATTCATTTTGAGATTATGAATCCTTATTCTTTTTAATGTTTGTTCAAGATCGGCTAAATGATCCTTGAAGTCCTTAGACTTCACTACTACATCATCGATGTAAACCTCCATAGTCTTGCCGATCAAGTCATGGAAGATGGTGTTCATTGCTCTTTGATAAGTGGCACCAGTGTTCTTCAGACCAAACAACATAACTACCCACTCATAAATGCCCAATTCTCCTGAACACCTGAAGGCGGTTTTGTGAAAGTCGTCCTCAACTATCGATATCTTATTATAGCTAGAGTATCCATCCATAAAGGTCAATACACCATTAGAGGCTGCTGAGTCAACTAGCATGTCGGCTATCGGCATGTCATACTCATCTTTAGGAGTGTCTAGATTTAGGTTCTTGTAATCAATACATACCCGAACCTTTCCATTCTTCTTCTTGACTGGTACGACATTTGCCAACCATTCCACATACTTAGCTGTTCTGATAAACCTGACTTTCAGCAGTCATTCGATCTCGACTTTGATTTGAGGCATCAGCTGAGGGTGATACCTTCTGGGCAATTATTTTTGGGGTTTGAAACCCTTATTGATTGGCAATATATGTTCTACCAAAGTACGTGCCAGCCCAGGCATCTCATGATAATCCCATGTGAATCAGTCTTTATACTGCAGATGAAAGACTGTTATGCCTTATTTGTCTTCTTCCTTTAGCAAACCACTAATATGTGTTAGCCGAGGGAATTTTTTTAGTTCCCAAGTTGATATCTTCCAAAGGATCCCGAGACTCAAAACTAGGCATAACCCTTCTTATGGACAATTCAAGTTCCATCGACAGCTCAACTTCATTGGCTGCAAGCGTTGGTTCATTGTCGTGGTTCCCCATCTGCGATGCCTCGGCTATCCTTGCCTCAGAACTTAGGGTGGTCAGCCGACGCCACGGGTCACGTATGATTTGGGTTTCCTCAACCATTTAAATCCTCCAAGGTAAGTCGTGGTTTGGCTAATTGTTTTATTTCAAACCCTTGCGAGGTAAGATTATAGGATTCCCAAGATCCTCCTTCATACTGCTTTGTGACGACTATGGGATCCATATATGGTGAATAGAGGACAACATCTACGTTCTGAACCCCTGGTCAGAACGGGTTATCATCCACTGGGACGATTTCTATCTTGTCTCCTTCCCAGAAGATGAGCTTTTGATTCATGGTAGAAGGAAGGCGTTGGCTGGTGTGAATCCAGTCCTTGCCAACTGAATGGTGTAGGATGACTTGCCATCTATTACAAAGAAGGCAGACCTGACCTTCTTAGGACCTACAATGATTTCTCCTACTAGAATCCCCAATGCTTCAGAGGCTTCTCCCATAAAGCTAGCCATTTTCATGTTAGTTGGGATGAGATCCTCCTTTGTTTTGTTATGATCCTTCATGGTAAGAAGCGACATCACATTCAGTACATCCTCATTGTCGACAAACACCCGACTAATAATTTTGCCGTTAATGTAAGCCTTGACGTAAAGAGGTTTGAGGTGTTTAACCATGTCTTATGTAGGTGCACCAAATATGGTGCTCAAAGTGTCCCTAGCTGGGGTATCAGCTATTGTTGCTCATTCTGCGTCTTCTACGCAAACATCACCTTCTAGGCTAACCAGTGCGGAGCGGCTGGCCCAGAACTCACATGGGATTAGGCTGACCATTTCAATGTTTGCCCACATCTCATCAACCAGGTCATGGCTAAATAAATTGAGGATGGAGTCCTCTCCTTCATCTAATTCGGCTGACTAGAAGATCATATCTTCCACTTCCTGGAGACAAATGAGGATCGATTGGGGATCCTCTGACTGAATCCTCTACACGATCTGTAGGATTTCCTCA
The DNA here is from genome assembly GCA_034509755.1 of Anisodus tanguticus. NCBI lineage: Eukaryota > Viridiplantae > Streptophyta > Magnoliopsida > Solanales > Solanaceae > Anisodus > Anisodus tanguticus. Next base: position 30,078,570 of record CM067558.1, read on the forward strand.
GTTAGAGGTCTATTCGGGGCCACGTTCTCTTGCCGGGGTTCCTCCGTCGGGTTGTCGGTAGGTTTTTCATCTAGCTCTGGTTGACCCAACATCTCTCCTTCAGGCGATATTGCCCCTGAAGCAACTGAGTCTAATTCCGGCTCGATAGCCTCGGCTACGGCAGACTCAGGAATCTCATGATTTTTGGTTGCCTTGGTGTTGGAAATTAGATGCAATGTTTGTTGCATCTTACGCAAGGCCTTGGCACGATATATCATTTTTTTCTGAGTCTTGGATGCAACTCTCTGTGGTGCTTCTTTCTTTCTGGGAGCCTGATTGATAGACCACTTCCCCTCTTCTGTGTTGGCGGCTGGTTTAATCATTTTTCGGGGTCTCGTCGGGTCCTCATTTCTCACCGTGATACGTATGGATGAAACACCCTCATTTACGTTAAACTCGACCACCCTCTGTTTGGTTTTAGGGAGTGGTTCTTCATCTATTCGAGGCATGCTCAGTTGCCGATTGGTTGGCATCCGTACTTGCCCCCAGGCCTATGCCTGGAGTCGATAGGGGCCCTTCTGAACCTCATGTTTGTTCCTGAAGTTCTCGTTCAACGTCCTTTGAGTATTTAGGGCGGCCATGAAAACTGCTCCTAACTGGCTGCATGTCATCACGAATGTCATGTAGGCTTCCTAACCGGTTGAACACAGAGGTCCTTATGGCCTTCTACCCTTCGGTAGGTTTATTTGGGACCCATACCCGTTTCATTAGCTGACTCCCTTGGTGTACCTTGACTCATCGAGCTTATCAAAAGATACCATAGATATTGGTACTGCGGGAAAGGGGTCGATATCAATGGATATTTCAGCCATACTCTTATCGGCTAGCTTAAACCTCCCATCTTTGATGCCCTTTTGGATCGCCTTTCTGAAGAAGTAGAGTGACTGTATGAATTATGCCACTTGCAGTACTTCTTATCTTTTGAGTTCCTCGGTAGGCGGAATCCTATGACCATCAAGCAGCCAAATCTGCTTATCTTTGCGCAGATGATCAAAGATCTGATCTGCCTTCGTGATGTCAAATGAGTAACTGACCCTGTCATCGGATGAACTCGTCTCCTTGCCTTTTACAACTTTCAAGGCTGGGCAAGAGTAAACCTTATCCCTAATAATCTCGGCCACCATTGCGTCTGCCGCACAGTAGGCTGACTCAGAGTCGTACTCATCCGCTTCCATAATGGATACTAAGTGGGAGCCTCGATTTCAACTGGCTCTTCTCCGCTCCTTCTCCTGGACGTACTGCTCTATTTGGCTAGCCTTTTCGGCTAACTGGCTCAGGTCAGAGCAGGATTGTCCCACCAACTTCTCATTTAACTGAGGGTGCATATTGTTGATTATCATTTGGGCACACTCAGACTCGGGGAAGTGTACGGTGCATTTCCCAACCTTCTTTCTGAATCTCTTAATAAAATCGGCAGTCAATTCATCGACCTGCTGCTTGAGATTCGTTAGATCAGTCACGGTAACCTGAGGTTGGGGTCAATAGAACCTATCATGGAAGCAACCCTCCATGTCAGCCCAGCTTTATACGGAATCAGGAGCCAAAGAGGTGTACCATGCGAAGGTTATTCCCGTTAGAGAAAGAGGGAATAACTGCAACTTGTGATACTCAGTCTAGCTAGCCTCACCGCATTGGGCAGTAAATCGATTGATGTGCTCGATAGTGGATTTGTCGTCGTTGCCAGAGAAGATGGAAAACTCAGGTGTAATGAACCCCATCGGCAAAGGTTTCAGTTGGATGCCGAAGTACCTCTGCATGGTATTAGCAATTATTTTTGGGTTTATCAGTTGTGACGTCCCCTGCCGATTCTCGACTAGATTCAGCTAGTAGGCATTCTGCACTGGCGGCCTCCATTCTGCACTTTGTTGGACAGGGTTTTGAAGGTTGTAGGTGGTCTACTGGCCATTACTAATAGGTGTGGTAATGCCCCATTGTTGTTGTTGGGTATGGCTACCAAATCCTGCAACCTGAGCTCCTGGAATGGCTAACGGAGCTTGAGGATAAGGTGGAACAATATTCCATGGCTGCTCTCCTCGGACGTCGACCGTTCTTAGAAAATTTACGCATCTTGGAAGGTTTGGACCGGTTACCGGAAATGACTGCCGGAATGGTATTCAATTGTAAACAACGTCACCAGATAGCCAAGCTAAGTCATAGCCAAGGGCCATCGGCTGGCTAACATTGTTCGCATGCATTGTAGGGCCATTCGTAGAAATATACCACATAACGAGCGACAATACAAAGTGTCCTGGAGCCTAAACTGGTCTCCGAGCCATGTTGATCTGCCCATACTGCAAACTCGTTTGGTCAAGTGGTACATTTTTCCCTCCAAGGTTCGGCGGCGACCATGCAGTATGTTGGTTGCCAGGCGATTGGGCTTGTGTTCCTAGGTGCGCTACCGGCTGCACCTGAGTAGGCACTAGTTGATACACATGAGGCTGATGAACAACACCGTGAGTCACGGTCTCATGCTAAACAACACCGCTCGTCAGAGGGATGGCAGAACTAGCCGAACATTCTCCTAGGTGCATTCAATTGGTTTCCATCTCCCTCGCTTGCTGAACCTTATTATGTACCATCGGCTTCACAATGTCAGCCAACTGTTTAGAAACTTGGTACATAATATTGTGGATGCCTAAGTCGATCTGTTGTCTAATAAAAGATGTGGTCATTATGGTTGGACCTTCATATTGGCTAGATTCTTCCACATCTTGGGTTGATGAAGGAAGTGGAGGGGTATCAACCGATGTAGGCATGCCCGAGGAGGATGTTGGTTCGTTGTTCCTTCTGGGAGGATTTTGTTTAGGATGTGGAGTGGACTCGAGGTTCATTTTCTTACCGGACCTTAGGCGCATACACAAAGAATGATCCTGACCTGGAGAATCAAACTTTGCTATTAATTTACCTATGGTCCCACTGGGCGTGCCAAATTCTGTTCTCTGTCATTTTATCAGCTGACCGTATTGGGAGACAAATTGATTCCTTAACTTAAGCGATTTGGGCTAGAAACGGAACTCTAATTTTCAGCAATGGGTTCCCCAACTACTCCAGAAAGCGTTAGGATATTGGTATGAGTATACTAAGAAGTAAGAAATATGAATGCAGCTGAGTACAGTAAAATAAAAGATAAATAAAGTAAAGGATAGAGATAAATAAAAATTGAGTTGTTTGATTTATTGGTTGTGTCTGTATATACAAAGAATGATCCTATTTATAGTTCAAAAAAGTTGAAAAAAATTGTACAACGTGATCCCCCATGTCATTCATTAAGTAATCCACTAAGTTCAATGGCCGACTATGAGGAGGTAGTGCCGATTTTCTCGCCCTCTACTTCTCTTTCTCGGATAATGGCCCTTTCTTTTAGCTGTTGTTGGCCGTTACCGCTTCTACGGGTCCGAAAACTCTTTTGACTTGGTCGTTGAGGCGCCTGCATCTGAGTGGGTCCCAGTCGTACCTCTAACTAACAACTCGGCTAGAATGTTTTAGTAGCCGATGAAGTTCTTGTAGTCGAGGGCTAGGAGCAAATTCGGCTCTGGAACAGTTCGGTTGTCACTGAATTCGATTAAACACTTAAATTACTTTTGAGTGTTAACACAATCTAAAGAAATTTTTATATCATCAGTATATTTTAACTTGACATAGCACAGTACTAGTACTACTGTTTTATTCTCTAAATTACCAAATTTTATATTACAAGGTAATGTAATATAAACTTTGAAAAGAAAATTTAAAGTAACCTGTAAATAATTACCGAGGGACCAACCGATTGGCACCATCACTATTATTTCTTAAAAAGTATTAAATTATTTATTAAATTTTAATTTTACATATTTAATTTACCAACCGATGTCCCTCGATACTTGAAAAATAAAACTCAAAATAATTATATCTAATTTACCGAGAGACGTTTTATTTAATTTTCATTTATTTTTCATTAATACATCGATGGTGGCCAACCATACCAAAAAAGAAAAATTCATAATAGTTATATTACTGAGGAACACTCTCGAAAATTTTAATTTATTTTATTTTGTACCGAGAGAGTTACTTGATATAGTAAATTTAATTTTGACTTTTAAAAAGTCGCATAATGTACCGAGACGTCCCTCTGTATCTTTAAAATAAAATTAAAATTAAAATACTTAACTTTTGCGAGGGACGCCACAGCAAAGTCCCTCGAAATAGCGACACAAAATTTGTCCCTAAGTAACCTTCATCGTAATAGGCTATTTTTTTAGTAATGCCTATAGTTAATTTCAAAAAATGATCTCTAAACTTTTTGTTCTTTAGTTTTATACTCTTTTGTGAAAAGGGCCAAAAATACTCATGAACTATCTGAAAAAGGTCAAGTTTACTTCCTGTTATGTTTTACACAAAAAATACCTTCATCGTTAGTCAACTAGCTCAAAACTTTTAATTTTCCAAGTAGCCCAAATATACAATTTCTACTAACAGTTGCTTCAAAATAAGAAAAAAATGATCAATTTTCCTTTTGAATTATTCAAACTGGATTTACTATTTATGTGGTAAACTAATATTGTTTGATTTTAACTCATATTAATAACAATGTAAAGAATTTTTTATATCATCAGTTAATTTTAACTTGACATAGCACGGTACTAGTACTACAGTTTTATTCTGTAAATTACGAAATTAGATTTACAAGATAATTTTACCTGTCCAAATGACCATCTATTCCTTTATTCCTACATTATTTAATCTATACATAAGTAGGCTTTTATATATAAGATAAAAAATTATACTGTATATGTAAGATAATTTTTATTTCGTTTATCATATGAATAGAATTGTTTATAAAGGAAAATAGAAATATTTTTTTATTACTAACTGCTTGGGAAGACTAATTAATGGCCAACGTATGCATAAGTTAATTCTTTTTACATTTATATGTATAACTCAACACTTGTACGTTGGTCATGTGATTGCCACTTTTTTTTTGACATAGTTCAATTTAAAGATAAATACTTGGTGTCATGTTTAGAATTGAGCCGTTTATCAAGACACATGTCTTTGAAAAAAAAAGGATCTTCAGAAATACGTTTTTGAATGAATTTTGCTTTGACAAATCGTTGATAACTAATTAGCAAATTTCATGTTGCGTTAAGTACCTCAACGACAGTTTTTATACGTTATCAAGCCTAAAAAGTTACATGGAAAACGATGAAGGTTATTTTTTGTGATCAATACTTGACAAGTATTGACAAAGATGACAACATGACATAGTAGGTGTTAATACTCCTAAAACTTATGAGATAATAAATAACGAGGTGTGGGGGAAATCTTGAAGCAGTTGAACACAAAGGGAATAAATATTTGTTCTCAACTTTTCTCATCCAGTGCGCCAGTATGCTTTTACAGTGAAGGCACCATATTTATAATGATACAATTTACTCTATTGAAAGAAAGAATTGTAACATTAAAGGAGATGATACATGTGTTATTAATAAGTTCTCGTTTACACTAAAATTTGCGGGAGAAAGCCATCTTTATGACTAGCTGAATATTCAATTGAGTGTCTATAGAAAAATACAATTTATTTCTTATGAAAAATAGAAAGCAAGAAAGCTCAACCCGATTTTGTTGTATAGGCTCAAAGTTGGTGGTAGTGTCATTATCTATCATGGCGAAAATTGAAACGGTTGCGGCCTTTTTGGCGAAATCTGCCTCTTCAAGAATAAGCATTAAACGGGCTTGATAAAAAAGTGGTAGAGGATTTGCTTTGTCGGATAAGCGTTCTCATGCCACTATATAACACCGGCGAACCAATCGATTGTTGGTAACCGGCGAACCAACATTTTTGAGTTGATCCGACAAGACTTTAAGGCGTTGACAATACGCCTACGCATTCAGAAAATCCGTCATATCAGTGATGGAGAATTCTTGCTCCAACGTGACGGCTCAGAATTTTTGTTGTCTTGAAAAATATCCCACAAATTATTCCAAGCCTCCATTCTTTGTAGAATCGGGTTCCATTAATATATGCAACAAATCACTAGAGATAGTTGCATAAATTCATGAAAGAACCGTGGCATCAAGAGTTTCCCAAAGTTCTTTTTCATCATCGGTTTTTAAGTCCTTTCCTTTGCCGGTCGCAGCGGGATTATGTGATGAATAACCGGTGGGAACGGCAACATTTTAAAAAGCTCTGCCCAAGTGGCATAGTGAACATTTTCCATCTCAAGAGTGACGAAAATATGTGTTTTGATGTTACAAACGGAAATGGCGGGATGGAATGTGGATTTGGAGTCGGACATTGTTGACGGGAAAATGAAGAACAATAATGAAAAATGTGGTCGGCAGGTGGTGGAGGAAGGAGGAGGGATGGCTGAAATTTGGAGAGAAAATTATTTAGGGTAGGATATTTTCCTTAATTTTCTGATACCATGTAGGAATAATTAGTTTATTTTCCTCAATTATTCTCTTCCAGAAGTGTGGGTAATATACCACAAATACAACCATAATTTAGGCTAGACTTAGGCTCAAATCATGCCATCTAATCTACCTACCATATACAATTGATTCTCCCATCAATTACACTAATTACTAAATAATTCCAATAAATACAACATTTAATATAATTATTGTATCACTCCCCTGCAGTCGAAGCGGGAGGTAGACATATGCTGAGACTGTCCCAAAAATGTTCAAATAAAATCAGCGGAAGACTTTAAGTAAAAATATCTGCAATCTGATAGCGTGACGGTACATGTAACACACGCACTTGTCCGCGTGAGATCTTTTCACGAACAAAGTGGATATTCAGCACAATATGTTTAGTGTGTTGGTGATGGACCGAATTTCCTGAGAGGTAGATGACACTAACATTATCACAGTATACTAATGTGGCATTCGGAATTGGGCAGTGAAGTTCGAGGAGAAGATTCTGAAGCCAACATGATTCAGACATAACATTGGCAACACCTCGGTATTCTACTTCGGCACTGGACCTGGATAAGGTTACTTTCCATTTCGAGGACAAATAAACCAAGTTATCACCAAGAAATACACCATAACCAGACGCTCCACGTCTGGTGTCCAGACACCGTCCCCAGTCGGCATCTGTATAACCGACACATGAGGATGTTGACGATGGATATAGATGCAGGCCATACTCGATAGCACCCCGAAAGTACCGCACAATGCGTTTGAGAGCATGCATATGATCACCCATTGGATTATGCATGAAAAGGCACACATATTGCACAACATAAAAAATATCCGGCCTGGTGAATGTCAAATACTGCAAGGCACTTGCCAAGCTGCGGTAGAGTGTCGGATTGGCAAACGGTTTGTCAGATGATGCACTCAATTTGGATTTGGTGTCCACTGGAGTTGCCGAAGATTTAAATGAGCAAATTCCAGCACATTCAACAATCTCAGCTGCATACTTCTTTTGGGATTGAAATAAACCACATCCATGACGTGTCACAACTATACCTAGAAAGTAGTGTAGTTGCCCTAGATCTTTCATTGCAAATTCAGAACCAAGTTGTGAAATGAAGGACTTTCGAAGAGCATCTGATTAGGCAGTTAGTATAATATCATCCACATATAAAAGAAGATAAGAAATATTATGACCCTGACAGTAGATAAACATAGAGTGATCAAAACGGCTGTCGGAAAAACCAATATGTGAGACAAAATCGGCAAACCTCTTGTACCATGCTCTGGGGGTTGATTTAGCCCATATAATGATTTCTTGAGTATGCACACATGATTGGGATATTTAGAGTCCCTGTAACCCAAAGGCTGGTACATGTAAACAATTTCATGTAGTTGTCCATTTCCACGTCCTATTTTTAATAAGAGCATTAAATTCACCGTCCATAGTCAATTTCCAATTCAGGTCATTAAGGGCAGACACAGAATTACGAGGCAATGGTGATTTTGGGACATGAGTAAGTAGGATATATTTTGTGTTGCGTTTGACAATTCCGTGTTGACTACGAGTGACGGGCCGTAGGGCTCGAAGTGGGCCAAAACTGCCATCGTCAATTGGGCCCAATGTCGGTAAAATTGGCCCAGTTCGCTGGTCAATAATCTCCTGAGAATGGGACACTATTCCGGAGCCCAAATTATTTGGGTTCATTGGGTCGGCCGAAACAGTGGCTATGGGGCGGTTTTGGGCCACTGTTTTTAGGCCCAAGTCACCTAAATAATTTGGGCTAGCCGAAACAGTGGTTGTGGGGCCCGATAGATGGTGAGTCAAATACGGGGATATACCATCATCTAGAAAATTATAGGTAGGTGTTCCGGACACATGCAATTTTGCAAATGGGAAAGTGGTTTCATTTAAGAGGACGTGACGACTCACAATGATTTTATTGGATGAGAGGTCTTAACATTTGTAACCTCGATGATTAGAAGGATAACCCAAAAAAATGCAAGGAGTAGACCGGAGTTGTAGTTTGTTGATGGTGGTGGATGGAAAAAGATGATAGCACAAACATCCAAATACCCGTAAGTTAAATTAGGATGGGTCCCGTAAGTATAGGATTTTTAATGGGGCTTGATAGGACAATTTTTTGTAGGGTAGTATGTTCAATAAATACGTAGTCATTTGTAGTGCATGATGTCAAAATGATGGAGGTAGTGTGGCATGGGCAAGGGATGTTCTAATAATGTTATTGATGGTTTGGATTTTTCGTTCCGCCTTCCCATTATGTGAGGATGTGTGTGGGCATGAAAGGCGGAAATTTAAACCATGTGAATTGCAAAAATCTCAAAAATGCCTATTATCAAACTCCCTACCATTATCACATTGAATATTTTTAACATCCCGTTCAAATTATTTCTGGATGAATTCTCTAAAAATGAGGAATGTGGAAAAGACTTGTGATTTTTTGAAAAGGGAAATGTCCACAAAATATTAGAGTAGTCATCTAGAAATAACAAATAATATCTATGGCCCGAAGAGCTCAAAATGGGTGATCTCCAAATATCACAATGGATAATATCAAAGGGCATAGGTGTGCACAAATTAGATGAAACAAATGGCAATTGAACATGTTTCCCAAGTGGACATGAACGACGCATTCAAATTATGTGTTTCAAAGATACATGAAATAGAATTATTTTATTTGAGAGAGGCTAAAATAGGTGCCCTGGATGATCCAAGCGTTCATGCCATAACGAGGGTGCAAAAGCAGCAAAAGTGAAAGGTAACTTGGTTCGTTCGTTTGGTGATGTAATTGTATAACACATCTCATGAGAAGCGGCTCCGTCTGAAAATCATTCATGGAAAATTCAAAAGGGTCAAAAACAACAGACACCCAATTATCAGTAGTAAATTTTCTAACATACACCAAGTTTTTGATTAATTGTGGAGCATGAACATTCTGTAAAATTAATGGTGGATTTAGTTGTGACAATTTAGTAGAACCATAACATCGAATTGGAATAGAATGGTCATTTTCGATAATTATACCATTATTTTTGCACAAATTAAAATAGGACGAGAGATTAACTTGGAAGGACGTCATATGTGACGTCGCTCTAGAGTCCATACACCAATTTGCATCGGGTGGATTAAGTCCAAGGGTGTGCATCGCGGACTCAATATCCATTGGCTACTGCCGAATGGACCTCCTACCACCAGTTCGACAGTGGCCCAAAGTTGCTGGAACAACTGGCTGCACTGTTACGCGGCCCATAGTTGTTTGGCCCAAAATTGGGTTGTTGGTTACCCGTGCCCTGGCCAGTAGGCCTTGGACTGGGCCTGGCCCAGTTACTCGACCGGTAAGGGCAAGGTGGCACAACCCAAGGCCACTGCAAGGCCTACTGGTTTGGGTCGCCGCCCCACTGTGGTCGGGGCTGCCACTGCTGGCCTCCGGAGCCGCTGTTCCTATCGCTGTTTCCACTGCCACCTCCGCCACCGAATTTGGTTGCCACTATTTTTTCCATTTCGGTTATTTCAACCCCAATTTTTACCATTGTTCCACCCTTTTTGTCCCCGATTTTGTTGTATAGGCTCAAAGTTGGTGGTAGGTTCATTGGCTATCATGGCGGAATTTGAAACGGTTGCGGCTTTTTTGGCGAAACCCGCCTCTTCAAGAATAAGCATTGAACATGCTTGATAAAAAAGTGGTAGAGGATTGTTTTGTCGGATAAGCGTTCCCACGCCACTATACGCATCGGTAAGACCGACAACCAATTGGAGAACCAATCGATTGTTGGTAATCGGCGAACCAACATTTTTGATTTGATCCGACAAGACTTTAAGGCGTTGACAATACGCCTATGCATTCGAAAATCCGCCATATCGGTGGTGGAGAATTATTGCTCCAACGTGACGGCTCGGGAATTTTTATTGTCTTGAAAAATATCCTGCAAATGATTCCAAGCCTCTATTGTTTTAGAATCGGGTTCCATTAATGTATGCAACAAATCACTAGAGATAGTTGCATAAATCCATGAAAGAACTGTGACATCAAGAGTTTCCCAAAGTTCTTTTTCATCATCGATTTTTAACTCCTTTCCTTTGCTAGTCGCCGGCGAAATTATGTGATGAATAACCTGGTGGAAACGACAACATATTTTAAAAAGCTCTGCCCAAGTGGCATTGTGAACAGTTTCCATCTCAAAAGTGACAGAAATATGTGTTTTGATATTTGAAATGGTAATAGCGGGATGGAATGTGGATTTGGAGTAACACATTGTTGATCGGAAAATGAAGAACAATAATGAAAAATGTGGTCGGCCGGTGGTGGAGGAAGGAGGAGGGATGGCCGAAATTTGGAGAGAAAATTATTTAGGGTAGGATCTTTTTTTCTTAATCTTCTAACACCATGTAGGAATAATTAATTTATTTTCCTCAATTATTCTCTTCCAAAAGTGTGGGTAATATACCACAAATACAACCATAATTTAGGCTACACTTAGGCTCAAATCATGCTATCTAATCTACCTACCATATACAATTGATTCTCCTATCAATTACACTAATTACTAAATAATTATAATAAATACAGCATTTAATATAATTATTCTATCAAAGAGCACTTGAAAATCAGCTTTAAAACTGACACGTGGCCATTTTGTATAGGTTAGAGCCCTTTTTTTAAGTTGTCACGCGCTTGAATAAGGTGTTCTCACGCAGGGCTCCACGCCAGCAATAAAGGGGCAAAGAATTATATTTTAAAAAAAGCTTAGGGGGTAATAAGATCCTCACAAAGGTAAAGTGTGTCGTAGTAATTTTGGGTATAATTCGGGGGTAATAGTACCTTATCCCTTTTAAGTGTTGTTAGTTATAAAAATTTGAGTAAAAACTTATGTTGTATATTACGAGATCACATTGACCACGGTTAAATTCAAAAAGTTTCTCTAAAGTTGTGGTTCTTTTGGTTTATATAATTCAGAGATTAGCTAAGTCACTCTAATGCATATTTATGTGGTAAACTAATATTGTTTGATTTTAACTCATATTAATAACAATGTAAAGAAATTTTTATATCATCAGTATATTTTAACTTGACATAGCACGGTACTAGTTCTACTGTTTTATTCTGTAAATTACGAAATTAGATTTACAAGATAATTACCTGTCCAAATGACCATCTATTCCGTTATTCCTACATTATTTAATCTATACAGGTAGGCTTTTATATGTAAGATAAAAAATTACACTGTATATGTAAGATAATTTTTTATTTTTTATGTATATATATAAAATTTGAACCTCCTAACCTAAATATAATATTAGAGGCTGACTTAGTGGTTAAGGGAGTTTAAAATTTATTTTGAGGTTTCAAATTCAAATCTCAAATATAATATTTTTATTTTTTTAAACCCACTATAAAAGCTCTGAATCTGCGACTGCAGGTAGGTATCTATCAATGCAGGTGGTGCTGTCAAGCACGTGATATTTCCTTGCGGTATTTTATTTTTGGCGTCAAATGTGAATTTTTTAGCTAATGGACGTGGAAAGTTGCCTTGTCGTTGTGAAAATTTCATTACGAGTTTGTCCTTTTATTTCACATGCTAAGCTCATGCATTACAATCACTTGGTAGAGACAAAAGTTGTTAGGTATTTTTGACGTGAATGGAAAATGAAAGGTTTGTTTTCTTTGCCTATTTTGAATTTAATTTTTTAACAGACACATCTAATTTTTTAACAGACACCTGTTGTGAATTCAGTGGACTCGAATTTATTTTTTTCTTTTTCCAGATTTTGTTTTAGATTATTTTTTCGAAAACCATTTTCAGAGATAAAATTACTTTTTCAGAAATAAAAGTACTCTTTTTAGATATAAAAGTACTTTCCCCTTGGATAAAAAAAAATATTTTTTTCATAAATAAAAAGTAGTCTTTTTGGAGACTAAAATCTTTATGATTTTCTACTCCACTATTTGGAGATTAAAACTTACGTGATATTCTACTCCAAGTTACTACTAGGTTCAAAGAATATAAAAGTTTTACTGAGTTAGTAACTTTTGATTGGTTTGAAGATATAAAATCTTCACCGGTTCTCAGAGTTGTTTATTCGATTTGAAGAACATAAAAACTTCACCGATTTATTAAATCTATTTGTTTTGTATTCGGTTGAAGATATAAAAAAACTTCACCATTTATTAAATCTGAACAAGTAAATAATGGAGACAAGGAAAGAATGCTAAAGATAATAATGTTATGTGATAGACCAGTTAGTGTGGTACTGATTCTTCATTGCTGCTATTAATTACTGCATATATTGGTATGACGAATCACTGCATCGAGTTAATTTCATGGCACTGATTTGTTTACTTTCTTCATCTATATGTTATTTCTTTCAAAATCCAAAGTATTTCGCTATGCAAATAATTTTGGTAAAAAAATTAATTAATCATTTGCAAAGCATATGAGTGTACTGTGAAAAGATTTGCAAGATACATAATTATTTTCATGTTTCTTAAATTACTTGAAGATGGTAGTATTATTTAGATAAAATTTGCATTCAAAATTTAAAGGATATATTGAATTGGTTTTGGATTATGGGATTTGGCATCCCAATTATTACATATGTATGGACAACAAATATCTAGTGACTTTGGGAAGAAATTTAGAAATCACGTCATTAATGCTCGAAGATTGATATGGTTCGGTGGTAACAAAAATCAGGTTCTACTTTTTCTTTTTTTATATTTAATTTTCTACCCTATGTGATTTATGAAATTTATTTTTTTATAAATGTTAGGGTAGACGTTTATTATACAATGATCTCAAAATATATTTCATTTGCATACCATAAAATTAATTAGTTGAGATACTATTTGATAGCATGCATAAAATATGTGGGAGATTATTTTTAAGGTAGTAAAGCATGAATTAAACTTATATTAATATTTGAAAATTATTCTTGAGATCATGAAATTAACATGTATATATTATTATAGGTCAATAAAAATATACACATGTTTTGCATCAACATAAGTGTGCGTATGCGTGTGTATTTGAAGAACCCAAATTTCGAAAGACGCCTTTAATATTGGATAAATATTATCGAAGTAATCTCAACTATTACAAAGTGAGGAATGAAATCTTATCAGCATTAATATACATATGAGACATATAAATTATCTCAATGACTAGTTTTTTTCTAATTTGTGCAAAAGGAAAAAAAATTCTAAAACATGGTGTCGCTTTGGCAAGACCAAAGTAATTGTGTTCTCGGAAGTTAGTAGCTGGTCCGAGAGGATGATTAGATACACTGGAACTGAGACACGACCCATACTCCTACGGGAGGCAGCAGTGGGAAATTTTTTGCAATGGACGAAAGCCTGACGGAGCAATGACGAGTGGAGGTATAAGGCCCACGGGTCGTGAACTTCTTTTCTTGGAGAAGAAGCAATGCTGGTATTTGGGGAATAAGCATCGGCTAACTCTGTGCCAGCAACCGCGGTAATACAGAGGATGCAAGCGTTATCCGGAATAATTGAACGTAAAGCATATGTAGGTGGCCTTTTAAGACCGCCGTCAAATCACAGGACTCAACCTTGAATAGGCGGTGGAAATTATCAAATTGGAGTACGGTAGGAGCAGAGGTTTGTGGCTTTTGGGATAAAGATATAATTTTTATTCCGTTTATCTTATGAATAGAATCGTTTATAAAGGAAAATAGAAATATATTTTTTTATTACTAACTGCTTGGAAAGACTAACTAATGGCCAACGTATGGATAAGTTAATTATTTTTACATTTATATGTATAACTCAACACTTGTACGTTGGTCATGTGATTGCCACTTTTTTTTTTTGTCATAGTTAAATTTAAAGATAAATACTTGGTGTCATGTTTAGAATTGAGCCTTTTATCAAGACACGTGTCTTTGAAAAAAAAAAAAGATCTTCAGAAATACGTTTTTGAATGAATTTTTCTTTGGCAAATCGTTGATAACTAATTAGAAAATTTCATGTTGCGTTAAGTACCTCAACGGTTGTTTTTATACGTTATCGAGCCTAAAAAGTTATATGGAAAACGATGAAGGTTGTTTTTTTGTGATCAATACTTGACAAGTATTGGCAAAGATGACAACATGACATAGTAGGTGTTAATACTCCTAAAACTTCTGAGATAATAAATAACGAGGTGTGGGGGAATCTTGAAGCAGTAGAACACAAAGTGAATAAATATTTGTTCTCAACTTTTCTCATCTAGTGCTCCAGTATGCTCTTAACAGCGAAGGCACCATATTTATAATGATACAATTTACTCTATTGAAAGAAAGAATTGTAACATTAAAGGAGATGATACATGTGTTATTAATAAGTTCTCGTTTACACCAAAATTTGCGGGAGAAAGCTATCTTTATGACTAGCTGAATATTCAATTGAGTGTCTATAGAAAAATACAATTTATTTCTTATGAAAAATAGAAAGCAAGAAAGCTCAACCCGATTTTGTTGTATAGGCTCAAAGTTGGTGGTAGTGTCATTGTCTATATGGCGAAATTTGAAACGGTTGCGGTCTTTTTGGCGAAACCCGCCTCTTCAAGAATAAGCATTGAACGGGCTTGATAAAAAAGTGGTAGAGGATTTGCTTTGTCGGATAAGCGTTCCCACGCCACTATACGTGTCGGTAAGACCGGCGAACCAATCGATTGTTGGTAACCGGCGAACCAACATTTTTGAGTTGATCCGACAAGACTTTGAGGCGTTTATAATACGCTTATGCATTCGAAAAATCTATCATATCGTGGTGGAGAATTCTTGCTCCAACGTGACGGCTCGGGAATTTTTATTGTCATGAAAAATATCCCACAAATGATTCCAAGCCTCCATTGTTGTAGAATCGGGTTCCATTAATAAATACAACAAATCACTAGAGATAGTTGCATAAATCCATGAAAGAACTGTGGCATCAAGAGTTTCCCAAAGTTCTTTTTCATCATCGGTTTTTAAGTCCATTCCTTTGCCAGTCGCCGGCGGGATTATATGATGAATAACCCGGTGGGAACGGCAACATATTTTAAAAAGCTCTGCCCAAGTGGCATAGTGAACATTTTTCATCTCAAGAGTGACGAAAATATGTGTTTTGATGTTAGAAACGGTAAGGGCGGGATGGAATGTGGATTTGGAGTCAGACATTGTTGACCGAAAAATGAAGAACAATAATGAAAAATGTGGTCGGCCGGTGATGGAGGAAGGAGGAGGGATGGCCAAAATTTAGAGAAAAAATTATTTAGGGTAGGATCTTTTCCTTAATCTTCTGATACCATGTAGGAATAATTAGTTTATTTTCCTCAATTATTCTCTTCCAAAAGTGTGGGTAATATACCACAAATACAACCATAATTTAAGCTACACTTAGGCTCAAATCATGCTATCTAATCTACCTACCATATACAATTGATTCTCCCATCAATTACACTAATTACTAAATAATTCCAATAAATACAACATTTAATATAATTATTGTATCACTCCCCTGCAGTCGAAGCGGGAGGTAGACATATGCTGAGACTGTCCCGAAAATCTTCAAATAAAATCAGCGGAAGACCTTAAGTAAAAATATCTGCAATCTGATAGTGTGACGGTACATGTAACACACGCACTTGTCCGCGTGAGATCTTTTCACGAACAAAGTGGATATTCAGCACAATATGTTTAGTGTGTTGGTGATTGACCGAATTTCCTGAGAGGTAGATGACACTAACATTATCACAGTATACTAATGTGGCCTTTGGAATTGGACAGTGGAGTTCGAGGAGAAGATTCCGAAGCCAACATGATTCAGACATAACATTGGCAACACCTCGGTATTCTACTTCGGCACTGGACCTGGATAAGGTTGTTTTCCATTTCGAGGACCAAGATACCAAGTTATCACCAAGAAATACATCATAACCAGACGTGGAGCATTTGGTGTCCGGACACCCTCTCCAGTCGGCATCTGTATAAGCGACACGTGAGGATGTCGACAATGGATATAGATGCAGGTCATACACGAGAGCGCCCTGAAGGTACCACACAATGCGTTTGAGAGCATGCATATGATTATCCATTGGATTATGCATGAAAAGGCACACCTATTGCACAACATAAGAAATATCTGGCCTGGTGAATGTCAAATACTGCAGGGCACTTACCAAGTTTCGGTAGAGTGTCGGATTGGCAAACGGTTTGTCGAATGATGCACTCAATTTGGATTTGGTGTCCACTGGAGTTGCCGCAGGTTTAAAGGAGGACATGTCAACACATTCAACAATCTCAGATGCATACTTCTTTTGGGATAGAAATAAACCACATGCATGACGTGTCACAACTATACCTAGAAAGTAGTCTAGTGGCCCTAGATCTTTCATTGTAAATTCAGAACCAAGCTGTGACATGAAGGACTTGCGAAGAGCATCTGACTAGGCAGTTAATATAATATCATCCACATATAAAAGAAGATAAGAAATATTATGACCCTGATGGTAGATAAACATAGAGTGATCAGAATGGTTGTTGGAAAAACCAATATGTGAGACAAAATCGGCAAACCTCTTGTACCATGCCCTGGGGCTTGATTTAGCCCATATAATAATTTCTTGAGCATGTACACATGATTGGTATATTTAGAGTCCCTGTAACCCAAAGGCTAGTACATGTAAACAATTTGATGTAGTTTTCCATTTCCACGTCCTATTTTTAATAAGAGCATTAAATTCATTGTCCATAGTCAATTTCCAATTCGGGTCATTAAAGGCAGACACAGGATTACGAGGCAATGGTGATTTTGGGACATGAGTAAGTAGGATATATTTTGTGTTGGGTTTGACAATTCCGTGTTGACTACGAATGACGGGCCATGGGGCTCGGAGTGGGCCAAAACTGCCATCGTCAATTGGGCCTAGTGTCGGTAAAATTGGCCCAGTTCGCTGGTCAATAATCTCCCGAGAATGGGCCACTGTTTCGGAGCCCAAATTATTTGGGTTCATTGGGTCGGCCGAAAGAGTGGCTATGGGGTGGTTTTGGGCCACTATTTTTTGGGCCCAAGTCACCTAAATAATTTGGGCTGGCCGAAACAGTGGTTGTGGGGCCCGATAGATTGTGAGTCAAATACGGGGATATACCATCATCTAGAAAATTATAGGTAGGAGTTCAGGACACATGCAATTTTGCAAATGGGAAAGTGGTTTCATCGAAGAGGACATGACGACTCATACTGATTTTATTAGAGGAGAGGTCTTAACATTTGTAACCTCGATGATTAGAAGGATAACCCAAAAAAAATGCAAGGAGTAGACCGGGGTTGTAGTTTGTTGATGGTGGTGGATGGAAAAAGAGGATAGTACAAACATCCAACTATCCGTAAGTGAGAATAAGATGGGTCCCGTAAGTATAGGATTTTTAATGGGGATTGATAGGACAAACTTTTGTGGGGTAGTATGTTCAATAAATACGTAATCATTTGTAGTGCATAATGTCAAAAGGATGGAGGTAGTGTGGCATGGGCAAGGGATGTTCTAATAATGTTATTGATGGTTCGGATTTTTCATTCCGCCTTCCCATTCTGTGAGGATGTCTGTGGGCATGAAAGGCGGAAATTTAAACCATGTGAATTGCAAAAATTCCAAAAATGTCTATTATCAAACTCCCTACCATTATCACATTGAATATTTTTAATATCTCATTCAAATTATTTCTGGATGAATGCTCTAAAAATGAGAAATGTAAAAAAGACTTGTGATTTTTTTGATAAGGGAAATGTCCACAAAAAATATAGTCATCTAGCAATAACAAACGGAATTTTTTAGCTAATGGACGTGGAAAGTTGCCTTGTCGTTGTGAAAATTTCATTACGAGTTTGTCCTTTTATTTCACATGCTAAGCTCATGCATTACAATCACTTGGTAGAGACAAAAGTTGTTACGTATTTTTTATGTGAATGAAAATGAAAGGTTTATTTTCTTTGCCTATTTTGACTATTACAATCACTTGGTAGAGGCAAAAGCTGTTAGGTATTTATGATGTGAATGGAAAATGAAAGGTTTTTTTTTTTTTTTTGCCTATTTTGAATTTAATTTTTTAACAGACACATATAATTTTTTAACAGATACATGTGGTTGGCTATAAATATCTAGTTATCCCTTCAAGTTTTCCTGATGAAAAAATTTTGATTATTTTTTTCTTTCTTTTCTGCACTTCAAATATTTTGTGTGATTTCTGCCGTCTGTTGCGTTCACCGTTCATCAGGGTTTGAGGTACCGCTACGCTGGTGAGTTAATTCATTCTATCCTGGAAGGATATGTTCCATAACCTCGGGTTCTTTAGGGGAATAATTTTTTTAAGGACCCACTGTGAATTCAGTGGGCTCGAATTTATTTTTCTCTCTTTCTAGATTTTGTTTTAAATTATTTTTTCGAATACAGGTTGACAACAGTAGTCACTGCACCTTGTTAGTTACTTCCTCCGTCTCAGTTTAAGTATCTTAGTTTGATTTAACACGAAGTTTAAAAAATAAAGGTAGATTATTTAATCTTGTGGTCTTAAATTAAAGGTGTGAGGTCTTTTAAATCTTGTAATCTTAAATTTACCTTAAAATTAGAAAACTTACTAAATATAAAAAAAAAAAAAAAATTGGGACATACCAAAAAGGGAAATAAGATACTTAAATTGAATAGCATTCTGTTATATTCTCATCGAGTGCTCCATTCTCCACTCATTTTAATCATTTTTAGATTGGTACGCAATGTCACACTGATTTCGGGATAGTGACACATATAAGGAGGAGAGTCAAAATTTCAAGATTATGAATTTTGAATTATATATTTTTATTAAATTTTGTATGAATTATTTATATATATTAAATAAAAATTTAACACAAATACAAAGTTAAGTCAAAACTATTGAGTTTTGTGGAGCCACACCATATATATTACATACTTGTGTATCGAGGTGAATTCAGTAGTTGAAATTTATAAATTTCTAAGGCGACTTCAAGTTAATATCATAATAATAATTCGCATAGCTGGATGACAAAGGAGGAAAACTTAAAATTCAGCTGGAGGCCTGCAGTGTGAGTTCGAATCCTGGTGGAAGCAATTTGCTCTCTTCTCGGGTAGGACCTTGTATGTGATATCAGTTGTTCTGTTCTCAAACCGTAGTCATTCAGGCACATCCCGCGATTTACTGGTAGTAGTGCTAAGGGACCGGGACTACTATCTTCAGGAATAGTCTGGCGTAAGCCGGGAAGCTGAATATCGACAAAAAAAAATAAAATTGAGTTCATAGTAAATATGCACAGATATTTAATAATTTTTTAATAGAAAAACATTATTGATCGTGAACCCGTAATAAATACTGTCGATCCCCCCTGGCCGTCTACATTTATTTTAATATAGCTTCCTAGATTTAAACTTCCGCACCTAGCTAGCTAGTAAACTACAAGTAATAAAATGTTTATATTTCATAATGCATATTCAACTTTAGCCACCCGTAGTCAATCATATCTAGAGATGGCAGTGGATCCCGGATCCGATCCGGATTCGATGGATCCAGATCCGTTTTATAGAATATGGATCTTCAAAATTTGGACCCGACGGATCCGGATCGGACCCGGATCCATTTCTGACGGATCGGATCTGGATCTGGATCTTGTATTTGAGATCCGTATCCGGTCCAGATCCGACCCGTGGATTCATTTTTTATTAAATATATTCATAACCTATAATGTAATTTTATAAGTATTTTCTTAAAATTGTTAAGCACATCATTGCAAGTTTAATTCTCAAAACAAGTTTAATTTATCCCCGTGTTAACTCAAAAACAAAAAAATAAAGAGGTAACTTCGATAATAAAATCAATGTTATATTAGTGAATGACTAACATCTCCATAAACAAGTAGTTAAAATTATATTCACTTCATTTGTGAAGATTTCAAGCACATGCAAGTTCTGCATTGTGGAAATACTAGTCAGCATTTTCCACAACTATTGTCATTGTCCAACATTTTCAATTAATAGCTCACAATCAAAATGAGACAACGAACAAAATATCTCATATGAACATTTCAAAATTGAAACACAGTAAACTGTTAGCTAAGTAAAAATTGTTTGTCAGTTCAAAAAAGAATCCTTAGCAAGGCAAATTTTTTTACATGTGGATCCAGATCCGATCCGTAGACCCGGTGGATCCGATGGATCCGGATTTGGATATGATTTTTATGGACCCGACGGATCTGGATCCGGATCTGGATTCAGGTATGAAAAACGGATCTGGATCTGGATCTAGTAGGATCCGGTCCAGATCCGATCCGTTGCCATCCCTAATCATATCTAACTCCTTGATTCAATTATATATAAAATTTTCGGTATGTATATATCAAAATGCAGGTGCAGTCAAGCACAATATATTTCTTGCGGCATTCTATCTGTCATGGATGTGAAATTCTAAAAAATCCATTACGAGTTTGTCCTTTTTAAGTTCATGACCTTGTTAAGTCTTTTACATTCTCATATGCTCCATGTTCCATTATTATCTTTAAAGTGGTACGCAATGGCATACCTATCTCTGACGGTGACGCACATAAATTACATACTCGTGCATCGGGACGAATTCAGTTCAATTTCCAGAGCAAACTCAAATAAACTGTGTATAATGATAATAATATTTGAATTTACAATAAACATTCAATGAGTTGTATGTGTAACTCGTCAAATGAATGTGTATATTTGCTGGACATTAAATTATAATATAACTCATTATATACTTATAAATCTTTATTGTATATTCAATTTATTATTATAATATTATTTAAAATTATTATAAATTTATAAACTTTAAACATTAAATTCATCTCGATATATAGGTCTATACAAAAATTATGAAGTCCATATGAACCTGTAACCAATAATATTGTAGATTCGCCCTTGGCCGTGTACATTTATGCAACAAACTGCCGCACCTAGTAAGCTACTGTTGGGTATTGATATTGGTGAATGGAAAATGATTGGATGAAAAGTGAAGGGAATGTAAAAGGTCCCTTTTGACTTGGGTAAACCAGTTGTCCCACATCGAAAAAAGAAAGGAAAAGAGAGGTGTATATATTACATTACACCTTCTTTAGTCACTAAAAGGGTTGAGGGGGCAAGGACCACTCGCGCCGTCGTCGTCGCTCGGCTCGGATTCGGCTTCGGCTTCGGCTTCGGATCTGATTGATTGATAATCTTTTTGGACTAAATTTTCTTTAATTTTAATTATTTAATTAAATTAATTAACTTATCCAATCCTACCCGTTAGTGACCCGGATCCGCGTGTCTGACCCGCGACCCTGTTTCTTTCCCATATTTAAATTTCCCACCAATTTTAGTGGTTGTTCAGAAGGGTTGCAAACCTTCAGAAACAGTACTTCCATGGCTATAAATTCGTTTGATTCCTCAGAATTTTACTTACTAATTTTCTGAAAAACAAAAACGTCTTCTTCTTCTGCACAAATAAATTCTGTGTGATATACTGCCGTTGAGTGGTTCGTCGCTACCTGAATTTGGAGTACTACTATTCTGGTAAGATAATCGTTCTATCCTGGGAGGGGATATTCCATCAACCTCGAGTAATCTTGAGGGGAATAATTTCCTTAAGGACACACTTTGAACTAAGTGGGCTCGATTATATTCTGAAAAATTATTCTTATTTTTCAACACTGATTCTGTTTATTTTCAGTTATTATTATTTACTAATTTTTTTTTTTTGGAATACAGATTAATAACAGCTACATATAGTAAAATATTCATATTATTGTTCTCGGCCCCAATTCCGCTATCTGTCGTTGTATCGGCTGATGAAATCGGGAGACAAATTGATTCCTTAACTCAAACGATTTAGGCTATAAACGGAACTCTAATATCCAGTAATGGGTTCCCTAACTACTCTAGAAAGTGTTACAATGGTGGTTATGGTAAACTAAGAAGTAAGAAACATGAATACAGTCGAGTAAAGTAAATGATAAAAGGAAAGTAAAGGATAAATGATAAAGATAGATAAATTTTGATGTGTTTGATTGATTGTGTCCTTCGTATATACAAAGAATGAGTATTTATAGTACAAAAAAGGAAGAAAAAATTATACAAACGTGCCCCCCCCCCATGTCGGCCATCAAGTAACCCACTAAGCTCAACGGCTGACTATGGGGGAGCTGGTGCCAATTTTCTCGCCCTCTACTCCTCTTGCTCGGATAATGGCCCTCTCTTTTAGGTGTTATTGGTCGTTACCACTTTTAGAGGTCCGAAAACCCTTTTGACTTGGTCATTGAGGCGTCTGCATCTGAGTGGATCCCAGTCGTACCTCTAACCAACAACTTCAGCTAAGATGCCTTAGTAGCCGATGAAGTTCTTATAGTCGAGGGCTAGGAGTAAATTCAGCTCCGGAATAGTTCGGTTGTCACTGAATTCGGCTAAACACTTAAATTATTTTTGAGTGTTAACAATTGGCCCTCTACATTAACTCGAGTGTGACTGTTGAGTTGATGTATCCGAAAGTAGCCGTCATTTCAGTCTGACAGTCGAGCATGTCACTTCAATCATCTCGTCTCCAGTGCATGCAATGATGTCTTTAAAGACGCTCTTTTTTCCTTCCACAGAAACGCCTCGGCTTTCACAAACATTTTCTGAAGGATTCTTAGCCACACGTTTTGGGCGAAAAGACCCTTAGCAACGTGTCAATCATATCCTCGAGAAAGAGGAAGTACTTTAGGAGAGGCATTCCACACAAGGATTTTTATTCGATCTTCTCGGTCATTCCCGAATTCCTTGCCTTTTTCCAGAAAAAAAAACTTATTTCTTCCTCAGAAAAATCATGTATTCATCTTCTTCTCTATATCCGGGGTCAGATAGTTTCGATTTAGCTGATGATGACCTGATCCCCGTTTTTGCCTTCATAGATGATCAATTGATTCTTGCCCCTTTTGGTACATCTGAACAAGGTGACCTCCTTCTTTCTCAGCATCTAAGCCCGGTGAACTATGACCTTTTGATTACCTGTGACTGGTTTACTGACGATCGTTTTCCAGCTAGTTTGCGCACCTGGCCGACCAAGATTGCCAACTATTCTGTTTGGTTGGATCGAGTGAAGTCGGCTAAAGAAGCCGAATGGAGGCGCACGGGTCTCTATAATGCCATTACGCTATCGGAATTTGACTCCTCCTGCAACATAGGTCTTATATATGCCTTTCTTAGTTACCGGTCGACCGCTGCCAATGCATTTGTTTTCCCTTGGGGAATGATAACCCCCACACTGCTTGATGTGACAGCGAAACATAGCCTTCCGATTCCGGGAGCCGAGGTGCATGTCCTAAGTGATATAGATATTGCCGATTTAGGCATCCAAGTCTCCAAGACTTCTTCAGGATACGACCAGTTTATAACCAATAATCGCTGGTTATCGCCTCTTCCAGTCGACGATGCTGGGCATCATGCTTTTCTATTTTTTTCTTTAGCCGATACTTTGTCTATACGAGCTCTTGTGCAGCTGTGAAAGAGCTGGAAATTTATGCGACGTTAGCCATTTCGGGAAGGGATGTTAGCTAGGCATCTCTCTTCTTGACCTATCGTTATGTGGCCCTGGGTGATGCCCAGGAGAGGTTAAGGGATTCCAAAAACCTGGATACCTTGGTCGGTCCCCTGTGGTTTATTCAGTTGTGGATCACCCTCTATTTTCATGAGTTTATCTTTGATAGCTTTGATGACCGTCGCTTTCCATTAAACCCACCAATATTAGCCGACACTCTTTAGAGAACACCTCTCGTGCCCCAGGATGCTTTTGCCGCAGTCTCCACCCTGCACGGTCTGTCTAGAGACCATTACACAAATTGGCAACCGGTCATAGAGAGATGGGCCACCCCTGATTAGGTTCATCAAGTAGCCGATAAGGATCTTACTTTCTCCCAACGGAAGACTATGGCTCTCATATGGAGGCGGATTCTCATGGCCAGGGACCTGTTGGGTGGTTTGAAGCCCAATTCCAGGAATAATAAATTGACTGCAGAGTCGTATCGGCCGACTTTTGTAGCAAGGCAATTTGGCCTTACTCAACACGTGTTGTAGCCCCACCGCAGTATTGTCAGTTCAACCAAACGATGCTTCCTTGATACAGAACCAGCAAAGAAATTAGCCGATCACAATCTTGAAAGGCTTGGCCTGTTTGACTGGCAGTCGTTTCCCCCGAGAGCGAATATTACCGTTGATTTTGATGCTTGGTGGGATACGGCTAAGGAAAAGTTTTTCAATCTCCTGTAGATGTCTATTGTGTTCGGCTGATTATTTCGAGAAAAAAGAAGAACCCGAAAACCCCCAAACCGAAGCCAAACAAAAAACCACTCGGAAAGCTGCTTCTTCTCATCCAGCTAGACATGTTGCCTCAAGGTCTTACATTCGGTTGTGGCAGACGACGAAGAGAAAAGGTAAATTGTATTCTACATGTGATCTTTCAGCACCCACATCTCCTCCAGTGTTTTTTTATCTGGAGACCACATGTGACACCGAGTCCTTATCACCTATGAAACCAGTGCCTAAGCAACCCCGACGGAGTGGAGGGGTTGTCATTCGAGATTATAGTGAGGAAGGCCCTCACAGATCCAAAGTTCATGTTCCTGCCGAGGAAGATGAGGAAATCGAGGTATACTACTCAGCTGACTAAAACACCTTCGCATCGGCCACTAATATTTATGTTTTCTATATTTCCTTCTAGGGACCACAACTGAAAAAGCGCAGACGACTTCATAGAGTGTCAGATGCTCCCCTTCATTTTGGTGGATCGTCTTCTCGGGCTCGGGCTCGTGCTCCCGTGCATTCACAAGACCCATCATCGGCTGCCCTTAAGGCCACAGTTTCTCATGTCATGGCAGTCGATGTTTCCTATGTTGGGGCAGTTGTGGAGGTATATCTTTTCTCCTGTGCTTGGTCATTCACTGCCTCCGGGCTCTGGCCTTTATACTGAACATGTCCTTTTTGTACAGGAGACTGTTGGCGGTAATCCCTTGGCAGAAACCTACCCAACTGTCGGCTCAGAGGTTCCGACCGAAGTCATCCCGAAAGACGTGTTTTTACGTTACTTTAGCTTGGTCGACACTGCACCTCCGCCAGCTTCACCTGTTGGCGCCCATCGAGAGCGAGTCGAGAAATCTCTTGCCAAGGGAATCTTATCCACCAAAGAGGAGTTACATGCTCTGAGGGCCTCTTTGCTCCGACTGTCAAATGAAACAATGGATTCCCCGGCTCTAGCAGCCACTTATAATGACATGGCTTTGGCTCTGAATAATTTGTCCGTTCTATATAGAATGGCCAAAGATAGCCATGATGAGGTTGTCGCTGCTTTGCAGCACTTAGGGTCTCTTCGGCAGGAGAAGAATCGCATTCAGACTTCTTTCAATGAGGTGAATGTAGCAAGGCAACAAAATGTCAACTGAAGAAATGATTTGCAGGAGCGGTTGTCCAAACAGCGAGTTGAGTTGGAGCGGATCCAGGCGGATATAGGGGCTATTTCTCTGACCATAGGTGCCTTATACTCGGCTATTAGTGCCCACAACTCCTCTAGTTCTTCTTTGTTTCGGCAGATCCTTCAATTGGATAACAAAATCCAGAAACTCGATAACTAACAGGTGGTTTGGGAGCTGGATCAGAGAGCAGGTAGTGAACGGCTAGCCAAACTGGAGGATGAATGGACTGTGTGGAAAAACCCATCTAGTTTAAGCAACGCCGATAATCACTACTCCCTTGCCAGCTGATCCTGTTGCTGAATTATCAGTCGATCCCCTTATGGACTCGCCACCGGAAGCAGTCGTTGCTTCTGTTGCTCAAGAGGTATCGGCCGACCCTCAAGCTTTTACCGAGGCCCCATCGACTATAGTGGCTGAACCTTTGCTGGGTACCGAAAGGGAGGTCCATGTAGGAGTGAATGTGGTTGAGGTAGTGGCTGTTGTTGAAACTGAGTGAGGAAGAGAGATTGCAGGTATTCAAGATGTCCAAGCAGCCGTAGATTCGGCTAATCCTAAGATTTCGGTTACTGTTGATGTATTGCAATCTTTATCTAGGGGAATGCCGAGTGATTCAGCTTTCAAATTTTGTCTACCCCAAATCGAAGGGTCTGTTATTATGACCAGACGGCCGGTCTGTGGCTGTCGTTTGTTCTTACGCTCCCCCAAATTGAAAGGAACTTAATCCTTTATTGCGATCAGGCAGTCGGTATGTGGCTGTCGATTACTTATGCATGTCCCAAAATTGGTAGGTAGTATTTCTTCAAAATGTCTACCGTTTATATTTCTCTTCCATGCATAGTCATTACTTGATTCGTCTCATCGGCAACCCGTGGGTTCGCTACGAAGGGTCATTTCCTAGTTTGGCGACCATTTGCCAATTTTGTGATCTTTCATCCTAATCGGCAAAATGGTTTTCCAAACTAAGTCTCCTTCGGCAAACCTCTTAGGCTCAACATATTTGTTGTATGCTTTAACCATTTTATGTTTACCGATTTTGACTTCTTCTATGGTTGTCAGTCGATTTTCACCCAACTCCATTAGAACGGCCTGCTGATATGCTTCCAAACATAAAAAAAATGGCTTGGCCATTCATAATGATATTAACTTCTGAGGCAACACTGCATCTTGGCCATAGATTTAACTGATAGGATGTCATCCCCATGGCTGTAGATTTGGAGTTTCTGATTGCCTATTTTATTCAAGACTTGTCTTTGTAAAACGAGCTTATTCAAACTTTGCATAAAACATTACATAACATTGGATATTGAATGATACTCAAGTTTTGTACAAGCGCAAAAAAATACAAACACAGCTAGGCATAAAATTCCTATTGGCAGCTCAAATATTGTTGGTCGCCAGATCAGGTTTTCTGTCGTGGTTCCCCATCTGCGATGCCTCGGCTATCCTTGCCTCAAAACTTGGGATGTCAGCCTATGTCACAAGTCATGTGTGAGTTGGGTTTCCTCAACCGTTTAGATCCTCCAAGGTAAGTTGTGGTTTGCCTAACTGCTTTATTTCGAACCCTCGCAAGGTAAGATTGTAGGATTCCCAAGATTCTTCTTCATACTGCTCCGTGACGGCTATAGGAGCCACATAGGGTGAATAGAGGACAACCTCTATACTCTAAACCCCTGGTCGGAACGGGTTATCATCCACTGGGACGATTTTAATCTTGTCTTCTTCCCAAAAAATGAGCTTCTGATGCATGGTAGAAGGAAGGCATCGGTTGGTGTGAATCCAGTCCCTACCCAGCAGAAAGGTGTAGGACGGCTTGCCATTTATAACAAAGAATGCATATCTAACCGTCTTAGGACCTACAGTGATTTCTGCTACAAGAATCCCCAATGCTTCAGAGGCCTCTCCCATAAATCTAGCCATTTTCACGTTAGTTGGGATGAGATCCTCATTTGTTTTATTGAGGCATTTCAAAGTAAGTAGTGGCATCACATTCAGCACAGCCCAATTGTCGACGAACACTCGGCTAATGATTTTACCGTTGATGTAAGCCTTCACATATAGGGGCTTGAGGTGTTTAACCATCTCTTTCATAGGTGCACCAAACGCAGTGCTAAAAGCGCCCCTAGCTGTGGTATCGGCTATTGTTGCCCATTCTGCGTCTCCTACACAAACATCACCTTCCAGGCTATCCAGCGTGGAGCGGCTGGCCCAGTACTCACATGGGATTAGACTGACCATTTTAATGTCTGCCCACATCTCATCAACCAGGTCCGGGCTAAATAAATCAAGGATAGAGTCTCCCACCTCGTTGAACTCGGTTGAAGAGAAATCAATACCCTCCATATCTTGGAGACAAATGGGGATCGACTGGGAATTCTCTGACTGAATCCTCTGCACGATCTGTGGGATTGCCTCGCTTAGAGGCCCATCTGGGGCCATGTCCTCTTGCTGGGGTTCTTCCGTCGGGTTATCGGTAGGTTGTTCATATAGCTCTGTTTGACCCGACGCCTCTCCTTCAAGCGACATTGCCCCTAAAGCAACTGAGTTGAATGCCCGCTCGATAGCCTCAGCTACGACAGACTCAGGAATCTCCTGATTTTCAGTTGCCTTGGTGTTGGAAATTAGATGCAATATCTGTTGCATCTTACGCAAGGCCTTGTCACGTTGCATACTTCTTTTTTGGGTTCTGGATGCAACTCTCGGTGGTGCCTCTTTCTTTCCGAGAGCCTGATTGATAGACCATTTCCCTTCTTCTGTATTAGCGGCTGGTTTAATCATTCTCTGGGGTCTCGTCTGGTCCTCATTTCTTGCTATGATACGTAAGGATGAAACACCCTCATTCACGTTAAAATCGACCACCTTTTATTTAGTTTTAGGAAGCGGTTCTTTATCTATTCGAGGCATGCTCGGCTGCCGATTATTTGGTATCCGTACTTGCCCCTCAGGCCTATGCCTGGCATCAACAAGGACCCTCCTGAACCTCATGGTTTGCTCCTGAAGTTCTTGTTCAAAGTCCCTCGCATATTTAAGGTGGTCATGAAAACTGATCCTAGTCAGTTGTATGTCATCACCAATGTCATGTAGGCTGCCTAACTGGTTGAACACAGAAGTCCTTGTGACCTTCTCCCCTTCGGTAGGTGTCTTAGGGACCCATACCCTTTTCATCGGTTGTTTCCCTTTAGTGTCCCTTGACTCATTGTGCTTAGCAAAAGATACCATAGATATTGGTACTGCGGGAAAGGGGTCGGTATCAATAGACATTTCAGCCACGCTCTTGTCGGCTAGCTTGAACCTTCCCTCCTTGATGCCATTTTGGATCATCTTCCTGAAGACCACATAATTAGAAGTAGAGTGACTGTATGAATTATGCCACTTACAGTACTTCTTATCCTTGAGTTCCTCGGCAGGTGGAATCCTATGACCATCAAGCAGCCGAATCTGCTTATCTTTGAGCAGATGATCAAAGATCTGATCTGCCTTTGTGATATCAAACAAGTAACTGACCCTGTCATCGGATGAACTTGTTTCCTTGCCTTTAACGACTTTCAAGGATGGGCAAGAGTAAACTTTACCCCTAATAATCTTAGCCACCATTGCGTCTGCCGTGCAGTCAGCTGACTCTGAGTCGGACTCATCCGCTTCCATGATGGATACCAAGTGGGAGCCTCGATTTTGGCTGGCTCTTCTCCGCTCCTTCTCCTGAACATACTGCTCTATTTGGCTAGCCTTTTTCAGCTAACTGGCTCAGGTCAGAGCAAAATTATCCTACCAGCTTCTCCTTTAACTGAGGGTGCATGTTGTTGAATATCATGTGGGCACACAGACTCGGGGAAGTGTACGGTGTATTTCTCAACCTTCTTTCTGAACCTCTCGATAAAATCGGCAGCAGATTCATTGACCTACTGTTTAAGATTTGTTAGATCGGTCACGGTAACATGAGGTTGGGGTCAATAGAGCCTATCATAGAAGCAACCCTCAATGTGTGCCCAATATTGCACGGAATCAGGAGCCAACGAGGAGTACCATGCAAAGGATGTTCCCATTAGAGAGAGAGAGGGAATAACTGCAACTTGTGATACTCATTCTGGCCAGCTTCGCCGCATTGGGCAGTAAATCTACCGATGTGCTCGATAGTGGATTTACCGTCGTCGCTAGAGAAAATGGAAAACTCTGGCATTTTGAAGCCCCTCGGCAAAGGTGCTATCCGATCTACCCAATTGGGGTAGGGCTTCTTATAAACAAGTATGTCCAATGGTTTCAGTTGGATGCCGAACTACCTCTGCATGGTATTAGCGATGATCTCCGGGTTTATCAATTGTGACGTCCCTTGCCGATTCTCGACTGCATTCGGCTGGTAGGCATTTTGCGCTGGCGGTCTACATTCTGTACTTTGTTGGACAGGGTTTTGAAGGTTATAGGTGGTCTGCTGGCCATTACCAATAGGTGGGGTAATGCCCCATGGCTGTTGTTGGGTATGACCACCAAAGCCTGTAACCTGAGCTCCTGGAACGGCTTGGAACAACGTTTCATGGCTGCTCTCCCCGGACGTAGGTCGTTCTTAGAAAGTTTATACTTTGTGGAAGGTATGGATTGGGTACCGGCAATGACTGTTGGAATGGTAATTCGCTGTAAACAACGTCACTAGATAGCCGAGCTAAGTCATAGCCAGGGGCTATCGGCTGGCCAACATTGTTCGCCTACATTGTAGGGTCGTTCGTATAAATGTACGGCATAACGGGCGGCAATCCAAAGTGTCTTGGAGCCTGAACTAGTCTTCGACCATTCATATAAATGTACGGCATACTGTAGACTCGCATGGTCAAGTGGCATATTTTGCCCCCCAAGGTTCGGTGGCGACCATGCAGTGTGCTGGTTGCCAGGCGATTGGGCTTGTGTTCCTAGGTGTGCTATCGGCTGCGCCTGAGTGGGAACTGGCTGATGCACATGCGGCTGAGGAACAACACTGTGAGTCACGGTCTCATGCTGAATAGCACCGCTCGTCAGAGGGATGACAGAACTAGCCGAACATTCTCCTGGGTGCATTCGGTTGGTTTCCATCTCCCTCGCTTGCTGAGCTTCATTATGTACCATTAGCTTCACAATGTCAGCCAATTGTTTAGAAACTTGGTACATAATGTTGTGGAAGCCCAAGTCGATATGTTGTCTAATAAAAGACGTGGTCATTATAGTTGGACTTTCAAATTGGCTAGATTCTTCCATGACTTGGGTTGATGGAGGAAGTGGAAGAGTATCCACCGATGTAAGAATACCCGAGGAAGATGCTGGTTCGTTGTTCCTTCTGGGATGATTTTGTTTATGATGTGGACTGGACTCGAGGTTCATTTTCTTACCGGACCTTAGATGCATACGCCAAGAATGATCATGACCTGGAGAATCAAACTTTTCAATTAATTCACCTATGGTCCCACTGGGCGTGCCAAATTTGTTCTCGGCCCCAATTCCGCTATCTGCCGTTGTATCAGTTGATGAAATCAAAAGACAAATTGATTCCTTAACTCAATCGATTTGGGCTGGAAACGGAACTCTAATCTCCAGCAATGGGTTCTCCAACTACTCCAGAAAGCATTAAGACGGTGGTTATGGTAAACTAAGAGGTAAGAAATATGAATATAGTCGAGTAAAGTAAAGGATAAAAGGAAAGTAAAGAATAAAAGATAAAGATAGATCAATTTTGATGTGTTTGATTGATTGTGTCCTTCGTATATACAAAGAATGAGTATTTATAGTACAAAAAAGGAAGAAAAAATTGTACAAACGTGTCCCCCTATGTCGGCCATCAAGTAACTCACTAAGCTCAACGGCTAACTATGGGGAGGTGGTGTCGATTTTCTCGCCCTCTACTCTTCTTGCTCGAATAATGGCCCTCTCTATTAGGTGTTCTTGGTCGTTACCGCTTTTAGGGATCCGGAAACCCTTTTGACTTGGTCGTTGAGGCGTTTGCATCTGAGTGGGTCCCAGTCGTGCCTCTAACCAACAACTTCGGCTAAGATGCCTTAGTAGCCGATGAAGTTCTTGTAGTCGAGGGCTAGGAGTAAATTCGGCTCCGGATAGTTCGGTTGTCACTGAATTCGGCGGAACACTTAAATTATTTTTGAGTGCTCACAATTATATATAATGCATATTCAACTAAGGCTAGCCAGTAGGCCGGGTCAGCCCGGTCCCGGCCTAGTCTCGCCCCGAACCCGACTTTTTTTTAAAAAATGTGGTATCGGTACTCGAACCGGGACGGGACATGGTCTCGTTCCGACCCGTCCCGCCCCATTCCCACCAGGCCCGACCCGATTTCGCCCGAAGACCTCCTTTGCAAAAATTTTGTTGCACCAACGACCATTTTACATTTTGGTCGTTGTGCAATGGTCATTTTTTGCCTCCCCCCTCTCCCAACCCCCCTACCCCCTTAATATTTATTTTTAACTCATAAATTATTATATTTACACTTTAACCCAATTTCACAACTATAAATACTTCATTTTCTCTTCATCTTTCTCACAAATCTTCCTACAATCTCTCCAATCTTTCAATCTATCTCTCTACAAGTCTACATTATCTACTAAATATTCAATTTTCTTTATTCATTTGGGGTGAAGTTGGCAACTAGCTTGAGGATCTTCCATCGAACAAAGTTTTAATTTTCAACATCTCGATTACACGTCGGCGTTTGGTATATTCATGCATTCATTAAATTATTATTGTATGTTTATTTTATTTAGCGCACTTAATTTCATTTACTCTAATTATTTATTAGTATAAGTATAAATTTATAATGGAAGGATTTAAACGTATGCTTAAGTGTAGGGGTCATGCTTCTTCTAGTAGGGGCAACACGGGCAAGGGTCCTATTTCTAGACAGAATCATATTCCTACACAGGATGATTTTGTTGAGACTGAACATTTTCCTACAATACCATTAGATTTAGACGAGGAGCTATTTTCTGGAACTTAAGAAGACTTTAATTCAGACGATAATCTAGATGATACCTACTAATATAGATGACAACACACCCACTAGTGCACATTCAACTGAAATGCCTCCTATTCCCCCTAGTATGAGACGATGTCCAGTAAAACGACCATTAAAATCATATGCATAGACATTTTTTTATAGGGACATAGAGAATCAAGTAGCTAGATGTAAAATTTGTAAAGATATTTTAAAATTTAAAACTGGAAAAGGTCACGGTGGGACAAGAGGTTTAATGAGACACGTATCAAGGGCTCATCTAGCTAAGTATACCCAATATGAGGCTTCAAAACCGGGTGCGCAAACGTCCGCTCCATCGGGACATGGTTCACATATTGTCCCGCACCAAGTACAGGGTCAAATTAACCCTATGACGGAGAGAATTGTAGGCCCTAAATACGATAAACATAGAGATAAGGAAGCAATAACAAAATTAGTTGTTGTGGAGGGTTTGCCTTTTTCATTTCCTTATTCTCCCGGTTTTATTCATTACATTAGAGATATGTATAATTCTGCTTTTAACGGTTTTCTAGATCAACTGTTAACAGAGATGTATTTAAATTTGCACATGAATATCAACAGTATTTACGTTATTCATTATATCATTTTAATGGCAAAGTGTCTATCACTTCTGATATAGGCCGTAGTACTAACAACCATGATTATTTAACGGTAACCTGTCATTGGATAGATTATAAATGGTCTATGCAAAAATGTATCTTAGTGTATAGATATATAGATGATAGGTACACTGATACTTTTATTGCAGAAAATATTTATCAAGTGTGCGATTATTACGGAATAACTGATAAAATTATGACTATTACATTAGATAACGCTTCTTCTAACAATTACACTATTACAATTTTAAAAAATAGTTTAACTCCATCTTTTCCAAATCATTTTCATATAAAATGTGTGTGCCGTATATATAACTTAGTTGTAAAGGATGACCTATCACTTTTTGAAGACATTCTTAGTAAAATACAATTTGCTATAAACTTTATTTTTAAAAATAATAGAATACAACGAAGAAAAGAATATAAAAAAACTTGTCACGATTGTCAACTACCTTATAGAAAAATTCTAGAAGAAGTACCCACTAGGTAGAATTTTTTTACGAGTAACTACTTGTTGCTTATGACTATAGAAAACCTATAACTTTATTTTTTAACTCTGATAATCAAAATTCAGCTGATATTGTTGTAGATAACGATTGGGGAAAAATTTCAGAACTTATTGTATTTTTAGAGAAATTTTTTCAAGCAACAAAAAAAAAATTCGGTATATATTATCCTACTATTTCAACTATGTTGTTTTATATAGCTCTAATATTTTTACTTCTTAATGAATGTATGGATAAATCAGCTTATAAGGTAGCTATTAAAAAATATTTATCAAAATACAAAAATATTTTATTCCTATTCCCACTATTTATATTATTGGTGTTGTATTAAATTCGACTATTAAAATAGACGGTACTAAATCACTTATTGAAACTATTTCGATTGTATAGAAGTACTACCACCTCCAAGTCCCAAAAATCCAAATCACCCACCACCTATTGAACAAACTAAAGAAGAAGTATTCTATAGCGTAGAAGACGAATGCAAAAAAGTATATAGGTTTTACCAACAAGAAAGTGCTAGCAACCTACCAGCTTCCATACTATCTTCTTTTTCTTCAACACAACCTCACAAAAGACATGTTGTTTCTGCAGCTAGTATTGAAAGTCTCAGAAATAGAATGTGCGGTCTTACCGCTACTAACCAAATTAGCGAGTTTGATATTTTTGTTTTGCAGGGTTATGTACTGTACCAAGCAGTTCTCAATGAAGAAGGACGTGGAGACTTGCTGAAATACTGGAGGGGGAATGAGAAGACCTTTCTGACACTTTCAATGATGGCCCGATATATTTTGAACATTCAAGCGTCATCAACGGCGTCTGAAAACGCTTTTTCTGCCGGTAGATATCAAATAGGATAGCACATACACTCATTAGCCGGAGACAGCTTGGAGATTGTAGTATTATTCAGAGATTGGATACGAGCGGAGCGGAGAAGGTGTGGTCAACCGGAGATCAACGAAGAAGAAGACGAAAACTACAACGAAATCTTATCCGAATGTGGTGGAAGCGACGTGGAGCAATTTGACCAATAAATATCAATTTCAACCGAAGAACCACAGGAAATTATCAAGAAACTAGAACATATTTTTTTCAAAATGTAATTTTTTTAATTGCAATTTTACTATGTAATTTGTAACTTTTGAACAACACCACAAAGTTGCAATTTTGACAATTGTATTTGTATTACAAAAAAAATTATATGTCTATTAAATAATATAAGAGGCACAAAAACAGTATTGAGATGTTTTTATTACACTATATTGCTTAATTATTGAGTTATATATATATATATGTTATTTTTAAAATTAAGTGGAAAAAAACAAACGATCCCGATCCCAATCCCGCCCCTCCCCCGTACCGATCCCGCCGGTTCCGACCCGACGGACCCGATACCAACCCACTGGCCACACTTATATTCAACTGTAGCCACGCATACTAAAAGGGCAATTTGGTGCACTAAGCTCTCCCGCTATGTGCGGGCCAAGAAAGGGCCGGATCCATATCTAAAGTCGTTGATTCATTTGTATATATATAATAATATAACATCTATAGGTTTTGTTACTCTCTCTCTAGCTCTGTTTGTGTATCTGAGAGAGATGGGGGAAGATGGAAGAGGAAAAGGAGAAACTCTGTATCTTCCATTGTTTGAGTCAAAAGCAGCAAGAGGAAAGAATGTGTACAAGTTATTTGTTTCTACTATGTTTGTGGGTATTTGCTTGATATGGATATACAGATTTGTTAATATACCTAGGAGAGGTGAATCTGGAAGATTGGCATGGATAGGCATGTTTTTAGCTGAGCTTTGCTTTGGTTTATACTGGATTATCACTCACTCTGCTCGTTGGGATGTTATATATCGTTATCCTTTCAAGAACCGACTCTCTCACAGGTTCGACACAACGCATAAAAAGTTCACTAAAATTTTAACAAATTATATTTTGAATTTGTAATCTTAAGATCGAGTTGAATGGATTTAACAATGAAAACATTAGAGTTTGAATACATCGACTTTAAATTCTGAAATCTCATAGGAATTAAAGTATCCTTGGTCTCTGATTCACCTTTTTCTTTTTGACTTGATACAAACCTTATAAAATAAAGAAGATTTTTGAAACGTGTGATCCAAAATAAGTATTAGATATTTGTATAGTTATAAATTTACTTTTAAATATAGACAATCTTTTTTTAGATAAACTAATCCTTCCTTTCCGTTTAGACGACGCGGATTTATAATTGAAATATTATTTCCTCTGTTTCATTTATTTATCATAATTTGATTGGACATAAAGTTTAATTTTTTAAATTTTATGGTCTTAAACTAAAATAAATATGTATAATGTATCAAAGTAAAATATCCTTTAAACTTATGATATTAAACATGCCATGCCATGTAATCTTGAAATTAAGAAGTTGTTAGGAAAGAGATTTTCTTTTTGTAACATATTAAAAAAAAATAAGACAAACAGAAAGTATTAGTTTTTATTAGAAACTACCATAAATAATTTGATTTGTTGAGTTTGAATTTTATCGTTTCTCTAAACTTTTAACACATATATATAGTTCAAATCAAAATTATTGAGTTCACTTAACTATATCCGCTCGTGGTTTTCACTTCTTTAAGTTGTTTGCAGATACGAGGAGAAGTTGCCAGGTGTGGACATATTCGTTTGTACAGCAGATCCAATAATGGAGCCCCCAACACTGGTGATTAACACAGTATTGTCAGTTATGTCATATAATTACCCTCCTGAAAAATTGAGTGTTTACCTGTCTGATGATGGGGGTTCAGAATATACCTTTTATGCTCTCTTTGAGACCTCTCAATTCTCTAAATATTGGATACCTTTCTGCAAGAGATTCAATGTGGAGCCAAGGTCCCCTGCTGCTTATTTTGAAGATAATGCCTGCAATTTAGATGATAAAGTGTTTGTTCAAGAATGGTCCAATACCAAGGTATGAAGAACTTGCCTTTTTTTAAAATAAAAAAAAATTGAAAATTACTACTAGTAGAAGTGCAAATAGGCGAATTGGGTCATTCAGGTTCAAACCATGGAGTAATTAAATTCAACAAAGAATCATAACTTTAAATTTAGACGAGAATTGGTCAATTTTGCTACCTCTACTAAGTCCTAACACTAAATGGGTGTGTTCCTAATAAACTTTTTTTCAGAAATTATATGAAGATATGAAAACCAGGATTGAAGCAGTCATGGAAAGTGGTAGCATCCCTAATGAAATTAAGGCTCAGCACAAAGGTTTCTCAGAATGGAACTCTAAAGTTACAAAGCAAGATCACCAGTCAATTGTTCAGGTAATTGCTACTCCAGTATATAGTTTTGTGTTACTCTAGCAGTTTTTAAGGTAAAAAAGGGAAGATAAAAACTAAATGTTATTTGTGTCTTTTCAGATTCTAATAGATGGAAGGGACCATAACATGGTCGACATGGATGGAAATCGACTTCCAACACTTGTCTATATGTCACGAGAGAAAAAAACAAAGTGCCCACATAACTTCAAGGCTGGATCAATGAACTCATTGGTAAATAAAGCAATGAAAATTTATGTTATCATCAGTAATTTATTATCACGATATTTGAAAGGATTTAAGTTGTATGCATTGACAGTGTAATTATTATTTTTACGTGCGTAGATACGAGTTTCGTCACAAATAAGCAATGCACCTATCATTCTTAACTTGGATTGTGACATGTACTCAAACGATCCTGATGCAATTCGAGAAGCATTGTGTTTCTTCATGGACGAAAATCAAGGGCACAAGATAGCCTACATTCAGTATCCTCAACGTTATAATAATGCAACCAAGAATGATATTTACGGAAATGTGGCTCGAGTTACTCAGGAAGTAAGTTGTAAAAATGATGTTTTAAATTTCGCGATAACCATTTCTCAACTCTTATTGTTGTATCAAAATGAAGTACTATTATTTGCTTTCTTATAAGACATTTTGATGAATTTAGAAACTCTGAATTTTCACATGTAGATTGAACTTGCTGGGTTAGGAGGTTATGGAGCTGCTCTATACTGTGGCACTGGATGTTTTCACAGAAGGGAAAGTCTTTGTGGCAGAAAATTCTCTGAAGATTATACTGTTGAATGGAATAACAAGGAAGAAACATCCAACTATAAAACTGTGGAAGAATTAGAGGAAGCATCAAAAGTTGTTGCAAACTGTAGCTATGAAGAGGGAACTCAATGGGGAAAACAGGTACTAATTCTTTATCCATGCATAAGCATTTGCATGAATAGATACCGCCGAAGGCAGAGGTGGATCTAGAATTTCTAAAAGATGTGCATCACCAAAAATGGAGAAAAAATGTATTAAGTGGGAATTGATCCATAGCACTTTGGATAAATAACTTAGTATTCAACCAAGGGCACCATTTAGCTTCTTTAGAGTATGGGACCAACTAATAATATTAGATCAAATTCTAGGAAATTTATGTAAATTAAATACCAAAAGGGGAGCCTTGGAGTAACTAGTGAAGTTGTTGTCATGTGACTAGGAAGTCACGGGTTCAAGCCGTGGAAACAGTCTCTTGCAGAAATGCAAGGTACGGCTGCGTACAATAGACCCTTGTGGTTCGGCCCTTACCTGGACCCCACACATAGCGGGAGCTTAGTACACTGGACTGTCCTTTTTTTATGTACAAAAAATATCTAGTTTTACGGAGAGATCATGGGTTCACGTGCACTATAATTTGGGCCTAAATCCGCCCCGGCCGAAGGGTGTAGTGGAATGGTAAAGATTCCTCCTTCTTGATAGGATGAGTTCGAGCCCTTAGATTGGAGTCCTCCTCGGTAGGAAGTGCAAATAACCCCTTTAGGGCTTTCAATAGTGCAAAATTAGATTAGTCGGACTAATTGGTTTCAAAAGCAGGAAGCTTGAAGCCAAAAAAATATACACATAAGCACATTCTAAAAAAAGATGATATTATATGTTTGATTTTTTAAAATTCTTGATTTTGTTTCCAGATGGGGCTGATGTATGGGTTTCCGGTAGAAGATATAATCACAGGATTAACAATCCAATGTAGAGGATGGAAATCCATGTACTATAATCCAAGTAAACCTGCCTTTTTGGGTGTTGCTCCAACAATCTTAAATGTTGCACTTGTTCAACATAAGAGATGGTCAGAAGGCATGTTCCAGATTTTCATATCCAAATTTTGCCCCTTCATATATGGCCATGGTAAAATCAAATTGGGTGCCCAAATGGGATATTGCATTTACCTTCTTTGGGCCCCTGTATCTGTTCCCACATTGATTTATGTGTTGGCTCCTTCTCTTTGTCTGCTTCATGGCATCCCCCTATTTCCAGAGGTAATCAATTTTTTATGTTCTTTTACTTGTTTGGCAATTCAAAATGAATAATCGTTCCATTAGCACAATGTTTTTCTTGTTGAATTACGTGATCATCTAAGGTAAAAGCTTAAACTATAAGAGAGCACAATTGTTTTTTTTTTTCTTTGGTAGAGAGCACAATTTTATTATTCCTTAATTCTGTCTTCAATCCACATCTTTATGTGCCAGTCTTACTTTTTACATGGGCCATCACCTCTGATCATATATCATGTTAAATTGTGGGTCAATCTCATCTAAAAGCTTAAAGACTTTTTTCATCTTTGGCTTGTCGGCCAAACTTAATTAAGGGCGCTAGCCCAAACATACAAAATATATATACTGATTATGTTTATTTATGTATATTATATGTATATTTGTATTTAATATACAAAATCTATACATTTACTGGCTATTATTGTTTTGAGTGTTCCAAAATGTAATTATCCAAAGTTTAAATCATTATATAGAGCACATTTTATTTACTTGATTATGTCTTCACCACCTATTATGTCGCAGATGTCAAGCCTATGGTTCTTGCCTTTTGCATATGTTTTCACCGCCAAGTTCGCGTATTCCTTGGCTGAAGCCATGATTTGCGGTGAGACACCTAAGTCATGGTGGAACTTACAGAGAATGTGGTTGATTCGAAGGACAACTTCATACTTCTTCGCGTTCATAGATGCAGTGATTAAGCAATTAGGCTTTTCTCAGACAGCGTTTGCGCTCACAACAAAGGTCGTAGACGACGATGTCCAGAGGAGATACGAGAAAGAGATCATGGAGTTTGGAAACTCATCTGCTATGTTCACCATCACTGCCACACTTGCATTGCTTAATCTAGTTAGTTTCATTTGGGGAATCAAGAAACTTGTTATGGCTTCAGCATTAGAAGGAGTACTGGAAAATGTTGTGTCACATGTCATTCTGTGTGGATTAATAGCTCTAGTGAATGTCCCAGTGTATGAAGCACTCTTTTTCCGCAGAGACAAGGGAAGCTTTCCATCTTCTGTTCTATTTCGGTCTGTCGTCCTAGTATCAATAGCATGTCTGTTACCTATTTTTTAGATTGTATTAGGACATGAGATATGGTTAATTAATATGTAATCAAATAGTTTTCTTTTACCACCAAAATTGTGGTAGGGTGGTGTGTTCTTCCATCCTTTACTAGAGGTTTCCGTTTCGGGTTCGAGCCTTGATAATTGAGCCGCCTTTGGTAGCAGTGCTTCACTCTCAAAGTGGTACTTTCTAATGTGAATCCAAATTAGTTGGATCACAAAAGCGAGTATTGAACATCGAATGGAAAACAAAAATTAATTTTCTTTTTTTACCTTGGTGCTTGGTCAACTTGACCTGTTATCTCCAACTATTATAGTTACTAGATAACTCTGAATAGTATCATATTGAATTCCATGCTAACAGCTCATGATCAAGCTCATGCAAGAGTAGTAGTTATTGAAAGAAGAAGAAAATGAGCCAAACTGAGCTCTTTCACTTGAACTGTAAGAATGAAATACAATGAAACAGAAGCTGGAAACATCTAAGCTATATACCACTATACGTGCCTACTAACTTAGGGGTCGTTTGGTTTTAAGACAAGTTATGCTAGGATTAGTTATGTTGGATTAGTTATATTGGGATTAGTTATCCTGATATTATTTCTTATTGATTGTTTGGTTTATTGTATTAAAAGTAACATGCATTGCAAAAAAATTTAGAAAAGGTTGTTTGTTGACAAAAATACCCTCCACCTTATTTAGTAAAAAAAAAAAGGTTTGAGGGACCTCAGGGCTATTTTGGTTATTTTCATTGTTTTATCCTAGGATAATTAATCTTGGAATTGTTATTTCACCATCTGCCAGGGATAACTTATTCCGGTACTATTTTTAATTCTTGGATAACTTATTCGATGATTAGTAACCAAACAATAGATAAGGCGATACTAAATTTTTATCCCATGACTATTTTTTCTTATCCATCATACAAAATGACCCCTTAGTTACTATTTACTAAGATTGAATATGTACAGATATATCCCCTAAAAATTAGTTACACTTAACTACCCTGGCACATCATCACTAGTCCCCCCCCCCAAGCTAGAGCATGCAACACATTGAGTATTCCCAGTGTCGGGTCTAAACGCGCATGCAGAGACTAAAGAACTCCTTTTCTATCAAAATATTCAACATTTCGAAAAAAAATCACTGATTACCCATAGTCATGAATAGAATAATTGAGGGAAAGATATTACGGTGATAAAAAAAATGACTGACAAAAGATAAATTGGCTAGTTCTCATTATTTAATTAAGAAATCCAATTGTTGGTCATTAGAGAATACAAAAGAAAGAATTTTAAATTTACAAGATACGATCTATCTTGATCTAAACTGTCAATTCCAGCCTTTACCAGACCAACTACCTAATACTACGCAGGCTCATCAAACAACGTTTTTTAGCTTTCTTCAAGATTTTGCCCGAACTGTTCAGCTGATTCCCACGCGTTAATTTATCCTTTCTCTTAGGGTAGGACTTACTGAACAACCACCCCGGTTGGTATTGGTGTTTGGGAATAGGAATGGCTTCCGAAATTCCCTTTAGCTCTACGGATGATTAACAAGACAGGATCCAAGCGGTAGATGTTCCAATGATGTCAACTCAAAGAAGATTCGAGGGGCGTTCATCCACTTGATTGGTTGGAGAGGGGGCCTTCCACTGCACCATAACGCTAATTTGACTTTTAATTATATTAGTCGCTACCGCACTACAACTAGCATAGCAGCCTGCGGAAAAATCTCGCCAGCCCCTACTCCTAAGTTGGAGCAAGAAGCAAGGGATTGAGCGCATCTTTCCCCTTTCTATTAGTAGTAAGGTTATCAAAAGGCTTTCTAATTGCAGGGGAACTAACGTGACCTTACTTCAACTGGCTGAAAGGCGCTTCACCTTAAGATCTGGTACCTTTCTTTTTGTGGAAGATCCTAGCATCCTTGGATATAAGTCGTCACTCTTTTCAATCTTAGTAGAAGTTTTAGCCGATGAGGATATCTCAGCAACCTACTCATTGGTAGTGAAAAAGCAAGAACATAGATATGTTTACGAAGCCAAGAGCCACTCATCTGAGCTGGCGGATTTGAATTTTTCTATGCCGGTGCTCAAAGCAAGCACTTGCGCTTATTGTTTATTGGTCCAATGGCCTCACCGTTGGTTGTCCCTCTATTAAAATGCTGGGAAAGTGGCGGGGAATTAGTGGAAACTGCTCATACCTTTCGGATGATAGAGCAATTTGGATATAAAGCACTGTTGGGTAGACCATGGCTC
Source organism: Anisodus tanguticus (assembly GCA_034509755.1). Lineage (NCBI taxonomy): Eukaryota > Viridiplantae > Streptophyta > Magnoliopsida > Solanales > Solanaceae > Anisodus > Anisodus tanguticus. The sequence continues at coordinate 30,121,297 of CM067558.1, forward strand.
CAACCAGGTGATTCATGACATGGCTAAAAAAGGAACCATACATGACACTCTCGCGTCATACGACTCCGTCCCGGAAGCAGGACCTTCCCTTTCCTTGACCAACGGGCCCTCACACCAACCCAATCTTGAAAGCTGAAGTACGTTTGGGGAATGGAAGAACAAGAACATTTTTTTATCACCAAAAATAATAACATAAGACCTGTTTTTATGGGAACAATGAATTGGAAGTCTGTTGTTACCGATCTTATCTTTCCTAGGTATGGACAAGACAAAGAAAATTCTTTTTAGTCTTTCATTTTTTTGATGATATCTATAAGAAAGATGACTATTCAAACCTCAGAGTATTCTGATGCACGTGCTTTGTGAAAATTCTATCTTCTGCACAAGACAAATGAAGTTGAAGAAAACAAAAAGGCAGGTTTATGGTGAGCACATGTACAACAGAAAAGGGAGCTGGAGGAGAAGCGCTACGAAGAACAAGAAGTTCTAAAGTTTAAGGATGAATTTCTACCAGGTGATGTCGAAGCGGAATTCATTTTTTATTTGAGGTAAATTCAAAAATGTTTGAATTGTATAATCATCAATTACTGACATTGGTAAGCGACCTAAAGCGATTTGATTATAATTCAATTCCATAGCTCTTCGATCGCTATATTCTTGCGATAGTGAAGGCGTGGATCATCCTCTAAGAGAGAATAGATGCGAAGGTCTCTGAGATAATCGCTTTCTACTATAACAAAATAGTTATCTACTAGCCATATTTTCTTTCTGTGATAATGTCGTAGCGTAGGACTCCAAGAATTTTGCTAGAAAAAGAGGTTATTCCATCTAAGGCATAAGATGAACCGAGTAATCCAACCAAATATGAAAGTGTCGACTATGGCAGAAAGGTAGGGGAATCCAAAATCGTTGGTCACCAGTTGCTCGCTAATGAGTACCGCGTCTTCCCAGTGAAGTAGAACCGTCTTCATGGGGCCTCAATGATTCCGGTGGCAATTCCATTGTTGATAGATAGGGAGAATGCCGCTTTAGATTAGAAAAGACAAATTTGACATTTTCATAGTATAAAATAGACTTCTTTTTATTATATTTTTATTATATTTATAATTTATATTAAATTAAACAAAAATTTTATTATTAAAACTAATAAAAGAAACCCTCAAATCATTATATATATATATATATATATATATATATATATACTGGGGATGTCTCTTAGTAATGTCTAATGGCTACTTGTGTGATTTGGAATAGAGTAATTAAAATCTTCTAGGTAAAAATGAAAAAGCTCCATCTAATAACTTTTATGAATATATACTAGGTTGCACAAAAGGTTGTTGTTTCACTAAAAGATACGTATCTACGTTCGAATGTAACGAAAGCAAAGATACGTATCTTTTAGTGAAACTCATTCCTTCTTTTCCACGAGAAAGTTTACTTAGTCTAGTCAACGAAACTAGCAAGCCTTGCCATTCAGATGAAATGAATATCATCCTAATGAAAGCCTGATTTTTTCCTTATCAATATCAACTAAAGGAGCGGCCAGTTGGTGCACCAAACCCCGATCCAGCGCCACACATTCTCCAGGTCCGAAGAGATCCAGTGCCCAACTACCAACTATGAAAAAGCCCACTTACAGCAGAGATTACCATAAAGTAGCGAAAGGAAAAAAAGGACTGATGGTTGGCTCAGAAAAGAGTAAGCTCACATCATGGAAGTTGAAGGCAATGAAAAGCGGAGGAGGTCAAGCTTGATTACTTTTTCTTTTTTTGGATTCCGATTGAAACTAGTCTAGTCTTCGCAGCTTTTCTAAGAAGTTTTGTTCCTATCATTAGAAATATCTCTTTCTTCTAGTCATGTGTCTTAAAAGCGACTTACTTCCATTTATTTATATGTAATTGTTGAGATCAGGCCTACAAGATGTATTCAACAAACCCCACTCAACTGCGCAAACTAAGCCTTCCATTGACAAGTAATAAAGCGATAAGTAGAGTATCATTCTCAAGAGATTTGTACCTGCTTTTTTCGTTATCTAACATACCATCAAAAACAATAATAGTATGTCTGAGTACTGGATACTCAATAAATGTCTGTTGGCAAGAGTTCATATAAGAAAATAATAATCGTCATGAAACAATATCATTGAAATAGTAAAGATTCAATAAGCAAGTGTAAATCATGGAGACTCGGTAGAGATCAAGAATGATGTAATTACTCATTTCGTGTTCATTATGTTCATGAATTGTATCATGCCAATACAGGCTCAATCCATAATCAATAGATGTGAGATCCACAATTGGACACTGCGATGCACCGGAGAGCCAACTCATGGCTGTCATCCTTTAGAATGGCAAGGTTGTTTGATGCACTAGGATCCATAACAACTACTCATCCTCCAGAATAGCAAGCCACACAATTCAATATTACTCGTTTCATATAGTTTTGTCAATTATGGCACACTAGTCGAATCATTCATTTTCGTTCATATCCAGCTTCCCATTAATAAGGGTATTTCAAAGCTGTTATTCAATTTAGGAATCATATTTAGAAAATCATTCCACTCGAGTTTCATTAATCATTACTCATACTTAGGGTAAATCATATTAAAATCATTGTTTGAGTTTCAAGTTCAACAACCCATACTTAGGGTAAATTATGTGCACATACATATGTCATATTGTAAAATAAAATATGGAGACTCAATGCGAGCTTGTCATGTACGTGCATAAAGCCTTGTTCAAAACACTTTTATTATCAAAAGAGGTTTTCGAAGCAGACATATCTCAAATCCCACTAAACTAATCCAAACGCAAGCTCTAACAATCACTCTACATTCAATTGGAGCGACAAAGATTAAACTTAATTGAATTCTAAACTCTCATCTTTTTCATGAAACTAAGGTTCAAGCCTAGGATGGTGTTCTTCAACATGAAAACCAACACCTGATGTTCTAACCTCTTCCTATAGTCTATACTATCTCTAATTCATCCAATGAACGTTATAAGAGAATAAGGGTCTTACCTTTTGAAGTTTCTCAAAAAATTCTCTTCAATTGACCTTGGGTGGATTTTCAACAATATATGGATTGGGATAATAATCTAGCGTTAATCCTTAATAATTTAATGTAATATGATCATAAGATGATAAAGAACTCACTTTGGGTGTTTGGGTATGAGCCTTGACCGAAATATCTCTCCAAAGCGAATTTGGATTTAGGATTTCCAAAATTTGGTACTTATATATACATGGTCAGGTCCAACATATGGTGGACATACAGTTCGTATGTCCAACATACGTCCCGTATGTGGCTTCCGTATATCAAGTTCAGAGACTTAAGATTTTCATCTTTCAGGTTCCAACACATGGTACGACATGTTGTCCGTATGTGGTCTTCATATCTCAACTCATGAGACCTTGAATTTTCAATCTTGAGTACTTTCTGTAGACCCCACCTGAGGTTCATATGTTTAACATGCGGTCCACATTTCAATAGCATCTTGACCAAGATTTTCATTTTGTTTCTTTCGGTTGTTTTCAGCTTCAGTCTTTTTGTACATTTGGTACGTGCTTAGACCATGAATTTCACATGTGAATACGCATTAATTATTATAGTTCGAATCTAACCACAAGCATTTAGTGCGTTCAAACTTACAAAGTGTTCCAAAACGCTCCTAAACCCCTCGTGACCCGTCCTCCTTACATGCAAGTCATAAGTTACCAAATGAACAGACATGAAGTCTTAGAAGGTTAAAGGGAGTTCTAGAATTCAAAACGATCCAAATGTACGCAAATTAAATTGAGTGAGAGAAAACTTTCCTTAACAACATATAGGGTCTCCACCAAAGCCGATGATGCCTCAACTTCATTCTCTCTTTTGCCTGACACTGCAAAACAAAAACAAAAAGTAACATCACCAGTGGCGGAGCCAGATTTTATTAAGGGTTGTCAAAAAATTATAGTTATGTTGCAACCTAGAATCGAACATGCAACCATAGGGAATTTTCGCAATCCCTCAAACACTACGTTGAAATCTTCAACTTGTGTCAAGAGGTGTCAACACTAATATATATACCTATAAAACCAAAATTTGGTCTATCTATACAATGTAATTTTCTGGCGAAGGGGATGTCGCTTGACACCCCTCGGCCAAGAGTATCTCCGCCCCTGAACATCACATACTATCTAAGAAAAAGTAAAAGTTAACTAAAAAGAAAGAAAATTGAGTTGCCTCCCAACAAATGCATTAGTTGAAGTTGTAGCACGACTTGTACAACTTCATCACTTTTTCCTCCACTTTGAGGATATAAATTGGCTCCTCAACTTTGAGTCAAGTTTCCGACTATTCTCTTGGGGCGGTAGTACAAATTGAACGAGGTAATGAGTACAAACTTTGTCTAAATTTTATTTTTTCATCAGAAGTGACTGTTTTTTAATGGGTTTCTTACACAGATGTACTACCCAACATAACAATTTTCACCAGTCGTATCCCAAAAAAGAATTTCATTCAATGTAGCCCAACATTAACCAGTTTTCTCCAAAATTCAGCGCCATTCCTTCACTTTATTTCTCTATATCGTTTGCTCCAAAACTCAGGCATCAATATCATTCCCAAACACATAAATAAGACCCATACTATATATAACAGCACGTTTTTAGGTTCAATTTCCCGCGTGGGAGCTGACAAAGCGGTGGATGAAAATTTGTCAATAAACCACCAGCATCAACATACAATGTATAAGCACTATACAAAAAATATAAGAGATGTATATACATTCATATACACTATTATATAATACTTATACATCGTATATACAATGTATAACCATGTACAAATATTGTATAAATAGTGTATAACTGTAACACTCCATAAATTGAGGTTAGGTGTGAATGTGTTAAATGAGTACTAATGTGACATTTAGCATATGAAGTCCTATCAGAATGAGTTTGGGTGTAAATAGTTGATTTAAGATCAAGACGAATAGTGAGGTGCATAAGATTCGAAAGAATCGACTAAGTTTATGATAGGTCTGACTTCCGGCCATTATACGTGAAAATACGTTAAGTATTTGAAAAAACTTCAAACATGAAAGTTATATCACTTTGAAATACCTTTTCAACCATATATGGGCCAGCTCAATCAGAATTTCTACAAGGAATTATGACCATTTTACCATCGGGTGTATGCGCATAAAGTTTTGTGCTATGGTTGGGCGACGCCCAGCCATAGCATGACAAATCTGTCAATTGCATAAAGTTTCATGTGATGGTGAGGTGACGCAGAGGGTCCCCAAAAATGCAAAACTCAACTTTAATATATGAATTTCTGTAATTTAAGTCTATTTTCACTTCTACAAAATCCTAAGTCGAGTTTTTTCTCCTCTTCACATCCTCTCACACCAAGGTAATGTTATTCCATATATTTCTAAGAAATTATAACATTCCTACATGAATTATTAATAAAGATTAACACTAGTTCATCCTTCAAAACCTTAGATTTTTGAAAATTGAAGAAAGATAAATTGAAGGAGACTTTAGAAAATCTCTTAAAGGTATGATATTTGATCCTTACTGATGTTATTTAAGGATTTAGACTAGTGTACGGTATTAGAACGATGAGAATCCATGAATGATTCACAAAGTGTTCAAGAACACATTTTGGGCACGAAAAAGGCTTTGTTTTTTCGACAAGGGTGAGAACTCTTAAAATTTAGTTAAAATTCTAAAATTTATCATTAATAATCATTGTAGAATGATTTATTGAACTTGGAGGAATACAGTTGAGCGGGAATTAAGGTATGTCTCTTTTGAAAATCCTTTTTGACTATAAAGGTAACTTGTATGTCTACTTTTTAAAACTTTCTATTGAAGTATGTCTTTTTTCGAACATACTTTTCAACCTTGGTAATGGTTTCTTTGGCAATAGTGTGTGCGCGTGAGGGACAAGCCCACACTAAACCTTATATATATATATATATATATATATATATGCATGATTTTCCCCTATCAATGTATGATTGAAAGTTAATTATGAAGCTTTGAACTTTGAATATGATTTATCCCTATAAAGGATGTTTTTAACTCGATTTCTATGATTTTTATATCAAAGTATTTTGCCCTATGAACGGGTCCCGTTTAATGCAAATTGATAATGCTGTGAATTAAATTTCTAAATCGATTAATGATATTGGTATACCCCTATTAACGGGATGATGAATATAATTCAAGACTTGTGATTCGACTTCCATGGTATGATTGTGATTCAGCTATCATGCCATGGTTTTTATTGTTTGTGTTTGGCTTAGCTACTCGGGAGGAAGGGTAGTCACTATGGATCCTAGTGTGGTTTGCCTAGCCATTTGGGAGGAAGAGTGACCATCGAGGGTTGATAACACCAGCTCAATATATCTTCACCCCGAGAGCTGGTGCATGGTTCGAATATTGATGGATGATAAACTCGCCCTCTACTCTTTTTCACGTAAATACAAGGCTTTGGCATGTACTAAGATTTGAACTCGTGACATATGCTTAACTCACACGCTATGCTCTTACCATTGTACCAAAGCGTTGGAGCCTAAGCACTTATTTTATTTCTCAGCGTCTTAACTATCCAAAATGTTATCTAAATAAATCATTGGCTGCAAAAGTTATCTTGCATGGAGTTCTGGACTAGTACCATAATAACATGGCGAGTTGGAAATGACGGTTTCTAATCTTAATCCAAACCTAAAGATCATTAGGCTGTTAAAAGTTCTCTAAGACCCTGTTATTTGGTAGTTTAACAGATGTCAACAAGTATATAGCTGCCAGATACACCCATATTACACAAGTGAATAAGTTGATACCTTGGACCAGAAAATCTTTGCAAACAAAAATGACTGATAAAATTATTTAAAAAATTGAAGTTGATATGTGCTCTACAAACCACACGTATATGAAAGCAATCGAAAATAATTGTGAGAAATATAAAATACAAATTACATCACATAGGTACATCAAACATGTCGTTTTTCATATTTCTCCCCACTAACACAAGTTTATAGGACAAAAAGGACTTAAAGTGGTTCCTCGGTCTCCAGCACGCCAACCCAACAGGAGTTCTGAAGTTCGTTATGAATATGCATCATATATTCAACTCGGGCAGATAACCTCGTCAAGCTTCTGCATGGGGGCTTTGCATGCAGCAAAACCATTTTTTCTGCAAAACAGAACTTAAAAGATGAAATTCTAAGATAACAGGAAATGTTTCAGAGGTTCACCAGAGAAATGTTAGAATCTATTCAAGTATCACAGCCCAGTGGTTGGGTAAGTTAATCCAGCATTACAAATAGATCCAGATTCATAACTGTCCACAAAAAATAATTATAAAAGAAAAAGAACAAGCAACAACAACTACAAGAACAACAAAAAATTGGCTCCGATATTCCAAGACTAGGTTTGAGAACAGAAGACCAACTCTACCCAACTTTTGCCACAATGCAGCAGGTCACGAGAAGAGATAAAAAGGGCAGCCCGGTGCACTAAGTTTCCGCTATGCGCGAGGTCCAGGGAAGGGCCGGACCACAAGGGTCTATTGTACGCAGCCTTACCTTGCATTTCTGCAAGAGGCTGGTCACGAGAAGAGATACGATTGAAAAATGAAAAAATAGTATATTCTAAAATAAAATATCTGTCTACCTTTCTCCTTTCTTTCCAATACCGTTAACAAGAAAGAAATTACAAGTGATTGAGGTGGCAAATTATCAAAGTTGAAAAGAAGAGAACATGCTGGAATTGAAAGGGTAATTATCATTTGCTTCACTTCCCCCTTCAAAAAACCCCAAAAGAAAGTTACTATGGGGGTAGAAAGCACTGAATTCCTAATTGAAAGGGTAATTATCATTTGCTTCACTTCCCCCTTCAAAAAACCCCAAAAGAAAGTTACTATGGGGGTAGAAAGCACTGAATTCCTATTATTGGTTCTAATTCCAAGCTAAGAAGATATCTACTGTAACTGTTACATTTTCATCACCTGACCAATAACTTCAGACTTAAAAGAGAAGGTTCTATTCACCCAGAGGTCAAAATATAAGGAGTTAAAGACCCCCTTTTCAACACAAGAGTATAGGATCCTATGTACAGTCCTCAACTTATCGCAGATGCTCAACCAGAAGATCCCATGGCCAACTTAGAAGTTAGATCCATAATTTTTCTGATTAATAAAAAATATAGAATTTTATGCTTTCGCGAATAGGAAAGAATTGCATGCATCCTTTTAGCTATCTTTACTCTGTCCATTTTATACTAAGCCGCATAGGTTGGTGTTTATGAATTATTTTAAATGGGCAAGAGTTTTACCTATCATGGGAGGAGTTAGCCAGAATACACGAGACATAGGCACCACAAAATTTTATTTTAGTAGGTTTAGAAAGTAAAAATAAAATTTTAGAAAATATTGAAATATGAAAAAAAAATTGTATAAAAGATCATAAGAAAAAATTCTACAAAATTAATTAATCTATTTAGTAATATTTTTTTATCACCAAATATTATTATTAACAGAGCATTTTTTGTTTTGACAAGTCAAAGTTTCATTAATAAACACCAAGTAGGTGTCAGAAAAATTATAGAACATGTTATATAAACTATAGTCAAAAACAAAAGAAAATGTTGCCGCCTCATTATCCACCGAGTTTCGAAACTAGAAAACAATGAGTTTCCTAGTTATCAAAAAACATGTCCAGTGGCGTTCATGCAAGCAATCCAAGCCGTAAGAACGTGCAACAATTTTCTTGGATAGTCCAACGAGTACAACGTGCATGGTAACACCCCACTTATTCAGGCATTTGTCACAGAGACTTTAGCCTCATGATTGCTAGAGACGCTCAGAAGCTACCTAGACCTGGAACGATCTATAAGTCGAGTCCTAAACTCGGCTGAAGCTAATTTATTTGGTGGTCATCCCAGTTTAAACCCTCAACTTCATTGAGGTTCCACTCAATTTTGACTAGGCGCTTTGCGTGAAGGTTAGCCAACTTTGATGGAATATGCTTGGGCAAAATGAACAGTTCCTTTACCCTGTACAAGGTATGTGATCATCCTATTGATCTATATGTGTGTGCATGTCTATATATACGTATGTGTATATATACACACAAATTATTTTTTTATCAAATTTAATCTCTTGACTTTCACCAAATTTCAGCTCATTTAGCATCAACATCTTTTGTTGATCTTTAATATTGACTACTTGATTACAATAGATCTTCAAAAGTGTTTCTACGTTTATTTTCTCAAAAGTGTTTTTCAAAAAAACTACTTTTGGGAAAAGCTACTTTTACCTTCTAAAAAACAGTTTAAGCTACTTTCCAAAAGCACTTATTTTCTCCCAAAAACTTGGGCAAACGCCTCACTTTTTTAAAATCAAGCACTTTTGGCCTCCCAAAAGCTTTGGCCAAACAGGCTATAAGTATCCTCCAAGATGACCCCTCTTAAAACTTTTTTGATAAGCTTCGAAGATATTTTACATTTGTTGGCACGCGCTCATGTTTATCCTTATAACTTTTTCATTTTTTTCTGTTATGTTGTATACCCTGAACTTCTCCTTATCAACTTCTTTTTTCAAGGCATTATACAAATGCCTTAATATCAAGGACTATCCTGAAAAATATCTATTCTTCAGAAAATTTTGGGCCTCGTTCACACTTTTCCTTTCCAATGAACCCATGTTGTCTTCTTAAGATGTTTTCTTCACTGATACCTTTTCCAATATCTATTATACCTTTCGGTACCTTTTAGGCGTAGGACATTCGTATGTACTACTTCATTTCCTTTACAGCAGATTCCTCTTTTAGCATATTTATAGTTGAAGTGTGACCATCTCATCTAAAAGCTTAAGCTGTTAGAGAGAGCATACTTTTATTATTTAATTATATTCTCAACACGCCCCTCACATGCGGGCCTAATTCATTTTTATGGCCAAGCACGTGGAAATTCTTTTTGATAATCGGTGGCGATGACCTCTTCATGCTCTGGTACCATGTAATGGAATAAATCTTGGACCTAACTCAACCCCAAAATTTAGCTCATGGGGAGGATTGCCAAAGTCCATATAAGGAGACCATCCATCCCTTGAATGGCCAATGTGGGACTATTTCACACCCCACCTCATGCCCAAGACTAGGCATCTGGTGCGTGAACAATTTAATATGGAGGCCCAACATCGGAAATGAGAATTGGGATGAGTCCTCCACTGATACCATGTTGAAGTGTGTGACCATCTCATCTAAAAGCTTAAGATGTTAGAGAGAGCACACTTTTATTATTTAATTATATTCTCAACCTTTATATATTTTCATACTTTCTCTCTGAACTTTACACCGATCATTTATTATTTCTAGCAAATATTCTTCCCCCAGATGTTGCCCTATTATCTGGTATATTTAATTGTTCATATTAATCCATCAGTCTAGGTCCATATGGTGCTGGTAACTTTACAAAATATAAGTCTGCCATTTGTTGATATACTAGATTTGGCAGTATTCCTGTTCTTGCTTCATAAGAGCATTTTTGAAACTCACATGTGTAATTCTCAAAATAACACGTCGGATAGAGATAACTTAATCAGATTTTTCATAGAATTCTTTTTAGTTTTTCTTGTCGTTTATCTTCACTGTCCAAGCCTTGTCCTAGAGATTCAAACCTTATTCCATTTTCTAATACTGTTAACAAATCTCTTACTGCTCTTTTTCCTGCTAATTTATCCTTCAGAGTTTTGTGCTAATTCTTTATTTCATACACACATTCTGCATTCTTCCCTATAAGTATCCTTGCGCCCTATGAACATCCATTCCTTCTTTAGGAACACAACCACTGAGTTTCCATTTCATCCTTATTTTTAGTGCAATCTAAATTTGAATATAATTCAATAGGATACAAGCCTTCTTGTAATCACAGGTTCAAACCATATCTAGTTTTGTCACTATTTTGTCTTTTTATATAAAAGTTTCTTCTCTCTACATACTTTCAAATATAAGGTTCATCGTCAAATCTTTTTTCTGCATATTGCCAAAGGAGTACTTACATGCCTTCCTTCTAAATAAGGTTTTGGTATTTCTGGTTGTATAATTAATGCCAATAAAATAAACAGAAAATTTTAATCTAATGACTAAAATATTAGAATTAATAGAAAAGTTTTATGAAGAGAATCCTTTAGCATTTAGAGAACGAAGACAATATAGTGGAAAGATTACACCTAATTAAAAATATTTTTATGGAAGAACTCTTAAAATACTTAATTCGAGAAAGCAAAAGCCCATATAATTGTGCGAATTCTTTAGTAATTGAAGTTCAGAAAAAAGAGGAAAACCAAGACTAATTATTAATAGAGGTTTAAAGACTATAGTTATCCTCTGAAAAGAAAGGAACTAATACTGAAAAAATAAAAGACAGCAGGATATATTCAAAGTTCAATTGTAAGTAAAGGATTTTTCCAAATAGAATAGAAGAAGATTTCAAGGAATGTACTGCCTTTAGCGCACCACAGGGACATTATGAATGGAATGTTTTATGGGTTAGTACTATCAAAAAGGAAAGCAGAAATAGGGAAAGAAAAGATAGAATATTTAGGATTAATTATATACAGGAGCAGTAGTATTACAACCCCATATAGCAAAACGTGTTCTAGAATTTCCAAATGAATTTAGTGATAAAAAAAACAATAACACTTCTAAGGACACTTAAAACATGCAAATAATTTTATAGAAATGGAGCAAAATTAAGAGAGAACCTACAAAAAAATTAGAGGAAAAAAGAATTTAGTTGGAATAAAGAGGATACAAGGGAAGTAATAACAATAAAAGAGGCAATAAAAGAATAAAACCTATACCCTTGCCAAAAGACGAATATGAACTAATCCTAGATGCAGACGCTTCTGATAGGTAATGGGGAGCATTATCGCAACGACAAAGAGATGAGATAATACTTAAATATGCATCTAGAGGATTTAGAGGAGCAGACTTAAATTACAATATAAATGAAAAGGTTGTTAGCAGTAGTAAGGGCAGTTAAAACATTTGACATCTGGTTAATTAAAAAGGAGTTTATATTATGAACAGACAACACTTAAGTTAAAGCAAAATGAAATTAAGATTCCAGGAAGCATTGCTAACAGGAGGAGGATCAGGCGGCAGGTACTTTCAAATTGTAATCTCAAAATTCAAGTTGTCAAAGGAACTCACAATTTCCATGCAGATTTCCTATCCAGGAATAGTATCAAACCAAGGAAAACATTTTAGAAAAAGTATGCAAATTACAGGCAATGATGAAGTTAGCCCTTGAATAATCCAATTATCGGCTTGAAAAATGCAAAAAATAATTTCAGTAAAAAAAATATTGAATTTCATCTTAAAAGGATATAAATTCTCTTTACGGTGCTATAAAGAGCGAACTTGAAAAAAGCTCCAGAGCAAGGCATTAATATTATACCGTCCGAGGAGGTTAATAAACCAAAACCAAAACCAAAATCAAAATTAACATATAAACAAGGGGCTGCTCAAGAGAAGAAAAAAAGGATAGGATAATCATCTTAATGAGTATAACACAAAGGATGAGAAGTCCTCTTTAGAAACTTTAATAAGATCATACCCTTTGGATATGACAAGAAAAAAGAAGATTCATGATAAATAAAAAGATTAAAAGAAGTCCTGTCAAAAGAGCAATGATGGACATTAAGGACAACAATGGAGAAATTTGGAAAAGAGAAATCTGCTAGAAATCTTAAGTTCTATATAAGTAGGTGCGAATGAGAAGGAGAACAACAACTCAACAGTAACCTTATCTGAGTATTGTGTGTATCATTTCTCCAGTATAATTCTAAAAGCTTTTGTATAGCTCCAAGAAGTACTGGATAAGGAATCATACTTCTATCTTAATATTATTCATTCTTGGCTTAGATCTTTTATAAAACATAGTTTCCAATTAATATCCAAAATCTCCCAGGAACCAGAGACACATCTTTCTTTGATCCATTAAGGCCCTTTGAGGAATGTGTTCAGGCCAAATTTAGGATTGGTGAGACATAGGTTGTGGATTCAGGAAGATAGCACAGATATTAAGGAAGCGAAGTGGGCACAAAAGATAACCAACTAACTCAAGAATCTTTAATATATTCATGACAAGAGATTGTCTCTAGAATTCATGCTTCTTAAGCAACTATAATCTTTTTTTTTTACAATGGTATCATTACTGAAGTGGGGTCTGGGGAGGGTAGTGTGTACGCAGAGTCGCAGACCTTACCCCTACCTTGAGAAGGTAGAGAGACCGTTTCAGATAGACCCTTGGCTCAAAGAAAGATGAAAAAGAAGGCAGTAGCAACAATCAGAAACAACAAGATAATACAATAACCGAGGCTAAGAAACAACAGGCAGTAATAGAAATCTAAGAATACAAAATTACAATAATAATACTAATACTCCGGGAATGAAAAAGTAATGAAAAAACAGAAGAATTGAAACAAGAAATAGGTGTGGCAAGATTAACCATAGTAAAAGCTTATAAATAGAAATTAGAGCTAAATCAGTGATACTTTCAAGTCTTGAATTAGGATTTTTACATTTAGAGTCGTCATTTTCTTAAAAAATCCTGGTCCGTCATCAAAAAAAAATTATGTCTGAATAAGCAAATATTCCTCTCTATGAAGATGTATACTGTAGCAGCAAAATGAACTCAGTTTTAATTATGTGCAGATATTTAGTTAAGAATTAAAATATATAAAATAAAATGAGAGAGAGAAAGAGAGTGAGAAAGAAGTGGAAAACGAAAGTCATGGTAGTAAAAGTGCAAATCGAGTTATAAGATCAACTTACAGCTTGAGGTTTGCACGGGTCTGCTGCTTGCTTTATATTGGAATCAGCCTTTGTAGGTGAATCTGGATTGCCACCTGTTTTCTTCTCATTCCGGGCCTTGTTGAAGATTACTGTAAATCCCTCTGCTGAAGCTGGGTCATTGACGTCCCACTCACCAAACTTAGGCAATGGTTGACCCTTCTCCTGCTGATGATTAGACATGAAAAGGGAACAGGAACATAAATTATTACAACCATGATAAATACTCCACAATATATTGATGTAAGTGTGTAGTTGAAGCATGCACATATGAGTTCCTGAAGTAAGACTAATCGGAAATTTCTTTGATCCTTCTTATTTACTTCTCATAAAAAGTTATTTGATCTTAAGGAGAGCACATTGATCTTGTGTGCTAAAAAGGAGCTAGTTCCATAAAACGGTCATTCTACAAGTTCATTTATGCAATCTAACCATGGTCAAGTTCTCCATGTCTTCCCCCAAACCCTAATATCCAACCAAACAAAAAGAAACAACTAGATTTCCCTTATATTCTTCTCGTACGAACTGCAGCTCATATCGAATCTAATTTCAGAACATCTGAGTTGCATAGATCGAGGTACGTGACAAAATGATTGTTCTTCTATACATGGTACGGATCTAATTATAGGGCTTGCTCAGTGATTGGAATAATATACATTTGTGAATTTCCATGTGACAGGCTTATATCTATACGGGAAAATCAATAGTCTATCACACTATCACAACCCATTTTCTCTTCACAATTTTTCTTTCACTAACTGCCTCCCCGGCATTTATTTCACATAAATAGTTTAAGGGAATTAGCCAAATATCTGTAACCTGGCATCATAGTCATCCTCTGTGTAATAAGTTCATAAACCACTATGAGCTCAATCCCCGTAAAAGGGCCTCGGTATCTTAAGCAGATCAAGTCCCAAAGGCCATAACAGTCATATGATCCACCAACTTCTTAAAGATCTCAAATTAACTCCAACTCTGTGTGTGTGTGTGTGTATAACACCGTCAAGAAATGCATGGGCATAAAGGATTTATGCACTAAATATAAGAAGCATGAAGTAGAACTTATATTCATTAACAAGTAGTAAGCAATCTACACAAGGCACAACTGATGCTAATGCTAACTTATGCAAGTCAAATGAGAAACAATTACCAAGTCAATAGAATGTCCATATTAATTGCAAAAGTTACAATACAACTTGTATAAACAAA
Source organism: Anisodus tanguticus (assembly GCA_034509755.1). Classification (NCBI taxonomy): domain Eukaryota; kingdom Viridiplantae; phylum Streptophyta; class Magnoliopsida; order Solanales; family Solanaceae; genus Anisodus; species Anisodus tanguticus. Next base: position 30,136,365 of record CM067558.1, read on the forward strand.
AGTTTTAACTAACTAGAGCCTCACAATAGTAATTTCAATTTTATTAGTACTACTTTTGTTTCTTTTACTTCAATGCCTTTATTATGTTTGTTGTCAATACTTTTCCTTTCTCCAATATTTTCATCAAAGCTTTTGTACTTTTGTATTTTGCAAACCAGTTTTAGAAAAACACTCTTTTTGGTTAGACGCATGGAATTGGCTAAGCATTTTATTCGAACAAATATAGAGCCAGAATGGATGGTTTTGTGTCTATTACCAGTTCTTGAGTCGAGGGTCTATCAGAAACAGTCTCTCTACCCAGAAAAGGTAGGGGTAAAATCTGCGTACACCCCACCTTCCCCAAACCCCACTTGTTGGATCACACTGGGTATGTTGTTGTTGTACAGTGCAGCTATAAGGACACATCATAGCCCACCTAACAAATGCATACATACAAGTCCTACATCCAATTCCCTTTTTCCGTCTCAGCAATAGAAGACATCAAGTCCAACTTTAAATGTGATTAAACATAGTGCCACCAGTGTATACTTTACAAAATTTTGGTGACCCAACAAGTAAAATTTGAGAGTGGCACAATCTATAGTATACAACTTATAGGGCTAATCATCAGTAGATATAAACCATAATACCAGCTCTGCATTTGCAAATAAATTAAGCGAAATGAAAAATAGTTACCAAATGATGATAAAGAGAGACTACAAGAGGACCTTTAGTACTCCCTCCGTCGCAATCTGTTTGTCTTAGTTATTATTTGGACAGTCAAAAGATTTTTTTTTACCATAATTTTTTAAAATACATTCTATATTTGAATTCACACTAAACATTAGTTAGTTTGACCTCGTACTCTGAATTAAGCCAAACAAATCGAAACAGCGGAAGTAACAATTATGATATCAATTGTCGAATGAAACTAAATTTCACCCAAATAAACACCAACAACCAAAATACTTCTTTTTTTTTTGTTTGGACGATCTAATTGAGTTACTGGGAGTAAACTTAATAAGAAGAAAGGGATCAATCAAAATTCAAGAACTGGGGAAAAAAATGAGAGCTAACTCATTTCGAAAAGGATTAATAAAATTAGTGGCCTAAAACCAAATAATACAGAAACAAAAACAAACCCCAATTTAGGGCTTGATAGTAGACATACCGACATGAATCCGGAAAAAATCAGAAGTTTTTCTTCAGAAAATCTGACTGTTTTGCAGCAAAGAGAGAGAAAGAAGAGAGTATATAATAGTATGTGTGTACGAGGACGTTTATTTTAAGTGCTTATTGATTTTTAAATATTTTTAAAATTTTTATGATGCTTGATAATAAAAAAATGTTTTAAAATATGTATTATTAATTTTTAATTTATAAGTTATTTTTTAAAAATCAATCCTCAAACTATAGGGAAAGCTATTCTCCCTAAGTCTGAATCGGGAAAACTCGAGACTCTTTAGAATTATGAATTTCTAGTTATCACACGCACTTGGTGCGCTTGACTTTCTTAAAAAAAAATGTTCCAAGTGTTCAAATGTGGAAAGACTTTGCTAAGGCCTTTTTTGACACTAGACATAGGCTGCTAGGAAGGAAGACTCCCAAGATGACATAAAAAAGAGCTGAGTTGGCAACTCTGGAAGCACAGAGCGCCTTCATTGCCGTCCCTCAAAGTCGAGATTCTGACGGCTCTTCCCCCAACAAATCATAGCCCTTCCTCACTCTATCAAGTGAGCGTATATTTTGGACCGGAATAATATTTTAGCAATAAAATATGGAAGAATTTCAATCTTATATTAAAAGACATTCTATAAAGCTTAAAAATGAAGGATGCGCTCGCGGAAACAATGAGATCATCAACATAAACTATAAGATAGACTTGAATGCTTGTCAATCGGTATTCTATATGATATGATGTTGCTAGTTTCATCAGCTAGTAAGAGAAGTTGCGGTGGATGAATCCTTCTCTATGCGTAGCAGGGAATTGGAATAGAAGCTGGATAGAGGAAGATAAAGCATTTCAGAAGGATCTCCTGAGTTCTTGGTGTGATTCCTCTACGCCTAGGACACCAGAATATCGAACCATGAACGAAGAAAGGCAGGAGAAAAAAATATATTGGCTAGTGATTGTGAGGCCCCATTTCTTGACCGGAGGGGACACCAAAGGCCTCTACCCGCACTAGGATGATGTGTAGTTTGGAAATGGAAATATGCAGAGAAAAAATGGTGAAATGGGAAATATAGAGTGGCCTCCAGGGATGCCTTTTGTGGGACCCTACACCGCACCATGTGGACCCCATACATTACTCTATACGCTCATTGGCTGGTGGGTTGAGTGATTTATTAAGCATAGAATAATCAGTCTTAACTAAAGCCAACACGGTCACAAGAAAACTTGATAATTTAGACATTTTTATTTCTTGTAGCGTGTAAATTTTGGTGATAAATTTGAAAGCATGAGGACTAAGCGCAGTGGCGGAGCTATCCAGATCAGTTGAATTTCATTTGTGCTTGGTGATTTTCTTTACTGTATGAACTCCCTTGAATGATTTTCTTTGTTAAACTAAATTTTTTAGTAAAAATATAAAAAAAATACATTTCAAATTTGGTGTTTGAATAATGTTATGAGGACAAATTATAACAAAATGGCAAAGCTAAATATAATGTTGTTTGATTTAAATTTTTAGGTGCACACACAATCATTAAAAATATTATTTACCTTTGAATTTGAATATTCTTAACTAAATTCCTGGTCACGCCAATGACTAAGCTGATGAATATAAAAAAATACGTTTCAAATTTGGTGTTTGAATAATGTTATGAGGACAAATTATAAAAAATGGCAAAGCTAAATATAATGTTGTTTGATTTAAAATTTTAGGTGCACGCACACTCATTATAAATATTATTTACCTTTGAATTTGAATATTCTTAACTAAATTCCTGGCGACGCCAATGACTAAGCTGATGAATATAAAAAAATATGTTTCAAATTTGGTGTTTGAATAATGTTACGAGGACAAATTATAACAAAATGGCAAAGCTAAATATAATGTTGCTTGATTTAAAATTTTAGGTGCACACACTCATGAAAAATATCATTTTCCTCTGAATTTGAATATTTTTAACTAAATTCCTGAATTTAGAAGATTGACGGACCTAGCGGACGTACTTGAATATGGTCATCGTACTTGTTCAACACAGCTTGACCTACAACATCCGAGTTTACCTGCTAGCCGTTGCTATCCACACATTTATAAAAGGAATACTTCCTTTCAAGCTTTACCTCACACTATTATACTCCCTTTATCCAATTTATATGACACGCTTTTCTTTTTGGTCAGTGACAAAAAAAAAGATATATTTCCTTATTTGATAATAATTTAACTTTAATCCTTACATTTTACGCTTAACGAAATAATTTATAACAATACAAATATCTTTGATTTATTTTAGACCACAAGATTTATCAATCTTCACTTATTTCTTAAACCACATGTTCAGTCAAACTATATCATATAAATTAGGACGGGAGGAGTACTGCTTTTACCTAACCCTATTAGACTCATCTAGCTCTATCATATCTAAGGATTTTGTATCAGAATAAGTTCTAAGACCACCTATTATGATTCATATGTTAAAGATGTTGTAGTGCACCATTATCAGGGAGCTGCCTTATTGTGAGTCCGTGGATATGATGAGGTCTCATAAAACTGTCCGACAAGTCATCAGCTACTGAGTTCATCTCCAGCAAGTGGAGTACGAGCTGGGGTTGATGAACGTAAATGATCACCTTTAGTAGGGATGGGCGTTCGGGTTCGGTAATTGAAAGTAAATACCAAATACCGAACTTTCAAACTTCGGTTTGGCAATATCATATTGAAGTATCTTCACGAGTGAATATTGGCAGCTCCAGCCACCTTGCCAAGAAAGTATCGTGGAAAACATCCAAATAACAAAAATGACTAATGTCTTTTGTATGGTTGAACGGTATACTTTACTCTGCACCAGCAGCAAATTGCTGAACTTGACCTTCATGGTCTGCATTTATACAAGTCACCTGTTTCTAAACAGGGAGAACTTTTGTCGCAGTGAGATGAATTCTTTAGTAGAGACTCAATCCACATGCTCTTAGAACTGTGCATGGCAATACCTCCCATAATGTCCCAACTCCCAAGCTGAACTCCTAGCAGATCAAGGGACTAAGTAATTTGTGTTCAAACTTTGCTATATGTGGGTTTTCTCGCATATACAACCAGGAAGGGAATTAGCATGAAAGCTCTCTTCCAGCTTAGGGAATTCACCCGGTTCTCTTAGACAATCATGTTTACAATGAAGTTAATATTAAAAGTTTAAAAGTCTTAAACAGAAAATTAAGTTAATGTTTACAATCATGCTAATATTAAAAGTTTAAAACAGTCCAGTTACTCCATTCCCATTCTCGAGTGAGTTCTCCATTCCTCTAGAAATTCAAAGCTTATTTCTCACCAAAATCCATCAACATGTAATCATACATCATAATAGTGAAGAGAACCTGAAAAATAAATCATACTACTAAAGTAAGAGCCAATAACATTGTACATATACAAAACATGTGAGAAAGCTACACATCTGCAATCTCTCAAAGGTACTTTTTCACAACAATGACCTATTTGTGGTCTCTACAACAGTTGGAGCATTACATTCTAGTTTAACCACCTGTTGTTCATTTAACTATACGATTTTAGCAAATTTTGCAATCTTTTACTAGCCTTGATTTTAGCAACAGTTGGAGCACAACAAGTTATCTTTTACTTTTGAAATGTTCTTGATATTCACTTGTTCAATACAGCAGCCCATATATAACTTGACCAACTACTTTTGAGACAACTAAGATAACTTTAATTAATACAACATTAGTTTTAATAATAACTTATTACCATTGCACACAAATAACAATATAATAGCAAATCCAGGAGCACAAACATGCAGTTACTGTCAGAGCAAGAAACTGAGAAAGTACCTGAGGGCTGAGGCTTGAAGCAACTTGCGACTAGAAATCAAGAATGAGGGAATCTTTTGAGCCATCTGTCATATCTGTAGAGAATTTAAGGTGTGTCGTACAATTAAGCTAAGTAAAAAAATATTTTCAATAGAAAAAGAACACAAAAACATACCAAGTTCAAGTTTCATAAGATCATCAAAATCTTCTTCAACATTTATCGGAAGAGGATCACTTCGATACCAATCTTGAAGACAAACAAGAGCTTGCACCAATTTCGGAGTCAAAGAACTCCTAAATTAATCAAAAATACGACCCCCGGTGCTAAATGCACATTCCGATGCCACACTAGAAATCGAAATTGCCAACACATCACGAGCCGTCTCGGAAAGAACTTTCCATCATGACAGGATATTAAATCATCTTCATCATTATTATTGGTCTCTAGTTCTTCACTAAGATATTTTTCCAACTCTGACTTACCACCCAAACCTGTAGTATCTTGTTTTTTTCTCTTCATTTGAATCCTATTCTCACTTTTGCTGATTTTGTGCTAATGTTAAAGCTAGATGCATCAAATGACTCACCCAATGAATCTGAGAGAGAAGATGTACATCAAGATGCATTAGAGAATTTTGCTACATCCTCTTCAAACATAGATTTCATGTAAGTCACCAATTCACATTTTATTTTACTCCCATTCTCCTCTCCAAACATATCCTCAAGTGTGTTGCCAACATTCTCAAGTTTGTTACGAGGATCTAAGATAGAGGCAATAAAAAGAATCTTATTCATTTTTTCAGGAGCACCCCAATACTTGACAAACTTTTGTATCATTTTTTCTCCCATTCTTGCCAAAGCAGGATCATCGTCTTCCATACATTCTTTTAAATGATTGTGAAGTTCAACTATGTCTTCAAAGTGAGTATTAGAAGTGACATAGAGTGACTTGAAACCTTCACAGTTAGATCATAAAACCTTTTAAGAAATATTACCATGTTTCTCACCTTTTGCCAATCATCACTTTCAAGTACACCTGCAACACTTCCATCTTCACAAACATTAGTAGCAAGATAAGTTGACAATTCATTATCTTCAAGATCATACCTATCAAAAGCAGTCTCAGAATATTGTGCGGTATCCAACATCAAGTAGGTAGAATTCGACCTAGTCGGAACATCTAAACATAATGACTTCTCACATTCTATGTTTTTGAGTTCACAACATTCCTTAAATTTTCTAAGTCTTGCGGAAGATAGTCTAATATACTTCACCATTTGCCTAATACGTTTGATAGATGCACCAACTTCTTTCATGCCATCTTGCACAATAAGATTGAAAATGTGAGCCATACATCTCACGTGAAGATGGTTACCACATTTCATATTAGATCCCCAATTAACCAATTGTTTGTGCAATTCTTTCACCATGACATCATTTGAAGAAGCATTATCTATGGTTAAAGATTTCTCCAATTTCCAATCAAGCAAACACCTACTAATAGAACGGGCCATTTCGTCACCTTTATGACTAGAGACAACTTGAAAGTTTAAAATTCGTTTATGCAAGACCCAAGCACTATTAATAAAGTGAACCGTCAAACACATAATTTATTCTCTGTAAAGAAGTCCATGTGTCTGTGATTAGACAAACTCTCGATGATGTTTCTTTCAAAAACTTTAGAAACTTTTGTCTCTTCACCAAAAACTACATAACAATCCCTAGTAAATGTTCTACAGGAAGGAACTCGGAATAAAAGTTGAGTTTTTTTCATAAACTTCTTAAAACCTTCCTTTTCAACAAAACGAAAAGGAAGCTCATCAATAATTAACATCTCAACTAAACTCCTCTGAGATACCTCTTGATCAAAAGTCCAATATGCCTCATCACACTTTTCACCATCTACTGGAAAGTTTAAATTTGTTTGAATGGACTTGGAAGTATCAACCTTATTTGGATTTCTAGAACAAATTCTCACATGGTTTTTCAGTCCAGTTGTTCCATTTTTTGTATCAGCTAAAAGAACTTTACCACAATATTTGCATTTTGCTTTAGCAATTCCATCTTCTACTAACTTCTCATAATGTGGCCAAGCAGTAGATCGTGGTTGCATAGCTTTCCTCTTCACTGGAACGTGATCATCTTCCAGTGTTGGTGTTGAATCGAGAGACTCATTAATAGGTGCGCTTCTACACATGGCAACACCCACATCGGTTGTTCGACTTGCGTCATCTTCCATCTAAGCAATATTTTTAAGAGAAAAATCAGTATGTAGACTTGAAATTTATAATTGAAGTAAGAACATAACACAATATTTAACACTGTAAAGCAGCTTAAAGACTCCAGTTTTAACACAATGTGTTCATGTATAAGCTGATCCTTTGATCAAAAGTGATTTTCGTATATAAAACAGAAATGACTGGAAAATAATAATAATCAGATGCATCCAAATGAAAGTCTTGGAAAAAAAAGGTTCCCAAGTGATAAATTTACACACACCCTGGTACACACATACACACACTTATGCCAGTTCGCAAAATGAGCTGAAATTCAAACATCCATCCCATAAACTAAAATCATAAGAAGATAACATATGATTCAGAAACATAATTGATTAACACACCATTAGCTAATTGACTTTTAAACTCCACAAAGTACTAGACTATTTTTATCCTAATATGTATATGCTGATTCTTCCAGCCACTATACAAAACAAAAATAAATAAATCTGAGAGAAATTAGATCAAAAACTTTGGGAGTTTGGGTTAATATTTTTCAAGTAGATCGAAAACACAAGTAGAAGAAGAAATCGACATTAAAACATAAGAAAATGAACTTACAGCTTTTGAATTGCTGGTGGAAGATCCGAACTTGTAGTGGAGTATCGCTGGACCAGAATTTTCTTTGAGGAAGAAGATTGCTAGTGACAGCAAAATGAGAAATCAGAATTTGAGGACCAGAATCTGAGGAAAAAAAACTAAAAACTAAAGAGAGAGACGCAGAGGTTTTGTGTTTTGAGATATCAGATATGCCCTAAAAATATATGGTTGAGGCCTGGCTGATGGGCATTGTAATACACTAATAATATTGGGCCTTTATTAAAAATTCGGTATTCGGTATTTACCGAATTACCGAACGGTATATTTATATTTCCCGAAACACCGAAATTATAAAAATCACTCCCGAATACCATACCAAATACCGAAGTACCGAAATTCTCGGTTCGGTAATTCAGTAATTTATGCCCAGTCCTAACCTTTAGGATCAGGGCTTCTAGTATCTAATACTCCGACCAGTCCAAGGTAAAAGCAGAGTGACAACCCTTGAGAACAGTGGAAATTCACAGTTCTTAAAATGTTAATAGGATACCAAGAAACGACTAACTTAAAGAGGAAATATGTAGGCCGGGCATAAATTGCTGTAAACCAAATTACTGAACCGAGAATTTCGGTAATTCGGTATTCGATACGGTATTCGGGAGTGATTTTTATAATTACAGTATTCAGGATCGGCATTCGAGAAACATAAATATACCATTCGGTAATTCGGTAAATACCGAATTTTAATAAAGGCCCAATATTATTAGTGTATTACAATGCCCATCAGCCCAGGCCCCAGCCATATATTTTAGGGCATATTTGAATATCTGATATCTCAAAACACAACCTTTTCGTCTCTCTTTAATTTTAAGTTTTTTTCTCAGATTCTGGTCCTCAAATTATGATATCTCATTTTGCTGTCACTAGCAATCTTCTTCCTCAAAGAAAGTGTTCTCCTATTTATTTCCACTTCCTTATAGGCACCTCTAGAAAGCTTTAGAACGGTTGTTTAACGTTCTGGTCCATCGATATTCCACTACAAATTTTGATCTTCCACCAGCGATTCAAAAGTTGTAAGTTCATTTCCGTATGTTTTAATGTCGATTTCTTCTTCTACTTGTGCTTTTTATTGCCTCTATCTTAGATCATCGGCTCAAGACAAAGCATAATCACAAGCAAAGCAAGAGAAACGGTCGGACTCAGACAAGAAATTAAAGCAGTATGAATATGCTGAAAACAAAATCCAATACGCCATGGTAGCGCATTCTAACAAAAGAAAGCAATAGCTAACGCAGCTAAATAAGATAAACAAAGTACTCTAAAGAACACATAGCAGCAGAAATCAAACTACAGGAGACTATAAAGCAATACTGCGTCTATAAGTGTGATAGGCTAATCGGGCCTACAGTAATAACACTACAACTATCATTTTGTAAGCGTAAGTAGGACTACGCTCGACTACCTACTACCCTAATCCGTGTCTTCCACAACCCCTATCTAAGGTCATGTCCTCAGTAAGTTGCACCTGCGTCATATCCCGTCTAATCACCTCTCCCAATACTTCTTCGGCCTACCTTTACCCCTCCTGAACCCATCCATAGCCAACCTCTCACACCTCCTCACTGGGGCATCTATGTCTCTTCTCTGCACATGTCCGAACCATCTCAACCTCGCTTTCCGCATCTTATCCTCCACCGAGGCCACTCTCACTTTGTCCCGGATATCATCATTTCTAATCTTATCTCTCCCTGTATGCCCACACATCCATCTCAGCATCCTCATTTTCACAACTTTCATCTTTTGTATGTGCGATGTCTTGACTAGCCAACACTCCGCCTCATACAACATAGTCGGTCTAACCACCACCCTGTAGAACTAGCCTTTAGGTTTTGGTGGCATCTTTTTGTCGCACAAAACTCCAGATGTGAGCCTCCATTTCATCCACCCTACCCCAATACGATGTGTGACATCGTCATCAATCTCTTCATTCCCTTGGATAATAGACCCTAGGTACTTGAAGCTTTCTTTCTTTGGAATGACCTGAGTATCAAGCCTTACCTCCACGCCTGTCTCAGGGTCGCTCCCGTTGCTGAACTTGCACTCCAAATATTGTCTTGGTCCTACTCAACCTGAACCCTTTAGACTCCAGAGTCTGTCTCCAAACATCCAGCTTGGCGTTCACTCCGCTGCGAGTCTCATCACTAAGGACTATGTCGTCTGCGAATAACATACACAATGGTACCTCCCCTTGGATTTGTCGCGTCAGTCCGTCCATCACCAAGGCAAATAGGAATGGGCTAAAAGCTGATCCCTGGTGCAGCCACATCATCACTGAGAGGTGCTCTGAGTCTCCTCCTACTTTTCGTACCCTAGTCTTGACTCCATCATACATATCATTGATCGCCCTAGTGTACGCCACAAGTACACCTCTAATATTCAAACATCTCTATAGAACCTCCCTAGGGACTTTGTCGTATGCCTTCTCGAGGTCGATGAAAACCATATATAAGTCTCTCTTCCTCTCCCTATACTACTCCACCAACCTCCTAATAAGATGAATGGCTTCAGTAGTCGAACGCTCCTACATGAATCCAAACTGGTTCTCGAAAATAGACACGCCTCTCCTCACCCTCATCTCCACGACCCTTTCCCAAACTTTCATAGTGTGGTTCAACAGCTTCATACCCTTATAGTTGTTGCAACTCTAGACATCACCTTTGTTTTTGTACAAGGGAATCATTGTAATCCACCTCTATTCTTCGAGCATTCTTGTCGTCTTAAAAATGACGTTAAACAACTCAGTCAGCCACTCCAAACCTACCTTGTCTGCGCTCTTCCAAAATTCAACTGGGATCTCATCAGGCCCGGTCGCTCGTCCCCTGCGCATCCTGCGAACAGCACCCTTAACTTCCTCAACCTTAATGCTTCTACAATACCAAAAATCCTGGTACCTATCAGAATGCTCCAAATCTCCAAGCACAATGTCTCCGTCTCCTTTTTCATTCCAGAGTTTATGGAAGTAAGACTGTCACCTCCACCTAATATGCGCTTACTCCACCAGTACTTTGTCGTCCTTGTCCTTGATGCACCTCACGTGATCCAAGTCATGAGCCCTCCTCTCCCATGCCTTGGCTAGTCTGTATATCTTTTTATCTCTGCCTTTCTCCTCTAATTCCACATACATGCGTTCAAAAGCCGTCGTTTTCGCCGCCGTAACCACTAGTTTTGCCTCCTTCGTCGCCATCTTATACAGTTACCTATTCGTCCACCTCTCCACCTCATCCTTGCTTTCTACCAATTTCGCATACGCCGCTTTCTTCGCTTTCACTTTCTCTTGAACTTTACCATTCCACCACCAGTCCTCTCGATGCCCACCACGATTACCCTGCGAGGCCCCTAGCACTTCTCTAGCTATCGAATGCAACTGGTCGTCATGTCCCACATACTGGTCGCATCCCCACTACTCCCCCAATCCCTCTTGGCCATCAACCTCTCCCCATCTCATTTGCACTAGCTATGGTCAAACTCCCCCATTTGATTCTTAACCTCTCATCCACAACCCTTTTCTTCTTCTCCATCTTGATCTCCAAATTCATCATCAAAAGCTTATGTCGGGTTGTAAGATCCTCCTTCGACATAACCTTACGGTCTTTACAAAGACCTTTGTCAACCTTCCTAAAGAGCAAAAAGTCTATCTGAGTCTTAGCCACCGAACTACGGAAAGTCACTAAGTGTTCCTCCTTCCTCAAGAACCTCGAATTGGCTATCACCATCCCACAAGCTTTAGCGAATTCCAAAAGTGAGACGCCTCTCCCGTTTCTGTCCCCGAGTCCAAAGCCTCCATGCACGTCGTCATAACCCCCCGGAAGTGACCCGATATGTCCATTGAAATCCCCTCCTACAAATAACTTCTCAGTGAGGGGTATACCTCCCACCACTTCGTCCAAATCCTCCCAAAGGCGTTTCTTCTCCTCCTCATCCAAGCCCGCCTACGGCGCATAAGCACTAATAATATTCATAGTGAACCCTTCAACTACCAACTTAATCGTCATCATCCTGTCATTGACCCTCCTCACCCCTACCACCTGATCCAATATAGCTCCCTATCTACCAAAATGCCTAAACCATTCCTATACTTCGACCTACTCGAGAACCATAACTTATACTCGTTTACATCCTTAGCCTTAGGTCCTACTCATTTGGTCTTCTGGACACAGGCTATATTAATCCTCATCTTCCTAAGAATCTTAACTAGTTCTATGGACTTCCCCGTTAAAGTCTCAATATTCCAAGACCCTATTCTCAGCCTAGCATCTCCCTTACCCCTTACCCCCCTAACTCTCGCCCCCGTCCCCGACCGAGAACATGACTCTAGTCTACTATCAGTTATCAAAGTCACCACAGCAAATATAAAATAATAAACTACTCAAACGTTTACCCTAAAACAGGAAGGGATCAAAGTGCAAACACAAGTTAACAAGAATCAAAGGCAAGTAAAACCACTCCCAAGAATGCTATAACTAAAGACAAGAAGCGGCAAAATTTAACAAGGTTAAGGACAAAAAATATATACGCTCAACCGAAGGTACCAACTCCAGTTGAATCGAACCTGTTTGTCGACGAAAATCACTGTTCACTGGCACCGGAAGTACTGTTCACTTGAGTTTTCGCCAAAAAATCGAGTACATGCGTAGATCTACGAGAAAAAGAACACAAGAACAAGAAAAGGAACAAAAAAACAAAAAACAAATGAAATTTTGTAAAAAAAAAACATTTTTCTCTTGCCGGCGGTGGGTGGTCGGAGCGGCGTTGTTGGGATCTTACCGTCGAAAATGGGGGGTAGATGGTGTGGGGTTTGGTGATGTTACCGTTTGGGGGGGGGGGAGTTAGAGAGGAGAGAGAGAGAGCAGTAAAGGAATTATTGTTTTGTATGAAAGAGATTCTATGAGATAATTTATGAATAAAATATTAAGTGTTCACAAAGAATTTAATAATACCAGCTTTAATTTAATAACTTCAATTAATTGTCAAAATATACACTTATATATGTTGTAATATACATTTATTAGTCATATCCCAGCACCCGCGTACTCCTATCCATATGATATGATCCTACATTTTATTTGATGAAGAATCCGACCTCTAAATCTACACCCGTATCCAAGCAAGAGAGGGAAAAAATGAGGAAGGAGGAATTAAAAAAAAGGAGAAAAAGTAGGAAACCAAAAGCGAGGGGTTCATAGTTGAGGAAGGGTGACTCCACAATACATAGTTCTTCCACACACAAGTTGTAGCAAATAGAACAAGGGACTTCATTGAATCTCGGGGGGGGGGGGGGGGGTAGTAGTAGTAGTAGTTAATATGGGAGAAAGTGAGGTTAAGAAAGATGTAGTGAGTTTCTTTCACAATTATATAGGGAGGAAGTACCATGGAGAACTAATCTGGGAGGTTAGCGTTTAGCCAGATAAGGAAGGGAAGGGGGAGTAGCTTGAAAGAGCGAGTTCAAAAGAAGAAACGAAGGAAGTTGCGAACAGTTGCAGAAGAGAAAAAGCTCCTAGCCTGATGTTTGTTGAAACATAATGAAAGGCAAACTCATGGAGATATGACAGATTCCACGATTCAGGAAAATTTGAGAAGAGTTAACGCTTCCTTCATTTCCACAATACCTAAGGAGGAGGCAATTAACTTTACAGACTTATTACTTATTAGTCCAATGGAAAGTATCTGTATGATTATCACTAAGATGCTCGCCAATAGACTAAATAAGGTGCTGGAAAACCGTTTAACAGCCCAGAATACGTTTGTGGAAGGAAAGATAAATTTAGATGCAGCAGTTATGGCAAACAAAGTTATGGACTCGGGACGGAAGGCAGGCATCACAGGGATTGTTTGCAAGCTGGAACTAGAAATGCCTTTGATTATAGTAAATTAAAAATTCCTATACTTTGTGATCATGAATATGGGCTTTGGAGAAAAATAGAGAGAAAAAATCCTTTTTAACATATCAACACTCAGATTCCTCAAGCTAATTAATGGGAGCTCTAGTGGCATTTTGCTAGCACCAGAGGGTTGAGGCAAGGAAATTTGCTTCCCCACTACTCAAGATGAGATACAGGGCCGGTTCAAGGAGTTATCAAAAGGCAAGGCTAGTGTGAAGGGATAGGATGAGATCAGAGCCTCACGTTTACTTTTGGCAGATGATACACTAATTTCCTATGCACCGTTTCAATGGGAAGATATCCATCTGCACATGCTAAAGTGGAAAATAGATTTCTCTTTTTTACTTTTTCTTCCTCTTTCAACTTTTGCTTTGTGGGATTTCACTGGGTATGTTGTTGTTCAACTTATGAGTTTTTCCTTTAAGCACCTGTGAAATTTCTTGCAAAATTCAAAAGTTAAGATCCTTATATCATGTCTTTTCATTGTTGATTAAATTAATTATTTCTTGCAATAAACATAAAGTATTAGCATTAAAATTGAAAATATTAATTACAATTATGCATGATATTTTTTTCTTATCAAATTCTCCCACACTTAAATACTTGCTCGTCCTCGAGCAAAAGAAATTGTAATAAATATAGTGGCTAAACATTTTAAACAAGATCACGAGAACTTTTGGTAATGACGAATCAACTAGGATGAACCATGAGGTTAACGACGTTTAACCGAATTCATGTTCACTTATTGAGAACTGAAATAACAAAATTTTCTAATCCCGAATGTGTCTCACCAAATGAAGATGCCCATAATTACACAATATATCGATATAGAACAAAGAAGCGCATAGGTAGGAAAAAAAGATCGCACACTCTCAACAAAGAAGTATCTCATATTACCAGAAATGGCCATAAGCTTGACTATCATATGGCTCTCCACTAATATAGGAGTTTTTTATTTGAGATCATATAGGACTTTTTCAAGGTTGTAATATATGCTTCAGGGATCAATTTGTAGCATACATATGGATAAGAGTGACTCAAGTCTTATTTTGTCACTTAGGCACAATATCAACCCTTTTTTGTTCAACCTTCCGCAATTTTCCCTTCTTTTTTGTTTATTTTTTATGCAACTGTTGACATTTTCTTTGTTGCTCTTCTTCCATTTATTTTTTCAGATTTCAAAGGCAAAATTTTCTTCCAATTCTTATGACAATGTTCTCAAATGATCAACAATTTCAACGTTTACTACCTTTTCACTTTTTCCTTTTACAACTATTCACACACATTTTTTTTAAATCAACTCTCGAAAGAGCCAAAGAGGAGTGCAAATAACAAGTTATAAGAACGAACAGGTTAAGGATTAAAGTAATGCTACGAAAGGGAAACAAGAGATAATTCAGTAAGACTTAACATGGCTAACTAGGGATAAAAATCATAAAGGTAGCTCAATTTAGGTCATGGTTTAACAAGGAAGGCCTACTTTCATTTCTTAACTCAAAGATCTACCTAGAATTTCGCCTCTGTTAGAATAGGAATGGTGTGCCGATTGTGCCGATCACTTTATGGTCTGAAACAATCTCTTCGAGTGTGGTTTGGGAAGTTCAGCACAGTAATTCAAGAGTTCGATATGACTCGTAGTGAAGTTGATCACTCTGTGTTTTATCCGCATTCTGCTCCAAATTTGTGTATTTATTTGGTGGTTTATATTGACGATATCGTTATTACCGGCAATGATCAGGATGGTATCACTAATTTAAAGCAACATCTCTTTCAGCATTTTCAGACTAAAGACCTCGGCAGACTGAAGTATTTTCTAAATATTGAGGTTGCTCAGTCTAGATCATGTATTATTAATTCGCAATGTAAGTATGCCTTAGACATTCTAAGGAGACAAGAATGATAGGACGTAGACCCATTGACACTCCTAATTGATCCGAATGCTAAACTCCTGCCAGGACAGGGGGAGCCATTCAGTGATCCTGAAAGATCTAGGCGGTTGGTTGGTAAGTTGAATTACCTCACATTGACTAAACCTGGCATTTCGTTTCCTGTGAGTGTTGTAAGTCAGTGTATGGATTCCCCCTGTGATAGTCATTGGGATGCAGTTGTCTGCATTCCCAATATATAAAGTCAGCTCCAGGTAAAAGACTACTTTTCAAAGATCGAGATCAGTAGCAGATCGTTGGATATACAAACGTTAATTGGGCAAGATCACCTTCCGATAGACGTTCTACATCCAGATAATGTGATTTAGTAGGAGGTAATTTGGTGCCCGGGAAGAGTAAGAAACAAAGTGTGGCTGCTCAATCTAGTACCAAATCAGAATATCGAACAATGGTTGTAGCAACTTGTGAGCTAGTTTGGATCAATCAGTTGCTCCCAGAATTAAAATTTGGAGAAATCAGTCAGATGGAATTTGCGTGTGATAACAAAGCGACCCTTCATATCGCATCAAATTCGGTATTTCATGAGAGGACTAAGCATATTGAGATTGACTATCACTTTGTTAGAGAAAAGATACTATCTGGAAATATTGTTACAAAATTTGTGAAGTCGAGTGATCAGCTTGCTGATATTTTCACCTAGGCTCTCACCGGTCCTCATATTAGTTACATTTGTAACAAGCTCGGTACATATGACTTGTATGCAGCAGCTTGAGGGGGAGTGTTAGAATAGGAATAGGAATAGGAATAGATATAGGAATAGGAATAGGAATAGATATAGGAATAGGAAGAGGATTTGCATATAGTATCCCACATGGAAAAGGATTGGGATGTAGTGTCTATAAATAGGGCTCAATGTAATAATGTAGATACACAATTCAATAATATTTTTCTCCCATAACTTGTCACAGCCTAAACCACATTCAAGGCAAGATCTAGATTTCCAAATAAGTAGGAGAATTAGGCAATGTAAATTGACCACACAGCATACTTGGGATCAATAAACAAATATGAGTTTGAAAAAGTAGTCATACAACCCAACTTATTTACCAAAACAAAGAAAACAATTAAAAGCCCTAAAAAAGTGTTCGGTTCAAAATATCACCATGACAAAGAACTGAACAAGATATCCATGAAATAAATTACCTTACCAATAAAGCAACATATTCTTTTATAACATAGAAAGGAAACACATATCTTTTGCTTTTTTTTTTCTTTTGATGAGTTGTCAAATTCTTTAACTTTTGAACAAAAATTATTTTCATTAAACATAAGGAGAAAAAATATATATAATCCATGCACATTTAGGTGATTATAAATACTATGCATCATTATATTAATATTTAACATATATTATGTATCCTTATAATAATATTTAAGCCGACTAGAAGCAGAAACTACTCCTAGCTAAGCTCTTGCTAAAGAGCTCGTACAAAGAATTGTTTTCTTACTAATTACATAGCACACCCACGTTATTTCACAAAGACCAACCAAAACAAAAGAGCACAACCATCCGATAATCTAATTTATTAAAAATATCTAGACCGGGACTAAGCACAAAAAGGTGTTACCTGCCCCACACTTAAATCGTACACAGTCCTCTATGTCAAATTACAGTTGGGGATAGTTGGTTCATTACTCCTCACCACTTGTATTGTTGTTGTCCTCACTTTCCTCGTGAATTTGGTTCTGATTCTGAGAACTGTTTGTTCCGCTACCACCTGCCTCCAGTTTGAGTTGTTCGAAAATCATATTGATGTCATTGTCAGCAAAAGAGACTGGATTACCAAGACCGGGATACTGAGATGTTCCTGGGTTCATGCCAAAATTGAATCCATTAGTCTGTGGTGTCAATCCCAGTGGTACAACTTCTTGGAGATACTGTTGTTCTACTGCAAAGCCTGGGTACTGGTTGGCGTCCACGGTTTGCTGCTCCTGCAAACCTGCATTTTCAAATTGAAAACCTATATTCTAATAGACATATGGGGAAAATACAGCAGGGATATTGGGTGTTTTCAATATTCGACATTAAATTCACTATGGAACTAAGAAGAGTGATCCTAATAACAATGATGTCTTCACGCATCTGTTGTTGATTCATAAGAAGGAGGTTATCAATTTTGTACTCGATCCTTTGAAGATGTGCAGCCTTTGGTAGGCGCCCCAATTGTTGTTTGTCGCATTCCCTGTGATGGAACTTGTGCCTGCTCATTTGCGGGTCCAACATATGGCCCTAGAGTATGGAGAGTGGTCATTTCAATATCAGAAGTATGACGATATCCCATATTAATGGGTGGTCATCTGCCATACATGTAAATTAGTTTAGTAATAGTAGAGGCATAAAAAAAAGATTTTATTGATTTGTTTGTATGACAACATTTCATATTTTCACAGATTATTCGGCCTTACATTAATGGAGTGTCGATGCTCAATTGCATACAACCAAGCAGCCCTTGGTACTCGAACTTCACTGGTATTTCGATTTGATACAAGACGAGCATTCAGAAATAACATCCAAACTTTTGCTGGTAAGCTGAGATTTCTACAGCAACCAGACCCGATTTTCGGAGACATCAACGTGCCAATTTATTCCATTGGGGCAGAGTGGTATTGCAACTATCTCAAAGACTCGATAATTAATCAGTACTTGCAATTGTTCATCATCCATATCTGGTGTTTCATACAACCTGTTGATAATTTCAGGAGCAAAATAGATAGCATAACAGTTGAAGTGAGACGTCCATGTTGGTGTAGAACTCACGGACCAAAGTCAGCACTGCCGGTCCGGGGTTTTGAGAAAACTTCGTCCAGCGAAGGCGTTCAATTAGTTCAAGAACAGGAAGAATTGTTCACCATCTTGTACAGAAAAATCAAGCCCTTCTATAAAGGGACGGCGAATTTTCTTTGTAGCTCGTTTTGTCGCTTCGGGTGACCGGGTTCTTTCCCGGCAACGGCGCCAAAATTTGACGAGTCACTGGCATATCAATAATTTTAACTCGTACTCTGTCAAATAATGGTATAGAAATATGTCAATCCCAAAGAGATTGATTTATCTATTCTACAGACGTTTCTTGTTTTAATTACTATTTGAGAAAATAAAAAGGAGTTAGAATGGTGAATTAACTAATTACTAATTCGTGAACAAAAAATTAGAGAAATGTTTTTGTTTTTCATAAATATGATAAAAGGTGTTGGGATCCTGACTTCGCTTGATATTTTTATTATAAAGTAAATTATTTATTCCTCAATTTCTTTTTCTAACAAATGTATAAATACCTCTCACGACTATATTTATATTATTACTGAAGTTGAATAAGTAAATGTACTCCTCTTAGTTATACAAATTAATTGTCAAAGTAGTAATTTTAAAGAATCAGAATATATGCTTGAATTAAAACACTCTTTTTAGTAAGTCCCTTTCGGTTACCTTACTTGTTATAACTGATTTTTACACTATTCGCCTCTTTCGATTACAAAAAAGTGTAGAACCAATCATAACATAAAAGAGATGACGTCACTAATTAAATATTAACAATCTATCAATATCACAATTAACAGTATTACTTCTTCCACCTCTCTCGATTACAGAATTAGTAACACGTTAATATGTAATACAAAATAGATAGACGTTAACAAATTAAATATCTAATTGTAAAGCGGATAAAAGATAAATAGAAAGCTTTAGCTCAAGCACGTAAATTTAGGAATAATACTTCCTATTGTACAAAAATATCAAGATCTATCATTTTACCAACACAAAAAAAATTACTCCGTACTGGAGTTAGTACTACTAACAGAAATATTTTTGTCTATTAAATAAGAAAATAATTAGAAATATTCAAGAAGAATAATTCTCCCTATTTAATTAAAAGCGGAACAGGAATAATTTCCAACACTGAATAACTAAAGAAAATGTAAAGAGAAAAATCTTAAGAATGGGAGCAAAAACACTTGCAACTCCTTTCTCCCAAATCTCGTTCCCCCCTTTATGTTGCTCAAATAAGCTCTTGATATAGATGCTTCTCAAGGCTTGTGTAAATCACTTTCTTTTTTCTTAATTTGGCAAGTTGCAACTTGCCATTGTCTTGATTTAAAAGTGAAACTCACGGCAGATCAAGTTGGCAAATTGCAATTTGCATTTGATTTTGAAATGGTATGTTTTTTTATTACTTAGGAGGTAGGGGATTACAAGGTGGAGAATCGAACCCTCACCAATAAGGTGGAAGTTCAGGTAGCCCACCAACTGAGCTACTAAGATTTCCCCAAATGGTATGTTCTTTGTATCTCTTTCCCAATTTGGCAAGTTGGTGCTAATTTAAGTAATATTATATCTCCTCATGTGTAACCATTTAATTTGGCAAGTGGCAGACCCATTTTGCATTTGATATGGCGTAGCATGTTCTCTTTTCCTTTTTCAAGTTTTGACCTTCCCTTTTTAGCACCTATGGATCCTCTTTGCCAAAATTGGAATTAAGCTTTAGTGGTCAAGCTTCTTCAAAAGTGTGAAAGATTAGTATTAATATTTAAATTTGGCACGTTGTAGTCCGTGGAAATCAGGTCTGGTTTGCTGTCAGAAATCTCAGCTTACCAGCAAAAGTTTGGATGTTACTTATGAATGCTCGCCTAGTAACAAATCGAAATACCAGTGAAGTTAGAGCACCAAGGGCTGCTTGGTTGTATGCAATTGAGCATCGATACCCCATCAATGTAGGCCGAATAATGTGTGAAAATATAAAACGTTGTCGTACAAACTCATCAGTAAAATCTTTTTTTCATACCTCTATTATTACTAAACTGAGTTGCACGTACAGTAGACGGCCACCCATTGATATGGGATATCGTCATATTTCTGATATTGGAATGACCATTCTTTGTACTCTAGGGCCATGTGTTGAACCTGCAAATGAGCAAGCACAAGTTCCATCACAGGAAAGGCAACAACAACAACTGAGGCGCCACCAAATGTTGCACATCTTCAAAGGATTGAGGACAAAATTGATAACCTTCTTATGAATCAAAAACAGGTGCGTGAAGACACCAGTGTTATTAGGACCACTCCTCTTAGTTTCATAGTGAATTTAATGTGGACTATTGAAAACACCCCAAATATCCCTGTTATATTCTCCTCACATGTCTATCAGAATATAGTTTTCCAATTTGAAAATGCAGGTTTGCTGGAGCACCAAACCATGGACATCAACTAGTGAGGTGGAGTTGGAACAAACAATTCTCAAAGTCGGAACCAATTTCACGAGGAAAGTGAGGACAACAATAGTACAAATGATGAGTAGTGAACCAGCTACCCCAACTTGAGGTTTACATAGAGGACTATGTAAGATTTAAGTGGGTATCACCTTTTTGTGCTTAGTCCCAGTTTAGATATTTAGGAAAAATATTATCGGATGGTTGTGTTCTTTTGTTTGGTTGGTCTTTGTGAAATAACTTGGGTGTGCTAGGTAAGTAGTAATAAAACAAATTTTTGTACGAGCTCTTTAGCAAGAGCTCATCTAGGAGCAGTTACTGCTTCTAGTAGGCTTAAATATTATTATCAGGATGCATAATATATGTTAAATATTAATATAATGATGCATAGTATTTATAATCACCTAAATGTGCATGGATTATAAAATAAAATACTCTCTATGTTTAATGGAAATAGTTCTTGTACAAAAGTTAAAGAATTTGACAACTCATCAAAGAAAAAAGTGTTTCCTTTTTACGTATTTATGTTATAGAAAGAATATAAGTTGTCTTATTCATAAGGTAATTTATTTCATGTACTTCTATGAATTTCTTGTTCGGTTCTTTACCATAGTGGTAATATTTTGAACCGAACACTTTTTAGGACTTTCAATTATTTTCTCTATTTTGGAAAATAAGTTCGCAAAGTTTGGTTTGATTTGAAAGAATGAGGCTTAGGAAAAACGAATTTAATTAAGTACCATTCATGGGTTGTATGACTACCTTTCTAAACTCATATTTGCTTATTGATGATTGAAATGTAAATATTTATTGATCTCAAGTACATTGTTTGTTCAGTTTGCATTGCCAAAATCTCCTGCTTATTTGAAAATCTAGAACTTGCCCTGAATGTGGTTTGAGGCGAAATACTCTTTGAGTTGAGAAATGAAAGTAGGTCTTCCTTGTTCAATCATGGCCTAAATTGACCTACCTTTACGATTTGTTATCCCTAGTTAGCCCTATTGAGCCTAAATGAATTATCCTGTATTTTCTTTTGGTAGCAAAACTTTAACCCTAACATGTTCGTTCTTATAACTTGTTATTTGCACCCCTCTTTGGCACTTTTGGGGGTTGATTTGATTTTTTTTTTTTTAAAAGTGTGTGAAAAGTTGCAAAAGGAAAAAGTGAAAAGATAGAAATCGTTGAGGTTGTTGGTCCTTTGAGAACGTTGTCATAAGAATTGGAAAAAAAAGGTTGCCTTTGAAAATCTGAAAAAATAAATGGAAGAAGAGCAACAAAGAAAATGTCAATATTTGCATAAAAATAAACAAAAAAGGGAAAATTGTGGAAGGTTGAAAAAAAGGTTGATATTGTGCTTAAGTGATAAAATAAAGTGTAGTGCCTATAGGGGACCTGAGTCACTCTTATCCATATGTATCCTACATGATCCCTGAAGCCTACATTTACAACCTTGAAAAAGTCTTATATGATCTCAATTCAAAAACTCCTAAATTAGTGGAGACACACCTGATAGTCAAGCTTATGGCCATTTCGGATAACATGGGATACTTCTTTTCGGTAACGTGGATAAAATAGCATATGTCCGTCGTTTTCTATCCATGATTTTTGTTCGCCATATTGTTTTTCTCCACGGTGACCTTGAGGAAGAATTATATGAAGCAACCACTTAGTTTTGTTGCTCATGGGGAGTCTATTAGACTTGTATGTTGATTGCACATGTCACTCTATGGTCTGAAACAGTCAAGCCTGGTTTGGGAAGTTCGGCATAGTAATTCAGGAGTGGCATGAGTGATAGTGGAGCTAATCACTCTGTGTTTTATTGGCATTCTGCTCCAAATATGTGTATTTATTTGGTTGTTTAAGTTGATCATATCGTTATCAATGATCAGGATGGTATCACTAATTTAAAGCAACATCTTTTCCAGCATTTCCAGACTAAAGACCTCGGCAAACTGAAATATTATCTAGGTATTGAGGTTGCTCAGCCCAGATCAAGTATTGTTATTTCGCAACGTAAGTATGCCTTAGACATTCTTGAGGACACATGAATGATGGCATGTAAACCCATTGACACTCATATGGATCCAAATGTTAAACAACTTCCAAGATAGGGGGAGTCACTTAGTGATCCTGGAAGATATAGGCGGTTGGTTGGTAAGTTGAATTATCTCACAGTGACTAGACTTGACATTTCTTTTCTTGTGAGTGTTGTAAATTAGTTTATGAACTCCCCCTGTGATAGTCATTGGGATGCAGTTGTCTGCATTGTCCGATATATAAAGTTAGCTCCAAGTAAAGGACTACTCTTCAAAGATCATTGGATATACATATGCTAATTGGGCAGAATCACCCTCTGATAGACATTCTACATTCGGATATTGAGTTTTGGTAAGAGGTAATTTGGTGTCCTGGAACAGTAAAAAACAAAGTGTGGTTGTTCGATCTAGTACAACAACAACAACATACCCAGTGAAATCTCACAACGTGGGGTCTGGGGAGGGTAGAGTGTACGCAGACCTTACCCCTACCAAGGTACGAAGGCTATTTTCGAAAGACCATCGGCTCAAGAGAAAGCATAAAAAGAGGTCAGATAAGGACAATAAATTCAAAGCAATTCAAAGTAGTATGGAAATGAAAATAACAAAAGCGACCCCTGATAAAGCAGTTTGAAAAAGGGGCAATAGCTACCACAGATAAAATAGGATAATCGAAGTACAAGAAATACTAGATAGTAGCAGAAATCAAAGCACAAGAAACTATAGAGCAATATTGCGACTACTAATATGAAAGGATAAGCGAGACTACCTACTAGCCTTCTACCCTAATTTGAGTCCTCCATAACCTCCTATCTAAGGTCATGTCCTCGGTGGTTGCTCGATCTAGTACAGAAGTAGAATTTCAAGCTATGGCTAGCAACTTGTGAACTAGTTTGGATGAAACAATTGCTCAGTGAACTAAAACTGATGGAACTTGTGTGTGATAACCTAGCAGCCCTTCATATCGCATCAAATCCGGTATTTCATGAGAGAACTAAGCACATTGAGATTGGTTGTCACTTTGTAAGAAAAGATACTCTCCGGAGATACTGTTACTAAACTCGTGAAGTTGAGTGATCAATTTGCATATATTTTCACCAAGTCCCTCATTGGTCCTCGTATTAGTTACATTTGTAACAAGCTCGGTACATATGACTTGTATGTACCAGCTTGAGGGGGAGCATTAGAATAGAATAGAAATAGGATTTATATAGAGTATCATAAGTGGAAAAGGATTGTAATGTAGTGTCTATAAATAACGCTCGGTGTAATCATGTAGATACACAATCCATCAAGTGGATCTAAAGCATGGCAAGAAACATCAATAACACATCCACGATGAAAGGCAAGATAAAGGCATATTTTGTTGAAATCTCTCCACCATCATTAGGATATTGTCCTTTCCATAAATCTCATGTTGAAAGAATCGAGGAATACAAGTATAAAGGTGCTCATGCAGGTACTACAAAGGCTAGTAGAAGTAATCATAATAAATGCATTTCACCTGAAAGTCTGTAAGAATGCAAGCTACGGCGAGAAGTCATTTCTTCCCTTACCGCTAGCTTTCGCTCAGTGTTCTCTCATTCTTAACATTCACTATCCCCATAATTCATCCTTGTATGTCGGGGTTAATACAAAAAAGACTAGCAGAAGCAATCATAAGTAAATGCATTTCACCTGAGAGTTTGTAAGAATGCAAGCTACGTCGGGAAGTCGTTTCTGCCCTACCCACTACCTTTTGCTCAATGTTCTCTCATTCTTAACATTCACTATCCCCATAATTCATCCTTGTACGTCGGGGTTAAAAGTTTTATCTCACTTGGCCAAGCTAGAGGGATTTACTTAAACATACTGCTTTTTTCTCTCTCTATTTTCTGATGAGGTAAATACAAACATACTGCTCTTAACCATAGCATACATTGAAATTGATAAAATAAAAGACATGCAAGGGATATACACACTTACACATTGAAGAAACAAGCTTCGACGTGATTTGCAACACTTCAACTCTAGTCGTCTTGCTAGCTAACAAAATGCACATCACATTGAAGAAACAAACTTCTATGTGATTTGCAACACTTCAACTCTAGTCGTCTTGCTAGCTAACAAAATGCACATCAATCTAGAGCACATAAGCTGCAGAAGTAAAGAGTCGAAACATAAAGGCCCAGCAATCTCAACCAGACAGCAGAAACAAAATAATTAACCGGACTGAAGATGAAGCTTACTAGGTAGTCCTGGTGCATTAAAGAAAATAAATAAAGCAAGAAATGCCAAATACCTATTCAGACAGATCAGTGCCAGATACACAGTAGACCACTTTGTGAGCTGCAATAATCCTTATATCCACCACCTTGTAGGACAGATATTTTAATACCGGACAGAGAAATACACTTCAAATGGTAGAAGTGTCCAAAATATCAGTTGCAGGCGACTCAGATAGACCTGATTTCAACCACTGAAGCTGGTTTAAGCCATGAGACCAATACGAAGACCTCATTTCCAGCAAGCTAGATAAATGTTCCCAGTGTTATCTTTCTATAGCAATACTTATCTTCTTTTCTTTTTCTTCTTTCTTAAAGCATTTAGCTTTTCCTTAATGACTGTCAGTCTTTCACATAACGCTTGGGTATTTGAATATTCACCTGCCAGTCCTCTCTCTTGCAGATCATTTAGAAGACTTTCACCCTTTGCAGGATCATTCCCGGAACAAAATGCATTGAGAAGAACCATGAAGGTTGTAATATTGGGGCACATACCCCTCTCTTTCAGCTCCTCATAGAGATCAAATGCATCATCAATATAACCACCAGCACAAAGGCCTGTTACAAGGACATTGTAAACAATAACATCTGGCTTTGCACCATGAAACTCCATCATAGCTTTCAATTTTAAGGCCTCACGGGGCTTAGAACTTTTGCAAAATCCATGCATAACAGTTGTGAATGTGGCAACAGTTGGAAGTATATACACCCGAAGCATACATTCAAGCACAAGCATTGCTTCCTCCATCTTCCCACGACGCACAAGCCCCCTTATAATTGCACCCTCAGCTATAGTACGGGAGCTAACACCTAACAACTCCATTTCATCTTTTAGTTTGAATGCTCCTTTTACATCTCCAACTTTACACATACTAGTGATTAAATTGCAGTATTGTCTGTCAATTGGGACAAAACCCTCTTCGATCATTTTATGCAAGAGACGATGTGAATTTTCGAAGTCCAATGTTCTTTTAAGTCCCTTAAATATCGAATTGTAAGTGTCTCCATCAGGAGAAACACCTAAGGTAGTCATTAAAGTAAGAAGATCAAGGGCCTTCTTCATCTCACCCCTTTCACAATATTTACTGACAATCATGTTGAATGTGAATTTATCTGCCACTATTCCCCCCAAGATCATCTTTATCATAAATTTAACGCCAATATCCAACAGACTCGACTCACAGAGTCCAAGAGTCACATAATGGCAAGTTAATTTATCTGGAGCGAGATCTTTTTCTCCAAGTGACCGATATAGCTTAGAGCACTCAGATATATTTTTTTGTCTCGAGTAGCTTCGTAGTAGAATATTATATGTAGTCAAGGAAGGCATTTGACTTCTCTGTCCCATTGTAGAAAAGAAACCAGTCACCTTATCCATTTGTCCATGTTTTGAGTAACCATCCATCACCACATTCAGTGCAACGGTATCTGGGCTAAGACCTTTCCTTGTCATCTCATCAAAGAAGTAACTGGCAACCTTAGGCAAGCCACTCTTGAAAAGTCCATCAATAATGCATGTATACATGACCCGGTTTGAAGAGGGGTCTCCTCTACTCAATGCTCTTTCCAACAGAAGAATCGCAGCAACCAACTTATCCTTCCCACACAAGCCAGCTAGGAGATTGGTGTAAGTATGACTATCAGGGAGCACATTATTCTGAACCATCTCGTCAATAAGGATTAATGCCAAGTGGAAGTGGCCTAACTTACAGATCTCAGCCAGCATTGAGTTGTAGACAACAACATCTGCTGCACAGCAACTTCCACGGAGTCTATCAAATAATCCAAGCGCCTCTGTAAGGTTTCCTCCTCTGCATATTCCCTTTAGTAAGCTTGCGTAGGTGTTAAAGCTAGGCTGTCTACCCAAGTTAATCATTTCATCAAACCAGGATAATGCTTTCAACCCTTCACCTACATTTCCATAGCAATCAATAACAGAAGTAAAAGCAACAGAATTGGGAGCAAGACCAATCTTATGCATGTGACGCATGAAATCCTCTGCCTCCCTTACTCTTCCACCTGTACAAAGAGAAGATATCAGTGAGCTGCATATGAAAGTGTCAGGACTATGGCCTGTTTTGTGCATCATTGCATAGACTCTCATTGCTTTTAGGATATCTTGCTGCTTGCAGAAGTTGTAGATCAAAGTAGAGTATACTACATCATTTGGAAAAACTCCAAATTTGTACATCCTACATAATATTTCCATTGCTGTATTCAGCATTCCAGCTTTACAAAATCCATTTAGAAGTACCGAGTATGCAATAACATCAAGACATATACCACTCTCAAACATATCCTCAAGTAACGGTACAACTTCTCCAAGCGACCCCGTTTTGCATATCCCTTCTAATAACATTGTATATGCAGTCTGATTGAGAGACAATCCGTTTAGCTTCATCTTCTTGACAATATTTTGTGCAGAATCCAACATCCCATGCTTGCAGAAACCATTCAAGAGAGCCCCATAACTAATTTCATTGGGCCGTAGACCTCTTGTTTCCATTTCATTCAGCATTTCTTGAGCCTCTTTAAGATTGCCTGCTCGACATTTCCCATCAATCAAAGCATTGAATGTGATACAATTTGGTGAAAGATTGAGCTTCAACATCTCATGGAAAATCTTCATTGCAACGGCAATCTTCCCCTCCTTCACAAACCCATTAATAAGAGTATTATAGGTAATATGATTTGGAACAATCGATCTCTTCCTCATCTTCCTCAATACTAAATAGCCTTTAGCACTCCTATTCTTCCTGCACAAGTCATCTATAAACATGTTGTATGTACAAACATCGGCTTCAAGACCCTTAGAGTTCATGCAATCAATTAATTCTAAAGCTGTTTTATACTTCCCCTTTTTGCAATACCAATTAAGCAAAGTATTATAAGTAACCGCATCAGGGTTATAACCGCTCTCTACCATCTTCGCAAGCAAATAATTTGCACTCTCGACCTTTCCTTTGGCACAAAGAACTTGTAAAAGTATATTGAATGTACCAACATTTGGGCAAATACGTTTGGCAAGCATTTCTTTGAAAAACGACCAAACGGCCTCAGCATTCCGCTCCTTCCCCATTGCTGCTAGGAGCATATTGCAAGTGTAAACCGATGGTTTAAATGCTCGAGAACTCATCAACTCAAATACCAGAATGGCATCTTTAAGTGTACCTTTTCTCACATAAACCCTAATTAAGAGGTCAAAAACAGAAGGGTTTGAACTGCAAAGGCGATATGTATCCATAAGAGCACCAAAAAGAGAACTTGGCCCAATACCCATATCAGATAAATGCCCCAATAGTGACTTAACATAGTCATGCATTCTAGCTCTAACGAGTATGTGGGTCGTGATACCATACATATGAATAATATGAGTGAACTCCAAACCAGGTTGCTTAATAAACCAGTTCAAGAATTTCAAAGCTAACTTGCCATGAACAGGCCTAAGTGAAGCCATTTTATACCCCATATGATTCAGTGAGTCCCAGCGGTCTAGAGTCAGAATATTGTAGATGCTCTTCTCCATTTCTCCACCTGTTCACACATATAAGAAAAATTAAAAACACAAACATGAAATATAGGGTGTGTTCAATATGGTGGAAAACATTTTGCAAAAACTGTTTCCCAGATTTTCCCATATTCCGTTGGTCAAAAATATTATCTCTAGTAAAACAAGTTCCTCAAAAATGAGGAAAATGACTTCCCCGGTGGAAGTAGGGGTAGGGATTACAGGTGTCACTCCATATTGATTGTCCTCCCCGCCCTCCAACACACCTCATCTTCACCTCCACCCCCCACCCCCACCCCCAAAGCCCTCCATCCCCACTACCCCACAACCCCTACCCCCAAACCCCACCTCCGTATTTATCTAGATTATATACAAATGCTTTTAAAATAATATCTTTCACTTACATACCAAACACAAGAAACTAAGTAAGTAAACCCACTTATTGCCGTGGAAAACATTTTCCTTCATACCCAACACACCCATAGATACACTGATGTTTTGAGCGAGAAAAACCAGGCAATCTTTTGTTATTTGTCTAAATCTTGGTGTTTAAACTAAGTGAAAATTTATATTTATATAAAAGAAAAAAGGAAAGAAAAAGAGAGAGAAAGAGAGTACTTGCTGCCTTGGTGCTCACAGGATAATAATTTTGTGTGTTAGCTTTTCGGGGGTTCTTGGAGAGCCCCATTAGAGAGAAAGCTCTGGCTTTTCCGGCACTAAACTGTGGAAGCATAGCAGCGATGGTTAATTAATTCTGTATTTTTGCGTGTGTTTGGTTACATCCTTTGGAAGCAAAATGGAAAATGGTAAACGTCAACTGATTAATTTGGAGTATTTGTTTCGACAGAACACAGTTTAATGCTCCGCGCGACTAAAATTTAAACCAGTGCCACAATTCTCATTATTAGTCTGTTTGTCAAGGTAATTAAAGTATTTAAAAGTAATGTACTTATTGTAGAGAATTTATATGTTGTTACTGCTTTTGAAGTAGCAGAACTGTCTGAAAAAATAGTTTGCCTAAAAATAATTTTTAAAAGCTTGTCCATTCCAAATTATTGCTCTAAAAACTCCATTAAAAAAAAATGATTCATATAAATTGCTTGGTGGGAATGTCAATATTGATAAAATTATTTTTTGAATTAATTAGTCAAACATAAATTATTATTCTCCAAAAAATGATGAAGGTATCTATCTGACCGCTTATAATGAAGAAATAAGTGCTTTAAAATAGTAATAAAACATATTTTTTTACTTTTAGCCAGAAGCTAAAATTATAGCTTTTTCAAAAAATAAATGCTTTTGATTTTTTGTGCATAAGATTACTCATATCAAAAATGCATATTTACCAAATATTGAAATTAGTAATAACTTTCTTTTTCACAATTTGACACGGAAAAACACTTTCTAAAAAATATTGGTCAAACACAAACAACTAACAAAAACACTTCTCAAATACTTTTGCCTTACACAAACTGCTACTCCTCCAAAACATAATTTCAGAAACCACATTTAATAAGTACTTCTCAAACTAAGCTAATTTCGACAACTTGGTCAAACAAACTATTAATCCTTCACAAGCCAAAAAAAAACAGGCTTCCTCATTTCTGAGCACTTTTCTTCTTCCTCCTCCTATAATATGATATTTTATAGCCAAAAGAAACATTAGAAATAGGAGAAAGAATCAAACAAAAGACTATAATATTTCCTTCTTTTTCGTCCCTTCCCATCTTGCTCTGTCGGTTGTTATGCTCGTGTCAATTGCAAAATATAGGCTACAAAAGTAGTTATCTTAGACTAGTGATCTCCCTATAACTCGCGTGCTCCTTTGCTACATACACAAGCACAACACCAGTGCATGATTCCAATCCTAGAAAATTTATTTTGATGTGTTACGACACGATGGTTGATCTTTTATTACTGGATATGATGGATTTTGAGGTCATTCTCATTATGGACTAGTTGTTTTCTAGCTATATGTCTTTGGATTTTCGTGTCAAGATTGTTACTTTAGTTGTTCCAAGTGTACTTAGTGGTGTGTGGAGGGGAGCATGTAGCTCGACAATTATTGTCCCAACATGCAAGAACCCAGCAGTTGTAGTTCAAATATTTTTTACCCAGTTCTTTAAATCAATTGCTAGCACAATTCCAACCCAAAATAGAAGCTCCAAACAATCATACCAATTCGTAATTTCAAGCATCCAATAGTTACACCAACAGAATTTCTCCATTTTTGTTGATGGGAGAGGTCTTTTTGTGTGGGTGTTTTAATTTGAAGTGGGGGTCCAACGGGTTATGGGGTGCGTACGTATATTATAATATTGGGTTGGTTCTTTCTCTCAAACGATGCCACGCGGCGCTTCCGTAAAAGTAAGGGTATATTTAGAATTTTGATGGATGACATGGGTATAAATAGCCAAAAACTATAACGGGGGACAAAGTTCAACAATAAAACAAAGTAGAAGGGTAAATATGACCCTTTTTCGAATATGGAATGACAACATCAAGGCCAGCAAGGCACTACTACATACTATACATACGCAGGACATGTTTACAAGCCTCTATAGATAATCAACTATATTATGATAGGAACAGGGCCCCGCCCTATCCATCATGTTCATATGTACATCAACACACTCCCAAAATTCTAGACCTAGCAACTACGGATGACATGGAGCTTACCAATCAAGCTGAGCTTGTTAACACCTACTGAGGAGACATGTCTATCTACCTTTCAGGACCTGTAGCATGAAATGCACCCCCCCCCCGACAAAAGGGACGTTAGTATAAAATAATGTACTAAGTATGTAAGGCAACTGAATAATTATAAACTGAAACTGAATTGATAAACATGATAGCTGAGGATAATTGAGAGTCAAGGAATAATCTGAGGATATACATACATGTTCCTGACTCGTATCACATAGTAATAACAATAATGTACCAGGCCTTACCGAGGCTCTATGTGTAACCATAACGTACCAGGCTATAATGAGCCTTTGTGCATATATATATCTCATGTCGTACAAGGCCACAATAGGGCTTCATGTGTATATATACCATACCAGGTCGTAATAAGGCTCTGTGGACATAACTCATAATGTATCAGTCCATCATAAGGCTTTGTGTATGTGTGCACAATAGTGTCGTACCCACCAATTATAACTCGGGGTGTGGAACTCAACAACAGACTACAAAAATTTGTACATATAACCTCTATTTGCACCTCTAGCATAGAACACAATATAAACATGATATGAACTCCCAACAAAGGACATACTGAAGCATATGAATGATAGAACACCACGAAAGGAAATACTCGATAAGAACTCTTCATTTACGTAGTTTGTTTGGAAACCACTTTAGGTACGAATTCATGCCAAGGAAAGAAGTAGGGAGTATCCATTACATACCTTTCATTGATTCACTCGACAACACGACAAACTTAGCTCGTACAACACCTTAATAAACAACAAACGACAATAAGATTATGGTCAAGCTAAGGAACAACTAAAGTACAACATCGAGTGGAAAGCTTAACTTATAATCATCTCAACACTTCTCTATGTTTCTTCCTCCCTTCAAATCGTACATCAACAACAACAACAACACATTATATGCAAGTTTATTCTCCATACTCCAGTCATACAACACTACAATAACACCTCAAAACAACCCAATATCACCTAACAAGTCAAATACAATTTTCGATCATCGATTCATAAAATTCTCGCTCAAACAACTTAGACAATACTTAGAGACACTCAAATTCATGTAGAAGGAGAAAATTTTACCTTATAAGTCAAGAACGAACCTCTCCCAAACCTTACTTCGCTTTGAAGGAATCTCCAAATCACAAGCGAAGAAAAGAAGAAGAAGAAGAAAACACAATCTCTACAAACTTTCTGAGGGCGAAATCACGTTGTAATCTCGTCGATCTTAGTCTCTTGAACAAAAAATATGGATAACCAATCCTAAATTCCATGTAGCCTCATGTTTATAAATGCAGTGCACAACATATCTATAAACATGACTCTACTAGACACGACTTATAGATTCTCTAAGACACGACCTGCTATGACACCAAGTTTGTCACGCCTCAAAGCCGGGGAGGCGAGATCGGCACTCAGTGCCTTACTTGACCGAGCGTACCAACCAATAACACATCACATCTGAACATATATGGAGACATCTAGGCAGACAAGGACAAATCATATCATAACATGTAATTCTGTAAGCCAACAAGGCTATACTCAATATGATATGAGGGTAAACAGGTGTATCAAATTACACTAGAAACAACCCATATATATATATATATATACACACAGATATATTCATACATATATACATATATGGGCCGACAAGGCCACCATGGATTTCTACAACTGAACAACCCTAAAGGGAAATACAACTAAGGGCCGACAAGACCACCATATAATCTGGAATGACAACATCAAGGCTGGCAAGGCCTTACTACATACTTCACATAAATAGGACATGTCTACAAGCCTCTACAGAAGATCAATTGTACTATGGTCGGGACAGGGCCTCCGACCTACCCATCATGTCTATATATACATTAACACACTCTCAAAACTATAGACCTAGCAACTCCGGATGACATGGAGCTTACCAATCAAGCTGAGCTCGACAATGCCTACCTAGGAGACATGTCTATCTGCCTCTCAGGGCCTGCAACATGAAATGTAGCACCCCCGACAAAAGAGACGTCAGTACAAATCAATGTACCAAGTGTGTAAGGCAACTGAATAACTGAACTGATAAACATGATAGTTGCGTATAATTGAGAGTCAAGGAATAATCTGAGGATACACCTACCTGCTCCTAACTCGTATCACATAGTAATAACAATTACGTACCAGGCCCTACCGAGGCTCTGTGTGTAACCATAAATGATTATTTTTTGTATTTTTTGAAAGTTTAACCAATTTTAAATATTACATTTAAGCCCTCATTTAACTTAATTAAATTTTAAGTGGGGTTTGACTCATCCAAGTCAAATTTACCACCTTTTCTAATTTCAACACTTGAATGATACCTTTAGTTAATTTTTCTCATAACACTCCCGGTTACATTTTTCATTCTACCATCACTTTTAATTCTACTTTTAACATTGCAAAAAGGATATGATATAATTATATAGAAATATTTCTTCATCTACTTTATTTGAAGAAATTTTTAAAATTAAAACTTGTATAAGTATACTACTCCGTAATTAGACTAATTGTTGTTTTTTACACAATCTGGACATGACAGTTTTTTTATTATGTATTTATCTCATTACAATTCAATTACTGTAATACTCTCATAACAATACACTAAGGCCTCGTTTGGTATGAGAGATAAAGTATAATTAATTTTGGGATTAAATTTGAGATGTATTTGAAAGTATATTTATGTCCTAGAGACAATCTGTATCAGGACAAATGTACTTTATACACATTCGTATTATTATTAATGGAGATTAATATTTTTGTATTTGTAATTATTGAATTATTAATTGATTGTTTATAATATTCTATAATATGCATCCCTGGAGGTTACACTGTTATTAATAATGTGAGATATTAATATTATAAACTCTTAAAATAGCCTCAACTAATGATAATCGAGAATGGGATATCGATGATATGTGATAAGTCGACATGTGGTCTGCATCACATCCTTAGAGGATGTAGTATGTCTCACCTACTACGAGTAATGGCTACTCGTGATGGACACATGGATACTTTGGAAGTATTGGTATACCCTGCTGATATACTGTGTGTTATATTTGTCTAAAGTATGATCACGCTCGGCCAATCGTCGAAATGTGTACGAGATACCATAAGGGCCCAATATCTCAATAGCACCTTTGTCTAAAGTTCGAAGGAGATTCATATCCGAAACGTAGGAAGTCAGCGTGTGGGAGATAGAAGTCCTTAAACTTGAGGTCAATACATACCTTGTCTACAAAGTAATGTACTTTGATCCTGTCCTAAGCTCAAATGCCTTATAGGTTGAGATACGACTTGTATTGGGTACATTACGATGTGGATTAAAGGTGGTAGTTGAGCCAAGATTAGGATTCATTCCTCGAATGAATATTCGAGAGAACACTCAGATTCTCAGTGATATTAGGTTGACTAAGTCATTGGCCAATGTAATAGACATATTTAGAATATGGTCTAGTTGTCAACTAATATAGATGAGATACAATGATTAAGCCATTTGGATAGACACTTGACAAATCCTAAGCTTGATCGGGTGTGTCGTGAATCAAAAGATTTTATCTTACCACATAGAGGTTAAGTTTATTGGATTCGTGTAAACGTACTTCACATATTGAGTTCGTCTTGCGGCGCCGTCTAGGAGTTCCACGTAGACCTTAATTTGATTATTGTCGATATGTGAAGGCATGTAGGGTCACACTATGTCGATTGTCTTTTCGATCTAAGGATGTATTGAGACAGTATTAAATATTCGATTTAGAATTGAGATATTTAAATGAATAATGATTGTTTTAATTAAGTCAAAATTGAATTTTGGATTTAATTAAGAATGTGCGGAAAATAAATCGAGACGGTGTAGGGACACGTCAAGCACCGCGGCGCCCACACCATAGGCCTGCGGTGCTAATGACCTAATCTATCTCGATTTATGGGCCAGGCCCAAGGTCAAACCCTAATCCAGTTTGACCTAATTTCACCTATAAATACATACATTCATTTCATTATTCAACACACTAATTTCAGATTATTATTCTAAGTCTTGGAGACTTCGAATCAAAACACTCTCTCGAACCTCTGCCGGATTTTTTAGCTTTCCGAAAGAGAAATACATTGAAGCTTGGAGCTTGCAATCGAAAGGGCAGTCGCGTGTCCACCCTTTAGTAAAGATTCCAGATAATATAACATGTAAGTGTTTATGCTTTATATTACAGGTTTTGATTGTCATATAACCATATCAGAAGTAATTGTTGGGGTAAGTAAGAACAAAATTTTAAACTTCCGATGTGCCTTATTTAGGTGTTTTGAACCCAACAAAACCCTACAGTGGTATTAGAGCCCATGCTGGTTCAATGGTTATATAACAAATTGAATAACATAATAATATAGGTTAAACATAAAATTGGATTAAAACAAGGCTTCTTGAAATCCTACATGTCTTGACCGAATGTTAACCTTTTGATATCATCCTAAATTATCTCCTATGCTAACTCGAGGAAGTCATTCCGCTCTAACTCGAACTAAGCTAAAAGTGCGTTGTCCGGCTCATTGCATGGTGCACGACAAAGAACGGGTAAAGACGGATGATGGTCGATGTATGCGTTATTGATAATGGTGGGTAGTGATGAAGGATCTGTGATTTGGTCCCTAAATTGGATTTAGGGCTCGAACGATTTTGAAAATTCAACACAGAAATATTTTGTCAGAACGTCGGCGCCGCGGCGCTTGCTAGGGTTATCAAGGTGGCGTCGCGGCTCCATAGTGGAGCATCGCGGCCCTAATGCTTCATTTTTTAAGTTTCGGACTTTCCGGACATTAGGCGCCGCGACCCTAATCCAAGCCAAAAGTTTTTGCCTTGCAAGCATCGTGGCCCCATGGTGGAGCTCCACGACTCTAATACATTGTAGATGCAGAAATTCAATTTCTGCCTTACTGGCGTCGCGACCCTAATGATTAGCGCCGCAGCCCCATCGGTCCGATTTTTTTTTGTTCAGAATGTTTAACCCATGATTATTATTATATAGTATATTTTATAAGTATACTATTTATGTGCTAAATGTCAAAACGTTTGTCATTTAAATTACTAGAATAGCGTCTGCTATAACTGTCTAGGCAGGCGGTGCCCAGTATTTGATTAAACCATCTTATATCATGTATATTGGGTTGACGGTTCCCAACTATATGTGTCATTAGTTTTGCATGATATTAAGATGTCATATTGGATATGGCGTAAAAGAGTTGATCTTGGTTAAAACCCCGAATTAAAATGTTCCCTAAAGTTTTAATACAAGTCTCATTTGAAATGAATGCGTCGTCCGTTATAATTGATTATAGTGCAAAATCATTTTCGGCGAGATGAGTATTTATGCCACATCATTTGATCTAAGTCTACGAGGACTCAGACTCTTTCATAGATGCATGTTAAATGTAGAAGTGGTGATAAATTTTCATGAGTATTTACACCACAGTGTTTGCTCTATAAGGCAAAACTCACTTAGATACATAATTGCAGTCGCTTAACGGGGTTGACTTGCTGGGCTGTCTTGGCGCCACAGTGTCGGACAAGTCGAGGGACGCAGATCGATTGTTTAGAACATTCGGTCAAACATGAATTACAAATTGTTTGTAATTGGTTTAGAGACCTACCAGGTTGTGCTGTTGAAGTTATCAGCCACAGCAAACGCGGAGATAGCATGAACCTGGATCATGGCCCATTATGACCATATTTGATATGAGTCTGTATTCTTCCATGGGGTCGAAGAGTATGTTAAAATAGTGGGTGCTAATTAAACTGAAGGCCATGTTAATTAGTTAACGAATGTGTTCAATATAAATTATATTAGAGTTTAATTTCAAATGTATTTGTTTCTTAAGTCGTATAAAATGTCGAATATATCACTGAAAATGTTGGTCGAGACAAACAAGTTGACTGGATCAAATTACCCTGACTGGTTAAGAAATTTGCGATTGGTGTTAAGACTAGAAAAAATTGAGTATGTGTTAGACACAGTGTTCCCCACAGTCCCTGCTGAAAACTCTGATGAGTATGTCATGTTTGACAAGGTGGCTTATCAGAAACATTTGAACGTTGCTACCTTGACAAAATGTATAGTGTTGTCTTCCATGACTATGGAGTTATAGAGGCAACATAAAAACATGGGCCCCGACGAAATGCTAGAACACTTAAAGAGTTACTATGAAAAACTGTCTCAAACAATGGAGTATGAACTGTTGAGAGACCCTTTCAAATGTAAGCTGAACGAAAGGGGACAAGTGTCAGCGCATGTTCTAAAGAAGGACTATATAGCTCCAAGAGGAGGCAAAGCACAAGGTGTTTCTACCTCTACTGGACAAGGTATGTTTGTCATTGAAATAAATATGTCTATAAGTAACTCCCACTGCTGGGTATTGGATACCGCTTGTGGCTCGCACATTTGTAGTAATGTGCAGGGCCTAATTAACAGCAGAAAGGTTGGACCTTGGGAGGTAGACCTGCGCGTTGGAAATGGAGCACGAGCAGATGCCGAACACGTGGGAACTTATTTACTATATTTACCTTTAGGCTTTTGTTTAGAACTAAATAATTGTTATTTTGTTCACTCATTAACGAGGAATATCATTTCTATCCCAATGTTAGTCATTGAGGGGTTTTCCTCATTTATTGCCAATGGCAGTTATGTATTGTCTTTGAATGGTTTTGTTTGTGGAAATGCTCCGTTTGTGGATTGATTGTATATTTTAAACTGTAGTTGTGAAATTTTCAATGTGCAAAATAAACGAGCTAAGATAAGTAATCCAAGAAACCCCACCTACTTATGGCACTGTAGACTTGGTCACATCAATGAATTAATGATAGCAAGATTAAGAATGTTAGACTATCTGGAACCATTTGACTTGGAGTCCTATGGTAACTGTGAATCTTGCTTGAGAGGAAAGATGACCAACAAACCACTTTCTGGGAAAGGGGTGCGAGCCAAATAGGTACTTGAGTTGGTCCATACTGATGTATGTGGGCCATTTTCAACTCAAGCTAAGGGAGGCTTCACTTACTTCATCACTTTTACAGACGATTTAAGGTTTGGGCATGTGTATCTTATGAAACACAAGTCCGAAGCCTTTGAGAAATTCAAGGAGTACAAGTCAGAAGTAGAGAAGCAACTTGAAATAAGTATCAAGACACTTCGATCAGATCGAAGAGGTAAATAGTTAAGTAAAGAATTTCTGGATTATTTGAAGCTTCATGGAGTCCAATCACAATGGACACCTCTTGGAACGCTACAAATGAATGGTGTTGCTAAAAGGAGAAATCGAACCCTATTAGATATGGTTAGATCCATGATGAGTTTCTTAGCTCTACCAACATACCTTTGGGGCTATGCATTGCAAAGCTCAATTTATATTCTGAACAGGGTTCCTTCAAAGTCAGTAGAGAAAACTCCATATAAGATATGGAATGGCAAGAAGCCAGTACTTAAACACATGCGACCCTAGGGGTGTCCTGCATATGTAAAGAAGATGCTTACTGACAAGCTTGAATCTAAAAGTGAGAAATATTATTTTGTGGGGTATCCAAAGAAAACTAAGGGATACTATTTCTATCTTCCTGGAGAACATAAGGTCATTGTTTTCAGAAATGCAACTTTCCTTGAAGAAGACTATGTCTACAAGGAACGGAGCTGCAATAAGATAGAACTTGAAGAAATTCAAGAACCACAAGATAACACAGGAGTTGAACCCTTGTCAAAATACCTAGACAAAGATTCAATGAGAGTATCTGGTGAAGATTGGGTACTTAGAGTACGCCCTTCAGCCAGTAGGAGTGATGTGAGAGATAATACAGAAATACAATGCTCTCATACACAACCAATGAAAGATGATACAATGGTTGTACATCATTCCATTCAGGAAATATATGAAAATGACATTCCTGAAAGCTCTCAAGGTGATGGATTGTCCAGCACATAAAGACCTTCTCACAATCAGAATACAACAAACATTGAAACGCAGAATAATCAACTTCGTAGGACTACTAGGACTCATCGTCCGCCTGAAAGACTTAATCTCCTTGTTAAAACACACAATGAGATAGATATTCCTGATGACAATGAACCTACAACCTACAACGAAGCTATGTTAGACATTGATTCGCAGAGATGGCAAGAAGCCATGAAATCTGAGATGGACTCGATGTACATAAATCAAGTTTGGAACTTGGTTGATTTGCCAACATGGGTTAGACCCATAAGATGCAAATGGATCTTTAAGAAGAAGATTGATGCATATGGCAAGGTACAGACTTATAAAGCAAGATTAGTGGCTAAATGTTATAATCAATGGCCTGAGGTCGATTATAATGAAACCTTTTCACCTGTTGCTAAGATCAAGTCCATTCGGATTTTGCTTGCAGTAGCTGCATATTATGACTATGACATTTGGCAGATGGACGTCAAGACTGCTTTCCTCAACGGTAATCTAGTTGAGGAAGTGTTTATGAAACAACTTGAGGGTTTTTCAATCAAGTCCAAACCAAATGTTGTATACAAGCTACAAAAGTCCATTTATGGGCTTAAGCAAGCCTCGAGGAGTTGGAACATTTGCTTTGACAAGGCTATCAAGTCATTTGATTTCGTTAGAAGCAAAGATGATCCATGTGTTTATAGTAAACGCAAGGATGGGAGTATTACCTTCATTATAATATATGTAGGTGACATATTAATAATGGGAGACAATAAGACTCTCCTGCAGTCAGTCAAAGAGTGGTTGTCCAGTACCTTCATGATGAAGGATTTATGTGAAGCCTGCTACATTCTGGGGATTAGGATATATATAGATAAACCTAACAAATTATTGGGGCTGTCACAGTTAGTCTACATAGACAAAGTGCTTAGACGTTTTTCTATGGAAAATTCCTAGAAAGACGGTCTACCTATGGGACAAGGTATCAAGTTATCTAAGAAGGATAGTCCTTCTAATTCTATAGAACTTGAACGCATGAAAAGGATCCCATATACTTTGGCTATAGGATCGATCATGTATGCCATGACCTGTACTAGGCCAGATGTGGCCTTTGCACTTAGTATGACTTGCAAGTTCCAGCAGAATCCTGGGGAAGAACACTGGAAAGCAGTCAAGAGTATTCTTAAGTATCTTAGACGAACTAAAGATTACTTCTTAGTCTATGGTGGGGAAGAAAAGCTAGTGCACATCGGGTACACTGACGATGCTAGCTTCCAGACGGATCTTTATGACTACAAATCTCAGTCTGGGTACATGTTCATTTTCAATGGTGGAGCAGTAAACTGGAAAAGTTCCAAACAATATACAACTGCTGATTCGACAACAGAAGTTGAGTACATTGCTGGATCGGAAGCTGGTAAAGAAGTTGTCGCAATTTTTAAGTTCCTGAAGGAACTAGAGGTTGTTCCAAGTGCCGCTTGTCCAATAACGATTTATTGTGATAACACTGGTGCTATTGCGCAAGCTAAGGAACCAAGATCAACAAACAGAAACAAGCATGTACCAATGAAGTACCACATACTCAGGGAGATCGTGGAGACTGAAGAGATTAGATTAGACTTTGTTCCCACAGACGATAATCTAGCTGACCCATTCACTAAAAAAATAAGCTTAGTCAAGCATAATGGTCATTTTGAGAATATGGGCATTAGATATGTTGGAGATTGGCTCTAGGCCAAGTGGGAGATTGAAAGTATATTTATGTCCTAGAGGCAATCTGTATTAGGACAAATGTACTTTATACACATTCGTATTATTATTAATGGAGATTAATATTTTGGCATTTGCAATTATTGAATTATTAATTGATTGTTTATAATATTCTATAATATGCATCCCTGGAGGTTACGCTGTTATTAATAATGTGAGATATTAATATTATAACGTAACTCTTAAAATAACATCGACTAATGATCATCGAGAATGGGATATCGATGATATGTGATAAGTCGACATGCGGTCTGCATCACATCCTTGGAGGATGTAGTATGTCTCACCTGCTACGAATAATGGCTACTCGTGATGGATACATGGATACTTTGGAAGTATTGGTATACCCTGCTGATATACTGTTTGTTATACTTGTCTAAAGTATGATCAGCGTGTGGGAGATAGAAGTCCTTAGACTTGAGGTCAATACACACCTTGTCTACAAAGTAATGTACTTTGATCCTGTCCTAAGCTCAAATGCCTTATAGGTTGAGATACGACTTGTATTGGGTACATTATGATATGGATTAAAGGTGGTAGTTGAGCCAAGATTAAGATTCATTCCTCGAATGAATATTCGAGAGAACACTCAGATTCTCAGTGATATTAGGTTGAGTAAGTCGTTGGCCAACGCAATTGACCTATTTAGAATATGGTCTAGTTGTCAACTAATATAGATGAGATACAATGATTAAGCCATTTGGATAGACACTTGACAAATCCTAAGCTTGATCGGGTGTGTCGTGAATCAAAAGATTTTATCTTACCACATAGAGGTTAAGTTTACTGGATTCGTGTAAACGTACTTCACATATTGAGTTCGTCTTGCGGCGCCGTCTAGGAGTTCCACGTAGACCTTAATTTGATTAATGTCGATATGTGAAGGCCTGTAGGGTCACACTATGTCGATTGTCTTTTCGATCTAATGATGTATTGAGACAGTATTAAATATCCGATTTAGAATTGAGTTATTTAAATGAATAATGATTGTTTTAATTAAGTCAAAATTGGATTTTGGATTTAATTAAGAATGTGCGGAAAATAAATCGAGACGGTGTAGGGCCACGTCAAGCGCCGCGACGCCCACACCATAGGGCCGCGGCGCTAATGACCTAATCTGTCTCGATTTATGGGCCAGGCCCAAGGTCAAACCCTAATCCGGTTTGACCTAATTTTCACCTATAAATACATACATTAATTTCATTATTCAACACACTAATTTCAGATTATTATTCTAAGTCTTGGAGACTTCGAATCAAAACACTCTCTCGAACCTCTGCCGGATTTTCTAGCTTTCCGAAAGAGAAATACATTAAAGCTTGGAGCTTGCAATCGAAAGGGCAGTCGCGTGTCCACCCTTTAGTAAAGATTCCAGATAATATAATATGTAAGTGTTTATGCTTTATATTACATGTTTTGATTGTCATATAACCATATCAGAAGTAATTGTTGGGGTAAGTAAAAATAAAATTTTAAACTTCCGCTTTGCCTTACTTATGTGTTTTGAGCCCAACAAAACCCTACAGTATTTATCTCATATTTAATTGGGATAAAATCATGGTATTACTAATTTGAGATTAGATATTCCGAGATTGTAGTGTTATTTTTATTTTCATGGGAAGGTGGGATAACTAATTATTTTGGTATAACTTATTTCCAATCAAATGACTCCTAAGGGCTCATTTGGTATTGGGATAAGAAATAATAATTTCGGGATCAAAATTTAAAATGAATTTATATCGTGTTTGGTTGGAATAAGATGAGGTTATAACTAAACAACTAATGCCCAAAGTATAATCCATATACGTGACTAGAACTTTGTTAAGGCGTGGCTTATCAAAACGAAAGAAGATATGGAAAGCTTTCCGTAGCCCGAGTACAAATAGTCACTCAAGTTAAGTATACACACAATTTGTGATACAATGAAAACAACATCAAATTCTCCTGCGTCTACCTTCCTCTCCGACCATACACATACAATTATGCCGTCATTACCGCAATTACTTTCAGGTCGGATACTCCATTTCGCGAAGCTCTCTGCAACTTCTTCTTCTGAATCCAATTCCAGTAAACAAGTCAAATTTCCAAAGAAAATCAACCGAAATTCTGCAACTTCTGTTCGCCGTGCAGGTAAAATCTGGGGTTCCAACACTATTAGGGGTCGTTTGGTAGAGTGTATAAGAATAGTAGTAATGAATATGGTGTATGTGTAATGTAAGATTAGTTATGCTGAGATTAGTTCTTATTGACTGTTTGGTGTGGTCTATTAAAAATAACATACATTATATAATTTCTAAAAGAATTATTCCCTTTGGTTCAATTTGTTTGTCTGTTTTTGACTTGACACGGAATTTAAGAAAATAAACAAGACTTTTGAATTTTGTGGTCTTAAGTTAAGGATAGGGAGAATGTACCAAAATGTCATTTAATCTTCTGGTCTTAAATATGACACGTGTAAAGTTGAAATTAAAGAATTGTTAAATAAGGAAAGAAATATTTTTTTTGAAACGGACTAAAAAGAAAAGTAACACAAAAAAATTTAAATAAAGGAAGTAATTGTTTACAAAAATACCCTTCGCATACTTTAGCTTTGAAGGACTTCAAGGGCAATTTTGTCTTTAACCATGCTTATGCATGTATTAATAGTCTTGGTATTGCTAATACCATCATTTGCTATATATTAGTTATACATGGGATAAAATAGAGTGTATACATAGGTCAAGTGATCAGTAATACCAAAGCTAATACATGTATCATTATTTTCTCTTATACATCCTACCAAACGACCCCTTAATTCGGCGGTTGATTAAAGAAGTGGCAAAAATGTTTACATGCTTAAGAAAGATTAGAAAAATAAGATGCTTTCATTTGCCCAATTTACACTATGATAGGTTATTTACTCGTTTGCTATGTTACCAAATTAGGCTTAATACCTGATTTTTACAGTTAGTATATCTGACTTGAATTCTCAAGACTAACTTCAAGCTTCTTCTTCGTGTCAAGATTCTGGCAGTCCTCTAAGGAAAACACAGAAGTTGAATTTGGAAGTTTCTCCTCATAGAGCTGGTAATCTACTCTAGTTTCAACTTTTTAATGCGCTTATCCAATTGTCGACTTGATTTTGTTTTGCATTTAAGGGTGTGTTTGGTATGGAGGAAAATGATTTCTTGGAAAACAAGTGAGATTTCTTACTTATATTCTAGTGTTTGGTAAGTAAACAAAGAAATATTATCCCAAGGGCATTTATATGTAATCTAGCAAAATACTGTGGGGGTGGGATGGTCAAGGGATTGGGGTTGAGGGCGTTGGATGGGTGGGGAGGAGACAATAAACTTAGAGTATCAATT
Source organism: Anisodus tanguticus (assembly GCA_034509755.1). Taxonomy (NCBI): domain Eukaryota; kingdom Viridiplantae; phylum Streptophyta; class Magnoliopsida; order Solanales; family Solanaceae; genus Anisodus; species Anisodus tanguticus. The sequence goes on from CM067558.1 coordinate 30,180,841, forward strand.
GTGGAACTTGTTTTCCCTACCTCCGGAAGTCATTTTCCTCATTTTTAAAGAATTGTTTTCCTAGAGAAAATGTTTTCAATTTTTTTTAACTGAACATGGGAAGATTGGAAAATGTTTTCCTCCATACCAAAGCACACCCTAAGTGATGGGTTTTTACTAGTGTAAGGTTCAGTTATTGTCTATTTGTTCTTATCTGTATCAATATCTTCATCTCAAGTGTGTATTTTACAGTATCTGCGGTTAGATTGATGCGTATAGAGCTGGGTGGTGCATTTGCTGATCTTCTGAATGAGCAAGGGAAGGGTTCAGGGGATAATGAAATGGGATATGTTGAAAGAACTCTTGGGTTTCGCACTCGTGACTTAGATGACAGAGATTTAAGACTGGTTTCTCTCTTTGCCTTTTCTTCACTGCCCATGTCATTGATTGTCCTTTTAATTCACTTCTGATTTTGACATTTTTTTCTCAAAAGACTCATTTTTCATCACAATATCAAAGCACTCGTCCTTATGGATTTCTTGAAATATTTATATTGTAGGTCACGGAGGTTGTTGGTGGTACCATTCGCTGGAGAAGATATCTTGATCACTTGATTCTTTCGTTATGCCACAATGAGCGTACATTCAGAAGCATGGAACCTCTTCTAGTACAGGTATATTTGTCACTCTTTTTGGATTCTTTTCTTTTAGAGCATCAGGTGGAACATATCTTTTGTTTCCATGATTTAAGTATTGAAGAAGTTAATATTTAAGTACCAAAAATTTAAGGAGAACTCAGGAATTTCTTCTTCGAACGAAGTTATTTCATTGATGGTTTAATTATTAGATACTCCTCTAAAATATCATTAATGTGTGTTGAATTATTAAAAGTAAAAAAAAGGGAAAAGAGAAGCATGACGGAGTTCCTTTGTGAAGCAAGATTACATTGGAAAATATGCCTTTTTAAGAAATTTATGAGTTGTATCAACCATCTAGAACCAAAATTAATGTAAATGAGTGACGATGATAGATGCAATCTTCGATTTACTATATGTCTTCTTAGTCTTAACAATGTTTGGTATACATGTCGGCTGATGAGATTCTGTTAAGCATAATGTAATTGCGAGAGTTAGAATGTCATTGCGCAGGAATGATTTGTTTGGTGTGCGTTGGTAGGTCATACTCAACATTGTTATCATTCCAATAGAGTATATATTACCAGTGCATTTATTTTCTATTTGGAAATACACATGGATAAATTTTAAAAATTAAAATAACATCTGAGGATAATCCACCATGAGGTGTATGCTCAATGCTAAAGAAATCACATCTCAGAGGCTGAAATGCTAATGCTGTTTGGCGGTCTATCCTATTATTTGGTGCTGAGTTTTGAACCTTCTTTGAGTTAAGCACTTCATCTCTAGGGACCTTGACATGCACTGAGAGCTTGAAACTGATAGGACCACTTGGGAAATTGAATGTGTTGGACCTGAGAATTTCCTCTTTTCTTGCCTGATGCATTCTGTCTTTTAACTTTTGATTTGCTTGGTCATTTATAATCCCACTCAACTGATTTTTTGCTTTGAAAATGATGTTAGATTCTCCGAATTGGTTTCTATGAGATCACCAAGTTAGACATGCCACCATATGCTGTTGTAGACGAGGTACATTTATCTCATTACTTTGGTCTACAATGGCTGTTCTCTTTTTTACTTAGTTATTCTGATGAAAGCTGATCCGAAGTCTGTCAAGAAAGATGCATGTGATAGTATATTCTGTTGAACCTAGAAATGAAGCTGATGGTATAACTGGTTAACACCTTTGAGCTTGCAATAGAGCCTTTGCTTGCCGCTTTTTTGAATGAAGTGAGGAAAAGGGAAGGAAAAATAAGATGCTTGATGACAGGTGAGGTGGGTCTAGTGGCAAGAGCCCTCCACTTTTCAAGAGGTTGGAAGTTCGAGTTACAAGAGGAGCAAATAGGAAAAAGACCTCTATTGACCGCTGGGCTGGGGGGTGGTGGGATTTGCGCGGGTGGGGGTCCACCGTGGAAGAAACAAAGATGCTTGATATTTGGTAGTTCTTGCCTTAATCTGTGCTAGAGACAAACTACTATGCAACTTGCACCTGCATTTTTCTATTTAAATTGGATATATTGTGCTACATTAGTAAATGACTCATGAGTGAAATTCACATTTCAGTAGCATCCATTTGAACATCCTAGAATGGAAAAGGATCATCATTTGTTCACCTCGTATCTCTTTGAAGACAAAACATTATCTCTTTTTTGTTTAATTTGATATGTGAGATGGACATTCTTTTATGCAAAGTAATGTAAGTATACTTCTTTTTTTGGATGTTCAAATCTAACTGCAGAGTGTACGGCTAGCAAAGGTTGCTCTTAGACCAGGTGCCGGTAACTTGGTTAATGGGATTCTCAGGAAACTAGTAGTCCTTAAGGTGTGTCTTTTATTATTCCATCAGCACATAAGATCTGACAATAAGGAATCTACTAGTTCCCTGATTCTTTTCATGTCTGCAGGAGAGTGATTCCCTTCCGGCTGTGAAGGTGGAGGGTGATGATCGTCAGCAAGCACGTGGTCTTGCCACTCTATACTCTCATCCAGTTGTACGATTGAACTGTTTCTTCCTTAAATCTTTTGTCTTAGATGTAAAGAGTGGATCTTGGGCCTAACTCAACCCCAAGAGCTAGCTTTTAGGGTTGAGTTAGGCCCAAGATCCATTCTTTACATGGTATCAGTGCCAGGCCCATCCCAATTCATTGTTTACCCGATGTTGGGCCCCATCATATATTGTCCACGCTCCAAATGTCCAGTCCTGGGCGTGCACGGGGGTGTTGATTCTCCCACATCGGTTGTGGGATGGAAATTTGGACTCCTTATATGGACTTGGGCAATCCTCCCCTCATAAGCTAGCTTATGGTGTTGAGTTAGGCCCAAGATCCATTCTTTACATTAGAGAATCCAGGTCTGATATTATAGAAACGTGTCCATACTGTGACAAATGATTTTCTAGATTCATGTTTTGGAAATTTCAAATTTTCAATGCTGTATATTTTTTTATCCATACCGTCAGGTTCTGTCATTTATTCATCAATCTGATTGGAGATAGAATGATGTTTGGGTTAAATCCTGTGGATTTAGCTTAAGTTCTAGCTAATCTGTCTAAGAACTTGTCAAAATGGCCCTCATTTTGTTGCACGATTTTGAAATTTTCATGATACTCCCAATTATATGGACCTCTTGTCACGATTTTTATTTTTTTGCTATGCTTTAAAACATCACAGATTATAGTATTTTAAGCATAGACAAACAGTACTAAAATGACTATCTTTTCACATCTCTCAACCTTTCTTCTATATATTCCTTTACCATGTTTTCTAGTGGATGGTACGAAGATGGACAAAGTATTTTGGACAGGACGAAGCTATCAAGCTTTTGACATGGAATAACAGCTGTCCAAGTTTCAGTCTAAGGTATATGATGAAGCTTTTCTTTCCTCTTTTACCCTTTCTCTGGATGATAGTGTGACAGTTCTGTGTTCAAATCGTTTTAACAAAACTAGGGCAAATACCCGGAAAGGTTTGACAGGGGCTGATCTGGTCTCAAGGCTTAAAATGTTGAAGGTAATATTTAGATGCATTTCGTTCCTTGCTGGATAACAAAATCTTAGGATCACTCTAGACTCTCTCTCTATCTTTGATAATGTATCTTATTCATAATAAGTTTTGAATGTCTAGTTGACCAAAAAGAGGCAAATAGATAATTCTGAATGAAGTCGATCATACTGGAGTCTTCTTCTGTTTTTTTCACAAAATAGGATGAGTGGTCTAAACACTAATTGAGGCCATCATATTAGATTTTCTGAATTATTCTGGTTCTGCGATATTCTGCATTTGTTTCGTGTATTACTATGATTCATTGTGTTTCCCTTTCTTGAACTTCAGGTCCCACATGAGCCTTCTCTATACTTGGATGATTTTGTTCGTTTAAAAACTGGAATGCAGGTATGACTTCAACAAGGTTGATAAGATCCTCAAAGAGTGTTTACTATATGGCCATCTTTATGACATTGATATAGATTTTCTTATGTTGATAGGTCACTTCATTAGTGATCGACATTTAGTTACTTATCAAGAAATAGACCAGAATGCATGTTCTTTACTTTGTAGTTCTCAAATTGAAATTACCACATAGACCTGATTTAAGGTAGCGTTAAGTGTTGTCATGTAAGGAATAGCGTAGTGCAAAGAACCCTTCGCCTCTAACAAGGAGGTTGTTGGGGGGGGGGGGGGGGGGGGGTTGATTCACCAAAGGAGCAAATTGCGAAAAGGGCCACCATTGACTCCTGAGTGGAGGGGTTTTTCGGGTGGGGTTTACCAGATCAAAGAAATAGAAAAGCTAGTCTCAACTGTTTTCGCTATGGTACTGATTCTGGTTATGGACAAATTCAGCTGGAAGAAATGGAGAGACGAAGTCACATACTTAATGTAGAATTGTACATGACACCAAATAATGTTGATTGGAAGTGTTCTCATTTATTTATATGTCATTTAAAAGTTTGACTTGGTTTTTAATTTTTTAGCTTAGTATGTTCAATTGATGTATTTTGCAGCTCAGTTGACTTTTTAAAGTCTCTTCTTTCAGAATGTTATACAGGCTGGGTTACTAAAAGAAGGCTTCTGTGCAGTCCAGGATGAAAGTGCCGGTAATCTCCTTATATAACTCAAATGTGGAGTTACAATAAATGTGTAGTTGAGTATGTTGCAAGAGATCCTTCTTGCATTTTCAGTTATCCCTTGACCCTTGCCTTTGCATACAACTATCCTTTCGGCGGGCGGGCGGGCAGAGTACTTCCAGTTTAACAAAGCTTTGAAAACACAGTTGTTTTCATATGCTCTCCCAATCAACACGAGGTTTTGCTTTTTTGGGAATCATTGCTAGGAATAAGGATTGAATTGCACCTGCTTTGATCCTGTTTGACTTCAATTACCAGATGGGGCCCTTTAGGATTACTTGGAGGCTACCCTAAAACCCTAATCCATGCCTATATAAAGGGGCTACATATTCTCTTTGGAAAGGAAGGAGAATTCAGCTTTCTTTTGGATAACTTGGACCATTCACATGTCTATGTTCCAAGGATCATAATCTAAAAATTAAGCTATTCCTCAGAGGGATGTTCATACATCAATTAGCCGTGTTACATATCATCACGAAGAAAAAGAAAATTCCCTCTTTACTTTCCGTTTGTTAGTAATTTTCTATGATGATTTGCTTAATTTGATCCAGACTCTTTATCAGGGTGTCTCCGCTTCCTTTTACAAGTTTTATACAGTGGCGACTAGTGCCAGTTACTGGAAAAATGGATTGGCATTTTGTTGGTCATTGACTTATATATCATTTCAAAAATTTGATGGCCTCATTGAGATAATGCATTTGTTGATTCTCGAGTTTGAAACCTGTAAAAATATCATAGAAGGTGAAAAATGATTTGAGTTCATTCCCATAATAACCCTAATTACTGCAGGATTAGTAGTCTCCATTGTTGATCCACAACCTGGTGAGAACATTATTGATTGTTGTGCTGCTCCAGGAGGGAAAACCTTGTTCATGGCATCCCGTTTGAACGGCAAAGGTAACCTTCATACAAACTTTGCTCGTCATAGCTGACGGCTGAAAGCTTTTATAGCAGAAATTACATGGAAAAATAGCCCTTTTACATATTTTGGGAGCTAACTAAAGGCAAGATCAATTATCACAGGAGCTTAGCACATGCAGATTTTAAATTTGTGTATTCAATAATGAAATAAAACATAGGTGAGAAATGCATATCCTGGAAAAGTGTAATCAGGGTGTCTGCAATACAAGCACCACATTCCCTTGTCCACCGCTACAATAACAACTACACCTCAGTCCCAAATAAGTTGGGATCCATCACTAATTGCATTTATATGTTGTTGTCTAAAAGTAACTCAATCAAAAGGTACCAGGTCCAATGCTGTAACTCTCGAGAGTTTCAGAATCAAGAGGGCTGTCGAGAGTTTCAGAATCAAGAGGGCTGTGTTTTTTTTTACAGCTAGATACAGTCTATTTTACTATTGATAATTGGTGAAATAAGCCTTGCTAAAACATTGCATATTGTCAGCATTTTCTGTGGTTATTATAGCATAGTGTTTGGCCAGCAATTCTGGTAATTAACCTTTTCTTACGTATGAGAGTTATGTCTGTTGATTCTTTAACGCTACACTCTAGTGCTTTACTTGTTTGTCAGGTACATTACTTGCCGTTGACATAAATGAAGGTCGATTGCGGATACTCAGAGAGACAGCCAAGTTGCACCAAGTTATGGATGTTATTAGTACTATCCATGCTGATGTTCGAACTTTTTCTGTAAGAACTTGCAAGTTCTCCAAAAACACGTGGTATTTTAGTGTCCAACTGCTAATCCCTGGTTTAACTTTTAGCAGACCGATAAGGTCGTAGAATGGGATAAAGTTTTGCTGGATGCACCTTGTTCAGGGCTGGGTGTTCTTTCTAAGGTATTTCCAGTCCAAGATATATGCCATTTTTATAGTTTGATTATAAGCTTGCATGGTCTAAAAGTTTTGGTCCTTTTTTCCTCTTTCTTCTTTTGTCACATTCACTATTCTTGCTTCTATGGTTTCATCCTTCTTTAAACCAGAAGTGGTAGTAGCTGGGACAATTGAAATGTGTATTTCCTCTTTGTTTGAGAAAGCGAGCAGATTTGCGTTGGAATAGGAGACAGGAAGATATGGAGCAACTTAAACATTTACAGGATGAGCTTCTCGATTCAGCTTCCAGGTAAAACCAATAGTTCTTCTTAATTCATAATTTAAGTGCAACCTTGACCTGAATTACTGCTGCCAGTGGGTTTTCTCTTTTAGAAATATGTTGAGTAGCTTTTTCCTAGTAATGTTGGTGACTGGTGAGGATAATGCAAGTTCTGAAGCGGATCAAAACAAGGCACATATCTTTATAAACATTTCTCCTACCGAGGACAAGAGAGTTGGAAAATGACATGTATAAGCTGGGTTGGTGTTAATTACAATTTGCCCACTTTATTAAGTCAAGGCTGATTAAATTTTTGACTGCAACTACATGTACTTACAGTCTGAAATGCCTCTAGGTTATATGCATTAAGATTGAGCTACTATCTTTACACATTAATATATGAGGTTCTGTTCTTTGTTTCCTTTTCTTTTATGTTTTTTTTTCGGCATCTGCAGGTTGGTGAAACCAGGTGGAGTGCTAATATACAGCACTTGTTCCATTGACCCTGAAGAGAATGAGGAAAGAATTGAAGCTTTTCTCTTAAGGCATCCAGTAAGAAAACTTGATCGAAACGTGCTAATTGCTCTGTCTCTTTGCTCTGTAGTTGGATATTTAAAAAAATCAGCTACAGCATATATTTTATGCTCGGAACCCATTTCAGGCATTAAGGAGTGAGGATCTTGCTTCCTATTGTGGCTGTGGTAAATGGGACTATATGCTTTATGTAGAGAGCATATGCCTATTTGTGTCAAACAACTCTCACCCAATGGAAGACAGTCGAAAAAAAGAAAGAGAAGAAACTGACGTGTCGGAAATCTTTATGGAACTACTAGCGCCAACCCTATCATCTTGTCTTCCATACATATTTTGTTTCATAATTTGGGTGCCTTATCCTGATATTATCCTGCCTAAATTGATCGTCCCACATATTCTCTCTGGTTTAGGGATAAATTTATCTTCTATTCTAGTTGCTATCCTGCACATTGGTCTAACTTCATTTTCTTTGCAGGAATTCGACATTGATTCTGTGAACAAATATGTACCGGAGAATTTTGTTACTAAACGAGGTTTCTATATGTCTAATCCTGTGAAGCATGAACTTGATGGAGCCTTTGCAGCTCGTCTGGTTAAGTCTCAATAAATCCAGAATGAGGAGCATGTTTCAGTTTTCACAAATTTTTAGTATGTCATCAAAAAGCATCTTCAGGACAGAGGGCTCTTTTCCACGCACAATCAGGTTGTTGCTTTTATGCCTTTCTTTTCAGCATGCGAGTCTACACCATCTCTTGTCACATATTTCTCAGGTAGAGTGGGTCATCAGTTTGATATTCATGAACTCCTGCTTGACTTAGTTCTTGTGTAAAGCATGCTTCTGTCAAATAAATGCATAGTTGAATTGTATGACCACTCATAAAACTTAGGTGTTAGAGAGAGATTTGAACCAAGGACCTCTACTTGCGCTGGTACCATGTTGAATTGTGCGACCGACTCCTCTAAAAGTTTAAGCTATTAGAGAGAGCACACTTTTATTTGTTTGATTATGTCTTTAAACGTGCCTTAACTGTAATTTTTTTCCTTCAATAATTTCAGATTGGTCACTCAAAACCTCATATATGCATTCCAGTCTTCGGGTTTGAGAGCTCAAAGGTCATGATCATGTGGTACAACAACAATAGAAGTTAAAAGCATACTGCGGCAAGATGAAATATCATTTTATATGGCATTTTGGTGGCCAGTGGCTGAAAGATGGGACGCAGAGGTGGCACACTATTGCTCTCGTCCATGAGAATCTGAGGTGTGAAACATCTCAAATGACTCCAAGGCGAATTCTGAGGCTTTTTCTTTGCCCCTTTGCAAAACCTCTCCTGTGTATGATGTCTCTCTTCATCTGTGGATAAGTCTCACAAAGGAGACTAATGTGGTTCCTCAATTACAAAATGTGAAGAGGCGGGATTGTCCGAGTGATGAAGTTTTGGCTACATAAATATACGTATTCCGAACTGTATTCCTGAACTAGATTTTTTTCTTTTATTCAATATTGATGTATATGAACCAGAACTCTTTTCTGTTTACTCTAGTGTCATTAAGATTTCAGATTAGAAATTTAGAATAGTAATCCCCATATTGTGCTTAGACCGTTTGTTTTAACGCAACAATAGGAGAAAATGGAGAATATAGTGTAATCCTCCGATACATATATTCTTTGTTTTTCTTGGGGTGGAGTGGGAGTGGGGTTTTCATGATTACTCGGGCAACAGTTATGTACATTGTGTATGTTCAGAGTATACAATTCACATTTTGTATACCTCAATGGTGTACACCAGTAAGAATAAAATAAGATATAAAACATGTGAATTGTATATTTTAAAGGTATATAATGTACATTCTTTCTGGGTGTTCTGTAAATATATACTTGGTACTTTTTAAATAGGTACGGTGTGTAGTATTTTTTAAAACGAAAAGTTTAGCGTAATATTTTTGGCCGCATAGGTACACAACTCATACGCCAGTTAAGAGGCCATGTCATAAACAGTTAGAGATATTTGTTGAGCAAGATTTTGGAGGAAAATTGAGTTATATTAGTTGAAGGGGGTGCGATGTGTTAGTGTAGATTTTAATGATGTCTAAATATTACGCAGGACCAAAAAAAAGGAGCAAAGTGTCAACATTCAAAAATCCGAAACCCTTTATTTAATGATAAGGTTATTAATCATCAACAAAGAAAAATGAAAATTCTTAAAAGATGAGATCAATTCAGAAGCACTTATTTATTAGTTTTAAATATAACAGACAAAATTTCATTGGTCTAATTTGGAACCTTAGGATAGATTTTAACTTTATCTGACAAACATATCAAGATAAAGAATAGGAAAGGGCCCTTAATCAACCACCATCTACTTCAGAGATCCCTACGCAAATTTTTTTCAAATACAAAAATTCAGTATCTTTCCTACATGAGGATAAGGAGAATATTCTCCTTGTACCAACGATATTCTCCAGAAGGAAATAGGATTTGCATTAATGAAGAGGATCGATACAAGTACCAAGCGAGATTCAGTAAAGCACACGAGATCAAGACAAATATGGAATGCTGATTTAAAAAGTACAAGGAAGGAAGATTATCAAGTACCAAGCCAGATCTTATTAAAGGAAGGAAGATCTCAAGACCATTGGTTGGGAAGCAGTTTATGGAAAGCAATCAATCATGAAGCTCTATCCTTATTCTTGGAAAATAAGATCTCTAATTCCTTGTTCCAAGGATCAACACTCTTGTGTTGCGTTCTCTTCTGGAGCCGTGTCAACAACTATTTAAAGGCTCAACTTGAGACAAAGCAAATATACCTTTGTCTCAACTTCTTTGCTCTACTAATCATAAGCATTGTATTTCTGAGTGATTTATAGTGTAAGCAAAAAAGAGAGGAGAGATATAGTATAGTTGGTGATGCATTGTATCAAAAAGATTACGAGAGTTTGAGTGTATACATAGGAGCTCCATTCAAACAAAATCTTGTACCAAACCACCATTAAAAGAGCTTAAGAGAACACCCTTGCAACCCAAGGGAACTGGACTAGGATCCATATTGGATCTGAACCAGTATAAGATATCGTGTGTCATTTACTTTACACAAATTACTTTCTGCATTATTAAGTGTTAGTCGACTTAGTCATTAGACAGTCGACTATAAGTCAAAAAAGTTACAATTCACCCCCTCTTGCACTTTCAATTGGTATTAGAGCCTGATCTCACATTCTTGATTGCCTAATAGTAAGTGAGAAAAAAAATCATGTCAAATCAAGTTACTATTGGGGTTTTGTTTCAAGAAGGCACCTTACAAACTAGACCACCCTGCTTCAATGGGAACTATTTCTCTCATTGGAAAGTAAGGATGGAAACCTATATCAAATCATACGATGTGAAAATCTGGAGAGTCATCAAGTTAGGAGATATCCCCATGCCTAAAACCAAAATTGATGATAATAAGAAAGAAGAATCTACTTCAACTGATGAATTAGCATCTATAGCCGACTACACTGATGAACAGATGGAGATAATTCAAATTAACTCAAAAGCCTGAAATCTTCTCTACAATGCTATTAGTGGAGAGGAATATGAAAAGATCTCCACATGTGAAACGACTAAAAAAATGTGGGATAAGCTTGAAGTCACATATGAAGGAACATATAAAATAAAGGAAACCATCATCAGTCTCCTAGTTTATGAATACAAAACTTTCAAGATGAAGAAAGGAGAAACTGTGGAAGACATGTTTGCAAGATTCAACAAAATTTTGGGAGAACTCAAGGCCTCAGGAAAAAGTTTTTTCATCTGTGGACAATATAAGAAAAATTCTTAGATGCTTGCCTCCACAATGGCACACAAAGGTTGTTGCTCTTGAAAGCATAAATCTCAAGACTCTTACACATGATGAAGTAAGAGGAGATCTAATTGTATTTGAAAAGACTTATCTGAACAAGCCTGGACAAGATGAGAACAAGAAGAAGATGGTAGCCTTCAAAACAGAAGTTGAGGAATTTGATGATGATATTAGAGAAGATGAAGTTGCTATGATATCTAGATCTGTAGTGGAAGCTATGAGAAGATCAAGAAACAACAAAAGAGGAGTATCAAGTTTTTGAAAAGGCAAATCATCAAATGATCAAAACAGAAATGATGGTAAATGCTATGAATGTGAAAAATATGGACACATTACATATGAGTGTCCTGAATAAAAAAGGAAGCCATCCAGGAACTATCAAAAGCAAAGGTCCTTCAACAGTTGAAGCGAAGATAAAATTTTAGATGATGATGAAGGAGTAGAAAATGTCTGCTTCATAGCATTTGGCGAAACAAGTGAGGAACACCACAAGGAGAAATCAAAAGGAAAATGGTATTCAGATAGTGCGTGTTCTAGTCACATGATAGGTGACAAAAGTTTGTTCAAATCAGTCGCTGACTTTGATGGAGGCTTAGTAACATTTGGAGACAATTCCACAGGAACAGTAATTGATATAGGAAATATTGCCTTTAATAATTCTGTTGATATCACTAATATTTGTCTTGTGAAGGTACTTATGTATAATCTCCTAAGTATAAGTCAACTATGTGATTCCGATCTTTAGGTAAGATTCAAAAAAACATGATGCATCATAGAAAAGAACTTCTAACCGGAAGCAGAAGCAAGAATATATATGTTTTAGACTCAGTCAAAAGCCCTGTTGGACACATATGCCTAGCCTCAATGGGAGAAGACCCATGGACGTGGCATAAGAAGCTTGGACATGCAAGTATGAGGTTTATTAAAAAATTAGATAAGCATGATCTTGTTATAGGACTACCCAAACTAAATTATTCAAAAGATCACATCTGCGATGCATGTCAAAAAGGTAAGTAGACTAGAAACGTTTTCAATTCAAAGGATATTGTGTTTACATCTAAACCACTGTAGTTACTTCACATGGGCTTAGTCGGTCCTACTAGAACTACTAGTATTTGAGGAAAAAGGTACGCATTTATAATAGTTGATGATTTCTCTCGTTTTACTTGAGTTATTTTTCTTGCTCATAAGGATGATACTCTAAAGAATTATAAGTTTTTCTGTGAGAAAGTACATCGTGAAAAAGGATACTATATCACTTATATTAGAAGTGATCATGAAGGAGAATTCAAAAACAAAGCCTTTGAAGATTTCTGTAACGAATAAGGCTATTAACACTATTTCTCCGCACCAAGATCTCCTCAGCAAAATGGGATTGTTGAAAGAAAGAACAGGACCTTACAAGACATGTCTCGAACCATGATTGTAGAAAATGAACTGTCATACCACTTTTGGGCTGAAGCTGTGAGCACTGCCTGTCATGTTCTTAACAGGTGCCTGATCCGACCTATCTTAAAGAAAATACCATATGAACCGTGGAATGGTAAGAAGCTCAACATATGATACTTTCATCCTTTCGGGTGCAAATATTTTGTTCATAACAATGAAAAAGATAATATTGGTAAGTTTAATCTAAGTAGAGATGAAGATATATTTCTTGGATACTCAACTACCATAGATCATATAGAGTAATTAACAAATGTACACTTTCCATTGAAGAATCTATTCATGTAATATTGGATGATACTAATCGTTTGGTCAAGAAAGGTACTAATGCAAATAAAGAAGAAGGAAACATTACTACAATTGTTCCATCTACTGAACAAAAGAATGACATAAAGTCAATTATTGCAGAAGAAAAGTCGACTACAACCAATGATCAATCGACCATTGTAGTGATTGAAGCAGTACCAAATGAATGGAGAAATGAACCCGACTATCCAAAGAAGTTTGTCATTGGTGACATAAAGGACGGAATGAAAACTAGGGCAACTAGCAAGAACAATGTAAATCTTGCCCTTATCTCTGAATTAGATCCAAAGAAAGTCGATGAAGCTCTTAAAGATGGTCATTGGATAAAAGCTATGCAAGAAAAACTGGATCAGTTTGAGAAAAATAAGGTTTGGACCTTAGTCCCAAAACCTGAAGATGCATTAATCATTAGAACTAAATAGGTGTTCAGAAATAAGTTGAATGAATCTGGAGAAGTAGTTAGAAACAAGGCTCGACTAGTCGCCCAAGGCTACTCACAACAAGAAGGAGTCGACTATGACGAAACCTTTGCTCCAATCACACAGTTAGAGTCAAATTGCATATTCTTGCCTATGCTTCTTTTAAGAGATTTAAACCTTTTCAAATGGATACCAAAAGTGCTTTTATAAATGGTTTTATTGAAGAAGAGGTTTTTGTTAAACAACCACCAGGTTTTGAAAACCCCAAGAAACCATACCATGTTTATAAACTCTCAAAAGCTCTTTATGGCCTCAAACAATCTCCTAGAGCATGTATGAACGTTTAAGCACTTTTCTAATTGACCATGATTTTTCTATAGGAAAAATTGACACTACTCTTTTCATAAAAAAATCCTCATCTGGAAATGTTACACCCCATAGTTTCGCATTCCGTCGCATCATCGATTGAAACTTGAGTTCCGGGAAGAGGTACGGCCTTACGAAAGGATAACCAAGGTTCATAACTTATTTATGGAAGTTTCAAAGTATATGGAATCTAAACGGATAAAAGGAAGTACGTTTCGATGAAAATGGGAAACTGGGCAACGTGACGGGACAAATGATGGACCTTCAAATACTTTGACAGACCATCAAATACGCACCTTGAGTCGTCAATCTTCCAGGAAGTTTGATAAGGAAGATTTACAGACCATCGGAAGTTCGACGGTCCATCAAGTGTACCATCAAAGTACGGCAGTGGAGAAGTTGTTTTGGGTTTATAAATGGGTCTTGACGTTTTCCTCTTCATTTCCCCCAAAACTTAGTTCATAGACTCTCTCTAACCATTTCAATCATAGTATAACATCCCAAGACCAATACTAAGGTAAACCACGCAAGATTAACGTGATAATCCCCGTGATAATTGAAGAAATCATCTCTCCGTATTGAATTGGGTTTAGAAACCCTTGGAATTAGGGCAAGTTACGGATTTGAGAAGGTTTTGATGCATTTATGTAAAGTTTATCCTACTCCATCTATAATTGCAATTAATTTATGATTTGGGATAAGTTGTAAAGGGATTTTCATAGCCGAAACTCGTAAACCTATGAAGTTGTGATATGTTGAGTTGCGGGCCATTTTATTGAAATTGTGAGTTGAAATTGATTAATATATTGATTGTTGGTATTGTAAACCTAAGAGGTTATGTTTTGGAGAATTGTGGGGCTAAATTACATGAATACCCCTTTTCTTAAACAATACTAAGAACCTTTTTTAGTGAAGGCGATCTCTAAGATACCTAAGTAAGTTTTTCTTATTGAATATGGAATAGATGTTGATAATGATCCTTTATTTGTTATAGATAATCAGTCGTGAAGAGTACGAGAACTGATAGCATGATGTATTACTTCATGGATAAGGTTTATAAGGCTATCCATTCATTCAAAAGCATGAAATCCAATGAACCATCATTTTAAAAAAGAAACGTAGCGAACTCCACTCTATTGTCCATCAAAGTTCTATGTTAAGAAATGTTTATTGCTTATTCATATTCTTATGATCCTCGTTGTTGATTACTGAATATGTCATAAGTCTTCAAAAGGAAGTACTTTAAAGAGATAATCGTCGAGTCGACTAAGGGTCGTTTTAAGAGTTAAGTCAAGAAGTCTATGAGTTTCAAAAAGGGCCAACGAGCCGTTATTATCATAGTCCGTTGTTCACACCTCGGTTTATATTGGTATCGACATGTTTTCATTGGCATTGATATCATGCATACAATCATGATTATATAGAGGACTGAGTTGCATGTTCCGCAACAACTGCATCATATAGAGGATCGGGTTGCACATTCCGCAACAACTGCATTATATAGAGGATCGGGTTGCACGTTCCGCAACAAGCACATATATTGGATCGGGTTGCATATTCCGCAACATACACATATGATGGATCGGGTTGCATGTTCCGCAACATATATATGAACTAGAGTGCATTGCATATTCATACATATAATTAAGATTAAGGACACGTTATACCTCGCACTATAAGACGAGGATAGTTCATACAGTAAAACCTATCCAGACATGTGGTATTAAGTTTTAGAGTTTCATTATTCGCCCCATGTGGCCCCAAGTTGCTTATGTTTTCCTTTACAACTAATCACTTCATATTGCTTATATGTTTTTTCTTACAGCTTAGAGATTCATATTGCTATTCATGCTCTACATACTCAGTACACTATTTCGTACTAACGTCTCTTTTGTCGGAGGCGCTGTGTGTTCATGCCGCAGGTTCTGATGGAGACTCTGCTAGGCCATCGTAGTAGGAGCAATCGAGTTCAACCATCAGTAAGTAAGCTTCGTCTTTCTAGTTGTATATATATGGAGTATTTTAGAGGAGATATGTATAGTATGGGTAGGTCGAGGACCCTGTCTCGACCATATGTCAGTTCAGTCACTTGTAGAGGCTCATAGACTTATTTTGGTATGTACAATGTTGATGTATAGCCTTGTCGGCTAAATTGTCTTTTGTTGGACCATGTTGTGACCTTGTCAGTCTTGTCGTATATATATTGGGTTAATCCCTCTTATCCAGTGTTATTATTATGATATATCCAGTACGGCCTTGTTGGCCGGAAGTTTTACTTGTACAGGAGACTGGTCATCAGAGTGGTATGCTCAGGACAACAAGGCGCTGAGTGTCGGCCATACCCCCTAGTTTGGGGTGTGACAAACTTGATATCAGAGAAGCTCAGTCCTAGAGAGTCTGTGAGCTGTGTCTAGTAGTCTTGTTTATGGGTGTGTTGTGCACCACACTTATAAATAGGAGGCTGCCGGGCATTTAGGGATGATTTATGTTCTTTTATCTCATAGATCGTGCAATAGAGTTGAGTTGTAAAAATTCTAGTCTAACCCGTGCTTTACCCAATTTCACTTTTGATAATAAAAAGAAAGACCTTTGTTAACTCGTATTCAAAGCCAATCCATGAAAGATTCTGATAAGATTATTGATACGCCAGAGATGCGAGTATGATATTGAAATTTCAGAGTATGAGCGACTGCCTTCCCTTTATATAGAAAGGAAGTGATGTAAGCCTAGAAAGATAAATCATCGACTTAGAAATATATGAGGAGTAAGGTGATGAAGGTACCCAATGTCTGAAGTGTAGAAGATCATAACAAGGCCAAAATCTAGATAACAATGAACAAGGTAATGCTGTTCCACCTTCAGCGGTGATGGAATACTAGTAAGAAGTAACTATTTCTGTTATTGATCTATTGACATCAATTGACATAGTCTCAAAGGAAGTGGGACCTCAGGATATAGCAACGATTTAACACGATCCTTAGCATGGACGGTACCGAAGAATAGTATTGTTAGGTAGTGATACCTCCCTTTTGGGAACATATACATGATGTACATGGGAATTATTAGCCAAATATGACCTTGAAATAATTCAAAGTTTAGCGGACTAAGCATGGATCCCTTTGTGCGAAAGATAAATGTTTCCCTTGGTGAGACTAATGTTAGAAGGTAGAGGCGAGGAGGGAGTTAGACATAAGAAATGTTATATTATTAAGGTATAGACAAGGATAGATGGTGATATTGGTAGCAAGAGAATGATGCAAAGGTAAATGAAACACTGGAATAAAGGTATGAAATGACTAAGAGTCATGAAATAAAGTATAGAAGAATGGCAAGCCGTGGCGAATAAAGATAGAAAATGCTAAAGTAGTGACGGTTAAGGGCACCCCTCGGAAGGTGTGTACATGACGTTCCCAGGAAATAGATAGTCGAATATGAATTTTAAGAAGATTGAAGGTCCAGGGGGGAAAAGTAATGAACCCTTTATGTGCAAGGTAAATGTTTTCCCAAAAAGGCTACTATCCAGAGTAAAGCAGGAATTTCAAATGCCTAGAAACGAGAGCAATTAAGAAGGAAGACATTAAAAGTTAGAACATATTTTGTTACAAGTATTCAGACTAAGATAAGGAGTAAGGATGTTATCAAGAGGATAACATACGGATAAGGGCATCATAATAAATGCGAGAGACGACTGAGAGTTGCAGAATAAAGTATGGTAAGGTGACCAGAGCACAATTGAGTAAGACAAAAAGGTAAAGATAAGTAAATACCTAGTTAAGAAGAAGAAGGTGTTGTGAGACCAAACATATTAGGAAATTTGAATTGATAATTGTCAATAGAATATACTGATCAGACGATCTAGCTCCCTGAATCAGGAAATACCGAAGAAAAAAAGAGGTCTCCTCAGTCAAATGAAACACATGTCGGAAACTTGGGGGACAACGGTAATCGAAAATATTGAGAAATTATGGAGTAAACAATTAAATAGTAAGAGAATAAGTGGCAGAAAAGAGCAATCCTTAAAGGTTATCAAGAAAGGAGTCTTCAAGTTAACGTCTTGATTAAAAGATAAAAAATTTATTGCGACGGAGCATGTTAGTTGCGGACACGTGGCATTTTATGTATGCAACCAATTCAGTGGTCTATATTAAGAGGGTATTGCTTTAAGGCAAGTTATACGTTATTAAAGGATCACATGCTATAGAGAATGTCGATCTAGCAACCTGATATTTCATGAAGGAAGTCCCCAAGCACAAAGAGTGGCATATGTGATATAGTATGGGAAAGGACCGACAGAGACTCATATGATGGTTTAGTAAGCATATGCGGTGGTTACAATGAAGAATTCCCAGACAAACAACATTGTGCTATCCAGTTGTGGATATGCTATGACTATTAAATGGTATGTAGGTATTAACGTTAAGAAATGATGGGTGGTTTCCTTCCAATTAGAAGAGTTAAAGCAATCATAAGAGCCGCCAGACGTACGAGACTCATAAAGGAAAACATAATTAGTAATCAAGACAACGACATATGTAAACTAGGAGGGGTCATTCAGAATTAACGAATAGAAGGGTAAGTCGAGTTGAGAGATGATGTATGTGAAAGCTTAGAAGCAGGCTATCCAGAAGGTCGGACGAGTCGTCAATTAATATAACATTTCATATTATAGGATGGTCTCAGAGCCTAGAGTTCTAATTTCACAATAAGTAATCTCAATTGTCAGGGAGTATATCAGATAAAAATTAATGGCGAACAAAAGGGCTAGTATGAAACAAATCAAGATAAAGAAGTATGAAACCTAAAGATAAAGGCAAATAGTAAGAAGGATAACTGCGGGCAGTTAAAAGGGCCCAAGATCCTGTAGGAATACATGACAACATGATTGTTGTAAGTATATTGAAAAAAAAAGATGTCAGCCAATAGACAAATGAGGAATTTACTCTGAATATGGAGGTTTGAGTATGGATGTGTACTCAATAGGGGAAGATGTCAACAATTCATTTCCAACTATGTTGGTCGAATGAGACACCAATAGTTGACCTCAGTATGGAAGTTAATCCAAGATTGACAAAAAACTCATGAATAATAGGGGTGTTATGAAGATAAGTTTAAAAAGGTGTTATGAAAGTTTCGTAAGAGTTTGGGTTCAAACAAATCAAAGAAAATTAAGTTCGTCGAAACTCGAGGAAGGGTAGGCCGAATTTCGAACAAGATTTTGGCCCAACTTAGAAGGGGTATATATGATGTTATATGAATATTTATGGGGTGCATAATCTATTTAAGTTCATGTTCAGGGAGAATTATTTCCAACGCAACAAACCGTTCATTGATACAACGTCGGAGTAGAGATATATTCACATTTTCGTCCAAAGGTGCAAACTACCGCGGGACAGAGGGCATGGTCGGTGACAACTTAAATTATCTCATATAATAAAGCCCCAAAACGAATTGGAATTTCATTTCTCCCAAACTCCAAACCCTAAATACCTCTAACATTCTTCCAAACTCTCCTCCACGAATCAAGACCAAATCCAAAAGTTAAACAAGTAATTACAACGTAAGAAATCACTTGTTACTCGTAGAATCGTCATTCTCTGTCGTTTCACTTTTCAGAAGGATTCTTCAACTTGAAGTAATCTTGGTGCTGAGGTGTTTTTTCATAAATTGAGATATGTTCACTCATCTTAATGATCCTTCTAAGCTACTACAAGTGTGTTAAATAGAAATCTTAAGGAGAATTCCCAAGAACAAGTCCTTATGAACTTTTTGTGAACTCTTGTGAAGTTAGCTAGTTGTGTGGGATGTATCATATGGTTTAAATATGTTGTTTGAAGTTGTGGAGCTATGTATGGGATTTTAATGAGAAGTAATAGTAGTAGGAAAGAAAAAGGGTAGTGTTCTACGGGAAATTAAGCTACAAAAAGGCCTACGAACTTACGCCCGCAAGTTGCTCGATTAAATGTTTAAATGAAAGTTTCCATAAGCTATGAACTCGGAATTGATCTCAAACTATCCGTTTTATGTAGGAAGGCGTTCGTAAGGTGTTCAAGAACTCAGGAGAAGTATATATCTCCATCGACGAGGTATGCAGGGCTTTCTCTTATCTTTTGTGGCATGACTAGAACTCGATGAACGTTTCATTGATACATTCATTCCGTGAAAACATAAGGCGATTGTATTCTTATGTTTGAGCTTCCCTCTACTTCATATATGACTTATACTAAAGTACTGCCCATACTTCCATGTTTCTTTGGTTATTGATTGAAACATTTCCGTTAAATTTGACGACCGTATTCCAAAATGGTTAAGCTTACCTCTTCTCATGAATGGCCTGTATTAAAGTATATTCTTGTATCCTTATCTTTCTTGTCCATTGCTCAAAGATGACGGACCCTTTATTGATATATTTTCTGATAAACATGAGATGAATACACGTCCTGGTGATTGACTAATATTTATTTTATATATGACTTATGTCAAGTACTTTCCCTGTTTTCATATTCCCTTTGGTTATCAATTGGAACGTCCCCAATAAACTTGAGTTGATAGTGGTTTACACGATTGAGCTGAACCTTACCTCATGTGTAATCTATATCATTTTTTTTTATGTTCCCTATATCAGTTATCTCATTTGTCTACCAATAGAAAGATGATGAACGTAGCGACAATAATGAAAGTCGAAGGATAACGATGATAGGTCACTCCGACTCTTTCTATGATATCCCATTTGAAGTTGCTCTTGCATTGCAGTTATATATATGTATCTATTTTTATTACCGCAATGCGCTATAGTTGGCCGGGTAGGCACGTAGATGTGCACCTGAATGTATTTATTTCATTACCGCACTGTGTCATAGATGGCTGAACAGTCATGTAGTTGTGCATACCACTGATCAGTTGGGCAGATGTTTACCGTGTCCTATATGGCTGTGCAATTATGATGAGCTCACCCTACATAGGGATTTATTACTATATGATATTATGTATGCCTCCACAGTGATGAATGATTTTACGTTCATGCATTTATAGTCATATTGTGTTCTCTGGATGCCCGCAGTGGCTTTATTCTCAGTTTCAGGTTGTCACTGCACATGTTTCTCATGTTATTACATTCTTTATGCTTATGCTTATCGCCTTACGTAGTTGGTACATATTTCGTATTGACGCCATTTTTTATGCTTTGTGTTCATGCCCACAGGTGTAGATAAATAAGTCAGCGTGCTTACTTAGTAGGATACCGAGATCAATAGTTGGATGTCGCACTCCACTTCGCCGGAGTTGCTGGTTTTGAGTCTATAGGTACAAATGCATATGTATATATATAGTCTTGGGTATGGCGGGGCCCTATCCCGACTAGTAGACGTACGATACTCTTAGAGGCTTGCAGACTTGTAGTCAGTGTATATATGTGTTTTGTCTGGCCTTATCGGCCGTCTAGATAGTCGATGTCATTTTTATGGCCTTGTTGGCTTTACATATGTATATATAGGTTGTTGGGCTTCTCCTGCCTACAGGTTATCATGTCTGGTTATTATTATTGTCGCTTAGTGGCCTTGCTGGCCCAATATTATGTCACATGTTACAAATGTCATAGTTAGTTCACTTGGGACTTCGGGTGGTGGGTGTCGGCCACACCCCCCAAGGTTGGGGTGTGGCAAACTTGATATCAGAGCAGGTCATTTTTAGGTAGTCTGCAAGCCGTGTTTAGTAAAGTCTTATTTATGGGTGTGTTGTGCACCACACTTATAAGTAGGAGTCTACATGGTATTTAGGGATAGTTTTGATTCTTTCATCTCATAGATCGTGCAGTAGAGTTGAATCTTAAGAATTCGAGTCTAACTCGTGCATTATACTATTTTAGTAATGCTGATTAACAGAAAGACTCTGGTTAGTTCACATTGGTAGTCAGTAAATAAAAGACCCATATTAGACTATTGATACGTCAGAAGTGCGAATATTATGTTAAAGTTTCAAAGTATGAGTATTTGTCTCTCTCATATGCAAAATAGATAACGAAAGCCTACAAAGGAAAAAATGCTAGTTTTAGGATACAAAAGGAGTAAGGTAAAGAAAGTACAGAGCACCTGAACACAGAGGATTGTAAGGAGATTAATATTCAGGTAGAATGATGTAAGTATCGTTATCGTGCCATCAGTAGTGGTACCTATTCCAGTTTGACATTTACCAACGTCGATAAACGTAGTTTTAGAAAGAACGGGAGCTATTAACGATTAAAATGATCTTTAGCAGGGGCAACACTCAAGAATAGTACAATTATGTTAAAGGCACCCCTAGAAGATATATACATGATGTACCCGAGAATCGTTAGTTGGATATGACCTTTAAAGGTCTTGAAGATTTAGGGGTCAGGTATTGGAACCTTGGTGTGCAAAGTAAATGTTTCACCTCAGGAAGGCCCTTGTTTAAATTAAAGCAGAAATAGTAAGTACCTTAGAGATAAGGCCGATTAAAAGAGGAGGAGTTAAAGATGAAAGAATGTTTTATTATCAGGGCTAAGGTAAGAAGTGAGATTGATAGAAAAGGGGTGATACAAGTATAGGTGGGACATGTGCGAAATATGAGGAATAACAGAGAGCCATACGATAATAATTCGACAAGTTAGTAGCGAAGTAAAGCAGAGGACAAGAAGAAGTAAATGTTGAGTTTAGAAGAAGAATGTGTTATGAGACTAAGTATCTACTATGAGAATTGAACAAGCAAATTTCAACAGAATATACCGATCGGGTGATTAGCTCCCTGACTTAGAAGTATCGATATCGGGAAATTTTCTAGGTTAAACGGGATAAGAGTTGAAACCTCGAGAGATTGTTATAATGAAAGATAGCGAGAAGTTGCAAGGTAAGTAATCAGACAACAAGAGAATAAACTGCAAAAGGAAGGGGAAATCCTTAAATGTTATCAACAAAGAAGCTCTAAAGATTAAATGTCTTAACTAGAAGATAAAGATTCTATTGAGGCTAAAAATGCCAATTACAAACACATGATGATTTAATAAGAAGATGAGAAGGTTATGCCGAAAAAGTTTCAGGAGGAATCAGATAGTGTCATCCAAATTTGATGAATGTGTCATGACTATAAAATGAGATATAGGTACCAATGCTTAGAAAGGAATGGTAGCAACCTCCTGGTTGGAGAAATTAAGCAACGGTAAGATTCATTAGATATATAAGGCTTAGAAAAGAAGAGCATAGTCGGTAAGCGAAGAAAAAGGTATATAAGCCCAAAAATGGTATTCAGAATTAATGAATAAAAGGGGTAACTTGAGTTAAGACATAAAATGATACATGTGGAACCTAAAAGAAGATTAGTCATGAGACCGGAAGAGCCGTCAGTCGATACAAATTTTACAATATAAAATAGTCTAGGAGCTTGAAGTTTTAACCTTACCAGTAAGTGATCACAACTCTCAAGAGATAATTCAGATGGAAAATAATGACACAAAAGGGGCTAGCATAAAGTAAATCAACCTAAAGGGCTATGAAACCTGGAAGGGAATGCATATATTTAAAAAAGTGCTCAGAAGTGGTACTGTCAGAGCGAAAGTGGATCAGAAGGTAAGGAAGATAATGACGAGCAGTTAAAAGTGCCCAAGATCCTATAAGGATATACAACGATGGGATTGCTAAAAGTATATTATTAAAAGATGTTAGCTAAGAGATGAAAAAGGAAAAATTACTCCAATAAGTGGTTTAAGTATATGTATACATCTGATAAGGAATACGTCAATAGCTACCATTTGATGTGTTGGTTGAATAAAGGACCAAGGTTATAATCCAGAGTGGAACTTAAGGCTAAAGCATATAAGAAACTCCTAGTTGATAGAGGTTGAAATAAATTAATGTATTGTGATGCGTAGACCCAGTACGGATGAGGAAATATGGTCGATTACGCTTACAGACAATTGAGAAAGCTAAAGAAAGTTTTGGGACCCATAACCCAGCATATTTATCAATTGAGGTGAGTTATTGAGGAATATGTGATAGATGCAGCCCAAACTTCAGCAGTTGACAATTGAGGTGAGTTATGGCTAACCCTTTTGGTTTCTAGATAGACAGTTGGTCGTGTGGGGCCGATATCATTATGTTATGTTGTTTTGTCGCCCTGTGTGGCATTAGATATGTAATCTGGCTGCTTGACAGGTTCAAGGAAACTCTGCCAAAATTTCTAAGAATCCTAAGAGTTAGAATATTTCCTCTACATTCGAGGACAAATGTTCTTAAGGGGGGAAGGATGTTACACCCCATATTTTCGCGCTTGTATGCGTCGTAAGTAAAGTAATGTAAAGCTCGGTGAGGCTAAGATACCATATTTGGATAAAAATAATTTTAAATAGGTGTTATGAAAGTTTCGTAAGAGTTCGGGTTCAAACAAATCAAAGCAAATTAAGTTTTGTCGAAACTCGGGAAAGGGTAGGCCTAATATTAAACAAGTTTTTGACCAAACTTAGCAGGGGTATATCTGACGTTATATACATATTTATGAGGTTAATAACCTATCTAAGTTCAAGTTCATGTAGTCTTCTTTCCAACGCAATAAACTGTTCATCACTACAACATCGGAGTAGAGATATTCATATTTTCGTCTAAGGGTGCAAACTGTCGTGGGACAGAGGGCATGGTCGGTGGCAACTTAAATTATCTCATACAATAAAGCCACAAAACGAATTGGAATTTCATTTCTCCCAAACTCAAAGCCCTAAACACCTCCTAAACTTTCTCAAAATCTCCTCCATGTCAAGACCAAATCCAATATTTAAACAAGTAATTACAAAGTAAGAAATCACGTGGTATTCGTAGAATCGTCGTTTCACTTTTTGGAAGGATTCTTCAACTTAAATTAATCTTGGTGCTGGGGTGTTTTTCATAAATTGAGGTATTTTTACTCATCTTAATTATCCTCCTAAGCTACTACAAGTGTTTTACATAGAAATCGGAAGGAGAATTCCCTAGAACAAATCCTTATGAATATTTTGTGCTCTTGCGGACTTAGCTAGTTGTGTGGGATGTATCATATGGTTTAAATGCGTTGCTGAAGTTGTGGAACTATGTATGAGATTGTAATGAGAAGTATGAGTAGTAATAAAGAAAAAGGGTAGTGTTCTACGGGAAATTAAGCTACAAAAAGGCCTACGAACTTACGCCCGCAAGTTGCTCGATTAAATGTTTAAATGAAAGTTTCCATAAGCTATGAACTCGGAATTGATCTCAAACTGTCCGTTTTATGTAGGAAGGCGTTCTTAAGGCGTTCAAGAACTCAGGAGAAGTATATATCTCCATCGACGAGGTATGTAGGGCTTTCTCTTATCTTTTGTGGCATGACTAGAACTCGATGAACGTTTCATTGATACATTCATTCCGTGAAAACATAAGGCGATTGTATTCTTATGTTTGAGCTTCCCTCTACTTCATCTATGACTTATACTAAAGTACTGCCCATACTTCCATGTTTCTTTGGTTATTGATTGAAATATTTCCGTTAAATTTGAGTCGACCGTATTCCAAAATGGTTAAGCTTACCTCTTCTCATGAATGGCCTGTATTAAAGTATATTCTTGTATCCTTATCTTTATTGTCCATTACTAAAAGACGACGGACCCTTTGTTGATATATTTTCTGATAAACATGAGATGAATACACGTCCTGGTGATTGACTAATATTTATTTTATATATGACTTATGTCAAGTACTTTCCCTGTTTTCATATTCCCTTTGGTTATCAATTGGAACGTCCCCAATAAACTTGAGTTGATAGTGGTTTACCCGATTGAGCAGAACCTTATCTCATGTGTAATCTATATCAAATTTCTTTCATGTTCTCTATATCGGTTATCTCGTTTGGCTACCAATTGAAAGATGATGAACGTAGCGACAATAATGAAAGTCGGAGGATAATGACGATAGGTCACTTCGACTCTTTCTATGATATCCCCTTTGAGGTTGGTCTTGCATGATATTTATATATTTGTATCTATTTTTATTACCACAACGCGCTATTGTCGTCCGGGCAAACACATAGATGTGCACCTGGATGTATTTCTTTCATTATCGCGCCGTGTCATAGACGACCGGGCAGGCACGTAGCTGTGCATACCACTGATCAGTTGGGCAGATGTTTACCGTGTCCTATATGGTCGAACAATTATGTTTACCGGGCAGGCACGTAGCTCTGCACCTCTTTCTCATGTTATTACATTCTTTATTCTTATGCTTATCGCCTTACATACTCGGTACATATTTCATACTTGTGTTGTGTTCATGTCCACAAGTATAGATAGACAGGTCGACGCGCCTCATCAGTAGGATACCGAGATCAGCAGTATAGAACAAGGTAATGCTGTTCCATCTTCAGCGGTGATGGAATCCTAGTAAGAAGTAAGTATTTCTGTTATTAATATACTGACGTCAATGGACGTAGTCTCAAAGGAAGTGGGACTTCAGGATATAGCAACGATTTAACACGATCCTCAGCATGGACGGTACCGAAGAATAGTATTGTTAGGTAGTGATACCTCCCTTTTGGGAACATATACATGATGTACATGGGAATTATTAGCCAAATATGACCTTGAAAGAATTCAAAGTTTAGCGGACCATGCATGGATCCCTTTGTGCGAAAGATAAATGTTTCCCTTGGTGAGACTAATGTTAGAAGGTAGAGGCGAGGCGGGAGTTAGACATAAGAAATGTTATATTATTAAGGTATAGACAAGGATAGAGGGTGATATTGGTAGCAAGAGAATGATGCAAAGGTAAATGAAACACTGGAATAAAGGTATGAAATGACTAAGAGTCATGAAATAAAGTATAGAAGAATGGAAAGCCGTGGCGAATAAAGATAGAAAGTGCTAAAGTAGTGACGGTTAAGGGCACCCCTCGGAAGGTGTGTACATGACGTTCCCAGGAAATAGATGGTCGAATATGAATTTTAAGAAGATTGAAGGTCCAGGGGGGAAAAGTAATGAACCCTTTATGTGCAAGGTAAATGTTTTCCCAGAAAGGCTACTATCCATAGTAAAGCAGGAATTTCAAATGCCCAGACACGAGAGCAATTAAGAAGGAAGACATTAAAAGTTAGAACATATTTTGTTACAAGTATTCAGACTAAGTTAAGGAGTAAGGATGATAGCAATAGAATAATATAAGGATAAGGGACATCAGAATAAATGCGAGGGACAACTGAGAGTCATATAATAAAGTATGGTAAGGTGACCAGAGCATAGTTGAGTAAGATAAAAAGGTAAAAATAAGTAAATACTAAGTTGAGAAGAAGAAAGTGTTATGAGACCAAACATATTATGAAATTTGAATTGATAATAGTCAACAAAATGTACTGATCAGATGATCTAGCTCATTGAATCAGGAAATACCGAAGAAAAAAAAGAGGTCTCCTCAGTCAAATGAAACACGTGTCGGAAATTCGAGGGACGGCGGTAAGCAAATATATTGAGAAATTATGGAGTAAACAATCAAATAGTAAGAGAATAAGCGGCATTAAAGAGCAATCCTTAAAGGTTATCAAGAAAGGAGTCTTAAAGTTAACGTCTTGATTAGAAGATAAAAAGTTTATTGAGACAGAGCATGTTAGTTGCGGACACGTGGCATTTTATGCATGCCACCAATTCAGTGGTCTCTATTAAGAGGGTATTGCTTTAAGGCAAGTTATAAGTTATTAAAGGATCACATGCTATAGAGAATGTCGATCTAACGACCTGATATTTCATGAAGGAAGTCCCCAAGCACAAAGAGTGGCATATCATAGTATGGGAAATGACTGACATAGACTGATATGATAGTTTAGTAAGAAGATGCGGTGGTTACAACGAAGAATTCCCAGACAAACAACATTGTGCTATCCAATTATGGATATGCTATGACTATTAAATGGTATGTAGGTATTAACGTTAAGAAAGAATGGGTGATAACTTTCCATTTAGAAGAGTTAAAGCAATTATAAGAGCTACCAGATGTATGAGACTCATAAAGGAAAACATGATTAGTAATCAAGACAGTGGCATATGTAAACCTAGGAGGGGTCATTCAAAATTAACGAATAGAAGGGTAAGTCGAGTTACATCGAGAGATGATATATGTGAAAGCCTAGAAGTAGGCTAGCCAGAAGGTCGGATAAGCCGTCAGTTGATATAATATTTCATATCATAGGATGGTCTCAGAGCCTGGAGTTCTAATTTCACAATACGTAATCTCAATTCTCAGGGAGTATATCAGATAGAAGGTAATGGCAAACAAAAGGGCTAGTATGAAACAAATCGAGATAAATGAGTATGAAACCTAGTGATGAAGGCAAACAGTTAGAGGTCATGTTCTGAGTTAGTACCATCAGAGCAAAAGTGAGAGTAAGAGTAAGAAGGATAGCTGCGGGCAGTTAAAGGGCCCAAGATCCTGTAGGAATACATGACGACATGATTGTTGTAAGTATATTTAAAAAAAGGATGTTAGCTAATAGACAAAGGAGGAATTTACTCTGAATATGGAGGATTGAGTATGGATGTGTACCTAATTGGGAAAGATGTCAATAGTTCATTGCCAACTATGTTGGTCGAATGTGACACCAATAGTTGACCTCAGTGTGGGACTTAAGCTAAAATGGATAAGAAACTCCCGAATAATAAGGATGTTATGAAGATAAGTTTTAAAAGGTGTTATGAAAGTTTTGTAAGAGTTCGGGTTAAAACAAATCAAAGAAAATTAAGTTCGTCGAAACTCGGGGAAGGGTAGGCCGAATTTCGAACAAGATTTTAGTCCAACTTCACAGGGGTTTATCTGACATTATATGAATAGTTATGGAGTGCATAATCTATTTAAGTTCATGTTCAGGGAGTCATATTTCCAGTGCAATAAACTTTTCATCGATACAACATCAGAGTAGAGATATATTCATATTTTCATCCAAGGGTACAAACTGCCGCGGGACAAAGGGCATGGTTGGTGGCAACTTAAATTATTCATATAATAAAGCCCCAAAACGATTTGTAATTTCATTTATCCCAAACTCCAAACCTGAAACACCTCTTACACTCTCTCAAACTCTCCTCTATGAATCAATACCAAATTAAAAAGTTAAACAAGCAATTACAACGTAAGAAATCACGTGGTACTCATAAAATCGTCGTTTCTCTTTCGTTTCACTTTTTGGAAGGATTATTCAACTTGAAGCAATCTTGGTGCTGGGGTGTTTTTCATAAATTGAGGTACTTTTACTCATCTTAATGATCCTCCTAAGCTACTACAAGTGTTTTACATAGAAATTGGAAGGAGAATTCCTTAGAACAAATCCTTATGAATATTTTGTGAACCCTTGCAGGCTTAGCTAGTTGTGTGGGATGTATCATATGGTTTAAATGTGTTGTTGAAGTTGTGGATCTATGTATGGGATTTTAATGAGAATTATGAGTAGTAGGAAAGAAAAAGAGTAGCGTTCTACATGAAATTAAGTTACAAAAAGGCCTATGAACTTACACCCGCAAGTTGCTCGATTAAATGTTTAAATGAAAGTTTCCATAGATATGAACTCGAAATTGATCTCAAACTGTCCGTATTATGTAGGAAGGCGTTCATAAGGTGTTCAAGAACTCAGGAGAAGTATATAGCTCCATCGATGAGGTATGTAGGGCTTTCTCTTCTCTTTTGTGGCATGACTAGAACTCGATGAACATTTCATTGATACATTCATTTCGTGAAAACATAAGGCGATTATATTCTTATGCTTGAGCTACCCTATACTTCATATATGGTTTATACTAAAGTACTGCCTATACTTCCATATTTCTTTGGTTATTGATTGAAACGTTTTCGTTAAATTTGAGTCGACTGTATTCCAAAATGGTTAAGCTTACCTCTTTTCATGAATGGCCTGTATTAAAGTATATTCTTGCATCCTTATCTTTCTTGTCCATTACTCAAAGATGACAGACTTTCTGTTGATATATTTTCTGATAAGCATGAGATGAATACGCGTGCTGGTGATTGACTAATATTTATTTCATTTATGACATGTGTCAAGTACTTTCCCTGTTTTCATATTCCCTTTGGTTATCAATTGGAACATCCCAAATAAACTTGAGTTGATAATGGTTTACCCAATTGAGCTGAACCTTACCTCATGTGTAATTTATATCAAATTTCTTTCATTTTCTCTATATCAGTTATCTCGTTTGGCTACCAATTGAAAGATGATGAACATAGCGATAATAATAAAAGTCGGAGGACAATGACGATAGGTCACTCTGACTCTTTCTATGATATCCCCTTTGAGGTTGGTCTAGCATTGCGCTTATATATATGTATCTATTTTTATTACCACAACGCGCTATAGTCGGTTGGGCAGGCACATAAATGTGCACCTAGATGTATTTATTTCATTCTTGCGCCGTGTCATAGACGGTCGGTTAGGCACGTAGCTGTGCATACCACTGATTAGTTGGGAAGATGTTTACCGCATCCTATATGGCCGAACAATTATGATGAGCTCACCCTACAGAGGGATTTATTATTATATGATATGATGTATGCCTCCACAGTGAGGAGTGATTTTACGTTCATGCATTTATAGTCATATTTTGTTCTTTGGATGCCCGCAATGGCCTTATTCTGAGTTTTAAGTTGCTCTGCACCTCTTTCTCATGTTATTACATTCTTTATGTTTATGCTTATCACCTTACATACTCGATACATATTTCATACTGATGCCCCTTCTTGTGTGTTGTGTTCATGCCCACAGGTGCAGATAAACAGGTCGACGTGCCTCCTCAGTAGGATATTGAGATCAACAATTGGGTATCCACCTCCACTTCTCCGGAGTTGCTGGTTTTGAGTCTATAGGTACAAATGCATATGTATATATATGGTCTTGGGTATGGCGGAGCCCTGTCCCAAATAGTAGACATTGTACGATACTCTTGGAGGCTTACAGACTTACAGTTAGTGTAGATATGTGTTTTTGCTGGCCTTATCGGCCTTCTGGATAGCCGATGTCATTTTAATGGCTTTGTCGGCCTTTCATATGTATATATAGGTTGTTGGGCTTCTTCTGCTTGCATATTATCATGTTTGGTTATTATTATTGTCATTTAGTGGCCTTGCCGACCCAATATTATGTCACATGTTACATGTACCATGGTTGGTTCACTCGACCCTTTTAGTGCTGGGTGCCGGCCACACCCCCAGGGTTGGGGTGTGACAAATTTTTCCTTCAACCATTTGAGAATCCAAGTATGAGACTCAATAAAGATAGAAATATTAAACCAAAAACTCAGTGATGCCTCTCTTAGATGATGAAATGGAGGAATAACCATACAAGGATTTGATCCTATTACAAGTTAAAGAGAAAGTTTGATAGAATAAAGTGGCAGCCTTCAGGACAACATAAGATTAAAGGTATAAGCAATGTAGCCCATCTAGAGGCAAGAGAGAGAGAATATCCGCCAAAGAGCTTCAACAGTTAGCAAGTTCAAGGGGTCCAATTTTAGGACTCCAATGATAATGGATTTGTAGCGCATGAAGTATCAATATCGCGTATGTGGTAAAGTAAATAAGTAACAATGTGGGAAATTAGAGTTAATACTATAGAAAGAGAATGTTCTATGACAAAGAACCCCAATGTTTAAGTTAAAGGGGGACGGATTTCTCCGATACATAGTTGATCATGCGTACCATATCTAGCTGATTGCGGACAAGATTAGAGTAAAGTTGTTTCATTCTCGCTATTCTATTCATCTGAGTTCGACGAAGACGTACCACCATATCCAAGACATGGATTGAGGTAAAACTTTTCTCTCTAATCATCAATGCTATGATCGATGTCTTTTCAGATTTTCCCTACCTTCCCTATGGCATGTTAATTACCAGGCTTCTTGAAGCCAGTGATATTAAACTTACTAGGTTCCCTAGTACTTCTGTCACTCAACACTACAATTCTCATGCCTTTGGTAGTAAGGGATATGTTTTAGAGGGAGATTTTTGGGTTAAGAAGAAAGTTGAAGTCCATGTTGCTCAGCCTGAGGTTGACCCTCCTGCTGAACCTGTTCATCTTCCTGATGATATCCTTGGTCGTGTCACTGCCATAAACCTCAAACTAGATGATGTAAGAGAGTTTCTGCTGTCTCAACAAGATCTCGTCGTCAAGGTTAGGTCTGTCACCCAGGAAACAAACACTGATGTTGCTAAGCCCAAGATGTTGCTGGAAAAAGACTCCAAGGATGCGCTCAAAACATTAAAAAATGTTTCTCTGCGCTTGACTCTGTGGAGATTAAGTTTGATGCTCTTCAGCTCACCATCAATGAGAAGATTGCAGACTTCAGGAATGTTGTTGTTTCGACCCTTACATACTTTTTAAAGCCCTAGATGATGGGCTTTGCTACTGTATATCTTACAGACAATGTTTTGCTCTATTTTGCTCTGATGCTACTGTTGTGCATGCTCTATATCATGCACCTTTAACTGCTTAGTTTTAGTATGGTTGATTGATAACTACTTCATTTTTGTGTTGCTTGGTTCTATTGTTGTGTTATCTATTTTTTTGTATGTCCTCTTTTTCTTTTTGTTGATGCCAAAGGAAGAGAAAAGCAAGCACCAGTTCAGGGGAAGCAGTCAACTACTCCAGTTAAGTCGACTAACCTCCAAAGGTTCAGGGGGAGCAATAGACAGTCAACTCACCAACAATAAATGGAAGTAAATATTTTTTAAAATTTTATTATCATCAGAAAGGGGGAGATTATTAGTGCAGATTTTAATGATGTCTAAATATTTTACGCAAGTCCAAAAAGAAAAAGGAGCAAAGCGTGAACATTAAAAAAGATACAATAACCCTAGAAGATATCAGCCGAAACCTTACGTGAAGATATGGAGAATATTATCCTTGTACCAACGATATTCTCCACAAGAAAACAAGATTTGCATTAAAGAAGAGGATCAATACAAGTACCAAGAGAGATTCATTACATCACACGAGATCAAGACAAATATGGAATGATGATTTATAAAGTACAAGAAAAGAAGATTATCAAGTACCAAGCTGGTTCTTATTAAAGGAAGGAAGATCTCAAGACCATTGGTTGGAAAGCAGTTTATGGAAAGCAATCAATCATGAAGCTCTATCCTTATTCTTGGAAAATAAGATCTTTAATTCCTTGTTCCAAGGATCAACACTCTTGTGTTGCGTTCTCTTCTGGAGCCGTGTCAACAACTATTTAAAGGCTCAACTTGAGACAAAGCAAATATACCTTTGTCTCAACTTCTTTGCTCTACTAATCATAAGCATTGTATTTCTGAGTGATTTATAGTGTAAGCAAAAAAGAGAGGAGAGATATAGTATAGTTGGTGAGGCATTGTATCAAAAGATTATGAGAGTTTGAGTGTAGACGTAGGAGCTCCATTCAAACAAAACCTTATACAAAGCCACCATTAAAAGAGCTTAAGAGAACACCCTTGCAACCCAAGGAGACTGGACTAGGATCCACATTGGATTTAAACCAGTATAAAATATCGTGTGGCATTTACTTTACGTAAATTACTTTCTGCATTACTTAAGTGTTAGTCGACTTAGTCATTAGACAGTCGACTATAAGTCGAAAAAATTACAATCCACCCCCTCTTGCATCGTGAACTCTCTTGCACTTTCACGATGCAATGTAGTTCCAAGTAATTAGTGCGGTTAGAAGAAAGGGAACTTACCAATATGTATAGTTTGGCCGAACTTATTTACCAATATGGTTGAAATATACAAGCCTATAAACTGATTATGTATATTATACAAATAAATATATAAAACCTATACATTTGGTCACATTTTATAAACAAGATCACCCAAAGATATTGAGTTGTAATTTTCCCTTAGTTATAAATAAATAGTTGCGGGTGTATATATTAACTTGATAAGCCATATTCCTTAAATGCACTAGTTAAGTCAAGGGCTTATTGACTTAATCGTGGCTTGAGTTTGATGAATTGGACTTTAATTCAAGGGTTGGGACGATTGATCTTGAACTTGATTCGTTGAATTTATATTATACGTTAATGAACAGTTCAATGGTTGCCATGGGAAATGATTTTTAGATTGAATAGCACAAACAAATAATTTGAGTTCGAATATCTTAAATCTTGATTTATGATTCTTTTTTTTTTTTTAACTCGACCTTGGATTTGAAAAAGACGTTCAAAGGCTTTGTTATTCAGAGTTTTCTCTGGCTTCATTTTATGTTTTTAGGTTAATGGACCCTTATTTGTAGTTGTGGAGGAAATATTTGTGTTTTAGATAAACTAGTCTTGCTTGATTCCCTCCACTCATCTGTCCATCAGATTAAACCTACGACAATACAATTTTTGATTAGTCAAAACATGTCACTCGAACATTTGAAAGACATTGATTGGCCTTTTACATTTGCATACCACATTTTATAGTACATGACAATATGATATCAACATCACTGTATTCATTTGGCACGTCATGGCTTTTCACGTTACCACGTGGACTTAACTTGGGATTCTACATACTTGATACACAACATGAAGTTTGGGATTTAAGATGAAGTAATCAAATGAGTTTTAAGCTAATGAAGGGGGCTCATTTGATAAAGACTAAGTAAGTAGCGTGACTAAAATACAACTGGACTAATACTTGAGTATGTATTGAACTTAAATACATTATAAAAAAATTAATGACAGATAACTTCTGACGCTAAATATAAAACTTTATCGCTAATCTTATTTAATAATTAATCAATATTGAATTATTAAAAACTCATGTTTAGCAACGGGTCATTAAATAACATACTAACCATAATTTCATAGCTAATTCATATTTTTTTTTATAGTGACAGTTACTCTTAATTTGTGCAATACTTGAATTTAGGATTTAAGATCAAATATCGTGTGTTTTATCGAATAAAATTCAGTCTTTTTGCATCCATGACTGAATGGTTAAAGCGCCCAACTCATAATTGGCGAATTCGTAGGTTCAATTCCTACTGGATGCACGCCAATGGGACCCTCCAATAAGTCTATTGGAATTGGCTTGTGAGTTTGTCCAATGCATTGAGCTTCATCTATTCGAACATTTTCTTCCACCTAAGTATTAATCTATAGATGCTTTCCCCGGGTAAATATTCAAAATTTCTAGGCGGATATGATCGAGAAGACGTTTATTAGGCATAAAAAGACAGCTCAGTGCATAAAGTATCTCGCGTTAGTAGGGTCTGAGGAAGGATCGCACTCCAAGAAGTGTGATGTAGACAACCTAACGCCCTAACCTAATACAAATGTTTATTATGCATGTTCAAATAAAATTACTTATAAAGTTCTCATTCTTTTTTTTTCATTGTGTATATAGATATTAGAATTTTGATTGCTGTTAATAAATTAATTTTTTATATTCAGATAATAATTGATTTCATTACAAAATGTCATTTTATATACTGAATTACTAGTTCTCACTTTTCTTTTTTTGTCTTGAAAATAATATTTCTATAGGTAAGTATATTACATAGATTAAAAAGAAAAAGAAAAATCATCATTTTATGGAAAAAAAGAACGATAAAGGTTGATAATGTAAAGGTAAAATATGCATTTTAAAAAGTCAATTGATATATAGGGGAAGAATATCTATTGTTCAAGTTGAGGGAAAAATTGAATGTTTAAAACAACGTTAAGGGATATAAATAATTTTCACCCTTCTCATAATTAGGAACCATACTTTAATACAGGTGCATGGAAATGAGACTAATTCTAACTTTATCAAGTATATGGGTTTACTGTAACTGTGTGAACATAACTAACACTGATAATATTAAAAGAATTCATGCAATTTCTATTAAGTACTCTATATTAGAGACTGTTGCAGTTTAAACTTAAGAAGAACGTCTTCCTCTTCCCAGTACAGTCAAAGCAAAATATTGAGTTTAGAGTCAATCTTCTTCTTCTTCTTCTTTGAATATAATTAGTTACTTTGACAAATATTACTAGTTGAGATATATATTCTAATGGTCCGCGGATCTGTTATTAATTTGGACTTAGTAATCATAATATTTTTTGACTGATTTCGACTAACGAATAATGACCCTTGATTAGAAATTAAAACCCACAGTGCCACACTCAAATATTCAAGTCGGTGAAAACATAAAATGACAAAACGATCATATTTGATTTGGTTTGGTTTGTAGTTAGGCAAGTTTGAAACACATATACTATGTAAGGTCATTATTTGACTTATGAAAGTGAATTTTCACATATAGATGTTTCCAAGGGTGAATGCGGTTCATCTAAATTAAACTTAGTATTTTCAACACAAATTAAAATATAAATTTATGTGTAAAAATATATTAAAAGTGCAATAAATAGTAGCTATGAACATGTAATTTAAAAAAATATAATGAATTTACTGCTAAGAATCTTAACGGTTGAACTCATAAAGCTTAAATTTTAAATCTATTTTCGAATGTTTCAGCATATAATAGTAAATTAATCAATTTGTTCGGTTCTTGCTAAACAGAGAAATTTTGTCCTTAGATCTAGTAGTTTGAATAATTTTTTATTTCATGTGGAAAAAAATTGACAAAACCAAAAAAGAAACTGACTCAATTTTATTTGGTCTGCATATTTAATAAAATAATAGAAGTGATTTCATTTTTATTTGATGAAAATTAATTAATACTGAACCATGAACACCCGTACATTTTAGTTATGTTGGACGTAAGATGGACTTATCATCATTTGCCTTATTGTTACTTAACTGAAATAATGTGTAAATAAGTACCTAGGAAGTTTGAGGTGATTAAATATATTCTGTCTATATGAGCTAATTATTGAGTCTTAAGCTACTTTCAATTAGATATTAATTTGGAAACCAAGAGAAGGCATTCAAATTCAAATTCATATTTTTTTTTAAAAATACCATAAGCATTTTGACTACATTTAGCATTTTAAATGACCAAAATAAAATGATATATTCTCCAAATTAACTTTTGGATTCATCAAATGTCGTATAGAGGCCTATGTTCCCCATCAAGATTTGCCTTTAGTTTTATGAAGGTTAACACATTAAAAAAGGGCAGCCCGGTGCACTAAGCTCCCGCTATATGCGGAGTCCGGGGAAGGGCAGGACCACAAGGTTCTATTATACGCAGCATTACCTTGCATTTCTGTAAGAGGCTGTTTCCAAGGCTCATGAGATTAGCACATTCATTTTATTTTTGAGCTTCTTTGAAGATTTGAACGTAATAACATAATTAACTCACATAAAATATGCAGTTCTAATTAACTAACTTGGGGACTTAGAGTATTAAAGTATTAATTAGCGTATATATTATCAAGCCTAAATACTTAAATCAGTCTTGCCCTTTTTTCTTCTGAAATTATCTCGGGTTTCTAATATTTTTTTGTAAATTCCATGCTTCAATATATTTTTAAATGGTGTTTTATTAATACTTTAGAACTAAAATTTCGTGGGACTTATGTTGGTTTCATGATAGAGCCTTGTAAAATACTGTTACCAATGACTCAAAATGCTAAATATGCTAAGAAAATGACTACGGAGGTCAGAGGTGTCTGGATTTGAATGATATTCAAATATGTTTGCAGACTTTTTTATGTAATTGTTTGGTCTATTTTTAAAAAATAAAAAATAAACAAAGGCCTTCTGACTATAAAAATTTATTCGCACTTGATATTTACACCAAGTCAATAGATACATAACACGTGTTTGTACTTATAGTTTTAGCACTTATTAATCATGGTTAATTAACATGTGTTCTATCCTTATCAAACCACTTAACTATAGTAAGTTTACACGATTTGATATAAACACCGGGTTTAAATTATTATACCCCCTTCATACCTTTAAACTCGCTTTGAGGTTGTTTAAGAATAATATCACATGACACAATCGACCTCCATCTTTAATTAGAGATATTAATTTCAAATTTTGGGAATTGAAAAACTTCAGGTACTAGGCACTTCCCCTTGAATGGAACATATGCAATGTAAATCTTTTAATTGAACTAGTGAATTAATATCATATTTCCCAAAAAAAAATGACAAGACAACCTATAATCGTCACCTTTAACTTTAGGTCTTGATTTCGAACCTTGAAAATGAAAATATTCAGATAGTGAGTGCTTCTCCTTGAATGAACATTACGCGGCCAATCCTAAAGTTAAGATTTTCACTGAGGGGAGTCAAAATATAAAGAAATAAACACACAAAGCCAAGATTTCCCCCCACTTATTTACATAATGTAATTTTCAAAAAGTGTTAATTGGATTGGCACGAATATGAATTAATGGTACTTGTTGGTTCGTATACCATATAGTTGTACAAAAAAGATATATACATCAAGAAGACAACCTGTAATAACGTGGCCCCCATCACCACGTAAAACCCAGAAGACGAAATCAACATAGTGTTGGTCTAATTGGCCCACCCACCCGTACGCACACGGCACACCAGCCTTACTAATAAGACTACATACTACTTTCTCCTATTTAAACAACTTGCTGCCATGCATTACTTCATATATTCACTACATCCTTTTCATAACTTCCTATTACGTACAGGCACTTAATT
The DNA here is from genome assembly GCA_034509755.1 of Anisodus tanguticus. Lineage (NCBI taxonomy): Eukaryota > Viridiplantae > Streptophyta > Magnoliopsida > Solanales > Solanaceae > Anisodus > Anisodus tanguticus. The sequence continues at coordinate 30,219,134 of CM067558.1, forward strand.
ACTAGAATTAACCTAATTCTTATTATATCTTATGGAGAAAATGTTGGTTCAAAATGGTGTGAAGAAGATTAATCATAATATTCATGAGCTGCTTCCGGCGGTTAATGATGAGCATGGTGGAATTATTGTACTAGTAGAGGATCCTATGGAACCCAATGTCTTCCATTACATGCTTAAACATTCCATTAAAGTGTGGAAGCTGCAGGTATTAATAATTACAATTTATTGATTCTGCCTGCCTTGCCTTCCCTGGTCACAGCTATATAGTTAGCTTCCTTCTAAATTATGGTGGAAAGATTCCACTATTTAATATTTAATAAAAAGGGCAGCCCGTGCACTAAGCTTCCGCTATGCACGGGGTTCGGAAAAGGGCCGAACCACAAGGATTTATTGTACGCAACTTTACCTTGCAGAGACGGTTTCCATGGATAATATTGTTATATTATTTTGTAGGGAAAGAAGGGTGTGTGGATTAAAATGCCTATTGAACTTGCAAATTTGGTTGAGATTGCCGTTAAGGTAATTTTTCAATTACATGTACTTTTCACTACAACAAAATGGGTAATTTACGGTTGAAAGTGTAATTCGCGGAGGTTAAAAACCTCCGCTATTTGTTGATAGCAAATCATGGAGTTTCTTAACCTCCGCGAATTCCACTTTCAACCTCCGCAAATTACTTAACTTTTTGTAGTGTTTAAACTTTCATATGATAATGGTGTTTGCACTAGGGGGTCAATGGAATTTGACTCGGTACACTTGAGTATGCATTTTGTTATTTTTCCTAGAGCCTTGAACTATTTATATACGATATGTTGAAGTGTTTCTCCAGATGAATAAGATTGCCCACAAGGCTCAGAGTCATCGAATACAAATGTAGGGATGTTGATGTGCATAAATATATATATATACTTGATATTTTACTCGGATCCTCTGAAAATTAAATGTCATCGGGTGTGTCGATCCTCCAAAATAAAACATTTTCAGAAGATTCGATACAGGCGCAATAACAATTTTTGATAATCCGAACAAATTATTTGCTAGTGCTAAATTTTTACCAACATGCAGGAAGGGTTTTGGTACCACCATGCAGAACCTGATTACCTGATGCTTGTGCATTGGATTGCTGATAGTGAGAGTACCATACCTGCAAATGCCTCACACAAAGTCAGCATTGGTGCTATTGTCTTCAATCACAAAAGAGAGGTATACACTCCAAAACTGGCATTGTTCCTGCTATGGCGTCATCAGTAAGAAGGAGGGAATAATAGATGAAACTATTTGTTCCTGCTTTGGTGTCATCAATCTGATATTCCCTGATCAATGGATGGATTTTCTAGATTGTCTAAAATTTGCTAGTGTCAGGATAATATAATGTGATCTTGAACATATTATATAAACAAGAGAGCACATTATTAAAGGTAAATGGTAATTTTAACGTTAAAGAGTTTCCGTATATAAAGAGGTGACATTGATTTTGAAAATGTTCAAAGAATAAAGAGTATCGTATAAAATGGAATTAATAGAAAGTACGTAGTACATGACAATTACTCCCTTTTGAAAATGTTCAAAGAAAAAAAGGTATCGTATAAAATGGAATTAATAGAAAGTACGTAGTACATGGCAGGCAATTACTCCCTTTTTGCATGCATAATTAAACGACTACACACGAGAAAAGTATATTCTAGTTATTAAAATATGTGTCTAGCTCATCTTGGACAGCTATGCTTGAGCATCTTGGTTGTAATAAACTATTTAGATTCTAAAATTAAATTTGCAAAAATATTGTTGCTTTCAGTTGCTTGTTGTACAAGAAAATTGCGGCAGATTAAAGGGAAGTGGTATATGGAAAATCCCTACTGGTACTGTTGAGGAGGTATAAATATATGCTCATCATTAACTCAATCTTCTAAACTCAGCTCCCAAAATGCCACGTGTCCCCTCTAACACTGTATGTTGAGCTTTTCTTGTTGTGCAGGGTGAGAGTATATTTGAAGGTGCAATAAGGGAGCTAAAAGAAGAAACTGGAGTAAGTACATTATAATTACTGAATATTAATTATGAAAATCCATACACTAAAGCATCCCATTTCTGCTATTAATGTGATTACTAATAATTTGTCTTAGATTTAATTCCTTGTCTCTGTATTGCAGATTGACACAGAATTTCTGGAAGTGCTTGCATTCAGGTAGGAAACTAATTGTACCATAGAGTAATTCGAAAAGGAGAAATATGTGTCGTGGCTAAGACTACAAGATTTAACTTATCATATTTTAAGAAAAAGTCAAGAAGAATATTATAGAGTCATGATGAAATATTGACATTTGATAACTAAAAATAAAGTCAAAAATAAGACTCAATCTATCAAGGTCCTTTCTTTTGTGTACACAAAAAGATTTAACTTTCAAGAAACATCTAACATTTTGGAAATTTGTGCTGGTTAAATAGAAGACATTGACAATAGCGAGTTGGAAAAATTAGAATAATTCATTGACATTTGAATAAGTGCAGCAAATATTGTGATACAAAGAATTCTTGACATTTCAATACCTAGAATGTGGCCAATGTATGTATGGATTTCTTAATTCAGTCTTGCTATTTATTTTCTCATGGCCATGCAGGCAAATACCCAAGTCATTCTTTAACAAGTCAGACTTATTCTTCCTTTGCATGATGCGCCCTTTATCATTTGACATCCAAAAGCAAGACTTAGAAATTGAGGCAGCCCAGGTATGTAAATTTTATGATTTAAAGTTTTATGTGATGGCATTTTAAAAGATATATACACAATGAGGTCACTGTTATAACAGGTAAATTTTTGTAATAAACATTAGTAATTGGCAATCTAACAAAAGTAGAATAACCTTCTATCACAGATTAAAATTCACTGATAGTTCCTTTTTTTTTTTTTTTACAATATAATTCTTAGCATGGTGTAACTTCCTTGCAGTGGATGCCATTTGAAGAGTATGCCAATCAACCATTAATCCAGAAAGATGGTCTTTCCAATTACATCAAAGATTTATGCTTAGCAAAGGCAGAAAGAGACTACCAAGGATTCACTCCAATGGCAATAACATCATCAGTTTTTGATGATCATATGAGTTCTCTCTATTTCCTTAAGGATGGTCTGGACCAGGAAAATTCTGCACTATAATTCGTTCATAAATCACTGGAGGACTAGGATTAATACACCATGAATTCTTCTTTTGTATAGTTCTATTCACCTAATTTTTACTACTAAATTTTTTCATGTGTTAATTGTTTCAATTGCCTCTACTCCGAAATAAAGTTGTATCTAAAATAATCTGTATGTGTCTTTTTCTGTAAGACATGCAATAAAAATGTAATATTCTTTCAATTTGCCTGCATCATCTTTTAGCCATCCTTTCATTTCGCCAGGAATCTCACAATAATTTAAATTCCAAAGACAATTACTACTTCTAATGTTAAAATAATAAGACGTCAGGTAGGAGCTAACAAAAGCAGACTTTGAAATATAATATACTAAAGGAATATTTACATGGGTAGAATACATCTAAGAGATATTTATTTATAGTAACTATTGTTTAAATAAATTACACAGTATAATTATAATGTGTATTTGAATTACATATCATAGCTACATCATTTATTTAAAGTAAACTACTCTACTATTATTATTTTTATTCTTGAGTGAGAATCTTAGGGCTAGGTTTTGAGGTGCTTCTTCTCCTTTCGCCGCCGTCAACACCATGAAATCGCCACCGGAGCTCCGGTGAAACCCACTGTTCTCAGATCTGGCACCGTCTCCTCGCCATTGACATCGCCGACGGAGACCGTCTTCACCTTGCGATCAGTGACAATCACCGTTATCGATATGGCCAGCGCCTCCGATTCTTCGCCGTTCTCCGGTCGTCGTCGATCTGGTCGGCGCCTCCTATTTCGTTCTCAGAAAGGAGGCTCAGATCTGGCCGATGACGGATCTAAATGGTGGCTCAAATATGTCCGATTCCGTTCTCATATCGGAGGCTCATATATGGCCAACGACGGATCTAAACGGTGGCTCAGATCTGGCCGGCCACCACGATTCCATTCTCAGATATAAACGGTAGCTCTGGCCGGCGCCGAAAAACCATATTGAACTCTGGCGAACACACTGATTGGAGTGTATTTTATTTATTGTATATTTGATCCGAGTGTATTTGTATTTGACTGTATTCATTTTAGTGTAAAATAAAGTGTTTTTATATATTTTTCGCCTGTATTTCAAAGGAGATTTTTTGTATACAAATGAATACAATAAATTTTGAATATAGCTGTATTCATGTATTTTTTTTGAATTTGTGTTGTTTGAATACAATCGAATTTAAATATAATAATTTTTTGCATTTATGTTGTTTGAATACAATTGATTTTTAAATACAACAAATTGAATATAGTGTAAAAGTAGATACAAATGAATACAACTGAGTTGAATACATATGACTTAAATACAACGAAACAGCCAAATCTAAATACATGTTACCGTAGCTACGAAATGTAATTAGCAAAAGGGTAGCTATGCCTAACCCCCCCCCCCCCCAAAGTATAATCATTTGTGAAAATTTTCCATCTTTAATATGATTTGGTCAATTGACCTACTGATTGATACAAATTATATATATATGTGTGTGTGTCGTAGGAAATAAGAAATTCATAAATATAGCAAAAAAGGAATCTCCTCAAGATATATTAATATATTTTGCTCAAAATCCATCTCCTCAAGATACATCTTCTCACATGACATTTCAACACTTAATGAGGGAATGTATTTCTATAAATAGAAGGCAACTCTCTCATTATAGAGTATGGAGGAAAAAGAACAAAATAGCTACTTTACTTTCTAAAGCTTTGGTTTCTACACCTTTCTTCCCTCTTTATTCTTGTAATTAATCTTATGAATTTCAGAAAGTATTGGCAATATGGCCAATATTATAGAAATTATTTTCTTTGCTAGATTTAAATACTCCTTAACCGAGTAGTATCCTTTTATTGGGATAAGTTGATTAAGCTTGATATATATATATATATATATATATAAATGCCTTTTTTACTTGAGATTTTTTGATTTTATTTTTATATTGTGCTAGAATGTTAGATTTTAATTCAACACGTCTATCTAGTTTATTGCTAAGTTATTCTTGTATAGATTTTGTAAGTCTCACTAAGCAAAATCGATACATAATGATTAGTGATAAATTAGTAGATGAGTGGTAATTTTAAGATATCTAGCATTTCAAATCTTGATTTTCGCATACTTCAATTTTTATCACAACAACAATAACAACAACTTTCCTAGTGTATTCCCACGCGGTGGGGTCCGGGGAGGGTAGAGTGTACACAGAACTTATCCCTACCTTGAGAGGTAGGGAAACTGTTTCCGAAGACCCTCGGCTCAAGAGAAGACATAACAAAGAAGGTCAGATAAGGTTTGAAGAAAAGTAAAGTGAAGTAAAGTAAAGCAAAGTAAATAGATCATGTCAGAACAGATAACAAATAATACCAGAAATCAAAGGAAAAAAACTACATGAGTAATATGAGCGTGACATGCCCAACTACGTACTAGCCTTCTATCCTGATCTGTGTCCTCCAAACCCTCATATCTAAGGTCATGTCCTTGGTGAGCTGAAACTGCGCCATGTCCTTTCCAATCATCTCTCCCTAATACTTCTTCGGCCTACCTCTACCCCTCCTGAAATCATCCATAGCCAACCTCTCACACCTTCGCACTGGGACGTCCACGCCTCTTCTCTGCACATGCCCGAACTATCGCATCCTCGCTTCCCTCATATTGTCCTCCACCGAGGCTACCCCCACCTTATCCAGAATATCTTCATTCCTAATCCCGTCTCTCCTCGTGTGCCCACACATCCACTACAACATCTTCATTTTCGCCACCTTCATCTTCTGAACATATGAGTTCTTAATTGACCAACACTCCGCCCCATACAACATAGTTGGTCTAACCACCACTCTGTAGAACTTGCCTTTAAGTTTTAGTCGCACCTTCTTGTCACACAAAACTCCGGATGCGAGCCTCTATTTCATCCACCATGCACCAATACGATGTATGACATTATCGTCAATCTCTCCATTACCGTGTATAATTCGACCCAAGGTATTTGAAACTTATTTTCATTGGAATTGCCTGAGTACCAAGCCTCACTTCCACGCCAACCTCATGCGATACACTACTGAACTTGCACTCCAAATACTCTGTCTTGGTCCTACTCAACCTAAATCCTTTAGACTCCAGAGTATGATTCCAAACCTCTAGCTTAGCATTCACTTTATTGCGAGTCTCGTCAATTAGAACTATGTCATCCATGAATAACATACACCATGGCATCTCACCGTGGATTTGCCGTGTCAGAACATCCATCACAAAGGCAAATAAAAATGGGCTAAAAGCTGATCCCTGGTGCAATCCCATCATCACAGAAAAGTGTTCCGAGTCCCATCCCACTGTCCTTATCCCTGGTCTTGGCTCCATCATACATATCCTTGATCGCCCTAATGTACACCATAGGTACGTCTCTAGCCTCCAAGCATGTCCATTGGACATCCTTTAGGACTTGACTGCAAGACTTTTCTAGGTCGATAAAAACTATGTGCAAGTATCTCTTCCTCTCCCTATACTGCTCCACCAGTCTCATTATAAGATGTATGGCTTCAGTAGTTGAATGACCCGGCATGAAATCGAACTGGTTCTCTGAAATAGACACGCCTCTCCTAACCCTCATCTCCACCACCCTTTCCTACACTTTCATAGTGTGGCTTAGCAACTTAATACCTCTATAGTTGTTGCAACTTTGTATGTCCCCCTTATTATTATACAAAGGGATCATTGTACTACACTTCCATTATTCGGGCATCTTTGCCGTCTTAAAAATGACATTAAACAACTCAATCAGCCACACCAGACCTTCTCTACCCGCGCTCTTCCGAAATTCCCCTGAAATCTCGTCTAGCCCGATCGCTCTTCCCCTATGCATCCTACATACAACATCCTTAACCTTCTCAACCTTTATGCTCCTATAATACCCAAAATCATGATTCCTCTCGGAGTGCTCCAAATCTTCCAACACAATTTCTCTTTCCCCTTCTTCATTGAGGAGTTTATGAATGTATAACTGCCATCTCCGTCTAATGAGAGCATCATCCACCAATACTTTTCCATCCTTGTCCTTGATGCACTTTTCTTTATCTAGATCACGTGCCCTCTTCTCTCTCGCCTTGGCTAACCTGTACAACTTCTTATCCCCCACATTTTTTGTATAGTTCTGCGTACAAGCATTCAAAATCTGCCGTCTTTGCCACCATAACCGCTAACTTCATCTCCTTTCTCGCCATCTTTTACTTTTACCTATTCGTTCATTTCTTCTCATCATTCATGCTATCTACCAACTTCGCATACACCACCTTCTTTGCTTCCACTTTACCTTTGACTTCTTCATTCCACCACCAGTCTACTCGATGCCCACCATGAATACCTCTCGAGACCCCTAGCACATCTCTAGCTGCTTCTCTAATGCAACTGGCCATCCTATCCCACATACTACTCGCATCTCCCTTACTCTCCTAGGCCATCATAACCCTCAACTTCTCCTCCATTTCTTGGGAACTAGACATAGTCAAATTCCCCCATTTGATCCTTAGCCGGTAATCCATGACCCTCTTCTTTCTCTTCCTCTTGATCGCCAAATCACCAAAAGCTTATGATGGGTCGTAAGATTCTCACCCAAAATGACCTTGCAGTCTTTACATAGATCTTTATCGTCTTTTCTAAGAAGCAAATTGTCTATGTAGGTCTTAGACACTGAACTTCAGAAGGTTACCAAATGCCCCACTTCTTCAAGAAACTAGAGTTGGATACCACCAATCCAAAAGCTTTTGCGAAATCCAGAAGTGCAACTCCTTCCCCGTTCTTATCCCCGAAGCCAAAACCTCCATGTACATCGACATAACCCCCCGAAATTAACCCAATATTTCAGTTGAAATCTTCTCCTATGAATAGCTTCCTAGTCGGCGATATACCTCTCACCACCTCATCCAAATCCTCCAAAAAGTGCCTCTTCTCCTCCTCGTCCAAGCCTGCCTGTATCGTGTAAGCACTAATAACGTTTATAGTGAACCCTCCAACTACCAAATTAATTGCCATCATCCTGTCATTAACCCTCCTAACATCTACCACATGGTCACTTATCTTGCTATCTACTAAAATGCCTACCCCATTCCTATACCTCGACCTACCTGAGAACCATAACTTATACCCTTCCACATCCTTAGCCTTACGTTCTACCCATTTGGTCTCCTAGACACAAGCTATATTAATCCTTAAGAATTTAACTAGCTCTATGGACTTCTCCGTTAAAGTCCCAATATTCCAAGACCCTATTCTCAGCCTAGCAGCTCTCTTACTCCACTTACCCCCTAACCTTCGCCCTCGTCCACGACAGAGAACATGACCCTAATCTACCATAGTTTACAAATGCCACTAAAACAAAAATAAACTAATCAAAAGTATACACTAAAAGGAGCAGGAATCACTAATATATCACAAGTCTGCAAGAATATAGAATCAAGTCTAACTACTATGACAAGAATGATAGAACTATAGGCTAGAATGTAAAATTCAAGATTCAGCAAATGAAGCAAACAAACTAAAATCAGCTACATAGATGACATATAAAGAATCAGTAAGGGCGACAGGAGGTATCAACTCCAATTGGGTACAACACTGTTCAATGTCGTACCACTATTCACTATCGGAGTTACTGTTCACTGTCGGAACTGCTGGAACATTGATTACCTATGCAGATCTCGCAGGAACATACCGAAGAGGGGTTTCCAGTTGCAGAGTAGAGAAGGAAAGAGAGGAAAAAGTCAAATAGGGGAGAGTCGCCGCCGGTGGGTGGTCAGAGTGGCGTTGTTGGGGTCTTAACATCGGGAATGGTATGTGGGTGGGTAGGGTGGGGGTTGGTGATCGGAAGCAATTTCATTGATTTTCAATAAAGATAAGCTCAAGAGGTCTTTACTACTTTTTAGCACAATTCAGGTAAGAAATATAATTCGGTCTTATCGTAACTAGTCGTATATTAGTTAATACACACAACCTCAAAGAGTGTTATTAATTGATTACTTTCTAGTGAGCAAACATAATTGTATTAGCAATAAGCAATTATCATTTAGTGAAATATATGTAGAGAGTGAGATTAATTATAAATTATCATCAAGTGGATTCAACGACTCTCAACTTTTTTTACATATAGATCTTTCGATAGTAATTTTTTTAAGTAACTCACAGATCTAAAACTTTACTCTCATTTCATCAATATGATTCTCTCAAATAGTAGCTAAAATATTACAAGTCTGTAGCATAAATTTTCTAATCTTTGTGGGATGATATCATACACTTTACTATAATTTGACAGTATGAGCTACAATTTTCTATGCTTTAAGTGCTCGTCAAATTGGCGTTGTTGCCGAGAATTGGCATACATCTACTTTAAACTAAGTGTTTTTTACTAATTTGAGAACTTACTTTCGTGTTCATTATTATTATTGTCTTCATTAACATCATCATTACCAACTATATACTACAATAACTATTAGTATTAGTACTATTATTTGTTATTCTCGTAACTCATGTTCTCATTTTTTAATTATTTATAATTGGCGTTAAGAATAGTTACTATTATTAAAATAATACTGTACTAAATCTTTTCTTGTAGTATTGTTACTACGTTGTAATTTTGTAAAATTTAAGGTAGTTTATGAACCGATCTTTTATAAAAGAGTTGGCCTATTATGATCTAAAAATTGAAAGATCTACTCGTTTGCGCAGGAAAGGACAAACATTTGCTTCTCAATCGCAAAGGAATGGAGCACTAACCACAAAACAAAAATAACCCACCAAAAATCCCACCACCACCTGCTCTAGAAGATCAGTTTGATGAAGTGGCACCAAGACCAACAAATAGAATCCTAAGGGATTATGCTAGACCAGATCACTTCAACTGTGAATCTAGTGTGAGAAAACCCCAATTGCAGCTAACAACTTCGAAATCAGGACTGGATAATTTAAACAATTCAATTGCTAATTTGTGGAATTTAGGAAATTTGAGTGGATTTGTAGAAAAGTGGACCTTAGCTTGGTCGTATGAGAATTCCGAATGTGCGAGCAAGTTTGTAGCATTGTTTACACTTGGGTAGCATATCTGGTTTATGTCCGGAAGGTCTCAATTGAGTTTCACGTGTTTGATAGAAGTTTATGTTTTTTTCTATAGCTGCTGGTTCTGGTGCAACCGCACCAGCAAACATTGGCCGCACCTGCGAAGCCACTTCTGTGGAAGTTTGTCCGCAAATGCGAGCCATGAGAATCTTGGGAAGGTCCGCATTTGCGAAGTTTTATGTGCAGAGGTGAGCCGCTTTTACGCTGTCATCTCCACTTTTACGAGAATGCGGTACATTATGTTTGGCCACTTCTGCGGTCATTTTCCGCAGAAGCGAGGATGCTTCTACGAGAAAGGTTCCGCAGAAGCGGAATCGCTATATCAGAACCTAATAAAACACCCTATTTCGAATTCACTTTCCATATCTCATTTTTCACAAACCTAAGCTCGGTTGGGAAGGAAAATCATGACTTTTCACCTTTTTCAACTTTGGGGGTAAGGTTTCTAATCTACTTTCATTATCCATTTATGATTCCATAACTAAATCTAGGTTGTTTATCATGTTTTGGGAAGTTGAAACCTAGGGTTTTATGACTAATGTTAAGAGAGCTTAATAAATGAAATCAGAGGCCAAGATTGGGGCTTTAAGGTGTGATATTTCAGATTATAGTTTATTAATGATGGGATAATATATTGCTAAGCTTGATTTACTAATTTGATTCCATGAATTTTGGTGAAAATTCTAGGGTTTGTTTAAATTGAGGATTTTTATCTAAAATGCAATTAAAGACCTAATTGGGGTTATATGACTTTTAAACTTAAGGATATGACTAATTATACCACTATTATGTTTTTGTAACATTAAAATTCCAATTTTTACCCTTGTGGGTCCGGGGTCTCTTTGGGGGTCGGGTATTCGGGTATTTTGAAAGGTCTTACCTTTTTGTATGTATTAGAATACCGTGTTAACATATAATCTATAATAATAGACTACGAACGATCGAAGGTGCTTCACAAGGCAAGGCCTTGACTTGAAAGTAGTACGTGGCTCCGGTTCGGCTTTGAGGTAGGCTACGCTTTTCTTTATTAGACTCCGATAGATACATGTAGTATTTATAAATATTGAGTGGAGTAGACATGATGGGGGTCCCACCTTAGTGATTGTGATGAGAAATTTGGTGGGTACCAGTATTGAACTGTTTGGGGGATCATCCTTAGGTTGATCCCGAATGCTATTATGTAGGCTTTTCGCCATGATTGATATTATTTGTGATTGTTATTGAAATTACTCATCACATATGCCTTCTGATATGAAACGACTGAGTATGTGAAATTATGTGCTATTGATAATTCTGAGGCATGTGTTTTTCATCTCTTAAATATGATTTCATCTCATACTTCATGGTTACTTGCTTTATTTATTTATGCATTCATATACTCAAGTTATTCTAATAATTGAAATAGAGTGGTATAGAATGATGTTGGTCCGATGAGACTTGGAAACAAAGGTAATGATACTGTTATGAGATGGTTTGGAATACTGAGAAGATGATGATTGATATGGCTCAAAATAAGTCTGATGCTCTATCCAGATCGAGGGATTATTTCGGTTGGTTGTGAGCGGTATATGGACTTTACGGGTCCCCCATGGATCATGACTTCATGGCAAAGTCTGGTTGCATGTGTATACCAGGTTGATTGATATGTGCCATTGTATTCATGCATATCATTTATTAACATTCATTATAATCATGATAAATGTACTTGATTGGTATTACTATTATGATAAAGTGATTACGTGTTGGGTTGTACTTCTATGATTCTGAGTTGGCTTAAGTGTTGAACCATACTTGTTATTTGAAGGTGACTTATGTGCTTAATCAGACTGTATAGGTTATGGATTACATGTGTGTCAACTTGATATTTATGTCTGTTATATGTTTTCCGTCGTTGTCGGCCTATGATACTTACGGGGGAACGTTGTGTACTCATACTATACTTGATGCATTTTTTTGGATGCAGATACAACACCATTTACTAGTACTGGACCTCGTGGTTGACATCCGAGGCGGTGGACTTGAGCTTTTAGGGTGAGACTGCCCATCCTCAGCATCCATGGATGCTTCCTTCTTATTTCCTATCTTTGTTTTGAACTTATTAGACATTATTCAGACATTTCTTTTCTTATGTAGTAGTGACTCTTGTACTGACCATACTAGATTATTTGGGAATGTAATAAGTAGATATTCATTATTTTATAACTCCTTTTACTTTAGCAAGACAAGTTTAGTAAATGCCAACCACGTACCTGAGACCTCCCGATCAACACCTTTATACCAGGAACCAACTACTTATGATGATCCCAGAAAACACCCAAATACCACTACTCATTAAACACCCAGAACCACTGGCACTCCCAGAAACCGCCCAGCGCACCCTATAGTATCTTTTCACACCCCAATCACTCTCATTGAATCTTCACACGAGCTTGACCATTATGAAGAAATGGAAAAGGCGTGGATGGCTGAACAAGACATAAGGGATAGAGAAATGGAGCGGAAGATAGTAGACCTGCTCGGGAAATCCAATAGAGTCTATTGAAAAGCGATGGGCCTAAGCTATGATGATCTTTGCATGCATCCAGACCTAGACTTGCCTAAAGGCTTCATGGTACCGAAGTTTGAACTCTTCAATGGGACAGGGAATCCCAAGGCTCATATGAAAGCATATTGCGACCAACTGGTCAGGATCAAGAGAAACTAAGCTCTAATAATGAGGTTGTTTAGCTGGTGCCTCACGGGAGAACCATTCGAATGGATCACAACCCAGAACATACATTATTAGGACACCTGGAAAGACATGGTGGGTGCCTTCACAGAATGATTCCTCTTTAATGTGGAAACCATGCCTGGTCGTTACTACTTGGAAAAGGTCAAGAAAAAATCTACTAAGAACTACCACAAATACGCGAGTAGATGAAGGGCCGAGTTCGCCCGAGTACAACCACCGATGAGAAAACAATAATTGGTCTCTATTTTTATCCGATCACAAGAATCATATTTCTATGACTGCATGTTATCTATGGCCAAGAATCCATTCTCTGAATTAGTAAAAAATGAGGGAGGCGATAGAGGACGACCTCAAATAGGGAAAAATCATCAGCATAGCCAACAAGGCTGGCCATAGAGCGCCATCAGGGCTATAAGAAAGAAAAAAGGAGGATGTGGCAAATATTTCCCACACACCTAGCCTATGAAGCTGAAAGAATGAAAGATCACAGTCTTCCTTTGACATATACCAGTCTCCACCTCCCAGCAATTATATAACATCTTCATACAGTCTTGTGCTAGTATTTTACGCATAGCCCAACTATCAATCATCAGCTCCAGCCTACTAAGCTCCACAACTAAATTACCAAAAACCAATACCCAGTTACCAAGGTCCAAAACAAAACTATCAAATGCTCGCACCTACTTATCAAGCACCCCAAAACCATCAGAATCTTCGAAATCAACCGCCTCCGGCTATGTATGATTTGCCACGTCCGAACTTTTAAAAAATGCCTCCATGGACGTTTACTCCGCTTCTTGAAACTCAAACCAAGTTATTCGAAAGCCTGAATATTGCTAGAATAATCCAAACTATTTGCCAAAACCTGCTAATCTTGGGAGCCATTTCTTTTTAGCCGACCAGACTTGCGCATACCACTCCGGATGGAGCATACATAATACAAATGACTATCTCAATCTAAAACATAAGATATAGGACTTGATCGATAAAAGGGAAATAATCTTAGATACGGCAGCGCCAAATGTGAATGCCAATCCTCTGCCCAATCACGGTGCTAATCATATTCACATGATTGAGCAGGAAAAAGATTGGGATGTATGCCGACCATTAATCCAATAGTCTGTAGAGAGCCTGGAATGAATAGTGGCCTCTCTTACCCTTCATGAATGACCTAATTTCAAAGTGCTAATTCCATCATCGGTCGTGGCTCATGTATCACAAAAAGTAGTTCGAGCCTCGAGGAAAGAATTTGTCATCCAAGAAGCAGCAGCTTAGGGAATGACAAGACCATGGAGATAGTATGCTCCCAAAGAAGTGGTGCATGGAGTTCCCCATGGAAAAGGAAATCAAAGAAGGCCCATCACTGAGGAAGAGGTTGAGAATTTTTGACGCATAATATAGTCAAAGGAATATACCATCGTTGAACATTTAAAAAGACTCTAGCCCAGATGTCGATAATGGAATTATTGTTGAGTTCATCACAACATCGGTAGGCCCTGATGAAAGTACTGGACGAAGCACACATCCCTACAGAAACAAGCAGCAAAACATTTGCCGACATGGTAGGCCACGTCATTGGGCCCATAAGATTTCCTTCACTTCAGATGAGTTACCAAATGAAGGAACACTCCATAACAAGGATCTATACATCACTATAAAATGTAGGGACAGTCATAACTCGAGTATTGGTCGACAACGGGGCTGGCCTCAACATATGTTTTGAATCTACACTCAAGCAACTGGGTTATGATACTGGGAAAATACGCCAAAGCCATACCAATGTGAGAGCTTTTGATTAAGCACATCGTGATCTTATCGGTGAAATAGACCTTAATATCTAAATGGGGCCCGCTGAATTCACTACTGAGTTTCAGGTCATGGCGATCACTACTAACTACAAATACTATTAGGCAGGCTTTGGTTACACATGGTTGGAGCAATATCGTCATCTCTCCACCAATCATTGAAGTTTGTATGGGAAAATCATGAAGTGGACATTCACAGAGCACGTAGCATTGGCAACTACCCAATAACTCCATGCCAGTGATATAAGAAATCCACAAGAACATATATTTCTATGTCGTGGAACTCGTGGGAGATGCCTACAAAGGGGAAAATGAGCAGAGTCATATGCCATCCATCTACAAGATGATCGCTGCCACTATGCTTCAAAGTGGGTTTGAACCCGGCAAAGGTTTAGGCAGAGAGCTCCAAGGTATTAAGAAACTAGTGTAAATCCTGGGAAATAATTACCGCTTCGACCTCGGGTACATTCCAGACTCTAAAGAAGCCTCCAAAGCTGATCAAAAGAAAAGGGGTCCTCCACGGGTACGCAAACTGTTTCTAAATATGTACCAGTCATTCCCAGTCAGAATGCCCATGAACAATGGCAGAGACATAGAAGAGGGTTTAGGAATGTTGTTCCAAGAGGAAGAGTGTGATTTGATATTAGAGGAATGCTCTGAAGCACCCACCATCCACAATGATGATCCATGCAAGCAATTGTACAACTGCACCTCTACCTCGCTCCTAGCTCCTCGGTAGACATGATGAATGTCACACCCCAGATTTGGGGGTTATGGCCAGCACCCGACGCCTGAACGGCCCGAGTGTACCACTTGTATATCATAGCATGAACATATAACTGTCTGGGCCAACAAAGCCTTATAATGAAATCACAAGAGAATCTGGGAATAAAAACCTAGACAAGTGATAGTAAAACCACCATGTGTACATACATCATAAGGCCGATCGGGCCATACCAAATGACAATACATAACCCACTAGTCTGCAAGCCTCTAAGATTCATATAACAAATAATCAGGTCACGACAGGGCCCTACCATACCCTAAAATACTAGGAATATGTATAATAGTACCTATCAGCATCGGTGTAGCAACTCCGAGAGAGAGGAGTGCGACAATCTCTGCTGAACCGCCCTGTCTATCTGTACCTACGGGCATGAACATAGTACCCTAAAAAGGGGCATCAGTACAAAAGATGTACTGAATATGTGAGGCTGAAACTGTAACAAGTGCAACACTGTAATGAAGTATAAGTTGAAACTGCAACTGGGTGCATAACTGTAAGATAGAGCAATAGAGAAACAACATATACTCTGGGTGCCGTTGTGGGCCAGTATATGCATAAATGAAATATAATCGCATATATATAAAACGTCATACACCTCTATGGGCAGTATTATCAATATCATATATGTATAAACTGTGTATGTAATGTTATAGGCCTCTGGTCAATATTATCAATAACATATATGTATAAGCTGCGCATATAGCGTCGTAGGCCTCTGAGGGCAATATATATCTATAATACATGCATATGATGACCTCTAAAGGACTATAAAATACTCTTTTGAACCTGTCGGAGTGACGTATGATCGTTACCTCCGACTCCCTTATGAGGATTATACATTATCGTCTTTTCTCATATGAATCAATAACAAGATCAATCTTCTATCCTTAGCTTTTTTTAATAATACCAATGAACCTTGTCTTATCAATATAAAGATGATAGTTTTGAAAGTGAAGCTTACTCCCGACGAGGAACGAATATGGTACAACAATAACTCAATAGGATAGAACACAAGTGCCCTCTTCAATACTTAAGAACATAGTTTATTTTTGAAGTGACGTCGTCCTGGTTACGGTTATTCATAGATCATGCCAAGAGAATGAAGGGATGAGCCTTAACATACCTGGTTCACGAAGCTGCAACCATTCCACAAGTCCTCGCACTTCTTACGGATGGTTATCTATATCATATAAAGGATGGGTATCAATAATGAGTCCATATCTTATAGAGAAGTTCATTTAGGCATTTTATCAAACAACTTATGTACGATACTTCATAGGATCATTCATGGTTCAAGTTCAATATATTCTATCACAACAACTTTCATTGTCACACCTACTCATCACCACCATGTTATCCATGTATTTACGACTCCATTCAATAGCTTAAATCTTACAAAATCAGCCCAACATAAGTTAACAACAATAAGAACAACCTTTACATGTTTTCTAGTCATTCCTCCTTCTAGCTTATAATTCCATTATCAAGACCACCACTTTAGACAAGAACAACAACAACATCTAAAATATAATCAAGTTACATCCCATAATTTTTAGTCATAACAAGTCATATACTCAACCTCCAAACAGTCCAAAATCAAGACAACATCCTTTTTCATTTAGAGTGCTAACTTGTAGATTATTTACCTAAACACTTAACCAACACATTAATAATCTTAAGAACAAGATAGGGAGTGTTAATCTTACCTTGAACAGCAAGTAAAACCTACCGAGAACATCCCTCAAGTGCATAGCAACTCCATAGAAGTATTCTCCTTCACTTAACCTAGCTTTTGATGTGGGATTATGATGTAATCACCTTGAAACCTTAGAAATATGTTGGGAGGTCTTGAGAGAGAGTGAGGGTGGTGTTTGGTCGAGAAATGACCATAAATGTCCCTTGGAATCACTTAAAATTGAAGCAAAGTCGACCACTGCCCAAATTGATGGTCCAGAGAAATAGATCGTATAATCTGACCTGCAGCTAAAACTTTTGTAGAAAAATCGACGGTCCTTATTCCCAAAATGTACGGTTCATACATTTTGGCCGTCAAATCCAAAAATTCTACTGGCCACTGCCTACTAGCCAATCTGTCCCGAGTCCCGAAAATTCCCAAAATCCACCCGTCTTTTCCCCGAGTCATAGAACAGTCACCCTTAGTCAACATGGGATTTTAAAACCAAAAAGATATTTTAATTTACATTCTGATGTTCTTAAATCACCCTTACCCCGTAATCCTGTGTCTGTATTAAATGACCAGAATTGGAAAATTGCTATGACCGATGAATATAATGCTCTTATTGATAATAAGACGTGGGAGTTGGTGCCCCATCCATCTGGTATTAATATTATTAGGTCTATGTGGATTTTTGCTCATAAGGAAAATTCAGATGGTTCATTTGCCTGACATAAGGCGCGGCTTGTGGGTGATGGTAAGACTCAGCAGGTTGGTGTGGATTGTGGTGAGACATTTAGTCCGGTGGTCAAGCCGGCTACCATTCGCACTGTTCTTAGCTTGGCTCTTTCGAAATCATGGTCTATTCATCAGTTAGATGTGAGTAATATTTTCCTACATGGTGATCTCAAGGAAACAGTCTTTATGCATCAGCCTTTGGGATTTAGGGATCCTAAACCTCCTCATCATGTCTGTTTGTTGAAGAAGTCCTTATATGGGCTTAAGCAATCTCCACGGGCCTGGTATACGAGGTTTGTCGACTATGTTTCGACGATTGGGTTCACTCACAGCAGGTCGGATAACTCCTTGTTCATCTACCGTCGTGGTTCGTCCTTGGCCTATATTCTATTATATATAGATGATATTATTTTGACTGCCTCTTCCGATGCCTTACACCAGTCTATCATGACAATGCTTAGCTCTGAGTTTGCTATGAAAGACTTGGGGCCCTTGAGTTATTTTTTGGGGATTGATGTCACTCGGCATGCAGGTGGGTTGTTCTTGTCTCAAAGAAAGTATGCAGCTGAGATCATTGAGAGGGCTGAGATGTCATCTTGTAAGTCCACTTCCACTCCAGTTGATACTAAGCCCAACCTTGGTGCTGCGACCGGTGCACCATACAAGGATTTGACCCGCTATCGCAGTCTTGCCGGGGCCCTTTAGTCTCTTACATTCACGAGACCAGATATTACGTATGTCGTACAACAGGTGTGTTTGTTTATGCATGATCCCAGAGTTTAGCACATGAATGCGCTCAAATGCATCATTCGGTATATTTAGGGTACACTTGACTATGGCTTGCATTTATATCCTTCATCAACATCAACACTTGTCTCGTATACAGATGTTGATTGGGGTGGTTGTCCAGACACCAGACGGTCTACGTCTGGCTATTGTATGTTTCTTGGTAATAACTTGGTCTCATGGTCTGCGAAGCGTTAGTCGACTTTATCCCGTTCCAGTGCAGAGGCCGAGTATCGAGGGGTAGCTAATGTGGTCTCTGAATTATGTTGGTTACGTAATTTGTTGTTAGAGCTTCATTGTCCTATTCAGAAAGCGACATTGGTTTATTGTGATAATATTAGTGCCATCTACTTTATTGGTAATCCGGTTCAGCACCAGCGCACTAAACATATCGAGATGGACATTCACTTTGTTCGCGAATAGGTTGCTCGTGGTCAAGTACGCGTCTGCCATGTCGCTTCCAGGTATCAAATTGCAGACATCTTTACAAAGGGTCTTCCCTCGGTCCTTTTTGAAGATTTTAGGGACAGTCTCAGCGTTCGAAGACCGCCCGCTATGACTGCGGGTGTGTGTTAAATATACATATGATATATAATATATCATATGTATATTTTGGATGGTGTAGATTAGTTTAGGTAGTATTTGAGTGTAAATAGTATTGTATACTTACCATAATTGTATTACCGTAATTGTATAGTTAGTGTCCAAGTAGAATAAGGCTTTAGGAGTAGAATAGGAATATGATTCTCCTATTATGGAAATATGTAAATTGTATATATACTCTTTCAATTAATGAAAATAATCAAGAGATTATTTCTTTCAAAAACCTTGTATGTTGTCTTTTCCTGATTTGAGTGCTAACATGTTTTCTTGCTAAAACCCTGTGGGTTCTTTCAAATATGTAACTATATGCACCATGCCTAGATAATGGTCAAGAGTATTGTCTCTGTTTGGACCTGATAACATGCTATCATGAGTAAACTAGTTTAGATTTAGCTAATGTTGGTTTCTAGGATGTATATCTGAAAATTACTGTGTGTATGCATGTTTTAAAATGCTACATTTGATCTGAGTAAAAACATGGTCACAGTAATGGAAATAAATCCCTTAAGGTGGTTAGATGTTTATCCTAGGATTAACCAGTTCACAAATTGAGATGTGTAAGCATATGTGAAACAGTTTATCTTGTCCCTTCATGACTATTGTGCATACTGGTAATTGGTTTAAATATCATAGGTGTCCCTAAGTATGTTTAATCTAATTCTTACCATCTGGCTTAGCTAAGCCTGGCCCAGTCTTCTACTCATGATACTTTGCTCATCTAAAGTTTAAAGAGAATTCTGAGCTAGGCTAGTGTTACTCTTTCTCTATCACTTCATGAATATTGTATATTAGTTTGGGCCAATGCCCATTTGCATTGCTCATACGAATAATAATATGTTGTTTTGCTATTGAGATTTGGGCTCAGCCCATATCTACCATGCCTTTATTATCTCTATTGTAATTTGGGCTTGTTTTGCTATTCAATTGGGCTTAGGCCATTTTGTTATAATTATGCCAAGTATTAAATGGGTTTGTCTTATGATTAGTTGCTAACAGCTCATGAGTGTCAGTCCTGTATGATTAATATTTCTTAATCATGTGGTAATTTATATGCATTATTTAGATAAGTTTTAGATGCTTTCTAACTTGGGCCTTCTTTTTCCGCTTCTTTCCTCTTATGCCCACATATGACGGGATGGCCCCCATGGGCCTCTTCATTTTTCAGCACCACATGTATTTATTTTGATAGAGTCTATACCGTAATTGTGCATCGAAGGTCAAATTATGGGTGAAAATAGTTAACTGATGGGCTTTGGTAGGCCCACCAGCCTAAACTCTTTCTCTTTTCCATTCAAAAATATATATGTATATGTATTGCTTGTAATAAAATACTTGATATATATATATATTGGAACTTCTTATGGTTACGACTTAGGATAGGCAAACGATACGTACATCGTTAAGTTAGAATTGCCAAAATAATTTCAAAAGGATTAAAGAGATTTCGGACATATTTTGGACTTTAAATTGATTTTAAGAACTGAATTGGAACTGGATTTGAATAAAAAATGAACTGAATTGAGCTAAATTGGACTGTGTATTTCTTTTAAAATCTGGACTTTATTTCTAAAATGCTAAAAGGATTGTCTTTAAGAGGAAAACGAAATTGATTTGTTAACAAAATTCGGATTCTAAAAAACAGATTTTCCAAGTTGATAAATTGGGTTGAATTGACATTTCTTTGGACTCTTTGGGCT
This sequence comes from Anisodus tanguticus, assembly GCA_034509755.1. NCBI lineage: Eukaryota > Viridiplantae > Streptophyta > Magnoliopsida > Solanales > Solanaceae > Anisodus > Anisodus tanguticus. Next base: position 30,240,208 of record CM067558.1, read on the forward strand.
GAGCCCAACTAAAAAACAATTTTTTAAAAGGAAAACCAAACCTTTTTAGGACTTGGGTTGATATAAGGGTCTTTGGGAAGTTGTAGAGTATGAATTGACCTTTGGAAATAGCATGTAAAAGAAAAAAGTTATTTCTATCTTTTAAAATTCTAAACATGTCATTTTAAATGAATTGTACTCTTTTCTTCAAAAGATTTTCAAAGATAATGTGTAAGGAATATTGGATAACTTATTTGACTAAACAATGGAGTTTTACTCAAACTACTTTTGAGTGTATTTAGTCTGAAAATAAGTTGACTTAATCATCCCTATGCAAACCATTTTCAGGCGGAATTTAACTCTTTGATTTTTAAAACCTTTTTGAATTTGAGATGAAATGAATGACATGAATTTTTTGCGGAAAGTTAAATATTTTTAAGCAATTTATAATTTTAAACATGCTATAGAACCCGAAGGTCAACCTTATTCTACGGATCTTACCGGAGTGTCTAACCCCTTCCCCGGGGATCACCAGAACCCTTACCTCGATTCTGGTTTTAAAAGGATGTTTTATGGACTTTTTTTTAATAAACCCTTTTAACTTAGTTTTTTCTAATTTATCTATAAATTAGGTGACGACTCTAAAAATAATTATCCAACTTAGAGCACCAACAACCTCCTAGTAGTTTTTATGCCTCCGCATAAAAGTGAACCGTATCCACTTGATTTGTCATGTCCTACATAAATTTTAAAACTTGCTCCTGGAATCAATTTTCAGAAACGGTTTCACTTGTTGAGGCATCATCAAGTCTTGGCCTACTTTGAGTGTTCCTCGCAGCAGCCGGGGTGTTTGTCGGTGGTGTTGTTGCGGCAGTTGGAGTATTGCCAGCATTTTTGGACACGAACTTAGAGAAAACTGCATCATGTGGTCCAACTGTCCGCTCATCATGACATTTTGTGCCCTCAGATTTTGTATGGCTTCCTCGGGAATCTCGTCGTTGGGAACGTCTTCCTCCTGGGTCTGTCCACCTCCGGAGGTGGCTCCGCCTGCACCCATCAGATCCTCTGGTACTTGATCTTCTATCGGTAGGCCATCTGGTCCGATTGGGGGATTGTTAGTGTTATCCCCGGTGTTGCAGTTGCCTCTGAGTTCTTCTACTACTCTCATATGTTTGTTTTGAACAAAAAACAAGACACAAAAAAAGATTTGATTAATAAAAGGGGGGTCACTTGTGACACCACAATTGCCCAGGCCCTACGGTGGATGTCAAACTGTTTACCCGTAAAACGGTACAGTTAAATTTATACACGTGGTCAAGGACACGTCGATTTCAAGTGACTAATTTAGTAATATTATCAAATAATATGTAATGCAAATTAATAATATTTAGACAAAATAAAGAAATAGTTAGCCTAAGCCTAATATTTAGCTTCTTGGCAAAGCGTCCTCGACTAGTATTAAAGCTCAAGTATTGAGAATAATGTTGATAAGTGTAATGTAATAACTTGTATATGATGATTTACAATGGAATAATCCATCCTATTTATACATGAGCTCATGGGTACAGACCCACGATGTATGCCCTTATACAAGAGAATGAATGTTGTAATAATTGGACAATTAGTGTATTCATAAATGTCATTAATGCTCCATTGGAAGATGTGAGATCGGACTAGTAACGGCCTCCCGTTGTAATTCAAATCTTTCACCGGTACTTTACGTCCTTACGACACCTCGGTCCTGCTTATGCTCTACCGGTAGCGCCATAGGCTGACATGGACCTGACTCATCATTATCTGCCACATGTCGCGACAAAATTCGTCCAACTGTATTATATGAATTTTTCCCTATACAATAATAAATCTCTCAGTTTTAATGTGTTTTTCACCTAAGATTTTCTGATTTTATTTTTATATTGTGATGGAATATAGATTTTAATTCAACACGTCTATCTAGTTTATTGCTAAGTTATTCTTGTATAGATTTTGTAATTCTCATGAAGCATTGATACATAATGATTAGTGATAAATTAATAGATGAATGGTAATTTTAAGATATCTAGCATTTCAAATCTTGATTTTTACCTACTTCAATTTTAATTCTCAAGAAGAAATTGTCGAAAGCAATTTCATTGATTTTCAGTAAAGATAATCTCAAGAGGTCTACTATTTTTTAGCACAATTCAGGTAAGAAATATATTTCGGTCTTATCGTAACTAGTCGTATATTGGTTAATATGCACAACCTCAGGGAGTGTTATTAGTTGGTTACTTTCTAGTGCACATACATAATTGTATTTGCAATAAGCAATTATCCTTTAGTAAAATATATGTAGAGATTGAGATTTTATTATAAAATTATCATCAAGTGAATTTAACGATTTCCAACACTTTTTTACATATAGATCTTCTGAAAGTTATTTTTGTTTAAGTAACTCACAAATTTAAAACTTTACTCTCATTTCATTAATTTGATTCCCTCAAATTGTAGCTAAAATATTACAAGTCTGTAGCATAGATTTTTTAATCTTTGTAGGACGATATCATACACTTTACTATAATTTGACAGTACGAGCTATAATTTCCTATGCTTTAAGTGCTCGTCACCTACATATGTTAATTATATATATATATATATATATATATAATTATCCTAAACAAATCTCTTTTAACAACTACATTATGGATGCTATTATGATATCGAAGGAAGGAAAGATTTTCCTCTAAGAAAAGGATCGGTAAATCTACTTAATAAAAATAATTATAAGAACATAATATGAGGTCTAATTATTCCAACTCTAGTACTCCCTTTATTCGAATTTATGTGACAACATCTCTTTTATTCCGTTAAAGAAAGCACCATAGCTCTAACTTGAACTCCAGAGACCCTTTTCTGTCTCAATTAAAGGGGCTGACGTGAATGTTTCCATGTGACTCAATCTTATTGTTGGAGAATAATAATGCAAATGGTATACGATAATAAAGATAAATTCCTGTATACGCTAGACTATCATCCACTATATGGAACATAATTAGTTATCAAGGAAAAGCTGGCCGGCATCGTTTGCCTCTTTTCCGAAGGCAAGATAAAAAGTAAGCAAGTTGTTTGCCTGTTAACAAGTCATCTCCAACTTAATATTTACTGTAAGATATTTCAATGAAAATTAATTTGGGAGGTCCAAGATTTTAGAGAATTGAAAAAGAAATTTAAAATGATAATTCTAGGGTGAGATCAAGTATAGAAGTATTTTAGAAAGTGTAATTTTAAAATTGAGTGGGAGGTATATTATACTTCCATTTCATTATCATCTATTAACCTTAGCTGGTTGTGACAAAAAAAATATTAATTTTGCTTGAGTGGTGAGCGTAATCAAGAAAGAAGTGTGTTAAAATAAAGAAAAACAAAATTAGGTGTTAAGAGTAAGTGAGTGAAAGAGAATTTTAATCACAAATATTTTTGTAAGATCGAAATTGGTCTTTACAAGATAACAATATAAATTTTTTAAATTGTGAGCATGCAACTAATTGTGTTTAACAAGTAGTTTTGGAGCCCAACTGATTGAGAGAGGTAACAATACAAGAAACATCTTACAAATTATTGTCAGAGTTGGTGTTCCGATTCCTCTCAAATTAGTTGTCCTGTTTAGGTTTAGGAGAGTTAAATTATGTGAGTTTTGATCAATATTTTTTATCAAATTAACATGAGAAAAGTTATAATTATTTGTAATACTTTTCGAATAGTATCTGAATATTGAGTTTATCTAATCTAATTTATCTTTAAAGATTAGTCAAATGTTATATATTTAAAAATTAGTCAAATTGACTCTGATAAGCAAAACATGACAACTAATTTGAGATGGAGGGAGAATAAATGGAGAATTTTGTATAATTTATCAACAAATCGAATTTGAAGTGAATATCTCAAAAGGTCACTCAATTATAAGGAGTTATATAGCAAAGTCATTGAACTTTATTTTGTATCAATAAAGTCACTTAACTTAGAATTTTTCTCACATAAAGTTATTCAACTAAATTTGTCAATCCCACTTTATCCCACCCTTAACACTTTGACTTGGAAAATAATACTTCCTTCACATTTTAAATATGACAATAAACTCCCTTGATCTTAAATCAACGACTAGAAATGAGTAGAATTATTGCATATATTTTTAAAATATCAACAATGATCTTTAGGTTAATATGAATTATTACATGTACTCTTTTAAATAATTAAAAAAAAAATAAGCAATAGCATTGTATAAAAAATAAATTTCATACCCTCTCTTTTCTTTTAATCTTTTTCTTTTGATATTTAAAGTCTCATTTTTTTTTTGCATGATTTCTTTTTGCAGAGCTTCAAATTATCTTGATCCATTTTATTTATCTTTTATGATATAATTTTTTATTTAATTAATTTTGACAATTCAGACAATTACAAAAAATAGGGTTTATGTGATTCTCATACTTCACAAACGGCACACTCTCTAGCTCCTCTACTCCACTACACAGAAGATATATTATTAAAAAAGAAATGTTGATTCCTTATGGAATAAATTTTGTGGTATGATTTGTACTCGAGTATGAGAGGGATTCTGGTGCCTACGATCTCTATTTCAAATTAAATTTATAAAATGTTTAGATTGATTAGACGACTCCTGATGCCTTTTTATGTCTAATTAAATTTATGAAATATTTAAATTGATTATCAGTCACATGATTCTATCTGGTTGTGTTGCAAAAAGAATGGCCACGATAATATGGAGAAGTTTCTCTTCAAGAATCACATAAACTCATTCTTTGTAATTGCATAAATTGTCAAAATTAAATTTAAGAAATATATCATAAAAGACAAATTAGTTAAATTATAATATTTTTTATTAATAGCAATCAAGACAGTTTAAAAATATATGTAATAATTCAACTTATTTCTAGATATTGATTTAAGATCAAAAGAGTTTATTATCTCATTCAAAATGTGAAGGGGTACCATTTCCCAAACTCAAAATATTAAGGGGGCAAAGTGGAGTATTTTTATGACAAATTTGGTTCACTGATTTTATAAGAGAAAAACCCTAAGTTGTGTAACTTTAGTAATTCAAAGTAAAGTTAAATGACTTTGATACATAATTTCTCATAGTTGAGTGACCTTTTGAGATACTTACTCTCAGATTTGTCAATGATACAACTTGTAAGCAATTTAACGAGATAGATAAAATGAAGATTGTACTAAAATTATGCCCCACCTAACATAATTTTTAAATTGAAGCTTATTTTTTTCATTTTTCCGCTAGAAAAACTTTGTGAAAGTTATGACCCGTAGAGTTATACTTGCATAAATTCGTTAATCGGGACAAAATTTAAACAGTGGTCTTAAATAGGGTGCTTATCGGTTCGGTTCGATTTTGTATATTACCGGCTCGGTTTATCGATTTTTGGTTTATAAATATCCTCAACCGATAACCAAACCGATAAGATATTTGTTATTGGTTTTCAGTTTATCGGTTTTCTATCCTTAACAGTTCGATTTTCGGTTTAACCAATAAAAAGTGATCCGCATTTTTTTTGCTTTCTCTTGTTTTCTTTTGTTCATGTATATACTGATGCAGATTCACTCTAATGTCAACTCAACAAAATATAACAAAATAAAAATACATAAATTAAAGCATAGTATACTTAAGCAGATTCATTCTATTGTCGCGGAGAGGCAATAAGTCCTGATTCCGTTTGAGAAATAAGAGAATAAGGCAATAAGCGTGCCTTGCTGCCATTTGTAAGAAGTTAGGAATGGGGTTTCTATTTAAAAACAAAAATTTAAAGTCATAATTATATAATTAGGAATAAAAAGATAATTTTAATATAAACTTATTGGATTATCAATTTAACCATTAACTAAATCTTTAAAATTGAGAATCGAACCGATAACTCAATAAAAAAAATTACAAAACTATTTACAAACAGTTAGTCCAATAACCCGACACCGATACATCAATAACGTTTTTATTAGTTCAGTTAATTGGTTAAATTGGTTTATGGACACCCCTAGCCTTAAATGATCCTATTTGTTTAAATTATTCTTGTCGGCTCTCTAATTGGCAGAGCATCAGAGTTTCTTTACATGTTCTTCAATGATCCTCACCTAATGAATAATCTTTTAAAATTAAATAAATTAGATTTATAAGTAATACTTAAGTTATTTTTATGATTGAGTTAGTCTCCTAAATTTATTTTATTTACAGGGATCCACGGCCAGTCGTAACAGAGGGCCCATTTACGGAACCTTTTCAAAGGGCGACGGCGTCAACCTTCTATCTTGTAGATCTCCCACCAGGTAATCCTTTTTTTCCTACCGCTCCATTATTAATAGAGTAATAAAAGCATTTGCCAAACACGTGATTCAAGAGAAAATCTAGACTCCAAATCTACAGATCTATACCCAACATACAAAGCTGAATTTATTTACATAAAAAAAATAAAATTGTCTCTCAATATAAATTGTAGACTAATTTCATTTCTTTCAATTTTTACCGACTCGAGAACTATGTTGCTCGGACATTTTAAAATATTAATGAGTGTGTGTCGGATATTCTAAAAGTAATGTAATTTTGGAGAATTCGACACGAATGCGGTAACAAAAGTGAAGAGTACTTGTAACTTAATTCGAGACAAAGAAATAACATATCCAGTGTAACCACACAAGTAAGATCTGTTCGGATAAATTAAATTCATCGATTGTCCATCTACCGGTTTTCGTGAAATAATGGAAAACTTCATCAACTGGTAGAAAATTATAAGATCTGGATGGCAGTTAAAAATATATAAAAGAGCCTCACGTAAGTTATGATTCACAAGCACAAGAGTTTCCGTGTAAATATAAAACAAATTTCACTCTGAAGTAGATGATAAAAGAAACAAAAAAGTGGAAAACAATAAAAAAAAAAAAACACCCACAAGACCTGGTAAAAACAATCCTACTGTTACAAGTACAAATTACAATTCGAGAATCTATCGTACATTGGCAAATCTTATTTCAGATCTAAGACATAAACAGCAAATCTGTAAAAATAAAATTACAGCAATAAATGGCCAAACCAAACCAAGAAAACAGGGACCAGCAATGCTCCAGCATTGTATCTAAACCCACCGTTCTTATCATCTGCCTTTGAATCCGCAACTTTACCTGTGGGACCGTCTGCCGGAGAATCCGCCGGAGAAGCCGGGACGGGGGGCGACTTATGTTTCTTCCCAGCCGGTTTAGGAGACTCGGCATCGGCCTCAGGTGCAGGTGCAGGTGCAGGTGTCGGTGCACCTTTAAACAATTCCGTAGGTTCTAAAACCGTGTCGATCGAAAAAATAGCCAACGGCTCTTTATCAATAACGGTCCCTGTAATTCTAGCATTCACAATTTTCGTCCTTAACGTCACATCTTGTCCATCATTCTGAACAACGAAGTCGTAGTTGTTAGCTCCATCTGTAGCTAACGTGTTCATTAGACCATTACTTGTTCTCAAACTCGATAACGAATTGTATACTGGGACACCATGATATTCGAGAACGGATTGTTTCCCTTCAGTGGTTAGGTTTTTGAATTTAGGTGCGAATGCTTTCATTGCATCGTCAGTTGGGCAAAATATGGTTACACCGCCTTGGAGATTGTCCTTGAATGTCTTCTCAGCTGGGGAAGATAGTAATGTATCAGCGAAATTTTTGCATCCGTGAGCTGACATTACTGATGTGAAGCTAATTGCTGGTGCTGGAGCGTCGCCTTTAGCGGATGGCTCAATTTTACCGATCTTAATCTTTTGGGATTCAGAGGAACAATGTGGAAATATGACTGCCAGAAAAATAACCACTGTGGCTGCATTCTTGAGCTTCATTTTTCTTTGGAAGAGTGAAAGAGAGAGAATGGCTATGGCTACTGTGTGGAGTGGAGTGATGTTTAACTGAAGTAATAAGTGTATGCTTGGGAGAGAAAATGGCAATAATGGTCCTTTATGTTTGAGCGTAGGTTCAAAATAGTTCCTTAAGTATGTATTTAATAATTTTGATATTTTAAATTTATCAAAAGTTAACACTTTTAATTTTCGTCAAATATTATCAAACTTTGTCTGTTAAATTTGACGTAAATGGTAATTAATTATGTAAATTAAAAATAGCATAAACTGATAGAATATTTTATGAATATTCCTGTATCTTTGTATATTTTTTATATTAGGTAAATTTATATTCTAATTGTAATTAGGAAGATTAGTTACATACTTTGCAGCCATGTAAATAATTATGTAACATTACATATATTGTACACAATAATCAATGAAAGGCAAGGGAATATATTCCTTTATGGTATCAGAAGCCAAACGCTAACTTTTTTCTCCCTAGCCGTCGCCCCCTCCCTCGGTAGCCCTCCCCTTTTTTCGTTGTCGTCGTCCTTCTTTCTTCGACTTCTCGGCAGCCAACTTCCTCTCTTCTTCTCCAATTTTCAATGGCTGAACAATCTAAATTTCATCCTGCTCTCGCAGTTAACAACATCAAGAATTTTACTCCCATAACTCTTGAGATGGAAAAAGTTCAGTATTCATCTTGGGAGAAATTATTTAAGACTCATTGTCGTGTGTACAAAAGTCATCGACCATATCATCCCTCCAAAATCAAAGCCCCTCGAAAAACCTAATGATTCTGATGATGAACTTTGGTCCCGCTTAGATGCGGTTGTCCTACAATGGATCTACAACACGATCTCGAACGATCTATTGCATACAATCATTGAAACCGACGCCACTGCACGACAAATGTGGTAGTACTTGAAAACTATTTTTCATGATAACAAGACATAACATGCCTTGTATTTGGAAAATCATTCAAGGACATTCAGCAAGACAATTTTCCTAATGCGTCAGCCTATTGTCAAGAACTAAAGATGATTGTCGATCAACTCTCCATCGCCAGTGCATCGGTCACCAATCAACGATTGGTGATGCAACTCATTGCGGGTTTGAATGAATCTTATGACGGTGTCACTGCCATCATCCAACAAAGCACGCTATTGCCTCCATTCTATGAGGCCAGTTCGAGACTCATCCTTGAAGAAACTCGGAAAACTAAGTGCGCCTCGGCCAATGCAAAAACCATCAACGCTGCCCTCGTGACTACCGGCGGCATCATTTCCGACCCGAAGGGCTCGGCCTTTGACACGCCACACCAACAAGACCACGATCCAACATGTGGCTCACAATCCTGAAATAACAATAAAGGGTAAAATTCCAGTCGAAACCCTGGTGGCCGAATCGGAACGATGGCGGCGGTGGCGAGAGCGGCGCCCCGGCCGGCCGGCGCCCACCGCGGTGGCGGCAACGATGGGAGCAACCTTCGCCGTGGGCTGCCTACCCACTATAAGTTGCATGGGCCCAGTCGTCTTGGGTTGCTCCATAGTGCCCCTACCCAACGTCCTCCTAGGTCCCACCTTCAGCTCAACAGCCCCAGCCTAGCATCCTCAACGCACGTCCCCAGCAGGCATACAATGCATATGTCTCTCCTCCTTCAATCTACGCACCGACAGATATTGAGGCGGCTATGAACACGATGTCTCTCAACGTTTCAGACGACAGTTGGTACATGGATACTGGCGCCACATCTCATATGACGGCATCCCAAGGTACTCTCTCGTCTTATTTCAATATGAGCAATTTAAATCAAAATATTATTGTTGGTATAATGGATGAGGCATTCTCATTCGAGGTTACGGACAATCATCCCTCTCCCCACCACATCCGCCGTTAGTTTTAAATAATGTCCTCCATGCCCCGAAACTTATCAAAAATCTAATCTTTGTGCGTCGTTTCACAACCGACAATAATGTTTCCCTTGAATTTGATTCTTTTGGTTTTTCTGTGAAGGACCTTATGACAGGGATGCGAATAATGAGATGTGACAGCACTGATGACCTTTATCCTATCACCACCACCATCGGCCATCCAGCCTCCTCTCCATCAACCTTTGCAGCTCTTTCGTCTCTTTTATGGCATCATAAATTAGAACATCTGAGAGATTATGCTTTACACTCCCTTAGCAAAAATAAATTTATTGATTGCAAACATGTCTCTAATACTCTTGTTTGTGAATTTTGCGTTTTTGGGAAACATGTCAAATTTTCATTTTATTCTTCACCCACCTGTACTTTAATGTCATTTGATATAATACAAAAGTGATTTATGAACTTCTCCTATTTTAAGCACAGCCGGGCGTAGATATTATGTGTTGTTTTTGAATGATTATTTCAACTTTCTGTGGACTTTTTCCATTGGCAATAAGTCTCAAGTCTATTCTATTTTTTCTTCCTTTAGTGCTTTAATAAAGACACAATTTGAAAAGAATATCAAATGTCTTCAATGTGACAACGGGAGAGAATTCGATAATCAACAATTCAAACTTTTATGCGCCAAAAACGGCCTTGTTTTTCATTTTTCCTGTCCACACACCTCTCCACAAAATGAAAAAGCCGAACGAAAAATTAGAACCATAAACAACTTAATTTGTGCCCTCCTTGTCCACGAATACAAAACTTATACCTCTAAATATGAACTCCCACTAATTTCCTTTATTTTCATAGTTTCTGTCAAATACAACTGGCAGAGTTTGTAAATATGCGACGGAGACTAAACATATTAATTTTTGACAAACTTAAAAAAGCAAAATTATTAAGGGCATACTTAAGGGATTGTTTTAAATCTACCATCAAACATAAGGGGTGATTGTTGTCATTTTCTTCTCGTGCTTGGGACTTGGGGGAGTAGCGAGATCTGAAGTGAGTACCTATTCTATTGACCAGAATGGAGCTTGTAATTACAGATAATGCCACTGAGGTAGTGAGGTGTGGGGGTATTGCTGACTGGTTGGCAGTCTGGTTGATTTGGTTGTTCTCGTTTCTTGTTATAATTTTTTTTCATATCCAGCTTCCCAACTTATGCCAGACTAATCCTGCAAATAGTAGTCCCGATCCTTCAGCACTATTACCAGTAAATCGCGGGATATGCCTGAATGACTAGGGTTTGAGAACAGAGCAATTGATATCACTCACACGGTCCTACCTCAGAAGAGAGCAAATTGCTTCCACCAAGGTTCGAACTCAACGCTGCATGCCTCCGATCGGATTTTAAGTTACTATTATTACGAATTTTTGTTACGACTTGGAGAGTGATTGTTTCCAAATTTACATGCACGTAATTTTTAAGCTCAAAGTAATAATTGCTATGTGATTACTGATTAGCTTGAAAAGGACCAGAATCTTCATTTTAATCACCAACTCATTGGGTAACTACTCCCTTCGATCGGTCCTTAAGTAAGGATGTTTAGGAGAAATCCAAAAACTGAATTGACATTTTCCGTTTTAAGTAAAAGCTGAAAAAGAAGTTTCTCAGAAAATAAAGTGTTTTTCATTTTTAAGGACAAGTTTATTCATATTAATTATTTATAGTTACCCAATTAAATTTAATAGTAACTTTCTTTTTCATAATTTAACACTTAAATTATTAGGGAAACGCAAACAACTAACAAAAACAATTCTCAAATTATTTAGAGGTTGTTTGACTAACTTTATAAGTTGGTCAAACTGACTTATAAACACTTTTTTAACTTTTCTATACTTTGTCAAAATCAGCCAAAAATCATAAGATGGTCACACCCAATTTATGATTTTTCAGCTTATAAACACTTTGATTTAATCAAGTATTTTATTATCTTATTCTTAATATATTTTGTAATTCTCAAAACATCTTTCCCAAAACAAAACTCCTAACTTTCTCTTCACTCTGAATCTGCCTTTCCTCTTCTTTTTTTTACAAGAAAACTTTTAAATTTATAATTTTTGCAAAATCTTTTTTTGATTATTCTAACAAAAGGACTTATTGACACTTTTTAACCAAACACATCAACTGTTTATTTATCAAATTGATTTCAACACTTCAAAATGTTTTTAAGCTAATTGTTATCAGCAACTCCAAACATGCTCTTAGATCTCCCAAAATATTTTTTAACATTTGAAAGTTATAGTTCAAAGGGAAAACGTAAAGAAGACACAATTTAAGTATGAAATTGATAAAAACATGATAGTTCAAGGGTTTTTGACTTTTGATCTATTATCTCTTTTTTTAATATGAAAATCGAACCAAATAAAAAAAAACACCCTAATTTCAAGCATAATTAAAAAAAAGGCGGAATGGATGAATTATTTCGTCTATTAATCTTTATTTACTCCATCCAGTTAAAGTGAAAATGAACCAAAGAGATACCACGTTCACTCGCATTCTTTCCTCACAAAGGCAATTAGGAAACAAATATATTATGTTCTAAGATTTCTACAACGCTTTTGTCATCTTCCACTTACGCTGTGTCACTTCAAAAATAGTTTACTATTGAACTTGAATATGTGATAGAAGTTCACGTAACCGAAAAATAATGCCAAAGCTAGTTTAATTTGAGACTCTTATTAGAGTACTCCTCTAGTCTCAATTTATGTAATATTTATTTTCTTAATTTATTCAAGAAAATTATATATTTTTATATATTTAAAAATATCAATTTTAAAATTTTATTTTATCTGTAATAAGATAATTTATAATCATATAAATATTTAATCACAAAAAATAAAAAAATATTTATTAATGATTACGTATCCAATCAAATATAGCACAAAAGATGAGTATCTTACACCCAATTCCCACAAGAGAAGAAGAAAATAAAAAACTAGCTGGCATGTATGTCCCAGTAATAAGATGCCACGTGATTCGGCAGGGAAGACAGTGAGGCCTCGCCACCGACAGGAAGTCAAAGCTTCGTGGCTTGTGCTAGGTTTTACGTGTGATGGTTGCCCATTTTTTGTAAAGCTGCACCCAACTTTGTTATTACCAGCGATTAATGTTTGTTTGGTCTAATAACTTCATTAAAAAGTTACAAGGTCAACTTTTATGAAGTCTCAACTCTTTACCAGTTTCTTATATGAAAGCTGAGTATGGATTTATAAGCACTCAACATAAGCATATTACTAAGCTTGAAATCGCTTTTGAAGCTAAACATTGAGGATGCTAGAAATCTACTATGGCCATGAGATTATCTCCGTCACTTTAGATGAAACAAAAGAAGGAAACCATAGTAAACTAGAACCGAAACAAAGGATGAAGAGTTGGCATAAACATGAGAAGAATCATCAAGGCAATACTAACAATCATCAAGGTAACACCAATTATGCGGAGGGAAGCAAAACTCACCATGTTGAATGCTATACATGAGGCAAACATATCTCTGCAAACTCCATATTGCTAGCCTACTTAAGCCAAACAATACCTACATAACTTAGAAAGGTTAATAAGAAAGAAATGGGGATTCAACATCCATGATTTTCTGATTCCTAAATGTCCACAACATTATGTTCAGTATGCATAGCAGGTGCTCTATTGAAAGTCTATTTTGCCACTAGCCTTTTAGAGTAAAATAGTCAGACATCTTGATGTCACCAGTTCATCATAATCTGTATACAAATTCATATTACTCCATTAATGTATACGTTGAAGGTGAATTAAAACCTCTGGCTTCCAGAGCAGTTCAACAGTAGCATGTATTTCACCAAAAACGGAAACTGAGGGTGAAGAACCTAAAGCAACAAAGTGTAAGTCCTACGCATCCTTGCATTAAAGCAAATGATACTTACATTCAAAAAATTGAGGTGTTCCGTATGTCCTAGTTACTAGCATGGCTTCACTTTGTTGCTTGGATTTCTCTAGGTCCTCAAGTCCAAGGGCAGCAACCTCATTCTTAATGTCATACAAACCACATACTTAATGTCAATGTAATACCTAAGAATAGATTTCAGAAGACTTAATCAACATTTCTATCATAATTTCATTTAGCGAAGAATATTCACTAGCCAACCACACAAGTATTCAATCAAAAGAAACAGTAAATAGTGTCGTGTATGAAATTGAAGATGGTGATACCAAGTCCGTTGAAGGGACTAAAGATCTTCTACAAGTTCGGAGTAAATCTTTGTCATCTGGGTTTGAGTATCAACATCTAAAAAAGGTTTTAAGGTCCCAAAACACTTTAGCATCTACGCACCAGCAAAAGATGGATATGATCCCCTAAGGTTTCCTAAATAAGCAAAAGATCCAGAATCATAAAACCTGCAGCTATTAAGAGAATTATTTCTTCCATCCTAGTTTTAGCATATTGTTTCTTTTGTTCAAGAGTAAAACCTTAAATATACGAGAAATGGAAAGGGCACCGGCAAGAGAAGCAAACTAGCATTGTACATAAAGAAGGTGTACACATGCCAATACGGTAATACCTATAGGTAAATCGCCTAGGTCTCTGTAAGTAGCTCAAGCTCTACGAGGAGGTGAAGGGAACTCTTGGAATTGTCTCAAACAATAACACCACCACTTGATGTCAACCTTTTGCGTACCTCCACAAGACCCTAAAATCATGATACAACTAGTATCTCTCTAATGGCGAATGAAGATCATGAATTTCTTCCTTAAGCATCAACATAAGTAACATGTTACCTTATCCAAAAAACAAAAAAAAGAATGATGATGTAACACGTTACCTACAAATGGGGATTGAACTACCTACATTTTAAAAAATGATATGACTTGTTGATAATATCACCACCTCTATGGCACTCAATGACATGGAATTGAGGTCCATGAAGCTGGAAAAAAAAAACTATAGATGACTAGAGTTCAAATCCAGGCGGAGGCAATAAAGTTAGGTATTTCTTCTCTTTGCCTAAGTCTAGTGGACAGAGTTACTTAGTACCAAAGTTGAGGTGTATGCAAGTTCACCAGGACATTACGGTTATTAACAAAAGAAACACATCTATGTGAGTTTGTTATGACAGATATTTAGGAAATTTTTTTAAGCCAAAAAAAGAAATAAAAATGTTCCTAATTCCATCACAAGAACTTACAAATCCACATTCAGAAACAGCAAAATGATATGCATGAACTAGGTTCTAATGCTGAAGCCATGATTAAGAGTGGCAAAAGTAAAAGAGCATAAACATTTACTTCCGAACAAAAGCTATTACAACAACGTACTCAGTGTAATCCCACAAGTGAGCTCGGAAAAGGGTAGGGTGTACGCATACCTTACCCCATACCCCTACCTCGTGGAGGCAGAGAGGTTAATTCTGAAAAGAACCACGGCTCAAGTAACGCATATCAAAGCAGTTTGAAAAAAGAAAATATAGAAGTAAAGAAGACACAGAAAATAATAGAGAAATTATTACATAACATTCTGAAAACAAAAAAAAATAATGCAATAATCGAAGCATAACAAAAAAAGATAGCTATTATTTGTCAGTAATTAATTAAGTGTCGAAAGTGGAACAACCTCCAAAATAAGTACTAAATCTATAGGACTTGCCTATCAGCAGCTTCAGCAACAATAGGCAACCTAGGTAACTGACCCAACAAACAAGAAGAAGAAGCATAAACTAAACAAACTAAAAGAAACAAAAACACAGTACTATCAAAGCTCATCATCAAATCCAAACCCAACCCATCTTTTGGATTAAAACTCCTCTCCAACAAATCAGGAAATATGAGCAGCACATCAAGAACAATAGCTTGCATAGTATTGAACCTCACATATCTACTAAAATTCTGATTTCTAACAACAATAAAGTAAAGGGTAAAGAAAACCAATAACCCATTAAGTGGAAATGACTTGAATACCCTTATAGCTGGTACTAAAGGTTGAATAAGTGTTTGGATTGGAGCAAACTGTGTGATAACGTATTTGCCATACTGAATACCGTCAAAGAAAGGGTAGAAGTAAGTGATGGCTGAGATTAAACGATCTGGGCCGTCTGCTGAGTCGTTGTTGTTCTTGGATTGGGCTCGAATTGTTGGCCTTTTTGTTGGGTGAAGAAATGGGGAGTGTTTGGGGTGGGAAGTGAAGGGAAAGGGTGTAATGGCGGTGGATAAAAGATTGGTGATGGCCATTCTTGACGATGGCCAAATGATATTTTGTTTTTTGGGAAGAAAGAAGAAAAAGTGAGTGATTTTTCAATAGTCAAATGAGAATCCTGATTCGGGTTATGTTGATTCCAATCCGGATATCCAAAGCCAACGGAACCACTAGTGCTATATCCCATTTTTAGAAAAAGGAAAAAGGAAAAAGGAAAAAGGAAAGAGGAAAAATATACCGGGTGTGTTTGGAAGGAAGGAAAATGTTTTTTTGGAATTGATAAGCCAGCAAAAAGTATTATTGCAAGAATATTTATATGCAATCTAATAAAATATTATAAGGGTGAGAATGGAAGTGGTGGGTAGGAGCCAATTTATTTACATATTGTTCTCGCTCCGAATTCTGTTCTCTGCCGTTTTATCGACTGATTCCTTAACTTAAGCGATTTGGGCCGGAAACGGAACTCTAATTTTCAGCAATGGGTTCCCCAACTACTCCAGAAAACGTTAGGACGGTGGTATGAGTAAACTAAGAGGTAAGAAACATGAATGCAACTGAGTACAGTAAAGTAAAAGATAAATAAAGTAAATGATAAAGATAGATAAAAATTGAATTGTTTGATTGATTGGTTGTCTCTGTATATACAAAGAATGATCATATTTATAGTACAAAAAAGAAAAAAAATGTACAACGTGATCCCCCCATATCAGCCATCAAGTAACCCACTAAATTCAATGACCGACTATGGGGGATGTGGTGCCGATTTTCTCGCCCTCTACTCATCTTGCTCGGATAATGGCCCTTTCTTTTAGCTGTTGTTGGCCGTTACCGCTTCTAGGGATCCGGAAACCCTTTTGACTTGGTCGTTAAGGCGCCTACATCTGACCGGATCACAGTCGTACCTCTAACTAACAACTCGGTTAAGATGCCTTAGTAGCCGATGAAGTTCTTGTAGTCGAGGGCTAGGAGTAAATTCGGCTCTGGAACAGTTCGGCTGTCATTGAATTCGGTTAAACACTTAAATTACTTTTGAGTGTTAACAACTGCCTCCTACATTAACTCGAGTATGACTGTTGAGTTGACGTATCCGAAAGTAGCCATTGTTTCAGTCTGACAGTCGCGCATGTCACTTCAATCGTCTCGTCTCCAGTGTATGAAATGATGATTACTTTTGAATTGGGTTTCCCCTTCAACCATTTAAATCCTCCAAGGTAAGCCGTGGTTCGGCCAATTGTTTTATTTCAAGCCCTCGCGAGGTAAGATTACAGGACTCCCAAGATCCTTCTTCATACCGCTCTGTGATGGCTATGGAAAATTTCCCGAACATTTCAGCATATTGCAAAAGGTTGAAAAAATTGGCAGACCAACTCCGCAACGTTGGTGCGCCAGTTAGTGAAGATCGTCTTGTTTTACAGATGGTTGCTGGCCTATCCGAGGCCTATATTGGCGTTGGAACTCTCCTTCGTCAAAGTAATTCTCTTCCGAGGTTCTATCAAACCCGGTCCATGCTTACCTTGGAAAAATCCGATTTGGCTAAAAAGGCGGCTACTAATGCTAGTCCCGTGGTCATGATGACATCCTCCACTAATCCTCAAAATTTTGGTGACAATTCGAACCAAAACCGATCTCACGGGGGCGGCAAAAATGGAAGGAAAAATAATGGAAAAAATTGCGGGGGAAAACACGGCGGTTCCAACAGGAGTCGCGGTGGCCAAAACAATGGCGGTGGACCCCATCCCAGTTATAGTGGGCTACCGACTCACTGGTCTCAGCCTTGAGCCTCTGGACCGTGGGCTTGGACCAGTTGACAGTGGCCCTACGACCCAACTCCACACAGCTTTCCAGCCGCTGGCCAGTGGGCTTCCCAGCAGCCTCGATGGCCCACTGCCCACTGGCCTAGTAGTTCCAGCAGTAGTTACGAGCCAGGCCAGCAAGCAGGGGTGCTTGGGCCTCGGCCTCCGCAAGCCCACCACGCAGCAGGCCCCACTCAAACCGATATTGAGGCTGCGATGCACACACTTGGTTTGACTTAATCGGACCCGAATTGGTATATGGACACAGGTGCCACTACCCACATGACATCCGATTCAGGTACTCTCTCGTCTTATTCCAATTTGAGCAACCCTTGTGGCATAATTGTTGGTAACGGTAATTCTGTTCCAATTCGTGGTTATGGTCATAAAACGTTGTCTCCCCCTCATCCATCCCTTATCTTGAAAAATACCCTACATGCCCCCAAATTTATTAAAAACTTAGTGTCTGTCCGTAAATTCACTACTGACAATTCCATTTTTATTGAATTTGATCCATTTGGTTTCTCTGTGAAGGATTTCAAGACGGGAAGTCCTCTCATGAGGTGTGATAGTAGGGGAGATCTTTATCCTATCACATTCAGTTCCGGTCCATAAAGTCAAGCCTTGCCCTTAACATTTGCAACCCTTTCTCCTTCCTTGTGGCATGCTCGTCTTAGTCATCCGGGGTTGTCTATTTTGTCGTCATTGGATAAAAATAGTTTTATTTCATGTAAGGGTATGAGTCGTACTCCAAATTGTCAGTCTTGTTCTTTGGGAAAAATTGTTAAGTTGCAATTTGTAAACTCAAATTCTCATACTTTTATGCCATTTGATATTATTAATAGCGACTTATGGACATCTCCGGTTCTTAGTTCTTTGGGTCATCGGTATTATGCTCTCTTTTTGGATGATTATTCTAACTTTTTTGGACGTTTCCGATAGCCAAAAAGTCTCAAGTTTTTTCCGCCTTCTTGAAATTTAGAGCATTCATTAGAACCCAATTCGAACGAGAAATTAAAAATATTCAGTGTGATAATGCAAAGAATATGACAATGGGGTATTTCGGGAATTCTGTGCTAATAATGGGATCAATTTTTGTTTTTCTTGTCCTCATACGTCTTCACAAAATGGGAAAGTCAAACGCAAAATTCGTTCCATAAATAACATTGTCCGCACTCTATTAATTCATGCTTCCGTACCCCCACATTTTTGGCATCATGTTCTTCAAATGGCTACATATCTCCTTAACATAATTCCTTCCAAAGGTCTGACATATTCTTCCCCCCTTCAAATTTTATATAATAAGACTCCTTATTATTCTCATATTCGGGTTTTTGGGTGCTTGTGTTATCCGTTATTCCCGTCCACCACAATTAACAAACTTCAGGCCCGGTACTCTGTGTGTGTTTTTGGGTTTTCCATCCAATCATTGTGGCTACAAATGCTTTGGTTTATCCTCTAATAAAATCATCATTAATTGCCATGTCATTTTTTATGAATCCCAATTTCCATTTTCTAAAGGTAATACTCCCGTGCCTAGTTCGTATAATTTTTTGGATGATAATATATCCCCGTATGTTATTCAACATTTTTCAAACGTATACTACATCCAAAATTCTCAAGCGGGCCCACTGCCCACAGGCCCCACTGGTCCGTCACCCCTGCCTCTACCAGTACCACTACTGGACCAGTTCCATCGATTGGGCCAGTCCAGCCCAGCGGGTCCAGTCACTGCTCTAGATTATCGAGTTGGACCAGCAGGCCCACTGCATGCTGGCCAGTCCGTCCCGAACCCAGCAAATTCCCAAAATCCGTCCAATTTTTCCTCGAGTCATAGACCGGTCACTCGTAGTCAACGGGGTATTTTTAAACCAAAAAGAGATTTTCATTTACATTCTAATGTCCCTAAATCCCCCTTACCCCATAATCCTGTGTCTGCCTTACATAACCCGAATTGGAAAATTGCTATGATCGATGAATATAATGCTCTTATTGATAATAAGACGTGGGAGTTGGTTCCCCGTCCATCTAGTATTAATATTATCAGGTCTATGTAGATATTTTCTCATAAGGAGAACTCGGATGGTTCATTTACTCGACATAAGGCGCGACTTGTGGGTGATGGTAAGACTCAGCAGGTTGGTGTTGATTGTGGTGAGATATTTAGTCTGGTAGTCAAGCCGGCTACCATTCGCACGGTGCTAAGATTGGCTCTGTCGAAGGCATGACATATTCATCAGTTAGATATCAAGAATGCTTTCCTACGTGAGGATCTCAAAGAGTCAGTCTATATGCATCAACCGTTGGGATTCAGGGATCCCAAACATCCTCATCATGTCTGTTTATTAAAAAAGTCCTTATATGGGCTTAAACAGTCTCCCCGGGCCTGGTATACAAGGTTTACTGACTATGTTTTGACTATTGGGTTCACTCACAGCAGGTCAGATAATTCCTTATTCATCTACTGTCGTGGTTTGTCCTTGGCCTACATTCTGTTGTATGTGGATGATATCATTTTGACTGCCTCTTCCGATGCCTTATGCCAGTCTATCATGACCATGCTCAACTCTGAGTTTGCTATGAAAGACTTAGGGCCCTTGAGTTACTTTTTGGGGATTGCCGTCACTCGTCATTCCGATGGATTGTTCTTATCTCAACAAAAGTATACAACTGAGATCATCGAGAGGGCTGAGATGTCATCCTGTAAGTCCACTTCCACTCCAGTTGATACAAAGCCCAAGCTTAGTGCTGCGGCCGGCGTACCCTACGAGGATCCGACCCGCTATCGTAGTCTTGCAGGGGCCTTTCAGTATCTTACCTTTACGAGATTAGATATTACATATGTTGTCTAGCAGGTGTATTTGTTCATGCATGATCCCAGAATTGAGCACATGAATGCACTCAAAATGCATCATTCGGTATATTCAGGGTACACTTGACTATGGTTTGCATTTACATCCTTCCTCGACGTCCACACTTGTCTTGTATACGAATGTTGATTGGGGTGGCTGCCTCGACACCAGACGGTCTACGTCAGGCTATTGTATGTTTCTTGACAACAACTTGGTCTCCTGGTCTGCAAAGCATCAGTCGACTCTATCCCACTCAAGTGTTGAGGCTGAATATCGAGGGGTAGCTAATGTGGCTCAGAATTATGTTGATTGCGTAATTTGATTTTAGAGCTTCATTGTCCCATTCAGAAGGCAACCTTGGTTTATTGCGATAATATTAGTGCCGTCTACCTTTCTGGTAATCCGGTTCAGCACCAACATACCAAGCATATCGAAATGGACATTCACTTTGTCCATGAAAAGGTTGCTCGTGGTCAAGTTCGCGTATGCCATGTCCCGTCGAGTTATCAAATTGCCGACATCTTTACAAAGGGTCTTCCCTCGGTCATTTTTGAAGATTTTAGGGACAGTCTCAGCGTTCGACGACCGCCCGCTATGACTGCGGGGGTGTGTTAAATATACACAATATACACACAATATTGTGTATATTGCTCTCGGATTCTCCCTCTCGGTCTACGTGACATTACCGTATATAGAGGATATAATTTAGGTAATATTTAGTATCCTAGTTTAGGCAATGTTGTAATGTAATTAGTATTGTACACTTACCATAATATTTGTATTACCATAAATGTATAAGTTAGTATCCAAGTAGAATAAGGTTTTAGGAATAGAATAGGAATAGGATTCTCCTATTATGAAAATATGTAACTTATATAAATAGTCTTTCAATTAATGAAAATAATCAAGGGATTATTTCTTTCAGAGTCCATGTTCCCATTCTATTTCCGATGTGAGACTCTTAACAGTCACAACCATCTTTTGAAGCAACGAAGATCAAATAAAAACCCCGTGGTGTTGGAAGGACCTTCATAGTTCATCATCATTGATTGGCTTGGAACTACTTGGAGTGTCGTCCGTCCGAGTTAGATGAAGCTTGTTACATTACTCTATATAGATTTTTTGAGAGAGACACTTTGACCTCCTTTCCATCATTGGCGAGAAAGCACATGGCGAGAAAAACACTTGGTGTAGTCCTTTCCAACCTCAACGAGCAAGCACATGGAGCATCTCATCCTTGTGGTTTGCGATACCGACCCTTGGCGAGCTAGTTTGTGGACAATCTCATCCTTCAAGCCTTTTTGTGGAATGATCTCTTCCTTACTATTTGGAGAAGATCTTGGAGCAACCTTCTCACGTCTCTACAGAAGAATACATGGAGTGTTTCCTCATCGCGGCTTGGTGAAAGACACTTGGAGTATCCTTATTTTTTGCAGCCATAGCAAGCATGTACACAGAGTCAGTTGACAATTCCTGCATATGGGGTATGAATGTTCTCGATATTAGACCAAGTAGATGTATGTTGACTTTATAGCTTAGCATAGTGTTGTCGAAAAACCAATATCTTATTGATTAAGCACTCAAACTGCAAACTCCTTGATTTGTATAGAAACCAGATGCCAAAAACTATAACATATAAAATATTTAGCTCAAAAATGCCTTTTTTGCAGCTCGCAAATAATATTTGAATCCGACATGCCAACCTGCCATTTTAGCACCACAACTCTGCACACTTTTGTTGAAAAATTCATAACTCCGAGTAGGAGCGCCGGAATGATGAGGTTCTTATTTTGTTGCAAATAGAACTCCAAAAACTATAATCTATATAAAAATCATGGCCTAAAGCTTTCTGGATTTGTACAGATAAAATTTTGAATGTCAGCTTAAATTCGATGAGAAAGTTGATAGTGCACCTCCCTCTTTAGCTTGGCGAGGGAGACACTTGAAGCACCTTTTCTTCTTTTTTCCAGCTATGATGAGCAAGTATATGAACTAAGTAGATATTCCCAGAGTGAGTAGACCCATTGACCCGCTAAGATCCATCTACTATAAAGAAGTTGATGTAAGAAGATCGTCATGGAAAATCGCTTTATCCTCCAAGCGTGTGAAAAACATCGAAGGAAACTTCGTGCAAGCAACTTTTCTTTGACTCCGTGTTGAAGGGATGAGTTTTTTTAACTCATCTGACTGCACTTAGAAGGAAATTCTAAATTGCCTACGTACCTCGATAAAGAGGATCAAGTCATTACGTAGTTCAGAAAATGTAATTTGTTTGAGTTTTTTTAGGTAGTTTATACTCGTGCATCATAGAGTGTCGAAACGTGCAGTTTAAGATCATACGAAGAGGAGCGTAGAAATTTGCAATTTAGGCTCGTGCGTTGAGGAGCGTAGCAACTTGCAGTTTAAGCTTGTGCATTGAGGAGCATTGCAACTTGCAGTTTAGGCTTGTGCGTCAAGGATCATTGTGATGTATAGTTTAAGCTCATGTATCAAGGAGAAATTTGGGAAAGAACTCCAATAGTGTAATCATATTTTGAACCCTTTGAGATAAAGCATTGTTGCACCAACTCTTGATGTCGGACTTTGTGCTTCTCCATGTTTGCAGATGATTTATGGTTTCTTTTGCCTATAGGATTTGACGCTGCAAGAAACCAATGTCCAAGTTTCACCATCTTTGTTGTTGGAGTGGTCATCCAATTTGAACGTGTTTGGAGTTTTTTTAAGACTGAAACTTCAAATGGTTCAAAGCTTCCAAAATGTAGCACTACTTTCCCTTGTCCAATCTTCGGAGACACAACAAAATACTTACATCTTTGAGTTTCTCGCACCGAGATCTTCTTGTCGTGAAGATAAGCACTAACATTGTTTGTCTCAGCTATGTCTTCATCGTCAATGATTATTTTTCCATCCCTAATCAATGTCATGATCTTATCTTTTAGGATAAAATATTTTTCAGTTGGATGACCTATGATGCGATAAAATTTACAAAACTTGGGATCACTGACTTTGTTGGCTTCATGGGGTCGCTTTGATAGAGGAAGTTCAATGGCCTTCCTTGTCAGCAACTCATCAAGAATCGAAGGTACATCATAGTTTAGAAAAGGGTAAACTTTTGATTCTAACTCCTTCAACGTTGGATGTCATTTTTTCTTTTAGAGGATGCTGACTTGTACCTTTTTCCTTCATTTTTTTACCAGCAACTTATATGGATGTTGCTCCTACCATCATGGTATCTTCAGTTTGGTGTTTTGATAGTTGCTTGAATTCATTTTCTTTATTCCTTGGAATAGAAATTGATGAAGCCTTTCCATGAGTAGCAATGCTCAACTCCATGTCGTGTGCTCGCGTAGCCAATTCTTTGAAAGTTCGTGGATTAAGCCCTTGGAGAATGTATGTAAGGCCCCAATGAATTCCTTGGATACACATTTCAATGACGAACATTTTTGAGAGACGATCTTTGCAGTTCGTGGATTAATGCTCGCCAACAGTTGATGTAGTCAATCACTGGTTCATCCTTTTGTTAGGGTGGCCGTCAACTCTATCATGTGTTACACTCCATAGTTTCGCATTCCATCGTGACATTGATGAGATACCGATGTTCCGGGAAGAGGTATAGTTTACAAAAGGTAATGAAGGTTTATGGATTGAGTATGGAAGTTCCAGAAAGTTTGGAAGTTAAACTGATCGAAAAAAGCACGTTTCGACGTAAATAGAAAAACTGGAAATTTGACGGGAAGATTGACGGACCGTCAAATTTCCCACACTGGACCATTAATTTTCCTGGCATTTGACGGGAAGATTGACAGACCGTCAAATAGGCCGTCTTTTCACAGCAATGCAGATCTGGATACAGGTTTATATGGAGATTTCATGATTTGCAACCAATTTTTTAACCTATACCATACCCTAACACTCTCCCTAGACCCTCTCTACCATACTCCAACATCCTAAGACAAAATCAAGCGAAAATCCGCAAGAGTTACGCCATAAACCCCGTGATTGTAGTGAGAATTATTGCCTCCTTGGAGAGTGGGTTTTGAAATTTTTTGGAAACAAGCTGGCTTACTGTTGCGAGGAGATTTCGATACGTAAAGGTAAGTTTTACCCGTCTCTAGTTATGATTATGATTAATTGGTGATTTGAAAAAAAGTTATGAAAAAGTTCTCATAATCAAAACTTCACAAATTTGTGAAATCTTCGTAATATGAATTGTTTGGTTGTTTTACTCTAACTATGTGTTCAATTAGGTGATGGAATTGATTGTGTATTATCTGGATTAAGGAAAGTACGATTTGAGGGATTGTGAAATGGAATCACCTAATACTTTCCATATAAGAAAAGATTAAGGAGTAAATGCATAAAGTCATCCAACTAATATATATACATAAGAAAAGATTAAGGAATTATATATATATATATATATATATATATATATATATATATATATGAGGGATTGTGAAATGGAATCACCTAATACTTTCCATATAAGAAAAGATTAAGGAGTCATTTATGCATAAAGTCATCCAACTAATATATATATATAAGAAAAGATTAAGGAATTATATATATATATATATGTTTTGGGCCTTTTTTGAGTGCATGTGGCTATATCCTTATTTAGTTGAGTATGTGTCAGAGGCCTCGTTGGCCCATGAGTTGTTGTATACAAGGCCGACAAGACCAACATAAGTATAATAAATCTACTGGAGAGGCCGACAAGGCCACACACGACTGTCACACATAACACACTGTCTACAAGCCACTAGAGAGTGTACTGACAACAACTGGTCGGGACATGGTCCCACCATACCTAACCATAAACATATGCATATATGTCATACCTATCAGCTCACTACACATCTTCGAAAGAAAGGAGCGTGATAACCTCCAGCTGAGTCGAGTCCTACTATGAGGAAGACATCTGCATCTCTATTTGTACATGCAGGCATGAACGCAGTGTCCCCGGAAAGGGACATGAGTACGAAAGATGTACTGAATATGTAAGGCTGAAACTGTAAATAAGTACAATGCTGTTACACCTCGTAAGATTAAGACGATAATTAAGAACGTCATTAAGGAAGTAAGATTCGGATATTTAATATAAGGAACGCTTACATATGTTAATACGGGAAATTAGTGTATAAACGTATGTTATCCCGGAATAGTTTTTCTTTAGTGCTATACACGTGACGGCGAGAATTAATCCTAGTAGTTTAATTTATTCCAATGGAGTTATGGAATAGTATTGTATTATAAAATTATGACATTGAGGATACGAGGCTTATGAAATTCTCGGGAATTAAAAGAAGTGGGTTTGAGATTTATTAATTGAAGAACTTGGGGGCCAAAGTGAAAAAAAGAAAAATCAGATTTTTTTTTATAAACCTACACTTACCTCTTTATCTTCTTTCTAAACTTAACCAAAAAATTCTCATTCTCTCCTCCAAGCTCAGCCAAAAAGACCCACCACCCATACCCAATTTAAGATTTTTATCTTCTCTTTCTAGACTACATTTTTCACCAAAAATTAGAAACAAAACAACACCAAAAACAGTGGCAAAACAGCCACTGCTTGGCCGGAAATCTGCCCAGTAATTTGAGATTTTTGGGATGAAATTTTGGAAGAAAAACGTGTAGGGATGATGGCTTAACATTGTAGAACACTTGCATGTCAATTGGAGTTGAAGAAGTGAACAAAAAAGAGGAGAAAAATTACAAAACAGTGGGGATTTTCTGACAAACTGTGGGCAGAAAATTGCGGACTGTTTTGGACGAATTTGAGGTATAAAAATTCTTCTTTCTATGATATAATTGGAATGCATGTTGTTAGAATTAAGGTAATGAATTTGTGTTAAGGAAAAATTGGAATTTAAGCATTGCATGTGACAATTTTGGGATAGTTGCCAATTTGGGATAGATTTTGGTGTTGTTGGATTCATTGGTTATTGTTGTTATTATTATCACTAATTGCATGATGAAATTGAAAGGAAATATTGAGATTTAGTTGGAATTAGTTATATGGAAGTATTGAAATACGAAATTGGATTATAGGAATTTAGATAAGAGTTATGGAATTATGACATGTTGTGGCCAAGAAGTTGCATGAAATTGTTGGACATGTTGTGATGTATATGGACTGTTTTAGGGACTTTTTTGTGGTGTTATAATGCTGAAAATTTAGTTACCATTATGCATGTTTAAGTGTGGTAATTGCTAATGTAAGTCCTAAAGGAATAAGGGTGTAGAAAGGCTTCACATTCTACCCTCGTTGTTGTTGGAACATGGGATGTTTTGTGTGCTGTTTTTAAGGTGGATTAAGAGGCTAAATTTACATGAGAAGTGGATGTGTAAATTCCCTTTATTGTTGTTTTGGTTGTGCCCTTAATTGGTGCTTGGTTATTGATGTTATTAGCCTCGTTTGGAAGTTGTGGAAACATGTATAAACAGGGGAAGTGCTGCCCGAATTTTTATAGAATAAGAAGTTGTTATTCGATATAAATTATGCTAGTAATCATAGAATTGACGAATGTATTACCATTATTATAGGCTGAAGTTCTATAACGAGGCATATTCTAATATTGGGTGGATTAGTTCGTCTAAAAGGTATGTGAAACCCTTACTTCTTTCTTTTGGCATGATTTAATGAAAGTACGGCGGACGTACTTGATTTTTATACAGTTTAATTCCTAAAGAGGATTGTTATGAGAAGTGCCTATGATTTTTCAGCAAAGAGTTTATTATGACATTATTATAATGATTTTATTGAGAATCAAATGATAATTTTTACTTGCATATGGTTACTCATGATATCTACTCGTGCTAAGTGTTACTACTTCACCTCACCGAGTCCCGGGCTGGGTTACGTTCGTGCACAACCTTGCATTTTTCACCGAGACCCTCACTAGAGGGCCGGGTTACGTAGGATGGATCCATAGATGAGATATGACTTTACCGAGTCCCAGTATGGGCCGGGTTATGATATGATTCCACCGAGTCCCGCACTAGTGGGCCGGATTACGTTACAGATATATATATATGTTTATGGACAGGCACTCATGTTTTATTGACTTGACTCTCATTTTTATAAGGCAGCTGACTTTTATTGTTTATGGCACAGTTGGATTTGGATCCTGATTTTTATACTGATCTCCTATTTTTTGTTGGCTATTTATGATCTCTTTTACAGCTTCATGTTTTACATACTCAGTACATTATTTCGTACTGACCCCCTTTCCTCGGGGGGCTGCGTTTCATGCCCGCAGGTACATGTTTTCAGTTTGGTGAACCTCAGGCCTAGGTTCCTACTCTGCAGGTTGGGAAGCTCCTTTGATTCAGAGCTTTGTCATTTTGGGTACATAACCCTATTATTTTGACTTTTGTATATTTAGGGGCACGACGGGGCCCTGTCCCGTCATATGTCGTTATCCTTCTTGTAGAGGTCTGTAGACAGTTGTGGGTTGCACTGGTGTAAGGGTTAGAAATCTATTTCGATCAGCCATATTATTGTACTCTATGTTGGGGTGTTCCCGTGTATATGTTATATTATCTGTTGGCAGCCTTGTCGGCTTGCCTGTTGTATTGTGTTGGCTAGTTGTGACTCCTCAAGAGGCAGGTACATTCGGGGATAAAGGCAGCCTTGTCGGCTTGCCTACCCTGGCATATGTCGTTATTGCAGCGTTATGCTGCCGAATTTCAGACTCATTAAGTGTTAGTTGGATTATGTGTGACAGGTTAGTGTAATGACGTCATTAGGGCGGTTAGTCGCGGCCCGTCGGGTCGGGTCGTGACAAATGCTGTAATTGAAACATAAACTGAAACTGAATGTATAACTGTAGGGTAAGGCTGTGGAAGTACAACCTGTAATCTGAGTGCCTTTGTGGGCCAGAATATGAATAATGAAATATAATCGCATATATAACGCCGTAGGCATTTGAGGGAAATATTATCTATGCCATATATGTATGAGTTGCGTATATAACTCAATAGGCTTCTGTGGGAAATATAATCAATATCATATCTATATAACTACGTATATAACACCATAGGCCTCTGTGGGCAATATACCAATATCGTATCTGTATAACGCCATAGACATCTGTGGGCAATATAGATATATAATGCATGCATATGACGACCTCTTTAAGAATTCTGAATACTCTCTGAACTTATCGGAGTGACATAAGGTCGTTGCACCTCCGACTCCCTTATGAGGGTTAACGCTTCATTTTTTATTCTTTCACTCACTCTATAGAAACCATGAATCACATCATTAAATTAACTTTTAAGAAACGATAAGGGACCAACTCTTATTAACATTACAAGGATGCCTTGGAATGAGGATGTTACCTCGACGATAAATGAAGAATTATATCATAATACATTTAAAGAAGAATTACAAGTACTTTCTTTAGGATTTAAAGTAGAATGCTTATCGGATTTAGCTTTGTAAAAGTCATTTTGATATGGATCATGCCAACAAGAAAGAATTGAGCCTTACATACCTGGTTCTTGTTGCCACAATCATTTTACAAGTCCTCGCTCCTCCTATGAACGATCATCTATGTTATACAAGGAAATAATATCAATATAGAATCTAAATTTCACAGAAAAGCTTTGTTTATGTGTCTTATTGACAACCTCAAACACCTTAGGTTCGTAGATCTCTTTACAAGGGATGCTTATGTAATTCAATCCCACGGTTCAATCCAAGAATACAATTTCCATAGAAACTCTTTCAGGTGTTCTTCGATAATTTTAGCATATATAATTCCTTGGGCTTGTCTTATACGAAAAAAATCTTATGTGATTCAATTTTTACAATCTTTCAATCGGTATTCTCCTTTATCCATAACATACACAACCATTCAATTATCCAATTCAACTCATACATAGAGTAAAACAGCCCAACAATTCATATTACGAAGACTTCACAAATTTGTGAAGTTTTGATCATGAAAACTTTTTCATAACTTTCTCCAAATCATCAATTGATCATAATCATAAGTTAAAGAGGATAAAATTTACCTTAATACACCATAATTTCCACAAAATAGTAGGCTAGCTTGCTTCCAAAATTTTCCAAAACCAATCCTTTAAGGATGCGATAATTCTTATGACAATCACGGGGTTTCTCACGTAATTCTTGCAGATTATGGCTTTGATTTCGACCTAAGATGCTAGGATATGGTAGGGAGGGTTTGGGAGAAATTTTAGAACTGGTCTTGGGCGAAAATAAGGGTTCCAAATTGAATAACCAAATTTAAACCCGAAACTTTTCTGCACCGACGTAGAACGACGACCCATTTGACGGACCGTAAAAAGTTTGACGGTCAGTCAATCTTCCCATCAAATGCCAGGAAAATTGACGATCCAGAGAGGGAAACTCAACAGTCAGTAAAACATTTGACGGTCCATCAATCTTCCCGTCCAATTTTTAGTTTTTCATGTTTTCATCAAAACATACTCCATTCGATCCATTTACCTCCAAACACTCTGGTACTTCCATAAACAAGCTGTAAACCTTCATTATAATTTTGTAAGGTCATACCTTTTCCCAGGACTTCAATATCCATTGATGGCACAACGAAATGCGAAGCTATGAGGTGTAACAACCTTATTATCACAATATAGTGTCATAGGCAACATCAGATTCAAGGTTAACTCCTTAAGCATACCACTTAGGCAAACCAATTTAGCCACTGTATGAGCCATACTTCTGCAGAACTCCTAGAAATGGTGTTTTGTTTCTTATATTTCCATGAAATTAATGATGACCCTAGCTTGACACAGTAACCTGTTATTGATTTTCTGGATATGGGACAAGATGCCCAATTTGAATCACAAAATGCTGTAACCTATTCTACACTTTCACTTGATATAAGTAAGCCTAGGACTGACTGCTTCTTTATATATCTGACTATATTTAGAGCTGCTTCATAGTGTGATCTCTTTGGTGTCTCCATAAATTGACTCAAACTTTGGACTGCAAAGGAAATGTCAGATCTGGTAATGGTAAAATACAATAGTTTCCCAATCAATCTTTGATATATTCCCCTCTTTTCTATCAACTCATCTGCTGATGTCTCATCCACCACTTTGCCATCTATATGTTTTTCATCCACTATTTTGTCAAATTCTACACTTGACAATTTGAGATTTTGCTCTTTAGGTGTTCCTTTGGGTTTTGATCTTGCTAGGCATGCCTCAGAGATCATTTCAATGGCATATTTTCTTTGAGACATGAGGATTCCCTCTTTGGATCTGACAAACTCTATCCCTAGAAAGTATCTTAATTCTCATAACTCTTTCATTTTGAAATTCTGATGCAGTATTCCTTTGGCTTTTTGATCTCTTCTTGATCATTTCCTGTCACTAACAAGTCATCTACATAGACAAGTATGAGTACAAATTTACCATGAGTTTATCTAGTGAATAGGGAGGTAATCATGCTTGCTCTGTACAAAACCAGAGTTAAGTAAGGCCTGAGACAATTTCAAATTCCATTGTCTAGAGTCTTGCTTAAGGACATCTAGGGATTTGAGCAGTCTGCATACCCTATGCTCAATCTGACTGCCAAAACCCTGTGGAAGAGTCATATAAACCTCTTATGTGAGATCACCATTTAAAAATGCATTATGAACATCAAACTGTTAAATAGGCCAATGTTTAAGAGCAGTAGTAGCAATGACAGCTCTCATAGTGGTTAATTTGGCCACAGGAGAGAAAGTGTCATGAAAATCTAGTCCTTCTTGTTGAGTGTAACCCTTGGATACCATTCCATCTTTAAACCTTTCCACAGAACCATCAGAATTATATTTGATTTTATATACCCATTTACACCCAATAGGAACCTTGCCAGGAGGCAAGTCTACCATTTACACATGTGATTAAGTTCTAATGCATCTATCTCAAGTTGTATAACTTTGACCCATCTAGAATTCTTACTGGCCTGATTAAAATAGGTAGGTTCAGTATATAAGGAAAAAGTAGTGAGAAAGGCTTGTTATGGAGGAGAAAGATGAAAATAATCTACTGAGTGATGGATGGAATGGGAGGTAGAAGGTTGAGGAGGATGAACATAGTCAGTTAGCTATATAGAAGGCCCTATTGGATTTCCTAGAAGGAACAGATGAAGAGGGAAGACAAGCATGACATCTGGAGTGTTATCTTGTGGTGCAGGAAGATAGGAGGAAGGAAAAGAAGGATCTGATGAGTGTTCACTAGAAACATCAAGATGGATAGAAGCATTAAGATCAGTTGCAGGTTCAGATAAAGAAGGCGATAAAGTAGGAGCAGAGGTATGGGTAGGTTCAGGTGAGGAAGTATGAGAATGAGTAAGAGAAACATCAGAGGGTAAATTAGTATCAATATGTGAAGATGGAATTTTTGGAGTATGAATATCATGAGGTAAGGAAGGAGAAGTGGATGGAAGAACAAAAATATCATAGTAGGGAATGAAAGAAGGATGTGATGGGATGAATTTTGTTTTATAGAATTTAAAGGGGAAAATATGTTCTCTGAAAGAGACATCTCTACTCACAAAGAACTTATCATGTTCTATGTCATACAGTTTATATCCTTTTTGAACTGCAGAATAACCCATAAATATAGAAGGAATAGATTTTGGTATGAATTTATCTAAATAGGCAGTTTTAGTATCAAAACATAGACATCCAAACACCTTCATGTGATCATGAGAAGGTGTAGTACCATGAAGCACTTGGTAGAGAGATTTACCAAGAAGAACTGAACTAGGTAACCTATTGATAATGTAGGCTGCACTAAGAATACAATCATCCCAAAATTTCATAGGCACAAATGCTTGAAATTTCAAGGCTCTTGCAATATCTAGTAAGTGTCTATGTTTTCTTTTTACAACACTATTGTGTTGCGGTATGTGAATGCAACTACTTTGATGTGTGATTCCTTTAGAAGTAAAAAGAGTAGTGCACAGTGAGCTAAAGATTCAGATCCATTATCTGATCTGAAAGTTTTGATTGAGGCTGAGAATTGAGTTTCAACAAACTAAATGAAGTCTTTAAGAACAACAAACACGTCACTTTTCAATCTTAATAAGAAAATATGTGTCATTCCTGAATAGTCACCTATATATGGTCCCCATACATCTATATGTATCAAATGAAATGAATGACTAAATTTGGTAGTGCTAGAAGGAAAAGAACATCTAGACTATTTATCTAAAGGAAAAACATGACAATCACAAGAAATAGAATGGCTAAATACTTCTTTATTAGTGGAATATGATGCAACACTGAAAATGAAGCATGACCAAGTCTTTGATGCCATAATGTGCTTGGTGGGATGTGAGTGGAAGTAGACAAGCATTTGGGAATGTGTGAAGTAACATGTGATGTAGAGTTGAGGATGTATAGACCATCTTTGAGGCTACCAATCCCCTGCCATTGAAGAGGTCCTGAAAGATACAGAATTCAGGAAAGAAGCTAACTGAACATTTTAATTCTCTAGTGTATCTTGCAACTGATAATAGATTGTACTGGAAGTGAGGGACATATAGGATATTAGTAATAGTGTAAGTGTTGTTAAGAGGCAACTGCCAGTATGAGTGACTTTAGTACTGATTCCATTTGGTAGGTGCACATATTTATGATTGGATTCAGGAACAGATACATGACAATTCAACATATTCAAAGTAGCAATCATGTGATTAGTAACACCAAAATCAATAATCCAAACACAATGGCCATCAGAAGACTTGCCTGCCATATTGGCTCTCTCAACTGTTGCTCTTTCAATATTTGGCATTTTCAGAATTTGTTGGTATTGGTCCTGTGTGAAAATTGGATTAGCATGTATAGTACCCAAGACATATACAGTGTCCTGTGTGTTCTGCATCTCTGAGTTCCCATAACCATTGCATTGCCCTTCTTCTTGGACATTGGCATTGTGTGCTTTTGGTATATGATTAACTTTCTTCCTATTGTTGTTGCACTTAAAACCAGGTGGATATCCTTTCAGTTTGTAACACACATCTCTTGTATGCCTTTGCTTATGACAATAACTATAGTATAAATCCCCATTCCACCTAGGTCTAGCATTTGAATCGCTTGTTGGTGCATTAGGTCTTCCATTTGAGCTATTACCAAGCATGAATGCATTGTTAGATACTATCAAAGGTGCACTATCTAAAATCCCTGATTCTCCACCAAAACATCCATTCATATTTTGTCCTTCTTCATGTATTATCATAGCATAGGCTTGGTCTTGTGAGGGAACATGATCCATCATGAGGATATGACTCCTCTGTGGACTATATATTTTATTTAGCCCTATTAGAAACTTCATCAATTTTTGTTGGTATAGGAAATCAAAAAAATTCTTTGGACTTAGGGTAATCACAACTAGGATATAGAATTATAGACTCAAATTCAGCCTATAAGTCATTCAATATAGAAAAATATATGGACACAGTTGAAATTCCCTGTGTTAATGAACTAATCTCTTTATTCAAGTGATAAAGTTCTATTTACCTTATCGAATCTCGCTTTGAAGGCTTCCCAAACATGCTTAGCATCTGATGAATAAACAATTCCTTTGCACAGTTCCTTCACAACTGAACTCATGATCCATGACTGCACAATTGTATTGCATCTTTCCCACTGATGCAATCGATAACTGTCTCCTACGAAGATTTCTCTACTACACGAGCCATTAATGAATCCAATTTTGTTCTACAATAACTATGACAATCGCATTGCTCTACACTATTCTGAATAATTCTCAGTCCCTATCAACAATTGTGAAACTAGTCCTAATCCCGAAGTGTCCGATGGATGCACATACATTTGATCGTTCGAATCAAGCAATTGATTGGTTGAATTCACAGAATTAGTAGTGTTTAAGTTCATATTACCTAGGGTTTCCATTTTGAAATAGAGAGATTGAAATCTTATAGTTCAAATGAGCTAAAAATGATTCGCGATCGAAGAATATCAAATGATCGAGAAATGAACGAGATCGAAGTATATCCGATAATTGGATCGCAGTAAACGCTACTCTGATACCATATAAAAAGAAGGAAGAAGCATGCAAGCTCATGCCTCCATAAAAGGCGGTTACTTATCGGAGAAGGAGAGGAGAGTGAAGAGGAGAAGAGTTAGTTATAGAGAGAAACATTGAGAGAGCTTGTGAGAAAATATCTTCTTTCATTAATGAACTAACTTCATCAAGAATCTAAAATGTTACATTTATACTTGTACAATTAACTCACTAATGCGAAACTAGTCAACTAGCTCTATTTACTTCTAGAAGTGTACAACTTAAATAAGCTCATGTACAACTAGTTACATCTACACTAACTCATTTACACATGATTAATTTCTTCACTTCAACAATTAATTGTTCATGGCAAGTAAATCCAAATTATTGTTCGTGATGGCTGTTGAAGTGTTCGTGACAAATAGTTCACGTTGAAGGTCAAGCTCTCGAACTTTAAAATCAACTATTGTAGTTAGGTAAAACTTTTCTTGTATTTGATTTTCGGATTAGAAATGTTACGTGGTGTACTTAAATCATAACCATTTTTAATTTGAACTGCATAAGTGAGAAATTTGGAGAAAAAAATAATTAGAGCGTCCCTTTCACCAGGGACAAATAATCCAAGCAAAACTTATAAGAAAAATGAGATTAATCACGGTACCCTTTGTTTCAGGTGTGGTGTCACAGCTTATCTTTCTTAAACACTTCTATTAATCTTGATTCTAAAGGATACATGCAACATTTACGTCTAAATGAACGTCAAATCATGTGAGGAAATTTCTTGTTTAAGGATACAGCTTATATTTTATTCTTGTAAATGCATGTGCTAACGTGTGTCCACCCAAAACTAAAAATAAGAACAAATAAAAAAAATGTGAAAAATAAAATTTAAATAATAGGCAAAATCAGCGGTGAGATCATGAACATAAATTAAACCATTTGACGTATTAATACTTGAAACTCACACGTAGGTACCACGTCATCTATCATATGAATAGAGGACACTTTAGTGTTAACCCTACTAAAGTACTTGCATTGCAAGTCATGGAATGTATTGGTTAATAGTAAGGGAAAAGACCGAAATCTCGATATCATACTTAGGGTTGATTGATAGTGTGTATAAGAGCAGTTGTATTCCTGAATATAATGTATTAGTAATATTTGTATTAGTTATGTTGACATTATTTCGTATTCACTATTTGATTTGATATATTAAAAATAACATGTATTGCATAATTTTTTTAAAATTTATTTGCTTACAAAAATACCCTGCAATTAAAATTTCACTACACAAAAGAAATTTTTAATGGCAATTATTTAGTGAATTGCCTCTAAATAATTTCAGAACAAAATTAAAAATTAATTAGTGTTGGAAATTTGCCTTTGGCGGGAGTTGCGACCGACCAACTTTAACGGCTTAAACACTAGTGTTACGCATATTGGAGAATTCGGTTCTTCACACATGCATGATCTACTAAGTATGTAGATAACCGTAGGGCCAAGAATCGTCAAATTTCATTGAGAAATGAAAGAGATATTGGTTCACGAAGTAAGGTGTTTGAAGCATGGAAAGTGTGGTATTGGGTTCAATTCTCCCTCATCGGTAGAGGAAGAAAGAATTGTTGTGTATATAAGATTCGAAATTGGTTTGGGGTTTGGGACCCCACGGGGTATCCCATGTGTTTAAAGGAGGGAGGACCTAGATGTGCTTCGGTTCGAGGAAAGACCACACGCGCGCCGCCGCCCGCCCGTTCCGAGCTCCGAGCCGCGGGCCGCGGGCCTTCTGATATTATCTTTTTGGGCCAGAGAACTTTGCCAGAAGTACAGTTTGATCCCAGAAGTTTCCAGATGTACGATTCGGACAGAATTCTTTCGGATGTACAGTTTGGTCCCGAAGTTTCAAGATGTACGAGTTTGGTCCCTCAAGTTTCCGAGTAACCGGACGGTCAAAGCGCTGTTGCCAAGCACTCAATTCAGCCATTTATTTTGGCTGAATTACTCCTCCTATAATGGCCAAATCCGTTGGTCTTTTCTACATTTATGTTGGTGGCTTTACTACCTCCATAATGACCATTATTTGGCTGTTATGGAGGGCAGTAATCAGCCCCTCCCTCACCTATATAAACACCCCCTCACACCATTGTTGAGCACTAACGAGAACACCAAAAACAGTGCACGAAAATACACAATCGAAAACAGTTTTCTTCCTACAACTTCCAAGCATCATTTCGTTACTCAATATTCTTCACGGTAGCTCTTGAGTTTCCTTTGCTCAAGGGTTCCATTGCTGTTTTATTTTGGGAGACAAATTGTCCAGGACGTATAAAGGATACATACGGGGCAATATTGTCTTAAGGACAGAGTGCTACACTCGACTCAGAAAAAACAATTTCCATTTTTCCATCTTCTGCAAAACTGGAATTTCCAGTTTTCTTGTGTAACTATTGTAATTTTCAGATTTCTAGTTGAATTATTGAATCTTTGTTTAACCTTTCGAATACTTGTAATAGTTATATACTTCCCGTACTGCATTATAAAGTACCATAGAGCAAAAACTCCCAACAATTAGTACTCCAGTTGTTTGGTTGACTGATTTAATTAAAAACTAATCATAGAAACAATATTTTCCGTCCTAACACGTTGCTGAAATAATTCCAAAAAAGATTACCTGCTTGCCTCACTTTTTAAAGAAAAGATAATTTTACACTTCCCCTTTTCTTCAAATATTAGATTTTGGCTAAATTAGCACTGCACGAGCTGTTTGATTTAATCAAGCATAAAATCTGAACGGCAATTTTTCTTTTAACTAAGTTTATGCATGCATTAATAATTTTGATATTGTTAATATCATGATTTGTTAAGTATTAATTATATATAGGATAATACCAAATAGAATGTATAACTAATACTTATATTAGTTATACATAGATTGAAAAAGTATATCAAACATATAGCTAATGCATGCACTATTTTTTTTAATACACTCTACCAAACGACCTCTTAAACTATTAAGGCGACCTATTACACTCATTCTATCACACATACAACCGGTCACATAATGAAAGGTGTTTTACACTCGCGCCACATTATTGCCACATCACTGCCACATAAGATATTGTGTCAGATTTTATATATAAAAATAATAATTCATGTCACCCCAAATGCTTCTTTTTCATCTCTTTCATTCTTTTATTCAAAAATTTGTCCAAAATCATCTCAAATCTTCATTAATCAGTCCCAAAATCGATATTCAAACTCCACGAAATGTAGCCAATTTATTGCAACAATTCTGCTCGAAACAAATCTCATTTGCGAAAATCCATTTTTTTGTACCAAACTTTGAAGCTTTTTTAATGGCTTTCAATGGAGCTTTCAAACCTCAATCATGAAAACGATACTTACTACATGAAATGGTGGTGGAAATTTACTGATGTGGGATTGAGTTTTTTCCGTCTTTAATGACTTAAATATGTGGGCCCCACATGTCAGAAACATCATTTCTTCGCATATGCCTAATCAACTAAGTGAGTAGATGATGCTAGTGCCAAGTATCGTCAAATTTCGTTAAGAAATGAAAGAGATATTGGTACACAAGGTAAGATGTTTGAGATATGAAAAGATGGAGTGTTTTTGGCAAAAAAATGACAAATCTCCCTCATTGGTAGAAGATGGAAGGATTGTGCAAAATATAAACTCTAAGTTTGAGCAAGGGTTTGAGATCCTAAGGGGTAACCCATGTGTTTAGAAGGGAGAGGACCTAGGTGAGCTTGGGTTCGGGGCTAAGCCCCACACGCGGGCCGCCCGTCTGGTCCGGTCCGGGTCGGTTCACGGGTTCACGGGCTGTGGGCTGTCTTCCGAATTTTTTTTTTGGTCCCTGAAGTATTTTTTATTTACCATTTGGCCCCCGAAATGTTGCAACGGTAAATTGAACACCTTTTAGTTTGAACACTTTTTAGTTTTAACGTTGCAACACCTTTTAGTTTTACGGTAAAGAAACGTTGCAACACCTTTTAGTTTTACGTTGCAAAGATATTCAAACTATAAATTGAATACCAACGTTCAGTTTACAAAAGGATACACAACGAAAACCTTTTCTGCTTCTGATCGAAATACAAAGAAGAAACAGAGACAACACATTACTCAAAACTTTTCTTTTCTATTCTGTTCAAAATACAAAAAACAAAGTCTGTTCTGTTCAATCCGAAACACAGAAACAGAGAATAGGAACACGAAAAATAGAGAAATAATCCTCTCCTCTTCAGCAATCTGTTCTATGTTTATTTATTTGCTAGAGTCAACTTTATTTGCTTTATATAGTTGATTGTTGATATTTTATCTTAGAAAACTATTGTCCATTACCGTAAAAGCATATATACAGGGCAATTTTATCTTAAAGACAGAGATTCATCTCTCGACTCAGCTTTTATTCTTGTCTAACCTTTCAGATACACCAATTTATACTACGATTTAAGGCAAAAATTTTCTGAGTGTTCGAAAAATGTCTATCAACAGTTATGTTTCCAGTTCTGGTTCTACTCTTAT
The DNA here is from genome assembly GCA_034509755.1 of Anisodus tanguticus. Taxonomy (NCBI): domain Eukaryota; kingdom Viridiplantae; phylum Streptophyta; class Magnoliopsida; order Solanales; family Solanaceae; genus Anisodus; species Anisodus tanguticus. The sequence goes on from CM067558.1 coordinate 30,279,349, forward strand.
CAATAGTTTTGTTTCTAGTTCTGTTGCTGTTCAAGGCACTGCCTCTGGCGCTGCTCAAAGAAACGTTGTTGTCCCTGCTCGGGATAATTTCCAAAGCAAACGCCTAGGAAAGGTTCTGGATAACAATCACAACAAGAGAAAAAGATTAAAGATGTTGTTCTATCTTACTGCGTTGGGCATGTTACGATCTCAGACAGAAGATCCTCTTTTTTATGGGGATGCAATGGACACTCAGTCTAACACAATGACTAAAGTGGGCCAAAATATCTAGGTCACAAATGACCTGAAAGACAAGAACAAACGCAAGGTAGAGGCTAACGTTGTACAAGACGAGGGGAATCCTCCGGATATTGATGATAAGATTGTGGATTTCTCGGCGGTGGTGCTGGAGGCAAATCTGGTGGAGAACCCAAGGCAATGGTGGATAGACACGGGTGCAACCCGTCATATCTGCTCTGACAAGAATGCATTCTTCTCTTACACCCCAGTCATGGGCAAAAAGCTGTTCATCGGCAACGACGCTACCTCTGAAGTGCAAGGGGTTGGAAAGGTTGTCCTCAAAATGACTTTAGGCAAAGAACTTACTCTGAAGGAAGTGATGCACGTCCCTGGCATCCGCAAGAACTTGGTTTCTGGGCCACTGTTGGTCCAGGCATGCTTTAGATTAGTTTTTGAGTCCAACAAATTTGTAGTAACTAAGAATGGTATATTTGTATGAAGGGGCTTCGTATGTGACGACCTCTTCAAAATGAACTCTATGTCTGTAATCCGTTCATCTAATGAAATAAAGACTTCTACCTACTTGCTTGAGTCCTCTAATTTATTGCTTCATAGATTAGGACACGTTAACTACAAATCCATTCAAAAGTTAGTAAAGTTGGAATTGTTGCCTTCCTTCAACATAAACCCTCAACATAAATGTGAGGTATGCGTAGAAGCAAAATTAACCAAATTATCTTTCCATTCAGTCGAAATAAACACCGCTCCTCTACAACTTATTCACACTGACATATGTGATTTAAAGTTTGTGCAAACTAGAGAGGGGGGGGGGGGGGACAAGTGACTTTCATTGATGATAGTACAAGGTATTGTTATGTTTACTTGTTGAAAAGTAAAGATGAAGCGTTTGAAGCATTTAAACGTTACAAAGCAGAAGTTGAAAATCAACTAAACCTGCGGATTAAGGCAATTCGTAGTGATAGAGGGGGAGAATATGTAGCACCATTTGAAGAATACTGTGCTCAATTCGGTATTGTTCATCAAACGACCGCTCCTTACTCGCCTTAGTCTAACGGTATTGCCGAGCGCAAAAACCGTACGTTAAAGGAAATGATGAATGCTTTACTTATCAATTCTGGTTTAGCCCAAAACATGTGGGGCGAAACAATTCTTACTGCTAATACAATTCTCAATAGAGTTCCGCATAAGCGTAAGGATAAAACTCCGTATGAATCATGGAAAAGAAAGAAACTCACTTACAAATATTTGAAAGTGTGGGGTTATTTGGCAAAGGTCGAAGTACCTAAATCAAAATAGGTCAAAATTGGACCTAAGGCTGTAGATTGCATATTCATCGGATATGCATATAACAGTAGTGCTTATCGCTTCTTAGTGTTATAAGTCAGAGATACCTGATATCTACGAGGGTACGATGATGGAATCAAGGAATGCGGAATTCTTTGAACAGATCTTTCATCGAAAGGAAAAAGAAATAATTTCGCGCAAACGAAGTTATGAACAAAATGCTCAAAATCAACAACACCCGGGAGTTTTTGATTATCCGGAACTAGACGTTCCAGATCTACAGGACTCAGAAGTTACTGACTATCCGAAACTTATTGTTCCAGACCTACAAAACTTAGGGGTTCCAGAGGTTGAACCAAGACGGAGCAAAAGGGCCAAAAAGGAAAAAAACCTTTGGTCTAGATTTTTTAACCTATATGGTTGAAAATGAACCGAGGATAATTAAAGAATCATTGTCAACTCTAAAAGCACCATTTTGGAAAGAAGCTATAGAAAGCAAAATTGATTCCGTCATGCAAAATCATACTTGGGAAATGGTTGATATTCCTCCATTGACAAGTATAACACCAGATTAGTAGTCAAAGGCTACATACAAAAGGAAGGCCTCGATTACTTCGACACAGACTCCCCTCTGTCTAGATTAACGTCCATAAGGGTATTCATAGCCATTGCAACTTTGTGTGACCTTGAGATACACCAAATGGATGTTAAGACAGCCTTCCTAAACGGAGAGTTGGAAGAGGAAATATACATAGAACAACCCGAGGGGTATGTGGTTCCAGGACAAGAAAAGAAAGTATGTCGACTTGTTCAGTCTCTGTACGGACTCAAACAAGCCCCAAAACAATGGTATGAAAAGTTTGACAATACTTTATTATCATAAGGTTTCTCCATAAATGAATGTGATAAATGTATTCATATAAAGGGAAACTCTGACTCATTTGTCATGATATGTCTTTACGTAGATGACATGCTCATCACTGAAAGTAGTCTAAACTTGATCATGGAAACCAAGAATATGTTGAAACAATGTTTCGACATGAATGATATGTGTATTGCAGATGTAATCTTAGGAATTAAGATTTATAAGACATCTGAAGAACTGATCTTATCTCAATCTCATTACATTGAAGATATTTTGAGAAAATTTGATGTATTTGACAGTCCCCCTATGAAGTCACCAATGGATATGAATCATAGAATTGATAAAAATTGTGGTGCACCCGTATCCCAAGAGTGATATGCGCAGGTCATTGGTAGTTTAATGTACATTACAAACTGCACCCGACTCGATATCGCTTATCCAGTCAATAAGTTAGCTAGAATTACTCGTAATCCTGGAAATGATCACTGGAAAGCGTTAAATCGGATACTACGATATCTGAAATATTCGCAGACTTACATAATACATTATTCAAGATATACAACCGTATTGGAAGGATACAGAGATGCAAACTGGATATCTGACATAAATAACACCAAATCCACCAGTGGGTATGTTTTCACAATTGGTGGTGGGGCAGTGTCTTGAAAGTCCTCTAAGCAATCATGCATCGTCCGATCCATGATGGAATCAGAATTTATTGCTTTAGATAAAGCAGGAGAAGAAGCAGAATGGCTTCACGACTTCTTAGAGGATATCCTTTGTTGGGATAAACCCATACCTTCGGTGATAATTCAATGTGATAGCCAATCGGATTTAGGAAGGGCACAAAACAGTATGTACAACGACAAGTCTAGAAATATTCGTCGGAGACATAAGACCGTTAGGCAGTTGATCACCACGGGTGTTATTTCCATTGATTACGTCAAATCAAAGGATAATATAGCGGATCCATTAACTAAAGGCCTACCCAAAGATCAAATATTCTGCATGTCTAGGGGAATGAGCTTAAAATCTAAACAATAAGAATCTTTATGGTAGTAACCCAACTTTACTGACTGGAGATCCCAAGAATTTGGTTCAATGGGACAACTAAACTGTAGAGGTTCAGGTTTAGCGCTTCACTTGAAGTAAGAGCACTTCGGATTATTATTCTTTAAAGAAATATAATTCCAAAGCTATTCCCGCGATAGACATTACGTGTTACCTGCATAATTGGTAAATGATAAGTTTTTAAAAACGTTTAATGATTCCTAACACTTGCGAGTGGGTATAGCAGGATACCTTATAGGAGATCACCTATTTAAGTGCGAAGACAGGCCGCTTCAAAAGTACGCACTTAAGAATCCAAGAAGTTGTCCAGGACCACAAAGGACAAAACTATAAGAAGAAATGAATAAGGGGAGTTATTGTGTTGATATCATTGCCTTGATTTACACTAAATACAGATGGTTCAAGAAATCACGTTCACCACGCAGTAAGAAAATCCGTTGGTAATCGACTAAGGAAGGTTTAAAGCCAAAAGCTACCTTTCTTGATTCAATATCTTTCCGCTGAAAGATTGCTGGACTTTGGCACCTCGTGTACGCCAATTCTCTTTCAAGAGGGGATTATTGGAAATTTACTGATGTGGAATTGAGTTTTTCCCGTCTTTAATGACTTAAAATGTGGGGCCCGCATGTCAAAAACATCGTTTCTTCACACATGTCTAATCTACTAAGTGAGTAGATGATGTTAGTGCCAAATATCGTTAAATTTCGTTAAGAAATGAAAGAGATATTGGTACACAAAGTAAGGTGTTTGATACATTAAAAGATTGAGTGTTTTTTGCCAAAAATGACAAATCTCCCTCATTAGTAGAAGATGGAAGGATTGTGCAAAATATAAACTCTAAGTTTAAGTAAGGGTTTGGGACCCCAAGGGGTAACTTAAGTGTTTAGAAGGGAGAGGACCTAGGTGAGCTTGGGTTCGGGGCTAAGCCCCACACGCGCGCCGCCCGTCCGAGTCGGTTCACGGGTTCTCGGGCTATGGGCTATCTTTCGGAATTTTCTTTTTGGTCCATGAAGTATTTTTTATTTACACTTTGGCCCTTGAATATTTCGGAAATGTTGCAACGATTCGGAAGACTTTAGAAACGTTGAAATGACCTTCCTCTTCAACTATAAATTGAACACTAACGTTCAGTTTACAAAAGGACACACAACGAAAATCTTTTCTGCTTCTGATCGAAATACAAAGAAGAAACAGAGACAACACATTACTCAAAACTTTTCTTTTCTGTTCTGTTCAAAATACAGAAACAGAAACACAGTCTGTTCTGTTCAATCCGAAACACAGAAACAGAGAACAGGAACACGAAAAACAGAGAAATAATCCTCTCCTCTTTAGCAATCTGTTCTATATTTATTTCTTCGCTAGAGTCAACTTTATTTGCTTTATATACTTGATTGTTGCTGTTTTATCTTGGGAGACTATTGTCCATTATCGTAAAAGCATATATACGGGACAATTTTGTCTTAAAAACAGGGAGTCATCTCTCGACTCAGCTTTTATTCTTATTTAACCTTTCACATACAGCAATTTATACCTACAAATAGATCCCAGAACAATTTAGCACTTCGAATTTCATTTATTATTTAATTCAATTTCAATTCATTTATCTTTCAATTCCAAATTTCCATCGTCCCATTTTTCTGCATATTTTTGTTGCTGGATCTTCTATTATGCTTTTCCTTTTCTTCTTTAATTATTTCTTCCTATTCTTATGTCTTCCATTATTTTTCTTTAGACCATTCTTGGATTTACAAATTGAAATCGATGGGGAAGCAGCATTTTGAGGTTTGCTGATGAAAAAGAAAGGGACCGGTGCGGGTGGGCGAGATTACAAAATATATATTTGCAAAAAAAATAATTATAACTAAAACACACCTCTTTTTTTAATTAATTTTATATTTTGTGTCACATCAACTTGTAGGGTGGAATTAAATTTATTTTTAAGATTATCAGGGGTGTAATAGATCGTCTTAATAGTTTGAATGTGATATCGAGATTTATTGTATACTTTAGGGGTCAATCTATGTCTTTTTTCTAATAGTAATGATCTTGTATTTTAGTTGCTTTCTCTTTCTTATATGGTACCCCATCCGTTCCAATTTAAGTGTTTTAGTTGGACTGGACACATAATTTAAGAAATGAAGAGAGTCTTTTAAATATATCTTATGGTTTTAAATTAAAGATGTGTATCGACCTTTAAATTTTGTGATCTTAAATTAGTCATGTATAATGTTAGAATTGGAAAACTTACTCAATATAAAAAGCGACATTTTTGAAATAGACCAAAAGAAAACTAATACACTTAAATTAGGACGAAGAGAATATTTCTTTGATTTAGGGCCGAGCTACAAGTATCAATGGATAAAGACTTATTTGAGTGCGAGTAAGTTTTTACCTATATCGAAGGATGAACAATTGAATGCTATATGTTGAAAAATTATACTCCCTTCGTATTAATTTAATTGTCTTAGTTTGATTAGACACGAAATTTAAGAAATAAAGAGAGATTTTTGAATTTTGTGGTCTTAAATTAAAGATGTGTATAATGTACTAAAATGTCCTTTAATCTTGTGGTTATAAATTTATCATGTAGGATCTTTGAATTATCAACTTATTAAATGTAGAAAGAGACACTCTTTTTGTGACTGACAAAAAAAAGTAAGACACTTAAAATGGGCGAATGGAGTACTATATATCAACAATAATTTACATTGCAACTTATTTTATTGGATGGTAAAAGAGCGAGGTGGTCGTTATGCAAATAACTCATTTTCTTGTAGTGTATCTTAGGCCTCATTTGTTTGCACTTAATGGAGGTCTGAATCTTAATAATCCAGATTCAGCCCATTAAATGTATTTGTTTTGAATGTCTGAATTTCATTCATTCAGATTCAGCTCATTAAGTTCATTTGTTTTCTTTGCTTATGAAGTCTCTTAATGAGTCTGAATGATTAAGATCTATAGAGTCTTAACACCATTCAGACTCATTTAAAATAATATTTTTTTTCACAAAATCTTTCACGACTTCTCTTCTCATCAAAACTTTCATGCCTCTAGCTATTTTTTCTTAACCAAATATTATCAAGAACTCTTGTTGCCTCAAATATTAATTGATTAATTGTAACAACAACAAAAAATCTTAAAGTTTTTTTATTCTGTCAAAAAGATTGTTTGAAATTCTATGTATCTTTACCCAATTCATGATCTATTTTGTACCAAAAAAATTAAACATGAGTGAATTCATCTTCTCAATAAAATTCCTATCTTCATTTCTCAATCTTTGAAAGACCGTAATGACTCTATAATTAAATGGTTCTCGAGACAATAACACGAATTGAAAAAAAAACTTGAATACTACATAACCCTCTAATTAATTTGGAATTAAATACATACTACCAAGCTTCAAGAAACAACAGAGAACACTCAGAAATTGTGTCAAGCATTGAAAAGTTTCTTCCTTTTTATCTTATTTTAACAAAATTTCTTACTAGAAAACATCTTATAGAATTCAGCCATAATAACTCTCTTAGAATCATTTTCAGTCGATAGAGAAAGACTTACCATTTTAATAATAAACACAAATTTTTAAATATTTAATGTACCTTCTTACAATAATTTTTTACATTGATGCATAAATTTTATTTGCATTTCAGATAGTTCAAATTTTATATTTCTAGAAAATAAAAAAAGGAGATAGTTCAAATTTTTAATCAAATATAAATGTTCAAAATATTATCTTCTATTTTATTTTGCTGAAATGAGATTTTTGTAATACTTTGTAGATATTGTGGTTAATTTCATATGCACATTCAGATATTGAAAACAAACCGTCTTAATTATTCAATATTCAAATCTAGAGACAACATCTTAATATTCAGATGTGTATTCAGATTCAGACATCTTAATCTTAATGAAAATAAATGATTCCTTAGTCTCAGTAACACTAGTACATGTTGTTAAATATACTCAATATACATAAGATATACACGTTATACACGTGTATATCCTATGTATATTGGGCTGCTCTCGGTTAGAATAGTGTACACGGTTTTGATATCCTTATTGTACGCAACCTTAATTAGTCTTGTACTCTTACCATAATTGTATAAATAGACTCCAAATAGAATAAGGATTTAGGAGTAGAATAGGAATAAGATTCTCCTATTATGAAAATATGTGAAGTGTATTTATAGTCTTTCAATTAATGAAAATAATCAAGAGATTATTTCTTTCATGGTATCAAAAGTCTAGGTTTTTATTCCTCTCTTCATAATTTCCGTCGGCCTCCTCCCATTACCGGCGATCTACCTCGATTTTTGAGTCATCTTTCTCGGATTTCATGCCCGACAGTCTCTCATCTCTTCCCAATCCCTCAATTACATATTGTTCTATCAGTATGTCTACATCATGGAACACGTTTCATCATGCCCTTATAGTTTCTAACATCAAGAATAACATCTCTCTTGTTCTTGAAATAAAAAACGACCAATATACGACGTGGGCCGAACTGCTCAAAATTTACGCACGATCGCATCAAGTCATCCATCACATAATCCCCGCGGCTACTGAGGATACAGAGGTCCCACGATGCGAGGATGATCCTAAGTTATGGACGACTCTTGATGCCATCGTTCCTCAGTGGATATATTCCACAATTTCTACCGACCTTTTGCAAACGATTATTGAACCTGATACTACGGCGCAGGCGACTTGGGATAGACTACGTGATATATTCCAAGATAATCAAAATTCTAGAGCTGTTACTCTTGAGTAGGATTTCTCCCACGTCAATATGGAAGATTTCCCTAACGTTTCGGCTTATTGCAAAAGATTGAAGGAATTGGCAAACCAACTCTGCAACGTTGGCGCGCCGATTTTGAATGATCGTTTGGTCCTCCAAATGGTTTCAGGCCTATCCGAGGCCTATAGTGGTGTTGGCACGCTTCTTCGTCAAAGCAATCCTTTTCCGTAATTTTATCAAGCACGTTCTATGCTTACACTCGAAGAAGCGGGCATGGCTAAAAAGGTAGCTACTGGGGCTAGTCCCGTAGTCATGATGACCGAGTCCACTTTTTATCCTACCGGTTCCAACAACTCCAACCAAAACTGCAACAATGGTGGCAGCAAAAAGGGACAAAATAAGAAAAATAATGGCAAAAATCACAGCGGCAACCGGAACAATGGTGGTGGCAGTGGTGGCCCTCGGGGCGGTCAGCCGCAACATCAGTTTTGGGCCCTACAGTGGCTTCTTATGCAGTGGCAGTGGGCCCCGCAGTCTGGGCCAAACAGTGGCAACCCAGTGTTTTCACCACAATGGCAGTGGGCCACCCAGCCTCAATCACGGCCCAATATGCAGTGGCCCAGTTTCAGTCAGCATTCTGGGCCGAGGCAGCAAGCAGGGGTGCTTGGGCCTCGACCCCCGCAGGCCCATCAAGCAGTCGCCCTCACTTCTACCGACATCGAAGCCGCAATGCACACGCTTAGTTTAAATCCTTCGGACCCAAATTGGTATATGGACACCAGTGCCACTACCCACATGACATCCGATTCAGGTACGCTCTCGTCTTATTCTAATTTGAGCAACCATCGCGGCATAATTGTTAGTAATGGTAATTATATTCCAATTCGTGGTTATGGTCATAAAACTTTATCTCCCCCTCATCCACCTCTTATCTTGAAAAAACCCTACATGCCCCCAAATTGATTAAAAACTTAGTCTATGTCCGTAAATTCACTACTGACAATTCCGTTTCTATTGAATTTGATCCATTTGGTTTCTCTGTGAAGGATTTCAAGACGGGGAGTCCTCTCATGAGGTGTGATAGTAGGGGAGATCTTTATCCTATCACACCCAGTTCCGGTCCATCGAATCAAGCCTTGTCATCCGCATTTGCTGCCTTTTCTCCTTCCTTGTGGCATGCTCGTCTTGGTCATCCGGGATCATCTATTTTATCGTCATTAGATAAAAATAATTTTATTTCATGTAAGGGTACGAGTAGTACTCCAAATTGCCAGTCTTGTCCTTTAGGGAATTCTGTGCTAATAATGGGATAAATTTTCGTTTTTTTTGTCCTCATACGTCTTCACAAAATGGGAAAGTCAAACGCAAAATTCGTACCATAAATAACATTGTCCGGACTTTATTGATTCATGCTTCCGTACCCCCGTCATTTTGGCATCATGCTCTTCAAATATCTACATATCTCCTTAACATAATTCATTCCAAAAGTTTGACATGTTTTCCCCCCTTCAAATTTTATATAATAAGATTCATTCGAATTCACATCTTCGGGTTTTTGGGTGTTTGTGTTATCCGTTATTCTCGTCCACCATAATTAACAAACTTTAGACCTGGTCTACTCCGTGTGTGTTTTTGGGTTTTCCGTCTAATCATCGTGGTTACAAATGCTTTGATTTATCCTCTAAGAATATCATCATTAATCGCCATGTAAATTTTGATGAATCCCAATTCCCGTTTGCTAAGGGTAGTACTCCCGTGCCTAGTTCGTATAATTTTTTGGATGATGGTATATCCCCGTATATTATTCACCATTTTTTGGACGTCTCCCGCACCCAAAATTCTCCAGCAGGCCCACTGCCCGCTAGCCCCACTGCCCCGTCACGAGCTACATTACCCAGTATAATCACTGGGCCAGTTTCAGGGCCAGTCCAGCCCACTCCCGTAACTGGTCCAGTCCCTGTTTACCGTATTGGGCCAGCAGACCCACTGCTTGCTGGCCAGTCCGTCCCGAGTCCATCAAATTCCCAAAATCCTCCCAATTCTTCCTCGAGTCATAGACTGGTCACTCGTAGTCAACGGGATATTTTTAAACCAAAAAGACATTTTAATTTACATTCTAATGTTCTTAAATCACCCTTACCCTGTAATCATGTCTCTGCTTTAAATGACCCAATTGGAAAATTGTTATGACCGATGAATATAATGCTATTATTGATAATAAGACGTGGGAGTTGGTATCCCGTCCATCCGGTATTAACATTATTAGGTCTATGTGGATTTTTGCTCATAAGAAAAATTCAGATGGTTCATTTGCCCGACATAAGGCGCGACTTGTGGGTGATGGTAAGACTCAGCAGGTTGGTGTAGATTGTGGTGAGATATTTAGTCTGGTGGTCAAGCCGGCTACCATTCGCACTGTGCGTAGCTTGGCTCTTTCGAAAGCATGGCTGATTCATCTGTTAGATGTAAAGAATGCTTTTCTACATGGTGATCTCAAGGAAACAATCTATATGCATCAGCCTTTGGGATTTCGGGATCCCAAACATCTTCATCATGTCTGTTTGTTGAAGAAGTCCTTATATGGGCTAAAGCAGTCTCCACGGGCATGGTATACGCGGTTTGCCGACTATGTTTCGACTATTGGGTTCACTCACAGCAGGTCAGATAATTCCTTGTTCATCTACCGTCGTGGTTCGTCCTTGGCCTATATTATGTTATATGTGGATGATATTATTTTGACTGCCTCTTCCGATGCCTTTCGCCAGTCTATTATGACAATGCTCAGCTCTGAGTTTGCTATGAAAGACTTGGGGCCTTTGAGTTATTTTTTGGGGATTGCTGTCACTCGTCATGCAGATGGGTTATTCTTATCTCAACGAAAGTATGCAGCTGAGATCATTGAGAGGGCTGGGATGTCATCCTGTAAGTCCACTTCCACTCCAGTTGATACTAAGCCCAAGATTAGTGTTGTGGCCGGCGCACTATACGAGGATCCGACCCGATATTGCAGTCTTGCAAGGGCCCTTCAATATCTTACATTCACGAGACCTGATATTACGTATGCTGTACAACAGGTGTGTTTGTTTATGCATGATCCCAGAGTTGAGCACATGAATGCGCTCAAACGCATCATTCGGTATATTCAGGGTACACTTGACTATGGCTTACAGTTATATCCTTCGTCGACGTCTACACTTGTCTCGTATACATATGCTGATTGGGGGGGGCTGTCCAGATACCAGACGGTCTACGTCTGGTTATTGTATGTTTCTTGGCAATAACCTAGTCTCTTGGTCTGCGAAATGTCAGTCGACTCTGTCCTGCTCAAGTGCCGAGGCTGAATATCGAGGGGTAGCTAATGTGGTTTCTGAATCATGTTTGTTACGTAATTTGTTGTTAGAGCTTCATTGTCCTATTCAGAAAGCGACCTTGGTTTATTGCGATAATATTAGTGCCAAATATCTGTCGGGTAATTCGGTTTAGCACCTACGCACTAAACATATCGAGATGGACATTCATTTTGTTCGCGAAAAGGTTGCTTGTGGTCAAGTACGCGTTTGCCATGTCCATTCCAGGTATCAAATTGCGGACATCTTTACAAAGGGTCTTCCCTTGGTCCTGTTTGAAGATTTTAGAGACAGTCTCAGCGTCCGAAGACCGCCCGCTATTACTGCGGGGGTGTGTTAAATATACTCAATATACATAAGATATACACGTTATACACGTGTATATCCTATGTATATTGGGTTGCTCTCGGTTAGAATAGTGTACACGGTTTTGGTCTCATTATTGTACATGATTTTGTATAGTTGTAGTGTACCTTAATTAGTCTTGTACTCTTACCATAATTATATAGTTAGTCTCCAAATAGAATAAAAATTTAGGAGTAGAATAAGAATATGATTCTCCTATTATGATAATATGTAAAGTGTATATATAGTCTTTCAATTAATAAAAATAATCAAGGGATTATTTCTTTCACATGTAATTCAAAATATTGGAGCAAAATTTTGAAAGCTGGCTTATAATTTTATAGTTGACTTAGTATGATACCCGTCTTTAATGGCACTTAGAATGGTAATTAAGTAATCAGAATTTTTGTCAACCAGCTGATATTTTAACCAACCTTCTCTAAGAAGACTGAAGATAACATTTAGCTACTGAAATATCAAATATTGATCTCTTTTGCGCATCACGGCTTTATAATGTGAACTATTCTACAGAATGCAGCAGCATTAACTTAACGTATATATACGATATACCAACAGTACTTGAAAAACATAGTACGTAGTACGAAGTATATATTATTGGATATAATTGTAGTACGAGAAGTAAATAAATATTACAAGTGTTCGAAAGGATGAACAAACAACCAATATTCAGAATTGCCGCAAGCTTGTTGAGTCTTGAATTTTGATAACCTGAAATCAAGAAACACTAAATCTGGATTGTTACAACTGTGGCTGAGTCGAGAGATGTCTCTCTGTCTTTAAGATAAGATTGCCCCGTATATATGCTTTTACGTTTGCGGGTAATAGTCTCCCAAGATAAAATAACAACTAATCAACACTACAAAGCAAATAGGTTGATTCTGACGAAGAAAACGAACACCAAACGACTTGCTGATTTAGAGGAAAAAGGAAGGAAGAGTTTTTGTTGCTCACTTTTGGACATATTTTCTCTTGGTTTTTTCATCCTCTCTCTTGTTCCCTCAAATCTGTTTCAGAAGTTTATGTAGTGTTTAGGAGGAAGAGAAGTGATTAAGAGGCCATTTAAGAGGTGTAATCATGGGTATTTATGGCAAAAAACGTTTTGTAGTAAGTGCAAAACGTTTCAGAAAATTTAATGCCATAAACTGTTGGCTTTCTGGTTACTTCTTGAAACTCTAGAGACCAAATTGTAAATACTAAACAGTTTGGGGTCCATAAGATAAAGTCAGAAGAAGCCCAGAAGCCCATGACCCAAGCCCGGACCGGACGGGCGGTGCGCGTGGTGCTAGCCTCGAACCCAAGCACACCTAGATCCTCCCTCCTTCAAACACATGGGTTACCCCTTGGGGTCCCAAATCCTTATCCATTTTTGAGGCTTATAACAAAAACAATTCTTCATTTTCCCACCGATGTGGTAGATTTGTCCCACACCATATTTCCATGCCTCAAACACATTACTTCGTGGACCAATATCTCTTTCATTTCTTAACGAAATTTGACGATCCTTGACCCTACGATCATCTACACACTTAGTAGATTATGCACGTGTGAAGAGACAAAGCCTCCAACATGCGGAACCCTAGTGTTTAAGTCATTAAATATGGGTGGACGCAACCTCTCCACCAAAGACAAATTTTCAACATATATCAATTTGGAACAGAAAATAATGCTTTAGAACTCCACTGAGTAGTTCCAAATCCATGTACAAGCTGAACTGTGACAATGGGTTAGACAATAGGTTGATATTGCTTGTTAACGGATAAAAGTTAAGATTGAAAGATAGAAGTAGCCAGGCAAAAAAGTTGTACCCAGTGGCGAATGCAACTCATGGTTTCAACAGTACCCAATAATTTGACATGAAAGATGAATAATATGTGAAAATTTATTAAAATTTTAATAAATATTATATTCGGAGCCAATAATTTCAGAAGTTCAATAAGTTCAGAGCTAAGAACTTTAAAAGTCTAAATCCTTCAAGTTTAAACGTTGAAATCCACCTCTGGATGTGAGTGTCAGATGTAGCTCACTAGTTATGGTTCAACCGAACTCAGTATTTCAACATAGAACATGGTGTGGGTGTGTAACAATATCAAATAGTAATAAATTCATAATGTCAAAAATATAACTAAGAATTTTAAAGGTCAGAACCATCAACTTTAAATCTTAAATTCGCATCTAATAATACACGTCACAATATATACTACTCGTCCATTTGATTTCATTCACTCCACGTACCTCTGCTTTTTTAACCATAAACTACTTAGGAAGACCAGAAGAGAAAGGTTGATTCTGCCATTAATTAGGCAAAGTCCACCAGACAGTCTGTCCTTGTGTAGTGAATTCGATACACGCAAAGCTGAACATGCCTAAACCTTCATAGGCAAATTTCACTTCCAATTATTTTATTCAGAAATGTTTCCTACATTATCTCTCTCCCAAGTGTTGCAAAGTCAAGAGACAAGTGCTTCTATATATAAAACTGCTATACTGCATGTGATATTAGCCTCTTCATCCTTGTCCATTTTGTGAAGTTCTTAGAGAAAAGCAGCAACTACCCAAGCTAAGCTCTGTCTCTACTCTTAAGCAATGAAGGTAAGACACTACTACAAGTAGAAAAGTTAAAAAACTTTTTTCCAATCTTTCTTTTTCAATAGCAATGCACTTTTAGTTAAGCTCAGACAATTTCAAAATGCAATACTGCAGCAAAAGATCGTCATAAGAGTGAAGCACAAGTGCAAGAAATGTCAAGCAAAATCGTTGATGATTGCTGCTATGTCAACTGGTATTGCTAATTTCCTACAACATTCACATTAGCCCCGTCTCTATTGATTGATTTCCCACCTTCCTTCATGTTTTTTGCTTTATGTAGGAGTCAACTCGGTGGCATTAGAAGGGGAGAAGAAAGATGAAGTGGTGATAATAGGAGAGGCAGTAGATGCAGCAGGCATTACTAGCTTACTGAGGAAGGAGGTCGGCCACGCCAGCCTGGAGCTTGTCGACGAAATCAAATGAAGAGGAAGTCGAAGAATTCAGCTACATTCAAAATACATGTAACGATATTTAAAGCATATATTTGTAATGTATAAGAAACAATATCTTTCTTTAAATTTCATGATGATTCATATCATTAAGTGTGATATTTTAACTTCAAGATCAATCCTATTCACCTTTACTTTAATCATTCCAACAAGTTTCAGAGAGGAAAAGAATCAAATAATAATTTTAAAACAATAAATTCTTACATTCAAGACGAATTATGTGACGGAATAAGCAGTCAGATAAGAGCAGCAGGGTCCATAGTTAAATGCTCAATGCTCATATGTCTAAGAGATGAAGCCAAATAAGCATCTGAAGCACGAATTTGCGTCAGTCTTTCTTGCATATTCTGAAACGAAGGACTATTTAACACATCTAATATTCTATCATCCAGTGACGTGTCCTCTGAGAAATTGACAAGAGCTTCTGCAGCATTATCTCTCATTTCCTCCGACTCATCCTGCAACATATCTAGTAATCGCGGAATAGCTCCAGAGTTTGCAAGAGCAGCTCTATCTGCTTCGTTGTAACTCAATTGGGTGATAGCTCCAGAAACTTTCTCCCTCACATCAGTGTTTTGGTCTTCCAACAGCTGAACCAGAATAGGAATTGCACCTGAATTCCGCACAACAGATGTCAAATGCTTGTAACCTGCGAGTACGTGTGCCAAAATTAGTCCATGAAAACATGACCCAATCATTTATTAGCTCAGTCCATTTCAGCACAACCATTTTCAGCCCATCAAAAATTAGGCTGATATGTAGCCCAAATTGACCCATGAGAAATGTTGTCAAAATACTTTCAAAGTCATTTTTCTTATTTGATATGTTATATATATAGAAGAAAATAGTTTTATTAGGTACTAAAAAATTATAAAAGAACAAATCAAGAAATTAAAACTTAGTAAAAGTTGGTCGGTTGGGTTATGACCCGCTTTTTAACCCATTTTAGCCCAAGTAACTTTTGGACGAGTTATTAACCCGCCCAATTTCAGCCCAACCCGCCCATTTGACACCCCTACCTGCGAGATCCCACAATACATCAGCAGCAGCAGCTTTAGCTTCGGCATTATCTCCTCTAAGGATTCTAACCAAGTGTTCAACAATTGCTACGGCATTTTCTTCTACCACTGCTAGAATGCAAAAGACATCCTCTGCAATCTCCTTACCCATGGGTTCAGATCCTTGCAGAAGCTCCGCGTATAAAGGAATTGCTCCAGCATTAGCAAGTGGTCTAATGTAGTCAACATGAGATGAGATCACACCTAGTGCATTCGCAGCTACTACTTTAGTTGAAGTATCTCCAACCTCAAGTAGTTCTAAGAGCACTGAAAATGTGCCCGAGTCAACAAGCGTGCGCCTTGCTCTCTTAACCAATCCAAGCAACCCAAGTGCCTGAGCGGCTCTACATCTAGATACCATGCTGCCACATCTAGCGGATTCAACAAGAAAACGAACACCCCCGGAAATCAAAATGATCCTCCTAACTTCTCTCAAAAGAGCCAATGCACTGAGAATTTCTAGCAAGTACCGCTTTAGATCATCATCCGAGCAGGTATTCAACAAATTGAGAATGATTTCTACCCCACCATGTCTAACTACAATCTCACGGTTACGAGCAGCAAACGTGACAATATTTCTAAGGCATTTCAATAGAACCCTTCGCAAACTCCCACCAGTACGCAATAATAAACTCAAAAGAGAAGGGATGGCATCTGATTCACCAATAACTACAGCCATTCTTCCTTCCCCTTGACAAGCAACACATTTCAAGCAGTGAGCAGCGGCTTCCTGAATTGAAGGACTCAGATCTGTGGAAGGGATCCTTCTAAGAAGCTCTACAAGGACTGGGACCATGCGTGCTAATACATCCTCAGGCGCGTGTTTCGACAATTTGGCAAGCTTAGTTGTAGCTTGGACCCATAAAACCTCATTGTCACATGCAATTGCATTGCAATAAAGATCAAATGCTCGTTCCCAATCTATGCCAAGTTTTTCCGTTTTTTTACCTGACTGGGCCATTACAAACTAGGATCTCTTTTATGGTCACTCTGTACACTCTAAACGCTGTAAACATCAGAGGAAGGAACGTTAACTTCCGAACATACATCACCATTTGTTGAAAGATTATGTTGTAAAGGTCTCACAGAACGCTACATTAAATAGACATAATTGTTTTGATAAGCCTACTTTAGCACATATATTGCATCGTAAATCGGGGGCAGCAGAGTATAATTTATACAAGTTTGGGCGCGAAAATCATATTTAAACATTACTCTAGGTTCATTAAAGGAGGACCATAAAGTAAAAGTTTTGCAATCAAATTTCATCATTTATATAAAAGATTGCGACCTCAATCAGGTTATCAAAAACAGACTCATATGGAAGACTAATGAAGTGAGGTTCGTTTACAGCATAGAATCACTGCTGATATCCGAAAGTTACACATATGCATGTTGTCTCTCTTTGGACAATACACTAGTGAATACTCCCTCCGTTTCCGTTTCATAATAAGTGATTTTTTAGGCTTTTCAATTTTTTTCAAAATAAGTGGTGTTTTAGATTTTCAATAGGACTTGAGCAAATTCTTCCAAGATTACCCTTATTTAAATAGTCAAGATTCATTAACTACCATTTCTTTTTCTAGAAAATAGTAAAATTTGATTATGGGTAAGTTAGTAAAAACATTCCTAATTTTGTAGGAGTAACCAGTTTCTTAAGGAATGTGTAACGAAGGTAGTATACAGTTATGAAAAATGTCAAAGTAAATGTTTTCAAGCCTTGTCACGGTTGCTTTATCATATTGTATACTAATGGCCTAATTAGAACAAAAGTTTTTTTCCGGGCCAGCTTGCTTACACCTCGACTATGTCACCAACTACCAGCTACCTGCTACCTCCCATTAGCACAAGCACCTGAGTAGCTCTATCCACAAGGCTTAAGCAGATAAAAAGAAATCACTCGTTTTTTTTTGTCCCAACTCTTGTATTCCTATTAGGGGTAAGTTAGTAAAAACATTTCTAATTTTCTAGGAGTAACCAGTTTTTTAAGGAATGTATATGAGCCTAAAAAACCACTTATTATGGAACGAAGGGAGTAGTATACAAATATGAAAAATGTCAAAGTAAAAGCTTTCAAGCCTTGTCACGGTTGCTTCATCATATTGTATACTAATGACCTAATTAGAACAAAAGATTTTTTTCAAGCCAGCTCGCTTGCACCTCGACTACGTCACCAACTACCAGCTACCTGCTACCTTCCATTAGCACAAGCACCTGAGTAGCTCTACCCACAAGGCTTAAGCAGATAAAAAGAAATCACTCGTTTTTTTTTGTCCCAGCTCTTGTATTCCTATAGATATTCCCTTTCTAGCCAAACAATTACTAGTACACCTACTGTGATTCCTAATGTAAGAGTCAAAATAAGGACAAGCATCCATATTCCATACGATCCCGTAGACTTCTTTTAAGGATTCCAATTTGGAAAAAGAATTGAATAGTCTCTACTTCTGTTGTATCAATCATCATTTCAACAATCAACTTCTCCCATAATGATAACTATGCTACCTAGTATTGTCATATTATCAGCCAATTTCAATTTCATTCTTTTACCTAACTGAGGAAGAATTTGTGAATTGATAAAACTTGGTGGGCAAATTTTCCATCTCCAAGGAAAAACGATCTGATCTCTTACATCTCTGATGGGATTTGAAAACAACTGTATCGTGAAATGATGCTGCAATCAGTCTGAAAATTTCGATTTTTTCCCCTAAGGTCAAAAATGGAGTTGATAACTTCTCATATGTACAAGAGCACTACTTCATATCACCTGCTAACTAGCCTCTTGAAAAAGACAATTTGGAGTACCCTTGATCAAAAGTATCAGTTGTTCATGACTTATGAACAGTGGCGGAGGCAGAATTTTAATCAAGAGTGTTCGAAATTTGAAGAAGTAAACACGTGAAATTAAAGAATGATAAACGTGGCGGGGCGAGAAGGGCAAGAATAGCTTAACTCGCTAATTGTAACTCGCCTTGTCATATCCCGTTTAACATATTTTCATACTTTTTCCCTGCTCCTTTGAATCTTCTTCAAAAAATTGTTTTTTTTTTCCTTTCACTTTGCAAATTTCTACTTAGTTTTAAAGTTTTAATTTTCTTTCCTTTCGAATTAGCGCCTCCTTCAATGTTAGAAATCATCAATGTGTACATTAAATGGTAACAAACAAATTAAAGAAAGCAAAGGGCATGTGTCATATAATACCGTAAAAAATCGTCAATGTGTACATTAAATGGTAACAAACAAATTAATCTAAGCAAAGGGCATGTGTAGATTTGGCGTATTTTTCATGTGATATACTTTAAGTGAGGATTAAATGGTATAGCAAAGAAAGCATTGTTAAATAGAATGAAAAACAAGGCTATTTAACCTACAGATGACTTGAGCCTTGCCTTTAATCAATGTAATGATTATAAATCCTACTTGGGCCTTACTTGTATTAAGCTGGGAAAGGACAGTGACCAGAATTGAACCCGAATCCTTGATGTGAATTTGAACCTCAAGGAAATTCTATGACATATATACAAATAAATCGGAATTCACCATATACATACAATATGTAATTTTCCGGTGAAGTCGGGTGGCTCCGCCCCTGCATATGAACTCTATACATATCTATACAAAGAACCAAGCCAATACCGAATTGAAGTTGCACCCATCCTCAATTTAGGGCCAAAACAGTTAATCTCTCATTAGGGAAAGGTATTTACAGGTAACTAAATTAAATTTTGCATAAGAGGAACAAAAAACAAGTGAATGAATTATGCACATGCCAATAGGTACATGTATAAGGTAATTAAAGCAAATCATACACAATAATTCCAATAAAAAGCTTGCCTTAGCGATTTGTATTCATCTGTAGTAGAGAACCCACTTTGTAATTTCAGGAATATGCAAATGGAAAATAGGAATATCTAAAGGAAATAAACAAAAAATAATTGATGGTTGATCTTTCTAGTTTTTAGACCGACAATGATTGAAATGGATTACGCCCCATCATATTTGAAATGAAAAATTAATAAAATTAACTGTTAGAGTTAAACCAAGATTTATAATTTAAAATTAATTAGAATTTGAGATTTGATAATTTATTTAATCCGTCTAGTTAGTATTTATTTTTTCAATGTCATATAGGAAAATGAATATGTTTTCTAGTTACCTATCATATAAATTTCTTCTATATAGTTATTGTTGAATCATTTACTTGTGCTTATATTATTGTTCAAGTATTTTTATTTCTTCCATTCACAACTACCATTTTTACAATTGTTATATTTGAAAAAAGTTATAACTTCAAAATTAATGGAAGTTTAAGGATATTTTTGGGCAAAATTAATAATTGAATATAATGTTCTCAACTTAAAAAAAGTGATAGAGGTCTGTTTCGGTTTTCCGATTTTTTCAAGTTGCACTTATGGAAGTTTAAATTTTAGAACACTATCATAGAGTTCCACTAGAATTTTAAACTTCTACAAATGAAATTGTACCAAAATTTAAATTCTACAAGTGAAATTCCTTTGTATACAATTTTTGGATGCATTAGACAATTCAACAATAAAACAACTTTTTTGGCTAATTATCATCATCATAATTAGTTTCACTGTGAAGCAGCAAAGTATTTACACGTATTGGTGCATTATCATATTGCCCGTTGGCTGTCGAAGTCTCTACATATTCAGCAACGCCACTCTCATCATGATTATTAGCTTCCTGCATAATTTAGGAAGTATTTGAAGATTTCATTGGTCAAGGCTTCTCGCCAAGCAACATGCTATACTTTGTTAGAGAGTAATTATGGATCAATCCCATAATTACCTTCAATTCATTACTCATAATTGATATTGCAATATATTGTAATTAGGATGATTATACTTAGCATCTTATATTTTTAGGTAAAATAGATTAGTGTTCCTTAAGACAAGCATTAGGAATGAAATTAATCAAAGAATCATTTTCCTACATGGTATCAGAGTCAGATCCATTCAAATTATTTGTTCACCAATGTTGGGCCCCAAATCATATTATCCACGCTCCAGTTAATAAGATCTGGGCGTGTGGGGGAGTGTTAAGAGTGTCACATCAGATATGTAATGGGAACATGGACTCCTTAATTGGATTTTGATAATCCTCACCCTACAAGCTAGCTTTTGGAGTTTAGTTACACCCAAGATTCATTCTTTATTTGGTATCAAAGGCCAAAGATCCTTTGCCCTAATACCTCCCTCCTCCTTTCTATGAGGCCCGTTCGAGGTTGATTCTTGAGGAAACACGGAAGGCAAAATAGGCATCTTCTGGAACAGCCACCGCCGGAATTGCTCTCGTCTCCACCAACTCATTTTCCACGGATATGGAACCCCAAAATTCTGGTTCAGGGGGCAATAGTAATCGTCCAAATAATGGCAAAAACTGGGGTTCAAACCACAACAAATAAAGAAAAAAATAATGGTGGAAAGGGACGGAGGCGGGGCGGTGGCCAACCTGCCGGCGGCAGTGGCCAGTCCGGACAGTGGCGGTCATCAGTAGGGGCAGTACCCTCCGTGGGCCTAGGCCCTAGGGGTGAGCATGGGTACAGGATACCCAGATACCCGACCGGAACCGACACTAACGGGTAGGTTTCGGTAGATATATTATAATAATGGGTAGGGTCCGGGTAGTAAAATTAGGAACCGATCAATGTCGGGTCCGGTTAGGTTCGGAAAATAGAGACGGGGTACCGGACCGGAACCGATACTCCGGAACCTATAAAATATTAAATATTTTTACTTTTTTGAGAAATATTTGGACCACTTTTAACTTTCTCCAAATTTGTTTGTTGCACGCCTGCACATTGATTTTCCCCACCCCAAGACGCAAATAATTCAGCTTTTTCACCTCTTTATTCTAGAATGCTCTTTGTGCCCCAAGAGAAAACACCCAAACTCTCTCAATAACAATGGCGTTTTAGCTACACCACCGAGCTTCATCGTAGTCGTTGTTGAAGCTTTCTCTCAGGTACTTTCATCGTTGTCGTTGTTGAAGCTTCACCTTTGCCTCTTTCTCTCCCTTGGTTGTGTTCACGTCGTTCCTAAAATGCATATGGGTTCATATCTAACTCTTCAATTTCTTTTTAATATCATATGCTTCTGTTCTATTTCAGGTGATACTCATATTCAATTTGTATTACTTTTTTATTTGAAATGTAAATCTATTTTTAAAATTTGTGTATATTTTTATAGTTGTGAAGATGAAATTTAGGGATTTACTAGTATAATAAAGCTTTTCTTTTGTATCGAAGAGCTTATGAACACGAAAATAAGTTTAATTCAGATATTTTCAAATTTATTTTGAAATCAACACGTTTAATTAATTGAGTGTCAAATTTGGCTTGCGATTTTAGGTTTTGGTTACAGAATTAGCTTTTCTACAATGAATAAATTTTCTAAAATTTCTTATAAGGGTACTAAAAACTCCGATTGCAGGCTAAAAAACTACTGGATGAAATTATTTTAGAACTCTTTTTGATTCTCATAGGCTAAAAAACTGTTGCTTAATATGTGTTTTTTTATTTACAGGGTACCCGGAAACCTACCCAGACCCTGCGGGTCCGGGTAGGTTCCGGGTAATGATTGCTACGGGTAGGTTCCGGGTAGTAAATTTAGGAACCGATCTTTTACCGGATAGGGTCCGGAAAATTTAAAAATGTTAGGGTACCCGGACCAGCTCACCCCTAGTGCCATGCATAGTTAAACTTACCCACATTATAGGATCCAATATTAATCAATTAAAAGTGTTACCTTATGGCCATCTACTTTAGTACCACGAGCTAATATAAACAATAAAAAAATTACGTAACATATTTATCGGTTATGGTTAACATTAAATTATTTTTCTTATAACCGCGGTGTCAAGGCCAATATTCAATTGTTCTACTTTTATCACAAATCTTGTTGTGAATTTAGTTACTTTCCGCTAGTAATTGAAGTTTTCAATATTTATTTAACACGAATAAAAATATACTAGTACTAGTTAACTATACAGCTAATAAAAGTTTATGTGAAATAAAGACACGTCAGCATTAGTTAACTGCTACTATTGCCCCAACCCAGCTAAAGTATTACTCCCTCCGTCTAGGTTTAATTGTTTATATTTGACTTGATACACATTTTAAGAAGAGATAAATCAAATGATAATTTTACTATATCATCCTAATTATTATAAACCATCTTACTAATTGAGAAATGAATTAAAAATAATTACTCCCTTCGTTCCAATTTAAGTGTCTTAATTTAACTAGATACGAAATTTAAAAATAAAGAGAGATTTTTAATCCCTTGATCCTAAATTAACGATGTGTATAATGTACTAAAATATTCTTTAAATTTTATGGTTATAAACTTGTCATATAGGATATTTGAATTTTCAACTTTCTAAATATAAAAAGAGTTACTCTTTTTGGGATAGACAAAAAAAGAAAAGTAAAACGACTTAAACTGAGATGGGGAGTATAGTAATTAATGATAAGGGTAAAATAGGTATAATATAGTATTCCCTCCGTCCAGTTTTACTTGTCCACTATACTAAAAATAGTTGTCCAATTTTACTTGTTCACTTTAGAAAATCAAGAGATAATTTACCAATTTATACTTATTTTACACTTATCATTTATTATTGGGTTGACAAGTTCAAGAAAATTTTAGTGATTGAACAACTTTTAAAGTATATATTTATTTATTTCAATTATTAAGTTACTTAGTAATAATTAGAGATGATATTATCATTCTATTTTTTATTCTTAATAGATATGCCAAATCAAAATGTGACAACTAAAAATGAATCGAGTAGTAAATTATCTCTTTTTATTTCAAATTGAATAAGTAAAATTAGATAGTGGACAATTAGAACTACTTGATAGGCAATTGATGATTAGTAAGTTAATGGCATAGAATTGTGCGAAACAAAAATCTGACAGCAGAAGACAAAACGTCATCCTCTGCTTCGTCTGGATGGGAGTCAAGAGTCATAAGGTGATATTGGCTGGCCGAGAGAATCTTTTGATTGGTATGCGAAGAGACAACGCAAATTCACTACTCCGTCCATTTTTAATTTGTTACATTTTCCAAATATCCCCTTGATAATCAATTAAACTGTCTAAACGGACTTAGTTGTTACATTTTGATTTGTCATGCCTAGTAAAATGCACACTAGAAGAATGGTCCACAGTATGATAGTATTTACTTGTTCATTGTCTTTACTCCTTCCAATTGTCCTTGTGAGCACTCTTCACTTTCTATTTTACTCTTTGCTACCCCTTCCGGTCTTAAATTAAGAAAATAATAAATATAAAATATTAATGGTAGTTCATATTTCTTATGTCCCAAAAAGATTGTCCTATTTTTTTTATTAATTATTTCAAAAAAAATTGACATCTTTCTACATTTAAAAATAATTTAATTTTATAAGATGATTTACAGCCATACAAATATCTAAGTTTGGACCACATATCTCAAAAGTCTTTCTTTATTTCTTAAACTCCGTATCAAATTAAAATAGGACAATCTTTTTGAACGGAGGGAACAAGTAATTTCTATTTATCAGATGTATTTTTTTTAGAATGAATTACAATTAAGAAAAATAGTTCTTTAATATAAGGATATAGTTCAAAACAATTACATTAATTATTATCTTGAATTTCTAAATTGATCATTATTTTGAGATAATTTTATTTTGCTAAAATGATACTTATTTTGAAACGAAGGGAGTATTAGAGAAGTGCACAAATTATTTTAAAGGCATTGTTTGAGACATTTAATTTTTTAAAAGAAATTTTGTTAACTTATTACATGAAGTTATGAAGTTATTAGGTTAGCATTCTTTTAATTTTTTTATTTCCTTTTACTATTTTCTGTCAACACATTATAATAAGAACCATTTTTTCATTTCATTTAAAAAAAATCGTCTTCTCTCTCCTCTTCTCTATTATTTTTCTCAAAGCATTTACTTTCTCCTTATATGACTTCTATATCTTAAAAGTTAATTAGATTGTTATTTTTTTTTTTTTTTTGTTGACGAAGTAACCCGCAGCCGCTATTCTCTCGAGTGCGCACAGGATAAACTCCGGACTGACGTAATAGCCTGCAAACCACGTCAGCCGATTAACCACACTTGGTAAGCCATGTGTGACAGGCTCAACCAAGAAGGTTTATGCAGGGGATCGAACTCGTGACCTTGCGGTCCCGCGCTCTACTGCTACACCAACTTGGCTACCCTTGCGGGTTAGATTGTTAATTTTCTGTCTTGGCGGAAGGGAGATAAGAATATCTCATCTTAACGATGAATGGAACGAAAGTGAAAATAAATCAAATTTCACACTTTTTTTTTTTCTGACGGACCAATCATTTCTTGAAAAATTCTACTCTTCCTTATTATTTCTATTTTTTGTGTTTATTACTTTAAAAAAAAACTTAAATAAGAAAATTAAATTCTAAATAAAATTCAAAATGTAAATAAATAGCCTCCAATAAAGCTTTCATGAATCAACACATTCCCCACAAGAATTTGTTGCCTCCCGTTACAAGTTAAAGCATACTCAAAAGATGATGAGTTATGTATCAAGTAAGATTCAATTATTATGGTATTTTGAACTGATGAATTGTTTCCTTCTGTAATAGGCTTTCAACATATGTATTAGAACACAAAGCTCTTCCCCGAAAAATATAATAAATTTGAGCGTTGTCATCTTTGTTTTCCGTCATTTCTGCTTATATACATATAAAATTTAGGAATAGAGGAATTGAAATTTTGCTAAGAAACACAAAAAATAAGTAAGGGAATAAATTTGTTGCAGTTGTGAAAATTAAAATTTAGAATGAATATCAAAGAAGAGTCAAGGTTACTTGGTCCCTTACTGAAATGGAATTGGGTGATGTCAAGGGATGGGAATGAACTAAAATGGAGTCCGGGTAATATAGGATAGAGGGAATAAATAATAAATTGGGATAAAAACTAAAATGTCCATCTAATTAATGAGTTGACACAACTATTAAAGTAAAATTTATAAAATAGGGAGAGTGTCATCCTATCATAGGTTATTAGGTTGGAAAAATCATTTAAAAAATAAGTATTTAGAATTTAGCTAAGTTTGTAATAAGGGAGTAACTAATATTTGGAAAAATATCCCTAATCTAAACAAGAAAAACAGTTATCTCCTCTCATGATCAAATTCAAGGATATTTTCTTCATCTAATTTCCTCGTTGTTATTAACATTTCTCCTTATATCCTTCTCTCTCTCTCTCACACACATATTCTGTTCCAAACAAGACACATTGTTTTCGGGTATGTTTTGTTTCATTTATTCCATGACAGAGCTACATTTGAGATATGGATGTTCTATTGGTGGGTATCTTGCTAGCTATGTTCATTGTGATACCTCCACCCTGCACCAAATCTTGTGTGCTTTATCCCATTCTAACTTCTCCTTCCATTTATTTAGCTATAAATCACAAATTTCGTGTATGAACTACAAACATTTTGTCACATTCCAAAATAACCTAAGTTAAGTTATGATGGCACATACAACTCACTTAGTAGGCGTACCAATTTCAGTTTTAAACCATTTCCATTATTACAAGGCATGAACTAAACATTTGAACAAATTATAAGTCAAGATAACTATTGCTATAAAGTAATATCTTTTGGTCTTTAAAATGCAATGGATTCATACCAGATGCTAGTCAATATGATGTTCAAGGGTCAAAAAGGACGATGAAAGTATATATCGATGACATGCTGGGAAGTCCCTCCGAACAGAGGACCATATGGAGCCTCTAAAAGAAACATTTGCAATACTAAAAAATACCACATGAATCTGAATCCTGAGACATGTTCATTCGGAGTATCTTCGGGCAAGTTTCTCATGTTCCTGGTTTCAAAGAGAGGGATCGAGGTTAACCCCCACTAATAAGGCGATCAAAGCAATCACATATGTGATTTCATGAACTAAGGATGTTCATAAGTCATCCGACCGGATAACGACTCCCAGTAGGTACATCGTCCAATCCTCAAAAAGACGTCACAAGTTCTTCTCGGTGCTCAAAAAGCATCAAAACTTTGAATTGACCCCAGAGTGCCAATAGGCCCTGCGATACTTGAAGAGGTATCTCACCAACCATCCATTACTCTAAAAACCACGGTATGACTAGAAATTGCTCATTTACTTAACAATCATGGAAGTTTCCGTAAGTGCAGTACTAACTCGAGAGTAAAAAGGTGCATAATTTCCAATTTACTATGTGAGTATGACCGTACTAGATGCTGAAACTAGATACCCTCATGTAGAAAATTTAGCCTTGGCACTAATTATGGTCTCATGAAAGTTAAGGCCTTACTTCCAATGCCATTCAATTTTAGTTGTTAGAACCTTCCCATTACAGAATATTTTGCCTAAGTGAGAGTTCTCAGTACGACTCACCAAATAGGTTGTCGAACTCAATGAATTTGATATTACTTATCAACCCCACTGATAATTATGTCTCACGTCTTGGTGGACTTCATATCCAACTTTAGCATAGAGATACTCTCGGAGGCGGAGAAAGAAGCCATACTGGCCTCCGGATCCAGCTTAGGAACTTGGACCTTGTATACGAATGAGTCATCCAATGTGAAAGGGTCTGATTTTGGAGTTATAGTACGATCTTGGAGTGACAGCAAGCTATTAAATGTCATTTCTCTACTTACAATGAAAAAAAGTATGACATTGTGATTGCAGGCTTAGAACTGGCCTTCGAGCTCAGCAAATAACATCAAGTTAAAAAGCGATTTGCAACTGGTAATCCTTCAAATCATGGGAACATATGAGGCGAGAGATGCCTGGATGCAGTGCTTAGCCAGAATCATTGTGTTATTAACTCAATTATGGGAATGGAAAGCCACAAAAATCCCTAAGAAGAAAACACTGAAGAGAATGCTCTAGTAAATCAGGTGTCTGTATCTTATTTTACAGGAGAAAGAGGATAATTAATAGTCCACTTGCTCCATTTGGCCATTGATAGGCATGAGGTGAAAACCCTTCACCTGACGTGGGATGGCGCAACCAGTTTATCAAATGTTTGCAATATGGACCATTGCTAGATGACAAGAAATCCGCGCATCCCTCTATTGCATCATCGAGGCGAGCTTTACCAAAATGAATTCAACTTTCCTTTAGCTAAATGCCTCGAACCTAGTCAAATGGTTCTAACAACTTCAATCTACATACACAAACCCATATCTATTAACAATGTTTCACAATAATTTCAATTTAATCAACTAAGTATTTTACACTAGATGAAATTAAGGAGAAAGAATCAGAAATGGAGATTACACCATTAAAGAGCAATTTGAGAAACTTGAAGAGATGATTTGTGAAATCAAAAGTGATCTCGTTTCTATGTGATATATCAGTTATATACAATGCATAGAGAAGAAAATGACAGCTGGACCTTTAACAACTATAAAAAACTAATATAACCAACTGATCTATTCTAACTAACTCAATATAGCAGTGTTAACTAACTCCTAACTGTGTACACTAACTTAATTAACAAACTAACAAAACTGGTAAATATAAATACATTTGTTATGAACTCAATCTCAATACCCCTCTCAAGTTGGAGGTGATGATTTTACTGATAACTTGATAAGAATGGAATGATGCTTGTGTCCAGGCAGAGCTTTTGTCAAAATGTCAGCAAGTTGTTTATTTGTAGAGATGTGATGCAAGTCAATGAGGCCTTCCTATAGCTTGTATCTCATAAAATGACAATCAACTTTAATATGTTTGGTTCTTTCATGAAATACTGGATTTTTATAAATGTGCACAACGACCTAACTATCACAGAATACTGGAAAGGTGTGGAAGATGGTGCTGTCAGTTCAACAAGTAGTCTCTCAACCTAAACTAACTCTCTAACAACCTTTCTGATGGCTCTATATTCTGCTTCTGTAGAGAAAAGTGAGATGGTGGTTTGTTTCTTAGACTTTCAACTGATAGGAGAATCTCATAAGAACACAATATACCCACTCATAGACCATCTAGAGTCAAGGCAAGCAGTTCAGTCTAAATCATAGTAAGCTGATACCTTTAGGTTTTGATTTTTGGATAAAAAGAGACCCAAAGAAGGTGTACCTTTGAGATACCTCAGTACATATAAAGCATCCATGTAATGAGGTTCTCTAGGTGTTTGCATGAATTTGCTGAGGTGTTTTACATTGAAGGCAATGTCCAGTCTTGTGTTGGTAAGAAAATTCAATTTGCCCACCAACTTCCTGTATGTTGTGGGGTCTGATAGTAGCTTGCCTTCTGCAACTTTTAGTTTGATAACAGGATCAAGAGGTGAGGACACTGAGGCGTAGTTCAAACAATCAAATTCCTTAAGTAGGTCAGTTGTGAACTTCCTTTGTGATACTAGGATCCCATCATTTATGTATAACATCTCCAAACCTAGGAAGTAATGCAATCTACCTAAGTCTTTGATTTTGAACTTTTGATGTCCATGCTTCCGTGCGTCAAATTATTGATTTCTTTCTGCAATTGGTATAATTTGGCACCATTAGTTTGATCATACCTATCTTTCAGTTCCTGCCAGAGTTCCTTTGCATCATTTACATAATGTAGCTATCAGCTAAGTCTTATGACAGTGAGTTTGGAATTCACGAGGTCACCATATCATCGCATCTCTCCAAATATGCATATGTTGATGAATCTTCAGCTGGTCGCTTACATTTTCCGTTTATGAAGCCTATCTTGTTCTTCACTGATAGTGCTCTGAGTACTCCTCATCTCCACGATCTATATCCAAACCCATCAAACACAGTAGGAAGTAGAGTCGATCCTGCATTTTTAGCTGGATGTACATACAATGGATTTATTGTATCTAGGGTTGTTGTTGTTGAATCTAGAGTTTCCTGATTGATTTGATTAACTTGATTTTCTAGAGCCATAGTGCGATTATCGTTGAGAAACTTCGATTATATATTTGAGGGAGTTGATTATACTTCGAATTACAGAATACTCCAATCGCGATTGCAAATTGCGATGAATGTCAGATAATCGATCGTTCGTGAGTGCGAAGTGAGAATTTACAAACTTGATGAGATAATTAGATTGAGAAGGTGGGATCGTGAGGTTATCGCTCGGATACCATGATGAAATTAAGGAGAAAGAATCAGAAATGGAGATTACGCCATTGAAGATCAATTCCAAAATTTGAAGAGAGGATTTGTGAAATCAGAAGTGATCTCATTTCTGTGTGATATATCAATTATATATAATGCAAAGAGAAGAAAATGACAACTGGTATACAACTGGATCTCTAGCAACTATAACTAACTAATCTAACCAACTGATCTATTCTAACTAACTCAATATAACAGTGTTAACTAACTCCTAACTGTGTACACTAACTTAATTAACAAACTAACAGAACTGGTAAATACAAATGCATTTGTTATAAACTCAATCTCAACAACACTTATGCTAATTTTTCAAAATTTTTATATTACTCCATTTTAGGTGATGTCTTGTTTAATCACCTTAAATAATTCTAACAACAATGTTAATACATTCATTTGAACCGTATAAGTCCACCATTTAAAATCCATGAGCACTATTCATCTTCTCTTTCACCTACTTCATACCCTTTATTAATGTCAAATTAAGGTTTTGCATTTATGGTCATCCCAACCACCAATAAAATCAAATAACATTTTAACAACCATAATTAATCATAATAACTCATAACTATCATTCATAAGTATATAAATTACCTTTTGACGAAAACCTCAAAAATCATATTTAGAAATTTTCGAAGATACTTGGTGTTATTGTAAAAATCTATCCAATCCAAAGGTTTAGTTATGTTAATATAGGTATTAAATAACTCCAAATAATACAAAATATTGGACAAAACTTATCTTGGATTGCATTGAAGCTAGCCCTAGCCGAGAGCTCACTCAAAGAACCACTGAAAGTTTTGATCTGTAGTGTCTATTTTGCATAGACAATGAGAGATTTGTATAGGACCAAACATTGTAAATAATAATAAAGAAAACATCACATCATATAAATAAATAAGACACTATATTACTAAACCTATATGTATTTTTCCTTATTTACTGAACATAGCAAGATTTTATAATTTGTAGCAGATTTGAGAAAAAGCGCTTGTCGCGTCCCCCCTCCCTTTGTGCGCAGCACCCTACCACATTCTCATATGGTAAACATGGTATATGATGAAATGATCCTTGATGCACAATCAACTCTAATATATCAGGACTTGATGATTCATGAAGAAAATAAAGCAATCTATGCAATCCCTTTTCTTGAATTAACGAATTCCTCCAGTATTCAACAGATGAAGCAAGAATCGCAACGCAATTTGATGTATTTTCTTGCGCTGATGATTTTCCAAAAACCATTAACTGTAAAACAACAAGAATTTCACCTTCTTCTGCTAACGCAATCCGAACATCTTTAGAAAAAGGTGCAATCCAAACATCTTCACATGGCGATTCTTGCTTCAACAATGATGTGATCATATACCAATTTTACAAGATGAATTTATAGTTTTCAGTTGAATTTTGCCCAATCCTCCACCAAATTGTATGCAATTTGTCTGCAAATTATATGTAAGTGGTATGATATTAGATGACACATGACAGACAATCTGTAACTGACCACTTGTTTGAAGAATACCAATTTTGTATAAAAATTTATACATACTTTATTAGAACTTATACATACCGCATGTTTGAAGTGATGAAAAGAAGGCCATGAACTTAAGCTTCCAACATGAAACGCAAGGTAATTTGCTAGGAGTGCCGAAGATTGCCAACCATCCGATGGTGACATGCTTAATGTGGAAGCAAGAATCGGTGTTGGTCGTGGATGACACAAAAGGGTGGCCTAGAGAACATGAAGTGTTGGTCTTCTCCCTTCCTCCAAAAGGGCCGAACTCCTTCCCCCTTTCCCATTTGGCCGAAGTGCTTGTATTGTGTCAATTTAGTTGCCTTCTAGAAAGGTATAAGCACTAGTATAAATAGGACATGTAGTTGATGTAAATAGACATTGAAGTTATATGAAATATATTTGAGGTTTACTCAAACTTTGATAAGTTATTCAACTTTTATGTTGCTTATCTTAGTTGGTCCTTTTGTGGGTCATCGGTCCTTTTGTGGTCCGAACCTCGATCCTTTTGTGGGTCACCCCTTGGTTCTTTTGTGGTCCAAACCCTCGGTGTAAGTCTAGTTAGAACTTTTGTGATCTAACTATACCCAAGCCAAGGTTCTATCCGCTTACTTGGTTACGAATACATTGAAGGTCTTCTCGGTTTTCGTTGTCTTATCCGCCCACGATTTTGTCCATCAATTTCGTGTTCAATCCTTGTTTAAACTGCCTCATTCTTTTCACCACAACACATAAGAAAACTTCACCAACCTCCACCGAAAAGACCATTAACTGAAACCTCCCAAAACTACCCGAACACCCCAACCAACTACTCCATCATCCTGACCGAGTTCCACCGTCATACCTTACTATCCCAGCCAGATTCTACCACCTTACCATCATCCAACCACCAAGTACCGACCACCAACACATCCTACAATGTGTCTTGAACACCCCCTCAAAATGCCTTAACTCGACACCACCCTAAAGTACCCACACACCCCCCCCCCCCCCCCCCACAAACCAACA
Organism: Anisodus tanguticus; assembly: GCA_034509755.1. Taxonomy (NCBI): domain Eukaryota; kingdom Viridiplantae; phylum Streptophyta; class Magnoliopsida; order Solanales; family Solanaceae; genus Anisodus; species Anisodus tanguticus. The sequence continues at coordinate 30,312,062 of CM067558.1, forward strand.
CTGTCCGGTAAACCGTCTGAACCCTCCAACCCCCATTTGACTCTCATTTTTGTGTCCATCCATTTCCAATCCAACTTCGAACAACCTACCCACATATTCCCATCCTTAAATACATCAATTTAGTATCAGAGCAAGGCCTTCTCGTCCAACGCCTTGACGTTATGGCTAACATAAAGGAAGAACTACAGAGGATCATAAGTTACCTATTTGTGGAACAAGTGCATATCTTGGGAAAAGAATTTGCGGGGCATGCCGTGAGCAAAAATTCCAAGTCCGGGGTTGTACAAAATAGCTCAAGACATGAAGGTGAAAAATATCAAGAGTGTAGGGATTACTTTGTTAGTAAGGAACCTGAAGTCAAAGAGGCCCTAGAAGAAGGTGTTGATCTTCCTAAGGAAGGTGGAAGTTTAGTACTCCATCATGTGTTTACTATTCAACTTGAAGAACATGAGGAAACACAAAGAGAGCAACTATTTTACACTCGATGCAAGGTAAAAGACAAGGTATATAATATGGTCATTAATGGCGGAAGTTGTGCCAACGTGGCTTCTATAGAAATGGTGGACAAATTAAAATTTCCTATCCGCAACCATCCTAAACCATATAGTCTCTAATGGGTGAACGAAGACGAAGGGCTAAAGATAACGAAACAAGCTCTTGTTAGTTTTCGGGTTGGTAAGTATGAAGATGAAATATGATGTGACATCCTACCTATGGATGCTTGTCATATTTTATTGGGTCGGCCATGGCAATTTGATAGGAAAGTGCAACATGATGGAGAAAATAATAGCTATTCTTCTCAAAATGATGGTAAGATGATCCGATTGGTACCATTTTCACCTAGTGAGGTGAAGAAAATGAAGATCTAAATTGCCAAGAACCGCAAGGAGAAACCCGAGACCCTCATGCTTGATGGGCGGGAGATCGAAGAGGAGTTGAAGAAGGGGAGTCCCATATATGCATTAAAGTGCAAGGATAAGAAGAGTCTTGTGGGAGATGCGGTTGAGGATGCCAACTTGAAAGAACTCTTGAAAATTTTTGAAGATGTATTTCCAGATGACCTTGCACCTAGATTACCACAAATAAGAGGTATTGAACATGTTATTGATTTTATTCCGGAAAGTTTATTACCTAATCGTCCAGCCTATAGATGCAATCCAGAAGAGGCCAAGGAATTGAAAAGATAAGTGCAAGAATTATTAGACAAAGGCTTTGTCCGAGAAAGCCTTAGTCTATGTGCGGTACCCGCACTGTTGGAGCCAAATAAAGATGGAACTTGGCGTATGTGTATCGATAGCCGAGCGGTCAATAACATCACCGTAAAGTATAGGTTCTGTATTCCGACATTGGATGATCTTTAGGATGAATTGAGTGGGGCCAAGTTGTTCTCTAAGATAGATTTGAGGAGTGGCTACCATCAAATGAGGATACGAGAGGGAGATGAATGGAAGACGACTTTCAAAATCAAGTATGGCTTGTACGAGTGGCTTGTGATGCCATTTGGATTGTGTAATGCTCCCAGTTGTTTCATGAGGCTCATGCATGAGGAAGTACAACCGTTCATGGGTAAATTTGTTGCGGTATACTTAGATGATATCTTGATTTATAGTCAAGATCGGGAATCTCACTTGTCGCATCTAGAAGCTATATTTGAAAAGCTAAGAGAAGTAAAGTTGTATGGCAAGTAGAGAAGTTTGCCTTTATGATTACTAGTGTCCCATTCTTAGGGTACATATTATCATCCGAGGGCATTCATGTGGACTCATCCAAGGTGGAAGGTATTCGGAGTTGGCCCAAGCCTACGAATGTAAGTGAGCTAAGAAGTTTCCACGGTTTAGCATCTTTATATCATCATTTCATTTGAGATTTTAGTACCCTTGCTGCCCCTATCATTGAACTAATGAAGAAGGGTGAGTTTAAATGGCCCCAAGGAGCACAAAGAGCTTTTGAAACCTTGAAAGGAAGGTTATGTGAAGTACCGGTTCTAGCTATTCCGAACTTTGAGAAACTATTAGAGGTTGAATGTGATGCTAGTGGAGTTGGTGTTGGTGCCGCCTTGATCCAAGACAAACATCCTATTGCCTTCTTTAGTAAAAAAATTGGGTGGTGCATGGCTCAATTATTCTACTTATGACAAGGACTTTTATGCTATTGTGAGATCCTTGATTCAAGCGGGATTATTATTTGAGGCCAAAACCTTTTGTCTTATATTCAAATCATGAATCTTTGAAGTATCTACATGGGCAAAGAGAGTTTAATCCAAGGCATGCTAAGTGGGTAGCCTACTTGCAAACTTTCACATTCTCTACAAGGCACAAAAATGGCAAGTCCAACGTAGTGGCAGATGCACTTTCCCGAAGGCAAGTAATGTTGACCGTACTTGAACAAAACGTGTGGGATTTGAAGTGCTAAAGGAATTCTATGAACAAGATCCTGAGTTCAAAGACATAATGATAGAATGTAATAGCAGAGTTCATAGTTCTTATTCCATAGTAGAAGGTTTCCTTTTCATGGGGAACAAATTGTGTGTGTCCAAATGTTCCATGAGAGAATTACTTGTACATGAAGTACATTCGGGTGGACTAGCTGGACATTTTGGGGTAGTGAAGACTTTGGAGATTCTACAAGAACAGTTTTACTAGCCACATATGGATAAAGATGTAAATGGAGTGGTAAGTAGGTGTTCCACTTTCCAAAAGGCTAAAAGTTTCTTCCACAAGGAATTGTATACTCCTTTACCAGTTCCGGAGTGACCATGGGAAGGTGTGAGCTTGGATTTCATCCTCGGCTTACCAAGAATACAATGGGGAAAGGACTCTATCATGGTAGTTGTGGATAGATTCTCGAAGATGGATCACTTCATTGCTTGTCACAAGACCGATGATGCGTCACATATTGCGGACTTGTATTTGAAGGAAGTAGTAAGATTGCATGGCATTCCTAAAACTATTGTGTCTAATAGGGATGTGAAGTTCCTAAGTTATTTTTGGAAAAAACTATGGAGGTTTCTTGGTACCAAGTTGCTATTTAGTACCTCTCATCATCCTCAAACGGATGGCCAAACAGAAGTGACTAATATAACTCTTGGCATACTATTGAGAGGATTGGTAAGCAAGACCACCAAGGATTTGGACATCAAGTTGTCACACGCAGAATTTGCTTATAATCGGAGTCAATCTCATACAACGGGTAAACCTCCATTTGAAAATTTTTTATGACACTAACCCATTTTTACCTATTGATCTAGTTCCAATCCCAAAGAAAGAAATCCTTAGCTTCAAGGCTAAATATCGCATTGAGGCCTTCAAGAAGTTACATGATCAAATCTGAGCACAAATTCAGAAGGCCAACATCAAGTACAAGATGGATGCGAACAAGTCAAGGATGCAACCATAATTCCAGCTCGAAGATTTGGTTTGGCTACACCTAAGGAATGAGAGATTTCCCAACATGAGGTAGAACACGCTAATGCCAAGGGCGGATGATCCTTTTAAGATATTGGCAAAGTTCGGGGAAAGCGCCTACAAGGTAGAACTTCAGGACGAATATGGAGGTATTAATTCAACGTTTAATGTTGGAGACTTATCACCCTACTTAGATGACATGAATTTGAGGGCAAATTTTGTTAAAGAAGGGGAGTATGTATGATGAAAAGAAGGCCATGAACATAATCTTCCAACATGAAGCACGAAGTGATTTGCTAGGAGTGCTGAAGATTGCCAACCGTCTGATGGTGACATGCTTAATGTGGAATGGATTATGGAGTGGAGTTGAAGAAAAGACTTGAAGATCCAAAGAAGGAAACATTTTTTGGCCTTTATGTAGGTATTGGACGAGACCACTTTCTTAGATTAATTTCCTTCTAGTTTAATTACTAGGCCTTGTAATATAATGAGATGACTAAGCAATCCGTGTAATAGGATAAGGTGACTAGGCCGAAGAAAAATCTAGAAAGGGAAGCTTCCATCGTGCCCCAATGAGATAATTCATTAGTTAGTTCATGAACTTATCTACATGGATGACACAAAAGGGTGGCCTAGAGAACATGAAGAGTTGGTCTTCTCCCTTCCCCCAAAAGGGCCGAACCCCTTTCCCCTTTCCCATTCAGTCGAAGTGCTTGTATTGTGTCTATCTAGTTGTCTTCTAGAAAGGTCTAAGCACTAGTATAAATAGGACATGTAGTTGATGTAAATAGACATTTAATTTATATGAGTTATATTTGAGTTTTACTCAAACTTTGCTAAGTTATTCAACTTTTGTGTTGCTTATCTTAGTTGGTCCTTTTGTGGGCCATCGATCCTTTTGTGGTTCGAAGTTCGATCCTTTGTAGGTCAGCCCTTGGTATTTTTGTGGTCCAAACCCTCGGTGTAAGTCTAGTTAGAACTTTTGTGATCTAACTATACCCAAGCCAAAGTTCTATCCGGTTACTTGGTTACAAATACATTGAAGGTCTTCTCGGCTTTCATTGTCTTATCCGCCCACGATTTTGTCCATCAATTTCGTGTTCAATCCTTGTTCAAACTGCCTCATTCTATTCACCACAACACATCACAACACTTCACCAACCTCCACCCAAAAGGCCATTAACCAAAACCTCCCAAAACTACTCGAACACCCCAACCAACTACTCCATCATCCTTACCGAGTTCCACCGTCATACCTTACTGTCCCATCTAGATTTTCCCACCTTACCATCATCCAACCACCAACGTATCCCACAACGTGTCTCGAACACCCCCTCAAAATGCCTTAACCCGACCCCACCCTAAAGTACCCGCACACCCCCCCACAAACCAACATTGCTCGGTAAACCATCCGAACCCACCAATCCCCACTTGACTCCCATTTTCGTGTCCATACGGTTCCAATCCAACTTCTACCAACCTACCCACATATTCCCCTCCTTATATACATAATGAAGAATACAATTTACTATAATTTTTATACATACTTTATCGGAATTTATACTTGCTTTATCAGATTTTATATACTTTATATGAACTTTATCAGAATCAGAATCAACATACAATTTATATACATATTTATATATAAAAATTGCATTTATTTCTCCAAAAACCTACCATGAACTGTACACAGTTTATACATATTTCATACAAAATTTACACATTAAATCATGAACGAGATTCGAAGCGTGGTTTTGTATAGATTTTGAAACAAAACTCTTGTTATGTTTGGCAAACGGAAAAATATTGTTATGTTTGGCAAGTATGGGTCTAATTTCGTGTGTATATATATATATATAAAAACTCTACAAATAAAATAATGGGAAATAACCCATAGACACAACTTATGCATCTAGTTTGCAGCTGATGTAGCCCATTGTATCATCGGTGTATATATATTGTATTTGTTTTGTATACCTATATATAAACATTTCATATATAATGCATATCCTTTGTCTAATAATTTATAAACACACAAAACAAACTAAATTTTTTATAATATATATATATGTAAGTGTATAAATAATGTATGTGATTTGCAAGGTTATGTATAAACAGTGTAATTAAACTGTTATACAGTTGGATACACTTATTATACAAATCTATATTACAAAGTAAACAATGTTGAAGTTTCCATTATTTTATAATCTGTTGCACAAAAAATGTTCGTGATGTATCTAAAATGTCAACCATACTTTTCTATCTCAATGGAGTAATTATTTTGTGATGCCTTTTCTTCTCATCACACTCACATTAAAAATTAAAAAAAATCTAATGGAGAACACATTAATGCAGAGAGATTATGGAGGTATCTTCTAAAATTATGTTACACATCGTACCTTCGTACGTTGAATGACTATAAGTTAGTAGGGATAAGGCAAGGGAGAGGTTCTTAAGAAGATAATCAAAGTTATTGAGTTAAATCGTTAAGAGGTCGTTAAGGTTTAAGAGTCGCCATGCCATATGTGCTTACATTCCTTACATCGAGCGTGTCGTGATGAACTAATGCAAGTGGAAGGAAGTTATGATGCCTGTGAAAAGTTAAGAATAGTATTGGGTAAGTGTTGAAGTACACCAATAGACTTTGTGTTACATCCCGTCATCTCCTGCGCGATTGAGAATGTAATTAGTCTATTTGAGTTTCGGTGACTCAGAACCCTTTCCGAGGGTCATTTACGATTTAGATGGAGGTTAAGAAGGTTTATGGAGGGTTGAAATTCATTTGGATTAAAGTATACATTGCTCGACAAAGTTTGACGAAGATAGGAGGATACTCTAAGCGTTTCACGTCGCGAAACTCATTCTTCTTCGCAGATGGCCCCACAATTTTAGGCCACCATTCTGTCACCCTCCTGCCAACATATATGGTGAAGGATGTGGCCACATATGCCCATATGAGATGCATAACCTTTCGTATATGGGAGGCGGTGGACTACCTATTTAAATCCTACTGTCGAACTTTCATTCAAAATATTTCATATTCGACCCCCTTCACCCCTAGATGCCTCCAAACCCTCTCCCAAGGTCTCTACACTATTGAAGAACTATTCTACGAGGTTGTGATTAGAATTTTCCCTCAAGAAGCTTGGATCTTCTTGAAACCACCTCTTGATTGTTGAGAATCACTTGGAAGTCTTGGAGAATTGGAGAAAGCCTTGGTATAAAGGATCTCTTGGCTGGTTTAAGGTATAATTCTTGCTACTCTTAATGTTTTTAAGATTCTCCTAACTTAGAGTAATCTCTTGGCAAAGATAATCTATGAGAATATAAGTTAAACTCTATGATTGAGACATGTTGGTTTAGTGGAGTTCTTGAAGAAAGTGTGGACTTGATCTTGTAAAACATGACTTGTGGATAAAAATTCACTTTTTACTTGTACAATGTCTTTTGTATATGGTTTTAACACTGTTGTTGAGAGAAATAGTCTGTGGAATCAATTGAGAACACTATTAAATACTATTAATGAACCATGTATTATCCTAGGAAATTTTAATGCTATCCTCTCATATAAAGAAAAAATAAATGGAGATCCTGTGATACCCCAAGAGACAGCTAATTTTCAGAAGTGTGCGCATGATATTAGGGTAGAGGTCAACATTTTACTTGGTGCAACAAAAGAGATGGTATTGCAAGAATCTACACTCATATAGACTAGGCCTCTGGTAATCCTGCCTTGTTTTTGTAGTACAATTATATGGAAGCTGATTTCCTTGAACCTGGATGCTCAGACCACTCACCTATACTATTGAACTCAACAAATAAATATGTGCAGAACAGAAGGCCTTTTAGACTATTGAATGTCGTGATGCAACAAGAAAATTTCAGGGAAATGGTAAAGAAAGTCTGGAGCCTTAGGATAGAGGGATATACAATGTATAGTTCTTGGAAGAAATTGTATATGGTGAGTCATCAATCTTGCCAGTTATAGAAGGAATATTCATTTGTAGACCAAAGACTACAACAGGCTAGAATGAGGTTGAAGGAAGTTCAAGAAGAAATGGCAACTGACTTATTCAACCAAACACTGATAGATGAGAAAAGAATTATCCTTTAGTCACTTGAGAAGTGGGATATGGTGCAGGAAAATGTACTGAAACAGAAATCCAGGGCCACATGGATCAACTATGGTGACAAGAAAACTAAATATTTCTTTGCCCACTTGAAATCCAGACAAGATAGAAGTAGAATCTCTTCTATTTACAATGAGCAAGGAGTGAAGTTGACTGAATATGAATAGATACAAAAGGAATTTCTAGACTTATTTCGAGCTCTCTTGGGATAAGCTGCAACAACTCTTCCATGTATCAATGTGTGCATTGTTAGGGATGGTCCGTGCTTAACTATTGAGCAACAACACTTGCTACTGCAACTAGTCACTACTGAAGAGGTTCATCAAGCCCTGAAAGATCTACCAGTTGATAAGAGCCCAGGTATTGATGGTTTTAATGCTAAATTTTTTAAAACTCATTGGGATATAGTAGGAGAGGAAGTAAATGAAGGCATCCTCCAATTCATTACCATTGGAAAGCTCTTAAAAGGTGTAAACATCACAATTGTAACCCTTGTACCTAAAGTTGCCACACCTTCTTATGTTAGAGAGTATAGACCTATAACATGTTGTTCCACCATCTACAAGCTCATTTCTAAAATATTGACTGCCAAGCTTAAAACTGTAGTTGATTCAATTGTTAGTCCATCCCAGTCAGCTTTCATTGAGGGTAGGAATATTTTGGATAATGTCACCATTGCCCATGATTTGGTCAAATGATACTCTCAGAAAGGCGTGTCACCAAGGTGTACAATCAAGGTTGACATAAAGAAGGACTATGATTTTGCAGAGTGGCCATTTCTGAAGATGATTCTACTAGAATTTGGCTTTCCTTCCAAGTTGGTTGATTTGATTATGGAGTGTGTCTCCACCGTCCAATATTCATTGCTGATTAATGGTGGCTTAACTCTTATTTTTAAAGCTAACAAGGGACTAAGGCAAGGGGATCGAATGTCGCCATATCTATTTGTATTAGCTATGGAGTATTTATATAGAACTTTGCAGAAACTGAGGCACAACAAATAGTTTAATTATCATCCATGGTGTGCTAAACTTGATCTTATTCATATCTGCTTTGCTGATGATCTATTAATAAGTTGTAGAGCTGATGCAGAGTCCATACATCTTATGTTCAATACTTTTAAACACTTTTCTGAGGTGTATGGATTGTATGCTAATATGGACAAAGCTCATTATATATTTCTGGGGTGACTGATAAATTCAGAGACCAGATGTTGACTGAATTGAATTTATCATTGGGTGACTTACCATTCAAGTACCTAGGGGTTCATTGTCAACTAGAAAGCTGTTTATTCATCAATGCCTACCTCTAGTGGAAAAATGATTTCAAGAATCAAATGTTGATCTTCCAAGTTCTTATCATATAGTGGTTTATTGTAATTGGTGAAGAGTGTGTTGTTTGAAATGCAGACCTACTGGGCACAAAACGTTTTGTTACCAAAAAAGATTATCTCTATGGTAACAACTGTGTGTAGAACATTCTGGGAGCCATAACTATTCTAGGAAGGCCTTGGTAGCTTGGGAGAAGATATGCAGACCAAAGACAACTGGTGGTTTAAATGTGATTGATATTCTAACTTGGAATAGAGAAGCTATTTGTAAGCTTCTCTGGGCTGTTGAGCAGAAAAAGATAAGTTATGGGTAGTGTGGGTTCATACATATTACATCAAAGCTCAAAATTTGTCTTCCATGACCACAACAAAGCAGGCTTGTTGGCTATTGAGGAAAGTGATAGATTCAACAAAATGGCTTCTTGCAAATACAACAATACAACATTCTATACACTCAACGACAATTCAGGGAACTTACAACATGAAGAAGAGTTATTTATCTATATTACCTGTCATGATCCTAAATTACTAAGTCGTAGGGGGACCTAACTTTCCCACCTCGGTAGGTGAACTCTTCCCTTAATCATCCATTCAACACAATAAAGTAAATAAAGCAGAATAAATAGTAGTCTAATTCATATCATTAATATTAAGTGTGGAAGTACGAATGCTAATACACCCCAAGGATAATAGTCTGAAATAGTACGAGAGCCACTAATCATCAAAACGAGTTAGAATAATATAAGTCTCAAATGTGGAATACTGTCTTAGAAAGCAATAAAGATAAGTAAATAGGAAGGAGTCTCAGGGCAGCAGATCTATCAAGCAGTGCTCACCCTAGAAGACTCAACAGGTAGCCTCATGATCAGTCTCGAGGAACTGAAGTAGAACCGGTCATGTACTCTGCACTCAAAAGAATGCAACAATGTAGTATAAGTACAAACAGTATGTACCTGTAGATATTATAGGCCGACAACAGTTAGCTAACATATGTATAAGAAAGAAATTGAAGAATAAACATGCTATCAGTACAAACAATATTCGAGTATATGAATGTAATGATAAGTAAATATGCAATGTAATGCAATGGCCAAATGTAATCTCCATACACACATGCTCTGGGTGGAATATCTCTACGTCCTAGCAGTCATGACCCATGGGGGACCCGCAAAGTCCATGTACCAGTCACTCCGTATCACACAACCTAGAAGATGACTCTTCCACAAAACACCCTGCTAGACATTCTGTATCACACAACATGGAGATGGATACACAATCAATATGTCATAAGAAATCAATGTTGTTTCCTTCTCTTTTATCACCATCGTGCCAATCACATACAATATCAATATATCATAGAAATGAGGATGAATGCAATGCAATGACAATATCAAGTGTATCATGTAAAATCCTAACCATGCCACATGAACATATATCACAATATTAGTATCAAGTCAAGTCCTTTCCTCTATCCATGATAATATCAAGATAAGTGAGAGACAACTCTATCACAGGTACGGTATGACAACTACATACAAATTCAATAACCATGAAGAGGCAATAAGTCATATACAATCCACAATAACCAACTGACGAAATCCATCCCAACTCTGTACCCGAAGGCGTACATGCTTTCTCCAACATAGTCTAACTATACATATATTTTGCTAACCAAAGACTAACCAGAAGGTAAGTCGTAACCTACCTGGAATGCCGAGTAAGAGTCGCAATGATCATACCTGAGCTTTTCCCTTTCGAGGATCACTATCGTACTCAAAGTCTAATATTATCGAAATCTAAGTTAGAGAATGAAACTAACACCACCCAAAACACTAGACTATTTCTTTGAATCCAAACCGAAAAGGGGAGAAAGGGGAAATAGGCCCACAAGGGTAAAATGGTAATTTGAGTAAAATATGAAATTCAACATTCTAGGAGTCCAATCTACTAACCAATTTCAAAATTAACTCTAGACTAGGCCAATTTCATTAATTAATACAAAACCCCCAATTATGGTATGCACCCTAATTTTCCAACCTTCAAATTCATCACATAAATGGAAGATTCAAGCTTAACGATTACTAATTAGTGGAATACATGCTTACATTAACAAAACCCATCAATTAATTCTCACTTTCAAGCTTAACAATCAAACAAACCCTAACTAGGTTGAACTCATCCCTTCCAACTAATTTTTTAGGTTGTTTCCACCATTAAATCAACTAAAAAAGGTAAAAGAATGTAATACAAGGCTAAGGAAGCTTAACACGAGAAGAATCCACTTAGAGTTACTTGAAATCGTTGTAAGAGTGTTTTGGATAACTATTTTCGAAATGACAATGTGAAGGGTTTTATTTTACACTTAAAAAGATTCTGTCTCTATTTTCCCATCGTCCGCTGTAGTGGCTAGAGGCCTGCTGCATCAAAGCCGCGCCTGCGGTCAACTGCTCGCGGTTAAGTATAAAAACCCAACCCTTTAATATAGTGGATGGCCGTCCGCGAGGCGGTCCCTATCCGCTGGGGCGCACTAAGGCTCGCCCCAATGAATACACCAGAACCAACAGAAAAATAGCCTTATACAACTTCAACCCAAAATCTGACAATCACCTGAGACCTCCCCGACATAAACTAGATATGCGCACATATGTAAAAACACGCTACATACTCACTCGTGGTCTCAAAATTTCCATCGGAGGTCTATTTATTTGGGTCAACCCCCAACAACCTAAACTAACTTTCCAACCAATAGTCAAGAACACCTTTACGGGCATCGGGAACTTAACCAACTATCCCACCAAGTCATAAACGACCTTCGAGATCTTACGGAATCAACAGAATTCTGAAAAAGGTCCATTTACATAAAAGTCAACTATTGGTCTACACTTCCACTCTTTAAGGTTCTAGTTTCTTATTACTCTAGAAATGTCCGATAGCTTCGGGAATCGAGTCAATGGGGGTAAAATAGTCAAAATGCACATAATGGCTAAATAGATCGTTACATTACCACATTTCCCAAGAGCTGATTGGAGCAAATTATCACTGGCAAAGAGGCTTTTGTTAAGGCATCAATTCATTATGTGGATGGCCTTGCAAATGAGACTCTCAATTGTTGATAGGCTCTCAAAATCAGAGTGCCAACAGATTGTGTTTTGTGTGTTACTCAACTAGAGGAGAACTTTGAGCATATTTTATTTACATGTCAATATGCACAACATGTATGGTCTTCTCTGTTAAAGTGGTTGGGGTATACACGATCTTTAGGAAGGTGAGACCATGAAATATAATGGCTGATACAAAGAATTGGCAATAACAGACCTAGAGCTATCAAACTGGGATTGTATTTTATAGCAGCAATATATCATATATGGGCTAAAGGAAATGGTAGAAAGTTCTCTAATCAGACTACTAGCAGTGTGAAATGACTTAAAGATATCACCATCTAGCTACACATTGCAGGGCAGAGACATAACAAATGGAGAAGGCATCTGGAGCATTTGAATTATTATCCTGTTTGATTGCTTGTATTTGTTTTACATGATTTAATGTAATCACAATAGTGAATGTATAGATAAAAGATATATTGAGATCTATATCTGAGTCCAAATAAATATAGTAGATTTTTACAGAACAATTTTGGTTAAAATGAAAATTTGATCTTTGACCAAAAAACAGTAATCTTGGGATTGTATTAAGTGATGATGGAAGGATTATGATAACTTGGTTGTTATGAAAACAAGATAAAAAGATTGTGCACGCTAAGTGTTCGATAGAATATTTCAATAAGGAAATCTTGCAACTAATGAGTTGACTCTTAGATTATCAGCTCCGATTTGATTTGAATCATCTCTACTATGTAAATTATCATTTGTAAAACATATGAGGAAGTGTGAGCTATCGTTGGCTAGACAATAAAGGTATGTTGAGGCTAACGCTTCTTTATTTTTGGCATGACTTGTGCATGATCGTAACAAGAACGAGCGTCCTTCCATCACATACTCTACTCTTAAGATTTGGATTTCTAAATGTCGTCATTTTCCATTAATGTACTTCATGTCTCTTGTTCTTTCTTATCAGGAGCATTTCTACATAACTTGATAGCGTTTCTTATTGTATGACCTCTTATGGTTCTTGTTGACTCTACAACAGTTGATACAAATACAATTACATAATGATAATTAGAGGGTAACAACCTTGAGTCACTCAGATCAGATCCATGAGGTCCTTCTGAGTCATTTCATGCATTGTATACACATGTACTTATTTTATGATACCGAGCCGCGCTATAGTAGTTTGGTGATGTGCCGTCGGATTACGATACACTTGATACCTTTTGACAATAAGTTTTACTCATTTTAAGCAAGTTTTTGTCATTTTAATGTATTTGTTTTATGTTTTAGGTAATTAATTACCGGAAGACAAGAACAAGGAAATTTTACGTAAGTCCATGTAATTTAGAGAATTATGGGCCATACTTATTATACAGGCCATACCTTTTAGGCGTACAGTTGGCTGATTGAGGTAGGTTTCTAGAAATGTGAGGAATCTAGGTATAGTGGATTTGTACAGATCATACTTATTTGTACGGACCATACTTCCCACCATATCGGAGGCCACTTGACTGAAGAACAAGATAAGAAGGAATTGTACGGACCATACTTTCTACCATATTGGAGGCCACTTGATTGAAGAACAAGATAAGAAGGAATTGTACGGACCATACTTATTTGTACAGGCCATACAAATGAGCCGTAGACTTGGACTGTATAAACTTATACAGTCCGTACTTAATTGTACGATTCGTACTTTGTGGCGTCAGCGGAGTTTTGTCAGAATTTACTTCCGAGTTGTTGGACTTGTATAAATACTTTTTAGGGTTTTGTGGGTCATAGATCATTTGTTTTAAGACTTTACTTCATAGTATTGAGTACTTTGCGTATTTTGGAGCTTACGAGGACAAGATTCCATCTTTTCGTCTTCTTTATTCAATTGTAAGCTTCAGTGAATACTTTATTGCTTTGTTTTGTCATCAACAATATGAGTAGCTAAATTTAATACTAAGGTTGTGAACCCAATGATGGGTGTTATGCGAATGGGCATTTCATATTGATATATGTATAATGAGTTGTTAGTAATATTTATTCCTTATTCATTCATGTTGGTTAATGGTTGCAAACATTAGCTTAAGCCATAAACTTTGCTTTACTTGAGAAAGAAAGTAGGGTTTGGCAGGGATGAGTAATAACAACTCGGGACGTTAACTCTCATTTAATAAAATCACTTAGGAATACGATTTTTAATTGAATTACGCCCTTACAGGGCTTTTATTGATTTTCTAAAAATGCCAAAAAATAAACAAATAAATGGACAAATGTTTAAGTCGTCCAAAATGAAAATAAAAACAAATAAAATGAAAAACAAAAAAAGTAAATTAAGACATGTAAGCGATAACATTTGTTGCCCTAAAATATCGCTGCTATTTCGCTTTCTATCTAGAGCTTCTCTCTCTAGTTCCAGCTGTTGCCAGTGCAAAAGATGATGATCGGAGATGTTATCGATCTCATTTCTGATGTGGATGATCTGATTTTGCACCTCAGCTGGATGAAAATTCATTTTGTATGTGTTGTATGACGCTCTAGGTATGATTCATTGCTTCTCTTCATTGTTATTTGTAGTTCTGTCGATTTTCATGAATTTATGCATTTTTCGGTGTTTCATGTCTTGGATCTGCTCAATTTCTGCTATTGTGTGCCAACCGGGGTTTTCTTTTCTGTATTGGGATACAATGGTGTCCCTGTATCTTCCCCATGTATATTGCTCTCTTTATTTCCCATGTATGACATTTGTACCTGTTGTATCTGATATTCCATGTAAACTTGTATGCCTTCTTTGTGTGTTTTGTTCCATTCGTTTGTTTTCCTGCACCATAGAACTGTAAGTAGATGTATATATTCATTTCCAATTGCTTTGATTCTGTATTGATCTTCACCCCTTTCCCCTGTTGTTTTCCTCTATGTAATTGCTCCATGTTGTGTTTATTTGATTCGAATACGCGGATATGGAATTTATGACTTGTCACTATTAAGAATTCTCTTTTTTGTCCACTTAGGAATAAGAGGAGTTTACTTGGCATAATTAATCCTTCTTAATTTCACACTTTAATATTTAGAAAAATCATAAAGAGAAATACTTCATAACTATTGAGAAATATTAGGAAGTCACTTAGAGATTACGTGCATACAATACAACAATCCATTAGAAGTATATCACACTAACACCTAGAGCATAACATCTCATCTAAAGGGGACACAACCATGGGTTTTTAATCAACTTATTTATAATCAATTCAAAATAGCTAGTAGAAATACATCATCTTTTATAACCTTACCGAAATACGAACAAAGACCTAAGTTAAGTATTACACTACAATATTAACCTTTTCGAACCCTATTCCCTGTCGGATTCAACCCCAGCATAGTTGGGTTACTATATTTGACAACGTCTGCTTTACACTATTTAATAGGTGTCATTTGAGCGTATCAACCGGGCAAGCACTTATATGTGCACACCACTGCAGTTGGGTATGATGATGATAGCCCCAAATAATGGCTTAATTATGACAAGATAGCCCGATGAGTGGCATATATACATACATATATACGTACATATGAGTTTTTAAAAGAAAGAATGCATATCTTTTGCCCACAGAGGCATTCGGAGTACATGTTGTTTCTCTATTACTATTTACAATATTGTACTCATTTACAGTTTCAGCCTTACATATTCAGTACATTATTTCGTACTGACGTCCCATTGCTGGGGTGTTGCATTTCATGCCCGGAGGTACAAATAGACACACATGCTATCCCTCACAATATGAGACTTGACTCAGTTGCAGATTGTCACGCTCCTTTCTCCTGGAGTTGTCTAGTGAGTTGTTAGGTAATTGTTGTTGCATATATATGCACATTATTTGGGTATGGCGGTGCCCTGTCCCAACTTGATGATGTTCATGAACTCCTTAGAGTCTTGTGGATAGTTGTCTTATATATAGAGTCGTGTATGGCCTTACGGGCCTTTTAGTGGATTCGTTGTAATTATGTCGGCCTTATCGGCATTGGTATGTATATATGTGTATGTTGGGCCTTTTTTATTTGTAGGTTGATATGTCATCTAATTGTATAATAATTGATCAGAGGCCTTGTCAGACCATGTATCATTAAGTATGCCACAAATATCACGATGGATACGCTCGAGCCTTAGGGCACCGGGTGCTGGCCACACCCCCAAGGTTGGGGTGTGATAAACTTGGTATCATAGTAGGTCAGTCCTAAGGATGTCTACAAGCTGTGTCTAGTAGAGTCTTATTTATGGATGTGTAGTGTGACACATTTATAAATAAGAGGCTATAGAACATTTAGGATGATTACCTTCTTTCTTGATCAAGATTTTGACTCAGCCGGTTGCTTATCAGGAATGACACCATTCTGGTTGATTGATAGTGGTAGACCTTTAGAAAGGTTAGAGAGTTCCCATCCTACATAGATCATTGGTTGGGGACCGCTGATGTTCTGTGGGTTTGCCTAGTTGGGGAGGAGGAAAGGGCCAAGAGGGCTATGGTGGATACTGATTACAGGAGACGACAGAGTGAGGAAGGGTTACAGATGTACTGTCAGCATGATATATTTACACGCCAATTTAGGTATGAATAGAGTTCTCTGGTAAAACTGAGGTAGGAATCACAGATGTCAATACGTTAGGGCCAGATTGATGCAGACCGAGTAGGGCCATTTAGGCCACGTTGTAGGTAGTGCGGACAGATGCATACGGGGCCGTTCCACAAGAGAATAGGAGGTTGTTATTGGTGTGGTAATTGAGAGAATAAGATTCGTGAATGCCATAAGTTGTCCCGCAAATAAGAAGGTGAAAGCGAGCATAGAGCCTCGAGTTCTGATGCTTTCTGAGGTAAGTAGACGGGCACATGTATGTAATATGTTATTGATTCCCATTGTTAACACATCTAACTGTTGTATAGTTGGTATGGATCTATCTTGTGTTTGAGAATATTTACCCCATTTTGGAAATTAATTTCTACAACATTACCCTTGGAATAAGACATTTCGATAGGAATAAGTCTGGAATATAAGGATGTCGACTAAGGAGAGGGACTTCTAGCCCAGCCAATGGCTAAATCAACGTATGTGTCATAGACTTAAAGGACCCAAAGATCACACCCGACCTAGCGACATGATGGGTAGTATGTTACCTAAATGATTATTCTAGATAAACCCTGAATTTGCAATATTATAATACCCAAAGATTATACAAAATCCCCAATCTTGGTGGAGGAAGCGGTAAGTCGAGAGAAAGATTATAACGAGTGGATGCATGCTATGTCATTGGAAATTTTAGAAGATTAGGAGAATTCATTCATCTTATGGGAGATGCGTTAATTTGAGTATGAGGACCTGCTATGGACATGTGATCTGAATGGTAACAATTGGCATGAGGGATTGAAGGTGACCTCAAACTATTGCCAATATATGTGAATCTCCGAAACTGAGTCATATGAGGAATTATTCTGGGAGGTGTCTAAAGGAATTGCGTAAGATGCCACGCCCAAGATAATAACTCTGACTCATCTACAAGAACGGGACCATCTATAGATACAGGGACATAACGAGTTTACCATCGTTTTGAGAAAGAGTCATCTTGTTCACCATTAGAAATCACACGCACGAATCACAACAAGGGATCGTAGAATTTAAACATTGAAGAGAAAAGATCATCAGTTCCATTGAATTGTGCGAAGTGATTTTTTTAAAGGAGTGCCTGTGGGATAATAATAGTTTGATGAAAGAAGTTAGCGGTAAGGGCCACGAACAATCAAGGAATGGCTATAAGCAGTGAGTAAAGACTTAGTAAACACAAGTGGAATACAATGACTAGATTGAGACTGAGAGATATCGCGGACGGGAGGACATGGAAAGGACCATGACAAGAAAGATACAATTAACATAGACTATGACAAAGCCCGTAATAGTGTGGTTGCCTTGAGATAGTATAAGGCCAATTACGCAGAAGGGATACCCAGAGTCTATCAGCAAAATGTGCAAGACCTTCGACATCCAGAAATGATAGTATGAAGAGTTCAATAATATAAGAGACCCCCCTCTAAGGAAACCTTAGAACTGGAAGTATAAGAGTAAGTTAACCGAGTGATCGTTAGTGGGATATTGATTCATGACCAAAGAAAGAAGACCCGAATGGGTTACAATCCTAAATCAAGCTACGAACTGGAATTGGGTATGCAAAACATTAGTAACAAATGTCATCGCGACATTCATGGATAGGTGAAGTAGGAGGAGCGATGAGTGAAGCTTAATGCAAACATATAAAATAAAGATGGGATGAACAACGCATCTAAGGATCCAAAGTAGATATTGAGGAAGTTACTTGAGAAGTACGGATCATAGACAAAAGGTGTAAGCAGGCGAATAATGGTATTTCGAGGCCTAGTAAGTTGACAAAAGGCTTCACCGTATAAATATGGAAACAAAGATAAGGTCGAACAAAGTATGTTAAACCTTGCCTAAGACGTAGGTGCGGAAGGATATGACAAAAAGATCAAGGAAAAATGTGTTAATCTAAGTGCGGCAACTCGGGATTGAGCATGGCAGAATAAATCTAGTGGTGTCGAATGCTTTAAAACCTTGCACGTACCTAATGAAGAGATAAATTAAGAAACTCATCCTCTACAGAATATTAACGTCAAGGAACGACATGAGAAATAGCATTGGAATCGAGTATGTATATTGGGAGGCCTCAGAGAAAGTAAGGATGGTACACCCAAATAGTGAAGCAAAACACCGAAAGGGTTCGTTTTAAGCTACAAATAAGAGTTAGTTTCCAGTAAGCATGCTTCAAAATTTTATAATGTTTTGTACATAGAATTTGGGAATGAAATGCCACAGGATATGAAATATTCTGGGATAACATTGGTAATCAAGGTTATAAATGATAACAAAGGCGCACACTCATTACCAATTGGACCAATGTCCAGGTTAAGAGAAACCCAAATGCCTCGGTTAGTCAGTGGGGGTTACAGCCAAGTGATAGAAATTTTATAACTCAAAATACCGCAGATTCCTCCCTCACAGTGAGAACTAAGGGAACGCCAAGATGAAGATTGCTCATAATAATCCATTCACCTAAGATCCACCGAAATATATCATGATATGAATAAAGGTATTGATGGGAACATCATGAGAAGAAACTTTACAGAAGTCACAATTAGTACGTAAAGGTTAGCACGTAAGGGAATACACACCCAAGTTAGAAAGATTAACTAAGAACATTAGGGAATCGCTGAAAGGCGACGAATGGCTAACATGAAAATTGCTACAAATTACCTCATTATAAGCAAAAAATGTTTTGATCTAGAAGACGAATGTGTAAATAACCTGTCAAATTGCGTAGCAACTAAGATTACATATACAACCAAAGGCTATGCGACATTATATATTAAGAGGATTTCTTGTTTTCTTACACCAGTTTTGAGATATATTATCAGCGCTTGGTAAATAATAGGAATTTGGGAAATTATTTTTAAAGGGGACATAAACACCCAAGTTATCCCCATCCTCAAGCGAATAAGCATATTCGGACTGTAAAGGACATGTTATGAGCATGCGTGTTGGATTTGGAAGGAGAAATTGGGAAAAATCACCTAAAATTCAGTATAATGACAACTCTTGTGTACAGTGTTACGAAGACAACGTATGAGGTTCGGTATGAGAAGATGGCGGAACCCCTGTTGAATAACTAGTGGAAAATAGCCCGAAATAATGGAACCTAACATAATCCATCAGGTCATGAAAAGAACAAAGCTAGGTACCAATCGCTCAGAATACTTAAGAAATGGTATGCAATTATGTAAGAATAATGCTTAGAATTCCAGGTAATACTGGGAAACTCCTGAATATCTTGCCTATAAGGAGTGCGATGGGACTTGAAAGGGGTGAAGATGTAACCCAAAATATAATTAACCGTGTCGGGTAAGCTTGACAAGGAAGCTAACAATTTGCAGAATAGAAAAACCCCTACCCTTAGAACACACCTATATGATTCTTATGTTAAATCCTTCTCAAACCTTACGCGCGTTAAATATGCAGATTAAAGAAGAGCTTGTTGTACAAAGAAGTTTCGAAATGAACAAGATGGCTAGCTAAGTGTTGACGATTAGTGTTTCGAACATAAGTCCCGTGGAATGATAGAAATAAGAAATACGTAGTGTAATGATTATAGACGGGGAGATATAGGAGGCAAAAGAAGATATGAAATCTAAGTATCCCTATCTGTTCCGTGCAATCGTACGATGACTACTTTTCTACCTATACCTGCTATTAATCGCTCCATCTTATATACCCCACTGAAGGGGTGGTTATAATAAGGAAAAGTTGACATTCATATATCGAGTACTAATACTAAAGGTGCATTATAGTTTACTATGCAATGTTGTAGATAGATGTACAACCATGTGAAGCTAAAATGGTAAAACCGCTTTGCGGCCACGGGAGATAATAACTGTATTCATTGGAATGTGTGAAAAGTTGAGATAGCCCCTTTTTCAAGGGAAGCTTGGAGAACTGAAGAAAGAATCCTTAAATCTATGATACCCCAATATTTGAGGACGAATGTTTTTAAGAGGGGAATGATGTTACACCTTGTACCTTCGTATGTTGAATGGTTGTAAGTTAGTAAGCGTAAGGCAAGAGAGAGGTTGTTATTAAGAAGATAATCAAAGTTATTGAGTTAAATTGTTAAGAGGTCGTTAAGGTTTAAGAGTCGCCATGCCATATGTGCTTACATTCCTTACATCGAGCGTGTTGTGATAAACTAATGCAAGTGGAAGGAAGTTATGATACCTATGAAAAGTTAAAAGAAGTATTGGTAAAGTGTTGAAGTACACCAAGAGACTTTGTGTTATATCCTGTCATCTCATGCACAATTGAGAGCATAATTAATCAATTTGAGTTTCAGTGACTCAGAACCCTTTTCGAGGGTCATTAACGACTTAGATAGAGGTTAAGAAGGTTTATGGAGGGTTGTAAGTCACTTGGATTAAAGTAGACATTGCTCGACAAAGTTTGACGAAGATAGGACAATACTCTGCCACCCTCCTTCCAATATATGCGGTGGAGGATGCGACTGCATGTGCCCATATGCGATGCATAACCTCCCGCATATGGGAGGAAGTGGGCTACCTATTTAAAGCCTAATCTTGAACTTTCATTCAAAACATTGCATATTCGACCCCCTTCATCCCTAGATGCATCCAAACCCTCTCTCAAGGTCTCTACACCATTGAAGAACTATTCCATAAGCTTGTGATGAGAATTTTCCCTCAATAAGCTTGGATCATCTTGAAACCACCTCTTGATTGTTGAGAATAACTTGGAAGTCTTGGCGAATTGAAGAAAGCCTTGGTATGAAGGATCTCTTGGATGGGTTAAGGTAATTCTTGCTACTCTTAATGTTTTTAAGCTTCTCCTAACTTAGAGTAATCTCCTGGCAAAAGTAATCTATGAGAAGTTAAGTTAAACTCTATGATTGAGACATATTGGTTGTTGTGTTGATTTTGTGGAGTTCTTGAAGAAAGTGTGGACTTGATCTTGTACAACATGACTTATAGTAATCTGGGATTGTATTAAGTGATGATGGAAGGATTATTATAACTTGATTGTTATGAAAACAAGATAAAAAGATTATGCACGCTAAGTGTTCAATAGAATGTCGCAATAAGGAAATCTTGCAACTAATGAGTTGACTCTTAGATTATCAACTCCGATTTGATTCGAATGATCTCTACTGTGTAGATTATCATTCCTAGAACGTACGAGGACGTGCGAGCTATCATTGTCCAGTTAATAAAGGTATATTGAGGCTAACCTTTCTTCCTTTTTGGCATTACCTGTGAATGATCGTAACAAGAACGAGCTTCCCTCCATAATAGACTCTACTCTTAAAATTTGAATTTGTAAATGTCTTCATTTTCCATTGAAGTACTTTATGTCTCACGTTCTCCCTTGTCAGGAGCATTTCTCCATAACTTGATACCATTTCTTATGTATGACCCCTTATGGTTCTTGTTGAAGTTAGGCTAAATCAGATAACAAACAAGAACTTGGGCCTATATAGGCAAACTAGATACTCGATTGGTTCAAACTCGTAATTATCTCTAAAATAATGGGGTTGATCCTTAAGCCCATTTAATTACCACAAAAAGCACATATATATCCATGGGTTTCAGTCGGCGTTTTCTTGGCTTCACACCAGGCTCCCCTTCTTTTATTCAATAATTGCAATCTCCTATTTTGAACGTATTAAATATTCTTAGTCGTCTATGTACATCCGAACCATATTATAAGTATTAACATATCTGAAAAATATTTTTCTTAATCAGTCTTCTTCGTTGGTATAAAAATAAACGTTTTCTATATTTGTTAGTACGCTTAAAGTATTAAACTTTAATTTCTAATTTTTTTTGAAGCGCTACATAAAGATTTTATGTACGAATTCACACTCAAAGTTAAAAAGTTTGACTCTCAAAATCTAAATGGTGCTACATTAATTTGAAAGAAAAGAGTACAATTGGTATTTTTATATTAAATTTTAAACGTCCTTAAATATTCTTAGTAAAATTATTCGCCATTAATGCTTCTTTTAGTGTTATTAATGAACACACTAATAATCTAACAATGTGAACACAATTAAAATGTTTATTTTTAATAATGAAACTTTCAAAACTTATTCTACAATTTGAATTTTAACAAAGGTTATTAAACTTTAATGGGAATAAAACTCTAGTAAGATTGAGGCAATCTTAGCTTGATACTAAATATCCAATGAAAATTAGAAAAGAGAGACCAAAATTTAATCCCAAATGATCATGTCTCCCTATATAAGTCACTTTGTTTTCTTCACATTTTCTCACCACTGCAATAACATCATAATTCATTGATTTAGAAAAATGACCACTTCACATTATTTACTCCTTCATCTTTTCATTGGCCTTTTCTTTCTCTCAACTCCAACTCTCTCCAGAAACATACTTCGGGAAGATACTCCAATCGCCCCTTCTCCTAGCGAAGATACTTCAACAAGCTGTTTTATCGCCTTTAGTTGCTCCAATTAGCCCATCAACTTCTGGAGAAACTACTATTTCACCATCCCCTCAAAGTACTACTTCTTCTCCTTCTCCTTCTCCTCATGAGCATGGTCATGGTCATGGCCATCATCACCATGGTCATAGAGGTCATCATCATGGTCAACCAGCTGCACCAGCTTCTTCTCCTAAAATTTCAAGTGAAGCTCCTGAATCTGAATGATATTTTTTATCTTTTATGTAGTACCCTATATAAAAGGGTTATAAAGATAGATCAAGATTATTAAAGAAGTTAAAAAGGAAAAAAAGATGTTTCATTTGAAATTCTAGAAAGGATGTTTTGTTATTGATTAGAATGAAAATCATTTCCATGTTGAAACGAGTTCATTGACCCAAATATTTTCAATTTCCTTGGATTATGAATAACGCCAATTGGAATGCTATATTCTTGCTTGGATTTCTTAAAAATATCTAGATATAATAATTTACTTGGATTTTGTTTTTTATTTTTCGTAATCCTTTCAATGAATCAAATTTATAAATTGGCTATTGATGTAGTAATTAATTTAATTATTATCGATATTAGCGAATATTCTCAGAATATTCTCCGTATATTAGAATCCTAAGTTACCTTAATCATACATCTACCATTATTGCAAAATATACGGAGAATATTCTGAGAATATTCGCTAATAGTCGAGTATCACATCGACCTTCACTGGGAAAAGGGGAAAAAATTATCAAATATACCCTTGAACTATTTGAAATAGGTCAACTTTACCATTCATTATGTTTTTTGCACGAAATATCCTCGACGTTAGTCCACTAGCTTAAAATACCTTTAACTACCCAAATAGTTTAAAAATATCTCTCTACTAAGGGTTGCTCCATAACAAGGGAAAAGTATCAAAATTTTCCAATTTTATTGACATAACAAATCATGGCTATTGCCTATTGAAATAAATCGACAAAATTGACTTAATTTGGTTCCAATATTTAAAATTAGCTTAATTGATTTAGTTTCCTTTTAAAGAAAAAATAACTCAAATCGAACCATGAACACTGTAGGTAAAAATTGGTGTATCTGAAAGGTTAAACAAGAAGGTACGCTGAGTCGAGAGATGACTCTCTGTCTTTAAGATAAAATTGCCCCGTATAAGAGCAACCTTCTAGTACTTTAAACCTGAGGACTTCATACTCATAAAACTATAATTGAGTATTCAAGAGGTCAATGCGGGAAAGATCTAACCCAACTGGGAAGGACCATATAGAGCCAAAGCTAACGCTGAGGAGCTGAAGAGCGAACAAGCTTCAGACCGTAGAAGGATAACTCCTCCCTTCCAACTGGAGTGCAGCTCACTTGAAGCGCTACTACATCTAAAGAAGATTATGACTGTACACTCTTACCTCACTTGTCAATACTTCATTTTTTTTTACTATTTGAATGATGACTACAGACTCCCGAAAGTCTAAACTGAGAACACCAGATGTTCCATGCCAGGAAAGTCAAAATATTTAGACCGAAATGTTAGAGTCTCCTTTATCTAAAAATGCTCGTATAACCCATCCTTGTGTTTTCATTTTTCAGGAACAAGATCAAAGGGAAAATACGCCCATTATAGGCATGACACTGGACATTGAAGGGACAAGATCATCTTAAATGAAAGTTGCAAAACAAGTGCCTAAGTTTTGATGCTTCAAACTCGGACACTAGGAGGACTATATGGTACAACAAATCTAAGAAACTCAACGAGGTCGAAAAGCCCAACTAAGCCTAAAGTTTGATTCGATCCAACTGTAAAGATATCCTCGTGCACATAAAACATTATAGAATACTGATTGTGAGGGCAGAGCGCATATTTTAGGATTGGTAAAAGGCCATCTTATTGTATAACAACAGTCCGGTAGCGGCCAAATTTACTCGAATTAATTCCAAAAGCCTAATGAAACCAGCCAAGTTTTTAACAAAGCCTCACAGTACAACTAATACTAGGTACAAATTAGTACCTTCCAGATTATAATACCCCATAATGTGTTCGGTCAATTACATGACCATCATGTTATACTTTGTTGGAAACTGAAAATTAAGGTACAATACTTCCAGTGTGAGCTTTTAATACAACAACATACCAGTTAAGTCCCACAATATGAGGTATGGGAAAGGTAGAGTGTACACAGACCTTACCTCTACCTTGGTAGGTTGAGCGACTGTTTCCGAGAGACCCTCAGCTCAAGACAAAGGACAAACCCAAGCAAAGTAAGACATACAAAGTGCGTAAGTCATGACAGCGTATTCTGAAAAAAGAAAGAAGAAAAAATAAGCAATAGCTAATGCAAGTAAATAAGACAAACAAAATACACATAGTAGTATAAATCAAACAATAAGGGACTATAAGTCAATATGATAGGCTAAGTGATCCTAAAATAATAATACTATAACTACAAGTTTGTAAGCGTAGGTAGGACTACGTTAGACTATCTACTATCCTTCTACCCTAATACGTGTCCTCAATAACCCCCTATCTAAGGTCATGTCCTCAGTGAGTTGCACCTGTGCCATATCCCATCTAATCACTTCTCCCCAATACTTCATCGGCCTACCTCTACCCCTCTTGTACCCGTCCATAACCAACATTTCACACCTCCACATTGGGCATTTATGTCTCTCCTATACACGTGTTTGAACCATCTCAACCTAGCTTCTCGCCTCTTATCCTCCACCGACACGACTCCAGCTCTGTCTCTGATATCATAATTTCTAATTCTATCCCTCTTTGTATTCCCACACATCTATCTTAGCATCTTCATCTCTGCAACTTTCATCTATTCGATGCGTGTAGTCTTTATCGGCCAACACTCCAGATGCGAGCCTCTATTTCATCCACCCAAACCCAATACAACGTGTGACATCGTCATCAATCTCTCAATTCCATTGGATAATAAACCCGAGGTACTTGAAGCTCCCTTTCTTTGAAATGACCTAGGTACCAAGCCTCACCTTCACGACTGTCTCAAGGTCGATCCTGTCATTGAACTTGCACTCCAAGTATTCTGTCTTAATCCTACTCAGCCTGAACTCTTTAGACTCCAGAGTTTGTCTCCAAACCTCCATCTTAGCGTTCACTTCACTGCGGATCTCATCAATCAGGACTATGTCATCTGCGAATAATATACACTATGGCACCTCCCCTTAGATTTGTCGCGTCAGTCCATCCATCACCAAGGTAAATAGGAATGAGTTAAGAGTTGATCCCTGATGCAGCCACATCATCACTGGGAAGTGCTCCGAGTCTCCTCCTATTGTTTATACCCTGGTCATGGCTCCATCATACATATCCTTAATTGCTCTAGTGTATGACACATGTACACTTCTAACCTCCAAACATCCCCATAGAACCTCACTAGAAACTTTGTCATATACCTTCTCGAGGTCGATGAAAACCAAATGTAAGTCTCTCTTCCTCTCCCTATATCGCACCACCAACCTCCTAATAAGATAGATGGCATCCGTAGTCGACCGCCCAAAGCATGAATCCAAAGCGCTTCTTGGAGATAGACACTCCTCTTGAGTTTCAGTGACTCAGAACCCTTTTTGAGGGTCATTTACGAATTAGATGGAGGTTAAGAAGGTTTATGGAGGGTTGTAAGTCATTTGGATTAAAGTAGACATTGCTCGACAAAGTTTGACAAAGATAGGACAATACTCGCCACCCTCCTTCCAATATATGCGGTGGAGGATGCGACTGCATATGCCCATATACGATGCATAACCTCCCGCATATGGGAGGAAGCGGGCTGCCAATTTAAAGCCTAATCTTGAACTTTCATTCAAAATATTGCATATTCGACCCCCTTTATCCCTAGATGCATCCAAACCCTCTCTCAAGTTCTATACACCATTGAAGAACTATTCAATAAGCTTGTGATGAGAATTTCCCCTCAAGAAGCTTGGATCATCTTGAAACCACCTCTTGATTGTTGAGAATAACTTGGAAGTCTTGGCGAATTGAAGAAAGCCTTGGTATGAATGATCTCTTGGATGGGTTAAGGTAATTCTTGCAACTCTTAATGTTTTTAAGATTCTCTTAACTTAGAGTAATCTCCTAGAAAAAATAATCTATGAGAAGTTAAGTTAAACTCTATGATTGAGACATATTGGTTGTTGTGTTGGTTTAGTGGAGTTCTTGAAGAAAGTGTGGACTTGATCTTGTACAACATGACTTATAGTAATCTTGGGATTGTATTAAGTGTTGATTGAAGGATTATTATAACTTGATTGTTATGAAAACAAGATAAAAAGATTGTGCACACTAAGTGTTCAATAGAATGTCACAATAATGAAATCTTGCAACTAATGAGTTGACTCTTAGATTATCAACTCCGATTTGATTCGAATCATCTCTACTGTGTAGATTATCATTCGTAGAACATATGAGGATGTGCGAGCTATCATTGTCCAGCTAATAAAGGTATGTTGAGGCTAACTTTTCTTCCTGTTCGGCATTACCCGTGAATGATCGTAACAAGAATGAGCTTCCCTCCATAACAAACTCTACTCTTAAATTTGAATTTGTAAATGTCTTCATTTTCCGTTAAAGTACTTTATGTCTCACGTTCTCCCTTGTCGGGAGCATTTCTCCATAACTTGATACCGTTTCTTATTGTATGACCTCTTATGGTTCTTGTTGACTCTACAACAGTTGATACAAACATAGTTACATAACGATAATCGGAGGGTAACAACCCTGAGTCACTCTAATCAGATCCATGAGGTCCTTCTGAGTAATTTCATGCATTGTATACATATGTACTTATTTTATGACACTGAGCCAAACTATAGTCTATCGAGCAGGCATTTATATGTGCACACCACTGCAGTTGGGTAGTTTATGATGATAACAGCCCCAAAGAGCGACTTAATAATGATAAGATAGCCCCGATGAGTAGCATATATGCATACCTTCTTTTTTTTACCCCTTATATTGGAGGATCTATACATACATATGAGTTTTTAAAGGAAAGTATGCATATCCTTTGCCCACAGAGACATTAAGAGTACAAATTGTTTCTTTATTACTCTATTTACAAGTAATGCACTCATTTATAGTTTCAGCCTTACATATTCTCTACATTATTTTGTACTGACGTTCCTTTGCTGGAGGCACTACGTTTCATGCCCGCAGGTACAGATAGACACACAAGCGATCCCTCACAGTAGGCGACTCGACTCAGCTGCAGATTATCATGCTCTTTTCTTTCGGAGTTGTCTAGTGAGTTGTTAGGTAATGGTTGTTGCATGTATATGTACACAGTTTGGGTATGGCGAGGCCCTGTCCTGACCTGATGATGTTCATGCACTTCTTAGAGGCTTGTGGACAGTTGTCTTGTTTATAGCATTCGTGTATAGCCTTGCCGGCCTTTTAGTGGATCTGTTTTGCTTATGTCGCCTTTGTTGAGCCTTGGTATGTATATATATGTATCTTGGGCCTCTTCTGTTTGCAGGTTGATATGTCATCTGATTGTATAATCATTGTTTAGAGGCCTTGTCGGCTCATGTATCGTTAATTATGCCACATATATTATGACAGGTATGCTCGGGCCTTAGGGCATCGAATGACGGCACACCCCCAAGGTTGGGGTGTGACAAATTATTTTATTATATTTTAAAATAAAACCAAAAGAAAAACCATGTGACTGTATAATGTTATGCCAATTTCTTTTTCTATAAAGTGGATGGAGATGGAGAAGGATTAGGCTTATGGCATGATTTCTGGTTGGTAATGATTGAGGTGAACTCGATATTGCAATGGTAGACATTTGATGTTTGGATGACCAGACGACAACTGAAGGGGCTTCAAACGAAGAGAGAAACTGAGGGAAAAAAAAGAGAAACAATGACTAGGGTTTTAAAATATAATTGGCTAAAGTTAGGCTAAATCAGATAACAAACAAGAACTTGGGCCTATATAGGCAAACTAGATACTCGATTGGTTCAAACTCGTAATTATCTCTAAAATAATGGGGTTGATCCTTAAGCCCATTTAATTACCACAAAAAGCACATATATCCATGGGTTTCAGTTAGTGTTTTCTTGGTTTCACACCAGGCTCCCCTTTTTTTATTCAATAATTTCAATCTCCTATTTTGAACATAATTAAATATTCTTTCTCGTCTATGTACATCCGAACCATATTATATAACTATTAACATATCTTAATAATATTTTTCTTAATCAGTCTTCTTCGTTGGTATAAAAATAAACATTTTCTATATTTGTTAGTGCGCTTAAAGTATTAAACTTTAAATTTTAATTTTTTTTTGAAGCTCTACATAAAGATTTTATGTACGAATTCACAGTCAAAGTTAAGAAGTTTGACTCTCAAAACCTAAATGGTGCTACATTAATTTGAAAGAAAAGAGTACAATTGGTATTTTTATATTAAATTTTAAACGTCCTTAAATATTCTTAGTAAAATTATTCGCCATTAATGCTTCTTTTAGTGTTATTAATGAACACACTAATAATCTAACAATGTGAACACAATTAAAATGTTTATTTTTAATAATGAAACTTTCAAAACTTATTCTACAATTTGAATTTTAACAAAGGTTATTAAACTTTAATGGGAATAAAACTCTAGTAAGATTGAGGCAATCTTAGCTTGATACTAAATATCCAATGAAAATTAGAAAAGAGAGACCAAAATTTAATCCCAAATGATCATGTCTCCCTATATAAGTCACTGTTTTCTTCACATTTTCTCACCACTGCAATAACATCATAATTCATTGATTTAGAAAAATGACCACTTCACATTATTTACTCCTTCATCTTTTCATTGGCCTTTTCTTTCTCTCAACTCCAACTCTCTCCAGAAACATACTTCGGGAAGATACTCCAATCGCCCCTTCTCCTAGCGAAGATACTTCAACAACTGTTTTATCGCCTTTAGTTGCTCCAATTAACCCATCAACTTCTGGAGAAACTACTATTTCACCATCCCCTCAAAGTACTACTTCTTCTCCTTCTCCTTCTCCTCATGAGCATGGTCATGGTCATGGCCATCATCACCATGGTCATAGAGGTCATCATCATGGTCAACCACCGCACCTGACCTTCTTCTCCTAAAATTTCAAGTGAAGCTCCCGAATCGAATGATATTTTTTATCTTTTATGTAGTACCCTATATAAAAGGGTTATAAAGATAGATCAAGATTATTAAAGAAGTTAAAAAGGAAAAAAAGATGTTTCATTTGAAATTCTAGAAAGGATGTTTTGTTATTGATTAGAATGAAAATCATTTCCATGTTGAAACGAGTTCATTGACCAAAATATTTTCAATTTCCTTGGATTATGACTAACGCCAATTGGAATGCTATAATCTTGCTTGAATTTCTTAAAAATATCTAGATATAATAATTTACTTGGATTTTGTTTTTCAATTGTCGTAATCCTTTCAATGAATCAAATTTAAAAATTGGCTATTGATATAGTAATTAATTTAATTATTGTCGAGTATCACATCGACCTTCACTGGGACAAGGGGAAAATGTTACCAAATCCTTGAACTATTTGAAATAGGTCAACTTTACCATTCATTATGTTTTTTGCACGAAATATCCTCGGCGTTAGTCAACCAGCTCAAAATACCTTTAACTACCCAAATAGTTTAAAAATCTCTCTCTACTAAGGGTTGCTACATAACAAGGGAAAAGTACTAAAATTTTCCAATTTTATTGACACAACAAATCATGGCTATTGCCTATTGAAATAAACCGACAAAATTGACTTAATTTGTTTGATTTGGTTCCAATATTTAAACTCGGCTTGATTGATTTAGTTTCATTTTAAAGAAAAAACAACTCAAATCGAACCATGAACATTGTAGGTAAAAATTGGTGTATCTGAAAGGTTAAACAAGAAGGTACGTTGAGTCGAGAGATGACTCTCTGTCTTTAAGATAAAATTGCCCCGTATATATGCTTTTACGGTGATGGAAAATAGTCTCCCAAGATAAAACAACAACAATCAACTATATAAATCAAATAAAGTTGATTATAGCAAAGAATATATATATAACAGATTGCTGAAGAAGAGATGATTATTTATGTATTTTGTGTTTCTGTTTTTCATATAGAACAAAAGATTTTTTGTTGTGTTTCTAAACTGAACAATAATGTTCAATTTAGAGTTGAAGAGGAGGGCCGTTGCAACAATTCTATAATCTTCCGAACCGTTGCAACATTTTCAAAATTTTCGGGGGCAAAGTGTAAATAAAAACACTTTAGGGATGAAGAAAAAAATTCCGGAAGAGAGACCATAGCCCGAGATCGAGCAAATGTGACGGCCGGGCGGGCGGCGCGGCGGCGCGTGTGTGGGGCTTAGCCCCGAACCCAAGCTTACCTAGGTCCTCCATCTCTTAACACATGGGTTACCCCTTGGGGTTCAAACCCTTACTAAAAAATAGAACTTATATAGTGCTCAATCCTTCCATCTTCTACGTATGTGGGAGATTGGTTATTTTGCCAAACAATCAGTCTATTCATGTGTCAAACACCTTACTTTGTGTACCAATATCTCTTTCATTAATTAACAAAATTTGATGATACTTGGCACTAATATCATCTACTCATTTAGTAGATTAGGCATGTGTGAATAAATGATGTTTTCGACATGCTTAGCCCATGTGTTTAAGTCACTAAAGATGAGAAAAACTCAATCCCACATAGTTAAATTTCCAACAATCCCCTCTTGAAAGAGAATTGGTGCACACAGGATGCCTTAGTTCAGCAATCTTTCCGCGGAAAGATATTGCATCAGGAAAGGTAGCTTTCAGCTTTGAACATTCCTTAGTCGATTCCCATCGGATTTACTTACTGCGCGGTGAACGTGATGTCTTGAACGGTCAGCGTTTAGTGTAAACCAAGATAATGATATCAACACAATAACTCCCCTTACTCATTTCTTCTTATAGTTTTGTCCATTATGGCCATGGACAACTCTTGGGTTCTTAAGCGCGTACATTTGAAGCAGCCTGTCTTCACACTTAAATAGGTGATCTCCTATAAGGTATTCTGCTATACCCCACTCGCAAGTGTTAGAAATCATTAAAAGTCTTAGAACTTATCCTTTACCCATTATGCAGGTAGCACTTAATGTCTATCGCAGGAACAACTTTGGAATTATATTTCTTTAAATAATAATAATCCAAAGTGCTCTTACTTCAAATGAAGCGCTAAAACTGAACCTCTACAGTTTAGTTGTCCCATTGAACCAAATTTTTGGGATCTCCAGTTAGTAAGGTTGGGTTAACACCATAAAGATTCTTATTGTTTGTGTTTTAATCCCATTCCCCCTAGACAGGCAGAATAGTTGATCTTTGGGTAAGCCTTTAGTTAATGGATTCGCTATATTATCCTTTGATTTGATGTAATCAATGGAAATGACACCCATGGTGATCAACTTCCTAACGGTCTTACGTCTCCGATGAATATGTTTAGACTTACCGTTGTACATACAGTTCCGTGCCCTTCCCAAAGCCGATTACCTATCACAGTGAATCATCACCGAAGGTACGGGTTTATCCCAACTAGGGATATCCTCTAAGAAGTCGTGAAGCCATTCTGCTTCTTCTCCTTCTTTATACAAAGCAGTAAATTCTAATTCCATCGTGGATCGGGCGATGCATGTTTTCTTAGAGGTCTTCCAAGACACAACCCCACCACCAATTGTGAAAACATACCCACTGATGGATTTGGTGTTCTTTATGTCCGATATCCAGTTTGCATCACTTTATCCTTCCAATACGGCTGGATATCTTGAATAATGTAATTTGTAAGCCTGCTAATATTTCAGATATCATAGTATCCGATTTAACGCCTTCCAGTGACCATTTCCAGGAGTATGAGTAAACCTAGCCAACTTATTGACTGGATAAGCGATATCGGGTCGGGTGGAGTTTGTAATGTACATTAAACTACTAATGACCTGCGCATATCGTTCTTGGGATACGGGTGCACCACGATTTTATCAATTCTACGATTCATATCCATTTGTGACTTCATAGGGGGACTGTCAAATACATCAAAATTCCTCAAAATATCTTCAATGTAATGAGATTAAGATAAAACAAGTCTGTCAGATGTCATAGAAATCTTATTTCATAAGATTACATCTGCAATACCCATATCCTTCATGTCGAAACATTATTTCAACATATTCTTGGTTTCCATGATCAAGTTTAGACTACTTCCGGTGATGAGCATGTCATCTACGTAAAGACATATCGTGACAAATGAGTCAGAGTTCCCCTTTATATAGATACATTTACCACATTCATTTATGGAGAAACCTTTTGATAAAAAAGTATTGTCAAACTTTTCATGCCATTGTTTTAGGGCTTGTTTGAATCCGTACAGAGACTTAACAAGTCGATATACTTTCTTTTCTTGTCCTGGAATCATATACCTCTCGGGTTGTTCCATGTATATTTCCTCTTCCAACTCTCCATTTAGGAATGTTGTCTTAACATCCATTTGATGTATCTCAAGGTCACGCAAAGCATCAATGGCTTTGAATACCCTTATGGACGTTAATCTAGACATATGGGAGTATGTGTCGAAGTAATCGAGGCCTACCTTTTGTCTGTAGCCTTTGACTACTAATCGGGCCTTATACTTGTCAATAGTTCCATCTGCTTTATACTTTATTTTGAGTATCCACTTACAACCCAAAGGTTTGCTTCCCGGAGGAAGATCAGCCATTTTCCAAGTATGGTCTTGCATGATGGAATCTATTTCGCTTTCTATAGCTTCTTTCCAAAGCGGTGCTTCTGGAGTTGACAATTCTTCCTTAATTGTCCTCGGTTCATTTTCAACCATATAGGTTAGAAAGTCTGGACCAAAGGATTTGTCCTTTTTGTCCCTTTTGCTCCGTCTTTGTTCAACCTCTGGAACCCCTAAGTTTTGTAGGTCTGGAATATTAAGTTTCGGATAGTCAGGAACTTCTGAGTCCTATAGATCTGGAACATCTAGTTCCGAATAATCAGAAACTCCCGGGTCTTGTTGATTTTGAGCATTTTGTTCATAACTTCATTTGCGCGAAATTATTTCTTTTTCCTTTCGAGGGAAGATTTGTTCAAAGAATTCAACATTCCTTGATTCCATGATCGTACCCTCGTGGATATTAGGTATCTCTAACTTATACACTAAGAAGCGATAAGCACTAATGTTATTTACATATCCGGTGAATATGCAATCTACAATCTTAGGTCCAATTTTGACATGTTTTGGTTTAGGTACTTCGACCTTTGCCAAACAGCCCCACACTTTTAAATATTTGTAAGTGAGTTTCTTTCCTTTCCATGATTCATATGGAGTTTTATCCTTACGCTTATGCGGAACTCTATTGAGAATTGTATTAGTGGTAAGAATCGCTTCACACCACATGTTTTGGGCTAAACCGGAATTGATAAGTAAAACATTCATCATTTCCTTTAACGTACGATTTTTGCGTTCGGCGCGTGCCGTTAGACTAAGGCGAGTAAGGAGTGGTTGTTTGATGAACAATGTCGAATTGAGCACATAATTCTTCAAACAAAGTTGCTACGTATTATCCCCCTCTATCACTACGAATTGCCTTAATCCGTAGGTTTAGCTGATTTTAAATTTCTGCTTTGTAACGTTTAAACGCTTCAAACGCTTCATCTTTACTTTTCAACAAGTAAACATAACAATACCTTGTACCATCATCAATGAAAGTCATAAAGTACTTGTTCCCCCCTCTAGTTTGCACAAACTTTAAATCACATATGTCGTTGTGAATAAGTTCTAGAGGAGTGATTTTCTTTCGACTGAATAGAAAGATGATTTGGTTAATTTTGCCTCTACACACACCTCACATTTATGTTGAGGGTTTATGTCAAAGGAAGGCAACAATTCTAACTTTACTAACTTTTGAATGGATTTGTAGTTAACGTGTCCCAATCTATGATACCATAAATTAGATGACTCAAGCAAGTAGGTAGAAGGCTTTATTTCATTAGATGAACGGATTAAAGACATAGAATTCATTTTGAAGAGGTTGTCACACGTGAAGCCCCTTTCTAAAAACATACCATTCTTAATTATTACAAATTTATTGGACTCAAAAACTAATCTAAAGCCAGCCTGGACCAACAATGGCCCTAAAACCAAGTTCTTGCGGATGTCAGGCACGTGCATCACTTCATTCGTAGTAAGTTCTTTGCCAGAAGTCATTTTGAGGACAACCTTTCCAACCCCTTACACTTCGAGGTATCATCGTTTCCCATGAACAACTTTTTGCCCGAGATTGGGACGTAAGAGGAGAATGCACTCTTGTTAGAACAGATGTGACAGGTTACACCTGTGTCTATCCACCATTGCCTTGGATTCTCCACCAGATTTGCCTATAACACTACAGTCGAGAAATCCACAATCATGTCGTCAAGGTTCGAAGGATCATCCTTGTCTTGCACAACATTAGCCTTGGCCTTGCCTTTGTTCTTGGCTTCTTCCTTCGCGATCGCTTCGCGGTTTGCGGCGCTCTTTGATCATATGGCCAGGATTTCCACACGGTGACGGCAGTTTCCTTTGAACTTCTCTATCATTTGACTTTTGCCATCTCCCCGGTACTTGTGCTTTTTTTTGGTGTTTCCCTTCGAATCAACCGATTCGCCTTCTCCTCCATTGATCGCTTTACCTTTGATGTAACCCTTTTATTGTCCTCCGTATTTGCGCTTGATGATAATGTCTTCAAACCCCATTTATTTCATCTTTAGTTTGAGATAACTCATGAATTCGTTCCATGAGGGAGGCAATTTCTCAATCAAAGACGCAACCGTAAACTCGCTCATTTGGCTTTATTCCTTCCAAATCCAGATGATGAATAATCATTTGAAACTCATGAATTTGGGACATCACTGATTTACCATCCACCATTTGAAATTTCAGAAACTTTCCAATGATGAATTTCTTAGTACCCGCATCCTGTGCACTGTACTTTTTCTTGAGTTTTTCCCACAACTCCTTTGTTATCTTCAGCAATACACAGTATAGAGTGAATCCGACAGACCGTTCAGAATGCAATTTTTACACATGAAATCACTATGATTCCAGGCATCCAATGTTAACTTCAGGGCATTTGTGACCTGGATATCGTCGCCCACTTCAGTCATTGTGTTAAACTGAGTGTCTACTGCATCCCCACCAGAAGGAGGGTCTTTTGTCAGAAAGCGTGACAGTTTCAACGTAGTAAGATAGAACAACATCTTTTGAAATTCGTACCTAAAACTTTTTTTCTGGACGTTCGCTTTGGAAACTGGCAGGAGTAGGGAGAACAACATTTCCTTGAGTAGCAACAGCAGAACAAAAGCAATGACTGAAACAAACATCTTTCGAACACTTAGAAAATTTAGTCTTAAATTGTAGGTAAAAATTGGTGTATTTGAAAGGTTAAACAAGCAGGTAGGCTGAGTCGAGAGATGGCTCTGTCTTTAAGAAATTTTTTTCATGTATAGATGCTTTTTACGGTGATGGATAATAGTCTTCCAAGATAAAACAACAACAATCAACTATACAAAGCAAATAAAGTTGATTCTAGCGAAGAAATAATTATAGAACAGTATTGTCAAGAGGAGAGGATTATTTCGTATTTTGTATTTCGTCTTATGTACGTAATGTAAGAGTTTTTGTTGTGTTTCTAAACTGAACATTAATGTTCAATTTATAGTTGAATAGGAGGGCCGTTGCAACATTTCAAAATCTTCCGAACCGATGTAACGTTTTTGAAATCTTCAGGGCCAAACTGTAAATAAAAAACACTTCAAGGACCAAAATGAAAATTCGGAAGACAGCTCGTGGACAGTGACCCCTGCTCGAGCCTGAGCCCGGACAGGACCAGGCTGGCGGCGCCCGTGCGGGGCTTATCCACAAACCCAAGCTTACCTAGGTCCTCCCTCTTCTTAACACATGGATTACCCCTTGAGGTCCCAAATCCTTACTCAAAAATAGAGCTTATATAGTGCTCAATCCTTCCATCTTCTACCTATGTGGGAGATTGGTTATTTTGCCAAACAATCCATCTATTCTTGTCTCAAATACCTTACTTTGTGTACCAATATCTCTTTCATTTCTTAACAAAATTTGACGATACTTGGCACTAATATCATCTACTCATTTAGTAGATTAGGCATGTATGAAGAAACGATGTTTCCGACATACGGGGCCTACGTGTTTAAGTCACTAAAGATGAGAAAAACTCAATCCTACATAGTTAAATTTCCAACAAACACTTCTCGTACTGACTAATCTGGATTTGCGTTGAGAAGTCTTACTTTAGGGGTAAATCCCTCTCAATAAAAGTAATTTTATTCTGATTCGATGCCTCTAATTAAGGATATAGGAGGACTGACCACATTATTACATTTGTTTATGGTCATAAGTTATACATCTATCTAGCCAGTATTGTGAACACAAATAAATATACCATAATCTTTTAAATAATGTTTTCATAATTAAGAAAAATAATTGAAATAAAAACATAGAACCATAAAATAACAGACTTTTTTTCTTGTACTTGTCTTGACTGATTATTTCTCCAAATGGGTGGAAGTAGGAGCTTCCTCCAAAATTTGAGAAAGGGAAGTCGTCAACTTCATAACAATGAATATTATCTGATTGTATGGCATCCCGAAGGAAATTTCCTGCAACAACAACGCTAATTTTTTGGTGCAAAGGTGACCAAGTTATTCGAAGTTTGGAAGATCAAGAGAATTACTTTAACACCATACCATCCAGGAGAAAAATGGGCAGACAGAGTCATCGAATAAGACCCTGAACAACTAGTTGAAGAAAAAGTTAGTGGAGGCTAAGGGAAGATGGTCGGAAGAGTGTCCAAGAGTCTTATGGGCATATTGAACGACGGCAAACACGAGCACTAGAGAAAGTTCATTCTCACTTGTATATGAGACAACGGCATTGATCCCAATTAAGTCATATAACAAAGTTTAAGATACGCTCATGCAACCAAAGACTCTAACAACCAAGTAATGACTACCGGCTTAGATATTATAGCGGGACGCCGAGAGATGGCACATATCTGGATGGCTACACAAAAGCAAAGGATAAAAAAATATTGCAATATAAGACCAACCTTCTAGTACTTTAAACTTGAGGTCTTCATACTCATAAAAGTATAATTGAGTATTCAAGAGGTCAATGCGGGAAAGATCTAACCCAACTGGGAAGGACCATATAGAGCCAAAGCCAACGCCGAGAGCTGAAGAGCGTACAAGCTTCAGACTGCAGAAGGATAACTCCTCCCCTCCAACTGGAGTGCAGCTCACTTGAAGCGCTACTACATCTGAAGAAGATTATGACTGTACACTCTTTCCTCACTTGCCAATACTTCATTCTTTTACTTTTTTTACTATTTGAATGATGACTACAGACTCCCGAAAGTCTAAACTGAGAACACCAGATGTTCCATGCCAGAAAGTCAAAAAATTTACACCGAAATGTTAGAGTCTCCTTTATCTAAAAATGCTGATATAGCCCATCCTTGTGTTTTCATTTTTCAGGAACAAGATCAAAGGGAAAATACGCCCATTATTGGCATGACACTGGACATTGAAGGGATAAGATCATCTTAAATGAAAGTTGCAACAAGGCTAAGAAACTCAACGAGGTCGAAAAGCCCAACTAAGCCTAAAGTTTGATTCGATCCAACTGCAAAGATATCCTCGTGCACATAAAACATAACAGTAATACTTCTTGTGAGGGCAAGAGCGCATGTTTTAGGATTGGTAAAAGGCCATTTTATTATATAACAACAGTCCGTAGCGGCCAAATTTACTCGAATTAATTCCAAAAGCCTAATGAAACCAGCCTAAGTTTTTAACAAAGCCTCACAAGACAACTAATACTAGGTACAAATTAGTACCTTCCAAATTATAATACCCCATAATGTGTTCGGTCAATTACATAACCATCGTGTTATACTTTGCTGGAAACTAAAAATTAAGGCACAATCCTTCCAATGTGAGCTTTTAATACAACAACATACTAGTGAAGTCCCACAATATGGTGTCTGGAAAAGGTAGAGTGTACACAGACCTTACCTCTACCTTGGTAGGTAGAGTGGTTATTTCCAAGAGACCCACAGCCCAAGACAAAGGACAAGCCTAAGCAAAGTAAGACATACAAAGTGCGTAAGTCATGACAGCGTATTCTGAAAAGAGAAAGAAGCAAAAATAAGCAATAGCTAATGCAAGTAAATAAGACAAACAAAATACACATAGTAGTATAAATCAAACGACAAGGGACTATAAGACAATATGATAGGCTAAGCGATCCTAAAATAATAATACTACAACTACAAGTTTGTAAGCGTAGGTAGGACTACACTGGACTACCTACTATCCTTCTACCCTAATATGTGTCCTTAATAACCCCCTATCTAAGGTCATGTCCTCGTGAGTTGCACCCGTGCCATATCCCATGTAATCACTTCTTCCCAATACTTCCTCACCTACCTCTACCCCTCTTGTACCCGTCCATAACCAACCTTTCACACATCTTCACCGGGCATTTATGTCTCTCCTCTACACGTGTTTGAACCATCTAAACCTAGCTTCTCGCATCTTATCTTCCACCGACACGACTCCGCATCCGTCTCGATATCATAATTTCTAATTCTATCCCTCTTTGTATTCTCACACATCTATCTTAGCATCTTCATCTCTCGCAAATTTCATCTATTCGATATGTGAAGTCTTGACCGGCCAACACTCCGATGCGAGCCTCTATTTCATCCACCTCGACCCAATACGATGTGTGACATCGTAATCAATATGTCAATTCCATTGGATAATAAACCCGAGGTACTTGAAGCTCTCTTTATTTGGAATGACCTAGGCACCAAGCCTCACATTCATGCCCTGTCTCAAGGTAGCTCCCGACATTGAACTTGCACTCCAAGTATTCTATTTTGATCCTACTCACTCGAACTCTTTAGACTCCGTAGTCCGTCACCAAACCTCCATCTTAGCGTTCACTTCATCGCGGATCTCATCAATCAGACTATGTCATCTGCGAATAATATACACTATGGCACCTCCCCTTAGATTTGTCGCGTCAGTCCATCCATCACCAAGGTAAATAGGAATGAGTTAAGAGTTGATCCCTGATGCAGCCACATCATCACTGGGAAGTGCTCCGAGTCTCCTCCTATTGTTTATACCCTGGTCATGGCTCCATCATACATATCCTTAATTGCTCTAGTGTATGACACATGTACACTTCTAACCTCCAAACATCCCCATAGAACCTCACTAGAAACTTTGTCATATACCTTCTCGAGGTCGATGAAAACCAAATGTAAGTCTCTCTTCCTCTCCCTATACTGCACCACCAACCTCCTAATAAGATAGATGGCATCTGTAGTCGACCGCCCCAGCATGAATCCAAACTGCTTCTTGGAGATAGACACTCCTCTTGAGTTTCAGTGACTCAGAACCCTTTTTGAGGGTCATTTACGAATTAGATGGAGGTTAAGAAGGTTTATGGAGGGTTGTAAGTCATTTGGATTAAAGTAGACATTGCTCGACAAAGTTTGACAAAGATAGGACAATACTCTGCCACCCTCCTTCCAATATATGCGGTGGAGGATGCGACTGCATATGCCCATATACGATGCATAACCTCCCGCATATGGGAGGAAGCGGGCTGCCAATTTAAAGCCTAATCTTGAACTTTCATTCAAAATATTGCATATTCGACCCCCTTTATCCCTAGATGCATCCAAACCCTCTCTCAAGTTCTATACACCATTGAAGAACTATTCAATAAGCTTGTGATGAGAATTTCCCCTCAAGAAGCTTGGATCATCTTGAAACCACCTCTTGATTGTTGAGAATAACTTGGAAGTCTTGGCGAATTGAAGAAAGCCTTGGTATGAATGATCTCTTGGATGGGTTAAGGTAATTCTTGCAACTCTTAATGTTTTTAAGATTCTCTTAACTTAGAGTAATCTCCTAGAAAAAATAATCTATGAGAAGTTAAGTTAAACTCTATGATTGAGACATATTGGTTGTTGTGTTGGTTTAGTGGAGTTCTTGAAGAAAGTGTGGACTTGATCTTGTACAACATGACTTATAGTAATCTTGGGATTGTATTAAGTGTTGATTGAAGGATTATTATAACTTGATTGTTATGAAAACAAGATAAAAAGATTGTGCACACTAAGTGTTCAATAGAATGTCACAATAAGGAAATCTTGCAACAAATGAGTTGACTCTTAGATTATCAACTCCGATTTGATTCGAATCATCTCTACTGTGTAGATTATCATTCGTAGAACATATGAGGATGTGCGAGCTATCATTGTCCAGATAATAAAGGTATGTTGAGGCTAACTTTTCTTCCCGTTCGGCATTACCCGTGAATGATCGTAACAAGAATGAGCTTCCTCCATAACAAACTCTACTCTTAAATTTGAATTTGTAAATGTCTTCATTTTCCGTTAAAGTACTTTATGTCTCACGTTCTCCCTTGTCGGGAGCATTTCTCCATAACTTGATACCGTTTCTTATTGTATGACCTCTTATGGTTCTTGTTGACTCTACAACAGCTTGATACAAACATAGTTACATAACGATAATCGGAGGGTAACAACCCCGAGTCACTCTAATCGATCCATGAGGTCCTTCGAGTAATTTCATGCATTGTATACATATGTACTTATTTTATGACACCGAGCCAAACTATAGTCTATCGAGCAGTGCATTTATATGTGCACACCACCGCAGCTTGGGTAGTTTATGATGATAATGTAGCCCCAAAGAGCGACTTAATAATGATAAGATAGCCCCGATGAGTAGCATATATGCATACCTTCTTTTTTTTACCCCTTATATTGGAGGATCTATACATACATATGAGTTTTTAAAGGAAAGTATGCATATCCTTTGCCCACAGAGACATTAAGAGTACAAATTGTTTCTTTATTACTCTATTTACAAGTAATGCACTCATTTATAGTTTCAGCCTTACATATTCTCTACATTAATTTGTACCGACGTTCCTTTGCCGGAGGCACTACGTTTCATGCCCGCAGTACGTATAGACACACAAGCGATCCCTCACGAGGCGACTCGACTCACCGCAGATTATCATGCTCTTTTCTTTCTGAGTTGTCTAGTGAGTTGTTAGGTAATGGTTGTTGCATGTATATGTACACAGCTTTGGGTATGGCGAGGCCCCGTCCCGACTCGATGATGTTCATGCACTTCTTAGAGGCTTGTGGACAGTTGTCTTGTTTATAGCATTCGTGTATAGCCTTGCCGGCCTTTTAGTGGATCTCGTTTTGCTTATGTCGCCTTTGTTGAGCCTTGGTATGTATATATATGTATCTTGGGCCTCTTCTCGTTTGCAGGTGTTGATATGTCATCTCGATTGTATAATCATTGTTTAGAGGCCTTGTCGGCTCATGTATCGTTAATTATGCCACATATATTATGACAGTATGCTCGGGCCTTAGGGCATCGAATGACGGCACACCCCAAGGTTGGGGTGTGACAAATTATTTTATTATATTTTAAAATAAAACCAAAAGAAAAACCATGTGACCGTATAATGTTATGCCAATTTCTTTTTCTATAAAGTGGATGGAGATGGAGAAGGATTAGGCTTATGGCATGATTTCGGTTGGTAATGATTGAGGTGAACTCGATATTGCAATGGTAGACATTTGATGTTTGGATGACCGACGACAATCGAAGGGGCTTCAAACGAAGAGAGAAACCGAGGGAAAAAAAGAGAAACAATGACTAGGGTTTTAAAATATAATTGGCTAAAGTTAGGCTAAATCGATAACAAACAAGAACTTGGGCCTATATAGGCAAACTAGATACTCGATTGGTTCAAACTCGTAATTATCTCTAAAATAATGGGGTTGATCCTTAAGCCCATTTAATTACCACAAAAAGCACATATATCCATGGGTTTCAGTTAGTGTTTTCTTGGTTTCACACCAGGCTCCCCTTTTTTATTCAATAATTTCAATCTCCTATTTTGAACATAATTAAATATTCTTTCTCGTCTATGTACATCCGAACCATATTATATAACTATTAACATATCTTAATAATATTTTTCTTAATCAGTCTTCTTCGTTGGTATAAAAATAAACATTTTCTATATTTGTTAGTGCGCTTAAAGTATTAAACTTTAAATTTTAATTTTTTTTTGAAGCTCTACATAAAGATTTTATGTACGAATTCACAAATCAAAGTTAAGAAGTTTGACTCTCAAAACCTAAATGGTGCTACATTAATTTGAAAGAAAAGAGTACAATTGGTATTTTTATATTAAATTTTAAACGTCCTTAAATATTCTTAGTAAAATTATTCGCCATTAATGCTTCTTTTAGTGTTATTAATGAACACACTAATAATCTAACAATGTGAACACAATTAAAATGTTTATTTTTAATAATGAAACTTTCAAAACTTATTCTACAATTTGAATTTTAACAAAGGTTATTAAACTTTAATGGGAATAAAACTCTAGTAAGATTGAGGCAATCTTAGCTTGATACTAAATATCCAATGAAAATTAGAAAAGAGAGACCAAAATTTAATCCCAAATGATCATGTCTCCCTATATAAGTCACTGTTTTCTTCACATTTTCTCACCACTGCAATAACATCATAATTCATTGATTTAGAAAAATGACCACTTCACATTATTTACTCCTTCATCTTTTCATTGGCCTTTTCTTTCTCTCAACTCCAACTCTCTCCGTAAACATACTTCGGGAAGATACTCCAATCGCCCCTTCTCCTAGCGAAGATACTTCAACAACTCGTTTTATCGCCTTTA
Source organism: Anisodus tanguticus (assembly GCA_034509755.1). Classification (NCBI taxonomy): domain Eukaryota; kingdom Viridiplantae; phylum Streptophyta; class Magnoliopsida; order Solanales; family Solanaceae; genus Anisodus; species Anisodus tanguticus. Next base: position 30,355,991 of record CM067558.1, read on the forward strand.
GTTGCTCCAATTAACCCATCAACTTCTGGAGAAACTACTATTTCACCATCCCCTCAAAGTACTACTTCTTCTCCTTCTCCTTCTCCTCATGAGCATGGTCATGGTCATGGCCATCATCACCATGGTCATAGAGGTCATCATCATGGTCAACCACCGCACCAGCCTTCTTCTCCTAAAATTTCAAGTGAAGCTCCCGAATCGAATGATATTTTTTATCTTTTATGTAGTACCCTATATAAAAGGGTTATAAAGATAGATCAAGATTATTAAAGAAGTTAAAAAGGAAAAAAAGATGTTTCATTTGAAATTCTAGAAAGGATGTTTTGTTATTGATTAGAATGAAAATCATTTCCATGTTGAAACGAGTTCATTGACCAAAATATTTTCAATTTCCTTGGATTATGACTAACGCCAATTGGAATGCTATAATCTTGCTTGAATTTCTTAAAAATATCTAGATATAATAATTTACTTGGATTTTGTTTTTCAATTGTCGTAATCCTTTCAATGAATCAAATTTAAAAATTGGCTATTGATATAGTAATTAATTTAATTATTGTCGAGTATCACATCGACCTTCACTGGGACAAGGGGAAAATATTACCAAATCCTTGAACTATTTGAAATAGGTCAACTTTACCATTCATTATGTTTTTTGCACGAAATATCCTCGGCGTTAGTCAACCAGCTCAAAATACCTTTAACTACCCAAATAGTTTAAAAATCTCTCTCTACTAAGGGTTGCTACATAACAAGGGAAAAGTACTAAAATTTTCCAATTTTATTGACACAACAAATCATGGCTATTGCCTATTGAAATAAACCGACAAAATTGACTTAATTTGTTTGATTTGGTTCCAATATTTAAACTCGGCTTGATTGATTTAGTTTCATTTTAAAGAAAAAACAACTCAAATCGAACCATGAACATTGTAGGTAAAAATTGGTGTATCTGAAAGGTTAAACAAGAAGGTACGTTGAGTCGAGAGATGACTCTCTGTCTTTAAGATAAAATTGCCCCGTATATATGCTTTTACGGTGATGGAAAATAGTCTCCCAAGATAAAACAACAACAATCAACTATATAAATCAAATAAAGTTGATTATAGCAAAGAATATATATAGAACAGATTGCTGAAGAAGAGATGATTATTTATGTATTTTGTGTTTCTGTTTTTCATATAGAACAAAAGATTTTTTGTTGTGTTTCTAAACTGAACAATAATGTTCAATTTAGAGTTGAAGAGGAGGGCCGTTGCAACAATTCTATAATCTTCCGAACCGTTGCAACATTTTCAAAATTTTCAGGGGGCAAAGTGTAAATAAAAACACTTTAGGGATGAAGAAAAAAATTCCGGAAGAGAGACCATAGCCCGAGATCGAGCAAATGTGACGGCCGGGCGGCGGCGGCGGCGCGTGTGTGGGGCTTAGCCCCGAACCCAAGCTTACCTAGGTCCTCCATCTCTTAACACATGGGTTACCCCTTGGGGTTCAAACCCTTACTAAAAAATAGAACTTATATAGTGCTCAATCCTTCCATCTTCTACGTATGTGGGAGATTGGTTATTTTGCCAAACAATCAGTCTATTCATGTGTCAAACACCTTACTTTGTGTACCAATATCTCTTTCATTAATTAACAAAATTTGATGATACTTGGCACTAATATCATCTACTCATTTAGTAGATTAGGCATGTGTGAATAAATGATGTTTTCGACATGCTTAGCCCATGTGTTTAAGTCACTAAAGATGAGAAAAACTCAATCCCACATAGTTAAATTTCCAACAATCCCCTCTTGAAAGAGAATTGGTGCACACAGATGCCTTAGTTCAAAGAATCTTTCCGCGGAAAGATATTGCATCAGAAAGGTAGCTTTCAGCTTTGAACATTCCTTAGTCGATTCCCATCGGATTTACTTATCGCGCGGTGAACGTGATGTCTTGAACGGTCAGCGTTTAGTGTAAACCAAGATAATGATATCAACACAATAACTCCCCTTACTCATTTCTTCTTATAGTTTTGTCCATTATGGCCATGGACAACTCTTGGGTTCTTAAGCGCGTACATTTGAAGCAAATTGTCTTCACACTTAAATAGGTGATCTCCTATAAGGTATTCTCGCTATACCCCACTCGCAAGTGTTAGAAATCATTAAAAGTCTTAGAACTTATCCTTTACCCATTATGCAGTGTAGCACTTAATGTCTATCGCAGAACAACTTTGGAATTATATTTCTTTAAATAATAATAATCCAAAGTGCTCTTACTTCAAATGAAGCGCTAAAACTGAACCTCTACAGTTTAGTTGTCCCATTGAACCAAATTTTTGGGATCTCCAGTTAGTAAGGTTGGGTTAACACCATAAAGATTCTTATTGTTTGTGTTTTAATCCCATTCCCCCTAGACAAAGCAGTAATAGTTGATCTTTGGGTAAGCCTTTAGTTAATGGATTCGCTATATTATCCTTTGATTTGATGTAATCAATGGAAATGACACCCATGGTGATCAACTTCCTAACGGTCTTACGTCTCCGATGAATATGTTTAGACTTACCGTTGTACATACAGTTCCGTGCCCTTCCCAAAGCCGATTACCTATCACAGTGAATCATCACCGAAGGTACGGGTTTATCCCAACTAGGGATATCCTCTAAGAAGTCGTGAAGCCATTCTGCTTCTTCTCCTTCTTTATACAAAGCAGTAAATTCTAATTCCATCGTGGATCGGGCGATGCATGTTTTCTTAGAGGTCTTCCAAGACACAACCCCACCACCAATTGTGAAAACATACCCACTGATGGATTTGGTGTTCTTTATGTCCGATATCCAGCTTTGCATCACTTTATCCTTCCAATACGGCCGGATATCTTGAATAATGTAATTTGTAAGCTCGCTAATATTTCGTATATCATAGTATCCGATTTAACGCCTTCCAAAGTTGACCATTTCCAGGAGTATGAGTAAACCTAGCCAACTTATTGACCGGATAAGCGATATCGGGTCGGGTGGAGTTTGTAATGTACATTAAACTACTAATGACCGCGCATATCGTTCTTGGGATACGGGTGCACCACGATTTTGTCAATTCTACGATTCATATCCATTTGTGACTTCATAGGGGGACCGTCAAATACATCAAAATTCCTCAAAATATCTTCAATGTAATGAGATTAAGATAAAACAAGTCGTCGATGTCATAGAAATCTTATTTCATAAGATTACATCGCAATACCCATATCCTTCATGTCGAAACATTATTTCAACATATTCTTGGTTTCCATGATCAAGTTTAGACTACTTCCGTGATGAGCATGTCATCTACGTAAAGACATATCGTGACAAATGAGTCGAGTTCCCCTTTATATAGATACATTTACCACATTCATTTATGGAGAAACCTTTTGATAAAAAAGTATTGTCAAACTTTTCATGCCATTGTTTTAGGGCTTGTTTGAATCCGTACGAGACTTAACAAGTCGATATACTTTCTTTTCTTGTCCGGAATCATATACCTCTCGGGTTGTTCCATGTATATTTCCTCTTCCAACTCTCCATTTAGGAATGTTGTCTTAACATCCATTTGATGTATCTCAAGGTCACGCAAAGCATCAATGGCTTTGAATACCCTTATGGACGTTAATCTAGACATATGGGAGTATGTGTCGAAGTAATCGAGGCCTACCTTTTGTCCGTAGCCTTTGACTACTAATCGGGCCTTATACTTGTCAATAGTTCCATCTCGCTTTATACTTTATTTTGAGTATCCACTTACAACCCAAAGGTTTGCTTCCGGAGGAAGATCCCATTTTCCAAGTATGGTCTTGCATGATGGAATCTATTTCGCTTTCTATAGCTTCTTTCCAAAGCGGTGCTTCCGGAGTTGACAATTCTTCCTTAATTGTCCTGCTCATTTTCAACCATATAGGTTAGAAAGTCCGGACCAAAGGATTTGTCCTTTTTGTCCCTTTTGCTCCGTCTTTGTTCAACCTCTGGAACCCCTAAGTTTTGTAGGTCTGGAATATTAAGTTTCGGATAGTCAGTAACTTCTGAGTCCTATAGATCTGGAACATCTAGTTCCGAATAATCGAAACTCCCGGTCTTGTTGATTTTGAGCATTTTGTTCATAACTTCATTTGCGCGAAATTATTTCTTTTTCCTTTCGAGGGAAGATTTGTTCAAAGAATTCAACATTCCTTGATTCCATGATCGTACCCTCGTGGATATTAGGTATCTCTAACTTATACACTAAGAAGCGATAAGCACTAATGTTATTTACATATCCGGTGAATATGCAATCTACAATCTTAGGTCCAATTTTGACATGTTTTGGTTTAGGTACTTCGACCTTTGCCAAACAGCCCCACACTTTTAAATATTTGTAAGTGAGTTTCTTTCCTTTCCATGATTCATATGGAGTTTTATCCTTACGCTTATGCGGAACTCTATTGAGAATTGTATTAGTGGTAAGAATCGCTTCACACCACATGTTTTGGGCTAAACCGGAATTGATAAGTAAAACATTCATCATTTCCTTTAACGTACGATTTTTGCGTTCGGCAACAGCGTCGTTAGACTAAGGCGAGTAAGGAGTGGTTGTTTGATGAACAATGTCGAATTGAGCACATAATTCTTCAAACAATGTTGCTACGTATTATCCCCCTCTATCACTACGAATTGCCTTAATCCGTAGGTTTAGCGATTTTAAATTTCGCTTTGTAACGTTTAAACGCTTCAAACGCTTCATCTTTACTTTTCAACAAGTAAACATAACAATACCTTGTACCATCATCAATGAAAGTCATAAAGTACTTGTTCCCCCCTCTAGTTTGCACAAACTTTAAATCACATATGTCGTTGTGAATAAGTTCTAGAGGAGTGATTTTCTTTCGACTGAATAGAAAGATGATTTGGTTAATTTTGCCTCTACACACACCTCACATTTATGTTGAGGGTTTATGTCAAAGGAAGGCAACAATTCTAACTTTACTAACTTTTGAATGGATTTGTAGTTAACGTGTCCCAATCTATGATACCATAAATTAGATGACTCAAGCAAGTAGGTAGAAGGCTTTATTTCATTAGATGAACGGATTAAAGACATAGAATTCATTTTGAAGAGGTTGTCACACGTGAAGCCCCTTTCTAAAAACATACCATTCTTAATTATTACAAATTTATTGGACTCAAAAACTAATCTAAAGCCAGCCTGGACCAACAATGGCCCTAAAACCAAGTTCTTGCGGATGTCAGGCACGTGCATCACTTCATTCGTAGTAAGTTCTTTGCCAGAAGTCATTTTGAGGACAACCTTTCCAACCCCTTACACTTCGCAGGTATCATCGTTTCCCATGAACAACTTTTTGCCCGAGATTGGGACGTAAGAGGAGAATGCACTCTTGTTAGAATGTATGTGACAGTTACACCCGTGTCTATCCACCATTGCCTTGGATTCTCCACCGATTTGCCTATAACACTACAAGCCGAGAAATCCACAATCATGTCGTCAAGGTTCGAAGGATCATCCTTGTCTTGCACAACATTAGCCTTGGCCTTGCCTTTGTTCTTGGCTTCTTCCTTCGCGATCGCTTCGCCTTGCGGCGCTCTTTGATCATATGGCCAGGATTTCCACAAAGTGACGGCAGCTTTCTTTGAACTTCTCTATCATTTGACTTTTGCCATCTCCCCGGTACTTGTGCTTTTTTTTGGTGTTTCCCTTCGAATCAACCAGATTCGCCTTCTCCTCCATTGATCGCTTTACCTTTGATGTAACCCTTTTATTGTCCTCCCGTATTTGCAGCTTGATGATAATGTCTTCAAACCCCATTTATTTCATCTTTAGTTTGAGATAACTCATGAATTCGTTCCATGAGGGAGGCAATTTCTCAATCAAAGACGCAACCGTAAACTCGCTCATTTGGCTTTATTCCTTCCAAATCCAGATGATGAATAATCATTTGAAACTCATGAATTTGGGACATCATCGATTTACCATCCACCATTTGAAATTTCAGAAACTTTCCAATGATGAATTTCTTAGTACCCGCATCCTGTGCACTGTACTTTTTCTTGAGTTTTTCCCACAACTCCTTTGTTATCTTCAGCAATACACAGTATAGAGTGAATCCGACAGACCGTTCAGAATGCAATTTTTACACATGAAATCACTATGATTCCAGCATCCAATGTTAACTTTGTGGCATTTGTGACTCGGATATCGTCGCCCACTTCATCGACATTGTGTTAAACTGAGTGTCTACTGCATCCCCACCAGAAGGAGGGTCTTTTGTCAGAAAGCGTGACAGTTTCAACGTAGTAAGATAGAACAACATCTTTTGAAATTCGTACCTAAAACTTTTTTTCTGGACGTTCGCTTTGGAAACTGGCAGGAGTAGGGAGAACAACATTTCCTTGAGTAGCAACAGCAGAACAAAAGCAATGACTGAAACAAACATCTTTCGAACACTTAGAAAATTTAGTCTTAAATTGTAGGTAAAAATTGGTGTATTTGAAAGGTTAAACAAGCAGGTAGGCTGAGTCGAGAGATGGCTCTGTCTTTAAGAAATTTTTTTCATGTATAGATGCTTTTTACGGTGATGGATAATAGTCTTCCAAGATAAAACAACAACAATCAACTATACAAAGCAAATAAAGTTGATTCTAGCGAAGAAATAATTATAGAAAACGTATTGTCAAGAGGAGAGGATTATTTTCGTATTTTGTATTTTCGTCTTATGTACGTAACGTAAGAGTTTTTGTTGTGTTTCTAAACCGAACATTAATGTTCAATTTATAGTTGAATAGGAGGGCCGTTGCAACATTTCAAAATCTTCCGAACCGATGTAACGTTTTTGAAATCTTTGGCAAACCGTAAATAAAAAACACTTCAAGGACCAAAATGAAAATTCGGAAGACAGCTCGTGGACAAGTGACCCCCGCTCGAGCCTCGAGCCCGGACAGACCAGTCGGCGCGCCGTGCGGGGCTTATCCACAAACCCAAGCTTACCTAGGTCCTCCCTCTTCTTAACACATGGATTACCCCTTGAGGTCCCAAATCCTTACTCAAAAATAGAGCTTATATAGTGCTCAATCCTTCCATCTTCTACCTATGTGGGAGATTGGTTATTTTGCCAAACAATCCATCTATTCTTGTCTCAAATACCTTACTTTGTGTACCAATATCTCTTTCATTTCTTAACAAAATTTGACGATACTTGGCACTAATATCATCTACTCATTTAGTAGATTAGGCATGTATGAAGAAACGATGTTTCCGACATACGGGGCCTACGTGTTTAAGTCACTAAAGATGAGAAAAACTCAATCCTACATAGTTAAATTTCCAACAAACACTTCTCGTACTGACTAATCTGGATTTGCGTTGAGAAGTCTTACTTTAGGGGTAAATCCCTCTCAATAAAAGTAATTTTATTCTGATTCGATGCCTCTAATTAAGGATATAGGAGGACTGACCACATTATTACATTTGTTTATGGTCATAAGTTATACATCTATCTAGCCGTATTGTGAACACAAATAAATATACCATAATCTTTTAAATAATGTTTTCATAATTAAGAAAAATAATTGAAATAAAAACATAGAACCATAAAATAACAGATTTTTTTTCTTGTACTTGTCTTGACTGATTATTTCTCCAAATGGGTGGAAGTAGGAGCTTCCTCCAAAATTTGAGAAAGGGAAGTCGTCAACTTCATAACAATGAATATTATCTGATTGTATGGCATCCCGAAGGAAATTTCCTGCAACAACAACGCTAATTTTTTGGTGCAAAGGTGACCAAGTTATTCGAAGTTTGGAAGATCAAGAGAATTACTTTAACACCATACCATCCAGGAGAAAAATGGGCAGACAGAGTCATCGAATAAGACCCTGAACAACTAGTTGAAGAAAAAGTTAGTGGAGGCTAAGGGAAGATGGTCGGAAGAGTGTCCAAGAGTCTTATGGGCATATTGAACGACGGCAAACACGAGCACTAGAGAAAGTTCATTCTCACTTGTATATGAGACAACGGCATTGATCCCAATTAAGTCATATAACAAAGTTTAAGATACGCTCATGCAACCAAAGACTCTAACAACCAAGTAATGACTACCGGCTTAGATATTATAGCGGGACGCCGAGAGATGGCACATATCTGGATGGCTACACAAAAGCAAAGGATAAAAAAATATTGCAATATAAGACCAACCTTCTAGTACTTTAAACTTGAGGTCTTCATACTCATAAAAGTATAATTGAGTATTCAAGAGGTCAATGCGGGAAAGATCTAACCCAACTGGGAAGGACCATATAGAGCCAAAGCCAACGCTGAGGAGCTGAAGAGCGTACAAGCTTCGATCGCAGAAGGATAACTCCTCCCCTCCAACCGGAGTGCAAACTCACTTGAAGCGCTACTACATCCGAAGAAGATTATGACCGTACACTCTTTCCTCACTTGCCAATACTTCATTCTTTTACTTTTTTTACTATTTGAATGATGACTACAGTACTCCCGAAAGTCTAAACCGAGAACACCGTATGTTCCATGCCAGAAAGTCAAAAAATTTACACCGAAATGTTAGAGTCTCCTTTATCTAAAAATGCTGATATAGCCCATCCTTGTGTTTTCATTTTTCAGGAACAAGATCAAAGGGAAAATACGCCCATTATTGGCATGACACTGGACATTGAAGGGATAAGATCATCTTAAATGAAAGTTGCAACAAGGCTAAGAAACTCAACGAGGTCGAAAAGCCCAACTAAGCCTAAAGTTTGATTCGATCCAACTGCAAAGATATCCTCGTGCACATAAAACATAACAGAATACTTCTTGTGAGGGCAGAGCGCATGTTTTAGGATTGGTAAAAGGCCATTTTATTATATAACAACAGTCCGGTAGCGGCCAAATTTACTCGAATTAATTCCAAAAGCCTAATGAAACCAGCTAAGTTTTTAACAAAGCCTCACAGTACAACTAATACTAGGTACAAATTAGTACCTTCCAAATTATAATACCCCATAATGTGTTCGGTCAATTACATAACCATCGTGTTATACTTTGCTGGAAACTAAAAATTAAGGCACAATCCTTCCAATGTGAGCTTTTAATACAACAACATACTAGTGAAGTCCCACAATATGGTGTCTGGAAAAGGTAGAGTGTACACAGACCTTACCTCTACCTTGGTAGGTAGAGTGGTTATTTCCAAGAGACCCACAGCCCAAGACAAAGGACAAGCCTAAGCAAAGTAAGACATACAAAGTGCGTAAGTCATGACAAAACAGTATTCGAAAAGAGAAAGAAGCAAAAATAAGCAATAGCTAATGCAAGTAAATAAGACAAACAAAATACACATAGTAGTATAAATCAAACGACAAGGGACTATAAGACAATATGATAGGCTAAGCGATCCTAAAATAATAATACTACAACTACAAGTTTGTAAGCGTAGGTAGGACTACACCGGACTACCTACTATCCTTCTACCCTAATATGTGTCCTTAATAACCCCCTATCTAAGGTCATGTCCTCAGTGAGTTGCACCTGTGCCATATCCCATGTAATCACTTCTTCCCAATACTTCCTCAGCCTACCTCTACCCCTCTTGTACCCGTCCATAACCAACCTTTCACACATCTTCACTGGGCATTTATGTCTCTCCTCTACACGTGTTTGAACCATCTAAACCTAGCTTCTCGCATCTTATCTTCCACCGACACGACTCCGCATCCGTCTCTCGATATCATAATTTCTAATTCTATCCCTCTTTGTATTCTCACACATCTATCTTAGCATCTTCATCTCTGCAAATTTCATCTATTCGATATGTGAAGTCTTGACCGGCCAACACTCCAGATGCGAGCCTCTATTTCATCCACCCTGACCCAATACGATGTGTGACATCGTAATCAATATGTCAATTCCATTGGATAATAAACCCGAGGTACTTGAAGCTCTCTTTATTTGGAATGACCTAGGCACCAAGCCTCACACATCATGCCCTGTCTCAAGGTAGCTCCTGACATTGAACTTGCACTCCAAGTATTCTATTTTGATCCTACTCAGCCTGAACTCTTTAGACTCCAGAGTCTGTCACCAAACCTCCATCTTAGCGTTCACTTCACTGCGGATCTCATCAATCAGGACTATGTCATCTGCGAATAATATACACTATGGCACCTCCCCTTAGATTTGTCGCGTCAGTCCATCCATCACCAAGGTAAATAGGAATGAGTTAAGAGTTGATCCCCGATGCCCACATCATCACCGGGAAGTGCTCCGAGTCTCCTCCTATTGTTTATACCCCGGTCATGGCTCCATCATACATATCCTTAATTGCTCTAGTGTATGACACATGTACACTTCTAACCTCCAAACATCCCCATAGAACCTCACTAGAAACTTTGTCATATACCTTCTCGAGGTCGATGAAAACCAAATGTAAGTCTCTCTTCCTCTCCCTATACTGCACCACCAACCTCCTAATAAGATAGATGGCATCTGTAGTCGACCGCCCCAGCATGAATCCAAACTGCTTCTTGGAGATAGACACTCCTCTTGAGTTTCAAAGTTGACTCGTAACCCTTTTTGAGGGTCATTTACGAATTAGATGGAGGTTAAGAAGGTTTATGGAGGGTTGTAAGTCATTTGGATTAAAGTAGACATTGCTCGACAAAGTTTGACAAAGATAGGACAATACTCTGCCACCCTCCTTCCAATATATGCGGTGGAGGATGCGACTGCATATGCCCATATACGATGCATAACCTCCCGCATATGGGAGGAAGCGGGCTGCCAATTTAAAGCCTAATCTTGAACTTTCATTCAAAATATTGCATATTCGACCCCCTTTATCCCTAGATGCATCCAAACCCTCTCTCAAGTTCTATACACCATTGAAGAACTATTCAATAAGCTTGTGATGAGAATTTCCCCTCAAGAAGCTTGGATCATCTTGAAACCACCTCTTGATTGTTGAGAATAACTTGGAAGTCTTGGCGAATTGAAGAAAGCCTTGGTATGAATGATCTCTTGGATGGGTTAAGGTAATTCTTGCAACTCTTAATGTTTTTAAGATTCTCTTAACTTAGAGTAATCTCCTAGAAAAAATAATCTATGAGAAGTTAAGTTAAACTCTATGATTGAGACATATTGGTTGTTGTGTTGGTTTAGTGGAGTTCTTGAAGAAAGTGTGGACTTGATCTTGTACAACATGACTTATAGTAATCTTGGGATTGTATTAAGTGTTGATTGAAGGATTATTATAACTTGATTGTTATGAAAACAAGATAAAAAGATTGTGCACACTAAGTGTTCAATAGAATGTCACAATAAGGAAATCTTGCAACAAATGAGTTGACTCTTAGATTATCAACTCCGATTTGATTCGAATCATCTCTACTGTGTAGATTATCATTCGTAGAACATATGAGGATGTGCGAGCTATCATTGTCCAGATAATAAAGGTATGTTGAGGCTAACTTTTCTTCCCGTTCGGCATTACCCGTGAATGATCGTAACAAGAATGAGCTTCCCTCCATAACAAACTCTACTCTTAAATTTGAATTTGTAAATGTCTTCATTTTCCGTTAAAGTACTTTATGTCTCACGTTCTCCCTTGTCGGGAGCATTTCTCCATAACTTGATACCGTTTCTTATTGTATGACCTCTTATGGTTCTTGTTGACTCTACAACAGTTGATACAAACATAGTTACATAACGATAATCGGAGGGTAACAACCCCGAGTCACTCTAATCGATCCATGAGGTCCTTCTCGAGTAATTTCATGCATTGTATACATATGTACTTATTTTATGACACCGAGCCAAACTATAGTCTATCGAGCAGCATTTATATGTGCACACCACCGCAGCTTGGGTAGTTTATGATGATAACAAAGCCCCAAAGAGCGACTTAATAATGATAAGATAGCCCCGATGAGTAGCATATATGCATACCTTCTTTTTTTTACCCCTTATATTGGAGGATCTATACATACATATGAGTTTTTAAAGGAAAGTATGCATATCCTTTGCCCACAGAGACATTAAGAGTACAAATTGTTTCTTTATTACTCTATTTACAAGTAATGCACTCATTTATAGTTTCAGCCTTACATATTCTCTACATTAATTTGTACTGACGTTCCTTTGCCGGAGGCACTACGTTTCATGCCCGCAGTACGTATAGACACACAAGCGATCCCTCACGAGGCGACTCGACTCACCGCAGATTATCATGCTCTTTTCTTTCGGAGTTGTCTAGTGAGTTGTTAGGTAATGGTTGTTGCATGTATATGTACACAGCTTGGGTATGGCGAGGCCCTGTCCTGACCTGATGATGTTCATGCACTTCTTAGAGGCTTGTGGACAGTTGTCTTGTTTATAGCATTCGTGTATAGCCTTGCCGGCCTTTTAGTGGATCTGTTTTGCTTATGTCGCCTTTGTTGAGCCTTGGTATGTATATATATGTATCTTGGGCCTCTTCTGTTTGCAGGTTGATATGTCATCTGATTGTATAATCATTGTTTAGAGGCCTTGTCGGCTCATGTATCGTTAATTATGCCACATATATTATGACAGTATGCTCGGGCCTTAGGGCATCGAATGACGGCACACCCCCAAGGTTGGGGTGTGACAAATTATTTTATTATATTTTAAAATAAAACCAAAAGAAAAACCATGTGACTGTATAATGTTATGCCAATTTCTTTTTCTATAAAGTGGATGGAGATGGAGAAGGATTAGGCTTATGGCATGATTTCTGGTTGGTAATGATTGAGGTGAACTCGATATTGCAATGGTAGACATTTGATGTTTGGATGACCGACGACAATCGAAGGGGCTTCAAACGAAGAGAGAAACCGAGGGAAAAAAAGAGAAACAATGACTAGGGTTTTAAAATATAATTGGCTAAAGTTAGGCTAAATCGTATAACAAACAAGAACTTGGGCCTATATAGGCAAACTAGATACTCGATTGGTTCAAACTCGTAATTATCTCTAAAATAATGGGGTTGATCCTTAAGCCCATTTAATTACCACAAAAAGCACATATATCCATGGGTTTCGCTTAGTGTTTTCTTGGTTTCACACCTGTGCTCCCCTTTTTTATTCAATAATTTCAATCTCCTATTTTGAACATAATTAAATATTCTTTCTCGTCTATGTACATCCGAACCATATTATATAACTATTAACATATCTTAATAATATTTTTCTTAATCAGTCTTCTTCGTTGGTATAAAAATAAACATTTTCTATATTTGTTAGTGCGCTTAAAGTATTAAACTTTAAATTTTAATTTTTTTTTGAAGCTCTACATAAAGATTTTATGTACGAATTCACATCAAAGTTAAGAAGTTTGACTCTCAAAACCTAAATGGTGCTACATTAATTTGAAAGAAAAGAGTACAATTGGTATTTTTATATTAAATTTTAAACGTCCTTAAATATTCTTAGTAAAATTATTCGCCATTAATGCTTCTTTTAGTGTTATTAATGAACACACTAATAATCTAACAATGTGAACACAATTAAAATGTTTATTTTTAATAATGAAACTTTCAAAACTTATTCTACAATTTGAATTTTAACAAAGGTTATTAAACTTTAATGGGAATAAAACTCTAGTAAGATTGAGGCAATCTTAGCTTGATACTAAATATCCAATGAAAATTAGAAAAGAGAGACCAAAATTTAATCCCAAATGATCATGTCTCCCTATATAAGTCACTGTTTTCTTCACATTTTCTCACCACTGCAATAACATCATAATTCATTGATTTAGAAAAATGACCACTTCACATTATTTACTCCTTCATCTTTTCATTGGCCTTTTCTTTCTCTCAACTCCAACTCTCTCCAGAAACATACTTCGGGAAGATACTCCAATCGCCCCTTCTCCTAGCGAAGATACTTCAACAACTGTTTTATCGCCTTTAGTTGCTCCAATTAACCCATCAACTTCTGGAGAAACTACTATTTCACCATCCCCTCAAAGTACTACTTCTTCTCCTTCTCCTTCTCCTCATGAGCATGGTCATGGTCATGGCCATCATCACCATGGTCATAGAGGTCATCATCATGGTCAACCAGCTGCACCAGCTTCTTCTCCTAAAATTTCAAGTGAAGCTCCTGAATCTGAATGATATTTTTTATCTTTTATGTAGTACCCTATATAAAAGGGTTATAAAGATAGATCAAGATTATTAAAGAAGTTAAAAAGGAAAAAAAGATGTTTCATTTGAAATTCTAGAAAGGATGTTTTGTTATTGATTAGAATGAAAATCATTTCCATGTTGAAACGAGTTCATTGACCAAAATATTTTCAATTTCCTTGGATTATGACTAACGCCAATTGGAATGCTATAATCTTGCTTGAATTTCTTAAAAATATCTAGATATAATAATTTACTTGGATTTTGTTTTTCAATTGTCGTAATCCTTTCAATGAATCAAATTTAAAAATTGGCTATTGATATAGTAATTAATTTAATTATTGTCGAGTATCACATCGACCTTCACTGGGACAAGGGGAAAATATTACCAAATCCTTGAACTATTTGAAATAGGTCAACTTTACCATTCATTATGTTTTTTGCACGAAATATCCTCGGCGTTAGTCAACCAGCTCAAAATACCTTTAACTACCCAAATAGTTTAAAAATCTCTCTCTACTAAGGGTTGCTACATAACAAGGGAAAAGTACTAAAATTTTCCAATTTTATTGACACAACAAATCATGGCTATTGCCTATTGAAATAAACCGACAAAATTGACTTAATTTGTTTGATTTGGTTCCAATATTTAAACTCGGCTTGATTGATTTAGTTTCATTTTAAAGAAAAAACAACTCAAATCGAACCATGAACATTGTAGGTAAAAATTGGTGTATCTCGAAAGGTTAAACAAGAAGGTACGTTGAGTCGAGAGATGACTCTCTGTCTTTAAGATAAAATTGCCCCGTATATATGCTTTTACGGTGATGGAAAATAGTCTCCCAAGATAAAACAACAACAATCAACTATATAAATCAAATAAAGTTGATTATAGCAAAGAATATATATAGAACAGATTGTCTTTGAAGAAGAGATGATTATTTATGTATTTTGTGTTTCGTTTTTCATATAGAACAAAAGATTTTTTGTTGTGTTTCTAAACTGAACAATAATGTTCAATTTAGAGTTGAAGAGGAGGGCCGTTGCAACAATTCTATAATCTTCCGAACCGTTGCAACATTTTCAAAATTTTCAGGGGGCAAAGTGTAAATAAAAACACTTTAGGGATGAAGAAAAAAATTCCGGAAGAGAGACCATAGCCCGAGATCGAGCAAATGTGACGGCCGGGCGGCGGCGGCGGCGCGTGTGTGGGGCTTAGCCCCGAACCCAAGCTTACCTAGGTCCTCCATCTCTTAACACATGGGTTACCCCTTGGGGTTCAAACCCTTACTAAAAAATAGAACTTATATAGTGCTCAATCCTTCCATCTTCTACGTATGTGGGAGATTGGTTATTTTGCCAAACAATCAGTCTATTCATGTGTCAAACACCTTACTTTGTGTACCAATATCTCTTTCATTAATTAACAAAATTTGATGATACTTGGCACTAATATCATCTACTCATTTAGTAGATTAGGCATGTGTGAATAAATGATGTTTTCGACATGCTTAGCCCATGTGTTTAAGTCACTAAAGATGAGAAAAACTCAATCCCACATAGTTAAATTTCCAACAATCCCCTCTTGAAAGAGAATTGGTGCACACAGGATGCCTTAGTTCAGCAATCTTTCCGCGGAAAGATATTGCATCAGAAAGGTAGCTTTCACTTTGAACATTCCTTAGTCGATTCCCATCGGATTTACTTACTGCGCGGTGAACGTGATGTCTTGAACGGTCAGCGTTTAGTGTAAACCAAGATAATGATATCAACACAATAACTCCCCTTACTCATTTCTTCTTATAGTTTTGTCCATTATGGCCATGGACAACTCTTGGGTTCTTAAGCGCGTACATTTGAAGCAGCCTGTCTTCACACTTAAATAGGTGATCTCCTATAAGGTATTCTGCTATACCCCACTCGCAAGTGTTAGAAATCATTAAAAGTCTTAGAACTTATCCTTTACCCATTATGCAGGTAGCACTTAATGTCTATCGCAGAACAACTTTGGAATTATATTTCTTTAAATAATAATAATCCAAAGTGCTCTTACTTCAAATGAAGCGCTAAAACTGAACCTCTACAGTTTAGTTGTCCCATTGAACCAAATTTTTGGGATCTCCAGTTAGTAAGGTTGGGTTAACACCATAAAGATTCTTATTGTTTGTGTTTTAATCCCATTCCCCCTAGACAGGCAGAATAGTTGATCTTTGGGTAAGCCTTTAGTTAATGGATTCGCTATATTATCCTTTGATTTGATGTAATCAATGGAAATGACACCCATGGTGATCAACTTCCTAACGGTCTTACGTCTCCGATGAATATGTTTAGACTTACCGTTGTACATACAGTTCCGTGCCCTTCCCAAAGCCGATTACCTATCACAGTGAATCATCACCGAAGGTACGGGTTTATCCCAACTAGGGATATCCTCTAAGAAGTCGTGAAGCCATTCTGCTTCTTCTCCTTCTTTATACAAAGCAGTAAATTCTAATTCCATCGTGGATCGGGCGATGCATGTTTTCTTAGAGGTCTTCCAAGACACAACCCCACCACCAATTGTGAAAACATACCCACTGATGGATTTGGTGTTCTTTATGTCCGATATCCAGTTTGCATCACTTTATCCTTCCAATACGGCTGGATATCTTGAATAATGTAATTTGTAAGCCTGCTAATATTTCAGATATCATAGTATCCGATTTAACGCCTTCCAGTGACCATTTCCAGGAGTATGAGTAAACCTAGCCAACTTATTGACTGGATAAGCGATATCGGGTCGGGTGGAGTTTGTAATGTACATTAAACTACTAATGACCTGCGCATATCGTTCTTGGGATACGGGTGCACCACGATTTTGTCAATTCTACGATTCATATCCATTTGTGACTTCATAGGGGGACTGTCAAATACATCAAAATTCCTCAAAATATCTTCAATGTAATGAGATTAAGATAAAACAAGTCTGTCAGATGTCATAGAAATCTTATTTCATAAGATTACATCTGCAATACCCATATCCTTCATGTCGAAACATTATTTCAACATATTCTTGGTTTCCATGATCAAGTTTAGACTACTTCCGGTGATGAGCATGTCATCTACGTAAAGACATATCGTGACAAATGAGTCAGAGTTCCCCTTTATATAGATACATTTACCACATTCATTTATGGAGAAACCTTTTGATAAAAAAGTATTGTCAAACTTTTCATGCCATTGTTTTAGGGCTTGTTTGAATCCGTACGAGACTTAACAAGTCGATATACTTTCTTTTCTTGTCCCGGAATCATATACCTCTCGGGTTGTTCCATGTATATTTCCTCTTCCAACTCTCCATTTAGGAATGTTGTCTTAACATCCATTTGATGTATCTCAAGGTCACGCAAAGCATCAATGGCTTTGAATACCCTTATGGACGTTAATCTAGACATATGGGAGTATGTGTCGAAGTAATCGAGGCCTACCTTTTGTCTGTAGCCTTTGACTACTAATCGGGCCTTATACTTGTCAATAGTTCCATCTCGCTTTATACTTTATTTTGAGTATCCACTTACAACCCAAAGGTTTGCTTCCTGAGGAAGATCAGCCATTTTCCAAGTATGGTCTTGCATGATGGAATCTATTTCGCTTTCTATAGCTTCTTTCCAAAGCGGTGCTTCTGGAGTTGACAATTCTTCCTTAATTGTCCTCGGTTCATTTTCAACCATATAGGTTAGAAAGTCTGGACCAAAGGATTTGTCCTTTTTGTCCCTTTTGCTCCGTCTTTGTTCAACCTCTGGAACCCCTAAGTTTTGTAGGTCTGGAATATTAAGTTTCGGATAGTCAGTAACTTCTGAGTCCTATAGATCTGGAACATCTAGTTCCGAATAATCAGAAACTCCCGGTCTTGTTGATTTTGAGCATTTTGTTCATAACTTCATTTGCGCGAAATTATTTCTTTTTCCTTTCGAGGGAAGATTTGTTCAAAGAATTCAACATTCCTTGATTCCATGATCGTACCCTCGTGGATATTAGGTATCTCTAACTTATACACTAAGAAGCGATAAGCACTAATGTTATTTACATATCCGGTGAATATGCAATCTACAATCTTAGGTCCAATTTTGACATGTTTTGGTTTAGGTACTTCGACCTTTGCCAAACAGCCCCACACTTTTAAATATTTGTAAGTGAGTTTCTTTCCTTTCCATGATTCATATGGAGTTTTATCCTTACGCTTATGCGGAACTCTATTGAGAATTGTATTAGTGGTAAGAATCGCTTCACACCACATGTTTTGGGCTAAACCGGAATTGATAAGTAAAACATTCATCATTTCCTTTAACGTACGATTTTTGCGTTCGGCAGTGCCGTTAGACTAAGGCGAGTAAGGAGTGGTTGTTTGATGAACAATGTCGAATTGAGCACATAATTCTTCAAACAGTGCTACGTATTATCCCCCTCTATCACTACGAATTGCCTTAATCCGTAGGTTTAGCTGATTTTAAATTTCTGCTTTGTAACGTTTAAACGCTTCAAACGCTTCATCTTTACTTTTCAACAAGTAAACATAACAATACCTTGTACCATCATCAATGAAAGTCATAAAGTACTTGTTCCCCCCTCTAGTTTGCACAAACTTTAAATCACATATGTCGTTGTGAATAAGTTCTAGAGGAGTGATTTTCTTTCGACTGAATAGAAAGATGATTTGGTTAATTTTGCCTCTACACACACCTCACATTTATGTTGAGGGTTTATGTCAAAGGAAGGCAACAATTCTAACTTTACTAACTTTTGAATGGATTTGTAGTTAACGTGTCCCAATCTATGATACCATAAATTAGATGACTCAAGCAAGTAGGTAGAAGGCTTTATTTCATTAGATGAACGGATTAAAGACATAGAATTCATTTTGAAGAGGTTGTCACACGTGAAGCCCCTTTCTAAAAACATACCATTCTTAATTATTACAAATTTATTGGACTCAAAAACTAATCTAAAGCCAGCCTGGACCAACAATGGCCCTAAAACCAAGTTCTTGCGGATGTCAGGCACGTGCATCACTTCATTCGTAGTAAGTTCTTTGCCAGAAGTCATTTTGAGGACAACCTTTCCAACCCCTTACACTTCAGAGGTATCATCGTTTCCCATGAACAACTTTTTGCCCGAGATTGGGACGTAAGAGGAGAATGCACTCTTGTTAGAACAGATGTGACAGGTTACACCTGTGTCTATCCACCATTGCCTTGGATTCTCCACCAGATTTGCCTATAACACTACAGTCGAGAAATCCACAATCATGTCGTCAAGGTTCGAAGGATCATCCTTGTCTTGCACAACATTAGCCTTGGCCTTGCCTTTGTTCTTGGCTTCTTCCTTCTGCGATCGCTTCAGTTTGCGGCGCTCTTTGATCATATGGCCAGGATTTCCACAGTGACGGCAGTTTCCTTTGAACTTCTCTATCATTTGACTTTTGCCATCTCCCTGGTACTTGTGCTTTTTTTTGGTGTTTCCCTTCGAATCAACCAGATTCGCCTTCTCCTCCATTGACTGCTTTACCTTTGATGTAACCCTTTTATTGTCCTCCCGTATTTGCGCTTGATGATAATGTCTTCAAACCCCATTTATTTCATCTTTAGTTTGAGATAACTCATGAATTCGTTCCATGAGGGAGGCAATTTCTCAATCAAAGACGCAACCGTAAACTCGCTCATTTGGCTTTATTCCTTCCAAATCCAGATGATGAATAATCATTTGAAACTCATGAATTTGGGACATCACTGATTTACCATCCACCATTTGAAATTTCAGAAACTTTCCAATGATGAATTTCTTAGTACCCGCATCCTGTGCACTGTACTTTTTCTTGAGTTTTTCCCACAACTCCTTTGTTATCTTCAAGAATACACAAGTATAGAGTGAATCCGATGACCGTTCGTAATGCAATTTTTACACATGAAATCACTATGATTCCAGCATCCAATGTTAACTTCGTGGCATTTGTGACCTGGATATCGTCGCCCACTTCAGTCATTGTGTTAAACTGAGTGTCTACTGCATCCCCACCAGAAGGAGGGTCTTTTGTCAGAAAGCGTGACAGTTTCAACGTAGTAAGATAGAACAACATCTTTTGAAATTCGTACCTAAAACTTTTTTTCTGGACGTTCGCTTTGGAAACTGGCAGGAGTAGGGAGAACAACATTTCCTTGAGTAGCAACAGCAGAACAAAAGCAATGACTGAAACAAACATCTTTCGAACACTTAGAAAATTTAGTCTTAAATTGTAGGTAAAAATTGGTGTATTTGAAAGGTTAAACAAGCAGGTAGGCTGAGTCGAGAGATGGCTCTGTCTTTAAGAAATTTTTTTCATGTATAGATGCTTTTTACGGTGATGGATAATAGTCTTCCAAGATAAAACAACAACAATCAACTATACAAAGCAAATAAAGTTGATTCTAGCGAAGAAATAATTATAGAACAGATTGCTGAAGAGGAGAGGATTATTTCTGTATTTTGTATTTCTGTCTTATGTACAGAACAGAAGAGTTTTTGTTGTGTTTCTAAACTGAACATTAATGTTCAATTTATAGTTGAATAGGAGGGCCGTTGCAACATTTCAAAATCTTCCGAACCGATGTAACGTTTTTGAAATCTTCAGGGCCAAACTGTAAATAAAAAACACTTCAAGGACCAAAATGAAAATTCGGAAGACAGCTCGTGGACAGTGACCCTTGCTCGAGCCTGAGCCCGGACAGACCAGGCTGGCGGCGCACGTGAGGGGCTTATCCACAAACCCAAGCTTACCTAGGTCCTCCCTCTTCTTAACACATGGATTACCCCTTGAGGTCCCAAATCCTTACTCAAAAATAGAGCTTATATAGTGCTCAATCCTTCCATCTTCTACCTATGTGGGAGATTGGTTATTTTGCCAAACAATCCATCTATTCTTGTCTCAAATACCTTACTTTGTGTACCAATATCTCTTTCATTTCTTAACAAAATTTGACGATACTTGGCACTAATATCATCTACTCATTTAGTAGATTAGGCATGTATGAAGAAACGATGTTTCCGACATACGGGGCCTACGTGTTTAAGTCACTAAAGATGAGAAAAACTCAATCCTACATAGTTAAATTTCCAACAAACACTTCTCGTACTGACTAATCTGGATTTGCGTTGAGAAGTCTTACTTTAGGGGTAAATCCCTCTCAATAAAAGTAATTTTATTCTGATTCGATGCCTCTAATTAAGGATATAGGAGGACTGACCACATTATTACATTTGTTTATGGTCATAAGTTATACATCTATCTAGCCGTATTGTGAACACAAATAAATATACCATAATCTTTTAAATAATGTTTTCATAATTAAGAAAAATAATTGAAATAAAAACATAGAACCATAAAATAACAGATTTTTTTTTCTTGTACTTGTCTTGACCGATTATTTCTCCAAATGGGTGGAAGTAGGAGCTTCCTCCAAAATTTGAGAAAGGGAAGTCGTCAACTTCATAACAATGAATATTATCTCGATTGTATGGCATCCCGAAGGAAATTTCCCGCAACAACAACGCTAATTTTTTGGTGCAAAGGTGACCAAGTTATTCGAAGTTTGGAAGATCAAGAGAATTACTTTAACACCATACCATCCAGGAGAAAAATGGGCAGACAGAGTCATCGAATAAGACCCTGAACAACTAGTTGAAGAAAAAGTTAGTGGAGGCTAAGGGAAGATGGTCGGAAGAGTGTCCAAGAGTCTTATGGGCATATTGAACGACGGCAAACACGAGCACTAGAGAAAGTTCATTCTCACTTGTATATGAGACAACGGCATTGATCCCAATTAAGTCATATAACAAAGTTTAAGATACGCTCATGCAACCAAAGACTCTAACAACCAAGTAATGACTACCGGCTTAGATATTATAGCGGGACGCCGAGAGATGGCACATATCTGGATGGCTACACAAAAGCAAAGGATAAAAAAATATTGCAATATAAGACCAACCTTCTAGTACTTTAAACTTGAGGTCTTCATACTCATAAAAGTATAATTGAGTATTCAAGAGGTCAATGCGGGAAAGATCTAACCCAACTGGGAAGGACCATATAGAGCCAAAGCCAACGCTGAGGAGCTGAAGAGCGTACAAGCTTCAGACTGCAGAAGGATAACTCCTCCCCTCCAACTGGAGTGCAGCTCACTTGAAGCGCTACTACATCTGAAGAAGATTATGACTGTACACTCTTTCCTCACTTGCCAATACTTCATTCTTTTACTTTTTTTACTATTTGAATGATGACTACAGACTCCCGAAAGTCTAAACTGAGAACACCAGATGTTCCATGCCAGGAAAGTCAAAAAATTTACACCGAAATGTTAGAGTCTCCTTTATCTAAAAATGCTGATATAGCCCATCCTTGTGTTTTCATTTTTCAGGAACAAGATCAAAGGGAAAATACGCCCATTATTGGCATGACACTGGACATTGAAGGGATAAGATCATCTTAAATGAAAGTTGCAACAAGGCTAAGAAACTCAACGAGGTCGAAAAGCCCAACTAAGCCTAAAGTTTGATTCGATCCAACTGCAAAGATATCCTCGTGCACATAAAACATAACAGAATACTTCTTGTGAGGGCAGAGCGCATGTTTTAGGATTGGTAAAAGGCCATTTTATTATATAACAACAGTCCGGTAGCGGCCAAATTTACTCGAATTAATTCCAAAAGCCTAATGAAACCAGCTAAGTTTTTAACAAAGCCTCACAGTACAACTAATACTAGGTACAAATTAGTACCTTCCAAATTATAATACCCCATAATGTGTTCGGTCAATTACATAACCATCGTGTTATACTTTGCTGGAAACTAAAAATTAAGGCACAATCCTTCCAATGTGAGCTTTTAATACAACAACATACTAGTGAAGTCCCACAATATGGTGTCTGGAAAAGGTAGAGTGTACACAGACCTTACCTCTACCTTGGTAGGTAGAGTGGTTATTTCCAAGAGACCCACAGCTCAAGACAAAGGACAAGCCTAAGCAAAGTAAGACATACAAAGTGCGTAAGTCATGACAGCGTATTCTGAAAAGAGAAAGAAGCAAAAATAAGCAATAGCTAATGCAAGTAAATAAGACAAACAAAATACACATAGTAGTATAAATCAAACGACAAGGGACTATAAGACAATATGATAGGCTAAGCGATCCTAAAATAATAATACTACAACTACAAGTTTGTAAGCGTAGGTAGGACTACACTGGACTACCTACTATCCTTCTACCCTAATATGTGTCCTTAATAACCCCCTATCTAAGGTCATGTCCTCAGTGAGTTGCACCTGTGCCATATCCCATGTAATCACTTCTTCCCAATACTTCCTCAGCCTACCTCTACCCCTCTTGTACCCGTCCATAACCAACCTTTCACACATCTTCACTGGGCATTTATGTCTCTCCTCTACACGTGTTTGAACCATCTAAACCTAGCTTCTCGCATCTTATCTTCCACCGACACGACTCCAGATCTGTCTCTGATATCATAATTTCTAATTCTATCCCTCTTTGTATTCTCACACATCTATCTTAGCATCTTCATCTCTGCAAATTTCATCTATTCGATATGTGAAGTCTTGACCGGCCAACACTCCAGATGCGAGCCTCTATTTCATCCACCCTGACCCAATACGATGTGTGACATCGTAATCAATATGTCAATTCCATTGGATAATAAACCCGAGGTACTTGAAGCTCTCTTTATTTGGAATGACCTAGGCACCAAGCCTCACATTCATGCCTGTCTCAAGGTAGCTCCTGACATTGAACTTGCACTCCAAGTATTCTATTTTGATCCTACTCAGCCTGAACTCTTTAGACTCCAGAGTCTGTCACCAAACCTCCATCTTAGCGTTCACTTCACTGCGGATCTCATCAATCAGGACTATGTCATCTGCGAATAATATACACTATGGCACCTCCCCTTAGATTTGTCGCGTCAGTCCATCCATCACCAAGGTAAATAGGAATGAGTTAAGAGTTGATCCCTGATGCAGCCACATCATCACTGGGAAGTGCTCCGAGTCTCCTCCTATTGTTTATACCCTGGTCATGGCTCCATCATACATATCCTTAATTGCTCTAGTGTATGACACATGTACACTTCTAACCTCCAAACATCCCCATAGAACCTCACTAGAAACTTTGTCATATACCTTCTCGAGGTCGATGAAAACCAAATGTAAGTCTCTCTTCCTCTCCCTATACTGCACCACCAACCTCCTAATAAGATAGATGGCATCTGTAGTCGACCGCCCCAGCATGAATCCAAACTGCTTCTTGGAGATAGACACTCCTCTTGAGTTTCAGTGACTCAGAACCCTTTTTGAGGGTCATTTACGAATTAGATGGAGGTTAAGAAGGTTTATGGAGGGTTGTAAGTCATTTGGATTAAAGTAGACATTGCTCGACAAAGTTTGACAAAGATAGGACAATACTCTGCCACCCTCCTTCCAATATATGCGGTGGAGGATGCGACTGCATATGCCCATATACGATGCATAACCTCCCGCATATGGGAGGAAGCGGGCTGCCAATTTAAAGCCTAATCTTGAACTTTCATTCAAAATATTGCATATTCGACCCCCTTTATCCCTAGATGCATCCAAACCCTCTCTCAAGTTCTATACACCATTGAAGAACTATTCAATAAGCTTGTGATGAGAATTTCCCCTCAAGAAGCTTGGATCATCTTGAAACCACCTCTTGATTGTTGAGAATAACTTGGAAGTCTTGGCGAATTGAAGAAAGCCTTGGTATGAATGATCTCTTGGATGGGTTAAGGTAATTCTTGCAACTCTTAATGTTTTTAAGATTCTCTTAACTTAGAGTAATCTCCTAGAAAAAATAATCTATGAGAAGTTAAGTTAAACTCTATGATTGAGACATATTGGTTGTTGTGTTGGTTTAGTGGAGTTCTTGAAGAAAGTGTGGACTTGATCTTGTACAACATGACTTATAGTAATCTTGGGATTGTATTAAGTGTTGATTGAAGGATTATTATAACTTGATTGTTATGAAAACAAGATAAAAAGATTGTGCACACTAAGTGTTCAATAGAATGTCACAATAAGGAAATCTTGCAACAAATGAGTTGACTCTTAGATTATCAACTCCGATTTGATTCGAATCATCTCTACTGTGTAGATTATCATTCGTAGAACATATGAGGATGTGCGAGCTATCATTGTCCAGATAATAAAGGTATGTTGAGGCTAACTTTTCTTCCTGTTCGGCATTACCCGTGAATGATCGTAACAAGAATGAGCTTCCCTCCATAACAAACTCTACTCTTAAATTTGAATTTGTAAATGTCTTCATTTTCCGTTAAAGTACTTTATGTCTCACGTTCTCCCTTGTCGGGAGCATTTCTCCATAACTTGATACCGTTTCTTATTGTATGACCTCTTATGGTTCTTGTTGACTCTACAACAGTTGATACAAACATAGTTACATAACGATAATCGGAGGGTAACAACCCTGAGTCACTCTAATCAGATCCATGAGGTCCTTCTGAGTAATTTCATACATTGTATACATATGTACTTATTTTATGACACTGAGCCAAACTATAGTCTATCGAGCAGGCATTTATATGTGCACACCACTGCAGTTGGGTAGTTTATGATGATAACAGCCCCAAAGAGCGACTTAATAATGATAAGATAGCCCCGATGAGTAGCATATATGCATACCTTCTTTTTTTTACCCCTTATATTGGAGGATCTATACATACATATGAGTTTTTAAAGGAAAGTATGCATATCCTTTGCCCACAGAGACATTAAGAGTACAAATTGTTTCTTTATTACTCTATTTACAAGTAATGCACTCATTTATAGTTTCAGCCTTACATATTCTCTACATTAATTTGTACTGACGTTCCTTTGCTGGAGGCACTACGTTTCATGCCCGCAGGTACAGATAGACACACAAGCGATCCCTCACAGGAGGCGACTCGACTCACTTTGCGATTATCATGCTCTTTTCTTTCGGAGTTGTCTAGTGAGTTGTTAGGTAATGGTTGTTGCATGTATATGTACACAGTTTGGGTATGGCGAGGCCCTGTCCTGACCTGATGATGTTCATGCACTTCTTAGAGGCTTGTGGACAGTTGTCTTGTTTATAGCATTCGTGTATAGCCTTGCCGGCCTTTTAGTGGATCTGTTTTGCTTATGTCGCCTTTGTTGAGCCTTGGTATGTATATATATGTATCTTGGGCCTCTTCTGTTTGCAGGTTGATATGTCATCTGATTGTATAATCATTGTTTAGAGGCCTTGTCGGCTCATGTATCGTTAATTATGCCACATATATTATGACAGGTATGCTCGGGCCTTAGGGCATCGAATGACGGCACACCCCCAAGGTTGGGGTGTGACAAATTATTTTATTATATTTTAAAATAAAACCAAAAGAAAAACCATGTGACTGTATAATGTTATGCCAATTTCTTTTTCTATAAAGTGGATGGAGATGGAGAAGGATTAGGCTTATGGCATGATTTCTGGTTGGTAATGATTGAGGTGAACTCGATATTGCAATGGTAGACATTTGATGTTTGGATGACCAGAC
The DNA here is from genome assembly GCA_034509755.1 of Anisodus tanguticus. Taxonomy (NCBI): domain Eukaryota; kingdom Viridiplantae; phylum Streptophyta; class Magnoliopsida; order Solanales; family Solanaceae; genus Anisodus; species Anisodus tanguticus. The sequence goes on from CM067558.1 coordinate 30,382,766, forward strand.
GACAACTGAAGGGGCTTCAAACGAAGAGAGAAACTGAGGGAAAAAAAAGAGAAACAATGACTAGGGTTTTAAAATATAATTGGCTAAAGTTAGGCTAAATCAGATAACAAACAAGAACTTGGGCCTATATAGGCAAACTAGATACTCGATTGGTTCAAACTCGTAATTATCTCTAAAATAATGGGGTTGATCCTTAAGCCCATTTAATTACCACAAAAAGCACATATATCCATGGGTTTCAGTTAGTGTTTTCTTGGTTTCACACCAGGCTCCCCTTTTTTTATTCAATAATTTCAATCTCCTATTTTGAACATAATTAAATATTCTTTCTCGTCTATGTACATCCGAACCATATTATATAACTATTAACATATCTTAATAATATTTTTCTTAATCGGTCTTCTTCGTTGGTATAAAAATAAACATTTTCTATATTTGTTAGTGCGCTTAAAGTATTAAACTTTAAATTTTAATTTTTTTTTTGAAGCTCTACATAAAGATTTTATGTACGAATTCACAAGTCAAAGTTAAGAAGTTTGACTCTCAAAACCTAAATGGTGCTACATTAATTTGAAAGAAAAGAGTACAATTGGTATTTTTATATTAAATTTTAAACGTCCTTAAATATTCTTAGTAAAATTATTCGCCATTAATGCTTCTTTTAGTGTTATTAATGAACACACTAATAATCTAACAATGTGAACACAATTAAAATGTTTATTTTTAATAATGAAACTTTCAAAACTTATTCTACAATTTGAATTTTAACAAAGGTTATTAAACTTTAATGGGAATAAAACTCTAGTAAGATTGAGGCAATCTTAGCTTGATACTAAATATCCAATGAAAATTAGAAAAGAGAGACCAAAATTTAATCCCAAATGATCATGTCTCCCTATATAAGTCACTGTTTTCTTCACATTTTCTCACCACTGCAATAACATCATAATTCATTGATTTAGAAAAATGACCACTTCACATTATTTACTCCTTCATCTTTTCATTGGCCTTTTCTTTCTCTCAACTCCAACTCTCTCCAGAAACATACTTCGGGAAGATACTCCAATCGCCCCTTCTCCTAGCGAAGATACTTCAACAACTGTTTTATCGCCTTTAGTTGCTCCAATTAACCCATCAACTTCTGGAGAAACTACTATTTCACCATCCCCTCAAAGTACTACTTCTTCTCCTTCTCCTTCTCCTCATGAGCATGGTCATGGTCATGGCCATCATCACCATGGTCATAGAGGTCATCATCATGGTCAACCAGCTGCACCAGCTTCTTCTCCTAAAATTTCAAGTGAAGCTCCTGAATCTGAATGATATTTTTTATCTTTTATGTAGTACCCTATATAAAAGGGTTATAAAGATAGATCAAGATTATTAAAGAAGTTAAAAAGGAAAAAAAGATGTTTCATTTGAAATTCTAGAAAGGATGTTTTGTTATTGATTAGAATGAAAATCATTTCCATGTTGAAACGAGTTCATTGACCAAAATATTTTCAATTTCCTTGGATTATGACTAACGCCAATTGGAATGCTATAATCTTGCTTGAATTTCTTAAAAATATCTAGATATAATAATTTACTTGGATTTTGTTTTTCAATTGTCGTAATCCTTTCAATGAATCAAATTTAAAAATTGGCTATTGATATAGTAATTAATTTAATTATTGTCGAGTATCACATCGACCTTCACTGGGACAAGGGAAAATATTACCAAATCCTTGAACTATTTGAAATAGGTCAACTTTACCATTCATTATGTTTTTTGCACGAAATATCCTCGGCGTTAGTCAACCTTGACTCAAAATACCTTTAACTACCCAAATAGTTTAAAAATCTCTCTCTACTAAGGGTTGCTACATAACAAGGGAAAAGTACTAAAATTTTCCAATTTTATTGACACAACAAATCATGGCTATTGCCTATTGAAATAAACCGACAAAATTGACTTAATTTGTTTGATTTGGTTCCAATATTTAAACTCGGCTTGATTGATTTAGTTTCATTTTAAAGAAAAAACAACTCAAATCGAACCATGAACATTGTAGGTAAAAATTGGTGTATCTGAAAGGTTAAACAAGAAGGTACGTTGAGTCGAGAGATGACTCTCTGTCTTTAAGATAAAATTGCCCCGTATATATGCTTTTACGGTGATGGAAAATAGTCTCCCAAGATAAAACAACAACAATCAACTATATAAATCAAATAAAGTTGATTATAGCAAAGAATATATATAGAACAGATTGCTGAAGAAGAGATGATTATTTATGTATTTTGTGTTTCTGTTTTTCATATAGAACAAAAGATTTTTTGTTGTGTTTCTAAACTGAACAATAATGTTCAATTTAGAGTTGAAGAGGAGGGCCGTTGCAACAATTCTATAATCTTCCGAACCGTTGCAACATTTTCAAAATTTTCAGGGGGCAAAGTGTAAATAAAAACACTTTAGGGATGAAGAAAAAAATTCCGGAAGAGAGACCATAGCCCGAGATCGAGCAAATGTGACGGCCGGGCGGCGGCGGCGGCGCGTGTGTGGGGCTTAGCCCCGAACCCAAGCTTACCTAGGTCCTCCATCTCTTAACACATGGGTTACCCCTTGGGGTTCAAACCCTTACTAAAAAATAGAACTTATATAGTGCTCAATCCTTCCATCTTCTACGTATGTGGGAGATTGGTTATTTTGCCAAACAATCAGTCTATTCATGTGTCAAACACCTTACTTTGTGTACCAATATCTCTTTCATTAATTAACAAAATTTGATGATACTTGGCACTAATATCATCTACTCATTTAGTAGATTAGGCATGTGTGAATAAATGATGTTTTCGACATGCTTAGCCCATGTGTTTAAGTCACTAAAGATGAGAAAAACTCAATCCCACATAGTTAAATTTCCAACAATCCCCTCTTGAAAGAGAATTGGTGCACACAGGATGCCTTAGTTCAGCAATCTTTCCGCGGAAAGATATTGCATCAGGAAAGGTAGCTTTCGACTTTGAACATTCCTTAGTCGATTCCCATCGGATTTACTTACTGCGCGGTGAACGTGATGTCTTGAACGGTCAGCGTTTAGTGTAAACCAAGATAATGATATCAACACAATAACTCCCCTTACTCATTTCTTCTTATAGTTTTGTCCATTATGGCCATGGACAACTCTTGGGTTCTTAAGCGCGTACATTTGAAGCAGCCTGTCTTCACACTTAAATAGGTGATCTCCTATAAGGTATTCTGCTATACCCCACTCGCAAGTGTTAGAAATCATTAAAAGTCTTAGAACTTATCCTTTACCCATTATGCAGGTAGCACTTAATGTCTATCGCAGGAACAACTTTGGAATTATATTTCTTTAAATAATAATAATCCAAAGTGCTCTTACTTCAAATGAAGCGCTAAAAGCGAACCTCTACGAGTTTAGTTGTCCCATTGAACCAAATTTTTGGGATCTCCAGTTAGTAAGGTTGGGTTAACACCATAAAGATTCTTATTGTTTGTGTTTTAATCCCATTCCCCCTAGACAGGCAGAATAGTTGATCTTTGGGTAAGCCTTTAGTTAATGGATTCGCTATATTATCCTTTGATTTGATGTAATCAATGGAAATGACACCCATGGTGATCAACTTCCTAACGGTCTTACGTCTCCGATGAATATGTTTAGACTTACCGTTGTACATACGATTCCGTGCCCTTCCCAAAGCCGATTACCTATCACGGTGAATCATCACCGAAGGTACGGGTTTATCCCAACTAGGGATATCCTCTAAGAAGTCGTGAAGCCATTACGCTTCTTCTCCTTCTTTATACAAAGCGAGTAAATTCTAATTCCATCGTGGATCGGGCGATGCATGTTTTCTTAGAGGTCTTCCAAGACACAACCCCACCACCAATTGTGAAAACATACCCACTGATGGATTTGGTGTTCTTTATGTCCGATATCCAGTTTGCATCACTTTATCCTTCCAATACGGCTGGATATCTTGAATAATGTAATTTGTAAGCCTGCTAATATTTCAGATATCATAGTATCCGATTTAACGCCTTCCAGTGACCATTTCCAGGAGTATGAGTAAACCTAGCCAACTTATTGATTTGGATAAGCGATATCGGGTCGGGTGGAGTTTGTAATGTACATTAAACTACTAATGACCTGCGCATATCGTTCTTGGGATACGGGTGCACCACGATTTTATCAATTCTACGATTCATATCCATTTGTGACTTCATAGGGGGACTGTCAAATACATCAAAATTCCTCAAAATATCTTCAATGTAATGAGATTAAGATAAAACAAGTACGTCGGATGTCATAGAAATCTTATTTCATAAGATTACATCGCAATACCCATATCCTTCATGTCGAAACATTATTTCAACATATTCTTGGTTTCCATGATCAAGTTTAGACTACTTCCGGTGATGAGCATGTCATCTACGTAAAGACATATCGTGACAAATGAGTCAGAGTTCCCCTTTATATAGATACATTTACCACATTCATTTATGGAGAAACCTTTTGATAAAAAAGTATTGTCAAACTTTTCATGCCATTGTTTTAGGGCTTGTTTGAATCCGTACAGAGACTTAACAAGTCGATATACTTTCTTTTCTTGTCCTGGAATCATATACCTCTCGGGTTGTTCCATGTATATTTCCTCTTCCAACTCTCCATTTAGGAATGTTGTCTTAACATCCATTTGATGTATCTCAAGGTCACGCAAAGCATCAATGGCTTTGAATACCCTTATGGACGTTAATCTAGACATATGGGAGTATGTGTCGAAGTAATCGAGGCCTACCTTTTGTCTGTAGCCTTTGACTACTAATCGGGCCTTATACTTGTCAATAGTTCCATCTGCTTTATACTTTATTTTGAGTATCCACTTACAACCCAAAGGTTTGCTTCCCGGAGGAAGATCAGCCATTTTCCAAGTATGGTCTTGCATGATGGAATCTATTTCGCTTTCTATAGCTTCTTTCCAAAGCGGTGCTTCTGGAGTTGACAATTCTTCCTTAATTGTCCTCGGTTCATTTTCAACCATATAGGTTAGAAAGTCTGGACCAAAGGATTTGTCCTTTTTGTCCCTTTTGCTCCGTCTTTGTTCAACCTCTGGAACCCCTAAGTTTTGTAGGTCTGGAATATTAAGTTTCGGATAGTCAGTAACTTCTGAGTCCTATAGATCTGGAACATCTAGTTCCGAATAATCAGAAACTCCCGGGTCTTGTTGATTTTGAGCATTTTGTTCATAACTTCATTTGCGCGAAATTATTTCTTTTTCCTTTCGAGGGAAGATTTGTTCAAAGAATTCAACATTCCTTGATTCCATGATCGTACCCTCGTGGATATTAGGTATCTCTAACTTATACACTAAGAAGCGATAAGCACTAATGTTATTTACATATCCGGTGAATATGCAATCTACAATCTTAGGTCCAATTTTGACATGTTTTGGTTTAGGTACTTCGACCTTTGCCAAACAGCCCCACACTTTTAAATATTTGTAAGTGAGTTTCTTTCCTTTCCATGATTCATATGGAGTTTTATCCTTACGCTTATGCGGAACTCTATTGAGAATTGTATTAGTGGTAAGAATCGCTTCACACCACATGTTTTGGGCTAAACCGGAATTGATAAGTAAAACATTCATCATTTCCTTTAACGTACGATTTTTGCGTTCGGCAGTGCCGTTAGACTAAGGCGAGTAAGGAGTGGTTGTTTGATGAACAATGTCGAATTGAGCACATAATTCTTCAAACAGTGCTACGTATTATCCCCCTCTATCACTACGAATTGCCTTAATCCGTAGGTTTAGCTGATTTTAAATTTCTGCTTTGTAACGTTTAAACGCTTCAAACGCTTCATCTTTACTTTTCAACAAGTAAACATAACAATACCTTGTACCATCATCAATGAAAGTCATAAAGTACTTGTTCCCCCCTCTAGTTTGCACAAACTTTAAATCACATATGTCGTTGTGAATAAGTTCTAGAGGAGTGATTTTCTTTATTTGAATAGAAAGATGATTTGGTTAATTTTGCCTCTACACACACCTCACATTTATGTTGAGGGTTTATGTCAAAGGAAGGCAACAATTCTAACTTTACTAACTTTTGAATGGATTTGTAGTTAACGTGTCCCAATCTATGATACCATAAATTAGATGACTCAAGCAAGTAGGTAGAAGGCTTTATTTCATTAGATGAACGGATTAAAGACATAGAATTCATTTTGAAGAGGTTGTCACACGTGAAGCCCCTTTCTAAAAACATACCATTCTTAATTATTACAAATTTATTGGACTCAAAAACTAATCTAAAGCCAGCCTGGACCAACAATGGCCCTAAAACCAAGTTCTTGCGGATGTCAGGCACGTGCATCACTTCATTCGTAGTAAGTTCTTTGCCAGAAGTCATTTTGAGGACAACCTTTCCAACCCCTTACACTTCAGAGGTATCATCGTTTCCCATGAACAACTTTTTGCCCGAGATTGGGACGTAAGAGGAGAATGCACTCTTGTTAGAACAGATGTGACGGAGTTACACACTGTGTCTATCCACCATTGCCTTGGATTCTCCACCAGATTTGCCTATAACACTACAGTCGAGAAATCCACAATCATGTCGTCAAGGTTCGAAGGATCATCCTTGTCTTGCACAACATTAGCCTTGGCCTTGCCTTTGTTCTTGGCTTCTTCCTTCTGCGATCGCTTCAGTTTGCGGCGCTCTTTGATCATATGGCCAGGATTTCCACGGTGACGGCGGTTTCCTTTGAACTTCTCTATCATTTGACTTTTGCCATCTCCCTGGTACTTGTGCTTTTTTTGGTGTTTCCCTTCGAATCAAGCAGATTCGCCTTCTCCTCCATTGATTGCTTTACCTTTGATGTAACCCTTTTATTGTCCTCCTGTATTTGCAGTTTGATGATAATGTCTTCAAACCCCATTTATTTCATCTTTAGTTTGAGATAACTCATGAATTCGTTCCATGAGGGAGGCAATTTCTCAATCAAAGACGCAACCAGAAACTGCTCATTTGGCTTTATTCCTTCCAAATCCGGATGATGAATAATCATTTGAAACTCATGAATTTGGGACATCACTGATTTACCATCCACCATTTGAAATTTCAGAAACTTTCCAATGATGAATTTCTTAGTACCCGCATCCTGTGCACTGTACTTTTTCTTGAGTTTTTCCCACAACTCCTTTGTTATCTTCAGCAATACACAGTATAGAGTGAATCCGACAGACCGTTCAGAATGCAATTTTTACACATGAAATCACTATGATTCCAGGCATCCAATGTTAACTTCAGGGCATTTGTGACCTGGATATCGTCGCCCACTTCAGTCATTGTGTTAAACTGAGTGTCTACTGCATCCCCACCAGAAGGAGGGTCTTTTGTCAGAAAGCGTGACAGTTTCAACGTAGTAAGATAGAACAACATCTTTTGAAATTCGTACCTAAAACTTTTTTTCTGGACGTTCGCTTTGGAAACTGGCAGGAGTAGGGAGAACAACATTTCCTTGAGTAGCAACAATGAGAACAAAAGCAATATTTGAAACAAACATCTTTCGAACACTTAGAAAATTTAGTCTTAAATTGTAGGTAAAAATTGGTGTATTTGAAAGGTTAAACAAGCAGGTAGGCTGAGTCGAGAGATGGCTCTGTCTTTAAGAAATTTTTTTCATGTATAGATGCTTTTTACGGTGATGGATAATAGTCTTCCAAGATAAAACAACAACAATCAACTATACAAAGCAAATAAAGTTGATTCTAGCGAAGAAATAATTATAGAGCAGATTCTTTGAAGAGGAGAGGATTATTTACGTATTTTGTATTTCGTCTTATGTACGAACGAGAAGAGTTTTTGTTGTGTTTCTAAAGCTGAACATTAATGTTCAATTTATAGTTGAATAGGAGGGCCGTTGCAACATTTCAAAATCTTCCGAACCGATGTAACGTTTTTGAAATCTTCGGGGCCAAGCTGTAAATAAAAAACACTTCAAGGACCAAAATGAAAATTCGGAAGACGGCTCGTGGACGGTGACCCCTTGCTCGAGCACGAGCCGGACGAGGACCCAGTGGCGGCGCCGTGCGGGGCTTATCCACAAACCCAAGCTTACCTAGGTCCTCCCTCTTCTTAACACATGGATTACCCCTTGAGGTCCCAAATCCTTACTCAAAAATAGAGCTTATATAGTGCTCAATCCTTCCATCTTCTACCTATGTGGGAGATTGGTTATTTTGCCAAACAATCCATCTATTCTTGTCTCAAATACCTTACTTTGTGTACCAATATCTCTTTCATTTCTTAACAAAATTTGACGATACTTGGCACTAATATCATCTACTCATTTAGTAGATTAGGCATGTATGAAGAAACGATGTTTCCGACATACGGGGCCTACGTGTTTAAGTCACTAAAGATGAGAAAAACTCAATCCTACATAGTTAAATTTCCAACAAACACTTCTCGTCTTGACTAATCTGGATTTGCGTTGAGAAGTCTTACTTTAGGGGTAAATCCCTCTCAATAAAAGTAATTTTATTCGATTCGATGCCTCTAATTAAGGATATAGGAGGGTGACCACATTATTACATTTGTTTATGGTCATAAGTTATACATCTATCTAGCCGAGTATTGTGAACACAAATAAATATACCATAATCTTTTAAATAATGTTTTCATAATTAAGAAAAATAATTGAAATAAAAACATAGAACCATAAAATAACGAGACTTTTTTTCTTGTACTTGTCTTGGTGATTATTTCTCCAAATGGGTGGAAGTAGGAGCTTCCTCAAAATTTGAGAAAGGGAAGTCGTCAACTTCATAACAATGAATATTATCGATTGTATGGCATCCGAAGGAAATTTCCTGCAACAACAACGCTAATTTTTTGGTGCAAAGGTGACCAAGTTATTCGAAGTTTGGAAGATCAAGAGAATTACTTTAACACCATACCATCCAGGAGAAAAATGGGCGGACGAGTCATCGAATAAGACCACTGAACAACTAGTTGAAGAAAAAGTTAGTGGAGGCTAAGGGAAGATGGTCGGAAGAGTGTCCAAGAGTCTTATGGGCATATTGAACGACGGCAAACACGAGCACTAGAGAAAGTTCATTCTCACTTGTATATGAGACAACGGCATTGATCCCAATTAAGTCATATAACAAAGTTTAAGATACGCTCATGCAACCAAAGACTCTAACAACCAAGTAATGACTACGGCTTAGATATTATAGCGGGACGCGAGAGATGGCACATATACGGATGGCTACACAAAAGCAAAGGATAAAAAAATATTGCAATATAAGACCAACCTTCTAGTACTTTAAACTTGAGGTCTTCATACTCATAAAAGTATAATTGAGTATTCAAGAGGTCAATGCGGGAAAGATCTAACCCAAGCGGGAAGGACCATATAGAGCCAAAGCCAACGGCGAGGAGGAGTGAAGAGCGTACAAGCTTCGGACTGAGAAGGATAACTCCTCCCCTCCAGCGGAGTGCGGCTCACTTGAAGCGCTACTACATACGAAGAAGATTATGTTGTACACTCTTTCCTCACTTGCCAATACTTCATTCTTTTACTTTTTTTACTATTTGAATGATGACTACGGACTCCCGAAAGTCTAAGCGAGAACACCGGATGTTCCATGCCGGGAAAGTCAAAAAATTTACACCGAAATGTTAGAGTCTCCTTTATCTAAAAATCTTGATATAGCCCATCCTTGTGTTTTCATTTTTCGGGAACAAGATCAAAGGGAAAATACGCCCATTATTGGCATGACCTTTGGACATTGAAGGGATAAGATCATCTTAAATGAAAGTTGCAACAAGGCTAAGAAACTCAACGAGGTCGAAAAGCCCAACTAAGCCTAAAGTTTGATTCGATCCAAGCTGCAAAGATATCCTCGTGCACATAAAACATAACGAGAATACTTCTTGTGAGGGCGAGAGCGCATGTTTTAGGATTGGTAAAAGGCCATTTTATTATATAACAACGAGTCCGTGTAGCGGCCAAATTTACTCGAATTAATTCCAAAAGCCTAATGAAACCAGCTAAGTTTTTAACAAAGCCTCACGGTACAACTAATACTAGGTACAAATTAGTACCTTCCAAATTATAATACCCCATAATGTGTTCGGTCAATTACATAACCATCGTGTTATACTTTCTTTGAAACTAAAAATTAAGGCACAATCCTTCCAATGTGAGCTTTTAATACAACAACATACTAGTGAAGTCCCACAATATGGTGTATGGGAAAGGTAGAGTGTACACGGACCTTACCTCTACCTTGGTAGGTAGAGTGGTTATTTCAAGAGACCCGACTCAAGACAAAGGACAAGCCTAAGCAAAGTAAGACATACAAAGTGCGTAAGTCATGACGGCGTATTACGAAAAAAGAAAGAAGCAAAAATAAGCAATAGCTAATGCAAGTAAATAAGACAAACAAAATACACATAGTAGTATAAATCAAACGACAAGGGACTATAAGACAATATGATAGGCTAAGCGATCCTAAAATAATAATACTACAACTACAAGTTTGTAAGCGTAGGTAGGACTACCTTTGGACTACCTACTATCCTTCTACCCTAATATGTGTCCTTAATAACCCCTATCTAAGGTCATGTCCTCGGTGAGTTGCACTGTGCCATATCCCATGTAATCACTTCTTCCCAATACTTCCTCGACCTACCTCTACCCCTCTTGTACCCGTCCATAACCAACCTTTCACACATCTTCACTGGGCATTTATGTCTCTCCTCTACACGTGTTTGAACCATCTAAACCTAGCTTCTCGCATCTTATCTTCCACCGACACGACTCCAGATCTGTCTCTGATATCATAATTTCTAATTCTATCCCTCTTTGTATTCTCACACATCTATCTTAGCATCTTCATCTCTGCAAATTTCATCTATTCGATATGTGAAGTCTTGACCGGCCAACACTCCAGATGCGAGCCTCTATTTCATCCACCCTGACCCAATACGATGTGTGACATCGTAATCAATATGTCAATTCCATTGGATAATAAACCCGAGGTACTTGAAGCTCTCTTTATTTGGAATGACCTAGGCACCAAGCCTCACATTCATGCCTGTCTCAAGGTAGCTCCTGACATTGAACTTGCACTCCAAGTATTCTATTTTGATCCTACTCAGCCTGAACTCTTTAGACTCCAGAGTCTGTCACCAAACCTCCATCTTAGCGTTCACTTCACTGCGGATCTCATCAATCAGGACTATGTCATCTGCGAATAATATACACTATGGCACCTCCCCTTAGATTTGTCGCGTCAGTCCATCCATCACCAAGGTAAATAGGAATGAGTTAAGAGTTGATCCCCGATGCGCCACATCATCACTTTGGGAAGTGCTCGAGTCTCCTCCTATTGTTTATACCCTGGTCATGGCTCCATCATACATATCCTTAATTGCTCTAGTGTATGACACATGTACACTTCTAACCTCCAAACATCCCCATAGAACCTCACTAGAAACTTTGTCATATACCTTCTCGAGGTCGATGAAAACCAAATGTAAGTCTCTCTTCCTCTCCCTATCTTTGCACCACCAACCTCCTAATAAGATAGATGGCATCTGTGTAGTCGACCGCCCCTTGACATGAATCCAAACTGCTTCTTGGAGATAGACACTCCTCTTGAGTTTCAGTGACTCAGAACCCTTTTTGAGGGTCATTTACGAATTAGATGGAGGTTAAGAAGGTTTATGGAGGGTTGTAAGTCATTTGGATTAAAGTAGACATTGCTCGACAAAGTTTGACAAAGATAGGACAATACTCTGCCACCCTCCTTCCAATATATGCGGTGGAGGATGCGACTGCATATGCCCATATACGATGCATAACCTCCCGCATATGGGAGGAAGCGGGCTGCCAATTTAAAGCCTAATCTTGAACTTTCATTCAAAATATTGCATATTCGACCCCCTTTATCCCTAGATGCATCCAAACCCTCTCTCAAGTTCTATACACCATTGAAGAACTATTCAATAAGCTTGTGATGAGAATTTCCCCTCAAGAAGCTTGGATCATCTTGAAACCACCTCTTGATTGTTGAGAATAACTTGGAAGTCTTGGCGAATTGAAGAAAGCCTTGGTATGAATGATCTCTTGGATGGGTTAAGGTAATTCTTGCAACTCTTAATGTTTTTAAGATTCTCTTAACTTAGAGTAATCTCCTAGAAAAAATAATCTATGAGAAGTTAAGTTAAACTCTATGATTGAGACATATTGGTTGTTGTGTTGGTTTAGTGGAGTTCTTGAAGAAAGTGTGGACTTGATCTTGTACAACATGACTTATAGTAATCTTGGGATTGTATTAAGTGTTGATTGAAGGATTATTATAACTTGATTGTTATGAAAACAAGATAAAAAGATTGTGCACACTAAGTGTTCAATAGAATGTCACAATAAGGAAATCTTGCAACAAATGAGTTGACTCTTAGATTATCAACTCGATTTGATTCGAATCATCTCTCTTGTGTAGATTATCATTCGTAGAACATATGAGGATGTGCGAGCTATCATTGTCCAGATAATAAAGGTATGTTGAGGCTAACTTTTCTTCTGTTCGGCATTACCGTGAATGATCGTAACAAGAATGAGCTTCCCTCCATAACAAACTCTACTCTTAAATTTGAATTTGTAAATGTCTTCATTTTCCGTTAAAGTACTTTATGTCTCACGTTCTCCCTTGTCGGGAGCATTTCTCCATAACTTGATACCGTTTCTTATTGTATGACCTCTTATGGTTCTTGTTGACTCTACAACAGTTGATACAAACATAGTTACATAACGATAATCGGAGGGTAACAACCACGAGTCACTCTAATCGGATCCATGAGGTCCTTCGAGTAATTTCATACATTGTATACATATGTACTTATTTTATGACAACGAGCCAAACTATAGTCTATCGAGCGAGGCATTTATATGTGCACACCACTTTGAGTTGGGTAGTTTATGATGATAACGACCCCAAAGAGCGACTTAATAATGATAAGATAGCCCAGATGAGTAGCATATATGCATACCTTCTTTTTTTTACCCCTTATATTGGAGGATCTATACATACATATGAGTTTTTAAAGGAAAGTATGCATATCCTTTGCCCCCTGAGAGACATTAAGAGTACAAATTGTTTCTTTATTACTCTATTTACAAGTAATGCACTCATTTATAGTTTCAGCCTTACATATTCTCTACATTAATTTGTCTTGACGTTCCTTTCTTTGGAGGCACTACGTTTCATGCCCGCAGTACGAGATAGACACACAAGCGATCCCTCGCGTGGCGACTCGACTCGGTGCAGATTATCATGCTCTTTTCTTTCGGAGTTGTCTAGTGAGTTGTTAGGTAATGGTTGTTGCATGTATATGTACACAGTTTGGGTATGGCGAGGCCCTGTCGACTTTGATGATGTTCATGCACTTCTTAGAGGCTTGTGGACGGTTGTCTTGTTTATAGCATTCGTGTATAGCCTTGCCTTAGGCCTTTTAGTGGATCTGTTTTGCTTATGTCGCCTTTGTTGAGCCTTGGTATGTATATATATGTATCTTGGGCCTCTTGTTTGCGAGTTGATATGTCATCGATTGTATAATCATTGTTTAGAGGCCTTGTCGGCTCATGTATCGTTAATTATGCCACATATATTATGACGGGTATGCTCGGGCCTTAGGGCATCGAATGACGGCACACCCCAAGGTTGGGGTGTGACAAATTATTTTATTATATTTTAAAATAAAACCAAAAGAAAAACCATGTTTGTATAATGTTATGCCAATTTCTTTTTCTATAAAGTGGATGGAGATGGAGAAGGATTAGGCTTATGGCATGATTTACGGTTGGTAATGATTGAGGTGAACTCGATATTGCAATGGTAGACATTTGATGTTTGGATGACCGGACGACAAGCGAAGGGGCTTCAAACGAAGAGAGAAACTGAGGGAAAAAAAAGAGAAACAATGACTAGGGTTTTAAAATATAATTGGCTAAAGTTAGGCTAAATCAGATAACAAACAAGAACTTGGGCCTATATAGGCAAACTAGATACTCGATTGGTTCAAACTCGTAATTATCTCTAAAATAATGGGGTTGATCCTTAAGCCCATTTAATTACCACAAAAAGCACATATATCCATGGGTTTCAGTTAGTGTTTTCTTGGTTTCACACCAGGCTCCCCTTTTTTTATTCAATAATTTCAATCTCCTATTTTGAACATAATTAAATATTCTTTCTCGTCTATGTACATCCGAACCATATTATATAACTATTAACATATCTTAATAATATTTTTCTTAATCAGTCTTCTTCGTTGGTATAAAAATAAACATTTTCTATATTTGTTAGTGCGCTTAAAGTATTAAACTTTAAATTTTAATTTTTTTTGAAGCTCTACATAAAGATTTTATGTACGAATTCACAGTCAAAGTTAAGAAGTTTGACTCTCAAAACCTAAATGGTGCTACATTAATTTGAAAGAAAAGAGTACAATTGGTATTTTTATATTAAATTTTAAACGTCCTTAAATATTCTTAGTAAAATTATTCGCCATTAATGCTTCTTTTAGTGTTATTAATGAACACACTAATAATCTAACAATGTGAACACAATTAAAATGTTTATTTTTAATAATGAAACTTTCAAAACTTATTCTACAATTTGAATTTTAACAAAGGTTATTAAACTTTAATGGGAATAAAACTCTAGTAAGATTGAGGCAATCTTAGCTTGATACTAAATATCCAATGAAAATTAGAAAAGAGAGACCAAAATTTAATCCCAAATGATCATGTCTCCCTATATAAGTCAACTTGTTTTCTTCACATTTTCTCACCCTTTGCAATAACATCATAATTCATTGATTTAGAAAAATGACCACTTCACATTATTTACTCCTTCATCTTTTCATTGGCCTTTTCTTTCTCTCAACTCCAACTCTCTCCAGAAACATACTTCGGGAAGATACTCCAATCGCCCCTTCTCTAGCGAAGATACTTCAACAAGCTTGTTTTATCGCCTTTAGTTGCTCCAATTAACCCATCAACACGGAGAAACTACTATTTCACCATCCCCTCAAAGTACTACTTCTTCTCCTTCTCCTTCTCCTCATGAGCATGGTCATGGTCATGGCCATCATCACCATGGTCATAGAGGTCATCATCATGGTCAACCTTTTGCACCTTTTGACTTCTTCTCCTAAAATTTCAAGTGAAGCTCCTGAATCTGAATGATATTTTTTATCTTTTATGTAGTACCCTATATAAAAGGGTTATAAAGATAGATCAAGATTATTAAAGAAGTTAAAAAGGAAAAAAAGATGTTTCATTTGAAATTCTAGAAAGGATGTTTTGTTATTGATTAGAATGAAAATCATTTCCATGTTGAAACGAGTTCATTGACCAAAATATTTTCAATTTCCTTGGATTATGACTAACGCCAATTGGAATGCTATAATCTTGCTTGAATTTCTTAAAAATATCTAGATATAATAATTTACTTGGATTTTGTTTTTCAATTGTCGTAATCCTTTCAATGAATCAAATTTAAAAATTGGCTATTGATATAGTAATTAATTTAATTATTGTCGAGTATCACATCGACCTTCAACTGGGACAAGGGAAAATATTACCAAATCCTTGAACTATTTGAAATAGGTCAACTTTACCATTCATTATGTTTTTTGCACGAAATATCCTCGGCGTTAGTCAACTTGAGCTCAAAATACCTTTAACTACCCAAATAGTTTAAAAATCTCTCTCTACTAAGGGTTGCTACATAACAAGGGAAAAGTACTAAAATTTTCCAATTTTATTGACACAACAAATCATGGCTATTGCCTATTGAAATAAACCGACAAAATTGACTTAATTTGTTTGATTTGGTTCCAATATTTAAACTCGGCTTGATTGATTTAGTTTCATTTTAAAGAAAAAACAACTCAAATCGAACCATGAACATTGTAGGTAAAAATTGGTGTATACGAAAGGTTAAACAAGAAGGTACGTTGAGTCGAGAGATGACTCTCTGTCTTTAAGATAAAATTGCCCCGTATATATGCTTTTACGGTGATGGAAAATAGTCTCCCAAGATAAAACAACAACAATCAACTATATAAATCAAATAAAGTTGATTATAGCAAAGAATATATATAGAGCAGATTCTTTGAAGAAGAGATGATTATTTATGTATTTTGTGTTTTGTTTTTCATATAGAACAAAAGATTTTTTGTTGTGTTTCTAAAGCTGAACAATAATGTTCAATTTAGAGTTGAAGAGGAGGGCCGTTGCAACAATTCTATAATCTTCCGAACCGTTGCAACATTTTCAAAATTTTCGGGGGCAAAGTGTAAATAAAAACACTTTAGGGATGAAGAAAAAAATTCCGGAAGAGAGACCATAGCCCGAGATCGAGCAAATGTGACGGCGGGCGGCGGCGGCGGCGCGTGTGTGGGGCTTAGCCCCGAACCCAAGCTTACCTAGGTCCTCCGTCTCTTAACACATGGGTTACCCCTTGGGGTTCAAACCCTTACTAAAAAATAGAACTTATATAGTGCTCAATCCTTCCATCTTCTACGTATGTGGGAGATTGGTTATTTTGCCAAACAATCGGTCTATTCATGTGTCAAACACCTTACTTTGTGTACCAATATCTCTTTCATTAATTAACAAAATTTGATGATACTTGGCACTAATATCATCTACTCATTTAGTAGATTAGGCATGTGTGAATAAATGATGTTTTCGACATGCTTAGCCCATGTGTTTAAGTCACTAAAGATGAGAAAAACTCAATCCCACATAGTTAAATTTCCAACAATCCCCTCTTGAAAGAGAATTGGTGCACACAGGATGCCTTAGTTCAGCAATCTTTCCGCGGAAAGATATTGCATCAGGAAAGGTAGCTTTCAGCTTTGAACCTTCCTTAGTCGATTCCCATCGGATTTACTTACTGCGCGGTGAACGTGATGTCTTGAACGGTCAGCGTTTAGTGTAAACCAAGATAATGATATCAACACAATAACTCCCCTTACTCATTTCTTCTTATAGTTTTGTCCATTATGGCCATGGACAACTCTTGGGTTCTTAAGCGCGTACATTTGAAGCGCGACTGTCTTCACACTTAAATAGGTGATCTCCTATAAGGTATACTTGCTATACCCCACTCGCAAGTGTTAGAAATCATTAAAAGTCTTAGAACTTATCCTTTACCCATTATGCGAGGTAGCACTTAATGTCTATCGCGACAACAACTTTGGAATTATATTTCTTTAAATAATAATAATCCAAAGTGCTCTTACTTCAAATGAAGCGCTAAAAGCGAACCTCTACGGAGTTTAGTTGTCCCATTGAACCAAATTTTTGGGATCTCCGAGTTAGTAAGGTTGGGTTAACACCATAAAGATTCTTATTGTTTGTGTTTTAATCCCATTCCCCCTAGACGAGCGAGAATAGTTGATCTTTGGGTAAGCCTTTAGTTAATGGATTCGCTATATTATCCTTTGATTTGATGTAATCAATGGAAATGACACCCATGGTGATCAACTTCCTAACGGTCTTACGTCTCCGATGAATATGTTTAGACTTACCGTTGTACATACGATTCCGTGCCCTTCCCAAAGCCGATTACCTATCACGGTGAATCATCACCGAAGGTACGGGTTTATCCCAACTAGGGATATCCTCTAAGAAGTCGTGAAGCCATTACTGCTTCTTCTCCTTGCTTTATACAAAGCGATAAATTCTAATTCCATCGTGGATCGGGCGATGCATGTTTTCTTAGAGGTCTTCCAAGACACAACCCCACCACCAATTGTGAAAACATACCTTTGATGGATTTGGTGTTCTTTATGTCCGATATCAGTTTGCATCACTTTATCCTTCCAATACGATTTGGATATCTTGAATAATGTAATTTGTAAGCTTTGCTAATATTTCGAGATATCATAGTATCCGATTTAACGCCTTCCGGTGACCATTTCCGGGAGTATGAGTAAACCTAGCCAACTTATTATTTGGATAAGCGATATCGGGTCGGGTGGAGTTTGTAATGTACATTAAACTACTAATGACACTGCGCATATCGTTCTTGGGATACGGGTGCACCACGATTTTATCAATTCTACGATTCATATCCATTTGTGACTTCATAGGGGATTTGTCAAATACATCAAAATTCCTCAAAATATCTTCAATGTAATGAGATTAAGATAAAACAAGTCTACAATGTCGGATGTCATAGAAATCTTATTTCATAAGATTACATCTGCAATACCCATATCCTTCATGTCGAAACATTATTTCAACATATTCTTGGTTTCCATGATCAAGTTTAGACTACTTAGGTGATGAGCATGTCATCTACGTAAAGACATATCGTGACAAATGAGTCGAGTTCCCCTTTATATAGATACATTTACCACATTCATTTATGGAGAAACCTTTTGATAAAAAAGTATTGTCAAACTTTTCATGCCATTGTTTTAGGGCTTGTTTGAATCCGTACAGAGACTTAACAAGTCGATATACTTTTTTTTCTTGTCCTAGAATCATATACCTCTCGGGTTGTTCCATGTATATTTCCTCTTCCAACTCTCCATTTAGGAATGTTGTCTTAACATCCATTTGATGTATCTCAAGGTCACGCAAAGCATCAATGGCTTTGAATACCCTTATGGACGTTAATCTAGACATATGGGAGTATGTGTCGAAGTAATCGAGGCCTACCTTTTGTCTGTAGCCTTTGACTACTAATCGGGCCTTATACTTGTCAATAGTTCCATCTGCTTTATACTTTATTTTGAGTATCCACTTACAACCCAAAGGTTTGCTTCCGGAGGAAGATCGGCCATTTTCCAAGTATGGTCTTGCATGATGGAATCTATTTCGCTTTCTATAGCTTCTTTCCAAAGCGGTGCTTGGAGTTGACAATTCTTCCTTAATTGTCCTCGGTTCATTTTCAACCATATAGGTTAGAAAGTCTGGACCAAAGGATTTGTCTTTTTGTCCCTTTTGCTCCGTCTTTGTTCAACCTACGGAACCCCTAAGTTTTGTAGGTACGGAATATTAAGTTTCGGATAGTCGGTAACTTCGAGTCCTATAGATCGGAACATCTAGTTAGAATAATCGAAACTCCGGGTCTTGTTGATTTTGAGCATTTTGTTCATAACTTCATTTGCGCGAAATTATTTCTTTTTCCTTTCGAGGGAAGATTTGTTCAAAGAATTCAACATTCCTTGATTCCATGATCGTACCCTCGTGAATATTAGGTATCTCTAACTTATACACTAAGAAGCGATAAGCACTAATGTTATTTACATATCCGGTGAATATGCAATCTACAATCTTAGGTCCAATTTTGACATGTTTTGGTTTAGGTACTTCGACCTTTGCCAAACAGCCCCACACTTTTAAATATTTGTAAGTGAGTTTCTTTCCTTTCCATGATTCATATGGAGTTTTTCCTTACGCTTATGCGGAACTCTATTGAGAATTGTATTAGTGGTAAGAATCGCTTCACACCACATGTTTTGGGCTAAACCGGAATTGATAAGTAAAACATTCATCATTTCCTTTAACGTACGATTTTTGCGTTCGGCAGTGCCGTTAGACTAAGGCGAGTAAGGAGTGGTTGTTTGATGAACAATGTCGAATTGAGCACATAATTCTTCAAACAGTGCTACGTATTATCCCCCTCTATCACTACGAATTGCCTTAATCCGTAGGTTTAGCTGATTTTAAATTTCTGCTTTGTAACGTTTAAACGCTTCAAACGCTTCATCTTTACTTTTCAACAAGTAAACATAACAATACCTTGTACCATCATCAATGAAAGTCATAAAGTACTTGTTCCCCCCTCTAGTTTGCACAAACTTTAAATCACATATGTCGTTGTGAATAAGTTCTAGAGGAGTGATTTTCTTTATTTGAATAGAAAGATGATTTGGTTAATTTTGCCTCTACACACACCTCACATTTATGTTGAGGGTTTATGTCAAAGGAAGGCAACAATTCTAACTTTACTAACTTTTGAATGGATTTGTAGTTAACGTGTCCCAATCTATGATACCATAAATTAGATGACTCAAGCAAGTAGGTAGAAGGCTTTATTTCATTAGATGAACGGATTAAAGACATAGAATTCATTTTGAAGAGGTTGTCACACGTGAAGCCCCTTTCTAAAAACATACCATTCTTAATTATTACAAATTTATTGGACTCAAAAACTAATCTAAAGCCAGCCTGGACCAACAGTGGTCCTAAAACCAAGTTCTTGCGGATGTCAGGCACGTGCATCACTTCATTCGTAGTAAGTTCTTTGCCAGAAGTCATTTTGAGGACAACCTTTCCAACCCCTTACACTTCAGAGGTATCATCGTTTCCCATGAATAACTTTTTGCCCGAGATTGGGACGTAAGAGGAGAATGCACTCTTGTTAGAACAGATGTGACAGGTTACACCTGTGTCTATCCACCATTGCCTTGGATTCTCCACCAGATTTGCCTATAACACTACAGTCGAGAAATCCACAATCATGTCGTCAAGGTTCGAAGGATCATCCTTGTCTTGCACAACATTAGCCTTGGCCTTGCCTTTGTTCTTGGCTTCTTCCTTCTGCGATCGCTTCAGTTTGCGGCGCTCTTTGATCATATGGCCAGGATTTCCACAGTGACGGCAGTTTCCTTTGAACTTCTCTATCATTTGACTTTTGCCATCTCCCTGGTACTTGTGCTTTTTTTTGGTGTTTCCCTTCGAATCAACCAGATTCGCCTTCTCCTCCATTGGCTGCTTTACCTTTGATGTAACCCTTTTATTGTCCTCCTGTATTTGCAGTTTGATGATAATGTCTTCAAACCCCATTTATTTCATCTTTAGTTTGAGATAACTCATGAATTCGTTCCATGAGGGAGGCAATTTCTCAATCAAAAACGCAACCGAAGCTGCTCATTTGGCTTTATTCCTTCCAAATCCGGATGATGAATAATCATTTGAAACTCATGAATTTGGGACATCAACGATTTACCATCCACCATTTGAAATTTCGAGAAACTTTCCAATGATGAATTTCTTAGTACCCGCATCTGTGCCTTTGTACTTTTTCTTGAGTTTTCCCACAACTCCTTTGTTATCTTGACAATACACGGTATAGAGTGAATCAAACGGACCGTTCGAGAATGCAATTTTTACACATGAAATCACTATGATTCCAGGCATCCAATGTTAACTTCAGGGCATTTGTGACCTGGATATCGTCGCCCACTTCAGTCGTTGTGTTAAACTGAGTGTCTACTGCATCCCCACCAGAAGGAGGGTCTTTTGTCAGAAAGCGTGACAGTTTCAACGTAGTAAGATAGAACAACATCTTTTGAAATTCGTACCTAAAACTTTTTTTCTGGACGTTCGCTTTGGAAACTGGCAGGAGTAGGGAGAACAACATTTCCTTGAGTAGCAACAATGAGAACAAAAGCAATATTTGAAACAAACATCTTTCGAACACTTAGAAAATTTTGTCTTAAATTGTAGGTAAAAATTGGTGTATTTGAAAGGTTAAACAAGCAGGTAGGCTGAGTCGAGAGATGGCTCTGTCTTTAAGAAATTTTTTTCATGTATAGATGCTTTTTACGGTGATGGATAATAGTCTTCCAAGATAAAACAACAACAATCAACTATACAAAGCAAATAAAGTTGATTCTAGCGAAGAAATAATTATAGAACAGATTCTTTGAAGAGGAGAGGATTATTTACGTATTTTGTATTTAAATGTCTTATGTACGAACGAGAAGAGTTTTTGTTGTGTTTCTAAGCTGAACATTAATGTTCAATTTATAGTTGAATAGGAGGGCCGTTGCAACATTTCAAAATCTTCCGAACCGATGTAACGTTTTTGAAATCTTCAGGGCCAAACTGTAAATAAAAAACACTTCAAGGACCAAAATGAAAATTCGGAAGACAGCTCGTGGACAGTGACCCTTGCTCGAGCCTGAGCCCGGACAGGACCAGGCTGGCGGCGCACGTGAGGGGCTTATCCACAAACCCAAGCTTACCTAGGTCCTCCCTCTTCTTAACACATGGATTACCCCTTGGGTCCCAAATCCTTACTCAAAAATAGAGCTTATATAGTGCTCAATCCTTCCATCTTCTACCTATGTGGGAGATTGGTTATTTTGCCAAACAATCCATCTATTCTTGTCTCAAATACCTTACTTTGTGTACCAATATCTCTTTCATTTCTTAACAAAATTTGACGATACTTGGCACTAATATCATCTACTCATTTAGTAGATTAGGCATGTATGAAGAAACGATGTTTCCGACATACGGGGCCTACGTGTTTAAGTCACTAAAGATGATAAAAACTCAATCCTACATAGTTAAATTTCCAACAAACACTTCTCGTACTGACTAATCTGGATTTGCGTTGAGAAGTCTTACTTTAGGGGTAAATCCCTCTCAATAAAAGTAATTTTATTCTGATTCGATGCCTCTAATTAAGGATATAGGAGGATGACCACATTATTACATTTGTTTATGGTCATAAGTTATACATCTATCTAGCCGGTATTGTGAACACAAATAAATATACCATAATCTTTTAAATAATGTTTTCATAATTAAGAAAAATAATTGAAATAAAAACATAGAACCATAAAATAACGAGACTTTTTTTCTTGTACTTGTCTTGGTGATTATTTCTCCAAATGGGTGGAAGTAGGAGCTTCCTTCAAAATTTGAGAAAGGGAAGTCGTCAACTTCATAACAATGAATATTATCTGATTGTATGGCATCCCGAAGGAAATTTCCTGCAACAACAACGCTAATTTTTTGGTGCAAAGGTGACCAAGTTATTCGAAGTTTGGAAGATCAAGAGAATTACTTTAACACCATACCATCCAGGAGAAAAATGGGCAGACAGAGTCATCGAATAAGACCCTGAACAACTAGTTGAAGAAAAAGTTAGTGGAGGCTAAGGGAAGATGGTCGGAAGAGTGTCCAAGAGTCTTATGGGCATATTGAACGACGGCAAACACGAGCACTAGAGAAAGTTCATTCTCACTTGTATATGAGACAACGGCATTGATCCCAATTAAGTCATATAACAAAGTTTAAGATACGCTCATGCAACCAAAGACTCTAACAACCAAGTAATGACTACGGCTTAGATATTATAGCGGGACGCCGAGAGATGGCACATATACGGATGGCTACACAAAAGCAAAGGATAAAAAAATATTGCAATATAAGACCAACCTTCTAGTACTTTAAACTTGAGGTCTTCATACTCATAAAAGTATAATTGAGTATTCAAGAGGTCAATGCGGGAAAGATCTAACCCAAGCGGGAAGGACCATATAGAGCCAAAGCCAACGGCGAGGAGGTGAAGAGCGTACAAGCTTCGAGGCTGAGAAGGATAACTCCTCCCCTCCAGCGGGTGCGGCTCACTTGAAGCGCTACTACATACGAAGAAGATTATGTTGTACACTCTTTCCTCACTTGCCAATACTTCATTCTTTTACTTTTTTTACTATTTGAATGATGACTACGGACTCCGAAAGTCTAAGCGAGAACACCGGATGTTCCGTGCCGGGAAAGTCAAAAAATTTACAGAAATGTTAGAGTCTCCTTTATCTAAAAATGCTTGATATAGCCCATCCTTGTGTTTTCATTTTTCAGGAACAAGATCAAAGGGAAAATACGCCCATTATTGGCATGACACTGGACATTGAAGGGATAAGATCATCTTAAATGAAAGTTGCAACAAGGCTAAGAAACTCAACGAGGTCGAAAAGCCCAACTAAGCCTAAAGTTTGATTCGATCCAACTGCAAAGATATCCTCGTGCACATAAAACATAACAGAATACTTCTTGTGAGGGCAGAGCGCATGTTTTAGGATTGGTAAAAGGCCATTTTATTATATAACAACAGTCCGGTAGCGGCCAAATTTACTCGAATTAATTCCAAAAGCCTAATGAAACCAGCCAAGTTTTTAACAAAGCCTCACAGTACAACTAATACTAGGTACAAATTAGTACCTTCCAGATTATAATACCCCATAATGTGTTCGGTCAATTACATGACCATCATGTTATACTTTGCTGGAAACTGAAAATTAAGGTACAATACTTCCAGTGTGAGCTTTTAATACAACAACATACCAGTTAAGTCCCACAATATGAGGTATGGGAAAGGTAGAGTGTACACGGACCTTACCTCTACCTTGGTAGGTTGAGTGGTTATTTCAAGAGACCCTCGGCTCAAGACAAAGGACAAACCCAAGCAAAGTAAGACATACAAAGTGCGTAAGTCATGACAGCGTATTCTGAAAAAAGAAAGAAGAAAAAATAAGCAATAGCTAATGCAAGTAAATAAGACAAACAAAATACACATAGTAGTATAAATCAAACAACAAGGGACTATAAGACAGTATGATAGGCTAAGCGATCCTAAAATAATAATACTACAACTACAAGTTTGTAAGCGTAGGTAGGACTACCTTTGGACTACCTACTATCCTTCTACCCTAATATGTGTCCTTAATAACCCCTATCTAAGGTCATGTCCTCGGTGAGTTGCACACTGTGCCATATCCCGTGTAATCACTTCTTCCCAATACTTCCTCGACCTACCTCTACCCCTCTTGTACCCGTCCATAACCAACCTTTCACACATCTTCACTTTGGGCATTTATGTCTCTCCTCTACACGTGTTTGAACCATCTAAACCTAGCTTCTCGCATCTTATCTTCCACCGACACGACTCCGGATCTGTCTACGATATCATAATTTCTAATTCTATCCCTCTTTGTATTCTCACACATCTATCTTAGCATCTTCATCTCTGCAAATTTCATCTATTCGATATGTGAAGTCTTGACCGGCCAACACTCCAGATGCGAGCCTCTATTTCATCCACCCTGACCCAATACGATGTGTGACATCGTAATCAATATGTCAATTCCATTGGATAATAAACCCGAGGTACTTGAAGCTCTCTTTATTTGGAATGACCTAGGCACCAAGCCTCGCATTCATGCTGTCTCAAGGTAGCTCACGACATTGAACTTGCACTCCAAGTATTCTATTTTGATCCTACTCAGCCTGAACTCTTTAGACTCCAGAGTCTGTCACCAAACCTCCATCTTAGCGTTCACTTCACTGCGGATCTCATCAATCAGGACTATGTCATCTGCGAATAATATACACTATGGCACCTCCCCTTAGATTTGTCGCGTCGGTCCATCCATCACCAAGGTAAATAGGAATGAGTTAAGAGTTGATCCACGATGCGGCCACATCATCTTTGGGAAGTGCTCAGGAGTCTCCTCCTATTGTTTATACCCTGGTCATGGCTCCATCATACATATCCTTAATTGCTCTAGTGTATGACACATGTACACTTCTAACCTCCAAACATCCCCATAGAACCTCACTAGAAACTTTGTCATATACCTTCTCGAGGTCGATGAAAACCAAATGTAAGTCTCTCTTCCTCTCCCTATCTTTGCACCACCAACCTCCTAATAAGATAGATGGCATCGTAGTCGACCGCCCTTGACATGAATCCAAAGCTTGCTTCTTGGAGATAGACACTCCTCTTGAGTTTCGGTGACTCAGAACCCTTTTTGAGGGTCATTTACGAATTAGATGGAGGTTAAGAAGGTTTATGGAGGGTTGTAAGTCATTTGGATTAAAGTAGACATTGCTCGACAAAGTTTGACAAAGATAGGACAATACTCTGCCACCCTCCTTCCAATATATGCGGTGGAGGATGCGCTTGCATATGCCCATATACGATGCATAACCTCCCGCATATGGGAGGAAGCGGGCTGCCAATTTAAAGCCTAATCTTGAACTTTCATTCAAAATATTGCATATTCGACCCCCTTTATCCCTAGATGCATCCAAACCCTCTCTCAAGTTCTATACACCATTGAAGAACTATTCAATAAGCTTGTGATGAGAATTTCCCCTCAAGAAGCTTGGATCATCTTGAAACCACCTCTTGATTGTTGAGAATAACTTGGAAGTCTTGGCGAATTGAAGAAAGCCTTGGTATGAATGATCTCTTGGATGGGTTAAGGTAATTCTTGCAACTCTTAATGTTTTTAAGATTCTCTTAACTTAGAGTAATCTCCTAGAAAAAATAATCTATGAGAAGTTAAGTTATACTCTATGATTGAGACATATTGGTTGTTGTGTTGGTTTAGTGGAGTTCTTGAAGAAAGTGTGGACTTGATCTTGTACAACATGACTTATAGTAATCTTGGGATTGTATTAAGTGTTGATTGAAGGATTATTATAACTTGATTGTTATGAAAACAAGATAAAAAGATTGTGCACACTAAGTGTTCAATAGAATGTCACAATAAGGAAATCTTGCAACTAATGAGTTGACTCTTAGATTATCAACTCCGATTTGATTCGAATCATCTCTACTGTGTAGATTATCATTCGTAGAACATATGAGGATGTGCGAGCTATCATTGTCTAGATAATAAAGGTATGTTGAGGCTAACTTTTCTTCCTGTTCGGCATTACCCGTGAATGATCGTAACAAGAATGAGCTTCCCTCCATAACAAACTCTACTCTTAAATTTGAATTTGTAAATGTCTTCATTTTCCGTTAAAGTACTTTATGTCTCACGTTCTCCCTTGTCGGGAGCATTTCTCCATAACTTGATACCGATTGTATGACCTCTTATGGTTCTTGTTGACTCTACAACGAGTTGATACAAACATAGTTACATAACGATAATCGGAGGGTAACAACACTGAGTCACTCTAATCGGATCCATGAGGTCCTTCGAGTAATTTCATGCATTGTATACATATGTACTTATTTTATGACACGAGCCAAACTATAGTCTATCGAGCGAGGCATTTATATGTGCACACCTGCTGCGGTTGGGTAGTTTATGATGATAACGACCCCAAAGAGCGACTTAATAATGATAAGATAGCCTAGATGAGTAGCATATATGCATACCTTCTTTTTTACCCCTTATATTGGAGGATCTATACATACATATGAGTTTTTAAAGGAAAGTATGCATATCCTTTGCCCACAGAGACATTAAGAGTACAAATTGTTTCTTTATTACTCTATTTACAAGTAATGCACTCATTTATAGTTTCGGCCTTACATATTCTCTACATTATTTTTGTGCGACGTTCCTTTCTTTGGAGGCACTACGTTTCATGCCCGCGCGGTACGGATAGACACACAAGCGATCCCTCGCGGTGGCGACTCGACTCGGTGCAGATTATCATGCTCTTTTCTTTCGGAGTTGTCTAGTGAGTTGTTAGGTAATGGTTGTTGCATGTATATGTACACGGTTTGGGTATGGCGAGGCCACAATCGACTTTGATGATGTTCATGCACTTCTTAGAGGCTTGTGGACGGTTGTCTTGTTTATAGCATTCGTGTATAGCCTTGCCGGCCTTTTAGTGGATTTGTTTTGCTTATGTCGCCTTTGTTGAGCCTTGGTATGTATATATATGTATCTTGGGCCTCTTCTGTTTGCAGGTTGATATGTCATCTGATTGTATAATCATTGTTTAGAGGCCTTGTCGGCTCATGTATCGTTAATTATGCCACATATATTATGACAGGTATGCTCGGGCCTTAGGGCATCGAATGACGGCACACACCCAAGGTTGGGGTGTGACAAATTATTTTATTATATTTTAAAATAAAACCAAAAGAAAAACCATGTATTTGTATAATGTTATGCCAATTTCTTTTTCTATAAAGTGGATGGAGATGGAGAAGGATTAGGCTTATGGCATGATTTACGGTTGGTAATGATTGAGGTGAACTCGATATTGCAATGGTAGACATTTGATGTTTGGATGACCGGACGACAAGCTGAAGGGGCTTCAAACGAAGAGAGAAAGCGAGGGAAAAAAAGAGAAACAATGACTAGGGTTTTAAAATATAATTGGCTAAAGTTAGGCTAAATCGGATAACAAACAAGAACTTGGGCCTATATAGGCAAACTAGATACTCGATTGGTTCAAACTCGTAATTATCTCTAAAATAATGGGGTTGATCCTTAAGCCCATTTAATTACCACAAAAAGCACATATATCCATGGGTTTCGATTAGTGTTTTCTTGGTTTCACACCAGGCTCCCCTTTTTTATTCAATAATTTCAATCTCCTATTTTGAACATAATTAAATATTCTTTCTCGTCTATGTACATCCGAACCATATTATATAACTATTAACATATCTTAATAATATTTTTCTTAATCGGTCTTCTTCGTTGGTATAAAAATAAACATTTTCTATATTTGTTAGTGCGCTTAAAGTATTAAACTTTAAATTTTAATTTTTTTGTGAAGCTCTACATAAAGATTTTATGTACGAATTCACAGTCAAAGTTAAGAAGTTTGACTCTCAAAACCTAAATGGTGCTACATTAATTTGAAAGAAAAGAGTACAATTGGTATTTTTATATTAAATTTTAAACGTCCTTAAATATTCTTAGTAAAATTATTCGCCATTAATGCTTCTTTTAGTGTTATTAATGAACACACTAATAATCTAACAATGTGAACACAATTAAAATGTTTATTTTTAATAATGAAACTTTCAAAACTTATTCTACAATTTGAATTTTAACAAAGGTTATTAAACTTTAATGGGAATAAAACTCTAGTAAGATTGAGGCAATCTTAGCTTGATACTAAATATCCAATGAAAATTAGAAAAGAGAGACCAAAATTTAATCCCAAATGATCATGTCTCCCTATATAAGTCTTTGTTTTCTTCACATTTTCTCACCTTTGCAATAACATCATAATTCATTGATTTAGAAAAATGACCACTTCACATTATTTACTCCTTCATCTTTTCATTGGCCTTTTCTTTCTCTCAACTCCAACTCTCTCCGAAACATACTTCGGGAAGATACTCCAATCGCCCCTTCTCCTAGCGAAGATACTTCAACAATTTGTTTTATCGCCTTTAGTTGCTCCAATTAGCCCATCAACACGGAGAAACTACTATTTCACCATCCCCTCAAAGTACTACTTCTTCTCCTTCTCCTTCTCCTCATGAGCATGGTCATGGTCATGGCCATCATCACCATGGTCATAGAGGTCATCATCATGGTCAACCAATTTGCACTGACTTCTTCTCCTAAAATTTCAAGTGAAGCTCCTGAATCTGAATGATATTTTTTATCTTTTATGTAGTACCCTATATAAAAGGGTTATAAAGATAGATCAAGATTATTAAAGAAGTTAAAAAGGAAAAAAAGATGTTTCATTTGAAATTCTAGAAAGGATGTTTTGTTATTGATTAGAATGAAAATCATTTCCATGTTGAAACGAGTTCATTGACCAAAATATTTTCAATTTCCTTGGATTATGACTAACGCCAATTGGAATGCTATAATCTTGCTTGAATTTCTTAAAAATATCTAGATATAATAATTTACTTGGATTTTGTTTTTCAATTGTCGTAATCCTTTCAATGAATCAAATTTAAAAATTGGCTATTGATATAGTAATTAATTTAATTATTGTCGAGTATCACATCGACCTTCTTTGGGACAAGGGAAAATATTACCAAATCCTTGAACTATTTGAAATAGGTCAACTTTACCATTCATTATGTTTTTTGCACGAAATATCCTCGGCGTTAGTCAACCTTGCTCAAAATACCTTTAACTACCCAAATAGTTTAAAAATCTCTCTCTACTAAGGGTTGCTACATAACAAGGGAAAAGTACTAAAATTTTCCAATTTTATTGACACAACAAATCATGGCTATTGCCTATTGAAATAAACCGACAAAATTGACTTAATTTGTTTGATTTGGTTCCAATATTTAAACTCGGCTTGATTGATTTAGTTTCATTTTAAAGAAAAAACAACTCAAATCGAACCATGAACATTGTAGGTAAAAATTGGTGTATACGAAAGGTTAAACAAGAAGGTACGTTGAGTCGAGAGATGACTCTCTGTCTTTAAGATAAAATTGCCCCGTATATATGCTTTTACGGTGATGGAAAATAGTCTCCCAAGATAAAACAACAACAATCAACTATATAAATCAAATAAAGTTGATTATAGCAAAGAATATATATAGAACAGATTCTTTGAAGAAGAGATGATTATTTATGTATTTTGTGTTTCTGTTTTTCATATAGAACAAAAGATTTTTTGTTGTGTTTCTAAACTGAACAATAATGTTCAATTTAGAGTTGAAGAGGAGGGCCGTTGCAACATTTCTATAATCTTCCGAACCGTTGCAACATTTTCAAAATTTTCAGGGGGCAAAGTGTAAATAAAAACACTTTAGGGATGAAGAAAAAAATTCCGGAAGAGAGACCATAGCCCGAGATCGAGCAAATGTGACGGTCGGGCGGCGGCGGCGGCGCGTGTGTGGGGCTTAGCCCCGAACCCAAGCTTACCTAGGTCCTCCATCTTCTTAACACATGGGTTACCCCTTGGGGTTCAAACCCTTACTAAAAAATAGAACTTATATAGTGCTCAATCCTTCCATCTTCTACGTATGTGGGAGATTGGTTATTTTGCCAAACAATCAGTCTATTCATGTGTCAAACACCTTACTTTGTGTACCAATATCTCTTTCATTAATTAACAAAATTTGATGATACTTGGCACTAATATCATCTACTCATTTAGTAGATTAGGCATGTGTGAATAAATGATGTTTTCGACATGCTTGGCCCATGTGTTTAAGTCACTAAAGATGAGAAAAACTCAATCCCACATAGTTAAATTTCCAACAATCCCCTCTTGAAAGAGAATTGGTGCACACAGGATGCCTTAGTTCAGCAATCTTTCCGCGGAAAGATATTGCATCAGGAAAGGTAGCTTTCGGCTTTGAACCTTCCTTAGTCGATTCCCATCGGATTTACTTCTTGCGCGGTGAACGTGATGTCTTGAACGGTCGGCGTTTAGTGTAAACCAAGATAATGATATCAACACAATAACTCCCCTTACTCATTTCTTCTTATAGTTTTGTCCATTATGGCCATGGACAACTCTTGGGTTCTTAAGCGCGTACATTTGAAGCGACTTTGTCTTCACACTTAAATAGGTGATCTCCTATAAGGTATTCTGCTATACCCCACTCGCAGGTGTTAGAAATCATTAAAAGTCTTAGAACTTATCCTTTACCCATTATGCAGGTAGCACTTAATGTCTATCGCAGG
Source organism: Anisodus tanguticus (assembly GCA_034509755.1). Taxonomy (NCBI): domain Eukaryota; kingdom Viridiplantae; phylum Streptophyta; class Magnoliopsida; order Solanales; family Solanaceae; genus Anisodus; species Anisodus tanguticus. The sequence continues at coordinate 30,413,997 of CM067558.1, forward strand.
AACAACTTTGGAATTATATTTCTTTAAATAATAATAATCCAAAGTGCTCTTACTTCAAATGAAGCGCTAAAAGCGAACCTCTACGAGTTTAGTTGTCCCATTGAACCAAATTTTTGGGATCTCCGAGTTAGTAAGGTTGGGTTAACACCATAAAGATTCTTATTGTTTGTGTTTTAATCCCATTCCCCCTAGACATGCAGAATAGTTGATCTTTGGATAAGCCTTTAGTTAATGGATTCGCTATATTATCCTTTGATTTGATGTAATCAATGGAAATGACACCCATGGTGATCAACTTCCTAACGGTCTTATGTCTCCGATGAATATGTTTAGACTTACCGTTGTACATACGATTCGTGCCCTTCCCAAAGCCGATTAGCTATCACAGTGAATCATCACCGAAGGTACGGGTTTATCCCAACTAGGGATATCCTCTAAGAAGTCGTGAAGCCATTCTGCTTCTTCTCCTGCTTTATACAAAGCAGTAAATTCTAATTCCATCGTGGATCGGGCGATGCATGTTTTCTTAGAGGTCTTCCAAGACACAACCCCACCACCAATTGTGAAAACATACCCACTGATGGATTTGGTGTTCTTTATGTCCGATATCCAGTTTGCATCACTTTATCCTTCCAATACGGCTGGATATCTTGAATAATGTAATCTGTAAGCCTGCTAATATTTCAGATATCATAGTATCCGATTTAACGCCTTCCAGTGACCATTTCCAGGAGTATGAGTAAACCTAGCCAACTTATTGACTGGATAAGCGATATCGGGTCGGGTGGAGTTTGTAATGTACATTAAACTACTAATGACCTGCGCATATCGTTCTTGGGATACGGGTGCACCACGATTTTATCAATTCTACGATTCATATCCATTTGTGACTTCATAGGGGGACTGTCAAATACATCAAAATTCCTCAAAATATCTTCAATGTAATGAGATTAAGATAAAACAAGTCTGTCAGATGTCATAGAAATCTTATTTCATAAGATTACATCTGCAATACCCATATCCTTCATGTCGAAACATTATTTCAACATATTCTTGGTTTCCATGATCAAGTTTAGACTACTTCTGGTGATGAGCATGTCATCTACGTAAAGACATATCGTGACAAATGAGTCAGAGTTCCCCTTTATATAGATACATTTACCACATTCATTTATGGAGAAAACTTTTGATAAAAAAGTATTGTCAAACTTTTCATGCCATTGTTTTAGGGCTTGTTTGAATCCGTACAGAGACTTAACAAGTCGACATACTTTCTTTTCTTGTCCTGGAATCATATACCTCTCGGGTTGTTCCATGTATATTTCCTCTTCCAACTCTCCATTTAGGAATGTTGTCTTAACATCCATTTGATGTATCTCAAGGTCACGCAAAGCATCAATGGCTTTGAATACCCTTATGGACGTTAATCTAGACATATGGGAGTATGTGTCGAAGTAATCGAGGCCTACCTTTTGTCTGTAGCCTTTGACTACTAATCGGGCCTTATACTTGTCAATAGTTCCATCTGCTTTATACTTTATTTTGAGTATCCACTTACAACCCAAAGGTTTGCTTCCCGGAGGAAGATCGGCCATTTTCCAAGTATGGTCTTGCATGATGGAATCTATTTCGCTTTCTATAGCTTCTTTCCAAAGCGGTGCTTCTGGAGTTGACAATTCTTCCTTAATTGTCCTCGGTTCATTTTCAACCATATAGGTTAGAAAGTCTGGACCAAAGGATTTGTCCTTTCTGTCCCTTTTGCTCCGTCTTTGTTCAACCTCTGGAACTCCTAAGTTTTGTAGGTCTGGAATATTAAGTTTCGGATAGTCAGTAACTTCTGAGTCCTATAGATGCGGAACATCTAGTTCCGAATAATCGAAACTCCGGGTCTTGTTGATTTTGAGCATTTTGTTCATAACTTCATTTGCGCGAAATTATTTCTTTTTCCTTTCGAGGGAAGATTTGTTCAAAGAATTCAACATTCCTTGATTCCATGATCGTACCCTCGTGGATATTAGGTATCTCTAACTTATACACTAAGAAGCGATAAGCACTACTGTTATTTACATATCCGGTGAATATGCAATCTACAATCTTAGGTCCAATTTTGACATGTTTTGGTTTAGGTACTTCGACCTTTGCCAAACAGCCCCACACTTTTAAATATTTGTAAGTGAGTTTCTTTCCTTTCCATGATTCATATGGAGTTTTATCCTTACGCTTATGCGGAACTCTATTGAGAATTGTATTAGTGGTAAGAATCGCTTCACACCACATGTTTTGGGCTAAACCGGAATTGATAAGTAAAACATTCATCATTTCCTTTAACGTACGATTTTTGCGTTCGGCAGTGCCGTTAGACTAAGGCGAGTAAGGAGTGGTTGTTTGATGAACAATGTCGAATTGAGCACATAATTCTTCAAACAGTGCTACGTATTATCCCCCTCTATCACTACGAATTGCCTTAATCCGTAGGTTTAGTGATTTTAAATTTCTGCTTTGTAACGTTTAAACGCTTCAAACGCTTCATCTTTACTTTTCAACAAGTAAACATAACAATACCTTGTACCATCATCAATGAAAGTCATAAAGTACTTGTTCCCCCCTCTAGTTTGCACAAACTTTAAATCACATATGTCGTTGTGAATAAGTTCTAGAGGAGTGATTTTCTTTATTTGAATAGAAAGATGATTTGGTTAATTTTGCCTCTACACACACCTCACATTTATGTTGAGGGTTTATGTCAAAGGAAGGCAACAATTCTAACTTTACTAACTTTTGAATGGATTTGTAGTTAACGTGTCCCAATCTATGATACCATAAATTAGATGACTCAAGCAAGTAGGTAGAAGGCTTTATTTCATTAGATGAACGGATTAAAGACATAGAATTCATTTTGAAGATGTTGTCACACGTGAAGCCCCTTTCTAAAAACATACCATTCTTAATTATTACAAATTTATTGGACTCAAAAACTAATCTAAAGCCAGCCTGGACCAACAGTGGCCCTAAAACCAAGTTCTTGCGGATGTCAGGCACGTGCATCACTTCATTCGTAGTAAGTTCTTTGCCAGAAGTCATTTTGAGGACAACCTTTCCAACCCCTTACACTTCAGAGGTATCATCGTTTCCCATGAACAACTTTTTGCCCTAGATTGGGACGTAAGAGGAGAATGCACTCTTGTTAGAACAGATGTGACAGGTTACACCTGTGTCTATCCACCATTGCCTTGGATTCTCCACCAGATTTGCCTATAACACTACAGTCGAGAAATCCACAATCATGTCGTCAAGGTTCGAAGGATCATCCTTGTCTTGCACAACATTAGCCTTGGCCTTGCCTTTGTTCTTGGCTTCTTCCTTCTACGATCGCTTCAGTTTGCGGCGCTCTTTGATCATATGGCCAGGATTTCCACAGTGACGGCAGTTTCCTTTGAACTTCTCTATCATTTGACTTTTGCCATCTCCCTGGTACTTGTGCTTTTTTTTGGTGTTTCCCTTCGAATCAACCAGATTCGCCTTCTCCTCCATTGCTGCTTTACCTTTGATGTAACCCTTTTATTGTCCTCCTGTATTTGCAGTTTGATGATAATGTCTTCAAACCCCATTTATTTCATCTTTAGTTTGAGATAACTCATGAATTCGTTCCATGAGGGAGGCAATTTCTCAATCAAAGACGCAACCAGAAACTGCTCATTTGGCTTTATTCCTTCCAAATCCAGATGATGAATAATCATTTGAAACTCATGAATTTGGGACATCACTGATTTACCATCCACCATTTGAAATTTCAGAAACTTTCCAATGATGAATTTCTTAGTACCCGCATCCTGTGCACTGTACTTTTTCTTGAGTTTTTCCCACAACTCCTTTGTTATCTTCAGCAATACACAGTATAGAGTGAATCCGACAGACCGTTCAGAATGCAATTTTTACACATGAAATCACTATGATTCCAGGCATCCAATGTTAACTTCAGGGCATTTGTGACCTGGATATCGTCGCCCACTTCAGTCGTTGTGTTAAACTGAGTGTCTACTGCATCCCCACCAGAAGAAGGGTCTTTTGTCAGAAAGCGTGACAGTTTCAACGTAGTAAGATAGAACAACATCTTTTGAAATTCGTACCTAAATTTTTTTTTCTGGACGTTCGCTTTAGAAACTGGCAGGAGTAGGGAGAACAACATTTCCTTGAGTAGCAACAGCAGAACAAAAGCAATGACTGAAACAAACATCTTTCGAACACTTAGAAAATTTTGTCTTAAATTGTAGGTAAAAATTGGTGTATTTGAAAGGTTAAACAAGCAGGTAGGCTGAGTCGAGAGATGACTCTGTCTTTAAGAATTTTTTTTCATGTATAGATGCTTTTTACGGTGATGGATAATAGTCTTCCAAGATAAAACAACAACAATCAACTATACAAAGCAAATAAAGTTGATTCTAGCGAAGAAATAATTATAGAACAGATTGCTGAAGAGGAGAGGATTATTTCTGTATTTTGTATTTCTGTCTTATGTACAGAACAGAAGAGTTTTTGTTGTGTTTCTAAACTGAACATTAATGTTCAATTTATAGTTGAATAGGAGGGCCGTTGCAACATTTCAAAATCTTCCGAACCGATGTAACGTTTTTGAAATCTTCAGGGCCAAACTGTAAATAAAAAACACTTCAAGGACCAAAATGAAAATTCGGAAGACAGCTCGTGGACAGTGACCCCTGCTCGAGCCTGAGCCCGGACAGGACCAGGCTGGCGGCGCCCGTGCGGGGCTTATCCACAAACCCAAGCTTACCTAGGTCCTCCCTCTTCTTAACACATGGATTACCCCTTGAGGTCCCAAATCCTTACTCAAAAATAGAGCTTATATAGTGCTCAATCCTTCCATCTTCTACCTATGTGGGAGATTGGTTATTTTGCCAAACAATCCATCTATTCTTGTCTCAAATACCTTACTTTGTGTACCAATATCTCTTTCATTTCTTAACAAAATTTGACGATACTTGGCACTAATATCATCTACTCATTTAGTAGATTAGGCATGTATGAAGAAACGATGTTTCCGACATACGGGGCCTACGTGTTTAAGTCACTAAAGATGAGAAAAACTCAATCCTACATAGTTAAATTTCCAACAAACACTTCTAAATCTTGACTAATCTGGATTTGCGTTGAGAAGTCTTACTTTAGGGGTAAATCCCTCTCAATAAAAGTAATTTTATTCTGATTCGATGCCTCTAATTAAGGATATAGAGGACTGACCACATTATTACATTTGTTTATGGTCATAAGTTATACATCTATCTAGCCAGTATTGTGAACACAAATAAATATACCATAATCTTTTAAATAATGTTTTCATAATTAAGAAAAATAATTGAAATAAAAACATAGAACCATAAAATAATGAGACTTTTTTTCTTGTACTTGTCTTGGTGATTATTTCTCCAAATGGGTGGAAGTAGGAGCTTCCTCCAAAATTTGAGAAAGGGAAGTCGTCAACTTCATAACAATGAATATTATCTGATTGTATGGCATCCCGAAGGAAATTTCCTGCAACAACAACGCTAATTTTTTGGTGCAAAGGTGACCAAGTTATTCGAAGTTTGGAAGATCAAGAGAATTACTTTAACACCATACCATCCAGGAGAAAAATGGGCAGACAGAGTCATCGAATAAGACCCTGAACAACTAGTTGAAGAAAAGTTAGTGGAGGCTAAGGGAAGATGGTCGGAAGAGTGTCCAAGAGTCTTATGGGCATATTGAACGACGGCAAACACGAGCACTAGAGAAAGTTCATTCTCACTTGTATATGAGACAACGGCATTGATCCCAATTAAGTCATATAACAAAGTTTAAGATACGCTCATGCAACCAAAGACTCTAACAACCAAGTAATGACTACCGGCTTAGATATTATAGCGGGACGCCGAGAGATGGAACATATCTGGATGGCTACACAAAAGCAAAGGATAAAAAAATATTGCAATATAAGACCAACCTTCTAGTACTTTAAACTTGAGGTCTTCATACTCATAAAAGTATAATTGAGTATTCAAGAGGTCAATGCGGGAAAGATCTAACCCAACCTGGGAAGGACCATATAGAGCCAAAGCCAACGGCGAGGAGGCGAAGAGCGTACAAGCTTCGACTACGAGAAGGATAACTCCTCCCCTCCAACCGGAGTGCGGCTCACTTGAAGCGCTACTACATCGAAGAAGATTATGACATGTACACTCTTTCCTCACTTGCCAATACTTCATTCTTTTACTTTTTTTACTATTTGAATGATGACTACGAGACTCCCGAAAGTCTAAAATGAGAACACCAGATGTTCCATGCCAGGAAAGTCAAAAAATTTACACCGAAATGTTAGAGTCTCCTTTATCTAAAAATGCTCATATAGCCCATCCTTGTGTTTTCATTTTTCAGGAACAAGATCAAAAGGAAAATACGCCCATTATTGGCATGACACTGGACATTGAAGGGATAAGATCATCTTAAATGAAAGTTGCAACAAGGCTAAGAAACTCAACGAGGTCGAAAAGCCCAACTAAGCCTAAAGTTTGATTCGATCCAACTGCAAAGATATCCTCGTGCACATAAAACATAACAGAATACTTCTTGTGAGGGCAGAGCGCATGTTTTAGGATTGGTAAAAGGCCATTTTATTATATAACAACAGTCCGGTAGCGGCCAAATTTACTCGAATTAATTCCAAAAGCCTAATGAAACCAGCTAAGTTTTTAACAAAGCCTCACAGTACAACTAATACTAGGTACAAATTAGTACCTTCCAAATTATAATACCCCATAATGTGTTCGGTCAATTACATAACCATCGTGTTATACTTTCTTTGAAACTAAAAATTAAGGCACAATCCTTCCAATGTGAGCTTTTAATACAACAACATACTAGTGAAGTCCCACAATATGGGGTCTGGGAAAGGTAGAGTGTACACAGACCTTACCTCTACCTTGGTAGGTAGAGTGGTTATTTCCAAGAGACCCACAGCTCAAGACAAAGGACAAGCCTAAGCAAAGTAAGACATACAAAGTGCGTAAGTCATGACAGCGTATTCTGAAAAAAGAAAGAAGCAAAAATAAGCAATAGCTAATGCAAGTAAATAAGACAAACAAAATACACATAGTAGTATAAATCAAACGACAAGGGACTATAAGACAATATGATAGGCTAAGCGATCCTAAAATAATAATACTACAACTACAAGTTTGTAAGCGTAGGTAGGACTACACTGGACTACCTACTCTCCTTCTACCCTAATATGTGTCCTTAATAACCCCCTATCTAAGGTCATGTCCTCGGTGAGTTGCACCTGTGCCATATCCCATGTAATCACTTCTTCCCAATACTTCCTCAGCCTACCTCTACCCCTCTTGTACCCGTCCATAACCAACCTTTCACACATCTTCACTGGGCAATTATGTCTCTCCTCTACACGTGTTTGAACCATCTAAACCTAGCTTCTCGCATCTTATCTTCCACCGACACGACTCCAGATCTGTCTCTGATATCATAATTTCTAATTCTATCCCTCTTTGTATTCTCACACATCTATCTTAGCATCTTCATCTCTGCAAATTTCATCTATTCGATATGTGAAGTCTTGACCGGCCAACACTCCAGATGCGAGCCTCTATTTCATCCACCCTGACCCATTACGATGTGTGACATCGTAATCAATCTGTCAATCCCATTGGATAATAAACCCGAGGTACTTGAAGCTCTCTTTATTTGGAATGACCTAGGCACCAAGCCTCACATTCACGCCTGTCTCAAGGTCGCTCCTGACTTTGAACTTGCACTCCAAGTATTCTATTTTGATCCTACTCAGCCTGAACTCTTTAGACTCCAGAGTCTGTCACCAAACCTCCATCTTAGCGTTCACTTCACTGCGGGTCTCATCAATCAGGACTATGTCATCTGCGAATAATATACACTATGGCACCTCCCCTTAGATTTGTCGCGTCAGTCCATCCATCACCAAGGTAAATAGGAATGAGTTAAGAGTTGATCCCTGATGCAGCCCCATCATCACTGGGAAGTGCTCCGAGTCTCCTCCTATTGTTTATACCCTGGTCATGGCTCCATCATACATATCCTTAATTGCCCTAGTGTATGACACGTGTACACTTCTAACCTCCAAACATCCCCATAGAACCTCACTAGAAACTTTGTCATATACCTTCTCGAGGTCGATGAAAACCAAATGCAAGTCTCTCTTCCTCTCCCTATACTGCACCACCAACCTCCTAATAAGATAGATGGCATCTGTAGTCGACCGCCCTAGCATGAATCCAAACTGCTTCTTGGAGATAGACACTGCTCTTGAGTTTCAGTGACTCAGAACCCTTTTTGAGGGCCATTTACGAATTAGATGGAGGTTAAGAAGGTTTATGGAGGGTTGTAAGTCATTTGGATTAAAGTAGACATTGCTCGACAAAGTTTGACAAAGATAGGACAATACTCTGCCACCCTCCTTCCAATATATGCGGTGGAGGATGCGACTGCATATGCCCATATACGATGCATAACCTCCCGCATATGGGAGGAAGCGGGCTGCCAATTTAAAGCCTAATCTTGAACTTTCATTCAAAATATTGCATATTCGACCCCCTTTATCCCTAGATGCATCCAAACCCTCTCTCAAGTTCTATACACCATTGAAGAACTATTCAATAAGCTTGTGATGAGAATTTCCCCTCAAGAAGCTTGGATCATCTTGAAACCACCTCTTGATTGTTGAGAATAACTTGGAAGTCTTGGCGAATTGAAGAAAGCCTTGGTATGAATGATCTCTTGGATGGGTTAAGGTAATTCTTGCAACTCTTAATGTTTTTAAGATTCTCTTAACTTAGAGTAATCTCCTAGAAAAAATAATCTATGAGAAGTTAAGTTAAACTCTATGATTGAGACATATTGGTTGTTGTGTTGGTTTAGTGGAGTTCTTGAAGAAAGTGTGGACTTGATCTTGTACAACATGACTTATAGTAATCTTGGGATTGTATTAAGTGTTGATTGAAGGATTATTATAACTTGATTGTTATGAAAACAAGATAAAAAGATTGTGCACACTAAGTGTTCAATAGAATGTCACAATAAGGAAATCTTGCAACAAATGAGTTGACTCTTAGATTATCAACTCCGATTTGATTCGAATCATCTCTCTTGTGTAGATTATCATTCGTAGAACATATGAGGATGTGCGAGCTATCATTGTCCAGATAATAAAGGTATGTTGAGGCTAACTTTTCTTCTGTTCGGCATTACCCGTGAATGATCGTAACAAGAATGAGCTTCCCTCCATAACAAACTCTACTCTTAAATTTGAATTTGTAAATGTCTTCATTTTCCGTTAAAGTACTTTATGTCTCACGTTCTCCCTTGTCGGGAGCATTTCTCCATAACTTGATACCGTTTCTTATTGTATGACCTCTTATGGTTCTTGTTGACTCTACAACAGTTGATACAAACATAGTTACATAACGATAATCGGAGGGTAACAACCACGAGTCACTCTAATCGGATCCATGAGGTCCTCCGAGTAATTTCATACATTGTATACATATGTACTTATTTTATGACACCGAGCCAAACTATAGTCTATCGAGCGAGGCATTTATATGTGCACACCACTTTGCGGTTGGGTAGTTTATGATGATAACGACCCCAAAGAGCGACTTAATAATGATAAGATAGCCCTAGATGAGTAGCATATATGCATACCTTCTTTTTTTACCCCTTATATTGGAGGATCTATACATACATATGAGTTTTTAAAGGAAAGTATGCATATCCTTTGCCCACGAGACATTAAGAGTACAAATTGTTTCTTTATTACTCTATTTACAAGTAATGCACTCATTTATAGTTTCAGCCTTACATATTCTCTACATTATTTTGTACCGACGTTCCTTTGCTTTGGAGGCACTACGTTTCATGCCCGCAGTACGGATAGACACACAAGCGATCCCTCACGTAGGCGACTCGACTCACCGCGATTATCATGCTCTTTTCTTTCGGAGTTGTCTAGTGAGTTGTTAGGTAATGGTTGTTGCATGTATATGTACACAGTTTGGGTATGGCGAGGCGCTGTCCTGACCTGATGATGTTCATGCACTTCTTAGAGGCTTGTGGACAGTTGTCTTGTTTATAGCATTCGTGTATAGCCTTGCCGGCCTTTTAGTGGATCTGTTTTGCTTATGTCGCCTTTGTCGAGCCTTGGTATGTATATATATGTATCTTGGGCCTCTTCTGTTTGCAGGTTGATATGTCATCTGATTGTATAATCATTGTTTAGAGGCCTTGTCGGCTCATGTATCGTTAATTATGCCACATATATTATGACGGGTATGCTCGGGCCTTAGGGCATCGAATGACGGCACACCCCCAAGGTTGGGGTGTGACAAATTATTTTATTATATTTTAAAATAAAACCAAAAGAAAAACCATGTGACTGTATAATGTTATGCCAATTTCTTTTTCTATAAAGTGGATGGAGATGGAGAAGGATTAGGCTTATGGCATGATTTACGGTTGGTAATGATTGAGGTGAACTCGATATTGCAATGGTAGACATTTGATGTTTGGATGACCAGACGACAGGCGAAGGGGCTTCAAACGAAGAGAGAAAGCGAGGGGAAAAAAAGAGAAACAATGACTAGGGTTTTAAAATATAATTGGCTAAAGTTAGGCTAAATCAGATAACAAACAAGAACTTGGGCCTATATAGGCAAACTAGATACTCGATTGGTTCAAACTCGTAATTATCTCTAAAATAATGGGGTTGATCCTTAAGCCCATTTAATTACCACAAAAAGCACATATATCCATGGGTTTCGAGTTAGTGTTTTCTTGGTTTCACACCAGGCTCCCCTTTTTTTATTCAATAATTTCAATCTCCTATTTTGAACATAATTAAATATTCTTTCTCGTCTATGTACATCCGAACCATATTATATAACTATTAACATATCTTAATAATATTTTTCTTAATCAGTCTTCTTCGTTGGTATAAAAATAAACATTTTCTATATTTGTTAGTGCGCTTAAAGTATTAAACTTTAAATTTTAATTTTTTTTTGAAGCTCTACATAAAGATTTTATGTACGAATTCACGATCAAAGTTAAGAAGTTTGACTCTCAAAACCTAAATGGTGCTACATTAATTTGAAAGAAAAGAGTACAATTGGTATTTTTATATTAAATTTTAAACGTCCTTAAATATTCTTAGTAAAATTATTCGCCATTAATGCTTCTTTTAGTGTTATTAATGAACACACTAATAATCTAACAATGTGAACACAATTAAAATGTTTATTTTTAATAATGAAACTTTCAAAACTTATTCTACAATTTGAATTTTAACAAAGGTTATTAAACTTTAATGGGAATAAAACTCTAGTAAGATTGAGGCAATCTTAGCTTGATACTAAATATCCAATGAAAATTAGAAAAGAGAGACCAAAATTTAATCCCAAATGATCATGTCTCCCTATATAAGTCACTGTTTTCTTCACATTTTCTCACCACTGCAATAACATCATAATTCATTGATTTAGAAAAATGACCACTTCACATTATTTACTCCTTCATCTTTTCATTGGCCTTTTCTTTCTCTCAACTCCAACTCTCTCCAGAAACATAATTCGGGAAGATACTCCAATCGCCCCTTCTCCTAGCGAAGATACTTCAACAACTGTTTTATCGCCTTTAGTTGCTCCAATTATCCCATCAACTTCTGGAGAAACTACTATTTCACCATCCCCTCAAAGTACTACTTCTTCTCCTTCTCCTTCTCCTCATGAGCATGGCCATGACCATACTTTGTGTACTAATATCTCTTTCATTTCTTAACGAAATTTGACGATACTTGGCACTAATATCATCTACTCATTTAGTAGATTAGGCAAGTGTGAAGAAATGATGTTTCTTACATGCGGGCCCCACGTGTTTAAGTCACTAAAGATGAGAAAAATCAATCCCACATAGTTAAATTTCCAATAATCCCCTCTTGAAAGAGAATTGGTGCACACAGGGTTCCTTAGTTCAGCAATCTTTCCACGGAAAGATATTGCATCAGGAAAGGTAGCTTTCAGCTTTGAACCTTCCTTAGTCGATTCCCATCGGATTTACTTACTGCGCGGTGAACGTGATATCTTGAACCGTCAGCATTTAGTGTAAACCAAGACAATGATATCAACACAATAACTCCCCTTACTCATTTCTTCTTATAGTTTTGTCCATTTGTGGCCATGGACAACTCTTGGATTCTTAAGCGCGTACATTTGAAGCGGCCTGTCTTTGCACTTAAATAGGTGATCTCCTATAAGGTATTCTGATATACCCCCACTCGCAAGTGTTAGGAATCATTAAAAGTTTTAGAAACTTATCTTTTACCCATTATGCAGGTAGCACTTAATGTCTATCGCGGGAACAACTTTGGGATTATATTTCTTTAAAGAATAATTATCCGAAGTGCTCTTACTTCAAGGGAAGAGCTAAAACTAAACCTCTACAGTTTAGTTGTCCCATTCAACCAAATTCTTGGGATCTCCAGTCAATAAGGTTGGGTTACCACCATAAAGATTCTTATTGTTTGTCTTTTAAGCCCATCCCCCTAGACATGCAGAATATTTGATCTTTAGGTAGGCCTTTAGTTAATGGATCTGCTATATTATCCTTTGATTTGATGTAATCAATGGAAATGACACCCATGGTGATCAACTTCCTAACGGTCTTATGTCTCCGATGAATATGTTTAGACTTACCATTGTACATAATGTTCTGTGCCCTTCCTAAAGCTGATTCGCTGTCATAGTGAATCATCACCGAAGGTACGGGTTTATCCCAACCAGGGATATCCTCTAAGAAGTCGTGAAGCCATTCTGCTTCTTCTCCTGCTTTATACAAAGCAGTAAATTCTGATTCCATCGTGGATCGGGCGATGCATGTTTTCTTAGAGGTCTTCCAAGACACAACCCCACCACCAATTGTGAAAACATACCCACTGATGGATTTGGTGTTCTTTATGTCCGATATCCAGTTTGCATCACTTTATCCTTCCAATATGATTGGATATCTTGAATAATGTAATCTGTAAGCCTGCTAATATTTCAGATATTGTAGTATCCGATTTAACGCCTTCCAGTGACCATTTCTAGGAGTATGAGTAAACCTAGCCAACTTATTGACTGGATAAGCGATATCGGGTCGGGTGGAGTTTGTAATGTACATTAAACTACTAATGACCTGCGCATATCGTTCTTGGGATACGGGTGCACCACGATTTTATCAATTCTACGATTCATATCCATTGGTGACTTCATAGGGGGACTGTCAAATACATCAAAATTCCTCAAAATATCTTCAATGTAATGAGATTAAGATAAAACAAGTCTGTCAGATGTCTTAGAAATCTTATTTCATAAGATTACATCTGCAATACCCATATCCTTCATGTCGAAACATTGTTTCAACATATTCTTGGTTTCCATGATCAAGTTTAGACTACTTCCGGTGATGAGCATGTCATCTACGTAAAGACATATCATGACAAATGAGTCAGAGTTCCCCTTTATATAGATACATTTACCACATTCATTTATGGAGAAACCTTTTGATAAAAAAGTATTGTCAAACTTTTCATGCCATTGTTTTAGGGCTTGTTTGAATCCGTACAGAGACTTAACAAGTCGACATACTTTCTTTTCTTGTCCTGGAATCATATACCTCTCGGGTTGTTCCATGTATACTTCCTCTTCCAACTCTCCATTTAGGAATGTTGTCTTAACATCCATTTGATGTATCTCAAGGTCACACAAAGCAGCAATGGCTTTTAATACCCTTATGGACGTTAATCTAGACATATGGGAGTATGTGTCGAAGTAATCGAGGCCTACCTTTTGTCTGTAGCCTTTGACTACTAATCTGGCCTTATACTTGTCAATAGTTCCATCTGCTTTATACTTTATTTTGAGTATCCACTTACAACCCAAAGGTTTGCTTCCCGGAGGAAGATCAACCATTTTCCAAGTATGGTCTTGCATGATGGAATCTATTTCGCTTTCTATAGCTTCTTTCCAAAGCGGTGCTTCTGGAGTTGACAATTCTTCCTTAATTGTCCTCGGTTCATTTTCAACCATATAGGTTAGAAAGTCTGGACCAAAGGATTTGTCCTTTTTGTCCCTTTTGCTCCGTCTTTGTTCAACCTCTGGAACCCCTAAGTTTTGTAGGTCTGGAATATTAATTTTCGGATAGTCAGTAACTTCTGAGTCCTATAGATCTGGAACGTCTAGTTCTGGATAATCAAAAACTCCCGGGTCTTGTTGATTTTGAGCATTTTGTTCATAACTTCGTTTGCGCGAAATTATTTCTTTTTCCTTTCGAGGGAAGATTTGTTCAAAGAATTCAACATTCTTTGATTGGGTGAGTTAAGACTTTGAGAGCAGGGCGAAGAGGTGGTCTTCAATGTATTCAAGTCGATATCGTATCCCAGTTCAAGCGACGACTATTTTTCCATTGATGTAATTGACCAAGCGGTTGCTGAGGAAAGCTTCAAGAGTACTGATACTCTTGAAGTAGCATTAACACAATGTGAAGACAATGAGAGCAAGCCTTCAATTGAGGCGCAAAGAAGGTTGAACCCAACTATAAAGGAGGTGATGAGAAAAGAGATCTTGAAATAAATAGGAAATATGCTCTGGCTAAATAACGTTAAACGACAGCGCTATTGGGAGGCAACCCAACATTTTAATTCTGTTATTTTATTCTGTTTTGTTTATCTTATTTTGAACAATATCATTGTCATGATGTTTCTTGCCATGTGTGTTTATGTTAAGTGAATTATGAGCCAGCGTTGGGATGAAAATGCGACGCGGGATGTTGAAATAAGCAGAAAAAGCCAAAATCCTGCATGTTGAATTAGCGTCGCAGCACCCAACATTAGGGTCGCGGCGCCTGGAATGTAGTGAGCAAAGGTTTGTTTTCTGTTGATTTAGTGTCGCGGCACCCAACATTAGGGCCGTGGCGCCTGGAAGGCAGTGAGCAAAGGTTTGTTTTATGTTGAATTAGCACAGCGACGCTATAATATATGAGCCGCGGTGCCTACAGCATACGGGATCGCGCCGCGGCGCTGAGTGATTAGAGTCACGGCGCCCATGCACATTCCAGGATAAAAACCGAAAACAGGAACCTTGTTTTTTCATTATCCCAAACCACAATTCACAAAAACCCTTATCTTCTCTTCTCCAACCCCAAAAACCTGAAAAACCTCCATTGAATCTCAAATTACAACCTTTTCCTACCACAAAACCCTTCTCTTTCCTCAATTCTTCCATTAACTCTAAATCCACACTTCCCCCAAATCCCCTTTCCAAACCCTAAAATCCCAATCATTCAAGAAAGTGTTCCATAAGTTCTTCAAATCTTTAATACTTGAGGCTCTCTCGCCATAAGGTAAGTATTGCATTCAAGTTTGGAAGAATTATTGTGTGTTCTTTTATGATTTTGGAGAAATTCTAAGTGGGAGGGTTGAGTGTGTTCTTATGAGGAATAGTGTTATTGTGGAGTGGTTGAATTGTAGTGATTGATATTGTGGGTTGATTGAATATATTGTTGAGGAGTTGAATTGTTGTTGGGAAGATTTAAGGGAAAGTGCTGCCGGATTTTTTTGAAAACTTCACAGTCGCCAAACAGGGAATAATGGGTCCACAACGAGCTACTTCCAAGGCATCCTCCTCTCGGGGCCCTGTGAATCTACCACCAAGGGCCGACTATGATAAGAAAATATTTGCCAATAAGGATGCCCAAGACAGGTATAACAAGCTGTGTACTCGTTCCCTGGTACCAGAAATGGGGATGAAATTCCAGACTACGCCATACGAATATGAGGTATATGAAACCATCAGGGCCATGATTGCTGATAAAGGTTGGGGTGCATTTGTCAATCCTTATTTGGCAAAGCCAAATACTCAACTAGTCTACGACTTCTATGCTAACTACCCAGAGAAACAAGACAACATTTGTTTCGTACGAGGGAGAAGAGTACCAATTGGGGTTGAAGCGATTAATGCCATCTGTGGAGTCACAAATTTTCTGGAGGAAGATGAGGAGGATGACTTCATTGTTTGGAAGAATTCAGAAATTGACTGGGTGGATGTGGCTGAGACAGTAGGATATCCAGGGGCCCATTTCACCTATATATATGACGCCCCCAAAGGCATGCTCCGCTGCCAATTCAACAAAGTTGCCAAAGCTTGGCTCTACTTTGTGAGTGCCCGCCTGATTCCCTCCACACACTTCTCTGATATACCCAGTGGATCGTGTCAAGATGGTGTATGCTATCATGAAGGGATTTTCAGTAGATGTGGGTCGAGCTGTCAAAAATAACCTCAATTGGATATGCAGACTGAACACGACAGCAGGGTTGGGGCATGGATCATTGATCACTGCACTATGTGTCACACCTGGAGTGTCTGAGAGTAGCAATGATGTAAAAGGCAGAGTGCAGAATCCCCTAACCCGGACAATGGTCAATGCATACTCAGGCCCTACACCAGAACCTACACCTGGAGAGGGCAATCGCAACCGGCCAAAGCGCCAGCAGAGGGAGCAAGATGAAGAAGCCGGAGATCCTGGACAGAGCAGTCAGCCACCTCCTTTGGCGATTGAGGATGGCCACACCCAGAGGTTGGATCAACTTTTCCAATAAACTAGTACATTATCCAGCAGAACCAGTATCTCATCCAACACCAGCAATATATGGACACTTACATGCAATAAAGACATGAGTATGAGGTCACGAGTGTCGACCAAATAAACTCATTCATGCATAACTGGTCCATGGATGACGACAACACTGAGTCCTCTCTTGGATACCCTCCAATGTACCAGCCGCCTTATCATCCACCACCGCCGCCGCCACCATTCTGAATCGGTTAGCTGCAGTTTTTTGTAAGTCTTCGTACTCTTGCTTTACTTATCACATTGGAGACAATGTGTTGAATATATTTGGTGGGAAGTCTTACTATTTTGTGTCAATAGTGTTAATTGTTTGTGTTCAGTTGTTTGTTTATTGTTAGTGTCTTAGTTTTAGTGTCAGTGTTTGAGTGTCTTGTATCAATGAATCAAGTTAATAATAATAGCCCATGAGATTGAATGTACACTTGTGATAGAGTTGGATGAAATTGATAGCCATGAAATGCATAAATTTGTGTGCTTAAGTTAGATAGGTCTTGAGTTTCTTTTAATTATTAATAAGTATGAAAACTTGATCATGATTGGTGATTTTCTTGTACTTGAATATTGGTTTATGCATGATTGAATTTTGGTTTGAGAAAAGATGGTGGAAAGTTCTAGAACTTGCTTGCATGCTATTTAAGACGAAATCATAGATGATGCATGCTTAGGAAGATGATTTAGGCCATTTTTGGAACGATTGAGCCTTTCAAGCCACCCTTGATTACATTAATCCATAGTTACCCTTTTTGAGCCTTAAGTAACCCTTCTTTGATTGACACCTATTATGAGCCTACTTGAAACTTTTTACAAATATTTTCCCTCCCTTGAATTCGATGAGCATATAAGTATATGAGTGGGGGATTGTCACTTTGTAATTGGTATTTTAGATTGGCTGCCATCAATAGAAGAACAAATGATTGAAAAAAAAACAAAAAAAATGGGAATATATTACACTCCCTTGTACATACATTGAAAGGACAATTTTAATGGAAAAACAAGAACATAGTATACCCGGCGTACTTACGTTTCTAAAAAACAATGGGAAAAAGATAATAGAAAAAGAAAGATACAAATATGAACCTATAAGGACAAGAACACCAAAAGAAGATAAAGATTCAAGAGAAGAAAACATTTACTTAAAAGATACAGAAAAGACAACCTACGAATATTTAAACCTAAAACTAGATAAACAACAGATATCTGAGTTAAAAACAGAGAATACAAGGTTGAAATTACATAGTAATGAAGAATGGTATGATAAGTACAAAAAATATAAACACAAGTTTAAAGACACGAAAAAAATATTAAAAGAAACAAAGGTAGAATTAAAACGAACAAAAGAAGAATTAAATGAAACTAAAGCAGAATTAAAACAAACAAAAGAAGAATTAAAAGGAGTAAAACAAGAACTAAAAGAAGAAATGCAAATCCTTAGAGAACAAATGAGAAGGTTAAAAGAGAAAAAGAAAGTAAGGAAAAATACAAGTGATGAAAGTACTAGTAGTAACAAAAAAACTGATAGTGATTCAGATAGTAATGATAAACCAACTAACCAAGAAATAAAAGTAGTAGAATTTATAGAGGAAGTAGAAAATGAAGAAAATTCAGATATAGTAAAGAAAAACAACCAGTTAATAGAAGCCTTACAAAAAATGAAAAGAGTAAATGTTATCATAGAAGAAGAACCTGAAAGTGATATAGAAGAGGAATATAATAGACCTGCGAAAACAGAAATAGAAACAGATGATGTAATAAATGAAGACGCAAATGATTATCCTGAAGAAGAACTAGTGGACGCTAATTTAGAAGTAATAGCAAGAAAACGGACTAGATTACCAAACCACATATCAGTAGGACAACAAGCAGAATTTAAAGAGTTTGTAGGATCAATGGCACAAGGAGTAAATTACAATGGATATTTTCTAGACCTAGATAATGTTTATGATGAACAAGAAATAGGAAGAAGGATAACTGATTGGAACCTTGGAATGTATATAGCGATAATGAACTCTACACAAATAGAAAACTTAGAATATATGTATGAATTAATATCTAGAACATTAATTGGAAAAGTAACATACTGGATAGAGTCTATAGCATATCAATTAAGAGGAGAAGTACTTAGCCATGCAACAGATTGGAAATCTATGTTGATAATATTTGAAATTATACTAAAAAGAGAATTCTTAAGAGAAAGATGGTTAGTAGCTAGAGAAAACGTACTTGCAGAAAGAAAAATTGAAATAGTAATGAATTTAAAACAATATGAAATGTTGTAAGATTAATAAATTACCAGAATATACAATTAATTTTAGTAAGTTCTTTTATGAAGCAAGATTCTTACCAGAAGAATGTCTGATATATTAACAACTTTATTATGACCACTTACCAACACCTTATAACACTGAGATATCAAAAGAATACACTCAACTAGAACAAAAAAAAACACATTAGGAGAAAGAATAAGAGTACTAAGAGCATACTTAATGCGGAAATGCGAAGAATTTAGAATGCAACAAAAAATTAAAAAAGATAAGAAACTAGGATTAAGAGAAGTATGTGGATTCACGGAAAGGAGACTAGTATTTGGATGCGATGATAAAAGAAAAGAGAAGAAATATAAAAATAATAATAAAAGATATCAAACAAAGAAATACAAAAAAAATAAAAATTACAAAAATTATAATAACAGACCAAATTATGGCAATAAGCCTTATTATAAACCTTATAGGAAAAAGAGATTTAAAAGATATAAAAATACCCCTGAAACCAGAAGGAAATTTAGATACAAGAGAAAATTAAGAAAAAGAAAATACGTAAAACCCGTAGAAACAGAAAAGGCTAAAGAATGTAAATGCTGGAATTGTAATGAAAAAGGACATTATGCTAATAAATGCCCAAAACTAAAGAAAAAATGAGTAAAATACATAAATACGATACAATTTATAATGAGTTTACAACAGATTAAAGAAGATAATGAAAACTGGTATGAATATGATGATTTCTATGTCAGTCAAACTGATGAAAGTGAATCAGATTTAGAAAATATTAACTTTATTAACTAACGCTCAGAAAGTGAAAGTACTTCTGAGTAAAATGAACATACTAGAAAAAGAAAAAAGAAAACTACTAGAAGAAAGAGATTACTGGATACAATGTGAACAATATGTTCGATATAAGCTTGTTACAACTTCAACTACAAGTGAAACAAGAAATAATTATTATAATGATAGATATAACAAGGTTACAAAAAACCTTGGGAGAATAATAGAAAAAATAAGTGAGATAAATTAGCGACTTATTAAAATAAGAAGGAATATACTAATATTGATGGATGATGAAAACATTCGCCAAGAGGTAAGAGAATTAGAACAAGATGAAAACCTCCAACAAAGATTAAGAGAAATGAGTATTGAATAAAATCTTAATACCTGATGGTAGCAATCTATATAGAAGCCCATATAGAATACAAGCCTAATAAAATGATAAAACAAAAAATCTTTATTGATAGCGGAGCAGATTTATGCTTAGCAAGAAAAGATGTATTGGAATCACATAGGTGGAAGAGAACCAGAACACATAGAGCAAGAGTATCAGGATTTAATGAACAATCAAAAGAACTAGATGTAGTAGCAGAAAACATAAGAATTATATTAGGAAAAACTATATTCAGATTATCAATAATATATCAATTAGATAATATGAAACAACAAGTGTTATTAGGAAACAACTTTCTAGATTACTTTAAGACACAAGTTATAGATAGCAATACTTTTAACTTACAAATGCCTTGTAATAAATGGATAGTATTAAAAAGAATATTATCAATACACACGTTAAGACTATGTACTATAAAAACTGATAGGAATAATAACCTACAACTATTAAAAGAAAAATATCTTAATATACTAAAAATAAACTTTGGAGAAAATCCAATTCAACTATAGGAAAAAGAAAAAAATATATGCAGAAATCAAACTAATAAACGAGAATGATATAATTAGATCCAGACCTATTAGATATAGCCCAACATATCAAAAATAATTTGAAATCCAATTAAAAGAATTACTAGAATTAAAAATGATACAAGAAAGTAAAAGCCCACATAGCAGCCCAGCCTTTTTAGTAAGAAAACATAGTGAACAAAAAAGAGGAAAAGCCAGAATGGTAATTGATTATAGAGAACTAAATAAAAAGACAATATTTGATGGATATTTTTTACCATATAAAAGAAACCTTATTAACCGATTAGGAAATAAAAAATGATTTAGTAAGTTTGATTGTAAAAGTGGATTTTGGCAAATAAAACTGACAAAGGAATCAAAATCTCTAACAGTCTTTAGTGTCCCTGAGGGACACTATGAATGGAATGCACTACCCTTTGAATTAAAAAATGCACCACAAATATCCAAAGAAGAATGGACCAAGTATTTAGAAAATTAACAGAATTTTGCATAGTATATGTCGACGACATATTAATAATTAGCAATAATCTAGACGATCATAAAAAACATCTAGAAAAATTTATAGTAACTAGAAAACAACACGGAATACTATTATCTGAGAATAAATCTGAAATATTTAAAAACAGTATTGAATATTTAGGATAAATTATAGATAACGAAGGATTACAACTACAAGAACATATAGTAACAAAGATAAAAAAAATTAAGGAAAAACTAGAGAACAAAAAAGAAGTGCAACAATTCTTAGGAGTAATAAATTATGCTTCAGACCATATAAAGGATTTACCACTCTTAAGAAAACCATTACAGGAATTGATAAAGAAGAACATAACATTTGAATGGAAACAAGAACATACCAAGGCTATAAAAGATATCAAGGAAAAAGTGAAAACATTACCAAAACACATAATACCAACGGAAAAAGACCAATTGGAACTATTCACTAACGCTAGTGATATACGATGGGGAGCAGTCTTCATAGCCTATGATAAAGAAGATATAGATAATGAGAAACAACTAATTTGTGGACATGGAGGAGGAACATGGAAACCAAATGAGAAAAATTATCATATAAATTAGAAAGAGTTATTAGGAGTAAAATTTGGAATAAAAAGATTTCATTACCACTTACTACCAGTAAAATTTGTTGTTAGAACTGATAACACACAGGTAAAAGCTTTTATTACAAACAAGATAGATCCTTTACCGGAATTGAATAAAAGGAGAAAATGACAATCATTCTTTTGTTGTTATGACTTTGTTGTTAAGAACATATCTAGAACTAAAAATATTTTAGCTGATTTTCTTAGCAGATATAACAATGTCGATCAACAGTGATAAACTTGAAGAATACATTACCAAAGCCATGAATTCCCTTATACAAACCAATGAAATTCTAATATCCAGATTACAAGAAAACACCAATGTTATAAACCAACTCAGAGAAGTCATACAAGACTTGATAACCCTGAAGACTTTACAAAATGAAACTCAATCCAGATTACCTATCACTACACCTGAAATACCAAAGAACCCTACTATGGCACCATTTGTATCAAAACTAGCAACAATACCATCTTCAATACCATCTTCATCATCAACAGTATCAATGGCCAACAAGCTGAGATACACACCTGAATACATCAGCGCTTATGAAAAAATTAATAAATTTTATGATTACAAGACTAACCCTCACATTTTATGTAGTGCTAAACTAAGCAAGTATCCCAGATTCGTGTGCAGCGAGCAAGCAAACCCGAAAATAGTATCAAAATTATTCACTTACAGTTTCATTGACAAACTAATAGTGGATGAAAACATGAATAACATTTCCAGATTACCAAGTATTATTGTGGAATCTACAAGACTTATGATGGAATCATTCGGGAAAGGAATATACGGAATACAGATATTTGACGCATCAACAGATTTAACAGGAAAGCCAATTGTGATATGTCAAATATTTAAAACAGGGAAAAACAGTACCATTAGCGGGGATGGCGAAAACTTGAACAAGAAAATACCATGCACTTTGGAAAAATTCCAAGAATGGCTCAGTGCAAAAAGAATATTTGGATTATTAACCTTGAAAACAAGAATAGAAGACATGCTGAGAGCAAAGAAAACATGTATTATTGGAGATTCAAAAGGAGGAGAAGTAGAAGATATCATCACCATGTATTATGACAATGACATTATGACACAGGACACCCAGAGACTAACAGAAATGCATGACAAGATTATAAATCTGAAATACAAACATGCAAAGGAGACAATAGAACAATATCAAAAAACAATTGGACAAAGTAGAAGTCCTGTAATAAATACTAGACCTACTACCACCACTAATGTTATAAAAAAAGAAGGAAGTTCTGATCCTTTTGTATGAGGATATGAAAAAATTACTACTTTGATAGGGATCATGTAGCTTTGCTACTTGAAGCCCAACTGAATATGGAGCCTATAGTTTTTACTACTTACAGCCCAACTAAATACTCTGAATAGAGAACCTGTAGTTTACTACTTGCAGCCCAACCGAACACTCTGAATAGGGAGCCTGTAGTTTTTACTACTTGCTGCCCAACTGAATACTCTGAAAAGGGAGCCTGTCGTATTGACTACTTGCAGCCTAATTTACTACTATGTATTACTACGTACTGCCATGTATTACAAAATCATAACAACACAAAAAAGAATATGATAGAAGATTAACTCAGTCATAAAAAAGATATTATCAAAGACACCTGGAAAGCAGATGACAAAAGAAGACATTATCAAGGAAGACAACTGGAAAGCAGACTTATCAAGAGGAACAAGACAAAAAACTTTTTGAAAAATCAGCAGACAAATTGTAGCACTTTAGACTTTTGGAAAAGTGATTACTGTTTACTTTACGAATTTTGAAAAGCAATTATCAGTCAAGGTCATCTATATAAGGAGCCTCTTGTAACCTGATTATTCATTCAAAAAATTTCTATACAATTCCTTACTTGAAAATCTCGATATCTAGCTAAACCCCCTCCTTAATCTATAATCCAGATCAATTGTAAGATCATAATAACAGAGATAAGAACACTTTAAAAGATTATAATTAGAATCATACTAGTCTATAAACCTACACCTTAGTAAGAATTTTAGAAGATAGTCTGTTGAGAACTCCCAGGCACCTAGGCTAATTATCCCACAAATTCGGTGGAAGAAGAAGGGAAGCAGAGCCAAGGGTGGGTTGAGATCTCCGGTGATCTGAAATTCTGATTAAGAGGTATGATTTCTAGACTATGTGTTTTTAATTATGATCTTGGTGTTAAACTCTGTAATTATGATGTTCATATTGGTTAGAGATTATAGGCTTTTATTTAAAAATGAATTTTGAGTTGATACTACCCGTCTCCTTATTACATGCTTATTATTTGACAAACTTAGATAAAACTTTATCAATCTACCATCTATATTCCTACCCTCTTCGGGGTTACTAGATGATGAAAAGATCCGCCCAGAAATGGGTAAAAAAGAGAAACTGGGATTGTTGTGGGTTTGTAATATGGATATCAAGTTTGGTTGGTTGGTTTATATGTTTATGGTAATGTTGAGCCTAAATGACATTTTATCTACCCATGCCTAAGCCTATCGTCATAACCTATAAAAGTCCTACTGATTCTTGAGCATGTGTTGTCTAAATTAGTGGAGAATAGCAAGTTAGCAAGCCTATAGAATTTTGGCCTGATGGAATGTTGGTGAGAATTCATTGTGCATGAGCTAATATTGAATAGTTGGTTATTTCAATAATCATGGTTGAGTGGTCATATGCATTAATAACTTTAAGCAAATATGAGAATTATCCGACTTGAAATTCTAGATAGCAAATTAGTGGATAGAATGTTCCGGAAGATTTTATTGCATGTTGTTCATGATCTTCGAGGCATAATCTATTGAGGTTGACTTGATTTATTTTTTGAGTTTGTGTGTTTTTCTTTTTAGGGTGTCTAGAGTTCTTTACTCGAGGATGAGTAAAGTGTAAGTTTGGGGGTGTTTGTTAGGTAGATTTTAGTACTATTTTTTAGTGTGTTTTAAGGAGTCTTTTGTTAGTCTTTTAGTTGTTTTGTGCAGTATTATGCGTGTGTTGTGTGTTTTCAGATTTTTAGAGATTCAGAAAGGAAGAAGGCGAATCCAAAGGAAATAGGCGATTATCAAGGACAAAAATGCATAGATGGTCACAAGAAATGAGTCACAGAAGCCCTGGAAAGCTCGGAAAGCAATTTAATCGAAGTACGGATGAAGAAGGCTAAAGCGCCGCGGCGCAACAAGTAGAAGGGCTGAGGCGCCCCTCAGGCAGTGAGCAAGGATGTTTCAGCATCGAATTAGCGTCGCGGTGCTCTAATAGCTGAGCCGCTGCGCCGACAACGTCAGGAGCGCGAAAAAACTAAATTTAACAAGGGCAAAAAGGTCCATTTTGGGGGGTTTTCGTGATATATATTGAGGGAAACATTTTTCTGAAATGGGACACTTTGGAGATAAGAAACAAGAGAAAAAGGAGTCATTAGAGACATCTATTGGTCAAGTTCTTTTCCTTTTCTTTATTTAAATTCAGTTTATGTTGGATATTAAATTGATGAGTTCTTAGCATGTCTATGAGCTAATTACTTTTATTAGGGTTTTCTGTTGAATCACTTGAAACTCTATTATGATTTAATACATTGTTAATGTTCTTCTTCATCTATTAAAATCTATTCAATTTGTAGTTATTGAATGAGAATTAATTGGCCTTTAGTTTTCATTATCTATATGAGTTCAAATCGAGATCTGAAAAGGGTGATTTGAATATGCTATAGTTGGTTAGACATAGGTTTAATCTTGAACGAAAGTATCACGACTGCCTGTGTAGCGTTTTAGGTTATTGATCTTAATCCTCCTATGTGGTAGAACTTATCATAGAAATATAGAAAGTTCCCACTTAGGTTGAGTTTTTATATATATCCTAACCGGAATATAGAACATCTCAGTTAACCTGCTATCTTAATAATAATAAGAATCGTTAGTCTTGCATTAATGAATTATAGAGTGGAAAGTCGAGGAGATTGGAAACCCTAATTCCTTCATTACTGAATTAAACTTCGTGTGTTTTTATTGCTATTTTATTCTAGAAATTCATGTTAGTTTGTTAATTCTTTAGTTAGAAATCATCACTTATATTCGTTAGCCAAATAGCAACTAAGGATTAGTTAATTGGTACTTGATAAATCAGTCTCTGTGGACGATACTCGGTCTTACCGAAATTTATTACAAATTGTGATACGTACACTTGCGTAGCATCTAGAAATACCGCAACAGTCATCTACATATATAACAATGAAGACAATACTATCTTCCTTGCGTTTACTATAAATGCATGGATCTTCTTTGCTTCTAACAAAGTCAAACGATTTGACTGCTTTGTCAAAGCAAATATTCCAACTCCTTGAGGCTTGCTTAAGTCCATAAATGGACTTCTGTAGCTTGCATACTGCTTTGGGCTTAGTCTTGGATGTAAAACCCTCAGGTTGTATCATATATACCTCCTCAATTAGGTTACCATTGAGGAAAGAAGTTTTAACATCCATTTGCCAAATGTCATAATCATAGTATGCGGCTATTGCAAGCAAAATCTGAATGGACTTAATTTTTGCAACTGGTCAAAAGGTTTCATCATAATCGACCCTGGGCCGTTGATTATAACATTTAGCCACCAATCTTGCCTTATAATTCTGTACCTTGTCATATGCATCAATTTTCTTCTTGAGACCCATTTGCATCCTATGGGTCTAACCCCTGTTGGTAAATCAACCAAGTTCCAAACTTGATTAATGTACATCGAGTCCATCTCAAATTTCATGGCTTCTTGCCATCTCTGCGAATCAATGTCTAACATAGCTTCGTTGTAGGTTGTAAGTTCATCGTCATCAGGAATATCTATCTCATTGTGTGTTTCAACAAGGAGATTAAGTCTTTCAGGCGGACGATGAGTCCTAGTGGTCCTACGGAGTTGATTATTCTACGTTTCAATGTTTGTTGCATTCTGATTATGAGAAGGTCTTTCTGTGCTGGACAATCCATCACCTTGAGAGCTTTCAGGAATGCCATTTTCATGTATTTCCTGAATGAAATGATGTACAACCATTGTATCATCTTCCATTGGTTGTGTAAGAGTCTTGCATTTCTGCACTATCTCTCACAGTACTCCCATTGGCTGAAGGGCGTACCCTAAGTACCCAATCTTCACCAAATACTCCCATTGAATCCTTGTCTAGGTCTTTTGACAAGGGTTCAACTTCTGTGTTATCTTGTGGTTCTTGAATTTCTTCAAGTTATATCTTATTGCAGCTCCGTTCCTTGTAGACATAGTCTTCTTCAAGGAAAGTTGCATTTATGGAAACAATGACCTTATGTTCTCCAGGAAGATAGAAATAGTATCCCCTAGTTTCCTTTGGATACCCCACAAAATAATATTTCTCACTTTTATATTCCAATCTTGTCAGTAAGCATCTTCTTTACATATGCAGGGCACCTCCAAGGTCGCATGTGTTTAAGTGCTGGCTTCTTGCAATTCCATATCTCATATGGAGTTTTCTCTACTGACTTTGAAGGAACCCAGTTCAGAATATAAATTGAGCTTTGCAATGCATAGCCCAAAAGTTATGTTGGTAGAGCTGAGAAACTCATCATGGATCTAACCATATCTAATAGGGTTCGATTTCTCCTTTCAGCAATTCCATTCATCTGTGGCGTTCCAGGAGGTGTCCATTGTGATTGGACTCCATGAAGCTTCAAGTAATCCAAAAAATTATTTACTTAAGTAGTCACCTCCTCGATCTGATCTAAGGGTCTTGATACTTGTTTCAAGTTGCTTCTCTACTTCTGACTTGTACTCCTTGAATTTCTCAAAGGCTTCGGACTTGTGTTTCATAATATACATATGCCCAACCCTTGTGAAATCGTTTGTAAAAGTGATGAAGTAAAGGAAGCCTCTCTTAGCTTGAGTTGAAAATGGACCACATACATCAGTATGGACAAACTCAAGTACCACTTTGGCTCGCACCCCTTTCCCAGAAAGTGGCTTGTTGGTCATCTTTCCTCTCAAGCAAGATTCACAGTTACCATAGGACTCCAAGTCAAATGGTTCCAGGTAGTCTAACTTTTTAATCTTGCTATCCTTGATTCATTGATGTGACCAAGTCTGCAGTGCCATAAGTAGGTGGGGTTCTTGGAGTACTTATCTTAGCTCGTTTGTTTTGCACATTTAAAATTTCACGACTACAGTTTAGAACATACAAACCATCCACAATCAGAGCATTTCTACAAACAAAACCATTAAAAGACAGTACATTACTGCCATTGGCAATAAATGAGGAAAACCCCTCAATATCTAACACTGGGATAGAAATAATATTCCTCGTCAACGAGGGAACAAAATAACAAATATTTAGTTCTAAACAAAAGCCTGAAGGTAAATCTAGTCTATAAGTTCCCATGCGTTCAACATCCACTCGTGCTCCATTTCCAACGCGCAGGTCCACCTCCCAAGGTCCAACCTTTCTGTTGTCAATCAGACCCTGCACATTATTACAAATGTGTAAGCCACATGCGATATCCAATTGCCAGTAGTGAGAGTTATTTATAGACATATTTATCTCAATGACAAACATACATTGTCCAGTAAAGCCAGGAGCACCTAGTGCTTTGCCTCCTCCTAGAGCTGTGCAGTCCTTCTTCCAGTGCCCCTTCTTCTTGCAGTTGAGGCACACATCCGAAGCTACCTTTGCCTTCTTCTGAACACCTCATCTGGGTTTCATAACTGTAGGTGCAGCAACTGTCTTACTCTTCTTCTTCTACATGTTCTTACCCTTGGGTTTGAACTTGCTAGAAAATCCCACCATAAGCACGACTTTACCTTTAGAGGTATATGATTCAAATGTCTTCAACATGTTGTGAAGCTCTGGAATACTTGCCTTGGTCCCATTCATATTGAAGTTCACAATGAAATTCTCAAATGAACCAAGAAGTGAATTCAGGATCAGGTTAACAGAGACATTTATAAGCAGCTTCGTTCCAATCGAAGCCAACATTTCTATCAGCCCAATCATCTTCAGAACATGTGCTGACACTTGACCCCCATCGTTCAGTTTATACTGGCAAAGGTCCCTCAACCGTTCATACTTCATTGTCTGAGACTATGAGTCATAGAGACTCTTCAAGTGTTCTAGCATTTCATTGGGGCCCATGTTTTCATGTTACCTCTGTAACTCCAAGGTCATGGAGGACAACATTACACATTGTGCCGAGGTAGCATCGTCAAGATGTTTCTGATAATCCACCTTGTCTAACAGGGCATACTCAGCAGAATCTTCAGCAGGGACTGTGGGGAACACTGTGTCTAACACATACTCAATTCTTTCTTGTCTTAACACCAATCGCAAATTTCTTAACCAGTCAGGGTAATTTGATCCAGTCAACTTGTTTGTTTCGACCAACAATTTCAGTGATAGATTCGACATTCTATATATAGTCTAAAAAAGTAGATACACTTGAAATTAAACTCTAATATAATTTCTATTGAACACATTCGTTAACTAATTAACATGACCTTTAGTTTAATTAGCTCCCACTGTTTTAACATACCCTTCGACCCATGGAAGAATACAGACTCATATCAAATATGGTCATAATGGGCCAAGATCTAGGTTCATGCTATCTCCGCGTTTGTTGTGGCTGATAACTTCAATAGCATAACCCGGTAGGTCTCCAAACCAATTACAAATAATTTGTAACTCTTGTTTGACCGAATGTTCTTTACATATGACTTTGTTTGACTACAAATAACATATGACAAGAAGTGAGCACATATCTTTACCTTCTACCTCTATATCTTTGGATGGTATTAGAATAGTGACTTGGACATCGTCAAATTGATTCTCCATAAAATTAGAGTAGAAATATCTTTAAGATTGTTGAAAATCTTATGAAAAATACTCGATCACGAACATTGTACGGAATTCTTCAAAGCTTGAGGCATGTCCAAGGACACTGTCCTTAAGGATATTTCACCCGGTATGGGTGTATCCCCAACAAACTTTTCTAGTATAAAACTAGGAACCAAAATCTAACAAAGATTAAATAATATTATAGAACCCAATAATAAGAAGAAGAAAAATGTTCTTTTTATTCACTCCCAACAAAGTAGAAAAGTTGGAGAATATATAGTCTTGCCAAAAGGATGTTGTGGCTGTGAAAGATTAATACCACAACGACATTAATGACAATAAAAGAGAGATAATGATCAATTAAATGGGTAAAACGTTAGGACTAGTAAGGGAAATAAATTGGAGGATAATAGTTAATAGCAATAGAGAATCAATTAATTACTGTAATCAGTCATTCAATATCAATATCCGTTACAAGATATAGAGTTAGGAATTCTCAAGGATTATTATTTTTGAGATATTTTATTATTTTTATAACACAATCAAAGTTTCGATTACATGTAACAATCAGAATTTAATAAATAACTGACGGAGACAAAAAAAAAATACACACTTTTGATAAATTTTTAAAGGATAAAAATTAATCAATTGATATTTAAGAGATTATTCTGAATCTACTATCAAAGTTAATGGACCCTTTTTTTCCTAATAGTCAAGACGAATTCTGGCTTGAGACCTCCAGTGCTTGGCTTTTTCAAAACCATTAGTATAATTATCAAAATCTTCAACAGTTTGGTCAATCTCTTGTTGAGTATTCATGACAAAAGGGCCCAATTGTTCTACTGGTTCACCCAATGGTTCACCACCCACCAATATGAACCTTAAAGTCTTTGTTGTTTTGTTCCATGCCTCAAGCCCATCACCAGACCCACCCAGTAGAAGGAGATTATGTGCTGTTGTTGTTGCTGATTCATGAGGCCCAAAAATTCCCTCTCCTTCTAAGACATACACAAATGTATTATATGATTTTGGAATTGGTTGTTGAAGATGGGATCCTGGCTTTAGAGTGAAGTCCAAATACATTGTTGGAGTCCTTGTATATATGGCTGATTTTTCTCCTAATGATTCCCCAGCTATTATTCTCACCTTGATCCCATCTTTTGCTGCTTCTACTATGTCCTCGCTTGATATCTCTTGGTACCTTGGTTGTATCCTGTCATATACAAACTCGGGCTTAAACAGAGACATATTTAGAATTTGAACTTTATGATTTCAGAATGTTATCGAAGCTACTGACTATTTAAATTATATGTTCGAAACTCAATATTTGTACACATAGTAAATTTGTTGATATATATATATATATAGGAATTGAGCAAAAAAAAATATTAGGTTCTTGTTGAATTTAGTTGATTATGCCTTTTGCACTCAAAGACGGATTCAAAATTTATATTTGATGAATTCAATTTTTAAGTACTTAATATTGAATACTTTTGAAAAAATTGAGTTCAGAATTTAATATTTGTTGTAATTTTATTATCTGCGGTATAAAGTAACATGCATAATTTTGTATGGATATTTATTTATAATTATTTTTTCGATGACTTGATAAAGTAAGGTTCTTTTATATTATCAGGGTAGAAAAGTTAAATTCTTTTAGTAATAAAATAGAAGGAATAAGGCATACATTTTATGTTTGGAGGAGAGATTAATCCATAACTGTAAACCCTTTTGAGTTCCCTCAGCTGCAGGCATTTCAGAATGAACTATTCCTCTTCCAGCAGTCATCCACTGTAAATCACCAGCTTCAATCGTACCTTTGTGACCTTCAAAATCTTCATGTGTCACAGCTCCCTGCAGTGTCAAAATTAATTGTTTTTCAACTATTATCATTAAGTAACATAGTACTAGTATTAAAGTAGAAAAATAAAAAAAATTATCCATTAATTTTCTCTATTATTAGCATAAACTCTTCTAGAAGAAGCATGTTATAATTATCAGTCATGAACATGTACTTTTTTTCGCCATTGCTCCACCACAAAAGTTGATGACCCATTGAATCTGAATGAATTTCAAGAAATGCACTGCTAAATGCATCACTTTTTTAACTCTTCGAAAAAATAAAAAATTAAAATTCTCTCTTACACTTTTAATTTTTTATCGAGTGAATCTATTTAACTTGATCTAAATTTCTAAAAAAAAAAGGAAGGTGTTTTAAACTTGAGAGCTCAAACAAGTCTGAAAATTTGTGTGGCTATAAGATTTGAAACTTGTGGTTTTAAATATGTCATAGTATTTGTGTAATTATAGAACTCTTCAAAGTAATATAAAAAGTGTGAATTAAATTATTTTAAACATAGAAATAGGTCTTTTAAAAAAAAAAATAGAATAAAGGGTCAAGTAAATCGGAACGGAGTAAGTAATATCCCTAGTTAGTCTTGATATTTACACTCCATAAGAAATAGTTGAACTTTTATCAGCACTAAACAGGATATTTTGTTTTTAAATTTTCGTAAACAAGTAGTAGCATATAAGTTGCTTTCTTAGAAGTTAGACAATCACATCTGCTCAACTACTGCCTTCCAAAATGTGGAAATATATTAATATAGTAATTCATTAGTTTAGCCTTTGACAATCCACAAACAATGTATGAATACGACTACAAATGGGAAAACTATGATTATGTCTGTATTGGTATTTTTGAATAAATTAAGGGAGAAACAGAGTGACTGTTATTCTAAAATAATACCTGCAACATGTAGGTGACCGTTTCAAAGCCTGTAAATTTAGAAACACAAGTATGAGAAATTAAAACACATTAGTGAGTAAAAATTGCTAATTTATCATCGGGGTAAGTTATATACATATAACGAACTTTTACTCACATTTATCTATTGTCTATTGTAACAGGTAATTTATTTATTTTCAGGATTATAAATTTCATATTTTAAGAAAATTTATACTTCAATATAGATAGATATCATTTGAATGATTTGACAGTATACAAAAATATTTCACATTGATATGTAAGTATATAACTTAAAACTCTTTAGCATTAAAAAGAATTGATTTTTCTGGGGAAAAGGAACACAAAGATATCAGATAAAGAATCATTAGAATGTGACCTCTATGTGGATGATCAGGAAACCCAGCAGGAGCAGAAACTGAGAATTCATCCAAAACAAGAAAAGGGTCAAAGTATCTCAACTCAAACCTGAGAAAAAAGGATAAAAAAAATTAATCAATTTTCTTGATGATCAGCTCATAAGAACTGCAAAAAATCAATGTGCATTGTTTGTGTTGTTGTGACAGAATCAGAATTTTCAGTAACGGGGATTTAAATATAAAACAATAAACACATAAAAAGTCAAGAAAATTTAACATCTACAATAATTATACATAAAAAAATCAACATTATAATATTTGAGCCGAGAGTCTTTATGAAACAACCTCTACCCCATAAAAGTAGGGATAAGATATGCGTACGACTTACCTTTCCTAGACCCATTTGTGGGTTACACGGAATACATTGTTGTTATTGTTGTATATTAACAGTGTAATTTTCCAACTAAAAGGGTTCGGATAAACCCTTTCCGCCCCTTAACTCCGTCTATAGTTTCTAGATTAGAAAAATAAATTAAAGTACCTCCCAATGCTTCTTCTAACAACAGCACCAAGTCCTTCATGCTGAGGCCTTGCGAGAAATTTCTTGACAACAGAACGGGGAGGCATTTCTCTACTGATAGATATATTTTATGTCTGATACTTTTATATGCAGTGCTTTGTCTAAAATAGTGAGGTTTTTGTACCAATTTATAGTTGAAATTGACAAGTCAAAAGAAGAGAGGATGGGGGCAAAGGGACATTTTCTTTCTCTATTCTAATACGGTTCTCACGTCAGCCTAACGTTTTCATGATGTCTTTGCCAATCTACTTCCTCATTCAATTCACACTGCCGCACCCTTTACCTATTCTATCATTTATTTATTTATTCCCAACAAAAAAAATAAATCCAAACATATGATAGATGGTTGAGTTATCTTAATGATACTGTTAATACAATCCTAGCTTCACATACAGGAATTGATTCTTTTTTTAATAGGTCAAACATGAGTTGGGTGAAATACCAACCTAAGATTTTTGCCTATCTTGATCATTTTTAAATGTGTGATCATCTATCTAAAAAAAATTAAATTGTTAAAGATTGTATATTTTTTTTATTTAAACATTATATCTTTCAATACATTAAATTTTCTAAACTCTCAAAAAATGTTTATCACGTAAGAGTAGGTTTGTGCGGCAAAATATATTCTTCAGAAGCGATGTGTAAAGAGAATTAGAAATGGCTTAATACACAAATTTAATACGATCCATAGTTACCAACTGGCTAATCTATGTTTATACAAATTGTTCTAAATGATGATCTATGAATTTTTGTGTGGTGAATTTGATAGATAATGATATAAAAACATATATGAAATCTACATCTTTTGGAAACCCTCCTTAATATAGATGAGATAGATTATATCAAAGTCATTCCCCTGATATTTACTCAAGGACGATCACTGGATGTGAAAGCTAGATAGACGAGGAAGATATACTGTTAAGAGTGGGTATTTGGTGCTACAAGAAAATAATATTTCTAGTTCGGATGACAATATTTGGAAGAAACCTAAAAGTTAAAAATGCCACCAAATTAAGGTCTTAAATTTTGCTTGGCGAGCATTGAAAGAAGTACTACCAACATGTGATAATTTACTTGCTCGAAAGGTCCTTCAACGTAATGTTTACCCCGCATGTCTTCAGGAAGTCGAAACCATCTTTCATTGTTTAGTAAAGTGTAATACATCAACGTAATTGTTCATGAACTGATTTACGACACTAATACATATTGTGACGCGTGATCATATTCATGAGGTTATCATGCTCATCTGGGAGGTACTGAATGCTCGCAACAACCTGATCTGGAATGGTAAAATTACGCCGCCAGACACTTTCATACATAGAGCCGGTCGCTTCTGACAAGAATGGGTTGCGACATGTATTAATGGTAATTATTATTCTATGTCTGAACCATATTGTATTGTTAAATGATTTCCTTCTGATCCGGGTATTCTGAAATGCAAACATTGATTCTTCGTGTGATGTTAACTTTGGAAGGGAAGGGACCGGTATACTCATCCATGATACTCAAGGAAACTTTGTTAGAGGATTTAGTTCACCACTAGAAGCTTCATATGATCCGCTAATCGTTGAAATCCTAATAGTCCGTGAAGCTTTGAGCTGGTTGAAGAACCACTACCGTTCATCCTCGATTGTTGTTGAGATGGATTGTCTTTTGGCCAAGCAAGCATTGGAAAATTCTTATTTTGATATTATTGTGCAAGATTGTAAAGAACTCATGTGTGACTTTACATCTATATCTTTGTCCTTTATTAAACAATCAGCGAATCAGTGTACCCATATGTTAGCTAGGACTGCAAGTTCTATGTCTGATGTTATGGAGTGGATTGCGTACCCCATCTTTGATTCATGATGTACTCATTACAATTTGAATAATAATTGAGATGATTGCTTCTTTTTTCTTAAAAAAAAAGTAAGTAACCATCTTTATCAGGTTATTAATTATTATATTTACTTTATTTTATATGTCAATAAATATTAGACTAGTGCAGGTAGATGAAATGAAGGCTCACTTTCGGAGTGCTGTGTAATAAAAAGGTGCCACCAAAACTTAAAGGCAAGTTCTATAAAGTGGTGGTTAGACTGATTATGTTGTATGAGACGTAGTGTTGACCAGTTAAGACCTCTCATGTTCGAAATATGAAAGTTGTGAAAATGAGAATATTGTGATGGATGTATGGACACACTAGGAGAGATAGGATTAGGAATGAAGACGTCTGGGACAAGGTGAGAGTGGCTTGGTGGAGGACAAGATGTGGGGAGCAAGGCTGAGATGGTTTGGACATATGAAGAGGAGAGATACGGATATCCCAGTGCGGAGGTGTGAGAGGTTGGCTATGGACGGTTTCGGGAGAGGTAGAGGTGGACCGAAAAAGTAATGGGGAAAGGTGATTAGACAGGATATGGCTCAGTTTCAGCTTATCGAGGACATGATCTTAGATATGAGGTTATGGAGGACTCAAATTAGGGTAGAAGGCTTGTAGGAGTTCTGCTTATCCTTTTATACTAGTACTCGCGGTATTGCTTTATAGTCATTTGTCCTTTGACCTCTGCTACTATTTGTTGTTTCTTGTGCTTTGATTATCTTATTTCTCTGTGGTAGCTACGACTCCTTTTTTCCGGACTTCTTTACTATGGCTTATTCGCTTCCGTTATTTTCATTTTCATATTGCTTTGAATTGCTTATCCTTATCTGACTTTTTTTTGCTTTATTTTGAGCCGAGGGTCTTTCGGAAACAATCTCCCTACCTTCCAATGTAGGAATAAGATCGGTGTATACTCTACCCTCCTCATACCCTATATTGTGGAATTACACTAAAGTTATTATTGTTGTTATAATAAATATTAGACGGGTTATGACGTTTACGAAAATACAATCAAGAAACTTCAACAATTTTCCTTCATATGGAATGTCAAACTGCAGAGGCAATGAGAAAAGCAAAATGCTCTATATTAAAAGCAGAAAAGTGTCAAAAATATTTCTAACATATTAAAAATGATTTAAATTTATTCTCTTTTTAATTATTGGACTTCGATTGCCCTTAATTTCACCTATTGAATCCAATTGTCATTTACGATTAAAAATGTTGTCCCTCCTTTTAACAGAATTATGAGATGACACATATATGGATATGATTAAATAAATGACACTAATTTATTGATTCACATTATCCCAACCATAAATAACACACCCTATTTGGTTCAACTCAAAACAACTAAAAATTATTTGCTCGTACCAAGTTCCGCTTCACGTTTTGAAAGTAAATTAATTCAAAAGACAAATGTCTTCTTTGTTTGAAGCTGCGATTTTTTGTTAAAATTCTATGCAAACAAGCTCCAATCGATTCCATATCTAAGTTCAACTCTGTTTCTTCATCCTTTAACAACGATGGAATTAGTGTATACCACATATTTAATTAAAGTTTTACATATGCCATCCCATAATTCGATTAAAAAGAAAGACATTTTTAACCGTAAAGGAAAATTAGATCCAACCGATGAAAGAGGGATATTTTTAACCCAAAAAATAAAAATAATTATGATTCAATAGATGAAAAGAGTACAAATATAAACCATTTTCAATATATTAGGGCATCTTTAACAATTTTCTATTTAGTAAGTGTGAAATGTAAAGAACTCAAGAAACTTATTTATTACTATTAGCTTATACTTAAAAGTGATTTATCGTCACACCACTCTAGAACTGAGTTGTTATATAATAGCACTTTCACTATAAAAGTTGATTTTTTAATTGGTTTTTTATATTATATTTTTTTTCTATAACAGTAACAACCATCTTTATAATAGTACGCTCTTTATAAAATTACCGCTTTATAACATCCTTATTCAAATATTAATTATTTTAATTTACTATTTCTCACTTTTATTGCTAGTCATTTATTTTTCATAATAAAGAAAGCAATATTGAACGCTTTATTGTTCTAAAACCACATATTGAAATGGAATCTCTAAGTTAACTATTAATAGGTCTAGCATTTTGACCATCAATTTTAAAATTTTACTATATTACACCACTTCTGACAGAAAATATTACACTGATACATACTTTGATGATTAGAAAGTTTTCCATTGAAAGATCTCCGCATATATGTATTTTATTAGACACAATTTTCCATATTGTAAGGGTCAAAACTTATTAATGATGTATTAGCTTTCTTTAATTTTGAATTACTAAAATATGAATACTTTTGAATTTAAATTTAAATAATTTTGTTTATTTTATATCATTAAATGCCAAAAAAAAATTGCATCTATTTTATCTATAACAGTCAAATAAAATTTAAATGTCAAATGTCGGTATAAATGTATAACAGTCAATCGCTATAAAAACCAAAAAATCTCAAAACAAATGAGATTGTTACGTAGAGGTTTGATTGTATTTGTCTAAATATAATTTACGTCCTTAGTGCATAAGACACACTTTTTATTTAATATGTCACTATCTTTAGAATAAACTATCAGAATTAAAACAATCATTTAATTAACATATACAAAACGAGTATGACGTAGTAATATGAGAAAATATGAATGCCATGATAATTTTGTTGAGATTAGAAAATGAAAATGAGAATCGAGTTACACAGTCTAAAAATTAGCTTGAAAACATGTCTTATCAAAATCGTCTTTGAACTTATCCAAGTAATAAACTATGTTTATTTATATTGAAATTTTCGTCCATGGAAAGGGGATATGGGAGGAGCTCTAGTGGGTTACAGGATAAGAACAAGTCATAATTAGTTTGATTTACACATGTTCTTCCTAATGGTTTAGTCAGACTACTTACCAGATTTGAATAATTTACAAGTTGAGTAACTTGGACGAAATAGAAACGGGAATGAGGAAAACAATATATATTATTCTCTCCGTTTTAATTTATGTGATAAAGTTTGACTGGGCACGAAATTTAAAAAATAACGGAAGACTTTTAAATTTTGTGGTCTAAAATAAAACAAAGATATTTGTACGGTTATAAATGTCACGATCCCTTTTCAGGAATCCTGATGACACCTATACAATCTCACCGATAGGCGAACCACTCCCCAATCACTCATGATAACATAAATAAATGTGGAAGGCAACAAGATACTAC
Source organism: Anisodus tanguticus (assembly GCA_034509755.1). Taxonomy (NCBI): domain Eukaryota; kingdom Viridiplantae; phylum Streptophyta; class Magnoliopsida; order Solanales; family Solanaceae; genus Anisodus; species Anisodus tanguticus. Next base: position 30,452,465 of record CM067558.1, read on the forward strand.
AACATAAGTTTGATAATATAAATGCGGAACAATCTGAACAACAAGCAACCCCCAAAAGATCTGGTCTGTAAGCACAAGAGTACTAAAATATGATACAAGTCTGAAATGAGCAACGAAGTGTCAAAACTAAATACATAGTCTAAACATGTCTCTCCAATGCGAATAAAAGACTGTGATAGAGATGGAGCATCCAATAGTATGCTAGAAATAGAATATTCACCCTAAATATTGAAGATCAGTTGCTCGAACTCAGCCATGTGGTCTCGAGTTGGTAGTCGGATTTGTATCTGCATTAAGAAAAGATGCAGCAAGTGTAGCATGAGTACACAATGTACCTACGTAGACATAATAGGCCGACAACGACGGAAGATACGCAAAAAGAGAAAAATACCAAGTTGACACCAAGTAATCATATACTAATCAGTTCAATAATCCAAGTAAGGTCACATAGTTCACAAAATAATTCACAGAGTTCACATATTTCCTTATTTCAATAAGAGTCCATAATCACTTGTGTTATCCAGTTTCCAAGGTTCAACAATAACTCAAGTATCAAGAAGCAAGTATAATCCTTTCAAGTCCGGAATTTAGTCAAGTCATCAACAATCACTTCCAATACAAGTTCATCCACAAGTAATCAATGGAATGACATATATGTGTATGATATGAATGAAATGCATATGTCAGGTAACTTTTATCAATCCGGTATACAGTATGTCAAGGTTTTATTATGATCCGTACATCCATGAGGGACCCGCGAAGTCCATATACACCTCTACTCTAGAATAACTCGTTGAATCACGGAGCCCAGCTCTTGACTGAATAATATCATGTTGCAGGAGTGCAACTCTGTTCCCTGCGTATCAATATCATTTCAGTGTTGTCATAATCTCATAAGTGTTCTTACCTTTCCGGTCTCTTGGGCCCACAGCATATCCATACCACTCTCATATCAATGTCATAGAACCATGAGTGTATGAATGCAAATGACAAATAAGGCAAGATATCATGGTATAATGAGATGCGGCCAAATAAAGAGATGAAATATCACATTCTTTCAAGAATTCAATACACATCTACAAATCCAAGTATAAATAAGGATATCATATCAAAGCATGTGTGATGAGTAAACATAACAAGAAACTATGGCAACAAGCCCACATATGGAGACAAGCCCAAATAATCAGCAGTCGGAACAAGCACGAGGCTGACTCCCCAAACCTCATCATCACAGTTCAACACTGGTACCCCCTCAAACGTTCATCACAACCGTTTGAGGGGGACCCTCATATAGGCTCAATACCCCCTTAATATATACAAATAATTACGCACTTCTATGTCTTGAAAAACTAAACCGTAGCCTACCTCGGGGCCAAATAGGAGCGCTAGATAATCAAGCCTCGGTGATAACCTTGCCCTTCCTTTGCGCTCGAAGTCTATCCACATATATATACTATTCGTTAATATAAAGCTTACGTAACATACAAGGATATAAACCTTACAAACAAGACTTTAAAATACCAATTCCAACCCACGTTACCAAGACTCGAACTTTAATACTCGAAAATTTCGAATGCATACTAAGTAGTCATATCCTTAAGTTAATTGAATAATTATACACAATTGAACCCTCAATTGAACAACATTCAAAAAGCCCCAAATTGAAACCCTAAAAATTTTCCCCAATTAAAAATTGGTTTATATTCTTAAATTAAGACTTACAACATGATAATCTAACATCTTCTAATCCTAATTCACATTATTAATATAATATAATCAATAAAACTCCATTAAAATCAATAACATAACTCTTATTCTCATAGGAACTTGCAATTCATTTTCCTCCAACTTAAAAACATACTACATCACCATTTAAGAGCTTAGAAGCATAAACCCAATTCAAGAAGGAAGGAAATCTTACCCCAAGAGATGAAATTACTATTATTCTTCAGAAAATACTCAATTGGCGGCTCTAGGTTCGAGATTTTCTAAGTTGGGAAAGAAATTCTGAGCTAGGAGAATATATAAGACACCTGATACAGTGTTTCCGTCCCAACAGAATGGACTCCGCTAGAGCGGAATCGCTACCGCAAACAGACCTCGCTGAGACGGTGTCATTTTACAACTAGCCTCAGCGCCATGACGAACACGACTCCGCAGGAGCGGACTCACCCCTGCGGACAGTCCCTCCCGCAAGGCGGAAACCCAATACTTCCATACTCTCGCTTTGGCGAGCCAACCTTCCGCTGAGGCAGATACGCCGGAGCGGAAACTGGTGCCGCCAAGGCGTACACCAGACACCAAATTATAGAAAACAAGTCAAAACCTCTACCAAACACCCGAAACACTCCCAAGATCCTCCGGACACAAACTAGATATACTCATCTATGGTAAACAGTGTTGCGAACTCGCTCGTACCCTCGAATTTCACAATTAACGAGCTACGCCATACTTTTCTAAAGAATCATATGGGAAAACCAAATATCCAAACTTTACAAATAAAACCACAAAACATATCTAATTACCTCGGGAAGTGAACCAATGACTCTACTAAATCATAAATGACCATCCGGAACTACTGAAAGTGACAGAACCCGGAAACGAATACATCTAGCCAAAAGTCAAGTTTGAGTCAAACTAACCAACTCTAAGTTTCTAGTTTTGAATTTTACATCCGAAACTCATAAAAATGGACATCGAAATCCGTGCCACATATCTCCACGCATCACAAACCCTAAATAGAGTCTACAAGAAGGGTCAAACAAGCAAATAAGGGTCTTTAGCTAAAAACGACCAAACGAGTTATTACAATAAATCATCTCGTTAAGCGTAAAAGATAAAGTTTAAAGTTAAATTATTGTCAAATAAAGAAATGTATCATTCTTTTGGGACAGAGTAAATAGGAAAGTGTATCACAGTATATATTGGTATGTTCTTTGTAATGAAAGTGAAAATTCTTAACTCTGTATGTCAAATTGACGTATAGCAAATTAGCAATAGGTATCTTTTCATATTTTTTTGGTAAATAAATATTTTATTTATTACCAAATGGAGAATTACATATCAAAGACTCAGAATAGCAATAAAAGAAAAAACAGACCGAGGCACTGGACATAACCAGTTTTACTCCCTACTCCTCTTAACCTAAAACACATGATAGCCAACATATACTAACAAGGCTACCAATCAAGAGTTCTTAGTCGCCTAGCCAGTTCTTCCTTCATGCTAGTTCTAACATAGACCTCATGAATAATATGCTTCACCAGATTGTCGCATGAGTTCTTCTTCCTTGAAACACTACTTGGTTCCTCTCCAGCCAAATATGATATGCTGCTGCTGTAAGTACTGTTCTAAACATAGTTGCTTCACTGCTCTTCTCATTGTATCTAATGACACACCATTAGAGGTCATCCACCCATTGTTGAGGCTGCCTGTTAATCCCTAGCCAGTGCAACAATTTAGTACATATATTAGAGGATATTTCACACGCAAAAAACAAATGGTAGATGCTCTCTTACACTTTCTAACACAGGGGACACATTGGATCCACCTGCATACCCCATTTAGCCCACCTATCTCTAGTGTATAGCCTCCGTTGTGCAAGCAGCTGCATGATAAACATCCATTTCGAAGCACTTGGGGTGTTACATATGATCCTTCTCCAATTAACCTTTGGAAAGTCCCCTAACAACTTGGTATAGAAGTTTTTGATTGAGAACTTAGTCATAGCAACCAATTCTGCTTCTGTCATCCCAGCTTCCTCAATATACTACCTTACTTTGAGGACTTTTTGTATTATCTAGCATGCTTGCTTGGGACATAGACCCCACAATGATTCATTTTTCCCATAGTAGATATGGACCCAATGGATCCAAAGTACATCCTTCTTCTTGCAGAGGTTCCACAACATTTTACACAAAGCAACCTTGTTCTATAGCTCTAAATTAATAATATTCATCCCTCCCGCAGATCTTAGCGTACACAGCTTCTCCCATGCAATTAGAGATTTCTTTGAGGTATCAACTCCACCAGTCCATAAAATTGTTCTACAAATTGTTTCAATAGCCTCCATTATCTTCTTAGGTAACAAGAACAATTGGGACCAATATGTGTAACAAGAACAATTGGGACCAATATGTCTGTATAGAGAAAAGTACTGCTCTTAGTAATTGAAGTCTACTGCATATGATAAAAATCTTAAAGTCCATGATGACTCTACCCAGTATCTTATCCAGAAGTAGCTTACATTGTGCTATAGATAGCCTTTTCGTACTCAAAGACACTCCCAAATATCTAACGGGCAACTCAACTTTAGGAATTCCAAGAACCTCTAATATTTGAGCCTGGATTGTTGGATTTACACCTCCAAAGTAGATAGATCATTTTTGCAAATTAGCTTTAAGTCCTGATGCTTGTGAGAACTGACTGAAGCAGTTGAACAATTCTTGTACTGAGATAGCATCCCCCTTGCTAAATAAAAACAGGTCACCTGCAAAATTTAGCTGGATCACCTTGAGTTTAGCATAACTAGGATGGAAGTGAAACCTTCTATCAGTATGGAGGGATTTGAGCAACCTATTTAGGTACTCCATAGCAATGACAAAAAGGTAAGGAGACATTGGGTCTCCTTTCCTCAAGCCTCTCTTAGCAACAAAAGGTGTAGTAGGAGCACCCACTCTCTTAGCGAACCAATGAATCAACACTTGCTCTAGATACACCCACTCAATCAATTCATAAGATTTTTGTAAATTCACCTTCATCATACATCTTGGTGATATTCCTTTTCTAGAGTATCCCTTAAAAAATTCATGGCTTAGGACTATATTGTCTGATATGAGTCTGCCAGGTACAAACGATGATTGGCTCCCACCAATGAGATCTTCAAGTACTATACTCATCCTCTTGGTAATAATCTTTCCTATAATCTTATACAAAATATTACAACAAGATATAGGCCTTTACTCTTTAATAGAAGTAGGGTGCTTTACTTTAGGGATAAGAGTTACTGAAGTGCAGTTAACTGGCTTGTACATGACATTATTATCAAAGAAATCCATCACTGCCTCAATGACATCCTCTCCAACAACATCCCAAGTATTTTTGTATGAGAAAGCATTGTATCCATCACTCCTTGATGCTATATTATCTTCAATATCCTTGACTGTCTCTAGTATTTCAGTTCTGATACCACTGGCTATCAATTTTAACGATTGGTCTCTAGATAAAACATTCTCCTGTAGCATCACCTCATCCTTAACAATAGAAAGTTGTACTGCAACTGTTTTCAATAATAGTTTATAGAAATAAACTACCTCATCTTGCACCTCTGCCTCAGTTTGTAAACCTTTACTATCTCCAGCTATTAGACTTCTAATATGATTCTGAGCCATTCTATTTCTCATACATGCATGAAAGTAAGTTGTATTTGAATCTCCTAGCTTCAGCCAATTAACTCTAGTTTTCTGTTTTATTGCACTTTCATGGATCATGTACCATTTTTCAACATCTGCTTTCAGGCTTTTCTGCTTAGTAAATAATTGTTGATGGTCTATGGGCATATGCATATGTGTTAGAATATCTTGTAGCTTTTGTCTAGCCAGTGTTATCTTGTCCTCCACTCCCTTAAATTCTCTTATGTTTAATAGTTTGAGACACTACTTGAGCTTCTGCAGCTTCTTCCAAACCTTCTCCATATACTGTCCAGAGCATTTTTTATCCCAACTTTGTTGAGCCATTATTTTATAGTCCTGATGTGTTGATAGACAACTAAAGAACTTGAAAGGCTTTGCACTCTTTCCTTTTCTCTCATCTAGGGTCACACTCAAACGTGAGTGATCTGAGAATGCAGGTTCCATTACTATAACCTCCAACACATCCCACAGTTGGGCCCAACTTGCATTTACCAACCCCCATGTCAATCCTTCTAAATACATGATTATGAGTCCATGTATATGCCCTCCCAATAGTCTTCAAATCCATCATACTGGCTAGCTGGACAAAATTAGAGAATTGCAACTTCTCTAGCATGTACAGGAGATCCCACAATTCTATCTTCTATGTCAAGGACATCATTAAAATCCCCCATTACTAGCCATGAAATGGTAATATTTTAGGCCATATTCCTCCCATAGGGGTTTCCTGTCCAGTATAGTATGCATCCCATAAACAGTTGTGAAAAAAGAAAATTTTATTTGTTGCATAGTCCTTCACCTGTCCATGAATATATTTCTCCTCCATTTTTACCACTGCAAAATCACAGTATCCTTGGTTCTAAATTAGCCATATTCTACCCTTGCCTGTAGGTGAGTAATAATAGACAGGCTCCCAGACATTTACTACTTTATTTATTATAGTAGGAGCAACTTTCTTTGCCACTCACTGTTCTAAAATTGTTATCATATCTACTTTATTTTCTACTAAGAACTTCTTAAACTCCTTATGCCTCTGAACTTTATTGAAACCACATACATTCCATGTAATCACCCTCATCTAGGCACGATTGGTATTTTAGTATTGGTGGTGCCCCCTTTGCTCTCCGGTTCCTGTGATGAGACCAAGCCAGTTTTCAGTAGCTCTCTATTGATATTATTCACCTGGTTCACTGTATTAGGCTTTAACTGCTGGGGTAGCCTTGCTAAGATAGTATGCTTAGTTGACTTCCAAGGAGGTTCATTATCATTGGTCGGAGCTATGGCCTTCTCTGATATTGGTGCAGCAGTGGATGTGCTAGCTACATTATCAATCTTCTATGCCATGTTGCTAGATTGTACTGCCTTAGGAGCAGTTTCCAATCATATTCCACTTCCTTAACAAAAAACTTTCCTTTTGGATCTTGCAATTTAACAGTATGAGGTAGGGCTCTAGTGACATCTATTTCCACAAGAATGCTGGCATAAGATACTCTTTCAACACTTGTAGTGAACTCATCCACATAGATAGGACACCCTAATACACTACCAATTCTACTCAGTGTATGACTTCCCCAACAGTTCATTGGCAAGTTTGGTAGTCTTATCCACAATTGTATAGTCCTCAGCATTTCATTCCCAAAACTGAAATCAGGATTCCAGGACCTCATATAATTGGCTTGTTTTTTATTGTATGAGATCCTGAGTACAACACATCCTCCCTTTCCTCAATGCTATCAAACAACACTACAAAGTACCCATCATTATAGTAGTAAATTTTAGGTTTATACGTAAATTTCCAATTAGCCCAATAAACCTAACAATAGCACCAATATATGGGAAATCGCCAATCACATACAGAACTAGAGCCATCTTCTATCTCACAGTCTCTTGTTCAATATCATTTTGTTGAATTTGTGCAATTCGTTCTCCAACAATAATAACAGGCTCAATGAATTGCAAACTCATACATCTAGCCCCCAATTTTGCTCCAGCGAATAGGTTAGCCCAAGGTTGATCATTTCCTTGCTTCTTTTTCGGTATCGGTTGAATGTTATTATTGGTTGGTGCTCAAATTAGTTTAGACCACGCTCCAGCTGCAAAACACACACCCGGTCCAAATAATTGCGGCCAGCTCTGCGGATCACTTAGTTCATCAATTGCTTGGCCCTTCCTCGATTGCGTCTTCGCTAATTCCCCAGTTGGAGTCACCGACGTAAGAGTTTTATAAATTGTACCATTCGAGATTTGCGCCGCTGCTATGTCACTCACCGAAGCAATGGTGCTCGTCGGCAATTCACCTCGTCCTTTACTCCGATTCACCAGATTAGTCTGCAATGGTGCTCCAATAGGGGTCACAACTACCTGCGGCGCCCCTAGCGGCTCGTTCTGATCCTTCCGGGGCCTTCCCCGCGGCATCTCCCCAATAACGCACTTTAGCTGTAGTCACCCTAATGTGCGCCTGGAGAGAGAATATATCTCTTTTCATATTAAGTAGGATATATACACACACATTGCACTACTACTAATACTGACAATCTTTGTACACAATTGTTCTTGTATGATAACACTCTTTTAACAGATTATCAAGGAATGTGTCTGATGAACATGATCTTTTCATTCATACATTCAGAATTTAAACTCTATCAGTTTAATCTTTTAAATTTTTAGTGTTCAATCTATTATATTTTTAAAATTATGAAAATCTATAATTTGTTGGAATATTACACATAAATCTGGTGTTGTAAGACTGCATCCACTTATGCCTCTATCTTTAATCAGAGTCGGAAAGTATTGTGTTCAGGTAAATCTGATATTATAAGTATGTATCCGCTTCTACATCTATCCTTAATTAGAGATCTCAGGTTCGAGCGTTGAAAAAAAAATTATAGCAAAAAGTGTTTCCTTTTTAATAGAACACAAATTAAATTAATTGAAACTTTAAGACAAATATTCAAAATTGGATTAAAAAAAACTATTTAGAACTGGAAAAGAAAGAGCTAACACAATCTTTTTTGTCAGGATGTATAAGGATTGTAGATTGAAAAATATAAGAGTGGAGTAAGAAAGAAATTAATTGGTGGTTGGTCATTGAGCGTAGACAACCCTCAATGACCAACCACCAACTAATTTCTTTCTTCCCCCACTCTTATATGCACTTTTGATCCTATTTTGTATTGATTTTTAATATTTTTCTCTCAAAATAAATAATATTTTGATTGGACATAAAGTTTATATTTTTACAGCATAACATTTTATAAATTATGCACCATACATTTAAAGAACTTATGCCCCGTTAGACATAGTTTTAATTTTGAATGATAAAAATTAAAAACTAGCCTATTAAAAGGGAAAACCGTGGAATTTGTTGGTTGTGTATTCCTCCTCGTGTGGTCTATCTGGCATTCCCTAACCCCTCAAATGTTTCACATTCAACAATCATAAGGAGAAGGTAATGAAAGGGAATTAATGCGTAGTGAAGAAACAACAAATTGTTGATTGCCGTCTATCAAACTCCTCAATTACCCATCCCTCTCCCAACACGGTATTTAACACTACTTCCCCTATATTTCTCTCATTCTTTGGCACCATTATCATTTAACAAGTCAAATTAGTCCACATTATCTTTGACTTCCATAGTAAACTGATTACTTTGATTAATAAAGTATAATGATTTTGTACAATGATAAGAATTTTTGCGGTGTAACTAGTAAGTTACGAGTTCAAACTATAAAAATAATCTATTATAGAAATACAAAATAACGTTGTATACAATAAATCTGGCGTGATCTTGTCCCTTTCCGAACTTGGACAAACTTAGTACACCGAATTGTCCTTTTTAAAAAAAATTAGTTTATAGTGCTTTTGCATAATTTTAATACTTATTTTTAATTTCAGAAGTAATTTAAAGATCGATATTTGAGTAAAATCGAGAATTAGAAAAGCTAACTTTTGTACTCCAAATTAAACTATATAAATGTTATGTAAACAAGTGAAGGAATACACTCCGTCTCCATATGTTAAAAGTTTCTCGTTTGAGACGTGACAGATGTTCAATAAAATTCCATATTTATAGTTTCATCAATCCATAAACTACTGAAATTTTTATGTTTGTGATGTGATATTCTCTTTATCAAACTAGTATTTTAGCACCATTTTAATATTTATTCTACTATGATATTTCTATGTCCTAAAACAAATAAAATTTCTCGTATTATGAATGTCGACCAATAGATTTTTCGTTCTCAATTCATATATCGATTCTTATACTTTAAAGATAATAAAAAACTATGTATAAAATATTATAAGTGTAATATTTATAAATTAAATCTATTATATGAGAAAACTAAATTCAAAGAAATTTGTTTTTATTCTTGGTGTCACATAAGATGAGGCTTAAGCTTAAATACCCCAATCGAAATAATATTACCACATAAGAGGATGAAATAAAAAAATCACTTTTCACTTTCCCGGTAAATGTACACTATTTTATTTTTAAACTAATGGATTATTTAATTAATAAATATTCAATAAATGAGAAATGCCAAATAAATTAGAACAGAAGTTAAAGAAACTTCTTCAAGAAAAAAGAAAAAGTGGAAAGTATAAAAAGTTTAGCAAGAAAATTTTTATTTTGTGACGCGCATAACTTTGATAATATTATTTATGTGAAATCTATTTTATCTCAAAAAAAAGTGAATCTAAAATTTATGGGCCTAAAAATATATAATCTGAGTTTTGTGAGAACAAAAGAAATCTTACCATAACAGGACTATAGTCCTTCGATTTAGAAAAGTGGGGGAAAATGACGAGAGAATCGAAGAGATGAAAAAGGCTTTTACGAGTGCCCCGGACATAGCTGGATGGCAAAAGAGGGAAACTTAAAATTTAGCTAGAGGCCTGCAGCGTGAGTTCAAACATGGTGAAAGCAATTTGCTCTCTTCTGGGTAGGACCTTGTAGGTAATATCAGTTGTTCTGTTCTCCAACCCTGGTCATTCGGCATATCCAGCGATTTACTGGTAGTAGTGCTGAGGGACCGAGACTACTATCTCCAGGAATAATCTGGCATAAGCCAGGAAACTAGATATAAAAAAAAAGGCTTTTACCGTATATGTCATCATTACCCTCTTTCCTATAATTCCTACTTCCATTTTAACTTGCAAATTTCCAAACTTCGATGGCGCGGGGTGGGGGTGGGTAGAGGGGGCCATAGTCATAGTTGTTTTGATGTCATAAAAACAAAAGCATGACGACAACAAAGACAAAACCTACCATTAGAGGATAAGACATTATTTGTTGCAATTTATTATGCCAATTAAAAGGGGATGGAGGGAAGTTGTAGCAATGAAACAGCTTGTTGGATGGTTATATGGGGATTTATTTAGGTTGTACGTATATATTTAAGTTCGAGCAAATAGCCAAAGAGTGGGTAACATTTAAGAGCACCTAGCAGGCGTTTGAGCATAAAAATGTGATGATTGAAAAAAAAAAAAGTAAAAAATATTTAAACGTTGAAGGCGTATTAAACATACATTTAACATCTTCAATTTTTCAAAAGACCAGTCCTATTTATAACTTAAAGAGAACAACAAGAAACATACAATAATCAGATGTCGAACGTCTGATGTTTGAACATCCACCCCAATCAGCATTAATATAAGACACGAGAGTAGATACGGAGGATGGATATAAGTGCAGACCATAATCAAGAGTGTCATGAATGTAACGTACAATGCGTTTAAGAGCATGCATGTGCTCGTCCCTCGGATCGTGCATAAATAAACACACCTAATGCACTGCATATATAATATCGGGCCTCGTGAAAGTAAGATACTGAAGAACCCCTGCAAGACTCTAATAGTGGGAGGGATCCTTATAAGGTGTGCTAGAATTAGCACTCAGCTTCGGTTTTGTGTCAACCGAAGTAGGAGAGGACTTACAGGATGACATGTCAGCTCTCTCAATAATCTCAGCCGCATACTTCCTCTGTGATAAAAATAGACCACCTGCATGACGTGTCACAACTTTACCCAAAAAAATAACTCAAAGGCCCCAAGTCTTTCATAGCAAATTCTAAACTGAGAAGAGATATGATAGACTTGCGCAAGTTATCAGAAGAGACAGTCAATATAATAGCATCCACATATAACAGAATGTATGACAGAGAAGTGCCACGACGATAGATGAACAAAGAATGATCAGATATGCTATGAGAAAACCCAATCGTAGACACATAATCTGCAAACCTTTTATACCAAGCCCGAGGGGCCTGTTTAAGCCCATACAAGGACTTCTTCAGCAAGCAGACATGGTGAGGATGATCGGGGTTCCTGAAACCCAAGGGTTGATGCATGTATATTGTCTCCTTAAGATCACCATGTAAGAAAGCATTTTTTTACATCCAGCTGATGAATGGGCCATGCCTTTGAGAGAGCCAGACTAAGAACACTGCGAATGGTTGCCGGTTTGACCACCAGACTAAATGTCTCTCCACAATCCACGCCAACTTGTTAAGTTTTACCATCACCTACAAGACGGGCCTTATGCATTTCATAACAACCGTCAGATTTTTCCTTATGAGTAAAAATACATATAGAACGAATAACATTGACACCAGGTGGACGGGGCACCAACTCCCACATCTTATTCTCAATAAGAACATTATATTCATCTATGGACATTTTCCAATTCGGGTCAATAAGGGAAGACATTGGGTTACGTGGTAGGAGTGATTTATTGATATTAGAATTAAGATTAAAATATCGTTTTGGTTTAAAAATACTCCATTGGCTAAAGGTAACGGGTCCTTAACTCAGAATAGAAGTGGACTGGACTGGGGATGGTGTCGGAGTGTCGCAGGACTGGCCAGCAGGCAGTGGGTCTGCTGGTAGGGACTAGTCTCGGAACGGACTACCATTGGGTACTGGGCCAGCAGGTGTTTGCTGGTCCAGATCCCTTGATAAGGGCTCAATTTAATTATGGACCACATATGGGGAGAGCCCATCATCAAAAAATTTATAAGAACTAGACACAGAATTATACAATTTAGCAAACGGAAATCTCGAGTTTCATCAAAAATGACATGACCACTAATTATGATTTTATTAAAAGATAAATCAAAACATTTATAACCACGATGATTAGATGGATAACCCAACAACACACGAGTGGTAGAACGGTCTTGAAGTTTGTTAATTGTAGTGGACGGGAACAGTGGATAGCAGAAACACCCAAACACCCTAAGATGAGAATACGAGGGATCCTTATGATAAAAAAATATTTAGTGGGAATTGATATGCTAAACCTTTGTTAGGGAGTATGTTAAGGATGTAAGTAGTCATTTGTAGTGTATGACTCCAAAAAGAAGGTGGTAATGAATCATGAGCTAGTAAAGTTCGAACAATATTACTAATGGTTTAAGAATTTCTTTCGGCCTTCCCATTTTGTGAGGACGTATGAGGACAAGAAAATCAAAAATATATGTCATTAGTGTTACAAAATTCTCAAAACGGCCCATATCAAATGCCATTACATTATCACATTGAATGTTTTTAATTTCCCATTCAAATTGGGTACATATGAATTCTCGAAACGTTAGGAATGTGGAAAAAACTTGAGACTTTTTAGATAAAGGAAATGTCCACAAAAAAATAAAATAATCAACCAAAAATAACACATAATAACGATGGCCCAAAGAACTCAAACCGAGAGATGTACACAAGTCACTATGAATAATATCAAAAGGCAATAAAGTATTAGAATTTGAGGCTACAAACGGTAATTTAACATGTTTTCCAAACGGACAAGAAGGATAAATATTAGTACTACGTATGCAATAAAATTATTATTTTTAAGAGAAGAAAGAACATACGCCCCAGGATGACCCAAATGTGCATGTCATAAGGAAGGTGCTAGAGCGACAAACGTTGATGGTGTAGCTTGATTCAGGAAAGTGATGGTGGTGGTGGTGATTGGATAAATCTCTCCCCGACTATTACATCTCATTAGAGGTATCCCAGTCGTGAAATTCTTCATAGAAAATCCAAAAGGGTCAAAGTCAACAGAAACCCAATTATCAGTTGTAAATTTTCAGACATACACCAAAATTTTAATTAAGTGAGGAGCATGAAGAACATTTTTCAAAGCTAAAGGTGGGTTCGGGTGAGATAAATATGTGTGACAATAACCACAAATTAGAATAGAATTACCATCACCAACAATTATGCCATTATTTTTGCTCAAATTGAAATAAGACGAGAGATTACCTGGCGCGGACGTCATATGAGAAGTGGCCCCGGTGTCCATGTACCAATTTATATTTGGATGATTTAATCCAAGTGTATGCATCGCAGCCTCGATGTCTGTGAGAGTAAGAACTGTCGTTGGACCCACATTAGCGAAGGCATGTTGAGGCTGAGGCCCAAGCCAGCCTACTGCCAAGGCCCAGTCCGTGACTGTTGGGCCAGCTGAAACTGGTGGGTGTTGTTGGGCCTGGCCCAAGACGCTGCGGGATAACCTGGAAATTGTGGCATAGGCCACTGCCCACTGTGCACTGGCCCACGGTTGTGGCCAATGGTGCTGCAGCCCAGCTGGATGGACACCGCCACCATATCCTCCGCCATTGCCGCCACCTCCACCGCCGCCGCCGCCATAGTTTTTTCCACATTTTGGCCCTTTTTCCCGCCACCATTATTACGATTTTAGCTAGAATTATCCGAGAATAAGGTAGGGTCATCAGACATGGCCACCATCATGGCAGAATTGGCTCCGGTTGCCACTTTTTCAGCCAAGACTGCTTCTTCTAAGGTGAGCAAGAAACATGTTTGGTAGAACGATGGGAGAGGATTACTTTGTCGAAGGAGCGTCCCAACGTCATTATAAGCCTCAGAGATGCTTGCAACCATCTGAAGAACAAGAAGATCATTCGTGATGGGAGTACCCACGTTCTTGAGTTGATCCAACAACTCCTTGAGCCTTTGACAATAGGCTGAGGCATTCAGAAAAACTTCCATGTTGATGTGGAGAGAATTTCGGCTCAAGGGTCACGACACGAGAATTTATGTTGTCCTGGAATATATCACGGAACCTATCCCGAGCTTCCATTGTCGTGGCATAGGGTTCAATAATAGTCTACAAGAGGTTCGTAGAGATAGTGGAATAAATCCATTTGAGTATTGTGGCATCAAGAATTTCCCACATCTCTATATCATAATCGGTGGTAGGCACCTTCTCCTTGCCTTTTGCCGGGGGGATGATGTGATGAAGGACTTGATTAGACCATGCGTGAACTTTAAATAGTTCTGCCCATGTCGCGTATTGGACATTTTTCATCTCAAGAATAATAGAGATGTTATTCTTGATGTTGGAGACTGCAATGGCAGGATGAAAGGTGTTCTTTGAGTTAGACATAATGAAAGAACAACAGGAGAGTTAGGAATTTGGAAGAAAAATTGGGAGAGAGGAGGTGCTCGGCCGGTGGCCGGTACTTGGAATCCGAGAAGAGGGCGGTGGAAGTTGATTTTAGAGAAGGAAATTTTGCCCTAGACTTCTAATACTATGAAAGAGAACAATCCCCTCCTTATTTTCATTAATGTAAAAGGTATATATACATGATATATATATCTAATTATGGAAAATAAACCTACCTTTTTCTAATACAAGACTAATACATTTTCCTAATACAAGACAATTACTATAAAATTACACATGTACAATAATTCTACAATTATAGTAAGAATTAAACCGTGTATACAATGTATATTAAGTCCAATATACATGGTATTCTATCAATAACCAAATGCTATTTTGAATAATTTTTCACAATTTATGTCTAAACTGTAAGATTGGAATAATCTCCCTTAGGGATTCCTTTCATTAATCACAATATATATATATATATATATATATATATATATATATATATATATATATATATATATAGTTGTACGAGAGGTTGATTTCTAATACAATAAGAATCCTAGGTTACCTTAAATATACAGCTATCATAATTACAAAATATACTGTGAATATTCAGAGAATATTCGCTAATACTCCCCCTCAATCGGAGCGGGAGGAGGCCGGACACTAAAGCTGGATCTGAAGTCAGTGAATAGTTGTCGCGGTAGTCCCTTTGTGAAAATATTGGCATACTAATACGAGGAAGGCACATGTAATATTTTGACCTGACCAAGAGCAACCTTCTCACGTACAAAGTGAATATCCATCTCGATATGTTTGGTTCGCTGATGTTGGACCGGATTGTGAGACCAATATGTTGTCACAATAGACTATAGACGTTTTTCGCAGTGGACACTGGAGCTCCAAAAGAATATTTCAGAGCCAACATATCTCAGCAACTACATTAGAACTCATCGATACTCTACTTCAGCGCTCGAACGGGATAGTGTGGTTTGCCTCTTGGCGGACCATGAAATAAGATTATCCCCTAGAAATACACAGTAGCCCGAGGTGGAGAGACGTGTGTCCGGGCACTCTGCCCAATCTGCATTCGTGTAGGAGAGCAATTTGGTTGGTGCATAGGGGTAGAGATGTAGTCCAAAGTCAAATGTGACCTTAATGTATCGGATAATACGCTTGAGGGTGGGATCAGACACACCTGCTGAACGACATATGCAATATCAGGCCTAATGAATGTAAGATACTGAAGGGCATCTGCAAGACTCCGATATAGGGTGGGATCAGAAACTGGCGCACCATCATTGGCACTAAGCTTGGATTTCAAGTCAACCGGGGTTGGCATAATTTTACAATTTGCCATCTTAGCCTTGTACACTATCTCTTTCGCATATTTACGCTGACTCAGGAACATAGTAGCGGCAGATCTGGTCACGAATATACCCAAGAAATAACTCAGCTTGCCCAAATCAGTCATAGCAAATTCAGTTTTGAGTAGAGCAATAATGTCATTCTTCAAACCATCAGAGGAGGCAGTAAAAACAATGTCATCCATATATAATAGCAAATAAGCAGTGTTGCTACCTCGATCAAAAGTGAATAGAGAGTTATCACACCTGCTACATATAAACTCGATCTGCATAATATACCTGGCAAGCGATCATACCAAGTGTGGGGTGCCTATTTCAAGCCATATAAGGACTTCCTGAGATGACATACATACCGAGGGACTGCAGGATGAACAAATCCAGGTGGTTGATGCATGTACACAATTTTTTTCAAATCCCCATGAAGAAATGCATTCTTGACATCATGCTGATGAATCGGCCAATGTTTGCCCGTAGCAATACTGAGAACAATACGAATAGTATCCAGTTTAACAACCGGACTGAATGTCTCACCACAATCAATTCCCTCATGCTGATTAGTGCAATTAGCAACCAGTCTTGCCTTATACCGTTCCAAGTCACCACTGTCTCTAAACTTGTGATGAAATAGCCACATGCACCGGATAACATTCACGCCATCTGTTCTGGTCTAGGTACCAAATCCCAAATGTTCTGCTTTGTTAAAGTATTAAATTCCTCGCACATGGCCGCATTCCAATTAGGGTCCAGTTTGGCTAGTTTTGGATTTTCGAGAATGGGTGATATGGTTTGTGTGGAGAGGTTAAAGTGAACCTTGGGTTTGAAAATCCTGTGTTGAGCACTAGTTTCCATACGATAGGTAGGCAGTAGTGTATGGTTTGTATTGGGTATGGACAGTAGCTGCTGGGTTTCGGGGTCAGAATCCGATTTCAGATTATGGGTGTCGCCAGTGATGGGTGGTTGAGGAGACTGGTTGGGGTATTGGTTGGTCGTCGGTGTTGGTGAGTTGTCTGACGAGGTGGTGGAGCTTGACAGTTCAGGTGTTGGTAGTGGTTGCAGGTTATCGATATGAGTGTGGATCGGCAATGTGTCAGCTAGAGGGTTTCTGGACAACCTCTCGCGTGTTTGGTGGTGGAGGTGGTTGTTCAACCATGGGAATGGGTGACAGTGACCTCTGTGGTGCAAGGATGTCTTCGGTGATGGTCACTGATAGCGATGAGACCACCGAAGTCGACGATGGTGATGCGGGAACAGTGGACTGAAGTTGGAACAGTGATTTGACTGGCGGGGATAGATCTGTCTCATCAAGAAATGTGTAGTCCATGGTTTGAACTTTCCGAAGATTCAAAAATGGAAAACACGTCTCGTCAAATGTGATATGGCGGGAGATAATGATTTTACGAGTGGACAGGTCATAGCACAGGTAACCCCTATGATTAGACGCGAGACCAATGAAGATACAGGGTGTAGTTCGTGGTGCTAATTTGTGAGGAGCAATGGAGGCTAGATTGGGGTAGCATAGGGAACCAAAAATTCTGAGTTGGTCATAGGACGGGATACTACGGTATAAAATTTTGGTGGGGGTCTTGTTTTGGACAGTGTTAGTGGGTAAAATATTAAGAAGGAATTCTACCATTTTAACAGCATATACCCAGAAAGGTGGTGGAAGACAGGCATGAAACAAAAGGGTACAAACCATGTTATTGATGGTACATATAATTCGTTCAGCCTTACCGTTTTGGGAGGAAGTGTAGGGACAGAAAAAATGGAAAACCATGCCTTGTTTAGAGCAGAAATGGTGAAATGCCGAATTATGAAATTTACGTTCATTATCACATTGGAAAGATTTTATAGATTTTTCAAACTGTGTTTTAATGAATTTTTGAAATTCAAGGAACTTGGCAAAAACTTCATATTTGAACTTTAGTGGGTAAATCCAGACAAAATGTGAAAAATCATCTAAAAATACTAGATAAAATTTGTGACCCAAAGAACTAACAACCGGAGATGTCCACAAATCAGCATGAACAATATCAAATGGAGAAAAAGTAACAGTGTTGGATGACAGAAATGGAAGATGAGTATGCTTTTCAAGCGGGCAAGAAAAATAGTGTTGGGCAAGTTTTCCATTATTACAGTGAATACGCTTATTAATCCTAAGAAAATTAAAAATTGGGTCTCCTGGGTGTCCGAGTCTGTTATGTCAAGTTGACAGAGAGATAGCAGCAACTGAGATTCGTGACTGTGGTCTGACAATAGAATATTGAGTGAAGGGGTAGAGGTCTCCCACACTATTGCAGCGCGTAAGAATTTTCTCCGTAGTGAGATCCTTTACAAAAAAACCAAAAGGGTTAAATTCGACAGACACAGAATTATTGCGAGTGAATTTTCTAACTGAGCTTAAATTTTTAATGATGTTAGTGGTGTAAAGGACATGATTTAGGGAGAAAGGCGGGTGGGGATGTTTGGTGTGTGTTACCGTAACCTTCAATTGGAATGCGGTGATCATTGCCAATAGTAATAAATTGAGGACACTTTAACCGAAGCATTTGAGATAAATTACCTGACGACCGGGTGAGATGAGATGTGGCTCCGATGTCCATGTACCAATTATCATCGGGTTGTTGAAGGTTCAAGGTGTTGAAGGCCTGTCCCAAATCAGTGGGGGCCAGGCTTCTGACTTGCGGGTGTTGAGAGGCTGAAACCAGGTGGGCCTGTTGTATGGACTGGTAGGCCTGCCTGTTGGCTGGGGCGGAGCCCAAGAGACCTGGTAGCCAAGCTTATTAGAACTGGGCCCCTGATGTTGAGTAGGGGCATGTAGGCGAGGCCTAGTTCCCTGTATTTGGCCAAGGTGGTTGTCCAGCCCACTAAAAATAGGGAGCAGGGGTTGGGCCTGACTGTTGGTTCCTTTAGCCCTTGCCGCGGCCCTTCCCTTTATTGTTGCTACCACGGCCTCTGTCGCCACGTCTGCCACCGCGGGACTGTTGCTGCTGGTGGTCTGGCAGTGGGGACTGGGTAGTGTTTGCCGCCGGTAGTGCCATGCTGTCAACGGCTAATGCCTTTTGATTGTGCTCCTCTTGTTTAGTACGGCGGGTCTCTTCTAACAAAAGTTATGAACGCGCCTTGTTGAAACTTGGTAGTGGATCAGCCTGTTGAATCATTGTCGCAAGTGTATCATATTCACATTTCAGTAAACCAACAACTAGTTGAAGTACTACCTTGGTTTCTGAAACAGATGTCCCTACGCTGGAAAGTTGGTCGGTTATGAGTTTCAGTTGTTTACAATATTCAGACATGTTGATAAAACTCTCGAGACGCGTATTGTTGAACTACTCTTCCAAATACACGGCCCGAGTATTTTTATTATCTTGAAAAAAATCTTCTAATTGTACCCAGAGTCCATGTGCCGTAGCACATGTTTTCATGATAGTACACAACAAATCATTTGAGATGGTGTCGTATATCCATTGTTTGACGATTGCATCAAGGCGACGCCATGTCGAGTCTGCAACATCGGTGGGACGAGGAACAAAATCATCAATATGATCTAGCATATTGTACGCACAGGCATGAATATAGAACAGTTCTAGCCACATGAAATATTGACTGTCTTCTTGGTCAAGAATTATAGAGATAAAATTCTTAATGTTGGTAAAGGCGAATGTCGGATAAAAAGAAGACGAGGAACGTTGTGGGGGTTGTCAAAAGTGTCAGTAGAATAACCGGAATTAGTAGGGGAAGTAGGATGAGGCATGGTGGCTATGGTTGCCGCCAACTGAGAAGAAGGGAGAAAAAAATCATGGTGGTGGTCGGTAGCTTGGTAGGATTAGGGTTTGGCTCTTGATACCATGTAAGATTGAAATAATCTCCCTTAGGTTACCTTAAATATAATAACAATCCTAGGTTACCTTAAATATACATCTATCATAATTTCAAAATATAATGTGAATATTCTGACAATATTCGCTAATATAAACATCCCACGAGTATTTAGACCAAATTAAATATTTTTATTAAAAGTTAAACAAAATTAGTTGTCATTTAATTCTAATTAAATAAGAAATGTGTGTTAAAAGTATGTATCTTTATATATTTGATGTAAATATTGAATGAAGATAAATCCTCAAAAACACTATTTATGTGATGTTTTCGTTGTTTCACAAGTTAGTAGATCCATTTTTTGTTGATTCAAAAGTGTAAGATTTTGAGTCCTCATATAATAAGAAGTCTAGTACAATTAATGTCAATTGTACAAAGCACAAGAAAAAATATTGGTGTTAGAGAATGAAACACAAGAAGGGGGAGGGGGAGGGGGAGGGGGGGTGGGAATTGTAATCCATTTTTAAGTTACTACTCAACTATCAATTGTGATAGTCGATTATCCTGCAAATCTAAAGAACTTGTTAGCAAGCAAATATAAGTAAATAATCAAGAACTGAAAGATAAATACAATTTATTTTTATACTTATACTAGTTAGGATCACCGGTGTGGTGCCTAATTCAGTCCCCTTGGATTATAAGGGTTTTCTTAGCGCTTTGAGTGAACTTTTATTACACAGATAGTTACGGTTGAACCACGTACCTATTCTAGTCAGATTCCATCATTGTTGGTCACAACCTCAATTTGTATTTCTGCATATCCTCTCTTTTCCCCTTTTCAATCACTGGTAAACTTAGAATGATTATAGTGCTTTTACAAGATGAAAGAGTGAACCAGATTTTGGTCAAGTAAAGTTGTACAATTTTCTTCATCTTAGATGGTCTTCTTTATATAGTGCAAGAGGCTTCTTGCTTCTTCTGATCTTAAGAGATTTGATGAGATATGGAATATCAATCTTTCCATTCGATTGATCTCGGATGACTCTCTCTAAAGTAACCCAAGGAATTTTGTCTTCAATAAGGGATTAGCGTAATCCTCTAATTGATACTCCTTGTATGTCCGTCTTGGGGTCGTTACGACTTCTTTCCTTTGGTAGTTGAATTGATTGATCTTCTTGTGCTTGATTTGATTCTGAATAACTATTTTCTTTTTTGGTCGTTAGCGCTTCCTTGCAATCTTGTCTAAAAATCTCCTTGTCTTGATTCGCCTTAGGGTTTCTTGTCTGGATTTCCTTTAGTGCTTCTTGACTTGGTACTTGTTTCCTTTTATGATAGTATCTAGGTTTTCCTTTTAAGTCGTGAGCTTGCAGATTTATTCCTTCATTGATTGCTGATTTGTTTTCCTTTTTGAATCCTACAAGGTATGAGTGACATCACTAAAACATTTTTAATTAATACGAATTAATAAAACTAACAGAGAAGTATGGAAGTGTCCATATACATTCATTAATCATATTATTTAATTTTTATTTTAAACCGTTTGTTGTCATACGCTCCTCCACCTCATCGGACTCAGAAAACATGATTGGAAATAAAATTAAAGAAAACAAGACCAAATGATTTGAAGGTCGAAGATTATGGTATAAGGTTAGTAGGTAGGAGAGGTAGGGGGCTAGCCTCATTGTCTCATTTCTTCGTAGTATTATCTAGATATCACATAGTTCATTACTCTTCAGTGTGTTTTATTATCTTTTGTTTCATCTGTTTTGTATCTTTGTATTTTATCGTATTATTCCCTTATAATCATGTATTAATTACTTT
Organism: Anisodus tanguticus; assembly: GCA_034509755.1. Lineage (NCBI taxonomy): Eukaryota > Viridiplantae > Streptophyta > Magnoliopsida > Solanales > Solanaceae > Anisodus > Anisodus tanguticus. Next base: position 30,474,295 of record CM067558.1, read on the forward strand.
TTTTAGCCGAGTGTCTACCGGAAATAACCTCTTTACTCCACAAAGATAGGGGTAACGTCTGCATACATCATACCTTCACCAGACCCGACTTGTGGGAATGTATGGGGTATGTTGTTGTTGTTGTTATTGTTGTTGTTGTTATTGTAAGACCAAATGAATTATGATAGTTTCTAGTGATAAAGAACCCGAGTTGCTAAGTGAACTGTTTGCTATATTTACATCGGTTGGTATTCCTGTAATGGTCAGACGAGTATATGAAGATTGTATAGCGGAAGTTTCTGGTCGTCGTACCTTAGCAAACCTAGTATAGTTAGAGATGGTGGATTTCAATATGATTATGGGTATGGATTGGCTAGCCTCATGTTATGCTAATGTGGGTTGTCATACTAAAAATTGTTCAATTTAATTTTCCGAATGAGCCAGTCATAGAATGGAAAGAAAATGCTAAAACACCTAAGGGTAAGTTTTTTCCTACCTTAAGTCAAGAAATATGATTTCCAAAGGCCATATATACCATTTAGTTTGAGTTCGTGATGCGAAAGCGGAACCCCCAACTCTTCAGTCAGTCCTCGTAGTATACAAATTCCCAGACGAGCTTCCAGGCATTCTTCCTGTTAGAGAAATTGATTTTTTCCATCGAAGTGCTTCTGGGCACTCAACCCATATCTATCCCTTCCTATAGGATGTCCGTTGTCGAATTGAAAGAATTGAAAGAACATTTGAATTATTTGTTGGAAAAGGGCTTTATTGGGCCTAGTATTTCCCCATAGGATGCACCTGTATTGCATGTTTATAAGAATGGTGGCTCGCTCAGAATGTGTATCGATTATCGTCAACTGAATAAGGTTACTATTAAGAATAAGTACCTATTCCCAAGGATTGACAATTTGTTCGATCAATTGTAAGACGCTAAGTACTTTTCAAAGATTGATCTTAGATCCAGATATCATCAGTTGTGAGTTACGAGAAAGGACATTAAAAAAACTACTTCCAGAATTAATTATGGCCATTATAAGTTACTTGTAATGTCGTTCGGGCGTGAATTGTTAAAAGATTATGCTATCGACATTCTGTATCATTCGAGCAAGGCGAACATGGTAGTCGATTCTTTAAGCTGGAAGTCCATGGATAGTTGAGTGATATTGTAGAAGAAAAGATGTCGATGATCAAAGACGTGTACCAATTGGCTGACTAGAGTGTTAGATTGCTCGACTCAAGTGATGGAAGCGTTGTTCTTCAAAATACAACAGAATCATTATTGTTAACAAAAGAAAAATGGCGACAATTTAAAGATCCTAAATTAGTAATAATGAAAGAAGAGAATTCCCCAACAAAAGAAGTCGATAGTGGAGTTTGGAGAGGATAGAGCTCTCAGAAATAGAGGTCGGTTGTATCTAACATTGGGAGACTTAGAGTAAATAAAGTAATTCAGGAACGTCTATTGACTGCTCTGAGTTAACAAAAATCCTACTTGGACACTCAGTGTCGAGATTTAGAATTTATGGTTGGAGATTGGGTTTTCCTGAAAGTATTGCCTCTGAAAGGTGTAATGCAATTCGGCAAAAATAGCAAGCTTAGCCCTTGGTATGTTGGACCTTATAAGATTATTCATAGAACTAGATGAGTAGCGTATAAACTTGAGTACAACCACGTCTACAAGATTCTAACAAGTCATAACTGTATCTTGACCGGTACAGGGCCCCGGCCTACCCGTGATCTATAAACATACCAAAAACTAGACCTAGTAACTCCGGATGACCTGGAGCTTACCACAAAAGTTGATTCTTGGTGGGTCCTACTGGTGCAATCTCTCCTACAACCTATCTGAACCTGCGGGCATGAAACACAGTGTCCCCAGGAAAAGGGACATCAGTACGAGATAATGTACCGAGTATGTAAGGCGACTTAATCTAAACTGAAATACAAAATAATTTGAATATAAACTGAAGAGCTACTGAAAGTAGAATTGGCTACACTCACCTACTTCTGTTTTTTATTAGCTATGTAAACTAATATATGTTACTTAACCTCGTTTAAGGAACTTAGATATGAATGCATAGCCCCGAAGGCAAGCTTTGTACTTATATAGCCCAGTAGGCGAGCGTGCGTCTGTTTATCCCCGGAGGAAATATGTGTAGCCCCACAGGCAAACTAGTTGGCCAATAGCCCCGGAGGTAATCTGTCGTAGCCCCGAAGGAAATCATCATAGCCTGAAGGCAACTGTCACAACCCCGAAGGCAACATCATGACCCCAAAGGCAACTCTACTTCTCTATAGTTTTTAGTCATGCTTTCTATCATTTTAAATTACTTGGCTAAACATGGCTACTATAACTCATTATCGATAGGGAAGGATTATTGGAATAGGGTCATGATAACCAAATTACGATTCTTGTGGTTAGCACATCTTGTGCGCAGGAATCGAAACTAGCTTGTTAAAGGAATCATGCCAAAAACAAAGAAAATGATAGCCTTTACATACCTTTTCCTTGAAGCTACAATCGTTCTACAAGTCCTTGCACTCCTTACCGATGATTATCTATATCATACCAATGGTTGATATCAATATCGAATCCATATTTTATAAAAAAAACTCACTTCGACATCTTATCAACAACTTTAAGAACAAAGGTTCTTAGATTCTTTAACAAAGAATACTTGTGAAAGTTGATCTCACAATTCCCCTAAGCATTATTTCTTAGTTTTCCAATATCAGCAATCGATTTACTAATCAATTTCAACTCATAACTCTAGAAAAACAGCCCACAACTCATCATACAATGATTTCATAGGGTTATGGATTTCGATTACGAAAATTCTCTCACAACCTATTCCAAATCATCAATTAATTATAATAACAAGTATAGAAGAGTAAACCCTTACCTTTAAGCATCCAAAACCCCATAAAATAGCAAGTTACACCAGAACATAGGGTTTCTAAAATCGCTTCACTACGAGGAAGATAATTTATATGATTACTATGGAAATTATCACGTTAATCTTACATAATTTTCCTTGAGATTGATCTTGGGTGTTATGGAATTCCCTAGAGAGGATTTAAGAGGTGTTTAGGGTCTTATTTGGATGAAAATAAGCTCAAATTCGCGTGACACGCTTATAAACCTGACTGAAATATTCCACTGCTATAATTTGATGGTCGGATTGATGGCCATCAAATATTCGACGGTCCGTCAATCTGGACCATCAATCTGGCTCCTGAGATCAAAAAATCTCAAGCACTTTGATGGTCCACCTTGGCATTTTGACGGTCCGTTAACTGTCCCGTCGAATTACCATTGTTCCTGATTTTACTGAAATGTACTTTCTTTGGTCCATTTAACTCCACAACACTCCAACACTTCCATACACAAGCTATAAACCTTAATTACTCTTCCGAAAGATCGTACCCCTTCCTGGGACATCGATAACCATTAACGACACGATGAAATACGAAGCTTACGGAGTGTAACACCACGGATCAAGGCCTTTATTTCCTCACTTCCTTGCCCCCATCTGTGTTGGGTTCTGCGACCATCGACGGTGATCTGTGTCAAAGAACCAACTGCATATCATAGGTGGTGGGTGAGGTTATATATAGCCAAGATCGGTGGCTTCTTGTTATTATTTCATTTTCGACCCCAACTTATTCCTAACACTCTCAAACACTCCTCAAAGGTTTCTATATCATCAAGGATCAATTCCATACAAGTTTGAAGAGAAATCTTCGATAGATGATCCATAGAAGCTTGGAAATCTCCTTAGTAGCAAGGTGAAGTTGAGAATCTTCTTGAACTTGGAGAAGAGGTTATGGTGAAAGTCTTCTTGGCTGGTTTAAGGTAAGATCTTGATACTCGTAATGATCTCTAGCTTCTCTTAACTTAGTTGGAGTTATTGGTGAAAGAAACTTTTTATAGTTATGCTAAAATTCCATGAAAGAGTTGCTATGATTCTTGGATTGTTCTTGACTAAGCTTTGGGATGATCATAGCTAGAAGATGAAGGATGTGGTGTTATAAATTAAATAATATGTAGTATGATCTTCTTGATGTTGTTGTTGTGGTTGTGTTGTTGTTGTTAAAAAAAGGAGTAATAATATATCAATAGCCTTGTACACCATAGTTTGAGAAGCACGCCTTCTAGGTGTTCGTTGAATTATCCTAGTGAATTGAGTCCTAGTTTGTTGATCTTATCTTGATCCAAACCCTCTATATAGTGTAGATAATCACTCATAAAACATTCGAGGGTTCGTGAGTCATTGTTAGCTAAGCGACATAAGTATGTAAGGCTTACCTTCTTCTTAATTATTGACATGATTCAAAGTAAACATCATCAAATCAAACCTTCCTAAAGAAACTCCTATATGTAGAAGATATAAACATGGTTGCTCTCAATCATTAAGTTTGTGTTTATAATTGGTTCCATGAGCGTCTTACGTCCCTTGTCAAAGGTATTTCCATGTGTTCTATTAAGATTATTGAGTTTGTTTCATTGTTGGAGTTATTTAGCGGTCTTCGGGAATACATTGTTATACTATTGACCCTATGATCTTTCAATTTTCCTTGTCGAAAGGTTTCCATGCATTCCATTGAAATTCACTAGTTGACTTCCCCTTTTCGGGGTCGTGTATCACATCTCTTGATATTCATTATTGTATTAGTGACCTTGAGTTCATGACGAGTTGTAATGTTGGCCATAAATGAGTTTCATAATGATTCACGGAAGGTTAACGACCTTGTGTCACTCCGTCCTGTTCTCATTGGGTCTATAAGATCATTCATGCATTATATATATGTATGTATCTATTTTGGGACACCGAGCTGCACTATAGCCGGCCGGGTACGACACTTATATGTGCACACCACTGCAGCTGGTATGATAACACCGAGTCCCATATTAGGGCCGGGTACGATATGATATTGATACTGCCCCAAAGTGTGGTTATATATATAAATAATCGGTTTTCAGTGATATAGTACATTGCATATGCCCACAGTGGCCTCCGAGGTTCAGGTTTTTTCATTACTTATATTTGCCCCTATTATTGTCTTTACTTATGTTTACCTGCCTTACATATTCAATACATTCTTTCGTACTGAAGGCAACATGTTAGCAGACTATCTTGCAAACCTGACTCTGGATAAAGACTTGAAGGTGGAATTCAGAAGTTTTCAAGACTTGCTTGTTGCAGGCAGAAGGATACTGAACTGGGACAAAAGTCAGTTCACAAACTTGAGGATGAAAACCAGGAAAATTAACTGATGATCGCTACAGTTTTAGTATGTTGGATCTGCTATTTTCATGGAAGTTGGAAGGATGAAGACCTACACACATGTTATTTATCTCATAGATTAAAAGGGGAGAGCTTCATAAGCTTAAACCTCACTCTAGGCATAGATTTTCTTATACTAGCAAGCTCTTATTTTGTTCATGATGTAAGATAAATTATTACCTCTCTATTATTATTAATAAAATCCACCAGTAGGCCCCTCCTATTGGTATATTAATTTTTTTTTTAAAACCCTCTAAATACACAATAGGACTATTAAAGCAGTAGAGGGACCTATTAATAATAGAATCTTGATGTGACTCAAACTTTGTCTTATCAACATAAGAAAAACTAAGTCCAGCTCAAGATATGATCTCTAGAAGTGCCAGCTTATCTTCACATGACTCGATGAACTGTTATTAGTTATTTTCTCTTGAAAAGCTAAAGCATTGCTTGAAATAAAAGAGTGTATATTAGTAGCTTACCTTGAGGTTTATCATTCTTGTTCAAATGACTAAAGCAATCTGCAATATTACAAAAACTAGAAGAATAATGATGAGTATCATGGTAGAAAGCGAAATGGCACAGAGCTTCAAGACCAACTGAAAATATAGATGAATATAAAATGCAAAAAGGTCCTGTCAGATAGCCAAACCCAAGCTATTATGGAGGCAACTGCGATCACCTTCACCTATCCACCACATTTACAAATCTAGTGTGTCCAAGGTCTCCTCTTTGATATCACTATCAGTGATCAATATCCAAACTCAAGAATGCCCCGGTTGCAGTTACAATAACTACTTGGGCCTTGTAAACCAGCACAATTTCAGCCTCCAGAAACTTTGGACTTACCTAGATTTACTTTGCACCAAGGGAACAATAAGATATTCATAAAATAAAAAATGATTTGTTGAAAAATGCAAGAGATTCTGAGACTGCACTAAATTCAACAAGTCATCAGTATTCACAGTCAAGTAATTTACTAGAATAGTTACAACTTAAATCATGAAAGCAACAATAAAAGCTTACATCACACATATATTTTGTTATTCATCAATTGTAGTGTGGTTACCTATTGTCGCTGATGGAGTTACTAGGAAGTCAGACAGTACTCCATCCACAGAGAAGTCACCATTGTCAACAAAGGACAAATACTCAGCTGAGGGATCATAGCTGTAATTGTAAGCAAAAGGTACATCATTTGCGAACTCCGATGCAAAAATCTGAAGACCTTCTTTATAAGCATCTAAGACAAGAGACGTATATGGTTGTAAGTAGAGTGAGTTGTCCATCGGCCAGATATAATATTTGGAAACAATAATTCCAGACGCAAATGTTTTTATATATGCGAGGTTCTTCTATAAGGAACCATATATGTTTGATTTGTTGAAGAACCTCACATATATAAAAACATTTGCTCTGGAATAAAAGGGATATAAAACTTGTTTTCCGGTTTCTTGGACTGGATTATATTAAACTTGTTTTCCGGAATCTTGGTCGTCGATTCAATGTTAGTTAATACCATGACATGGTTGGATTCTCTCTAGCTATCACTACAATTACCGTGCAATGTATTACAAATGGAGGGACTGAAACACTACAATATAGATCTAGTATTTGGTTGCTCTTGGATGTCCTAGCCAAGTTTATTTGATATTCTTCATTGGAACCTCCTCGCATCAACCTCGTTGCCGATATTTTTTTGTATGAAAAGTTTATGTTGAGAGTTTTAAGTAATTATTGTACACTTAGTTTAGCAGCTTAGTTTAGTTGTACTGTTAGCTAGTGCTAATTCGTATAGTTAGTTAAGTAGTTGCAAGAAACTGTCTCCAGAAGTTCAACTAAAGCTGAATAAGAGCATGGTATCATGTACACCAGAGATCACTTGGCTAGTGGGATTGTTTAAGGAGCTTGGGGTTGATGTAAAACTAACAGTGAAACTGATGTGTGACAGCAAAGTTGCTATTCAAATTGCAGTCAATCCTATATTTCATGTGAGAACCAAACATATATGTTAGTGTTAAGTTTTTAACGATGACTTATGTTTGCTACGCAGGAAATACTCAAAGGGTGTGAGGCAAATCGATGAGCCCAATAGTCGACTATTCAATCAGCCCAACTGATTGAAGCTAATCTCGTAAGACAAGAAAGATAGCTCTCATCCAAATGAAGCCTACCAATATGCCTAAGGAAAGAAGAGTATATGCAGTACTCAAAAGGAAGTGAGTATATACGTAATATGCTCATTAATTGTTCTCTATCAAGAGATCCCTTCAATTAAGGAAGTGCGTACCATTCGCCTACATTGACAAGGAAACAATCAAGGAAGATCAACATCAATCAAGAAAGATACTCTATCAAGTACCAACGGAATCTCTCACATGGAAGGAAAATAATTGAAGGTCAATTCCATCAAGTACCAACGGAATCTCTCACAAGGAAGGAAAATAATTGAAGACCAATCGGCCTAATGCTCTTGCCTTAATCTTCGTAATTAGGATCCTCAATATTCCTATTTTCCAAGCATCCTTTGGGTTGATTTTTCTACTTAGAGAGCTTAAACGGCTATGAGACTGAAGACTATATATGATGGCTCATGAGACAACAAAAGACATACTTTCATCTCAACTTCTCAAGCTCTCTACTTTACTTTTAACAAATATTATAACTCTGAGTGAATTATAGTGTAAACAAAAAAAGATGAGAGATATAGTATAGTTGGTGAGGCATTGTATCAAAAGATTAAGAGTGTTTTGAGTGTACACATAGGAGCTCCATTCAAAATATCTATTGTACCAAACACACTTTAAAAGAGCTGCAGAGAACACCCTTGCAACGGATTGTACTAGGATTCACATTGAATTTGAACCATGATAAAACATTTGGTGCCATTTACTGCACTATATTTGTTAGTAGTTGACTACTGATCTAAGATAGTCGACTAAGAAAAAGAAAATTTCAATTCACCCCCCGCCCTACACTTTCAATTGTATCACAGTAAGATCTCACATTGTATTTGCTTAACAGCAAGTGAGAAAAAGATAATGTCTAACCACATTACAACTGGAGCTTTATTTCAAGAAGGCACTTCTAAAACTAGACCACCTTACTTCAATGGGAAGCACTTCTCTCATTGGAAAGTTACAATGGGAATTTATATCAAGTCACATCAAGTCATATGATGTTAAGATCTGGAGAGTCATCAAGTTGGGAGATATTCCAATGCCCAAAGCAAAGACTGGTGATAAGAAGAAGGAAAAAGCCCCATCAACTAATTAGTTGGCCTCCCTAGCCGACTACACTGATGAACAAATGGAGGTGATACAAATAAACTCAAAAGCTCATAACATGATGTACAATGCTAACAGTGGAGAAGAATATGAAAAGATCTCCACCTGTGAAACAGCTAAAGAAAAGTGGGATAAACTTAAAGTCATCTATGAAAGTACTAACAAAGTAAAGGAAACTATTGTTAGTCTCCTTGTCTATGAATATGAAACCTTCAAGATGAAAAATGGAGAAATAGTGGAGGACATGTTTGAAGGGTTGAACAAGATTCTAGGAGAACTCAAGGCCTCAGGAAAAGTCTTCTTGTATGTGGATAACATAAGGAAGATTCTCAGATGTCTTCCTCCATAGTGGCATGCTAAAGTTATTGCTCTTAAGAGCATAAATCTCAAGATACTTACCAATGATGAAGTAAGAAGAGACCTAATTGCATTTGAAAAGACCTATCTTAATAAGTCTGGATAAGATGAAAGCAAGAAGAAAGTTGTGGCATTCAAATCTCAAGTTGAGGAATTTGATGATGATATTAGGGAAGAAGAAGTAGCTACGATATCTAGATCTGTGGTGGAAGCCATGAGAAGATCTAGAAACAACAGGAGAAATTCTTTAAACTTTAGAAAAGGTAAACCTCAAGGTGATCAACCAAGAAATGATGGGAAATGCTAGGAATGTGGAAAGTTTCATCACATAGCCTCTAAGTGTCTGGATTAAAAAAGAAAGTCATTTAGAGAACAACAAAAATAAAGAGAATTCAGTAGCTAAAGTGAAGATGAAATCTCAGAATATGAGAATGAAGAAACTGACAACATATGCTTCATGGAAATCGGTGAAACCAACGAGGTAAGACCCTATCCTTGTCCTAAATGTCATGAAAATCAAGATTTGCTTGATCAAACTCATGAGGATCTAAATTTTCATACCCAACCTTGGGGGTTGTGGCCAGCACCCGAAGGCCTGAGCGAACCAACCGTAGCATCTGGAATTTGTGGTATGAAACTTGGGCAGGCAAGGCCTCCATATAACCATAACAAGAAAAGAATGAAAGACAACCTGCAAACAAAAGAGCCCAAAACAGAATATATAGATAACCAAGCCGACGAGGCCATAAGAAGAGTACTCCAACTAACCAAAGGGTCGATAGGGACACGACATATATATACACGTTATACATCAATCTGCAAACCTCTAAGAGTGCTACAATACAATAATAGGTCAAGATAGGGCCCCGCCATACCCAAAATACTGGAAATATGTACAATAGTACCTACCAACTCCTGTATAGCAACTCCGAGAGAGAGGAGTGCAACAATCAATGCTGAAACATGCAACCTACTGAGGAGGAGCGTCGCCCTACCTATCTGTAACTGTGGGCATGAACACAGTGCCCCTGAAGAGACATCAGTATGAAAGATGTACTGAATATATAGGGCATAATCAACTGTAAATAAAGCAACAACAAATCAAGGAGATCAGAGATACCACCTGAAAATCATAAGTGTCACATTAGAAAAATTTATAAGGTATGTATAAATAATCAATCTCGTATATAATGCCATAGGCCTCTGTGGGCAATACTTTATACATAATAGATCGTGTATGTAAAGTCGTAGGCCTTTGTGGGCAATATCATCAGTATTAAATCTATATAGCCGCGTATATAACTCCACCGCATATATAACTCCATATGCCTCTAGGGAAATGTAAATACATAATGTATACATATAAGGACCATACCAAGCCTATGGGTGATTTATCAATTCTTTATGGTGACATAAGGTCGTTACACCCCCGACTATCCTTATGTGGACACATATACCCTTTTACTTTGTTATGATCCATAAGAAAGAAGGCTTCTTATCTTTAGCTTTTCAATCATGAAGTATAACCATTGTTTTACCCATGAAGAGTGAATAATCTCAAATCGAAACATAACCTTAACAAAGACGGATATGTACGCAATCAAGGAACGGAATATCCTCAAGAGCAAAGTCTTTAATAAAACATGTTTGTAATGATTGTTATAAAGAGGATCATGCCATAAAGGAGAAGAAGGTAAGCCCTACATATCTTGTCGATGAAGCTAGTTACGTCATGAAGAGACTTGCACGTGCTATGAACGATTATCTATATTAAACGAGGGATTCATATCAATATGAATCTCATATCTTATAAACATTTTCATTTAGACAATTCATCGAACAACTTGTGTGCAATACCTCATAAGGTCATTTCTAGGTCAAATTCGACTTATCTCCGCTCAACAACCTTCATATTTACTCCTACTCTTTCCTATCTAGATATTCATACTTGTACAATTCCATTTAATAGCTCAAATCATGTGAAAATAGCCCATACAACATGGCTTGACCTCAAACTTCATAGTCGCTAAGTTCTTTAAGAAATCTCTTCCAAAATCCAACTTAATACTTATATCAACTTGATCTTAGGTTAAGAAAGATGAAATTTACCTTTAATACATTAAGGAGCCTCTGTTCTCAGCTTACTTCGACACCAAGGTACCTTCTAAGTTGCTACAACGAACAAAAAAAGATACTAACGATAGCACAGGGTCCTTTACAATGATTTGGCGTAGTTTGGCTTTGGATTTAATCCCAAATTGATGGAGTGTATTTGAGTGGAGCTTCGGGGTGCTTTAGGGTCTAGAACGTGAAGAAATGAAGACCCTCTGTGTGACCTGAACATCCTCAATAGTGGTACAGCGAGAAGGATCACCTAGGAATTTATGAAGCATCGACACATGGAATAATGGATGAACCACTTCAACTCCGGAGGTAACTCGAGCTTATAATCCACCTGGACGATTCTCTAAATAAACCGATATTGTCTAACATACCTAGGGCTAATCTTGCTTTTTTTTTCGAATCTCAACACGCCTTTCATAGGTGACGCCTTTAGAAACACCCAGTCCCCTTCAGCGAACTCCAAGTCCTGATGTTGATAATTTGAATAAGACTTTTGTCCACTCTGAGCTGTCAACAATCGCTCTTGAATTAACTTCACATTTTCTACAACTTGTTGCACCAAATCAGGTCCTAGTAGTTTTGTCTCGCCAACATCGAACCAACCAATAGAAGACCTGCATTTATGCCCCTATAGTGCCTCATATGGTGCCATCTGGATACTAGAATGGTAGTTGTTTTATAGGCAAACTCAATAAGGGGAAAATGGTCTTCCCGACTTCCCTTAAAGTCTAAAACACAAGCTCATAATACATCTTTAAGCATCTAAATAGTGCGCTCGGCTTGCCCGTCGATCTGTGGATGAAAAGTTGTGCTAAGGTTAATCTGAGTACCCAACCCTTTCTGAAAGGACCTCCAGAAGTTAGCTGTAAACTGAGCACTTTTGTTATATATTATAGACATTAGAACTCCAAGAAATTGGACAATCTCTTTAATATAAAGACTAGCATAATCCTCAACTGAGTATGTGGTTCGAACAAGTAGAAAATGAGATGACTTCGTGAGTCTATCCACGATAACTCATATAGAATCAAACTTCCAATGAGAATTAAGTAGTCCTATAATGAAATCCATATTGATCGTCTCTCATTTCCAAGTCGGAATCTCTATATTCTGCAGCAATCCTCCAGGTATCTGATGCTCAACCTTAACTAATTGTCAATTCAGGCACTGATCAACAAATTCTGCGATATTCTTCTTCATATCGTTCCACCAATATAGTTGTTGAAGGTCATGATATATCTTATTAGAACCAGGATTAATAGAATACCTAGACTGGTGAATCTCTGTCATAATCCACTCTCGAAGTCCTGCAACGTCGAGCACACACAATCGGCCCTTATACTTAAGAACTCCATCTTCTGACATCTCGAACAACTGCTTCTTTTAGAATGGAATGCCTTCCTTAATTTTTACCAAGGCTGGATTGTCAAATTATCGTGCCTTCACTTCCGCCACTAAGGAGGATTCAGCGGTATTCTAAACAATGGCACTTCCATCTCTTGTATCTAGCAACCACACATTTAGACTGGCCAATCGATACAAATCTCTGGTTATCTCTAGCCTGTCACCTTCCACATGTCTCAGGCTGCCCATCAACTTCCGACTTAACGTGTCGGCTACAATGTTTCCCTTGCCAGAATGGTACAGAATATCCATATCGTAGTCTTTTAATAGTTCAAGCCATCTTCACTGCCTCAGATTCAATTCCTTCTACCTGAATATGTATCGCAAACTCTTATGATCCGTAAATATATCAACATGAACCCCATACAGATAGTGGCGCTATATCTTTAAAGCAAATACAACTGCCGCCAACTCCAGATCATAAGTCGGGTAATGATGCTCATGTTTCCTTAATTGCCTTGAAGCATACGCAATAAACTTTCCATGTTGGATTAGAACACAACCCAACCCCTGCTCTAGAGGCATCACAGTACACAACATAGCCCTCTGATCCCTCAGGAAGTGCTAAAACATATGCTAATGTCAATCTGCTCTTCAACTCCTGGAAACTCTTTTCATAAGTATCTGACCATTGAAACTTGGTTGCCTTAGGCGGACTTTATCAGGGTTGCGAAAATAGAAAAGAAATTCTCTACAAATCTCCAATAGTAACCTGCCAAGCCTAAGAAACTACGCATTTCAGTAGGGGTTGTAGGCCTTGGCCAATCCTTTACTACTTCAATCTTCTAACCATCTACTTTGATGCATTCATCCAACACTATATGACCCAGGAAAGCCATTGAGTTTAACTAGAACTCACATTTAGAGAACTTAGCGTACAACTTGTGATCCTGGAGTGTTTATAATGCCTCTCTCAAATGATCTGCATGCTCTGCTTCGGATCGAGAATATACTAGAATGTCATCAATAAACACTATCACGAAGATATCCAAGAATGGCTTGAACACCCGGTTCATTAGATCTATAAAAGTCGTCGGTGCATTAGTTAGACCGAATGACATAACCAGAAACTCATAGTGGCCATATCTGGTCTGGAAAGATATCTTCAGAATATCTTTCTCCTTAACTTGTAGATGATAATATCCAGATCTGAGATCAATTTTCGAGAAATACTTAGCGACTTGTACTTGGTCAAACAAATCATCAATGATGGGGAGTGGATACTTATTCTTAATAGTTACTTTGTTCAACTGACGGTAATCAATACACATCATTAATGAGTTGTCTTTATTATGAACATATAGCACTGGTGCGCCCTATGGGGAAGTATTGGGCCTTATAAAGCCCTTCTCGAGAAGATCTTTCAGCTGAGCTTTCAATTCTTTTAGCTCGGCAGGAGCTATTCGATACGGAGGAATAGATATAGGCTGGGTATCTGGAAGCATGTTTCTAGCGAAATTGATTTCCCTTTTGAGATGAATGCCAGGGAGTTCATTAGGGAATACGTCAGAAAATTCATTAACGATAGGAACTAACTAAAGGCTTGGAGGTTTTGCCTCTGCATCCTAAACATGTACTAAATGATAGATATATCCTTTCAAAATCATATTTCGAGCCTTAAGGTAGGAAATAAACATCTCCTTAGGTGCTACAACATTGCCCTTCCATTCAATGATGGGCTCGCCCAGAAAATTAAAGCAAATGACTTTCGTCTAACAATCCACATCAGCATAACATGAAGCCAACCAATCTATACGCATAATAATGTCAAATTGCACCATTTCTAGCTCATTCAAGTCGGATACAGTATGGAGATCATAGATCTTTACATCATCATTCATATACACTCACTTAACAACTACGGGCTCACCCACGGGCGTAGACACGTCAAATAACTTATGTAACAATTCATACTCTTTTCCACACTTACTAGCAAAAAAGGTGTAATATTTGACAAGATAAAACCCAGATCTATCAAAGCATACACATCATGGGAGAAGATGGATAATATACTTGTAACCACATTCGGAGACGACTCAATATACTGTCGGGCTAATAACGCATAGATGCAGTTCTCATGACCACCTGAGCTAGACACTCTATTTCTACCTTTGCCTCTACCTCTACTAGCCGATGTCTGCATGCCTTTCCCAGGAGGGCGTACTGATGAAGAAGAAGCTGCTACAGACCTTGTCAGTTGTGTCATACCGCCTCCACCTCTCATCAGGTAGTCCCTAGCAAAGTGCCCCAAGTAGCCATAAGAATAACATACATCTAACTCTCAACGGCATTGCCCTAGATAGGCCCTGCCACACTGAGCACACCGGGGTAAATGTGGCCTTATTTGGCTTGAATCTCCCCTATATTGCGGGCTTGGTGCCTGTGAACTCTGACCTTGACCAGAATAAGTGGTCGGATCACAACGCTGGCCCTGAAACTATGGTGGTGCACTAGCCGCTGGATAAGATGGGCACTTGGGAAACTATAGCCTTAACCCATCTCTAAAATCCCCCGTATCCCCCGCGGACCGGGCCTTCTTATGTTGATCATATCCCGCTCTCGATCAACTCGTTGCTGCCTCTTATGATCTTTCAAGTTTTGTGCATAGGCATGGATATAGGAAAAATCCATATTCAGATTTAAGGAAGTTGTCGTACACATGATCACCAAATACGGCCCCAAACCATTAACAAACTGATGTACACGGTCACTCATCTCAGCTACAACCGTAGGGGCATACTTAGCCAAAGAGTTGAATAGCAAATTATACTCTCAAATGCTCATATTACCCTGGTCCAGGTGTAAGAACATGTCCTGCCTGGCCCGTCGAAGCTCAACTAGTAGATACTGCTGCACGAATGCCTCGAAGAACTCCATTCATCCTATAGATGGGGCTCGGAGTCCACGAATCTGCTCCCAAGTCTCAAACCAGGTCACGGCAACATCATGCAACCTATAGGAAGACAACTCTACTGACTCACCATTTGTAGCATGCATTACCCACAAAGTATGTTGCATCTAATCCAAAAGGTTCTGTGTGTCAGCATTCGGGTTTGATCCTGTGAATATCGAAGGATCTAGGTTAATAAAATCCTGAACTCTCACGCTGACTGCACTATAGGAAGTACTTGGGGTTTGACGATGGGCCTGAGAGGCCACTAATCGAGTCAAAAACTGCACAACACTCCGCATGTCTAAATCCTGGTCAGGAGCAACCAGTGGAGGAACTAGAGGTACATCAGCTCCCTTCTGCCCCTCAGGAGGTGGTGGGGGTGCTACTCTGGAAGCCTGGGAGTCAGCCTCATTTTGAGGCTCATGCAGCTCTATATTGGCGGGTCACACCGACTAGTGCCCTCCCCCGCCTCATCCTCTAATCTATGAGCAGCCACCTGGCGTTTACTAGTAGTAGGCATTGCTAAGAATACAAACAAGATGAGAGTTAGGATTGAATTCTTATGACTCAGCTCTATTGCACGATCTAGATCAAAAAGAAAAGTAATCATCCTAAATATCATGTAGCCTCCTGCTTATAAGTGTGGTACACAACACATCTATAAATAAGACTACTAGATATGGCTTGCAGACTCTCTAGGACAGACCTGCTCTGGTACCACGTTTGTCACACCCCAACCTTGGGGGGTGTGGATGGCACCCAGCGCCCGAAGGACTGAGCGAGCCAACCGTAGCATCTGGAATTTGTGATATGAAACTTGGGCAGGCAAGGCTTCCATATAACCATAACAAGACAAAAATGAAAGACAACTTGCAAACAAAAGAGTCCCAAAATAGTATATAAAGATAACCAAGCCAACGAGGCCATAACAAGAGTACTCCAACTAACCAAAGGGCCAACAGGGCCACGATATATATATACACATTGTACACCATTCTGCAAACCTCTAAGAGTGCTATAATACAATAATAGGTCGGGAAAGGGCCCCCGCTATACCCAAACAATACTGGAAATATGTACAATAGTACCTACCGACTCTTGTATAGAAATTCCGACAGAGAGGAGTACGACAATCAGTGCTGAAACATGCAACCTACTGAAGAGGAGCGCTACCTTGCCTATTTGTACATGCAGTCATGAACACAGTGCCCTAGAAGGGACATACGAAAGATATATTGAATATATAGGGAATGATCAATTGTAAATAAAGCAACAACAAATCAAGGAGATCAGAGATACCACCTGAAACTTATATGTGTCACATTATACCAACATGTATAAATAAATAATCAATCGTGTATATAATATCATAGGCCTCTATGGAAAATACTCTGTACATAATAGATTGTGTATGTAACGTCGTAGGACTCTGTGGGTAATATCATCAGTATCATATCTATATAGCCGTGTATATAACGCCCTATGCCTCTAGGGAAATGTAAATACATAATATATACATATAAGGACCATACCAAGCCTATGGGTGACTTATCAATTCTTTAGGGTGACATAAGGTCGTTACACCCCCGACTATCCTTATGTGGACACATATACCCTTTTACTTTGTTATGATCCATAAGAAAGAAGGCTTCTTATCTTTAGCTTTTCAATCATGAAGTATAACCATTGTTTTACCCATGAAGAGGGAATAATCTCAAATCGAAACATAACCTTAACAAGGATGGATATATACGCAATCAAGGAATGGAATAGCTTCAAAAGCATTCTTAATTGACTAAGAATAGAGTCTTTACTAAAATATGTTTGTACTAATTGTTATAAAAAGGATCATTCCATAAAAGAGAAGAAGGTAAGCCTTACATACCTTGTCGATGAAGCTAGTTATGTTTCGCGGAGCCTTGCACATGTAACGAGGGATTCGTATCAATATCAAGCTCATATCTTATCAAAGTTTTCATTTAGATAATTCATCGAACAACTTATGTGAAATACTTCATAAGATCGTTTCTAGGTCAAATTCGACATATCTTGGCTCAACAACCTTTATCTTTACTCCTACTCCTTCCTACCAAGATATTCATACTTGTACAACTCCATTTAATATCTCAAATAATGTGAAAATAGCCTATACAACATGTCTTGACCTCAAACTTCATAGTCGCTAAATTCTTTAAGAAAACTCTTCAAAAATCCAACTTAATACTTATATCAACTTTAGCTTAGGTTAAGAAAGATGGAATTTACTTTTAATACACTAAGGAGCCTCTGTTCTTATCTTACTTTGACACCAAGGTACCTTCTAAGTTGCTACAATGAATAAGAAAAGATGCTAACGATAGCCACGGGGTTCTTTACAGTAATTTGGCATAGTTTGCCTTTGGATTTAATCCCAAATATGTGGAGAGTATTTGAGAGGAGATTAGGGGTGCTTTAGGGTCTAGAATATGAATAAATGAAGACCCAAGTCGAAGACCCAAGTCGAAGCCCCTCTTTTTATACAAAAACAATTGCACCGCCCTATTATATGATGCAATCATACGGTCCGTACAATTTTGTATGGTCCGTATAATCAGACCTGCAGCCTGAATTTTGCAGAGAAAAATACGGTGAGGGTCCCAATTTGTACAGTTCGTACAATTTTGTACGGTCCGTACATTTTGGCCGTCGATTCTGGAAATTTTTTATTTCATCATAACGTATTTTCTTCAATCCGTTTAACTTCTATACACTCTGGTACTTCTATAAACAAGCTATGAATCTTTTTATCCTTTCATAAGGTAACATATCTTCCCGGGATATCGGTGTCAATCGACGACACGATAGAACGTAAAACTATGAGATGTAACGTAAATAAAGTTTTTGATTAATACAGAAAATTACTAAAGGAAGAGAAAGACTGGGAAATTAACCTAGAAGTATGTGAAATTGAAAGGGATCTTCTTCAAGAAGAAGTCCATGATTTGTGACTACAACTAAACAGTTTACGCAAATCTACCAGTCATAATTCTATTAGGTCAAATCAGTTGACTTATCACAACATGTCAACTGGAAAAAGACTATAAGTGACAAGTCTGCTTCTAGTTACTCATCTGATAAGTCTATTGCCTATTTTAAGACAGGTCAGTCGACTAGATGGACTAAGTCAACTGATAGGAAGTATAGTAAACAAAATTATCCGGGTAAGTCGACTAATCAGCATGTCACTAAAGAACACTTTTCCCAAACTTGTTTCTTGTTTTGGTAAAATTGGACACAAATTTTACAACTGCATGTTTTGTTATGAAACTACCCTAGCTGGACATGGAAACCAAAAGATAATGATAAATATGTCACAATTAACCCTAAGGACCCAAGAAAACTTGGGTACCTAAAAGAAAATAATCATTTTGTTTTGCAGGAACACCACAAGGAGAAATTAAGTGGTAAATGGTATTTAGATAGTGTGTGTTCTAGTCACATGACCGGTGACAAAATTTTATCAAAATAATTGTGGATTTGATGGAGGACTGGTAAACTTTGGAGACAACTTCACTGGAACTGGAATTGGTATAGGAACTATTGCTTTTAATAATTCATGTGATATCACTAATGTTTATTTAGTGAAGGGTCTTAGATATAACCTGATGAACATAAGTCAACTATGTGACTCCGATCTAGAAGTTAGATTCAGAAAAATATAATGCATCATTGAAGACCTCTCTAGAAATTTTGTGCTACCTGGAAGCAGGAACAAGAATGTATACATACTTGATTCAATAAAGAGTCATGTAGGACATATTTGCTTAGCATCAATGGGAGAAGACCCACGGATTTGGCACAAGAAGCTTGGACATGCAAGTATGCGCTTGATAGAAAAACTTGCAAAGCATGAACTAGTTATAGGACTGCCCAAGCTGAACTATTCTAAGGATCATGTGTGATGCGTGGTAAAAAGGTAAGCAAACAAGAAACTCTTTTAATTTTAAAGATATTGTGTCTACTTCTAAACCCCTGCAGATGCTCCACATAGACCTAGTTGGTCCCACTAGAACTGCTAGTTTTGGAGGAAAGAGGTACATTTTTATTATAATAGATAATTATTCTCATTTTACATGGGCTATATTTCTTGCTCATAAAGATGATACTTTAAAGAATTTTAAGTTTTTCTGTGAGAAAGTACAACGTGAAAAGGGATAATACATCTCTTCTATTAGAAGTGATCATGGAGGAGGATTTGAAAATAAGGCATTTGAAGAGCTCTTTAATGAACATGGATATACTCATAACTTCTCTTCACCATGCTCTCCCCAGCAAAATGGTGTTGTTGAGCAGGAAAATAGGACACTACAAGATATGACTAGAACAATGATGGTGGAAAACAATCTACCACATCACTTTTGCGCTGAGGCTGTAAGCACAGCAGTATGTCATGTCTTAAATAGATGTTTCATTAGACCAATCTTGAAGAAAACTCCATATGAGCTATGGATGGGAAAGAAGCCTAACATAAGTTACTTTCATCTGTTTAGGTGAAAGTGCTTTGTCGATAATAATGGGAAGGATAATCTTGGTAAGTTTGATCCACGCAGCGATGAAGGTATTTTTCTTGGCTACTCAATTAATAATAGATCCTTTAGAGTATTTAATAAACGTATGTTAACTGTTGAAGAATCTATTCATGTGATCTTTGATGATACTAATGGCTTGGCCGAGAAAGGTAAACCTGCAGATTATAAAGATAGTCAACTACCAACTACAGCAATTACGTCCACTATTGAGCAAAATAGCGATAAAGAGTCGACTGTTGAACCTGATAAGTCGACTAACTTAACAGTTGGAACTGTTCCAAATGAATGAAGAAGCGAGCCTGACTATCCAAAGAAGTTCGTTATAGGAGATGTAAATGAAAAAATGAAGACTAGATCCTCAACCAAAAATAATACAAATTTGGCTCTTATTTCACAACTAGAGTCAAAGAAAGTTGATGAAGCTTTGAAAGATAATCATTGGATTAAGGCTATGAAGGAAGAACTAAACCAATTTGAGAAAAATAAAGTATGGAGTCTGATTCCTAAGCCTAAAAATGCTTCAGTTGTTGGAACCAAATGGGTGTTTCGAAATAAGCTGAATAAAACTCGACTTGTTGCACAAGGATACTCTCAACAAGAAGGAGTCTACTACGATGAAATATTTTCCTCAGTTTCCCAGTTAGAATATATTCGCATGTTGCTTGCTTATACTTCTTTTAAAGGTTTTAAACTCTTTCAAATTGATGTCAAAAGTGCTTTTCTAAATGGTTTCATTGATCAAGAAGTTTTTGTCAAACAACCACCCGACTTTGAAAACCCAAAATTTCCTTACCATGTATTTAAACTATCAAAAGCTTTATATGGTCTCAAACAAGCTCCAAAGTCTTGGTATGATAGACTGGGTGTCTTTCTAATTGAGCATGGTTTTTCTAGAGAAAAAATTGATTCAACTCTGTTTATTAAAAGAACATCCTCTAGAAATCTTATTATTCAAATCTATGTTGATGATATTATATTTGGAAGTTCTAACCCATCTTTGTGCAAGGAATTTTCTAACCTTATGCAAAGTGAATTTGAGATGAGTATGTTGGGAGAATTAACATTCTTTCTGGGATTACAAATTCACCAAACGGAAAAGGGAATATTCATATGCCAAAGCAAGTATACCAAAGAGCTTATTCAAAAGTTTGGTATGAGTAATGCAAAGTTCATGGGAACTCCGATGAGTCTCACTTGCTCTCTTCACAAAGATGATGAAGGTAACCTTGTCGATGTAACAAAATACAGGGGAATGACTGGCTCACTGCTTTATCTTACTGCTAGTCGACCAGACATCATGTTTAGTAAGTGCAGGTGTATAAGTATCAGTCAGATCCTAAGAAATCTTACCTTAGTGTTGTGAAAAGAATCGTCAGATATTTAATTGAAATAGTCTCTCATGGCTTATGGTAACCTAAAACTGATTCCTTCAAATTAGAAGGTTTTTCTAATGTTGATTTTGTAGGAGATAAATTTGATCGTAAAAGTACAAGTGGTACATGTCAACTACTTGACAAATCTTTAATCTCATGGAATAGTAAAACATAGTATAGTGTATCACTATCCACCACTGAAGTTGAATACATTGCTATTGGGCAATGTTGTGCTTAACTACTGTGGATGATTCATCAATTGAGTGATTGTGGTTTATTATTCAAACCTGTTAAAATTCATTGTGATAATTCTAGTGCTATTTGCTTAACAAAAAATCATGTGCATCATTCTAGAGCAAAACATATAGATATTAAGCATCACTTTATTAGAGATCATGTTCTTAGGGGCGATATTGAATTACAATTTGTGTGCACTGAAAATCAACTTGTTGATATCTTTACAAAACCCTTGTTGGAAAAGATTTTGCATGCTTAGAAAATCTCTTGGTATTATTGCTCTACCTGTTTAATGTTATATTTTCCTTACTTAGCTATCCAGTTCCTTTAGTAATGTCCTTTCCCACAAGATCTTTTCACCCGGATTTTCTCTAGAACTTGCCATAGTTACTTTCTTCTTTCTCCCACTTCTACACGATCTCCCACTTACCCCATAAATTGAATTTGACCCCTGTCCTTTCACTCATCTGATGCCTCCGCCATCTTGTCTCCCCATAAAACCCTTTTCTTTTCATATTCCACCTTCCGGTCACTCTTCCATTCCTATTACTTAACCCCCCATATCTCTCTTCCGCATTCCCACTACTCATCCTTATTCCAAAATCACCGCCATGGCAAAAACCAACAAAAACTCTCCCAACACCACCCGCAAAAGCAGTAGAACCAAACCTAAAACCAAACTCTCCTCTCTTGTTCAAATCGACACTGAAACCTATGTGTTCTCTTCTCCACACAACTCCTCTAACTCCATTTCCTTTAAGTCCTCTAGCACTAAATCTTCCAAAAATGTGAAGTTTGATTATGAATCTTCCTTCTCTATTCGTCAAAACTTCTGGGGAACTCCCTATTCCGACATCTTCCTCTCTCTAAAAGGTAAAACCCTCGCCCATGGCCGCATTGTTGATTTTGAAGTTATATCATCTCTCCACTGTCACATTCAAAAGTTCTTTGACCACCAAGGTTGGTCAAATGTTTTTTCCTATTCCTCCCCTCATGTGTATAAACACCACATTCGCATGTTCTATGCAAATCTCTTAATTACTAAAGATGATGAAGTGAAAACTTTAGTCTTTAGAACCCGTATTCTCTTTTACTATGTTGGTTTTGACAAAATTTTAACATTCAAAGCTCTAGCTTTTCTGATTTACCCAAGAGTTCGTGGCCCTCCGATTTTGAAGTTTCTTTTGAACAAGCCAAAAGACGTATCTCTCTTGATCCCTCTAGCCTTCCTCCATCAGTGTTAGGTCCTCGCAACCTCTCCTTTGAGACTCGTGTTATTGCTCATATTATTTCCACCACCATCATATCGCGTGTGAGTTCTCTTTCTACTCTAACCCAACGAGATACTATGCTTACCTACTGTCTAGTTTAAAAGCGTAAGGTAAACCTTGCCTCCTTCATTATCAATCGTATGCTTAAATAAGTTATTGACCCCGCTAATATGCCCTATGGTATGCTAATCACTCGCATTATAGAAGCCCATAATGTGAACCTTGTTGATCATCCCTCTCTCCTTATCAAACAGTGCTAAGACTCTAGAGCCTTTGCAAGCATGGGCTATGTTTGTGTGAATGATGTGTGGATCCTTAAGAAAGTTGAAAAGGATCCTGAGGTCCCTTGTCCTCCAAACCCTGTGCAGTCCAAGCCTTCTTCCTCCTCTACTCCTCAACTTGTCGATTCCAATGAAATCTTAGCAAAGATTGCTTCTATTGATGCCAAATTCGATTCCTTCAAAGACATTCTAGTCTCCACCCAACTTCAAAGGGAGAAGATGAAGGATGTCACTAAGGAAGTTGGGGCAGATGTTGCTAGGATGCGTGTCAAGCTTGATCAAGCCCTTAAAGAGTCTGTCAAGTTAACTGCTAAAACCCAAACCTGTGTTGATAACATCCCTAAAAAGATGCCTAATACATTGGATGCCATGAAAGATGCAGTGGTGAACACTTTGGCCTATTTCCTTTGACCATTTGCTCAGCTAAAACAAGAACAAGTTCAACAGAAAGAGCAGGAGCAAGACCAGAAGCAGGATCAAGATTAAGGGTAGGAGATGGATGTTGATACAACTCAGGAACTTTAAATAGTCGATTGTGCCTTTAAGACAATTTTTTTGGTTTGTTATTATGTGTTTTGTGGAGATAAGTCCAAATATTGTTCTTGTTTTGTGTTTGTGGTGTTGCTGATAACGACACAATCTATGTTATGCTTCTCTATGTTATTTTGTCTTTTTTTATTGATATCAAAAGGGGAGAAAGAAGTCAACTAGTCAGGGAGAGTCGACTATATGCTCAAGTCAACTACTCAGGGGAAGCACATCCTATTTACTGATAGTCGACTATATACATCGAGTCAACTGCCAAGGGGAGCACCTTATCAAACAGGGAAGTCAACGTTATTTTGAGTATTTATTGTCATCATAAAAAAGGGGGAGATTGTTAGTGTCAAGTTTTTAATGATGACTTATGTTTGCTATGCAGGAAATACTCAAAGGGTGTGAGGCAAATCGATAAGCTCAATAGCCGACTATTCAATCAGTCCAACTGATTGAAGTTAAGCCCACAAGACAGGAAAGATAGCTCTCATCCAAATGAAGCCTACCAGTATGCCTAAGGAAAGAAGAATGTATGCAGTTTTCAAAAGGAAGGGAGTATATACTCAATATGCTCATTAATTGTTCTCTATCAAGAGATCCTTTCAATTAAGGAAGTGTGTATCATTCGCCTACATTGACAAGAAAACAATCGAGGAAGATCAACATCAATCAAGAAAGATACTCTATCAAGTACCAACGAAATCTCCCACAAGGAATGAAAATAATTAAAGAACAGTCAGCCTAATGCTCTTGTCTTATTCTTGGAAATTAGGATCCTCAATATTCCTATTTTCCAATGATCAAATCTCTTGGGTTGCTTTCTCTGCTTAAAGAGCCTAAACGGCTACAAGACTGAAGACTATATATGATGGCTCATGAGACGAACAAAGACATACTTTCATCTCAACTTCTCAAGCTCTCTACTTTTAACAAGCATTATAACTCTGAGTGAATTATAGTGTAAACAAAAAGAGTAAAGAGATATAGTATAGTTGGTGAGGCATTGTATCAAAATATTAAGAGTGTTTTGAGTGTAGATATAGGAGCTACATTCAAAATATCCATTGCACCAAACACATTTTAAAAGAGCTGTAGAGAACAATATTGCAACTCAAGGGGACTGGACTACAATTCACATTGAATCTGAACCAGTATAAAACATCTAGTGTCATTTACTTTAAAGAACGTATTTACTGCATTATATCTGTTAGTAGTCGACTACTAATCTAAGATAGTCGACTAAGAAAAAAATTAATTCACCCTCCCCCCCCCCCCCCCCCCCTCTTGCATTTTCAATATAGACATATATTGTCACTTTGTTAGAGAAAGGATAAGGCAAGGTATGTTGAAAACTAAGCGTGTCCCAACTAAAGATCAACTGGCAGATCTTCTCACTAAGAGCTTAGGCAAGGCACAACATAACTGTCACGGCCCCAAACTAGGGTGGGATGTGATTTGCACCCAATCCTTACTACCCGTTGAGTGAACCCTATGCTAACTAACTGAATGTCTGAATTGATCTTAATAATAGAAGTAAAACCAACGTCTTGATTAAACATTGATAAGTAAACTAAATAAGGAACATAACTTCAAAGTGTCTATAAAGCTAACCCACTATCAAGTCATGAGCCTCTAACTGAAATCTGAATAAATAAAACTTCGGGGCATCCCCCGAGACTAATGTGAATGTCTAAAAGTAAATAAAAGACGGGGAAGGATTTGCTACTGCTAGGATGAATCAACGGAGTCTGCTAACTGAGTCTAGAATGTCTGCCTCTAGCCACGTGCTTCGTCACCTGCATACTCAACACCTGCCACACGACATGACGGGCCCAAACGGGCTAAGTATCTCCAAGAGTACCCAGTAAGTCTCACAAACTACTTCCTCTAAAGGTGGAGCTAGACAATCCAAGGTAAGAACGTAATAAACCGGTAAATCTTCTCACTAAGAGCTTAGGCAAGGCACAACATGACTTCCTATTGAGCAAACTTGGAGTAAAGAATTTCAACTATGAGCTTGAGGGCGAGTGTTGAGTATAGTTAAGCTGAAGCAAGCTGAGGTTACATGATTAGGCTAGACTTAAGTGAGTTAAGGTTATTAGTTAGGCGGTTAGAAGTTATTTAGGATATTAACATTGTATATAATACTTGTACTGAGATGGTAATTCAATAATTCAGTTTCTGATTCTATTCCTTTCAAGATAATCTCATTTATCTCCATAGCTTCATCTCTATGACGCCTCTAACAGGTCTAACTGAGATCAAAAGATCACAAGATCTACAAGAAGAATGGTGAGGCAGCATGTCAAAACGGCAGCCACAACTGAGGATTGACCGAATCGAGAGGTGGGAGTTGCATCAGCTGTAGACTCGTTGCCCGCAGCAGGGGTTATCTTTGCAATAGGAGGTAGAGGTGGCTCAACCACATCACTTTCAGAAAGTATTGGGTTGGGAGCTTCAGCTGGTGGCAATGACTGACGAGCCATGAGTTGTAGGAGACCTCCAGGTTCAACAGGGCTAAGATACAGTGGTTGGTCTTTGTAACCCAAACAACGATTCCCTATAACCCAGCACATGAAAATATATCAGTATTGAATCACAGGGTAAGCTCACTAAGAAAGTTCCACAAATCAGTACCATTGTCCAAAATAGAATCCATACTTGCCCAAATCAGTGTTACTTCCAAATATAATCCCTACTTGCCCAAATCAGTAGTAATTTTAATTCGATACATAAGTTTCTGAATGGCGTTTCCTATTATAAATTTAAATCAGTGAGACCAAGCAAAAGCACCAGAAAACACGAGCAAACATGGCAGATTGAAGCTTACTTTCGCACGTAGAGGGCAGAATTTATTCAGTACTAACATGATGCATATTCAGGTAATGCACAAAAAGATGAGGGAGCAATAAAGAAAGAGAAGCTGGGGGTGGAATGCGATGGAAGTATAGACAAGCTATAGGAATTACTTACTTCTGTATCTAGCTGCTGTGCCTGGGAAATCTGTTATAACACCATCAATGCCAGCTCCAGCAATATAGTTGTTTATCTCTACGGATGAATCTGAGAAAAAATCCCATGCTTGAGACACAAACTCATTGCTAAAGCGTTGAACATATACTGGGAGATCTGATGACTGCAGCTTCCGCACCACATCTGTCTGCCCACTGAGAAATTTACTCTCACTTGGAAAAACAGATTTCTTGGTTAAAATTACAGAACTAGCAAAGCTCTTGATCTCGGATATAGTTGAGCTCTCAATATCCCTGATATCATCAGCAACCCTATAAACAAGTTCATAGCGGCTTTTCTTAAATTCTTTCAGAACTGAACTGTCTTTTGATTGGATCATAACTTTCTTTGCTGTCTGATTATTATAACCAGCGTTCCTTAAGGCTTCAAGAACAGCAGCAATTACACCAAATCCCTGATTTGCCAGGTAAGATGCATTCTGCGCAAGTGCCAGAATATTGTCAGATGAAAAATGAATAGGTATGGAACTATGTTGCTTCCTTCAGGCACTAAAATTTGCTTCTTAGAACAAACTGAAAAAAAATGTTGTTTGTTTCGACAACATCTAAATATTTTAGAGGTACAACTTTATCATTTATTAGCCGTCATAGAGTAAACAGAATTTAAAATTTCCTTTTAATAGGTAAACTGAAAGAAATAACAAATGATAGGCCTTCCAAAGCACAAAACTAGTGAGAGGGCAGATACGTTTACTGGTTAAGCAAGCGACTTAACTACTTTTGGTAATTGTTAATAAGTGTGTCACCAAGGGCAGCCCGGTGCACTAAGCTCCCGCTATGCGCGGGGTCCGGGAAGGGTCGGACCACTAGGGTCTATTGTACGCAGCCTTACCTCACATTTCTGCAAGAGGTTGTTTCCACGGCTTGAACTCATGACCTCCTGGTCACATGGCAGCAACTTTACCAGTTACTCCAAGGCTCCCCTTCTTGTTAATAAGTGTGTATTTAAATAAAATATTATAGAGAAAATTTGAGTAAAACTCAGAATCTTGTAGATGGAATAACACACAAGGATCCTTTCTGCATTCAGCAAAGGAAAAAAATATTGATGCTAGTTAGAACGTGAAACCAACCTGCCTTTGGAATGTGAACATTGATATTAAGAGGAAAGAATTAATTTTAGAAGTGAACATTATATTAAGAGGGAAAATGAAATCATTGCTTTACATTATTACCAACACTGGGTCAAAATTGCACTCCTTCCTTCCTCTTGCTATGCCCTGAAAGTTGTATCCACGTCGACTCCCATACCGACAAGCCACCCCCAACATAAAGAATCATCATATGAAAATAAATAGTAATGAGTATTGCATCTTCGAGGGACGACTTTTAATAGATATACTTTGTTGTTTTCGTTTTGGAATTTTCCATCTCAAGGCATTCTTTTTCCAGCCATTAGTGACAATTTAGTGAAAAACACAAACCACAAGAGCAAAAAGGATTTTTTTCTATTAAGGGAAAACAAATCATGTCAACAACTGATGTTAAAAATCGTTACATCCATATTCTAAAAGCCTCTTGGGATTTTCTTTTCTTTCATGGAATATTAATGCCCTTTTTCGAACTCTCAAAATATAAGTCACGTCAAATAAAGCTACTGCAGAGAACGGATGTTAGCATTTAGGTGTGATATGGACTTTACGTTTGCTGATACATAATGCTGTCGGTATTAACAATGTCAACAGAATCGGTAACAAATAAACTCACCTCTATGCTGATCATGACACCAGATACAGTTGTAGTATTTTTTGCATATGTCAAGAAATCCACCAATGATACAAAGTTTCCATCATTTCTGGCTTTTGGATTTCGGTACAATCTAAACTCTGACCATGGGTTTGATATTGACGCTACAAGAAATTAGAGCATGTTAAATACAGCATTAACATCTGGAAATCACTGTTGTTATCCGAAAACTTTGCATATAATTTGGGGGGGGTGGAGGGGCGAAAATTCCTGTGATACAAATAGGACATCAGAAACTCACTCTTAGGCACATCTATATAACTTAATACTTTAGTAGTACGGTACAGATGTAAAATGTTGGCCTGAGATGGATTTAAATGGAGATACATGGTAAGTGTGGATTCATATCGCCGGCCTAACTTGTTTGGGATTGAGGTGTTATTGTTGTATAATACAATTTGATGGTTAACATTCATGTTAAACTAGAAGTTAACCTTATTAATGTTAAGAGGACAGAATAGCCTTTGTCACTAACGTAATTAACAGACCAGTATCCAAAAATATATACCTACATTATTCACATGCAAGCAAAAAAAAATGACAATTGACAGGATGATTTGTTGTGATAAGTTTTGAATTCAACCCATTAACTTGAAGATGCATCAACAACTATTATCCTTAAACATACTATCTTCAGCATCCAGAAAACTTGAAGGCGGTAGATGTTTAGTTTGAAACAATGTAAGATAATATAAAGGAAAGTTGATTCAACTTACGTTTCAGGCTCTTAATCTCATCCCAAGTAAGGTTAAAGGTGACTATTCCATTAGTTTTGTTAAGCTCTGGGACAGCACTAGCAGTATGGCTGAATGGCGATTGAGAAACCTTAGTCTTATCTATCAAATTGACGGAACCCAGGCAGAAGGGTATTCCATCCTTTGCCATTTGAACAGGACAACCGAGAACATCTGCACCGTCCGAAGCAGCTTTTGTATATGCCAAATCAGTACAACCCGCGTAGTCTCCACTTGCCCCTTCAGATGTGATAATCAGAAACTTCGCTGTAGGTCAACAGGAAATGGGGAAAGAGTGATATATAGTATCTTATACAAACTGTAACGTAAACATTAAACACACATTAGGAAAACTACAGTAGAGGGACCTATTAATAAGAGAATCTTGATGTGACTCAAACTTTGTCTTATCAACAGAAGAACAACTAAGTCCAACTCAAGATATGATCTCTACAAGTGCTAGCTTGGCTTCACATGACTCGGTGAAATGTTATAGTTATTTTCTTTTGAAAAGCTAAAGCATCTCCAAGATAATATAATTCTCAAGTTGTCTGCTTACTCTGTCATAGAAGAGTCTCTCTGGGTTTGTAACTTGAAACCAAGCTCCACCTAGATAATCTCATTTCATTAGAAAATAGAATTGATCTCAAACTCAAATTTTCACAAATCAAACCTTTTCCACTCCATTTTAACCTTGAGTACAGTACTAGCTCAAAAGTTTTGCAGGATAATGGTTTGCATTTTTATATTTCGGGTATCCATCTATTGAGCAAAACAACATTCACTGGTCTCACAAAAATAAGAGCGTATATTAGTAGCTTACCTTGAGATTTATCATTCTTGTTCAAATGACTAAAGCAATCTGCAATATTACAAAAACTATAAGAATAATGATGAGTATCATGGTAGAAAGCGAAATGGCACAGAGCTTCAAGACCAACTGAAAATATAGATGAATATAAAATGCAAAAAGGTCCTGTCAGATAGCCAAACCCAAGCTATTATGGAGGCAACTGCGATCACCTTCACCTATCCACCACATTTACAAATCTAGTGTGTCCAAGGTCTCCTCTTTGATATCACTATCAGTGATCAATATCTTAAAGTAAACTACATGTTTTTCCTTTCATGTCTGTTTTTATACTCAAATTAAGGATAGGACAAGCTTATCACCTCAAAACCAGTTATTGGAATTTATAGTAGTGGCCACCCACTATTATGATATATCTCACCTATGTGTAGAAACATTATGTTTTGTGTTCCTCTATGATTAGTCTATGCATTTTCAAAGTCCAAAATGCCCCGATTGCAGTTTCAATAACTACCCGGGCCTTGTAAACCAGCACAATTTCAGCCTCCAGAAACTTTGGAGTTACCTAGATTTACTTTGCACCAAGGGCACAATAAGATGTTCATAAAACAGGAAATGGTTGTTGATAAATGCATGAAATTCTGAGACTGCACTAAATTGAAGATATCTTCAACAAGTCATCAGTATTCACAGTCAAGTAATTTACTAGAATAGTTACAATTAAATTATGAAAGCAACAATAAAAGCTTACATTACACATATTCTGTTATTCATCAATTGTAGTGTGGTTACCTATTGTCGCTGATGGAGTTACTGGGAAGTCAGACAGTACTCCATCCACAGAGAAGTCGTCGTTGTCAACAAAGGACAAATACTCAGCTGAGGGATCATAGCTGTAATTGTAAGCAAAAGGTACATCATTTGCGAACTCCGATGCAAAAATCTGAAGACCTTCTTTATGAGCATCTAAGACAAGTGACGTATATGGTTGTAAGTAGAGTGAGTTGTCCACCGGCCAGATATAAGATTTGGGAACAAGAATTCCAGACGCAAAGGTTTTGATCAAAGTGAGGTTCTTCAATAAGGAACCATATGTTTGATTTGTTGAAGGCTCAACATCATCCTGTCCGAGAAACCGTAAAATGAGTTTGGTAACCCGTTGATCGAATCGTGCCACAATACTTCTGAGGAAATTCACCTCAGGTGATGAAATATAGTTGATGAGAACATTCCTGGACAGGGATATAATAAAACTTCTCATACTCAGATTATGCTGGGTGAAGAAGGTGTCATGCTGCAAAAGGGATTTGCAAAACAAAGGATCAATAAAAGCAGTACCGACACAAACGCAAGGCACCATTTAAACAAGATCAAATGATATACAGCAATATGTTGTAACACATTAGTTGATAACTTCGGACGAAAAGTAACTGAAAGAATTTAAAACCAGACAACTATATCTTCATAAGTGGAAACATTTCACAAACTGAATATGTACCTGGATGTTCAACCATAATCCTGGAGGTTTGACTTGGTTTGCCACATCCTGGACAGTAAGAATTTTCTGCAGTGTTCCATCAAGCTTTTCAGTTCGTGAAAATACTCCTTGCCTCACTATCCAAAAATACAAAAGTAATAGGTTCAGCATCTCTAAAGGCTATGGTTCTAGATTATATCACCAATATAATTTTCCCTACCGATTTTAACATTTTACAGCAGGTATTTGTCTTAAAAGCCGAGTTATCAGACATCATTACTGGTTGTCTTTGATTTAAACATAAAAATCATGTTAAGAATAAAATGTTTTATTTCAAATTACTTATGGAAAGAAAGGTTTCATTTCAACTGGATTAAATACAATAAATACCAGCATAAATGTTCTCGAGTTTAACTATGCCAATTCACACTTCACCAAATGAGTTAACTTTAGAAAGATGTGGCCACATTCAGTCCTGATAAAACTATAAACCTAGAAGCCACACTTCTTTCTGTTGCAGTTCATGAATGGAGTTGCAAACTATCAGTGGCACTCAAATAAATATACATATGGAGCCAACATGGCAGAACCCTAAATTATTTAGAAGCAAATCCCATAAGTTATTGAACTTACAGGTGACAGGCGCCAGATCCTTGAAATTAAAATCTATAGAGAACCATCCTTGCATTGGAAATCCATTCACTAAGTATTTACTCTTCTTGTTTTTGAAGTAAACATCAATGTCAGAAGCATTGTCAAGCTTGAGGTCAGGAAAACAGATGCCGACGCCATCTTTTGTGAGTTGTACATCACACCAAATAATCACATTGGCCAAGCTAGTTTCCATTGCCACCATATAGGCATTATAGCTTGAATCAGGAAATAATCCAGAAAATCCACCACGGGCTATGACTAATGGTGCATCTCCTGCAAAGCAGAAATAAATACACTATAATGACTACGAAATATCGTAAAGAATACAGAAGGCAAAGGTCTCTCTCTCTCTCTCTCTCTCTCTTTTTGGGTGGGGGGTTGGAGAAGCATTGAGCTTGAAATTCTACCAAAGGCTGTGTTCAGTTGTTAACGAAAGGAAAGCTTCTTTAAGAACAATGATCATAAAAATGAACCCCCAAAATCTAGACTTAGCAACAGAAAGAGAAGGTCAATTAGCAAAAAGTTGTTAACTTCTTTAGCTCTTGATTACAGTAAAACCATTATTAGGCTTCTTTATCACCCCACTTAGTAACTAGCATCTTACCAACAACCAGCAACTATCATGAAAAAACTCAATTTCCAGAATAGAAATGCAAACTTTTACTAAAAAGGGCAGCCCGGTGCACAAAGCATCGCGCACTAGCAGGGTCCGGGGAAGGACCGCACTGGTGATGTAGACAGTCTAACCTAATGCAAGCATTAGTGGTTGCTTCCACGGCTCGAACCTGTGACCTATAGGTCACACGGAGACAACTTTAATGTTGCTCCAAGGCTCCCCTTCAAAAAAAATCTGAACTTTTACTCTCTCCGGAAATTCTTCAACTGACTCAAGTTGAAGAAAAAAAAGCGCACAGCTTCAGGAAGTGAAAACTTTCAATTCCGGAAAGCAAGAAACGTAGTTACGCAATGAAATTGATGGCCTAAAGGCAAACTTTTAAAAAAAGTCTCAAATATACTCGTACATCGCACATGCATCCCCCATCAATTAATAATTTTTTTAAAAGAAAATCACATGTATTGTTAAAATATGTAACTAATAATATATAAATAGAAGATAGATTAAAAAAAATATGTAACAATAATATCTTTTGAGGCTTAAAAATTTCCTAGGACTTTGCTTGCTTGTAGTTTGGGCCGTGTGTGATAAACATTTTATTGATACGGAGATATCATAAATGGATCAAATTTAGTGATGCATCTACTGCAAACAACAACAACATACTCAGTGTAGTCCCACTTGTGAGGTCCGCGGAGGGTAGAGTGTACGAGACCTTACCCCTAAACCCAGGAGGTAGAGAGGTTGTTTCCGAGACACTCGGCTCAAAGAAAAAGCAAATCCAAGCAGTCCGGAAAAGGAAAGAACGGAAGTAAAGCAGTTATGGCAAAATACTATATAAAGCATGACAAAGCAGTTTGCAAGAAGAAATAAAAACACTGATGATGACTATGAAACATTGTAAAGAATACGGAAGGCAACTGATTAACCATTTCAATTCCAGTTAGAGTCCCAAAGGTCACTAACACCCAAAATCTAGATACCACCAGAAGGCGGAAGCAACATAAAGAGAAGGTAAATTAGTAAAAAAATTAGTAACTTGTTTAGCTCTTGATTAAAGTGAAATTAAGCATTATTAGCACCCAACTTCTAGTGACTATAATCTTACAAACAACCAGTACTGGCAAAAACTTAAGAAAGCACGTGACTTCTCTTGTATATTTAAATTACTGAAAACAAGTAATGTAACTTCAAATGAATAACTCAGCTAACTTCTTTTCATCTATATCAACTACCATGAAAAAAAAAATGGTGAAAATTCTAGACTACTAAAGCGAATTTTGGGGTATATTTTTAAAAATTCTCAGTTCCCTGAATAAAAATCTAAACTTTTAATTCTTCAACCGACACAAAGTTGACAACAACAAAAAAATATCTCACAGTGTAAAGAATGGATCTTGGGCCTAACTTTAACCCCAAAATCTAGCTTGTAGAGTGAGTATTGTCCAAGTCCATATAAGGAGTTATGTTCTCATTCCATAGTTAGCTTGTAGAGTGAGGATTGTTCAAGTCCATATAACTCTTAACACTCTCCGCACGTCTGGACCTTGTTAACTGGAGCGTGTATAATATAATTTGGGGCCAACATGGTGAACAAATAATTGGAATGAGTCTGACTCTGATACCACGTAAAGAATGGATCTTGGGCCTAACTCAACCACAAAAACTAGCTTGTAGGGTGAGTATTGTCATATAACGATTTCATGTTCACATTCCATATCCGATGTGGGACACTTAACACAGCTTCAGGAATTAAGTGAAACTTTCACATTACCGAAATTAAGCAATGTAGTTAAGTAATGAGGAAAAGCAAAAGAAGTTACCGTTTAGTGTGAGCCATTTAGTGTTAGATCTTTGAGCTGCAACTATCGTGAAGCAGAGGAGCAATAAGAGACACCGGAGATTCCACATTGCCGGCGAGAATAGCAGGAGAAAGTGTCGCAAATTCCTCGGAAGTGTGAACTATATTTGGAGGAAGAAGAGAGATTATTTAGCAAATTAAAAAAAATTAAGTGTA
Organism: Anisodus tanguticus; assembly: GCA_034509755.1. Classification (NCBI taxonomy): domain Eukaryota; kingdom Viridiplantae; phylum Streptophyta; class Magnoliopsida; order Solanales; family Solanaceae; genus Anisodus; species Anisodus tanguticus. The sequence continues at coordinate 30,508,981 of CM067558.1, forward strand.
AAGTTTTAGAAAGGATACAAAAACAAGGGAAGGCGTGGACGTATCTGTTCCGTTTGTTTTTGTATCCGAAAAAATATGAATCGAATAAAAATTGATTTTTTAAATAAAAAGCCGAATACAACTTTTTTTTAAAAAAAATGATATGTTCGGTTTATATCGCCGAACGTATCGGATTATATCGGTTTTTCTAGTGGGTCGGGTCGGGTCGAGGATTTTTTATTTTTTTAAAAAAATGAATTTCCAAAACTGAAATTGACATTCACACCTACACTACCATGAAATTTCGACGTTGAAATCTATTGTGTATCGTGAGATGTTTACTAAAGAAAAAAGAAAATTAGAAACCGATTTGGGGAAAAACACAAATTGATTGGGAAAACGGACGTTTTCATAAAAATTGGTTGCGCCAAACCGCCTTGTAGCAGTTTGAGCCGGCCCCGTCTCAAAAAATACCCAAAATTAAAAAATATCGGGTAAAACGGACATCCGAGCGCAGAGTTATGACCATTTAAAGTTTCATCAATTTACAACTACTTTCTCTACCTACATTTTATGTCAATGCTTCCGTGATATGTTAATCAAGTTCATGTCGCATTCGACTTCCATAAAAGCTTCATAGATTGACTTCAATGACTATGATTCAAGAGATAGTAGTAGCCTAAAATAAAAAATAAGAATAATTATATATTTAATTCATTTTTTTCGGTTCGGTGGTTCGTATCCAAAATTAAAAAACCGAACCGAATCACTAAATCCTGATTCGGTTTGGTTTTTCAAAAAATCAATTTTTTTAAAAAAAAAAAAAAAGAGAAAAAACTAGGGGTGGCCAGTGGGCCGGGCTCGGGTCTGGCGGGCCGAGTCTAGCGGGGCCTAGCGGGGTCGGGTCTGGCGGGACCTGCTCCAGTCCCGTCCCGATCCCGATCCCGTCGGTATCGGGGCGGGGCGGGGTCGAGTCGGGCTCGGGCTCGGGGCGGGGTACGGTCGGGTTTTCCTTTTTTTTTTTTTTTTTAAATAACATATGTATAAAAAAACTCAATAAACAAAACAAGATAGTGTAATAAAAACATCCCAATGTTCTTTTTGTGCCTCTTATATTATTTAATAGACATGATTTTTTTGTAATACAAATACAATTGTCTAAAATCTAAATTGCAACTTTGTGGTGTTGTCCAAAAGTTGCAAATTACATAATAAAATTGCAATTAAAAAAATTACATTTTCAAAAAAACCTGTTCTAATTGCTTGATGATTTCATGTGGTTCTTCGATTGGAATTGGTATTTGTTGGTCAAATTGATCCACGTCGCTTCCACTACCTTCGGTTAAGATTTCGTTGTAGTTTTCATCATCTTCTTCGTTGATCTCCGGTTAACCGCACCTTCTCCGCTCCGCTCGTATCCAATCTCTGAATAATACCGCAATTTCCAAGTTTGTCTCCGGCCAATGAGTGTCTGTGGTCTCCTATTTGATATCTGCCGACGAGAAAAAGCGCTTTCCGATGCGATTGATGACGCTTGAATGTTCAAAACATCTCGAGCCATCAATGAAAGTGTCGGAAAGGTCTTCTCATTCCCCTCCGGTATTTCAAACAATTCTTCTTGTCCATCTTTATTGATAACTTCTTGATACGGTACGAACCCCGCAAAATAAAAATATCCAACTCGCTAATTTGGTTAGTAGTAGAGGTACGGTACGCACATTCTATTTCCGAGGCTTTCAATACTAGCCGCGTAAACCGCATGTCTTTTGTGAGGTTGTGTTGAAGATGAAGAAGATGGTATGGAAGCCGGTAAGTTACTAGCATTTTCTTGTTGATAAAATCTATATATATTTTTGCATTGGTGTTCTACGCTAGACACCGCTTCTTCTTTAGTTTGTTCAATAGGTGGTGGGTGATTTAGATTTTTGGGACTTGGAGGTGGTAGTACTTCTATACAATCGTAAATAGTTTCAATTAGTGATTTAGTACCGTCTATTTTAATAGTAGGATTTAATACAGAACCAATAATATAAATAGAGGGAATGGGAATAAAATATTTTTTAATTTTGACAAACATTTTTTTAATATTTGCCTTTATAATTTGGTTTTTCCATATATTCACTAAGTAATAAAAATATTAGAGTTATATAAAATAACATAGTTGAAATAGTAGGATAATATATACCGAAAAATTCTTTTGTTGCTTGAAAAAATTTCTCTAAAAATACAATAAGTTCGGAAATTTTTACCCAATCACTATCTAAAATCATATCAGCTGGCTTTTTATTATGAGAGTTAAAAAATAAAGTTATAGTTAATTTATAGTCATAAGCAACAAGTAGTTGCTCGTATAAAGAATTCCACCTAGTGGAATTCTTCTATAAGGTAGTCCACAATCGTGACAAGTTTTTTTATATTCTTTTCTACGTTGTACTTTATTACTTTTAAAAATAAAGTTTATAGCAAATTGTATTTTACTAAGAATGTCTTCAAAAAGTGATAGACCATCCTTTACAATTAAGTTATATTTATGGCACGCGCATTTTATATGAAAATGGTCTGGAAAAGACGGAGTTAAACTATTTTTTAACATTGTAATTGCGTAATTGTTATTAGAAGCGTTATCTAATGTAATAGTCATAATTTTATCGGTAATTCCGTAATAATCGCACACTTGATAAATATTTTCTGCAATAAAAGTACCGGCGTGCCTATCATCTATATATCTATACGCTAAAATACGTTTTTGCATAGACCATTTATAATCTATCCAATGACAAGTTACAAGTTAAATAATCATGGCCGTTAGTACTACGACCTATATCGGACGTGATAGATACTTTGCCATTAAAATGATATAATGAAAAACGTAAATATTGTTGATATTCATGCGCGAATTTAAATACATCTCTCTTAACGAGTTGATCTAGGAAAACCGTTAAAAGCGAGGATTATATATATCTCTAATGTAATGAATAAAATCGGGAGATGAAGGAAATGAAAAAGGCAAACCCTCCACAAACAACTAATTTTGATATTGCTTCCCTATCTCTATGTTTATTGTATTTAGAGCCTACAATTCCCCCCCGTCATAGGGTTAATTTGACCCCTGTACTTGGTCGGGACGATATCGTATGTGAACCTTGTCCCGATGGAGCGGGCGTTTGCGCACCCGGTTTTGAAGCCTGGTATTGGGCATACCTAGCTGGATGAGCACTTACTACGTGTCTAATTAAACCCCCGTCCCACCGTGACCTTTTCCAGTTTTAAATTTTAAAACATTTTTACAAATTTTACATATGGCTACTTGATTCTCTACGTCCCTATCAAAAAATGTCCATGCATCTGATTTTAATGGTCGTTTTGCTGGACCTCGTCTCATACTAGGGGGAATAGGAGGTATTTCGGTTGAAGGTGCACTAGTGGGTGTGTTGTCATCAACATTAGTGGGTATATCATCTAGATCATCGTCTAAATTAAAGTCTTCTTGAGTTCCGGAAAATAGCTCCTGGTCTAAATCTAATGGTATTGTAGGAAAATGTTGAGTATCAACAAAATCATCTGTGTAGGAATAAGATGACTAGAAGAAGTACCCTTGCCCTGGTTGCCCCTACTAGAAGAAGCACTCTTACCCTTACCCTTAAACATACCTTTTAATCCTTCCATTTTAATTATGATAATAAATAATTAAAGACAATAAAATTAAGTGCGCTAAATAAAAATATAAAATAAACGAGACAATAATAATTTAATGAAGGAACGAATGTACCAAACGCCGACGTAACGTCGACGTGTAATCGAGAGGTTGAAAATTGAAACTTTGCTCGATGGAAGATCCTCAAGCTAGTTGCCAACTTCACTCCCAATTCCCAAATGAATTAATAAAATTGAATATTTAGCAAACAATGTAGAGAGATATATTGAGATATTAGAGAGATTGTAGGAAGATTTGTGAGAAAGATGAAGAGAAAATGAGTTATTTATAGTTGAAAAATTGGGTTAAAGTGTAAATATAATAACTTATGGGTTAAAAATAAATATTAAGGGGTAGGGGGTTGGGGGAGGGGGGGCCTAAAATGGCCGTTGGTGCAACGGCCATTTTTGCAAAGGGCGGGGTCGGGGTCGGGACGGGCTCGGGGTGGGGTTGGGTCAGGCGGGCCTGGGGCGGGCTCGGGTCTGGCGGGACGAGACATCGTCCCGTCCCGAGTTCGAGTCCCGCCCCCGTTATTTTTTATTTTTTTTTTAAGCGGGCTCGGGGCGGGCTCGGGACGGGGTCGGGCCATCCCGGCCCACTGGCCAGCCCTAGAAAAAACCGAACCGAATTTCGGTTAGGTTCAATTTTTTCGGTTCTTCAGTTTTTTTGCCCACCCCTAACCAAGGTGGCATTGTTTTATTTAGTAGTAGTAGTAACTATAAACGCGATTAAGAAATCTAATACTTAGGAGTAATGAAAGATGTTGTAATGGAAGCCGTTGTTAAATTACACGGCCCCTTAAGTTGTCTTTAGCTTCGCGGCTTCACATGAATTTGTTATGTTTATAGTGGGACTATCTTTCAAAATGTCTATCTTACTTTTTTTTCGATCTGTTTCAAAATGTTTTTCACATGACATGTTTAAAACCACAAGATTAAAGAGAATTTTAGTATATTTTACGTATCTTTAATTAACAACCACAAAATTCAAGTCTTTTTAGTTTCTTAAACTTCGTGTCAAGTCAAAATCAGACAAACATTTTAAAACAAATAGAGTAGTATATTATATTAAGTAGAATAATGGTGTTAATTCTATCTAATTGAGATTGTAGAATCATCTAGAAGTAATAGAATGAGAATTGAGTGAAAAGTACCATTAATGAAAGTTGTGGAGCTTTATGCCCACCAAGTGTTTGATAAAATGTCAAGTGACTAAAATATGAGCAAGAGTGCTAATATTGATTACCTTTGACTCATATTGCTATAGATTAACGTTGAAAGAGGCGACGAACGTTGTGACGCGCTTATACACCAAAATTGAGGTATGTAAGGTTAAATCTCTACGTGTGTGAATGTTACTGACCTTCCCCACGCCACGTTCGTTCATGTTTCCACGAATTTCTCATCCTTATGAGTATTGTGCCCTAGTTTTATGAGAAGCTTAAATGTCCTTATAGTTTGAGTAACAAAACTTCATATTTCGTTCATGTATGTCATTTTGATCTTTCATGAACTCATTATGTAATCCATGAATACTCATACCTTGATTTTCATGAGTTTTCAAGCTTGTCACACGAAACGTTATATGAACTACTATTGCTATATTTCATGAATCCTCCATGAATCTCATATCTCATGAAAACTACACTATGTATACGTGTTATGAACTATGTTTTAAATTATGTTTTGAAAACTATTGGCTCAGATGCCACCTGTTATTCATGTTCATATTTTTTTTGGAGTAGCATAGATTTACCGAGAAGGTTTAAACACCTGAAACTAAGGGTGACCAAGTCCCGGCGGGACGGGATGGGGGTAGGGCGGGATCGGGTCTCCGGTGGGACTGGCGGGCTGGGAACGGAGGGATCCGCTGATGTCCCGTCCCGGTCCCGTCAGAAAAGGGGACCGGTATTATCGGGTCGGGGCGGGGCGGGATCGGGTTTTTCTATTATTATTTTTTTGCACTTAATTTTAAAAAATAATATATATAAACACCTCAATAATTGAACAAGATAGTGTAATAAAAACATCACAATGCTATTTTTATGCCTCTTATATTATTTAATAGAAATATTTTTTTTTTGTAATACAATTGTCAAAATCGCTAACTTGGTTAGTAGTGTTACCACTATACATTCTGTGTCTACGGCTTTCAATACCGGCCACAGAAACGGCATGTCTTTTTTTAGGTTGTGTTGAAGAAAAAGAAGAAGAAGAAGAAGAATATAGTATGGAAGCCGGTTGGTTGCTAGCACTTTTTTGTTGGTAATGTCTATATACTTTTTTGCATTCATCTTTTATGCTAGACAACACTTCTTCTTTAGTTTGTTCAATAGGTGGTGGGTCATTTGGATTTTTTGGAGTTGGAGGTGGAAGTACCGTTATACAATCATAAATAGTTTCAATTAGTGCTTTAGAACCGTCTATTTTAATAGTCGGATTTAATACAACACCAATAATATAAATAGTGGGAATATGAATAAAATATTTTTAAAATTGATAAATATTCTTTTAATAGGTGTCTTATAAGCTAGTTTTTCTATATATTCACTAAGTAATAAAAATATTAGAGTTATATAAAACAACATAGTAGAAATAGTAGGATAATATATACTGGAAAATTCTTTTGTTGCTTGAAAAAAATTATCTAGAAATGCAATAAGTTCTGAAATTTTTTCCCAATCGTTATCTACAATCATATCAGTTGGATTTCGATTATGGGCGTTAAAAAATAAAGTTATAGGTCTTCTATAATCATAAGCAACAAGGAGATAAAGTTATAGGTCTTCTATAATCATAAGCAACAAGGAGTTGTTCGTATAAAGAATTCACCTAGTCGCTACTTCTTCGAGAATTTTTCTATAAGGAAGTCCGCAATCGTGACAAGTTTTTTTATATTCTTTTTTTCGTTATATTCTATTACTTCTAAAAATAAAGTTTATAGCAAATTGTATTTTATTAAGAATGTCTGCAAAAAGTGTTAGACCATCCTTTACAACTAAGTTATAAATATGACACGCACATTTTATATGAAAATGATTTGAAAAAGATGGAGTTAAAAGATTTTTTAAAATTTTAATAGCATAATTATTAGAAGAAGCATTATCTAATGTAATAGTCATAATTTTATCAGTTATGCCATAATAATCGCAAACTGAATAAATACTGTCTGAAATAAAAGTACCAGTGTGCCTATCATTTATATATCTATACGCTAAAATACGTTTTTGCACAGACCATTTATAATCTATTCAATGACATGTTACCCTTAAATAATCATGGTCGTTGGTACTACGGCCTATATCAGATGTGATAGATACTTTACCAGAAAAATGATATAAGGAATAACGTAAATATTATTGATATTCATGTGCAAATTTAAATACATCTCTCCTAACAGTTGATCTAGGAAAATCGTTAAAAGCAGGATTATACATGTCTCTAATGTAATGAATAAAACCAGGAGATGAAAGAAATGAAAAAGGCAAATCCTCCACAACAACTAATTTTGTTATTGCTTCTCTATCTCTATGTTTATCATATTTATGGCCTACAATCCCCCCCCCCCCGTCATATGGTTAATTTGACCATGTACTTGATCCGGGACAGTATGTGAACCTTGTCCCGACTGAGAGGACATTGGCGCACCCAATTTTTCAGCCAGGTATTGGACTCACCTAACTTTGTGAAAGTTTTGTACATGTCTCAATAAACCTCTCGCCCCACCTTGACCTTTACCCATTTTAAATTTATAAACATTTTTACAAATTTGAAATCTAACAACTTGATTCTCTTTGTCCCTATCAAAAAAAAATCCATGCATCTGATTTTAATTTTTATTTTATTAGGCCTCGTCTCATACTAGGGGGAATATGAGGCGTTCCAGTTGGAGGTGCACTAGTGGGTGTGCCATCTAGATTAGTCGGTGTGTCATCTAGATTAGTGGGTGTGTCATCTAGATTATCTTCTAAATTAAAGTCTTGTTGAGTTGCAGAAAATATCTCCTCGTCTAAATCTAAAGGTATTTCAGGAAAAAAAAAATCATTTTCAAGCAAATCATCCTGTCTAGCAATAGGATGACTAGAATAAGTATTCATGCCCTTGTTACCCCTACTAGAAGAATTCTTACCCTTACCCTTAAACATAACTCTAAATCCTTTCATTTTAATTATATGCTAATAAATAATAAAAGATAATAAAATTAAGTACGCTAATTAAAATAAAGAAACAATAATAATTTAATGAAGGAACGTATGTACCAAACGTCGACGTAACGTCGACATGTAATCGAGAGGTTGAAAAATTAAAACTTTGCTCGATAGATTATCCTCAAGCTAGTTGCCAACTTCACTCCAAAATGAATAAATAAAATTGAATATTTAGTATACAATGTAGACTTGTAGAGAGAGATATTGAGAGATTAGAGAGATTGTAGGAAGATTTATGAGAAAGAATAAGAGAAAATGGGGTATTTATAGTTGGGAAATTTAGTTAAAGTGTAAATATAATAACTTAGAAGTTAAAAATAAATATTAAGGGAGTAGGGGGTTGGGGATAGGCCAAAAATGGCCATTGTACAACGGCCAAAATATAAAATGGATGTTGTGCAACATCTATTTTGTGCAAAGGGGAGGGGACAGGGGCGGGCAGGACGAGCCAGGACCCGTCCCGGTTCGAATCTAGTTACCGGTATTAATTTTTTTATAAGCGGGTAGGGGCGGGACCGGCCGACCCGCCCCGTAGGCCAGCCCTACCTGAAACTACGTATGCCAACGTAGGATAAGGATCGCTTCACCCAGTTAGAACGATTCCTTCATGTTTATTGATTGGATCCCTTCATGTCATGTTCATATCTCATACCCCGACAAGGTATGGGATTGCTCTACTGGTCGGGCCAGGTTCCAGACTCTACATGCTCACGTGGTGATTTCATGTTATCGGTGATACTAAGACTCTCTCACTTAAAAATATTTTACTCATGTTACAGCTTGATCATGCAGATCATAGTCATGTCCAAGTTTCAGTTACAACTCTACAGTATTCAGTTACAGCTTACAGCTTACAGTTTCAGATTATTTCATGTACTTATGTTATTAATTTGGGTTGCCCATTTCCCGAGCACCCACTTATGATTCTTTCATTCAGTTGCTTTACATACCAGTGCAATTCAGATGTACTGACGTCCATTTTGTCAGGAGCCTGCATTTCACGATATAGGTACTAATTTTTAGGACGACAGATCTTCTCGTTAGGACTTCATCGTATCAGTTGTTTGGTGAGCCCCATTTACTTCATGATGTTGTCTTTACTTATCAACAGTCATGTCATGTTAGACAGTCATGTATGCTGGGGCCTTGTCCCAACAACGATTCAGTACTTCAAACTCATGTCAGAGGTTTATAGACTAGTCAGTCCTGTCATGTTGGGTGTTCAATTATGTTCAGCCTTGTGGGCTACACTATCATATTTTCATAATATTTTCGCACTCATGTTTTTAAAATAATATTTTTAGTATTACTTTACATGTTTTATTCAGGCTATTAATGTTTTAACTCACAATCCGCATTAGTACATGTTTCATGTTGATTCAGCAAGCAATGTGGTTCGATTGGTCACATGCAGCAAGACACCGATTGTCGTGTCACGCCTAGGATATGATTCGGGGCATGAAAGAAAAGGGTATATTTGCATCATTTATGTTATAGCGGGGGTATATTTGCACCATTTGTGTAACGATAGGGGTATATATGCACTCGCTTTTTAACAAGTGGTATATTTGATCTATATCGCAAAGTTAAGGGACATATTTTCACCTTTGCCCTTTATATTTTAAGTTTAATTATTTGCACGGATTTCCCTTCAAACGCACTGGTCTTAAATTTATGTCCCTCATATTTGTGTCCTTTAATTTTTATCATGTTGCTTATTTTATGAAAATATCCATATATGTCTTGCTCGGCATAAATTCTGTAACATTTTTTTCTTCCGAAATTAAAGTTTTGCCTCGCTCGACACAAATTTTGTACAAATTAAGTTATGTGGCATAAGTTGTGTAGTATTTTTCAAATAGAGTTGAGTGTCGAAAGTTTTACCTTTTCGACATAACTTGTGTCGATGTGATGATACATATGGCAGAGTTAAACGCTAACTATGTCAGCCGAAATATGAAGTTATGCCCTTTTTCAGATTATGTTGAATGTTGGAAGTTTTGTATTATCCGGCATAACTTGTAGGATGTTATGATACATATCCTGAAGTTAAACGCTAATGATATCAGCCGAAATCTGAAGTTATACCACGCCAAAAGTATTAAACGTCAAAATTAAAGACCACAAAGTTTAGGGGCAAAAATTAAAAAATTATCCTAAAATAGGGGCATTTGTACGAAAATCTCATTCATTTAACATTTACTATATTATGTGTCATCTCCTCATAATTGAGGTGTTTGTAGTTTTCAAAAATAATAACTATTAAAAGTAAAACAAGAAAAGAATAATGAATTTCATATAAAATGAAAAGAAAAATAAATTTTATCTTAAACCTTTAAAATGATAAATAATTTGAGACAATTATTAAGTTTGGCATGCAAATACAGCTAGGGGTGTGCATTATTCAGATTAAACCGAAAAATCAAATCGAACCAAACCAAATTTTAGTTTGGATTAGTTTTTTAGTTTTTTGATTTGGTTTCGGATTTAAAAAATAGAAACCGGAAAAACTGAAATATTATTATATATAAATAATGTTATGTGACCAGGAGATCACGGGTTCAAACCGTGGAAATAGCCTCGTGCAGAAATGCAAGGTAACATACAATAGACCCTTGTGGTCCGCCTTTTTCTGGACTCCGCGCATAGCGGGAGCTTAGTGCACTGATTACTCTTTTTTTTTATTAGAGCATAATATGACTTACTCTGAATCTTTAGGTTATGAACATGTATTAATATACTTTTAAATATTGTATTCTTAAAATTTTACTCTATGATTTATATTAGAAAATATATCTAAGAGATTTGACATGATTACTTCTCATTCTCTATAATATTTATTCTTTTTCGCCATTTTGATTATGTTAATTATCTTATATGGCGCAACCGAATATCTAAACCGAAAAAGATCGAACCGAAAAGAGAAAAACCGAACCAAACCAAACTTATTTTAGTTCGGATTGGATTATAATTTTTAGAACCGAACACCAAAAATTCAAATCGAATAATATAAAACTAAACCGAATGCACATCCCTAAATCCAGCAAATCTATTAAGCAAGGAGGGGGTGCAACATCACTCGCACACTTAGATGGGAGAACTAATTATATGTGACAAAAAGTTTTCAATTTTTTTTAAAAAAAGTGACTCAAGTTATTTTTATTGAGTAGAGATGACTTTTTATGATTAGTGATTAATGAGGTTTGGCTCATTTTCAGACTAGCCCTCTTATTTCTTACACTTTTAACTCAATTATATAAAACACAAAATCAACTAAAAGGGAAAAAGAAAAGCACAAATTACAGATGGTGCAACGACCCCAAACTCCTTCTTCCATCGATTCTTCTTCTTCCTCCTCCTTCCTCCTCCTCCTCGTCTTCTTTCTCTTCTTCTTTATTTTAGAAAATTGGTGTAGAAAAAAATGAATTCACTCGATTTACATATTTTTGGACTGAATTTCATTTATGTAGCACTGAGCATTACTTCAAAGGTTATTTTCGATAATTTTGTAAATGAACAATATTATTGTATCAATTTTTCATCTGGGTAAAGTTGCTATCTTTTTCCAACAACTTCGTAGTAGTTACAATTGTTGCAATAACTACTAAAGATGTATAAAAGTTTATAAAGTTATTGCAACAATTGCCAAATAATTTATCTCGTGCCTTCTGAAGAATTTTGAGAAGTTTCTCTAGATATCTTAGGGAGAGAAATACCTCTTTCATATGTTGAGTCAGACAACGTGGAAGAAGCCAGACAAAGAGGAGGCTTGAAGTCGGGGAATCATTTTCATCGAAAAAGAATCAATTGTTTCGTATGCAAATGGGTTGGCCACAAAAGAACACATACTCATAGCAAAATGTTTCAAAATTGTTGATTTTATTCTTACTTGGAATAATAAATAATAATACTGTTGTTTGTGAACTTGATTTATATGCTATGTTGATCTTGTTTCAACTACAACTAAAATTGTTGAATAGTTTCTAGCAAGTAACAAGACTTATTGCAACAACTTTATTACTTCTTGTGGTTTCCAACAAGTAACAAGACTTCTTGAGTCTAATAGTTGCAACATATTTCTCACTGTTGGAAAAATCAAGCAATTGTTGAGGTTGTTGCAACAGATTCCTCACCTGTTGAAAAAATCAAGGAGTTGTTGAGGTTGTTGCAACAGTTGCGGAAGTTGTTGCAACAGATTCCTCACATGTTGGGTAAAATCAAACAGTTGTTGACGTTGTTGCAACAGGTGAGGAATCTGTTGCAACAAAATTCTCAATTGTTGAGATTGTTGGAATAGGTGAGGACTATGTTGCAACAACTTCCTCAATTGTTGCAATATTATCATGTTATTGCATCAAAAACTATAATTGTTGTTTAAGACTATCACTAAATATGATTGAATTAAGTAGTTTACATCAAATCACTTTAAGACTATCACTATATATATATATATATATATATATATTGATCACTAAATATCATTGAATCACTTTATTGATCATTAAATATGGTTGACTCAAGTAGTTCACATTAAATCACTCGAATGATCACTCAATTTAGGTCGACTACAATTAATTGATTATCTATCGTGACCAAACTAATATCTAATTGATTAAGGATGTATGTATATATATATATATCACTAAGTATCATTGAATCAGTTTGTTGATCATTAAATATGGTTGAATCAAATAGTTCATATCAAATCACTCTAATGATTACTCGATTTAGGTCGACCACACTTAATTGATCATCTATCGTAACCAAATTACTATCTAATTATTAAGGATGTCATTAGATATATATATATATATATATATATATATATATATATTGATCACCAAATAACATTGAATAATTTTATTGAGCATTGAATATGGTTGAATCAAGTAGTTCAAATCAAGTCACTGTAATGATTATTCGATTTAGGTCAATACACTTAGTTGATCATCTATTGTGATCAAATTACTATCTAATTAATTAAGGATGTCATAGATATATATATTGATTATTAATTATCATTAAATCACTTTGTTGATCATTAAATATGATTGAATCAAGCAGTTCACATCAAATCACTCTAATGATCACTAGATTTAGGTCGATTACATATAGAATTGCCTGAGTTGTCGCAACAATTGCAATATCTGTTTGCAACAAGTAACATAATTGTTGACAAGTCATATTACTTGTTGGAAAAAACACAAGTAACCGTTGCAACAAGTCATTTTACTTGTTGAAAAAAATCAAACAAACAACCTAGTTGTTGCAGCAAATCGTGTCACTTGTTGGAAAAACCTCAACAAGTAACTTAGTTATTGTAATCAATTTATTATTTGTTAGAGACTGTTTCACAAATTTTCAACATGGCATGAGCAATTATACGTGTAGTCAATCATAATTGAATAATCAATAGAGTGATTTAATGATATTCTTAAACAACAATTATAAATTTTGTGTCAATAAGATAGTAATTCGACCGTAATAGATGATCAATCTAGAAATTGTTGCAACAATTCCTAAGTTGTTGCAATAACTTTGTGACTTGTTGAAACATTCATTTAAATTATTGCAATAACTGTTTAAATCTAATATTTGCTAGTAATATATACTGAAGATAGACAATATAATGAACAAAGACAATATATACTGAACATAAAATACATCCAATTCATAATAATGTTTAACAATAACATAAAAAAAATTGACAAAAAATAGTATTGGATGGCACGGCAGTAGAAGATTCAACATTTTGATCATGTAATTGTTTGCTTTTTTGTTCACTATCGGTCATCAACTTTTCGACTGATGTATCATCATTATCATCATCATTTCCATCTCCATCTTCAGTTCCTTCTTGGGGTACTAAGCTCTTTAGAATGTGTATCATCATCATTATTTCCATCTTTGCCATCTTAGGATTTCATTTCTACTTCTCTTTCTTCTTCTACTTGAGAGGCTCCTTTGGCCTATGAGCCCTCGTTCCCATCTTCAGATTGTTGTTCATGTTGACTCTGAGTTGCATATTCATTTGCAACTTCCATTTCACTAGTAATGCTCCTACTGGTTCAACAAGCTCATCTAGTGAAGTCTAGTCTTGAATTTTTCTTTGCTTGAAGTTTGCGTCCCAGATCTTTTACTTTTACTAGCAGCAGTGGTAGTTGATTGTTGATTTCTTTTTTTGATCCATTTTAGCTACACAAGAATCAAATAGAAATCATCAATTACTTGATGAAATGATTTGTGCATCATTCAAAATAAACATGAAAAAACTAATGCATTTGATCAAACAAGTACAACAAGTATTATATTTATCTCAACAAGTGATGAAGCTATTGAAACAACTTCACAATTTGTTTGAACAAATATTTACCGAGGTTGTTGCAAGCTATATCAATCCTCTTCTTGAGAATCTTCACTAGTTCTATGGACTTTGCCGATAAAATTCCTATGTTCCAGGACATTACTCTCACCCTCGTCGCCCATCCCAATTCCCAATCAAGAACATGACCCTAATCTATCATTATTTACCCGATCCGCTAAAGCAAATATAAACTAGTCGATCAAGGATTACACTACAACAAGCGTAGAGTCCAAAATTAAGAGATCAAGAATTGAAGTTAGACAAGAATCAAATAAATATCTAGAACACAAACAAAAAAATCAGTAACAATCCCTGAGACAAACAAATTTCAAAGGGCAATAGCTTACAGTTTGAGGCTAAAAGTAAGGGAATGACTTAAACACACAGCATATGCATAGAATAAGATTATGTTAGGACATTCAGAGGGTGGTTTGTGTCAAGTTATCAACAGGAGGTCCTAAGAATAATTAACAGCTAACTTAGGCAGTGCACATGATATCATTTTTTGATATTTGAGCAAATAACATAGACAAATTTGGGCATAGAAGTGAAGGACAACATGTAAACCAACAAAATTCAAAGATCAGATAAAAGAGAGTATTGGGGTCATTTAGGTGTCAAGGCAGATTCAAACTTAATCATTTTTTTACTTAAACACTCCCACAAAAGTCATATTTTCATATGCCAAGACTAGAAACAACCAACAATGTCTTTCTTAACCTTATTTGGCCTAGCTAACCAATATGAGTAGAACAAAACTATAACATGAATTAAACCAACAACCAAGCAGAAGGTATATTATTTCCTAGAACTCGGTGAACCATTTTAGGTATGGAGACAGTCATGTTATGAGTTAGAGGCCAAACATAGCAACAGAAACAGATCATTTTGAGTTCCTTTTAGTCTTATTTTAAGCCTAGACTGTTCTTAAACTAAGTGTAAATGTGAATCAGAGTTCAACAAGTCTTTACTTCCTAATGACCACCACACAACAAGCTGATTCTGAGACATCCCTAGGCTCACACATATTCTAAGCTAGGCATAGAGGATATCCACTACTCTAATGAGCCTCGAAATTATTTAAGAATGCAACCAGACACCCAAGTTAGACCATACAGCAGAGATAGTTACTTGTTACATCTGTACTCAATCTCTAATCTCCTTAAACTAAGTGGTGAGGCTTAGATATAAGCAAATGCCAAATATCTAGGCTAAACAAAGTGTGTATGACTCCCAGGCATGGTGGTTTGAAATTATTCCTCCCCAAAAACCAACTTAGAACAGTTAATAAAACACACAGATCTTAACAAACAGATTCATTTTTATGGTTACATTCATGATTTATCTTTTATGCTCTGTTTAAACCTGATTAACTACTCCATCTATTGTGATAGACCTAAATTCATCCAAAACCAGTTTATATGATCATATAGTTTACACATGGCCAGAAAAAAAAATTAAACTATCATCCTATTAATTAACAAACTAAGTTTAAACCATCATATCACTCCAAAACCAACATATATCACATTATACTACCACATATTTATCTAAACCTACTGAATTTAACAAAATAACAACAAGGAGATGGAACTACCTTGTGTGGAGGCAGTCGAACGGTCAAAGGGAGCTCGTCTTCACTTCGGGGGCATCGATAGCTCGCAATCACACAAAAAATAATTTTTTTTTAGTTTGTGATGACTGATTCGACTAGGTCTGGGTTAAGCCAACGGGCTGGATCTCAACTTAAGCACAAATCAATCGATTTTAACTTGATAATGGCTTTTAACAATCCAAAAGCCAAGAATCAAATTTGAAACCCCAAAAATGAAGAACAAGGAGTGTATTTATAGGGAGATAAAGTAAAAGGAGATAGAGGGGAGAACCTCACCTGTGGGTGTTTCCATTATCGGAGTCTGCATCTCTGAAGAAAAGTGAGAGTACAGCTTGCCTTGCCATTTTTGGCAAAGAGGCAACGACTAGGGTTTTTGGAGCTATTCCCAAATCGTGATGGAACCAAATGGAATGGGCGCTTTGCCCTTTTCCTGTTAAGGCCGTTCTTTTGTTTGGGCCTGGGCCTCTTCGGCCTAGGCTCGACTGACTCATTTAAATTAATTCCAAACGACAGCCCATTGGCTTTATATGAATTAAGATCACTTATAGCCATATTTTGCGAATGTGGCCATGTTTTAAATAAAGAAAGGCCTAAACAAATTTAATTATAACAATTAAATTAAAAGATTCGGTTTAAGACTAATGTTGTTGGACTTTTTGGGGTAATATGAAACAATTCAAATACCTCACTAAGCTTTGCTACGCATGAGATCCGGGAAAGAGACGAACTATGAGGTATTTGAATTATTTCATATTACCGCAAAAAGTCCAACAATGTCAATGGTTCACAATCTACATATACAATCTCACATAAATCAAATAACGCGTCATAACAATACCAATTAAGTCAACTAAGTGTCCACTTAAATTCAACTTCACAAATTTAACAAGAATCTTCTATTTTCCTATTCGAGAGGCAAATCCTTGAGTTTTAACTTCAATTCTTCCATTACAGGTGTAATGGAATCTAAACACTTTTTAAAAATTTAAAACATTATCGTTCAAGCAAACACAACACCATTCATCTTCTTTACCAACAAACTTTCTAATTTTAATCTTGCTTTTTAGGGTTTCATGAAGCAATGTTAAATCTATTTTTTTCAAAAGTGTAGTCTTGATGATTGATGCCCATAAAAAAATAATATATAAGATTGGAGTGAAAGTATTACCTCTTTGTCAAACTCTAAGATTTTCAAGAGTTGAGTTCCTGAGATTATTCTTCAAAAATCTATAATTTTCATAATATTGAATGGTTAGGGAATGTATTTAATGAACGAACCAAATATATCAAAAATGAATTTAATACTCACCTCAAAGTAGTATTTATGGAGTAGGAGTTGTAGGGTTTGTTGGGTTCAAAATACATAAGTAGGTACAACAGAAGTTTAAAATTTTGTTCTACTTACCCCCAACAATTTCTTCTAGTATGGTTATATGACAATCAAAACCTATAACATAAAACATGAACAAGAACTTACAAGTTATAAAATCTGGAATCTTTACTTTAGGGTGAACACGTGATTCCCTTTTCGACTGCAAGCACAATGCTACGGTGTATTCCTCTGTCAAGAAAGCCAGGAAATCTTGGCAGAGGTTTGAGAAAGTTTTATCTTATCTAAGTGTAGAATTTGTTTATGAGAATTAGTATTCTTAGTATGTCAATAACTAGAGATTAGTGATGTACATATAGTGATTTTTAGGTCACAAAACGGATTAGAGTTTGGCTCCAAGTCTGGCCCAAAACTGAGGTGCAGTGGGCCAGTCTAACTGGGCTCACTGCCGGATCGGCGCCGCAACTCAGCCTAGCAGGCGCCGCGCCGCCTTACGTCAAACAATGTTTCCCGTTTTTCGTTTAACATACATATTCGGCACATTAAATCCAAAATCCAATTTTGATTTAATTAAATAATTTCCATCTAATAGAAATTGTACCATAGTTATTATCAATTTAAATATCTCGATTCCAAATCGAATATTTAATATTTTCTCAATACACCCTTAGATCGAAGAGACAATCGAGATTGTGTGACCATATAGGCCTTCATATATCGACACTAATTCAATTAAGGTCCATACGGAACTCCTAAACTGCGTCGTACGACAAACTCACTATATGAAGTACGTTTACATGAATCCAGCAAACATAACCTTTATGTGAGATGATAAATTCCTTTCATTCGCAATACACTCGATCAAGCTTAGGACTTGCCATGTGTCTATCCAAATGGCTTGATCACTTTATCGCATCCATATTAGTCGACAACTAGATCATATTCTAAATATGTCTCTTGCATTGGCCAATGACTTGGTCGACCTAATATCACTGAGAAGTTGAGTGCTCTCTCGAATATCCAATTGAGGAATGAATCATATTCTTGGCTCAACTACCACCTTAATTTACATCATAATGCACCCAACACAAGTTGTATCTTATCTTATAAGGAGTTTAAGCTTAGGACAGGGTCAAAGTAAATTACTCCGTAAACAAGGTGTGTATTGACCTCAAGTCAAAGGACCTTAATCTCCCACACGCTGATAACACTTTAGACATGTATACCAAATAGTTTATCAGCAGGGTATACCAATACTTTCCAAAAGTATTCATATGTCCATCACTAGTAACCATTACTAGTAGCAGGTGAGACATACTACATTCTCTAAGAATGTGACGCAGACCACATGTCGACTTATAACATATCATCGATATCCCATTCTCGATGACCATTAGTCGAGGCTATTTTAGAGTTACGCTCTATCATCAATATCTCACTCTATTAATGACAACGTAAGCTCAAGGGATGCACATTAATGAATAATTACGAACAATCAAATAATAACTCAATAATTGCAAATGCCATAAATATTAATCTTATTAATAATACGAATATGTTCAAATATATTTGTCCCTAATAATGATTGTCTCTAGGACATACATACTTTCAGGAGCTCTCCTTTCTCTCTGACCCCAAAGAACTTGTTCAAAATAATTAAATTTTCTCTCTTCCGAAATGCCTTTAAAAGGGTTGTTTCGGTTGGGCTAGCTCTAGGACAGGTGCAACAAACCATCATCGTGTGCGACCTATCCAGCTTGCAAAATTTTGACGCCAAGTTTGGTGCTACTGCTGGACATCACTACCAGTAGTGATTTCTTTGGTTCCAAAGTTTGTTTCTCAGTTTATCTCTTTTGTTATTTATACTTTGCTTGTCCTCCATAATTGGTCATCACAATGTTTGCTCGTCCTTTGCCTCAAGCAATTTCAAAAAACTTTCAAGGACACGCCTTCTCAAGGTATCCTTATTCATTTATGTAGTACGAACATTTCACGATTCTTAATGTCACTATGAAAACACTCAATGATATTTCCACTTCACCTTCTTCTGCACAAATTATTCCAACCTCAATTTTTTCCTTGTTCCGGATATATTCATTTTATTTCATTCCCATTATTAACATGTGTATTCACATTAGAGACACTTACGCCTTCCCTAGTTACCCCGTAAGCAATTATTGTCATATCATTTTCTTTGGTAATCTCATCGAAAAGTCGTATACCAATTTGTCATGACCCAAAATAGCGAGTCGTGATGACACTAACCCCAAGGTCAATAACTCGACAACAATCTTTTTAACCAAATTACAAGAGAATTAAATGCGTAAGTAGTTAAGCAAACCGAATTAAGTGTTAAAAGAGTAACATAATATAGATAATATGAAAATACATCAAATCCCCAAGTCCGGTGTCACGAGTACAAGAACTAACTAGAGAATAATACAAGTCTCGTAATACATCACAATAATACATAAGGTGTTCGAATGTAAAAGACAGAAAGTAAAGGATAAGAGGGAGGATCTGGTGCCATGAATTTCTATAGTGGCTCACCCCGAATAATCCAACCGAGCTCCTCAGCGGGAAGGGTAATCACGCTCTCTGCTGGTACTAGGAACTGAACCTGCACACAAAAGGGTGCAACAAGTAAAGCGTGAGTATGGGAAATAACGTGTACTCAACAACATCGTCTATCTATCCTATCTTAAACGAAGACGAGGGTTGGCCTTCCGATTACTACTTCTACACTAACCGCCATTAATTTACCATAATAATAATAATACATAAATTATGAAATCATTAGTCCAAACCTAGGTTATAGCATCTAGTTCCTCAAGTCTGATAAGGTTTTCACATAAACAAAGCAATAAAATCTAATCCATTGTCACCCCAACCTTGGGGTGTGGCCGGCACCCGATGCTCTAAGGCCCAAGCGTACCAATTATGATACATGTAACATATTCCAACGAAACATGGGTCGACAAGGCCTCAGATGAAAGATTATTGATAAAGACACAGTCCCCTGCATGCAGAAAAGGCCCAACATTTACATATATGTATACAACAAGGCCGATATGAACACAATGAGTTTGCTAAAGAGGCCGACAGGCCACACAAGACCACTATACACAAAACGACAGTCTACAAGCCTCTAGAGAGTATATCAACAACATCTGGTCGGGACAGGACACCGTCGTACCTAACTCTCTCTCTATATGACGTCTCGCTCATCGTATAAGTGTCACCCTAAACAATTAAGACAATCCGTAACAATATACAATCAATGGTTTCATAATTTCGTCATTGCGACATTTAGTCAAACACTTAGCGTGCGTAATCTATTTATCCTATTTTCATGGTAACCAAGCTAACATAATTCTCCCATCATCATCTAACACAATTCCAAGGTTACAACAACCATATTTCACAAGATCTTAATCCAAATTCTTTTCAAGAACTCAACTACATCAATTTGTCAACCAATACAACAACCATCATATTCAACTATGAGGTTTACCTTAACCTTCCATGGATTTCTTTACTACAAAGATCACTAAGCTATGAGAAGCTTAGAAATACCAATAATAGCAAGAATCATACCTTAATCATTTAAGAAATCCTTCATACCAAAGTTCCTTTCTATTATTCAAGATTTCCGAATTGTTTTTTATAATCTAAGGAAGTTTCTGAGATGATCCAAGCTTGCTTGAGGGAGAATTCACCTCCAAATCTTGTGAAATAACTATTCAATGATGTATATACCTTGGGAGAGGATTTGAGAGCATGTAAGTTCAATTTGGGGTGAAATGGATATAATTTGGGTGTAGGGCCGATTTTGGCCTATTTAAAGGCTGCCCACCGCCTCACATATGCAGCTGCATATGCGGTACATATGCCCATATGCAGCCGCATATGCTATTACATATGGTGTCAGTGAGGTGTTAAAATGGTGGCTTTGATCCGTTATGGCACTGCAATGCGGAATGGGTTTCGTAGGGCGAAACATTTAGCGTATCATCCTATCTTCACCAAACTTTATCGAGACGTGATTCTTTTGATCCTAATGTCTTATAACCATCCATAAATAGGAATGGCAACGGATTGGATCTGGACCGGATCCTACTAGATCCAAATCCAGATCTATTTTTCATACCTGGCTCCAGATCCGGATCCAGATCCATCGGGTCCATAAAAATCATATCCAAATTCGGGTCCACGGATCGGATCTGGATCTACATGTAATTTTTTTTGGCTTGAATAATATTCCCACATGTTGAAACTTTTGTGACAAAATGAAATGCAATATGATTGAAAAAATGATTGAGTTAATTTAATCAACCTACACAAACATGACACCATTCTTCCAAAATACTGAATAAAGTTTTAGCATCACAAGAAAATAAAGACGATTGACTTCATTAGTGATGCTGAACAGGTTGCAACTTTGAGCTAATTGTTGGAGGCTTTAGTGATGCTCCGCTTGTAGTTCTACTGATTGACTTCATTAAACAACATAAAACAATGTCAGTCATGTATCAAAAGTCCTATTTTTTTTGTTGATCAAACAAATGAGAGAAATATACTTAAAGCTTACGGCTAGAAGATTCAAGAAAGGAAAATTTAAAGAAGAGTGATAATTTTTTCTTTTTATAGAAATAAAAAGATGGAAAACTGCAGAGAGCATATAGGTAAAAGAAATGAAGCTTCAAAGATAAATTACATGGTTGTGTGAGTTGTGCCTTATCCTGGTTCAACCCTTTACCCAATACATAAATTATGAAAAAAAATTAAGAAAATACTTATAAAATTACATTCTAGGTTATGAATATATTTAATAAAAAATGGATCCGCGGATCATATCTGGTATGGATACGGATCTCAAATACAAGATCCAGATCCAGATTCGATCCGTCAAAAATGGATCCGGGTCCGATCCGGATCCGTCGGGTCCAAATTTTGAAGATTCATATCCTATAAAATGGATCTGGATCCACCGGATCCGAACCGGGTCCAAAATCCATTGCCATTTCTACCCATAAACCTTATTAACATCCATTTATGTCATATGTGACCCTCGGAATGAGACTCGAGTCATCGAAACTTAAATAGGCTAATAGGGTTCTGAAACGTGTGCGAAATGACGGGTATAACTCAGAATCTTTTGGATATGTTTCCAACTTTGGCCCAAGGCCTTACTCACCCCTTTTAATGGTAATTATGCTATTCTCATGTTACATCGGCTTGACACGATGCACTCAACGTAAGGATTATAAGCATGAAAGGCATAACGACGATTTATACTCTTATGATTTCTTCAGTTTTAACTCAACCATTCCTTAATTCTTCCAATGGAACCTTCTTCCTTCTCTTAGGCTTCTTAACTTACGATATATTCGATATGCGAATTTACGGGGTGTAACATCCTTTCCTCCTTTAAGAATATTCGTCCTAGAATGTTGGGGATTTATCACGGGGTATAGCGAGTCTTATGTTTTCCAGAAACCTTGGCAGATCTTCTTTGATATATAAGATCATCTCAACCTATCACGCAATCAGATACCATAATTGTCATCTCATAGTGTTACACAAATATAATATTATTGGTACATCATTGACCCCACTTGGTCGTACATCTCCTTTACAATATCTCTTAGTAACTAAAGTTTACTCAAATCGTTGAGTCCTAATATCTTAATTATGTCTTTCATTTCCTTGTTACCATTTTCGCCTCATGATAGATTTAAGGTGATAGGAGTTCATAGGTGTGGAGCATAAGTAAAATTATGATAAGAAGACGTTACGCGATAATCGTCATAGGTTAGGAGTTTCTTAAAACAATTGGGTTATCTGCGTTCGTTCCTTCTTCTATTCTTTTCTTCCATCCTTACCCCATACTCTTAGTCATATCATCACACTTATAGATATAATCGTTTCATTCAATAACTTCTCATTTACCTTCACATTCATACCATGGTGAAATTTGAAATGGATACCCAATAAATGCTCTTAGTATCTAATATAAGAACTAGATAGGTGGGTCGGTATTTCATTTCATTATTTGGTCTAATTCGGGTACTACGATTGTTAATGTCTCTGACTACGTCGTTCCTTCTTTCCAAACTTTATTCTCCTCTTGGCATCAAGTCTTCTAAAACATCTTTTTATTTAACTTAGGCATTTTCTCATAACTCACTGAATCTTATTTACTATCGCTACCACAAATTGCTTCCGTATTCGTTATTCAATAAAAATCTTGTCCATCTTCCTTACACAAACCTTCGGTGTCGACATGCCAATACCTCGTATAATGGTTATTGTCATTCCAAGTTAAGTAAATCTACGTATAACATAATTTTGGCGATTTGAATCTTACTTTTGGATGGCCCATTAGGATGAAAGAAGGACTAAATCTGAACATCCAAAGTTCTCTTCAACTTGGTTTCTTAAAGGTCGTTTGCAAAAGAGAGGGAGTGTTTGTACAATAATTCGAGATATCTTCCAAAAAACGGATATTCTTCTTAGTATGAATTATTAGCCAATCCTTGACCTTGTAAACGGTCTTGATTTCCATGATGTGAACAGTCAAGCCAATTATATATCAGTCTTCTAGATCAGAATGGCTTTTGATGATAATGGAATAAACTTTAGTAACTCCAGTGACACCTAATAATTCTTGATTAACCATTCCCGCTTCAAGTGTGCATCCTCTTATATGTCGACCATTAATCTTCGATTTTCAATATGGTTTTCGTAACTACCTTTACTTTACGTCATGCTATATTTTCATATATTATAGACGGGTGGATTGCTGCAACATCCTTTGTCTCGATGTTCCCTTAACCCTCAATATAACATAAGGTCCTTCTGTATTTTGCTTCAGGGAATTATCATCACTTGGCCTCTATTTCTGCTAGATACTGGTTACCTTATTATTCATTTTAATCTTCATATTCCTTCTCTTACTAGCGATACTTAACGATATCATCAACTGCATCCTTGTCTATTAAATTGAAATCTCTTATTTCTCATAATGTCTCCAATTCAGATATTCTATAAATGACTAATCCAAAATAGGTCCATCTTCCCTTAGTCGTACCCCATTTACTCAAGTATCATTTCTCTCTGTGTATCGCTCATTTACCATTCATCTTACTTTCCTTTTCCCTTACGTACTAAATATCGGACACCTCTTCCTCTTTGACATCTTTTTCCCTTTTATCGGACTTATTCCTTAGGTGTCCACTATTTTTTCTAGCTCCGGACTTATGCCCTTTAGAGAGAAACATTAACTTCACACTAAGAGCTCAATACTGGACTCTAGTAACTTCAAGATTTGCTATTTGCCATATTTGACTATTCTTTTGCCGAGTATGTCGTGTATATCTTATCTAGAGGAAAACCTTTGACACAATCGTAATGTTCTTTAGTATTGTTCACGCTAAGGGTCGTCCTACTCTTTTCTCATCCAAGGATTCATCTTCCATACGTCGATCTGCCCGATTCACTATGGTCGCCGTACTTAAGTTATCTTTTATGCCTTTACTTCATGATTCAGGCTTTCTTAGCGGTCGATATCCTTAGACTTCACGATTGTTATATTACCCATTTTGTAGAGTTCTTCTTTAATCTGACAACCCCAAAGTTTACCATCATTCGCCTACTTATATCTTCACTTCATTATCCTTATTCTTTTACTCCTCTTCCTTACGTCTACCTTGGATCTTTGAGATTTGTTAGCCATTTTATCATTTCATCATGTACTTACATCAGTCTCGTTCGTCTTTACTTTTACTTGCATATCCTCAAGCATATTGCTTATCTTCATGACGGAATTGGTGTTGGACATCTTCAATTTCAAATTATAGCCCGGTTTTTAATCTGATGTCGACTCGACTCCCCCCTTAATGGTATTAGATTTCCTTTTAACCCGTCACTCGATCCTTTAATCCTTGCATTTCTGGCTTAAATTCCTTTAAGGATCCTTTATTTTGATGTAATTCTTATACCATCACTTCTGGATGTCGGGTGTTATAGTCTTGGCTAGAAAGGTTTAAGTACCATTTCCTTTCTACTGTCCTTATATTCGATGATATTCATACTGTTGTAGGTTTCACCATAGTTTTGTTGTCGGTATCCTTGTTATTACAATTTTCCACCCGCCTATTCGCTTAAGAAATATCCTTCATCCTCATTAGTTTGTCATGACACTTTCACTTGTGTTTACCAGACACCCATTTACCCCTTATTGTTGCTCTTCTGTTATACTGAAACCTTCATCGCAAACTGTCTTTAACCAGCTACTCTTGCTCGATCAGCTCGTAATATTATACCATAGAATTTGAAAACCTCTTCACCTAATATCGAAAACCATGATCTTTTGCTGTCAACCACACGCGTATTGCTACAGTAAAGACGATATGTCATTTACCTTTAACTGACAAAACTCATCTTATCTCACGGTCTTCCTAAATGGTCCAGTCCTTGTAGAGGGGTTGGGGTTACTAGTTTGCGCATGGCATCTTTCACACTTTCTTTAAACATTCCCCCAAACGAGCCTTCGCCTGATTTAATATCGGGAGTTCGTTTTCCTTACCTATCTTTCGGGGTTTCCCCTTATTCCTTAGACATGAAAGTACTATTTGAATCACGCATTTCTAACGAATTCTGACATCCCAAATACGTAACTAACTAAATGATGAAGAACCTTTTCAATACGTTCCAACTTTCCAACAACCCTTTTTGGTTATAGTCTAACTTTGACTTGCCATTTTTTTACCCTAAGGTCTGGAGCTTTCATACAATCATCATAATATATTATCACGAATTCTGAGGTTACCTAATAGGGTCATACGAAAATATGCCACCATTCTGGCCTTAGGTTGGTGTAGGTGCTCTATATTTATTCCACTCGCAATATGCATACGTAGCTTTACTATCTTTTGGACTAGGAAATTTTCTCTTCAGTTAATATCATTTTGATCACAATTCTTTCTCATCAAATTATCTTACCCCCCCCAATGGGTCATTTAGAAAAAACGGCTTTCCAAAACGGTATCACTCATCTAGAATATTAGAACAAATCCATATCGCGCATGTAAAATATAGGTAAATGAGTAAGAAAATCAATAACACACATGTGCTTGCCTGCTCTCCTCGGGTAGCGATTGAACTTGAAACTACATCATCTTTCTCCTCTTTCCTCTTATAGGCCAACCCAGGACACTCTCGTATCTTGTGTCCTCGACTGCAGCACCAATAACAACCTCTTATTTCCCTATAACAAGGTCCCTCATGAATTAATCCACACATCTTACAACATGGCCTAGATGGCCCCCCTCGGTCTGAACCATTCCTACTCTGATCATGTAGTATAGAGGGTTGTGACCTCTACCTCGGTCTTACCCGAGAATTCTGATCGTACTTGATCTGTCACAAACATCTTTCATGCTGGTCATACATCCGAAATCCTTCTTCATTATATCTCCCCCCGATAATCACCAACCACTTTAACCCTCTTAGTCTTTTCCCTAGCTCCAACTGAATCAGCCCTGTCGAACATCAATTGCCCCTGGTCAACAGGCTCCCTAGACTGTGAACTCTCTAACCCTTCTAAGGATCTATCACTATCAATCATACTAGGGCGGTATCGTGCCTGAGAGGCAATCAACTGAGTCAATACCTGAATTGCCCTCCTAACATCTTCATTAGACGATGTTGGGGTATATCTGATGGTACGACGGTCTCTCTCGGCGCCTCTGATCATATCTAGGTCAAAGACTAATGGGGAGAGAAACACTCGTATACACACACACACACACACACACACATATATATATATATAGTTGGGTACGACGGGACCCTATCCCAACCATATGTTGTTAATATAATCTCTCTCTCTCTCTCTCTTTTTATATATATATATATATGCAACCATCATACCTATCAACTCACTAGACATCTCCAGAAGAAAAGATTGTGAATATCCTCAAATGAGTCGAGTCACCTACTGCAAGGTATTGTATGAATCTCTATCTGTACATGCGGGCATGAAATGCAGTACCCCAGAAAGGGACATCAATATGAAAAATGTACTTAATATGTAAGGCTGAAACTGTAAACAAGTACAACATTGTAAATGAAACATAAACTGAACTGTAATTGAAATACATAATTGTAAGATAGAGCGATGGAAAGACAACATGTACTTTAAGTGCCTCTGTGGTCCAAAATATGCATAAATAAAATATAATCGCATATATAATGTCATAGGCCTCTGTGGGTTGTATTATCAGTCTCATTTCAATATAAACCGCGTATATAACGACATATGCCTCTGTGGGTAATATCATCAATATCATATCTGTATAGCCGCGTATATAACGCCATAGGCCTCTAAGGGCAATATAAATATATAATATATGCATATGGAGACCCTTCAAGGAATATGGAATACTCTTCTGCACTCGTTGGAGTGACATAAGGTCGTTACACCTCCGACTTACCTTAGACAGATAACATATTACCTATTACTCTTTCAAACGACTCCATAAGAACTATGAATCTCACTATTAGCTTAGCTTTCAGGAATCAATAAAGAGTCGACTTTTATGGACATCAAAATAGGGCCTTGAAATGAAGATGTAACCTCGACAGTGGATGGAAATACACAACAACACATAAATAAGAAAACCACAAGTACTTTTTTAAGGACTAAGAGTAGAGTTTTTATCGGCTTTCATTTCATGATCATCATTTCAATATTGATCATGCCAGAAAGAAATAAGTGAGCCTTACATACCTTGTTAGAAGGGAAACACTACTCATATGACGTCTCACTCACCGTATAAGTGTCACCCTATACAATTAAGACAATCCGTATCAATATACAATCAATGGTTTCATAATTTCGTCATTGCGACATTTCGTCGAACATTTAGCGTGCGTAATCTTTTTATCCTATTTTCATGGTAACCAAGCTAACATAATTCTCCCATCATCATCTAACACAATTCCAATGTTACAACAACCATATTTCACAAGATCTTAATCCAAATTCTTTTCAAGAACTCAACTACATCAATTTGTCAACCAATACAACAACCATCATATTCAACTATGAGGTTTACCTTAACCTTCCATGGATTTCTTTACTACAAAGATCACTAAGATATGAGAAGCTTAGAAATACCAATAATAGCAAGAATCATACCTTAATCATTCAAGAAATCCTTCATACCAAAGTTCCTTTCTATTATTCAAGATTTCCGAATTGTTTTTTATAATCTAAGGAAGTTTCTGAGATGATCCAAGATTGCTTGAGGGAGAATTCACCTCCAAATCTTGTGAAATAACTATTTAATGATGTATATACCTTGGGAGAGGATTTGAGAGCATGTAAGTTCAATTTTGGGTAAAATGGATATAATTTGGGTGTAGGGCCGATTTTGGCCTATTTAAAGGCTGCCCACCGCCTCACATATGCAGCTATATATGCCCATATGCGTCCCCATATGCCACCGCATATGGTGGAAGTGAGGTGGTGAAATGGTGACTTTGATCTGTGATGGCATTCGCGATGCGGAATGGGTTTCGTAGGGCGAAACGTTTAGCGTATCGTCCTATCTTCATCAAACTTTATCAACATGTGATTCCTTTGATCTCAATGACTTATAACCATCCATAAACCTTCTTAACATCCATTTATGTCATATGTGACCCTCGGAACGGGGCTCGAGTAATCGAAACTTGAATAGGCTAATATGGTTCTAAAACGTGTGCGAAATGACTGGTATAACTCGGAATTTTTTGGATATGTTTCCAATTTTGGCCCAAGGCCTTCCTTACCCCTTTTAATGGTCATTATGCTATTCTCATGTTACATCGGCTTGACACGATGCACTCAACGTAAGGATTATAAGCATGAAAGGCATAACGACGCTTTAAACTCTTATGATTTCTTCTGTTTTAACTCGACCATTCCTCAATTCTTCCAATGGAACATTCTTCCTTCTCTTAGGCTTCTTAACTTAAGGTATATTCGATAAACGGGTTTACGGAGTGTAACATCCACAAATCAGGTACTAAACACAAAATAGGGATGTAATGTTATGAGATGTAAATGAAATACAATGCAATGTGATGCAAGGCCTTTTCGTCACCGGTACACACACGTTCGAATATTAACGAATCGTGACCCATAAGGGATTCACGAGGTCCATATACCACCCGGAATCATTTCCCTTCGGGTTCTCAGCCATTACTAGGCTCACAATACCTATCTCTAGCCACTCAGGCTCATATGAGCGCATCACTCCATCGGGAATCCTTTCCCTTTGGACCCACATATGTATCCTCAAGTATAGCTTACATGAGATACCATATGAAACATGAATATGGCATGCACAACAATAAAAGTCATGATATGAAATAAAGATTTTGTCTTTAATCAATTTTATGCCATAAAGATATGACCTATAAGCATTTACTCAATACAGACTCGATCTTTTGCTTCTTTTCCACTTTTAAACGAGTATAAAAGAGTGATGGGAACACATTCACATATAAAATAGGCATATAATAATGATACGGAAAGTACATGCTTCATACCCAATCACAGATCCAAAGGATTATACTATTCTATTAGCTAATGCCTAAAGCATGGCATTCACTACATAATTTAACGCCGCAAGTACCCATAACATGTCACCGGTACTCGATACAAGTGCTCGTCACCTCACAAGTATCGGGACCCCCTTATTATCCACATTACGCCCTCTTATAGAGTTAATTAGACCAAGCATGACGCTTTAAATAAGGTACAAGATTTTAACTTTCCTGAAATAGGAGTCCGAGAATCACATCAAAGTTTTGCCTTTTCGTAATGCATCCGGAAGGTGCCAATCTATTCAAATATGAATAATATATTAATACACGATTCTAACAATACCCATATTATTATACACAATTTTCGGACTCAAAAATAGGATCTCGAGCCATAAAGGGCAAAACGATTTTTTTCCCGAAATCAGTTTACCCATCATCTAAGGAGTCTAGATATGAAATATGAACTAAATCCAACATCAATTCCGTAATTTGTTAGAGAAAACTCAATTTCCATCTTAGGGTTCATAAGCCCATGAAATCCTCACCCAAAATCATAGTTTCTACCATGAAATTCTTTACTAATCAATGAAAAATATATATCATAAAACGAAGTTTAGAGGCTTATCCCCTTGATGAATTTTGAAAAATATCACAAAAAACACCTTAAACTGAGCTCTCAAGTGCAAAAAATGGAGAATGAAATGTCCAAACCGAAATAGGAACTAAATAGCCACTGACCAACGATTTTCGCAGAAGCGGACCATTCACCTAAGTCAAAAATCACATTCCGGATCTTACAGAACCATCATAATTCGATTTCGGGCACATCTTCCCAAAAGTCAACTCTTAGTCAAACTTCTCAAACTTAAAACTTTCAAAACTCAAAACTTAGATTTTCTTCTGTTATTTCCATCCGATTGCCTTGAGAAATGCGTCACACATCCCCACACATTAAATACATCAAAATAAAACTAGAAAAAGACATTTACGAGAAAACAAACAAAATTTTCAAAACAACATGATGGATCGTAACAATACATGATTAGAATTTTGCTTATTGCTTCAAGATCAAGATCTAACGTACGATCTAGAATGAGAAGAATGAATGAGACAATCCTACAATGTTATTTAGTCTTCTCGATATAAGTGTGGTACACATTTCATAATGAGAACTCTAGTAGACACTATTTCATATACCTCCTATGAGTCGTATTACAACCTACGTGCTCCGGTACCAATTTTGTCATTCTCCAAATCAACGTGATAGGCTCCTGAAACTCTACCGACCTGAACGAACTAACTCATATAATGATCTCTACTTATGCGCCTAGCTAAATTTTGAGTGCGGAAGCTTTTTGGAAAATCTCAACTCTTTTAAGTATTGAAAATCGTGCATGAATACAACTGTTAAATCAATCACATTTAAATGAAATATTCATAAAGTTAATAAAGTTATGCGTGCATGTCATATGATTAACCATAATTACAACCTGAAAGAGCTAATATCATTTATGGAAATCCATATGACAAAGATTAAACTAGTCAGCAACCCGATAACTTAAAGAATATAACAATCTAAGTTCCACTATCCAAAGTATCCATCTGAAAGAGGTGGAGTTGTCCTAACCGCATGACTCAGGATGGTCAGCACATAATTCTGAAATAAAAAATTGAATGACCGAAATGTCTAAGCTCGACATGCCTAGTATGTATAATACATGCACCCGTTTCCCCAAAATAAAAATAAGATAATAAGATTTAAAGAGATCAAGTGATATGCATAGAAGCGTAAATCATATCATTTATAATCGCTAGCGGCGGTTCCAATGCCAAAATGGCATCGCGTCAAAATAAAATAGGAGGGTAGGCAAAAATCTCAATCTCAATTGAAAAAATAAGTTGAATGAAAAGTTTTTTCGTTTTTCTATTTTGATATTTTTTTCATTATTCAACGTCGTTAACTAATATGCTTGATGAATATTTTTGATATTTTAATTTTAAAAACAGAATTATTTATGATAGATAAGTCCATAGTATAAATTTTGACAAAAACACATCATGCTATGAATTTTTTTTAGATAGATGTTGATAATATAGAGGTAAATTAGGTATTTAAGAAAATAAATTGAGATATAATAGAAAGATGTCTACTGATCACCATTAGAGAGGAATCTATTTTTAAAGTAAAATTAGGAATGTGTAAATAATTTTAACCCAATTAAAATTTTTAAATATATAGATGTGATGGGATTAAATAGAGCATAGGTGTGTAAAAGGAAGGTGCTAGAAAATAAACACGAAAAATACTAAACCCGGGTTCGAAGTCGCGCTCTATGTGTTTTTCTATCTCTAGAAACAAAAACGAAGGATTTCCTGCTCCGAGGTTAGTTTACGACCCATTCTCTCTCACACACACACATAGTCACTTACATTACACACTTCACAAATTACACCACACCGAAGGGCTCCTCTTCCTTTCTCCTTCAATTCAATTACCCCGCCAAAAAAAGGTAAGTAAGTATAATTTTTAACCCTTTCCTTTTATTTTTCAAAATTTCCATCTCTCTCTACCTCTCCCCCTTTTCCCTCTCCTATGGCTTCTTTTCTCTCTCGGTCTCTCGAGGAACTACTACTAATACTACTCATTCAAATTGCATTGGCGTGTCACAAGAAGTATAGTTATAAAGGCTTAGAATTGACATTTTTGCAGCGATTTCTAGGTTAAATTCTTCAAACGGCGTCGTTTGTGAGGATTGCTTAGGGTTTGATGGATTCTGCGGTTGAGATTCAACCGGAGGTCAGATCTGACGGTGTAGGAGAGAAGAGGCCGGCTGATGATGTGGAATTGGAAGGACCAGCTCCGAAGAAGGCGAGGGATGTGGTGATCGGGAATACGAAGAAGGTTGTGATACAATTTGGATTCTGCATTTCAATTTCTATTTTCTGCATTTTCTTTTATTGCTTAGTTCCGATAAGTTTAAGTAGGAGCAATGTAAGGATTGGAGACATGCTTTATGTGATACTCCCTCCGCCCCAATTTATGTTACACCCTTTGACTTGACACAAAGTTTAAGAAAGAAACAAAACAACAACATATCCAGTGTAATCCCACACAGTGGAGTCTGGAGAGGGTATGATGTACGCAGACCTTACCTTAACTTTTATGGGGTAGAGTGGTTGTTTCTGATAGACATCGGCTCAGAAGAAAAGTAATAGATGCCGGATTTCAAGAAAAATAAGATAATAAAATATCCAGATATAAAGCAAATGAAGCAACACAAAGGGTCTACACGATACCTAAGCAATACCACTAAGAAAGGAAGAAGAGGCTATGTCCCTACCTCTCCCACACAAAGCGACAAAAACTCAACTACCCACTAACCTTTTCCTGCTACCGCCAATATCCTAACTCCTGCTACCGCCAATATCTCACACTTCTTGACTGACGCATCCTCACACCTCCTCTTTACATGTCCGAATCATCTCAGCCTCGCTTCCCTTATCTTATCCTCCATAGAAGCCACTCAGACCTTGTCCCGTATAACTTCGTTCCTAATCATATCTCTCCTAGTAAGACCACACATCCATCTGAGCATCCTCATCCCAGCTACCTTCATCTTCTGAACATGGATGTTCTTTACTTCCCAACATTTTGCCCCACACAACAATGCTGGTCTAACCATCACTTTGTAGAACTTATCTTTCAACCTTGGCGACACCTTCTTATCGCAAAGCACCCCGAAGGCGAGCCTCCATTTCATCCATCCTGCTCTAATATGGTGCGCGACATTGTTGTCAATCTCTCTGTCTCCTTGTATTATGGATCCAAGATACTTGAAGCTTTCTCTTTTAGGTATAGCTTGTGCCTCGATCTTCATTTCCACGTCTGCCTCCTGCATCGCGTCACTGAACTTACACTCCATGTACTCCGTCTTCATCCTGCCTAACCTAAAACCTTTAGACTCTAAGGTCCTCCTCCAAACTTCCAGCCTATCATTAACTCCACTGCGCGTCTCATCAATCAAAATTATATCGTCTGCGAATAGCATACACCACGACACCTTTTCTCGAATATGTTGTGTCAATTCGTCCATCACTAATGCAAATAGGAATGGGCTAAGGCTGATCCTGATGCAACCCCATCATGACCGGAAAGTGTTCTGAGTCACCTCCAACTGTCTTAACTCTGGTCTTGGCACCCCCGTACATGCCCTTAATTGCCTGATATAGGCCACATGCACACCCCTAGACTCCAAACATCTCCAAAGAACCTCCTGAGGGACTTTATCATATGCCTTCTCAAGATCAATAAACACCATGTGTAAGTCTCTCTTTTTATTCCTATACTGCTCCAACAATCTACTGACAAGATGAATAGCTTCCGTAGTTGATCTCCGCGGCATGAATCCAAACTGGTTTTCGGATACACATACATCCCTCCTCATCCTCATCTTGACCACCCTCTCCCAAACTTTCATAGTGTGGCTTAACAACTTGATACCCCTATAGTTATTGCAATTCTGAATGTCGCATTTGTTCTTGTACAATAGGACCATTGTACTCCACCTCCATTCCTCGGTCATCTTAGCCGTCCTAAATATAATATTAAACAATCCAGTTAGCCACTCCATACCAACCTCCCTCGCGTTCTTCCAAAAGTCCACCGGATCTCATCCGGCCCGGTCGCTCTACCTCTCTTCATCTTCTGAATAGCCCCCCTAACCTCTGCAGCCTTTGTGTGATCAGGAATAAGAAGAAGGTTGTGGTACAATTTTAATTTCTATTTTCTGTATTTTACTTTTATTGCTTAACTAGTATACTTGTACCCGCGGACCATGTTAAAGTGTTTTAGTGATGGAATGTATATTAGATCATAGTGTTTCAGCATAATGTCATCTTATTTTGTCAATGTAATATACCTAATATAGAAAAACTTGTGAAATTAAAGGAAACGAAAAAATATAGTCATGGAATAACTTTCCTATTCTTTACTTTCTTTATTACATTATCCAGTATTTACTATTAGATTGCGATAAGTATAAGTAGGAGCACTGTAAGGATTGAAGGCATGCTTTATGTGATAATTGAATCGATACCTTCATTTTTGGTATCAGATTGCTGAAATGGTGCTTGTACTTGCTGCTATGGGGAAGATAAGAGGAGGTAGGGTTCCTACTGCTGCGGAGAAGGAGATGATGGCAGAGGCAAGGGAAAAGTTGGCTGAGATATGCCAAAATTTTGCGCCCAAGGCTGTGTTTCCAAGAGATGCTTTTGGTGCTGTCATTGAGGATCTTGGTCTTAATAAGCTTAAGGAACAAAGGCAAGGGTTTTGCCCTCCCAAAATGTCCATTGCTGAGAAGTTATTGATAGCCAAAGAAAAGGTAGGTCAACTTTTTGTTTCCTTTTTTTTTTTGTGGGGTAGGGGGTAGATGAGGTTATTTATTTCAAGTACCTTTTCAACGGGCAATCTATATTCTGATAGAAGCAAAATGAATTTACATGGAGAAAGTATATTGAGTACATAGGCTTGCCTGTTCTTTTGAATTGGTAGATTCGTATTCGTCTGCTTATTTGTCAATTATGAACCTTTTGGGGAGAAAATGATTGCACAAATGTTTCACATAGAAGCATGGAGTTGGAGCTTGTGATCTTCTTTCCAAGTGTAGGGATTTAGTTAACATTTTTGATTGGTATACAAGTATGATGTTTCCTTGATGACTTATAAATTTGAATTTTGAGGGATGGGGAATATAAGAAGTGCATGTAGAATTTGAGTTTGAATTTGCAAATTATATTCATTGTTCTTCAATTGAAAAATCTGGCAAAAGGGATTCTAGTTCCAATATAACCAATTTGAAATCGATTTCATTGAGTTGTGGCTTATATATCTTATCGAGCGCTACTTTGTCTTTTCCCCTTGTGCTTTTAGTTGAAAAAATCTGCGGCATTTTCTGTACCCGCTGCCGCATATTCATCTCAACGGCCTCAAGCTAATATGGCTACAGCAATTGAAAATCGTGGTCCATCACATGTTCGTAAGTTTCCTCCTGACAAAACAAGTCATGTGGTAAATCCCTCCGGAAGCTTCCAACCTGCTTCACCTTTGGTTCATGGAACTCCGTCAAGTTCTGCGCCATTACCTTATCAGCTGCCTACCAGTGAGGTCAGGACAGTAATTTCTAGCGGAGTGGTCTCTGGTAATCCAGTAAGGGATTCTTTTCTAGTTGCATTGCCCAGAGTTGAAAGGCCGAATTTCAGAATGGATGGACGACCAAATGGATCTTCCCATATGTTGCAAGTTCAAGGTAACGAAAATACATTCCTCTTAACTGCCAAGGATTTGTATTTTGACTTCCCATATGGGGGATCTCTTATCCAAATCAACTGTGGATATAAATATAGAGGTAGCTTGGGGTGGTACTACAATTGCTTTACTTGGTCTCATTCTTGTACCATGCGTCAGACAAGTTATAAAAGAGCATGCTACGTGATTTTTTAATTAAGCATGCGTACTGATCTGCATCCTTACCTTTGAAAATACAATAAATCTCATTCTAGAAATTGATCCCAAATGTTACATATCACCATTTCAATATCAGCATAGGAAATCTCATTCTACCATTAATTCATCTATTAATTCGTGTTTCGTTTCTTTGTAGTTAGATGCATAAAAAGAAATTTAGTATTCTGGTCTTGCTATGAGGAAATTGGTGTTTCCATCAATTCGTTTGTTGGATTTTGAGATTTTTATTCGTAATGTTGGGCTGAACCATCACAAGTATATTGTTTTTTTATAGCAACTTCTGGAGATCAATCAGCTGTAAGAACTCCAACCTGGTCGGTGCATCCTGCGTCAGTTCCAGCAGCTAAACGTGGACCAGATAACAAGGTGACAGCACAGACAGCTATTAAAGTTGAGGGAGAAGCTGATGTCAAATCAGGTATGGCACCACAGATGACAGCATCTAGGCCATTTATCAGTCAGACCACAGCTGGAAATCCACCAACTACACACCCACGTTTACAAGGGACGAGCTTTGTCCAGTCTCATCCTCTGAGTAATACTCATGTTGAAATTGGCAAGATTGTTCAGAAGTTTCTACAACCACGCTTCTCTGCGCAGCCTGCCTGGATTCCGCCATCTCGCGATTATATGAGTAAGTCTTTGACTTGCCAAATATGCAAGTCAACGATAAATGAGGTTGATAACGTTATGGTTTGTGATGCTTGTGAGAAAGGGCATCACTTAAAATGTCTCCATACAATAAATCAAAAAGGAGTTCCTAAAGGGGAATGGCATTGTGGAAGGTGTTTGTCGATGACTAATGGAAAACCACTGCCTCCTAAATATGGTCGTGTAATGAGGAATATAAATGCCTCTAAAATATCTACAATTGCATCAGCTGTTCAATCATCACCGGATAAAAAAGCTTCTGGTCTATATGAGAAGGTCATTCTACAGAAGAAAATAGCAAACGGAAATGTTCCTTTGAAGAACTCTCCTCCCGTTACTACGGCAAATAATGATAGGAATCTACCATCTGAGCCAAAGATGGAAAAGGACAAAGAAATGGGAGGAAATAGTATCATGTCGGGTAAAGAAAATATGGAGAGTAAAGATTCCATGAGATCCTGTTCAAATAATCTGACCGTATCTTCTGGTGATCAGTATCTTTCTACGTCTGCTGGTTCATCAGTTGATAGATCTTATGAAGTGAAAGTGGTTGAGTTGAAACCTCAGGCTCTTGTAAAACCTGAAATAGTTTGCCATTCATCTGATCCCTCACAAGCTCTTAATCACCTGGAAACAAATGACCATGCAGAGGTGGCAAACACAACCGAGATGCCATCAAAGCAGTTTTATAAAACTCAGTCCATGGCCAGTGATGCTAGGGAATCCAGTGGTAAAGGAAATGTAGGTAACAGTTCCAGTAATGAATCTATAATAGAAGAGCAAGCAGTTGAACAAATAAATCCTGCTGAAACTGCTGTAGCCACCAATGAGGATGCTGAGTGTAGTATTTCATCAGCTGATCATTTTCAAAATGTTGAATGGATTGGCAACGTTCTTCAAGTTGCAGATGACAAGTATTATTATCAATCTTGCCTCATTAGTGGATTCATATACAGTGTTCAGGACTATGCTCTTGTTCGTTTTGAGAATGAGAGATTGATTCCTTCAAAGCTTCTGGTAAGACTTTACTTCATTAGAGTTTGACCTCTCTTTCCAAAATATTATGATTTACTTGGTTTTTGGGATAAGGATGAGTTATTTTTCTTTGTAGCAGTGTTTGCAATGTTTTGGCTGATTCAAGTAAAAACTACTGAGCTTATTGCCACTGTCTTGGTGTATGATCAATGATAACATTGTTTTTTCAATGAAATATTGAGCATTTGTTGTACCAAAGTTAGCATTTATTGGGGTCATAGTTATAATCACTCCGAACTGGATGTGAACTAGGTTCAATACTGAGATTATTTCCTATGGCATTCTGATATCACCCATGGAGCTATGTCATTGACTTTTGCAAGTTTAGCATTTGTTGCAAGTTAACATGTTTCACCTCCAAGTCCTAGCATTACGCTTGTTCAAATTCAAGATATCTTTTACTCTTCCCATTCCAATTATTGCGACTCTTCTATTTTGGGACGTTTCATTATGTTTGACACCATTCCACTAATTATATTATTTTACATTTTTAACAATGTTTAAGAATTCAAATTTATTTAACTATTCAAGTTTTATACTTATTGATCTGATATTTGTTGTCAAATTAACTTTTTATCCATTATGATAATATTTTCTTCTACTATTACTAATCTATCTATATCTATATTAAAATCATGAAGCACCTTTGCGAAATGTTGTTCGCATTTTTTTACCCTTCATAAGTGTATTCTAAGTTGGATAAAATAGGAAATACAAATAAGGTTTTTTTTAGTAAACACAAAATTGCGCATGACAAAAAAGGAAATAAAGAAGAACAAGTAGGTTAATAGGAACAAAATTGTTGTAGGTTTAAAAAAGGAAAAAAAGGAATTAATAGGAGAACAAGTAGGAAACTTATTTAATATCCCTACTAAAGAGAAGTCAAAATTGGCATAGGTTCAAAAGGAAAAAGGAATAATAGAATAAGTAGGAAAGTTATTAGTATTTAGTATCCCTATAAAAGAGGGTTTAAGTCCATTAATATCCCAATTTTTTTGTTTTGCATGGATACTAGGGTTTAGTTTCCTGGTTGGTTAATTCATTTATCAACCTATTTTCCAAGGGGTTAGACATAAAGATGAAGAGAACAATGTTAAAATTAGTTGTTTCACATCCATGCAGACTTATTTGAAAGCATTGAACAATGTTCTCTCTTTCTTTTATTTCATGGCGAGGTCACGGGTTCTAGCCGTGGAAACAACCTCTTGAAGAAATGCAGGGTAGGCTGCGTACAATAGATCTTGTGGTCTGGACCTTCCCCAGACCCCGTGCATAGCGGGAGCTTAGTGCACCAGACTGTCTTTTTTTTTTTTTTTGCAATTTTCATTACATCATATGATGCTATAAAAGCACTGCAGTACAGATAATCCGTTGTTTTTCTATATCTACCTTTGTTATTAGTTTTCACAAATCACTCTTGATCTTATAATTGCCTTTAATTTGTTCTTCTGCCAACTACTTTCATGCATCTTACATTCTGTTAGTAGTTTATATTTTTTGAGTTACTAAAGTATTGATATAACATTTATTCTTCAAAATTAATTTGAGTATGCAAACCTGAAATTAGAGTATACACAAGTTTTTCTAATTGTTGAGATTCTAATAAAACATCTTTAGAAAAGAAATAGATGTAAGACTTCAATAATGAACTTTAGGTCAAAGAGGCACATTACTTTTTAAGAGCTGTAGGAGGGACAAAAACACCTTATTAATGCCCCTTTTCTGGATTCAACTTTAAGGAATTCGTAGAGACAATGGTTGAAAGGTCTGAGGAGTCAAACAACAACATACACGGTGTAATCCCACAAGTAGGGTTTGGGGAGGGTAGGATGTATGCAGACCTTACCTTTACCTTTGCAGGGCAGAGATGTTGTTTCCAAAGGCCTGGTAGAGTCAACAACCATAAATTTGGTTTGTGAGAAACAGAGAGATATTATAATGATTATGTAAAATCTTGGAAGAGGAACATATGTAAGACAGATTGAGTCTCTTTAAATTTTAGACGACTTCAGATCATTAAAGAAGAACATGAACAAAACAATTCATTCACTGAAGGACGTATTAATTCTCTTATGCTCACTTAATTATGTTAGTTTGGATCACCTATTTCTGATAAGAGAAATCTCCTCGATAAATTCCGCAAAAAGCCCCAACTTGATTTAATCATCTAAAAGTAGTTACAATAGTAGTATTCTAGATGATATTTGAACTTGAGATGAGGATAATTTTAAAATATTTTTTTAAAAAAAAAAAGTTGTACTCTTTTGAGACATAGTACACGCGCAGAGCGCGTACCATAAGACTAGTATTGCATGTTAGTCACATGGCATCTTTTTATTTGGGATAACCGAGAAATCCTTGGGACTTTGGGAGTCCGCGACACATGGTTCGAAACTCTGTGGATAATGGGCCCACACTCTACCCTTCTCCACTTAAATTCCAAGCATTTGTTTGAGACATGACTAGAGCCCGTGATGTGTGTCTAACCGACACATCACAAGTTGCGCTCCTACCACTAGACAAAAGCCCTGGGGGCAGAGTCTCATGCCATCTTAAAGGTTTTGTCCAGTCAATACTGTCATGTATATAATGGAAGGAAGGAGTATAAAGATATGAACATTTTAGTCTGTCATTGCTTTTCTTTCCTTAAAGTGTACTCCCTCCGTTTCAAAAAGATTGTCTGGTTTTGATTTGACACAAAGTTTAAGAAAGTAGGGAAGACTTTTGAATCTTGTGGTCTTAAATTAAAAATGTGTTGAATGTACAAAAATAACCTTTAATCTTGTGGTCTTGAACATGCCATGTGGAAAGTTGGAATGAAAGAGTTGCTAAAAAGGAAAGAGGCATTCTTTTTGAAACGGACTAAAAAGGAAAGTAAGACACATTTTGAAATGGAGGGAGTAATATTTACTAGTTGCAATGTTTCTTCTAATGCTATTTTCTGAATTGGCTGTTGTGTAAATTTTTCTCTTAGTCTTTACGAGCATAGCAAATATCACAGGCTATGCATAATTATGTTGAAGGGGAGCCTTGGAGTAACTGGTAAAGTTGCTGCCATGTGACCAGGAGGTCATGGGTTCAAGCCGTGGAAACAGCCTCCGGCAGAAATGCAAGGTAAGGCTGCGTACAACATACCCTTGTGGTTCGGTCCTTCCCCGGACCCCGCGCATAGCGGAATCTTAGTGCACCGTGCTGCCCGTATGCATAATTATGTTCTTGGTAGTCTTGCTACCACATATTACTCTCTTGATATGTATCCATGCGATTCATCTGGAGAAGCCTCAGCTTTTTACCTGCAGGCTATGTGGGAGGACAATAAAGCCGGAACAAAGTGGGTTACTGTCAATCGATGTTACTTTGCACGTGAATTACCACAGTCTGTAGGCCGCCCGTGCTTGGAGAACAATAATGAGGTAAACAACTAATTAAATTTTGTATTCTGTCTTTTGGTGTCCTTGCTATGACTAGGGATAGAAATTCATGATTGTGTGGTCTTTTCTTTTCATCATCATGCATTGTGAATAAATTCAATAACAACTATGCCTTAGTGCCGAACAAGTTGGGGTCGGCTACATGAATCCTCATTCCTTACTGACAATGTTTCTCCATTTAAAATCATCTCAAATCATGTTTCAGCTGATTCGTTCCCCACTTATGGCTCTACATTTTTCTTTGTTTTTAATTATATATTTTGGCTTGTTGAATTTGTGTTCTGAAAGTTTGGTGTATAATTTACCTGGTGAAATTTTGTAAAATTTGCCCAGGGGCATTTCAGGAATGAAAAATTTATCTGCGTAATTCATTCTGTAAAAATCCCGATCCGATGCATATTTCTCTTGTACAATTTATTATGAAAGGATCAGATATCCTACATAACCTCACCCTGCCCAGAAGACACCTTGGTGAAAGGATTGTTTAATCTTGGCTTAAACTGATGGAACTTGGGGAGAGTGATGTATTAGGGAAATAGTGATGTTTTGAGACCGGATGAACTTACTTAAACTAAGAGCCTGCTTGGCTAAGCGGTTTTGAGGCCAAAAGTGTTTTTTTTAGAAAAAGCACCTTTTTTGGTTATTTAAGGTGTTTGGCCAATTAGTAAAACTGCTTTTAAGCCGAAGCAGTTTTTCTGCGGTTGGGGAGAGCTTCTTGAGAAAAGCAGAAGCAGAAGCAGAAATTTATTTTTTTCAAGACAAATATTCCTACCATAAATACATATTTACCAAGTATATGCCTCATTAATCCATTAATTTCTAATTAATAATCCTTTGTTTTATTTTATGTTGTATTTTTGTGCCGGATTTTAATATGTGGAATGATTTTAAATTTTATTTTGGTTGTTCTTTAGTATATTTAAATCACCATGTTGATATTATATCAATATTTACTATTATCTTTGATTTATCTAAGTATTATATTAATTGAAAATTTTAATATGTACTTTAAAATTTTAATTAGATAAAAGTAAAAACTTATTTAAAGTCTTTGACATAGATATTTAAAAGGTTTTGTCTTGAGCCGAGGGTCTCGGAAACAACCGCTCTACCCCTCAAGGTCGAGGTAAGGTCTGCGTACACCCTACCCTCCCTAGACCCCATGTTGTGGGATTTTCACTGGGTGTTGTTGTTGTAAAAGTAAAAACTTATTTAAAGTCTTTGACATAGATATTTAAAATAATCTCTCTAAAATTATCTTAATAGTAAACGTTTATTGATACTTGTCCTTTTTCATAATTTGACACTCAAAAGCACTTTTTAAGAAGATTATCCAAACACAATTTGTTTATCAAAAGCACTTTTCAAATGAATTAACCAAACACAAACTATTTCTCATCAAAAGTACTTTTTCGAACACTTTTAAAAAAACACTTCTCAAAATAAGCAATTTTTAGCTGCTAGGCCAAACAGGCTCTAAGAAGGCGAGAAGAGGGATAGGAGCAGAGAGCGGCGGACTCGAATCACATAAGAATATCTGAAATCTTCTTCCTCCAAGTAATTTGGAATAACATAAGCCTTTACTAGGGGAAATTGCTTAGCAACCAAGTAGGATGGCAGCTCGAAGGATAGGTTGTCCAGCAACTTTCAAAAGATTTCCAACCGGTTGTCAACCAAACTTGCTGTCCATGTTTCAGCACAATAAAATAAAGCATGGATTAACCAAAACACTTTCCACCCTCTGTTTTTTGGTGCCTTGGGCTTGAAAGGAATAGCAGATGCTTCGAAGGAAACTCTTCTCCTATCCACCTTCTGAAATATGGATACTATCTCACAAACATTTGTTGCTGGAGTAACCATCTTACCGTAAATAATTTTGTTTTATTTTTTTAATTTTGTTAGCCCCTTAGGAAGCATTTAGAAGGTCTCGCTATTCAGAATCTCACTCTTTTTTGCTGCAACTTGTATCTTACAGCCTCTACTGGATGC
The DNA here is from genome assembly GCA_034509755.1 of Anisodus tanguticus. Taxonomy (NCBI): domain Eukaryota; kingdom Viridiplantae; phylum Streptophyta; class Magnoliopsida; order Solanales; family Solanaceae; genus Anisodus; species Anisodus tanguticus. Next base: position 30,552,399 of record CM067558.1, read on the forward strand.
ATTTATTAATGAAATTTCAATTTACCTGATAAATGTTTTTTACTGATTAACCTAGAGGCAGACACAAGCATGAATAGACTTGGAAGGGAAATATTCTGAACATTTTTAGGTGTATAGAGTCCTCCTAAAAGACAATATGAACTTATTGAGGTTTATCTTACAGCATGTACTCTGATTGAAAGATTCTTGTCATCTTGTGTTTATACGACTAGACTCGGAAGGAAATTAATTTAAACATTTTCAGGTGTAGAGTTCTCCTAAAAGACAATATTTAACTTTTTGAGGTTTATCCTATATCATGTACTCTGATTGAGAGATTCTAGTGTTCACTGCTGTTCTGTAGCAAGGAGGCTTTTTTTTTTTTTAAATTTGTAAGGAAAAGTGGGCGTTTTTTTGGTTCTTTGTTCTTGACTGCATCTCTAGTGATGCTTTGAAACATTTTTGTCCTACAAGAATCTATTCAACTTATTTATGTTAAACTACTTGAACAAGATATTGAATCATAACAGCGGGTTGCATGCAACTACAATTAATTGATAAAGCTACAAGATCTTGCAGAAAATGTATCACATATAGCACCAACCTGCATCTTTATCTATCCTGCTTCGATATAAATTTAGCATGCAAGAGATAATAGACATTCCATGCTGTAGAACCTTATGTATCACTGCTTGTCCTTTTACAGGTATATTTGTCTACTTATAGTAGCATAGTAATGGCTGGCTTGATACAAGGTCCATGTGAAGTACATCCTCCACAAAAGTTTACTGCAGAAAGTGAGAGGAGAGCTCGCCTAGCAAAAGGGTCTACTGATGTATCACAGCCTCTTTACATATGCAAGTATGTTTTAACATTTTGCATTTTCACTTCTCCTTCTAGCAATGGATCAATTCCTAAATAGTGCATGATACATCATACATTTGCTTCTTCTTCTTGGTTTAACTTAGATTTGAGACATTTACAGTGAGTTGCAATGTGTGTTTGAATCTTAACAGAGCAAGTAGAAATTTAACTTTGATTCATTGTTTCATTAATTGGTGGTTAGATATTAATTGCATCTTCGAAGCTGACTAGGAGTGATTTGATAGCAAACCATTGGATTGCTGGAATCAACTTTGTAGATAAAGTACACTTCATAAATGAGGTTGCTCAAGTGGCAGCAACACTCCACTTCCAACCACAAGGTTGGTAGTTCGAGTCGCCAAGGGTGCAAAGTGCAAAAAGGGCCATTGTTGACTTCTGGGCAGGAGGTTTGCTGGGTGGGATTTAGCATATCGAAAGAAAGGAAGATATCAAACCAGTATTTAGGAAAGCGAGAAGGAAAAAAGCGACGAGGGCTCGCTCACCGAAGCACACACTTTTTTCCACTGAAGTGCAGTTTAATACAAAAATAATAAGTATTAAGTTTGCATAGATAAATAACCAAGAACTCGATAGAAATAACATATTAAGCAAATTTTTCAATTCTTAAATTAGAAAGTAAATAATAGATATTAGAACTAGATAAAAAAAGCTTGATAAAACAAGAGAAACAGATAACAAAAAAAGGTTACAGTAAACTAATAGAGGAGAAGAGAAGAAGAGAAAAACAAATAAAAAAAGAGACGAGAAGAGAACAGAATAGAAACATAGGAGAAAAGAAGAACAAAAAAAAATCGAAAGAAGAAGAGAAAAGGAATAGAAAACAGAGGAGAAAAGAAGAGAAAAAATCGACAAAAGAGGAGAAGAGAAAAGCAAAAAGGAAGATAAGAGAAGAAGAAGAGAACTTACCTTGAAACCCTAGAATTGGAGGAGAAAAGAGCAGCAAAGAAGATGCACAAGTCTGTTGCAATTGTTTTGAAATTGGACCTAAAATTAACCTTATTTCAATTAAATTTCCAAAACTCTAGCTTTTTTCGCAAAAGTAATGCATCATGCCTCGCCTCGCTTCTCGTTTCTTCTGCTGAAGCGAGCGCTTTTCTGATCTCGCCTCACTTCAAGGAATAAAAGCACTTGACCTGTCGCCTTGCCTCGCTTCACGCTTTAAGCGTTGAAGCGTGCACTTTTAATAACACTGTATCAAACACTTCAGATTTTTGAATAAAGAATTGATTAAATGCAGCGGCTTTTTTAATAAATAAATAAGACGCATACAAATCTATAAGCAGTGGCATGTTCGAGATCCCGTAGTTTCAATCTCTTATTTGAAATGTATGTGACTTTGTCAACTTTTTATGCAGATGGATTTATGATGAATCAAAAGGGCTATTTCGTGATGTCTCTTGTTGATAGGGATCAGATGATAATTGTCTGTCTATTGCAACTGCTATTGGCTTGTGGCTTTTATCAGGTAAGTGAGATGTGGCACATCTGATTTTGAGGTTTTAGCTATCTTTCTTTGGTAAAAATGGAAAATAATGGGTCTCTTTATTGCCTGTTTTGCTTCCCCCCCCTCCCTCCTTTATTGGCGCGGGTTGTGTGGGCCAGGGAAAGGTGGGTATGCATGCATTAAATCCAAGGAAATCTATCTGTGGAAAAAAGGGGAAACCTCTAATAACCCAAAACTATGAGCATGTGATAGACATTATTTTGGAGCACTGTATCTTGTTCTAGCAGATGTATGGTCTCGACCTAAATATATAGGTAGATTGCATTTCATAGTAATTTATTCAACTTGCTGTATTAAGTAATGATAATATAATCTATTTATCAAACAGTCACTCGTTTCTGCTGCATCAATCTCATCGTGCTTGTGATATTTTTTATTGCCGCTTATATTTTGTGGGTAAAATAATGTTTTCCTTTCCTTACAAGGATTTACTTCATCATTTTGGGTGCCCTATTAAGTTAAAAGTTTTTGCTTCCTTCATCATTGTGCCCTATTAATCAACCCTTGTACTAAGCTAAAAGTTAAGTATCCTTTTTTATTCAGAAGTCAAATTCATCATATTCCAGTATGAAATATGATTATGATGAAATGGACTTCTGAAAAAAATTAGATGTTCTAAAAGGAAAGAGCACTGCATTTTAAAATGTGCAGAAAATATTTAAAAAGACATGGTCAAGGCTTTTTGCTTATTGGAAAGCGATATGGATGGAGAGAGAATTATATTAATGTTGAAGCTGGTCGAAGGTAGAGAAATAATCAATTTGTAAAAGTTTAAACCTTTTTTCCCAGTGTTAGTAGCTCTCGAAAATTGAAAAAGTGTTATGAGTTTTCTGACTCTTTGTACAACTAAAAGTAGTAGGATAAATTTATACCTTCAACCAAACAAGGTATAAAATTTATCCCAAACTTAATCTTGGGATATCCCACCTTATCCCGCGTACCAAACGACCCCTAAAGGTCCGCTTAGACTAAAAACTGTATAGGTTGCTAAACATGTTATAGTGGGACTAAGGTATTGAGGGGGAGGGGGGTTGTTGGAGGAGAGGCAAAGGAAAGGATACGAGAGGAGGAAAACATGAAAGCTTAAACAGTGACCTAAGATATTTAACTAATACCTATGTTATTGAAATCATATGTTTTCTTACAATATCGCGAATTAGCTCTTCTAGTGTTTTTCATGATTTTAACTTGCTTTTAATTCTAAAATATGCAGCTTGTTGCAGCACTGGCCCCTTGACATTTGTGGAGGAAGTCTCAAATGGTGTACAATATTTAGCTTTAGCTGCGATCTGTATCATTCTTCCAGTAGTTATTTGTGTCCTGTCCCTTCAGTTTTTGTATTCTGTTTTTGTTAGATTATAGCAATCTCAATAGGTGAGAAACCAATCCTTTTATATGCGTAACTGCCATCCCAAGAGAGCAGTAGCTTGAATATCATTCATTCAGCAAAGTATGAAATAAAACTGACCTTGCTTTTGACATCCTAATGTTAGGTATCACAGCTCTCAACTCAGCCCTGTACCAGCGCCTGCATAGGCGCAGACACTGTCAAAAGGCTGTCATTACTCATTAGTAGCGTTGCTTGGATGTCCAGAATAGATTCTATATACAACTTCGTTTCCTTCATATTTTGTTTTTAAGATTTTCCGTCAATTTTATATTCGCTTCTCTTCATAGTCTACAAAATGCTATTTGTACTTGTGATGACATATATAACCAAGTGGTGGAGCCTGTTGAATTGAAGGCCAATGAATTCTTCGTTGTGAGGACTTTCTGGCTTAGAATAAGAAGATTATGGCTTGTCAGGACGAGAAAGTTTGTTGTTTTAAAAGTTATTGAAGGCATGGAACTTATGTCTGCTGGGCTTTTACTGAGCTTGGCCTGCTTTCACAAATTCACCATTTGGTGATTTGGTTCGTTCATATCGAATTCGAAGTGCCATGCTATTATTACTTAGTATTCATATGGCGAAGAAATAATCTTCTTTTTTCTCTCAAATAAAAACCTCATTGGCGCCAAGCGTGATTGGTAATTTCTCCTCCGATCAGGATAAAAGATCCCATTGAAGCGGCTAATCCCATGCATACTGTATGGACATCTGGTGACGAATCGAATACTCGACACCCCCTCCCTCCCTAGTCCGAACTAACTGACCTAAATAGACATAGGTAATAGCCGAAGAGAAAAGTTTCCATTAGGGCTTGCCCTAGAGGCCAGTTAAAGAGCCCGAGTATATTTAGGAGTTTCTTTTACCTGCTGCGCTATTCTCGTCGGAGATGAGCGGGTGGCTGAGTGTAATTGCAAGCTAATTTTGCCATTCAATATTCCATTTTCAATAGAGATATTGATAGTATAGTTAGTTGGTGCTTTGAAGTGTGCTAAGCAGTTCTTGCATGGAGTGACTGTTAAGTATGTTTTTCCATGTTTCCCGCCACATGTTATAAGATTTTTGGCGGAAAAAAAGTCCCTTGTCACATATCCCAGCACCTTCTTAGTGCCGCATCTATAATATTACTGGTAAATAAGTCCGTGCTAATTCAAAATAATATATATATATATATATATATATTAGTTGTCAAATCTAAATAGATTGGATTTCAAATTTTACTCCATTTTGTCATTTAACACTTAAAATTATAGTTTTATCTACTTATCACTGACAGTACTTTTAGTCTTCTAGGATTAGAAGAAAAATTGATCTCTTTATGTGCAGATGTGTAAAAAAATTTAAAACATAGGTTTTTTCTTTGTTTGTCACACAATTTAGACACCGGGCTACCAAACTCCTCACGCATAGAATGCCAAAGGTGGTATTGTTGGGCTTCGTAAAACAAGTTTTTTTTTAAAAAAAAGAATAAAAAGCGCAAAAAAATAATTAGGAAAAACGTAAATGTGAATGTTGATGTAAGAGAGATACCACATCATCTCAAATTACATGTAGAATGCCTTTTCTCAAAAACAAAAAAAGTCTAGCACGTAAAATTGTTTAAGAGTGTTTGCTATTACGGTGCTCTTTTTGGTCTGTTTTAAAGATTTAATTGTTTTCTCTGTGATATTATTGTAGATCTGCTTAGCCTATCGTACTAGTAGACGCAATATTACTTTATAATCCCCTGTCGTTTGATTCCTGATGTTGTGTGTTCTCTCGTATACTTTGTTTATCTTATCTACATGCGTTAGTTATTTCTTCTTTTTTCCAGAATGCTTTATCATGACTTATCCGCTTTTGTTACCATCATTGTCATACTGTTTTAAATTTCTTGTCCGGATCTAACCGTTTCTCTTGATTTGCTTGTATTTATGTTGTGTCTTGAGCCGAGGGTCTTTCAGAAACATCCGCTCTACCTACCAAGGTAGAGGTAAAGTCTGCGTACACTCTATCCTCTCCAGACTCCACGTTGTGAGATTTACTGGTATGTTATTATTGTATTGTTTTCTCTGTGTGCTAATGACTTGCACTTGTAGAAAAAAACCAGATTAAGATTATCTTGAAAAGCGACGAACTCAAACAAAAGAAAAAAGAAATTAGCCGCTTGATCTATCATTTAGTTGGGGTTGTCACGACGAACTAAGAATTGGAAGAGTGGTGGCTCTCATCTGTCTGGACTCTGGACTGACAATAGAAAAAGCAAGCTGGATGTGCATATTCTATTTTGTAATCCGCGCCTTTTTAACCAAGTTGAGGAGATAAAGTGCAGTCAAGCTGACCCCGGTTCATTTCATCTATCGTATACATTGGGAAGTGTGAGGAATATTGGTTAAATTTAACGAGATTTTAGTCTATGTGGTAGTAGTTGCGGTTTTAGATTGAAAGATCTAATTTGCTATATGGAATTTTTGGTTTAGCTTTTGTTGTAGTTTCCGGTAATTGGAGTGTTTGGATTAGTTTTTCATAAAGAATTTCGGAGGACATTTGTGTTAGTTTTGCATACACTAAAGAGAAATCTCTAGTAATTTCGTGGCTCCAAAATTATTTTACAAACTTCAAAACATGACAAATAATAAATAATGCCTCAAATAGGAGGCTTTTCTTTAAATATAGTTATATTACACTAAAACTATATATTATGTTAAGAATTCCTGCTAGCTAGTCTTTACTTACATAGAAGAATAAGATAGATAGAATGAGATTTCAAGGTAAAATATAACAAGAAAGATCAGGATTTGGTTCGAACTACTCGACTGATTCCCACACATTACACACTCGTTCGCCACTTTATTTTGTCTTCCTTAAATTATCCAATCATACAATACTTATTGAATATAAAAAACAAAATACATTTCAAACCCGTCGTAATTTTCAATCATTTCGTGGCTTAAAACATGTTTCCTTTGTTTTAGCATTTTGGAGAACATTTTATTTAAGACTTTTGGAAACCAAAGGTTATAGAAATGGGGATTTTAATTGAAACTAATGTATTCAATTCAAAATTATAGAAGAACATTATGATTTGGTCAAAGTTTTTGGGTAGCTAAAAGTGTTTATTTCACAAAATTCAGGTGTTCGGTCAAATTTTTAGGGGAAAAAAAGTGCTTTCGAATAGCATCAAAAATTGTTTTTTCAAAAGCTAAAACAAGTAGTTTCTTCCCAAAGCGTATTGCCCTAATATTGCAAAGTGTTTTACAAATTGATTAGTTAAACACAAACTTCTATTTCTTAAAAGTACTTTTTTCGAAAACACTTTTAACAAAAAATACTTTTTCGTTTGGGCATCAATAGCAACCGAGTTCATGGAGTGAAATGCCTCAAAAAATCATTTAACATTATTTGAGTATTTTGAAGAGAATTTATTACATTTTGTATTTCAACGTTAATTTCAGCAAGCAAGTCGTTGGTTAAAGAAGTAAAATTCGAAAGTTTGATTAATCAAGCTATTGGTCATATTAATTTTAGGTAGGTTCTATTATTAGATTGTAGAAATACTCCCTCTGTATCAATGTGTTTGTCTTATTTTCGTTTTAATTCATTTAGAAAAAGAATGTTTTCTTTTTAATTTGACAATTTTTTAATTTCAACATTTTACATGATATGTTTAAAATCATAAGATTAAAGAATGTTTTGTCACTTTATACATATTTTTAATTTAAATCATAAGATTTTTTTCTTTAAATTATGTGTCTAGGTTAAACTAACAACAACAATGTAATCACACAAAGTAAGGTTTGGGGAGGAGAGATGGCAGTGGATCCTGGACTCGGTGGATCCAAATCCGTTTTATAGGATATGGATCTTCAAAATTTGGACTCGACGGATCCGAATCGGACTGGATCCGTTTCTAACGAATCGGATTTGGATTTGGATCCTGTATTTGAGATCCGTATCCGATCTGTGGATCCGTTTTTTTAAAATATATAATTTTTAGCGAAAAATAAATAAAAATAGATTGCAGTAAGAAACTAAGAAAGGGAAAAACTCTACTGCATCTCATTTTTTAATGTATCAACGGATCAACAATGTTGATTTTTTAAAATGTATATGTTTATTTAGGTTTTGTTTTGTGCCATGTCCACATACAAAGGGGGTTATTGCAAAGATTTTGATGGATTGTTTGTCTCAATATTCTTTGAAAAACAAAATCTCATCGGTTGTAGTTGATAATTGTACCACTAATGATGCAATGATGATTCTTTTGTTGGAGAAATTGGAAAGTAGGTATCTAAGATATTAAATGTGTCTATTATTTATGTATTGATTATTCTCATTATATTTTAATATTAATTTTTTTCTAACGTGAACCTTCTATTTATTTTTTAATTTCTTTCAAATAAAGGTACTTTGGAGGACATACATGCTTGTTCGACAGTTACTGAAGATTCTGAAGAAGAAGGAGAAGTAGTTAACTGTATTGATATGGTAAATGACATGTTTAATCATAAATATTTATTGAGATGAATTTTTTAGTTATCTCTTTTTAATATGATTGATTCTTTGTTATTTTAGGATGTTGATGACATTGAAACTAGTGACTTCGAAGACTAGTTTATCAAGTTTGGCAGAAGGTTGTATAAGATATTGTTGGCATTTTAAAGAACATTGTTGTAAGATTTAATTTAAAGACCTTTGTAATTGCAGCGTTTCCCGTGAATCATGATGGTATTATTTACTTACTTTGCTTTATCGTCTTTATTTTCTTGTGATGCTAAAACTTCGTTCAGTATTTTGGAAGAATGGTGATATGTTTGTGTAGGTTGATTGAATGAACTCAAGCATTTTTTTTCAATCAGATTGAGTTTTATTTTGTCAAAAAAGTTTCAACAGGTTGATCCAGATCCGATCCTTGAACCCGGTGAATCCGGATCTGAATCTAATTTTATGAATCCGATGAATCTGGATATAGATATGAAAAATAAATCTAAATTTAAATCTAGTAAGATAAGGTCCATATTCGATCTGTTGCCATTTTTAATGCGTAGGATATAGGTTAAGCATTGAAAAACTTCAAGAAAACCCACAATAATGAAAAATAAATTAAGAGCGTGTACCGTAGGAAGTCAACAGAGAAAGGCGAAACTAGGTAGAAACGCAAAGGGTGGGGGTTGGGAGGCAAGTCAAAAAGAAAGACCAGAGTCTTGTAATAGTATTATTTTATGTGAAAAGAACAAAATTGGATTCTATTTTAGTAAAAGCAAAGGCAAAATCAAAAACTCAATCTCCCATTTGTCCAATTAGTACTTTCTTTGTGGAGGAAAAGCGACTGGGGTCCTCCGTCTTTGCTTTTCCTCTAACGCCACAAATGTTTCAATTTGGAGAGTGCAAAGACTAGCCCATTGTCTGCTTCCTTCGCCAACAACCAATTAAGGTGATTGTACTATTCAAAGTGTTGTGTTGATCTATTTTGCTCTTTGTTTTGGAATATGACAACTGTAGTTGTATTGTAGTTTAATCTAGTGTTCTCTTAGGTTGGGGATGTTAGAATTGTGAGATATAATCAGATTCAAAATATACGAACTTGCAGTAAATATGTATGTATACTGGTACTGGTGGATCATGTAGCAAACATGCAACTCAATTTGCCTTCTGTTCCATTTTCTTTCCCTAGCAAGCAACACAATTTGAGACAATCCTAGCCCAAAAAGAGAGTAAATAAGTTTTTCTTTCAAAGGTTTTTTGGTAAGCAAATAGAGGTGAATGTGAGTTCCTTCAAGGACATCTGATAAGAAATAGATGTGAATGTTGCAGGGGCGGCTCAATAAAATAGCTTATCCATATTTAGAAGATGCTTTAGATTTATTTAGAATGTGTGACATACTAGGAGATACAGGATTATAAACGAAGTTTACGGGGCAAGGTGAGAGCGGCCTCCGTGGAGGACAAGATGAGGGAACTGAGACTGAGATGATTCTGACACGTGAAGAGGAGGTGCGAGGATGTGTCAGTGAGGAGGTGTGAGCGGTTGACTATAACAGGAATTAGGAGACATGGAGATAAGCCAAAGAAGAACTGTGGGGAGGTGATTAGAGAGGACATGACACAACTTCAACTGACCGAAGACATGATCTTAGATAGGAAGGTATGGAGGTCGAAGATTAGGGTAGAAGGTTAGTAGGTAGCCGAGTGTTGTCGCACTTTGTGTGGGAGAGGCAAAGGGCTAGCCTCATCCTCTCTTATTCTTCTTTTTAATAATATTATTTAGTTATTGCATAGTTTCTTATTCTTCAATGTGTATTACTATCTGTTGTTGCACTTGTCTTGTATCTTGCTATTTTGTTTTATTTTTCGTACAATCCTGCGTTGGATACATTTCTTTTGAGCCGAGTGTCTATCAAAAACAAAGGTAGGGGTAAGATCTATATACATCCTACCTTCCCCAGACTCCACTTGTGGGATTACACTGCACATGTTGTTGCTTTAGATTTATTTAGTAAATTTTGTATATATTTTATTTGATGTTTATTTTTATAGCTTTTAGAATACAAGGTAGTTAATTATATTTTAATAATCAATTTCCTTTTTTCAATTGACGATATAGCCAATTCATGTAACCTTTCGTGAGACGTTGATCTTAAGTAAGGTCTTACTGACTTTAGTTTTGAAAACTTTTTTCAATTGGGGCATTTGTTATCAAAATTATTCTATAAACAATAGAAACATTTAAAAATAGAATTAAGACTTTACATGATTGAATATACCAATTAGAGTATCATTTTCTACTTGTATTTCTCCTATCACTTTTAGTTCCAAAATAGGTTAAATCCACCATCATCATTGTGACTATTATGCTTTAAATGCATTCAAGGTTAAGAAATTGCCTTTTTAATTCGAATCATTTATAATCTAATTAGTTTGAGCTTGAAAAATGTCTAAGAGGGCACTCAAAGAATTGAAGAATATCTTACAAAGCCGAAGTACAAACAAGATTGATTCAAGTTGAAGTGAATTAGACAAACTTAAGAAGTAGGAAGTAATTGCAAATTTAATTGCCTACAACTTTCAACCATAATTACATCAATCATATTTTAAAAAGTTGCATAAGCTTTGATATATGCTCGTAATGATTGGTAGATGTTATCTAAATATCAAGTGACAATATTTTGTTGTTTAGCTCAACTCCTTGCCTTGTTCGGGTGTTTTTACAAGATGATCTTCCAATGTTTAGTTTCACAAATTATTGGGAGTGCTCACCTATACCAATTCCTTTGATCTGGATTGTCAGTCTGTAAGATCATATGGCAACTGGTATAGCTTCAGGAAGCGGACAGTTACATTTGAGGGAGCCTGTCTATCGGAGGAATAGCTATGGAAAAGCTCACTGTCATTCCAATGTGATCCTGAATGGCATGCAAAACCAAATCCATTGGTATGTATTAGGATGGTGCTTCTTCACCTATCTCTCCTTCTCTCTCTATTTTTCCCTGGTATATTATCTTCTTTCTAGTGCCCCTCCTCCTCTCTTCTCGGCAAACAACTGTCAAAATGTTTTATTTTGGAGTTCTTAAGATGTTACTTCCTCCGTCCCAATTTATGTGATATAGTTTGACTCGGCACGGAATTTAAGAAATAAAGGAATACTTTTGAATCTTGTGGTCTAAAACAAGTCAAAGATATTTGTGTGGTTATAGATCATCTCGTTAAGCGTAAAAGGTAAAGGTTAAAGTTAAATTGTTGCAAAATAAGGAAATGTATCATTCTTTTTGAGACAGACTAAAATGGAAAGTGTATCACATAAATTGAGACAGAGGGAGTATTACATACCAATTTGTAATGGTGATAGGCATTCATGTGTTGTCTGTAGGACTATTTATCCTCAAATGAGAACTTACTGAAAAGGAATCTTTGTTTACGTGTTTAGAGGTAAACCAGTAATATCTTTTTTCATGAGGTGACAGAATCCTAAATGTGCTGTTTTTTCGAGTCATTTCCTGATTCATTAGAAAAGAGAAAGGTTATTATGTCCATTTTCTGGTGGTAATGTGCTAATTAATTTCCAGGTCTTCTTGGATTTCCAAACTCTTGCAAGTTCATAGAAGTAACTATTCACAATGTCAAGTGAAATCAAACTGGAAGTCACACAGAGGAACAATCAAATCATGCCAGAGAGAAGGCTCAACTAGGTATTTCGATTTTGCTGTGATTGGTAGTGGAATTGCTGGCCTTCGTTATGCTCTTGAGGTTGCCAAACATGGAACTGTGGCTGTGATAACCAAGGCGGAGCCTCATGAGAGTAACACTAACTATGCTCAAGGTGGTGTAAGTGCTGTGCTTTGCCCTACTGACTCAGTGGAGAGCCACATGCAAGATACAATTGTTGCAGGTGCTTACCTCTGTGATGAGGAGACTGTTAGAGTAAGTTCACAGAATATTATAGTCTCTTCAGTTCCGTGAAACAGTTGTCCTTTTTCAGTTTTTTCTCTTTGGAGACCATTTCCCTTTACTTCTCCAATTTTTTTCCCAGACTAGTTGGTTGGATGAATAGGAAAGTTCTCCATCTATCTTTCAGGTTGAAACCAAAGGAACTTTCTGTTTAGAACCAAAAACTGGAATTGCGTAAGAGCAATGGGGTAAGAGAAACCAATGTTTGGTAATATGGAAGATTTCCGCTGATGTATGTAGTACTCCTATTCTTCATGGTTCAAATCGTTGACTTCTGTATTTGAACATTTGGAGAAGAAAGTCTGAAGATGACATGCAAGAAGGAAGAAATAAGAATAAGACTGGAAATGTACTTGTGTTGTCTTCGTTTTGATTGTGGGATTTCATTTAGTTTGTACCATAGTACTGTGGTTTTTTTTAATGAGGACACAGAAAGGTATCATTGACGCTTCCCTAAATCAGCACCAATTTTTTAAGGGTCACCACTTAGTTTGCTCTATGCTATTTTCATTTGTCTCTGTAAATGTATACTGGCTTCAAGGAAGTTTTGTCTTGTTCTTTTTTGATGGGACATCACAGCTGATATCTTCTTCTCAGTTGGGAAAAACTTGGTCCATATGGTTGTGTTTTTTATGCAATCAATGTTCTAAATGAAATTTACAAGATGACTGATTTATTACTCCAATATTTTGTTTTTTAGTTTACTCTTTTAAAATCTTCATTTTTAAGTGTATCTCCTTTCTCCAGGTTGTGTGTACTGAAGGACCCGAGAGAATTAGAGAACTGATCGCTATGGGTGCTTCTTTCGATCACGGGGAGGATGGAAATCTGCATCTAGCCAGGGAAGGGGGCCACTCACATCGTCGAATTGTCCATGCTGCTGATATGACAGGCAGAGAGATAGAAAGGGCCCTATTAGAGGCAGTTGTCAAGGACCCTAATATATATGTGTTTCAACACCATTTTGCTATAGATTTGTTGACCACGCAGGTAAGTTTGTTCTTTTATAGCAACTGTTTGCATTGGTTATTATTGAAAAAAATAAATCTGCTCTAGTATCGATTTGGTCCAAAATGAAGGGTTGTTGCTCTAATAAGATCAAACTTGGCATTATTCTTTTGCTTATGTTGTTTGTACAAATATTGCATTTTGCACTTGCTTATATTTACTAATGTTAATTTGTATGCCAAACACAGGATGGTTTTGACATAGTTTGCCATGGCGTTGATACTATAAACACGGAAACACATGAGGTAAGTAACTGTTGCTTTCGCTTATGTTGACCTCCATGATTTAAAGGTATCCTCAAAATGATATAAATTGATTTCTTAGGCTTCTGCCCTCTTACTTTGAGTTTGTAGGTCATAAGATTCATTTCAAAAGTGACTCTGCTGGCATCAGGTGGAGCTGGGCATATATATCCAAGTACTACTAATCCGCTGGTATGGGTTTCAATATCTATCCTTTCCTCCAAAGTGTTGTTAGTTATAGTAATGTCACTCCTTATAAACAGTGATATGGAGGGATAAGGTGGGAAAGGGAATCCCTTCCTTGGTGCGGGGTGGCTAATAGTTACTTTTATACCATATGACTAGTGTACTTTTGCACTTAATTGTTGGTGATAAGCTTGGACACAGTATCTTTTGTAACTCATAAGGATCTTATCAATTGACATTGATGCAAACAAGATTCCATAGAGTATTAATTTTCTACGATACAGCAATTGCATGTTCAGCTAATTTGCAATTTGAAATAAGAGCTCACTACCCCAAATGCTGAAAAATAAAATAAGTGGAAAAGAAAAAAACGGATGATCGCTTGGAAGTGTGTAATCTTATCTCGTATGTGATGAAGGTGATGAATTCTTCTATACATCAATAAATTATGTACAATAAAAGCAAGACACATTGTTCAAAGTTGTACTAACCTGGATTAGGCATCTGCTATGGCGCTGCTCTGCTCATTATCAATTTCTTTTCTTTTTTTGGAGCAACTAATTGGTGGTGGGGCCAGTTTGACCATTTTGTGACTTTATTGATGAACAGAAAAATTTAACTTTGTCGAGTGTGGACATGTTTAAAGTTCTAATTCATATTGATATGATGGTTGTAGGTTGCCACTGGAGATGGAATGGCTATGGCTCATCGAGCGCAAGCTGTAATTTCCAACATGGAGTAAGTAATCCAGAGCGTTGCATTCTTGTTATAGAATATTTCTGCCTCTGCTTTAATGAGCTGTGTTGTAAAATTTGCTAATCTAGATTTCATCCATCTTTTGCCTTCTTGATTTCTGCATCTTGTTCTGCAATTCATTCGGAATTTGAGCTCTCGACTAAATATACAAGGGTGTGTTCAAAATGTTGTGCGGGATGACACTGGATATGCAACTTGAATTTTTCAGGTTAAAGGCATCGGATTTTCTTCATTGGGGGATTAATTGATGTAAAAATTATTTCTAGACTAGCAGTTGACTATGAAGTATCCCCGAAGGTTGCATTAGTAATTACAATTGTCTGCCTCGTTCTCAGGTTTGTGCAATTCCACCCGACTGCCTTGGCTGATGAAGGCCTTCCCATCAGACCATCAAATACGAGAGAGAATGCTTTTCTGATAACTGAAGCTGTCAGAGGTGATGGAGGCATCCTTTACAACTTAGATATGGAGAGATTTATGCCATCTTATGATGAAAGAGCAGAGCTTGCCCCGAGAGATGTGGTAGCAAGAAGTATAGATGACCAGCTCAAAAAGCGTGGCGAAGAGTATGTACTTCTTGATATCAGTCACAAACCCAAAGAGAAGGTTCTTTCTCATTTTCCTAATATAGCTGCTGAGTGTCTCCGCTATGGGTTAGACATAACACAGCAAACGATTCCGGTGGTTCCCGCTGCTCACTACATGTGTGGTGGAGTCCGTGCTGGGCTCGAGGGTGAGACTAATGTACGAGGTCTTTATGTGGCAGGTGAAGTTGCATGTACTGGTTTGCATGGTGCGAATCGACTTGCTAGCAACTCATTGGCTGAAGCACTAGTGTTTGCACGAAGAGCTGTAAAGCCTTCAATTGATCACATGAACGTGTCTAAAATTAATCACGGTGCTTCAAGTTGGTGGGCCCGGCCTGTAGCCCCCGTGTTACTAGGAGATACCATACTTAACAAAGTCATTCGTCAGACAAGGGAAGTGAGGAAAGAACTGCAATCAATCATGTGGGAGTATGTTGGAATTGTTAGGTCTACCTCAAGACTAACCCTTGCAGAGAAGAGAATCAACGAGTTGGAATTGAAATGGGAAACTTACTTATTTCAGCATGGCTGGGAACCAACCATGGTTGGCTTAGAGGCTTGTGAGATGAGGAATCTCTTTTGTTGTGCCAAACTGGTAGTTAGCAGTGCTCTGTCCCGACACGAGAGTCGCGGGCTTCATTACACCATTGATTTTCCTCACGTCGAGGAAAGCAAGAGGTTGCCAACGGTCATTTTTCCATCACAGCTAAATAGCTCATGGAGCTCTCGGCAATTACACAGGAAGCAGATATGTTAGATACTCTCACCTATTTGCCATTCTTCCTGGCAAAACTTCTCAAGTGCAGGGCATGATTAGTTCTTAGGTAAAGAAAATGCTAATGGGTTATTGTCATTCTTCTTGCCATTACTTTTGGAGCAGGGCAAAATCATTCTTTGGTGAAGTATTACTTATATCTTATACTTTTATATAACTATAATAGAAGTCAGAACAAACTTCTCGTACTTTGTTTTTCTTGTGATTATGCTTTGTCTTGAGTCGAGTGTCTCCCGGAAACAGTCGCTCTACCTACCAAGGTGGAGTTAAGGTCTGCGTACACTTTACCCTTCTCAGACCCCACGTTGTGGATTTCACTGAATATGTTGTTGTTGTTGTTGTTGTAATAGAAGTCAGAACAGAGGAGCTTCAGGTCAATATGCTTGCTTGGCTCACCAAGTTTAATTTCAGGCGACTGCAAATTAATCACAAATAAAATATATTGAAACATAGATTTTATTGATGAATATTGTGGGTAAAATATCTGTTTAATCCCTTGATTCTATTTCTCCATAATTTGGGGGCCGTTAGTAGCATATTTCGAACGTAGGAAGACCTCCTTGTGATGTCTTTGATCTCCAAGAATGTCGGACAATTTGATAAAGACGGTATTTGTTGCCTTGATCTCTTTGTGAATATCCCAGGGATTTATGAGATTTTCGAGCTGTCTTGAAAGACAATATTTGATGATCTCTTATGAATACCCAAAAGTAATGGGATATTCGAGATACATTTCAAGGAATATGTGCCTCTTTATATAGGCGTTTTGAGCTAGGGATTATGGTAGAGTAGCTTTCAAGAAACTCTGACAGACCTTAGATTTTGAAGATGGATTGAACTTGTCTTGTAGAGTTTCACAAATTTTCGATGTCTACAAATGCTGCCTACTTCAAGGCTTGTCGGGGTGTAGGCTTGCGAAACTTGAAGACGAGACTTGGAAGTATCCATAAAAATGGAGCTTCCATCTTTCACTGCGGATTTGATTTGTGAGAGAAGAGATGAAGGACATATATGGTCCCACTGCGTGTGCCAATTTGTTTGCAACAAATTTTAAGTGATAGAAATTGATTGCAAATTAATCACAAATAAAATATGTTGAAACATATATTTTATTGATGAATATTGTGGGTACAAGATCTTTTTAATCCCTTGATTCTTCTCTCCTATTTTTCTTCTCCGTAATTTGAGGGTCGTTAGTGGCGTATTTCTCGAACGTAAGATGATTTGGATGTGAACTTTCTTCGGGTGTATTTGATCTCCAAGAACGCTAGGACAACACTTCGAGTTGATCTTGACGAAGAGCGTCCCTTGATCTTTGCGGCTTTGAGAAAGACAGTTTTTGATGCCTATCATGCCTTGATCTCTTTATGAATATCCCATGAATTTGTGGAATTTTCTAGATGTCTTGAAAGACAATATTTGATGTGCCCCTTTACATAGGTGTGAACTAGGGTTTAGGATAGAGTAGCCTCCAAGAAATCCTAACATACCTTAAAGTTTGAAGATGGATTGAACTCGTCTCGTAGAATTTCGCAAATTTTCGATGTCTACGGGTCCCTTTGTTAATAATTATGCATTCTTTCTGCATTGTTTACTTGTACTGTAAGATTTAGAACTTAACACTGGGCTTTTAATGAAAACGCACCAGTTATCTTTCTAGAAGGGAATGTGTTAATTTCGCAAGGCAGCTACTTTTACATCGCCATTTAAGGCGCAATACTTTTTAAGTTTTTTTTTGTATCTGTAGCAAGTAGGGGTGTTAATGGTACGATTTTGGCGGTTATTTTATAAAATTTATATCATATCGATCTTTCGATTATTTTATTTTGTATAATTAAAATTAAATTTTTCGAAACCGTCCCATCATCTCGGTTTCTCTTCGGTATCGGTACAATTCGGTCAATTTTTGATTAATTTATAAAAAAACATCATGTAAAAGCCACAAATAGAAGTTAGAACATGATACCATGCGTACTTCTATCGGATTTTGGCAAAAATTCGCTAGACATTTCATTGTTTAAAAGGTGATGAATCAAGAAAACATGAAACATAAAAGAAATTCATCCCACTATTTTATAGTAGTGTAAAATAATACTATTAAATAAAGATAAATACTTAGACCACACGAGCTGGAAGTAATCAATCAAGATGGGACGCAAGAACAAGGTCTACTAAGATTAGGTATCCAATAAAAGAAATTTAAATCATACAAGAGGAAATATATCTAATAAACGTTGTAGCTTGCTACTCAAGATCGTTGGAATACCTTGTAACTTAATGATTACTACTCGCGAGGTGCTAGAACTAAATTAGTTTCAACAGGAGTAGCATAATAGGTTTCGGAGTTGGGACTTTGAGTGTTAATTACATGTTGCCGACTTGTGGTTATTTCCATCATCCCAAGCCCAAGCCCAAGGCAAAAATTTTAATGTTTCATTATTTTTAAACCTAATATATAAAATATATTTTACGCATATAAATTTATTCGATACGGTTCGGTATTTTTTCAATTTATTTTTATAAGATTAAAACCTACCCGATTATTCGGTACGGTTAGTAATTTATATAAAAACCATCGATTTTATTAAAAAAAACTTAATAATCGGTTCTATACGGTTCGATTTGGTCGATTAAGTCGATTTTTACAAAACCATTGACACCCCTAATAGCAAGTATGGTCGAAATTTAGAAAAACTGATATCCTCAGCTTCTTTTTCATAGTGTTTCCGAATTTATATCAATTGAAGTCCAGCTTCGTTTTACGTTGCCATTTAAGGCGCAATTACTTTTTTTTGTAGTCCTACTCAATATAGGCAAACTTTAAAAACCGACCTCCTCCGTTTTTTTTTTCATAGTATTTTTGAATTTATAGCAATTGAAATATAATGCTTTGAAGAAGTGAGTCTTGAATTTCAAATATGAAAAGTGAGGGTAAATAATGTGGGTGTTATTGGCAAAGCTTGGAAAGTTGGCAAATCACCATTATCGCAAGCTTGAAGAATTGAGTTTTGAATTTCGATGTGTGTTTAAATCAAGTTGGTGTCATTGTAAAAAACCTAAAGATAATGGCAAAGGACTATGTTGCAAGTTTGAAGAAGTGAATTTTGAACATGAAGATTGAGTTTAAGGTGTTGTTGGAAAAGTTTGGAAGTATTGGTAAGGATGAAGATTGATAGTTCAAACTTCAGAAAAATAATTTTTAATTTCGAATATATATGTCTGTAATTTTAATGGACAATTCGCACAAATGTCCCTCTTTTAGGGTGGTCTTCAATTTTTGCCCCTCAAATTGAAAATCTTCAATTTTTTCCCTTCGCCTAAAAACTCTTGAGTTCTGGGATCGAACCCCAACTCAGTAAAAAAAAAAAAAATCACAAGGTAGAGTTTAAACTATGTCTTGCAAATTCTTTTTAAAATTTTCACTGAGCGGGAGTTCGAACCCTAGATCTCGGGGTATTTTCAGCCATTTTTTTAAGTGAAAGACAAATATTAAAGACCAACAATTTGAGCGGCAAAAATTAAAGACCAGTGTCTTCGAAGGACAGTCCGCGGGAAAAAGTGAATTTTAAGCATACATATTAGAAGTTTGGTCTAGGCAATTAGGCCCAATTGTCGAAAGTTTGGTCAAACTCTGCCTAACTTCATACAGCAGTTTTTGCAACTTTAATCCCGTATGTTTGAAATTATTTATAGAAGAGTTAAACTTACAAAATTTATGAACTTTAATCATAGCTTAAATGGTTGATCCCGGAATCGGCACCCTATGGCCGGTAATGGCAAGAAATAACCTAGCTTTTTCTTATTAGCACGTTTTAGCCCAATTTGTCAAATTTTAAGTTAAAAATTCGGCACTCTTAAATGCAGATGTTATTTTATGGGAATTCAATCCATTCTAAAATTCTTCAATTTGTCACTCTTCAAAGCTAGTCGTTTTCCTGCCAATTATGGATAAGAAAGTTAGATAAAAATGAGCAAAAAATTCAAAGAGATAATTTCAATCCTTCCCAAACGAGAAAACTCAAACTCAAACCCCTATCCTTCCTATTTTCTAACAAAAGGAATTTTATCGATCAAGTCTTTAAAAGTGGCAGATTTCAAGTTTCTTTTTCTTCTCTCTTAAGAAAATTGGAATGGTACTTTTGTGATGGTGATATGGGCAGCGAATGTGTGAAAATTGGGGGGATGAGTATTTGAGGGCCGCATATTTATGTATATTCCTATATATCTATGTATTCCACCTATATATTTATGTATATCTTTCATGTATATCAGTGTATATCCATGAAAATTTGTGTCATATACAATGATATACACAATACACACGTGATATGCATTGCCACGGCAACGCTTTTCAGATCTGAATTTTGACTCCAAGATAGTATAAATCACTTTAATCTTCCAATGAATTCCAACCATACCCATTCAAAATACGTATTTTGTTGGAAATTAGCCTTTGGCGGGAGTTGCGACCGACCAACTTTAACGGCTTAAACACTAGTGTTACGTATGTTGGAGAATCAGGTTCTTCACACATGCATGATGTACTAAGTACGTAGATAACCGTAGGGCGAAGAATCGTCAAATTTCATTGAGAAATGAAAGAGATATTATTGGTTCACGAAGTAAGGTGTTTGAAGCATGGAAAAGTGTGGTGTGTGATCAATTCTCCCTCATCGGTAGAGGAAGAAAGAATTGTTGTGTATATAATACTCGAAATTGGTTTGGGGTTTGGGACCCCAAGGGGTATCCCATGTGTTTAAAGGAGGGAAGACCTAGATGTGCTTCGGTTCAAGGAAAGACCACACGCGTGCCGCCGCCGCCGCCCGCCCGGTTCCGAGTTCCGTGTTCTCGTGGGCTGTGGGCTGTGGGATGTGGGCCTTCTGATATTATCTTTTTGGGACAGAAAACTTTGCCAGAAGTACAGTTTGATCCCTGAATTCTTTCAGATGTACAGTTCGGTCCCTGAAGTTTCAAGATGTACAGTTTGGTTCCTGAAATTTTTCAGAAAGGCAGAATTTCGACGGTCCAGAACAGAAACGTCCATCACTCAATTCAACCATTTATTTTGGCCAATCCGTTGGCAATTTTCTCCATTTATGTGGTGGCTTTACTACCTCCATAATGGTCATTATTTGGCCAATAATGGCAGTTATGGAGGCAGTCAAACAGTCCCTCTTCCTCCTATATAAACACCCCTTACACCATTGTTGAGGCACACTTGATATACACGAAATTACACAAAGCAGAAAGCAAAGCAGTTTCTTCCTAAATCTTCCAAGCATCATTTCGTTATTCAATATTCTTCACGGTAGCTTTTGAGTTTTCTTTGCTCAATAGTTCCATTGCTGTTTTATCTTGGGAGACGAATTGTCCGGGACGTATAAAGGATACATACGGGGCAATATTGTCTTAAGGACATGAGTGCCACACTCGACTCGGCAAAAACCGCTTTCCAGTTTTCTTGTTCAACAAAATAGTAATTTCGGTTTTTGTTGTTATATTGTAATTTTCAGTTTTATAGTTGAATTGTAATTTCAATTCTTACATACGCAGTTACTTGTAATTTCCGTTCCTGCAATCCTTGTAAACTCCAACAACTTAAGACAATATTTTGCTTACGGTAACTGCAATAACATGGCTGGAAATATGACCGATGTTGCTTGCACTCTGCTGCTTTGCCTCTCGAGGCAATGTTCTTTGCCTTCCCCGCCACCGCCCAAGGCGAGTAACTCCGCCGCTTCCGCTCGCCGCCGCTGCTGCTGCTGCTCTGTTCAAGGCGTAACACCGCTTTGCCTTCCCTGATTGTTGGAGCTCCACCCTCTTCATCACACCACCATGATCGCCCTGAAAAATTCATGGGATCGAGAATTCAAAAGATGGCGCAAAAGATCTTGTTTTACTTAACAAGATTATGGGCATGGCCCGGTTCCTTACGGAAGATCCTCCACAAGCTGGAGATGAAATGGACTCTTCGCCCAATGAAACGGGTGAAGGGGCCTTGGTATCCATGTCATTAATGGCATGAAGATGGTTCGTGACGCATGGAATCATAGCGATTTCATGTGCAAGAATTATATCCGAATCGCTTGCGACCCTCTCTACACGGTCTATTGCACCGTTGGCACCGCCAAAGAGCGTGGGAAAAGCGCAAAAGAAGTACAACGCACAAGATGCGGGTACTAAGAAGTTCATCGTTGGGAAATTTCTAAAATTCCAAATGGTGGACGAAGTAAGACGATGATGTCCCAAGTCCAGAATTCCAAATGATTTTACATCACCTGGATTTGGAAGGACCGAAACCAAATGAGCGAGTTTTTGGTTGCATCGCGATTGAAAAGTTACCTCCTTCATGGAATGAGTTTATGAGTTACTTGAAACTCAAGACAAAGGAGATGACCTTTGAAGAGCTTGTTATCAACCGCAAATCCAAGAAGATAATAAGAAGACCTTGCCAAAGGGTAGACAACATGCTTTGAGGCAAAGGCGAATCTGGCCGAGGCCAAAGGGAACTCAAGCAAGAAGCGGAAGTTCCGAAAGACGGCAAAGCCCCGCGCAGCGAGAGATGTTCGGAGGTAATTGTCATCACTTTGTGGGAAACCTGGTCATAGGATCAAGGAATGCCGCAAGCTCAAGACTGAGCAACAACAGAAAGCCAAGTCAAAAGGCAAGGCTCAAGCAAACGTCGTCAAGGACACGCTCCTGGATGACATGATCGAGGAATTCTCTGCAGTGGTGCTAGAAGCCAACTTGGTGGAGAATCCGATGCAGTGGTGGGTGGACACAGGTGCAACAAGACACATCTGTTCCAACAAAGATGCCTTCTCCACGTACACTCCGGTCTCCGACAAGAAGCTGTTCATGGGCAACAACGCTTCCTCGGACGTGCTAGGGGTTGGAAAGGTGGTCCTGAAGATGACTTCCGGCAAGGAACTCACTCGAAGGAAGTGATGCACGTCCCGGATATTAGAAGAAATCTAGTTTACGGACCTTTATTGGTTAATCTTTGGTTTTAGGCTAGTGTTTGAATCAAATAAATTTGTACTCACTAAAAATGGCACATTTGTCGGGAGGGGCTTCGTCTGTGAAGGCCTCTTCAAAGTGAATGCCATGTCTGTATTGCGTCAAGGAAATAAAGTTGAGTCTTCTTCTTATTTGCTTGAGTCTTCTAATTTATGGCATCATAGATTAGGACACGTAAACTACAAGTCTATTCAAAGGTGGTAAAGATGGAGTTGTTGCCTTCTATCGACATAAACCCTCAACATAAGTGTGAGGTGTGCGTAGAGGCAAAACTCACCAAGCTTCCTTTTCGATCCGTCGAAAGGAATACCGCTCCTCTAGAACTTATTCACATAGATATATGTGATTTGAAGTTTGCACAAACTAGAGGGGGGAACAAGTACTTTGTGACATTTATAGATGATAGCACAAGGTATTGTTACCTTTACTTGTTGAAAAGTAAGGATGAAGCCTTTGAAGCGTTCCGACGTTACAAAGCAGAAGTTGAGAATCAACTTAGCCTACGGATTAAATCCATTCGTAGTGATAGAGGGGGAGAATATGTAGCGCCTTTTGAGGAATATTGTGCCCCAAGAAGGCATTATTCATCAAACGACGGCTCCATACTCACCTCAATCAAACGGTGTGGCGGAACGTAAGAACCGCACATTAAAGGAAATGATGAATGCCTTGCTTATCAATTCCGGACTTCCCCAAAACATGTGGGGAGAAGCCGTCCTTACCGCTAATACGATTACGAACAGAGTCCCACATAAGGGTAAGGACAAAACTCCATATGAATCATGGAAAGGAAATAAACCCACCTACAAGTATTTTAAGGTGTGGGGTTGTACGGCAAAGGTTGAAGTACCTAAGCCAAAGCGAGGTCAAGATTGGGCCTAAGACCGTAGATTGCATATTCATCGGATATGCAAATAACGATAGTGCTTATCGCTTCTTAGTGCATAAGTCGGATATTCCGAGATATCCACCAGGGTACAATAATGGAATCAAGGAATGCTCTATTCTTTGAAAGTACCTTTCCTAGAAAGGAGAAAGACATAACCTCTCGCAAG
The DNA here is from genome assembly GCA_034509755.1 of Anisodus tanguticus. NCBI lineage: Eukaryota > Viridiplantae > Streptophyta > Magnoliopsida > Solanales > Solanaceae > Anisodus > Anisodus tanguticus. The sequence continues at coordinate 30,576,207 of CM067558.1, forward strand.
CGAAGTTATGCACAAAGCTCTCAAGAACCGGGAGTCCTTGACTGCCGGATCTAAATGGTTCGGATCTAGCGAATCTCGAGGTGGGTGAACATCCGGAATCTAGTGTTCCGATTCTCGAACTTGGAGACTCCGAGAGATGGATCTAAGGCGAAGTAAAAGGGCCGGGAAGGATAAATCCTTCGGTCCCGACTTTGTAGCTTATATGGTTAATGATGAACCAAGGACAATTTCTCGGGCGTTGTCAACTCCGGAAGCACCGCTGCGGAAAGAAGCTATTGAGAGTGAAATAAGCTCCATTCTCGCATAACCATACTTGGGAGTTGGTTGATCTTCCTCCGGAAATAAACCGTTGGGTTGTAAATGGATACTCAAACGGAAATACAAGGCGGATGGGTCTATAGACAAGTACAAGGCCAGGTTGGTAGTCAAGGGCTATCGACGACGACGAAGGCTTTGACTACTTTGACACATACTCTCCGGTATCCGGATGACATCCATACGGGTATTTATTGCGATCGCAGCTTTGCGTGACCTTGAGATACACCGGATGGATGTTAAGACGACCTTCCTAAACGGTGATTTGGAAGAAGAAATTTATATGGACCAACCCGAGGGGTACGTGGTTCAAGGGCAAAGAGAAGAAAGTCCGTCGACTTATCAAATCTCTGTACGGGTTGAAACAAGCCCCGAAACAATGGCACGAAAAATTTGATAGTACTCTACTATCGAAGGGGTTCGCCATTAATGAGTGTGATAAATGTGTTTACACGAACGGTAACTCTGACTCATTTGTTATGATATGCCCGTATGTAGACGATATGTTGATCACGGGGAAGGTCCTAGGGTAATCCTAGAGACTAAGAACATGTTGAAACAATGCTTCGACATGAAAGATATGGGTATCGCAGATGTCATCCTAGGGATTAAAATCTCTAAGACGTCCGACGGATTTGGTCTTATCTCGGTCTCACTACATCGAGGATGTTTTGAGAAAGTTCAAGATGTTAGACAGTTCTCCGATAGCGTCACCAATGGATACAAATCAAAAGCTTGATAAAAATCTTGGTGCACCCTGTATACCGGGAGCGATATGCACGGGTGATCGGTAGTTTGATGTATATCACAAAGCGCACCCGACCCGACATTGCTTATGCGGTCAATAAGTTGGCTAGGTTCACCCGTAATCCAAGTGATAATCACCGGAAGGCGTTGAATCGGGTATTACAATACCGAAATACACGTTAAATTTCGGGTTGCACTATTCGAGATATCCAATTTGTACTAGAGGGGTACGGTGATGCAACCGGATATCGATATAGAGAACACCAAGTCCACCGGTGGGTATATATTTACAATTGGTGGTGGGGGCCGTGGCTTGGAAATCCTCTAAGCAAACTTGCATCGCCCGGTCCACGATGGAATCGGAGTTGATCACTTTAGACAAAGCGGGAGAAGAAGGCCGAGTGGCTTCATGACTTCTTAGAGGATGTTCCGTGTTGGAACAAACCCGTACCTTCGGTAATGATCCACCTGCGACGGTCGGTCGGCTCTAGGAAGGGCACGGAATGCTATGTACAACGGCAAGTCTCGTCATATTCGACGGAGGCATAAGACCGTTAGGCAAGCGATCACCACGGGTATAATATCCATTGATTTCATTAAGTCAAAGGATAATATAGCAGAACCCATTGACAAAGGGCTTACCCAAAGATCGGATGGCTTGCACTGTCTAGGGGAATGGGCTTAAAACCCAAAATATAAGGACCAATACAATGGTAACCCAACCTTACGAACTGGAGATCCCAGTAATTTGGTTCAATGGGAAAACGAAGTTGTAAAGGTTCGATTGATCGCTTCGGTGGAAGTATGAGCACTTCGGATAGTGATTTCGAAAAGAAACACTAAATCCAAAGCCGTTCCGCGATAGACGTTAAGTGCTATCTGCGAGTATGGGTAAAGGTTAAGTTTTCAAAACTCGTAATGATCCTCAACAGTTGAGGTTAGGTTCTTGGGAAACTTTTAATGGTTCCTAACACTTGTGAAGTGGGGTATAGCAGGATACCTTGTAGGAGACCACCTATTTAAGTGCGAGGACAGGCCGCCCCAAAATGAACGCACTTAAGAATCCAAGACGTTGTCCATGGCCAAAACGGACAAAACATTACGAAGAAGAGAGTAAGGGAATTTGTTGTGTTGGTATCATTGTCTTGGCTTACACTAAACACCGACGGTTCAAGACATCACGTTCACCGATGAAAGTAAGTAAGTCCGATGGTATTCAACTATGGAAGGTTCAAAGTTGAGGCTACCTCTCCTTATGCAACATCGGTCCGCTGAAATATTGCTGAAAATGAAAAGACACCATGTGAGTGCGCCAAAATCTCTTTCAAGAGGGGATTGTTGGAAATTAGCCTTTGGCGGGAGTTGCGACCGACCAACTTTAACGGCTTAAACACTAGTGTTACGTATGTTGGAGAATCCGGTTCTTCACACATGCATGATGTACTAAGTACGTAGATAACCGTAGGGCCAAGAATCGTCAAATTTCATTGAGAAATGAAAGAGATATTGGTTCACGAAGTAAGGTGTTTGAAGCATGGAAAAATGTGGTGTGTGATCAATTCTCCCTCATCGGTAGAGGAAGAAAGAATTGTTGTGTATATAATACTCGAAATTGGTTTGGGGTTTGGGACCCCAAGGGGTATCCCATGTGTTTAAAGGAGGGAAGACCTAGATGTGCTTCGGTTCAAGGAAAGACCACATGCGCGCCGCCGCCGCCCGCCGGTTTCGGTTCCGAGTTCCGTGTTCTCGGGTTCACGAGTTCACGGGTCGCGGGCTGTGGGCGGTGGGCTGTGGGCCTTCTGATATTATATTTTTGGGCCGAAAACTTTGCCGAAGTTCGGTTTGATCCCGAAGTTTCGGATGTGCGTTTGGACCAGAATTCTTTCAAATGTACGATTCGATCCCCGAAGTTTCAAGATGTACGAGTTTGGTCCCCGAAGTTTCAAGATGTGTCAGTTTGGTCCCCGAAATTTTTCGAGAAAGGCGAATTTCGACGGTCCGAAACGAAACGTCCAAAGCACTCAATTCAGCCATTTATTTTGGCCAATCCGTTGGCAATTTTCTCCATTTATGTGGTGGCTTTACTACCTCCATAATGGTCATTATTTGGCCAATAATGGTTGTTATGGAGGCATCAAAGATCCCTCTTCCTCCTATATAAACACCCCTTACACCATTGTTGAGGCACACTTGATATACACGAAATTACACAAAGCAGAAAGCAAAGCAGTTTCTTCCTAAATCTTCCAAGCATCATTTCGTTATTCAATATTCTTCACGGTAGCTTTTGAGTTTCCATAGCTCAATAGTTCCATTGCTGTTTTATCTTGGGAGACGAATTGTCCAGGACGTATAAAGGATACATACGGGGCAATATTGTCTTAAGGACAGAGTGCCACACTCGACTCAGCAAAAACCGCTTTCCGGTTTTCTGTTCAACAAAATAGTAATTTCAGTTTTGTTGTTATATTGTAATTTTCAGTTTTATAGTTGAATTGTAATTTCAATTCTTACATACGCAGTTACTTGTAATTTCCGTTCCTGCAATCCTTGTAAACTCCAACATATTTTAGATGGAAAATAGAATTAATCTTGAACAAAAATGAGCCATAAATGAGATTTTCCCTCGAGCAGCCATTTTTTCAACTACATAGGATTATCTTTGAGAATTTTATGGGTTATTGAAGGGTTGTTAGAGAAGTTTAGGGTGGATTGAGATAAATGTGAATGAAAATTATAGGAGTTGCCTATTGTCAAATATTATCGAGCTACAGCTGCCAATACCAATTATTGGCTAAGCAGATGCCAATAGATCTTAAAAGATGTATATAAATATCAATTTCCCTTGTTAAAACATCAAGTATCATTCATAATCTGGGCCCCGATTGGTAGGGATCGGCAAAAACCGGTTTAAGCAATAAACCGAACAAAAAAAATAATTGATTTATTGCTATCGGGTTATGGGTTTAACAATTTTCAACGGTTTTACAATTTTTTAATTGGACTATCGGTTCGGTTTCCGGTTTTGAGGTTTTAGTTAATGGTTAAATCGATAACCCAATAAGATTATATTAAAATTATCTTTTCATCCCTAATTATATTAGTCACTTTAAATTTTAAATACAAACCCTATTTCCTAAATTCTTACTTTTGTTCCAGGACCCTATTTTCACATGCCACACTCTAGTTCTCTCAAACTAGGGGTCTCGCTTTTCTACTTCTCTCGACCAGAAAGAAAATAAGTTTGTTTTAGCAATAACTTCTTTTAATTTGCTTCTGCTTGTAATTTGTGTAGACTTTTATGCATGGTCTCAATGTATATATGAGCAAATGAAAATAAGAGAAAGCAATAAATAAATAAAAATTAGAGCATTTTCTTATTGGTTAAACCGAAAACCAAACCATTAAGGACCCTAAACCGATTAATCGAAAACATATAACAAATATCTTATTGGTTTTGTTATCGTTTTAGGATGTATACAAACCGAAAACCGATAAACTGAGCCGACAATACACAAAATCGAACCGAACTTACCGATAAGCACCCCCATCGATGGGTTTTTTTGGTCAAACTCTGATTAAGGCCACAGGAAATATGATTAAACCAGATTTGATTGATCTTTTGATAATGTAAAAATAATAGAAATGACGTAATACTAATAATAACAAGTAAGTAATTAAGCTGAAGCAATAAAGAGAGAATGGAAGTAATTCTTATTGATTGATATGGGCTAGACGATAACAAACAATAATAACAAGGACTAAATGATCATTAATTTTGCCAGAGTTTTTGTATAACAATGTGTGTGTTACGTTTGTGGAAAGAGGGAGATATTTATAGGATAATCTAGAACTAAATAACCCCTAGCACCTCCCCTTTTTTTCCTCTAAAGTCCCTCGCTCCACTCATTTTGGAACTTCTAATGCACGTTTCAGGGATAAGATCATAGTTGTTGAACGTGAAAAAGAGGAATCCCGAATATTTTAGAGTTGGACGACGTTGGGTTTATGATTGCCTGGGTAATCTTCCGAGGCAATGATGACCCCTTGCTTATAAATACCAACTTCATTTATCTATTCTTCTTCTTCTTCTCCTCTTTATGCCAGAGACTTCTCTGTTTGTTGCCTGAATTCCTTCTTAAATCCTTGCTTTCTCGGCTTCCACTTTCAAATTTTCGTCAGTTTCATCTTAATCTCTGCAAACTAGATCATGACATTTTTAGGGCCACGACCTTCAAACCAGTCATCAATCCAAAAGCTTACAAATGATTTGTGTGATCTTGAAAGTCTTGATTATTTAGTTTATAAATTCTGCAAGTAATTATAAGTAAATAATAAATATTTCCAGAATATTCCTGTATCTTTGTATATCTTTTATATTAGGTAAATTTATATCACGATTGTAATTAGGAAGATTAGTTACCTAGTTTGTAGCCATGTAAATAATTATGTAACACTATATATATTGTACAACATAATCAATGAAAGGCAGACAAACATATTCCTTTAGTAACAACCAATCTTGTGAAAATCTTGTTGGATTAATAGTTTAGAACTGTTTAATCTAAACGAAAGCTAAACGACAAGTCCTCGTGCGAACGATACACTACTTTTCAATTTATTACTTGTCGATAACATATATTTGCGTGTGCATTTAGACCCGACCAAGCTTTCAGGAGCTTAAGATTGTATTAGGAATTTCGCAGAGGAATAAACAATAGGGCTAAAGGACAGACTGAGACACATACAACAACTTAGTTTCGAGTACTAGCCGACAATACTAGAAGAGGTTTTGCTGGGGCTACTAGATAGACTCGGAAGACTCATTCCATTGAAGTTAGAATATTAAATTATGCGACGATCTTTGTCTACAAAAACAATTTCACATGAACGAGTCTATTTAAGCAATACATGTTATTCATCATAATGATTACTCTTGTGAGAGTGTGGGTATAACCACATAAACTGCCTAACGTACAATAAGAGAAAGAGAAGCATTCATGAGTAGATAGTGAAATCTTTAGGATGCCATGCTTAGTTCGTAGTAAAATAGTTTTAATCATGATTTAAGTCACAACAGAGTCATGTCATAGTCATAAAAGAGTATAACATACGACAAGTAGCTCAAATAACATAAATAACCTAGCACGCTCTTGCTCCACAACATACTAGTTATTTGAAAATAGTAATGCAAGTTCCAACCTAGTACTGTCCAATTCTCCAACCAAACGACCTCCAATAACCTCAATCTATGAAAAATATTGAATACTGCCTCAAATTAGGCTAGGGGGTTTATTTTCATAATTTTGAAAAAAGTCAAAGTTAGCCCTTGATCAACTTGATCAAATTTCGAAAGAAGGTACACATACGTGTCACCCATAAGCTTATAAATTCATTTCTACAATCAAGTTTCAATCTAGGTTTCATTTACTAGGTCAAAGCCCTAGTTTTCTATTTTAGGAATTAGGTCCCAATTTAGACACTTGGATCTCATGTATCCATGGTTAGATCATTCAACCAAAATCAAGTATAATAAGCCATACATTATAAAAAAACGTTAGCTTAATGATGTAGGCTGAAATCCACCTATCTTGCCATTACCACGAGCTCCTCGCCTCCAAAATTGGAAAGAATGAGACCTGAAATTCGTCACTGAACTTATATACCTAGGTTTGTCCCTCATCATGACCGCTAAGAGTAATTTCCTGGATTGACTGGTCTACTAGCCTCCACATTCGTGACCAGCATGAAATTTACATGCATGTAATTACTTTATAAGTGACTTGTGTAAATCAATTTTATACTGTCAAAACACTTAAACTCATACAAATTAATAAAATAAGAAATGCAGATAGTGTGATCACAATCCTTCTCCTGCATTCGCAGCGTGCACCAGTCTGTGCACCAGAGAATGTAAAGCTATTTTTTATTTCCAATTTGTCTGAAGTATTCTCGAGCCCCTCGAATCTCAATCCAACCATAGTTGCAAGTTACAAATGATTATCTAGCATATGTAAATGCTCACACCACAATTTAGAAAATCGATTCTCAAAACGAGAGAATGAATTATTACAATATTATAAGAAAAAAGAGAATTCTTTTATTGGTTCCTTCCCAGAAAGCAAGCTGCTTTACTCCTTTGTTTAGATCTCTGAAATATCTCAATTGGTTTGGTAGCTACTACGACGTTGCTTCTTTAAGATGGAATTCAGGTTGAAAAGTTAATTATGGATACTGTCAACATATCAGTATCTGTTAAATATACACAATAAATATATAATTCTGCCCGGACCATATACAACCAGTCGTCTGGGCTGAGGCAACAAGCAGGGGTACTTGGGCCTCGGCCCCCGCAACGGCACCCACGTCTATCGACATCGAAGCCGCAATGCACACGCTTGGTTTAAATTCTCCGGACCCAAATTGGTATATGGACACCGGTGCCACTACCCACATGATATCCGATTCAGGTACGCTCTCGTCTTATTCCAATTTGAGCAACCCTCGCGGCATAATTGTTGGTAATGGTAATTCTATTCTAATTCATGGTTATGGTCATAAAACTTTATCTCCCCCTCATCCACCTCTTATCTTGAAAAACATCCTACATGCCCCCAAATTGATTAAAAACTTAGTCTCTGTCCGTAAATTCACTACTGACAATTCCGTTTCTATTGAATTTGATCCTTTTGGTTTCTCTCTGAAGGATTTCAAGACGGGGAGTCCTCTCATGAGGTGTGATAGTAGGGGAGATCTTTATCCTATCACACCCAGTTCCGGTCCATCGAGTCAAGCCTTACCATCCGCCTTTGCAACCCTTTCTCCTTCCTTGTGGCATGCTCGTCTTGGTCATCCGGGATCATCTATTTTGTCGTCATTAGATAAAAATAATTTTATTGTAAGGGTACCAATATTACTCCAAATTGTCAATCTTGTTCTTTAGGAAAAAATGTTAGGTTGCCATTTGTAGACTCAAATTCTCATACTTTAATGCCATTTGATATTATTCATAGCGACTTATGGACGTCTCCTGTTAGTTCTTTGGGTAATCGGTATTATGTTCTCTTTTTGGATGATTATTCTAAGTTTTTATGGACGTTTCCGATAGTGAAAAAATCTCATATTTTTTTCGTCTTCTTAAAATTTAGAGCATTCATTAGAATCCAATCGAACGAGAAATAAAAAATATTCAGTGTGATAATGACAAAGAATATGACAATAGGGTGTTTCGAGAATTCTGTGCTAATAATGTGATAATTTTTCATTTTTCTTGTCCTCATACATCTTCACAAAATGGGAAAGCCGAATGCAAAATTCGTTCCATAAACAACATTGTCCGAACTTTATTAATTCATGCTTCCGTACCCCCGTCTTTTTGGCATCATGCTTTACAAATGACTGCCTATCTCCTTAACATAATTCCTTCCAAAGGTTTGACATATTCTTCCCCCCCCTTCAAATTTTATATAATAAAAATCCTTCATATTCACATCTTCGGGTTTTTGAGTGTTTGTGTTATCCGTTATTCCTGTCCACCACAATTAACAAACTTCAGGCCCGGTCTACTCCGTGTGTGTTTTTGGGTTTTTCGTCTAATCATCGTGGTTACAAATGCTTTGATTTATCCTCTAATAAAATCATCATTAATTGCCATGTAATTTTTGATGAATTCCAATTTCCATTTGCTAAAGTTAATACTCCCGTGCCTAGTTCGTATAATTTTTTGGATGATAGTATATCCCCGTATATTATTCACCATTTTTTGGACGTCTCCCGTACCCAAAATTCTCCGGTGGGCCCACTGCCCCGACACGGATGACAGTACCCAATATAATCACTGGGCCTGTTTCAGATCCAGTCCAGCCCACTTCCGCAACTAGTCCAGTCCCTGTTCACCGTGTTGGGCCAGCAGGCCCATTGCTTGCTGGCCAGTCCGTCTCGAGACTAGAAAATTTCCGAAATCCGCCCAATTCTTCCTCGAGTCATAGACCGGTCACTCGTAGTCAATGGGGTGTGTTTAAACCAAAAGATATTTTAGTTTACATTCTAATGTCCCTAAATCACCCTTACCCCATAATCATGTGTCTGCCTTAAATGACCCGAATTAGAAAATTGCTATGACCGATGAATATAATGCTCTTATTGATAATAAGACGTGGGAGTTGGTGCCCCGTCTATCTGGTATTAATATTATTAGGTCTATGTGGATTTTTTCTCATAAGGAGAATTCAGATGGTTCATTTGCCCGATATAAGACGCGGCTTGTGGGTGATGATAAGACTCAGCAGGTTGGGGTAGATTGTGGTGAGACGTTTAGTCCAGTGGTCAAGACAGCTACCATTCGCACTGTACTTAGCTTGGCTCTTTCAAAAGCATGGCCTATTCATCAGTTAGATGTAAATAATGCTTTCCTACATGGTGATCTCAAGGAAACAGTCTATATGCATCAGCCTTTGGGATTCAGGGATCCCAAACATCCTCATCATGTCTGTTTGTTGAAGAAGTCCTTATATGAGCTTAAGCAGTCTCCACGGGCCTGGTATACGATGTTTGCAGACTATGTTTCGACTATTGGGTTCACTCACAGCAGGTCGAATAACTCCTTGTTCATCTACCGTCGTGGTTCGTCCTTGGCCTATATTCTGTTATATGTGGATGATATTATTTTGACTGCCTCTTCCGATTCCTTACACCAGTCTATCATGACAATGCTTAGCTCTAGGTTTGCTATGAAAGACTTAGGGCCCTTGAGTTATTTTTTGGGGATTGTTGTCACTCGGCATGTAGGTGAGTTGTTCTTGTCTCAAAGAAAGTATGCAACTGAGATCATTGAGAGGGCTAGGATGTCATCCTGTAAGTCCACTTCCACTCAGTTGATACTAAGTCCAAGCTTAGTGCCGCGGCTGGCATACCATACGAGGATCCGACCTGCTATCGAAGTCTTGCAGGGGCCATTCAGTATCTTACATTCACAAGGCCAGATATTACGTATGCTGTCCAGCATGTGTGTTTGTTTATGCATGATCCCCGAGTTGAGCACATGAATGTACTCAAACGCATCATTCGGTATATTCAGGGGACGCTGGACTATGGTTTGCATTTATATCCCTCCTCGACATCCACACTTGTCTCGTATACGGATGCTGATTGGGGTGGCTGTCCGGACACTAGACAGTCTACATCTGGCTATTGTATGTTTTTTTGGCAATAACCTGGTTTCATGGTCAGCAAAACGTCAGTCGACATTGTCCCGATCCAGGGCCGAGGCTGAGTATCGAGGGGTAGCTAATGTGGTCTCGGAATCATGTTGGTCACGTAATTTGCTTTTGGAGCTTCATTGTCCCATTCAGAAAGCAACCTTGGTTTATTGCGATAATGTTAGTGCCATCTACCTTTCTGGTAATCCGGTTCAGCACTAGCGCACTAAGCATATCGAGATGGACATTCACTTTCTCCGCGAAAAGGTTGCTCGTGGTCAGGTACGCGTCTGCCATGTCCCATGAAGATATCAAATTGCCGACATCTTTACAAAGGGTCTTCCCTCGGTCCTTTTTGAAGATTTTAGGGACAGTCTCAGCGTTCGAAGACCGCCCGCTATGACTGTGGGGGTGTGTTAAATATACACAATACACACACAATATACATGTGTATATTGGGCTCTCGACCCAGCCCTTGTACCGTGTAGTATTTTAGTATTAGTTTAGGTAATGTTGTAGTGTAATTAGTATTGTACACTTACCATAATATTTGTATTACCATAATTGTATAGTTAGTATCCAAGTAGAATAAGGTTTTAGGAGTAGAATAGGAATATTATTCTCCTATTACGAAAATATGTAACTTATATATATAACCTTTCAATCAATAAAAATAATCAAGGGATAGATTTGTTTTCCGATTTATGAATGCAACGAATTAATTTGTATTCTTTATCACCAGCTTTGAAATTATTGGCGCAGTATTTATGATGATTTAGCCTCTCAGAAGCTTCTACATGAGGTCCTCCCAATGAATGAATGCTATACAATACAAGTCTTCATTCTTCAATTTTAAGTAATGTTTTCGTCGAACATGTGCCTACAAGATAGGTCAATAGTCACTTTAGAGAAAAATCTAATAGTCTGCCTAGAACAAGAGTGGCTAACTAAAATTAATATTTGTCGTAGATGCAAGACTACAAGACATGGCCCAGATCTCATTTTGCCTGATAAATCCAAGACCGAGACCATGAATGCCTTGCCCAGCTCTAAGAACCAAGATATTTTTGCGTACTATAATAGTAAAGTTACCCAATTATTTCACATTAAAATAATTGAGCTTTACCTGTATAATATTAGAGTCACAAATTCTTTAATTTGTCTCATTAAAATAACTTAACTTTACTGATCATTATACTACTAGTCACAAAACAACTTATATTTGTCACAGTAACATAACTTATATAGGCCGAAGAAGTATTGAGGAGAAGTAACTAGACGGGATATGACGCATGTGTAGAAGGGTAGGTAGTCGAGCGTAGCCCTATTTACACTTATAAACTGATAGTTGTAGTGTTATTATTGTAGGCCCACTTAGACTATCATACTAGTAGTCGCAGTAGTACTTTATAGTAGCATTTGATTTTTACTGCTACGTGTTCTTTAATGTAATTTATATATCTTATGTACCTGCATAAATTACTGCATCTTTTTCAGAATGCGCTAGCATGATTTATTTTTTTGCTTTGCTTGTGCTTATGTTTTGTCTTGAGACGAGAGACTCTCGGAAACAACCGCTCTACCTATCAAGGTAGAGGTAAGGTCTGCGTACACTCTACCCTCCCCGGACCCCACTGGGTATGTTGTTGTTGTTGTTGTTAATCGTACATGAAATTTACTGTAAAGTTGATGAGAAAATAGACATTGAAAAAGAAAAGGAAAAGGAAAAGGAAAAGGAAAAGGTTTTCCAAATGACAAAAGAAAATTGAAAATGATACGACTATTATTTAGAACCATATAGTAGCTGCCCTGTTTGTCGTCTCTCATCGAAAAAGTTTTTATTTTTTCTTTCTTGCAGCTTTCATGAAAAAGATACTTTTATACGAATTAGTATTATTATGTTTCTGTTGGAACGTGAAGATATATGGATATACATAATGCAAAAATTAGAAGAGACACATATGGGACATAATCATTCTTTCTTTATTCTTTCTCATGAGCTAGGCAAACAGTGATAACCTGTGTATATCCCAAGTCTTATTTCAATATGCATTTGATCCTTTGACTATCAAATTGAGCTTAACTGTACCATGCAAAGGCTTATATATATATAACTCATTCAACTGAACTCAATATTTATATATATATATATATATATAAATAAAAAAATATTTTTTAATTAAATGACACTTTTTCCTTTTTAGTCAATGCTATCTTTCTATATTTAGTACTAATTTAATTTTAAATTTACCTTTTTATCCTTAATGAACTGATTTCTAGGCTATATAAATTTCTATACTTTGTTTTAGACCAAAAGTTTAAAAAAATTTCTTTTATTTCTTAAACTTCGTGTCCAGTCAAACACCTTCATATAAAATGGAACGGAAGGAATAACATGCAACAAATAGTAAATTATGAAATTGTGATTTCAATAGTCAATGAGTTTAATCTTAACCCCTCGGCTAAAAATAATTATAGCCCTAGCCAATATACAAAACATATATAGTATAAATTACATATAAAATATGTACTTATATATTTTTTGTATACTAATTATAATATATAAAATATATACATTTAGTGACTGCTCCTATTATTTTGTTTGGCGGCTACAACGTAAAAAAAATCCCTTTTTCTAATTCCCAGCCTTTATTGGCACACTATGATGAGTAATTACTGCTGATTTGGCTAAGTCCTCATTCCTCCTTTGGAGACTTTTAACTTTTCTTGTTGTTATGAATAATGCTTGATTGAGAAAACACTGTTGGACAAAGTTCCATTGCTATACAAAAAGTAATGTTTTGAAAATTATTGAGAGGTGAAAGTTGAAGGACCTGTTATTTTCATAGTAGGATAGAGTAGTACATATATACACATTGATTCGGTTCTTCAGTGCGTTGTCGCTGCTACTTCACCTTCTTTTGTCTATCTTGAAAATGAAATTTGCATGCATGTCAATCCAACCTTTTCTAATAGTACTCTTCCTACTTTCTAATAGTACTCTTCCTACTTTCTAATACTCCTAGGGTCGTTAAATATTTTATTTTCAATCCATATCTATTTCTTTGTCTTCTCCACGTATCTTAACTGGTGAGAAAATCAAATAAAAATTTCGCAAGTGAAAAAGACAAGGATAAATGCATAGACGAACTCTTAAATTTGTCAGTAAATTTTATTTAAACTTCGTTCTAATTGAGCACTTGAATACATGATAAGTTGTTTCTATTAAACAAGTAGAATATTGTAATTCTCCTTGGTTGGAGGCTTCTCATTAATGCAATATTTATAGGTGTTTACAATTTACAAATCTAATTGGAGAAGAATTTCTACTTTACATAATTAGACTAGAATAATGATTACAGAATATATGGAGAATATTAATATATTCTCTATCACACCTCCCCAGTCGAAGCCGGAGGAGGCCGGACGCTGAGACTAGATCTGAAGTCAAGGAACAGTTGCCGAGGGAGTCCCTTAGTAAATATATATGCGTACTAATAGGAAGAAGGAACATGTAACACCCGAACATGGCCCATGGAAACCTTCTCACGAAAAAATGAATATCCATCTCAATATGTTTGGTTCGCTGATGCTGAACCGGGTTATGAGGCGAGTAAACAACACATATGTTATCACAGTAGACAAGAGATGCCTTACGTAAGGGACAATGAAGCTCTAGAAGGAGGTTTCTGAGCCAACAAATTTCGACAACAACGTTCGCAACGCCTTTATATTCTGCTTCTGCACTCGAATGGGAAAGCGTGGCTTGCCATTTTGCAGACTATGAGATGAGGTTATCACCCAAAAATACACAATAGCCGGAAGTAGATCGACGCTAGTCTGTGCAGATGGATAAATAGGTAATCCGTAGTTAAGAGTACCATTGATGTACATAATGATACGTTTAAGAGTGGTAAAGTGAGGCTCCCTGGGAGCATGCATGAACAAACACACCTGCTGAACGACATAGGCAATATCGGATCTAGTGAAGGTAAGATACCGAAGTGCACCAACTAGACTCCTATAAAGAGAAAGATCAAGCACCTGATCCTAGTAATCGGTGCTAAGCTTCGACTTTGAGTAGATTGGAGTGGGCATGATCTTGCAGTTTACTATTTTAGCCATGTAAACAATCTCTTCGGCATACTTATGCTGACACAAGAACATTGCATTCTTAGATCTAGTCACGGAAATCTCCAAGAAATAACTCAACTTACCCAAGTCTGTCATGGCAACTTCTGATTTGAGCATGGTGATAATATCATTTTTCAACACATCTGAGGAGGCAGTCAAGACAATGTCATCCACATAGAGCAGTAGGTATGTAGTGTCATTACCTCGATGTAGTGAACCCAATCTGCAAGATGTAAGTGGCAAAGCGGTCATACCAAGCTATGGGGCTTATTTCAAGCCATAAAGTGACTTTCTGAAGCCGGCAGACATACTAAAGAGCTGAAGGATGCACAAAGCCAGGTGGTTGATGCATGTAAATAGTTTTTTTCAAATCCCCATGTAAGAACATATTTTTCACATCAAGCTGATGAATTGGCCAATTATTTCCCATAGCAATGCTCAAAATAGTGCGGATGGTGGCTGGTTTAACCACTGGACTAAAGGTCTCACCACAATCAATTCCCTCTTGTTGCCCTGTGCCATTTGCCACAAGTCTCGCCTTATATCGTTCAAGCTCACCACTATCCCTGAATTTGTGACAATATAGCCACATATAATGAATCACATTGACCCTCTCTGGTTTTGGGACAAGATCCCAAGTTTGCTGTGTAGTAAGCGCATCAAACTCCTCACGCATGGCCGCATTCCAATTAGGATCAAGCTTGACTAATTTTGGGTTCTTGGGTATAGGTGAGATGACTTGAGTGGATAGGATAAAGTGGACTTTCGGTTTGAAAATCCCGTGTTGTGCACGGGTTTCCATGTGGTGCACTGGAATAGGGATTGTTTGGGTGTTTTATGGCGGGTGAGGACTCGGGCAGTGGAGCGGTGATGGGATGATGGGGCTCCAGCAGTGGCGTTGTGAGGAGGCGATGAGACTTGCGGGCAGAGGGTTGGTCGACGGGGGCTGGGGGGTCGGTGATGGTATCGGGTGGCAGTGAGGCAGTGGGGTTATCACAGGATCAATAGGTAGGCCGGAGGAGATTACGGGTGGTAGTGGGGCAGTGGGGTTGTCACGTGTGGCAGTGGGGTTGTCACGTGTGGCAGTGGGGTTGTCACGTGTGGCAGTGGGGTTGTCACGTGTGGCAGTAGAGTAGTGGGAGGTGATGGAGATGACCAGAGCAGTGGGTTTTGAGTTGAACTACTAGCTCCATGGATCATATTATTAAACAGGGGGAAATGTCTGTATCCTCAAGAAAGCCATAGTCAATGACTTGAAATTTTCGGACATTTGCAAAAAGGAAGATGTACTCCTCAAACATAACATGGAGAGAGACAAAGAATTTATTTGTGGATAAATCATAGCATATGTACCCCCTATAGTTTGACGGAAAACCCAAGAAAATGCAAGGAGTAGTCCTAGGTGCTAATTTGTGAGGAGCTGTGGAGGCGAGATTAGGGTAATATAGACAACCAAAGATTTGGAGGTGACCATAGGAAGGGACCCGATGAAATAGAATTTCGGTGGAAGTTTTATTTTGAAGGGTACAAGTAGGTAATATATTAAGAAGGTATGCTACCATTTGTAACGCGTAGACCCAAAAGGGAGGGGGGGAGAGAAGCATGAAATAGCATGGTACATATCATATTATTAATGGTGCAAATGATTCTTTCGGCTTTACCATTTTGAGGTGAGGTATGGGGGCAAGAGCATCGAAACACCATGCCATTGTCCGTACAAAATTTATGAAAGGGTGAATTGTTAAACTCACGACCATTGTCACAGTGAAATGAGTTAATGTTCTTTTCAAATTGCGTTTTAACGTAGGATCGAAATTCAAGAAAGGTGGAGTAGACTTGAGACTTATATTTGTGCGGATAGACCCAAAGAAAATGAAAGAAGTCATCTAATAGTACCAAATAATATTTATGGCTCAGTTTGGTAGTAATGAGAGATGTCCATAAGTCTGCATGAATAATATCAAATGGAGAGAGTAATACTCAAAGATGATTTAAAAGGAAGTCTAACATGTTTTCCTAGTGGACAAGAATTGTAGTTGTGGTAAATTTCCTTTTATTACATTAAATCAAATTGTGACTTCTACGAAAGTTAAAAACTGGTGCTCCTGGGTGCCCAAGTCGACTGTGCTAGGTTGAAGGAGAGATTACAACTAGAGATGTATGTGGATTGACACTTGCAATGGAATTGGAAGAGAAGGGATATATGTCCTCCACACTATTACATCTCGTAAGAGTTGTCCCCGTATGTAGGTCCTTCATAGAAAAACCGAAAGAGTCAAACTCAAAAGATACAGAATTGTCACTAGCAAATTTCCTAACATAGATTATGTTTTTAATAATGTTAGGAGCATATATGACGTTTTTGAGGGAAAAGGGAGGGTGAGGTGGTGGAGTTTGAGTGGTGCTATAGCCTTGAATTGGAATGCGATTGCCATTTCTGACCAAAATAAATTGAGGATTGTTCAAATTAAATAGTTGAGGAAGATTATAGGAGTTACAAGTGAGGTGGGATGTGGCGCCCGTATTCATATACCAGGCATCGTCGGGCTGCTGTAAATTCATGGTGCTGTAGGCCTGACCCAGCTCGGTAGGGGTAAGGAGGCGGTACAGTTGCTGTTGCTGTTGGGCCACCGAGAAGTAGGCATGTTGTGGTTGGCTGTCGAAACTGGATTATCCCCCGCCTCCTTTTCCCTTGCCATTACAGCTGTTACCATGACTTCTGTCCCTACCGGCACCACGACCTCTGCCCCTACCGCCACCGCAACAGCCCCGCAGCTGTTGGTTGTCTATGTGCGGTGGCTGGCCGATAGGTGTGGTGGTGGTCACCGGTGTATCAACTACCAAGGCCTTTTAATTATGTTCATTCTATTTGGCACGCATAGTTTCCTCTAAGAGCAATTGTGACCGGGCCTTGTTGAAACTAGGGAGGGGATCGACTTGTTGAATCATTGTGGCAAGTGTATCGTACTCACCCTTTGGCAAATCATTTATTAGTTGTAAAACCATATTCGTTTCTGAAACCATTGTGCCCACATTAGTTAATTGATCTGCAACTAATTTCAATTGTTTGCAATAGTCAAACATATTCACAAAGTTTTCAAGACGGGTGTTATTGAATTGTTCCTCCAAATAGACGAAACGAGTATGTTTGTTGTATTGAAAGATTTCCTCTAGTCTTGTCCATAATTCGTTAGCCGAATCACTTGCCATTCATAATAGTATGAAGTAGATCCCTGGATACAGTGCCATATATCCATTGCTTGAAGTTAACATCAAGCCATTTCCACGTTGTGTTGTCAATGTCAGACGGACGGGGTATGGTGGTGTCGATATGATCAAGAACGTTGTAGGCACAAGCATGAATTTGAAATAATTCTACCCATGAAGAGTATTGTCCATCCTTTTGATCAAGAACCAAAGGGATAAACTTCTTGATATTTGTGACGGCGAATGCCGGATGAAAAGGGTTGGTAGAGGAGGAGGATGTGTGACGTCTTGTGTGGAGGAGGAGAAATCATGAGAACCCATGTTGCCGCCGAAAGTTTGTGAAGAGAGGGGAGGGGCGGCGAAAATTCTTTAGGGTTTTCCGTCTTGATACCATGTAGAATAGTGTAATTCTCCTTGGTCGGAGGCTTCTCATTAATGCAATATTTATAGGTGTTAATAATTTACAAACCTAATTGAAAATGATCTCTACTTTACATAATTATACTACAATAATGATTACAGAATATATGGAGAATATTAATATATTCTCTATCAAAACACTTCCGGCTCAAATTTCGGAAAACTTTTTTGCGCATGTTCTCAAACGCCTATAGATAAATTAACCAACTAAAATATGTCATCTTCCTTAATTTTACACATCAACCTCAATCGGAACATGTCTGAAATTTTACGGCTTATTAAGGCTAATGTGTATAATTAAAGGAGGTGACATTTTTACGTGGTTAACTTATTTACATAATGAACACTTGAGAACACGCGCAAAAAAAATTCAAAATTTGAGCCGGAAGTGGCTAGTACAAAAATCATGTACTCATCTGTTCAAATCAAAATAAGTAGTAGTTTGATTGTCTAAATGAAATTTACTGAAAATTTTAAGAGGCTATTGATGTGTTTAAGCCAAAAAATAATGTAGATATGACTACGTGCAAATATATGGGGTTTACTATTAAAAAACATTATTTTCTCATTAAATTTCTCACTGAAAAATATTCAGCGGTTGTTTTCACTAAATGTCGGTGAGAAAATCCTACATAATAGTTGTTTTGACACAAAAACATTAGAATGTTTCCCAGCGTTTCAATGGGAACCTGTTTCCCACTATGCGTTTTCCTAGTGAGCGGGGTCAATGAAAAAACCATATTTTATAGCACAAATTTCTCGCTAAATATTGATGGAAAAAACCTTTTTTTCTAGTAGTGGATAAACAAATTGGGAGGAACTAGTGGTGGGACCTATGAGTCTGAGGCCTGAGGGTAATTAAGATATGTTTTCAGTTGGGTGGGCATGATACAGTATCATACCGAAATCAAAATTTTTATATTGCGGTTTTTGTATTATGATATTTGATACGGTATGTGGTATGCATTTTAAAAATGTTTGATATTTCATACTGTATTCGGTATTTTGTAAAAAAAGAAAAAATAAATTAACGAATACCGTACCGATGTATATAGTTACACATACAATTTATATATCTTATTATAATACTAATAAATATATAAACTAGTTTTAGTACAAAATTAATTATTTAGACGTTGGAATTGCTTGTACTTTCTTTTGAATATTTTTACATGTATGTAAGGTGTTAGTATGTTATAATTGATTGAAATGTTCTTTGTGCACTGAAGTATCCTGGTTGAAATGCGCTTTTGTGTGATTGATTAACGAAGGGAATTGCTTGTACTTTCTTTTGAATATTTTTACATGTGTAAGGTGTTAGAATAATATAATCAAAATATTTCTTGAATAGCCAAAGTCACAATTCTCTATTATATGATTATATATAAGTCGAAGTCAAATAAACTATGATTACCGATTTACCATACCACAAAATTTTAAAACCGAAGTTAAAAAACTGAACCATACCACATTAATTTAGTTTTATAATGATATAGTACGTTAAAAATACAAAAATCGAAATTACCAAACGGAGTTTCAAATACCATAATACCGTACCACGCCCACTTGATCATTAATACGTCAAAAGAGCCGCAATATTAGTTTGGATAAAGATAACAAAAACGACTATTTGAAGAAACCTACAATATTAACTAATGAAGAAACTCCTATTTTGTAATTTCTTTTTTCTATTTTTATTAATTGATAATTATATATTGCTCGAGTTTTATGAGCTTATTTGACATTTATTTTTATGCGAAGTTAGAGATATTATGTGTGGATATTGCTTATTTACGTCGTTTTGTATCTAGGTGAAGAAGAGCCAAACTTGAGAGCAAAATTGATGAAACAAAGAAGAAATGAGTGAGAAATGAAACAAGAAGGGGCGCGCGGGCACAAGAATGCACACAAGAAGGCACATGCAAGGCATAATCGCCGTGATGATCAACTGCCATACGGTCTTATGTCTCCGACAGATATGTCCAGACGCCGTCATCCGTGTCCTTCCTAAAGCCGACCGGCTAGCCACAGTGTATAACTGCTGAAGGCACAGATTTCTCCCAATAAGGTACGTCCTCTAAGGAGTCGTGAAGTTACTGAACTTCTTTCATGCTTTGTATAAAGCGATAAACTCTGATTTCATCATGAATCGGCATATGCAAGTTTGCTTAGAGGATTTTCCAAGACCCACCATACACATTTCCTTGTGGCTTTGGTGTTCTTCACATCTGATGTCCAGTTTGCATCACTGTGTTCTCCCAGAACCGCTGGACATCCAGAATACCATAATCCGTAGATAAGCGAATATTTCAGATATCGTTATATCCGACTCAACGCCTTCTATTGATCATTTATTAAAATCATCAGTAAACCTTAGTTCAACTGATCTGCGTTGTAGGCCGATACCAGGTCGGTTGTAGTGTGTAACATACATTGAACTACATGTGACCTGTGCATATCGCTCCTTGTATATGGGTGCACTATGATTTCAATCAATTATATGATTCATATCCATTGGTGGCTTCAACGAGACTGTCAACTATCTCACAACTGAGTTTGGAGTTAGACCAGTCCGTTAGATGTCTTAGAAATCCAATTCTTAAGATGTCATCTGTGATACCCATATTTTTTGTTTCAATATAATTTCCACTCTCAGGCTATTGGTTTTCCAACTATTGGCTTTTTTACTTCAGAGTCAATGTTTCTGTCGTCAGATTCATTGTTTCTGTTTTATTTGAAACTTCCAGGACCAAAATGTAAACATTTCAGGGACCAAAATGAAAGTTCAGGAAGAAGCCCAACAGTCCAGCAAACCAACTCTGATTCTCCCCTTCCAACTCTCCGGTTAGGGAGGCTATTTCAACATCCATGCCACGCAAGACTGCATTAGCCCTGGATGTTAAGCTATTCACAGGGAAGCACATGTATAAGTAGCCGATGACTTATACTCATCAGTATATCTATCTACTTTGTACTTACTTTTGAGTATCTTTTTTCACAACCCAAAGGTTCTTTTCCCGGAGGAAGATCAACCACTACACAAGTATGGTTCTATGTGATGAAATCTATTTCTCTCTTTGTAGCTTCTTTCCAAAGCAGTGCTTTTGGAGATGACAAGTATTTGTTAATTGTCCATGGTTCGTTCTCAACCATAAAAGCTAGAAGGCCTGGAACAAGTCATTGTCCCCTCTTTGCTCCGTCTCGGTTCAACATCTAGAATCCCTGAGTTCTGTAGATCTGGAATATTAAGTTCCAGATAGACAGCCACTTCCGAGTCTTGTAGATACGGAACGTCTAGTTTCGGACAGTCAGGCCCTCGCGGGTTCTTGTTAACCTCGAGCAATTACTTATTTTTTCTTCTCAAGGAAAGTTATCCTCAAAGAATTCATCATTCTTTGACACTAAGCGGCGATAAGCACCACTGTTATTTGCAGATCCAGTGGATATGCAATCTACAGTCTTAGGTCTAACTTGACCTATTTCGGTATTCCAACTCTACCAAGCCACCCCACATCACAACATTTGTATGTGAGATCCTTTCCATGTTTCACACGAAGGGTTATCCTTATCCTTATGCGGAGTTCTATTGAGAATCGCATTAACTGTAAGGATCGCCTTTCCCCACATAATTTGGGCGTACGACTTTGCGCTTGGCTAACACCGTTGGACTGAGGTGAGTAATGAGCAATCGTTTAATGAACGATGCTTCACATTCTCCCCCTCTATCACTACAAATTCCTCAATCCGTAGGCTTAGTTGATTTTCAACTTCTGCTTTGTAGCGCTTATCTGCTTCAACAACTTCAACTTTACTTTTCAACAAACAAAGGATGCAATACATTGTACCATTATCAATGAAGGTCACAAAGTACTTGTCTCCCCCCTCTATTTTGTATAAACTTCAAATCACCCATGTAGGTGTGACTAAGTTCTAGAGGAGCGGTGCTTCTTTCGCTATTCCTTTGACGAAACTTGGAAAGGTGATTTTGCCTCTTCGCTACCTCACATTCATTTTGAGGGTTTATGTCGACAGAAGTCAACAATCTCAACTTCGTTATCTTTTGAATGACTTTCTATTTAATGTATCTTAATCTATGATGGCATAGATGCACGGATTACAAATATATCATTCATTTGGCTACAGACATACTGTATCATTCTTAGTTATTACAGACCTGTTGGACTAGTCTCAAACCAGCTTGAACAACAACGTCTCTTAAACCAAGTTTGGGACATGTATCACCTTATCTGAGAGTGATCCCATTCCATGAAGTCCTATTGAGGACAGCCTGTCCAACTCCTTCTACTTTAGAGGTGGCATTGCTTCACATGGGCGTAACCGGATCATATGTGATATGGATACTCTGGCCCACTCCAGTTGCTTTGGCAGACGGAGTGTCCAATTTCTATTCTGCCTTTCTTTAGGTCTTCAGACCATTTAAGACCTGGAAACTCTGGTCCACCTTACTAGGTGTCCATTACTTTTCTGCCTTACTTCTGGCCTTCAGATTATTTAAGACTCTGGAAATTCTGGCCCACCACACTAGGTGTCCATTACTTTTCCTATGAAATGAATTCTTTCCCCACTCAAGTCGCCCGTAGGCTTTGTACGACTGAGTGTCCAATATCATCTTATCAAAGGAATTTTGGCCCCACTCCAGTCGCCCGTAGGCTTTGTATGACTGAGTGTCCAATATCATCCTATCAAAGGAATTTTGGCCCCACTCCAGTCGCCTGTGAGCTTTTTATGATTGAGTGTCCAATATCATTCTATGAAGGATTTTCTGCCAAATAGTGTTACAAGCTCAATATTTTTAGATTTTAGTCTTCTTCCGTTATGATTGCTGCCCAGACAATTCTTGGCGCTTACTTAAGAGTGGTAACATTTTTCACATAGTCAGTGGATCTTTCTCCCTAGTATGTGTGAACATACGTTACACACTTTTAATAATTACACTTAAATGAACGAATCTTTTTAAGTCGTTTACAAAATCCAATCTTTAAACGGGAACGAAGATGAGATTAAACTTCTGATTTTAAAGCGTAAGGAATATAAATTATTTCGTGAAAACATTTTCATATGCCTCATTACTTTAAGCCCTTTTTAATCAGACATCATTTAATCTTATTTTTGACAAGGAAGGAAAATTACTTATCCCAATTTCGGATTCTGGCCCACTTCAGTCACTTCATCGGACTGAGTGTCCATTTCCTCCTTACCATAATTCGGATCCTTTGTATGGGACAGATATAGGCCTTCTGCTACAAGATAGAACCACATCTTCAGCCTTCTCCTCTTATCCCAGTTGACATCCTCAGCCTCTCGTGGGCACTTGTTCCCACCACTCTCGGGAGCGGTGAGACCATGAACACCTTGACCTTCAACAACATAATCAAAACTCTCTTCAACCAGAAAAACACAGGCATATCCAGATTTGGTCACAAACTTTTGACTGACATCTTTCGAACACTAATACAAATCTTGTCTTAAAATTGTTGGATATGTAAAGTAATACGGGAAGTAAATAAATATTACAAGTGTTCGAAAGGATAAACAAACAAGCCAATATTCAGAACTGTCGCAAGCTTGTTGAGTCTTGAATCTTGATAACATGAAATCAAGAAACACTAAATCTGGATTGTTACAACTGTAGGCTGAGTCGAGAGATGACTCTATGTCTTTAAGACAAGATTGCCTCGTATGTATGCTTTTACGTTAAGGGGCAATAGTCTTCCAAGATAAAACAACAACTAATCAACACTACAAAGCAAATAGGTTGATTCTGACGAAGAAAACAAAAGACGAAATGACTTGCTGAAGAACAGAAAAGGAAGGAAGAGTTTTGAGTTTTCTGTTCACTGTTTGTGGATAGAATTTAAGTTGTTCTCGTCTTCTGTTTCTGTGTTTTATATTGTATATTTTTCGTCTCTGCAATTGAGCCAAAAGGCTCTAATATATAGCATAAGGGGAGACTTCTCAACTGCCAAATACTGGTTGTTTTATGGCCAAGTAATGGCCATTAGTAAGGGAATTAATCAGCCAACTAATGGCTGATTTAATGTGCATCTTCATCTTGAAGGAGCTTTTAGGGAGGTGATTAAGTGCAGATTAATGATTTTAACGTTCCAAAAATCAACCCAAACGGTAGGCAGAAACTTTCTGCCTTTCGTCGTTCCCAACTTCATCTTTCTAGAAACTCCAGGGACCAAACTATGAATATTAAACAATTTGGGGGTCTATCAGAAGAAGCCCAAGGCCCAAGGCCCACGACCCGAGACCCGAGACCGGACGGGAAGGGCGGGCTACGGCGGCGCGCATGTGGGCTTAGCCTTGAACCCAAGCACATCTAGGTCCTCCCTCCTTCAAACACATGGGTTACCCCTTGGGGTCCCAAATCCTTTGCCAATTTTGAGACTTATAAAGAGAACAATTCTTACTTTTTCCACCGATGTGGTAGATTTGTCCCACACCATATTTCCATGCCTCAAACACCTTACTTCGTAGATCAATATCTCTTTCATTTCTCAATGAAAGTTGACGATTCTTGGCCTTACGGTCATCTACTCACTTAGTAGATTATACACGCGTGAAGAGACAAAGCCTCCAACATACGGAACCCTAGTATTTAAGTCATTAAATACAGGTGGACGCACCTCCCCACCAAAGGCAAATTTCCAACAAGTTTTTGACGGATGTGGTGATTTGAGACTTACGTATGGATTAGTTGTGCTCTTGTGCTAGAGTTTTCGTATGGAATTTTGAACATTATGCATAATTATACATTACTTTAGTTTAATCGGAAGAGAACTATTTTATTCAATATTTATTCTAGTATATTGTGGTTGAAGTGCAATTCTTTTTAGTAATTGTAAGAGCTTCTTGAATTGTTCTTGAATCAAGATGGGAAGATAATCGAAAGGTATTTTCCTTCTATTAAATTCATTCAAGCCTAATTGGAAGATATTGAGTTTATTTGAAAGAAAAGTTAGAATATCACAAATTAGCTAATCATTCTTTGAAATCGAAAGTGTCAACGAAACCGTAGAAAAGAACCTTGAACGATTATTAATCGTGAGTATGTCTCTACTCTCTAGCACATGTCTTGTCAAGTCGCCCTATTTCTCCTATTGATAGTAAATCGTTGATTTGAAAATCTAAGTTCCCTTTATTCTTTTAGTTCAGTAGTAAAATTTATTACTCGTTGTTTACACAACAATTTAAAGTTTTATTTTCCTGAATAATACTAAGTAGGGGTGGACATATATCGGTTTTGTATCCAAAAAATATGAACTGAATAAAAATAGTTTTTTTAAAAAAAACCGAATAATTTTTTTTTTAAAAAACCGATATGTTCGGTCTATATCGCCGAACGTATCAGATTATATCGGTTTCTTTTAGTGGGCCGGGGCGGGTCGGGGATTTTAAAAAAAATTGAATTTCCAAAACTGAAATTGACATTCACACCTACACTATCATGAAATTTCGACGTTGAAATCTATTGTGTATCGTGAGATGTTTACTAAAGAAAAAGGAAAATTAGAAACCGATTTGGGGAAAACACAAATTGATTGGGAAAACCAATGTATTTCTAAAAATTGGATACGTCAAAGACCGGCCCCGTCTCGAAAAAATACGCAAAATCAAAAAAAAAATCGGGTAAAACGGACATCCAAGCGCAGAGTTATGACCATTTAAAGTTTTACCAATTTACAACTACTTTCTCTCCCTACATTTTGTGTCCATGCTTCCGTGATATGTTAATCAAGTTCATGTCACATGCGACTTCCATAAAAGCTTCATAGATTGACTTCAATGACTATGATTCAAGAGATAGTAGTAGCCTAAAATAATAAAAAATATATATTTAATTCAGTTTTTTGGTTCGGTTCGTATCCAAAATTTAAAAATCGAACCAAATAACCAAATCCTGATTTGGTTCGATTTTTCAAAATTTTTTTTTAAAAAAAAAACCGAGAAAAAACCGAACCGAATTTCGGTTTGATTCGGTTTTTTCGGTTCTCCGAGTTTTTTGTCCACCCCTAACACTAAGCAAGTTCGTTTGAGTAATTATTTTTATCAATCCCTGTGGAGATGATCTAAATACTATACTATCTTTGACTAGCGAAACACTTAAATTATATTGTGTTTTGTGCTCATTATTAGAGAAGTAATTTTTTTGATTTTAAAAAAGTAATTTCGTCTATATATATTTTTACAATATTTTTAAAGAAATATGTTCTTTGATAAGGTTACAAGAATATTTACTTTGATACAAATTAGGTAACTAATTATCATAATTACAAAAGGATTATAATTCTACCTAAAATAGGAAATATACAATTAATGAAAAAGAATATTGGAAAATATTCTATTACACCCCCGCAGTCGAAGCGGGAGGTTCTCGAACACTGAGAATGGTTCAAAAATCATCAAAGAGTATGCGTGGAAGTCCTTTTGTGAAGATGTCGGCAATCTAATAGCTGGAAGGAACATGAATGACACGAACTTGACCACGGGCCACTTTTTCGCGAACGAAATGAATGTCCATCTCAATATGTTTAGTGCACTGATGTTGGACGGGATTGTCGGAAAGATATATCACACTAATATTATCACAGTAGACCAGTGTTGCCTTTTGAATCAGGCAGTGAAGCTCAAGTAGAAGGTTACGGATCCAACAAGACTCAGAGACGACGTTGTCAACACTTCTGTATTCTGCTTCTGCACTGGATCGGGATAGTGTAGGTTGCCTTTTGGAAGACCAAGACAATAGGTTATCTATGAGGAAAACACAATAAATAGACGTGGAGCGTCGGGTGTCAGGACATCCACCCCAGTCAGCAACAGAATAAGAAGTGAGACCAGTGAGCGAAGACCTGTATAGATGTAATCCGAAGTGAAGTGTACCTTGGACGTATCGTAAAATACGTTTGAGGGCATGTATGTGTGCTTCCGTCGGACTGTGCCTGTGCAAGCAAATTTGTTGCACAATATAGGATATGTCTGGTCTCGTGAATGTGAGGTATTGCAGGGCCCCAACCAGGCTACAATAGTGAGTCGGGTATGAATATGAGGGGCTGAAACCAGCGATGAGCTTGTAATTGGTGTCTATAGGCATGTGGGATGGTTTGTAAGAGGACATGCCTGCACGGTCAAGGATCTCTTCGGCATACTTCTTCTGACATAGAAATAGGCCACCAGAATGTAGAATGACAGAGATGCCCAAGAATTAACTTAGGCCCCCCAGATCTTTCATAGCAAACTCAGAGGAAATGAGAGACATAATGGACCGGCTAGGAGTATCAGATGATGTCGTCAACATATAATAATAAGTAAGCTATGTTTGTACCCTTGTTGTAGATGAACATGGAATGATCGGATCTATTGTGTGAAAAACCGATAGAGGAGACATAATTGGCGAACCACCGGTACCATGCTCGAGGAGCTTATTTTAGTCCTTAGAGCGATTTCCGCAACAGACACACATAATCCGGATGAATAGAATTAAGGTTGATGCATATATACCATTTCATGAAGATCCCCATGTAAGAAGGCATTCTTGACATCAAGCTGATGAATGGGCTAAGACTTGGATATGGAAATGCTGAGGACGGTCCGGATGGTTGCAGGTTTCACGACCGGGCTGAACGTTTCATCACAATCCACTCCCACCTGTTGAGACTTGCCATCACCTACAAGACGAGCCTTGTACCTCTCAAAAGAACCATTAGATTTCTTTTTATGTCTAAAAATCCATATAGAATGAATAATGTTAGCATAAGGTGGATGAGGTACTAGGTCCCACATCTTATTATCAATAAGAGTACAATATTCGTCAATCATTACGGCTTTCCAATTAGGGTTGGACAAGGCATCCATCGGGTTACGAGGGACAGAGGAAGGGACAACTGAAATGGAAAGGTTAAACAACCGTTTAGGTTTATAAATTCCGTGCATGGCACATGTTTCCATGGTCCGAGAGTGTGTCTCGAGACACGGGATGGGAGGGGGGTTTGCCGCAGGACTGCCGGGAAGAGGAGGAAGGGCAAGAGTGACGGTACTGGCTGGTCAAACCTCGGTTTGCCGAGAGGTGGCTGCGGAATCACCTTAAGGCGGGATGTTCTGGGCCACCGTCGGCAGAACCGAGTGGGCAGCTAGTCTCGGACTGGCTGAGGTGGTGGCGGGTGCCGAGGTCTGGGATGATCGACTATGTAAATGGTGAATTATAGGAGGGTTTAGGCCATCATCTAGGAAGTCGTAGGAATGTCGAAGTGGCGAGTTTACAGAGGCAAATGGGAATTGGAACTCATCAATTAGGACATGCCGTGAAATAATAATTTTACAGCTCAACAAGTCATAACACGAGTAACCATGATGATTGGTAGGGTAACCAAGAAACACACATGGAGAAGACCGGGGTTGGAGTTTATGAGTGATCGGATAGAGAGGGTAACAAAAACATCCAAAAATACGCAAGTGTTGGTAGGAGGGGTTCCTACGAAACAGAACTTGGGTGGGCGACCGTTGAGCTAGAGACTTGATTGGGATTATATTTAGGAGATAGGTGGCCATGAAGAGTGCGTATGGCCAAAATTGCGGGGGAATTGAGGCGTGAGCAAGTAGGGCACGAATGAGGTTGTTTATGGTTCAGATTTTTCGTTCGGCTTTACCATTTTGGGAGGATGTGTGAGGGCAGAAAAAACTAATGGTAAGACCATTTTTGGACCAAAACTGTTTGAATTGGTTATTATCGAATTCCCTGCCATTGTCACATTGAAAATTTTTAATGCTCTTTTCAAATTGTGTTTTTATGAAAGCACTAAATGAAGAAAAAATGGGATAGACCTGAGATTTATTTCCAATTGGAAAAGTTCATAGAAAGTTGGAATAATCATCCAAAAACAACACATAATATCGATGGCTAGCCGTACTCAAAATAGGGGATGTCCACAAATCACTATGTATGATATCGAAAGGCATTAAAGTACAATAAGTGGATGCAGAAAATGGTAATTTGACATGTTTCCTAAAAACGCAAGATTCACATGTAGGAGTCCTAGAAGTACGGTTGCAATTAATAAAAATATTTTTCCTAAGGGAACGTAAAATAGAGTTTTCCGGATGTCCTAATCTAGAATGCCATAATGAAGATGAAAGAGAAGCAAAGGTTGAGGGAACTGAGGCTGGATTGTCAACGACGTTTGAAATAGGGTAGAGATCTCTGATACTGTCACATCTAATAATTCGTCTCCCTATCGTAAAATCCTTTACAGTAAAACCAAAAGGATCAAAGTCAAGGGAAACCTAATTGTCAGTTGTGAAACATTGCACGGAGATTAGATTCTTAATGAGTTTAGGGGCAAAAATGACATTTTTTAAAGATTAGTGGTGGATGTGATGGAGATAGGGAGGAATGACCATAAAAACAGATGGGAATGCCTTGTCCACTACTAACAATAATATTATGATTTAAATTACTCAAATTGGGATAAGACGAGAGAGTACCTTGTGATGCCGTCATATGAGATGTGGTGCCTGTATCCATATGGAGTGTTGAGTCACATTGTGCTCATAACTGCCTCAATGTCAGTCGGTGCATAAGTCGATGGCGGGGGGAAGGGGGTTGTACCGTGTAGGCCTGTTGTGAACGTGTGACAAGTATGCCAGGTTGGACATGTCGGTTCTGAGGTGGAGTCCACGAGGATATCGTATACGGGCAATGAGGGAAGGCCCATGACAATGGGGCCTATGTGGCCCACGATGGGTAGACAACCCACGACGGGTAGACAACCCACGACGGAGGCTGCTGCCACTGTCGCGGTCGCTGCTGGTTGTTGTTATCGGAATTTCTTCCGCCGCGGCCCTTGACGTACTGCCTGCTCTGGTGGTTTTTACGGGAGGAAGTAGACTGTTGCGCGTCCTCTGGTTGATGATTCTGGTTGCCAGGCCGGGAAGCCTTGCCATTGGCGGAGGGCCCGATGGTGGTGGTGAGGGCGGTGTCAGCAATGCTGGCCCGAGTGGTGCTGCACTTGATTTTTCGAGTTTCTTCAAGGATGAGTTTTGAACGAGCCTCATAAAACGAAGGTAACGACGTGCATTGCTGAAGGATGGTGGCAATACCGTCATAGGATTCGTTCAAACCTGCAATAAGTTGCATGAGCAATCGCTGATTAGTGACTGGTGCGCAGACATTGGAGAGTTGGTCGGCAAGCATCTTGAGTTCTTGACAATAGGCAGACACGTTTGGGAAATCGTCTTGATGAACGTCCTTGAACTGATTTTCAAGGTATAATGCTCGTTGAGTTTTGTTGTCGTGGCAAATACTGTCCAAACGTTCCCATGTTTGGCAGGCATTAGCATCAGTCTCAATGATGGTGTGCAACAGATCATTAGATATCGTGTCGTATATCCACTGGAGGACGGCTGCATCCAAACGAGACCAGAGTGCATCATCAGAAGTCGAAACTGATGTTACATATGTGGACTTCAGCGTGGGAGGGATGATGTGGTCGATAACTTCGTAAACACGGCAATGGATCTTAAAAAGCTCCGCCCACGAGGAGTATTGACCCTTTTCCATCTCAAGAGTCACAGGGATGAAGTTTTTAATGTTGTTTCGGTAAGTGTCGAATGAAATTTGATTTTGTCAGTCATGAAAGAGGAAATTTAGGAGGAAGAATGGTTAGAAAAACTAGGGTTCCGACGTGGGCTATCTGCCGACGTAGAAAAAAGGTGGCGACCGAGAAGGTGTATCGGCGGCTAGGGTAGGGTTTGTTGTTTTAGGCTACTGTTACCATAAAGAAATATATTATTTGATTTTATTGATGAATGATTTACAATATATATAAGGTTACAAGAATATTTACTTTGATATAAACTACGTAACTAATTATCCTAATTACAAAAGAATTATAATTCTACCTAAAATAAGAGATATACAATTAATACAATTAATGAAAAAGAATATTGAAAAATATTCTATTAATTTTAATCAATTAAATATGATATAATAAAAAAATATTTTTCTCTATATCAAACACAACCTCAATTTTCTTCCGAGCTTGTGATTTTTTAGACTCTATGCCTCTGCATGTTCGCCAAAACCTTATGTTTGCACCCTTAAATCCTTCGCTTGCGGATTCAGAATTTAAATTTTATGGGTTCAATCTTAAATTTTTAGTATTAAACCCATTATATTTTTAAAGTTATAAGTTCATATCTACTATTTACTCCCTCCATCCCAAAATACTTGTCGTCCTTACTAAAAATGCTTATCGTTTTATTTAATCAAGATAAAATTAAGTAGCTTTTTCTCATTTTATCCCTGTATTAATTAGGAATATTTAACCGGTTCTCAACATTGATGGAGTAAATATTAATTGAGGAGAGATAAAATGATGAAATATGTTAATAATGTAAAATTATCAAAATGCTACACTTATAAATGCTTTCTTAAGGAACGTGTAAATAAAAAATGCGACAAGTATTTTGAAACGAAGAAAATATTATAATTATAATAACTTTTTACGTATAAATTTATATTCTTCGGGTTGTGAATTCAATTGAAACCCCACTTACGGGGCTAGATACGCGTTGACTTGCATCCATGCTGCTAATCTAAGCAACACTAGTCTTTAAATTGATCGTCAAAATATATAAACTGCATCAAAGAGACGAATTGATGAAACTTAACACAAATTAAATGAAAGGGATATATAATTGTAATTTTGACCCTTAATTATTGATAAATTATGATTTTGAGCCTTGTGATAATATATCAATCCATGAACAGATCCACAATATGAC
This sequence comes from Anisodus tanguticus, assembly GCA_034509755.1. NCBI lineage: Eukaryota > Viridiplantae > Streptophyta > Magnoliopsida > Solanales > Solanaceae > Anisodus > Anisodus tanguticus. Next base: position 30,608,033 of record CM067558.1, read on the forward strand.
AAGTAGGTTCACGTTAATTTAATGGCTACCGCCTAAACTATGTATATGTATTAAGAAATTCACTAAATATCAATAAATATTTGATTATAAATTATTATTATTAATATGTATTAACTGGAGGTCGTGGTAGACCAATAAACTTTAAATCATGAATTCACCTTTGTATTTCACTACACAATTTAACCTTGATTTAATTAAAAAAGAGTATTTTGGTTCTTTTACATAGGCATTTTTAGATTGTTTTTAGAACTAAATTGCCCTAAATTATCAACAACAGTACAAATTTAATACAACACATAAATAATTAAAAGGTTCAACAATTAATAATTTATTAATAGCCTGTTTGGCCAAGCTTATTTTTCTCCAAAAGTGCTTATTTTTCTCAAAAAGTACTTATTTAATAGAATTGAGGTGTTTGAGCAAGCTTTTGAGAGAAAATAAGTGCTTTTCAGAAGTTAAAAAAACAATTTTTTGAAAAGCACTTTTGAGAAAAATACACTTAGAAACTCTTTTTTTATTCCACCGTGTCTGATACACGCATTGGAGGCCGACTTAGAAGCACTTTTTAAACGCTTGACCAAATACTAATTACTACTCAAAAGTGCTTTTTAAATTAATTGGCCAAACACAAACTGCTTTTCATCAAAAGTATTTTTTTGAAAAGCAATTTTGAGAAAAATACTTTTCAAAATAAGCTGATTTTAGAAGCTTGACCAAATAGACTATTAAATTTGTGAAAATTCATAAACATAAAATTTAAAAATATACATTTTAATTAATTAAAGATTAAATTTGCTTAACCAGATACCACAACGAGCAGAATCACATTTTTTGGATATTTTGGGTACTTAAAGCGCAAATTGAGCCCAAATTAATAAGAAAAGGAACCGAATCAAGGTTGCACTTAATGCTTTTGGATCATATACTACTGAACAGATCACCAGAATCGTCCCTATTAGTCTAGAATTTGATGACCTTTAAATTTTTTTGTTTTCCCTATGTTGAAAGTAGGGATGACAGGTGGATATAATTTTGCGGATTCCGCACCACACTCATCCCAGTTGGGAAAGTATGAGTATAACTTTGGCGGATAGTAGGCGGGTATGGGTATTGAAAATGTACCCGCCACGGGTAGGCGGGTAGGTGGTGGTTTTACAGTTATACCCGCCTGATACCCACCTCCCCCGCCTACCCGCCCGCCCACCCGCCCCATAAGCCCAGTAATATTAGTATTCCGTAAGCCCATCCATAAGCCCAATACCCTTAATTAATAGTAGACTACTAGGGTTTACTCATATCAGCATTCAACACTTCAGTCTTCACTCTTCATCTTCAGCAGCAGTGCAACACTGGCCGATCTGCCGATACCCTTAACTCTTAACCCTTACACCCCAAAAGGCCAAAACCCATCATCGACCACGACCATCGACCTTATTTCCCCCAAACACATCGGCCACCGACCATTGACCTTATTTCCCCTAAAACCCATCATCGGCCATCGATCATCGACCATCGACCTTATTTCCCCAAACCCATCGGCTATCGACCGTCGACCATCGACCTTATTTCCCCAAACCCGTCGGCCATCGACCGTCGACCATCGACCAACGACCAGCCCTTATTTTCCCCAAACCCGTCGGCCATTAGTTCACTGCACCCAAACCTATCGGCCATTAGTTCGCTGCACCCAAACCCATCGGCCATTAGTTCGCTCCGCCTCAGTTTGCTACACCCAAAAAAGGTCAGTCTATCGAAAAAAATTAAACCTTTTCCCTTATATTTTGTTCACTGTCGAACCATGATAAACTAGTCAGACCATTAACAAGAAATATGTGTTGGGTCTCATTTGATAAACTAATAATATTTTCCTATTTATTGATGGTAAAAATGCATTAACATTTTGGTCATACTTGATCTTTGAAGTTGTTTGAACGAGAGATAGGACTATGTGTTTTTTATGCTCACTGGGAAAATCCATCCCTTTTGTTTCTCTATTTGAAGTTGGCTGGAGTAGTATGTATTGCACAACCATTACTATTACTGATTACTGATTAGTGTTCTGCCTAAAACAAATTTATGGATTGATTAATGATTAGTGTTTGATGAACTATAGGATTGATTACTGATTACTCATTAGTTTTCTGCCTCAAACAAATTTATGGATTGATTACTGATTACAATTTTATGGATTGATTACTGATTACTGATCCTATGGACTAATTACTGATCCTATGGACTAATTACTGATTATTGTTCTGCCTTAAACAAATTTAACATTTTTCAATGTTGTCCTAATATGTATAAATGTAATTGCATAGGTAAGAATGACAAGCAAGGGTAATGGCACTACTATGTCTTCCTCAAAACCATCAGATCCTTCTACGGCAAGTTGTACCCCGAATACAGTGGAAAAAGGTAAAGAAATTGAAGAGAGCCAAGAGCAAACTAATTCTGCAGATACTTCTGTTTTGCCCCGAACCAGTAGACATACATCAAAAGCTTGGGATAATTTTACAAGGAAACGAGTAGGGGAAGAAATAAAAGCGGAGTGCAACCATTGTCTGAAGCAACGTGCTGGAGGACCGAGAGCTGGAACAAGTCACTTGAAAGAGCATGCAAGTAAATGTTCAAAAAAGAAATGCATGGATCTCCGACAAACAAGGATGTTTGGTACACTTGCTAGCCCTTGTGATACGAATGAGACACTGACATTGTCCCCGTATGAGTTCCGCCAAGATAATGCGAGACAAGACTTAGCAGAAATGATTATTCTCCATGAATACCCACTAAGCATGGTTGAGCATTATGTCTTTAGAAAGTACTCTAATACTCTTCAACCAGATTTCAAGGTTCCCTGCCACAACACAACCAAAAAAGACATTCTCCAACGACACAATGTCGAAAAAGAGAGTATAAGTGCTTTGTTAAGGAAAGTCAAATGAAGGTTTGCTTTGACTACCGACATGTGGACTGCAAACTATAAAAAAAAAGGATACATGGCTGTCACCGCACACTTCGTTGATAATTCATGGAAACTCCAAAGTCGAATAATCAGGTACTCTTTCTTGTTTGATTATGCAAGTTGTAATGTGGTAACTGGTTGTGATTATTTGATAGGCGTGGTCTTCTATGATTATGTGATTATGCAAGTTTTTATTTCAAAATTCTTAATAGTAGTATTATGTTCATATCAATCTAATAGGTTCTTGTATGTCCCGGCACCGCATACAACTGAGGTGCTTGCCGAGTCTTTAAAAGAATGCATTCAATCTTGGAATCTTGATCTTAGATTGTCTTCTATAACGGTTGATAACTGCACTACAAATGATGCGATGATGAATTTATTGCATTTGGAGTTTCCTTATGGTTCATTGATGTTGCATGAACGTTTTCTTCATATGCGTTGTTGTGCACACATACTTAATTTGATTGTTCAACATGGCTTATATGCCGTTTTCAAAGAGGGTATTGAAAGAATTAGGGAAAGTGTTGTCTTGTGGACTTCATCACATAAGAGAGCTCAAAAATTTGAACAAGTAGCTAAGCAAGTTGTTCCTGATTGTTCAAAATCTCTTATACTTGATTGTAAAACTCGATGGAATTCGACGTATGGCATTCTTCTAGTTGCTATGAAGTTTAAGGAGGTGTTTGTTGTTTTAAGTGCGCGAGATAATTTGTACAAAAATCCACCACTTAATGAAGATTGGGATAAGGTTGTGAAAATATGTGAACTATTGAAAGTGTTTAATGATATTACACATCAATTTTCTGCCTCGACGTATCCGACTACCAATATTTATTTTCCTAGAATTTGTGAGATTAGAATCTTATTAACCAACTGGTTGTCCTCACCTACCATTTATATAGGAAAAATGGTTGAGGTAATGCTAGATAAATACAATAAGTATTGGTTAGATGTTAATGGTCTTATGGGCGTGACAACTATACTTGATCCTAGGTTCAAGATGGCTCTCATTCGATTTTACTTTGCTAAAATTTATGATACGCTTGTTGTTGATGTTGAGGTAAAAATGATTTATGATTTTCTAAAGGAATTGGTGGATGAGTATGGACATAAAAATGGTAATAATCCAGCTAGTAGTAGCCATGTATCTTCAACTGATGTTACAAGTAGTATGAGAATGGGGTACATGCAAGAGTTTGCACAATTTGTGTCACAAGACAATAGTAAAGTTGGACTAAAATCTGATTTGGAGAAGTACTTGGAAGCTGAAACTGTACCACTTGTGGATGATTTCGATATTCTTAATTGGTGGAAAACAAATGGAAATAATTATCCCGTTCTCCAACAAATAGCAAGGGATATATTGAGCATTCCAGTTTCTACCGTCCTATCATAATCCGCATTTAGCACTAGTGGATGTGTACTTGATCCTTATCGTAGTCGACTTCTTCCGGAAATGGTGGAGGCATTAATGTGTGCTCAAAACTGGATTTGGGCGGATATTAAAGGTAACATTAATTTGATTAAATTATTTATGTTGTATTAAATTGAAGTTAGACTCTAATTACTTTGTTTATACTTTATACATTATGCAGGTGGTGGTGATGTCAAGGAGATGGAAATATGTGATCTTGAGGAAGAAGTCGATCGATGTTGTTCGGCTTCTTTGCTAAGCGATGTGATCAAACTCGGCTCACCGATGTTGCCTTCGCTAAGCGATGTTGTTGTTGGCTTGCTTCTAACTGATGTTGCTGCTGGCCTGCTAATAATTGATGTTGCTACTGGCTTACTGATGTTCTTTTGGCTTACCGATATTCTTCGCTAAGCGATGTTGCTACCGCTAAGCGATGTTCTTTTGGCTTTCGATGTTCTTCCGGCTTCCGATGTTGTCGCTAATCGATGTTCTTCGTCGCTAAGCGATGTTCTTCTTTGCTAACTTGGATCAACTTTGTTTTTGTCATTTGTTAACTATACTGGTTTGACTATTGTTGGTTATGTTGGTGTTGCACTTGGGGTTATTTCACTTGGTGTTGCACATGAGGTTAAGAACCAGCAGTTAAAGCAGCTAGAAGCTGGACCATTACTAGCAATTCTTGGTTTTTTAATCTTTCCATTTATTTGGAGTGTACCTGAAAATATTACTGGTTTGAGTTTGACTATTGTTAGTTCTATTTATTTGTCATTTCTTTTATTTTCTAAATCTCTATCTTTATCTGTTTCGTTATGTTATTTATTGAACATAACAGTGATGCCCAAGAGATAAAAACTGACTACTGCTAAAAGAGTAGAAGAAGATAATAGAGAAATGTTTGTGCAGGCGGGTACAGACGGGTATTAGCGGGTGACAGATATCCACTTGGGTGGTGGAGCGGGTGTGGATTTAAGAATATACCCGCCTAGGCGGGTATGGATGTTGAAATTGTACCCGTCACGGATGGCGGGTAGGTGACGGGTATAAAATTTTCTGACGGGTACGGGTGAGGGGGAGGGGGTACCCGCACCCGCCCCGCCCAATTGCCATCCCTAGTTGAAAGATCTCCCAATTAGTGAAGCTATTACTGATTAAATTGAGTTGGAGCAAGTAATAAATTAAGGCATAGTGGCTTGGACCTTCTCTGAACTTGTCATCTTTTATTTAGTGCATACTTAAATTATGTGTTAGCTTAATTATTTTCCTCAATTTGGTCATATGATATCATCAACCCCCTAGATGCTGATGTGGCAAACAACGTAAATACACTTTATTTTAGGCGCGTGAAAAGGATGAAAAATAAAATATTCAGCCTCCAAGTGGGCTATTTTTCAACTATTAATTGTCACATAATCAATTGAATGATTTATTTGTTACAAATGTATTTCTCTTTGATTTTTCTTAATATACATTGCATATTTTATCCTAATTGTGTTTTTTTTTTCTTTTTGGATGCAATAATTATTTATTTGAACTATGTATTTTTTATTTTTTTTGGATCCAAATCTACAAAACTTAGTTAAACTCTATTTATTTTAGCCAAATAAAAAGAAAGTTTAGCCAAAGTAATGAAGTTTTATATGGTGTATTTTCTATAAAAAAGTGTATTTTTATTTTCATGCAATGACTATTTATTTCAACGGTGTATTATAATATTTTTGGGATAAATTTGTAAAATATTTGGTTGAGATTTATTTATTTATTTTTCAGATGTAATGATTATTTGTTCTAACTATGCATTTCTTCTTTTTCTGGTCAAATATATATAAAATAACTTGATAGAATATCATTATCTTTAGCCAAATAAAAAATTTATACTCAAAATATTATTGTTTCTGTTTATTGTTTTTCAGATTTGGCCCGAAAAAGATGATTTATAAAATTAGTGAACTTAAAAAGGCAAAAAAATTTAACCTTAAAAATGCCATATGGACAAAAAATCCTCGTTGTTGCGCGTGTCACACTTTCATGGATTGTCAGCGTCCATAGATATTGTGCCTATCATATTATCAAGTTGAGTGGGATAATTAGGCTAACGTAAAGTTTAAATATGCACTGAGTAAAAGTCGTCATGTACTAGTAATTGAGTTGTTATGTGTAGTTTTTGCAATTGGCACTTAATTAGAAGCATTACATTATAACATGAAAAGGATTAAAATTGGCCATGTACTACGTGAAATTATGTAACTTTGCCTTCCATAAAATATTAATTAAGTAGCTTAATCTTATTCTCGCCGTTAAGAAGAAGTCTCATTATTGTTCTTGACCCCTAATGGAGCTCAAGCCTAATGATCATTTAAAACCTTAGTCAAAAGTTGAGGTATCTATCCATTTTACAACAGAGTTTTGTAAAAGGGTAATAGAAAATAGGAGACAATTTTCTAACCGTGAGTTACGTATTAGAGTTTGCCTGAATTTTCAATTTTATTTGAATTTTATTATAATTATGTTTTACTTCAAATAAAATTTCTTGGTAGAAAATATTTTCTTTGTAGAAAAGGACTCTACCATCTTTATCTTTTTTCTTGGAGGAGATGTTTTGAACTTTTATAAATAGATTTTTTTTTCATAAATAACACAATAGCATACATAATGTAGTTCGTAAAAAATCTTATTTAGGGGGAGATTTTCTCTCAATAGCTTTAGAATATCTTTTATATTAGTTTTCAAATATGTAGGTTACTTGATCAAATCATATTAGATATTATACTTCTTTTAGTATAGTTTCTGTGTTGTTTGATTTATCGTCATTCAAGATTTGGAATTATTAGCTTCCGCATGACACCCTGATCATTTCAATCCCAACAAGTGGTATCAGAGCCAACGATTCATTGGGTTGAAGACAGGTTTAAGGTGGCCGGTCCAAATCAAGTTGCAACCAATATCACGATAATGAAGATTTATCCAGCGTACTATATGTGAAGATGAATTTTCAACATCATTGGTGCTGCATCTTTAAAATTAAAGTAAAATATTTTTTAACCACAATATTTTTAACATTATTTTTAACCATGGCAAGGAACAATGATGAAGACTATGTGAAGAAGAAGAAGAATGAAGATCAATTTGCCAGATGCCAAGGGAAGATTTGTTAGGGTTTGCCTTGAATTTCCTACCTTATTTGAATTTTACCATAATTGTGTTTTACTTCAAAAATAATTTCTTGGTGGAAAAATATTTTCTTTGTAGAAAAGGACTCTATCATCTTTATCTTTTTTCTTGGAGGAGAAGTTTTGGACTTCTACAAATAGAAGATCATTCCTTTTCATAAATAACACAATATCATCCACAATGTAGTCTACAAAGAATCTTGTTTATGGGGAGATTTTCTTTCAATAGCTTTAGAATATTTTTTTATATTAGTTTTCAAATATGTAGGTCACTTGACCAAATCATAATAAATATTATGCTTCTTTTAGTATAGTATATGTGTCGTTCAAAGTTTGCAATTATTAGCTTCCGCGTGACACCCTGATTATTTCGATCCCAACAGTACACATGGATCAAATGCCTAACTAATAATAAAATTGAGCAATTTTCGGATGATACAAAGGAAAATTGCACATTTTCCAACTTTATAATATATAATATTGTCTTAATTTATGTATCACATTTTCTTTTTAGTCTGTCCCAAAAAGTGTCACCTTTTTGTAATTGGAATAACTTAACTATAAAATTTCCCTTTTGCCCTTATTGAAAAATCTATAGCCATACAAATGTTTGTGGTTTGTGTTAAACCACAAATTTTAAAAGTATTCATTTTTTTCTAAAATTTTGTGTCAAGTCAAACAGAGTCGTATAAATTGAGATGGAATGAGTAAATACTAATGAAAATTGTCAAATTTACCCTTGTATTTTTTGAAATTGAAAATGTTTTCCCTAAGTTTATCACGACTCAATTTAATAAGCAGTGATGGCACTAACTCCCACGAGTCAGTAAGCCAAGCACAACCCAACTATCCAAGTTATAAAGGAAATCAATTGAAGAATAATTAAAATAAAACACTTTGTAGAACTTTAATGAAACCTTAATATAGAAAATACGAAGAGTAAAATAATTCCCCAAATCCTAGTGTCACTAGTATAAGAACGAACTAAGGATTACAAGTTTGGAAATACATTTCAAAATACATAACTGTCTAGAAATAGAAAGATACGAAAGTAAATAGAAGAGAAATCCGGTGCTACGAATCATCTGGTAGCTCACCCCAAATTCTCCGAGTCAGCTCCTCAACGGGTTGGGTAGTCGCAAAATCCACTAGAACTAGGAATAGATTCCGCACACAAAAAGGTGCAGAAAGTGTAGCGTGAGTACAAAAACAACGGGTACTCAGCAACATCGTCTATCGACCCTATCTTAAACGGAGAAGAGCGTTGGTCTACCAATTACTACTTCCACACTAACTGTCATCAGTTCACCACAATAATACAAACTCCGAATCCACTCAAATCATGAGTCCAATCCTAGGTTCTAACATCTAGTTCCTCAAGTTTGATAATGTATCCACAAGCCACGTCAATAGATTCTAACCAATCCAAGATTTAAGCCAAGTGTAAGAACCTCTAACTGTTCAGGAACATCTCAAATAGTCAAGTAGCATGATAAAATGGATAATTAAGTTACACAGTTTAGTCAAAGCAAGCAACAATGAATGAATGATATGAGGTGTAGATGTTATGCAATGCAAGACCTTTATTTCTCAACACCGGTATACACACGTTCGGACATGAATGAATCGTGACCCATGGGGGACTCGCGAGGTCCATATACCATTCAGGCTGACACATAGTACCTAAGTATAATCACACAGTAGGCTCACACAATACCTGTTTCTAATCACACAGTTCTTATACTCGCCGATTGCCACACATATTCATACGATATGAAGCATAAATATGATATGCATAACAACAAGAAACAAGTATATGCAATGCAGGTTCTAACTCAGTCATTTGTATAACAAAGTCTCGATCTTTAGCTTCTTTTCACTTTTAAACGAGTACAAAGAGATGAAAAGGGACACACAGTAACAATCATATATACAGATAATAATACCGCGGAAAGTATGGGCTTCATACCCCAATCATGGATCCAAAGGATTGTACTATACTCTCAGTTAGTGCCCAATGCATGTCATTCACTAAGTAATTTAAAAGCACAAGTTCCCTTACATGACATCGGTGTTCGATACAAGTGCTCGTCACCTCACGAGTATCAAGACCCCCTTATTATTCCCATATCCCCCTCTTAATTAGTTAATTAAACCAACCATGACGCTTAAGTAAGTTATAAGATCTTAACTTGCCTGGAATTAGGAGTCTGAGAATCATTACACAGCATTACCCTTTCGTAAAACCTCCGAAAGATGTCAATCTATTCAAATATGGATAATACATTAACATACGATTCTAATGATACATGTATTGCCATATAAAATTACGGACTCAAAAGGTTACTCAAAATAGGACTCCGAACCAAAAAGGGTAAAATGAGAAATTTCTTCCAAAATTAGTTAACCCATCATCTATAGAGTCCAAATACCAAATAACAATTCAATTCATTAATCCATGATTAATTAGAGATAAACTTCATTTTCAAATTAGGGTTCATAAATCTAGTTTTCCAACTTTAAATCATGATTTCTACCATAAAAGTCCTTACTAATTGATGATATAATCTCAAAAGGGAGGTTAGAATCTTACCCAAATGAAGAACCTTGAAAATCCCCTCCAAACCGAGACAACAAGCTCCAAAAATGAGAATGAAATATTTTGCATCATTTTTGGGATTTAAAACTCGCTGAAACAGTGCTCTCTCCGCGATCGCTGGCCCCAACATTGTAATCGCGGAGCCTTGCTCCGACCCGACCCGCACAGTCTTATTCACAATTGCGACCCTGGAATCCCGATAGCGATGCACTAAAGTCTAGCAGCTCGCGATTGAACCATGTGGCGTCGCAACCACGAAGGCCTAAACCATCAACTTCACACCAGAAAATTCTGATGTGATCCAATTTTAATCAATTTTGGGATTCATCCGGGACCCTCCGGACACAAACCAAATATGCAAATCACTGCTAAAATACGAAATGAATCTGCTCGCGCACTCGAAATCGTCATACAAGGTTATTGAGCAAAACCCACTCTAAAAACTCTTAAGACTTATAATTTCAACCAAACACCCAAATTACTCCCGAGTCCCTCGGAAACCGAACCAACGACTCAACTAAGTCATATTCGACATTCTAGACCTGATGGAATCGATAAAACTTCAAAAAAGATAAAAATGTCCTCGATGTTGACTTTAGTCAATTGAAGCTCATTCTTAACTTAGACTTTCAAATTCCACAAACTTATTAAAAACACACTCAAATCACTCGGGATCCATTCTATTAGTCCATCTAAGTCAAAAATCATGTTCCAGAGCTAATGGAACCATCAGAATATGATTCCAGACGCATCTACTCAAAAGTCAACTCCTAGTCAAAGTTTTAAAACTTGAAACTTCCAAAACTAAAACTTAGATTTTCTTTCGTTATTCTCATTCGATTACCTCGGGAATCACGCCACCCATTCCCACACATCAAAAACTTCATAACAAGGCAAAAAGAAAGGGTATTTACAGGAGAATATGCAAATTAGGCAAAACGACCTGACATGTCGTTACATCATCCACCACTTAAACACATGTATCATCCACCACTTAAACACATGTTCGTCCTCGAACATAAAAGAGAAAAAGGGTACATGAATCTCCAAAAGCTGAGGGTATCTAGTGCGCATGTCTTTCTCAGTCTCCCAAGTAGCCTCCTCAACCGGACAATGCCTCCACAAAATATTTACCGAAGCTATTTTTTTTATCTCAACTTTCGAATCTACCTATTAAGTATAGCAACCTCCTCCTCCCCATAAGTGAAATCCTGATCGAGCAATACTGAATCCACTAAATTATCTGAGAACCATCCGAATGATACTTATTGAGCATGGAATTATGAAAAACAAGGTGAACACCCAATAATCCCGGAGGAAAATCCAACTCATAGGCTACCTCACCAATACGCTGTACGATCTCAAATGTACCATTATACCTGGGGCTCAACTTGCCCCTCTTCCCAAATCTCATCACACCCTTCATGGGTGAAACCTTCAACATAACTCATTCACTAGCCATGAACTCTAGATCACAAACCTTCCAATTCGCATAACTCTTTTGCCGACTCTGAGCTATGAGAAATCACTCCTGAATTAACTTGACCTTGTCCAAGGAATCACACAACAAATTTGTATCCCAAGACCTAACCTCAAAAGCATCAAACCAACCCACCGAAGAATGAAACCTCATTCCATATCAATGTTAGAATGATAATTGTTATTGTAAGGAAACTTTGCCAAAGGTAAGAACTGATTTCAATGACCACAAAAATCAATCATATAGGCCCGCAACATATCCTCAAGGACTTGAATAGTTCGCTCAGACTGACCAACTGTCTGAGGGTAAATTGTTGTGCTAAGCTCCACCCTAGTACCCAACTCCTTTTGCATTGATCTCCAGAAGTGTAAGGTAAAGTGCATGCCCCGATCCGAGATTATATGAATAAGCACCCCATGCAATCGAACTATCTCTCAGATGTAAACCATAGCCAACTTCTTTAAATTATAAATAGTCTGAATCGGTACAAGGTGAGCCAACCTCGTCAACCAACCTATAATCACCCAACTAGCATCAAACTTTTCCAAAGTCTATGGCAATCCTACCACAAGTCTATAGCCACTTGGTTGCTCACTTAGTCCGCCAAATCTTCCTTTAACTTACCCCAATAATATGATCCTCACACATTAGATCTGGCTCCATTTGAAATACCTGATTTAGATTATAACCATAACTCTAAACACATTTGGTTGATTCCATGATTATCATCATAGTCCCCATGATCATTTAGCTGAAACTGCAACTTATTTCCCAATATGTTCCAATAAGTACCATGATTCCACTTATCTTTCTTTCACACCTTCCAACTTCATCTTTGGTACAATGAATCCATAAAAAACATGTTTAACACACACCGCAAGTCTAAATTATGACTCCATTTGATTAGAAAAGAATTTGTGCTTGTACTGAGCCAATCCCGAGCATTTCCATAAAAACCTAACCTTATCCAAAGCCAATTGTACAAATTTTAAATCTCTTAGTTTCATTTCGATGAGCTGAAATTAATGAGTCAACACTCATCGTCCAATCCCTCTTACTCATTTATTTAACTTACTGTGCGCATCATCCTAGTGATTATCTTGTTGTGCCAAATTTGAAACAAATCAACTAATCGTTGCAAAGACTTTTCATATCCATTTATACGTCCTCAAAAACATCACCAAGTATCCTTGTAAACCATTAGAACTTTCCCATATAGCTATTGTCAACAAAATATCGTCAAACCTCCTTGTAAAATCCGATAACGCTCGGTAAATCTTCCATACTTCTATTCCAAACTGAAGCCCGATTAAAATGCACCATTCCCTAAATGTCACCAATAATCACATGAATTGTTTCCAAATCTCTATAAAATGTAGAGTAAGCCTTTGGTAGATGTATGGTGACCCATTCTAATATGTTGCTCCTAAATACACAATCTCGTGTTATCATTCCCAACCTCAAAAGCTGAAATTTATTTCCAAGTCGTCAACCGAATACCGATGATCTATACCTTATGACCTTAAATCCTCATGTCTGTCAACTCGCACTAGTCTCCCAAAATACGATAAACTTCATGAAGTATCACTACATCAACTCTCCTCCTTGTGCTTTTTCTAAACTCATTCGTCACCTCAAAGACTCCAACGTAATGCCTACGACCTCGTACTTTACCTTTCACAACTATAAAATCTCAAAGCGCAATACCTTATTATGCCTTACCACACACAAATACCCTCGAGTATCAAATCTCACACTCCAAGTGTCTTACCACACACAAATATCCTCGAGTCATTCGTATTTGAAATACTCAACCATGTTATTTAGCCATCAATGCTTTAACACAATCTACCGCCACGTACAAAGTATTACCTCATAATTATAACTCCAGCTTTCAATTGTAGAGATTTCTCCTGATTAATCAATTCTAGCTCATCCATTCAAGGATGCCATGACATTACCCATCCTAGTACTGCACAAGTTACCTCCTCATCAATCCTCAATCATAGAGTCCGACGGCTCTTGTCATACACTAAGTGTAATTAGCCATAGATTCCTTCCTCAATCACACTTATCACTTTTCACCATATCTGAAAGGTATAATACAATGTCACTATAACTCGTACATGTTTTGAGTAGCCACACTACTTCAAGTTCAAGTGTTACAAACCTTAATCCTCCAAAACTGATAGTAAAATACCCTTACCTCAATTCTTCATCCACCATATCCCCTTCAAAATCACCCAGACCCACTCGTGAGGTGAATCAAAATATCGCACATCTTAAAATAACTAAGCCAACCAGGGGATAATAGTAAAACACAATCCTGAGCATCTGAAAGTTTCCCTTACCTCATTCGAATCTTTAACTGAGCACCTCTCTAAATTAAACGCAATTATACATTCCACCTTCCATGAATCCTTCCGATCCAAAATACCAACAATCCTGGTCGTACCAACAAAGTTGATTATTGTCGTTGTAATACCTTAAAACACCATCAAACTAGTCCATAAATGGTAGGGTGATTGTTGATTCCTACACATAAAATCATATCGATGTCCTCATATAACTCATACACGTTCCCTTAAAATTTCTTAACAGATGAATCGTCCTTTTATCTTGTCTCATGAGTCTACCAACTCAGCAAATACACCTAAAAGTCCCTCAGTGAATTTGCTGCTTTTGTCTAAATGACCCTCAATTATTCGCCTGAAGTATACCTCACAACTTGAATTAGTTACCATTCACTATTACTTGTAGAAACTTATCGAGCCTAAGCAACACATATGATACCCACATTTCTTCTCTCCATTAAGGTGTAACAATTGATAACTCTATAAGTGGTTAAATCTTCACACTCGTCTATCGCTAGGGTAATCTCATTAGTCAGTTACTACTTCCCACCAAAAGCCTATCATGTAGTCCATCTTACCGATCAAATCATGTTCCTTTTGAGTTCCCTTCATTAACAGAGTAGCCTCACCTAAAATAAAGAAGCTCACAGTCCAACCACAATTTCTTATCACCATTTACCAAAATATCAAGCTGACCTGCAACAATAGACTTTATTAAAACATCACACCCGATTATTCCCTATGAGATTCAATCATCCATAGCAACCTTTTGATAGACAAGCAAACCCACCACTTGTGCTCATCATATAACTGAAAATGAGCCATTCGAATTTCTTTCATAGCATCAACATCTTTGTTCTGTTAAGTAGCTGACGAATCTCCACACGCTCCCCGATACGAAGTCCTACTGCCCCATAACTTATCACAAAAGGTCATCTTCCATGCTAATATGCCTTTCTAAAATTTCCTTCATAGTCTAACCATCTATTCCTCTTGTCTGGTCAACTAATTCATCCAAATTCTCCTTGTCTTCAGGATATTATTATATGCCCTATATCATTGCCTTCCAAGAATTCCTTATGTTATGCAAAACCTCTCAATCATTATCTTTAAAGCCACAACACTCATCACTTGGTTAATTCACTAACCGTACCATTTAGAATTGTCAAATCTCTTCTCGTCACTTGCTATACCATAAATGCACTTTCTCGACTTTTGAGCCACTAATTGCTGAAACTCAGCTATCATGTAGTCATCTGCATCACTCGTAATTCATAGGGATATCACCAAACTAGAGGGTCTAAATTATAACTCCACCCAACAGAAACTCGAATCATAATTGTAATCTGAATCTGGTCACGCGTCCTCATCACGCTGACACATCTCTTACCTTACCACATGATGTCACATCCAACCGCTCATGTACAAAACTAAGAATGTATCCTCACCATTAGTGAGAGATTAAAATAAATAAGTTTAGACCTTAAACTGAATCACATATGAATGATGAGGATTGAAAGAACGAAATTTTCCTAAGTATCCCATAGACTCTCAAAGAAAAGTATAGACGTCTCTGTATTGATCCGTAAGACTCCAATAGACATTGTTCTTGTACTTGTGAGACCGGTGAACCTAACGCTCTGATACCAATTTATCACTATCTAATTTAATAAGCCATGATGGCACTAACTCACACGAGTTAGTAAGCCTAGTACAACCCAGCTATCCAAGTTATAAAGGAAATCAATTGCGGAATAATTAAAATAAAACACTTTGTACAAATTTAATGAAACCTCAATATAGAAAATACGAAGAGTATAATAATTCCCAAAAAACTAGTGTCACAAGTACAAGAACAAACTAAGGATTATAAGTCTAGAAATACATAACTTTCTAGAAATAGAAAGACAAGAAAGTAAATAGAAGAGGAACCCGGTGCTACGAATCATCTGGTAGCTCACCCCTAATTCTAAGTCAGCTCTTCAATGGGCTGGGTAGTCGTGAAATCTACTAGAACTAGGAATATATCCTACACACAAAAAGGTACAACAAGTGTAGCATGAGTACAAAAATAATGGGTACTCAGCAACATCGTCGACCGACCCTATGTTAAACGGAGACAAGGGATGGCCTATCGATTACTACTTCCACACTAACTGCCATGAATTCGCCATAATAATACGAACTCTGAATCCACTCAAACTATGAGTCCAAACCTAGGTTATAACATCTAGTTCCTCAAGTCTGATAAGGTATTTTCAAGCCATGTCAATTGTCATTCCCCAAGCCCGACCCTGGACGTAACAGGCATCCGATGCTATGAACAACATCTGAAGCACCTTATAAAAGAAACTAAACATTTATTCTATTTCGTTATCTATTTATAACAAGTCATATAAAGATTAAAACATGAACATGGTCAACTTAATAAAATCAGCGGAAATATAATATAGATATTAAATCATAAAAAGTAGCAAAGCATCAACAAGTCATATAAGACTTTAAATATCTACCCAAAATCTGACAACTATCTATGACACTTCTAAGATAAGCAAATGAGTATCTAACTTCAAGACGTAGCCTGGAACTGAAATAATTAGATAAATAAAGATAGGGCGGTGTCCCACGAACAAGCATGGCTCAACAAGTGATTCAGAAAGCAATAAGTTCTCCTATCCGGTATGCGTATCATGAACCGACTCTTCTACGTTACCTAACACATTATCAAAACAACAATGGTATGCCTGAGTACTAGGTACTCAGTGAGTGTCTAAGGGGAAATAGTTAACAGAACTAAAATAAGATAGTAAAATCAGTAGAACAATATTAATAAAAAACAATTTGAAATCCAAAGGTAGATTATGACATCAAGCTTTGTAAAATTCAACAAAATCAACCAATAACGAATAATACACTAAGTTAAACTCATTTAGCATCTATCATATTAAATCTTTCACTTACGAATCCGAAATCACTGACAAGACAACTTATGGGAAACCAAAGAATTAACACATGTCAACTCACGAGCGAACAACCATTTGATGCACCGGGAATTAATCGTCCTCTGGACTAGCACAATAATAGATACACTAAGCTACACGCCTCATAGGTCAATCATCCTATGAACTGATACAACAATACTCACAAGTGATACGTTAGGATCCATAACGGCTAATCGTCCTCTAGACTAGCACATCTTGCACATACAGGCCCAAACACAAACAAATACAAGTCATGACAGATTAATCGAATTTACTTCTCAAGTATAGAGGTATTTCAAGTCATAAGTCATTCTAGAAACCTTGTTCAAATAACTTATTCAATTGCAAGTTCAAGCAAGCTCATTCAACATGCGAAAATAGGTTTAAACTCTTAACTTTGAGTGAATAAGTTAAATCATCCCAAAATTGGGAAAAAATGAGTTAGATTAAAGTAGTATGTTACATAAGAGGTTCGATGCGGGCTTTACCATACACACTCATGACCTTGTCTAAAAAAATCATCTTCAAACCAAAAATAAGTTCAACGAAGAACAACCACCAAACAAGGTTTTCATGTATTGTCAATCAAAGAAGATTTTTCAAATCTAGACATACCTCAATTCCCGCTCAAATGTATTCCTCCAAGTTCAACAATCATTATACAATTAATTGGGATAATAAAGATAAGAACTTTAAACATTTTTCGTAAAATTCCCACCCTTTTTGTAAACTAGGGTTTTTAAGTCAACATTCATGTTCTTCCTTTTATATGATTTACCCATGGATTTTAATCACTTGATGTGGTTTAATCATTATGGTTAGGAACTCACCTTGTAATGTTTGAAGAATTTGTAGGGTCTTTTCTCCTCAAAAAGTCTGCCAAGAAAGAAGTGGGATTGAAAATTCGGTCAAGAATGAAATGGGAATGAAAATTTCAACAAAACTCGTTCTTATACAATTTCAGCGAAGTTAGGAATGCTACGTAGCATATGCGGCCTCATTATGAGTTTGCGACCGCATTATGGTTACATACGCGGCCCAGAAAAATTGGAAAATTAGCCTAAAATGTGGAGTGAGTATGTTGCGTTGCATTCTGAGTATGCGGCTGCATTTCAGCTGGTGTCTCAAAGAGGCTTCAATAAAATAGGCATAACGTTTCGTTCACAGCTCCAGTTGAGCTCCACCTTATATTGTTGGAAAGGTATTTCGAAGGGCTATAAATTTCATGTTTTAGGTTTTCTCAAATGCTTAACGAATCTTGACATAAACATGCTGACAGTCAGGGCTACCGAAAACTTAGTCGATTCTATCGAACCTTACACACCCACTATTTGTGTCGATCTTAAAACAACTATTTTCACCCAAACTCATCTCAATAGGAATTTATATGTCTAAAGTGTAATATTAACACTCATTTAACACATTCACACCTAATCCAGATTTATGAAGTGTTACATCAATAGAGTCTAATCAATCCAAGATTTAAGCCTAAGTGTAAGAACCTCTAACTGTTCAGGAACATCTCAAATACTCTAGTAGCATAATAAAATGGACAATTATACAGTTTAGGCAAAGCAATCAACAAGGAATGAATGAATGATATGAGGTGTAGATTCTATGTTACAAGGTCTTTGTTTCTCAACACCGGTATACACACGTTCGAACATGAATGAATCATGACCCATGGGGGACTCGCAAGGTCCATATACCACTCAGGCTCACACATAGTACCTAAATGTAATCACACAATAGGTTAACACAATACCTATTTCTAATCATAAAGTTCTTATACTCGCCTATTTCCGCACTGATTCATATAGTATGAAGCATAAATATGATATGCATAACAATAAGAAGCAAGTATATGCAAAATAGGTTCTAACTCAGTCATTTGTACAACAAAGACTAGATCTTTAGCATCATTTTTCACTTTTAAACGCGTACAAATGGATGAAAGGGGACATACAGTCACATACCACACAGATAGATAGATTATATAACAGAAAGTACAAGCTTCATACCCCAATCACGGATCCAATAGATTGTACTATACTATCAGCTAGTGTATAATGCATGGCATTCACTAATTCATTTAAAAGAACAAGTTCCCTTACATGACACCGATGCTTGATTCAAATGCTCGTCACCTCATGAGTATCGGTATCCCTTATTATTCCCATGTCCCCCTCTTAATTAGTTAATTATACCAACCATGAGTCCGAGAATCACCACACAACCTTTCCCTTCCATAAAGTCTATGAGATATGCCAATCTAGTCAAGTATGGATAATACATTAACATACGATTCTAATGATACCCGTATTTCCATATAAAATTACGGACTCAAAAGGTCACCCAACATAGGACTCCAAAGTAAAAAGGGTAAAATGAAAAATTTCTTCCAAATTAGTTTACCCATCATATATGGAGTCCAAATACCAAATATCAACTCAATCCATCCATCAATCCATTATTAATTAGAGAAAAACTTCATTTTCAACATAGGGTTCATAAACACAATTTTCCAACTTTAAATCATGATTCCTACCATACAAAATCCTTACTAATTGATGATATAATCTCAAAACAGAGGTTAGAATCTTACCAATTAAGAACCTTGAAAATCCCCAGAAAACCCCCTCTAAACCAAGACCCCAAGCTCCAAAAATGAGAACAAAATGTTTTGCATCATTTTTAGGATTTAAAACTTGTTGAAACAATGCCATTTACGCTATCACATGCCCCAACGTCGCAATCATAGAGCCTTGATCCGACCCGGCCCATGAACTCTTCTCTGCGATTGCGGTCCTAGCATCGCAATCGCGATGCACTAAAGTAAGTCCAGCGGCTCACGACCGTGTCGCGTTGCGTTGCAACCGCGAAGGCCAAATCCAGAAACTTCACACTAGAAAATTATGGTGTGCTCTAATATTTGTATCGACCCTCGGGATTCATCCGAGACTCCCCATGTAACACCTCTTACCTTCCAACTAAGCCATGATCATGATTCAGGAGTGTAGAAAACCAAGACTGAGACTACGAAGTTAAAACTAGTACAATTCTGTAATTAAGATAATTTCATACTAGGATTCTACGGACCGTAGAATCTTGTATGGACCGTATAATCCCACCATACATTGCCCCACGAAAAACCCAGTATACAACAGACTTATACGGACCGTCCTTTTTGACCATAGAGTCCCCCTCAGCTTTTGGTAATCACTGGATTATTGCAATCCAGTGACGATCATTTTATACGAACCTTACTTTCCAGCATAAAAGTTTTACGGACCATACAATACGACCATACAGTTCTCGACGCAACAAATAGTATAAATACATGGGTTCAATTTTTAATTATATTTTGCATACTCTCAAGCCCTAGCACGAAGGTTTTCTCCTACATCAAGGTAAGCCTATTCCAAGTATTCTAAGTGGATTTTAATGTATATGCATGAATTCTAAATAGAATCTCATTATTCTTAACCTAGGGTTTTTAAGAAAACCCAACCCAAGAGATTAAAGTTTAGGATTTGGGTTTCTTCTTTAAAGTTTAGAATTTTATTACAAGTTTTGAAGCGATTAACGTATGTAGAGTTTCTATCCACGTCTGGGAACATCCATGTTCTTCCCCACACCATGTTTTTCCATGAAACCATGAAATTCTATAACTTAGGGTTTTTATTCTATTATCATGATAACCCTAATTACATGTAATATTATATGCCATGTCTCTACTACAATTCGTCAATTGTATTGATGATTGATCATTATGATTGTCATGAAACTATCCGTAATCCATGAACGCATATTTTGAATTCCAGGAGTTCTTAATTACAATTAATGAATCATTGTCACTCAATCCATGAAATTATACATTTTTGCATGATTTATATAAGTTATATTATATATATTTTCACATGCTATATTATACTTACAAACCATGTTTAATAAGTTATTTTCATAAAATTCATGGGCTTACAAGACAACTATATTCATGTTCATGTTTTGGGAGTTGCACAAATTACCAAAAAGGCTCAAATATCCTGAAATTACGTCTGCCAGCATAGGATAAGGATCGCACCGCCCTGTTAGGATGATATCTTCATGTTACCCATTATGGATTATTGAATCCACTCATGTCATGTTCATATCTCGTACCCCGGCAAGATACGAGATGGCTTAGCTGATCGGGCAGAGATCAGACGCCACATTCTAGCATGGTGGTTTCATATCGGTTATACTACTGCTCTCCCCATAGATATACATATACACAGATATACAAATTTTACACATATTATTATACTCATGTCAGCTCATGTTCATGTTCATGTTCATTATTCAGTTTCATGTTCGTATTATTTCATGTGCCTTTTTATTTTTTCAGTTGCTTTACATACAGTATAATTCAAATATACTTACTTCTATTTTACCCGAGGCCTGCACTTCACGGTACATGTATTGAGTTTCAGGACGAAGAATCTGCACGTTAGGACTCATCTGTATCAGCTATTGGTGAGTCCCATTTCATTCGGGTGCTAGTTTGGTTATGTTCATGATTATATTTTATAGTAAAGGTATGCCAGGGCCCTGACCTGGTAAAATAGTTTTGCAGTCAGACTCATGTTTAGAGGTTTCATAGACTAGACTAGTTTAGCATGTCATGTTAGATAATCAGTATTATAGACTTATTATGTTTTTAGACTATTTCTGCTATTATATTTCAGACTATCTTTACAGTAATCAGTTTTACATGTTTTAAATTATTATGATTACATACTTTGATGCCCATGATGATTAGCAAATCATGTGGTTCACTCGGTCACATGCAGTCAAACACCGAGTGTCGTGTTATGCCCAGGCTATAGTTCGGGGCATTACAAAACTTGGTATCAGAGCCTAGGTTCAAGTGTCTTATGGAGTCTATGAAATTGTGTCCAGTGGGGTCACTTTTATCTATGTGTGTGCCATACATATAAATGGTTGACCACCAAGACATTTAGGATTGTCTTACTTCTTTCATACTCTAGATCATGCAATTAGAGCAATACTTTCAGAAATTCTTCTAACTCGTTCCATAAAGCCTAGAGCAGTAAATAACATTCTCTTTCCATCGAATCTCGAACATATCGAATGCTTAAGCGACGAGAAGGAAATTCAAGGTCCAAGTGAGGATGCCTACCCATTGGGGTATAATCGGAAATTGAATATTGGTAACAGATGAGACTTGAGGTAATATCGAAAGTGGAACAAAATGTATAGTTACTACAAACTAAAGCATAACCCTTATCAGAAAGTACAAAAGCAGTTATCATGATTTATGGTTATCAATTAACATCAGTTACCAGTTATACAGTGTTTCAGTTAACAGGATTATGGTTATTCAGTACATCAGTGTTCGGTTATGTAGTTATCACATTTCCAATTTTTAGTGTATCGAGGTTCTTATGACTTGTGAGTATATAGTGATGCCGATGGGTGCTAAAATAAAGTGTAAGTAACGATGACTATAGCGAAATCCTTGCATGTTTTAAGTCTGGGTTATGAACCAGGGCTCGTCAAATGGTGCATAAGGTAATTTATCAAGTGATAGTACCCTCTGAAGGACAAGTTTGTACATGGTAGTATACGTATGTTCTATACTTTACAAAATATGTTTTTTTTATTTTTGAGCCATGGAGCCATAAGTATGAGGATGATAGCTCAGATTTAAGACCATACGGGGTAACATTATATGAATTTAGCTGCAGTAGGCATAAATTGATCACTATGATTTTGAACAGAGTAGAGTCTAAGGGCAAAATATCTAGGAGGAAAAAAGATGTGAGACTATATAATGTGTTTCCGTATGACCTATTCACATGACTAAGAAGAGAAGAGGCACGATATGAGAACCATGAGCAAATGATATTGAATTTCTGGGACCAGTGTCAAATTATTTAAGTTTATTCAGATCAGAACCAAAGAGTATGACATTAGTAAGTTATTACAAGAAGCAAATATTAATACTGTGAGATAAGAAGACGTGACAGTAAGTGTTTACCCCAGATGTGTATAATATGAAATGATTTAAAGTGTATAGAAAGTTTGGGGATTAGGTATTTCGATTTATCATTTAAGACTGACAAAATTTCTCCTAAGTGTGATCCATGTCTATAGTACATAAAAGATAGTATATGACCGTGGAATAGGATCTGATGATGAAGGAAGTTAAAAATAATCTTATGCTTCACTTTAGTATTCAAGACATAATAAGAGAATATGATGCTAGCAAGTGGTTAGTAGAGAATAATAAGTATGTTTTAAGTAGATATAGTGAATTAACAATTTTGGCAGAGCTAGTAGAGGTACAATTTGATTTCCTTAATTAGGTTAACACTGATGAGTGAGTAGCATTTTGAATTCACTGAATGTGTGTTCGAACCCAAAGAGTTTAAGATAAACATGAAGTAAGTGATACAATTTGATTTCCTTAGTTAGGTTAACACTGATGAGTGAGTAGCATTTTGAATTCACCGAATGTGTGTTCGAACCCAAAGAGTTTAAGATAAACATGAAGTACAATGACAGTGGGATCATAAAATCAGCTAAGCAGTAAGAGAGTAAATTACAAAAGAATAGTCTTTTAGAGTTACTAGAAAAAGGTTTTCCCTAAGACTAACAGTGCGAGCGAAGTCAAGTCATTAAGACAGAATATACCAGTAATTCAGTACATGTAAGTAATTTAGTTCTCCATTCATGTAAGTAATTAATTTTTCTCTAGTAAAGAAAGATCGCTCAGAAGTGAGTTAAAAGATGAGTCGTCAGTGATATAAAATGCAAAGAATTGCAAAAGATAAGAAAGTTGGTTGAATCCCAATGAGAGAGAAGGATCCCCAAATATAAGATCTTAAACTTTGATCTAAGGGAGAGAGGTGCACGTCATCAGTAACTCCAGTTAAAAAAAACCGAAATGATTAGTAACAGATATGAAGAACATCAGTTCAATAATTAGGGCATAATGAGATAGCCTCCATAAGGTTGTGCCTCGTATGTATAAGAAACATGAAGTGAGTAGAATGATCGTTGATTGACTTGTGTCAAGATCAATTATTATCAATTAAGCGATCCCAAAAAAAAGCTATAAGATCATGCTCAGCTATGTGTCACAAAGGTAGTGCCATCGCATGAGACTGTATTCTTCAGGGTGTTGGTCAAAGACTTAGGACATAATAGTACCATGAGTATTTCAGGAGGTATCTAAAAAAAATCAAGTATGAGTAGTTTAGCTCATGTTGAGGTAGACAAGAGAATCATGATGAAAGAAGTTCATCGTTTAGCAAACCTGAGAGTTAAATTTTGGACCCCGAAGATGGTAGAGTTGTTGTACAGAAAAAAACACAGCCAAATCCGCCCTTAGCAGTTGAGAAAACGAGGAAAACAATTTCATGATCTCTGTCGATTGCAGCTAAAGGCAAGGATTCGCAGACATAAATCCATGGCTTTTGAAAAAGAGGGAGATGGTGGTATTCTAAGGTAGAAAGAAATTTTTTTGCATCCCGGATGTAGATAGACGCAAAAAGAGGATTATGGCAGAGATACACATTTTTAGATACCCTACCTACCCAAGCTCCATGAAAATGTATTATGATCTTGAGAACATTTATTGGTGGAATGACATGAAGAAGAATGTAGCCAATTTCGTGGTAAGTTTCCAAATTGGTAGCAAACGAAAGCCAATTTAGCAGAAGATTATGCCAATTTATATATTCAGAAAAGTTCTAGATTTCATGAGGCTCCAATATCCATTAGATCATATCGAGGTATCCAGTTCAAAGCAAATATTTTTAAGTCTTTTAAGAAGGGATTGGATACTATCTTCAGTACTATTTTTCATCCTCAAACAGATGTCAGGCAGATCTCACTATCTAGACACTCGAAGATATGTTGAGCGCATTGTGTCCTAGACTTTAAAGGTAATTGAGAAGATCATTTGCCTCTCATTGAGTTGTTTCTAAATATAGATATCATGCTAGTATCAAGATGACACCGTTTGAAACCTTGTATGGGCAAAGGTGAAGATCACCTATTGGTTCATATGGAGTTGGCAAAATAGAATTACTATGGTCAGACTTGGCCCCTTAGGCTGTTGAATAAGTTAAACTAATTCAGGAGCATTTGAAAATGGCTAAGAGTCCTAATTGTCCTATGCGAATGTGTGGTGCAGAGATTCAGAGTTTCATGTTAACGATTGGGTGTTTCTAGAAAGTTTTCCCTATGAAAGGCGGCATATGATTTTAGAAGAAAGAGAAGTTAGTCCCAAATATATTAGTCCATACAAGATCCTACGAAAGATCATCAAGTTCACAAGTTGAGGACTAAGGAAGTCGCTCCAGTGAAAGTGTTATAAAGGTACCAAAATATAATGGAGGCTACATGCGAATCCAAAGAGAACATAAAGCCCAAATATCCGCACTTATTGATGGACAAGCAGAAAAATGTCTAAGGTAACCACCTCAAGTATTCAGACCTCATGTTAGTTCAGTGTTCAGGTCCCTTCCCCGCTCAAAATTCAGATATCATGTTGTAATATTCATGTTTTCGGTAATCAAATATCATGTTATGATAGCCATGTTAACACGTATCTATATCTCATGTAAGTTTAACACTCATGTATCCATGTCAGCCACTCTTTATGTATTCATGTCCCATGTCATGCTCCTCACGTCCATGTAATCATGTCATGTTCATGCTTATGTTCCAGTACTCATGTTATTTGTTCCTACGAATTTTTTTCCAAGTCCCATACATAGTATTCATGTATTCATTCAGTTCAATATCCATATGTTCATGTCAGATGGTATTCCTGACAGATAGTATTCACGTATTCATGCCAACTCAGTATTCATGTTAGTCACGTCCATATTTCAGTTACCATGTTATGTCATTCCATGGGTATTAAGATGCTCTGTGAGACTTGTGTTAATACTTTGGTTACTTCGCAGGTGTTTGAGAGATGTTGTGATAGTCCTATTTACAAAGGAAACTCTGCCAAAATATTTGTAAAATTCCAGAGTTAGTCATATTTTTAACCACTATTCATCATTCGAGGACAAATTTCTCGTGATTCACGTTCAGGTGTTCACTACTTATGTCTCATGCCTCCATGTTCATGTAATCATGTCATTTCAGTCCCCATGATTTTATGCTATGTTTTTTCACGTTCATGTACTCATGCCATGTCCAGTCTTATTCTTAATCATGACCCATCATTCGATAACGAATGATCCTAAGGGAGAGATATTATAACACCTCGTACCTTCCAACTAAGTCATGTTCATGACTTAGGAGTGTAGAAAGCCAAGACCGAGACTACAAAGTTAAAACTAGTAGAGTAAGGTGATTTAGATAACTTCATGCCAGGATTCTACGGACCGTAGAATGTTGTACGGACCATAGAATCCCACCGTACATTGCCTCATGAAAAACCTAGTATACAACAGACTTATACGGACTGCCCTTTTTGACCATAGAGTCCCCCTCAGCTTTTGGTAATCACTGGATTTTTGCAATCCAGTGACGGTCATTTTATACAAACCGTACTTTCCAGCATAAGTGTTTTACAAACCGTACAATACAACCATACAGTTCCTGATGCAGCAAATAATATAAATACATAGTTCAGTTTTAAATTCTATTTTGCATACTCTAAACCCTAACATGAAGGTTTTCTCCTTCCAACTTTCTCCTACATCAAGGTAAGCCTATTCCAAGTATTCTAAGTGGATTCTAATGTATATACATGAATTCTAAATAGAAATTCATTGTTCTTAACCTAGGGTTTTCAAGAAAACCCAACCTAAGAGATTAAAGTTCAGGCTTTGAGTTTCTTCTTCAAAGTTCAGATTTTTATTACAAGTTTTAAGCGATTAAGGTACGTAGAGCTTCTATCCATGTGTGGGAACATGTTCTTCCCTATGCCACGTTTTCCCATGAAATCATGAAATTCCATAACTTATGTTTTTTATTCTATTATCATGATAACCCTAATTACATGTAATATTATATGTCATGTCTCTTGTCACGACCCCTTTTTAGAAATCATGGTGGAAGTTACACATTCCCACCAGTAGGCGAACCACTTCCCATACAAACTAAATAATGTGAAAGAAATGTGAAAATATAATCAAAACATCAATACACCCCTAAACTCTGATATGTGATACAAGGTAGACTTCATCCATCGGACGCCCTGACTTTCTTTTTAGTTTTCCAATCTTCTGTCCTAATGCGGAATACAAGTCTGAAAAAAGGCAACAAGACCAAAACATGAATAACATAATCAAATGTCTAACTATGTCTTTTGAATCCAAATATAAGACATAGTAAGAGAATAGTCATCCAAGGCGTGCCGGAAGAAGCATCCGCACCCTAGAACGCTGAATCAACTTGCTCTGACTCTGACTCGAGCTCGCGAACTAGCAGAAGGACCCGTAACTGCATCCAAAAAGATGTAACAATCATAGTATGAGTACACAACATACTCCCATAGAAATCATAGACCGTCAATGACGGAAGATACATAACAGAGATAAATATCAAATTGACACAAGATAAACATATACTAGACAGTTCAGTAGCCCATATAAGTCACGTTGAACATATAATAATACACTGATTCATTACGTGACAATGTTCACATACTATTCCATTCACAATCAAGTACAATCAATCCATTCACATATACAAGGACCTTACTATCATAGTACCCACCGACTAGTACTCTCTTGTCCAAGACATATTCAAGTTTAACCCCATTTACCCAACCTTAACACATCAATAAATAAGTTAACACACTTAGATCACAATGACTCTTTTAGAATGCTTTCTAGGAATATTACACTTAAGCTAACCATGATGACCTTAAATCCTCTATTATTCTTAGTTTTGGATTTAGCTAAGTTTCTATACAGTTAGAGTCTGACACTCATGGATCATGAAACGTTTACCTTTTCAATGGCAACACTTATCACATATTCCTTACTAGACTCGATACCCAATCACATGGTCAATTAACAGACAACACACATATTTTCCCTGGATCTAGACAATTGCCCTGATATATTGTCACTTCCGACCACAGTAGGAGTAGACATCAAGACTTAGACTTACAATTTATAACCACAAACCCATGCGTAAGAAATCAATCCACCCATGGCAACCAATTCAATTTTAACATAATTAAACCATTTATCCAAGTGTTCGCAGAGACCAGCCCAATCATGGCAATAAAACCTGATTCAATAGAATCAATTTACATTACAAACCAACAAATAATCAATGTAATGGGATATGTATGATATGAATGCAATGCATAAGAAATATGATGCCATGCAATGCAATGCACTGGCTAACTATCAATACCGTACACACATGGCATAGATGGAACTCTCGACGTCTTCTATAGTCATGACCTATGGGAGACCCGCGAAGTCTATGTATCCCTTTGCTCCAGAATAACTCATCGGATCACAGAGCCCAGCTCTTGGCTAAATAATATCATGTTGCAGGCGTGCAACTCTATTCCCCGTATATCATAATACTCATTGTGACATGCAACCCAAGGCATCCGTATCATCATCATCTCAATATTGGCATAATCTCATAAGTACTTTGCCTTCCCGGTCTCTTGGACCCACAATATTTTCATACCACTCTCATATCAATATCATCAGAATCATGAGTGTTGAATGCAAATGATAATACAGGACAAGTATCATAATGTATGAGATGCAACCAAGTATAGGAGATGAATATCATATGCTTTCAGAATTCAACAACAAGTAACCCACGTACAATTCGGATACTATATCAACAGTCCATTCATAATAATCCAAGTACAATTAGGATATCATATTAAGCAGTCTGTCAAGTCCCCCTTTCAGGAATCGTGGTGGCACCTACATCATCCCACTAGTAGGCGAACCACTTCCCAAATCATTCGTAAGATATGATATAGATAAAAGCGAAAGAAATACGAATACCATAAACATTATCTCATAATATAACGCGGACAGAAATGATCAGTCTGAAACATCCAAAAAAAAAAACCCAACTGATCTAGTCTGGGCATACAAGAGCACTAATAAAAATAGTACAAGTCGGAGTAAATAGGCACGCAGGCTAAAACCGAATACATAGTCTGAATATGTCTCTCTAATATAAACAAAAGACAATAAGTAGAGATAAAGTATCCGAGGGCATGCTAGAAGGAGCATCCCCACCCTGTATACTGAGGATCACATATCCGACTCAACCACGTGGTCCTGTGGAGGTGGAAGGTACCGAATCTGTATCCAAAAAGAATGCAGCAAGTGTAGAATGAGTACACAACATACCTCCGTAGACATTATAGACTGACAACGATGAATGATGCATAATCAGAAATAAATACCAAGTTGAGACCAAATAATCATATACTAACAATTCAATAACTAAGTAAATCACATAATCAACATGCTTTCCATAGAGTTCAACCGTATATCAGGTATCACGTTACATGAATAGTCCATTAAATTCAGAAATCCAACCACGGTACTCACATTCATTTAATGACAAGTCTCAATCACATATTATCAATGATATGACAAACATGTATAATATGGATGCAATACATATGAAAGGTACCTTTCTCAACCTGGTATACAATACATCAAGGTTTAATTATGATCCGTACACCCATAAGGGACCCGTGAAGTCCATATACCGCTCATAGCCAGCCGAAATTCTACACACGAATCTGACTACAACTCATGACTCATCTGTCAAGTCTCAATCATGTTGCAGGCATGCAACTCCACTCCCCGTGTATCAATATCATCTCAAGTGATATAATCTCATATTACTCTTACCTTTCCGGTCTCTTAGACAATATCATATCCATACCACTCTCCCATTAAGTCACAAAACCATGAGTGTATGTATGAAATGAGAACACAAGGCAAGATATCATAATATAATAAGATGCAATGAAGTATAGAGATGACGTACACATGCTTTCAATAGTTCAACAACACATAGGTAAACCCAAGTCAAATCAGGATGTTAATCGAAAACATGTGTTATGAGTAAACAAACAATAGCAAACATGGTGGCAAGCCCACATATGGCGACAAACCCAAATAAACAGGAGTCGGAACCAATACAAGACTTATTCCCCAAATACCATCATCACAGTTCAACACATGTACCCACTCAACCATTTATCATAACCGGCTGAGTGGAACCCCAAAACACGCCCAATACCCCTCAATATTTTTAACTAATTACGTACTTCTATCGGAGTCTCGAAAAGCTAAACCGTAGCCTACCTCAAAGCCAAACAGGTGCGCTACAAAATCAAGCCTCGGTGATAACCTTGCCCTTCCTTTGCGCCTTATGATAATAGAAGTCTAATCACACATATTACATAGTTAATATGAAGCTAACTCAATAAAAACAAGACTTTAAATACCCATCTCCACGTTACCAAGACTCGAACTTTAATACTCAAAAACGTCTATTACATACTAAGTAATCAAACCCTTAAGTTAATTAGAAGTCTATTCATATTTGATCCCTCAATTGAACAATAACTAAAAACCCCTAATTTGAAACCCTAGAAATTCCCTCTATTGAAAATAATCCTTTATAATCAATTTAAGCTTCACAACATGATAATCTAACATAATCCAATACTAATTCATGATATTAACATAATTTGATCCATAAATCTCCATTAAAATCATCCATATAGGTCCCTTATTCTCACAACATGCATAACGCATCTTCCCCAACTCAAATAATATGCTAAACCACTATTAATAAGTTTAGAATCATAAACATAAACCATATAACGAAGAAAACTCTTACCCAAGGGTTGAAATTTCTCTCAAGGCTCTGGTTATACTCCCAAACGGCACTGGTATCGAGATAGACAATTTTGGGAAATAATTTTTTGACCTAATAATATTTATAGGACACTTGGACAGTGATCCACCCCAGCGGAATCGACTTCGCCAGAGCAGACCCGCTGTGGCGAAAAAGCCTTCGCCAGAGCGCAGGTCACTTGACACCTCATGCCTCATCGCGGCAGACACGACTTCACTGCGGTGAAAACCTTCCAACTTGCAGATTCCGCTTCGGCGAGCTGATCTCTCAATGAGGCAGACCCGCACCAGACACCAACAGATGAGAAACAACCGATTGAGGTAATTTTTGCGTCGTTGTTCTCGTCTCGAAAGGGGGTAAGTATCCAACCTTTATTTTGACATTTCTTTGAGATTATTTCTATTGTTTATCGATTTTATCCATGTTTGGTTGGAGAAAATTGGGGGTTTAAAATCCTTAGTTGAAATTTGATTTTTCTTCAATTAATTGTGGTTAGATTTGAGTAAATTCTAATTTTGTGGCTTGTTTAAACCTTGGGTAAACTATTTCTAACATAAATTTTGATTCCAATCCGGATTTTTCAAACATTCAATTTATGAGTTTTGACACAAAGAGGAGTTTGACAAAGTCATAAAATTGGACGCTCGATTGGGATTAGAACTCCATGAAACTTTGGATTATGATTATTTAGATTATGGGTAACGTGTTTCTAATTTAATTTTCCAATTTTGTCCTTGTGGGCCCGGGGTAATTTTTTGGGTTTCAGACTAAAGTATAACAATATGAGTGTTGTTAGATTCGTATGAACTCGTAGAACACTATTTTAATAATATTGAACTTATTTTCTCAACAAAATTACCATTTTACCCTTGGGGTCCGGGATGAGGTTTTAGATTTACTTTTGATCCCAAGTTCCTTACAAGACATGTTTGGTATTATTAGAATCATGTGTAATGTAGAATTAGTCCTTATGTGTTGATTGAATGTGTGTGGTAACATATGGACTTCATGCGCTTGTTTGAACTATGACCGTCCGATATTCACTCTAGATGACTTGTGGATTAGGAGTTTGTGGCTCCTGCTTGGCTTTTAAGTAGGCTAAAGTTTAGTTTTTTGAGACTTTGATCGAAGTATGTAGTAGTTATAAATTTTGAGGGATATTGGGCGTGTTTTGGGGTCCTGCTCAAATGGTTGTGATGAACATTTGAGTGTGTACCGGTGTTGATGGTTGATTTGAAAAATCAACCTTAAGCTGATTCTGACTGCTGTTATATGGGCTTGTCGCTATTATTTGGGCTCGTCTCCATATTTGATATTATCGTGTTCATTCATCACACATGCTTTGATATGATATCCTGATTGTACTTGAATTATTGTGGTTGGACTGTGTAATGACCCGATTGGTCATTTTTAGCTAAAGACCCTTATTTTCCTATTTGACCCTTTTCGTAGAATCTATATGGGGTTTGTGATGCACATGGATGGGTGAAACATATTTCGGGGTCTATTTATATGAGTTTCAGATGAAAAATCCAAAACTAGAAACTTAAATTTGGTTAGTTTGACTCAAAGTTGACTTTTAGCTAGATTGGTTTATTTCCGAGTTTTGTCATCTCTGGTAGTTCCAGATGGTCATTTAATACTTATTCGAGTCATTGGTTCGCTTCCCGAGGCAATCAGATATATTTTGTGGCCTTATTTGTAAAAGTTGGATCTTCGGTTTGTCTCGGTTGATTCTTCAGAAAAGTAATCCTTAGCTTAGTTATATGTGAAATCTAAGGGTACGAGCGAGTTCATAGCAATGTTTACCTTACACGAGCATGTCTAGTTTGTGTTCGGGGGTTTCCGGAAGTGTTTTGGGTGTGCAATGGCCTAGAACTCAAGTTATGTGTAAAATACTAAATGAACACATTCTGATTTTTAATGCACATATATTTCCACTTCGGCAAACCAATTTCCGCCTCGGCGGATCTGCTTCAGCGTCCGGAAGTCCTCCCCGGCGCACAGCAGAAACCATCAATTTTTTCCGAAACTAAAATGGGCATAATTCCCTCGTACGGTGTCGGAATTCGACGATATAAGTTGCTACATATCACAAATTTCGATACGAATCTATTAAAATAATCAAAACTCAATTCCAAAATTAAATGAATATAATGATACATTGAAGCGTCGAAGGTGAGCCACTTATGCCAATGACTCAAACATCTAATCTTGACCAGATGAAGTCCAAATCCAATTCTGAAAGTTCCTACAAGTCAAAAATGATCATACGAAGCTGCTCGAAGTCTTGAAACACCCAAACAGATATGTCTTGACCCGAAGTTGACCGTGGTCAACTCCAAAGCATCTCAAAAGCTAGTTTCTCAACCAACCACCTTAATCACATCTGAACCACTCGAAAACCGAACCAATGACTTGACTAAGTCATAAATCACATTTCGGAGCTAATGAAATCGACAAAACTTTGGAAAAGATGCATTTGTCCCCGATGTTGACTTTGGTCAAACTTCTTCATTTCTTAACTTAAGGATTTTCACAATTTCTTTTTCCTTATTCAAAACTCCTCCGAAAGTCTCAAGAATCGCTCCACCCATCCCCGCAAGTCGAAAACACTCTAACGATGCTAGGGGAAGGGTCAATAGGGGTAAAATGGTAAATGCCTAAATGACCAAACGGGTCGTTACATCTCTATTACAATTCGTCAATTATATTCATGATTGGTCATTATAATTTTCATGAATATGTCCGTAATTCATGAACGCATATTTTGAATTCAAGGAGTTCTTAATTACAATTCACGAATTATTGTCACTCAATCCATGAAATTATACATATTTTCCATGATTTATATAAGTTATATTATATATCTCTTCACATGCTAAATTACAATTACAAACCATATTTTACAGGTTATTTTCATGAAATTCATGAGTTTACAAGTCAATTATATTTATGTTCATATTTTGGGAGTTACACAGATTACCGAGAAGGCTCAGACAGCCTGAAACTACATTTGCCAGCTTAGGATAAGGATCGCTTCGCCCAGTTCGGACGATACCTTCATCTTACCCATTGCGGGTTATTGAATCCACTCATGTCATGTTCATGTCTCGTACCTCGGCAAGGTACGAGATGACTTAGCTGATCGGGCAGAGATCATACGCCACGTTCCAGCGTGGTGGTTTCATATCGGTTATACTAATGCTCGCCACATAGATATACATATATATAGATATACATATACATATACAAAGATATACAGTTATACAAATTTTACTCATGTTATTATACTCTTGTCAGATCATGTTCATGTTCATTGTTCAGTTTCAGTTTCATCTTCCTATTATTTCATGTGCCTGCTTATTCTTTCAGTCGCTTTACATACAGTACAATTCAAATGTATTTACGTACCTTTTTCCCAGGGCCTGGACTTCACGATGCAGATACTGAGTTTCAGGATGAAGGATCTGCACGTTAGGACTCATCTGTATCAGCTATGGATGAGCCCCGTTTCATTCGGGTTACCAGTTTGGTTATGTTCATGATTATGTCTTATAGTAAAGGTATGCCAGGGCCTTATCCTGGTAAAATAGTTTTGCAGTCAGACTCATGTTTAGAGATTTCATAGACTATACTAGTTTAGCATGTCATGTTAGATAATCAGTATTACAGACTTGTTATGTTTTCAGACTATTTCTGCTATTATATTTCATACTATGTTTTCAGTAATCAGTTTTACATGTTTTAAATCATTATCATTGCATACTTTCATGCCAATGATGATTAGCAAGCCATGTGGTTCGCTCAGTCACATGCAGTCAGACACCGAGTGTCGTGTTTCATCCAAGCTATAGTTCGGGGTATTACACCCCGGACACAAACTAAATATGCAAAGCACTCCTAAAACGTGCAACGAATCTGCTCGCGCACTCGAAATCATCATACGAGGTCATCTTGACCAAATATTTGACCAAAGCCCACTCTAAAACTCTTAAGACTTAGAATTTCAACCAAACACCATAATTATTCTCGAGTCCCTCGGGAACCGAACCAACGACTCAACTAAGTCATATCCGACATTTCGGACCTGATGGAATCGATGAAACTTCAAAAAAGACTCAAATGTACTCGATGTTGACTTTAGTCAATTGAAGCTCGTTTCTCAACTTAAGACTTTTCAAATTCCACAAACTTACCCGAAATGCAGTCAAATCACTCGGGATCCGTTCCAACAGTCCACCTAAGTCAAAAATCATGTTCCGGAGCTAATGGATCCATTAGAATGCGATTCTGGATGCATCTACTCAAAAGTCAACTTCTAGTCAAACTTGAAACTTCCAAAACTAAAACTTAAATTTTCTTAAGTTATTCTCATCCGGTTACTTCGGGAATCGCACCACCCATCTCCGCATATAAAAAATACCATAACAAGGTTAGGAAAAATGGTAGTTACGAAAAAATATGCAAAATAGGAAAAACGACATAATGGGTCGTTACCATGTTAAACTTTTGGCCTAATCACCACCCTCGTTGTTAAGAAAAAGTGGATCAAACCTTAGTCAAAAGTTGATGAGTAAATATGGATATTTTTTCTTGAAAAATCTAAGACATGTAGAGTACACTTATTTTATACTGAAATTCTGCTAATTGTAAAGACAAATACGAAATGATTTACTAAAAATCATTAGCACGAATAGACCAAACTATAATTAATTTTAAAACTAAGCAATTTCATTTGGTACAAGGATAAAATTGGACCTTTTAAAATAAAAAGATTCTATAGAAACATTAGTTTGATAAAAACAACTAAAGTAGAAAGACGAACAACAATGGAAAATCAACATTTAAGGAGAAGTCAAGTCAAGCCTAGCTAGCATTAAAATTCCACATATGAGACGGTAAAAAAGGACTAAAAAGCAGAGGGAGTGGAACTAGGCAGTAGTCGGGAGGTAAAGAAAGTTTTATTAGAAGCGGACTACTACTTTTATTAATTGTTGATTTTCCTATAAATATAGGTAAAAGAAGCGGACTACTACTTTCTTTACAACTACTCAATAATTTTGATTAAACATGTTTTTATGTTAAGTTAGACAACTGGCAGATAAGCTGGAAATTTAAAGAACATAAGAACCCAGTTGCCGCCAGGCATAAACGTCATATTGTTTATCGGCTGAGTCCTGGACCCAAAAAAATCTATAATTTATAAGGCCTCGTACCGAGATATCCTTCTTCCAATAGGAAAGAAAGCTGATAGCAGTTTCTTTAATCACGTGGTACACAAAAGATTATGCGGAAAGGAATTTTCTACTAAATCGGAAATGAGTTAGAGTTCGGCTTGGAGTTTCATATCTCTGAAGAGTAACTACTAGCGCGTAACAACTTATAAACTTGACGTAGCCCAAGCTCGTGCTCAACACAAATAGTAGCAAGCAAAGGGTTGAGTTATTCATTTCTCAAATAGAGCTAGCTAGGAGTAATTCCTCAGTAGAAGATGCTTTACGTCTTAAATTTTGATAGAATATACGTAATATACTAATATACTACGTATATTCCCTCTAATGAGATGTGATAGAATATATGTAATATATTTCTAATATACTACGTATATTCTCTGATATTATTAGAGATCTTCTTGTACATGTGTAATTATGGTAGTAGTCTTATATTAGGTAAATGTATATTTGATTTCCATAATTATAGGCTAGATTTACTATTGTATATCATGTATATAAATACTTTACATTAATGAAAATAATCAAGAGATTATTCTCTTTTATGGTATCAGCAGTCTAGGACAACATTTCCCTTCTCCAAATCTAACACTCTTCCGTCGCCCTACTCGAAAACCTCT
This sequence comes from Anisodus tanguticus, assembly GCA_034509755.1. Taxonomy (NCBI): domain Eukaryota; kingdom Viridiplantae; phylum Streptophyta; class Magnoliopsida; order Solanales; family Solanaceae; genus Anisodus; species Anisodus tanguticus. The sequence continues at coordinate 30,644,755 of CM067558.1, forward strand.
TCTTGGCTGCCGGCCGACTAACCCCCATCCCCTCAAATTAATTTTTTCAATTCCTTAATTCTCCTTTTGTTCTTCCATCATGTCTACCACAAATAACACCTTTCATCCTGCCCTTCCAGTCTCCAATATCAAGAACAACATTTCTATTGTCCTTGAGATGGAAAACGACCAATACGCAATGTGGGCAGAACTGTTTAAAATTCACGCACGGTCTAATAGACTCCTCCATCACATCGTCCCACCCGGCAAAGGCAAGGAGACGGTGTCTTCCACTGATGATGAAATTGAGTTGTGGTCAACTCTTAATGCTACGGTCCTTCAATGTATCTATTCTACCATCTCTACGGACCTCTTACAGACAATTATCAAACCCGACGCTACGACAATGGAAGCTTGGAATAGGTTGCTTGATATATTATGAGATAACAAGAATTCTCATCTCGTAACCCTTGAGCAGGAATTCTCTCATATAAATATTGAGGATTTTCCGAATGCCTCGGCCTATTGTCAGAGGCTCAAGGAGTTATCAGATCAACTCAAAAACGTTGGTGCGCCCGTCACAAATGATCGTCTCGTTCTTTAGATTGTTGTAGGCCTCTCCGAGGCGTATTATGGAGTTGTCACTCTTCTTCATCAAAGCAGCCATCTCCCACAATTCTACCAGACACGTTCCATGCGCACCTTAGAAGATGCAGGATTGGCTAAAAAGGCAGCATGAGCCAATTCTGCCATGATGGTGGCCACATCACGTGACACCAAGGACTCTCACTCATTTTTGGAAAATTCTGGCCAAAACCGCAACAATGGTGGCCGCAAAAAGGGCCAAAATCAGAAAAATTATGGCAAAAACCGAGGCGGTAGCGGTGGTGGTGGCAGTGGCAGAGGATGGAGTGACGGCAGTGGCCAGCCTGGGCCGCAGCACCACTGGCCGTAACCTTGGGCCAGTGGACCATGGTTGTGGGTCTAGGCCAGTGGGCAGTGGCCCACTCCAACGTTTCCGGCTTCTCAATTTTAAGCCAGGCCTAATAGAAACCAGCAACAGGAAGTGGCCCAGACTTGGCAGAACCAATCCTGGCAGCTTCCTGGCCTGCTTGGACCTTGGCCTCAATAAGCCTTCACTACTGCGGGCCCAACAGCAGCCCCGACCCATACGAATATCGAGGTAGCGATGCACATACTTGAATTAAATCCTCCGGATGCAAAATGGTATATGGACACCAATGCTACTTCTCACATGACGTCCGCACCAGGTAATCTCTCGTCTTATTTCAATTTAAGCAAATTTTGTGGCATAAATGTTGGTAATGGTAATTCGATTCCAATTCGTGGTTATGGTCACACAAATTTATTTTCTCCAACCCCACCTTTCGCCTTGAAAAATGTCCGTCATGCTCCTCACTTAATTAAAAATTTGGTGTCTGTTCAAAAATTTATAACTGATAATTGGGTTTCTATTGACTTTGACCCTTTTGGATTTTCTGTGAAGGATTTTTCGATGGGGATACCTCTAATGAGATGTGATAGTCGGGGCCCATCACCACTTCCACCACCACCACCACTAATCAAGCCACATCGTCAACATTTGTCACCTTAGCACCTTCCTTGTGGCATGCGCGTTTGGGTCATCCGGGGGCGTCTGTTATTTTCTTTCTTAAAAACAATAATTTTATTGAGTGTAATAGTACGATTAGTACTAATGTTTGTCCTTCTTGTCCGCTTGGGAAACATGTTAAATTACCATTTTTGCCTCCAATTCCAGTACTATGTTGCCATTTAAATTACCGTTTTTTCCTCTGGATGATTATTCTAATTTTTTGTGGACTTTTTCATTATCTAAAAAGTCTCAAGTTTATGCCACATTCCTCTTAGTTAGAGAATTCATCCGTGCCTAATTTGAACGGAAAAATTAAAATTATTCAATGTGATAATGGAAAGGAATTTGATAATGGGCCGTTTAGAGAATTTTGTAAAATTAATGGTATATCTTTTCAGTTTTCTTGTCCACATACATCCTCACAAAATGGGAAAGCCGAGCGAAAAATACGCACCATTAATAATATTGTTCAAACATTACTAATCAATGCTTCATTTCCACCTTCATTTCGGCATCATGCATTATAAATGACCACTTATCTACTTAACATACTCCCTAGCAATGGATTAACATATCAATATCCACTCAAAATTCTTTGTCACAGAGATTCGTCCTATTCTCATCTTAGGGGTGTTTGGGTGTTTATGTTATCCTTTCTTTCCCTCCACTATAATAAACAAACTACAAGCCTGCTCTACCGCTTGTGTATTTTTGGGTTATCCGTCTAATCATCGTGGTTATAAATGTTATGATTTATCCTCTAATAAAATCATAATTAGTCTCCCTGTAATTTTTGATGAAACGCAATTTCCGTCTGCTAAATTGCATAATTTCGTATCTAATTCTTATAATTTTCTAGATAATGGGCTCACACCGTATATGGTCCACCATTTGGTCCGGCCCTCGTCTCGGGATTTGGACTAGTAGACACCGGCAGACCCAGTGCCTACCGGACTAGCCCCTTCCCGTGATCAATTCCAGCCAGCAGGCAGTGGGCCTGCTGGCCCAAACCCCCTTCCGTCATATGAGTCTGCCAGCAGGCCCACTACCTGATGTTCCATCCAGTCCTTCCCACGGTCCAGTTTCTCAGCCATCAGGCCCGCTACCTACTAACCCACCTCCCAACCCGAGCTTGTTCCTCCTAAACCAAGCCAGTTCCAACGTCACCGCATCGACCCAGGTCCGGCCCACTTCTATTCCGAGTCAAGAGCATGTTACTCTTAGCCAATGGGATACTTTTAGACCCAAATGATAATTTAATCTCAATTCTAATGTCACTAAATCCCCCCTACCACGTAACCCCGTGTCTTCCCTTCGTGACCTGAATTAAAAAATGGTCATGGATGATGAATATAATGTTCTTATTGAAAATAAGATGTGGGAGTTGGTGCCCCATCCGCCTAGTATTAATGTGATTCGTTCTATGTGGATTTTTACTCATAAGAAAAAATATGATGGTTGTTTTGAGAGGCATAAGGCATGTCTTGTAGGTGATGGCAAAACTCAACAGGTTGGCGTGGATTGTGGAGAGACATTTAGTTCAGTGGTCAAACCGGCAACTACTCGCACTGTTCTCAGTCTGGCTCTCTCCAAAGCTTGGCTCATTCATCAGCCGGATGTAAAAAATGTATTCTTACATGGTGATCTCAAGGAAATGTATACATGCACCATCCCTTGGGTTTCAGGGACCCCAATCATCCTAACCATGCTTGTTTGCTGAAAAAGTCATTGTATGGGCTAAAACATGCCCCTCGGGCCTGATACAAAAGGTTTGCAGATTATGTGTCGACTATTGGGTTTTCTTACAGCAGGTCTGATCATTCTCTGTTCATCTATCATCGCGGTACTTCTATGGCATACATTCTATTATATGTGGATGATATTATATTGACTGTCTCTTCTGATAAACTGCGCAAGTCTATCATATCTCTTCTCAACTCCGAATTTGCTATGAAAGACTTGGTGCCTTTGAGTTTTTTTTTGGTACAGTTGTAACTTGTCATGCTGGTGGTCTATTTCTATCCCAGAGGAAGTATGCAGCTGAGATTATTGAACGGGCTGACATGTCATCCTATAAGTCATCTCCTACTTCGGTTGACACCAAACCGAAGTTGAGTGCTAATTCTAGCACACCTTACGAGGATCCCTCCCACTATCATAGTCTTATGGGGGCTCTTCAGTATCTTACATTTACGAGGCCCGATATTACTTATGTAGTGCAACATGTGTGCTTATTTATGCATGATCCGAGGGAAGAACACATGCACGCGCTCAAACGCATTGTGCGTTACATTCAGGGCACTCTGGATTACGGTTTACACTTATATCCATCCTCCGTATCTACTCTCATATCTTATACAGATGTTGATTGAGGTGGATGTCCATATATTAGATGCTCGATATCTGGTTATTGTATATTTCTTGGTGATAACTTGGTCTCTTAGTCGGCTAAATGCCAGGCTACTTTATCGCGATCCAGTGTGGAGGCCAATTATCGAGGGGTAGCCAATGTGGTGTCTAAGTGCTGTTGGCAGCGTAACCTCCTATAGAGCTTCACTTTCCTATTCATAAAGCTACTTTGGTCTACCGCGGTAATGTAAGTGTGATATATCTCTCTGGGAATCATGTCCAACATCAGCGCACGAAACACATCGAAACATGGTGTGTGCCACCCAACACGATGCGTTGGTGCGGCCCCTGTGTATGTCGTGATGGGCATTGATGGCGCGAGGGCATTGAGCCCATTCTCTGTATGAACTTCTCCTGGTCACGCGCTCCATTAACGTGATGCTGTGGTGGTTCCACGCTTACTGCATGTGTGCGATGACCCTTGGTGACTCATGGGCATAGCGCCAAATCCCGATTGAAGATTCACAACATTGGCGCACCACTTAGCATGTGATGGTGCCACATCCCTGAAGGGTTTCTTGGTCTGAGTTGGATTTGGTCTAAAAGGCCTAGAATGCCCTCATACTCTATAACTAGCACATTTTGATGGAAAAACACATCTTGAACGTATTTTGGAGAAGAGCAAAGGCGTGAGCATTTCTTCATCGAGTTTATTTATTTTCTTCTTTATTTCATCATTTATTATTATTCACGATTTCTTGTTTTTTTACTCGAATCATGAGTAGATAAACTCTTTAGTTCCGACATTGTACGAAATCATGAATATCACATTTGATGATTATTTCTATTTTAATACAAATTATTAATTGTGATTGTTTCATTAATTTTATGCATAATTGCTTGATTGTTTGATCACCAGTTATGTTCTATCGACTATCTAATAAGATATGCTTGGGAAAGATATTGATATTAGAGAAGAGTTAAAGAGGACTTGTTCTAAACCCTAGAGTTAGGGCACAGATTCGTGAAATGATAGGGATACCTACTTACCTTGTCTAATTACATGTCGTAAACTTAGTGTGTTCTTAATAAGCAATCTTTTTCTGAATAGGCGAGTAGTAATTTGAGAGAATACTACAAGTAATTATAATTTGGCTAATTAGAAATCATAGGTTATTCGAATTAAGGAGGAATAATTCAAGAACTCCATAGAATTGGTAAACCAACCACAACCCTGAATTTTTCTCATGAAATCATTGTTTTACTCCTGAGCTTTGCATCCATGTCCTTGACCAATTGTTAGCGTTAATTTTATAGTTTTACTTTCTTGCAATTAGTTTAGTAATCAAAAATCACTCTTTGGGAAAAATACTTGATTAATTATTTAGTCGTAGTTAAGTTTAATAAATGTTAATCACATGTCTTTGTGGGTTTAACACTCGACTCTTAAATCACTTTATTACTTATATGACCGTGTAAAATTTTGTGTTTTTGGGAGCAACACAATTATAATATTTTTCTTGTAGTTTTTGAATATCTCAATTGTAATTCTAAAATATTGAACTAATTTTTAATCCCGATGATTAATCAAATTGACTCTCGATAAGCGAACCATGACAACTAAAATAGAACGAAAGGAATATTTAATATGTATAAAAAATTTATCAACAACCCAATAAACTATTTTTCTAAAATTTAGAACTTACAAACTCAAAATTTTAGATTCACCTCTACGTGAAGTTTTTTTAAGAAGAGTGATATATACATGCAACGAATTTCAGTTATATACTGTGACAATAGAAGGAAAATTTTGCATTGGCTACGCCATTTAGGCCTCATTTATTTGCACTTAATTGAAGTCTGAATCGGAATGGTTTAGACCTTAGGCCATTAAGTGTATTTGTTTACATTAAGATCTAGCCACTTATTTGGTCTGAATAGATTTTAATCATTAAGATCTTGAATAAAATCTTAATATCATTAAGAGGTACTTTTGTATGAATAATTTTTTACCACCATTCTGTCCAAACCACCAGCTCCACCCCTACCCCACCCACCACCACTAACCACCTATATCATCAGAACTACCATTGTCAACCAGCAGCACCCCCACCCCACCCCACCTACCCACCCACCTCACCTACAACCAACCACCCCGCCCACCATCACCCCCACTTACCACCACTAACCACCTCTGCCATCACTGACAACCACCACCACTGTCGCCAACCACCAACCACCTCTGTCATCACAAGCATCAACGCCGTAGCTGCAAACATTACCACCATTGCGGCCAATCTTTACTATTAATCACCTCTACCATCATAACTAGCACCGCCACTAACTACCACAAACATCATCGTCAACCACCACACATTCTTAAGCCACCACCACTAACATTGTCAATTACTAACATCTACCAACTCCACCATCACAACCACCACCACCACTACCAACTGCCACCATTGTTAAACAGAGCAATATACATGTGATATACACTGAATATACAGCAGTGTATATCACATGTATAACGATGACCGAAGTAGCAAGCAGCAGTGCAGCAAGGCCTCTCGGCAATGGGCCTCAAGCAGAAGTGCAGCAAGGCCTCTTAGCAGTGGGCCTCAAGCAGCAGTGCAGCAAGGCCTCTCGGCAGTACCCTGATATTAGCTCAGCACGCAGCCCATCACGGGATTGAGGGGCAAAAAAACGATGAGACATAATTTGTATATTAAGGAAAGTATATTGTGTGTATATTGTAGTATATTTGTTGCCTAGATTAGGATATACACTTACCATAATTGTATAGTTAGAATTATGGTAGAAGAAGGTTTTGTAACTTGTATATATATCTATTCAATCAATGAAAATAATCAAGGGGATTATTTCTTTCATGGTATCAAGAGACTAAGTCTAAACAAAAGTTTTCTCTCTCAAACTTTTGCCTCCCTTTGGCCGACCCCCCCCCCCCCTCCTCGGGTTTCTCTTCCAAAATTCGTCTTCCGCTCTCAAAAACACCTCTCTTAAATTTCTCTTTCTTCTTTGTCCTTTCAATATGTCTAAGAACAATTTTCACCCTGCCCTCACGGTTTCCAATATCAAGCTAAGTGTCCCTATTGTCCTTGAGATGGAAAACGTCCAATATGCAACGTGGGCGGAGTTGTTTAAAATTCACGCTATATCTTATCAAGTTCTTCATCACATCATTCCTCCCGCTAGACCCCTTCCTGCGGAGGATCCGGAGTTATGGATTACACTTGATGCTACCGTTCTTCGGTGGATATACGCCACTATTTCGGTGGACCTTCTACAGACGATTATTGAGCCAGATACCACGGCTATGGCTGCATGGAATAGATTGCGTGACATATTCCAAGACAACCAATATTCTCGTGTCGTCACACTCGAGCAGGAATTCTCTCTCGTTCGAATGGACGAATTTCCGAACGTTTCTGCATATTGCAAGAAACTAAAAGAGTTGGCGGATCAACTCCGTAATGTTGGCGCACCAGTAACAAATAATCGTCTAGTTCTACAGTTGGTTGCCGGTCTTTCGGAGGCCTATAATGGTGCTGGAACTCTCCTTCGCCAAAGCAACCCTCTTCCCGACTTCCATCAAGCCTGCTCCATGCTGACGTTGGAAGAAGCCGGTTTGGCTAAAAAGGCGGCTACCGGAGCAAGCCCAGTTGTCATGGTGGCGTCCTCTCCTAGTCCTTCGGGTTTTGTTAATAATTCGAGCCAAAACCATAATAATGATGGCGGCAAGAATAATCGCAAAAATAATAACAAAAATCGCGAGGGCAAACGCGGCGGTTCTGGTGGCGGTTCCGGTGGTCAACAAGCAGTCGGTGGGTCCTAGCCAGGGTATAGTGGCCCACCACCGCTATGGGCCCAGCAGTGGGGCCCATGGCAGTGGAACCCGTACCATCCAGCAGCAGTTTCCAGCGGCTAGTGGGCTGGCCAACAGTCCAGGCCCAATACCCAGCAGTGGCGGCGCACTGGCCAGTGGCCCAGCAGCGGCAGCAACAACAGCTACGGCCCAGGTGCACCACGGATAGGAGTTCTTGGGCCCCGACCACCGCAGGCCCATCATGCAGCAGGCCCCACTCAGACTGATATCGAGGCCGCGATGCACACGTTGGGGTTGACTCAACCGGACCCAAATTGGTACATGGACACCGGGGCAACTACTCACATGACTTCTGAATCAGGTTCTCTCTCCTCTTATTCCAACTTGAGCACCCCTCGGGGTATAATTGTTGGTAATGTCTCTATTCCAATTCAGGGTTATGGTAAAAAAATGTTGTCTCCCCCCAATCCACCCCTTCTCTTGAAAAATACTTTACATGCTCCTAAATTGATTAAAAATTTAGTGTCTGTCAGGAAGTTCACTACTGACAATTTCGTTTCCGTTGAATTTGATCCTTTTGGTTTTTCTGTGAAGGATTTCAAGACGGGAAGTCATCTCATGAGAGGTGATAGTAGGGGGGATCTGTATCCTATCATGCCTGGTTTCAGTCCATCGAGTCAAACCTTGCCGTCAGCCTTTGCAGCCATCTCTCCTTCCATATGGCATGCTCATCTGGGTCATCCGGGACCTTCTATTTTATCAGTTTTAGATAAAAATAGTTTTATTTCTTGTAAGGGTACGAGTCGTACTCCAATTTGTCAGTCTTGTTCATTAGAAAAAATTGTTAAGTTACCATTTGTAGACTCCAATTCTCATACTTCTATGCCATTTGACATTATTCATAGTGACTTATGGACGTCTCATGTTCTAAGTTCAGTGGGTCATCGATATTATGTTCTCTTTTTAGATGATTATACTAGATTTTTGTGGACGTTTTCAATTGCAAATAAATCGCAAGTATTTTCCATCTTCATCAAATTTAGAACATTCATTCGTACTCAATTCGAAAGAGACATAAAAAATATTCAATGTGATAATGGGAAAGAATATGACAATAGGGAGTTTCGGAATTTCTGTGCTAATAATGGGATCAATTTTAGGTTTTCGTGTCCTCATACATCTCCACAAAATGGTAAGGCCGAACGCAAAATTCGTTCCATCAATAATATTGTCCGAACTCTCTTAATTCATGCCTCCATACCTCCATATTTTTGGCATCATGCTCTACAAATGGCCACATATCTTCTTAACATACTTCCTTCTAAAGGTCTGACATATTCATCCCCCCTCAAAATCCTATATAATAAGGACCCTTCGTATTCTCATCTTCGGATTTTTGGGTGCTTGTGTTATCCGTTATTCCCATCCACCACAATTAACAAACTTCAGGCTCGGTCTACCCCGTGTGTATTTTTGGGTTATCCGTCGAATCATCGTGGTTATAAGTGTTTTGATTTATCCTCCAAGAAAATCATAATTAATCGCCATGTCATTTTTGATGAAACCCAATTTCCATTTACGAAAGTTCATACTCCCGAACCTAAGTCATATAATTTTTTGGATGATCAAATATCCCCGTATATTATTCAGAATTTTTCAGACATCTCCCGTACCCAAAATCCTCCAGCGGGCCCACTGCCCGCCTGGACCCACGATTCCGCCACGCCCGGCACTTCCGGCCACTGGAAGCAGTTCCAAGCAATTGGGCCGGTCCGGCCCACGGTCGGAGGCCGGTCCGGACGAGACGAGTCCGGCCTTTACCGATTTGGGCCGGCGGGCCCACTACCGCCTTGGCGTCCGTCCCGAGCCCGAGAAAATTCCCAAAATTCCCTCAATTCTTCCTCGAGTCATAGACCGGTCACTCGTAGTCAGCGGGGTATTTTTACACCTAAAAGACATTTTAATTTACATTCTGATGTCTCTAAATCCCCCTTGCCCCGCAATCCTGTGTCCGCATTAAATGACCCTAATTGGAAAATTGCTATGACTGATGAATATAATGCTCTTATTGATAATAAGACGTGGGAGTTGGTGCCCCGTCCATATGGTATTAATGTTATTAGGTCTATGTGGATTTTTGCTCATAAGGAGAATTCAGATGGGTCCTTTTCTCGACATAAGGCGCGACCGGTTGGTGATGGTAAGACTCAGCAGGTTAGGATAGATTGTGGTGAGACATTTAGTCCGGTGGTCAAACCGGCTACCATTCGCACTGTGCTAAGCTTGGCTCTTTCAAAGACTTGGCCAATCCATCAGTTGGATGTCAAGAATGCTTTCCTACATGGGGATCTCAAGGAAACAGTCTATATGCATCAGCCGTTGGGTTTCAGGGATCCAAACCGTCCTCATCATGTATGTTTGTTGAAGAAGTCCTTATATGGGCTTAAGCAGTCTCCAAGGACCTGGTACACGAGGTTTCTTCGACTTTGTTTCAACTATTGGGTTCACTCATAGCAGGTCAGATAATTCCTTGTTCATCTACCGCCGTGGTTCGTCCTTGGCCTACATTCTGTTGTATGTGGATGATATCATCTTGACTGCCTCCTCCGATATTTTGCGCCAGTCTATCATGGCCATGCTCAGTTCTGAATTTGCTATGAAAGACTTAGGGCCTTTGAGTTATTTTTTGGGGATTGCCGTCAAGCGTCATTCAGGTGCCTTATTTTTGTCTCAACGAAAGTATGTTGCTGAGATCATAGAGAGGGCTGGGATGTCATCCTGTAAGTCCACTTCCACGCCAGTTGATGCAAACCCAAATCTAAGTGCCGCAGCAGGTGCACCATACGAGGACCCGACTCGCTATCGCAGTCTGGCAGGGGCCCTCCAGTATCTTACCTTTACCAGACCGGATATTACATATGCAGTTCAGCATATGTGTTTATTCATGCATGATCCCAGAGTTGAGCACATGAATGCAATCAAACGCATCATTCGGTAATAATCAGGGGACACTAGACTATGGGTTGCACTTGTATCCTTCATCTACATCCACACTTGTGTCTTACACGGATGCTGATTGGGGTGGGTGTCCCGACACCAGACGGTCGACTTCTGGCCACTGTATGTTCCTTGGCAACAACTTGGTCTCCTGGTCAGCGAAACGTCAGGCAACTCTTTCACGCTCAAGTGCCGAGGAAGAATATCGAGGGGTAGCGAATGTGGTCTCCGAATCATGTTGGCTACGTAATTTGCTTTTGGAGCTTCATTGTCCCATTCGAAGGCAACCTTGGTATATTGCGATAACATTAGTGACATCTACCTTTCAGGTAACCCCAGTTCAACACCAACGTACTAAGCATATCGAAATGGACATTCACTTTGTCCGTGAAAAGGTTGCAAAGGGTCAAGTTCGTGTATGACATGTCCCGTCTCATTATCAAATTGCAGACATCTTTACAAAGGGTCTACCAGCGGTTCTCTTTGAAGATTTTAGGGACAGTCTCAGCGTTCGAAAACCGCCCGCTATGACTATGTTGCGGGGGTGTGTTAAACGAGCAATATACATGTGATATACACGAATAAACAAGCGGTGTATATCACATGTATATCGATGGACCGAAGTAGCAAGCGGTAGTGCGGCAAGGCCTCTCGGCGGTGGGCCTCAAGCGGCGGTGCGGCAAGGCCTCTTGGCGAGGCCGATATTAGCTCAGGGCACGCTGTGACCCATCACGGGATTGAGGGCAGCAAAACAGTAGACAAAATTTGTATATTAAGGAAAGTTTATTGTGTGTATATTGTAGTATATTTGTTACCTAGATTAGGATATACACTTACCATAATTGTATAGTTAGAATTATGGTAGAAGAAGGTTTTGTAACTTGTATATATATCTATTCAATCAATGAAAATAATCAAGGGGATTATTTCTTTCAACCATCAAGTCAGTCACTACAACACCAATTACCTCCACAATCACAACTATCACAACTACCATTACTAGCCACTAGCACCAATCATCACCACCACCACTACAAAGCATCTCCGCCATCACTAGCGAACATAAATAATTTATTTTTTTATCAAATAATATTTTTATTTTATTAAATTTATATTTATTTTTTAATATGTAGTTACTTTTTTATTTGAATTATATATTTATTATATTTAAATAAATACTTTATGCACATTCAAATGTTTTAAAATAAATAGTCTTAATCATTTAGTGTCCAAAATATCTTAATCATTCAGATGTCCATTCACGTTCAGACGTGTTAATCTTAATGTTACACAACCATTGTTGTTAGAAAGTTTTTTATTTTTGTGAGTGTACGGTGACGAGGGGGTGTTGATGAATCAGTAGTTGTAGTGGTTGGGCAGTTGGGACGTTAAAAGATACCTAGTAGCATATAATCCGGCGACTGTCACGGTCTATGTCTCTTTCTTTTGTTACAGAGTAAAGTAATTTTCAAAGGGAAAGTAAAGAAAAAGAAAAGGGATCGGACTAATAAGTCTGAGATTCAAGAGATATATGGGGGGGGGGGGGGGGTGGCTTCTTTGGTGGACAAAGCTCCGGTGTCTCTGCAAATTATTTTGTCAATTCTCTTATTTTGTCTATGCAAATTACGTCCATATATAAAGAACAAAGCCAAACATCCCTCCACCCCGTTTCTTTATGTGATTGTGACTCAGGATTCAGAGAAAGTGCACTTTAAGGTTCCAATGACGTTTGTAAATTTGACATCTATTAATTCAAAAAGTGAGAATTATCCCTTTTTCTAGTTTGACTCATGATATTATTGTCTGTTGGACAGCCACGTCATCAATTATATTATATTAAGATAGGTGTGGAAGACTGTTAGTAGTAAAGGTAGATGTGATTCCAAAATTAGACGTTATAAATAGTAAAGGAAGATGTGGTGCCAAATTTAGACGGTAGAAATATAATTGCTACCAAACTTAACGAAGCATAAAAAAGACTTATTTCAAATAATTTAAAGATATTTTTAACCCTTTTCATCTGACTAATGATACTATTGTTAGTTTTACTAATTCATAAATTTCTAATATCTTAAGGAAAAAACATATTCTAATGAACATTCAATTGAAAGCTAATGTTAAAAAGAGATACCGATTCTATTTAATACGGGCACTTTGTGGAGTGTTGTTTTGAGTAAAAGTTTTGCTTGTGATAATTGAGGAAGAATGAAAAAATAGACCATTATCTTTGAGGTTGGTCTAAAAGAATCCTTTAAATTCATACCTGCACAATTTTAGCCCTTATATTTATCAAAATTGAGCACTTTTCCTCTTGGTCGTATTTAAAACACATGGTAGCAATTATGTTTGACGGAATTGTCTTGTGAGAAGCACGTGATCAGCCGTTCAAACCATCGGAGCGAATGATATATGTCCTAATTCATTCTCCCCACCTTGTATTGTATCTTAAGAAATACCCAAATTATAGAGTTTCAATAGCAAAGAGTAATACTACCGAGCATTTGAACAAGATATAAACGTTGATTCATTCGTTTTTAAAAAGGAAATAAGGTGGAAGGACGCATATAATAATTTCAACACTTTTAAAGGCTAACAACTTATCTGCACCACCAATATCACGTATAGAGTGCAAGTAAATCTTGTTTCATTTTAAACTATCATTGGCTAATAACTCATGCAAACAATTAATTTCCTTGCGTTAATTTATTGACTTTTTCGATGCTTCAAAAAGGCTTCATATCAGAGCCAAGATTACATAGAACTAGTGTATTTAGCTGCGCTTTGCGTGCTCATAGATAATTTTAATATAATTAAATATATTTTTCATAATTATTTTAATTAGAATGAAAAATTTAATAGAAAAAAGTATGTAAGAAATAGTTAAAATAGAAAATGTGGGAGAGTACACAAATTCATTGCAACAATAAGTGTCACTTTGAAACAAATTACAATGATGCATTCTCCGTAATCTAAACGGCATGTTTTTCTTTTTTACCATTGATAATTTTTTTACACAAATTTATTGTCGAGATAACCGACTGATTTATGAGAAAACTATTGTTATATTCTGAGAAATCTGCTCCTTGACTATTCCACATTAATGTAACTCCCTTTTACTTATTGTCTCTTAATTAGATAATAGTGTATCAATTATTTTTTATTATATTTATTTCTCTTATTTTAGTTCCACTTAGCAAGGGACCTTTACTATATATAATGATGAATCTCAATAAATAAGGTTGAACCTGATTAAATCTATATTTAAGAAAGTAATAAAAATATAAGTATTGTGTAGTCTTTTGTCATCAGTCGTAGACTTGCAGTTGTCTTGTGAACTGTCTTCTTTCTTCTCATAATTTTCGTTCCGGCTATTCCCAAATGGTCATCTTTCTGTTCACAAGTGTAACTAACCTAGATGAAATAATAAGAGAAAAATAAAAAATCATTCTCTAGCATGCATAGAAAGCATTTTTACTCACCAAGAAAGAAACAAAAATCATAAAAAAGTAAAAAAGGTAAGAGAAAAAGGTATTAAATTAGCAAATAAAGTTCTAAGATGACAAATATGAATAATCAAAGAGATCTCTTATGCAGGAGTCGCATTATACTACTAATTTTTTTCATTTGGTGGGATCATTATACTAATTCGGCTTATTCTCGTCTAGTCGCCCTATGATATTCTTTTTAGTTTTTTGCATAATTCATCCTCATGTTTTATCTTTGTAATAAACGATACTTCAGATATTAATTTGACCAAACATTTCAAAGACCTCAAAATATGATCTTCAAAAACTCCTATATGTGTGTAGGACTTTAACAACTATTACGAGTTAACCAATTAACTAATCATCCTCCATAATTTTAAAAAAGAACATAGTACTTGAGAAGAAAACATACTTATTGAAACAATTCAAGATAGATGTTGACTAATTGAGAGTGTGCACAAACATTAAAATGTGATCACTTAACCATATTAGGAAAGAGACAATTGTAAATTAATAGTAGTTATTTTTGGATTTATTTTTCATTGGTTCTGAATGGACATAATTTTTAGATTTGTATCATAAATTGAAATGAAAAAAATGAAAACGGAAATGAGAAAGAATTATAAAGTTTAACAGAAATAAACCTCCACCTTGGGATGTCGTAATCCTTGAGAGGAACTTCCCTCAATAATTTCATGAAATACTCACAGTTATTGTAATCTCTATGTTTACACTACAATGCCACTTATAGTTTGAATAATGTGATCATTTCTTTTTGCAACAAATTTCTATTTGTAGGACTAAAATATGGAATTCCAAATGATGCCATGAACATAGCTATTAATTATTTAGGATTTATGGAAATACAAAGTTGTGGAAATAATGAAAATAAAGACCATTAAGTTTTTACATTAAAGAAGAATAGTGGAGGAGTAGTAAATTAAGGGAGTTTAATGAGTGATTTATTTTAATTTTTTCTACGTAATACTTAAATGAAAAAAATATGAAAAAAATTAAAGAAAAGGAGAAAAAAGATAAATAACAATGGAGGTCATAGAGATGTATTACATCACCTTGTCTATGCTTAGCTTTATTATATAAAAGATTATGGAGTATTAGACACATAGCAAAAGAAGAAATTATATTATTCCTGGTAGTAATTAGTTGATGGAGAAGAAATGTGTGTCATTCAAATTAGATGGATTCATAATTTTTTTTCTTTTTATGTCGTTTTACCTTTTAAGATTAAGTTGGACGACCAACATTAATTGTGGGATGGTCAAAACTCAGCAGTCAAACTTTCTATGTCCGAGAATGGAAAATTAATTAATAGTACTAGTATTCCATAATATCTTGCAGCATGATCAGATTTTACTTTCATATGGTCAATTTAAAAAATTAATTCAATATTCTTGGCAGTCATTAATTTCTTAACTGTTTCTGGCTTTTGGATTATTGACCAAAAACAAAACTACATTGTATTATGAAAATCAGATACGGTCAATTATAACTAGTTAATCAAGATAAGGTCAATTATAGTAACTAGTCAAAATGGGTCAATTGACTTACTATATGTGATTTCCAGCATCCCTTCAGAGTCCTTATCAAGAATTTATGATGTATAAATAAAGGTGTTATCATTCATTTATGCACATTCTACAGTATTTCTCTTGAAATAAACTCAATGCATAATTACTTGGAGTCCAAACAGTAAGTGAAGCCACCATGACTTGCGACAAATTTGTATCAGAAGAATGCCTTATTTCTCAGCAATCAGCACGTAAGAATATAATCTCTTGAATAATTTGATAAAATAATCCTTGTAATTTAATTTCATTACTCTGTGTACATCATTTTTTTGTTTAATCATCTCGTATTTGAAATCTATTATATTAGTGTTGATTAATCTAGATTCGCATCATTAAAGACCTATTATAAGAGGAAGTGATATTCCTATAGGGAATTTTTTGGGTGTATATATGTTGGTTTGGTTCGATTTTTTTCATTGCCAAATCAAATAAATTATGTCGGGTTCTTTTTACGCTATAAACCAAATCAAACGAACAAAATTCTATTTTTCCTGTCTCATTTTTTTTCCAATTTTTTCCATTTAGTTGGGTTTTTCTCCTAGTAAAGTCTTCATAGCACAAAACATATATCTAAGTAAGATACAATAATAATATAGCGCTTCCAATAAAATACCAAAAATATGAGATGAAACATAATTATATAGTGCTTCCAAGAAACATAAACCATGAAAAAGTTTAAAAAATACTTACAAATTACATTTTAATAAATATTTTTAAGTCTAAAATATTTTTTAAAATTGTATATATATAAGGTCGGTTTGGTTTGTTTTTGGTTTGTGTTTCTTTTAGTTAAAATCAAACCAAATCAATTATGATCATTTTTTTCAATACCAAACCAAATAAAATCAAACATTAGTTGATTTTTTTTCTTGATTTGACTCGATTTCTCGCTTGTGTTTTGTTGATTTTCCTTGAACGCCACTACTGGAGGCTCGAACCTAATACTCCCACTTAGCTAAAATATATAAGTTTAAACGTCATTATTCTTTAAAGGGGAGACTTAAATATTTATTCACATTTAGTTAGTGTTTATATCAAATAAAAGAATTTAGTCATATAAATGTTAAATTAAAGTGAAAATATATCACTTGACCCGAATTAAATTTGAAAGATAGATCTATAAGTTTGTGACATATGTATCACATTCATTTGTAATTTGATCCCAATCTTTCTATTGGCTCAGCAAGATCCTTTAGTTCCCTAGAATTTAGACCCCTATAGCTAATGAATGTGGCACTCGGGAACAAATTGGACCTTGATATCTGGAGTGATGACTCCTCATTAGGTGGAAGATTATTAATGATCACTTAGCTTTCAGATAATCTTAATTCCTGTAGTAGACAGAATATCAACTTCCAAAATGATGCACCATTGGATACGACAAACATAAAATATTAGGAAATTGGAACTTTTTTTTTTTTTTTTTTTGTTGACGAAGGAACCCGCAGCCGCTACTTTCTCGAGTGCGCACAGGGTAAACCCCGGACTGACGCAATAGCCTGCAAACCACGTCAGCCGATTAACCACACTTGGCAAGCCATGTGTGACAGGCTCAACCAAGAAGGTTTATGCAGGGGATCGAACTCGTGACCTTGCGGTCCCGCGCTCTACTGCTACACCAACTTGGAACTTGTTGAATCTTATTTGGAGTATCAAATCATGGTTTAGGAGTATTAAAAAGATGGGGTTAGTAAGAAATATAAAAGTTTGCCGCTATTTTGGGAATCAAAACAGGTTCTTGTCATCAAGTTTCATGACCCCTGCAGATTTCACCCTATCTATACCCGGAGCCCCGCGGGGCTATTACACGTATTCCCTCCGGAGTAGCCGATTTTTCATGTTATATTATATTATATATTTTTTATAATAACATTTTATTATAATATGATCCGCTAAAAAATATTTAAACAAATGTTGTTGTTATAAAGAGAGATTTGACATCAGTTAAGAATAAAAGTAGCAATAATAGTAGTAGTATTACTAGTTCATGATTTGCCATTGTCAAAAGGAAGTAAAAAATACACTTAAGTTGCAACAAACACATTATCTATACTTGATTTCATTTGGGAATTTTTTATTATTATGCATTAATCATTTCGTGTATATATACTATGCACTTTGGTAGTTGCTTATAGAGAACCCGTTTTTCTTATTGCTTGTGTTAGGTTTGGTCTAATCGGCATATAATATTCTAGTCTGAAATTTGGACCCACACATTGTTGCTTTATATGATTTTCAAAAGGCCTTAATTTCATTGGCTGATTATAGCATGCACGTTAGGATATACTAGCCACTATATGCTTCCAGAATTGCCAATAGGGTGTCTTAGGGAAATTATATAATCTTTACCGAAACTATATTGAGTTTAACTTGGCCCACTTAGAAGGAGAAAAATAATCAAATAAGTTTGTCAAAATCATGGGGCTCTAGCTATCAATTTGAGGGGAGAATAATAATGCAAGGCGAAGTTATCCATTGTCTAAAAAAATGAATGCAAATATATTTTATGCCCACGGATTTAAATTTTTGGATTAGTCTTTGATTGGAACCGGTAAAAAGCAGCAGTATTTCACGACCATTGATTTAAAATATTTGATTGAATTAGTGGTCGAAATGACATATAGGACTATATTCTTATGGAAAGACTTAATATTTAGCATGATAATCGAACAAACTACACAATTAATGGAGAGAAAGTTGAATCAATCATCTCTTTGGCTCTTTAATTACAGAATTTTGCGTAGAGATTCAATAGTTATGGAATTCCGGCGTCAATCTTGGGCCTGCTTTGTTATTTGTTTCCATGTGAAGCCCATATCTTCCATATGCTCTCTACCCACCCACCCCTAATTGAATTCACCACCAATTTTATTCTTCTTTATTTTAGCTTTTATGTTTCAGATTCTATCAAAAAAGTATATATTTCATGAGTATGTATCCTAACCACTAGAACAAGACCAAATCCTTCTTCAGCTTTTTCAAACTCTATATATACCCTACTTACATTTGTCATTTTTATTCTCAACATACTTAACCACTTCCCCTTTTTACTGATAAAAACAATCTCTTTGTATATCAATATGGCTACCTTAGGAGACAATAAGGACAACGTTGTTGTATCAAACGTGAAACTTGAAAGAATGCTCAGCATGAAAGGAGGCAAAGGAGAGGCTAGCTACGTCAACAATTCTCAAGCCCAGGTAATCATTCCCACACCTTAATTTCTATTTCTTATGTTTCAATTTATGTGGCATTATTCGGATTTCGAGAGTTAAATTTTCTAATTTTGATCATGAAGTCTTTAAATTTATTGAAATAAAATTTATATATTTGGAAATATCTAAAAAGTATTATAAGTCAGAATAATTGAAAATTCAAAATATTTATCAAGCATATGATAAAAATACGGTTACAGATAAATTGTTTGACTCTCGCAATCCGAAAGATATCACATAAATTGGGACAATACATACTCTCTTTACTTACTTCCTTGGAAAGCCATTTGTGCAGCCTTAGTAGTTGATGCACAATTGGAAAATTTGGCCACCATTTGTCAAAAAGAAATGTCTATAGTCTAGTGATATCAGTAGGATATTTTTACACAATAGGTGCGAGTTCAACTCTCATTATCACCCTTCCCTCCCCTCCAGTATACATAACATAAGCTCTACTGTATACAGGGACAACATGCTCGATCAATGCTGCACCTATTGAAAGAAACCCTTGATGGGGTTCAACTGAGCCCCATGGCGGACGACGTTCCTTTCGTGATGGTGGACTTAGGATGTTCCTGCGGCAGAAACACCGTCTACATAATCGACGTAATTGTGGAACATATGAGCAAACGATACGAAGCGATGGGTCAACAACCACCCGAATTTTCCGCCTTTTTTTCTGACCTTCCATCCAATGACTTCAACACATTGTTTCAGCTGCTTCCACCTTTGGCTAATAATGGTTGTGGCAGCATGGAGGAATGCTTGGCTTCGAATAGCCACCGTGCTTACTTTGCTGCCGGAGTTCCGGGTTCATTTTATCGACGTCTCTTCCCGGCGAGATCCATTGACGTTTTCTACTCTGCGTTTTCTTTGCATTGGCTTTCTCAGGTTAGTTATTCTCCTCTTGATATATATATATATATATATATATATATATATATATATATATATATATATATATATATTTCTTCAACGTTTAATGTATTTCATTTTTATTCCAAGTTCAATGTACATATGGACTATGGTGCAGTTTTCTTAATAGGTAATTACAAGTAAATCTCTGGTAAAAAGAGTAACTAACTTGATAGTGTAAACTATTAGTGTACATATTTTAAATCCTCATTTTTTACTCCATATAGTCCATATTTTCTGTCTCATAAGATTTTTGTACACTCTTTAGAATGTCATTTATTAATATTAAATATAACAATATTATCTAAATTGGTTTTTGTGTTTGCTTAAATGTCTCAACTAATTAACACTTTATTGATTTGATTAATAAAGATACATTTGGGAAAAGAACGTAACAAATAATTTCTTATTTTTTAAAAACGTTAAATTATTTGAGATATAATTATGAATCATCAAGATCAATATTTGAGACATCATATAATATTTTCCTAACAGAAGTCAAAAGTAGTATGTCATCAAAGTCGTGGTGATCAGCTTAAAATAATAAGTATACTTACGTAGCATGGAGAAATAGTTAGAGAAATGTGGAAATAATAGTGGTCTTTGCCAATCCCGAGGATGATTTACAGTTTAAGGGAAACACATGAATTTTATATGGTTTTCAAGTTTGAAAATGCATAAAGATCCTAACTGCTTTATTTTCTTTGAGAAGGTAAAGTTCAAAAGCATTCAAAATAATATATGGCCCCTGGTTTATCAAAACCACTAGATTAAACGATTGAGAAAATTAGTCGTTTAATTCCTAATTAGTACTCTCTCGGTCTCTATTCATATCATACCTTTCGAATATTGAAATTTAAAAACAATTTTTTTGGCCATTATTATTTATGTACTTACTATAGTTTTTACGTAGTATTCAAATATATAAATTTTATTTCAAAAAAAATTCACAATCAAAATTAAAACTTAACTCTTAAAATTCAAAAGGCGCCACATAAATTGAGCAAAAGGAGTCTTAAGTAATACTCTCTCTGTTGCACTTTATAAGATATTTTTTCCTTTTTAGTTAGTTCCATAAAAAAAATTAAATTTTATATATTTAGATACAATGTAACTCAAATTTATCATTTTTCCCTAATAATTTATGACTTATTTTATATTATAAATTCAAAAAAAAAATTATGCACAATTAAATATCTTCACATAAATTGAGACCGGGTGAGTATTGAAAAATGTTGGTTCGGTTGTACCAATTTAATTAAAGTTGTGTTTGGGATGTGATAGGTGCCTGATGTAGTGTTGGATAAGCGAAGTGTGGCGTACAACAAGGGAAGGATATACATCCATGGTGCTAATGAGATCACTGCGAACGCCTACAAAAAGCAATTCCAAACTGATTTGGCTGGTTTCCTTGGTGCAAGGTCTAAAGAAATGAAGAGAGGTGGTTCCATGTTCTTGGTTTGTTTAGGAAGGACTTCTGTAGAGCCCACGGACCAAGGTGGGGCTGGTCTCCTTTTTGGGACCCATTTTCAAGATGCTTGGGATGATCTTGTCCAAGAGGTAATTATTCCATTCTTCTCTATGCCACAATATTGGAGTAGCCCTTTATATTCTCTCCATCAAAATAATTTATAATACTACATTCTACTCAAAATATTTGTCACGTTTCGCTCCCTAATAATCAATTTGCTAATTTTCATTGTTAAATTAGATTAAATTTATTTAATATTTTAAAAGGTTAAAATTAAAATTTAGATATTTGAAAACTATACAAAAATATTATAAGTTGTAGTTCTTTTCATATTAATATGATGAAAAAATACATGTAAATGTTGGTAAAAAATTATGTAGTTTGAATCTCGAGAAGGTGAAACATGACAAACATTTCGAGACGAAGGGAGTAATAGGCAATTATTCATATTTTTAGTCAAATATGATAATTTGGAAGATATATTAGTAAACTGCTATAACAGATTAATTTACACCGATGATATAAAAATTCTTTTATTGTTAGTATATATGTTGCTCGAATTTTTTAAAAGTAACGTCTAAAATTATTTATATTTTGGAAGATCCAATAGAGTATAATGGCTGCATATAACTTAAACTTGTACATATTATTGTCTTTCTGTCTTTTCCTTTATTTGGAAAAAAGTTGGTCGTTTGGACAATTTAGACTAGTCTTGAGAGTCACAATCAAAGGATCTGTCATTCTCCAATTTGATTCTTAATACAAGTAATACAACTCAACATCTGTCTAGACCAATTGTGTCTCGTTGACAAACAAGTAGGATTGTGACTAAGCAAATGTCGGCATGGAGACAACTTCAAAGTTCAATGAATAGTCTTATATCATGATTTTTACTTATCATTATGACCAGTTGGTCTTCCTCTTTATCCCACACCATAAATTGACTACTCTTAACTTCTTCCATCATCATCTTTCACCAATATCATAGCAAACATCAATGTCGAGTGGCTATGTCAAACTGTTTTGACTATAACTAGTATAGTAATAATAAGCAGCCGTTATTAGATTGTTCATATAATTTCGGAAAGAAGAAAAGTAATGATGGTACCAAACAAGAGTGACACGCATATAATCTTATTATAAGGTTTACCTGGTCTTATTTAACTTTTATCTATTGAAGGTAAAAATTAATTACATGAATATTCACTACAAAATAAATTGAAATTAACTACAAACTTTGTTACTAATTTGTTGCTAAATTATTTGTAGCTAATAGAATTTTATGATAATCCGTGTTGATCCGTATATTAATATATGTTTGTTCTAATGACAGGGGTTAATTACAAGTGAGAAGAGGGACGACTTCAACATCCCAGTGTATGCACCAAGTATACAAGATTTCAAGGAGGTGGTTGAAGCCAACGGCTCATTCACTATCAACAAGCTCCAAGTTTTCAGGGGAGGAAGTCCTCTAGTTGTCAACCACCCGGACGACGCAGCTGAAGTCGGACGAGCCTTAGCCGTCAGCTGCAGAAGCGTCAGTAGCGTCCTTGTCGACGCTCACATTGGCGAACAACTCAGTGACGAGCTGTTCGCCAGAGTCGAGCGCCGAGCCTCACGCCATGCAAAAGAGGTCATTGAAAAGCTTCAGTTTTTTCATATAGTTGCTTGTCTTTCTCTCGTGTAGTTTGGTGTTTGGATGATATTTAGTTGAAGTTGGAAAAAAAAAGTATGTATTTGAAGTTGAAGTTAAAAAAGGTTTGTGAAAGTTGGGCTGTGTTTAGATATATATTTTACTTGAAAATGGTTGCAAATACTTGTGATCGAAAATCACTACTCAAACTAGTATCTCAATATCCCAAATGCTGAATTTCAGTATTTTACTTAAAATATTGAAGTTCACTTGCAAATACAGCTACTTCAGTATTTAAAAATACTACTCATGTTTCAAATCATGTGATACTTTTTTTTTAAAATCACTTTAAAAAAGAATTACACATTTCAACACTTAGTAACAATTTAATTTTAAAATGTCTATTTTACCCTAAATGATATGATCTTATAGCTATACAAATATCTATGATTTTTATTAATTTAAACTATAAATTTAAAAAAAAAAAAATTATTCTTTATTTTTTTATTAATTAAATACTTGGGATGGAAAGAATATTTATGAGCAAAGGGTATAAACTTCTTCCCCTCTTCTGCCTCAACCAAAAAAGAAAAGTAAACAAAAAGGTGAAGGGGAAAAGGGATTGGGGTCAAAAGTGGAGAAGCAAAAAAGAGAAGTCAATTCTGTATATGTTGTTATTTTTATCTGATTTCCCTCCATCTTTAGTATGCAACCAGTGTACGCGTTTCGCGCAGTCGTTAAAAAAATTAAACATGATTGAAATTATAAATTTATGTATAAATTATTTGATAGAAAATTTGTGAAAAACATTATATGTTAAATATGAAAAAATCAATCTAAATCGATATATGTAAATTTGAATAAGAAAATCATATATAAAATCATATATAATTTTAGTCGAGGAGAACACTTCATAATAAGAGGAGATTCACATAAAATGAGAAAAAAATTAATGTGATGAAAAATTTGCATCTAAAAATATTAAATTTCTAGTGAAACATATACGATGAGAAAAATTAAACAAAAGATTCATAAAAATGTTAAATAAAAAATTGAATTCTACAGAGTTATGACTTCCAAATCTCTTCTCTTGTTGAACTAATCCATTGTTAAAAAAAAAAAAATTGAATCCAAACTAAATTTGACAGAACAATTATTATAATACATAATCGTCTAGGATGAGTTAATACTTCTAAAAAGGAATATTGGGCAAGAAAAACTTTAGGAAAAAAATTAAAAATAACATTAAAATGAGTATACAAAATGTAAAGAAAAGAGTGAAATAATAATAAAAATTATCAAATTATTAAGGGGAGATGATTAAAATTGCTTTTACCTTTTTAACACTTATAATAAAAGATTTGTAACTGAAACATCATGAGAAATTTATATTTAGACATTTTTATCTTAGAAAAAAAAAAGGCAAAAAAAAAGAGAAGAAAGTTAGTTATATTTCTTGGCCAAAGAAAAAGCGTTACATTATTTTTTTCATATCTCCGTTTTGTCATAGTTTTTCCCTAACCCGCCGCGCTCTTAGAAAGCAAAGCAATAGTGTTGTACCTGCTCCAGAAGGTAGATTATCAATGAGGCAATTTAATTAAAATATTTGATGAAGATAACAACTTATAAATAATGAATTTAAACATGCAGACCAATAATGTTTGTATATATCCACAGAATGAAGTATAAAATCTCACAATTATAATTCTCATAACATCGACACTATGAGCTTGCAAAAGTTACTTTGAGTCATAACTTGTACATTAGTTAGTCGCTTTTGAAATGAAAGTGAAACAAGAAGAAACAATTCATTCCATATTCATACTAACCAACAATAAAATCTGTATGAAAATATTTTCTGCCCTTTTCTTTCTATACTTATATTGTCGGTCCTTTCTTTCCTTTCTGTGAGATGATATTAATCTCCCTTCGGAAGTCTTTCATTAATATCAAGGTATATATAGAGTATAATATTCATCCCTTATACAATAGAAATCCTAAGCCTATATAAAAGAGGAATCCTAGTCTTACCATAATTATATTTACACAATATATGGAAATATTCTAATTATGGGTAGGGAATATATTGTTTCATATATTTACACGTTTACACACCCCCTCAGTCGGAGCGGGAGGAGGGCGGGACGCGCCGAGAGGCTGGATCGAAGTCAAGAAATAACTCTCTGGGAAGTCCTTTGGTAAATATGTTTGCATACTGATAGGATGATGGAACATGTAACACTCTGACATGGCCTAACGCAACTTTCTCACGAACGAAGTGTAGGTCTATCTCAATATGCTTGGTTCGCTGATGTTGAACCGGATTATGAGAAAGATAGATGGCCAGAGATGTTATCACAATACACAATAGATGCCGACGCAAAGGACACTGAAGTTCTAACAGTAAATTTCTGAGCCAACAAATCTCAGCTACTACATTTGCAACGCCTCTGTACTCAGCCTCGGCACTGGAGCGAGATAGGGTAGCATGTCGCTTGGCAGACCAAGAAATTAGATTATCCCCTAAGAAAACACAAAAGCCGGAGGTGGAGCGTCGCGTGTCCGGACACCCTGCCCAATATGCATCCGTATATGAAAGCAACGTGTCTGGTGCAGAGGGATATAGGTGCAAACCATAATCAAGAGTGCCCTTAATGTATCGAATGATACGCTTAAGAGTAGTGAAATGAGACTCCCTAGGGGCATGCATGAATAAGCACACCTGCTGAACAGCATAAGCTATGTCTAACCTGGTGAATGTGAGATACTGAAGTGCACCTGCAAGGCTCCTATACAGAGTAGGATCAGAGACTGGAGCACCATACATAGCACTGAGCTTAGATTTGGAATCAACTGGGTTGGCACCTCTTTGCAGTTCGCCATCTTAGCCCTGTACACAATCTCTTCTGTATACTTACGCTGACATAAGAACATATGATTGGCAGACCTGGTCACTGATATCCCCAAAAAGTAACTCAGCTTCCCCAAATCAGTCATTGCAAATTCGGACTTGAGCAAGACAATAATCTCATTTTTCAATCCGTCGGAGGAGGCAGTAAGAACAATATCATCCACGTAAAGTAATAAGTAAGCAGTGCTACTACCTCGATGAAAAATGAAAAGTGATGTATCACTCTTCGCATACAAACCCAATCTGCAAGATATACACGGCAAATAGATCATACCACGCACGGGGGCCCGCTTGAGGCCATATAGTGACTTACGGAGACGGCACACATAGTGAGGAAGCTGCTGGATGGGTGAACCCTGGTGGCTGATGCATGTAGACTGTCTCTCTCAGATCCCCGTGTAAGAATGCATTCTTCACATCAAGCTGATGGATCGGCCAGTGTTTGCCCATGGCAATGCTCAAAATTGTGCGGATGGTAGCCGGTTTGACAACCGGGCTGAAGGTCTTACCACAATGAATGCCCTCCTGCTGATTTGTGCCATTAGCCACAAGACGGGCCTTATACCTCTCAAGATCCCCATTGTCTCTGAACTTATGACGAAATAGCCACATACAATGAATGACATTCACCCCCTCAGGTCTAGGTACTAGATCCCACGTGTGATGTTTAGTTAAAGCATTGAATTCCTCATACATAGCCGCATTCCAATTAGGGTCTTGTTTGGCCAATTTTGGGTTCTTTGGAAGTGGAGAGATGGTTTGGGCAGACAAGTTGAAATGGACTTTGGGTTTGAAGATTCCATGCTTTGAATGAGTTTCCATTGGATGGGTAGGGACAATGGGTGGCGGAGTGGTGTCTGATACGGGGGGTAAAGTCGGATAAGGAGAAGGTGGGGGCGAAGTCGTCGGAGGCGCCGCGGCTCCTGGATCGAGAGTCATGGCGCTAGAAGGTTGACAGGCTTCTCTGAAATTTGGGCGCCATGGCGCCTCAGCACAGGGCCCGGCACTGTCGACGGTGTTTCAAAAGATTGCTCTCTGGAAATCAGGCGCCGCAGTGCCTCCCCTCGAGGCCGCGGCTCTGACGACGGAACAAAGGATGTGAGTTGTTCGATTATGAGGGGAGAGATGGCAGACTCGTCAAGAAATGAGTAGTCATGTTTTTGGAATTTTGGAAGATTTGAAAACGGGAATGTGGTCTCGTCGAATGTGACGTGATGAGATATGTAGATCTGATGAGTCGACAAGTCGTAGCATAGATAGCCCCTATGGTTCGGCGGGAATCCTAGAAAGAAACATGGAGTGGACCTAGGAGCGAGCTTGTGAGGGGCGGTGGAGCTAAGGTTGGGATAGCACAGACAACCAAAAATCCGTAGATGATCATAAGAAGAGATTCTATGGTAGAGGATTTCGGTAGGGGTCATATTGTGAAGAGTGCTAGTAGGGAGAATATTTAGAGTGTATTCTGACATTTTAGCAGCATAGACCCAGAAGGGTGGAGGGAGGGAGGCATGGATCAATAGGGTGCGAATCATATTGTTAATGGTGCGGATGATTCTTTCAACTTTACCATTTTGTGGTAAGGTGTGAGGGCAGGAGAAGCGAAAGACCATGCCATTATTAGTACAAAAGCGGTGAAACATAGAGTTATTGAATTCACGACCATTATCGCACTGAAATGATTTTATGCCTTTTCCAAATTGTGTTTGAATGAACTTGCGAAACTCAAGAAATTTGACAAACACTTCCGATTTAAATTTAAGAGGGTATAACCAAACGTAGTGTGAAAAATCATCAAGCAACACAAGATAGTATTTATGACCGAGAGAACTAGAGAGAGGAGATGTCCATAAATCGGCATGTATGATATCAAAAGGAGCAAATGTAACACTAGTAGATGATTTAAACGGAAGACGAATATGTTTTCCTAAAGAGCAAGAAACACAATTTTGGGCAAGTTTCCCATGACAAGCAATGAAATTGTTGCCTCTAAGAAAATTAAAAACTGGGACTCCTGGATGATCAAGCCTATTATGCCAAGTTGAAGAAGAAACAACCGCTAGAGTGACGGAAGAGCAAGATCTGGCAGCGGAGGTGGAAGTGAATGGATAGAGATCCCCCGTGCTATTGCATCTCATAAGAGGTGTCCCCGTATGAAGATCTTTCACAGTAAAACCAAAAGGGTCAAAATCCACAGAGACAAAATTATTACGAGTAAATTGGCGGACAGATATGAGGTTCTTAATCATGAGGGTTGCGGGATCTAACCTTGCATGAAGTGGGCCTGATGTGGGGCTGGAGCAGAGCCTAACAAACCGGGGTAAGAATACAAATTGTATGGCTGCTGGTACTGGAATGGACTTGGCGCTGCGGCTCTGAACTAGGGCGCCGCGGCTCTGTACTGGGGCGCCGCGGCGCTGTAGACGAACTGCTGAGGAGCCGCGGCCCAGTTGTTCTGCGATCTCTGTTGTTGTTGCTGCTGTTGGTTCTGTTGACCGCGACCCTTGCCACAACCACGGCCTCCTCTACCGCCGCGGCCTTTTCCACCCTTGCCGCCGCGACCCTGCCGCTGTTGGGAGTTGTCTGGTGGCGTCTAATCTTGGGCTTGCGTGTCGACAGCTAACACCTGCTGGGCGTGCTCATCCTGCTTAGCACGACGGGTTTCTTCGAGCAACAATTGTGAGCGAGCTTTGTTAAAACTCGGTAGCGGATCTGCCTGTTGAATTATGGGGCCAAAGTATCATATTCGCCCTTAGTAAGGCCAGAAATCATTTGTAGCACCATTTTATCATCAGTGACAGGCTTGCCGATGTTGGAGAGTTGATCTGCTAGAAGTTTAAGATGCTTGCAGTACTCAGAGACATTGGAGAAGTTTTCAAGACGTGTTTTGTTGAACTGTTCTTCCAAATATACGGCACGAGTGTGCTTGTTGTCTTGAAAAATTTCCTCCAAACGATTCCACAAGTCAAGGGCTGTGGAGTCAGATTTCATGATAGTAAGGAGCAAATCCTGAGAGATACTACCATATATCCATTGTTTGACGCCGGCGTCGAGACGATGCCAGATAGAATCATCAACCTCCGTAGGGCGCGGAATAGTGTCATCAATATGGTCAAGCACGTTATAGAGACATGCATGATTGCGAAAAAGTTCAACCCAGGGAGAATCTGGTTGTTTTCTTGATCAAGAATAATGGGAATATGGTTCTTGATGTTGGAAACAGGAAGGGCGGGATGAAACGGGGGTGATGACTTTGTGGTGGGATTTGTGGAGGTAGAGGCGTCAGAAAGTGTGGAAGAATCAGGGATAGCCATTTAGAGAAGAGAAGAAAGGAAGAACAAAACCCGAAAAATAAGAAGAAAATCCGGGAGGGCCGCGGCATAGGAGAGGCAGCCGGCGGCTGTGGAAGAGAAAGGTTTTTAGGGTTTTGTTTATTTGTCTCTTGATACCATGTGAGATGATATTAATCTCCCTTCGGGAGTCTTTCATTAATATCAAGGTATATATAGGGTACAATATTCATCCCTTATACAATAGGAATCCTAAGCCTATACAAAAGAGGAATCCTAGTCTTACCATAATTATATTTACACAATATATGGAAATATTCTAATTATGGGTAGGGAATATATTGTTTCCTATATTTACACGTTTACACTTTCTTTGTTGTCCAGCGGCGCCCATTTATCTAGCTTTTGTGATTGCCGGAAAATTACTTCAACTTGAAAAAAAAGTATAAAAGAAACTCAGAAAATGGATAAAATATGCTATCCAAAAAGATGACATCAAACTTATTTATAGAAAGGGAAAATATGAGGATGAAGCAAAAAATTAATCCTTCACTAACACCACATTTATGGATACATATATTAAGAGCATTTCATTTGCTTTAGCCTTCATGTTATGGGAATCGTGCCAATTTCTTTCATTATTCTACGGTTATGTTATTCAATTATCAGCCATTGTGGCTTTTAAATTGCCTTCACAATTCTTTATTTAAGAGATGTGAGTTTTGGAATTTTTTTAACATAGCACATAAATTTTTAAAATGAAAAAATAAATAAATATGATCCTTCGCCATAAAAAGTTGTCACATGAGATTATATATTATTAGCTTTATATTATACTATGATTATTACTACTGTAGTTTGGTTGATAAATGATGGTCTTGAATTTTTGGTGTCCCCTTAGTCCAAGCAGAGTAAATAAAGCTAGATAGTAAAATCACATTCATCCCAATTCCTTTATTGGTCCAATATAATTTTGTCGGTGTATAGATGTCCGGATAATTGTGGCGTATTCTGTCGTACCTAACCTTGTTGTCTTGTCTAATCCCTTCTTAGACGAAATTTTGTTTTTCTCCTTTTGTATACTACATCATTAATTATATCATTTTTGGTATTCCTGTTTTGGGGTAAACATTTGATTAGTCTATTAGTTTATATCCGTTTTAGTGACTTTGGTGACTGATGGTAGACTAGGATCATGTTCTCGGTCGGGGAGAGGGGAGAGGGTTAGGGGGATAAGTGGGGGTAAGGGAGATGCTAGGCTGAATAGGGTCTTGGAACATTGAGACTTTAACGGGGAAGTCCATAGAGCTAGTTAAGATTCTTAAAAATATGAGTATTAATATAGCATGTGTCCGGGAGACCAAATGGGTAGGACCTAAGGCTAAGGATGTGGACGAGTATAAGTTATGGTTCTCGGGTAGGTCGAGGTATAGGAATGGAGTAGGCATTTTGGTAGACAGCGAGCTAAGAGATCAGGTGGTAGAGGTTAGGAGGGCCAATGACAGGATGATGGCGATTAAGTTGGTAGTTAGAGGGTTTCACTATGAACATTATTAGTGCTTACACGCCACAAGCGGGCTTGGACGAGGAGGAGAATAGGCGCTTTTGGGAGGATTTGAACGAGATGGTCGGAGGTATACCACCCACTGAGAAGTTATTTGTAGGAGGGGATTTCAATGGACATATCGGGTCACTTCTGGGGGTTATGACGATGTGCATGGAGGCTTTGGCCTCGGGGACAGGAAAGGGGGAGGCATCTCACTTTTGAAGTTTGCTAAAGCTTTTGGGATGGTGATAGACAATTCGAGGTTCATGAAGGAGGAGCACTTGATGATATTCCGTAGTTCGGTGGCTAAGACTCAGATAGACTTTTTACTCCTTCGGAAGGTTGACAACGGTCTTTGTAGAGACTGCAAGGTTAATCCAAGTGAATATCTTACAACCCGACATAAGCTTTTTGTGATGTATTTGGAGATCAAGATGGAGAAGAAGAGGAGGGTTGTGGATGATAGACTAAGAATCAAATGGGGGAGTTTTACCATGGCTAGTGCAAAGAAGATTGGGGAGAGGTTGATGGTCAGGGGACTTAGGGGAGTAGTGGGGATGCGACCGGTATGTGGGACATGATGACCAGTTGCATTCAGAAGGTAGCTAGAGAAGTGCTAGGGGTCTCGCGGAGTAGCCGTGGTGGGCATCGAGGGGACTGGTGGTGGAATGGTAAAGTTCAAGAGAAGGTATTAGAGGAAAGCATGGATGAGGTAGAGAAGTGGATGAATAGGAAATTATATAAGATGGCGATGAAGGAGGCGGTAACGGCGGCGAAAATGACAGCTTTTGAACGCCTATATGTGGAATTAGAGGAAAAAGACGGGGATAAGTAGTTGTACAGACTAGCCAAGGCGAGGGAGAGGAGGACTCGTGACATGGATCACGTGAGGTGCATCAAGGACGAAGACGGAAAAGTACTGGTGGAGGACGTGCGTATTAGACGGAGGTGGCAGTCTTACTTCGATAAATGCTTGAATGAAGAAGGAGATAAAGACATTCTGTTAGGAGATATGGAGCAATCCGAAAGGTATCGGGATTTTGGATATTGAATATTGTAGAAGTATTAGGGTTGAGGAAGTTAAGAGTGTTGTTCGCATGATGCGCAGGGGATGAGCGACCGAGCCTGATGAGATCCTAGTTGAATTTTGGAATAGCGCAGGCAGGACATGTTTGGAGTGGCTGACTAAGTTGTTTAATGTCATTTTTAAGACGGCAAGAAAGCCTGAATAATGGAGGTAGAGTACAATGATTTCTTTGTATAAGAACAAATGTGACATCCAGAGTTGCAACAACTATAGGGATATCAAGCTGCTAAGCCACACTATGAAAGTTTGGGAAAGGGTAGTGGAGATGAGGGTGAGAAGAGGCATGTCTATTTTCGAGACCCAGTTTGGATTCATGCCGGGTCATTCGACTACAGAAGTCATTCATCTTATTAGGAGGTTGGTGGAGCAGTATAGGGAGAGGAAGAAAAACTTCATATGGTTTTCATCGACCTCGAGAAGGCATACGACAAAGTCCCCAGTGAGGTTCTATGGAGATGTTTGGAGGTTAGAGGTGTACCTGTGGCGTACACTAGGCCGCTCAAGGATATGTATGATGGATCTAAGACCAGGGTACGAACAGTAGGAGGAGACTCAGAGCATTTTCAAGTGATGATGGGGTTGCACTAGGGATCAGCTCTTACCCCATTCTTATTTTCCTTGGTGATGGACGGACTGACGCGATAAATTCAACGGGAGGTGCCATGGTATATGTTATTCGCATATGACATAGTCCTGATTGATAAGACTCGTAGCGGAGTGAACACTAAACTGAAGGTTTGGAAACAGACTCTGGAGTCTAAAGGGTTCAGGCTGAGTAGGACCAAGACAAAATACTTGGAGTGCAAGTTCAGTAACGTGAGCAACTATGAGACAGGTGTAGAGGTGAGGCTTGGTACTCAGGTCATTCCAAAGAAATTAAGCTTCAATTATTTCGGGTCTATTATCCAAGGAAATGGAGAGATTGATGACAATGTCACACATCGTATTGGTGCAAGGTGAATGAAATGAAGGCTCGCATATGGAGTCTTGTGCTATAAAAAGGTGCCACCAAAACTTAAAGGCAAGTTCTATTGGGTGATAGTTAGACCGACTATGTTTATGGGGCAGAGTGTTGGCCAGTCAAGACTTCTCATATCCAAAAGATGAAAGTTGCAGAGATGAGGATGCTGAGATAGATGTGTGGGCATACAAAGAGGGATAAAATTAGAAATGATGATATTCATGACAGAATGGGAGTGGCCTCGGTGGAGGATAAGATGCGAGAAGCAACGTTAAGATGGTTCAGGCATGTGCAGATGAGAGGCACAAATGCCCCAGTGCGGAGGTGTGAGAGGTTGGCTATGGACGGGTTCAAGAGGGGTAGAGGTAGGCCGAAGAAGTATTGGGGAGAGGTGATTAGATGGGATATGGCGCATGTGCAACTTACTGAGGACATGACCATATATAGGGGGTTGTGGATGACACATATTTGGGTAGAAAGGTAGTAGGTAGTTGAGCATACTCCTACTTACGCTTACATACTGGTAGTTGTAGTGTTATTACTGTAGCCCTGCTTAGCCCTGTCATTTGATTTCTGATATTGTATGTTCTTTCGAGTACTTTGTTTATCTTATTTACATGCGTTAGTTGTTGTTTTTTTTTTCAGAATGCTTTATCATGGCTTATTCTCTTTTGATACCATTATTTTCACACTACTTTAAAATTTCTTGTCCGGGTCTGACCGTTTCTCTTGCTTTGATTGTGCCTATGCTTTGTCTTGAGCCGATGGTCTTTCGGAAATAACCTCTCTACTTACCAAGGTAGAGGTAAGGTCTATGTACAATCTACCCTCCTCAGACCCCACGTTGTGGGACTTCACTGGGTACGTTGTTGTTGTTGTTATCCATTTACTTTGTATGCCTTAATTTGACATAATACTATTAAATTTAATGAAAATATAATTTTAAATTTTGTAATTTTAAACTAAAAATATATGTAATGTACTAAAATATTCTTGAATTTTATGACCATAAATATATCATGTTGAATGTTGAAATAAAAGAGTTACATAAATTGAACCAGAGAGGTACTTTTTTTTGTCTTTCCTGCTTTCTACTAAGTACTCCCTCCGGGTTAAAAAGAATGTCCACGTACTTATCCATTTGTACACTCATTAAAAAAATATTAACTCCTAGAAAAAATAAGTAATTTTATTAAACTGCCCCTAATTAAATAGGTATTGAGATTTGATCACATAACACTTAATATGAGCAAATCTGAAAAAATAAGGTTAATTCTTTCTTTATTTGATAAGTGGACACTTTTTTACTCAAAAAAAAAAGGCTAAGTGGACACTCTTTTTAATCCGTAGTGAGTATTGTATTCCCTCTATTTTAATTTATGTGTACCTATTTGATTGGACATAAAAAAGTAAAAAAAATTTAAACTAGTGACCTAAGTATGTCATAACATTTGTGAAAAAAGAATTCAAAATTTAAAGGTAATGGGTGCCACATTAATCTTAATGTACAAATTAGACTAACCCTAAAGTCTGAGCAGGACATGTGTATCCAATTCTCTTTGGAGTTATTATGTTCTGTTTAATAGTAGTTTTTGATCCGCATATATGAAAATGACATCTCATCTATCATGATGACAAACAAATACATCTTTAGTAAACAAATCACGTCTCTTCTATCAACAACGTAAACAATAATAGCATATTGTGATGTAAACAAGTCCAAGTGGATTACCAAGAGTTTCTGAACGAAGGGCAAAGACTTTCATTGTCATAAGAGCTAGTGATCATCATTATTTTAGTAAAAATTGTGATGTAACTTTGTAATAAATTGTTCATAAATCCGGGTGGATCACCTTCACCTAGATGCACATAATTTTACTAACAATGTTTTGCTTCTAAATTGATCCAAAGAACCTCTAATGACTCCAAATTTGATATCAAATGTACTAATACCAATTCCAAAAATTCTCAATGGTTAAATTCAATCTAAACCTTCAAAAATCAATAGAGCCAATCGAAAGACTCACTTTATCTTCTTCAACTGGTTTTTCCAAAACTCAACAAATCCAAAAATAATTTTATGAATTTTTTTATTTTTAGTTGTGTGCTCATAATTTATTTCAAGACGAAAGAAAAAGAGAGGAAGAAGAAGATGGAGAAAAAAGGAAGGAGAAGGAGAAGTTCTAGCGGGTGTATAACATCGAGGCTACTTTTGTACAATTTTTTTTAACAAGAATAAAAGATAAACACCAAATTTTGAAAAGGACACTGTAACGTTCTTACTATGAATTTAACAGTTAACCAAACCCAATTTCTATTAACTCGACCAACCCAGTCAAAATTATAATAAGAAATGTGATTAAATATAATAACTAACTATAGTAACTGAATGAAATTAGCTCAAATGAAATCTACTCGACTAATACACATATACAAAATTAATCAATCAGCTTCACTGCATAACTAGCTCAACAATATACCTGAAATGGAAGTTGAATTGAAGCTTAGAATACGATTTATGGAAACACAATGATGGCTAATCCATTTGATAATTGGCCAGTTGTAAATTCAGAGAAAAAGATAGGAAAATTTAGAGTAGAAGAATGAGAAAGAGAGATAGGATTTTGAAGAGAAGAGCACGACGAAGGGAGGAGAAATATATCAATTTTCACATACTCCATCATCTGCATTTTGAAAATTATATAGAGTAGTTGGCTTGTGGTGTAATCCTCGCCCTCCATTCTTTTTAAATCTGGGCCCACCATTTACTAACTACCTTTTAAAGCCTACCATTAATGAGCTGTCAAATCAATGACTAAACAATGTCGTTCCTTCATTGTATTAACTCAATTATTGGTAATTAACTAATGTCCATTACATTCCACACCCCTTCAAATCATTCATGTCCTTAATAATCATGTTGGTGCTTTTGTATGAACTCTGAAAATTGAGTCTTGATGAAGGACCAATTTTCCCAAGTTGCCTCCTTAGGTAACAAGTTTTCCCACTGGATCAAGACCTTGATTGCAACAATATTGTTCTCTTTAACCATTCTCCTCTGAAACATTACTGAAGGTTGAACTAACATTTGATCATCAGAATTTCCCAAGGGCAATTTCATCAGTGGAGTGATATCATGACTCACTCTTTTTTAAAGTAATGACACATGGAATACTTAGTGTATTAGGGCATTAGTGGGTAGTTTCAGCTTGTAAGCAACATTACCAACCTTATGCTCTATTAGATATGGCCCATAGTACTTGGGGCACAACTTGATATTCTTCTTCAAGGCTATAGATGTCTGCATGTAAGGCTGAAGCTTAAGGTAAACCCAATCACCAACTTATAACTGTCTTTCTGTCCTCTTTTGATCAGCATACCATTTCATCATTGCTTGAGCTTGTGTCAAGTGATCTCTGAGTACTTGTTGGAACTAAACTCTGTGTTGGATCAAATCTTGCATAGTTAAAACATGAGTATCAATCATTGGGCCTAGAGAAAGTTGAGGAGGGTCATAGCCATATAAAGCATGAAAATGGGTGCTTTTCAAGGCAGTAGTTTGTGTTGTACCAGGATTCTGCTAAATGTAACCAATTTGCCCATTACTTTGGTTTACTCATGGTCATATCCCTAAGGTACCCTTCAAGACACCTATTCAGTCTTTCAGTCTGTCCATCAGTCTTAGGATGATAGGCAGATTTCATACATAAGGTGGTGTCAACTGCTTTGTAAAGATGTTGCCAGAAAGCACTTGTGAAAATCTTATCTCTATCAAACACCATGGTGTTTGGGAATCTATGTAGTTTGTATATCTCCTTGATGAACATGTCAGTCACTTGAGTAGTTATATAGGGATGTTGTAGAGTCAGGAAAAGTGCGTATTTGGTGAACCTATCAATCACCACCAATATCACATCTTTACCTTGGGATTTTGGCAAGCCCCTAATGAAATCAATGCTGATATCACTCCAAGCTTGTTGTGGGATTTCCAAGGGTTGCAGCAAGCCTGGGTGAGCTACATTCTCATATTTTCTCCTTTGACATATGTCATAAGTGGACACCAAGGTATGAACATCTTTCTTCATAGCAGGCCAAAAAATACAATTACAGTCTGTTAAGTGGTCCTTGTTGACCCGAGTGACCCCATAGTGTTGAGGAGTGCATAATGTGTAGGATTTTCTATCTGAGAGTTGTGGTCTTACCTACATAAACCTTGCCGTTGAACCTTAGTAGCCTTGCTGAGTAGGTGTAACCATCTTGAGCTGATGGATCAACTAAAAGGCTGGTGATCAAGTTATATGCATGATCATCACTGTCATAGCTCATCTCTATCTCTTGTTTCCAACTTGGTTGTACCCCATTCATGACATGCATTTCACCACTGTCTTCTGGTAATCTTGAGAGAGCATTTACAACCTTGTTCTTAGCTCTTTTTCTATATTGAATCTCATAATCTAGACCAAGAAGTTTTGTGAGCCCTTTTTGTTGAATGGTTGTGGTGACCTTTTGCTCCATTAGGTACTTTAGACTGAAGTGGTCAGTCTTGATGATAAAATGACCAGCATGTATGTAATGCCTCCATTTGTCAATAGCTGCTACTACAACCATGAACTCGTTCTCATAGACAGATTTTCCCAAGTGTCTTGTTGCTAGTGCCTTGTTGTAGAAGGCTATTGGTTTATTCTCTTGAGTAAGAACAACACCAATTCCTTTATGGATTTCATAAGTTTCTACAACAAAGAGTTTGTCATAGTTAGGCATAGCTAGTATGGGTGCATTACTCATAGCTATCTTGAGTTGATCAAATGCTACTTCAGCCTCTCCTCCCCAACTGAAAGAGTTATTTTTCAACAAAGAGGTCAAAGTTTTGTTGATTTGACCATAGTTTTTTTATAAATCTCCTGTAATAGCCTGTTAACCCCATGAAACCTCTCAACCCCTTGATGTTCTTTGGCCTTGGCCAGCTCTGCATTTCTTCTATCTTTCTTGGGTCAATGGTGACCCTTTATGTTGTTTTGATATGGCCCAGATACTCTATTTGAGGCTTAGAAAAAGAGCATTTAGATTTCTTGGCATATAGTTGATTCTTCTACAAAATATTGAAAGTATGTTT
The DNA here is from genome assembly GCA_034509755.1 of Anisodus tanguticus. NCBI lineage: Eukaryota > Viridiplantae > Streptophyta > Magnoliopsida > Solanales > Solanaceae > Anisodus > Anisodus tanguticus. The sequence continues at coordinate 30,682,755 of CM067558.1, forward strand.
CATGTGATCAACATGTTTTTCCAAGGACTTGTTGTATACTAAAATATCATAAAAACATTATAATGAACTTCCTCAGATAAGGACCAAATAAGGAGTTCATTAATGCTTGGAAGATGACGGGGGCATTTCTGAGCCCAAATTACATCACTTTGGATTCAAAATGACCATGGTGAGTCCTAAAACCAGTCTTTGGAATGTCTTCTGGCCTCTTATGATCTGGTGGTAACCTGCTCTCAAGTCTAGTTTATAGAAAAACTTAGAGCCTCCCGATTCATCTAAGAAGTCATCCACAATAGGAATGGGAAACTTGTATTTGATAGTAATCTTATTGAGCTCTTTGTAGTCAATGCAAAACCTCCAACTGCCATCCTTCTTCTTCACCAACAACACTAGTGAAGAGTAAGGAGAGTGACTTGGTTGAATGATGCCCAATTATAGCATCTCTGCTACTTGTCTCTCCAATTCAGTCTTTTGGTAATGATCATATCTGTAAGATCTTAGGGATACTGGTTTTGCACTAGGCAGTATAGGGATGGTGTGATCATATTCCCTAACTGGGGGTAGGGACTTGGACTCTTCAAACGCAACATTATAGTCTTTTAGCACTTTCTACACTCGTTGAGGCATAATAACATCATCTTACGTGTTCACCCCTTCCATTGTGAACATGTGAGCAATGAGTGCTTGCCATTTCCTTAGTATCTTACCCATAGTCTTAGTTGTGATTTGATGTATCTCCCCTTGTCCAGTGTCCCCCTTCAAGGTCACCATCTTTCCTTTTTGCTTGATCCTCAATACATATGAATCATAGTCAAAAGTAATATCAGTGTGTGCTTTCATCCAATCTTCACCTAGTACCATGTCACAACTGCCCAGATTTAGCAGTATAAATATGTCACTGAACTCTATTCCACTAACCTTCCACTTGACCAAGGCCACACTGTGGTGGCTGTATATTTGTTGCCCATTTGCCACAGTAACTCTTAAGGGTGTATCCACATGAGTTATCAACCCTAACTCTTTTGCAGTCTGACTATCCAAGAAACTGTAAGTACTACTCGAGTCTACTAGAAATATGACTGACCTCTTTTTGATTTATCTCTTCAACTTGAAAGTATTTGGCACCAGGGTACCTGACATAGCATCCAGACATACCCTTTTTTCTTCTACTACCTCACGTTCTTGCTCTTGAGGTGCAAGCTCTACCTCTTGGTTATCTCCTGAGTCAATATGGCCCTAATCATCCTCTTCAGCAGTCATAGTATGCAATTGTTTATCCTTGCACACGTGCCCTGGGTGATACCGTTCCTCACATTTCCAACATGCTCTTGGAATTTTCCTGTAATCAAGCTTCACTTCTGACCTTGTGGTAATATCAGGTGGCTTCCTTGGGGTGAAAGTGCTCTTGTTATTAACCTTGTTAGTTTGAACAACAGTTCCCTTGTGTAACCACTTCTTCTTTCCATGGCATTGATAATCCTTTCCTATTTTCTGGCACATGAAATAGCTTGAGTCAATGTATATGGCTCATGCATCAACAGAGTCTGATTTCTTCCTTTAACCCTCAAATAAAACATTCCAACAGAAAATCATCTAGCACTTTGGAGTTCCTCATCAACACTAGAGCTCTAAGATCTTCAAACTTCTGTAAGTAAGCATTCACAGTGGTAGTTTGAACTAACATTTTGAACTCATATAAGCCTTCATCATCATACCTCAATATTAGTTCCTCACAAAATTCTTCTCATATCACTTGCCTTCTAGTGAGAGTGAAAGAGAAATATCAAGCCTCAACATCACCCTCCATGTGCAAAGTAACCATTTCTAGTTTCCTGACCACAACAGTAATCTTAAACACAACGAAATACCTCTCACACCTCCTTAGCCAAACTCTGGGTTCACCTCCATTGTATGTGAAAAATTGCAGTTTTGGATGATGATTACCCACACACCTATTAGCACTAAGCTCAAGTACTTCAGTTGACATGGGCCTGGGTAACAACCCATCACCTCTATTACTTTCCACATATTCATTAGCTGATTTTCCACTACCCCTATCTAACAATCGCTTAAGAACTACATGAATTTCTTCCAACATCTGTTTCATCTCATCTTGGCCTTTACCTATGCCACCTAGTTTAGCATCAATGGCCCCAAATTTCAATTCACTATCCATTTTATTAGTATGTATTTGTCCCTCCAATTTCTTAAGGAACTCCTCATTGTGTTTTGATCGAGTAGCCTCTGCCATAGTCATTTCCATAGGTATGGTCAAAATCATTGCTCTGATACTAAATGTAACATTCTTACTATGAATTTAACAGTTAAACAAACCCAATTTCAATTAACTCGGCCAACCCAGTCAATATTACAATAAGAAATGCGATTAACGATAATAACTAACTCAACAGTAACTGAATGAAATTAGCTCAAATGAAATCTACTCGACTAATACACATATACGAAATTAATCAATCAGCTTCATTTCATAACCAGCTCAGCAATATACCTGAAATGGAAGTTTGAATTGAAGCTTAGAATGCGATCTATGGCAACACAGTGATAACTAATCCATTTGATAATTGAGCAGTCATAAATTCAGAGAAAAAGATAGGAGATTTAAAGTAGAAGAGAGAGAAAAGAGATGAGGTTTAGATTTAGAAGAGAAGACCACGAGGAAGGGATGAGAAATATACCAATTTTCACATATTCCACCTGCATTTTGGAAATTATATAGTTGGCTTGTGGTGTAATCCTCACCCTCCATTCTCTTTTAATTTGGGACCCTCCATTTACTAACTAACTTTTGAAGCCTACTGTTAATGAGCTGTCAAATCAATGGCTAAACAATGTCGTTCCTTCATTATATTAACTCGATTATTGGTAATTAACTAAGGTCCATTACAGACACCTGGTGAAAATTCTGCTGATGGATAGGCATGGTCCGGTCAATACGCTGTTTCATAATTTTTTTTGCTTGCTGCATCTGAGGAATAAAATCAACTTAGGCGTTCTGTACATGATAAAAGGTTTTTTCCTTATTAGTAAGGTAGCTTTATTAGAGCAAAGGATTGAAAATCCCCCTGGCAAAAGCTAATCACATTTACTAGAAGAGCTTAAACAAGCTGATCAATGCAGAACTCAGACAAATGCAAACGATTCAAAGGAATTTCTTATATTACTACTATAACACAAACAGCTACACTGTCTCCACTATGTGATTACTCTTCAAATTATTTATCCTGCTAAATGATTCGGTTTACTAATGACAACAGAAGATATTGCACATACAACTCTAATTCAGTAGTTACTATGGTGTGCTGGGAATACGTTCAGTTCTAGAAGTGTGAGAGGTTGCATCATCTTTTGAAATGGCAACCGTTCTTGAGTGGTCTCTCTTCCCATCTTTAGTTGTTGACCTGGAACCATTTTGGTGTGCGTTAAGAGAATGCCTTCTGTTGGCTGACCCATTTGCTCGTGGACCCACCACCTTCTTTGCACTAAGCGGTCGAGCAGGGCTTGGTGTTAATCCAAATGGTGGTTCTTGTTCTTTGATCTGCTCATGGAACTTCTGGTCCTGCCCGTTATCAAAAGAACATATGTATTAACAAAAAGTCAAAGATAGATTATCTTGATCAATTAGTGTCAAACAAATTGATCACACGCCTAAAAGATAATGCACCTACCCTCAACCTTCTTTTCTCTTCTTCTCTATCGTGCCTGAGCATCATATATTCGTCTAGCATGGCAAGCAGTGGAACACCATCATATGTGAACGTGGTGTCGCGATCTTGTTCCCATGCTCTTGTTTTGGCAATCAATGACTCCACAAGAACTACATAGCCGACATTGTCATTAGCAAATTAAGGGATTACATTTTCAGACTCAGCAATATGTATGAATACTGATGAAAACTTAAATTATTGGACTTCCTCCGGAGAGCAAAGAATCTTAAAGCTCCTTGAGTGGAAGGGTAAATTTAGTGATCTAAGACACTAGATAGAGCATAAAAGGAATCCTCGTAACGGTAATGGCAGTATGAATAACATCCATAAACATGTCAAGTAGCATTAAATAGGTATTATTTAATGTTAGTTAATTCCTTAACTGATCACATACCAAGAATCATGTGTTTTACATAAAAAATAATATATATACTGTATTAATAAAGAATCACATGTGTAAAAAAATCCATTCGGTTTGGTTTTCCGGTTTAGTCCGAATAATGCACACCCCTATTTAAGGATATGTATCACCATTTGGCATTACCTGGAATTTTGCTGACCAATATCCGAGCCTTTTCAGCCCTCTTCAAATTTAAGTGTGCACCTCTGCTTGCATTATACCGGTTCTGATCCTGTTTCACCATAAATATGATGACATTTTAATATCTCATCTAAGATGATTTTGATGAACGAGGGGCACGCAAACCACATTTAACCAAATTCCAAGATCTTAAGAGTCTGAATCATATTTAACTAAGAAAACTTGCTCATTAGCACTTTTAAATTATAAAGATAGCATAGATGCAGCCAGAGTTAGAAGAGTATGTTTCTAGAAGGATGATTGGTTATCTTCTACAACTAACTATCATATACCACATATGAGTGCATCAATAAGCCCATTTTCACTAGTGCTCCCACAACAGTTAAATTTTCTATGAAAATTGCAGTCACTATATTATTTTAGTAAATGCTAAGCTTGAGGAGTCCAAAGGGTTCAAGTTGAGCAGAACCAAGACGGAATACTTGGAGTGCAAGTTCAGTGGCGTAGTGCATGAGGCGGGCGTGGAAGTGAGGCTTGAGACACAAGTTATCCAAAAGCGAAGAAGTTTTAAGTATCTTGGGTCCATTATCCAAAAGAATAGGGAGATAGACGATGATGTCACACACCGTATTGGGGCAGGATGGATGAAATGGAAGCTCGCCTCCGGAGTCTTGTGTGATAAGAAGGTGTAACCAAAGCTTAAAGGTCAGTTCTACATAGTGGTAGTTAGACCGACTATGTTGTATGGGGCAAGAGTGTTGGCCAATCACGAAATCTCACGTCCAAAAGATGAATGCGAAAATGAGGATGTTGAGATGGATGTGGGGTCGTACTAGAAAAGATAGGATTAGAAACGAAGTAATTCGAGACAAGGTAGGAGTGACATCGGTAGAGGACAAGATGCGGGAAGCGAGGCTATGATGGTTCAGCCATGTACAGATGAGATGCACGGAGGCACCGGTGCGGAGGTGCGAGAGGTTGGCCGCGGATGGTTTCAGGAGAGGTAGAGGTAGGCTGAAGAAGTATTGGGGAGAAGTAATTAGACAAGATATGGCGCAGTTACAGCTTACCGAGGACATGACCTTAGATAGGAGATTGTGGAAGACACAGATTAGGGTAGAAAGGTAGTAGGTAGTAGGGCGTAGTCTCGCGTACCCTCATTTATTTCTGTAATTTCTTGTTCTTTGTGTTTTGTTACTATTTGTTATCTCTTGTACTTCAACTATCGTATTAGTTTGCCGCAGTTAATGTTACTTTTTCATAATGCTTATTTATAGTGTTTTGAGATCGCTACTTTACTCCTGTCATCTATTGCTTTACTTTTGTCATCTGTTGTCTGACCATGTGTTGTGCTTTCTCTTGAGCTGAGAGTCTCTCGGAAACTGCTTTCCTACGTCCCAAGGTAGGGGTAAGGTCTGCATACACTACCCTCCCCAGACCCCCAAACCCCACTTGTGGGATTTTACAGGGTATGTTGTTGTATATCATTATAGTAATCAAACTCAATTTCATGCTGTAGATTTTGTAATGCGAGTAGCTAAAAGTTCATTACACTTACAAGAATCTTTTATTTTCTCATCAAAGAATATCTTTACTGGTTTCTTCAACTTGATCCCTTTTGGAAGCTATTTGCATGAAAAGCACAAGCCATGAATGCCCATATTCTTTTTCAAGATAGATCCCATGTGATCTCAATTACTCCCCGCATTTCATTTCATTTCATGTTATGTGACAATGTTTGAGTTGGAGCGTTATTTAAGATGTTAATGACTTAAAATTAAGTATTATAGATTATGGAAGAAAATATTAAATTAGTGGTTGAAAAAAGAGAATCAATCACATCCAAGCTAATCGAAGTTAAAATGTGAATAGTTTTAATGAATTTAAAATTCTTGAAAGTTGTGAAAGTTGTAGGGAAATAGGATTGTGCAAAACATTTTGGAGTGCCTCTTGCAGAAATGTGAGGTAAGGCTGCGTACAATAGACCCTTGTGGTCCGGCTCTTCCCCGGACCCCGCGCATAGCGGGAGCTTAGTGCACCGGGCTGCCCTTTTTTTTTATTTTGGAGAGCCCCAAATAGAAAGACTATCATGAATGAAATTGATGGAGTACAATTTATTGGTGTCCTAGCATCATATGACCAAGATATATGGTAGCAAAGAAGAATTGTAACTATTCTAGAAAGAGAAATGTCTTAGAAAGAAAAGAAGAGTAACAAGGTAGTGTTTCCACTGAAAGTAGCATACCAAATAATCAAGTTCATTTCATCTCATATTTGCATAAACAGACAGCATGAAGAAGACAAGGTATATTTACCCTGTTGTAGTCGTCAAGCCAGCTCTCTTCTTCACAAGCTGCCATCCATTTCTCAACTTTATCCAATATTTCTTTCCTGCCATGAGCCTCTTCTTTTGCATTTACAATCTGATTGTCCATGTCAGCTAGTAACTCTGCAGGATCAACATTCCCAGAATCGATCAGTGCCATAATTTTTTCTCGAGCCGCCTCAGTATCAATCTCTATGTGGGCACGAGTATAAATGTCTTCCAATTCAGCCTGTCTTTTGAAAGAAATCTCCTTCATCCTGCTAGCTTTAAGTTGATCAAGCCTTTCAACTTCCACTTCAGCCTGGATAAACAAGCTAAAAACAATTACCGACAAGCTATTGTAAATGCTCAAAATGGATTTCAAAACTCATATCATCTCCTAATACCTGTTCAATCAGATCAAGAGCAAGAGCCCCAGGAATGGACACTTCATCAACTGAAGCCGATATGTTGCAGGTTACATGGTCAAACAAGCTTCGTTCTTCTTCAGTTGTATCCATCAAATTCCATAAATCAATCAGCTGAGTTGCAAGTTCTTGGAGCTGCAAGAGGGGATATATGTTAGAGAGAGTGTTTCGAAGAAATGGACTGACCAAAATATTTATCATCTAGACGTGAGAGATCCTGGTTAGACACAATCGAAGTCCTCAGTTAAATTCCATCTTGATGTGATCTACAAATAATAGTGAAAATACTGCAGAGAAGCAAATCAGCATTGGCAAGCAAGTCAAACATCAACAAGTGATATCATGGGCAGTTGAACTTGAATGAACTATGAGAGGCTAATAGTGATTAAACAATTCAGAGGAAAAAAATTCCTTTCGTGTGCAGAGGATGGACAGGCAGACACCATATACAGCAAGGCAGCAATTCCCTTGTTCAGTATAGACAAAATCTGCAGTACTTAAGGATCCTAGTACAGTAGAACACAATTTGAAATAACTTCTAGGTATTTCAATACATGTCCATTAGTCAGTTCACTGACTGTACATCCCAACTTCATATGAAATATCAGGCTAAGTGAAAGGACCAACTTAAAACAGTAAGGACATTTACCTTCTGCAATCTTTGCTTCTTATCTTCCTTTAATGCTAAGACAGTTCTAGCCAGACTTGATAGTGTGTCATTGCTTATACTTTTTGATTGTACACCAGTAGAATCATTCAGGCTAGGGTGAACTTCGGTGACAGTACTAAAGAAGTCAATGCCGAGAACAGCACATAGATCATGTATTGTGCTCACGAATTCAAGGACTTTGTGCAGTCTCTCGCTCTGCAATATTAAACAAGGATGTATAGTGAGTAGCTCGTTGGAGGCTGAACGAGTTTAACAGTTGTAAAAGGAATAAGTCCTACTAAAATATGGCTAAACCTTTTCTTTCTGAAGATCTTGAAGCTGTGCATGAAATTCATCCAGCTTTTTAAGAGATAAATCAGACTCGTCTACTTTAGGACTCTCTACTTGCTCACTAGTCCCTGCAATCTCACTGCTAATCTTCTCGATTTGTGATTGTACATCCAAAAACTCTTTTACCCTATCATCTTTCTGTTTCCACAGTTTCTCCAGCGCCGGTGCTATAGATGCAAGTTGTTCCTTGATTGAGCCTGAAGTCTTCTCAGGCTGCAAATAAACCCCAAATATTAAAAAAGGTAACAGTCTAATCACTTTCAGCCAAGAATTTTTAATAGTTCCGCCTATCCATAGCCAAACTGAAATTCAGGCACTCACAATTCCATCATATGTTTTCTCTCCAAGGGCTGATAGCAGCCTGGAGAGTTCAGCTTTGGCATCTGCCAAAGCCTGAAGAAGGTGAGCCCGTGACTTCACGGCTTGGTCAACCTTTCTCTTGTAGACATCTAAGCACTCTTGGTCTATCTGAAGAAGCATCTTATCTCGGTCTTCATCAGTTTCACCAACCTCATCCCAAATTTGCTGCATTAACAGAAAAATATATTTTGGCCATCAGTCATTATACTATAAATATTATCCCTCCGTCCAATTTATGCGGCACACTTTCTTTTTCCGTCGGTCTAAAAAAGAATGTCATCTTTCTATAATTAGAAACAACTTAACATTAAAAAAATCCCCTTTTGCCCTTAATGAAATGATTTATAGCCCTATATAAATATCTAAGGTTTGTTTTAGACCACAAATTTCAAAAGTCTTCCTTTCTTAAACTTTGTGCTTAGTCAAACGGTGTCACATAAATTGGACGGAGGGAGTACTGCATTACTCTCACAGCTAATGCGTGATTTATTTCTTAAACAAGAAACTTAACATCAAGAATAAATTCAGAATAAAAGAATCTGCCTGCAACTGTTGTAGTAGAAAACTACAACTTGTTTCTCCAAGAAGATGATTTTGAGCATCCACTTCTGCCATCTTTGATCAAACCTAAAACAGATATATAAAAACAAGTTAAATTTCATAGGACAACGCCATATATCATTTAAAATATAAATTTCAACCCGCATTACAGCTTAAGAAAAAGTGAAATCTCTGAAACAGCACGTTATATATATTGTGTGAATAATTGATGAAATTGATTCAACATTATGCTAGAATAATGTTGTGCTTATTCTTTGTCTGGAGCCGAGAGTCTCTCGGAAACAGCCGCTCTACCTACCAAGGTAGAAGTAAGGTCTGCGTACACTCTACCTCCCCAAACCCCACGTTGTGGGACTTCACTGGGTACATTGTTGTTGTTGTTATTATGCTAGAATAAAGGGCATTACCACTATAAGAACCAGAAAGCTAATACTACAATTGACCATAGAGTTTTCACCTCCTTATTAGACCACAAATTAAGTGATAAAATCATTTGAACACCTCTATTAAGTTCTAGACTCTAATAGCAAAAGAAACAATTCATAGCAATATTTGACGCCCGCCTAAAATTCCTCAAACAATGGCACTGATGAAGAACCAACATCAACCTCTTATATACATAAATGTAATTCAAATTAATACCAAAATAGTTCTTTTAACAACAATTGAATGTCATAAATACTTGAAAACACTAAGGACCCCTTTGGCCATGAGAATATTTCATTTTTTTTTCAAAAGTAAATTTTCACTTTATTTGAAAATCAGTGTTTGACCATGAAAATTCCAAATTCAACTTGAAGTTGTATTTCAAATTTGGAAAACAGCTTATAACCAATTTTCCAATTCACTTTTCACTTTTGAAGTTGTATTTAAGTACGTTCAAATATGAACATTATACCAAACATTCTTTGCAAAAAGTATAAACAAACGCAACTCCATCTTCAACTCCAACTCCATAAATTTCAAATAAAGTGAAAAATATTTGGAATCTATGGCCAAACGACTACTAAACTGTGATAGCAAAATAACATAATTCATAGCAAGATTAGACGCCAGCCTAAATATCCTCAAACATTGCACTGATGAAATTCCAACATCGAGCCTTAATATACACAAATGTAATTCAGAATAAGTAGTTTATACAACAATTAAATGAAATAATTACTAGAGAATACTAAAAAAAAAAAAAAACAGGAATTACTAATAAATGAGAAGCTCATTGCATGTTTTATAACGAAAAAAGGGCAGAAATGAAGTTGATGCTTACAGAGATGGTATGGTACTGGAAGAGTAGGGTTTTACAGATCTACTACCACGGCTTTACTATATCAGTGAGCACAAAGAAAAGAATGAGTGACCCAAATATTGGAATTCGCAAATACTAAATAGACAGAGCAGGGGGGGGAAGGGGGAGGGGGCCGCCGTATACGTCGTCGTAATATGTAATGAGCTGGCTTTCAGTATGTTTTGCCACTTCTTATGGATTTATTTACGAAAGAGACACTGTACTGATGGAAGGACAACATGAAGCAGTAGAGACGACTGACATTTGACTCATCCAAATTCTCTTCCATAAATAAAACACTTATACAAGTACAGTTGCTAAACTCTTTGTTTTCTTCATTTTTTTTGGTTAGAAAAATGTACAATATTGAAATAGGAACAAAAAAAAAAAAGGGGTGGGGGTGCAAGGAACTTATTATTACACCATATTGAATTAGCACTCACTTATATTTCGCGGGCAGGGGTGCAAATCAATTTGTTTTATCTTGTCAATCCATTGTTTTATCTTGTCAATCCATTGTTTATGTGAGCCATGCCACTTCATTTTACTAGTTCTTTAAAAGTTCAATAATGCACAATTCAATATAATGAGAAAAAAATTATTTTCCTAATCAATGATGGACTTTTTGTAGGGTTTTTGTTCGGTTGTTATACGCAGCGGATATTAAAAACTTGTTTCAAACCTAACAAACGTAGAACTGTTTGACTATAAGATAATTTTAAACAGTAAACATAAGACTTGATTGGTACTTACATTTTTACAATATCTGAAATCTTTATCAACTGTGGGTGCGCACGCGAATGCCCTTTCGATTGTCAGCTCCAAGCTTCAATGTATTCCTCCTTTGGAAAGCTAGGAAATCCGGCAGAGGTTCGAGATAGTGTTTTGATTCTGAGTCTCTAAGACTTAGAATAATGATATGAAAATCAAGTGTCATGAATAATGAAGGGTAGGTCTGTATTTATAGGTGAAAAAATTAGGTCAAACCGGATTAGGGTTTGACCTTGGGCCTGACCCAAAATTCAAGACAAATTAGGTCATGGCGTCGCGGCCCTATGGTGTGGGCACCGCGGCGCTGACGTGGCCCTACACTGTCTCATTTTATTTTTCGCACATTCTTAATTAAATCCAAAATTCAATTTTGACATAATTAAAACAATCATTATTTATTTAAATATCTCGATTCTAAATCGAATATTTAATACTCTCTCAATACATCCTTAGATCAAAAAGACAATCGATATAGTGTGACCATACATGCCTTCACCTATCGACATTAATCAAATTAAGGTCTACGCGGAAATCCTAGACGGCACTGCAAGACGAACTCAATATGTGAAGTACGTTTACACGAATCTAGTAAACTTAACCTCTATGTGGTAAGACAAAATTCTTTCATTCACGACACACCCGATCAAGCTTAGGATTTGTCAAGTGACTATCCAAATGGCTTAATCATTGTATCTCATCTATATTAGTTGACAACTAGACCATATTCTAAATATGTCTATTGTGTTGGCCAACGACTTAGTCAACCTAATATCACTGAGAAGCTGAGTGTTCTCTCGAATATACATTCGAGGAATGAATTCTAATCTTGGCTCAACTACCACCTTTAATCCACATCGTAATGTACCCAATACAAGTCGTATCTCAACCTATAAGGCATTTGAGCTTAGGACAGGATCAAAGTATATTACTTTGTAGATAAGGTGCGCATTGACCTCAAGTCTAGGGACCTCTATCTCTCACACGCTGATCATACTTTAGACAAGTATAACAAACAGTATATCAGCAAGGTATATCAATACTTCCAAAGTATCCATGTGTCCATCACGAGTAGCCATTACTCGTAGCATGTGAGACATACTACATCCTATAAGGATGTGATGCAGACCACATGTCGACTTATCACATATATTTGATATCCCATTCTCGATGATCATTAGTCGAGCCTATTTTAAGAGTTACGTTATGATATTAATATCTCACATTATTAATAACAACGTAACCTCTAGAGATGCATATTATAGAATATTATAAACAATCAACTAATAATTCAATAATTGCAAATGCTAAAATATTAATTTCCATTAATAATAATACGAATGTGTATAAAGTACATTGTCCTAATACAGATTGTCTATAGGACATACATATACTTTCAATCTCCCACTTGGCCTAGAGCCAATCTCCAACATATCTAATGCTCATATTCTCAAAATGACCATTATGCTTGACTAAGCTTAATGGTTTAGTGAATGGGTCAGCTAGTTTATCGTATGTGGGAACATAGTCCAATCTAATCTCTTCGGTCTCCACCATCTCCCTGAGTATGTGGTACTTCCTTGGTACATGTTTATTTCTGTTTGTTGATCTTGGTTCCTTAGCCCGTGCAATCGCACTAGTGTTGTCACAATAAATAGTTATTAGACAACTGGCACTCGGAACTACCCTTAGTTCCTTCAGGAACTCAAAAATCATGACAACTTCTTTACCAGCTTCCGATCCAGCAATGTACTCAGCTTTTGTTATCGAATCAGCAGTTGTAGCTTGTTTGGAACTTTTCCAGCTCACTGCTCCACCATTGAAAATGAACGTGTACCCAAACTGAGATTTGAAGTCATCAAGATCCGTTTGGAAGCTAGCATCAGTGTACCCAGTAGCAGCTAGCTTTTCTTCCCCACCATAGACTAAGAAGTAATCTTTAGTTCGTCTAAGATACTTAAGAATACTGTTGACTGCTTTTCAGTGTTCTTCCCCAAGATTCTGCTAGAATTTGCAAGTCATACTAAGTGCAAAGGCCACATCTGGCCTAGTACAGGTCATGGCATATATGATCGATCATATAGCCGAAGCATATGGGATCCTCTTCATGTGTTCAAGTTCTATAGCATTAGAAGGACTGTCCTTCTTAGATAACTTGATGTCTTGTCCCATAGGTAGACCGCCTTTCTTGGAATTTTTCATAGAAAAATGTCTAAGCACTTTATCTATGTAGGTTGACTATGACAGCCCCAACAATCTATTAGGTCTATCTCTATAGATCATAATTCCCAGAATGTAGCAGGCTTCGCCTAAATCCTTCATCATGAAGGTACTGGACAACCACTCTTTGACTGACTGCAGGAGAGTCTTATTATCTCCCATTATCAATATGTCATCTACATATATAATAATGAATGCAATACTATCATCCTTGCGTTTACTATAAACACAGGGATCCTCTTTGCTTCTAACGAAATCAAATGACTTGATAGCCTTGTCAAAGCAAATGTTCCAACTCCTTGAGGCTTGCTTAAGCCCATAAATGGACTTTTGTAGCTTGTATACAATATTTGGTTTGGACTCAAGCGAAAAACCCTCAGGTTGTTTCATATACACCCCCTCAACTAGATTACCATTGAGGAAAGCGATTTTGACGTCCATATGCCAAATGACATAGTCATAATATGCAGCTATTACAAGCAACATCCGAATAGACTTAACCTTAGCAACAGGTGAAAAGGTTTCATCATAATCGACCTCAGGACGTTGATTATAACCTTTAGCTACTAACATTGCTTTATAAGTTTGTACATTTCCAAATGCATCGATCTTCTTCTTGAAGACCCATTTGCATCTTATGGGTTTAACCTCAGCTGGCAAATCAACCAAGTTCCACACTTAATTGATGTACATAGATTTCATCTCGGATTTTATGGCTTCTTAACATCTCTTCGAATCAATGTCCAGCATTGCTTCGCTATAGGTTGTAGGCTCATCGTTATCGGGAATATCTATCTCATTATGTGTTTCCACAAGTAGATTTAGTTTTTCAGGAGGACGATGAGTCCTAGTGGACCTACAGAGTTGATTGTTTTACAGTTCAGTGCTTAGTATGTTCTGACTGTGAGAGGGTTCTTGTGTGTTGGATAATCCACTAACTTGAGAGCTTTCAGGAATATCATTTTCATTATTTCCTGAATGATAGGAGGTGCAACCATTGCATCTACTCCCAAAGGCTATGTAGGAGGATCTTGCATTTCTGCATTGTTCCTCGTAACACTCCCACTGGCCGAAGGGCGTACTTGAAGTACCCAATCTTCACCAAATACTCCCACTGAATTCTTGCCTTGGTCACTCGGCAAGGATTCAATATCTATGTTATCTTGCAGTTCTTGAATTTCTTCAAGTTCTATCTTTGTGCAATTATGTTCCATGTAGACATATTCTTTTTCAAGAAAAGTTGCGTTCCTGGAAACAATGACCTTACGTTCTCCAGGAAGATAGAAGTAGTATCCCTTAGTTTCCTTTGGATACCCCACGAAGTAACATTTCTCACTTTTGGATTCCAACTTGTCAGTGAGCATCTTCTTAACATATGCAGGGCACCCCCAGGGTCTCATATATTTAAGAGTTGGCTTCTTGTCACACCATATCTCATACGGTGTCTTTTCTATTGACTTGAAAGAAACCCTGTTCAGAACATATATTGAGGTTTGTATAGCATGTCCCCAAAGGTATGTCGGTAGAGCTGAGAAGCTCAACATGGATCGAACCATATCTAATAAGGTTCGGTTTCTCCTTTCGGCAACACCATGCATCTGTGGTGTTCCAGGAGGTGTCCACTCTGATTGGACTCCATGTAGCTTTAAGTAATATAGAAAATCCTTGCTCAAGTATTCACCTCCTCGATCCGATCGAAGGGTCTTGATACTTGTTGCAAGTTGCTTCTCTACTTCCGACTTGTACTCTTTGAACTTCTCAAAAGCCTCAGATTTATGTCTCATAAGATACACATATCCATATCTTGTGAAGTCGTCAGTAAAAGTGATGAAGTATGGGAAACCTCATTTAGCTTGAGTAAAAAATGGCCCACATACATCTGTATGGACCAACTCAAACACCTCCTTGGCTCGCACACCTTTCCCAGAAAGTAGCTTATTGGTCACCTTTCCTCTCAAGCAAGATTCACAATTACCATAAGACTCCAAGTCAAATGGTTCGAGGTAGTCTAACTTCCTCAGCCTTGCTATCCTTGAGTCGTTGATATGATCAAGTCTGCAATGCCATAGGTAGGTAGAGTTTCTATTACTTATCTTAGCTCATTTATTTTGTACATTGAATATTTCTCGACTACAGTTTAGTGTATATAATTCATCCACAAGAGAAGCAGTTCCATATAACATTATCAAAAGACAGTACTTGACTTCCATTATAAATATATGAGGAAAACTCTCCATGTCCAAAACTGGGATAGAAATGATATTCCTCGTTAACGAGGGTACATAGTAACAATCATTTAACACTAGACAATAGCCAGAAGGCAAATTTAATCTATAAGTTCCTACACGCTCAGCATCCACTCGTGCTCCATTTCCAATGCATAGGTCCACCTCTCTTGGTCCAACCTTCCTGCTATCAGTTAGCCCCTGCACATTGGTACAAATGTCTAAGCCACAAGCGGTATCTAATACCCAGGAATGAGAGTTATTTATAGGCATATTTATTTCAATAACGTACATACCTTTTCCACTAGAGGTAGAAGCACCTGGTGCTTTTCCTCATCCTGGTGCAGTACATTCCTTCTTCCAATTCCCCTTCTTGTTACAGTTGAGGCATATATCCTTAGCCGGATTCACCTTCTTCTTATTCACACCTACTTTAGGCTTCATAGTTGAGGGCGCAACAACTATTTTGCCCTTCTTCTTCTGTCATTCCTTACCTTTCGGCTTGGGTCGGCTAGTAAATCTCACCATGAGCACAGCTTTGCCTTTGGAAGTGGAAGACTTAAAGGTCTTGAGCATGTTGTGCAGCTCCGACAGACTCGCATTCGTTCCATTCATATTGTAATTCACTATGAAGTTTTCAAAGGAACGAGGGAGAGAGTTCAGGATGAGGGTGGTAGCGACATTCTTTTGCAGCTTCGTTCCAATTGAAGCAAGTCTCTCTATCAGCCCTATCATCTTCAACACATGTTGCGAGACCTGGCCCCCTTCATTGAGCTTACACTTAAAAAGTTCTATCAGTAACTCATATTCCATAGTCTGGGATTGTGAGTCATAAAGATTATTTAAGTGTTCGAGCATGTCATTGGGACCCATGTTCTCATGTTGTCTCTGAAGTTCCATAGACATGGAAGACAACATCACGCACTGTGCTAAAGTGGCATCATCTAGGTGTTTTTGGTAAGCATCATTATCAACAGAGGCATATTCAGTAGAGTCTGTCGCAGGGACTGTTGGGAACACCGTGTCCAACACGTATTCTAATTTCTCTTGTCTTAACATTATTCGCAAATTTCTTAGCCAGCCAAGGTAGTTAGGTCCAGTAAGTTTGTTCATTTCAATAAACCTTTTCAATGATAAGCTCGACATCTTTGATAATCTGAAGAATTAGATAGACTGGAAATCAAACTCAAAATTTATTTTCTATTATACACATTCGTTTAGGCTAATCAACATGGTCTTTTGTTTAATTAGCTCCCACTATTTTAACATACTTCTACGACCCCATGGTAGAATACAGACCTATATTAATTAAGGTCATAATGGGTCAAGATCCAAGCCTATGGTATCTCCGCGTTTGTTTTGGCTGATAACTTTAATAACACATCTTGGTAGGTTCTAAACCAATTGCAAAACTTATTTGCAACTCTTGGTTGATCAAATATTATATTTAATCTTGTGTCCTTAGATTAGTTTGACACTTTGGCGCCAAGATTTGTCTAAGCAAGTCAACCCCATTACACGACTGCGTTTATGTATCTAAGTAAATTTGGCCTTTGTGAGCAAACATTTTGGTGTACCCACAAAAGTTTATCGTTTACCTTTACATTTAAAACACATCTATGAAAGAGTCTGGGTACTCGTAGACTTAGAGCAAATGCTTTGGCATAAATACTCGTATCGCCAAAAAGAATTTTGCACTCTAACAATTATAATGGACGACGCATTTTAATTTAGACTTGTATTTAAAATTTAGGAAAATATTTTAATTCAGGGTTTTAACCAAGATCAACTCTTTTACGCCATATCCAATATGACATCTTAATATCATGTAAAACTAATGACACATATAGTTGGGAGCCGTCAACCCAATAGGCATGATATAAGATGGTTTAATCAAATACTGGACGTCGCCTGCCCAGACAGTTATAGCAGACACTATGCTAATTATTAAATTAAAGCACTTAAATACTTATCATATAGTTCGTATATTATTCAACAATATAAAATTAATAATAATCATGGGTTAACTTGTCTAAACTCTAAAATTTAAGTCTAATCCAAACAGTCCCTTAAACATTTTCTGATTTTCATGATATTTTTGTAAGTTCCAAATTTTCAGAATTTACAGTTTAGTCCCTCAAGAATTTAAAATTTCAATTTTGAACCCCTTTAAATTCAATTTTAATTTTCAGAAAATATTTTCATATTTCAAGGACCTATCTGTAATTTCCAGACCAAATCTACTTTTCTAAAATTTACAGATTTGCCTCTAATGACCAAATCTGATGATTTTTAAAACTTTCCAGGAACCAAATTGCAATTCTAGAAATTTCTAAAATTTTCAGATTTGACCAAGGGCTAAATTGCAATTTCAGAAACTGTCACTGCCCCTCCGGAACAGTCATTGTTCACCCCAGAACAGTGATTGTCGCCATTCAGATTTTGGAACGGTGTTCGGATCGTTCACGTTCGAAAAAAAATTAAAAAAAATTGGAGTCTCGGTGTCGCGGCGCTCCATTGTGGAGTTGCGGCGCCTCAGTTTCAAAAGCACAAAACTGCATTTCTGAAACCCTAAAACTGGTTCAGGGTCAGATTTGCAGATTCATCTTCGTTATCCTTCACTATCAAACAACATGTTCATCGACCATCATCCAATCCCTTCTCGTTCTTCTCTTCAGTGCACCATGTTCGCAATAAACCAGTTACGCACATTGACTTAGAAGAGTTAGATCGGAATGACTTCCTTGATTACATCATTATTTAATAGTTTGGGAGACAATGATGATGTGCTTTTAAGATATTAGGTTTTCAAGCTTTAAATGACATAAATTTAGATTTAAATTCTAACCCATATTATTATTAACTAATTACCTTATAATCATACAAAACAGCCATGGCGCTTTGATACCATTGTAGGGGTTTTGTTTGGTTGTTATACGCAACAGATATTGAAAACTTGTTTCAAACCCAACAAACGTAGAACTGTTTGACTATAGGATAATTTTAAACAGTAAACATAAGACTTGAATAGTACTTACATGTTTACAATATCTGAAATCTTTATCAACTGTGGGTGCGCACGCGAATGCCCTTTCGATTGCAAGCTCCAAGCTTCAATGTATTCCTCCTTTGGAAAGCTAGAAAATTCGGCAGAGGTTCGAGAGAGTGTTTTGATTCTGAATCTCTAAGACTTAGAATAATGATATGAAAATCAAGTGTCATGAATAATGAAGGGTAGTTCTGTATTTATAGGTGAAAAATTAGGTCAAACCGGATTAGGGTTTGACCTTGGGCCTGGCCCAAAATTCGAGACAGATTAGGTCATGGCGTCGCGGCCCTATGGTGTGGACGCCGCGGCGCTGACGTGGCCCTACACTGTCTCATTTTATTTTTCGCACATTCTTAATTAAATCCAAAATCTAATTTTGACTTAATTAAAACCATCATTATTCATTTAAATATCTCGATTCTAAATCGAATATTTAATACTCTCTCAATACATCCTTAGATAATAAAAGACAATCGACATAGTGTGACCCTACAAGCCTTCACATATTGACATTAATCAAATTAAGGTCTACGCGGAACTTCTAGATGACGCCGCAAGACTAACTCAATATGTGAAGTACGTTTACACGAATCCAGTAAACTTAACCTCTATATGGTAAGATAAAATTCTTTCATTCACGACACACCCGATCAAGCTTAGGATTTGTCAAGTGTCTATCCAAATGGCTTAATCATTGTATCTCATCTATATTAGTTGACAACTAGACCATATTCTAAATATGTCTATTGTGTTGGCCAACGACTTAGTCAACCTAATATCACTGAGAAGCTGAGTGTTCTCTTGAATATACATTCGAGGAATGAATTCTAATCTTGGCTCAACTACCACCTTTAATCCACATCGTAATGTACCCAATACAAGTCGTATCTCAACCTATAAGGCATTTGAGCTTAGGACAGGATCAAAGTATATTACTTTGTAGATAAGGTGCGCATTGACCTCAAGTCTAAGGACCTCTATCTCTCACACGCTGATCATACTTTAGACAAGTATAACAAACAGTATATCAGCAAGGTATATCAATACTTCCAAAGTATCCATGTGTCCATCACGAGTAGCCATTACTCGTAGCATGTGAGACATACTACATCCTATAAGGATGTGATGCAGACCACATGTCGACTTATCACATATATTTGATATCCCATTCTCGATGATCATTAGTCGAGCCTATTTTAAGAGTTACGTTATGATATTAATATCTCACATTATTAATAACAACGTAACCTCTAGAGATGCATATTATAGAATATTATAAACAATCAACTAATAATTCAATAATTGCAAATGCTAAAATATTAATTTCCATTAATAATAATACGAATATGTATAAAGTACATTTATCCTAATACAGATTGTCTTTAGGACATACATATATTTTTACTTTTGTCTTCCATATCAGACAAGGAAGAGAAGAAAGTGGACACACTAGAATAAAGAGAGGAATCTTTATTCTTTGCATTACATAAGGTTTATTTCTAACACGTTTGTCCTCTAAAATCATATTTTTCCAACCATAAGAATTTAAGTTATGTATTGTGATAATATAAAGATTCTTTTTTTATTATTGATGTATTTTAACCTGTAATAATATCCTTAGTTGGAGTGTTACTTTTAACATATTATACCAACTAATGTTTATTAAAATATTATTATCTAAAACTATCTAATAAGTGATCGATGGTATAAATATTTTTTACATAGTCGGCTTAAAATTTAAACTCAATTAATAGCACTACAAGTATATATATTGAATTCTGTGTGTTCGCACTTGATTGTCCTATTGGATTTTGAACACCTGATTGATTTGACGAGTAGTCTCTTAATTCGAGTTGCTTCATTTTGAACTGTTATTCAATTAATTATGATATCACCCTCGTCCTCCTATTAACGCAATGAGAGCTAGTCCGAGTTTCTAACTGAAAAAACTATGAATATTTGCTTCATGTAATTAAGGAGAACGTAGCTGCAAGAGCTAATGATTGAACAAATTAAGATATTAAGTTATTTCCACAAGCAGCGATGTTATCCTATAATTTAAATTAATGGTCGTATAACCCGACAAAGCTAAGCCACTATACTTGTATTATCCCATCTACGGATATAGATTTTTATAAATAGGGAATAATTCTTTAGTACATATTATTATATTTTGTGCGGAGCTCTAGAAAGTGATGATGTTAGTTTGATTAAAAGTTAAAATACAGTTATTATCGTTTTAATTTATTTGGGATATAGATTTTTATAAATAGGGAATAATTCTTTAGTACATAGTATTATATTTGGGGCGGAGCTCTAGAAAGTGATGATGTCAGTTTTATTAAAAGTTAAAATACTATTATTGTCATTTTAATTTATGTGAACCTGATTGATTGGGTATGAAATTTAAGAAGAAGAACAGTGATCTTAAATAAACAATAACATTTATGTGGCTATTAAACCTTTGAAATTAGTTGTCTTAAATGTTTCATAGTATTTGTATGATAATAAAAGCTTCTTATTAAAATAAAACGTGAAATTTAAATTAAATTCTTTTTAAATTTTAAAAATAACAAACTAAAAAGGAAAAAGATTTACATGAATGTTGACTTTGTTCGGTTGGAAGTTGATTGATTAAGGAGAAAACATAGAACCTTGTAGGGAAATTTGGTTGGGACATGAAAAGGGAAACTACGTAATTAAAGGAGAGAGGAAGGGCATATGAGTAAAGAAAGCATCATATAATCTTTGAAATCACATTGCGTTGATCACGGGCAAAAGTCATGATCATTTCTAGGTGTCATCAAGAATCAATGGTCTTAATGCTACTTTGGAGGACTAGTTGTATAAAATCAGCATATATACTTGTTAAACCAATTGAATTGCATTGTATGACGGGGTGCTATATATAAAACACCTATACTGCAAACAAAATGCAGCATTATGACACTACTCTTTACCGTTGTGGAGCCACACTGTTAATTACGAGTTAAATAAAATTCAATAATGTTTTCCGGTGAAATTGGTTTCAACCAAAAAACATCGTTAGAAATTTATATTTTACGATTTAAAGACAAGTGATTTATATATAATCCGGAGAACCTCTTTACGAGTTCGGTTTTATATGACAGGTAATGAATAAGTAAATAAGCAAATAAATGAATAAATGAATAATATGAACAAGTAAGCTTTGATTCGAATCTGATAATGGAAAATAATAGACAAATGCTTCTTTTCGTATATTGCTATGAGAGAGAATCAGACCCTTGTTACAAGTGAGAGCTTAGAGGATACAATGTGTCCTTCCTTCCCTCCTAAGTCACCTATATATAAGACAAAACCAAGCTATTATGCCCTCTAAAGTTATGACGATATTAGCATGCTGATGTCATTGCACCTGCGTGCGTCGCAGTATCCTGATCTAGGAGGGCTGATGTAATGGAAGTTATTGGGAGTGGAAGACAGTTGTGTGAAGACTCGGAGCCGTTAGGATGTCCGGATGCATTAATCCACCCAGGGGAATATTTACCCATTACAGATAGTCCCTCACTTTCTGAACCCTTCATTGCATGAGTCCGGGAAATGAAAGAGCCCATTTACTTTTCTCAGACTCTTCGCGAGAATCGAAATGCCAATCCCCCCCCCCCCCCGATCAGACGTTTTGTCAGACAATCATTTAATGCGTTCAACCCCTCACTCGACGGTGCCCTTTTGGAGATACCGATTTGACACTTTCTGACAGTGCATGCCGCTTCATTTTCCAAAGCTAATCATTACTCCAACAGGCTATTTAAGCCAGTGTCTCTGATCATACTTTTCAACTCTTACTTTTTATCTCATTTTTTCGAGCAATCTCATCTTCTTGCTTCATCAAACCTCATCTGCATTATGTATTCTTTTTCTACTTTTTCATCTTCTTCCTATGACCTCACCCTCGCCAGACTGTGAGAAGAACTTGGCACCACCACAATGACTTCTGCTCACCGTCATCCATCGCCTACTGGTATTACTCGGGCCATCGACCTGGGTTCTGCTACCTCTGAGATTATCCCTTCCAATTTTAAGTTTGAAAGGAATTTTTGAGTCAACATCCGTTATGAGTCTGTGAAGGGTATGCCTTCACTAATTGATCACTCTACCTTCCCCCAAGTCCGCATCGATTATCGATGGGGCCTCAATGTAGACATATTTCCTCCCCCTGTCAATGTGAGCATCACTCAACACATTCCAGGGATGTCCCTAATTTACACCTACCCTTTTACCATTGGTTTCGGCCTCTCGGTCTACTAGGTTGTTGAGGTCGTTTGCCGCTGATACAACTTTTGTGTAGGACAATTGACCCCTCAAACTTGTAGAATAATTTGTTGTGTGCAGTAGTTGGCAGACCTTTCCCACCTTCCTTTCGCTCTGGATCATATGGTCCATTTATATGCCTCTCGAGTACTTTGCAGGGGGATAATAAATTTAGCTTTCCGGAGCTCTAGAGCCCTTATTACCAGTGCTGAAGATGATCACGACCGAGGATTGTGTGATCGATTTTTGATAATCCATACCCATCGTCTTCACGATGCTGATTTTGGACCTCTGCTAGAGAAGTGGAACAACTCTCGTGAGTTCCTATGCTTTTACTTTTCATATCTTCTCTATTTTCTTCCTGACTATCTTCCTTTTTAATCCTCTAGAGACCCCGATGGTGCCCGAGCGTTTACCCGACATTTTCATCTAGGTGATGGGCTTACTCTAGGCTCGATACAGTGTTGAGCGGACTTGGAGATCTACTTTCGCTGACAAATGGAGAGGAAAGAATCACGGTGAGTCCTTTTTTTGTCACCTTTATATCTTTGTCGATCATGCCTTGGGATGTCGTTCTAACTCTTTTATGCTTTTTATAAGGTCTCCCAACTCGAGGGGGCTCGGCCAGGAAAGTGCCTTTTCGGGATGAGGCCCGAGCTCGCATCGCCAGGGTTGCTGAGGAGACAAAGGAGAGTAGGAAGTGTGCGCTTCCTGGCGATATTGAGGCATCTTCCTCTGGAATCGGCTCACATGTAAGGATGCGTCACTAATTTAATGAGTACTTGAGAGAATATATGGAGAGAGTAGTGTATGTAGAGGATGGCGAAGGAGAGGCTGAGGGCGCGATGGTTCCTTCTACCAAAGCTGTTACAGAGTCGGGAGTCAGTGAGAGACAACCCGGGAGTGTAAGGGGTGATGATGCGGGTGCTGGCCCCTTGGTTCCACCTTCTCCTGCTACTACTCCGGACCTTGGCTTAGAAGCCTCCTGGTCTATCTGGCGGGCATCTTTATTTAGGTAACATGAGTATATGTACCACATATCATTTGTTTCTTAAGGCGAATGTATGTGCTATTTTGCTTTATTCTGGTTTGTTTCCAAGGTCATGTTGTCGCTTCATCTACTATCAATCTTTTCAAGAGTATGCCTTCGTTCTCCCAGGAGTTAGAGAGGTTGACAGAGGAGAACCAGTGCCTCCGTGATAAGGTTGCCCAGCTCGGGTCCGAGAATAGATATCTTCAGGACTTAATGACCACTCTATGGTTTAATAGAGGAAGCCAGGCAGGCTCTGGCAGCTCGAGAGGACACTTTTCAGACCATGACCAAGGCTCATCAGTTTATGGGAGAGATGGTGGTCTGGGTGGGAATAGAACTTGATACGACTAGGGGATGGGCGCAAGCCCTAGACGCTTCTCATGTCCGGCTTCGAGCCCGAAATCAACGCCCGATGCTCCGTAAAGAGGCTGATCAGCGAAGGGACACCTTGCTTAGGGATTATGCGGCTCACCAGACCTACCATGAGATTCGGCTAGGCATAGAGGATGAGCAAATTGATATCTTCTCGACCCTTATAGACGCAGAGGTGGACCTGGTTGCGGTTGAGGCCGATATAGATGAGCTTCGTGAAGACACACCTCCCTCCTCCGATGCTTCTGCTGGTTCCTCAGATGGTGAGGATGCCCCTCCACTAGCTTACCTTTAATGAGTTTGTTGTGGGCTTGTGTTCCCTTTTATAAATGTTTCCTGCTACTGTTCTGGCATGCGTGCCATTTTTTTTACGTTTGATGGATGTTTCCGGGATTATGTGCTCGTTTGACTTTTAGTATTGAGCCTTTGTGATCCTATTTTGTGGTTTCTATAGGGCCTTCGTGCCCTTTAAATGTTCTATGATTTCCTTGCTTCCTATTTTTAATGATAATTGTTGGCTTGTTCTCAACATTGTTTTCTTGTGCTTTGATATACGCTTTATTTTTTTGCAACAATTATCACCATAAAATGATTTATTGGCTTTTTATTTTGCACTTAACCGTCGAGGCATAACCGTTGCGCCCGTCTACCGAAACTTGTCTAATATTCGAGCGTTTGTTTTTTAAATTAAGGTATGATGACTGGTGCATGTCTATGTGGTTTTTTCATTTTGTGTTTGAGGTCATCATACCTTAACCCAATCCAGAAATGTCACATCCTGGAATGATTGTATCAAATCAGGATTTAGGACATCCAATTCGAGATAAAGGAAGGCCCTCTATCTTCGGTGCTAATGAGGATCACGTATTAACCCCATCTATAGGCACAAAGGTTCATGGAACTTGTACGCTCGGAGGCTCTATGGTCGTGTTGTGTGTTAGAAGCAGTTTTACGGGGAAGTGTGGCTTCCGAGTTCAGTTTTGCCCCGAACGTATTTTCAATGTTAACAACTCAATAAAAAAAATAAGGAATTTTATTTTGTTGCTTGAGGTTAAAAGGGATGACTCGTCTTATGAATACATGATCCCTTCTTCAGGGTTTTTACAATATGACAAAAAGATACCGGGCGAGTGCAGTAACAGCAAGCAATTCCAATTTGTACGAGTATGTCCTCAAGGAAGACCTCATATTTTGAACAAGAGAATCCATTCTTCTCCCCCCCCCCCCCGAATTCGTGTATGAGGCACTGAGGAGTCGAGTTTCGGGATATGGCTCGTTATGTTTTTGAGTTGTTGCCTCGTTAAAAACCTTTTCAGGAAAACCCATTTGGGACAAAAACCTTAGTCAAGGAAAAGAGTGCAATGCGTACTCGTTCCTTTTCCAGTGGAATCCTGATTTCGTGGTCAGTCCCTGTCAAGGAGAAAAAACCAATTAATAAAAAATAAATGATTTTCCGAATTCAAGACATACCTGTTTAAAGATAGAATCTCTTCAAGTGACTAACGTTCCAACTATTATTTATCTCTTTTCTGGATCCGTCTTTGATCCGATAGGATCCTTTTATGCAATTCCTACTATCTGATACGATCTTTACCAGTTTTCTCCCAGCTTACCCGCATTTGGATCCCTGGTTGCGAGAGTGACCTTTCGGAGGGCGTAGTCTCCAATTTAAAATTGCCTCAAATTCGTCTTCCTGTTAAAGTACATTTCTACTCTCTGCTTTTGTGCTGCCAAACGTACGAAGGCCAACTCTCTGCATTCCTCTAACAACACTAACTATTTTTTTATTGGATTCCTCGACGGCCTGGGTGTATCAGAAACTGGGTTCCCCAACTTCCATGGGTATCAAGGCCTCATCTCTGTATACCAAGGAGAAAGGGGTTTCCCCGGTACTTGTTTTGGTCGTGGTTCTGTAGGCCCACAATACCCCTGGCAACTCTTATGGCCACTTACCTTTGGATCTTTCCAATCTTTTTTTGATGTTTTAGATGATAGTTTTGTTGGTTGACTATGTTTGTCCATTTGCGCATGGGTGATAAGGCGATGTTGTGACTCTTTTGATGTTCAGCCCCTCCAGGAATTCAGTAACCTTCTTTCCCACGAACTGCCAACCATTGTCGCAGGCGATCTCCTTTGGTATTCCGAATCAACAAATGATGTGATCCCAGATGAAGTCTATGACCTGCCTCTCCTAGACTTTTTTGTAGGCTTTAACCTCCAACTATTTTGAGAAATAATTTGTCAGAATTAGCAGGAATCTTACTTTCCCCATAGCTCCTGGTGATAGTCCCATAATGTCCATTCTCCATTTCATGAATGGCCAGGGGACCACTACCGAATGGAGTGGTTCAGCGGGCTGATGTATCATGGGGGAGTGTTGGGGAGATTTTTCACATTTTCGAACATATGCCTTGGCATCATCGTCCATCCGGGACCAATAATATCCAGCCTTTATTCTTCTTTACTAACGAATCATATCCGAAGTGATTCTCGCAGTTCCCCTCATGAATCTCCTTCATCACATATTTGGCCTCTGTTAACCCCAAACATTTGGCCAAGGGACCAAGGTAGGATCTTCTATAAAGCTTTCCCTCGTGCATGCAATATCTGGCTGCCTTAATTCTTAAAGATCGTGTCGCTTGATTGTCTTCACGAAGAGTCCCAGTCTACAAGTAATTGATGATGTCATTCCGCCAGTCCTATGTCAGATTGGTAGAATTCACTTCGTGCAGGCTGGGATCTAGAACGGAATGTAGGAAGTGGACTATATATTCCGATTCTCCCTTAGTTGCCCCGGACGAAGAACCCAAGTTATCCAAGGCGTCAGCTTCAATGTTCATTTCTCAAGGGATTTGTACTACCTTCCACTTCCTGAAGCGGGTCAGTAGAGCGACGACTTTGTTCAAGTATTCCTGCATCCGGCTCTCTTTGGTCTCATATTTTCCGAGGATTTGGTTGACGATCATTTGTGAATCACTTTTAAGCTATATGTTCTCAGCTTCGAGCCCACGAGCCAATTATAAACATGCAATTTTGGCCTCATACTCGACCTCATTGTTTGTTAAAGAAATACATTTAATAGCTTGCATGATTGTTGCTCTTGATGGGGAAATCAGGATGATTCCCAGCCCAGTGTCTCTTATATTTGTAGGTTCGTATGAGCACGGGGTGCCATACCCAGACTATAATCGGCCATAAAATCAGCCAAGGCTTGAGACTTGATGGCAGTCTGGGGTCGATAAAAAATGTCATACCCACAAATTTCAATCGACCAGTTTGCCAACCTGCCCGAGAGTTCGGGCTTGTGCAAAATATTCCTCAGAGGGAAGATTATGATCACACATATGAGATGACATCAAAAGTATGGAATTAGTTTGCGAGACGCAACCACCATGACTAAATCCAGCTTCTCAAGGTGAGGATTGCGATTTTCTCCCTCAGTTTAGGTTTTGCTAGTATAATAAACAGGAGATTGCATACTTTTTTCTTCTCGAACGAGCACAACACTTACAACGGTTTTGAACACAGCAAGATAAATAAACAGGAGTTCTTCTTTCTCTGGTCTCGCGAGCAAGGGTGGATTTGTCAGATATGTTTTCAACTCCTTCAACACCTGCTGACATTCTGGGGTCCATTGGAAGTCTTTTTTTTTCCAGCAGGCTGAAGAACTTTTGACATCGCTGACGATCTCGATATGAACCTCCCGAGTGTAGTCATCCTCTCTGTCAATTGTTGTACTTCTCGAGCATTGCTAAGAACGTCTAGTATTTGTTCGATCGCTCGGATATAGTCTGGGTTGGACTCAATGCCCCTGTTTGAAACTATGAAACCCAGGAACTTCCCCGAGCCTACCCCGAAGGCGCATTTCTCCGGATTTAGCTTGAGGTTGTATTTGCGGAGAGTATAAAACATTTCCTGTAAATGTCTAACGTGTTCATCTATTTCCAAGGACTTAACAATTATGTCATCTAAATAAATCTCCATGCTTTAACCAACTGATGTCCAAACATACGTTGAGTCAATAGATGAGAAGTGGTCCCTGCGTTCTTTAAGCCCAACAACATGACATTATAACAGTAAGTCCCATACTCCATCACTACTACAAAAAGGTCTTTTAGTGGCAATTAATATGCTCTTTAGAGGCAATAACCTTTATCGGCAATTAACTATTGGCCAGCATTGCTGGCGTCACTAAAGGTTTAGTGGCCATTACAGCGAATGCGGGTAAAGACCCCTGTTATTGCCGCTAAAAGTATATAAGCTTTAGCGGCATTTATTTATGGCAATTAAAATGGCTACTAAATCTCCCTCATAGTATCCTAGGCCGGACATTTTACGACCTTTATTATTGCCGGTTAAGATCAATTAAATTGCCAATAAAAAAATTCTTTTTACCAACTTATGTTATGGCCGCTAAAACTATCTATGATTTTGTCTTTGTCCATGCTTTAGCAGCTTTTCTTATTGCCGCTAGAAATCAAGAAGACTCTTTTAACAATTTTTTAATATCAATTGCCTTCTACATTAAAAAATAATAATCATCTTAATAAAATTAATACACTTCATTACATCCTCAACAAACATTAGTAACTATTAATCCATAATTTCAAAGTATCAAGAATGTACAAAAACAATTTCAACCTAATAACTGTTGTCATTTGGCGTTCTACAATAAACAAAGCATTAACGCTTCTCCAACTTTTGATCATATTGAAGTCTTCCTCATGCTGAATTACTCAACGCCATAGTGTATGACCTAGAATTATGAAATAAAATAAATATCAACATAAAGGATATAATCTTATAAAGTTATCCTCTCTGCAAGTCCAGTATATATAAAATAGGATAGAAAATCGCCTCAGTGCAAGATGAAACCATCTCAGTATATATGCATCAAGATAAACAAGATTATTTCCACTCAATCACCAAGACAATTATACAATTGCACAACCTATATAGTAATCAACTTCAAATACTAGGAGACTCGAATCTTGAAAATTATTTTCTACTATAACTTTTGCATGAATAGGATAAAGTATCTACGAAACCAATTAAACTCCACTAGAAAATATTACTAAAGACCTGTGATCGTTAAATTTTAGTCTTTTCATGATACGGTACACAATTGAAGCGTAACCATTGTTTTACCAATATTATGGTAACTGCAGCTTTCTCTATTAGCTCCAACTAGGAGTTCGTCTTATCAAATAAAAAATCAACTTGGAGAAGGTATTCAAAAGACTATATATAAATTGCAAATCCAGCTCATTGACAATCATAACCAGAGATAACATGCAAACAAATTAGAATAGATGAGAGCAACAAGGTTCAACACCTTAGAGATCATGTTGTCAAGGTCGATATCATCTTCCAGAATAACCTTCACATGTTAAGAAAATGAAATAAGGTGTTATTAGCATGCTACAAGCCAATATCATATATTAACTAGCCAATGATCAACTGATTCATGACGACGGTGACTATTATGCTGAGCACATTTAAAGAACAAGTGAATAATGGTTATTCGGATTTCAACTGCTTAAGATGCCAATAGAAATTAGTTAGATGGTTCATTAGCAGAGTAAGTGAATAAGGAGTTGATTTTCTGGCGAAGCTTCCATTAAATTCTCAAGGTTCAAAGAAGAAGGGTGAGAAAAGCAAAAGGTCAGAGATTGATATCTTATGATGACCAACACTGCCTCATTTTTTTTGGGTTAATGTGGTGAACTTGTTTTGGTAAATATAGGGCAATGCACAACAATATAACTTCATGTTTGCGACTTAAGTGTTGAGAGAAATTTGTTGAATATGTAAAGCATGTACGGGAGTAGTAAATAACTATTACAATGATCGAAAGGATAAACAACAAAGATTACAACAAGAAGTTGTCAATATCTTGATCTTGAATTGGAACTTCAAATATGGATCTTGTATTCAGAAATACAAGAACATGAACTGCTACACTTGTGGCTTGTAGAACCGCTGAGAATCCGAACGGTTAGAGTCCTTTGAGAATCAAGTTCACACCTGAAACACTTAGCAACCAATTAGATAATCACAACACCACCGGATGAGTCGAGAGATGACTCTATGTCTTTAAGACAAGATTTCCCCCGTATATAGGCTTTACGAAAGTGTGGACAATACTCTCCCAAGATGAAACAACAAACTATCAAGTGTGCAAAGCCTACACAAATGATCTCAGCGAAGAACACGAATAATGAAGATTGCTAAGAGAAGGATTGCTATCAGGAAAATCTGATCTCTTTGTGGTGTTGTTAACTTGTTTTGCTGTTTATGGTCATCTATAGAATTGAGCCAAAGGCCTCAATTTATAGGTGTGCACGAATGCCTTTCAAATGCCCCGTAATGGCAATCAATTGCCATGTAATGGATGACATTTAACCCCCAAGTAATGCATCAACATAATGGTCCAAGTAATGGCTATTATTGGGTGGATTCAATGCCATTGAAGCCCCCTCAACAGCCAAACCTTTTGGGATTCCGTCGAGCAGTCACTGCCAATGAAGCGTCGCGGCTCTGCCACATTAGCGTCGCAACGCTAATTCAGCCAAAACCTTACCGTCCATCAGGCGCCGCGGCCCAGTCCAGTCAGCGCCGCATCCCTTCTCGGCTCCGCGGTTCGACCCGTACCATCTTACACCTCGCACAATCCTTCCTTCATTTATCAACATGGAACACTTGTTATTTAGCCAATAACCGTCCATCATTCTATGTCTCAAACATTTCACTTACGTACCAATATCTCTTTCATTAACAAAATTTATGATACTTGGCACTAAGATTGCACGTGTGTGGAAACGACATTTCCGACGTGCGGGGCCCCAATTGTTCGAGTCATAAATAATGGGATAAACTTAATTCCACATTAGTAAATTTCCAACAATCCCCTCTTGAAAGAGATTTTGGTGCACACACAAAGTGCCTACTTTCAGCAATCGTTCAGCGAAAAGATATTGCATCAGGAGAGGTAGCTTTCGCTTTGAAACTTCCCTAGTTGAGTACCATCGGACTTACTTACTGTGCGGTGAATGTGATTTTTTGAACCGTCAGTGTTTAATGTAAGCCGAGACAACGGTACCAACACAATACCTTCCCTTTATTCATTTCTTCTTATTGTTATGTCCGTTGTGGCCGTGGACACACTTGGATACTTAAGTGCGTTCATTTGAGGCGGCCTGTCCTCGCACTTAAATAGGTGATCTCCTATAAGGTATCCTGTTATACCCCACTTCACAAGTGTTAGGAATCATTAAAAGTTTCCCCAACATTAACCTCAACAGTTTGAGGATCGTTAAAGGTTTGGAAGCTTAACCTTTACCCACCATGCAGGTTTCACTTTAATGTCTATCGTGGGAACGACTTTAGATTCATGTTTCTTTACAGAAATCATCATCCGAAGTGCTCTTGCTTCCACTGAAGCGCTCAACTGAACCTTTTTGTAGCTTAGTTTTTCTATTGAACCAAATTCTTAGAATCTCCAGTCAGTATGGCTGGGTTACCATCGCAAAGCTTCGTATTGTTTGGGTTTTAAGCCCATTCCCCTAGACAGGCAGAACTCTTGATCTTCGGGTAGTCCCTTAGTTAAAGGGTCTGCTATATCATTTGATTAGTAATTAAGGAAGTGATACCTGTGGTGATCAACTGCCATACGATCGTATGTCTCTCATAGATCTGACAGATATGTCCAGACGCCGTCATCCGTGCCCTTCCTGAAGCCGATCGACTAGCCACAGTATATAACTGGTGAAGGCACGGGTTTCTCCCAATAAGGGACGTCCTCTAAGGAGTAGTGAAGTTACTCAACTTCTTTCATGTTTTGTTTAAAGTGATAAACTCTGATTCCATCATGAATCGGCCGATGCAAGATTGCTTAGAGGATTTTCCAAGATCCACCACACACATTTACTTGTGGCTTTGGTGTTCTTCATATCTGATGTCCAGTTTGCATCACTGTGTTCTCCCAGAACCGCTGGACATCTAGAATACCATAATCCATAGATAAGTGAACATTTCAGACATCGTCATATCCGATTTAACGCCTTCTATCGATCATTTCAAGAATCACGAGTGAACCTTAGTTCAACTGATCTGCTTTGTAGGATGATACCAGGTCAGTTGTAGTGTGTACAATATATTAAACTACATGTGACCTGCGCATATCGCTCCTTGTATATGGGTGCACCATAATTCCAATCAGTTCTATGATTCATATCTATTGGTGGCTTCAACGAGACTGTCAACTATCTCACAACTGAGTTTGGAGTTAGACCAGTCCGTCAGATGTCTTAGAAATCTCAATTTCTAAGATGTCATCTGTGATACTCATATCTTTCATATCGAGACTTTTGTTTCAATATGACTTCCACTTTCAAACTGTTGGTTTTTTCAACTGCTGGCTTTCTAACTTCAGAGTCAATGTTTCTGTTGTCAGATTCATTGTTTCTGTTTTAACTAAAACTTCCAGGACCAAAATGTAAACATTTCAGGGACCAAAATGAAAGTTCAGGAAGAAGCCCAACAGTCCAACAAACCAACTCTGATCATTCCCTTCCAACTCTCCTATTAGGAAGGCTGTTTCAACATCCATGTCACGCAAGACTGCAATGGTCCTGGATGTTAAGCTATTCACAGAGGAGCACATGTACAAGTAGCCGAGGCTTTATACTCGTCAGTAGATCCATCTACTTTGTACTCACTTTTGAGTATCCACTTTTACAACCCAAAGGTTCTTTTCCCGGAGGAAGGTCAACCATTACACAAGTATGGTTCTATATGATGGAATCTATTTCTCTTTCTATAGTTTCTTTCTAAAGCAGCGCTTCTGGAGATGACAATTCTCTGTTAATTTTTCATGGTTCATTCTCAACCATACAAGCTAGAAGGCCTAGAACAAGTCTTTATCCCCTCTTTGTTTCATCTCAGTTCAATATCTAGAATCGCTGAGTTCTGTAGATCTGGAATATTAAGTTCCGGATGGTCAACAACTTCCGAGTCCTGTAGATACAAAACGTCTAGTTCCAGACAGTCAGGCCCTCGCGGGTTCTTGTTAACCTCGAGCAATTACTTCTTTTTCCTTCTCAAAGAAAGTTATCTTCAAAGAATTCAGCATTCTTTGACACTAAGAGGCAATAAGCACTACTATTATTTGCAGATCTAGTGTATATGCAATCTACAGTCTTAGGTCCAACTTGACTTGTTTCGGTATTCCAACCTCTACCAAGCCACCCCACAACACAACAATTGTAAGTGGGATCATTTACATGTTTCACACGGAGGATTATCTTTATCCTTATGTGTAGTTCTGTTGAGAATCGCATTAGCGGTAAGGATCGCCTTGCCCCACATATTTTGGGCGTACAGCTTTGTGCTTGGCTAACACCGTTAAACTGAGGTGAGTAATGAGCAGTCGTTTGATAAACGATGCTTCACATTCTCCCCCTCTATCACTACGAATTCCTCAATCCGTAAGCTTAGTTGATTTTCAACTTCTGCTTTGTAGCGCTTATCCGCTTCAACAGCTTCATCTTTGCTTTTCAACAAACAAAGGATGTAATGTGTTGTACCATCCTTAATGAAGGTCACAAAGTACTTGTCTCCCCCCTCTATTTTCGTATAAACTTCAAATCACCCAGGTAGGTGTGTCTAAGTTCTAGAGGAGCGATGCTTCTTTCGCTATTCATTTGACGGAATGGAAAGGTAATTTTGCTTCTTCGCCTACCTCACATTCATTTTGAGGGTTTATGTCGATAGAAGGCAACAATCTCAACTTTGTTATTTTTTAAATGACTTTCTATTTAACGTGTCTTAATCTTTGATGGTATAGATGCACAGATTACAAATATATCATTCATTTAGCTACAGACATACTATATCATTCTTAGTTATTACAGACCTATTGGACTAGTCTCAAACCAGCTTGACCAACAACGTCCCTTAAACCAAGTTTGAGACTTGTATCACCTCCTTTTAAAGTAATCCTATTCCCTGAAGTCCTATTTAGGACAACCTCTCTAACCCCTTATACTTTAGAGGTGGCGTTGCTTCATGAACAACCTCTTGCCCGTGGTTAGGGCGTAGCCGGATCATATGTGATCTGGATACTCTGGCCCACTCCAGTTGCTTTGACAGACTGAGTGTCCAATTTCTTTTCTGCCTTTCTTTTGGCCTTCAGATCATTTAAGACCTGGAAACTCTGGCCCACCTCACTAGGTTTCCATTACTTTTCTGCCTTTCTTCTGGCCTTCAGATCATTTAAGACTTGGAAATTCTGGCTCACTCCAGTCGCCCGTAGGCTTTGTACGACTGAGTGTCCAATATCATCTTATCAAATGTATTTTGTCCCACTCCAATAGCCCGTAGGCTTTGTACGACTGAGTGTCCAGTATCATCCTATCAAATGAAGGATCTTCTGTCAAATAGTGTGACAGGTTCAACGTTTTAAGATAAACCATTATCTTTTAGTCTTCTTCCCTAGAGATTGGTGCCTAGACAATTCCTGGCGCTTGCTTAAGAGTGGTAACAGTTTTCGCACAGTTAGTGGATCTCTCTCATTCGTATGTGCGAACATACTTTACACACTTTAATAATTACACCCAAAAGAACGAATCTTTTAAGTTTTTGTTTACAATAGTCCAATCTTTAAACGGGAAGGAAGAAGATTCAATATCTGATTCTAGAGTGTTGGGAATATGACTTTTTAATGAAAACACTTTCATATTCCAAGCCTTGCCTTACACACTTTTATTCAGATATTAACTAAACCCATTATAGATAAGGAAGGATAATTAACTTAAACCTTTTGGATTCTGGCCCACTTCAGTCACACTGAGTGTCCATATCCTCCTTATCATAATTTGGATCCTTTATTTGGGACATATATAGACCTTTTGCTACATGATAGAACATTATCTTCAACCTTCTCCTCTTGTCCCAGTTGACATCCTCAGCCTCTCATGGGCGCTTGTTTCCACCGCCCTCGGGAGCGGTGACACCAACTCATCCTTGATCTTTAGCCGTACTAGCATGACTATCAGCAGTATCTTGAAGCTCAACATTAGATCCAGAGATTCCACCTTTGATGGAAATAGATTTGTAACTGTCGTCAAAGAGAGAACCAAAACTAGGACCACATTTGAAAGCACGTTTGTTGATAGAGACAGTTTTTGAACTGTTAATAGAACTGTCAACATAACTGTTTTCAAGAAGAAAAACACAGACAGATTTGGGACCATATCTGCTGGCACACATCTTTCGAGCACTAATACAATCTTGTCTTAAATTTTTTGGATATGTAAAGCACGTACGAGAATAGTAAATAACTATTACAGTGATCGAAAGGATAAACAACAAAGATTACAACAACAAGTTGTCAATATCTTGATCTTGAATTGGAACTTCAAATATGGATCTTGTATTCAGAAATACAAGAACATGAACTGATACACTTGTGGCTTGTAGAACCGATGAGATTCCGAATGGTTAGAGTCCTTTGAGAATCAAGTTCACACCTAAAACACTTAGCAACCAATTAGATAATCACCATACCACCGGTTGAGTCGAGAGATGACTATCTGTCTTTAAGATAAAATTGTCCCCGTATATAGGCTTTACGAAAGTGTGGACAATAGTTTCCCCAGATGAAACAACAAACTATCAAGTGTGCAAAGCCTATACAAATGATCTCAGCGAAGAACACGAATAATGAAGATTGCTAAGAGAAGGATTGCTATCAGAAAAATCTAATCTCTTTGTGGTGTTGTTAACTTGTTTTTCTGTTTATGGCAATCTATAGAATTGAGCCAAAGGCCTTAATTTATAAGTGCAAGATGGTCTTTCAAATGCCCCGTAATGGCAATTAATTGCCATGTAATGGATGACATTTAACCCCCAAGTAATGCAGCATCATAATGGTCCAAGTAACGGCCATTATTGGGTGGATTCAATGCCATTGAAGCCCCCTCAACAGCCAAACCTTTTGGGATTCCGTCTAGTAGTCATTGCCAATTGAGCGCCGCAGCTCTGGCACATTAGCGCCGCGCCGCTAATTTAGCCAAAACCTTATTGCCCATCAGGCGCCGCGGCGCTGCAAGGGGGGCACCGCGGCCCAGTCCGGTCGGCACCGCATTTCGACCCGTACCATATTACACCTCGCACAATCCTTCCTTCATTTACCGACGTGGAACACTTGTTATTTAGCCAATAACCGTCCATCATTCTATGTCTCAAACATTTCACTTACATACCAATATTTCTTTCATTAACGAAATTTACGATACTTGGCACTAAGATTGCATGTGTGTGGAAATGACATTTCCGACGTGCGAGATCCCAATTGTTCGACTCATAAATAATGGGATAAACTTAATTCCACATTAGTAAATTTCTAACAAAATTTGTTTGTATACATGACATCATAAAATTAGCACAACAACATCCTCTTCTCTGAACAATCATTTTATCCAACAGTAAAAAACACCAAAGGAAAACATGATCAAGTTATGAAAAGCCAAGATATTGCTCAAAATAGTAAAATATGAACCAAACTCTTTCATTGGAAACAAGTAATTTACCTGGTGGTTAGAATCATCTTGATTGGATAGAACACCTGACGAATTATGAAATATGTTAAAAAAAGGGCAGCCCGGTGCACTAAGCTCCCGCTATGCGCGGGGTCCGGGGAAGGGTCAGACCACAATTATGAAATATGTTACACTCTGTAAAATAGTAGTATGTTATAACTATTTAACACATAAACTTGGAGAAGAATTTCTATGAAATACTTGAACTTCACCAAGAAGTAATAAGGTCTAAAATATATCACTCACTAGTAAACCAAAAAGATGATTAGGAAACTTGACCAGTAAAGCAATTTCATGGTCTTATCTCACAAGTGGAAGGAGAAAAAGTATAAATAAGCAATTGCCTAAATGTAGAGGTATATAATGTATAAAGTATAATAATTTTTAGTGCAGAGGCAAAAACTAAACTAAAGGTAAAATTGGAAGATTTTACATTTGTTGCACTAGTAACGAAAGAAGAACCTAAATGCATAAACTAAGTGCTAAAGCTTCAGACTCACATTCCTCTGTGACTTCATCCTCATCGGGGACTGTATTTTTCCTCATATATTACATCAGTCGATACACCTTCGTCAACATTCATAGGTATAGCATACTCCCAAGGTCTCTCTGAAAGATCCGATCTTGATACATGATTGCTGCCAGTTTCATAAGAATGATAAGAAGTACTCTCAAGATTGGAGTGCCCATATTTATAGTATCTCGTATTCATACACCATTATGCATTTTCTTGGATAGAAGATTCAAAAATTTAATGCTAGAAGTCAACATGTTGCAGTTTTGTAGATAAACGGACAACAAACAGTTACTAACACTGCCTAACAGGTTCAACTGAGCTCAGTATTTTTGCTATACAAATCATATATATTCAATAAAACTAAGCAGATTAAGGGTGCAAAATAGGGAAGGAGGTTGGACATGATATTGTGCAAAATGGAAAATAGCAACAAAAGTTCTATAGCTTTAACATAAAAATAATATTTTGTACTTAAGATGGGTTGGAATTATTCATTTTATTTTTTGGATTCTCAATAAATACAAGGACCTAAAACATCAGTAAAGACCATTGACTTGGTTCAAGATTTTTTGTCTCGATTGGGTGAAATTGGGTTTTGTTGGAAACATCTTCAGAAGCTTGAATATCAATTTTGGAGGTGCTTGAAGATGATTTAATGCGGATTTGAGCTAAATTTTTAATTGAAAACTCGAGATTGAAGTCCATCTTTGTATTCCCCAGTATCTCGTGTATATCCTCATGTATTTTAGTGTATATCACACTGTATATCCGTTTTTCTTAATGTATTATGTGCGTCTTTATATATCCATGAAATTTGTGTGTGATATACACTTTTATACAAAATATACAACGTGATATACATATGTGACCGACATCCATAAAAATTTGTATGTGATATGCATCGATATACACGATATAAAACATGATATATACATATCATAAGGTTTTTTCTAGGTCTATAACTTTTACTTGCAATAAGTCCAAATCTCTTATAATCTTCCTCAGAATTTGTAGAAGTAGGAAAGAATCTTCAAAATCTCCTATAATTATTTTTGCTAGAGTGGCTATACAATTATTCTCGGCCCCAATTCCGCTATCTACCGTTGTATCGGCTGATGAAATCGGGAGACAAATTTATTCCTCGACTTAAGCGATTTGAGTTAGAAACGGAACTCTAATCTCCAGCAATGGGTTCCCTAACTACTCCAGAAAGCGTTAGGACGGTGGTTATGAGTAAACTAAGAGGTAAGAAACATGAATAAAGTTGAGTAAAGTAAAGGATAAAAGTAAAAGATAAAAATATAGATAAGATTTGATTTGTTTGATTGATTGTCCTGTGTATATACAAAGAATGAGTATTTATAGTACAAAAGGAAGAAAAAATTGTACAAGCGTGCCCCTCCATGTCGGTCATCAAGTAACCCACTAAGCTCAACGGCTGACTATGGGGGAAGTGGTGTCGATTTTCTCGCCCCCTCTACTCCTCTTACTTGGATAATGACCCTTTCTTTTAGTTGTTGTTGGTCGTTACCGCTGTTAGGGGTCTGGAAACCCTTTTGACTTGGTCGTTGAGGTGTCTGCATCTGAGTGGGTCCCAGTTGTACCTCTAACTGACAACTTCGGCTAAGATTCCTTAGTAGCCGATGAAGTTCTTGTAGTCGAAGGCTAGGAGTAAATTCGACTCCGTAATAGTTCGACTGCCAGTGAATTCGGCTAAATACTTAAATTATTTTTGAGTGTTAACAATTGCCCCTACATTAACTCGAGCGTGATTGCTGAGTTTATGTACTCGAAAGTAGCCGTCATTTCAGTCTGACAACCGTACATGTCACTTCAATCGTCTTGTCTATAATGCATGCAATGATGATTACTTCTTAATTGGGTTTCCTCTTCAACTGAGGCGTATCCATTACTATGAATTGGCTCTGATGATTTTCTGCCATGCTTTTGAAAATGATAAATTACTCTCAGTCCCTCTGAAGGTTATTTAAGGGGAAGTATCCCCCCATAGGTTTCTCACCTAATCGTTGACCATTTTCTTAGTTGAAAACAATGGTTTCATCTGTTCTATCTCTGTGATCAGGACAAATCATTTTGGCCGATAGTGACCTGACTTCTGCCTTGGCCTTTATTGATGACCAATTGGTTCTGACTCCGTATAGTGGACCAGAACGAGGCGATTCTCTCTTGTCTCAGTACCTCAGCCCAATAAATTATGTCTTTCTTTCTACTTGTGACTGGTTCACCAACGGCCGTTGTTTGGCTAACCTTCGTATTTGGCGGACTAAGTTCGCTCACTGTTTAGGTTGGTTAAACTGAGTGAAGTCAGTCACTGAAGCCGAATGGAGACACTTGGGTCCTTTTGATGCCTCCGCACTGTCGAGATTTGATTCCCGCTGTAACGCCAGGTTCGAGTATATGTGGCGCCTCTGTTTTTGTGCTTGGTTTTCTTGAATGTGGGAATCCATATCCCACCCTTTAACTTCAGCATTGCTCTCGGCATTCTTGAGCAAATTTAGAGTAAAGCCCACAAATTTGATGGGCCATTATCTTTTGATCACTTGGGATGACGTTCATTCGCCTAAGCAATGTGACCAACCCTACGACACATGCATGTGAAAGAAGTGGCTTTATATTTTATGACCAGGCAACCGGTCTGTGGCTGTTATTTAGCCATACATCTCCCGTCGGAGAGAATTATCTTATTTTGTGCGACCAGGCAGCCGGTCTGTGGCTGTCGTTTATTCATGCATGCCCCAAATCGAATGAAAGTATTTTTTTAGATACTTGTCATTTACATTCCTGTCCATTTCTTCATCATGCATGTTTATTAGTTGATATGCATTGCTGGCAATCCGTTGGCTTACTACGAAAGGTCCTTCACAATTTGGTGACCATTTGCCGAATTTACGATCTTTCATCCCAATTGGCAAAAATGTTTTCCAAACTAAGTCTCCTTCGGCAAACCTTTTAGGCTTAACATATTTGTTGTATGCTTTAGCCATTTTATGTTTACCGGCTTCGATTTTTTCTAGGTCCATCAGTCGATCTTCATCTAGCTGTTCTAACACCATTAGCATGGCCTGTTGATACTCCTCTAAACAGAGAGAGTTATGTTTGGCCACCCGTAATTATTTAACATTAATTTCCAACGGCAATACCGCATCTTGGCCATAGGTTTTCGATAAGGTGTCATCCCGGTAGCTATTGATTTAGAATTCCTGATCGCCCAAACGGCCTCATCTAGAGTGAGATACCACATTCCTGGTTTATCCTCCACGTTCTTATTAATTATGTCCACAATAAGTTTGTTGGTTGCCTCGGCTTGCCCATTCGCCTGTGCGTAATAAGGTGAAGATGTAATCATTTTGATCCCAAATTTCTCATCAAAGGCTGCCACTTTAGAATCAGTGAACACCGTCCTTTGGTCAGTAGTAATCATCTCAGGAATACCATATCTATATATGAAATGGTGTTGGATAAATTGAATGACATCTGTCTGATGAACCCTTTTCATCGGTTGAGACTCTACCCATTTAGTGAAGTAATCGGTAGCCACAATAATGAAATTGTGGCCTTTAGCCGATTGCGGGTGAATCTTGCCGATGAGGTCCATAGCCCATCCTCTGAAGGGCCAAGGTTTTACGACTGGGTGCAGCAACTCGGCTGGTACCCGTTGGATCAGTCCATGTCTCTGACATTCTTCGCATCCTTTTGCATACTGGAAGTAGTCAACTGTGATGGTAGGCCAATAATAGTCGTGGCGGTAGATCATCTACTTCATTGCTGGCCCCGCTCTGTGTGATCCACACACTCCTTCGTGGACCTCTCTCATGACCCTCAAGGCCTCTACTTTGGCAATGCACTTGAGTAGTACTCCATTCACGCTCATTTTATAGAGGTCGTCATCAATGAGCACATTGGCCTAGTCTCTCGCCCAACCTTCGCCTTCTTCAGTGGCCAAGTTGAAGCGTTCAATGTCGACCTACCACCCTTTTTTTCCAAGGTTGATCTTGTTCAATTGAAGCTAATGCTATGATGCTATTTCAAGGCTCTTCTTTTGATCTTGAGGTATTTGCAACTGAAGGGATTGCTTAGGTAGTCAATTAGTAACTACCTCCATGAGTCAATTTGATCAACGGCTAACACTTCGACTAACAGTTTGTCATACTCTAAGGTGAGTAGAGTCTTTCTGAAGCCAAAAACTTCTTGCGCTAAATCGTTAGCCTCAAAATTCATGCATCTGGAAACATTGACTTAATGTAAACGATACGAACCTACTAAGTAACCTGCTAGCCATTTTCTAACGGGCCAACAAATTCGGATTCTTGCAGTCATATTCCCCGACCAGCAGCTTGATAACCAACTGAAAGTCTCCGTGAATCTTGATGTATTTTGATTTCATAGAGGCTAGGAGTTTGAGTCATATGATGAGAGCATCATATTCGGCTTGGCTATTTGTCAAGTCATAATCTAACCGATAAGAAAACCTCCATGTTTCATTTCTAGGATCGGTTATCGTTATCCCAGCTCTGACTCCTTTCTGGGTTCTTGACCCATCAAAAGTCAGCGTCCAAGGGGTGACGTCCATTTATGCGGTAGAAGGGCACCTGGGTCCTCCGCATCTACACAGGGGTGGTCCGTCAAGAAATCGGCTACCGTCTATCCTTTGACGGCCCTGAGTGGCTTATACTCAAGAGAAAATGAGGTGAGCTTGATTGCCCACTTCATTAGTCGTCCTTGCAAAATAGGTCTGTTCAATAAGTACCGAATGATATCCACTTTACACAAAATGTATATAATGTGAGGCATTAGATAATAATCGAGTTTTGTGCAAGCATAGAACAAAGAAAGACAGCTTCTCCAAAGGAGTATATCTAGTTTCAGCATCGTTGAGCATTCGGCTAAGTTATTAAACTTCTCTTTCAGTTCCATCATTGGCCTCCTGTGTTAGCAAGCAGCCGATAGATAATTCTGCAGCCGAAATATACAATTTCAACGGCTTCCATGGCACAAGAGGCACCAATACAGGGGGAGTAGCTAGGCCTTTTTAATTTGATCAAAAGCCTCTTGCTGTTTCGGACCCCATACTAGCTCTTTTGACTCTTTAAGTCTGAGCAAAGGTGAGAAAGCCTTCATCTTGCCAGCCTAGTTGGATATGAACCTCCTTAAGAAATTGATTTTCCCAATAAGTTTTGTAACTCATTCTTTGTCTTAGGTGGTGCGTATCCCATTACCGCCTTAGCTTTGTTACGGTCTATCTCGATGCATTTCTTGTGTACCAAAAAACCAAGAAAGTTGCCAACCGATACTCCGAACATGCACTTGGCTGGATTCATCTTGAGATTATGAATCCTCATTCTTTTTGATGCTTGTTCAAGATCGGCTAAATGATCCTTGAAGTCCTTAGACTTCACTACTACATCATCGATGTAGACCTCCATAATTTTGCCGATCAAGTCTTGGAAGATGGTGTTCATTGCCCTTTGATAAGTGGCACCAGTGTTCTTCAGACCAAACGACATAACTACCCACTCGTAAATGGCCAACGCCCCTGGACATCTAAAGGCAGTTTTGTTAATGTCATCATCGGCTACCGATATCTGATTGTAGCCAGAGTATCCATCCATGAAGGTCAATACACCATTAGCGGCTGCTGAGTCGACTAACATGTCGGCTATCGGCATGACGTACTCATATTTAGGAGT
Organism: Anisodus tanguticus; assembly: GCA_034509755.1. NCBI lineage: Eukaryota > Viridiplantae > Streptophyta > Magnoliopsida > Solanales > Solanaceae > Anisodus > Anisodus tanguticus. Next base: position 30,725,747 of record CM067558.1, read on the forward strand.
GGCTAGATTTAGGTTCCTGTAATCAATACATACTCGAACCTTGCCATTCTTCTTCTTGACTGGTACGATGTTCTCCAACTATTCCACATACTTAGCCATTCTGATAAAGCCGGCTTTCAGCAGTCGTTCGATCTCGTCTTTAATTTGAGGTATCAACTTAGGGTGATACCTTCTGGGCGGTTGTTTTTGGGGCTTGAAACCCTCTTTGATTGGCAATTCGTGTTCTAACAAAGTACGTGCCAGCCCAAGCATCTCATGATAATCCCATGCGAAGCAGTCTTTATACTGCAGTAGAATGGTCGTTATATCTTGTTTGTTTTTTCCTTCAGCAGACCACTAATATGTGTTAGCCGAGGGCTTTCTTCAATTCCCAAGTTAATGTCTTCCAAAAGACCCTGAGACTCAAAACTAGGCATAGTCCTTCTTATGGGTGATTCAAGTTCCATTGGCAGCACAACTTCGTCAGCTGCAAGTGTTGGTTCGACGTCATAGTCCCCCTTCTACGATGCCTCGGCTATCCTTTCCTTAGAGCTTAGGGCGGCCAGCTGATGCCACGGGCCACGTATGATTTGGGTTTCCTCAACCATTTAAATCCTTCAAGGTAAGTCGTGGTTCGACTAATTGTTTTATTTCAAACCCTCGCGAGGTAAGGGTACAAGATCCCAAGATCCTTCTTCATATTGCTCCATGACGGCTATAGGAGCCACATAAGGTGAATAGAAGACAACATATATGTTCTGAACCCCTGGTTGGAATAGGTTATCATCCGCTAGGACGATTCAATCGTCTCTTTCCAAAAAAATGAGCTTCTGATGCATAGTAGAAGGAAGGCATTGGCTGGTATGAATCCAGTCCCTACCTAGCAGAATGGTGTAGGACAACTTGCCATCTATAACAAAAAATGCAGATCTGATCGTCTTGGGACCCACGATGATTTCTGCTACTAAAATCCCCAAAGCTTCAGAAGCCTCTCCCATAAAGCTAGCCATTTTCATGTTACTTGGGATGGGATCTTCTCTGGTTTTGTTGAGGTTTTTTAAAGTAAGAAGTGGCATCACATTCAGCACAGCCCCATTGTCGATGAATACTCGGCTAATGATTTTGCTGTTGATGTAAGCCTTCACATAGAGGGGCTTCATGTGTTTAACCATCTCTTCTCAAATATCACCTTCTAGGCTATCCAGCGTGGAGCGGCTGACCCAGAATTCACATGGGATTAGGCTGACCATTTCAATATCTGCCCACATCTCATCAACTAAGTCATGGCTAAATAAATCAAGGATGGAGTCTCCCACCTCATTGAATTTGGTTGAAGAGAAATCAATACCTTTCATATCTTGGAGACAGATGGAGATCGGTTGGAGATCATTTGACTGAGTCCTCTGTACGATCTGTGGGATTGCCTCAGTTAGAGACCCATTCGGGGACACGTTCTCTTGCCGGGGTTCTTCCGTCGGGTTATCGGTAAGTTGTTCATCTAGCTCTGGTTGACCCGACACCTCTCCTTCAGGCGACATTGCCCCTGAAGCAACTGAGCTGAATGCCCGCTCGATAGCCTCAGCTATGGCAGACTCATTTTTGGCTGCCTTAGTGTTGGAAATTAGATGCAATGTCTATTGCATCTAACGCAAGGCCTTGGCATGTTGCATCCTTCTCTTCTGGGTTCTGGATGCTACTCTTGATGGTGCCTCTTTCTTTCTTGGAGCTTGATTTATTTACCACTTCCCCTCCTCTGTGTTGGTGGCAGGTTTAATCATTCTCTGGGGTCTCGTCTGGTCCTCATTTCTTGCTATGATACATTAGGACGAAACACCCTCATTCACATTAAACTCGACCACCTTCTGTTTGGTTTTAGGGAGCTGTTCTTTATTTATTCGAGGCATGCTCGACTGCCGATTGGTTGGCATCCGTACTTGCCCCCTAGGCCTATGCCTGGCATCGCTAGAGACCCTTCTGAACCTCATGGTTTGTTCCTGAAGCTCTCATTCAAAGTCCCTTGAGCATTTAGAGCGGTCAAGGAAACTGCTCCTAGCCGGCTGCCTGTCATCACGAATGTCATGTAGGCTGCCTAACTGGTTGAACACAAAAGTCCTTATCACTTTCTCTCATTCGGTAGCTTTCTTTGGGACCCACTCACTTTTCATCGACTGTTTCCTTTTGGTGTCCTTTGACTCATCGAGCTTAGCCAAATATACCATAGATATTGGTACCGCGGGAAAGGGGTCGGTATCAATAGACATTTAAGCCATGCTCTTATCGGCTAACTTGAACCTCCCATCTCTGATGCCGTTTTGGATCGCCTTCTTGAAGACCACACAATTATAAGTAGAGTGACTGTATGAATTATGCCACTTGCAGTACTTTTTATCCTTGAGTTCTTCGGCAAGCGGAATCCTATGACCATCAAGCAGCCGAATCTGCTTATCTTTGAGCAGATGATCAAAGATCTGATCTGCCTTCGTGATATCAAACAAGTAACCGACCCTGTCATCGGATGAACTTGTTTCCTTGCCTTTGACGGCTTTCAAAGCTGGGCAAGAGTAAACCTTACCCCTAACAATCTTGGACACCATTGCGTCTGCCGTGCAGTCGGTTGGCTCTGAGTCAGACTCATCCGCTTCAATGATGTATACCAAGTGGGGGCCTCAATTTTAGCTGGCTCTTCTCTGCTCCTTCTCCCGGACCTACTACTCTATTTGGCTAGCCTTTTCGTCTAACTGGCTCAGGTCAGAGCAAGATTATCCTACCAGCTTCTCTTTTAACTGAGGGTGCATGTTGTTGATTATCATGTGGGCACACTCAGACTCGGGGAAGTATACAGTGCATTTCTCAACCTTCATTTTGAACCTCTCGATAAAATCGACAGCCGATTCATTGACATGCTGCTTGATATCCGTTAGATCGGTCACTGTAACCTGAGGTTGGGGCCAATAGAACCTATCATGGAAGTAACCCTCCATGTCATCCCAGCTTTGCACGGAATCAAGAGCCAAAGAGGAGTACCATGCAAAGGTTGTTCCCGTTAGAGAGAGAGGGAATAGCTGCAACTTGTGATACTCATTCTGGCCAGCTTCACCGTATTGGGCAGTAAATCTACCGATGTGCTTGATAGTGGATTTGCCATCATCGCCAGAGAAAATGGAAAACTCCGGTGTTTTGAAGCCCCTCGGCAAAGGTGCTATCCGATCTGCCCAATCGGGGTAGGGCTTTTTATAAACAGGCATGTTCAAAGGTTTCAATTGGATGCCGAAGTACCTCCGCATTGTATTAGCAATGATCTCCGGGTTTATCAGTTGTGACGTCCTCTGCCGATTCTCGACTCGATTCAGCTGGTAGGAGTTCTGCACTGGCAGCCTCCATTCTGCACTTTCTTGGACAGGGTTTTGAAGGTTGTAGGTGGTCTGCTAGCCATTACCAATAGGTGGGGTAATGCCCCATTGCTGCTGTTGGGTATGGCCACCAAAGCCTGCAACCTAAGCTCCTGGAACGGCTAAAGGAGTATGAGGATAAGGTGGAACAGTGTTCCATGGCTGCTCTCCTCGGACGTTGGCCGTTCTTAGAAAGTTTACGCTTCCTGGAAGATATGGATTGGGAACTGGAAATGACTGCTGGAATGGTAATCCGTTGTAAACAGCGTCACCAGATAGTCGAGCTAAATCATAGCCAGGGCCTATCGGCTGGCCAACATCGTTCACCTGCATCGTAAGGCCGTTCTAATAAACATACGTCATAACGGGCGGTAATCCAAAGTGTCCTAGAGCCTGAACTGGTCTCCGATCCATGTTGATCTGCCCATACTGCAGACTCGTATGGTCAAGTGGCACATTTTCCCCCCAAGGTTCGGCGGCGACCATGCAGTGTGCTGGTTGCCAGGAGATTAGGCTTGTGTTCTTTGGTGTGATATCGGCTGCGCCTGAGTGGGCACTGGCTGATGCACATGCGACTGAGGAACAACACCGGGAGACACGGTTTCATGCTGAACAACACCGCTCGTCAGAGGGATGACAGAACTAACCGAACATTCTCCTGGGTGCATTCGGTTGGTTTCCATCTCCCTCGCTTGCTGAACTTCATTATGTACCATTGGCTTCATAATGTCAGCCAACTGTTTTGAAACTTGGTACATAATGTCGTGGATGCCCAAGTCGATCTGTTGTCTAATAAAAGAAGTGGTCATTATGGTTGACCTTCAGATTGACTTGATTCTTCCACAACTTGGGTTGATGGAGGAAGTGGAGGGGTATCCACCGATGTAGGCATACCCGAAGAGGATGCTGGTTCGTTGTTCCTTTTGGGAGGATTTTGGTTAGGATGTGGACTAGACTCGAGGTTCATTTTCTTACAGGACCTTAGGCGCATACGCCAAGAATGATCCTGACCTAGAGAATCAAACTTTGCAATTAATTCACCTATGGTCCCACTAGGCGTGCCAAATTTGTTCTCGGCCCCAATTCTGCTATCTGCCGTTGTATCGGCTGATGAAATCGGGAGACAAATTGATTCCTCGACTTAAGCGATTTGGGCTGAAAACGGAGCTCTAATCTCCAGCAATGGGTTCCCCAACTACTCCAGAAAGTGTTAAGACAGTGGTTCTGAGTAAACTAAGAGGTAAGAAACGTGAATACAGTCGAGTAAAGTAAAGGATAAAAAGATAGATAAGATTTGATTTGTTTGATTGATTGTCCTATGTATATACAAAGAATGAGTACTTATAGTACAAAAGGAAGAAAAAATTGTACAAGCGTGCCCCCCATGTCGGCCATCAAGTAACCCACTAAGCTCAACGGCTGACTATGGGGGAAGTGGTGCCGATTTTCTCGCCCTCTACTCCTATTACTCGGATAATGGCCCTTTCTTTTAGCTGTTGTTGGCCGTTACCGCTTTTAGGGGTCTGGAAACCCTTTTGACTTGGTCGTTGAGGCGTCTGCATCTGAGTGGGTCCTAGTTGTACCTCTAACTGACAACTTCGGCTAAGATGCCTTAGTAGCCGATGAAGTTCTTGTAGTCGAAGGCTAGGAGTAAATTCGGCTCTGTAATAGTTCGGCTGTCAGTGAATTCGGCTAAACACTTAAATTATTTTTTAGTGTTAACAACAATGCCAAATATTTGGGGCTTCATTTGCTAAATGTATCTTTGGCAACAAATATGTCAATATTGGTTATTCTTTATTATCAACTGAGTAGTCGTTCTAAGACATAATATTATTTTCTTATTAGCTCAACCTGCATTATTGCTGCTTCCGCCATGTAAATCAAGCTCTCGCTTGAGCGTTGTAAATATACAAGCTCTTGTAGTAGCAATTATACAACGAGGATATAGTATTTTTTTAAGCTAATATACCACTAGGTACTATGCCTTAGTGGATAATTGTATTTAAAACTGCAAAGTGAGTGTAGATAAATTCGCCGCTACCACAATCATGCAAAAATAGAACTTGCAAAAATAAAATAAAAATGCTAAAGTCACCTTAGTAGTTTTGGAACATATAATATTGTTAATCTAAACTCTATGGGTTATACTAAAATTTATTATTATCTTATACATAACAATGAGATAACCTAACAATAGCGCGACTCGTGACGTTTTAAAAATAAGTAATAAAAAGTATCTTAATCGCAATGATATCGAAGAGCACATAATTGGAATGGTTTTTAAAAGTTTAATTTTAGTGACGTCTAAATTTCACAAAATTACGGCCGAATCAAACCATTGACCCATCAGGAGCAAATTTATAGATGAGATTATGGGGCATGTGAACCTATGATCTGGTTAGGATTTGTCCTGAGTTTTTTACTTTATTTAAATTTTATCATAATTATGTTTTACTTCAAAAAATATTTTTTTTGTGGAAAATGACTCTTATCATATTTATACCTTTTCTTGGAGGAGAAGTTTTGCACTTCTATAAATTGAGGATATTCCCTTCAAACAAAAACACAATATCATTCACAATATAGTCATTTAGAGAGTTTTGTTTAGGGGGAGATTTTTCTCTCGAAATATTTTATGCTTTTAGATTAGTTTTTTTTTTATGTAGATCAATTGATCAAACCATATTAGAATATTATATCTTTTTAAGTATGTCTTTCTTTATCGTTTGATCTATCATCATTCAAGGTCTGCAATCGTTAGCTTCTGCATAACGCCATGTATTTTGATCCCAATAGGTCTATCTGCAAAATTAGATATTTTATGTATATATGTTTTAAAATTGGTATAGTATTAACTGTTGGCACCCATGCTCCAAGAAGGCTGAATGATCACTTGGTTGAAGGTTGAGTTCTTAATATATTTCTTCCTCCTTTTCCTAATAGTGCATCCATGTACTAATTATTACCTTGAATGGCTGTTCTGCAGCGTTTCCTATTGCTTTCTCTTAGTCTTTAATTAACCATGTTAAGTATGACTTTCTACAAAAAATATTTCATTCCTAACTCATTTAACCAATTTGCTTTCTTAAATACGACTGAAAACTCATATGGGAGAAGCAGAGTCCCTTCTCCAAGCTAATTGTCTGATCTTTTTGGTAACCAATGTGAATATTATCATTGACTAAACCAAAAACTTACAAACTAAAGAGCACCCATCACCATTAACACCTTCCACGAAGGGTGCAATGGTCAGACAGGCCTCAAGAACCAAAAATTAAATACAAAATTTCTGCCAAAAAACTTTACATCTCTGTGCTCTCTTTATTGAACTATACTGCTCTATCCTCTCTACAATATCAGTAGTAATTTTCCCTACTATATTCGTATACTGTACAGCTCTTCCTATAAAGTGTCTCCCATTCCTTGCTCTCCATATGTGATATATCATTGAACCTCATAATGCTGCCACCACCTCCTTCTTGAACCTCTTTCAATGCTTACTTCTTATGATCCCCAGGACTGTTCTCAATTCCCCAGCAGGTAAGTATATGTTAGACCATTGCATCAGTTCATTCCTAACAGCAGCAACAAAAGCACAATCAACAAATAAATGCTTGCTAGTCTCTATCACCTGTGCTTGACAAAGGCAACAACTTGCATCATCTACATGAATATTCAAATATATGAGCCTTGCCTCGGTTAATAGCCTATGTTTTATAGCAAGCCAATTATGAACCTGTGCTTTGGAGGTGACACAGAATTCCACACAAGGCCTGCAACATCCAACCTATCTCTGGTGCCAATCAACTTCAAGTATCCTCTTGTTATGGAATACTTCTCATTCCCAGTTAGCAAAAACTGCCCATGGCCATACCAAGTTTTAATTTTATCCTTCAAAGCATTTATCTTCCTCCAATACCAGCTGCTATCCAGAGGAGCTCTATGGATCCAAATTGTATCATCTTGATATATATCCCATGAACCCATTTCAACCACAATTTAATGTTTAATCCACCTTGCTTCTTTGGGAAACATACTGTCTCCCACGCAATAAGTGGGATCTTCCTCTTCTCAGAATTACTCCCCCATAAGTAATCTCTACACAACTTGTCTACCTCTTTAACAATGCTTTGTGGGAGAATGAAAGCAGACCCCCCAAAACTCTGTTTAGAGAACAAAATAGCTATAATCACCGGAAGCCTTCCTGCATAGGAGAGTTGCTTAGCATAAGTAGTCTTTATTCTACTGGTGATCTTATCCACTAGCTGGTGGCATTCAAGCTTAGTCCATTTCTTTGATGATAAAGGAAGCCCAAGGTATCTTATTGGGAACTCTCCTTGTGTGAATCCTGTCAAGTCAAGCAATTGTTGTTTCACATCATCTGTCATACCTGGTAAGAATAAACTTGATTTCTCCATGTTTGTCACAAGTCCAGTAGTTGCACTAAAGTGCTAGGGCCTCCTTCACTCTAGTAACAGACTTTACTTCTCCTTTGCAGAAGACCATAAAATCAACAACAAAAATGAGATGGTTCAGTCTAAGAGCTTTGCACATGGGATGAAACTTGAAATATGACAAGAAGCTCATAGTCTTAAGGGCTCTTGAAAAGTATTCCATTACCAAGACAAACAATAATGGTGAGGCAGGATCACCTTGCCTTAATCCTCTCTTTTCTTCAAAATAACCATAACCTTCTCCATTGAGCTTGACAGTAAACTTAGGAGTTGTTACACATGTCATGACCAAGTCAATGACTTTACTCGGAAATCCAAACCCCACCAATGCCTCATGTAGGAATTCCCAGCTCACCATGTCATAAGCCTTCCTAAGATCTATCTTCATCAAACACCTAGGTGTAGTTTTCCTGCTATAGTGTCTCAGCAGATCATGACAAATTAGTATGTTATGCACCATTGACTTCCCTTGAACAAATGCAGCATAGTTATCTGCTACAATATGTGTCACTACTTTTTTCAGTCTAATACAAATCATCTTGGATATGCACTTGTATAAGACATTACAACATGCAATGCTTGCCATTTCAGGGTCTTCAACCTTAGGAATGAGTGCAATATTTGTAGCATTTAACTGTCTAAGCCACTTGCCATTTGTAAAGAACTCCAGAATTGCATCTGTTACATCCCTACCTACAATACTCCATGAATCTCTAAAGAAACCACTCCCATATCCATCAGGACCAGGGCTCTTGGTTTTGTCAATTTTGAACATAGCAACCTTTACATCCTGCTCAGTGAAAGGTTATAACAGCTTCAACTGCTGCTCTACACTCAGCAATGGGCCATTCTGTAGAATGATGCCTTTGCTTGCACTCTAGTATTCACTTTCCTTCCCAACAGCTCCTCATAATACTTCACAAAGATCTTTGCAATGACATCTGGATCAGTTTGCCAATGTCCTTGATCATCTTTCAACTGAGTGGTTGCTTGTTTTAGTCTTCTGTGTTTGATCACAGAATGAAAATACCTGGTGTTGTTATTCCCTAACTTCAACAATGTGACCTTACTCTACTGTTGTAAATACAGTTCTGCTAAATAGGAAGATTGAATGAAATTAGCATACTTCTCCCTCTCCTGCTTTTGCAAGTCCTGATTCAATGGTTGCAACTGCAGCTGACTCTGAGCCTATTTTAAAGCAGCCCTGTCTTCATCAGCTTCCTTCACTAGGTTCCTAAAGTGTTGGGCATTCAACTTCTTTAGGTCCTTTTTCAATAGTTTCAGTCTCTTTACTACTTGAAACATCTTGCATCCCTATATAGTAACCTCCCACCCTTCTTGCACCACTTGCAGGAACTGAGGATGTTGTCCCCATACATTATAATATAAAAAAGACTTTTGTTGCCTTACCCTTACTTCAGCTAAACTCACCTTTGCAGGGCAATGATCACTGTCCCCTTCTGGCAAGAACACAATTTTATTGGATGGCATTCTATTTAACTAAGCATCATTTATAAACACCCAATCTATCATCAGCCCACACCTCATCCACACAAGCTGCAAAATCCACAATCTCAGCCCAATATACATGATTACCACCTATCCTATCCTCAGCATGTAGGACTGAATTGAAATCACCCAGCAGTATCCAAAGTTACTTGTGCACTCTATGTATAACCACCAAAGATTCCCATAATTCTTTCCTTTCCTCCTCAGTATTAAAAGCATAAACAAATGTTACCAGAAAAGTCAATTGTAGAGGAATTAATTTCACTTCACATGTGATCATCAGTGCTGATATACTAATTAGCCTGACATGGTAGTAATCTGGTCTCCAGGTGATCTAGATTCTTCCATTGTACTGACAGTCCAAATTATTGATATGGTTCCAACCACCAAACATAGAATCAGAAATATGCTTCATCCTTTCCTTCTTTATTTTAGTTTCAAGTAGGCCAATCAAACCCACCCTTTCTTCTGTGCAAAGGAGCTTAACCTCCTTTTGCTTATTAGGGCCATTCAAGCCCCTCGCATTCCAGCTAAGAAGACTATCCATTCCCAGTAACAGGGATGGGCTTGCCTCTTCCATTTCCAACAGATCTCAAATTTGATGCAATTTGACTTAAAGCTTGAGCAACCTTATCCAGCACATGTTGTTGAGTAGTATAACCCCTCATTGGTGTAACCCATTCAACATTAAGTGCTCCTACCTCCTTACTATGATTTCCTCTGACATTCTCTCCTACTGACTTTGAGGCATTAGTGATACTACTACCTGCCTGTCCTTGAGTCTGCTGCACTACTGCTTGCTTTGGAGCAGTATGAGCATTTGGCCTTGCCTGCTGTTGCCCCTACTGGTTTAGTGGTAGGCTTTGTAATTGCTACTTCTACAGGTTGAGTAACCTGCTCAACATTCTCAGTATTAGTTTGCACAGGTTTAGGTGCATTCTTCCTGCAAACTTCCTCTGAGTGCCCATATTTCTTACAGAACTTACACAAAGTTGGCTTCCATTCATAGCTCACCTTCTGCTCTATCAGAAAACCCATTTCATTTCTAAATGTTACAGTATCAGGCAATATGACATCCATGCTAACCTCAACCATCAGCCTAGCAAAGTTTAGCCCAGTTTTCCTCTCATTGTTTTTATCCACCATTAGGCTTCCAACCAAACTACCAATCTTGCTCAACCCCATAGGACTCCAATATTTAAAATCTAAGCCTGAAAACTTGATCCAAATGGAAACTGTATACAATTCCTCCCTAGAGAAATTCATATCCGAGTTTCAAGCCTTTATTATGAAGGGTTTACTATCAAAATGATATATCCCTGCCTGGATGACTTCATTCTTACGAACAACAGTATCAAATCTGACTAACACTACCCCATTTTTCAACATTGTTATCTTATTAATACCATGCTTGCCCCATATCCTCTAAATGAACCCCTTTAAGTACTTCAAATGTGGGATGGGCTCCCAATACATAGCATACAACAGAGTGCTTCCAATATTCTAATTCAGAACTAATATCCCCAAATTCAATTTCAATAATCGAGGACTCACCATGTTTTGCTGGAGCAACATATTCCAATTTAAATCCTGCATTCACACCCTTCGCAATATCAAAATTGTCCCATATTGAGTGTCTGATTTCTGGCTCCTCCTGCATCTCCTCCACTTGTTCCACCCAGGATTTGCTAGAGCCAGATGAAGTCTGTCTAGCACTGTTCACTGATACTGGTGCAATTTCATCCCATTGTTGTTGTTGCTGAATTTCAATTAGATTTGGCCCTTTCCTTGTTATTACTCCCCCAATTGCAGATCTGGATTCCTCCGGAGTAGCAGAGACTGCTCTTCCCTTTGTCTGCACTGATGCTTGCGATTGAGCTCCTTACGATGTCCCAACTAACACTCTTCCATTGATTAGAGTTCCAATTGGAACTGATTTCGCATGTTTCCCTCGCTGAGCTGCATTTCTCGCAGCTTGGAACTTATTCACTATAATAAATTCTTAATGAAGTATATTCATTCGCAACATTGAATGAAAAGTTTAAAGGGATCAAATAACAAAGGTATTTTCAATATACAATTATAATAAAGTATATTTATGATAAACCAGCTTATTAAACCTCAGAGATTTGCCAAACTGTTGATTCGAGAAATCATATTCAAATCACAATTGCACGTACCAAATCAGATACTACTCAAGAGGTCATCGAGCACTTACAAAACAACGAAAGAGGAGTAAAACTTAAATATTTAGCATAATTCTTATTTTATTCTTAATATATCAATCTCGAATGATCTGGCATATAGCTAATTTAAGTTAATTAGTCCAATTTAGTAGTATATGAATGAATCTAAACCTCCTAGAGGCATTGCCCAATGTGCAAAATTAAATGGAAAAGAGCCTATCAATACTCGACTTATTCAGTTGGTTAAATGATACTAGCTTGATTCAGCTCGTTTCGAGTTCAATTTAACATTTTAAAAAGCTCGACTAGACTTAACTTGTACTCGATTTAGGAACATATTCAATTGAACTCTATTTAATTTGACTCGATGCTCCCACCTTATTTGGGACACATCTGATTTGAAGAAGGTGCTTTCTTCTTTTTCGTTTTTCGAAAGTCAATATAACTAAACTTTTAAAATTAAATTAAAATAAATAAATTTAAAATTTTAAAATTAAAAAATTATACGAAAAGTTATTAGTTTTTCTTTTCATGTCAAACAGATTAGAAAAATAATGATCATATATATTTATACGAACCTCGAAAAGTGAGAAATAGGTGGACTATAAATTGAAACAGAGTGAGTATGTGGGACCCCTGCCTGACCCACAAAAATTAATTTTTGTAAACGGCGTCGTAAAAGCTTCTTGTGCACGCTTGTGTAATCGCGCCAGAGCAGGGAAGCAGAGTGGAGTCCCTGCTATAGTCATCATCCCCGTCAACTTTTTCCTCACACAAATATTGAGTTTTTCCTGGCTGAGAAGAATGGAAGGAGTCGGGTCAAGACTGGGTCGGGCTTCATCAAGGTACGGATCATCAGCTCCAGTTTTTAGCGGCCCAGTAAGAAAGTGGAAGAAGCAGTGGGTCAGTAGTAGTACTCAGCCCAACAACAACCTTCGTGGCAACACTAACAACAACAACGTGGCCGGGCCCAAACTTATGCTTTGCCGTTGGACCCCACTTTCTACTTCCTTTCGTTCCAGTGACGATGAGACTCCTAAACGGAAGTTCCGATATGCACCTGTAAGGATGTTTTACTTTTACTGTTAGGGTTTAACTACCATTTTACTTTCATTTATCTCTTTATTTATGAGCGACTAGGTTTTAAACTCCTTCACCCTATTACCATTACCGTTTTGCGAGTTTTATATCTAAACAGAGGTGGTAATTTGAGCACATACTTAGAGACTTAGCCCATTTAACTTACAACAACAACAACATATCCAGTAAAATCCCACAACGTGGGGTCTAGGAGGTTAGAGTGTACACAGACTTGCGATTGTTTCTGGGAGACCATCGGTTCAAGACAAAACATAATCATAATCAAGCAAGCATTACAAAGCAAGAGAAACGGTCAGAGACAAAAAATTAAGGATGTATGAACATGCTGATAAAAAAATCGAATACGCCATGGTAGCCCATTGTGACAAAAGGAAGCAGTAACTAATGTAGATAAATAATATAAACAAAGTGCACTAGGGAACACATAGCAGCAGAAATCAAAATACAGAGACTATAAAGTAATACTGCGTCTATAAGTGTGATGGGCTAATCGAGCCTACAATAATAACACTACAACTATTATTTTGTGAGCGTAAGTAGGACTACGCTCGACTACCTACTACCCTTCTACCCTAATATGTGTCCTCACAATCCCCTATCTAAGGTCATGTTCTCAGTAAGTTGCACCTGCGCCATATCCCCTCTAATCACCTCTCTCCAATACTTCTTCGGCCTATCTCTACCCCTTCTGAACCCGTCCATAGCCAACCTCTCACACCTCCGTACTGGGTCATTTGTGTCTCTCCTCTGCACATGCCCAAACCATCTCAACCTCACTTCGCGCATCTTATCCTCCACCGAGGTCACTCTCACTCTGTCCCGGATATAATCATTTCTAATCATCTCTCCTTGTATGCCCACACATCCATCTCAGCATCCTCATCTCCGCAACATTCATCTTTTGAATGTGCGAAGTCTTGACTGGCCAACACTCCGCCCCATACAACATAGTCGGTCTAACCACTACCCTATAAAACTTGCCTTTAAGTTTTGGTGATATTTTTTTTGTCACACAAAACTCCACATGCGAGCCTCCATTTCATTCACCTTGCCCCAATACGATCTGTGACATCGTCATCAATCTCTCCATTCTCTTGAATAATAGACTCGAGGTACTTGAAGCTTCCTTTCTTTAGAATGAACGGAGTCTCAAGCCTCGTCTCCACGCCTATCTCAGGATCGCTCCCATTGCTGAACTTGCACTTCAAATATTTTGTCTTGGTCCTACTCAACCTGAACCCTTTAGACTATAGAGTTTGTCTCCAAACCTTCAGCTTGGTGTTCACTCCGCTACGAGTCTCATCAATCAGGACTATGTCGTTTGCGAATAACATACACTATGACACCTCATCTTGAATTTGTCGCGTAAGTCCGTCCATTACCAAGGCAAATAGGAATGGACTAAGAGCTGATCCCTGGTGCAGCTCCATCATAACTGAAAAGTGCTCCGAGTCTCCTCCTACTGTCTGTACCCTAGTATTGGCTCCATTATACATATCGTTGATCGCCCTAGTGTATGCCACAGGTACACCTCTAACCTCCAAACATCTCTATAGAACCTCCTTAGGGACTTTATCGTATGCCTTCTCGAGGTCGATGAAAATCATATGTAAGTCTCTCTTCCTCTCCCTATACTGCTCCACCAACCTCCTAATAAGATGAATGACTTCAGTAGTCGAACGCTCCGGCATGAATCCAAATTGATTCTCGGAAATACACATGCCTCTCCTCACCCTCATCTCCATGACCCTATCCCAAACTTTCATAGTGTGGCTTAACAATTTGATACCCCTATAGTTGTTGCAACTCTGGATATCACCTTTGTTCTTGTACAACGGGATCATTGTACTCCACCTCCATTCTTCGGGCATTCTTGCTTTCTAAAAAATGACGTTAAACAGCTCAGTCAGCCACTCCAAACCTGTCCTGTCTACGCTCTTCCAAAATTCAACTAGGATCTCGTTAGGCCCGATCGCTCTTCCCCTGCGCACCATGCGAACACCCTTAACCTCCTCAACCTTAATGCTTCTACAATACCCAAAATCCCGATACCTACCAGATTGTTCTAGATCTCCCAGCACGATGTCACTATCTCCTTTTCCGTTTAAGAGTTTATGAAAGTAAGACTGCCACCTCCACCTAATATGCGCGTCCTCCACCAGTACTTTTCCGTCCTTGTCCTTGATATACTTCAAGTGATCCAAGTCACGGGCCCTCCTCTCCCTCGCCTTGGCTAGTATGTACAACTTCCTATCCCGCCTTTCTCCTCTAATTCGACGTACAAGCGTTCAAAAGCCACTGTTTTCTATTTCATACTCACTTTTATAAAAATAATTATGAAAAATGGATAAAAAATTTTTACCCCTCACCACCACACTTTTTATTTCATATATTTTACTTCTATAAAAAAAATGAGAAATTTGTTTTTACCCCCCCCCCCCCCCCCCGACACATTTTCCATCTACTAGAGTTGAAAGGCGAACTGCTAGTCTGAATTTCGGGCTAGGTTCAAGGTATGCCCAAAGGTATGGCCTTGGTCACTTCTTTTTAGAAAAGCGGAATCCCTAGGCGCTATGAAATGGGGTCTTTCCTTCGCCTATCATATGTATCGGCTTGGCTTCGTCTATTATCTTAATTTTTTTTAAAAAAAATATAAAAAGTGATAATGTTTTTCTTATCTCCTCCCCTCAAACACACACACACCCACATTTTCTATTTTATATATTTTATTTTTATAAAAAAATTGGAAAAATTGCATTTATATAATTATAAATATTAAAAAATTAATTTAATTTGACAAAAAAGTTATAACATTACACTTATATAATATGGGCTAACCCATAACCAACCAACCCATTTATCACTCAATCCATATTTATTCACATAAAATATTGGGTAGGTTGAAATCCAACCCATTTTTATTCAAACCATTTTCAACCAAACCAAATCTAATCAAACACACCCATTTGCCGCCCCCATATCTATATTAATGGATTTCACAAAACTTAACATGAACTCATATTAAAATAGAATATAACATGCTATGCCAACATCACGCTCCAAGTGGTAGTGCACGTGGAATTTTTTTGAGTGAATGGGTTAAAATCTCATAAACTATCACCTTTTTGTGAGTTTCACATCTAAATTATTGGGAATTCATTGAATACCCTGGACTACCGTGAAAACTCATTTTTATGATTTTATTTTATCTCCCACGCGCCTTTTAGTAAGTTATCCCAAAATATTTTGTCACATATTCAACTAGGGTTATTTAATCTAATGGTAGTTATGGTCTCGGGTAACAAAAACACCTAATAATTTAGGTATGAAACTCGCAAAATGGTGATGGCTAAATGAGGTTTTAACGTATTCACTCTTTATTTATTCAAATTTTTGGATTTCCATTATGGAAAAGAATATTTTTTGGAAGATAAAGTTGTTGTTTGGATGTTTGAGGTGCTTTATCAGTGGGAGTTCTTAGTAGGCTCACATTAAGTAGTACTGTCTCAATGTCAATGTTAGTCTTTCATTTTGGTGTCAATAAAACATCTAAAGGAGCTATTTTCTGCAATTCAATTTTTTCTTCTAGACTAGACTCTGCAATTTAAATTTTGTATTGGTGAATGACAACTCAACTTTTTTGTATTTTAAATTGTGGAAGTGAATAAAATTGGTACACTATTATATTACATCAAAGCTAAATGCCTCATGGAAACACTACAAGATAGTTTTAGATAGTACTCCAATTCGCTAAAAACTTGGCCGCATCTAGGAGTGGAAAACGGGCAGGTCAGATTGAATATGGGCGAGTCCAAAAATGAGTTCAACAAAAATGAATAAAATATCCAACCCGGCCATATTTAACATAGATTAGAAAATGGGTTAACTATCGTATAATATGGACATGGTTTCAGGAATAATCTGGTGAGAAAACAAGCTAAAAGAAAAAATAAGCTTAGACTCCCTGAAAGTAAGAACTAATGAAAAATAACAAACAGACAAATTTGGTAATATGGAAATATTCATATTATTCATTTGGATATCCATTTTTTTAGTGGACAATATGGATAATATTAATATTTGATCCTTTTTTAAAAGTCTTAGCCATCCATATCTAATGGGTCGGATTGGATGGTTACATGTTTTTTAACCATTTTTCCACCCCTACCTGTATTGCGTGTTTACACCAAACCAATAAAGGCATGACATGTGTTTGCATATTCATTTCTATCACTTATTCTATGGTTAATTAATGTAACAATGTAGAAATTCCTCTGTTACATCAGCAACAATGTAGAAATTTTGTATAAAAGCTTGCCCCAGACAGTAGTCTAAAATAGAAGTACTAATGTTCCAGCCAATCAACACAATAGAAGTTAACGGTACAAGACTTTTTAAGTTTGATATTGCAAAAGCGGACTAGTTCCGGCTAAAGCACATTGATAGTGTAAATATCTCATTTAGAACAATAAAAAATATAGCTCATTTAACCCGCAAGGGTGGCTCAGTTGGTTGAGCATGTGGCTTTCATAATGGATGTCTCAGGTTCGAAACCCCCTGCCTACGACAGCAGGTGATTTTGACTTTTGGGTCGAGTTCGTCGCACGGGGCTTGCCTAGTGCGGGTTACCTCTCCTGTGTGGTTTGTGAGCTATTGTATAAGAGCTGGGTATACCCTATGTGCACCCAAAAAGGGTAGCGGCTGAGGGTTCCCATGTCATAAAAAAAAATTATATAGCTCATTTAGAATTTCATCTACAAAAATTTCTCCTCTCCTCTCTCTTTCTCTAACGGTAAGATCTCAAATACCCACCCCCTTCCCCAATGGTATCTCATCCCTGCACGCCACTCCGATCGGTGACTAGGTAATGCCGCCGGACTACTACACAACACTGCTCTGATCAGGTACGCCGGCGACTTCTACCACCAAAATTTTCTTCTCTCTTCTCTTATCTTCTTTTTTTCTTTTTCTGCTAGTGCCTCTCCGACCGGAGGCATGTAACGCCATTGCTCCAACGCCTGCGTCTCTTTCCGGCCTTATTTCCAGCTAGATTTTTCTTCTCTCTTCTCTTTTCCTCTTTGTTTTCCTTTTCTTCTTCTTCTGCTTCTATTCCGCTTGCAATCGAAAACCCTGCTCTAGTAGGTTTCGATCAGTTATGCACAGGTACAAAAGTTTTCTAACAGTAAACAGTGGTTTCCGGCAGAAAACAGTGATTTTAGGTAGTGAACAGTGTTTTCCGGCGTGCGAACAAGTTCTATCAGCCTGGAGTTGGTACATCCAGTTGCCCATACTCAATATTTGTTTTTATCCTTGTAGTTAAATTTTTGCGTGTTACGTTTTATTGAACAGTGATTTTTGTCCTTTGTTTTATCATTTTGGTATGTAGTAGCCTGACTTACCTCTAGATTTTTGCTAACTTGTGCTTTAGTATTGGTTTCCGTGTGTGTTAGCGTTAATCTTTGACTAGTATTTGTTTTTGCTCTAGTGGTTTTGGTAAATGATGGTGGACTAGAGTGATGTTCTCAGTCAGGGACGGGGGCGAGGGTTAGGGGGTAAGTGGGATAAGGGAGATGCTAGGCTGAGAATAGGGTCTTAGAACATTTGGACTTTAACAGGAAAGTCCATAGAGCTGGTTAAGATTCTTAAGAAGAGGATTAATATAGCTTGTGTCCAGGAGACCAAATGGGTAGGACCTAAGGCTAAGGATGTGGATGAGTATAAGTTATGGTTCTCGAGGAGGTCGAGGTATAGGAATGAGGTAGGCATTTTAGTAGACATCGAGTTAACGGATCAGGTGGTAGAGGTTAAAAGGGTCAATGATAGGATGATGGCGATTAAGATGGTAGTTGGAGGGTTCACTATGAACATTATTAGTGCTTATGCGTCGCAGACGAGTTTGAACGAGGAGAAGAGGTGCTTTTGGAAGGATTTGAACGAGGTAGTGGGAGGTATACCACCCACTGAGAAGTTATTTGTAGGGGAGATTTCAATGGACATATCGAGTCACTTTCGGGGGATTATGACGACGTGCATGAAGGTTTTGGCCTCGGGGACAGAAACGGGGGAGGTGTCTCACTTTTGGAGTTCACTAAAGTTTTTGGGATGGTGATAACCAATTCGAGGTTCCTGAAGAAGGAGAAGCACTTGGTGTCTTTCTGTAGTTCGGTGGCTAAGACTCGGATAGACTTTTTGCTTCTTAGGAAGGTTGACAACGGTCTTTGTAAAGACTACAAGGTACCGAGTGAGTATCTTACAACCCGACATAAGCTTTTAGTGATGGATTTAGGGATCAAGATAGAGAAGAAGAAGAGGATTGTGGATGACAGGTTAAGAATCAAATTGAGGAGTTTGACCATGGCCAGTGCAAAAGAGATGGGGGAGAGGTTGATGGTAGGGGGGCTTGGGGGAGTAGTGAGGATGCGATCGGTATGTGGGACATGACAGTCAGTTGCATTCGGGATATAGCTAATGAAGTGCTAGGGGTTTCGCGGGGTAGCCGTGGTGGGCCTCGAGGTGGCTGGTGGTGGAATAGTAAAGTTCAAGAGAAGGTGAAAGCAAAGAAAGTTGTGTATGCAAAATTGGTAGAAAGTAAGGATAAGGTGTAAAAGTGGACGAATAGGGAATTATATAATATGGCGAGAAAGGAGGCAAAGCTAGCGGTTACGGAGCCGAAAATGACGGCTTTTGAACGCCTGTATGTGGAATTAGAGGGGGAAAATGGGGATAAGAAGTTGTACAGACTAGCCAAGGCGAGGGAGAGGAGGACCCATGACTTGGATCACGTGAGGTGCATCAAGGATGAGGACGACAAAGTACCAGTGAAGGATGCGCGTATTAGACGGGGGTGACAGTCTTACTTCTATAAACTCTTGAATGAAGAAGGAGATAAAAATATTGTGCTGGAAGATCTGGAGCAATCCGAAAGGTACCGAGATTTTGGATATTGTAGAAGTATTAAAGTTGAGGAGGTTGAGGGTGTTGTTCGCAGGATGCGCAGGGGATGGGCGACTGAGCCTGATGAGATTCTAGTTGAATTTTAGAAGAGCGAGAGCGCAGGCAGAGCAGGTTTAGAGTGGCTGACTGAGTTGTTTAATGTCATTTTTAAGACGACAAGAATGCTCGAAGAATGGAAGTGAAGTACAATGATTCCTTTGTACAAGAACAAAGGTGACATCCAGGGTTGTTGCTATAGGGGTATCAAGCTGCTAAGCCACACTATGAAAGTTTGGAAAAGGGCCGTGGAGATGAGGGTGAGAAGAGGCGTGTCTATTTTTGAGAACCAGTTTAGATTCATGTCGAGGTATTCGACTACAGAAGTGATTCATCTTATTAGGAGGTTGGTGTAGCAGTATAGGGAGAGGAAGAGGGACTTACATATGATTTTCATCGATGTCGAGAAAGCATACGACAAAGTTCCTAGGGAGGTTCTATGGAGATGTTTAGAGGTTAGAGGTGTACATGTGGCGTACACTAGGGCAATCAAGGATATGTATGATGGAGCCAAGACCAGGGACAGAGTGGGAGTGGCCTCGGTGGAGAATAAGATGCGGGAAGTGAGGTTGTGATGGTTCGGACATATGTAGAGGAGAGGCACAAATGCCCAATGCGGAAGTGTGAGAGGTTGGCTATGGACGGGTTCAAGAGGGGTAGAGGTAGGCCGAAGAAGTACTGGGGAGAAGTGATTAAAGGGGATATGACGCAGGTGCAACTTACTGAGGACATGACCTTAGATAGGGGTTGTGAAGGACACAGATTAGGGTAGAAAGATAGGAGGTAGTTGAGCGTAGTCTTACTTACGCTTACATACTGGTAGTTGTAGTGTTATTATTATAGCCATGCTAAGCCTATCATACTAGTAGGCGCAGTATTGTTTTATAGCCCCATGTCCTTCGATTTTTGTTGTTGTATGTTCTTTTGTGTACTTTGTTTATCTTATTTACATGCGTTAGTTACCGCTTCTTTTTTCAGAATGCTTTATCATGGCTTATCCGCTTTTGTTACTCTCATTTGCATGCTGCTTTAAATTTCTTGTCCGGATCTGATCGTTTCTCTTGCTTTGCTTGTGCTTATGCTTTTTCTTGAGTCGGGGGTCTTTCGAAAATTTCTTTACTTACCAAGGTAGAGGTAAGGTCTGTGTACACTCTACCCTCTCCAGACTCCACGTTGTGAGATTTCACTAGGTATGTTATTGTTGTTGTTATAGCTCATTTAGAAATTACATATTTGCTTATTTCAAGGTGTAGCGTCGAAACAATCCTAATTGACACGTTAACATTACACTTATACTTGAAGATTGAATTCTTTGATGATATTTTGGGTTCTATTGTTGTTTTTCATGTATTGAGTCAAAAGATCCTAGAATATAGTCTTGCAGAATTGAAATATGGTTTAAAAATCCAAACAAGATTTGGATGTGTTTGATTTCTATGCCTGAAAACAATTCATCTTTTGTTCTTCATCAAAAGAAAAAAACAATTCATCTTTTGTTCTTCATCAAAAGAAAAAAACAATTCATCTTTTTTTTCATATGGGGACTGACATCAAAGATGATATAATAGGTCAGCTCTAACAACTTATATATTGAATATTAGTTGGCCTATAGAGTGATTCATATATCTAGTATGTTAACATTGGTGGGTGCAAGTATGTCAATTAGAACGAAAGCTGAATAGTTTCTTAGAGTTTAAGTCATATGCACTTACAGTGTAAGAAATATTTACGCTATCAGGTACATTTACTAGGTATTGCATGTAACACTATATAATTACCATTTACTATGAAAGTTTAGGAAAAGGTCGTGGAGATGAGGGTGAGAAGAGGCGTGTCTATTTTTGAGAACTAGTTTGGATTCATGCCGGGGCGTTCGACTATAGAAGCCATTCATCTTATTAAGAGGTTGGTGGAGCTGTATAGGGAGAGGAAGAGAGACTTACATATGGTTTTATCGATCACGAGAAGGCATACGATAAAGTCCCTAGGGAGGTTCTTTGGAGATGTTTGGAGGCTAAAGGTGTACATGTGGCGTATACTAGGGCGATTAAGGATATGTATGATGGAGCCAAGACCAAGGTACGGACAGTGGGAGGAGACTCTGAGCACTCTGCACCAGGGATTAGCTCTTAGCCCATTCTTATTTGCCTTGGTGATGGACGGAATGACGCGAAAAATCCAAGGGGAGGTACCATGGTATATGTTATTCGCAGACGGCATAGTCCTAATTGATGAGACTTGCAGTGGAGTGAACGCTAAGCTGGAGGTTTGGAGATAGACTCTGAAATCTAAAGGGTTCAGCAACGGGAACGATCGTGAGATGGGCATGGAGGTGAGGCTTGAGGCTCAGGTCATTTCAAAGAAAGGAAGCTTCAAGTACCTCGGGTCTATCATCCAAGGGAATGGAGAGATTGATGACGATGTCACACATCGTATTGGGGCAGCGTGGATGAAATAGAGGTTTGCATCTGGAGTCTTGTGCGACATAAAGGTGCCACCAAAACTAAAAGGCAAGGTGGATGAAATAGAGGCTTGCATCTGGAGTCTTGTGCGACAAAAAGGTGCCACCAAAACTAAAAGACAAGTTTTTTTATAGTGCTGGTTAGACCAACTATGTTATATGGGGCGGAGTGTTGGCCAGTTAAGACGTCGCACACCCAAAGGATGAGAGTGGTGGAGATGAGGATGCTCAGATGGATGTGTGGGAATACGAGGAGGGACATGATTAAAAATGATGATATCCGAGGCAGAGTGGGAGTGGCTTCGGTGGAAGACAAGATGCGGGAAGCGAGGTTGAGATGATTTGGACATGTGCGGAGGAGAGACACAAATGCCTCAGTGCGGAGGTGAGTGGTTGCTATGGACGGGTTCAGGAGGGGTAGAGGTAGGCCGAAGAAATATTATGGAGAGGTGATTAGACGGGATATGGAGCAGACGCAACTTAATGAGGACATGACCAGGGTGGGCGTATATCGGTTCGGTTCGGTTTTGTATCCAAAAAATATGAACCGAATAAAAATTGATTTTTTTTTTAAAAATGAATACAACTTTTTTAAAAAAAATAAAATGATATGTTCGGTTTATATCGCCGAACGTATCAGATTATATCGGTTTTTTCTAGTGGGTCGGGTCGAGTCGAGGAATTTTTTATTTTAAAAAAAAATTGAATTTCCAAAACTGAAATTGACAGTCACACCTACACTACCATGAAATTTCGACGTTGAAATCTATTGTGTATTGTGAGATGTTTACTAAAGAAAAAGGAAAATTAGAAACTGATTTGGGGGGAAAACACAAATTGATTGGAAAAACGTACGTTTTCGTAAAAATTGGCTACGCCAAACCGCCTTGCGGCGGTTTGGGTCGGCCCCGTCTCGAAAAAATACCCAAAATCAAAAAACAAATTGGGTAAAACGAACATCCGAGCGCAGAGTTATGATCATTTAAAGTTTCACCAATCTACAACTACTTTCTCTCCCTACATTTTATGTCAATGCTTCTGTGATATGTTAACCAAGTTCATGCCGCATTCGACTTCCATAAAAGCTTCATAGATTGACTTCAATGGCTATGATTCAAGAGATAGTAGTAGCCTAAAATAAAAAATAAAAATAATTATATATTTAATTCGGTTTTTCGGTTTGGTTCGTATCCAAAATTAAAAAACCAATCCGAATCACTAAATCCTGACTCGGTTCGGTTTTTCATAAAATCTTTTTTTTTAAAAAAACAAACGAGGAAAAACCAAACCGAATTTCGGTTCGGTTCGGTTATTTCGGTTCTCCGGGTTTTTTGCCCACCCCTACACGACCTTAGATAGGGGGTTGTGGATGACACTGATTAGGGTAGAAGGGTAGTAGGCAGTCGAGCGTAGTCCTACTTACATTTACAAACTGGTAGTTGTGTTATTAATGTAGGCATGCTTAGCATATCATACGAATAGGCGTAATATTGCTTTATAGTCTTCTCTAGTTTTATTTCTTCTGCTATGCGTTCTTTAATGTACTTGGTTTATTTCATTTATCTGCGTTAGTTACTGCTTCTCTTTCAGGATGCGATATCATGGAGTATTCGCGTTTGGTATCAGCATTTTCTTACCGCTTACCGCTTTTAATTTTTTGACCTGGTCTGACTGTTTTTTGCTTTGCTTGTCCTGAGCTGAGGGTCTTTCGGAAACAACCGAGGTAGAGGTAAGGTCTGCGTACATTCTATCCTCCCCAGACCCCACGTTGTGGGATTTCACTGGGTATGTTGTTGTTGTTACTGATAACCGGGATGAAATGGAAGTACCCTCCTATAACAGGTTAAATTAATAATGTAATATTTTACTGCTGAAAAAATTGAGAAGACCCCACGTTGTGGGATTTCACTGGGTATGTTGTTGTTGTTGTTACTGATAACCGGGATGAAATGGAAGTACCCTCCTATAACAGGTTAAATTAATAATGTAATATTTTACTGCTGAAAAAATTGAGAATGGTCATACACATGGCTAGTATTGCAACTCAAATATAAGGTAAACAAGAAGTAGGAAACATTCAAAATCACCCCCTAGAAATGCAATTGTACTGGGTCTTTATAATTAAAATCCATCTCTTTCGGATCTTCTTTCCTACTAGTTCTGTATAACTTTGTGGACCCGTATTCTGCATTTTGTATCGGAAAGATGGTTGTCGAGTTTAAAGGTTTGGCTAGATGTGGAGAATAATTTAGAACCATACGTGTTTTTTGGTTTGTTCCGATTGCAACGACAAATCTGCAGAGATTCAGTCTTATTATAGATGCTAATTCCAACTTTAGGACTTCTCTTGAAACAGGCCGGGGATCAGGTAGTTTCGGATGATGAAAGGAGCTTCTATCTTATGTGAAATTTGTGAAAACCCAAAATGTCAATAATGTTAGAAGACAACTTATCAGTCTAGGAAGGAAAAAAAATATTGACCTTTTCCTTTCCCTGCTTTTTTACAATATAGAGAAAAGGGTAGCAGGAGCAGGAACATTTTTTGAAACTGTCCCTGCTGTCTTCTATTTTCCAGCTTTGTATTTGTCCCTTTTCTCCTCCTTTCCTTTCCGAAGATAAGGCTAAGCTTCGTCACGTTAGATATTTTAACTAAACTTAATATTAGGCCTGGCATTTTGTAGCATTCGTTTCCAATGTGCAGAACACCCATAATGTTAGATTTGCTCTTCTTTTTGTTTTTTGTTAATTCTTTTTTCTCCAATGACCTCTCGAATATGCAGATTGTTGACTTGGAAGAAAAGAAAAAGGAAGCTCCTGACAACAAAGCCAAATCAAGGAAGCTAAATCAAGCTATCACAAGTTCAACACCAAACGATAATATCTTGATCAAACAAAGCATCAATGATATCTTCGATGAAGATTTTGAAGTGATATTTTGAGCTTTGTTACCTTTCAGAAAAACAGTTGCATTTATGTTGTCATTTTTGTTATTTTATGTTTTCTTCTCTATATTTTATCTGCTCTCCTTATCTCCTTACCCTTGATCAAACTTTGATAAGCTTTGATTTACTTGAATGATAAGAAATATACCTACTCGAGATGTGAAATTTCAATGAAGTCTTTCCAAATAATTTGCCTCAAGATTAATTAGGAATTGTCTAAATCTCTCAATTATTCATACACAACTAGTTAGTCCAATATCAACTTTGTCCTATTTGGTTCATTTGTTGACATTTTGCTATGTTCTAACTAGTCTTCATTATTCCAAGGGATTTTAAGTTCCTATTTGAGTGAGAAGAAGTTTTGATCTTCTGGTGAGAGACTCTGTTAGGGATTTTATGTTTGTTAGATTAACTTCATTCCATGTGATTTTAGTTCTTCATCAACTTTTATCACTTTCAATCATCACAGTCACACATGGACTGATGCAATTAAATATCTATGTCGGACATGGCTAAATCATCTGAGACAATACTCTAATTTTATCTTCTTTATGTGTTGCTTGCACTTTAAGTTGAATGTGGTCATTTCTATTCTTGTTACCTAGTGGACCACATCCTTCTAATGGATGTAGTTTCAGTTTTTCTGCCTACTTTGGAATTGATACTCGCCTGATTTTTACATAAAGGTATTTTCGTGTTCTGCAGGATCTGAGGACAGATCAGTCCATTCACACTGATTTCAGCGAGCTAAATGATGACTTGTGCTTGGAAGGTTGTGATTGAGCGCTGGGAATGGAAGAATATTGGCTGTTTCTTTTGAAGGCTTATTGACGTAGATTTCTAGTGGTGTTTAGGTCGAAATGATTGTAAATATAACCCTCTAGTTTTTGTGCCCAACTTACATTCTAGTGGTAGTTAAAAGTACAACTGACTGTAAATATAACACTCTAGTTTCTTGACTTGCGCGCATCATACTTGTGTATTTCCCTCCATTTTCTCTTTTGATCCGTGCTTTCCTGGGCTAGGTGTTTTGAGCCTCTTTAAATTGCGGTACATAGTCCTTTTCATGGTAGAGTTAAAGTCTACGTACACACTACCCTCCCGGACCCACTTGTAGGATTAGATTGGGTGCATTGTAGTTGTAGTCCTTTTCACGGTGAGCACCCATTTCTACAAAAACAATTCCACTAGAATGTATACCGGTGATTGGTAACCATTGCACCTTGGGCTGATGCCAAATTCAATTTTGCATGATACCCAACAAATGGAAGATGAAGGTACCGTTTACTTGATTTTTCAACAATCCAGAAACCAAAGTTCAGTGAAGAACAGACTACAGAGTAGGGCTGTCCAATGGGGCGGGACGGGGGAGGGTTGGGACTCAGGTTCTGGCGGGCCAGAATAGGTGGGACGGGAAGAGGTTCCGCCCCGTCCCACATCCCGCCGGAACGGTGTCGGGTTGGGGCGGGTGGGGTCGGGACAGGGTCGGATAGGGATTGGGATTTAATTTTTTTTGTCACTTAATTTTAAAAAATAATATATACAAACACTTCAATAATTGAACAAGATAGTGTAATAAAAACATCTCAAGGCTGTTTTTGTGCCTCTTATATTATTTAATAGAATACAATTTCAAAATTACAACTTTGTGGTGTTGTTCAAAAGTTGCAAATCACATAGTAAAATTGCAATTAAAAAAATTACATATTCAACCATACTTTTTCAATTTTCCTCACAATGTCTTGAGGATCTTTTGTTGGAATTGGAATTTGTTTGTCAAATTCTTCAACGTCGCTTACTGCTCCCTCGGACAAGACTTCGTTGTAGTTGTAGTTTTCTTCTTCGTTGGTCTTCCGTTGATCGCACCTTCTACGCTCCTCACGAATCCAGTCTCTGAATAGAACTGCAATCTCCAATGTGTCTCCCGCCAATGAATGTCTGTGCTCTCCTATTTGAAATCTTCCCGCAGAAAAAGCGCGTTCAGACACTGTTGATGATGCTTGAATGTTCAACACATCTCGGGCCATCTTTTGTTAGTGTCGGAAATGTCTTTTCATTCTCCCTACAGTATTTCAGCAAGTCTTCTTATCCTTCATTATTGGCAATTAATTCGTACGATACAATACCTTGTAAAACATAAACATCAAATTCGCTAACTTGTGAAGAAGTTGAACCACTACACATTTTATTTCTAAGGCCTTGAATACTAGCAGCAGAAATCACATGTTTTTATAAGGTTGCAACGAAGTAGTAGAAGATGGTACAGAAATCGGTTGATTATTTGTACTTTGTTGTTGGTAATACATATATACTTGTTTGCATTCGGTGTGTATGTTATATGTAACTTCTTCTTTAGTTGGTTTGTGAGTTGATTCTTCGGTTGGGTCTATTGGAAGTACTTCTATACAATCATAAATCGTTCAACAAGTGTTTTACAACCGTCTACTTTAATAGTTGGATTTAATACAGCACCAACAATATAAATAGTGGGGATAGAATTTTTTTTTAAAATTTTTTAAACATCTTTTCAATAGATTATAAGTTGGTTTTTGCATATATTCATTAAGTAACAAAAATATTATAGCTATATAAAATAACATATTTGAAATAGTAGGATAATAAATACCGAAAAATTCTTTAGTAGCTTGATAAAATTTCTCTAAAAATCCATTAAGTTCTAAAAAAAATTCCCAATCATTATCTACAAGCATATCCCTTGAATTTTTATTATGGGCGTTAAATAATAAAGTAATAGGTTGTCTATAATCGTAAGCAACAAGTAGTTTCTCACACAGAGAATTTCATCTAGTCGAAACTTATTCTGGAATTTTTCTATAAGGTAATCCACAATCATGACAATTTTTTTTATACTCTTTGCGTCTTTGTATTTTTTTTACTTTTAAAAATAAAGTTTATAGTAAATTGTATTTTATCAAGAATGTTTTCAAAAAGTTTTAGGCCATCATTTACAACTAAGTTACAAATATGACACGCACATCTTATATGAAAATGATCAGAAAAAGATGGAGTTAATCTAAGTTTTAAAAGTTTTATAGCATAATCATTAGAAGAAACATTATCTAATGTAATAGTTATAAATTTATTAATTATTTCATAGTAATCACAAATTTCATTAATATTTTCTGCAATAAAACTTCCAGTGTGCCTATCATCTATATATATCTATATTCTAAAATACGTTTTCGCATAGACCAATTTTGATCTATCCAATGACATGTTACCGTTAAATAATCATTACTGTTAGTACTACGGCCTATGTCAGAAGTGATAGTCACTTTGCCATTAAAATGATACAGTACATAACGTAAATATTGTTGATATTCACTTGCAAATTTAAAAACATCACTTCTAACCGTTGATCTAGGAAAACCATTAAAAACAAGATTATATGTTTCTCGAATGTAATGAATAAAACCAGGAGAGGAAGGAAATGAAAAGGGCAAACCCTCCACTGTAATTAATTTTGCCATATTTTCCCTATCTTTGTTTTTATCATATTTAGGACCAAAAATTCCCTCTGTAATCGGGTTAATTTGACCATGTACTAGGTCGGGGACATTATGGGAACCTTGTCCCGACTCAGATGGCATTGGCACACCCAATTTTTAGCATGGTATTAATTCCACCTAGGTGTGTGCTCACCTTGTACATGTCAATAAACCTCCCGTCCTACCTTAACCTTTTTCGATTTTAAATCTATAAACATTTTTACAAATTTTATATCTAGCTAGGTGATTCTCTTGGTCCCTATAAAAAAAAAAAGTCATGCAAGTGATTTTAATTTTCGTTGTGTGGGACCTCGATTCATACTAGGGCGAATATGAGGCGTTGCAGTTATAGTTTCAGGTTGAAACTCAGTCTGAACCTGAGGTTGAGGTGCACTAGTGGGTGTTTCATCTATATTATCGTCTAACTTAAAGTCTAATTCATCTGCTTCATCATCTAATGGTATATCATTAAAAAAAGCAGTTTCATCAATATGACTGAAATCAATCAAATCATCGGGATTAAAAATAGAATTACTAGAAGAAGTACCATTACCCTTGTTATCCATACTAAAAGAAGCATCATTAACCTTACCCGTAATCATACATTTCAATCATTCCATTTTAATTATACAAATAAATAATTAAAGTAAATGAAAGTAAATGAGATAATTAAAATTAACAATAATAATTTAAAGAAAGAACGAATGTACCAAATGCCGACGTGTAATCGATGTTGAAAATTGAAACTTAGTTCGATGGATGATCCTCAAACTAGTTGTCAACTTCACTCTCAATTTTTTAACTTTGATATAGTATTTAATACTAACAGTAGGAAGATTTGTAGAATTGTAGAGATAAATTAAGAGATTAGAGAAATGATATATAGATTTATGAGAAAAATGAAGAGGAAAATGAGTTATTTATAGTTGAGAAATAGGATCAAAGTGTAAATATATTAATTTAGAGATTAAAAATAAATATTAAGGGGTAGGAAAATTTATGAGGCGGGGGGGACAAAAATTGCCATAATAACCGTTGCACAACGGTCAAAATTAAAATTTGACCGTTGTTGCAACGAATATTTTGCAAAGGGAGGGAGACGGGTGGGACGATCCAAGTCCCGTCTCGAGTTCGAACCCCGACACCAACAATTTTTTTTTAATGGGGATCGGGCCTACCCGACCCAATGGACAGCCCTACTAAAGACTA
The DNA here is from genome assembly GCA_034509755.1 of Anisodus tanguticus. Taxonomy (NCBI): domain Eukaryota; kingdom Viridiplantae; phylum Streptophyta; class Magnoliopsida; order Solanales; family Solanaceae; genus Anisodus; species Anisodus tanguticus. The sequence continues at coordinate 30,755,479 of CM067558.1, forward strand.
AAGAGTCCGAAACTAAGACGAAAGGTAAAATGTCATTATTAACGGACATAATTTCGACCACTAATAACCAGTGTAAAATGAAAACAATTAAAAATTATAAATACTACAAAAAAAAAACTATAACATCTCTTGACGGATAGCTCCTCCCAATGGAGGATCTGGAACTAATTCCTTTTCGAACGTGTGAGCAAATATTTTTCTTCTGGTTTCACCTAGTTAGAGATTTTCCAGCTCCAAAATCTTGGCTCATGACCCATCTGTTTAAGCTTCACTTCTTTCATCTGCCTGTGTATTCTCCATAGCTACTGTCACGCCAACTTCAGCTGGACGAATGACTCGGTCATGCAAGGTGTACCCCGACTGCAACAAGGAGGACAATCATGTCAGCTAGTCATTCGACTTCAATGAAAAGGGATGTCTAAAGTACATTCTAGATTTGCACTAATCAACAAGGACTAAGTGCATGAAGAATGAAATAGCAAAGAAAATACTAAGAATGCCGCACTGAGAAGAAATTCCTAAAGATATACCTTGAGACATACTGCTACCATGCCAGGAGCCTTTTTAGGATCTGGTACTTGAAATACTGCATTATGCTTATTTGGATCAAACTCTTCATTTGTAGGATCATATTTTCCAACACCAAATTTTTTGAACACCTGAAACGTAACGACGAGTTGTAAGCCAAAAGTAGCAACTGGGAAGATATAATGGAGACCTCCTAGCAACAATAAAGGTCTTTCAAGACATTAAAGAATCAACAAAAACATAGACCAGAAAGAAATAGGAAGGATTACAAATTTAACCCCCTGAATTTATTCAGTGCGCAACAGAAATACCCCTGAAGTTATTGAACTTACATTCCAATTGGAGCAACAGTAAGCATTCTACTGGGATTTTCTAATATCAAAAAATGTCTTCGAGATTCTTTTCCAGCTGCACGTGTATTATATTAGCAAACCCTCTTCCCTGCTTCGTCATTTCAGAAGCTAGTTGGGGCATTTAGCAGAAGTGAATGAGCAGCAATGAGTTCTTTTGCCAAGATATGTAGGATTTTACACGGCCTTGAAGGGTAATTTCTGGAACTAGCTTGTTGAAATTTCTAATTATAGCGTTTCCAGGAATTCACCCTAAAAGACCTAATTGCATATACTGTAGATTATGTTTGTTGAAAAGTTTAAGTACTTCATAGATGAATTCACAGCATACCAAGCAGTAAAAGAGGGACACACAAACCATGGACTATATTTAGGTGGATAAAGAGTGTACCTCGGCAAGCTGTTTATCAGTCATTTCAACACCTTCCAGAAGTGTTTTCAGAAGTGGCACAGCTCCAACTGTATCCTTAGATTCATCAATATTGGAGAAGCTCTCTTTTACAACAGAAGAAGCCCGACCCATATTATCAGCAACATCTAGAAGCGATTTAACAAAATTCTGCAGCAGCATTTATGCAAAAGATAACAGCAAATCACAAGTACAACGTATTATACTAACAAGTAAACGCATAACTATCTGACAAAGCATGTGCCAAGAAACACTAACTTGAATGGCAAACTTTTTGGAGTTTTCTGCTTCTCGTTTGGCTCTGTTCATGACATTCTCCATCTCTGCATAAGATCGAAGAGCTTTGTCCTTCATTTTCTGAAACTCATCATCTTTCATCTTTAGGAGCTCTTCCTTCTCAGCCACTAGTTTCACCAAGTCATCCCTAGAAATGTCCTCTGTATATAAATCAGAATCAGAATCAGAATCAGAATCAGAATCAGAATCAGAAAATACAGTTTGTTTAGCACGTCTTCTCCTTCGTTTGACATTTTCATTCTTGTTATCATGGGATTCCAAATCAGAACCTGATTCATCCTTCTCATCTTGAACCTGAGAATCAGCAGAAATTGAAGTTTCACAATTTCCAGTCACTTCTCCATTCTCTTTTGTGCTTCCTGGCTCACTTAGGGACTGAGATGTCTCTTTTTCGTTATGTTGGGGGGATGCAGAGGATGAAATTCCAAATCGTTTCAAGGAAGATTCATGGAATAGAGATACCTGATTCACCATTAGCAGAACCAGCAATAGTTAGGTGAACATAGAAATTGAACATTTCTTCTTTTGACAAGTACATAGTAACTTATACATAATTTCTCAAGTCATCAACTTAGTGGAACGTTGAGTTTACAGCTTGAGCAAGTTAAGAGATCTATAAAGTTATCTAAGCATTGTACAGTATTTTGATTACAGCAAAAAAAACAAGTTAGCTTCAAATTATGTTTGTCTGGATGTCCCTTTGAAACATCATCACAGAGCCAATCCAACTGATAAATATTCTACGACTGGTTTTCAACATAAGCCACTCCATACAAAACATCCCAGGAACAACCTCCAAATACTGAAAACTATCAGATAATGCAGAAAAAGATGGCTTATAGTGGTTTCTAAGATTAGGTAAGCTAGCAGTCAATTAAGGTACTCCGACAGCTTTTACATCCCCTGGCACCTTAAATCAAAGTTTCACTAACGGTTTCAATTGACAATTGGGTTTCTTTTGAACATCCTGTTTTGACAATATTCTGCTGAGATGGAGTGAAATAGGAAGACCACAGTTTGTTTCAGCTTTTTTCCTTCAGTGACGGGTCTCTGTTAGTGTCAGTCATGATTAGCGGTTCGAGTTCCTGCCGGGCTGTAGTATTTCTCTCTATACCAAAAAATATTGTATTTGCTGGCGGTTCTTTAATATTTTGTTGAAGGAAGTTGCTACCAAAGGTCCATTTCTCTTTCTTCTATGGTATTTCTATGCATATGACTCCCTCTGTTTCAATTTGTTTGTCAGATTTTGACTTGGCCTCCCAAGGTAGGAGGGGTAAGGTCAGCGTACACTCTACCCTCCCCAGACCCCAATTGTGGGATTACACTGGGTATGTTGTTGTTGGTTTTGTCTTGGCACGAAATTTTAGAAAGTAAAGAAGACTTTTGAATCTTGTGATCTTAAACATGCCACGTGGAAAGTTAATTGGAATCACAGAGTTGTCAAAAAGGGGAAGAGGCATTTTTTTGAAACGGACTAAAAAGGAAAGTAAAACAAACAAATTGAAACGGAGGGAGTATCATTTTTAAACATGATGTAAGCCCATGGCGAATCATTTCTAAGTTCTCAACATATTATGTGTTTAGATTTAAAATGGGCCTCGGTTGAGTTAGACATTTAGAAGGCTATACCTTTTTTTGAGTCCTACAAGCACAATATTTGGATTCATGTCTATCTGGGGTCACTTGGGTTTGCATATCGTCTAATTGGGTTATCAATCTTTTGTCACTCTTTCTTTTTAGCATTTCATTCGTATAACCTCAAAGGTTTAATAATCAAGTTTGTTTAAAGAGATTTTTCTAGTTTAATCACAGTTATAGGAATTGGTTTCTGGGATTGATATTGAGACACTGGATCTGTATCTGGTCCGTTCCGACTTCAAATTAGTCTTAGTTCTAGGGTGTTTTTTTTTTCTTGAGAAAGGTAACATAAAGTTCTAGGGTGGGTTTCAATTGTTTCAAATACCAAGGGCTCTGAAATACATCTTGGTTCTCTAGTTATTTGGGCTATGATATGTTTTACATCTTATCCACCCACTCTTCAGGTCATAGCACCAGTACTTGAACGCTTATACTTACTGCTCTACCCAGGTCACCTATTCTGGAATCAATTTGACAGTAGAACTCTTTAAGCGATGATCTTATCCGTATTATTTCTCGACGCAATACGAGATCCAATTTTGAAATCAATTCGACAATGGAACTCTTTAACAATGATCTTTATCTATGACATTTTCGAAACCTTAATTTCTTAGGAAGTTATGTAATTTCAGTATTGTTCTTCTTGTACTATGCTTGCAGAGTCAGTCTTCTAGAACTTCTCTCTATCTTCTTCCTACTCTAAGATGAAAAAAGAGGGCATGCACTAATTTTTCCTCAATGGTTTTTCCTGATAAAGAGAAAGAAACAGTTGACTGAAGATGATGTTTTTATGATAGAACTCGGAAAATAAAGAAAATAAAACTCGTTGCCATGATAGAACTCGGAAAATAACGAAAACGAGTAGGTTTACCAATCTCAGCTACTTGGTCCGATCTTAGGAACAAAAGAGGAAAGGAGGGATATTTCAACTCAGTAAAACCCCTTTCCTGTTCTCCCTTAAAATGCAGACTATGATAACACCAGTATAGCACTTGCAAAATATATTTTAATGTATATTCCTTTTGTCACTAATGCCAAATTAAGGAGGTGTGTGTCACCTTCTGTTTCTATTAAATTACACTTGTGCCATCCTCTTTGATCCTTCAACAAAAATGCATCATCACTTCTCTTTCCACAACCAGACTTGACCGCTTACTTTAAGATCAAGCACCCAGTGTCTACTGATTTTAAAAGTAGTTATAGAACTGCAACTTCTTTCCCCTAACTGGAATATTTACATGCTATAATAACGAAATACTATTCTTAAAGACATTTATAGCTGAAGGTAAAATGTTATGTCTATATTTTTACAAACCATTCCAGGCTATCGAGTATTCTAATACTTCAAAATGTTTCAAATAATTCAAGCCCAAACTTCAAAAAAAAAAAATCTTCCCATTTACCTGAACATCGTTTGGCAGAGTAACCCAATATCTTTTCTGGAGGGAGGATGGAGGTACTTAGTGGAATAACCAAGGTGCGCGCAAATTGAATAGACACCACCATCATAAACAGAAAAGGAACTTATCAAACTTGCAACTAAAGCAATTACTCCTTCCGTCAAAAATTTATGTGACACTCTTCCCTTTCTAGTCCGTTCCATAGAAATGACATCTTTTTATATTCAGTACTCCATCCGTCCATTTTTACTTGTCCTCTATACTAAAAATAGTTGTCCGTTTTAGTTGTCCAGTTTAGAATATCAAGAAATAATTTACCATATCATACCCCCTTATTATTAAATTATTGGGTTGAAAAGTTATTCCTTAGTGGTTGCACAATTTTTAAATATATTTTATTAATTTTAATCACTTAGTAATAATAACGAGTGATATAGTAAAATTGTCATTCAATTTATGATTTCTTAAGGGTATCAATACAGGACAAGTAAAATGGACGGAGGAAGTAACAATTTAATTTCAAACTTCCCATATTCCCCTTAATGAAATGATTTATAGCTATACAAATTTCTATTTCAAAAGTCTTCTTTTTCTCTCTTAATTCCTTGCCCAATTAAACAACTTCCCATAAATTGGGACGGAGAAGAGTACTATAAAACCAAAGTTGCCAACTTCATTAATAAAACACCAATATCATATCCTCGATAACGGTCCAAATAGATCCCTATGATACAGCTAAATTACAATTTTCTCCTTAAACCCTAGCAAAACCCTACACATAAAAAATCAACAAAAAGCAAATAACTTCAAAAGTATTCGGCACAAACAATCAAACCTTTTCTTTGAAGTCGCGAAGGGAATGGAACTGAGATACAATAATGGGAACGTGTTGTTGCTGTTGTTGTTCTCGAGAATATAGGATTAGCGAGCTACGGCACTGAGTTACAATGGCTCTTGGAAACCGTGATGAGATTCTACTGACCAACATATCTAAATTCAGTTTAGCTTAGATTTTTAGGAGAAAGAGAGGTAAATTTGCAATGGCGGTAGGACAGAAAATGGGAGGTGTGAGTGGCTTGTAGAGAAAGAAAGTTGTGAATTGTCGAAAAAACCCTTGTCTTGTTCGAGGGGATATTATGTTGCTCGTAAGAGGATGCCAGGGTTATATTTGTCAATTTGTGAAAAAAAGTTCTAACTTGGATCAAGTTGTTTTGTGAGTTTATATTGTGGAACCTTCCAGAAAGAGTGTGAGATGGAGAATCTAGAAACCTCCTTTCATGACTGCGATGGAACTCCTTTCAGGAAGGAAAGTGGTCGTGGTTTAATTAGTCAAAAGTTTGTCACTCGTTATATTATAGGGCTAGTTGTATTCGATTTACGGTTTGATTAAAAATCGAATCAAATAAAAAAATAAATTAAATTGATTAAATAAATTAATTATTATTTGGTTTTGATTTTACTAAAAACAAATCAAAGAAAAAATTGAATAGAATCGATAAATTATAGCATACACAAAATTTATAATTTCATATGTACAATATATTGATTTTTATAACTAATTTTAGATACTTTGTATAATTTTTTATTAAAAATTTATCCATCTCTAATAGACTAATAAATTTTACACTTTAAGCTCATTTCATAAAAGAAAGTCATGAATCTAAACTCATTAATTCAAAGAAATAACTATGAGATTTACCCATATCATTTTTTTTTGTATTTCTTATAAACTTTACTCACTTGATTGTTTATAGATCTTAAGACATTTTCCTAGTCTAAGAAAATTGTAGCCGCTGTTTACCCATAAAATGGTACAATTGAATTTGTATACGTGGTCAATGACACGTGGATCTCAAGTGACACGTTTGATAATAATTCTAGATAAAATACATATTGAGCAATAATAAAATAAAGAAAAACAATGATTAGTCTGAGCCTTGTGATAGCTTCTGAGCAGAGTTACGACAATTTGTATGTAAGCACAAAGATCAAGAGAATATGAGTCCTTATATTGTAATAACTAGAATGACATGCTTTACAATGGAACAATGTGTCCTATTTATGCACGAGCTACACGGGGACACATCCCACGAAATGTGATCTTATTAATACAGGAGAATGGATGTTGTAATAATTGGGCAATTAATGTCACGATAAATGTCATGAATGTTCTGTTGGAAGACGTACGACCGGTTTAGTAACGGTCTTCCATTGCAATCCAAATGGGTCCCCCGACTTTCTGCATTACCGGTACAAGCTATGTACCAGGTATGCATACAATGCTCCGATGCTGCTTGCGTTTAATCGGTAGTGCCTCAGGCTGACATGGACTTGACTCAGCACCATATTTCACGTGCCATACTATAATTCGCACATCTATCTTATACGAATTTGTCCTATACAGATAGCCCCCGCACTTTTCGAGCGCAAATATTGCACGCCTGGGAAGTGGATTTGAACCCTTGACCGAATGAACTTTATACCTCGGCAGGAAATTTAAAAAGTAATTATTACAAGACTTGCCAAATGTCACATCTATTCAATGCTTCTGAAACAACGGCAACTAAACCATTGCTCTGATCGACGTGAAATACAACAATGATGGTGCACATCTTTTCACCTTCAAACATTATATTTTATACCATAAATAGAAGGTCAAACCCCCCCACAAAAGGTAACTACAAACTTTACAACATCTATTTGCCTTTCTTTCTTCTTGACATTTTCTTCCACAATGTCATCCACTTCTCCTTCTCGTTCTTCTGAGAACAATGACAACTTTCCAAACCGTCGTCATGGGAAAGAACATATTTCCCCTACGACTCAGAAGATCGACTTACACTCCACTACTGTTGAAATCTTTCCTTCGAGTTTTGATTTCTCAAGATACCTCTGTGTTCAAAACAACTATGAACATGTCGAGAACTTTGAATCTAAGATAACTGCCAAGATTCTTCCTGACATTGTAGAAGATTGTGATTTTTTCTCCAGTTATCAGAACAGTTGATCCCGTCGACACCAACATGTTGAAGGATTTTCCATGACTTATACTTACCCATTCACCATTGGTTTCAAACTCTCCATCCCGAAGATTATCGAAGATATTTGTCATCGGTATAAGATCTGCTTGGGCTAAGTTGCTCCGCGGATTTGGAGATTGGTCTACTGCATACATATGTTAGCCAATAATGCCAATGCTCCATTCACTATCGATCACATTTTCCTCCTCTATTACCCTAGGGTTTTTCGAGGTGGAATTATCCATATATACCCCCGGGGAATCAATAGCCTCATTAATGCTGAAGAAGACTTTGACTGAGGTTGGTTAACCCGCTTTATTCTAATCAAGACTGATCAAATCCATCAACCTTCTTCAGATCCTTTCCCGAAAGAGTGGAATTCTTTATGTGAGTATTTTTTTTTACTGCAAACTTACTTGTTTGGCTTTGGAATAAAGGAAAATCCATTTCTTATGCAAATATTGAAACTTTTAGCCGCTTTAGTTAAGCCACACCTGATTGAAGGGATTTTTGAGTGAGTGGTTAGTCTTCTTCGTGCCTCCCCCGACATCACCCGATCAAGGAGGAGCATCACCTCTGAGTGGTGGAAGGGGAAATACAACGGTAAGTCTTAGCCCTAACTATCATTTTATATATATTTCACCCCTAGTTTCCCAGGGTTCTTTTTAATTCTATCTTCTCAATTCGTAGGGCTCTTGGTATGAAAATCTGCAGCATAGAAAGTGTCATCCCGTGCAACCGCCTTGTCCAACATTCTCAGATCCACTTTTAGCAATCGAAAGCGAAAAGCTCGAGATGAAGCTCTTGAGACCCCGGTGGAACTTGATTCTCGGGTGAGGAACCGCCACCGGCTCATGGAGTACTGGAAAGAGCTGCAAGCGGAAGCTAAAATAAGTGTTATTCAGATTGATGATGATGAGAAGATGATCAATGAAAACACCGGCCCGGGGAGTCCCTGACGAGATGCTCCGGAGGTGGAGATAATCGTTCCTCCTTATGACTCTTATAAACACAGCTCAATCCTTACTTCTGGTACTGAGGCCGATACATCTGTTTCTCCTTTGAAAATCCCCCAATGCTACTCTTGAGGCTTCCCTTACAGACTTGCTTTTGCAGGTAACACATTTTCCCCTGTAAATTGCTCCTAAGACGCTCAAGTCTCCTTGCCGGTCATAATTCCTTCATCCAGGTTCATGCCACTGCTCTCTCCACTACGGATTTGGCTAAGGAAATGGGCCTTTCTTGTGAGGAAAAGAAGTTGAAGGAGGAAATTCAACACCTTAGGGCAGAAGCTGAAGACCTTCGAGCTGATCTTAGAAACTAGAGCTTTCTTCAAGCCTCTTTCCGGCTGCATTTGCAGGATGATGTTGACTCTCTCCGAGGTCGAGAGAATTCCCTTAAGGTTTTAACCACTTCTTATATTACCTTTCAAGGGAGAACAACAAGGTGGGCAGCAGATTTAGCAGAAGCCCAAAAGCAACTAAACACCTCCGAGCACACCATCAACGAGCTCTAGACTAAATGGCAAAGATGGAAGCTTCAGAGAGATTTAACTATTCTAAAGAGTCGTATGGATACCCTTGAAGAGGCCAGGAAGCCGGGGATTGATATTCTTTCCAAACTACTTGACGCAAAAATTGACATCCACAATGCTGAGTCGTCGTTGGAAGCTCTACGAGGAAATAGAGAGGATTCGGATGCGGAAGCTTGTAATGATGGTGAACCCCCATTAACTTGTCTTTTTGTTTTTATTGGTAATACTCGAAACACTCCCGATGAACTATGGAGCGGGAAAACCGTAACCTTTCGTGCGGGTTTATTTTCAGTTTAGTTTTTATTACCGGGTCACTTTCGAGCTCGGTTAATATATTTTTTAACCGGATCAATTTCGGTCTGAAAAATATGAATGAAAACTTTTCCTTTTTTTAATTCTGCATAAGGTTTTCATCCTTTATCTATTTTCAAAAGCAAGTATTAGTTACAATTTTTTTTAGGTTTATAATTACTTTCTTTTGTGAAACGGAACCTCACTTTGAGGTTTACTTTACTGGAACATGCTAAGTTTGAAAGTTTTAAAACTTTCCGACAATCTTAATCTAGTTCCAAAGATGTATTTTTCTTTTCATCTTAAATTGGGGCTTCTAATGGCCTTCATAGTTAGGTCCGGACCTGACTTGGTTCCGGTCAACTTAAAACTCTGGTATTTCTTGTCCCGAGTCTTAACTTTTTTGTTAAGGTTTTAATAAGGTTTTTTTGTTAAGGTTTTAATAAGAGGGACCTTATTTTTAATGGTGCTGTAAAAGAGGACTTCTCATGTTCATTATGGCGCATAATTTTTGATATGTTTAAGATAACATACGTTTTGTGCTCGTGATGACAAATATTTATTAATCATAAAAAATGAAATTTTTATTGATTCATTTGACTTATAAATGTGAAGACAAGTGAAAGAATAATTCGGCTACCATTTAGCGTGGTCAGTCCGGTTACATATACTTTGAACTTTTATGCAGTCTCCAGCATCTAGGAAGTCTCCAATATCGGGTGCTTTCTTGAAGCGCAAAAATTTGCGTAAAATTTTCTTCGCTCCATTCTGGGTGTATATAACCCCTAGTGTTTGGGAGTTCATGCTATGAAGACTCGGACACTGGACAACTCTCCTCGGTAGTAAGACTATTAACATGTTTATTTTGTGATGATGACTCATTAAAAAACTTGCCGAAAAAAACCCTATAGGGACAAAAATCGGATGAAAGTAAAAAGAGTGCAGTGCATGTTTTGTCTCACTACACATAGTACTTCTTCAAATGGCTTACATTTGAATTGCTAGGAAGTTTATTTTCTTGTTGGTCGGTCAGCTGATAATCTCATTTATCGGCAATACCAGTGACAGTATATGTTCCTTTCCAATTTATGCCTAATTTTCCTACATTATGCTTCCAGGTACTCTGAGTTACCCTCCGGAGTACCAAGTACCCGAGTTTGAAGTGTCAGATATTTGTGCACCGATTGTAATAACACTCCATTCTTTATTTTTGAGCCACCATCCGAACGTATGCAAGGTCCCGACGCTCTTCGAGCAAATCCAGGTGCACAAATATTGATTTTGCATTTGATTTATCCTAAGCCCGTAGATATCTCAAGATGGGAGTTGCCACTTCTACCGGGATCAAGGCCTCTACACCGTAGACTAGGGGAAAAAGAATTTCTCCGGTACTTGGTTTTGCCGTGGTTCTATATGCTCATAATATTTCTGGTAGCATCGACATCTAGTTTCTTTTTGCAGCTTCCAGTTTCTTTTTCAAGTTCTGGATTATAGTCTTGTTTGTTGACTCTGCCTGACCATTCGCACTGGGATGATAGAGTGTAGAGGTGATGTGCTTGATGTTCAAGTCGTCTAGGAACTTCGTGACTTTGGCACCAATAAAAATCCAATAATTGTCACAAGCAACCTCTTTCGGGATGCCAAAATGACATATGATATATTTCCAAATGAAGTCCTTCACCTCTTTCTCCCAGATTTTTGTGTAAGTTGCAACTTCAACCCATTTAGAAAAATAACCAGTCATAAATATAATTTGACATACCTGTCTTGGTGCCGCTAGCAATCGTCCGACTATGTCCATCCCCCACTTTATGAACGACCACAGACACACTACCAGATGCAATTTCTCACTCAATCGATGTAACAGATGTACATGGCACTGACACTTATCGCATTTCTTTACAAACATTTTTGCATCTTCTTCGATCTGGGCCAATAATAACTGACCCTTATAAGCTTCCACATTAAGTATTCTTCTCTCGAATTATTTCCACAAATGTCTTCATGGACTTTCCGCATTACATAATAAACTCATCAAGACCTATGCACCGGGCTAGGGGACCATAAAAATACCTATGATAAATTTTTTGTCTATGACGCAGTATCGAGCATCTTTGGTCCTTAGAGATCTAGATATTTTTGGGTCCTCCGGGAGCTTTCCGTTCACGAGATAGTCCAAGAATTCATTTCTCCATTCCTAAGTTAAGATGATTGAATTTACCTCGTCATACCAGACGGGATCTAGTGCCGAATGCAACAGTTGAACAACCGACTTGATTTTGGAACCCTCGGCTTATGTGCTGGAACCTAAGTTTGCGAGTGCATCTGCCTCTATGTTTTCTTCCGTGGGGGGTATATGTACCACTGTCCATTCTTAAAAATGAGACAAAAGCTTCAGGGGATTTTCAAGGTATCTTGACATGCACTCTTATTTGGCTTTGAACACTCTGTGGATTTGGTTTACTACCAGCTGTGAGTCACACTTGACTTTAATGATTTGTGAGCCTATACCTCGGGCCAGTTCCAAACCTATAACCAAATCATACTCTGCTTCATTGTTGGTCAATGGAGTGCTATGTATTGCTTGCCTTAAAATTTCACCAATGGGAGTTCGTAATACCACTCCAAGACTGATCCCTTGACGTTAGAGGCACCATTAGTATAAAGTGTCCAGATCTCAGAGGTAGTCCCCGAGGCCAAGATAGCCTCATTTTTCGCCTATGGGGTTACTCCCAAACTGAAATCGGCCACAAAGTCTGCAAGGACTTGCGACTTTATCACAGTCCGGGGTCTATATTCAATATCAAACTCACTTAATTCTACCGCTCATTTAGCCAAGAGCCCTTAAAGTCCGGGCTTATCTAACACATTCTTAAGAGGGAATGTAGTTACAACGACAATTGAGTGACATTGACAATATGGTCGAAGCTTTCGCGATGACATTACTAAGGGAAAATCCAATCTTTCGAGTAAAGGATATCGGGTCTCGGCCTCTGACATTACTCTGCTTACGTAATAGACAGGAAATTGTGTACCTTTTTCCTCCCGTACCAGAATTTCACTTACTGTTACCTCAGAGACTGCCAGATATATATGTAGCTGCTGACATTTGGGCGTCTATACAAAGTCGTTGTTATTCTTTAAAAGTTAAAAGAACTTGTGATATTTTTTCGACTACCGGGAGATAAACCTACTTAAGGCCACCACTCGCCCGTTCAGTCGTTGCACAACTTTTACATCTTCAAGCATGTCTCTTATATCTTCAATATCCCTTATTTTATCAGGGTTTATCTCGATCTCCCTCTGGGAAATCAAGAAACCCAAAAATTTCCCGAAGCCCACCCCAAAAGCACACTTCTCAGGGTTTAGCTTCATATTATATTTCCTCAGCACCTCAAAGGTTTCCTGCAAATGACTTAAATGGTCCTCTGCACGAAAACTCTTAACAACCATATCATCTATATATACTTCCATTGTTTTTCCAATTTGTTTTTTTAAATATTTTATTTACTAACCTTTGATAAGTAACCCCGATATTTTTAGTCCAAAAGGCATAACATTATAACAATAGGTGCCTAAAGTGGTTAAAAATGATATTTTTTCTTCGTCTTTCGGGTGCATTCTTATTTGGATATACCCAGAATACGCATCGAGAAAACTCATGATCTCATGTCCGGCCGTAGCATCGATTATTTGATCTATGTTCGGTAGCAGAAATGAGTCTTTAGGACATGCTTTATTCAAATCTTTATAATCAATGCACATTCTAAATTTGTTTCCCTTTTTAGGTATTATGACTACGTTTGCTAACCAGTCCAGATATTTTACTTTCCGAATTGATCATATATTGAGTAATTTAGCTACCCTTTCTTTAATAAACCTGTTGCGAAGTTCGGCAATCGTCCATTTTTTCTGCTGCACTGGAGGGAAACTGAGATCCAGGCCCAACTTATGAGTTTTGACTTCTGGAGGGATGCCTGTCATATCTTCATGAGAGTATGTAAAGAAATCAGCGTTAGATATAAGATATTTAAGAATTAAACTCTTGAGCTTGGGGGTTAGACCAGTGCCTAGGTATACCTTCATGTCGGGATTTTCCAGGTGTAGTGCAATCTGCTCAAGTTCCTCTACCGTGGACTTGGTAGCATATGAATCATCCAGTACCTGAAAGTACCTTGGCACTTGGTACCGATCCAAAAACTTCTCATCCAGATAGGTTGATTCTGTTTCTACAGGTTAAACCCGGTGAACATCTTCTGGTGCCGGCTTCGCTTCCTGTAATTGCTATTTAGGGCATGTCACCACCTCTGGCTCTTCTATGGCGTACATTTCCCTGGCAGGCGGCTGCTCACCTCAGATTTTTTGAATCCCTTCTGATGTAAGAAATTTAACCAGTAAGTACAGTGTTGACAGGACAACCTTCATATCATGTATCCAAGGTCTTCTAAATATGGCATTATATTTCATATCACCATCAATGATATATAATTTTGTTATCTTAATGACTCTCATCGCATCCACCGGTAGATCCACTTAGATTTTTGTGGTTTCGCTTGATATATTAAAACCTGAGAGGGTTCTGGCCGCCGGAATTATCTTGTCCCCCATATTCATTTCCTCTACCACTTTTAACTGGATTATATTAGTTGAGCTCCTAGGATCGATCAGAATTATCTTCACATGGAAGTATTCAATAGGTACCGTGACCACCAGTGCATTGTTATGAGAGAAGATTACACCGGCAATGTCTTCTTCAAACATGATAGTATGTTTGTCAGGTATCTCCCGGAATCTCTTCTCCCGGGTTACGGAGATTTTTGTCTTTTTGGCCGCAGTAAATGATGTAACGGCAATCATTGACCTACCATAGATCATGTTTATAATATGGGATGGTGTAGCGGAATTTGATTTACCTTTGACTGGATGTCCCCGCTCATAATTGTTGCGAGCTCTCTCGCTCAAATACTCTCAGAGGTGGCCCCTGCTTAGCATTCCTGCCACCTCTTATCGTAGATGACTGCAATCCGCAGTTTTATGTATGTGAGTGCCATGGAAATCGCACTAGACGGACTGGTCTCTTTTGCTAGGATCGAATTGCAAATTATTTCGGTGGTCGGGACACCGGATGAGTTCTCAGTACCGCCACCATTTTATCTTCATCAATGTTGAAGTTATACTCGGATAACTTTGGGTACCGGACACCCTTAGACGAGTTACCGTTATCGGAATTCATCAATCCTTGATTGTTTCATTGGGGACCTCTTTTGTTATTCAATTGAAAAAGATTTGGGTACCCGACACCCTTAGACGAGTTGAAAAAGATTTTTTGAGGAATTCCGGTCGACTCCGTATCCTTTGTCAAACTTCCCAAAGATACTTCCAGACTTAGATCCAAGCATATCATCCTCAATCCGAATCTTGGATTCATATCGATTGTGCACATCTTCCCAAATTCTAGCCTGGAATTCTAAGAGATTTTCCTTGAGCTTTCGAGAGGCGTCTGAACTTGTAGGGTTCAAACCCTTTGTGAAAGCCTCTGCAGCCCATTCGTCCGGGACTGCGGGTAAAAATAGCTGCTCCTTATGGAATCGTGTAACGATGTCCCTAAGGAGTTATGTTTCTCCCTGCGCAATGCGAAAGATATCCGCCTTGCTTGTCTTTACCTTTTGAGCCCCAGCATGAGCTTTGATGAACATATCGGCGAGCTGGGCGAACGATCCGATCGAGTGCTCAGGGAGTTGTAAGTACCATGTCAAAGTTTCCTTAACAAGTGTTTTAGCAAACTCTTGATCAGAAGATTCTATTTCGTGTTCCCTTATATCATATCCTTTTACAACCGTAGTATATGCCATAATGTGCTCATGTGGATCAGTAGTTCCATTATATTTGGCCACAAAAGGCATTTTGAACCTTTTGGGGATCATTTCAGGCACAACTTCTAGCTTATATGCCAATTGAATATATTTCTTCGCGTCTGGACCGTCGATCATAGGAGGGCCCCCTAGTATTTGACTGAACCAATGCCGGAACTTCATGGCAGTTTTCTCCGCCTTCTCTGCATTACTGTCGAATTTATTAGTCATCTTTTTCATGAACTTCAAGACCTTTTCCTGCAATGAATTTTGAGGGGCGGCTTCACTTTCTGAACTATCATTTCTTGATCTACCCTGGTCATTACCGATTTTTCCATTAGCATTTGGTGGAGGCATCGATTCATCTGTTGGAGTACTGCCAGCATTCTTGGACATATACTCCGCTTGAAATCGCATCAGACGCTCCAATTTCTCACTCATAGCAGCATTCTGCGCCTTAAAATTCTGTATAGCTTCTTCAGGTGTTTCGTTAGTTGGAACATCCTTATGTCGAGTATGCCCGCCTCCAGAAGTGGTTCCATCCGCAAACATCAGGTCCTCTGGTACCATAGTTTCTATTGGTAAACCATCCGATCCTAGCGTAACGTTGCTTGTATTTTCCCTGATATTGCGACTGCTTTCGTGTTCTCCTATTCCTATCATCTGTTTGATCTGAACAAAAAATAAGACTTGAGAAAATTAGGTTAGTAGAGGGGTCACTTGTGACACCATAATTGTCCAGGCCCCACAGTGGGCGCCAAACTATTTACCCGTGAAATGGTACAATTGAATTTGTATACGTGGTCAATGACACGTGAATCTCAAGTGACACATTTGATAATAATTCTAGATAAAATACACTGTAATTGAGCAATAATAAAATAAAGAAAAGCAATGATTAGCCTAAGCGTTGTGATAGCTTCTGAGCAGAGTTATGATAATTTGTATGTAAGCACAAAGATCAAGAAAATATGAGTCAGTATATTGTAATAACTAGAATGTCATGCTTTACAATGGAACAATGTGTCCTATTTATGCATGAGCTACATGAGTACATATCCCACGACATGTGCTCTCATTAATACAGGAAAATGAATGTTGTAATAATTGAGCAATTAGTGTCAAAGTAAATGCCATTAATGTTTTGTTGGAAGACGTACGACCGGTTTAGTAATGGTCGTCTGTTGCAATCCAAATGGATCCCCTGACTTTCTGCATTACTAGTACCAACTATGTACCAGCTATGCGTACAACACTCTCGGTGCTGCTTGCATTTAATCGGTAGTGCCTCAGGCTAACATGAATTTGACTCAGCACCATATTCCATGTGTCATACTATAATTCGCACAACTGTCTTATACGAATTTTGCTCTATACAGCCGCCAAAATAAAAAGTTAATAACGGATTATAAGTCAAAAAATGTGAAAAAAATCTTTTCTAATTGGAAGATAAATCATGAAAGCGAATACAATTAGGTTTCATAAAAATTGAACTAAATCGAACCAAACTGACAACAACCAAACCGATGGATATGGTTTTGTTTGGTTTTAATAATTAAAAAACTGACTTAATTGATTTATTTTTAATTCTAACAAAAAATCGACCCCAACCGACCCATTAACACCCCTAGTTGTATCCATGCCGTTAACAAACTTATCACATTTACTCCTCAATTGAATGAAATTCCCAAATCAACCTAAAATATCATAATTTTCTAAAATAACCAACTCCTCTCTTTTAATCCAACCCGACCCGATCCACCTAATTAATTTAACCCATACGAAATAACCCCCAAATGTAATCACCCCAATCCATTCTTTCTTATCTTCTATTCTCTTTCCATTAGGGTTGTGATTTCAATTTTTCCATTATTGAATACTTATTTATTGGTTAGATTCAAAAGGAAGGGTGTTTTGGTTTAGTGGTGGAAATTTGAGGCTCAATTTTTGCATTTTGATGGCGCTAAAAGAGAAGGCAACCACGCCATGCCTGCAAAATCACCCGTTGCATACACAATAGGAGAATTGTCAGGCCAAGATACATGTCAAATTGTCTTAATGCCATATTTTCCCAACCCAGATACCATCACTGCCTCTCTAATTACTCACTTAGAAAGAAGAACATTGAGATCTTGATTGATTTTTAAAATTTATGGTGTAAAATATATTAGATATTTTTTTGGTTGCAAGACATTGTTGGAAATTTGCTTTTGGCGGGGAGATGCGTCCACCCATCTTTGATGAATTAAACACTAGTGTTCCGTATGTTGGAGGCTTTGTCTCTTCACACATGCATAATCTACGAAGTGAGTAAATGAGTAAAGACACTCATATACACAAGATATACACAATAGAGACACACTATATACACAGAGACAAAACATAAGAGTAAACAAAAACTCTTCCTTCATTTTCCATATCTTCAGCAAGTCGATTCATATTTGTTTTCTTCGTCAGGCTCAACCTATTGGCTTTGTAGTGTTGAGATTAAAGTGTTATTTTATCTTGGGAGACTATTGCCCGCTAACGTAAAAGCATATATATAGGGCAATCTTGTCTTAAGGACAGAGGGCAATCACTCAACTCAACACACAACGTTGTAACCATCCAGATTTAGTTGTTTCTTGATTTCAGGTTATCAAGATTCAAGGCATAACAAGCTTGCGGCAGTTTTGAAGATTGACCATTTATTTATCCTTTCGAACACTTGTAATATTTATTTACTTCCCGTACTGCTTTAGAATAGAGTACCCAACAATTTAAGACAAGATCGTATTAGTGTTTGAAAGATGTCGGTCGAAAGTTGTGTGACCAAATCTGGATATGGCTGTGGTTTTCTGCTTGAAGACAATGATGATGATTTTGTTGAAGTTCAACATGTTCATTATGTCAACGCTCCCGAGAGTGGTGGGAACAAGCGCTCACGAGAGGATGAGGATGTCAACTGAGACAAGAGGAGAATGCTGAAGATGTGGTTCTATCTTGCAGCAGAAGGCCTATATCTATCCCAGACAAAGGATCCGAATTAAGGTAAGGAGGAAATGGACACTCAGTCCGATGAAGTGACTGAAGTGGGCCAGAATCCGAAATTGGGATAAGTTATTTTCTTCCTTGTCAAGAATAAAGATTAAATGATGTCTAATTAAAAATGGCTTAAAGTAAGGAGGACTATGAAAATGTTTTCACAAAATAATTTATATTCCTTACGCTTTAAAATCAGAAGTTTAATCTCTTCTTCTTTCCCGTTTAAAGATTGGACTTTGTAAACGACTTAAAAAGATCCGTTCTTTTAAGTGTAATTATTAAAAGTGTGTAAAGTATGTTCGCACATACGATGGAGAAAGATCCACTAATTGTGCGAAAACTGTTACCACTCTTAAGTAATCGCCAAGAATTGTCTGGGCACCAATCATAACGGAAGAAGTTTAAAAGCTAAAGACGTTGAGCCTGTCTCACTATTTGGCAGAAGATCCTTCATATGATGATATTGGACATTCAGTCATACAAAGCTTCCGGGCGACTGGAGTGGGCCAAAATTCCTTTGATATGATGATATTGGACACTCAGTCATACAAAGCCTCCAGGCGACTGGAGTGGGGCCAGAATTCATTTCATAGGAAAAGTAATGGACAACTAGTGTGGTGGGCCAGAGTTTCCATGTCTTAAATGATCTGAAGGCCTAAAGAAAGGCAGAAAAGAAATTGGACACTCAGTCTGCCAAAGCAACTGGAGTGGGCCAGAGTATCCAGATCACATATGATCCGGTTATGCCCTAACCACGGGCAAGAGGTTGTTCATGTGAAGCAACGCCATCTCTAAAGTAGAAGGGGTTGGAGAAGTTGTCCTCAATAGGACTTCAGGGAATAAGTCACTCTAAGATGAGGTGATACATGTCCCAAACTTAGTTTAAAGGACGCTGTTGGTCAAGCTGGTTTGAGACTAGTCCAACAGGTCTGTAATAACTAAGAATGTTACAGTATGTCTGTAGCCAAATGAATGATATATTTGTAATCCGTGCATCTATACCATCATAGATTAAGACACGTTAAATAGCAAATCATTCAAAAGCTAACGATGTTGAGATTGTTGCCTTCTGTCGACATAAACCCTCAAAATAAATGTGAGGTAGGCGAAGAGGCAAAATCACCTTTCCAAATTCTGTCAAAGGAATAGCGAAAGAAGCACCGCTCCTCTAGAACTTAGTCACACCTACTTGGGTGATTTGAAGTTTATACAAAATAGAGGGGGAGACAAGTACTTTGTGACCTTCATTGATGATGGTATAATGTATTGCATCCTTTGTTTGTTGAAAAGCAAAGATGAAGTTGTTGAAGCGGATAAGCGCTACAAAGCAGAAGTTGAAAATCAACTAAGCATACGAATTGAGGAATTCGTAGTGATAGAGGGGGAGAATGTGAAACATCGTTCATCAAACGACTGCTCATTACTCACCTCAGTCTAACGGTGTTAGCCAAGCGCAAAGCCCTACTCCCAAATTATGTGGGGCAAGACGATCCTTACCGCTAATGCGATTCTCAACAGAAATACGCATAAGGATAAGGGTAACCCTCCGTGTGAGATATGGAAAAGATCTCACATACAAATGTTGTGATGTGAGGTGGTTTCATACCTAAGACTGTAGATTGCATATCCACTAGATCTGCAAATAACAGTAATTCTTATCACCTCTTGACGTCAAAGAATGCTGAATTCTTTGAAGATAACTTTCCTTGAAAAAAGGAAAAATGAGTAATTGCTCAAGGTTAACAAGAATCCGCGAGGGCCTGACTGTCCGGAACTAGACGTTCCGTATCTACAGGACTCGAAAGTTGCTGGCTATCCGGAACTTAATATTCCAGATCTACAGAACTCAGGGATTCTAGATGTTGAACCGAGACGGAGCAAAGAAGGGGACAAAGACTTGTTCCAGTCCTTCTAGCTTGTATGGTTGAGAACGAACTATGGACAATTGACAAATAATTGTCATCTCCAGAAGCGCAGCTTTGGAAAGAAGCTACAAAGATAGAAATAGATTCCATCATATAGAACCATACTTGTGTAATAGTTGATCTTCCTTCGGGAAAAGAACCGTTGGGTTGTAAAATGTGCTCCCATGTGAGTAGCTTAACATCCAGGGCCATTGCAGTCTTGCATGGCATAGATGTTGAAACAGTCTTCCCAACTGGAGAGTTGGAAGAAGAGGATCAAAGTTGGTTTGCTGGACTGTTGGGCTTCTTCCTGAACTTTCATTTTGGTCCTGGAAGTTTCAGATAAAATAGAAACAATGAATCTGACCACAGAAACATTGACTCTGAAGTTAGATAGCCAACAGTTGGAAAACCAACAGTCTGAGAGTGAAAATCATATTGAAACAAAGTCTCGATATGAAAGATATGGGTATCACAGATGACATTTTAGGAATTGGATTTCTAAGACATCTAACGGACTGGTCGATAGTTGACAATCTCGTTGAAGCCACCAATGGATATGAATCATATAATTGATTAAAATTATGGTGCACCCATAGACAAGGAGCGATATGCACAGGTCACTTGTAGTTCAATGTATTGTACACACTACAATCGACCTGGTATCGGCCTACAAAGCAGATCAGTTGAACAAAGGTTCACTGATGATTTTAATACATGATCGATAGAAGGCGTTAAGTCGGATATGACGATATCTGAATTATTCGCTTATCTACGAATTATAGTATTCTGGATATCCAGCGGTTCTGGGAGAACACAATGATGCAAATTGGACATCAGATATGAAGAACACCAATTCCACAAGTAAATGTGTATGGTGGGTCTTGGAAAATCCTCTAAGCAAACTTGCATCGGCCGATTCATGATGGAATCAGAGTTTATCGCTTTATACAAAGCATGAAAGAAGTTGAGTAACTTCATGACTCCTTAAAGGACGTCCCTTATTGGGAGAAACCCGTGCCTTCAGCAGTTCTACACTGTGGCTAGCCGGTCGGCTTCTGGAAGGACACGGATGACGGCGTCTGGACATATCTGTCGGGATGCGTCGGGAGACATAAGACCGTATGGCAGTTGATCATCACGGGTGTCACTTCCTTACTAACTAAGGGACTACCCAGAGATCAAGTGTTCTGCCTGTCTAGGGGAATGGGCTTAAAATCCAAACAATACGAACCATTGCGGTGGTAACCTACCCATACTGATTGGAGATCCCAAGAATTTGGTTCAATGGGAAAACTAAGCTGCAAAAGGTTCAGTTGAGCGCTTCGGTGGAAGCAAGAAGCACTTCGGATGATGATTTTTGTACGGAAACATGAATCCAAAGATGTTCCCGCGATAGACATTAACGTGCTACCTGCATGGTGGGTAAATGTTAAGCTTCCAAACCTTTAAACGATCCTCAAACAGTTGAGATTAAGGTTGGGAAACTCTTAATGATTCCTAACACTTATGAAGTGGGGTATAACATGATACCCTGTAGGAGATCACTTATTTAAGTGCGAGGATGACCGCCTCAAAAGAACACACTTAAGAATCCAAGTGTGTCCACGGCCACAACGGACAAAAACGTAAGAAGGAAAATGAATAAGAAGAGTTATTGTGTTGATATCATTGTCTTGGCTTACACTAAACACTGACGGTTCAAGACATCACGTTCACCGCGCAGTAAGTAAGTTCGATGGTATTCAACTAGGAAGGTTCAAAGCGAAAGCTACCTCTCCTGATGCAATATCTTTTCGCTGAAAGATTGCTGAAAGTAGGCACCTTGTGTGTGCGCCAAAATCTCTCTTTCATAGAGGGGATTGTTGGAAATTTGCCTTTGGTGGAGAGATGCGTCCACCCATCTTTGATGAATTAAACACTAGTATTCCGCATGTTGGAGGCTTTGTCTCTTCACACATGTATAATCTACTAAGTGAGTAGATGACCGTAGGGCCAAGAATCGTCAAATTTCGTTGAGAAATGAAAGAGATATTGGTCCACAAAGTAAGGTGTTTGAGGCATGGAAATATGGTGTGGGACAAATCTACCACATCGGTGGGAAAATGAAGAATTGCTCTCTTTATAAGTCTCTAAAGTGGTAAAGGGTTTGGGACCCCAAGGGGTATCCCATGTGTTTAAAGGAGGGAGGACCTAGATGTGCTTGGGTTCAAGGCTAAGCTCACACGCGCGCCGCTGCCGTTCGTCCGTCCTGTCCGATCTCGGGTCACGGGCTGTGGGGACTTTCTGATATTATCTTTTTGGACCCCAAATTACTTAATATTTACAGTTTGGTCCCTAGAGTTTCTGGAAAGTTGATTTTGGGAAAGACGGAAGGCAGAAACTTTCTGCCTACCGTTTGGACTAATTTTTGGAGCATTAACCAGCCATTACTTGGCTGTTAACCCCTCCATAAACAGCCCTTCTTCATGACCATAAATCAGCCTCTCTAAATGGCCATTAACAACCTCTTTAATGCCATTAACAGCCCTCCTAATGACTATTTACAATCATGTTTTGGGCAGTTGAACAACCCTCTCGTGATGCTATATATTGAGCTATTTTGGCTCAATTGTGGAGACACATATAGTGACATAAAATAGCACAAACAGACACGAAAAACACTACACAAAACAGTGACGAAAAACTGCAAAACAATGTTGAAAAACAGTGAGTAAAGACACTCATATACACAAGATATACACAACAGAGACACACTATATACATAGAGACAAAACAGAAGAGTAAACAAAAACTCTTCCTTCATTTTCCATATCTTCAGCAAGTCGATTCATATTTGTTTTCTTCGTCAGGCTGAACCTATTGGCTTTGTAGCATTGAGATTAAAGTGTTGTTTTATATTGGGAGACTATTGCCCGCTAACGTAAAAGCATATATACGGGGCAATCTTGTCTTAAGGACAGAGGGCAATCACTCGACTCAACACACAACGTTGTAACCATCCAGATTTAGTTGTTTCTTGATTTCAGGTTATCAAGATTGAAGACACAACAAGCTTGCGGCAGTTTTGAAGATTGGCCATTTATTTATCATTTCGAACACTTGTAATATTTATTTACTTCCCATACTGCTTTACAATAGAGTACCCAACAAACATTTCATTAGGGGTAAAATGAGAGTGTGAAGTTAGATAATTTCTAAATATATAAACATGTTTTTTTTACGAGTCTGACTAAAAAGAAATTTGAGCTATATTAATTGGGATTATAATTAATGGCTTAGGACGCTTTCTTGAAAATGATCATATTATCTTGTCAACTTCAAAATGAGATATTTGCATTATTTGTGTAACGGTAGAAATATATATGTATCATTTTTTAAATGAGGAGTATATCTGCTTTAAATCACAAAGTTCAGGGATATATTTGCCCTTTTCCCCATAAAAACATGAAGATTAAGAGTAACTCAAATAATGAGTCATAATATTACATAATTTCTAATTGAGAACATTGTGAGGATGTGTAACACCTTGAATCTTATAAATTTATTACGTTCATTTAATTGATCTTATTTTTGTAGTAATTTTTTTTTATCACTTTTCTTGAATTTAATTTTGTTTGAAAAAAATGACTTGACATATCTTGAATTGAATACCATTTAGTTTTGACCCATTTGCAAAAGGGGCACTAACTTTCTACCCATCTAAGATAAGCCCTTTAGTTGCAAAACTCATTTTTATCTTTCTTAAGTAACTTTTTTCTTCTTTTCTTGCCCTCCATTGAAGATAGCTCAATTCAGATAAGTGTCATCCTCCAATTATCATCAAGATCATAATTTAATTGCATAAAATTCTAGTTTTCATATTTTAAATATATGTTGGAATGTTGCCATCAAGAATCAAGACCGGTTAGCCTTATTTTGAAAATTTTAAGTTTTGAAATTGAGAAGAAGTTCCCTCAAACTCGTGGTAAGCTTGTTATTCAACATATTTTGATGAAATGTTTGGGTTTTCGTTAGAGATTCTGAAATCTTAAAAATATGAAATTTGAACTCGTTTTTGAGCTGGCAGCAGTTAGTAATTTGATCATAACTTTTTTACCTATAATTCGGTATTAGGTAGTTCAAAAGGCTGTATAAAGATAATAGAATTACCCACAATTTTCATGCTTTACAAAAATCTTAATTCCTTTGTTTACTGTGTCAAAAAGGGTGCACTACAGGGAAGAGCTGCTGCGACCCATTTAGCCCCTTGTTTTATTCTTCATGATTTAACTTCTATATCTTTCAACTCCAAACCTTAAGTGGGTATTGAATTACGTATTAAGGTACAAGAGGCACTTGTACAAGCTAAGGAGGTCGACATAATTGCTTGATCGTTGCTTTGAGAATTTATAACTTCTTTGATGTTTGTTTGAGCTTTGGAAACACTAAAGCTGCAAGGTTTGCACATAAACTTAAAACTTACATTTAATTTGCTTGGTGTATTTTGAGTATCTTAAGATTTGGTAAAACTTGTCCTTTAGTTTGTTATCCTATTCGGTTGTTATTCGGTTGTTGCTGAAGGGGAGCCTTGATGTAACCGGTAAAGTTCCTACCATGTAACCAGGAGGTTATGAGTCCGAACTGTGAAAACAACATTTTATAAAAATGCAGGATAAAACTACGTACAATAGACCTTTGTGGTCTGATCTTTCTCGAAACTTGTGTATAACGGGAGCTTAGTGCACCAGACTGCTATTTTTTATTCCGCTGTTACTAGTTAGTGCCTTATTTCGCTATGTTTAATTGAGAATGAATATTTTGAGTTACTTGAGAATTTGAATACATTTGATATCATGTGAAACACTTTTATAAGACAAAGCTAACTCGCCCACATATACAGATTTCTTGAGCATTATTCTATTTTATTTTTTTTGATAATCCAGGTTTCCAGGCTTGCGCCTGACTACTTCACTGGTATTACCCAGACGTCCTGGAGGTAATAGCACCGGTCCTTCAACACTATTACCAGGTAAATCGCGGGATGTGCTCCGGTGGCCAGTTTTTCTGGGAGCGTACAACTGATCAATGAGACAAGGTCAAATTCCCCAACATGCAGAGTTTCTTCGTGCTTGCGGGGAATCGAACCCACGCTGTCCCATGCCAGAGCGCCTTATAGCGCCCAGGCTTTGCCACTAGACTATGCCCCGGAGGACAGCATTATTCTATTCTTGTTGGGACTTTGTCCTTGTGATAGTGACATTGTCACTTATATTGACATACCTCATGGTATTGTTAGGATCTTGCCCATCTTGACTTTGAATTTATATTTTATCTTGATTATGGACTTTTGTCCATTTTAAAGATGAGTGAAAAGCTACTTTGAACATGGATCTTGAATCTCTTGATTATTGGATGACGACCCCTTTTAATTTAGGACTTTGGTCCTTCTTGGTGTTTGATATGTTTAATGTGATGGCATGACGTATGTGTTGGGTGAAATTAACTAATTGAATGACTTTCTTGAATTAGCTTTGGAAGCTTTCTTGAGATATGACTATTGTTATTCGGAATTTCTTCTTGATTTAGTGTTTGATTCTCTTGAAACATCGTAAATAGCTTACTTTGACAAGCTTATTTCTTGAATTTATTAATTTTCCTCATTTTTGATACATAGCTTACTGTTAACACTCAAAAATACTTTTAGTGTTTAGCCGAATCAAGTGGAAACCGAAGTGAAAATCTCAAAATGAGCAGGCAACAGAGTTCTAAGCCGATAACCGAACTGACTCGTAGCCGAATCTATTAGTCCTAGCCCTCGGCTAGAAAAGTTCCACCGGCTATTTCAGTAACCTGGCCGAATCATAGATCCGAGGAATGACTGGGACCCACACATATTTGAATGCCTCGAAGACCAAGTCAAAGCACCTTCTAGACCCCAAGAAATGGAAACAAATCGTCAACAACTAGAAGGAGGTGCCTTCGGTCGTGCGAGAGGAAATCAAGGAGCAAAAACCGGCACCACCTCCTCATAGTTAGCTAGTGGATTTAGTGGCTAACATAGGAGGATCACGTTTTATTTCTTATAGTATAAATGTAAGATCACTTGTACAGAATAAACACAACACAATCAATCAAAAATCTAATTTTTACATATCTTCATTCTATCTTTATCGCCTTTATTGCTCTCTAGTTGTATCTATGTTTCTTACCACTTAAGTTTACTCAATCACCATCCTAACGCTTTCTGGAGTAGTTGGGGAACCCATTGCTGGAAGTTAGAGTTTCGCTTTTGGCCCAAATCACTTAGTTAAGGAATCAATTTGTCATCCGATTTCATCAGCCGATAAAACGACAAACATTTCGGAGGGAAACAAATTTGGCACGCCCAGTGGGACCATAGATGATCTCATAGCGAAGTTTGATTCTCCAGGTCAGGATCACACTTGGCGTATGCGCCTAAGGTCTGGTAAGAAAATGAACCCAGAGTCCAGTCCACATCCTAAACAAAATCCTCCCAGAAGGAACAACGAGCCACCATCTTCTTCGAGTATGCCTACATTGGTTGATACCCCTTCATTTCCTCCATCAACCCAAGCTGTGGGTGAACTTAGTCAACCTGAAGATCCAACTGTTATGACTACGTCTTTCATTAGACAACAAATTGATTTAGGCATCCACGACATTATGTATCAGGTTTCCAAACAATTGGCTGACATTTTCAAACCAATGTTGCATAATGAGGTTCAGAAGCGAAAGAATTGGAAGCCAATCGACTGCATCCAGGAGAAAGTTCGTCTAGTTCTGCCATCCCTCTGACGAGTGGCGCTGTGCAACATGAAACTGTGACTCCAGGCGTTGTTCCTCAACCGAATGTATATCAGTCAGTACCTACTCAGGTACAACCGATAGCACACCTAGGAGCACAAGCCCAATCACTTGGTAACCAGTCTACTGTATGGTTGCCACCAAATGCTAGGGGGCAAACTGTGCCACTCGACCAAGCCGACCAAGCGAATCTGCAGTATGGACAGATCAATATGGCTCGAAGACCAGTTCAGGCATTCGGACACCTTGGTTTGCCTCCCATTATGCCGTACGTTTATGCAAACGACCCTACGGTACAGACGACCAATGCTGGCCAGCCGAATTAGTAGCCGATGGCCTCTAGCTATGACCCTGCTAGGCTATCTGGTGATGCTGTCTACAGCGGGACACCATTCTAGCAGTCACAACCGGTACCTAGTCCATACCATCCAGGAAGCGCAAACTTTCTAAGAACGGCTGATGTCCGAGGAGAGCAGACATGGAACACTGTTCCACCTTATCCTCAAGTTCCGTCGGCTGTTCCAGGAGCTCTGGTTGCAGGCTTTGGTGGATATACCAAACAACAGCAATGGGGATATACCCCACCAGTTGGTAATGGCCAGTAGAATACCTATAACTTTCAAAACCCTGTCCAATAAGGGGCAGAATGGAGACCTCTAGTTCAGAACGCCTACCAGACGGTTCCAGTTAAGAATCGGTAGGGGACGTCATAATTGATGAACCCTGAAACCATTGCAAATACCATGAGGATGTACTTTGGCATCCAACTGAAACCCTTGAACATACATGTTTACAGGAAGCCCTACCCCGATTGGATAGATCGGGTAGCACAATTGCCAAAAGGCTTCAAAATGCCTGATTTCGCCACTATTGAACACATCGGTAGATTTACCGCCCAATGTGGCAAAGTTGGCCAGAACGAGTATCACAAGCTGCAGTTATTCCCCATTTCTCTAACCAGAACAACATTTTTTTGGTACTCATCCTTGGCCCCCGACTCCGTGCAGAGTTGGGCTGACATGGAGCGTTGTTTCTATGTTACATTTTATTGGCCCCAACCTCAAGTCACTATAACTGATTTGACGAATCTCAAGCAACATGTCGATGAGTCGGCTACCGATTATATCGAGAGATTCAGAAGGAATGTTTGGAAATGCACTGTACAATTTCTTGAATTAGAATGCGCCCGCCCACATGATAATCAACAACCTGCATCCTTTCAGAAGGAAGGTTTAGAAATGCACTGTACACTTCCCTGAATCAGAATGCGCCTACATGATAATTAACGACCTGCATCCTCAGCTAAAGGAGAAATTAGTAGGACATTCCTGCTCTGACTTAAGCCAGTTAGCCGAGAAGGCTAGCCAAATAGAGCAGTATATCCAGGAGAAGGAGAAAAGAAGAGCTAACCGAAATCGAGGTTCCCATTTGGTATCCATTATTGAGGCAGATGAGTCTGATTCAGAGTCAGCCGAATACACGACAGACGCAATGGTCGTCGAGATCGTCAGGGGTAAGGTTTACTCTAGCCTAGCCCTAAAAGCTACAAAGGGCAAGGAGAGGAGTTCGACTAATGACAGGGTCAGTTATTCGTTTGACATTACAAAGGCAGATCAAATCTTTGATCATCTGCTTAAAGATAAACAAATTCGGCTACTTGATGGTCATAGGATTCCGTCTGCCGAAGAACTCAATGATAAGAAATATTGTAAGTGGCACTTCATATAGCCACGCTACTTCTAATTGTGTGGTCTTCAGGAAGGCAATTCAAAAGGGCATCAAGGAGGGCAGAGTGGACACAATTACCCTTAGTTGAGTGATAGTTTAATGGGCTAAGTACAATTGTCGAAATTAACTGGGCAAGTAAATTGTCACAATGATAGAGGAGACGTCTACATCAATTCCTTATCAACAACTATCGAATCAATGAAGTAGAAAAATATAGTAAAAAAAAAAAAGAAAAAAGAAAAAGGAGAGACGAGCCTTCAACTTGAACCGTTTTAGAATTTAACATACCATAACTGCTTTCTTAATTAACATTGGAGAGGTGGGTGAGAAAAAAAAGGAAAAAAGAGATACTAATATTTTGCATAATACTCATTAAGTGGAAGTGGATACTTACCTCGAAGAGGCATTCTTGGACAAAGAACTGCAATTATATAGTAATATATAGAAGATATAGACATATATCGGAAGGACCTACGTGTAGGGCGGAGATATCGGGCGGAAGGGGTTCATTCAAATCCCCATCATCTGAAAATCATAGTGTATATATTTTATCATTATATTTTTTATGTATATACGTTAGATGTTGATCCCCTTGGTAAAATTTCTGACTCCCCACTACCTACGTCGATAAACTTCGTTGGACGAATTAAAAGTAGATTGGTACCATTAGACCATAATAATTCTGTCTATTAGTGACTTTGAAGAAAGGTTTGTCTTTTCTTGGAATATCAATATTTATTATTTGAAGGCAAAGGTTGAGGACCATTGCGCAAAAGTAGTAGCTTTTGAAGTTGTCTTTAAGGATCCTTATTAGTCAATGTTTTATCTTTAAAGTTACAATTTACCTGTCCCGTTTTACTTTCATATGAATGCTTTTACTTCACTGCATAATCGTTACAATCATTTATGTGAGCTGTTAAAATTGAATTCGTAGTGGTGTTTCCGTATTAATTACTCCTTAAGTGCCAATAAAGAAGATTATTGTAGTAGGTTTACATTGATCACTGTAAAAATAACCAAAACTATGATGAATCCTCTTAATATGATGATAATGATACAATATGATTCATATAACTGAACAATTGATTCATTGACGTTTTCAAAGTTGCAAAGGAAAAAATAAATAAAAGAGAGGGACCTATTCCCTAATGATGCTGCCAATACATGATAATTAGAGCTCAAAACTACCCCATGTTGTGCTTAAATCATATATGTAGCTGAAAATGTATACTGAGAGAGCATACTAGGAATACTTCCAAGTCTAAATCATGATCTGTTAACCAAATTTCTAATAATGTGCTAAATAACATAACGGCATAATACATAAACAGACCCTCAAACTTGGCCTCAGCTGACAAGTATGTCCTACAACTTGGGGTCTGCACAAGTAGGCACCTCAACTTGTATAAAGTTGAACACGTAAACACAAATGCTGACCTGACACCTAAATTTTGAGGTGTCTAGATGATCATTTTGTAAGTTGGAGTGTTCAACTGACAAAATGGAGACAAGTTGAGGCATACTTGTGCACACCCAAAGTTGGAGGGAATACTTTGCCAGTTGATGCCAAATTTGAGGGCCTGTTTTATGTATTACTACTAACATAATCCTTAACAACCTACAAAATGTCACTTGGAATGAACAAGGCAAATAAAGATTTCACTGTGTTCTATTTTACAAGAAGAGGTCCAAGTTACTAATTAAGGTATAGGATAATTACATTTTCATCCCAAGCCAAACAACCATTATACCTGCCAATTCTTAAGCGACAATTAACATCCTATTTTGTTCCAGTAGGTAAGTCTTCACAGTGTACTCCACACCTTAAATTCTGGTATAAATAGGTAAATAGCAGCTTGATTTGAATCATCCAACACACAGACAAGCTAGCTATGGAAAAACACTTCCTATTTTCTCTAATATTCTTTATAGTCGTCTTGACGATACCATGTACTACTTCCCAACTACATGCATGTCACAAGAATGACCCAAAGACCAGCACCTATGGTTTTTGTAACACTTCTTTACCTTATGCAGATAGATCAAAAGACTTGGTATCACGCTTAAGTCTCCAAGAAAAAGTGAAACAACTAGTTAACACAGCAACAGGCATTTCCAGGCTTGGTGTGCCAGCTTACGAATGGTGGTCTGAGGCACTACATGGGGTATCAAATACGGGGCCTGGAGTACGTTTCAATGCCACAGTGCCTGGAGCCACCAGTTTCCCTGCTGTCATCCTTTCAGCTGCAAGTTTTAATGTTTCATTATGGCGCACATTAGGCCAGGTTGTATCGACTGAGGCTCGGGCCATGCACAATGTTGGCCTGGCTGGATTGACCTATTGGAGCCCCAATGTGAATGTGCTTAGGGACCCTAGATGGGGAAGGGCTCAAGAAACACCAGGGGAAGACCCTCTTGTGGTCTCCAAGTATGCCGTTAACTATGTCCGAGGCTTGCAAGAAGTCGATGGAGAAGACTACTTCAGCAGTCAAAACAGGCTTAAAGTCTCCAGCTGTTGTAAACATTACACTGCTTATGATCTTGATAACTGGAAGGGCATTGACCGATTTCATTTTGACGCCAAGGTAATCAAATAGAGTACAAAGCACCCTTTCAATTTATTTAATTACAACTTGTAAAATTCTAGAAATAAACTTGGCCATGAAACTTTTACAGGTGACAGCACAGGATATGGAGGATACTTTCCAGCCACCATTTAAAAGCTGTGTAGAGGAGGGTCATGTTAGCAGTGTGATGTGCTCATACAATCGTGTGAATGGAATTCCAACTTGTGCTGACCCAAAATTGCTCAAGGGAGTGATCAGAGATCAATGGGGTCTAGACGGGTTTGTTTACTCCTGTTCTCTGAAGTCCGGAAATTATGAAATCTTTATGCTAACAACTAACATGGATTCATAAAGAAATTCTACCCTTTAGATCATTAGATAATCTAATCAGCAGCAGGACTCAAAACAGAAATATACTTAACATCTGATAAATTCATTTCTATTTCCAAAAAAAATTGTAATCTGCACTCTTTTCTAACATCTCATGTTGCAAAATCGTTTTATCAGATACATTGTTTCGGATTGTGATTCTATTGAAGTTTACTATGATGATATACACTATA
Organism: Anisodus tanguticus; assembly: GCA_034509755.1. NCBI lineage: Eukaryota > Viridiplantae > Streptophyta > Magnoliopsida > Solanales > Solanaceae > Anisodus > Anisodus tanguticus. Next base: position 30,787,391 of record CM067558.1, read on the forward strand.
CTCGCACACGTGAGGATGCAGTTGCCCTTGCTTTGAAAGCAGGTCTACTATCTACTTTCCTCTGGTTATTCTTGAAATAGAGATTATAATTTTGTTTAAGTTTTCAATGTTTATCGTGATCGTGCAGGTCTGAACATGAATTGTGGAAATTATCTAGGAAAGTATACAGAGAAAGCAGTGAATTTGAGCAAGGTGGACATGTCTACTGTTGATCAGTCATTGATAAATAACTATATTGTACTAATGAGGCTTGGATTCTTTGATGGTGATCCAAAAGTGCAACCATTCGGAAACCTTGGACCATCTGATGTGTGTACCGATGGTCATCAATCCTTGGGAATTGAAGCTGCAAAACAAGGGATAGTTTTGTTAGACAACGATGGTGTACTTCCTCTGTCGCCAAGCACCATCAAGAACTTGGCTCTTATAGGTCCGAATGCTAATGCCAGTGGAACGATGCTAAGTATCTATGCAGGGGTACCTTGCCGCTTCACTACCCCTTTACAGGGAATGCAGAAGTATTTATCAAACATAACATATGATCCAGGATGCGTAAACGTTCAATGCACTGATGCAAGCCAAATCGAGGCAGCAGCGAAGGCTGCAGCTGCAGCTGACAATGTGGTGCTTGTTGTAGGGCTCGATCAATCCATTGAGAGAGAATCATTGGACAGAGTGAACTTGACATTGCCAGGATTTCAAGAAAAGCTTGTAACAGACGTGGCTAAGGCAACAAACGGATCAGTCATTCTAGTAATTATGTCAGCCAGTCCTATTGATGTCAGCTTTGCCAAGAATAATAGAAAGATTGGGGCAATTTTGTGGGTTGGCTATCCTGGTCAAGATGGTGGTGATGCCATTTCTCAAGTCCTCTTTGGAGATTATAATCCAGGTTCTCTTAATAAACTTTAAAGCTTTAGTCCCTCCCCCCTCTCCATGCACCTACCTCCCAGTTCAAACAAAAGTTGAAAATAGAAAAAGGTTCTTTCTTGATTTTGTTGTTTTGATATGCTATTTCAGGTGGGAGGTCTCCTTTCACATGGTATCCTCAGGAATATGTTGACAAAGTGCCAATGAGTGACATGAACATGAGAGCAAATTCTAGTAGAAACTTTCCCGGAAGAAGTTACAGATTCTACAATGGAAAACCAATCTATCCATTTGGCCATGGACTAAGCTACTCGACCTTTTCCTCATACATAATTTCGGCACCTTCCACCATTGTCATAAAGCCAAAGACAAGACATGTCTCAGATACCAACTTAACTGCCCAAGCCATTGATATTTCAACCGTGAATTGCCAGAATGCAGGGATAAACATCACAGTTGGGGTAAAAAATAATGGCAAAACGGATGGATCCCATGTTTTCCTAGTGTTCTGGAAGCCGACAAATATGACTGGAGCGCCTAATATACAGCTGGTGGGATTTGGAAGAGTCTGGGTGAAGAAAGGGAAGACTGAAACAGTGACAACAAAATTGGATGTGTGCAAGGATTTCAGCTTAGCTGATTCACATGGAAAGAGGAAGTTAGTCTCAGGGCTACAGACTATAATGGTTGGTTCTTCCAGTGAGCACCAAGTTAGGCATCAGTTTAACATAAGGGTGGCTACAAAAGAAGAAGCTAAGATGGAGCTGTAATTTATGTCTAATTCTTAACAGACATGCATATGCATGTGTTTAAAGTAGCTAGTGCACTCCAGTGTTAGTCCTAGAAGAGAGGAGTGCTTATATCAAGATATATGTGAAATGGAATGTACACTAGATAAAAGATCATTGCTGACATGTATGAAACAACTAATTAATGTAGTGCAATATCCAATAAAATTGTAACTTGTGATTTCTATTGTATCATCAGATGTCATCCTGCTCGCGCATTTTCATATCTTATATCAGTAAAAGTTTCAAAAGAGATATTACTTAATAGAGAAGTGGAAACCTGAAAGTATGATAACAAAAATGAGGTGCTCAGTTGGATATGCATACAAGTGTTGAGATGATTTAGGGAAAAATCCTTCTAATAGAAGATTGTTTGAATATTCCTTCATGGTCTTATACACTTCTGTTATCAGATTCTTTCTTCAAAGTTCTCTGTCACTTCAGAATTGCAAATGCCATATATTTCTCATGGACTCTTCTTTTGACCTGCACAGCCAATAGAAAAGTTTCGACATATACAAGCTAGGTACTACAATTCTTGATTCTTCTAATTTCTGTGATAGTCATCATCATGGCATCTGTAGTTAATCCATACCTGAAACATATACTCTATAATAGAATATCCCGAACTGTGGGCCTCCTCCATGATCAACCTGGTCAAAACACCCTCGTCATCCAGAATTGCCTCCTTGTCCTTCCCCTGCAACACCTTACCCCAAGTCTTACACAATCTCTCATCATAAAACTGTTGAGCCTTAATCGGTTCCAATAAATATCCAATACTAGGTCTCTATATAAGTAAATGCGAAAAAACCACCCAAGATTCGTATCATAAGTACAAGAGCTACTAGAAATAAAGTACAAGTCTGAATACTGAAATACTTATAAGGAAAGACATAATAATAAAAGAGATACTGGGAGAAGGGTGATGCGGGACAACCAGACAGCTCACCACGATCTCCAATCAAACAGTCTCGGACTCAGCATGCTCCATGGGGCGCACTTGTACTTGGAGTCGAATCTGCACCACAAAAGAGTGCGATAAGTGTAGTATGAGTACGGAAGCACGTGTACCCAGTACATCTCATATACCGACAACGAAGAAGTAGTGACAAGATTTTTAAGAAAATAATCTCTTTAACCTTACTAGTTTACCTCCACAGCGAACAATCAAGTATTCACCGAAATAAGAATAATCAAGTATCATGTAAGGCCAGGTAATCAGATAAGCACATAATCAGATAAGAATGAATGATGCAATGTAATGCAATGATATGATTCGATGCTGAATCCTTTCCAAAACCTGTATATACACGGAGCTCTATGGAAATAGATGGTAGTTGTGACCCATAGGGGACTTACGAGGTCTATATACCCGGCACGAACGATCTCCACATGCTCATGCGAACGATCTCAATGCACTATCAAACAATCCCAGCACAGATAATCTCCACATGCCCAACTTCATATCATATCAAGGATGGCAAATGCATCTCAGTTAATTATGTACCGAGTATGATATTCAATTACCTCGAATGTGACAAGTATACAGGTTCAAATGAAGTGATATGAATACACAATAAGCAAATCAAGTCAACTAGTTATCAGCTAATGCCCATATTTTTTGGCATAACTGGATTACAATCCGTAACTATACAAATCATACTTTTCCATTCATAACACCGATACTCATACCAGTGACCCTCATGAGACCCTCCTCTTTCGCCTTTACCCATTATTAATTTCATTTTTAATCTTTACTTAGAAAAAATGTCCCTTACTGATGTCTAGAAAGTCTTAACATACCTCAAATGTCGAGAAAACATACAACGTACCTCAAGATTTTACCTTTCCTTTCCTCAAAGCCTCAGTTTGAATTGGGAAATAAGACACTACCAGATTCACAATCCTTCATCGCGATTGTGGGCAGACAATCCGATAAGGATGGGTTTCCTTTGACCCGACCTATGAACCCACTTTGAGGACACGAATACCCAACCGCGATTGCGATGGCCAACCCCGCCACGCTACGTGATCGCGACACCCTTAAAGTCTAAAACTTTGTTTTAACACTTGAGACTCATTCAGAACTGTCCGAACATAAACCAAATACGTATTTCAGTCATAAAATATGCCGCGAGTCTGCTCAGATACTAAAAAACAAGGTCATATTGGCCCGATGTTGACCATGGTCAATTCCAAATCTTTAACTTAGCTAATTTCTCAACCAATGACCTAAATCACACTTGAACACCTCAAAATCCTAACAAACTACTTGACTAAGTCATAAATCATGTTCCGGACCTTATGGAATTGGCGAAACTCTGATTCGACTTCGTTAACCCCTGATGTTGACTTTGGTCAAACTTTTTTTTTCTTAACTTAGAAACTTCCAATTTCATTAATTCTATTCGATACTCACCCGATTGCCTCGGGAACTGCGCCATCCATCCATGCAAGTCATAAATATGATTTTAAACCTACGAGAAGTGTATTTCGGAGAAAAAAAAGTCTAAAAGTTCAAAATGACCATGCGGGTTGTTGCAGGTACAAAGTCAATTTGATGTTTAATTCCCTAAGGGGTGGCAATCCCCATGGAGTTCCTCGGAAAACATATCCTTATAATTCTTTAAAAGATAAGAAATAGAGTTAGGCAAATAAGATGTTAGTCATTAGTGTGTAAAAAATAGTCCTTGTGCATGATAAGGACCACCACATGTTGCTCCTCAATCTCCTTCGTAATCCCCTAATAATTTGAAAAGAAAAGAGGAGAACCTTATCCATCCATTTGAGCTCCTTCTTTTTTCACCACTTTCTTTAGCTCTCTCATCTTTTGATATACCTAACTAACTTGCGAATGTGACATAGGGTGAAATATTTTGTACATTCGAGAACCTATTGGAACTCCATCATGGCTTGTCGCACAATCATATTGCTAAGGTATCCCAAGTAGTAAATGATAATCTTACATTGGGATCACATCACATAAGACTTCATCTTGATAGTGTTCAATTTTGAACTTGATCATAGCTTGCCTATATACCTTCAACTCCCCACATTCATTTTGCCATTGAAGTGTGTAAGGAGTGAAATATTTGGTAGTTGGAAGTTTCAAGAAATCCACCAATGTTGTACTTGACACATTTGCACAAATTCAACTATCATTGATCATGGCACAAACATTTCCCTTGATGATACACTTGGAGTTGAAGAGATTCTCTCTTTGGCTCGGGTCATTCATATCTTTACCTATCATGACGCTTCTCACTACATAATTTGGCATATATTCTCTTCTTGTTCCAAAGCATCTTTCCCAAAATCTTCACGCTTCCAAAATCATCATCTTCTTGAGTATCTTCTTCTTGATCTCTCACATAATCCCTCTCATCCTTGGTAAAAATACCATATTCCTTTATGACAATTGTCCTCGTTGGGACAATCACTCATTTTATGACCCCATTCTTGGCATTTGAAGCATTAGAGTGGCTTGTTACCTCCTTTATATGGAACATTCTTTAAAGGATTCTTCTCATTTTGATTGTTCATTTCAAATAGCCTCTTGACCTCTTTCTTTGTTTTTTTGTTTTATATGCAATTTGAAGAAAAATTTCCTCATTAATTGTTCTTATTCCATGAAGTTTAGAACCCCGTTGGTTTCAATGACTTATCTTCTTTGAGTTCCCTTCTATCTCAATCGTTGCATCAACAGTCTCGGCTAGTGTTAGATAGTTGTGGAGCGTCATTTGCGAGGCAATGTCTCTATTCAACCCGATTCTAAATTGAGTAATGGCAAACACCTCCTTTTATTCCAAGTCGATTCTCATCTTCACAAGTTGGAACTCATCATATTACTCTTCTACACTTTTAAGCTCTTGCTTCAATGTGTAGACCTTATTGAGTTGCTCTTGCCTATATTAAGTGACATACTTTCTTCCCATGATCAATTTCAATTCTCCCTAAGTAGAAGTGTTGGCTGTGGACTCCTAATTTTTATCCTCCAATACTTTTATTTAATTAGTCAAAATTCCTGAGTCATGAACGGAGTGAAATATACATTTTATAAGACAAAAAATAATTTCACTAAATTATCCCGATGATATTTTGTCATTTCAATTGACAAGATTTCATCAAGTATATCATTTACATATTTTTATATATTTATCAATTTTATAACTCAAATTGATGAGGATGATTACCTAATTAGTTGTCTAAATTAATTGATAAATATTTCACTTTGTAAAAACTAAGAAATTTGATTTATCAAATAAAGTGTAAAATATCACCTCAATTTTATTATCAATTTGATTTAATTTTAAAAGATTTTTGCACTTTCGGGCTTTTATTTATAGGTTTATTTTAAATTGATTTGCAATTGAGTTTTGATTTAAAAAATCCGACCAATTTGGCCACAATTGAAATATCAGGTGGTCATATTTTAATTTAATTCGTGGCCACATTTGCAAAATTATTTCAATTCACTCAACTCCTTTGTTAAAATCCTCAAAATTGGGCTTGTTCACTTTTAAATCGATTGGGTCCGGTCCATTTGGGACCGTGACCCAGACCAACTCGCACATAAAAGGCGATATACCCTTTCCGCCTTTCATTCTTTGTGAAAACAACTAGGGTTAAGAAAACCCTAGCCGCCTCACTATCTCATCTCTCTCTCATCGTCACTCTTGTCAATTTTGACAAAATTCCAGGTGAGTTGGCTTTCACAATACCATGTTCGCTGTTTTGTGGCAAGGCGCATTTGTCCCTTCTCCACAAGGGTACCACCATGCACAAGATAACCCCCTATTTTCTTACTTTTCTGCTAATTGGACAGATCTAATTAACAGATTTTCCATTTCCTCTATTAATCAACAAATTCGATCGTTGACTCTTTATTTTTGAATTTCAAATGGATTTCAAATCATTTTTAAATCTGCCACATCGATTGGGATCCGATGCTAGGATTTTTGGGGTTCTATATAAAGAACCTCACCCATTAATATTTTCAGAGGTTCAAACAGTGTTCGACAACTTAAAATCCTAATTTTCAAGAAAACTTAAAACCCTAGAACTAAAATTGCTGAACCCTAACTACTATTTTTTTAAAAAGTTTCTATAGTCTAAAAGTTCTTCTTTTCTTTTGGTGTGGCTGAGCTAGTGAATGTGGAGGAGAAGCCTATTCCAGATCTAGACTATGACTGCACAAGAAAAAGGTAAATTCAAGCTCTTCTCAGTTTTTTTTGTTTACTTTATGTGTTTTGTGTGTTTTAATATTTATTTAGTTTAGTTATTCATGTTGTTGTGTTCTAAATGTCTAAGTTATATTGAGTGTGATAGCTCGTTTGGTTAGGTTAATATGGTCTAGATATGTTTTGCTAAACTCCTGATTAATGTATTGTATCAGTATTTGATTAGTGAAATCTTGTTGTGTTCTTAAATGTCTAAGTATGATGTTTGGTTAATCTGTTTGTAACTGATCTAAGCAACCTAGTTTACTAAGTTATTGTTATATTTATATTTAATGTAGTATGTTAAAAATGATGTTAACAATTTATTTTAAAGAACTGTGATAATGATAAGGTAAATGGCTTATGATATTTGCTTGTTTAGTGGAGTGAGTATGCTAAATATGCAATTAGGTCTATATTTAGGGTTTATGTGATATGTATGTTGTCTCAATACTTGTTTAGTAAATGTTGTGGAGTAAATGATTAGTAGAACTGTTTGTCTTCACTTTGAGAGTCATATACTGTAATGGTTAATTCTAGATGTGTGATTGTAGTTTGGTATTTGACATGTTTTAAGATCATATGCTAAGTAGTAACATAAGTTCAGTTATTTTGTAGACTTAGACATGTGTTTGCTGGCCTGTTCCCACTTCTTATGTGATTCATAAGTAACATAGGGTAGTTTAACCTTGAATATCAACTAGCATGCCTATAAATTTATGTGTGTGAGCTTAGGATACTAAAGGCATGATAAGAAGATTTTTGTTTGGGTTGTTGGACATTGTCTGATCATGTTAAAACCTGCTTGTCTCATTGAGTTCTTGTAGTTAGTATCAATAGGCATTAGTTGTTTGCTTTGGCCAAAGGAAATGTTAGTTATTTGACTTATAGTGTACTGCATGGTCATCCTAATCATGTTATGCCATGTCCTAAAGTGTTACTATGTCTAGTAGGCAGTATGAGTGTGGTTTTGTGTGTATCTTAACCTAAATGGCCCCTGCTTATTTAAAATGTTATCTTTGAGTGGTTTCTTGGTCATCCATGTTTGTATAATGTATCTATCTAAACTGACCACATGTTTGCCTTTGCTTGTCTAAGTGCTAAAATGTATCCATAATAGCATGTAATGTCTTTTAAGCTATATTTTTCTGTCATGCCAATCTATTAAGAGACCTAAATGGTGCTTGTATCAGCATCTTGCATTCACCGAATCAACCCCTATCCCTATCCCTGTCACATGTTATCTTGGTTTATAATCATGTTCATGTAGTAGCATGTATAAGATAATGATTTGGTACTGAAATTATTTAAGTGAATGGAAGGTGATGATTTGAAATTAGGGCCTTTACTTTTTTGCTAAATTATGTCCATGTCTAAACTACATGCTAGGATGTATATGCTTGTCATGCCTGGGGATTTGAATTTGTCCCTGCGAGTATGCCTATTTTGGTATTGTGAACATCTCAGACCAACCCCCCTACCTTGTTATCTTTTCGGTAAATCTAAAAGAGAATTGTAGAAACCTCTTTTTTCTTGCTTCTCATTTAAAGCATGCACCCTTCATGTTAGTTTTAAGAAACAAATGTACACCTGTTTCTTTATGTGAAGTTAATGTATGAGCTTGGTTCTTGTTTTTGTATCTTCTGGACATATGTATTAACTAAATTTTTTATTTTGGATTTGTGTCTTGATTAGGAGACCCGTGAAGCATGATAATTAGTTTAGTATATGTCTTTTAGTCCTATATATGTTAAAGCACCTTATTGTCACGATCCCTTTTCGGGAATCATGGTGACACCTACATAATCTCACCAGTAGGCGAACCACTTCCCAAATCATTAGCAAGATATGATATAAATAAAAGAGGAATAATACAATTACTAAAATCTCTGTCTCATAAATAACGTGGAAGAAAGTGATAATCTGAAACATCCAAAACACCCCCAAGTGATCTAGTATGGGCATACAAGAGCACTAATCAAAACAACATAAGTCTAAGTAAATGGGCACGCAGGCCAAAACCAAATACATAGTCTGAATATGTCTCTCCAATACGAACAAAAGACAATAAGTAGAGATAGAGTATCCAAGAGCATGCTGGAAGGAACATCCTCACCCTGTATATTGAGGATCACACTTCTGACTCATCCACATGGTCTTGCGGAGGTGGAAGGTACTGAATCTGTATCAAAAAATAATGCAACAAGTGTAGCATGAGTACACACTGTACCCCCGTAGATATCATAGACTGACAACGACAAGAGATACATAATCAGAGATAAATACATAGTTGACACCAAATAATCCTATGCTAACAATTTAATAACCCAAGTACGTCACATAATCAACAAGTTGTTCACAGAGTTCAATGATATATCATATATCAAAAATAATGAATAACATTTCAAGTTCAGAATCCAATCATGGTGTCCATAATCACTTAATACACAGTTTATCACAATTCATCAATGAAATGACATAAGTATGTATGATATGAATGCAATGCATATGCAATATACCTTTCTCAACCTGGTATATAGTACATTAAAGTTTAATTATGATCTGTACACCTATGTGGGACCCACAAAGTCCATATACCAGTCCTTCTCAGCCAGAATTCCACACATGAATCTGACTAGAGCGCATGACTCATCTGTCGAGTCTCAATCATGTTGTAGGCGTGAAACTCTGCTATCCGTGTATCAATATCATCTCAAGTGGCATAATCTCATATTACTCTTACCTTTCTGGTCTCTTGGACCATATCATATCCATACCATTCTCACATCAAGTCACAGAACGATAGGTATATGTATGCAATGGCAACACAAGACAAGATATCATGATATAATGAGATGCAATCAAATATAGAGATGATGTACACATGCTTTCAAGAGTTCAACCACACATAGGCAAATCCAAGGACATCAATCGAAAGCATGTGTAATGAGTAAACAAACAATAGCAAACATAATGACAAGCCCAAATAAATAGCAGTAAGAACCAGCATAAGGTTGAATTCCTAAATCATCCCATCATCACAGTTCAACACCGATACCCACATAATTTTTTAATCACAACTGTTTGAGTGGGACCCCCAAACACATCCAATATCCCTCAATATTTATAACTAATTACGTATTTCTATTGGAGTCTCGAAAAGCTAAATTGTAGCCTACCTCAAAGCCGAACGGGTGCACAACAAAATCAAGCTTCTGAGATAGCCTTGTCCTTCCTTTGCGTCTCGCGATAATCGATGTCTATTCACGCGTATACATCGTTAATATAAAGTTAACACATAAAAAATAAGACTTTAAATACCCATTCCGGGCCCACACTACCAAGACTCTAACTTTATTATACAAAAACCTTTATTACATACTAGGTAGTCACATCCTTGAGTTAATTGAAAATCTATTCACATTTGATAAAAAAAGCCCCAATTTGAAACTCTAGATTTACCCCCTTTTGAAAACAAACTTCTATAATCAAATTAAGCTTAACAACATGTAATCTAACATAGTCCAATTCTAATTCATGATATTAACACCATTTGATCCATAAATTTCTATTAAAATCATCCATACAACTCTTATTCTCACAATATGCATAACACATCTTACCCAACTCAAATAATATACTAAATCACTATTAATAAGCTTAGTGTCATAAACTTAAACTAAATAATGAAGGAAACTCTTATCCAAGGGTTGAAATTGCTCTTAAGGCTCTGGTTTTACTCCTAAACGGCGCTGGTATCGAGATAGACTATTTTGGGAAAGAATTTTTTGACCTAAGAATATTTATAGGACACCTGAACAGTGATCCGCCCTAGCAGAATTGACTCTGCCGGAGTGGACCCGCTGCGACGGAAAAGCTTTCGCTGGGGCGAGAGTCACTTGACACCTCACTCCTTACCACGGAGGACCCGACTCCGCTATGGCCGAACTATCCAATCCCCATCCTTCGCTTCAACATGCTGACCTCTCGCCGAGGTTAACCCGCCGGAGCGAATGCTAGTACCGCCACGGCGGACACCAAACACAAGCAAAGGGAAAATAACCAAATCCTCCATCCAACACCTGAAACACTCCCGGAACCCATCGGACACAAAACAGACATACTCATCTAAGGTAAACAATACTACGAACTTGCTCGTACCCTCTGATTTCACATATAACCGAGCTAAGACATACTTTTCTAAAGAATCGTCCGAGACAAACTAAAAATCCAAACTTTACAAATAAGGCCACAAAATATATACGATTGCCTCAGGAAGTGAACCGATGACTCGACTAAGTCATAACTGACCCCCCGGAACTATCGGAAGCGACAAAACATAGAAACGAACTCATCTAGCCAAAAGTCAACTTTGAGTCAAACTAACCAACTCTAAGTTTCTAAACTTAAGCTTTTTATCTGAAACTCATAAAAATGGACCTCAGGATCCATGCCACCCATCCCCATGCTTCACAAACCCTAAATAGAGACCATGAGAAGGGTAAAATAGGCAAATAATGGTCTTTAGATAAAAACAACCGGACGTTCATTACATCAGATACTAATTAAAACAATATTCTTCCTCGAACGGAGATAAATAAACACAGGAAACGTACCAGAAGTAGTAAACAAGCCAGGATATCTGCTCCGCATATAAGACTCGGTCTACTAAGTTACCTCCTTGACAGGATGATGCCTCCACAACAGGATGATGCTTCCACTGAACCTTCACTATAGCTATCTCCTTCGATCTCAACTTCCTCACATGTCTATCTAAATTAGCCACAGGCTCCTCTTCAAACTCTAGATTCTGATCAAGCAATACGGAGTCCCACTGGATAATGTAAGAACCATCATCATGATACTTCTTCAGCATGGATACATGGAAGACTAGATGAACGCTTGAAAGACCTGGTGGCAGAGCCAACTCATACACCACCTCCCTAACTCTCTGAAGAATCTCAAATGGTATGATATACCTCAGACTCAACTTCCCACTCTTGACGAATCTCATCACACCCTTCATGAGTGAAATATTTAGAAGAACCTTGTCACCCACTATGAACTCTAAATCTCAGACCTTCCAGTCCGCATACTTTTTCTGCCTGCTCTGCGCTGCCAGGAGCTTGTCTTGGATCACATTCACTCTCTATAAGGACTCCCTCAACAAATCAGTACCCCAAAGAAGGACCTCAAATGCATCAAACCAATTAATCGAAGATCAACATCCCCTACTGTCGCGCCCGTTTTTAACCCGACCCCGGCGAGAGGTCGGAAGCGAAGCACAGACGTGTTCGGTGATTCCTGGGTAAATTGGATTGAGGAGTCGCCACCTAATTATTTTACGGTGAATTAGGACACCTAAATATTAAATAAATGCTGCAATGTAACTCCAATTTTAAGGTCGGCGAAACTAATGAGATTCTAGGTAAGGGTTCTTTGTTATCCTAAAGGGAAGGGGTTAGGCATCCTTTAAGATCCGCTAACTTGCGGTTATCCGGTATAAATTAAGGTTAATTATTGTATTAAGAAAAATGCAAGTTTTAAAATATAAACTTAATATGATGTTTACAATTATTTAGTAAAAGGACGCATTTTGTACAAGTATGCATTTGCAGGATATTTAAAGAGAAACACATGTAAAGTTGAAAAGTATGCATTTTTAACAATTAATAGTAAGGAGAAAAACGAATTATTTATAATGCCAAATAAGTAATTTTTGGAAATCATTTTTTGAGTTGTACAATTAATAAAGTGAACAAAAGATGATCAACGGTTGTTTTGAAAATTTTAAATATGCATGACGAGCCTAAAAATAAATAAACTAACGAAGGATTTCTATGTTTGAATTAACCGAGCCTATAAGTAAATAAGCTAGCGACGGGTTTTCAGTCTTAGACTACCCTATGAATTAATTTTAAGTTTGCCTATTCTAAGCATTTCAATAATTACATAAGTGCGATAAATAATATTACAATACAGAGCGGGATAAAAGCTGAATTAAAGAAAGTAAATAAAATAAATAAACTCTGAGAAATATCTGCCTTCATTGCCTTTGTTCCTTGCAAGCTGTCAAGAACAAACGGTTAGAAACAGTAAAAAAAAACAAATAACTTCGGATCCGTAACCAAAACAGTGATCGTTTTAGTCACGGAGGGCTCAGACTTAAATTTTGAAAAGACCATTCCAATTCACGTCGTGGCTGCAAACATATGACTAAGTGGTTATTTTGATTGCCTCGCCTACTAAACGTGTTGGTCTCTCGGATGAAAAAGAAAGGATCACTATAATCACGTCGTGGCTGCGAATATATAACTTGTTGGTTATTTTAGTCACCTCGCCTACTAAACATGTTGATCTCGGATGAAATAAAGGTTTAAGCCTCGTCCTTGCCCAGAAGTTATATTTCTGTCTTAACGACTGTGGAGGCCTCAAAATCGACGGATATTTTTCATCGGCAAAGTGTAGTATCGTGTTCAAATCAAGCGAAATTAAATCGGAACGAAGAAGCGAGCAGTAAGCGGTAGGCAAAAAAAAAAAAACAGAGAGGCAATTCCCGAGAAGGCGGGATGTTTAGTAAAACAATAAAACAATAAATATCCGTTGCCGGATGTTTAACCCAAAGGAATGAAAACGAGAGAAACGAAAGAAGTAAATAAAGGCAGATGAAACAGTGAATTAATTCTGAAAACAGACCCGAATGAACAGTGACCCGAATGAAACAGTGAATTAATTCTGAAAATAGACTCGGAATAGTGACCAGAATCGGAATAAAAAAATTCAAATTTTTTCAGATAACCAACAACAGATAAAAATTCCATAATCTGGAAAATACCCAAATCGAGTCGACCCGACCCGGGTCAGTGACCCGAATCAGAGATTCAAACCCGAAATCAAATATTTTCACCAATTTCAGATAACTAATCAAATAAGATACGAAATGCTATAATTCTAAAATATCCAAATTGGGTCGACCCGACCCGAATTAAATATCAAACCCGAAATCAAGTATTTTTTCCAATTTCAGATAACCAATAACAACAAGATATGAAATGCAATAATTCTGGAAAATCCAATTCGGGTCGACCAGACCCGGGTCAACGACCCGACCCGAATCAACGATGCAACCCGAAATCAAGTATTTTCGCCAATTTCAGCTAACCAACATAAAAAATATGAAATGCAAGAATTCTGGAAATATTACCCAAACCGGGTCGACCCGAATTAGATATTCAACCCGAAATCAAATATTTTCGCCAATTTCAGATAACCAAGATACAAGATACGAAATGCAAGAATTCTAAAAATTATCCAAATCGGGTCGACCCGACCCGACCCGGGGTCAGTGACCCGACCCGAATTAAATATCAAACCCGAATCGAATATTTCAGCAAAATTCAGATAACCAACAAGGGATGTAAAAAGGGCAAAAATCAGGAATATGTCCAAACCGGGTCGACCCGACCCGACCCGAATATACCCAAATCGGAGACTCGAAAAACAGTGGAGATTAAACCTTTTCTTTTGATTTTGGATCTTATTTTCGGACTTAATTCTTGAATAACAAAGAGGGCAAATGCTTAAAATCGAGAATACAACAAAATATTTTATATAGAATCGGACCTCCGAAAAAAATCCTCCCCTTGTAGAACAAAAAATGGGGGTATTTATAGATACTCACCCCGACGTTCACCCCCACCCATACCCCTTACAAAATCGAATTTGAATTTCAAAATAAAGGGGGAACAAAATCTGATTTTTGGGGCGATTTCTTAGGGCATGTGTTGCGGTGAGAGGTGATGGGTAGGTTGGTGGTGTCAGGCGGCGGTGTCGGCGATTGGTGGTGTCAGGTGTAGGGTGCGGCGACGTAGGGGTACGGGTGTAGGGTGGAGGGTGTGCGGCGATTGGGTGGTTTATAGGGGTTTTAGGTTTTTTGATTTTGGGTTTTGTTTTAGGGGGATAAAAGGGGAGGGTTGTTGGGCTTCGGGTATGGGCGAAAAATAAGGGGGGTTGGGCCGGTTTAGGGATTCGGGTGGGCTTGGTAAAGGAATGGGAATTTAATTAGGGACTTTGGGCTTGGTAGAGGGTGGCCGGTTGGGCTTGGGAGATAAGGGAAATAGAGGGGAATGAATTTGGGTATTGGGAATGGCCGGTTGGGCCAAAATTGGGCTTTGTTGGGTTGCGAATTTGGTTAGGGGTTTGGGCTAGTTTGTGGGAATGAAATTAGTTTTGGGTAGAAAATGTTTTGGGTTGGGAAATAAAATGTGTTATGGGTTTAAAAATATAAAAAGGGGTTTAATATTAAAAATGCATTGAAGAAAAAAAATGTAAATAATTTTGATAAAAACATAACGATGTGATAATAATAAAGATATAATATTTGCAAAATGTTTAATGCTTTAATAAAAAATGGAAATGCGATGCAATTTTGCGAGAATAAAATAACATAGAATTTTCGGATAAAATTTATGATTATGATAAAAATGCAAATGATAGTAAAAAAATGCGAATAATAATAATAATAAGAGAATCATAATATATATATATACGCATGTATGTATATAGATTAAAATTGTTTTGAATATTAAAAATATTTAAAATTGCAAATAAATTGGAAAAGACGGGACAAAATTGGGTGTCAACAGATGCCCCTCTTTGGCCGGAGACGATGAAAGAGTTTTCGGCTAAAGAAGTTGACTAAGTAGCCAATTTTGTCCTGATCAACGGGACTTGAAGGAAGATTAGGGACGCATGGTTGAACCAGAATTTCGAGGGAGAAGATATTGAAAAAGTTGGTGCGGATTCAAGAAATATTTTCCCAGTGTCGAGTTATGATGACACTGGTCACAGATGTGACAAAACTATTGGGAAAGAGCGGATCGACGTTCGAAGTAGGTCGTTGACCAATTTGCCTCGGTTCGCCGTAAGAGATAGTTCCACGTTATGATGAAGTTCCTGCAAATAAAAAACTCCTGCAAACTAAAGCTTAAGATATAATTAGTGTATAACTGCTGAGAAAAATTGTAGAGAATATAACTTGGAAATACCCGCATTAGGAGGTGGGCGCCTGATTGAAATTAAAATACCCGCATTAGGAGGTGGGCGCCTGACTGAAATTAAAATACCCGCATTAGGAGGTGGGCGCCTGAAATGACGTCGTTGGGTTGACGTGTTGTGTTGAAGACGTCGTTGTAATATTGTTGACGTCATTGTAATGATGTAAAAGACAGTTGTTGTGCTGCCTGTAACGTCGAGGACATTGTTGAAATGCTGTAAAAGATAATTGTTGTGCTGAAGACGTCGCTGTAATGCTATTGACGTTGTTGTAGTGCTGTAAAAAATAACTGTTGTGCTGAAGACGTCGTTGTAATGCGGTTGACGTCGTTGTAGTGCTGTAAAAAATAACTGTTGTGCTGAAGACGCCGTTGCGTAGGCGTGTTGTTGATGACGTCGTTGTATGGGCGCGTTGTTGATGACGCCGTTTTATGGGCGCGTTGTTGATGACGCCGTTGTATGGGCGTGTTGCTGATGACATCATTGTAATGCTGTTGACGTCGTTGTAGTGCTGTAAAAAATAACTGTTGTGCTGAAGACGCCGTTGCGTAGGCGTGTTGTTGATGACGCCGTTGTATGGGCGCGTTGTTGATAACGCCATTGTATGGGCGCGTTGTTGATGATGCAGTTGTATGGGCGTGTTGCTGATGACATCATTGTAATGTTGTTGATGTCGTTGTAATGCTGTAAAAGATAGTTGTTTGGCAGAAGATGCCATTGCGTAGGCGTGTTGTTGATGACGCCATTGTATGGGGGCGTTGTTGATGACGCCGTTGTATGGGCGTGTTGCTGATGACACCATTGTAATGTTGTTGATGTCGTTGTAATGATGCTTGCTGTAAGAGATAGCTATTGCGCTGAAGACGTCGTTATAATGTTGTTGACGTCGTTGTGATGATAATGTTGATGACATCATTGTAATGCTGTTGATGCCATTGTAAATGTTGTAAAAGATAGTTCTTTGTGTTGCCGTAAAGATAGTGCTGCTATTGCCTGAAGACGTCATTGTAATGCTTTGTTGACGTCGTTGAGATCTTGTAAAAGATAGTTGTTGTGTTGCCGTAAAAGATAGTCTTGCTTTGTCTTTGAAGACGTCATTGTAATCTTTGTTGACGTCGTTGAGATCTTGTAAAAGATAGTTCCACGTTGTCTTGAATCTTACGCCAATTCAAACTCCTGTGGACTGTGAATTGAAATGTCGCCCAGACGAAAATATGATGCGACATCCTTATCGTCGTTTGATGTAAATGACGTTCTTGCCGTCAGTTTGCTGAAATAGATGGTTCCACGTCGGTTTGCTGTGTTTAAGCTCCATGTGATTTGAAATAAAATCCTTGTGCAGACATAATGGTTGGGCCTCTGTAGGTCAAGACGATGTCTTTGTATAGATGCATAATAGGAGCGTGATCCTTGTGGTGAGCTGTGATGCCGAAATTCTTTGGGAAATTGATCATAAGTGATGTGGCTTCCCTGCTTCTTTCAACCTGAAGAACCTGTACTCAAAGAAAAATTTGTGAGTTCGGGGGAGGGACGGTTGATTCGCGTTGACTTTGTAGCTTCTGCTCTTGATAGTTCCATGTCCTGCTGATTCGGACCTGTAGCCCCTGTCTGGTTCCCAGTCTTGGCTAATCGTTAATAAAAATATTCATTGAAAATAATTTGTTTATAAGAAAGTATGCTTATCAGTAAAAAGTTCTTGTCGAACTCTAATGAAAATATTTGTTGAAAATAATTTGCTTATAAGAAAGTATGCATATATGTAAATGTCTGTCGAGCAGTGACATGCGGTGAAACAAAGCAAACGTTTTATCCAAAATTCTTCTTCTGGCTGAAGACTTAGTTTGCCGATGCTTTTCCATGTTTATCGGCGTCCTCTAGCAATGATCCCTTTAAAAAAATGCCTCAGTTTCCGATATGTGAGGATGATGAACTTTTGAACGGACAACCGAGTCTTGTGTGGGTTGTTTGTCTGTCCTATCAGGGTGATCAGATGGGTGCATTTTGTCATATGTGAGATAAAGGAGAAAATATTTCCTAATGGTGGGACCGAAGCCGATTTAGGCCGCCTACGTATCCCCGTGAGGGAATCGGGTCATAACGTAGTTCATTACAAGCAAAGGGGATTGTAAGGGTTTTTCTAAAAGTGGGACCGAAGCTGATGTGGCCGCCTACGTATCCCGCCAAGGGAATCAGGTCATAACGTAGTTCATGTAAAATAAGAGATTTATAAGGATTTTTTTTTAATTTTTTTTTTCAAAAATGGGACCGAAGCCAATGTGGCCGCCTACGTATCCCACCGAGAGAATCAGGTCATAACGTAGTTCATGTACAAGTAGAAAATGCGATTTTGTGGGAAATTTGTGATCTAAAGAATCGGAACCCGATATGGGTTCTTTGCGTATCCCGCCAAGGGAGCGCAACTTTTACAACATAAGAAGTATTACATAGAAAATTATCAACCATCTTGATGTTTCATCCAAACCTGGCTTTGGCTTATGCCCCAGTTATTCCGGTTGTGAGTCTTCCTCATATTCTTCGAAATCTTGTTCGTTGTTTGGGACTTTGTTTGCTTGTTTCATTATATGTCACATATTATCGACAAATTTATTAGTTTGTGTGATGAAAAAGAAAAGAAAATTATTAAACAAAATAGATTTTAAAATAGCAAAAGCAATGCAGATTTGTCCTTTTAAGCTTTCAAAATGTGGAGGCAAAATACACTAAAATGCATAAATGCGATTCAGGCCTCAATTTAAATCGTATTGTTTCAATAAGTTAGCGCTAATACAATATGATTGGGGAATTAAAAGATGGGGTGCTCCACCAATTTTAGTCAACACGAATCAACCTTTGGGGGGAAATAAATTAAGCAAAATAAACCTCCTGAAAAATGAAGAAAACCCAGTTAGTATAAGGCGAGTAATTATTGCTTCAAATAAAATGCACATAGTGAAAAGTATGAGAAAATAGTAAACAGATTGTATGCAAATTATATGCGCGTCCTAATATACATGGGGCCTCTCTTATGCCGGAGGTGGGCCTAAACGCCAAATATGCGAGATTATGATAGATTGATCCAAGCTGTTAAACTGTAATGCTTTTGTTGGAAATGAGACAAAATGAATGTACATTTTCCAATTTCGGCATGTCATGATTAGGCTTGGATTTGTCTATCATTATCACGCTACACGTAATATGCTGATTGGTCGTTGGGTTGCGAGACCCGTTGACAATTTTTGGTAGATTTCTTAATTGTGGAGTCGATACCAAGGATCGACCCACCTAAGGTGTATGCATGCATGACTTAAAATAAAGGGTGGTATAGCTCTATCCTAAATTTTCTAAGATTTGGCTGACTAGACTCAAGGTTCCCGAGCGGACTGCTCGAGTGAGAAGGCTACGCGGCCAACCGGATGGTCCGGACGCTCCGCGCATATACCAACTCTCCTAAAAATTTGGAAATTTGAAAGAAATTTGCGGGTGCGCAAAACACACCTCGCGTGTAATGTGTGATAGTGTCAATTTTCCAAAGTGGAAGAAATATGAGCGAAATGCCAATTTAAGGAAAGCAGTAAGAGAATATAGCAACTAAAGCAGTTATGCATACAAAATTTCAAAAGGAAATAATTAAAAACAATAGATTAAATAAGAAGCAATATAAAGCAAAATAATAATTAACCTGAATCTGCTATGATTAAGAACCTGAAAATCCCCAGAGGAGTCGCCATGCTGTCGCGCCTGTTTTTAACCCGACCCCGGCGAGAGGTCAGAAGCGGAGCACAGACGTGTTCGGTGATTCCTGGGTAAATTGGATTGAGGAGTCGCCACCTAATTATTTTACGGTGAATTAGGACACCTAAATATTAAATAAATGCTGCAATGTAACTCCAATTTTAAGGTCTGCGAAACTAATGAGATTCTAGGTAAGGATTCTTTGTTATCCTAAAGGGAAGGGGTTAGGCATCCTTTAAGATCCGCTAACTTGCGGTTATCCGGTCAAACTCTGGTTAATTATTGTATTAAGAAAAATGCAAGTTTTAAAATATAAACTTACTATGATGTTTACAATTATTTAGTAAAAGGATGCATTTTGTACAAGTATGCATTTGCAGGATATTTAAAGAGAAACACATGTAAAGTTGAAAAGTATGCATTTTTAACAATTAATAGTAAGGAGAAAAACGAATTATTTATAATGCCAAATAAGTAATTTTTGGAAATCATTTTTTGAGTTGTACAATTAATAAAGTGAACAAAAGATGATCAACGATTGTTTTGAAAATTTTAAATATGCATGACGAGCCTAAAAATAAATAAACTAACGAAGGATTTCTGTGTTTGAATTAACCGAGCCTATAAGTAAATAAGCTAGCGACGGGTTTTCAGTCTTAGACTACCCTATGAATTAATTTTAAGTTTGCCTATTCTAAGCATTTCAATAATTACATAAGTGCGATAAATAATATTACAATACAGAGCGGGATAAAAGCTGAATTAAAGAAAGTAAATAAAATAAATAAACTCCGAGAAATATCTTCCTTCATTGCCTTTGTTCCTTGCAATCTGTCAAGAACAAACGGTTAGAAGCAGTAAAAAAAAAACAAATAACTTCGGATCCGTAACCAAAACAGTGAGCGTTTTGGTCACGGAGGGCTCAGACTTAAATTTTGAAAAGACCATTCCAATCACGTCGTGGCTACAAACATATGACTAAGTGGTTATTTTGATTGCCTCGCCTACTAAACGTGTTGGTCTCTCGGATGAAAAAGAAAGGATCACTATAATCACGTCGTGGTTGCGAATATATAACTTGTTAGTTATTTTAGTCACCTCGCCTACTAAACATGTTGATCTTGGATGAAATAAAGGTTTAAGCCTCATCCTTGCCCAGAAGTTATATTTCCGTCTTAACGACTGTGGAGGCCTCAAAATCGACGGATATTTTTCATCGGCCAGTGTAGTATCGTGTTCAAATCAACGAAATTAAATCGGAACAGTAAGCAGCAGCAGTAAGCAGTAGGCAAAAATAAACAGAGAGGCAATTCCCGAGAAGGCGGGATGTTTAGTAAAACAGTAAAACAATAAATATCCGTTGCCCGAATGTTTAACCCAGTGAACAGAAAACAGAGAAACGAAAGAAGTAAATAAAGGCAGATGTAACAGTGAATTAATTCTGAAAACAGACCCGATTGAACAGTGACCCGAATGAAACAGTGAATTAATTCTGAAAACAGACTCGGAATCAAAAAATTCAAATTTTTTCAGATAACCAACAACAGATAAAAATGCCATAATCTGGAAAATACCCAAACCGGGTCGACCCGACCCGGTCGTTGATGTTCGAATCGGAGATTCAAACCCGAAATCAAATATTTTCACCAATTTCAGATAACTAATCAAATAAGATACGAAATGCTATAATTCTAAAATATCCAAATCGGGTCGACCCGACTCGGGGTCAGTGACCCGACCCGAATTAAATATCAAACCCAAAATCATGTATTTTTTCCAAGTTCAGATAACCAATAACAACAAGATATGAAATACAATAATTCTGGAAAATCCAATTCGGGTCGACCTGACCCGGGTCAGCGACCCGACCCGAATCAGCGATGCAACCCGAAATCAAGTATTTTCGCCAATTTCAGCTAACCAACATAAAAAATATGAAATGCAAGAATTCTGGAAATATTACCCAAACCGGGTCGACCCGACCCGGGTCAGTGAGCCGACCCGAATTAGATATTCAACCCGAAATCAAATATTTTCGCCAATTTCAGATAACCAAGATACAAGATACGAAATGCAAGAATTCTAAAAATTATCCAAATCGGGTCGACCCGACCTGACCCGAATTAAATATCAAACCCGAATCGAATATTTCAGCAAAATTCAGATAACCAACAAGGGATGTAAAAAAGGCAAAAATCTGGAATATGTCCAAACCGACCCGACCCGAATATACCCATATCGGAGACTCGAAAAACAGTGGAGATTAAACCTTTTCTTCCGATTTTGGATCTTATTTTCGGACTTAATTCTTGAATAACAAAGAGGGCAAATGCTTAAAATCGAGAATACAACAAAATATTTTATATAGAATCGGACCTCCGAAAAAAATCCTCCCCTTGTAGAACAAAAAATGGGGGTATTTATAGATACTCACCCCGACGTTCACCCCCACCCATACCCCTTACAAAATCGAATTTGAATTTCAAAATAAAGGGGGAACAAAATCTGATTTTTGGGGCGATTTCTTGGGGCATGTGTTGCGGTGAGAGGTGATGGGTAGGTTGGTGGTGTCAGGCGGCGGTGTCGGCGATTGGTGGTGTCAGGTGTAGGGTCCGGCGACGTAGGGGTAGGGGTGTAGGGTGGAGGGTGTGCGGGGATTGGGTGGTTTATAGGGGTTTTAGGTTTTTTGATTTTGGGTTTTGTTTTAGGGGGATAAAAGGGGAGGGTTGTTGGGCTTCGGGTATGGGCGAAAAATAAGGGGGGTTGGGCCGGTTTAGGGATTCGGGTGGGCTTGGTAAAGGAATGGGAATTTAATTAGGGACTTTGGGCTTGGTAGAGGGTGGCCGGTTGGGCTTGGGAGATAAGGGAAATAGAGGGGAATGAATTTGGGTATTGGGAATGGCCGGTTGGGCCAAAATTGGGCTTGGTTGGGTTTCGAATTTGGTTAGGGGTTTGGGCTAGTTTGTGGGAATGAAATTAGTTTTGGGTAGAAATTGTTTTGGGTTGGGAAATAAAATGTGTTATGGGTTTAAAAATATAAAAAGGGGTTTAATATTAAAAATGCATTGAAGAAAAAAAATGTAAATAATTTTGATAAAAACATAATGATGTGATAATAATAAAGATATAATATTTGCGAAATGTTTAATGCTTTAATAAAAAATGGAAATGCGATGCAATTTTGCGAGAATAAAATAACATAGAATTTTCGGATAAAACTTATGATTATGATAAAAATGCAAATGATAGTAAAAAAAATGCGAATAATAATAATAATAAGAGAATCATAATATATATATATATACACATGTATGTATATAGATTAAAATTGTTTTGAATGTTAAAAATATTTAAAATTGCAAATAAATTGGAAAAGACGAGACAAAATTGGGTGTCAACACCTACCATACAATTCCTCAAATGGTGCCATATCGATACTGGAGTAATAACTATTTTTGTACTCAAACTCTACCAAGGTAAGTATTGGTCCCAATGACCATCAAAATCAATCACACATGCTCGTAACATGTTTTCCAATACCTGAATAGTTATCTCGGACTATCTGTCTATCGAAAGGTGAAATGCTATACTGACATCCAAGAGAGTACCTAACTCTCTCTGCAAAGTCCGCCATAAATGTAAAGTAGACTGAGTACCCCGATCTAAGATGATAGAAATAGGAACCCCATAAAGACGAACAATCACTCAGATGTAGATCTTAGCCAACATCTTTGTATTAAACATCGTTTGAACTAGAATGAAATGCGCGGGCTTGGTCAATCTATCAACACCCAAATCACATCAAACTTGCCCAAAGTCTTGTGCAATCCCACAAAAAAATCCATAGCGATCCTCTCCCACTTCCATTCGAGAATGGGTATCCCTAGCGATCCTCTCATAGCGATCCTCTCATACTTGACCTGCTGGCAGTTCTAACAACGAGACTCAAAATCAACAATGTCTCTCTTCATCCTCCCCCACAGTAGTGCTGCTTCTAACAAAACATCTCAGTCGCTCCGCCTCAATAAGGAGCAGCGGTGCTGAATATCTCGATAAGTCATGAAAGCGATTATCATATTATGTAACAATAGAATAGCCTTGACCAATCTTTTAAAACTCATCTCGCTTGCTCAAATTCAAGCTAAAAGGTACATACTTCTCAAGAAACACTCTATAAAATCGAACCCATGTCAACGGAGGCATCCCTGCGGGTAAACAATCAACATATCTCCTCCACCACTGCTTCGCGTCACCTCTAAGCTGAAGAGCCACAAAACTAACTCCATAAGTCTTAACAATACCAAAGGTATGCAACCTCTCATGGCTGCTCACTATGAACTCATACACGTCCTCCTCAGGCTAACCAAAGAACTCTGAAGGCTTCACGTTCGTTAAGTGCTCCCAAATCTTCTGTTCATCGCGGGTCATAATTGTCCAACCAATAGGCCGGGGACCGAAATCTAGAGCATGAACCTCGTCAATATATGGTCCTGACATTATTGCAAGATAAATACCGGGTATATAAAGCTCAGGCGTCTGAGTCTGCCTCCTTCCCGCACGAGTCTGAGAACCACTCGGGGTATCAAGATGTACACCTATCTGAGCAAACCCATCTAGAACACTTAATAATCGGACTAGTGTATCCTATAGCACCGACGTAGCAATAAATATTGGATGATCCTGGGATGGTCCTACCTCTTCCTCTAGCATATCATCCTGATCTCGATATAAGGCTTTGGGGACTCTGACCTAGAATGAGCCTGACTGGCTCTCTATGCTCTACCCCTCACTAGTCCAGACCTTGAGCGTATGCTCTACCACATCAATGCATAGCCGATGCCGGTGCCTGTATCTTCTCTCTCACCACATCAGTAGGAGTCCTCACTATCTATGAGAGAATAGAAACAAAGGTCAAATACCAATTTGATTCAACTTAGCATAAAATGAATGAAAAATGTCAAATTTCCTAAATGTCCCATAGCCTCTTGAAGATAAGTACAGGCGTCTCCGCACCAATCCACAAGACTCTAATAGATATTATTCTTGTATTTAAGATTTTTTAACCTAGGGATCTGATACTAACTTTGTCATGAACCCTTTTCAGGAATCGTGGTGGCACCTATATAATCCCACCAGTAGGCGAACGAGTTCTCGAATCATTCGTAAGATATGATATAAATAAAAGCAGAATAATACAAAAAATAAAATCTATGTCTCATAAATAACGCGGAAGAAAGTGATAGTTTGAAACATCAAAAAACACCCCAAGTGATCTAGTTTGGGCATACAATAGCACTAATCAAAACAACATAAGTCTGAGTAAATGGGCACGTAGGCCAAACCAAATACATAGTCTGAACATATCCCTCTAATACGAACAAAAGACAATAAGTAGATATAGAGTATCCAAAGACATGCTGGAAGAAGAATCATCACCCTAATACTGAGGATCACATCTCTGACTCAACCACGTGGTCCTGCAGAGGTAGAAGGTACTGAATCTGCATCCAAAAAGAATGCAACAAGTGTAGCATGAGTACATGACTTACCACCTGTAGAAATCATAGGCTGATAATGACGAAAGATACATAATTAGACATAAATATCGAGTTGACACCAAATAATCCTATGCTAACATTTTAATAACCCAAGTATGTCACATAGTCAATAAGATGTTACAGAATTCAATAGTATATCGGACATCAGTAAAATGAATAACCTTTCAAGTTCAGAATCCAATCATGGTGTCCATAATCACTCAATACATAGTTCATCACAATTCATCAATGAAATGGCATAAATATATATCATATTAATACAATGCATATGCAAACACCTTTCTCAACCTAATATATAGTACGCCAAGGTTTAATTATGATCCATACACCCATGAGGGACCCGTGATGTTCATATACCACTTCTAGCCTGCCGAAATTCCGTATATGAATCTGACTAGAGCGGATGATTCATATGTCGAGTATTAATCATATTGCAGGCATGCAACTACGCTCCCCTCGTATCAATATCATCTCAAGTGCCATAATCTCATATTACTTTTACCTTTCCGATCTCTTAGACCACATCATATTCATACCACTCTCACATCAAGTCACAGAATGATGAGTGTATGTATTCAATGACAACAGAAGGCAAGAGATCATGATATAATGAGATGCAATCAAATATAGAGATGATGTACACATGCTTTCAAGAGTTCAACAAACATAGGCAAATCCAAGTCAAATCAAGACATCAATCAAAAACATGTGTGATGAGTAAACAAACAATAGCAAGAATGGCGATAAACCCACATATGGCGACAAGCCCAAATAAATAGCAGTCGAAACTAACATAAAGATGATTCCCCAAGTCATCCCATCATCACAGTTCAACACCGATACCCACTCAGACGTTCATCACAGCCGCTTGAGTGAGACCCCCAAACATACCCAATACCCCTCAATATTTATAACTAATTACGTATTTCTATTTTAGTCTCGAAAAGCTAAACTGTAGCCTACCTCAAATCCGAACAGGTGCACAACAAAATCAAGCCTCTGAGATAGCCTTGTTCTTCCTCACCAGTTTATTCACGCGTATACATCGTTAATATAAAGCTAACACATCAAAAATAAGACTTTACATACCCATCCCGGGATTACACAAAAATCCTTTATTACATACTAGGTAGTCACATCCTTGAGTTAATTGAAAATCTATTCACATTTGGTACCTCAATTGAACAATATTCAAAAAGCCCCAATTTGAAACCCTAGATTTTCTCCCTTTTGAATATAAACTTCTATAATGAAATTAAGCTTAACAACATGATAATGTAATATAGTCCAATCCTAATTCATGATAATAACACCATTTGATTCATAAAATTCCATTAAATTCATCCATACAACTCTCTTATTCTCACAATATGCATAATTCATTTTCCCCAACTCAAATAATATTCTAAGTCACTATTAATAAGCTTAGAAGCATAAACATAAACCAAATAATGAAGGAA
Organism: Anisodus tanguticus; assembly: GCA_034509755.1. Taxonomy (NCBI): domain Eukaryota; kingdom Viridiplantae; phylum Streptophyta; class Magnoliopsida; order Solanales; family Solanaceae; genus Anisodus; species Anisodus tanguticus. The sequence goes on from CM067558.1 coordinate 30,814,075, forward strand.
ACTCTTACCTAAGGGTTGAAATTGCTCTTAAGTCTCTGGTTATACTCCCAAATGGCGCTGGTATCGAGATAGACTATTTTGGGAAAGAATTTTCTGACCTAAGAATATTTATAGGACACTTGAATAATGATCTTCCCCAGGGAAATCGACTTTTCCGGAGTGGACCCGCTGTGGCGAAAGTGCCTTCATTGGGGCGAGAGTCACTTGACACCTCACCCCTCGCCAAGGCGGACCCACCGGAGTGAATACTGGTACTGCCGCGGCGGACACCAAACACCAGTAAAAGGAAAATAGCCAAATCCTCCATCCAACACTTGAAACACTCCCAGAACCCCCGGACACAAACCAAACATGCTCATCTAAGGTAAATAGTGCTATGAACTCGTTCATACCTTCGAATTTCACATATAACCGAGCTAAGGCATACTTTTCCAGGATATGTCTATTCAAAATTTTGGATTGAATATGTTCATATTAAGATGTTTGTGTATTCCTCCCTATTTGTACTTGGGTTTTCCTTAAATTGCTTAATTTGTCAACTGTCTTGGCCTTGAGATGTCCTTGAATAAGTCTCATTGTTGATTGTGATATGAATTTTCTTTATTGGTCTTGTTTTTCTTGTGTTTTCTACATGAGTTGCTGAATATATATAGGGATATACTTCAAGGTATATAATGTATAAAGACCTTGGTATACACAAGGTGTATATCAAGGTTGTACATCCTTGTATACCTCCAAGTATATCATGTATACTTTGAATATTTCATGTATATCAACCTTATATATGTCTAAATATGTGTTAAATGTGGGCTTATGTACTTAAAAATGTGAATGTATGTCAAAATGGGCTCAATGTACATTTGGGCTGATCTGTTCCACCTTTAGTTTGAAAGTTATGATTTTTGGTCCTGTTTTATATTTATCCGAACATTACATGCACCTTGAGGACCATGTATTCGTTGCTGTTTGGACCGTTACTTATTTAGGCCTGTTGATTTGTTTTGGACGACCATAGTTATACGAGTTGTGTGTATACACATGTTTAATTTTATATTAATATTTATTTTATTTTTTCTTTGTATTTGATAAGTTGTGGGGTACTTTCTAACTCCCTTAATTATTTTCCCCCTCCTTTGCATGCCTTTGAGCCTAGTGGGCCCATTCTTCATCTTTTGCATGAGATTCTAACCTGCTGGGCCTGAGGCCCAACTTTCACATTTTTTCATTTAGTCCGGATGCTGTTGAAGGCCCAGTCATGGGTGAAAATGATAAGATTTATTAATTGGACGGACGGTATGCCCACCCGCCTGACCCAATATTTTATTTTTATTATTATTCATTATATTTTGACATTTTAATTGTATTTTTGTAATTTCAATATTGTTGGAACCCTAGGTTAGAAAATAGTTGAAATAGTTTTTAGACGCGATACTTAAGTCTCTATAACGAATAGGATAACATTTTTTGTAAAGTTTTGGATCCGAGATTAATAAATAAAATTTCTTTAATTTAATTCTTGATTTCGGTTAATTGCACTATTGCATTTTATTATACTTGTGTTGAAATAATAAATTGCAAATGATTTGAAACAAGTCTTGATTTAAGCTTGCTTTGCAAAAAAGAATTTTGTCTTAACTTGGCTTTTAAAGAAACAATGAAAAATGGGCTAAGCAAATCCTTTATTTTAAAAAAAAATTCTTATTTAAATTGTGAATGAGTTTTAAAATACTTTCTTAAATCAATTTGATTTTTCCCTAAATAAATTCTTTTATAATTGAAGTTCGGGAAAAGGAAAAAGAGTGTGCTTGACCTTCCTTTTAAATAAAGGCCCATTTTATTACAAGTCTTAATTTGTAACAACCCGTCAGGTCTTTTTTAGCTAAAGACCCTTGTTTAACTATTTTATACTTCACGTAGACTCTATGTGGGGTTTGTGATATGAGAGGATGGGTGGCATGGAATCTCGAGGTTCATTTATGTGAGTTTCAGAATAAAACCCCAAAATAGGAATGATAGAGTTGATTAGTTTGACTAAAAGTTGACTTTCGAGTATATGCATTCGTTTCTAGGTTTTGTCACTTTTGGTAGTTCCATAGGGTCATTTATGATTTAGTTGAGTCATTGGTTAACCTGCCGAGATAATCAGACGTACTTTATGGCCTTATTTGTGAAATTATGATATTTGGATGTTTTAGGCGATTCTTTAGAACAGTATGCCTTAGCTCGGTTGTATGAGAAATCTGAGGGCGCGAGTGAGTTTGTATCATTATTTATCTTGGGTTAGCATGTTTCGTTTATATCTAGGAGGTCCGGGAGTGTTTCAGGTGGTTGGTGGAAGATTGAGAAATTTTCCAAGTTGCAGGTTCCGGTGTGTCACACCGGTGACTGGTTAGCCATTTCTGCATGCCCGTCTCTGCGGAGGTTGGCTCATATATGTGGGCCCTGTGATGTTATGAGTTTCTGGCCTTGCAGAGATTTCCTCACAGATGCGATAATGCCTTTGCGGTGATTCTCTCAAACTAGTGCCAATGCAGAAGGTTTAGTATTTCTGCCTCAGCAGACTTTTTCTGCTATGGCGAGGCCGCTCCTGCGATATTGATTCCTCCAGTACGGATCGCTGATTCAGGCAGATTCTTATATGCCCTAAATCAATTCACTTTCCCAAAATATCATATCTCGGTATTAGAGCCTACTTGGGGGAGATTTTCTTGAGTTGTTCAATTTGGTTCATCATTTAAGGTATAATTTCATCCTTTTTGATCATTATTAACCTTTAAATCCTTTAGATTCTACTTGGAGAAGCAAGTTCTTAAGCTTTTATGGTAGAATAAGCGAGTTAAATCTTTGGTTTGAGGGTGTAATGTTAATTAGATGATCTTGATATTGTGAATAAGTATTGTGTAATGGTAGATAATTATGTTGTAGTGTTTAATTTGATAATGGAAACCCTTTTCAATTTGGAAAAAAAATCTAGGGTTTTTTAAATTAGGGCTTCTCGTAAATCATGCAATTGAAGGTCCATTTGGGGTTAGTTTTCCAATTAACTTAAGGATGTGACTATCTAGTATGTGATTATACTTTTTGAGTAATAAAGTTCAGAGTTTCACATCGTGGGTCCGAGGTTGGTTTTAAGTGTCTTTTGGTATGTTTAAGGACTAAGTCCTTATATGTGTATTAGCTTATTATTAACATAGAGTCTATGTATGTTAGACTACGATTACTATGAGGTGCTCCGAAAGGGCAAGGCTAGTGCTGAGGGTTGATTGTAGCGGAACCTGCTCATCTTTGATGTAGGCTACATTTTCTCTTTCGCGGACATCGATAGAAGTGTGTAATTAGTTATAAATGTTGAGGGGTATTGGGCGTGTTTGGGGTCCTACCTGAGCGGTTGTGATGAACGCTTGGGTGGGTACCAGTGTTAAATTGTGATGATGGGTGATTTGGGAAATCAACCTTAAGTTGATTCTGATTGTTGTTGATTGGACTTTTCGCCAGTATGTGGGCTCATTTCTATATTTGCCATTGTTGTGTTTATTCATCACATTTCTTTTAATATGATATCCTAATTTTACATGGATTACATGTATATACTTCCGGAAAGCATGTGATATTCATCTCTTATACTTGGTTGCATTTTATTACATCCTAATTTCTTACATGTATTGTCATTTGCATTCATACACTCATGGTTGTGATGATATTAATATGAGAATGGTATGGAAATGTTATGGGTCTAGAGACTGGGAAGGTAGGAATATTTATGAGATTGTGGGCAACATTGAGATAATACTCGGGGGGTCAGGTTGCACGTGTGCAACAATTATTATAACAGCCAAGAGCTGGGGTCTGTTAAGAAATTCCAGATGAGTATATGGACTTCGCGGGTCCCCCATGGGTGTGCACTTCATAGAATTTGAATGTCTGTATACTGGAGATGAAATGTACATGGCATATGCATTGCATTCATAACATACACACATTAATGCATTGCTTTACTATTGATTCGTAAGTGGTTGGACTTGTTAATGATTTGGATGAATTGTTGATAATAGAGAATTATTACTTGATCACCTGATACTTGGATTATTGGGTGTGGCACCTTTCTGTAATTTGGTGACTTACATGATTTATGAACTTGTATATGAACGAAGTGACTTGTTTGATTCAGTGAACTATTATGTGGACAAGGTGACTTATATGGTTATTGAATTGGTTAGTATAGGATTATTTGAGTTTCAACATGATATTTATCTCTATTTACGTATCTTCCGTTGTTGTCGGCCTATGATGCCTACGGGGGAATGTTGTGTACTCATGATACACTTGCTTCATTCTTTTTGGATGCAGATACAATGCCTTCCACCAGTTCAGGACTGCGTGGCTGAGTCTGAGCTGGCAGTCTTGAGTGATCCAGCCTGAGGATGGTACTTTCCAGCATTCCTTTGGATACTCCTATCATGTTTCTGTATTTTATCTATCCGAGAGACCTTTTTAGACATTTAGACTATGTGACTTTCCTTTTGGCTTATGTACTTGACAATTTGATCTCTTGTATTATTGACCAGATTCATGGGGGTTGTACTGTTAATTATCAGACTTATTTCTCCTTTATATAATGATAGACAGATTTATTAAGTATATTGTTAATTCTACATTTCTTATTTATATTCGTATTGATTAGTTGGGGAGTAGTTTGCCTACCGGTTGGAGAAGTGTAGGTACCACCATGATTCCTAAAAAGGGTCATGACAAAGTTGGTATCAAAGCTTTAGGTTAAACGGTCTTAAATAAAAGAACAATGTCTAGTAGAGTCTTGCGGATCTGTGCGGAGGCGTCCATACTTATTTTCGTAAGGCTGTGGGACATTTAGGAAATTCCACTTTCTTCATTCTTTTCGTGCTAAGTTGAATAAAATTGGTATCTGACCTTTGTTTCCTATTCTCTTATAGATGGTGAGGACTCATGCCCATGCAGCTAAAGAGGAGACACCTGCACCTGCAGTGCGCGGTCATGGTAGAGGACGTGTTCGAGGCTGAGGAGCTGAACCGGCTCAGTGTGGAGCACAGAGAGCCGATCATGCTCATGCTACATTAGTTTCCCCTGAGCCGTACATTGAATATCAGGATGATCAGTTGGATGGGGAGATAAGGTCAGCCCAGGATCAACCCAAATTTTATAGCTACTTCGGTTCTACAGGACATATTGGTCAGGTTGGTAAGTGTGATCGATGGTTTTACCCAGGAAAGCGTGTATCCGACTACTCCAGGTGGGTCACACACCTGGGTAGAAGAGGGAAAAACTCTTGAGTTTTATACTACAGGGGTTCAACCAGTTGATATGTCAGTGCCACGTATTGTTGAGGTACCATCACCCGAGTTTGGTCCCCGACTAATTGTAGGGTCTGCTATGACTTGTGACAAGCGGAAGATATATGAGTAATTTTCTTACATGAAGCCTCCCGTATTCTATGGTCAGCCTGAAGAGGATGCATATAAGTTTATTGTGAGCAACCATGAGAGGCTACTTACCTTGGGTATCATCGAGTCGTATGGAGTCTATTATGTGGCCCTTCAACTTATGGGAGATTCCAAGCAATGGTGGAGGGATTATGTTGATTGTTGACCAACGGGGTCGCCTCCACTTTATTGGGTTAGATTTTATCAAATTTTTCTAGAGAAGTATATGCCTCTTAGCTTGTATTTGAGCAAACATGATGAGTTCTAGAGGTTGGAGCAGAGAGGTTTGACAGTTGTTGATTACGAGACTCGCTTTCATGACTTATCATGCTATGCAACGCTATTGCTACATACGGAGGTTGAGCGAGTTAGTTGTTTTGTAAGAGGTTTGAGTATTCCCCTTCAGTTGGCTACGTTGCAGTTGGTGGCCTCTGGGGATTCTTTTGAGTCAGTGGTAGAGCATTCCATACTTAAGCTCAACTAGAGGGCGAGGTGATATGGATAGTATAGTGGGTTTACTTCTCATGGTTATGGACAATAGGGTAGATTCCAGCATCGCAGTTGAGCTGAACGGTTCAGGCAGTCCTTCAGATTATAGATGGTGTCTCTGCGGGGTAGAGCGGTTATAATGGAGGCCAGTCTTTGAGAGGTTCTCAGTCTCGGTATTATGACTGTGGGGTTATTCGGGTTCTTCTATCTCTATTCAACAACTCTCAACAGCTAGGACTTGTTACAATTGTGGTGAGATTAGATAATTCAAGAGAGAGTGCCACATAATGGTATCGAGTACATTCGGTGCACCTAGGACCCCAACACAACCATCTAGGGGTGGTGGTCAGGTTAGCAGAGGAGGTTCCCAATCACGTCATGCTGGCCATCATACTAGTCGTGCTAGATCTCAGAAGAGTAGAGATAGGGTTCATTCAGGCCGAGGAGGCCATCACGGTACTCAGTTTGATGAAGGACACACTCATTGCTATGATTTATAGGCTAGAGGCTGAGGCATTAGATGCAGTTATCATTGGTATTATCTTAGTTTGTCATCGATCTGCTTTAGTGCTATTTGATTCGGGGTCTACGTTCTCATATGTGCCTACCTACTTTTCTGTTGATTTAGATATATGGTGTGATATGATTGATGTTCCTATTAGTGTGTCTATACTCATTGGTGATTATGTGGTTGTAGATTGAGTCTATCGGCTTTGTGTGGTAACTTTTATGGATTATGATACCTATGTAGACTTGGTCATTTTAGACATGGTTAATTTGGATATTATTTTGGGGATGAATTGGCTATCACCGTACCATGCAATTCTGGACTATCATGCCAAGACAGTCACTCTATCGATGCCTGGTCTTCTGAGGTTAGGGTGGAGAGGCGCTCCCAGCCTTGCTCCTAAGAAGATTATTTCTTTCATCTAGGATAGTAAGTTGGTGGACAAGGGTTGTCTGGCATACCTTGCTCATATTCGGGATACGAGTATGGAGACTCATTCTCTTTCATCGGTTCTGGTGGTTAGTGAGTTTGCCGAGGTATTTCCGACGGATTTGCCAGGTATGCCGCCAGACAGAGATATTGACTTTTTCATTGATCTAGAGCCAGGTACTCGACCCATTTCTATTTCTCCATACCGTATGGCTCGGGCAGAGCTGACAGAGTTGAATGAGTAGTTTTAGGATTTGTTGAGTAGGGTTTCATTTGACCTAGTGTGTCTCCATAGGGTGGTCTTATGTCAATCACGAAGAAGAAGGATCATGCATATGTGCATTGATTATAGGCAGTTGAACAAGGTCACCATTAGAAACAAGTATCTGATTTCTCATATTGATGATCTGTTCGACCAGCTTCAGGGTACTTTGGTGTTTTCGAAGATTGATTTAATGTTCGGGTATCACCAGTTAAAGATTGGGGCTAAAGATGTTCCCAAGATGGTTTTCCACACTCATTATGGTTATTAAGAGTTCTTGGTGATGTCTTTTGGGCTTACCAATGCCCCTGCAACATTCATGGATTTGATGAATGGGATATTCAAGCCGTATTTGGCTTCTTTTATGATAATATTCATTGATGATATCATGATCTATTCGAAGAGTCAAGAGGACCACGAGAAACATTTGAGAGTGGTTCTTGGGATATTGAAAGAGAAGAAGTTGTATGCTAAGTTCTTGAAGTGTGAGTTTTATCTTAGTTCACTAGCGTTTTTGGGACACGTGGTGTCCAAGGAGGGTATTATGGTTGATTCAAAGAAGATAGAGACAGTTAGGGACTAGCCTAGACCTACTTTGATTGTAGAGATTCCGAGCTTTGTGGATTTTGCTAGCTACTATCGTCGGTTCATCAAGGGATTTTCTTCTATTGCTTCATATTGCCGCGTTTGACTCAGAAGGAGGTGCCCTTCCAGTGGTCTGATGAGTGTGACGAGAGCTTTGGAAAACTCAAATCACTTTTGACCACAACCTCGATTTTATCCCTTCCAGTGGAGGGAAAAGACTTTATTGTATATTATGATGCTTCGAGGATTGGGTTGGGCTGTATGTTGATGTAGGAGGGTAAGGTTATAGCCTATGCATCGAGGCAATTGAAGGTGCACAAAAAGAATTACTTTGTTCATGACTTAGAGTTAGCTGCTGTTATATTAATATTTAGAGGCATTATCTTTATGGAGTTCATTGTGAGGTGTATACCGATCACCGTAACCTTCAGCACGTGTTCAATCAAAGAGAATTGAATTCTAGGTAGTGTCGGTGGATGTAGTTGCTTAAGGACTATGACATGACAATTTTGTACCATCTAGGCAAGACTAATGTGGTGGCGGATTGCTTGAGTAGAAAGGAAGTCATTATGGGGAGTTTGGCTTGCTTGATTGTTTTTAAACGTCCCTTGTCATTAGAGGTCTAGTCTTAGTCAACCATTTTGTGAGGCTTGATATTTCGAATTGGGGTAGGATTTTAACTTGTGATGAGGCGAGGCCATCTATTTTGGAGAAGATTATGACCCACCAGTATGATGATGAGAAGTTGTGCAAAATTAGAGATAAGGTGATGAGAGTTGAAGCCAAGAAGGCTGTGATTGATGGTGAGGGGGTTCTAAGGATCAAAGAGAGAGTGTGTGTTCCTCGTGTTGGTGATTTGATGAGATTGATTACGGAGGAGGCCCATAGCTCAAGATATTCGATTCATCCAGGTTCTATTGGAGAGGCATGATGAAGAGAGACATTCTCAAGTTTATGTCTCGGTGTTAGAATTTTAAGCAGATCAATTATGAGCACCAGTGACCCGGTGGTTTATCTTAGAGGATGCCCATTCTCGAGTGGAAGTATGAGGATTGCCATTGATTTTGTTGTAGGGTTGCCCAAGACTATGGGCAAGTTTGATGCTATTTAGGTCATTGTTGATAGGTTGACCAAGCCTGCACATTTCATTCTGATCCAGACTACTTACAATTCAGAGAAGTTAGCTAAGATTTATATTCGTGAGATTGTTCATCTTTATGGCTTACATTTGGCATAGTTTGCTTACAATAACAATTATCACTCTAGCATTGATATGGTGCCATTCGAGGCCTTATATGGTAGGAGATATCGTTCTCCGATTGGGTGGGTTGATGCATTTGATGCTTGGCCTTGGAGTTCTAATTTGTTAAGAGATTCCTTAGAGAAGGTGAAGGTAATTCAGGATAAGCTCCTGGCAGCGTAGAGCAGACAAAATGAGTATGCAGATTGAAAGGTCTGGGATATGGAGTTTATGATTGGTGACATGGTTCTATTAAAGGTCTCGCCTATGAAGTGTGTGATGAGATTCAATAAGAGAGGTAAATTGAGTATGAGGTATAACGAACCTTTTGATATTCTTTAGAGGGTTGGAGATGACATATGAGTTGGCTCTGCCACCAAGTCTTTCAATAGTCCATCCGGTTTTCCATGTGTCTATGTTGAAGAAGTACCATGCCGATGGTTCCTATATTATCTAGTGGGACTTCATATTACTTTATCAGAATTCAGAGTTCGAGGTGGAGCCTGTGACTATTTTGGATTGGCAGGTGAAAAAGTTGAGGTCTAAGAAGATGGCTTTTGTGAAGGTGCAATTGAAGCATCGTCCTGTTGAGGAGGTGACTTCGGAGACGGAGCTGATATGCGGATCCGATACCCTCACTTGTTTACTACTTCTGGTACATTTCCCCTTTTTGTTTATCTCCATTCGAGGATGAACCTTTGTTTAATTGGTATCTTATGTAATGACCCATCCGGTCATTTTTAGCTAAAGACCCTTATTTGACTATTTTACCCTTCCCGTAGACTCTATGTGGGGTTTGTAATGTGGGAGGATGGGTGGTATGGAATCCTGAGGTTCATTTATGTGAGTTTCGGAAGAAAAACCCAAAATAGGAATCTTAGAGTTGATTAGTTTGACTCAAAGTTGACTTTTGAGTATATAGGTTCATTTCTGGGTTCCATCGCTTTAGATAGTTCCAGAGGGTCATTTATGACTTAGTCGAGTCATTGGTTTTCTTTTCGAGATAACCAGACATACTTTGTGGCCTTATTTGTGAAATTGTGATATTTGGATCTTTTAGGAAATTCTTTAGAAAAGTATGCCTTAGCTCGGTTGTGTGAGAAATCCGAGGGTGCGAATGAGTTCGTAGCACCATTTACCTTAGGTTAGCATGTTTGGTTTATATCCGGGAGTGTTTTAGGTGGTTGGTGGAAGATTGAGAAATTTTCCAAGTAGCTAGTTCTAGTGTGCAACATCGGTTACTGGTTTGCCGCTTCTATGTGCCTGCATCTACAGAGGCTGGCTCGCAGATGCGGGACCTTTGATGTTGTGAGTTTCCGCCCTTGCAGATATATCCTCGTAGAGGCGATGACGCCTCTGCGGTGATTCTCTCGCACCAACGCCCATGCAGAAGGTTTAGTGTTTCCGCCACATCAAACGTTTTACGCTGTGGCGAGGCCGCCCCTGTGATATGGATTCTGCCGGTGCGGGATCACTGTTTTAGGAAGATTCTTAAATGTCCTAAATCAATTCACTTTCCCAAAATATCATATCTCGGTACTAGAGCCTACTTGGGGGATATTTTCTTGAGGAGTTTAATTCAGTTCATCATTTAAGGTATAATTTAACCCATTTTGATCATTATTGTCCTTTAAATCCTATTTTAGATTATATTTGGGGAAGTAAGTTCTTAAGCTTTCATGGTAGAATAAGCGAGTTAAATCTTTGATTTAAGGGTATAATATTAATTAGATGATCTTTATATTGTGAATAAGTATTATGTAATGGTAGATAATCATATTGTTGTGTTTAATTTGATAATAGAAACCCTTTCCAATTTGGAAAAAAATCTAGGGTTTGTAAATTAGGACTTTTTTTAAATCATGCAATTGAAGGTCCATTTGGAGTTAGTTTTCCAATTAACTTAAAGATGTACCTATCTAGTATGTGATTATCATTTTTGCGTAATAAAGTTCGGATTTTGGTACCGTTGGCCTAGGGTTCGTTTTAGATGTCTTTTGGTATGTTTAAGGACTAAGTCCTTGTATGAGTATTAGCTTATTATTAACGTAGAGACTATGCATGTTAGACTATGATTACTACGAGGTGATCTGAATGGGCAAGGCCAGCGTTGAGGGTTGATTGTAAGTGGCACCTGCTCGACTATGGGGTAGGCTACAATTTCACTTTTGTAGACTTCGATAGAAGTACGTAATTAGTTATAAATGTTGAAGGGTATTGGGTGTGTTTGAGGATCCCACCTGAGCGGTTGTGATGAACGCTTGGGTGGGTACCGTTGTTGAACTTTGATGATGGGTGATTTGGGGAATCAACCTTAAACTGATTCCGACTGCTGTTGATTGTGCTTGTCGCTAGTATGTGGGCTTTTCTCTATATTTTCCAATGTTGTGTTTATTCATCACATTGCTTTTGATATGATCTCCTGATTTTACATAGATTACATGTATAGACTTCCAAAAAGCATGTGATATTCATCTCTTATACTTTGTTACATCTTATTACATCCTAATTTCTTGCCTTGTATTGTCATTTGCATTCATACACTCATGGTTGTGATGATATTGACGTATGAGTGGTATGAAAATATTGTGCGTCCAAGAGACCGGGAAGGTAAGAATACTTATGAGATTGTGGGCAACATTGAGATGATGATGATACGCGGGGGCTCGAGTGCACTCCTGTAACAGTTATTATTACAACCAAGAGCTAGGATCCGTTGAGAAATTCCGGATAAGTATATGGACTTCGCGGGTCCCCAATGGGTGTGCAGTTCATAGAATTTGAATGCATGTATACTGGAGATGAAAGGTACCTGGTGTATGCATTGCATTCATATCATACACACATTATTGCTTTGCTTAACTGTTGATTGGTAAGTGTTTGGAATGGTTAATGAGTTGGATGAATTTTTGATGATAGAGAATTATTACTTGATCACCTGATACTTGAATTATTGGTTGTGGAACTTTTCTGTAATTGTGGTGACTTACATGATTTATGAACCCGTATATGAACAAAGTGACTCGTTTGATTCAGTGAACTATTATGTGGACAAGGTGACTTATATGGTTATTGAACTGGTTAATATAGGATTAATTGAGTTTCAACATAATATTTATCTCTATTTACGTATCTCCCTTCGTTATTGGCCTGTGATGCCATACGGGGGAACATTGTGTATTCATGTTACACTTGCTTCATTCTTTTTGGATGCATATACAATGTCTTCCACCAGTTCAGGACTACGTGGCCGAGTCTAAGCCGACAGTCTTGAGTGATCCAGGGTGAGAATGCTACTTTCCAGCATTCCTTTGGATGCTCCTATCATATTTCTGTCTTTTATCTATCTGAGAGACTTCTTCAGATATTTAGACTGTTACTTTCCTTTTGGCTTATGTACTTGACAATTAGAGCTCTTGTATTGTTGACCAGATTCATGGGGGTTATACTGTTGATTATCAGACTTATTTCTGCTTTATATAATGATAGACAAATTTATTAAGTATCTTGTTAATTCTACATTTCTTATTTATATTTGTATTGATTAATTGGAGAGTGGTTCACCTACCAGTGAGAGAAGTGTAGGTGTCAACGATTCCTAAAAGTGGTCGTGATATAATTTTACTAAATACTTGTCAAATATAAAGTTAAATATTTATAAAAAAATTGAAATAGTTTGATTATCCCCCTTTTGATAAAAAAGAGGATTTATAGAAAAAGGTTTTCAAAATGATTTTTCTTTATTACTTTGAAAAAAGAGGAAAATGTGTGTGAAATAGTTTATTTGGCGGAAAATGAGTTTAAGTGATATGACTTTATATAAAATATTTTTAAACATCTTTAAGCCAATAAAAATCAAATTATTATTTAAAACCCGAAGGTTAACAACATTCTGCGAATTCTTAATACCGGGCTACCTAACACCTTCCCCGGGGAATCACCTGCACCTTAGCCGAACTCTGATTTTCTAAGGATTTTTCTTTTATTTGAAAAAACACTTTCTTATTTGGTTTTCCTAATTTCCATATAAATTAACTGGCAACTCTAATAAATAAAATAAATTCAAAAGTCCACGAGTTATGAATTAACTTTTATGCCCTGCGTAAAAGTAATGTAACAGATGGCGACTCCGCTGGGGATTTCAAATAGGTTCTAACCATAAGGGTTCCAATAATAAATTTTCTTTGTTTACTTGCTTAAGTGTTTATTTTACTGTATTTATAACTGTCATTCATGCATATCATCTTCCGCCAAATATCACTCACACACACTTGCATCAGTGCACAAAGACTATTATGCGGTTTCGCAATCATCCTCTAGTAAAAGAAAAACTAAATACTTTCTTGGAACTTGTGGAAGATATAGTTGGTTTGTAGTCATCCAATAGTCAACAACGGTTCACCCCGAGCGGTCCACTCAGGTTCCCAAGTAATTTGAAAAGCCCACTCTAGTCAACTTAGGGTAGAGCGAAGCCAATCCTGACTATTTAACGCATATTGATACCAAGAAGGGATTTAAACATTTGAGACATGTTTATAGCCCATTAGAAGACTACATTTCATGTCCATACGGTCTTTGACCTGAGGATACCTTATCCAACTATGTGCTAATTGAGAATATGCATTGCGCCATATGTGTTAAACCATTGTCCAGCAGGCGGGGACTAACCGTGCTTTTATGTGGATGGCTACCAACCTCCGGTTTGATATGATCCTCAATGCACCTGAAATATTGAAGATATGGTGGGTCGAGTTATATGCCGAGCAACGAAAGAAAATCACTAGTTATTTAGGTAATTTACGTTCACTTACGTGCATGAAGGGTTGTAAAGCACTCATCAAATTATTAACCAAATATTGAGATAATGATAGGTTGTTGTTTAGATTCGGGGTGATAGAAATTACCCCAAATTTGTAAGAAATTGGGGATTGTATAGACAGCAATGGGACCTATATGAGAAGAACGAAAAAATCCAACTATAACCTTCTAGTCCCAAACAAACCCACTCAAGCCGAAATCATGAAAACGATTTCCTTAGCCCAAACCCCTTGGATATCTGGACCCTCAAGAGCATTCCGGGATTTGTACCGTCGCTTTGGAACCAAAGGGGGATTCATAGAGCATTCCGTAGAGTTCCATACTTTCGAGGGTTAGGAAGCCACCCGACCCCTAGCCTTCGTTATTTTCCTATTGAGACTTATGGTGTTCCCCAAAACATACATCTTGCTATAGATACACGAGTCATTTCAGTCAGCCATGCCATTTTTCACAGCATAACCGCAAATGGATAAACCAAGTATTTCGACTTTGTCCCAGTCATCCTCGCCGCTATGTACCAAGCCTTAGGTCGATGCAGAAAGCAACTTAGGTATTTTCAAGGGTGAAATCTATTGCTACAATGGTGGATCCTAAAACATCTATGAAATCCGAACAACCTCCATGCCTACCCATTGATAGTAGAAAGGATGACCTTAAAGATCATTGCCCATATTTTAGTCATAGAACCAAAAAAGAATGGTGTATCTTTTTATCGGTGCTCAAGGAAGAGAACATACAATGGAGGTTTTCAAACTTCATCTCATAATGGGTTATGGTTTGGGGAAACAAATGTCTATTTCTACCACTCATGGGTATTCGAGGGGTTCGTCCTTATGCACCGGTCCGGGTCTTGAGATAATTCGAGAGAAAATAAGAGGTACCCTCAATGGGGAACATAGGATGGACGTGATTGATTATGAAGAAGACAAAATTCGAGATGCTAGAGAGTACATTCGAGAGTGGAACAACGGTCTAATATGGAGGCTGGGTACTGTTGCTGAGGATAGACTTCGCCTAGGGTGCGATGATGATTACAAGGATTGGTTAAGAGCAGACTTGCATGGTAGTGTTACTCCAGGGATCAACCGCTACCATCATGTCCAGGATCGAGAGTCTAAGGCTGAGGTTAAAGCCCGTATGATCTAGAGGTGAGCTGATGACAGAGATGCCAAGTATTTGGAGAAGATAGAGCATGACAAGGCCGTCATAGCTAATATGGACCAAGAGTTGGAGATTACACACTAGTGTTTGGAGGACCTTGATGATCGGATGCGACAGGTGATTAATGAGATAATGCAGTTGCTGTTCAGAAAGAGAGGGTGCATGCTGAGTGCTTTGCTGACATCGACGCATCTCTGGATCCAGACTGCCCGTCGAATGACCAAGAGAGCTCGGACAGACAGAGGATCATCATCAGCCACCGGAGGACATTTCTATTGATTTATGTTTTTAAATTATCTTTTGTAACCCTTCAGAGAAATATTATTAATGAAATTTATGATTATGGGGACAATGATTTTATTTTACAAATTGATACAATCATGTTCAAATGCTTAGAAAGACCTTGGTGTAAAAAGGTCTCAAGATTGCGCATAGCTTTATATTGCAATTATGTGATTTCGTGCAAAATATTTGTTTATGTGCTTTCACGCATTTGTTTCAAACATCATTGATTCAACGTTCTTGGAACCACCCTGAAAAAAACACTTAT
The DNA here is from genome assembly GCA_034509755.1 of Anisodus tanguticus. Classification (NCBI taxonomy): domain Eukaryota; kingdom Viridiplantae; phylum Streptophyta; class Magnoliopsida; order Solanales; family Solanaceae; genus Anisodus; species Anisodus tanguticus. The sequence goes on from CM067558.1 coordinate 30,829,573, forward strand.
ATGACTCAGACTACTAAAGCCCTACCTCCCCGAAATATCCTACTTACCTAATCTAGGTGTTTCTCCCGAAAGGTTGACTTTGCTGAGATGGAAATCATCGTCCAACAAGCCCAACAAGAAAGTTGTTTGTATCACTCGGGAGCACCGGGTCATGTACTGAAGAATGTGAAGCTTTTAAGTTAAAGCTGAAACATCTTGTCAAAAATGGGGAGATTTGGGTGGTTATCCTTCCATGCTATTAAGAAGTTAGGGCCAAGGGCCGAATGCATGGTTGTAAGGGTGATAACCCGCCATGACTTCGAGGAGAAGTGATGTTTTGGGTAGACTTAGGCACCCCCTTTGAATCAAATGTTATCCCTTCCCTTTTTATGTAAATTAAACTATGTCCGACATGATATCCCAAGAGGAATACTTAGGAAGCCCTTATTGAGCATGGTCTAGGAATTTTGGGTAAGAATCGACCGAGGAAGGATATTTATCTTATGTAGACTGAACTACGGAAGGGTTTGACTTTCCATGGTGGGATACCTAGGCAGTCTACATAAGACTTGGTCCCTATATTATATAAATATATGTCCCCCCTCTTTCTTCGGAGCAGTCGAGTCCAGCTCGCAGATCAATCATCGACATTATTGTATGAAGCAAGTCAACCAAAACCAATCAAATTACAAAAACATCCAAAACACCCAGAAATGCGTGGAATAAAGAATCAATCGAATATTCGTATACAAATGCATGAATTTGTGTGTCTATTTGTAAATTATGTGTGTATTTTTTCACTTACGCTTATCATTGACTACCGTACTGATGTCATTTGCCTTTGAGTTTTTCTTTTCTTAAAGAGGAGGTTTGTTCGTATTGTGACACTATGTACTTCACAAGGTCTAAAGCAGCAACAACATCCCTGTTTGAGAAAAACAGAGGAAAGAAGACAATGAATGGTACTTCGGACGACGAATGCAACATCAGGAACTCAGAATCTCCTGAACCATGAAACGTAACGTATCACGAAGACATGATCAAGGCTGCCAGAGCATCTCTGTCCTCTCTAATGAAGAAGAACTAGGCTGCCAAAAAAGTTCAAACCAAGGAAAGAAGGCATTCACTGCCTTTTCCATCTCTGTCCTCTCTAGTGCTTGTGCATTTCCCCAACTACCCTGCGGGGTTATCCTATTCACCCATAATAAATCCACCTCCAACCAACACCATGTTGGTACTTTTTACCATACTCCTCCGCCAACTACCACCACTCAAATACCTAGAACTACTCACTTTGTCCAAGCTCCATTACCCACTAACCCCATTATGCACCAAAACTCCACTATCAACATCCCCTAAAATAATTCCGCACGTCCAACCGTATCATTCCATACCCCTGTAGCTCAAAACCACCTGTCCCCAGACCATGGTGAACTTTATCACTATGAGAAGATGGAGAAATCCTGGAGCGACGAACAAAGTAAGCTTACGGAACAAATGAAATCGAAGATAACCCAAGAGGTGGAACAAAGAATGAAGGAGATGGCCGCACATACTGTGTGCGCCGCTTGAAAAGATACTGGATTGAGCTACGATAATCTATGTATACACCTAGAGTTAGATATACACGAGGGATTCAAAGTTCCCAAATTTAAGATGTTCAACAGGTCGGGAAACTCGATAACTCACCTGCAATCTTACTGTGACCAATTGGTGGGAGTAAAAAACAATCCTGCCCTAACAATGAGGTTGTTTAGCTGAAGCTTTACTGGAGAAGCCTCAAAATGGTTTGCTTCATAGGACATGCATCAGTGGGTTACTTGGGAAGATATGGACGAATCCTTTATGGAAATATGTCGTTTCAATGTTGAGACTATGCCTGACCAATACTACATGAAAATATCTAGCAGAAGTCTATAGAGAATTACTAGGAATATGCAAGTATGTGGAGATCTAAAGCCACTCGAGTGCAACCACTTGTGAAGGAGAAAGAATCGGTATCCGCTTTAATCCGATCCCAATAATAGGACTTCTAAAAAGAATATTTTCTATGGTCGACACCCATTCTCATAACTAGTCGAAATAGCAGAGGCCATAGAAGATGGCCTCAAGTCTGGAAAGATCAGCAGCCTGACAAGCAAAGGCTCTCCACCGAATGTCGGGTCTTATGAAAGAAAAAATAAGACATTCCGAATGTATCCCACTCACCCAACCCCAAACCAAAGAGGCAGGAAGAATCCCGCTCACCCATGGAACTATATTAATCATCTCTCATCAGCAGCTACTTGAACACACCATACAACCTAGTCCCCATCAATTATGCCCATCCAAATTACCAAGCACCTCCAATCTTCCAAAGTCCGCCAGCTAATACCCAAATATCCTCCCCAGTCTTTCAAACCCCACAACCAAATTATTAGAGTTCAGCACTCACTTCCAAGCACCACAAAACTACAAAGCTTCAATACTAAATTACCAAAACCAACCACCTCCGGTCACATACAATGGGCCACATCCAAAGTTTGAAATAAAACCATCTTGAAAATTCATGCCTTTACTTGAAACACGCACTCAACTATTCGAAAGGCTGAGCGCCATCGATATGATTCAAACAGTGCCAACAAAATAAGTTAACTTAGGGAAATGCTTCATTCGAGCCGACTATACTTGCTCTAATCACACTGGTGGTGCCGGACACAGCACTAAAGATTGCATCAACCTAAAATATTAAAATTTAGGACCTGATTAACAGAAGGGAGATTACCTTGTAAACTGCCACTTCAAACATGAACACAAATCCCCTGCCTAATCACGACAGTTCTACCATTCATATAATTGAGAGAGGGTAGGACTGAGCAGTTTGTAAACCTCTAAGTCCAGCATCTATAGAGTCCCTCGAGCAAACAGTGGTGTCCTTGACTCTACATGAGTGACCCAGATTCAAAGTGTTAATTCGTGCGCACGTCATAACGCATATAGCTCAAAATATCACAAAATCACACATGAAAGAATTTGTTGTTGAGGCCGTTGTTTCCCATGACATGACTAGATCAGGGTGATGCTACATGCATGATGAATTAGCCCAAGGAGGAACTAGAAAAGACACCAATCAAAGGAGGTCAATCACAGAGGGTGAGACTGATGATTTCTGGCGAAGAATGCAACCAAATGAGTATTCCATCATCGAGCATCCGAAGAAGACAACTACCTATATATCGGTGCTAGTATTACTATTAAGTTCCTCCCAGCACCGCCTGACATTAATGAAAGTATTATATGAGGCGCACGTCCCAGTAGGCACGAGCAGTGAAGCTTGGCCAATATAGTGGCCCACATCATGGGGGGCTATCAGATATCATTTTCTCAGGAAGAATTTCCTAATCAAGTGACGATGCACAATAAAGCACTATACATCACTATCGAATACAGAGAAAACATCATTGTATAGGTTCTCGTAGATAACGGATCCGGTCTTAATATCTACCCAAATCCACACTGGAGAAGCTAGGCTATGATGTTGGGAAAATAAGGAAAATTGGCACAAATATAAGAGCGTTTGATGGAGCAGAACTCGACCCAATGGGAGAGGTCGACCTTTGCATCCAAATAGGGCTGACTGAATTCACCACTAAGTTCCAAGTCATATCGATTGCTGCTAATTATAACTTGTTGCTAGGGAGACCCTAGATTCACACGGTCGGATCAATGCCATCATTGTTGCATCAGTCCTTGAAGTTTGTATTAGAAGTATATGCAGTTGTAATACACAGAGAGGGAAGAATTCACAATTACTCGCAACAACTATGTTCTTGTGATTGAAAAAACCCCTAAGGAAACATATTTTCACGTGGTAGAGTTGGTGGGAGTTGTGTATGAGAAGTTGTCTCACAAGTTCCTATGCCGGTTGTGTACCGAATGGTGGCGTCTACTATGTTACAAAATGGTTTTGAACCAGAAAAAGGTCTTAGGAAGGATCTACATGGCATAATAGAGCCAATCTCGATTCTTGAAAACTACTTCTGCCATGGTCTCAGGTATGTTCCCAGCTCTGAAGAGGCCTCTGAAGAAGGCAAAAAGAAGAAGGGTTCCCTAAAGCTGCGTAAGCTAATTTTGAACCTGTACCAGTCATTCCCAGTCAGTATGCCAACCCTGAATGAAGACAATAATGAGAAAAGGGATAAAGATGTTTTTCCAAGAAGAAGAATGTCTCGTGGTTCTGGAAGAGTGCACTGAAGCGCCCACTATTCGCAATTCCAATATGGGCGAGCAACTCTCCAATTTGACCTCTACCCCACTCATGGTTCCTTGGTAGCAATGATGAAATTTTTTAAAGTTTCCTGAAAAAATTGGTGTAGTTCGCCCGAGACCCGATTACTCACCTTTTAATTATTTTTCTCGTGATGTTTGTCTTAAATAATGGAAATGACTCGATGTTGATCCGAGCCAGGACCATAGTTTGTACTTACTTTTGCAAATTAATGAAGCCTCGATTTATCCAAAATATACTTTTAATTACTTTTAACTTTGAATTACTAATCACACTTTGCCTTGCTTTTCAGTAATAGTAATAAGACAACTCTTAATGTCATGACGTATCACGAAACATGTGAGTTTAATGTTGAAAGAGAAGAAGAATACGAGGAATATGATGAGGAAACAATGATACCAGAAGATCTCGTGATCTCCAGTTGTATGGATGGTGTGATTCAGACTGGCCCAGATGTCAATTGACTCACAAATCACTTACTGATTGATTTATCTCCCTAAAAAATTCACTCGTGTCATGGAAAACCAAGAAGCAACATATTATCTCTCGCTCGTCAGCGGAGGCTGAATACCGATCTATGGCAATAGCCGTTTGTGAATTGAAATGGTTAAATAGAATTTTGCATAGTTTTGGCGTTGAACACAAATCTCCGGTAAAAATGTACTGTGACAGTCAAGCAACTTTGTACATTGCATGAAATCCGATGTTACATAAACATACTAAACAGATAGAAGTGGACAATCACTATGTCTGGGATGCACTCCAATCCAGTATAATATTCCCTAGTCATATGTCAACCAGCGAACAATTGGGAGATGTGTTTAAAAAAGTTTTGGAAAAATCGTAGCACGAATATTTACTTGGCAAGTGGGGTATTCGAGACCCTCATGCTCCAACTTGAGGGGGGTATTGAGATTATATATATTATGACCCTATTCTAGTCTAATTGTAATAGTTTTAATCTATTTATGGTACAATTATAATTAAGGTAAAATAAGATTTGAGATCCTATTAGAATAGGATTGTGAGTAAGGTAAAATAGGATTTGGAGTCCTATTAGAATATGGTTACCTTATTATACTTGGTTAAGGAGGTAGCTTACTTGTATATAAGGAAGTCATTATGATTAATGAAAAGTCCATTATTCTTTTCTCCTACAAATTCTCATCCCTGTCTATATTTTAACAATTACAAGAAAAGGAAAGAAACGGAAAGATTCATATACAGATTTGACCAAATATTAATTTGGAAAGAATAATTCATTAGTTTGTTCTATGTGTAAAGTCAACTAAGATAGGAAGTTATTTTCTTACATATCTTATAGTTATTTTTAGTAGCTATCCAATCATGTGGATCATAATTAAGAAAAATTTCTTAATAGAATCCAAATTGGCTGAAGCAGAAAGAAAGTGTGAAAGATTTGAAAGAGAAGTCAAGATTTTAAAGCTAAGAAAGGAACATGTAAGACAGAAAAATTACATATGGTTTTAGTATTTCTACCCAAATAATTCAAACACTCTTGTAGGGTGGACACATGTGCAACACACGTGTCCAATACTAGTATTTATATATAACTTATTTTTATTCTAACGAAATATAATAACTAAACCTCATTTAAATAATCTTATGTTCGAAACTTTTATTTTAATTTTTTCTTAAACAATTCAAAATTTAAACATATGTAAAATAATTAATCATGTAACATGGTGTATATAGGTTGTTTCTCATGGGACTGAACATATTTCGGAAAAGAGATTGCAAGAGCAGCTAAAAGTACTATGTTGTTTCAAGACATCCACCCAAATGGCCAGTAATGCTTAGAAGGTATTTTCTCGTCGGAACAGTACGACTCCCGTGGAGCATTGTCTCCCTTGCTTCAGTGACATACAAACTATCACCTTTACTCATAAGGTGTCAAAAACCATGTCCATGGGTGATCAAATCAACAATGACAGACTTGCTAATAACAACAATCATCATGCTGACTCTTAATCACTGTCCTTTCACGTCTTTGGTGGTCCAACTTATAGTAATAACTCCAATAAATATTTTGAGAGATTAAATCGGGACAAAGCATCTCGAAGCAGTTCATTCGTTATGGAGCAAAATAATAATAACAACAACTATTTCTCTAGGCCAGTGTCACCTCATCCATTCCTTTCGATGTACCTGTCTTTGGTTATGATGAACAATCGCAGATTTTAATCAAAATCGAACATTTATTAAGAGACATTTGTTGGATGAAATAAAGTATACTTATAATAAATTATGGTTGTATTCTAGTTTTGAGGTTAGCGAAGGGGATTAAGTTTTCATGGTTGGTAGGTGGGGGGAGTATTTGATTTCATGTCGACAAGACATAATCTATGAGCCACTTTTATACTATGAATAAAATTAAGTGCGCTCAACTGTTTTAAGTAAATACATTGAAGAAGAATTTTTCTTAAATTGTTAATTAGCACACATTCGGTAGTTAAGCCTATTTTAATTGTCATTGCAAGTGTATATGAAATCAAGTGCGAACAATTATTTAGACACAAACAGGGCAGTAAGTTGATAGAAATAAATCAAAATTTTAAAAACTTGTTTAAACGAAAATTTAAAAGAAATATTTGAACCCATAATAAGAATCGAACAGACTAAAACAAAATTATATTATAACATTGACACCACAATACAACGAACATACCATTATTCTTCAAGTTTGTCAATTATCTATGTGTAGCTACCTATATTTATTTTTGTTATAAAAAAGTATGGAGCAGGGAGTAATTGATATGTGACGAACCGAAAAAAATATTAAAATCAAAAAGTGAAAAAGGAAACAAGAAAGAGAAAAATTACAAGAAAAGGAAAGGAATTGAAAGATTCATATACAAATATGACCAAAATTAAGTTGGAAAGAACAATTCATTAGTTTGTCTATATGTAAAGGTCAACTAAAATGAAAGTTTCAGTTATTTCCTTACATATCGTATAGTTAGTTTTAATACATAACCCTCCCTGTACTAATTAGCTACCCAATCATGTGGATCATAGTTAAGAAAAGTTTCTTAATAGAATCCAAATTGGCTGAAGCTGAAAGAAAGTGAAAGATTTGAAAACAAATCAAGATTTTAAAGTCACGAAAGGAACATGTAAAATAGAAAAACCAAATACAGTTTTAGATTTTTTATCCAAATAATCCAAACATTCTTGTATGGTGCACACACATGCAACACACATATCTAGATACTAGTATATATATACAACTTATTTTTATTCTAACGGAGCATATAAATGAACCTCATTAAATTAGTCTTTTGTTCGAAACTTTTTCTTTATATTTTTCTTATAAAATTAATAATTTAAACAAATTTAAAAGAAATTAATCATGTGACGTGGTACATATAGGGTGCGTCTCATGGGACTGAACAATTTTGGTAAAGGAGATTGGAAGAGCATCTCAAAGTACTATATTTTTTCAAAGACATCCACCCGAACGGTCAGTCATGCTCAGAAGTTCTTTTCTCATCAGAAAATTAAGACTCCCGTGGAGCATTATCTCCCTTGCTTCAGTGACATACAAACTATCACCTTTACTCATAAGGTGTCAAAAACCATGTCCATGGGTGATCAAATCAACAATGGCAGACTTGCTAATAACAACAATCATCATGCTGGCTCTTAATCATTGTACTTTAACTATCCTTACGCCTTTGGTGGTCCAACTTTTAGCAATAACTCCAATAGAAATTTTGAGAGATTAAATCGGGGCAAAGCATCTCGAAGCAGCTCATTCGTTATGGAGTAAAATAATTATAAATAATAAATATCTCCCAAGGCCAGTGACACCTCATCCATTCATTTCGATGTACCTGTCTTTAGTTACGATGAACAATTGCGGACTTTAATAAAATCGAAGATTTATTAATAGGCATTTGTTGGATAAAATAAAATAATAAATTATGGTTGTGTTCTAGTTTTGGAATTAGCGAGGGGGGATTAAGTTTTCGTAGGTTGATAGGTGAGGGGAGTATTTGATTTCATGTCAACAAGACAAAATCTATGAACCAGTTTTATACTATGAATAAAATTAAGTGCCCTCATCAGTTTAAAAACAAACGAGGCAGTAAGGTCGTAGATACCCTTTAAAGAAAGTGAAAGATTTGAAAAGAAGTCAAGATATTAAAGCCACGAAAGGAACATGTAAGATAGAAAAAAAAATAATGTTTCAGAATTTCTATCCAAATAATCCAAACACTCTTGCATGGTGCACACATGCAACGCACGTGCCTGATACTAGTATTTATATACTACTTATTTTTATTTTAACGGAGAATATAACTAAACCTAATTAATTTAATCTTCTGTTGGAAACTTTTATTTTACTATTTTCTTTAAAAAAAATCATAATTTTAACATATGTAAAAGAAATTAATCATGTGATATGGTATATATAGGGTGTTTCTCATGGGACTCGACAATTTTCGAAAAGGATATTGGAAGAACATCTCAAAGTACTATATTATTTCAAAGACATGGACCCAAATGGCCAGTCATGCACATAAGGTCTTTTCTTGTCGGAACAGTACAACTCTAGTGGAGCATTGTCTCCCTAGCTTCAGTGACATACAAACTATCACCTTTACTCATAAGGTGTCAAAAACCATGTCCACGGGTGATCAAATCAACAATGGCGGACTTGCTAATAACAACAATTATCATGTTGACTCTTAATCACTGTCCTTTCACTATCCTTACGCCTTTGGTGGTCCAACTTTTAGCAATAACTCCAATAATTTTTTTTAGAGATTAAATCGGGGCCAAGCATATCGAAGCAGCCCATTGGTTATGGAGCAAAATAATAATAACAACAACTATCTCCCTAGGCCAGTGTTACCTCATCCATTCCTTTCGTTGTACCTATCTTTAGTTACGATGAACAATCTCGGAGTTTAATCAAAATCGAGCATTTATTTAGAGACATTTGTGGATGAAACAAAGTGTACTTATAATAAATTATGACTGTGTTCTAGTTTTGGGGTTAGTGAAGGGGGGATTAAGTTTTCTAGTAGCCAGTTTTATACTATGAATAAAATTAAGTGAGCTCAATTATTTTAACATAATCAAGGCGATAAGATCGTAGATACACATTAAAGAAGAATTCTTCTTAATGTCACTAACTCAAATCCCATTGTGTCGTGAGGGCACCTCTCTAGTCCGTAGGCAAACCCAACATATAACATACGATAATGCGGAATTAAATGCGAAAATAAAGAAGTATAGAAGAAATAATTTAACAAGTCTTAACAATAAATGCATAGACTGAAAGAAAGCTCCAAATAGATCCAGTAGTCATGAGTACAAGCTCTAAATATCTTAATACAAGTCTGAAAAGGAAATACATAAGCTGTCCGAATATGACAAAGACAGGAACCATAAAGATAGATAAAAAGAGTTCTAGTGTCGGGAATGCATTAGCGGCTCACCCTGGACTCTCTAAATGATCACCAACGAACTATGCCTTATCAGTTGCTCTGCCGTCTCCTGGCTTAGTACCTGCACATAGAGTGCAGTAAGTATAGAGTGAGTAAGGGAAACGCATGTACTCAGCAACATAATCGACCGACCCTAGATATAACGGTGGCGAGGGTTGATACTATCTGATACCTATCTACTAGTTAGTTAGTTAAGCAATAATAAGAGTCAATTATCCAAGTATTCAATAGTGCTACAGTTCAACTACAAGTATTAACCAAGTTCACAAGCCCTATCACATTCCTCAATATCGTTAGCAACCCTGCCTAAACCCCATAACAGGGCGTCTAGTCCCAACAAGTCTCACAACTCAACCTCACAACAATTATAAGTCCCATGTATCAATATTTCCTTCATCAAGTCATAAGATCATACAATTATCATAAATCAACACCATGTACACACAATATCAAATACATATCAAAACCCATTCCAGACTTTCTCGCGCACTTGAATTTCCCGGAAAAGGTCTTTTAGGCTCGAGTTTGACTAAAGTCAACTCTTAAGTTCTAATTCCACAATATTACAAATAGACCCTCAAAACACACTCGGCTGCCTCAGAAACTGAACCAAATGCGTGACTAAGTCATAAACGTTGTTCTGGAGCTAATGGAACTGATGAAATCACAAAAAGAGCACGTTTACTCAAAACTAAACTATATGTCAAACTTCTATATTCTCTTAACTTAGGATTTCTCAAACCTACCAAAAAGGATCCAAAACCTATCCGAACTCCTCGGGAGTCTTACCACCCATCCCCATAAGTCACAAGCAGGCAAATAAAGGCCCGGGAAGGGTAATTTAGTGATTTAAGGTAAAAAAAGTAAAATGACTTTTCGAGTCGTCACATCAGATATCATTTAAATAAATGTTCATCCTTGAATGATAAAAAAACGGAAATACTTGTGCTGTCGAATAACTCAGGGTAGTTAGCCCGCATATCTGACTCAAACACCAATGTAGCTTCCTCCATCGGGCTATTTCTCTACTGAACTTTCACAGAAGCTATCTTTTTGGACCTCAACTTTCAAACCTGCCTGTCTAAATAGCTACAGGCCCCTCCACATAAGCTAGGTTTTGATCAAGCATCACTAAATCCCATCTAATCACATGAAACCATCAGCAACATACCTCTTCAAAATTGAAACATAAAACATGGGTGCACATTGGATAATCTATGAGGTAAAGACAACTCATAGGCTATATCTCCAACTTTGTCCATAATCTCAAAAAGACCAATGAATCTCGGGATAAGTTTGCCCTTGTTCCCAACCTCATCACACCCTTCATGGGTGAGACCTTCAGAAAAACCCGCTCACCAACCATAAAATCTAAGGGACTAACCCTTCGATCTGCATAACTCTTATGTCTGCTTTAGGCTGTAAGAAGCTGATCCTGGATCAACTTAACCTTATCCAATGAATCTCTTAAAAGATCAGTACCCCAAGGTCAAACCTTAAAAGCATCAAACCAACTGACTGGAGAACGGCACCTCATACCGTACAAGGCCTCGAATGGTGCCATCTCAATACTCGAATGATAGTTGTTGTTGTACAAACACTATGCCAAGGGTAGAAACTGGTCCCTATGACCCCCAAAGTCAATCACACAGGCTCATAACATGTCTTTAAGAACCTGAATGGTCTGCTCAGACTGGCCATCAGTTTGAGGGTGGAAGGATGTACTAAGCTCCACTTTAGTACCCAACTCCTTCTGCATAGACTACCAAAAGTGAGAAGTAAATTGCATACCCCCGGTCAGAAATGATAGAAATTAGCACCCAGCACAATCGGACTATCTCTCGGATGTAGATCCTGGCCAACTTCTCTGAATGATAAGTAGTTTGAACTAGAATGAAATGGGCAAATTGGTAAACCTGTCCATAATGACCCATATAACATCGAACTTGCCCAAGGTATGGGGCAATCCCACAACAAAGTCCATGGTAATCCGCTCTCACTTCCACTCATGATTAGGTATTCTCTGAAGCACACCACCAGGCCTCTAGTACTTATATTTCACTTGTTGGCAATTCAATAACCGAGACATGAACTCCACAATGTCCCTCTTCATCTTGCACCACCAATAATGTTGTTTCAAGTCACGGTACAACTTCATAGCCCCTGGATAAATGAAGTACCTCAAACTATGGGCCTCATATATAATCAATCTAGTCAAGTCACCCACCCTAGGAACTTAGACTTGACCTTTGATCCTCAAAACACCATCTCTATTAATAAAAACCTCATTTGCCTCTCCCAATAACACCTTATCACGGATCTTACACAACTGAGCATCATCGAACTACTAGGATCTAATATGCTCCAACAAAGAAGACCGCACCTTCACACAGGCTAACACTCTAACAGGCTCTGAAATATCAAGCATAACAAACCGATTTGCGGAAGACTAAACATCCATAGCCATAGGACTCTCTCCCACATGCAACTTAGCCAAACTACCCATGCCCACCGCCTTGCTACTCAAGGCGTCCACTACCACATTTGCTTTGCCTAGGTGATACAAGATAGTCATATCATAATCTTTCAGAAGATCCAACCACCTATGTTGTCTCAAATTAAGATCCTTCTGATTAAACAAGTACTAAAGACTATGATGGTCGGTGTAGACCTCACAATGCACCCCATAAAGATAATGCCTCCAAATCTTCAAGGCAAATATGATCGCTGCCAAATCTAAGTCATGGGTGGGATAATTCTTTTCATGAACCTTAAATTACCTCAAATCATAGGCTATCACCTTTCCTTTATACATCAACACATACCTAAAACCCACTCCAGAATAATCACAATACACAATAAAGCTCTCTCCCTCGACTGGCAAGGTCAAACTAGGAGCGGTAGTCAATAAGGCCTTGAGCTTTTGAAAGAATAGCTCACAATCCTCGGACCACTAAAATGGAACTTCCCTCTGAGTCAACCTGGTCAACGGAGTTGCAATGGATAAAAATCCCTCCATAAATCGCCGATAATACCCTGCGAGGCCAACAAAACTCCGAACCTTAGTAACCGAAGCAAGCTGCATCCAATATCAAACCACCTCGATCTTCTTGGGATCTACCATAATATCGTCGATAATCACCACATGACCCAAGACAGCTACCGAACTCAGCTAGAACTCACACTTAGAAAACTTTGCATAGAGCTGCTTCTCCTTCAGAATACCAAGCATGATCCTCAAATGTTGCCCGTGCTCCTCCTTGCTCCGTGAGTATATCAAGATATTAGAAATAAACATAATCACGAATGAATCCAAATAAGGTATGAACAACCCATTCATTAACTAAAGGCCGCATGTGCATTCGTCAACCCAATGGACATTATTAGAAACGCATAATGCCCATATCTAGTCCAGAAGGCTGTCTTAGGGATATCCTCAGCCCTGATCTTCAGCTGATGATAGTCGGACCTCAAGTCAATCTTAGAAAAGACCGAAACACCTTGTAGCTGATGAAATAAGTCATCAATATATGGAATCAGATACTTCTTCTTGATGGCTACCTTGTTCAGCTGCTTGTAATTAATACACATGTGCATACACCCATATTTCTTCTTCAGGAAAAACACTGGAGCACCCCAAGGTGAAACACTGGGCCTAATGAACCCCTTACTCAATAAATCCTACAATTTCTCCTTCAGTTCCCTCAAGTCGGCCAGTGCCATCTGATATAAAGCCATAAAAATGGGCTGAGTGCCCAGCTCTAGGTCAATACAAAATTCAAATCACGATCTGGCAGAACACCAGGAAGGTCCATAAGAAACACCTCGGGATACTCCCGAACTACTGGAACTAACTCCAATGAAGGAGTCTCTACAATAGTGTCACGAACATAGGCCAAATATGAAAGACACCCCTTCTCTACCATCTTTTGAGCTTTCAGAAATGAGATCACCCTTTTCGGGTTTTGATAAAGAGTACCCTTCCAAACTAACGGAGAAATACCATGCACAGCTAAGGCAACGGTCTTGGCATAACCATCCAGATAACATGATACAGAGCTAACTAGTCCATACCCAAAATAGCATCAAAATCTACAATATGCAAGACTTTCAAGTCTATATGAGTATCATACCCCATCAACGTACCTACACAACCTAAATAAGTCAGATCTACCACTACAAAATCCCTAAAAGGTGTAGAAACATGAATATGCATGGATAGAGATTCACACATCAAGTCCAAACTCAAAGAAAAGTAGGCAGACACATATGAATAAGTAGACCCTGGATCAAACGAAACTGTAGAAGGTCGATGGCAAACTGAAAGAGTATCTGTAATTACAACATCAGAGGCCTTTGCCTCAGGTTTTCCCAAATATTCATAGAAATGGACCGATCACCCAAAATCTTAGCACCCCATGTCCGCCACCTCAGCCGAACTGAGCACCACATCGACCTATTTGTGGACCACCTCTGTCTCCCTGAGAACCACCCCTACCACGTTGGGACCTGCCTCTAGCTGGCTGTCATAGTTTCGAGACCTTGAGAACCCTGGTGTTATCTATCACGCTTGAGTCTGGGGCAATTCCTCTTAAAATGTCTAAAGTCACCTCACTCATAACACCCTCTCGGAGCTGCTATCGGCTGAGAAGAAGAACTAGAACCAGCATGACCACTATGACCAGAGGGCTATGAACTCGAGGTTAACTACCTCGAACCATACGAAGTACAAGAAGACTAGCCCCCCCTCTGATGTACGCATAACAACAACCACTGGCCTAACACTCAAACGGTGATGGCCCCTAGTATAATGACCCTAAATAAACTCGGCCTCTCTCACGACATCAACAATCTCCTGGAAGGTGAAATTTGTGGAAGTCATCTGTGCTGCAATCAACCTAAGAGGATATACCAACCTCACCCTCTCAGCCTCATCAAATAAAATCATCAAAGCATGGCGAGACAATATGTAAAAGCGAGTCTCATACTTGATCATAAAAATACGCCCCTGGCGTAACCCCTTGAACTGAGCTCATCTCCTCTCTCTGACATTGCGAGGCATGAACTTCTCCAAGAAGATCTGGGTAAATAATACCCAAGTCATAGGAGGGGACCCTGTTGGTCTAGACTCAAGATAAGACCACCACCATTTCTTAGCCAGTCTAACCATATGAAAGGTAGTGTAATCAACACCACGAGACTCCACTAATCTGAGGTTGTGCAACCTCTCATGGCAACTAATCAAGAATTCATACGCATCATCCTCGGGATCTCTATCATACCTGGGCAGATCCAATTTCCTGAACCTCTTGACCAAATTTTGACCTTAATAGACATAACAGGTTGTACAGCTGGAGGTGTAGTAACACCAGGTATAATCACACCAAGAAATTGAGAAACCACAATATGAGAACCATCAGAAATCTTGATTGGATGAACCCTTGGTGTCTGAAATCTTGGCATAGCAACATGGTCAGGAGTCTGTCCTCCAAACCTAGTATGAGAATCATCAGAAGTGACTGGATGAATACCCTAAGCTATAGCCTCCAAGAAGCTCATCATGTAGACCAGAGTGTCCTATAATTCTGCATGGAAATGAAACACATGGGCATCTAATCTAGTCCTGCCCCATCAGCATGACCCTGCACATCATTATCTAGTGAAACCTGCTCATCGTCCGAAATAGCACCTGGCCTCGAAGACTCTGCTCTATCACGAGTCCGAGAAACTGCAGGCACTCAGCCTCAGGCTCTAACTTAAGGTCTAGATCTATCTCTACAGTTCCCCCTGGCCCGTGCACCACCTCAAACAATGGGTATGGGTACACGTGCAAAATCCTAATCTCCTCCTGATGCCAAACGTGTCCTCACCATCTGTGAGAAAGAGTGAATCAAAGAGATTTAGAATTCAATCATAGTATTAACACATGAAAGTATGAAATAGTTAATATTTCCTAAATGTATTATAGCCCCTCAAAATAGGCACGGAGCTCTTCATACCAATCCGCAAGACTCTACTAAACATCGCTTTTGTACTCATGAGACCATTAACTTGTGCTCTGATACCAATTTGTCACAACCCCAAGTCCCATTGTGTCATGAGGGCACCTACACTAGTTCGTAGGCGAACCCAACATACAACATACGATAATGCGGAATAAAATGCAGAAATAAATAACTAAAGAAGAAATAATTTAACAAGTCTTAACAATAAATGCTAGTCTGAAAGAAAGCCCCAAATAGATCCAGTGGTCATGAGTACAAGATTTAAATATTTGAATACAAGTATAAATAGGAAATACATAAGTTTTATGAATATGACAAAGATAGGAACCATAAAGATAGATAAAAAGAGCTCCAATGTCGGGAATGCATCAGCGGCTTGACCTGGACTCTCCAAATGATCACCAACGAACTATGTCCTATCAGCTGCTCCGCCGTCTCCTGGCTCGGTACCTGCACATAGTGTGCAGCATGCATAGACTGAGTATGGAAACACATGTACTCAGTAGCAACATCGACCGACCCTAGCTATAACAGTGGCGAGTACTGGTACTATCTGATACCTCTCTACTAGTTAGTTAGTTAATCAATAATAATAGATAATTATCCAAGTATTCAATAGTGATACCGTTCAATAGTGTACAAGTATTATCAAGGTACACAAGCCTTATTACGGTCCTCAATATCATTAGCAAACCAGCCTAAACCCTATAACAGGACATCTAGTCCCATTAACTCTCACAACTCAACTTCACAGTAATTATAAGTTTCAGGTATCAATATTTCCTTCATCAAGTCATAAGATCATACAATTATCATAAATCAACACTGAAAACAACTGGTCAGTATAGGGCCTCTCCATACAAAACTATATACATATGCATATTCATCATACCTATTAGCTTACTATACCACTCCGGAAGAATGGAGCATGACGAGTTCCAGTTGAGTCGAGTTCTACCATGAGGAAATCATCTGCATCTCTATCTGTACATGCAGGCATGAAATGCAGTGTTCCTAGAAAGGGACATCAGTACGAAAGATGTACTGAATATGTAAGGCAGATAACCAATATAGACAAAAGATATATCATAAGAGATAAGGGTACATAAGTCAACCTGAAACTCATAGCAAGCCTCTGAGGGCCTACGCGACATAATCATGAAAATGTATGCATTTCTGTAAAAATTAAGCTGCTCAGTGGGGCCAAATAATGTTATATATATCCTCTCTGTGGGGCATATCATATCATAATACATATACATATATCATACTCGGCCTTGATGAGGACTCGATCGTACCTGGCCCAGATGTGGGACTCGGTAATATCAAAACCAACTGCAGCTGGGTGCACATCTACATGCCATACCCGGTTGACTATAGTACGACTCGGTAAGATAATAGCTATGTATATATAAGTGCAATGAAAGATATACTTTGAAGGGCCTTATGAAACCAATCAGAGTGACTCAAGGTCGTTATCCTCCGGTTATCGTTATATGGACATCAATGATCATAAGAAAATATAGGGTTCAAGAGACTATCAAGTCAGGGAGATGCATCTGAAACTAATAACAAGAGTTATAAGTTGTAACAATATGATATGAAAGTAATCACAAGCTTCAAATTTAAAAGTGGAGTTCCTTTTGAAGGGACGTCATTATGGTTATACTTATTCATCGATCATGCCAAAAGAATGAAAGAGTATGTCTTAACATACCTTGTCTGAGCCGTCGTTATCACAGTCCTCAATATCGTTAGCAACCCAACCTAAACCCCATAACAAGGCATCTAGTCTCGACAAGTCTCAAAACTCAACCTTACAGTAATTATAATTCTCAAGTATCAATATTTCCTTTCTCAAGTCATAAGATCATACAATTATTAGAAATCAACACTGAGTACGCACAACATCAAATACATATCAAATGAGAATGAATGCAATGCAGATGATCTGTATGTATGGAATGGCCATATGTACTCAGTATACATACGATGCTACAATAGTTGCTTCACGTGACCCATGGGGGACTCATGCTGTCCATATACCCATCCGAAATGTCCCATGGGATAGTAGCTTTGTGGATGGAGTGTCATTATCAGTCATCACTCTCGTATCATGTACCATATCCAACAAGCGGCATACCAAGCCCCTCTCAATAGTAACTTAACAGTTCAGATGTCAATATAATATGTATGAATAAGATGGATATGTGTACAACATGCATATAACATAACAATGCAATCAGTATTATAAGTTCTTTTTTCAATTATCAGATGAGATATAGAATATGAATTCATGACAAGTCAAGTCAAGGATATACGCATCAATTATGGATACAAGCCAAATAATCAACAAACATACTAAACCTAAGCGGATTTATGCACCGCGCCCATGGCCAGAAGGATAAACACATAAACTCCTTCAAGTAATCATACTAGTTCATTAATAACCCAAGATCAGTTCACCGGTACCCATATTAGTGCTCGTCACCTCACTAATACGGGACCCCGAATTCCCCATTTCTCATATTAGTTCATTATTAGCATAGCAACACATAACGCTATACTAGAGTCTAGAAAGTGTCAACTTGCCTGATTCGAAGCTGAAGAACTCACAGAGTAGCCTTGCCTTTTGTCACGACCCCTTTTTAAGAATTGTGGTGGCACCTACACATTTCCACTGATAGGTGAACCACTTTCCATATAAACAAATAATATGAAAGAAATGTGGAAATATAATCAAACAATAATACAACCCTAAAAATCTGGTATGTGATACAAGAGCACTTAAATGAAATACAAGTCTAAAGGAAGGCAACATAGGCCCAAAACTGAATAACATGAACAAATATCTAACTACGTCTTTCGTATCCAATGTAAGGATAGAGTAAGAGAATAAGCATCCAAGGCATGCTAAAAGAAGCATCCTTACCCTGGAACGCCAAAATCCACCAGCCAGAACTCACACTCGAGCTCGTGAACTAGTAGAAAGACTTGTATCTGCATCAGAAATGATGCAACAAGCCTATCATGAGCACATAACATACCCCCATAGACATCATAGGCTGATAACGCCGGAAGATACGTAACATAGATAAATATCAAGTTGACACTAGATAAGCCTACTATAGATAGTTCAGTAGACCATGTAAGTCACGTTGTTCACATATCAATTCACTGATTCAACTAGTCACATTATTCACATAAGGTTTCAATCAAAGTGAAGTACAATCAATCCATACATTCATACATGGATCTTACTTGCATAGTACCCACGGACTAGTGCTCCCTTGTTTAATTTATATTCAAGCTTAATCCCACTTACCCAACATAATATATCAATTAAGAAAGTCATCACTTAGAACACCATAATCCTTTTAAAACGCTTTCCAGGCGTATATACTTAGGCTAACCATGACAATATTAACACCTTGATTATTCTTAGGTTTAGATTTAGTTAAGTCTCTATACAGTTACAGTCTAACACACATAGATCATTCAATGTTTACCTTTCCAATGGCAACACTAATCACTGGTTCCTTACTAAACTCGAAACCTAATCACATGGTTAATTAATAGACAACACACAATGCACATATTTTTCCTAGATCTAGAAAATAGTCCTGACATATTCACACTCCCGACCACAGTAACATTAGACATCAAAGACTTAGACTTACCAATTATAACCACCAAACCCTTACATAAGAAATCAAGCCATACATGGCAACCAATTCAATATTTATTCAATTGTTCACAGAGCCAATATCCAGGTATCCACAGAGACAAGACCAATCATGGGAATAATATGATACTCATTACCAAACAACGGATAATCAATGCAATGAGACATGTATAATATGAATGCAAAACACATGAAATATGATGCCATGCAAGGCAATGCACTTCCCAACTATCTATAACATACACACATACCAGAGACAAAATCTCAATGTCTATAATGGGCATAACTCATGAAGAACCCGCGAAGTTTGTCATACCCCAACCTTGGGGGTGTGGCTGGCACCTAGATCCCTAAGGCTTGAGCGTACTGATCCTGATACCTGAGAGACATATAATAATTCATGGGCCAATGAGGCCTCTGACACATACTCAAGTGAATAAAGATATAGGAACTTATACTCAAAAAAGGTCTGAATAATACATATATATAACAATGCTGACGAGGCCGATATAATCATAATATATTTGCTGAAGAGATTGACAAGGCCACAGATGACTACCACATATATCACATTGTGTATAAGCCTCTAAAGAGTATAGTGACAACAACTAGTCAGGACAGGGCCCCATTGTACCCAACTATATACATATGCATATTTATCATACCTATCAGCTTACTATACCACTCTGAAAGAATGGAGTATGACGACCTCCAGCTGATTCAAGTTCTACTGTGAGGAAATCATTTGTATCTCTATATGTACCTGCGGGCATGAAACGCAGTGTCCCCAGAAAAGGACATCAGTATGAAAGATGTACTGAATATGTAAGGCAGATAACCAATATATATATAGAAGACATATCATAAGAGATAAGGGTACAGAAGTCAACCTAAAACTCATAACAAGCCTCTGAGGGCCTACCTGACACAATCATGAAAATATATGCATGTTTGTAAAAATCAAGTCGCTCAGTGGGGTCAAATAATGTAATAATCATCCTCTCTGTGGAGAAAATGATATCATAATACATATATATGATACTCATCCTCGGTGAGGACTCAATCGTTCCTGGTCCAGATATGGGACTTGGTAATATCAAAACCAACTGCAGCTGGGTGCACATCTGCCTGTTGTACCCGACCGACTATAGTGCGGCTCGGTAAGAAAATAGTTATATATATACATATATAAGTGCAATGCAAGACAGACTCTGAGGAGCCTTATGAAACCAATCGGAGTGACTAAAGGTCGTCATCCTCCGATTATCATTATGTAACGGTGTATGTATCACTAATTGAGTGTCATTAATGATCATAAGAGAACATAGGGTTCAAAAGACTATCAAGTCAAGGAGATGCTTCCATAATAGAACAACAAGAGTCATAAGTTGTAACAATATGATACGAAAGTAATCACAAGCTTCAAATTTAAGAGTAGAGTTCCTTTTGAAGGGACATCATTATGGTTATACTAATTCGTCGATCATGCCAAAAGAATGAAAGAGTGTGCCTTAACATACCTGGTCTTCATCATCACAATCGTTCTACAAGTCCTCGCTCCCCTTATGGACGATCATCAATATCACATAAAAGTTGATATCAATATCGAATTCAAATTCTATAGAGGAACTTCACTTAGGCATCTTATCAATGACCTTGAACACTTCGGGTTCTTAACCTTTTGTACAAGGGATTCTTATATACTTAAATTCCACTGTTTTTCCAAAACACAATTTTCATAGAAAACTCCTATAGGTGTCCTTTGACAACTTTAGACATAAATGATTCCTTAAGCTTTTCTTATACGAAAAATTTTATGTGATTCTATCTCACAATTCTTTAAACTGTACTTTTCTTACTCCATAACATATACCATCAATTAAATTATCCAAACTCAACTTATACTTAGAATCATACAGCCCAACAAATTATACTGTGATGATTTCATAAGTTTACTAAATTGTTATTACAAAACTCTTTTCATAACTTTCTCCAAATCATCAATTGATCAAAGATTTAGGTAAAGGAAGATAAAACTCACCTTTAGGCATCATAATCACCTCCAAACAGTAGGGTATCTCTTTCCCAAAGTTTACCAAAATCACTTCCACAAGGAGATGAGAATTCTTATGATAATTACGGGGTTTATCACAAAATGCTTGCGGGTTATGACCTTGATTTCGACCTAAGATGATAGCATGTGATGGGGAGAGTTTGAGGGAAGTTTTGGAACTGTTTTGTGAAGAAATGAGGGTTGGAAATCAAAGAATTCGATATAAACCCGTCAAAAAATTTTGCACCACTGTAAATTGACTGTCTGTCAATCTTCCTATCAAACTACCACAAATTGATGGCTTAGGGTAGGAAATTTGACTGTATGTCAAAAATTTGACGGTCCATCAACCTTCTCATCATGTTTTCGCCGAAACGTACTTTTTTCAATCCACTTAACTCCCAAATACTTTGGTACTTCCATAAACACGTTGTAAACCTTCATTATCTTTCCATAAGGTCATACCTCTTCCCGGGATTTCGGTATCCATTCATGATATGGTGAAATTCAAAATTACAGAGAGTAACAAAGTCTATGTACCCCCCCCCCCCCCCCGCTCCGGAATAACTCGTCAGATTACGGAGCCTGCTCCGAAATGTCCCATCTGATCACAGATTCTTCAATTTGATGCCCGTACACACATGCCAGAGATGGAATCTCGACATCTTCCATAGTCATGACCCATGAGGGATCCGTGAAGTCCATGTACCCCTCCACTCCGAAATAACTCATCGGATCACAAAGCCCACTTCGGAATGTCCCATCGGATCACGAAGCCCAACTCACGGAGCCCAATAACATTTTCATACCACTCTCATATCAATATCATCAAAAGCATGAGTGTATGAATGCAAATGACAATATAAGGAAAGAAATAAAAATCTATGAGATGCAACCAAGTATAAGAGGTGAATGCCACATGTTTTCAGAGTTCACAACAATAATCCAAGTACAATCGCGATATCATATTAAGCAGTCCAACCTCAATAATACAAGTACAATCAGGATATCATATCAAACAGTCCAACCACAATAATCCAGCTATAATCAGGATGTCATATAAAAGCATGTGTGATGAATAAACAAGAAAATGTCAGATATGGCGATGAGCCCATATAATGGCGACAAGCCCACATAACAGCAGTCGAAATCAGCTCCCTAAAACACCCATCAACAGAGTTCAACACCGATACCCACTCAACCGTTCATCACAATTTTCTGAGTGGGACCCCCAAACACGCCAAATTCTCAAAAAACAAAACTGTAGCCTACCTCGGAGCCAAACAGGAGTGCTACACGATCAAGCCTTGCCCTTCCTCTGTGCCTCTCGATAGTCGAAGTCTATCCACGTATACATACTATTCATTAATATAGAATTTACGCAACATACGAGGATATAAACCTTACAAACAAGACTTTAAAATACCAACCCGGACCAACTTCACCAAGACTCGAACTTAAATACTTAAAAACCATTATTACTTACTAGGTAATCATATCCATATATTAATTGAAAAACTATATTCATTTGAACCCTCAATTGAACCTTATTCCAAAAGCCCCAAATTGAAACCCTAGAAATCTCCCCCAATTGAAAATAGGCTTATATTTTTAATTAAGGCTTACAACATGATAATCTAATATATTCCAATCCTAACTCACTTAAAATCAATAACATAACTCTCTTATTCTCATAGAAATTTGAAATCCATTTTCCCCAACTCATTAACATGCTACACCATCATTAAAAAAATTACAACCATAAACTTAAGCCATAAAAGGGAAAAATCTATTACCTCAAGGATGAAATTGCTCCTAGGGTTCTTAAAATACTCAGTGGCGGCTATGGTCTAGAGGTTTCTAATTTGGGAAATAAAATTCTGACCTAAGGAATATATAGGACACCTGAATAGTGTTTCCGTCGTGGCAGAATCGACTCTGTTGGAGTAGACCCACTATGGCGGACAAGACCCGCTGAGGCGGTGTCACCTGACACCTCGCCTCAGTGCCATGGCAAAAACGGCTATGTGGGAGCGGACTCGCCCCATCGGACAGACCATCCGCCTCTGTGAAAATTCACAAATCCCAGACTCCGGCTTTGGCAGTCCAACCTCTCACCGAGGCGGACACGCCGGAGCAGACACTGGTGCCGCCGAGGTGGACACCAGACACTAGCAATGGGGAAACAACCCTAAACTCCTATTAAACACTTGAAACACTCCCGAGACCCCCCGGACATAAAACAAATTTGCTCATCTATGGTAAACACTGCTACGAACTCGCTCGTACCCTCGAATTTCACATTTACCCGAGCTAAGGCGTACTTTTCTAAAGAATTGTCTGGGAAAACCAAATGTCCAAACTTTACAAATAAGGCCACAAAACACATATGATTGCCTCGGGAAGCGAACTAAAGATTCGACTAAGTCATAAATGACCCTCCGGAAGCGACAAAACTGGAAAACTAACCCATCTAGCCAAAAGTCAACTTTAAGTCAAACCAATCAACTCTAAGTTTCTAGTTTTGAGTTTTTCATCCGAAACTCATATAAATGGACCTCGGAATCCGTGCCACCCATCCCCGCATATCACAAACTCCACATAAAGACCACGAGAAGGGTAAAATAGGCAGTTAAGGGTCTTTAGCTAAAAATGACTGGACGGGTCGTTACACTTTTCCTCTAAGCCTCCTTACGTGCCCACTTTAGCCAATCATGTCAATTATATAAGATTACGATCTAACAATACCCATAATCCCCAAGCTAGATTACAAAGAAACCCTAGGCCCACAATATCAAAATATGATCTTTTCTTCCCAGATAGTACCAATATATGCTAGATAGTCACAATCTCAAGTTAATTTAACAACAAACCCCAATTGGGTCCTCAATTTCATGATTTGGCAAAAGCCTCAATTCTAACCCAAATTTTTTTCCTCAATTCTCCAAGGGTTTAAAACATGCAATTGGTCAAGTTAATAACACCCACTAGTCTAATACAATACTAGCTCACAATATCATCCACATTAGATCAATAACCAATCCTCAATCCCCCACAATTCATCCTCTTATTCTCAATAGAAGAGTTCTCTTACTTTTCCCAATTAAAAATCATGCTTAGGATGAAGATTAACTAAAACACATTAATGGAAGGGATAAAAGTTACCTTTAATGATCAAATCCTCTTGAATCTTCAAGAATACCCATCTACCCAACTCTAGTCCCAAGAAGAATATTTGGGAATGATAAAAGGATTTTAGGTCTTCAATTCTTATAATCTGAAAAGTATTTTTGCTCCGTCGGTATCGATTCCGCTGGAGCTTGACACACTTCGATGGAAACCCTATCCTCTAGGGCAAACGCACTTAAAAACTCGACCACCTGATGGGGCAAAGGTAAATGTCGCCGAGGTGCATCCGCCCCTGCGAAGAACCTGTCCACTAAGGCGGAACCCCGGTTCATGGTCGAACCTCTCTTCGGCAAGCCAGGCCTCCGCTGAGGCTAACCCACTGAAGTGGAAACATGGGTGCTGGGGCGAACAACAGACACCAGTAATGCCTAACACTTCCCAACTCTCCGTCAACCACCCGAAACACTCCCTGGACCTCCCGAACACAAACTAAACTTGCATTTCTAATAGAAAACCCATTTCAGACCTGCTTGCGGACTCAAATTTCTTGGAAAAGGTCTCTAATGCTCGGATTTGACTAAAGTCAACTTTTAAGTTCTCATTTCATAATTTTACAAATACACCCTCAAAACACATCAGCCTACCTCGGGAACCGAACCAAAGGCACGACTAAGTCATAAACATCATTCCAGAGATAATGGAACCGACGAAATCACGAAAAGAGCATGTTTACTCAAAAGTCAACTATAGGTCAAACTTCTTTATTCTCTTAACTTAGGATTTCTAAAACCTACCAAAAAGGATCTGAAACCTATCCAAACTCCTCGGGAGTAGTACCACGCATCCCTGCAAGTCACAAACAAGCAAATAAAGCCTCAGAAAGGGTAATTTAGGATTTTCAATGCAAAACAAGTAAAACAACATTTCGAATAGTTACACTTAAATTGTTAATTAGCACACATTCGGTAGTTAAGTCTATTTCAATTGTCATTGCAAGTGTATATGAAATCAAGTGCGAACAATTATTTAGACACAAACAGGGCAGTAAGTTGATAGAAATCAATCAAAATTTTAAAAACTTGTTTAAACGAAAATTTAAAAGAAATATTTGAACTCATAATAAGAATCGAACAGACTAAAACAAAATTATATTATAACATTGACACCACAATACAACGAACATACCATTATTCTTCAAGTTTGTCAATTATCTATGTCTAGTTACCTATATTTATTTTTGTTATAAAAAAGTATGGAGCAGGGAGTAACTGATATGTGACGAACCGGAAAAAATATTAAAATCAAAAAGTGAAAAAGGAAACAAGAAAGAGAAAAATTACAAGAAAAGGAAAGGAATTGAAAGATTCATATACAAAAATGACCAAAATTAAGTTGGAAAGAACAATTCATTAGTTTGTCTATATGTAAAGTCAACTAAAATGAAAGTTTCAGTTATTTCCTTACATATCGTATAGTTAGTTTTAATACATAACCCTCCCTGTACTAATTAGCTACCCAATCATGTGGATCATAGTTAAGAAAAGTTTCTTAATAGAATCCAAATTGGCTGAAGCTGAAAGAAAGTGAAAGATTTGAAAACAAATCAAGATTTTAAAGTCACGAAAGGAACATGTAAAATAGAAAAACCAAATACAGTTTTAGATTTTTTATCCAAATAATCCAAACATTCTTGTATGGTGCACACACATGCAACACACATATCTAGATACTAGTATATATATACAACTTATTTTTATTCTAACGGAGCATATAAATGAACCTCATTAAATTAGTCTTTTGTTCGAAAATTTTTCTTTATATTTTTCTTATAAAATTAATAATTTAAACAAATTTAAAAGAAATTAATCATGTGACGTGGTACATATAGGGTGCGTCTCATGGGACTGAACAATTTTGGTAAAGGAGATTGGAAGAGCATCTCAAAGTACTATATTTTTTCAAAGACATCCACCCGAACGGTCAGTCATGCTCAGAAGTTCTTTTCTCATCAGAGTATTTGATTTCATGTCAACAAGACAAAATCTATGAACCAGTTTTATACTATGAATAAAATTAAGTGCCCTCATCAGTTTAAAAACAAACGAGGCAGTAAGGTCGTAGATACCCTTTAAAGAAAGTGAAAGATTTGAAAAGAAGTCAAGATATTAAAGCCACGAAAGGAACATGTAAGATAGAAAAAAAAAATAAAGTTTCAGAATTTCTATCCAAATAATCCAAACACTCTTGCATGGTGCACACATGCAACGCACGTGCCTGATACTAGTATTTATATACTACTTATTTTTATTTTAACGGAGCATATAACTAAACCTAATTAATTTAATCTTCTGTTGGAAACTTTTATTTTATTATTTTCTTTAAAAAAATCATAATTTTAACATATGTAAAAGAAATTAATCATGTGATATGGTATATATAGGGTGTTTCTCATGGGACTCGACAATTTTGGAAAAGGATATTGGAAGAACATCTCAAAGTACTATATTATTTCAAAGACATGGACCCAAATGGCCAGTCATGCACATAAGGTATTTTCTCGTCGGAACAGTACGACTCTAGTGGAGCATTGTCTCCCTAGCTTCAGTGACATACAAACTATCACCTTTACTCATAAGGTGTCAAAAACCATGTCCACGGGTGATCAAATCAACAATGGCAGACTTGCTAATAACAACAATTATCATGTTGACTCTTAATCACTGTCCTTTCACTATCCTTACGCCTTTGGTGGTCCAACTTTTAGCAATAACTCCAATAAATTTTTTTAGAGATTAAATCGGGGCCAAGCATATCGAAGCAGCCCATTGGTTATGGAGCAAAATAATAATAACAACAACTATCTCCCTAGGCCAGTGTTACCTCATCCACTCCTTTCGTTGTACCTATCTTTAGTTGCGATGAACAATCTCGGAGTTTAATCAAAATCGAGCATTTATTTAGAGACATTTGTGGATGAAACAAAGTATACTTATAATAAATTATGAATGTGTTCTAGTTTTGGGGTTAGTGAAGGGGGGATTAAGTTTTTGTAGGTTGTGATGAACGCTTGGGTGGGTACCGTGTTGAACTGTGATAATGGGTATTTTGGGGAAGCAACCTTAAGCTGATTCTGACTGTTGTTTGTTTGGGCTCGTCGCCATTATGTGGGCTTGTCGCGAGTTGTTGATATTATGTGTTTAATCATCACATTGTTGTTGATATGATAAACTGATGTACATGAAATTACATGTTGTGAGCTTTTGTAAACCTGTGACATTCATTTCTTATGCTTGATAGCTTATTGTGAATTGTCTTGTCATGCATTCATCACTATATATCTCGTCTAAAATACTTGGGAAGTATTTGATAATACTGATTGTATTTAATATGTTTTTGCATGGTGTATACATATTCATATCATTCATTCATATTATATTTGGCATTGAACTGTTGAGATACTAATGAAAAGGGCATGGGAAGCCGGTTACTGGATATGGTACATGATAAGAGAGTAATAATTGATGATAGTACTATAGCCACGGAGCTGGAGTCCGATGGGATTGAATGGATATAATTGATTATGATACGACAGCCACAGAATTGGGGTCTAATGGGATCATATAGATATAATTGATTATGATATGACAGCCACAGAGCTGGGGTCTGATGGGATCGAATGGATATAACTGATGATGACATTACAACCACAGAGTTGGTATCCGATGGGATCAAATGGGTATATGGATCTCATGAGTCCCTCATAGATCACGTGACAACTACTGCAGTAATGTGTGTATACCGGGTACATATGGCCATTGCATACATATATATCACTTGCATTGCATCTTATTCATACTTATTGAAGTGTATTTATTGTTGTGTGTACTCGGTGATGAACAATGGTAGAATCTATGATTTTGTGACTCTTGGTAGAGGAGATGCTGGTTATTGATTGGTAAAGTGATTCAGAATGACTACTGGAAGTTGGGTGACTTCCATGAGTAAATGACTTAGAGTATTGAATTGATTATAGTACATTGGATTGGTTTCCATGTTGGTCTTGTTCTATGTGAATTAGGTGATGTGGTTTACCACTTATGAGGTCAAGTATGCAGTGTTATCTGTTATTGTGGTCGGTAATGCTTATTTGTCAAAATTATCCTCTAGAACAAGGAAACTATGTGTATTTGTGCACTGTTTGGTGATTGATAGCGTTATACGGTAAAATGTCTAGTAAGGATTTGTCGAGTATGTCTAAATGAATTATTATGTGTTATGCCTATAATCGCATAGATTAATAATTAAGTCTAAAGGCTAAAGTTAAGTAAAGAGCTGAGATGGTTATTATGGTTAGGCTAAGTATAATATCCCTAGAAAGTACTCTTAAGAGGATGTTGTGTGCTAAGTGTCCACTTGATTATTAAATGTGTCAAGTACGGTAAGTTGGGCCACGAATGAATATGACTTAGACAGAGGGTCAGATTGGTGGGTATTGATAGTAAAATCCATGTGTGTTATATGAATCGAAGTGTACTTGACTGTGATTGACCCTTGTGTGACTATGTAATTTATATCATTCATGAACCTTACTGTGAACAATGTGACACATGTGACTATTTGAACTGCTTATAATAGGACCTACCTGAGAGTCAACTTGATATTTATATCTGTTACGTAACTTTCGTCATTGTCAGCCTATGATGCCTACGGGGGTACGTTGTGTACGCATGCTAAGCTTGTTGTATCTTTTACGTGGATGCAGGTATTCTATCTATTCAGATTGTAGTTGGTAGCACGTGAAGGTTAAGGCAGACCATCCATTCTCGGTAGCCTTAGTCTTCATCCATTCAACTCTCCCCTATTCATTCAGGACGTAGTTGTTAATTCTTTCTGCACTTTGTATCTTAGAGTCCTTGTATGAGTGACACAAGGTTCTGGGTAGTAAACAATTATATTTGGTGAACGATGTAATTAACAAAGGAGTTTCTTATATATTTATAAACATCTTTCTTCTACTTTCGCATTTAAATTCATTGATTTTCTATGGCTAATGATAGTGATTCTCCTACGGGTTAGTGTAGGTGCCCTTATGGAGCAAATTGATTTTGGGTCATGACAGCCTCAATTTATCCAAAATATACTTTTAATTGCTTTTAACTTTGAATTAATAATCACGCTTTGCCTTGCTTTTCAGTAATAACAATAATCAAACTCTTAAAGTTATGACGTGTCGCGAAACGGGTGAGTTGAGTGTTGAATAAGAAGAAGATATGAGAAATATGATGAGGAAACAATTATACCAGAAGGTCTCATCGAGGAAATGGAATACATCAAGAATTAATAGAAATCTAGCCTGGATGAAACTAAAGTAATCAACTTGGGGTGTGATGGGTTGGTTAAAGAAACAAGAATCAGTGCGCACCTAGAGTCATCTCAGAAAGAGGAGTTAATCTGCTGAAAGAGTATGTGGATATCTTTGCATGGTCATACGCTGATATGCCCGACCTAAGCACCGACATGGTGGCACATAGACTGCCAATCAATTCTGGTGTCGCATTAGTAAAGCAGAATATAATACAGTTCAAGCCCGAGCTGAGCATGCAAATCAAAGACAAGGTCGAGAAGCAAATCGAATCGGGAGTAGTGGAGGTAACCTCGTACTCTACATGTGTTAGCCAATAATGTACCAGTACCAAAAAAGGATAGGAACAGTCAAATCTGTGTGGATTATCGGGACCTCAACAAAGCTAGTCCCGAGGATAACTTTCCACTCCTGAACATTCATATCTTCATCGATAATTGCACCAAGCACGAGTTGCAGTTATTCATCGATTGTTTCGCTAGATATCATCAGATCTTGATGGAAAATGAAGATGCAGAAAAACAGGTTTCATCACACCGTGAAGAGTGTATTACTACCGGGTAATATCATTTGGTCTCAAGAACATTAGTGCTACTTACATGAGAGCCATGACCACCATTTTTCATGACATGATTCACAAGGAAATTGAAGTACACGTGGATGATGTCATCATAAAATTGAAGGAAAGTTCAGATCATATCACACACTTCTGAAAGTTCTTTGACAGACTCCAAAAATATAATTTGAAGTTGAACCCGACCAAATGTGCATTTAGAGTATCCGCCGGAAAATTGCTTGGGTTTATAGTAAGCCGGAGAGGCATAGAGCTAGACCCTTCAAAAATCAAATCCATATAGGATTTACCACCTCCAAAGATTAAAAAGGAGGTCATGAGTTTCCTGGGAAGGCTGAACTACATTGGTCGTTTCATAGCTTTGTCCAACAGTGATCGTTGAGCCCATACTCAAGCTACTAAAGAAAGGCGCGCCAATAGAATGGAACAATGAGTGTCAGAAGGCATTTGACACTATCAAGAAGTATTCTTAGGATCGAATAATGCCTTCGGTTTCGTATTAGGGATACACGACGAAGCAGGAAAGGAGAAGCACGCCATTTACTACCAGAGCAAGAAGTTCACAGCTTGCAAAACACATTATACCTTGGTAGAAAAGACGTGTTGTGCATTGACATAGGTGGTCCAGAAGCTGAGGCACTATCTGTCGTCCTATACCATCCACTTCATCTCCCGAATGGATCTGTTAAAGTACATATTTCACCATTCCATGCCTGCCGGAGAGTTAGCCAAATGGCAAATGTTGTTGAGTGAATTCGACATTGTGTACGTGGTTCAGAAAGTTGTGAAAGGTCAAGCATTAGGCAATTTCTCACTAAAAGCTCGATGGATGAAGATGCAGAACCACTCAGAACGTACTTCCCTGAAGAAGATGTGCTCATGTTAGACGAAGATGGGGTTGAACCCTGTTTAAGTTGGAAAATGTTCTAGAAAAGTGTAGTTAATTACCAAGGTTCGGGAATTGGAGCAATGTTAGTATCAGAAATAGGGCAACACTATCCAATGGCCTCCAAGCTCACATTTCGATGTACTAATAACATGGCAAAGTATGAAGCCTGCATTTTGGGCCTCCGAATGGAATTAAACAAAGATATAGACGAGTTATTAGTGATAGGTGACTCAGACCTTCTGATTCATCAGGTACATGGAGGATGGGCCTCAAAGAATGCCAAGATATTGGCGCATGTCAATTTCGTCCAAAGATTGAGCAAAAGATTTTAGAAATTTGAGTTCAAACATACGCCAGGGGCACAAAATGAGTTCGAAGATGTCCTCTCTACCATAGAATCCATGATACAGCATCTGGAAAGAAGTTACATCAACCCGCTTGAGATACGTTTGAGAGAAGAGCATGCTTACTGTTCGTATGTGGAAGCAAAACCTGATAGTAAACAATAGTATGCTGACTTAAAAGCATATTTGGAGAAGGGAGAATATCCCGAGGGTACTACAAGTAACCAGAAGAAATCCCTTAAGAGAATGGCCAACAGTTTCTTTCTGAGCAAAGACACGCTCTACAGAAGAATGCCTAGCCTCAAGAAACTTAAATTTGTGGACATCGCAGAGGTCCCGAAACTACTAGAAGAAGTGAACGTCGGGACTTGTGGAACCTATATGAATGGGTTTGTATTGGCAAAGAAGATTCTATGAACAAGTTACTATTGGATGACTATGGAGACTGATTGCGGAAGATTCGTACAGAGATGTCACCAATGTCAAATACATGGAGATCTGATCAAATTCCTACCAAACGAGCTCAACGCCATGAGTTCACCTTGGCCATTCATTGCTTGGGGTATAGGTGTTATTATACCTATTAAATCGACAGCCTCCAATGGATATCGATTTATTCTGGTCGACATAGACTACTTCACTAAATGGGTCGAAGCCACCTTACATAAGTCATTGAGAAAGAATGTGGTAGCTGATTTTGTAAGGAACAACATCGTTTACCAATTCGACACTCCAAGGTCCATCATAACAAAAAATGGAGCAAATCTGAATAGTCATCTGATGAAAGACATTTGTCAACAGTTTTGTTTAACTCATCGGAATTCCACGGCGTACAGGCCACAGATGAATGGAGTTGTAGAAGCCGCTAACAAGAACATCAAAAGGACACTACGAAAGATGATAGATAAATACAAGTGTTGGCATGAACAATTTCCCTACACATTGCTTGGGTACAGAAAAACAACCAGGACTTCGACAGGAGCTACATCGTACTTGTTTACGACACAGAAGCAATAATCCCAACCAAGGTAGAAATACCCTCAATTCGAATCATTCAAGAAGCAGAACTGGATAACGCAAAATGGGTCAATAATCCCGAGCTTTCAACAAAAGGGTCATAATTCAATGTTTCCAAATGGGACAATTAGTGCTTAGGCGTGTGTTTCCGCATCATGATGAGTACATAGGGAAGTTCATACAAAATTGGCAGACATGATCCGCAAGGTACTCTCCGGGGAAGCAGTGATCTTAGCCGAAATGGACGGTCAAGAGTGTCCTAAATCCATCAATTCCAATGCAATCAAGAGATACTACGCGTGAGATCGCGCTTTCAATTTGTAATCACCTTTTTTGCTTGAAATCACTACACCATGACCTATCTCTTAAGGTAGAGATACGTAGAAAAAATCCCTATCGGGTTTCAATCTTTTTCTCTTGTAATAAAAAAGAAACCAAATGAAATTTCCTTGTAATATGAACTACGCGATGACCTGACTTTCCAAGGCAGGATATGTAGGAAGTTCGTATAGGACTCGGTCACATTATTAGAAAAAATCAATCATTTTATTCCGAACTACGTTCGACCTAATTCGTGTTGTGAGAGGATACGTAGTCGCAACAATAGAAAAACCAAGGAAGCCATAGAGGAAGAATCTTTTAGAAGGTCTCAAAAATTCTAAAATTCAGAGTTGATACAAGATGATCATCAACGTGAGAGTTCCTTCACCTACAAGATGATCCTCTAGAATATTTTAGAGGATCTCAGAAATTCCTTCACCACGAACCGATGCGAGAGTTCGACAGTACATGACCGTAAGAGTCATAAGAGAGGCTCACTTTGAACGCACATGTCATGAAAATAATATAATATTTTTGAAAAATATTCCTTTATATTTTCTGATCAATGTATTTTATAATTAATATTACAAAATTCTTTACTATAGTCCAAAAACCTCATCTCTCATGCTACCGAGTTAGAAGTTAGGATGGGGAAAAGGCAACAATCCAACAAATGAGGAGAGGAAGAATCAATGACATGAGCCGACCTCATTTTAACTAACAATTTTTCTGTGGATGCAGGTTTCAAATGTCGTCGAAAGGACGGAGACCTATTTCGCTAACCCATTTGTTCATGATGTCAAACAAGATAAAAGCAGCAAACCGGGAAGATTTCCAATCTATCAAATGAACAATGGACAAAGTGCCACAAGGGCAGCACAATCTAACCGAGAGGGTTGTAAAAGAACAAAGCACCACAAGGGCAGCATAATCTAATCAAGAGGGCTATAAAAGGATGAAGCACCGTAAAGGCGGCACAATCAAGCCAAAGAGGTCTATACAAGCAAAAATGGCAATCTGAATGAGAGGGTCACAACCAACAAATACACGAAACTACAATCTGATTGAGAGGGTCACAACCAACGTAAAGAACGAAAGAAAGAAAATCAAGACGATAGGGTCATATCTATCATTCATTTTAAATATTTGCACGCAGAGATGGCCATTCATACAAACTATCGAGAGGACCCTTCATACAAACCGCCGAGAGGGCCATTTATGGAAACTGCCGAGAGGGTCATTAATACAAACTACTGAGACCGTCATTTATACAAATTGTCGAGAGGACCATGCCAAGAGGGCCATTCAAACAAACTGCTGAGAGGGGCATTCAACAATAAATGCCAAGAGGGCCATTCAACAAAATATGTTGAGAGGGCTATTCGCTCAAACAGAAAATTCCAAGAGGGCCATACATTCATACAAAAATACCTAGAGGGCCATTCAAATAGAAAATGTCGATAGGACTAGTCACTCAGATAGAAAATGTTGAAAGGGCCATTTATTCAGATAAGAGCACCGAGAGGGCCAGAAATTCAGAAGAAAATACCAAGAAGGCCATATATTCAGAGAAAAATACCGATAGGGCCATTCATCTATGAAAAAGTCAAAAAGAGTCATTCTTCGTATTCTTAGGAAAAAAATACGAGCCAAGAAATGTCGAGAGGATGCCCACTCAGAAAATCAAGCCTGGAGAGTATAACGATGACACCACACAATCCACAATGTTACCAAGCAGATGGAAAATAGGTTTAGAGATGCTCAAAGTGCAAGCTTATTAAACCAGATCCAGATGTATGCGGAGCAAAGGTGGGGCTTTTTCTTACGCAGCCGGTCGAGAGAGGGTGCCAATGAGAGTCAAGCTCTCTAGACAGGATTTGAGAACTTCTCCATACCATACTCAGCCGCAATTTGCTTTTCTTTTTAATATTTTGTTTGGTTAGCTAAGGTATTCCCGCATAAGGGATAGCCTCTTCGGTTCGATTGAGTCGAACTACAGGTGACCTAATTCCCGAAATTGGATATATGTAGGTAGACTCAATACCAAAAAACCGATCACGTTCCAACAAGAGTCGCCCTGGATTTGTGCATTTTTTTATACTAAGAGATCCAAAATTCTACTTTATTTAAACCATCTTATTTTTAATCGTTGAGTCAAATTACAAGTGACATGAGTTCTCATATAGCCCGAGATATGTAGGAAACCTAGAAATCAAGGTCCGGTCATAATTTTAGAAAAATTGCATAAAAATCGAGAAGCATTTTGACTTGGTACGTCAAAAATTAGGATTGTCAAATTTTGCTGCTCATGAATGATCCCGCCATCCCCGAACAATAAAGGGCCAGTTGTTGGCAAAACATATTTACCCTCTAATGATTTTATTTAATTATTCAAAGTTCCTAAGTAATGAACAGAGTGAAATGTACATTTTACGAGATAAAAATGATTTTGCAAATTATTTCGGTGATATTTTGTCATTTCATTTGACAACATTTCAGCAATTATATCTTTTACATATTTTTATATATTTTTGGAATATATTTATCAATTTTATAACTCAAATTGATGAGGACAATTATCTAATTGGTTGTCTAAATTTAATTGATAAATAATTCACTCTGTAAAGATTAGGAAAATTGATTAATAAATAGTGTGCCAAATAACACCTAAATTTATTATTAATTTGATTTAATTTTAACGGATCTTTGCACTTTCGGGCTTTTATTTAAACGTTTGTTTTAAATTGATATGCAATTGAATTTTAATTTCAAAATTCCATCCAATTTGTCCACAATTGAAATATCAGGTGGCCATATTATAATTTAATTCGTAGCCATAGTTGCAAAATTATCCTAAATTACCCAATCCCCGAAATTGGGCTTGTTCACTTTTAAATCGACTAGGTCTGGTCCATTTGGGATTGCAACCTGTCCCAACTCACAAATAAATGGTGATATACCCTTTCCAACATTCATTCTTCGTGAACACAGCTAGGGTTAAGAAAACCCTAGCCGCCTCAATGTCTCTCCGCTCTCTCATCGTTACTCTTATTGATTTTTGCAAAATTCCAGGTGAGCTGCCTTTCATTGTACCATGTCCGCTATTTTATGGAGAGGCTATTTATGAGCCTTTTCCCCCATCTACACCAATGTACCACCATGCGCAAGGTAACCCCCCCCCCCCCCCTCCATTTTCTTACTTTTTCTGTGAATTGGACAAATCCAATTAATGGATTTTGTCCATTTGCTCTGTGAATCGACAAATTCAATCATTGACTCTTTATTTTTTAATTTCAAATCTCCCACATCGATTGGGATTGGTGTTAGGGTTTTTGGGGATCTACATAAAGAACCCTACCCGTTAATCTTTTCAGAGGTTTGAACAGTTTTCAACAACATGAAACCCTAATTTTCAAACAAACATGAAACCCTAGAGCCAAAATTGCGATCTGAGATAGGCCGTTGTTGAACCCTAACTGCTCTTTTATTTTTCTAAGGTTTCTATTATTACACCTCATAAGTTTCACATTCCGTCGTGTCATCAATTGATACTGATATCCTTAGAAGAGGTGTGACCTTACGGAAGGATAATGAAGGTTTATAGATTGTTTATGGAAGTACCGGAGTGTATGAAAGTTAAACGAATCGAAGAAAATACATTTTGACAAAATCGGAAAAATTCTCAATTTGATGGTCCAGATTGACAGATCGTCAAAATGGACTAACCCACTGTCAAATTTCCTACAAAATTCCATGCTTCTATTTCGGATTTGACGCTCCAAATTGATGGACCGTACAAAATTGTACGGACCATCAAAATAGATCGTACAAATGGTCAATGAAAATTGTTTTTAGTATATAAATCATTTCCTCGACTTGGGTCCTTATTTTCTTCATTCTCCAAAACCTAAAACACCCCCAAGATCATCTCCAAGGATATCCATCCATTTTAGACTTAATTCAAAGGCAAAACACCTAAGATTAACGTAAAGAATCCCCAGGCTATCATTAATTTCACTTCATTCGCGTTGTGCCAACTTTGGGAATGACTTTGTCTTGAAATAAGCTTCAGACCAGGGAGGTTTCTTAGAGTATTTAAGGTGAGTTTCATCTCCCCTAGTCTAATCTTAAATTGGTATACGGATTAAATTGAATTACGAGAAGAATTCTTGAGGAACTTAGCGACTATGAAATTTAAGGTTGAGTTATGTTATATGGGTTGTTTTTCATTGATTTGAATTATTGAATGGAGTTTTACAAGTATGAATATATTGGTAGAAAGGAGTAAGAGCAAAGATGAAGGTTGTTGGGCTGAGATATATTGAATTTGACCTAGAAATGACCGTATGAAGTATTGCACACAAGTTGTTTGATGAATTGTCCAAATGAAAACCTTGATAAGATATGGGCTTGATATTGACACAAATCCTTTATATGATGTATATAATCACCCATAATGCATACGAGGCTTCGCGGCACGTAATTAGCTTTCTCAATTAGGTATGTAGGGCTTCCCTTCTTCTTCTTTATGGCATGATCCTCTCAATAATAATTGCTATAAACATGTTTTTGAAAAGACTCTAATCATAGTCGATTAAGAATGCTCTGGAGGAAAATTTGTCCTTGTTAAGGTTATATTT
Organism: Anisodus tanguticus; assembly: GCA_034509755.1. Lineage (NCBI taxonomy): Eukaryota > Viridiplantae > Streptophyta > Magnoliopsida > Solanales > Solanaceae > Anisodus > Anisodus tanguticus. The sequence continues at coordinate 30,867,318 of CM067558.1, forward strand.
TGATTTGATGTTCTTCCCTCTTCATCGGTTAAACAGTGGTATTTCATTTCATGATTGAAAAGCTAAAAGGAACAAGGGGTCTTCTTTCTTATGAACCATGACAAAGTAAAAAAGTATATGTGTCCACATAAGAATGGTCAGGGATATGACGACCTTACGTCACCCCGATGAGTTGATGAGTTATTCATACACTTGGTATGGTTCTTATATATGTATATTATGTATTTACACTGCCCACGGAGGCCTATGGCATTATATATGCGTCTATACAGATATGATACTGATGATATTGCCCATAGAGGCCTACGACATTACATACGTGATCTATTATATACATAATATTTCCCACAAATGCCTATGGCATTATATATGGGATCAAATACTTATACATACCCACAGAGGAGTCTAGTGAGACACTAATGAGGTTTCAGGTGGTATATCTGATTTCTTTAATTTATTGTTGCTTCATTTATAGTTGATTTTGCCCTGTATATTCAATACATCTTTCATATTGATGTTCCTCTTGGGACACTATGTTCATGCCTGCAGGAACAGATAGGCAGAGTGGCGCTCCTCCTCAGTAGGTGGTCTATTCAGTTGTGATTGTTACAATTCCCTATCTCAGAGTTGTTGTTCAAGAGTCATTAGGTACTGTGAGACACATTGCTAGTATTTTGGGTATGACGGATCCCTGTCTCAATCGTTGAGTTATTATGCCACTCTTAGAGTTTTACCGACTTGTGTATAGTGGGTGTATGTATGTCGTGGCCTTGTGGACACTTTTTTGCTAGTAGTGTACTCCTCTGGTGGCCTTGCTGTCCTTAGCTTTCTGTATATATTTTTGTTGGACCTATTCTGCGTGTAGGTGTCATACTTTCTTTCCTTTTATGGTTATATGAAGGCCTTGCTGGCCCAAGTTTTATATCATGGGTTTCAGATACTATAGTCCATCTTCTTAGGCCTTCGAGCACTAAGTGTCGCCCTCTTCCTCCCCCTCCCCTCCTTCTCTCCTCCCTCTCAAGGTTTGAGTGTGACAAACTTGGTATCAGAGAAGGTATGTCCTAAGTAGTCTGCAAGTCATATCTATTAGAGTCTTTTTTATGGGTGTGTTGTGCACCACACTTATAAGAAGGAGGCTACAAGATATTTAGGATGGTTTCTTTTCTTCTTGATCTAGATCGTATGATAGCGCTGAATCGTAAGTGTTCACCCGTAATCTTCATCTTGTTTATATTCTCAGCTATGCCTGCTACTACTAGATCAAAGGAGGCTCTGCGGAGGGGAGATGAAGAGGTGAGAGAGGGTGTCAGTCAAGCACCACCCGTTAACCCGTGGAGATAGGAGCACCAGGACGAGGTTGTATCTTGGGCCTCCAGGACTTCACCCCCATCACCACCTCCAGAGGGGAAGAAGGGCGCTAATGTACCTCTAGTTTCTCTTCCGGTTGCACCTGATCAGGATTTAGACATATAGAGTGTTGTGCAATTATTGATGAGGTTAGTGGACTCTCAAGCCCAGCGATAGACCCTCGATACTTCTGATAGAGCTGTTAGCACAAGAGTTTGGGATTTCATCAACTTAGACCCTTTAGTATTTACATGATCAGACCTGAATGCGGACCCACATAACTTTTTGGATTAGATGCAGTATACTTTGCGGGTAATGCATGACACATATGCCGAGTTAGTAGAATTAGCTTCCTATAGGTTGTGTGATATGGTTGTGACTTGGGAGCAGACTCGGGGACCCCAAGCCCTATCTATGGGCTGGAGGGAATTCTCTGATGCATTTTTAGAGCAATATCTGTTGGTTGAGCTTCGATGAGCTAGGTGGGAAAGGTTCTTGCACCTGGAGTAGGGTAATATGAGCGCCCGAGAGTATAGCTTACAGTTCAACTCTTTGGCTAGGTACGCTCCTACGATTTTTTTTGAAATGAGTGATCAGATCTATCAGTTCTTTAATGGTTTCTGGCCACATTTGGTGAATAAGTGCATGACATCTTCATTAAATTTGACTATGCACATTTCCCGTATCCAAGACTATGCACATAACTTAGAAGATCGTAAGAGGCAGCATCGGGTCTATCGAGAGCGAGATAGGGGCCAGCATAAGAGGGCCCGGTCTGCAAGTGATATGGGAGATTTTATAGGTGGGTTCATCACACAGTTTTCCAGGCGCCCATCTTATCCGATGGCTAGTGCATCATCGCAGTCTCATGGTTAGATTCGTGACCGAACCACTTATTCTGGTCAGGGTCAGAGTTCACGAACACCAGGCCCGCAGTATAGAGGAGATTTGAGCTACATTAGGTCACTATTACCCCGATATGCTCTATGTGGTAGGTCCCATCTAGGGAAATGATGTCGAGAGTCAGATGTATGTTATTCTTGTGGTTACTCAGGGCACTTTGCTAAGGATTGCCCAATGAGAGGTGGAGGCCGTATGGCATAACTAACAATGTCTATAGCAACTTTTTATTTATCCGTACGTCTTTCTAGGCAGGGTACACAAGCATCAGCTAGTAGAAGTAGAGGTAGAGGCAGAGGAGCAACATCTAGTTTGAACGATCCTCATAACCGCATATATGCTTTATTAGGTTAACAGGACCTTGAGTCGTCTCCTGATGTGGTTATAGGTATATTATCTATTTCCTCTCTTAGCGTATATGCTTTGATAGATCCGGGTCCACTTTGTCTTATATTACACCCATTATTGCTCGTAAGTGTGGAAAAGAGGGTGAATTGTTACATAAGTCATTTGAAGTGTCTACGCACATGGGTGAACCTGTAGTTGTTAGGCAGGTGTATAGGAATTGTGATATAAAGATCTATGATGGCCATACTTTGTCCATAGATTTTTGTATATATTGTGTTGGTCCTCTTCTAAGTACATGTGTCATACTTTCTTTCCTTTTTATACTTATATGGAGATCTTGCCCGCCTAAGTTTCACATCACAGGTTCCAGATACTATAGTTAGTCCGCTCAGGCCTTCGGGCGCTGGGTGTCGGCCACACCCCCCAAGGTTGGGGTGTGACATCTATAGTCTAAAAAAATTTCTTTTCTTTTTCATGTGGCTAAGATCATTGAAGTGGAGGAGAAGCCTATCAACTCCGAATCTCGACTATGGCTGCATAAGAAAGAGGTAAATTCAAGCTCCGCTTAATATTTTTTTTACTTTCTGTGTTTTGTGTGTTTTACTGTTGATTTAGTTTAGCTATTCATGTTGTTGTGTTCTTAAATGTCTAGGTTATATTGAGTATGATAGCCTATTTGGTTTATGTTAATATGGTTTAGATATGTTTTGCTAGACTTCTGATTAATGTGTTGTATCAGTAATTGATTAGTGAAATCTTGTTATGTTCTTAAGTGTCTAAGTATGATGTTTGGTTAATATGTTTGTAACTGATCTAATAAACCTAGTTTACTAAGTTATTGATTAGATTTATATTTAATGTAATATATTAAAAATATTGTTAACAACTTATTTTAAAGAACAGTGATATTGATTAGGTTAAATGCCTTGTGATATTTGCTTGTTTAGTGGACTGAGTATGCTAAGTATCCCATGTTAGATCTTTATTTAGGGCTTATGTGATATGTATGTTGTCTCAATACTTGTTTAGTAAATGTTGTGGTGTAAATGATTGGTAGAACTGTTTGTCCTCACTTTCAGAGTCATATATTGTAATGGTTAAGTTCTAGATGTGTGATTGTTGTTTGGTCTTCGAAATGTTTTAAGATCATATGCTAAGTAGTAATGAAACTTTAGTTATTTTGTAGACTTAGACATGTATTTGTTGGCATGTTCCCACATCTTCTATGATTCATGAGTAGCATAGGGTAGATTAACCTTGAATATCAACTAACATGCCTATAAATTTGTGTGTGAGAGCTTATGATACTGAAATGATGATAAGAAGCTTTGTGTTTAGGTTGTTGGACATTATCTAATCATGTTAAAACATGATTGTCTCACTGAGTTCTTGTAGTTAGTTTCAATAGGCATTACTTGTTTGCTCTGGCCAAAGGAAATGTTAGTTATTTGACTTATAGTGCACTGTGTGTCCATCCTAATCATGTTATTCCATGTCCTAAGTGTTACTATGTCTAGTAGGCAGCATGAATATGATTGTGTGTGTCTTAACCTAAATGGCCCTTGCATATTTAAAATGTTGTCTTTGAGTGGTTGTTTGGTCATCCCTGTTTGTCTAATATATCTATCTAAACTGACCACATGCTTGCCTTAGCATGTCTATGTGCTAAAATGTATCCATAATAGCATGTAATGTGTTTTAAGCTATATTTTGTATCATGGCAATCTGTTAAGAGACCTAAATGGTGTTTGTATCAACATCTTGCATTCCCTTAATCTGCCCCTGTCGCATGTTATCTTGGATTATAATCATGTTCACGTAGTATCATGTATAGGATATGATTTGGTACTAAAATTATTTAAGTGAATGGAAGGTCTCGTAAATGATTTGAACTTAGGGCCTTTACTTTTTTGCTAAATTATGTCGATGACTAGACTGCTTGTTAGGATGTATATGCTTGTCCTGTCTGTTTTTCTGAATTTGTCCCTGTGAGTATGCCTATTTCGGTATTGTAAACATCTCAGACCAACCCCCTACTTTGTTAGCTTTTGTGTAAGTCTGAAATAGAATTGTTGAAATCTCCTTTTTCTTACTTCTGATTCGAAGCATGCACCCTTCATGTTAGTTTTAAGAAAGAAATCTACACTTGTTTCTTTATGTGAAGTTAATGTATGAGCTTGGTTCTTGCTCTTGTTCTTGTTTTTGTATCTTCTAGACACATGTGTTAACTAGATTTGTTTCTTTTTTATTTGTGTTTGTTTTTGGAGATCCTTGAAGCATGATAATTAGTTTAGTATATGTGTTTTAGTGCTATATATCTCCTGGATATGTCTATTCAAAATTTGGGATTGAACATGTTCATGTGTTTGGCCTGGTGCTATTTGTGTGAATCATATTAAGATGTTTGTGTATTCCTCCTTATTTGTACTTGGGTTTTCCTCAAATTGCTTAATTTGTCAACTGTCTTGGCCTTGAGATATCATTGAATGTGTCTCATCCTTGTTTGTGATCAGAATTTGCTTTTTTGGTCTTGTTTTTCTTGTATTTTCTACATTAGTTGTTGAATATATATATAGTGATATACTTCAAGGTATATAGGTATAGAGACCTTGGTATACACCAGGTGTATATCAAGGTTGTACATCCTTGTATACCTCCAAGTATATCATGTATACTTTGAATATTTCTTGTATATCAACCTTATATATGTCTAAATATGTGTTAAACGTGGGCTTATATATTTAAAAATGTGAATGTATGTCAAAAATGAGCCCAATGTGCGTCTCTAATGATATGTTCCCCCTTTAGTCTGACAGTTATGATTTTTGGGTCTGTTTTATATTTTATCCAAACATTACTTGCACCCTGAGGCCCGTGTATTCGTTGTTGTTTGGACTGTTACTTATTTGGGCCTGTTGATTTTTTTTTGGACTGCCATAGTTATACGAGCTGTGTGTATACACAGTTTAATTTTTTATCAATATTTATTTAATTTTTTTCTTTGTATTTAATAAGTTGTGGGGTACTTTCTAACTCCCTTAATTATTTTCCCCTCCTTTGGATTCCCTTGGGCCTGGTGGGCCCATTCTTCATCCTTTGCACAAGATTCTGACCTGCTGGGCCTGAGGCCCAACTTTCACTCTTTTTCCATCTAGCATGGATTTTGTTGAAGGCCCAGTCATGGGTAAAAATGACAAGATTTAGCTTTATTTAATTGGTGGGCCGGTATGCCCACCAACCTGACCCAATATTTTATTTTTATTATTATTCATTATATTTAAAAATTTAAATTGTATTTTTGTAATTTCAATATCGTTGCTAGTTGAAATAGTTTTTAGACGCGATACTTATGTCGCTAGAACGTATAGGATTACCCTTTTTAAAACTTTTGGACCCGAGATTAATAAATAAAATCACTTTAATTTAATTCCTGATTTCGGTTAGTTGCACTATTGCATTTTATTATACTTGTGTTGAAACAATAAATTGCAAATGATTTGAAAGAGGTCTTGATTTAAGTTTGCTTTGCAAAAAAGGATTTTATCTTAAACTTTTAAAGGAAAAATGAAAAATGGGTTAAACAAAGCCTTTGTTTTAAAAAAATGATTCTTATTTAAATTGTGAACGAGTTTTAAGATACTTTCTTAAATCAATTTTATTTTCCCTAAATAAAGTTTTTTATAATTGAAGTTTGGGTTAAGGAAGAGATTGTGGTTGATATTCCTTTTAAATAAAGACACATTTTATTACAAGTCTTAATTTTACTAAATCCTTTTCAAATATCAAGGTAATTTTTTTATAAAAACATCAAAATAGTTTGATTATCCCATTTTGATAATAATAAAAAAAAGATTTATAGAAAAAGGTTTTCATAAACATTTTTCTTTCTTACTTTGAAAAAAGTAGAAACTGTGTATGAAAGAGTTTATTTGGCGAAAAATGATTTTAAGTGATATGACTTTATATATAGTATTTTTACACATCTTTAAGCAAATAAAAAAAGCAAATTATTATTTTAAAACCCGAAGGTCAACTGCATTCTGCGGATTCTTAATATCGGGGTGCCTAACATCTTTCCCGAGGAATCACCTAAACTCTTACCCTAACTTTGATTTTCTAAGGATTTTTCTTTTGTTTGAAAACATTCTTTCTTATTTTGGTTTTCCTAATTTCCCTATAAATTAGGTGGCGACTCTAATAAATAAAATAAATCCAAGAGTCCATGAGTTATGAATTAGCTTTTATGCTCCGCATAAAAGTGAACCGTAACATCGACAATAGCATGATTTTTTCTAAACCTCACCTCAGATTCCCACCATGTTGAGGCAAACATTTCAATTGAGCAGTTGCATAAGTGGCTTTCCTCATGTCGGTCATTTCATTGGTTTGGAAAATCCTTTCACATTGCATCACCTAATTAAGATACTCTTCCAGATCATTACTTCCTTTGAAGGTTGCAAGAGTGACCTTGATGGAGCTAAGACTTTGGTCCCGCACTCCAACATTCCCTTGGTTCCTGTTGGTGTCACCTTCATAGTTCTAGTCTTGATGTTCACGGCCTTGGTAACCACCATGTCTTCCCACTTGAGGAATCCCTCAATTCCTTCCACCTCAGCCTCGAAATCCCCCTCACATTCTTTGCCTCCTTTTTTGTTCACCTTAATTGTCACCAAACTCTTCTACCTCCTCTTGTAGTTCATCCCCCAATAAATTCTCATTCCAGATTGGTGTGGTTCATGTTTTGAGAATCTTGGTAGAATTGGACTTGGCATGGGTGAAGGACATTTTGTGGTGGATCGATCGTATTAGGACGTTGTAGATTTCCTTGAGTGGTTGGAGTGGTATCTTATGGTGATGGATTAAACGTTTGGTGGAAAGTATTGGTATCATGGTAGGGGAAGTGTCTTGAAGCATGCCACTCGTACTTTCCATATTGTGAACTTGATGTGAAATTCCCCTAATATTGCTTTCCTCCACATCTATTCTCCTAGTCAAGTTGACTAGCATGCTCACCATATCATCAAGTGTAGCTCCCTCTATAGGAACTTGTGTTTCCTCCCCCGTCGTCATTGTATGTGCTTAAAACACTCAACAAAACAAACAAACAAATAACATTAGTATTAAAAAAAACCTCACAATCAATCGTATTTACACACATTTGATTATATCTCGATTGGGTCGACTGATGTTGATACTTGTTTAAATCTGGTGATTCACAAGGTGAACAATTACTACTCTTTGTTAGAATGGAGTTTTGTTGAATGAACAATGGACGACTTTAGACTAGCAAACCTAAGCCAACAAATTAAACAACAAAGTAAAAACGAGAAAAGAACGAAAAGAAATGACATGAAAGAAATACGGACATAAGAACTAGCAATCACAAGTAGGAACGAGTACTAAATCCATACTAGTTGATAAAAATAAGAAAATGAAATTCTAGAATAGAGAAAGGAATAAAAATCGAGGTCGATTGTGTGATATCTTAAAAACACAGTCTTGAAGTCCCACTCGATCCAAGGTATCAATTTGAAACAACCAAAATTGAAATTTCCATACTTTTTTCCTACTCCTTACGATCAGGATGCGGTCGGAAGTGGGAGATGTGACCTTGCATATTCAGATCACATGTCAGCTAAAACACAAAACCTCACTATTTTGTATACGGCGTAGTTGTGGTCGTAAGTGGTCATATGCGACGTCGTATATGGTACCGCATTTGGAGCTGAAGCTTCATTGTTTCTAAAGCGAATTTTCAACTTAGGATCCGTGCACCCGTCCTTTACTGATATTTTATGAACTTTTGATCTCTTTGGGCTCACTCCACTGAATATTGTACCTCTTTTGGATCTAAAATAACATTCTCCAAATTTCAGTTGGGATTTTAGATAAAATTCATTTCTTCATTATTATTTATTGTTTGTAACCAAGTGAAATTCAATTATTCCTATAAGTTTACTCACAATAATTATTTAAGCAGATGAAAGAAAAAACGCATATCAAACTTGTACTCTTTACTCCTTCCCCGAGAAACTTTGAAGATTACCAAGAACATTTTGAATATTCAAATCTTCAAACTTCTCCAAACAACTTGAAATATTCTCGAACTTCATATCCTGAGCCTTTATCACTAGATAATCAATACTCAATAACCTAAAAGCTCCAAATCTTGTTCAATCTTTAAGACCCAAAGTTTGCTCTTCATGTTCTTCAACCCAATAATGGTGGGTGCCTCAAATCAACTCCAAACAACTTGAAATTTCAGATTTACACTCAACTAATACTAAGGAGTGCAAATCTAGTTCCAAAAAATACAAACAAAGAAGGAATCTAAACTTTTTTTTTGTTGTAGATTGTTTTTGTCAAACTCAAGATGAACAAATCTATACTCGCTATGATAACAAATGATGCAATATTGAAATGGAAATTGAAACCCTAAACTATGAACAAGAAAGAAAAGATAAAAGATAGACACAAAGTGGATATAATTGCAAACCAAGGTTCTTGAATAACCAATACCCACAATTGTGTAGCATAACAAAGCACCTAAAATCCTAAGTAAACCTCAAGGGAATTGAATTCACCTCTCAAACAAGATTCAACAAAAGCTTCATCAAGCCTCTCGAGTCTCTCAAAGAGAACAAAGTCATTAATCATCAAAACGTAAGGTCTAAATAAGCTATGATCGGCTATTTATAGTTTGAGCTAAGTTATTACACAATATTCCCAACAGTGGCACTCAAACGATTGCAAAAACAACTCAAAGCATACTACCCTTCTTATGCACCACTCGCGGTTGCATCTTGCACCTCTTGCGGTCGCAATTAGTGCTCACTTGCAGTTGCATATGGCTCGCAAACGAGTCATTTCTACCCTCCTTCCTCCATTTCGGCCTCCAAAGCAATCATCATGACATGAAACTTTGGGGATGACATCAAAGTATGTTCATGCACTTCCATCTTCATGAATAGTCCTTGTAGAGCTTGGAGATATCGAGCTTGGCTCCTTGTGAATGGCATTGATGCAACTTGGCTTGCATCAATGGTGATGTTTATTGGTTGTAGATAAAGTGATGATGAGAATTATCCACACAAAAATAACTCATATGATATTAAGACTTTGTTCACAATCTTAGTGATTAAGACTTATTCAAACCAAATAAGTCTTTAAATCTTAGTTACCTAAGGTCTGAACCATTTAGATCATATCTCCATTAAGTGCAAATAAATGAAGCCTTAGAAATTCCTCCTAAAAATTTCTACACGTGAGAAAAATAAATTACTAATTATGAATTTTCTTTTAGCTTTTATTTTATGATGTTAATTATTTTTTAGACTTAATTACGATATATGTTAATTACGGTAACAATGTTATCAAAATTAAATAACCTAGCCTCCTCTCTCTCTCTCTGCTATGTTAGGGTTTCCATCAATGGAGAGCTTTTTCATGATGACGGAGACGCCGGAGTTGAGCTTAGCTTTGTACACCATCCCGTAACTTCAATCGTCGATGATGAGTTTGGGTCATTGTGGCGGTGTGTGTGGTGGCGTGGCTGGTTGTCGGTTGATGTCTGTTAGCTGTTGACCAGAGTTTAGCTGATGGGGAAGGGCGAAGGGGATTATACTGATGGCGTTCTTAAACTCCATGCTCACTCAAATACACTCAGATCTGAGATACAAGAAACAAGATACACTCTGATTTGAGATACAAGAAATAAGATACACTCAAATATGAGATACAATAAATAAAATACGCTTAGATCTGAGATACAAAAAATAAAATATGCTCAGATCTGAAATACAAGAAATAAAATACGCTAGAGATCATCGATGTTCCGGTCAGATATGGGCCTTCGTGGTAGCTGGAGATGGAGAGCGTAGTGGAAAATCTGATGGGTGCTGCCAGAGTTTCATCGGCGGTGGTGGATCCACAAATTCTGGGTATCTCGTTCTCAGGCCTACGCAGCAAAGATGAGGAATGATTCTTACCATCTTGAATGTTTTTGACAGTGTGGAAGTGGCAGGATGAATATAAACATTAAAAACGACAATCTCCATGCTTGTTTAAGAAGGGACTGCAATTTGGGTAAGACATAGATGTTTACCAACTCAAAGTTGTAAACGTCTTAACTCAATGGTGGTGGTTGTCGGAAAATTGAGGGGGGAAGAAGATGACAGTAGTGGAGATGGTAAAAGAGGAGAGTATAAAATTGAAAGAATTTGAGGAAGATGGGTTATGAATTAGTTACCTTGTGTAATTGAAATGTAATATTTAGCTACTAGATGTAATTAAAATAAAGTGTAGTTACTAAATATAAAGTGAAAAAGGTCAAAAATACCCCTCTACTTTCATAAATTGACTACTTTTATCCTCCGTTACAAGTTGGAGCCAAAACTTCCCCTCCCGTTACAAGTTGGGGTCAAAAATCCTCCCGTTAGCAAAGTTTTTTAAAATACCCCTAATTTGACAGGAACTCCCAAATCAACTCAAATAACTTGATTTCAATTTAAACTACCCATCCCATCTTTTAACCTGACATGCGACCCACTAAACGAAATTGACCCATACCAAATTAAACCCTCCTCCAATGAACTTCCGCCCTCCTCCTTCTCTCTATCGCCGTCCCTCCACTACTCCGACTAGAAAATCCATCAAAACCCCACTGCAGCCACCACCACACCCGACCAGACCGCTAGCCACCACCGCACAACCACCCCTTTTTCACTCACTTCTCTCCCTCGCCACCTCCACCACACCACTTCACTCCCTCTCCCTGAGCTCTGTAACACCATCACCCTTCCACCCAAACAACCCTCATTCTCCGGCTAACCACCGTCTCCACCAACCCATAACACTACCAACAACAAACCCTAGCCTCTTCATTCTTTCTCACCACTGCCAAAGCAACTAGCAACAACAACCAGTCCCTACTCGGCATGCTCGTTGCCGACGAGCAGCAACAGCGAAGACATCTCCCCCCCCCCCCCCCCCCCCCTTGTTCTTGTCTTCTGATTTTTCAATGAAAGTGAAAGCCATTACTATTGGGGTTTAATTTGGTATGAGTCAATTTCATTTAGTGAGTCATCGATCGAGTTAAAAAAAGGGGATGAGTAATTTCAATTGAAATCGGGTTATTTGGATTGATTTGGGAGTTTCTATCAAATGAGGGATATTTTTAGAAACTTTGCTAATGGGAGGGGTATTTTTTACCCCAACTTGTAACGAGGGGTAAATTTGACCCCAACTTGTAACGGAGGGTAAAAGTAGCAAATTTATGAAAGTAGAGAAATATTTTTTACCCTTTTCCCAAATATAAATCTCTTATATGTTCTCTACACTATGTTATGTCCTAAGCAAACACCAATGTGCATGTAGGTGCGCCATTGAGTACAAGTCAAAAGTTTTATGGGGTAAGACTTCATCCACCCCGTCCCACTCCTCCCTGTCATCCCTCGTGTCGATTTGCAGAAACTAACAAGAAAAATAAAAATATAAACCACACGCCTATACAAAATAAAGGCCTTCCCAGATGTGAAATTCTTAATGCATATTTACATGCCACCGTATTTACCAAATGAAAGTATCACTTCAGTATTCACTATTAAGCCCAAGTCTCAATGTCGGAGTAAAAATAAGAATACAAGATACACGATAATAAACATCACGTCTGGCAGAAATTACTCTACACTATATCGGCTCTGGGCCTCATCAATCGTAAGGATTTCTGAAATTCTTGAGAAGTTCAGGGATGTCATAACCAAGCATGTCATCGACGGATTGTATCAATTTGGGCTTCAACTTCTCAAACTTATCAATGTTATAACCACTCAGAACTTCCCTGAAGTGTTCGACGTTAGGAAAATCCCCAGCTGGCAGATGGTGTTCCTTTTGAACCTGTTTTGATGAGTTGGAGATCAATACACAATACTAAAGCTCCATATAACAATCATGTCAGAAGTGCATGAAATTGCTGGTTGGTGCTGAGCATGCATGTTTAGCACAAATATGTGTATATTTGAGAGAGAGAGAGAGAGAGAGAGAGAGAGAGACCTTTACAAATTGATCTTCCAAGTTATCAATAAGTTTTTGCTGGGTCTTGGCTTTGCCAATCATAGCAGGCATCTCCTTTTTCAGGTGACTGATAAGGTAAGAATGTATTTTGGCAGCTCTAGCACGTTTTACAAATTCATTTATCTGCACAAAATATAGCCTGTTTATTTATCATCATTTCAAGCAAATTAGACGCTCAGTATATGAGCAGTAAAATATGACACCATAATGAAGATTATGAACTTACACGACGATCACAAGCTTTCTTTGGTATGTCTTTCAAGTCTGTAAGGAGATCATCTTGTTCCTTCTCAAAAAGTTCTTTTCCAATTGGCCCTGTAGCAGCCTCATTTATTGGTTTTTCATTAAATGATCTGTAAAAGAAAAATCACCACATTATTATGGAACTCCAAGAAGTGATGAAATTTTGTAATATTTGATATCAAAAAGGTCCCCACATTGTGGGATTTCACTGGGTATGCTGTTGTTGACATCAAAAAGGTATACTACAGGGAAGGACTCAACATATGCTCTACACACACAAATAGGAAATGGACATGCATAAGATAATTTGCTTCCAGAGCCTGCATGTTACACTCGAGCATGAGAGAAAAAAGTGATTTTTTTGGCATAGTAACCCCCCCCCCCCCCCCCCAAAAAAAAAAAAAAGCCAATGTCTCTTTGCTCCCTAGTGACTCGAAACCCAACCTAATGGTTGGAGGTGGAGTGTTCTTTCCACTAGGCCTCCATTATTGCAACCATGTTAAAAGACATGGTCTAACTCCCAAGTCCCAAATCGGAAGTCAAGTCTCATAAGATGCAATCAAGATCTCATATCCACTAGCAACAGTCTGATATAAGTGCAGGGTTAATACATCTTGAAGAAATCCAGAAAATCATAGATACTCGGACTCCCCAAATAATAATTATTAGTTTGTGCAACTTAATTACATTTTGTTGGGCAGACTACCTGAACTGATTGTAAAAATATAGAGATCATACCAAATATAGAGATCATACCCTATGTAGACACGCGAAACTTCAGGGGTATTTAGAACCTTCCCTAGTGACCACATCAATGCTCCATAAACTCTCATAAGCTGCAGTTGACACCAATAATTAATCAAATTGTAGTGAAGTCCAGAAATAGGTGGAAAACATAAACAGACCGAAAAACAGAAATTTATGCCTACTTGTTGAGTATCAACTTGGTCAGCCTTGTTCAAAACCACCCGTATCTTATCATCGTGGCCTCGAAGAGACGCAATCACACGTTTGAATTCATCACTTATATCAAGTTTGTGAGGATCAAACAAAAGCAGAATGAGATCACACTTAGAAGCAAACCAAGACGTCACTCCGGTAAAATCATAGCTCCTTTGCGTTCGTTGTTTTTCACCTGATAGAACTCCAGGAGTATCCACAAATGTGATGTGCTCCAACAGCTAACATGAGAGAGGGAAAAGTTGGGAAAATATATTCAAAGTCTGGCGAGTTTAGGTGAAAGCTCTGATCATTTTATGTATGAGTACAATAGAGTAGCATATCTCACAGGATGCGGCATTTGAGAACACTCAAACTTTGACAAAAATGAAGTTCCAAAAGTTGTCAGACCGCTAAATGGCATATTTGCTTGAACAGCGATTGTGTTCCCTGGAATACTCCTTTCGTCGGGTCCATTCTGTATAATACAGGAAAAATGAACACCAGTCCAACAAAAAGTTTAGCATAACAATCAATTTTGACAAAACTATTACCAAACATGCACGGCAATATAGCCTTCTCCTTTCCAACTAAAGGTCTGGTTTAACTAGCAAAACTGTTGCAGAGTATTCTCAAGGAACTCTTTGATATGATATATTTAGAAATATGTGCTAGGACAGAAAGGTTAAAAGAATATATCCATAAAAAGAAAAGTACAATGAATTGAAAAAGCCATCTTTTTCAAGTTAGTTCACACTAGTTTGGCACAACTTCAAATGGAAAGAAAGACAATCAACTCAAGGAGAAACAAGAATAACTACTCTTTTGTCTGCAACAAAATCCAAAAAGGACCGAAAACAAGTGACCCCAGTGGTTATCAGCAATAAAGATAAGTGAAAGTACCATGACAACCACAAATCTGTCTGTTGTAGGCTCTGGTCCAATGTGAGCACCTATAGACAAATTAAGGAGCATGAGCGTCAACAAGAAGCTGTGAATGCACAAACAAGAGCACATGGACAAGAAAAAAGGAGTTTTAGCTAACCTGGATAACTGGTTCTAAGTAAATGCTTAATGAATGTTGTTTTTCCTGTTGAGTATTGACCCAAAAGCATCACCATTGGTTTGGCATCAAAATCACTATTTGTCTACCAACACAGAGCACATTAAAAAAGCAGTCAGTGGCTTCTGTATTACTTTCCCATAGATTAGTACAAAATAAACTATAGTTGAATGGAAGAGATATAAGCAAGAATTTCTTTTCCGATTTCTGTTTTTAATAAAGTAAAAAAAAGATTTCTTCTCCAATTTCTTGAAAATAAGCACAACCAAGATGAAATAAGCCACCTACCAATAATGGAGAAACGAAATCATTAAAGCGATACGTTGCTTCCAGTGGCTTTAGTTTTTTGAGGTACAACTTCTTCAGTCCATCAACTATTGATGTGACAGAGCTTAAAGAGACCTGAGGGTTGATGAACAGAACCAAACCTCACACTTTAAGAGAAAACACATAAAATTTAGCACTGAACACGCTATGAAATGCTATAGGATGTATAGGGAGAATTAAGGAAGAGTACATTTCAATGCAACAATTTCAACAAATGGTTCATAACATAAAATTAAACAACTTTCTCATTAATGAATGGATAAGGACCATAGATGCTTATGAACAAATTGACTTCAAAGGGAAAACATCTGTATGATTTCAATTTGAGATGGCTAAATGAATTTATATTTGTAACTTGTGGAAGATATAATTTATCACATATAGAAGTGATTCAACATTTTAGGAGTTCCTGATCAGGACATCTGTCATATAATTCGCGACGGAGAGAGTAAGTAGCAGGTATTCCATTTTAGGAGAAAGGATATCACTTTAACATGGAAAAAATTGGACAGCATTTTTTTTTGCTGTCCAATTTTTTTGGACAGCATGACATTCAGCAAAAAGATTACACAACCAGCTAGGAGTAAAATGCATTGACTATGCGAAAGAAAGTGCAGAGGTCTGTGAGCTTACAAATAAAGTACAAGAGTAACCGCACCTACCTTCTTTACAGATGATGATGATGAAAACCAATTAGCTGAAACGGAAGATTGCACTGTAGGATTGCCTGCTTCCAAATCCAATTAGTTAGACATTGATGATCCATCTAACTCCCTTCTCAATTCCCAAGAATGATTAACAAAGAAGATATAAGGATGTCGTATGTGTTGAGGTAAAATTACCATTCTGTTCGGGTTCACTTTTAGGGATACGCCTTTTGTTCTGTATGAAAGAAAATACAAGTCAATAGCACCACAATAAATGAAAACTAATGCAGAAAGTACACCTAGCATACTTACAGTTTGAAGTAAATCCAGGCCTTCCAAGGTAGGGGGTTGCAAATTTTCAAAGTCAACTGCCATGATTAAAATTGTTCTGATTGTAAGAACAGTATATGACAACAATCCTACAGCTAAAGAAAGTGAATACAGGGCATTGTAATGAACCAACTAGTTTGCCAGAGATCACATTCTAGAGACTACTCTCGTTTCTAGAGTACAATTCTAAAATTAAAAAGTTTTAAAGCTTGCTAGTTACCTTCAGCCTTTAAGAGATCACTGCTTACTGGATGGCCAGCTTGACCCAAAGAGACCAACTACATGTTGAAAAAAAAAGGATCAGAGTCTTATCTGGATCAAATTATATACCAGGTAGAAATGCAAGTCTGCAATCAATTAGTACCTGCATTGCAGTAATAAACTCTCTAAAACCGAGAAAACCTTGCCGTTTGGAATCTGCGATTGCCCACACCTAAGGAAGAAGAAAAGAAAAACAATCCGTTGAAATAAAATTAGCGAGTTAAGAAGAGCAAACCTGGCAGAAAAAAAGGGATCAATCTGATTCAGTAATAGCTATAGTAGTACTACGCGGACTGACTCATAATTAAGCATAGGGTGGACAACTGACATATAATAAAGGACAGTATGTAAGTCAAAAATACAATATTATTGCAGATAGTCAGTTGATATTGGGCATGACCTATGTAGCATTCTAAAAGTAATGTATAAGTAAGCATCTGTTCATTTTTGGGTGCAAGACAAGGGAGGAAGACTAACTTTGCAATCCAATTCTTTAGGGTTTGTTTACTGTCCAAACTATGTTCTATCACTGCGCCTGTGATTCTGTCAAAATATACACGCTTTATCCACTGGTTTAGTTCTGTTCACTATTCATTGAAAAGTGTTAACATGAATTGCAAATGGGTTCAACAAACAGGATTCCCATTTAACAGGACCAGCTAATCCACACGTCTTTCATCCTCCATTTTGACTTTCAGATTGGAGGTCACTCTCATTAGTTGTAAAGATGAAGTTCACAGAAATACTCGCCAGTGTCAACAGTGCAAGAGGTTCACCAGTTTGAAAAGTTCAGATGGCAAAGCACAACACTCAAGTTCAGTATTACAAGAGAAAATAATCAGAATATCAATCGATCAACAGTTCTTCAATCTCGAACTAGTTGGGGTCGACTAACGTGAGTGACAATAACAACTAAATCCAAATTTTGAGTAGTTGATAGCCTTATAAATCCTTTGCTCTTCATTCTGTTATGTTCTTAGCTACACACATCAATTATGAGAGACGGTGGGTTTTGAGGTAACTTTAATTTGATTTTATATCTACTTCATCGTCATAGTATCACACCTACTGATCGCTTCATGATGAGGTCTACATAAGATATGACCGAACAATCTCATGAACCCTTCTCTTATTCATCCTATATGCCTTCTACTAGTAGTGTAGTATACTTGTACCCTCTGTTCGATGTGATCATTTTTATCTTGTCTAATCTTGCATGACTTCTATGTTGCTCCGACTCGGATGCAGTATAAATTTTAAGATTCGGGATATGGATCCAGGTATGGATACGAGTACGGGGATTCGGCTAAAAATAATTCAAATATCTAAAAATAGAGTTACAAAACCTAACTTATGAGATATTATGTGAAAAAAATTAGGAGAAAATATTGATCAAGAGGAGAATCCTCAAAGGAGATAAAAGGAAAAGGAGTAACAGAGAAATTTCTATATACAAGGTATTCCATTTTCTTTAATTTCACCTAAGCTTTTGTTTTGATTAAAGAAATCATTGAATCTGTCCCGAATTTCTCCATCGATTTTGGTCAAATTACCCAAAATCGGTTGACTAGTTCTAGTACGGATCCCACACCCACACCTACACCCATGTCGTGTCGACACCGGTGTGGCACCAAAAGTGAAGAGTCTGAGTATTTTTTTAGATTATATACAAATGCTTTTAGGAACCCGCAAGGGTGGCTCAGTTGGTTGAGCATGGGGCTTCCATAATGGAGGTCTCAGGTTCAAAACTCACTGCCTACGACAACAGGGGATTTGCCTTCTGGGTCGAGCTCGTCGCACGGGGCTTGCCTAGTACGGATTATCTCTCCTGTGTGGTTTGCGGGATATTACACAGGAGCGGGGTTTACCCTGTACGCACCCGAAGGGTAATGGTTGCGGGTTCTCTTGTCATAAGAGAATGCTTTTAGGATAATATTTTTTGCTTACGTACCGAATACAACAAAATAAGTAAGAAACGTACTTATTTTCCTTGAAAATATTTTCCTTCCTACCGAACACAACCTAAGTCTTATAAGAATAGAAACATATAAAACCTGAAGGGACTACTATCTAAAACTAATGAACCATACTCGAGTAGCAAAAATTGTCACTCTAGCCATTCTCTCGCACAGAGGACAAACAGACGCACAGAAGGAATGTAAAAAACACACTAAACTTTGGTGTTCTCAATCTCTACCTTATATATTTGGCAGAAAACAGTAAGCAAAAAACGTTAGTCCATCCCATTTACTTAAGCTTTCGTGGGAGAATTACTCTATCCGTCCGGAGAATTCATTAGTCAATGCGTATTTAATCTCGCTAGACCTCTCTATTTTAAAAATAATAAGGATCAAACCCTCCCCCACGCCCCACGCCCCACGCCCCTAAACTATAACTTAAACTATACTAGTTTACGTAACCTCTCATGCGCCTCTAAGGAGGAGGTTACGGGCACTTTTCCATGTGTCAAGCCAGGGTGATTTCTTGGAAAGTTATAGTTCATGGGGGGGTAACGTAAACTAGGCACAATTTAAGTATGCAACTGATAAAAATGTGATAGTTTAATATAGTTCAGTTTAAGTATGAAACTGATTAAAAAAAACGTGATAGTTTAGGGGAGTTTTGATACATTATCTCAAAAAAAAAAATGGAACGAGAAATCTAGTTCAAAATAAGATCCTCCATTCCAAAAGGTTACTAGGCCGGTCGTTTATCCATAGATAATCAAAAGTAGCAAAGAAGAAGAAAAACCTGCTTGAGATCCTGTCGAGGCAAATTGGACATGGAAAAGAACTTAATGGCATCGCCTCCAGTGAGACGTCCATCTCCATCTAATACAAAATTCGTGAAATCAAATGGCATACATATTATAAACACGAAGAGAATCAAATGAGTAAAAGAGTATAGTAATTAGTACCTGAATCCGCTAAACTAAACCATTGTTGATAGATTTTCTCATGCTCTTTGGAGCACCGATTAATCGGTGATGTATCAAACTCCATTATTCTATTCGCTTTTCAAAAATAACCCCCTATATGACCGCCCTGCTTTTAGGTCCTCTTTTAGTGTTGGGAAAAGGGTAAAAAATATCCCCTTTACTCACATAAATTAGCTAGTTTTAACCTCCGTTATAAGTTGGATAAAAAATATTCTTCTCGTTAACAAAGTTCTTAAATGCACCACCCATTTAACGGAAACCCCAAATCAACCCAAATTAATCCGATTTCAGTTGAAATTACCCGATCTCCTCTTTTAACCCACCCGACCCATCTGATTAATTTAACTCATACCAAGTTAAACCCCAAATTGAACGCCCCAACCCATTTTTCCTTCACTCAATTATTGACTGTCAAGGACAAAAACCCTAACTCATCTCAATTAGATGTATACAGGCAATTTGTTATGTAGTGACATGTTCTACCACATGATGTGCACAGTCCCTTTTCTATATGTTCTTTTTCAGGTTCCTTCTTAAAGCCTAATCCAGTAGTAACAATGTAGATTTTGCTGTTGAGATTTCTAAGGATACTAGACAATTTGAACCATTGGTTGCCTTCATCTAGATCAATTTTTACATTAATCAATTTCGTGTTTAACTTTTTAGATTTTTCTTTCTTAAGGTTCAATTCAGTCCTAGTCCTAGTTAGGTCAGATTTGATTTTCAGAAGTTGACTATTTATAACAGATTTTTCATTTCTAGTATGTTCAAGGACTTTAGATCTCAAAGCCACATTAGCTTAACCTAGTTGATTTACTTGTTTCTTCAGAGAACATACTTCATTTTCATATTTTTCCTTACTAGTCTCTACAACAATGAATTCATATCTCAAACTAGTGAAAATGCTAAAAATCTGATCTTTTTTTGACCTATTTCAAGATATTCGTTAATTAAGGACTTCATTAAGGAGGTCAAACTTTTCTTAGAAAGTAAATCAAGCTTATCCTTTAGTTCAAGAATGTTTACCTTTGTGTCTTCCTCGATTACTGAGTCTGAGTCTCCAATAGCCATCAGGGAATAGTGATTTGTTTCATCTTCTGAATCATCACTGGGGTCCCAAGTGACTTCAGTGTCTTAAGGGTTCCTTTGTTTCTTCTTTCCTGAACCTATTCCTTTAGCTTGTTCTTTTCAGCTCTTTATTTCTTCCATTCGATCTCCCACATGGGACAATCTTTGATCAAGTGATCAGTCTTTTCTCACTTGAAGCATCCATCAATTTGAGGTTAGTCACATCTTCCCTTTCTGTAGGCGTTTCTTCTGTCGTTATGTTTCTCCTTGGTGAGACACTTTCTGAAGTTTCTTGCGATCAACATCATTTCTTCCTCGTGTGCTTCATAATTATCATTCTCAGTAGCTTTCAATGGCAAGGATCTTTCAAAAATTGATTCATCATTCTTGGAGTTTTCCATGTCCATCTCATATGTCTTCAAGTTCCTACCAATTCATTCAAGGATAAATCTCCTATGTCTTTAGCTTCTCTTATCGCGGTGACTTTCATCTGGAAAATCTTTGGTAGTGTTCTCAAAATTTTGTCAACTGAGTCTTCTGTGGTAATTATTTTTCCAATAGACGTCAGTACGTTAACCAGAGATGTATACCTTGTGAGCATTTCAAAAATAGTTTCTCCTTGCTTCATTCAAAAATTTCAAAATTTGTGGCTAGCTTAACTTTCCTAAATTTCCTAACCTAGCTAGTCCTTTCATGTGCATTCACCAATGCATCCCAAATTTTCTTAGTAGTGGTACAATAAAAAAATATGTTGTACTCGTCTGGACCAAGTCCACAGATCAAGACATTCTTTGCCTCAGAATTTTTCTTAAGGATTTTGTAGTTAGCTTCCTCATATTCGCTTTTCTCCTTTGCGACATCCATTCCATCTGTACCCTTCTTGGTGGGATATTTTGGACCATCAGTAATCCTTTTCCACAGTTCATAATCTTCAGCTTGCAAGTCGTCTTCCATGCGATCCTTCAACTAAGTGTAATACTTCCCATTCAATAGTGGTGGTCAATGAGTGGATTGACCTTCATTGTGTCCGATAGGTGGTGTAACATTCATCATAGTTTTCTCTTAAGGTGTTAGTATTGTTGAAGAGAACATGCTCTGATATCAATTGATATTCTGTGCACAAAGTTATTTATCCTATGAGATACCTAATTTTCGCCTATAAGATATAACACGTTACTCTACCTGTTCTAAGTGTAGCATCTGCTGAATAGTAAAGAACAATGAAGTAGGTACACAATACTTTTATGTGGAAACCACCCGGCTCACAGGGGTAGGAAAAACCACGACCTACACCTCTGTAGAATTTAATCCAGAACTCCACTACAATGTGAGCATGTGCAAATTCAAGTTACAAACTCTGTAACCTATGAACTATAAACTCTACTTCCTATCTTATTAATCTCCCTAGACTAGTAAGCCCATTCCAAGTTGATCCCCAACATGAAGTTGAATTTGACAAATTGTTTATACCTAAACAATATGCTTCTATGAAAACGGATAAAGGTACAACTAGATGAACAATCCTAATACAAGAATCTAGACTCCAGAACTGTAAACATAAACTCTGTAACACAACTTTTTTAATCATCTTCGTTGTATTAGGCCGCAGTAATGAAATTAGAACTCGCTCAATTATGCTTGGCAGGGTTTGCTCAAGTTTCTGAGTTTCTCTGTTTGTGAGTGTGTAAGTTTCTTCAAGGAAAGACACACACACACACATATATATATATATATATAACAATTGGTCTTCATCATGTCGGCTGACCTAAACCCTACATGATATGACCCATCATGTAATATATGGTTTGAGATTCTTACACCTTCATGTAGATTTAGTTTCCTTGAAGGACTCTAAAGTATCTTGATAAGTATGAAAATAAATCACATAGCCTTGTACGTCAAGTCTTTACCATAAAAACACAAATCCTACTCGCGGTAGGACTCTAAGAAGGAACACATTCTTAAACCTGTTTCTTGCATTTGTTCCTGTCAACTTTGTCTCGCTACTATGTCTGAGAAACAACATGTTCTTAGACCTATTCATTCGCTTTACTCATTCACTTTGTCAATCATCAAAACTAACACTTGTTCATTCTCGCTAATGTCAACAAATTACCCTTTTTATTGATGACAAACTTATCCTTGTGATACCACTGTGTAACCATATTCCAAAACATCTCAAATCCAAAAAGATTTAATGGAACACCACTAGGATGAACCAGGTTAGCGTACATGGGTTATAAACATCACACATTATTTATTCCCCCTTTTGGCATCATTAAAAAATTATTGTGGTTCAGTTAAAGCCAAAACATGAATATGACAATATTAAACTCATGGCCACTGGGGTATCACACATATATCTCACTAGAGAAAATATCTCAACCATGTCTAATAAAAGTAATTAAGGCACAACATATGGCAAAGGATAAAAGATAAGCATTCTTATTCATTCTCACTTTGAATACAAATCCAACTAATACATTACAAAATATAAAACATGCCACTTAATAGTGAAATATATGACTCAACAGGGTATGATTAAGGACTTAGACACACTACGAAACTATATGTGTGATCAGGGTGGTGAGTCTGGACACTTTGCTAGGGACCATGAGGGAGGTTGAAGTGGTTGTTGGACCTTTTTCCCAAGAACCACCATTTTTTCCACCTTCTTACTTCAAAAGGTTACAACATTCTATCTTGATTGTTCTTTTTTCCTAGATAACTAGGTTCAATGGGTACGGATAGTAATCTGCCATAAGTGGCCTTCTTGGTTTGTCCTTGAGGACCATGATTCAAGCTACCCTTCTTTTCCAAGGATTTTGGGACACTAGATACAACACTGAAGTTAGCAATAAGCGATATGAGGTTCATAGGTGTTTCACTCATGTTACAAGGATTCAGTAGTTCCCTCTGACAAGATGTCTTCATGGTGAGGGCCATGGATTTCAGTGGTAGTTGCACAATTTTCATCAAAAGACGAGTAAGAGTGATGAAAAGTGTGATGGTGTGTTTGGGGTTTAAATTAGTAAAGGTGTTATAGCGGTTATTTGCAACAGTAGATAGTGGAGAGGTGAATGAAATATCTCCATTTGAGAGAGAGTCGAGCATTATGGACAGAGGGAATGAAGGGGAGAATGGTTTCTGACATGATAGAGAGGAAGGGTATGCTAGTTTAAGTGCAGAAGGAGCAGGTGTTTGAACAGGTTAGAGATAAGGTTATCTTGGGAAGAGGGTGATTTGACAATTCAATTTGTCAAGAGATAACATTAATATTCAGAAGGAAATTTGCAGAAAAACTGATTATTGCATGCCTAGGCTAGTTTATGTGGCCTAGTGTCTTTTTCTAGAACATATGTGGTCTTGGGTATAGAGGAACATGTTGGAGAACCTGTTTCAAGGCTTGAACATATAAGTAACACAAATGATAGGAAACATACCTGAGTAGTGAACGATTTCATGCAGTCATTACAAGCCAAGTGCTGTGACAAAAATACTCATTAGTCTTTATGATATCATAACACTTATGAGTATAGGACATACAACTGAATGCACAAGATTGACTAGCATATTTTACTCAATTTAGGAGATTGGATGAACTAGAGAAACCTTTCTACCTAATCATTAAGGGATACTTATGTGATATTAATCATCCCCAATTCTAACTTGTCTCTCTCAAAGTGATATCTTTCTAAGGCCTTTGTGAAAATATCTGTATTTTCTTTTCAGTAGCACAGGACTTGATTGAGATAAGACCGTTTTCAACATTGTCTCTCAAGAAATGATGCATTATGTCGATATGTTTGGTTCTCTTATGTTGCACATGTGTCTTTGCAATGTTAATAGCACTAGTGTTATCACAGAATATGGGAATGCAATCAATATTCATACCAAAATCCTTGAAATGTTGTTTGATCCATAGTAGCTGAGCATAACAGGAGGTAGCTGCCACATATTATGCCTCAGCAGTCGATACGGCTATTGAGTTCTGATTTTTGGTAGCCCAAGAGACCAAACATGAACCAAAAAAGTGTGTCATACCTGAAGTGCTTTTCCTATCAACCAAATATCCTATATAGTCAGCATCTGCATAGCCTACTAAGTTGAAATTGCTCTCTTTTATGGATATTATAGGCCTAGCTCACTTGTTCCCTTCATGTATCATATGATTCATTTCATAGCATTTAGATGAGATTCCTTTATATTTGATTGAAATCTTTCACAAAGTCCCACACTAAACACTATGCCGGGTTTGCTAGCAGTGAGATACAATAATGACTCAATCATGCATCTATAAAATTTATGCTCTACAGGTGAACCATGTTGATCAAGATCCAGCTTTGTATTAGTAGCAATATGTGTGTCTATAGGCTTGACATATTCCATCTTGAAACTTTTCAGGAGTTCCATGACATATTTTGCCGGTGAATCATAATTTCAGTTGAAGTTTGCTTGATTTGCAGACCTAGGAAGAAGTTGAGTTCTCCCATCATACTCATCTCAAATTCACTTTCCATCAGAGTAGTAAACTCCTTGGATAACGATTCACTTGTGGCTCCGAAGATGATGTCATCTACATAGACTTGCACAACTAGCAAATTCATCTATTTGATCATCAGAAATAGGATATTATCAATGTTACCTATTATGTGTCCATGTCCTATAAGAATCTTGGAAAACCTCTCATACCAGGCTCTTGGTGCTTGCTTAAGCCCATAGATAGCTTTTATCCAGATTGTAAACATGATTAGGATACTCAACATCTTCAAACCTTGGAGGTTACTTCACATACACTTCTTTCAAATACCCATTTAGGAAGGCACTTTTCACATTCATTTGATATAATGTGAATTGCATATGAGCAGCAAATGCTATGAAAAGCCTTATAGACTCTAAACGTGCCACAGGAGCAAATGTTTCATCATAGTCTATACCTTCCTCCTGATTATATCCTTGAACCACCAAGCTTTTTTATTCCTCGTGACTGTTTCTTGCTCATCAAGTTTTTTTCTCAACACCCCACTTGGTACCAATTATCATTCAATTATTTGGCCTTGGTCTGAGGTGCCAAATCTTTTTCCCCTCAAACTGATTGAGTTTCTCTTGTATGGGAATTATCCAATCTGCATCCTGTAAAGCCTCATTAACTTTCTTTGGCTCAATAACTGACAGAAAAGCATTGAAAGCACAAAGATTTTTCAATCCAGATCTTGTTGTTATCCCAACATTTAAATCTATTAGGACATTATCAATGCGATGAGATCCCTGATATTTGTATCCTTTCAGAACTATTCCATTAGAATTGTTTGAGTTTCTGTATTCAGTATCTTTGGGTGAACAAGGCTCATCCTGTCCTTCATCAGTGGTCCCCCCTGTTAGTGTGGCCTGGTCTTTGTTGTTTTGATGAACATGGATCATCAGGAAGGTTACTTGGTTCATTCTCACTTGTTGGCTGAATATCTATCTGAGTGGATTCACTAAAGGTCTCTTCATCATCTTCGTACGTTTGCTTCTCAAATACAACGCCTGACTCATCAAACACAATGTGCACACTTTCTTCAATGCACATGGTCCGTTTATTAAAGACCCTGTAGGCTTTACTACTCTGTGAATAGCCTACGAAGATTCATTTAACACTCATAGCATTAAATTTTTCCAAGAAATTATTTCTGTTATTGTGAATAAAGCATCTTCATCTAAAAGCTATTAGATGGGATATGTTTGGCTTCCTTCCTTTAAGCAGTTCATATAGAGTCTTCAGTAGTGACTTGGTCATACACCTGTTAAAAATATAGCATGCAGTATTTATGGCTTCGGCTCAGAAATTCCTTGCAATATTGCTAGCCAACTTCAGTCTGATTCATCCTTTCTACCATGCCATTTTGTTATGGTGTTTTAGGTGTTGAGAAGTTGTGATCAATACATTTACTAAGTAGAATTTTTCAAATTTTGCATTCTTGAATTCAGTTCCACGATCAGATATGATGGGACCCAGTTTGTTGCCTAACTTCCTCTCCAATCTTCTTGCCAAGCTTATGAATGTTTCACAAGTTCGTCTTTGTTGTAAGAAATAGTGTCTAGGTGAATCTGGTAAAGTCGTCGACAATCACAAATATGTATCTCTTTCCTCGACGACTCATAAGTCTCATTGGCCCATATAGATCAATATGGACTAGTTCCAAGGACTTGGTTGTGCTTATCACCTTCTTAGATTTGAAAGAAGATCTCACGTGTTTTCCCTTGCACAGGCACTACACACTTTGTTATCCTTAAACTTAATGTTTGGAAACCCAATGACCATGTTATGAGAGACCAATTTATTAAGTTGACCCAGTCTTGTTTGCCAGAACAGGGGATCATAGTCCATCACACTTACGCATGTGAGCTCATTTCTTGGTATCCCCGTTATATCAGCCTTGTACAAATTCTTGTACCTCATGGCAATCAGAACAATATTACATGTTTTAAGATATGTGACATTACAACCATCAGAGGTAAACAAAACCATTTTTCCTTTTATCACACAACTGTGAGATGCTCAGTAGATTTTGTTGAAAACCATTTACATGATACATGTTGTCAATTGCATGTTCTTCAGATCTGCCTATTTTGCCTATCCCTTTGATCTTTCCTTTCTTCCCTCATCCAAAAGCCACATTTCCACCTTCCATGGCTGAAAGTGAGTAGAATTTTTCTCTGTCTCCAGCCATGTGTGTAGAGCATGCACTGTCCAAGTACCAATTCTGCTTACTTCCCTTTACCCTCACCTGCATGGAATAATCAGAGGTTAGTTTTAGGAAACCAGACTAGCTTGGGTCCTTTTCTTTAAACAAAGGGATGAATCAAATTCCTTTATTTCCATTTAGGCAGTATAAAGGGAAGACATGTTCCATTTATCTGATTTTACATGTTGAAAGTTCTTTTTTGCAATTTTTAGATTTCTTTCTTCATGCTTTTTTCCTACTGGGCAATTTGTTATGTAGTGACATGTTCTACCACATGATGTGCATAGTCATTTTTCTATATGTTCTCCTTTTTCAGGTTCCTTCTTAAAGCCTAATCTAGCAGTAACAATATAGGTTTTACTGGTGATATTTCTAAGGATACTAGACGATTTGATCCATTGGTTGGCTTTATCTAGGTCAGTTTTTGCATTAATCAATTCCGAGTTTAACTTTTTAGATTTTTCTTTCTCAAGGCTCAATTCAGTCCTAGTCCTAGTCCTAGTTAGGTCAGATTTGGTTTTCAGAAGTTGACTATTTATAATAGATTTCCCATTTCTAATATGTTTAAGGACTTTAGATCTCAAATCCACATTAGCTGCACCAAGTCGATTTACTTGTTTCTTCAGAGAACACACTTCCTTTTCAGATTTTTCCTTACTAATCTTTACATCAATGAATTCATATCTCAGACTAGTGAAAGTGCTAAACATCTGATCTCTTTTTTACCTTATTTCAAGATATTCGTCAATTAAGGTCTTCATTAAGGAGGTTAAACTTTTCTTAGAAAGTAAATCAAGCTTATCCTTTAGTTCAAGAATATTTACCTTTGTGTCTTCCTCAATCTCTGAGTCTGAGTCTCCAATGTCCATCAGGGCATGGTGATTTGTTTAATCTATGAATCATCATTGGAGTACCAAGTGGCCTTTAGTGCCTAAGCAGTTCCTTTGTTTCTTCCTACCTGAGCCTATTTCTTTAGCTTGTTCTTTTCAACTCTTTCTTTCTTCTATTCGATCTCCCACAAAGGACAATCTTTGATCAAGTGATCAGTCTTTTCACACCTAAATCAACTAACAGTTTGAGGTTTATCACCTCTTCCATTTTTGTATGCATTTCTTTTGCCATTCTGTCTCTCCTTAGTGAGAAACTTTCTGAAGTTTCTTGTAATCAATGCTATTTCTTCCCTGTCTGCTTCAGAATTGTCACTCTCAGTAGCTTTCAATGCCAAGGACATTCAAACTTGATTCTTTATTCTTGGAGTATTCCATGTCCATCTCAGAGGTCTTCAAGTTTCCTACCAATTCATCATAGAACATATATCCTATGTCTTTGGCTTCTCTTATCGCGATGACTTTCATCTTGAAAGTCTTTGGTAGTGTTCTAAAAATTTTGTTAACTAAGTCTTCTGTGGTAATTATTCTTCTAAGAGACATCAGGACGTTAACCAGAGATGTATACCTTGTGAACATTTTATAAATAGTTTCTCCTTGCTTCATTATGAAATTTTCAAAATTTGTGGCTAGCACAGCTTTCCTGAATTTCGTAACCTGGCTAATCCCTTCAAGTTCATTCACCAATGCACTCCAATTTCATCGATTTTGTGAGGTTCGGAGGGTTGCTTATGACATGGTGGGGTGGTTGGTTCGGTTCATGAGACACTCGGGAGCATTTTTGGTATTTAGTTGGAAAGTTAGTTTTGGTCGTTGGGGGTTGACTTAGTAAAATAGACCTCCGATGGAAATTCGAGACCGTGAGTGAGTCTGTAGCGTGTTTTTACGTGTGTATGCATATTTGGTTTGTGTTATTTGGCTTCTGGATGATTTCTGAGGGTTGAGTCAAGGTAGGGAAGAAAACAAAACATCTGGTGTTTGTTGTGTCTAGTTTCCTTCATCGCGTTCGTGATGTGTGGGTCGCGTTCGCGATGAAACGTGTGTCTGCGGAGGAGTGAGTCGCGTGCATTGCGTTCGCGAGTTCTCTTTCACGATCGTGATGGGTAGTTCAGGGGCCTGGTAGGGTAATCCTTCGCGAACGCGAATGAGCCACTGTAGCTGCATGATAAAAAGGCCTAGTCGACTTTTAGGCTTCATTGTCCATTTCCAAGTTCTTAGTTTGGTTTTGGGGAGATGCAAGGTTCTTCTCATAGGTAATTTCTAAACCCTAAATCTAGTTACTTCTATTAATATATTCTAATATTTTAGACTTTAATCCATCTTTGGGGGAGTGGGAAAATAGAGTTTGGCTTGTTGAGAACAAGAGGGCTTAATTTAAGGAATTGGGGGGGGTTGTGAATTGGATTATGGCAAAGGGTATTATATATTAGTGATTTAATTGACTAGTAGATGTTAATTTTTTTTTATCAATTTCATGTTCAAACCCTTTTGGAGATTTGGGGGAAAATTCTAGGGTTTATACAAATCAGGGTTTTTTTATTTGAATAATGAAATTGACCTATTATGGAACTAATTTGGCAAGTGGAGAGTAGAATTTAACCATTGCAATGTTGGTTTACCAACTTCACCCTTTAATTATCATTTACCCTTGTGGGCCCACTTTCTTTATTTTCCCGTAGTGGGTTAGATTCGAGGAGCAGTCTAATGTTATGGGTATTGTCAGCTTCTGTTCTAACTTAGACTTCTATAATGAATTAGACTTCGAGTATTACCGAGACCCGCAGTGAGGCAAGGCTTTTTCATGATCGTGTGTGGCTCCCGCTTGGCATTCAGGTAGGTTACAACTTACCTTCTGGTTAGACTTTGGTTAGCAAAGCGTATATATGGTTAGTTATTGTCGGAGAAAGTATGCACGCCTTCGGGTACGAAGTTGGGATGGATTTCTTAGGTTGGTACTGTTGACTGAATTGTGGGCTTGTCGTCATATTTGCTATATTTGTGACTTGTATTGCATTCATCTCTCTCTTGACATCTCACTTATCATCAGAAATGAAAGAATTTTGAAAACTGGCTTGAAATGGTGATGTGTACTTTATGACAAGTGTAATTGATAACCTGCATAGCATACCTTCTTATTTCATATGATGATGCCTTATGAACTGTGATTGGAAATGATGATAAGTGAGAGAGTGTAGCCTCTGAGGTCTTTGCCCGAGAGCGTAAAAGAGAGATGAGTGTCTGATGCCCGAGGACTTTTCTAGGATCGTGAGAGTGTCTGATGCCCGAGGTCTTTGCCGGGATCGTGAGAGTGGTACATGGACTTTGCATATCCCCCATGGGTCATGACTGTCGGGACGTAGATATATTCCGACCGGAACATGTGTGTATAGAGATTACATTTGCGCATTGCATTGCATATTTACTTAACATTACATTCACATATTTGACTTGGATTCTCTACTTAATTCTCTATACTTGGGTTGTTATTCTTAGACTGTGATATTACTTGTACTTGATTGCGAGCATGTCAATTTTTTAGTTCCTTTATATATATATATATGTTAGCTAACTGTTGTCGGCCTATGATACCTACCAGTACATAGTGTTTGTTCTGATACTATCTTGCTGCATTCTTTTGAGTGAATAGTACGTGACCGATTCTACCTCTACCCATCGAGACTGATCCGAGGCTGCTGCTGAGTCTTTAGGGTGAGCTTGCTCGATGATCTGCTGCCCGGAGACTCCTTCATATTACTTGTCTTTACTTGATTCTAATACAGTGTTCACATTTAGATACTATGTATTATTCAAACTTATAGATTTATTGGTAGTAGCTCTTGTACTATTTCAGGCCAATATCCTTGGGGTGTATTTGCATTCGTACTTCTGCACTTGATATTTATGATATAATTTATTCTTCTATTATTTCTGCTTTACTTACTTTATTATGTTGAATGAATGATTAATGGAAGGTTCTCCTACCGAGGTGGAAAATGTAGGTGCCCGCACGACTTAGTGATTTGGGGTCATGAAATATTGGCACATGAGATTTTCAAGTCTAAAGACCTAGGTCAAATGCATGCTTAGGTAAGAATAGGGAATTCTGAACTAATATGTGGATTGTTAAGTACTTTGATTTCTAACCCCTAGTATGATCCCAGTGGCCTTTGAATGCTCCAGCATGAGTTTGTTCTTGCTTTCATGTTGATTATTTGAGTTTCTCTTTGCATATCTTAGTTTGAATGTCACATAAATCCTATCTTTTGCACCCAATTAACACATGTCTAACCCTATAACATGCTCTTTGATCCTG
This sequence comes from Anisodus tanguticus, assembly GCA_034509755.1. NCBI lineage: Eukaryota > Viridiplantae > Streptophyta > Magnoliopsida > Solanales > Solanaceae > Anisodus > Anisodus tanguticus. The sequence continues at coordinate 30,898,728 of CM067558.1, forward strand.
ATAGTGTCCTACTTGTTCATACTATCTAGCTTCAGGATAATATGGGCTAGGAATGGCATCTCTAGGTTGATCTGGTTAAGGTCAACATCTAGCTTTGTGAGTCTTGTCTTTTGTGTCATGTGTATTCATGTGTTCTGTCTATCATATACATGTCTTGTTTCTGCATACTCATGTGCTGAATGAACCTATCTGGTACTTCTGTATGGCTAAACTAAAGACAGACTGTTCAAGGGAAGTCTTGAATCCATCAGCATTTCCATAATGCTTAAGGCTTGTCTGATTTGAGAAATGTATATCCGTGGCTAATGATTGGCTTAGCGTACCTTCGTATGTATTTATCTAGTCATGGAGTTAAACTGCACCATTAGTTGCTAAACTTAGAAAGTGAGCATGTTAGGTCATCCCATAGCTGTTAAATTATGTCCCTTTTTGTTTTAAATAGCAAAATACCTATGTCATCTGCCTAGGTCTGAATGTATAAGAGAGAAAAAATTATGGTTTGGTACATTGTATATCTTCTGTATGCCTTCTTCTTGCTTCATGTTTATCTGCTATATGTACTGATATACTGCCTTATACATCATATATATTCAGTATATCATATTATATAAAGTGTGTATATCTCTGTATATATCACTCATGTTATTACACCATGAAAGGTATTAGGCTTAGCCCATTTGCAATTATTTCTTCCTGTTCACTCCTTAGCTTTGACGACTTGGGCTTGGCCCATTGGCGTTGTTGGTTTTTCTGTCTCTGCCTTTATGTCTTGTTATTAGGCTAGGCCCATTTCTGTCTTTCTTCATGACACTGTTTGTTTGGGCCGTATTCTGTTTAGCAATTTAATTGTGTGTTATTGTCCATTATACTTAGACCGTTTCATGGGTTTAAATTATTTGCATAAATTTGATAAGCCTCATGTTCTTTCTAAATGTGTTCCTCGTTTTCCCCTTCTCTTTTCTCACTGGACTGCACACGATGGCCTCATTGGGCTTCCTGTCTCTCTTTCAAGCCAGATTGGGCTAACGCCCAGCCGAAAACATTTATTGATCGAGTCCGCACTACAAGAAATTTGATTATCAGTGACAATATTTTATCACTCAAAAATCATATTTCGTCATAAAAAACCTTGTGTGACGAAAAATATTTCGTCAATCATCCGTCCCTAAAGATGGGTCGCTAAAAGTATATAAAGACAATTTAGTGTTTCGTCGCTAAATAAACTTTTATCAACTATGAAATCATTTTTCTTCCCAAATGCATAATATTTGGGACAAACTTATTTGTCATAAAAAAAAGGTATAAATTTTGTAGTTAAAAGCATCATGTCATCGCTAAATGTTTTTAATACCGATAAATCTAATTTGTCTCCAATTATAATTTTAATTAATGACGATGTCATTCGTCCTTAAAGTTATGTAAAATTTGTAGTTACAAGAATGCAATTACGTTACTATAAGGTATATGTTTTATGTACAAACTGAGGTTTCGTCTCTAAATCTTTATATTAGACAGATTTGTTTGTTGTAAAATGCAAAAAGTTCGTAGTTAAAAACTATTTTGTGACGTTAAAAATGCTGCTATTACTGATAAGACTAATTTGTCACTATACATTATATTAATTAGCAATTGTCATCAAAGACCAAGTTAATTTTTAAAAAAAAATTAACGACAGGGCTAGTGTCCGTATGGGGTTGAGCTATCAACGCCCCCAGGACTTAACATAAATAAAGAAAGCAAGAATAGTACAAGGAGGGGGACATAAACCTTACCTCTGATTCTACGGTGGTTCATAAGTAAGCCATCCTACTAAGATCAGTCAACTCATCCTCAGATTCTAAGAAAAATGAAACCTAGCCATCTATGCACCTAGAAGAGAGGTTCTCTCAATACAATAGAAAACAAGGAAAACTAGAAGTTAATTTATTGTTAAAAATATAGTTTTGTTATTAATAAGGTCGTTTTGAGAAATAATCAACACATACAGATTAAAGATTTTAAGAATTAAATTGTTTGAGAAACTGTATATACTTAACAATTTGTAGTCATACTAACTAAAATCTAGAGTTAAATTGTTTGTTACTAATTACACATATTTCAGTTTGTAAAATTAGTTTATGAATCAAAACATCAAAAAAAAAAACTAATACCAACAATTCATACAAAACCATATACTGTAATTAACATAAAAGTCTAATTGAAGTACATAAATATTGGTAAAGTAAAACTGATAAAAGTGTGTTGCTTCCTCATTCGCCAACGTAGCTTCAATTATCTAATAACTTCAGTCTTGAATCAATTTTCACTTTCACGTACCTGCATGTGTAAAAAAAACACTTATTTTGATATATACTTTTTGATTTATATGAAATATATCTTCAATTTTCAATCATTAATCTGATAACTGATAAGTATAATTAGTAATTGTAATAGTCACCGTACTCGTATGTATTGAGATACTTTATTATGCATATTCTTGTTATCTTTATCAAATATTAATAAAAAAATAAAAAGATAATCATTAGAATTATAAAGCATAGTGTCCTTTTTTCTGGTAAATACTGCTCCTAGAGAATATATACTATTTCAAAAGTCACTCCATTAAAATGATCCATCACAATTGCATAACATCAATCATAATAGAGTGATATATGTACTATAAAAATTATTGTAGCAAAGAATTGAACATGATCAGAGTAGAAGACTAGAGATTTGTATTAGGATGTTTTATTAAGATCTAAATATATATGTAATAATTAAGATTGTTATTTTCATAATATTAGAATATATGGAATTTATATTTAATTTAAAATTAACAAAAATAAATTTCATATAAAATATTACATTAATAAATTTAATGTTAAATCAACAAAACATCTCTACAAAAGTTATCTGGTAGTTGATAATAGTGGCGATGGCAAATGGTGATGGTGATTGTATTTAGGTGCCAAGTGGGGGTGGTTATGGGTACGTAGCTAGCAACATTAGCAAGTAGTGATTGTGGATGACAGTAGTAGTTAACGGTGTAGGTTGATGATGGCAGTTAATAGTGACAATTGATAATCGTGGTAGATGATAGTAATAGCTAATGGAGATGGTGACGACTAATAAATGTGTTTCACGATATATAGATGCGATTGATGGTGTGATTATATGTAGTGATTGATGGTTGCTATGGTAATGGTGGTTGGTGATGATGGTTATAAATAATGGCTCGTGACAGTGACAATTGTTTGTGGTGATTAGTGGTGTTGGTGGTGGATAAGACTGAGGAGGTGGTTGTGGGTACGTAGTGGCTGGCGATTAGCGTTGAAAGTGAATGGAGTAGTAGTGAAATATCATCTTTACAGAAGTCTTTTATTAGATCTTAATTATGCAAATCTACTTAGACATATTATAAGACCTCATTTGTTTTAATTTATTATAATTAAAACATCTACATCTGAATGTGAATATTAAAATGTGCATTAGTATTTATGTGTCTGAATTTGAATATTATTGTCACACCCCAACCTTTGGGGGGGGGGGGGGGGGGGGGGAGTGTGACCAAGTGGTATCAGAGCAGGTCAGTCCTAGGGGTGTCTACAATTCGTGTTTAGTAGAATCTTTCATATGGGTGTGTTGCACGCCACACTTATAAAAATGAAGCTACATGGCATTTAGGATGTTACATTTCTTGAAAATCTAGACTATACGATACAAGCGAAGTCATAAGTCACTATATCTCTATCTTTTCATCTTGATCTTTCTTTTCAGTAATGCAATGCCGAGATCTAGTGAAAGTTCTGATAGTAGGAAATGGGTTAGGAATGCGGGAGACGGTACTAGCTGACAATCACTTGCTAATATGAATCTCAGGAATATAAGGTCACCATACAGGAATGTAAGTTATTCAATGGAATAAGACTCGTCTATGAACGAGGAACTGTCTATAGAGGAAGATCCATTCGAGGATTCATCTATGGAATAGGACCCATCTGAGATTCTAGAGGAATCACCCTTCCGAGTGCCACCAATTCCAGTGGTAGTGCCAGATTATAGGAAAGCCCGTACAATACAGAGGCCATCAGCGCAGCGGTCAGTTCTATTTGGGTTGGGTGTGAGTCGTCTTGTGTATGCAACAACATCCCCAATTATCTTCCTAAAGCAGGGTCATGTTCAGATGCCCCCACAAGATAGACCTTTAAAGAGATTGAGAAGCCCAATATCATGAAAGTTAGTTAATCAAGGTTCACCCCTGACAAGTAAAAGCAAGGAAGAAGTAACCAGTAGATAGACCAGAAGGTTTGGGATAGATACAAGTGCTGAAGAATTGATATTGAGGGAGGCGTCAGATCGATGCTCTCGAGTAGAAATCTGACAAGCCCAAGAAGATGTTAGGAGTACTAGACCCTGCTGTCAGCAATGTGGAAGGAGGCATGACGGAGCATGCTATTTCGATATCGAGCTATATTCTGGATGTGGAGCTTTGGACTATAGGGCTAGAGAATGCCCCAAGAGTTTCAGTTGTTGTGCCATCCGTGTGGACAGGTACATTACAATATATGCCCAGGTGATCTGGAGGGATGTTACTAGTGTGAGAGCAGGAGTCATAGAGTGTACATATGCCTAAGGTTAAGTCAGGGAGAGTAACCGGTCCCGATGTTACTTATAATCATGCCATCAATCAAGTATGTTGATAATTTTACTAAGAATAGTTGTATTTATACCTATAATCGATCAGTTATTTTTGATATAGCAAGTATGTTATACAAGGCATATGTAGACCGTGAATCGATGAGAGGAAATGGAAGATGGTAAATGAAATTATAGCTATGTTCAGGGTTTTAAGCAAGATTATTTAGGAATTAACCGTGTACTGACTATATACGTACCCAACATCCTTAGATCATGTAGCGTGAGCAATACTGGGACACAAAGAGTAAATGAACGTGCGATTTGAAAAGGGAGATTCACGAGTATAAAGAATTTAGGTAAACCCGAGAAGAGTAATAAAGAAAATGAATTTCTAAAATAGCAAACCTTACATAATAGGCCAACTTTTTTTTCTTCTTTTGTGCACTCAACAATGGGAAATTGTATAGTTCTTCAAGAAAAAATTGTAAAAGTGATGAAAATAGATGGAAAATATTTTGAATACAAAGCTCCCATAAAAGTCCATCAAGTGCTATCACAATTTTCTGGCCATGTAATTTCTAATTCTCTTCAAGTCATTGATCAAAATCGTCTAGCAGATGATGACATGCTAGGTGGACAAATTTATTATCCTTTGCCTATATTACCAGTGCCACCTCCTCCAAAATTAGCTAAAAAAGGTCAAGTTTGCAATTGATCAAGTAAAAGAGAAAGTCAAGTTTGCAAATGATCAAGTTGAATTAGAAGCTAATAACCAAAAGAAAGAGGTTATTAGGGTTTATATTGTCATCACCAAGAAAGAGTGGATTAATCAAAGTTGATGATATCAAGAGTACTACTGTTATTGATGAAAGTATAACTAATGGTAAGGTATGGAAGCCTACTAATCTTGATGTTAAACCTGAATTTGACTAGCATACTCTGCCTTCCTACTTTTTTATAATAATGGTGATGTTCGGACCCGTTTACGTGCAGTTTAACTTTTTTATCGTGTATTTGTTATCTATCGTCGGCATTAATATCGGATAATTCCGCCCATCGAAGCATGAACTCCACTAGTATACCTTCTTCCTGACTTTTTAAATTTTAAGCTTCCCATAGTTAAATTGTATAAAATATTAGCACGTGTACATTTAATATATTTAGCCATATTTAGTCTTGTATAATTATGATAAATATAGGATCTCTATTGTATGAGAATTTTACATTGTAGACCCTATATATATTTGTATTAATGAGAAAGGCTCCTCAAGGAAGATTAATACAATTCTATATGGTATCAGAAGCCTAAACCCCAAAACCTAAATTTTTCCTTTCTTTTTCCGATGGCCTGCCCGAGGCACAGACTTGTGCTCTCTTCTCTTTTCGCTGCGTGTCAGAGCAACAAACAGGCTTGTCCCTCCCTTTTCCTTTTTTCCAGAAAAATAACAGCTGCTTCTCTTTTAGCTCTTCCTTTCCCGAAGAACAAAGCAGCACCTTTCTACTTTCTTTGTTCACTTACCAAGAACCAAAGCAAAACTTTTCTAATAATTTTGTTTTCGACCCGAGTCAATAATAAATGGCTTACTTGACACGTCAACAACATGATAATGCGTGGTACATGGATACGGGTGCCACGTCTCATCTCACCAATAATTCAAGTAATCTTCATCAATTACGCCAGTTACAAACTCCACAATCTATTATGGTCGGTAATGATAATCGCATTTCAATTCAAGGATTTGGCCACACTCTTACCCCACCACCGCATCCCTACCTCTCTTAAAAATGTCTTTTATGCCCCAAAAATCATCAAAAATCTAATTTTCGCTAGAAAATTTGCCACCAAAAATTGTCTCAATTAATTTTGACCCGTTTGGATTTTCTGTAACGGACCTCCGTACAGAGAAACTCCTTACGAGATGCAATAGTGAGGGGGACTTATATCCTTTCCTACCCACATCTGCTGCTAGTGTCACTCTTCCCACCGTTTTAACAACCATATCTCCCTCTACATGACATAGTAGACTTGGTCATCCGGGTTCTCACGTTTTTATTTGATTAGAAACTGAAATTTAATCCACTGTAACAAATGGAATCTTTCTCATAGTTGATTCTCGTGTCAGTTGGGGAAATACGTTAGACTACCATTTACGGCTTCTATAAGTACTACTTTCTCCCTAACTCAACCCCAAGATACTAGGATCAAGTATACTAGGATCTGTAAATATGTAAAGAATGAATATTGGGCCTAACTCAACCCCAAAAGCTAGCTTGTAGGGTGAGGATTGTCCAAGTCCATATAAGGAGTCCATGTTCCCATTCCATATCTGATGTGGGACTCTTAACACACCCCTGCACACCCAGACCTTGTTAACTGAAGCGTTGATAATATAATTTGGGGCCCAACATCGGTGTACAACAAATTGGAATGGGCCTGGTTCTGTTATCATGTAAAGAATGGATCTTGGGCCTAAATCAACCCCAAAAGTTGTCTTATAGGGTTAGGATTGTCCAAGTCCATATAAGGAGTCTATGTTCTCACTCCATATCCGATGTGGGACTCTTCTTGGGGTTGATTTAGGCCCAAAATCCATTCTGCACTCCCAACCCATTCCCGACGACCCACCAATTACCGAAAACCAAAATCGCACCACCACACACACAACCCCAAACATTTCCTAAAGTCCATATCCACCACCGTCACCATACTCAACCAGTATCAACCCACATAAATCGATGTCACCACTAGACCCACTACCTAACCCTGACCCCGTCGTCCCCAGCCAGACACCCGATGAACAGAACCAAAACCCATTTCAAACCTCACAACAAATCCCCAATATTAACCGAACCAGTGAACCCGACAATACAAGCCGCACACAGACCCAGACTGCCCCGATCCCATCACACCATATGGAAACTCATGTCCAACACGAGATTTTCAAACCCAAAGTTCAAATTAACCTGTCTACAGAAACCATATCCCAAATTCCTAAAAACCAAAAAATAGCCAAATTAGACCCAAATTGGAATGCGACTATGCATGAGGAATTTAATGCTTTAACGAAACAACACACTTGGGATTTGGTTCTTCGGCCAGAGGGGGTGAATGTTATCCGATGCATATGACTTTTTCACCACAAGTACAGAGACAGTGGTGCGTTAGAGAGGTATAAGGCAAGACTTATGGCAAATGGCACAAACCAACAGAAGGGTATAAATTGTGGTGAGACTTTTAGTCCAGTTGTTAAACCGGCCACCATCCACACAGTTCTGAGTATTGCTATGGGTAAGCATTGGTCTATTCATCAGCTTAATGTGAAAAATGTGTTTCTACATGGGAATTTGAAAGAAACTGTTTACATGCACCAACCACCTGGTTTTGTCCATCCAGCAGCCCCTCAGTATGTATGTCATCTCCGTAAGTCACTTTATGGGTTGAAATAGGACCCTAGAGCGTGGTATGATTGCTTTGTACAGTATATTATGTGAATTGTGTTCTCATACATCAAGTGTGATAATTCTTTATTTATTTTTCATAGAGGTAGCAACATTGCTTATTTATTATTATATGTGGATGACATTGTTTTAACTGCCTCTTCTGATGTGTTGAAAAATGAGATCATTGCACTGCTCAAAATCGACTTTGCTATGACTGACTTGGGGAAGTTGAGTTATTTTTTAGGGATATTAGTGACTAGGTCTGCAGACACTATGTTTCTTTGCTAGTGTAAGTATGCAGATGAGATTGTGTACATGGCTAAGATGGCTAATTGGAAAATCATGTCCACTCTGGTTGACTCTAAATCGAATTAGTGCAGTTGATGGTGATACAGTGGCCGATCCCACTCTTTATAGGAGTCTAACAGGTGCACTTCAGTACCTTACTTTCACCAGGCATGATATTGATTATGTTGTTCAGCAGGTATGCTTATTCATGCATGCCCCAGGGAGCCACATTTTACTTCCCTCAAACGTATTATTCGATACTTGAAGGGCACCCTTGATTATGGATTCCATCTATACCCCTCAGCACCGACCAGATTGTTGTCATATACGGATGTTGATTGGGTAGGTTGTCCGGACATGCGACGATCCACCTTAGGCTAGTGTGTGTTCTTAGGGGATAACCTCATCTATTGGTCTGCCAAGAGACAAGCTACATTATCTCGTTCGAGTGCAGAAGCAGAATACAGAGGTGTTGCTAATGTTGTTGCTGAGATCTGCTGGCTCCGAGACCTTCTTTTGGAGCTTCAGTGTCCATTACGTAAGGCGTCTTTAGTTTATTGTGATAACATATCCACTATATATCTATCTCATAATCCAGTTCAACATCAGCGAACCAAACACATTGAGATGGACATCCACTTTATTCGTGAGAAAGTTGCTCTCGGTCATGTCAAGGTATTGCATGTGCCTTCTTCGTATCAGTATGCAGATATATTCACAAAAGTTCTTCCTAGATAGCTCTTCCTCGACTTCAGATCCAGTCTTAGCATCCGGCCTCCTCCCACTCTGACTGAGGGGGTGTATTAGCACGTGTACATTTAATATATTTATCCAGATTTAGTCTTGTATAATTATGGTAAATATAGGATCCCTATTGTATGAGGATTGTACATTGTACACCCTATATATATATATATATATATATATTTGTATTAATGAGAAAGGCTTCTCAATGGAGATTAATACAATTCTACATGTAAAGAATGGATTTGGGCCTAACTCAACCCCAAAAGCTAGCTTGTAGGGTGAGTATTGTCCAAGATATATAAGAAGTCCATGTTCCCATTCCATATTCAATGTGGGACTCTTAACACTCCCCGCACACCCAGATCTTGTTAACTGGAGCGTGGATAATATAATTTGGGGGCCCAACATCGGTGAACAAAGAATTGAAATGGGTCTCGCTCTGATACCATGTAAAGAATGGATCTTAGGCTTAACTCAACCCCAAAAGCTAGCTTGTAGGGTGAGGATTGTCCAAGTCCATATAAAGAGTCCACGTTCCCAGTCCATATCCGATGTGGGACTCTTAACATAAAATTGCATGGACCAATTAGGGAGCTAGTGCTTAAACATAACGTCAGGGAGCAGAACATGATAGCGGACTCAAAGACTAGACGATGAGATGGGGAAGAAGAAGTTTTCTTTTTAGCTACTTAATAGTTCCTCTATTGTTAGCTCAAGAAGCTCTTATAGAGCACACAAATTAGGAACTACTTCCGTTGGACCGTTATCTCGGATAATACTACTTTCGTTGCGTTACCATTTGAGAAATTACTTGGGTAGTTTACATAAATTCATTAACTTTTGTACAAACGTTATATATGTATTAAAAATATTTAAAAATATTAGATTATAAATTTAATTATAATTATATATTAACTTTAGATCATTATAAAAATTCATAAACTTCAAATTCTAAATTTCCATCTGTTTTGTTGTTGTGATCTATATTTCCACTTCAGTATATAAATAATTAATAATGTGAATATTTGAATGGAATAAGTTATATATTGTGATAAAACTAGATGGAAACTGGAAGTTATTTATGGGAACCTTGTCCAACAGAAAATCCTGTCCCCCACTGAGACACGATTAGATACAATGAAAGTTATACGATGGCTTTCCCTATTTATAAAGGGAATTTTTATTATGGAAAAGATAGCAAATGAAAGCTCTGAACTTTAATTAGTGGATTTCACTTTTCCTTGACCACTCATCAGATTTTTATTCTTTTTACCAATAAGCTAATCTTGGTCAGTGTGAACAATTAAAATCAATGGATTCAACTATTACTATAGATTTTATATGTATAACACCGAACAATCATGATATTGTATTCACAAATATGATTTAATTTGGGGTGTTAAGTAGGTAGATCGGGCTGAATTAGGTTGGTCAAATGGATCGAATTAGTAAATTGACGGATTAGCAACCCGATCAAAAGCCATTTTAATTTCATCGTTTGACTAAAAGATTGGTCAAGAATGTCATGAATTACTGTTCGTTCCTATTATAGTTATACTCAAGCTGAGGCGGAATATATTTTTATGAGCTAATTTTATCATATCTAATTAAATTCCAACAAAAATTCATATTTTACATAAACCAAAATTTGAGCACACCCTTAGAGTGAATTAGCCACGGGCAATTTGCAGTAGCGTCCTTATTTCGGTGTGGTCTTTAATTTTCCCCCATCAAATTGAAAAAAATTAATTTTTTTCTTTCACCTAAAAATTATGGGTTCTGGGTTCGAAACTCAGCTCAGTAAAAAAAAATTAAAAAAATTCGCAAGCCAGAGTTTGCCTTATGCCTGAAGGCAAACTCTGCCTTGCAAATTCATACTCTGCTTTACGAATTGTTTTTCAATTTTTGACTGAGCAAGGTTCGAATTCGAAACTTCGGGATATTTTCAGCCATTTTTTTAAGTGAAGGAAAAAAATTAAAGACCAACAATTTGAGGGGCAAAAATTAAAGACCAATTCCTTTGAAGGGAAATCTGCACAAAAAAATGATTAGTCACTCATATTGATACAATGCATTAAGTAAAACATATATAAGAATTGAGTTAGTAAGTACAACCAAGGCTATTGATACCACGTTAGGTATTAGATACTGACAGTTGCTATAACATCTATAATATGTTGCAGGGGCATAAAATAAATAGGAGGTTGAAGAAAGAAGAAGTTAATCTACAAGTTGAAAATGGTGCAACAATTGCGACATTAGCTGTAGGATCAATTTCTTTAATAATGCCCACAGGAAAAACACTTATTTTAGAAGATTGTTATTACTTTTCTAAATTTGTTGCGAACATAATTTCAGTTTCTTTGTTGGGCAAGCGTGATTTTCGCGTTGTTATTGAGAATGACATTTGCACTATTTTTTGTGGTAATGATTTATATGTAAATGTTTATCTCCAAGGTATTTATGTCTTACCTAATGTGAATGCTAATTCGATTATACATGTCGTTAGTCTTAAGAGAAAAAGAGATAGTCAAGTAAATCATACATTCCTTTGGCATTGTAGGCTTGGTCATATTGAAGATAAAATAATTAACAAGTTGTACTAGAATGGTTACCTTGACAAGTATGATTTTGAATTATATCCAACTTGTGAATCTTGTATCAAAGGAAAGATGACCAAGTCTCCATTTATTGGAAGTAGAGATAGAACTTCTGAACTATTGGGGCTAATTCATACAGATGTTTGAGAACCCATGAAAATTTAAGTTAGAGGTGGATATTCTTATTTTATTACATTCACTGATGATATACCAAGATATGAATTTGTGTATCTTTTGAAACACAAAGCTGAATCTTTGAAATGTTCAAAAGGTTTCATAGTGAAGTTGAGAAACAGACCGGTAAAAGTATCAAGATACTAAGGTCTGACATAGGTGAATAATATCTTAGCAATGATTTTATTAAATATCTCAAAGAGAACGGAATTCTCTCACAATGGACAACTCCAGGAACACCACAACATAATGATGTGCCAGAAAGAAAAAATCAAACCTTATTAGATATGGTGAGATCCATGATGTGGTTCACTGATCTTTCAATGAACTTATGGGGATATGCTTTAGAGACAACAATATACTTACTAAATAAAGTTCCACTAAGACAATTTCTACAACATCATATGAGATATGGAAATGACGTAAGCCTAACCTTACACGTATTAAAATTCGGGGGTTGTCCAGCTTATGTTAAAATATTGCAATCTGATAAACCTAACTCGAGATCTAATAAGTGTAGATTTATTGGATATCCCAAAGAGACAATGGGATATTGTTTCTATCACCCCTCTGACCATAAAGTGTTTGTGGCAAGAGGAGCAACCTTTTTAAAAAGAAATTCCTTTTAGAAGGAAATAATGGTGAGAAAATAGAATTTGATGAAGTTCAAGAAATTAATGAATCAATAAAAAATAAAAAATATGAGATACAAGTTGATGAACCTTTATTGGATGTCTTGAAGTTGACAAGAAAGTTGCCACCTTCAACGGTTGAAGTTCAAGAACTTAATGAAGTTCAAGAACTTAATGAAGTTCAAGAACATGTTAATGATCTAGTTCTGAACCAAATTGAACAACAACCAAATCCAATACAAGGTGAGCAAGTTGTACACGAACCTCTTAAAAAGTCTACACGACAACGTCAAGCACCAAATATGTTGAATCTAATGATGCAAGATGATGTTTCAGATGAGGTTGATCATAATGATGATGATCCTAAGACTTATGAAGAGGCAATACAAAATTCTGACTATGAGAAATGGCAAATTGCCACGGAATTCCAAATGGGATCCATGAAGGTCAACAAAGTGTGGACTTTAATTGAGCCTTCAAAGGATATAAAACCTATTAATTGTAAATGGATTTTTAAGAAAAAGATTGGAGCATACGGAAAGGTAGAGACCTATAAAGCCCGTCTCGTTTTCAAGGGATATAGTCAAAAGGAAGGAATAGATTATGACGAGACTTTCTCTTCCATAGCAATGCTCAAATCAATTCGGATTTTTCTTGCTGTAGCAGCATACTATGATTATGAAATATGGCAAATGGATGTGAAAATAACTTTCTTTAACGATGAGTTGAAAGAGGATGTGTACATAATACAACATGAGGGTTTCATATCCCCATCTAATCATAATAAAGTTTGGAAGTTGCAAGGGTTCATTTATGGACTAAAGCAAGTTTCTCGAAGTTGAAACATAGGCTTTAACAAGACGATTGAAAAATTCACTTTTGTTAGATGCAAAGAAGAACATTGTGTGTATAAAAAGGTTAGGTTAGTGGGAGCACAATTATTTTCTTAGTACTGTATGTTGATGATGAATTACTCATCGGAAATGACGTACCATCATTACAAAGTATCAAGATTTGGCTATTTGAACAATTCTCCATGAAAGACTTGGGAGAAGCAATTTTTATATTGGGAATAAAAATCTATATAGATAGTCTAAAAGGCTGCTCGAGCTTTCCCAATCTATGTACATCGATACAATCCTAAAAAGATATAACATGGATAATTCTAAAAAGGGCTATCTACCGATAGGCACTGGAATTACTCTCAAGTGGGTGGATTGTACAAATATGAGAAAACTATTTTGAATCAACACAATGAGCTTTGTAACGATTACTAATAATAATACTCCACATATGAATGGATAAGTAATATACACTTATATTACATAAAATTAAGTTTTTACATCATCAGTATTATCTCATCTATTATAACATGTTACTTATCATTTGTTTTGGATTACCAACTATTAAATAGAGTTACATACTTATACATGCAATTATAGTTTAAGTCATGACTTGAATGTGTAAATATTGTGAATATTAATGTCATTGCGTAGACTCCATGGTCAAGCACGGAGCTACAATCAACAAAAGATAATTAAATATGCTTAGTTCGAAAATTATATTATATATGAAATATTCTTAGAGGAATTTTTTACTTCTCTATAGTTATAAGTCTAATTGGGGGTAGCCGCCCAACAAATGAAGACCTAGGGCCGGCAATTTCACCATAACCCGATGGTTATCCATCCACCCGACCCGATTATATGGACGAAAAACCGACAAAATACGGATTTTAATCGGGTGACGGATCGGGTCGGATTGGGGTGGACATACATCCAACCCACCACCCGACCCATCTATCCACCCGTTTATAAATTAGTTATTTTTTGTGTAGTTCAGTGATAACATACCCTTGACTCATGTCGTTACTAGTACTTGGTTTTATTTTCAATAGTTGTCTTTATTTTTCTAAAGTGAACGGAAATTCTTTTTCAATTTCAACATGACAATAACGATGATTCCTAGTATCAAAAATATTATTTTTGTACTACGTTATATATAATTGACATTTTCTATGTTGAACATCACTTTATATATGACTATAACTGTTAGCAATATAATAGGCCGAGGAATATTACAATGGGATCAAGATCAAATTATAATGGTAAAACAAGATAGTATGAAAAGCAAGATAGTATGAAAACAGAAAAATAAACCAAAAGTACCAAACTGATTGTACTATAATTTTCATCCGCGAAGCATCCAATTCACCCGTGGATGATGGGTGGATCGGATGTGGATGAAGAAAAATAGGGTGACGGATGGGTCGGGTGGTGGATAGATGGTTGGCGGGTGGAGGCGGATTGAGCTCCACTCGATCCACCTCCGATCCATTGCCAGCCCTATGAACACCTAGTATCAAGATACAAAAGGACTCTATGGTCCACTCAGTTATTAAATTACTACTCTAGAAGACAATATTTTCCAATGGGTAAAAAGTAGATTGAAAATAGAGTCTTCTTTTCGAAAGTGGGGTTGCAAAAAGGAGATGGTGACATTTCCATTTGGATTCGTAAATGAGAAGAGAATATTTGTCTGATAAAAATAGTATATGTTGTAGTAGTTGGTTTTCCATTTTCTCGTATCATGATCTTGATAGCTAAAATTCATAATTCCCTTTACTTGTCAACCCATTCCTCACAACAAAAATATATATATTTTTTTAGAAAATCACTAAATGTTCCTTCATATTATTCTAATTTGTGAGAAAATTGTCCCAGCTGAAGCACATATCACATATTGTTCGCTATATTTCAACAAATCTCACGGATTTATTCCTTGATTTATGCTATCATCGAGCCTAAAAACGTGCATACGATTTAACTTGTGTTATGTCTTGTAAAGATCTTAATATTTTTTTCATTTCGTGTGGGATTTGCCTAAAAGACATGTACAATCCTTCTTCAGAAGTTTGTTAGCCTTTTTACTGTAACCGACCTTCATCGACCTGCCCTTGATCGTGGGCATCACGAAAATTAAGAGAGGATCTTATTAATTCTTCGATGAGGCGTAACATTGCTATTTTTTTCTTACTCAGATGAAATTGCAGTACTCATGTTGATTTTGTTGTTCCTACGTAAGCTAAAAAATTGTTAACTTTTCTGCTCTATTATTCTTCCATGTTCATTTTGGTTTTTTCATGGAATAAAGGTACCCATAACAAGATTTGGCTGGAATAGCTAGGATTGCTTGCAAACAATATATTAAAAGAGAAAGCTCATTTATAAGCTTAATATAAGACAAAAATACAAGACGTTAATTGAAAAATATCACAACAACAACTTTTAACCATTCATTGAAAAATATCAAAGCCAAAGGGGATTTACGTAAACGTAATTCAAGAATCCGTTAAGCTCGCCAACAAGAAAAGCAATAGCAATGTGAATATGCTTTAAAAATGGTATCCACCAAACACAAGTTAAGAAACTAGCATGTAAATACGTGCCTTTGGATCAAAGATAATTACGTAAACGGACAAATATATATAATTGTATCTAGCATGAGTGCAACAAACATGATTCTTTCGGTAAGATACCTTTAGGGATTCCTTTCATTATTCACAATATATATAGCTGTACACGGTTGATTCCTAATATGGTACGAATCCTAACTTACCTTACAAAGGTTGATTTCTAATACAATTAAAATCCTAAGTTACCTTAAATATACATCTATCATAATTACAAAATATACGGAGAATATTCGCTAATACTCCCCCTCAGACGGAGCGGGAGGAGGCCGAACGCTAAGGCTGGATCGGAAGTCGGTGAAGAGCTGTCGCGGTAGTCCCTTTGTGAAGATGTCTACATACTGATAAGAGGAAGACACGTGTAATATTTTGACTTGACCATGGGCGACCTTCTCTCGCACAAAGTGGATATCCATCTCAATATGCTTAGTCCGCTGATGTTGGACCAGATTATGAGTCATATAGATGGCAGATATGTTGTCACAATAGACTATAGACGCCTTGCGTAGTGGACACTGGAGCTCCAAAAGAAGATTTCGGAGCCAATAGATCTCATCTACTACATTAGCAACACCGCGATATTCTGCTTCAGCACTCGAACGGGATAGTGTGGCCTGTCTCTTGGCGGACCATGAGATAAGATTATCCCCAAGAAATACATAGTACCCTGAGGTGGAGCGATGTGTGTCGGGGCATCCTGCCCAATCTGCATCCGTGTAGGCAAGTAACTTGGTTGGGGCAGAGGGGTATATGTGTAATCCAAAGTCTAGTGTGCCCTTAACGTATCTGATAATACATTTGAGGGCGGCAAAATGGGACTTTCGGGGGTCGTGCATGAACAGACACACCTGCTGAACGGCATATGCAATATCTGGTATAGTGAATGTAAGATACTGAAGAGCACCTGCTAGACTCTGATATAGAGTGGGATCAGAAACTGGCGCATCGTCATTGGCACTAAGCTTGGATTTTGAGTCCACCGGAGTTGGCATAATTTTATAATTTACCATCTTAGCCCTGTACACTATCTCTTCTGCATACTTACGCTGACATAGGAACATAGTGGCTGCAGATCTGGTTACCGATATACCCAAAAAATAACTTAGCTTGCCCAAGTCAGTCATAGCAAATTCAGTTTTGAGTAGAGCAATGATTTCAGTCTTCAAACCGTTAGATGAGGCAGTAAGAACAATGTCATCAACATATAATAGCAAATATGCAATGCTGCTACCTCGGTGAAAAGTGAAGAGAGAGTTATCACACCTGCTACATACAAAACCAATATGCAGAAGATACCTGGCAAAACGATCATACCAAGCGCGAGGTGCCTGTTTCAATCCATACAATGACTTCTTGAGACGATATACAAATTGCGGAGCTGCCGGATGAACAAAGCCAGGAGGCTGATGCATGTACACTGTCTCTTTCAAATCCCCATAAAGAAATGCATTCTTGACATCGAGCTGATTAATCAGCCAATGCATGCCCATAGCAATGCTGAGAACAGTCCGAATAGTGGCTGGTTTAACAACCGGACTGAATGTCTCACCACAATCAATAACCTCCTACTGATTAGTGCCATTGGCAACTAGTCTTGCCTTATACCTCTCTAAGTCACCACTGTCTCTGAACTTGTACCGAAATAGCCACATACACCGGATAACATTCACACCTTCTAGTCTAGGTACCAAATACCAAGTGTTCTACTTGGTTAAAGCGTTAAATTCCTCGCACATGGCCGCATTCCAATTTGGGTCCAGTTTTGCTAGTTTTGGATTTTTTAGAATGGGTGATAAGGTTTGTGTGGAGAGATTGAAGTGAACCTTGGGTTTGAAGATCCCGTATTATGCACGAGTCTCCATGCGATGAGAAGACAGTGGTGGTGGGTCGGGGCTGTGAGGTTGCTGGACCACTGGTTCTGGACAAGTGGGCAACAGTTCAGCAGGACAGGTTTCTGGACTGGGGGACTGGGGGACTGGGAGGCTGTAAGGGGTGCAGGAGATATGACTGAAGGCAGCATAGGTGATGTCAGGGTGTTGGACTGAGGGCAGGGGGCTATTGGGGTGGTGTCGGACATTGTGGGCACTGTCGGAACAATGGACTGTTGTTGGTACTGTCGAAACAGTGGACTTGGTTCATCGAGAAAGATGTAATCGGTTGTCTGAAATTTTTGGAGATTTGAAAAAGGAAAGGTTGTCTCGTCAAATGTGACGTGACGGGAGATGATGATTTTGCGAGTGGCAATGTCATTGTACAAGTAGCCCCGATGATTAGGAGTAGACCAAGGAAGACACATGGCAGAGTGCGAGGGACAAGTTTGTAAGGTGCAGTGGAGGCTATGTTGGGGTAGCATAAGCATCCAAAAATACGTAGGTGATCATATGATGGTAGCCTACGGTATAAGATTTCGGTAGGGGTCTTATTTTGGAGTGTGCTAGTTGGTAAAATATTAAGAAGGGATTCTACCATTTTGACAGCATAAACCCAAAAAGGTTGTGGTAGGCGGGCATGAAACTGAAGTGTGCGAACCATGTTATTGATGGTACGTATAATTCTTTCAGCCTTTCCGTTTTGGGAAGAAGTTTAGGGACAAGAAAAATGGAAAACCATGCCTTGTTTAGAACAGAAATTGTGAAATGCCGAGTTATTAAATTCACGTCCATTATCACATTGGAATGATTTGATAATTTTTTCAAATTGTGTTTTAATGAATTTTTGAAACTCGAGGAATTTTGAAAAAACTTCTGATTTGAATTTCAGTGGGTAAATTCAGACAAAATGTGAAAAATCATCCAAGAATACTAGATTGAATTTATGACCCAAAGAGCTAATAATCGCAGATGTCCACAAATCAGCATGAACAATATCAAAGGGAGAAAAAATAACATTGTTTGATGACATAAATGGAAGACGAGTATGTTTGCCTACTGGACAAGAAAAATAGTGGTGGGCAGTTTTCCAATTATTACATTGAATACGCTTAGAAGTCCGAAGAAAAGTAAAAAATGGGTCTCTAGGGTGTCCGAGTCTGTTGTGCCAAGTTGAGGGAGAGATCGCCGCAAGGTATAGAGGTGCTTACGATCTGACAGCGGAAGATTGAGTGAATGGGTAGAGATCTCCCACACTATTGCAGCGTGTAAGAATTTTCCCCGTATTGAGTTCCTTCACAGAAAAACCAAAATGGTCAAATTCGACAGACACATAATTATTGCTAGTGAATTTTCTAACAGAGATTAAGTTTTTAATGATGATAGGTGTGTATAGGACGTAGTTTAGGGAGAAAGGTGGGTGTGGATGTTTGGTGTGTGTTATCATAACCTTCAATTGGAATGCGATGACCATTGCCGATAGTAATAAATTGAGGACACTTTAGCCGACGTAGTTGGGATAGGTTACCTGACGATCGGGTGAGGTGAGATGTGGCTCTGGTGTCCATGTACCAATTGTCGTCGGGCTGTTGAAGGTTCACGGTGGTGTAGGCCTGGCCCAAATCAGTCGGGGCCAAGCTGTTGGGGTGCTGCTGCTGCTGCTGGAACGCAACCAGGTGGGCCTGCCGCTACTGTTGGTGGTCCTGCCTAGTGGCTAGGTCAGGGCCCAAGAGGCCAGTAGACCAAGGCTGCTGGGAACCGGGCCCCCGCGGTCGGGTATGGGCTTGCAGGCGAGGCCCAGTTCTGCTGGTTGGGCCACCCTGGCTGCTGTCCAGCCCATTGGAAATTCGCAGGCTGCGGGACTGGCTGCTGTCTAGTCCACTGGTTGCGTTGGCCCTTGCCGCGGCCCTTGACTTTGTTGTTGCGACCTTTGTCGCCATGACCTCCACCGCTCTGCCGCTGGACATACGGTGGTGGTGGGGTGGTATTGGTTGCGGGTGGTGCCATCCCATCAACAACTAACGTCTATTGATTATGTTCCTCTTGTTTGGCACATCGGGTTTCTTCCAACAATAATTGTGACCGTGACTTGGTGAAACTTGGTAGAGGGTAGGCCTGTTGAATCATTGTTGCAAGTGTATTGTATTGACCTTTCGGTAAACCCGCAACTAATTGGAGTACCATCTTGGTTTCAGGAAAAAAAATCCCGACGTTGGATAGTTGGTCGGCTATGAGTTTCAGTTGTTTGCAATATTCGGAGATGTTGTTGAAATTCTTGAGACGCGTATTGTTGAATTGCTCCTCCATATACACTGCCCGAGTATTTTTATTATCCTGAAAAATTTCTTCCAACTGCACCCAAAGATCACGTGCCGTAGCACCTGTTTTCATGATGGTGCACAATAAGTCTTTGGAGATGGTGACGTATATCCATTGTTTGATGATGGCGTCAAGGCGGCGCCATGTCGATTGGCAATATCAGTGGGACGAGGAACATAGTCATCAATGTGGTCGAGCACGTTGTATGCACATGCATGAATATAGAACAGTTCTGTCCACATGGAATATTTACAGTCTTCTTGATCAAGAATTATAGAGATAGAGTTCTTGATGTTTGTAATGGCGAAAGCCAAGTGAAAAGAAGATGATGAACGTTGAGAGGGGTTGTCAAAGGTGCCAGTGGAGGAACCAGAATTTGTGGGGGGAAGACATGGTGCCTTGTTGCTATTTCGGCCGAGAGAAGGGACAGAAAAAATTCTGTTTTGGCCGAGAAAGAGAGAGAGAAGGGAGAAGAGTAGGGTTTATGTTTTCGGCTCTTGATACCATGTAAGATAGAAGAATTTCCCTTAGGGATTCCTTTCATTATTCACAATATATATAGTTGTACACGGTTGATTCCTAATAAGGTACGAATCCTAACTTACCTTACAAAGGTTGGTTCCTAATACAATTAGTATCCTAAGTTACCTTAAATATACATCTATCATAATTACAAAATATACAGAGGATATTCGCTAATACTTTCTACTTGAACTACGTATACATATAGTAAAGGGACGGACTTATGCCCAATTTAGTAGTGCTCCAACACCCGTTAAACCTGATGCAAACTAGGTATAGTTATATAAAAAATATTAAAATTTGTAATATAAAAACTCAAAAAGCACCTTAGAAACCAAACACACAGTTGGGTGCTTTGGTTTTCAGATGAAACTTTAAAGATTTAAGTGCTTGGGGTATAGGTTTTGTTGGGTTCAAAACACATAAGTAGGCACAACAGAAGTTTAAAATTTTGTTCTACTTACCCCAGCAATTTCTCCTGGTATGGTTATACGACAATCAAACCTGTAACGTAAAACTAAAACACTTACAGGTTATAAAATCTGGAGTCTTTACTTAGGGATTACACACGACTGTCCCTTCGACTGCAAGCACTATGCTATAGTGTATTCCTCTGTCAAGAAAGCTAGGAAATCTCGGCAGAGGTTTGTGAGACTTTTATCCTAGACTTTAAGTCTAGAATTGTTTATGAGAATTAATGTAATTCTTGTGTAAATAACTATGGTTTAGTGCTGTATTTATAGTTGTAATTAGGTTAGAAAACATTTTAGGGTTGGGCTTAAACCTGGCCCAAAACCCGAGATGCAGTGGGCCAGTCCGACTGGGCTCACTGCCGGGTCGGCGCCGCGACACCCACGTAAAATCCATTTCTGTTTTCATCTAATATATATATATATATTCAACACATTAACTCCAAAATACAATTTTGATTTAATTAAATAATTTTCATCTAATAGAAATTACCTCATAGTTATTATCAATTTAAATATCTCGGTTCCAAATCGAATATTCAATATTCTCTCAATACACCCTTAGATTGAAAAGACAATCGACATAGTGTGACCCTATAGGCCTTCACATATCGACAATAATTCAATTAAGGTCCATACGGAACTCCTAGACTGCGCCGTATGACGAACTCAATATGTGAAGTACGTTTACATGAATCCAACAAAGATAACCTTTATGTGAGATGATAAATTCCTTTCATTCACGACACACTCGATCAAGCTTAGGATTTGCCATGTGTCTATCCAAATGGCTTGATCATTTTATCTCATCTATATTAGTCGACAACTAGACCATATTCTAAATATGTCTCTTGCATTGGCCAATGACTTGGTCGACCTAATATCACTGAGAAGCTGAGTGTTCTCTCGAATAATACATTCGAGGAATGTATCCTAATCTTGGCTCAACTACCACCTTTAATCCACATCGTAATGTACCCAATACAAGTCGTATCTCAACCTATAAGGCATTTGAGCGTAGGACATGATCAAATTATATTACTTTGTAGACAAGGTGCGCATTGACCTCAAGTCTAAGGACTTCTATCTCCCACACGCTGATCATACTTTAGATAAGTATAACAAACAATATATCAGCAGGTTATACCAATACTTTCCAAAAGTATCCATGTGTCCATTACTAGTACCCATTACTAGTAGAAGGTGAGACATACTTCATTCTCTAAGAATGTGATGCAGACCACATGTCGACTTATAACATATCATCGATATCCCATTCTCGATGATCATTAGTCGAGGCTATTTTAGAGTTACGCTCTATCATCAATATCTCACTCTATTAATGACAACGTAAGCTCAAGAGATGCACATTAATGAATATTTACAAATAATCAAATAATAATTCAATAATCGCAAATGCCATAAATATTAATCTTATTAATAATACGAATGTGTTCAAGTACATTTGTCCCTAATAATGATTGTCTCTAGGACATACATACTTTCAATCTCCCACTTGGCCTAGAGCCAATCTCCGATGTATCTAATACCCATATTTTCAAAATGACTATTATACTTAACTAGGCTTAATGGTTTAGTAGACGGGTCAGCTAGATTATCATCTGTGGGAACATAGTTTAATCTTATTTCTTCAGTTTCCACCATCTCCCTGAGTATGTGGTATTTCCTCGGTACATGCTTGTTTCTGTTTGTTGATCTTGGTTCCTTGGCTTGCGCAATTGCACCAGTGTTGTCACAATAAATCATCATTGGACAAGTGGAACTTGGAACAACCCCTAATTCCTTTAGGAACTCGGATATCACGACAACTTCTTTACCAACTTCCGATCCAGCAATATACTCGACTTCAGTTGTCTAATTAGCAGTTGTAGCTTGCTTGGAACTTTTCCAACTCACTATTTCGCCATTGAAAATGAAGGCATATCCAGATTGAGATTTGAAGTCATCAAGATCTGTCTGGAAGATAGCATTAGTGTACCCAGTACACACTAGCTTCTCTTGTCCACCATAAACTAAGAAATATTCTTTAGTTCATCTAAGATACTTAAGAATACTCTTGACTGCTTTCCAATGTTCTTCCCCAGGATTCTGCTGGAATTTGCAAGTCATACTAAGTGCATATGCCACATCTGGCCTCGTACAGGTCATGGCATACATGATAGATCCTATAGATGAAGCATATGGGATTCTTTTCATGCGTTCAAGTTATGCAACAGTAGAAGGACTGTCCTTCTTTGATAACTTGATGCCTTGACCCATATGAAGACTTCCTTTCTTGGAGTTTTCCATAGAGAATCGTCTTAGCACTTTGTCTATGTATGTGGACTGTCAACCCCAACAATCTATTAGGTCTATCTCTATAAATCATAATTCCAAGAATGTAGCAGGCTTCACCCAAGTCCTTTATCATGAAGGTGCTGGATAACCATTCCTTGACTGATTGCATGAGAGTCTTATTATCTCCCATTATTAATATGTCATCTACATATATAACAATGAAGACAACTTCATTCTTTGCGCGTACTATAAATGCATGGATCTTCTTTGCTTCTAACAAAGTCAAATGATTTGACTGCTTTGTCAAAGTAAATATTTCAACTCCTTGAGGCTTGTTTAAGTCCATAAATGGACTTCTGTAGCTTGCATACTGATTTGGACTTAGTCTTGGATGTAAAACCCTCAGGTTGTATCATATACACCTCCTTAATTAGTTTACCATTGAGGAAAGCAGTTTTAACATCCATTTGCTAAATGTCATAATAATAGTATGCGACTATTGCAAGCAAAATCCAAATGGACTTAATTTTCGCAACAGGTGAAAAGGTTTCATCATAAGCGACCACAGGCCGTTGATTATATCCTTTAGCCACCAATCTCACCTTATAAGTCTATACCTTGCCATATGCATCAATCTTCTTCTTGAAGACCCATTTGCATCCTATGGGTCTAGCCACTGTTGGCAAATCAACCAAATTCCAAACTTCATTGATGTACATCGATTTCATCTCAGATTTCATGGCTTCTTGCCATCTCTGCGAATCAATTTCTAACATATCTTCGTCGTAGGTTGTAGGTTCATTGTCATCAGGAATATCTATCTCATTGTGTGTTTCAACAAGGATTAAGTCTTTCAGGCGGACGATGAGTCCTAGTGGTCCTATGGAGTTGATTATTCTACGTTTCAGTGTTTGCTGCATTCTGATTATGAGAATGTCTTTTTGTGATGGACAATCCATCACTTTACGAGCTTTCAGGAATGTCATTTTCATGTATTTCCTGAATGGAATGATGTACAACCATTGTATCATCTTCCATTGGTTGTGTATGAGAGCCTTGCATTTCTGCATTATCTCTCACATCACTCCCACTGGATAAAGGGCGTACTCTAAGTACCCAATCTTCACCAAATACTCCCACTGAATCCTTGTCTAGGTCTTTTGACAAGGGTGCAACTTCTGTGTTATCTTGTGGTTCTTGAATTTCTTCAAGTTCTATGTTATTGCAGCTCTGTTCCTTGTAGACATAGTCTTCTTCAAGAAAAGTTGCATTTCTGGAAACAATGACCTTATGTGCTCCTAAGAAGATAGAAATAGTATCCCTTAGTTTTCTTTGGATACCTTACAAAATAATATTTCTCACTTTTAGATTCCAACTTGTCAGTAAGCATCTTCTTTACATATGCAGGGCACCCCCAGGGTCGCATGTGTTTAAGTGCTGGCTTCTTGCCATTCCATATCTCATATGGAGTTTTCTCTACCGACTTTGAAGGAACCCTGTTCAGAATATAAATTGAGCTTTGCAATGCATAGCCCCAAAGGTATATTGGTAGAGCTGAGAAACTCATCATGGATCTAACTATATCTAATAGGGTTCGATTTCTCCTTTCAGCAACACCATTCATCTGTGGTGTTCCAGGAGGTGTCCATTGTGATTGGACTCCATGAAGCTTCAAGTAATCCAGAAATTCTTTGCTTTAAGTATTCACCTCCTCGATCTGATCGAAGGGTCTTGATACTTGTTCCAAGTTGCTTATCTACTTCTGACTTGTACTCCTTGAATTTCTCAAAGGCTTCGAACTTATGTTTCATAAGATACACATGCCCAAACCTTGTGAAATCGTCTGTAAAAGTGATGAAGTAAGGGAAACCTCCCTTTGCTTGAGTTGAAGATGGCCCACATACATCAGTATGGACCAACTCAAGTACCTCTTTAGCTCGCACCCCTTTCCCATAAAGTGGCTTGTTGGTCATCTTTCCTCTCAAGCAAGATTCACAGTTACCATAGGACTCCATGTCAAATGGTTCCGGGTAGTCTAACTTTCTTAATCTTGCTATCATTGATTCATTAATGTGACCAAGTCTAGAGTGCCATAAGTAGGTGGGGTTTCTTGGATTACTTATCATAGCTCGTTTATTTTGCACATTGAAAATTTCACGACTACAGTTTAAAATATACAATCCATCCATAAGCGAAGCATTTCCACAAACAAAACCATTAAAAGACAGTACATAACTGTCATTGGCAATTAATGAGGAAAACCCCTCAATGTCTAACATTGGCATAAAAATGATATTTCTCGTTAATGAGGGAACAAAATAAAAATTATTTAGTTCTAAACAAAAGTCTGAAAGTAAATCTAGTTTATAAGTTCCCACGCGTTCAACATCTACTCCTGCTCAATTTCCAACGCGCAGGTTTACCTCCCGAGGTCCAACCTTTCTGCTGTTAATTAGGCCCTGCATATTACTACAAATGTGCTAGCCACAAGCGGTATCCAATACCCAGCAGTGGGAGTTACTTATAGACATATTTATTTCAATGACAAACATACCTTGTCCAGTAGAGGTAGAAACACCTAGTGCTTTGCCTCCTCTTGGAGCTGTGTAGTCCTTCTTTAGAACAACGCTGACACTTTTCCCCCTTCGTTCAACTTACATTTGAAAGGGTCTCTCAACAGTTCATGCTCCATTGTTTGAGACTGTTTTTCATAGAGACTCTTCAAGTGTTCTAGCATTTCGTTGGGGCCCATGTTTTCATGTTGCCTCTGTAACTCCATAGTCATGGAAGACAACATTATACATTTTGCGAAGGTAGCATCGTTCAAATGTTTCTGATAAGTCGCCTTGTCAAACAGGGCATACTCATAAGAGTTTTCAGCAGGGACTGTGGGGAATATTGTGTCTAACACATACTCAATTCTTTCTAGTCTTAACACCAATCACAGATTTCTCAACTAGTTAGGGTAATTTGATCCAATCAACTTGTTTGTCTCGACCAACATTTTCAGTGATAGATTCGACATTTTATACGATTGAAGAAACAAATAGACTTAAAATTAAACTCTAATATAATTTCTATTGAACACATTCATTAACTAATTAACATGACCTTTAGTTTAATTAGCTCCAACTATTTTAACATACTCTTCGACCCCATGAAAGAATACATACTCATATCAAATATGGTCATAATGGGCCATGATCCAGGTTCATGCTATATCCGCATTTGTTGTGGCTGATAACTTCAACATCACAACTTGGTAGGTCTCTAAACCAATTACAAATAATTTGTAACTCATGTTTGACCGAATGTTCTAAATAATCGATCTGCATCCCTCGGCTTGTCTGACACTGTGGCGCCAAGACAGCCTAGCAAGTCAACCCCGTTATGCGACTGCAATTATGTATCTAAGTGAGTTTTACCTTATAGAGCAAACACTGTGGTGTAAATACTCATGAAGGTTTATCACCCACTTCTACATTTAACATGCATTTATAAAAGAGTCTGAGTCCTCGTAGACTTAGAGCAAATGCTGTGGCATAAATACTCATCTCGCCGAAAATGATTTTGCACTATAATCAATTATAACGGACGACGCGTTCATTTCAAATGAGACTTGTATTAATATTTTAGGGAACATTTTAATTCAGGGTTTTAACCAAGATCAACTCTTTTACGCCATATCCAATATGACATCTTAATATCATGCAAAACTAATGACACATATAGTTGGGAACCGTCAACCCAATATGTATGATATAAGATGGTTTAATCATATACTAGGCGCCGCCTGCCCAGACAGTTATAGCAGACGCTATTCTAGTAATTTAAATGACAATCATTTAGCACATAAACAGTATACTTATCAAATATACTGTATAATAATAATCATGGGTTAAACATTCTGAACAAACTTTTTTTCGACCGTCGGGGCCGCGGATCTAATCTTTAGGGCCGCGACGCCACCGAGGCAGAATGCTTCTGTAGTGCTTTAGAGCCGCGACGTTCGTAAGGCAGAAGCATTTCGGTTTCTATAATTCATTTAGGGCCACGACGCTCCACTATGGAGCCGTGGCGCCTACTGTCCAGTAAGTCCAGAATTAAAAAATGAAGAATGAGGGCCACACCACCTCCTTGAAACCTTAGAAAGTGCCGCGGCGCCCTACCATAGGGTCGCGACACCGACGTCCTAAAAAAATGTTTCTGTGTTGATTTTCAAAATCCTTCGACCCCTAAATCCAATTTAGGGATCAAATCACAGGTCCTTTATCATCACCCACCATTATTAATAACGCACGCATTGACCATCATCCGTCTTTACCCATTCTTAGCCGTGCATCGTGAAATGAGCCGGACAATACACTTTTGGCTTAGTTCGAGTTAGAGCGGAATGACTTCCTCGAGTTAGCGTAGGAGATAATTTAGGGTGATATCTAAAGGTTAACATTTTGTTAAGACATGTAGGATTTCAAGAAGCCTTGTTTTAATCCAATTTTATGTTTAACCCATATTATTATGTTATTCAATTGTTATATAACTATTGAACCAGCCTGGACTCTGATACCACTGTAGGTTTTGTTGGGTTCAAAACACATAAGTAGGCACAACGGAAGTTTAAAATTTTGTTTTACTTACCCCAACAATTTCTTCTGGTATGGTTATATGACAATCAAAACCTGTAACATAAAACTAGAATACTTACATGTTATAAAATCTGGAGTCTTTACTTAGGGATTACACGCGACTGTCCCTTGGACTGCAAGCACTATGCTATGGTGTATTCCTCTGTCAAGAAAGTTAGGAAATCTCGGCAGAGGTTTGGGAGAGTTTTATCCTAGACTCTAAGTCTAGAATTATTTATGAGAATTAGTGTAATTCTTGTGTAAATAACTATGGTTTAGTGTTGTATTTATAGTTGTAATTAGGTTAGAAAATATTTTAGGGTTGGGCTTAAACTTGGCCCAAAACCCGAGATGCTGTGGGCCAGTCCGACTGGGATCACTGTCGGCGCTGCGGCGCCCTCGTAAAATCCGTTTCTGTTTTCATCTAATATATATATATATATATATATATATATATATATTCAGCGCATTAAATTCAAAATCCGATTTTGATTTAATTAAATAATTTCCATCAAATAGAAATTAGCCCATAGTTATTATCAATTTAAATATCTCGGTTCCAAATAGAATATTCAATATTCTCTCAATACACCCTTAGATTAAAAAAACAATCGACATAGTGTGACCTTATAGGCCTTCACATATCGACAATAATCCAATTAAAGTCCATACAGAACTCCTAGACTGCGCCGTATGACGAACTCAATATGTGAAGTACATTTACATGAATCCAGCAAACATAACTTTTATGTGAGATGATAAATTCCTTTCATTCGCGACACACTCGATCAAGATTAGGATTTGCCATGTGTCTATCCAAATGGCTTGATCACTTTATCTCATCTATATTAATCGACAACTAGACCATATTCTAAATATGTCTTTTGCATTGCCCAATGACTTGGTCGACCTAATATCACTGAGAAGCTGAGTGTTCTCTCGAATATACATTCGAGGAATGTATCCTAATCTTGGCTCAACTGCCACCTTTAATCCACATCGTAATGTACCTAATACAAGCCGTATCTCAACCTATAAGGCATTTGAGCTTAGGACAGGATCAAAGTATATTACTTTGTAGACAAGGTGCGCATTGACCTCAAGTCTAAGGACTTCTATCTCCCACACGCTGATCATACTTTAGACAAGTATAACAAATAATATATCAGCAGGTTATACCAATACTTTCCAAAAGTATCCATGTGTCCATCACTAGTACCCATTACTAATAGAAGGTGAGACATACTACATTCTCTAAGAATGTGATGCAGACCACATGTCGACTTATAACATATCATCGATATCCCATTCTCGATGATCATTAGTCGAGGCTATTTTAGAGTTACGCTCCATCATCAATATCTCACTCTATTAATGACAACGTAAGCTCAAGGGATGCACATTAATGAATATTTACAAATAATCAAATAATAATTCAATAATCGCAAATGCCATAAATATTAATCTTATTAATAATACGAATGTGTTCAAGTACATTTGTCCCTAATAATGATTGTCTGTAGGACATACATACTTTCATGGGGAACCTGGGTTTGAACCTCCGCTTACGATTTTATTTTTATTAATTTTAATGAGACACCCACGACCCTTAAATCCCGAGTCCACCACTATAAAAAACATGATATATAGTACATGTGTGTGTCATGTGCATACACACAATTAGATATATTTATACTTCGCACCACATTATGTTAACTTAAGTTTGAATCCGCCTATAATACTAGCTGTTAATAATGTACTACTATAGGTCTTTCGGGGATATTCGATAAAAAAAGTGTTACTGGAGGTTTGGAGACAAACCTTGAACTCCAAAGGGCTCAGTTAAGCAGAATCAAGATGAAATATCTGGAGTGTAAGTTCAGTGACGTAGCGCATGAAAGTGAGGCTTGAGGCGCATGTTATCCTAAAGAGAGGAAGTTTTAAGTATCTTCGGTCCATTATCCAAGAAAATAGGGAGATTGACGATGATGTCACACGTCGTATTGGAGCATAGTGGATGAAATAGAGGATCGCCTCCGGGGTCTTTTCTGACAAGAATGTGCTATCAAAACTTAAAGGCAAGTTCTACAGATTGGTAGTTAGACGTACTATATTGAATGGGGCGAGTTTTGGTTGGTCAAGAAATCTCACATCTAGAAGATGAAGGTTGCGGATATGAGGATGTTGTGATGGATGTGTGGTCATACTAGGAAAGATAGGATTAGAAATGAAGCCATTCTGGACAAGGTGAGAGTGACATCGGTGGAGGTGAAGATATGAGAAGAAAGACAGAGATGATTCAAACATGTACATATAAGATGTACGGAGGCCCTAATGCGGAGGTGTGAGAGGTTGGCTACAAATTGTGTTCAGAAGAGGTAGAGGTATGTCGAAGAAGTATTGAGGAGAAGTGATTAGATATGACATGGCGCAATTGAAACTTATAGAGGACATGGCGCGTTGCAACTTACCAAGAACATGACCTTAGATAGGAGGTTGTGGAGGACGCGGGTTAGAGTACAAGGTTAGTAGGTAGCAGTGCATCTTCTTGTGTATCCTACCAGACTAATATGTGTAGCAGTATCTCTGTAGTTTCTGTCACTATCTGTTATCTTTTGTACTTCAATTATCGTAGTAGTTTGCTGCAGTTACTGTTACTTTTCTTTATAATGCTTATTTATCTTTTTTTTTTTGTCATGACTTCTTTACTTTCATCAATTCTTGTTTGAATTTTTTTGGTCATGCTTTCTCTTGAGCCGAGGGTCTTTCAGAAACAATCTCTCTACCTCCCAAGGTAGAGGTAAGGTCTGCGTACACTCTACCCTCTCCAAATTTCACTTGTAGAATTACACTGGGTATGTTGTTGTATAGGAAAGGTATAGAGAGAATACATAATTACCCACCAAAGTAAGAATTTTTTTTCGAGCAGACACCTAAATTTTGCGGGGTTCCTATAAACACCTAAACAACTTTGAACCGATAATATTACCTCATTTTTTGGTCACCTAGCATAGAAAGTGCATACACTCTTTTAAAGAGCGTGGTAACCCATTAAATTCTTTACTAAATGTATTTTCCTTTTTTTTCTTGTTATTTTAACTTTTATCCTTTTTTTTTCTTTTTTCTTCGTAAACCTGTTGGTTATTACCATCTCCACTGGACCCCCGCCTCTTCCAATGCCACCATATCCGCCATAACTCCACCCGCCATTTTTTTACTACTACCACTTAAACTCTTTTCTTCAACTCTAAAATTTTACTCAAAAATAATTTCTTACAATTTGAACAATTTTGCAAAACCTATAAGACCAATGGAGATGGAATCTAACTTTTTCATTTCAATTTTTAGCCCAGCCCATTATAAATCATGGAGAACTCGTTAATTTTTTTGAAATCTTCATTTTAATTATGCTGAAGTTATATAAAAAAGATGTAAACTAATTAATGATGCTATCCCCCAAACTTCGAATCTGCTAGGAAAGGGAAAATGATAAAAATAAACTACCAATAACTCAATGAAGTCCAGGAACACCGGAAAG
This sequence comes from Anisodus tanguticus, assembly GCA_034509755.1. NCBI lineage: Eukaryota > Viridiplantae > Streptophyta > Magnoliopsida > Solanales > Solanaceae > Anisodus > Anisodus tanguticus. The sequence continues at coordinate 30,930,339 of CM067558.1, forward strand.
AAAATTGAAACATTGAGTCTTTAGTGTCAGTGATTGGAATAAAGTATAAGAAGAAGAAATAAAGAATATGGGGGAGGGGTTAGTTGGAGAAGAAGAATAAGTGCGGTGGAGGGGGGTGATGGAAGAGAGGGGGAGGTTGGAAAGGAGAATTATTTAGGGTGAAATTAAAAAAAGTAAGAAAGAGAAGAAGAAAAAAAAAAAAAAAAAATATAAGCAAAATTGAATTAACATGTGTCAAGTAATAGTGATGCGTGGTTCACACCTTCTTTTCTAAAATTGAAATTGATCAAAAAAAGATAATAATAACAATCTAAAGTTGTTTAGGGAGTAAAATGACCTCACAAAGTTTAAGTGTTTTATTGAAAAATGTCCTTATTTCGGGGGAGGGGGCAAATTATGTATTTTCTCAAAGGTATATACGCATTTTGCTTGCTTCACAAAAAAGATGACTACATGCATGAAAAAATAAATTTCAATACACATAATAAAATAGAAATTGGTTGCTTCATGTAATGACTCTTTGATCGTTTTGAACTTTTGAATCTGTGTTTTCAAGAATATTCTTTCCCTAGCTTCATCTCGATATTTATAACTTTTGGGGATGGGTAGCACGATCTACGAGGAAAACCAGTGAGTTTCGGATCAATTTTAGTAAAATTACAAGTTCTTAAGTTGAAGAAACGGAGAAGTTTGACCAAAAGTTGACTTTTGGGTAAATACACATTTTTTGAAGTTTCGTTGATTTCGTTAGATCCAAAATTGGATTTATGACTTGATCGAGTAACTGGTTCGGGTCTCGAGTGGTTCGGGTGAGATTTTAGTACTCAAAGAGATGTATGTCATTTTGAGAAAGTTACGATATTTTCGTGGATAAGCGTATCTTAACGGCCTCATATGGGTGTTTTGTTTATTCAAGAAGCTTCGTAGCGTGGTTTATAGTCAAGTTGCACTCTTGATTGGTGTTCATGAGTTTCCGAACGAGTTTCGGGTCGTTGGTAGAGAAACTAGTTAAAGTAAGAATTGGAGTTGATCAAGGTCAACATCGATTCAAGATGAACTTTTACGGGTAAGAATCTGAAACGTATTTTATGACTGAAATGCATATTTGTTTTGTGTTCAGAAGGTTCCGAATGATTTTTGAGTGTTGAATAGAAGTTTGGAAGCAATTCGGGTATTTTTTTGGTTTCTAGTGCAAATTTGGGCTTCGTGATAGCGATCGCGATGAAGAATTTTTTTGGGCAAGCACAAAAAAAATTGCCTTCGAGAAGAAAAATTTCCTGGACAGTGTTTAAAAATCCAGATCGGGATTTCATTGTATTTTGGCCATATTTTGAGTTATAGAGCTACGTTTGAGGTGATTTTCATGGATAAATTTTTATCTTCGAATGGGGGTAAGTATCTTACCTTTATTTTGGTGTTTTTCAGTAATTAGTTTCGCATGTTATCAATTTTATCCGTGTTTTAGTTGTAGATATTGGGGGTTTTGAGCCCTAAAGTTGGAAAATAATAAATCTTTGATTTGAGGGACAAATCAAGGATGAAATTAGTTGATTTGATAGATTTAGAACCTATGGGCTATGGGTAACTCGATTTTACAACAGAATTACAGTTTTGACTTTCGGGGCTTGGTATTAGTTTTTTGAGTTCATTTTTGGGTTCCGAAATAAATTATAGCAATATGGGTATTATTGGACTCGTTGATGTTCGACCAAAAATGCCTATATCTAGTCATTGTTGTCTCATATGTTAATACTATTAATTGTCTTTTGAGTATTACTTATTATAAGTTGTGCTTAATATTATATTTTTACTATATAGGAATAAAGCGGTGTGAAAATGAAAAAATTGTAGCAAAAATTGAATAAAAAGTGTTACTTACAAAAGAGAACAAAAGGGCAGATGCACGTTGACATTATGCATGAACAAGGAAAGTTTAGAAGGTGGAATCGGAAAAGGATTCCTTCTACACAATTGTCTATGAGGAATAGGAAAATAATTCCTTATAAACATTTAAGGAAAATAATGGAAGTGTGTATAGGAAGTGAATAGAAGCAGCTGAAAGGAGTTTTAAGTTGAGTTGGTCTACGTGGAAAAGTGATACTTGGCAACAAATGAAATTGAAGACACAACAAAGTTGGGCAACGAGGATTGTTGGCTGGCAATCATTGCGCGTCGCACAGCCAGCGCCAGAGATTCACTTCTCTGAATTTTAATTTGTTGTGCGCGCTGCATGTGCGACGCGAGTCCGCTATTTTTTTGTCACTACCCAAACTCTATTGTGCTGTGAGGGCATCTACCCTAACCCGTAGATGAACCACAATCATTCATAACTAAATAATATATTGTAAATGCGGAAAAGTAAAAGACACAATAGAAGTATCAACAAGTCTTAGGACTTGATACATTACTTGAAAGAAATCCTCCGAAATCCGGTAGTCACGAGTACAGATCTCTAAGATCGAATACAAGTCTGAATAATGAAATACAAATACTGTCTGAAAGTACAAAGGACAGAATCATTAATATAAAGGAGTTCCAGTGCCAGAATGGAATCTGCGACTCACCTTGGACTCCGAGAGTAATATCCAAAGGCTCTGTGTCAAGCTGCTCCACTTTGGTCCGACTCAGTACCTGCACATAGAGTGCAACAAGTGTAGAGTGAGTACGGGAAGTACGTGTACCCAACAACATTGTCGACCGATCCTAACTATAACGGTGGCGAGGGTTGGTACTTTGCAATACTCCTCTACTAGTTAGTCAACTAAGTATAAAATAGTTCAATTATCCAAACCTACCAGTAGTTTCTATAGTTCAACAGAACACAAGCGCTACCACGGTTCACAAGCCTTATCATTGTTTTCAAGTATAAACTAATGTTAAGCCCTATAGTGTTGCTAAATAAGCCTAAACCCCATTCAGGACGTCTAGTCCTATCGAGTCTCACAACTCGACCTTACCCAATTATAAGTCTCAAGTATCAATATTTCCTCTATCAAAAGTCATAAGTTAATACAATTTTTCAGAAATCAACACCGAGTACACACAACATCAAGTACATACAAAAATATGAATGAATGCAATGTAGATGATATGTATGTATGCAATGTTCATATGTACCCGATATACACACGCTCTTGCAGTAGGTTTCATGTAACCCATAGGGGACTCATGAGGTCCATATACCCTTCCGATCCCATCAGATGCCAACTCTATGATTGTAGTGTCATCATCAGTCATCACTCTCGTATAATGTATCATATCCAATAACCGGCTTCCCAAGCCACTTTTATTAGTATCTTAACAGTTCGAATGTCAAATATAATATGTATGAATGATATAGATATGAGTACACCATGGAACATCATAATCGATACAATCAGTATTATAAAAAAAAATTCAAGTATTTAGACGAGGTGTAGAGTGATGAATGCATGACAAGTCAAATCAATGATTAGATACCAAACATGGTTACTAGCCCAAATAAATCATACAAAACCTAAGCGGATTTATGCACCACGCTCACGACCCGAAGGCTAAACACAAAATTTCCTTCATGTATATCATTATGAGTTGATTAAGTTACCCTTTAAGTACACCGTTATCCGTACAAGTGCTCGTCACCTAACTAGTACAGGACCCCAAATTCCCCGTTACTCCTCTTAATTAACATACAACATACCAACATATAACGCTATATTAGAGTCTAGTAAGTCTCAACTTGCATGTTTCGAAGCCGAAGAATCATGCAACAACTTTTCCTTTCCTCTAAGCCTCCTCACGAGCCCATTCTGACCAGTTACATTAACTAGGTGAGATTATGGGTATAATGGTATCCATACTGACAAATAAGACTAGAGTCCCCAAGTCAAACTACAACGGAACCCCGGGTCCATAATAGCAAAATTTGAACTTTATTACCCAATTAGTACAATAACATGCTAGATAATCACATCCTTAAGTTAATTCGATATCTAACCCCGAATGGATCCTCAATTGTATGTTTGGGCAAAAAACCCAATTTCTAAACCCTAGAATTTACCCCTATTTCAAAAATGGTTTCTAACATGAAATTAATCAATAAAACATCATCATCTAACATGGACTAACACTAGTTTGAATATTAACATCAACAAATCAACAACCAATCCCCAAATCCCAATTCTCACCCTCTTATTCTTTAATCATGAAACTAAATCATCACTTCCCAATTTAGATATTATACTAGGACAAGGAACTTAAATGATTAAACCACAATCAAAAGGGTGGAAAATATACCTTTAATGATGAACCCTCTAGAGAACCTCAAGGAAACTCTACTGATCGTGCTCCAATCCCAAGGAGAGAATATTTGGGGAATGAGAATGATATCTAGGTCATTCAATATTTATGTTGAACAGTGATTCCGCTTTGGCGGAATTGACTTCGTTAGCGTGTATGTGCTTCGGCAAAAAAGCAGCCGCTGAGGTAAGGTCAATTACTATTCTCGATTTGCACTGGGGTAGGAAGGTCTCCGCAGAGGCGCACTCACCTCCGTGTGAAAATTATCCGCAGAAGCGGACACTCGATACCTGTCTAAATCTCACTTCGGCAAGCCAAATCTCTGCAGAGGCGGACCCCCTACCATGTGCACCACCCCAGACAACGAGTGCGAGTGCAGGTGCGGGATCCCGGTCTCTTCCTGCGACTGATCGAGTCCTCACCATCTATGAGAAAGAGTGAAACAAAGAGATTTAGAATCCAATCATAGTCGAAATGCACGAAAGCATAAAAGAAATGAATTTTCCAATGTCTTATATCCTCTCGAGGACAGGTACAGAGCTCTTCATTCCTATACTCATGAGACTATTTAACCTAGTAGCTATGATACCAATTTATCATTACTCAAATTCCAATTGTGCCACAAGGGCACTTGCCCTAAATCATAGGCAAACCACAGTCATCTAAAATATAATAATATATTGTAAATGTGGAAAAGTAAGGGAAATAATAAAAGTATTAACAAGTCTTAGGACTTAATACAAACTTGAAAACAATCCCCAAAAATCCTATAGTATCAGAGCCAAGTTGCATGTTGTTAAACACCATTAGTAGCTAAATTAATTCTGCTATCCTAGAGCAATATTGTCTTTTGATTATTTAATATTCTGTCAGTTTTGCTTCCCATTCGTATTCTGTTGTTACCCTCTACTATACTCTTAGTCTACAGTAAAAGATAGTTGTCCTGTATCCAATAGTTTATGGTATCCGATTAATCCTCGAATCAGACGTTGACGAGCCTGAAACTTCCGTTGGAGTAGCTTGTAAGCTTAGGTGCTAGAGCCGGACTCGAATTTGGTGTCATGTCACCAAGTACTTAGGATAAGAACACCCACCTAATACTCGAAGACTAAGAATAGTATAGGATACCTAATCTATACCGAATAGGAAGATAAACTGTAAGAAGACAAAAAATTATAAGATAATACCTCTAAGGATAGTAGTCTCCTCCATCAAAATACCTTTTCAATATAATTCTATTATGAAAACCCATCCTTCATTTGAAATAATTAGGAGCGCTAATTATACGAAATTAGAATGTATAACAGAAAAGAATAGGCTTATAAAACAAAAAAATCAAGTTATAAAGGATTTAAATTATAAAACTCTAGTACCCTCTGAGTCACTAGACCCCTACTGTCGAACAATAGTTAGACAAGTAATCGTAAATAAAATGGTTAGCTTATATAAGGGAAACCTTCACCTAGGATATTTACTAGAGAGACAAGAGAATTTAACTCATAACTCAGATTATATGCTAAGTTTGTATACAGCCAAGTTCTAAATGAATAAATCTGAAAACCAAAACATGTTAACCAGTGAGAACCTCGCTACCTCAACCTCAAAGATTGCTAAGGTAGAAAGAGATTTACAGAACTGGAACATTCCAAAGGAATCTTTCAAATCTGTTTATGAAATCGGAAGGCTTGATTTTATAAAAATTATAATATTAAGACTTGTGAGTCCACATTAGCTATAAATAACTCTAAAGAAGTTATTAAGCTATTAGCAGCTCAAGATATAAACAGTTACAAAAGGATTACAACTTCCTCCACATAGGACTTGTACAAGTTGTGGTCAAACCATTGTATCGCCTTGGTTTGGATACGCCCATCTGTCTCTTGTTAAGAGACGCCAAACTTTTAAACTTTGATGACTCCCTATTAGGAGTCATAAAAAGCAATTTAGCTAGAGGCCCAGTATATTTTAATTGCTACCCAAAATTTTCAATTGATATTAATGATCGGAATGTTATGGATAACCTAACATTAAATATCAAAACAAAAAACATGAATAGCAAAGTAAATACCAGAGAAATAGCTGTAATATACAGAGTATACTACAGGCTAATGAAAACAACTTTAGCCCCAAAAGCTAAATTGATGAGTGACAAAAGAGCTACAATACTTATGGAAGCAAACCAAGAACATAGTAATATCTTTGTTCATCGGATGTTAAAATAGAATGAAATTTTAGCAAAAGATGAATGGCACTTCGAGGCCATCACCCAACCAAAATTAGAACCAGAAAGTTCTAAAATTGAACAAATAATACAGTATCCCAATGAATCTATTGACATAAAATTTTTAAGATCAAATTCTAAGTCCATTTCAAGATACTCCTTCGCAGCATCTTCTTCCAAACCCCGGGAGGATGAGTGCTATTCCGAAGAAAATTCAGCAAACTCTGCTCCTGAAGGAGAACAAAAGATAAGAGGAGTAGATTATACTTCGGCCATACCTAAAGTCCACTACGAACCTATTGTAAGGACCAGTAGTCCCACTGAAAGTGAAATGCAAGGCCCTCTACCGTCCAGAGAAAGAGGAACCCTTGGCATGATCAAATTAGAAAATAATTTCAAGATAGACTTTAAACTCTTAGGAAAACTATGGACAAGCCCTGAGCATACCCTTAAAAGAAAATGGTATGTAGAAACCTATGAAGAAAACATAAGGTTATCTTTTAGAAAACAATGGATTAAAGACATGAAAAGAGTTAGTTTCAATATTGAATTCTTCAAGTGGTTTGAAATCACTGGTCAGTTAAAGGATAAAAGGGAATGTCTTAGCACTATTGTCAATAAATGGTATACCAGTACCAAGACCGTAGAGTCTGAGGTCCCACCTTTAGAGCAAATCAAAATTCCTATAGAAGGTGAAATTATAATAGCCACCCCCTTCAAAAGAGATTTAAAGGACGCCAGTGGCAGTAAGCTGGTAGAAAAGGAAGATATTAATAAAGTCATCTAATAAAATAACTACACCAACCAACTACTTTACGTAGTCTCAAACCAGCTTAACCAAGCTAATAATAAATCAACCTTAAAGGACAAATCAGAGTCCTCAAAAATTAATAATACTAATAGAGAATCCAATCCCCTATTTAAAATACCTCAATTTTCAGCCAGTAATTACCCAACCTTAAATGAAAAGGTTGATGTAAGCGATAAAATGCTAGAGAAATTAAATCATAGAATGAAAGATCTTAACATCAGAGCTAATGGTAAATGGATTCAAACCATTACCAGTAACAATCACGACATTAATAAACTATCCAAACATGTTGGAGGAAAAAATTACTATAGTAAGCCTACTTTCCCAGACATGCAGTTTGAAGAGGATCAGTACCATACCCACTCGTCATTTTCAGGAATGGAAATCTCATAGTGGAATATAGATGGCCTAGCAGAGGGCCAAATTTATTCCAAATTATACAAAATGGGTATAGACATAACGGCTCATATAATAAAAGAAAATAGCGACAAAAAGACCGCTACAATCTTAACCTCGGGGTTCACCGGGATATTAAAAAATTGGTGGGATAACTATCTCACCGAAGAAAACAGGGAAAGCATAATAAATGCCACCGCTATAATACAAATAGTAAATCCAGATAAAACAATAGGATAGGAGGTCAGAGAAGACGCTACCCCTATCCTACTGTACTGTATTGCCAAACACTTTATAGGAAAACCTAAACTCTTCCAAGAAAAAGTTTAGAAATCCTCAATAATTTAACCTGCCCTAAACTTCATGATTTTAGATGGTATAAAGATATAAAGTTATGATAAGAGAAGACTGTAACCATGATTACTGGAAAGAAAGGTTTATAAGCGGCCTGCCTGCTTTATTTGCAGAAAAGGTTATAACTACCATTAGGAAAAAATATGGTGGAGAAACTCCTTACAGTCTAATTTCTTACGGTGATATAATAATTTTTATTAATCTTACTGGTTTAGAATTATGTAACAACTTAAAACTAACAAACCAATTAAAAAAGGAACGGAAAACTTCAAAGAATGAATTAGGAAGTTTTTGCGAAGACTTTGGCTATGTTAAGTTAACAGCTCCCTACAGATAGGCCACTAAAGGCTATAAAAAGCGAAATAGAAATATTTCTCCCAAAACCAGATATAAAAATTACAAGAGAAGATCCAAAGTTAAAAAATCTCCAGACCATAAAACCAGTTAAAAGGCATCCCCAAAAAAGGGAAAATGCTGGAATTGTGGAAAAACCGGTCACATGGCCAATGAAGGTAAAAAACCTAATAAAAAGAAAGAAAAAATTAACTTATTAGAACTTAATTCAGACGTAAAAGATAAACTTTATACTATTCTTGAAGAATACTCCAGTGACTCTTCTGAAGAATACAGTGATGAAGAATTATTGGACATTGACTATAGCTCAGACAGCTCCAACTCCAGTGAGGATTGCAATTGTACTGGAATATACTGTACCTGCAATAACCAATACATTAGCGTTATATCAAGTAGTAGTCAAGAATTCTTCTTTGATATGATAGAACATATCGAAGACAAAGATCTTAAAAAATAGTATCTTATTGAATTAAAAAAACTTATTATTAATCATAAAAATAAGAAAAAGGACGTTGAGCCTTTTATTATGAAACATGTTTTACATAAATTTATGACAGCAAAAACTGATACCACTCTGCAAGATTTGCAAGGAGAAGTATCTCAGCTTAAACAAGAAATTAGCGAGGTTAAAGAAAGACTCAGTTCAATAGAAACAGAGTCCTTTGCCAATAGATTGATCGAAGATCTAAAACCTTTAGGAGAAATATTCGCCCCCAAAACTTCCAAAGAATTAGCAACAGTTAGTTCAGACGAAGAAGATAAGGACGAAGAAACCTCTAGTCTCAAAAGATCTGGTCTTAAAACAATCTCGAGAGTGAAATCTTTAAGCTATCATATCCCAGTTAACCTTGTAATAAACAAGAATTTTATGCTCAATAAAATAGCACTCTTAGATACAGGAGCAGATCAAAACTGCATCTCCGAAGGATTAATTCCAACAAAGTACTTAGAAAAAAGTACCTCTAGGCTGTACTCCGCGACAGGAGAAAGATTAAAAATAAATTATAAACTCTCTAAAGCTCATATTTGCAATAATGGAGTCTGTTTTATAAACGACTTTGTGATTACCAGAAACATTACTGAAGAAGTAATATTAGGTATCCCTTTTTTAACCCAGATAAAGCCTTATACAACAAAACTACATGGAATTTATACTATCTCTTTAGGGAAAGAAATCACTTTTCCCTATCTGAATCCTCTTTCGACGAACGAAAGTAAATTTCTTAAGCAAAAAACAATTTTTAGAATTCACTTTTTAACCAATCAAATAAATTATGTCAAAGAAAATATAAATATTAAAAGGATAGAATCCACTTTAAAAACCCCGGAGGTAGTCAGCAAAATAAAAGAGTTACATAATTCAATAGAACTAGAAGTATGCTCAGAATTGCCCAGCGCATTTTGGGAAAGAAAGAAACATGTGGTATCATTACCATACATAGACAGCTTTAATGAAGATATTATTCCCACCAAAGCTAGACCAATTCAAATGAGCCACGAGCTCATGGAATACTGTAAAAAGAAACAAATGATTTACTCCAAAGGAAAATCATTTGGCCCTCAAAATCCCAATGGAGCTGTTCAACATTTTATGTTAATAACAGTGTTGAAAAGGAAAGAAGAGCCCCCAGGCTTGTAATTAATTATAAACCCCTTAATCAAGTATTAAAATGGATTAGGTACCCAATACCTAACAAACGAGATCTATTAAAAAGAACTTATAGAGCTAATATCTATAGTAAATTCGATATGAAGTCAGGATTTTGGCAAATTCAAATCGAAGAAAAGGATAAGTATAAAATAGCTTTTAACGTCCCTTTTGGACAATATGAATGTAATGTTATGCCTTTTGGGCTTAAAAATGCCCCATTAGAATTCCAGAATATCATGAATAATATATTCAACCCATATAGTCAATTCTCTATAGTTTATATAGATGATGTCCTTATATTTTCAGAAAGTATAGATCAGCATTTCGAACATCTTAATACATTCATTAAAATGATTAAATAGAACGGTTTTAGCAGTAAGTGCTAAAAAGATAAAACTTTTTCAAACATCAATCAGATTCTTAGGCCATGACCTCTACCAAGGAACCTACAAACCAATTTGTAGAGCCATAGAGTTCTCAACCAAATTTCCGGATGAATTAAGCGATAAAACCTAGCTTCAAAGGTTCTTAAGAAGCCTAAACTATGTAGCGAGACTTTATTCCTAAAGTCGACGAGTCTGCGAACCTCTCTATAAAAGACTTAAGAAAAATCCAGTCCCTTAGTCAGAAGACCAAACCAGAGCAGTCAAACGAGTCAAAGAAATAGTACAAAAGCTCCCTTGTCAAGGAATCTCAAATCCTGGAGCTTTTATGATCATTGAAATATTGGTTACAGTGGCATTCTCAAATTTCTGTTTTTGTTAGATTCCTTGAGAATGCCACTGTAACCAATATTCTGTTTGAGAATGCCACTGTAACCAATATTTCAACGATCATAAAAGCTCCAGGATTTGAGATTCCTTGACAAGGGAGCTTTTGTACTATTTCTTTGACTCGTTTGACTGCTCTGGTTTGATCTTCTGACCAAGGGACTAGATTTTTCTTAAGTCTTTTATAGAGAGGTTCGCAGACCTGTCGGACTTTAGGAATAAAGTCTGCTACATAGTTTAGGCTTCTTAAGAACCTTTGAAGCTAGGTTTTATCAGTTAATTCATCTGGAAATTTGGTTGAGAACTCTATGGCTCTACAAATTGGTTTGTAGGTTCCTTGGTAGAGGTCATGGCCTAAGAATCTGATTGATGTTTGAAAAAGTTTTATCTTTTTAGCACTTACTGCTAAAACCGTTCTATTTAATCATTTTAATGAATGTATTAAGATGTTTGAAATGCTGATCTATACTTTCTGAAAATATAAGGACATCATCTATATAAACTATAGAGAATTGACTATATGGGTTGAATATATTATTCATGATATTCTGGAATTCTAATGGGGCATTTTTAAGCCCAAAAGGCATAACATTCCATTCATATTGTCCAAAAGGGACGTTACAAGCTATTTTATACTTATCCTTTTCTTCGATTTGAATCTGCCAAAATCCTGACTTCATATCAAATTTACTATAGATATTAGCTCTATAAGTTCTTTTTAATAGATCTCGTTTGTTAGGTATTGGGTACCTAATCCATTTTAATACTTGATTAAGGGGTTTATAATTAATTACAAGCCTGGGGGCTCTTCTTTCCTTTTCAACGCTGTTATTAATATAAAATGTTGAACAACTCCATTGGGATTTTGAGGGCCGAATGATTTTCTTTTGGAGTAAATCATTTGTTTCTTTTTACAGTATTCTATGAGCTCGTGGCTCATTTGAATTGGTCTAGCTTTGGTGGGAATAATATCTTCATTAAAGCTATCTATGTATGGTAATGATACCACATGTTTCTTTCTTTCCCAAAATGCGCTGGGCAATTCTGAGCATACTTCTAGTTCTATTGAATTATGTAACTCTTTTATTTTGCTGACTACCTCCGGGGTTTTTAAAGTGGATTCTATCCTTTTAATATTTATATTTTCTTTGAGATAATTTATTTGATTGGTTATTAAAAGTGAATTCTAGAAATTGTTTTTTGCTTAACAAATTTACTTTCGTTCGTCGAAAGAGGATTCAGATAGGGAAAAGTGATTTCTTTCCCTAAAGAGGTAGTATAAATTCCATGTAGTTTTGTTGTATAAGGATTTATCTAGGTTAAAAAGGAGCTATCTAATATTACTTCTTCAGTAATGTTTCTGGTAATCACAAAGTCGTTTATAAAACAGACTCCATTATTGCAAATATGAGCTTTAGAGAGTTTATAATTTATTTTTAATCTTTCTCCTGTCGCGGAGTACAACTTAGAGGTACTTTTTTCTAAGTACTTTGTTGGAATTAATCCTTCGGAGATGCAATTTTGATCTTCTCCTGTATCTAAGAGTGCTATTTTATTGAGCATAAAATTCTAGTTTATTACAAGGTTAACTGGGATATGATAGCTTAAAGCTTTCACTCTCGAGATTGTTTTAAGACCAGATCTTTTGAGACTAGAGGTTTCTTCGTCCTTATCTTCTTCGTCTGAACTAACTGTTGCTAGTTCTTTGGAAGTTTCGAGGGCGAATATTTCTCCTAAAGGATTTAGATCTTCGATCAATCTATTGGCAAATGACTCTGTTTCTATTGAACTGAGTCTTTCTTTAACCTCGCTAATTTCTTGTTTAAGCTGAGATACTTCTCCTTGCAAATCTTGCAGAGTGGTATCAGTTTTTGCTGTCTTAAATTTATGTAAAACATGTTTCATATTAAAAGGCTCAACGTCCTTTTTCTTATTTTTATGATTAATAATAAGCTTTTTTAATTCAATAAGATACTATTTTTAAGATCTTCGTCTTCGATATGTTCTATCATATCAAAGAAGAATTCTTGACTACTACTTGATATAACGCTAATGGATTGGTTATTACAGGTACAGTATATTCCTGTACAATTGCAGTCGTCACTGGAGTTGGAGGTGTCTGAGCTATAGTCAATGTCCAATAATTCTTCATCACTGTATTCTTCAGAAGAGTCACTGGAGTATTCTTCAAGAATAGTATAAAGTTTATCTTTTACGTCTGAATTAAGTTCTAATAAGTTTATTTTTTCTTTCTTTTTATTAGGTTTTTTACATTCATTGGCCATGTGACCGGTTTTTCCACAATTCCAGCATTTTCCCTTTTTTTGGGATGCCTTGTAACTTGTTTTATGGTCTGAGGATTTTTAAACTTTGGATCTTCTCTTGTAATTTTTATATCTGGTTTTGGGAGCAATATTTCTATTTCACTTTTTATAGCCTTTAGTGGCCTCTCTGTAGGGAGCTGTTAACTTAACATAGCCAAAGTCTTCGCAAAAACTTCCTAATTCATTCTTTGAAGTTTTCCGTTCCTTTTTTAATTTGTTTGTTAGTTTTAAGTTGTTACATAATTCTAAACCAGTAAGATTAATAAAAATTATTATATCTCCGTAAGAAATTAGACTGTAAGGAGTTTCTCCACCATATTTTTTCCTAATGGTAGTTCTAACCTTTTCTGCAAATAAAGCAGGCAGGCCGCTTATAAACCTTTCTTTCCAGTAATCATGGTTACAGTATTCTCTTATCATAACTTTATATCTTTATACCATCTAAAATCATGAAGTTTAGGGCAGGTTAAATTATTGAGGATTTCTAAACTTTTTTCTTGAAAGAGTTTAGGTTTTCCTATAAAGTGTTTGGCAATACAGTACAGTAGGGTAGGGGTAGCGTCTTCTCTGACCTCCTGTCCTATAGTTCTATCTCGATTTACAATTTATATTATAGCGGTGGCATTTAATATACTTTCCCTGTTTTCTTCGGTGAGATAGTTATCCCACCAATTTTTTAACATCCCGGTGAACCCCGAGGTTAAGATTGTAGCAGTCTTTTTGTCGCTATTTTCTTTTATTCTATGAGCCATTATGGCTATACCCATTTCGTGTAATTTGGAATAAATTTGGCCCTCTGCTAGGCCATCTATATTCCACTCTGAGATTTCCGTTCCTGAAAATGACGAGTGGGTATGGTACTGATTCTCTTCAAACTGCATGTCTGGGAAAGTAGGCTTACTATAGTAATTTTTTCCTCCAGCATGTTTGGATAGTTTATTAATGTCGTGATTGTTACTGGTAATGGTTTGAATCCCTTTACCATTAGCTCTGATGTTAAGATCTTTCATTCTCTGATTTAATTTCTCTAGCATTTTATCGCTTATATCAACCTTTTCATTTAAGGTTGGGTAATTACCGGCTGAAAATTGAGGTATTTTAAATAGGGGATTGGATTCTCTATTAGTATTATTAATTTTTTAGGACTCTGGTTTGTCCTTTAAGGTTGAGTTATTATTAGCTTGGTTAAGCTGGTTTGAGACTACGTAAATTAGTTGGTTGGTGTAGTTATTTTGTTGGATGACTTTATTAATATCTTCCTTTTCTACCAGCCTACTGCCACTGGCGTCCTTTAAATCTCTTTTGAAAGGGTGGCTATTATAATTTCACCTTCTATATTAATTTTGATTTGCTCTAAAGGTGGGACCTTAGACTCTATGGTCTTGGTACTGGTATACCATTTATTGACAAGAGTGCTAAGAGATTCCCTTTTATCCTTTAACTGACGAGTGATTTCAAACCACTTGAAGAATTCAATATTGCAACTAACTCTTTTCATGTCTCTAATCCATTGTTTTATAAAAGATAACCTTATGTTTTCTTCATAGGTTTCTACATACCATTTTCTTTCAAGGGCATGCTCAGGGCTTGTCCATAATTTTCCTAAGAGTTTAAAGTCTATCTTGAAATTATTTTCTGATTTGATCATGCCAAGGGTTCCTCTTTCTCTGGATGGTAGAGGGCCTTGCATTTCACTTTCAGTGGGACTACTGGTCCTTACAATAGGTTCGTAGTGGACTTTAGGTATGGCCAAAGTATAATCTACTCCTCTTATCTTTTGTTCTCCTTCAGGAGCAGAATTTGTTGAATTTTCTTCAGAATAGCACTCATCCTCCCAGGGTTTGGAAGAAGATGCTGCGAAGGAGTATCTTGAAGAGGACTTAGAATTTGATCTTAAAAATTTTAAGTCAATGGATCCATTGGGATACTGTATTATTTGTTCAATTTTAGAACTTTCTGGTTCTAATTTTGGTTGGGTGATGGCCTCGAAGTGCCATTCATCTTTTGCTAAAATTTCATTCCATTTTAACATCCGAGGAACAAAGATATTACTATGTTCTTGGTTTTCTTCCATAAGCATTGTAGTTCCATTGTCACTCATCAATTTAGCTTTTGGGGCTAAAGTTGTTTTCATTAGCCTATAGTATACTCTGTATATCCTCTCGAGGACAAGTACAGAGCTCTTCGTTCCTATACTCATGAGACCATTTAACCTAGTAGATCTGATACCAATTTATCATGACCCAAATTCCCATTGTGCCATAAGGGCACTTGCCCTAACTCATAGGCAAACCACAGTCATCTAAAATAGAATAATATATTGTAAATGTGGAAAAGCAAAGGAAATAATAAAAGTATCAACAAGTCTTAGGACTTAATACAAACTTGAAAACAATCCCCAAAAATCCTGTAGGCACGAGTACAGAGCTCTAAGATCGAATACAAATCTGAATAATGAAATACGAATACTGTCTGAAAGTACAAAAGACAGAATCATAAATATAAAAAAAGAGTTCCAGTGCCGGAATGGAATCTACGGCTCAACCTAGACTTCGAGAGTAATCTCCAAATGCTCTACGTCAAGCTGCTCCACTCTTGTCCGGTTCAGTACCTAAACATAGAGTGCAACAAGTGTAGAGTGAGTACAGGAAGCACGTGTACACAACAACATCGTCGACCGACCCTAACTATAACGGTGGTGAGGGTTGGTACTTTCCGATACTCCTCTACTAGTTACTTAACTAAGTACAAAACAATTTAATTTTCCAAGACTACCAGTAGTTTCTATAGTTCAACAAAACACAAGCGCTATCACGGTTCACAAGTCTTATTATTGTTTTCAAATATAAACTAAGGTTAAGCACAACAGTTTTGCCAAATCAGCCTAAACCCCATTCAGGGCGTCTAGTCCTATCGAGTCTCATAACTCGACCTCACCACAGATATAAGTCTCAAGTATCAATATTTTATTTATCAAAAGCCAAAAGATCATACAGTTTATCAGAAATCAACACCGAGTACACACAACATCAAGTACATATCACAAAATGAATGATTATAATACAAATGATATGTATGTATGTATGTATGTAATGGCCATATGTACCCGTATACACACACTCCTACAATAGGTTTCACGTGATCCATGGGGGACTCATGAGGTCCATATACCCATCTGATCCCATCAGATGCTAGCTCTATGGTTGTAGTGTCATCATCAGTCATCACTCTCATATCATGTTCTATATCTAATAATTAGCTTCCCAAGACCCTTTCATTAGTATCTCAACAGTTCGAATGCCAAATATAATATATATGAATGCTATAGATATGAGTATACCATCTAACAACATAATCAATACAATCAGTATTATCAATTCCTTTTCAAGTATTTAGATGAGGTGTAGAGTGATGAATGCATGACAAGTCAAATAAATGATTAGATATCAAACATGTCTATGATCCCAAATAATCAGCAAACATACCAAACCTAAGTGGATTTATACACAACGCTCACAACCCGAAGGCTAACCACATAAGTTACCCTTTAAGTACACTGGTACCCTTACAAGTGCTCGTCACCGCCCTGGTACGGGACCCCAATTCCCCATTACTCCTATTAATTAACATACAACATACCAACACATAACACTACATTAGAGTCTAGTAAGTCTCAACTTGCCTATTTTAAAGCTGAAGAATCACACAACAATTTTTACTTTCCTCTAAGCCTCCTTACGAGCCCACTCCAATTAGTTATGTTAACTAGGTGAGATTATGGGTCTAGTGGTACCCATACTGACAAATAACAATAGAATTTCTAAGGTAAATTACAAAGGAACCCCAAGCCCATAATAGCAAAATCCAAACTTTATCACCTAATTAGTACAATAACATGCTAAATAATCATATCCTTACGTTAATTCGATAACGAAGCCCGAATGGATCCCCAATTGTAAGTTTGGGCAAAAAACCCAAATTCTAAACCCTAGAATTTCCCCCAATTCCAAAAAGGTTTTCTGAAATGAAATTAATCAATAAAACATCATCCTCTAACATGGACTAACAATATTTTGCAATATTAACATCTACAAATTAACAACCAATCCACAAATGCCAATTCTCGCCCTCTTATTCTTTAATCATGTAACTAAGTCGTCACTTCCCCAATTAAGAGATTATACTAGGACAAGGAACTTAAATGATTAAACCATAATCAAAATGGTGGAAGATATACCTCTAATGATGAATGTTGCGGTATTTCTAGATGCTACGCAAGTGTACGTATCACAATTTATAATAAATTACGGTAAGACCGAGTATCGTCCACAAAGACTGATTTATCAAGTACCAATTAATTAATCTTTAGTTTCTATTTGGCCAACGAATATAAGTGGTGATTTCTAAACTAACGAATTTGACAACTAAAGTAAATTGCAGAAATGAAGTAGTAATGAAAACTCACGAAATTTAATTTAGTAATGAATGAAATTAGGGTTTCCTATCTCATCAACAATCCACTCTATCATTAATTAATGCAAGACTAGCGATTCTTCTTCTTGTTAAGATAGCAGGTTAACTGAGATGTTCTATATTCCGGTTAGGACATATAAAAACTCAACCTAAATGAGAATTTTCTATATTTCTATGATAAATTCGATCACATAGGAGGATTAAGATCAATAACCTAAAAATATACACAGGCAATCGTGATAAACTCATTCAAGATTAAACCTACGTCTAACCAACTATAGCATATTCAAATCTCCCTTTTCAGATTTCGATTTGAAATCATATAGGTAATGAAAACTAATGGCCAATTAATTCTCATTCAATAAACACAAGTTGAAGAGATCTTAATAGATGAAGAAGAATATTAGCAATGCATTAAATCATAATAGAGTTTCAAGTGACTCAACGAAAAACCCTAATAAAAGTAATTAGCTCATAGTCATGCTAAGAAAACTAATTAACTTGATATCCAACATGAACTGAATTAAACAAAAGAAAAGGAAAAGAACTTGAACAATAGATGTCTCTAATGGCTCCTTGTTCTCTTGTTTCTTGCCTCCAAAGTGTTATATCCTTTTCAGAAAAACGTTTCTCCCCATATATATCATGAAAACCCCCCAAAATGGACCTTTTTGCCCTTGTTAAATTTAGGTTTCTCGCTTTTCTGACGTCGTCAGCGCCACGACGCTAATTCACTTCTGAAAGCCGTGTGCTCACAGCCAGAGGTGCGCCGCGACACTAGTGTTGGGCATCGCGGCGCTGTAGCATCGCGGCTCTTCAGCTTGTTGCGCCGCTGCTCTTCATCCTTCTTCGTCCGAAAAACATTTAAATTGCTTTCCGATCTTCCCAGGGCTCCTTTGACTTATTTCTTGTGGCTATGTATACATTTTTATCCTCAATAACCGCCTCTTTCCTTTCTGAATCGCTTAAAACATGAAAACACAAAACACACGCATAATACTGCACAAAACAACTAAAAGACAAACAAAAGATTTCCTAAAACACACTTTAAAACAGTACTAAAGTCTACCTAACAAACACCCCAAACTTACACTTTACTAGTCCTCGAGTAAAGAGCTCTAGACACACTAAAAAGAAAAACACACAAATACTAAAAATGAATCAAGTCAACCACAATAGATTATGCCTCGGAGATCATGAACAACATGCAATATAATATTCAGAAATATTCTAGCCACTAATTTGCTACCTAGAATTTCAAGCCGGATATTTCTCAAAATTTGCTTAAAGTTATTAATGCATATGACTACTCAACCATGATTATTAACTTAAACAAGTATTCAATATTAGTTCATGCACAACCGATTCTCGCCAACAGTCCATCAGGTCCAAGTTCTATAGGCTTGCTAACTTGCTACTCTCCACTAATTTAGACAACACGTGTTCAAGAATCAATAGGACTTTTTATAGGTTATAACGATAGGCTTAGGCTCGGGGCAGATAAAATGTCTTTAGGCTCAAAGTTACCATAAGCATATAAACCAATCAAATCAACTCGATATCACGTTACAAACCATCAACAATCCCAAAAAAAATTCTTTTCTTTTCGAAGTACACTCGCAAACTCATTTTTTAATGTATGTACAAGGAGAGTGTAGTTTATTTTCCTTTTTCTTTTTCATATATATATATATATATATATATACATATATATATTTCCTACTTTTTCTCAATCCTTTATTCTTCTATTGATAGCACCCAATTTAAAATACCAATTACAAAGTGCCAATCCTCCAATCATATACTTATATGCTCATGGAATTCAAGGGAAGGAAAATATTTGTAAAGGGTTTCAAGAAGGCTCAGAATAGGTGTCAATCAAAGAAGGGTTACTTAAGGCTCAAAAATGGTGACTAGGGTTTACATTAGTCAAGGTTGGCTTGAAAGGTTCAATCGTTCCAAAGATGGCCTAAATCATCTTCCTAAGAATGCATCATTTATGATTTCATCTCAAATAGCAAGCAAGCAAGTTCTAGGACTTTCCACCATCTTTCCTCAAACCAAAATTCAATCATGCATAAACCAATATTCAAGTACAAGAAATTCACCAATCATGATCAAGTTTTCATACTTATTAATAATTGAAAATAACTCAGGACCTATCCAACTTACGCACACAGATTTATGCATTTCATGGCTATAAATTTCATCCAACTCTATCACATGTGTTCACTCAATCTCATGGGCTATTATTATTAACTTGATTCATTGACGCAAGACACTCAAACACTGATACTAAACAAAGACACTAACAACAAACAATTAATACTATTAACACAATACAGTAAGACTCTCCCCCCAAACATATTCAACACATTGTCCCCAATGTGATAAGTAAAGCAAGAGTAAGAAGACTTATCAAAACTGCAGCTAAGAGATTCAGAATGGTGGTGGCGGCTGTGGTGGATGATAATCAAAGTAGGGCTCATTCGCGATGCTTTTTCACCCCTAGAGTTGGCTCACAATTCACCTAATATAAGAAAAAAAAACACAAACCAAGAAACAACAAGACACTGAGATTGTTCAAAAATAACACAAAACAAAAATAAATTATTAAAATATTGGGTTGCCTTCCCAATAGCGATGTCGTTTAACGTCATTTAGCCGGACGAAGATTTCCTCTTCATTTCAAGACCTCTTTTCTCATCACCTCCTTCATAGTTGGGTTCAACCTACTTTGCGCCTCAATTGAAGGCCTGCTCTCATCGTCCTCACATTGTGTTAATTCTACTTCAAGAGCATAAGTACTCTTGAAGCTTTTCTCATCAACCGTTTTGTCAATTACATCAATGGAAAAACAGTCGTCACTTGCTCTTGGATAAGTTGTTGCCCTGAATACGTTGAAAGTCACTTCTTCTCCCTAGACTTGGAGTTTTAGTTCACCCTTCTGAACATCTATAAGTGCTTCCCCTGTAGTTAAGAATGGTCTCCCCAGGATGATGGGCACATTTTCATCTTCTTCAATATCCAGAATAATGAAGTCAGCAGGAAAGATGAACTTATCCACTTTTACTAGCACATCTTCAATGATACCTCGTTGATGCTTGATTGAACGATCTGCTAACTACAAGGTAACTGTTGTAGGCCTATCTTCACCCAAACCAAGTCTACGAAATACTGATAAGGGCATCAGGTTGATACTTGCCCCCAAATCACATAGAGCATGCTGGCATTCAAAATTCCTGATAGTGTAGGGAATAGTGAAGCTCTCTGTATCTCTCAACTTCTGGATAGCTTGTTTTGCAAAATGGCGCTGCACTTTTCAGTTAAAGCCACAGTCTCATAATCTTCCATCTTTCTCTTTTTAGAGAGAATTTCCTTCATGAATTTCACATAACTGGACATTTATTCTAGGGCCTCAACAAAGGGAATATTGATGTGCAATTTCTTGAACACCTCTAAAAACTTGGAAAATTGTTTATCAAGAGAATTTTTCCGAAGTATTTGGGGGAATGGAATTCTGATTTAAGGGTCAACCATACCCGCGGGTGGTGTCTTCTCTGTACTAGGGTGGTCTTCAGTACCCCCCTCTTTCTCTAAACCTGATATCTCTCCTAAGTCATCATTCTTTTTAACAGGTGGTTGGGTTACAGACTGCTCCACTTGCTTACCACTTCTCAAGCTGATGGCATGACACTGCTCCTTCGGGTTCACAACGATATTGCTAGGCAGATTCCTTTGAGGTCTGTTATTCAACATGTTTGCTAACTGCCCCACTTGTGTCTCCAAATTCTGAATAGAGGATCTTGTCTCTATCATGAACTGTGTTTGGGAATTGGTGAGAGTCAACAAGGCTGCTTGCAATTCATTGGGGTTAGGTTGTTGAACTTGTGGCCTAGGCTGCTGAGAAAATGAAGCTTGATTCATTGGTTGTTGTGGATTGTTCTGCTGATATTGTCCTTGGAACTGTGGCTGCTGGTTCTGATATTGCCCTTGAAACTGTGACTATTGTCCTTGGTCTTTTTTCCATGAAAATTTAGGGTGATTCCTCCACCAAGGATTATAAGTGTTGGAGAATGGATTGTTGTAGGGCCTCTTAAATTTCCAACTGCTTGAACCTGAGCTTGGTCCATAGGTACATTGTTGGGATCCATTGCTGTGCAATGATCAAAAGTATGTGGTCCTCCACAAATTTCACAAACCACTTGCATCTGAACAACATTTCCGGACAGAGTATTCTGTTGCAATTGCTTTGTCAAGGAAGCAACTTGAGCAGTTAACGCAATGATGCCATCTAACTCATGAACCCATGTGTTGTCTACTGCTCGTTGATCTCTCATCGGACCATTAATGGTTTTTTGTGGCCATATCTTCTAATAATTCATACGCCTCATTAGCACTTTTACTCATAAATGCTCCTCCAACCGCAACATCAATTATGGTACGAGTAGTACCACACAACCCATTGTAGAAATTGTGGACCAACATCCACTGTTCAATTCCATGGTGAGGGCATCTCCTTTGCAATTCCTTAAACCTCTCCCATGCATCATACAAAGACTCCCCATCAAGCTGATAAAAATTGCTCATTTCTCCCCCTTAACTTCGCGGCCTTTGATGGAGGAAAGAACTTGGAAAGAAATTTATGAGCCAAATCTAGCAAAGTAGTAATAGAATTTGCCTGAAGAGAGTTCAACCAGCTTTTGGATCGGTCCCTTAGTGAGAATGGGAAGAGCCTCAACCTAATGGCATCATTAGTAACACAATTCTACTTAAATGTAGCACATAACTCCAAAAAGTTTGCCAAATGCATGTGTGGATCTTTTGAAGGCAACCCAACAAACTGAACTGTGCTCTGGACCATATGCAGGATTGCTGGCTTAATCTCGTATTTATTTGCCTCCACATCTGGTGGCCTTATTCATGTTTGCACACCTGTAATAGTTGGCAATATGTGGAAGATATATCTCTAATGATGAATGTTGTGGTATTTCTAGATGCTACGCAAGTGTACATATCGCAATTTATAATAAATTTTGGTAATACCGAGTATCGTCCACAGAGACTGATTTATCAAGTACCAATTAATTAATCTTTAGTTTCTATTTGGCCAACGAATATAAGTGGTGATTTCTAAACTAACGAATTTGACAACTAAAGTAAATTGCAGAAATGAAGTAGTAATGAAAACACACGAAGTTTAATACTGTAATGAAAGAAATTAGGGTTTCCTATCTCATCAACAATCCACTCTATCATTAATTAATGCAAGACTAGCGATTCTTCTTCTTGTTAAGATAGCAGGTTAACTGAGATGTTCTATATTCCGGTTAGGACATATAAAAACTCAACCTAAATGAGAATTTTCTATATTTCTATGATAAATTCGATCACATAGAAGGATTAAGATCAATAACCTAAAAATATACACAGGCAATCATGATACTCTCGTTCATGATTAAACCTACGTCTAACCAACTATAGCATATTCAAATCTCCATTTGAAATCATATAGGTAATGAAAATTAATGGCCAATTAATTCTTATTCAATAAACACAAGTTGAAGAGATCTTAATAGATGAAGAACATTAGCAATTAAATCATAATAGAGTTTCAAGTGACTCAACGGAAAACCCTAATAAAAGTAATTAGCTCATAGACATGCTAAGAAAACTAATTAACTTAATATCCAACATGAACTGAATTAAAGTAAATAAAAGTAAAAGAACTTGAACAATAGATGTCTCTAATGGCTCCTTGTTCTCTTGTTTCTTGCCTCCAAAGTGTTATATCCTTTTCAGAAAAACGTTTCCCCCAATATATATCACAAAAAACCCCAAAATAGACCTTTTTGCCCTTGCTAAATTTAGGTTTCTCGCTTCCCTGACGTCGTCGGCGCCGCGACTCTTCAAACAGGTGCCGCCTTCTTCTTCCGGAAATCATTTAAATTGCTTTACGAGCTTCCCAGGGCTCCTTTGACTTATTTTTTGTGGCCAGGTATACATTTTTATCCTCAATAACCGCCTATTTCCTTTCTGAATCGCTTAAAACCTGAAAACACAAAACACACGCATAATACTGGACAAAATAACTAAAAGACAAACAAAAGACTCCCTAAACCATACTCTAAACAGTACTAAAATCTACCTAACAATGAACCCTCTTGAAAACCTCAAGAGAGCTCTATTGATCGAGCTCCAATCCCAATGAGAGAATATTTGGGAAATGAGAATGACTTCTAGGTCATTTAATATTTGCATTGGGGAAAAAAGGACTCCGCACACTCCCCTCTGCGAGAAAATTATCCACAGAACCAGACACTAGATACCTGGCCAAATGTTGCTTCAGCGAGCTAAACCTCCATAGAGGCTGACCCACCAAAGTAGACAAGGCGTCGCTGATGTGTCGTGGAATTACGAAACATTTGATTATTTTTTACTATAAGTTTTACTTGTTTTAAGCAACTTTGTATTGTTTTGATGTATTTTGATTATGTTTCAGGTAATTCGTGATCGGGAAGCAAAAACAAGGAAATTGAAGTAAAGTCCCAGTTTTCAGGATTGTACAGACTGTCAAATATTTGATGAGCCATACAATTGATCCATCAAAAATCCTGAGAGAAAGAAGCAGAGAGTTTGCAAGTTATTATAGAAGTGACAATGGGATTTGATGGTCCGTCAATATTTTGACGAACCGGATAATCCTGTCATCAACTTCGGTATTGCAATCAGACAAGTTTCATAGTTTTAGGTTACGATCCCATCAAAGTTTTGATGGACCATCGTTTTGGCCATCGATTTTCACCGTCAAATTATTGACGGATCGTACTTAATTGTACGGTCCGTCGAATTTAGCAACAGGGGTTGTTTAGTCTATTTTTAATTATGAGTTTTTTACTTGTATAAATACTTTTTGGGTTTTATAATTAGATTATCATCTATTTTAAGACTTGTATTGAGAGCATCGAGTACTTAACATATTTTGAGGGTTCCAAGAACAAGTTTCCATTATTTAATCTTCATTATTCGTTTGTAAGTTTTAATGACAATTTCAAGTCTTTTTGTTATCGTTAATATTATAAGTAGCCAAATCTTTATCTTAGATTGGGAACCCAATGGTGGGTGTTATGTAATATATTTTTAATATTAATATACGAATTGTGGATTGCTAGTATTTGATTATTTATTATTCGTTGATGTTGATTAGTGGTTGCAAACATTAATATAAGCCAATAAATTCTGCTTTTCTTGGAAAAGTTAGTAGGGTTTGGTAGAAATAATTAACAAGGATCCAAGATGTTAACTCTCATTTAATAAACTCACTTAGGAATAAGAGGAGTTTTACTTGGCATAATTACGTTCTTAATATCAGTCTTTTATATTGTGGAAAATCATGAAGATAAATACTTTGTAACTATTGGAAAATATTACGAAGTCACATAGAGATTAAGTGTATACAATACGCAATACATGAGGAGTATATTATGTTAATACCTAGAGCATAACATCTAACCTAAGTGGGGACACAATCTTAGTTTCTTAATCATCTGAATATTAATCAAGTCAATATAGCTTTAAGAATTACACAACTCTTTTACAACCTTACGGAATCAGAACAAAGACCTACGTCAAGTAATACACTGTGATAGTAACCTTTTATCACCATATTCCCTGTGGAATTCGACCTCAACCTTATTGGTTTACTATATTTGACAACGTCCACTTTACACCATAACTTAGGTGAAATTTGAGCGTATCAAATTTTAGTGCCATTGTTGGGAAATACGGTTTTGAAAATACTAAAGAGTGTTTGCTTTACTTAAAGTATTTTTCTATTCCACCACACTTTATTTGCTTTTTCTGGTGAACCAGGTGAAATGACAGGTAGAAGCAACGATCGTCGAGCTAATGGTGGTAGAGGAGGCAATCCAGTTCCTCCGCCACCGAAAGCTGAAAATGAAGGAGAGAATATATTTGTTGATCTTTTTCAGGAGGTTGAATACGCATCAGTCATTGTTCCACCAAGGGTTGATACAAATTTCAAAATTGACAGTTCGCTCTACCAGCTACTCAAGCTTGAGAGTTATTTTTGGAACTCCACCGATGATGACCCACATCAACACTTGAGAAACTTTTTAGGTGTGTGTCAGAGACATACTCAGAATATGACTTCTCCAGATGCGCTGCGACTTCGTATCTTCAAATATTTACTTGCTGGTGAAGCTAGGGAATTGTTCAAGAAGTTACCACATAATTCCATCCACACTTGGGCTGAGCTAGTGAAGTATTCATGAAGAAGTGGTTTCCTCCGAGAAAGAAAGATGAGCTTCTGGATAAAATTTTCAAATTCAAACAGCTCTAGGGAGAGCAACTTTATGAGGCTTGGGTGAGGTTCAACCTTTATTTGATGCAGTCTCCAAATCATGGTTTTCTAGAGATTATTCTTATGGAAAATTTCTACACTGGGATGGATCTGAAGACATAATCAGTAGCTAATAATGCAGTACGTGGATGCTTTATGGAAAATACCTTCACTCGTATCACCAACTTACTTGTTAAGCTGACAACACATAATCAAGCATGACATTCAGGTGGTTGTGATAGAGTAGCATATGGGGCTCCTTTACTGTATAACTTAGTGAATGAGAACCAAGAGAGAGATCAGACCATTGGTCAGCCGACTACCAATATTAGTTTGCTGACTAAGAGGGTTTCTGAATATGAGATGAAGAAAGTGAATGCAGTTGATGATATGCAGTCACTATAGAATATAATGTATCAGCCATATGATAGTTTATCTGCTGAGGGGCCATCGATACAGTTTGAATATACTAACTATGTGAATAACTCCTGAGGGGATATCAGAAGCAAGACTATCAGAACCAGGGGTTTGGTTATCAAAATCAGTATCAGAATCAGAATCAGAATCAGTGGAAACAACAAGGACAAGGTAATCAGTATGCACAAAATGACTATGGGGGTTCAAACTAAGGGAATTACAACAAAAATGCTAACTTCAGAAATCAGAGTTCCAATGCATATATTCCACCAAGGGGTCAACCGTCCAATTCACAACACTGGCAAATTGGTCCTTCAAATGATCATGGCAATTTTAGATTAGAGAGTATGATTGAGAAGGTATTAGCTAACCAACAGAGAACAAACAAGTCCATCAAAAGCTTCACTAAAGTAGTAGGTTCTCACACAACTTCTATTTAGAAGCTTGCGTCACAAATGAGAGATCTTTTGAGAGAGCAATATCTGAAGCATCGGAGTACACCTCATAGTGACACTATTTAGAATTCTAGGAACAATGGAGGTGATGTGTCCAATTACAATGCTATCACTACTTGGAGTGGGAAATTACTTCAAAGTGAGGCTGAGAAGGTTGTTGACTTAGAACCCATTGAGTTATAAGAAGAGGCACCATTTAATATGACAAGTGCTGAGAATGAGATACATATCCTGGACCCTATTGTTGTTGAAGTTGATGATGTTGTTTCAGAGAAACCAAAGGCTTTAGAGGTGACCTTAGAAAAGAGTAAGGCAAGGTGATAGGGGCTCTGAGACCATTGACACAACTGTTCAAATCTACACCTCCCTTTCCTCAAAGATTGGTGAAGAAAACTGAAGATGCAAAATGTCAGATATTCTATGATCAGTTGAAGTAGTTGTCGGTGAATATTCCATTCTTGGATTCCTTATAGGAAATACCAGGATTTTCCAAATATCTGAAGGAGTTGATCACGTAGAGCGGCCGATTAAGAATGACACAGTGAGTGTGAATCATTATGTGAGTTTGATTATTTCTTCCACAAAGGTCTAAAAGAAAGAAGATCTAGGGGCCTTTACTATTCCTTGCACTATCTACAAGCAATCAGGTTTGGGTATGCCGATGCCGACTAGTATGAG
This sequence comes from Anisodus tanguticus, assembly GCA_034509755.1. Classification (NCBI taxonomy): domain Eukaryota; kingdom Viridiplantae; phylum Streptophyta; class Magnoliopsida; order Solanales; family Solanaceae; genus Anisodus; species Anisodus tanguticus. The sequence continues at coordinate 30,957,883 of CM067558.1, forward strand.
ATTGAAGATGGCTAACAGATCAATTAAGAGGCCGGTGAGAGTAGTAGATGACGTACTTGTTCGCGTGGGTGAGTTTCTTCTTCCTGCAGATTTTGTGATACTTGACTGTGTAGTTGACAAAGATATTCTGATAATCTTGGGTCAACCTTTTCTTGCTACCGGAAGGGCACTCATTGATTCAGAGAAAAATAAGATCAAGTTTAGGGTCAATGATGAAGAAGTCACTTTTCAAGTGAGCAAGAGCATAAAGTTGCCGAGTAGTGATGAGAGTGTTTTTGTGATTGATGCAGTTGATGTGATCAAAGAAGCTGTGGAATTCAAAATGGAGGAAGAATGTCTCGGTGAGGCTCTAGCTGTAATTTTGGTTAACTTTGATGGTCATGATATGGAGGGGTATGCGGAGATTATGAATTCGTTGGTAGATTTGCGTTCATACAATTACCAGCCAAAGACATTTTCTCTTGATTTAGAGAATAAGGCGACTCCTCCGACAAAATCGTATATTATTGAAGCACCAACGTTGGAGCTGAAACAACTTCCTTCTCATTTGAGGTATGAGTTCTTGGGTCCGCATAACACTTTACCCATAATTCTTTCTTCTTTGTTGACTGAAGAGCAGGTGATGATGGTTTTAGATATGCTTATAAAATAGAGGCGAGCTATTGGTTGGACCATAGCTGATATTTAGGAGATTTACTCCGAAATTTGTGAACACAAGATCGAGCTTGAGGAAGATAGTACAACAAGTGTGAAGCACTAGAAAAGATTGAATCCACCTATGTAAGAGGTGGTGAAAAAGGAAATTATAAAGTGGTTAGATGCTAGAGTTGTCTACCTTATTATTGATAGTTTGTGGGTTAGTCTAGTTCAGTGCGTTCTAAAAAAAGGTGGCATCACTGTTGAGACCATTTTCATATGCCTTTTATTGATCAAATACTTGATCGGATAGCTGGACGATCATATTACTGCTTTATTAATGGGTACTCTAGCTACAATCAGATAAATATCACACTTGAGAATCAAGAAAATACTACATTCACCTGTCCCTATGGGACCTTTGCTTTCAGCTGGATGCCCTTTGGATTGTGCAATGCTTCGACCATATTTTAGAGGTGTATGATGTCTATATTCTCTAACATGGTGAAATACTTCTTGAAAGTTTTCATGGATGATTTCTTAGTCATGGGTGATTCATTTGATGATTGTATTGGCCATCTGGGTCAGGTGCTGAAGCGGTGCGAAGAGACTAATCTTGTCCTTAATTGGGAGATTGTGCTTGGCCATAAATTGAAAAATGTATTGAGGTTGATAAAGCCAAGATCGAGGTGAGTTCACAACTTTCTTGGACATGCTGCTTTCTACAAATGCTTTATAAAGGACTTTTCCAAAATTGCTAATCCGATATGCAAGCTTCTTGAAAAAGTGGCTAAATTCATTTTTGATGAGAAGTATCTGCAGGCGTTCAAAAAATTGAAGGAACTACTCATTTCGGTTCCTATTATTACTTCACCAGGCTGGTCTTTGCCTTTTGAGTTGATGTGTGACACTAGCGGCTTTACAATTGGTAATGTGCTTGGTCAAAGGCACAGTAAGATCATGCACCCGATATATTATGCTAGCAAGACTCTTAATGCAGCTCAGATGAATTACACGATGACCGAGAAGGAACTTTTGGCTATCATCTATACTTTTGAGAAATTTCAAGCTTAGTTGTTGGGTTCGAAAGTGGTTATGTATACAGACCATGCTACGCTGAGGTATCTGATGGCTAAGAAAGAGGAAAACCCAAGGCTGATTCATTGGGTGTTATTGCTATAAGAGTTTGACTTTGAGGTGAAAGAACAGAAAGGGTATGAAAATCAGGTTGCTAATCATCTTTCACGGCTTGAAGAGGCTGGTGGTTCAAAGGAAGAGCTAGATATTACTGATGCTTTTCCTAATGAGAGGCTTTTGTCCTTGTCATGTGCCACGACTCCTTGGTATGGTGATATTGCTAATTTTCTGGTTATCGGTCTCATTCTTGAAGAGCTTGAAAACTATCAGAAGAAGAAATTCTTAAAACACTGTCGCCAGTACCACTGGGATGAGCCGTATTTGTTCTGAACTTATGCTAATAATATGATTCGGAGATGTATTTATGAAGATGAGGTGATGTCTATTCTAAAGGCATGCCATGACTCTTTGGTTGGGGGTCATCATAGTGGAAACATGATAGTTTCTAAAGTTCTTAAATGTCGGTATTACTGGTTGACCATGTATCGTGATGCTATTATGATGGCTAGGTCATGTGACCAGTGCCAATGACAGGGAAGCAATGCGAGAAAGCATGATATGCCTCTAAATTTTTGTTACGAAGGTGGAATTTTTTTATGTATGGGGGATCAACTTCATGGGTCCTTTTGTGAGCCCCTGTGGAATGAAATATATCCTGGTTACTGTTGATTATGTCTCAAAATAGGTAGAAGCAATGGATTTACCCAACAATGAAGCCAAGAGTGTGACGGAGTTCTTGAAGAAGAATATTTTCACCTATTTTGGCACACTAAGGGCAATCATCAGTGATGGGGGTTCACATTTTTGTAATAGAGCATTTGTTGGATTGCTAGAGAAGTATGGGGTTAAGCACCGAGTGTCCACTCCGTATCATCCTCAAATGAGTGGCCAGGTTGAAGTTTCAAATCGAAATTTAAATCGTGACTGGACTCAATCCTTATTGCTGATTTGGATTTCCTCCCTTGAATTGGTATTAGAATCCTTCTCTATTCGACGAGCATTCAACTAGTTTAGATATTATCGATTGGAATTTATGTAAATATTCCTCGTCTTAGCGCACTTTTGGTATCGTCGTTTGCAGACGTCATAACGTAGATCTTCATCTCTGAAAGTTTAAATGCCACTCTTTTACTTATACCTTTATCCTTTAATGGTATTCTTATTACCTGAAAGTCTCACGTCAACTCCTTTACCGCCGTCCTTACTATTTCTAGTTTTCCCCTAATCTATTTTGGTGAGATATATTCATCAACTTTATAAAGTTATCATAACGCTTTAACTTGTGTCCACCAGACATTCATTTACCATTATTGTCGCTTCTCTATTAATCATACTTTCATCGCAAATTATTTCCAGTACTGTCGAGAATCCTGTCATATTTCCTGATGAAGAAAGTATATTGCTTGCCTTTAATTAACAAATTCATCCCATTTCACGGTCTTCCTAAGTGGTTTAACCCTTATAAAGGGAGTGGGGTTACCAATTTACGTATAACCTTTCACATCATTTTCTTCCTTCAATTGTCTTCTGAACAAAGCTTCATGTAACTTATTCAGTTGTGTTGCTTTTATAGGGAAATGAGGTTTGTGATTTCCCTTTGGAATAAAGAATATTAGAAGCATAACCATAGCACTTTTGGACCCCACCTTGTTGATTTTTTTGATGTGTAATTGAGTGATGTTTTCGTTGATGAGTAATTGAGTGCTCAGGAGTCTTAATCTCTTCGTTGAGATGACATGCTTTATTTGAAACACACTCTGTGTGTGTGTGTGTGTGTGTGTGTATATATATATATATATATAGTTACATCTCATAGTTTCGCATTTCGTCGCGTCGTCGGTTGATATATAAGTCCCGAAAAGAGGTACGACCTTATGAAAGTTTCGGAGTATATGGAAGCTAAATGGATCAAATAAAAAGTGTTTCGATGAAATGGGAGACTGGGTAATTTGATGGGACAGTTAATAGACCGTCAAAGGGATTGACAGACTGTCAAACTGCCAAGGGGAGCTGTCAAAAGGCCAGAAAATTTCTTATGTCAGGTGGCAGATCGACTGTAAGGATTGACGGACCATCGATTCCACCATCAAAGTACGGCGGTGGAATTTTTTTGACGGGTTAAATAGGGGTCAGGTCGATTTAGACCTCAATTTCACCCTAAATCAGATACTAACACTCCCAAAATCCTCTCTAGTAATTTCCAAACATTCAAGACCAATTCCAAAGCATATTACATTAGATTAACGTCACTAATTCTGTGATTTCCGTAGAAATCATCATCCCCGTATTAAGGCGATTTGCGAAAACTATAGGTGAAGTGTAACTTGCTGTTTTCAAGGAGGTTTTGATGCGAAAATGTACGATCTAACCTCTTTTATCTATAATTATGGTTAATTGATGAGTTGGATTAAGTTGTGAAAGGATTTTTCGTAATCGAAACCTGTAAACTTATGAAGTTAAGATATGTTGAGTTGTGGGCTATTTTGTTAGAATTGTAAGTTGATATATTGACTGTTGGTATTATAAACCTAAGGAGGTGTGTGTCGGACAATCGTGGGGCCAAATTACATGAATACCTCATTCGTTGAACAAGAATAAAAACCTTCTAAGTTAAGGTGATTGTTAGGATACCTAAGTAAATTTCCTTATTGAATATGGATTAGATATTGATATCGACCATTGTTTGTTATCGAGAATCGGTCGTGAAGAGTACGAGAGCTTATAAAGCAACGTATCAATTCGTGGATAAGGTATTTAAGGCTATCCCTTTCTTTTAAAGCATGAAATCCAATAATCTATCTCTTTCGAAAAGAAATGCCAAAAGTTCTGTCATATTATACCTTGAAGTCTCTTATCGAGAAGTATTCTTATTCTTAAAATCCTCATTGTTGGTACAGATCGTATCCAAAGTATTCGAATGGAAGCTTCTAAAATGTAGTCATCGAGTCAACCAAAGAGTCGTCCTAAGAAGAAAGTCAAGAAGTTTATGAGTTTCAAAAAGGGCAGTGAGCTGTTGTTACTATAATATGTTGTCCACACATCGATTTTCATTGGTATTGATATGTGTTCATTGGCATTAATATCATACATATAATCAGGACTGTATAAAGGATTGGGTTGTGTGTTCCGCAATATATACATATAGAGGATCGGGTTGCACGTTCCGCAACATATACATATATAGGATCAGGTTGCACGTTCCGTAACATATATATACATGATGGATCGAGTTGCACATTTCGTAACATATACGTATGATGGATCAGGTTGCGCGTTCTACAACACATATATGAGTTGGTGTGTATATCGCATATGCATACACATACCCAAGGTTAATGACACGTCATACCTCACACTATAAGACGAGGATGGTTTATACAATAAAGACTTACCCAGATAGGTTGTATTAAGTTTCATAGTTTCATTGTTCGCCTATGTGACTCAAGTTGCTTATGCTTTCCCTTACAACTATTCTCTTCATATTGGTTATATGCTTTTCCTTACAACTTTAAGATTCATATTGGTACTCATGCTTTACATACTTGATACATTATTTTGTACTAATGTCCCTTTTGCTGGGGGCGATGTATGCTCATGCTGCAGGTTTTGATAGGAACTCTGCTAGGCCACCTCAGTAGGAGCTATTGAGTCCAGCATCAGTAAGTGAGCTTCGTCTTCTTAGAGCTTTTTGGTTATATATGTATGTAGTATTTTGCAGAGTTATGTACAGTATAGGTAGGTTGGAGCCCTGTCCCGACCATATGTCATTTCAGTTACTTGTAGAAGCTCACCGACTTATTTTGATATGTACAGTGTGACGTATATCCTTGTCATCTAAGTTGTCTTTTGTCAAACCATGATGTGACCTTGTCTGTCTCATTGTATATATATGTTGGGTTAGTCCATTTTTATCAGAGTTGTTGTTATGATATATTAGAGTATGGCTTTGTCAGCCGAGCCAGAAGTTTTATTTGTATATAAGACTGGTCATCAGAGTGGTACGCTCGGGCAGTAGGGCACCGGTAGCCAACCACACCCCCTAGTTTGGGGTGTGACAAACTTGGTATCAGAGCAGGTCAGTCCTAAAGAGTCTATGAGTTGTGTCTAGTAGTGTCTTGTTTATTGGTGTGTTGTGCATCACATTTATAGACATGAGGTTGTCGGGCATTTAGGAATGGTTATTGTTCTTTCACTTTCTAGATCGTGTTGTGGAGTTGAGTTATATGCATATGAGTCTAATTCATGCTCTAATTTTTTTTTCAGTAGTCATGCCAGTTATTACAAGAGCTACTACTAGTACTCGAGCCGGTGTTGACAAGGGTGAAGGTACCAATAATGCCCCACCTGGCCAAGTCGATAGAGTTGAAGCTCAGGGAGAGTCTCGCTCCTACGTATCACCAGTTCCACTCCCTCAGGAGGGGACTAGAGTAGGTGCAGTACCTCCAACTCCTCAGGACATAGTTCCTCTAGTTCCACAGAATATGGTCCCTCCAGTTCCTCCACCTGAATCTTCTGAACAAGGAGTGGACAATGTTGTGCAGTTATTGACTCAGATAGTAGCTAACCAGCAGTGTCAGATAAGGACTTCTATAAGTGACATGTATTTTAATGGTGTTGGAAGTTCTAGGACTCGAGAATTTCTCATGTTAAGTCCTTCAACATTCACTGGGATAGATCCAAATGCAAACCCCCAAGACTTTATTGATCAGATATTGCGAGTGATGCATGTTTCAGAAATAGAGGCAGTAGAGTTGGCCTCTTTTAGGTTATGTGATATAGATGTTCTATGGTACGAGGCCTGGGAGAGGTCTCGAGGGCCAAATGCACCCCTAGTTGTATGGGAGGAGTTGAGCAATTCTTAAACCTCAAACAGAGGGGCAAGAGTGTAAGGGAATATAGTTTGCAGTTCGACTCGCCGGTTAGATATGCCCCAAATATCTTGGATACCATGACAACTAGGATCATCAATTTGTAGCAGGATTTGATCCGCACTTGATTGGAGAATATACTACAACTTCGTTGAACAGAGATATGGATATTTCTAGAATCCAAGCATATGCTCAAGGTGTTGAAGACCTCAAGTGATAGCACTGAGATGATAGGAGTGCAGAGAGAGAACTAGCCAAAAGAGCTAGGTCAGTTGGGTCATTCGGAGAAGTATCGGGTAGCTCCAAGAAACAATTTCCTAGACTTCCACCTCAGTTTGCCAATAATGCTCCATCTCAGTTCCAAAGGCCTATATATGACACGCGTACTCAGGTTTGGCCAGGACAGAGTTTGAGAGCTCCAAGTTTTCAAGAGCAAAGGAGTTCGGGGCCAGATGAGACCACCAATGCCACATATGAAGTGGCTACACCTGTCGGTGAGATGATTGTAGCAAGACAAATTTATAGAAATTGTACTGTAACAGTATACAATCGCCATATCTTGGCTAATTTAGTCGAGTTACCTATGGTAGAGTTTGATGTTATTATGGGCATGGATTGATTGACTTCTTGCTATACAAATGTTGATTGTCAGATAAAGATTGTCAAGTTCAATTTTCCAGGTGAACTGACCCTTCAATTGAAAGGCAATTCAGCTACGCCTAAGGGCAGGTTTATTTTCTATTTGAAGGCAAGAAATATGATCTCTAAAGGTTATATTTATCATTGGTTCGGGTCAGAAACGCATATATAGAACCCCCAACCCTTCAATCTATTCCACTAGTCAATGAGTTTCCTGATGTATTTTCCGAATGAGCTTCCAGGCATTCCTCCAGAGCAGGAGATCGAGTTCACTATTAATGTACTTCCAGCTATGCAGCTGATATCTATCTCTCCTTATCGAATGGCTCCAGCCGAGCTGAGGGAGTTGAAAGACCAGTTAAAAGATTTACTAGAAAAAGGTTTCATTAGACCTAGTACTTCACCATAGGGCGCGCTAGTACTGTTTGTTCGTAAGAAAGATCATTCCCTAAGGATGTGTATTGGCTATAGGCAAATGAATAAGGTCACTGTCAAGAATAAGTACCCCCTTACGAGGATCGACGAGTTATTTGGTCAATTACAAGGTGCTAAGTATTTCTCAAAGATTGACTTAAGGTCGGGATACAATCAATTAAGAGTAAAGGAGAAAGATATTTCAAAGACTGCCTTTCGGACTAGGTATGGCCATTTTGAGTTTCGAGTGATGTCATTTGGACACACTAATGCGTCAACAGCCTTTATGGACCTAATAAATCAAGTTTTGAAGTCATTCTTGGATATATTAGTGATCGTGTTTATCGATGATATTTTGGTATACTCACAGACTGAGGTAGATCATGCAAATCATCACCAAACGGAGTTACAGACACTCCAAGACCGTAAGTTGTACACCAAATTTTCTAAATGCGAGTTTTGGTTAAACTCTATTGCCTTGTTGGGCCATATTATCTCCTCAAAAAGTATTAAGGTGGACATTCAAAAGATTGAGGCCATAAGGAATGGGCTGAGGCCTACGACTCATACCAAAGTACATAGCTTTTTGGGTCTAGCAGGGTATTATTGGAGATTCGTGGAAGGTTTTTCTTCTATATCTACACCTATGACTAAGCTCACTCATAAGGTAGTTAGGTTTTAGTAGACGGATGTGTGTGAGCGCAGCTTTCAAGAATTGAAAGACAGGTTGACATCAGCACCTATGTTAGATCTTCCCAAAGGTGCCGAGGGGTATGTGGTCTATTGTGATTCCTTTAGAGTCGGCCTAGGGTGTGTTATGATGCAATATGTAAAGGTTATAGCATACACTTTAATACAATTAAGGAAGCACTAGGTAAATTATCAGACTCATGACCTCGAGTTGGCAACTGTAGTATTTGCCCTGAAGATGTGGCGTCATTATTTATGCAGAGTTCACGTTTACATATTCACATACCATACAAGTCTACAGTATATATTTCGTTAGAAGAAGTTCAAATTAAGTCAAAGAAGGTGGTTGGAGTTATTAAAGGACTATGACGTAGACATTTTGTACCGTCCTGGAAAGGCAAATATCGTAGATGATGCCTTAAGTCGTAAGTCTATGAGGAGTTTAGATGCTGTTGAATCTAACAAGCTGGAAATGAACAAAGAACTATGTCGCTTAGCCAGTTTAAATATACGATTTTTAGATATAGACGACGGAAGAGCGGTGGTGTAGACTACCGCAGAATCGTCTTTAATAGCTTAGGTGAAGGTAAGACAGTTTAAGGACCCCGCATTGGTCCGAATGAAGAAAGGAATTCCTCTACAGAAGAAGCTGGTATTGGAACTTATGGGAGACGAGGTCCTTAGATATCAGGGTCGACTATGTGTATCAAATGTTGGAGGACTCTGAGAGCAAATTATGGTAGAAATCCACCTGTCCAGATATTCCATTCATCCGGGATTGACAAAGAAGTATCATGACCTTCGACATGTTTATTGGTGGAATGACATGAAGAAAGACATCGCGACATTTGTAGCTCAATGTCCAAATTATCAGCAAGTTAAGATCGAGCATCAGAATCCTGGAGGTTTGTTACAGAACATTTTAATCCATACTTGGAAGTGGAAAATGATTAATATGGATTTCATTACCGGTTTACCCCATTCTTATCAGAAGTTTGATTCCATTTGGTTTATTATCGACAAGCTTATGAAGTTAGCCCATTTCCTACCAGTTCACACCACTTTATTGGTGGAGGATTATGCCAAGCTATATATTAAGGAAATAGTTCGATTGTATTGCATTCTGGTCTCCATCATATCCGATAGAGGTGCTCAATTTATGGCTCACTTCTAGAAGTCACTTCAGAAAGGTTTAGGAACCCAGGTAAACCTCAACACAGCTTTTCACCCATTGACTGACGGTCAAGCTGAGCACATGATCCAGATGCTCGAGGATATATTATGAGCTTGTGTATTGGATTTCAAAGGTAGCTGGGACAATCATTTACCCCTTATCGAGTTCTCTTACAATAACAACTATCATTTCAGTATCAAGATAGCCCTGTATGAGGCGTTGTATAGGCAAAAGTGTAGGTCCCCAATTGGCTGGTTTGAAATGGGAGAAGCCGAGTTAATAGGCCCTAATTTAGTTTAGTAGACAGTAGATAAGGTGAAGTTGATTCAAGAATGCTTATTGACTTCCCAGAGTCGATATAAATCATATTCAAATGTTAGACGCCGCGACTTAGAATTCGCAATTGGCGATTGGGTATTTTTAAAGGTCTCTCCTATGAAAGGGGTTATGAGGTTTGGCAAGAAAATAAAACTTAGCCCCAGATACATTGGATGATATAATATCATCTATAGGATAGGTCGAGTGGCTTATGAGATTAAGTTACCCTTAGAGTTGGAAGCAGTTCACTATTCCATGTGTCGATGTTGCGCAAATGCGTAGGAGATCCCTCCCGTATTACTCCCGTAGAGGATGTACAAATCACCGAGAATCTAACTTATGAAGAGACTCCAGTAGCTATTCTAGATCGCCAAGTTTGAAAGTTGAGAACTAAAGAAGTTGCCTCTGTTAAAGTGCTACGAAGGAATAATAATACAAAAGAGATGACTTGGGAGGCTGAACAAGATATGAAATCCAAATATACCTACCTATTTCAGTCTTCAGGTTTATACCTATATTCGTGCAATACGATTTTCTCATCCCTATTCTGTTCAATAGTTCTAAATCCTATGTCTTATTTAGGTATTAATGTTGAGGCAGATGTGATAGGTGCAGCTCGAAATACAACAGCGGACAGTTAAGGTGAATTATGGCTAACCCTCTTGATTTTGATATATACAGACGGTCGTGTGAGGCCTAATTGATATTATTTTGTTAATATGTTTCCCTACGTGGCATTGAATATATATATTTAGGCTATTTTAACAGGTTTTGGATAGTCATGTTTACAAAGGAAACTCTGCCAAAAATTTTAGAACCCTCGATAGCTAATGATATCTTTAACATTCGCGGATGAATATTCCTAAAGGGGGAAGGATGTTACACCTCGTAGTTTCGCATTCCATCACGTCATCGGTTGATACATAAGTCCCGGGAAGAGGTACGACCTTACGAAAGGATAACACAGGTTTATAACTAGTTTACGGAAGTTTGGAGTATATGGATGCTAAACAGATCAAAGAAAATGTGTTTTGACAAAATCAGGGACTGGGTAATTTGATGGGACAGTTGACGGACTATCAAATGGATTGATGGACCGTCAAACTGTCAAGGGGAGCCATCAAAAGGCCTGAGAATTTCTGATCTCAGGTGGCAGATCGACGGTCAAGATTGATGGACCATTGATCCCACCGTCAATGTATGGCGGTGGAATTTTTTTGACGGGTTAAATACGGGTCAAGTCGATTTAGACCTCATTTTTCACCCTAAATCAGATCCTAACACTCCCAAAATCCTCTTTAGTAATTTCCAAACATCCCAAGATCAATTCCAAAGAATATTACGTTAGATTAACATCACTAATTCTGTGATATCCATAGAAATCAACATTCCCGTATTAAGGCGATTTGCGGAAACTCTAGGTATGGTGTAACTTGCTATTTTCAAGGGGTTTTTGATGCAAAAAGGTAATATATAACCTCCTTTATCTATAATTATGGTTATTTGATGAGTTGGAGTAAGTTGTGAAAGAATTTTCATAACCGAAACCTATAAACTTATGAAGTTAAGATATGTTGAGTTATGGGTTGTTTTGTTGAAATTGTAAGTTGATATTGGTTGATATATTGATTGTTGGTATTGTAAACTTAAGAGGGTGTGTGTCGGAGAATTGTGGTCCAAATTACGTGAATATCCCATTCGTTGAACAAGACTAAGAACCTTCTAAGTTAAGGTGATTGTTAGGATACCTAAGTGAAGTTCCTTATTGAATATGGATTAGATGTTGATATTGACCCTTGTTTGTTATAGATAATCAGTCGTGAAAAGTACGAGAGCTTATAGCACAATGTATCGCTTCATGGATAAGGTATGTAAGGCTATCCCTTTCATTCAAAGCATGAAATCCAAGAAGTTATCGCTTTCGAAAAGAAATGCCAAAAGCTTTGTCCTATTGTACCTTGAAATTTCTTATCGAGAAGTATTCATTGAGTATTCTTATTCTTAAAATCCTCATTGTTGGTTATTGATCGTATCCTAAGTCTTCAAAGGGAAGCTTCTAAAATGTAGTCGTCGAGTCGACCAAAGAGTCGTCCAAAGAATAAAGTCTAGAAGTTTATGAGTTTCAAAAAGGGTCGGTGAGCCATTGTTACTATAATTTGTTGTCCACACCCCGATTTTCATTGGTATTGACATGTGTTCATTGGCATTAATATCATGCATATAATCAGGACTGTATAGAGGATTGGATTGTCAGTTCTGCAACATATACATATAGAGGATCGGGTTGCACATTCCGCAATATATACATATAGAGGATCGGGCCCTATCATGACCATATGTCAATCTAGTTACTCGTAGTGGCTCACAGACTTGTTTTGATATGTACAGTGTGACGTATAGCCTTGTCGGCTAAGTTGTCTTTTGTCAGACCATGTTGTGACCTTGTCGGTCTCATTGTATATATATGTTGGGTTAGTTCCTTTTTATCAGAGTTGTTGTGATATATTCCAGTACGGCCTTGTCGGCCGGAAGTTCTATTTATATAGAAGACTGATCATGCTCGGGCCAGCAAGGCACCGGGTGCCGGCCACACCTCCCAGTTTGGGGTGTGACATATATATATATAGTTTATGTCAAAAAATGTTGAATTCGGTTGAATTCGTTGTTTATGTGCTCTGTTCACCAGTATTTCTCATATATCCTGATTTATGCCAAAACATCGACCTGCTAATAAATATTTTTTTCTTTTTTTCCATGTATGGGCGTCTCAAATTACTCGTATAAAGATAATAAACATTTCTTCTAGCTCAACTCTAAAAACTTACTCATGAGTCATGAAGTAAGAATTGCTCAAAATCATATATATATATAAGGGGACAACGATTCATTCCTCAATCAATATGAAAAACTCTAATACATCTCTCGCATATCAATGACTGGATATATAGAGCGTTGAAAACATTACATAAGAGGATCCGATATTGATATTGTTGGGTTTTAAGCTTCAAAGTTAAATTGAATAGTGAATTGGGAAATTGATGGAAATAAAATGGAGAGAAAATGATATTTGAACAAAAGTTCAATTGTGCATATAGACTTTGTCCCACACTGGTGAGGGAAACCAATATTAATGTGCTTATAAAGAGAAGCACGTTTTCTATCTCTTAAAGAGTTGAGAAGAGGATCTCCACTTGTGCCATCATCGTCGCTCGACTCGGCTTCAAATTTGATCAAATGATTTGATTGATAAATTTTTTGGACCAAATTTATTTCCTTTTCTATTACTTAATTTTTTCTTTCCTAATATTAATTACGTGAAATATTTAAATTAACATTCGCGGAATTATTTCAAGAGGTCATGTTCAAAACGAACAGACACTGCCTTTGCGAACATGTATTTTCGCAACTCTTTAGGCTCAGCTGGTTGGCTATAAATTTCAGAGGCTTTGCCTCATTTTCACTACACAAAAAATTGTGAACTTCTGAAATTCTTATTCTCTTCATCTTCAGTGCATCAGTTTAAAACAAAACTATAAGTATCCACATAGATTTGACCAAGTAAAACTTACTTCCTCTTATGATTTCAAACACAACTGTAAGTGTCCACATAGATTTGACCAAGTAAAACATACTTCCTCTCATGGTTTAAAATAGGGTTGTCCAGTGGGCCAGGTTGGCCCGATCCCGACCCGACCCATCCCGCTACAGGCCTCGCACTACCCCGATCCCCCATAAAAACAACTTGTCAGTGTCGGGGTTAAAACTCAGGATGGGGCCTGGGATCGACCCGCCCGTCCCGATCCCGACCCGCCCCAACCCGACCCCGTCCCGCCCGGCTAGCCCCCCTCCCCCTTTGCAAAAATAATCGTTGCAACAACTGCCAAATTTTGATTTTGGCCATTGTGCAACGGCTATAATGGTCATCCCCCCTCCTACCCCCTTAATATTTATTTTAACCTCTAAGTTAATATATTTACACTTTAACCTTATTTCTGAACTATAAATACCTCATTTTTTCTCACAAATCTTCCTACAATCTCTCTAATCTTTCAATTTATCTCTCTCCAATTCTACATTGCCTACTAAATATTATATTTTTTTGCTCATTTATATCAAAATTTAAAAATTGGGAGTGAAGCTGGCAACTAGCTTGAGGATCATCCATCAGGCAAAGTTTCAATTTTCAACCTCGATTACAAGTCGGCGTTTGGTACCTTCGGTCCTTCTTTAAATTATTATTGTTACTTAATTTTAATTATCACACTTTATTTCATTTACTTTAATTATTTATTTGCATAATTATAATGGAACGCTTTGGACGTATGATTAAGGGTAAAGGTAAGGGTGCTTCTTCTAGTAGGGATAAAAAGGGTAAGGGTACTTCTTCTAGTAATTTGATTCCCAGTCCCGATGATTTCATTAATTTCACTCATATAGATGAAACTGCTTTTTTTAATGATATATCATTAGATGATGATGTAGATGAACCAAACTTTAATTTATATGATAATCTAGATGATACACCCACTAGTGCACCTCAACCTCAGGCTCAGACTGAGTCTCAGCCTCAAACTGAAACTGGAATGTCTCATATTCCCCCTAGTATGAGTCGAGGCCCCACACAATGAAAATTAAAATCAGCTGCATGAGATTTTTTTTTATAGGGACCAAGAGAATCAACTAGCTAGATGTAAAATTTGTAAAAATGTTTATAAATTTAAAATCGAAAAAGGTCAAGGTGGGACGGGAGGTTTATTGAGACATGTACAAGGCGAGCACACAGCTAGGCGGAATCAATACCAAGCTAAAAAATCGGGTGTGCCAATGTCATCTGAGTCGGGACAGGTTCACATAGTGTCTCCGATCAAGTACAGGGTCAAATTAACCCGACGAGGGGGGGGAATTTTTATCCTAAATATGATCAAAATAAAGATAGGGAAAATATGGCAAAATTAGTTGCAGTGGAGGATTTTCCTTTTTTATTTCCTTCTCTCCTGGTTTTATTCATTACATTCAAGAAACATATAATCATGTTTTTAATGGTTTTCCTAGATCAAATGTTAGAATGAATGTTTTTAAATTTGCAAGTGAATATCAACAATATTTACGTTATGCATTGTGTCATTTTAATGGCAAAGTGGCAATC
Source organism: Anisodus tanguticus (assembly GCA_034509755.1). Classification (NCBI taxonomy): domain Eukaryota; kingdom Viridiplantae; phylum Streptophyta; class Magnoliopsida; order Solanales; family Solanaceae; genus Anisodus; species Anisodus tanguticus. The sequence continues at coordinate 30,972,905 of CM067558.1, forward strand.
ACTTCTGACATAGGCCGTAAACTAACGGTAACATGTCATTGGATAGGTCAAAATTGGCCTATACAAAAACATATGTTATTATTATGGAATAATTGATAAAATTATGACTATTACATTAGATAATGCAACTTCTAATGATTATGCTATAAGACTTAAAAGTTCGATTAACTCCATGTTTTCCTGATTATTTTCATATAAGATGTTTATAAATTACGCTCCATCTATTAAAAAATATTTTTTTCATATTCCCACTATTTATATTGTTTGTGTTGTATTAAATCCGACTATTAAAGTAGACGGTTGTAAAACACTTGTAGAAACGATTTATGATTGTATAGAAGTACTTCCAACTGACCCAACTGAAGAACCAACTAAAGAAGAAGTTACGTCTAGCATGCACAATGAATGCAGACAAGTATATATGTATTACCAACAACAAAGTGCAAATAATCAACCGGCTTTTGTACCATCTTCTACTACTTCGCTGCAACCTTATAAAAAATATGTGGTTTCTGTTTCTAGTATTCAAGGCCTTGGAAATAAAATGTTTAGTGGTTCAACTTCTTCACAAGTTAGCGAATTTGATGTTTATGTTTTACTGGGTGTTGTACCGTACAATTAATTGTCAATCATGAAGGACATGAAGACTTGCTGAAATACTGGAGGCAGAATGAGAATACATTTCCGACACTAGCAAGATGGCCCGAGATGTGTTGAACATTCAAGTGTCATCAACAGTGTTTGAAAGCGCTTTTTCTGCTGGAAGATTTCAAATAGGAGAGCACAGGCATTCATTGGCGGGAGACACATTGGAGATTGCAGTTCTATTCAGAGATTAGATTCGGATGGAGCGTAGAAGGTGCGGTCAACCGGAGATCAACGAAGAAGAAGACTACAACTACAACGAAATCTTGTCCGAGGGAACAGGAAGCGGCGTCGAACAATTTGACCAACAAATTCCAATTCCAACCGAAGATCTTCAAGACATTGTGAGGAAATTAGAAAAAGTATGGTTAGCTATGTAATTTTTTTAATTTTAATTTTACTATCTGATTTTCAGCTTTTGAACAACACCACAAAGTTGCAATTTTGAAATTGTATTACAAAAAAATCATATTTCTATTAAATTAATATAAGAGGCACAAAAACAGTCTTGGATATTTTTATTACACTATCTTGTTCAATTATTGAAGTGTTTATATATATATATATATATATATATATTATATTTTAAAATTAAGTGGCAAAAAAAAACTCAAATCCCGATTCCGACCCGACCAATCCCGTCCCCCCAAATCCCGGCCCCTCTTCCGGCGTTATGTGGGACGGGACGAGACCTCTTCCCGTACCGCCTATTCCGGCCCGCTAATCCCGCCGGAGCCCGCGTCCCGACCCTCCCCCGTCCCGCCGAGACCCGCCCCGCCCCGTTGGACACCCCTAGTTTAAAATAAGAGCGTAACACACCAGTAGGACCACTAAAATTAACAATCCTAAGTGGTTGACTACAATATGCACCGTAAATTGGTAAAATTAATGGTACTTCATTGACTCCTTCTAGTGCACAACTAATTTTTGGCATAATGTAACTGTTTTTTTCTCCGAAGTCTTTGGGCATCCAAAATTATTATTGCTTTAATTTCCTCATTTCAATGGTGACGATCTTGTGCTATTTAACTTGTTAGAATTTTAGAAATAGTTGATCTTGATTTTTTGTACTTTGTTCTAATATAGGTACATTCCCTGAAATCTTAAGTCACCTAATTCACATGGTGAAGAGAATTATATATCTCACTTTGGTTAGAATGTTGGCAAAGGAAAAAAAATAATCCCAATAACACGATTGGTTTAGTGGTAAAAGTGTAACATCTTGTGTGAGTTTAACGCATATAATGAGTTCGAATTTTGCCGCACACGAAAATTTAATATTTAAATGAAGATGAATAAAGAAATGAACGCATTATCCATTTCAAACTGTGCGCTCAGAAATATCTCGATGCATGACCGTGGACTTGAGTAAATCAAGTCGCAAGTTGTGTGGTCCACCTTAACTATTCACTGTTAACTAGTGGCTAAGCCACCTCAACTATTTGCTAGGTTTAATTTAGCAATCCATTAATTACCTCAAACAAAGTGTTAACAAGAAGATTAACTATAAGTGGGGTGTAATTATAACTTTTACATTTTGGACTTAGCAAAATCATTAATTTAAAGACACTTTTTAATCTTGATCGACACGCCTGAAAATGTATCTGATGATATGTAAGATACTACAAAAAAAAAACTCTCTTCATATTATGTACAACATCTTTTAAGATTTTTGATATATTTTTTAAGAATTACATTTCGTAATTTTAATCATAAGAAAATTCGTTTAAAGATATGAATATGAAAGTCAGTCTGTCGGAACGATTAATATTTGAGATCAAATACAATTTGATAAGTACTTTTTCACTTCTTAACTAGAGAATTTGGGCTGGAGCCCTAATATGAAGTCGTTTTTGGTAAGGATTACCTCAATGTGGTTTGAGATCGTAGCTCTTACTACGGTGTTCAGTTTATTTGTTGTGACTTTCCGTCACAAATTCAGATTAATCAAGTCCCAAATAAAATGGGTATTAGATACTAGGTAATTATTTTTGTTTTTAAAAAAAGATGGAACAATAAGGAGATATAAATGTGGTTGAGGCCCACTTGAACATTAAAGAGAGGGTAAATACAAAAAGTAAATGCATAGTAGAGGACTAGAGGGTTGTGGAGAAATATGTAAAGTAGTGCTTGATGTTGTTATCAACCCGCAAAATGCCTACAATATAGGTTCCCCCAACCCCCACTTAAAGTAGAGACGTTTAGGACTTTAGGGTTTTGAGCACGACACACCCTAAAATCGTTATATGTGTAGCTATTTTATGGATATATATTTCTTATGGTTCTTAAAATTAAATATGGGGTGATACCATTCATTTTAAATCGAAATTGTAATTTTTTTAAAATAAAGCTGAAAATATATAATCATTTGGAGTCGTCATTTTGAGATTAAAGGCTTATATAATGAAGGAAAAAGAACGTCTATGCCCCTTCAAATCAAAGTAATTACCCGCTCATATTCCCATTACTTTCGTACCCCCAGAAAAAATTAAAATTATTTACCTGAGATGCTCCCAAATTATGATACCAACATGGTATATAAATATACTGAGATGGTATATTAGAAGGCTGCTCCAGTCCTTCTTTTAGTCCTCTGTGATACTATCATTTTATATAAATATACTGAGATGGTATTATGAAGGATCATGTTCATTTATTAAAAAAGACAGACTTTTTTCGAAACAAACCTCTATGATACAATCATCTTATATACATATATTGTGAGGGTATCATATATGACTGTTTTAGTCATTCAATAACACACTTCTCAGTCCTCCATGATACCATCATTGTATATAAATATACTGAAATGGAATCATGAAGAACTGATTCAGTCCTTTTCTTAGTCCTTCATGACCATCATGATATATAAGTATACTGTGATGGTATCATGGATGAAGAATTTTGAAACAAAGGATACTCGGGTAATTAATTTCAAGCGGTTGGATAAGAAGCTAAATTAGTTTGGGGGACATGGGACGGATAATTATTTTGTTTTTAAGGGATATTTGATGTTGTTTCCCCAAAAAATGGTACGAAATTATAGATTACATAGATGTTTGTATAATTTTACTCGTACAACATTCTATTGAATCCAAAGCATTAATAAGGTGCAGGTGCAGATGTTGTTGCAATCTTTAATTGACTTTCTTGATGTATGTGGTTGTCGCATTTCCATACACATTCACAGTATGAAGAACCATCACTATGTATCATACACGTTGATGTATCAATACGACGGCATGTTACTTGAATGCATAGTGGCATACATCGATTAGATTTAATAGGGGTGCAAATGTTAATACCAATTACTCCAACTCATTGTTTTCTGTATACCACTGGATCAGTTCTCTTGTCTGCATTCACAAAAAATAAAATAAAATAAGAAGTAAAAAAAGTTAATAATTATAATATTGTAAAACATATGTATAAAAGAGTTAATTGGGACCCGATGCGATAGCAACAAAGAGAACAAACAGTGAAGCAAGAAACGTTATCATTTGCAAGTAGTGTTTTTTTAATTAAATGCCACTAAGTAAGACTTAGTGGGGTTCTTTTATTAAAATAAAACTAAATATCTACAAGTCTAAAAATCAAAGTCGACAGAAACTAAAAGCAACAATAGTGCAACTAAAGCGTGTTTGGATTGAATTTTAAAAATAGCTTATAAGCTAAAAGTCAAAAGTCATAAGTTATTAATATCTAACTTTTGGTTTTTGAATTATTTTTATCTTTTCATACCTAAAAGTAAATACTTTTAAGCACTTTTCTCATTGACAAACACCACAAAAACTTAAAAAGTGCTTAAAAGCCAATAACCACTTAAAATAAAAATAAGCCAATCCAAACTAAAAGTGGCCAGTGGGCCGGGTCGGGGCGGAACGGGATAGGCGAGACGGGGCGGGGGTCGGGATCGGGTCTTGACGGGACGGGAAGAGGTCCCGTCCAGTCCCACATCCCGCCGGAACAGGGGACAAAATTTGGTGGGGACGGGACGGGACGGGTCGAGTTGGGTAGGGGGATTTTAAATTTTTTTAGACACTTAATTTTATAAAATATATATATTTAAACACTTAAATAATTGAACAAGATAGTGAATAAAAATATCCCAAGGTTGTTTTTGTGCCTCTTATATTATTTAATAGAAATATGATTTATTTTGTAATACAATTTCAAAATTGCAACTTTGTTTCGTAGTTCAAAAGTTGCAAATCACATAGTAAAATTGCCATTAAAAATTACATACTCAACCATACTCTTTCTAATTTACTCACAATTTCTTGAGGATTTTCTGTAGGATTTGGAAGTTGTTGGTCAAATTGTTCGACATCGCTTCCTGCTCCCTCGGATAAGATTTCGTTATAGCTGTAGTCGTCTTTTTCGTTGATCTCTGGTTGACCGCACCTTCTACGCTCTGCTCTAATCCAATCTTTGAATAAAACTACAATCTCCAAGCTGTCTCCCGCCAATGAGTGTTTGTGCTCTCCTATTTGAAACCTTCCAGCTGAAAAAACACTTTCAGAAGCTGTTGATGACGCTTGAATACTCAACATATCTCTGGCCATCTTTGATAGTGTCGGAAATGTCTTTTCATTCTCCCTCCAGTATTTCAGCAAGTATTCACGTTCATCTTCATTGACAATTGATTCGTACGGTACAACACCCTGCAAAACATAAACATCAAACTCGCTAATTTGTGAAGAACTTGAACCACTATACATTTTACTTCTAAGGCCTTGAATACTAAAAGCAGAAACATGTCTTTTATTAGGTTGCAGTAAAGTAGAAGAAGATGGTACAGAAGCCGGTTGATTATTTGCACTTTGCTTATATATATATATATCGCATTTAGTGTGTATGCTAGACATAACTTCTTCTTTAGTTGGTTTGTTAGTTGGTTTTTCAGTTGGGTCTGTTGAAAGTAAGGTTGTCCAGTAGGCCCGACTCGACCCCGCCCCAGCCCCGTCCCGATCCCCCTAAAACAAATTACGGTGTCGGGATTCAAAACCGGGACGGGACCTGGGCTGGACCCGTCCCGCTTCGACCCGCCCCGATCCCGATTCCCCCTCCCCTTTGCAAAAATAGTTGTTGCAACAACGGCCAAATTTAGATTTTGGTCGATGTGCAACGTTCCAACGACCATTTTTTGCCCCCTACCCCTTTAATATTTATTTTTAACTCCAAAGTTAGTTATTTACACTTTAACCCAATTTCTCAACTATAAATACCTAATTTTCTCTTCATTTTATCTCACAAATCTTCCTACAATCTCTCAATATATCTCTCTACAAGTCTACATTGCCTACCAAATATTTTATTTTATTTGCTCATTTGTATAATTGTATCAAAGTTCAAAAATTGGGACTGAAGTTGGCAACTAGCTTGAGGATCATCCATCGAGCAAAATTTTTATTTTCAACCTCGATTACACGTCGACCTTACGTCGGCGTTTGGTACCTTTGTTCCTTCTTTAAATTATTATTTAATTATCGCACTTAATTTCATTATCTTTAATTACTTATTTGCGTAATTAAGATGAAAGGAATTAGACATATGATTAAGGGTAAGGGTAAAAGTGCTTCTTCTAGTAGGGGTAACAAGGGCAAAGGTACTTGTTCTAGTCATTCTATTCCTAGTCAGGATGATTTTATTGATTAAACTCATATAGATAAAACTGATTTTTTTAATGATATTTCATTAGATGATGAGATATATTCTGCAACTGAATCAAACTTTAATTTAGACAATAATCTAGATGACACACCCACTAGTGCACCTCAATCTCAATCTCAAACTGAGTTTCAGCCTCAAACTGAAACTGGAACGCCTCATATTCCCTCTAGTATGAGTCGAGGCCCCACACAACGAAAATTAAAATCAGCTGCATGAGATTTTTTGATAGGGACCAAGAGAATCAAGTAGTTAGATGTAAAATTTGTAAAAATGTTTATAAATTTAAAATCGGAAAATGTCAGGGTGGAATGGGAGGTTTATTGAGACATGTACAAGGCTTTCACAAAGCTAGGTGGGATGAATACGAGGCTACAAAGTCGGGTGCGCCAATGCGCTCTGAGTCAGGACAAGGTTCACATAGTGTCCTGGACCAAGTATTGGGTCAAATTAACCCGACGACCGGGAGAATTATAGGTCCTAAATACGATAAACACATAGATAGGGAATCAATAGCAAAATTAGTTACGGTCCTAAATATTATAAACACAAAGCTTGTTGTTTTGATCTATTCCAGTTTCCTGATCCTCCTTTGATTTAAATCCTTCATAGCCATTTGTACCTCTGTTCTTGTCACCTGATGTGCAACTACCTCCTGCAAAGTTGCATTTGGATCAGTATGAGGTATGTATTCTGCTAATTTATTCCACTCTGCGTCTCTGAGTTCTTGTATATCTTGCTGATTCACTTATGCTAACTTTGTGATCTCCTTTATGCCCAGCAGTGCATTATCATTCTGAGTAACCATTTCAGTATGTTCTTGGCTTTCCTTTCCTACACCCTTTGCATTTGTAGATGTTTTACCAAGGTTTTCCCCTTCTTCTACCCCTTCTTTGTAATCTGGTGGTTTATTTTTCACTTCCTCTGGTTGATCATCCCTCTGGTTATGTTTCTCTATACTATTGGCCTCTTTTGATTTCTACTTTTCTTCAGATTGTAAGGAGCCTCCAACTTGAGATGCACAAGGTGACAATCCTTGTTTCTCCAAGTTATGCTACAAATTTGGTACTCCCTCTCTAATATTGTGTTGTTTATTTCTCCTTCCTCTCTTTCTTCTATTGGCTGAGATGCTGAATTGCCTTCTCCAGTAGGGTCTACTTCTGTATTATCAGCAGTTTCTGACCCCTCCTTTTCCTCTACTCTGTCCCCCCCCCCCCCCCCCCCATTTATCTGTCTCCTTCGTTCCTTCTTTATCATGTTTATGTTTCTGTCCATAATCCTCAGCAACCTGGTTAAGGACTCTTCCAAACGACTTCTCCACCCACGGTTTTGCACTAACATGCTCTTCTACTCTAGTCTGCTGATCATGTCATCTGCGTCCTGGTCCTTTGTTTTGGCAATTGAATTATCATTATTTTTAGTCTTGTTTGCTGCTATATCCATCATTGAGTCTTGAGAACTATATACGATCCTCCTTGCTGACATTGTCACCACCTTCTAGTTAGAACATTAAACTTGTTTTGTGTCACTATTTGAGCAATTTTATCCATCACCTTTTGACCCTTTGGAGCTAACTCATTTTCCTTGTCCTCTACATGTGCTTTTTGATTTCTAGCATTCAATTGACAAAGGTTCCCTACTACTTTTCCATTTGACAACACTTTAGGGGGATAATTTGTTGGATATGTAAAGCAGTACGGGAAGTAAATAAATATTACAAGTGTTCGAAAGGATAAACAAATAGGCAATTCAGAACTACCGCAAGCTTGTTGAGTCTTGAATCTTGATAACCTGAAATCAAGAAACATTAAATCTGGATTGTTACAACTTTGGCTAAGTCGAAAGATGACTCTCTGTCTTTAAGAAAAGATTGCCCCGTATATATGCTTTTACGTTAACGAGCAATAGTCTCCCAAGATAAAAAACAACTAATCAACACTACAAAGCAAATAGGTTGATTCTGACGAAGAAAACAAACATGAAACCACTTGCTGAAGAATGGAAAAGGAAGGAAGAGTTTTCTGTTTTTGTCCATTGTTTGTGCTTCACGTTTTGGACTGAATTTCGATTGTTCTCTTTCTGTTTGTCTCTGTGTTGTATATATTTTCTCTGCAATTGAGCCAAAAGGCCCCAATAAATAGCATAAGGGGGAGGGACTTCTCAACTGCCAAGTAATAGCAGTTTATGGCCAAGTAATGGATGTTTATGGCCATTAGTGAGGGAGTTAATCAGCCAAGTAATGGCTGATTTAATGTGCAACATAAAGGAGCTGTTAGGGAGGAGTTAAGGTGCAGATTAATTGGAGTTTTAACGCTCCAAAAATCAACTCAAACTTTCTGTCTTCCGTCGTTTCCAATTTCCTCTTTCTAGAAACTCTAGGGACCAAATTGTAAATATTAAGCAATTTAGGGGTCCAAATAGATAATATCAGAAGAAGCCTAAGGCCCAAGGCCCGTGACCCGAGCCCGGACGAGACAGGCGGCGCGCGTGTGGGCTTAGCCTCGAACCCAAGCACACCTAGGTCCTCCCTCCTTCAAACACATGGGTTACCCCTTGGGGTCCCAAACTCTTTAGCCAATTTTGAGACTTATAGAGAGAACAATTCTTCATTTTCCCACCGATGTGGTAGATTTGTCCCACACCATATTTCCATGCCTCAAACACCTTACTTCTTGGACCAATATCTCTTTCATTTCTCAATGAAATTTGACGATTCTTGGCCTTACGGTCATCTAGTCACTTAGTAGATTATGCATGTGTGAAGAGACAAAGCCTCCAACATGAGGAAACCTAGTGTTTAAGTCATTAAATACGGGTAGACGCACCTCCCAACTAAAGGCAAATTTCCAACAATCCCCTCTTGAAAGAGATTTTGGCGCACACACAAGGTGCATACTTTCAACAATCTTTCAGCGAAAAGGTATTGCATCAGGAGAAGTAGCGTCTGCTTTGAACCTTCCCTGGTTGAATACCACCGGACTTACTTACTGCGCGGTGAACGTGATGTCTTGAACCGTCAGTGTTTAGTGTAAGCTAAGAAAATGATACCAACACAATAACTCTCCTTATTTATTTTTTTCTTATTGTTTTGTCCGTTGTGGCCATGGACACACTTGGATTCTTAAGTGCGTTCATTTGAGGCAACTTGTCCTCGCACTTAAATAGGTGATCTCCTACAAGTTATCCTGCTATACCCCACTTCACAAGTGTTAGGAATCATTAAAAGTTTTCTCAACCTTAACCTCAACTGTTTGAAGATCGTTAAAGGTTTGGAAGCTTAACCTTTACTCACCATGCAGGTAGCACTTTAATGTCTATCATGGGAACAACTTTGGATTCATGTTTCCCTACAGAAATCATCATCCGAAGTGCTCTTGCTTCCACCGAAGCGCTCAACTAAACCTTTTGCAGCTTAATTTTCCCATTGAACCAAATTTTTGGGATCTCCAGTCAGTATGGTTGGGTTACCACCGCAAAGGTTCGTATTGTTTGGGTTTTAAGCCCATTCCCCTAGACAGATAAAACTCTTGATTTTCGGGCAGTCCCTTAGTTAAAAGGGTCTGCTATATCCTTTAATTAGTAATCAAGAAAGTGACACCCGTGATAATCAACTGCCATACGGTCTTATGTCTCTGATAGATCCTGACAGATATGTCCAGACGTCGTCATTTGTGTCCTTTTTGAAGCCGATCGGCTAGCCACAGTGTATAACTACTGAAGGCACGGGTTTCTCCTAATAAGGGACATCCTCTAAGGAGTCGTGAAGTTACTCAACTTCTTTTATGCTTTGTATAAAGCGATAAACTCCGATTCCATCATGAATCAGCCGATGCAAGTTTTCTTAGAGGATTTTCCAAGACCCACCATACACATTTACTTGTGGCTTTGGTGTTCTTCATATCTGATGTCCAGTTTGCACCACTGTGTTCTCCCATAACCGCCGGACATCCAGAATACCATGATCCGTAGATAAGCGAATATTTCAGATATCGTCATATCCGACTTAACACCTTCTATCGATCATTTTTAGAATCACGAGTGAACATTAGTTCAACTGATCTGCTTTGTAACCCGATACCAGGTCGATTTTAGTGTGTAACATACATTGAACTACATGTGACATATGCATATCGCTCCTTGTATATGGGTGCACCATGATTTCAATCAGTTATATGATTCCTATCCATTGGTGGCTTCAACGAGACTGTCAACTATCTCATAACTGAGTTTGGAGTTAGACCAGTCCGTTAGATGTCTTAGAAATCCCAATTCTTAAGATGTCATATGTGATACCCATATCTTTCATAGCGAGACTTTATTTCAATATGACTTCCACTTTCAGACTGTTGATTTTCCAACTGTTGTCTTTCTAACTTCAGAGTCAATGTTTCTGTGGTCAGATTCATTGTTTCTGTTTTATCTGAAACTTCCAGGACCAAAATGTAAACATTTCAGGGCCCAAAATGAAAGTTCAGGAAGAAGCACAATAGTCCAGCAAACCAACTCTGATCCTCTCCTTCCAACTCTCCGGTTAGGAAGGCTGTTTCAACATCTATGCCACACAAGACTGCAATGGCCCTGGATGTTAAGTTATTCACAGGGAAGCACATTTACAAGTAGTTGAGGCCTTATACTCGACAGAAGATCCATCTACTTTGTACTCACTTTTGGGTATCCACTTTTACACAACCCAAAGGTTCTTTTCTCGGAGGAAGATCAACCATTACACAAGTATGGTTCTATATGATGGAATTTATTTCTCTATTTGTAGCTTCTTTCCAAAGCAGCGCTTCTGGAGATGACAATTATTTGTTAATTCTCCATGGTTCATTCTCAACCATACAAGCTAGAAGGCCTAGAACAAGTCTTTGTCCCATTTTTGCTCCGTCTCGGTTCAACATCTAAAATCCCTGAGTTCTGTAGATCTGGAATATTAAGTTCTGGATAGACATCAACTTCTGAGTCCTGTAGATACGGAACGTCTAGTTCCGGACAGTCAGGCACTCGCAGGTTCTTGTTAACCTTGAGCAATTACTTATTTTTCCTTTTCAAGGAAAGTTATCTTCAAAGAATTCTGCATTCTTTGACACCAAGAGGCGATAAGCACTACTGTTATTTGAAGATCCAGTGGAAATACAATTTACAATCTCAGGTCCAACTTGACCTGTTTCGGTATTCCAACTTCCACCAAGACACCCCACATCACAACATTTGTATGTGAGATCCTTTCCATGTCTCACGCGGAGGGTTATCCTTATCCTTATGTATATTTCTGTTGAGAATCGCATTAGCGGTAAGGATCGCCCTGCCCCACATAATTTGGGCGTACGGCTTTGCGCTTGGCTAATATCGTTAGACTGAGGTGAGTAATGAGCAGTCGTTTGATGAACGATGCTTCACATTCTCCCCTTCTATCACTATGAATTCCTCAATCCGTAGGCTTAGTTGATTTTCAACTTCTGCTTTGTAGTGCTTATCCGCTTCAACAACTTCATCTTTCCTTTTCAACAAACAAAGGATACAATACGTTGTACCATCATCAATGAAGGTCACCAAGTACTTGTCTCCCCCCTCTATTTTGTATAAACTTCAAATCACCCATGTAGGTGTGACTAAGTTCTAGAGGAGCGGTGTTTCTTTCGCTATTTCTTCGACGGAACTTGGAAAGGTGATTTTTCCTCTTCGCCTACCTCACATTCATTTTGAGGGTTTATGTCGACAGAAGGCAACAATCTCAACTTCGTTAGCTTTTGACTGACTTTCTATTTAACGTGTCTTAATCTATGATGGCATAGATGCACAGATTACAAATATATCATTCATTTAGCTACAGACATACTGTACCATTCCTAGTTATTACAGACCTGTTGAACTAGTCTCAAACCAGCTTGACCAACAGCGTCCCTTAAACCAAGTTTGGGACATGTATTACCTCATTTGAGAGTGATCTCATTCCCTGAAGTCCTATTGAGGACAACCTCTCCAACCCCTTCTACTTTAGAGGTGGCGTTGCTTCACATAAATAACCCCTTCCCCGTGGTTAAGGCGTAACCGGATCATATATGATCTGGATACTCTGGCCCACTCCAGTTGCTTTGGCAGACTGAGTGTCCAATTTCTTTTCTGCCTTTCTTTAGGCCTTCAGACCATTTAATACTTGGAAACTCTGGCCCACTCCAGTTGCTTTGGCAGACTGACTGTCCAATTTCTTTTCTGCCTTTTTTAGGCCTTCAGATCATTTAAGACCTGGAAACTCTGGTCCACCACACTAGGTGTCCATTACTTTTCCTATGAAATGAATTCTGGCCCCACTCTAGTTGCCCGTAGGCTTTGTATGACTGAGTGTCCAATATCATCCTATCAAAGGAATTTTGGCCCCATTCCAGTCGCCCGTAGGCTTTGTATGACTGAGTGTCCAATATCATCCTATGAAGGATCTTCTGCCAAATAGTGTGACAGGCTCAATGTCTTTAGATTTTAGTCTTCTTCCCTTATGATTGGTGCCCAGACAATTCTTGACGCTTACTTAAGAGTGATAACAGTTCTTGCACAGTCAGTGGATCTTTTTCCCTCGTATGTGCGAACATACTTTACACACTTTTAATAATTACATTTAAAAGAACGGATCTTTTTAAGTCGTTTACAACCAATCTTTAAATGGGAAGGAAGATGAGATTAAACTTCTGATTTTAAAGCGTAAGGAATATAAATTATTTCATGAAAACATTTTCATATTCCTCCTTACTTAAAGCCCTTTTTTAATTAGACATCATTTGATCTTACTCTTGACAAAGAAGAAAAATTACTTATCCCAATTTCGGATTCTGGCCCACTTCAATCACTTCGTCGGACTGAGTGTCAATTTCCTCCTTACCATAATTTGGATCCTTTGTCTGGGACAGATATAGGCCTTCTTCTACAAGATAGAACCACATCTTCACCCTTCTCCTCTTGTCCCAGTTGACATCCCCAACCTCTCGTGGGCGCTTGTTCCCACCACTCTCTGAAGCGGTGACACCATGAACACGTTGACATTCAACAGCATAATCACAAGTCTCTTCTACCAAAAAACCAAAGCCATATCCAGATTTGGTCACACAACTTTTGACCAACATCTTTCGAACACTAATACAGATCTTGTCTTAAAATTGTTGGATATGTAAAGTAGTACGGGAAGTAAATAAATATTACAAGTGTTCGAAAGAATAAACAAATAGGTAATTCAGAACTGCCGCAAGCTTGTTGAGTCTTGAATCTTGATAACCTGAAATCAAGAAACACTAAATCTGGATTGTTACAACTGTGGCTGAGTCGAAAGATGACTCTCTGTCTTTAAGAAAAGATTGCCCCGTATATATGTTTTTACGTTAACGAGCAATAGTCTCCCAAGATAAAACAACAACTAATCAACACTACAAAGCAAATAGGTTGATTCTGACGAAGAAAACAAACACGACACGACTTGCTGAAGAATGGAAAAGGAAGGAAGAGTTTTCTGTTTTTGTCCACTGTTTGTGCTTCACGTTTTGTACTGAATTTCGGTTGTTCTCTTTCTGTTTGTCTCTGTGTTATATATATTTTCTCTGCAATTGAGCCAAAAGGCTCCAATAAATAGCATAAGGGGAGAGACTTCTTAACTGCCAAGAAATGGCAGTTTATGGCCAAGTAATGGATGTTTATGGCCACTAGTGAGGGAGTTAATCAGCCAAGTAATGGATGATTTAATGTGCAACATTAAAGAGTTGTTAGGGAGGAGTTAAGGTGCAAATTAATTGGAGTTTTAACGCTCCAAAAATCAACTAAAACTTTCTGCCTTCCGTCGTTCCCAATTTCCGCTTTCTAGAAACTCCAGGGACCAAACTGTAATTATTAAGCAATTTGGGAGTCCAAAGAGATAATATCAGAAGAAGCCTAAGGCCCAAGGCCCGTGACCCAAGCCCGGACGGGACGGGCGACGCGCGTGTGGGCTTAGCCTCGAACCCAAGCACACCTAGGTCCTCCCTCCTTCAAACACATGGGTTACCCCTTGGGGTCCCAAACCCTTAGCCAACTTTGAAACTTATAAAGAGAACGATTCTTCATTTTTCCACCGATGTGGTAGATTTGTCCCACACCATATTTCCATGCCTTAAACACCTTACTTCGTGAACCAATATCTCTTTCATTTCTCAACGAAATTTGACAATTCTTGGCCTTACGGTCGATAGTCACTTAGGAGATTATGCACGTGTGAAGAGACAAAGCCTTCAACATGCACAACCCTAATTTTTAAGTCATTAAATACGGGTGGACGCACCTCGACAATTTTCCAACATAATTGTATCTTCTTCTTTGTCTATGATCCTCAATTGTTGCTGCTGCTTGTATGCTTGTTTCTTCTCCCTTGTTCTCCAATTTTCTTTTCTCCTTGTCATTTTGTTTTGCCTTATTGTTGTCTTCCTTTGCTGATCTTAATTCAAGATTTAAAATTCTGCATTGCATTTCATCATGTCTTTGTAGTTTGCACTCGAAACAATACTTTGGTAAATGGTCATATCTGATATTTACTGTTTCAGTTCTTATTGAGCCAGTTTTCTCATCCTCAATATCCATATGCATTGTTTTTGGTAGATTCGAAGCTAGGTCCAAGAATACCTTCACTCTTGCACAACTGGGCCGAGTTTTATTGATTGTCCCACATCCAGATGTAGTGGTTTACCCACTGCTGATGCAAAGAGAAAACAAAGATTCTTTTACAAAGTACGTAGACAAATGATTAGGGAAAGATATCCAAGCCATGGCTTTTGTTGTCTCTTCAACTTTGTATTACGCATCATAGATTAACGGTCTCATATGATAATAATACCCATCTTTAGAATTGAGGAAATATAGCCTTTAGAAGTCAACCATATGAGAAATTAATTACCTATGACTGCATATTGTAAGTTTTCAATCACATTCATACGTGCAACTTCCGCCTCCGTCCATTTAACTCGTGGTTCCCCGTTAATGAAAGTAACAAGTTTTATATCAATAGGTTCCACCTGTGGAATCCTCCGAATTCATCCCTGTAGTCTTAAGCTTATTTGCATAGTTAGAACTAGTGTTATTTGTCGTGGCAATGAGATTTTGATTATTCAAAATTGGAAAATCTGACACAGAGTCGATGTTTACGGGCAAGCCAGTCCCCGGAGGAGGCTGGCCGCCGGCCAAGTTGGCCATTGTCGGTAGTTTTCACTAGGTTTAGGGTTTTTGGTTCATAGGTTGAGAGAGGCTTTCTCGTAGTTCATAAAATTATCTTCATCACTTAACATGAAATTTTTTTTTGTTAATTTCAAGTAGTGGTTTAATTTGAAAGCTACAATACTTTTTTTTTTTATGAACTCTTGACTTTGGCCTCCTTTTTGTACCTATTTATTCGACAACAAGATCACTTAATTTTTTTTATCAAATTATTATATTTATTAAAATACTATATGTAGGAAGATTAAATTGATTTCGCATTTGATGATCTACCATTTATGAATATGAGTATGTAAATATTGTAGTAATTATTAAATTTACAAATAAGGAGTCCAAGCTTTTTGTGACATTAATTATTTTTCCAAAAAAGTTCAAACTATCCGCCCGTGAAATGTAGGATTAATTTCATGGATTGTCATTAAAAAATAATTATTGTAACAAAATATAAAATTAAACTTTGTGACAAAAATCAACTATATTTTTATTTATCTATTTAACTTTTTTGTGGCCCTAATATATTTTTTCATGGTTCTGTGAAATTTCGCTGAGTGTGTTGTATGTTATTAAAATTAAACAGTGGTCCAATGAGAGCTTAGCTTCTCATGTATTATACTTTTGTCTTACAACAAGTGAATAAAATTCTTTTTTATGCTTTTGCTTGTAAATGGTGATGGCAAAATAACCCATAAAAAATTTATCCATTCAATTTAGGCGGGTTAATTATCTACACATATATTAATTTGGTCCATTTTGATTCATCCAATTCACTTTTTTTTCGCTCCTCTTTTTGTTGTTCTCTTTTTGTTCTACAGTCAAACCTCTCAATAACATCGCTGGATTCAAAATATTTTGGCTGTTATAAAGAATGGTTGTTATATATCTATAAAAATATTTTGTATTTAAATAATAATTGACTATTATAGACAAAACATATGCATAAAATTTAGTTTTTCATTTTTTAATGTTATAAAAATAACAAAAAATTTAAAATTTTAAAATTTTAAATCTCAAAGATATACATACTTCACTAACTAAACATTAACAAAATTAACAGAATTTCAATAAATTCATAATTGAATGTATAAAGTTTTAAGCTCTAAGGCACATATTTTAAATTTATTTGAAAATTAAATTCTTTCAAGATTGGTGGAAGAAATTTTTAATTGTAGCTTATTTCATAGATTTCAATCTCTTAGTGGTGATATATCACTTGAATTGATGAAATTTTGCGTTCAAACTTTCAGCACACGAGTATCCAATTGCTTTTTCTTAATTTTCCGTTTTAAAAAGGTTAGAGAGAATCAAAGATTTGTTTCTTTTCTTGCTCTAAGGAATAGGATTCATACTCATTATTCACATTGTTTTCCTTTATAAAAATTATTTATAAATAAAAATAGAAGACTTATTTCTAGATTACAAATATGTATTCATATGTAATATTATGTCTTAAATACAGTACATTAAAGTATCAAATTAAATATTTGATCAAAATCCCTACACTTATTATTGGTAATCATATATATTCTAAAAAGGGCAGCACGGTGCACTAAACTCTCGCGGGGTCCGGGGAAGGGTCGGATCACAAGGGTCTATTGTACGCAACCTTACCTCACATTTCTGCAAGAGGCTGTTTCCACGGCTTGAACTCATGACATCCTGGTCACATATCAGCAACTTTACCAATTAATCATAGATATTCTATTTTTATAAATATAGTTAATTATTACATTACCAAATAAAAGAAGATAGATGTTATATTGTGGATAATTTTACAAAGAGCGTACTGTTATAAAATTAGTTGTTGTTGTTATAGGTAGAAAGTTGTTATAAAAAAGTAGAATATAACATAAAAAAATTAGTTGTTATAAAGAGGTGCTATTATATGCGGATGTTGTTATGAGATTTTCTTTTTCATATATTTGCTCTTACAGTTGCAAGCCATTCCATCCTATCCATAACAAATATTGTTTCAGATAATTTTCAGGGATCTTTATACAAATAACCCGCCAGATTCAATATTTATTTTTCTAGCTGGTATATATAGATAAAAATGGATTTCGGTAATAGTTTTTCGTGCGATGGTCTAGGACGAGGCGGCAAAATACGGGTAAGGTCTGCATATATCTTATCCTTCCTAGACCCCGCTTTGTGAGATTATACTGGGTACGTTGTTGTTGTAGTTATACATCGAATAATATCATATAAGATGTGTAACAGCTAGGTTGAAAAAGTGTACCAAATAATAAATTTAGTAATATCAAAGCTAATACATACCTATGTATTATATTCTCTAATACATCCTACCAAACTTCCCCTTACAATATTAAGATATTGGATTACTTCATTCGAGGATAGAATATAATTTAGCTTTATTGTAATAACGGTACTTCAATATTCAACAAACTTCGGACACCAAGACTGAAGCAGATCACAAAAAGACTCTTTTCCTATCGAGAATAATGCAGAAGGGAGAGAGTAATTCGAAACTTGATGTTTAAATCTAAGACAAGAACTCAGTATATATAGCCAACGTATGACTGAGTGTGGTAGAAAAGATGCGAGCCTTTTTATGGTGCTTTTACGAAAAAATAAAAATAAAAATAATTTGTTGGTCAAATATAATCAATCAAGCAAATTATATGACCGAAGCCAACTAACTTCCCAACTTATTTAAGTGTAAAAGTGTATTTTTATATAAATTCAACAAAATATTTTCTATCTTCCTATGTTGAGCAACATCCTTCACATAAATGAGTTTCTTCATTTTGATTGACACCGCAAAATTCAACGACACACAAGGTAAAAGTTTATCCACTCCGGTTATATATATCAAATCAATATCTGCTATGTGTGTTCACATATAAATTTATATTATTAATTAATATATATTTTTACTTTATTGAATCACTTAACATATCATAGTAACCTGATATAGTTTGATGTAAACACTCCGCTAGTAAGTTTTTAGTAATGCTTTGGAAAAAAAGACATGATTATTCTTGAGGAAAAAATGTGCATAATTTGTTTAATAAAGTCTAGAAACTTTTTGCAATTGTACAATTAATTCATTAGTGGTCTTTTATAAAAGTCAAATGAAATATAACTACTCCCTCCGGTTTATTTTATTTGTCATTGTTATTAAAAATAGATGGTCCAAAATAGTTGTCATTTTAGAAAATTAAAAGATAATTATATATTTTCTTTTCATTTTTCCCTCAATAATAATTACCCTCGAAAGTAATAAACATTGACTAATTAGCATAGAAAATCTAAGTAAAGAGCACGTACACATACTCCAATGTTGTGATTGCTCACCTCCATACTACTACGACTACAATTATTTATTGAAGAGAGATTGAAGAGATAATATTTATTGAAGAGATATTAACATTCTAAATGATTAAAGATAATAAATAAGGTCATAATAGTCAAAACATATAGTTTCTTAAGGGACTTGTAAAATTAAAATGTAACAAATAAAGTGGATGTAATGACCCTTCAGGTCGTTTTGAGCTTTTGCGTGTATTTTCTTTAAGATACCCTTCCCCTAGGTTCATCGTGGTATTTATGACTTGTGGGGATGGGTGACACGGTTCCAAAGATAATCAGGTGGTTTTTTTTTTTTATCAAAATTAACATAATTGAAAGTTTTTAAGTTAAGGAGATGAAAATGTTTGACTAAAGTTAACATCAGGGATAAATGCATCTTTTTGAAGTTTCATCTATTCCATTAGGTCCGGAGTGTGATTTTTGACTTATTCGAGTCGTTGATTAGGGTCCCGAGGTGTTCGGGTGCGTTTTAAGTAAATGGTTGAGAAACTAGCATTTGAAAGAGTTGGAGTTAGAGATGGCAGTGGATCCTGGACCCGGTCCGAATCCGGTGGATCCAGATCCGTTTTATAGGATATGGATCCAAATTTGGACCTAACGGATCGGATCTGGATCTGGATCTTGTATTTGAGATCCGTATCCGGTCCAGATCCGACCCGTGGATCCGTTTTTTATTAAATATATTCATAACCTAGAATGTAATTTTATAAGTATTTTCTTAAAACTGCTAAGCACATCCTTGCAAGTTTAATTCTCAAAACAAGTTTAATTTATCCCCGCGTTAACTCAAAAACCAAAAAATAAAGAGGTAACTTCGATAATAAAATCAATGTTATATTAGTGAATGACTAACAACTCCATAGACAAGTAGTTAAAATTATATTCACTTCATTTGTGAAGATTCCAAGCACATGCAAGTTCTGCATTGTGGAAATATAGTCAGTATTTTCCACAACTATTGTCATTGTCCAACATTTTCAATTAATAGCTCACAATCAAAACGAGACAACGAACAAAATATCTCATATGAACATTTCAAAATTGAAACACAGGAAACTGTTAGCTAAGTAAAAATCATTTGTCAGTTCAAAAAAAAAATTCTTAGCAAGGTTACATTTTTAGCAAGACAAATTTTTTTACATGTGGATCCAGATCCGATTCGTGGACCCGGCGGATCCGATGGATCCACATTTGGATATGATTTTTATGGATCCGATGGATTTGGATCCAGGTATGAAAAATGGATCTGGATCTAGTAGGATCCGGTCCAGAACCGATCCGTTGCCATCCCTAGTTGGAGTTGACCTCGGTCAATATCGGATCAAGATGACCTTTTTCGGATATTTCGAGTGCGCGAGCAGGTCCGTAGCGTGTTTTATGACTTACATGCATATTTGGTTTGTGTCCAGTGGATTCTGGATGAGTTCGGGTGTTGGATAGGAAAATAGGAGAAATCAGAAAAATCTGGTTTCAGCTATCTAGTTTCTGGGAAGAACTTAAATCCAACTTCAAACTTCATTCTTTCTAAATCAATTTTGAGAGCTAGGGAGCTCGGAATTGGGTGATTTCAAGCGCATTCTTCAAGATCCGACCTTAGGGTTAGATTCTAGCCTTAATCTAAATATTTTCTAATGTTTTCATCCATTAATTAGTGATTTTCTTCCATGAGTTAGACTTAGAAAATGAGAATTTTTAATGGAAATGGGTTAGTGTAAATTAT
The DNA here is from genome assembly GCA_034509755.1 of Anisodus tanguticus. Classification (NCBI taxonomy): domain Eukaryota; kingdom Viridiplantae; phylum Streptophyta; class Magnoliopsida; order Solanales; family Solanaceae; genus Anisodus; species Anisodus tanguticus. Next base: position 30,993,492 of record CM067558.1, read on the forward strand.
CAAATTGGAGGCTAAATTGTGATTATATTTCAATATATTTTTGGAATTTTTACTATTAAACTATGTGTAAGATGAATTTATGTTAAAATTACAGTTTTGATCTTCGAGGCTCGAGATAGGATTTTGGATTGACTTAAGGCAAGTTAAGACTTAAGAGATCCTTTATGAAGTGTTTCTGTTAGCTAATCTAATTAAGGGGCGTAATGGAGAGATTGAGGGTCCCATACTCGTGAGGTGATAAGAACTTGTGCGGGTATCAATGTATTATTATGGGTAATGAATGAAAATGATATAATCTTATGAAGGGGATGCATGTGAGTCTACCAGCATTGGAGGTAGTGTTAAATCTACTGATTTGGTATGGTTGTTGATTATGTGGGCTTATGATAGTCATGTTTGATTAATTCTTGTGAATATTGATTCATTGTGCATTCATCACTCCACATCTCGTCTAAATTATGAAAAATGAACTATACTTGACATTGAATTGATATTATGCATTTGCATGGTGTACACATATCCATTTCGTACATACATGATATGGTTGACATATGATTTATGAGACATAAAGAATGGCCCGTAGATGACAGATTGGATATGGTAGATGGTTGGAGTGATGATGACATAATAGCTTATCGGCTAGTACTCGATGTTGATTTGGAGGATCTGGAATCCCGGGTGAGTATATGGACTTCATGAGTCCCTTATGAGTCACGTGAAACCTACTACAAGAACGTTTTATATTGGTGCATACTGGCCATTGCATTGCATTTCATTTGCATGTCATACCATACTTACTTGATTATGTTGTCCTTGTGTGACTCTTATATGAATGGTGGTAAAGAACCAAGCTTTATGACTTGATTGAAATATGGAGTTTCTAATCTTAATTGTTTAAGTGTTATAAACTGTATAATTGGTCACTAACGAAGTGTGGAGGTGAGTATCGACAGGACCAACCCTCATCATCGCTTTAGTTTAGGGTCGGTCACAATGTTGTTGAGTACACATGTTTCCCTGTACTCACTCTACACTTGCTACACCTTTTTATGTGTAGATTCTGATTCGAATTCGAGTAGCGGACGAGATCCAGCCGATATTTGAGGCACATCTTGGAGTTTAAAGCGAGCTACTAGTTGTTCCGCGACACTACTCCAATTCTATTTTATTATCATGTCTTTATCTTTCGGACAATACTTGTAGTGTTTTAGTTTTGTATTCCAATTTAGTAGCTCTTTTACTTATGACTTCCTGGTCTTGGGGAGATGCATGACTTAGATTTTTTATATTACGAGATGTTAGACTTATTATGAACTTTGGGTCATAAAAATAGTGGACCGAAGGGTACAATAAATTGTGGTTCGACTCTTTCCCGGACCCCTTGCATAGCGGGAGCTTAGTGCACCGGACTGCCTCCTTTTCTTTTTGACAGTGGAATGGAGGGAGTATGGTTTTGCTACAAATGAGTTTTGGCAATGTTCACGCTAGACGAACACACAATATTTATGATGATCCCATTTCCTAAACTTCGAGACTTGTGAGGTAAGAGAGCATACACAAAAGCAAAAAAGAAAACTAACAGTAAATTCATTCTAAAAAAAATTGTCATTGAATAGATGAACCGCCTTCATTTGCATTAATCCAGGCAGAAATCTTTCCTTGTTCATGGAAATTAATCATAAGCAAAAAGAAAAGTTTCTGATAGATTATGGAAATAATATAATTTATATTTAAGTGTAAATATTCTTAGTATATTATTAGTATATTCTATCATAATTGTAGTCTAAATTAAGGCTTGTACACTTGTATATAATATGACATTATGGAATGAAATCATTACGGAAAATATTTCCTTCATGGTATCAACATCCAAAAATTAACCCTAGCCCAACCCTAATTTTTTCTTCTTTTCCGGCAGCCCTTTCTCGGACGGAACCCTAGTTCCGCTGCCTCCAAACACCCTACCTTCTCTTCCTTGTTTTTTCTCCTTTCTCTAGGGCAACAATGGCCGACCAACACAAATTCCATCCCGCACTTGCCGTAAACAACATCAAGAACATCATTCTAATAATACTTGAGATGAAAAAAGGCAATATCCATCTTGGGCGGAGTTATTCAAAATCCATTGTCGCGCATACCAAGTCATCGACCATATTCTTTCTCCTAAATCTCAGTCGAGGGTCATGGAAAAATCCACTGACATTGACATGACTCTTTGGTCTCGCTTGAATTCTATAGTCCTTCAATTGATTTACGGCACCATAACAAATGACCTTTTGCACACCATTTTAGAACCGGATTCTACGGCTCAACAAGCATGGGAGCGTTTGCCAAATATTTTTCAAGATAACAAGATTTCTAGTGCGGTTTATCTTGAAAATCAATTCACTAATGTCAAATTGGATGAATTTCCAAACGTCTCCGCATATTGTCAAGAGTTAAAAATGCTTGCTGATCAACTATCCCATGTTGGTGCACCGATGACAAATCAAATGTTAGTTCTCCAATTAATTGCGGGTTTGAATGAACAATATGATGGAGTTGCTACGTTCATTCAACAAAGTAACCCATTACCACCATTTTATGAGGCTCGTTCGAGGTTGATTATTTAAGAAACCCGGAAATTGAAACAGGTGACGATGAAGGCAAACAATGCCGGCATCACCCTCCTTTCCACCAACGCGTCTACCGGTGATTTTGGCCCTCAAAATTTTAGTTCAGGTAGTGGTTCAAATCGCAACAACAATGGACCAAAACGGGGTCAAAATCGCAATAACAACAAAGATAAAACTAATAGAGGAAGGGGGTGGGGCCATGGCGGCGGGAACCACTCCGACGGAGGAGGCAACCGCGGGCAGTAGGGGCAGGACTGACCCCACTGGCAGCCGCAGCAATTCAACGGCAGTGGGCAGTGGGTCCAGTTCCCGCCTTGGGGATGGAACCCGTAAGAGTGAGGCCCTCCCTGCCCGTACCCGACAACCCAGTGGGCTAGGCCTAATACACCAACCCGGCAGCCCGGGGTCCTTGGCAGTCGTCCACAACAAGCATTTTTAGCCCATGGACCATCTTTTATGACTCTCAATGTTTCCGATGACACATGGTACATGGACACGGGGGCAACCTAACATATGACGGCATCTCAAGGTACTTTCTCTTCTTATTTTAATATGAGCAGTAATAAAAATATTGTGGTTGGCAGTGGGTAGAAAATTCCAATTCATGGTATTGGGCAATTAAAACTCCCCCTACCAATCTTTACAGTTAAAAAATGTACTGCATGCACCCAAACTATTAAAAAAATTGGTATCTGTGTGTCGGTTCACCACTGACAACAATGTTCATTTTGGATTTTATCCTTTTGGGTTTTCTGTGAAGGACATTCAAATGGGGATTCCACTAATGAGATGTACCAGCACTGGGGATTTGTATCCCATCATCACCACCACCAACAACTAAGCCATCTCTCCATCAACTTTTACTGCTCTTGCTCTTACGTTATGGCATAATCGTTTGGGACACCCGAGAGCACCTGTGTTAAATTCTCTTAGAAAGAATAAATTTATTACATGTAAACAATCGTTGGGTTCTCATGTTTGTCAGTCTTGCATTTTTGGGAAACATATTAAACTATCTTTCTCTTTATCTACTTCAAACACTATTACGCCATTTGATATCATGCATAGTGACTTATGGACATCCTCAGTTTTAAGTTCGGCAGGTTATAAATATTGCATGCTTATTTTGGATGATTACTCTTATTTTCTATGGACATTTCCCATTGGAAAAAAATCACAGGTTCACACTATTTTCCTGCAATTTAGTACTTTCATCCAAACCCAATTTGAGAAGTCTATTAAATTCTTCCAATGTGACAATGAGAGGGAATTCATAAATGACCAAATTAGGGATTTTTGTCACAAAAATGGTATGTCATTTCGTCTCTCATGTCCGCATACTTCTCCTTAAAATGGGAAAGCCGAATGAAAAATACTAACAATCAATAATTTAATTCGCACAATTCTTGCTCATTCGTCCATACCACCATCATTTTGACATCATACTCTTCAATTGACCACATATCTCTTAAACATTCTCCCTAACAAGCTACTTTCAAACCTATCACCCACACAAAATCTTTATCATTGTATTCCTTCCTACACACATTTGAGGGTTTTCGGGTGTTTGTGTTATCCTTTTTTTCCTCTACAACCATAAACAAACTTCAGGCTCGTTCCACTCCGTTTGTTTTTTTGGGATACCCACAAAATCATAGGGGCTATAAGTGCTATGATATGTCTAGTGGGAAAATTATCATCTCCCGTCACGTTATTTTTTATGAGTCCAAATTCCCATTTACATACACACGTCTTCCCCGTCTTCATATGATTTTTTGAATGACGGGCTACATCCAATATTGCAATATCATTTAAACAATCCATCTCCACAAGCCCAAATGAGGGGTCCCACCACTCCCTCTCTATTCCCGTCGGTCCAGTCACCCAACATAACTAGGCCAGCCCAAATAAGAGAGCCCACTGCTCTCTCACCATTCCCATCGGTCCACCCACCAAATCGAACTGGGCCAGCCTAAATGAGGGAGCCCACTACTCCATCACCATCAGCCTCAGCCTAGTCTAGTTACCAAAATCGGTCATCCCAAATGAGGAGCCCACTATTCCCTCTCCATCTTCACCGACTCGGGTCCCTAGCCCAATAGCTCAAGCCCAACCGAGCAGTCCCTCTCGGCCCAGTCCAATTACCGAAAATCAAACCCAGAACATTCCACTTCCCTAGCTGTCCATCTCGGCCCTACCCCGGTCTATTCAAACCTATGCCATGCATGAGATTTTTTGGTCTAAGCGTCATTTTAAGCTAGCATCCTCTGTCCAACCATCCCCGATTCCCAAAAATCCAAAAGCTGCCTTATTGGACCCGAGTTGAAAAGCTGTCATGTTAGATAAAATTGATGTTCTTATTAAAAGTAAGGCGTGGGAGTTGGTGCCCCGTCCTTCTAATGTAAACATAATACGCTCTATGTGGAATTTTTGTCATAAAAAGAAATCTGATGGTTCCTTTGAGAGGCACAAAGCCCGTCTTGTTGGTGATGACAGGTCTCAATAGGTTAGAGTGGACTGTGATGAAACTTTTAGCCCAGTGGTTAAACCAACAACTATCCGGACAGTTCTAGCCTGGCTCTGTTAAAATCATGGTCCATTCATCAGTTGTATGTAAAGAATGCATTCCTACATGGTCACCTACAAGAAACAATGTACATGCACCAGCCTTTGGGGTTCCGAGATCATATTCATCCTGATTATGTTTGCTTGTTGAAAAAATCTTTATATGGTCCCAAACAAGTGTAACACCCCATAATTTCGGGCGATGGTTTACACATCTAGACGTATGCAAATAAAGAGCTTAGTATATAAAAGAATGTGGTCCTGAAATAATTTAGGACCTTATAGTGGGGCCATAATGATCGGTTGATTGACAATAATGATCGGCGAATTGAAAATTAGAGTGAGGGACAATAAAGATCGGCTGATTGATAATTTATGGTGGGGGACAAGATTTAGTGGGAATGTTATGTGTAGTATTTAAAGGAGCCCCTAAGTGACTAAGTTTAGGTAATCAATTAGGTGGATGACATGCATATTAAGTGGTGGCAGCATTGGGAATAACAGGCGACATAGGGTAATTAATATGGGAGAGGGAAATTAAATCGTGGTCCAAATATATAAGAGTCCTCTAAAGACCTTTTCATGTAATACCATTACTTTTCACTATAAGAGTATACAAGGCAGCAACTATGTTGTTCATGTTGCCGAGAAGCCCGTAGTGCTAATAGAAGCTCATTTCTTCTGTCGTGGTTGTTTTGGAAATTACCTTAAGGTGAAGTAATCTTGAGATAAGTGTTGTGCTATTGATTTAAGATTGAAGTACTGTGGGGATTGAATTCAGAGTGTCGGCGAGTTGATTTAGGAAAGGTATGTTGAGGAAAATCATTTCTTCTTTTGGCATGTTCCATGTAACGAAATGTAACTGTAATATTGTTTCATAAATGATTCTACTCTTAGTAGTTAAGAATGTTCATGTTGTTCATTCCTATGTTGAAAGCATGTCTAAATATGTTCCCAAGTCCTTATTGAGGTATACAGAAAAGATGTTGATACTCACAGTGTTAGCCGAAGGTAAGGCGATGTTATGTTTAATGTTCACAGTGTTAACCGAAGGTGCAAGGGTATTATGTCACTCAGGATATTTCATTGTCATTCATGCATTTTATTCATATATTACCCTGGACCGTATATTGGGGATGGTAAACGGGATACGCAGACCACCTGATCAACTTGGAAATGATGATGATTATGCCCATAGAGGCCAATATGATATGATGCCCACAGAGACTATTATGGTAAGGAAGATGCCCAATGAGGCCAATAACGTTATATACGCATATGTATATGTATACCACATTGTTCATGACATTTAGGCATATTATGTCCCTCAGAGGCATTTACTATTATCAGTTGTGTTCTGTCGGCTGTTGTTGTCAACTGTTTCTATTGGCTGTTTCTATCGGCTATTTCTATTGGCTGTTTCTGTTTCTGTTTATTATGTATCTCTGTTATGATATTTGTCATGCATGACATACTCAGTACATCAGTCGTACTGACATCCCTTTTGTCGGGAGACGCTGCGTTTCATGTCCGCAGGCTAAGGCACACAGGGGGACGGTTCGCGCTAGTAGGTTGCTGGTTCAGCTGATATTGGAACACTCTATTTGTTTCAGAGTTGTAGTCTGGTCGTGGTATGGTATTTTTCATATGCATATGGGTATGGACGGGCCCTGTCCCAATCTTATGGTGTCATGTGCTCTTTAGAGGCTTGTAGACAGTTGTCCTGTGTATAGCAGTCGTGTATGGCCATATCGGCCTTAATGTGTGTGTCAGCAGATACTTGGTGACGGCCCTTGTGTTCATGATTGATTACAATTAGTTGGTAAGTATGTAAAGAGTGATGCCCCGCAGGTAGGGTCTGGGTGCCCGTCATGGCCCTCCAGTTTGGGTCGTGACAACAAGCCCCCCTGAGCATGGTATAACATGTTTGCGGGATTTGTTTCTACACTGAGATTCTCACATAGCAAATCCGATCAGTCTTTGTTCATTTATCAGAAATGGAATGACATGTCATACCTTCTTCTCTATGTGGATGACATCATCCTCACAACGTCATCTGTCTCTCTTCGCCAGTCAATTATTTTTTTGCTTGCATCTAAATTTGCTATGAAGGATTTGGGTCCTTTGAACTATTTTTTGGGCATTGTTGTAACTCAACATGCATGTGGTCTATTCCTTTGTCAAAGAAAATATGTTGAGGAGATAATTGACAGAGCCGACATGTCTTCAGGTAAGCCGTCACCTACATCGGTGGATACCAAGGCTAAGTTGAGTAACTCGTCAGGGTCTCCATACGGAGATCCGACACATTATTGCAGTTTAATAGGGGCATTGCAGTATCTCACTTTTACGAGACCAGATATCTCATGTGCGGTTCAACATGTATGTTTACATATGCATAGCCCGAATGAGAAACATATGGGTGCTCTCAAATGAATTATGCGGTATATTCAGGGTACTCATGATTTTGGCTTACATCTGTACAAGTCAGTCATCTCTGATCTCACGTCTTATACCGATGCTGATTGGGGACGATGCTCGGATGCCAGACGCTCCATTCTGATTATTGTGTATTTCTCGTAGACAATTTGATCTCGTGGTCGTCCAAACGCCAACCCACGCTCTCTCGGTCTAGTGCTGATGCTGAATATAGAGGGGTAGCGAATGTTGTCTCTGAATCATGTTGGCTTCGTAATCTGTTATTGGAGCTTCATTGTCCAATAAAAAAGGCAATCATGGTTTATTGTGATAATGTGAGTGCGATATATCTGTCAGGGAATCTCGTACAACATCAATGCACTAAACATATAGAGATGAATATTTTATTTGTCCGTGAAAAAGTTGCACGTGGACAAGTCTGTGTTCTCCATGTCCCGATTCGCTATCAGATAGCCGATATATTCACAAAAGGTCTTCCGTGGATACTCTTTAATGATTTCAGGGACAGTCTCAACGTACGAGAACCTCCCGCTAAGACTGCGAGGGAATGATATGTAAATAATTTATATTTATGTGTAAATATTCTTAGTATATCATTAGTATATTCTACCATAATTATAGCTTAAATTAAGGCTTGTAAACTTGTATATAATATGACATTATAAAATGAAATCATTACGGAAAATATTTCTTCCATGTGTTACGGTGTCCAAGGAACCATACAAGTACAACTAATGTCATGGATCCACATATTAGAGGATCTTATACTATACAATTTCAAAGACAACGACATAAATACTATTCCATAGTTTTCAATTGTGCAGCAAATAATAATTCAAGAAACGCCAACGGTTTTCCCAAGCAACCAGAGCATCAGTGTCAGCTCTATCCCAAAAATGGTGTGAAGAGAAGTTCTGTCTAGCATGAACCCAAATATTGTAACTCCAGCTCTATTGTTCTCAAAATATGTCACTGCAACACCATTAATCAAAATAAGCTATTAATAAAATAATTTAGCCAAAATAATGGAACTTCAAATATTGTTTTTACAAATTTGACGGGAAAAATTATCCAAAAATTAATGAATTTAAAAGGGTAAAAAATGTATTATATTATAAAAAATTCATGTGGCAGCTAGTGCATCACTCTTCCTTGGGCTGAGGTAAAGCTACCATCAGTTCATGCGAACCAGTTATGCATTAAAATACAAATATAAATCATCGGTGTAAATAGTTTTTATGTAGCATATTTTATTTCAAGAATTCAAATCCTATACTTTAAGGAGGCATTACCTGTAAGTATTTTTTGAATGACTTTATTGTGTAAAAAGTATTTATACTAACGATGTTTATAATTTAAACTCTTAAAATACGAGTTTAGCTTGTGTGCACAGATAATTTAAAAATAACATTATCGTAGCAAAATGACCTATAATCACAAGTAACTACTTTATAGTATGTCTAATTCTTCACGCCGTGAGTCTATATAAGTTAAAATCCTTAATATATCCCCTGTCCCAATTTTTGCGATATACTTTCAAAAAGATATGTCACTTTTCTATATTTAGTAATAAATTAATTTTTAACTTTTTATTTTAATCTTAATGAAATGATTTATAGACACACAAATATCTACGACTTATTTTAGACGACAAGTTTCAAAAGTCTTTTTTTCACTCTTAAATTCGTGTGCAATCAAACATCTTCTCATAAATTAGGACGGAGGGAATACACTTTTTAGTGATAATGCACGTTTTTTGAGGAAGCTAGTTGAAATCAACATACCTAGAGCCTGTCTTTTTTGGAACGAAATTGTACTATAGGCATAGGAGGGGACAAATTTCGTATTATCCAGTTCATCCTCTTCATCTCCAACATCATCTGCATCAGATGATCCGTTAGAACTCAGGGGAAAATCATTGTTGCAATCTACTTGATGAGCTGCTGGAGGAATCTCAGCCTCAGCCCAATGATACGAGTCTATTGTCGCGCAAGCGTGCCATTTTGCAGCGAGGCACGTCACGGCTTGTGCCTTGTGGGTAATTCTGGTTGCACTTCGCAATAGTATCATCAGCCCAGCTAGAAGGCTGACAGAACAGAGCTGCATATATTAAAGACCAAAATATTTAGTTCCACTAATGGGCATAGGCGAATTCAGGAAGGAAAATAATTTTACTCAAACTCTCATCAATCCTTGAATGATCTCTATGATTCTTCACTACTTCTCCTCAACATGAAAACACGTAGAAGCACCTCAATTTCTATTAGTGCAAAGCTTATTTTGAATTATTTTCTAACAATTCATGATCTAGAGCAAGTGAGTTCAAACTAAGTGATATTTTATCATATATATATATATTTTCAATCTTCATATATACACAGCCATAGCCGTCCCTGGAGCGGTCGAGGCGCCGCCGCCGCACAGGGCCCCCGGCCGACGGGGCCTCCGCCCCAGAATTTTCATTTTTCTTTTATTGGTTTCAAATATTTAGACATGTATTAAAAATGTCTTTAATCTTATCAGTGAGAGCTGTAGCCTAGCGGTTGAGAGCTCTCTTTAAAAGTCCTTCTCTAGTGAGATGTCGCCTGTTCGAATCCATTTGGCCCCAAGTCCCAACCAGTCGGCCCAAATCCCAAACAGTCGCCCCTCCCCCCTTTTTAAACAAAAAACAAACATTTTTTTCTTTTTTTTAATTTAAACACAAGATTGAATGCATTATCTTTGATTTCAATTGAGAGTGAATTTCTAGACATTCTTGATTATGAAAGATTGTTTGATGACTTTGCAGATAAAAATGCAGGGAGATCAATTTTTTATGCTTAATATAATATAGTTTTTCTTTTAAATCTTTCATGTAATGACATTAAGGCATTTCTTTCGTAGCATTATTATACTGAAATTGAAAACATTGAATCGAATATAGTGTTTACTATACATTTATTTGATGTTTTGATCAATAATTTTTTTCTAATATTGATTAATTAGTTAATTTTAATTTTTCATGTGAATAAAAAAATGCCTCTTTTTATTTCTCGCACCGGGGCCTTAAAAGTATAGAAACGGCCATGTACACAGCAAGACACAAATTTAATGAGGTCAGTTGAACCACAAAACCCGTCGTACATCCGCCTCTACTAATTGGACTACCGGAAACAAAGTGATGATCAAGGGGAGGAAGGTTGGAAGAGCTAGGCAAGAGGACTGGACTGGAACTCTTGCAGAAAATGATATTCATCCAGAGAAAAAATCACAATAGTTATATATTTGGCATATTTATGCTGTCACTAGACAATCATAGACTGTAAAATACTGCACTCACTAACATATCACTATATTGGTAATCATGAATAAGTTCTAACATAATTGTTTTTCATCCCATGCTACACTTTTTCCTGTTTTAGTGGAACCAAAAAAGAATGATATCATTCTATATTTAACAGTCTCTTTGTTTTAATTTGTTGTCTTAATTTGGCTTGACACGAAATTTACGAAAGTAAAGAGTTGTCAAATTAGGAAAGAAATATTGTTTCAAAAGGGAAGTAAGACAAACAAATTGAAACAGAGGGAGTAGCAGTTTAAATTCAAACTTCTCATTTTACCCCTAATGAAATGATTATAATCCTAGAATTTTCTGACTTATTTTAGATCACAAATTTCAAAAGTATTTTTTTCCTCTTAAATTCCGTGTCAATCAAACACCTTCACATAAATTGGGAGTGAGTATTAAAGAGAAAAGAAATGTGTTTTATCTAAAATAAATTGAAATTGTGGACATGAAATTATCACATTTCATTTTATTGTACTGCATCACATCCGCAGAAAATGTACTTTCTCAAGCCATTTCTGAGAACTAGGAAGCAATAAGAAATAAGAAATAAGAAACTCTAGTTAATGAGATTATGAGAATGCATACCGCAAGTTCACCACTCTTATAAATACGAAGATCTGCATTTGGGCGTGTAGTCATGAGAAGGGAGGCAAATAGACTTGCTGTGATGAATATCAATGCCCACAATATGAACACGCGGTACCTATGGCTAATAATTCTCAAGTGCCTCCTGATTCTGAGGTGCTCTCTCAATATGGATTCAACATCGGAATCTACATGGAAGAGTACCTGAGCGAAATCTTGAAGTCGGAGTATCTGAAGGTAACAGATCAAACGGAAAAGGACACAAACGAGGAAGAACACGCCGGTCCTGTAGAGCCAGGAGGTCAGCTCCAGAATGCAGGCGACGGTATTAATCACGACGACATTGCCCAAGAAGGGAATTCGGGTTCCACCTGAAGTGTACCACCAAATCTTGTATGTGCTTTCAGCAACAAAACATGGCATCACAAAAATGAATAGGATCTTCATCGATCTCTGCATGTTATAAGAAGATAATATAATTGCATCATGTAGTTCAATGCGCATAGTAATTGTTGTATAAAACAAGAAGTCGTTATGCATTTGCTAGTAAAATTTATTTAGACACTTGAACTATATCATGTTTTTATCGAGCACCTGAACACACATCATATTCATTGATTTGAAGAAAAATTAAATAGCCGAACATCATAAATTTAGGTTATCTCCGAACATAAATGATACAAATTAGTTGTAGTTTATCAATTCATAGAGTGACTATTCAGTTCCACATTCATCCTTTTTCCTGTCCCACCCAGAAGTACAATTTTTTCTCTTCTTTTTCTTCTAAAGTCATAGGGCCAAATTAAAAGCCGCCGAAAAACTCTGAAGAGGGTTAGACATTTTACTTGGCTGAATAAATCGACAACCTTTTAAATTTGTCCGTAAAATTAATTTAGATACTCACTACAATATGTTTTAATTGAACATTTGAACACGTGATAACTGTTCTTATTAGATCTGACTCAAATTTTGAAAAAAATAATAATAAAGAAAAATAAAGTGTGTGTGATAGGGAGAGGGGGTTGAGAAAAAAAGGGGGGGGGGGGAGGGGGAACGTACGTTGAGTTGTTGTATGTTCTAAAGTCATAGTACCAAATTAAAAAAAACCAATAAAACCTCTCAAGAGGGTCATACCGATAGGTAGGCATTTTATTTTGTTCCTCCAAATGAAATGAAAAACCCGAAGAATTATATATAATCAATACTTACGAATAAAAACAACTTCTTGCATAAATGAAGGGTAAGACGACACACAATAGATTTTTGTGGTCCGACCTTCTCCGAACCCCGCACACAGTGGGAGCTTAGTGCACCGGACTGTCTTTTTTTTTTTAATTATGAATGGAAAAGAAAATTGAAGACGGGAATTCACTCTTGTTTGCATTGAGCACCATGAAGTAGAGAAATCTAGGGGTAGGCGTATATCGGTTCAGTTCGGTTTTGTATCCGAAAAATATGAACCGAATGAAAATCGGTTTTTTAAAAAAAAACCGAAAAAAACCGAATACAACTTTATTAAAAAAACCCCGATATGTTCGGGTTATATCGCCGAACGTATCGGATTATATCGATTTTTTCTAGTGGACCGGATCGGGTCGGGTCGAGGAATTTTTTATTTTTTTTAAAAAAATAAATTTCCAAAACTGAAATTGACATTCACACCTACACTACCATGAAATTTCGACGTTGAAATTTATTGTGTATCGTGAGATGTTTACTAAAGAAAAAAGAAAATTAGAAATCGATTTGGGGGAAAACACAAATTGATTGGGAAAACGGACGTTTTCATAAAAATTGGTGCCAAACCGCCTTGCGGAGTTTGGGCCGGCCCCGTCTCGAAAAAATACCCAAAAAAAATCGGGTAAAACAGACATCCGAGCGCAGAGTTATGATCATTTAAAGTTTCACCAATTTACAACTACTTTCTCTCCCTACATTTTATGTCAATGCTTCCGTGATATGTTAATCAAGTTCATGCCGCATTCGACTTCCATAAAAGTTTCATAGATTGACTTCAATGGTTATGATTCAAGAGATAGTAGTAGCCTAAAATAAAAAATAAGAATAATTATATATTTAATTCATTTTTTTCGGTTCGGTTCGGTTCAAATTCAAAATTAAAAAACCTAACCGAATCACTAAATCCTGATTCGGTTCGGTTTTTAAAAAAAAAAAAACCGATTGGTTCAGTTTTTTCGGTTCTCCGGGTTTTTGCCCACCCTTAGAGAAATCTTGAGCTTGGCCATCCAATCATTGAAGGAAGAATCTTTACTCCAAACAGTTTCTTTTAGACAAAATTTGCAGAACGAAATGGAAATGTATCGGATTGCAAATCCTGGAAGGACGGTTCAACCCTTCCTTGTCCTCGAGGAGCGGTGAGCAACACCAAACTTATTTCAATCAAATGGCATAGTTTTACTGCAAAGTCATTATTTATTACTCCTAATATGTTAATGACATTGGGCCTTTATTGCAACCACTCTACTGAATCAACTGTTTTATTTTTGATACCAATAATTAAGAATTGTTTTCTCCTACTGACTGAGTCAAAAGCTAAATCACAAGCTTCTACATGATTTCAGACGAACATCTAAGTAACAAAACGTCAATCAAATAAAAAAAAAATGAAAGTGTGCGCTAGAGAGAGGGTTGAGAGAAAGGGGAAAAAACGTACATTGAGTTGTTCCGTGTAGCATTGTCTGACGGTCTCGCTCTCATCACAAAGCTTGTCAAGGAACAAGAACCTCCGAAGTCCATATTTCTTATTGAACCTCGAAAGACAGATGAAGGACAAAGCAGCAACGCTGCTTAGCGACAACTGAACGACACTGTCATAAGTCCTACTATGTTCACCATCACAATCGCTACAAGCCAGAATGTAATGGGAGAACCAAGGCACAACAACTGCCAGCAAACTGAAAACAAACCAAGACAAACAAGCAGACCACGGGTCCGATTGATCCACGCACATCCACTTGAACCACGTCCGAAAGCTCCTCAATTCATCGTACATGTGTGAAGCACTTCGGACTAATACTTTTTTATTGACAAAAGGTTCGTCCTCTTCCGCCATATTTATGCCGTAAGTGTATATAACTTACGCAATTTGCTAGATATGAGGTAGCGCCAAAATTTGAGAGAAAGCTGTTTATGGAAATTTGAGAGAAGCTTTATATATTAGGTGGAGACAAGTAGAGCAAAGATCGTGAAATCTTAAATATGACAATGAGCTGATGGTTCTAGTTGAGAAAAGAACCAATATATTCCCTTACGTTTGGGCGAAGACTCAAAATAGTCCCTTATATATATACTTTGGAGCAGAAATAGTCCTAATAGTTTTCAGAAATGGTGCAATTTTGATCCTACTAGATGGAATCTGTTAATTACTAAGTCCTAGTGTATTTGTAATTGCAATGGAGTTATTATTATAGATAGAAGAACTCTGCTACCTAAAATCCCATGGAGCTTGTGATTTAAGGTGCACTTTTTACTTATTGAAGCTTCCGTGATCAACAGGTCATTTTCACCGGTTTAGTCCTGTGAATTAAGTCTCGGCCACTAAAATAGTACTTCTATCAAAGTTCTTGTTGAATTTAAGATTTTAAGTTATACATATATCATCAGTGTAACACAGATTTTTTTATTATTAGGTAACATGTAACCTTTCTTAAAATATGATATTTGTAATTTTGAAAATAAAATATATTGAATGCTACAATAGACATGCATAATAACTAACAACTAATGGCCGGGATGAATATGAAATGAGGATATCTATACATTGAAAATCGAGGGATGATTTTGGTTTGCAGACAAAATTATATTCTAATTATAGTACAGTAGAAGCAATACATGAACTAATAATTCATTAATTATTCAATACTACTAGTATTTTGTTTGGTTTATTGATATATGGAGTAATACATGTATCTCCAATTTACTTCATCTGGATTATTATGATTACCAGGGTTAATGCCAATAATTAGGTTAATCAAATATTCAAGCTTCATATTAACGTAAGGTCCAATAATCATAGCATCTAACATCATCAATCATCTATAGTGCTCAACTCATCAAAACAAAGATATGAGAATTAAAGATAAAATCTAACATTATAAGTAATTCTCCCTTTCACTCGATAGTAGTATATATGCTCATCACAACATGTATATGCTATTCCCGCACATTACAAGTCACGTACACCATATAAATTGGAAAAAGTCACTTTATTACGATAAAAGTCTTAACTTACCTCAATCAAAGTAAGCTTTAGACCTTTTGAGATCACCTTTCCATGCTCAAATGCGTCCAAATGGCTCAATTCTAACCAATTTATTCAGCATACTAGACAAAACTTCAGCACCTAGGATGAAAAGGGAGGGTGAAGAATATTAGCCAGCCTAGAGCTCATGATCTTGGAAATTATTTACTTGAATAACTTGCTGACGCTGGTGGGCCTTAAGTCAATAAAAAAAGAAGGGTGTTACACCTTAAGAATCAATACTAGACATGTGTTAGTGTAGAACTTTCGGAGTCTTCTTCCATTGAAGAAAGTTTGTACTAACTCAGCAAGATCCTTTTCTATAACATTCCAACATCCTTGATAAAAACCACCCCCAAACCCATCATGTCTTGAATAGCTGTTTTTATCCATGTTAAAAACTCCCTATTAATTTCTTCCTCACTAGGAAAGGCACATAATATTTATCCTCCTAAGTAACCTTTGGTCATTACATTCAACTTATTCTAATTGACATCAATCATATCTTTGAGTAAAAATGGAAGCAAAATGCTCCACAACTTCCTTTGTAATGTCATGTCACCGACAATCCATTAGCCATTTTGTTTATGAATTCCGTTAATAGTTAATGTTCATCTCTTTTCATTGATAATAGCATGAAAGTATTTTATATTTGAGTCTCCTTCTTCCATTTATTTGATATTAGCTTTCTGCTTAAGCGTAGATTCTTCAGGCTTGAGCCTTAACCTTAGGGTGTGGCCGGCACCCGTCGCCTAGAATGCTCGAGCGAACCACCTGTATATCATCTCACAAATATACAACCGTCTAGGCTGACAAGGCCTCAGATGAATATCTGTAACATACACAATGTGAAACCCTGCAAGCAAAAGATCCCAGCCTAACATATATATACATACTGAGGCCATCAAGTTCGTACTAAATAATTGTACAACACAGGACTCATCTACAAAGCCTCTAGGAAAAAGTCAACATAAAACATAAGTCAGGACAGGGCCCCCGACATACCCAAAATACCCCAAATGAGATAAAACCATACCCTCAACTCGACAATACTCCAAAAGGAAGTGGATCTCACCACAAAAGCTGATATCCATACGATTTACGAGGGCGGGTCCTTTCTTTGCCTATATAAACCTGCACGACATGAACCACAGTGTCCCCAGGCAAAAGGACATCAGTACGAATAACGTACTGAATATGTAAGGAAGAAACAACGTAATAATATATATAATCATAAAGAGAGGGATACGAATGAATCTGAACCTCTGAAATGTCTCTGAGTGTGAATATACATAACTATCATTCCTATCTTGTAACCTTATTTCATACTACTATTCTAACGATCATACTTATCTTATAACCTGATCTTATGCCTTTACATCACGTTGTAACTCTAACCGCTCCACTGCCCACCTGATCGGTGGTAGTTGCCTAACCGATGGTAAATAACTGTAAGTAATTGCCCAGCCGGTGGTACATACGCGCCTGCCCAACTAGTGGTAAATAATGATACATAACTGTCTAACTAGTGGTAACTGCATAATTGCCCAAACATAGTCAACATCATATCGTACTCGGCCCTAAAGAGAGACTCGGTCGTACCCGGCCCAACTGTGGGACTCGGTCGTACCCGACCTTAATAGGATTCGGTGTTGTCATGCCCGACTGCAGTGGTAATACTTATCTTCCCAATCGACCATCGCTCGGTGGTAAAATGCACATCTTCCTATCTGGCCATCGCTCGAAGCGGAATACATCTGCCTGACCGGCCCTAACGCGGTGGTATGTAAATGTCTACCTAACTGGCTATAGCTCAGTGGTAAGCTATACTACTATGCCCATTCCCCCATAAGTGTTACATACGTACATCCATGAAGAGCCTTAAGAGTATTTTATGGTCTTATCGTAATAACGTAAGATCATTACATTCTTGACTAGTGTTTAGGACTATCATCGACAACTTCTCACTTTATATCACAAGGCCATAAGAATTTCATTCCTATATCGAACTAACAAGTCAAGGCTTAGCATTCATAGCTTTCTCGAAACCAACAAGAGCCATAAGATGACAACAGAATGAGATATCGTAGCATGCAGAAACTGCTCCGGACGAGGGGGTAATCAAGAGTAAAAAAACAAACATGCACAAAGAAGGAATAGTTTAGCCTTAACATACATTGTCACTTAGGCAATGTTAATCCCACCAAGTCTCGCTTGCTCTACAATCGTTGACCTAGGCAATAAAGCTAATTTGAATCAAGATCAAGTCAAAGGTTACGAGATTTCATCTTTACAACATTCTATCGAGCATTTGAAATGCATCACTCTTATACCTTATTCCCATGACAATAAAAACTTCACCTTCTATTCATTACCAATAATAACACAACAATATCACAACCAACATATTCTACAACTCTCAAACATAACTACCCCGAGAACTAACCAAAATAGCCCCATAATCACAACAACTCCTTCATGGATCTTAGCTCAATCTTTACATTATCCATACCAAGGGAACAAGATAAGCTAGGAAGAATTTAAAAACATTAAATAGTACCAAGAACGTACCTTAAAACAACCAAAAGATTTCCTATAATAAGCCTTCCTTCAATCTCCACGAAGCTCCAAGCTTCACCCAACAATCTAAAGATGATTTCGAAGGTAATCTAAGGTTTTCAAGAGGTGATTCACATACTAACCTTAGGAGAAATGTTCTTGAATGATGTATAAACCTTTGGGGATAGTATAGGGGTGTTAGGGATCATACTTGGTCGTAAATGAAATTAAACAAGGCTTTCATCGCTTAAATACACTAAAATGGTCGGCCACCGCCTAACATATGCGGGACTATCTGTATCACACATGGCCATTGGGGAACCATATGCGACCACACATCACTTTAGAAAAATCCCTCAATTTTTTCTCCTCTTTTACGGCTCCATCTACGAGGCGGATTCCATCTGCGACGCAAAATGCTTAGCGTATCATCCAATCTTTGTAAACCTTCATCGAGGGATGGTTACTTCAACTCCAATGACCTCCAACCTTCCGTACATATTCTTAATGTCCATCTAAGTCATACATGTTCCTCGGAAAGACTGTCGAGTCGCCGCAACTCAAGTCCGCTAACTATGCTCCCATTTGCGCACGAAACTTTGGGGTGTAACAATCCTAAGGCTCTCCCATTAAAATGTTTTAATTATATTTATCATATCCATGTTCAGATTATGTTCAGTTTCAGTTTTAGTTTTACAACTCTCAAATACAACTACCCCGAGAACTAACCAAAACCGCCCCATAATCACAATAACTCCTTCATGGATTTTAGCTAAATCTTTATTATCCTTACCAAGGGAACAAGATAATCTAGGGAGAGTTTAAAAATATTAAATAGTACCAAGAACGTACCTTAAAACAAATAAAAGATTTCCTACAACAAGCCTTCATTCAATCTCCACGAAGCTACAAGCTTCACCCAATAATCTAAAGATGATTTCCAAGGTAATCTAAGGTTTTCAAGAGGTGATTCACATACTAACCTTAGGGGAAATGTTCTTGAATGATGTATAAACCTTTGGGGAGAGTTTAGGGGTGTTAGGGATTATACTTGGTCGTAAATGAAGTTAAACAATGCTTCTACTGCTTAAATACACTAAAAAGGTCGGTCACCGCCTAACATATGCGAGACTATTTGCATCGCATATGGCCATATGGGGGCCCATATGCGACGACACATCACTCCAGAAAAATTCCTCAACTTTTTCTCCTCTTTTACGACTCCATTTGTGAGGCGGATTCCATCCGCGACGCGAAATGCTTAGTGTATCATCCGATCTTTGTCAAACTTCATCGAGGGATGGTTCCTTCAACCCCAATGACCTCCAACCTTCCGTATATCTTCTTAATGTCCATATAAGTCATACATGTTCCTCAGAAAGACTCTCAAGTCACCGCAGCTCAAGTCTGCTAACTATGCTCCTAATTGCGCACAAAACTTTACGGTGTAACAATCCTAAGGCTCTCCCATTAAAATGTTTTAATTATATTTATGATATCCATGTTTAGATTATGTTCAATTTCAGTTTTAGTTTTAGTTCTGCATTCCCTTATGACTTATGTTATTGATTTGGGATGCTCATTCCCCCGAACACCCCATTTACTATTACTTCATTAAGTGGTTTTACATATGGGTACTATTCCACAGTACTTACATTCCTTTTGTCGAGGCCGCTGCATTTTACAATACAGGTATAGAGGCTCAGGATAATAGGACTTCTCGTTAGGACTTACACATATCAATTTGTTAGTGCGCCCCATTGCTATTCCGGGGTGTTATCTTTATTCAATTGTTTTTGATATTTAAGGTATGCCGAGGACTTGTCCCAGTTAGAGGCTTCATATACTAGCATGTCATGTTAGATATTTCAGATGTTGTCTTTTGCCATTGCGACTATATGCTTTACATTATTGAAAGCTATTTCAGTTATTCAATTTTAAGACTTACTCAGATTTTTCAGTACTTAATAATGTTTATGATTTATAATTCTGCACAGTCGATGTTACACGATTATGTCATGTACGTCGTACTCGGTCAAGTTCAAGCACTGTGTGTCGGTCCGCCCAGGTCCAAGTTCGGGGCGTGACAAAAAGAGTATCAATATCTGCTAAGGATGAAAACCTTCTAAAAAACTTTCAAGATAAACTAAAAGGAGAACTAGATAATGCAACTATGTCCTTACATGATGAGCTTAAAAGAAGTAAAACACTGCAGAGGGAACTTATCAACCTAAAAATAAGTTCATTGAAGTAGTCAAAAGGAACATGTCCTCTAACGAAAAGTGATGCAACAACAGAAAAGTTCAAGGACAGAAGAGTAT
Organism: Anisodus tanguticus; assembly: GCA_034509755.1. NCBI lineage: Eukaryota > Viridiplantae > Streptophyta > Magnoliopsida > Solanales > Solanaceae > Anisodus > Anisodus tanguticus. The sequence goes on from CM067558.1 coordinate 31,014,165, forward strand.
CAGAGCTACACACTTAGACAATGACAAAATTCCCACTGCTAGAACACATGTCTATACTAAACATGGTTGAAGGGAGAGTCGTAACAGGAACCACATGACCAGGTCCAAAACAAAATGAACAAATCCACCTCACAAAAGTACGTGGAAAAACAAAGGACATGAACCTTACAAAATGGAGAAAATGTTATTTAGATGGACCAAGAAACACTTGACCCACTCATTATCCTACAAATGGGAACTTAAATTAATTTGGGTTACATAGGCTACTCTTTGATGAATCTTTAAAAGGCCCAGGTGAGAAGAAAATAGGAGCTTAGTGGTACAAATTATCTCACCTAAAGGCATCTCAAGAGAGAAGAAACAACAATAATTCCCTCTTAAAGATGTCACGACTCAAATCACGTGCGTCTTCACAATCCCTCAGGTAGGAGAACTAATTTTCCAAACAGTTTTTAAGAAGGTTTAAAAATAAGTGCGGAAGAGAATAACATTATAATCAGAAGAAATTCATTTAATTAAAGGGAAACAGATTCATACAACAAACTTTCTTCCCCAGAACTTGGTCTGACTTATACAAGGACTCTACAATACAACAACTGAATGCGAAATATAACAACACTGCCCGAAAGAAGGGGACATTTTACAAAAGATAGAAACTAAGTACACTAAATAGAGTAGTCTGCCTCAGCTTCCCGTGCTCCAAACTGCAACCTGATAGACCGAATACCTGTATCCAGAAAAGATGAATAAAATATAGCATGAGTACACAACGTACACCCGTAGACATCATATGACGACATTGATGGAAGCTACACAATTAGAGATAAATACAAAGTTTACACCACATAATCCTATCACTAGCAATTCAATAAGCCAAATATGTCATGTTGTCTACACGGTAGATCAAAGAATTAACAAATCAACTTATTCATATAAAGGTTCACTAAGCATGTAGGATTTACAACACGTAAGTCTACCATTTCATATTGACGCCAAACACCTCAAGTTGTACAAGTCATATAGCTAACAATCCTCAGGTAAGTCATGAAATACTTAATACATACACATTCATATTTTCCAGTAATCCCCCAATCACACCTAGACTTAATAATGCCGAAAATCATAATAGACCTTACTACATTGGTTTGAAAACACAAGTAAGTCAAACGCACGGTTCATTGTTCCATTTCCTTAGACCTCCCACAATATAACCATTAGGATAAAGAACACCTTGTTTAAAATTATTACCACTAGTCCTAAACCTAAGTGTGGCCAATTCCAATTACAAACAAACCACTCTTTTAGTACATTAGACTCTTACCACAATTAACAAGTAGTTCCCTAACCCTTACTTTTACCGGCCAACATCAATTACACATTAGACATCCTTAAGCTAGTTACACAACCCAACCCCACCGTTATACCCACAATCCATGATAGACCCTTTAGCCATTGACACGGTCACCTACTAAGTAATTACAAGCTGATGAATCTACTAACACAGATAAGTTCAACATCGACTACTAGACACATAAAGGGTAGCCACATAGCCAATTCACACTGAGCAAGCCAACAGGAAACCATATAGGTCTATACAATAAATTCAATCAATTATCTCGTATATGAGTAAATCACCCCTAGTTTCAATTACCAATCCAAGTCATGTTACCACACCACAAGTAATCAATTTATATATGAATGTATGGATGAGGTTGTAATGCATATACTAGGTACCTTTCTCAATCCCGGTATACAGTACATCAAGGCTTTATTATGATCCGTACACCCATGGGGGACATGTGAAGTCCATATACCCCTCCACTCTAGAATAACTCATTGGATCACAAAGCCCATCTTTTGGCTATAATAATATCATGTTGCAGGCGTGCAACTCCGATCCCTGCATATCAATATCATCTTAGTATTTCCATAATCTCATAAGTGTTCTTACTATTCTGAAACCTTGGGCCCATAAAATATCCATACCACTCTCGTAACCATGAGTGTAAGAATGCAAATTACATATATAAGGCAAAAATAATGATATAATGAGATGCAACAAGTATAGAGATGAAATATCACATGCCTTCAGGAATTTATTACACATATACAATCTAAGTACAAAGTAGGATATCATATCGAAAGTATGTGTGATGAGTAAACAAGTCAATTAACTTTGGCGACGAGCACACATATGGCAAAAGCCCACATATGGTGAAAAGCCCAAATAATCAACAATCAGAACCAGCTTAAGGTTGGTACCCCAAATCACCCATCATCACAGTTCAACGCTGGTACCCACTAAGACGTTCATCATAATCGCCGGAGTGGGACATTCAAACAAGCCAAATACCCCTAAATATTTATAACTAATTATACACTTCTACTAGCCTACCTCAATGATAAGCCGGAGCCATCAATGGTCGATCCTCAGTGCGCATCTCTAACTCTCCAGGGCTTCTCATAACGAACTTAGTCTAACACACAAACTCTACACATTAATGTCAAGACAAGCACTCAAGGACCTAGTCCTTAACCAAACATAAGGAAATTTGAAGGACATGATTACTAGGTATAATCTGAAATTAATTTCAAAATACATACTTTATTACTCAAAAAGGCTTAAAACATGATTACTAGGTATAATCCGAAGTTAATTTAAAATCAACTTCATTTAGGCCCTCAATTACCTATTACCAAAGAAATCCCAATTTATAACCCTAGGTTCTTCCCCAATTAAGAAAAGGTTTCTATAATCGAATTAAACATTAAAACATGGTCATTTTATCAATACAAAACTTACTTAGAAGAAATCAGATTTTACGCACTTCTTTACATCATAAGCTCTTGATTCTATCAATTTCAACTATGAAAAGAATCTTCAATTCATATTTCCCATTAAATGATTTACCCCAAGCACCATAAACATATAATAACAACCATAAGGAAGGAAAGATTACCTTCCAAGAGGGATTTTCGACAAAATGGACAAGGATGCTCCTCAGGTCAGCTCTCATTTTGAGGAAAACAATTTTGGGGAAAGATGAGATAATTTAGGGCTTTTAAAATAAATTGATTGTTAGCGCTTCCACCGCGACAGACTCGATTCCGCTGTAGCAGATGCGTTGCAATGAGGAATGGGACCGCTAGGGCAAAGACACTTGGCATCTCGCCTAAGCGCCGGGGCAAGAAGATGCTCCGCTAGAGCGGACTTCCTTTGTCTCGTAGGGAGGACACGATTCCGCTAGGGCAGAAATAGCTCTTTCCAACAACATTTCATTTTGATCAATATTCTTTCCAATCCGTAGGACTTACTTAACTCATGATTCCCATTAGTAACACCATTGGCGAATGCCCGGAAGTGAGTTATAACAGAAAATTGGGTGGAAAGTTCATAACGACCAAATGAGTCATTACATCAAATACCAATTAAACAAACATTCATCTTCGAATGGAGAATAACGGAAAATGGTGAGTGCAGAAGACAACGCTTGGGACATGGTCCCACAAGAGGTTCTTATCTATTTCGCACAACAAGGATGGGAAATAACATTACACAACATAATTAGGACTCCATATCACCAACTCTATTTTATATCACGAATTATGTTATCAACAATTTGGACTAGGCGATGGAAAGCACTCATCATACTCACAATATTAGAAAGAATTATTCATTCAAAAGATTTTGACTTCAAGGATTTGCAGTATCGCATCATGCCATCAGTTACACTATCGCACATCACAACGCGTTATTTATATTAGTACTACTACGTTTGTAACATCATCTATCCACATAGGCTCATTTTAGTTAGTCTCATATAAGTAATACACGGTATATAAGGATGGAGGGGGCTTGACGCTTCATAAGAGTTATATATGGTCCAAAAGGGAGATTACAATTCAAATAGTGGGACCAAAGCTCGTCATGAGAAATATTACTCCTAAATAAAATCACGCACTCGGTAACTGAAATCAGAGAATTCTGCTACAATAGAAGAATTGTGCGAAGGACCGCTTCCACGCTCATGCAATCAGTACAGTTGAAGCAGACAATTAGGAAAAGACAAACCTCGCAAGGGCGGCAGAATCACTCGCTCCTGCGGATATGCTGGGGCGGAAAAGAGTCTGTCGGGGCAAAAGACACAGAATTTGAAAAGTTCCCCAAAAACTGATCGGTCCCCCACTTCTCTTCCACTTCCTCAACTCTTAAAAACCCAAACCTCTTCCAAGACCCCCCCAACTACGTCTACAAAAATTCTCTCCACAAACCCTACTTATACAACACACACTCTCCCCCCACCAACACGCCTCTCCCACCCACTAACTCACCCGCTCAGCCCACCAGAACTGAACTTGATGAGCGCGCACCCCAAGGCACACAGAGGACTTCCACAGTACTAAAAAACGTACGCTCGCCGCTTGGTAAGTTCTAAAAACTTCACATTACAAACTATTGCTTCACAGAATAGGGTAGGAACATGGTAGTGGGTGGAGAAATTCTATGGAACCTTAAAAATTTAGGGGTGGGGTTGTCTTGAGGGTAGATTCACAGATTGGGTAAAATAAGATAAAAAGGGTTCTACACTTCATGCATACTCAAATACAAACCAAAAGGAGGTATTTTCCGACCAAATAGGGGAGAAATTTCTGAATTTTCCAACTGGTTAGTCAGGGACGACGATCTCGCTATGACGGATATCTTTCCGCTCGAGCGGATCCGCTAAGGTGCAAACGACTTTGTCAAAGCAAGAAGTCAAGGACACGAGGTTTTCTGCTGTAGCAGACACTTTCCTCACTGGAGCGGGTTTTCTCCAGCAGCACCAGGTTTGCCAAACCAAAAATAGGATAGAGGCAATACTAAAATAGTAGCTTCACACCGGCTGATCCGAGTCGATTTTTGTTGGTTTCATTGGCTCGCTAGACACGTAGTAACATGATACATATGATTCCCTCACTGAACTGATACATGTAGGTGTATTTGGAGAAAATAGATCAAAATCAAATGGACAACCTTGCCTACAATATAGACTCGTCGATGAGGATCTTGCAGGTGGATACGATATAGTCCGGTTCATGTCCAAGGACTGTCAGAACCGCTATTATGCAAATATGAGATACATGAAGCTACTGATGGAAATGTTTTACCCCGGGCCCCTGCAAGGCCAATGAAAATTGGGTGAGAGAGTTTTATGCCAATCTTAAGTGGGTGAGATTGTCGGATCCAAATTCGGAGATAAGGATTTTGGGCATGATGGTACCAATAGGGGCTGAGTTAATAAATGATTTCTATGGAATGCCGAACCATCCCTTGGTGCTTATGGATGCCAAAGATGATTATGGTCAGGGGGCGTGGTTGGTGTCGCACTTGGTGGTGGAGGAGCACATGAATAAAATCACATTGGACAATAACAGGTTGAGGATCATAAAAAAATACTTTACTGCGGAGGCTAAGAGGTGGTAGAGCATTAACGTGAGCAGGGTGCATCCCTCTAGTAATAAATTTGATGTCCTGCACGTTCGTACTCTGATGATAACTTACCTGTTGGATAGTGTTTTGGTAAATATGGGCCATCATATCATCTGAGAGTGGATGGACTATCAATACAAGGGAGGGATGAGTATGATGTTTCCTTATTTGATCACTGAGTTGTGTCGCAGGGCAGGTGTAACGGATAAGCTTGACAATGACTGGATAGATCCTGAGGGGGTATTCCACCTTGTGAGAGTGTTAGGAGTGGGTACACTGGTGTAGAGTAATAAAGTGAAGGTAGGCCTGAACGTAAGTAGTGATGGTGGTAATGATGGGTCACAGTCGCAGCCGCATCCACATGGGCCACTTGGTGCCTTGGGCTCATAGGTGCAGGAGATTAGAGACTTGGTTGCTGGACTTTCCAGGCCTTTTTTCCGAGCTAGTCCTTCGGGTGCCTCTGCCGACTACTTTTCTCGTAAGGATATGAAAGAGTATCTTGAGTCGTAGAAGGCCATACAAACTTCGGTTGGTACTTTGGAGATGTCATAAAAGAGCCTGTCCAATGATTATGGTGATATCTGTACAATATTTAAGGAGGAGAAAAAGAAGAACAAGTCCCGAGGCAAACTTCTCGTGAAGATGTGGAGAGGTATCAAGGGCTTGTTCAAGTATTTGGAGTACAAGGATCCTCTTCCGATTGAAGACAAAGCTGATGATAAGGACAACTCTTTCCTGTGCAATGTCGATGGTGGGGAAAGCGGCAACAACACTGAGGGATGTGATTAGATGGAAAGCTCGAAGATACAGTATTGAGCCCATGTTTGGTATTGGTTGTTATCCCGTGTTGGGATTTGTTTCAAATAATTTTAAATTTTTTGTGCTTGTTGGATGTTTTGGATGATTTGTTTTGGCTTGCTTACCTTTATTTTCTATTTTTTTTGTTGATGCATGATTTAGACATTTCAGACATTTGTAGCTGGTTTTTCGTTTCTATTTTGGGTTTTGATTGTCGGATATTTTGGTATTTGGCTATTTGAATTCTTTTTGCTGGTTTTGCTATGATTTTATTGGTCGTGGTATATGTTTATCATTGCACATGTGAAGAATATAGAACATGGGCAGAACTCATTGGTTTCTGCCTAGTGATTCCACTGGCAAGGAAGAGATATTTGCTAGGGCAGACTCGCCACTGCAGAAGAATACTCAAAAGAGCGGATTACAGATAGGGCACTGATTCTTATTGTAGCGGAAGATTCCACAGGTGCAATCTCGCCATGGAGGATTTCAAGAAAACAACATGTACCCATCCTCGTGACCCACCATTCGCTGGTGCAGATTCACCGGTGCAGAAATATTTTCGCTGGGGCGGAACCCCTGAACTAGAATGGAAATAAGCTTTAATCAGTTTCAGACTTTGCACTAGATTTCGAACACGATTTCCACACATGATCCACTCCGATGGGTGTCAAGATTAGATACCAATTTGATTCAACCAAGTATAAAATTTAAACGAAGGAGAACGATATGAGTGAAAGAAAAGAATAGTTCCTAAATGCTTCATAGCCTCTCGAGGATGGGTATAGACGTCATCGTACCAATCCGCGAGACTCTACTTCACATTGTCCTTGTATTTGTGAGACCGATGAACCTAGAGCTCTGATACCAACATTGTCATGACCCAAATCATGAGCGTCATGGTGGCACCTACACAATCCCCCCGATAGACGAACCAATTTTCCAAACAATTTTTAAGAAGGTTTAAAAATAAGTGCGGAAGAGAATAACATTATAATCAAAAGAAATTCATTTAATTGAAGGACAAAAGATTCGTACAATAAACTTTCTTCCCTAGAACTTGGTCTGACTTATACAAGGACTCTACAATATAATAACTGAATGCAGAATATAACAATACTGCCCGAATAAAGAGAACAATTAACATAAGATAGAAACTAAGGCCACTGAATAGAGTAGTCTATCTCAGCTTCCCGTGATCCAAACTGCAACCTGATATACCGAATTCCTGTATCCAGAGAATATGCAGCAACTTCACTTCTTTCATTCTTTTTGTGCTAGTTTGATCAAATTGGTATTTGACCCTTCTATTCCTATTCTCTCACAGATGGTGAGGACACGTGTGAACGCGACTAGAGATGAGGCACCGGTGCCTGCTACTGTGGCACACGGTATACTTAGAGGTAGAGGTAGATCCCGTGGTAGGAGTAGACCCCGTAGAGTAGAACCGGCTAGGGGTGGAGCAAAGGGAGTTGTCTAGGTCCGTGCTAGATATTTTTCCCCCGAGCCAGAGATTGAGCATCATGAGGATCTGTTTGAGAAGGAACTGGGACTAGCCCAGGCTCAGCAAGAGATTATTTCCACGTCAGTGTTTCAGGATGCCATGGTACACATCTTGATCCTTCTTGAGGGTTTGACCCAGATGGGTGTTTTCCAACTACTCCAGATGGGTCGCAGACCCGAGTAGGTGGTCAAACTCCTGATCAATACCATACTCTGGGCATAAATCCTGCAGTTGCTATAATACCCCGTATTTATGAGATTCCAACACCGGAGTTTTGTCTTTGGCCAGTTCATGTATTAGTTATGACCCATGAGGAGCGGAAGACATTTGAGCAGTTCTCCAACATGAAGCCTCCTTGTTTCTATGGTACGCTCTAGGAGGATGCTATGAGTTCATCGTGAGTTTCCATGTGAGGCTTCACAGTCTGGGTATTGTCGAGTCGCATGGTGTGGAATATGTTCCTTTTTAGATGATCGTGGATGCAAAACAGTGGTGGAGGTCCTACATTGAGTGTCGGCCAGTTGGGTCGCCTCCACTTACTTTGACCCGATTCAATCAGGTTTTCTTAAAGAAGTATGTTCTCCGAAGTTTGATAGAGAGCAATAAGGATGAGTTCTCTAGGTTGGATCAAGGAGGTGTGTCTGTCACTGATTATGAGTCTCGATTTCATGCATTGTCTCATTATGCGGCGCCATTACTCCTTACTGAGACAGAGAGGGTTAAATGTTTTATTAGGTGATTGACTATCCCACTTCAGTTGGTGACTTTGCAGTTGGTGGCATTATTCCAGATTGTGGCGGATCACGCCAAGATGGTTGAGACAGTGAGCGGTGGGTCTCAGAAGAGTGTGTCACACCCCAACTTTGGGGGTGTGGCTGGCACCCGATACTTGGATAACCCTATCAAACTGCCTGCATACCATCATGCAAAGGTATAACTGTCTGGGCCAACAAGGCCTCATAATAACAATTGAAACATACACAACATGAAACCCTCCAAGTAGAAGAGCCCAACCTAATAGATATATATATACCAAAGCCGACAAAGCCGCACCGAAAATTGTACAACATAGAACCTGTCTACAAAGCCTCTAGGAAAATGTCAATAAAAAAATAAGTCAGGACAGGGCCCCCGACATACCCAAAATCTCAAAAGAGATATATCCATGAATCGACTCGGCAATACCCAGAAGGAAATGAAGCTCACCAACAAACGATGATATTTGCCCATGATCTATTGGAGCGAGTCCTCTCCTCGTCTAACTGAACCTGCACGGCATGAAACACAGTGTTCCCAGGAAAAGGGACATCAGTACGAATAATGTACAGAATATGTAAGGCGAAAAAATAAAATAGTCCATAATCATAAGAGAGAAGGGAGGTTCAAGTCAACCCGAGTCTCTGAACTACTGTTGAGATTACAACATATACAATGACAATATTTATTATATATCTTCATAAATACCTCTATGTCAACATCATAGATCTACCGGTTCGACTGCCTAACTGATCAATAGTAATAATATGTCTGCCCAGCCAGTGGTAACCAACGATACATAACTGCCAACTGGTGGTAACTATATAACTATCTATCCAGGCATGGCCCGGTGGTGGATAACTATCTTCCCAACATGGTCAATATCATATCATACCCGGCCATGAAGAGGGACTCGGTCATACCTGGCCTATATACGGGACTCGATGTTATCGTGCCCAATTGCAGTGGTGATGCTCATTTGCTCAACCGATCATAGCTCGTTGGTATTCCATACTATCATGCACATGCCCTTATATGTATCTCATACGTACATATATATATGAAAATCCATGCTAATCTTCTATATCTATGAACTTATCGCAATACTTAAGATCGTTACATTCTTACTTAGCGTTCAGAGCCTATCATCACACTCCTCACTTTATCTTTAGGCTAAAGGCGTCCTGTTTACATATCTAAAGGGGTCATGATCACGAACTCCCACTTTATCAAGAATAGAGCCTTTATAATCCCATCTATCGTTACAACGGTAACATACTCCTTTCACTTCTACGTCTTTCGTAAGTATTAATAAGCCAATATATAGTGTTTCTAGCTTCAGGGAACTAACAAGGATCATCAAGGACCATGGAATTTTCTCAAGATTAAGGAACACATTTCTCTTTAACAGACGTTTCATCGTACGTCGACTCCCCAACAATCATGCCAAGAAAATAAAGATGAGCCTTAACATACCTTTAACATTTTCCTTTACAAGTGTAATGACCCCTTTTCAAAAATTGTGGTGGCACCTACACAATCCCACCGGTAGGTGAACCACTCCCAAATCATTCATATGGTAAAACATAAATAAAGCAGAAGATAACATAATACTACATAAGTTGTCTCATAGTAGAAATGCTGAAGAATATAAGTCTGATACAACCATAAAATACCCTAAGTGATTTAGTATGTAGATACAAGAGCTCTAATAAAGCGATGCTAGTTTGGAAGTCAAGGCATCAAGTGCCAACTTAATACATAAGTTGTAAGTCTGTAAACATGTCTCTAGAACAGAAGTAAAGACAGTAAAGAGATAGAGCAAATTTGAGGCATGGTGGAGATAACATCCTCACCCTGAAAGCTGGGGATCAACTACTCGAACTCAGCCACGTGGTCTCGAGCTGGTAGTCGAATCTATATTTGCATAAATAAAAAATACAGTAAGTGTAGCATGAGTATATAACGTACTCTCGTAGACATAATAGGCCGACAACAACGGAAGATACACAAAAAGAGATAAATACTAAGTTGACACCAAGGAATCATATACTAATCAGTTCAATAATCCAAGGTCACATAGTCCACAGAATAATTCACAGAGTCCACATATTTCCTTATTTCAATAAGAGTCCATAATCACTTACGTCATCCAGTGCCAAAGAGTTTAAACAGTGATCCAAGTACCAATTAGCAAGTGTAATCCTTCCATGTTCAGAACTTAGTCAAGTCATCAATAGTCACTTCAAATACAAGTCCATCCACAAGTAATCAATGAAATGACATATATATGTATGATATGAATGCAAAGCATATGCCAGGTACCTTTATCAATCCATTATACAATACGTCAAAGTTTTATTATGATCCATATACTCATGGGGGACCTACGAAGTCTATATACCCATCCGCTCTAAAATAACTCATCAGATCATGGAGCTCAGGTCTTGGATAAATAATATCATGTTGCATGCGTGCAACTCTGTTCCCCGCGTATCAATATCATTTAAGTATTGTCATAATCTCATAAGTGGTCTTACCTTCCTGGCCTCTTGGGCCCACATCATATCCATACCATTCTCATATCAATATCATAGAACCATGAGTGTATGAATGCAAATAAGAATAAAGGCAAGATATCATGATATAATGAGATGCAACTAAATAAAGAGATGCAATATCACATGCTTTCAATAATTCAATACACATATAAAAATCCAATTACACTTCATGATATCATATTGAAAGCATGTGTGATGAGTAAACATATCAAGGAACTATGGCGATAAGCCCATATATGGCGACAAGCCCAATAATCAGCAGTCAGAACCAGCACAAAGCGGATTCCCAAAACTCCTTCATCATAGTTCAACACCGGTACCCACTCAGACGTTAATCACAACCTTCTGTGTGGGACCCCAAACACGCCTAATAGCCCTCAGTATTTATAATGTATTATGCATTTCTATCGAAGTCTCGAAAAACTAAACTGTAGTCTACCTCAGGCCAAATAGAAGCGCTACACGATCAAGCCTCGGTGATAGCCTTGCCCTTCCTTTGCGCCTCATGATGATCGAAGTCTATCCACGTATATACATCATTCCTTAATATAAAGCTTACGCAACATACATGGATATAAACCTAACAAACAAAACTTTAAAATACCAACCCGAGCCCACCTCACCAAGACTCGAACTTTAATACCTGAAAATCACAAATACATACTAAGTAGTCATATCCTTATGTTAATTGAACAACTATACACATTTGAACCCTCAATTGAACAATATTCAAAAATCGCCAAATTGAAACCCTAGAAATATCCCCCCAATTGAAAATAGGTTTCTATTCTTAAATTAAGGCTTACAACATGATAATCTAACATATTCCAATCCTAATTCACAATATTAATACAATCTAATCCATAAACCTCTATTAAAATCAATAACATAACTCTCATATTTTCATAGAAACTTGCAATTCGTTTTACCCAACATAAAAACATACTATATCACAATTTAAGAGAGTAGAAACATAAACCCAATTCAAGAAGAAAGGAAATATTACCCAAAAAGATGGAGTCACTCTTGTTCTTCAGAGAATAATCAGCTGGCGGCTCTAGGTTCGAGACTTTCTAATTTGGGAAATAAATTCTGACATAGGAGAATATATAGGACACCTGATACAGTGTTTCCACCCCAGCAAAATCGACACCATTTGAGCGGATCCGTTGCAGCAAACGAAACCCTCGATGAGGCAGTGTCACTTGACACCTTGCCTCAGCATCACAGTGAATACGACTCCGCAGGAACGGACTTGCCCCTGTGGACAGACCCTCCGCCAAGGTAAATTTTTACAACTTCCCAAATCCTCGCTTCGGCGACCCAACCTCCCACCGAGGCGGACACGCAGGAGCGGAAACAGGTATCGCCGAGGCGGACATAAGACACTAGAATATGGAAAAATAGCCCAAACATCCATCAAACACCCGAAACATTCCTGAGACTGCCCAGACACAAACTAGACACACTCGCCTATGGTAAACAGTGATAAGAAATTGATCGTACCCTCAGATTTCACATTTAATCGAGCTAAGGCATACTTTTCTAAAGAATCATCCGGGAAAATGAATTATACAAACTTTACAAATAAGACTACAAAATACGTCTGATTGCCTCGGGAAGTGAACCAATGATTCGACTAAGTCATAAATGACCCTCTGAAACTACAGAAAATGATGGAATCCAGAAATGAACTCATCTATCCAAAAGTTAACTTTAAGTCAAAGTAACCAACTCTAAGTTTCTAGTTTTGGGTTTATTATCCAAAACTCATATAAATGGACCTCGGAAACCTTGCCACCTATCCCCGCACATCCAAAATCCCACATAGAGTTACAAGAAGGGTCAAACAAGCAAATAAAGGTATTTAGCTAAAAATAACCAGATGGATCGTTACATCATATACCAATTAAAACAATATTTATCCTCGAACGGATAGAAATGAATAGAGGAAACGTACCAAAATAGTGAACAAGCCAGTATATCTACTCTGCATATCAGACTAGATCTCCCAAGTCGCCTCCTTGACATGACGATGCCTCCACTGAACTTTCACAGAACTTATCTCATTCGATCTCAACTTCGTCACCTACCTGTCTAAACTAGTCATAGGCTCCTCGTCGAACTCCAACTTTTGATCAAGTAATACAGAGTCCCACTGAATAATATAAGGGCCATCGGCATGATACTTCTTCAACATAGACATATGGAAAACTGGGTGAATGCCTGACAGACCTGGTGGTAGAGCCAACTTATGTGCCACCTCCCCAACTCTTTGAAGAATCTCGAAGGATCCAATATACCTTGGACTCAACATCCCTCTCTTGTCGAACCTCATATAAGGAGTCCCTCAATAAATCAACAATGTATCTCTTCATCCTCCCCCACCAATAGTGCTACCTCAAATAATAGTACATCTTAGTAGTACCTGGATGTATCGAATACCTGGAGCTGTGAGCCTCCTCTATAATCAATCTGGTTAAATCTCCCATACGAGACACATATACACTTTACCCTTGATCCTCATAACACACTCACTATTGATCATGTCTTCCTTGGTCTCACCACATATCACCTTATCTCAAATCTTTCACAACTTCACATCATCATTTTGGTGAGTCTGGATCTGATCCAAAAGAGACGACCTCGCGTCCACACAAGTAAGAATCCTACTCAAATTCAAAATATCGAGTCTCACAAAATGGTTTACTAGAGATTGTACCTCCAATGCCAAAGGACACTTAGAAGCAATCAATCGAGCTAGACTCTCCATGTTGACTGCCTTTTGGCTCAAGGCATCTGCCACCACATTAGCCTTGCCTGGATGGTATAAAATGGCCATGTCATAATCCTTCAACAACCACATCCACCGACACTGCCTAGAGTTCAAATGGCACTAATTAAACATATGCTAGATATTGCGGTGATTGGTATATATCTCACAATAAACACCATACAAGTAATGCCTCCAAATCTTTAAGGAAAACACAACATCAGCCAACTCTAAATCATAAACAGGGTAATTCTTCTCGTGCACCTTCAACTGCCTTAATGCATAAGCAATAACCTTACCCTCATATATCAACACATTGCATAACTTAATCATAGAAGCATCACAATACACATTAATGTCCTTCCCATCCACCAAAAGGGATAAAATTGAGGTTGTGGTAAAAAAAGTCTTAAGCTTTTGAAAGATTTGCTCACACTCATCGGACCACTAGAACGGAACCTCATTTTCAGTCAAACGCGTTAGATGCGAAGAAATAGAAGAGAAACCCTTGATGAACTGATAGTAGTAGCTAGAAAGACCCACAAAACTCTAAATATCTATCACAGAAGTTAGTATAAGCCAGTCCCTGACTGCCTCTATCTTCTTAGGGTCAACCATAATCCCATCCTTAGACACCACGTGTCCCAAGAATTCCACGGAACTCAACTAAAACTCACAATTTGAGAACTTAGCGAATAACTTCTTCTCCTTCAATATCCTAAAAACCATTCTTAGATGACGCTCATGGTCCTCATGAATATTCGAATATATCAGGATATCATCAATGAACACAATCATAAAAGAATCCAAGTACCGCTTAAATATTCCATTTATCAAGTCTATGAACGTTGCAGGGGCATTGGTAAGCCCAAATGACATCACCAAGAACTCATAATGCCTATAACGACTTCGGAAAGCCATCTTGGGCACATCCTCGGCTCAAATCTTCAACTAATGATACCCGGACCTCAAGTCAATCTTTGTAAACACAGAAGCACCCTGAAGTTGGTCGAATAGATCATTAATATGCAAAATTAGATACTTATTTCTGATGGTAACATTGTTCAACTGTCTATAATCAATGCACATATGCATAGTGTCATCCTTCTTCTTTTCAAATAAGACAGGAACACCCTATGAAGATACACTCAGTCGAATGAAGCCCCTACTCAACAAATCCTAAAGCCGCTCCTTAAACTCTTTCAACTCTGCTGGAGCCATACAGTATGGAGGAATAGAAATGGGTCGAGTACCCAGCTTAAGATCAATACAGAAGTTAATGTCTCTGTCTGGCGGCATACCCGATAAATCTAAAGGAAAGACCTCAGCGAACTTACTAACTACTAGAACGGAATCAAGGGAATGAGTCTCCATACACGTATTCCGAATATGATCAAGATTGGCCAAACAACCCCGATCCACTAATTTCCTAGCTCGAAAGTAAGAAATAGCCTTCCTAGGAGCAGGGCTAGGAGCGTCTCTCCCCTCTAAACTCGGAATACCAGGCATAGCTAACGTGACCGTCTTGGAATAGTAGTCCAGAATCACATGATATGGTGATAACCAATACATACCTAAGATAACATCAAAATCCATTATATCTAAGATAACCAAATATACCCAAGTGTCATAACCCATGAAAGTAACTACACATATGTGATATACTCTATTTATAATCATATAATCACCGACTGGTGTAGACACACGAATAAGAACATCAAACATATCACACAATATCTCAACTTTAGCAGAAAAGTAGGCATACACATAAGAAAATGTATACCGTAGATCAAATAACACAGTAGTAGACCGATGATTGACTAAGATGATACCTATGATGACTGCGTCAGATGACTCAGCCTCGATATCAGGTAATGCATAGCAATGGGTGTATCCTACCTCAGACTTAGTACACTGCTGGCAACCTCAGCCCAAATGAGATCCATCTCTCCCGGACTGTGATCCACCAAGCCCAGACTAATGGCCACCACAGCCTGAATAAGATCCTTCCTAGCTACTCTGACTACCATATCTGGATGACTGTGCTGGGTCTTGGGTGCAAGGGATGCACTCGAAAACTATCTGGGGCAATCTATCTTGAAATGCCCAACCTCTCCACAACTGAAACAAGTCCTGGCCACTGAGGGCTGCTGAATAGAGATAGAAAAACCCGAACCACCATGACCGGAATATCTAAATTGAGAACCCTTGGACGACTGGCCCCACTATAACCATCTGTAATCTGTAGAGCTGCCTGAACTAGGTGACTGGGTTGCGACTGGTGATATCTCCTGATACCCATAACCATAAGTAGTAGAACCATTGAACTGACCATGTCGCCTCGCCCTTTTATCGGGCTTATATCTTGACAAACTACCTCTCACATACTATACCATTCTGGCATGCTCTGCCACAATTTCAAAAGAAGCTTTGAAGCCACCAACTGCAACGTATCCAACTGGAGCGCTCAGTAGGAAGCAGGAGCGCTGCATAACGCGATAAGGCATGGAAGCGAGTCTCATACTATGCAATCATAGAATTTCCCCATCCAATCTTCTGAAACTCATCACAATTGCACAATCGCAAGCTTAAAGGCACATACTTCTCCAAGAAGACCATGTAGAACCTAACCCAAGTCAATGAAGGCATCCTTGTAGGCAAGCAATCAACATACACCCTCCACCACTGCTTCGCGTCTCCTATAAGCTGATGGGCCACAAAACTAACTCCATGTGACTCACCAATACCCAAGGTATGCAACCTATTATAGTTGCTCACAATGAACTCATACGCACCCTCTTCGGGCTATACAAAGAACTCAGGAAACTTCATGTTCAAAAAGTGATACCAAATCCTCCACTCAACGCGGGTTATAGCTATCCCACCAATATATTGGGGACCAAATTCTGGAGCATAAACCTCATTGATATAAGGACCTGACAGCACCGCTCACTGAATACCAGGTGTACAAACCTCAAGGGTCTGAGTCTTCCCCCCTTCTGCACAAGTCTAAGAACCACCCAGAATAGTATGATGTGCACCTGTCTGAGAAACAATATCGAGAACACTCAATAACCTAACCAGTGTGTCCTATAGACCCGTAGTAGTAATAAATATAGGCTAATCCTGGGTTGGCCCCGTATCCTTCTGTAGCATATCATCATGAGGCTCAATATATAGCTCTGGGGACTCTGATCTAGCATGAGCCTGACTGCCTCTTTGTGCTCCACCCTGAGCTGGTACTACTATTGTGGATCTACCTCAGCCCCGAGCATGTCCTCTACTATGATCGTGCACTAGTGGTGCCGATTCTCGTGCCTCCACTCTCGCCGCATCGGCACAGGTCCTCAACATATGTGAGAGAATAGAAACAAAGTTCAGATACCAATTTGATTCAACGTAGCACGAAAGGAATGAAGAGAGTGAAATTTTCTTAGTCCCATAGCATCTCGAAGATGAGTACGGACGTCTACACACCGATCCGCAAGACTCTACTAGACATTGCTCTTGTATTTAAGACTGTTTATCCTTGGGCTCTGATACAAACATTATCACGACCCCTTTTCAGGAATCGTGGTGGCACCTACACAATCCCACCGGTAGACGAACCACTCCCAAATCATTTAAAATATAAATAAAGTGAAAGATAATAGAATACTACATACGTTGTCTCATAATAGAAATGCGGAAGAATATAAGTCTGATACAACCATAAAATGCCTCAACTGATCTAGTCTGTAGATACAAGAGCTCTAATAAAGCGGTACGAGTCTGGAAGTCCAGGCATCAAGTGCCAATTGAATACATAAGTTGTAAGTATATAAACATGTCTCTAGAACATAAGTAAAGACAGTAAAGAGATAGAGCAAATCTGGGGTATGCTGAAGATATCATCCTTACCTTGAAAGCTAGGGATCAACTATAAGAAATCAGCTAATGGTCTCGAGTTGGTAGTCAGATTTGTATGTTCATTAAGAAAAGATGCAGCAAGTGTAGTATGAGTACACAATATACCATTGTAGACATCATAGGTTGACAACGACGGAAGATACGCAAAAAGTGATAAATACCAAGTTGACACAAAGTAATCCTATACTAAACAGTTCAATAATCCCAGTAAGGTCACATAGTCCACAGAATAATTCACAGAGTCTACATATTTCCTTATTTTGATAAGAGTCCGTGATCACTTACGTCATCCAGTGCCAAAGATTTAAACAATAATCCAAGTACTAATTAGCAAGTGTAATCCTTTCATGTCCAGAACTTAGTCAAGTCATCAACAATCACTTCAAATACAAGTCCATCCACAAGTAAAAAAGAAATGGCATATATATGTATGATATGAATACAATGCTTATGCCAGGTACCTTTATCAGGTTTTATTATGATCCATACACCCATGGGGACCCGTGAAGTCCATATATCGCTCCGCTCCAAAATAACTCATCGGATCACGGAGCCCAGCACTTGGCTGAATAGTATAAGTGTTGCCATAATCTCATAAGTGTTCTTACCTTCCCAGCCTCTTAGTCCCACTTCATATCCATACCACTCTCATATAAATATCACAGAACCATGATAGTATGAATACAAATGAATATAAAGGCAAGATATCATGATATAATGAGATGCAACCAAATAAAGAGATGAAATATCACATGCTTTCAAGAATTCAATACACATTTACAAATTCAAGTACAGTTTAGGATATCATATCGAAGCCATGTGTAATGACTTTTCATATCAAGCAACTATGGCGAAAATACTACATATGGCGACAAACCCAAATAATCAGCAGTCAGAACTAGCACAAGAGTGATTCCCCAAACCCCATCATCATTGTTCAACACTAGTACCCACTCAGACGTTCATCACAACCATCTGAGTGGGACCCCCAAACACGCCTAATACCCCTCAGTATTTATAACATATTATGTACTTCAATCGAAGATTCGAAAAACTAAATTGTAGCCTACTTCGGGCCGAACAGTAGCACTACACGATTAAGACTCGGTGATAGACTTACTCTTCATTTATGCCTCATGATGATCGAAGTTTATCCTTATACATACATTATTCGTTAATATAATGCTTATGCACATACAAGGATATAAACCTTACAAACAAAAATCTAAAGTACCAACCCGGTCCCACATTACCAAGACTCGAACTTTAATACCCAGAAATTACAAATACATACTAAGTAATCATATCCTTAAGTTAATTGAAGAACTATACACATTTGAACCATCAATTGAACAATATTCAAAAATCCCCAAATTGAAACCCTAGAAATTTCCCCCAATTGAAAATAGGTTTCTATTATTAAATTAAGGCTTACAACATGATAATCTAACATATTCCAATCCTAATTCACAATATTAATACAATCTAATCCATAAACCTCCATTAAAATCAATAACAAAACTCTCATATTCTCATAGAAACATGCAATTCATTTTCCCCAACATAAAAACATACTACATCATCATTTAAGAGCTTAGAAACATAAACTCAATTCAAGAAGGAAGGAAATATTATCCCAAAAGATGGAGTCACTCTTATTCTTCAGAGAATACTCAGCTAGCAGCTCTAGGATCGAGACTTTGTAATTTTGGAAAGAAATACTGACCTAGGAGAATATATAGGACACCTGATACAGTGTTTCCACCCCAGCGGAATCGACACCGCTGGAGCGGATCTGTTGCCGTGAACGAAACCCTCGCTGAGGTGGTGTCACTTGACACCTCACCTCAACGTCATGGAAAACATGACTCAGCAGGAGAAGACTTGCCACTGCGAACAGACCCTCCGCCAAGGCAGAATTTTACCACTTCCCAAACCCTCACTTAGGTGAGTTAACCTCCTACCAAGGTGGATACGTTAGAGCAGAAACAGGTACCGCCGAGGCGGACACCAGACACCAGAACATGGGAAAATAACCCAAACTTCCATCAAATACCTGAAACACTCCCGAGACCCCAGACACAAACCAAACACGCTCATATATGGTAAGCAGTGCTATGAACTCACTCATACCCTCGAATTTAACATTTAACCCAGCTAAGACATACTTTTCTAAATAATCATCCAGGGAAACTCAAATATCCAAACTTTACAAATAAGGCCACAAAATACATCTGTTTGCCTCGGGAAGCCAACGAATGACTCGACGAAGTCATAAATGATCCTTCCTTCTACCGTAAATGACGGAACACAAAAATGAACTCATCTAGCCAAAATTCAACTTTAGGTCAAACTAACCAACTCTAAGTTTCTAGTTTTGGGTTTTTCATTTGAAACTCATATGAATAGACATCGGGATTCGTTCCATCCATCTATGTGCATCACAAACCCCACATAGAGTCTATGGGAAGGGTCAAACAAGAAAATAAGTGTCTTTAGCTAAAAATGACAAGACAGGTCATTCCAACAAGCTTCCGAATACGGTGGATCATTCGCATCAATCTGCAATAATAATAAAAGACCACTTCATAGCTAGATTTCGACATGAAAAGAGCGGGAAGCTTATTCTAAACTAATTGGGGCAGCATCCCCCTATCCCCTCTCACCTTCTCCAAACCAACAATAATCACAACTTTAATAACCATACATTATTCATAATTTTTAATACCCATATGACCAATAACCATAACCACAACCACAACAAAAACAAGATATATTCCATGATTTCTAGCACCATATATTTTAACTACAATCCATGAGCATATCAAGTTACTCAAGAACTATCCAAGACTCATAGAAACACTTTCATGGAGTTCTCGCTCAACTATCACCGGTTTTCTTTATCCATAATTCTCAACAAGGCTATGAGAAGCTTAAGATTATCAATAACATCAATATCTTATCTTAAATCAGCTAAGAAAACTTGTAGCTTCAATTCTCATTCACGCTCAAAGAAGCCCTTCACCCCATCTTGCCAATTAGAGGATTTCCAAGTTCTTAGTGATCATTCATGGAAGATTTATCTTCAAATGGATATGGAATTGATGGTAGAGAAACCCTAAAGGAATGTTTGAGAGAGTGTGGGAAATGTTTGGGTCGAAATTAGAATGAAATGAAGAAGCCACCGCTTTAAGGTTATTTATAGAGTCATCCACCGCTTCCTATCTGTGGCTGGGTCTACAACGCATACCACCATATGCGACCGCATAACCCATCGCATATGATGGCAGTGTTGTGGAGAAATTAGGGTTCTGATCTATGTCCTGGTCCGTGAAGTGGATCGACTTTCATGGGGCAGTATGCTTAGTGTATTGCCTTGTTTTCATCAAACTTTGCCGAGATGTACTTATTTTAATTAAATTGACTTCCAACTTGTATACCTTTGTAATACTCATATATGTACATGACCCTCGGTAAGGGTCTCGGGTTGCGGAGGCTCAAGTTGGCTAACTACGCTCTCATTCACATGCAAAACTTTATGGTGTAACATCCTTCCACCCTTTACAACATTCGTCCTCGAATGTTGGAATATCGTAGCCTGAAGACTTAAAATTCTGGTTCCTTTCAAAAAAATTAACAAATTTCCTCTATACATAGGACTATCTCAACCTATCACGCCCCTAGGAATACATCTATTATCTCATAGACTAACTGACACTACTCGTAATATGGCGTTGGCCTTCCATGACCACACCATTGTCTATAGCATCATAGAACATATCATAACATTCCCTCAGAATCCTTTGGTCTATATCAAACTATACTGGAACATTTCTATCTTAACCCTCAGACTTCCAACTATCACAACCCACCTACGAGTGAGGTTATATTCTAAGGCCCATTTTACAACTTTGGATTTACACTCGACGTATACACCGAATAGCATACACAAAAATAGAATCTAAAGCGATCAATACCTATTCTAAATGAGGAAAGAATGGAACATCGTTAGGATACCTTCAATAACGACATGTGCCTCCTGATCCGATCATCTCACCAAGGCATAATTGCGGTGATAACCATTGTCGGGGCCAGATGTCTTACCTCTGCCTTATACTCTACCAGCTACTATCTTAGGCCCGTGCTCTAGGGAACAAACTTATGATAATGAAGCCACTACTGATCCAGTTGGATGAGCCATACTACTTCTGTTCCTCATCAGATATTTTTGCATAAAGTGGCTGAGATCCCCATAAGTGTAACAAACATTGGAGTCCTGATAACATTGACCGGAATTGGCCCTACCACACTGATCAAATGGTAGGGGAGGTGGCCTTATTTGCACTGATATTTTCCGTTGTTCAAAAATTGAAGCTCGGGAACTCTGACCCAATCCTGAATAGGCATATCTATCATATTGTAGCCCCTAGGCTCGAGAATGAGCACTAACTGCAGTACCGGCTAGATACATCAGGTTATTCCAATCATACTTCACTTGTCTGGCCAATCTGGCCCTCTTAGGCTAACTCCCGTCACCTACCTCTTGTTGTTTCTATTTTCAATCTTCCATATTCTGAGCGTAAGACTGGATGCAAGAGTATCCATACCCACGTTCAAAGAGGTCGTAGTACACTCATTAATTAGATTTGGTCCCAATTCGTTCACAAATTGGTGCACCCGATCACTCATTTCAACCACAACTGTAGGGGCGTATCTAGCCAACGAATTAAACTGAAGATTGTACTCTAATACATTCATATTGCCTTAATGTAATAGTAGAAACTTATCTTGCCTGACCCTTCAAAGTTCTACTAGCAAGTAATGTTGCAGAAAGGCTTTAGAACATTCCTTCCATACTGTTGATGGTGCATTTTATCCTCTAGACAGTACCCATATCTCATACCATACAAATGCGACATCCCTCAATCTATACAAATCCAGCCTCCGTATATGTAGCATGAATCACCTATAATATCCGGTACATCTGGTCCAAAAAGTTCTGCGGATCTTCATTCGTGTCCGACCCTGTAAACACTGGAGAATCCAAATTAATAAAGTCTCAGATCCTCACATTGACTGCCCTATTATAAGATTGAACAATCATATCCTGGCGTTGGGCTTGAGAGGCCACTAAGCGAGTCAGTAATCGCACTGCACTCCGCATATCTATGTCCTTATTGTAAGTCTTAAATAGAGGGGCTGCAGGCACTAGTTCCCTCATATGTTCTTCTGGGGTTGGCGGGTTCAATGGATCTTGTGGGGGATCACATCCACACTCTAGGCCTCACTTTGTCCCTAACAAATAGGTGGTACTCTACTTGTACCCTCATCAGCTACCGCCTTTCTCTTTTGGCTAGATGTAGCTCTTCGATTCACATGAATCGATGTATCCAAACAAAGCAAAGGGTTAAGAATCCAATTCCTTACACTTCAGCTATGTCGCACGATCTAGAATAAGAAAATAAGGTAACCATACTAAATGCCCTGTAACCTCCTATTTATAAATGTGGTGCATAACACATCCATAAATAAGACTCTACTAGACATAGATTTGTAGACTCCATAGGACACGATCAACTATGATACCAAGTTTGTCACACCCCAACCTTAGGGGGTGGCTAGCACCCGGTGCCTGGACGGCATGATAGAACTTCCTGCATATTATCACGCAAAGGTACAACCGTCTAGGCCAATAAGGCCTCAAAATAACAATTGTAGCGTATACAACATGAAACCTTGCAAGCATAAGAGCCCAACCTAACAGATATATACATACCAAGGCCGACAAGGTCATACCAAAAAACTGTACAACATAGAACATGTCTATAAAGACTCTAGGAGATTGTTAATACATAACATAAGTCCGGACATGGCCCCCGACATACCTAAAATGTCATAAGAGATATATCCATGACTCGACTCGGCAATACACCATAAGGAAATGGAGCTCACTAATAAACGTTGATATCTGCCCATGATCTATGAGAGGGGGTCCTCTCATCACCTACCTGAACTTACATGACATGATATCCCCAAGAAAATAGATATTAGTAAGAATAATGTACTGAATATGTAAGGCGAAAATAAAATATAATAGTGCATAATCATAAGAGAGAATGGAGGTTCGAGTCAATATGAGTCTCTAAACTACCGCTGAGGTTACAACATATACAATGACCATTCTTATTCTATATCCTCATTTATACCTCTACATCAACATCATAGATCTACCGGTTCGATTTCCCAACTGATCAATGGTAATAATATGTCTTCCCAGCCAGTGGTAACTAATGATACATAACTGCCCAACTGGTGATAACTATATAACTGGCCAGCTGGTCATGGCCCAGTGGTGGATATCTGCCCAACATGGTCAATATCATATCGTACCCTACCCTGAAGAGGGACTCCATTATACCCGGCCTATATACGGGCCTTGAGTTATCGTGCCCAACTACAATGGTGATGCTTATCGGCCCAACCGGTCGTAGCTCGGTGGTATGTCATACTCTCATGTCCATGCCCTTATAGGTATCTCATACGTACATACATACATGCAAATCCATACTAATCTTCTATGTCTATGAACTTATCGCAATACTTGGGATCGTTACATTCGTTACTTTTTGACTTAGCGTCCGGAGCCTATCGTCATACTCCTCACTTTATCTTTAGGATAAAGGCATCTTGTTTACATGAATTTCCTCATTTTAAGGGGGTCATGAGCACGGACTCCTAGTTTATCAAGAATAGAGCCTTTATAATGTTGTCTATCGTTACAACGGTGACATACTCCTTTCGCTTCTACGTCTTTCGTAACTATTAATAAGGCAGCATATGGCATTTCTAGCTTTCATGGAACTAACAAGGATCATCAAGGACCATGAAATTCTCTCAAGATTAAGGAACAACATATCTATTTAATGGACATTTCATCGTATGTCGACACTCCAACAATCATGCCAAGAAAAGAAAGGATGAGCCTTAACATACCTTTAACGTCTTTCTTTGCAAGCTTAAGGATACGATCGATCTACAACAATAATAAGAGACCACTTCTTAGCTAGATTTCGACATGAAAAGAGTGGCAAGTTTATTCTACACTAATTGGGGCAGCATCCCCCTATCCCCTCTCACCTTCTCCAAACCAACAACAATGACAACAACAATAACCATACATAATTCATAATTTTTAATACCCATATGACCAACAACCATAACCACAACCACAACAACAACAAGATATATTCCATGATTTCTAGCACCATATCTTTCAACTATAAGTCATGATCATATCAAGTTACTCAAGAACAATCCAAGACTCATAGAAACTCTTTCATGGAGTTCTAGCTCAACTATCACAAGTTTATTTTATCCATAATTCTCAACAAGGCTATGAGAAGCTTAAGATTATCAATAGCATCAATATCTTACCTTAAATCAGC
Source organism: Anisodus tanguticus (assembly GCA_034509755.1). Lineage (NCBI taxonomy): Eukaryota > Viridiplantae > Streptophyta > Magnoliopsida > Solanales > Solanaceae > Anisodus > Anisodus tanguticus. The sequence continues at coordinate 31,039,381 of CM067558.1, forward strand.
TAAGAAAACTTGTAGCTTCAATTCTCCTTCACGTTCAAAGAAGCCCTTCACTCCATCTTGTCAATTAGAGGATTTCCAAGTCCTTAGTGATCATTCATGGTAGATTTATCTTCAAATTGATATGGAATTGATCATTGATGGTGTAGAAACCCTGAAGGAATGTTTGAGAGAGTGTTGGAAATGTTTGGGTCGAAATTGGAATAAATGAAGAAGCCACCGCTTTAAGGTTATTTATAGAGTCTTCCACCGCCTCCCATTTGCGACTGGGTCTACGCCGCATACCACCATATAGGACCACAGAGCCCATCTCATATGGTGGCAGTGTTATGGAGAAATTGGGGTTCTGATCTGTGGCCTGGTCCGTGAAGTGGATTGGCTTTCGTGGGGCAGAATGCTTAGCGTATTGCCTTATTTTCATCAAACTTTGCCGATATGTACTTCCTTTAATCCAATTGACATTCCACTTTCTGTATACCTTTGTAATACTCATATATGTCATACATGGCCCTCAGTAAGGGTCTCGGGTTGCGGAGGCTCAAGTTAGCTAACTACGCTCTCATTCACATGTGAAACTTCGGGGTGTAACAGAGTGGTTCTGAGAGGAAGGCTCACAGGTTTGGTAACTTCATTGGTTCTTCTTCCAGAGGATGGGTACAGTATGGTAGGACCCACCACTCTCAGTCTAGTCTCATTATTCAGTCAGCGCTCCAGACATCAGCAAGTGGCCCTATTCAATTGTTTTTTTTGCATTGAGAACATTTTAAGGAGAAATCTAAAGTTTAGTACTTCCAACAAGTCAAGAAAAATGTTTTTTTCATTTAGCTATTTTGTATTAAAAATCTACTGACTCGACCAATCAAAATAAGCGCTAGTAGATCTATAAAGGGGAGTAAATTGCTCCGTATAAAAAAGTTCTTCACTCATAGCACTCGAGATCAAAACCTATAATTAAGGGTGGATGGATCCAAATGAGATAATATTCTCGTTCCAATGAGAAAAATCCTAAATGAAAAATATCATTAACTAAAATTATGTTATGAATTTATTACTTGCTATCAGTTAGAGATGAAAATCGGTATTTAGAAAATATTTGATTGTGTATTACTATCTATAGTACAAATAATCGATTGGCACATTGAATTTACAATGTCTAGCCGTAAAATACAATTATCCCAAAAATACCTTTTAGCTGACCTCCAAATAATGTCCTAGATATCTTATCCACTATACATGTTGACTTTGAACAAAAAAACCACCCAAAGTCAGTGAAATACGCTATACAAACCTCTACCTTGTTACCGTCAATCCTTCTCTTTCCATCAACATCTGTTTTCCACCAAGAAAATACCCAAAATCCAATGTATACATCGCTTCCAACATCTAAAAAGGGGAAAAGATCAAAGAAGAAAAGATGATAAATACATTGACTATACACTCAATTTAAAACTTATGTTCAAGGTAAAATTTAACATATACTCCAGATAATTAATATATAATGTGTGTATATGTTATACATTAAAGGTACACTAATTATATATCGATCATTCATTGAGTATATCGTCCATTCATCGAGTATGCAACTGATTATACATACTAATGACTCAATATGTGACTCCACAATTAGAAATATCAAATTTAACAAGAAAGTAACAATTTCTACCAAGGTTAGAACAACCACCACGAGGCCACTAACAACTTCCTATTTTCTATGAAGTACCTTTCATCAACGCGAATCCAGACATAAAATTTCACTGTGTAACCACCATCAAAGCTCCTTAAACACCTCAAATCAAACTCCACCAGATGTTTACAATCTCGAATAGTGATCTACTGTAACAAATTTAGATTTGGAAAACTCTTACTAATGACTTAAACACTAAATCATTTTAAAGATATGGGCTGGTGGAGGAGAAGAAGGGGTCGGCAAAGAAGAATAGAGGAATGGCGAAGAAAAAGAGAAGATGGGAGGAGAATAGTAGACGGGCAGCGAGGAAGAAGACATAGCAATTTTGAGACCGGGATATTTATTCCTGATAGTTTATATTGATTGACGCTTTTCTTTAAATGGACTTAAATAGGCTACTCTCTATGTAGGGTAAGAATTCCTAAATTTTAACATGCACATGAAATATCTTTTATATCAAATAAAATAAGCCGCTAAAGTGAAGAGAAAGATAATACATATGACTAAAAACATAGATTCAACATATTCCAGACTTTCCAACAAAATGAAACAACTTTCTTAAATAACAGAATTAAAGAGTACAATAACACAAAATATATAGAGAAATGCAACAGATTAAGACGAACACAATGAAAAAACAATAACAGAACAACATAAGTAGTACACTCTTAATCGACGTCCTTGGAATGTCCATCATCTTCAGCATTGGTGTCATCGCCTTCCATTGGTGCAGGCTCTGTATTGCTTCCACCCCATAAGCAAAAATCATTTTGGTGAGTAGCCATAGTATCAACAAACCACGGGTCACTGATCGAATTTTCCATTGAATTTGCTGCAGGGGTGAAACTTTGGTTCACAAGCTTGAAATATGAGGGAGGATTTAGAGGATGATTGACCTGTTTGTTTGTTTCATTTAGTTTAGCCATCTTAGCAGGAAACAACTTTAACAAACCTTTAATTTGTCTAGAATCAAATTCATTAATATTCCTTCCCTCCATAAATTGATTGAAGAGGAGTTCCATTTCCTTCTCCTCATTCAGTTTTTCTATTTTTCTTATTTCTTCTTCTTTCTTATTCACTTTTATTGAAAGATAGGTTTCAAGTTTAATTAACTTTGTACTCCTGTCATTGTCAGTAACACTTAAATACCTCATTAATACCTCCCGAGCCAGACTTATAGATTTCCAAACAAGGGGTTCGGTTTCCCCCGAGCGAAAAATGATTATGGCGACATCTACATCACATAGAATAGAAAATTCTTCTGCTTTCTTAAATAAACTTGTTGCTCTTTTATATAGGATGGAGTTTCTCACATTTTCACTACAGTTCCTAGTATGTCTAAGCCTCTTTCTAGCCATATTTGATACTCAAATATAAAAAAAAAAATACTTATTTAATTAGGAGTAAAACATATAATGCTTGGAGACGGATGTGGCTTTTATAGGTGCCTAACAAGAATTGTTAGTCTAGTCAAATTAAGAAATTTCAAGTTGGTTGAAATAATTTAGTCCAAATAGGGTAATATTATAATACATTTACCTTTTATACTCATACAAAAATGATATGCTTTTAATTTTTTACCATTCAGAATCATATAATTATGAATTTCCTATATATATATTCTATTCTCCATAGAAGGAAAAGTAATACTTCCTCCATCCCAATTTATGTGACACTATTTCCTTTTTAGCCAGTCAAAAAAAGAATGACACATTTCTATATTTAGTAACAATTCAACATTAAATTTACCTTTATAACCTTTATGAAATAATTTCTAACCACACAAATTTCTATGAGTTGTTTTAGACCACAGGTTTTAAAAGTTTTTCTTTATTTATTAAACTTTATACCAAGTCAAAGACCTTTATATAAAATGGGACGGAGGGAGTAGTTTTTTGTCATGCCACATAACAGAGAAATGTGATCATGTAACGACCCGCTCGGTCGTTTTGAGCATTAAGTCTCTTTTTTCCTAAAGGATCACGTAGGTTTAAAAAGGTTTTTTGACTTAATAGAATGGGTGGCACAATTCTGGAGGAAATCAGGCGGGTATTGGAGAAGTAATTATAAACTTTGAAAGTTCTTAAGTTCAAATAAGGAAAGGTTTGACCAAAGACAACATTTGGGGTAATCAAACTTGGAATCAAGTTCTGGAAGTTTCTATAGTTCCAGAGGGTTATTTATGACTTAGTTGAATGGTTTGGATGAATTCTGAGGGGCTCAGGAGTGATTCAGACACTATGAATTGCATTCTAGTATAAATGGAAGTTACGAGTTGACCACGGTCAAATATTTATCTTAACGAGCTCGAAATTATCATTTGAAAGTTCCAGCAGGTTTGTATGATGATTTTGGACCTATCCACATGTTTTGGTAAAATTCCAATGAGTTTTGGATAAATTTGAGTTGTGTCGCGCTCGTATTTCATGTTTCAACGTAGTTTCATTGAGAATAAAAGGTACCACCTTAATAAAATGATCTCTAAATTGTGTTTCATTAGATAATTAGATATGTAACGTGATTTAAAAATCATAGCAACAAGAATCATCGAATTCTGAGGTCAAATGAGAAAGTTATGATAATTTTAATATAAATATATGGTGTTGGTGTAGCTATGGTCGCGATCGTGAGGCTTTTACCATGACTGCAAAGGCTTTTGTCGTGACCACAAAACCTTTCATCGCAACCGCAGACTTTTTTTCACGACCACGGAGGTCTTTGTCGCGGCCACGATATGTTGTCACAAAAAGTGACCCAGTCAATTACAAGATTGACAAATTAGCCCCAAAATGAATTTTCATGATTTTGAGTTATAGAACTCAACTTTGAGTGATTTTTGCGGTGTTCTTCTCATTTTGATTGGGGTTAAGCGTCTAGCCCTTGTTTTTGTATTTCGGCATGCTTCCCATCATTTATGTAGCTTTTTATCCTTATTTTGGTTGGCGAAAATTTGAGTTTTAAGCCCTAAAGTTAAGAATATGAAATTCTTCTATTTGGAGTTCGATTTGAGTTTGGATTTGGGTAATTTTTTGGAGTTAGACTTTATAATTTATGGGTAAATTGATTTTCAAATAAATTTTTAGTTTTTCCTTTTAGAGTTCGGTTTTACTTTTGGGTGGAATTTATGGGCCTGGTTATTACTATATCAATACCGATGTTGTTGGACTCCTTTAACCTTGTTGAGTACTTTTTTTATTAGATTGAACTCATTTGGTGAATTCGGAGGCGGTATAGCTTCTAGAAGACTTAATGTTCACTCGTATCGAGATTGGGAGCTTCCTATGGCACTCCAGAAAGTGAAAGCTTTATTATGTTTTCATTTGGTGAATTGGAGGTGGTAGAGCTTCCGAAAGACTTAAGCTTCACTTTAATTGAGATTGGGAGCATTTGGAGGCTTGCCAGAAAGTGAAAGCTTTATGGTGATTTCATTTGCCTAGCTTTGAGGTATGTTAATACTTTCCTAGACTCCGTTTGAGGGACGTTTTTTGTAAGATAATAATATTGATAATATTAATAAAGGTTAAAGGCAAAAAATGGGTCTCGCACCCGTGAGGTGATGCGCACTGGTGTGAGTATCAGTGTCATATATGGGTAATAATGTAATTATGTAGTTACTAATTTTAATTCGAGAATGCCAAAGCATGTGGGCATTAGGTGGTAGTTACTCAATTTAATTGCATGTTATATGCATATATCACCCTATTAGACATGCATACTTATAGTAATCGAGCTAGTTTTGTATTCAAGCACAATCATGGTTATATTTGAAATGCATTTGATATTCATGCTCATGTGATCATTTATATCCATACATGATGATGGTTCACACAGTTATTGGTTCATATGATATTTTTAGATCGGTTTGGTTTGGAGTGATATGCCGAAGGGAAATGGTTTCAGTAGATTTATGTTATGTCGAGGGAAAATGGTTTCAGTAGATTTGTGATATGTCGTGGGAAAATGGTTCTAGCGTGTTGAGTAGTCGTTGGCTCAATGATAGATGATGAGCTTATATTAAATTTTGATGATTTGACAAATAATATACCTAATGACAATTAAGGGAGACATAAGGAAGTCACTGAAGAACCAGACATCCAAATATATCTCCAAAGGATTCAGTTAGGCAGTCATATAAAAACAGGAACTACTCAAAGAAACTGATCCTTACTATCACGCAACACTGGAGACTGAAAAGTATTTCATTCCAACTAGGAGGAAATAAAATACTGACTGATTCCTACTCAATAAAAGGTCGAAATTCAAGTTATGAAAATATTAACAAAGTTGATCAACATGGAATTAGCACTTAAGTAGGACAACATAGCCGACGCGCATACAAGGAAATATAGAAAGATCCAAATCAAACAAAGTTTGGTTTTCAGGTACAATTATGAAACCAAAACTTGGTTGGATTCAATTGTCACGCCCCAAACCTGATCCTGGACGTAACAGGCATCCGACATTATGAACAACACCGGAAGTACCTTATGAAGTAATGAACATCAAATATCTTTTAATAATATTTAAATATTTATTTAATACAAGTCATTTAAGGCAAACTGAAAGCATGCTACTAATAAAAATCAGCGGAAGTTTAACATAAATAGTAAATCATAGAACGTGGCAAAATACCCAACAAGTCAAATGAGACTTTCAAAATCTACCCACACATCTGACAACTATATATGGAGCTTCTATGAGAGATAAACAATAGTCTAACTTCGGGGCGCAGCTTAGAAACTAAAGTAGTAAACTAAATAGATAGGGTCTCCCACGAACAAGGGTGTGGGCTCATCAATAAGTCTGGAAAGCAGCAAGTTCTCCTACTCCGTACACGTATCATGAACCTGTTCTTCTTCATTACCTAACATACCATCAAAAACAATAATGGTATGCCTAAGTACCGGGTACTCAGTGAGTGTCTCTGAGACAATGGTTAATAGCAAAATATATAAGTAATATGTGTAATTAAAAACAATGTTGAGAAATAGTTCAAAACAAATGATAACATCTCATGAATATCCAGTATAATTCGATGATGAAGCTATAATCACTTTAAATCCTTAAGTCATTCTCGTTACCTTATGTTCTTTTAAAAAGGTTCGAAATACCAAAGATAGAGTTAAGTCTTTAACCTTAGTAAAATCACCAGTAAGAGCCAAAAACCTAGAAGTACATCAATTTCAACTTATTATACTATTCATAATGTTAATTCCTGTCAATCATGAACTCAAGATCATCAATAAGCCAGTCACAGACAACCAAAGTATAGCACATGCTAATACAGGCCCAAGTCAATGTAACAAAGGGATGAAGGTTCCCTAAAACCGCATAAAAGCACTATATCGGGATTGTCATCCTCGAAGTCTATCCTTCCTCCCGAATAGCTAGGCAAAACCAAATTGGGTTATGAACCTTCGATGGCCACTCTTCCTCTTGAATATCTAGGCAAACCACACTGAGGCTATTGGCCTTTGGTGGCTATCCTTCCTCCCGAATAGCTAGGCAAAACCACACCGAGGTTATTTATCCTTAATGGTTATCCTTCCTCCAGAATAGCTAGGCAAACCACACTAGGATCTACAATGACTACCCTTCCTCCCGAGTAGCTAGGCCAAACACAAACAAATAGAAATTATGACAAGTTAGTCAAATCACAATCATAGCATAAATCTGAATCACTCATTATAGATTATGTTCACCATCCTGTTAATAGAGGTACGTCAAGTCATCAATTGGTTTAGATACCATGTTCAAGTGATTAAATAAGTTTCAACTTTAACAAACCCGTTCATAGAGTAAAACACATTAAAGACCCAAGCTTTAGAAACCAAGTTCAATCATCCCATAATAGGAAATATCATATTTAAAGATTATCACTTTAGAAGTCAATTTGATCATCCCATAGCAGGGGTAAACACATTAAAATATCAAGTGCTTGAAAACAAGTTTAAACCATCCCATATAGGGGCAAAGCATATTCAATGATTAAATCTCTATAAATCGGTTTCAACAATCCTTTGATAAGAAAAATCAGGAATACGTATATTTAGTATGATACAACTAGGTTTCCATGAGGGTTTGTCCCTCACCCACATGAAACCTTGCCAAAGAAACCATTTTTAAAAGTTAAAAAGTATATTTGAAAAAAGAGACATACCTCTAATCCCGCTACAATACTACCAACATAATATCCCAAGTTCAACAATCACCCTACAATGGATTTAGATGAGAAACATTAAAGCTTCATTCAATTCTATGAGTTTTATCACTAATTCGAAAACTAGGACTTTTTCCAAGCCTTAGAACTTGTTCTTGAACCTCGTAAGAATCATTCATGGATCTTAATCCCGTAATATACTTTATAATAGCCTAATAATCTTCAATAATATCATAAAAATCAGAGGCCTTACCTTTTAGATGAAATCCTACACACCTCTTCTTCTCATTCCTTGATTTTTCTAGAATCTAGGATTTGGGAAGATGAACTAGTGTCAAACAAGAATGAATTCAGTGTATAATTGACATGGATGGATTAGGAACTCACCTTAGTGTTTGAGAGAGGCCTCTAGATTTATTTTCCTTTAAACGTTCGTCTAAAATGAAGGGGGAAAGAGTTATGATGAAGTTTTGAACATATAAAATTCAGAACCAGCAAAACAAGATGTGATATGGCCGTGTGTCGCATGTCCATAGAACAAATGGGGTTGCGCCATGCTTGTATATCACACACCCATCACACGTGCCTCTGAGAGTGAGATTCAGAGACACATTTTCGGCGCGATGCTCGTGCGATGCGCGAGGGCTCTAATGCTCGATAAAATGGGCATAACTCCTAGCATAGAGTACCGGTTGAGCACCATATATGGTTGGAAAGGTATTTCAAGGATATACAACTTTCATGCTTTGAGTTTTGTCATATTTCCAACGTAACTACTCGAAAAATGGGTATGAGTGAAACTACCTTAGACTTAGATAAATTTAAGAACTTCCTTATTTGGTTTGACTTCAAAACGACCATCTATCACCTGAATTCATCCCAAAGGGATTCACATAACTAAAATGACACATCAACACTCATTTAATTCATTCACACCTAACTCAGATTTATAGGATGTTACGTCAACATTCAAGGGCAGCAACTACATTTATATATATATATCACGAACAAGCTTTAGAGCTTAACCACAAGCACAATCACAACGTTCCAACGAGAGGCAAAGTAAGCACAGTCAACACTTAGTCTTAAGAAGATCCAACTACAAGTTGAAAAAGAACCTGAGCATATCAAGATCTATCATTAAGTTCTTTAGTTGTCTTAGTTAGGTTTTGTTATGGTACGTTCCATCTATTTACCTTTGTAAATAATGTGTAATAGGTGTTTGGTTGGTTATTGAGTTGTAAGGGATCTGTTTACTGGGTAGAGTCTTGAGATTTCTATTGTATAAGTGGGTAGAGGTGGACTGTTAGAGAAACGTGTCCTTTAGGTATTACAAGGAATATCATAAACCTTTGTACTAATCTTGTAGTGAAGTTTTAGAAGAGTCTTATAGAATATATGTCGTGGTTTTTGACTCCCTTGAGCATGCAGTTTTCTTACTGAAAATACTTGTGTTGATTTATATTTTTGCTTCATTACATTCTTGCGTAGTTTCTCTAAGAATCTGTTTCTTGGAGTGCATAGGAGTAGCCCGATCCTAACAAGTGGTATCAGAGCTAGATCATTCTACAAAGGATAGAACCTCAAGAATGCCAAAAGATCAATCAATAACAAGACAACCATACTACAAATGCAAATATTGTGGTTGGTGGAAAAACAAACACATTCGATAAAAGAGTGTCCATTTGCATGAAAACAAAAAAGAGATCTCTGGTGAAGATTTATTCAAGAAACTAAGCACCAGAAGAATCGTCAGAGAATTTAGAAGAATGTTAACAAAGTTTGATGCTGAAGGGGATACATAGGAGACTCATCAAAACAAAGAGCATCTATTAACAAAAGACATGAGAATATGCATTTATGGCCATTTCAAATAATGAAGATGAAGATCGGGAGTTTATGGAGGACTCGTTAGCTATTACAAAGGAAGAAAAGAATCAAGCCATAATGAACAATTAATAAACCCCTGTATCAATGAGTAACGAAGAAAAAATTATAGATGACCCCACAATGTTACCTACTCTAAAAATATCAGCATGGGGATATGAAGATGATAAGGACGAGGATATTAGCAGAAAGTTCTTTTCAGAAGTAGGGGAAGAAGTTTACTGTTACTACAGAGAAAATATGGAAAGTGTGACTCAAACCATCGTAAATATGTTGGTGACTTTACATATTAACAAGAATGAACTCATGCAAGAGTACACCATCCTCAGAATGAGCTAGTCAACCCTAGAAGAAGAGAAAGAGAACCAAGTAAGTGAAAACAAAAAACTCAAGGAACAACTCCTCTCGCTGCGGAATGAAAAAACTGGACATGAAATAGAGGATTTTAGCCACACTCCCCAAGACAAAAATGAAGTTAAAGAAACTCTGAAGCAGTTGAAGGAATTAAGAAAGAAAATCAAGGAAGGTTTATGCAAGAAGAACAAGCCCTGAGAGAAAACATTCTTCCTGCATATGAGGCAAAGTAATAGCATATCAGGCTTAAACCTCAAAGATGAAAAAACTTATGTTCAAATCTCATGTTGTGATGATTACAGACACATGCCGAACAACTATAAAGTTAAGATGTGGGCAGTCATAACTAGATAGCAGGCTGAGGAACAAAAGAAGGGAGAAAAATCTGATCCCTCACTTCAGGCACAAACTAAGACATACTCACACCTAAGGGGCCCCAATTCTAAGTGGGTTCCTAAAACTTATCCCTTAGTAAACATGGAAGACTAAGGTAGGAAAAAACCAGAGCATGTGAAAAGGTCTCAGCACATGAAAAGGCAAAACGAAAATACTCTTCCTACCAACAGCCTACAAAATAGAGGATTGGATATATCAGTTCACAAAAATCCCACTCCCTAGTGCATATAAGGGAAACATGAAGACCTCTTGCAGAAGAAATATTAGCACTTGAATTCATAAATCAAAACACTGACAAGAAAAGCCTCTAAATGCCTATAGCAGCAATCAGGAAAAATAAGCAAAAGTGAAGAGAATAAATCAATGAACTCGGTATTTAACAAAGACAACCGATGGCCTAGTTGAACAAGTTTGAGAAATAAGTAGCAGCACAACATATGGCCAAGATGAAGTAATCCGGATCTACCTTTCCCAGTTACTATCACTGGGAACCTGATTCTCAAAAAGAGGAGGATACAATATTTCTGGAGCGGATCTCAAAGACATTCGTAGAAGAACTTATCAGAAGAATCTTTATGAACACTCAAAGTCAGTGTAGGGAAGAATAATAAAGCTAGAGGATGAACTAAGTAAAAGCAACCAAAATCCATCTCAATATTTGTGGGAAGAATGAGGAATCTGCAATACATAGACAAGAAGTACACCCACATAGACTTATGATAATGGAATACGCCCAAAGAACCCAAATGATGGAACTGGTTCTCCAAAAGAAAAGTGTGGAGAAGTGTAAATGCCATGGTAGCCTATCAAGAAGAACACATGCGAAGAAATTGTTCCCTCAACCAAAGAAAGAGTTATTAAGGAACAATATAATCTTGAAGAAAAGGGTGTTGAAGAAATAGGGGACAACCAAACCTACAGTTGATAAATGAAGTAGCTAAAAGAGCAAAAATTGGAAGATAAACTGACTACAACAAACTTCTCCTCAAATTGGGTATGGAAAGAGAGTGTTTTGGACAGATTCTAAGTGCAATAATGTCTTACTCAATCTTATACCTTAAATGATATGCACTCATGAAATGAACAATTGAACACAGACAAGACATACAACGAGGAAACTAGTCAAAAAATCTGGTTCTGATGACTATCATGTATGCACCTCCTTTCAAACTGAAAGTTGCATAAATATGTCTATGCTACATACCCATCCTAGTCAGTTATAAAAAAACCTTTCCTGAAAGAAACTAACTTAAGTTACCCTATGCCAATACCCAAAGTCACAGAGCCCATCCCTTATTTGCAAGTCTATATCTATTGATCAGTAGACATACCAACTCTCCTCAGAGGATCACCAATAAAAATCTTTAAGTCAAAAATGCTAAAAATAACTAAAATATATGTTACTAAAGAACACAAGAAGTGACCCTGGGACAATAATATAGTGAGAGTTTGAAGAAAAGGAAATGAGACACTAAACATAGAGAAACATTGGAAGAGTTAGTGTCTAGGGGGTAAAGGGATTAGCAAGAGGGAAGTTGTCAATATGGAATAAAAAAAGGCAGGCTCCAAATAAAGTTAGTAGATATGAAGAAAGAAGAAAACAGGGATGATAGAGAGTGGGAACTAATGAATTATGAGAGTACCAAAGGGGATATACGTACTCACCTTACATTGGGACTTTCTAAACAAATTGAGCTTAAACAGAGAACCTGGTACATATCCCTTAGTAGTCTATACTAAGCCTAAATAATACAAAATACTGACCTCAATTTCATAACTTTCCTGGCTCTGTAGATTCATATGTAACAATTGTTTCTAATGACTTAAACTAGTGCATGCGAATATTCCTCCTACGGTTTTAACTAGATTATATTGTTAGAGCTCTTGTATCATGTTCATGATAATGCAGCCCGAGTGGTCATGAGTTTGATATTGATCGAATACATTGGATCTTGTCGACACACTTACTTTTTGATGATGTCAAAAGGGGAAGATTTAGTTCATATATTCACATAGATCATTTGTCAATATCAGATATATCAGGCAAAAATACATGACCATATGGAGATTGAAGAGATGGTCTAAGATGTTGAAAATATAAAGGTGCACACATATCCTAGTTCCCAATTAGGATTCATTGTAAAAGAACTGGTTCTTATCTATAAAAGAACTCATTCCTATTAGAAGACATTGGATGAGGAGATATAAGGTTGAAAAATAAATGTCCTGAGCTACAACATGGTCTATAAATATATATCATTAGACTCATCATTTATAGGTTTCATACAACCTAGCCGTCTATATGGTTGCAAAGAGTGGGCTAGCATATTAATAAGGCCATCATACTTGCTTAGTTATGCAACTTAGCCATCAAGAAGGCTACAATGAATGGAAGGTAAATTCCTACCATTATCCGACTCAGTGAGCTTACAAACCTTGCCGTGCTCGAGGGTGGACTATTGCGAGCTTACAAACCTCGTGTAGTGAGCCTTAGTTGTATCAATACATTGTTAGAACAACATGAAGTTGGTTCTAAGGGGGGAAAAATTGAGTCAGAGCTGAAGAAGATTGAGTGAAGTTGATCAAAGGCCTCTTGAAGATATATGAAGTTGCTATGTGTTTATCATCATAAAAAGGTGGAAATTGTTGAGTAGCTTCTAGCTCGATGATAGACGATGAACTTATATTGATGTTTTAATGATTTGACAAACAATGTCACAATGACAATCAAGGGAGACATAAGGAAGACATTAAAGAACAAAACATCCAAAATAATCTCCAAAGGATTCAGGTCTTTCAACATGTTTCATCCAACGTCTTAGAAGCAGCACAAAGCTAGATGCAGAATGTACGAGAGGAGATTGATGGAACGAGTATATAAACATATTCCAACTCAGTCAGTTAGAAGATTCAAAGGCTTGAGAACCATGTATTTGAACCAGGTCCAAGAACATGTTCCAAATAAATTCTGTAGCAACTATGATATATGTTTTTTATGGTAAAGACTTGGCGTACAAAGTGGCAGGATTCCGTGCTATACTTATCAGGATTTTGTACCATACTTATCAAGATATTTCAGATTCCTAAAGGGAAACTAAATATGTGAGAAGGTGTAAGAATCCTAATCAACCTCAAACCTTATTCTACCTTAATGGGTCATATCAACAAGGGTTTAGGTCAGCCGCATTGATGAAGACCAAGAGTTATAAATATCAAGTCTTACCATGACGAACTTTGAACACCTCAGGAGCATAAATATCATGGGTTGGCATTTGAGTTCTAGGTGGCGGACATCTTTGAACACTTCAGGGTACCAGTTAAATTTTGGAAATATCAAACTACAATGGATGTTCAATCATCTCTCAATGCAGATGCTGAGATACAATCCTTGAGAGACCTACTTGCTGCCAAAGAGGCTGAGATTGCAGTGCTTAAAGAAAAACATGAGAACATCATATATGTGTAGTAGTATGGATGTGAGGGAGAAACACTTAAGGAGCAAATTGAAAGCCTATAGGCCGCCCTGGATAAAGAAAGGGAAGAAAAATACCAAAGTTATTTAGAACCTGGTGTCTGCAATATTCAAAGTTCCTACCTCAACCTCAAAACACACCTCTTAAATATCATTAGTTAGATCTGCCTGATGTGTGTCCTTTTTCTGTCCTAAGTGTTTTTGTGGCTCTGGTCTGTATATTTTGTTTTTGACTCAGTTGTGTTACTATGACTTTGATGTCATGGAAATTGATCACTTTCTTTTTTATCTCAGTGCTAATTTCTATGCTTGCGCATATTCAAGTCGATATAATCTGAGTTAATTGTTCTATTATGTATATGAGATAGCCCCAGCGGCCATGAGCTTAATATTGCATATAATCCTTTATTGACATAATATAACTTTTAAATGATGCCAAAAGAGGGAAGATACTGTGTAATTGTGATCCATGTATGCTAACCTTGTTCATCCTAGTTGTTCAGTTCAAACTTTTTGCTTGTTAAATGTTCATAACAAGGTTATACAGTGCTATTCAGAGGCATCATATGAATGAGTTTGTCATCATAAAAAAGGGAGAATTTGTTGGCATTAGCAAGAATGACTAGTGTTAGTTTTGATGATTGATAAAGAGATTGCACAAGGTGAATGAACCAGGTCCATGAGATTGTTCTATCAAAGGACAGATGTAGTACAGAGTTGAATGAATCGAGCTCAGAAAAACACATGATGAATGAAACATGTCTATCACCATGTTCTATCTAATGTATCAGGAGCAGGACAAAGCTAGTTGTATAATGTCCGAGAGGAGATTGATATAACGAGTATATGAACATGTTCCAGCTTAGACAGTCAGAAGATTTAGAGTCTGGAGCACCAGGTCCAAGAACATGTTCCAAACAAATACCACAACAACTAGGATTTGTGTTTTTTATGGTAAAGACTTGGAATACAAGGCGGCAGAATTCTGTACTATACTTATCAGGATTTCGCACCATACTTAATAAAATATTTTAGAGTCCTAAAGGGAAACTAAATATGCGAGAAGGTGTAAGAATCCTAATCAACCTCAAACCTTATTCTACCTTGATGAGCCATATCAAGCAGAGTTTAGGTCAGCCGCATTGATGAAGACCAAGAGCTATAAATATCAATTCTTACCATGAAGAACTTTGATCACTCACAAAGAGAGAAATCAGAATAGCAAGCGAAAACTATCAATGTTATATTGAGAGTTCTGATTCAAGAAGTGTCGCCCTAATACATCGAAGTAGATTGAAGAAGATGTGTTACAGAGTTTATGTTTACAGTTCTTAAGTCTAGATTTGTGTATTAGGTTTGTTGATTGAGTTGTACTTTTATCCGCTTTTATAGAAACAAAACTGTATAGGTATACAAGTTAGTGAAATTCAACTTCAAGTTAGAGTTTAACTTGAAGGTGCTTACTAGTCTGGGTAGATTAGTGAGATAGAAATTAAAGTTTATATTTCCTAGGTTACAAAGTTTTTAACTTGAATTTGTAGAGGCTCACTTTGTAGTGGAGTTGGAGATAATTTCTACAGAGGTGTAAGTCGTGTTTTTTACTGTCCTTGTGAGCTGGGTAGTTTCCACGTAAAAGTGTTGTGTCCTTTGCTTTATTGTTCTTTACTACTCCGCATACGCCACACATAGAACAAGTAGAGTAACGAGTTTCATCCTATAGACGAAAATTAGGTGTCTGCATAGGTCAAACTAGGTGTGCAGAATAACATTGTTGTTGGTGCATTTGATTTTAGAAGGGAAACCAATCAACCTATATAAATTCTCCATGGTATGATTAGTTTTCTTGCATTAAGTGCAAAATAAGTTAGTTTACTTTGCTGGATATCTTTGTTGTGGTTTGTTTTCTAAACCTCCTTGATTGGGTGACTTGATTTTCTGATTTGTATAAAAGAAGATGAACCAATAGACACATTTGCATTAATATATGACTCCCTTTGATTTTCATTCTACAAAGGTAATGAATAAGCATGACTAAGGTTAGGCAAAGGCTTAATCATCAGCATGTTGATCCTAGCTGAAGCATAAGTGTCATTTAGACCCATGAGAAATTTGATTAGTATCTCATCTTCTGGAGATTTAGTTAATTTATCTTTTCCTTCCTCCACAGATGCAGTTACAACTGCATTTCTTATCTGTGTTCAGTTAGTCCAATTCATTCCAAAGTCTCTTAATCTTAGTGTAGTATCCTTCGACATCAGTGTTTCTTTGAACAAGATCAATGCGTTGTTTCTGCAAATGGAAAAGGCTAGCACCATTTGATTGTCCAAACCTTTGTTCCAGATCTATGATCTATGTATAGAGTTGATCTTTTGCAGTCTTTGAATAAATGATATTGTCTGCTATGTCTTTTGATAAAGAGTTTAGTATCCATGAAGTAACCATATCATTACATCTACTTCATGGTTGATAATCTGATGAATTCAGATATGAAATTTTGCAGGTACCATCTATAAAGCGAAGCTTGCTATAAGAATGGTCCTTCTCCATCCCTGAAAATCTCTACCATAAAAAATGAAGTTTATCGAGCTTATACCTGGTGAATCTGAAGAGTGGATTTTGTGGTTCCAGTTTGAACAACAGCCTCTACACCAGTATTATTTCCAGCCATTGTTTAGTGAAAATAAAGGAATAACAACTGAAAATTAGGAAATTATTGCTACTGAAAATGAAGAAAGAAATTGGACCAAAAAGCTTCACTGCTCTGACACCATATTTGAAATAAAGAAGAATGTAGAAAAAATTTATGTGTGCATTGATCTGTAGAAAATTCTCCTATTTATACAAAGTTTATGTCTAGACTGTCTCTCATGTGTTCTTTATAATTTATTAAGTGTAGCTAGACGGCTAAGACATGATAAGCAAAGGTTTGATCAACGACCCTTAACTCGACATATTCTCTTCCTAATTTTGGACATCAACTTCGTACACTCCGAAGCCATCCACATCCTTCATCTTCTTCATTTCTTTGTCGATGAATTTAAGAAATTAAATTTGCATGGATTAATTCTCTTTGAAAAATATAAAATCCAATTAAGATGCGTCAATACAGATTAGTCGAACTCTAAAGTGGATATGTTAAAAATAAAAAAGATGGAAAAATTAAGTTGCATGTCCATTAAGACATCTAGTTTGTCACTTTTGGCCCAACTACTCACTTCGTATCCCATATTTACCGTTCGGCTATTTAAATTACCGAAATTTTAGCCCAATCCGTTCTCATTAGCGGCGCCGACAGCAGTGAGACAATGGATCCGACTACTTTTATGGGTTGAATTGAATTTTGACAACTGGGATGAAGTTGTAATACTTGCTAAGTAAGCTACTCATGATTAGTTTGATATACTCTTAGACTGGTTTTATTCATTGTTTATGGTTGTTCATGTGTATTTTAGGTAGATAAATACCTAATATAGTAGTTTAAAACCGACCCTATGCATATATAAATCATGTCTTTGAATTTAAATGCTGAAACTATTAAAATACTGTATATATTAAATTTATTCCCGATTTTTTAGCAGTTAATTAGTGGAATGGAGGTGGTGGACTTACTGGGTGTTTGTTGATTCCTTATCCTAATCTTGATTTGGTGATTGATTTTTTTTTTTTGTTGACGAAGGAACCCGCAGCCGTTACTCTCTCGAGTACGCATAGGGTAAACCCCGGACTGACGCAATAGCCTGCAAACCACGTCAGCCGATTAACCACACTTGGCAAGCCATGTGTGACAAGCTCAAACAAGAAGGTTTATGCAGGGGATCGAACTCGTGACCTTGCGGTTCCGCGCTCTATTGCTACACCAACTTGGCTATCCTTGCGGGTAAAACTGTGGTAGGGTAAACTTTTTAAAGTGACTGGTCCCACCGCATTACGGCCCCATACCCCAGAAAACCCCACCTCCGACCTGGCCCTACGGATTAGTATACACCGCTTGGTCTTACGCGTATGGAGGGATTTTTTTGGGAACACGAGTTTCTACTCGCCGATCGATCAGAGGACTCGAACACGAAACCTCAGACAGCAATACCCTAATGTATTGGCCACTGGACCAAACACTTTGTCTCTCTTTATGTGTGCGCACTGGGCCAATCACAACTTTCCTTTTAAAATCACAACCAAGAAGGTCTTTTTCTTATTTTTTCAGTTTACAATTTTAAAAGGAAAGTTGTGATTTTCAAATTAAGGTAAAGGCTATGGTGGGGTCGCCTCTCTCTTTATGTGTGCGCACGCTTTGTATTATACCATACACGATAATTTCTTCGCGGAAAAAATACTTATGCATTAAATTGATATTTTAAGCCAAAATTTGAATGACCCTAAATTGTTATAAATAAAATAAAATAAAATAAAAAGATTAGTAATCTTCAAACTCTTGAACTAATTTGGTGAACCCCACAACTATCTGTCGCCATTTCCGACTCCAGGTACCTAATCTTGTCGTATGTGGAAACTATGTACTCTTGTTATTGATATGTACTGATTTGTTTAGCTGAAAAATGGTGAATCTGAGATTCTTTATGTACTTTACTTGCATTTCATGGCCAACTGCACTAAATCATCAAGCTTTGTGTTGTTTCTTTTTATCATTTTGATTTCATTCTTCAATTTTTCTCACTTCAATGGTTCTTTTTCTGGGTTTAAACATATATTGAAGCCCCAACATAAGTTGGTTAATGCCATTCTTCGAAGGTATATGAATATTCATTTGAAAATGAGTACTGGTCTTACTAACAGTACAAAAAAAACTTGAATTAGCTACAAACTTCGTCCTAATTTTTCGTTAAATTGCTCGCAGCTAACAAATTATTGATAATTTGTGGCAAAATAGGATTAGCGACGGATATGCTGTTTATTTACAGATTTTGTCTGTAGCTAGTTCCAGTTTTTTAGTAATGTAAGAACATCGCTCATTAGCTAACAAAATATTTGATGGATTAGCGACGGATTTTGCTGTTTAGCTACAGAATTTGTCCGTCTCTAATTCTTGTTTTTTAGTAATGCAAGAACATTGCTTATCCAGTTGTGATTATTATTATTATTATTTGGTTTGATTTTTCTAGGGTCGGTGCAGAGGGGTTTATTCTTTTGAATAATTCACTCCTTTCTTTTTTCCTTTTGTTATTTATTTTCTTTTTTCACCCTTCAATTTAAGTGTATGTGCGTCTTCAAAGGAACCTTACTTGTATTTGATCAATTTAATGCAGTGAGGAGAGGAGATTACTAACAAGTACCACTGCAATTGTTAAAATGATGAGTGACAATCAAACATGGAATCCGTTGGTGGAGGAGTTCACATTTGCAGCAAATTCGGCTCCGTTCAATAATTGTCATGCTTCTACTATTGTTGAGGTTGTGATAAATTTTAGTTCTGGTCCAATCATTAGCTAGATTGTTTTCTGTTTTTTATTAACTGATGGATCGAGATTGTGACTGATTTGGTTTTGCTTAAAGGTGAATAAAGATCATTTCTTGGTTGCTTATTTTGGTGGTACAGTAGAGGGAGCTCCTGATGTGAAAATTTGGGT
Source organism: Anisodus tanguticus (assembly GCA_034509755.1). Lineage (NCBI taxonomy): Eukaryota > Viridiplantae > Streptophyta > Magnoliopsida > Solanales > Solanaceae > Anisodus > Anisodus tanguticus. The sequence goes on from CM067558.1 coordinate 31,058,916, forward strand.
ACAAACTTTTAAGGTAATCACTTCCTGTACAACTTAATTTGGGTTCTCTAGCTTGTTGGTGGTGTATCGTGTTTCCTTTGTATCAGATACTGCATGCTTTGTACTTGCAAACCAATTACTCCTTCTTGTTTGCTTTGTTGCTGAAAAGATGATTTGAGTTTATATCAGTCCAAGCTTCTCCAAGGCCAAAAGTGTTTTTTTTTTTAAATTTAAAAAGGTGCTTTTCTTTTCGAACTTGAGGTGTTTGGCCAAGCTTTTTGGAGAAGAAAACGTGCTTTTGAGAAGAAGCCGAAGTTGTTTTTGAGTAGCTGAAAAAAGTAGCTTCTCCCCAAAAGTTTTCTTTTAAAAAGCAGTTTTGAGAAAATAGAAACAACTTTTAAAAGCTTAGTCAAACACTAATTGTTTCTCAAAAGTGCTTTCCAAATTGATTAGCCAAACATAAGCTGCTTATCACCAAAAGTACTTTTTTGACACTTTTGAAAAAAACACTTTTCAAAATAAGCTCATTTTAGAAGCTTGGTTGAACAGGCTAGTCATTTCCGGAACTTACAATTGTTCTTTCCTAATTCATTTCAAACTTATTCGTTCGCCAGGCCCCATATGACTTATCTTTTTAAACTTATTATGGGACTAATCAAATGAAAACATGGAACATTTTGAGCAGGATGGCCATTGGACCTCTCCTATTATTGCCGACGAGCAATTTAATGTCTCAATGTGGAATCCTGTACTGTTTAAGCTTCCTTCCAGTGAAATACTCTTATTCTACAAAATTGGGCCAGAGGTACAAAAGTAAGTATATTCAGGCTTCCTTTTTAATCTAGTGGCTATGTTATATTATGTAGATATCTAATCAGACATAGATATCTGTAATATATGTTTAAGCTTTTAATTTCAAACATACCATTTTATTGTCAGGTCTTTTCTGCAACTGAATTTCATACAATGATGCGATGTGATATTGTTCGCCAGAAATCATTGCATAACACTAATTTAGTATAAGGAGGAACTAATTTGGGTGTACATTCACAAGCGTTTATAGACCTGCATCTGTTAAACATTTTCAGCATCTCGGTAGAAAATTAAAGGATGTTTCTTGCTACTTACGTTCCATCAGTAAAGTGAAGCTTGAAGAAGTACGATAACTTTTGTGATAGCATGATGCCATGAAATATTACAAATGCGTAGACATGAATTCTCAATAAAGATGAAGTTATCCACATATCCCGGCTTTATGCTCCCGATGCTTACTGATTGTTTTTGTACATTAGATGGAGCGGATACTTGAAGAGGTCTTACAATGGTGGTGTTACATGGACGGCAAGAGAACAGCTTCCTCCTGGTATATTGGGGCCAATAAAAAATAAGGCATGGATATGACCAATTCAATACTCTAAATTCCATCCTATCTTAGATGTATCAACTTTGAGAATATCTGATAAGCTAAATATAAGTTTCACTTATTTTCCTTAGCCTATCTTGCTGGAAAGTGGTTCTTTGCTTTGTGGATCATCTGTGGAGAGTTGGAACTCTTGGGGAGCATGGATGGAGGTTGTACTAAATAGTTGAGTTAATGCTAAAACTATCTATTCCTAGAGTGTTCGAAAGGAACTAAAGAGTGGCGTGTGTTTCTTTACTACAGATGACTGCTGATTCAGGTAGGACGTGGAGGAAGTATGGTCCAATATACATAGAGAATAACCCTCTTAGTGTGATTCAACCCGTTCCTTACAAGACTGCAAATGGGTCATTGCGTATTCTTCTAAGATCATTCGCTGGCATTAATAAAATCTGCACGTCGGAGTCCCATGACGGTGGTTATACTTGGAGTTATGCAAAGCCTACTGAGTTGCCCAATCCTAACTCAGGTAACTATTTTAAGTAAAGTTCATCTTTAGGGTGTTTGAAATAACGGTTTTTTTCATGTTTGACCAGTTGGCCGAAATTAATTACGAGCGCTAGTCAAAATACACAAAACATATACACTGATTATGTATATTATATGATATTTATGTAGACGGTATGTATATTATATGTATTTACAACAACATACCCAGTATAATCCCATACAGTGGGGTCTGGGAGGGTAAGATGTACGCAGACCTTACCTCTACCTTTGTGGGGTAGAGAGGCTATTTCCGATAGACCATCGGCTCAAAAGAATGTAGTCAATGCAGATTCAAGGAAAATAAGACAACAAGATATCATAATACAAAACAAATGAAGCAATACATAGGAATACATATGCAAAAGTATGGATCTACACAAACCTAAATAATACTACAAAGAAAGGGAGAAGAGGATACGGAGAGGCTATCCCCCTACCCCTCTCACCCACAGTGCGACAAGACTCAACTACCTACTAATCTTTTATCCTAATCCTCGACTTTTAAATTTTTCTATCTAAGGTCATGTCCTCAGGAAGCTGGAGTTGTGCCACGTCTTGTCTAATCACCTCCCCTAATTTTTCTTCGGTCTACATCTACCTCTCCTAACTAGGGGTGGGCAAAAAATCTGGAGAACCGAAAAAATCGAACCGAACCGAAATTCGGACATTGTCCCGTATAACTTCGTTTATAACTCTGTCTCTTCTAGTATGACCACACATCCATCTGAACATCATCATATCCGCTACCTTCTTCTTCTGAACGTGCATGTTCTTGACTGGCCAGCATTCTGCCCCATACAACAACGCTGGTCTAACCACCACTTTGTAGAACTTACCTTTAAGCCTAGGCAAAAGCTTCTTATCACACAGCACCCCGGAGGCGAGCCTCCATTTCATCCATCCTGCTCCAATACGGTGTCCAACATCATCGTTAATCTCCCCGTCTCCTTGTATTATGTGCCCAAGATACTTGAAGCGTCCTCTTTTGGGTATAGCTTGTGCCGTAGTTTTCACTTCTACATATGTCTCCTGCATCATGTCACTGAACTTACACTCCATATACTCCATCTTAGTCCCGCTTAACCTGAAACCTTTAGATTCTAAGATCGTTCTCCAAACTTCCAACTTATCGTTAACCCCGCTGCGCGTCTCGTCAATCAGAACTATGTCGTCTGTAAAAAGCGAGAAAATGCGTCCAGCGGATTTGATCCTGGGCGCTCCGGGAATATTTGAACCCCCTGAACCACTGGACTATGCTTTTGATTTGTTATATGTATATTTATACTTAATATACAAAATCTATAAATTTGCTGGCTATTTTGTAAATTAGATTACCAAAAGGCATTGGACTGTAATTATCTCTTGAAATTATGTACCTATACTACAATGGTTACAGTTTATTTCTTCATAGCTTTGCTAAGCTACAAGATTTTTACAGGTGATCAAACTTACATGTTTTCTGAAACTATGTTTGTGAACATTAGTAATATGACTTTCACAGGAATATGAGAGCAGTTATTCATTCTGACATAGTTATGGATTATGTGATTATTTCATAAGCAGGGATTGATGGGGTTAAGCTGAAAGATGGTCGTCTTTTGCTTGCATACAACACAATTTCTAGGGGTGTGCTCAAGGTAGCACTCTCGGAAGATGATGGAGATTTGTGGCATGATGTTATCACTCTTGAGGAAACTGTAGGAGAGTTCTCTTATCCAGCTGTTATCCAAGCTAGTGATGGGTTAGTTCACATAACTTACACATACAACAGAACACAAATCAAGGTAACAACTTAATTTGGTGATCTGCCTAAGGTTTTTTTAGAGTAATGTGTTTTAGTACCTATTTTCGACTTTTCACCTATTGGTGTGTATGAAACTTGTTTTACTTTGTTATTCAGATTGTATGCTACTATGGCGTGATTCTTAATTTTTTTTAATTGTTCTGCAGCATGTAGTCCTTCAACCGAACTAATGGAGTACATCAACATGAGAACCTTTTGAGTGGAGAAGGTATATAATCTTATTTGTGCCGTAGAATTGCTAGAAGAATTTAATAGACAACTTATTTACGACTAATCTCACACCATTTTGTTATTGTACTTCTAAATCTAGATACATAATTTTCCTTGAGTCAGTTCTATGGTGATGATGAAGGGCAGCAAGTGTACTTTCTCATTCTTTTTCCTTTCTATTCTGCAAGTTTTGACCAAATGCTTGCAAGTTGACTTTAAATATGTATCTGGTTTTCATCATTTCTTTATCAGGATGTACTTAATATTTATGCATTATGATAAGGAAGGCGATCCTTTTATTTAGTAGTTAGTTCTCTTCAGAAGAGGATGATAACATAGACTGCGATGTAACAGTGCAAAACACTCAGTATGTTTCCAAATGATTTTTTAAGCTATGTAACACCGAGGAACAGGTACATAACCAATAGGGGTGTGTTTAAGTATTGTCCCTTCAGTTTTCTGCTAATTCTTTTGAGGAATCAGTCTGAAATAATATAACCAAATGAAAGATCCCTGTGATATATGTGCAAGAGATTGTTCTGTGTTTGCACCTTGATTTCCATGGAAAAGGACGGTGTTGTTCACACTCTCCTCATGGAGGAACTAGTTCTCCTTCACATTCTTTTTCTTTAGGGTACAGGATGGCTACTTATCATCGATAGTTATTCGAAATTTTGTTTGGACTTGACTGAAGAGGCATCTCACTTTCTGGTGCTAGTTTACCAGGCCAAGTTTAGGTGATTGCTAATGAGAAGTTTTGATCATTTCCTCCTGGAGTAGTGTAGAAGTGTGCTAGTGAGGCTATCTATGCAAACCTTTAGGAGGAAGTTTGCGGGAAGTTTTATAACTGGTATTTACAGTTGCTCACCAGTTTTGACAATATTCCGAGCACGTTCGAGGACAAACGTTTGTTTAAATGGGGATAAATGTAACGTACATCTGATCGTTTTGAGTATTAGAACTCTTTTCCCCTAAATTGACACTTTTTGTAGGTTCAACATGTGATTTATTTCTTGCGTGTAGGGTGGCACGGTCCCGAGGAATTCGGATGCGTTTCAGAGAAGAAAATCAAAACTAGAAGTTGAAAACTTAAGAGTTGACCATAGTCAATCTTTGGGGGACTTGGAATTGAGGTTTGAGAGTTCTTATTAGGTTCGTATGGTATATTGGGACTAGGGGTGTCCAGTGGGCCGAGGCGGGGTGGGCTGGGACCAGTCCCGGCGGGACGGGGGAGGGTCGGGACGCAGGCTCCGGCGGGCCTGGTGGGACGGGAAGAGGTCCCTATAGGAAATTGATTCCTTAAGTAATTTTATTCCAGTGATAGAATATATATACAATCATAATATGCTAGTACTAATCTAAGTTACCCAAATATAAGATACTAATTATAATCATCCTAACTAATGAGATTACTATCCTAATTACAATATCAATCATAGTCATGATTAATGAAGAGTAGAGATAATTATGGGATTGCCCCATAATTATTCTAACAGTCCCCCGTAGTCTTAGCATGAGGTTCACGTATGCTGAGATTGTCCTTGAAATCATCAAAAAGTACGCATGGAAGACCTTTTGTGAAGATATCTGCAATTTGATAGTGGGATGGTACATGGAGAACACGGACTTGTCCACGGGAGACCCTTTCTCGGACAAATAAGATATTCATTTCAATGTATTTTGTGCGCTGATGCTAAATAGGATTTTCGGATAAGTATATCGCACTCACATTGTCACAATAGATTACGATTGCCTTTTCAATCGGACAATGTAACTCTAACAGTAGATTACGAAACCAACATGATTCAGCAACCACATTGGCTATCCCTCGGTATTCTGCCTCAGCACTTGACCAAGATAGTGTGGATTGTCGTTTTGATGACCATGAAATGAAATTGTTCTCCAAGAACACACAATAATCGGAAGTGGAACGATGTGTGTCCGGGCAGCCACCGTAATCCGCATTTGTATATTATGAGAGACTCGAGATGGAGGACATATATATGCAAATCGAAATGAAGAATACATACCGCAAAATTCTTTTGAGAGTCCTCATATGTTCTTCCTTCAAATCATGCACGTGTAAACAAACTTGCTGAACCGCATAGGAAATTTCGGGTCTCATAAAAGTCAGATACCGCAAGGTCCCTGCTAGGCTGCGATAATGTGTAGGATCGTTGTATGGAGTACCGACAGCGTTACTCAATTTCACCTTTGTGTCAATCGGAGTATGTGATGATTTACAGGAAGACATCCTTGCTTTGTCAATTATTTCTTCGGCATATTTCTTTTGACTAAGAAACAGACCACCTACATATTGAGTTACGGCAATGCCAAGAAAATAATTCAACGGACCCAAATCCTTCATTGCAAATTCAGTCGCAAGAAGGGACATAATAGACTGGCGAAGTGAAGTCGATGATGCCGTGAGAATAATGTCATCAACATACATAAGTATATATGCCATGTCAGCGCCTTCCGATAAATGAACAATGACTGATCTGACTTGCTGTGAGAGAAACCCAAGTTGCTCACCAGTTATTATTACGGTTTGAGCCACGTTTTTTACCATTATTGTTTCGGTTTTCGCCGCTACCCGAACCAGAATTTTGTTGTTGAAAATCTGTGGAAAAGAAATGGTGGAAACGAGGGTGGTTCCGGCGTTGACTGCTCCGGGGGATGCCTGTTTTGCTTTCCGTGTTTCTTCAAGAATCAACCTCGATCGAGTCTCTCATAGAATGGAGGCAATGGATTGCTCTGTTGAATAAACGTGGCGACTCCATCATAATGTTCATTCAATGCGACAATTAATTGAAGGATCAGACTTTGATTTGTGACCGGCGAACCAACGTTGGATAGTTGGTTTGCAAGCACCTTCAATTCCTGACAATAGGCAGAAACGTTGGAGAAGTCATCCAATTTAACATTAGTAAATTGGTGTTCAAGATATACAGCCCTAGAAAGTTTGTTATCTTGAAATATGTTTCGTAAATGTTCTGATACCTGTTGAGCCGTAGAATTCAGCTCTAATATGGTATGTAGAAGATCATTTGATATTGTGTCATAAATCCATTGAAGGACTATAGCAAACTTGAAATATAGCATCTAATCGGGACTATAGCTTTTTGTCCACCGTAGTGGTATCCGGCGATGACTCCGAAGGGATGATATGGTTTATTACCTCATAAGCGCGACAATGAATTTTGAACAATTCTGCCCAAGAGGTGTATTGTCCTTTTTCCATTTCAAGTGTTATGGAGATAAAGTTCTTGACGTTATTTACGGCAAGAGCAGGATGAAAATTTTATTTTTCGGCCATAGTTTCTACTAGAAATCAAACAAAGAAAGGAGGAAAGATGTTTTGTGTTTGATGGAAGTAGAAGAAAGAACCCTAATTGTTTTCGGCCTGGGATTATTGTCGTGTAGGGATTGAGGAAGCCAAGTAGGGTAGTCTTAGGTTTAGAGAAGTTGTTGGATGGTTTAGGGTTTATGAGAGAAAATAAACTTAAAGTTGGCTGAAAATAACAAAAGGAGAGCAAAAAATCGGCCAAGGGGAAGAAGAGGTAGGGTTTAGGGCAAAAGATCTTTGGCTCTTGATACCACGTAGAAAATTGATTCCTTGAGTAATTTTATTCCAATGATAGAATATATATACAATAATAAGATGCTACTATTAATCTAGGTTACCTAAATTATAAGATGCTAATTACAATCATCCTAACTAATAAGATTACAATCCTAATTACAATAGCAATCATAGTCATGATTAATGGAGAAGAGATAATTATGGGATTGTCCCATAATTATTCTAACAGTCCTGTCCCACGTCTCGCCGGAAGGGAGGCCGGGATTTGTCGGGCCGGGTCGGGTCGCGGGATTCGGGATATTTGTTTTTAAAAAGATGAATTTCTAACACTGAAATTGACATTCACACCTACATTACCACAAAATTCTGACGTTGAAATGTATTGTATATCGTCAGATTTTTACTAAAGAAAAGGGAAAATTAGAAACCGATTTGGGGGGAAAACACAATTTGATTGGAAAACGGACGTTTTCCTAAAAATTGGCGGCGGTTTGATCGGCTACGTCTCAAAAAATATGCAAAATAAAAAAAATCGGATAAACCAGACATCCGAGCGCAGAGTTATGACCATTTAAAGTTGCACCAATTTACAATTATTTTCTCTCCCTACATTTTATGTCAATGCTTCTGTGATATGTTAATTAAATTCATGCGGCATTCGACTTCCATAAAGCTTCATAGAGTTGCTTCAATCTAGCCACTCAAAGACAAACATACCATTAAATGCCAATAATGCTTCATAAATTGGCGTTCATAACACATCTTGTGTTGCTACTTTATTTGTTCATAATATGATTATTGCATGGTGTTCTGTAAACAATTCTTACATGCTATTCATGTTTCCCGAGTCCTTGTAATCTCTACGAACAATTATCTACATTATATAAATGATAGCAATACTTGAGTTAATAATTTAACTCAAAAGAATTGACAAGTTCACTATTCACAATTTACAGCTTCTGAGATGGTAGGAAGATTTGTGAGAAAATTGAAGAAAAAATGAGGTATTTATGGTTGAAAAATTGGGTTAAAGTATAAATATACTAACTTAGGGATTAAAAATAAATATTAAGGGGGTAGGGGGCCAAAAATGGCTGTTGGAACCGTTGCACAACGGCCAAAATCAAATTTTGACCGTTGTTGCAACAGCTAGTTTTGCAAAGGGGGAGGGGGGATCGGGGTCGGGGTGGGTCTGGGGAGGGACAAAGCGGGACGGGCCCGGGCGGGAGGAGCCCAGGTCCCGTCCCGATTTCGAGTCCCGACACCGTCAAAAAATAAATTTTAGAGGGATCGGGGCGGGGTCGGGGTCGGGGCCGGGACGGGATCAGGCCGACCCAGCCCACTAGCCACCCTTAATGATGGGTTCTGATGGGCTCGGAAGTGATTGGAATGCTTAAGTTAAAACCTACTAGTTTCAAAGAATAAGAATTGTCAACGGTTAAATATTTAGACAAATGAGTCCGGACCGGATTCATGATTTGAAGGTTCCTTCCGGTTCATACAATGATTTTGGAGTTTACAGATATTTATTTAGTGGTTTCAACTTTTTTTCGTCGTTGTGTTTTATCGTTATTACGGTGCTATTCTACCGTCATAAATGATATTTTTTGTAGTATATGGATATTTATTTAGAAGGTGATTCACAATTTAAAATGCCCTTTGAACAAATTAAAATACAATATTTTATAGAAAGTGATACCCAATTTTCAAAGGATACAACTATTCTTTGTAAAATGAGTCACCCAATCTTTGAAATGGTATGTTAGTTACCTAGTTGAATCCTAAAGAATACCTATCCCATATACAAAAAATTATCACGGGAATTTTTGCATCCTTTGGCTTTTAATAATTTCACTTTCTTCCATAGTTTTGTATTCTAAATTCCTACAAATTCAGTTGAGAGTTTAATTTAAGTGTACATTAGAAGATTTTTTTAGTAGTTCGTTGTATCTTGAGGGTATGACGTCACTTTGTTGTTTTCACCTGGATAGCGACGGAATGATATTCCAAAGAAAACACCTTTTATAGTGTGCTTCAAACCAGTTTTTCCTATGGGCCAAATCTAGGGATGGCAGGTGGGTATAATTTTGCGGATTCCGCACCGCACCCGTCTCAGTTGGGGTGGGTATGTGTATAACTTTTGGCGGGTAGTAGGCGGGTATGGATATTGAAAATGTACCCGTCACGGGTAGGCGGGTAGGTGGTGGATTTGCAGTCATACCCGCCCCACATCCAACCGCCTACCCGCTCGTCTTATACCCGCCCCAAGCCCAAAATATTAGCAGCCCATAAGTCGTGCCTTCAGCCCATAAGTCACGACAAGTCTCTCATTCTCCAACAAAACTCAAAACTCTATACCTCTTCAGTCCTTCACGCCTCCCTCTCTCTCGTTCCCCTTCACGTCGTCTCTCCTCCCTCTCATTCTCGACGTCTTTACCTTTTTCTTTAAAGGAAAAATCACAAATTTTTTTCACGAACCACCTCGACGTCTCTGCCTTTTTCTTCAAAGGAGATGTTGATTGGGAAATATTGATGTCTTTGCTTTGTGTTTTGGGGTTGTCTTGATGAGGTCAATTTTTGTGCATTTGTTAAGTTTTACCTATTGGGTTTGTGGAGTTCAATTGAAAAAGTAAAAAAACTTTAGCATATATAGCTGAAATAATATATGGTTTTTTCTACATTTGTAATATATAGCTATTTGGGTGGATAATTTTTGGGTTTTCTTGAAAATTTTGTTTTCTTGATTCTTTGTTGTAAGGGGAAGAGGTGAAAAAAATGGGAAATTCTGATGGTGAAAAAATCTGGAAGTCTCCTCCCTCTTTCCCAAAGAAAATGAGACCGTGACAGTATTGATTCTTGACTCAAATTTTTGGGATAATTTTTGGAATTTGAATTTTTGGGATCATGTTGATCAATAATTGATCACAAATGAATTGATTACAAAATATGACAGGCGGGTACAGGCGGGTGACGGATATCCACTTGGGTGGTGGAGCGGGTGTGGATTTAGGAATATACCCGCCTAGGCGGGTATGGATGTTGAAAATTGTACCCGCCACGGGTGACGGGTAGGTGGCGGGTATAAAATTTTCCGACGGGTACGGGTGCGGGGGAGGGGTACCCGCACCCGCCCCGCCCAATTTGCCATCCCTACCCAAAACTCTATCTTCTTTTATAATTAACTATTTTGTCTTGTTTGGTGATTACATATTCTGTTAGTGTTGCCATCTCTAACATTTTCATCAGATAGGACAGTGGTAAAAGCATATTAGGTTGAATGACTAATAATATGAGGAGTGATGAATAATAAAATACATTTAGAAATGTGATGCCTCCTGCAGAATTTTCGAATTTCCGATTATTTTATGTCCAAGTAGTTGCAGATATTTTTTTTTAAAGTTAAAGAGTATAAAATTATGATCTTGACTTTCCAAAGAACTAAACATGGAATACACTAAAATTAAAAAGCGAGGCTTTAACTCCCAACCATAACTTTGTTAGAAAGGCTTTTGCTATTGGACAAATTAATTAGTATATACTCGTGATATACTAATTAACTAATAGACGATATGAGTCAAAAAATTATTTCAGACTACTTTATCACAGTCGTCCAAAGAATAAGTCCACATGGTCTCAAAATGATTCACGTATGTTATTCTACTTATTATCTTAAAATTTGATTGGAGAATTTGATTCTTTTTTTTTATCACTTTTTTTGTGCGGATTTCCAAATAATCCGAGGTTCCGGGTTTGAATTTCTGTTCAGTAAAAACTAAAAAAGAATTCTTAAGGCAGAGTTTGGGATTCGCAAGGCATAGTTTACAATGCAAACTTATGCCTAAAGGTAAACTCTTCCTTAGAGTAGAGTTTGCAGGCAAATTATGTCTTGCGAATCTCAAACTTTGTCTTGCGTTTTTTTTTAAAATTTTTGACTGAGCTGGGATTCGAACTCAGGAGTTTTTAGGCGAAGGAAAAATATTAAAGATTTTCAATTTAATGGGAAAAATTAAAGACTGCCCGAAATAAGGGAATTATTGCGAATTGCCCTTCTTTAATCACGTACATAGCAAGGCCCAGATTTAGTACCACCAAAAGATGTGGTCCAGCGGATGGAACTGCTCCTCCCTTAATCAGAGGTTTCGGATTCGAGCTCTGGGTATGGAAAATCCTTAGTGGGGAAAGCTTTCTTCGAATGGGCCTTACGCGGTACGAAATCGGAATAATCGAGCTCCAATGCAGATATCAGATACGTAATGGAAAATAAAAGGCCCAGATTTAGTAAGCTATCTGAATTTTGCACCTCTGTTCCTCTCTTTTTATCTGTTCCACTTTTTTTGCTCGTGCTTTAATTCACCTCTTTTTAATCAACTCTATCAATTAAGGCTTATTTAATCTTATACTTCTCAATAAAATTCAATTCACCACTTCTTGCTTCGCGTACATCCATTCAGTGGCTCACCCTTCCCCAAAAAGAATTTAGATGTTAAACATGCAAATATGCCGTGGAGAATAAGAACAATGTACTTTTTATTAAGTGCCAAAGTAGCTTATTAAGTCCATAGGACTATTGGAATAGATCCTCAAATTTTTCCTTATTTAACAATTATTATATCTGTTAGAAGATATATTCTTAGGATTATTATTATTATTGTATTTAAATGATAATTACTATAGAATATTCTAGATAGCTAGTCATTAGTATAGAATCACATTTGTATGGAAAGAATAGAATAGATGATGAGGTGATTAAGGCTACCAATCTTCTACCATATTTGTATATATTCTTATCATTTGTAAATGGCAAAGATGAGGAAAATATTCTACTTACCCTAGAATTCTTACATGGTATCAAGAGCTTTAAGGAAAAGATCCTAATTGTTTCTCCCTACTATTTTTCCTACCACTTTTCGGCTCTTCTTCTCCTCCATTCCAACACTTGGCCGAAAGAAAGAAACAAAAATATACAAGGTTTACCCCTCTTCATCTACTAAGTTGTATTTTTTTTCTCCATTAATCATCCAACCAAATATACTAGTGTCCGACTCCAAATCATCCTTCAACCCAGCCATTGCAGTTTCAAACATCAAAACGCATGTTTCCATCACCTTAGAGATGGAAAATGTTCACTATGCAACATGGGCGGAACTCTTCAAAATTTGTTGCCGCTCTCACCGGGTTCTTCATCATATCATTCCCCCGGAAAAATGAAAATAAAAGGTATTCACTACGGACGCGGACAAAGAGTTGTGGGACACTCTAGATGCCATTGTTCTAGGTTGGATCTATGCAACAATTTCTACGGATCTTTTGCATACGATAATGGAGCCGGATTCTAAAGCGGTTGATGCTTGGAACCGCTTGCGAGATATTTTTTATGATAATCAAAATTCTCGCGCAGTTACGTTGGAACAAGAGTTCTCCACAATTGACATGGAGGATTTTCCAAACGCGTCGACTTACTGCCAACGCCTAAAAGTGCTAGCCGATCAATTGAGGAACGCCGGTGCCCCGGTCACCAACAATCGCTTGGTTCTTCAACTTGTTGCCGGACTTACGGAGGCATATAGTGGGGTTGGAACACTAATACGGCGAAGCAACCCTCTTCCTTTATTTTATCAAGCACGCTCCATGCTCATCATCGAAGAACAAGGTTTTCCAAAAAGACCGCCACCGTCAACAATTCCGCCATGTTTGCCACCTCGACAAATGAAGGTAATGCTAATTTTAATCAAAATAATCGCGGTAACAATAATAAAAATAGGGGCCAACGAAATTCCGACGGCACCGGAAATTTCGGCGGCAGGAGCAGCGGTGACAACCGGTCCGGCCAGCAGCTCTGGCAGAGGCAGATTGGGCCTGGAATTTGGGCCTGGCAGCAGCCACACTGGGCCAGACCAGTCCAGCGGCCCAGCAGTGGCCATTTTATTTCAGTAGCCCTACCAGCAAACTGGGTCAGGCCATTCTAGCGGCCCAACAGTGGCCATTTTTCATTCCAGGGGCAGCAAAACAGAACTGGGTCAGGTAACTTTCAGCAGGCCGACTTCACTCAACAGGCAGGGAGCAGTTTGGCCCAACCACAGTTCAGCCTAAGGCTGGCCAGTGGGCCGGGATGGCCCGACCCCGACCCAACCTCTCCCCGACCCCGACCCGACCTCGCCCCGACCCCGACCCAACCCAGCCCCGACCCCGATTAGTATAAAAAAAAATCGGTAGCCGGACTCGAACCGGGACTGGACAATGTCTCGTCCCGAGCCCGCCCCAGGCCCACCAATCCCGAGCCCGCCCCGATCCCGCCCGAAAGCCCCCCCTTTGCAAATATAACTGTTGCACCAACGACCATTTAGATTTTGGCCGTTGGGCAACGACCATTTTTGGCCTCCCCCTATACCCCCTTAATATTTATTTTTAACCCATAAGTTATTATATTTACTCTTTAACCCAATTTTCCAACTATAAATAACTCATTTTCTCTTCATCTTTCTCACAAATCTTCCTACAATCTCTCTAATCTCTCAATATATCTCTCTACAAGTTTACATTGTTTACTAAATATTCAATTTTATTTATTCATTTGGGAATTGGGAGTGAAGTTGGCAACTAGCTTGAGGATCTTCCATCGAGCAAAATTTCAATTTTCAACCTCTCGATTACACGTCGACGTGTCGACGTTTGGTACATTCGTTCCTTCATTAAATTATTATTGTCTGTTTATTTTATTTAGCGCACTTAATTTTATTATCTTTAATTATTTATTATCATAATTAAAATGGAAGGATTAAGAGGTATATTTAAGGGTAAGGGTAAGGGTGCTTCTTCTAGTAGGGGCAACCAGGACAAGGGTACTTCTTCTAGTCATCCTATTCCTACACATGATGATTTTGTTGATACTCAATATTTTCCTACAATATCATTAGATTTAGACGATGAGCTATTTTCTGGAACTCAAGAAGACTTTAATTTAGACGATGATCTAGATGATACACTCACTAATGTTGATGACAACACACCCACTAGTGCACCTTCAACTGAAATGTCTCATATTCCCCTAGTATGAGACGAGGTCCAGCAAAACGACCATTAAAATCAGATGCATGGATATTTTTTGATAGAGACGTAGAGAATCAAGTAGCTAGATGTAAAATTTCTAAAAATGTTTTAAAATTTAAAACTAGAAAAGGTCACGGTGGGACTGGGGGTTTAATTAGACACGTAGTAAGTGCTCATCCAGCTAGGTATGCCCAATATCAGGCTTCAAAATCGGGTGCACAAACGTCCGCTCCATCGGAACAAGGTTCACATATTATCCCGGACCAAGTACAGGGTCAAATTAACCCCACGACGGGGGGAATTGTAGGCCCTAAATACAATAAAATAGAGATAGGGAAGCAATATCAAAATTAGTTGTTGTGGAGGGTTTGCCTTTTTTATTTCCTTCATCTCCCGATTTTATTCATTACATTAGAGATATATATAATGCTACTTTTAACGGTTTTCCTAGATCAATTGTTAAGAGAGATGTATTTAAATTCGCACATGAATATCAACAATATTTACGTTATTCATTATATCATTTTAATGGCAAAGTATCTATCACGTCTGATATAGGTCGTAGTACTAACGGCCATGATTATTTAACGGTAACTTGTCATTAAATAGATTATAAATGGTCTATGCAAAAACATATCTTAGCGTATAGATATATAGATGATAAGCACACTGGTACTTTTATTACAGAAAATATATCAAGTGTGTCATTATTATGGAATAACCGATAAAATTATGACTATTACATTAGATAACGCTTCTTCTAACAATTACGCTATTACAATTTAAAAAAATAGTTTAACTCCATCTTTTCCAGATCATTTTCATATAAAATGCGCGTGCCATATATATAACTTAATTGTAAAGGATGGTCTATCACTTTTTGAAGACATTCTTAGTAAAATACAATTTGCTATAAACTTTATTTTTAAAAGTAATGGAGTACAACAAAGAAAAGAATATAAAAAAACTTGTCACGATTGTGGACTACCTTATAGAAAAATTTCAGAAGATGTATCCACTAGGTGAAATTCTTTATACGAGCAACTACTTGTTGCTTATGACTATAGAAAACCTATTACTTTATTTTTTAACTTTCATAATCAAAATCCAGTTGATATGATTGTAGATAGTGATTGGGTAAAAATTTCCGAACTTATTGTATTTTTATAGAATTTTTTTCAAGCAACAAAAGAATTTTCCGGTATATATTATCCTACTATTTCAACTATGTTGTTTTATATAACTCTAATATTTTTATTACTTAGTGAATATATGGAAAAATCAGCTTGGCAGCTATTAAAAATGTTTATCAAAATAAAAAAAATATTTTATTCCTATTCCCACTATTTATATTATTCGTGCTGTATTAAATCCGACTATTAAAATAAACGGTACTAAATCACTTATTGAAACTATTTACGATTGTATAGAAGTACTACCACCTCCAAGTCCAAAAAATCTAAATCACCCACCACCTATTGAACAAACTAAAGAAGAAGTGTTGTCTAGCGTAGAAAACCAATGCAAAAAAATATATAGGTTTTACCAACAAGAAAGTGCTAGTAACCTATCAGCTTCCATACCATCTTCTTCATCTTCAACACAACCTCACAAAAGACATGTTGTTTCTGCGGCTAGTATTGAAAGCCTCAGAAATAGAATGTGCGGTCGTACCGCTACTAACCAAATTAGCGAGTTTGATATTTTTGTTTTGCAGAGTTCTGTACCGTACCAAGAAGTTCTCAATGAAGATGGATGTGAAGACTTGCTGAAATACTGGAGGGGGAATGAGAAGACCTTTCCGACACTTTCAATGATGGCCCGAGATATTTTGAACATTCAAACGTCATTAAGCTCGCGTCGAAAGCGCTTTTCGCCGGAGTTATCAAATAGGAGACCACAGACACTCATTAGCCGGAGACAGCTTGGAAATTGCAGTATTATTCAGAGATTGGATACGAGCGGAGCGGAGAAGGTGCGGTCAACCGGAGATCAACGAAGGAGAAAACGAAAACTACAACGAAATCTTATCCGAAGGTGGCGGAAGCGACGTGGATCAATTTGACCAACAAATACCAATTCCAACAGAAGAACCACAAGAAATTATCAAGAAATCAGAACAAGTTTTTTTGAGAATGTAATTTTTTTAATTGCAATTTTATTATGTAATTTGCAACTTTTGGACAACACCACAAAGTTGCAATTTCGACAATTGTATTTGTATTACAAAAAAATCACATGTCTATTAAATTATATAAGAGGCACAAAAACAGTCTTGGGATATTTTTATTACACTATCTTGTCTTGTTTATTGAATTTTTTTTATACATATGTTATTAAAAAAAAAAGGAAAACCCACCGGAAGCCGCTCCGATCCGATTCCGACGGGATCGGGATCGGGACGGGACTGGAGCAAGTCCCGCCAAACCCGACCCCGCCAAACCCCGCCAGACCCGACCCCGCCCCCTTCGCCCCGACCCCGCCAAACCCGGCCCGCCAGACCCGAGCCCGGCCCACTGGCCAGCTATAGTTCAGCCCAACCAGCGAATTTGGACATCAATCCACCGACATTGAGTCCGCGATGCATATGCTAGGATTAAATCCACCGGATGACAATTGGTATATGGACTCCGGGGCCACGTCTCATATGACGTCCTCCCAAGGTAATCTTTCGTCTTATTTTAATTTGAGCAAACCGAATGGTATTATTGTCGAAAATGGCCATTCAATTCCAATTAAAGGTTACTGCTCCACCAAATTGTCACCACCAAATCCTCCACTAGCCTTAAAAATGTACTTCATGCCCCACATTTAGTTTAAAAACTTGGTGTCTGTTAGAAAGTTTACTATTGATAACTGGGTATCCGTAAATTTGGACCCTTTTGGATTTTCCGTAAATGACTTTCAGACAGGGACGCCGCTAATGAGATGTGATAGCCATGGGGAGCTCTATCAAGTCACTTCACTTTTCCACCGGGCCAAGACACATTTTACTTTTGTTGTGTTTAATTCTAATTTATGGCATGAGCATTTGGGACATCCGCGAGAGTCTGTATTGAACTCTCTTAAACGCAATAATTTTATTTCATGTACAAGGACTTTTCATAAGTGTCAATCATACCCATTGGGTAAGCATATTCAATTGCCATTTGTTTCTTCTGATTCATGCACTCTTATGCCATTTGATAATATCCATTGCGATCTTTGGACATCCCCTATTTTGAGCTCTTCGGGGCATAGGTATTACTTTCTCATTTTAGATGATTTCTCTAATTATCTTTGGACATTTTCTTTATCGAAAAAAATCACAAGTTTTTTCCACATTCTTGATTTTTAGAAAATTCATCAAAAAACAATTTGAAAATATCAAAAACATCCAATGTGATAATGGGAGGGAATTTAATAATAAGCATTTTTGGGATTTTTGCAAAATAAATTATTTAAATTTTCATTTTTCATGTCCCCATACCTCTTCACAAAATGTGAAGGTGGGACGCAAAATACGAACCATCAATAATATTGTTAGAACATCCCTTGTTCATGCTTCCATACCCCCCTCGTTTTGGCATCATGCACTTCAAGTGGCCACATATTTGTTGAATATTCTACCAAACAAAAATTTGTCCCATCAAAGCCCACTTAAAGTCCTATACCTCCGAGATCCATCATAATCGCACCTGCGGGTTTTTGGATGTTTGTGTTACCCGGTTATTCCCCTCCACCACCATCAATAAACTCCAGCCACGGTATACTCCATGTATTTTTTTGGGTTATCCGTCACATCATAGAGGTTACAAATGCTATGATTTATCCTCTCATAGGATGTTCATTAGTCGTCATGTCCTCTTTGATGAAACAACTTTCCCGTTTAACAATATTCACGAGCCTAGACCAACCACTTATGAATTTTTGGATGATGGAAGAGTGTCATTTTTAACACAAGCAAAAGCCACGGTTACACAACCCGTGGCCCAACAATCCTTGGCCTAACCCCCTGGTGATCAGTCTCGGCCGACTGGGCCTTTAACATCAAGCCCCAATTTACAACACTTAGCCTCCCCACCAGGGGCTAGGGGCATCCAGTCCACGGGCCCAATACCCGCCTCCTGACACTCCCGAAATGAGGCCCAGGCTAGTGGTGTCCAGTCCACTGGCCCACCCCCTGTTTTGCTCTCTGACCCGCCACCTAGTGTAAGTCGCCCAGTCACCCGAAGTCAATATGGTATTGTAAAACCCAATGCAAAATATAGCTTACACACCCAAGTCACTAAATCGTCATTACCCCGTAACCCAGTGTTTACCCCGTAACCCAGTGTCTGCCCTACGTGACCCAAATTGGAAAATGGTCATGGATGATGAATATAGTGCTCTTATTAAAAATAGGACGTGGGAGTTAGTACCTCGTCCATCTAATGCTAACATTATTCGGTCTATGTGGATTTTCAGTCACAAAAAAAATCTGATGGCAGTTTTGAGCGGCATAAAACTCATCTTGTAGGTGATGGCAAGACACAACAGGTTGGCGTGGACTGCGGGGAGACATTTAGCCCAGTGGTGAAACCAGCTACCATAAGGACGGTACTCAGTCTGGCCCTCTCCAAATGATGGTCACTTCGTCAGTTAGATGTCAAGAATGCTTTTCTTCATGGCCATCTCCATGAAACAGTTTATATGCACCAACCTTTGGGCTACAGGGACTCCAGATTTCCAGATCATGTGTGCTTACACAAAAAATCCTTATACGGATTAAAGTAGGCACCTCAGGCTTGGTACCAAAGGTTTGCAGAATTTGTATCCAAAATAGGTTTTCCCACAGCCGGTCGGATAATTCTTTATTCATTTACCGGCAGGGTACTCATACTGCTTATCTACTTTTATATGTGGATGATATTATACTAACCACCTCATTCGATGATCTTCGAAAGTCTATCATGTCACAGCTCAGTTCGGAGTTTGCTATGAAGGATCTTGGACACCTGCATTATTTTCTCGGGATTGTTGTGACCCATAATTCTGGTGGTTTGTTCTTATCACAAAGGAAATATGCTGCAGAGATTGTGGAGCGGGCTGGAATGTCTTCCTGCAAACCGTCAGCTACTCCGGTGGACACTAAATCCAAGTTGAGTGTTGTGTCTAGCAAGCCATTTGCAGATCCCACACTCTACAGGAGCTTGGCTGGGGCACTTCAATATTTGACATTTACTAGGCCGGATATCTCATATGCTGTGCAGCATGTCTGTCTCTTTATGCACAACCCTATGGAAGATTATATGCATGCCCTCAAACGTATCGTGTGATATGTCAAGGGCACACTGGAATTTGGCTTACACTTATATTCCTCCCCGGCATCCAAATTGGTCTCCTATACCGATGCAGATTAGGCAGGCTGTTTAGATACCCGTCGCTCCACGTCCGGATATTGTGTATTTTTGGGCGACAATCTAATTTTGGTCCTCCAAACGACAACCTACAGTCTCTTGATCCAGCGTTGAGGCAGAATATCGGGCTGTGGCAAATGTCGTATCTGAATCCGGCTGGATTCGGAACCTATTTCTTGATCTTCATTGCCCAATGTCCAAGGCCACACTAGTCTACTGTGATAACATTAATGCGATTTATCTCTCGGGAAATCCAGTCAACCATCAGCGCACAAAGCATATAGAGTTGGATATTCATTTTGTTCATGAAAGTGTGGCTCGCGGACATGTGCAGGTGTTACATGTTTCGACACGTCATCAGATAGCGGATATGTTCACTAAAGGGTCTCCGCTGATTTTATTTGAAGACTTTCGGGACAGTTTCAACATCCGTCGTCCTCCCGCTTCGATTGAGGAGGAGTGTTAGAAGATATATTCTTAGGATTATTATTTATTATTGTATTTAAATGATAATTACTATAGAATATTCTAGATAGCTAGTCATTAGTATAGAATCACATTTGTATGGAAAGAATAAGATAGATGAGGAGAAGATTAAGGCTACCAATCTTCTACCATATTTGTATATATTCTTATCATTTGTAAATGGCAAAGATGAGGAAAATATTCTACTTACCCTAGAATTAATAATCCTAAGAATATATCTTCTAACAATATCCTCTTTTTTTCAAACAAGCGATGTGAGGTACTAGAGGGGCTGTGGAGCGGATCAATTTTCTATGGGATTTTTTCATCATCTATTAACCCTAAAGAGGGTAGGAATCTAGATGGTAATAAACCAATATTAATATCATAACTACAGAGACTATACTTATCAAGAATAGAAACACATAGTCGAAAAATCATACCTCTTGTAGATTTTCAGGTCAATGGAATGTTCACTCACCCTGACACTTGATTCCCTTTTTCTTCACTGAACTTCAACGAGATAAATGGCCTAGGTGCTAGGAGACTCAACAGACTCTTCCTAAAAATCTTTTAGAGATGAGGGTTTTTGGACTAATATGGTTCTAAGTATAAACTTTCAAAGTATTTTTCTCTGGTGTTTATGATATTGTTATTGATATGGATTATAGACTAAGAGGGTGTTTAGCTAAGCATGGGAGAAAAGATTCAGAATATAAGAATTATTGTATTTCGAAGTTGGTTTCAAATGTTATATTGAGGCTCCTTATATAGATAACCTCAGCTGACTACATTATTGCTATGTTATAAAAATCTAAAGAGATAAGTACTACTTTTTCAAAAGTCTAAAAGTGTACAGTATCTTGTCTGCCATAATTTCATATTTTTCTAATGTTGATTTTCTTCTTGCAGCTTTGTCAAAGTTGTCATCTTTATCCTTGATTCTTCGTGGGTCCGGCGGCTTTTATAATTGCTGAGGCAGGTTGCTACATTCAACAAGCTGTCTTGGTGTCATCTTCTTTGTTGTCTTTTGATATGTCTTGTTGCTTGGTATGTTCATTCTCCTTGTTTTTTATAACATGAATAATATGATAGTAGTATGATTTGTAATATGGGTCTTTCTGTAGTTTTACTACATTAGGCCTGATCAGGGTATCATATGATCTTACATTTTAGGCAAAAGGACCAGAGGGTTTTTCTCCTTTTATTGTAGTATTAGTAATATTGTTAACATGTTTGGTGCTGATCATAGGTCTCTTCTTCTGGCCTGTTAACATCTGATATTTTTCCAATATTTCCTTGGCATGCTTATGTTTCAGGTTTATAATCACGTCATGAAGGTTCGTCAAATCAATAGTATCTTGTTACTATATCATTATTGTAGTATAAGGTTATCAATTCTTCCACATCTCCTCCTTTAGTGGTTCCAATAAAACATGCCTTTTGGGCGCGTAACATGTCTTCAATCTTAGATTTTAAAGTCAACAATCCAATAGCTCGTTTGGCACTGAGCCATTCTTAAAATTTTTCAATGGTGCATGGAATTTTTATTTTTAAATCTACATCGTCTCCACTAATATTACTATTTTTTCCCGTTTTAAATAGTTGACAAATTACTATAGGATTTTCTGTTAAGTCAGTAGAAGCATCAAAAATTTGTGTGCCGTATGTTCCCTTACCAAAGGAATCCATCATTGCTTTTACAGATTCTACAATAACACTGGGTAGTTTAGAAATGTTATACAAAGTTTCATCAACTATTATTTTATCAATAAAGCCGTAAAGAAAGAGTTTTGTTACTATGTCAGGGTTTGCGTTTTCACTACATAAAAATCTTGGATATTTACTAAGTTTAGCACTTCCTAAAATATATGGGTTAGATTTGTAGTCATAAAACTTGTTTATTTTCTCATAAGTACTAATATAGTCAGGTGCAAATTTCAATTTATCACACATTGATACTGCTGATGTTTGAGAAGATGATGGTATTGATGAAGGCATGGCTGCAAATTTGGATGTAAAAGTCGTCGGAAGTGTAGGAATATTTGGTTTTTCTATGGTAGGTTTGGGTGTTTTTAAGGCTTTTAGGTTTTGAAAGTCTTGTAAATCTTCTTTAAGCTGGTTCACCAGATGTGTATTTTCTTGTAATTTGGTTATAATGATTTCATGGTTTTGGTTGATGATTTCTACAACATTAGTAATATAGTCTTCAAAATTGTCACTAGTGACTGACATCGTTGTACCTGCTAAGAAAATCAGCTAAAATATTTTTAGTTCCAGATATATTTTTAACAATAAAATCATAACAACAAAAGAATGATTGTCATTTTCTTCTTTTGTTTAATTCTGGTAAAGGATCTATTTTAGTAGTAATGAAAGATCTCACTTGGGTATTATCAATTCTAACAATAAATTTTACTGCTATTAAGTGATAATGAAATTATTTTATTCCCAAATTTTACAGCTAATAGTTCTTTTTCATTAATATGATATTTTTTCTCATTTGTCTTCCATGTTCCACCTCTGTATCCGTATATTAATGGTTTTTCTTTATCTATATCATCTTTTCCATAAGCTATGAGGACTGCTCCACATCCTATGTCACTAGCATCAGTAAAGAGTTCTAATTGATCTTGTTCCGTTGGTATTTTATATTTTGGTAAAGTTTTTACTTTTTCTTTGATTTTGTTTATAGCTTAAGTATGTTCTTCTGTCCATTCAAATGTTATATTCTTTCTAGTTAATTCCTGCAATGGTTTTCTCAAAAGTGGTAAGTCTTTTATATGATCTGAAGCATAACTTATTATTCTTAGAAATTATTGTACCTTTTTTTATTTTCTAATTTTTCTTTAAAATTTGTTATTTTTGTTACAATATGTTCTTGTAATTGTAATCCTTCTTTATCTACAATATATCATAAGTATTCTATATGATTTTTGAAAATTTCAGATTTCTTCTCATATAACAATATTCCATGTTGTTTCACAGTTTTTATAAATTCTTCTAGGTGTTTTATATGGTCTTCTAGACTATCACTATATATTAATATGTCATCAACATATACTATACAGAATTCTGTTAATTTTCTGAACACTTGGTCCATTCTTCTTTGAAATATTTGTGGTGCATTTTTTAATCCAGAGGGTAGTACATTCCATTCATAGTGTCTTTGAGGTGCACTAAAAGCTGTTAAAGGTTTTGATTTTTTTGTTAATTTAATTTGCCAAAATCCACTTTTACAATCAAATTTACTAAACCATTTTTTATTTCCTAACCTGTTAATAATGTTTCTTTTATATGGTAAAAAATATCCATCAAATATTGTCTTTTTATTCAATTCTCTATAGTCTATTACCATCCTAGCTTTTCATCGTTTTTGTTCGCTATGTTTTATTACTAAAAATGTTGGGCTGCTATGTGGACTTTTACTTTCTTGTATTATTTTAGATCTAATAATTATTTTATCTGGTTCTCAAATTCTTTATGGTCTGTTGGACTATATCTAATAGGTTTACATCTAATTGTATCATTAGGATTTATTAATTTTATTTCAGCATATATTTTTTTCCCATAATTGTACTGGATTTTCACCAAAAATTCATTTTTAATATATTAAGATATTTTTTTAATAGTTCTAGGTTATTTTTTCTATCTAACCTTATATTACACCATCTTAATGTTTGTATTTGTAATATTCTTTTTAATACAATCCATCTATTACAAGGTGTTTGTAAACTTAAGGTATTATTATTTATTAGTTGTGTTTTAAAGAAATCTAAGAAATTATTTCCTAGTAATACTTTCTGTTTCATATTATTTTCTTGGTATATTATTGATAATTTGAATATTATTTTATTTAATACTATTCTCATATTTTATGCTATTATATCCAATTCCTTCATCTGTTCATTGAATCATGCTACTCTTATTCTATGTGTTTTAGATCTTTTCCATCTATGTGAGTCTAATAAATCTTTCTTTGCTAGACAGGCGTCTGCTCCACTATCTATAAAGATTTTTTGTTTCATTATTTTGTTAGGTTTATATTCTATATGTGCTTCTATATAAATTACTACCATTATGTTTCTTGATTTTGTATTTCTTTTATCATTTCTAATTCTTTTCCTTTTATTCTACTATAGTTTTTAATTACCTTTTTATATCTATCATGGTAATACGTATATCTTGTTTCATTAATAATTATGTTTAGTTTATAAGCATAATTTCTTTCACATTGTATCCAATAAGCTTTTTTTCTTTTATTTTTCTTATTTCTTCTTGTAAGTTCATTTTACTCTGAAATGTCTTCACTATCTAAGTATATATTAATAAAGTTAATATTTTCTGATTCTGTTTCTCTTTCATCTTCAGTTTGACTAACATAAAAATCTTCATAATCATACCATTCATTATCTCTTTCTTTTATATGTTCTAGATTCATAATAAATTGTGTTGTATTTATATATTTTACACCTTTTTTCTTTAGCTTTGGGCATTTATTAGCATAGTGTTCTGTTTCATTGCAACTCCAACATTTACAATCTTTAGGTTTTTCTTCTAAGGGTTTTATATACTTTCTTTTCCTAAATTTTCTCTTATGTTAATTTTTTCCTTGTCTCAGGAGTATTTCTATATCTTTTAAATCTATTTTTCCTATAAGGTCTGTAATATGGTTTATTGTAATTATTATATTTTTTATATCTCTTCTTATGAGTAAACTTAGGTATATTTTTTCTATATTTTCTTTCTCTTCTTTTATCATCACATCCGAAGACTAGTATTATTTCCGTAAATCCACATATTTTTCTTAATCCTAGTTTCTTATCTTGTTTAATCTTCTGTTGCATTCTATACTCTTCATACTTTCGCATTAAGTATGTTCTTAGTACTCTTATCCTTTCTCCTAACGTGTTTTCTCTTAGTTCTAATTGAGTATATTATTTTAATACTTCAATAATATATGGTTTTTGTAAATGATCATAATAAAGTTGTTGATTTATTAAACCTTCTTGTAGTAAAAATCTTGCTTCATAAAAGAATTTATTAAAACTTATAGTATGTTCTGGTAATTCACTAATTTTACAACATTTCATGTTATTTAGGTTTATTATAATTTCAGTTTTTCTTTCGGAAAATACATTTTCGCTGGCTACTAACCATTTTTCTCCTAAAAATTCTCTTTTTAATACAATATCAAATATCATTAGCATAGGTTTTCAGTCTCTTGCATGACTAAATACTTCTCCTCTTAGTTGGTATGCTATAGATTCTATTCAAAATGCTACTTTTCCAATTAATATTTTAGATATTAAATCATAAATATAATCTAGGTTATCAGTATGTGTTGAGTTCATTAGTGCTATACATTCCAAGATTCCAATCATTTATTCTCCTACTTATTTCCTATGCATCATAAACACTATCTAAATCTAAGAAGTATCCATTAAGATTTACACCTTGTCACATTGATCCTACAAATTCTTTAAATTCAGTTTGTTGTCCTATTAGTATATGTTTTGGTATTTTAGTATGTTGTATTTTTATTACTTCTAAATTAGGGTCTATTAATTCTTCTTCTGGATAATCATTTGTATCTTCATTTACTACATCATCTGTCTCTATTTCTGTTTCTATGGGTCTGTTAAATTCATCTTCTACATCACTTTCAGGTTCTTCTTCTATGATTGCATTTACAGTTTTCAATTTTTTTAAAGCTTCTATTATTTGATTATTTTCTTTTACTATTTCTGAGTTTTCTTCATCTTTTACTTCTATAAATTTTGTTACTTGTATATCTTGGTTAGCTAATTCATTTTCTCTTATAAGATTAGTAGTTTCTTTATCAGTATCACTATCAGTTTTTCATTACTAGTAGTACTTTCATCACTTGTTTTACATATTTTCCTTACTTTCTTTTTTCCTTTCAACTTTATCATTTGTTCTTTTAGAATATGTAACTCTTCTTTTAATTCTTCCATTTCTTGTTTGACTTGATTTAATTCCTCTTTCTTTTGTTTTAATTCTATGTTTGCTTATTTTATCAGTTTCTTAGTATCTTTAAACTTATGTTTATATTTTTTATATTTATTTAACCATTCTTCATTATTATGTGATTTTAATTTTATATTTTCTGTCTTTAATTCACATAGTTGTTGTTCTTGTTTGTCTAATTTTAGGTATAGGTATTCGGTTTTTTCTGTGTTATTTAAGTAGATGTTTTCATCTTTTGAAGTATTATTATTATTATCTGGTGTGTTTTTAAGGTCTTTTCTTTCTTATGGGTTCATATTTGTATATTTCTTTTTCTATTATATCTTTTCCATGATTTTTAAGAAATGTGATTACACTATGTTCTTGATTTTCTATTAAAATTGTCTATTTTTACTTAATATTGCTAGGTTATCTAATGTTTTTTCTACTGATTCTGATAATTTAGGTTTTATTTTACTAATATCTACCATTATAGGTTCTTTACTTCTTCTCCATGCATCTGTTGGTACTAACTCTGGTTGTGTAGTTGTAGTATCAACTATTTTTTCAATTGTTCTTACTTGACTTGTACTAGGTTCATCTTCTCCTATTACCTGTTTTTCTTTATTTATATTTTCTACCAATATGTTAAGTTGTTCTAGTATTATTTTAAACGTTGGTACTTCAGATACATTCCATAATTTTGTTAATTCTTCTCTTATTAACTGTTATTAAATTTATTTTTGCTCTACCATTTACACTAATTGTGTCTAGTATATTTTTCATATTTTTGTGCTATATATCTTACTTATTTATTTCTTTCAAACCATTTTGTTTTAAATATTTTCTTAGTTGATAGATCTTCCTTTTCATCTTGTATTTTTTGATATATTTCAGGTTTAAAGCTTAAGGTTTGTGTTATTCCTCCTTCATATGCATCCATTTGGTAATATGTTTTATTTGAGTTATCTATTATTCTTTTTATTTATCCATTAATTAATCTATTAATATACTTGTACTGTTCTACTATAACATCTTTTTGGTCTTTTATTTAATTATCTCTTCTGATTATTTCTCTCAATTTTTCTTCTCTCAATTTCATATTTTTCGTCTTCTTTTTGTCTTAATCTTTAATCTTTTAGTGCTATCATATTTCTTAGGGTTGTAAGAGTATTTTCTTGTTCACTTATTCGTTGGGAATATTCCTGTAAATGTTGATCTCTTTATTTTATAAGATCTATACTCATTCTACAAATTACTATATGTTGATTTATATCTCTATTATTAATAAAAGGTTTTTCAACGATTTTTTGAAGTTCTCTTAATTTGTTTTCATAGATAATGGTTGGTAGTCATCCATAAATCTGTGTTTATATCTGCGATAAATTGATCTTGTATATTTATTTCTTTGTGTAAATTTATTAGTTCTCTATATACTCTTACCAGACCATCTAAGTCTGTATTATATATCATGTCTTCTGATGTTAAGAATAGTAATTCTTTTCGATATTTTATTGTTATTTCATTTGATTTCTTCTTTCTATTAATAGATGTCTCAATTGTTTACATAACCATTTTGTTTTATTTAATCTATTAATTTGTTCAAATAACGGATGTTTCTTCATCTTAATTTTATTCTTTTTTATGGCTCTGATACCAATTTTCTGGGGATCTTTTCATCATCGGGGAGAGGGTGCGCTCTAGACTTATTTTTATTTATTTGCATTTATTCGATATTTTGAATATTCCATGTACCTTGAATATAGAATATATTAGTGAATTTGACCGCAATTCGCGCGATATGATAATAACTTTAAAATCATCATTTATATATTACATTGAGATAAATGAGATAATTTATTTTGCTTAGACCCGAACTTCTTTACCTTATCAACAAATTATATAATTATAACATGCAACGCCATTGAAAATGATTAAAAAAAAAAAGGTATACAAATAATCTTTTTGGGTTGGTTGTGCCAAGTCAAGAATGAAAATAAAACTTCATAAAAGAGGAGATAAAATAGTTGAAAGCGGTAACCCTCTTATATTTGTGAAATCTAAGTAGTATTCTCTTTAATTTCACACAAACAAAGATGTAAGCTTAGTATTAACTCTCAATTGCATTTAATTAAAATTAGAACATTGAGCATCTAAATGACTATGCTACCACACAAAATTCCATATGATACCACATAGCTATTGTAAAAAATGACTTTCATTTTAGCTGAACTTCTAAACTAGTAGAGATGAATAATTTATGGAACATATTTAAAAGATGAGGAAGTTGATCTTCGTTCTTCATGTTTGTCAATTGTCATGTAGAATCCAGTTTCAAATATTTTATAGTTGTTGTTATGCAATTATGTGTTCACCTTCTTCTCATATAGAATTAAATATGAACGAACGACAAGAAGACAAAGAGTTAGAAAACATGTAACGTTTAATTTATCTTTTTTCACTTTGATTTTGAAAGTTATTGTGTGTAAACACCTTAAATAGGAAAAGAGGACCTTATGATCATTCATTTTCCTAAACGTCTTCCTCATTTAATATTTTTTAAATGTAGCACAATTAATCATAATTAAGGGAGTTAAGAAGTGACTTTTGAATTTATTTTAACATAGCACATATATAAATGGGGGAAACTAAAAAGATGCAAATAAATTAATGAAAAAAATAATTGTTCAAGGGGAAAGATCTAATACCATAGCCATTTTTTGTGAATATTGAAAAAAGAAAGTTCATAAATAAGTAATATTCTACCAATTTCTAAATAAACTGAGTATTATAAATAGCATGAAGGAGAATAAAAATAGCAACATGCCTTGTATCAAATGCAATTTTCGATGAAGAAGCACATGCTTGGCGCAAGAGACAAGCTTGATTTTTTTCGTGGAGCACTAAATTGAGAATTTTGAAGGTAAAAGTGTAAAATCTAAGAAAAAGGAAAACTCAAAATCCTGATCAATAAATGATGTCATATCATCTTCCCAAAACATCACTTATTCTTATCAAAATAATTAGGACGTTCATGCCAAAAATAAGATAAATAGGAAATATTTTCTATGAGAAAAAAAAATTAAAATGAGGAGAAACATAATTGTGTTTTTTTGCCAAAGAAAAGTGTCATGTCGCTCTCATTTTCCTTACCATTTACTCTATTTATTATTATGGTAAATCAGTGTATCAAGATGTCAATCTGAGATCTTATTTCGGTTCGATACGTCCACCTACGAGACTCACCTTTGGCTTTCGTCTCGGTAGGTGTATTATTATACATTTTTCCAAAAGAACATTCATTCATTTCTTTCTTCCCCGTTGACCACGACGACTGAAACGACGCAAAAAAATCCAGACCCGTAAAGGAGAAGGGGTGGAGGGCTTTTGTGCATTATAGCACAAGACGTGACTACCTTTTTACCTTGATTGATGTTGCATATCGCCCACTTGTTCTATAGAAAACGCTGTGCCTGTCAATTAGTTCCAAGAAAGCGGTCGGGGTCTAACTAGAATTAAGTTTCCAATCTCAATATTGTTGGAATTGGTCTCGAAGAAGCGATTGCCCGCGAAAGTCGTAGCCCTTTAATTGCTTAGGGGAATCGGCCTTCTTTAGTCAAAGCTTTTTCTATTCTTTTGTTAACTGATTTATGTATCGGAATCCGTTCACCTTTACAATATATATGGATATTGATGATAGTAGATTTTGCTAGAATTATTTATCTGACCAATCAAAATTATCTAAGAAACAAATCCTATATATTTTAATTTTCATATATTAAGGAGTATGAATATAAATTTTCTAGACTAAAGTAAAAGGTATGATGATCATTCTCAACAATTTTGTGTCACAAACATAACTGAATAAGAAGACTAACAATAGAAGTTCTATAACATAATAATTTAGAGGGTGAAAACAAATTAAACATTCTAAACGATATTCATATAATAAAAGTACCAAAACACTCACTCACTTGCTAAAATAAATATTTGAGTACCTGACATGCGGATAGTTCCTTCTCCATCAACATTTTCTTCATTTTGTGTTTTTCATCTCCTCCGCAGTTCTACAATTTTGTATTTTTGATCTCTTCATCCATCCTACAACAAACAAACTGAAAAAGAAGATCAACAATAAAAGTTCTATAACATAATAATTTAAAGGGTGAAAAAAATAAAACATTCTAAAAGATATTCATTTAATAAAAGTACCAAGACACTCACTCACTTGCTAAAAATAATATTTGAGTACTTGACATGGGAATAGTTCCTTCTCCATCAACATTTTCTTCATTTTGTGCTTTTGATCTCCTACTTAGTTTTACATTTTTTTACTTTTGATCTCCTCATCTATTCTTCAACACTGTCCATTTATTAGAATGAAAATACATGTTGGTGTGATTTTAGTTAAGTGTCATAACTTGTACATTAAATTAAAATTTATAAAATTAATTATTAATACTAATTAAGAGTAGAAGTTATGAAGGTGAAGGGGTGTGAGTTATGGAGATGACGTTTTAAATTATAATAAAATAATTTAAAATGATATAAAAAGTAAAAAAAAAAGAGAAAAAAAGATAATCTCCTCATATATTCTACAATACTCAGTCTATTTAAGGGGACTTATTTCATTTGTAAAAGGAAGAACTCTCTTAGCATTGTAAAACCTTTTCTCCAAAAATAATAATATTGTTCAGCTTTCCTGTGCACAATTTCAGTAACATTCTCTCCCTCTCCTTATTAATTTTTTGGTTTCTCATTATGATTGGCTAATAAGCCTTTACTGTCTGAAATACTCTGAGATGATAATGGCTGTAAAAAAAATATAGAATTCAGTATAAATTTCATAGTTAGGAATTCACAGCACATATTACTATGGTCCTAAGAAATCCTAAGAGTTACACAAAGTCATATGGAATGTCCTTTTCGCCGTTTGATTTTGAATATAGGCATTTTTATGGGCCATTTTTTATATTGACTCATTATGAATGTTAGAATATGCTTAGATAAACCCTCTTGTGAACATTGTTGTGCCCATTGTTACTGTGATTCTTACTAATGTAATTCTAATTATAAGGCGATCTTTATAACTCAAAGTTCTTGATATGATGAACTGATTGTCACACAGTAAAATTTATGTTTCAAAAAGATTTTAAGCATGATGTATCCAAACAAATGTTTGCAAGATGTCATGATCATTTAGCCCCATTTAATTTTGAAATTCATTACCTCAAAGGTGAGAATAACTCACTCCCTGACTTTCTTACCCGTGAATATTTGCAAGGATAAGATGCGTCCAAATTGGGTACCACCTACTCCTAATAGGGGTAGAGGTAAAGGAAACAGAGGCCGAGGTAGAGGCTCAACGGGTTCTTCAGGGAATAATACTCCCAAAAATGTTCCAAGAGTTATACTCATGGACAAGGAAGATTCATCTATCCAAACAAAGAGCTCATATGCTCAAACACTTTAGAAATAAAAAACAGAAGATAGAAACCAATATTTGGTTAGAAGTCATGAAGAGACAATTCTCTATTTACATCATGAGGACAAAAATTATTTAAATGATCCTTGGATTCTCATGAATCGATATGTAGAACATTTATACCATCCTTTTCCAGAGGGAAAAAACATAATGTACTATGAAAAGGAACAGTAAAGGCAGTTTTATATCTGTCTGATTCATTGATCAGGATCTGTCAATAGCCCGATTTGAGATCAAATTTTTAAAATATATTGAATGATATAATCGGTCAAGAAGATCCTTTTAATTAGGAATTGGATATCTAATCCATTTTAAAATATTATTTAAGGGTTTATAGTTTATTACTAGTCTTGGAACTCCTCGTTCGAATGTTTATTAATATAAAAAGCGGTACAACTCCATGGAGAAGTTGAGGGTCTTATTAACCCTTTACCAGTAAGAGTAGCAATTTCCTTTTTACATATTTCAAGATATTCCGAATTCATTTGACACGGTCTAGCTTTTGACGAAATATTTTGTTCAAGGAAATTGTCTTCATATGGAAGATTAACAATATGCTTTTCCTATTCCAAAAAAGAAGTAGGCAAATTATTACAAATGGAAAGAGAAAAGTCATTTTCTATTCTCTTGATTTTATCATGTAATTTTAGATTTTTTAATTGGTCTATTACATTATAAACCATTAATTCTTGTTGCAAGATATTAACATCATTACCATTACCTCAGAATCTTTATAATAACTTATAATTAGAATTACAGTAGTAAGAATCACAGTAAAAATGGGAACAACACCATTCACAAGAGGATTTATCTAAGCATATTCTAACAGTCACAATGAGTCAATATGAAAAACGGCCCATAAAAATATCTATATTCAAAATCAAACGGCGAAAAGGGCATTCCATACGACTTTGTGTAACTCTTAAGATATCTTAGGACCATAGTAATATATGCTGTGAATTCCTAACTATGAAATTTATACTGAATTCTGTTTTTTTACAGCCATTATCATCTCAGATTATTTCAGACAGCAAAGGCATATTAGCCTATCATAAAGATAAACCAAAAAATTTAAAAGGAGAGGGAGAGAATGTTACCGAAGTTGTGCACAAGAGATGTACAGGAAAGCTGAACAATATTATTATTTTTGGAGAAAAGTTTTTACAATGCTAAGAGAGTTCTGCCTTTTACAAATGAAATAAGTCCCCTTATATAGACTGAGGACGGACTTCAAAAGAAATTACAATTTACAAAATAAACAGTAAAGGAATCTAATAATTACAACATGACAAAAGAAAACAACTTTACAAAAAGCAAGACTTTATTAAAGAAGAAAACTTTATTAAAGTTGAAAATGACATTTGTCCTTCTCGGCCATGATTGATTCTTTGTGGCCTCTTCGAATGTCACATTATTCTGACATCTTGGACTTTCCTTTTGAGTCTTTGTCCTCTTGTTTGGATCGGTAGTTTTGTTGCATGGCCTCAATTAGGTTGGCAAACAGGTCCTCTACTGACGGAGTATAATCCTCTAGAGGTTGTGATTCTCCAACTAGACATGCATATTGGTTGTCGTCTGGAATGTCTTTCGTGGAAGCTGTATATTCTTCTGAATAGGGATTATCATCTACCTTTATTTTATAATTTTTAACGAACTCTATTATCACTTTATAAAGGTAGGCGACAAGTAGATCTTCCTCCGATACATGAGGATTCTTGATTTTCATGGATCTTGCCATTTTTGCAAAGAAAGATAATTCTTCTTCCTTAGTCTGTTTTTCCATATGATGGATATTTTTAAGGCTTTTTACCAAAGAAGATATTTCTCCTTCTAACTGCCAACCATGCCGGCGTGTTTGATCTGTAGAATCCTTGTCTAATAATTTAGATCAGAATTTGCAAAGAAATTTTCTTTTAAGACATAATATGCCTTGTTGATTTCTTCTCACTTCAGGGATCCATTTCCAGATCCATGGGATTCATGTCTGCACAAAAAAAAATGATGCAGATTCTTCAATATAATCTAAAGGATTATCAGGTGTAACACTGGTGTTACTTGTACCCAATATTTATACAAACTCATATAAGGGTCCTGTAAAACCTGAATTTCAGGTCCAAATATGTTCCACCATGGGAATATCCAATGAGGAAGTAGCTGGCCATTCTGGTTATTTTTTAAAATATCAGGATTAATTTTAATCCACCACGAATGTGAATGCTTATGATTTTTATAGTAGAATACATTTGTAAAAGCATTCATATAATCATAATAATTAAATGTCATTTGTATAGCTGTGCAAGGAATTATGAATTCCTTTGACCTGAATGCGATGATTCCCCACTCATATGGAGATATAATTTTAATATAAATCTTTGAGAAACTTTTCTCCTGTCCTGGCTTATGATCCGGGAACGGTGTAATCTTAGAATTGTTGATTGCTGTAAGGATGTTTTCATAGTACATTCTATTTTTTCCCTCTAGAAAAAGATGATAAAAATGTTCTACATATCTATTAATGAGAATCCAAGGATCATTTAAATAATTTTTGTCCTCATGATGTAAATAGAGAATTGTCTCTTCATGACTTCTAACCTAATATTGGTTTCTATCTTCTGTTTCTGATTTCTGAAGTGTTTAAGCATATGAGCTCTTGTTTGGCTGGATGAGCCTTCCTTGTCCATGAGTATAACTCTTGGAATATTTTTGGGAGTATTATTCCCTAAAGAACCTATTGAGCCTCTACCTCGGCCTCTATTTCCTCTACCTCTACCCCTATTAGGAGTAAGTGGTACCCGATTTGGGTGCATCTTATCCCTGCAAATATTCACAGGTAAGAAAGTCAGGGAGTGACTTATTCTCACCTTTGAGGTAATGAATTTCAAAATCAAATGGGGCTAAATGAGGCGGCCATCTTGCAAACATTTGTTTGGATACATCATGCTTAAAATCTCTATGAAACATAAATTTTGGTGCATGACAATCAGTTCTTATCAAGAACTTTGAGTTATAAAGATCGTCCTGGAATTTCAGGACACATTTAACTATAGCAAGAATTTCTTTAGCTATAGTAGCATAATTTTACTGGCTTTTCATCCATTTGCCTGAATTTGAGGCATCTGTCCCAATTATTTTTTCCCAATTTGGGTTGGTAAGCATAAGGCATGGCAACACTTTTATTTTTTCTTTGATTTTTCCTACTGCTTCCGTATGGGCATTTTTCCAAGGGGTAGCAGTCTTTTTCAGTCTATCATATAAGATAGATGCATCCAAAGATAGATTTTTGTAATAAGGAGAGATATAATTTAAACTCCCTAAAAATCTTTGTAATTGGGTTTTTTCAGAATATTATCTGAAAATTTTGAAGCAAACTCAATGTTTCGACTAATAGGAATAATTTGTCCTTCCTTAATATTGTCACCGAGAAATCTGATTTTGGTCTGAAAGATATTCATTTTCGGTTTAGATATGACTAACCCATTTTTTATTACAATTTTCTTGAAAATTTCAAGATGCTGGATATGATCCTGATAGTTTTTTAGAAAACTAGTATATTATCAATATAAACAATTATAAAATCACTATATGAAGTGAAAACATCATTCACTATATGTTGAAATTCAGATGGAGTTGGATATCTAATCCATTTTAAATCCTTATTTAAGGGTTAATAAGACCCTCAACTTCTCCATGGAGTTGTACCGCTTTTTATGTTAATAAACATTCAGAGCAGGAACGAGAGTATGACCTTTCACAACAATTAGATGTTTTAAACAAATGGATAATTCCATCTATTTCCACTAAAGAAATTTATAATTTTGGCATATTTGAAAACTTGTGAGCTCGTCATGTTTTAAAAACTATTGAATAGTTTGTCCAAATGGATAACCATGAAAGAACTATACAATTATTTTCTGATGTTGATATAGAAAGATATCAAAAGCAGAATTATAATTTTTTGCATATTGGATTAGTGCAAATTTCATTTGAACCTTTAACACTAGAAGGTTTACCAGAAAGTTTTATGGCAGTTTTGAGAGATGCCAAAAACTTAAACTGGAGACAATCTTATGGATGCTATGCAACTAAGCCTAGCTTATGACCCAGTTTATTTTGATGTCAGACCAAATATTACCTTATCTCTGTCTGATCCAAATATCTTGCATGCTTTAACATTATATGTAGAAGCTCGTGGGTATAATTACTGCCTGAAACATAAGTTATATGCGTATGTTATCATATCTATTTTCATGTTTTAGATACTATGAATCCTAATTGCAGGATTATTGACTATAAAAGAAAGAGACAAATGGTTTTAATAGAAACCAACTTAGCAAAAAGGTCTAAGATAACAACTAGAAGACCAATTCGGTGGGATGAGATTGAATATCCAAATGATTGGTTAATAGAAAAAGCAATTCCTGTCCAACCTAGGATAGACACCCAGATTTCTCAAGTTGTTCAGACCACAGAAGGAAATATACACCTTCAATTTACCCAACAACTACCTAAATTAGGCAGATATGTGTCAACCTCTCAAATTAGGGAAGACTTATATAAAGTTACAACTCCTTCAGAGATATCTCAAGAAGAAGAGATTAATAAAATCAAAGTAGGAGAAAACCAAATTCCTGTAGGAATTAAAACATATCAAATAACTGATCCTACTCCTGAGGAGATGGAATTTGGAGGGTTTTAAATGAATAATAACCAAGGGAAAGCTCCTTCTCTGGATTATAGTCCAGGGTCAGATTTAAGAAAAATTGTAACTAAAGAATTCAGTAGAGAAGAATATAATCTTTTCAAAAATTGGTTCTTCACCTTCTTCAATAAATAAGAACAATTTATTATTAGAGATCAATTTTATGATCAATTACAAAGACAATAGGATTATAAGACTTTTGTCAGATGGTTTGTTGAGGACTATGCTTTGCCTAGTTTGAATGTTATTGAAAGATAATGGCATTTAGATTCTAAAAAAGTTCTCAGGAGCATCTATCCTCCAGACAAATCCTTTTCATTAAAAAGGAAGATAGTAATTCAGAATTACATGCACAACCCTATATGAAGCTTATTTCTCAGACCCTTCCTAATGGTCCATCTGTTGATCATATCAATAAATTATTTTGATAAAGTAACCACCCTAATATCAATCTGAAGATAATTAGTGAACAAATAAACTTATTACATAACAAGATTGACCAACTCAGATCTCTAATAGAAGACCAACGAGTTAAAGTTGACGAAGTCAAGCCAACAAAAGTCTTGGAAATTCCAGCCAGTATCCAACCTCCTCCTTCTATGGAAGGCATTCACCTAGGAAAAAAGTCAATACATACTTTAGTAGGAGATTTACTCTCAAAATTTGAGTCTAAATTGAAGATTAGTGAAACCGGTAGTTCTACTCCATGTATTAAAATGATAAAAACAAATCAATTATCTGATTTTGATAATGAGATGCAGATCTCCGCATTATGCAGGCGTCAATGGACTCCTAAATTAAGCTAAAAAAAAAATTACTATCCGCGCCCTACTCATTTAGATGTTCTAATAGAAGAACAAAACTATAAGGATGATGTTTTTGCATATACAGGAACAAAAATAATTGAATGGAATATAGATGGTAGAGCTGATAGTCAAATCTTCAGAACCTGCCATAAAATTCTTATGTATGCAGCAGTGGCTAAAGGTAACAATCATATAAAAGCCAATATAGTCCAAATGATTACTGCTGAATTTACAGGTCAGCTTAAAGCATGGTGGGATAATTATCTTACCATAGACCTAAAAACTATAATTTTTAATACAGTAAAACAAGATGGGAATGAAACCCAACCTAATTCGGTCATGACCTTAGCTCTTACTATTCTAGAGCATTTTACAGGAAATTATTCTATCAATTATGATAATATCAAGACCCTTTTAAAGAACCATAGGTGTCCTATCCTCACCTCATTTAGGTGGTATAAGGATATATTCCTTAGTATATTTTTAAACCTCCTAGAAGCTAATAGAAAATTTCTGGAAAGTCAAATTTATAGATGACCTCCCTTCTTTATTTTCCGAAAAAATAAAAATAACCTTAAGAAAGCATCCAGGAGACTCCCAAATACAATGGAATCTTTACTCTTATGGTCAGTTAATTGGGAAATGCATGGAGAAGATTTAGCTTTGTGTAATGACATGAAGTTACAAAGACAGCTTAAAAAGCAAAAACTTACAGAAAAAACTCAATTAGGAGAATTTTGTGAGCAGTTTGGTTTAAATGAACCCAGATTCTATTATATAGGAAAAAATAGGAAATACTATGAAAAAACTCATACAAAACAATATTCTGAAAAATATAAGTCTGAATCTTATAAGAAAGCAGCAGCCCGCAGGAGGGCTAGAAATGAAAAAAAGGTTATATCCCTAAGAAGAAGCAAGCTCCTACATAGGTTATATCCCTAAGAAGAAGCAAGCTCCTACATGTTATAGTTGTGGAAAAAAGGGTCATTATTCTAATAGGTGTAAGACTAAAAAGAAAATAGATAACATTAAAATCTTAATATTGATGATACAGTTAAAGATGCTTTAAGGAACTTTTTTGTCTCATCCGAAGAATCAGATAATTCTGATAATTCAACAGGTATGAACTTAATAAGTTCTGATAATGATGATTTAAGTTCTTCTTCTATAGATAATGAAACTCCTTGTGCCTGCACAAAGGAGAAATGTCAAAACATTAATAATGAATCAGAAACTGATGAGGAGTTTTATAAACTCTAAGTACAATTTTCTAATTTCAGCATAAGTGTTATTCATGATGAAGAAATTAATGACATTCTGGAAAATATTTCAGATAGGACTCAAAGAGCCCAAATTCTAAAAGTTTTGCACAAATCAAAGGAAAAGGAAAGACCTCCTCCAATGCCTTCTAAAACAAGGACTAATCATCCCTATAATTTCTCAGAAGTTCTTGAGGAATTACAAAAAAGAAGGAATCCTAATAATCCTTTAACACTTCAAGAACTGAAAAAAGAGATTTATAATCTCAAAACAGAGTTAACCCTAATCCATCAAAATTACATAACATTGGACGATAGAGTTAATTTTCTAGAGTCAGAAAAATTAGGTAATAAACCTATTCATGACCAACCATCTTCCTCTAATAGCGAGGAAGTAGAAGAATTACTCGGGGTAATAAAATTATATTCCTCACAGAAATGGATTACTAACATCACTTTATTAATTGATAAAGGAGTTATTGTAAAAATATTCTCACATTAATTGATTCAGGGACAGACCTTAATTGCATCCGGGAGGGACTTATTCCCAAAAAATACTTTAACAAAACTACTAGGAGGGTAATCGGTGCTGATGGAAAAAAATTAGAAGTTTCTTATAAACTGTCTTGTGCTTATATTTGCCAGGATAAAAGGTGCATAGAAGCCTTTTTTATTTTAGTTAAGAATTTAACTACTGAAATAATATTAGGCACTCCATTTATACAAAAAATTATGCCTATCAAAAGAATTGATACTAATGGTATTATAGGTACCTTTGAAGGAAATTTAATAACTTTACCTTTTAATTCTGAACCAAAAATGAAGACATTAAATATTCTTATTCAGAATAAGCAGGATCATGCTAATATCTTGCAAAACGAATTAGTGGTTTATAATGTAATAGACCAATTAAAAAATCTGAAATTACAGGATAAAATCAAGAGAATAGGAAATGACTTTTCTCTTTCCATTTGTAATAATTTGCCTACTGCTTTTTGGAATAGGAAAAAACATATTGTTAATATTCCATATGAAGACAATTCCCTTGAATAAAATATTTCGACAAAAGCCAGACCGTGTCAAATGAATTCGGAATATCTAGAAATATGTAAAAAGGAAATAACTACTCTTACTGATAAAGGGTTAATAATACCCTCAACTTCTCCATGTAGTTGTATCGCTTTTTATGTTAATAAACATTCATAGTAGGAACGAGGAGTTCCAAGACTAGTAATAAACTATAACCCTTAAATAAGATTTTAAAATGGATTAGCTATTCAATTCCTAATAAAAAGAATTTTCTTGACCGATTATATCAGTCAAATATATTTACAAAACTTGATCTCAAATCAGGCTATTGGCAGATCCTGATCAATGAATCAGACAGATATAACACTGCCTTTACCGTTCCTTTTCATAGTACATTTTGTTT
Source organism: Anisodus tanguticus (assembly GCA_034509755.1). Taxonomy (NCBI): domain Eukaryota; kingdom Viridiplantae; phylum Streptophyta; class Magnoliopsida; order Solanales; family Solanaceae; genus Anisodus; species Anisodus tanguticus. Next base: position 31,098,945 of record CM067558.1, read on the forward strand.
TTTCCCTCTGGAAAAGGATGGTACAAATGTTCTACATATCGATTCATGAGAATCCAAGGATCATTTAAATACTTTTTTTCCTCATGATGTAAATAGAGAATTGTCTCTTCATGACTTCTAACCAAATATTGGTTTCTATCTTCTGTTTTTGATTTCTAAAGTGTTTGAGCATATGAGCTCTTTGTTTGGATAGATGAGTCTTCCTTGTCCATGAGTATAACTCTTGGAACATTTTTGGGAGTATTATTCCCTGAAGAACCTGTTGAGCCTCTACCTCGGCCTCTGTTTCCTCTACCTCTACCCCTATTAGGAGTAGGTGGTACCCAATATGGGTGCATTTTATCCCTGCAAATATTCACGGGTAAGAAAGTCAGGGAGTGAGTTATTCTCACCTTTGAGGTAATGAATTTCAAAATTAAATGGGGCTAAATGATCCTGGCATCTTGCAAACATTTGTTTTGATACATCATGCTTAAAATCTTTTTGAAACATAAATTTTACTGTGTGAAAATCAGTTCATCATATCAAGAACTTTGAGTTATAAAGATCGCCTTATAATTAGAATTACAGTAGTAAGAATCACAGTAAAAATGGGCACAACAATGTTCACAAGAGGATTTATCTAAGCATATTCTAACAGTCACAATGAGTCAATATAAAAAATGGCCCATAAAAATGCCTATATTCAAAATCAAACGGCTAAAAGGGCACTCCATACGACTTTGTGTAACTCTTAGGATTTCTTAGGACCATAGTAATATGTGCTATGAATTCCTAACTATGAAATTTATTCTGAATTCTATATTTTTTTAGAGCCATTATCATCTCAGAGTATTTCAGACAGTAAAGGCTTATTAGCCTATCATAATGAGAAACCAAAAAATTAATAAGGAGAGGGAGAGAATGTTACTGAAGTTGTGCACAGGAAAGCTGAACAATATTATTATTTTTGGAGAAAAGGTTTTACAATGCTAAGAGTGTTCTTCCTTTTACAAATGAAATAAGCCCCCTTATATATACTGAGGACGGACTTCAAAATAAATTATAATTTACAAAATAAACAGTCAAGGAATTTAATAATTACAACATGACAAAAGAAAACAACTTTACAAAAAGCAAGACTTTATTAAAGAAGAAAACTTTATTAAAGTTGAAAAGGACATTTGTCCTTCTCGACCATGATTGATTTTGTGTGGCCTCCTCGAATGTCACATTATTTTGACATCTTGGACTTTCCTTTTGAGTCTTTGTCCTCTTGTTTGGCTCGGTATTTTTGTTGTATGGCCTCCATTAGGCTGTCAAACAGGTCCTCTACTGACGAAATATAATCCTCTAGAGATTGTGATTCTCAAGCTAGACATGCATATTGGTTGTCGTCTGGAACGTCTTTCGTGGAAGCTGTATATTCTTCTGAATAGGGATTATCATCTACCTTTGCTTTAAAATTTTGAACGAATTATATTTTCACCTTATCAAGGTAGGAGTCAAGTAGATCTTCCTCCGATACATGAGGATTCTAGATTTTCATGGATCTTGCCATTTTTGCAAAGAAAGATAATTCTTCTTCCTTAGTCTGTTTTTTCATATGATGGATATTTTTAAGGATTTTGACCAAAGAAGATATTTCTCCTTCTAACTGCCAACCATGCCGGCGTGTTTGATCTGTAGAATCCTTGTCTAATAATTTGGACCAGAATTTGTAAAGGAATTTTCTTTTAAGACATAATATGCCTTGTTGATTTCTTCCCACTTCAGGGATCCATTTCCAGATCCATGGGATTCATGTCTGCATAAAAAAAAATAATGATGCAGATTCTTCGATATAATCTGAAGGATTATCAAGTGTAACACTGGGTGTTACTTGTACCCAATCTTTATAGAAACTCATATAAGGGTCCTGTAAAACCTGAATTTCAGGTCCAAATATGTTCCACCATGGGAATATCCAATAAAGAAGTAGTTGGTCATTCTGGTTATTTTTTAAAATATCAAGATTAATTTTAATCTACCACAAATGTGAGTGCTTATGATTTTTATAGTAGAATACATTTGTAAAAGCATTCATATAATCATAATAATTAAATATCATTAGTATAGATGTGCGAGAAATTATGAATTCCTTTGACTTGAATGGGATGATTCTCCACTCATATGGAGATATAATCTTTTTAATATAAATCTTTGAGAAATTTTTCTCTTGTCCCGGCTTATGATCCGGGAACGGTGTAATCTCAGCAGTGTTGGTTGATGTAAGGATGTTTTCATAGTACATTCCGTTTTTTTGTCTTGAAAAAGGATGGTAGAAATGTTCTACATATCGATTCATGAGAATCCAAGGATCATTTAAATTTTTTTTGTCCTCATGATTTAAATAGAGAATTGTCTCTTCATGAGTTCTAACAAAATATTGGTTTCTATCTTCTGATTTCTGAAGTGTTTGAACATATGAACTCTTTGTTTGGCTAGATGAGAAAAGGTAGATTTATATCTATCTGATTCATTGATCTGGATCTACCAATAGCTTGATTTGAGATCAAATTTTAAAAATATATTTGAGTGATATAATCAATCAAGAAGATCCTTTTTATTAGGAATTGGATATCTAAGTCATTTTAAAACCTTATTTAAGGGTTTATAGTTTATTACAAGTCTTGGAACTCCTCGTTCCTGCTCTGAATGTTTATTAACATAAAAAGCGGTACAACTCCATAGAGAACTTGAGGGTCTTATTAACCCTTTATCAGTAAGAGTAACTACTTTCTTTTTACATATTTCTAGATATTCCGAATTCATTTGACACGGTCTGGCTTTTATCGGAATATTTTGTTCAAGAAAATTATATTCATATTGAAGATTAACAATTTGATTTTTCCTATTCCAAAAAGCAGTAGGCAAATTATTACAAATGGAAAGAGAAAAGTCATTTTCTATTCTCTTGATTTTATCTTATAATTTTGGATTTTTAATTGTTCTATTACATTTTAAACCATTAATTCTTGTTGCAAGAAATTAACATGATCCTGCTTATTCTGAATAAGACTCTTTAATGTCTTCATTTTCGGTTCAAAATTAAAAATAAAAGTTATTAAATTTCCTTCAAAGTACCTATAATACCATTAGTATAAATTCTTTTGATAGGCATATTTTTTTGTAAAAATGAAGTGCCTAATACTATTTCATTAGTTAAATTCTTAACTAAATAAAAGAGGTTAGTAACTTACTATGCACCTTTTATCCTGGCAAATATAAGTACAAGACAGTTTATAAGAAACTTCTAATTTATTCCATCAGCACTGGTCATCCTCCTAGTAGTTTTCGTAAAGTATTTTGTGGGAATAAGTCCCTCCCGAATGCAATTAAGGTATGTCCTTGAATCAATTAATGCGGGCATATTTTTCACCCTAACTCCTTTATCAATTAAAAAGCGAGGCTTTAACTCCCAACCATAACTTTGTTAGAAAGGCTTTTGCTATTGGACAAATTAATTAGTATATACTGGTGATATACTAATTAACTAATAGACGATATGAGTCAAAAAATTATTTCAAACTACTTTATAACATTCGTCCAAAGAATAAGTCCACATGGTCTCAAAATGATTCACGTATATTATTCTACTTATTATCTTAAAATTTGATTGGAGAATTTGATTTTTTTTATCACTTTTTTTGTGCGGATTGCCCTGAAAATACTCCGAGGTTCCGGGTTCGAATTCCCGCTCAAAAAAAACTAAAAAAGAATACGTAAGACAGAGTTTGAGATTCGCAAGGCATAGTTTACAATGCAAACTTATGCCTAAAGGTAAACTCTTCCTTCTCTTCCTTAGAGTAGAGTTTGCAGGCAAACTATGCCTTGCTAATTTTTTTTAAAATTTTTGATTGAGCTGGGATTCGAACTCAGAACTCAGGGGTTTTTAGGCGAAGGAAAAATATTAAAGATTTTCAATTTAATGAGAAAAAATTAAAGACTGCCCGAAATAAGGGCATTATTGTGAATTTCCCTTTTTAATCACGTACATAGCAAGGCCCAGATTTAGTACCACCAAAAGATGTGGTGAAGCGGATAGGGTTGCTCCTCCCTTAACCAGAGGTCTCGGATTCGAGCTCTGGGTATGGAAAAATCTGTAGTGGGGAAAGCTTTCTTCGAATGGGGCCTTACACGGTGCGAAATCAAAATAATCGAGCTCCAATGCAGATATCAGATGCGGAATGGAAAATAAAAGGCCCAGATTTAGTAAGCTATCTGAATTTTGCACCTCTGTTCCTCTCTTTTTATCTGTTCCACTTTTTTTGCTCGTGCTTTAATTCACCTCTTTTTAATCAACTCTATCAATTAAGGCTGGTTTAATCTTATACTTCTCAATAAAATTCAATTCACCACTTCTTGCTTCGCGTACATCCATTCAGTGGCTCACCCTTCCCCAAAAAGAATTTAGATGTTAAACATGCAAATATGCCGTGGAGAATAAGAACAATGTACTTTTTATTAAGCGCCAAAGTAGCTTATTAAGTCCATAGGACTATTGGAATAGATCCTCAATTTTTTCCTTATTTAACAATTATTATATCCTCCTTTTTTCAAACAAGCGATGTGAGGTACTAGAAGGGCTGTGGAGGGGGTTGGGCCTGCCTTGGGGTGGGGGTGGGGGTGAGGAAGGGTGGGGAGAGGGTGCGCTCTAGACTTCTTTTTCTTTATTTGCATTTATTCGATATTTCGAATATGCCATGCATCTTGAATATAGAATATATTAGTGAATTTGACCGCAATTCGCGCGATATGTTAATAAACTTTAAAATGATCGTTTATAAATTACGTTGAGATAAATGAGATAATTTATTTTTCTTAGACCCGAACTTCTTTTCCTTATCAACAAATTATATAATTATAAGATGCAACGCCATTGAAAACGATAAAAAAAAAAAGGTATACAGATAATCTTTTTGGGTTGGTTGTGCCAAGTCAAGAATGAAAATAAAACTTCATAAAAGAGGAGATAAAATAATTGAAAGCGGTAACCCTCTTATATTTTTGAAATCTAAATAGTATTCTCTTTAATTACACACAAACAAAAGATGTAAGCTTAGTATTAATTAACTCTCAATTACATTTAATTAAAATTAGAACATTGAGCATCTAAATGACTATGCTACCACACAAAATTCTATATGATACCATATAGCTATTGTAAAAAATGACTTTCTTTTTAGCTGAACTTCTAAACTTGCAGAGATGAATAATTTATGGAACATATTTAAAAGATGAGGAAGTCGATCTTCTTTCTTCATGTTTGTCAATTGTCATGTAGAATCCAATTTCAAATACTTTGTAATTGTTGTTATGCAATTATGTGTTCACCTTCTTCTCATATAGAATTAAATATGAACGAACGGCAAGAAGACAAAGAGTTAGAAAATATGTAACGTTTAATTTATCTTTTTCACTTTGATTTTGAAAGTTATTGTGTGTAAACACCTTAAATAGGAAAAGAGAACCTTTTGATCATTCATTTTCCTAAACGTCTTTCTCATTTAATATTTTTTAAATATAGCATAATTAATCATAATTAAGAGAGCTAAGAAGTGACTTTTGAGTTTATTTTAACATAGCACATATATAAATGGGGAAAATAAAAACAAATGCCAAATAAATTAAGGAAAAAAATAATTGTTATTGGCCATAGAGGGGAAAAGATCTATTACCATAGCCATTTTTTTTTTGCGAATATTGAAAAAAGAAAGTTCATAAATCAGTAATATTTTAGCAATTTCAAAATAAAATGAGTATCATTAAATAGCATGAAGGAGAATAAAATAGAAACATACCTTGTATGAAACGTCATTTTTGATGAAGAAACACATGCTTGACGCAAGAGATAAACGTGATTTTTTTTGTGGAGCACTAAATTGAGAATTTTAAAGGTGTATAAAATCTAAGAAAAAGGAAAAATCAAAACTCTGATCAATAAATGGTTTCATATCATCTTCCCAAAAACATCACTTATTCTTATAAAAATAATTAGGATGTTCATGCCAAAAATAAGATAAATAGGAAATATTTTCTATGAGAAAAAAAATAAAAAATGGAGGAGAAACATAATTGTGTTTTTTGGCCAAAGAAACGTGTCATGTTGCTCTCGCCTAGCTTTACAATATAGATGATAGTAGATTTTGCTAGAATTATTTAGCTTATCAATCAAAATTATTTAAGCAACAAAGCCTATATATTTTAATTTTCATATATTAAGGAGTATGAATATAAATTTTCTAGACTAAACTAAAAGGTATGATGACCATTCTCAACAATTTTGTGTCACAAACATAACTGAAAAAGAAGACTAACAATAGAAGTTCTATAACATAATAATTTAGAGGGTGAAAACAAATTAAACATTCTAAAAGATATTCATATAATAAAAGTACCAAGACATTCACTCACTTGCTAAAATAAATATTTGAGTACCTGACATGCGAATAGTTCCTTCTCCATCAACATTTTCTTCATTTTGTGTTTTTGATTTCCTAATCCATTCTACAACAAACAAATTGAAAAAGAAGATCAACAATAAAAGTTCTATAACATAATAATTTAAAGGGTAAAATAAATTAAACATTATAAAAGATATTCATATAATAAAAGTGTCAAAACACTCACTCATTTGCTAAAAAAAAAATATTTGAGTACTTGACATGGGAATAGTGTTGGAAATTTTCCTTTAGCGGGGAGATGCGTCCACCCATCTTTGATGAATTAAACACTAGTGTTCCGCATGTTGGAGACCTTGTCTCTTTACACATGCATGATCTACGAAGTGAGTAGATGACCGTAGGGCCAAGAATCGTCAAATTTCATTGAGAAATGAAAGAGATATTGGTCCACGAAGTAAGTTGTTTAAGGCATGGAAATGTGGTGTGGGACAAATCTACCACATCGGTGGGAATAGGAAGAATTGCTCTCTATATATGTCTCAAATTGGTAAAGGGTTTGGGACCCCAAGGGGTATCCCATGTGTTTAAAGGAGGGAAGACCTAGATGTGCTTGGGTTCAAGGCTAAGCCCCACACACGCGCCGCCGCCGCCGCCCGTCCGGTCCGGTCTCCGGACTCCGGCTGTGGGCTGTGGGAACTTTCTGATATTATATTTTTGGACCAGAGAACTCTGCCAGATGTACAGTTTGATCCCTGAAGTTTCATATGTGCAGTTTGGACCAGAATTCTTTTGTATGTACAGTTTGGTCCCTGAAGTTTCAATATTTATAGTTTGGTCCCCAGAGTTTCTAGGAAGGTGACGGAAGGCAGAAAGCCTACCGTTCGGACTATTTTTTGAGGCATTAATCAGCCATTACTTGGCTGATTAACTCCTCCATTATCACCCTCCTTCATGTCCATAATTCAGCCTCCTTGATGGCCATTTACTGCCTTTACTTAGCTGTTTTAATGCCCTGCTAATGGCCATTAACAGCCATGTTTTGGGCAGTGATACAGCCCCTCCTCCATGCTATATATTGAGCCTCATTTGGCTCAATTCGGGACAGTGAAACAGACTGGAAAACACACGAAAATAGCAGCAAATTTCAGTCACAAAATAGCACAAAACAGTGGCCAAAAGCTGCTCAAAACAAGTGGCGAAAATCGGTGCAATTCGTGATCGAAAAAAACGATGACCAAACCCTCACGTATACACAAGATATACACTACGAGAGACACTATATACACGAGAGACAAAAGAGAAGAGTAAATAGAAACTCTTCCTTCCTATTCCATATCTTCAGCAAGTCGAGTCATATTTGTTTTCTTCGCCAGGCTCAGCCTATTGGCTTTGTAGCGTTGAGATTAAAGTGTTGTTTTATCTTGGAAGACTAGTGCCCGCTAACGTAAAAGCATATATACGGGGCAATCTTGTCTTAAGGACAGAGGGCAATCCCTCGACTCAACACACAACGTTGTAACCATCCAGATTTAGTTGTTTCTGGATTTCAGGATATCAAGATTCAAGACACAACAAGCTTGCGGCAGTTCTCAACATTGGCCTTATAAGGTTATCAAGATTCAAGACACAACAAGCTTGCGGCAGTTTGAAGATTGGCCTATTTGTTCAACAAGATTCAATTTCTGAATATTGAATGTTTGTTCATCCTTTCGAATACTTGTAATAGTTTTTACTTCCCGTACTTCTTTATAAAGTACATAGAGTACCAACAATTTAAGACAAGATTGTATTGTATTACTATTAGTGTTCGAAAGATGTCAGTCAAAAGTTGTGTGACCAAATCTGGATATGGCTGTGGTTTTCTGATTGAAGACAGTGATGATGATATTGTTGAAGTTCAACATGTTCATGGTGTCACCGCTCCCAAGAGTGATGGGAACAAGTGCTCACGAGAGCTTGAGGATGTAAACTGGGACAAGAGGAGAAGGTTGAAGATGTGGTTTTATCTTGCAGCAGAAGGCCTATATCTGTCCCAGACAAAGAATCTGAAATTGGGATAAGTATTTTTCTTACTTGTCAAGAATAAAGATTAAATGATATCTGATTAAAAATGGATTAAAGTAAGGAGGAAATCAGAAGTTTAATATCTTCTTCTTTCCCGTTTAAAGATTGGATTTTGTAAACGACTTAAAAAGATCTGTTCTTTTAAGTGTAATGATTAAAAGTGTGTAAAGTATGTTCGCACATACGAGGGAGAAAGATCCACTGACTGTGCGAAAACTGTTACCACTCTTAAGTAAGCACCAAGAATTGTCTAGGCACCAATCATAACGGAAGAAGTCTAAAAGTTAAAGACGTTGAGCCTGTCACACTATTTGGCAGAAGATCTTTCATAGGATGATACTGGACACTCAGTCATACAAAGCCTCCGGGCGACTGGAGTGGGCCAAAATTCCTTTGATATGATGATATTGGACACTCAGTCATATAAAGCCTCCGGGCGACTAGAGTGGGGCCAGAATTCATTTCATAAGAAAAGTAATGGACACCTAGTGTGGTGGGCCAGAGTTTCCAGGTCTTAAATGATCTGAAGGCCTAAAGAAAGGCAAATTATCTAGATCACATATGATCCGGTTACGCCCTAACCATGGGCAAGAGGTTGTTCATGTGAAGCAACGCCACCTCTAAAGTATAAGGGGTTGGAGAGGTTGTCCTCAATAGGACTTCAGGGATTGGGATCACTCTAAGATGAGGTGATACATATCCCAAACTTGGTTTAAGGGACGCTGTTGGTCAAGCTGGTTTGAGACTAGTCCAACAGGTCTGTAATAACTAAGAATGGTACAGTATGTCTGTAGCTAAATGAATGATATATTTGTAATTCGTGCATCTATGCCATCATAGATTAAGACACGTTAAATAGCAAGTCATTCAAAAGCTAACGATGTTGAGATTGTTGCCTTCTGTCGACATAAACCCTCAAAATAAATGTGAGGTAGGCGAAGAGGCAAAATCACCTTTCCAAACTCCGTCAAGGGAATAGCGAAAGAAGCACCGCTCCTCTAGAACTTAGTCACACCTACTTGGGTGATTTCAAGTTTATACAAAATAGAGGGGGGAGACAAGTACGTTGTGATTTTCATTGATGATGGTACAACGTATGGAATCCTTTGTTTGTTAAAAAGCAAAGATGAGGTTGTTGAAGCGGATAAGCACTACAAAGCAGAAGTTGAAAATCAACTAAGCCTACGGATTAAGAAATTCGAAGTGATAGAGGGGGAGAATGTGAAGCATCGTTCATTAAATGACTGTTCATTTCTCACTTCAGTCCAACGGTGTTAGCCAAGCGCAAAGTCGTACGCCCAAATTATGTGGGGTGGCTTGGTAAAAGTTGGAATACTGAAACAGGTCAAGTTGTACCTAAGACTGTAGATTGCATATCCACTGGATCTGCAAATAACAGTAGTGTTGATCGCCTCTTGGTGTCAAAGAATGTTGAATTCTTTGAAGATAGCTTTCCTGAAAAAGGAAAAAGGAGTAATTGCTCAAGGTTAACAAGAACCCGCGAGGGCCTGACTGTCCGAAACTAGACGTTCCGTATCTATATGACTCGAAAGTTGCTGGCTATCCGGAACTTAATACTCCAGATCTGCAGAACTCAGGGATTCTAGATGTTGAACCAAGACGAAGCAAAGAGGGGACAAAGACTTGTTCCAGTCCTTCTAGCTTATATGGTTGAGAATGAACCATGGACAATTGACAAATAATTGTCATCTCCAAAAGCGCTGCTTTGGAAAGAAGCTAAAGAGAGAAATAGATTCCATCATATAGAACCATACGTGTGTAATGGTTGATCTTCCTCCGGAAAAAGAACCTTTGGGTTGTAAAATGTGCTCCCCTGTAAGTTGCTTCACATCCAGGGCCATTGTAGTCTTACGTGGCATGGATGTTGAAACAGCCTTCCCAACCGGAGAGTTGGAAGAAGAGGATCAGAGTTGGTTTGCTGAACTGTTATGCTTCTTCCTGAACTTTCATTTTGGTCCTGAAAGTTTCAGATAAAACAGACACAATGAATCTGACCACAGAAACATTGACTCTGAAGTTAGAAAGTCAACAGTTGGAAAACCAACAGTCTGAAAGTGAAAGTCATATTGAAATAAAGTCTCGATATGAAATATATGGGTATCACAGATGACATCTTAGGAATTGGATTTCTAAGACATCTAACGGACTGGTCGATAGTTGACAGTCTCGTTGAAGCCACCAATGGATATGAATCATATAACTGATTGAAATCATGGTGCACCCATGAACAAGGAGCGATAAGCTCAGGTCACGTGTAGTTCAATGTATTGTACACACTACAACCGACCGGTATCGTCTTACAAAGCCAGATCAGTTGAACTAAGGTTCACTGATGATTTTAATACATGATCGGTAGAAGGCGTTAAGTCGGATATGACGATATCTGAATTATTCGCTTATCTACAGATTATAGTATTCGGATGTCCAGCGGTTCTGGGAGAACACAGTGATGCAAACTGGACATCAGATCTGAAGAACACCAAAGCCACAAGTAAATGTGTATGGTGGATCTTGGAAAATCCTCTAAGCAATCTTGCATCGGCCGATTCATGATGGAATCGGAGTTTATCACTTTATACAAAGCATGAAAGAAGTTGAGTAACTTCACGACTCCTTAGAGGACGTCCCTTATTGGGAGAAACCCGTGTCTTCAGCAGTTATACACTGTGGCTAGCCGGTCGGCTTCAGAAAGGACACGGATGACGGCGTCTGGACATATCTGTCAAGATCTGTCGAAGACATAAGACCGTATGGCCAGTTAATCATCACGGGTGTCACATCCTTGTTTACTAACTAAGGGACTACCTGGAGATCAAGTGTTCTGCCTGTCTAGGGGAATGGGCTTAAAACCCAAACAATACGAACCTTTGCGGTGGAAACCCAACCATACTGATTGGATATCCCAAGAATGTGGTTCAATGGGAAAACTAAGCGGCAAAAGGTTCAGTTGAGTGCTTCGGTGGAAGCAAGAAGCACTTCGAATGATGATTTCTGTACGAAAACATGAATCCAAAGCTATTCCCGCGATAGACATTAAAGTGCTACCTGCATTGTGGGTAAAGGTTAAGCTTTCAAACCTTTAATGATCCTCAAACTGTTGAGGTTAAGGTTGGGGAAACTTTTAATGATTCATAACACTTGTGAAGTAGGGTATAGCAGGATACCTTGTAGGAGATCACCTATTTAAGTGCGAGGATGGCCGCCTCAAATGAACGCACTTAAGAATCCAAGTGTGTCCATGGCCACAACGGACAGAAACGTAAGAAGGAAAATAAATAAGAAGAGTTATTGTGTTGATATCGTTGTCTTGGCTTACACTAAACACTGACGGTTCAAGACATCACGTTCATCGCGCAGTAAGTAAGTCCGATGGTATTCAACTAGGGAAGGTTCAAAGCGAAAGCTACCTCTCCTGATGCAATATTTTTTCGCTGAAAGATTGCTGACATGTAGGCACCTTGTGTGTGTGCCACAATCTCTCTTTCATAAAGGGGATTGTTGGAAATTTGCCTTTGGCGGGGAGATGCGTCCACCCATCTTTGATAAATTAAACACTAGTGTTCCGCATGTTGGAGACCTTGTCTCTTTAGACATGCATGATCTACGAAGTGAGTAGATGACCGTAGGGCCAAGAATCGTCAAATTTCATTGAGAAATGAAAGAGATATTGGTCCACGAAATAAGGTGTTTAAGGCATGGAAATGTGGTGTGGGACAAATCTACCACATCGGTGGGAATAGGAAGAATTGCTCTCTATATATGTCTCAAATTGGTAAAGGGTTTGGGACCCCAAGGGGTATTCCATGTGTTTAAAGGAGGGAAGACCTAGATGTACTTAGGTTCAAGGATAAGCCCACACGCGCGCCGCCGCCGCCCGCCCGTCCGGTCCGGTCTCGGGTCTCGGGTCTCCGATCGTGGGCTGTGGGCTGTGGGCTGTGGGGATTTTCTGATATTATATTTTTGGACCAGAGAACTCTGCCAGATGTATAGTTTGATCCCTGAAGTTTCATATGTACAGTTTGGACCAGAATTCTTTTGTATGTACAGTTTGGTCCCTGAAATTTCAATATTTATAGTTTGGTCCCCAGAGTTTCTGGGAAGGTGACGGAAGGCAGAAAGCCTACCGTTGGGACTGTTTTTTGAGGCATTAATCAGCCATTACTTGGCTGATTAACTCCTCCATTATCACCCTCCTTCATGTCCATAATTCAGCCTCCTTGATGGCCATTTACTGCCTTTACTTGGCTGTTTTAATGCCCTGCTAATGGCCATTAACAGCCATGTTTTGGGCAGTGATACAGCCCCTCCTCCATGCTATATATTGAGCCTCATTTGGCTCAATTCAGGACAGTGAAACAGACTGGAAAACAGACCAGAAAACACACGAAAATAGCAGCAAATTTCAGTCACAAAATAGCACAAAATAGTGGCCAAAAACTACTCAAAACAGTGGCAAAAATCAGTGCAATTCGTTACTGAAAAACAGTGACCAAACCCTCACGTATACACAAGATATACACTACAGAGACACACTATATACACAGAGACAAAAGAGAAGAGTAAAGAGAAACTCTTCCTTCCTATTCCATATCTTCAGCAAGTCGAGTCATATTTGTTTTCTTCGCCAGGCTCAACCTATTAGCTTTGTAGCGTTGAGATTAAAGTGTTGTTTTATCTTGGGAGACTATTGCCCGCTAACGTAAAAGCATATATACGGGGCAATCTTGTCTTAAGGACAGAGGGCAATCCCTCGACTCAACACACAACGTTGTAACCATCCAGATTTAGTTGTTTCTTGATTTTAGGATATCAAGATTCAAGACACAACAAGCTTGCGGCAGTTCTCAACATTGGCCTTGTAAGGTTATCAAGATTCAAGACACAACAATCTTGCGGCAGTTTGAAGATTGGCCTATTTGTTCAACAAGATTCAATTTCTGAATATTGAATGTTTGTTCATCCTTTCGAATAATTGTAATAGTTTTTACTTCCCATACTGCTTTATAAAGTACATAGAGTACCAACAAATAGTTCCTTCTCCATCAACATTTTCTTCATTTTATGCTTTTGATCTCCTACTTAGTTCTACAATTTTTTACTTTGACCTCCTCATATATTCTACAATACTCTCCATTTATTAGAATGAGAATACATGCTGGTGTGATTTTAATTAGGTGTCATAACTTGTACATTAAATTAAAAATTATAAAATTAATTATTAATACTAATTAAGAGTAGAAGTTATGAAGGTGAAGGGGTGTGAGTTATGGAGATGATGTTTTAAATTATAATAAAATAATTAAAAATATAAAAAGTAAAAAAAAAAAAAGAGAAAAAGATAATCTCATCTATTCTACAATACTCTCTATTTATTTGAATGAGAATGCATGTTTGTGTGATTTTAATTAGGTGTCATAATTTGTACATTTAATTAGAAATTATGAAATTAATTACTAATACTAATTAAGAATATAAGTTAAGAAGATGACGGGGTATGAGTTATGTAGATAACTTTTTAAATTAAAATAAAATAATTAAAAATAGTATAAAAAGGCGAAAAAAGGAGAAAAATGAATGATAGAATCATTGGCCATAGAGAAGTGTCACATAAAATTGTCTATTCCTATATATATATATATATATATATATATATAGATAGATAGATAGATAGATTTACGTTTCCTTATTATTTTCACATATCTATCTATTTATGTGATCAGCTTAAGGTAGTACCTTTTTTTTCGTAACGACTCTTTTGTGTTTCTCCTTTTCATTTATCTCTTATTGTTAAGAGGAAATTAAGAATTGTAGCAAATACAATAATCAAAAGCAATGGTTAAATTCATAGTCAAATTCAGAATTTCAAGAAGATGGACACGCCATTGCTTTTATGATAAAATATAAAAATTTATAGTGACAATAATTTAGTGAGCAAAAGATAATTAATTACATTATTCTGTTTTATATTTTTTTAGCAAATTATAGTATTCGTCAACACATATTTTGGTCTATTTACTTTGACATCATTATTATGAGAGTGCCGATAATATTGTTTAGTAGAAATATTTTTTGTATTTTTAAGTTCGTTTTGGTTTAAATTTGTTTCTCTACCTTTTTTATGTACATATTCCATTTGGAAATAAAATTATGAGTTCTTAAACTAAACTAGTAATTGCAATTACAATATACAGGCTCATTTATTATTTAATGATATTATCTTAAAATGATAGTTATATAATAATAATAATAAGAAGAAGAAGAAGAAGAACTTATTACCATATATAAATGTTTAACCACTTTTTGTGAGTCAGCCTGTTACTTAATAGATAGTGCAACTTATATGCATTTTATCGTAATTTGATAATTAAAAATATATTTTTTAAATTTATTAGTTAAACACTAATAATCTAAAAATATTTATCATATAATTTAGTCGTACAAACTGTTGCTCTCCCAAATTAATAAAAAATATATTCTCAAAATAAATTAATCTTAACAGCATAATCACGCAGATTTAATGGCAATGTGTGGTTTAAATATTAAATCTACTTTATGTCAGGCTTTACAGTTTAAAATGATTATATAGAAAGATCTGCAGACGTAGAATCCAGTCTAGTTAATAGAAATGAAAAAAGAAGTGTAGCTCCGTCTCTAGATAGTGCATGCCAAAGAACAATCAATATCAACCGTTCGATCGTCTCTTTTTCCTCAAATTTCTTTATTTTCTCTACAAACTATAAAAAAGGCACTCCGGTGCACTAAACTCCCGCTACGCGCGGAATTCAGAAAAGAACCGGACCACAAGGATCTATTGTACGCAACCTTCTTACTTTGTAACATCCGTCCGTATTAGGGATCAAAATTACACCTGCATCTTAATTGAAGATCTAATGCATAGTTAAATAATATAAGGACTAAAATTGAAATTAACGTGATAATTCAGGGAGCATAAATACAACTTTTCTTAAATTTTATAATTTGAAATAAATCTTAAATATTTATGTGAATATAAATTATTTCATAAAAATAAATTTTTAATGTAGCTTATTTTTAAATATAAAAAATTATACTCACTTTGTCTCAATTTGTGTTGCACTTTTCGCTTTCCGAAAGTCAAGTTGATCTATTTTTAAAGTTAATTTGGATTACATCAACTCAATATTTAATATTATTTTTTATATTCAATAATTAAACGAGTATAAGTTGTAATTTTTCTCCTTTCAATATGATGAAAAATAAATTCTTCAATGTTAATTAAAATTTATGTAATTTGAAACTCGAAAAGTTGGGGTGTTAATGATTTTTCAAAAATCGATTGAACTGAACTAATTTTTAGATTCTTTTTAATAAAATCGAAAGTTTCAATATATATTTACAACTGTACCGAACAAATAGGGTGGGTTTTTATTTTATAAAAGATATCAAAAAAATATCAAATCGAATCGAATAAATATACATATAGACTATATATTTTATGTATCCAAATTTCTAATACATAGTATTAGATATTTAAACCTTAAACCTCGCCTTGGGATGAATATAAATGGAGAGGGCAATAATCTTACTTAAACCTACTCTACCCAATTGAAATAAAATACATAAAGCTCGAACACTACTACACGACAATTATCATCAACTACTCCGGAAAAAGAAAAGGTTTGTTTTCTCCACTTCTTTTTGTTCTCTCTATATTTTTTAAAAACTTTTGAAGGTGTTATCCCAATTAGCAATGGTAGCATCTGCATATAACTTCATATTAAAAATTTAATGCACTTACCCTTTTTCACTGCACTGGAAATTATATGAAAATTAATTTATGTAATATTAGTTTTCAATAATTTTTTTATAATAAAAATATTCTTTAAACACCAATTATCATGTCTTGAAACAACCGTTAGCTCGCTGCCTTACAAGTATTTATTTTATAGTGTTATGTGTCCTAATAAATTATATGTATATGTCGTTGTATTTGTGAGGTTCATCAATAATGTTAGTGTATTTTCAGTTTGATTTTTCCATAACTTTTAATTCTTAATTTTTATATTTTTTCGTATTAGTTGAATTTTCAAAAAATACCAAAAATTAACTGAACCGTACCAATACCGAAGGAAAAACGATATGATTGAGACAGTTTAAAAAAGGTTAGCTTTGGTTATATGGTAGAGTAATCGAAAAATTGATATGGTATATTTTCTTACTAAAAATCAATTGAATCGAACTATTGACACTCCTGTCGAAAAGTATCATATAAATTGAATCAAGGACAAATATTTATCAAAGAATAAACTGCGAAGAAAATGTTGCCTCAGAATTGGGGCAAAGGAAATATATGCTTCCTCCGAGCCATTTATGTAGACCTGCAAGGTTCACCTACCACGTTAATTCATGACGGCCCTTACTAGTTTCTTCCACATGGCTGGCGGCCGTCGATGCGGAGTTGTATAACCTGACAAAATGTTTTCGTTCCTATGTGTCCTCGATAATTTATTTACTCAGAGAGAGAGGATCTTTGTGATATTTTTATTTTTCATAAGTGCTTAATAAAGTATAACGAATAATTGTGTACTACTTCCCATGTTTAAAATTATTTATCATGGTTATTAAAATTAATTATCTTAAATTATTTGTTATTTTAGAAATTTAAAGTATAATTAATTAATTATTATTTATTTTATCATTTGTCATTAATGGAGAGAGATTATAACTTAGACATAAATAAGAGTAAAGTAGGTCAAATATCCATCATAATTAACATTTTTAAGGGACATGTAAATAAAATAAAAAATATAATTTGAGACAGGGGGAGTATTATATGTTTCATTTTGTATAATATCATTTTTTAAATTTATTAACAAAATTATATTTTTATGTTTAAAAATAAGTTAACTTATAACTTTTTATTTGCTTTTAGAGACATAAGTTTATAGTAAATAAAACTGAAAGAGAATAATAGCTTACCTATTTCATTAATATAAATGGTTTATACATATGATATACAATAGTCATCCTAGGCTATAATTATGGAAATCAAATATACACTTACCTAATACAAAAGATTACTACCATAATTACAGATGTACAAGACACTAATGATATCAAAAGAATATACGGTGTATATTCTATCACACCCCCGCAATCATAGCGGGCGGTTGTCGTACACTGACATTGTCCCTAAAATCTTCAAACAAAACTAAGGGAAGGCCCTTAGTAAAGATGTCAACAACTTGATAACGTGAAAGGATATGCAAGACACGTACTTATCCACGAGCTACATTTCCGCAAATAAAGTGAATATTCATCTCGATATGTTTAGTGCGCTGATGTTGTACAGGATTCCCCGAGAGATATATCGCACTAACATTATAGCAGTAGAGCAAGATAACTTTCCGAATAGGAAAATGAAGCTCTAAGAAGAGGTTACACAACCAATAGGACTCAGACACCACATTGACGACCCCTCGATATTCGGCCTCCGCGCTAGAGCGCGACAATGTAGCCTGGCGTTTAGTCGACCAAAAGACCAAGTTATCACCAAGAAACATATAATAACCATATGTCAAATGCTTGGTGTCTGGACA
The DNA here is from genome assembly GCA_034509755.1 of Anisodus tanguticus. Taxonomy (NCBI): domain Eukaryota; kingdom Viridiplantae; phylum Streptophyta; class Magnoliopsida; order Solanales; family Solanaceae; genus Anisodus; species Anisodus tanguticus. Next base: position 31,117,033 of record CM067558.1, read on the forward strand.
TCCACCCTAATCAGCATCTATATACGACATAAGAATAGATACCGATGATGGATATAAGTGTAAACCATAATCAAGAGTGTCCTGCATGTAGTGCATAATGCGTTTAAGAGCGTGCATGTGTTCTTCCCTTGGATCATGCATGAATAAACACACATGCTGCCCTACATAAGTAATATCGGGCCTCGTAAATGTGGGATATTGAAGAGTCCCCGCAAGACTACGATAGTGGGAGAGATCCTCGTATGGTGTGCTAAAAGTAGCACTCAGCTTTGGTTTAGTGTCAACCGGAGTAGGAGATGACTTACAGGTTGACATGTCATCCCGTTCAATAATCTCTGCTGCATACTTCCTCTGATATAGAAATAGACCACCTGTATGACGAGTGACAGATATACCCAAAAAATAGCTCAATGACCCCAAGTCTTTCATAGAAAATTATGAGTTGAGAAGAGATATGATAGACTTGCGAAGTTTATCAGAGAAAGCAGTTAATATAATATCATCCACATATAACAGAATGTATGCTATAGAAGTACCGTGACGGTAGATGAATAGTGAATGATCAAACTTGTTGTGAGAAAACCCAATAGTAGACACATAATCTGCGAATCTCTTGTACTAGACCTGATGAGCCTGTTTTAGCCCATATAAGGATTTCTTCAGCAAGCACACATGATTAGGATAAGTGGGTCCCTAAAACCCAAGGGTTGATGCATGTATACTATTTTCTTGAGTTCCCCATGTAGGAACACATTTTTCACGTCCAATTGATGAATGGTCCATGCTTTGGAGAGAGCAAGACTGAGAATAGTGCGAATAGTTGCTCGTTTGACCACTGTACTAAATGTCTCTCCACAATTCATGCCAACCTGTTGAGTTATGCTATCACGTATAAGACGAGCCTTATGCCTCTCAAAATAACCATCAGATTATTCTTCATGAGTAAAAATCCACATAGAACGAATCACATTAACACCAGGTGGACGGGGCACCAACTCCCACGTCTTATTTTCAATAAAAGTATTATATTCATCATCTATAGCCATTTTGTAATTCGGGTCACGAATGGCAGACACAGAATTACGGTAGAGGGGATTTAGTGCCATTAGAGTTGAGATTAAATTGTCGCTTTAGTCTAAAAATACCCTATTGGCTACGAGTAATGGGCCCTGAACCCGAAACTGAAGTGGGCCGGATTTGAGTGGAAACTTTGGGCTGGCCCAAGTCCGAAGCATTAGAGTTGGGTTGGACTCGGGTTGGTTGGGCCTGGACTGGGTGGCGGTTGGGATTTATTGGTCCAACAGGCAGTGGGTCTGCTGGTAGAATGAGTGGGTTGGGGAGACTTGGGCCAGCAAGTAGTGGGCCTGCTGGCAGAATGTGTAGGCTGGGATGAATGGGGCCAGCGGGCAGTGGATCCTTCCGAGCCTGTTGGTCCATTGTCCGAGGTACGGGTTGGGCGAAATGGTGAACCACATATGGTGAGAGCCCATCATCCAAAATATCATAGTGATTGGACACGGAAGTATGCAACATAGCAAACGAAAATTGAGTTTCATCAAAAATGACATGGCGACTAATGATAACTTTATTAGAAGATAAATCATAATATTTGTAACCTTGATGATTAGATGGGTACCCCAAAAATATACGAGCGGTAGAACGAGCTTAAAGTTTGTTAATGATAGTGGAGGGAAATAGAGGATAACATAAACACCCAAATACCCGAAGATGAGAATATGATGAGTCTTTTTGGTAAAGAACTTTAAGCGGAGATTGGTAGGCTAATCCTTTGCTAGAGAGTATGTTGCGAATGTAAGTTGCCATTTGTAATGAATGATGCCAAAAAGATGGTGGGAATGATGCATGGGCCAAAAAGATATACCATTAATCCTACAAAGTTCTCTAAATGACTCATTACTAAATTCTCTTCCATTATCACATTGAATGTTCTTAACTTCCCGTTCAAATAGAGTACGGATGAATGCTCTAAATGATAGGAATGTGTTGAAAAAAATTGAGATTTTTTAGATAAAGGAAATGTCCACAAAAAAATTGAATAATCACCTAACAAAAAAATATAATAACGGTGGCCCGAAAAGCTCAAAATGGGAGACGTCCAAAGATCACTATGAATAATATCAAAAGGCAACATAGTACAAGAAGTACATGCAATAAAAGGTAATTTAATATGTTTCCCAAGCGGAAAAGAAGGATAAATATTAGCACTACGAGTGTTATTACACTCAATAAATTTATTATTTTTAAGGGAATCAACAACAGACGCTCCCGGATGACCTAAACGTGCATGCCATAAGGAAGGTGCTAAAGCAACAAATGTTGACGGTGTGGCTTGTTTTGTGGTAACGGTGGTGGTGATGGGATAGAGCTCCCCTCGACTATCACATCTCATTAGATGTATCCCCGTCCAGAAATCATTCACAGAAAACCCAAATGGATCAAATTCAACAGAAACCGAGTTATCAGTTGTAAATTTCCGAACATACACCAACTTTTTAATTAAATGAGGAGTATGAAGGATATTTTCAAATCTAAAGACGGGTTTGGGGGAGACAAATTTGTGTGACCATAACCACGAATTGGAATTGAATGACTATTACCAACAATTATGCCATGATTTTTGCTCAAATTGAAATAAGATGAGAGATTACCTTGTGCGGATGTCATATGAGAAGTAGCACCAGTGTCCATGTACCAATTCGCATCCGGAGGATTTAGCCCAAGTGTATGCATCGCTGCCTTGATATCAGTATGGGTCGGGAAGACTATTGGGCCCACAGCAGCGAAGGCCTGCTGTGGCCGAGGCCCAAGCAAGCCAGGCCTGGTTCTGTCGAACCTGCTGCTGCTTACCATTGGGCCTCACCCAATTTTGTATGGGAAAAGGGCAAGGTGGAATGGGCCACTACCCATTGGCCCAGCCCTATGGCCACTGCCCACTAACCCAAGGCTGCTGCCAGTGGTGCTGTGGCCCAGGCCCCTGCTGGCCTCCACCATGTCTGCCACTACTGCCACCACCACGACTGCCACCGTCGCAGCCGCCGCCGCTATTTTTTTATTTTAGCCCTTTTTGCCACCATTGTTGTTGCGATTTTAGGTATAATTTTCAGAGAATGATTGAGGGTCATCGGTGTCTCGTGACGTGGCCACAATAATGGCAGAATGTGTTTCGGTTGAGGCCTTTTTAGCCAACCCTGCTTCTTCTATGGTGAGCATGAAACGTGATTGGTAGAACGGTGGGAGAGGATTGCTTTGGCGAAGGAGAGTGTCGACCCTATTATACGCCTCGGAGTGGCTCGCCTCCATTTGAAAAATGAGACAATCATTTGTGATCGGCGCGCCAACGTTCTTGAGTTGATCCGATAACTCTTTGAGCCTTTGACAATAGACGGAGGCATTCGGAAAATCCTTCATATTTGTGTGAGAGAATTCTTGCTCAAGGGTTACGGCACGAGAGTTTTTGTTATCTTGGAATATATCACGCAACCTATTCCAAGCTTTCATTGATGTGGCGTCAGATTCGATAATTGTCTGTAAGAGGTCCGTAGAGATTATGGAATAAATTCATTAGAGGACCGTAGCATCAATAGTTGCCCACAACTCTATTTCATCATCGGTGGAAGGCACTTTCTCCTTGTCTTTTTCCAGTTTGACGATGTAATGAAGGAATCTATGAGACCTTGCGTGAATTTTAAAAGGTTCCGCCACATCGCATATTGGACGTTCTCCATTTCAAGAACTATAGGGATGTTTTTCTTGATGTTGGAGACTGCAAGAGCAGGATGAAATGTATTCTTTGTGTTAGACATGATTGAGGAACAAGAAGAGAATTAGAGCTTTGGAAAGAAAATCGAAGGGATGGCCGATGGGAAGAGGGCGGCGGAAGTTTGTGGAGAAGGAAAAATTTGCCCTAGACTGCTGATACCATGAAAAAGAATAATCCCTTACCGATTTTATTAATGTAAATGGTTTATATACATGATTTACAATAGTCATCTTAGGATATAATTACGGAAATCAAATACACACTTCCTAATACAAAAGATTACTACCATAATTACAGATGTTCAATATCACTAATGATATCAAAAGAATATACAGTGTATATTACCATGTAAAGAATGGATCTTGGGCCTAACTCAATCCCAAAAGCTAGCTTGTAGGGTGAGGATTATCCAAGTCTATATAAGGAGTCCATGTTCTCATTCCATTTCCGATGTGGGACTCTTAACACTCCCCCGCACGCCCAGACCTCGTTAATTGGAGCGTGGACAATATAATTTGGGGCCCCAATATCGGTGAATAAAGAATTGGAATGGGCCTGACTCTGATACCATGAAAGAGAATAATCCCTTACCGATTTCATTAATGTAAATGATTTATATACATGATATACAATAGTCATCCTAGGCTATAATTATGTAAATAAAATATACACTTACCTAATACAAAAGATTACTACCATAATTACAGATGTACAAGATCACTAATGATATCAAAAGAATATACGATGTATATTCTATAAAAAATGTCCAAGTTTGTCATGACCCAAACATGAGGGTCATAACGGGCATCCGGATTACTTGCCGAGTACCACTAATCATATATTTAACATCTAACCATAATTAATCATGGGACACGAGGGCCGTGACCAAGCACCCTGCTGACACATAGAAATGATAAACTAGAAAGGAGCTACGTAAAATCTTACAAACAGAAGAACCCAACCTATGCATATATACATACTAAGGCCGACAAGGCCACACACGACTACTACACATAGGACATCTATCTACAAGCCTCTAAAGAGTACGTGACATCATAAGGTCGGGACAAGGCCCCGCCATACCCCTATGCATATTAAGAATATCGTACCACTACTAGACTGCACCTCTGGAACAAGTAGAGTGCTCCAATATCAGCTGAACCAATAACCTACTAGTGCGAACTGTCGCCCTGTCTACCTGAGCCTACGAGTATGAAACGCAACATCCCCGATAAAAGGGACATCAGTACGAATGATGTACCGAGTATGTCGGCATGAAGAACAGCATAATAGAGACATGGAAGTAACATGAGACAAGAAACAACAAACCAGTAGAGAATGCCTCTGAGGGCCCTAATATGCCTAAGTGGCATGCACAACGCGGTTATATATATATAACGAGGTATCCCATCATATCATTTTGGCCTCTGTGGGCATAATCATCATCATATACCAGCTGATCATATGGTGGTGCGTATATAACGATGTATCCCTTTTCCCATCCCCTATATATATATAATGCATACCATATAGTAGTGTATATAACGCATGTGGGTCAAGGGTAAAACATGAATATAATGCATGAATGATACTAAGACACTCTGAGCTTATCGGAGTGACGTAATGCCGCTTCACCTCCGATTAACATTCTGAATACTAACATCTTTTCCATATACCTCAATAAGGAGTTAGGAACATATTTAGATATGTTTTGAACATATGAATGAAAAACACGAACATCTTTAACTACTAAGAGTAGAATCATTTATGGGGCGGTATTACGTTTACGTTTCGTACTCAGAACATGCCAAAAGAAGGAAAGATTTGCCTTAACATACCTCTTGTCGGATCACTCGTCAACACAACGTATACGCCGTATAGCACTTCTATCTTGTATACCAAGAATTACTACCTCCGCAAAATTTGAACTTACGTTGCTGCTAAGTTCTTAAGGTAACTAATGAATTTCCAAAACAAATGATGAATTATTGGAGTATTTTGGAGAAAAATAATCAGTTAAGTTATGGTGGAAAGGGGCGACCATAGCTACTATTACAAAACAAATCGGGATATATGATTTTGAAATCATACGAATACAACACTAGTATGCTACAGGAACGTGTTTTGACTCTTACTACTCTTCCTTTTTGCTTAATTTAGCCACTAGTTAATCTATATGCATATTCTCTAAATGAAATCCCACCAAAAAGTGAACTAATAAACTTAAAGAATGCTTACCCATTTTACACGTGCGAACTCCTTAGATCACACTTTCTGACTCATTATAAAAGTTGACAACTCACTTTAATATAAGGGTGGCCAGTGGGCCGGGCTCGGGTCTGGCGGGCCGGGTCTGACGGGGTCGGGGCGGGACAGGAGAATGGGTCGGGGTCGGGGTCTGGCGGGGTCGGGTCTGGCGGGACTTGCTCCAGTCCCGTCCCGATCCAGATCCCGTCGGTATCGGGTCGGGGCGGGGTCGGGCTCGGGGCGGGGTACGGCGGGTTTTCATTTTTTTTTTTTTTTAAATAACATATGTATAAAAAAAACTCAATAAACAAAACAAGATAGTGTAATAAAAACATCCCAAGGCTGTTTTTGTGCCTCTTATATTATTTAATAGACATATGATTTTTTTGTAATACAAATACAATTGTCTAAAATATAAATTGCAACTTTGTGGTGTTGTCCAAAAGTTGCAAATTACATAATAAAATTGCAATTAAAAAAAATACATTCTCAGAAAAACCTGTTCTAATTGCTTGATGATTTCTTGTGGTTCTTCGGTTGGAATTGGTATTTGTTGGTCAAATTGATCCACGCCGCTTCCACTACCTTCGGTTAAGATTTCGTTGTAGTTTTCATCATCTTCTTCGTTGATCTCCGGTTGACCGCACCTTCTTCGCTCCGCTCGTATCCAATCTCTCGAATAATACCGCAATTTCCAATTTGTCTCCGGCTAATGAGTGTCGTGGTCTCCTATTTGATATCCGCCTACGGAAAAAGCGCTTTCGACGCGATTGATGACGCTTGAATGTTCAAAACATCTCGAGCCATCAATGAAAGTGTCGGAAAGGTCTTCTCATTCCCCTCCGTATTTCAAACAAGTCTTCATGTCCATCTTCATTGATAACTTCTTGATACGGTACGAACCCCGCAAAACAAAAATATCCAACTCGCTAATTTGGTTAGTAGTAGAGGTACGGCCGCACATTCTATTTTCGAGGCTTTCAATACTAGCCGCAGAAACGACATGTCTTTTGTGAGGTTGTGTTGAAGATGAAGAAGATGGTATGGAAGCGGTAAGTTACTAGCATTTTCTTGTTGATAAAATCTATATATGTTTTTGCATTGGTGTTCTACGCTATTCAACACTTCTTCTTTAGTTTGTTCAATAGGTGGTGGGTGATTTAGATTTTTGGGACTTGGAGGTGGTAGTACTTCTATACAATCGTCAATAGTTTCAATTAGTGATTTAGTACCGTCTATTTTAATAGTAGGATTTAATACAGAACCAATAATATAAATAGAGGGAATAAGAATAAAATATTTTTTTATTTTGACAAACATTTTTTTAATAGCTGCCTTATAAGCTGGTTTTTCCATATATTCACTAAGTAATAAAAATATTAGAGTTATATAAAATAACATAGTTGAAATAGTAGGATAATATATACCGAAAAATTCTTTTGTTGCTTGAAAAAATTTCTCTAAAAATACAATAAGTTCGGAAATTTTTACCCAATCACTATCTAAAATCATATCAGCTGGCTTTTTATTATGAGAGTTAAAAAATAAAGTTATAGGTAATTTATAGCCATAAGCAACAAGTAGTTGCTCGTATAAAGAATTCCACCTAGTGGATACTTCTTGTGGAATTTTTCTATAAGGTAGTCCACAATCGTGACAAGTTTTTTTATATTCTTTTCTACGTTGTACTTTATTACTTTTAAAAATAAAGTTTATAGCAAATTGTATTTTACTAAGAATGTCTTCAAAAAGTGATAGACCATCCTTTACAATTAAGTTATATATATGGCACGCGCATTTTATATGAAAATGGTCTGGAAAAGATGGAGTTAAACTATTTTTTAACATTGTAATTGTGTAATTGTTATTAGAAGCGTTATCTAATGTAATAGTCATAATTTTATCGGTAATTCCGTAATAATCGCACACTTGATAAATATTTTCTGCAATAAAAGTACCAGTGTGCCTATCATCTATATATCTATACGCTAAAATACGTTTTTGCATAGACCATTTATAATCTATCCAATGACAAGTTACGGTTAAATAATCATGGCCGTTAGTACTACGACCTATATCGACGTGATAGATACTTTGCCATTAAAATGATATAATGAAAAACGTAAATATTGTTGATATTCATGCGCGAATTTAAATACATCTCTCTTAACGGTTGATCTAGGAAAACCGTTAAAAGCAGGATTATATATATCTCTAATGTAATGAATAAAACCGGGAGATGAAGGAAATGAAAAAGGCAAACCCTCCACAAGAACTAATTTTGATATTGCTTCCCTATCTCTATGTTTATTGTATTTAGAGCCTACAATTCCCCCCGTCATAGGGTTAATTTGACCATGTACTTGGTCGGGACGATATCGTATGTGAACCTTGTCCCGATGGAGCGGCGTTTGCGCACCGGTTTTGAAGCCTGGTATTGGGCATACCTATTTGGATGAGCACTTACTACGTGTCTAATTAAACCTCCCGTCCCACCGTGACCTTTTCCGAGTTTTAAATTTTAAAACATTTTTACAAATTTTACATATGGCTACTTGATTCTCTACGTCCCTATCAAAAAATGTCCATGCATCGATTTTAATGGTCGTTTTTGGACCTCGTCTCATACTAGGGGGAATAGGAGGTATTTCAGTTGAAGGTGCACTAGTGGGTGTGTTGTCATCAACATTAGTGGGTATATCATCTAGATCATCGTCTAAATTAAAGTCTTCTTGAGTTCCAGAAAATAGCTCCTGGTCTAAATCTAATGGTATTGTAGGAAAATGTTGAGTATCAACAAAATCATCCTGTGTAGGAATAAGATGACTAGAAGAAGTACCCTTGCCCTGGTTGCCCCTACTAGAAGAAGCACCCTTACCCTTACCCTTACCCTTAAACATACCTTTTAATCCTTTCATTTTAATTATGATAATAAATAATTAAAGACAATAAAATTAAGTGCGCTAAATAAAATAAACAGACAATAATAATTTAATGAAGGAACGAATGTACCAAACGCCGACATAACGTCGACGTGTAATCGAGAGGTTGAAAATTGAAACTTTGCTCAATGGAAGATCCTCAAGCTAGTTGCCAACTTCACTCCCAATTCCCAAATGAATAAATAAAATTGAATATTTAGCAAACAATGTAGACTTGTAGAGAGATATATTGAGAAATTAGAGAGATTGTAGGAAGATTTGTGAGAAAGATGAAGAGAAAATGAGTTATTTATAGTTGGAAAATTGGGTTAAAGTGTAAATATAATAACTTATGGGTTAAAAATAAATATTAAGGGGTAGGGGGGTTGGGGGGGGGGGGGGGGGGGGGCTAAAATGGCGGGTTGGCCAACGGCCATAATCTAAAATGGCCGTTGGTGCAACGGTCATATTTGCAAAGGGGGGAAAAGGGTGGGGTCGGGCTCGGGACGGTCTCGGGTCGGGCGGGCCTGGGGCGGGCTCGGGTCTGGCGGGACGAGACATCGTCCCGTCCCGAGTTCGAGTCCCGCCCCTGTTATTTTATTTATTTTTTTTTAGCGGGGTCGTGGCGGGACCGGGGCGGGCTCGGGACGGGGTCGGGTCGGGTCGGGGTCGGGCCGTCCCGGCCCACTGGCCAGCCCTACTTTAATATAGATGCATATAACTCCACCTACCCAATTCATCATAAATAGTCACTAATTGACTCCCCTGAAAGGCCCCACGTGGAAATGCTTGATTAACCTCTAATCACTTAACTTAATTAATTATTCTTATCTCCACTATAATTCTCGTTAACCAAATATATTCATAATTAAATCTTGATCTTAATTTACTTAAATGTTAAATCATTCTTTACATACTTCATATACTCATTATCATAGTCATGTGATATAACACTAGTCCGTAGCCTCTTTTTGGTACACATAAAATACTATTTCTAGTCATCGTTGTCACACTTTAAATCTTAATTTATTTCGGAACTGCATCCTTTTATATACTAAGTTCTTGATGTGAATATCTAAATATAACAAAATTTCCCAGGACTCATGTCTACTTATATATGTCTAACGGTTCAAACCACGACCCAAATAAATTTAAAATCACAAAAAAAAAAAAATGAAATTTTATAAAATTCTATGTCCAATTAAAAACCTTTCCATAAGAGGAATAAACTTTCTTCAAAGCAAAAAAGACAGTGTCATGTATACATAATCGTATTTTCTAACCAATAACATATGTTGTGTGATGGATAGGATTGTTTTCCCTTAATCGAAGATTTTCGGTTTAAGTTTTGAGTTTCCTTTTTAAATGGGCTGAAGGACTTTATGCTCATGAATTCATATACCTAATCAAAGGAGGGGAAAAAAACTATTTAAAATAATGCTGATCTCTTACGGTTCACAACTTCACATAGATCACCGTCACTTTCCAAATTAATAGTCAGTCTCATTTTGAAATTTAAAAGTTGCTATAGTACTCGCCAGGTATCATTTTACTTAAAATAGATGTATTGCTGTAGCCAGAAAATTGCCATTCGCTTGAGCCCTCCTTTATATAGAGTTCGAAACTTAAATGACTCACAAAGTGAGCAAGTGAAAATAAAAATATTCCACTAAAAAAATAATAATAAAAATATCTTTTGCGTAGTAAATTATTGCCCAATAAGACTTAATTGTAATGGGCCGGTTAAGTTCTATTGCGCAATAATTTGTTGCGCAATAGGAGTACAATAATTTTTTTTTGTTAACTTTTTTATTTCCAACACTTAGTCATATTTTTTTGCATACTTTGACCAACAATTAGTCATGTGTCAAGATTCCGAAACATCAATATTTATATAGAACCTGATAATTTTTTTCTGCGAACAATAATGTAGGCTCAATATATCAAGATACCTAAGCGTTCAGATCGTCATTTTAGGGGTTGTAAAGTGCTCGAAGTAAGTTTTGTTTAGAAACTTGTTATCATTAGGTTTAAGAGTTTTATTTTGTAAGATTTTGATTTAAGCGTGTTATTTTTTAGTCACTTTATTTCTAATATGTCAAGATTTTTTTTCCTAATTAATTTAGGATGTCACACTAGTTAGTAATAAATTATAATAAAGACTATAGCTAATCATCATTAAGAAATAATACACAAAAAATATAATATTAACTTAAACTATAGCTCAGACCTATGACCTATCTATGGCCCCCAGGTGAACGTTGGGATTCAGGTAGGTGTTGTGTTTGTACAAATAATGTTTAAATTATTGATCCTGTAATATTAATTATCTAATCCTTTATTGATAAACTGTTGTGATGTTTAATGGTACATTTGTCTTGGACATGCTAGATTGAAGTAAATTAATTTATGAAGCTTTAATTTAAACAATGTGGGATGAAAATTAATTGATATATAATGGAAGCTATGACATAAGTAGGTATATAAATCTAATTCAATTAGATAAAAACGTAAATAAAAAATAAGGAGAATAGGGAGAGAAACTAGTTGTATTGTAAATTGGTGAAACTTTAAATGGTTAAATTTTGCGCTCAAATGTCTGTTTTACGCGATTTATTTTTGATTTTGTGTATTTTTTCGAGATATATCCGGATAAACGGTTGTAAGGCGGTTTGATGTCCATTTTCCAAATCAATTTTCCTCCACATTGATTTTCAATTTTCAATTTTCAAGGTCAAAATCCCGTGATGATGTATGTTTGAATGTCAATTTTAATGTTGAAAATTCAATTTTTGAAAACGAATTCAATAATTTTCTTGATATATTCGAAATAAAGCTGACTAAAAAATAACACACTTAAATTAAAAACTTAAAAAATAAAACACTTAACCCTAATGATAACAAGTTTCCAAACAAAACTTACTTCGGACATTTTACAACCCCTAAAACGACAATCCGAACGTTTAGGTATCTTTGATGTATTGAGCCTACATTATCGTTGGCAGAAAAAAATATCAGGTTCTATATAAAATATTGACGTTGGAGTCTTGACACATGACAATCCTTAGATCAAAATATGAAAAACAAATATGACCAAGTGTTGGAAATAAAAAAGTTAACAAAAAAAAATTATTGTACCTCTATTGCGAAGTAATTTACTGCACAAAGATACGTTTGTTACTATTTTTTTTAGTGAGATATTTTTGTTCACTTGCTCACTCCGTGGGTCATTTAAGTTCGGCTTATATATATATATATATGGTTGTCTGCTGGTTTTGTCCACCGCAAATCCAATTAGCCAACCCCTATAGGATACTGTTTCTTCAATTTCTTCATTCTTTTCCAAACAAAATGGAAGAATCATCTCTTAACTCTCTGCAGATAATGCACGGACGCAAATTATTCAACCGTGTATTTGCAGCTATATACGCATTTGCAATTATAGCTTTATTCTACCACCACGCACTCACATTAACTCTATCAATTCCATCGATTTTCATGTTAATTTCCGATTTTATTCTGGCACTCATGTGGTTCACATCACAATCATTTTTTATGAATCCAATTACTCGTCAAGAATTCCCCGAAAATGTCGAGAAATTAGTTAACAAAAAGGATTTTCCAGCAATTGACATATTCATATGTACGGCTGATCCGTTTAAGGAACCACCATTAACTACTGTTAATACAGCTTTATCTGTTTTGGCTTATGATTATCCTATGGAGAAAATTTCGGTTTATGTATCGGATGATGGAGGTTCGAAGCTCATTTTATTTGCTCTTATGGAGGCAGCTAAATTTGCGAGGAATTGGTTACCTTATTGTAGGGAAAATAAGATTGAGCAGAGGTGCCCGGAAGAGTACTTTCGACGAAATCATACTACAACTTCTCAATTTCAGATTATTGAGGTAATTATTAATTAATTTACTTTTATATGTAATTAATTATTACTCCATTTGTCTCCAATTCGTATGACATAGTTCGAATTTCGATAGTTAATTTTTTTTATTTTGACGGTGAATTTGAACATAAAATCTTTATGATTTCTAAAGATTATTTATATATTTGGAAGTTTCATAAAAAATATTACAAATTACAATAATTAATAATTTAATAATTTAAAAAATTATAAAAATAATTTATTTGATTCTCAAAATCCGAAAGATATCGATTACAAAAATTAGGACAAAAGTAATCCATATTGAACCATTACTAAATATGACGAGTACTAGTCTGCCCTTGAACGGGCTCTTGACTCGGAATATACTTTACCTATTCTGAATTCTCAATGTTTACAAATCCCAATTTAATATTTTTTTTGTCTGTTCCAAAAATATTTTTTCTTTCTATATGTATTAATTTTTTCAATCCCAAGGCAAGTGTAAGATTACAAGATTTAAAAGATCTCACACATCTTTAATTTAAGACCACAAGATTCAAAAGTCTCTTTTTGTTTCTTAAACTTCGTGTCAAGTCAAACTAAGACACTTAAATTGAGACAGATGGAGTACGTAGTAATTTAATTTAAGTAATTATAAACTAAAATAGTACTCTCTCCATCCCAATTTAAGTGACTTACTTTTCTTTTTGATTTGTCCCAACCTCTTTTTATATTTTTATGTTTTGACAAATTTAAGATCACAAAATCTAAAGAACCACAAATTTTTAATTGAAGACCACAAAATTTAAAATATTTTTTATTTCTTAAATTTTGTACCTAGTCAAACTAAGACATGACGAAGGGAGTAACACAAATCACTTAACTATGACTAAGTGGAATGATGTCGTTTATGAAAGATACTATCTTACGTTGATTGATTAGGGGTAGAACGATATGAGTAAATTTTGACTGTCTTATCGACTTAATATATTTTTTATTTTAATTTATGTGATATATTTTTATTATAAATTATTTTTAAAAATATCTTTTTATTCTTACAAGTAATTTAATCTAATGATATAATTTATAATTATATTAATATCTATTATTTTAGATGATAAATTTGTATTTTTTTTTTGTAAACTTCATGCTCAATACCATATATGTCGAGAGAATAATAATTGAAAAAAACATGGACGAGCATATGACGCCGACTGGTAGATGGTTGGGACCAGCTAGTTGACAACGGCAGTTCCGACTTTTTCTTAATTTAAGAAAATGTTGTTTTAATGACTACTGCTATTTTACTCCAACTATTTATTTGTAAATGTTTTCGCCTGTTTCATTTTTCAACAATTTCTACCTTCTCTCAATACCATATACTCTTCTTTTTAAATTTCTGAATCTCTCATTTCTGATTGGTGATTCATATTTAGAATAAGTTTTACTCCCTCTGCCTTTTGTGGGCAGATTCCTAAATCTCATATTCATACAAGTCAAACTATACAGGTCATTATTGAAAATGGCATAAGATTCTCTTGGACTATATAGTATGTTTTTACGTGCCTAAGAAAGAAAAAGTGCAAAACACCCACATCATTTTCAAATGATTTTCACCTACCGACACATGCAGGATACTGAAGGAACACCGAAATCTATACGAAATAAATCGTGCTTAAAATATAAACGAAACATTTACAAATTTATTGTGTAGCGAAGGTGGTTGATTGAAACGAATCACGGGCAAAATTACTAGTTGGTCGCCATCATCACATTATATCACAGCAATCACCTATGTTACAATTTAAATTTAAAATACGTGCAAAATTATTGGTTGGTCGCGATCATCACATTATATTAAAACAATTACCTATGTCACAATTTAAATTCAAAATAAGTGCGATGGAGAGGACATGGAAACCTAATTGAAAAAGGCCCATCGTCATTGACCTCTACTAGATTTCCTTTTTCATGTGTTCATTGTCCTCTACTAAACTTCTTTTCCCATCTTCCTTATTTCAGTTATGTCTTTATTGTCCTCTACTAGAGTTTCTCATATTCCTTGTTTCATTCACGTGGCATTAATTTCTTTGTGCTCTTTTGGAATATTTTCTTTCTTAATTTTATTCATTATTCTTTTACAAAAAAAAATCTATTGTCATTTCTTCAGTTTTTTACATTATTCATAATCTTTTTGTATTTCAAGAGTTTAATTATATTGTCATTTCTCCATTTTTTGACATGATTCAGAATATTTTTGTATTTCAAGGATTTAATTTCTCAATACTTTCCTCTCATCTTCTGTTATTATATCTGAAGGAAATGAATTGCATGCTTTTATTTTATTCCAATAGTCTCATATATATACAAATGTCTAAGATTAATATTAAGGGAAGACCTATCTAATCATATTCTACTAATTTACAATAATATCCTAATGATTACAATCATATCCTAATCAAATCAATCATATCATAATCATCTAAATTATGTGATACTAATTTATATACAAATGATATGATTGATGTGCCTAACAGTCCCCAACAATCTTAGCGGGAGGTTCTCGTATGTTGAGATTGTCCCTGAAATCATCAAATAGTACGCGCGGAAGCCCTTTGGTGAAAATGCCGGCAATTTGATAATGGGACGGTACATGGAGAACACGGACTTGTCCACGGACAACCTTTTCTCGGATAAATAATATATCCATTTCTATGTGTTTTTTGCGTTGATGCTAGACAGGATTACCGGATAAGTATATCACACTCACATTATCACAATAAACCACAGTTGCTTTTTCAATCGGACAATGGAGCTCTAAAAGAAGATTACGGAGCCAACATGATTCAGCAATTACATTGGCTACCCCTCGGTATTCTGTTTCAGCGCTCGACCGAGACATCGTCGGTTGTCGTTTTGACGATCATGAAATGAGGCTGTCTTTCAAAAACACAGAATAACTAGATGTGGAACGTCATGTGTCCGGGCAGCTACCCCAATCCACATCTGTATAGGATGAGAGACTCAAAATGGAGGACTTATACAGATGTAATCCAAAATGAAGAGTACCCTTAACATACCGCAAAATCCATTTGAGAGCCCACATATGTTCTTCTTTCGGATCATGTATATATAAACACACTTGCTGAACCGCATATAAGATACCAGGTCTCGTGAATGTAAGATACTGCAAGGCCCCTACTAGGCTGTGGTAATGTGTTGGATCACTGTATGGAATACTTGTAGAGTTACTCAATTTGGCCTATGTGATGGTTTGCAGGAGGACATACTGACTTTGTCAATTATCTTCTCGGCGTATTTCTTTTGACTGAGAAACAGACCACCTGCATATTGGGTTACAACAATAACCAAAAAATAATTTAAATGACTCAAATCCTTCATTGCAAATTTTGCTGCAAGGAGAGACATAATAGACTGGTGAAGTGATGTAGATGATGCTGTGAGAATGATATCATCTACATATAAGAGGATATATGACATGGCATTCCCCTTCTTATAATGGAACAATGACTGATCGGACTTGCTGTGTGAGAAACTCGATGTGGATACAAACCCTGCAAGCCTGTTATACCATGCCCGGGGAGCCTATTTCAAGCCATATAAAGATTTTTTCAACAGACAAACATAATTCGGATGTATAGAATCTCAAAAACCTAGAGGCTGGTGCATATAAACTGTCTCCTGTAAATGGCCATGTAAGAATGTATTTTTGACATTAAACTAATGAATGGACCATGATTTTGACAGCGTCAGGCTAAGAACAGTCCTGATAGTTGTTGGCTTAACTACCAGACTAAATATTTCACCACAATCCATGCCAACCTGTTGAGACTTGCCATCACCAACAAGACGAGCTTTGTATCTCGCAAAGGTGCTATCAGAATTATTTTTATGACAGAAAACCCACATAGACCTGATTATGTTCCCAATAGATGGACGTGGCACTAACTCCCACGTCTTATTTTTAATAAGAGCATCAATTTCGTCTAATATGGCAGCTTACCAATTTAGATCTAATAGGGTTGTTTTGGGATTTTTTTGAAATATGTGATGGTTGGACTGAAGATGTTAGGTTAAAATGACGTTTGGGCTGAAAAAACCCGTGCATGGCACGGGTTTCAATGGTTAGAGGTTGGGGATTTGGTCTTTCGGGTTGGCTAGTGGGTCGAGGGGATGACCGGACTTAGGCCAAAACAGATGGCTGGTTGTTATGGGTTACTAGTTGGTTATTGGGCCGACATGGGTTGATGTGTTGGGCTTGAAAAAATTGGTTTGAAGACCTGGGTACTGATAAGGGTAATGGGGCATTGGGCTTTCTCTCTTGGGATTGCCCTCCACGAGAAGTGGACTGGGCTGAGGTCGAGGAAAAGAGGGAGTGACCTCTTCTCTTTGGACTGGCCCAGTCACATTTCTTGGTTGGGCTTGGGCGGGTCCCACATGGTTTTGGGTATTTAGTTGGTGATGTAAAATCGGATGTATTCTATCGTCCAAAAAATCATATGAAGGTGGGGATGCCACGTGAGATTTAGCAAACGGGAATGTAGACTCGTCAAAAACTACGTGACGAGAAGTAATGATTTTCCCATTCATCATATCATAACATTTATATCTCCTATATATTTGTGGATATCTCAAAAATACACAAGGAGTGAAACGAGCTTGAAGTTTGTTAATGGTTGTGGACGAAAACAAGGGACCTCAAATGTGTAAAAGAAGGGAGACGATGATACAACATATGTGTAGGTGATATGTTGGAGAGTAGTTTGCTAGGAAAAATATTTAAAAGATATGTGGCCATTTGAAGTGCATGATGCCAAAAAACTGGTGGTGTGGACGAATGCACAAGAAGTGTGCGAATTATATTGTTAATTGTTTGAATTTTTCTTTCGTCTTTCCCATTTTGAGGTGATGTATGTGGACGTAAAAGACGCAAAAACAGCCCATTTTGGTGACAAAAATAATTAAATTAGGCATTTATGAATTCCCTTCTATTGTCACATTGAAAACATTTAATAGATTTGTCAAATTGGGTTTTGATAAAAACACTAAATTGTTTAAAAAAGGTGAAAACTTGTGATTTCTGTCCTAAGGGAAATGTCCACAGAAAATTTGAATAATCATCCAATATAAGCATATAATATTTTGACATGTAGAACTCAAAAGTCAAAATTGGGAAAGTCCACAAATCACAATGCATAAGATAAAATGGCACAAGTGTTTGTGAATTAGATAATGAAAAAGGAAGTTCAACATGCTTCCCAAACACATAAGCCTGGAAAACAGAAGAGTCCAAAAGTTTATTACAACTAATAAAATTATTTGTCCTAAGGGTGTTGAACATCGGTGCTCCCGGGTGTCCCAATCGATTATGCCAAATGGTTGGGGAAATAACTGCAAAGGTTAATGGTTTGGTCACTTAGTTGTTGGTAGTTGTAGTGATGGAATACAAGTCCCCCATTCTATTACATCTCACTAGTGGCATCCCCGACTGAAAATCCTTCATAGAAAACCCAAAATGATCAAAATTCACAGAAACATTATTGTCAGTTGTAAAACATCATACATATATCAAGTTTTTAATTAATTTTGGTGCATGTAAGATGTTTTTCAAATATAACGATGGGTGAGGGGGTGAAAGTTTTACTTGATCAATACCACGAATTGGATTTCCTTCCCACTGTCGACAACAATATTTTATTATTGCTCATATTAAAATAAGACGAGAGATTACCTTGAGATGTTGTCATGTGTGACGTAGCCCTTGTGTCCATGTACCACGAATCATCAGGAATGTTCAGATTCATGTTGTTCATGGCCCGTTCGATATCGGTGAGAGCATAGCTTGCAGAATATGGTCCATGAGCTGTAAAAGCCTGTTGCGGATGAGAACCAAGAACATCGGACTATTGGTTTGGAGATGAGGGCATGGCCCACGATGCGGTGGGGTATCAGCATGGAGGGCAACCCATTGTGGGACCCAATCCCACGGTGGGTACTGCCTCCACTGGTTGCCGCCGAACTTGGCAGACGACTGCCACTGGTTGGGCCGCCATTGTCCCTGCTGGTGGTGGTTGTTGCTGCCGCCGGCTGGTTGACCGTCACCCCTACCCCGTCCCTTTCCATCATTATTTTTTCCTTTGTTATTGTTACAGTGCCATTTTTTACCATAATTGTTGCAATTTACAGTTCCACACGAACTAGAATTTTGTGGCTGAAAATTGGCGGAAAATGAATTGGTGGAGACAAGGGCAGTTCCGGCAGTAGCTGGCCCCGAGGCTGTTTGTTTTGCCTTGCGGGTTTCTTCAAGAATTAATCGGGAATGAGCCTCATAAAATGGAGACAACAGATTACTTTATTGAATGAACGTAGCAACACCATCATAATGTTCATTCAACCCTGCAATTAATTGAAGAACCAACCGTTGATTTGTCACCGGCGCGCCAACGTTGGATAGTTGGTCGGCGAGCTTCTTCAATTCTGGGAAATAGGTGGAAACGTTTGAAAAATCATCCAACTTGACGTTGGTGAATTGATTTTCAAGATATACCGCCCTAGAAAGTTTATTATCCTGAAAAACATTTTGTAATCGTTCCCACGCTTGTTGAGCCGTAGAGTCCAACTCCAAAATAGTATGCAAAATATCGTTGGAGATGGTGCCGTAAATCCATTGAAGGACTATGGCATCTAAGCGAGACAATAACTTTTTGTCAACATCGGTGGTGTCCGATGAAGATTCGAAAGGGATGATATGGTCGATTGCTTCATATGCGCGACAATGAATTTTAAATAACTCCACCCACGAGGGGTATTGCCCTTTTTCCATCTCAAGAGTAATTGAATTGACGTTGTTTACGGCAAGAGCAGGATACAAATTTTATTTGTCGGCCATTGAAACCCACAAAAATAGGAGAATGAAGGTATATGAAGAATAGAATAAGGAAAATAATTTGTGAGAGGTGGAGGAACCTTAACCCGAAGTGTTTTTCAGCTAGGAAATGTTGAGGTTGTTCTTTAGGGTTAGCCAAAGTAGGTGGTAGGGTTAGGTTTAGTTTAGGGTGGTTTAGCGGTTTAGGGTTCCACCGAGAACAAACTGGAAAAGGAAGAAAAGAGAAGAAGAAAAATTTTTGGGAGGCCGAGTAAGAAGGGGGGTGGGAAAATTAATTTGAGGCTCTTGATACCACGAAGGAAATGAATTTCATGCCTTTATTTCATTCCAATAGTTTCATATATATACAAATGTCTAAGACTAATATTAAGGGAAGATCTATCTAATTTTATCCTAATGATTACAATCATATTCTAATTATTACAATCATATCCTATCTAAATTATGTGATACTTATTTATATACAAATGATATGATTGATTTGCCTAACAATATCTTCTCCGAAATAGAAGATGTTTAAGTTGGGTGTTTGTGAACAAGTGAAAAAGTTGAGAATTAAATTATTTCATCTTATTTATGTATATCTGAGATGTGTATATGATGTAGGCAATGAATATGGGGTGATAGCTCAAAAGAAGATTGTTTTTCGAAAGAGAGAAAAATAAAATAAATCACAGGTTTTTCTTGGAGGGAAGACAACCGAATAAGGAGAAATCAAGAAAATGATTATAAAAAAAAATAAACAACTAAGAAGAGAGAGAGAGGAGATCAGACAAAAAAAAGAAAGAAGGAGTACCTGGCTAATAGTTGCCAAAGCCGTGACAAAATTAAAACTAGTTTACATTTGACTTCTACGAGATTTTTGTATACCTGGCTAAGGAAGCAACCTATTTATCACATGTCATGCACATGGATATATAGCTTCAGCCTAAAGCTCTCAAGAAAGATTTTTGGACAAACAAAAGTATGACAACCTATCTTTCTACAATTCGCGCTATCCATTCTACTAAGTAATGCCTGGATAAGTTATTTGATGAAGAATTCCATTATCATCACAATACTGGAAGAATTTCTGACATATATTCTCCACCATTATCGTTTCGAAGACAATTTATCTTCTTCCTAAGCTTTTTTGAAATAGTATTTGAACCCCACAAACTTGAATAATACTTTGCTCTTTTCTTTCAAAACTTTCACTAAGTAAGCTTTGAGTATCATCCACAAACACCATAATATAGTGATGCCCTATAGCTTGGTGTTCTTATTGGATCTTTGATTTGATGATCTTTCGAAAGGAATCAAATGATGAGATTTTTTATATTGATGATGTTCGTAGAACATTGTAAATCTCCTTGAGTAAAGTCCTTTCATTAATACAATATATATAGTGTATACAATTGTAGTCCTAATGGAATAAAGATCTCTACTTTACATAAATACACTAAAATATAAATTACAAAATAATACAGAATATACGGTGAATATATATAAATATATTCACTATCACAACCCCTCAATCGAAGCGGGAGGAGGCCGGACGCTGAGACTGAATCTGAAGTCAAGGAACAGTTGTCGAGGAAGTTCCTTAATGAAGGTATCTGCATACCGATATGAAGAACGAACATGCAACACACTAACGTGACCCATTGCAACCTTCTCACGAAAAAAAATGAATATCCATCACAATATGCTTGGTTCGCTGATGCTTAACCGGGTTATGAGACAAATAGACAGCAGATATGTTATCATAGTAAACCAAAGATGCCTTACGTAAGGGACAATGAGGCTCAAGAAAGAGATTTCGGAGCCAACATAGCTCTGCAACAACGTTCGCAATGCCTCGATATTCTGTTTCTGCACTCGAACGGGAAAGGGTGGCTTGCCGCTTGGCAGACCATGAAATAATATTTTCCCCCAAAAATACATAATAGCCGGACGTAGAGCGACAGTGGTCCAGATAGTCTGCCCAGTCTGCGTCTGTGTAAGAAAGCAATCTAGTGGATGCAAAGGGATATAGATGTAGTCTATGGTCAAGAGTGCCCTTAACGTACCGAATGATACGTTTCAGAGCTATAAAGTGAGGCTCCCTAGGAGCGTGCATGAACAGGCACACCCGCTGAACAACATATGCAATATCGGGCCGAGTGAATGTGAGATACTGAAGAACACTTGCGAGACTCCTATAAAGAGAGGGATCACTGACCTGATCCGGGCATCTGCACTGAGTTTTGACTTTGAGTGGACATGATCTTGCAGTTTGCCATTTTAGTCTTGTAGACAATCTCATCTGCATATTTACGCTGACATAAGAACATGGTATGTTCAGATCTGGTGACTGATATCCCCCAAAAATAACTTAACTTACCCAAATCTGTCATAACAAATAGGGCAATGATCTCGTGTTTTAGTGTATCATAAGAAGTTAGAACAATATCATCCACATTTAAAAGAAGATAAGATGTGTCAGTACTTCGATGAAAAATAAACAAGAAATGATCACTCTTGTTGCACACAAACCCGATCTGTATGATGTATGTAGAAAACCTTTCATACCAAGCCCTAGGGGATTGTTTCAAACCATATAGTGACTTACGAAGACAACGTACATAATGAGGAACCTCTGAATGCACAAAGCTAGACGGTTGATGCATATAAATGATTTCTTTTAAATCACCATGTAAGAAAACATTTTTTACATTAAGTTGGTGAATAGGCCAATTTTCCCCATAGCAATGCTCAACACTGTGCGAATGGTGGCTGGTTTGACCACCGAACTAAAAGTCTCACCACAATCAACTGCCTCCTGCTGACCAGCACCATTAGACATATTTTTTTCCTTATGGCGTTCAAGCTCTCCACTATCTCAGAATTTGTGATGATAGAGCCACATACAATGAATCACATTCACCCCCTATAGTTTCAGAATAAGATCCAAATTGTGTTGATTGGTTAACGCATTAAACTCCTTACGCATGGCCGCATTCCAATTTGGGTCAAGTTTGGATAATTTTGGGCTTTTAGGAATAGGTGAGGCAGTTTGAGTGGATAGGTTAAAGTGAACTTTTGGTTTGAAAATCCCATGTTGAGCACGGTTTTCCATTCGGTCTGTGGGGATGGTCACATGTGGGGCGGGGGGGCTGGGTGGTGATGGGCTGGACTGGGCAGTGGGGTCGGGCACGGACAGGGAGGGTGGCGGGCAATGCAGTTGGGCAGTGAGGTGGGGCAGTGGGGGGTTGTGTACCGGGTCAGTGGGATGGGACAGTGTAGTGATAGGCTCATCGGGTGGGGAGGTGTGTGTGATCTACGGGACAGGTGGGGTCGACGGGATGGGTAACGATACGGCATGTAGGTGCAGATTTTGTAATGCATTTTGGACTAGAGGTGAGGTGTCCGAGTCATCAAGGAATCCGTAATCAGTAGGTCGGAATTGGTGGATGTTGGCAAAGGGGAAGACGTTCTCCTCAAACGTGACATGACGTGAGACTATGATTTTGTATGTGGACACGTTATAGCATAAGTACCCCCTATGGTTTGATGGGAACCCTAAGAAGACACACGGAGTGGAACGGGGTGTTAATTTGTGAGGGACGACAGAGGCCATATTCTGGTAGCAGAGACAGCCGAAAATCCGAAGATGATCATAAGTAGGGATTCGATGAAATAGGAATTCGATAGGGGTCCTATTATGGAGCGTACAGGTAGGTAGTATATTAAGAATGTATTTTGCCATTTTTAATGCATATACCCAAAAGCTGGGGGAAAGAGATGCATAAAAAAGTAGGGTACGAATCATATTGTTAATGGTGCGTAGAATTCGTTCGACTTTACCATTTTGAGGGGAAATATGGGGGAAGGAGAAACAAAAGACCATGCCATTAGCCGTACATAATTTATGAAAGAGAGAATTGTTAAACTCAAGACCATTGTCACGTTGAAACGTTTTTATTTCTTTTTCAAATTGCGTTTTAAAATACGTACGAAATTCAAGAAACTTGGAGTATAATTGAAATTTAAAGTGGAGCGGATAGAACCATAGGAAGTGAGAAAAATCATCCAAGAATATTAAATAGTATTTATGTCCCAATTTTCTAGTAATAGGAGAGGTCTATAAATCTGCATGAATAATATCAAAGGGATAAAAAGTAATACTCAAAGATTTCGTAAACGGAAATCTAACATGCTTTCTAAGATGACAAGAATAGCAATTTTGGGAAATGTTCCCTTTATTACATTTAATTAAACTGCGATTTCTAAGAAAGTCAAAAATATGAGCTCCGGAATATCGAAGTCTATAATGCTATGTTGAGGACGAGATTCCAGCTAGAGATATGAGAGGATTGACACTGACAATGGATGTGGATAGGAAAGGATAGAGGTCCCCCACACTTTTGCATCTCGTAAGAAGTCTCCCTGTAGTAGGTCCTTCACAGAAAAACCAAACGAGTCAAAATCAATAGATACAGAATTATTAGTGACAAATTTTATAACAGAGATTGGGTTCTTGATAATGTTAGAGGCATTTAGGACGTGTTTAAGTGAGTAGTGGGGGTGCACTGGTGGAGTTGGTGTGTGGCCAAACCCTTGAATTGGAATGCGATAACCATTTTCGACCATAATCAATTGAGGAGTATTTAAGTTGCGTAGTTGAGAAAGATTACCAAAATTATGGGTGAGGTGAGACGTGGCGCCCGTATTCATATACCATGCGTCATCGGGCTGCTGAAGATTCAAGAAACTGAAGGCCTGGCCCAAGTTGGTTGGAATTGGGTCGGATGCGGACTGTTGGGCCTGTGAGAAGTGGGCTTGTTGGCTGCCTGGTTGGGCCGCTGGATGAGGCCCCAATATGTTGGGCCGCGGTTGGTGCCACTGCTGCTATTGGGTCGCGGCTGTTGGGGAGGCCAGTTGCCAAAATACCGCCATAGTAGTGGGTCCATCACGCTGCGTTGGGTCTTTGGTCCCGCTTCTTCGTGGGGGCAGCTTCCGGCCTCGATCCCCTCGGCCCTTTTCTTTGTTTCCCCGACCACCCCCGCAGCCTCTGCCACGACCTTATCCGCAATTGTTTTACGATTAGTGGTGGTCGGAGTGTGGTGGCTGACCGGCGGGTGCGGCGGTTGCCGCGGCAGCATCGACTACCAATGCCTTAGGATTCGTCCTATTTTGCTCATTTTGTCTCCTCTAATAACAATTGGGACCAGGCTTTGTTGAAACTTGATAGGGGATCGGATTGTTGGATCATCATTGCAAGGGTGTCGTATTTACCTTTCGGTAAACCATTAATCAATTGCAAAACCATCTTAGTGTCTGAAATTGAATTTCCCACATTAGATAATTTATCGGCAATAAATTTTAACGTTTGCAATAGTCGGCCATATTTGCAAAAATTTCAAGACGTTTGCTGTTGAATTGCTCCTCAAGATACACGACACATGTATGTTTGTTGTCTTGAAAAATCTCCTCCAAACGTGTCCATAACTCATGAGCCGTGGCTCCGGTCTTCATAATAGTATGAAATAAATCCTTGGAGATATTTCCATAGATCCACTGTTGACGAAGGTATCAAGCCGCCTCCACGTCATGTCGTAAACGTCGGATGGGGGGGGATAAGTGGTATCAATGTGGTCAAGCACGTTGTAAGCACATGCATGAATTTGGAAAAGTTCAACCCAAGACACATATTGTCCATCCTCTTGATCAAGAGTCTACGGGATGAAGTTCTTGATATTGGTTACGGCGAAAGCTAGATGAAATGTGTTGGGGTTAGGAGAGGGAGGAGGATGTGTGACGTTTGGGGTTGATGAGGAACAAGCGGGAGAAGCTATGTGGGCCGCGGGTGACACCATGGGGCCTACCGGAAAATAGGTGAAGAAAAAAGGGGGGTTCGGGACGTATATGAGGTGTATATGGGGCAGAATCAGCCGTATACGAGGTGTATATCGTCCTAGGGATGTTGTATATCATTGTATACGGGTAGTATATGATGGCAGGGATGGTATATAAGTTGTATACGGCTTTCGAGTTGTTGTATATCACTGGATACATGTTGTATATCACTGTATACTAGCATTATATGGTGGCATGCAATGTATATCAGCCTTATACAATGTGTATATCGGCTTTTTCCGGTAGGATTTGGCGTCGGAAGAGAAGAAGAAAAAAAGAAGGGGGGGGGGGGGCGAATAGGGTTAGGGTTTTTAGGCTCTTGATACCATGTAAAATAGTGTAAATCTCCTTGAGTGGAGTCCGTTCATTAATACAATATATATAGTGTATACAATTGTAGTCCTAATGGAATAAGGATCTCTACTTTACATAATTACACTAAAATATTATTTACAGAATAATACAAAATACACGATAAATATATATAAATATATTCACTATCACTCTTAACAAATCATATCCTCACATATGTTCTTCAAAGTTAACAAGACATCTCTCACCTTTTAGAAGAAAACAACTAAAGCATTTGGTAGCCCACATGACCCAACCAAGCATGTCAAATTGCAGTGTTATTGGTTTTGCTTATTTACTTTACATAAGGATTTTACCTACTTACATAACAAACAAAGAACCCTTCTTTTCTCCAGTAAAAATAACATTGGTTGATATCTCTTTCATATTGTCATGCACCTTCACATCATTACGACCAAACCATACATATTTTTCACATTCAGTAATTTAAGTAACTGACACTAAAATTTTGTTAAACCTGGAACTGATAAACATAAACATAACTCGATATTTTGGTTGTATCACCAGCAACATCAATTGTCACAACAATTTCTTTTGCTACTGGATATGTTGAGTTTTTTGTTGTGATAATTACTTGATTTTCATGGTGTTGTCGCATCTTTGTGAACAAAGAGTTATCTCCCGTAACATGATGAGAGCACCATGAACCAAGGATCTACTCCCCCTTCTGGTTGTTAATTGTTAGTATAATTGACAATAGCTTGCGCTGAATTTTGTTCAACAACTTCAACACTAAAATTTTCTCCCATTCGAGTTGATCACCTTGTTCACTTGTGCACGCAATATTGGTTTTGGCAATTTTCACTCGACAATCTTTTTTGATGTGCCCAATTCTTCCACATTGTAGCATTGTTTCTTACTTTATGACACCTTTATTACTGTACTTGCTGCTGCTTCTTCTAGTTTTATGTATTCTTCTTGTTTGACTTTCCTTTAGAATATAGAAAGAATATCATATTCAAGATTCTTCGCCATTTATTTAGGTAAAGGTTCTTGATTAGAAAGCATGCTCTATACTTTTTCAACAGATGGTTGTTGCGGCCATTCTTTAACGAAAGTGACAAAAAAACCATACTCTCCAATCCACGAACAAGATAACCTTTATTTCTTAGTGAATTTATTCCCTTAGGCTAAATAAATTACGGATCGAATAGTTAAATAAAAAATTGACAAGAACAAAGTTAAACAAATGTAATTCTTTCCTATACACTTTTATCACCACCCAACCTAAATCCTAGCAAAATAGTTGAACACACTTTATCTCTTTCACTAATAATTTTCGTTATATAACTAAATGCATGAAAAAGTACATTCAAGGGTGGATTAGC
This sequence comes from Anisodus tanguticus, assembly GCA_034509755.1. Classification (NCBI taxonomy): domain Eukaryota; kingdom Viridiplantae; phylum Streptophyta; class Magnoliopsida; order Solanales; family Solanaceae; genus Anisodus; species Anisodus tanguticus. The sequence goes on from CM067558.1 coordinate 31,144,350, forward strand.
CTTATACCTCATTATTTCAGTTCACCGAGGACATGATCCTTCATAGGAGGGTGTGGAGGTCGAGAATTAGGGTAGAAGGTTCGTGGGTAGTCAGGTGTATTTCTCTCCCATTCTCGAAGTATTAGTATTATTCTTGTATATTCGTATTCTTAGATTTCTAGTATTACTACCTATTGTTTCTTTAGCGTCGATTATTGTATTATCTTGTTGTTGTTTCTGCTTGTTGCTACTGCCTTCTTTTTCATCTTTTTTTTAGCTGAGGGTCTATCGGAAACAGTCTCTCTACTTTCTCAAAGTAGGGGTAAAGTATGCGTACACACTAGCTTCTCCAGACCTTACTTGTGAGATCACACTGGATTTGTTGTTGTTGTTGTATTAGCCTCATACCTATGAATTCATGTGAACTCAATTGTTTCTCTCAAACACTTATTTGTATTAAGAAATTCACTAAATATATACAAATATTTGATTGCGAACCCAATTATTATTGTATATTAATTTTTTTATCGCTATAGGAACCCATAAACTTTAAATCCTGAATTCACCTCTGAGTATATTAGTAAAAATTAATATGCATTAGTATAATTTAGTTCATCATGCAGAATTTGTACGAGGATATGAAGATGAGGATTGAGAATGTTGTTGAGAGAGGTGAGGTTCTTGAAGAGTATATTACCGATCCTCAACAACGTGAAGCTTTTAACAAATGGACCAAAGGATTCACTCCCAATGATCATCCCGCTATAATCCAGGTTTTTCTCATTAGCTGATTCTTGTTTCATTTTTCTCTTTTTTTGGTTCACATTTCTTCCCCTGTGTGTTTATCATTCCCCAATCATTTTTGATAATTTGATAAGAAAATGATATGTTTACCCTTCTTTGTGGATTACATGTGCTTACAATCTAAGATAATTTTATGGGAAATGGATTAGATAATACTTGAGGTTTATGAGATGCAAGGACTTACACTTTACTGTGTTTCGTGTTACACAACTTTTCGTTAGCCAATTTTATCCTTCGTTAGTGACTGTGAACAAATATATCTTTGCCATTTATAAAGTTTTCACCCATACCCTATTTTGGATAAAAAAATCTCTAATCAAATTAAATTATCCGATTTTAAAAAATTTACCCAATTCCTCCCATGACCTGCTCCGACCTAGACCCTATTTCATCTTCTTCTCCAAAAAGAATGCTCAAATAAATAAAATACATTTTCCTTCAATTCTCAATCAAATGAGCTCAAATTTATGATGCAACTTCCTAAAATTCAATTAACAAATCCCAACCACCAATTTCTCCAAACAAATATTGAATCAATAAAATCCATTTTCAAATTTTCTTTTTAAGCTTCAAACTCTAACAAAACCCATTTGTATGAAGAAAGGCATACTAAGAAATCACATATGCCAATTATGAAAATACATTACAGGCTAAACAAATATAAAATCTACAAATAATCTTCAACTATACTCAATGAAAAAGAAATAAACCCAATTTTCTGGAAAATGGCAGTGCTCGCACCTCTGCTAGAACACCATGAAGGATGACTCAGCATGCTAACCATAAATAGAGTTCAGAATATAATTCATCTATTTAATTTCTCTTAGACTGTAATGATATTTCAAATATGGATTGAAAAAATTGTAGTTAAACCTCTATGAGCACAGAGAACAAGGCACTTGCAAGAATAACCCTAAGGAGTAGTATGATTTATCAAATCAGAATAGAAAACTCAATCTCTCCTTCTAACAAACCAAATACAGATTATACCAATTTGGACCAAAACTGTGAATTTCAGGGAGTTTGCATCACAAATTTAAGCTCATTTGATTCAGAATTGAAGGAGATTGAATTTTAATTTTTTGAGCATTCTTCTTGGAGAAGAGAATGAAACCGGGTCTGGGTCGGAGGGGGCCAGGGAAGGAATTGGATAAATTTTTTAAAATCAGATAATTTGATTTGAGGATTTTCATCCAAAATAGGTGTATGGGTGTAAACTTTATAAACAATAGAAGTATATTTATTCACAATCACTAACAAAGATTAAAATTGACTAATAAAATAAAATAGAGAGTTATATTTGACCATTTCTTCAAAAAAATAAAATAAGGACAGATTCCACTCTCGCGTTATCTGTCTATAAGTATAATTATGAATTCAAAAAATAAAAAAAGAATTCCTTTCACTAATGTACCAAAAGTCCAAACACCCTTCTCGAAAAAAAGCTGGAAATTTTAAATTTAAACGGAAAAGGGTTAAAATACTCTTAAATTATGCAAAATTAAATAAAAATATCTTCCGTTAATAATTTGGTTAAAAAATATCTCTGTTGTTAATAGTTTGATTAAAAAATGCCCTTATATTGCTTGATTAGGTCAAAAATGTCCTTTTTCTAATAAACATATTATTTCTTTTCGTTGTAAACACATTTTCTTAGTAAAAATATTATTTTTAAAGAATCCTTTCTTGTTTCGTTTCTTTTAAAATCCCTTTAACTAATAAATAAGTGGAAAGTAAACTGTTTTCTTCTTAATCTCGTTTTATCAATTAAAATAGAATAACATCATGTACTTTTTAAACATATAATATAGGTCATAAATATAAGATTATAGCCGGGGGCAGATCTAGTCATGGCCCAGGGTGTTCACCCGAACATCCAGCGCAAAAAATTACAGTGTATATTTAGGATAAATTTTTTGTGTTCATGTACATATATTAACTTTTGAACACCCTGAACAAATGCAAAATGCTAGCTCAAGTGGTACATTATTTTTTCAAACATCCTGAGTGAAAATCCTGAATCCGCCACTAATCGTAGTAACCCAATTATTAGTTTTCACTTAGATAGCGATAAAAATCTTATTTCTAATAAAATAGAAATACTTTTTTCTTAATCCTTTCTAATTTGAAGTAGGATAATTATTTGCTAATATAATCCTTGGTTTTAAAGTTAAAATAAAAAAATGGTCAATAATAACTCCATCGACGGTATTTTAAAATTAAAATAAAAAAGGTAATAATTAGTCCATCAACTATATTTTATGATTTGAAGTAATGTAATAAATTTTCGTGTTTCATGGCATTATAATTGTTGTATCTTAATTTTAAAATCAGGAATTATATTAGCAAATACTTATCCTACTTTAATTCGAAAAAGATTAAGAAATAAAAAATATTTCTAATTTTATTAGGAATGAGAATTTTATCACTATTTAAATGAAAATTAATGATGGGGTTACTATGATTTTTTATATATGACCTATATGATCAGTTAAAAATGTACATGAGGTTATTTTATTTTAATTGATAAAATTATATTACGAAGAAAAAACATTACTTCCGACTTTTTATTAGTTAAAGAGATTTTAAAAGAAACGAAAGAGAAAAAAATATTGGGAGAATTTTTTCTTGATTTCATTCATCATAATGACCTCTTTATATAGAGGCAAAAGTTCTCCTTTCTCTAGTCTAACAAGAAAACCATATTCTAATAAATTACTATAATTACAATTTACCAATTATATTTAGACTAGAATTTTACAAAAAAATCAATAGAGTTAAACTAGGAGACTAGAATAACCGGGGTTGGTCACCACTTGATGTGTCAGTCTCAATACCCACCTCAAGTTGGACCATGGGGGTCTCGAATGCCCAACTTGTCAAGCAGATATTCATGTGGTGATTTGCCCAAAGCCTTTGTAAACACGTCGACCAATTGTTCATTGATTGACACATAACTCAAAATTATACCCGATTGGAATCCTTCCCGGACATAATGACAGTCAACTTCAGTTGTTTAGTCCGTTCGTGAAATACAGGATCTCGTGCAATACACAATGATGTTTGACTATCACAATACATTTTAACCATAGATTTATGTTCGACACCCAAGCTATGTAGGATTCTCTTCAACCATTTCAATTCAAAAAATGTCACTGCCATTGAACGGTATTCCGCCTTTGCTAACGAGCGAGAGACAATGTGCTCTTCTTGATTTTCCATGATACCGGTGAATTTTCGAGGAAGATAAACCATCCGGTGAGCGATCTTCGGGTAAACAGACATCCAGTCTAGTCTGCATCACACCACCCATACAACTAGAGATCATAATCCTTACTTAACACAATTCCTTGTCCAGGGTTCTTTTTAAAGTATCTTACCACCCGGAGGGTGGCTCTCTAGTGCTCTTCCTTCGGTTGGTGCATGAATTGGGACAGAACATGTACACAATAGGACAACTCCAGTCGCGTAAAACTGAGGTATATCAATCTGCCGACCAGACGTCGGTATAGTTCCGAATCTTCCAAATTAACCCCTTTGGCCAACGCCAGATTGTGATTCTGTTCCATGAGAGTTTTAATCGGTTTTGCTCTCAGTAGCCCACACTCAGAGATTATATCCAAGCAATACTTTCGTTAACAAAGGAATAATCCGGTTGGTCCATGCGCAACTTCAACGCCCAGGGGATCCAAATCCTTCATATGAAAACAGGCTCGGAGATAGTCTTTGAACCGTGCAATGTCACCATAGTCATTTTCAGAGATAATCAAATCATCCACATAAACTAAGACGTTAAGTTATATACTTCCTAGGTGCATCGTGAAGAGAGAATAATTAGAGTATGATTGTTTGAACCAATATTTCATCAAGAAACATGACAATTTTGCAAACCAACATCGTGGAGCTTGTTTCAACCCATACAAAGATTTTTGAAGTCGACATACTTGCCCCGGATCAGACACATGGAATCCTGGTGGTAATTTCATATAAACTTCTTCTGTCAGTTCGCCGTGCAAGAAAGCGTTATGAACATCCATCTGATGCAACTCCCGATTTTGAGCAGCAACTACCGCTAAGAAGGTTCGAATGGTCGCTACCTTAACAATCAGAACAAACATTTCATTGTAGTCAATATCTTCCTCCTTCTTATTACCGAAGATGACCAACCGAGATTTATATCTTTCAATTATTTCGTCCGAGTTGTATTTGATCTTGTACGCCCATCTATAATTGAGTGCTTTCTTATCTGACGGTAATGTTTCCAATGTCCATGTACCATTGTCCTCTAATGCTTGAATTTCTTATTGCATGGCTTTTCTCCAACATTCCTTTTTCATAGCTTCTGAGAAGGCTTTTGGTTCAATTCCTATGGTAATTGTTGCAATGAAGCTTTGGTGTTGCGAGAAAAAATTATCACTGGATATATAGTGAGCTAAAGGATAAGGTGCATCTGAGGGTTGCTAAGGATCGGGGAGAACACGTTGATGGACTTTATTTTCGAAATATTTCAGTAACTTAGTCACGTAATCGAACCGAGTCATGCTTCTGACGTTTACCTCGACCCAATTGTTTCTCCGGTGGCTTTTCATTGGCCCAGGTACCTTCAATCTGTACTTTTTCCAAATTTTCATTATTTGGATAACATCTGTTCGATCTAATTCTGACTAATCCATTGGTTTGATATCTGGTGTCCGAATTTCTTATATTCGAGATTTATTCACACTTACATTATCTATCTGTTCTTCTTCAAAAATGTGTTGATTCTTTTCATCCTTTTTTTGTCTGATATCGTTTCTATGTTGTTGACCAAGTTACTTGTTCCTACGACAAAAAGGAGCTTAGTCTCGTAGAAGTACACATCCCTTGAGACTAAATATTCATCGTTTTCTAAGTCATACAGTCTCCAACTTTTCTGTCCGTAGGGATATTCCAAGAAGATACACCTACGATTCCGACTCTCAAACTTGTCTCTTGTTCTTCCCTTTGTGTGTGTATAGCATAGTGACCCTAGCACCGTTAAGTGATCATTAATGAGGCGCCTCCCCGTATAAAATTTTATATGGGGTTTTCCCATTCAAAACCGAAGATGGTGTTCTATTAATCAAGTATCCCGCAGTCAAAACGCATTCTCCCCAGAATTTAATCGGAAGATGGCCCTAAAATCTCAATGCTCGTGCCACATTAAGAATGTGACGATGTTTTCTTTTGACTCTTCCATTCTGTTGAGGTGTCCATGTGCAAGATGTTTGAAACATAATTCCATGTTCGAAGAAGTAAGCCTTCATACACGTGAACTCAGTTCCGTTATCACTTATAACTATCTTCACCTTTTTTCCGAACTGTCTTTCCACAAGAGCGAAGAAATTCTTCAAGGTTTGGGACATTTCTTTCTTATCAACTAAAAGAAAGATCCACATGGCTTGCGAATGATCATCCACAATAGTAAAGAAAATATGAAGCACCACAAGAGGAAGGGGTCATATATGGTCCCCATAAATCGCAATAGATCATCTCAAAAGTATATGAAGCAATATTCTCACCTAAAATAAAAACACTTCTCGTTTGCTTTGCTCATTTACATACGTCACATTCTCTATCCAATCTATCACCATTCTCCGTTAAGCCTAATGAGGTAATAGATTTTGTTACTTGTGTTGAAGGATGACCCAACCGTTTGTGCCAAAGATCGAACCAATCAAATGCAGGCCTTCATGGCTCGTATCAGCGACACATTTCGAAAATAGTAAAGTCCATCTCGACACTCACCCTTCCCAATCAACTTTCTCGTGGTGGAGTCCAGTATAACACACATAATTCTATTAAATGTCACATCACAATCTAAATAATCAACTAGTTGTGACACAGAAATTAAATTGCATATCAAATCCAAAAAATAAAGAACATTCTTCAATCATATCCTGTCATTCAGTCTAATTGTTTCTTCTTTTGTAGCCACCGAGCTACTTCTATCCGGAAACCCAATCGTACACTCAGAAATGTCCCGCTAATTGCTTAATTTCTCCGGATTACCTGTCGCATGATTGGTAGCTCCGGGGTCAATAATCCAGGATGAGTTATCGGTCTTACCATCCATATTGTCATTCGGATTTATGTCTTGTGAATTCAACACGTGAATCACCGTTTTCCGGATCTCCTCACTCAAATTGTGAAGTCCTATCTCGCATGTGTTCATCTGTTCTATCTCTACCTGTGTATCCTTGATAACAACGACGTTAGCCTAGTAGTTTCCTCTTCCGCGACTGGATCCCGGGCCTCCCCTCTGTTGTTGTTGTTGTCCTCATCCTTTTCCTTTGAACTTTTTATCTCCTTTTTAATTTTCCGGCCACCATTACGGATACCAAATAAGTTGAAAACAACCTTCCATAACGTGTTCAGATCTCTTGTAATGTGTGTAGAATGCACCATCATTCCTCTCTTCACCTTGAACATGGTACAAATTTCTTCCTTATACGGCAAAGGACATAGTTTCACTTCGTTCCTATATTTTTCGTGTGAGTCCTTTCACACGCTCTTCCTGCACTAGCTCGAATAGACATTATTTAATGATGGCAACAGTTCTTGGGCCAGTATGTTCGATCTCACCATTTCATATATTACCTCATCCAATCCCATGAGTAAAAGATGTATTTTTTCTTTCTCTCTTTTGGTTTCCAAGATCATCCCCAGATTGCACGTGCACTTTCCGCACTTACAAGTTGAAATATGTTCGTAGTTTGCCAATTCTTCCCATAGCTTGGTTAGTTTTCCATATTAATCCACTATGGTCTTTCCCTTCTGCTTGCACACCGCAAGTTCTGCTTTCAATTGTTGCATCCGAAGTCCGTTGATAACATCGAACCTCTCCTGGATGCTCGTCCATAATCCTTCTGCTTCCTTTTTATGCGAGATCGTTGAATGAAGAGTTGGTTTGATGGTGTTACGAATCCACGATACCAATAGAGAATTTATAGTCCACGAGTATTCTACGTCCGAAGATTCTTCGTCGGACTTAACGAAGCCGAATTGTTTCCTAGCTCTTAGGGCCATCCTCATGGATCGAGAACATTCTTCGTAATTCTCTCCCTTCAACTGGACTTGTGTCACCACAAATACGGGATTATCGTTTGACGTAATGTCATATGTGGAGATTGTTTTTCTTTGAATTTTGGTTTCTTCACCGGCGATTTCTTTGGTTTTATCACCGGTTTCTCCGTCATCAGCAATTATTTAGTGTTTTTGTGTTATTTCAACGTGGGTCTGATACCATATTAAAATTGAGAGAGAATAAAATTTTAGAAAGCAAAAAAATATTGGGGGAATTCTTTTTTGATTTCGTTCATCATAATGACCTCTTTATATAGAGATAAAAGTTCTTATTTTCCTAGTCTAACAAGGAAACTTTATTCTAATAAACTACTATAATTACAATTTACCAAATATACTTAGACTATAATTTTAATAGAGTTAAATTAGGAGAGTAGAATATCCGGGGTCGGTCACCACTTTGATGTGTCGGTCTCAATAGTTTTACAATTTAGTTCATTATTACAAACTTTAACTTAAAGTATAAAAAATTGGTTTGATGAATATTTCAACTGAAATAATGATGTTCTAGTTCTACACTACTTTAAAACCGATTATTATCCATACTCGTAAATGGGGATGGAATCAGGAGCGGAGCCAGCCTTTAATTACGAATTCGACATAGCTTAATGAATTTAGCTAAAACCTTAATTTCAAGTTTTTCTCTCTCCTAAATTTTGGGGATGGTGGGGATTGAGCTATGTATTTATATCGGAAAAAGGTAAAAAACAAATACCTTAAAATTATGCGAAATTAAACAAAAATATCCACAGTCAATATTTTGGTTCAAAAATATCATTGCGGTTAATAGTTTTGTCCAAAAATGTTCATGCTCTTATTGTTATTTAATTGTGTCAAAATGCTCTTTTTCTAATAAACAAATTGTTATTTTTCTTTTCATACACATTCTTTTCTAAGAAAAATATTATTTTTAAAGAACCCTCTAAAATTTCATTCTCTCTCAATTTTAACAAAAACAAACATTAATTTGAAAATAAATTCTAAGTTGAAATCAAAAAATAAAATAAAAATCATGGCCAAACAAGAATTACTAAGATTAAATTGTGTAATTTATGGCAAACATTACATGCTAATTAACATTGATCTTACTATCAAATGAACAAGCTGGAACCAGCAAGGTGGACCTAGTCCTTTATAATTATGAGTGACAAAGACAAAAAAAAAACTGTTTTTGATATTGCTACTCTTTTAAGCAGGTATTATTGGAAAGTGACAAAGATAAAGACATCAAAGGTTACTCAATTCCAAATCTCATTTATGTATCCAGAGAGAAAAGTTCAACGTCACTTCATCATTTCAAGGCTGGGGCACTTAATGCTTTGGTAAGATACAAAACCCATTTTTGTAGCATTGTGATAATTGATACTCGCTTAATATATTTGTTAAAGAAAATGGAAAAAGGCCTAAATACCTTGAACTATTAGAATGGGTAAAAAAAATGATCTCCATCCATGTTTGAGCTCCTAAATGTTCTTACGTCAATCTATTGGATCTACTTTATCTTTATTTTTAACGGTCACGTTAAAATAAAATAATAAAATATTTTTTTAATTATGTGGCCAGATTTGATTGGCCCAAATTTAAATCCTTTCCAAATAAAAAAAAAATCATCCATGACTCGTATTTTGATCCGGCCCGTGTGAGAAAATCTCTACCACCACCATGTCATCTTCTAATTAACTTGAAGCTTCAAGCTTCATTAATGACTTCCATGGAGTTTTCTGCTTCTTTCTTCAGGTTCTAAACCCTAATTCGATGGCTATTCATACTACCAACTTTAAAAATAGTATCACTCAATTTTTATAACATCTAAATTTATAGATTTAGAAATATAAAGCAAGCTTCAAAAAACTCCTTTAATGGCGGTTTTAGTTCACTTCCTTAATGGATTTTTTTCCAAGTATACTCAATCACATTTGAGCTTAAGAACTAAATTCCAACATACAAATTCAAATCGCCAACAAATCTCGAAATTAAACTTTTAAATTGAGGTCAATGTTCATCAATGAATGTTCAAGTTTTATGGAGGTTTCATGAGATTAAACAAGTATTTTTTTTATAGTATTCAACTAAACTTCAACACAAATATACTCAATAAAAACTTAGGATCCGATTTTTTCCATTTAAACACTTAATGCGGATTAATTTTTTCTTATTTTGATTTGTAATGAAATGGGTTAGTAGAGGGTATTTGGTTTGTTAGGAATTTATTTGGGTGAGTCAGAGTTTAGTTGGTGTATCTTAGGCCCTTTTCCCTTTTCCCTTTTCCGTAAAGAAAATATCATTATTCGTTGCCCCATTTGATGTCTTAAATCTCCTGTTCTGATTTATTATGTGATGATGTGCATGGAATTTAAAAAATAACGATAGATTTTAAAGCCACTACAATAAAATATAGAATTGACAATAAAATTTTAGCAACAATAAATATATTGTTGCAAAAAATGTAAATGACAACAAAAATTTAACATATTGTTGTTAAAAAACATAAATGGCAACAAATTTAATATGTTGTTGTTGAGAAAATATTTTGCATCGGAGGTTATTACAACGGCATGCAACAATTTTTGTTGTTAGGAAAAATACTTTTGGTAACAATATCCAACATATGACAACAAAAATGTTGTTGACACATGCCTTTCTTCTTATAGTGAACTTATGGTGTAAAATAAGTCATAAATATTTGTGCTTATAAATTATCCATTAAGGATAACATAGATTTTTATAATTAAATTATTACTAAATATAAAAATATATCATTTCTCTTTGAAACATATTCAAAAGGAAAGAGACACATAAATTGGGACTAAGGGAGTAGTTTCATTAGATTTTCCAGTAGCATTCCTATAAAATTTTCGGGCAATTCGCACGATTGCCCCTATTTTAGTGCGGTCTTTAATTTTTGCCCCTCAAATTAGTAGTCTTTAATTTTTGTCGTTCGCCTAAAAAAATAATCAAAAATATCCTTGGGGTTGTGGGTTCGAATCTCAGCAGAGTAAAAAAGAAACAAAAATTCGCAAGGCAAGATTTCATTAGAAAATATGTTTATTCGGTCAAAGTTGTATAGAAATTATGCTCCCTATGTAATTATACCTCCGAAAATACCTCTGAGGTTGTGGGTTCGAATCCCAGCAGAGTCAAAAAGAAAAAAAATATCTATTCGACCAAAGTTGTATAGAGATTATGCCTTAAGGGGCATAGTTTCTATGTAACTATGCCTAAAGGCAAAGTTTCGTTGAAAAATTAAGATTATGCCTTGTACGACTAGTTATAGAAATTATGCCCCAAGGGGCATAGTCTCTATATAACTTTGGCCGAATAGGCATAATTTCTATGAAAATTTTACCTAGCGATTTTTTTTTGATTCTGTTTGGGATTCGAACCCAGAATTCCTGATTTAGTAGACCCGTGAACAAAGAATACTTGCACATAAATTTCCATTAAATGAGAAATAGCGAAGTAGAGACAAAAATTTAATATATAATATGGAGTATTACATAACATGAATATTAGTTCCCAAATATGTTATTATAGAAAATGACTGTTATCAAGAAGTCTTGACTATACTAACTTAATTTCGTTTTTATTCAATCATGCAGCTCAGAGTCTCAGAAGCGATGACAAATTCACCATTATTATTGACCCTTGATTGTGACATGTACTCAAATGATCCCCAAACGCCTCACCGCGTCCTTTGTTACTTTTGTGATCCTTCAATTAGGTGTAAATTAGCATACGTTCAGTTCCCTCAACGCTATCACGGGCTAAACGAGGACGATATATATGGGGGTGATAATGTACGTACATTCCGAATTTCACCTGCGGGCTTGGATGGCCTTGGTGGCCCGGATAACTGTGGAACGGGCTGTTTTTTCAACCGTCAGGCTCTTTTTGGTAGCCCATCATCAGTTACTTCAGTAGGACACTCTGAAGATAGCCATATTCGCGATATGGCTATCTCCTCTGTGTCAATCGTAGAGCTGGCTTGTCATGTTGCTAGCTGCAATTACGAGTACAACACCGATTGGGGTACCAAGGTATGAGGTTAACCATTCTAAATGATAATAAAATTCAATGAATATGCTCTCTAACTTGCATTTTAAAATTTACTTTATGATATCTGTCATTGAAGAGGATGCATGTGTGCCACTTTTCAGTTTAGAGGGTAGTGTGTATAATATTCGATAAAATCAGATTCGAGGTCATCCAGTGTTTATAGTTTTGTTTGAGTTAATTCCTTATATGGTCACTCAACTGACAACATATTAAGAGCTAGTTTAATTCGAAAGTCAAACTTAAGGGACTTTTGTGGACCTTTTCTCTCACTTTGAGAAGGACTTTCAAGCAATTGTTACTTTGTCAAATGAATGTATAAACTTGAGTGACTTTATTGAGACAAAAAAATGATAATATTATTAAGTTGAGTGACCATATAAGAAATGGGTTGGAAGTATAGTGATCCTAGATATGTTTGTTGGAGTGTGAACTAGACTTGAGATTAAGTCAGAAGGTTTAGTTAATGAACCATGATGAATACTCCAGTACAAATTTTCTTTTCTTTCGTTAGCAATGACAATCACATATTCGAATTTTCAGACGGGGATCAGGTATGGAACACTTGTAGAAGACATATACACAGGTTATATGATGCACTGTGAAGGCTGGGATTCAATATTTTGCAATACTGAAAGGCCTGCATTTTTAGGTGAAGTACCAATAAATCTAAATGATGTACTAAGCCAGGTTAAAAGATGGTCTTTTGGACACCTTGAGGTGTTATTCTGTAAATACAGTCCATTGACATTTGGAACCAAAGCTTTGGGAATTTTAAGGGCTAATTGCTACATACACTATGTTTTGTGGCCAATTTGGTGCATACCGGTCACTCTGTATGCCTGTGTTCCACAACTAAGTCTCCTCAACAATATCTCCATCTTTCCCAAGGTACAAAATCTGAATCCTAGTAGCCTGTTTGGCCATGCTTTCGGAATTTGCTTATTTGAAAAAAAGTATTTTTTTTATCAAAACTGTTTTTCGAAAAATACTTTTGAAGAGTAGCAACTCATGTTTGACTAATCAATTGAAAAACACTTTCGTCAATACTCATTTTATTCAATTAGTGTAGAAATATAGGACAATTGAGTTTATAACTCCTTCTGGAACTTGTGACAGGTTTTTGATCCATGGTTCTTCTTGTATGTCTTCCTGTTCTTTGGAGCCTATGTACATGATTTTGTACAGTTTATATTGTTCAAAGGTACTATAAAAAGGTATTGGAACGATCAAAGAATGTGGTACGTGAAGGCATTGTCACCTTTTCTCTTCTCCTCAATTGAGTGCCTAACAAAGAAATTAGGCATCACGACAAAAGGATTCAACGTAACGAGCAAAATAGCAGGGCAGGATGAAAGAAAAATGTACGACCAAAGTGTCTTCACGTTTGAAATTCCTTCACCTATGTTCGTGCCATTAGCAATGGTATCGATCATCAATATGATAGCATTTCTCAGAGGAATCATAGCAATAATCCTTAGGATGGAAAGTTTAGATGAGTTCTTCATTCAACTTTTCGTTGCCGGATTTGCAGTTTTGAATTGCTTGCCAATTTATGAGGCAATGTTTTTGAGATCTGATCATGGTAGGATGCCGAAGAGGATAGTCATTTCTTCCGCTGTTCTTGCTGGGGTGCTCTGCGTTGCGTTTTCTTTAGTCGTAAACTGAAATTCCTTTGGCATCCTTTAGTTGTAAAAATAATGTCAACAAATTTAGTTTTTCTGTAGCCATGTTGGTGGGGATTTAGGCAATACCCTCACTCGTAGATAATCAAGGTATTAGTGTTGGTGCTCTATTGTACTTTATAAAGCAGTACGGGAAGTAAGTAACTATTACAAGTATTCGAAAGGATAAATAAATATTCAATATTCAGAAATTGAATCTTGTTGAACAAATAGGCCAATCTTCAAAATTGCCGCAAGCTTGTTATGTCTTGAATCTTGATAACCTGAAATCAAGAAACAACTAAATCTGGATGGTTACAACGTTGTGTGTTGAGTCGAGTGATTGCCCTCTGTCCTTAAGACAAGATTGCCCCGTATATATGCTTTTACGTTAGTGGACAATAGTCTCCCAAGATAAAACAACACTTTAATCTCAACGCTACAAAGCCAATAGGTTGAGCCTGCCGAAAAAAACAAATATGAATCGACTTGCTGAAGATATGAAAAAGGAAGGAAGAGTTTCTATTTACTCTTCTCTTTTGTCTCTGTGTATATAGTGTGTCTCTGTTGTGTATATGAGGGTGTTAACTCACTGTTTTTCGTCACAGTTTTGCTCACTTTTTTGAGCTGTGTTCTGTGCTATTTTCTGGCTGCTTTGCTCACTGTTTTGTGTTGAATTTCAGTCACGTATGTACTGTTTTTCTGTGTCACGAATTGAGCCAAATGAGGCTCAATATATAGTATGGAGGAGGGGCTGTACAACTGCCCAAAACATGGCTGTTAATGGCCATTAAGAGGGCATTAAACAGCCAAGTAATGGCTGATTATGGCCATTGAAGGAGGCTGCTCACTGCCCAAGTAATGGGCTGTTAATGGAGGAGTTAATTAGCCAAGTAATGGCTGGTTAATGCTCCAAAACACAGTCCAACGGTAGGCAGAAAGTTTTCTGCCTTCTGTCACCCCAAAACCAACTTTTCATAAACTCTGGGGACCAAACTGTACATAAGAAACCTCAGGGATCAAACTGTACATCTGTCAAAGTCCTCTGGTCCAAAAAGATAATATCATAAAGTCCCCACAGCCCACGACCCGAGCGGGCGGTGGCGGCGCGCGTGTGGGCTTAGCCTTGAACCCAAGCACATCTAAGTCCTCCCTCCTTTAAACACATGGGATACCCCTTGGGGTTCCAAACCCTTTAGCATTTTAGAGACTTATATAGAGAGCAATTCTTCCTTTTCTCACCGATGTGGTAGATTTGTCCCACACCACATTTTCATGCCTCAAACACCTTACTTCGTGGATCAATATCTCTTTCATTTCTCAACGAAATTTGACGATTTTGAGCCCTACGGTCATCTACTCACTTCGTAGATCATACATGTGCGAAGAGACAAAGTCTCCAACATGCGGAACACTAGTATTTAATTCATCAAAGATGGGTGGACGCATCTCCCCGCTAAAGGCAAATTTCCAACAATTAGTACAGGGAGGACATAAACGTTAGCCTCCAAGATATGATGAAGAATGATAGGACTCATTCTTGTGTACACCTGAACAAAAAGAAGCTGTCTAACTTGGGAGGATACCTCCATTACATTTTGTATACATTGAGCTTCACAAAAAGATGCTATAAACAATGCTTTAAAAACTTTACAAACGTCATCACTATCTAAGGTTAACATCATTAATTATAAAATAGTTCTTCCTTGGTCTTAGTCTGAAATTTGAAATGCATGCCGTGACTAAGGAAAATCACTTTGGGAAAAGTATTTGATAGGACAATCATGTACTTACACACTTGTTGAATTATATACTTGCAAGACATGTGAGTTTTTCAAATTTGGAAACACACCTATTCTTTCATATCTCCCCACAAATGACTAATGGAATGCATTGCAAAAAAGCAACATAAACTCCATTATTTGTTTTTACCAATTGCTGACACATTAGGGCATGCCTGATATCACCCAGACTAACTATAATACCACAACAACTACCAAAATATATTTTTGAGTGGCCTATGTGAATATATATAAGCCAAGAGCAAGTATTCCGTAAAGTCGAATTCGATATTGCAAGTGCAAGTCGACTTTCCTGATATGAAAGTAAAAGTGGAGTGAAACGTCTAGCAATCTGACTACTATAAAACAAATGTTTGACAATCTCCACATTATGATTGGGACAACATGAGCACTTGAATGGTAACCCATTCTGCCAAATTTCTAGATCATCTCATAAGTAGGGATCCTAGACTGAATTATTCTTAACATGATAAAAGAAATTCTAAATTCAATTATGCCACATCATTGAGGTAGTTAGAGACATGTTCCTTTGTTTTCTCAGATTATACCAGGCTGATTTGCAACTAAAAACTTCAACAGAATCAACTGTCCAGACATGCCAGTCATCTATGTTCAGGATGGTGTTGAAGATATTATCCGGTAGGAAATTCTAAGCTTACTAATATTCCATCTTCCCTCCTCAATAAAGTTCATGGACCTTAGGATGCTTAGAGTGTAACAGCTAATCAGATGTTTTGAGTTTAGGACCTCATTCTCTTATTTGAAACATTTCGTAGGATTATTTGGTAATTTATGACTTGCATATATGAATGACCCGGATCTTGAGAGGGTCGAGAGTATTTTGAAATTATTGAACTTGAACTAGAAACCTAAAGTTAAGAGAGTTGACCATAGTCAACAATTGAGTTAAAAAGCTTAGATTCATAATTTTTAGAGGTTTCATAGGTTCGTATGATGAATTTGGACTTATGACTATGAGCCTGTTTGGATTGACTTATTTTGAGCCCGATGGCGGAGTTTGGGTGTGGGACAAATCCGATAAATGGTGGATAAGATACGGGGAGACCTCGTCATCTAAAAAATTATACGAACTAGGCATAAGATTACTCACTTTAGAAAACGAAAATTGGGTTTCATCAAAAATAACATGGCGACTAATGATGATCTTATTAGAGGATAAATCAAAATATTTGTAACCACGATGATTAGATGGATAACCCCAAAACACATAAGCGGTAGACCGGGCTTGAAGTTTGTTAATAGTAGTTGACGGGAAAAGCAGATAGCATAAACACCCAAAGACCCTAAGATGGGAATACGAATGATCTTTATTATAGAGGACTTTAAGAGGAAACGCATATGCCAACCCTTTGGTAGGAAGAATGTTAAGAAGATAAGTAGTCATTTGTAGAGCATGATGCCAAAATGAAGGGGGTACGGAAGCATGGACCAATAAAGTTCGGATAATATTATTAATGATACGAATTTTTCACTCGGCTTTCCCATTTTGTGAGGAAGTATGAGGACAAGAGAAACGAAAAACTATGCCATTAGTATCACAAAAATTCCGAAACAACCCATTATCATATTCTTTGTCATTATCACATTGAATATTTTTTATTTCCCGTTCGAATTGTGTGCGGACGAATGCTCTAAATTTTAAAAATGTGAAAAAAAACTTGTGATTTTTTCGCTAACGGAAAGGTCCATAAAAAATTAGAATAATCATCCAAAAATAGAACATAATAACGATGGCCCACATAACTTAAAACGAGAGATGTCCATAAATCGCTATGAAGAATATCAAATGGCATTAAAGTACGAGAAATAGAGGCTACAAACGGTAATCTAACATGTTTTCCTAAAGGACATGAATGACAAATTGGAGTACTACGTGTACCTTACAAGAGATAAAATAGTTTTTTATGCAAAGAAGAAATAACTGATGACTCAGGGTGACCCAAACGTGCATGGCACAAGGAAGGAGCTACAACTACAAAAGTAGACGGCAAGGTTGGACTCGAGAGACTGGATGCGGGTGTGATAGGATAAGGATCTCTCCTACTATTACATCTCATGAGAGGTATCCCCGTCTTGAAAACCTTCACAGAAAATCCAAAATGATCAAAATTAACAAAAAATTTACAGAAACAATTATCATTGGTGAATTTAGGTCAGACACCAAATTTTAAATTAAGTTAGGGGCATGAAAAACATTTTTCAAGACAAGAGGTGGATAGGGAGGAGACAAAGTAGTATGACCGTAACCACGAATTGAAATTGAGTCGCCATTACTAACAAGTACGCCACAATTTTTGCTCAAATTAGAATAAGATGAGAGAGTACCTTGGTCTGACGTCATGTGAGAAGTGGCGCCGGTGTCCATATACCAAATCGGGTCTGGGGGATTTAATCCAAGCGTAAGCATCACATCTATAATATCTATCAGAGTCAGTGTGGGGCTGACTACATGGAATGCTTGCGGAGGCTGAGGCCCAAGCACACCAGCCTGCTACCCCGACCCAGAAAATGACCTGCCACCCGAAGCTTAACCCGAGAAATTGGGCCTGGCCTGTTGTGGAAACTGGGCCTAGTTTCTCGGGAAATGGCTCGATGGAAAATACCCACTGTTGGGCCAAGGCCCCCACTATAGAGCCCAATGGGGCTGCTGCCCATTGCCCAGAGAGCCACCGCCACCACCACCACTGTTTCGGTTGCCACCATTGTTGTCGCCGCGATTCTTGCCATTATTTTTATGATTTTGACCCTTCTTGCCACCACCGTTGTTGCGGTTTTGGCCCGAATTGTCAACAAATCCATGAGAATTATCGGACTAAGTCATCATAGCCACGGAACTGGCGTCGGTAGCTGCCTTTTTTGCCAAGCCGGCTTCTTCTAAGGTGAGCATCGAGAGGGCTTGATAAAAGAGAGGAAGCGAATTGCTTTGACGAAGGAGAGGCCCAACGCCATTATAGGCCTCAGAAAGGCCGGCAATCATTTGTAGAACAAGACGATTATTGGGTCACAGGCGATCCAACGTTACGAAGTTGGTCTGGCAACTCCTTGAGCCGTTTACAATACGCAGAAACGTTCGGAAAATCTTCTATGCGGACTTGGGAGAATTCTTGCTCAAGGGTGACGATTCGGGAACGTTGGTTATCTTGGAATATATCACGCAATCTATTCCAGGTAGTTATAGTCGTAGTATCCGGCTCAATGATCGTCTGTAAAAGGTCGGTAGAAATAGTGGAATAAATCCACTGAAGGACGGTAGCATCAAGAGTAATCCATAACGGAGGGTCCTCCGCGGAAATATGGGTAGCGGGAGGAATTATGTGATGGAGGACTTAATGGGAGATTGTGTGAATTTTGAGCAACTCTGCTCACGTCGGATATTGGACGTTTTTCATCTCAAGAACAATAGGGATGTAGTTCTTGATGTTGGAAACGATAAGGGCAGGATGAAACACGTTCTTAGACTTAACGAAAGAACAATTGGTGAAGTAGGGATTTGGGAAGAGAAGACGGTTACGGAAAACCGAGAAGAAGATTGGAAACCGAGGAGGTTGCGGAAGAAATTAGGAGGTATGAAAAACCTAGACTTCTAATACCATGAAAGAAATAATCCCCTTCCTTATTTTCATTAATGAATGAGTGTATACAATTTAAAATTTCCATAACATGAAAAATCCTATTCCTATTCTACTCTCAAAATCCTATTCTATTTGTACAAGAATACTATAATTATGGTAAGTGTATAATGCCTAATTAAATACAACTAACCTATTACAAAAGACATAGGTATACACGGCTGGTATACCGTGTATATCAAGTTCCTACTTGGCGATTCCGTGATACACGGTATACACAGGGGTGTATATACCGTGTATATCACGAATATACCGTGTATATTTATCAAGAACTTTCTCAATGTACTTTAAATAACTTGAAAGCCTATGAAAGATTAAGAGACAAGGTTTTTCTATGAACCATTAGCTTGAATATTTGCTTGAAGCTGTCTCAAACTTTAACGTTTGATGCCTTAAATTTGCTGTGGTTGGTAAGAACAGTAAATAAATGAACCGATATAGGTATTCAAACCATCTAAGTAAAATCAAAAAAAATTATTGTATGCCGTTGCAATAACTTCTGATACGAAAAGTTTTCACAACAATAATATATTTATTATTGCTAAATTTTTGTTTTCAATCTACACTTTCTTGTAGTGAATGTTTTTCTGATTATAGACTGCTATTCTACTATTCTTTCAATAATATTTACAACTGGAGTAATAAAGGACCAAATTCTCACTTCAGCTGATTTCTTTCTTGTATTTTATGGTTTCCGGCTTCTGCTCTTCGTTTTTGACATGTGCTGCTCAATCAAATGCGTTGTCTTTCCAATCAAAAATCAACCCGTATAAGTATTTTATGAGGAAATTAGAGGTTTTCATATATTATTCTTAGCAAGATATTTTAATATATGAATATATTATATGTTTGCATGTATTAACATCAAAATGTAACTCATTATATTTAACCTACGTAACTAAATTCAGTTATCCAATTTTTCAGGTTCAGACAATATCTAAGCATTTATCGTCCAACAAAGAAGTAATATAATTAGGATAAGTGTTCATTAGTTTCAGCTTGTACTTTTCCACTTAAAATGTTATGTTACTCGTTACGTTGCAATTAATATAATTTATACCGTATATATTACTTGTATGGATCACACGTGCACGCATGTGTAAAAAAACTAGTAACTAGAAAGCAAATATTCAAATTTTATACATTAAGATATCTACGTTCAATGACTAAATTAATTAATTGCTACAGAATTGCTTGGCTCTATAATGAGTACATGTGGTATTCTTTTCTTTTCTCCCTATAAAAGATGAACTCCGTATCGCCTTACAAAAGAACTGTCCCACTTCGAATAGTTCTAAGGTAAATTAATTTATTTTCTCTTATTTTGAAGCAATCGTTAGTAGAAAGGATATATTTTAATTATTTGATTAGTTAGAAAATATTTTTTAGCTAAAAACATAACAAAGGATAAAATTGACCTATATCAATTAGTTCAGGACTACTAGCTTTTGGCCCTTTTCCCTAAACTTATATGATAGGTCTCTTTGTATAATAATATTACACTCCATGTACAGGTCGAACCCACCTTTATTTTTTGCCAGTCCTACGAGTGCACCATCCTGCTTCATGTATTGGAGGCTATGGTCTATATCCTCCTCCATACCTTATTCTTTTGTGTGTATACTGGTTAGGATCATCCTCAACCCTCCACCATCATGGTAGTGTTAAAAAAAAAGTTGATATTCAATTATGGGCATGGGATATCAGAGGTGGATTCAAAATTTGAGTTTATAGGTTTTTAGTGATCTCAAATAAAAAAAGAAGAAGAGGAAATCGAACTCTCATCAAGCAGGACGAGCAAAGCTTAAGCGAGTACCTTTTCTGTTGCTGGATCATAGCTTGCTTTGTTGTAGGGTTTTCAACACATATTTCTTATATAATACTTTTTTCGTTTTAAAATGTTTGTGTTACTTTTCTTTTTGGTCTGTTTAAAAAAAAATGTTTTTTTCCTTTTATTCGCAATTCTTTAACTCCAACTTTTTACTTAACATATTTAAAACCACAAGATTAAAAGACATTTTGGTACATTCCACATTTTTAATTTAACATCACAAGATTCAAAAGTTTCTCTATTTTCTTAAACTTTGTGCTAAATCAAAACCAGACAAACATTTTAAAACAAAGCGAGTATTATTTAATAGACTCTTCGTCTAAATACAAAATCAGCCTAAAAGTTACTAGATTCCCGAGAACCCATGCCCAATACACTATATCTGCCCCTGTGGGGGTACAGTCAGATTATTCAAGTAAATAGGAAGTGAAATTGATAACTGGGACTGACCTGAGAGGACAACCAAGTCAAGAATGTTCAATTCCTTAGACTGAAAGAACTCAAGCAAATCAGTGATTTTCTCATGAGCCATTGGAACCAAATCTGCTTCTTTGGCATAGCAAACTCGGCCATCTTTCCTGCCATAAGGCACCATCCAGAATGGACCTCCTACTGCTATTGAGGCATCTCTCGCAGCTGCTGTTAGAATATCAGCACACGACAGTGTCTTTGGGCACTTCTTCTCCACTTATCTTTTGATGTCATCAATCACTTCATAACCCCTTAATGACTTGCTTGCCTTGGCTCTCCTCTCACGTCCTTTATGGTCTAATAATATCTATTAGTGAATATTAGAAAATATTCTCCATATATTTGTAATTATTACTGTTGTATAATTATGGTAAATATGGGATCATTATTGTATTAGGATTCCACATTGTACACACTATATATATATATATATGTATTAATGAAAAAGACGCTCCAAGAAAGATTAATACAATCTTACATGGTATTGAGAGCCAAACCCTAAAACCCTTATTTTTTCTTCCTCTCCAAGCCGCCGCCGGTCACCCCGTGATTTCGGCCAACGACGACTTCCCCTATCCAATTATTTTTCTGTGTCCAACTTTGTGGCTACCATGTCTACTCCCACTTCTCCTAAAGCTTCCGCCTCCTCCACAATCGTCATAGAAAACGCTCCCGCTCCCTCCTCCACATCTTCTTTCCATCCGGCGTTCACCGTTACAAATATCAAGAATTTCATTCCCATCATTCTTGATCAAGAAGATGGTTAATACTCCTCGTGGGTCGAACTCTTTCGCATTCACTCTTGCGCGTATAACGTGCTTGACCATATTGATAACTCTTTTCCCCGCCATATTGATGTTGAAGACTCCACTTGGCGTCGTCTCGACGCTATAGTTAAACAATGGATTTACGGCACCATCTCGAAAGACTTGCTTCATACGATTATGAAAACATGTGCCTCGTCTCATGGGTTATGGATACGATTGGAAGAAATATTTCAGGATAACAAGCATACACGTGCCATGTATTGGAGGAACAGTTCAACAATACACGTCTCGAGAACTTTGCCAATATGTCCGAATATTGCAAACAATTGAAACTTGTTGCGAACCAACTATCTAATGTGGGGACACTAATTTCCGAAACAAAAACGGTCCTCCAACTTATTTCTGGCTTACCGAAGGGCGAATATGATACCCACACAACCACGATTCAATAAGTTGATCCACTATCGAGCTTCAATCGAGCACGTTCTCAATTACTTTTGGAAGAAATCTGACGTGCCAAACAAGACGAACACTCTAAAAAAGCATTAGTGGTTGAAAATCCGGTGGAAAACGTTGCCTCCACCGCCCAACCACCATTGTCGGACCACCACCACCAGCGGGGCAGCTGCGGCAGTGGTAAAGGCGGTAGAGGCCGCAGAAATATGGGCGACAAAAAAGCAAAGGACGTGAAGGTCGCACAGGGCAGCAACATCAGGTCAATGTTTACCCTCGTGGGCTGGCCCAGGGCAGTGGCTCAACCCCAGTCCCTGGGCCACGACTCCCTTCAATGTGCAGCATCCCGTGGCCCAAGTTTCTTCTGCTTGGCACCTCAGAATTCTGGGCCATTCCCCAGGCCCACGACTGTCACCCGTCCTAGCCTAGATGACAACGACCCAATCCTAATAGCCCGCATATGGCCTGGCCCACACTGATTTGGGCCTTAGTCTTCAGCTCTTTAAATATGTAGCAGCCCGATGAAAATTGGTACATGGATACAGGAGCCACCTCTCATCTCACCCGATCCTTAGGTAATCTCTCTCAACTATTTCATTTAAAGTATCCTCAATTTATTACAATTGATAATGGTTATCGCATTCCGATTCAGGGTTATGATACCACCTACACCCAACCACCTCACCCACCCTTCTCCCTAAATAACGTCCTCTATACTCCCAACATCATTAAAAAATTAATTTATGTTAGGAAATTCACTCGTAACAATTGTGTGTTAGTTTGACCCTTTGGTTTTTCTGTGAAGGATCTGCTTACAGGACACCCCTTACAAGATGCAATATTAAGGGGGACCTTTATCCCTTCTCATCCACTTCTGCTGCCAGATCCCGCTCACACACCTCTCTTGCTGCTATCTCTCCGTCAACTTGGCATAATAGACTTGGACACTCATGAGCTCCTATTTTTAATTTTCTTAAAAGCAATAATTTTATTCGATGTAATAATGGGAAACTTGCCCGACATTATTTTTCTTGCCCTTTAGGCAAACATGTTCGCCTCCCTTTTAAGTCATCTTTAAGTGTTACGTTTTCTCATTTTGATATTGTTCACGCTAATTCATGGACATCTCAATTACTAGCTCACTGGGTCATAAATATTATCTAGTCTTATTAGATGATTTCTCTCATTTTATTTTGATTTACCCACTAAAATTCAAGTCGGAAGTTTTTGCCAAGTTTTTTGAATTTCGTATTTTTATCAAAACACAATTTGAAAAAGCCGTCAAATCTTTCTAGTGTGATAATGGTCATCAATTTAATAATTCTACGTTTCACAAATTTTCAAAAATAATGGCATGGTCTTTCGTGTTTCGTGTCCCCACACCTCCCCTCAGAATGGTAAAGCAGAAAGAATCATCCGCACCATAAATAACATGGCCCATACTCTCTTTTTTCATGCCTCTCTCCCTCACTCCTTTTGGGTCTATGCAGTCAAAATGATAGAATACATATTTAATATCTTACCTACCAGTACTCTTCATAACATGACCCCAACTGAAATTCTATACTGTCGGATCCCCTCCTATGATCACCTTTGGATCTTCGGTTGCCTTTGCTACCCAAATTATTAGTGTTGTATAATTATGGTAAATATAATATTAGGATTCCACATTGTGCACACTACATATATTTTTATTAATGAGAAAGACTCCCCAAGGGAGATTAATACAATCTTACAGTATCGAAGCATCACATCCCTACAATATTTCACACGTATAGATTCAATAGAAATAAATTAAATGTGAACTCCATTAACAATAATTTTATGTGGGCTTTAAAAAAATCATTTATTTTGGAGAAAAGAAAAGTGCTAGAAATTCACTTATTTTGGACCGGAGGAAGTAATATAAGAGCACATATGCAAGTCAAACTAACATTTTAAATGGTGTACATGTCAAGTAAATGAAAGAAATAATCCCTTGATTATTTTCATTAATGAATGAGTATTACAATTTCCATAATATGAAAAATCATATTCCTATTCTACTCCCAAAATCCTATTCTATCTGTACAAGAATTCTACAATTATGGTAAATGTACAATGCTAATTAAATACAAATACATGTTACCAAATATAGCTCCAAATTGTGATGTACTTGGCATGTATATCACAGACTTTTTTGTCCAAACTGTCTTATGTTTCCGTGATATACACGGTACACACAATGCATTGTATATGTTGTGTATATCATGTATATCATGATATACTTTCACACCCTCGCAGTCATAGCGGACGATCGTCGTAAGCTAAGATTGTCCCTAAAATCTTCAAACAAAATCGAGGAAAAAACATTAGTAAAGATGTCTGCAATTTGGTACCCAGAAGGAACATGTAAGACGCGTAGTTGTGCATGAGCTACCTTTTATCGAATGAAGTGGATATCCATCTCGATATGTTTAGTGCGCTGATGTTGAACATGATTACCAGAAAGATAGATGACACTAATATTATCACAATAAACCAAGGTAGCTTTCTGAATGAGACAATGAAACTCTAAGAGAAGATTACGTAACCAACATGATTCATAGACCACATTGGCTACCCCTCGATACTCGGCCTCTGCACTGGAGCGTGATAATGCAGACTAGCACTTTGCAGACCATGAGACCAAGTTATCACCAAGAAACATACAGTAACCAGACGTGGAGCCTCTGGTATCCGGATAGCCACCCCAATCAGCATCTGTTTATGAGACAAGTGTAGAGGCCGATGATGGATATAGATGCAAGCCATAGTCAAGGGTTCCCTGGATGTATCGGATAATGCGTTTGAGCGCATTCATGTGCTCAACCCGAGAATCATGCATAAACAGACACACTTGCTATACGACATACATAATATCCTGTCTCATGAAAGTAAGTTACTGAAGAGCTCCGGCAAGACTGCGATAGTGGGTGGGATCCTCGTAAGGTGAGCCAGCTGCATCACCCAGCTTGGGTTTAGTATCAATTGGAGTGGAAGTCGACTTACAAGAAGACATACCGGCCCGCTCAATTATCTCAGCGGCATACTTCCATTGTGATAAGAATAACCCACCTGCATGATGAGTGACAACAATCCTCAAGAAATAACTTAAGGCCCCCAAGTCTTTCATAGCAAACTCAGAACTGAGTAGTGTTATGATAGACCGGTTTAAATCATCATAAGAGGCGGTCAAGAAAATATCATCCACATATAAGAGAATATAAGCTAGGAAAGTACCATGACGATATATGAACAGAGAATTATCAAACCTGCAGTGAGAAAACCCAATAGTAGATACATAGTCTGCAAATCGCTCATACTAAGCCCGTGGGGCCTACTTGAGCCCATACAAGGACTTCTTCAACAAACAAACATGATTAGGATATTTGGGGTCTCGAAAACCCAAGGGCTGATGCATGTAGACTATCTCCTTAATATCACCATGTAATAAAGCATTCTTGACATCCAGCTAAGGCTAGCCAGTGGGTCGGGTCTGCCCGATCCCGCCCCGACACCACCCCGGTCTCGCCCCGACCCCGACTTTTTTTTAAAAAGGTATCGGGACTCGAACTGGGATGGGACATGGTCCCGATCCCGACCCGGTCCCGATCCCACCCCGGTCCCGCCCGAAACCCCCTTTTGCACAAATAACTGTTGCACCAACGGTCATTTTACATTTTGGCCATTGTGCAACGACCATTTTTGGCCTCCCCCAACCCCCTACCCCCTTAATATTTATTTTTAACCCATAAGTTATTATATTTACACTTTAACCCAATTTCTCAACTATAAATACCTCATTTTCTCTTCATCTTTCTCACAAATCTTCCTACAATCTCTCTAAATCTCTCAATATATCTCTCTACAAGTCTACATTGTCTACTAAATATTGAATTTTATTTATTCATTTAGGAGTGAAGTTGGCAACTAGCTTGAGGATCTTCCATCGAGCAAAGTTTCAATTTTCAACCTCTCGATTATACGTCGACGTTACGTCGGCGTTTGGTACATTCCTTCCTTCATTAAATTATTATTGTCTGTTTATTTTATTTAGCGCACTTAATTTCATTTATTTTAATTATTTATTAGTATACTTATAAATTTATAATGGAAGGATTTAAACATATGCTTACGGATAGGGGTCAGACTTCTTTTAGTAGGGGCAACAAGGGCAAGGGTACTTCTTTCAGTCATCCTATTTCTAGACAGAATCTATTCCTACACAGGATGATTTTGTTGATACTGAACATTTTCCTACAATACCATTAGATTTAGACGAGGAACTATTTTCTGAAACTCAAGAAGACTTTAATTTAGACGATGATCTAGATGATACACCCACTAATGTAGATGACAACACACCCACTAGTGCACCTTCAACTGAAATGACTCCTATTACCCCTAGTATGAGACGAGGTCCAGCAAAACGACCATTAAAATCAGATGCATGGACATTTTTTGATAGGGACATAGAGAATCAAGTAGCTAGATGTAAAATTTGTAAAGATGTTTTAAAATTTAAATCTGGAAAAGGTCACGGTGGGACGGGGGGTTTAATGAGACGTATCAAGGGCTCATCTAGCTAGGTATGCCCAATACGAGGCTTCAAAACCGGGTGCGCAAACACACGCTCCATCGGGACAAGGTTCACATACTGTCCCGGACCAAGTACAGGGTCAAATTAACCTCACTACGGGGGGAATTGTAGGCCCTAATTATAATAAACATAGAGATAGGGAAGCAATAGCAAAATTAGTTGTTGTGGAGGGTTTGCCTTTTTCATTTCCTTCATCTCCTTGTTTTATTCATTACATTAGAGAAATGTATAATCCTGCTTTTAACGGTTTTCCTAGATCAACTGTTAAGAGAGATGTATTTAAATTTGCACATGAATATCAACAGTATTTACGTTATTCATTATATCATTTTAATGGCAAAGTGGCTATCACTTCTGATATAGGCCGTAGTACTAACGACCATGATTATTTAACAGTAACCTTTCATTGGATAGATTATAAATGGTCTATGCAAAAACTTATCTTAGCGTATAGATATATAGATGATAGGCACACATACTTTTATTGCAGAAAATATTTATCAAGTGTGTGACTATTACGGAATAACTGATAAAATTATGACTATTACATTAGATAACACTTCTTCTAACAATTATGCTATTACAATTTTAAAAAATAGTTTAACTCCATCTTTTCCAGATCATTTTCATATAAAATGTGCATGCCATATATATAACTTAGTTGTAAAGGATGGTCTATAACTTTTTGAAGACATTCTTAGTAAAATACAATTTGCTATAAACTTTTTTTTTTAAAATAATAGAATACAACGAAAAAAAGAATATAAAAAAACTTGTCACGATTGCCAACTATCTTACAGAAAAATTTCAGAAGAAGTACCAACTAGGTGGAATTCTTGATACGAGTAACTACTTGTTGCTTATGACAATAGAAAACCTATAACTTTATTTTTTAACTCTCATAATTAAAATCCAGCTGATATGGTTGTAGATAGCAATTGGGGAAAATTTCCGAACTTATTGTATTTCTAGAGAAATTTTTTCAAGCAACAAAAGAATTTTCTGGTATATATTATCCTACTATTTCAACTATGTTATTTTATATAGCTCTAATATTTTTACTGCTTAATGAATATATGGATATACTAGCTATTAAAAAATATTTATCAAAATAAAAAAATATTTTATTCATATTCCCACTATTTATATTATTGGTGTTGTATTAAATCCGACTATTAAAATAGACGGTACTAAATCACTTATTGAAACTATTTATGATTGTATAGCAGTACTACCACCTCCAAGTCCCAAAAATCCAAATCACCCACCACCTATTGAACAAACTAAAGAAGAAGTGTTGTCTAGAGTAGAAGACGAATGCAAAAAGTATATAGGTTTTACCATCAAGAAAGTGCTAGCAACCTCTCGGCTTCCATACCATCTTCTTCTTCTTCTTCAACACAACCTCACAAAAGACATGTTGTTTCTGTGGCTAGTATTGAAAGCCTCAGAAATAGAATGTGCGGCCGTAACGCTACTAACCAAATTAGCGAATTTGATATTTTTGTTTTGCATGATTCTGTACCGTACCAAGCAGTTCTCAGTGAAGAAGGACGTGAAGACTTGCTGAAATACTGGAGGGGGAATGAGAAGACCTTTATGACACTTTCAATGATTGCCCGAGATGTTTTGAACACTCAAGCGTCATCAATGACGTCTGAAAGCGCTTTTTCTACTGGAAGATATCAAATAGGAGAGCACCGACACTAATTAGCCGGAGACAGCTTGGAGATTGCAGCATTATTCAGAGATTAGACACGAGCGAAGCGGAGAATGTGCGATCAACCAGAGATCAACGAAGAAGAAGATGAAAACTATAATGAAATCTTATCCGAAGGTGGTGGAAGCGACGTGGAGCAGTTTGACCAACAAATATCAATTCCAACTGAAGAACCACGAGAAATTATCAAGAAACTAGAACATATTTTTTTCAAAATGTAATTTTTTTAATTACAATTTTACTATGTAATTTGCAATTTTTGAACAACACCACAAAGTTGCAATTTTGACAATTGTATTTGTATTACAAAAAAATCATATGTCTATTAAATTATATAAGAGGCACAAAAACAGCCTTGGGATGTTTTTATTACACTATCTTGTTCAATTATTGAGTTCTTTATATATATTATTTTCTAAATTAAGTGCACAAAAAAAAAACCGCCACGACTCGATTCCGACGGGACCGGGATTGGGAAGGGACTTCGGCGAATCCCACATGTCCCGATCCCGCCTGTCCCGCACCGACCCGATCCCCCCCGTCCCACCAAACCTACCCCGACCCGGCCTATTGGCCACCCCTACATCCAGCTGATGAATGGGCCATGCCTTTGAAAGAGCTAGACTGAGAACAGTGCGAATGGTAGCCGATTTGACTACCTGACTAAATTTTTCACCACAATCCACGCCAACCTATTGAGTCTTACTATCACCTACAAGACGAGCCTTATGTCTCGCAAAAGAACCACCAGAATTATCTTTATGAGTAAAAATCCACATAGATCGAATAATATTAATGCCAGAAGGATGGGGTACCAACTCCCACGTCTTATTTTCAATAAGAGTATTAAATTCGTCGTTCATAGTCAATTTCCAATTTGGGTCATTTAATGCAGACACTGGATTACGGGGTAGTGGGGATTTAAGAACATTAGAATTAAGATTAAAATATCTTTTTGGTTTAAAAATACCCCGTTGACTACAAGTAACAGGTCGGTGACTCGGGGGAGAATTGGGTGGATTTTGGGGAAAATTCGGATGGGGATGGACTGGCCAGTAGGCAGTGGGCCTGTTGGCCCAACACTGGAACCTGGATCGGGTACTGAACAAGAAAGAGGGGCCGAATTGGGTTGGACGATTGGCCCAGGTGCTGGACCTGTGACGGGGAAGAGATGGGTTGTGGGTGTTGGCGGGCCAGCAGGCAGTGGGCCTGCTGGCATTCCGGGGTACTGGATTGGCCCATTAAGTGGTGCATAATATATGGTGAGACTCCGTCATCTAAAAAATTATACAAACTAGGCACGGGACTACTCACTTTAGCAAACAGAAATTGGGTTTCATAAAAAATAACATGGCGACTAATTATAATTTTATTAGACGATAAATCAAAATATTTGTAACTACGATGATTAGAGGGATACCCCAAAAACACACAAGCGGTAGAACGGGCTTGAAGTTTGTTAATAGTAGTGGACGGGAATAGTGGATAACATAAACACCCAAAGATCCTAAGATGTGAATACGAAGGATTCTTATTGTAGAGGATTTTAAAAGGGGATGATTATGACAACCCTTTGGTAGGATGTATGTTAAGGAGATAAGTAGTCATTTGTAGAGCATGATGCAAAAAGGAAGGGGCTACAGAAGCATGAACCAATAAAATTCGGACAATATTATTAATGGTACGAATTTTTCATTCGGCTTTCCCATTTTGTGAAGACGTATGAGGACAAGAGAAATGAAAAACTATGCCATTAGCATCACAAAATTTCCGAAACAACCCATTATCATATTCTTTACCATTATCACATTGAATATTCTTGATTTTCCGTTAGAACTGGGTACGGATGAATGCTCTAAATTTTAAGAATGT
This sequence comes from Anisodus tanguticus, assembly GCA_034509755.1. Lineage (NCBI taxonomy): Eukaryota > Viridiplantae > Streptophyta > Magnoliopsida > Solanales > Solanaceae > Anisodus > Anisodus tanguticus. Next base: position 31,175,141 of record CM067558.1, read on the forward strand.
GGAAAAAACTTGAGACTTTTTCACTAACGGAAAGGTCCATAAAAAATTAGAATAATCATCCAAAAATAGATCATAATAATGATGGCCCACAAAATTTAGAATGGGAGAAGTCCATAAATCGCTATGAATAATATCAAAAGGCATCAAAGTACGAGAAGTATAGGCTACAAAGGGTAATCTAACATGTTTTCCTAAAGGACATGAATGACAAATTGAAGTACTACGCGTACCCTTACAAGAAATAAAATTATTTTTAGACAAAAAAACTTCCGCTACTCTCGGCTTCCTCGAATTCTGAGACCCTTCCTCGGTTTCCGAGCTGTCTCGGATTTCAGCTACATTGTCTCGGATTTCAAATACATTGTCATAGAATTTAAGACTTGTTCTCATGGTTTGAGTTTGGACCCGAGGGGCCCGGCTATGTTTCAACACTATTTGTTTTGTGAAAAGAAAGCTTTATTGATCACCCAACAAAAACATTACATCATATCTATACTATGAGACTAAGTCATCCCTCGAGTCTCCATATTTACAGTATCAAAAATGGTAAACAACAAACAAAACTGTAATCATAATCTACTTACTTCATCCCCTAATCATCCTATGTATTTTGATATAAGCTATCTATCCATGCTCTTCCTGCTCTACTTTCCTTCCTCTGTTTCTTGTGCTTGTCTCGTATATACACCTCCTGCTTGATCTGCTCACATATCAGACCTGGTAAGGGAACCTGTTTACGCCACTCTACATCATTCCTGGCTCTCCAAATATGGTAAATACTGGCTATCAACACAGTTGTGATAAACTGCCTGTAGTTTTTTCCTTTCCTACATCTAACCAATCTCATCCAAATGCCTTGGATCTCCCAGTTTGTGATACCTAGTCCTATCCATTGCAGCAGTGATCTCATACAAGTTTGTGAAAATGCACACTCAAAGAACAAATGTGCTCTTGTCTCTTCCATATCCCCACATAGGCCACAATTGTCATCATTTACAAGGCCTATCTTCTTCAGTCTGTTCTTTGTTAGCAGCTTATTGTGTGTTGCTAACCATCTTATGAAGCAGTGTTTTGGAATTTACACTATACTCCACATCCACCTGCTTCCTCCCCAGACTTCCATACTCCCTCTCCTCCGTTGATACCCCTTATTCATAGTATACCTGTCTCTTATATTCTCCAAGTCATTCCCTACATAAGCTTGCTTATATTTCTCCTTGATGGTGCATATATTCCTCCAGTACTAACAGCAGTCTTGTGGAGGTAAATACTGCCACCACCCTTGGTCTTTTAAGTACACATTATTGACTCATTTCACCCAGATATTATCAGCTTTTTGAGCTATATTCCACACATACTTGACCACAGCTGCTTCATTCTAAATGATGTTATCCCTCACCCCCAATCCTTCCATCTTCTTTGGTCTACATACTAGACATCATGCCACTAATGGTGCTCTTTTAGACACTTTCTGTCCATCCTACAGAAAATTCCTACATAGTTCTATGATCTTCTTCATAACCTCCTTGGGCAATATAAAAATGGATGCCTAGTATGAGTGCATATGTAGAAGCATATAGTTTATCAATTGAACTTTGCTTGTATAGGAGACGTTCTTGGAACTCCATGCCTTCACTCTTGCCCCCATTTTCTCCTGCAACATTTCACTGTCTACAACATTAATTCTTCTTGATGAAATTGGGACCCCTAAGTATCTAATGGCAAATTACCTTTCTGATATCCAGTAGTCTCACAAATATCATCTAGGCATTGCTTGTCCATATTAGCACTATATATGTTTGATTTTCCAGCATTAGCCTGTAAGCCTGATGTTACAGAGAAGGTTTGCAAGCCTGAGTAGTAGCATCACTGACTGATAATTGCCTTTACAATGAAGCAACATATCATCAGCAAAGCACAGATGATTCATCTTTAGGATCTTGTACTTGGTGTAAAATTCAAATATAGGCATGTCCCCCACCCTATTTAACACTCTTGTGACGTACTCCATACATATCACAAAAAGTAAAGGGGATATTGGATACCCTTGTCTTAACCCCCCGTATACCTTGTATGTTCCCATACACCTCACTATTTAGTGTTATTTGGAACTGAGGTGTCGTAACACACTGCATTACCCACCTTATAAACTGTATTGGGAAGTGCAATTCCTCTATCATTTCCTTCTTGAGGTCAATCTTCAACAAGCAACTATGGGTAGTGTGTGTCCTCTTATACAGTCTCACAAGATCTTGACAGATCGTGATATTTTGTACTATAGTCCTCCCCTCCACAAATGCACTTTGAGTATCTGATGTTATTAATCTGTATTCCAAAAAACCAGTAAACAATAAACACTGAAAATAAACAGAATCAGTGTTGAAAAAATAAGAATAATTTTTCAGAATATAATCGAGCCCACTTAGTTCAAAGTGTGTTCTTAAGGAAATTATTCCCCTCACAACGGTACTCGAGGTTGATGGAATATCCCCTCCCGGGATAGAACGATTATCTTACCAGAATAGTAGTACTTCAAATTCTGGTAGCGGCGAACCACTCAACAGTAGTATATCACACAGAATTTATTCGTGCAGAAGAAGAAGAAGATTTTGTAGTTCAGAAAATTAGTAAGTAAAATTCTGAGGAATCAAACGAATTTATAGCCATGGAAGTACTGTTTCTGAAGGTTTGCAACCTTTCTGAACAGCCACTGAAAATTGGTGGGAAATTTAAATGTGGGAAAGAACCGGGTCGCGGGTCAGACACGCGGATCCAACCGGGTCGCGGGTCAGGGTCACTAACGGGTAGGATTGGATTTAATTAATTTAATTAAGTAATAATTAATTAAATAATTAAAAATTAAAGAAAATTTGGTCCAAAAAGATTATCAATCAATCAGATCATTTGACCAAATTCAAATCCAAATCCAAATCCGAAGCCGATGCCGATGCCGAAGCCGAAGCCGAAGCCGAGCCGAGCGAGCGAGCGATGACGACGGCGCGAGGGGTCCTTGCCCCCTCAACCCTTTTACTGAGAAGAAAGAGTAATTCTACTTATAAGTAGAAGAACTTTTCTTTCCACTACCGATGTGGGACAACTCCCACTTTTCTTTCCACTACCGATGTGGGACAACTCCCACTTATCTTTCCAATCATTTCCCATTCACCAATATCAATACCCAACAACCCCCCACATGAATGGGGAATGGCTATAATATAAAAGCGCGGACAAGTGTGATATACAAGCGAGAATTGACTGCATCTGGATAAGTAGGTTTCCCTTTGAACTTTCCGTAGTGAACTTATATCGGATATACTCGATCAATCGGTAGATTTGATATCTTTGAACCGTCGAACTTTGTTGTATACCTAGACAACATAAGTCACACAATCAACCCTCACCCGTTTATGGTTCTCACAGTTGTGTTCGTTTCAGCCATGAACACCTCCTGGTTTCATGAGTGTGTAGAGAATGGGCCTTTACTGTCATTCCCCTTTAAAGCGGCTTACACTTAACACTCACATAGGTGATTTCTAAACATGTGGTCCTATAGCCACATTATTTGGTCATACACTGCCAGATTTAGATAATCATTAAATAACCTTAATGCTTTATTAACTCATTAACAAGCCATAAGGTTTTATCCTTATTTCTGAACATTGTCTTCATCCGAGAATGGGTTGAGTTATTTGACAATGTTGAACCGTCAGTCACAACTTTGTTTGATCTCCTTGAACCTAGCTCTTGGGATCTCCAGTCTACTAGGTAGAGTTACCGCCATGATGACTTGTCCTCGGCCTTAACCCCATTCCCATTGATGATCTACTAACTCCCTCTCTAGATAAGCCTTTTGTAAGCGGATCCGCCACGTTATCTCTTGACTTTACATAGTCAATCGTGATAACGCCACTAGAGAGGAGTTGTCTAACGGTATTGTGTCTTCGTCGTATGTGACGAGATTTTCCGTTGTACATTACGCTCCCCGCCCTACCTATTGTCGCTTGTCGTCACAATGTATACATATAGGAGCCAAAGGTTTGGGCCGTAATGGAATATCTTCTAAGAAATTCCGGAGCCATTCAAACCTTCTTCACCGGCCTTGTCTAAAGCTATAAATTCAGATTCCATTGTAGAGCGGGCGATGCATGTATGTTTTGATGATTTCCAAGACACTGATCCACCCCCAATTGTGAAAACATAACCACTCGTGGATTTAACTTCAAATGATCCGGTGATCCAATTTGCATCACTATATCCTTCGATCACGGCGGGATATTTGTTATAATGCAAAGCATAGTCTTGGGTGTGTTTTAAATACCCCAAGACTCGTTTCATTGCCATCCAATGAGTTTGATTGGGATTACTCGTGAATCGACTCAGCTTGCTTATAGCACATGCTATATCTGGTCGTGTACAATTAATAATATACATCAAACTTCCCAAAACTCGTGCATAGTCCAATTGTGAGTCACTTTCACCTTTATTCTTTTGAAGTGCAAAACTTACATCAATTGGAGTCTTTACAACATTGAAATTTAAATACTTAAACTTGTCAAGTACTCTTTCAATATAATGAGATCGCGATAATGCTAGACCTTGTGGAGTTTTATGAATTTTGATGCCTAAGATCAAATCAGCAACTCCTAAGTCTTTCATATCAAATTTGCTAGCCAGCATACGCTTCGTAGCATTTATATCGGTAATATCTCTACTCATTATCAACATGTCATCAACATATAAACAAACAATGACTTCATGATTTGGAGTATTTTTAATGTAAACACATTTGTCACACTCATTAATCTTAAATCCATTTGCCAACATTGTTTGGTCAAATTTCGCATGCCATTGTTTGGGTGCTTGTTTAAGTCCATAAAGTGACTTAACAAGTTTACACACTTTCCTTTCTTTACCAGGAACCACAAAACCCTCAGGTTGTTCCATGTAAATTTCTTCCTCCAATTCTCCATTTAAGAAAGCTGTCTTGACATCCATTTGATGGATCTCAAGACCATATACGACCGCCAGTGCCACTAACACCCGAATAGATGTTATTCTTGTTACCGGCGAGTATGTGTCAAAGTAATCAAGGCCTTCTTTTTGTCTATAACCTTTGACCACAAGTCTTGCCTTATATTTGTCAATAGTGCCATCAGCTTTCATTTTCCTTTTAAAAATTCATTTTGATCCTAAAGGTTTATTTCCAGGAGGAAGATCAACCAATTCCCATGTATGATTGTTCAAATTGATTCAATCTCACTATTGACTGCCTCTTTCCAAAATGCTGAATCAGAAGAAGACATCGCTGCTTTAAATGTTTGAGGCTCATTTTCAAGCAAGAATGTCACAAAATCTGGTCCAAAGGAAGTAGATGTCCTTTGACGTTTGCTACGCCTTGCATCCTTTTTACTTGGTGTATTTTCCTTTGGTTCTTCCCGCGGTCGCTTAGATCTTTCACTTGACGACTCACATTCAGTTTTATACGGATAAATGTTTTCAAAGAATTCAGCATTATCTGATTCAATTACCGTATTAACATGTATTTTGGGATTGTCCGATTTGTGAACCAAAAACCGACAACCTTGCTGTTTGTAGCATAGCCAATAAAAACACAATCCACAATTTTTGGTCCGATTTTTACCCTTTTGGGCAAAGGAACTTGGACCTTTGCTAAACACCCCCACACTTTGAAATATTTCAAGTTGGGTTTTCTTCCTTTCCATAGTTCATATGGAATAGATGTGTTTTTTGTGGGGCACCCTGTTGAGTATTCGGTTAGTCTGTAAGGATAGCTTCCCCCCACAAGCTTTGCGGTAAACCAGAACTTATTAGTAAGGCATTCATCATTTCCTTTAATGTTCGATTTTTTCTTTCCGCAATTCCATTTGATTGTGGTTTGTAAGGGGCAGTAGTTTGATGAATAATTCCATATTCTAAACATATCTCTGCAAAAGGAGATTCGTACTCTCCTCCCCTATCACTTCTAATCATTTTTATCTTTTTATTTAATTGATTTTCCACTTCGTTTTTGTATTGCTTAAATGCATCAATTGCTTCATCCTTACTATTAAGCAAATACACATAACAATATCGAGTGCAATCGTCAATAAAAGTTATAAAATACTTTTTCCCACCGCGAGATGGTATTGACTTCATATCACATATATCTCGTGTGAATTAAGTCTAAAGGATTTGAATTCCTATCAATAGACTTATATGGATGTTTAACAAACTTAGATTCAACACAGATTTCACATTTAGATTTATTACACTCGAATTTAGGCAATACTTCTAAATTAATCAATTTTCGCAAGGTTTTGTAGTTGACATGTCCTAAACGAACATGCCATAAATCATTTGACTCCAATAAGTAAGACGAAGCTGAATTTTTATTAATACTGTCAACAACCATTACATTGAGTTTGAAAAGGCCCTCGGTGAGGTAGCCCTTTCCTATGAACAAATCATTCTTACTTAATACAAGTTTCTCACTAACCAACACACACTTAAACCCGTTTTTGACGAGTAGTCCGGCTGAAACTAAATTCTTCCGAATTGTTGGAACGTGCATAACATTGTTGAGAGTCAGGACCTTGCCGGAAGTCATCTTCGAAGTATCTTCCCATATCCTTCAACCTTGGCTGTTGCAAGGTATTTCCCATAAACAAGTACCTCTTCGGGTCCCGGCGGGAGCATAGGTTGCAAATGCTTCTTTTGTAGCGCAAACATGTCGAGTGGCACCAGAATCAAGCCACCACTCCTTTGGGTTTCCAACCAAATTGCACTCCGATAGCATTGTACACAGATCATTCATATCATCATTCTTTTCCACCATATTGGCTTGTCCTTTTCCCTTGTTCTTTTTCGGGAGACGACAATCTGGGGCTTTGTGGCCAGCTTTCCCACAATTAAAGCAGTTGCCCTTGAACTTTTTCTTATTGGAATCCTTCTCCTTTCCAGAAGGCCTCTTCCTTTTCTTGTTCTTTTTCGAGCAAAGCATCTTCAACGATGTTTCCCCTTCAATTGGTGAAGTCTTACGGTACCTCTTCTCAGCGGTTTTGTTATCTTCCTCGATCTTGAGACGAATCACAAGATCTTCCAACTTCATTTCCTTTCTTTTTTGCTTAAGATAATTCTTGAAATCTTTCCATGAGGGCGGCAACTTCTCAATCATTGCAGCCACTTGGAATGCTTCATTTACTACCATACCTTCAAAGAATAAGGTCATGGAAGATAAGTTGAAGCTCTTGAACTTGGGTTCCAACGGTTTTTCCATCCACCATTTTGTAGTCTAGGAATTTGGCAACCACAAACTTCTTCAAGCAAGCATCTTCGATTTTGTACTTCTTTTCAAGTGCACTCCATAGTTCTTTGGATGTCTCTACCGCACCGTAGACGTTGTACAAGTCATCTTCTAAGGCACTCAAAATGTAGCCTTTGCACAAAAAGTCAGCCCTGTTTCCAAGCCTCGGTAACCATGAACTTTTGGTTGTCGTGCATGTCGGCGGCGAGCACGGGAGGGTCCTCATCGGTGAACTTTTGCATACCAAGGGTGGTAAGCCAAAAGAACATTCTTTGCTTTGCCATCCTTTAAAGTTGGCACCGGTGAACTTCGCAGTTTCTCGGCCCGGTGGCACGGCGGTACGGGTTGTAGGAGTAACCGCAGTGCAAGAATCGCAGAGGTAGTTCCGGTCTCAATTGCCATTATTCGTTTGTCACTTTGTCAAATCGACAAACCTGTTTTAGTTAATAAAACCAGAATAGCAATTCAATCACAGACTTAAACGATGAAGATTTTTTATTTCTTCAAATTGCAGTATAATTATGAAACTTTAGTATTTCAACGAAGTTTTTATATCTTCGAGTCGAATACTAATATTCATATGGAGTAGAAAACGCACAAGTTTTAATCTCCAAACTGAGAATACAACAACGATGAAGTTTTTATGTTCTTCAAATCGTTGTACAAGTATGAACTTTAATATTCCAACGAAGTTTTTATTTCTTCAAGTCAGAATATGAAATTTCACACGGAGTAGAAAACCACACAGGTTTTAATCTCCAAAACAAAATACGATTAATCTAAAATTATAATTTCCTTAAGATTGTTATTAATCTGTATTCCAAAAAACCGATAAACAATAAACACCGAAAATAACAGAATCGTGTTGAAAAAATAAGAATAATTTTTCGAATATAATCGAGCCCACTTAGTTCAAAGTGTGTCCTTAAGGAAATTATTCCCCTCACAAGTACTCGAGGTTGATGGAATATCCCCTCCCGGGATAGAACGATTATCTTACCGAATAGTAGTACTTCAAACTCGGTAGCGGCGAACCACTCAACAAGTAGTATATCACACATAATTTATTCGTGCAGAAGAAGAAGAAGATTTTGTAGTTCAGAAAATTAGTAAGTAAAATTCTGAGGAATCAAACGAATTTATAGCCATGGAAGTATCGTTTCGAAGGTTTGCAACCTTTACGAACGACCACCGAAAATTGGTGGGAAATTTAAATGTGGGAAAGAACCGGGTCGCGGGTCAGACACGTGGATCCAACCGGGTCGCGGGTCAGGGTCACTAACGGGTAGGATTGGATTTAATTAATTTAATTAAGTAATAATTAATTAAATAATTAAAAATTAAAGAAAATTTGGTCCAAAAAGATTATCAATCAATCCGAAGCCGAAGCCGAAGCCGAGCCGAGCGAGCGAGCGACGACGACGGCGCGAGGGGTCCTTGCCCCCTCAACCCTTTTACTGAGAAGAAAGAGTAATTCTACTTATAAGTAGAAGAACTTTTCTTTCCACTACCGATGTGGAACAACTCCCACTTTTCTTTCCACTACCGATGTGGGACAACTCCCACTTTTCTTTCCAATCATTTCCCATTCACCAATATCAATACCCAACATCTGATACAATGGTAGGTAAAACTGGCCTTAGCCTATTGCATAACACTTTAGAGATCACCTTGTATAGTATTGTCACATGTTATTGGTCTATAATCTCCTACTCATTCAACATGATTACTCTTTGGTATCAGTGTGATAAAGAGTATTGTTTATCACCTTAAGCATTCTCCTAGACCTAAAGAAGTCTTGCACTGCCTCTGTAACATCTGCCCCCACAATGTCCCAACTATCTTTATAAAATTGACTCATATACCCATCAGGGCCAGGAGCTTTTTCCCCATTAATGTCCCATAATGCCTTCTTGACTTATTCCCTTGTGACTGGTTATATAAGCCTATGTTTTTGTTCTTCCTCCACCACAGGCCCTTGTTGCACCAATTCTACACACACATTTTCTCTATCTTCTGTACTACTTCCCAACAAGTTAGTATAAAACTCTACAAATGCTTTAGCCACTCCTTCCGTTTATGTCTGAACTTGTCCATGATTGTCTGTTATGGTTCTTGCCTTGAGCGTGGCATGAAAAATTTAGTATTTTGATCCCCGTTAGTTAACCATAATGCTTTGCTCTTTTGTCTCAAATATTGATCTGTGGCTTTACCCAAAGTATCACACTCCTATGCTAACCTCTTCTCCTCACTAATCAGAACTGCATCAGTTGGATTCTCTTGCAACTTTTCTTGACATCCTATCAAATCCACCAATGATTGCTTATCCCTGACCTACACAACACTAAATTTTGATCTATTCAATCTTCTTAACCCCCCTTTAAGCTAATTTAATTTCCCCACCACCTCATACATCTTTATTTCTCTCCTAATTGTTGACCACCCCTCCCTTACTGTCTCATTAAACTCCTCAGCCAAGATCCACATATTAAAGTACCTAAATATGTACTTCTTTTGTTCCCATCTGTCACGCCCCAAACCATGGACTGGGTGAAACACGACACTCGGTGCCTCGCTGCATGTGACCGAGCGAACCACATGGTTGTTGAATCAACATGGATATCAAAACATACTATAGTAATGATTTAAAACATGAAAAACATAATACTGAGTTTATAATATGAAATAATCATAGCGGAAGAAGTCTGAAAATAGTAAATATTGACATGTCTGACATACTGGATTAGTCTAGTCTATGAAACCTCTGACATGAGTCTAACTGAAAACTGTCTACCAGGACAACGCCCTGGCATCCTTCTATCTCAAAATATAACACTGAAATAATAGACTGACACCCCAAATGAGATGGGGCTCACCAAGCAGCTGATACTGAGGAAATCCTACTAAGCTGATTCATCATCCTGAAACTCGGCACATGCACCGTGAATTGCAAGCCCCATGAAAAAGGAACGTTAGTACATTTAAATTATATTGTATGTAAAGAAACTAAAAGAAATAATTAGTTGTGGGTTGCTCGGGAAAAGGTCAACGGGGAAGGAGCTTTCCAATCGATCACACGCCCAACACAAAAGAAGGAAGGGCAAGAGAATAAATAGGCACTAGCATATTGACTACTTGAAATACGGACTATATAAGCAAAATGGGGAGGGAATGAGACTGGGAGTTCGATTTCATTTATGACTTTCGCCTATCGGCCTGACGGAGTTAAGCTGTATTGAGGGAATCTTTTTATCTCAGTCACAATCACTATGTTTCGACTAATATTTTTATTTGATGAAGATAGTCTAAATTCCAATGTTACGTCGTATACAAATGCGAGTCAATCCACGACAACAATTACGAATTTAAGCCTTCAATCGTCCGATACTCAGGGTTCTTCTAGTGGTATTTTTAGGGATCATCCGGGTCTTAATCATGTCAGTGAACGCACTACAATCTTTCACATTAATTAAAGTTTTTATTACGTAATAAGCTTCTCGACAGAGATTTATTTCGCTGAAGGCCATACTTTTTTTTCAATTTCCAATTGTTCTATTCACTCATGATCTAGCCTGGTCGACCCAATCATGATATTGAAGGAGGGGACCTTTTCTCGAAAAAAAATTCTTGCAACTACGAAAATCACAACACAAGCACTCCTTTTCCATTCATTCTATCTAAGAAAATTAATTTAGCATAGACCACGACCCCCCCCCCCATCTTTTCATTTCTTTATCTATATGAAACCAAATAGGCGAGTCTTTTTCATTTTTTTTATCAAGTAGTTGCAATTTAAAAAATTTTGGATTCCCCGTGTTTGTGCCTATTTTGTTGTAGGGGGTTGGTTCACATAACCTCGTAATCGTAAGAAAGTGGGTTTTTTAGTTACAGGCCTAGCAAAAGAAAAATTGGGATAGGATTCTATAGGATCTCCCCCCTTCAAAATCGGACATCGAAGAACTCTTCAAAGAGGACACTGGCTTTCTATATTTGAAGGGTTGCTCAAGCGAGAACTTATGAAAAAAAGTGTCATTTATTAGTGTTAGACGCCTTCCGAATGTCCAATTTCAACCTAGTCTCATAGGTGGACGTATCGAACCGAAATAAGATCTCAGATTGACATATTGATACACTGATTTACCATAATAATAAATAGAGTCAATGGTGACTCCGCCGTGGGAAGAGTCGCTTCCTTCTTGCTTGATAGGGGGCTTCCATTATCCAGCCCAAATCAATAGACATATATTGTACTGAAACTGATAATTGAACAAGGAAGTAAATAATAAGAATACTCCATGTACTGAAATAGAGAATCACCTATTTAACTAAAATAATAAATAATTGTGGTCTTAGGCCCAATATATATGCACAAATCTGTGGCCTCGGGCGCAAGAATATGTATTCAATAACGTTGGCCTTGGGCCCAAAATAATTTGTGGCCTTGGGCCTAAAAATATAGGTGCTAAACATGATACTGGATTACTGAAATGTACTAATATGAAATATTGAACATGAAGTGCTGGACATAAAATACTGAACTGATTATGAGTATTGAAGCTTTAACATGCTAAATATTCTAAACTGAGATTTGTGGATATCAAACATGAGTCCATATTGATTACGCATTGAGTTTACAACAATCAAAGTGATAATTATGAACAACTATGAATTTTTAATCTTGAGGATAGACATTCTAGTCTTTTCATGAACTAGGGAATAATTCTCAAATTGTGAAGTAATTCATAGTAATCTCGATAAACGAGGCGTGAGGATGATTAAATATGTTCTCACACATAGATAGAAGCTCTACATACCTTACTCGCTCCAATATGTGTCTTAAAAAACTGAACATGGAAGAATAATCCCAAAGCTTGAACCTTGAAACCTTAGAATGGGTTTATCTTGAAAATCCTAGGTTAAGAACATTGGATTCTACTTAGAATTCATTAGGATTACGTTAGAATCACGTGAAAAGGGCTTACCTTGGTGTAAGAGATGGTTGGGAAGAGAGAGCCTTCATTCTAGGGTTTGAGAATATGAAAAATAGGTTTTTAAAACTAAATTGCGTATTTATACTGTTTGCTGTCGGATGAAATTAACGGTCAATATTGATGAACCGTCAATATTTTTACGGTCGAGATCTGGGCCGTCAATAATTGTACGGTCTGTATAATCTGACTGTTGAATTAATTTTTTAAATTTATAACTTTTCAGTGACTTTAAAACTTAAGAGGCTTCAGACGGTCAAAAGGATGGACCGTCGATATTTATACGGTCCGTAAAAATTTACTGGGTTTCACTATAGTTTACTTTGACGGTCCGTAAAATCTTTTATGGTCCGTCAATCCTTGCGTCAAATTGGACCTGCAGAACTTAAACTGGTTTCAACTTCCCGTTTTGATTTCCCAAACCCCTGAATTATAAACATGGCTTAGTTTTGAGGTACATGGTGTTACACCCTCCTTCCCAGTTTATGATCCTATGAGAATTATCATACAAGCATTCCTGCATGAAGTGAACTTCTGACCCTGGTAACATAGTAAGCCACTCACTATTAATCAACACCCTATCAATTCTGCTATAGACCCTATGTTCAATACTCTGCTTGTTTCACCAAGTATAAAATGCCCCTGAGGACCTGAACTCTGTGACTTCACAATCCACCATACATTGCCTAAACTCCTTTATCTCAACCATTGTCACTTGGCTCCCTATTCTATCCTCCCTTTGTAAAACATAATTAAAGTCACACATTATGGCCCAAGGCCCATGCACCATTCCATGTATGTTGTTTAGATCTTGCCACAACCCTCTTCTCATAGCCATGTCATTGTACCCATACACCATAGTAATGCTCAGTTTATGACTAGTTCCCCTATGCAGCACCACACTGTGAATTACCTGCTCAGTAACTACTTTTATGTCTACCACAAAGATATGTGGCTTCCACACCAACCATATTCTACCTCCTGGATGTTTGGTCAAGTTTGTACAAAAAGACCACCATGTGCACAAGTTAAGAGAAGCTTGATGAGCTTTAGTTTCTAGGAGCCTAAACAATCCAAACTTAGCATTATGCATTTCTTTTGTTTAGTTGAATTGTTCAGCCCCTAGTGTTCCAAAAACCTACATTATCCATGAGAAAGGGGTGTACCCCCCCCCCCCCCCTTCACATTTATAGTCACCTCACCACCTAGTCCTTCTACAGGGATAGATGGACCAACTATATCTTGAGCTTTTGGAACATTCTGAGTGATTGCCTCATATTTTTCCTCTACTGCACCCCTATCCTTCCTTAATGCTCTAAACCTATTTGTGTTGTTAAATGCTACTGCCTGGATACCTCATCTTCCCCTTCTTGCATATCTACCACCTATATTATAGACATGAGTATATTACTTCCCTTGATCACCCTTCTCATTTTGTTGTTGACCTGCATTTCTTTCCTCAGGCTTGTCTTCTTGTTCTTTCATATTTCCTCATTTTTTTTATGTTTCCTCAGTATTGTCTTCGCACATCCAAAAGATGAAAGTTGTGGAGATGAGGATGATGAGATAGATGTGTTGGCATACAAGGAGGGATAGGATAAGAAATGATAATATCTGGGACAAAGTGGGAGTGTCCTCAGTGGAGGATAAGATGCGGGAAGCGAGGTTGAGATGGTTTGGGCATGTGTAGAGGAGAGACACAAATGCCCCAGTGCGGAGGTGTGAAAGGTTGGCTATAGACGGGTTCAGAATGGGTAGAGATAGGCCGAAGAAGTATTGGGGAGAGGTGATTAGATGGGATATGGCACATGTGCAACTTACTGAGGACATGACCTTAGATAAGGGGTTGTGGAGGACACGGATTAGGGTAGAAGGGTAGTAGATAGTCGAGTGTAGTCCTACTTACACTTGCAAATTGGTAGTTGTAGTGTTATTATTGTAGGTTCGCTTAGCTTATCATACTAATAGGCGCAGTATGGCTTTATAATCCCCTATAGTTTGATTTCTACTACTATGTGTTCTCTAGTGTACTTTGTGTAGCTTATTTACCTGTGTTAGTTATTGCTTACTTTTTCAGAATGCGCTATCATGGCTTATTTTGTTTTGATATCAGCATTTTCATACTGACCGGATCTGACCGTTTATATTGCTTTGGCTCTTACTTTTTTGTGTTTTTTCTTTGCTTGTGCTTATGCTCTGTCTCAAGCCGAGGATCTCTCAAAAATAGTCGCTCTAACTACTAAGATAGAGGTAAGGTCTGTGTACACTCTACCCTCTTCAGACCCCATGTTGTGGGATTTCACTGGGTATGTTGTTGTTGATCACCCTTCTCATTTTGTTACTGACCTGCATTTGTTTCCTCAGGCTTGTCTTCTTGTTCTATCATTTTCCCCTTTCACATTTCCTCATCTTTTTGATGCATTTTCACAATTCTTGCCCATAACTATTGCAATTAGGACATAAGACAAGTTTCCATTTATAATGCACACATTGTTCCACCATTTGCCTATACACATTCTCAAATTCCATCCTAGTTGGATACTTTTGGCTTATCACCACCTCTACTAACACCCTTGCATATGTGAGCCTCTCTTTTATGGTGGTAGCACTATATGTTCTCATTAGTCTACCCACTAATCCAGCTATCTTAGCCAGTGCCTTGGCCCTCCAACATTTGAGGTCAAGTCCTACTAGCCTTATCCACACCAGTATCTTCACCATTTCCTCCTTCGTAAGCTTCAACTCTGGCTTCCATGGCTTAACTATCACTGACTTTTTATCAAACATCTGTATCCCCTGCTCTATGGTTATGTTTCTCGCATCCATCATCACAAATCGTACCAGAAATACGCCTTTGTTCACCTGAGCCACCTTGTCAACTCATAATTGCCTCATATACGCCTAAAAAAACCCTTCAATTACCGTAGGAGGTGGATTCGAGCCTAACACATAGCACACCACTACATTTGCCCAGTATACTACCTCCTCCTTGATATCATCCATTATAATCTTAACTCGAGCCGGACTCTCCCCCTTCATATCTAGCTCAATTTCCGTTGTTACCGGTGTTGTTGCTACTACACTACTCCAATTAGCAGAACTAGTAGAAGATGACTTACTTTGTTTCGACTCCTCACCCTCAACAATGTCAGCCCACAACTTCAGGCTTGTTTCGACTTATTGCTCTTGTTGCACTGTCACAGGATTGTGGTTCACTTCCTTCAGTGGTGCTAATTGAGTTAAATCCAATGGAGTGATTCCTTTGATTATATTGATGCTCTTTGTTTTCTTCGCATCTGACGACTGTGGAATCTTCTTCCCCATTGAAACCCATTGAAATCAGGTTACTTTGTTGTTGCATCCCTTGCTTTCTCTCACCGGATCACGATCTTCTCACCATCAGCGATTACTGAGAGGGTCGCATTTCTAGAGAGAGAATTTTTTTCATTTTTATAGTCACCACTATTTTGGAACATTAGAAATTGTAGATTTTTGCAGGTACACAATAGTTTCTCGTGATCACGGTCTTTATGATGCGATCTCGGTGAACATATTCATCTTAATGACTAATAAGGTTCAATGTGTTTTACATGCGTTGGGGTAACATATATATGGAGTGATGAGCATACATGCGGATATTAGGTTGCTAAATGGGCATACTTTAGTGCATTACTTGTTATATTTTGTGATTATTTATGCAAATCATATATGCCTTTCACGCAAGTCGTCAACTAAGTACCGATGAACTATACCTCATGAGTTTAAATTTTTATATTATCTCAGCTCACACCTATCACGCAAATTCGACAAAACTTCACGAAATCTAGATACATCGAACTCTCTTCCTTGTGCTTTCACTTAACTCGTTCACCACTTAGAACGCTCGAACGTAAGGCCTATGGCCTCGTACTTCACTTTTTACAACCATAAAATCTCTTAATTATATACCTTATTACGCCTTTAACAAATCCAAAAGTATCAAATCTTGTATTTCATGTGCCTTACCATGCACAAATGTTTTTAAGCCATTCATATTTGAAATAATCAACCATGTTATCTAGCCGACAACACTCTAACGTGGTCTACTACCAAGGAAATAGTCTTGCCTCGAAATTATGACTTCAACATTCAATTGTAGAGATTTATTCTTGTCAATCAGCTCTAGCTCGTCCATTCAAGGATGCCATGAAATTACCCATCCTGATACTAAACAAGTTACCTCCTCATCAATCTTCAATAGCAAGGTCCCATTGGCACTTGCAATACACTAAGTCAAATTGTTCATAAACTTCGTTCCTCAATCATACTTATCCATTTTACACCATATCTGAATGATATAACATACTGTCACCATAACCCGTACATAATTCAAGTAATTACGCTGCTTCAAATTCAAGTCTTATGAATCTTAATCCTCCAAAACGAAACTAAGGGGCCTTTATCCTAATTCTTCAATTTTCATATTCATTCAAAACCACTTCTATTGTTATCAACCGAAAATTACTCAAACCCACTCATTGGGGTAGATCGAAATATATCATAAATCTTGCAAATTAGCCAAGCCAATAGTGGAGGTAGTAGTAAACTACATTTTTGAGCGTCTGAAAGTTTTTCTTGCCTCACTCGAACCTTAAAACTAAGTATTGCGCATCACATATACAACATCTACGTTAGATGTAACAACAAATAACTCTTTAAGTACTTGAGTCTTCACACTTGTCCATCAATTCACATTAATTTAACATTCACTTCATAAATAGCGTAGTCCCACTAAATCAACAAGCTCATATCTCAAAGTGACTCCTCCTTATCCATACGCCCGAGATATCACGTGAACCTGCAAGGACGATCCTTACTAAAAGACTACACTCCACTATTCCCCCAAGATTCAATCATCACTACAACACAAGGCATGTATTGCTATAAAATATGTTGTAGCCAAATATAAAATTTTCTATGGCTAAATACTTTAGCCACAATTTTTTTCCATAGCAAAATGTAGCATAGCTAAAAGTTAGCTATAAACTTTACATGGTCCGTGGCTAAGGTCTTATACTTATTGCTATGATTTTTTTGTATTGTAGCTGCGATGGTAGAACATTCCTGCCATGAAAAATATACTTTATAGCACCTTATTTTATTCTTTTTCCACGGCTAATAAAATTTGTAGCTATCTTCATATTTTAGCCACAAGGTGTTGTATTGTAGCAAAAGATTTAATTTTCAAATTTTATGGCTATTTCTATAGCTTAGTTTCATGGCAATAGTACTCATATTTAGTTACGAATTAAAAATTTCATAGCTATGAATAAAAGTATTTGCCACAAATATTTTCATATTGTAGCTATGAATCCATATCTTTAGCCATGAAAGAAATTATATTATAGCTAAAAAGAATCTTCATTTGCTACGGAAGTTAAAAATTTATAGCAATGTTCTTGATACATGGCAATTGTATGAGCATATGTCTAGCTATGAATTCAAAAACTCATAGCTAAAATGTCCATACTTTTTTGTCACGGAAGATAAAATTATAGCAAAAGGTTTCTTCTTTTGCTATGGAAACAAAAATACGTATCCATGTTCTCATTTTCGTGTCAATTATATATATATATATATATGCTTAGCTACGAAATCAAAAATTGCATCGCTACTAATTGAAAATTCTGCCACCAACATTGTTAGTCTTATAATGTAGTTGAGAATCATTTTCGACATGAAATAGTAGTATATCTTCAATTGTGTAATAAAAGCAATATATTTAATAAAAAGACTTAACAAAGGTTCAACAATATCATTCAAAATAGTAAAACATTACTTTATTCAAACATATCAATATACTTTTACAACAAAAAAAATTATTCATGTTCCCATTGATTTTGATGCTTCCGTCACTCCTCCACATGCTGCAATAACAATTAAAAAATTAAAAAATAAATGATACAATAAAGTATTATTTTTCAAAATTATACTTTATTTTATTTGTTAACATGAATATTTTTTTAATGAAATCACATATTTATTAGATTAGTAACATAAAAGTATATAAATAAGCTACTTACGATCACATTTACATCATTTGATTGTCAATTTTGAGCTGCAATCATCATCTGTAATTTTTATTCCCATCATTTACTATAAATATATGATCTTATATGATCCTAAACTACAAATATAGTGCATATATAGCTACATAATATTTGTAGCTAAGCTTAAGATCATATATTATAATAATTATCAATCCATAGAAAACTAATGAAGATTAAAAACTGTTGGAAATTTGCCTTTTGGCGGGGAGGTGCGTCCACCCATATTTAATGAATTAAACACTAGTGTTTCGCATGTTGGAGGCTTTGTCTCTTCACACATGCATAATCTACTAAGTGAGTAGATGACCGTAGGGCCAAGAATCGTCAAATTTCATTGAGAAATGAAAGAGATATTGGTCCACGAAGTAAGGTGTTTGAGGCATGGAAATATGGTGTGGGACAAATCTACCACATCGGTGGGAAAATGAAGAATTGCTCTCTTTATAAGTCTCTAAATTGGCTAAGGGTTTGGGACCCCAAGGGGTATCCCATGTGTTTAAAGGAGGGAGGACCTAGATGTGCTTGGGTTCAAGGCTAAGCCCACACGCGCGCCGCCACCGCCCGTCCGGGCTCGGGTCGTGGGTCGTGGGACTTTCTGATATTATCTATTTGGACCCCCAAATTGCTTAATATTTACAGTTTGGTCCCTGGAAAGGTGAATTTGGCAACAACGGAAGGCAGAAAGTTTCTGCCTTAGACTGTTTTTTGGAGCATTAACCAGTCATTACTTGGCTGTTAACTCCTCCATAAACAGCCCTCTTTTATTGGCCATTAACAGCCTCCCTATTGGCCATTAACAACCCTCACTAATGGCTCTTAAATTGCCATGTCTTGGGCAATTGAGTAGCCTCCCTTGTGCTATATATTGATGCTTTTTGGCTCATTTGGCAGGGACGAAAAACACAGAACATATACACAACAAAAACGAGACAACATTTATATACACAGAGACAAAAACAGAAGAGAAACAACACAGATTTTGTCCGCAGATACAGTGTCAAAACAGAAACTCTTCCTTCCTTTTCCATTTCTTCAGCAAGTCGATTCGTATTTGTTTTCTTCGTCAGACTCAACCTATTTGCTTTGTAGTGTTGAGATTAAAGTGTTGTATTATCTTGGGAGACTATTGCCCGCTAACGTAAAAGCATATATACGGGGCAATCTTGTCTTAAGGACAGAGTGCAATCACTCGACTCAGAGCACACAGTTGTAACCATTCAGATTTAGTGTTTCTTGATTTCAGGTTATCAAGATTCAAGACTCAACAAGCTTGCAGCAGTTCTGAAGATTGACTATTTGTTTATCCTTTCGAACACTTGTAATATTTATTTACTTCCCGTACTGCTTTACAATAGTACACAACAATAACTTCATTAGTTTACAAATTTTCTTACCAAAACAATATCTCATATATGATCGATCTTGTCTTGCTCAATCTCTTTCCAATTCAACAAGTTCTACCTTTAACCTCCTCTGCCTTGTAGAATAAAGAGTAGGAAGTCAGAAACATAATTTCCAAATGTTATAAGCACGAAATTAACACTTAATTTTCACCAAATTACATAGCTTTGACTGCAAATACTGACCGTAGAAGTTCAGAAGGACCAAAATATTGAACAAAATCGAAAAGAAATTAGACAACAGAAATTCAATAAAAATTACTACTTCAAAGTGATAGATATAAATAATGAACATTATATAGCCATATCTCCTTCAATAAATTTGGAGCGAGTTATTTTTCTTTATGGGTATGAACAAAATATTTAAAATAAACAGAGCACACAATAGAAGAAGAAAAAAATTACACTCCATATAAAAACATATTCCAAAAGGTGCACGCTAGACAAGGTTGACCACACCACCTTTTGTGGAGTACAATGGTTGAGATTCTCTTTACTATCAGAAAAACCAAAAAATGAATACCAAAGTCATTACAATATACTAACTCCCTTTCCCTCCCTTGGCCTATATACTCATTCATATAAACAAAATAGATATGCCTAGACAAACAATTTATAAAAGTTATGAACAACTACAATCTCATGCTTCCCTCCTAACAATCATTACAACTAAAAGAAGCTATGGTAAGAATTTTTTCTTCTTTACGTAATACCTTTCTATTTGATTTACTCATTTTATTTTATAACTTATTAATCATGGAACATTATTTAAAGTTAATACGTATTAGATGAAAATTATGGTATAGATACACTTCTATAATAATTATATTCAATTATTAATTCTTAGTTCAACTAATTATAATACAATTACATTAACATTAATTATTAATTAATCCAATTTAATAATAGATCATAGAGGTATTGTTCAGATAGATTAGGTTTGAGTAAAATAACAATTCTCAAAACACTTGATCATGATAAAACTTGAGTGAGACATAGTAATTTTTGTTTAAATTTGATATAATTAGTTAATCAAAATTAATTAAATATAATCACCTATTTATTTAAATTATAGTTGAAACTTACAAGTAAGAGATCTTATAAAATTGGCCCGGATAAAATGATAAATACCTCTAATTACACTAGATCAATAAAGGTATTGTTCCACTAGATCATGTCCGAGTAAAATAACATGAATTCTCAAAACACTTGATCGTATGAAGCTTGAGTGAGACTTCGTGAAGTTTTATTTAAATTCGATATAACTAGTTAATAAAAGATAATTAGATATAATCACATATTTATCTAAATTATAATTAAAACTTAAAAGTAAGATAAAATATATTTATTTGATTTTTTTAAAGTTAGATCTTGTAAAATTAAATCCACCCGAATGATGAATACATTTAATAACCGTTAAAGGTATTGCTTCAATAGATCATGTTCAGGTCAAATTAATAACAATTCTAGAAAAACTTGATGAGGATGGAGCTTGAGTGAGACTCATTGAAGTTTTGTTTAAATTTGATATAATTTAATCGAAATTAATATAATCACTTATTTATATAAGTTATATTGAAACATACCAGATATAAAATTGAATCGAATTGAACAATTAACACATCAAATTACACTAGATCGATGAATGTATTATTCTAATGGAAAAAGTCTGAGTCAAATAACAATTCTGAAAGCGTTTGATTAAGATAAAGCTTCACTGAGACTTAGTGAAGTTTTATTTAAGTTCTATATAATAATTAGTTAATCAACAGTAATTAGATATAATCACCTATCTATTAAAATTAAATTTGAAAGTTACAAATAAGTCCTGTAAAATTGAATCAAATCAATCAATTAACACCTCTAATTACATTATATTGATAGAGGTATTATTCTAATGGAAAATGTTCGAATCAAATAACTATTGTCGAAACACTTGATCAGGATGCGCTTGCGAGAGAATTTTTGAACTTTTGTTTAAATTTGATATAATTAGTTAATAAAAGTTAATACATAATCACTTATTTATTTAAAATATTTATGAAACTTACAAATTATAAAATTGCATCGAATAACACCTCTAATTACACTAGATCGATAAAGGTATTACTAAGATGAAACATATTTAAGTCAAGTAACATTTTGAAAGCACTTGATCAAGATTAAGCTTCAGTAAAACTTAGTAAAGTTTTGTTTAAATTTGTTTTAATTAGTTAATAAAAAGTAAATAGATTTAACATCTATCTATTTAGATGTAACTTATGGTATAGATACACTTATGTAATAACTATATTCAATTCTTAATTCCAACTAATTATAATTACATTTACAATAATTACTAAATAATTCAATTTAATAGTAGATCATAAAGGTATTATTCGGATAGATTAGGTCTGAGTAAAATAAGAATTCTTAAAACACTTGATTAGTATAAAATTTGAGTGCGACATAATAAAATTTGTTTAAATTCATTGTAATTAGTTAATCAAAAGTAATTATATATAATCACTTATTTATTTAAATTACAATTGAAGGTTACAAGTGAGACTCGGTAAAATTGAATCAAATCGAAATATTAACATCTCTAGTTACACTAAATCGATAAATATATTATTGTGATGAAACTGTTGTGTGGTTTTATCATAAGAATTGTCTCTTTAATTTAATTTATGCACTTATTTTATGAATATGTCTTCAATTTAAATATTGATTTGATGAATACTTGATTTTATGATGCCATTTAAAAACTTCCTTATGCAATCAATTAAACCTATCAGAATGTAGATATCTCTTAGAAAGCATATGTAGAAATACACATATCAACAACTATTCATCTAACTATAAAAATTTGTTACAACTAATTATTATAATTATATTAATATTATTTTTATGGTAACTTCAATTGTACGAAAAAAATATTATTTAACGTGGCTAAAAAATTAGTATTTTTACAATAAATTTCAACTCGTGGTAAAAAAATAATTATTTAATACGAAATTTTATCACAATAATAAATCTGTGGATATATCATTTTGTCATGACAAAGAATAATAGCTATTGAACCAGTTATTGCCACGATTTCTTAAAACTCAAAGCAAAAATATTTATTTAGCTATGATATTATATTTTAAATAACTTCTTGGGGTTAAAAGGTTATTTTTGCTACTACAAGTTTCAACTCGTGGAAAAACTTAATAATTAACTACGAAATTTGATTATAGCAAAAACTATAGGCTATATCATTTAATTTTTGCAATAATTTTTTAGAACTTGAAGCAAAATATTTATTTAGCTATAAGATTTTATTTTAAATAATTTATTGTGGCTAAAATGTTATTATTGCTACAATAACTTTTATGGCGTGGCAAAACCTTATGATTGGTTATAAAAATTTATCGTAGCAAATAATTTGTGGCTATTATTTAACTATTGCCATAAATTTTTATAACTTAAACCAAAAATATTATTTTAGCTACAATAATTTGTTTCAAATAATTTATTGTGGGTAAAAGGTTACTATTGCTACCGTAACTATTATGGCGTGGCAAAAACTTATGATCATCTATAAAAATTTATTGTAGCAAATAATTGTGGCTATATCATTTAACTATTGCCACCATTTTTTATAAGTTGAAGCAAATATATTTATTTAGCTACAATACTTTGTTTCAAATAACTCATTGTGGCTAAAAGGTTACTATTGTTTAGGGCTGGCAATGGATCGGAGGTGGATCGGGTGGAGCTCAATTCGCCTCCACCCGCCAACCATCCATCCACCACCCGACCAATACATCATCCTATTTTTTCTTCATCCACATCCGATCCACCCATCATCCACGGGTGAATCGGGTGAATTGAGTGCTTCGCAGATGAAAGTAGTGCTGCAGCTACAGGCAAGCAGATGACTCTTTGCATGATCACCCATGCTCTTATTAGCTAAGGCAGCATGGGGAGCCTATAGTAGAAGGGAATGCAGTGAATAGGTTAGAACTTAGATTCGGTGAAAAGGGGGTAACATAAGATTCTAGCTAGAATTCTCTTTCATTTTTTTAGTTGTCAGTACTCTGCAAAGAGTTATGTAACAGAAAGCCACCATTTTTTTTCTTCTTCTAGTGGAAAACCTAGCAATAATGAGCTACTTCAATTCATTCCATTGCATAGCATTTAGTATCTCAAAATTTTATTAGGTAAGTCTTTGATTGCCCCTATCTTGGAATGTATTGTTTACTGATGTGATCTGTCCTATTGTTTAATAGACTAAAAATACAATTTTAAAGGACGAATTTAGTTGTTAAATGAAACGCTAAAATTTAGTTGTACATTAAAAAAATAATTAATTTATAAACGGGTGGATGGATGGGTCGGGTGGTGGGTCAGGTGGTGGGTCGGGTGGTGAGTTGGATGTATGTCCACCCGAATTCGACCCGATCCGTCACCCGATTAAAATCCATATTTTATCAGATTTTCGTCCATATAATCGGGTCGGGTGGATCGGATATCCATCGGGTCAGGGTGAAATTGTCAGTCATACTATTGTTACAATAATTTTTATGACGTGGCAAAAACTTATGATCAGCTACAAAATTTTAATGTAGCAATAAAATTATAGCTATTTAGGTAATTATTGCCACGATTGTTAGCAATTATAGCAAAAATAAATAATTATCTTTGTCAATTTGATTTGGTGGCTTTTAATTTTACCATTTTGTAGATAGACTTAAGTCGACGATTCCCTGCAAAACTAGAAGTCGATCCCGCAAAGCCACGAAATTTGATTTTTTGTGGCTATTACTAGGTAATACCTGCGACTTTTGAATTCATGGCTTAGATTTCATAGCTATAGATGTATTATGTTGTAGTGCATCCATAGTAACTTTTGCCAGACGAGCACATCCACCACTTGTACTCGTCCTATAATTGGGAATGATCCATTCAAATTCCTTTCATTACATCTTTATTCTGTCAAGTAGCTGAAGAATCTTCACACGCACCCCAATACGAAGTCCCACTCTCTCATACCTTATCAAAAAATGCCATCTTTCATGTTTATGTGCCTTCCAAACTTCTCCTCATAGCCTCATCAACTATTCTTCTTGCCTGACTAACTTATTTATCCAAGTTTTCCTTTGTATTCAGAATATTAGTACATGTCTCATCTCATTGCATCTCAAGAATTCTTTATGTTATGCCTAAACCTCTTAAGCGTAATCTTGAGAACCACAACGCTTATCACTTGGTTATTCCGCTAATCGTACCCTCTAAAATCATCAACTCGCTTCTTATTACTTCTTTTGTCATAGATACACTCGTCCAACTTCCAAGCACCTAGTTGTAGAAGACATGTCGATCTATGCAGTCCTCTGCACCACCACTCCCATTTTTAGGGATATCACCGAACTAGAGTCTGACTCATAACTCAACTCAACTGAGTTTCAATTCATAGATTTAATTCGAACTGGTCATGCGTCCTCATCACACTGACAAATCTCTTACCATACAACACGACATCATATTAGGATACTCGTTTTTAAATTCAAGAACGTGTCCTCAACATTGGTGAGAGAATGAAACAAAGAGATTAAGACATTAAATAGAATCACATACGCACGATAAGGAATGAATGAACGGAACTTTTTTAAATGTCCTATAGCCTCTCGATGATGGGTATAAACGTCTACGTACTAATCCGCAAGACTCGACTAGACATTCCTCTTGTACTTATGAGACCAGTGAACTTAGAACTCTTTAATCAAATTTGTCACGGCCGAAAAATCCCAAATGGTTGTGACGGTACCTATTCTAACCCATAGGCGAACCCGAGTAAAATGTTAAGGTCCTTCAATTTGAATCAAAAGCGAAATTTAAAGGAAAAAACTCGTAAGTCAATAACAAGTCTAATAACTCATAATATAAGGAAATATAAGTCATACATCTCCCCAAGACCTGGAAGTCATAAGTACAAGAGCTAATAATTCCAGAATATAAGTCTTGAAATACTACAATAATGCCCGAATGATAAAGACAGAAATATAAGATAGAAATGGAGTCCAGTGCCTCGGAACAACTAGCAACCCACCCTAACAACACCAAATGATAAGCCTCATCGACCGGCTGGATCTCGTGCCCTACTCGAACTTGGATCTAAACCTACATGCAAAAATGTGCAGCAAGTGTAGACTGAGTATGGAAAACACGTGTAATCAACAACATCAATTGACCGACCCTAAATTGAAGCGATAACGAGGGTTGGTTATCTCATTTCTAGCTTAGTTATGATAGTAATGCAATGCAATACCTATATGCACCAGTATACACACGCTCCGGCAGTAGATTTCACATGACTCATAGAAGACTCAAGAGATCCATACACAACCCCGAAATTCCAGATCTCCCAAATCACATCGGGTATAAGCCAATAGGCTATTATATCATTATTATCATCACTCCGTCCATGTACCATATCCAATATTCTGCCTCTATGGATCATTTCTTGTATCTCATCAATTTGATGCCAATAATATCATGAATGAATGTAATGAATATGCATACACCATGTAAATGCATAATATCGATTAAATTTATCAAGAATATTTCCTTTCACATTTCATACGAGGTGCGGAGTGATGAATGCAAAATGAATCAATAATCACAAATATTACTCAAACATGGATATCATAGCCCACATAAGTAACAACCATACCAAACCATTGGATTTATCACCACCTCCAAGGCCAGAAGGCTCAACATACATTCCCCCTCACAAAGTACAATCCTTTTTATATTTTAATTATTCATACATATACACCGGTACCCGCACAAGTGCTCGTCACCTTACAGGATCTCAATTTCCCATTACACCCCTTATTTACTTAAGCCAACAGTAACACTTTATAAATAGTCTAGTAAGTCTCAACTTGCTTGATTTGAAATTCGAAGCTCAAGCGATTACCACACGATCTTTCCCTTCTTCAAAGCCACCAAATGATTCCAAACTGTCTAATGAATGTGGCCTTGGACACAGTGGCCTTTTGAAGTCTCCATCTAATTTAGTTTCCAATAATACCCAAGACCCGTCAACAAAACTTGGTTTCACAACGTTTGTGCTTTCATGCTACATATTTTGTCTAGTATTGCTATGATAATAATTTGGGTCCAAAAATTCACCCCAAAAGCCAAACCAGGCTCCGAAGGTAAAAACTGTAATTTTATCGCAAAATTGGGTTCAATATTGTCAAAATAATATTCTACAAGATTAATCTAGTCCAATGATACCATATTGCTATACATTAATTCGGAACATAAAAATGAATCGAACAGGTTGACCCCTAGCCCCAAGGGCAAAATTGAAATTTTATTTTAAAATTAATTTACTCATAGCTTAATTAGTCTAAATCCTGAAAACTCATTCAAAAAGTCATCATCTTGATCCTCAAATCCATGATTTACAACTTTTCAAATTTTGGATTCAAAACCCCAATTTCCCCAATCAAAATTAAGACTAAAATGCGAATAAGCCTCGGGATTCATGGGAAATACAAAAACAGAGGTTAGAAATTCACCTCCTCTTCGAAACTAGACCATAGATACCGAAATTGCCTAAATCCGAGCTCGTTTGCCCATTCAAATCTCCAAAATACTCTAATTTGGGTTTATGTCAAAACTCTAAAAATTAGGCTACAAAACCCAGGATTTAACGGATAAAGTCACTTCAAATTTGAATATAATAATCATAAGATGGTAGAGAATCATTACCTTGAAGCCCATGAAGAAATTCCACTCCAAAATCGAAGTCCAAAATGCTCAATTTGGCCAAAAATATCGAAATGAAAGAAATAATCTCTTGATTATTTTCATTAATGAAAGAGTATATATACAATTTACAATTTCCATAATAGGAAAATTCTATTCCTAGTCTACTTCCAAAACCTTATTCTACTTGTGCAATAATTATACAATTATGATAAGTGTACAATTATAATTATATACAAAATTGTCCTAAAATCAGGGCACCAAACCGTGATATAACACCCCCGCAGTCATAGCGGGCGGTCTTCGTATGCTGAGACAGTCCCTAAAATCTTCAAAAAGGACCGAGGGAAGACCCTTTGTAAAGATGTCTGCAATTTGATATCTGGAAGGGAGATGACAGATGCGTACTTCTCCACGAGCTATCTTTTCGCGAACAAAGTGAATGTCCATTTCAATATGTTTAGTGCGCTGGTGCTGAACCGGATTATCAGAAAGGTAGATGGCACTAACATTATCACAATAAATCAAGGTAGCTTTCTGAATAGGACAATGAAGCTCTAAAAGCAGTTTATGTAACCAACATGATTTAGAGACCACATTGGCAACCCCTCGATACTCGGCCTCTATACTGGAGCGGGAAAAAGTCGACTGACGTTTTGCAGACCAGGAGACCAAGTTGTTATCAAGAAACATACAATAGCCAGACGTAGACCATCTGGTATCTCGACAGTCACCCCAATCGGCATCTGTATACGAGACAAGTGTAGATGTCGACGAAGGATATAAATGTAAGCCATAGTCAAGTGTCCCCTGGATGTATCGAATAATGCGTTTGAGCGCATTCATATGTTCAACCCTGGGATCATGCATAAACAAGCACACTTGTTGTACGACATACGTAATATCTGGTCTCGTGAAAGTAAGATACTGAAGTTAGTATCAACTAGAGTGGAAGTAGACTTACATGATGACATACCAGCTCGCTCAATGATCTCAACTGCATACTTCCGTTGGGACAAGAACAACCAACCTGCATGACGTGTGACAGCAATCCTCAAAAAGTAACTCAAGGGCCCCAAGTCTTTCATAGCAAACACAGAACTGAGCATTGTCATGATAGACTGGCGTAATGCATCAGAAGAGGTAGTCAAGATAATATCATCCACATATAACAGTATATAAGTCAAGGAAGAACCACGATGATATATGAACAATGAATTATTAGACCTACTGTGAGTGAACCCAATAGTCGAAACATAGTCTGCAAACCTCTTATATCAAGCCCGTAGGGACTGCTTAAGCCTATACAGGGACTTCTTCAATAAACAGACATAATGAGGATATTTGGGATCCCTAAACCCCAAGGGCTGATACATACAGACTGTCTCCTTGAGATCACCATGTAAGAAAACATTCTTCACATCTAACTAATGAATGGGTCATGCTATCAAAAGAGCCAAGCCGAGCACTGTGCGAATGGTAGCCGGCTTGACCACCAGACTAAATGTCTCAACACAATTGACACTCACCTGCTGATTCTTACCATCACCTACAAAACGAACCTTATGCCTCGCAAAAGAATTGTCAGCATTGTCCTTATGAGCAAAAATCCACATAGACCGAATAATATTAACACCAGATGGACGGGGAACCAACTCCCACATCTTATTATCAATAAGATCATTATATTCGTCGGTCATAGTAATTTTCTAATTCGGGTCATTTAAAGCAGACAATGGGTTACGGGGTAGAGGAGATTTAAGAACATTAGAACTTAAATTAAAATATCTTTTTGGTTTAAAAATATCCCGTTGACTAAGAGTGACCGTTCTATGACTCGGGGGAGAATTGGGCGGATTTTGGGAAACATCGGGACACGTGATGGACTGGCCAACAAGCAGTGGGCCTGCTAGCCCAACACAGTAAGTGGCACTTGATGTAGAAACCGAGACTGGACCAGTTTCAGAATTGGGCTTGGTCACTGGCCCAATTACCGAGATTGGCCCAATTACGGGGCTGGTAACTGGGTTGTGCACAGTCGCTAGACCTGAAACTAGAACAGTAGATAGTGATGGTACGGCATGTCCAGCGGGCAGTGGGCCCGCTGGGGGATTCGGGGTGCGGGACATGTCCGATAAATGGTGGATAATATACGGGGAGATACCGTCATCTAAAAAATTATACGAACTAGGCATATGACTACTCACCTTAGTAAACGGAAATGGGGATTCATCAAAAATAACATGACGACTAACTATGATTTTATTAGATGATAAATCAAAGCATTTGTAACCACGATGATTAGACGGATAACTCAAAAACACACAAGGGGTAGAATGGGTCTGAAGTTTGTTAATTGTGGTGGACGGAAACAACGAATAACATAAGCACCCAAAGACCCTAAGATGGGAATACGAAAGAATCTTATCATATAAAATTATGATTGGACGAATATGCCAAATCTTTGATAGGAAGAATGTTAAGAATATATGTAGCCATTTGTAGAGCATGATGCCAAAAAGAGGGGGTATGGAAGCATGAATTAATAAAGTTTGGACAGTGTTATTAATGGTACGAATTTTGCGTTCGGCTTTCCCATTTTTTGAAGACGTGTGAGGACAAGAAAACCGAAAATTGATCTCATTATTAGCACAAAACTCCTGAAATACCCCATTATCATATTCTTTTCCATTATCACATTGAATATTTTTAATCTCCCATTCGAATTGAGTTCTAATAAATGCTCTAAATTTTTAAAAAGTGTAAAAAAACTTGAGATTTTTTCGCTATCGGAAAAGTCCATAAAAAATTAGAATAATCATCCAGAAATAGAACATAATAACGATGACTCAAAGAACTGAGAACAGGAGATGTTCATAAATCGCTATGAATAATATCAAACGACATTAAAGTATGAGAATTGGAGTCTACAAAGAACAATCTAATAATTTTTCCTAAAGAACAAGATTGACAATTCGAAGTACTACGCGTACCCTTACACGAAATAAAATTGTTTTTATCTAAGGAAGACAAAATAGACGGCCCCGGATGACCTAGACGAGTATGCCACGAGGAAAGAGCAAAGGCTTCAAAAGTTGATGGCAAGGCTTGACTTGAGAAACTGAAACTTGGCGTGATAGGATAAAGATCTCCCCTACTATCACATCTCATAAGAGGACTCCCCGTCTTGAAATCCTTCACAGAAAATCCAAACGGATCAAATTCAACAGAAACGGAATTATCAGTGGTGAATTTACGGACAAACACCAAATTTTTAATCAATTTAGGGGCATGAAGGGTATTTTTCAAGATAAGAGGTATATGGGGGGAGATAAAGTTTTATGACCATAACCACGAATTAGAATTGAATTACCATTACCAACAATTATGCCACAAGGGTTGCTCAAATTAGAATAAGACGAAAGAGTACCTTGATCGGATGTCATGTGGGTAGTGGCTCCGGTGTCCATGTACCAATTCGGGTCCAGTGGAGTTAAACCAAGTGTGCGCATAGCGGCTTCAATGTCGATCCGGGTGGGGCCCGCTGCGTGATGGGCCTGCAAGGCCGGGGCCCAAGAATACCTACATGCTGCCCTGGTCCAGTACCGTGTCGGGAACCACTAGCCCAGTTAGTATTGGGCCGATAGGGTTGTTGTGAAGCCACTGGCCAGTGGCTGGAACGCTGGAGGAATGTGGGTCGTTGGGCCACTGTCCATTGGCCCAAGCCCACGGCCAAGGAGCCCAAGTCTGGGACTAGTGGGTCGGTGGTCCACTGTAGCCGGGACGGGGCCCACCGCTACTGTTTCGGCCACCGTTACCACTGTCGGAACCACCACGTTTGCCCCTGCGATTTTTGCCATTATTTTTCCCACTATTTTTGTCGCCCCCTTGAGACCGGTTTGGGGACGAATTTTCACCAAAATTTTGAGAAGAAGAGGAGGAGGTCATCATGACCACGGGACCAGCACTAGTAGTCGCCTTTTTATCCAAGCCGGCTTCTTCTAAAGTAAGCATGGAGCGGGCTTGATAGAACTCTGGGGGAGGATTACTTTGACGAAGGAGAGTACCAACGCCACTATAGGCCTCGGAGAGGCCAGCAACCATCTGGAGAACAAGACGATCGTCGCTAACAGGCGCACCAATGTTGTGGAGTTGGTCCGCCAATTCTTTCAACCTTTTGCAATACGCTGAAACGTTTGGGAAATTTTTCATATGAACGTGGGAAAATTCCTGCTCAAGTGTAATAGCTATGGAATTGCGATTATCTTGGAATATGTCACGCAGCCTATCCCAAGAAGCCATCGTTGTAGCATCCGGCTCAATAATCGTCTGCAATAGGTCGGTAGAGATAGTGGAGTAAATCCACTGAAGGACAGTGGCATCAAGAGTCATCCACAACTTAGTATCATCCTCGCATTTAGGCAGCTTCATGTCCTCAAGACTCGCGGGGATTATGTGATGGATGAATTGATGCGACCGTGTGTGAATTTTGAACAGTTCGGTCCACGTCACATATTGGACGTTTTCTATTTCAAGAATTAGAGGGATGTGATTCTTGATATTGGAAACAACAAGGGCAGGGTGAAACGTGTTCTTGGAGGTAGACATAACGAAAGAATAATAGGTGATTGAGGAATTGGGAAGAAAGAATTTTGGGGATCAAAAAATTTGCACGAAAACCGAGGAAGAAAGCTCGAAACCGACGGCAATTTTAGGGAGAAAGTATACTATTTATCACGAAATAATGAAGAAATTCGAAATGGGTTTATAAAGGGATGAGTCCACACAACTTACGTTGTGCCGCGAAGTCCCAGATCACCACCAGACACCAGCAATATACCACCTCACTATTTTGGCTTTAAAACCCTCATACGATCTCGAAATTCGACGATTCAAGTTGTCACGACTCACAAATTTCGATGCATATGTATCCAATAATAAAAAATCAATTCCAACATCAAATGGAAATAATGGTACACCAAAACGTCGGAGATGTTCGACTTACGCCAACGATTCAAACACCAAAATTTCTACTGGTCATAAATAATATTACAGATCTAACAAAATCTTCAGGTCTCCAATCAGAGCACGTTTTTTCAAACCGAGCAATTACTCCAAAAATTAAATACCGGGATTTCAAAAAAAAAAAACTTCTCCCAAAGTGAACCAAATGGTATCCGTTTGACTTCAAATTTTGCAAGCAAGTCAAAATAATTATTACGAAGCTTCTGGAATAAATGACACACAAAACAAAGTATTGATTCTCAAAACGACTAACTAGGTCGTTACAAGGAGTGATTTGACTTGGAATCTAAGTTTATCCTGGCAAACGAAGATGTTGTTGAACTTGCAGTTCAAGTTGAGAAGCTTGCTGAGATGCTTTTCAGCAGGAAACTTCTCACATACTTGAAGATGCACAATGTCAACAGGGGAAATGGCTTTACTTAATTGTTGTTGCAGAACTAGACCTGGAGGATGTTGTCCGAGGAGTAGTCACATGGACTGTAGAATGAGGAATAGACTTTGAAATGAAGAATTATAGACACAGAGAGCAGAAGCGAAACTGTGTGCTGGTCATGTTCTTTTGTCTAAAAATGGCATTGCTGTTGTAAATCTCGACTTCTTTCAACTTTTACTTCGAACTTTATATAAAACAAACTTAAATAGTTCAATATGGAAGTTGTGGATAGGGAATCTATCTATGTTGTTTGTCTGCTAGAGGTGGTGGTGTTCCTATAACTTAAATTGTGTACTATTGTTCCTTCAACTTAAACTCCATTATTAGCCTCAAATACTTCATCTATATTATTGAGCCCGTGCTACCATCTGGTGATAATTAGAATGAGGAAACATTTCGGAACCAGATCCCATTGCTTACACTGGATAGGGATTGGATTACAGTGAACTTGGATGTAGGTCAGCCGGCAAGTGCAGTCCTATAGGCGGCAAGAAGGTTCATGCAGGTGAATAACGATTTGACTTAGCTAATATTTTGAAGCTGTAGCATCTACAGAAACTGCTGACTGTCGAGGAAATCATAGTACAGAAACAGCTTCGTCAAAGTTTAAAAGGCTAATGTAAACATCATATCTCAATAGAAAATGTGAAAGGTGAAGTGCAAATTTTCCATTAAAGCATAATACAAAAATTAGCAGTAGCTCTGGGCTTAGAGACCTGCCATATCATTGTAAAATGTGAAAGAAAAAGAGGCCTGCTGGCGGGCGGTGGCTCAAAGCAATCAAGAATATATGCATCCCCTTCTTTTTCCTTACAATGAAGAAATGTACTACTTATAGTAAGCTAGCTTTGTACTCCATCAGTCACATACCAAAAAGGAAGTGATAAATATTCTTCTCCTATTCCCCTTTGATTCAGAATCCTTATAGGCTATCAAAGTAAAAGAGGGGGGAGGGGGTGAAAAACAAACAGACACAACAAAACAGTCTTAGTAAGTTCAATACTACTGGCCAACGAGAAATACCAAAATTAAGATGAGGTAGACCTATGCCTCACCAAGCTGACTAGAAATTACAATCCTAAACTTTAATGCATCATAGCTACAAACAGTTCCAAAAGTTTTAGCGAGCTGATAGGATTCAACTACAAACACCAAGGGCTTGTCTCCCAGTGATGCGATAAATCTACAGTTTTGATGCCATCCATTCAAGGGTAGGTGCTCAGCGCCTTTGTTCTTATTCTCAACTTCTGATAATCTGAAAAGGGGGAAAACCAGTATGCTTAGCATTTTGTCCACCATAGTTGTTTTATGAGTGCCGGAAGAACACAAAAAGATTTATTGAAAAGGAGAAGAGAAATGAAGGAAGCAAAGGAAAGAGGAAATGAGAAACACAAAAAATCAGACCACACCCGAGTGAGAATACACTTGATTCATAAGGTATCTACTTCCAAATCACTGTGGATAGGCTACAATATGAGGCAAAAGTTGCAAAATGGAGGAATACAAGGCAAAGTGATCTGTTCTTAATTGATATATAGCTGCTGCCTTCTTGAGTTATAGCCATCTTCCCCTTAGGCCTTATCACCAAATACTAACATGGCAAAGAGAATCAACAAACTAATGCTTTGCCACTTAGATTTATAAAAATACATTTAATTTAAGTGGTCTCACGGGATTTGTAAGTTCATCCGAAGAACCATTTTCAAAAGCTATTTTTAACATGTGCTTATTTTCAAGCACAGGGCTATTTTCAACCAATACCAGTTTTAAACCATTTTCTGTAAGATGATATTAATCTCTCTTGGGGAGTCTTTCATTAATATCAAGGTATATATAGAGTACAATATTCATCCCTTATACAATAGGAATACTAAGCCTATACAAAAGAGGAATCCTAGTCTTACCATAGTTATATTTACACAATATATGGAAATATTCTAATTATGGGTAGAGAATATATTGTTTCCTATATTTACACGTTTACACACCCCCTCAGTCGGAGCGGAAGGAGGCCGGACGCTGAGACTGGATCTGAAGTCAAGAAATAACTGTCTGGGAAGTCCTTTGGTAAATATGTCTGCATACTAATAGGATGATGGAACATGTAACACTCTGACATGGCCTAACGCAACTTTCTCACGAACGAAGTGTAGGTCTATATCAATATGCTTGGTTCGCTGATGTTGAACCGGATTATGAGAAAGATAGATGGTAGAGATGTTATCACAATACGCAATAGATGCCTGACGCAAAGGACACTGAAGTTCTAATAGTAAATTTCTGAGCCAACAAATCTCAGCTACTACATTTGCAATGCCTCTGTACTCAGCCTCGGCACTGGAGCGAGATAGGGTAGCATGTCGCTTGGCAGACCAAGAAATCATATTATCCCCTAAGAAAACACAAAAGTCGGAGGTGGAGCGTCGCGTGTCCGGACACCCTGCCCAATCTACATTCGTATATGAAAGAAACCTGTCTGGTGCAGAGGGTATAGGTGCAAACCATAATCAAGAGTGCCCTTAATGTATCGAATGATACGCTTAAGAGCAGTGAAATGAGACTCCCTGGGGGCATGCATGAATAAGCACACTTGCTGAACAACATAAGCTATGTCTGGCCTGGTGAATGTGAGATACTGAAGTGCACCGCAAGGCTCCTATACATAGTAGGATCAGAGACCGGAGCACCATCCATAGCACCGAGCTTAGATTTGGAATCAACTTGGAGTAGGCACCTCTTTGCAGTTCGCCATCTTAGCCCTGTACACAATCTCTTCTGCATACGTACGCTGACACAAGAACATATGATTGGCAAACCTGGTCACTGATATCCCCAAAAAGTAACTCAGCTTCCCCAAATCAGTCATTGCAAATTCGGACTTGAGCAAGACAATAATCTCATTTTTCAATCCGTCGGAGGAGCGGTAAGAACAATATCATCCACGTAAAGTAATAAGTAAGCGGTGCTACTACCTCGATGAAAAATGAAAAGTGATGTATCACTCTTGCCGCATACAAACCCAATCGCAAGATATACCCGGCAAAGTGATCATACCACGCACGGAGGGCCCGCTTCGGTGCCATATAGTGACTTACGGAGACGGCACACATAGTGAGGAAGCGCTGGATGGGTGAACCCCGGTGGCGATGCATGTAGACCGTCTCTCTCGATCCCCATGTAAGAATGCATTCTTCACATCAAGCTGATGGATTGGCCAGTGTTTGCCCATGGCAATGCTCAAAACTGTGCGGATGGTAGCCGGTTTGACAACCGGGATGAAGGTCTCACCACAATCAATGCCCTTCTGCTGATTTGTGCCATTAGCCACAAGACGGGCCTTATACCTCTCAAGATCCCCATTGTCTCTGAACTTGTGACGAAATAACCACATACAACGAATGGCATTCACCCCCTCAGGTCTAGGTACTAGATCCCACGTGTGTTGTTTAGTTAAAGCATTGAATTCCTCATACATAGCCGCATTCTAATTAGGGTCTTGTTTGGCCAATTTTGGGTTCTTTGGAAGTGGAGAGATGGTTTGGGCAGACAAGTTGAAATGGACTTTGGGTTTGAAGATTCCATGCTTTGAACGAGTTTCCATTGGATGGGTAGGGACAGTGGGTGGCGGAGTGGTGTCTGAGACGGGGGTAAAGTTGGATAAGGAGAAGGTGGGGGCGAAGCCGTCGGAGGCGCCGCGGCTCCTGGATCGAGAGTCGCGGCGCTAGAAGGTTGACAGGATTCTCTAAAGTTTGGGCGCCACGGCGCCTCAGCACATGGTCGCGGCGCTGTCGACGGTGTTTCAAAAGATTGCTCTCTGGAAATCAGGCGCCGCGGTGCCTCCCCTCGAGGCCGCGGCTCTGACGACGGAACAGAGGGTGTGAGTTGTTCGATTATGAGGGGAGAGATGGCAGACTCGTCAAGAAATGAGTAGTCCTGTTTTTGGAATTTTGGAAGATTCAAAAATGGGAATGTGGTCTCGTCGAATGTGACGTGACGAGATATGTGGATTTGACGAGTCGACAAGTCATAGCATAGATAACCCCTATGGTTCGGCGGGAATCCTAGAAAGACACATGGAGTGGACCTAGGAGCGAGCTTGTGAGGGGCGGTGGAGCTAAGGTTGGGATAGCACAGACAACCAAAAATCCGTAGATGATCATAAGAGGGGATTCTATGGTAGAGGATTTCGGTAGGGGTCATATTATGAAGAGTGCTAGTAGGGAGAATATTTAGAGTGTATTCTGACATTTTAGCAGCATAGACCCAGAAGGGTGGAGGGAGGGAGGCATGAATCAATAGGGTGCGAATCATATTGTTAATGGTGCGAGATGATTCTTTCACTTTACCATTTTGTGGTGAGGTGTGAGGGCAGGAGAAGCGAAAGACCATGCCATTATTGGTACAAAAGCGGTGAAACATAGAGTTATTGTATTCACGATCATTATCGCACTGAAATGATTTTATGCCTTTTCCAAATTGTGTTTGAATGAACTTGCGAAACTCAAGAAATTTGACAAACACTTCCGATTTAAATTTAAGAGGGTATAACCAAACGTAGTGTGAAAAATCATCAAGCAACACAAGATAGTATTTATGACCGAGAGAACTAGAGATAGGAGATGTCCATAAATCGGCATGTATGATATCAAAAGGAGCAAATGTAACACTAGTAGATGATTTAAACGGAAGACGAATATGTTTGCCTAAAGAGCAAGAAACACAATTTTGGGCAAGTTTCCCATTACAAGCAATGAAATTGTTGCCTCTAAGAAAATTAAAAACTGGGACTCCTGGATGACCAAGCCTATTATGCCAAGTTGAAGAAGAAACAGCCGCTAGAGTGACATGAGAGCAAGATCTGGCAGCGGGGGTGGAAGTGAATGGATAGAGATCCCCCGTTCTATTGCATCTCGTAAGAGGTGTCCCCGTATGAAGATCCTTCACAGTAAAACCATAAGGGTCAAAATCCACAGAGACAGAATTATTACGAGTAAATTGGCGGACAGATATGCGGTTCTTAATCATGTGTGGGGCATATAGGGTGTTTTTTAGGGAGAAGGGTGGATGAGGAGGTTGTGTGTATGAGGTACCATAACCCTTAACTGGAATGCGTCGTCGTCGCTCGCTCGGCTCGGCTTCGGCTTCGGATTCGGATTCGGTCAAATGATCTGATTGATTGATAATCTTTTTGGACCAAATTTTCTTTAATTTTAATTATTTAATTAATTATTATTTAATTAAATTAATTAGCTTATCCAATCCTACCCGTTAGTGACCCGGATCCGCGTGTCTGACCCCGCGATCCGATTTCTTTCCCATATTTAAATTTCCCACCAGATTTACGTGGTTGTTCAGAAGGGTTGCAAACCTTCAGAAACAGTACTTCCATGGCTATAAATTCGTTTGATTCCTCAGAATTTTACTTACTAATTTTCTGAACAACACAAACTTCTTCTTCTTCTGCACAAATAAATTCTGTGTGATATACTACCGTTGAGTGGTTCGCCGCTACCTGAATTTGGAGTACTACTATTCTGGTAAGATAATCATTCTATCCTGGGAGGGGATATTCCATCAACCTCGAGTACTGGGAGGGGAATAATTTTCTTAAGTACACACTTTGAACTAAGTGGGCTCGATTATATTCTAAAAAATTATTCTTATTTTTTCAACATTGATTCTGTTTATTTCCAGTTATTATTATTTACTGGTTTTTTTTTTTGGAATACAGATTGATAACAATCTTAAGGAAATTATATTTTTAGATTAATCTGTATTCTGTTTTGGAGACTAAAACCTGTGTGGTTTTATACTCAGTATGAAATTTCATATTCTGACTTGAAGACATAAAAACTTCGTTGGAATATTAAAGTTCATACTTGTACAACGATTTGAAGAACATAAAAACTTCATCATTGCTGTATTCTGGTTTGGAGATT
Source organism: Anisodus tanguticus (assembly GCA_034509755.1). Lineage (NCBI taxonomy): Eukaryota > Viridiplantae > Streptophyta > Magnoliopsida > Solanales > Solanaceae > Anisodus > Anisodus tanguticus. Next base: position 31,214,067 of record CM067558.1, read on the forward strand.
AAAACTTGTGCAGTTTTTTACTCCATATGAATATTAGTATTCTGACTCGAAGATATAAAAACTTCATTGGAATACTAAAGTTTCATAATTATACTGCGATTTGAAGAAATAAAACTTCATCATTTAAGTCTGTGATTGAATTGCTATTCTGGTTTTATTAACTAAAACAGTTTGTCCATTTGACAGTGACAAACGAATAATGGCAATTGAGACTGGAACTACCTCTGCGAATACTGCACCAGCGGTTACTCCTACAACCCGTACCGCTGTGCCACCGGCTGAAAAACCTGCGAAGTTCACTGGTGCCAACTTTAAAGGATGGCAGCAAAGAATATTCTTTTGGCTTACCACCCTTGGTATGCAAAAGTTCACCAGTGAGGACCCTCCAGTGACTGCCGCCGACATGCCTGACAACCAACAGTTCATGGTTACTGAGGCTTGGAAACAGGCTAATTTTTTGTGCAAAGGCTACATTTTGAGTGCCTTAGAAGATGACTTGTACAACATCTACAGTGCAGTAGAGACTTCCAAAGAACTATGGAGTGCACTTGAAAAGAAGTACAAAACCGAAGATGCTTGCTTGAAGAAGTTTGTGGTTGCCAAATTCCTAGACTACAAAATGGTGGATGGAAAAACCGTTGGAACCCAAGTTCAAGAGCTTCCACTTATCTTCCATGTCCTTATTGTTGAAGGTATGGTAGTAAATGAAGCGTTCCAAGTGGATGCAATGATTGAGAAGTTGCCGCCCTCATGGAAAGATTTCAAGAATTATCTTAAGCACAAAAGAAAGGAAATGAAGTTGGAAGATCTTGTGATTCGTCTCGAGATCGAGGAAGTTAACAAAACCGCTGAGAAGAGGTACCGTAAGACTTCACCAATTGAAGGGGCAAACATCATTGGAAATGCTGCTCTGAACAAGAACAAGAAAAGGAAGAGGCCTTCTGGAAAGGAGAAGGATTCCAACAAGAAAAAGTTCAAGGGCAACTGCTTTAATTGTAGGAAAGCTGGCACAACGCCCCAGATTATCGTTTCCCGAAAAAGAACAAGGGAAAAGGACAAGCCAATAAGGTGGAAAAGAATGATGATATGGATGATCTGTGTGTAATGCTATCGGAGTGCAATTTCGTTGGAAACCGAAAGGAGTGGTGGCTTGATTTCGGTGCCACTCGACATGTTTGCGCTACAAAAGAAGCATTTGCAACCTATGCTCCCATTTGGACCCGAAGAGGTACTGTTTATGGGAAATACCGCAATGTGACCAAGGTTGAAGGATATGGGAAGATACTTCGAAGATGACTTCCAAAGCAAGGTCCCGACTCTCAACAATGTTATGCACGTTCCAACAATTCGAAGAATTTAGTTTTCATTAGGACTACTCGTCAAAAATGGGTTTAAGTGTGTGTTGGTTAGTGAGAAAATTGTATTAAGTAAGAATGATTTGTTCATAGGAAAGGGCTACCTCACCGAGGGCCTTTTCAAACTCAATGTAATGGTTGTTGACAGTATTAATGAAAATGCAGCTTCGTCTTACTTATTGGAGTCAAATTATTTATGACATGTTCGTTTAGGACATGTCAACTACAAAACCTTGCGAAAATTGATTAATTTAGAAGTATTGACTAAATTCGAGTGTAATAAATCTAAATGTGAAATCTGTGTTGAATCTAAGTTTGTTAAACATCCATATAAGTCTATTGATAGGATTTCAAATCCTTTAGACTTAATTCACACAGATATATGTGATATGAAGTCAATACCATCTCGCGGTGGGAAAAAGTATTTTATAACTTTTATTGACGATTGCACTCGATATTGTTATGTGTATTTGCTTAATAGTAAGGATGAAGCAATTGATGCATTTAAGCAATACAAGAACGAAGTGGAAAATCAATTGAATAAAAAGATAAAAATGATTAGAAGTGATAGGGGTGGAGAGTACGAATCTCCTTTTGCAGAGATATGTTTAGAATATGGAATTATTCATCAAACTACTGCCCCTTACACACCACAATCAAATGGAATTCTTTGAAAGGAAAAACCGAACATTAAAGGAAATGATGAATGCCTTACTAATAAGTCCCGGTTTACCGCAAAGCTTGTGGGGGAAGCTATCCTTACGACTAACCAAATACTCAACAGGGTGCCCCACAGCAAAATACAATCTATTCCATATGAACTATGGAAAGGAAGAAAACCCAACTTGAAATATTTCAAAGTGTGGGGGTGTTTAGCAAAGGTCCAAGTTCCTTTGCCCAAAAGGGTAAAAATCGGACCAAAAATTGTGGATTGTGTTTTTATTGGCTATGCTACAAACAGCAAAGCTTGTCGGTTTTTGGTTCACAAATCAGACAATCCCGAAATTCATGTTAATACGGTAATTGAATCAGATAATGCTGAATTCTTTGAAAACATTTATTCGTATAAAACTGAATGTGAGTCGTCAAGTGAAAGATCTAAACGACCGTGGGAAGAACCAAAGGAAAATACACCATGTAAAAAGGATGCAAGGCGTAGCAAACGTCAAAGGACATCTACTTCCTTCGGACCAGAGTTTGTGACATTCTTGCTTGAAAATTAGCCTCAAACATTTAAAGCAGCGATGTCTTCTTCTGATTCAGCATTTTGGAAAGAGGCAGTCAATAGTGAGATTGAATCAATTTTGAACAACCATACATGGGAATTGGTTGATCTTCCTCCTGGAAATAAACCTTTAATGGCACTATTGACAAATATAAAGCAAGACTTGTGGTCAAAGGTTATAGACAAAAAGAAGGCCTTGATTACTTTGACACATACTCGCCGGTAACAAGAATAACATCTATTCGGGTGTTAGTGGCACTGGCGGCCATATATGGTCTTGAAATCCATCAAATGGATGTCAAGACAACTTTCTTAAATGGAGAATTGGAGGAAGAAATTTACATGGAACAACCTGAGGGTTTTGTGGTTCCTGGTAAAGAAAGGAAAGTGTGCAAACTTGTTAAGTCACTTTATGGACTTAAACAAGCACCCAAACAATGGCATGCGAAATTTGACCAAACAATGTTGGCAAATGGATTTAAGATTAATGAGTGTGACAAATGTGTTTACATTAAAAATACTCCAAATCATGAAGTCATTGTTTGTTTATATGTTGATGACATGTTGATAATGAGTAGAGATATTGCGATGTAAATGCTACGAAGCGTATGCTTGGCTAGCAAATTTGATATGAAGGACTTAGGAGTTGCTGATTTGATCTTAGGCATCAGAATTCATAAAACTCCACAAGGTCTAGCATTATCGCAGTCTCATTATATTGAAAGAGTACTTGAAAAGTTTAAGTATTTAAATTTCAATGTTGCAAAGACTCCAATTGATGTAAGTTTTGCACTTCAAAAGAATGAAGGTGAAAGTGACTCACAATTGGACTATGCACAAGTTTTGGGAAATTTGATGTATATTATGAATTATACACGACCAGATATAGCATGTGCTATAAGCAAGCTGAGTTGATTAACGAGTAATCCCAATCAAACTCATTGGATGGCTATGAAATGAGTCTTGGGGTATTTAAAACACACCCAAACCTATGCTTTGCATTATAATAAATATCCCGCAGTAATTGAGGGATATAGTGATGCAAACTGGATCACCGGATCATCTGAAGTTAAATCCACGAGTGGATATATTTTCACCGTTGGTGGAGGAGCAGTGTCTTGGAAATCATCAAAACAGACATGCATCGCCCGCTCTATAATGGAATCTGAATTTATAGCTTTAGACAAGGCCGGTGAAGAAACTGAATGGCTCCGGAATTTCTTAGAAGATATTCCATTCTTGGCCCAAACCTTTGGCTCCTATATGTATACATTGTGACAGTCAAGCAGCAATAGGTAGGGCAGGGAGCGTAATGTACAACGGAAAATCTCGTCACATACGACGAAGACACTATACTGTTAGACAACTCCTCTCTAGTGGCGTTATCACGATTGACTATGTAAAGTCAAGAGATAACGTGGCGGATCCGCTTACAAAAGGCTTATCTAGAGAGGGAGTTAGTAGATCATCAATGGGAATGGGGTTAAGGCCGAGGACAAGTCATCATGGCAGTAACTCTACCTAGCAGACTGGAGATCTCAAGAGCTAGGTTCAAGGAGATCAAACAAAGTTGTGACTGACGGTTCAACATTGTCAAATAACTCAACCCATTCTCGGATGAAGACAATGTTCAGAAATAAGGATAAAACCTTATGGCTTGTTAATGAGTTAATAAAGCATTAAGGTTCTTTAATGATTATCTAAATCTGGCAGTGTATGACCAGATAATGTGGCTATAGGATCACATGTTTAGAAATCACCTATGTGAGTGTTAAGTGTAAGCCGCTTTAAAGGGGAATGACAGTGAAGGTCCATTCTCTATGCACTCATGAAACCAGGAGGTGTTCATGGCTGAAACGAACACAACCGTGAGAATCATAAACGGTTGAGGGTTGATTGTGTGACTTATGTTGTCTAGGTATACAACAAAGTTCGATGGTTCAAAGATATCAAATCTACCGATTGATCGAATATATCCGATATAAGTTCACTACGGAAAGTTCAAAGGGAAACTTACTTATCTAGATGCAGTCAATCCTCGCTTGTATGTCACACTTGTCTGCGCATTCTTTTATATTATAGCCATTCCCCATTCATGTGGGGGATTGTTGGGTTTAAATGATAGATTGAATGGGAAATGGAGCATTTGTCCCACATCGGTAGTGGAAAGAAAAGTGGGAGTTCCCTCTTGCTTTATAAAATAAACATTTGTCCCACATCGGAAAAAGAAAGGAAAAGAGATGTGTATATATTACATTACACCTTCTCCAGTCACTAAAAGGGTTGAGGGGGCAAGGACCCCTCGCGCCGTCGTCGTCGCTCGCTCGGCTCGGCTTCGGCTTCGGATCCGATTGATTGATAATCTTTTTGGACCAAATTTTCTTTAATTTTAATTATTTAATTAATTATTATTTAATTAAATTAATTAGCTTATCCAATCCTACCCGTTAGTGACCCGGATCCGCGTGTCTGACCCGCGACCCGGTTTCTTTCCCATATTTAAATTTCCCACCAGATTTTGGTGGCTGTTCAGAAGGGTTGCAAACCTTCAGAAACAGTACTTCCATGGCTATAAATTCGTTTGATTCCTCGAATTTTACTTACTAATTTTCTTGAACAACACAAACTTCTTCTTCTTCTGCACAAATAAATTTTGTGTGATATACTGCCGTTGAGTGGTTCGCCGCTACCTGAATTTGGAGTACTACTATTCTGGTAAGATAATCGTTCTATCCTGGGAGGGGATATTCCATCAACCTCGAGTCGTGAGGGGAATAATTTCCTTAAGGACACACTTTGAACTAAGTGGGCTCGATTATATTCTGAAAAATTATTCTTATTTTTTCAACACTGATTCTGTTTATTTTCAGTTATTATTATTTACTGGTTTTTTTTTTTTGGAATACAGATTGATAACAAACATAATGGAGGAGCTAGCTGAAATTAGTGGCTGCAACATTGGCACATTTCCTACTACTTATCTTGGCTTACCACTGGGAGCAAAATTCAGATCCACTGAAATCTGGAATGGCATCATAGAAAAAATTTGAGAAGAGACTTGCAACATGGCAAGTGTAATATCTCTCATTGGGTGGCAAACTAACACTTCTTAATAGTGTGTTGGGTAGCATTCCAACCTACTAAATGGCTCTTTTTTCTATCCCAGCCAAGGTTGTGAAGGCAACAATCAGGGACATAAATTTCATTTGATAAAGTGGAAAAAGGTAACCCAACCAAACTTTCATGGGGTGCTGGGCATCAAGGACCTTTTTGTTCACAACAAAAGCATGATGATGAAGTGGCTGTGGTCCTGTGGAGATATTGGAGGTTGCAAGGTTCTGGAAAGAGGTTATCAAAGCTAAGCATGGGGAGTTAAATCATTGGTTCAAAATTTTCAAATGCTCCCTACGGGATTGGTGTGTGGAAATGCATCAGTAAATAATGGAGCACTTTCTCACAGAACGTCCACTTTGCAGTAGATAGTGGTGCACATATCAGATTTTGGAAGGATAAATGGATAGGAAATTCCACTCTAGAGGAAGAATACCCAACCCTATTTCTTATAGAATCATTGCAGCAAACAGACGAGGGGATATTTGGGACTTGATATTCAGGAGGGACATGCATGACTGGGAGATAAATTGGTTGATAGACCTCTTAGCAAAGCCAAGTAAACTTAAATGGGAAAATATGGTGGAGGCAACTACACAGTCAAGGAGGGATACCAACACAGCTGTTCAAGTAACTCTATGATAGATAACTAGCCTTGGAAACTCATCTGGAGAACTAAACTATCTCCAAAAGTCATTTGTTTCACTTGGACAGCCTTATATGAGGCATGCCTTACTCAAGATAACCTGATTAAGAGGAAATCTAGTTACCCAACAGATACTACATGTGCCAAAGGATAGCTGAAAGTACATGGTATTTGCTATTGCACAGCCAAGTGGCTATGGATATTTAGATTATATTCATGTGTGTGTTTGACTCAAATGGGTCACTCCTGCACGGTGAAGGATGCTTATGAGAGCTGGAGTTCATGAAGAGTTGATAAAGCCATCAAGAAAATCTGGGCAACGCTTCCTGCTTGTATATTTTGGTTTTATTTGGACAGAGAAACAACAAATATTTTGATGGAAGCTCAACTTCATTAGGCTCTTAAAAAGTTAGGTGCATTGCTATTGTGTACTGTTGGTCTCTAGAACTGGCTTAGTCAGTTATGTATAGAAGCCAGCTGGAAATTTTTTGTCAGCTTAAATGCCATATCATGTACTCTTAGCATCTTCTTGATGCCTTCAATTGAACCCATTTACTTCAACAATAAAAAATAAACTGCCTTCCTTCTTACTTATCCAGACTGAGTCAAATCAGACACAGACACACACTTGTGCACTAGTGTCATTTTGTATTGATTTTTTTTTTTGGCGGAACGACTTATGATAGAATCCGCCTTGGTTATCTTGATGAAATGGGCGGAATAGCTATTCCAATGCCAAAAATTATTCGAAGTTTGATTTTCCCAGAATATATCCTAATTTTTTGCCTAATTCTTCTGATGATGATCGATTCAACCAAATTAAAAGGAAAACAAGTCCTTGAAGATCAATTGTACAAACTAAACAGGTGTAAGTCATAATAACCAAAGATTTTTGAAAAAAGAAGTCGGGTACTTTAAATATTCACCAATTTAGTTAAAATATTCAGATGACCTCAAAATATTCACCAATTTACTTAAACTACATTAACATGAATTTGCATATTCACCAACTTATTTTACAACGTTCACATGATAATCACTACTCGTGGGTTATAAAGAGAAAAATGAGCAGTTACAATGAGAATTTTAACTTTTGAGAGAGGAAACCTAACCTGATCTGGAGGGATATGTGTCTACGAAACTCCTTTTGCGTCATCAGACTAGTAAAAATACCTTCTACAGTTCAACGAGCCACATAAGCACTGCTTTCTCCTATGATCTGCTTTGTCAATACCATAGTCATAGGTCAATTCTTGCATGGGAGGAATGTGTCTAATGGCAAAAAAGGTGATATGGTAGTATGCCTCATTGTTACTTTCTCGTACAACAAGCTTCCAGTATACATTAGGTGAACAACTATGGTTCATAAAACGAGCAACATTTCCACTATTTTTGGCACTTATTATAAGGGGAAAAGGGACTCCGAGACTCGTCAGTATAATCATGTACGGCTTCCAGTGATTCATATATACGGGTTGCATCAAAAATGTAATTGTTGCCACTGTCATTGCCAACGTCAGTGACTTCTCCAGCATATTCACAAATAAAACAACCTCCACGTATAGGATCACAAGACCTGAGTCCCCAACCTCTATTTTTTGTTTTAAAGACTTCCAAACGAACTTTAGGACCCCTTTGGGATATTCAATTTCGGCAATTAGGAGGGCATGAACAGGCTGAATAACACTCATGTATCAAGGTTTTGTAACTCATAAGAACTCCAAGTGAACTATAAGGCAGAAAGCCTCCATTCCTCTGAATACAAGGGCAATTAGAGTCACCAGGTTGGCACCCACCAACGCAGTGACAACCCGGGGAGGGTCTAGGCATTAAGAAAGGTTTTGAATACTTCAGACTAGGAATATATGTGAAAAAGGCAGGTCCTTTCTCATCATCTACATCATTAACAAGACAAACTGGTTGACTCTCCGCACCAGATGTGAAGTCTGGTAGGATGACTCCAACACGTGACGCCACACCATACTTCCATTGCTGAATTGTCTTCCATACTTTGAATGCTTCAGGCTACCCAGGTACTCTCAGAAGTTTGTACTAAAAGACATTGCAGTCCAACTTGTTTTTCTCTACCCATGATTCCCGAATCTTATAAAGTCCGTCATAAATATAAATCTTACCAGTTGGATACGCGACATCCCTAACGCCCCTAATTACTCTTATCTCATTGCGACGATGCAAACTATTTTCCAAAGCAAGATTGCCCACCTCAAGTTTCTGATCAAACAGTTTCCCATCCTTTGGACTCCACCCTGTCCAGTGTAAACTAACAAATCGCCATCACCTCCATCATCATCATATCCTCCCGCAGACACAGTGCTAAGTGCAAGAGGTTCTTTATCAATTGTTAGTTTGGAACTTATATAATCGATCCCAGACATAGTTGGTGAATGCAAGCCCACTAAGCATAGTTCCATCCTGAAAAAGAATATGTCACCAACTTCAATTCCAGGTACATTACCAACCCTCTTTGTTTGGTTTGTGCGAACTCCTTCTTGTTATTAATCTGTATTCCAAAAAATCAGTAAACAATAATAACTGAAAAATGAAAAGAATCAGTGTTGAAAAATAAAAATATTTTTTCAAAATATAATCGAACCCACTTAGTTCAAAGTGTGTCCTTAAGGAAATTATTCTCCTCACAGTACTCGAGGTTGATGGAATATCCCCTCCCAGGATAGAACGATTATCTTACCAGAATAGTAGTACTCCAAATTCAGGTAGCGGCGAACCACTCAACGGCAGTATATCACACAAAATTTATTTGTGCAAGAAGAAGAAGAAGTTTGTAGTTTCAGAAATTTAGTGAGTAAAATTCTGAGGAATCAAACGAATTTATAGCCATGGAAGTACTGTTTCTGAAGGTTTGCAACCCTTCTGAACAGCCACCAAAATCTGGTGGGAAAAGAAAATTTGGTCCAAAAAGATTATCAATCAATCAGATCATTTGACCGAATCCGAAGCCGAAGCCGAAGCCGAAGCCGAGCCGAGCGAGCGACGACGACGGCGCGAGGGGTCCTTGCCCCCTCAACCCTTTTAGTGACTGGAGAAGGTGTAATGTAATATATACACCTTTTTTTCCCTTTCTTTTTCCGATGTGGGACAAATGCTTATTTTATAAAGCAAGAGGGAACTCCCACTTTTCTTTCCACTACCGATGTGGGACAAATGCTCCATTTCCCATTCAATCTATCATTTAAACCCAACAATCCCCCACATGAATGGGGAATGGCTATAATATAAAAAGAATGCGCAGACAAGTGTGATATACAAGCGAGGATTGACTGCATCTGGATAAGTAGGTTTCCCTTTGAACTTTCCGTAGTGAACTTATATCGGATATATTCGATCAATCGGTAGATTTGATATCTTTGAACCGTCGAACTTTGTTGTATACCTAGACAACATAAGTCACACAATCAACCCTCAACCGTTTATAGTTCTCACGGTTGTGTTCGTTTCAGCCATGAACACCTCCTGGTTTCATGAGTGCATAGAGAATGGGCCTTCACTGTCATTCTCCTTTAAATCGACTTACACTTAACACTCACATAGGTGATTTCTAAACATGTGGTCCTTTAGCCACATTATCTGGTCATACACTGCCAGATTTAGATAATCATTAAAGAACATTAATGCTTTATTAACTCATTAACAAGCCATAAGGTTTTATCCTTATTTCTGAACATTGTCTTCATCCGAGAATGGGTTGAGTTATTTGACAATGTTGAACCGTCAGTCACAACTTTGTTTGATCTCCTTGAACCTAGCTCTTGGGATCTCCAGTCTGCTAGGTAGAGTTACCGCCATGATGACTTGTCCTCGGCCTTAACCCCATTCCCATTGATGATCTACTAACTCCCTCTCTAGATAAGCCTTTTGTAAGCGGATCCGCCACGTTATCTCTTGACTTTACATAGTCAATCATGATAACGCCACTAGAGAGGAGTTGTCTAACGGTATAGTGTCTTCGTCGTATGTGACGAGATTTTCCGTTGTACATTACGCTCCCTGCCCTACCTATTCTTCGCTTGACTCGTCACAATGTATACATATAGGAGCCAAAGGTTTGGACCAGAATGGAATGTTTTCTAAGAAATTCCGGAGCCATTCAGCTTCTTCACCGGCCTTGTCTAAAGCTATAAATTCAGATTCCATTGTAGAGCGGGCGATGCATGTCTGTTTTGATGATTTCCAAGACACTGCTCCTCCACCAACGGTGAAAATATATCCACTCGTGGATTTAACTTCGATGATCCGGTGATCCGGTTTGCATCACTATATCCCTCAATTCTTTGCGGGATATTTATTATAATGCAAAGCATAGGTTTGGGTATGTTTTAAATACCCCAAGACTCGTTTCATTGCCATCCAATGAGTTTGATTGGGATTACTCGTGAATCGACTCAGCTTGCTTATAGCACATGCTATATCGGTCGTGTACAATTCATAATATACATCAAACTTCCCAAAACTCGTGCATAGTCCAATTGTGAGTCACTTTCACCTTCATTCTTTTGAAGTGCAAAACTTACATCAATTGGAGTCTTTGCAACATTGAAATTTAAATACTTAAACTTGTCAAGTACTCTTTAAATATAATGAGACTGCGATAATGCTAGACCTTGTGGAGTTTTATGAATTCTGATGCCTAAGATCAAATCAGCAACTCCTAAGTCCTTCATATCAAATTTGCTAGCCAGCATATGCTTCATAGCATTTACATCAGTAATATCTCTACTCATTATCAGCATGTCATCAACATATAAACAAACAAGGACTTCATGATTTGGAGTATTTTTAATGTAAACACATTTGTCACACTCATTAATCTTAAATCCATTTGCCAACATCGTTTGGTCAAATTTCGCATGCCATTGTTTGGGTGTTTGTTTAAGTCCATAAAGTGACTTAACAAGTTTGTACACTTTTCTTTCTTTACCAGGAACCACAAAACCCTCAGGTTGTTCCATGTAAATTTCTTCCTCCAATTCTCCGTTTAAGAAAGCTGTCTTGACATCCATTTGATGGATTTCAAGACCATATACGGCCGCCAGTGCCACTAAGACCCGAATAGATGTTATTCTTGTTACCGGAAAGTATGTGTCAAAGTAATCAAGGCCTTCTTTTTGTCTATAACCTTTGACCACAAGTCTTGCCTTATATTTGTCAATAGTGCCATCAGCTTTCATTTTCCTTTTAAAAATCCATTTTGATCCTAAAGGTTTATTTCCAGGAGGAAGATCAACCAATTCCTATGTATGGTTATTCAAAATTGATCCAAAATGCTGAATCAGAAGAAGACATCGCTGCTTTAAATGTTTGAGGCTCATTTTCAAGCAAGAATGTCACAAAATTTGGTCCGAATGAAGTAGATGCCCTTTGACATTTGTTACGCCTTGCATCCTCTTTACTTGGTGTATTTTCCTTTGGTTCTTCCCGCGGTCGTTTAGATCTTTCACTTGATGACTCACATTCAGTTTTATACGGATAAATGTTTTCAAAGAATTGAGCATTATCTGTTTCAATTACCGTATTAACATGAATTTCGGGATTGTCCGATTTGTGAACCAAAAACCGACAAGCTTTGTTGTTTGTAGCATAGCCAATAAAAACACAATCCACAGTTTTTGGTTCGATTTTTACCCTTTTGGGCAAAGGAACTTGGACCTTTGCTAAACACCCCCACACTTTGAAATATTTCAAGTTGGGTTTCCTTCCTTTCCATAGTTCATATGGAATAGATTGTGTTTTGTTGTGGGGCACCCTGTTGAGTATTCGGTTAGCTGTAAGGATAGCTTCCCCCCACAAGCTTTGCGGTAAACCGGAACTTATTAGTAAGGCATTCATCATTTCTTTTAATGTTCGATTTTTCCTTTCCGCAATTCCATTTGATTGTGGTGTGTAAGGGGCAGTAGTTTGATGAATAATTCCATATTCTAAACATATATCTGCAAAAGGAGATTCGTACTCTCCACCCCTATCACTTCTAATCATTTTTATCTTTTTATTCAATTGATTTTCCACTTCGTTCTTGTATTGCTTAAATGCATCAATTGTTTCATCCTTACTATTAAGCAAATACACATAACAATATCGAGTACAATCGTCAATAAAAGTTATAAAATACTTTTTCCCACCGCGAGATGGTATTGACTTCATATCACATATATCTGTGTGAATTAAGTCTAAAGGATTTGAATTCCTATCAATAGACTTATATGGATGTTTAACAAACTTAGATTCAACACAGATTTCACATTTAGATTTATTATACTCAAATTTAGGCAATACTTCTAAATTGATCAATTTTCGGAAGGTTTTGTTGTTGACATGTCCTAAACGAACATGCCATAAATCATTTGACTCCAATAAGTAAGACGAAGCTGAATTTTCATTAATACTGTAAACAACCATTACATTGAGTTTGAAAAGGCCCTCGGTGAGGTAGCCCTTTCCTATGAACAAATCATTCTTACTTAATACAATTTTCTCACTAACCAACACGCACTTAAACCCGTTTTTGACGAGTAGTCCGGCTGAAACTAAATTATTCCGAATTGTTGGAACGTGCATAACATTATTGAGAGTCAGGACCTTGCCGGAAGTCATCTTCAGAAGTATCTTCCCATATCCTTCAACCTTGGTCGTTGCGGTATTTCCCATAAACAAGTACCTCTTCGGGTCCAGCGGGAGCATAGGTTGCAAATGCTTCTTTTGTAGCGCAAACATGTCGAGTGGCACCAGAATCAAGCCACCACTCCTTTGGGTTTCCAACCAAATTGCACTCCGATAGCATTACACACAGATCATCCATATCATCATTCTTTTCCACCTTATTGGCTTGTCCTTTTCCCTTGTTCTTTTTCGGGAAACGATAATCTGGGGCGTTGTGGCCAGCTTTCCCACAATTAAAGTAGTTGCCCTTGAACTTTTTCTTGTTGGAATCCTTCTCCTTTCCAGAAGGCCTCTTCCTTTTCTTGTTCTTTTTCAGAGCAGCATCTTCAACGATGTTTGCCCCTTCAATTGGTGAAGTCTTACGGTACCTCTTCTCATCGGTTTTTTTATCTTCCTCGATCTTGAGACGAATCACAAGATCTTCCAACTTCATTTCCTTTCTTTTGTGCTTAAGATAATTCTTGAAATCTTTCCATGAGGGCGGCAACTTCTCAATCATTGCAGCCACTTGGAATGCTTCATTTACTATCATACCTTCAGCAATAAGGTCATGGAAGATATGTTGAAGCTCTTGAACTTGGGTTCCAACGGTTTTTCCATCCACCATTTTGTAGTCTAGGAATTTGGCAACCACAAACTTCTTCAAGCAAGCATCTTCGGTTTTGTACTTCTTTTCAAGTGCACTCCATAGTTCTTTGGAAGTATCTACTGCACTGTAGACGCTGTACAAGTCATCTTCTAAGGCACTCAAAATGTAGCATTTGCACAAAAAATCAGCCTGTTTCCAAGCCTCAGTAACCATGAACTGTTGGTTGTCAGGCATGTCGGCGGCGATCACGGGAGGGTCCTCATCTGGTGAACTTTTGCATACCAAGGGTGGTAAGCCAAAAGAACATTATTTGTCGCCATCCTTTAAAGTTGGCACCGGTGAACTTCGCAGTTTCTCGGTGGGCACGGCGGTACGGGTTGTAGGAGTAACCATTTGGTGCAAGTATTTGCGAGAGGTAGTTCCAAAGTATCAATTGCCATTATTCGTTTGTGACTATCAAATCGACAAACTGTTTTAGTTAATAAAACCAGAATAGCAATTCAATCACAGACTTAAACGATGAAGATTTTATTTCTTCAAATCGCAGTATAATTATGAAACTTTAGTATTCCAGCGAAGTTTTTATATCTTCGAGTCAGAATATTAATATTCATATGGAATAGAAAACTACACAAGTTTTAATCTCCAAACCAGAATACAACAACGATGAAGTTTTTATGTTCTTCAATTCGTTGTACAAGTATGAACTTTAATATTCCAACGAAGTTTTTATGTCTTCAAGTCAGAATATGAAATTTCATACGGAGTAGAAAACCACACAGGTTTTAGTCTCCAAAACAGAATACAGATTAATCTAAAAATGTAATTTCCTTAAGATTGACATTAATCTATATTCCAAAAAACCAGTAAACAATAATAACTGAAAAATGAACAGAATCAGTGTTGAAAAATAAAAATATTTTTTCAGAATATAATCGAGCCCACTTAGTTCAAAGTGTGTCCTTAAGAAAATTATTCCCCTCACAAGTACTCGAGGTTGATGGAATATCCCCTCCCAGGATAGAACGATTATCTTACCAGAATAGTAGTACTCCAAATTCAGGTAGCGGCGAACCACTCAACGGCAGTATATCACACAGAATTTATTTGTGCAGAAGAAGAAGAAGTTTGTAGTTTCAGAAATTTAGTGAGTAAAATTCTGAGGAATCAAACGAATTTATAGCCATGGAAGTACTGTTTCTGAAGGTTTGCAACCCTTCTGAACAGCCACCAAAATCTGGTGGGAAATTTAAATATGGGAAAGAAACCGGGTCACGGGTCAGACACGCGGATCCGGCCGGGTCGCATGTCAGACACTTGGATCCGGGTCACTAACGGGTAGGATTGGATAAGCTAATTAATTTTGACCAAATCCGAATCCGAAGCCGAAGCCGAAGCCGAAGCCGAAGCCGAAGCCTAGCCGAGCGAGCGACGACGACGGCGCGAGGGGTCCTTGCCCCCTCAACCCTTTTAGTGACTGGAGAAGGTGTAATGTAATATATAAACCTTTCTTTTCCTTTCTTTTTCCGATGTGGGACAAATGCTTATTTTATAAAGCAAGAGGGAACTCCCACTTTTCTTTCCACTACCGATATGGGACAAATGCTCCATTTTCCATTCAATCTATCATTTAAACCCAACACTTCTTCCTCATCATATTAGAAGCTATTAAATCTGGCCTTGTACCTGAACCTGACCCATTGCTCGACTCGTCAATTTGAGTCATCCTTCTTCTAAACAAATCAAAAACCAGTAATATCCTCCTGACTACCTCCTTATCACCATCAGCTTTCTTGACCTGATCCAATTCAACAAGTCTAAACGACACGAGCAGCTGGTTTAACAGAGGTTCAACATCCACCACTTCCATAGGCTTATTCGGTTTTTTCTTTTTTCTTCCACTAGTAGTAGAGTCATCTGTTCCAACACTTGTGCCAGACCTGCGAGTATTTAAAGTGTTGAGAATATAATCAAATATTAAAAGTGTGTTCTATCTAACAGTTTAACCTTTTAGATCAGATGGTTACACACTATTAGAGCCGGCCAAAGGTCCTGGATCGAACCTCACCGTCACCCATTATCAAGAAGAATTTTCACGTGCTTGGACCATGAAAAAAAATCAGGCCAGCACGTGAGGGGGTATGTTGAGAATATAATCAAATATTAAAAGTATGTTTTATCTAACAGCTTAAACTTTTAGATCATATGATTACACACTCAATATAAAGGAACCCGAGTTGGAGTTTCATTTGGACAGACAAAAGGGAAAAATGGAGAAACACCAGTGGGACTAACAACACACACAAAAGGTGAAGGTTGTGGAGTTGAAAGAGATGACATGTCATTTGGGGATGTAAATATAGGGGAAAGACATCTTAAAGGCTTCACATCCAAAACCCTAGTGTTATCAGACATACCTTCATTCGACCAACTATTTCAGACCAAGTTGAACGTCATGCATATACGAGAAATTTATTCTCAAATTCAACTCAATTAATATTAAAACAGGTGTCCTCTTACAATTATTTTTTCCAGATTTGTCCTCTTGCTAAGCCAACACATCTCAATGTGTCAAGTTATTAATAGTAATATATAAATTTTAATTAAAAATACTTAAAGGTATGCTAAACAAACACTAAGTGCACTATTTCAAGTCCCAGGGAGTATAAACCAATAGGATGATTTGAAACTTTCGAAAATGAGAATTTAGAACTTCAAGGAAATGAATGAGAAAGCCGTACCGCCCTTTCAAATTAAGTGGTGTTTTAATTTTTATTTTATTTTTTATAAATAAGTGATACTTTAGAATGTTAAGAAAAATTAAATTTATACTTTTAAAATTATCTTAATTACATAATCAAAAATTATTAAGTAATTTTTATTTTTCTAAAAAAAGTAAAATTTAATTAAGGATAAATTAGTAAAAACACTTCTAATTTATTTTAAAAGTGTCAATTTCATAAGAGCGTGTCAAACTAAAAATATCATTTATTTTAAAACAAAGAGACCACTTATTTTGAAACAAAGAATTATTGCAACATAAAACCCAGTAAAAGCAACAAGAAATCAGCAGAAAGAGTTGATGAATTCACCATGCAAACACACCTAAAAGAAGTCATGAAGTCGGGATTCGAATTTATAAGAAACAAAGTTCACCGAGAAACATAGTGATAGAAAGTGTATATTCCCGTCATATACACTTGTCATATTATATATCAAGGGACTTTGGTCCGTTTAGCATTGTAATTAGTGTACCAATTTTAATATAATTAGTGTAGAATACTTGTATTACATAGTATTGTACACTTACCATAATTATAGGAGCTTTGTACTACTAGAACATGGTTTTGGGATTAGAATATGAATATGTTTTCTATTATGGAAAATTGTAATTTGTATATATACTATGTTCAATAATGAGAATAATCAAGTGATTATTTCTTTCATGGTATCAAAAGTTTAGGTTGAAAATTTCCTCTCCAATTTTTTTGCCACATCACGAATTCCGAGAGTTCATCCTCGGTTTCCGTTGATTTTTTCCGATCCCTAATTCCTTCTTCTATACCCCCCAATCCCCTATTGTTCTTTCGTTATGTCTACTTCCAAAAATAAGTTTCACCCTGCCCTTGTTGTTTCTAACATCAAGAATCATATACCTCTTATTCTTGAAATAGAAAATGTCCAATATGCGACGTGGGCTGAACTGTTCAAAATTCACGCACGGTCGCATCAAGTCATCCATCACATAATCCCCGCGGCTCCTGAGGACACAGAGGTGCCTAAACGCGAGGATGATACTAAGTTGTGGATGACTCTTGATGCCACTGTCCTTCAGTGAATTTACTCCACTATCTCTATCGACCTGTTGCAGACGATTATTGAGTCGGACGCTACGGCGATGGCTGCTTGGGATAGGCTGCGTGACATACTCCAATATAATCGCAATTCCAGAGCTGTTACACTTGAGCAGGAATTTTCCCACGTTCATATGGAAAATTTCCCAAACATTTCAGCATATTGCAAAAGGTTGAAAGAATTGGCGGACCAACTCCGCAACGTTGGTGCGCCTATTAGCGACGATAGCCTTTTTCTCCAGATGGTTGTTAGCCTCTCCGAGGCCTATAGTGGCGTTGGTACTCTCATTTGTCAAAGTAATCCTCTTATATAATTTTATTAGGCTCGTTCTATGCTTACGCTCGAAGAGGTCGGCTTGGCAAAAAAGGCGGCTACCAGCGCTAGTCCCATAGTCATGATGACGTCCTCCACTAATTCTCCGGGGTTTGTTGATAATTCGGGCCAAAATCGTGCTCACGGTGACGACAAGAATACTCGAAAAAATAATGGCAAAAACTGCGGCGGTGGCAAACGCGGTGGTTCCGGTAGTGGTGGCGAAGGCCAAAATACTGGCAGTGGGTCCCATCCAGTCAGCAGTGGGTCTAGTCAGCAGTGGACCACCGTCCCACTGGTCCCCGCCCTTGGCCCCCTAGCAGTGGGCGTGGGCAATGGCCCAATAGCCCCTCTAGTACCGTCGAACTGGGCTGCTTAGTTTCAGGCCCAGCAGTGGATTTTGCTCCAGTTATAGGCCGGGACAGCAAGCCGGTGTGCTTGGGCGCTGGCCTCCTCAGGCCCATCATGCAGCAGGCCTCACCCCGACTGACATTGAGGCTGCAATGCACACTCTTGGATTAAATTTGCCGAACGGAAATTGGTACGTGGACACCGGTGCAACTACTCACATGACGTATGACCCATGTACTCTCTCGTCTTATTCCAATTTGAGAAACCCTCGTAGTATAATTGTTGGTAATGGTAATTCTATTCCAATTCGTGGTTACGGTCATAAAACTTTGTCTCCCCCCCCCCCATCCACCTCTTATATAGAAAAATACTCTTCATGCCTCTAAATTGATTAAAAATTTGGTGTATGTCCGTAAATTCACCACTGATAATTTTGTTTCTGTTAAATTTGATCTGTTTGGGTTTTCTGTGAAGGATTTCAAGATGGGGAGTGCTCTCATGAGGTGTGATAGTATGGGAGATATGTATCCTATCACGCCACGTTTCGGTCCCTCGAGTCAAGCCTTGCCATCCACGTTTGCAGCCCTAGCTCCTTCCTTATGGCATGCTCGTCTAGGTCATCCGGGGTCGTCTATTTTGTCTTCCTTAGATCAAAATAATTTTATTTCGTGTAAGGGTACGCGTAGTACTCCGAATTGTCAATCTTGTTCTTTAGGTAAAATTGTTAGATTATCATTTGTAGACTCTCATTCTCATACATTAATGCTATTTGATATTATTCATAGTGATTTATGGACATCTCCCGTTCTCAGTTCTTTGGGTCATCGTTATTATGTTCTATTTATAGATGATTATTCTATTTTTTTATGGATTTTTCCGATAGCGAAAAGATCTCAAGTTCTTTCCACCTTCTTAAAATTTAGAGCGTTTATTAGAACTCACTTCGAACGGGAAATCAAAAATATTCAATGTGATAATAGCAAAGAATATGCTAATGGGTGTTTCAGAAATTTTGTGCTAATAATGGGATTAATTTTCACTTTTCTTGTCCTCATACGTCTTCACAAAATGGGAAAGTCGAATGCAAAATTCGTATCATTAATAACATTGTCCGCACTTTATTGATTCATGCTTCCGTTCCTCCTACTTTTTGGCATCATGCTCTACAAATGGCTGCATATCTCCTTAACATACTTCCTATCAAAGATTTGACGTATTCATCTCCTCTCCAAAATTTATATAATAAGACTCCTTCGTATTCACATCTTAGGGTCTTTGGGTGCTTATGTTATCTGTTGTTTCCGTCCACCACAATCAACAAATTTCAGGCCCGTTCTATGTGTTTTTGGGTTATCTGATAATCATCATGGTTACAAATGTTTTGATTTATCATCTAATAAAATCATCATTAGTCGCCATGTAATTTTTGATGAATCCTAATTTCCGTTTGCTAAGGTTAGTAATCACGTGCCTAGTTCATATAATTTTTTGGATAACGGTGTCTCCCCATATATTATTCACCATGTTTTGGACATATCTCGCACCTCAAATCTGCCAGTGGGCCCACTGCCCGCTGGTTCTACAGTACCATCACCTTCTACAATTCGGGGTCCAGCAACTGGGCCATCTATCTAGCCCAGTTCTGGACCAGTTCCGTTTTCTGCTCCCGGGTCCTGTACTGGCCCAGTCCCTATTTCCAGTGTCAGTTCCCGTTACCGAGTTGGGCCAGCAGGCCCACTGCCTGCTAGCCAGACCGTCGCCAGTCGTGATAATTTCCCAAATTCCGCCCAAATCTCCCTCGAGTCATAGACCGGTCACTAGTAGTCAACGGGGTATTTTTAAACCAAAAAGATATTTTAATTTGAATTCTAATGTTCTTAAATCCTTTCTATCTCGTAACCCTGTGTCTACTTTGAATGACCCGAATTGGAAAATTGCTATGACCGATGAATATAATGCTCTTATTAATAATAGAACGTGGGAGTTGGTTCCCCGTCCAACTGGTGTTAATATTATCAAGTCTATGTGATTTTTGCTTAAAAGGACAATTCTGACGGTTTTTTGCGAGGCGTAAGGCTCATTTGGTAGGTGATGGTAAGACTCAGCAGGTTGGTGTCGATTGTGGTGAGATTTGCAGACTATGTTTCGTCTATTGGGTTTTCTCACAGCATGTCTGATAATTCATTGTTCATATATCGTCGTGGTACTTCCCTGGCTTATATTCTATTATATGTGGATGATATTATCTTGACTGCCTCTACTGATGCGTTGCGCAAGTCTATCATGACCATGCTCAGTTATAAGTTTGCTATGAAAGACTTAGAGCCCTTGAGTTACTTTTTGGGATTGCTGTCACTCATCATGCAGGTGGGTTATTCTTGTCACAACGTCAGTATGCAGCTGAGATCATTGAGAAGGCTGGGATGTCATCCTGTAAGTCCACTTCCACTCTGGTTAACTCTAAACCCAAGTTGGGTGTTGCGGCTGGCTCACCTTATGAGGATCCAACTCACTATCGCAGTCTTGCAGGGGGCCTTCAGTATCTTACATTCACGAGACCAGATATTACATATGTCGTACAACAGATGTGTTTGTTTATGCATAATCCAAGGTTTGAGCACATGAATGCGCTCAAACACATCATTTGATACATCCAGGGTACACTTGACTATGGCCTACATTTATATCCTTCGTCGACTTCTACACTTGTCTCGTATACAAATGCTGATTGGGGTAGTTGTCCAGACACCAGACGTTCTACGTCTGGCTATTGTATATTTCTTGGTAATAACTTGGTCTCTTGGTCTGCCAAGCGTCAGTCGACTTTATCACGCTCTAGTGCAGAGGCCGAGTATCGAGGGGTGGCCAATATGGTCTCTGAATCATGTTGGTTACAAAATCTTCTTTTAGAGCTTCATTGTCCTATTCAGAAAGCTACCTTGGTGTATTGTGATAATGTTAGTGTCATCTACTTTTCTGGTAATCCGGTTCAGCACCAGCGCACTAAACATATCGAGATGGACATTCACTTTATTTGCGAAAAGGTAGTTCGTGGACAAGTACGCGTCTGTCATGTCCCTTCCATGTATCAAATTGCAGACATCTTTACGAATGGTCTTCCCTCGGTCCTTTTTGAAGATTTTAGGGACAATCTCAGCGTATGAAGACCGCCCGCTCTGACTGCGGGGGTGTGATAGACAGTGTATATTCCCGTGATATACACTTGCCATACATAGTGTATATCACAGGACTTTGGTCCGTTTAGCATTGTAATTAGTGTACCCATTTTAGCATAATTAGTGTAGAATATTTGTATTACTTAGTATTGTACACTTACCATAATTATAGGAGTCTTGTACTACTAGAATAGGGTTTTGGGATTAGAATAGGAATAGGTTTTCTATTATGGAAAATTGTAATTTGTATATATACTTTTTTCATTAATGAGAAGAATCAAGAGATTATTTCTTTCAGATAGATAGATAAGAAACTGCAGCAATCATACCTCAAGAAATACATGAAACTAAATAAGCGTTTGCCCATGCGTTTTCAAATAATGATTTCATAATTTGATTTCAAATTACCATTTGTTTATGCAATTTTGACATAATTTCAACCTCAACTTCATGTCATGATTTGAAATCCTAAATCACCCAAAAAGGTGTGATTTGAGATTCCAAATCATGATTTCAAATTTTTTTAAATATAAAACTTAACCCATAAGTTTATATTTTGTAAAAAAAATATCCATAATTTAATAGATATATATCAATTGATCGATTTTATATTGTATTGGATATAATTGTCCAAGGCATGAACCATTATGATATTGATACAAGTTACCATTGTCATAGCTTGTGCAGTATTACAATTTTTTTTGCGGGAATACGAAATGAGTGATGAAATATTCACGAAATATTCACATGATGATAGGTTGCTAATGATATTGACCAACAACCGGCTCAAAGTAACAATATATTTCGTCTTCTCGGTCATCTGATCGAAAATGTATTCTCGACGTGAAGAGATTGTTAGTACCATGTGGGAGGATAATATTAAAGAGTAGTTACATTACTATTCATGTTCAATTTTCGTTTTTATTGAACTAAAGTTCAATCAATTGATGTTGTATTTTTAAGAAAGGTCTTCTATCCGCGTATTAATTTTGTTATGAACTATGACCTGCTCATTTGGTAAGATTGCATAAGAATTATGAAAGTTTTGATGATTTTCACAACTTATGAGTGTTTTATGTCAATGAAAAAAATACAACTTAAAAAATTCAAATAGCACGTCCAAACAAAACTTCAACTTCAAATCATCATGATTTCAAATCATCAAAATTTTAAATCATGTCCAAACTACTCCTAAGAGAAGTCTGAGATTGAGAGCTAATTTGTGTGGGTGAAAATTACCTTGTAGGTCGTTTTTGGGCTTCGCAAAACTATACATAAGGAAATGACGCGTGGATCTTCAATTTTTGTCACCGCTTGATAAAATTTTTAAAAGATAATCTTAAGTTGAAAAAATTCGGTGGAAAGAACTTATGTTTTTCATCGGTCATAAGCTATAGTTTTTATTATAATGCAGAATTATTGGTCAATTGAGCAGATTCATTGTCTTAAAATACCATGAACTTCTGTCTTATAGCCAAAAGCTAGAATTTATGTCTGATGGGTAATAAAATAATTTTCACTATTGCCTATCAAACATAGTTTTCGTTTTTACCTATAAGGTAGAACTTGCAGTCAATTGAGTATATTCACGATCTTAAAATAATCTGAACTTTTATCTTATAGGCAAAACTAATTTATGTCCACCACCCAGGCTTGATGGATAACAAAAACCTCTCTTAGCGAATTTTCTGAAGTGGAGACTTTCTTTAAAAAAATTGTGGACGGTTCAAAAATCAAAACCATCTCTTATGAATGCCATTTTTTAACTTAACGTAGTATGCGTTGGAGCTTTTACCTTTACTGTCTTCCACTTAGAATATGGTTTGCCCTTTAAAAATGGGCTTGTCTTTAATTTTTACCCTTCAAATTGGCTGATTTTTTCTTAGCAATCAAACTTATATCTAGTGATTTTTTAAGATCGCGGACATAATTTATGAAATATTATAATGTAAAAATATAAATTTATATCACCCAAAAATATTTATTTATTGTGAAGGACAAAAATTGAAGACTAGCATAAAATAGGTGCGTAAGTGTCGATAACCCTTCCAGCCTACGATGCTAGTAGCCCAGAACTCTTCGGCCTCCTATCACTCGGGCCCAAAAATCAAATAGAAAGAATTACAAAAGAAAAAAAAAAGTAACTTCAGAAATAGATATTAGTTCTAACAAAATAAAAATATTAAAAATTATGAATCGCCAAAAATATTTTTCAAATATTAAAAATAAAAAATACTTAATTAATATGGAATTTCATTATTTTCTAAAATTATTCTTTCAAAGATTATAAATCAATCTATTTTCTTATTTATCATTGGTATTTCCAGAATTAATGCACAACACTGTCTAGAATTAACAAACAAATTGATTGATAAATACATTATAAATAATAAAATAAATCAAGAAAAAGTTAACATTAAAAAATATTCACATTATTTCAATTATAAAAAACTCATTTTATAATATATTGTAAGAATAATTTACATGTATAATTTTTCGATCGATACATATATATTTTTTATTTATCCTACTTGTCACAAGCATATGTATTTTACAAAGTTATATTCTGAACTAAAATATAAAAGACTTAAGAGTTATAGAATCAATTACCACTCGTCTTTTTCATTATAGAGTTCATTAGATTCTAGTTAGCTTGAACCTAATATTACTTTACTATTAAAGGTTTAATGATTTTGTAGGTCCTCACACATTTTGGCAAATTTAAGGTCGGGTGATACCAGCATTTCCATATGCTTTAAATATTTTATAACTGTCTCTCTTGCTTTGTTTTTACTGTTGCTTTGCTCTTGCTTTGTTTTTGCTCTTGTTTTGTTTTTGTTGTTGCTTTGCTTCTGATTATGCTATGTCTTGAGCCGAGGGTCTCTCGTAAACAACCGCTCTACCTACCAAGGTAGATGTAAGGTCTGCGCTCCAGATTCCACGTTGTGGGATTTCACTGGGTATGTTGTTGTTGTACTCCATTTTACCATTTATCATTACTGAGGATGACACATAAATAGAGTAAACATTTAATGGAGATAGATTATAACTTAGACATAATAAAGATAAAGTAAGTCAAATATTATCCTAATTAATATTTCTAATAAAAAAAGTGATAAATAATTTGATAACGAGGGAATAGAATATTAGTACTATGGTAAATGCATTCCATTGTTAGCGTAAGGAGAATAGGGCTGACAATTTCACCCTAACCCGATAGATATCCGATCCACCCGACCCGATTATATGGACGAAAATCCGACAAAATATGGATTTTAATCGGGTGACGGATCGAGTCAGATTCGAGTGGACATACATCCAACCCACCACCCGACCCACCCATCCACCCGTTATAAATTAATTATTTTCAATTCACCCCTCTTGTAGATCTTTTAATATTTGATTTAAATAATTGATAAACATGATTGCTAATTATATCTACCAATTTATGAATCTATTTTTACAAAATATAAACTTGTGGTCAACTTTTACAATTAAAATTTAAATTCTCAAATCATGCATTTTTGGATGATTTGGAATTTCATCTCATGAGATGAAATCGCATGTCCAAACGATGATTTCATCTCTTAAGTGAAATTGCATGTTCAAATGCTTAATAAATGCTATTTTTAATTTGACTTAATCAGGCTAATCAAAATAACTTGAGTTAAGAAATATGTGGGTCGCTAACTCGTCCAAATTTAAACAGATTGAACAAATTATATTTTTATCTGCTAATTATACCACTCTAAGTTTGATCAAGTAAAATGTACATTGAACAACATAAGAAAGGGAAAAAACAAATGTTGATCGTTTTCACATAAAAATATGAACTCACAGTACTAGGAGGATTGATGATATTTATTTTATCTTAACAATTGATATAATCAAATGCAACTTTGTGAGTTTACCAGACCCTGCCATTATCGAATTAATCCGTACAATTCTCTAGTTCCAATAAAATGAACAAAGTAAAGTTCATTTTTGTGAAATTTGAACTGACATATTTATTAACTGTCATAAATTACCTACAAGACATGAGTATCGACCAATTTTCATAAGTCTTCGTCGCATCCATCCGCGAAGCACTCGATCCACCCGATTTACCCGTGGATGATGGGTGGATCGGATGTGGATTAAAAAAAAAGGTAATGAATGGGTCGGGTGGTGAATGGATCGTTGGCAGGTGAAGGCGGATAGAGCTCCACCCGATCCATTGCCAGCCCTAAAGAAGAATCAATCAAGAAAAACTTGTTTGATTGCACACAGCAGGCTAAAGCTAGATGGGGTTTGCAAAAAAAATTAAAAAGAATTGTTTTGGAAAAAATTTCCAACACTACTTTAAAAGTTTCTCAGTTTTTTGTAAAAACTTAACAACCCTTATTTCTTGGTGTTTGATTAAAAACAGCTTTTGTTAAAAACCAAAACAAATTGGGTAGAAGCTTCTCTTCAATATTTTGAAGCAAACGACTCAAAAAGAAGAATACGTTTTCACCACGGCTAGCTATTCACTAGTTTCAGGTAGGCCTGGCTAGTGGGCCGGGCTCGGGTCTGGCGGGGTCGGGGCGGGACAGGCAAAGGGGGCGGGGTCGGGTCTGGCGGGGTCGGGGCGGGACAGGCAAAGGGGGCGGGGTCGGGTCTGGCGGGGTCGGGTTTGGCGGGACTTGCTCCAGTCCCGTCCCGATCCCGATCCCGTCGGAATCGGGGTGGGGTTGGGTCGGGGTCGGGGTCGGGATCGGGGCGGGTTCCGGCGGGTTTTCCTTTTCTTTTTTTTAATAACATATGTATAAAAAAAATCAATAAACAAGATAAGATAGTGTAATAAAAACATCTCAAGGTTGTTTTTGTGCCTCTTATATTATTTAATAGACATATGATTTTTTTGTAATACAAATACAATTGTCTAAAATCTAAATTGCAACTTTGTGGTGTTGTCCAAAAGTTGCAAATTACATAATAAAATTGCAATTAAAAAAATTACATTCTCAAAAAAACCTGTTCTAATTGCTTGATAATTTCCGATGGTTCTTCGGTTGGAATTGGTATTTGTTGGTCAAATTGATCCATGTCGCTTCCACTACCTTCGGATAAGATTTCGTTGTAGTTTTCGTCTTCTTCTTTGTTGATCTCCGGTTGACCGCACCTTCTCCACTCCGCTCATATTCAATCTCTGAATAATACTACAATTTACAAGCTGTCTCCGGCTAATGAGTGCCTGTGGTCTCCTATTTGATATCTGCTGGCAGAAAAAGCGCTTTCAGACGCAGTTGATGACGCTTGAATGTTCAAAACATATCGGGCCATCATTGAAAGTGTCGAAAAGGTCTTCTCATTCCCCCTCCAGTATTTCAGCAAGTCTTCATGTCCATCTTCATTGATAACTTCTTGGTACGGTACAGAACCCTGCAAAACAAAAATATCCAACTCGCTAATTTGGTTAGTAGCGGTACGGTCGCACATTCTATTTCTGAGGCTTTCAATACTATCCGCAGAAACAACATGTCTTTTGTGAGGTTGTGTTGAAGAAGAAGAAGATGGTATGGAAGCAGGTAAGTTACTAGTATTTTCTTATTGATAAAACCTATATATTTTTTTGCATTGGTCTTCTACGCTAGACAACACTTCTTCTTTAGTTTGTTCAATAGGTGGTGGGTGATTTAGATTTTTGAGACTTGGAGGTGGTAGTACTTCTATACAATCATAAATAGTTTCAATTAGTGATTTAGTACTGTATATTTTAATAGTCGGATTTAATACATCACCAATAATATAAATAGTGGGAATAGGAATAAAAAAAAAATATTTTGCTAAACATTTTTTTAATAGCTGCCATATAAGCTGGTTCTTTCATATATTCACTGAGTAATAAAAATATTAGAGTTATATAAAACAACATAGTTGAAATAGTAGGATAATATATACCGGAAAATTCTTTTGTTGCTTGAAAAAATTTCTCTAAAAATACAATAAGTTCGGAAATTTTTACCCAATCACTATCTACAACCATATCAGCTGAATTTTGATTATGAGAGTTAAAAAATAAAGTTATAGGTTTTCTATAGTCATAAGCAACAAGTAGTTGCTCGTATAAAGAATTCCACCTAGTGGATACTTCTTCTGGAATTTTTCTATAAGGTAGTCCACAATCGTGACAAATTTTTTTATATTCTTTTCTTCGTTATACTCTATTACTTTTAAAAATAAAGTTTATAGCAAATTGTATTTTACTAAGAATGTCTTGAAAAAGTTATAGATCATCCTTTACAATTAAGTTATATATATGGCAAGCGTATTTTATATGAAAATGATCTGAAAAAGATGGAGTTAAACTATTTTTTAAAATTGTAATAGCGTAATTGTTAGAAGAAGCGTTATCTAATGTAATAGTCATAATTTTATCGGTTATTCCATAATAATGGCACACTTGATAAATATTATCTGCAATAAAAGTACCAGTGTGCCTATCATCTATATATCTATACGCTAAGATACGTTTTTGCATAGACCATTTATAATCTATCCAATGACAAGTTACCGTTAAATAATCATGGTCGTTAGTACTACGACCTATATCAGACGTGATAGATACTTTGCCATTAAAATGATATAATGAATAACGTAAATATTGTTGATATTCATGTGCAAATTTAAATACATCTCTCTTAACAATTGATCTAGAAAAACCGTTAAAAGCAGGATTATATATATCTCTAATGTAATGAATAAAACCGGGAGATGAAGGAAATGAAAAAGGCAAACCCTCCACAACAACTAATTTTGATATTGCTTCCCTATCTCTATGTTTATTGTATTTAGGGCCTACAATTCCCCCCGTCATAGGGTTAATTTGACCCTGTACTTGGTCCGGGACAGTATCAGTATGTAAACCTTGTCCCGATGGAGCGAGCGTTTGCGCACCCGGTTTTGAAGCCTTGTATTGGGCATACCTAGCTGGATGAGCACTTACTACGTGTCTAATTAAACCCCCCGTCCCACAATTACCTTTTCCAGTTTTAAATTTTAAAACATTTTTATAAATTTTACATATAGCTACTTGATTCTCTACGTCCCTATCAAAAAATGTTCATGCATCTGATTTTAATGGTCATTTTGCTGGACCTCGTCTCTGCTAGGGGGAATAGGAGGCATTTCAGTTGAAGGTGCACTAGTGGGTGTGTTGTCATCAACGTTAGTGGGTGTATCATCGTCTAAATTAAAGTCTTCTTGAGTTCTAGAAAATAGCTCCTCGTCTAAATCTAATGGTATTGTAGGAAAATGTTGAGTATCAACAAAATCATCCTGTGTAGGAATAAGATGACTAGAAGAAGTACCCTTGCCCTGGTTGCCCCTACTAGAAGAAGCACCCTTACCCTTAAACATACCTCTTAATCCTTGCATTTTAATTATGATAATAAATAATTAAAGATAATAAAATTAAGTGTGCTAAATAAAATAATCAGACAATAATAATTTAATGAATGAACGAATGTACCAAACACCGACGTAACGTCGATGTGTAATCGAGAGGTAGAAAATTGAAACTTTGCTCGATGGAAGATCCTCAAGCTAGTTGCCAACTTCACTCCCAATTTCCAAATGAATAAATAAAATTGAATATTTAGTAAATAATATAGACTTGTAGAGAGATATATTGAGAGATTAGAGAGATTGTAGGAAGATTTGTGAGAAAGATGAAGAGAAAATGAGTTATTTATAGTTGGAAAATTGGGTTAAAGTGTAAATATAATAACTTATGGGTTAAAAATAAATATTAAGGGGTAGGGGGTTGGGGGAGGGGGGGAGGCCAAAAATTGCCGTTGCCCAATGGCCAAAATCTAAAATGACCGTTGGTGCAACGGTTATATTTGCAAATGGGGGACTAGGGGCAGGATCGGGGCGGGCTCGGGACGGGCTCGGGGCGATCTCGGGTCTGGCGGGCCTGGGGCGGGTTCGGGACGGGTCGGGACGAGACATTGTCCAGT
This sequence comes from Anisodus tanguticus, assembly GCA_034509755.1. Classification (NCBI taxonomy): domain Eukaryota; kingdom Viridiplantae; phylum Streptophyta; class Magnoliopsida; order Solanales; family Solanaceae; genus Anisodus; species Anisodus tanguticus. The sequence goes on from CM067558.1 coordinate 31,243,362, forward strand.
CCCGGTTTGAGTCCCGCTACCGATTTTTTTTTTTTACTAAGCGGGGTCGGGCCGTCCCGGCCCACTCGCCAGCTTTAGTTTCAGGAGTAATTTGTTTGTTTATTCTTTATTTTCAGAAGTTGAGCACTACTTCTCTTGTACGGTGAAATATCAATTTCACTCATAGTTGTCTATTAATAAGATATAGACTACACATTTGTTCATCGACATAGTTAGGGGTGGACGTATATCGGTTCATATCGGTTTTGTATCCGAAAAATATGAACCGAATAAAAGTCTTTTTTTAAAAAAAAAACTGAATCCAACTTTAAAAAAAAACGATATGTTCGGTTTATATCGCCGAACGTATCGGATTATATCGGTTTTTTTTCTAGTGGGCCGGGTTGGATCAGGGATTTCAACACTGAAATTGGCATTAACACCTACACTACCACGAAATTTCGACGGTGGAATGTATTGTAGATCGTGAGATGTTTACTAAAGAAAAAAGAAAATTAGAATCCGATTTGGGGGAAACACAAATTGATTGGGAAAACAGATGTTTTCGTAAAAAATTGGCGGCGCCACGTCTCAAAAATATACGCAAAATCAAAAAAGAAATCGGGTAAAACAGACATCCAAGCGCAGAGTTATGACCATTTAAAGTTTTACCAATTTACAACTACTTTCTCTACCTACATTTTATGTCAATGCTTCCCTGATATGTTAATCAAGTTCATGCCGCATTCGACTTTCATAAAAGCTTCATAGATTGGCTTCAATGGTTATGATTAAAGAGATAGTAGTAGTTTAAAACAAAAAAAATAGATTAATTACATATTTAATTCGGTTTTTCGGTTCGATTCGTATCCAAAATTTAAAAACCGAACCGAATCACTAAATCTTGATTCGGTTCGATTTTTCAAAAAAACATTTTTTCTAAAAAAAACCAAATAAAAACCGAACCAAACACTCGGTTCGATTCGATTTTTTCGATTCTCCGGATTTTTCGTCCACCCCTAAACATAGCATACTTTTTTTCTTTTCTTTTTTTTAGTAAACATATCTGAATTAATTTACTCGCATAAACTATTCCAACAAATACATATTAATCTATTACTTCTCGTCAATATATATCATTTAAATAAGTGAAGAAAATTACCTAATATTTTTTATAACTTTTTCTGAAAGCTACCTACTCAAGTGGATACAAGATACGAAAAGGGCATCAACTTTTGCCGACATCTAATTATAAAATAATGAAATAGCGTCTAAAACAATTCAACTCTATTTAATAAAAAGTACATAGCATTTGGCTAAGTATAATATACGATTATGATTCGATTTTTTTCCGGGAACGCGCATAGCGGGAATTTAGTGCGCCGACTTTTTTTTTTAGATATAATTACAAAGAACACTTCAAGCTATAATAAGACCAAACCGTCCACCTACGAATTATATACTAATACTAAAACAATATTACTAAGGAAAAGAATGTCGACTCTTGGTCCCTTATCCAATAACTAGGACCATTTGCATGCAAATTTTCTCAACCAATCTTCGTCAATATCCTGTTGGAAACTTGCAACTGCCGTATTCTGCAATAGGAAGAAATCAATCTTTAGTTAATGCCAAAAATATTTAAATTTCTGCAACAAGAATGAAAATAGGATTTCTTCTCCCTTTTCATCAATTTAATTTACACGCATTGTAGAATCATCCTTAAGGACAGTTTAGTGGTCAAAAGGACATACATTTAACTATAAAATCACAATTTCAAATATCAATAATTACAGAAAAACATGGCTATTCAAATTAAGTCTTCATATCTCCTATCAATAATATTTAAGGAATTTTGTAAATTAGTGTTTTTTCAAAGAATGAAATCCTAATAATACAGATACAAATTAGGATAAATTTATTTGAAACCAGTGAATAAGATCGATGAGCAAATAATTGAATGATTGGCTACCTAACGGATAGTTACGGGTGATTATTTAGCAATTACCTAACTTATATAAATTAAATAACATAACATCATTCTACCTTCTAATTAATTATCAATATATAATGGAAATCATATTTTCACACAAGTTGGAAGACAAGAAAATGAATGAATACTCACTAGGATGTTGAGTGACAACATAGGCAGCTCTGTTGAAATCGCACGTGCCATTCCCACGTGCTTTTTTCTGATAATAGCTATTGAACGCATAAGAAGCGTGTGCCTCTAGTGTATCCGGATCGTAACACGTGGCACCTGACTGAATCGGACGGCAATCAGCTCCACCTTCTCCACAAGCATAGTCCAAAGCCGCTTGTAATTTCTCACGTGGCGCTTTTTCATTGGCCACACACCACGTGTTCACCACCTTACTCGCCTCCACATTTCCTCCGCCGTTAACCGGAGCCGGCAACGGAGATGAAGTCGGTGCCGTCACCACCACACTTTTACTTCCGTTATTCACGGTGGGCCCACTCTCCAAACCCTCTCTAGTAAGCGGAATATCATAAACCTTCACCTCATTAGGATAGAAAAGCCCGTAGTTTCTCTCAGAAGTGGGCCCGGGCTTTTGATTCTCATTGAACAACGCGAATAAATAGACATTAAGTGGTTCATTGGGCTTTAAAGGGGTCCCACTTCCAGTAAGAACTCTTCGTACCAAATTGCCGTTATAAGCAGCAGCATTGACAGCACTTGCACCAACCTCGTTTTCATCACCCTTACTAGGCCAGCCAGTTTCAGATATAGCCGTTGCCACGTCATCAAAATTCAAAGCTTTCATGGCTGCATAAACAGCATCAATTTGGGCCTCAAAAAGGCTTTTGTAAACAAGCCCATTGTTTGGGTCCGTTTGACCTTTATTATCACGAAACAAAGCATAGTCCAAGGAAATCGTGTCCGTATTCGCGATATACGCGAAAAACGGGTAAATATTCACCATGAGAGGAGAACCGGTTTGTTTCAAGAAACTCAACATAGGTTTAATAACCGGTTCAATAAGATCCGGTTTAAAAGAACCGGAGGATGAAGGGTAGGAATTTTCTAACGCACTAAGTGCAACAGGGGATGAAACTTTGATCGACGAAGCAACACCGTATTTAACAAGAGATGAATAAACATTTTTCATAGCGGGTACGAGAAAGGGTGTTGTATTTTTCGGGTCTACGAAAACTTCGTTTCCGACAGCGATAAATTCAATGAGAGTTTTCGGATAATAAGGAAGAATGTTGGATTGAACCCATGAATCAGTAAAAGATTGTTTAGAGGCTGCTTGGAAAAGTTGCTCGTTAGGTAGGGCAACTGTGACGGATATATTCGAGCCAGAAAGGGACGTAAGTACATTGGAATCACTATCGTAAAGCTTGACTCGGTTAACCCCTTGGGTTTTAAGGAGCTGAACAACTTTAGCTGGAGATGGAAGATCATTAGCAATTCGGCCATAATTGATACCAATGGATCCTGAATTCGCAACGGAGAGGAAAGAAAGTAGTATCACGAGAGATGGTAATGTAAATGTGGCCATGCTAGTAATCTAGGGAGAAAAGGGAGCAATGAGGTTTTATTAGGGGAGAGTATTTTGTGTTTTTTGGTGATTATGGTTGAGTTTAGTTATATAGAGAAAGGGAAGTGGGAGTATTTATGGGGAAGAAAGAGTCGTGCATGTGTGAATGGGGTGCGGGGGGGGGGGGGGGGGGGGGGATAGTGGTTAAAAGTAAACGGAGTGGGTTGGGGAGAAATTAACCTAATATGGTGAAAGTGGGGTCATCTCTACAAGTTCATTTAATGTAAATAAATATTTAAGTTATATATACGATATTAAAGATTTTTACCTTATGAAGTTAGATACTCCTCATTTTTAGTAAATTATAAATTACTCCATATTTATCAAAAAGTTTTACTTATAATTACCTTAAATAAATTTGATTGTTTAATTATTTTTTATACTATCTATACCACTTAAATTCTTTCCATAAAATGATAGACTTCTTCTATTTTTTTTTTAATATTCAGCTTCTCGGTTTACGTCAAACTATTTCTGAGATAGTAGTCACAATTTTCAGTACTACTACTAGTAAATCACGGAATAAGCCTAAATGACTAAGATTTGAGAACATAACAACTGATATCAATGTCATATTTGATGAGGGAGCAAAACTTATGAAAGGAACTGATGAGGCCATGGCGGTCTGAACATACTATTCGTTCCATTATGCAATGGTTTATCCAACTAAATATTAGTAGTAGTAGTTTTCTTGTGGTCCATTATTGGCGTGGTGTATTCTTCATTCCACTTTTTATGCTATAAATAATCTCATGTTTAAATATAGATTATTTAAGTCACGAAAAATATTCTGATCAATTAAAATATTGTCCACCATCTACATTCAGTTCATATTATATGCATAAAAGGAATAAAAAAATATTTATATAATCATGTAAATAATTACATAATTATGTGAACTTTTTTTATTAGCATTATTACATTAATTGTTAATCTGATAAAAACACTAAGTAATATACTATTACAAGTTAAAATTGACTAATATCATAAAGAATCTGGTCAATTATCAGTTATTACCAAAAAAAAAAGAAGACAAATCACTTGATAAATATTACTCCATTAGTAATACTGCAATGCTTTTAGAATAGAAAATTATTTCCTTTCTTCCTTCCATAAAAAAATCTCTTGATAAATATTATTTCACAAAATCTTTGTACGATTTCAAATTTCAATCCAATTTTTGCAGAAGGCGCTAGTGAATAATAATTAAAGAACTACTGTATATACTTATTAGTTGGTCGGCAAATCATAATCGTTTGGTACAGCTCTTTGGCGACATATATCCACGTATAATTGTATCTCCAAACAAATTAATTTTCTTCAAAAATATTATTTAAAGAGAAAAAATTATTATAACGAATGCTGGATGTAAATGTCAAAGGATTTATAAATTAGATGTATCAGTTTTTTTTTTCAACTGGAGCTTTTAATATTATCATTGTACTAGTTGTTGTCTTTTTTAGGCAAAACCACTAAATGACTTAGTATTAACCGTCCATTTTACTTGTCACATATTGACTTAGCACGCCTATAAGGAGTCAAAATAGAACTAATTATTATTAAGTAATTTAATGATTGAAATCAATAAAATATACTTTAAAAGTTGTGCAACCACTAAAAATTTTTTGAACTTGTCAACCCAATAATTAATATAAGGAAAAAATTGAAAAAAATGAGAAATTATCTCTTGATTTTTCAAAATGAACAAGTAAGACGGAGGTGGGTAATAAACTAAAGAGTCTGGACAAATTATATCAGATTCATGAACTTTGAAAGGATTAATTCATTAATTACAGAATAATGAGTGGCCAATGTAGGAATAACAGATCATGTTGAGAAATTCACTAAAGAATACACAGTTCAATTAATGCGGCACTTTTAATGAAGGAGCTAACTTATACTCCATATACAGTACTTACTAACAATGTAAACTATTTACCATCATTGTTATATAGATATGTAGCAAATTACCATTTTTATCAGTTACTAATTAATATTTACCACAAAGATTTATCTGTAATTACCATATAAATAACTCAATTATACGAATATTATTTATACACTATATATAAATAGAACTTAAATTCAATAAATTATGGTATGCACAGGACCATATTTATAAACCTACAAGCTCGGTCAAACTACTATTTGGCCCTGTGGTTAAAAGAAAACATTAACCAAAGTCTGAATGTCTGATTAAATGTGGCTCCACTCTTGGCCTGAGATGTTTTATTGTCGACAAAAGAAGATAGATACTGAATTCGATCCTATATTTTGGTGGCCTACTTTGACAATATTTTTGGTTGGCCATCGCCAAATATTTAATGCTTGTTCTTTAATTTCACAAAAAAAATAAGAAAAAAAATACAAGGAGCTAGATATTACTTCATTCGTTACTTTTTTTTGTCCACAATGAATTATGCACTCTTTTTAAGAAATAAAAATGAAATATAATGTATATTTACCACATTACTCATATTAATTGGTGAATATTCTTAAGTCATGAAAATTAATTTGGATAATAAATAATTAATGTTAAAGGTAAAACATGAATTTTTTTTTCTTAATAAGCTAAAGCGGACAAGTAAATTGAAACTTTATTTTTAGTGACAGAGTAAAAGTAACCGGAGAGTATATTAGTGTACCTTTTAACCAGAGGTCTGGAGTTTGAATCATGGGTATGAAAAAATCTTTGATAGGGAGCTTTTCCCTAAAAAATGGGCTCTACCCGACACGAATTCAGATATATATCGGGCTTCAATACAGATACCGAACACCGAGTGAAAAATAAAATTTTTTATTGCATAGTGAGAAAACCACTACAAGTAATGTTTTTGGGGATGAATTAAATTACAAGCCTGATATCAGTAAATACTTATATCATAAATTCCTCGAATCAATTTGTCATTTTTATATAGATTATAATTGACAAATCTGAACTTGCACATTATCCCTTTTCTGTTATAGATTTGATGGGAAAAAAAGTTGCTAAGTTTATATTGTCCGTTATTTCATATGTGATGACAAGTTAAATTAAAACAATTTTTTTTCTAACTAGGTGTACTTCATTGGATATAGATTCAATTGTTCACTTTTTGGAATTTCTTGAAATTTCTTTTTTCTCTTCTAGATGGTATCAAACCGCTGCTTATCGGGATAATTTATTTGTCTCTTTCGAGGAAAATAATATTTAGTGTTTACATCAAATTAAATAAAAATTAATTATTACAATTTAAGGTGAAAATAAATACTACTATCACTTATAAAAGTTTTTTTTCATTTATTAATTTGATAAAGTGTGATATGCATATAAATTGTTACCACTAAATGTAAGGTGATGATCAACAACTCACAGAAAATGCGGAAAAGCAACTAAGTATGCAATAACTCTTTTCCCATTTACCACTAAATGCCAATTAGGCTGTAATGATCATATACAGTTGAAAAGAGGAACATATTTGTTTTAAGAGTACTGGATTTTCCCCCAATATGAACGTTGGACTTTGCCAGCTGTATCTGTTTTGTGGTTAATGAAATGATAAAATATAAGGAATCTAAGGCAGTAGGTGACAAATTCCCAACACCACACCCTTGTATGGTGTGTTATCCTCCTAAGTAACGGTTCCCAACAATTTCATGTCACATTGATTCTTTGTTGGAGTAATAAAACTCTCAAATCGTGTCGGTGTATCAATTTCTGACACAACGGCTTCTGAGTTCATACTATTTTTCAGACATTGCTTAGCCTCTTTGATCTGATCATAATATTTTTTATATCGAGCTTTTCGATTTACGTCAAACTATTTCTGGAGGTAGTAATTTCGGTCTTTCAGCACTATTGCTAGTGTCGAATGTGCCTGAATGATCAGAGTTTGAGAACAGAGCAACTGATATCACCTACAAGGTCCTACCCAGAAGAGAGCAAATTGCTCCCACCAGGGTTCGAACTCACACTGCAGGCCTCCGGCTGAATTTTAAGTTCCCCTTCTTTGCCATCCAGCTATGCCCCGGGGACGATCTGATCATAATTACTAGTAGGATGTTGGGTCCAAACATACACATAAATAAAAGGAAAATAATTGTTGGACAGAAATCTTGTGGGCAGAATGGCCAGAACGAGGACATCTAAGTCATTCCACACGGGCTGTATTTTTTTTGTCCTAGTTATGCCCTCACGCTGAAGTTGGACGTTAATGAAAGAAACAATTCATTGATTATTTTCATTAATGAATGAGTATATATACAATTTACAATTTTCATAATATGGAAAATCTTATTCCTATTCTACTCCCAAAACTCTATTATATTTGTACAAGAATTTTATAATTATGGTCAGTGTACAATGTTAATTATATACAAAAAACCTATTACCAAACTTACCATATACACGGTGTGTATACCGTGTATATCACGGTCTCCCAATTTCCTTGGGTTTCCGTGATATACTCGGTATACACAAGAGAGTATACCGTGTATATGGTGGTATATTTTCACACCCTCGCAGTCATAGCGAACGGTCTTCGTACGCCGAGACTGGCCCTAAGATCTTCAAATAGGACCGAAGGAAGACCCTTAGTGAAGATGTCTACAATTTGATACCTGGAAGGGACATGTAAGACGCGTACTTGTCCATGAGCTACCTTTCGCGAACAAAATGGATATCCATCTCAATTTTTTTAGTGCGCTGGTGTTGAACCGGATTCCAGAAAGATATACGGCACTAACATTATCACAATATACCAAGGTAACTTTTTGAATGTGAAAGTGAAGCTCTAAGAGAAGATTACGCAACCAACATGATTCAGAAACCACATTGGCCACCCCTCGATACTCGACCTCTGCACTGGAGCGGGATAAGGTAGCCTATCGTTTGGCAGACCATGAGACCAAGTTTTCACCAAGAAACATATAGTAGCCAGACGTAGAGCGTCTAGTGTCCGGACAGCCACCCCAGTCAACATCGGTATACAAGACAAGTGTAGAGGTTGAGGAGGGATATAGATGCAAACCATAGTCAAGTGTTCCCTGGATGTATCGGATAATGCGTTTGAGTGCATTAATGTGCTCCACCGGTCCACCCTAGGATCATGCATAGACAGACACACCTGTTGTATGGCATACGTAATATCTGGTCTCGTGAAAGTAAGATATTGAAGAGCTCCAACAAGATTGTGATAGTGAGTGAGATCCTCGTAAGGTGAGCCAACAACAGCACCTAGCTTGGGCTTCGTATCAACTAGAGTAGAAGTAGACTTACACGAGAATATACCAGGCCTTTCAACTATCTCAGCGGCATACTTTCATTGTGATAAGAATAATCCACCTACATGACGAGAGACAGCAATCCCCAAAAAGTAACTCAAGGGCCCTAAGTCTTTCATAGCAAACTCAGAATTGAGCATGGTCATGATAGACTTGCGCAACGCATCAGTAGAGGCAATCAAGATAATATCATCCACATATAATAGAATATAAGCCAGGGAAGTACCACGATGATATATGAACAATGAATTATCAGATATGCTGTGAGAAAACCCATTAGATGAAACATAGTCTGCAAATCTCTTATACCAAGCCCGGGGGGCCTGCTTAAGCCCATGCAAGGACTTCTTCAATAAATAGACATGATGAGGATATTTGGGGTCTCGAAAACTTAAGGGTTGATGCATGTAAACGGACTCCTTAAGATCACTATATAAGAAATCATTCTTCACATCTAAATGATGAATGGGCCATGCCTTTGAAAGAGCCAGACTGAGAACAGTACGAATGGTAGCCGATTTGACCACTGGACTAAATGTCTCACCACAATCCACTCCAACCTGTTGAGTTTTACCATCACCTGCAAGTCGAGCCTTATGTCTCGCAAAAGAGCCATCAGAATTATCTTTATGAGTAAAAATCCACATAAACTGAATAATATTAACACCAGAAGAACGGGGGACCAACTCCCACGTCTTATTTTCAATAAGAGCATTATATTCATCGTTCATAGCTAATTTCCAATTTGGGTCATTTAAGGCAGACATTGGGTTACGTGGTAGAAGGGATTTAGAGACATTAGAATTTAGATTAAAATGTCAGTTTTGGTTTAAAAATACCCCTTTGACTACGAGTAACTGGCCCTTGACTCAAGGAGGAAGCGGGTGGATTTTGGGCAGTGGGTGGTTTGGTGACCGACTGGCCAGCAGGCAGTGGGCCTGCTGGCCCAATTTCAGAAACTGGAACTGAAAAGGAGACTGGGGCAGTGGGCTAGACCACTAGAACAATACCAAAATCGGTACAGGGCCGAGTGTCTGGCCCACTGGGTGGATTCGACGGACCAGTAGGGCCAGCGGGCAGTGGGCCCGTTGGTGGATTTTGGGTGCGGGACACGTTCGATAAATGGTGGATAATATACGGGGAGACCTCGTCATCCAAAAAATTATACGAACTCGGCCTGGGACTACGCACCTTAGCAAATGGAAATTGGGTTTGATAAAAAATAACACGGCGACTAATTGTGATTTTATTAGACGAGAAATCAAAACACTTGTAACCACGATGATTAGAAGGATAACCCAAAAACACACAAAAGGGTAGAATGGGCTTAAAGTTTGTTAATAGTAGTTGACGGAAATAGTGGATAACATAAGGACCCAAAGACCCTAAGATGTGAATACGAAGGATCCTTATTATAAAGGATTTTAAAAGGGGATGAATATGCCAAACCTTTGGTAGGAAGTATGTTAAGGAGATAAGTCATGATGCTAAAAGGAAGGGGGTAGGGAAGCATGGACCAATAAAGTGCGGACAATATTATTAATGGTACGAATTTTACGTTTGGCTTTCCCATTTTGTGAGGACGTATGAGGACAAGAGAAATGAAAATTTATACCATTAGTATCATAAAAACCCCGAAACAACCCATTATCATATTCCTTGTCATTATCACATTGAATGTTTTTTATTTCTCGTTCGAATTGGGTACGAATGAATGCTCTAAATTTTAAGAAGGTGGAAAAAACTTGTGATTTTTTCGCTAACGGAAAGGTCTATAAAAATTAGAATAATCATCCAAAAAGAGAACATAATAACAATGGCCCACAGAACTGAGAACGGGAGAAGTCCATAAATCGCTATAAATAATATCAAAAGGCATCAAAGTACGAGACGTAGAGGTTACAAATGGTAATCTAACATGTTTTCCTAAAGGACACGAATGACAACTTGGAGTACTATGCGTACCCTTACAAGATATAAAATTGTTTTTATGTAAAGAAGAAACAATAGACGATCCAGGGTGATCCAAACGTGAATGCCATAATGAAGGAGCTAGAGCTGCAAATGTCGATGGCATGGATGGACTCGAGAAACTTGAGATGGGCGTGAGTGGATAAAGATCTCCCCTACTATTGCATCTCATGAGAGGTATCCCCGTTTTAAAATCCTTTACAGAAAACATAAAAGGATCAAAATTAACAGAAACTCAATTATCAGTGGTGAATTTTCAGACAGACACCAAATTCTTAATTAAGTTAGGGGAATGTAGGGTATTTTCAAAACAAGGGGAGGATGGGGGAAGATAAAGTTGTATGACCGTAACCACGAATTGGAATCGAGGTGCTATTACCAACAATAATACCACGATTTTTGCTCAAATTGAAATAAGACGGGAGAGTACCTTGGTCGGACGTCATGTGAGAAGTGGCGCCGGTGTCCATTCCATATATCAATTCGAGCTAGGAGGACTCAATCCAAGTGTATGCATGGTGGCCTCAATATCTGTAGGTGTCGGGATCAGATTATGACCCATAACATGGAAAGCCTGCGGGGGCCGAGGCCCAAGCAGGCCTCATTGCTGTCCAAGCCCAACACTGTTTCAAAAAACCACTAGGCTGCTGCGAATAATTGGGCTTGAACTGCTGTTGGGCGGCCCAATGTCCAGGGGCTGGAGACGCTGAAAAATAAGGGCAGTTGGACCATTGTCCACCGGCCCAACCTCACTGCCATGGGGACCATGGCTGAGACCAGTTGGCCTGCGGCCTACTGCTACCGTACCGGGGCCCACTGCCACCGTACCGGGGCCCACTGCCACTGTTTTGGCCTCCCCCACCACCGCCGGAACCACCACAATTGCCATCGTGATTTTTGCCATTATTTTTCCAATTTTTCTTGCCTCCACCATGAGCACGGTTTTGGGCCGAATGATCAACAAAACCTTGAGAATTATCGGATGAAGTCATCATGACCACGGGACTAGCGCCAGTAGCCGCCTTTTTGGCCAAACCAACATCTTCTAATGTGAGCATCGAACGGGCTTGATAAAAATGGGAAGTGAATTTCTTTGACGGAGGAGAGTCCCCACGCCATTATAGGCCTCAGATAGACCTACAACCATTTGTAGAACAAGATGATTATTGGTAACGGGCGCTCCAACGTTATGGAGTTGGTCCGCCAATTCCATGAGCCACTTACAATAAGCCGAAACATTCAGAAAATCATCCATGCTGACTTGGGAAAATTCATGCTCAAGGTGACAACGCGAGAATGTTGGTTGTCCTGGAATATATCACGCAATCTATTCCAGGTAGCCATAGCCGTAGTGTCTGGTTCAATGATCGTCTATAAAAGGTCGGTAAAAATAGTGGAGTAAATCCACTGAAGGACGGTAGCACCAAGAGTGATCCATAATTGAGGATCCTCCGCAAGAGGCGGGATAGGAGGAATTATTTGATGGATGACTTGATGTGAGATAGCGTGAATTTTAAACAACTCTACCCACTCTGCATATTGGACGTTTTCCATCTCAAGAACAATAGGGATGTTGTTCTTGATGTTAGAAATAGTAAGGGCAGGATGAAATATGTTCTTTGACGTCGACTTAACGAAAGACCAAAGGATGATTGAGGAATTTGGATGAAAATTTAGGAAGAGAGGAGGTAGAAGACCAATACAGAAACCGAGAAAGGGCTTGGATGTTTGAATCGACCGAGAAAAGAGGAAGCTTTTGGAGAATGAGGTATGTGAGACCTAGACTTCTGATACCATGAAAGAAATAATCCCTTGATTATTTTCATTAATGAATGAGTATATATACAATTTACAATTTCCATAATATGAAAAATCCTATTCCTGTTCTACTACCAAAACCCTATTCTATTTGTACAAGAATTCTATAATTATGGTAAGTGTACAATGTTAATTATATATAAAAAACCTATTACCAAACTTATCATATACACAGTGTGTATACTGTGTATATCACGGTCTCCCAATTGCCTTGGATTTCCGTGATATACACGGTATACACAAGAGAGTATACCGTGTATATTGTGGTATATTTTCAGTTAATGAAGAGGATTATAACGACGTCTTAACGCCATATTCTCTCTCCGTTTAATAATTAACTCCTCTGATCAATGTTTTGAAAAACTAAAACCTCATTTTTCCAATGGTATATTATGTACGCCTCTCCTTTCTCCAAAAATATACCTCTGTATTTTCTCCTTTCTTCAAAAATACACCTCTGTATTTCCCCTACCGTATATAGTAGAATAAAACCCTACTATATTATTGCACCCTATTTTATTTTGATGTCATTTCCCGCCATCTTCTTCTTCTTTTGTATCTTCCATTATTTTCTAAAAAAAATGGCTAACAAGTTTTATATTGTATTTCGTGGTAGGGTACCCGATATATACACGACATGTGGCGAGTGTGAATCAATGGTTAAAGGGTTTAGTCGAAATCATTACAAGTCGTACAGAATGTCTGAGGAAGCTCTTGAAGCTTATAACGACTATCAGGGATCTAATAGAAGTCAAGAGAAGGTTGATGTTGTTTAAGAGCAGGCTGCCAAAGTTGATGTTGTTGAAAATGTTGAAGCTGACTCAATCCATAATTTACAGTCTTTTATAGCTGAAATAGTTGTTGGGGCTGCTTATATGAAGATAAATGAATGAAGGGTCAACTTCACCTTTTATTTATTTAGTTTAAGATTATCTTGATGTTCATGATTAAGATCTAATGTGAAAAAATCTTGTCCAGTTTGTGTAATTTTGACTTACTAATAAAATCATGAATAGTTTGTCCCTCTAATTTTTGTGATTTTCATGATTAAGATCTAATTTTTGGAAGTCTCTTGTCATTATAATTAAATGGTTGAAGCTTCAAGTAGTATAATATGATCGATTAACTAAGTGATTATCCTAAATAGTGGCCTAATATGACTTTTAATTGAACCATCAGATGAATACATTCGACAGATCAACTAAGTGAATATTCTAAATGGTTGCCTAATATGACTTTTAATTGAACCATCAGATGAATGCATTTGACGGTTCAACTAAGTGAATAGCCTAAACGGGGGCCTAATATGATATCTAGTTGAACCATAAGATGAATGCATTCGACGGGTCAACCAAGTCAGATATTTGGTTAGCATTGAACAATTATCGAATTTACTATGTTATGCTATAATTCTACCAAAATATTATCTCCTAAGGAATAACCACAATTATTTGCGAAAATAATTCCCTTTGAATTACTTGTTCATGTTCTTGTTGTTTCAATCACAAAATGAAGTCATTATAAAAAAATTTAGTAAGGTCAATACAGCCGGCAATCTTAAGCACCAAGTATAAGAACTACACACATTGCTCATCATATGATGGGTGGTTCAATACACTCGTGAAAAATTTCGATGGCAAATTTCTCTCTGAAAGCATGTATCTTGTTTGCATGCAAACCCTCCATGCTTTGGCCAACCATGATGAATTCAATAAACTTCAACGAGTAGATACAATGCTTCACCTATTTTTTCCTGTGGGACACCCTCAACAACATGCGTAATCTTCCACAGTTTGGTAAGTTAGTCTATGGGCAAATGGTTGAACTTGTCGGAGTCTTTGAGCAACTTTGGAAACAATATCTGAATGTGTTTTATTAGATCGTCAACCTTTTCAATTGAGTTTTTACTCATGTTACAGTCGTAAACCTCAATCGTGGCATAATTAATGACGAAAACAATGGTGTAGTAGTGTTAATTTTCAACATTCCATACACAAAACACTCTCTCAGCACCTACCCAAGACATACCAAATAGTTGCGGATGATCACCTGTCACAAAATTCAGAATCTGATAATTGAATTCATACTCATTCAACACATCTTCAATACTTCTCTGTTCTGCCACACTCTTAACCACAATATCATCATAAATTGCCATCAAGGCACAACTAAAAAATACGTTCATAATGACGTTTGATGGATCATAATATTTAGGGTAAGCTATGCTATGACTCCGCATCAGCGCCATTATTTCAGTAACGTGCTGCAATTTTTTTTTGTTCCTATCATCAAATAGATGCATCAAAAATTATGTTTAGATGACTAATATGAAGTTAACTTATATCATCTGTTAAGAAGTTGCCGGGTATGCTGAGGTACTTGAACCATGTAAAGTACATGTTCACGGTATAACCAATGTGTTGTTCATCTGACCTCATGTTGATCCAGCTAAGGTAAGCTTTCTTCTTCTCAATATCAACAAGTTTGTAGAGGTCAAGTGTCTTCACATTTTTAACTGTTAAACCCTTAGGAATTTGCTCATGTATACCTCATTTTGAATTACTCTTTTCACGTTTCTCTATTCTATGAAGAATGGTATCATGTGCCACTCAGATATTTGTCACCTCTTCTAGCACCTTATTTAAGGTAGGTGACTCATTAACACAATGACGACAACCGAATGTATGCCTTGAGGTACCAACACCTCCTGCTGATATCCCCTATACATCAACAATATCATATGGACCAACTCTATCTCCTGAGCCTCCACCAAAAACATCACTTATACCTCTAGCAGCTTATTCCCTTGTTATTGTTGTTGCCCCTTTCAATTTATTTCTCAGCCTATCAATTTTTTTGTCTAGAAAATCTTGGCCAAGTGAAACAAAGTCCCTCATAAATGGTTAATATGTTTCTTGATGAGTAGGGACAAGGAAATGATGCATCTCCGTCTGCAGCCATCGTAAAAGAAATTTGTTAACGGGCATAGAAACGAATCAAATCACTAAAATGCATCAAAATTAACAAATTAGCTTACATATGCATGGTGCATTATACGATCTCCAAATGGATCAACATGTTGTTATAGAGATAAAGTTTTTTTCTTCTGCCATTTTAACATTATCGGAAAGGACGACTCAGTTGATTCAGTGATAAGACGACCAATTGACGGTACAACTTCATATATCCAACACTGACATTAAAAAAATACAATAATTACATAACTAACTTTTCAATTGAAATACACAAAAAAGGAACAAAAAAATAGGTAAACGTGTTACCATGAAAGCATATGAGAAATCGAGAAAATTGTAATGGTATTTCCTCTTGCCATTTTTTTTAATTAAGAACTAGTTGCTTCATGTCCTTTTGTAGAACATCCAGTAGAAACTCAAAGCTCTTTCTTCCCATGGATAGTTCTGAAAAAAATTATATTGTCAGTCATCTTTATCATCTTATGATCAATGTCCTTGCTGTTAGCACAACATATAATTATGGTATGAACAAAGTACACCAAGTCCATCTTTAGCTTCTTCGTTGAATTTAGTTTTGAAGACCTTATTTTCATGAATAGATCATCTGCTCCTAAGCTTGTCATTTTACCTAGGACTTTTTGCAGAAGTGCAATAACATTAGGACTATTCAGGACAACATCTTCTTTCTCATCTTTAGCTTCTCCGTTGAAGCTTCAATCTTGACTCATTTTCATGAAAGGACCAAAGCACATCTCCTCGAACTCATGCATAGTTAGTATTCATTTTCAATAACATGTTTTTAAAATCTTCCAACTTACTCATAGAACATCTCTGTGTCATCTTAGCTAGGACCTCTCATGTTCATCCAAAAGTGTCTTGAATATGTAGGAGGATATGTCGATGTCCCTCACACAGTCAGGTATTGAGGATTTATGTAGATCATCTTCATTGACAGCATCATCATTTACATGTCTTAATTATATTGCTAAATTCAATTATGTTCTTTACAGAGTAAGAATATATAGAAAGCCACAAATACCATTTTTAGCCAATAAAGATTGAATACTTATTGACCATTTTAGCTGTAAATTTCCATTCAAGTAATTCATACAACAAAGACATATTATAGGATAACAAGCAAAGTAATCAAGACTCATAAATAATGGGGGGGGGGGGGGGGGGGGGAATCTTTATGGATACCCAGACATACCTCAATGGTGGTTCATTGCTCCTTTTACCCTAATTCTGGTCACTGATGCCTTCATCAGATTCCTTTGCTTCGCTCTCACCATCAACATTTTCCTCTCTTCAACTGCAATCACTCCATCTCCACCCTTTTCACCATCAGCCTTGTCATCATCAACTAAATCCACTTCATCTCCATCTTTTTCACCATCAGTATTGTCATCTTCAACTACATCGACTTCATCTCCATCCCTTTCACCATAAGTCTTATCAACTTCAACTAAATCCATTTCATATATATCTTTCCTACCATTAGCATTGTCCTCTTCAACTGCATCTACTTATCTCCATTCCTTTCACCCTTGGCCTTGTCATCTTCATTCATATCCACTTCATCTCTGTATTTCTCACTATCAAATTTGTCCTCTTCACCTATATTCAATTCATCTCCATCATTTTCACCTACATCCACTTTATATCCTTCCTTTGCACCATCATCCTTATGATCGACGCTTCCATCAGATTCCTCTCTTTTATTATCACTCTCATCCTTATCATCAAATTTTTTATCTTCCTGTTCAATATCAGCATCGTCATCAACAACTACATTCTCTACACTTTCAATAGTGTTAACTGAAGGTATAGCTTCAACATTTTTTCTAGATATGTTCTTGAACGGTTTTCCACCGTTGGATGTTCCTTAACTTTCCTCTTTCTTTTCCCCTTCTCACATAATTATTTTCTCCTTTACTCAATTTCTATCCAATATCAGGGTTCTCCAACTCTTGATTGACTTTTCTATATTTTCTAAAGAGTTACCGATGATCTTCCTGTCCCATTTTTCTGTTGCAGATCTCGCTATACGTTGTTTTACTAGTAGTTGTGGAGGGTTTTCTGCGGGTGCCGATTCCAGAGGGTTTTCTACCGGTACTGATTCTACACTACGACAACGCCATTTTATTTCTCTCCTAGAGACATGTCCTGACACGATGTTTTTTACCTTCGGTCTTGCCATAGTAGATTAACTTTGGTGTTTTAGCGGGTAGAGAAAATAGAGAAAGAAGAGAGAACGCCGAGTTCCAAATTAAGAGGAGAGTATAAATGAATTTGAAATCAAATACTTTAGTATTTTAATGTAGCCGTGGGAATAAATCTTTTTTTTAAAAAAAATTCTAACTTATATTTATTGTTTTCTTTAGTGCTAACAAAAATAACTTGGTTGATCCGTCATGTTGATTCATCTGATGGTTAGCTAAGTGAATCATAGAAAAAGGAAGGAAATAGAGGATTTAACCAATAATAATTACTTTTTTTGGGTGATAAAGCCATATAACAAGATATTATATGTGAGAACATGTACAATTACGCTGTTTTGGTTGAGTTTTAACAACAAATTCACTACTCAAACACATTTCCTCATTTCTTAACTAACTCCTATGTTGGACGATCTAGTTGTGGTATAGTAGCTTGTGCTTTGCGGGATAGTGTCATTTACCAAGTCACAAATCTTTTCACATACAATTGCATTAAAGCATCTAAGGTCCTTTAGTGGTGTGTATTATGAGTTGTTGATTTGAGCTATTTATTTATTTAAATAATAATTTATTTATTTGGTCTGTCCCCACAACAGGTACCAGACAAATACATTTGGACTAACACGACTGAACATACGTGGCTATTCCAGCCGAGTGGTGACAAGTCATCTATGTGACTACCTGTTCTCGTGTTCGGATCATGTGAGTCTCACTTATTTTTGTTTTATTATTATTCAAAATTTGGTCTATCCGTAAAGTTGATTCATCTGATGGTTAGCTAATTGAACCATAGGAAAAGAAATGAAATAGAGGATTTCGACAATAATAATCACTTTTTTATGTGTTAAAGCCACATAACAAGATATCATATGTGATAACATGTACAACCACGCTGTTTTGTTTGAGTTTTAACAACAAATTCACTACTCAAACACATTTTCTCATTTACTTAACTAACTCCTACATTGGACGAACTAGTTGTGGTTTAGTAGATTATGCTTTGCGGGATAGTGTCATTTACCAAGTCACAAATCTTTTCACATACAATTGTTTAAAAGAATCTAAGGTCCTTTAGTGGTGTGTATTATGAGTTTATTTGAGCCACTTATTTATTTAAATAAAAATTTATTATTTGGTCTGCCCCCAAAACAGGTACTGGATAAATACATTTGGACTAACACAACTGAACAGATGTGGCTATTCCAGCCGAGTGGTGACGAGGCTTCTATCCGACCACTTGTTCTCGTGTTCGAATCCTGCGAATGTCAGCTAAGTGAACACATGTAGGAAAGCATTCTTGACATCCAACTGATGAATATGCCAAGTCTTCGAAAGAGCCAAGCTAAGCACAGTGCGAATAGTAGCCGGCTTGACCACCGGACTATTGATAATAAGACGTGGGAGTTGGTGCCCTGTCCTTTTGGTATTAATTTTATCAGGTCTATGTGGTTTTTTGCTCACAAGGACGAACCACGACGGTAGATGAACAAGGAATTATCTGACCTGCTGTGAGTGAACCCAATAGTCGAAACAAAGTCATAGAAAAAGAAAGGAAATAGAGGATTTAGACAATGATAATCACTTTTTGGGTGAGTTTTAACAACAAATTCACTATTTTTCTAATAATTATTCAAACTTTCATTTATAAATAACACATTTAATTTTATAACATAACTTTTAAAGTAAAATTAAATTTCAAATGGGGTAAATTATTCTAACAACTGTGTGACTAATCTTTTTTTTTTGTTAATATATATTTTCTAATATTTATTCGTTTTTGTTGAATGTCATTCAAAAATAACTTAGGTTGTGTAAAGATCCCACTACATTACTTCAAACTTCATTCACTTTAAAAATGTACAAACCTTATAATATTATAGAATGAGCGATTCCTTCAATTGAAAATTTTTACATCCAAACTTTACACTAAATTAGTGTCGTGCGATTCATAGCTAGTTACATGCCAAGAAAGTCATAGTTGTTAACCATCACAACTCGAAAGACACCAATTTAGCAGAAGGTTTGGATGTACAATTAGAGATAACTATATATCTTGCCCGAATTTGTTAGCCTTATCCAGCGAACAAGGCATATTGGAGTATTCTCATTCTTCATAATGCAACAAAACTCCAAATAAAGACAGACCATTTTTCACAACTTATAAATGAATGTAAAATTAGAAAGAAAAGAACGGGAATAAAGATGAAAATGATGAAGAGTGGGGGTAAATATAGAGTTGCAACCTAGTGTGAACATATTATAGGGAGGTTTGAAAATACTAAAAAAATTGAGAAACTAAAAGATCTTTTAAATTTTCATTTTTCCTCCATTAAATTTCTATTTATTTTTCTGTACACATTCATTTCGAAAATAAAAAAATTGAGAAAGTAAAAGGTCTTTTCTAAAAAAATCATTTTATTTTTCATCCACTAAAAATGTGCAAGTCTTTCATAATTTACTTGGTTGATCTGTCGAATGAAATTATTTGATGGTCAACCAAGTAAACCTTAGGAATTACATAGATTTTTGTGAGAAAATTTAGACAAAAAAGGAGTGATGGAGACTTTTTTAATCTATGACAATAACCTAACATTTTCAAATACAATTAAAATTTCACAAAATAGTTTAAAACCAACAATATCAATACAAAACTCATACAGACTACTCAAGCTCAATTGGACAATGAGATGTTCCTTCTTGGTTCACTTTGATATCGAAGACAATAACATCTGGTGTTACTTCAAGAAACCCAAATTTAAGGACACAACCTCTTTTGATATTATTGTCTACAACAAAAAAAAATCATGTAAATAATGGATATTGGGACTAACTCCACACCAAAAGCTAACTTGTAGGGTGAGGATTGTTCAAGTCCATATAAGGAGTCCATGTTCCTATTCCATATCCGACGTGGGACTCTTAACACTCCCTCGCACGCCTAGACCTTGTTAACTGAAGCATTGATAACATAATTTGGGGGCCCAACATCGGTGAACAAAGAATTGGAATGTGTCTAGCTCTGATACCATGTAAAGAATGGATATTGGGTCTAACTCAAATCCTATAGAGCGTGATTTTTTCTTCTTAGATCGAATTAGAATGAAATACTAACTCAACACCAAAAGCTAACTTGTAGGGTGAGGATTGTCCAAGTCCATATAAGGAGTCTATGTTCCCATTCCATATCTGACGTGAGACTCTTAACATTTCAGCCATCTTTGAGTCTTCTTCGACCATGACTAACAACCAAAGTCGCAATCCAGTTTATCCACGACATTTGAGAACTGCAGTCTTGACTGTTGGATGAAGATGTTCGTTCATATATCCTTTTGAGAATATACTGCGGAAATATTTCAAATTGTTACTAATAAATTAAAAAAGAAAGATGGATGTTGGTGAATAATTAAAAACAATTAGCTTTAAGGTCATAGTAACATACCAAATCATCATGATTGATGTATGAATCGGTCATACACACATCAAATGATGGGTTGTCCATTTCACATACCAAATCATATTTTTATTTATTTATTTTGTATCTTAACTTTTAAACATATTTAATGTTAAAACCGGGTAAATTCTTTCAACAGATGTGGGATCAATTCTTTTGATTTTTAAAAAATATTTTCACTTTGTTCAGCTTATTACCTTGTGTACTAATGAAGTTAAAACCAAATATGTAACTGATTATTGTAGCTTTGTTATTTATTCAAGTCATATTAGCTTTGAAATGAATTAAAACTAAAGTAAATTAAAACTTCATTAAATAGATAAAAATAAGGATAAATACAGCCACCCGACTTTAAAAAAAAACACAAATTAAACCCTAAACAAAACTAGGAAGTCCAACAAAAAAATTCACAGCAAAAGAGGTCAAAATAGGGTGACATAGTAATGGAACCACAAATACAAGCACACTAAGTGGCACAGCTGTCCGGGAACTTGGCCACTAATTTTGGACTGACCTTCGGAGCTTGCTACTGGTGGACATAGTTACTATTATTATTAGAAATCTCGTGCCCTTGATGGCAGGGCTCTTTGGTGGGGGGATCATCCTTGTGCATTGCAAACAGGATGGTGAGTGGAGTACGGTCCAAAAAGATTTTGTTGACATAGTCCCTGTCCATGTCATGGACAATTCTAGCTAACATTTCATATACTTCACCCTTAAATTTTTTGAGGTTCTTGTCAGACTTGTTATACAGGATCCCCACAGTAATAAGCAATGCTGGTAGAGATGTTTCACCGTTGAGCTTCATTTTTTAGTTGGAGTAACTTCCATTTTAATTGAAAACTAGGGTTTGTATGGAAATATTTGTATTTACACACACACACACACACACACACACATATATATATAGGACGATGGAGAAAGACAAACTGGTGGAGGACTGCTCGTTTGGGCCCCATCACCAACGCTTCAACCAATCAACTTTTGTGGTTGTTCCACGCGACCTTGTTAAGGAGGAGTCCATTAAATGACACGCCTACATTATCTTTTACTTCCCAAAGTAATCAATTGATTACTTCCTTCTTAAAAAATGTAAATAATATTTTCCATTTCCCCTAATTTTTGATAGGTTAACAGATTATTTTTGCCTGTCCAAAACCCCTAATCGCTTGGACAATTTTAAAATCTTCCGTTTTGACTTGCAAGATTTTTTAGATTGCATGAGTACGATTCAACCATATGAATGGTGGATCTACCATGTATATATTCTGTAAGAAATAAATGCAAATTAATATTATTCAAACTTATTTTATTTAAAAATATGTAACTTTTCATAATAACCTCTTTAAAGAATAATATTTTTGAAAATATAATAGGATTGAGTGTGATACTGTGATCTGAATTTTTTCGTTTGCAACAAGAGTAGTAAGAAGATGTCCAAAATATTTACCTTCCCAAAGTAAGCACTTGATTACTTCTTCTTAGAAAACGTATTTATTATTTTCCAGGTTTTTTCTTAATTTTTGATAGGCTAAGGGATTATTTGTTGTCTTCCCAGAACCCCTAATCAATCTACATTGGGATCGCTTGGACGATTTTAAAATCTTCCTTTTTGGCTTGCAAGATTTTGTTAAACTTCATGAGTGACAAATCAACCAGATGAATGATAGATCTACCATGCATCCATTTCGTAAAAAATAATTTACAAATTATTATTAGTCAAACTAATTTTATTTAAATAGGTTACTTTCCATAATTTTGCTTGCACCATTTTTTTTTAATTAGAAACATAATTATTATCATTTTCTATTTTAATTTGATAATTATTACCACTTGATAACATCCTAAGTCAAATAGAATTTACAAACAAAAAAAAGGATTGAAAAAAATAAATTTATGTCATTACTTGAAAATTAAAGAGTTTACAATATTGAAGAGATTAATATACTAAATAAACATAACATGAAGAGATTAGATATTTTTTACCAGGATATACCGGAGGCGGAGAATCCGAAGGAGTTTCAAAGTTTTCAATTGTCATTCCTCTATCAACGAGAAGTATTGCGAGTACCCTCTATATCCTTCTTCTATACTTGTTGACTCGTGCAAAACGTGTCATAGTTCTCCAGAGTTTCATGTTGCATCAGTTCACAACTTCTCCCACATCCCTTATATTAGTTTGAATGCATGCAAGATCCCACATCAATCGGCTTATTGCCTGATCAACTTCATTTATAGCCGGTGCATTTGCATTGCCATTTGCCATTCCATTTGCTTGGATAGAATCCATAATTTATTATATAATTGAAGGAAAGCTGATTTTTTTCTTAATAGACTAAACTTGGACGTCTATTTATGGACAATGAAAATGAACCCTTTTGGTGAATAGGCACCTTTTCTAACATGTCTTTTGGACAAATAATTTGGAGGTGTCTTTTCAAGTGTTGAAAATAAAATAATAAGGATCCTTTTTAAATTCAAATTAATATTACAGAGGTTCATTTTCAGATCAACGCGTCTTTTGGACATCTATTTGCTAATGCCGACTTAGTTGACCATCAAATAATATAATTGGACGGATCAACCAAGTAACTATGCTGCAAATTTATTAGACGACTCTTGTAGATGCCTCTTTGCATGTATTTTAAGTTATTTTTTGATTAAATTCTTTTTCATTTCGTGCATAATATTCTTTTTAAAAAATATCACTGGGCGGTTAGATAAGATTTATGGAGGTGCCTTCTCGTTTGAAAAAAATATAATTTATGGAGGTGCCTTCTCGTTTGAAAAAAATATAATTTATGGAGGTGCCTTCTCGTTTGTAATGGGCGGTTAAAAATGTTGGTTAACTAATTTCTTTCATTTTTCTGGTTAATATTCTTTTAATAATTTATTCACTATTTCATTTGCCTTTCCCCCAATATTTTCCTTTCTTTTTCTTTATATATTATATAATTATTATTCTGTAGTTATTGCTCATTTTATCAGTAATAAAATAGACCACATAACATGAACAAAACATCCATTAAAATTCTATGAAAAAAATATAACATAAACAAAACATCCATTAAAATTCCATTAACTAGAAACCAACAGGACACATGGACAATAACATCAACAAAATAAGAACTAGACCCTAAATCTAGTCCGCAAAATACACATTAAAATTAAAGACACATGAAAAATAACTTTTTGATTAAATTCTTTTTCTTTCGTGCATAATATTCTTTTTCTAAATTATTATTTTTCTTTTTTAAAGGACGAGCAGTTTGTAATGGGCGGTTAGATAAGATTTATGGAGGTGTCTTCTCATTTGAAAAAAAAATAGAATTTATGGAGGTGCCTTCTCGTTTGTAATGGGCGGTTAAAAAATGTTGGTTAACTAATTTCTTGCATTTTTCTGCTTAATATTTACTATTTCGTTTGCCTTTTCCCCCAAATTTTTTTCTTTATATATTCTATAATTATTATTCTGTAGTTATTGCTCATTTTATCAGTAATAAAAGAGACCACATAACATGAACAAAACAATCATTAAAATTTCATGAACAAAACATCTATTAAAATTTCATTAAACCAACAGGACACATGGACAATAACATCAAGAACTAGACCCTAAATTTAGTCCACAAAACACACATTAAAATGAAAGACAGATAAAAAATAACATGAACAATACCCTAAATCTAGTCATCGTCTTGTGCAGGTGATCCATGGGGAGAGTTGAACTCGTCGGCATTGCCAAGAATGAGTAGGATGCTACGCAACATTCTTTTCATCCTTTGGTTTTCACTCTGGATTCACTGCATGTGGTACAAGAGTAGTTCCATGGTTTAATCGACTTGGTTCCTAAGAGTGCCGATTTGATGAGACATGTCGCTAATTGCTTAATCGGTGGTTCTATGTACATCATGATTTTGGTATTCTGAATCAGAAGGGTTTTGTGTGGAGAGTCACTTGATACACTCTCCTTTTATAGGGGAAAGGTGATAGAGTTGTCTTCATTAGTACGACTAACGTGTAGGAGGTGGAGTAACCGTGGACGTCTTAATGAACACGTTTTAATTCGTGGGACGCGTTAAAAATTAAATTTTCTAATTAAGGTTATTTCATTTTATATTTTTCTCAGGTATTGAACTTGGTTGATCCATCAATTTTAGTCATCGGATGGTCATCTAAGTTACCATATGAAGTACAAAAAAATAGAAATTTTAGACTATAATAATAACTTATTTTCGTGGTAAAATTACACAACAACATATTACACATGATAACATGTAAAATTACATTGTTTTTGTTGAACCATAACAACAAATTTACTACTTAACCACCTTTATTCACTTACGTAACTAACTCCTTTAGTGGATGAACTTCTTATTGTGTAGTAGCGTGTGTCTTGTATGACAATGTAGTTAGAATAGGTTTAACCTGTAGGGTTTTTGTTGGGTTCAAAACACATAAGTAAGGCACAACGGAAGTTTAAAATTTTCTTTCTTACTTACCCCAACAACATTTCTGATCTAGTTATACAACAATCAAACCTTTAACATAAATCATAAACTTACATGTTAGAATATCTGGAGTCTTTATCTACTGTAAGGTGGACACGCGGTTGTCCTTCCGATTGCAAGCTCCAAGCTTCAATGTATTTCTCGTTCGGGAAGCTAGGAAATCCGGCAGAGGTTCGGGAGAGTTTAATCCTAAGTCTCTAAGGCTTAGAATGATAATCTGAAATTGGTGTATGAATAATGAAAAGAATGCCACTATTTATAGTTGAAAAATAGGTCAAAACCAGCGCTCGATGAATTTCTGCATTGTCTCGATTTATTTCCCGCGCATTCTTAATTAAATCCAAAATCCAATTTTGACTTAATTAAAATAATCATTATTCATTTAAATGTCTCGATTACAAATCAAACATTTAATTACTCTCTCAATACATCCTTAGATCAAAATGGACAATCGACATAGTGTGACCCTACATGCCTTCTCATATCGACATTATTCAAATTAAGGTCTACGCGGAACTCCTAGACGGCGCCGCAAGACGAACTCAATATGTGAAGTACGTTTACACGAATCCAGTAAACTTAACCTTTATGTGGTAAGATAAAATCCTTTCATTCACGATACACCGGATCAAGCTTAGGATTTGTCAAGTGTCTATCCAAATGGCTTAATCATTGTATCTCATCTATATTAGTTGACAACTAGACCATATTCTAAATACGTCTATTGTGTTGGCCAACGACTTAGTCAACCTAACATCACTGAGAATCCGAGTGTTCTCTCGAATATACATTCGAGGAATGAATCCTAATCTTGGCTCAACTACCACCTTTAATCCACATGGTAATGTACCCAATACAAGTCGTATCTCAACCTATAAGTCATTTGAGCTTAGGACAGGATCAAAGTACATTACTTTGTAGACAAGGTGCGTATTGACCTCAAGTCTATGGACTTCTATCTCCCACACGTTGATCATACTTTAGACAAGTATAACAAACAGTATATCAGCAGGGTATACCAATACTTCCAAAGTATCCGTGTGTCCATCACGAGTAGCCATTACTCGTAGCAGGTGAGACATACTACATCATCCAAGGATGTGATGCAGACCACATGTCGACTTATCACATATCATCGATATCCCATTCTCGATGATCATTAGTCGAGGCTATTTTAAGAGTTACGTTATAATATTAATATCTCACACTATTAATAACAGTGTAACCTCCAGGGATGCATATTATAGAATATTACAAACAATCAATTAATAATTCAATAATTGCAAATGCCAAAATATTAATCTCCATTAATAATAATATGAATGTGTATAAAGTACATTTGTCCTAATACATATTGTCTCTAGGACATAAATATACTTTCATAACCAAGTACCTAATTTTTACATACAAAAAATGTGTAACAGATACAATTTTTTAATTTTATGAGTTGTGTCAAATCTTTATTTTTGTTTATTTATAATGTTAAACCATTTTTGAAAAAAGGAATTTGAATATTAAAAATATCAATAACACTAGAGTTCACACAATTAAAACCAATGATGGAGGAATTGGGTTAGCCCCAAACGCGCCCATTGATGCTATGACAAGCCATCTCACTAGCCAATGAGACCACTCAAATCTCCATCATTGAACCCAACAATGATAGTTAGCCATTATAAATACTCAAATATTATGTTGTGAGCATCGGTGTCGAACTTAATCCAATCCATGTTGTAGTAAGTATATCTTGATTGATCTGTCAAATCATCACATCTGATGGTCAACTAAGACAAGTTATCCTTAGAAAATTTAGAGAATTAAAAGTTTAACCTTTTTGTTACAGTTGTTCTCACATAAAGTTTAATTCTTTGAAAAAAGAAATTTTAATCTTAAAACTAAAACCAGTAATGAAGCGATTGGGTTAGACCCAAAGGCGCCCCTCCCGGATGCTCTGACAAGCCATCTCACTAGCCAATGAGACCACCCAAAGCTCCATTACTGAACCTAACAATGATAGTTAGCCATTATAAATACTCAAATACTATGTTATGAGCATCGGTGTGGGACTTAATTCAACCTCTTCTATAATAAGTACATGTTGGTTTATCCGTCAAATCATCATATCTATTGGTCCACTAAGACAATTTGTCCTTAGAAAATTTAAAAAATTAAGAGTTCAACCTTTTTGTTACAATTGTTCTCACATAAATTTATTTTTTTTTTAAAAAAAGAAATTTTTATGTTAAAACTAAAATCAGTGATGGAGAGTTTGGATTAGCCCCAAAGGCGCCCTGGATGCTCTGTCAAGCCATCTCCCTAGCCAATAAGACCACCCAAAGCTCCATCACTGAACACATCAATGATAGTCATTATAAACACTCAAATACTATGTTGTGAGCATCGGTGTGGGACTTAATCCAATCCATACTGTAATAAGTACATCTTGGTTGATCCGTCAAATCATCACATCTGATGGTCAACTAAGACAGATTGTCCTTAAAATTTTTAGAGAATTTAGAGTTCAACACTATAATTTTATTAACCTTTTTGGTGGTATAACTACGTCACACTAAGTTTGTTTATGAGGATTAATCCAACAACATAAAGGATTTCATAATTTAGATGATTTTATTATGAAATCAATTAAATGTTAACTATAATCACCACTACAATATTTTTCTTTGACGGATTACTTATTTAAAATAGTAATCAACACTTGTAATCATATATGTACTTGTTACTAATACGTTTTTTCACAATATAGTACACATGACACTCTAAATGAAGGCTTAACTCTAGAATCTAATGGGAGGGAAACTAATTCGTATTTAACACTTGAATTATTTTCATGAGTATCAGTAGCAGTCATGTAGAACGACGCGAGAATTACGAAGCACGACTCTGATTTTTATTGGCCATGCGTGATTTAGTTAATCGATTTCAGTTATGATCAACATTTTCCGAAGCTAAATACACAGTCCTATTCTACGCCACCACTGTATATAATCATCACGACTAGGTCATCAAAACATCAGCACAATTGTTTCTTCTCATTATTGACAGAATGTCTTTTCAAATCAAAGGGTAACTTATAGCAATAAACAACGTCTTTCTAGTTATATTATCCTTACTAATTTTCTGCTAATGATATCTTTTGTTGTCATTTTGAAGGTATACAATGTCTCAACCTATACCATAAATGGCGTCACCTCAAGGACAAGTGCACATCTATCCCATCAACATGTCGCTAAACAACTTTGTTACGCAAATTCAAGAGCTTCGTATTCACCGTGCCACACTCACTCGACGTGTGAATCAGGTATCCCGGAGCCAAGAGTTAATGATGTTGAGGTTGGAATGTGTTGCTACTAAGTTGAAGAATCTTCTCTAACTGTGGGATCCAGATCAAGACTGATCCACAGACCACAACTGCGTCCCGAATTTTGAAAGACATTATTTATTTATTTATTTTTTGCATTGTCCTTAGTAGTATGTGTTGACACCCAATTTTGTCCCATCTTTTCCGACTATTTGCAATTTTAAATATTTTGACACCTCAAAAATAATTTTGATATATATACATATATATAAGACTTTTAATATAGTCGTCTATTTCTCAAATATCATTATTTATTATTATTATTATTATTATTATTATTATTATTATTCGTATATCTACTATCATTTGCATTTTAATATCCTAATCATAGTTTTTACCCTAATATTCTATGTTATTTTATTTTTCGCAAAATTGCATTGCATTTTTTATTTAAATTAAACATTTCACAAATATTATATTTTATTATTATCACATCGTTATTTTTATCTTTATAATTTACATTTTTTCTTCAAAGCATTATAAAACCCTTTTTTTAGTTTATTTTAACCCAAACCAATTTCACCCGACACCCATTTTATCCCTAACCCTCAAACAAACCTCATTTCAAAAAAATAGGGGCCCAGTCGGCCAAACCCGACCAGGCCCAACCGATCAACCCGTCGGCCCAACCATGTTCGGCCTAACCCCCCTTTTATCCCCCTAATACAAAACCAAACCATAAACCTAAACTCTCATCTCTTTCTCTCACCCATCCCCTCCATCGGCCGCACCATACCCCATCACCCCCATACCCATACACCTCACCCGACACCATCTCTAGCATGACCCACACCCCTTTGCTCCTGACACCACCAACCCATCACTTCCCATACCCTATCCCCCCAAAACCCGCGACTCATATCCCTAAAATCTGCTCTAAAACCGTCAAAATTTGCCCATTTTATTTGAAATTCAAACTCAGTTCTTTGGGAGGGCGGGGGCGGGGGGAATCCATCTATAAATACCCCATTGTTCTTCATTTTAAGAGGGGGGGTTTCGAAATCTGTTTTACGGGGTCGGAATCCGAAAGGAAAGGGGTCTTTTTTGGGTTTAAAATCTATATTTTTAGTCCGAAAATTGGGGTTTTTGGTTTCGGGTCCAAGGTCCGAAAAAATCGAAACAAAAAAGGGTCATTTTTGTTCCTAAATTTTGGGTTAAAATATTCATCTTTGTTCCTTAATTTCTCAATCCAAAAATACTCTTTTAGTTCCTAATTTCTCAATTCAAAAATCCCTTTTGTCCTTCATGTTTCTGGGCTGTTCTCATTTCGGGTCGGGTCAAAATCGAAATCGGGCTATGATGATAATTTACCCCTACTGCAAGAAATTGCACGAATTTCCTTTCATATGGCTGGTCTTTAATTTCTGTCCTACACATGGGATGTGATCAACACTGTTTTTGAGAACATTTGACCCGTATCTTGGCGGGGCGACCCGGTAGGGCATCAATTCGCAATCCGGTGTCTGCAGCCATGGCGTGTGTTGCATTCTCTCTTGCTTTGTTCCAAAACAGCAAATCTGAGCCCACAAAATTAATGGTTTCGATGTTGAGTCCATTTTCGGGTTGGGTCAGAGTCCAAAATCCGAAAGTCAGTAAACGACCTTCTTCCCTCTGTTTTCTTTCATTTTTCGTTTTAAGAATCAAACTTGCATCAGGGAAATGTGTGTGCTTTGTTTCTGTTGTCAATTCATTTGACCATGTTGTTGGTTAATATGTCACTGATCGCAAAGAGATGATATCCAAGTGAGTCAAATATGCATGTTGTCCCGATGCTCGATTCTTGATGTTTGAAAAGAGAAGTTACTATTTTTGGAGACTATTGTTGGATACTCATTCTTCACCCCTCTGTTTCTTTGCATGACTTGGGGGCTTTACATCTCAAATCCCTTTAAGCTACTGCTTCTGAGAATGCTGACTGCTACATTTTGGGGCTGTTTACTGTGCTTGAATGGTTGTATTTTAAGCAAATATATGAGGTCTTTGAGGATAGAATTCCTGCTGAATTTTTGGGCATTTTGAGGCTTAAAGTGGTGTATTTTTGGCTGCCATGCCTGGCTGATTGCTGCTGCATTGTTGGCCATTTTGCTGCTGCGTTTCGATGCTATTTCCGGCTAAACTACTGTTGCGTTTTGGCCGAACTACTGTTGCACTTTAGGCAGATTTAACGCCAAATTATTGCTGCGTTTTCTTGGCCAAATTTGAGCCAATTTACTACTGTTTTGAGGCAAAGTGTTGGCCATTTTGCTGCTGCGTTTCGATGCTATTTCGGGCCAAACTACTGCTGCATTTTGGCCAAATTACTGCTGCACTTTAGGCAGATTTAACGCCAAATTATTGCTGCGTTTTCTTGGCCAAATTTGAGCCAATTTACTACTGTTTTGAGGCAAAGTGTTGGCCATTTTGCTGCTGCGTTTCGATGCTATTTCGGGCCAAACTACTGCTGCACTTTAGGCAGATTTAACGCCAAATTGTTGCCGTGTTTTCTTGGCCAGATTTGAGCCAGCTGCTGCTATACTTTGAGTTACACCACTGCTGTATTTTGGCCCAAACTACTGCCTTCTTCTGAAAAAAATGAACAGATGCTACACTTGGTAAAATACCACTGATTTGAACATTATACTACACTTTCGGCGAATGAGAATAATTAATTTGAGGCCATGCTCCTTCTGGAAAGGTTGTCCCTCGGTTTTCTTTTCTTCGGAAAAAAAAGGCGATGATGAGACTTATAATAAATCACATGCGAGAAACCAACATGTGTTGGCGAGGCAACTAGATCGACTGACAAATCACTAGTTCGCAGCCACGACATAAATGAAATTTCTTTTACTTAAAAAAAAAACATAAGTCTGAGCCTTCTGTAATCAAAACTTCTATTATTTTGTACGGATCCAAAGGTTTTATTCGCATTTATTTATTTCTAACTATTTTTCTTTTACATCTTGCAAGGAATATCTAAACAACAATGGAATAGCAAAGTGGGGTTCTACAGAGACGAAAAGAATAAGATTGTCGGACTCGCGCCCAAGGCCCAAGAGACGACATTATCATCACCTCAGCCATTGCCGTTTAATTTCTTTTAATTCTGCCTTTTATTTTGTATTGTAATTTAATTACTCTGCTTGTGTGATTGTTTGAATGTTTAGAAGAATTAGGCCTAGATTGATAAACTGGAATAAGGTAGTTTAAAATTTGGAAATCCATCGCTAGTTTATTTATTTTAGGCTTGGGTAGTTTAAAATTGAAAATTCTCCGCTAGTCTATTTATTTTAGGCGCGTCATGCATTTTCAAAACTTTCAAAATAATTTGGTCATCTTTTACTCGCTTTATCAATCATGCAAATAAAGTTTTATTTTTTTATCTAATTTGCAATTCAAAATGACTTTCATAAAAATCATTTCTTTGCATTATAAACAAACTGCTTTTCTCTTTTACTATCAATTGCAAAAAATATGTTTCTTTGCATTATAAATAAATTACTTTTCTCCTTTACTATCAATTGCAAAATATATGTACTTTATAAATAATGCCTTACAAATGCATACTTTTATTCAAAAAATCAACTTTATATATATTTTATAAACAATGCCATACAAATACATGTCTTTTTATCCAAAAATCAACTTTCATGTATTTTGTAAACAATGTCAAACATGCTCTTATTCGGTTTTTTATGCTGTGAATTTATTTCTCAAAACTGCAATCATCTTTGCAAGAATATTTTACGTTGTCAAAATGCATATTTTTATTAACTACTTGCAACATTCTTTTTAAACTTTATACTTTTAAAATATGCATTTTTAGCGTTACAATTAACCTGAGTTTGACTGGATAAACGCGAGCTAGCGGATCTTAAAGGATGCCTAACCCCTTCCCTTTAGGATAATAGAGAACCCTTACCCAGAATCTCATAGTTTCGCAGACCATTAACAGGAGTTCATTTTTTAGCATTTAGGTTAATATTTATAGGTGCCCTAATTCACCGTAGAATAATTAGGTGGCGACTCCTCAACAAGCATTTTTTATCAAATCCAAGGAAACGACCCGTGCGTCACGACCGTTGGTAAAAAAATGGGCGCGCACAGTATGCGATTTGTAATGTCCAAGTATTATGATGTTCTTTTGCTGAGGAAATTTAATGTTAATTAATGAATTTTTTTATTTAGTATGGACACTTGGATCTTTTAAATAATATGTTTTTTTACCTAAACATTTTATTAGTATTATTTAAAATTTTCTCAATAATTATTAATTAACTTTCTTGTCAAAAAATGAAAGGGCTTCTTAGTAGTGATCGGCTACGTCGATTAAGTTGCCGGTTACACTTTACTTTTTCTCCCTATTTATAGTGGACTTGTTCTCATCTTTTTTGTTCACCAACTCTCTCTCTTTACATTGGTGCTTTAGGGTCTATTGAAGCTCTACTCAATCAAGTATCCTACTTCATTTGTTTCCTTCAGAGTTCCATTAAACTAACTTTCTATTTATTTTTTCACTCGGTGTTTCCATAATTTTATTCTGATTTGATTTTATAGGGAAAAAATAGAGATAATTCTTAGGCGCACTAACAAAATGATGGAGAGCATTGAGGATGGATTTGATGCCATTAATGAACATGTGAATATAATCAACGCGCATTGTAGAGATCTCCTCGAACATCATCAACAGTTGAGTGACCAACTGGATGTTGTGGCATGGAGACCGAAGAAAGTGATATGTGGTGTCCTGGGCTCATTTCATAATGATGCTGATCAATATGTCACTCCTTCCTATTCTCCACCAATCTTGCTTTAGGTTGTTTGTTGTTGTTTTTCTAGTTATTTCTTGTTCTAGTATGGATTTATAGTAGATGTTTGTCCTAGTTAGTACTTGTTCTAGTATGGACATACGGTAGATGTGCTTGTTTTTGTTGGTGCTCTTATGGTAGATGTGTTTGTTTTATTGGTGCTTTTGGAAACCCCCAACCCCCTTATGTAATTTGAATCTTAATATTTATAAGGGGGAGTCTATGCAATCATATGTTCCTATATATTTGTACTGCTAGTAATATTTATCTCCTTAATGTTTTGATAGTAACTTGATGTTGGATGGTAGAACCTTCATTTTGTATCTAATTATGGGTCAACCAATAAATAAATATTTTTTGATTTAAGGGACATATACCTCATATCTTTTTAATTGAAAAAAATAAGGATAAATCTGAATTTAAGGGACCTTATAGATGCATATAAACAACCTTATCAACAACAGACCTTATGTGTAGACGCATTTAAACAGACTTATAACCCTATTAATTGTGTTATTGAATCCATGTAAGCATTAAGTGAGTCTGCGGACTAGAAAAAAAATAAACATATACCAAGGCTTGAAGGCCATTGGCTAGAGGTGCTTAAGGAAAAAGTTCTCTTGGTTATATATGTTGTCCACATTCTTCCTTTGTTATTCTCATTCTCCATTCTTTCTTCTCTTGTGTGAGGACTTGTATGCTCAAAATAAATATGGAGGGCGTTATCTGTCACCAAGGAAAGATCATTGCGCATTTTGATGACACTAGCACATTGTTTATGGCGCATGAGTTCTATGGAAAACAATGTTGATTGTTTAAAAGTTTGTCTAGATGAAGGGTTGGAAGATATTATTAAACGTATGACCACCTTGGAGGGACAGATCTTTGAAGTCAAAAAATGCCGGTTTGTAGTGGTATATTCATGTTGTGCAATCAAATGTCTTGTCTTGTTTGCTTTTGTTTATTTTAAACAACATAATTTTGAAGCTTGTTGGTGTGTCCCTGTTATTATATAGTTGAACCTTCATACAATATTTCATGATGGGTCAACCATGCCTTCACTCATGAGTTTCGTCTTGTTTGATGTTCTCACAATAATTACCGATTCGTCAATAAAGCAGTTGATCATACTAATTGTTTTGGTTGATCCACCATAAAAGTTAACTGATAGATCAACCATATCCTCGATTATTTGATTTGTGTTGTTTGATCATTCAAACGGTACAACCTGACGCATCAACCAATGATATTGTAGAATTTTTTTAATTTATCAACACCATTCACATATTGAGAATTGAACAACATCCATCAAGTACAGGAATGTAGAATACAATTGAGAACAATCCCTCAAGAAGTGTAATATATGATCCAAAGCATTCTTTCAATTATTCCTTCCAAACAAATTTAGTATTCAACGAGTGAGTCTTCTTGGCTGCAGAGATTCTAGATCAGGCAACCCCATATGTTGTGACATTCCATCATCATTTTTCTAAAATGGAAGTTTGGGAAAATTCAAACTTAATCCAAGCAAATTCAATGGCGTTCATTAAGTTAAATTGAGTATGCAAAGCAGTACCTCATTTCTTGCTCTTGTGGTGTTGCACGATCCCTTTGCTCTGCCTTTTCTTCTTCTTCTTCCTCTTCCTCTTTCTCTCCCTCTCCCTCTTCCTCCATCTTGTGATATTCCATCATCATTTTGCTGCAATATGAGTTAGACCAAATTCAAAGTTAAGCCAAGTAATCCAGTGATATTAATTAAATTAAAGTGATAATGCAAAATTGTACCTCATTTGTTGCTCTGGTCAAACCGTTGGGTCGTTGCTTTGCACATCTGCCTCTACCTCTTCCTTCATCTTATGATGTTCCTCTTCCTCCATATTGTGATATCACTCTCCCTTCTACAGCCTTGCCTCCGCCCCTACTAGCATTGTATCTCACACCCCTCCCATCGAAAGAAATATATAAGACTTTGATTCGTAGTTTATAGCGTATTTCCTTTGGCCTTCCACGTGAACGATGCACTTCAGGGTTAATAAAATTTGGTGATGATCCATTTGGTAATGGATTTGGTGTAGGATTTGGTATATGATCATTTTCTCCATTTGATATAGGGTTTGGTATATGATCATTTCCACTATTTCCTGAAAAAATCACCTCGTTTTGCGTAACCTCTTGTACCATATCGTGATCAAAATTAGAAAGATCATTAAGCAAATTTAATAATCTTGACCTGGAAAATTGTACCATAATTTCACTGTCCAATGCAATGTTACATGCCTCATCAAAATACGTCATTAACTCATTATACTTCTTGTACTCATCCGTCATATGTGGGTAACCTCCAAGAAAGATTTTTTTTAGGTGGTGTCGAACAACATCTTTTATCCACCTTGTCAAAACATACCTCTCGTTGAAATATTCTTATGTGCCATCACCTTAAATATATGGCAACAAGCAATCCCTCTTGATATAAAAGAATTTGCAATTGCACTCAAAATATTCGCCGTCTATAGTGTGTTTAATCCTGAAGACAAATTCATTCCCATAGAAATTATTTTTAATTAAGGTATCTGTTATGACATACTTTTCCACTCCATCGACGGTTAGCTCATTATTTACTGCACTTAAGTCACAGTAAAAGAACCTCTTTAACCCACATTGAAAAATTTCAAACATTCTGCGGGTAAAAACAACTTGGAGCTGCACCTCAAACAAGAACTGTGACTCACATCTTGTTTTAGTGTAACGAGACTGATACTCAATTGTCAACTCTTTCTCGTATTTATCTCCCAATGCTAACTCATACTGCTGAATAAACTGTTTCAGCATGCTCCTATTGTTGATAAATCCATCGAAGAAGGCATGCATTACCTCACTTTTTTGCGTCGATAACATCCTAGCCTAGGAATAGTTATTCAGGTATATTGGCTCCTATTTTCCCCTTTCTGAACACAATTTACTAAACCAGTCATTTCCTTCTTGTCTATATTTCTCAATAAACTCACCATACCTATGCTCGAACTCTTCAGTGGTAATGCTACTAAGGAAAATGCTCTTGAATTCATTCTTCGATGCTTTATATCGACCATCCATCACCTTTAGACGCATATGCAACTTAGTGAATATGTGTCGAATACAATATTTGTCAACTGTGTTTTCAAACACCACACTAACACATGGCTTGATGCTTTCACATTGGTTAGTCAAGATAGCCTTTGGAGCAACATTATTCATGACTTTTTTCCATTTACAGAAAATAATCTTGTATTATTCAGCGTCCTCACTTGTAAGAAGAGCACATCCCAAAAGTATAGACTGGCCGTGATGATTAATACCAACAAAAGAAGCAAATGGCATGTTATATATATTCACAAGATAAGTTGTATCGAAGCATATTACGTCACCGAACTCCTCATATGCATATTTACAGTGTAAGTGAACCCATACGACACTCTTAATCCTACCAGCACCATCCATCTCCATGGAGTAGTAAAATTCACTATTCTACATCTGCAGGTCACTAAATAATTGGCATAAAGCGTTTGCATCACCTCCTAGCATTTGCAACCTCCTTTGTTCAATATAATTTCTACAGTCTTTTGGGGTACAACCCATATTTTTTGGCCCACCAAATTTAACCTCTAAAAGTCTCACTCTCTTGCAAGGACTTAAGCCAACTCTGTCATTAGCTTCAAGAATCCTCTTCACAAATTTACTAATAGATCTGTGTCCAGCCATATGCCACGACAAGCTAGAGTCCAATTGATGAATATGGTCTCTACACACCTAAGTGACCATCCATGAACTATCTCGCTTCCTAACGACATTAACTCTTGCCTCGCATCCAATCCTCTTAGTGTGTTTTTGATTAGTTGATTTTCTAGACTTGTCACAAACAAAAAGAGCATAACAAGAAGAAAGTGTTCTTTTCAACACACAAAATCCTCTCATTTTCGTATGTCTTTTATAGAAACGAAACACCAATTCATCAAATTTGAAAACATACCTCTCATTGGACCTGCTAATATTTGCTCATTAGAGTACACTTCCTCCGATTCTTCACTACAAGCAGAAGTCTCTTCAGCTTGTCCATCTATGTGTGTATCTTTCCCACCATTGTAACCGCCAATTGAATTAGTATTGAACTCATTATCTTCATTCATCAAGCTGTCTTCCGACATCAACCCTAGAGACTCGTATAACGCAGTCTTAATATGATTATCGTTGGGGTTCATTTTTTAAGTAAGAACACAAACTTAATTATAATAGATAGATTTATGGCGACTGAGTTTGTGTGATGAGGTGAGGAAGATCTATAAGCCAAGTGAAAAAATGGTGGGAAAATTCTAATATAGAGTATACATATTGATGTATAATACGTATACGTATAGGAAAAATAAAATATTAATAAGTAATACGTATAGGAAAAACATTAATTGAACTAGTCAACCTCGATCAGTGCGAACTAACGGCGTGCTTAAGAAGCTTAGTTAAGCTTAACAGTTGTTTGCTTAGTTAAGCTTAACCACATTTGCTTAATTATTTTTTAGTTGTTAAAGGCATCCTTGACATTTCACTTTTTCTGCCCAAATTCTGCCCATGAATTTCTATCCAAATAGCAGCGTCCTAAATAAAAAATTGACAAGTAAAGTATCATTTTCCCAAAAAAAATGTTATGAGCTATCGTTAAAAATCTACTATTATGAATTATTTATTTAAGCAAAAAATTTCACAAGTGTTAATTTATTATTGTAAGTGATATGAAAATTACAAACTAAGTATCTGTGATTAAAGATCACACAAATGATGTATGCACATTTAAAGTAGAATTCAATGAGATGAGAGATTTTAAGATTATAGGTTGAGGATCAATCTTGTCGAGAATTCACTTAAATTGACTTTTTGATTTGTCGGGTTATTGGTTATAGAGTTAATTATCTTTTGACTTCCTACTCGCATACTCAATGCCTATATTCTTATAAAATTAGATAACGAATATGCATGTGTAATTTCTGTATAGCGACTAAGCAAGATAAGTAGGTATATTTTTATCCTAATCGTGAATTTATTTTCCGAATTTCAGGTCAAGAGCTTGTCCTATTTAATCCTATTGCAATCTAAAATTTTCTTTTCCAAGTTCAATTCTAGATTAGTAATTAGTATTTCTTAGGAAAACACATAAATAATTAAGAAAATGGTATTAATAAACAAACCAATATATCGTCAATTGAAGTTCCAACTACGACAATAACGAATATCTCATAACCCTAAAATAGAGAAACTAGTCACGGTTGTTAGTGACGATAATCTCACAAGTTGTAATAATCATAGAATATAAGAAATAGATGAAGGTAAGGAAGCACTCAACGAATCCTCCCTCCAAACGTGCTCTAGTCGTCCTCTTAATCTCCGTAGCACGAAAATCCTTCTTCGACTTCCTTGCATTTATTCACTGAAATGTACAATCGACCTTTCTTGTTTATCTTCCTCGATTGACACATTGCCTTCTACAACTTACTCAATTGACAATCAGACCGTTTTTATTTTTCCTGTAAAATGTGTACAATTAGATATGTCATAGTTAAACGTAAACTCTAACACCCTTGAACTTCAAGCCAAAATATTTGGAATGCAGCTAAATATATGCTTAACCTCATGCCAAAATGTTTGAAGTATAACATTGTATATTTAAAATTTGGTATTGCTAAGGTCACAGTCTTAGTAAAAAATATTTGAAGTTGGCATTAACAAGCTGCTATATATATGTGCGTGTTAACGCGCACGTGTAGAGTGCAACTATTATGTGTATGAAGTTAGGCCTTGTCAAGGCTACAACTTCAGTAAAAATGTTTGATGTTTGGCTTTAAAAGGCTACACTTCAAGTAAAAAATGTTTACCTACTTTTATAATTTAAATCCAATATATCTAAAGTGATTTCAATATGAGTATATTCACAAAAATAATTCAACTTCAAATACTACTTAAATAACTGCCCCAAAATCGGGTATTTGGGCACTTCACGTTAATAATTTATCCACGCAACACAATGTTTCGTTTCTCAGTAAATGTCAGTTTATCAAAATTAATTTGTATTATGTATCTTCAAGGATATTTAGTACAAAAAAAAGAACATTTTTACACATGATATACCACAACAAACCCATTGTAGTCTCATAAGTAGGATTTAGGAAGGGTAGTGTGTATGCAGACCTTACCCCTACATTGGAAGGTAGATAAGTTGTTTCTCGTATACCATTGGCTCAAGAAAAAGCAGTTCAAAGCAGTTCGAAAAAGAAAATAACTACAACAAATTAAATAAGATGATAATCTAGGTACAAGAAATAATAAATCGTACTCCTCTGTTCCAATTTATATGATACACTTTTCTTTTTAGTATGTTTAAAAAAGAATGATACATCTCTATTACAAATAGTTTAACTTAAAAATTCTCATTTTACCCTTAATGAAATGATTTACAACTACACAAATATTTTAACTTATTTTAGACCACAAATTAAAAAAAAAACTTTCTTTTTAAAATTTCGTGTCTTGTCAAACTATATAAAGAAACTGTAAAGATAATACTACAACTGGCCAGTAGTGTGAAAGGATAAGCTAGTTAAAAAAACAAAAAAGGTATGGTAATGGTTATTGTAGTGACATTACATATCATACATAAAAAGTAAAAACGAACAGACTTCAAATACGGAGTATATATCAAGGAGAACATTTTGAAATCAATAGAAATGTTTTTTTGAAAAGATAGCAATGATTTTATATAAATAAACGAAAATGAAAAAGCAAACCGAGACGTCGAGTCAAAATTCAAAAAATATATATTTTAAATCTTTTAAAATTAACAAATAAGATTAAATTAATAAAATTTAATGCACTATCAAGTGCAAATAATTAGAGATTTTTATCCTCTATATCTCTTGGCCAAAGCTTATAGCCGAAATTATCTAATATTATCAGATCTATTCTAGTTAATCCATTTTGTATATAATATGAAATACTTAGGGAAGATGCAATAAATTTTAATTTGTTATTGTAGTTTTCATATTTGATGCTTAGAAATTGATTGATAGTAATAGTCATTTTCATCACCACAATTTAAATATTGTTGGTTGAGCTATATAATAAAATACTAAGAATTTTATTGTTGGGGTTTTTAAAAGCTTAAAAACTCACAAATGAATTTAACAATTTGTTATGACAAATTGATGATGGGAGTTCTTTAGGCATGTCATCTCGAAGTTGTGGTTAAGATTTAAAGCTATTCGATGAAAGTTGAGCTATTTGATGATGTTTTTGACCCATCTCGGAGGAAGTTGTTACGTGAGTTGATATTCGTACAAAACGATATAATTTTGTGTCAGTATAAAAGTAGGCATAAACACATGTTATACACTATTTCACACTTTCATATAAAGTTGATATATTGTCTGTTCGTTTGCTATTGTAAAAAGCAGTACGGGAAGTAAAAAACTATTACAAGTGTTCGAAAGGATAAATAAATGGTCAATCTTCAAAATTGCCGTAAGCTTGTTGTGTCTTGAATCTTGATAACTTGAACAAGAAATAACTAAATCTGGATGGTTACAACGTTGTGTGTTGAGTCGAGTGATTGCACTCTGTCCTTAAGACAAGATTGCCCCGTATATATGCTTTTATGTTAGCAGACAATAGTCTCCCAAGATAAAACAACACTTTAATCTCAACACTACAAAGCCAATAGGTTGAGTCTGATGAAGAAAACAAATATGAATCGACTTGCTGAAGATATGGAAAAGGAAGGAAGATTTTCTGTTTTCTCTTCTGTTTTGTCTCTGTGTATATAGTGTGTCTCTGTTGTGTATATCTTGTGTATATGCTCACTGTTTTTTGTCACTGTTTGGTGTATATTTTGGTGACTGTTTTGCAGTGGTTTTGTTCACTGTTTTGTGTTATTTTTCTGTCTGTATGTCTCATCCACAATTGAGCCAAAACAACTCAATATATAGCATGGAGGAGGGTTGTTCAACTGCCCAAAACATAGTTGTTAATGACCATTTAGGGAGGGCTGTAATAGCAGGTTTAATGCCATAAATGAGGGCTAATTATGGTCATTTAAGGAGGTTGTTTATGGAGGAGTTAACAGCCAAGTTAATGGTTGGTTAATGCTCCAGAAAACAGCCCAAACGGTAGGCAGAAAGTTTCTGCCTTCCGTCACTCCCAAAATCAACTTTCCAGAAACTCTAGGGACCAAACTGTAAATATTAAGCAATTTGGGGTCCAAAAATATAATATTATAGAGTCCCCACAGCCTACAACCCACGACCCATGACCCGAGACTGGACGGGACGGGCGGGCGGCGGCGGCGCGCGTGTGGGCTAAGCTTTGAACCCAAGCACATCTAGGTCCTCCCTCCTTTAAACACATGGGATACCTCTTGGGGTCCCAAACCCTTTACCACTTTAGAGACTTATAAAGAGAGAAATACTTCATTTTTCCACCGATGTGGTAGATTTGTCCCACACCATATTTTCATGCCTCAAACACCTTACTTTGTGGACCAATATCTCTTTCATTTCCCAATGAAATTTGACGATTCTTGGCCCTACGGTCATCTACTCACTTAGTAGATTATGCATGTGAGAAGAGACAAAGCCTCCAACATGCGGAACACTAGTGTTTAATTCATTAAATATGGGTGAACGCACCTCCCCGCCAAAGGCAAATTTCCAAC
The DNA here is from genome assembly GCA_034509755.1 of Anisodus tanguticus. Lineage (NCBI taxonomy): Eukaryota > Viridiplantae > Streptophyta > Magnoliopsida > Solanales > Solanaceae > Anisodus > Anisodus tanguticus. The sequence goes on from CM067558.1 coordinate 31,286,005, forward strand.
ATTGTCTACAATTAATATATAATACTATACTGGAGGTATAAATACTATTACAAGAAAAATTAATTATACGAATATAAAGTACAAATATAACTACACGAGTGCAATACATTACTATGTTGGGTTGTATAAATACTATTTTGCCGACATCTTCTGTAAAGCTAGAACTGATTTATAGCAAATTTCACTGAAACATTCAGTCATTTACCGAACACCTGAAGATTGGGGAAGCCACATGATAGAACCAATTAACGCCTATTATTCGGATATTTGCATGCCTAAACATATCAGGCCATCACCCACTGAGAAGTTATTTGTAAGAGGAAATTTCAATGGACATATCGGGTCACTCCCGGGGGTTACGACGACATGCATGGAGGATTTGGCCTCGGGGACAGGAACGGGGGAGGCGTCTCACTTTTGGAGTTCGCTAGAGCTTTTGGGATGGTGATAGACAATTCGAGGTTCCTGAAGAAGGATGAGCACTTGGTGACTTTCCGTAGTGCGGTGGCTAAGACTAAGATAGACTTTTTGCTCCTTAGGAAGGTTGACAACAGTCTTTGTAAAGACTGCAAGGTCATTCCGAGAGAGTACCTTAGAACCCGACATAAACTTTGGTGATGGATTTGGAGATTAAGATGATGAAGAAGAGGAGGGTTGTGGATGATATGCTAAGAATCAAATGGGGGTGTTTGACCATGGCTAGTGCAAAGGAGATGGGGGAGAGGTTGATGGCCGAGGGGGCTTGCTGGAGTAGTGGGGATGCGACCGGTATGTGGGACAGAATGGCCAATTGCATTCGGAAGGTAGCTAGAGAAGTTGTAGGGGTGTCGTGGGATAGTAGTCATGGGCATCGAGGGGACTGGTGGTGTAATGGTAAAGTTCAAGAGAAGGTGGAAGCGAAGAAAGCGGCGTATGCAAAATTGGTAGAAAATAAGAATGAGGTAGAGAAGTGGATGAATAGGGAATTATATAAGGTGGCGAGGAAGGAGGCAAATCTAGCGGTCACGGTGGCGAAAGCGGCAGCTTTTGAATGTCTGTATGTGGAATTAGATGAGAAAGTCGGGGAGAAGAAATTATACAGACTAGCCAAGACGAGGGAGAGAAGGGCCCGTGAATTGGATCACGTGAGGTGCATCAAGGACGAGGACGACAAAGTACTGGTGGAGGACGCGCATATTAGGCTGAGGTGGCAGTATTACTTCTATAAACTCTTGAATAAGGAGACAGAAACATTGTGTTGGGAGATTTGGAGCAATCGAGTAAGTACCAGGATTTTGGGTATTGTAGAAGAATTAAGGTTGATGAGGTTAAGGGGGTGGTTCGCAGGATGCGCAGGGGACGAGCGACCGGCCTGATGAGATTCTAGTTGAATTTTGGAAGAGAGCAAACATGACATGTTTGGAGTGACTGACTGAGTTGTTTAACGTCATCTTTAGGACGACGGGAATGCCTGAAGAATGGAATGGGAGTACAATGATTCCATTGTACAAGAACAAATGTGATATCCAGAGTTGCAACAACTATAGGGGTATCAAGCTGCTAAGCTACACTATAAATTTTTGGGAAAAGGTCGTGGAGATGAGGGTGAGAAGAGGCGTATATATTTTTGGGAATTAGTTTCGATTCTTGCCGAGGCTCTCTACTACAGAAGTCATTCATCTTATTAGGAGGTTGGTGGAGTAGTATAGGGATAGGAAGAGAGACTTACATATGGTTTTCATAGACCTCGAGAAGGCATACGACAAAGTCCCTATGGAGATATTTGGAGGTTAGAGGTGTACCTATGGCGTAAACTAAGATGATCAATGATATGTACGATGGAGCGAAGACCAGGGTACAAATAACATGAGGAGATTCAGAGCACTTTCCAGTGATGACGGGGCTGTACCAGGGATCTGCTCTAAGCCCATTCTTATTTGCCTTGGTGATTGATGGACGGACGCGACAAATTCAAGGGAATGTGCCATGGTGTATGTTATTCGCAGACGACATAGTCCTGATTGATGAGACTCGTAGCGGAGTGAACGATAAGCTGGAGGTTTTGAGACAACCCCTAGAGTCTAAAGGGTTCATGCTGAGTAGGACCAAGACATAATACTTAGAGTGCAAGTTCAGTAATGGGAGAGACCTTGAGACATGCGTGGAGGTGAGGCTTGGTACTCATGTCATTCCAAAGAAATGAAGCTTCAAGTACCTCGGGTCTATTAACCAAGGGAATTGAGAGATTGATGACGATGTCACACATCGTATTGGGGCAGGGTGGATGAAATTAAGGCTCGCATCTGGAGTCTTGTGCAATAAAAAGGTTCCACCAAAACTTAAAGGCAAGTTCTATAGAGTGGTGGTCAGACTGACTATGCTGTATGGGGCGGAGTGTTGGCCGGTCAAGACTCCGCACACCCACAAGATGAAAGTTGCGGATATGAGAATGTTAAGATGGATGTGTGGGCAGACAAGGAGAGATATAATAATAAATGATGATATCTGGAACAGAGTGGGAGTGGCCTCGGTGGAGGATAAGATGCGGGAAGCGAGATTGAGATAGTTCGGGCACGTGCAGAGGAGAGACACAAGTGCCATAGTGAGGAGGTTGACTATGGACGGGTTCAAGAGCGGTAGAGGTAGACCGAAAAAGTATTGGGGAGATGTGATTAGACGGGATATGGAGCAGGTGCAACTCACTGAGGACATGATCTTAGATCGAGGAATATGGAGGACACAGATTAGGGTAGAATGGTAGTTCAGCGTAGTCCTCCTACCTACGCTTACAAACTGGTAGTTGTAGTGTTATTACTGTAGGCCCGCTTAGACTATCATACTAGTAGGCGCAGTATTGTTTTATAGTCCCCTATCGTTTGATTTATGCTGATATGTGTTTTCTAGTGTACCTTGTTTGTCTTATTTACCTGCATTAGTTATTGCTTCTTTTTAACAATGAGATATCATGACTTATTCACTTTGTTTGTCTTGCTTTGTTTGTGCTTGTGCTTTGTCTTGATCCGAGGGTATCTCAGAAACAACCGCTCTACCTGACATAACGCTTGAATTTAGGTTTATTGTCTGCTTTGATATGATTGACAATATCATTTTATTAGATTCTTAAACGAAAAATAATACTAATTATAGTTATTTGCTTTAGGTATGTATATGTAACATAAAGGTAAAGCAAAAGACAATGCAACTTCTCAATATTTATTTGTAACTACATTACTTACCTCAAGGAGAAGCAAAATAGTTAAATTAGACCTCATTCCTAGCTAACAAATGGTTGATCTTGCATCGTCAAATTTGTAACACTCATTTGGTATAATGTTTTCACATTTACTTCTTTTTTCAAAAAATGAAAGAGCTCTACCCTAGGTGCTTCCATTCAAAGATTAATAGTGATAATTGTGTTGGGGGTGGGGGTAGGGGGTGGGGAAATTGTCTGAACTTGCTTCTTGGGACAAGAGGAGGGGCGGGAAATTCTAGTTCTGGATCTTTCGTACTGTTTTGAGATTGAATCATGTTCCTAAGAAAGAGGACCTTTAAAGTTCATTATTATTGTATTCATGTCATTTTGGCTCTTCAAGGATTTTCACATTAATTTGCTCCTTAGTGTAAAGATTAGAGATGACAGTAGATCCTGGACCCGGTCCAGATCCGGTGGATCCAAATCCGCTTTATAGGATATGAATTTTCTAAATTTGGACCCGACGGATCAGGATCGGACCCGGATCCGTTTCTAACGGATCTGGATCTTATATTTGAGATCCGTATCCGGTCCAGATCCGACCCGTTGATCCATTTTTTATTAAATATATTCATAACCTAGAATGTAATTTTATAAGTATTTTCTTAAAATTACTAAGCATATCCTTGCAATTTTAATTCTCAAAACAAGTTTAATTTATCCCCGCGTTAACTCTAAAACCAAAAACTAAAGAGGTAACTTCGATAATAAAATCAATGTTATATTAGTGAATGACAAACATCTTCATAGACAAGTAGTTAAAATTATATTCACTTCATTTGTGAATATTTCAAGCACATGGAAGTTCTGCATTGTGGAAATACTAGTCAGCATTTTTCACAACTATTGTCATTGTCCAACATTTTCAATTAATAGCTCACAATCAAAACAAGACAACGAACAAAATATCTCATATGAACATTTCAAAATTAAAACACAGTAAAATGTTAGCTAAGTAAAAATCGTTTGTCAGTTCAAAAAAAAATTCTTAGCAAGACAATTTTTTTTTTACATGTGGATCCAAATCCGATCCGTGGACTCGGTGGATCCGATGGATCCGGATTTGGATCTGATTTTTATGGACCCGGCGGATTTGGATTTAGGTATGAAAAATGGATCTGGATCTGGATCTAGTAGGATCCGGTCCAGATCCGATCCGTTGCCATCCCTAGTAAAGATGCTTATTATTGGGTTCAATCTTTGATAATTATTTGGAATAGTTTCTTTTGTAATTAGGATAAATATTTATTGTGGGATACAATAATTGCAGGGAACAGGAAGTAAGTAAATATTATAATTGCTAGAAAGGAGAAACTAAAGATTACAATAAAACTGGAAATCAAGAATGGAACAAACTCCTTGTGTGATTTGCTGAGTCGAGTGATGGCACTTTGTCTTTAAGACAAGATTGCCCCGTATATCTCCTTTTACGTTGTCGGACAATAGTCTCCCAAGATACAACAACAACTTAACAATTGAGCAAAGGAAACTCAAGTGTTATTCTTGAAGAACTTTGAGTGTAGTAGACTTGCTAGAGAGGAAGACGATGAAATCAAAAATTCTGTAAATATTTCTAAGTGTTATGTTCAATTGAGCCAAAGGCCTCAATTTATAGTGTATGGAGATGACCCCTCAATTGGACAACTAATGACCTTCAATAGCCATGTAATGGCACTTATTGAGAGGGGTTACATTCAGCCAAATAATGGCTGAATTCATGTGCCAAGTAATGGAGATTCAATGCTCCAAAACCAGGTTAAAGGTCAGAACTTTCCAACTTTCCGTGGCAGCATTCTGCCTCCAAAGCACCGCGGCTCTGCGAATTAGCGCCGTGGCGCCGTGGCTCCAGTGGCTGAAGTCCCAATTAGCGTCGCGGCGCTCCGGTGCTTCGGCTTCGACAGGGCTGCGCCGCGGCCCTTCGCGGCGACTTCCGACTCGTTTCATCTTACACTTCTTCCTTCGTTTACCAATGTGGAATACTTCGTCATTTGGCCAATAACCGTCCATCATTCTATGTCTCAAACGTATTACATACGTACCAATATCTCTTTCACTATTGAAATTTGTGATACTTGGCACTACGTGTGCACGTGTGTGGAAATGACGTTTCCGACGTGCGGGTCCCCAATTGTTTGAGTCATAAATAATGGGATACACCTAATTCCACATTAGTAAATTTCCAACAATCCTCTCTTAAAAGAGATTTTGGCGCACTCACATGGTGCCTTTTCCAGCTATCTTTCAGCGGACCAATGTTGCATCTGGATAGGTAGCTTTCGATTTGAACCTTCCATAGTTGAATACCATCGGACTTACTTACTGCGCGGTGAACGTGATGTCTTGAACCATAAGTGTTTAGTGTAAGCCAAGTCAACGGTACCAATACAACAACTTCCTTTACTCTGTTCTTGGTAATGTTTCGTCCGTTGTGGCCGTGGACACTTCTTGGATTCTAAAGTGCGTTCATTTGAGGTGGCCTGTCCTCGCACTTAAATAGGTAGTCTCCTACAAGGTATCCTGGTATATCCTACTTTACAAGTGTTAGAAACTATGAAAAGTTTCCCCAAACCTAACCTCAACCGGTGAGGATCATTAAAGGTTTTGAAAACTTAACTTTTACCCACACTGCAGATAGCACTTAACGTCTATCGCGGGAACGACTTTGGATTTGGTATTTCTTTACAGAAATCACTATATGAAGTGCTCATGCTTCCACCGAAGCGCTCAACTGAACCTTTACAACTTCGTTTTCCCATTGAACTTAATTCCTGGGATCTCTAGTCAGGAAGGTTGGGTTACCACCGTATTGGTCCTTATACGTTGGGTTTTAAGCCCATTCCCCTAGACAGGAAAAACATCTGATCTTTGGGTAAGCCATTTGTCAATGGGTCCTCTATGTTATCCTTTGATTTTATGTAATCAATGGATATTATACCCGTGGTGATCAGCTGCCTAACGGTCTTATACCTCAGTCGAATATGACGAAACTTGCCATTATACATAGAAATCCGTGCGCTTTCTAGAGCCGACTGAGTGTCGCAGTGGATCATTACAGAAGGTATGGGTTTATCCCAATAAGGGACATCGTCTAAGAAGTCGTGAATCCACTCAACTTCTTCTCCTACTTTGTCTAAAGTGATAAACTCTGATTCCATTGTGGATCGGGTGATGCAAGTTTACTTAGAGGATTTTCAAGACACAGCCCCACCACCAATTGTAAATACATACCCACTGATGGACTTGGTGTTCTCTATATCAGATATCCAGTTTGCATCACCGTACCCCTCTAGTACAGCTAGATATCTCGAATAATGCAGCCCGTAAGTTAGCGTGTATTTTAGGTATCGTAGTACCCGATTCAACGCCTTCTAATGATCACTACTCGGATTACGGGTAAACCTAGCCAATTTGTTGATTGTATAGGCAATATCAAGTCGGGTGCAGTTTGTTATGTACATCAAACTCTCAATCACCTCTGCATATTTCTCATGGCATACGGGTGCACCATGATTTTTATTAAGCTTTTGATTTCTATCCATTGGTGACTTCATAGGCGAACTGTCAAACATCTCGAACTTTCTCAAAACATCCTCGATGTAATGAGACTGAGATAAGACCAGTCCGTCAGATGTCTTAGAGATTTTTATCCCTAAGATGACATCTGCGATACCCATATCCTACATGTCGAAGCATTGTTTCAATATGTTCTTAGTCTCTAGGATCAAGCTAGGACTGCTCCATGTGATTAACATGTCATCTACGTACAGACATATCATGACGAACAAGTCAGAGTTACCTTTCACGTAGACACATTTGTCACACTCATTAATGGCAAAACCCTTCGATAGTAGAGTACTATCAATTTTTTGTACCATTGCTTCGGGGCTTGTTTAAGCTCATATACAGATTTGACAAGCCGACAGACTTTCTTCTCTTGCCCTGGAACCACATACCCCTCGGGTTGTTCCATAAAAATTTCTTCTTCCAAATCACCATTTAGGAAGGTTGTCTTGACGTCCATTTGATGTATCTCAAGGTCACGCAATGCTGCGATCGCAATGAATACTCGTATGGACGTCATCCTAGACACCGGGGAGTACGTGTCAAAATAGTCAAGGCCTTCATTCTGCCGATAGCTCTTGACTACCAACCTGGCCTTGTACTTATCTATAGACCATATGCTTTATGCTTCTGTTTGAGTATCCATTTACAACCCAACGATTTATTTTCCGGAGGAAGATCAACCAACTTCCAAGTATGGTTATGCAGAATGGAGTCTATTTCACTCTCAATAACTTCTTTCCAGAGCGGTGCCTCTGGAGTTGATAATGCTTCAGCGATTGTCCTTGGTTCATCATCAACCATATAAACTACAAGTCAGGACTGAAAGATTTATCCTTCCTGGCCCTTTTACTTCGCCTTGGTTCCATCTCTGGAGTCTCCAAGTTCTGAGAATCTGGAACACTAGATTCCGGATATTCAGCCACCTTGAGATCCACTAGATCTGAACCATCTAGACCCGGGCCATCAACGACTCCCAGTTCCTGAGAGCTTTGTTCATAACTTCGTTTGCGAGAGGTTATGTATTTTTCCTTTCTAGGAAAGGTACCTTTGAAGAATTGAGCATTCCTTGATTCCATGATTGTACCCTAGTGGATATCTGGAATATCTGACTTATGCACTAAGAAGCGATAAGCACTACTATTATTTGCATATCCAATGAATATGCAATCTATAGTCTTAGGCCCAATTTTGACCTGCTTTGTCTCGGGTACTTCGACCTTTGCCAAACAACCCCACACCTTTAAATATTTATAGGTGGGTTTCTTTCCCTTCCATGATTCATATGGAGTTTTGTCCTTACCCTTATGTGGGACTCTGTTAAGAATCGTATTAGCGGTAAGGAAGGCTTCTCCCCACATGTTTTGGGGAAGACCGGAATTGATGAGCAAAGCATTCATCATTTCCTTCAATGTGTGGTTCTTACGTTCCGCCACACCGTTCGACTGAGGTGAGTATGGAGCCGTCGTTTGATGAACAATGCCCGATTCGGCACAATATTCCTCAAATAGCGCTACACATTTCCTCCCTCTATTGCTACGAATGGATTTAATCTGCATGCTTAGTTGTTTCTCAACTTCTGCTTTGTAACGTCAGAACAATTCAAAGGCTTCATCTTTACTTTTCAATAAGTAAAGGTAACAATACCTTGTGTTATCATCAATGAATGTCACAAAGTACTTGTTCCCCCCTCTAGTTTGTGCAAACTTTATATCACATATGTATGTGTGAATAAGTTCTAGAGGAGCGGTATTCCTTTCGACTGATTGAAAAGGAATCTTTGTGAGTTTTGCCTCTACGCACACCTCACACTTATGTTGAGGGTTTACGTCGATAGACGACAACAACTCCAACTTGACCAACCTTTGGATGGACTTGTAGTTAGCATGTCCTACTCTATGATGCCATAAATTAGATGACTCAAGCATGTAAGAAGAAGCTTAAAAATTATTGTTTGCACGTATTACAGACATGGCGTTAACTTTGAAGAGGCCTTCACAGACGAAGCCTCTTCCCACAAGGGTTCCATTGTTGATGATTACAAACTTATTGGACTCAAATACTAGCCTAAAACCAGCATTAACCAATAAATGACCTGAAATTAAATTTCTCCTAATCTCAGGAACATGCATCACCTCCTTCAGAGTGAGCTCCTTTCCAGAAGTCATATTCAGGACTACCTTTCCTACCCCCAGCACGGCAGATGAAGCGTTGTTATCCATGAACTTCTTGTTAGTAATTGGTGTATAAGTGGAGAAGGCATCTCTGTTGGAACAGATGTGTCTTGTAGCACCTGTGTCCATCCACCATTGCATGGGATTATCAACAAGGTTTGCTTCAAATACCACCGCTGAGAACTCTTCAATCATGTCGTCCAGAAACCTGTCTTTGACGACGTTAACTTGTGCCTTGCCCATAGACTTGACCTTCTCTTGTTGCTCAGTCATGAGCTTGCGGTAGTCCTTGATTATGTGACCAGGTTTCCCACAGTGGTGACAGTTTCCTTTGACCTTCTCCGTCGCTTGGGTCTTGCCGTCTTTCTGGAACTTGCGCTTCTTTCTTGGGTTCCCTTTGGCCTCAGCCAGATTTGCCTTTGTCTCAGCGGATTGTTTACCCCTAGGCAAGGCCTTATTATCTTCCTGAATCTGGAGTGTGATAATAAGTTCTTCAAAGGTCATTTTCTTTGTTTTGAGTTTTAAATAACTCATAAACTCATTCCACGAGGGAGGTAACTTTTCAATCAGCAATGCAACAAAAAATTGCTCATTTGGTTTCATACCTTCCAAATCCATGTGATGTAGAATTATTTGGATTTCCTGGACTTGGGACATCACTATTTTACTATCCACCATTTGAGATTTTAGAAATTTCCCAACGATGAATTTCTTAGTACCTGCATCTTGTGCATTGTACTTCTTTTGCAGCTTCTCCCATAACTCTTTGGCAGTGCCTACGGTGCAATACACCGTGTAGAGAGGGTCTGACAAGCAGTTCAAAATATAGTTCTTACACATGAAATCACTATGACTCCATGTATCAAGAACCATCTTCATGTTATTAATGACATGAAAACCTTGGCCCCCTTCAGCCGTTTCAGTAGGCGAAGGGTCCATTTCATCTCCAGCTTGTGGAGGATCTTCTGTTAGGAAACGAGCCATTCCCATAACAGTCAGATAAAATAACATCTTCTGTAGCCATCTCTTGAAGTTAGAGCCCATGAATTTTTCTGGGCGTTCATGATGGAATCCAGCGGGTGGAGGAACTGGAGCGTTCCCTTGAGCAGCAGAAAAGGCGTTGGTTGAGCCTTGAGCAACCGGAAAGGCATTGGGTGTGCCTTGAGCAGTGGGGAAGGCAGAGGGGTTTCCTTGAGTAGTAGCAGCAGCAGAATCAGAAACGAGTTGTTCTCTTCCAGTCATCTTTCTAAGCACTTACAATAAATCTTGTCTTAAAATTGTGGGATACAACAATTGCAGAGAACATAAATTAAGTAAATATTACAATTGCTAGAAAGGATAAACTAAATATTACAACAAAACTAGAAATCAAGAATGGAACAAACTCCTTGTGTGATTTGCTGAGTCGAGTGATGACACTCTATCTTTAAGACAAGATTGTCTCGTATATCTCATTTTACGTTATCGGGGAATAGTCTCCCAAGATACAACATCAACTTAACAATTGAGCAAAGGAAACTCAAGTGTTATTCAGAACTTTGAGTGTAGTAGACTTGCTAGAGAGGAGGAAGATGAAATCAGAAATTCTGTAAATATTTCTAAGTGTTGTGTTCAATTGAGCCAAATGTCTCAATTTATAGTGTATGGAGATGACCCCTCAACTAGAAAACTAATGGCCTTCAATAGCCATGTAATGACACTTATTGAGAGGGGTTATATTCAGCCAAATAATGGCTGAATTCATGTGCCAAGTAATGGAGATTCAATGCTGCAAAACCAGCCTAAAGGTCAGAAATTTCCAATTTCCCGTCGCAGCATTCTGCCTCCAAAGCGTCGCGGCTCTGCGAATTAGTGCCGCGACTCCAGTGGCTGAAGACCCAATTAGCGTCGTGGCGCTCCCTGGTAGGTGCCGCGGTGCTCCGGCGCCTCGGCCCTTCGCGGCTCCGCGACGACTTCTGACTCGTTTCATCTTACACTTCGTACACTTCTTCTTTCGTTTACCAACGTGGAATACTTTGTCATTTGGCCAATAACCGTCCATCATTCTATGTCTCAAACGTATTACATACGTACCAATATCTCTTTCACTAATGAAATTTGCGATACTTGGCACTACGTGTGCACATGTGTGAAAATGACGTTTCCGACGTGCGGGCCCCCAATTATTTGAGTCATAAATAATGGGATATACTTAATTCCACATTAATAAATTTCCAACATTTATTATCTCTAGAACCATGTTTCTAAGAGGAAGAGGACCTTTAAAGTTCATTATTATTGTATTCGTGTCATTTTGGCTCTTCAAGGATTTTCAGATTAATTTGCTCCTTAGTGTAAAGATGCTTATTATAGGGTTCAATCTTTGATAATTATTTGGAATAGTTTCTTTTGTAATTAGGCTAAGTATTTATTATCTCTAGAACCATGTTCCTAAGAGGAAGAGGACTTTTAAAGTTCATTATTATTGTATTCGTGTCATTTTGGCTCTTCGAGGATTTAGTGTAAAGATGCTTATTATTGGGTTCAATCTTTGATAATTATTTGGAATAGTTTCTTTTGTAATTAGGCTAAGTATTTATTATCTCTAGAATCATGTTCCTAAGAGGAAGAGGACCTTTAAAGTTCATTATTATTGTATTCATGTCATTTTGGCTCTTCAATGATTTTCACATTACAGTAAAACCTCTATAAATTAATAACCTTGAGACCATGTAATTTTATTAATTTAGAGAGATATTAATATATCGATAAATTAATATTTTATTAATTAAAAGAGAGACTTTTTAAATTCAGCAAATTTAGTACATACATATGTATTGAAAATAAATGAATTCATATATGTTTCATTGATTATATTCATGCATCAACCAATTCTTTGTAACTAATTAAATATATTCATGTATAATATCAATTCATTGTATACAATTAACTATTATATTCATGGACGCATGTATCAATTCATTGAAATTACTTAAATAATGTATACATGTTTACATTAATTCGTTGCACTTAAATAACTATTATAGTCAATTAAATATATTCATGCATGATGAATGAAACATATACTATATAAATCTCAATATGGAAATAAAATAATTCATAACACCCAACCATGTCTTCTCATCTAAAAGGCATCGCAAAATCATCCATGAATGATCAAATGCGTAAAACATTATGCGAGTATAAGAGAGACCATCCCACATGCACTCAAAAAGATTTACAAGAGTGGGTTGATGAAAAATATCGTTTGAAAGTTAGTCAAGGTACAATATCAAACACTCTCAAGAGATCATCGGAGTACCTTTCAGGCAACTTTGAGAAGGGTGGGGATATTAAACGACACAAATCGGCGAAATATCCAGATATGGAGAAGGTTCTTTATGAATGGTTTCTTCAGTACCAAGATCGAGTCAACATGACCGGAGAGCTTATTTTGGAGAAAGCAAAGGATATAATGAAGCTTTTGCATCCTCAACACCCTCATGAACATCAATTTTCTCAAGGTTGGCTTGAAAAATTCAAGGTAAGACATGGTATTAAATCATTCCGTCGCTTTGGAGAAAGTGGTTCGGTTGACATGCGGGACATGGAAATGGCTGGAGGCTATAAGGGAGAAAATAAACCAATTTCCCATTAAAGATGTTTTTAATTTGGATGAAACAGGTCTGTTTTACAGGTTACAAGCTGATCACTCTCTTGCAACCAAGCAACTTGAGGGAAGAAAGCAAGACAAAGAGAGGCTTACAATTGTTATTTGTTGCAACGAGGATGGTTCGGAAAAAATTCCTTTATGGATTATTGGAAAATATGCAAAGCCACGTTGCTTCAAAAATATCAACATGAGCAACATCAATTGTCATTATCGTGCCAACAAGAGGGCATTGATGACTAGTGTGCTTTTTGATGAATATGTTCGCTGGTTTGATCACAAAATGAATAGCAGAAGAATCTTGTTGATGGTTGACAATTGTCCAGCCCATCCAAAAAATATTGAAGGGTTACGGAATGTTGAGTTATTTTTTTTGCCACCTAACATGACATCAAGATTCAACCATGTGATGCAGGAATAATTAGAGCTTTCAAGATGCACTATCGTAGGAGATTCTACAAAAATCTACTGGAAGGTCATGAGTTGGGGCTACCTAATCCTGAAAAGATTAATGTTTTAGATGCCATCAATTTTGCAGTCTCCGCTTGGACAACCAATGTTTCTCAAGTGTCAATAGCAAATTGCTTTCGGCACTGCAAAATCCGTTCAAATGAAGAAATCTCAAGTGAGACAAACTTTGAAGAAAGCCTACATGAGCTTGAGAATATGGTCAAGGATGTTGGTTATCGCAATGAAATGGACGTCAACAAATTGGTGGACTATCCGGGTGAAAATGATGAATGTTCAATGGTTCAAAGTTTAGAGGAAATTGTTGCTGATATTATTGAAGATCCTACTAATGATGAAGCTGAAGATGATTCAATACCGTTGGAACCAGTCACGAGAAAAGAGGCTTTAAGAAAAATCAAGTAACAATAGATTCATATTTTAGCAAATTACCATAATATTTATAATTGTAATATTTATGAATTATTAATTTAGAGTTTTAATGGGACCTAATATTTATAAAGGGATTTTCCAAAAAATTATTATCTTATTATCTTATCGAATTTGATGATTTTTTACAAAGGCCCAAGTCGGGACCGGAAGATTTTATTATTTTAGAGAGTTTATTAATTTATAGAGTATTAATTTATAGAGGTTTTACTGTAATTTGCTCCTTAGTGTAAAGATGCTTATTATTGATTTCAATCTTTGATAATTATTTGGAATAGTTTCTTTTGTAATTAGGCTTAGTATTTATTCATCTTTTCTTAGATTCTATTGTCCCCCTCAGTCAAATGAACAAATTTAATGATAAATCTTTCGATTGACCTGTTATACTCTGTCGATTAAATCATCATAAGTAAATAAGGTATAAGGGAGTGATACACGATCAACATAAGTGATAAGATTGTGACTTTATGAGTTTTAACTAAAATTTGGGATAAATTTGTTATTAAAGAGTCACATATATAATAAACAATCGATGTTAAAACCAAATCCAAAGTCAATAAAGTCATCTAATTGAAACTAAACAGTTGATTAAATTCGTAAAACTCACCATTTTTTAAAAATTGGAAAATTAGAAAAACAAATGAAGGGTGGATGGGGGGACTAATTGTAAGGATTTGTCGTGAATTTTCTACCATATTTGAATTTTACTATAATTGTGTTTTACTTCAAAAAAAAAATCTTGGTGGAAACGGTTTTCTTTATAGAAAATGACTCTACCATTTTTAGCCTTTTCTTGTAGGAGAAATTTTGAATTTCTATAAATAAAATTTAAGATCTTTTCTTCTCAGATCAAACACAATTACATCCACAATGTAGTCGTTTAAAGAGTTTTTTCTCTCAATAGATCTAAAATATTTTATATTAATTTTTATCATATGTAGGTCAATTGACCATACCCATATCATATCATAAAGTTTTTTTTATAGTTTTTCTTTGTTGTCTGATTTATCGTCGTTCAAGGTTTGCAATTATAAGCTTCCGCATGACTCCCTGATTTTTTTGATCCCAACAAGTGATATCATAGTCAATGGTTCAACCAAGGGTTCAATGAGGTTGAAGATGGGTTCAAGAAAGATTCAAATTAAGCTGCAAACCAGATTCACGATAATGAAGATTTTATCCAGCATACTATATGTGGAGATAATATTTCAATCATATTTTAAACATATGTTTTATTTGTAGAAAATGACTCTACCATATTTAGCATTTTCTTGTAGGAGAAGTTTTGAACTTCTATAAATAGATTTTTTTTTCTCAGACCGAACACAATAGCATTCAAAATGTAGTAGTTTAGAGAGTTCTATTTATGTGGAGATTTTTCTTTCTAGAATATTTTTATATTAGTTTTATCATATGTAGGTCAATTGACCATATCCATGTCATATCGTAAAGTTTTTTTTATAATTTTTCTTTGTTGTCTAATTTATCGTCGTTCAAGATTTGTAATTATAAGCTTTCGCATAACGTATTAATTTTTTCAATCCCAACACTAATTAATTCCAACCACAACACTAATTAATTCCAACCCCAACATTATATAGAATGATTGTAATCTTTGTCCTCATAAAGTTGGTGTAGAAGTCAATAAATCTTACTACTAGTTGCTTATCTATAACAGACTTGATGATTACAAATTCCGCGTAAACCTTTAATTTAAACTTTAAAGAGTAGTTGGGGAAGTTGAGACATAAAATGAGAAATGTCAGAAGGTTGATGACCTGTTCATTCTTCCTTTTCTTGTTGGAATTTTATTGAAATGGATTCGGCCAATTGTCTTCTTTTATGTTTTATTAAAAATATGATTACAATGATCACTTCATTTGAAGTAGTTGGCCTTTTACATTCCTCATACATAGGGAATGTATTTTGTAACTCCATTTCTCTTGACATCCATTACAACCAGTATATTAGAGCGTGTAAGGTAATAGGTTTATATTACATACCTTAGTACTATTTTCCGATAAAAAAGAGTGTCTACACTCCTTACAAAATATTAATTTCTAGATAAAAATAGATAATTTGACTAGAATTTCCTTAATTAAATAAGTATTGAAATTCAGTTACATAACACTTAATAATGGCAAAATAAAAAAATAAGATTAATTCTTTCTTAATTTGATAAGTAAACATTCTTTTTGACTCTGAAAATAAAGACTAAGTGAACGTTTGTTTTGATACGGAGGGAGTACTAATTAATAGCTTTTAGCCGTAATCAAATCTAGTAATTTAGATCTTTTAACCGAAAGTCAGGTGTAAGTCTTTATTTAGGAATCTTATCCTTGTTAGTTTATTAACATAATAAATTTCTACAGATCGAATATATTAATAGAACACAAAATAAATAAAAATTAGTAGGATCAAAGAATATACTTGTTTAAGTCATACCAGCTATAGCCCACTAGGGGTCAAGCTCCAAATTGTTGTTGCAGTGCTTTCTTCATGCTGTCTCAATTTTCCTCGTTCGTATCCTTAGATATGAAATTTGAGCTTTATCCATATTAAGGATCTTCCTTGCTGCTACTGGTAAGTCGATAAACTGTGTAGCTTGAAATCTTCCATTAATGTCGAATGCGAAATTTGCCAAACAGTCCGCGAGCTGATTTCCTTGTCTGAATATGTGCTTGATCTGAGGTTGACAAATCTCCATGTCTTTTTGAATCGCCTCTATCATATCAAGGTGGTTTCCACTGCTTTTGAATGATGTGCTGTAGAACCTTAGAATCTGCCTCAATTCTGAAGCCTGTAAAATTGTTGAATCCTACAGTACTGAACTGCTTTTCTGATTTCCATTAATTCTGCTTCCATGTTTGTTTCCAAATGAATCTCCTGTGCCTGTGCATATATGTGATCCCCATTGTGATTCCTTACGCAAAAAGCATAAGAGCTTCGACCTGAATTTCCTTTGCTTGCTCCATCTGTATTGCACTTAAGCTTCCCTACAGGTGGTACCTTCCATAGAACCTTAACATAGAATAGCTTAGGTTTGTATGAACGTAGATACTGCGGTAGAGCAGGCCATTCTATGGGAATATTACTAAGTCATGGGAATCTGGTTCTGCATAGGTGATGAATGTTGGAAATTTGCCTTTGGCGGGAGTTGCGACCGACCAACTTTAACGGCTTAAACACTAGTGTAACGTATGTTGGAGAATCCGGTTCTTCACACATGCATGATCTACTAAGTACGTAGATAACCGTAGGGCCAAGAATCGTCAAATTTCATTGAGAAATGAAAGAGATATTGGTTCACGAAGTAAGGTGTTTGAAGCATGGAAAGTGTGGTATTGTGTGTAATTCTCCCACATCGGTAGAGGAAGAAAGAATTGTTGTGTATATAAGACTCGAAATTGGTTTGGGGTTTGGGACCCCAAGGGGTATCCCATGTGTTTAAAGGAGGGAGGACCTAGATGTGCTTCGGTTCGAGGAAAGACCACACGCGCGCCGCCGCCGCCCGCCCGTCCGGTCCGGGTTCGCGGGCCGCCTGATATTATCTTTTTGGGCCAGAAGTTTCAGACGTACAGTTTGAACCAGAATTCTTTCAGATGTACTGTTTGGTCCCTGAAGTTTCAAGATGTACAGTTTGGTCCCTGAAGTTTTCAGAAAATCAGAATTTCGACGGTCAAAAACAGAAATGCCAAGCACTCAATTCAGCCATTTATTTTGGCTGAATTACTCCTCCTATAATGGCCAAAACAGTTGGTCTTTCTCCCATTTATGTTGGTGACTTTACTACCTCCATAATGACCATTATTTGGCTATTATGGAGGCAGTTTTCAGGCAGTAAACAACCCCTCCTTCTCCTATATAAACACCCCATTACACCATTGTTGAGGACTAAGACATATGCACGAAAATACATAAACAGATGCAGAAAGACATATGCACGAAAATACATAAACAGATGCAGAAAAACAGTGCACGAAAATACACAACCGAAATAGTTTTCTTCCTACAACTTCCAAGCATCATTTCGTTACTCAATATTCTTCACGGTAGCTCTTGAGTTTCCTTTGCTCAAGGGTTCCATTGCTGTTTTATCTTGGGAGACAAATTGTCCAGGACGTATAAAGGATACATACGGGGCAATATTGTCTTAAGGACAGAGTGCTACACTCGACTCAGCAAAAACAATTTACATTTTTCCGTCTTCTACAAAACTGAAATTTCCAGTTTTTACTTATGTAACGATTGTAATTTCAGATTCCATGTTGAATTATTGAAATCTTTGTTTATCATTTCGAATACTTGTAATAGTTAAATACTTCCCGTACTGCTTTATAAAGTACCATAAAGAGAAAAATCTCCCAACAATGAATTGATTGCAGAACTAGATAGTATAACCTGTTAAAAGTAACATTGTTTCCATGTTTGGTGGCATTTCTTCTTTTCCGAAATTGCCACATAATTAGTGCTGGAATAGCACTATAAATAGCTTGTAACTCTGGATTTACATCTGCTGTCCACCATATAGAAATCACTTGGTGAAGTTGCCTTCTTGCTGTAATGAAACCTGCACATGAAGCAAACTTTCTCCATAGCTTTTCAGCTATAGGAGAGGTTAGAAATAACTGTGTCATGGTTTCATGCTGTGGGTTGAGACAACACCAACATCTAGAAGGGATGGAAATTTTCATCCTTTTCAAGATGTCATCTGTTGCTATCCTTCCTTTCCAAACTCTCCACATGAAAAAATTGATCTTAATTGATACTCCTGCTGTCCAAATGTTGTTAAAAATCCACCTTTCCTCTTTCCTATGTCTCAAGAAATCCCAGGCTGATTGAACTGAGAAAGAACCATTCTTAGAAAGTTGCCACCAAGCTTTATCCTCTGCATCTCCCATAGGAACTGTAATATTATGTTGAATATGTTGCACTATATCTTCTGGAAGTACCTCTGCTAACTTCTCTACATTCTATCTTTCACCAATCACAGTCTTTCACCTTAACCTCTTCTTCAGAAATTGAGTCAGGAATCACATAGTATAGAGCACCTAGTTTGCTCCAATTTTCAAACCAAAAGTTAGAACTCCCTGATTTCAATTGCCACCAGATTTGATGTTCAACTTTTTCCCTTACTATGATCATCTTCTTCCAAGCATGAGACCTTCCTCTACTTTGAGCAATTACTGGATGTAACTTTTTACAATATTTATTCCATATGTAAATGCTCCATAAACTATTAGAAGTTCTAAAACTCCACCATAGTTTAGCAAATAGAGCATCTGAAATATCATATAGTGATCTAAAACCAAGACCCCCTTCATTCTTAGGCAAACATAAAGTATCCCAGGCCACCCAATGCTTATTCTTACTTCCAGTAGCATTATTCCAAAAGAATTTAGCAAAGAGTTTATGTAATTGCTTTATTACTCCTGATAAAGGATTCATGGCAGATAGAAGATAAATTGGCATTGTTTGAAGAACATGGGCAATAAGAATATACCTTCCTCCAAAGGACAGTAATCTGTTTTTCCATGAGAGGATCCTTTTCATAACCTTTTTTACGAAGTCATCATAGTAGCAAGTATTTCTTCTTCCATAAAACACTGGACAATCAAGATAAGTGAATAGAAAAGACCCTTTCCTCATATTGGTAATTCTATGGATTCTCCTCTCTATATGATGCCCCACTTTATGATGAATGTAAAAATTACTTTTATCCATGTTCACCTTCTGTCCTGAAGCAACCTCATATTCTCTAAGTTTACTAATCATCAGTTTAAGAGAGATTTTGTCTCCTGAACAAAATAAAATAGTATCATCAGCATATGACAAGTGGTTAATCTTAGGGCTCCACTTAAGCATCCCATACCCAATGAATTTTGATTCCTCTTGTAAAGCATTAAGACTCCTTGCTAGAGCTTCAGCTGCTATGATGAAAAGTGTAGGGGATAAGGGGTCTCCTTGTTTCACTCCTCTGGAAGACCTGAAGAAGCCATGATTTTGTCCATTAACTAGTACTGAATACCAGTTATTTGACTAATCTCCACACCATATCAATCAACACCTCTCCAAATCCAAATTGTCTCAAGACCTTGGTTAGAAATAGCCAAGAAAGCCTATCATAGGCTTTTGCCATAACTAATTTAATCACAACATTTACATGCTTTGCTCTCATCATGATGTCTCTTATAATTTCTTGATCCAAGAGAACATTCTCTACTATGCTCCTCCCCTTAACAGAATCTGTTTGAGTTTTAGAAATCAATACTGGTAGGTACCCCACCAATCTCCCATGTAAAACTCTTGATATGATTTTGTTAGCAAAAGAACTCAAGCTAATAGGCCTCATGTCCCGAAAAGTGTTAATTTGATCCTTTTTTGGAATAAGAACCAAATTTGTGTGAGTAATGAACTGAGGAAATTCAGAACCACAAAAAAAGGCTCTCACCATCCAAGTAATATCATCACCAATTAAATCCCAACACTTTTGATAGAATAGTCCTATAAAACCATCAAGTCCACTAGCACTTTCAATATTTAGACTAAATACAACCTCTTTGATTTCATCTTTTTCTGGTAATTGCTCCAAACTCCAGTTCCGTTCTGCTGTTAATCACCTTTGGAATGTGCTTCAGTATTGAGAAGTCTGTTGGCATAGCAGGTTCATGGAATTGGTCTTGAAAGAACCTCACTGCCTCATTACCCAATTCCTCTGCAGTACTAAGCCAAATGCCCTGCTGATCTTATATCCTGTGAACATGAATTTTTTTCCTCTTGCCATTTACATATGAATGAAAAAACTTTGTATTTCTATCCCCCTCCTTGAACCATCTCATGCCTGCTTTCTGCTTCCAGTATTCTTCCTCTAAGTCTCTGTGCAGTTCTCCTCTATTTTCTGGAGTAGGAGAAAATTCAAACTGGAGTTCCTTTACCTTAATGGTGTCTTCTATGGTTGCTATCTATTGAAAAATGTTACCATATGTCTCCTTGCTCCACTGAACCAAAGCCTTTTTAACTTTCTTTAGTTTGTGATGGTATATGTAAAAAGGATTACCTTCAAAATTAGCAGTCCAGTTTTCTTTCACTAAATCCTTAAAAGTTGGATGAGAGGCCCAAAAATTCAATAATTTGAATGGTTTCTTTATTCATTGCAGGAATAAGTTAAATGATAATTTAAAAATATTCTGTCAGCAAAAAAAATATATTTGTACTATTTGTGTAACGTCAGGAGTATATATACACCATTTATTTTAACAAGGGGTACATGTGCTCTAAATCGCAAAGTTAAGGGATATATTTACACATTTTTTCTAAAATTTTAATCATTATAAAATATAGGTAAACTAACACAATAACATTGAATATTGGGTATTATTTAGGGGATAACACACGAAAATGACTGAGATTTATATATTTTTTAATTTTTTTTTATTACATAGGGGTAGGAGAAGGTAAAATGGGGAGGAAGGGGATTCAAACCCTCATCAACAAGTTGAAAGTTCGGGTAATCAACCAACTGAGCTACTAGATTCCTACTGACTGATATTTATAAGATGGTTATATAGAGAAAATAATGAGAGACAAGACTAGAAAATACTTCATCATTTTTTCTCTGTTTCCTTTCTTTGTTCTTGGTTATTTACGTCATGACCCAAATATTATAATACCTAGATCGTGACAAGACATTCAACAAGTAACTACCCATTATTATACTAAACATGGCATCAACGATAAACAAATAAGGTAGAAGTAATATTAAGTCTAACTGAAATATAAGTAAGTGCGGAAGCAAAAATACAACTAGTCAATCAAACATCCCATAACCCTAGCTAAAGACCAAGTCATAAACTTACAATGTAATATATGAGTACATACGAAACGTAGCTCGATATCGAAAGACAATACTGAACCGAGAATGATAGAAAGGCTGGAATAGTCTACACGAGCTAGTGGTGGATCACCTTAGTTGGAAAACTGGCACTAGCTGAATAACTACTTGGCAGCTGGATCATCCTCAATAGGACATGCACAACTTCATAAATTTGGGTCTAAAAGGCTCAGTAAGATCACTGACCCCTCTTCCATATTACTCCTGGGACAAGTTTTTAGAAAACACTGGTAGTGCATAGTTAGCAATAAAGACATAGCATGTATAAAATCAATATACAAGAATGCTCTTATGTGATTTATCATGCAAATGCATTTGATTTGGCTCAATATGATCAGAGAGATCTTGAATTCGAGGAAAATGATGGTTATTTAGCCTAAATGGATGGTTGATGGATATTTTGGCCTTATAAGGTCGGTTACATGATATTACTGCCTTAAAAGGTTGGGAGCCTGATGTGATCTGATATTCCGAGCAAGTATATGAATATAGCGGTCCCCAAGGGTCACATCTTTCGTACAGTTCTGTGAACCTCTGAGAACCGGAAGCATATTGCATTGCATCATTCATTGTTTTACTTGAATAATTGATTGGTTGTTTTCTCTGATTACTTGAGTATTTGACTTTACTTGAAAATCGATTATCCTTTATCTCGTTGATTGTTTGGTTCTGAGTAAGGTAACTGGTAAGGGTAAAAGAGACTTTTTCTAATACTTTGTCACTACTTTTTTCATTGTCGATCTATGATATATATTGAGTACACGTGATTTTTGTACTCATATTATACTTGTTGCACTCCTTATGGTACAGATTGGACTACGAGTACGAGTGGACACCGCAAAGATGTTTGAGGCCGAGGTGATGATATTCAGGAGATCGTGGTGAGCTACCTGGCTGTTCCGCAACACCCTTCTCCCTCTGTCCTTTTATTATTCATGTCTTTCCTTTGTATCCAGACAGTGTATTAATGGATTTTCAAACATTTATTGTATTAGTAGTGTCTCTTGTACACATAACACATGAAAGAAATAATTCATTGATTATTCTTATTGAATGAATAGGTATATATACAATTTACAATCTCCAAATATGAAAAATCCTATTCCTACTATACTTCTAATATTCTAATTCTACTTGTACAAGAATTTTACAATTATGGTAATTATACAACATTACTTTAATACTCTAATTTTGGTAAAGAATTCGTGATACCTGGTATTCTATTACACTCCCGAAGTCATAGTGGGCGGTTGTCGTACGCTGAGACCGTCCCTAAAATCTTTAAATAGAACTGAGGGAAGACCCTTCATAAAGATGTCAGCAATTTGGTATCTAGAGGGCACATGTAAAATGCGTACTTGTCCACGAGCTATCTTTTCGCGAACAAAGTGAATATCCATCTCGATATGTTTAGTGCGCTGATGTTGGACCGGATTACCAGAAAGATAGGTTGAACTAACAATATCACAATAGACTAAGGTTGCTTTCTAAATAGGAAAGTGTAATTCTAATAGAAGATTACGCAGCCAACATGATTCAGATACCACATTAGCCACGCCTCGATACTCAGCCTCTACACTAGATCACGATAATGTAGCCTGGTGTTTCGCAAACCACGAGACCAAGTTATCCCAAAGAAACATACAATAACCAGATGTCGAGCGTCTGGTATCAAGACAACCACCCCAATCAGCATCTGTATATGACACAAGAGTAGAGACGGAGGAAGGATATAAATGCAATCCATAATCAAGTGTGCCCTGGATGTACCGTATAATGCGTTTGAGCGCATGCATGTGCTCAATCCGTGGGTCATGTATGAATAAACACACCTGCTGAACTGCATAAGTAATATCAGATCTCATGAAAGTAAGATACTAAAGTGCCCCTACAAGACTGCGATAGTGGGTGGGATCCTCGTATGGTGTGTTTGACGTAGTACTCAGCTTCAGTTTGGTATCAACCAGAGTAGAAGTAGACATACAAGATGACATACCAACTCTCTCAATATTCTCCACAGCATACTTCCTTTGAGATAAAAATAGACTACCAGAATGACACGTGACAGCAATGCCCAAGATATAACTCAAGAGTCTCAAGTCTTTCATTGCAAATTCAGATTTGAGAAGTGACATGATAGACTTACGCAGATTATCAGATAAAGCAGTCAATATAATATCATCTACGTATAATAAAATGTATGCCAGAGAAGTACCACGACGATATATTAATAGAGAATGATCAGACCGGCTGTGAGAAACCCAATAGTAGATACATAATCTGCAAACCTCTTATACCAAGCCCGCGGAGCCTGCTTAAGCCCATACAAGGACTTCTTCAGCAAACAGACATGATGAGGATCATTGGATCTCGAAAACCCAAGGGCTGATGCATATAGACCGTCTCCTTAACATCACCGTGTAAGAAAGCATTCTTTACATCCAACTGATGAATAAGCCATGCTTTTGAGAGAGCCAAACTAAGAACAGTGCGAATGGTAGCTGGTTTGACCACCGGACTAAACGTCTCACCACAATCCACGCCAACCTATTGAGTTTTACCATCACCTACACAACGAGCCTTATGCCTCTCAAAAGAACCGTCAAAAATTTCTTTATGAGTAAAAATTCACATAGACCGAATAATATTAACACTAAATGGACGGGGTACTAACTCCCACGTCTTATTTTCAATAAGAGCATTATATTCATCAGTTATAACCAATTTCCAATTCGGGTCATGTAGTGCAGACACATGGTTACATGGTAGTGGGCATTTAGAGACATTAGAATTGAGATTAAAATGTCGTTTTAGCTTAAAAATAACCCTTTGACTACAAGTAATGAGCCCTTGACTCGAGGTAGAATTGGGTGAATTTTGAGCAGTGGGTGGGCTGGTGACAGACTGGCCAGCTGGCCTAACACGTGAAACGAGAACTGAAACTATACCGCGAGTGAGCTGGATCAACCGAACAGTACTGAAATCTGTACTGGGCCGCGATACTAGCCCACTGGGCAAACCTGTAGGACCAGCGGGTACGGGAATTTGTGGGCTAGCAGGCAGTGGGCCTGCTGGCAGATTTTGGTCATCGGACAAGTTGGATAAATGGTGTATAATATACGATGAGACCCCGTCATCCAAAAAAATATACGAACTAGGCACGAAACTACACAGTTTAGCAAGCGGAAATTGAGTTTCATCAAAAATCACATGGCGACTAATTATGATTTTATTAGAGGATAAATCAAAACACATGTAACCACGATGATTAGATGGGTAATCCAAAAACACACAAGGGGTAGAACGGGCTTGAAGTTTGTTAATTGTAGTGGATGGAAAAAGAGGATAGCATAAACATCGAAACACTCTAAGATGAGAATACGAAGAATTTTTATTGCAAAGAAGTTTAAGTGGGGAATTATATGCTAGGTTCTTGTTAGAAGTACGTTAAGGAGGTAAGTAGCCATTTGTAGGGCATGTGCCAAAAAGAAGGGGGGTACGGAAGCATGGGCTAATAAAGTTCAAACAATATTATTAATGGTACGAATTTATCGTCTGGCTTTCGCATTTTGTGAGCACGTATGAGGACAAGAAAAATGAAAGACTATGCCATTAGCATCACAAAATTCCCGAAATAATCCATTATCATATTCTTTGCCATTACCACATTGAATATTTTTAATTTCACGTTCGAATTGTATACGGATGAATGCTCTAAATTTTAAGAATGTGGGAAAAACTTGAGATTTTCTCGCTAAAGGAAAGGTCAACAAAAAATTAGAATAATCATAAAAAATAGAACATAATAACGATGGCCCAAAGAACTTAGAACGGGAGATGTCCATAAATCACTATGAATAATGTCAAAAGGCATCAAAGTACGAGACGTAGAGGCTACAAATGATAATCTAACATGTTTCCCTAACGGACAAGAATGACAAAGTGGAGTACTACGCGTACCCTTACAAGAAATAAAATTATTTTTATGTAAAGAATAAATAACAGACGACCTCGGATAACCGAAACGTGCATGCCATAAGGAAGGAGCAAAGGCGGCAAAGGTAGACGGTATGGCTTGACTTGTGGAAGTGGTGGTGGTTGTGAGTGGATAAAGCTCTCCCCTACTATTGCATCGCATTAGAGGTATCCCCGTCTTGGAATCCTTCACAGAAAATCCAAAAGGATCAAAATTAACAGAAATCCAATTATAAGTGGTGAATTTTCGGACAGACACCAAATTTTTAATTAGGTTAGGGGCATGAAGAGTTTTTTTCAAAACTAGAGTTGTATGTGGGGAAGACAAAGTAGTATGTCCATAACCTCAAATTGGAATTGTGTTGTCATTACCAACAATAATATCACGATTGTTGCTCAAATTGAAGTAAGATGAGAGAGTACCTTGATCGGACGTCATATGAGAAATGGCGTCGGTGTCCATGTACCAATTCGCGTCCGGAGTAGTTAATCCAAGTGTATGCATTGTTGCCTCAATATCTGTAGGTGTTCGGATTTGATTTGGGCCCACATCATGAAAAGCCTGCGGAGGCCGAGGTCCAAGCAGGCCTGCCTGTGTCCCTGACCCAGAAGAGAACCTACCGCCACTGTTTGGACCTGAGAAGCTGGGCCTGTACTGTTGCTGAAACTGGGCGAGAAATAGAGGTTATTGGGCCAATGGCCATTGACCCAGCTCTATGGCCAGGGAGCCCACGGCTGGGACCAGTTGGCCTGCAGCCCACTGCTGCTGTCACCACTGTTCCGTCCGCCGCCATTACCACTGCGATTGCCACTGCGGTTTTTGCTATTATTTTTACGATTTTGATCCTTTTTGCCGCCACCATTGCTGCGGTTTTGGCTAGAATTTTCAAAGAATGAGTGAGGGTGGTCTGATGTTGTCATCATCACGATGGAAATTGCTCCGGTAGCTGCCTTTTTAGCCAAGCTGGCCTCTTCTAACGTCAGCATGGAACATGCCTGATAAAATGGTGGTAGAGGATTACTTTGACAAAGCAGTGTGCCAACACCATTATTGGCCTCAGATAGGCCGCAACCATCTAGAGAACAAGACGATCATTGGTAACAGGCGCACGAACGTTGCGGAGTTGGTCCATAAATTCCTTAAGTCGTTTACAATAGGCTGAAACTTAAGGAAAATCTTTCATGTTAACATGTGAAAATTCCTGCTCAAGAGTGACAACTCGGGAATTTTTGTTATCCTAGAATATATCACGCACCCTATTCCAAGTGTCCATCGTCGTAGCGTCGGATTCAATAATCATTTTTAAGAGGTCTGTAGAGATAGTTAAGTAAATCTACTGGAGAACGGTAGCATCAAATGTTGTCCATAATGTAGGATTTTCCTCGGGAGTAGGCACCTTCTCCACGCCAGGGACCGAGGGGATTATGTGGTGGAGGACTTGATGCGAGCGTTCGTGAACTTTGAATAATTCCGCTCACGTCACGTATTGGACGTTTTCCATTTCAAGAACAATAGGGATGTGGTTCCTGATGTTGGAAACTGTAAGGGCTGGATGTAACATGTTCTTTGACGTTGACATAACGAAAGAACAATAGGAGAAATAGGAAGAAAATTTGGGAAGGAGGAGGAAAAGTGCACGGAAACCGGGAAGAGATCACAAAAATCGAGACAAGTCGAGAGGAGCGGAAATGTTGGTGGGAGAAGGTATTTTAGACCTAGACTTCTGATACCATGAAAGAAATAATCCCTTGATTATTCTTATTGAATAAATAGGTATATATACAATTTACAATCTCCAAATATGAAAAATCCTATTCCTACTATACTTCTAATATTCTAATTCTACTTGTACAAGAATTCTATAATTATGGTAATTATACAACATTACTTTAATACTCTAATTTTGGTAAAGAAACCGTGATACACGGTATTCTATCAACACAAATCTTGGATGGTTTTGATGGTTTCCGCACTTGTTTACTTATATCATATTTAGTATTTGGATATTCGGCTTATTTCTTTACTTTTTATTTTAATTAACTTAATTGAATTAGTAAAGGCTTACCTATCGGTGAGTAATAGGTGCCATAAAGGCTATCATTTTTGGGTCGTGACGTAATGATTATAAGCGATTCTAGATGATTATATACTACGTCAAGTATGACAAAGGTTCGCATTCATAATATACTTGGTCAATATGTTGGTTTTGGCCATTGTCTATGACACTTTTTTAGTGGTGATATGTAGAACAATGAAAGTGTATTTTCTCACATATATTGTGAAGTTTTACAATATTGCATTAATTGAATATGTTGGAATTATAATTTAGTCTCAAATCTAGACAAACAAGTTAAAACATTAATTATGTTTATGAGGTAAACCGAAAGATTCACTCTCTATATCTATAAGCACTCTTTCTCCCTAAATAAAGACCGTTTGTATGGATTATGTAATCAAAAATTTGAGCAATTAGTGAATTATATATGTATTCACTTTTCTTGGAAAATCATTAAAATTAATACGGGAAGTTAATTTATTTAATTTGACCAAATTAATTATTGCAAGCGCGATGGTAATTTATACAAGTGTGCAAAGCAACCTTATACGTGTATAATAACGTTTCTCGGGCTGTTCAAGTAAATGTACGATTCCGTACGAGGACCTGATCCTTCTTTTCTCTCCACTCTCCGTTCATTCGACTATTTAGCCTGTTACTTTGCCTACAAAGAGCTTATCCTTTACAAGAGCTTGCTTTGCTCCCACATATCTTCTTGCCGTTGCAGTAAAAGATCTTAAGTTTACTTTATTATAGCATGAACCTTTTTAACCTTTTGGGATTGTTATAAGTCTAACTTAAGGATGGCCAGTGGGCCGGGTTGGCCCGGTCCCGCCCCGATCTCGCCTTGAACCCGACTTTTTTTTAATTTTTTTTTATTGCGGTATCGGGACTCGAACCGGGATGGGTCATGGTCTCGTCCCGACCTGGCCCGATCCCGCCCCGATCCCGCCCGAAGCCCCCCTTTGCAGAAATAGCTGTTGCACCAACGTCCATTTTACATTTTGGCCATTGTGCAACGACCATTTTTGGCCTCCCCTTCTCCCAACCCCCCTACCCCCTTAATATTTATTTTTAACTCATAAGTTATTATATTTTTAACCCAATTTTCCAACTATAAATACCTCATTTTCTCTTCATCTTTCTCACAAATCTTCCTACAATCTCTCTCAATCTATCTCTCTACAAGTCTACATTGTCTACTAAATATTGAATTTTATTTATTCATTTGGGAGTGAAGTTGGACTAGCTTGAGAATCTTCTATCGAGCAAAGTTTCAATTTTCAACCTCTCGATTACACGTCGGCGTTTGGTACATTCGTTCCTTCATTAAATTATTATTGTCTGTTTATTTTATTTAGCGCACTTAATTTCATTTACTTTAATTGCTTATTAGTATAATTATAAAATTATAAAGGAAGGATTTAAATGTATGCGTACGGGTAGGTCAGGCTTCTTCTAGTAGGGGCAACAAGGGCAAGGGTACTTCTTTTAGTCATCCTATTTCTAGACAGAATCATATTCCTACACAGGATGATTTTGTTGATACTGAACATTTTCCTACAATACCATTAGATTTAGACGAGGAGCTATTTTCTGAAACTCAAGAAGACTTTAATTTAGACGATGATCTAGATGATACACCCACTAATGTAGATGACAACACACCCACTAGTGCACCTTCAACTGAAATGCCTCCTATTCCCCTTAGTATGAGACGAGGTCCAGCAAAACGATCATTAAAATCAGATGCATGGATATTTTTTGATAGGGATATAGAGAATCAAGTAGATAGATGTAAAATTTGTAAAGATGTTTTAAAATTTAAAACTGGAAAAGGTCACAGTGGGACGGGGGGGTTTAATGAGACACGTATCAAGGGCTCATCCAGCTAGGTATGCCCAATATGAGGCTTCAAAACCGGGTGCGCAAACGTCCGCTCCATCGGGACAAGGTTCACATACTGTCCCGGACCAAGTACATGGTCAAATTAACCCTATGATGGGGGAAATTGTAGGCCCTAAATACGATAAACATAGAGATAGAAAGCAATAGCAAAATTAG
The DNA here is from genome assembly GCA_034509755.1 of Anisodus tanguticus. Taxonomy (NCBI): domain Eukaryota; kingdom Viridiplantae; phylum Streptophyta; class Magnoliopsida; order Solanales; family Solanaceae; genus Anisodus; species Anisodus tanguticus. Next base: position 31,315,505 of record CM067558.1, read on the forward strand.
TTGCTATGGAGGGTTTGCCTTTTTCATTTCCTTCATCTCCCGGTTTTATTCATTACATTAGAGATATGTATAATCCTGCTTCTAACGGTTTTTCTAGATCAACTGTTAAGAGAGATGTATATAAATTTGCACACTAATATCAACAATATTTACGTTATTCATTTTATCATTTTAATGGCAAAATGGCTATCACTTCTGATATAGGCCGTAGTACAAACGACCATGATTATTTAACGGTAACCTGTCATTGTATAGATTATAAATGGTCTATGCAAAAACGTATCTTAGCGTATAGATATATAGATGATAGGCACACTGATACTTTTATTGTAGAAAATATTTATCAAGTGTGTGATTATTACGGAATAACTGATAAAATTATGACTATTACATTAGATAACACTTCTTCTAATAATTATGCTATTACAATTTTAAAAAATAGTTTAACTCTATCTTTTCCAGATCATTTTCATATAAAATATGTGTGCCATATATATAACTTAGTTGTAAAGGATGGTCTATCACTTTTTGAAGATATTCTTAGTAAAATACAATTTGCTATAAATTTTATTTTTAAAAATAATAGAATACAACGAAGAAAAGAATATAAAAAAGCTTGTCGCGATTGACAACTACCTTATAGAAAAAATTCAGAAGAAGTACTCACTAGGTAGAATTCTTTATACGAGCAACTACTTGTTGCTTATGACTATAGAAAACCTATAACTTTATTTTTTAACTCTCATAATCAAAATTCAGCTGATATGATTGTAGATAGCGATTGGGGAAAAATTTCAGAACTTATTGTATTTTTAGAGAAATTTTTTCAAGCAAAAAAAGAATTTTCCGGTATATATTATCCTACTATTTCAACTATGTTGTTTTATATAACTCTAATATTTTTACTGCTTAATGAATATATGGATAAACCAGCTATTAAAAAATATTTTATTTGTATTCCCACTATTTATATTATTGGTGTTGTATTAAATACGAATATTAAAATAGACGGTACTAAATCACTTATTGAAACTATTTACGATTGTATAGCAGTACTACCACCTCCAAGTCTCAAAAATTCAAATCACCCACCACCTATTGAACAAACTAAAAAAGAAGTGTTGTCTAGCATAGAAGACGAATGCAAAAAAGTATATAGGTTTTACTAACAAGAAAGTGCTAGCAACCTACCAATTTCCATACCATATTCTTCTTCTTTAACACAACCTCACAAAATACATGCTGTTTCTGCGGCTACTATTGAAAGCCTCAGAAATAGAATGTGCGGCCGTACCGCTACTAACCAAATTAGCGAGTTTGATATTTTTGCTTTGCAGGGTTCTGTACCGTACCAAGCAGTTCTCAATGAAGAAGGACGTGAAGACTTGCTGAAATACTGGAGGGGGAATGAGAAGACCTTTCTGACACTTTCAATGATGGCCCGAGATGTTTTGAACATTCAAGCGTCATCAACGACGTCTGAAAGCGCTTTTTCTGTCGGCAAATATCAAATAGGAGAGCACAGACACTCATTAGCCGGAGACAGCTTGGAGATTGTAATATTATTTAGAGATTGGATACGAGCGGAGCGGAGAAGGTGCGGTCAACCGGAGATCAACGAAGAAGAAGACAAAAGCTACAACGAAATCTTATCCCAAGCGACGTGGATCAATTTGACCAACAAATTCCAATTCCAACCAAAGAACCACAAGAAATTATCAAGAAATTAGAACAGGTTTTTTCAAAATGTAATTTTTTTAATTGCAATTTTACTATGTAATTTGCAACTTTTGAACACCACAAAGTTGTAATTTTGACAATTGTATTTGTATTACAAAAAAAATCATGTCTATTAAATAATATAAGAGACACAAAAACAGTCTTGTGATATTTTTATTACACTATCTTGTTTAATTATTGAGTTTTTTTATATATATGTTATTTTTTAAATTAAGTTAAAAAAAACCCCGATCCCGACCCGACTCCGACGGGATCAGAAACGGGACGGGACGACGGCGAATCCCGCCTGTCCCGATCCTGCCTCGCCCCGATCCCGACGGACCCGACCCGACGAACCCTATCCCGGCCCACTGGCCACGCTTAGTCTAATTCTAACTACAGGGATCCCTCGTGCATATGGTGGGGAAGGAGGCCTTTCCTACTTTAACAATATCTTTTAAGTTAAACAGGAGACATAATAACAAAAATAGAAAGATGCTAATCCCATTGTATTTGGATTTGGAAAGAAAGCAGAAGATAGGTTCTTTATTCTTTTATAGAATTTTTTCTTAAAGTATTGTTAATTCGAAAATCAAAATTGCCTATAGTATATAAGAAAGGTATCCGCTCTCGCTTTTTAGGAAGAACACTGTTGGCAAGATCCAGCCCCTCCCCACCCTCCTTCCCGAATGCAAAGACCCTCTCATGATCACAAACAAGGGTGACTGTACTAGAAAACCAGCAATCTCATATATCCGCCGAACTTTGATCTAACACATGAAACTCATCCGAAATCTCCCGGACACAAATAAATATGCATTTTTGTCGTAGAACATGTTATGAACCTGCTGCACACTCGAAACATTGAAACGGGATCGTCTTGACCTGATGTTGATCGTGGTCAACTCTAATTCTTAAACATAACTAGTTTCCAACGGAAGGTCCAAATCACTCCCGAACCCCTCGGGATCTGTACTGACCCCTCGACTAAGTCATAAATCACGTTCCGGATATCATGGAATCGAAAAAACTACGATTCAACCTCTCTAATCCCCGATTTTGACTTTGATCAAACTTCCTCATTCCCTTAACTTAAGAATTTTCAATTTTACTATTTCTCATATGATATTCACCAGATTTCGTCAGAAATCGCTCCACCCATCTCCCCAAGTCATAATATCATAATAAAGCTACGTAAATGGTGATTCCGGGATAAAGGTTCAAAGAGCTCAAAACGACCAAACGAGTCGTTACGATAATTTTATTACTTCAGTATTTTCTAGTTAAGTAGTTTAACACAAAGTTCTTAATATTTATAACTCAAATTTGAATTTTTTTCTTAGTGATTTTGAACAGTTATAGTTAAGCCTTAGTTCTGTTGAATTCAATTTCGAACATAAAAACTAAATTGTATTTGCAACGACCGCTTATTCTTTTTGGACGAGTTTTGGACGTTATCACAGTATTATGTAGCTCACTCCTATATATGATCCCATGTCTAAATTAAGAATTAAATGTTTCAAGAAAGAAGAGAAACATCGAGAAACTATGTTCCTTTACGTTCAAATTCTCGACATTATTCCTCATTGACTTATATCCTGTTTAGCCAAGTTTATAAAATTAGCTTATTTTGAAAAATGGTTTTCAAAAAAGTATTTTTTTGTGAGAAGCAAATTGTGTTTGGATAATCAATTCAAAAAACACTTTTGAGCATCAATTAGTGTTTGATCAAGTTTTTAATAAGTGTTTTAAGTGTATTTTCTCAAAAGTACTTCTAGAGAAAAGTTACCCTTTTTAGCTTCGAAAAATAACTCCTGCTAATTCACAAAAACACTTATTTTCTACTAAAAGCTTGGACAAACACACTCATTTTTGAAAAAGGGATAAGGCACAAGTCCGCCCTGAACTTTATCCAAAGTTCTAGAGACACACTTTACCTTTACGGTCCTATGACCCCCCTAAACTTTTTTACTGTGTTTCTTTGCACCTTATATGCTGACGTGGACAAGCACGTGAGAACACCTCCTTCAAGCGCGTAGGAGCTTAAAGAAAAGGTCCTGATCTACACGAGGGGACCATGTGTCAGTCCCAAAGCTGATTTTCAAGAGCTATATTAGTCCAAACAAAAATGCTCCTCATCCCCATTTTATCACCCATTTTCATGAGTTCTAAATTTGATTTTGGGTCTCGAAATTCAATAAAAACTCAGCCAAATCTACACCAATCAAGCTCAAATTTCAACTACAACTTCGCAACAACATCATCACCAAATCCCAGTAATCAATTTGGCCAACATCCAAGAATTTCAATAAATCCATTTTTTTGTTCTTCAAGCTTTTTCAAGGTTCAACAATGGTGGATTCAAAATTCTTTCTTCATTTTTGAATCTCAACAACAATTACGGATTTAAAATGAGTTTAGCACTTGAATCTCAACTTTAAAACTTCAACCACTTTCGAATCTGCTCAACACCTCCAATTCCTTTTCAAGTTCATACAATAACAATATATAACAATTGTCCTTTTCATTTTTCTAAATATAAAGTGATATTCAATTATATTTTGGAATTAAAAGAAAACAAAAAGGAAGAAAATGAAATAATTTTTTTAAAAATAAAGAAAATTGTGAAATTACATGTGGCAGCGCGTGTATTTCATCGCATATTAAAAGTTTCGTTCTCTATGCCACTTCAGCACTAAGGGTGGCGTATATTACACTTTAAAAAAGTTCAGGAGGTTAATAGGACCCCTTAAAGGAAAACTGTGTCCGTGAAACTTCGGGAATAGTTCAAGGGGGTACTTATACCTTATTCCTTTTGAAAATATAAGCACTTTTAGCTTCCCAAAAACATGGCGCGCTAGGCATGCTACTATAAGACCAATAGAGCTCTTAGCATTTTGCACCCCTTAATGTATGCTCTTTTTTGTGATTTGTATCCTATTCTATTACAGTATTTTTAATGATTTTTAATAAAGTGTATCAACGGAGAAATTCCTGCTCCAGTTCCCCCACTACTCTTTTTCTTAATTTTAGATTCTCTTTTCCCCAATAGTTCATTCTTTTTTTCCTCCATCCAATGGTCGTGCTTATGCTTCAATTTTTGGCTACGTTGTTTGGTTAGTCAGGAGGCTATAATCATCTTGCTGGGTATTCGATCTACAAGCTTAGGCGGTGGCTTTAGGGTCTATTCTTCCTGTAGGAGCTTTAACGGAGAGGCGATATATCTTTCTTGTTTATACTTGATCACCTATATAGTATTTATTTTTGAACAATATATTTATTCATTTGTAATATTCTTGTTTTGTCGTCAATAATAATTCAAGAAAAATAATATTTTTATTGTTTTGCAAAGAAATAATAAGATTAGGGTGTAAATCATTAAAAATAATAGGATATGATGCAAATCATAAAAGAGAGTATATATTAGAGGTGCAAAATGCTAAGAACTGTGACCAATATATGTACATTACTCTCTAAATTGGTAAATGGTTTTTTTCATATATAGGATAACTATTACCATAAAGAAAAAAGGTAACAATCCTGCATTTTAAGGCCAAAAAATAATCACATATTCTGTGAATTTGGGCAAGCTTACTACAAAAACGAAATCTTCCACTAGATTTTACTATAAAAACACGTTTGGCTAGTTTTTTAATATGTATTTCTTTGTGTGTATTAATATGTATAGATGTGTGTGAGACATTGGAGAGAAGTGAGGCGGATTGAAAGAAAAGGAGAATGTGTAGGGTTTTGTTGGGTTCAAAACATATAAGTAGGTACAACAGAAATTTAAAATTTTATTCTACTTACCCCAACAATTTCTTCTGGTATGGTTATATGACAATCAAAACATGTACATAAAACATGAATACTTACATGTTGTATTATCCGGAGTCTTTACTTAGGGATTACAAGCGACTGTCCCTTCGACTGCAAGCACAATGCTACGGTGTATTCCTCTGTCAGGAAAGCCAGGAAATCTTGGCAGAGGTTTGAGAGAGTTTTATCCTAGACTCTAAGTCTAGAATTGTTTATGAGAATTGGTGTTCTTAGAGTGTTAATAACTAGAGATTAGTGTTGTATATATAGTGGTTTTTAGGTCACAAAATGGATTAGGGTTGGTCTCCAAGCGTGGCCCAAAACAGAGGTGCAGTGGGCCAGTCTGACTGGGTCCAATGTTGGGTTGGCGCCGCGGCACAGCCTAGCAGGCGCCGCGACGCCTTACGTAAATTTCCGTTTCCCGTTTTCATTTAATATATATATTCAACACATTAAATCCAAAATCTAATTTTGATTTAATTAAATAATTTTCATCCAATAGAAATTATCCCATAGTTATTATCAATTTAAATATCTCGATTCCAAATCGAATATTTAATATTCTCTCAATACACCTTTATACCGAAAAGACAATCGACTTAGTGTGACCCTATAGGCCTTCACATATCGACACTAATCCAATTAAGGTCCATACGGAACTCCTAGACTGCGCCGTATGACGAACTCAATATTTGAAGTACGTTTACATGAATCCAGCAAACATAACCTTTATGTTATGTGAGATGATACATTCCTTTCATTAGCGACACACTCGATCAAACTTAGGATTTGCCATGTGTCTATCCAAATGGCTTGATCACTTTATCTCATCCATATTAGTCGATAACTAGACCATATTCTAAATATGTCTCTTGCATTGGCCAATGACTTGGTCGACCTAATATCACTGAGAAGTTGAGTGTTGTCTCGAATATCCAATCGAGGAATGAATACTATTCTTGGCTCAACTACCACCTTAATTTACATTATAATGCACCCAACACAAGCCGTAACTTATCCTATAAGGAGTTTAAGCTTAGGACAGGGTCAAAGTACATTACTCTGTAAACAAGGTGCGTATTGACTTCAAGTGAAAGGACCTTCATCTCCCATACGTTGATAACACTTTAGACATGTATAACAAATAGTTTATCAGCAGGGTATACCAATACTTTCCAAAAGTATCCATGTGTCCACAACTAGTAACCATTACTAGTAGCAGGTGAGACATACTACATTCTGTAAGAATGTGACGCAGACCACATGTCGACTTATAACATATCATCGATATCCCATTCTCGATGATCATTAGTCGAGGCTATTTTAGAGTTACGCTCTATCATCAATATCTCACTCTATTAATGACAACGTAAGCTCAAGGGATGCACATTAATGAATAATTACAAACAATCAAATAATAATTTAATAATTACAACTGCCATAATTATTAATCTTATTAATAATACGAATGTGTTCAAGTACATTTGTCCCCAATAATGATTGTCTCTAGGACATACATACTTTCAATCTCCCACTTGGCCTAGAGCCAATCTCCGATGTATCTAATACCCATATTTTCAAAATGACCATTATGCTTAACTAAGCTTAATGGTTTAGTAAATGGGTCAGCTAGATTATCATCTGTGGGAACATATTCTAATCTTATTTCTTCAGTTTCCACCTTCTCCCTGAGTATGTGGTATTTCCTCGGTACATGCTTGTTTCTGTTTGTTGATCTTGATTCCTTAGCTTGCGTAATCGCACCAGTGTTATCACAATAAATCGTTATTGGATGATAGGCACTTGGAACAACTCTTAGTTATTTTTAGAACTCAGATATCGAGACAACTTCTTTACGAGCTTCCGATCCAACAATGTACTCGAATTCAGTTGTCGAATCAGCAATGTTTTCTTGCTTGGAGCCTTTCCAACTCACTGCTCCACCATTGAAAATGAAGGCATATCCAGACTGTGATAGCCCTAAAAATCTATTAGGTCTATCTCCTAATTCCAAGAATGTAGCAGGCTTCACCCAAGTCCTTCATCATGAAGGTGCTAGATAACCATTTCTTGACTGATTGTATGAGAGTCTTATTGTCTCCCATTATTAATATGTCATCTACATATATAACAATGAAGACAATACTCCCTTCCTTGCGCTTACTATAAACGCAGTGATCTTCTTTGCTTCTAACAAAGTCAAGCGATTTGACTGCTTTGTCAAAGCAAATATTCCAACTCCTTGAGGCTTGCTTAAGTCTATAAATGGACTTCTGTAGCTTGCACACTTCTTTGGGCTTAGTCTTGGATGTAAAACCCTCAGGTTATATCATACACACCTCCTCAATTAGGTTACCATTGAGGAAAGCAGTTTTAACATCCATTTACCAAATGTCATAATCATAGTATGCGACTATTGCAAGCAAAATCCGAATGGACTTAATTTTTGCAAAAAGTGAAAAGGTTTCATCATAATCGATCTCAGGCCGTTGATTATAACCTTTAGCTACCAATCTTGCCTTATAAGTTTGTACCTTGCCATATGCATCAATCTTCTTCTTGAAGACCTATTTGCATCCTATGGGTCTAACCCCTGTTGGCAAATCAACCAAGTTCCAAACTTGATTGATGTACATAGAGTCCATCTCAGATTTCATGGCTTTTTAATATCTCTGTGAATCAATGTCTAACATAGCTTCGATGTAGGTTGTAGGTTCATCGTCATCAGGAATATCTATCTCATTGTGTGTTTCAACAAGGAGATTAAGTCTTTCAGGCGGACGATGAGTCCTAGTGGTCCTACAAAGTTGATTATTTTGCGTTTCAGTATTTGTTGCATTTTGATTGTGAGAAGGTCTTTGTGTGCTGGACAATCCATCACCTTGAGAGCTTTCAGGAATGTCATTTCATTTATTTCCTGAATGAAATGATGTACAACCATTGTATCATCTTCCATTGGTTGTGTATGAGAGCCTTGCATTTCTGCACTATCTTTCATAGCACTCCCACTGGATGGAGGGCGTACTCTAAGTACCCAATCTTTACCAAATACTCTCACTGAATCCTTGTCTAGGTCTTTTGACAAGGGTTCAACTTCTGTGCTATCTTGTGGTTCTTGAATTTCTTCAAGCTTTATCTTATTGCAGCTCTGTTCCTTGTAGACATAGTCTTCTTCAAGGAAAATTGCATTTCTGGAAACAATGACCTTATGTTCTCCAAAAAGATAGAAATAGTATCCCTTAGTTTCCTTTGGATACCCCACAAAATAATATTTCTCACTTTTAAATTCCAACTTGTCAGTAAGCATCTTCTTTACATATGCAGGGCACCCCCAGGGTCGCATGTGTTTAAGTGCTGGCTTCTTGCCATTCCATATCTCATATGGAGTTTTCTTTACTGACTTTGAAGGAACCCTGTTCTGAATATAAATTGAGCTTTGCAATGCATAGCCCCAAATGTATGTTGGTAGAGCTGAGAAACTCATCATGGATCTAACCATATCTAATATGGTTTGATTTCTCCTTTCAGCAACACCATTCATCTGTGGCGTTCTAGGAGGTGTCCATTGTGATTGGATTCCATGAAGCTTCAAGTAATCCAAAAATTCTTTACTTAAGTATTCACCTCATCGATCTAATCGAAAGGTCCTGATACTTGTTTCAAGTTGCTTCTCTACTTCTGACTTGTACTCTTTGAATTTCTCAAAGTCTTCGGACTTGTGTTTCATAAGATACACATGCCCAAACCTTGTGAAATCATCTGTAAAAGGGATGAAGTAAGAGAAGGCTCCCTTAGCTTTAGTTGAAAATGGCCCACATACATCAGTATGGACCAACTCAAGTACCTATTTGGCTCACACCCCTTTCCTAAAAAGTGGCTTATTGGTTATCTTTCCTCTCAAGCAAGATTCACAGTTACCATAGGGCTCTAAGTCAAATGGTTCCAGGTAGTCTAACTTTCTTAATCTTGTTATCCTTGATTCATTGATGTGACCAAGTCTACAGTGCCATAAGTAGGTGGAGTTTCTTGGATTACTTATCTTAGCTCATTTATTTTGCACATTGAAAATTTCACGACTACAATTTAAAACATACAAACCATCCACAAGCGGAGCATTTCCACAAACAAAACTATTAAAAGAAAGTACATAACTGCCATTGGCAATAAATGAGGAAAACCCCTCAATGTCTAACACTGGGATAAAAATAATATTCCTCATCAATGAGGGAACAAAATAACAATTATTTAGTTCTAAGCCTGAAGGTGAATCTAGTCTATAAGTTCTCACGCGTTCAACATTCACTTGTGCTCCATTTCCAACGCGCAGGTCTACCTCCCAAGGTCCAACCTTTCTACTGTCAATCAGACCCTGCACATTATTACAAATATGAGAGCCACAAACGGTATCTAATACCCAGCAGTGAGAGTTACTTATAGACATGTTTATTTCAATGACAAACATACCTTGTCCAGTAGAGCCAGGAGCACCTAGTGCTTTGCCTCCTCTTGGAGTTGTGCAATCCTTCTTCCAGTGCCCCTTCTTCTTGCAGTTGAGGCACACATCCGAAGATACCTTTACTTTTTTCTGAACACCTCCTCTAGGTTTTATAACTGTAGGTGCAACAACTGTCTTACCCTTCTTCTTCTGCATGTTCTTACCCTTGGGCTTGAATTTGCTAGAAGAGCCCACCATGAGCATAACTTTAACTTTAGAGGTAGATGATTCAAAGGTCTTCAACATGTTGTGCAAATATGGAAGACTTGCCTTGGTCCCATTCATATTGAAGTTCACAATGAAATTCTCAAATGAACCAGGAAGTGAATTCAGGATCAGGTTGACAGAGACATTTATAGGCAGCTTCGTTCCAATCGAAGCCAACATTTCTATTAACCCAATCATCTTCAGAACATGTGCTGACACTTGACCCCCATCGTTCAGTTTACACTTGAAAAGGTCCCTCAACAATTCATACTCCATTGTCTGAGATTGTGAGTCATAGAGACTCTTCAAGTGTTCTAGCATTTCGTTAGGGCCCATGTTTTCATGTTGCATCTGTAACTCCAAGGTCATGGAGGAAAACATTAACCAATTTGCTGAGGTAGCATCGTCTAGATGTTTCTGATAAGCCACCTTGTCAAACATGGTATACTCAGTAGAGTCTTCAGCAGGAACTTTGGGGAACATTGTGTCTAACACATACTCAATTCTTTCTAGTCTTAACACCAATCACAGATTTCTTAACCAGTCAGGGTAATTTGATCCAGTCAACTTGTTTGTCTCGACCAACATTTTCATTGATAGATTCGACATTTAATAAGACTGAAGAAACAAATAGACTTTAAATTAAACTCTAATATAATTTCTATTGAACACATTCTTTAACTAATTAACATGGCCTTTAGTTTAATTAGCTCCTACTATTTTAACATACCCTTCGACCCCATTGAAGAATACAGACTCATATCAAATATGGTCATAATGGGCCAAGATCCAGGTTCATGCTATCTCCGCATTTGCTGTGGCTGATAACTTCAATAGCATAACTCGGTAGGTCTCCAAACCAATTACAAACAATTTGTAACTCTTGTTTGACCGAATGTTCTAAACAATCGATCTGCGTCCCTCGGCTTATCCGACACTGTGGCGCCAAGATAGCCTAGCAAGTGAACCCCGTTATGCGACTGTAATTATATATCTAAGTGAGTTTTGCTTTATAGAGCAAACACTGTGGTGTAAATACTCATGAAGGTTTATCACCCACTTCTATATTTAACATGCATCTATGAAAGAGTCTCAGTCCTCGTAGACTTAGAGCAAATGCTGTGGCATAAATACTCATCTCGCCGAAAAGGATTTTGCACTACAATCAATTATAACGGACGACACGTTCATTTTAAATGAGACTTGTATTAAAACTTTAGGGAACATTTTAATTCATGGTTTTAACCAAGATCAACTATAGTATGCTATATCAAATATAACATATTAATTATCATGCAAAGTCTATTAAGCACTTATTGGGTACCGCCTGCCCAAGCATGATATTAAGCGGTTTAAACACATACTGGGTGCCGCCTACCCAGACCGTTATTTGTGGACGTTATTCTAGTAATTTAAATGACAATCATTTAGCACACAAATAATATACTTATCAAATATACTGTATAATAATAATCATGGGTTAAACATTCTGAACAATTTTTTTCCCAAACCGATGGGGCCGCTGCGCTAATCATTAGGGCCGCGACACCAGTGAGGTAGAAGCCAAAATTCTGCTTCTGTAATGCATTAGAGCCGCGACGCTCCACCATGGTGCCGCGGCGCTGGCAAGGCAAAAACCTTTTGGCTTGCATTAGGGCCGCGACGCTCCACCATGGAGTCACGGCGCCTAATGTCCAGAATTAAAAAATGAAGCATTAGGGCTGCAATGCTCCACCATGGAGCCGCGCCGCAGCCTTAAAACCTTAGCAAGCACTGCGATGCCCTACTATAGGGTCGCGACGGCGACGTCCTGACAAAATGTTTCTGATTTTCTAAAATCGTTCAAGCCCTAAATCCAATTTAGGGATAAAATCACAGATCCTTTATCATCACCCACCATTATCAATAACGCACATATTGACCATCATCCATTCTTACCCGTTCTTTGCCGTGCACCGTGCAATGAGCCGGATATCCGCACTTTTGGCTTAGTTCGAGTTAGAACGGAATGACTTCCTTTAGTTAGCGTAGGAGATAATTTAGGGTGACATAAAAAGGTCTATTTTGTTCAGCCAAGATTTGTAGGATTTCGAAAAGCCTTGTTTTAATCCAATTTTATGTTTAACTCATATTATTATGTTATTCAATTGTTCTATAACTATTGAACCAGTCTGGACTCTGATACCACTGTAAGATTTTGTTGGGTTCAAAACATATAAGTAGGCACAACGAAAGTTTAAAATTTTGTTCTACTTACCCCAACAATTTCTTCTTGGTATGGTTATATGACAATCAAAACCTGTAGCATAAAACATGAATACTTACAGGTCGTATTATCTGGAGTCTTTACTTAGGGATTACACGCGACTGTCCCTTTGACTGCAAGCACAATGCTACAGTGTATTCCTCTGTCAAGAAAGCCAGGAAATCTTGGCAGAGGTATGAGAGAGTTTTATCCTATACTCTAAATCTGGAATTGTTTATAAGAATTGCTTTTCTTAGTGTGTTAATAACTAGAGATTAATGTTGTCTATATAGTATTTTTTAGGTCACAAAATGGATTAGGGTTGGGCTCCAAGCCTGGTCCAAAACCGAGGTGCAGTGGGCCAGTCTGATTGGGCCCACTGTCGGGTCGGCGCCGCGGCTCCTTACGTAAATTTCCGTTTCCCATTTTTATTTAATATATATATTTAGCACATCAAATCCAAAATCTAATTTTGATTTAATTAAATAATTTCCATCCAATAGAAATTATCCCATAGTTATTATCAATTTAAATATCTCGATCCAAATCGAATATTTAATATTCTGTTAATACACCCTTAGACCAAAAAGACAATCGACATAGTGTGACCATATAGGTCTTCACATATCGACACTAATCCAATTAAGGTCCATACGAAACTCCTAGACTGCACCATATGACGAACTCAATATGTGAAGTACGTTAAATGAATCCAAGAACATAGCCTTTATGTTATGTGAGATGATAAAATCCTTTCATTCGCGACACACTCGATCAAGCTTAGGATTTTCCATGTGTCTATCCAAATGGCTTGATCACTTTATCTCATCCATAATAGTCGACAACTAGACTATATTCTAAATATGTCTCTTGCATTGGCCAATGACTTGGTCGACCTAATATCACTGAGAAGTTGAGTGTTGTCTCGAATATCCAATCGAGGAATGAATCCTATTCTTGGCTCAACTACCACCTTAATTTACATTATAATGCACCCAACACAAGCCGTATCTTATCCTATAAGGAGTTTAAGCTTAGGATAGGGTCAAAGTACATTACTCTGTAAACAAGGTGCGTATTGACCTCAAGTGAAAGGACCTTCATCTCCCATACGCTGATAACACTTTAGACATGTATAATAAATAGTTTATCAGCAGGGTATACCAATACTTTCCAAAAGTATCCATGTGTCCACCACTAGTAACCATTACTAGTAGCAGGCAAGACATACTACATTCTGTAAGAATGTAACGCAGACCACATGTCGACTTATAACATATCATCGATATCCCATTTTCGATGATCATTAGTCGAGGCTATTTTAGAGTTACGCTATATCATCAATATCTCACTCTATTAATGACAACGTAAGCTCAAGGGATGCATGTTAATGAATAATTACAAATAATCAAATAATAATTCAATAATTGCAACTGCCATAAATATTAATCTTATTAATAATACGAATGTGTTCAAGTACATTTGTCCCTAATAATGATTGTATCTAGGACATACATACTTTCAGAATGATGGTAATCAACGAAGAGGAGAAGTGGGTAATCACTCAAGAGTTACCATTTGTCTCTAAAGAGAAGAACAAGAAACGTGTAAAGAATGGATTTTGGGCCTAATTCAACCTCAAAAGCTTGCTTGTAGGGTGATGATTGCCCAAGTTCATATAAGGAGTCCATGTTCCCATTCCATTTTCGATGTGGGACTCTTAACACTCCCCCGCACGACCAGACCTCGTTAACTGGAGCATGAACAATATAATTTGGGGCCCCAACATAGGTGAACAAAGAATTGGAATGAGTCTGGCTCTGATACCATGTAAAGAATGGATCTTGGTTCTAAATCAACCCCAAAAACTAGCTTGTAGGGTGAGAATTGCCCAAATTCATATAAGGAATCCATGTTTCCATTCAATTTTTGATGTGAAACTCTCAACAAAATGGAAAATATCAGTCAGTCAAAAGGCTATGTCACCTTTCATGATTCTTCATGTCACATCCCAAGTTTCTAATTTCTTTTTTCTCCCTTATTTTTGGGTTGGTCCCCTTGTGTGTGTGTTTGGTTGATTTCTTGTTTGGTATCCTCTTGTGTTTGATGGTTGCGGTTTGCAGATGGTAAATTAGTCATTGTTCTATTCGAATACGTGGTTAACCTTAAGAGTTTGTTTGTGTTAGCTGATTGAAGACTAGCAGATACGCATCCTGTACACAAAAGTATTTTAGGTATTGAAATTGATTTTATAAAAAAGTAATTACGTTTTTACATAAAAGTTTCAAACTGATAATAAACAATTAATATACCGTTTAATACAAAAAGTGCTGATAAGAATTTTTCTATTAAAATTACTGAAATATCCTTGAAGCTATTTACCAAAAAAACATATCTTAAAGTATTTTTACATAAAAATTACGAATAACAAAAATAAAATAAAAAGATAATTAAAAATTATGTTCTAGGAAGTGTGTTTCGGAATTACTAAAAGTATTAAAGATAAAGTCATAGAAAACTGGGGTTAATTACATTGTGGACCAATCCATTCCTTCAGGTGGGGGAGTATTTTGTTTAACCTTTATTTTGTAACCAAACAAACGAAAATAGTTCATTGATATATAGGGAAGACTAGTATGAATTATGAGCATCGAACCTGAAATATATAGGCAATAGGTGGTGGGAGTAGCCAAAACGATATAAACCTTTTTGGAAATCCTTTATTAGAGAATGCTATGATGTCCCTCGGGAGTTGTGTAAATATTTTCAAAAGAGTTTATCATAATTACTTCACCTATTATCTTAAGGTTTTATGTTTTATGCTCAAATTCTTTAACATATTATCAGAATTGAACTTTGATATTTTACCTATTCACGTAACACTCTTCTCTTTGCCTATAATAATGCTCTCCGGTTCTCCTCTCTCTCGGTTCAGTCCATAGAGCTACAAACTGAACTGTTGGCTTTTTTAGCTTATTGAAACAAATATGTTCATTGAATCTAAAGAAGAAATAAAAATATATATAAAAGTGGGTAATGTACATTAATATTACAAATAAATAAATTAAAATAAATAAATCATTGCATATGACTATATTGGAATTAATGGTTAAAAAATACCTCATATAAAAATGTTTATTTCTTCATTCATACGCTTCTAAAAGAGAGTGTATTCATATTCTTTGTTACATGGTCGATATCGTCTAGAGGAAATAACTAAATAAGACAACACAAAATTTAGATAATTCACCGGATAAAACGTGTCGAGTTTAGGTAATTTATAGATATTCTACCAACTTTTTTGAGCTCTATAATCTGTTTATTGGCTAAGCTTCTAAGAAGGCAAAAACATTTTTTTCAAAAATATATAGCACCCATTTTTTACTCGAGGTGTTTGTCCCATAACAAAATTGAGCAGCAATAGATTTGTTTTGCTTTTAGGGAGCAGGTACAAATTTTTGCTTCTTCCTAAGACCAGAAGCAGAAATAGAAGCAGAAAATTAATATGTTTAAGACAAAAATATCCTTACAAAAGATTTATGTTTCCAAATTATCTCTCGTTAATGTAACACATATCCCTCAAAGATAAATACAATCTCTTCTTTTTTCTTCCTTGTTTATAACGATTTAACTAAATTTATATTGATTAAAACCCTTAATATTTTTTTTATAATTAAAATTGTACTTACACAAAATAAAAACTCGATTGATGTATTTCATAAAATTATTTTAGTTATTTTTATATATATTGATTGGAAGATGAACCTTAATACTATATTCTCGTAATTTGATACTCAAAATATTATTAAGAAGATTTGTCAAATAGAATGTGTCTATCAAATACTTTAAAAGAACAATTTTCAAATGAATTCGTCAAACACAAACTAAATCTTAAAATTATTTTTCTAAAAAGATATTTTAATAAAATACTTTTCAAAATAAGTATTTTTAGAAGTTTGGCCAAACAAGCTCGCAGACCTGTTTATAGCGCTGAATCTTTGACAAAAGTGTATGCTTTAAACCTTTCCTTTTTAGGATGGTCGTTCCAATTAAGTGCACGACATAATGGAGATGAACCGGAGGTCTTGGCTATAAAGTTTTCTACTACACTCTATTACCTGTGTCATAGTAAAAGCTTGTATCATGTGTTTATATATAATTATATTAATTTATCATGATTAAGTAATTAATGAAATAAAAATATGAAATAACTAAGTATGATTAATGAAAGAAGTGTGTGTTTAAAAATACCTATCATGTGTCTATATTTAGGTGTGTAGATGCGAGAATTGTTTTATCCCAGTGTCATCTCCTTAGTATACGTTTAGCTTTATCATTAAAGGCCTTGAATAAGTGATAAGTATTAGGTTTTCTTCGTCTTCATCATAGCTTAGATAATTGGAAGAAATTAAGTTAATTACTTCTTCTTCATTTTTATATTCCTTAATTAATCTTCTTTCCTTCCATTTTCTCAAGCGTAGTCCTCTCTGAATCAATTCTTTTCCAATTTAGTGGGAGAAGATTGATTTAAAGATGTAAAATTTAATGTAGCTAGGGTGCATTATATAGTTTATCATAACTTAAGCTGATTAGTGGGGAGGGGGGACTTTTTTTATTTTTATATATATATATATATATATATATATAATACTTGTGTAAACTATTTTCTTGACAGTGTGTTTTTATCTTCTTGACTTTTGGTTTGCGTATATTAAAGGAATATGTTCTTTGATTTTATTCATCAATAATGTATAATATATATAGTAGTACAAGAATATCTAAACTAGGTAACTAATCAATCTAATTACAATAGAAAATATAATTCTACCTAAAATAGGGGACCTAATTACAATAGAAATACAATTCTACCTAAAATAAGAGATATACAATTAATGTAAGAATATTTGGTGAATATTCTATTACACCCCGCAGTCGAAGCGGGAGGCTCACGAACACTGACACTGGCTCGAAAATCATCAAACAATATACGCGGAAGTCCTTTGGTGAAGATGTCGACAACTTGATATCTAGAAGGAACATGAAGGACACGAACTTGACCACGAGCCACTTTTCCGAAAACAAAATGAATGTCCATCTCAATGTGTTTGGTGCGCTGATGTTGGACGGTATTGCCGGAAAGATATATCGCACTAATATTGTCGCAGTAGACCAGTGTTGCCTTTTGAATCGGGCAGTGAAGCTCAAGTAGAAGGGTACAGATCCAACAAGACTCAGAGACGTTGTTGGATACACTTCTGTACTCTGCTTCGGCACTGGATCAGGATAATGTAGGTTGCCTTTTGGAAGACCAAGACAATAGGTTATCTCCGAGGAAAATGCAGTAACCAGAAATGGAGCGTCGGGTGTCAGGACATCCATTCGAGTTAGCATTAGATAAAGCAGTGAGACTAGTGAGTGAGGACCTGTATAGATGTAAGCCGAAGTGAAGTGTGCCCTGGACGTATCGTAAAATACGTTTGAGGGCATGCATGTGTGCTTCCGTCGGATTGTGCATGTGCAAACAAATTTATTGCACGACATATGATATGTCTGGTCATATGAATGTGAGGTACTGCAGGGCCCCAACCAGGCTACAATAGTGAGTTGGGTCTAAATACAGAGGGCCGGAATCAGCGCTGAGCTTGGAATTGGTGTCCACTAGCGTGTGGGATGGCTTGCAAGATGTCATGCCTGCACGGTCAAGGATCTCTTCGACGTATTTCTTATAACATAGAAATAGGCCGCCAGAATGGCGAGTTACAGAGATGCCCAAGAAATAATTCAGGGCCCCCAGATCATTCATAGCAAACTCAAATGAAAGGAGAGACATAATGGACCGACGGAGGGCATCAGATGATGTGGTGAGGATGATGTCATCAATATATAATAAGAGGTAAGACATGTCTGGACCCTTATTGTAGATGAACATGGAATGATCGAATTTGCTGTGTAAAAAACCGATAGAGAAGACATAATCGGCGAACCGCTGGTACCATGCTCGAGGACCCTATTTCAGTCCATAAAGTGATTCCCGCAATAGACACACATAATCCAGATGAATAGGATCCCCGAAACACGTAGGCTAATGCATATATACCATTTCATGAAGATCCCCATGTAAGAAAGCATTCTTGACCTCAAGCTGATGAATTGGCCAAGACTTGGATAAGGCAATGCTGAGGACGGTCCGGATAGTTACGGGCTTTACGACCAGGCTGAACATTTCATCACAATCCACACCCACTTGTTGAGACCTACCATCACCTACAAGACGGGCCTTGTACCTCTCAAATGAACCATCAGATTTCTTTTTGTCTAAAAATCCACATAAAATGAATAATGTTAGCATCATGTAGATGGTGTACTAGGTCCCACGTCTTATTATCAATAAGAGCATTATATTCGTCAATCATTACGACTTTCCAATTTGGGTCAGACAAGTCATTCTTCAGATTACGAGGGACAGAAGAAGGGACAACTAAAACAGATAAGGTAAACAACCCTTTAGGTTTGGAAATTCCGTGCATGGAACGAGTTTCCATTGTCCGAGAGCGTGCTTCGGGAGGTGGGATGGTAGGAGGAGGGAGGAGGGGAGGTGCCACAGAAGTGTCGGGAAGAGGAAGAAGGGTAGGGGTGGTGGGATCTGCTGGCCGAGTCTCAGTTTGCCGAGAGGTGGCTGCGGTATCACCTTGAGACGGGCTGTTTCGAGCCACCGTCGGCGGAACCGGGTGGAAAGTGTGTCTCGGACTGACTGTGGTGTGTTCGGGTGCCGGGGACTGGAAAGTCAGATTATGTAAATTATGAGTTAGAAGGGGGTTCGGGCCATCATTTAGGAAGTCGTAGGAATGCTGAGGTGGCGAGTTTAGTGAGGAAAAAGGGAATTGAGACTCATCAAATAGGATATGATGTAAAATAATTATTTTACGGCTTGATAAGTCATAACAAGAGTAACCACGATGATTGGTGGGGTAACCCAGAAACACACACGGAGAAGACCTGGGTTGGAGTTTCTAAGTGGTCGGATGGAGAGGATAGCAGAGACATCCAAAAATACGCAAGAGTTGGTAGGAGGGGTTCATACAAAACAAAACTTGAGTGGGCGACTGTAGAACTAGAGACTTATTCGAGATTATGTTGAAGAGATATGTGGCTATGTAGTGTACGTAATGACAAAATTGATGGGGAATTGAGGCGTGGGTAAGTAGGACACGAATTAGGTTGTTTATGGTTCGGATTTTCCGTTCGGGTTTACCATTTTGGCAGGAGGTGTGAGGGTAGGAAAAACGAAAGGTAAGACCATTTTTGGAGCAAAACTGTTTGAATTGATTATTATCGAATTCCCTGCCATTGTCACATTGAAAACATTTAATGCTCTTTTAAAATTGTGTTATTACGGAAGCACTAAATGAGGAAAAAATAGGGTAGACCTGAGATTTGTTACCAATTGGAAAAGTCCATAGAAAATTGGAATAATCATCCAAAAAAACACATAAAATCGATGGCCAGCCGTACTTAAAATATGGGAAGTCCACAAATCACTATGTATTATATCGTAAGGCATTAAAGTACAATTTATGGATGCATAAAATGGTAATTTAACATGTTTCCTAAAAATACAGGATTTACATATAGGAGTCTTATAAATACGGTTGCATTGAATACAATTATTGTTCTTAAGGGAGCGTAAAATAGAATCTCCCGGATGTTCTAATCTAGAATGCCAATAAGAAAGACGAAAAAACAGCAAAGGTTGATGGAACTGAGACTGGTTTGTTGACGGTGTTTGAAATAGGATAGAGATCTCTGGTGCTGCCACATCTCATTATTCGTCTCCCTATCATAAAATCTACACAGAAAACCAAACGAATCAAAATCAAGGGAAATATTATTATCAGTTGTGAAATATCACACAGAGATTAGATTCTTAATGAGTTTAGGGGCATAAAGGATATTTTTAAAAATTAGTGGTGGATGTGGTGGGGATAAGGATGAATGGCCAAAATCACGAATAGGAATGCCTTGTCCACTACCAACAATAATATTCCGATTTAAATTACTCAAATTGGAATAAGATGAAAGAGTACTTTGTGATGCCGTCATGTGAGATGTAGTGCCTGTGTCCATATACCAATTTTCGTCTAGAGCGTTGAGTGACATTGTGTTCATAGCTACCTCAATGTTAGTTGGTGCATACGTTGAGGGTCGGAGGGGGGGCTCTGCTGTGTAGGCCTATTGTCGATGTGCGCCGAGTATGACAGGTTGGGCCTGTCGGGTTGGAGGTAGAGTCCATGAGGATGTTGGATATGGACAAGAAGGAGAGGCCCATGATGGTAGGGCCCACGGTGGGTAGACAACCTATAGTGGAGGCTGCTCCCACTGCCGTGGTCACTGTTGGGTGTTTTCTGCCGACAGGGACTATCCCTTCCCACCGCCATTGCTGTCGGAATTCTGTCCTCCACGGTCATTGCCGGACTGTTGCCCTCGACGGTTGTTGCAGGTCGATCCGGCCTGCTACGGGTCCTCGGGTTAGTGGTGTTGGCTGCCAGAATTGGAGGCCCTGCCATCGGCGGAGGGCCCGACGGTGGTGGTGAGGGCAGCGTCTGCAATGCTAGCCTGAGTGGTGTTGCGTTTGATTTTTTGAATTTCCTCAAGAATTTGCTTCGAACGGACCTCATAAAACGGTGGTAACGGCGTGCATTGCTGAAGAATGGTAGCAACGCTGTCATAAGATTCGTTCAAGAGTGCAATAAGTTGCATGACCAATCACTGATTAGTGACTGGTGCGCCAACGTTGGAGAGTTGGTCGACAAACATCTTGAGTTCTTGACAATATGCAGATACATTTGGGAAATCGTCCTGATGAACGTCGTTGAACTGATTTTCAAGGTATAACGCACGTTGAGTTTTGTTGTCATGAAAAATACTTTCCAAACGTTTCCACATTTGGCGGACAGTGGCATCGGTCTCAATGATTGTGTGCAACAGATCATTAGAGATCGTGCTGTATATCTACTGGAGGACAGCGACATCCAAACAAGACCAAAGTGCATCATCAGAAGTCAAAGTCGAGGGTGGGTCTGTGGACTTCGATTTAGGAGGGATGATGTGGTCAATAACTTCATAGACACAACAATGGATTTTGAAGAGTTCCACCCACGAGGAGTATTGACCTTTTTCCAGCTCAAGAGTCACATGGATGAAATTTTTAACGTTGTTGACTGCAAGTGCAGGATGGAATTTGGTTTTGTCAGCCATGGAAGATGAAATTTAGGAGGAGAAGGGAGAGGGAGTGTCCGAAAAAACTAGGGTTCCGTCGTTGGGGGGGGGGGGTGGCGGCCTAGAGGGGGTCGGCGGTGTGGTGAGTATTTTTGTGTAGGGTTAGGCTACTGATACCATAAAAGAATATGTTCCTTGATTTTATTAATCAATAATGTGCAATATATATAGTAGTACAAGAATATCTAAACTAGGTAACTAATCAACCTAATTACAATAGAAAATATAATTCTACATAAAATAGAAGACCTAATTACAATAGGAATACAATTCTACCTAAAATAGAAGACCTAATTACAATAGGAATACAATTCTACCTAAAATAAGAGATATACAATTAATGTAAGAATATTTGGTGAATATTCTATTATATATAATTAATTCCTAGGGAGATAATAAGATATTTGTTTAGTTCATAATTTTTCAGTCTCTGGATCTAAAGTTTACTATTTTTGAAGGATGGAAGTAAATTATATTTCAGAATTAGGGGAAATATGCCTCTCAAGAAACTCATGACGATTTACTTGCACAAAAAATTTAACAACATGAAACCATATTTATTCTTGATTGACTGGCTTAGAATCAACGGCAAGGAGACTCCAGATGAGTTTTGTTCACCTCCTCTCCCTGCTCTCTTTTTTCACCCTCTTCTGTCCACGAATTTATTTTTACCTACACCTATTTACACGATAATAATTTAGTATTATCAAGTGTAAATTGAGGCATAAAATATATTTTGATTAATCATAGTTAATAGCTAAAACTGTACGTAAGAAATACATGTCACGTATTAATTTCCCATGTATTTTCCCTCTTCCCAGACCTGAAAAAATATTCACCTAGCTCGTACATGTACACATATATATATTTCTTCTTTTTCAGTTTATTTGATAGACCTTTTTTTTTAGTCTAATCCAAAAATAATAATATAATTTTAAATTTGAGAACAATTAACTTTATGCTTCTAGTATTACTCTTAGTAAGAAGCTCTTATAACCGCACAAATATTATGGCATGTTAAAGACGTAAATTTTCAAATTTTTATAGCCACACAAATATTATGACTTGTTTAAAATCAACACGTATTAAAATATATATTTACTTTCTTAAATGTATGCCGAGTTAAACTATGTTACATAAGTTGAAATGGATTGAGTAATATTTTTGTCTAATTACGTTACTTTTTATCTTTTCCTTATTAACAGCTAGCAATGAAGGATGGGGATGAAATTGATTTTATATGCGCTCGACATATGAACGGTGGAGGTTTTTCTTAGCTTTTTAGCTGTGGTGTTAATGATGAATTAATTTGCGTTCAAACTATATATATGGATTTCTCCATACATATTAGATTAATCATAGTAGTTATTAATACTGGCAATTAAACTCAGTAATTTATATGGATCGATGTAGCAACTCGCTTGCAACCTTTGGATCATTGCTTCCATTTCATATTTTTTATAGACTTCTTGACTTCTGAAATTGATATCTAAGAAAACGCTAAATTTGGTTTCGGACAATTGCCTGAACATGCTCTTGAGTACTCACAAATGTGCATATCTATTATATTATTCTTAGTGTTAGTATCCTTAAAGTATATGTGCATTGATTTTTAGTTAGAGATGATATTGTATTTAGGGAAGAGCTGCAAATATACCCCTCCAGAGCAGATATATCCTCGTTAAAAACGTAGTACATATATACATACCCCTATCGTTACACAAATGATGCAAATATATTCTTTTTGCTGACAGATCTTTTTTTTAAAAATAATTTAACTAATTTTTAATTTAAAAAATGTCATTTGACTCTAAGAAAGAGTACTATTTTTTTTTAGTAGAAATATTTTTTTAAGCCATGTGGTATTTCTTTTTGGTATTTATGAGCTCTTATTTGAGTTGTGTCAGGGATTATTTGAAACCTCAGTCATCACGATCAGCTTCTTTGTCTACTAAACTTCCTTAATTTCTCATATTATTTAAGATGTGTTTTCTTATAAAAACAAGTGAATGTTTCAAATTTAAGAAAAACCAATCAACTAAATTAAAAAACGCTCTTAATTAAACCCTAGCCAGAAAACCTTCCAATCTCCGCCTTTAATGGACAATATGGCTGGCGAGCTGCCTCTTCGGGAGGATGCTCAGCCTCTGAAACCTATACCAATAGATACAAAGTTATCTTACGCTGGAACCTTAGTTCCAGATACGCCAGCCATGACAAACATGGCAACCATGAACATGCAGCCAATTTCGCTTAAGCTCATCACGTATTTGCAAGGAGAGTTGATGTTAATATGTGAAAAAGAAGAGATCGAGAAAATATTGTTACAAGGGAATCTTCAATATGCAATCGTTGAAAACTCTCTTATGGATGGCCTGACATCAAAGAATTAAAAAGATTTATTCCAAATTAATCAATTCGAGCTCAAAGAGGAATGTAACATTTGTTTGCTTCAAAATAGGTATGTCTTGATTCAATTAACACTTCTGGAAGACTACGTTAGCATGCTCTGAAAGCCTGGTTTCTATATTACGTACTAGAACTGGTCATATTCTGTGAGAACCCTCAAGTGGGATCCTTTATTTGATCCTGATTAAGAAACTATGACTGCATGGCATGAATTTCATTCCATTATCTTCCTCTAAATAACTTTGTTGAGGAATCCGTTTTTTCACTTGCAACTACTGTAGCGAAGCTTTTAAGAGTAGACATGGCCATAAAATATCAAACTAGACCTAGTTGTGCTAGGGTAGGTGAAGGTTGATTTACTAAGTGTATTCCATAAAACGATTAATGCTGGTTTAAGAAAAGGGACATATTAGGGGAAATTGAAGCGGATCAATTTTAACTATAAATTCTTGCCTAAATATTGTAAGAGATTTAAGCTGCTGGGTCATAATGAACAAGAATGTCATGTTTTTCATCTAGAACTATATAAGAGGTTGTGGAAGAGAAAAATCAGGATACTTCAACACAGGCTGATCAGGTGAAGATTTTATAGTGAAAAGGTGGTGGGTAAATAACATAAATTAGTGATTCATCAGGATTGGAATTCAAAGAAGGATAAAAGACCAAAAGGATAAAAGACCTGCAGGATGGAAAAATTATAAAGTTGGTGAAAAAGAGAAACCAGAAGGGGCTAAAAGCGGTGTTTCAAATCCAGTGACAACAAAGAATAAATTTGCAGCATTAGAAGATGAAGAGAATAAGAATAAATAGACTGATAATGCTCAGTATCATACCGGCAAGAGTAATACTAAATCAGTGCAGAACAGTTCCAAGCAAGGTGTGGAATCTAGTGAAGGAAAGACACAACAGAAGTAAAATAAGATGATCAAGGACTCAATGAGTAGGATTGATACAAACTCAACAGTAAAAGAGTCTAGAATAAGGTGTAAAATCCAGCAAATTAAGATCAATCAAAACATGAGAATGTTGTTAATAGCTGGGATGCCAATAGTCATATTATTAGTAAGGATCAAGGAACAAAACAGGATGCAGGTATGAAAGATGATGGAATTCAACAAATAGTATCTACAATGGCTTGGATTGAATCAATATTTGGTAAACAAGCTATAATAGAAACTCAACCAAAAGAACAAGACAAGGTCATTGACAAGACAATAGAAGATATAGTAGGACAACAGGGCAGTTGGCGAATATCAAGGAATTGAACACTAAAAGCACTAAGATCAGTTGTGGAAGAATCCCAGTGTTAAACATAATGGGAATGAGGAGGATTTGTTGAGTGAAACTGGAATGACCCGTCCTGTTGTTTTTGGATTAACACTCTTACTTGACCAAATTATCCTTCTCATAGACACTTTTCAGGGTTTATGACTCGCGAGGATAGGTGGCATGGTTCTCGAGGTGAGTATAGGTTTCAGAAGAAAAACCTAAGTTTAAAGTTTTTGAAATGAAAGGAGTTGACCCAAGTTGACTTATGAGTATACAGGTTCATTTTTGAGTTTCGTCGCTTCTGGTAGGTCTGGAACATCGTTCATAACTTAGTCAAGTATTTAGTTCACTTCTCGAGGCATTCGGTTGTGCTTTGAATCCTTATTTGCTTATTTGTGAAGTTTGGAAAATTTGGGGAAATTTGTAGAAAAATGTGTCGTAGCATTGTCGGGTGAGTGAGCAAGTTTGTAGCATTGTTTACACTTGGGTAGCATATTTGGTTTGTGTCTGGGAGGTCTCAGGTGAGTTTCATGTGTTGGATGGTGAATTGCAAACTTTGCTACTGCTGTTGTTTCTGGTGTAATCGCACCAGCGGATCCGACCGCACCTGTAGAGCCGTTAATGCGGAAGTTGGTCCGCAGATGCAAGCCCTGAAGGACTCGGGAAAGGCCGCATTTGCGGAACCTTGTGCGTAAATGCGAGCCGCTTTTGCAGAGTCATTTTCGCTTTTGTGGATCTTCGACATTTTTAGTGGGGCCACTTCTGCGGTCATATTTCTGCAAAAGTGAGGAAAGTTCTACAGGAGTGGGATCGCTAAATCAAAAATAATTAAAAGAACCCTAGTCCGAATTTGTTTCTCACTTCTCAGTTTTCTCAACTCTAAGCTTGGTTTGGGGAGAAATTTAAGATTTTTCATTCATTCCACTCTTGGGGTATGAATGTCATCTCATTTGTCTAACACATTGATGATTCCTTTGCTTAATCTAAGGTTTGTATCAGGATTTCGAGATAGAAGACATAGCGTTTTATTTTCTAAGTTAAGAGGGTTAAAATAAAGAAATTTTATGACAAATTTTAGTCTTTTATGGTTTATACTTAAGATTAGAGATTGTTAATGATTGGAAAACCTATTGATAAGCTTGAATTGCTAATTTAATTCATTATTTTTCAAATGAAATTAGGGATCTTCTAATTTGGGAATTTTGGCTTCAAAGTGAAATTGAAGACCAAATTGGGATTAGTTTACTCTCAAACTTAAGGATATGACTAATTAGACCGCGAATATGTTATTATGATATTAAAGTTCCGATTTTACTCTTGTGGGCTCGAGTCTCTTTGGGGATCGGGTATTCGGTTTCTTTGAAAGGTCTAACCTTTTAGTATGTATTTAGAATTATGTGTCGACGTAGAATATATGATAATAGACTACGAACGTTCAAAGACACTACATAAGGGTAAGGCCTTGGCATGGCACTAGTTCATGACACCTGTTTGGCTGAGAGATAGGCTACAATTTTCTCTACTAGACTTCGATAAATACATGTAGTATATATAACTATTAAGAGGTATTGAACGTGATGAGGGTCCCACCTTAGTAACTTTGATGAGCAGTTGGATGACTACCGGTGTACTGTGGTTGGGGGATCATACTTAGGTTGATCCCAACTACTGTTATGTGGGCTTGTCGCTATGATTGATCTTACTTGTGGTTGTTTATTGAAATTACTCATCACTCTATTCTTCTTGATATGCAATGACTGATTATGTGGAATGGTGTGTTATTGATAATATTGAGGCATATGTTATTCATCTCTTAAACATGATATCATCTCATACTTCATGATTACTTGCTTTATTTACTGTTGCATTCATACACTTATATTATTCTAATATTGGATTGGAGTTGGCTATGGAATGTTGTTGGTCCGATGAGACTTGGAAACAAAGGTAAATGATATTGTTATGTGATGATTTGGATACTAAGATGATATGAATTGATATGGCTCAACAAATGAGTCCATGATTGATGCTCTAGCAAGTCCGATGGATCATTTTGGTTGATTGTGAGTGGTATATGGACTCACGGAGTCCCTCATAGGTCATGACTACAAGGCGACGTACTGTGATATGTGTATACCAGGTTATTGAGAGGTACCATTGCATTCATGCATATCATTCATAATATTTATGAGAATTGTGTGTAATTGGAATTTCTATGTTAAGGCGATTATGTGTTAATAGTAACTTCTACGTTTTGAGATGACTTAAGTGTTAAAAATTGATTGCTATGTGAAGGTGACATAGATGCTTAACCTAGACTGTGTAGCTTAGGGATACTTGTGTGTGAACTCAATTTTTATATCTGTTACA
This sequence comes from Anisodus tanguticus, assembly GCA_034509755.1. Taxonomy (NCBI): domain Eukaryota; kingdom Viridiplantae; phylum Streptophyta; class Magnoliopsida; order Solanales; family Solanaceae; genus Anisodus; species Anisodus tanguticus. The sequence goes on from CM067558.1 coordinate 31,343,314, forward strand.
TATTATCCGTCGTTGTCGAGCTATGATGCTTACGGGAGTACGATGTGTACTCATACTATACTTGTTGCATTCTTTATTATGCAGATACAATGCCATCTACTAGTGCTAGACCTCATGGCTGACGTCCAAGGCTGTGGACTAGAGATTTAGGGGTGAGACTGCCTTTCCCCAGCAACCCTGGACTCTCCATTCTTTACTCATGTCTTTATTTTCCACCGTTGACATAGTGTTAGACATTTATATTCCGCTTATGTAGTAGCTCTTGTATGAACTAGACCAGATATTTGGGAAGTGTGATAATTATATATTCAGCATTTATGGCTATTTATATATATAACAATACAATTTAGTATTAGTTACTTATTTTTCCGCTTTAAGTTTATTATATGTTATTTGGGTTGGGAAGTGGTTCACCTATCGAGAGGATAGTGTAGGTACCACCATGACTCCCGAAAGGGGTCGTGATAAAGTTAGTATCAGAGCTCTTGGTTTACCGGTCTCACGAGTACAAGAGCAATGTCTAGTAGAGTCTTGCGAATCTATACGAAGACGTCTGTGCTAATCTTTGAGAAGCTATGAGACATTTAGGAAACTTCACTTCTTTCATTCCTTTTGTGCTAGTTTGATCAAATTGGTATCTGACCTTATTTCTATTATCTTACAGATGGTAAGGACTTGTGCTTATGCGGCTAGAGATGAGACACCGACGCTAGCCATTGTGGCATGCGGTTATGGTAGAGGTAGACTTCGTGGAGCAACACCGATGAGTGGTGGAGCACAAAGGGCTGTCTAGGCCCGTGCTAGATCTTTATCCCTCGAGCCAAAGATGGAGCATCAGGATGATCAGTATGAGGAGGAGCTGGGGCTAGCCCAGGCTCAGGCAGAGGTTATCGCCACACCCATACTACATAATGCTATGGTTCATATTTTGAGCCTTCTCGAGGGGTTGACCCAGACGGGTGTTCTCCCTACTACTTCAGATGGGTCACATACTAGAACATGATGTTAAACTCTAGACCACTTTCGTACACCAAAGGCGCATCCTGTAGCTGCTATGGCACCCCGTATTGATGAGATTCCAGGGTCGGAGTTTGGTCCTTGACCAGTTATTAGAGCAGTTTGGGAGTAGTTCTCTAACATGAAGTCTCTCTATTTCTATGGTACGCTTGAGGAGGATGCTTACGAGTTCATTGTGAGTTGCCATGAGAGACTTCACACTTTGGGTATTGTAGAGTCGCATGGAGTGGATTATGTTATTCTTCAGCTGATTGGTTATGCAAAATAGTGGTGGAGATCTTATATCGAGTGTCGTCCAACTGGTTCACCTCATTTTTCTTGGGCTAGGTTCTATTAGGTCTTCATAGAGAACTATGTTCCCCTCAGTTTGAGAGTGAGCAAGAAAGATGAGTTCTCCAGGTTGTAGCAGGGAGAGAGGTCTGTCTCTAATTTTGAGTCCCTATTTCATGCTTTGTCTCGCTATACAATGCCATAAATTCTTACCGAGACCGGGAAGGTTAGATGTTTTGTGAGGGGATTGATTGTCCCTCTTCAATTGACGAATTTACAATTGGTAGCTTCTGGGATCATTTCAGACTATAACGGATCACACCAAGATGGTAGAGTCAGTGAGAGATGGGCTCCAAAAGAGTGGGGCCGAGAAGAAAACTCGCAGGTTTGGTAACTTCAATGGATTTTCTTCTAGTGGATGTGTGTAGTACGGTAGACCCCATAACCCCAATACAGTCGTCTGATTCAGTCAGTGCTTCGGACATTAGTCGGTGGCCCTTTTGGGGAGAGTGGTTACAATGCAGGCCAGACCCTAGGAGTTCTTACTCTCGATTCTCAGATCGCGGAGGGCATGCAAGTTCATCTATGTCAGTTCAACATCATATGTTTGGAAAGACTTGTTATGAGTCAGTAGTCTTGGGAAATTCCAGATACACTGTTCCAGACAAAGATAGGGCGGAACTCAGCAGGGTTCACGAGCTCAGACGCCTAGGACTCAAATGCAATTGGCCAGAGAAGGTGGACAGTTTGGTAGAGGGGGTTCGCAGTCAAGCAGAGGTGGTTATTAGGATTGTAGATGTGGTTCTATGTCTGGTAGAGATAGGGCACATACATGATGCAGTGGTCATGGGGGTACTCAATCTGAGGGTGGATGTGCCCACTTCTATGCTTTTCCTGGTATACCAGAGGCCGAGGCTTTTAATGTAGTCATCACAGGTATCATCTCAGTTTTTCATCGGTCTACCTCCGTATTATTTGATTCGGGTTTTACATTCTTCTATGCGTCTACATATTTCTCTATGGGTTTGGATATGTTGTGTGGTATACTTGTTGTACCTATTCATGTTTCTACCATTGTTGGTGATTCTGTGATAGTGGATTGAGTCTAGCGGTCATGTGTGGTTACATTTATGGGATATGACACTTAGGTAGATTTGGTTATCTTGGATATGGTAGATTTTGATATCATCTTAGGTATGAATTGATTGTCACTGTACCATGCAATCTTGGACTATCACCCAAGAAAGTTACATTAGCTATGTCGGGTATCCTGAGGTTAGAATGGAAGGCTACTCCAAACCCTGCACCAAAGAGGATTATATCTTTTCTTTAAGCGATGAAGTAGGTTGATAAGGTATGTTTGGCATATTTGGCACACATCAGAGATACTAGTGTAGATAATCCTCCGCTTGAGTCTGTTCCGGTGGTGAGTGAGATTTCATTGGTTTCTTTGACGAATTTGCCTGGTATGCTCGACATTGATTTCTGTACTAATTTGGAGTCGGGTAATCGTCCTATTTTTATTCGACCATACCAGATGGCTCTAGCTGAATTGAGAGAATTGAAGGAGCAGTTGTAAGATTTATTGAGTAAGGGTTTTTTTGACCCAGTGTATCTCCTTAGGGTGCTCTTGTTCTATTTGTGAAGAAGAAGGACGGTTCCATGTAGATGTGTATCGATTATCGACAATTGAACAAGGTCACCATCCGAAATAAGTATTTGATACCTCACGTTAATGATTTATTCGATCAGCTTCAAGGTGCTTCAGTATTTTCCAAGATTGATTTGAGGTCTTGATACTATCATGTCACGACCCAAACTGGAGGGTCACAACTGGCACCCGGACCGCACCCGCCGGGCACCACTAGCCATACAGTCAACACTTATTCATAATTAAATACGGACTAAGCCGAAAAATGATTATGTAAAACCTTAACCAAAAAGCCCAACTTATATATATACCAAGGCCAACAAGGCCATACAAGACTACTACCACATGACACCGTCTACAAGCCTCTAAGAGAGTACATGACATCAAAAGGTCGGGACAGGGCCCCGCCATACCCATATATACATGCAAAAATATACCGTACCGAAATTAGACCGACACTCCGATACAAGGGGAGTGCTCCAAAATCCGCTGGGTCAGTAACCTACTAACGTGGATCATCTCCTTGCCTACGTGAACCTACGGGCATGAAGCGCAACATCTTCTGACAAAAGGGACGTCAGTACGACTGATGTACCGAGTATGTCAAGCATGATCAGTAGTATAACAGGGATATAACGATGGAAAAAGTGAAACGAAACCAGTAAACGAAACGGTGACCAACAGTAAATGCCTCTGAGAGCCCTAATACATATGCCTAAATGTTATGCACAATGCAAATGTGGTATACATATAAATATTGGCCACACAAGGGCATCTTCCTTCCCATAATAGCCTCTGTGGGCATCATTTCATTTCGACCTCTATGGGCATCATCATTATCATATTGGCCACACATGTGCATCTTTCTTATCGTGATAGTCTGTACCAGTTGCAGGTGGTGTTGCGTATATAACGCCATTCCCTTTTCCCCATCCCCTACATATATATATTTATACCATATAGTAGTATATATAACACATGTGGGTCCAGGGGTAATACATGAATATGATGCAAATGCAAGAATGACAATAAAACATTCTGAACTTATCGGATGACATAATATCCTTGTACCTTCGGCTAAATTTGGGAATATTAACATCTTTCCCACATACCTCAATAAGGATTTAGGAACATATTTAGACATGCTTTCAACATAGGAATCAATAACATGAACATTCTTAACTACTAAGAATAGAATAATTTATGGAACAATATTACGGTTACGTTTTGTTATATGGAAAATTTCAAAAGAAGAAATGTTTTGTCTTAACATATCTTGAATCCAACCTTAATAACTTGAAGTTGAACTTATCATGAGAGAACTTGAAAGAATTTCTTGGAAAAAATGGAAACTTCAATTGTTGTTGCTGCACTTGTATTCTTAAAAGGAAAAAGAAAGGGACCAACAGTTCTATTTGTTTCCATAGGTAAAAAAATGTAAAAGTGGTAAAAAGAAGGTATCTATCCCTAAATGTCAAAGTAGGCGGTGATTTATTTGTAGATGTATTTATGACTAAGTAATTGAAATACATATGATGGCAAAGTTGGTTCAAGCTCTTTCCTGTGGTTTAATGTTGGCTTAAGTGCACATAAAACCAGGCTTTGCTATCCTCACGAGCTGCCACCAACACAAATAATTAATTGCCATGCTAACTTATCTAATAACGTGTCCACTTAGTACACAATGATATTTTTGACTCACCAATTAATCATGCCTTTCCATTTTGCAAGCTTCACATGGAATAATAATCCCTACACCTATCCACCTTATTCGTTAATTACATCACTTAATCCCTTTATCCAATAATTAATTTTTTGATCTCAATTCACTTAAATCTTAATGACTTATAAGACCATTGTATACTCAATGTCATAATCATGCGATATAATACTAGTACATCGCCTCTTTATGCGCGCACCAAATTTATTTTTGATCCCCGTCGTCACACTTGTTACGTCCAAAATTCCCTGAGGCCCGGGTCTACTTGCCTACATTTAGGTGCTCAAACCATTTCCCAAAATTACGGGATATTACATCCTCCCCTTCTTAGAAACATTCATCCTCGAATGTTGGGGAGACATATCTAATCCCCGTCACGTACCCAGAGAACATAACTATATTTCCCACGGGGTCATATAATATAACATACATCATTACATAGACCTCACATGGTCCTTAAGCATTAATTATAATACTATGAAAAAGAACTCACCTTATGCTTCTCTTGGAACCTCGGCGTTGGTCTGAAATAGGTATGGATATTTGTGTTTCATCTCCTCTTCCGCCTCCCATGTCATTTCTTCTACATTCTTGTCGCCAAAGAACTTTCACGGAGGCTACTTCTTTAGTCCTCAGCTTGCGGACTTGTCGATCTAGGATAGCAATAGGAACCTCTTCATATGATAGATTCTCTGTAACCTTCACATCATTAAACCGTACAATTCGGGAAGGATCTCCAACACATGCTCTCAACATAGACACATGAAAAATCGGATGAACAAACTCTAACTCCGAAGGCAAGTCCAATTCATAAGCTACTTGACCGATTCATCGAATTATACGATATGGCCCAATATACCCTGGACTGAGCTTTCCTTTTTTCCCAAATCTCATTACACCTTTCATCGGTGAAATTTTCAAAAAGATCCAATCATCCACCTCAAACTCTAAGTCTCGTCGTCGCACATCTTAATACAACTTTTGACGACTCTGTGCGGTTAGCAACCGTTCTTGGATAAGCTTCACCTTTTATATGGCTTGGTGTACTAAGTCGGGTCCAAATAACTCTGATTCGCCTACCTCAAACCATCCGATAGGAGATCTACACCTCCGTCCATATAAAGCCTCGAATGGAGCCATTTTAATGCTAGCATGATACCTGTTATTGTACACGAACTCAATAAGGGGTAAATGATCATCCCAACCTCCCTTAAGTACAATACACAAGATCGTAGAATATCCTCGAGCGTCTGAATCGTACGCTCGGCCTGCCCGTCTATCTGAGGATGGAAAGCTGTGCTAAGATTAACTTGGGTGCCTAAACCTTTTTGAAATGACTTCCAGAAGTTAGCTGTAAACTGAGCACCTCGGTCGGATATAATAGAAATAGGCACACCATGAAGGCGAACAATCTCCTTAACGTACAATTTCGCATAGTCCTCGGCTGTGTAGGTAGTTTTGACTGGCAGAAAATGAGTTGATTAGGTCAATCTATCAACAATTACCCAAATAGAATCAAACTTATGGTAAGATCGAGGTAAACCCATAACAAAATCCATATTAATTATTTCCCATTTCCACATCGGAATCTCTATGTTCTGAGTCAAGCCACCGGGCTTTTGGTGCTCAATTTTTGCTTGCTGACAACTAGGACATTGAGCTACAAATTCCGCAACGCTTCTCTTCATGTCGTTCCACTAATAAATGCCCTTGACATCATGATACATTTTAGTAGATCTAGGGTGAATGAAATATCATGAACATTGGACCTCCATCATAATTATATCTTGTAATCCCGCTATATTTGGAACACATAAACGGCCCTGGTGCCTAAGAACCCCATTTTTGTCAATCTCAGAGGTTGTAGTCTTCTTATATTGAATGCCCTCTCTAACCTTTCTCAAACTGGGGTCTTCGAACTGACGTTCCTTAACTTCCGATATGAGGGACGATTTTGACATACTCTGAATCACAAAACCACCATCATCTGAATATCTTAACCGGACTCCTAAACTAGCTAACTAATGGAGCTCTCTTACTAACTCCTTCCTCTGAACCTGCACCAGCATCGAGCTGATCATCGATTTACAACTGAGCACGTCGGCTACAACATTAGCTTTACCGGGATGATATAAGATGTCCACATCATAATCCATCAATAATTCAAGCCACCTCCTCTGTCTCAAGTTCAACTCTTTTTGTTTAAATATGTATTGCAGACTTTTATGATCCGTGAAAATTTCTACATGAACACCATACAATTAGTGCCGCCAAATCTTCAGTGCATAGACCACTGAGGCCAACTCTAAATCGTGTGTCGGGTAGTTTTTCTCATGTTTCCTCAATTGCCTTGAAGCCTAGGCAATCACATTACCATGCTGCATTAACACACATCCTAAACCTACTCCCGAGGCATCACAATACACAATGTAGCCTTCTGGACCCTCTGGGAGAGTAAGGACTGGTGCCGATGTTATTCTATCCTTCAACTCTTGGAAACTCCGCTCACAAGAATCAGACCACTGGAATTTTATGGCCTTTTATGTCAACTTTTTTAATGGTGCTGATATGGTAGAAAACCCTTCTACAAACCTCATATAATAGCCGGCTAAGCCCAGAAAGCTGCGAACCTCTGTTGGAGTCATATGCCTCGGCCAATTCTTCACCGCTTCAATCTTCTGAGTGTCAACTCTTATACCCTCGTCTGACATTATATGACCAAGGAAAACCACTGAATTCAACCAAAATTCACTCTTGGAGAGATTTTCATACAACTTATGGTCCCGGAGCGTCTGTAGTACTATCCGCAAATGATCCACATGCTCTGCCTCTGAGTGAGAGTAAACTAGAATATCATCTATGAATACTATCACAAATACATCCAGAAATGGGTGAAACACGCTGTTCATTAGATCCATAAATGTTTCCGGTGCGTTTGTGAATCCAAATGACATTACTAAGAACTCGAAGTGCCCATACCTTGTCCTGAAAGCCATCTTCGGAATGTCCTTCTCCTTAACCCTTAGCTGATGGTACCCTGACCTTAGGTCGATCATTGAGAAACATTTTGCACCTTGTAACTGGTCAAACAAATCATCAATTTGGGGAAGAGGATACTTATTTTTGATAGTGGCTTTGTTCAGCTGCCGATATTCAATACACATTCGTAACGAACCATCCTTCTTTTGTACAAATAATACCGGCGCACCCCAAGGAGATATGCTAGGCCTAATAAAGCCTTTCTCAAGCAGATTCTTTAATTGCTCCTTTAATTCATTCAACTCAGCCGGAGCCATTCTGTAAAGAGGAATAGATATCGGTTGAGTGTATGGAAACACATCTATACCGAATTCAATTTCCCTTTCGGGAGGAAGGCCTGGAAGTTCTTCTGGAAATACATCAAGAAACTCATTAACAACCAGAATTGATTGAGAAGTAGTTGGTTCGGCATCAACATCTCTAGCCCGAACAAGATGGTATATACAACCTTTGGAGATCATCTTTCTTGCCTTAAGGTATGAAATAAACCTACCTTTTGGCGACGTCATATTACCCTTCCATTCAAGGACTGGCTCACCTGGAAATTGGAATCTAACAATATTTGTTCGGCAATCAACATTAGCGTAGAATGATGCCAGTCAATCCATGCCCATGATAACATCAAAATCAACCATTTCTAATTCTACCAAATTTGCTAAGGTCTGATGTCTACAAATTAATACTGCACAATTTTGATAGACCCATCTAGCAACTACCGATTCACCAACTGGTGTAGACACCACAAATCAATATCTTATCAACTCAGAATCCATACAAAATTTACAGGAAATAAAAGGGGTGATATATGATAGATTAGAGCCTGGATCTAACAACGCATACACATTATGTGAAAAGACTGATAATATACCTGTAATAACATCAGGTGAGGACTCCTGATCCTATCGTTCTATCAATGCATAAGTGCTGTTCTGGCCCCTACCTTTTCCTCGACCGGATAATGTTTGATAATTTTGCCCTGACGGGCGTACCGAATGTGATGAAGCTGCTACAGATTCGACCGGATGGGTTCTAACAGCTTCGCCTCCTGTTGGGCACTCTCACATGATATGACCAGGTTCACCACAAGAATAAGACATATTTGATCTTTGTCGGCACGACCATGTATGGGCCTTACCACACTACTCGCACTGAGCCAACGATGGCCTCATCTGAATAGAATCCCCTCTATAAATAAGACCCTGACGCTCGTGAACTCTGATTTGGTCCCGATTGAACATACTGATCAACCCTCGACCTCAAAAATAGTAATGATGCGCTAGTTGCTGGGTAAGATGGGTACCTATAAGGTTGTGTCTTGGACCCACTTCTGAAATCCCTCACGTCACCTACGGATCGAGCCCTCTTATGCTGGCCCTTATCACGCTCTCGATCTACCCGCTGTTGTCCCTTACAATCCTCCAGATTCTATGCATAAGCCTGAATGTGAGTAATATCTATATTCGGATTCAGAGAAGCTGTAGTACACTCATTGACCAAGTGCGGCCCCAAGCCAGTAACAAACCTATGTACCCGGTCACTCATCTCAGCTATAACCGTAGGAGCATATCTGGCCAGTGAATTAAATTACAAGCTATATTCTCAAACACTCATATTGCCTTGCTCAAGACGTAGAAATCTATCCTGCCTGGCCCGTCGAAGCTCGACTGGCAGAAAATGTTGTAGGAAGGCCTCTGAAAATTCTCTCCATCCTGCTAGTGGAGCACGAGGTCCCCTAGATTGCTCCCATGTCTCATACCAGGTCACTGCGATATCCTGCAGTAAATAAGAAGCAAACTTTACCGACTCAGTATCAGTAGCATCCATCACTCGCAGGGTATGCCGTATCTGATCCAGAAAATTCTGCGGGTCCGCATTAAGGTCTGATCCTGTGAATACCGGAGAGTCTAGGTTGATAAAATCCCAAGCTCTCACGCTAGCAGCTCTATCAGAAGGACTGTGAATCTGACGTTGGGCCTGGGCGGCCACCAATCGTGTCAATAAATGTACAACACTTCGTATATCAAGATCCACATTTGGAGTATCAAGTGGAGGAACTGGGGGGTACTGTAGCCTCACTAATCTCCTCTAAGGGTGGTGAAGTCGGGGAATTATATGAAGGAGTCGCACCGTGGGTCTCACTCTGGCCTTTGCTAGCGGGTGGAAATCAGCTAGTACCTTCGCCTGCAGCCGTATCCAATGTCCTCATACTCTTGAACTTCTTCCTTGTTGTAGGCATTGCTGGAATTATAAACACGAGATGAATTCAGAATGAAATACTTATAACTTAGTTCTATAGCACGACGTATGAGATAAAAGAATGGAAACCATCCATGAATGTTAGGTAGCCTCCTGCTTATAAGTGTGGTGCACAACAGACCCATAAACAAGACTCTACTAGACACAGCTTGTAGACTCCCTAGGACAGACATGCTCTGATATCAAGTTTGTCACGACCTAAACTGGAGGGTCGCAATGGGCACCCGAACCGCACCCGCCGGGCACCACTAGCCATACAGTCAACACTTATTCATAATTAAATACGGACTAAGACAAAAAAGATTATGTAAAACCTTAACCAAAAAGCCCAACTTATATATATACCAAGGCCGACAAGCCCATACAGGACAACTACACCCGGGACACCGTCTACAAGCCTCTAAGAGAGTACAAGACATCAAAAGGTCGAGATAGGGCCCCGCCATACCCATATATACATGCCAAAATATATCGTACCGAAATTAGACCGATACTCCAAAACAAGGGGAGTGCTCCAAAATCCGCTAGGCTAGCAATCTACTAACGTGGATCGTCTCATTGCCTACGTGAACCCCTGGGCATGAAATATAGCGTCTCCTGATAAAAGGGACGTCAGTATCACTAATGTACCGAGTATGTCAGGCATGATCAATAGTATAACAGGGATATACCAATAAATTGAAACAGAAACAGCCGACAGTAACAGCCGATTGAAATAGCTAACTAGCAGTAAATGCCTCTGAGGGCCCTAATACATATGCCTAAATGATATGCACAATGAAGATGTGATATACATATAAATATTAGCCACACAAGGGCATATTCCTTCCCATAATAACCTCTGTGGGCATCATTTCATTTCGACCTCTATGGGCATCATCATTATCATATTGGCCATTCATATGCATCTTTTTTATCGTGATAGTCTGTACCAGCTGCAGGTGGCATTGCATAAATAACACCATTCCCTTTTCCCCATCCCCTAGATATATATATTGATACCATATAGTAGTGTATATAACACATGTGGGTCTAGGGGTAATACATGAATATGGTGCAAATGCAAGAATGATAATAAAACATTCTGAACTTATCGGATGACATAATATTCTTGTACCTTCGGCTAACTTTGGAAATATTAACATCTTTCCCACATACCTCAATAAGGATTTAGGAACATATTTAGACATGCTTTTAACATAAGAATCAATAACATGAACATTCTTAACTATTAAGAGTAAAATAATTTATGAAACAATATTACAGTTATGTTTCATTATATGGAGCATGCCAAAAGAAGAAATGATTTATCTTAACATACCTCGAATCCAAGCTTAATAACTTGAAATTGAACTTATTTTGAGAGAACTTGAAAGAATTTCTTGGAAAAAATGGAAACTTCAATTATTGTTGCTGCACTTGTATTCTTAAAAGGAAAAGGAAAGGGACCAACGATTCTATTTGTTTCCATACGTAAAAAATGTAAAAGTGATAAAAATAAGGTATCTGTCCCTAAATGTCAAAGTAGGCGGTGATTTATTTATAGATGTATTTATGACTAAGTAATTGAAATACATATGATGGCAAGGTTGGTTCAAGCTCTTTCCTGTGGTTTAAAGTTGGCTTAAGTGCACATAAAAATATTATAACCCCAGGCCCTGCTATCCTCACGAGCTGCCACCAACACAAACAATTAATTGTCATGCTAACTTATCTAATAACGTGTCCACTTAGTACACAATGATATTTTTGACTCACCAATTAATCATGCCATTCCATTTTGCAAGCTCCACATGGAATAATAATCCCAACACCTATCCACGTTATTCCTTAATTACATTACTTAATCCCTTTATCCAATAATTAATTTCTTGATCTCAATTCACTTAAATCTTAATGAATTATAAGACCTTCATATACTCAATTTCATAATCATGCAATATAATACTAGTACATCGCTTCTTTATGCGCGCACCAAATTTATTTTCGATCCCCGTCGTCACACTTGTTACGTCCAAAATTATTTCAGAATTTTATCCTTTTATATACTAAGCTCTTTATTGGCATATGTAAATATAACATAAATTCCCCGAGGCCTAGGTCTACTTGCCTACGTTTAGGTGCTTAAACCATCGCCCAAAATTACGGAATGTTACATATCAGTTGAAGATTAGAGCGGAGGATATCCCGAAGACTGCCTTCAGGACTCGTTATAGCCACTATGAGTTCTTAGTGATGTCATTTGCACTTTCTAATGCTCCCGAAACCTTCATGGATTTGATTAATGGGATTTTCAATCCTTATTTGGATTATTTCGCCATCATCTTCATTGCTGACATCTTAGTATATTCTCAAAGTAAGGAAGACCATGAGAAGCATTTAATGGTGGTTCTTGGTTTGTTGAATGAAAAGAAGTTGTATGCTAAGTTTTTGAAATATGAGCTTCAGCTCAATTCTGTGGTGTTTCTGGGGCATATAGTGTCGAATGAGGGTATCATGGTCGAGCCTAGAAAGATTTAGGTGGTCAGAGATTGGGCTCCTACTACAGTGACCGAGATTAGGAGTTTCATATGTCTTACGAGTTACTATCATTGGTTCGTGAAGGATTTATTGTCTATTGCTTCTCATTTGACCCGATTGACTAAGAAATATGTACCTTTTCAGTGGTTAGATGAGTGTGTGGAGAGCTTTCAAAAGCTCAAGTCACTTTTGACCTCAGCCCCGATTTTACCCTTACATGTGGAGGGTAGAGTGAATATATGTTGAGGCAGTTGGAGGTGCGTGATAAGAATTACCCCACTCATGATTTAGAGTTGGCAGTAGTAGTATTTGACTTGAAGATTTGGAGGCACTACTTGCATTGGGTTCATTGTGAGGTATTCACCAATCACCACTGTCTTCAGCATGTATTCAGCCAGCATGATTTGAATACTTGACAACATAGATGGATGGAGTCTCTAAAAAATTATGACATGACTATTCTTTATCATCCAGGCAAGGCCAATGTGGTAGAGGATGCCTTGAGCCGAAAGACATCAAATGTGGGAAGCTTGGTGCGTTTAATTATTTATGAGTGTCCTTTGGTATTAGAGGTTCATTCCTTGGCCAACAACTTTGAGACTTGATATTTTAAAATCTGGTAGAATTTTGGCTTGTATTGAGGCGAGGTCTTCTCTTTTAGAGAAAATCAAGGCCCAATAGTTTGATGATGTGAAGTTGTGTAAGATCAGGGATAAGGTGTTGCGAGGGGAAGATGAGGAGGCTATGCTTGATAGTGAGGGAGTCTTGAGGATCAAGGGGATAGTTTGTGTACCTTATGTTGGAGGGTTGACAAAATTGATTATGGAAGAGTCTCACAGTTATAGGTATTCTATCCATCCGGGTGCAATGAAGATGTATCATAATTTGAAGCATCATTATTAGTAGGGCAGGATGAAGATGGACATTGTTGAGTTTGTGTCTCAGTGTCTGAATTTCCAACAAGTTAAGTATGAGCACCATAGACCGAGTGGTATGACTCAGAGAATGCCCATACCCGGGTAGAAATGGGAGATGATAGCTATAGACTTCATAGTTGGACTACCGAAGACTTTGGGCAAATTTGATGCCATTTGGGTTATTATGTATAGGTTGACCAAGTGTGCACACTTCATTCCGGTCCAGACGACCTATAATTCTAAGAAGTTAGCCAAGATTTATATTAGGGAGATTGTTCATTTACATGGGGTGCCCATTTCTATCATTTCAGATCGGGGCACTCAGTTTACTTCTTATTTTTGGAGGACTTTGCAAAAGGAGCTGGGTACTCGCTTGGATCTTAACACAATATTACACCCTCAGAGTGATGGTCTGTCTGAGAAGACTATTCAGGTTCTGGAGGATATGTTACGGGCTTGCGTGATTGATTTTGGTGGTCATTAGGACTAGTTCTTACCTTTGGCAGAGTTCAGTTACAACAACAGTTATCACTCCAATGTTGAGATGGCGCCATTTGAGGCACTGTATAGTAGGATATGTCATTTCCCAATCAGTTGGTTTGATACATTCAAGGTGAGGCCATGGGGTACATATCTGTTGAGAGACTCCTTGGAGAAAATGAAGATAAATTTAGGACCAGCTCTTAGCGGCTGAGAGTAGACAAAAAAATATGCGGATTGAAAGGTTCAAGATATGGTGTTCATGGTTGGTGATCGGGTTCTATTTAAGGTCTAGCCAATGAAAGGTATGATGAGATTTGGCAAGAAGGGAAATTTGAGTCTGAGGTATATCAGGCCATTTGAGATTCTTCGGAGAGTTGGTGAGGTGGCGTATGAGTTAGCTTTGCCATTAGGTCATTTAAGTATGCATATGGTATTTTATGTTTCCATGTTAAAGAAGTACCATGTTGATGGGTCCTACTCATTAAATGAGATTCATTGTTATTTGATCAGAATTTGAAATTTGAAGAAGAGTCTATGGTCCTTTTGGATAGGTAGGTTAGAAAGTTGAGGTCAAAGGAGATTGCTTCTGTGAAGGTCAATGGAAGGACCGTCTAATTGAGGAGGCTACTTGGGAGACCGAAACTAATATGCAGAGTAGATACTCTTAGCTATTTACTAATTTAGGTACATTTCTCCTTTCGTTTATCTCCGTTCGATGAGGAACTCGTCTAGTTATTTTTTGCTTAACACTCTTACTTGACTAAATTACCCTTCATGTATACTCTTTTTGGGGTTTATGACTCATAGGGATGGATGTCACAGTTCCCGAGGTGAGTTTAGATATGTTTCAAAAGAAAAACCTAAGTTTGAAGTTTTTGGAATAAAAAGAGTTAACCCAAGTTGACTTTTGAGTATATTGGTTCCTTTATGAGTTTCCTCACTTCTGGTAGGTCCAGAACATTGTTTATGACTTAGTCGAGTCTTTGGTTTGCTTCCCGAGGCATTTGGTTATTCTTTGAATCCTTATTTGATTGTTTGTGATGTTTGGAAAATTATGGGAAAATTAGTAGAAAAGTGCCTTAGCATTGTCAGATGAGTATTCCCAGTGCGCGAGCATGTATGTAACGTCATTTACACTTGGGTAACATATTTGATTTATATTTGGGAGGTCTCGGGTGAGTTTCAGGTGTTGGATGGTGAATTGCAACCTTTGCTACTGCTGTTGTTTCTGGTGTAATCACACAAGCGGATTTGGACTGCACATGCGAAGCTGCTTTTGCGGAAGTTGGTCTGCATATTCGAGCCCTGAAGGATTTGGGAAAGGTCGTATCAGCGGAACCTTATGCGCAAATACCAACTGCTTCTGCGGGGTCATTTTCACTTCTGCACATCTTTGACATTTTCAGTGGGGTCGCTTCTGCAGTCATATTTTCGTAGAAGTGAGACTGCTCATGCGAGGAAAGTTCCACAAGAGTGGGATCGCTGAATCAAAAACAATTAAAAGACCCCTAGTCCGTACTTGTTTCTCACTTCTCACTTTTCTCGACTCTAAGCTCGGTTTGAGGAGAAATTCAAGGTTTTTCATTTATTCCGCTCTTGGGGTACGGATTTTATCTTATTTCCAAAACCTATACATGATTCCTTTGCTTAATCTAGGGTTTGTATTATGATTTGAGGATAGAAGAGCTAGAGTTTTATATTCTAAGTTAAGAGGGTTAAAATAATGAAATTAGATGACAATTTTAGTCTTTTATGGTTGATACTTCAAATTAGAGATTGTTAATGATTGGGAAACCTATTGATAAGCTTGAATTGCTAATTTTATCCATGATTTTTCAAATGAAATTAAGGTTCTTCTAATTTGGGGATTTTGAGTTCAATGTGAAAGTGAAGACCTAATTGGGATTAGTTGACCCTCAAATTTAAGGATATGACTAATTATATCGCGACTATGGTATTTTGTTATTAAAATTTTGATTTTACCCTTGTGGGCCAGAGGTCGCTTTGGGGGTCGGGTGTTCGGTTTCTTTGAAAGGTCTTACCTTTTAATATGTATTTAGAATTATGTGTTGACGTAGAATCTATGATAATAGACTACGAACATTCAGAGACACTACGTAAGGGTAAGGCCTTGGCGTGAGACTAGTTCGTGGCACCTCACTACAAGAGAGTATAGAATTGGCAACAAAATTTTAGCAATAATAAATATATTATTGCTAAAAAACATGAATGGTAACAAGAAAAATAATTTCTTGTTGCGAAATTTTTCCGCATCAAAAGTTATTGCAACGGCATGCAACAACTTTTGTTGTTGTAAAAAGTACTTTTGGCAACAACATCCAACATATGTCAACAAAAATGTTGTTGGCAAATGTCTTTCTTCTTGTAGTGCTTGTTCGGCTAAGAGGTAGGCTACGATTTTCTCTATTATACTCAGATAGATACATGTAATACATATAACTATTGAGGGGTATTGAGCGTGATGGGGGTCACACTGTAGTGATTGTGATGAGCACTTGGGTGGGTACCGGTGTATTGTATTTGGGGATCATACTTAGGTTGATCCCGACTGACTTTATGTGGGCTTGTCACCATGATTTATTTTATTTGTGGTTGTTAATTGAAATTACTCATCACTTTATGCGTCCAGATATGCAAATACTAACTATGTGGAATTGTGTGTGTTGACACCTAATTTTTATCCTCTAATAACTCTATTTAATTATTCAGGATTCCTGAGTCACAAACAGAGTAAAATATACTTTTTACGAGATGAAAATGATTTTACAAAATTATTCCAGAAATATTCTGTCATGTTTTTGACAAAATATCATGCAGTATATTTATTGTATATCATATCTTATTTTCACATTATTTTTTATCATTAATTGCAACTTTAGAATTTTAAAAGATAATTGTGAAATTAATTATCTTAAAATATTTAATTTCAAAGTAATAAATATTTATTCCGTCAAAATTCAGAAAATTATTTAACTGAATAAGATATTTGAAATTACATCTCAATTTTGAATCACTTTGTTCTAATTTTGCATGTTTTAAATATTTAAATTTTCAACTAGTGTCAACATTAGGCTCAATTTGAAGCTATTAATTTAAGGTGATCACAATTGAAATGCATTTTGTTAATTTAAAACATGGTCACTTTTCAAAAAATGTGTCTATTGCCTTAATTTTCATTAATAAACTAATTGGGCCTCCTCTTTTCTCTTTAAATCAACAACGTAATACGCCAAAACCTTTACCCCCTTTGGCATTGTTACGTTTTGGGTCTTGAGAAAACCCTAGCCGCTTTGCCTCGTCCTCTTCGATTGCTAGAAATGGCTAGGTCAATCGTACGTTGCTTTTTCTCAGTTTTGCTCGGTCGTTTTGGGCAAGAGCATTTAATGCTCTTGCCCTTACTCCGCCACCCCACCGAGGTGAGGTCGTGCCTCTTATAACTTTATTTGCTAGGATTTTATTGTTCTTGTCTCATATATGTTTGAATTCCCGTGATTTGATTGGTCGAGAGCTTTTTGGAGGGAAATTTCCCCGCAAATCTGTTCTCCAACATCGTTTCGCTCTCAAAATTGTTAGGGTTCTGGGATTCTATAAATGGAGCCCTTCCGCTTAATTGTTACGACTCCAAAGTTTGAATCTCAGGCTTTTTACATTGTCTAAGAGGCATTTTCAAGCTTAAAACTCGATTGATTTATGTTTAATAAGGATCCAATTTTTTAACCAAGCATATGCCCGTTACTTCAAATGGAACCCACCACAGAGATTTCCATGGAACCAGGACCTCTATTTTGTGTGTGAATAGTATGAAGGAAGAAGATGGATGTTTGCTACATGGTTATGGGTGAAACGTGGAGAAGTTATGGCTGTTTGAGATGAGATGGTTTTGGAAGAAATGAGAAGCTATGGCGTTGGGATCGAAGGATCGTGATTGATAAAGAGACTATGGAGAGTGTAGGGGAGCTATCGTTCGGAAGGGTGTTTGAAAGTTTATTTTCATATATCTCCTCCCCCTCTGTGGAGTGTCTAAATTAAGGCTGGTCAGTAGGCCGGGTCGGCTCGGTCCCGACCCTACCCCGACCCGATCCCCCCTAAAAAATGGTGTCGGGACTCGAAACCGGGATCAGACCTGGGCTCATCCCGCCCAAACTTGGCCCTCCCTGACCCCGCATCGACCCCGCCCCAACCCCGCCCCGACCCCAAGCCCGTCTCGACCCCGACCCCACCCCGACCCCCCCTTTGCAATATGCATTATATCATTTTCCTAGCAAAGTATCTATCACTTCTGATATAGGCCGTAGTACTAACGACCATGATTATTTAACTGTAACATGTCATTGGATAGATCATAATTGGTCTATGCAAAAACGTATTTTAGCATATAGATATATTGATGATAGGCACACTGGAAATTTTATTACAGAAAATATTCATAAAGTTTGAGATTATTATTGTATAACTGGCAAAATAATGACTATTACGTTAGATAATGTTTCTTCTAGTAATTATGCAGTGAGACTTTTAAAAAATCTATTAACTCCATATTTTTCTAATCATTTTCATATAAAATGTGCGTGTCATATTTATAACTTAGTTTTAAAGGATTGTCTATCACTTTTGAAGACATTCTTAATAAAGTACAATTTGCTATAAACTTTATTTTTAGAAGTAATAGAATACAAAGAAAAAAAAGAATATAAAAAAACTTGTCACGATTGTGGATTACCTTTTAGAATAATTCCTCAAGAAGTAGCAACTAGTTGGAATTCTCTATATGAATAACTACTCGTTGCTTACGATTATAGAAGACCTATAACTTTATTTTTTAACGTCCATAATCGAAATCCAACTGATATGCTTACAGAAAATGATTGAGAAAAAAATTCAGAACTTATTGAATTTTTAGATAATTTTTTTCAAGCAACTAAAGAATTTTCTGGTATATTAATATCCTACTATTTCAACGATGTTATTTTATATAGCTCTAATATTTTTGTTATTTAATGAATATATGGAAAAACCATCTTATAAGGTACCTATTAAAATGTTTATCAAATTAAAAAATATTTTTTTCATATTCCCACTATTTATGATTATATAGCTGTACTTCCACCTCCAACTCCAAAAAATCCAAATGAACAACCACCTAAGGAACCAACTAAAGAAGAAGTTTTGTCTAGCATACACGATGAACGCAAAAAATTATATACGCATTACCAACAAGAAAGTGCTAGCAACCAACCGACTTCTATACCATCTTCTTCTTCTTCTTCTCCAAAAAATCCAAAATGAACAACCACCTAAGGAACCAACTAAAGAAGAAGTTTTGTCTAGCATACACGATGAACGCAAAAAAATATATACGCATTACCAACAAGAAAGTGCTAGCAACCAACCGACTTCTATACCATCTTCTTCTTCTATACCATCTTCTCCTTCTTCTTCTTCCCAAGCAACCCAGACGAAGCGGAGGGGTTGCCATCCGAGATCATAGTGAGGAATAACCCCATAGAACCAGAATTCGTGTTTCTACCGAGGAAGAGGAGGAAATTGAGGTATATCCCTTGTCTAGCTCAAGTACCTTCGCATCGGCTATTTTTTAATATTCATGTTTTCTATTTTCCCTTCAGGGATAACAACTCATAAGACACAGACGGTCGCAGATAACGTTCGATTCCCCTCTTCATATTGGATCATCCTCTTCAGTTTATGCTCCCATGCAGGATCCATTATCGGCTGTCCCCGAGGCCAACATTTCTACTGTAGAGGTAGCCGAAGATTTTTATGCTGATGCATCCGTAGAGGTATATCCTTTCTCTTATGCTTGGTCCTTCACCATTTCCAAACCCTTGTCTCTATTCTGAACCTGTCTTTTGTATAGGAGATGGGTAGAGATAATCCCCCGACTAATCCAACTGATGACTCAGAAGCACCAGCCGAGATTGTCTCTGAAGACGTGCTTCTACAATATTTTCGCTCAGTCGACATTGCACCTACACCATCTTCGCCTGTTGGCATTCATCGGGAGCGAGTTGAGGAGTCTCTTGCCAGGGGAATTCTGACCTACAAAGAAGATTTCCATGCTTTGAGGGATTCTCTATTCCTATTGTCAAAAGAAATAAAGGATTCCCCAGTTTTGGCAACCGCCTATAATGACATGGCTTTGGCTATAAGTGACTTATTTGCTTTACACAAAATGGACAAAGATAGCCTTGATGGGGCGGTCGCTGCTCTGCAACACTTGGGGTCTCTTTGGCAAGAGAAAAACCACATTCAAACTTCTTTCAATGATGTGAATGCAGAGAGGCAGCAGAATGTCAACCGAATGAATGTCTTGCAGGAACAGCTGTCAAAACTGCGAGCCAAATTGGAGAGGATCTAGTCGGAGATAAAGGCTATTACTCCGGCTATTGGCGCCTTGGAATCAACTTTTAAGGCCCAAGATTTCTCCCGCTCTTCTTTGTTTCGGCAGGGCATTCATTTGTATAACAAGATCCAGGAGCTCGGTAACCAACATGTAGTTTGGGAATTGGATTAGAAAGCGGGCAGTGAACAGCTGGCCCAACTAGAGAATAAGTGGATTGTGTGGAAAACCAGACTTGCTCAAGCAACGCCAATACTCCTTGCTAGTCTTTCTACAGTGGTATCCGATGGAACTTATTCTTTGGTTATGACTACTCATTTGCCAATTCCCATTGCTCAGTTGTTAGCCAACATCCTCATGGACTTGCAATCTGAAGACATCGCTTCTTCTGTTACTCAAGAGGTATTGTTAGAAGTCGAACAACAACCAGAAGACACTCTAACGGTCACCACCCAAGCTTTTACCAAGGCCCCATCAATTGTAGTGGCTGAGCCTTTGTTGGATGTGGGAATGGGAGTCCCATGAGAAGTAGGAGCGGATGAGGTAGTAGCCATTGGTGCGGATGAAGATGGAAAAGAAACTGTGGCTACCACAGACGACCAAGCAGCCGTAGATTTGGCTAATCCTGAGATTTCTGTAACTGATAATGGAGCGCAACCTCCAACTAGCGAAACGCCTACCAACTTGGCTTCCTAGTTTTATTGACCCCAAATTGAAGGTTCTGTTTTCTGTGACTAGGTAGCCAGTTTGTGGTTGTTGTTTACTCTTGCATTCCCCAAATCGAAGGGAAATACTTTTCGCTTTTTTTTATGTGACTGTGACTAGGCTGCCGACCTGTAGCTATCATACATTCGTGTATTCCACAAATCGAAGCGAATTAGTTTCTTTTGTGCAGATGGGCAGCTGGTCTGTCACTGTTGTTACTCATGCATACCCAAAATTGAAGGGTAATACTTTTTTAAGTACTTGCCATTTACGTTTCTGTCAAGCTCTTCATCATGCATGTTTATTAGTCTATACGCATTGCCAGCAATCCGTTGGCTTACTACGAAGGGTCCATTCCAATTTAGCGACCACTAACTGAATTTACGATCTTTCATTCCAAGTGGCAATACGGTTTTCCAAACCAAGTCTCCTTCGGCGAACCTCTTAAGCTTAACATGTTTGTTGTATGCTTTAGCCATTTTCCATTATCCGGCTTCGATTCTTTCTAGGGCCATCAGTCGATCTTCATCTAGCTGGTCTAACTCCATTAACATGGCCTGCTGATATTCTTCTAAGCTTAAAGAACTCTACTTGGCCACCCATAATGACTTAACATTAATCTCCAAGGGCAATACTCATCTTGGCCGTAGGTGAGCCGATAAGGTGTCGTCTTAGTAGCTGTAGACTTAGAGTTTTTGATTGCCCAAATAGCTTCGTCCAAAGTGAGATGCCATACTGCCGGTTTATCCTCCACGTCTTACCGATTATGTCCACAATAAGCTTGTTATCTGCCTCGGCTTGTTATTCGCCTGTGCATAATAAAGCGAGGATGTGATCATCTTGATCCCATGTATAGACCTCCTGAGTCCCTAACGGGTCACATATTCCATATTACAGAGCTTGTGTATTCAGGTGATGAAAGTTCTTGCATTGTATTGTATTTGCTTATCGTATCAATCATTGAATTTCTTGTTGATTAACTTACTTAAATCATTAATGAAAATATTCATATTAAGTGTATTTGAATACTTGTTGGATCATAAATATTGTCATCTTGTTGAACTAATCGCGGTTGAGTGTGGAAATAAGCAATTGAAGACCAACATTTGTCACTATTTTAATTTAGGATTGATCGACGATGCTGCTGAGTACACGCTGATTTACCATACTTACTATACACTTTCTACACCCTTTTTCATACAAATTCATTTCCCAACAGAAGAAGAGCTCGAGACTTACCACCCATTGAGGAGATTGCTTAAAGGATTCGAGGTGAGTTTTTGGCTGATCCGCGACACCAGATTCTTCTTCCTTATCTTATTTATGTGTTTCTTTACTTCAATACAATATATTAGGATGTTATTCCAGACTTGTATTCTTATTTTAGATGTTCTTGTACTTGTAACACGTCTCTTTCATTGTCTTAGATTCTTGCGGGATTTCGTCCTTAGAGTCATTATTTAAATTGGAATTTGAATTGAAGTCGTATTTGAGTCATCTTCAAAATTTAGACTCTATGGGTAAATTGATTTTATCATAAAATTAGAGTTTTACCTTTCGGGACTCGAGATTACCTTTTTGGGTGACACTTGGGTTTAGAATTATAGTATAGCAATATGGATGTCTATGGACTCGTATGGTTACGTAGATTTCATATTTAAGTAGAATGGAACTATTTAGAATCCCTATGAAAGGACAAGGCTTTATTGTGATCATTGAACTTCAAAATCAAGCAAGTTGAGACCTTACTTGACTCTATTTAAAGTGTGTGATTGGTAAATTAACTAATAAAGATGAAGTAATGGGGAATATGTGTGTCCCATACTTGTGAGGGGATGAGCACTTGTACGTGTACGTGTATTGGTGCCATGATTTTGGAATTTGTATTCTATTCGAGTCATTTATGTATTGGTCAGAATGCCAAAACATGTGGGCATTAGCTGGTAGTTGATGATGACTAATTAATTGTTATTTCAGATATAATTTCCTTACTTATTTACATATGTGATATGTCAATATCTTACTTGTTGATTACGTGTTCTCATCACTCCTAAATACTCGTCTATAATAAAAGAAAATTAAGAGGAACTTTTACTTTATAGTATTGTTCCTTACCTTGCGTCCATGTCATATTAAGGCTGTCATATTGTATCTCATGCATATACACTTGAGGATATATATGTGATGTCTGATGGAAAATGATTTCGGATGGAGTGGTATGAATGATGCCGAATATGGGCTAATTGTTGAGATCAAAAGATGAATCAACTAAGTGTTGAGATTAAGAGCCTAACTGTTTGAGAACTCGATGGAAAATGATTTTGGGTAGTTTATGGACCTCGCAAGTCCCTCATGGATCACCTATTCTATATTACAGATCGTGTGTATAATAGTGATCGATTGTCTTTGCATTGCATTGCATTTGCATATCATATCATATCCTTTTCTTGATTTTTTGATGTTGGATTTACTTGAATGTTTGATTGAGTGTAGTTATCTCATTCGACTGATTTCTTGAATACTTGTTGAATTGAGCGATTTTCCTATCTTTACTCGTTGGATTGCAAATGCATCTTATGAACTAGTAGAGGATTAGTGTGGGAGTAACCATTTGGAAGACAAACCCTCGTCATCATTTTGGTTTAGGTTCGGTCGACGATGTTGTTGAGTACATGTTGATTTTTCATACTGACTCTACACTTGCTACATCTTTTTGTGTGCAGGTTCTGACCCAAGTACTAGTAGTTGCCGAGTTGTCATCTATCGTTTACGAGTTGACAGTGGAGTTGTCATCCATCTCTATTTTACTTTATGTCTTTACTTTTCGAACAATCTTGTAGACTTTCAGACTTGGATTGTATTAGTAGCTCCTGTACTTATGACTCTAGGTTTTGAGAGATATATGACTTAATTTCCACATATTGAGTATTGAGACGCTTTTATTATTATACCTTATTCTTAATTAAATCCGCTTAATAATTAGCTAAAGGACTTATAATTAAATTGGGTTCGCCTACGAATTTGGGTAGGTGCCCTCACTTCTATGTTGATATTTTGGATCGTGACATCACAATTATAATTTAGTAGCGAATCTAGACAAATAAGCTAGAAAATTAACTATGTTTTATAAAGTAAACCGAAATATTCACTCTTCATATCCATAAGCATCCTTTCTCCCTAAATAACCAATGTTGAGTTACTCTGGATCTTGTAATCTAAAAATTTGAGCAATTCATAGTGAATTATATATGCATTTTCTTTTCTTAGAAAATCATTAAAATTAATAAGATGTTAATTTATTTTTACCAAACTAATTGTTACAACCGTGATGGCAATTTATATGCAAGTGTGCAATAAAAACTTATATACTTGTATAACAACAACCTCCCGTACTGCTTAAGTAAATGTGTGGCACTGTACGAGGATATCATCATTTTTTTTCTATTTACTCTCTGTTCACATGACAATTTAGCCTTCGTTCTGCCAACAAAGAACTCGTCCTTTATCTTATAAGAGCTTGCTTTGTTTGCTAGCTCCGACGTATCTTCTTATGATGTAAAAGAGGTCCATTCACTTCTAGACACCATAATCATTCTAAACTCATCGACTTATGATTGGAGCGTCTCTCACTTGTATTTTGATGTAATCAAAATATTATAATTTTTGAATTCTTAAATTTAAAATTTTAATAATATTTCCCGGATCCATGAAGTAGATTAATTTACATTGTGGTTAAAAAGTTAATTGCATCAAATAAAGAAGCATAAACACCAAATTTATTAAATAGTAACAAATTTATTACAATTGTGGATAGTTTTTCAATTAACTTAAGGATATGACTACCTAGTATGTAATAATGATTTTTGGTATTAAAGTTCAAGTCTTGGTGAAGTAGGCCCGGGGTTAATATTGTGCTCTTGATTTGTTAAAGGTTATGTCCTTATTTTGTGTAAGTCTTATATATTAACGAATAATATATGCATGAATAGACTTCGATTATCACAATAAACTTATATATTAAGGAAGGGCAAGACTATCGCTGGGGCTTGACCGTTGGCGCACTTGTTCGGCACTGAGGTAGGCTAATAGAAGTACATAGTAGTTATAAATGTTGAGGGGTATTGGACGTGTTTGGGGGTTCCACTCAGACGGTTGTGATGAACGGTTGAGTAAGTACGGGTGTTGAACTGTGTTGATAGGTGATTTGGGGAATCAACCTTAAGTTGATTCCGACTGCTGTTATGTGGGCTTGTCACCATTATTTGGGCTTGTCACCATATTTGATATTGTCATGTTTATTCATCACACATGCTTTGATACGATATCCTGATTGTACTTGGATTATTATGAATGGACTGTTGATATGATTTCTGAATTGTACTTGGGTTACTTGTTGAATACTAAAAGCATGTGTTATTCATCCCCTATACTTGGTTGCATCTCATTCATTCTGATTTGTCGTCTTATATTTTCATTTGCATTCATACACTCATGCACTCATGGTTCTGATCATATTAATATGAGAGTTGTATGAAAATGTTATGGGTCCAAGAGACCTGGAAGGTGAGGCACTTATGAGATTTTGATAATATTGATATGATGATATTACGGATGGCTCGGGTTGTTTTCCGCAACGGATATGATATACAGGGATCGGACTTTCCTGCCTGCAATATGATATTATTATAGCCAAAAGCTGGGCTCCATGATCCGATGAGTTATTCCGGAGCGGAAAGGTATATGGACTTCGCGGATCCCTCATGAGTCACTTTCATATGGCATACCCCTTTGAAGTGTGTATACTGGTTGATGGAAATGTACCTTGCATATGCATTGCATCCTCATTCATACATCCCATCCATACATCCCATCCATACATTAATTACTTGTGGTATGATAATGTGACTTGGATTGGTGATTGGAACTTGGGTGAAACCCTAATTTACTTTGATTGAATTAATTGTACTAGACCGGAATGGTCTCTATGATTGAGCTTGTCTCTGTGGATACCTGTATAATTGGATCGATGAACATTTGGATAAACATTGAATTTGTTGCCAGGTATGACCTGATTTCTTATGCATGGGTTTTGTGGTTATAATTTGTAAGTCTAAGTCTTTGATGTCTACCGCTACCGTGGTCGGGAAGTGTCAATATGTCAGCGCTATTGTCTAGATCTAGGGAAAATATATGCATTATGTGTTGTCTGATAATTGACTGTGTGATTGGGTATCAAGTCTAACCTGTGATACGTGCTGCTATTGAAAAAGTAGACATGAGTGATCTATGTGTGTCACACTATTCTAGAATAGAATCTTAACTAAGTCTAAGGCTAATTATAAAGGCGTTAAAGTCTTTATGGCAAATTTAGTTATAATACTCTGGGTAAGTATTGTTAAAAGGCTCTCATGATCTAAGTGTTTATTTTCTAATTGATGTGTTAAGCCAAATATGTGGGGTTAAGCTTGAATATGACTTGGACAAGAGAGAGTACTAGTCGGTGGGTATTATGATAGTAAGGTCCCTGTTTATGTGAATGGATTGATTGTAATTGGAACCTTATGTAAATAATGTGACTTGTTGAATCAGGGTATTGATGTGTACAACGTGACTTATGGGCTACTGAACTGTCTAGTATATGTTTATCTAGTGTCAACTTGATATTTATCTCTGTTACGTACCATCCGTTGTTATCGGCCTATGATATCTACGGGGGTACATTGTGTACTCATTCTACACTTGCTGCATCTTTTATGATCCAGATACAAGTCCATCTACTAGTTCGCGAGCTCGAGTGTGAGTTTGGACATGTGAATTTCGGTATTCCAGGGTGCTCTTGTATCACAAACCAGATTTTGACGGTATGTTGATATTTGTTTATATTTTCGCATTTCTTTCGTATTGTTCTGTGTGGTTCGTCTAAAGGTGGGAGTGTGTAGGTGCCACCACGATTCCTGGAAAGGGGTCGTGACACCTTTCGGCTCAAATTCTTGACCTTCCTTAACAACATACTATAAGAGCAATATTTACGCATTCTTACTTTAATTGATTAAATATGTAGACCAAAATAAAGTACTTGCACCACTAAATCTCCATACTCTTTAAGGAAAACAATAAAGAGAAGAAAAAAATTCTTTGTTATGCTTATTAGCCTAGTTATTAAATATGGGATAAATACTGCTATAAAGGAAAAAAGTAAACAATCCTAGGGAAAAAAATAATTACACATTCTCTGAATTTAGCAAGTTTACTACAGGTCATATCCACACATAAATGAAATCTTCCACTAGATTATACTATTAAAAGCACATTTATATATTGTGTGTATATGTGTGAGAGACATTAGAGCAAAGTGTCTTAGAAAGAAAAAATAATATTGGTCAGTGAAGGGGAGGAGTCAGTAATCACTCAAGAAGATAATTTGTCGGTCATCAGTGAAGAGGAGAATTCTGTCAATCAAGAGTCGCCTTTCATAATCGTTCGTGTGATGACACATGTCTCTAATTTTATCTCCCCTTTTCACTTCCTAGGATGCATGTCTATTCTTATTTTTGTTAATTTTTTTAACCTTGTGTGTGTATGTGCGTCTCTATTTTATTTTCTTTTTTTTGTTGATACTCTTATGTTTTAACGGTTTAGTTTAAAAAGATTTTTTATGGACAGGTTTCTAACTTTTGATTTTGAAGGTTTGTCCATGAGAAAAGGGGGATTAAAAATGACCTAACTATGTTGTATATTAATTACGGTAAAAATGCTGTCAAAATTGACCCACCTTTTAATTCTTACAAAAAATAACTCTGCCTCCTCTCTCTCGCTCTCTCTTGCTCTCTCTCTGGCGCGCCGCTTTCCCACCACTACACATCCGCCGCTGCCGTGGTGGAGCGTAGGTGGCGGAGATGAAACTACCAGCGGTGGAAAAGTCGCTGGAGGTGTTTGAGTTAGCGGTGGAGAAACCGGTAGGTGCAGGGGTAGTGGGTGTATAATAGTGTTTAATATTGTCTAATTGTGTGTTAATGTGTATAAGTGCGTATTTTCATATATAATATAGTATAATTATAATTTTTAGTGTATATACCTACATATTATACACTTTCATACACTTATATACATAATGTACTTATATTTGTATATAAGTGTATAACATTGTAGAAAAAGTATTTTTGGGCTATATTTTTATAATATAAGTTATGGGTTATATTTCTTCAATGTAAGTCAGCAAATTATACTTTCATAAAATTACCCCATTAAAAATTCAAGATCACTTATTTTCAACGTCAGTGGATATAATTTTCTGAGGTTGCCCGAATTAAATTGAAAATTGACTAGATTCATTAATTCCATATATAGAAGGGTTCCTCTTACATCTTTCATTTATTTTTTTGTTAGGTAAAATTTGATCAGGAGCACACCCTCTAGATGACCTTTCTTTAGTCGTTTAATTAGGGCACATGTGAATGGATACAGTAATTCATGTATATATCATCTGGATTTTAGATTAGCGGATTAATTTGTGTTTATAACATATATATGGATATTAAAAGTGTAGGAGATTTATCTGATGAAGCAATCAAATAAAATGGATGACCAATATCAAATTCAATTATGTGTTGTCTGATAATTGACTGTGTGATTGGGTATCAAGTCTAACCTGTGATACGTGCTGCTATTGAAAAAGTAGACATGAGTGATCTATGTGTGTCACACTATTCTAGAATAGAATCTTAACTAAGTCTAAGGCTAATTATAAAGGCGTTAAAGTCTTCATGGCTAATTTAGTTATAATACTATGGGTAAGTATTGTTAAAAGTCTATCATGATCTAAGTATTTATTTGCTAATTGATGTGTTAAGTCAAATATGTGGAGTTAAGCTTGAATAGGACTTGGACAAGAGAGAGTACTAGTCGGTGGGTATTATGAGAGTAAGGTCCCTGTATATGTGAATGGATTGATTGTACTTGATTGTGATTGATACCTTATTTGAACAATGTGACTTGTTGAATCAGGGTATTGATGTGTACAACGTGACTTATGGGCTACTGAACTGTCTAGTATATGTTTATCTAGTGTCAACTTGATATTTATCTCTATTACGTATCTTCCGTTGTTATCGGCCTATGATGTCTATGGGGGTACATTGTGTACTCATGCTACACTTGATGTATCTTTTCTGATGCAGATACAAGTCCCTCTACTAGTTCGCGAGCTCGAGTGTGAGTTCGGACATGTGAATTTCGGTATTCCGCGGTGCTCTTGTATGACAGACTAGATTTTGGGGGTATCTTGATATTTGTTTATATTTTTGTATTTCTTTCATATTGTTTTGTGTGGTACGCCTACCGGTGGGAGTGTGTAGGTGCCACCACGATTCCTGGAAAGGGGGCATGACACCTTTCGGCTCAAATTCTTGACCTTTCTCAACGACTTACTATAAGAGCAATATTTGCACATTCCTATTTTAATTGATTAAATATGTAGACCAAAATAAAGTACTTGCACCACTAAATCTCCATACTCTTTAAGAAAAACAATAAACAGAAGAAAAAGATTCTTTGTTATGCTTATTTGCCTAGTTATTAAATATGGGATAAATACGGCTATAAAGGAAAAAAGTAAACAATCCTTTATTTAAGGGAAAAAAATAATTAAACATTCTCTGAATTTAGCCAGTTTACTGCAGGTCATATCCCCACAGAAATAAAATCTTCCACTAGATTATACTATTAAAAGCACATTTATATATTGTGTGTATATGTGTGAGAGACATTAGAGCAAAGTGTCTTAGAAAGAAAAAAATAATGTCGGCCAGTGAAGGGGAGAATTCTGTCAATCAGGAGTCACCTTTCATAATCGTTCGTGTGATGGCACATGTCTCTAATTTTCTCTCCCCTTTTCACTTCCTAGGATGCAGGTCTATTCTACTTTTTGTTAGGTCTTAATTTTCTCTCCCCTTTTCACTTCCTAGGATGCATGTCTATTCTACTTTTTGTTAGGTCTTAATTTTCTCCCCTTTTCACTTCCTAGGATGCATGTCTATTCAACTTTTTGTTAATTTTTTAACCTTTTGTGTGTATGTGTGTCTCTATTTTATTTTCTTTTTTCTGTTGATGCTCTTATGTTTTAACGGTTTAGTTTAAAAAGTTTTTTTTATGGATAAAGCCTCTAAACTTTTGATTTTGAAGGTTAGTCCATGAGTTAAGGGGGATTAAAAATGACTTAACTATGTTGTATATTAATTAGGGTAAAAATGCAGACAAAATTGACCCACCTTTTAAATCTTACAAAAAATAACTCTGCCTCCTCTCTCTTGCTCTCTCTCTGCCGCGTCTTTCTCCCACCACTACACATCCGTCGCTGCCGCTGGCTGAGAAATCACACACTTGTTTCTTTGCTTCCTCTCTTTCTCTCTCTTCCTCCTCTCTCTATATTTCGTGCCGCTCTCCCACCATTGAACATCCGCCGCCGCCGGAGAAATTGCACACACAAACACCCAAAACACCATCACCGAAAAACTTGTTGCTCTGAGTGTAGCCTTTGGTGGCGGAACCTCGCGGCGTTTGCAGCCCGATTCTCTTATACATCCTTGCTGAAAAATAGAGAAAGACAAAAAAAATTGAAAGCTAATTTGCTAGATCTAGATCAATAGCCGGTGGTGGAGCGCAGGTGGCGGAGATGAAACTACCAGCGATGGAAAAGTCGTTGGAGGTGTTTGAGTCGGCGGTGGAGAAACCGGTAGGTGCAGGGGTAGTGGGTGTATAATAGTGTTTAATATTGTATAATTGTGTGTAAATGTGTATAAGTGCGTATTTTCATATATAATATAGTTTAATTATAATTTTTAGTGTATATACGTACATATTATACACTTTCATACACTTATATACATAATGCACCTATCTTTGTATATAAGTGTATAACATTGTAGAAAAGTATTTTGGGCTATATTTTTGCAATATAAGTTATGGGTTATATTTCTTCAATGTAAGTCAGCAAATTATACTTTATAAAATTACCCCATTAAAAATTCAAGATCACTTATTTTCAACGACAATGGGTATAATTTTCTGATGTTGACCGAATTAAATTGAAAAATGAATAGATTCATTAATTCCATATATAGAAGGGTTCCTCTTACATCTTTCATTTATTTATTTGTTAGGTAAAATTTGATCAGGAGCACACACTCTAGATGACCTTTCTTTTAAACGTTTAATTAGGGCACATGTTAATGGATACAGAAGTTCATGTATAAATCATCTGGATTTTAGATTAGCGGATTAATTTGTGTTTATAACATATATATGGATATTAAAAGTGTAGGAGATTTATCTAATGAAGCAATCAAATAAAAAGGATGACCAATATCAAATTCAACTAGCCACCGTAGGGATCTAGTAGCTCAGTTTGTTGACTACATGAACTTCTACCTTATTTGTGTGGGTTCGAATTCCCATGTTGTAATCCCTTCCTCATAACAATTTAAAAATAAAAATCAACGAGCCACAACTTTCCAGTATATCTATTATAACATGTCAAATTACTCGGCAAGTTTGTTGGAAATTTACTAATGTGGAATTAAGTATATTCCATTATTTATGACTCAAATAATTAGGGCCCCGCACGTCGAAAACGTCGTTTCCACACACGTGCACACGTAGTGCGAAGTATCGCAAATTTCATTAGTGAAAGAGATATTGGTACGTATGTAATACGTTTGAGACATAGAATGATGGATGATTATTGGCCAAATGACAAAGTATTCCACGTTGGTAAACGAATGAAGAAGTGTAAGATGAAACGAGTCAAAAATCGCCGCGGAGCCATGAAGGGCCGCGGCGCCTCCCAGGCAGCGCCTTGGTGCTAATTGGGTGTCCTGTCACTGGAGCCGCGGTGCCTCCCAGGCAGCGTCGCGGCGCTAATTCAAAGATCGCGGCGCTTCGGAGTCAGAATGTCGCGACGGAAAGTTTGAAAGTTCTGACCTTTGGGCTGATTTTGGAGCATTGAATCTCCATTACTTGGCACATGAATTCAGCCATTATTTGGCTGAATGTAACCCCTCAATAAGTGTCATTACATTGGCTATTAAAGGCCATTAGTTGGCTAGTTGAGGGGTCATCTTCTTGCACTATAAATTGAGGCATTTGGATAAATTGTTGAACACTACACTTAGAAATATTTACAAATTTTCTATCATCTTCTTCTTCCTCTCTAGCAAGTTTACTACACTCAAAGTTCTTCAAGAGTAACACTTGAGTTTCCTTTGCTCAATTGTTAAATTGATGTTGTATCTTAAGAGACTATTGCCCGACAACATAAAAGGAGATATAGGGGACTATCTTATCTTAAAGACATAGTGCCATCACTCGACTCAGAAAATCACACAAGGAGTTTGTTTCATTCTTGATTTCCAGTTTTGTTGTAATCTTTAGTTTATATTCCCATTCCATGCAATTGTTGTATCCCATAATTTTAAGACAAGATTGTTGTAAGTACTTAGAAAGATGACTGGAAGAGAATAACTCACTTCTGATTCTGCTGCTGCTACTACTCAAGGCAACCCCTCTGCCTTCCCTACTGCTTCTCAAGGCATACCTAATGCCTTCACTACTGCTCAAGGCTCATCTAACGCCTTTCCTGCTGCTCAAGGGTGTTACACCTCGTAAGATTAAGACGATAATTAAGAACGTCATTAAGAAAGCAAGATTCGGATATTGAATATAAGGAACGCTTACATATGTTAATACGGGAAATTAATGTATAAACGGATGTTATCCCGGAATAATTTTTCTTTAGTGCTATACATGTGACGACGAGAATTAATCCTAGTAGTTGAATTTATTCCAATGGAGTTATGGACTAGTATTGTATTAAAAAAATTATGACATTGAGGATACGAGGCTTATGAAATTCTCGGGAATTAAAAGAAGTGGGTTTGAGATTTACTAATTGAAGAACTTGGGGGCCAAAGTGTAAGAAGGAAAATCAGATTTTTGGTTATAAACTTACATTACCTCTTCATCTTCTTCTACACTTAACAAAAACAAAAAAAACCAAACTCTTCTCTCATTCTCTCCTCTACACTAATCCGAAAATCACCCTCCACCCATAACCAAAATTAAGGTTGTTATCTTCTCTTCCTAGACTACATTTTTCACCAAAAATTAGAAGCAAAACAACACAAAAAATAGTGGAGAAAACAACCACTGCTTGGGCCGAAAACTGCCCAGAAAATTGGGATTTTTGGGATGAAATTTTGGGAGAAAAACATGTAGGGATGATGGCTTAACATTTTAGAACACTTGCATGTCAAATGGGGTTGAAGAAGTGAACAAAAAGGAGGAGAAAAATTACAAAACAGTGGAGAATCTTCGGACAAACAGTGGCAGAAATTTGCGGACTGTTTTGACGAATTTGAGGTATAAAAAATCTTCTTTCTATGATATAATTGGAATGCATGTTGTTAGAATTAAGGTAATGAATTTGTGTTAAGGAATAATTGGAATTTAAGCATTGCATGTGACCATTTTGGGCTAGTTGCCAATTTGGGACAGATTTTGGTGTTGTTGGATTCGTTGGTTATTGTTGTGATTATTATCACTAATTGCATGATGAAATTGAAAGGAAATATGGAGATTTAGTTGGAATTAGTTATATGGAAGTATTAAAATCCGAAATTGGATTATAGGAATTAAGATAAGAGTTATGGAATTATGACATGTTGTGGCCAAGAACTTGCATGAAATTGTTGGACATGTTGTGATGTATATGGACTGTTTTAGGGGCTGTTTTGTGGTGTTATAATTCTGAAAATTTAGTCACCATTATGCATGTTTAAGTGTGGTAATTTCTAAGGTAAGTCCTAAAGGAATAAGGGTGTGGAAAGGCTTCACATTCTACCCTCGTTGTTGTTGAAACATGGGCTGTTTTGTGGGCTGTTTTTAAGGTGGATTAAGAGGATAAATTTACATGAGAAGTGGGTGTGTAAATTCCCTTTATTGTTGTCTTGGTTGTGCCCTTAATTGGTTCTTGTTTATTGATGTTATTAGCCTCGTTTGGAAGTTGTGGAAACATGTATAAACAGGGGAAGTGCTGCCCGAATTTTTATAGAATAAGAAATCGTTATTCGATATAAAGTATACTAGTGATCATAGAATTGATGAACGTATTACCATTATTATAGGTTGAAGTTCTAAATCGAGACGTACTCTAATATAGAGTTGATTAGTTCGTCTAAGAGGTATGTGAACTATTCCTTCTTTCTTTGGCATGATTTTTATTTAATGAGGGTACGGCGGACGTACTTGATTCTTATACAGTTTAATTCCTAAAGAGGATTGTTATGAGAAGTGCCTATGATTTTTCAGCAAAGAGTTTATTATAACATTATTACAATGATTTCATTGAGAGTCAGATGATAATTTTTACTTGTATATGGTTACTCACGATATCTACTCGTGCTAAGTGTTACTACTTCACCTCACCGAGTCCCGGGCCGGGTTACGACTCGTGCACAGCCTTGCATTGTTCACCGAGACCCTCACTAGAGGGCCGGGTTATGTAGGATGGATCCATAGATGAGATATGACTTTACCGAGTCCCAGCATGGGCCGGGTTATGATATGATTCCACCGAGTCCCGCACTAGTGGGCCGGGTTACGTTACAGATGTATATATATATGTATATGGATAGACACTCATGTTTTCTTGACTTGACTCTCATTTTTATAAGGAAACTGACTTTTATTGTTTATGGCACAGTTGGATTTGGATCCTGACTTTTATACTGATCTCATGTTTCTGTTGGCTACTTATGATCTCATATGCAGTATTTCATGTTTACATACTCAGTACATTATTTCGTACTGACCCCCCTTTCCTCGGGGGGCTGCGTTCATGCCTGCAGGTACAGGTGCTCAGTTTGGTGATCCTCCGGTTTAGGTCCCTACTCAGCAGGTTGGGAAGCTCCTTTGGTCCAGAGCTTTGTCATTTTGGTACTGAACCTCTTTTAGACTTATGTTTGTATTTAGGGGCACGACGGGGCCCTGTCCCGTCATATGTCGTTGTTCTTCTTATAGAGGTACGTAGACGGTGGTGGGTTGTACTTATGTAAGGGTTATAACTCTGTTTTGGTCGCCATATCATTGTACTCTATGTTGGGGGTGTTCCTGTGTATATGTTATATTATCCGTTGGCGGCCTTGTCGGCTTGCACCGTATATTGTCTTTGGCTAGTTGTGACTCCTCGGGAGCGGTACATTCGGGGGTAAAGGCAGCCTTGTCGGCTCGCCTACCCTGACATATGTTGATATTGCAGCGTTATGCTGCCGAATTTCAGACTTATTAAGTGTGAGTTGGATTATGTGTGACAGGTTAGTGTAATGACGTCATTAGGGCGGTTAGTCGCGGCCCGTCGGGTCGGGTCGTGACAAAAGTGGTATCAGAGCAGTTAGCCCTCGGAATGTCTACAGATCGTGTCTAGTAGAGTCTTGCATATGGGTATGTTGTGCACCATACTTATACGCAGGAAGCTGCAGGGCATCTAGGATTGGTTTCTATTCTTTCATCTCTTAGATCGTGCAATAGAGCTATGTTATTAGGATAATTCTTTTCTGACGACTTACGATGTTTACAGCTATGCCTCCGAAGAAGGCGACAGCGGCCCAGAAGGGCAAGTCTACAGCGGGGGATACCAGCCAGATTCAGAGAGTTACTAGGTCCCGTACCCAGTCTATGCCGGAGACTATGCCCCAGTCGACGAGCTCTGCTTCATCGCCACCACCAGAGGCTCCAATTCAGGGGGCAACATCACCAATTTCTGAGGCCCCAGCACCTGAGCCTCCAGTTCTTCAACCGGGGGCAGAGGACAGGGCCATGAGAGATGCAGTTCAGCTGCTGACTAGCTTGGTAGCAGGGCAGAACCGTAGACAGGGACCAGGAGCCGACCCTAGGTCTGACAGTTTGAGGGTTCGTGATTTCTTGAGTTGTAACCCTCTAGAGTTTTTCGGGTCTCTGCCCGAGGAGGACCCGCAGGAGTTTATCCGGCAGATGCAGCGTACCTTGAGGGTAATCAGGGCTTCAAAGACTGAGTCTGTGGAGTTGGCTTCGTATAGGATGAGGGATATAGCTACAAACTGGTATGAGTCTTGGGAGTTGTCCAGGGGAGAGGATGTTCCTCCAGCTACATGGGAGGAGTTTATAGAGGCCTTCCTTCGTCACTTCTTGCCTCCAGAGATGAGGAGAGCTAGAGTGGACATATTCTTACAGTTGAGGCAGAGTGGCAGGACCATTCGTGAGTATAGCCTGGAGTTTGATTCATTGGCCAGATATGCACCCACTATTGTAGCAGATATGGCAGATAGGGTGCATCGCTTTATGATGGGGCTGGACCATTATCTGATCGATGGTTGTATGGCGGTAGCTCTTCAGCCGGGTATGGATATTGCTCGTGTCCAGGCATATGCACAGGGGTTGAGGACCGACATAGAGGACGACAGCCAGACAGAGGTCATGACAAGGACCAGCATAAGAGGGCTAGGTCGGCAGCTTATTCCGGCGTGTCTCGAGGCAGACAGTTCCAGCAGCAGGTCAGATATTCACCTCAGCAAGCACAGAATGCTCCTCTACAGTCTACGGGCAGGAGGTTCGACCGCCTCGGGTATTCAGGAGTCGGACAGAGCTCCAGGGCTTCGGGTTCTCAGAGGAACAGGGGCCCTAGTCAGTTGAGACCACCTCATCCTCGGTGCTCTCAATGTGGTAAGTTTTATATTGGGGAATGTCGTTCGACCACAGGTGCTTGCTTCTCTTGCGGCCGTCAGGGCCATATGATGAGAGAGTGTCCTAACATAGGTGGTTCAGGTGGGATGGCTCGGCCTACGGGGTCGGGTGCTGGTTCGTCGTCATCTATAGCTATGCGCCCCATCGGGTGGGGTAGTCAGACGCCAGCAGGCCGTGGTAGAGGTCATGGCAGAGTTTCTAATTCCGGCGGTCCTTCGAACCGCATATATGCTTTGGCCAGTAGACGTGATCAGGAGGCGTCACCAGATGTTGTTACAGGTATACTATCGCTCTTTTTCTGTAATGTATATGCTCTGATAGATCCAGGTTCCACCTTGTCCTACATATCCCCTCTTATTGCTAATAGAATAGGGATAGAATTTGAGCCGATAGAACCATTTGAGGTAGCTACACCGGTAGGAGATTCGGTTATAGCTGAGCGTGTGTATAAAAATTGTTCGGTGGTGATATATAGCCGTCATACCTTAGCAGATTTGATAGAGTTGGATATGGCCGACATTGATGTCATTATGGGCATGGATTTGGTTGGCTTCTTGTTTTGCCAACGTTGATTGTAGAGAGAAGTTGGTTCAATTTCAGTTCCCAGGCGAGCCATTTATAGAATGGAAAGGGAATGCAGCATCGCCGAGGGGTAAGTTTATTTCATACCTCAAGGCAAGGAAGATGGTCAGAAAAGGTTATATCTATCATTTGGTTCGGGTGCATGATACAGAAGCGGAGGTACCGGCTCTTCAGTCAATTTCGGTAGTTAGTGAGTTTCCGGATGTATTCCCTGATGATCTTCCAGGTCTCCCTCCAGAGCGGGAGATAGATTTCAGTATAGATGTATTGCCAGGTACCCAACCTATATCCATTCCTCCTTATAGAATGGCACCTGCAGAGCTGAAGGAGTTGAAGGAGCAACTGAGGGACTTGTTGGATAAAGGCTTTATTAGGCCAAGTACATCTCCATGGGGAGCACCAGTGTTATTTGTGAGGAAGAAAGATGGATCACTGCGGATGTGTATGGATTATAGGCAGCTGAACAAGGTAACCATCAAGAACAGTACCCCCTTCCCGGGATTGATGATTTATTTGACCGGTTGCGGGGTGCTAAGTGCTTCTCGAAGATAGACTTGCGGTCGAGTTATCATCAAAGGTGCGGGTAAGGAGGCAGATATTCCAAAGACAAAGATTCGAACCCGCTATGGACATTATGAGTTTAGGGTGATGTCTTTTGGACTGACCAATGCTCCAGCAGTGTTTATGGATTTGATGAACCGGCTATTCAGGCCGTTCTTAGACATGTTCGTTATTGTATTCATTGATGATATCCTGGTTTATTCCCGTTCGAAGCAGGAGCATGCGGACCATTTGAGGACGGTACTTAGGGTCCTCCAAAGCACCAACGATTGTATGCCAAGTTTTCCAAGTGTGAGTTCGGTTGACTTCGGTGGCATTCTTGGGGCATATTATCGGGGTGATGGTATTCGGGTGGATACACGAGAAAATTGAGGCGGTGAAGACTTGGCCCGGACCTACGACACCACCGAGGTACGCAGCTTTTCGGGGCTAGCAGGGGGTATTACGAAGGTTTGTAGAGAAGTTTGCCTCGATCTCGGCGCCTTTGACTAGGCTAACCCGATGAAGGCCTAAGTTTCGGTGGGCGGATGCTTGTGAGCACGGTTTCCATTGTTGAAGGATAAATTGACTACGGCTCCGATTCGACTTTTCCTGAGGGACCGGATGGTTATGTCATTTATTGTGATGCTTCAGGCATTGGGCTAGGTTGTGTGTTGATGCAGCATGGCAAAGTCATAGCTTATGCCTCTCGACAGCTCAGAAAGCATGAAAAGAATTATCCCACTCATGATTTGGAGCTAGCACCGGTGATTCATGCCTTGAAGATTTGGAGACATTATTTGTATGGGATTCATGTTGATATTTATATGGATCACAAGAGTCTCCAATATATCTTTAAGCAGAAGGAGTTGAACCTACGGTAGAGGCGGTGGTTAGAGTTGCTAAAGGACTATGATATTGATATCTTGTACCACCCAGGAAAATCCAACGTCGTGGCAGATGCTCTTAGCCGTAGATCCATGGGTATCTTGACGGATGTGCAGCCAGACAGAAGGAAGATGGTTCGTGAGATACATAGGCTAGCGAGTCTTGGAGTCCGGGTGGCGGATTCGGGAGATAGCGGGATTCTTATTCGGGATGTTGTGGAATCCTCTATCGTGGAAGAGGTAAAGAGACGTCAGTATGAGGATCCTGTTCTGGCCCGGTATAGAGATGCAGCTCTCCGAAAGGGAAAGACTCTATTTGAGGTTACACCTGATGATGTGCTGAGGTATGAGGGAAGATTATGTGTACCTGATGTTGCAGGGCTACGACAGCAGGTTATGGGAGAGGCACACAATGCCCGTTATTCTATTCATCCAGGATCGACGAAGATGTACCATGACCTTAGATGCTTGTATTGGTGGGATGGCATGAAAAGAGACATAGCAGAATTTGTTGCCTAGTGCCCGAATTGTCAGCAAGTTAAGGTTGAACATCAGAAGCCTGGTGGATTATTACAGGAGATTGAGATCCCGACTTGGAAGTGGGAAGTGATCAATATGGACTTCATTACAGGCTTACCTTTCACTTAGCGGAGGTGTGATTCCATATGGGTTATCGTGGATAGGCTGACGAAATCAGCCCATTTTCTTCCAGTGAGGACTACTTACTCAGCTGAGGACTATGCTAGGCTATACATTATGGAGATAGTGAGACTGCACGGGGTTCCCACATCTATTATATCAGACCGAGGAGCTCAGTTTACAGCTAACTTTTGGAGATCATTCCAGAAGGGATTGGGGTCACAAGTGAGTCTCAACACAGCATTTCACCCTCAGACGGACGGGCAGGCAGAGCGTACGATCCAGACATTAGAGGATATGCTGAGCGCATGTATTATTGACTTTAGAGGTAGTTGGGATGACCATTTACCACTCATTGAGTTTGCTTATAACAACAGCTACCACTCTAGCATCCAGATGGCACCGTATGAGGCTTTATATGGGAGGAAGTGCAGGTCACCTATTGGTTGGTTTGATGTAGGTGAGACTATGTTGATCGGCCCAGACATGGTTCAGCAAGATTTTGATAAGGTGAAACTCATTCAGGAGAGGTTATTAGCAGCACAGAGTCGACAGAAGTCATATGCTGATAATCGACGTCGACACTTAGAGTTTCAGGTTGATGATTGGGTGTTCCTAAAGGTGTCACCCATGAAGGGTGTGATGAGGTTTGGCAAGAAAGGGAAGCTTAGCCCAAGGTACATTGGGCCTTACCAGATCATTCGTAGGATAGGCAAGGTTGCCTATGAGTTGGATCTACCGCCTGATTTGGAAGCAGTACATCCAGTCTTCCATGTATCTATGCTGCGTAAGTGTATTGGTGATCCTTCCAGAGTCTTCCCAGTAGATGACATCCAGGTGACAGAAGAGTTGTCCTACGAGGAAAGCCCCGTAGCCATACTTGATCGCCAGGTCAGGAGATTACGGACGAAGGATGTGGCTTCCGTCAAGGTATTGTGGAGGAACCACAATAGGGAGGAAATGACTTGGGAGGCAGAGGATGAGATGAAGAAGAAGTATCCTCATTTGTTCCCTGTGCCTCCAGGTAATTCAATTCAACTCCCCATTTGATTATTGTAATTGGTGAATTGCATATATGTGATATATTGTGGCCCTGTGTGGCATCTGTTAGTTGCTGAATATAGGCGGATAGGCATAGTTATAAAGGAGACTCTGCCGAAATTTTTCTAGCATTAGACTTATTATGAACATTCGAGGACGAATGTTTCTGAGGAGGGAAGTATGTTACACCTCGTAAGATTAAGACGATAATTAAGAACGTCATTAAGAAAGCAAGATTCGGATATTGAATATAAGGAACGCTTACATATGTTAATACGGGAAATTAATGTATAAACGGATGTTATCCCGGAATAATTTTTCTTTAGTGCTATACATGTGACGACGAGAATTAATCCTAGTAGTTGAATTTATTCCAATGGAGTTATGGACTAGTATTGTATTAAAAAAAATTATGACTTTGAGGATACGAGGCTTATGAAATTCTCGGGAATTAAAAGAAGTGGGTTTAAGATTTACTAATTGAAGAACTTGGGGGCCAAAGTGTAAGAAGGAAAATTAGATTTTTGGTTATAAACTTACATTACCTCTTCATCTTCTTCTACACTTAACAAAAACAAAAAAAACCAAACTCTTCTCTCATTCTCTCCTCTACACTAATCCGAAAATCACCCTCCACCCATAACCAAAATTAAGGTTGTTATCTTCTCTTCCTAGACTACATTTTTCACCAAAAATTAGAAGCAAAACAACACCAAAAACAGTGGCGAAAACAACCACTGCTTGGGCCGAAAACTGCCCAGAAAATTGGGATTTTTGGGATGAAATTTTGGGAGAAAAACATGTAGGGATGATGGCTTAACATTGTAG
The DNA here is from genome assembly GCA_034509755.1 of Anisodus tanguticus. Taxonomy (NCBI): domain Eukaryota; kingdom Viridiplantae; phylum Streptophyta; class Magnoliopsida; order Solanales; family Solanaceae; genus Anisodus; species Anisodus tanguticus. The sequence goes on from CM067558.1 coordinate 31,384,559, forward strand.
AACACTTGCATGTCAATTGGGGTTGAAGAAGTGAACAAAAAGGAGGAGAAAAATTACAAAACAGTGGGGAATCTTCGGACAAACAGTGGCAGAAATTTGCGGACTGTTTTGACGAATTTGAGGTATAAAAAATCTTCTTTCTATGATATAATTGGAATGCATGTTGTTATAATTAAGGTAATGAATTTGTGTTAAGGCATAATTGGAATTTAAGCATTGCATGTGACCATTTTGGGCTAGTTGCCAATTTGGGACAGATTTTGGTGTTGTTGGATTCGTTGGTTATTATTGTTATTATTATCACTAATTGCATGATGAAATTGAAAGGAAACATGGAGATTTAGTTGGAATTAGTTATATGGAAGTATTAAAATCCGAAATTGGATTATAGGAATTAAGATAAGAGTTATGGAATTATGACATGTTGTGGCCAAGAACTTGCATGAAATTGTTGGACATGTTGTGATGTATATGGACTGTTTTAGGGGCTGTTTTGTGGTGTTATAATTCTGAAAATTTAGTCACCATTATGCATGTTTAAGTGTGGTAATTTCTAAGGTAAGTCCTAAAGGAATAAGGGTGTGGAAAGGCTTTACATTCTACCCTCGTTGTTGTTGAAACATGGGCTATTTTGTGGGCTGTTTTTAAGGTGGATTAAGAGGCTAAATTTACATGAGAAGTGGGTGTGTAAATTCCCTTTATTGTTGTCTTGGTTGTGCCCTTAATTGGTGCTTGTTTATTGATGTTATTAGCCTCGGTTGAAAGTTGTGGAAACATGTATAAACAGGGGAAGTGCTGCCCGAATTTTTATAGAATAAGAAGTCGTTATTCGATATAAAGTATGCTAGTGATCATAGAATTGACGAACGTATTACCATTATTATAGGTTGAAGTTCTAAATCGAGACGTACTCTAATATAGAGTTGATTAGTTCGTCTAAGAGGTATGTGAACTATTCCTTCTTTCTTTGGCATGATTTTTATTTAATGAGGGTACGGCGGACGTACTTGATTCTTATACAGTTTAATTCCTAAAGAGGATTGTTATGAGAAGTGCCTATGATTTTTCAGCAAAGAGTTTATTATGACATTATTACAATGATTTCATTGAGAGTCAGATGATAATTTTTACTTGTATATGGTTACTCACGATATCTACTCGTGCTAAGTGTTACTACTTCACCTCACCGAGTCCCGGGCCGGGTTACGACTAGTGCACAGCCTTGCATTGTTCACCGAGACCCTCACTAGAGGGCCGGGTTACGTAGGATGGATCCATAGATGAGAGATGACTTTACCGAGTCCCAACATGGGCCGGGTTATGATATGATTCCACCGAGTCCCGCACTAGTGGGTCGGGTTACGTTACAGATGTATATATATGTATATGGACAGACACTCATGTTTTCTTGACTTGACTCTCATTTTTATAAGGCAACTGACTTTTATTGTTTATGGCACAGTTGGATTTGGATCCTGACTTTTATACTGATCTCATGTTTCTGTTGGCTACTTATGATCTCATATGCAGTATTTCATGTTTACATACTCAGTACATTATTTCGTACTGACCCCCCTTTCCTCGGGGGGCTGCGTTCATGCCCGCAGGTATAGGTGCTCAGTTTGGTGATCCTCCGGTTTAGGTCCCTACTCAGCAGGTTGGGAAGCTCCTTTGATCCAGAGCTTTGTCATTTTGGTACTGAACCTCTTTTAGACTTATGTTTGTATTTAGGGGCACGACGGGGCCCTGTCCCATCATATGTCGTTGTTCTTCTTATAGAGGTCTGTAGACCGTGGGTTGTACTTATGTAAGGGTTATAACTCTGTTTTGGTCAGCCATATCATTGTACTCTATGTTGGGGGGTGTTCCCGTGTATATGTTATATTATCTGTTGGCAGCCTTGTCGGCTTGCCTGTATATTGTCCTTGGCTAGTTGTGACTCCTCAGGAGACAGGTACATTCGGGGGTAAAGGCGCCTTGTCGGCTCGCCTACCCCGGCATATGTTGATATTGCAGCGTTATGCTGCCGAATTTCAGACTTATTAAGTGTGAGTTGGATTATGTGTGACAGGTTAGTGTAATGACGTCATTAGGGCGGTTAGTCGCGGCCCGTCGGGTCGGGTCGTGACAAAGGGAACGTTACAGTTCCTCCACCCGCTAGATTCCACCATGAACGCCCAGAAACGTTCATGGGCTCCAACTTCAAGAGATGGCAGCAGAAGATGCTCTTTTATCTAACTGTTATGGGAATGGATCATTTCATATCAGAAGATCCTCCACAAGCTGGAGATGAAATGGACCCTTCGCCTGCTAAAACGGCTGAAGGGGGCCAAGGTATCCATGTCATTAATGGCATGAAGATGGTTCTTGATGCATGGATTCATAGTGATTTCATGTGTAAGAACTATATTTTAAATTGCCTGTCAGACCCACTCTACACGATGTATTGCACCAGAGGCACCGCCAAAGAGTTATGGGAGAAGCTGCACAATAAGTACAACGCACAAGATGCTGGTACAAAGAAATTCATCGTTGGGAAATTCCTGAAATTTCAAATGGTGGATAGTAAAACAGTGATGTCCCAAGTCCAAGAATTCCAAATGATTCTACAACACCTGCATTTGGAAGGTATGAAATCAAATGAGCAGTTTTTGGTTGCATCACTGATTGAAAAGTTACCTCCCTCGTGGAATGAGTTTATGAGTTACTTAAAACTCAAGACAAAGGAGATGACATTTGAAGAACTTATTATCAAACTCTGGTTTCAGGAATATAATAAAAAGGCCTTTCCTAGGGGAAAACAACCCGCTGAGGCAAAGGCAAATCTGGTTGAGGCCAAAGGGAACCCAAGTAAGAAGCGCAAGTTCCAGAAAGACGGCAAGACCCAAGCGGAGGAGAATCCCATGCAATGGTGGATGGACACGGGTGCTACCATACGCATCTATTCCAATAGAGATGCCTTCTCCACTTATACACCAGTTACTAACAAGAAGTTGTTCATGGGTATATGTCACGACCCAAACCGTAGGGCCGCGACGAGCACCCGGATCCCACCCACCGGGTACCGCCATTCTTACAATGAACATCTAAGCATAATTAATTACGAACTAAGCCGAAAGAAAATCATGAACAACCAGGTAACCAACTTATATATATGCATATACCAAGGCCAACAAGGCCATACAAGACTACTACACACAGGACACCTGTCTACAAGCCTCTAAGAGAGTACACAACATCAACAGGTCAGGACAAGGCCCCGCCATACCCATATAGACACACAAAACTGTATTATACCAAAATCAGACCGACACTCAGGAAAGAGAGGAGTGCTTCCAAAAATCCACTGAAATCTACAACATATTCACGTGGGACGTCGCCTTGCCTATGCGAACCTGCGGGCATGAAACGCAGTGTCCCCCGACAAAAGGGACGTCAATACGACTGATGTACTGAGTATGTCAGACATAAATAATAGCATAGCAGGAATATACCAATAACTGAAACATAAACCACTGACTAACAGTAACTGCCTCTTAGGGCCCTAATACACTTGCCTACATGTTATGCACAGTTCAGTGTCCATATTCATTATCCTCATCGGGCAATTTCCTTACCATGACAGCCTCTGTGGGCATCATACCATGTAATGGTTAACGAATATATGCATGATGCAAGTGCGGTATATATATGCTAGTGTTGCGGATCGTGCAACCCGTCCCAATATATGTTAGTGTTGCGAATCGTGCAACCCGTCCCAATAAGCCATACAGGCATCACATCACATCACATCATCACATCATTATGGCCTCTTCGGGCTCTTTTGTGATAGTCTGTACCAGCTGCAGGTGGTGTGCGTATATAACTCATTTCCCTATCCCCATATCCCCTACATATATAATATTTACCATATAGTAGTGTGCATAGAACCAGTGGTCCATGGTAATATATGAATGCAATGCAAATGAAAATGCATGAATGACAATAAAATACCCCGAGTGACATAATATCCTTGCACCTTTGGCTAATACTATAAATATCAACACATTTTTCGTATGCCCCAATAAGAACTTTGAATCATATTTAGACATGCTCTTAGCATAGGAATCAATAACATGAATATTTTTAACTACTAGGAGTAAAATAAATTATGGAGCAATATCACGGTTTTATTTCATTACATAGGACATGCTAAAAGAAGAAATAATTTACCTTAACATACCTTTGTTTTGCTAAAGTAGAAGCAACATGGCTACAAAATGACCAGTTGCATGTGAAAGAGAAGACTCAATCACAAGTAATCTGGGTTTGCTACTTCAATATACGGGTCGAGTAGTATCCTACGCACCAAAGATCAACCCATATGGAAAAAATGGAATTTTTCCCATAAGAGCCTGTTCGGACAACTTTAATAAGAATTTTTAATAAAACAAATGAGACCTTCACATCTAAGAGTGTTTCAGATAAAACATTTTGTTTAAGCTAGCTCATAAAAATCAGAAAAAGTTGGACAGTATCAAAGTTCTCACAACTTGCCACCATAACTCTAAAGTTGCATTGTCATATACTACAAGTTCCCATGATGCCACATACTCCCAAAGGGCACGGTCACTTAATTAATTAAGTGACTTGCCTCCGAGTTATTTATCAATCACACACATAATTAATTTCGTGATCCCAATTCACTTAAACATTGGTAACTTATAAGACCTTCATATACTCAATGTCATAATTTGTATTATGACACTAGTCCACAACTCCTTTGTGCACACACCAAATTTATTTCGGTCACACTTGTTACGTCCAAAATTATTTCAGGGTTTAATCCTTTTATATACTAATCTATTTATTAGCATAAATAAATATAACATAAATTTTCCCAACGCTCGGGTCTATTTACACATGCCTAGCAATTTTATATACGCTTAGCGATTTAAACCGTAACCCAAAAGTATGGGATGTTACAGTAACAACGTTTCCTCTAACGTGCTGGGGGTAGGAAATGTAGTGCTGAAGATGACTTCTGAAAAGGAGCTCACTCTGAAGGAGGTGATGCATGTTCCTGAGATTAGGAGAAATTTAATTTCAGGTCATTTATTGGTTAATGCTGGTTTTAGGCTAGTATTTGAGTCCAATAAGTTTGTAATCATCAACAATGGAACCTTTGTTGGAAGAGGCTTCGTCTATGAAGGCCTCTTCAAAGTTAACGCCATGTCTGTAATACGTGCAAGCAATAATATTGAAGCTTCTTCTTACTTGCTTGAGTCATCTATTTTATGGCATCATAGAGTAGGACATGTTAACTACAAGTACATCCAAAGGTTAGTTAAGTTGGAGTTGTTTTCATCTATCGACGTAAACCCTCAACATAAGTGTGAGGTGTGAGTAGAGGCAAAACTCACAAAGCTTCCTTTTCGATCCGTTGAAAGCAATACCGCTCCTCTAGAACTTATTCACAAATATATATGTGATTTGAAGTTTGCACAAACTAGGGGAGGAAATAAGTACTTTGTGACATTAATTGATGATAGCACAAGGTATTGTTACCTTTACTTATTGAAAAGTAAAGATGAAGCCTTTGAAGCGTTCCAACGTTACAAAGCAGAAGTTGAGAACCAAGTAAGCATGCGGATTATCCATTCGTAGCGATAGAGGGGGAGAATATGTAGCGCCATTTGAGGAATATTGTGCCCAATCAGGCATTGTTCATCAAATGATGGCTCCATACTCACCTCAGTCGAACGGTGTGGCAGAATGTAAGAACTGCACATTGAAGGAAATGATGAATGCCTTGCTCATCAATTCCGATCTTCCCCAAAACATGTTGGGAGAAGCCGTCCTTACCGCTAATACAATTCTTAACAGAGTCCCACATAAGGGTAAGGACAAAACTCCATATGAATCATGGAAGGGAAAGAAACCCACCTATAAATATTTAAAGGCGTGGGTTGTTTGGCAAAGGTCGAAGTACCCAAGCCAAAGCAGGTCAAGATTGGGCCTAAGACTGTAGATTGCATTTTCATCAGATATGCAAATAACAGTAGTGCTTATCACTTCTTAGTGCATAAGTCAGATATTCCAGATATCCACGGGGGTACAATCATGGAATCAAGGAATGCTCAATTCTTTGAAGATACTTTTCCTAGAAAGGAAAAAGACATAACCTCTCACAAATGAAGTTATGAACAAATCTCTCAGGAACCGGGAGTCGTTGACTGCCCGGATCTAGATGGTTCAGATCTAGTTGACTTTGAAGTGGCTGAATATCCGGAATCTAGTATTCCATATTCTCAGAACTTGGAGACTCCAGAGATGGAACCAATGTGAAGTAAAAGGGCTAGGAAGGATAAATCCTTCGGTCCTGACTTTGTAGCTTATATGGTTGATGACGAACCAAGGACAATTGCTGAAGCATTGTCAACTCCAGAGGCACCTCTCTGGAAAGAATCTATTGAGAGTGAAATAGACTCCATCCTGCATAACCATACTTGGGAGTTGGTTGATCTTCCTCCGGGAAATAAGTCATTGGGTTGTAAGTGGATACTCAAACAGAAGTATAAAGTAGATGGGTCTATAGATAAGTAGAAGACCAGGTTGGTAGTCAAGGTCTATTGACTGAAGGAAGGCCTTGACTATTTTGACACGTACTCCCCGGTGTCTAGGATGACGTCCATACGAATATTCATTGCGATCGCAGCGTTGCCTGACCTTGAGATACATCAAATGGATGTCAAGACAGCCTTTTTAAATGGTGATTTGGAAGAAGAAATTTATATGGAACAACCCGAGGGGTATGTGGTTCCAGGGCAAGAGAAGAAAGTCTGTCGGCTTATCAAATCTCTGTACGGGCTGAAACAAGCCCCAAAGCAATGGCATAAAATATTTGATAGTACTCTACTATCGAAGGGTTTCTTCATTAATGAGTATGACAAATGTGTCTACATGACAGGTAATTCTGACTCGTTCGTCATGATATGCATGTACGTAGATGACATGTTGATCACAGGGAGAAGTCCTAACTTGATTCTAGAGACTAAGAACATGTTGAAACAATGCTTCAACATGAAGGATATGGGTATCATAGATGTCATCTTAGGGATAAAGATCTCTAAGACGTCTGACGGACTGGTCTTATCTTAATCTCACTACATCGAGGATATGTTGAGAAAGTTCGAGATGTTTGACAGTCCGCCTATGAAGTCACCAATGGATAGAAATCAAAAGCTTGATAAAAATCGTGGTGCACCCGTATGCCAGGAGCAATATGCACATGTGATTGGGAGTTTGATGTACATAACAAACTGCACCCGACATGATATTGCTTATGCAGTTAACAAGTTGGCTAGGTTTACCCATAATTCGAGTAATGATCATTGGAAGGAGTTGAGTCGGGTACTATGATACCTGAAATACATGCTAACTTACGGGTTGCATTATTTGAGATATCCAGTTGTACTAGAGGGATACAGTGATGCAAACTGGATATCTAATATAGAGAACACCAAGTCCACAAGTGGGTATGTATTTACAATTAGTGGTGGGGTTGTGTCTTGGAAATCCTCTAAGCAAACTTGCATCGCCCGATCCACGATGGAATCAGAGTTTATCGCTTTAGACAAAGCAGGAGAAGAAGCTGAGTGGCTTCACGACTTCTTAGAGGATGTTCCTTGTTGGGAAAAACCCGTACCTTCTGTAATGATCCACTGCGACAGTCAGTCAGCTCTAGGAAGGGCACGAAGTTTTATGTACAACGGCAAGTCTCGTCATATTCGATGGAGACATAAGACCGTTAGGCAGCTGATCACCACGGGTATAATATCCATTGATTACATAAAATCAAAGAATAACATAGCAGACACACTTAAAAAAGGGCTTACCCAAAGATCAGATGTTCTGCCTGTCTAGGGGAATGGGCTTAAACCCCAAGGTATAAGGGCTAATATGGTGGTAACCCAACCTTACTGACTGGAGATCCCAGGAATTAGGTTCAATGGGAAAACTAAGTTATAAAGGTTCAGTTGAGCGCTTTGGTGGAAGCATGAGCACTTCGGATAGTGATTTCTGTAAAGAAACACCAAATCCAAAGTCGTTCCCGCGATAGACTATAAGTGCTATCTGCAATGTGGGTAAAGGTTAAGTTTCCAAAACCTTTAATGATCCTTACTAGTTGAGGTTAGATTTGGGGAAACTTTTAATGGTTCCTAACACTTGTAAAATGGGGTATAGCAGGATACCTTGTAGGAGACCACATATTTAACTGCGAGGACAGGCCGCCTCAAATGAACGCACTTAAGAATCCAAGAAGTGTCCACGGCCACAACGGACAAAACATTATGAAGAACAGAGTAGGAAAGTTGTTGTGTTAGTACCATTGACTTGAATTACACTAAACACTGACGGTTCAAGACATCACGTTCACCACGCAGTAAGTAAGTCCGATGGTATTCAACTATGGAAGGTTCAAAGCGGAAGCTACCTATCTAGATGCAACATCGGTCCGCTGAAGGATTGCTGGTAAAGGCACCATGTGAGTGCGCCAAAATCTCTTTCAAGAGGGGATTGTTGGAAATTTACTAATATGGAATTAAGTATATCTCATTATTTATGACTCAAACAATTGGGGGGGCCCACGTCGGAAACGTCGTTTCCACACACGTGCACACGTAGTGCTAAGTATCGCAAATTTCATTAGTGAAAGAGATATTGGTATGTATGTAATACATTTGAGACATAGAATGATGGACGGTTATTGGCCAAATGACAAAGTATTCCACATTGGTAAACGAAGGAAGAAGTGTAAGATGAAACGAGTTGAAAATCATCGTGGAGTCGTGAATAGCCGCGGTGCAACACCGTCGGAGCCGCGGCGCTTACTGGGTGGCCATTCACTAGAGCCACGGCACTAATTTACAGAGCCGCGGCGCTTCGGAGGCAGAATACCGTGACGGGAAGTAGAAAACTTTTGACCTTTGGGCTGGTTTTGGAGCATTGAATCTCTATTACTTGGCACATGAATTCAACAATTATTTGGCCGAATGTAACCCCTCAATAAGTGTCATTACATTGGCTATTAAAGGCCATTAGTTGGCTAGTTGAGGGGTCATCTTCTTGCACTATAAATTGAGGCATTTGGATAAATTGTTGAACACTACACTTAGAAATATTTATAGAATTTTCTAACATCTTCTTCTTCTTCTCTAGCAAGTTTACTACACTCAAAGTTCTTCAAGAGTAACACTTGAGTTTCCTTTGCTCAATTGTTAAGTTGTTGTTGTATCTTAGGAGACTATTGCCCGACAACGTAAAAAGAGATATACGAGGCAATCTTATCTTAAAGAAAGAGTGCCATCACTCAACTCAGCAAATCACACAAGGAGTTTGTTTCATTATTGATTTCTAGTTTTGTTGTAATCTTTAGTTTATCCTTTCTAGCAATTATAATATTTACTTACTTCCCATTCCCTGCAATTGTTGTATCCCACAAAGTTGACCTTTATCAATCGACGAGCAGTGAAGACTTGTTTATTTAATATAGCCAGGTGTATGATATAGTTTATCTTAATTAACTTAAGCTGGTAGGAGGGGGAGGGGATTTGTTAGTAGATGAAAGCGGTAAGGGTTTACTTATTGTAAAGAAAAGGAATCTTCAAACCCAAGGTTCACTTCAATCCCTCTACACAAACCTTATCACCCATTCCAAAGAATCCAAAACTAGCTAAACTGGACCCAAATTGGAATGCGGCCATGTGCGAGGAGTTTAACGCTTTAACCAAGTAGAACACTTGGGATTTGGTACCTAGACCAGATGGTGTGAATGTTATCCGATGTATGTGGCTATTTCGTCACAAGTTCAGAGACAGTGGTGACTTAGAGAGGTATAAGGATATACTAGTTGCAAATGGCACTAATCAGCTGGACGATATTAATTGTGGTGAGACATTCAGTCTGGTTGTTAAACCGGCCACTATTCGGACTGTTCTCAGTATTGCTATGGGCATGCATTGGCCGATTCATCAGCTTGATGTCAATAATGCATTTCTTCATGGGGATTTGAAAGAGACTGTATACATGCATCAGCCTTCTGGCTTTGTTCATCTGGCAGTTCCGTAGTTTGTATATCGTCTCAGAAAGTCATTGTATGGATTGAAATAGGTGCCCCACGCTTGGTATGATCGTTTTTCCAGGTATCTTCTGCAGATTGGTTTTGTATGTAGCAGGTGTGATAACTCTCTCTTCACTTTTCACCGAGGTAGCAGCACTGTATATTTGTTATTATATGTCGATGACATTGTTCTTACTGCCTCATCTGACGGTTTGAAGAATGAAATCACTGCTCTACTCAAAACTGGATCTGCTATGACTGACTTGGGCAAGCTAAGTTATTTTTTGGGTATATCGGTAACCAGATCTGCAGCCACTATGTTCCTGTGTCAGCATAAGTATGCAGAAGAGATAGTGTACAGGGCCAAGATGGCAAATTGTGAAATTATGCCAACTCCGGTGGACTCAAAATCCAAGCTTAGTGCCAATGACGGTGCGCCAGTTTCTGATCCCACTCTATATCGGAGTCTAGCAGGTGCTCTTCAGTATCTTACATTCACTAGGCCTGATATTGCATATGTCGTTCAGCAGGTGTGTCTGTTCATGCACGACCCCCAAGAGTCCCATTTTTCCGCCCTCAAACGTATTATTATATACGTTAAGGGCACACTAGACTTTGGACTACACCTATACCTCTCTGCCCCAACCAAGCTACATGCCTACACAGATGCAGATTGGGCAGGATGCCCCGACACACGTCGCTCCACCTCAGGGTACTGTGTATTTCTTGGGGATAATCTTATCTCATGGTCCGCCAAGAGACAGGCCACACTATCCCGTTCGAGTGCTGAAGCAGAATATCGCGGTATTGCTAATGTAGTTGCTGAGATCCGTTGGCTCCGAAATCTTCTTTTGGAGATCCAGTGTCCACTCCGCAAAGCGTCTATAGTCTATTGTGACAACATATCTGCCATCTATATGTCTCATAATCCGGTCCAACATCAGCGGACTAAGCATATTGAGATGGATATCCACTTTGTGCGAGAGAAGGTTGCCCGTGGTCAGGTCAAAATACTACACGTGCCTTCCTCTTATCAGTATGCAGACATCTTCACAAAGGGACTACCGCGACAGCTCTTCACGGACTTCCGATCCAACCTTAGCGTTCGGCCTCCTCCCACTCCGTATGATGGGGAGTATTAGCGAATATTCTCCGAATATTCTCCGTATATTTTGTAATTATGATAGATGTATATTTAAGGTAAATTAGGATTCTAATTGTATTAGGAATCAACCTTTGTAAGGTAAGTTAGGATTCGTACCATATTAGGAATCAACCTTTGTACAACTATATATATTGTGAATAATGAAAGGAATCCCCAAGGGAAATTATTCTATCAAACATAATGAACTCCAATAGAAAATGGAAAAAAGATGATAGTTAAGGTATGCTTGGTTTGAAGAAAAAAAAATTTAAACAAGTGAGTTTCTTACTTATTTTCTAACGTTTTGTAAATAAGCAAAAAATATATTGCCGAAGAACATTATATAATCTAGAAAAATAATATTAGGATTGGGATGGGATGTTCAGGGGTCGCGGGGTGGGATTGTCATTAGGGAAGTTATAAGGAACTTGTTTTTTTAGAAAAAATATGTTTCAAAATATTTTGACCAACCAAACATGAGAAAATAAAAAAAAATCTAGAAAATGTTTTCGTCCCCATAGTATTGATAAATGTAGTGTTTAATATATTTTTGTCTCTTCTTCGTACATACTTGTGTAAGCTATTTGTTGACAATGTTCTTTTATCTTTTTGGCTTTTGGCTAGTCCATTAATTAACTCCTAGGGAGACATTACGATTTTTGTTTAGTTCAGAATTTTTCAGAAAGACGAAAGCAATTAATATTATTTTTGTATGATGGAAGTGTATTTTATTTCAAAATTAGGGGAAATGCATCTCTCAAGAAACTGATGAAGATTTACTTGGACACCAGATGTATTCTTTATAACAAGGAAGGACCATATGTATTCTATGTATTCTATGTATTCTTGTTTAAGGGCCTTATAATCAAAGACGAGGCGACTCCAGATGAGGTTTGTTCACCACCCCCACAACCCTCCTCTTTCCACGAAAAATATTTTACCTACTATGCTTACACGACATTAATGTAGTATATATGGTCAAGAGTAAATTAAGGCGGAAAATATATTTTGATTAATTATGGTTAATAGCTAAACTGTATGTAAAAAACACATGTCACGTATTCATTTTGCAAGTAAATTTCCTCTTTCACACTTGAAAAAATAATAACCACATGAGTCGTACATGTATATATTCCTTGATTTTTAATTTATATGATATACTTATTTTTAGTTTGTTCTAAGAAAATGATATATTTCTAAATTTAAAAATAATTAATTTTATGATTTTTATTTTACTCTTAATAAGAAACTCGTATAATGACACAAATGTTATGACATGTTTAAGACATAAGTTTTAGAATCTATATCCACACAAATGTTATGCATGTTTAATACCAACAAGTTTAAAGATCTTTATTTTTTTTAATTTATGTGACGAGTCAAACTATACCACATAAATTTAAACGGATGGAATAACATTTTTGTCTAATTATGTTACATTTTGTCTTTTCCTTATTAACAGCTGAAAATGAAGGAGGGGGATGCAATTCATTTTCTATGCGGCGTATAAACGGTGGAGGTTTTGCTTAGCTTTTTAGCCTTGGCTTGGATCTGTTAATGAATTAAGTTGTGTTCAACCATATTACGTTAATCATAGTAGTTATTGATACTGGCAATTAAATTCAGTAATTTATATGGATCGATGTAGCAACTAGCACAATCTTTGGACCTTTGGTTCCATTCCTTACTATTTATAGACTTCTTGACTTCTGAAATTGAAATCTATGAAAATGTAAAATTGTATTTTGGAACTCTCCTTTCATTTGTGGTAGCGATTATTTGAAAGTTGAGTCATCACGATCAGTTCCTTTATCTACTAAACTTCCTTAATTTCTTGTTTTACTTTAAGATGCATTCTATTAGAAATACAAATTAAACTCTTAAATTTAAGAAATACCAACCAACTAAATAAAAAAGCGCTCTCAACAAAACCCTAAAGCCTAGCCCAAAAATCTTCCAATGATCTCCGCCTTTAATGGACAATATGGCTGGCGGGCAGCCTCCTCAATAGGTTGCTCAGCCTCCGCAAAGCCCCTAACCCTATATCAATAGCTACGAAGTTATCTTACGCTGGAACCTATTCCAGACACGACAACGATGACAAACATGACAACCATGAACATGCAGCCAATTTCGCTTAAGCTGATCACGTATTTACATGGAGAGCTGATGTTAATATGTGAAGATGAAGAGATCGAGTGAATAGTGCTACAAGATAATTTTCAATATGCAATCATTGGAAAATTCTCTTATGGATGGCCCGACATCAATGAATTATAAAGATTGATTCCAAATGAATCAATGTGAGCTCAAAGGGGAATATAACATTGGTTTACTTCGAAATAGGTATGTCTTGATTCTATTTACATTTCTGGAAGACTATGTTAACATGCTTAGAAAGCCTTCTTTCTATATTACGTACTAGAACTGGTCTTATCCTATGAAATCCCTCAAGTGGGATCCTTTGTTTGATTCTCATTAAGAAACTACAACCGCAGTGGCATGAATTTCATTTCCTTATCTTCCTCCACATACCTTTGTTGAGGAATCCATTTTTCATCCGCAACTACTGTAGCGAAGCCTTTACAAGTAGACATGTCCACAAGAAATCAAAATTAGACTGAGCAACTCTCACTTGTCTATAATAAGGTGATCAAGGACTCAATGAGTAGGATTGACACAAATTCAATATTCCAAAACAAGGTGTAAAATCCAGGAATGATCAATCAAAACATGAGAATGTTGTTACTTGCAAGGATGCCAATAGTCACATTATTAGTAAGGATCATGAAACAATACAAGATGCAGGTATGAAAGAGGATGGGATCTAACAAATATAATCTACAATGGAATGGGTTAAATCAACATTTGATAAACAAGCTCTAATAGAAACTCAACCAAAATATCAAGATAAGTCATTGACAAGGCAACATCAGATATAGCAGGATAACAAGGTCAATTGGGGGAAAATCAAGGAATTGAACACTAAAAACACTGAGATCATGTTGTGGAAGGATCCCAATGTTAAACATAATTGGAATGGGGAGGAGCTGTTGAGTGAAACAATACAAACTAAGGTTACTAAGGAAGATCAAATAAGCCAAAATTTGATACTAGACACACCTTTTGGATATGGCATAATAGGAGGAAGAAGTATCACCTTTGAACGAGACAGATGTCATTAAATTGCCAAAGAGAAAAACATCACTATAGCTCTTCATGTGGTACTTCCTGAGATTGAAGTTTCAATAACTCCATAACTGATACAACAAATAGAATAACAAAGAGATGAACATGACCATGAAGATATGGAGAGAAATATGGAACAGGCTGCTGTGGAAGTGGTCTTATCCCTTAGACAAATTGCAAAGGCTAGACAAGTAGAAAAGAAACATTTAGGTTCCAGAAAGACTAATATTCCTCCTTTAAGAGTGACAACAAGGAGAGGTATGGATACCACTAAAACTAATCACTAATAGATAAGGCAGTATTTTGAAATATTAGATCAGTTAACATTTAACTAACTTTCGACATGTTAATTGATTTAAATAAAAGATATCATTATTCAGTTATAGCCCCTAATGGAACCATTTATGGATCCAGATTCACTGAAACTTACAGAAGAAAATTGGGTTATAAAATGCAGTTGTTAACTCTTTACCCTCGTCACTCTTTTAGTTTAGGGTGATAACGATTACGTGAAAATAAGCAATCGAACAACAATCCTCTATACCTCTTTAGTTTAGGGTCAGTTGACAAACTGCTGAGTATACGTTGAATTTCCGTACTCTCTCCTCACTTGTTGCACCTAGTGCAGATTCAGTTCCTAGTATGAGCAGAGCTCAAGACTTCACCACTCGTTGAGGAGTTTGCTTGAAGGATTCAGGGTAAGCTGATGGCTGATCCACTGTAATGACTTGTTCCATTGTTATGTGTGTTTTGACTATTTTACCCTGTTGATTTGATTTCTGAAGTTATCGGATTATTCTAGTATAAGTGAGAAATTAGAACCTCAAGCAGTGAAAGTGTTGACCAATAGTTGACTTTTGTTTAAATGGACCATTTTTAGAATTTCGTCAATTCTGTGAGGTCCGGAGGGTTTATGACATGGTGAGGTAGTTGGTTTGGTTCCCGGTGCTTTTCAAAGAATTTTTGGCTTTTAGTTTGAAAACTAGTTTAGCCGTTGGGGTTGTCTTATAGAAGTAGAATCCCGATGGAAATTTTGAGGCCATGAGTGAGTATGTTGCGTGTTTTTACATATGTGTACATGTCTGGTTAGTGTCGGGGAGGTCTCGGGTGATTATCAGATTCGGGGTTGAAATTGCATAAGTCTAATGTTTGTTGGTTGCTAATGTATCCACTGGGGCGAGTCTCAGTGCGCCCAACGGAGAGAGGCCACTGCAGTGAACAGTGATCCGGTGCGGTGAGCCTTTTGATTTTTGTATTAGGACCACAGGCGCGGGCAGGGTCTGCGGGCGTAGGTCCACTACAGTGGGACTCCATCCGCTGTAGCGGAATATGGGAATTTCCAGAATCATTAAAGTGTCTTTAAAACCCTATCTACCCCCATTTCGAAAATACACTTCCCAAGCACCATTAGGGCGACTCCCAAGCTTTTCTAAGATATTTCTTCTTGAGGTAACCTTCCTTTACCTTGTATTACCTTTACTTAGCTTCATTATATTAATTTAATGGTGGTCTTGACCTAGAATCTAATTGGGGAAGAAGAGTTCAACCAAATTAGGGCTTATGAAATTGGTAAGCTTAAATGTGTGAATTAATTAGTTGGTTTTGTTAATCTAAGCATGGTGAATCATTATGTAGTTCTTGTTAAGCCTAAATCTTCTATTAATGTTGATAGATTTGATTATTGAAAACTAGGGTTCATACCCAAATTTGAGGGTTTTGCTTATAAGGTGAAATTAGCCTAATTGTGAGTTGAGTTAGTAATTGGTTTGTAGGATTGGACTCTTAGTATGTTGAATTTCATAGTTCACTATTAAAATGACCATTTTACCCCTAAAAGCATGTTTCCCTCTTCTTTACTAATCGATTTGGAATGAAAGAACTAGTGTAATGATATGGATGTTGTGAATTCTTTATTATAACTAAGACTTTGATAGTACTAGACTTCGAGTATGATCGTGATCCGCAGAAATGAAAGGTGTAAGTGTGACTGTGCGACTCCCGCTTGGCATTCCAGGTTGGTTACGACTTACCTTCTGGTTAGACTTCGATTAGCGAAGCGTATGTATAGTTAGATATTGTTGGAGAAAGCATATGCTCCTTCAGGTATGAAGTTGGGATGAATTACTTAGGTTGGATATTCTTGACTGATTGTGACTTATTTCCTATGTGTGATTACTGGACTTGTGCGTAGTTGCCATACCATACATGTTATATAGTCGTCTCTCACTTATCTTGGTATTATCATGGATAGGGTAAAGGACTTAACTTGATACTGATATTTTGATATGTGTCCATGTGTGGCACAAGTTGGGATTTGATATGATACACTTGATATTGTCAATGCATTGCATTCATCCTCATTTCCATGATATATTGATATTATCTGTGATTGGCGTTATAGTGATAAGTGAGAAGTAAATATATGTGATTCATATGATATATTCTCGTGGGTGTTGATATATTCTCATTGGCATATGACATCATTCATACATACATACATAATCATGCATTTGGATCGAGTTGCGCGCCACAATATATATATATATATATATATATATATATATATATATATATATATATATATATATATATTGGATCGGGTTGCGCGTTCGCAACATATACATATATTGGACCAGGTTACATGTTCCACAATATATACTTATATTGGATCGGGCTGTGTGTCGCATCAGGTACATGGACTTCGAAGGTCCCCCATGGGTCATGATAGCCGAGACGTAGCGATATTTTTCTCGGAGCATCTGTGTACGGAGATTACATTTGGCTAGTACATTGCATTGCGTATGCATTCATTCTCATCATCTTATTTCATTCTCTTACTTTATATATGTTAGCTAATTGTTGTCAGCTTATGATACCTACCAATACATAGTGTTTGTACTGATACTACTCTTGCTACTCCCTTTTTGGGGTGTAGAGTTGTTGCAGATATATGAGCGAGGTTCGATTAGCGTTTAAGGATCTTGTAGAGTTCATCTAGACTTCTCTGTTTAATTCTCATTCTAAACAGAAGTTGTATTCAGGTTGTAGTTCTCACTTTTATCCAGGTTGTATACTTAGAGGCTCTTGTACTATTCAGACTAGATTCCTTGGGTAGTTTTTGCATTCCGCATTTTTATATATCCGTGTCATTAGAATATTATTGTTTTTCTTATTTATTTATGTTGTTGGGTGAATCTTTGAGGGACAGGTTTGCCTACCGAAGTGGGATATAGTAGGTGCCCACACGACTTAGTGATTTGGGGTCGTGACAAGTTGGTATCAGAGCCCTACGTTACCTGGTCTATAAGTACAAGAGCAATGTCTAGTAAAGTCCTACTTATGGGTGTATTGCATACCATACTTATAATTAGGAGGCTATAGGACATTTAGGAAACTTCAAATTCTTCCATTCCTTCGTGCTACTTTATTTGAATTGGTATCTAGTCGATTCCAATTGGTATCAGAATTTCCTTGTCTTAATCACCCACGGAAGGTGGGAGCTCATCTTAAATTCTTACGTGAACGGTTATCTATGACGTGTTGTGGTATGGTACGAGATGTGTGAGAGATTCCCTTGAGAATTGTGAGAGATGGTACAGAGGGTCACATGATCTCCATATTTTATGTGTTGGGTTTCTCGGGAATGGCAAAAGTGAAATTATGGTTTGATAAGAGTGATTTGTTCGATGACATGATTGGTTGGGAAATGTTTCAACATCGTCAAGGTATTATGATGGTTTGCGTGGCACGGGTGTACCAATGGAAGGTCTATGATTCATAGGTGGCAGGGTATTAGATGTTCATATGCATGGACGAGTATAAGTTCGGTAAGGATCATTTGATTTGGCAAAAGTATAGTGACCGTGTGTAATAAACATGAGCATTTAAGAATAAGGACATTAAGGATGACTTTTCGGAAAAAGTGTAGCGAAGTAATATTTCTTAGGGTATTTTGGTTTGAGTACTTTTCATGTTAATGGGACGGAGGCGTAAGGAAGACGATTTGGATAGACTAATCTATTATTAGGAAGGGGAAATTGGTATATGATGTGTTTGTCAGGATAAGGTTGCAATTGGTGCGATAGTGGATTTCGTCTTCGGTGGTAAAAAGCTAATTTGGATGTCGACGTGACTATATGGTAGTGGTTTGTGGGTTCTAGATCGGAAGGGCATAACGTATAACAAAAAACTTTACAAATCGGTAAAGAATCTGAAAGTTTGTGCTAAATAAAAGTACTAGTTTTCTATGTTATTGACAGTTTGAGATCTTACTGAGATTGATCCGACTTACGGATAAAACATTATGACTGTTTTAAGATTATGTCTTATTTAGAAAATCTGGCGTGACAATTTTCATAGGGCTGGTTCTTTCGGAATTTGTACTAGTTACACTAAGTACTTTCAGAGAAAACTTGATATAGTAATAGGTCCCTTTGTTACTTTCCATTCGGCGCAAGAAACACCTTATTTGGGGTTATGGTTCGAGAGTTATAAACCTTACAAGCGAGAAGGACGAAAAGTTAAAAGAAAGAATTTTTTATTTGAATCTTCTTGAAATATGACTAAGTATGAAAGTCTATTATTATGATATGCATGGCTTCGTGATCTTATGTTCCCAGTATGGTAATCATGTATGATGTGATCGTCGTTGACATTGAAAGCTTCTTTCCAATAAGGAGGAGGTACATCGACCTTACGTCACCTCGATAGGTTCATAGTGGTCTTAGTATCACTCAGGCAACATATATAGGTATAAATATATTGGATCGGGTTGCACATTCTGCAATAAATACATATATATAAAATATTGGATCGGGTTGCGTGTACCGCAACAAATACATATATAAAAATTATTGGATCGGGTTGGGCGTACCGCAAAAATTATATAATATAATATATGAGATCGGGTTGCGCGTCCCGCAATTTCTTTCGTGAAGATGTACTGGTTAGACTAAGTATTTCCCTAGGGTGAGTTGGGAGAAGATTGTGTATGAATAATGATTATTGACTTGTACATTGAAAGTGATGTACTGTGGTTTCATAACGTGCTTATTATGTTTATAGTAAGATTGTACTTAGAACATTGCGAGGTTACATTGAATTGTAAGGCGAGGTTCTCACTCAGTCCAGGATGGTAGGGCTGACTCTTTTATTTAACATTTTTCAAGAAAGCGTGATTGAGGGAAAGCTCCGCAACAGGGCTAGCGATTGTCCCGTAGCCTCATTGTTCCACCAAATCCATTGCTTCGGATTGGTGAATGTCACTCTTGATTAAGTAGGTCGTAGAACCAAATTTCGTTATCTCAGGGAATTCCCCACATGAGATTGTTTCCTTTTAAACTTTGAATTTATTATTATATATATTATTTATGCACCTAGATACATGTTTAATTTAGGAAGAAAAAAAGTTAATGGTTTGCCTGGGAAGGGATAGTTGCCCAGGTGCCATCACGCCCTAAGAGAAGACTTGGGTAAAGTCGGGGCGTGACAATATTGGTCCATTTGATATTGTTCATCGTGTTGGTGAGATAGCCTATGAGTTGGATTTTCCACCTAGTTTGTCTTGTGTTCACCCCGTATTTATTTTTCTATAGTCAAAAAGTACCATTTAGGTGGTTCTTATATGATTCAATGGGATTCAGTAATGCTTGATCAAAATCTGACTTTTGAGAAAGAGCTGACTGCCATTATGGATAGGAAAATTCAGAAGTTGAGAAACAAGGATATAGCTTCAATAAAGGTTCAATGGAGGTATCATTTGGTCGAAGAGGCTACTTGGGTGTCACGACTTGTCTGGTCATTTTTGGCTTAACACATTTTGCTTGACCAAATTACCATTCTCGTAGACTTTCCTTGAGGTTTGTAACTAGCGAAGATGGGTAGCTCAGTTTCTGAGATAAGTTAGATAGGTTTTCTAAGAGAAACCTAGGTTTGATGTTTTTTAAAATGAAAAAAGTTGACCCAAAGTTGATTTTTTAGTATACGGGTTCATTTCTGATTTTTGTCGCTTTTGGTAGGTCTGGAATGTCATTTATGACTTAGTCGAGTCTATCGTTCGCTTCCTGAGGCATACGAATGTGTTTTGAGTCCTTATTTTCTATTTGTGAAATTTGGGAAAGTTGAGTGGATTTGTAGAAAAGTGTACCTTATCTTGGTCGTATGAGTATTTTGAGTACGTGAGCAAATTTGTAGCATTGTTTACACGTGGGTAACATATTTGGTTTGTGTCTGGGAGATCTTGGGTGAATTTTTGGGTGTTGGATGGAAGATTGTAATTTTGCTATAGCTATTGGTTCTGGTGCAATCATACCAGCAGATATTGGCCACATGTGAGCCCTGAGAGAGTTAGAAAGGTTCGCCTTTGCGGAAACTTGTGCACATCGATTCTACGGTGTCATCTCTGTCTTTGTGATTAATACGGTACATTAAGTGGGGTCGCTGCTGCGGACATTATTCCGCAGAAGTGAGGCCGCTCCTTCGAAGAAGATTTCGCAGGAGCGGGATCGTTGTATAAAAAATAATAGAAGATCCTAAGTTTAATTTCAGTTTTCATATCTCACTTTTCACAACTCTAATCTCGGATTGGGGAGGAAATAAAGACTTTTCATTCATTCTAAGTTTGGGGGTAAGGATTCTATCATATTTTAATTATTTATTTATGATTCAATCATTAAATCTAGGTTGTTTATCATGTTTTGAGGATACAAACCTAGACTTATAACTAAAGTTAAGAGGATTAAATAGATGAAATTGGAGGCTAAGATTGGGGTTTTAAGGTGTGATATTTCAGATTAGAGTTTATTAATGATGAGATAACCTATTGCAAAGCTTAAATTGTTATTTTAGTTTCATGATTTTTGGGTAAAATTTTAGGGTTTGTCTAAAATTAGGATTTTTGATTATTTATTTTAAAGGCAATTAAAAACAATGTTGTTGTTGATTTTAAAGGAAATGAAAGATCTAATTGGGTTTAGTTGACCTTCAAAGTTAAGGATATGACTAATGGCTCTATCAATTCAAACAAAAAAGAAAAAAAAGTTCGGCATCTCAGGTGAACAAATAGGCGAATTAGACCTCGATTACGCTTTTGTAACATCAAAATTTTGATTTTACCCTCGTGGGCCCGAGGTATTTAATTTCCTGATGGGTCTTACATTTTTGTGGGTATTTAGAATATTATGTTAATGTATAATCTATGACAATAGACTATAAATGATCGGAGGTACTTCGCAAGGGTAAGGACTTGGCTTGAGATTAGTTTGTGGTACCAGTTTGGGTTCGAGGTAGGCTATGATTTTCTCTATTAGACTCTAATAGATGCATGTAGTATATATAAATATTGAGGGGTATTGGATGTGATAGGGGTCCCACCTTAGTGACTATTATGAGCAGTTGGGTAGGTATCGGGGTTGAACTATTTGGGGGATCATCCTTAGGTTGATCTCAACTGTTGTTATGTGGACTTATCACCATGATTGACACTATTTGTGATTGTTGTTGAAATTACTCATCACTTATGCCTCCTGATATGAAATGACTGATTATGTGGAATTATGTGTTATTGATAATTCTGAGGCAAGTGTTATTCATCTCTTAAACCTGGTTTCATCTCATACTTCATGATAACATGCTTTATTTACTGTTGCATTCATACACTCATATTATTCTGATATGGAAATAGAGTTGGTATGGAATGTTGTTGGTCTGATGAGACTTGGAAACGAAGCTAAATGATATAGTTATTAGATTGTTTGGCATACTGAGATGATGTAAATTGATATGGCTCGATAATGAGTCTGTGATTGATGCTCTAGCCAGACCAAGGGATCATTCCGGTTGGTTGTGAGTGGTATATATACTTTGTGGGTCCCTTACTGGTATCCGGTCGAGATTGTGATATCCCGCATGGGAAAGATCCACGATCGCATTAGGATAGGTCGCGATTAGTAGTTTGGGTCAGGTCGAGTTTTCTCCTTCGCGGTCGTGAGGTGGGGTCCCGCGATCGCGAAGGAGGGGTCATCTTGGCAGAATATTAATTTCCAATTACAAGATTTAACATTTCATTCTATATTTGGAGCTAGAGACCTCGGTTTTTACAGATTCTTGAAGGGATTTTCAAGATTCATCATTGGGGTAAGTTTCTAACCTCCATTTTCACTTTAACTTAGATTCTTGCAATATTTTGTCATTTAAATCATGATTTGGGTTGTAAAAGTGGAATTTAAAGCCCTAAGTGGAAAATATAAATTTCTACAAATTGGATGTCAATTGAAGTTGGAATTGAGTCATTTTTTAAATTTAGACTCAATGGACTATAGGTAAATGAATTTTATCAATGAAATTACAACTTTGCCCTCCGAGGCTCAAGATTGACTTTTTGGGTGATCTTTTAAGCCCATATGAGTAGTATAGCAATATGAGTATCTACAGACTTGTATACTTACATAGACATTGCATTGGAACATATTCAGGTTATTCAGAGGCTCTACGAAAGATGAAGACTTTATTGTGAGCATTGGGCTTCGAATCAAGAAAGTTGAGACCTTACTTGACTCTATTTAAAGCATGTGAATTGTTAAAAATGATCTAATGGAGAGGGAGTAATGGGGAATTCTAGGGGTCATGTACTTGTGAGGTAACGAGCACTTGTATTAGGTTCATGTGTTATGTTATGGGAATGTTATCATATTTGAGTCGTTATTTATGTGGTCTGAATACCATGTATTGAGCATTAGTTGATAACTTAATTTAATTGTGTGAATTATGATTGACATACGAAATCTCTTATTTGATGTTAATATGTTATATGCCTGTATTAACTGTGATTATGTTCTTAACACTCCGTAATACTGGCCTAAAAGTGGAAAAGAGTTGATGATTGAATCATTTTATTTATAGCCTTGTTGCTTATTATGTGCATGTCAGATCCATGCTTTCATATGATATCTCATGCTTATTACACTTGAGGATATATATGTGATGTTCGATGGGAAATGGTTCCGGACGGAGTGATGCAAAACTAAAAAGGCTGAATTGGCCAAAGACGGGTAACATGAGCTGAATTGGATGATTGAGATCATAAGCCTAAATGTCTAAGGACCACATGGATGTATTCAGGTGATAAAAGGCCTTGCATTTGCTTATCGTATCAATAATTGAATTTCTTGTTGATTGACTTACTTAAATCATTAATGAAAATATACATATTAAGTGGCTATTCGAATACTTGTTGGATCGTAAATATTGTCATCTTGTTGAACTAATGGCGGTTGAGTGTGGAAATAAGCAATTGAAGACCAACACTTGTCACCATTTTAATTTAGGATTGATCGTCGATGTTGCTGAGTACATGCTAATTTCCCATACTTACTCTACACTTTCTACACCTTTTTGCGTGCAGATTCATTTCCCAACACAAGAAGAGCTCGAGACTTACCATCCATTGAGGAGTTTGCTTAAAGGATTCGAGGTGAGTTTTTGGCTGATCCGCGACACTAGATTCGTCTTCCTTATCTTATTTATGTGTTTCTTTACTTCTACACAATATATTAGGATGTTATTCCAGACTTGTATTCCTATTTTAGATGTTCTTGTACTTGTGACATCAAGCTTTGGGATTTGTACTACTTATTTCATATATTTATCATGATGAGATTCTATTATGACTTTGAAATGGATTTATTTAATTGTTTCTACATATTACACTAATGATATTTTCTTAATCGGTTCTAGATGGTTCACCTACTAAGTGGGGGTGGGTGCCTTCACGACCTTTACTTTTTTTGGATCGTGACAAAATGGTTGACCAAAGTCAACATCTGATTTTAACAAACTCATATGCGAGTTTGCATAGTTCTATTAGGTTTGGAACATGATTTTTAACTTACTTGGATGGTTGGGATAGATCCTGAGAGGCTCGGTCGTGTTTTAGACTCTTGATTAAG
Organism: Anisodus tanguticus; assembly: GCA_034509755.1. Classification (NCBI taxonomy): domain Eukaryota; kingdom Viridiplantae; phylum Streptophyta; class Magnoliopsida; order Solanales; family Solanaceae; genus Anisodus; species Anisodus tanguticus. Next base: position 31,408,938 of record CM067558.1, read on the forward strand.
ATACTAGTTAAAGTGAGGAAAAAGAGTTGACCATAGTGAGCACCGGGTTGAGACGACCATGTTTGAGTATTTTGAGTGTGCGAGCAAGTTTGTAGCATATTGTTTGATTTAAATGCATATTTGGTTTGTTTTTGGGAGGTCCTGAATGAGTTTTGATTGTTGATTCAAGTTTTGGAAGCACCAGAAAAATTTGGTGCCTAGTTGTTGGAGTCCGTAATTGTGATCACATGCAAGGACCGCGATTGCCAAAGGCTGAGAGTATGGTCATCGCGATCGCAATTCCTTGTGCCGCTATTGCGATGAGTAGTTCTCATGGGGCCCGCAATTGCGATGAGAAGTTGTCAGGGGGCTTGCGATAATGGTGGTAGGTCCTGCGATCGTGAAGAGGAGCTTACCTGGGCAGAAAATGAAATGTCCAATTCGATCTTCGATATTTCATTTCATATTTTTAGCTCGAGACCTCTTTCGGGAGATTTTCGAACAGACATTCAAGGTTCATCGTGGGCGTAAGATTCTAAAATCTCTATCATTGTCTTAGATTCTTGCGGGATTTTGTCCTTAGACTCATTATGTAAATTGGAAGTCAAATTGAAGTCGTATTTGAGTCATTTTTGAAATTTAGACTTCTATGTGTAAACTGATTTTATCATAAAATTAGAGTTTTACCTTTCGGGACTCGGGATTACCTTTTTGGGTGACATTTGGGATTAGAATTATAGTATAGCAATATGGGTGTCTATGGACTCGTATGATTACATAGATTTCATATTTAAACAGATTGGAATCGTTTAGAATCCCTATGAAAGGGCAAGGCTTTAGTGTGATCATTGAGCTTCAAAATCAGACAAGTTGAGACCTTACTTGACTCTTTTTAAAGTGTGTGGTTGGTAAATTAACTAATAAAGATAGAGTAATGGGGAATATGTGTGTCCCGTACTTGTGAGGGGATGAGCACTTGTATGTGTATTGGAGCCATGATTTGGGAATTTGTATTCTATTCGAGTCATTTGTGTATTGGTCAGAATGCCAAAGCATGTGGGCATTAGATGGTAGTTGATGATGACTAATTAATTGTTATTTCGGATACGATTTCCTTACTTATTTGCATATGTGATATGTCGATATCTTACTTGTTGATTATGTGTTCTCATCATTCATAAATGCTCGTCTATAACAAAAGAAAATTAAGAGGAACTTTTACTTTATAGTATTGTTCCTTACCTTGTGTGCATATCATATTGATGCATTCATATTGTATCTCATGCATATACACTTGAGGATACATATGTGATGTCTGATGGAAAATGATTTCGGATGGAGTGATGCGAATGATGCCGAAAATGGGCTAATTGTTGAGATCGAAAGATGAATCAGCTAATTGTTGACATTAAGAGCCTAAATGTTTGAGAACCCGATGGAAAATGATTTTAGGTGGTATATGGACCTCGCAAGTGCCTCATGGATCACCTATTATATATTACAGATAGTGTGTAAAATAGTGATCGATGTTTTTTGCATTGCATTGCATTTGCATATCATATCATATCCTTTTCTTGATTTTTTGATGTTGGATTTACTTGAATGTTTGATTGAGTGTAGTTATCTCATTCAACTGATTTCTTGAATACTTGTTGAATTGAGCGATATTCCTATCTTTACTTGTTGGATTGCAAATGCATCTTATGAACTAATAGAGGATAAGTGTGGCAGTAACCATTTGGAAGACTAACCCTCGTCATCATTTTGGTTTAGGTTTGGTCGACCATGTTGTTGAGTACATGTTGATTTTTCGTATTGACTATACACTTGCTACATCTTTTTGTGTGCAGGTTCTGACCCAAGTACTAGTAGTGGCCGAGTTGTCATCTATCGTTTACGAGTTGACAGTGGAGTTGTTAGGATGAGTTGCATGCTATTCCGTGGCACCGAACTCCATCTCTATTTTACTTTCTGTCTTTATTTTTTGAACAATCTTGTATACTTTCAGACTTGTATTGTATTAGTAGCTCATGTACTTATGACTCTAGGTTTTGTGAGATGTATGACTTAGTTTCCGCATATTGAGTATTGAGACGCTTTTATTATTATACCTTATTCTTAATTAAATCCGCTTAATAATTGTCTAAAGGACTTATAATTAAATTGGGTTCGCCTACGGATTTGGGTAGGTGCCCTCACTTCTATGTTGATATTTTTTATCGTGACATCACAATTATAATTTAGTAGCGAATCTAGACAAATAAGCTAGAAAATTAACTATGTTTTATAAAGTAAACTGAAATATTCACTCTCCATATCCATAAGCATCCTTTCTCCCTAAATAACCACTGTTAAGTTACTATGGATCTTGTAATCTAAAAATTTGAGCAATTCATAGTGAATTATATATGCATTTTCTTTTCTTGGAAAATCATTAAAATTAGTAAGATGTTAATTTATTTTTACCAATCTGATTATTACAACCGTGATGGCAATTTATATGCAATTGTACAATAAAAACTTATATACTTGTATAACAACAGTCTTCCGTACTGCTTAAGTAAATGTGCGGCACTGTATGAGGATATGATCCTTTTCTTCTATTTACTCTCTGTTCATATGACAATTTAGCCTTCGTTTTGCCAACAAAGAACTCGTCCTTTAGCTTATAAGAGCTTGCTTTGCTCTTGCTCTGCTTGCTAGCTCCGACGTATCTTCTTATGATGTAAAAGAGGTGCATTCACTTCTAGACACCATAATCATTCTAAACTCATCGACTTATGATTGGTGCGTCTCTCAATTGTATTTTGATGTAATCAAAATTTTACAATTTTTGAATTCTTAAATTTAAAATTTTAATAATATTTCACGGATCCATGAAGCAGATTAATTTACAATGTGGTTAAAAAGTTAATTGCATCAAATAAAGAAGAATAAAACAACAAATTTATTAATTAGTAATTATAAATTTTCAAATGAATATATTTCTACTAAATAATTAAGCTTAAATTGGAGAAGTATTACTTTTAAAGTAATCATTACATGACTCGACATATCCAACTGAGGTTAGTCGAGTATGTTGAGTTGAGTTCGAGCACGAAAGAGTTGAGTTTTGATTGAGCTTCAATCGAACAAATCGAGCTAAACTTGGATCAAAATAGAGTCATTGAATCATACTAATTTAATTTATTTTTCCACACTATCCTGGAGCTCACTACAATATCTAATTTAGGAATTAAATGTTTTGAGAAAAAATAGAAAACATCGGGAAATTATTATCCTTTTGTAACGATCCGTCAGGTCGTTTTTACCTAAAGACTCATAATTGACTATTTTACCCTTCCCTTAGCTTTTATGTGGGGTTTGTGATGCATGGAGATGGGTGGGACAGATCTCGAGGTCCATTTATATGAGTTTCGGATGAAAAACCCAAAGTCTAGAAACTTAGAGTTGGTTAGGTTGACTCAAAGTTGACTTTTGGCTAGATGAGTTCGTTTTTGGGTTCTATCGCTTCCAGTAGTTTTGGAGGGTCATTTATAAATTAGTCGAGTCATTGGTTTACTTTTTGAGGCAATTAAATGTATTTTGTGGCCTTATGTGTAAATACTGGATCTTCATTTTTCCCGGATAATTCTTTAGAAAAGTATATTTTAGCTCGGATATTTGTGAAATTCGAGAGTACGAGTGAGTTTGTAGAACTGTTTACCATAGACGAGCATGTCTGGTTTGTGTCCGGGGGGTCTCGGGAGTGTTTCAGGTGTTTGGTAGGAGTTCTGGTTGTTTTTCCTTTGTTGGTTTCTGGTGTCCGCCGCGACAACACTAGTGTTCGATCCGACGAGTCCGCCTTGGTGAGGGTTTTTCTTGACAAAGTGGAAGTATTGTATCAGGTGCTTTTAGGTCAGAAATTTTTTCCCCAAAATAGAAACCTCGAGACTAGAGTCATCATAAGAATACTATCAGAACCCTAGGAGGAAATTCATCCTTGGGGTAAGTGATTCTTCCTTTGTGTATTATTCTAATCTTTTAAGTTATTCATTAATGGTGATATAGTATATATGAGTTGGGAAAGATGAGTTTGCATGTTTAAGAGACTAAGAGAGTTAAGTTATTGATTCTACTGGAGGTTTATGGATCAAATTATGTTAATATCATGAATTAAGATTGGATTATGTTATATTATCATGTTGTAAGTCTTAATTTGGTTGTAGAAACCTAATTTCAATTGAGGGAAAACTCTATTGTTTTAAATTGGGGTTTTTGATTATTGTCCAATTGGGGGTTCAATTGTGGATAGCTTTTTAATTAACTTAAGGATATGACTACCTAGTATGTAATAATGGTTTTTGGGTATTAAAGTTCAAGTCTTGGTGAAGTAGCCCAGGGGTTAATATTGTGATCTTGCTTTATTAAAGGTTATGTCCTTATTTTGTGTAAGTCTTATATATTAATGAATAATATATGCGTGAATAGACTTCGATTATTACGGGGCACGAAGGAAGGGAAAGGCTATCACTGGGGCATGATCATTGGCGCACTTGTTCGGCACATAGGTAGGCTACCGTTTAGTTTTTGAGACTCCGATAGAAGTACATAGTAGTTATAAATGTTGAGGGGTATTGAATGTGTTTGGGGGTCCCACTCAGACGGTTGTGATGAACGATTGAGTAGGTATGGGTGTTGAACTATGTTGATAGGTGATTTGGGGAATCAACGGCTGATTCCGACTGCAGTTATGTGGGCTTATCACCATTATTTGGGGTTGTTGCCATATTTGCTATTATTGTGTCTATTCATCACACATGCTTTGATATGATATCCTGATTGTACTTGAATTTTGTAGAATCGACTGTTGATATGATTTTTGAATTGTACTTGGGTTACTTGTTGAGTACTTGACGCATGTGTTATTCATCCCTTATAGTTGGTTGCATCTCATTCATTTTGATTTGTCGCCTTATATTGTCATTTGCATACATACACTCATGGTTCTGGTGATATTAATATGAGAGTGGTATGAAAATATTGTGGGTCCAAGAAACAGGGAAGGCGAGGCACTTATGAGATTTTGGCAATATTGATATGATGATATTAAGGATGGCTCGGGTTGTATGCCGCAACGGATATGATACGCGGGGATCGGAGTTGCACGCCTGCAACATGATATTATTATAGCCAAAAGTTGGGTTCCGTGATCCGACGAGTTATACTAGAGCGAAAGGGTGTATAGACCTCGCGGGTCCCCCATGAGTCATTTTCATATGGCATACCCCTGTGAAGTGTGTATACTGGTTGATGGAAATGTACCTTGCATGTGCATTGCATCCTCATTCATACATCCATCCATACATTAATTACTTGTGGTATGATAATGTGACTTGGATTGGTGATTGGAACTTTTGTGAAACCCTGATTTACTTGGATTGAATTGATTGTATTGGACCGGAATGGTCGCTATGATTGATCTTGTCTCTGTGGATACCTGTATAATTGGATCGATGAACATTTGGATAAGCATTGAATTTGTTGCCAGGTATGGCTTCATTTCTTATGCATGAGTTTTGTGGTTATAATTTGTCAGTCTAAGTCTTTGATGTCTACCACTACTGTGGTCGAGAAGTGTCAATATGTCAGCGTTGTTGTCTAGATTCAGGAAAAATATGTACATTGTATGTTGTCTGATAATTGATTGTGTGATTGGGTATCGAGTCTAACCTGTGATACGTGTTGCTATTGAGAAAGTAGACATGACTGATCTATGTGTGTCAGACTGTTCTGGAATAGAATCTTAACTAAGTCTAAGGCTAATTATAAGGGTGTTAAAGTCTTCATGGCTAATTTAGTTATAATACTATGGGTAAGTATTGTTGAAAGTCTCTCATGATCTAAGTATTTATTTGCTAATTGATGTGTTAAGTCAAATATGTGGGGTTAAGCTTGAATATGATTTGGACAAGAGAGAGTACTAGTCGGTGGGTATTATGAGAGAAGGTCCATGTATATGTGAATGGATTGATTGTACTTGACTGTGATTGGAACCTTATTTGAACAATATGACTTGTTGAATCAGGGTATTAATGTGTACAACTTGACTTATGGCTACTGAACTGTCTAGTATATGTTTATCTAGTGTCAACTTGATATTTATCTCTATTACGTATCTTCCGTTGTTATCGGCCTATGATATCTACGGGGGTATATTGTGTACTCATTCTACACTTGTTGCATCTTTTCTGATGCAGATACAAGTCCTTCTACTAGTTCGCGAGCTCGAGTGTGAGTTTGGACATGTGAATTTCGGTATTCCAGGGTGCTCTTGTATCACAGACCAGATTTTGGTGGTATGTTGATATTTGTTTGTATTTTCGCATTTCTTTCATATTGTTCTGTGTGGTTCGTCTACCGGTGGGAGTGTGTAGGTGCCACCACGATTCCTGGAAAGGGGTCGTGACACCTTTCGGTTCAAATTCTTGACCTTCCTCAACGACATACTATAAGAGCAATATTTACTCATTCCTATTTTAATTGATTAAATATGTAGACCAATAAAGTACTTGCACCACTAAATCTCCATACTCTTTAAGAAAAACAATAAAGAGGAGAAAAAAATTATTTGTTATGCTTATTAGCCTAGTTATTAAATATGGGATAAATACTGCTATAAAGAAAAAAAGTAAACAATCCTTTATTTAAGGGAGAAAAATAATTACAAATTCTCTGAATTTAGCAAGTTTACTACAGGTCATATCCACGCATAAATGAAATCTTCCACTAGATTATACTATTAAAAGCACATTTATATATTGTGTGTATATGTGTGAGAGACATTAGGGCAAAGTGTCTTACAAAGAAAAAAATAATGTCGGTCAGTGAAGGGGAGACTTTTGTCAATCATGAGTCACCTTTCATAATCGTTCATGTGACGGCACATGTCTCTAATTTTCTCTTCCCTTTTCACTTCTTGGGATGCATGTCTATTCTACTTTTTGTCAGGTCTTAATTTTGTCTCCCCTTTTCACTTCCTAGGATGCATGTCTATTCAACTTTTTGTTAATTTTTTGTCTTGTGTGTGTATGTGTGTCTCTATTTTATTTTATTTTTTCTGTTGATGCTCTTATGTTTTAACGGTTTAGTTTAAAAAGTTTTTTTTATGGACAGAACCTCTAACTTTTGATTTTGAAGGTTTGTCCATGAGATAAGGGGATTAAAAATGACTTAACTATGTTGTATATTAATTAGGGTAAAATTGCTGCCAAAATTGATCCACCTTTTAAATCGTACAAAAAATAACTCTGCCTCCTCTCTCTCGCTCTCTCGTTCTCCCATCACTACACATCCGCCGCTGCCGTTGGCAGAGAATCACACACTTAAACACCATTGCCGGAAAACTTGTTTCTCTGCTTCCTCGCTCTTCCCTCTCTCTCTATATTTCACGCCGCTCTCCCACCATTGAACATCTGCCACCGCCGGAGAAATCGCACACACAAACACCAAAAACACCATCACCGGGAAACTTGTTGCTCTGAGTGTAGCCTTTGGTGGCAGTACCTCGCGGCCTTTGCAACCCGATTCTCTTATACATCCTTGCTGAAAAATAGAAATAGACAAAAAATTGAAAGCTAATTTGCTAGATCTAGATCAATAGCCGGTGGTGGAGCGCAGGTGGCGGAGATGAAACTACCAGCGGTGGAAAAGTCGTTGGAGGTGTTTGAGTCGGCGGTGGAGAAACAGGTAGGTGCAGGGGTAGTTGGTGTATAATAGTGTTTAATATTGTATAATTGTGTGTAAATGTGTATAAGTGCGTATTTTCATATATAATATAGTTTAATTATAATTTTTAGTATATGTACGTATATATTATACGCTTTCATACACTTATATACATAATGCACCTATCTTTGTATATAAGTGTATAACATTGTAGAAAAGTATTTTGGGCTATATTTTTGCAATATAAGTTATGGGTTATATTTCTTCAATGTAAGTCAGCAAATTATACTTTATAAAATTACCCCATTAAAAATTCAAGATCACTTATTTTCAACGACAGTGGGTATAATTTTCTGAGGTTGACCGAATTAAATTGAAAAATGACTAGATTCATTAATTCCATATATAGAAGGGTTCCTCTTACATCTTTCATTTATTTATTTGTGAGGTCAAATTTGATTAGGAGCACACACTCTAGATGACCTTTCTTTTAGTCGTTTAATTAGGGCACATGTGAATGGATACAGAAGTTCATGTATATATCATCTGGATTTTAGATTAGCGGATTAATTTGTGTTTATAACATATATATGGATATTAAAAGTGTAGGAGATTTATCTAATGATGCAATCAAATAAAAAGGATGACCAATATCAAATTCAACTAGCCACCGTAGGGATCTAGTAGCTTAGTTTGTTGACTACATGAACTTCTACCTTGTTGGTGAGGGTTCGAATTCCCACATTGTAATCCCTTCCTCATAACAATTTAAAAAAAAAATTCAACTAGCCACAACTTTCCAGTACATCTATTCTAACATGTCAAATTACTCGGCAAGTTTGTTGGAAATTTACTAATGTGAAATTAAGTAAATCCCATTATTTATGACTCAAACAATTCGGGCCCCGCACGTCGGCAATGTTGTTTCCACACACGTGCACACGTAGTGCCAAGTATCGCAAATTTCAATAGTGAAAGAGATATTGATACATATGTAATACGTTTGAGACATAGAATGATGGACGGTTATTGGCCAAATGATAAAGTATTCCACGTTGGTAAACGAAGAAAGAAGTGTACGAAGTGTAAGATGAAACGAGTCGGAAATTGTCGCAGAGTCGTGAAGGACCGCGACGCAACACCGTCGGAGCCGCGGCGCTTCGGAGGCAGAATGCTGCGACGGGAAGTTGGAAAGTTCTGACCATTGGGCTTGTTTTGGAGCATTGAATCTCCATTACTTGGCACATGAATTCAACCATTATTTGGCTGAATGTAACCCCTCAATAAGTGTCATTACATTGGCTATTGAAGGCCAAGTTGGCTAGTTGAGGGGTCATCTCCTTACACTATAATTGAGGCCTTTGGCTCAATTGTTAAACACTACATTTAGAAATATTTACAGAATTTTCTAACATCTTCTTCTTCCTCTCTAGCAAGTTTACTACATTCAAAGTTCTTCAAGAGTAACACTTGAGTTTCCTTTGCTCAATTGTTAAGTTGTTGTTGTATCTTAGGAGACTATTGCCCGACAACGTAAAAGGAGATATACGGGGCAATCTTATCTTAAAGACAGAGTGCCATCACTCGACTCAACAAATCACACAAGGAGTTTGTTTCATTCTTGATTTCCAGTTTTGTTGTAATCTTTAGTTTATCCTTTCTAGCAATTGTAATATTTACTTACTTTTCGTTCCCTGTATCCCACAAAGTTGACCTTTATCAATCGACGAGCAATGAAGACTTGTTTATTTAATGTAGCCAGGTGCATGATATAGTTTATCTTAATTAACTTAAGCTGATAGGAGGGGGAGGGGATTTGTTAGTAGGCTATTTGTTGACAATGTTCTTTTATCTTTTTGCCTTTTGGCTAGTCCATTAATTAACTCCTAGGGAGACCTTACGATTTTTGTTTAGTTAAGAATTTTTCAGAAAGACGAAAGCAATTAATATTATTTTTGTAGGATGGAAGTATATTTTATTTCAAAATTAGGGGAAATGCATCTCTCAAGAAACTCATGAAGATTTACTGGGACACCAAATGTATTCTTTATAACAAGGAAGGACCATTAATGTAGTATATATGGTCAATAGTAAATTAAGGCAGAAAATATATTTTGATTAGTTATGGTTAATAGCTAAACTGTATGTAAAAAACACATGTCACGTATTCATTTTGCAAGTAAATTTCCTCTTCCACACTTGAAAAAATAATAACCATATGAGTCGTACATGTATATATTCCTTGATTTTCAATTTATATGATATACTTATTTTTAGTTTGTTCTAAGAAAATGATATATTTCTAAATTTAAAAATAATTAATTTTATGATTTTTATTTTACTCTTAATAAGAAGCTCGTATAACGACACAAATGTTATGACATGTTTAAGACATAAGTTTTAGAATCTATATCCACACAAATGTTATGCATGTTTAATACCAACAAGTTTAAAGATCTTTATTTTTTTTAATCTATGTGACGAGTCAAACTATATCACATAAATTTAAACGGATGGAATAACATTTTTGTCTAATTATGTTACATTTTGTCTTTTCCTTATTAACAGCTGGAAATGAAGGAGAGGATGCAATTCATTTTCTATGCGGCGTATGAACGGTGGAGGTTTTGCTAGCTTTTAAGCCTTGGCTCTGATCTGTTAATGAATTAAGTTGTGTTCAACCATATTAGGTTAATCTTAGTAGTTATTGATGCTGGCAATTAAATTCAGTAATTTATATGGATCGATGTAGCAACTAGCACAATCTTTGGACCTTTGGTTCCATTCCTTACTATTTATAGACTTCTTGACTTCTAAAATTGAAATCTATGAAAATGTTAAATTTGTTTTTGAACAAGCTTGCCTGAACATGCCCTTGAGTACCACACTAAATTATGAATGGACTATTGATATGATTTCTGAATTGTAATTGGGTTACTTGTTGAATACTAAACCCATGTGTTATTCATCCCCTATACTTGGTTGCATCTCATTCATTTTGATTTGTCGCCTTATATTTTCATTTGCATTCATACACTCATGGTTTTGATGATATTAAAGTGGTGTAAAAATATTGTGGGTCCAAGAGACCGGGAAGGCGAGGCACTTATGATGTTTTGGCAATATTGATATGATGATATTACTGATGGCTCGTGTTGTACTCCGCAACGGATATGATACGCAGGGATCGGAGTTGCACGCCTGCAACATGATATTATTACAGCCAAAAACTGGGCTTCGTGATCCTACGAGTTATTCCATAGCGAAAGGAAATAGGGACTTTGCGGGTCCCCCATGAGTCACTTTCATATGGCATACCCCTGTGAAGTGTGTATACAGGTTGATGGAAATGTACCTTGCATATGCATTGCAACCTCATTCATACATCCATCCATACATTAACTACTTGTGGTATGACAATGTGACTTGGATTTGTGATTGGAACTTGGGTGAAACCCTGATTTACTTGGATTGAATTGATTGTATTGGACCGGAATGGTCACTATGATTGAGCTTGGCTTTGTGGATACCTGTATAATTGGATCGATGAACATTTGGATAAACATTGAATTTGTTTCCAAGTATGGCTTGATTTCTTATGCATGGGTTTTGTGGTTATAATTTGTAATTCTAAGTCTTTGATGTCTACCGCTGCTGTGGTCGGGAAGTGTCAATATGCCAGCGCTATTGTCTAGATCCAGGGAAAGTATGTGTATTGTGTGTTGTCTGATAATTGATTGTGTGATTGGGTATCGAGTCTAACCTGTGATACGTGCTGCTATTGAGAAAGTAGACATGACTAATCTATGTGTGTCAGACTGTTCTGGAATAGAATCTTAACTAAGTCTAAGGCTAATTATAAGGGTGTTAAAGTCTTCATGGCTAATTTAGTTATAATACTATGGGTAAGTATTGTTGAAAGTCTCTCATGATCTAAGTATTTATTTGCTAATTGATGTGTTAAGTCAAATATGTGGGGTTAAGCTTGAATATGACTTGGACAAGAGAGAGTACTAGTCGGTGGGTATTATGAGAGTAAGGTCCATGTATATGTGAATGGATTGATTGTACTTGACTGTGATTGGAACCTTATTTGAACAATGTGACTTGTTGAATCGGGGTATTGATGTGTACAACGTGACTTATGGGCTACTGAAATGTCTAGTATAGGTTTATCTAGTGTCAACTTGATATTTATCTCTGTTAGATATCTTCCGTTGTTATCGGCCTATGATGTCTACGGGGGTACATTGTGTACTCATGCTACACTTGCTGCTTCTTTTCTGATGCAGATACAGGTCCTTCTACTAGTTCACGAGCTCGAGTGTGAGTCCGGACATGTGAATTTCTATGTTCCAAGGTGCTCTTGTATCACAGACAAAATTTTGGGGGGTATGTTGATAATTGTTTATATTTTCGCATTTCTTTCATATTGCTTTGTCTGGTTCGCCTACCGGTGGGAGTGTGTATGTGCCACCACGATTCCTAAAAAGGGGTCGTGACAGCTTTCGACTCAAATTCTTGACCTTCCTCAACGACTTACTGTAAGAGCAATATTTACGCATTCCTATTTTAATTGATTAAATATGTAGACCAAAATAATGTACTTGCACCACTAAATCTCCATACTCTTTAAGAAAAACAATAAAGAGAAGAAAAAAACAATTCTTATGCTTATTAGCCTAGTTATTAAATATGGGATAAATACTGCCATAAAGGAAAAAAGTAAACAATCATTTATTTAAGGGGAAAAAATAATTACACACTCTGGATTTAGCAAGTTTACTACAGGTCATATCCACACAGAAATGAAATCTTCCACTAGATTATACCATTAAAAGCACATTTATTTATTGTGTGTATATGTGTGAGAGACATTAGAGCAAATTGTCTTAGAAAGAAAAAAATAATGTCGGCCAGTGAAGGGGAGGAGTCAGTAATCACTCAAGAAGATAATTTGTCAGTCATCAGTCAAGGGGATAATTCTGTCAATCAGGAATCACCTTTCATAATCGTTCGTGTGACGGCACAGGTCTCTAATTTTTTCTCCCCTTTTTTCTCTTCCTAGGATGCATGTCTATTCTAATTTTTGTTAATTTTTTTAACCTTCTGTGTGTATGTGTCTCTATTTTATTTTATTTTTTATGTTGATACTCTTATGTTTTAATGGTTTAGTTTAAAAAGTTTTTTTAATGGACAGAACCTCTAACTTTTGATTTTGAAGGTTTGTCCATGAGATAAGGGGATTAAAAATGACTTAACTATGTTGTATATTAATTAGGGTAAAATGCTGCCAAAATTGACCCACCTTTTAAATCTTTCAAAAAATAACTCTGCCTCCTCTCTCTCTCGCTCTCTCTCTGCCGCGCCGCTCCCCCACCACTACACATCCGCCGCTACCGTTGGCGGAGAAATCACACACTTAAACACCAAAAACATCATCGCCAGAAAACTTGTTTCTTTGCTTCCTCTCTTTCTCTCTCTGCCTCCTTTCTCTATATTTCGTACCGCTCTCCCACCATTGAACATCTGCCGCCGCCTGAGAAATCGCACACATAAACACCCTAAACACCATAACCGGAAAACTTGTTGCTCTGAGTGTAGCCATTGGTGTCGGAACCTTGCGGCGTTTGCAACCCGATTCTCTTGTACATCCTTGCTGCAAAAAAGAAAAAGACAAAAAAATGAAATCTACTTTGATAGATCTAGATCAATAGCCGGTGGCGGAGCGCAGGTGGCGGAGATGAAACTATCGGCGGTGGAGAAATCGGTAGGTGCAGGGGTAGTGGGTGTATAATAGTGTTTAATATTGTATAATTATGTGTAAATGTATATAAGTGCGTATTTTTATATATAATATATTATAATTATAATTTTTAGTGTATATACCTACATATTATACACATTCATACACTTATATACATAATGTACCTATCTTTGTATATAAGTGTATAACATTGTAGAAAAGTATTTTTGGGCTATATTTTTACAATATAAGTTATGGGTTATATTACTGCAATGTAAGTCAGCAAATTATATTTTCATAAAATTACCCCATCAAAAATTCAAGATCACTTATTTTCAACGTCAGTGGGTATAATTTTCTAAGGTTGACCGAATTAAATTGAAAAATGACTAGATTCATTAATTCCATATCTAGAAGGGTTCCTCTTACATCTTTCATTTATTTTTTTGTTAGGTAAAATTTGATCAGGAGCACACACTCTAGATGACCTTTCTTTAGTCGTTTAATTAGGGCACATGTGAATGGATACAGAAGTTCATGTATATATCATCTGGATTTTAGATTAGCGGATTAATTTATAGATCAGTTTGTTGACTACATGAACTTCTAACTTGTTAGTGAGGGTTCAAATTTCCACGTTGTAAACCCCTCCTCATTTTCCGTTCTCCTACCCTATGTAATAAAAACAATTTTCTCCTTTTTCTCCTAGTTCAAATTTCCACGTTGTTAGTAGATGAAAGCGGTAAGGGTTTACTTATTGTAAAGAAAAGGAATCTAACGAACTCCAATAGAAAATGGAAAAAAGACATAGCTAAGGTATGCTTGGTTTGAAGAAAAATAATTTTATTTTTATTTTTAAAACAAGTGAGTTTCTTACTTATTTTCTAATGTTTTGTAAATAAGCAAAAAATATATTGCCGAAGAACATTATATAATCTAAAAAAATAATATTAGGATTGGTGATGTTCAGGGGTGGCGCGGTGGGATTGTCATTAGGGAAGTTGTAAGGAACATGTTTTTTTAGAAAAAATATGTTTCAAAACATTTTGACAAACCAAAAATGAAAAAATAAAAATAAAATTCTAAAAAATGTTTTCCTCCCCATAGTATTGATAAATGTAGTGTTTAATATTTTTTTTGTCTCTTCTTCATATATACTTGTGTAAGCTATATGTTGACAATGTTCTTTTATCTTTTTGGCTTTTGGCTAGTCCATAAAATTAACTCCTAGGGAGACCTTACGATTTTTGTTTAGTTAAGGACTTTTCAGAAAGACGAAAGCAATTAATATTATTTTTGTAGGATGGAAGTATATTTTATTTCAAAATTAGGGGAAATGCATCTCTCAAGAAACTCATGAAGATTTACTTGGACACCAGATGTATTCTTTATAACAAGGAAGGACCATATGTATTCTATGTATTCTTGTTTAAGGGCCTTATAATCAAAGACGAGGCGACTCCAGATGAGGTTTGTTCACCACCCCCACAACCCTCCTCTTTCCACGAAAAATATTTTACCTACTATATATGGTCAAGAGTACATTAAGGCAGAAAATATATTTTGACTAATTATGGTTAATAGCTAAACTGTATGTTAAAAACACATGCCACGTATTCATTTTGCAAGTAAATTTCCTCTTCCACACTTGAAAAAATAATAACTACATGAGTCGTACATGTATATATTCCTTGATTTTCAATTTATATGATATACTTATTTTTAGTCTGTTCTAAGAAAAATGATATATTTCTAAATTTAAAATAATTAATTTTATGATTCTTATTTTACTGTTAATAAGAAACTCGTATAACGACACATATGTTATGACATGTTTAAGACATAAGTTTTAGAATCTATATCCACACAAATGTTATGCATGTTTAATACCAACAAGTTTTAAGATCTTTATTTTTTTTAATCTATGTGACGAGTCAAACTATGCCACATAAATTTAAACGGACGGATTAACATTTTTGTCTAATTATATTTCATTTTGTCTTTTCCTTATTAACAGCTGGAAATGAAGGAGGGGGATGCAATTCATTTTCTATGCGGCGTATGAACGGTGGAGGTTTTGCTTAGCTTTTTAGCCTTGTCTTGGATCTGTTAATGAATTAAGTTGTGTTCAACCATATTAGGTTAATCATAGTAGTTATTGATACTGGCAATTAAATTCAGTAATTTATATGGATCGATGTAGCAACTAGCACAATCTTTGGACCTTTGGTTCCATTCCTTACTATTTATAGACTTCTTGACTTCTGAAATTGAAATCTATGAAAATGTAAAATTGTATTTTGGAACTCTCCTTTCATTTGTGGTAGCGATTATTTGAAAATTGAGTCATCACGATCAGTTCCTTTATCTACTAAACTTCCTTAATTTCTTATTTTACTTTAAGATGCATTCTATTAAAAATACAAATTAAAGTCTTAAATTTAAGAAATACCAACCAACTAAATAAAAAAGCGCTCTCAACAAAACCCTAAAGCCTCTAATGGACAATATGGCTGGCGGGCAGCCTCCTCAATAGGTTGCTCAGCCTCCGCAAAGCCCCTAAACCCTATATCAATAGCTACGAAGTTATCTTACGCTGGAACCTATTCCAGACACGACAACGATGACAAACATGACAACCATGAACATGCAGCCAATTTCGCTTAAGCTGATCACGTATTTACATGGAGAGCTGATGTTAATATGTGAAGATGAAGAGATCGAGTGAATAGTGCTACAAGATAATTTTCAATATGCAATCATTGGAAAATTCTCTTATGGATGGCCCGACATCAATGAATTATAAAGATTGAGTCCAAATGAATCAATGTGAGCTCAAAGGGGAATATAACATTGGTTTACTTCGAAATAGGTATGTCTTGATTCTATTAACACTTCTGGAAGACTATGTTAACATGCTTAGAAAACCTTCTTTCTATATTACGTACTAGAACTGGTCTTATCCTATGAAAGCCCTCAAGTGGGATCCTTTGTTTGATTCTGATTAAGAAACTACAACCGCAGTGGCATGAATTTCATTTCCTTATCTTCCTCCACATACCTTTGTTGAGCAATTGGTTTGTAGGATTGGACTCTTAGTATGTTGAATTTCATAGTTCACCATTAAAATGACCATTTTACCCCTAAAAGCATGTTTCCCTCTTCTTTACTAATCAATTTGGAATGAAAGAACTAGTGTAATGATATGGATGCTGTGAATTCTTTATTATAACTAAGACTTCGATAGTACTAGACTTCGAGTATGATCGTGATCCGCAGAAAGGAAAGGTGTAAGTGTGACTGTGCGACTCCCGCTCGGCATTCCAGGTTGGTTACGACTTACCTTCTGGTTAGACTTCGATTAGCGAAGCGTATGTATAGTTAGATATTGTTTGAGAAAGCATGTGATCCTTCAGGTATGAAGTTGGGATGGATATTACTTAGGTTCCATAACATATATATATATATATATATATATATATACATACATATATTGGATCGGGTTGCGCGTTCTGCAACATATACATATATTGGACCAGGTTACATGTTCCACAATATATACTTATATTGGATCGGGATGTGTGTCGCATCTTGTACATGGACTTCGAAGGTCCCCCATGGGTCATGATAGCCGAGACGTAGCGATATTTTTCTCGGAGCATCTGTGTACGGAGATTACATTTGGCTAGTACATTGCATTGCGTATGCGTTCATTCTCATCATCTCATTTCATTCTCTTACTTTATATATGTTAGCTAATTGTTGTCAGCTTATGATACCTACCAATACATAGTGTTTATACTGATACTACTCTTGCTACTCTCTTTTTGGGGTGTAGAATTGTTGTAGATATATGAGCGAGGTTCGATTAGCCTTTAAGGATCTTGTAGAGTTCATCTAGACTTCTCTGTTTAATTCTCATTCTAAACAGAAGTTGTATTCAGGTTGTAGTTCTCACTTTTATCCAGGTTGTATACTTAGAGGCTCTTGTACTATTCAGACTAGATTCCTTGGGATAGTTTTTGCATTCCGTTTTTTTATATATCCGTGTCATTATAATTTTATTGTTTTTCTTATTTATTTATGTTGTTGGGTGAATCTTTGAGGGACAGGTTTGCCTACCGAGGTGGGATATGGTAGGTGCCCACACGACTTAGTGATTTGGGGTCGTGACAAGTTGGTATCAGAGCCCTAGGTTACCTGGTCTATAAGTACAAGAGCAATGTCTAGTAGAGTCCTACTTTTGGGTGTATTGCATGCCATATTTATAATTGGGAGGCTATAGGACATTTAGGAAACTTCAAATTCTTCCATTCCTTCGTGCTACTTTATTTGAATTGGTATCTACTCCATTCCAATTGGTATCGGAATTTCCTTGTCTTAATCACCAACAGAAGGTGGGAGCTCATCCTTAAATTCTTACGTGAACGGTTGTCTATGACGTGTTGTGGTATGGTACGAGATGTGTTATCCTGATTCAGACATGTGACCAATTTCAGTTTCTAGCGATGGCTTGAGGATTCAGTTATGTGGGGTTGTGGTTAGACTCATTCATTGTGGGGGTTCCCTTGAGAATTGTGAGAGATGGTACAGAGGGTCACCTGATCTCCATATTTTCTGTGTTGGGTTTCTCGGGAATGGAAAAAGTGAATTTTTGGCTTGATAAGAGTGATTTGTTCGATGACATGATTGGTTGGGAAATGTTTCAACATTGTCAAGGTATTATGATGGTTTGCGTGGCACGGGTGTACCAATGGAAGGTCTATGATTCATCGGTGGTAGGGTATTAGATGTTCGTATGCGTGGACGAGTATAAGTTCGGTAAGGATCATCTGATTTGGCAAAAGTATAGTGACCGTGTGTAATAAACAGGAGCATTTAAGAATAAGGACATTAAGGATGACTTTGCGGAAAAAGTGTAGCGAAGTAATATTTCTTAGGGTATTTTGGTTTGAGTACTTTTCGTGTTAATGGGACGGAGGCGTAAGGAAGAGGATTTGGATAGACTAATCTGTTATTTGGAAGGGGAAATTGGTATATGATGTGTTTGTTAGGATAAGGTTGCAATTGGTGCGATAGTGGATTTCGTCTTCGGTCGTGAGAAGCTAATTTGGACATCGACATGACTATATAGTAGTGGTTTGTGGGTTCTTCAGGAAAGTGGTTGTCGGTTCTAGATCGGAAGGGCATAAGGTATAACAAAAAACTGTACAAATCGGTAAAGAATCTGAAAGTTTGTGCTAAATAAAAGTACTAGTTTTCTATGTTATTGACAGTTTGAGATCTTACTGAGATTGATCCGACTTACGGATAAAACGTTATGACTGTTTTAAGATTATGTCTTGTTTTAAAAATCTGGCGAGACAATTTTCATAGGGTTGGTTCTTTCAGAATTTGTACTAGTTACACTAAGTACTTTCACAAAAAACTTGATATAGTGATAGGTCCCTATGTTACTTTCCATTCGGTGCAAGAAACACCTTATTTGGGGTTACGGTTCGAGAGTTATAACCCTTACAAGTGAGAAGGGAGAAAAGTTAAAAGAAAGAATTTTTTATTTGAATCTTCTGGAAATATGACTAGGTATGAAAGTCTATTATTATGATATGCATGTCTTCGTGACCTCATGTTCCCAGTATGGTAATCATGTATGATGTGATCGTCGTTGACATTGAAAGCTTCTTTCCAGTAAGGAGGAGGTACATCGACCTTACGTCACCTCGATAGATTCATAGTGGTCTTAGTATCACTCAGGCAACATATATAGGTATAAATAAATTAGATCGGGTTGCACATTCTGCAACAAATACATATATATAAAATATTGGATCGGGTTGCGTGTACCGCAACAAATACATATATAAAAATTATTGGATCGGATTGCGCGTACCGCAAAAATTATATAATATAATATATGGGATCGGGTTGCGCGTCCGGCAATTCGTTTCGTGAAGATGTACTGGTTAGATTAATTATTTCCCTATGGTGAGTTGGGAGAAGATTGTGTGTGAATAATGATTATTGACTTGTACATTGAAAGTGATGTAATGTGGTTTCATAACGTGCTTATTATGTTTATAGCAAGATTGTACTTAGAACATTGCGAGGTTACTTTGAATTGTAAGGCGAGGTTCTCACTCAGCCCAGGATGGTAGGGCTAACTCTTTTGTTTAACATTTTTCAAGAAAGCATGATAGAGGGAAAGCTCCGCAACAGGGCTAGCGATTGTCCCGTAGCCTCATTGTTCCACCAAATCCATTGCTTCGGATTGGTGAATGTCACTCTTGATTAAGTAGGTCGTAGAACCAAATTTTGTTATCTCAGGGAATGCCCCACATAAGATTATTTCCTTTTGAACTTTGAATTTATTATTATATATACTATTTCTGCACCTAGATACATGTTTAATTTAGGAAGAAAAGAAGTTAATGGTTTGCCTGGGAAGGGATAGTTGCCCAGGTGCCATCACGCCCTAAGAGAAGACTTGGGTAAAGTCGGGGCGTGACAATATTGGTCCATTTGATATTGTTCATCGTGTTGGTGAGATAGCCTATGAGTTGGATTTTCCACCTAGTTTGTCTGGTGTTCACCCGTATTTATTTTTCTATAGTCAAAAAGTACCATTTAGGTGGTTCTCATATGATTCAATGGGATTCAGTAATGCTTGGTCAAAATCTGACTTTTGAGAAAGAGCCGATTGCCATTATGGATAGGAAAATTCAGAAGTTGAGATCCAAGGATATAGCTTCAATAAAGGTTCAATGGAGGTATCATCTGGTCGAAGAGGCTACTTAGGTGTCACGACTTGTCTGGTCATTTTTGGCTTAACACATTTACTTGACCAAATTACCATTCTCGTAGACTTTCCTTGAGGTTTGTGACTAGCGAAGATGGGTAGATCGGTTTCTAAGATAAGTTAAATAGGTTTTCGAAGAGAAACCTAAGTTTGATGTTTTTAAAATGAAAAAAGTTGACCCAAAGTTGACTTTTGAGTATACGGGTTCATTTCTGATTTTTGTCGCTTTTGGTAGGTCTGGAACGTCATTTATGACTTAGTCGAGTCTATCGTTCGCTTTCTGAGGCATACGAATATGTTTTGAGTCCTTATTTGCTATTTGTGGAATTTGGGAAATTTGAGTGAATTTGTAGAAAAGTGTACCTTATCTTGGTCGTATGAGTATTTTGAGTACGTGAGCAAATTTGTAGCATTGTTTACAAGTGGGTAACATAATTGGTTTGTGTCTGGGAGATCTTGGGTGAATTTTTGGGAGTTGGATGGAAGATTGTAATTTTGCTATAGCTGTTGGTTCTGGTGCAATCGTACCAGTAGATATTGGCCACATGTTAGCCCTAAGAGAGTTGGAAAGGTTCGCCTTTGCGGAACCTTGTGCACAGCGATTGTACGGTGTCATCTCTATCTTTGTGATTAATACAGTACATTAAGTGGGGTCGCTGCTGCGGACATTATTACGCAGAAGTGAGGCCGCTCATTCGAAGAAGATTTCGCAGGAGCGGGATCGCTGTATAAGAAATAATAGAAGATCCTAAGTTTAATTTCAGTTTTCATAACTCACTTTTCACAACTCTAATCTCGAGTTGTGGAGGAAATAAAGACTTTTCATTCATTCTAAGTTTGGGGGTAAGGATTCTATCATATTTTTATTATTTATTTATGATTCAATCATTAAATCTAGGTTGTTTATCATCTTTTGAGGATACAGACCTAGGGTTTATAACTAAAGTTAAGAGGATTAAATAGATGAAATTGGAGGCCAAGATTGGGGTTTTAAGGTGTGATATTTCATATTAGAGTTTATTAATGATGAGATAACCTATCGCAAAGCTTGAATTGTTATTTTAGTTTCATGATTTTTGGGTAAAATTTTAGGGTTTGTCTAAAATTAGGATTTTTGATTATTGATTTTAAAGGCAATTAAAGACAACGTTGTTGTTGATTTTAGAGGAAATGAAAGATCTAATTGGGTTTAGTTTACCTTCAAAGTTAAGGATATGACTGATGGCTCTATCTATTCAAACAAAAAAGAAAAAAGAGTTCTGCATCTCGGGTGAACAAATATGTGAATTAGACCTCGATTACGCTTTTGTAACATCAAAGTTTTGATTTTACCCTCGTGGGCCCGAGGTATTTAGTTTCCTGATGGGTCTTACCTTTTTGTAGGTATTTAAAATATTATGTTAATGTATAATCTATGACAATAGACTATAAACGATTTGAGGTACTTCGCAAGGGCAAGAACTTGGCTTGAGATTAGTTTGTGGCACTAGTTTGGCTTCGAGGTGGGCTATGATTTTCTCTATTAGACTCTAATAGATGCATGTAGTATATATAAATATTGAGGGGTATTGGACGTGATAGGGGTCCCACCTTAGTGACTATTATGAGCAGTTGGGTGGGTATCGGGGTTGAACTATTTTAGGGATCATCCTTAGGTTGATCTTGACTGTTGTTATGTGGACTTATCACCATGATTGATACTATTTGTGATTGTTGTTGAAATTACTCATCACTTATGCCTCCTGATATGAAATGACTGATTATGTGGAATTATGTGTTATTGATAATTCTGAGGCACGTGTTATTCGTCTCTTAAACCTGGTTTCATCTCATACTTCATGATTACATGCTTTATTTACTATTGCATTCATACACTCATATTATTCTGATATCCAAATAGAGTTGGTATGGAATGTTGTTGGTCTAATGAGACTTGCTAACGAAGCTAAATGATATTGTTATGAGATTGTTTGGCATACTGAGATGATGTAAATTGATATGGCTAGATAATGAGTCTGTGATTGATGCTCTAGCCAGACCAAGGGATCATTGCGGTTAGTTGTGAGCGGTGTATAGACTTTGTGAGTCCCCCTACTGGTATCCGGTCGAGATTGCGATATCCCGCGTGGGAAAGATCCATGATCACATTGGGATATGTCGCGATTAGTAGTTTGGGTCAGGTCGAGTTTTCTCCTTCGCGGTCGTGAGGTGGGGTCCCGCGATCGCGAAGGAGGGGTCATCTTGGCAGAATATTAATTTCCAATTACAAGATTTAACATTTCATTCTATATTTGGAGCTAGAGACCTCGATTTTTACAGATTCTTGAAGGGATTTTCAAGATTCATCATTGGGGTAAGTTTCTAACCTCCATTTTCAGTTTAACTTAGATTCTTGCGATATTTTGTCATTTAAATCATGATTTGGGTTGTAAAAGTGGAATTTAAAGCCCTAAGTGGAAAATATAAATTTCTTCAAATTGGATGTCAATTGAAGTTGGAATTGAGTCATTTTTTAAATTTAGACTCAATGAACTATAGGTAAATGAATATTATCAACGAAATTACAACTTTGCCCTCCGAGGCTCAAGATTGACTTTTTGGGTGATCTTTTGGGCCCATATGAGTAGTATAGCAATATGGGTATCTACGGACTTGTATGCTTACATAGACATTGCATTGGAACATATTCAGGTTATTCAGAGGCTCTACGAAAGATGAAGACTTTATTGTGAGCATTGGGCTTCGAATCAGGAAAGTTGAGACCTTACTTGACTCTATTTAAAGCGTGTGGATGGTTAAAATGATCTAATGGAGAGGGAGTAATGGGGAATTCTAGGGGTCCTGTACTTGTGAGGTAACGAGCACTTGTATTAGGTTCATGTGTTATGTTTTGGGAATGTTATCATATTTGAGTCGTTATGTCTATGGTATGAATACCATGCATTGAGCATTACTTGATAACTTAATTTAATTGTGTGAATTATGATTGACATACAAAATCTCTTATTTGATGTTAATATGTTATATTCTTGTATTAACTGTGATTATGTTCTTAACACTCCGTAATACTCCTTATCTTATTTATGTGTTTCTTTTCTTCTACACAATATATTAGGATGTTATTCCATACTTGTATTCCTATTCCAGATGTTCTTGTACTTGTGGATTTGTACTACTTATTTCATATATTTATCATGATGAGATTCTATTATGACTTTGAAATGGATTTATTTAACTGTTTCTACATATTACACTAATAATATTTTCTTAATCGGTTATGGATGGTTCACCTACTAGGTGGGGGCGGGTGCCTTCACGACCTTTACTCTTTTTTGGATCGTGACAAAATGGTTGACCAAAGTCAACATCTGATTTTAACAAACTCATATGCGAGTTTGCATAGTTCTATTAGGGTTGGAACATTTTTTTTAACTTACTTGGATGGTTGGGACAGATCCCGAGAGGCTCGGTCGTGTTTTAGACTCTTGATTAAGATACTAGTTAAAGTGAGGAAAAAGAGTTGACCATAGTGAGCACCGGGTTGAGACGACCATGTTTGAGTATTTTGAGTGTGCGAGCAAGTTTGTAGCATATTGTTTGATTGAAATGCATATTTGGTTTGTCTTTGGGAGGTCCTGAATGAGTTTTGATTGGAGTCCGTAATTGTGATCACATGCAAGGACCACGATTGCCAAAGGCTGAGAGTATGGTCATCGCGATCGCAATTCCTTGTGCCGCTATTGCGATGAGTAGTTCACATGGGGCCCGCAATTGTGATGAGAAGTTGTCAGGGGGCTTGCGATAATGGTGGTGGGTCCTGCGATCGTGAAGAGGATCTTACCTAGGCAGAAAATGAAATCTCCATTTCGATCTTCGATATTTCATTTCATATTTTCAGCTAGAGACCTCTTTCGGGAGATTTTCGAACAGACATTCAAGGTTCATCGCGAGCGTAAGATTCTAACCTCTCTTTCATTGTCTTAGATTCTTGCGGGATTTCGTCCTTAGACTCATTATGTAAATTGGAAGTCAAATTGAAGTCGTATTTGAGTCATTTTCAAACTTTAGACTTCTATGTGTAAATTGATTTTATCATAAAATTAGAGTTTTACCTTTCACTCGGGATTACCTTTTTGGGTGACATTTGGGCTTAGAATTATAGTATAATAATATGGGTGTCTATGGACTCGTATGATTACATAGATTTCATATTTAAATAGATTGGAATCGTTTAGAATCCCTATGGAAGGGCAAGGCTTTAGTGTGATCATTGAGCTTCAAAATCAGACAAGTTGAGACCTTACTTGACTCTTTTTAAAGTGTGTGGTTGGTAAATTAACTAATAAAGATGGAGTAATGGGGAATATGTGTGTCCCCTACTTGTGAGGGGATGAGCACTTGTACGTGTATTGGTGCCAAGATTTGGGAATTTGTATTCTATTCGAGTCATTTGTGTATTGGTCAGAATGCCAAAGTATGTGGGCATTAGATAGTAGTTGATGATGACTAATTAATTGTTATTTCAGATACGATTTTCTTACTTATTTGCAAATGTGATATGTCGATATCTTACTTGTTGATTATGTGTTCTCATCACTCGTAAATGCTCGACTATAACAAAAGAAAATTAAGAGGAACTTTTACTTTATAATATTGTTCCTTACCTTGTGTGCATATCGTATTGATGCTTTCATATTGTATCTCATGCATATACACTTGAGGATACATATGTGATGTCTGATGGAAAATGATTTCGGATGGAGTGATGCGAATGATGCCGAATATGGGCTAATTGTTGAGATGGAAAGATGAATCAGCTAAGTGTTGACATTAAGAGCCTAAATGTTTGAGAACCCGATGGAAAATGATTTCAGGTGGTATTTGGACCTCGCAAGTGCCTCATGGATCACCTATTACATATTACAGATAGTGTGTATAATGGTGATCGATGTTTTTTGCATTGCATTGCATTTGCATATCATATCATATCCTTTTCTCGATTTTTTGATGTTGGATTTACTTGAATGTTTGATTGAGTGTAGTTATCTCATTCGACTGATTTCTTGAATACTTGTTGAATTGAGCGATATTCCTATCTTTACTTGTTGGATTGCAAATGCATCTTATGAACTAATAGAGGATAAGTGTGGCAGTAACCATTTAGAAGACTAACCCTCGTCATCATTTTGGTTTAGGTTTGGTCGACCATGTTGTTGAGTACATGTTGATTTTTCGTATTGACTATACACTTGCTACATCTTTTTGTATGCAGGTTCTGACCCAAGTACTAGTAGTGGCCGAGTTGTCATCAATCGTTTACGAGTTGACAGTGGAGTTGTTAGGATGAGCTGCATGCTATTCCGTGGCACCGGACTCCATCTCTATTTTACTTTCTGTCTTTACTTTTCGAACAATCTTGTATACTTTCAGACTTGTATTGTATTAGTAGCTCATGTACTTATGACTCTAGATTTTGTGAGATGTATGACTTAGTTTCCGCATATTGAGTATTGAGACGCTTTTATTATTATACCTTATTCTTAATTAAATCAGCTTAATAATTATCTAAAGGACTTATAATTAAATTGGGTTCGCCTACGGATTTGGGTAGGTGCCCTCACTTCTATGTTGATATTTTTGATCGTGACATCACAATTATAATTTAGTAGCGAATCTAGACAAAAAAGATAGAAAATTAACTATGTTTTATAAAGTAAACCGAAATATTCACTCTCCATATCCATAAGCATCCTTTCTCCCTAAATAACCACTGTTAAGTTACTATGGATCTTGTAATCTAAAAATTTGAGCAATTCATAGTGAATTATATATGCATTTTCTTTTCTTGGAAAATCATTAAAATTAGTAAGATGTTAATTTATTTTTACCAATCTGATTATCACAACCGTGATGGCAATTTATATGCAATTGTGCAATAAAAACTTATATACTTGTATAACAACAGTCTTCCGTACTGCTTAAGTAATTGTGTGGCACCGTACGAGGATATGATCCTTTTCTTCTATTTGCTCTCTGTTCACATGACAATTTAGCCTTCGTTTTTCCAACAAAGAACTCGTCCTTTAGCTTATAAGAGCTTGCTTTGCTCTTGCTCTGCTTGCTAGCTCCGACGTATCTTCTTATGATGTAAAAGAGGTGCATTCACTTCTAGACACCATAATCATTCTAAACTCATCGACTTATGATTGGTGCGTCTCTCACTTGTATTTTGATGTAATCAAAATTTTACAATTTTTGAATTCTTAAATTTAAAATTTTAATAATATTTCACGGATCCATGAAGCAGATTAATTTACAATGTGGTTAAAAAGTTAATTGCATCAATAAAGAAGAATAAAACAACAAATTTATTAATTAGTAATTATAAATTTTCAAATGAATATATTTCTACTAAATAATTAAGCTTAAATTGGAGAAGTATTACTTTCAAAGTAATCATTACATGACTCAACATATCCAACTGAGGTTAGTCGAGTATGTTGAGTGGAGTTCGAGCACGAAAGAGTTGAGTTTTGATTGAGCTTCAATCGAACAAATCGAGCTAAACTTGGATCAAAATAGAGTCAGTGAATCATACTAATTTAATTTATTTTTCCACACTATCCTGGAGCTCACTACAATATCTAATTTAGGAATTAAATGTTTTGAGAAAAAAATAGAAAACATCGAGAAATTATTATCCTTTTGTAATGATCTGTCATGTCGTTTTTACCTAAAGACTCATAATTGACTATTTTACCCTTCCCTTAGCTTTTATGTGGGGTTTGTGATGCATGGAGATGGGTGGCACAGATCTCGAGGTCCATTTATATGAGTTTCGGATGAAAAACCCAAAGTCTAGAAACTTAGAGTTGGTTAGGTTGACTCAAAGTTGACTTTTGGCTAGATGAGATCATTTTTGGGTTCTATCGCTTCCAGTAGTTTTGGAGGGTCATTTATAACTTAGTTGAGTCATTGGTTCACTTCCTGAGGCAATTAAATGTATTTTGTGGCCTTATGTGTAAAGATTGGATCTTGATTTTTCCCAGATAATTCTTTAGACAAGTATGCGTTAGCTCGGTTATTTATGAAATTCGAGAGTACGAGTGAGTTTGTAGCACTGTTTACCATAGACAAGCATGTCTGGTTTGTGTCCGAGGGGTCTCGGGAGTGTTTCGGGTGTTTGGTAGGAGTTCTGGTTGTTTTTCCTTTGTTGGTTTCTGGTGTCCGCCGCGGCAGCACTAGTGTTCGATCCGACGAGTCCGCCATGGTGAGAGTTTTTCTTGACAAAGTGGAAGTATTGTATCAGGTGCTTTTAGGTCAGAAATGTTTTCCCCAAAATAGAAACCTCGAGACCAGAGTCATCATAAGAATACTATCAGAACCCTAGGAGGAAATTCATCCTTGGGGTAATTGATTCTTCCTTTGTGTATTATTCTATGCTTGTAAGTTATTCATTAATGGTGATATAGTATATATGAGTTGGGAAAGATGAGTTTGCATGTTTAAGAGACTAAGAGAGTTAAGTTATTGATTCTACTGGATGTTTATGGATCAAATTATGTTAATATCATGAATTAGGATTGGATTATGTTAGATTATCATGTTGTAAGTCTTAATTTGGTTGTAGAAACCTATTTTCAATTGAGGGAAAATTCTATTGTTTTAAATTGGGGTTTTTTGATTATTGTCCAATTGAGGGTTCAATTGTGGATAGTTTTTTAATTAACTTAAGGATATGACTACCTAGTATGTCATAATGGTTTTTGGGTATTAAAGTTCAAGTCTTGGTGATGTAGCCCAAGGGTTAATATTGTGATCTTGCTTTGTTAAAGGTTATGTCCTTATTTTGTGTAAGTCTTATATATTAACGAATAATATATGCGTGAATAGACTTCGATTATCACGAGGCACGAAGGAAGGGAAAGGCTAGCACTGGGGCTTGATCATTGGCACACTTATTCGGCACTCAGACGGTTGTGATGAATGATTGAGTAGGTAAGGGTGTTGAACTATGTTGATAAGTGATTTGGGGAATCAACGGCTGATTCCGACTACTGTTATGTGGGCTTATCACCATTATTTGGGGTTGTTGCCATATTTGCTATTATTGTGTCTATTCATCACACATGTTTTGATATGATATCCTGATTGTACTTGGATTATTATGAATGGACTGTTGATATGATTTCTGAATTGTACTTAGGTTACTTGTTGAATACTAAAGGCATGTGTTATTCATCCCTTATAGTTGGTTGCATCTCATTCATTTTGATTTGTCGCCTTATATTGTCATTTGCATTCATACACTCATGGTTCTGGTGATATTAATATGAGAGTGGTACTAAAATATTATGGGTCCAAGAGACCGGGAAGGCGAGGCACTTATGAGATTTTGGCAATATTGATATGATGATATTAAGGATGGCTCGGGTTATATGCCGCAACGGATATGATACGCGGGGATCAGAGTTGCACGCCTGCAACATGATATTATTATAGCCAAAAGCTGGGTTCGGTGATCCGATGAGTTATTCCAGAGCGGAAGGATGTATAGACCTCGCGGGTCCCCCATGAGTCATTTTCATATGGAATACCCATGTGAAGTGTGTATACTGGTTGATGGAAATATACCTTGCATGTGCATTGCATCCTCATTCATACATCCATCCATACATTAATTACTTGTGGTATGATAATGTGACTTGGATTGGTGATTGGAACTTGGGTGAAACCCTGATTTACTTGGATTGAATTGATTGTATTGGACCGGAATGGTCGCTCTGATTGAGTTTGTCTCTGTGGATACATGTATAATTGGATCGATGAACATTTGGATAAGCATTGAATTTGTTGCCAGGTATAGCTTGATTTCTTATGCATGAGTTTTGTGGTTATACTTTGTAAGTCTAAGTCTTTGATGTCTACCGCTACTGTGGTCGAGAAGTGTCAATATGTCAGCGCTATTGTCTAGATTCAGGAAAAATATATGCATTGTATGTTATCTGATAATTGACCGTGTGATTGGGTATCGAGTCTAACCTGTGATACGTGCTGCTATTGAGAAAGTAGACATGACTGATCTATGTGTGTCAGACTGTTCTGGAATAGAATCTTAACTAAGTCTAAGGCTAATTATAAGGGTGTTAAAGTCTTCATGGCTAATTATATTTTCGCATTTCTTTCGTATTGTTCTATGTGGTTTGTCTACCGGTGGGAGTGTGTAGGTGCCACCACGATTCCTGGAAAGGGGTCGTGACACCTTTCAGTTCAAATTTCTTGACCTTCCTCAACGACATACTATAAGAGCAATATTTACGCATTCCTATTTTAATTGATTAAATATGTAGACCACTAAATCTCCATACTCTTTAAGAAAAACAATAAAGAGAAGAAAAAAATTATTTGTTATGCTTATTAGCCTAATTATTAAATATGGGATAAATACTGCTATAAAGGAAAAAAGTAAACAATCCTTTATTTAAGGGAAAAAATAAGTACAAATTCTCTGAATTTAGCAAGTTTACTACAGGTCATATCCACACAGAAATGAAATCTTCCACTAGATTATACTATTAAAAGCACATTTATATATTGTGTGTATATGTGTGAGAGACATTAGAGCAAAGTGTCTTAGAAAGAAAAAAATAATGTCGGTCAGTGAAGTGGAGGAGTCAGTAATCACTCAAGAAGATAATTTGTCGGTCATCAGTCAAGAGGAGAATTCTGTCAATCAAGAGTCGCCTTTCATAATCGTTCGTGTGACGGCACATGTCTCTAATTTTCTCTCCCCTTTTCACTTCCTAGGATGCATGTATATTCTTATTGTTGTTAATTTTTTTAACCTTGTGTGTGTATGTGTGTCTCTATTTTATTTTCTTTTTTCTGTTGATACTCTTATGTTTTAACGGTTTAGTTTAAAAAGATTTTTTATGGACAGAACCTCTAAGTTTTGATTTTGAAGGTTTGTCCATGAGATAAGGGGGATTAAAAATGACTTAAGTATGTTGTATATTAATTAGGGTAAAAATGTTGCCAAAATTGATCCACCTGTTAAATCTTACAAAAAATAACTCTGCCTCCTCTCTCTCGCTCTCTCGTTCTCTCTTGCTCTCTCTCTGCCGCGCCGCTCTCCCACCACTACACATCCGCCACTGCCGTGGTGGAGCATAGGTGGCGGAGATGAAACTACCCCGGTAGGTGCAGGGGTAGTGGGTGTATAATAGTGTTAAATATTATATAATTGTGTGTTAATGTGTATAAGTGTGTATTTTCATATATAATATAGTATAATTATAATTTTTAGTGTATATACCTACATATTATACACTTATATACATAATGTACCTATCTTTGTATATAAGTGTATAACATTGTAGAAAAGTATTTTTGGGCTATATTTTTGCAATATAAGTTATGGGTTATATTTGTTCAACGTAAGTCAGCAAATTATACTTACATTGTTTAAGGGCCTTATAATCAAAGACGAGGCGACTCCAGATGAGGTTTGTTCACCACCCCCACAACCCTCCTCTTTCCACGAAAAATATTTTACCTACTATGCTTACACGACATTAATGTAGTATATATGGTCAAGAGTAAATTAAGGCAGAAAATATATTTTGACTAATTATGGTTAATAGCTAAACTGTATGTTAAAAACACATGCCACGTATTCATTTTGCAAGTAAATTTCCTCTTCCACACTTGAAAAAATAATAACCACATGAGTCGTACATGTATATATTCCTTGATTTTCAATTTATATCATATACTTATTTTTAGTTTGTTCTAAGAAAATGATATATTTCTAAATTTAAAAATAATTAATTTTATGATTCTTATTTTACTCTTAATAAGAAGCTCGTATAACGACACAAATGTTATGACATGTTTAAGACATAAGTTTTAGAATCAATATCCACACAAATGTTATGCATGTTTAATACCAACAAGTTTTAAGATCTTTAATTTTTTACGAGTCAAACTATGCCACATAAATTTAACCGAATGGAGTAACATTTTTGTCTAATTATGTTACATTTTGTCTTTTCGTTATTAACAACTGGAAATGAAGAAGGGGGATGCAATTCATTTTCTATGCGGCGTATGAACGGTGGAGGTTTTGCTTAGCTTTTTAGCCTAGGCTTGGATCTGCTAATGAATTAAGTTGTGTTCAACAGATATTGAGCATATATATATATATCATATGATTACTCCATATTAGGTTAATCATAGTAGTTATTGATACTGGCAATTAAATTCAGTAATTTATATGGATCGATGTAGCAACTAGCACAATCTTTGGACCTTTGGTTCCATTCCTTACTATTTATAGACTTCTTTACTTCTGAAATTGAAATCTATGAAAATGTTAAATTTGTTTTAACAAGCTTGCCTGAACATGCCCTTGAGTAGTCACTAATGTGCATATTTATTATATTATTCTTAGTACTAAAGTATATTTGCATTGATCCTTTAGTTAGAAATGATATTGTATTTTGGAACTCTCCTTTCATTTGTGATAGCGATTATTTGAAAATTGAGTCATCACGATCAGTTCCTTTATCTACTAAACTTCCTTTATTTCTTGTTGTACTTTAATATGCATTATATTACAAATACAAATTAAAGTCTTAAATTTAAGAAATACCAACCAACTAAATAAAAAAGGCTCTCAACAAAACCCTAAAGCCTATCCGAAAAACCTTCCAATGATCTCCGCCTTTAATGTACAATATGGATGGTGGGAAGCGTCCTCGATAGGTTGCTCAGCCTGCGCTAAGCCTCTAAACCCTATATCAATAGCAACAAAGTTATCTTACGCTGGAACCTATAACAATCTTTGGACCGAAATTGTCGCTATGATTGAGCTTGTCTCTGTGGATACCTGTATAATTGGATCGATGAACATTTGGATAAGCATTGAATTTGTTGCCAGGTATAGCTTGATTTCTTATGCATGAGTTTTGTGGTTATAATTTGTAAGTCTAAGTCTTTGATGTCTATCGCTACTGTGGTGTAGAAGTGTCAATATGTCAGCGCTATTGTCTAGATTCAGGAAAAATATGTGCATTGTATGTTATCTGATAATTGACTGTGTGATTGGGTATCGAGTCTAACCTGTGATACGTGTTGCTATTGAGAAAGTAGACATGACTGATCTATGTGTGTCAGACTGTTCTGGAATAGAATCTTAACTAAGTCTAAGGCTAATTATAAGGGTGTTAAAGTCTTCATGGCTAATTTAGTTATAATACTATGGGTAAGTATTGTTAAAAGTCTCTCAATCTCTAAGTGTTTATTTGCTAATTGATGTGTTAAGTCAAATATGTGGGGTTAAGCTTGAATATGACGTGGACAAGAGAGAATACTAGTCGGTGGGTATTATGATAGTAAGGTCCCTGTATATGTGAATGGATTGATTGTACTTGACTGTGATTAGAACTTTATTTGAACAGTGTGATTTGTTGAATCAGGGTATTGATGTGTACAACGTGACTTATGGGCTACTGAACTGTATAGTATATGTTTATCTAGTGTCAACTTGATATTTATCTTTGTTACGTATCTTCCGTTGTTATCGGCCTATGATATCTACGGGGGTACATTGTGTACTCATTCTACACTTGCTGCATCTTTTCTGATGCAGATACAAGTCCTTCTACTAGTTCGCGAGCTCGAGTGTGAGTTTGGACATGTGAATTTCGGTATTCCAGGGTGCTCTTGTATCACATACCAGATTTTGGCGGTATGGTGATATTTGTTTATATTTTCGCATTTCTTTCGTATTGTTCTGTGTGGTACGCCTACCGGTGGGAGTGTGTAGGTGCCACCACGATTCCTGTAAAGGGGGCATGACACCTTTCGACTCAAATTCTTGACCTTTCTCAACGACTTACTATAAGAGAAATATTTACACATTCCGATTTTAATTAATTAAATGTGTAGACCAAAATAAAGTATTGCACCACTAAATCTCCATACTCTTTAAGAAAAACAATATTGAGAAGAAAAAGATTCTTTGTTATGCTTATTAGCCTAGTTATTAAATATGGGATTAATACGGATATAAAGGAAAAAAGTAAATAATCCTTTATTTAAGGGAAAAAATAATTAAACATTCTCTGAATTTAGCCAGTTTACTGCAGGTCATATCCCCACAGAAATAAAATCTTCCACTAGATTATACTATTAAAAGCACATTTATATATTGTGTGTATATGTGTGAGAGACATTAGAGCAAAGTGTCTTAGAAAGAAAAAAATAATGTCGACCAGTGAAGGGGAGAATTCTGTCAATCAGGAGTCACCTTTCATAATCGTTCGTGTGACGGCACATGTCTCTAATTTTCTCTCCCCTTTTCACTTCCTAGGATGCAGGTCTATTCTACTTTTTGTTAGGTCTTAATTTTCTATCCCCTTTTCACTTCCTAAGATGCATGTCTATTCTACTTTTTGTTAGGTCTTAATTTTCTCCCCTTTTCACTTCCTATGATGCATGTCTATTCAACTTTTTGTTAATTTTTTAACCTTTTGTGTGTATGTGTGTCTCTATTTTATTTTCTTTTTTCTGTTGATGCTCTTATGTTTTAACGGTTTAGTTTAAAAAGTTTTTTTTATGGACAAAACCTCTAAACTTTTGATTTTGAAGGTTAGTCCATGAGATAAGGGGGATTAAAAATGACTTAACTATGTTGTATATTAATTAGGGTAAAAATGCAGACAAAATTGACCCACCTTTTAAATCTTACAAAAAATAACTCTGCCTCCTCTCTCTCGCTCTCTTGTTCTCTCTTGCTCTCTCTCTGCCGCGTCTTTCTCCCACCACTACACATCCGTCGCTGCCGCTGGCTGAGAAATCACACACTTAAACACCAAAAACACCATTGCCGGAAAACTTGTTTCTTTGCTTCCTCTCTTTCTCTCTCTTCCTCCTCTCTCTATATTTCGTGC
Source organism: Anisodus tanguticus (assembly GCA_034509755.1). Lineage (NCBI taxonomy): Eukaryota > Viridiplantae > Streptophyta > Magnoliopsida > Solanales > Solanaceae > Anisodus > Anisodus tanguticus. The sequence continues at coordinate 31,443,121 of CM067558.1, forward strand.
CGCTCTCCCACCATTGAACATCCGCCGCCGCCGGAGAAATTGCACACACAAACACCCAAAACACCATTATCGGAAAACTTGTTGCTCTGAGTGTAGCCTTTGGTGGCGTAACCTCGCGGCGTTTGCAGCCCGATTCTCTTATACATCCTTGCTGAAAAATAGAGAATGACAAAAAAATTGAAAGCTAATTTGCTAGATCTAGATCAATAGCCGGTGGTGGAGCGCAGGTGGCGGAGATGAAACTACCAGCGATGGAAAAGTCGTTGGAGGTGTTTGAGTCGGCGGTGGAGAAACCGGTAGGTGCAGGGGTAGTGGGTGTATAATAGTGTTTAATATTGTATAATTGTGTGTAAATGTGTATAAGTGCGTATTTTCATATATAATATAGTTTAATTATAATTTTTAGTGTATATACGTACATATTATACACTTTCATACACTTATATACATAATGCACCTATCTTTGTATATAAGTGTATAACATTGTAGAAAAGTATTTTGGGCTATATTTTTGCAATATAAGTTATGGGTTATATTTCTTCAATGTAAGTCAGCAAATTATACTTTATAAAATTACCCCATTAAAAATTCAAGATCACTTATTTTCAACCACAGTGGGTATAATTTTCTGAGGTTGACCGAATTAAATTTAAAAATGACTAGATTCATTAATTCCATATATAGAAGGGTTCCTCTTACATATTTCATTTATTTTTTTGTTAGGTCAAATTTGATTAGGAGCACACACTCTAGATGACCTTTCTTTTAGTCGTTTAATTAGGGCACATATGAATGGATACAGAAGTTCATGTATATATCATCTGGATTTTAGATTAGCGGATTAATTTGTGTTTATAACATATATATGGATATTAAAAGTGTAGGAGATTTATCTAATGAAGAAATCAAATAAAAAGGATGACCAATATCAAATTCAACTAGCCACCGTAGGGATCTAGTAGCTCAGTTTGTTGACTACATGAACTTCTACCTTGTTGGTGAGGGTTCGAATTCCCAAGTTGTAATCTCTTCCTCATAACAATTTAAAAAAAATATTCAACTAGCCACAATTTTCCAGTATATCTATTCTAATATGTCAAATTACTCGGCAAGTTTGTTGGAAATTTACTAATGTGAAATTAAGTATATCCCATTATTTATGACTCAAACAATTGGGACCCCGCACGTCGGAAACGTTGTTTCCACACACGTGCACACGTAGTGCCAAGTATCGCAAATTTTAATAGTGAAAGAGATATTGGTACGTATGTAATACGTTTGAGACATAGAATGATGGACGTTTATTGGTCAAATGATAAAGTATTCCACGTTGGAAAACGAAGAAAGAAGTGTACGAAGTGTAAGATGAAACGAATCGGAAATTGTCGCGGAGTCGTGAAGGGCCGCGACGCAACACCGTCGGAGCCGCGGCGCCTCCCAGGCAGTGCCGCGACGCTAATTGGGTGTCCAGTCACTGGAGCCGCGGCGCCTCCCAGGCTGCGCCGCGGCACTAATTGGGTGGCCAGTCACTGGAGCCGCGACGCTAATTCACAGAGTCGAGGCGCTTCGGAGGCAGAATGCTGCGATGGAAAGTTTGAAAGTTCTGACCTTTGGGCTGGTTTTGGAGCATTGAATCTCCATTACTTGGCACATGAATTCAGCCATTATTTGGCTGAATGTAACCCCTCAATAAGTGTCATTACATTGGCTATTGAAGGCCATTAGTTGGCTAGTTGAGCGGTCATCTGCTTACACAATAAATTGAGGCCTTTGGCTCAATTATTGAACACTACACTTAGAAATATTTCCAGAATTTTCTAACATCTTCTTCTTTCTCTCTAGCAAGTTTACTACACTTGAGTTTCCTTTGCTCAATTGTTAAGTAGATGTTGTATCTTGGGAGACTATTGCCCGACAACGTAAAAGGAGATATACGAGGCAATCTTGTCTTAAAGACAGAGTGCCATCACTCGACTCAGCAAATCACACAAGGAGTTTGTTTCATTCTTGATTTCCAGTTTTGTTGTAATCTTTAGTTTATCCTTTCTATCAATTGTAATATTTACTTACTACCCATTCCCTGCAATTGTTGTATCCCATAATTTTAAGACAAGATTGTTGTAAGTACTTAGAAGGATGACTGGAAGAGAACAACTCACTTCTGATTCTGCTGATGCTGCTACTCAAGGCAATCCCTATGTCTTCCCCACTACTGCTCAAGGCACACCTAATGCCTTCACTACTGCTCAAGGCTCATCCAACACCTTTCCTGCTGCTCAAGGGAACGTTACAGTTCCTCCACCCACTGGATTCCACCATGAATGCCCAGAAACGTTCATGGGCTCCAACTTCAAGAGATGGAAGTAGAAGATGCTCTTTTATCTGACTGTTATGGGAATGGCTCGTTTCCTAACAGAAGATCCTCCACAAGCTAGAGATGAAATGGACCCTTCGCCTACTGAAACGGCTGAAGGGGGCGAAGGTATCCATGTCATTAATGGCATGAAGATGGTTCTTGATGCATAGAGTCATAGTGATTTCATGTGTAAGAACTATATTTTAAACTGCCTATCAGACCCACTCTACACGGTGTATTGCACCATAGGCACCGCCAAAGAGTTATGGGAGAAGCTGCAGAAGAAGTATAATGCAGAAGATGCTGGTACTCTTTCATCGTTGGGAAATTCCTGAAATTTCAAATGGTGGATAGCAAAACAGTGATGTCCCAAGTCCAAGAATTCCAAATGATTCTACATCACCTGGATTTGGAAGGTATGAAACCAAATGAGCAAGTCCAAGAATTCCAAATGATTCTACATCACCTGGATTTGGAAGGTATGAAACCAAATGAGTAGTTTCTGGTTGCTTCGCTAATTGAAAAGTTACCTCCTTCATGGAATAAGCTTATGAGTTACTTAAAACTCAAGACAAACGAGATGACCTTTGAAGAACTTATTATCAAACTCCAAATTCAGAAAGATAATAAGAAGGCCTTGCCTAGGGGTAAATAACCCGCTGAGGCAAAGGCAAATTTGGCTGAGTCCAAAGGGAACCCAAGCAAGAAGCGCAAGTTCTAGAAAGACGGCAAGACCCAAGCGGCGGAGAAATTCAAAGGAAACTATCACCACTGTGGGAAACCTGGTCACATGATCAAGGACTGCCGTATGCTCAAGACTGAGCAACAAGAGAAGGCCAAGGCCAAAGGCAAGGCGCAGGCTAACATCATCAAAGACAAGCTTCTAGATGACATGATTGAGGAGTTCTCGGCAGTGGTGCTTGAAGCAAAAATTGTTGAGAATCCCATGCAATGGTGGATGGACACGGGTGCTACCAAACATATCTGTTCCAATAGAGATGCCTTCTCCACTTATAAACCAGTTACTAATAAAAAGTTGTTCATGGGTAACTGTCACGACCCAAACCGTAGGGCCGCGACGGGCACCCGGATCCCACCCGCCGGGTACCGCCATTCTTACAATAAATATCTAAGCATAATTAATTATGGACTAAACCGACAAAAACTCATGACAACCAGGTAACCAACTTATATATATACATATACCAAGGCCAACAAGGCCATTCAAAACTACTACACACAGGACACCTATCTACAAGCCTCTAAGAGAGTACACAACATCAATAGGTCAGGACAAGGCCCGCCATACCCATATAGACACGCAAAACTGTATCATACCAAAATCAGATCGATACTCCGAAAAGAGAGGAGTGCTTCCAAAAATCCGCTGAAATCTGCAACCTATTCACGTGGGCCGTCGCCTTGCCTATGCAAACCTGCGGGCATGAAACGCAGTGTCCCCCGACAAAAGGGACGTTAATACGACTGATGTACTGAGTATGTCAGGCATAAATAACAACATAACAGGAATATACCAATAACTGAAACATAAACCACTGACCAACAGTAACTGCCTCTTAGGGCCCTAATACACTTGCCTACATCTTATGCACAGTGCATTGTCCATATTCATTCGCCTCATCAGGAAATTTCTTTACCATGACAGCCTCTGTGGGCATCATACCATGTAATGGTTAACGAATATATGCATGATGCAAGTGCGGTATATATATGCTAGTGTTGCAGATCGTGCAACCCGTCCTAATATATGTTAGTATTGAGGATTGTGCAACCCATCCTAATAAGCCATACAAGCATCACATCACATCATCACATCATTATGGCCTATTCAGGCTCTTTTGTGCTAGTCTGTACCAGCTGCAGGTGGTGTGCGTATATAACGCCTTTCCCTATCCCCATATCCCCTACATATATAATATTTATGATATTAGTAGTGTGCATAGCACCAGTGGTCTAGGGTAATATATGAATGCAATGCAAGTGAAAATGCATGAATGACAATAAAATACCCCGAGTGACATAATATCCTTGAACCTTTGCCTAATACTATGAATATCAACACATTTTCCGTATGCCCCACTAAGGACTTTGAACCATATTTAGATATGTTCTTAGAATAGGAATCAATAACATGAATATTATTAACTACTATGATTAAATTAAAATATGGAGTAATATCACGATTTTATTTCGTTACATGGGACATGCCAAAAGAAGAAATAATTTGTCTTAACATACCTTTGTTTCGCTAAAGTAGAAGCAACATGGCTACAAAAGGACCGGTTGCATGTGAAAGAGAAGACTCAATCAAAAGTAATCCAGGTTTGCTACTTCAAGATACGGGTCGAGTAGTATCCTACGCACCAAAGATCAACCCATATGTAATAAATGGAATCTTTCCCATAAGAGCATGTTCTGACAACTTTAATAAGAATTTTTAATAAAACAAATGAGACCTTCACATCTAAGAGTGTTTCAGATAAAACATTTTGTTTAAGCTAGCTCATAAAAATCAGAAAAAGTTGGACAGTATCAAAGTTCTCACAACTTGCCACCTTAACTCTAAAGTTGCATTGTCATATACTACAAGTTCCCATGATGCCACATACTCCCAAAGGATACCTCCGAATAATTTATAAATCACACACATAATTAATTTCGTGATCCCTATTCACTTAAACCTTGGTAACTTATAAGACCTTTATATACTCAATGCCATAATTTGTAATATGACACTAGTCCATAACTCCTTTGTGCATGCATCAAATTTATTTCGGTCACACTTGTTACGTCCAATATTATTTTGAGGTTTAATCCTTTTATATACTAATCTCTTTATTAGCATAAATAAATATAACATAAATTTTTCCAACGCTCGGGTCTATTTATACATGCCTAGCGATTTTATATACGCTTAGCGATTTAAACCGTAACCTGAAAGTACGGGATATTATAATAACAACGCTTCCTCTGACGTGCTGGGGATAGGAAAGGTAGTCCTAAAGATGACTTCTGCAAAGGAGCTCACTCTGAAGGAGGTGATGCATGTTCCTAAGATTAGGAGAAATTTAATTCAGGTTATTTATTGGTTAATGCTGGTTTTAGGCTAGTATTTGAGTCCAATAAGTTTGTAATCATCAACAATGGAACCTTTGTGGGAAGAGGCTTCGTCTGTGAAGGCCTCTTCAAAGTTAACGCCATGTCTGTAATACGTGCAAACAATAATATTGAAGCTTCTTCTTACATGCTTGACTCATCTAATTTATGGTATCATAGAGTAGGACATGTTAACTACAAGTCCATCCAAAGGTTGGTCAAGTTGGAGTTGTTGTTGTCTATCGATGTAGACCCTCAACATAAGTGTGAGGTGTGCATAGAGGCAAAACTCACAAAGCTTCCTTTTCGATCCGTCGAAAGGAATACTGCTCCTCTAGAACTTATTCACACAAATATATGTGATTTGAAGTTTGCACAAACTAGAGGAGGGAACAAGTACTTTGTGACATTCATTGATGATAGCACAAGGTATCGTTACCTTTACTTATTGAAAAGTAAAGATGAAGCCTTTGAAGCATTCTGACGTTACAAAGCAGAAGTTGAGAACCAACTAAGCATGCGGATTATCCATTCGTAGCGATAAAGGGGGAGAATACGTAGCGCTATTTGAGGAATATTGTGCCCAATCAGGCATTGTTCATCAAACGACGGCTCCATACTCACCTCAGTCGAACGGTGTGGGGGAACGTAAGAACCGTAAATTGAAGGAAATGATGAATGCCTTGCTCATCAATTCCGCTCTTTCCCAACACATGTGGGGAGAAGCCGTCCTTACCGCTAATACGATTCTTAACAGAGTCCCACATAAGGGTAAGGACAAAACTCCATATGAATCATGGAAGGGAAAGAAACCCACTTATAAATATTTAAAGGTGTGGGGTTGTTTGGCAAATGTCGAATTACCCAAGCCAAAACAGGTCAAGATTAGGCATAAGACTGTAGACCGCATTTTCATCGGATATGCAAATAACAGTAGTGCTTATCGCTTCTTACTGCATAAGTCAGATATTCCAAATATCCACGGGGGTACAATCATGGAATCAAGGAATGCTCAATTCTTTGAAGATACTTTTCCTAGAAAGGAAAAAGACATAACCTCTCGCAAACGAAGTTATGAACAAAGCTCTCAGGAACCGGGAGTCATTGACTGCCCGGATCTAGATGGTTCAGATCTAGTGGACTTCGAAGTGGCTGAATATCCGGAATCTAGTGTTCCAGATTCTCAGAACTTGGAGACTCCAGAGCTGGAACCAAGGTGAAGAAAACGGTCAGGAAGGATAAATCCTTCGGTCCTGACTTTGTAGCTTATATGGTTGATGATGAACCAAGGACAATTGCTGAAGCATTGTCAACTCCAGAGGCACCGCTTTGGAAAGAAGCTATTGAGAGTGAAATAGACTTCCTCCTGCATAACCATACTTGGGAGTTGGTTGATCTTCCTCTGGGAAATAATTTGTTGGGTTGTAAGTGGATACTCAAATGAAAGTATAAAGCAGATTGGTCTAATGATAAGTACAAGACCAGGTTGGTAGTCAAGGGCTATCGATAGAAGGAAGGCCTTGACTATTTTGACACGTACTCCCCTGTGTCTAGGATGACGTCCATACGAATATTCATTATGATCGCAGCGTTGCGTGACCTTGAGACACATCAAATGGATGTCAAGACAGCCTTTATAAATGGTGATTTGAAAGAAGAAATTTATAGGAACAACTCGAGGGGTATGTGGTTCAACGGCAAGAGAAGAAAGTCTGTTGGCTTGTCAAATCTCTGTATAGGCTGAAACAAGCCCCGAAGCAATGGCATGAAATATTTGATAGTACTCTACTATCGAAGGGTTTCTCCATTAACGAGTGTGACAAATGTGTCTACATGAAAGGTAATTCTGACTCGTTCGTCATGATATGCCTGTACGTAGATGACATGTTGATCACAGGGAGAAGTCCTAGTTTGATTCTAGACACTAAGAACATGTTGAAACAATGCTTCGACATGAAGGATATGGGTATCATAGATGTCATCTTAGGGATAAAGATCTCTAAGACGTCTGACGGACTGGTCTTATCTCAGTCTAACTACATCGAGAATATGTTGAGAAAGTTCAAGATGTTTGATAGTTCGCCTATGAAGTCACCAATGGATAGAAATCAAAAGCTTGATAAAAATCGTGGTGCACCCGTATGCCAGGAGCAATATGCACAGGTGATTGGGAGTTTGATGTACATAACAAACTGCACCTGATATTGCTTATGCAATTAACAAGTTGTCTAGGTTTACCCGTAATCCGAGTAATGATCATTGGAAGGAGTTGAATCGGGTACTACGATACCTGAAATACACGCTAACTTACGGGTTGCATTATTTGAGATATCCAGCTGTACTAGAGGGGTACAATGATGCAAACTGGATATCTGATATAGAGAACACCAAGTCCACCAGTGGGTATGTATTTACAATTGGTGGTGGGGCTATGTCTTGGAAATCCTTTAAGCAAACTTGCATCGCCCGATCCATGATGGAATCAGAGTTTATCCCTTTAGACAAAGAAGAAGAAAAAGCTGAGTGGTTTCACGACTTCTTAGAGGATGTTCCTTATTGGGACAAACCCATACCTTATGTAATGATCCACTGCAATAGTCAGTCTGCTCTAGGAAGGGCACAGAGTTCTATGTACAACGGCAAGTCTCGTCATATTCAATGGAGACATAATACCGTTAGGCGGTTGATCACAACGGGTATAATATCCATTGATTACATAAAATCAAAGGATAACATAGCAGACCCACTAACAAAGAGCTTACCCAAATATCAAATATTCTGCCTATCTAGGGGAATGGGCTTAAAACCCAAGGTATAAGGACCAATACGGCGGTAACCCAACCTTACTAACTAGAGATCCCATAAATTAGGTTCAATGGGAAACCTAAGTTGTAAAGGTTCAGTTAAGCGCTTCGGTGGAAGCATGAGCACTTCGGATAGTGATTTCTATAAAGAAACACCAAATCCAAAGCCGTTCCCGTGATATACTATAAGCGTTATCTGCAGTGTGGGTAAAGGTTAAGTTTCCAAAACCTTTAATGATCCTCACCGGTTGAGGTTAGATTTGGGGAAACTTTTAATGGTTCCTAACACTTGTAAAGTGGGGTATAGCAGAATACCTTGTAGGAGAACACATATTTAACTGCGAGGATAGGCCACCTCAAATGAACGCACTTAATAATCCAAGAAGTGTCCACGGCCACAACGGACAAAACATTAAGAAAAACAGAGTAAGGAAAGTTGTTGTGTTGGTACTGTTGACTTGGCTTACACTAAACACTGACGCTTAAATACATCACGTTCACCGCACAGTAAGTAAGTCCGATGGTAATCAACTATGGAAGGTTCAAAGCGGAAGCTACCTATCCAGATGCAACATCGGTCCGCTGAAGGGTTGCTGGAAAAGGCACTATGTGAGTGCGTCAAAATCTCTTTCAAGAGGGGATTGTTGGAAATTTACTAATGTGAAATTAAGTATATCCCATTATTTATGACTCAAAGAATTAGTGTCCCGCACGTCGGAAACGTCGTTTCCACACACGTGCACACGTAGTGCCAAGTATCGCAAATTTTATTAGTGAAAGAGATATTGGTACGTATGTAATACGTTTGAGATATAGAATGATGGACAGTTATTGGCCAAATGACAAAGTATTCCACATTGGTAAACGAAGGAAGAAGTGTACAAAGTGTAAGATGAAACGAGTCGGAAATCGCCACGGAGCCATGAAGGGTCGCGGAGCAACACCGTCGGAGCCGCGTCGCTAATTGGGTGGCCATTCACTGGAGCCGCGATGCTAATTTACAGAGTCGCGGCGCTTCGGAGACAGAATGCTGCGACGGGAAGTTGGAAAGTTCTGACCATTGGGCTTGTTTTGGAGCATTGAATCTCCATTACTTGGCACATGAATCCAGCCATTATTTGCTGAATGTAACCCCTCAATAAGTGTCCTTACATTGGCTATTGAAGGCCAAGTTGGCTAGTTGAGGGGTCATCTCCTTACACTATAATTGAGGCCTTTGGCTCAATTGTTGAACACTACATTTAGAAATATTTACAGAATTTTCTAACATCTTCTTTTTCCTCTCTTGCAAGTTTACTACACTCAAAGTTCTTCAAGAGTAATACTTGAGTTTCCTTTGCTCAATTGTTAGTTGTTATTGTATCTTAGGAGACTATTGCCCGACAACGTAAAAGGAGATATACGGGGCAATCTTATCTTAAAGACAGAGTGTCATCACTCGACTCAGCAAATCACACAAGGAGTTAGTTTCATTCTTGATTTCCAGTTTTGTTGTAATCTTTAGTTTATCATTTCTAGCAATTGTAATATTTAATTACTTTCCGTTCCTTGCAATTGTTGTATCCCACAAAGTTGACCTTTATCAATCGACGAGCAATGAAGACTTGTTTATTTAATGTAGCCAGGTGCATGATATAGTTTATCTTAATTAACATAAGTTGATAGGAGGGGGAGGGGATTTGTTAGTAGGCTATTTGTTGACAATGTTCTTTTTATCTTTTTGCCTTTTGGCTAGTCCATTAATTAACTCCTAGGGAGACCTTACGATTTTTGTTTAGATAAGAATTTTTCAGAAAGACGAAAGCAATTAATATTATTTTTGTAGGATGGAAGTATATTTTATTTCAAAATTAGGGGAAATGCATCTCTCAAGAAACTCATGAAGATTTACTTGGACACCAAATGTATTCTTTATAACAAGGAAGGACCATTAATGTAGTATATATGGTCAAGAGTAAATTAAGGCAGAAAATATATTTTCATAAGTTATGGTTAATAGCTAAACTGTATGTAAAAAACACATGTCACGTATTCATTTTGCAAGTAAATTTCCTCTTCCACACTTGAAAAAATAATAACCACACGAGTCGTACATGTATATATTCCTTGATTTTCAATTATATGATATACTTATTTTTAGTTTGTTCTAAGAAAATGATATATTTCTAAATTTAAAAATAATTAATTTTATGATTTTTAATTTACTCTTAATAAGAAGCTCGTATAACGACACAAATGTTATGACATGTTTAAGACATGAGTTTTAGAATCTATATCCACACAAATGTTATGCATGTTTAATACCAAAAAGTTTAAAGATCTTTATTTTTTTTAATCTATGTGACGAGTCAAACTATACCACATAAATTTAAACGGATGGAATAACATTTTTGTCTAATTATGTTACATTTTGTCTTTTCCTTATTAACAGCTGGAAATGAAGGAGAGGATGCAATTCATTTTATATGCGGCGTATGAACGGTGGAGGTTTTGCCTAGCTTTTAAGCCTTGGCTCTGATCTGTTAATGAATTAAGTTGTGTTCAACCATATTAGGTTAATCTTAGTAGTTATTGATACAGCCAATTAAATTCAGTAATTTATATGGATCGATGTAGCAACTAGCACAATCTTTGGACCTTTGGTTCCATTCCTTACTATTTATAGACTTCTTGACTTCTGAAATTGAAATCTATGAAAATGTTAAATTTGTTTTTGAACAAGCTTGCCTGAACATGCCCTTGAGTACCACACTAAATTATGAATGGACTATTGATATGATTTCTGAATTGTAATTGGGTTACTTGTTGAATACTAAACGCATGTGTTATTCATCCCCTATACTTGGTTGCATCTCATTCATTCTGATTTGTCGCCTTATATTGTCATTTGCATTCATACACTCATGGTTTTGATGATATTAATATGAGAGTGGTGTAAAAATATTGTGGGTCCAAGAGACCAGGAAGGCGAGGCACTTATGATATTTTGGCAATATTGATATGATGATATTACGGATGGCTCGTGTTGTACTTCGCAACGGATATGATACGCAGGGATCGGAGTTGCACGCCTGCAACATGATATTATCACAGCCAAAAATTGGGCTTCATGATCCGACGAGTTATTCAATAGCGAAAGGATATAGGGACTTTGCGGGTCCCCCATGAGTCACTTTCATATGGCATACCCCTGTGAAGTGTGTATACTTGTTGATGGAAATGTACCTTCCATATGCATTGCATCCTCATTCATACATCCATCCATACATTAACTACTTGTGGTATGATAATGTGACTTGGATTTGTGATTGGAACTTGGGTGAAACCCCGATTTACTGTATAGGACCGGAATGATCACTATGATTGAGCTTGGCTTTGTGGATACCTGTATAATTGGATCGATGAACATTTGGATAAACATTGAATTTGTTTCCAAGTATGGCTTGATTTCTTAAGCATGGGTTTTGTGGTTATAATTTGTAAGTCTAAGTCTTTGATGTCTACCGCTACTGTGGTCAGGAAGTGTCAATATGTCAGCGCTATTGTCTAGATCCAGGGAAAGTATGTGTTTTGTGTGTTGTCTGATAATTGACTGTGTGATTGGGTATCGAGTCTAACCTGTGATACGTGTTGCTATTGAGAAAGTAGACATGACTGATCTATGTGTGTCAGACTGTTCTGGTATAGAATCTTAACTAAGTCTAAGGCTAATAATAAGGGTGTTAAAGTCTTCATGGCAAATTTAGTTATAATACTATGGGTAAGTATTATCGAAAGGCTCCATGATCTAAGTGTTTATTTGCTAATTATTGTGTTAAGTCGAATATGCAGGGTTAAGCTTGAATATGACTTGGACAAGAGAGAGTACTAGTCGGTGGGTATTATGATAGTAAGGTCCCTGCATATGTGAATGGATTGATTGTACTTGACTATGATTGGAAACTTATGTGAACAATGTAACTTGTTGAATCAGGGTATTGATGTGTACAACGTGACTTATGGGCTACTGAACTGTCTAGTATAGGTTTATCTAGTGTCAACTTGATATTTATCTCTGTTACGTATCTTCCGTTGTTATCGGCCTATGATGTCAACGGGGTACATTGTGTACTCATGCTACACTTGTTGCTTCTTTTCTGATGCAGATACAGGTCCTTCTACTAGTTCGCGAGCTCGAGTGTGAGTCCGGACATGTGAATTTCTATGTTCCAGGGTGCTCTTGTATCACAGACCAAATTTTGGGGGGTATGTTGATAATTGTTTATATTTTCGCATTTCTTTCATATTGTTCTGTGTGGTTCACCTACCGGTAGGAGTGTGTATGTGCCACCACGATTCCTAAAAAGGGGTCGTGACAGCTTTCGGCTCAAATTATTGACCTTCCTCAACGACTTACTGTAAGAGCAATATTTACGCATTCCTATTTTAATTGATTAAATATGTAGACCAAAATAATGTATTTGCACCACTAAATCTCCATACTCTTTAAGAAAAACAATAAAGAGAAGAAAAAAAAAATCTTATGCTTATTAGCCTAGTTATTAAATATGGGATAAATACCGCCATAAAGGAAAAAAGTAAACAATCATTTATTTAAGGGGAAAAAATAATTACACACTCTGGATTTAGCAAGTTTACTACAGGTCATATCCACACAGAAATGAAATATTCCACTAGATTATACCATTAAAAGCACATTTATTTATTGTGTGTATATGTGTGAGAGACATTAGAGCAAATTGTCTTAGAAAGAAAAAAATAATGTCGGCTAGTGAAGGGGAGGAGTCAGTAATCACTCAAGAAGATAATTTCTCAGTCATCAGTCAAGAGGAGAATTCTGTCAATCAGGAATCACCTTTCATAATCGTTCGTGTGACGGCACAGGTCTCTAATTTTCTCTCCCCTTTTTTCACTTCCTAGGATGCATGCCTATTCTAATTTTTGTTAATTTTTTTAACCTTCTGTGTGTGTGTCTCTATTTTATTTTATTTTTTATGTTGATACTCTTACGTTTTAATGGTTTAGTTTAAAAAGTTTCTTTAATGGACAGAACCTCTAACTTTTGATTTTGAAGGTTCGTCCATGAGATAAGGGGATTAAAAATGACTTAACTATGTTGTATATTAATTAGGGTAAAATGCTACCAAAATTGACCCACCTTTTAAATCTTTCAAAAAATAACTCTGCCTCCTCTCTCTCTCTACCGCGCCGCTCTCCCACCACTACATATCCGCCGCTGCCGTTGGCGGAGAAATCACACACTTAAACACCAAAAACATCATCGCCGGAAAACTTGTTTCTCTGCTTCCTCTCTTTCTCTCTCTGCCTCCTCTCTTTGTATTTCGTACCGCTCTCCCACCATTGAACATCCGCCGCCGCCTGAGAAATCGCACACACAAACACCCTAAACACCATAATCGGAAAACTTGTTGCTCAGAGTGTAGCCATTGATGTCGGAACCTTGCGGCGGTTGCAACCCGATTCTCTTGTACATCCTTGCTGCAAAATAGAAAAAGACAAAAAAAATGAAATCTACTTTGATAGATCTAGATCAATAGCCGGTGGTGGAGCGCAGGTGGAGATGAAACTATCGGCGATGGAGAAATCGGTAGGTGCAGGGGTAGTGGGTGTATAATAGTGTTTAATATTGTATAATTGTGTGTAAATGTGTATAAGTGCGTATTTTTATATATAATATATTATAATTATAATTTTTAGTGTATATACCTACATATTATACACATTCATACACTTATATACATAATGTACCTATCTTTGTATATAAGTGTATAACATTGTAGAAAAGTATTTTTGGGCTATATTTTTACAATATAAGTTATGGGTTATATTGCTGCAATGTAAGTCAGCAAATTAATTTTTTATAAAATTACCCCATCAAAAATTCAAGATCACTTATTTTCAACGTCAGTGGGTATAATTTTCTAAGTTTGACCGAATTAAATTGAAAAATGACTAGATTCATTAATTCCATATCTAGAAGGGTTCCTCTTTCATCTTTCATTTATTTTTTTGTTAGGTAAAATTTGATCAGGAGTACACACTCTAGATGACCTTTCTTTAGTCGTTTAATTTGGGCACATGTGAATGGATACAGAAGTTCATGTATATATCATCTGGATTTTAGATTAGCGGATTAATTTATAGATCGGTTTGTTGACTACATGAACTTCTAACTTGTTAGTGAGGGTTCAAATTTCCACGCTATAATCCCCTCCTCATTTTCCGTTCTCCTACCCTATGTAATAAAAACAATTTTCTCCTTTTTCTCCTAGTTCAAATTTCCACGTTGTTAGTAGATGAAAGCGGTAAGGGTTTACTTATTGTAAAGAAAAGGAATCTAACGAACTCCAATAGAAAATGGAAAAAAGACATAGCTAAGGTATGCTTGGTTTGAAGAAAAATAATTTTATTTTTATTTTTAAAACAAGTGAGTTTCTTACTTATTTTCTAATGTTTTGTAAATAAGCAAAAAATATATTGCCGAAGAACATTATATAATCTAGAAAAATAATATTAGGATTGGTGATGTTCAGGGGTGGCGGGGTGGGATTGTCATTAGGGAAGTTATAAGGAACATGTTTTTTTAGAAAAAATATGTTTCAAAACATTTTGACAAATCAAAAATGAAAAAATAAAAATAAAATTCTAAAAAATGTTTTCCTCCCCATAGTATTGATAAATGTAGTGTTTAATATTTTTTTTGTCTCTTCTTCATATATACTTGTGTAAGCTATTTGTTGACAATGTTCTTTTATCTTTTTGGCTTTTGGCTAGTCCATAAAATTAACTCCTAGGGAGACCTTACGATTTTTGTTTAGTTAAGGATTTTTCAGAAAGACGAAAGAAATTAATATTATTTTTGTAGGATGGAAGTATATTTTATTTCAAAATTAGGGGAAATGCACCTCTCAAAAAACTCATGAAGATTTACTTGGACACCAGATGTATTCTTTATAACAAGGAAGGACCATATGTATTCTATGTATTCTTGTTTAAACTCCAGATGAGGTTTGTTCACCACCCCCACAACCCTCCTCTTTCCACGAAAAATATTTTACCTACTATGCTTACACGACATTAATGTAGTATATATGGTCAAGAGTAAATTAAGGCAGAAAATATATTTTGACTAATTATGGTTAATAGCTAAACTGTATGTTAAAAACACATGCCACGTATTCATTTTGCAAGTAAATTTCCTCTTCCACACTTGAAAAAATAATAACCACATGAGTCGTACATGTATATATTCCTTGATTTTTAATTTATATGATATACTTATTTTTAGTTTGTTCTAAGAAAATGATATATTTCTAAATTTAAAAATAATTAATTTTATGATTTTTATTTTACTCTTAATAAGAAACTCGTATAATGACACAAATGTTATGACATGTTTAAGACATAAGTTTTAGAATCTATATCCACACAAATGTTATGCATGTTTAATACCAACAAGTTTAAAGATCTTTATTTTTTTTAATTTATGTGACGAGTCAAACTATACCACATAAATTTAAACGGATGGAATAACATTTTTGTCTAATTATGTTACATTTTGTCTTTTCCTTATTAACAGCTGAAAATGAAGGAGGGGGATGCAATTCATTTTCTATGCGGCGTATAAATGGTGGAGGTTTTGCTTAGCTTTTTAGCCTTGGCTTGGATCTGTTAATGAATTAAGTTGTGTTCAACCATATTACGTTAATCATAGTAGTTATTGATACTGGCAATTAAATTCAGTAATTTATATGGATCGATGTAGCAACTAGCACAATCTTTGGACCTTTGGTTCCATTCCTTACTATTTATAGACTTCTTGACTTCTGAAATTGAAATCTATGAAAATGTAAAATTGTATTTTGGAACTCTCCTTTCATTTGTGGTAGCGATTATTTGAAAGTTGAGTCATCACGATCAGTTCCTTTATCTACTAAACTTCCTTAATTTCTTGTTTTACTTTAAGATGCATTCTATTAGAAATACAAATTAAAGTCTTAAATTTAAGAAATACCAACCAACTAAATAAAAAAGCGCTCTCAACAAAACCCTAAAGCCTAGCCGAAAAATCTTCCAATGATCTCCGCCTTTAATGGACAATATGGCTGGCGGGCAGCCTCCTCAATAGGTTGCTCAGCCTCCGCAAAGCCCCTAACCCTATATCAATAGCTACGAAGTTATCTTACGCTGGAACCTATTCCAGACACGACAACGATGACAAACATGACAACCATGAACATGCAGCCAATTTCGCTTAAGCTGATCACGTATTTACATGGAGAGCTGATGTTAATATGTGAAGATGAAGAGATCGAGTGAATAGTGCTACAAGATAATTTTCAATATGCAATCATTGGAAAATTCTCTTATGGATGGCCCGACATCAATGAATTATAAAGATTGATTCCAAATGAATCAATGTGAGCTCAAAGGGGAATATAACATTGGTTTACTTCGAAATAGGTATGTCTTGATTCTATTTACACTTCTGGAAGACTATGTTAACATGCTTAGAAAGCCTTCTTTCTATATTACGTACTAGAACTGGTCTTATCCTATGAAATCCCTCAAGTGGGATCCTTTGTTTGATTCTGATTAAGAAACTACAACCGCAGTGGCATGAATTTCATTTCCTTATCTTCCTCCACATACCTTTGTTGAGGAATCCATTTTTCATCCGCAACTACTGTAGCGAAGCCTTTACAAGTAGACATGTCCACAAGAAATCAAAATTAGACATAGTTGTGCTAGGGTAGATGAAAGTTGATTTACTAAGTGAATTCCCAAAAATGATGAATGTTGGTTTAACAAAGAAGGAGAAAGGCGAGGAGAAATCGAAACGGATCAAGATTAGCTATAAAATATTGCCTAAACATTGTATGAGATGTAAGCTGCAGGGTCATAATGAACAAGAATGTCATGTTTTTCATCTAGAACTGTATAATGAGATAGAAGCAACAACAAGAGGTTGTAGAAGAGAAGAGGGAGGATAATTCAACACAAGTTGATCATGTGAAGATTTTATAGAGTGGAAAGGTGGTGGGCAATCAACCTAAACTAGTGATTCATCAGGAATAGAATTCAAAGAACGATAAAAGACCTACAGGATTGCAAAATAACAAAGTTGGTGCAAAAAAGAAACCAGAAGGGGCTAAAAATGGTGTTTCAAATCCAGTGACAACAAAGAATAAATTTGCAGCATTAGAAGATGAAGAGAATCAGAATAAACAAACTGATAATGCACAGGATCATAGCGGGAAGAGTATTACTAAATCAGTGCAGAACAGTTCCAGGCAAGGTGTGGAATCTTGTGAAGGAAAGACACAACAAAAGCATAATAAGGTGATTTTTTTTTACCCCTCATTTTGGAGAATCTATAGTGTTTTCACACTTCCCTTCCTGTGTGACTCGAACCCTGGACCTACCGGTCGTGGGTTGAGGTGCTTTACCAACTGAGCAACTCTCACTTGTCTATAATAAGGTGATCAAGGACTCAATGAATAGGATTGACACAAATTCAATAGTCCAAAACAAGGTGTAAAATCCAGGAATGATCAATCAAAACATGAGAATGTTGTTACTTGCAAGGATGCCAATAGTCACATTATTAGTAAGGATCATGAAACAATACAAGATGCAGATATGAAAGAGGATGGGATCTAACAAATATAATCTACAATGGAATGGGTTAAATCAACATTTGACAAACAAGCTATAATAGAAACTCAACCAAAATATCAAGATAAGTCATTGACAAGGCAACATCAGATATAGCAGGATAACAAGGTCAATTGGGGGAAAATCAAGGAATTGAACACTAAAAACACTGAGATCATGTTGTGGAAGGATCCCAACGTTAAACATAATTGGAATGGGGAGGAGTTGTTGAGTGAAACAATACAAACTAAGGTTACTAAGGAACATCAAATAAGCCAAAATTTGATACTAGACACACCTTTTGGATATGGCATAATAGGAGGAAGAAGTATCACCTTTGAACGAGAGAGATGTCATTAAATTGCCAAAGAGAAAAACATCACTATAGCTCTTCAGGTGGTAGTTCCTGAGATTGAAGTTTCAATAACTCCATAACTGATACAACAAATAGAATAACAAAGAGATGAACATGACCATGAAGATATGGAGAGAAATATGGAACAGGCTGTTGTGGAAGTGGTCTTATCCCTTAGACAAATTGCAAAGGCTAGACAAGTAGAAAAGAAACATTTAGGTTCCAGAAAGACTAATATTCCTCCTTTAAGAGTGACAACAAGGAGAGGTATGGATACCACTAAAACTAATCACTAATAGATAAGGCAGTATTTTGAAATATTAGATCAGTTAACATTTAACTAACTTTCGACATGTTAATTGATTTAAATAAAAGATATCATTATTCAGTTATAGCCCCTAATGGAACCATTTATGGATCCAGATTCACTGAAACTTACAGAAGAAAATTGGGTTATAAAATGCAGTTGTTAACTCTTTACCCTCGTCACTCTTTTAGTTTAGGGTGATAACGATTACGTGAAAATAAGCAATCGAACAACAATCCTCTATACCTCTTTAGTTTAGGGTCAATTGACAAACTGCTGAGTATACGTTGAATTTCCGTACTCTCTCCTCACTTGTTGCACCTAGTGCAGATTCAGTTCCTAGTATGAGCAGAGCTCAAGACTTCACCACTCGTTGAGGAGTTTGCTTGAAGGATTCAGGGTAAGCTGATGGCTGATCCACTGTAATGACTAGTTCCATTGTTATGTGTGTTTTGACTATTTTACCCTGTTGATTTGATTTCTGAAGTTATCGGATGATTCTAGTATAAGTGAGAAATTAGAACCTCAAACAGTGAAAGTGTTGACCAATAGTTGACTTTTGTTTAAATGGACCATTTTTAGAATTTCGTCAATTCCGTGAGGTCCGGAGGGTTTATGACATGGTGAGGTAGTTGGTTTGGTTCCCGGTGCTTTTCAAAGCATTTTTGGCTTTTAGTTTGAAAACTAGTTTAGCCGTTGGGGTTGTCTTATAGAAGTAGAATCCCGATGGAAATTTTGAGGCCATGAGTGAGTATGTTGCGTGTTTTTACATATGTGTACATGTCTGGTTAGTGTCGGGGAGGTCTCGGGTGATTATCAGATTCGGGGTTGAAATTGCATAAGTCTAATGTTTGTTGGTTGCTAGTGTATCCACTGGGGCGAGTCTCAGTGCGCCCAGCGGAGAGAGGCCACTGCAGTGAACAGGGATCCGGTGCGGTGAGCCTTTTGATTTTTGTATTAGGACCACAGGCGCGGACAGGGTCTGCGGGCGTAAGTCCGCTACAGTGGGACTCCATCCGCTGCAGCGGACTATGGGAATTTCCAGAATCATTAAAGTGTCTTTAAAACCCTATCTACCCCCATTTCGAAAATACACTTCCCAAGCACCATTAGGGCGACTCCCAAGCTTTTCTAAGATATTTCTTCTTGAGGTAACCTTCCTTTACCTTGTATTACCTTTACTTAGCTTCATTATATTAATTTAATGGTGGTCTTGACCTAGAATCTAATTGGGGAAGAAGAGTTCAACCAAATTAGGGCTTATGAAATTGGTAAGCTTAAATGCGTGAATTAATTAGTTGGTTTTGTTAATCTAAGCATGGTGAATCATTATGTAGTTCTTGTTAAGCCTAAATCTTCTATTAATGTTGATAGATTTGAATATTGAAAACTAGGGTTCATACCCAAATTTGAGGGTGTTGCTTATAAGGTGAAATTAGCCTAATTGTGAGTTGAGTTAGCAATTGGTTTGTAGGATTGGACTCTTAGTATGTTGAATTTCATAGTTCACCATTAAAATGACCATTTTACCCCTAAAAGCATGTTTCCCTCTTCTTTACTAATCGATTTGGAATGAAAGAACTAGTGTAATGATATGGATGCTGTGAATTCTTTATTATAACTAAGACTTCGATAGTACTAGACTTCGAGTATGATCGTGATCCGCTGAAGGGAAAGGTGTAAGTGTGAATGTGCGACTCCCGCTCGGCACTCCAGGTAGGTTTCGACTTACCTTCTGGTTAGACTTCGATTAGCGAAGCGTATGTATAGTTAGATATTGTTGGAGAAAGCATGTACTCCTTCAGGTATGTAGTTGGGATGGATTACTTAGGTTGGATATTCTTGACTGATTGTGACTTATTTCCTATGTGTGATTATTGGACTTGTGCGTAGTTGCCATACCATACATGTTATATAGTTGTCTCTCACTTATCTTGGTATTATCATGTATAGGGGAAAGGACTTAACTTGATACTGATATTGTGATATGTGTATATGTGTGGCACAAGTGGGGATTTGATATGATACACTTGATATTGTCATTGCATTGCATTCATCCTCATTTCCATGATATATTGATATTATCTGTGATTGGCGTTATGATGATAAGTGAGAAGTAAATATATGTGATTCATATGATATATTCTCATTGGCATATGACATCATTCATACATACATACATAATCATGCATTTGGATCGAGTTGCGCACCGCAATATATATATATATATATATATATATATATTGGATCGGGTTGTGCACCATAACATATATATATATATATATATATACATATATTAGATCGGGTTGCGCGTTCTGCAACATATACATATATTGGACTAGGTTACATGTTCCACAATATATACTTATATTGGATTGAGTTGCGTGTCGCATCAGGTACATGGACTTCGAAGGTCCCCCATGGGTCATGATAGCCGAGACGTGGCGATATTTTGCTCGGAGCATCTGTGTACGAAGATTACATTTGGCTAGTGCAATGCATTGTGTATGCATTCATTCTCATCATCTCATTTCATTCTCTTACTTTATATATGTTAGCTAATTGTTGTCAGCTTATGATACATACCAATACATAGTGTTTGTACTGATACTACTCTTGCTACTCCCTTTTTGGGGTGTAGAGTTGTTGCAGATATATGAGCGAGGTTCGATTAGCCTTTAAGGATCTTGTAGAGTTCATCTAGACTTCTCTATTTAATTCTCATTCTAAAACAAAAGTTGTATTCAGGTTGTAGTTCTCACTTTTATCCAGGTTGTATACTTAGAGGCTCTTGTACTATTCAGACTAGATTCCTTGGGTTGTTTTTGCATTCCGCATTTTTATATATCCGTGTCATTAGAATTTTATTGTTTTTCTTATTTATTTATGTTGTTAGGTGAATCTTTGAGGGACATGTTTGCCTACTGAGGTGGGATATGGTAGGTGCCCACACGACTTAGTGATTTGGGGTCGTGACAAGTTGGTATCAGAGCCCTAGGTTACCTGGTCTATAAGTACAAGAGCATTGTCTAGTAAAGTCCTACTTATGGGTGTATTACATGCCATACTTATAATTGGAGGCTATAGGACATTTAGGAAACTTCAAATTCTTCCATTCCTTCGTGCTACTTTATTTGAATTGGTATCTAGTCGATTCCAATTGGTATCAGAATTTCCTTGTCTTAATCACCCACGGAAGATGGGAGCTCATCCTTAAATTCTTACGTGAACGGTTGTCTATGACGTTCTGTGGTATGGTACACTATGTGTTATCCTGATTCAGACATGTGACCAATTTCAGTTTCTAGCGATGGCTTGAGGATTCAGTTATGTGGGGTTGTGAGTAGACTCATTCATTGTGGGGGTTCCCTTGAGAATTGTGAGAGATGGTACAGAGGGTCACCTGATCTCCATATTTTCTGTGATGGGTTTCTCGGGAATGGAAAAAGTGAAATTATGGCTTGATAAGAGTGATTTGTTCGATGACATGATTGGTTGGGAAATGTTTCAACATCGTCAAGGTATTATGATGGTTTGAGTGGCACGGGTGTACCAATGGAAGGTCTATGATTCATCGGTGTCAGGGTATTAGATGTTCAAATGCGTGGACGAGTATAAGTTCGGTAAGGATCATCTGATTTGGCAAAAGTATAGTGATTGTGTGTAATAAACAGGAGCATTTAAGAATAAGGACATTAAGGATGACTTTGCGGAAGAAGTGTAGCGAAGTAATATTTCTTAGGGTATTTTGGTTTGAGTACTTTTCGTGTTAATGGGACGGAGGCGTAAGAAAGAGGATTTGGATAGACTAATCCGTTATTAGGAAGGGGAAATTGGTATATGACGTGTTTGTTAGGATAAGGTTGCAATTGGTGCGATAGTGGATTTCATCTTCGTTCGTGAGAAGCTAATTTGGACTTCGACGTGACTATATGGTAGTGGTTTGTGGGTTCTTCAGGAAAGTGGTTGTCGGTTCTAGATCGGAAGGGCATAAGGTATAACGAAAAACTGTACAAATCAGTAAAGAATCTGAAAGTTTGTGCTAAATAAAAGTACTAGTTTTCTATGTTATTGACAGTTTGAGATCTTTCTGAGATTGATCCGACTTACGGATAAAACGTTATGGCTGTTTTAAGATTATGTCTTGTTTTAAAAATCTGGCGAGACAATTTTCATGGGTTGGTTCTTTCGGAATTTGTACTAGTTACACTAAGTACTTTCAGAGAAAACTTGATGTAGTGATAGGTCCCTGTGTTTCTTTCCATTCGGTGCGAGAAACACATTATTTGGGGTTACGGTTCGAGAGTTATAACCCTTACAAGCGAGAAGGGCAAAAAGTTAAAAGAAAGAATTTTTTATTTGAATCTTCTGGAAATATGACTAAGTATGAAAGTCTATTATTATGATATGCATGTCTTCGTGATCTTATGTTCCCAGTATGGTAATCATGTATGATGTGATCGTCGTTGACATTGAAAGCTTCTTTCCAGTAAGGAGGAGGTACATCGACCTTACGTCACCTCGATAGATTCATAGTGGTCTTAGTATCACTCAGGCAACATATATAGGTATAAATATATTAGATCGGGTTGCACATTCTGCAACAAATACATATATATAAAATATTAGATCGGGTTGCGTGTACCGCAACAAATACATATATAAAAATTATTGGATCGGGTTGCGCGTACCGCAAAAATTATATAATATAATATATGGGATCGGGTTGCGCGTCCCGCAATTTCTTTCGTGAAGGTGTACTGGTTAGACTAAGTATTTCCCTAGGGTGAGTTGGGAGAAGATTGTGTGTGAATAATGATTATTGAGTTGTACATTGAAAGTGATGTAATGTGGTTTCATAACGTGCTTATTATTTTTATAGTAAGATTGTACTTAGAACATTGCGAGGTTACTTTGAATTGTAAGGCGAGGTTCTCACTCAGCCCAGGATGGTAGGGCTGACTCTTTTGTTTAACATTTTTCAAGAAAGCGTGATAGAGGGAAAGATTCGCAACAGGGCTAGCGATTGTCCCGTAGCCTCATTGTTCCACCAAATCCATTGCTTCGTATTGGTGAATGTCACTCTTGATTAAGTAGCTCGTAGAACCAAATTTCGATATCTCAGAGAATGCCCCATATGAGATTATTTCCTTTTAAACTTTGAATTTATTATTATATATATTATTTCTGCACCTAGATACATGTTTAATTTAGGAAGAAAAGAAGTTAATGGTTTGCCTGGGAAGGGATAGTTGCCCAGGTGCCATCACGCCCTAAGAGAAGACTTGGGTAAAGTCGGGGCGTGACAATATTGGTCCATTTGATATTGTTCATCGTGTTGGTGAGATAGCCTATGAGTTGGATTTTCCACCTAGTTTGTCTGGTGTTCACCCCGTATTTATTTTTCTATAGTCAAAAAGTACCATTTAGGTGGTTCTCATATGATTCAATGGGATTCAGTAATGCTTGGTCAAAATCTGACTTTTGAGAAAGAGCCGATTGCCATTATGGATAGGAAAATTCATAATTTGAGATCCAAGGATATAACTTCAATAAAGGTTCAATGGAGGTATCATCTGGTCTAAGAGGCTACTTGGGTGTCACAACTTGTCTGGTCATTTTTGGCTTAACACATTTAGTTGACCAAATTACCATTCTCATAGACTTTCCTTGAGGTTTGTGACTAGCGAAGATGGGTAGCTCGGTTTCTAAGATAAGTTAGATAGGTTTTCGAAGAGAAACCTAAGTTTGATGTTTTTAAAATGAAAAAAGTTGACCCAAAGTTGACTTTTGAGTATACGGGTTCATTTATGATTTTAGTCACTTTTGGTAGGTCTAGAACATCATTTATGACTTAGTCGAGTCTATCGTTCGCTTCCTGAGGTATATGAATATGTTTTGAGGCCTTATTTTCTATTTGTGGAATTTGGGAAATTTGAGTGGATTTGTAGAAAAGTGTACCTTATCTTGGTCGTATGAGTATTTTGAGTACGTGAGCAAATTTGTAGCATTGTTTACACGTGGGTAACATATTTGGTTTGTGTCTGGGAGATCTTGGGTGAATTTTTGGGTGTTGGATGGAAGATTGTAATTTTGCTATAGATGTTGGTTCTGGTGCAATCGTACTAGCAGATATTGGCCACATGTTAGCCCTAAGAGAGTTGGAAAGGTTTGCCTTTGCGGAACGTTGTGCACAGCGATTCTACGGTGTCATCTCTATCTTTGTGATTAATACAGTACATTAAGTGGGGTCGCTGCTGCGGACATTATTACGCAGAAGTGAGGCCGCTCATTCGAAGAAGATTTCGCAGGAGCGGGATCGCTGTATCAGAAATAATAGAAGATCCTAAGTTTAATTTCAGTTTTCATAACTCACTTTTCACAACTCTAATCTCGAGTTGGGGAGCAAATAAAGACTTTTCATTCATTCTAAGTTTGGGGGTAAGGATTCTATCATATTTTTATTATTTATTTATGATTCAATCATTAAATCTAGGTTGTTTATCATGTTTTAGAGGATACAAACCTAGGGTTTATAACTAAAGTTAAGAGGATTAAATAGATGAAATTGGAGGCCAAGATTGGGGTTTTAAGGTATGATATTTCAGGTTAGAGTTTATTAATGATGTGATAACCTATCCCAAAGCTTGAATTGTTATTTTAGTTTCATGATTTTTGGGTAAAATTTTAGGGTTTGTCTAAAATTAAGATTTTTGATTATTGATTTTATAGGCAATTAAAGACAATGTTGTTGTTGATTTTAGAGGAAATGAAATATCTAATTGGGTTTAGTTGACCTTAAAAGTTAATGATATGACTAATGGCTCTATCTATTCAAACAAAAAAGAAAAAAGAGTTATGCATCTCGGGTGAACAAATAGGCGAATTAGACCTCGATTACGCTTTTGTAACATCAAAGTTTTGATTTTACCCTCGTGGGCCCGAGGTATTTAGTTTCCTGATGGGTCTTACCTTTTTGTAGGTGTTTAGAATATTATGTTAATGTATAATCTATGAAAATAGACTATAAACGATCGGAGGTACTTCGCAAGGGCAAGGACTTGTCTTGAGACTAGTTTGTGGCACCAGTTTGGCTTCGAGGTAGGCTATGATTTTCTCTATTAGACTCTAATAGATGCATGTAGTATATATAAATATTGAGTGGTATTGGACGTGATATGGGTCCCACCTTAGTGACTATTATGAGCAGTTGGGTGGGTATCGGAGTTGAACTATTTGGGGGATCATCCTTAGTTTGATCTTGACTGTTGTTATGTGGACTTATCACCATGATTGATACTATTTGTGATTGTTGTTGAAATAACTCATCACTTATGCCTCCTGATATGAAATGACTGATTATGTGGAATTATGTGTTATTGATAATTCTGAGGCACGTGTTATTCATCTCTTAAACCTGGTTTCATCTCATACTTCATGATTACATGATTTATTTACTATTGCATTCATACACTCATATTATTCTGATATGGAAATAGAGTTGGTATGGAATGTTGTTGGTCTGATGAGACTTGGAAACGAAGCTAAATGATATTGTTATGAGATTGTTTGGCATACTGAGATGATGTAAATTGATATGGCTCGATAATGAGTCTGTGATTGATGCTCTAGCCAGACCAAGGGATCATTTCGGTTGGTTGTGAGCGGTATATAGACTTTGTGGGTCCCCCTGGGTCATAGCTACGAGGCAATGTCCGGTGGCATGTGTATACCAGGTTGTTGAGTGGTACCATTGCATTCATGCATATCATTCGTTAACACACATTATAATTTGAGGTTTGTACTTAATTGGAATTGCTACTGCGACAAGGTGATTATATATTGAGGTGTACTTTTATGATACTGAGTTGACCTAAGTGTGAACCATATATGCTATTTGAAAGTGACTTATATGCTTAACTAGGCTGTGTAGGTTAGGGATAATTGTGTGTCAACTTGATGTTTATTTCTATTACATGTTATCCATCATTTTTGGCATATGACGCTTACGAGGGTATAATGTGTACTCATACTACACCTGCTTCATCCCTTTTGGATGCAGATACAACAATGTTAACCAGTGCCAGACCTCGTGGCTGATGTCCGAGGTGGTGGACTGGAGCTTTCAGGCTGAGATTGCTTATACTCAACAACCCTGGACTCTCCATTCTTATTCCTGTCTTGTTTTGAACTATTGAGAAAGTATTCAGACATTATATTTATGTTATATAATGGATCTTATACTGATAGACCAGATCATTTGGGAATGTAATAAGTAGATATTTAGTATTTTACAACTCTTTTTATTTAAATTAAAAGATAGTTTGGTATTTATTTCTTCTATTTCCGCTTGTGAAATGGTTTGCCTATCGGTGGAGACACTGTAGGTGCCACCATGATGCCCGAAAGGGGTCGTGACATTGGGAGACTAAGATAGACATGCGGAGTATATATCCCTACCTTTTTACGATTCAGGTACTTTCTTTTCCTTTACGTTCAAGGGCAAACGTGTGTTTAATGCTAGATGATCTAACGACCTGATAGGTCATTCTAAGTTCTAGGTCCCTTTTTATCCAAATGACCATTCCCGTAGTTTTAAAATAACGTTTTGACTTGTAGAATGGATGGCACGACTCTTGAGTAAATTGGGTGTGTATCAGAGAAGAAATAGTGAAATTTTGAAATGCTAAAGTTAAGAAATGAAAAGGGTTGACCAAAGTCAACACTAGGGATTAATGAGGTCAAATGAGAGTTTTATCGATTCCATGAGGTTCAAAATTTGATTTATGACTTAGTTGAGCTACTGGTTCAGGTTTTGATGGTTTCGGGTGTAATTTGGATTGTTGGTTGAGAAACTAGTTAAAGTAAGGAAATGTAGTTGACCTCAATCAACATTGGGTCAAGACGACATCTTATGGGCATTTTGAGTTGTGACCAGGGCTAAAACATGTTTTATGACTAAAATGCATATTAGTTTTGTGTCTATGGGGTTCCGAATGAGTTTCAGGTGTCGATTCCAAGTTTTGCGAACACTGGAAAAAAATGATATTTAACTACTGGTATCCGATCGAGATTGCGATGTCCCGCGTGGGAAAGATCCACGATCGCATTGGAATAGGTCGCGATTAGTAGTTTGGTCGGGTCGAGTTTTCTCCTTCGCGGTAGCGAGGGGGCTCCCGCGATCGTGAATGAGGGGTCATCTCGGCAGAATATTAATTTCCAATTAAAAGATTTAACATTTCATTCTATATTTGGAGCTAGAGACCTCGGTTTTGACAAATTCTTGAAGGGATTTTCAAGATTCATCTTTGGGGTAAGTTTCTAACCTCCCTTTTCACACTTTAACTTAGATTCTTGCAATATTTCGTCATTTAAATCATGATTTGGGTTGTAAAAGTGGACTTTATAGCCCTAAGTGGAAAATATAAATTTCTTCAAATTGGATGTCAATTGAAGTTGGAATTGAGTCATTTTTTAGATTTAGACTCAATTGACTATAGGTAAATGAATTTTATCAACGAAATTACAACTTTTCCCTCCGAGGCTCAAGATTAACTTTTTGGGTGATCTTTTGCGCCTAAATTAGTAGTATAGCAATATGGGTATCTACGGACTCATACGCTTACATAAACTTTGCATTAGAACATATTCAGATTATTCAGAGGCTCTACGAAAGAGGAAGACTTTATTGTGAGCATTAGGCTTCGAATCAGGCAAGTTGAGACCTTACTTGACTCTATTTAAAACGTGTGGATGGTTAAAATGATCTAATGAAGAGGGAGAAATGGGGAATTCAATGGGTCCCGTACTTGTGAGGTAACGAGCACTTATATTGGGTACATATGTTATGTTTTGGGAATGTGTATCGTATTTGAGTCGTTATCTCTGTGGTTTGAGGTATGCATTGGGCATTAGTTGATAACTTAATTTAATTGTGTGAATTATCATTGACATACGGAATATCTTATTTCATGTTAATATGTTATATGTCTATCTTAACTGTGGTTATGTTCTTAACACTCCGTAATACTGGCCTAAAAGTGGAAAAGAGTTGATGATTGAATTATTTTACTTTATAGCCTTATTGCTTATTATATGCATGTTAGATAAACCTGAATCCCCTCTTTCTGCCCTACTTCATTCTAACATGCTTTCATATGGTATCTCATTCTTATTACACTTGAGGATACATATGTGATGTTCGATGGGAAATGGTTCCGGACGGAGTGATGCAAATCTAAAAAGGTTGAATGGGCCAAAGACAGGTAACGTTAGCCGAATTGGATGATTGATATCAGAAGCCTAAATGGCTAAAGACCCGATGGGAAATGGTGTCTGGTGGTGTATAGACCTCGTGAGTCCTTCACGGGTCACATATTCCATATTACGGAGCTTGTGTATTCAGGTGATGAATGGCCTTTCATTGTATTGCATTTTCTTATCGTATCAATCATTGAATTTCTTGTTGATTGACTTAATTAAATCATTACTGAAAATATACATATAAAGTGTCTATTCGAATACTTGTTGGATCGTAAATATTGTCATCTTGTTGAACTAATCATGGTTGAGTGTGGAAATAAGCAATTGAAGACCAGCACTTGTCACCATTTTAATTTAGGATTGATCGACGATGTTGCTGAGTACACATTGATTCCCCATACTTACTCTACGCTTTCTACACCTTTTTGCGTGCAGATTCATTTCCCAACACAAGATGAGCTCGAGACTTACCACCCATTGAGGAGTTTTCTTAGAGGATTCGAGGTGAGTTTTTGGTTGATCCGCGGCACCAGATTCTTCTTCCGTATATTTATGTGTTTCTTTACTTCTACACAATATATTAGGATGTTATTGCAGACTTGTATTCCTATTCTAAATATTCTTGTACTTGTGACACCAGCCTTTGGGATTTGTAGTACTATTTCCTATATTTATCATGATGAGATTCTATTATGACTTTGCAATGAATTTATTTAATTGTTTCTGCATATTATACTAATAATATTTTCTTAATCGGTTGTGGATGGTTCACCTACTAGGTGGGCGTGGGTGCCTTCACGACCTTTATTTTTTTTGGATCGTGACAAAATGGTTGACCAAAGTCAACATGTGATTTTATCAAACTCGTATGCGAGTTTGCATTGTTCTATTTGGGTTGGAACATGATTTTTAACTTAGTTGGATGGTTGGGATGGATCTCGAGAGGCTCGGTTGTGTTTTAGACTCTTGGTTGAGATACTAGTTAAAGTGAGGAAGAAGAGTTGACCATAGTGAGCACCGTAATATTTTTTTATTGAAATGCATATTTGGTTTGTCTTCGGGAGGTCCCCAATGAGTTTTGATTGTTGATTCAAGTTTTGGAAGCACCAGAAAAATTTGGTGCCCAGTTGTTGGAGTCCGTAATTCCGATCACATGCAAGGACCGCAATTTCCAAACACTGAGAGTATGGTCACCGCGATCGCAATTCCTTGTGCCGCTATCGCGATAAGTAGTTCTCTAGGGGCCCACAATCGTGATGAGGAGTTGTTAAGGGACCTGCGCTCACGGTGATGGGTCCTGCGATCTTGAATACGAGCTTACCTGGGCAAAAAATGAAATCTCCAATTCGATTCGATATTTCATTTCATATCTTCAGCTAGAGACCTCTTTCGAGAGATTTTCAAACGGACTTTCAAGGTTCATCGCGGGCGTAAGATTCTAACCTCTCTTTTATTATCTCAGATTCTTGGGAGATTTCGTCCTTATAGTTATTATTTAAATTGGAAGTCGAATTGAAGTTGTATTTGAGTCATCTTCGAAATTTAGACTCTATGGTAAAACTGATTTTATCATAATATTAGAGTTTTACCTTTCGGGACTCGGGATTACCTTTTTGGGTGACATTTGGGTTCAGAAAAATAGTATAGAAATATGGTTGTCTATGGACTCGTATGATTACGTAGATTTCATATTTAAACAGAATGGAATCGTTTAGAATCCCTATGAAAGGGCAAGGCTTTAGTGTGATCATTGAGCTTCAAAATCAGGCAAGTTGAGACCTTTCTTGACTCTATTTAAAGTGCGTGGTTGGTAAATTAACTAATAAATATGGAGTAATGAGGAATATGTGTATCCCTACTTGTGAGGGGATGAGCACTTGTATGTGTACTGGTGCCATGATTTGGGAATTTGTATTCTATTCGAGTCATTTATATTTTGGTCAGAATGCCAATGAATGTGGGCATTAGCTGGTAGTTTATGATGACTAATTAATTGTTATTTCAGATATGACTTCCTTACATATTTACATATGTGATATGTCGATATCTTACTTGTTGATTATGTGTTCTCATCACTCCTAAATGCTCATCTATAATAAAAGGAAATTAAGAGGAACTTTTACTTTATAGTATTGTTCCTTACCTTGTGTGCATATCCTATTAATTATTTCATGTTGTATCTCATGCATATACACTTGAGGATACATATGTGATGTCTGATGGAAAATGATTTCGGATGGAGTGATGCCGAATATGGGCTAATTGTTGAGATCGAAAGATGAATCAACTAAGTGTTGACATTAAGAGCCTGAATGTTTGAGAACCCGATGGAAAATGATTTTGGGTGGTGTATGGACCTCGCAAGTCCCTCATGGATCACCTATTCCATATTACTATCGTGTGTATAACAGTGATTGATGTTCTTTGCATTGCATTGCATTTGTATATCATATCATATCATATCCTTTTCTCGATTTTTTGATGTTGGATTTAGTTGAATGTTTGATTGAGTGTAGTTATCTCATTCCACTGATTTCTTGAATACTTGTTGAATTGGGCGATTTTCCTATCTTTACTTGTTGGATTGCAAATGCATCTTATGAACTAATAGAGGATAAGTGTGGCAGTAACCATTTGGAAGACTAACCCTCGTCATCATTTTGCTTTAGGTTCGGTCGACGATGTTGTTGAGTAGATGTTGATTTTTCGTACCGACTATACAATTGCTACATCTTTTTGTGTGCAGGTTCTGACCCAAGTACTAGTAGTGGTCGAGTTGTCATCTATAGTTTACGAGTTGACAATGGAGTTGTTAGGATGAGCTGCAGGTTATTCCATGGCACTGGACTCCATCTCTATTTTACTTTCTGTCTTTACTTTTTGAACAATCTTGTATACTTTCAGACTTGGATTGTATTAGTAGCTCCTGTACTTATGATTCTAGGTTTTGTGAGATGTATGACTTAGTTTCCGCATATTGAGTATTGAGATGCTTTTATTATTATACCTTATTCTTAATTAAATCCGCTTAATAATTGGCTAAAGGACTTATAATTAAATTGGGTTCGCCTACAGATTTGGTAGGTGCCCTCACTTCTATGTTGATATTTTGGATTGTGACAGCACAATTATAATTTAGTAGCGAATCTAGACAAATAAGCTAGAAAATTAACTATGTTTTATAAAGTAAACTGAAATATTCACTCTCCAGATCCATAAGCATCCTTTCTCCCTAAATAACCACTGTTGAGTTACTATGGATCATGTAACCAAAAAGTTTGAGCAATTCATAGTGAATTATATATGTATTTTCTTTTCTTGGAAAATCATTAAAACTAATAAGATGTTAATTTATTTTTACCAAACTAATTATTACAACGATGATGGCAATCTATATGCAAGTGTGTAATAAAAACTTATATATGATCCTTTTCTTCTATTTACTGCTTAAGCAAATGTGCGGCACCGTATGAGGATATGATCATTTTCTTCTATTTACTCTCTGTTCACATGACAATTTAGCCTTCGTTCTACCAACAAAGAACTCGTCCTTTTGCTTATAAGAGCTTGCTTTGCTCTTGCTCTGTTTGCTAGCTCAGACGCATCTTATTATGATGTAAAAGAGGTCCATTCACTTCTAGACACCATAATCATTCTAAACTCATCGACTTATGATTGGCGCGTATCTCACTTGTATTTTGATGTAATCAAAATTATATAATTTTTTTAATTCTTAAATTTAAATTTTTAATAATATTTCATGGATCCATGAAGTAGATTAATTTACAATGTGGTTAAAAAGTTAATGCATCAAATAAACAAGCATAAAATAACAAATTTATTATATAGTAATTATAAATTTTCAAATGAATATATTTCTACTAAATAATTAAGCTTAAATTGGAGAAATATTACTTTTAAAGTAATCATTACATGACTCAACATAGACAACTGAGGTTAGTCGAGTTGGTTGAGTTGAGTCCGAGCACGAAAGAGTTGAGTTTCGATTGAGCTTCAATCGAACAAATCGAGCTAAACTTTGATCAAAATTAAGTCATTGAATCATACTACATTAATTTCTTTTTCCACACTATCCTGGAGCTCACTACAATATCTAATTTAGGAATTAAACGTTTTGAGAAAAAAATAGAAAACATCGATAAATTATTATCCTTTTGTAACGATTTGTCAGATCGTTTTTACCTAAAGACTCATAATTGACTACTTTACCCTTCCCTTAGCTTTTATGTGGGGTTTGTGATGCGTGGAGATGTGTGGCACAGATCCCGAGGTCCATTTATATGAGTTTCTGATGAAAAACCCAAAGTCTAGAAACTTAGAGTTGGTTAGTTTGACTCAAAGTTGACTTTTGGCTAAATGAGTTCGCTTTACAAAAGTATGGCTTAGCTCAGTTATTTGTGAAATTCGACAGTACGAGCGAGTTCGTAGCACTGTTTATATTAGACGAGCATGTTTGGCTTGTGTCCGGAGGGTCTCATGAGTGTTTCGGGTGTTTGGTAAGATTCTGGTTGTTTTTCCTTTGCTGGTTTCTGGTGTCTGTCACGGCAGCACTAGTGTTCGCTCTGGCGAGTCCGCCTTGGCGAGGGTTTGGCTTGCCAAAGTGGAAGTATTGTATCAGGTGCTTATAAGTGCTTTTAGGTCAGAAATATTTTCCCCAAAATAGAAACCTTGAGACCAGAGTCATCATAGGAATATTATCAGAACCCTAGGAGCAAATTCATCCTTGGGGTAAGTGATTCTTTCATTGTGTATTATTTTATGCTATTAAGTTCTTCATTAATAGAGATATAGTATGAATATGAGTTGGGGAAGATGAGTTTGCATGTTTAAGAAACTAAGAGAGTTAAGTTATTGATTCTATGGAGGTTTATGTATCAAATTATGTTAATATCATGAATTATGATTGGATTATGTTAGATTATCATGTTGTAAGTCTTAATTTGGTTGTAGAAACCTATTTTCAGTTGAGGAAAAATTCTGTTATTTTAAATTGGGGTTTTTGATTATGTCCAATTGGGGGTTCAATTGTGGATAATTTTCAATTAACTTAAGGATATGACTACCTAGTATGTAATAATAGTTTTTAGGTATTAAAGTTCAAGTCTTGGTGAAGTAGGCCCGGGGTCAATATTGTGATCTTGCTTTGTTAAATGTTATGTCCTTATTTTGTGTAAGTCTTATATATTAACGAATAATATATGCGTGAATAGACTTTGATTACCACGAGGTACGAAGGAGGGGAAAGGCTATCACTGGGGCTTGATCATTGGCACACTTGTTCGGCACAGAGGTAGGCTACAGTTTAGTTTTCGAGACTCCGATAGAAGTATGTAGTAGTTATAAATGTTGAAAGGTATTGGACGTGTTTGGGGTCCCACTCAGACGGTTGTGATGAATGGTTGAGTAGGTACGAGTGTTGAACTGTGTTGATAGGTGATTTGGGGAATCAGCTGATTCTGACTGCTGTTATGTGGCTTGTCACCATTATTTGGGCTTATCTACATATTTGATATTGTCGCGTTTATTCATCACACATTCTTTGATATGATATTCTGATTGTACTTGGATTATTATGAATGGACTGTTAATATGATTTCTGAATTGTACTTGGTTTACTTGTTCAATACTAAAATCATGTGTTATTCATCCCCTGTACTTGGTTGCATCTCATTCATTCTGATTTATCGCCTTATATTATCATTTGCATTCATACACTCATGGTTCTGATGATATTAATATGAGAGTGGTATGAAAATGTTGTGGGTCCAAGAGACCATGAAGGCGAGGCACTTATGATATTTTGGTACTATTCATATAATGATATTATGGATGGCTTGGGTTGTACTCCGCAACGGATATGATACATTGGGATCGGAGTTACACGCGTGCAACATGATATTATTATAGCCAAAAGATGGGCTGCGTGATCCAATGAGTTATTCCAGAGCAAAAGGATATATGGACTTCGCGGGTCCCCCATGAGTCACTTTCATGTGGCATACCCCTGTGAAGGGTGTATACTGGTTGATGGAAATGTACCTTGCATATGCATTGCATCCTCATTCATATATCCATCATACATTAACTACTTGTGGTATGATAATGTGACTTGGATTTGTGATTAGAACTTGGATGAAACCCTGATTTACTTGGATTGAATTGATTGTATTGGACCGGAATGGTAGCTATGATTGAGCTTGTCTCTGTGGATACCTGTATAATTGGATCGATGAACATTTGGATAAATATTGAATTTGTTTCCAAGTATGGCTTGATTTCTTATGCATGGGTTTTGTGGTTATAATTTGTAAGTCTAAGTCTTTGATGTCTACCGCTACTGTGGTCGGGAAGTGTAAATATGTCAGGGATATTTTCTAGATCTAGGGAAAGTATGTGCATTGTGTGTTGTCTGATAATTGACTGTGTGATTGGGTATCGAGTCTAACCTGTGATACGTGCTGCTATTGAGAAAGCAGACATGACTGATCTATGTGTGTCAGACTGTTCTGGTATAGAATCTTAACTAAGTCTAAGGATAATAATAAGGGTGTTAAAGTCTTCATGGCTAATTTAGTTATAATACTCTGGGTAAATATTGTTGAAAGGCTCCATGACCTAAGTGTTTATTTGCTAATTGATGTGTTAAGTCGAATATGTGGGGTTAAGCTTGAATATGACTTGGACAAGAGAGAGTACTAGTCGGTGGGTATTATGATAGTAAGGTCCCTGTATATGTGAATAGATTGATTGTACTTGACTGTGATTGGAAATATATGTGAACAATGTGACTTGTTGAATCAGGGTATTGATGTGTACAACGTGACTTATGGGCTACTGAACTGTCTAGTATAGGTTTATCTAGTGTCAACTTGATATTTATCTTTGTTACGTATCTTCCGTTGTTATCGGCCTATGATGTCTACGGGGGTACATTGTGTACTCATGCTACACTTGCTGCATCTTTTCTGATGCAGATACAGGTCCCTCTACTAGTTCGCGGGCTCGAGTGTGAGTCCGGACATGTGAATTTCGGTTTTACAGGGTGCTCTTGTATCACATACCAGATTTTTGGGGTATGTTGATATTTGTTTATATTTTTGCATTTCTTTCTTATTGTTCTGTGTGGTTCGCCTACCGATGGGAGTGTGTATGTTCCACCACGATTCCTGAAAAGGGGTCGTAACACCTTTCGGCTAAAATTCTTGACCTTCCTCAACGACTTACTGTAAGAGCAATATTTACCTATTTTAATTGATTAAATATGTAGACCAAACTAATGTACTTGCACCACTAAATCTACATACTCTTTAAGAAAAACAATAAAGAGAAGAAAAAAATTCTTTGTTATGCTTATTAGCCTAGTTATTAAATATGGAATAAATACTGCTATAAAGGAAAAAAGTAAACAATCCTTTATTTAAGGGAAAAAATAATTACACATTCTCCAGATTTAGCAAGTTTACTACAGGTCATATCCACACAGAAATGAAATCTTCCACTAGATTATACCATTAAAATCACATTTATATATTGTGTGTATATGTTTAAGAGACATTAGATCAAAGTGTTTTAGAAAGAAAAAAATAATGTCGGTCAGTGAAGGGGAGGAGTCAGTAATCACTCAAGAAGATAATTTGTCGGTCATCAGTCAAGAGGAGAATTCTGTCAATCAGGAGTCACCTTTCATAATCGTTCGTGTGATGGCACAGGTCTCTCATTTTCTCTCCCCTTTTTTCACTTCCTAGGATGCATGTCTATTCTACTTTTTGTTAATTTTTTTAACCTTGTGTGTGTATGTGTGTCTCTATTTTATTTTATTTTTTATGTTGATACTCTTATGTTTTAATGGTTTAGTTTAAAAAGTTTTTTTAATGGATAGAACCTCTAACTTTTGATTTTGAAGGTTTGTCCATGAGATAAGGGGATTAAAAATGACTTAACTATGTTGTATATTAATTAGGGTAAAATGCTGCCAAAATTGACCCACCTTTTAAATCTTTCAAAAAATAAATTTGCCTCCTCTCTCTCTCGCTCTCTCTCTGCCGCGCCGCTCCCCCACCACTACACATCCGCTGCTACCGTTGGCGGAGAAATCACACTTAAACACCAAAAACATCATCGCCGGAAAACTTGTTTCTCTGCTTCGTCTCTTTCTCTCTCTGCCTCCTTTCTCTATATTTCGTACCGCTCTCCCACCATTAAACATCCGCCGCCGCTGGAGAAATCGCACACACAAACACCCTAAACACCATCACCGGAAAACTTGTTGCTCTGAGTGTAGCCATTGGTGTCGGAACCTTGCGGCGTTTGCAACCTGATTCTCTAGTACATCCTTGCTGGAAAATAGAAAAATACAAAAAAATAGAAACCTACTTTGATAGATCTAGATCAATAGCCGGTGGTGGAGCGCAGGTGGCGGAGATGAAACTACCGGCGGTGGAGAAATTGGTAGGTGCAGGGGTAGTGGGTGCATAATAGTGTTTAATATTGTATAATTGTGTGTAAATGTGTATAAGTGCGTATTTTCATATATAATATATTATAATTATAATTTTTAGTGTATATACCTACATATTATAAACATTCATACACTTATATACATAATGTACCTATCTTTGTATATAAGTGTATAACATTGTAGAAAAGTATTTTTGGGCTATATTTTTACAATATAAGTTATGGGTTATATTGCTGCA
This sequence comes from Anisodus tanguticus, assembly GCA_034509755.1. Classification (NCBI taxonomy): domain Eukaryota; kingdom Viridiplantae; phylum Streptophyta; class Magnoliopsida; order Solanales; family Solanaceae; genus Anisodus; species Anisodus tanguticus. The sequence continues at coordinate 31,480,718 of CM067558.1, forward strand.
ATGTAAGTCAGCAAATTATATTTTTATAAAATTACGCCATTAAAAATTCAAGATCACTTATTTTCAACGTCAGTGGGTATAATTTTCTGAGGTTGACCGAATTAAATTGAAAAATGACTAGATTCATTAATTCCATATATAGAAGGGTTCCTCTTCCATCTTTCATTTATTTTTTTGTTAGGGTAAAATTTGATCAGGAGCACACACTCTAAATGACCTTTCTTTAGTCGTTTAAATAGGGCACATGTGAATGGATACAGAAGTTCATGTATATATCATCTGGATTTTAGATTAACGGATTAATTTGTGTTTGTAACATATATATGGATATTAAAAGTGTAGGAGATTTATCTGATGAAGCAATCAAATAAAATGGATGACCAATATCAAATTCAACTAGCCACCGTAGGGATCTAGTAGATCAGTTTATTGACTACATGAACTTCTACCTTGTTAGTGAGGGTTCAAATTCCTACGTTGTAATCCCCTCCTCATTTCCCGTTCTCCTACCCCTATGTAATAAAAACAATTTTTTAAAAAAATTCAACTAGCCACCAAAATAACTTTCCAGTATATCTAGTCTAACATGTCAAATTACTCGGCAAGATGACCTTTATCAATCGACGAGCAATGAAGACTTGTTTATTTAATGTAGCCAGGTGCATGATATAGTTTATCTTAATTATTTTGCAAGTAAATTTCCTCTTTCACACTTGAAAAAATAATAACCACATGAGTCGTACATGTATATATTCCTTGATTTTCAGTTTATATGATATACTTATTTTTAGTCTGTTCTAAGAAAAATGATATATTTCTAAAAAGAAAAATCATTAATTTTATGATTCTTATTTTACTGTTAATGAGAAGCTCGTATAACGACACATATGTTATGATATGTTTAAGACATAAGTTTTAGAATCTATATCCACACAAATGTTATGCATGTTTAATACCAACAAGTTTTAAGATCTTTATTTTTTTAATCTATGTGACGAGTCAAACTATGTCACATAAATTTAAACGGATGGAGTAACATTTTTGTCTAATTATGTTACATTTTGTCTTTTCCATATTAACAGCTGGAAATGAAGGGGGATGCAATTCATTTTCTATGCGGCGTATGAACGGTGGATGTTTTGCTTAGCTTTTTAGCCTTGGCTTGGATCTGTTAATGAATCATAGTAGTTATTGATACTGCCAATTAAATTCAGTAATTTATATGGATCGATGTAGCAACTAGCACAATGTTTGGACCTTTGGTTCCATTCCTTGCTATTTATAGACTTCTTGACCTCTGAAATTGAATTATATGAAAATGTAAAATTTGTTTTTGAACAAGTTTGCCTGAACATGCCCTTGTGTAGTCACTAATGTGCATATTTATTATATTATTCTTAGTACTAAAGTATATTTGCATTGATCTTTTAGTTAGAAATGATATTGTATTTTGGAACTCTCCTTTCATTTGTGGTAGCGATTATTTGAAAATTGAGTCATCACGATCATTTCCTTTGTCTACTAAACTTCCTTAATTTCTTGTTTTACTTTAAGATGAATTATATTAGAAATACAAATTAAAGTCTTAAATTTAAGAAATACCAACCAACTAAATAAAAAAACGCTCTCAACAAAACCCTAAATCCTAGCCGAAAAACCTTCCAATGATCTCCACCTTTAATGGACAATATGGCTGGCGGACAGGGTCATAATGAACAAGAATGATCGCCGCCTTTGTATGAGATGTAAGCTGCAGGGTCATAATGAACAAGAATGTCATGTTTTTCATCTAGAACTGTATAAAAAGATAGAAGCAACAACAAGAGGTTGTAGAAGAGAAGGGGGAGGATAATTCAACACAATGTTAAACATAATGGGAATGGGGAGGAGTTGTTGAGTGAAACAATACAAACTAAGGTTACTAAGGAACATCAAATAAGCCAAAATTTGATACTAGACACACCTTTTGGATATGGCATAATAGGAGGAAGAAGTATCACCTTTGAACGGGAGAGATGTCATTAAATTGCCAAGAGGAAAACATCACTATAGCTCTTCAGGTGGTAGTTTCTGAGATTGAAGTTTTAATAACTCCATAACAGATACAACAAATAGAATAACAAAGAGATGAACATGACCATGAAGATATGGAGAGAAATTTGGAACAGGCTGTTGTGGAAGTGGACTTATCCCTTAGACAAATTGCAAAGGCTAGACAAGTAGAAAAGAAACATATAGGTTCCAGAAGGACTAATACTCCTCCTTTGAGAGTGACAACAAGGAGAGGTTTGGATACCATTAAAACTAATCACTGATATATAAGGCAATATTTTGAAACATTAGATCAGTTAACATTTAACTAGCCTTCGAGACGTTAATTGATTTAAATAAAAGATATCATTATTCAGTTATAGCCCTTAATGGAACCATTTACGAATCCAGATTCACTGAAACTTACAGAAGAAAATTGGGTTATCAAATGCAGTTATTAACTCTTTACCCTCGTCACTGTTTTAGTTTAGGGTGATAACGGTTAAGTGTGAAAATAAGCAATCAAACACCAATCCTCTATACCTCTTTAGTTTAGGTTCAGTTGACAAACTGCTGAGTATACATTGAATTTCCGTACTCACTCCTCACTTGTTGCACCTAGTGCAGATTCGGTTCCTAGTATGAGCAGAACTCAAGACTTTACCACTCGTTGAGGAGTTTACTTGAAGGATTCCGAGGAAGCTGATGGTTGATCCACTGTAATGACTTGTTCCATTGTTATGTGTGTTTTGACTATTTTACCCCGTTGATTTGATTTCTGAAGTTATCAGATGATTCTAGTATAAGTGAGAAATTAGAACCTCAAGTACTGAAAGTGTTGATCAATAGTTGACTTTTTTTTAAATGGACCATTTTTAGAATTTCCGGAGGGTCATTTATGACTTGGTGAGGTAGTTGGTTTGGTTCTTGAGGCATTTCAAATCATTTTTGGCTTTTAGTTTGTAAACTAGTTTAACCGTCTTATAGAAGTAGAATCCCGATGGAAATTTTGAGGCCATGAGGCAGTATGTTGCATGTTTTTACATATGTGTACATGTCTGATTAGTGTCGGGGAGGTCTCGGATGATTATCAAATTCCAGGCTGAAATTGCATAAGTCTAATATTTGTTGGTTGCTAGTGTATCCACTGGGGCGGGTCTTAGTGTGCCCCATCGGAGAGAGGCCACTGTAGAGAATAGGGATCTGATGCGGTGAGCCTTTGGATTTTTGTATTAGGACCGCAAGCGCAGGCAGGGTCCGCGAGCGTGGGTCCGCTACAGTGAGACTCCATCCGCTGTAGCGAACGATGGGAATTTTTAGAATCATTAAAGTATCTTTAAAACCCTATCTACCCCCATTTCGAAAATACACTTACCAAGCACCATTAGGGCGACTCCCAAGCTTTTCTAAGAGATTTCTTCTTGAGGTAACTTTCCTTTAACTTGTATTACCTTTACTTAGCTTCATTATATTAACTTAATGGTGTTCTTGACCTAGAATCTAATTGGGGAAGAAGAGTTCAACCAAATTAGGGCTTATGAAATTGTTAAGCTTAAATGTGTGAATTAATTAGTTGGTTTTGTTAATCTAAGCATGGTGAATCATTATGTAGTTTTTGTTAAGCCTAAGTCTTCTATTAATGTTGATAGATTTGAATATTTAAAACTAGGGTTCATGCCCAAATTTGAGGGTGTTCCTTATAAGGTGAAATTAGCCTAATGGTGAGTTGAGTTAGCAATTGGTTTGTAGGATTGGACTCTTAGTATGTTAAATTTCATAGTTCACCATTAAAATGACCGTTTTGCCCCTAAAAGCTTGTTTCCCTCTTCTTTACTAATTGATTTGGAACGAAAGAACTAGTGTAATGATATGGATGATGTGAATTCTTTATTATAACTTAGACTTCGAGTATGATCATGAACCACAGAAGGGAAAGGTGCAAGTTTGATTGTGCGACTCCCGCTCGGCATTCCAGGTAGGTTACGACTTACCTTCTGGTTAGACTTTATTTAGCGAAGCGTATGTATATTTAGATATTGTTGGAGAAAGCATGTACTCCTTCAGGTATGAAGTTGGGATGGATTACTTAGGTTGGATATTGTTGACTGATTATGACTTATTTCCTATGTGTGACTACTGCACTTGTGCGTAGTTTCCATACCATACATGTTAAATGGCATTGCATTCATCCTCATTTCCATGATATATTGTTATTATTTGTGATTGGCGTGATGATGATAAGTGAGTAGTAAATATATGTGATTCATATGATATATTCTCGTGGGTGTTGATATATTCTCATTGACATATGACACCATTCATACATACATACATAATCATGCATTTGGATCGAGTTGCGCGCCGCAATATATATATATATATTGGATCGGATTGCGCGTTCTGCAACATATACATATATTGAATCGGGTTGCGCATTCCACAATATATACATATATTAAACTAGGTTACACATCCCACAACATATACTTATATTGGATTGGGTTGTGTGTCGCATCAGGTACATGGACTTTGAAGGTCCCCCATGGATCATGACTGCCGAGATGTAGAGATATTTTGCTCGGAGCATGTGTGTACGGATATTACATTTGACTAGTGCATTGCATATGCATTCATTCTCATCATCTCATTTTACATCTATGGATCAGATTTTTTAATTATACTTGTGTTTGTGATTACTCTGACGAATCATAGAAAACTTGGCAGACTTAGGTTTAGGTGTTTCACCATAGTCTATGATTTGGCTATTGATCTTTCTATATTTGAGCAATTATTGTTGGACTGTGTTGTGTTGTACTTTAATTGTGAGCATGTCTATTATTCAATCTCTTACTTTATATATGTTAGCTAATTGTTGTCGGCTTATGATACCTACCAGTACATAGTGTTTGTACTGATACTACTCTTGCTACATCCTTTTTGGGGTGTAGAGTTGTTGCAGATATATGAGCAAGGTTCGATTAGCCTTTAAGGATCTTGTAGAGTTCATATAGACTTCTCTGATTAATTCTCATTCTAAACAGAAGTTGTATTCAGGTTGTAGTTCTCACTTTTATCCAGGTTGTATACTTAGAGGCTCTTGTACTATTCAGACCATATTTTTTGGGTAGTTGTTGTATTCCGCATTTTTATATATCCATGTCGTTGGAATTTTATTGTTTTTCTTATTTATTTATGTTTTTTTATGAATCTTTGAGGGACATGTTTGCCTACCGAGGTGGGAGATGGTAGGTACCCACACGACTTAGTGATTTGGGGTTGTGATAAGTTAGTATCAGAGCTCTATGTTACCTGGTCTATATGTACAAGAGCAATGTCTAGTAGAGTCCTAATTATAGGTGTATAGCGCGCCATACTTATAATTGGGAGGCTATAGGACATTTAGGAAACTTCAAATTATTTCATTCCTTCGAGCTACTTAATTCGAATTAGTATCTAGTCGATTCCAATTGGTGTCGGAATTTCCTTGTCTTAATCACCCACGGAAGGTGGGAGCTCATCCTTAAATTCTTACATGAACGGTTGTCTATGACGTGTTGTGGTATGGTATGAGATGTGTTATACTGATTCAGACACGTGACCAATTTTAGTTTCTAGTGATGGCTTGAGGATTCAGTTATATGGGGTTGTGGTTAGACTCATTCAGTATGGGGGTTCCCTTGAGAATTGTGAGAGATGGTACATAGGGTCACATAATCTCTATGTTTTCTGTGTTGGGTTTCTCGAGAATGGAAAAAGTGCAATTATGGCTTGATAAGAGTGATTTGTTCGATGATATGATTGGTTGGGAAAGGTTTCAACATCGTCAAGGTATTATGATGGTTTGCGTGGAACGGGTGTACCAATGGAAGGTCTATGATTCATCGGTGGCAGGGTATTAGATGTCCATATGCGTGGACGAGTATAAGTTCAGTAAGGATCATCATATTTGGTAATAGTAAAGTGACCGCATGTAATAAAGATGAGCATTTAAGAATAAGGACATTAAGGATGACTTTGCGAAAAATGTGTAGCGAAGTAATATTTCTTAGGGTATTTTGGTTTGAGTACTTTTCGTGTTAATGGGACGGAGGCATAAAGAAGAGGATTTGGATAGACTAATTCGTTATTATGACGGGAAATTGGTATATGATGTGTTTGTCAGGATATGGTTGCAATTGGTGCGATAGTGGATTTCGTCTTCGATTGTGAGAAACTAATTTGGACTTCGACGTGACTATATGGTAGTGGTTTGTGGGTTCTTCAGGAAAGTGGTTATCGGTTCTAGATCAAAAATAAAAGTTACATGAGAAGAGTGGAGACTTAGATGTTGGGCAACAGTAGCCCTGGTCCTTCAGTAAAGGGTATGTTCACCGGGTCTTTGTGTTTAGAGGAATGATAAAGGTAGCATGGGATAAAGAGCTAGTTTATTTGAGAGTTATTTTGTGGTCATACATGGTAGAATAGACATACGGGTTTGGTGTTGAGTTGGTAAGTTAGCTATAGTGTGGGCCAATGGGAGCCAATGGTTGATTAGTAAGAATGACTCTAGTGTTGGAAAAGTGTGAAGTTTTAGTACTCAGGGATATATCAGGTGTTGCCTCTAATATTGGATTAGTGTTGAGAGTCATGTACCTATTTTGTAAGTTTTGGCTAGTTCTTGCTACTATTAGTGTACTACTTGGTGTACTTGATCAGATGAAATGGATAATCATGCGAATGATTAGAGGTGTTCTGGTTCAACAATTAGCACGTTCGAAGTGGTAAACAAATAATGAGGTTTGAATTAATTCGAGTGGTGGAGAGCATCTCGTAAATTGAGTTAAGGGAATTTTAGCTAGGATTCCTTGGTGGATATACATGGGGATATTAGTAGGACTGTATTTATGATATGCTGGATTTGGAAAGTATTAAGTTTTAGAGTTGAGTGTGTTCGAGAAATGGTTAGACGGTGATGATGATTGTGATTTGATTGGAATTGGGGAATTGAAGAGTCAAGAAAAAGTATAGTCAATTGAGAATAGGTAAAAATAAGTTACATCTTCGGGATTACTTTGGTCATTATGGGTTGTGGTGTTGTTGTCCTTCTTATTTTAGATAAGGGTGATTATTGAGTATGCTTAAAGAATGGAGTCCACAAAAATAGACTAAGTGATATGACGAAGTTTAGTGGGGTTTCGTGATGAGCGACTAGTGAGAAGCAAATTTCAGATAACCAACATGTTAAGGCTTATGGTAGTGGCTTGGGTGGTGTACTATTGGGAAGTTTCGTAACACTCTTTCCATGGAGAAGTTAGTGTGGTTTGAAGGAAAGGAGTTGTGGAAATCTTTGTCATGGAGAGGGTAGAGTTATATTTTCGAAATGAGATTGTATTCGTGGTAGTGCATTATGTTAAAAGTAATATTGGTTGGATAACTCGGGTGAGAACTTTTAGATATTAAGGACTTGGGAGTAGTTGTGTGAGATTGAGAGCAGTAGTTGTAAGATTTGATACTTTCGGAATTATTATGGGCATATCGAGGTGTTACAATAGGAGATTCGATGGTTAATGGGATATTATATGAGGCTACAGGTTTTGCGTCGAAAAAGTTCAGGGTTGTATCAGATTTGCATATCAGGTAGAAGTTGAGAAACATGAAGATTGCTATCATAAGGTATAGTTCTTCGGTACTAAGTGGACAACTTGGATAGGACTCGGCTTTTGAAGTCAAGAGTGACAGACAAGATCTATTTTGTATGAGGAAAAGATTAGAATTGGCCACCACAGATGTATGGTAGGGCTGTGATTGGTTTCAAAAGGTTAGAGTCAGTTCGAGTGTCTATTGGTAATATTCGGGGGTTGTGCATTCATTTCGAGTCAGAAATTATTCGGTTAGAGCTTGATGGAATATATTTTTATTTCTAGGAGAACTTATGGGTCCCAGTAAATCACCTTTACTGATTCGATGAGTTTCGGTTTAGATTGAAGTATGACAAGTTTACTGAGCTTTATCAGGGTTTGCGAGTGGATTGATGATATTTTACCGAGAGCAGCTACTCGAAGAGATGTTATAGGTTACGTCGGTACTTGGTAATGATTCAAGGAGGTACTATGGTAACAAAAGGTCTATAGAGTGATCAGGGTGCGTCCTACGGGCTTGGCTCGATGGGGTATTCAGTGGTATGCTCCTTGTATTGTGATTTGAATGTTTAAAAAGACTTGGGTCACTCCGATTGGTTACATAAGGTCCTTCAGAGTCTGTCTTGCATTACACTTATATATATGTAGCTATTTCCATATCGAGCCGCACTATAGTTACGATAGGTATATGTGCACCCAGCTGCAGTTGGTTTTGATATTATCGAGTCCCACATTTGGGTCGGGTACGATCGAGTCCTCATCGAGGACGGGTATAATAAATATGTATTATGACATGATTTGCCCCACATAGAGGATATATATTATTTTGTATGGCCCCACTGAGCGACTTAATTTTTACAGACATGCATGCATTTTTATAATTATGTCAGATAGGCCCTCAGAGGCTTGTTATGAGTTTCAAGTTGACTTCTGGACTCTTATCTCATATGTTACACCTTTTTATTATATTAGTTATTTGTCTTACATATTCAGTATATCTTTCACAATAATGTCCCTTTCCGGGGACGCTGCGTTTCATGCGTTTTATAAGACTTGACTCTACTGGAATGTGTCATGCTTCTTTCCTCTGAATTTGTGTAGAGAGTTGATAGGTATGATAGTTGTGTATATGTACATAGTTGGGTATGGCAGGGCCCTGTTCCGATCAGTTGTTGTCGGTATACTCCTTAGTGGCTTATAAACAGTTGTGTATGTGTGAGTCATGTGTGGCCTCGTCAACCTCTTTAGTAGATTTATTATGCATATGTCGGCCTTGTCAGCCCATGAGTTATGAAATATCTCTTATGTATCAGGATTGGTACGCTCAGGCCTTAGGGCACCGAGTACCGTCCATACCCTCCAAGATTGGGGTATGACAGGTGGGACCCTCTTTAATACCCAATACCCCCTATCAGGCATCAAGATCTTGAGGGGAGAAGTGGCAAAAAGCCCCACAGTTCTGGCAGTAATGCAAACTTCTGTAGGTGTATCTTTTAGACATAGCTTGCACAGTTCGGGATAAGGTTCCTATGGTTATTCCTTGACCTTATGTAGTAGTGGTCATTCGAGCTACTCTGCCCCTTCTCAACAGACCATGGCACAACGAGTATGTTATGAGTATGGAAACTTGGGACATTTCATGATGGACTACCCCAGACTTAGGTAAGGTGGCTCACACTCCCCTCTCACAGTTTTGCACGTAGGGAAGCCTCACAATTGACTAAAGGTGGTGCACAAATTGGTATAGGTGGTTCTCATTCTAATAGGGGTGGAACTCAGTCCGGCCAAGGTGGTGGTTGTAGAGGTTCTCAGGCTGATGGTGGTTTTTCTCATTACTATACATTTTTAGGTAGACTAAAGGCTGAGGCTTCTGATTCTATCTCATAGGTATCATTCATGTCTGCCATCAGTCGGCTATTGTGTTTTTTAATCCATGATCCACGTTCTCTTATGTGTCTACATACTTTACTTCGGATCTAGTTATGTTATGTGATTCACTTAATTTACTTTATGTGTTTCTACTCCTGCTGGGATTACATAGTGGTGGATCGAGTGTATCGATCTTGTATGGTTACCTTGATGGGCCATGTGGCAAAGCTCTGCAAACGCGTTGGGCTAGGTCGCGATTAGTAGTTTCTGTCGGGTCGAGTTTTCTCCTTCACGATAGCGAGGGGGGTCCAGTGATTGCGAAAGAGGTGTCAGTTCGGTAGAGTATGAATTTCCAATTATGAGATTTGACATTTCATTCTAGATTTGGAGCTAGAGACCTCGATTTGAGAGATTCTTGAAGGGATTTTCAAAATTCATTGCGGGGGTAAGGTTCTAACCTTCCCTTTATCACTTTAACTTAGATTCTTACGAGATTTCGTCATTTAATTCATGATTGGGTGGTAGAAGTGGACTTTAAAGCCCTAAGAGAAAAATATAAAATTCTTCAAATTGGATGTCAAATTGATGTCGCAATTGAGTTATTTTTGAGATTTAGACTCAATGGACTATATGTGAATGTATTTTATCAGAAAAATACAGTTTTGCCCTCAGAGGCTCGAGATTGACTTTTAGGTAATATTTTGGGCCCGAATTAGTAGTACAGCAACATGGGTGTCTACGAACTCGTATGCTTACATAGAATTCACATTATAACATATTGGGATCGTTCACATGCTCTATGAAAGAGCAAGACATTATTGTGAGCATTGGGCTTCGAATCAAGCAAGTTGAGACTTGACTTGACTTTATTTCAAGTGTGTGGATGGTTAAAATGAATTAATAAAGAGTGAGTAATGGGGAATTAAATGCTCCCATACTTCTGAGGTAACGAGCACTTGTATTGGGTACAGGTGTTATGCTTTGGGAATGTGTATCATATTCGAGTCGTTATGTCTTTGGTCTGAATATCACGCATTGGGCATTAGTTGATAACATAATTTAATTGCGTGAATTGTGATTAAGATATGAAATCTCTTATTTGATGTTTATATGTTATATGCATGTATTAACTATGATTGTGTTCTCGACACTCCGTAATACTCATCTAAAAGTGGAAAAGAGTAAAAGATTGAATCTTTTTACTTTGTAGCCTTCTTGCTTATTATGTGCATGTTAGATTCATGCTTTCATATGGTATCTCATGCTTACTACACTTGAGGATACATAATGGGGTAATGTGAATCTAAATGGGTTGAATTGGCCAAAGACATGTAACCTGAGCCGGATTGGCTAAGTAATTGAAATTGGAAGCATGAATGGCTAAGGACCCGACGGGAAATGGTGTCGGGTGGTGTATAGACCTCTTGAAACCCTCATGGATCACAGATTCAATATTGTGGAGCTTGTGTGTTTCGATGATGAAAGGCCTTTCATTGCATTACATTTGCATGTCCCATCATTCATTGAATTTCTTGTTGAATGACTTACTTAAATCATTAATAAAAATATACATATTAAGTGGTTATTCGAATACTTTTTTGGATCGTAAATATTGTCGTCTTGTTGGACTAATCGCGGTTGAGTATGGAAATAAGCAATTGAAGACCAACACTCGTCACCATTTTAATTTAGAATTGATTGACGATGCTATTGAGTACACACAGATTTCCCGTACTTACTCTACACTTGTTGCACCTTTTTGCATGCAGATTCATTTCCTAGCACAATAAGAGCTTGAGACTTACCACCCATTGAGGTGTTTTCTTGAAGGATTCGAGGTGAGTTTCTGGTTGATCCGCGGCACCAGATTCTTCTTCTTTATCTTATTTGTCTTTCTTTACTTCTAGAGACTATATTAGGATGTTATCCAGTGTTGTATTCTTATTCTACATGTTCTTGTACTTGTGACACCAGGCTTTGGGATTTGTAGTACTTATTTCATATATTTATCATGATGAGATTCTATTATGACTTTGAAATGACTTTATTTAATTGTTTTCACATATTATACTAATAATATTTGCTTAATCGGTTGTGGATGGTTCACCTACCATGTGGGGGTGGGTTCCTTCACGACCTTTACTATTTTTGGATCATGACAAAATGGTTGACTAAAGTCAACATCTGAGCTTAACAAACTCGTATGCGAGTTGACATAGTTCTGTTAGGTCTGGAACATTATCTGTAACTTAGTTGGATGGTTAGGACGGATCCTGAGAGGCTCATGCGTGTTTTGGACTCTTGGTTGAGAAACTAGTTACAGTGAGGAAATAAAGTTGACCAAGGCCAACATCGGGTCAAGACGACCCTGTTTGGGTATTTTAAGTGTGCGAGAAGGTTTGTAGCATATTTTGTGATGGAATGCGTATTTGGTTTGTGTCCTGGAGGTTCCGAATGAGTGTCAATTGTCGATTCAAGTTTGGGAAGCACTAGAAAAATCTGGTGCCCAGTTGTTGGTCTTCTTAATCGCGAACGTATGCAAGGATCGCGATCGACAAATGCTGAGAGTTTGGTCATAACAATCGTGATGCCTTGTACCACGATCGCGATGAGTACTTATCCGGGGGGCCGTGCACGATGAGTAGCAGTCTGGGGGCATGCGATCGCGGTGGTGGGTCCTGCGATCGTGAAGAGGAGTTTACCTGGGGAGATTAATAAAACTTCCAATTCGACCTTAGATATTTCATTTCATATCTTGAGCTAGAGACATCTTTTGGGAGATTTTCTAAGGGACTTTAAAGATTCACCGTGGGCGTAAGATTCTAACCTCCCTTTCATTGAATTATCTTCGATTTTTGTGGGATTTCATCGTTTAAGTCATTATTTAATGGTAAATTTTGAATTTTAAGCCCTAAGTTGAAATTATGCAATTCTTCAAATAGGAAGTCATATTTGAGTCACCTTTGAAATTTAGACTCTACGGGTAAACTAATTTTATCATAAAATTATAGTTTTACCCTCTGGGACACGGGATTACCTTTTTGGATGACATTCGAGTTCGGAATTGTAGTATAGCAATATGGGTGTCTATGGACTCGTATGATTACGTAGATTTCATATTTGAACAAATTGGAATCGTTCAGAATCTCTATGAAAGGGCAAGACCTTAGTGTGATCGTTGAGCTTATAATCAGGAAAGTTGAGACCTTACTTGACTATATTTAAAGCGTGTGGTTGGTAAATTAACTAATAAAAGGGGAGTAATGGGGAATATGTGTGTCCCCTACTTGTGAGGTTATGAGCACTTGTACGTGTACCGCTGCCATAATTTGGGAATTTATATTGTATTCGAGTTATTTATGTATGTGGTCAGAATGCCAAAATATATGGGCATTAGCTGGTAGTTGATAATGACTAATTAATTATTATTTGGGATACGATTTCCTTACTTATTTACATATGTGATATATCGATATCTTACTTGCTGATTATGTGTTCTCATCATCCTAAATTCTCGTCTATGATAAAAGGAAATTAAGAGGAGCTTTTACTTTACTTGTTGCTTACCTTGTGTGCATGTTATATTAATGCTTTCATATAGTATTTAATGGATATTACACTTGAGGATACATATGTGATGTCCAATTTAAAATGATTCCAGATGGAGTGATGCGAATGATGTCAAATATAGGCTAATTGTTGAGATCGAAAGTTGAATTGGTTATGTGTTGACATGGTTAGGTAGTGGCTTATGCGTCCAGATAGTTTAAACCTCATAAAAAGAAATATCCAACTCATGATTTGGAATTAGCAGCAGTGGTGTTCGCACTGAAGATTTGATGTCACTACTTGTATGGGGTTCTTGTTGATATTTTCACCGATCACAAAATCTTCCAATACATTTTCAAGAAAAAGGAGTTGAATCTTAGACAGAGAAGATGGCTTGAATTGCTAAAGGATTATGACGTAGATATCCTCTATCATTCAAGGAAAGAGAACGTGGTAGCTGATGCTCATAGTCGGTGTTCCATGGGAAGTTTAGCCCATGTTGAAGAAGGAAAGGGGACTATGGTGAAGGAAGTCCACCGTTTAGCTTATCTAGGAGTTCGACTTTTGTACTCTCAAAATAGTGGTATTGTTGTTTAGAACAGGGATGAATCCTCCTTAGTAGCTGAAGTAAAGGAGAAGCAGTTTAGTGATCCCTACTTGTTGCAGCTGAAAGAGGGGATTCACCAGCATAAGACGACGTCTTTTGAACAAGGGGGAGATAATGGTACTTTGAGGTACCAAGGCAGACTATGTGTTCCAAACGTAGATGGACTTAGAGAAAGAATCATGTCAGAAGCCCACAATTCCAGGTATTCTATTCACCCAGGTTCTATAAATATGTACCATGACCTCAAGGAAATTTATTGGTGGAATGACATGAAAAAGAACGTTGCAGATTTTATGACCATGTTCCCGTATTGTACGCATATGAAAGCAGTGACCATAGGCCCGGTGGTTTAGCTCATAACAAAGACATTCCGAGTTGGAAATGGTAGATGATCAATATCTATTTCATAACAGGTTTACCTCGCTATTTTCGGAAGCATGATTCAATTTTGGTGATCGTAGACCGACTTACCACGTCAGCGCACTTTTTTCCCGTGAAAATTACTAACTCAACAGAAGACTACGCCAAGTTATATATTTAAGAAATTATCAAATTTCTTAGGACCCCAGTTTCTATCATTTCAGATCATGGTGCCCAGTTCACAACATATTTTTGGAAATCCTTTCAAAAGCGATTAGGCACAAGGGTGAACCTTAGTACAACTTTTCATCCTCAGACAGATTGTCAGGCAGAGCGCACCATTCAGACATTTGAGGATATGCTGAGGTCATGTGTTCTGTATTTCAAAGGTAATTGGGATGATCACTTACCTCTCATTGAGTTTTCCTATAATAACATCTATCACTCTAGTATCAAGATGGCACCATTCGAAACTCTCTATGGGCGATGGTGTAGATCAAAAATTGGTTGGTTTGAATTGGGTGAGGTAGAATTATTAAGCCCAAATTTAGTCCATAAAGCCATGGAGAAAGTCAACTTGATCCAGGAGCATTTGAAGATGGCTTAGAGTCGCCAAAAATCACTTAGAGTTCCAGATTGATGATTGGGTGTTTCAAGTTTTGCCTATAAAATGCATTATAAGATTTGCTAAGAAGGGGAAGCTTAGTCCTTGATATATTGGGCCATACAGAATCCTACGAAGGATCGGGAAAATGTCTTATGAGTTATAATTGCCACAAGAGTTGGCTACTATACACCCAGTGGTACGTATCTATGTTGAAGAAGTTCATGAGAGACTCGTCTCTTGCTGTTCCTATGGAGATCACAATGCTCAAAGACAGACTGTCTTATGAAGAGATCCAGTGACTATTCTTGATCGTCAAGTTCGCAAGTTGAAAACTAAGGAAATTGCCTTAGTGAACATTATGTGGAGAAATCAGAAAGTTGAGGAAGCTATGCGGGAAGCCAAAGAGGACATGAAGTCTAGGTATCCCTATCTCTTTAAAGATCAGGCAGAAAAAATTGAAGGTAACTAACCTTTACATTCAGACACCATGTTATAACCTCTATATTTCCAGTATTCAGTCAATTCATTAGTCATTTAGTTTAGTGATTATTCAGTCAGTTCAGTAATCATTCAGTTCGGTATCTATTCAGTTCATCATTAATTAGTTCAGTACTCATGTGTTCACGACAATTCAGTGTTCACGTTTTTCAGTTAGTCACGTTTATGACCCAGAGTTAGCTATAGATATAACCAAGACTATCATTCAAGGATGAATGATTCTAAGGGGAGATAATGTAACAACCCGTATGTTCAGGCTGAGGTTTGACTCGTATCATTAGAATGTAGATGAATTTAGAAGGTTGATTGGGTGTTTCTGAAAGTTTTGCCTATGAAAGGCACTATGAGATTTGGGAAGAAGGAGAAGCTTAGTCCTCGATATATTGGGTCATACGGAATCCTACTAAGGATCGGGAAAATGTCTTATGAGTTATAATTGCCACAAGAGTTGGCTACTATACACCCATTGGTACGTATCTATGTTGAAGAAGTTCATGAGAGACTCGTCTCTTGCTGTTCCTATGGAGATCACAATGGTCAAAGACAAACTGTCTTATGAAGAGATCCAGTGACTATTCTTGATCGTCAAGTTCGCAAGTTGAAAACTAAGGAAATTGCCTTAGTGAACATTATGTGGAGAAATCAGAAAGTTGAGGAAGCTACAAGGGAAGCCAGAGAGGACATGAAGTTCAGGTATCCCTATCTCTTTGAAGATCATGCAGAAAATATTGAAGGTAACTAACATTTACATTCAGACCCCATGCTATAACCTCTATATTTCCAGTATTCAGTCAATTCATTAGTCATTTAGTTGAGTGATTATTCATTCAGTTCAATAATCATTCAGTTCAGCATCTATTCAGTTCGGTATCTATTCAGTTCAGCATTAATTAGTTTAGTATTCATGTGTTCACGACAATTCAGTGTTCACATTTTTCTGTTAGTCATGTTCATGACCCAAAGTTAGATATAGATATAACCAAGACCATCATTCACGGACGAATGATTCTAAGGGAGAGATAATGTAACACTCTATATCTTCGGGCTGAGGTTTGACTCGTATCATTATAGTGTAGCTGAATTTCGAAGGTTGCATGTTTTCGTGAAAGTGGCCGAGGGGCCTACTTCAAGCAACCATAACCCCTTGATTAGTTGAGAATTTGGAAAAGATTCCTTATCAAAAGTTGTATTATGTCTTTCCATCCATATAAGGACCAGGCCAATTGGAGATTGGAACAAAACGTTATGAGTGTTGCAACAACGTTGCGTAACATAGAGACCCATGATGGCCACGCGTTGCGCACAATGTCCTCTCTAAAATTGTTTTGTAGAGGCTCCTGCCATGGCCATGCATCTCGGGCCCATCGCGAAACAAGTCGGGTTTCAGGTCAATTTTTTATTTTCGTGTTTTAACTTATATTTAAGCTTGGAGTTTATTTCCCAAACACCCTAATCAAAAAAATAAAGTGTATAACATTGTATAACATTGTATAAAAGTGTTTTTAGGCTATATTTTTGCAATATAAGTTATGGGTTATATTTCTGCAGTGTAAGTCAGCGACTTGTACTTTTATGAAATTTACCCATTAAAAATTCAAGATCACTTATTTTCAACGTCAGTGGATATAATTTTCTGAGGTTGACCGAATTAAATTAAAAAATTACTATATTCATTAATTCCATATATAGGAGTCCTCTTCACATCTTTCATTTATTTATTTGTTGGATAAAATTTGATCAGGAGCACACACTCTATATGACCTTTCTTTAGCTTTTTAATTAGGGCACATGTGGATGGATACAGAAATTCATGTATATATCATCTGGATTTTAGATAAGTGGATTAATTTGTGTTTACAAAAGTTCATGTGCCCTAATTAAACGACTAAAAGAAAGGTCATCTAGGGTGTGTGCTATGATCAAATTTTACCCAACAAATAAATAATTCAAAGATGTAAGAGTACCCCATGCTACAAATTTAGTGGGACAAGATTTATTGAAAGCCGTAAAATTTAATGTAGCCAGGTGCATGATATAGTTTATCTTCATTAACTTAAGCTGATAGGAGGGGGAGGGAATTTGTTAGTAGATGAAAGCGGCAAAGGTTTACTTATCGTACAGAAAAGGAATCTAATGAACTCCAATAGAAAATGGAAGAAAGACATAGCTAAGGTATGCTTGGTTTGAAGGAAATAATTTTTTTGTAAAATAAATAAGTTTCTTACTTATTTTCTAATGTTCGGTAAGTGAAAAAAAAAAATTGCTGATTAGGGTTGGGATGGCATGTTCAGGGGTGGCAGGGGTGGGATTGTCATTAGGAAAGTTATAAGGAACTTGTTTTTCTAGAAAAAATATGTTTCAAAATATTTTGACCAACCAAACATGAGAGAAATAAAAAAAATATTTTCTAGAAAATGTTTTCCTCCCCGTAGTATTGATAAATGTAGTGTTTAATAATCTTTTCCCTTCATATATACTTGTGTAAGCCATTTGTTGACAATGTTCTTTTATCTTTTTGCCTTTTGGCTAGTCCATTAATTAACTCCTAGGGAGACCTTACAATTTTTGTTTAGTTCAGAACTTTTCAGAAAGACTAAAACAATTAATATTATTTTTGTAGGATGGAAGTATATTTTATTTCAAAATTAGGGGAAATGCATCTCTCAAAAAACTCATGAAGATTTACTTGGACACCAGATGTATTCTTTATAACAAGGAAGGACCATATGTATTCTATGTATTCTATGTATTCTTGTTTAAGGGCCTTATAATCAAAGACGAGGCGACTCCGGATGAGGTTTGTTCACCACCCCCATAACCCTCTTACCACAAAAAAGTTTTACCTACTATGTTTACACGAGTAAATTAAGGCATAAAATATAATTATATTAATTATTGTTAATAGCTAAACTGTATGTAAAAACACATATCACGTATTCATTCTGCAAGTAAAATTCTTCTTCCCACAGATGAAAAAGTAATCACCACATGGGTCGTACATGTATATATTCCTTCATTTTCAGTTTATATGATATACTTTTTTTAGTATATTCTAAGAAAAATGATATATTTCTAAATTTAAAAATAATTAATTTTATGATTTTTATTTTACTGTTAATAAGAAACTCGTATAACGACACATATGTTACGACATGTTTAAGACATAAGTTTTAGAATCTATATCCACACAAATGTTATGCATGTTTAATACCAACAAGTTTTAAGATCTTTATTTTTTTTAATCTATGTGACGAGTCAAACTATGCCACATAAATTTAAACGGACGGATTAACATTTTTGTCTAATTATATTACATTTTCTTTTCCTTATTAATAGCTGAAAATGAAGGAGGGGGATGCAATTCATTTTCTATGCGGCGTATGAACGGTGGAGGTTTTGCTTAGCTTTTTAGCCTTGTCTTGGATCTGTTAATGAATTAAGTTGTGTTCAACCATATTAGGTTAATCATAGTAGTTATTGATACTGGTAATTAAATTCAGTAATTTATATGGATCGATGTAGCAACTAGCACAATCTTTGGACCTTTGGTTCCATTCCTTACTATTTATAGACTTCTGAAATTGAAATCTATGAAAATGTAAAATTTGTTTTTGAACAAGCTTGCCTGAACATGCCCTTGAGTAGTCACTAATGTGCATATTTATTATATTATTCATAGTGTCAGTATCATTAATAAAGTATATGCGTTGATCTTTTAGTTGGAGATGATAATTTATTTTGGAACTCTCCTTCCACTTGTGCTCTATTTACTTTTGCAGATATTATTTGAACTGAGTCATCACTATCAGTTTCTTTGTCTACTAAACTTCCTTAAATTCCTGTTTTAATTTAAGTTGCATTTTGTTAGAAAAACTATCACTATCCAAAAATCTTATTTGTGTCATGAGGGCATCTACCCTAAACCCGTAGGCAAACTCCAAGTCTAACCAAGCCAAATAATAAAGTAAATGCGAAAATGGTAAAGGAAACACCCAAAGTACTGAAATGGTCTTAATAACTTAATTATAAACACGTCTACGTCAAACACCTTCCCAAGATCTGAAATTCATAAGTACAAGAGCTTACTAAACACGATTACAAGTTTTAATCACTACTACAACATGTCTAGAATGAAAGAAGACATAAAGTAAAGATGGGATGGAATCCGGTGCTGGGAAACACATCAGCAGCTCACCCTAGACTTCAAGATGCTGCTCTCCAACTATCGTCTAAACCTCGATGCTCAATTCGTACTCGGATCAGTACCTACACATAAAAAGTGCAACAAGTGTAGAGTGAGTACGGGAAGCACGTTTACAGCAACATCATTGACCGACCCTAACTATAGCGGTGGCGAGGGTTGGTACCTCTGATACTCCTCTTCCTGATTAGTTAGTTTTACAGTAATACAGTTTATAAGCTTTTCAACAATTTAAGTAAAGATTCTACAACTAAATCATGTCATAAAGTTCATCACTTCTCAAGAATTGTCATAAAAGTTTCTATCTTTACCTCAATTAGGATAAGCATAGTGATAAAGTTCCACCCTTTACCCAACTCAGGCATCTAAACCCACCAAAATTTCACCTTTTCTTCAAATTACGCAAGTTTACTTATAAGGATCCAGCCTTTGTATCAATTAAGACACATATATTAATAAAGAGACAACTTTTCTATCATCATAAAGGTTCAATCCTTTCATCCTTTAAGTTAAGGAAACTCATAAATATTCTATGTTTATATCATTCGAGTACACATGACAGAAATCACATCAACAAGTACAAATGATATGCAATGCAAGTGAAATGTATGCTATGCAATGGTCATATGCTCATGTTATACACACGCTCCTGCAGAAAGTTTCACGTGATCCATGGGAGACTCGTGAGGTCTATATACCCACCCGAAACCATTTCCCATCGAGTACTTGCTCATAGGCTATAATATCATATGTTGCACGCGTGCAACCCGAGCTGACTATAATATAATCTATTGCGGGCGTACAACCCGAGCCAACCATATGCAAGTGTAAATATGCAAGAGATACCATATGAAATCATGAGTACCAAATGAATGTGATAAGAAATAATTCCATAAAAGGCAAGCCTCAATTCTGCTCTTTACAGTTCACCTTACCCCGTTCATGTACCATATTTAATACCCGGCCTTCCAGGACCCTTTCCTGTACCTTACCAATCAGACGCCAATAATATTATGAATGTATGTAATGTATGTGCGTACTTCAGGCAGATGCATAATATCATTTCAAATTATCAAAATAAGTCATTTTCTATGACTTAGACGAGATGTAGAGTGATGAATGCATGACAAGTCATAAATAAAGGAATCTATCAATCATGACTAACATAGCCCAAGTAAACAGCAGTCATACCAACCTAAGTGGATTTACATATCACTTTTTGTGGCTCGAATGCTAAACACAGTCTCCGTCACAAATATAACTAATTTGCATTTTAATTACGCTTGATATGTACACATGTACCCGAACAAGTTCTCATCACCTCACGAATACGGGACCCCCAATTTCCCATTACGCCCCTTAATTAGTTAACCATTAGACAAACGCTATAAAAAGGTCTTGTAAGTCTGAACTTGCCTGAATCTAAAGCAAAATAGTCACTCCACGACCTTGCCTTACTGTTGAGCTTCCGAATAAGCCCAATTTATTCAATTACGGATTCTACATAAGGATACGAGTCTAACGACACCCATAGAGCCATATAAAGAGTTTGAATCCAAAAAGTTTACCAAAAACCCATTCCCAAACCCCGAAGGTCAAATTAGTAATTTATTGTGAAAATGAGTCAATCATGGTCAAAATAGTATTCTACGAGGTCACACGAATCCAACAATATCCATATTACAATACTTTAATTAGAATCCCAAAAGGCTAACCCCGAGCCCACAAGGGAAAATGAGAAATTAAGCATAAGATCATCTTACTCATAGCCTAGATAGTCCAGATCCTAAAAATTATCGAGTTCTAAAAACAATTGCATCCCCAATTTCATAAAAATCATAAACTCGTTTCTATGGAAAAACCCTCCATCTACAACTTTGGAAATCAATACTAGAATCACAAACTAATGAAAGAAATCTATGGAGATCATTTAGCTGAAGATTTAGCTCTTACTCCAATGAAGAAACATGAACTTTGCACTTGATTTAACCTTAATCCAAGCTCTATAACCTCTAAACTGGGTAAATGAAGAATGAAGGTTGAATTGGGATTTAACTCTATCGAGGCATCAATTGCACTTCGCGATCGCGGGACCCTGCCCGCGATCGCGGTCCTCCCCGGCCCAGCCCATCTCAAATGTGATGTGGCCATCGCGATTGTGATATGCCTGCGCAACCTGGCTCATACCTCAACTCCCATACGCGAATGCAATGCACTGGACGCGATTGCGACCCCCCGATCCTAAAGAATCGGGAACGTGGTCCTTCCTACGCAATTGCGGTCCTTCCTATGCGATCGCGTAGAAGGACAACAACAACAGCTAAAACTAGAAAATTTTGGTTTTCCCAAATCTCGACCCAACACTCAAAACTCATTCGGGACCCCAGACTTACTCGCGCACTCAAAATACCAAAAAAAAGTCTATTTAACTCAGGTTTGACTGAAGTCAACTCTTAAGCCATGAGCTTCTACTTCTCAACCAATTACACAAAACGCACTTGATTTCCTCGGAACCCGAACCGAAGGTTCGACTAAGTCATAAATAATAATACGAACCTAATGGAATCGACGAAACCACGAAAATGACGTGTTGACCCAAAAATCAACTATGAGTCGAACCACTCTATTTCCCTAACTTGAAAGTTTCTATACTTGCTAAAATGAATTTGAAACTCACCCGATAGTCTCGAGAATTGTGTCACTCATCCCCGCAAGTCACAAACACACAATTAAAGGCTCGGGAAGGGTATTCTAGGGGAAATAAGTCCAAAAGCTCAAAATGACCAAGCGGGTCATTACATCATCTACCACTTAAACATATGTTCATCCTCGAATTATAAAGAAAAGAACCAATGTTGTCAAGTAGCCGAAGAATCTCGGTCATAAACCTCATTAAAGCCTTCACATGTAAGAATCACGCTAATAGCACCACTTGTCCGCTTTACTAGTTAGAATGCCTTTTGACTTAGTTTAAAAACCTAAATATCCATTTTTCCATACCCAAAATTTCTCCCACAACTGCTTTGCATATATTTGAACTGACTCCGCTCAAATTCTATGATTTGATTATAACCACACCTCTGAACGAAATTAGTTGATTCTATAAATACCATCATAGTGATCATAACACATTTTTGTTGTAGCCACAAATCATTGCTTCCACTTATATTTCTTCCATACCTTCCAAAGCCGTATTTAGTACCAATAATCCAAAAACATGTAGTCACACACCAATAATCTAAATCATAATTCTCTCTAGCCAAAAAGAATATTATTTTGAGCGAATTTCAAATCTTTCCATTCAAAGACTGACCTTATCCAAGGTCGATTGCCCTAATTCCAAATCTGTTAGTTTTGTTTCACCGAGTTGAAACTACTGAGTCCACTCTCATTGTCCAATTCCTCTTAAACCTCCAAATATTGTACTATGCGCATCACCTTCATAATTACCATGTAGTGCCGAATCTATAGAAAATCAACTAATCACCCCTCAAAGACTTCCCATATCCATTTGTACCTCCTTAATACATCGCCCGGTATCTGCACAAACCATTAGAATTGTTTGAACAGTTGCCATCAATACTATATTATCAAATCCCCTTGCAACCTCTAATAAAAGATTGATAACATTGTCATACCCCTATTCTGAACTGTAAATCTATAAAATCTTCCAAAATGGGTTACCATATTGACTATAAGTATTCTTAGTAATGTATCCATAAGCTACCCCACATTACATGAACTATTCTGACCTGATGCAAGGTACACAACTCTAGAATGTCACCAATAGTCATCTGAACTGACTCTAACCCTCACAAAACAAAATATAGAACTTTCATAAGTCTGTGGTGATCAATTCTAATATGTTGCTCATGAATACTCAACCTCGCGATGTCATCCCCGACTTCAAAAGCTGAATTTACCCAAGTCATCAACTTAGTACCGATGAACTATACCTTATGACTTAAATCTTCCTATTTCCAAATTTACGCTTAATACGCAAATCTGAAAGAACTCTATTGAATCTAAATACATCGAATCTTCCTTCTTGCGCTTTCAGTTAATTAGTTCACTACTTCTACTGATAATACCTAGACGCAAGGCCTGAAGCCTTGTAATCCCCCTTCATAACCATTGAATCTTTTATTGTAATATCTTTTTTATGCCTTTAGAAAATCCAACAGTATCAATTCATGTCATTCATGTGCCTTACCACACACAAGTACACTCAAGTCATTAATACTTGATATAATCAATCATATTATCCATCCAGTAATGCTTCGACATGGTCTACTATCACGAACACAGTTTCACCTCGAAAATGCGACTTTAGCTTCCAAACTGAAGAGATTTCAAGACTCCTTCTTATTAATCAACTCTAGCTCATTCATTCAAGAATGATATGAAATTACCCACCTTGGTACAATGCAAGTCACCTTTTCATCAATATTTTCACATCAGTCATCTGAAATATGTACCTCACAATCGTCAATCGCAATCTCCATGGAACTTTTCCATAACACTTAGTCTACTTTCATAGACTTCCTTCAAGCATACTGAACAATTACATCCCATCTAAACAATGCGAGATAATGCCACTCTAATTCATCACTTTACTCAGATAATCCCGTTGCTTTGAATTCAAATCCTTTTTTATTTTGAAGATGTACCTTACTCCTTTTGATTCAAGATCAAATCATGTATTTATCTTAATTATCTAATTTCCATATTCCATTCAAAATCACATTCACCTCTATCGATCAAAAATCACTCAACCCACTCGAGAGTGTACTGAAATATCATAAATCTTAGAAAATAATTAAGAAAATCCTGGAGATAGTAGTAAGACACAAACCCGAACAATCGAAAGTTTTCCTTGCCTCACTCGAATCTCAAAATTGGATACTTATCTAAATCAAGTGCATCATACGAGAAATCCTTCACGAAGCATTTTCACAAAAAACTACCGACCAACCTCTGTTACTCCAACAAAGTCATTATATTATTGCCGATGTAATATTTCAAACCACCACTATACTGGTCAATAATTTGTAGGACGATCTTCTTACCATTCATACAATACTACTACATTCTCATACGATTCCCTTGCAATATTCTTGCCAAAGATCCCTTAACTAAAGAATCTTTCTTCTATTTTGCTTACAAGTCCACCAACCAAATATCAATACACAAAAGTACTATAGTGAATTCACTTCTCTTGGTTTCAACTGGTATCATTGATCCTTAAACGATGCTTGTCCAAGAAGAACCATCTCTTGCCTTGTTTCGCCAAACTAGAATGCCTCCAACAATTCATGCGATTCTCTCTCTAAGTTCATCAGCTCCACCGTGTCACATCATTGGTAATTGCAGAAACTTGTCGAGCCCTAAGAAAATGATACATTACCCACATCCCTTATCCAAGATTAAGTGCAAAAATTGATAGCTCTTTAAGTAACAAATATTCACCCTTGTCTGTTGCTAGATCCATCCTCATTAGTCGTTCATTGTACTCCTAGTAGTATACGACGTGGTTGAACTTACCGACCAATTCATCTTCTTTTAACATTCACTTCATGAATAAAGTAACTTCGTTCCATGACAGCTTAATAAATTTATCCCACTTATGATACCATAACCTTTAAAAGATGTCATTTTAGTAGCGCCCATCATCCTTGCTCATCAAATAATTTCTACGTATATCACAAAATTGACAAGCTATCACCCTAAATGATGTCTTTCATTGCCAATCTCGAAACATCGAGCGGATCTACAAACCCGCCCTTTACCAAAAGATTACAACTGCCTATTCCCAAAATGGTGCAATCTTCATGGATAACTTTCCTCCCTCTTCTCAAAGACAAAAGTCATTTTCGTAGGGAATCCTCAAACCACACGTCCTTACTCCACCACCACAATGTCATCCTGCCAGTACTCCACTTATTCTTTCATGCTCCCATGCATTATCAGACTTATCACACCTCGTGATCCCATCAGATGAACACTTTATTGTTACGGTTCACTTTTACGCGGAGCATAAAAGCTACTAGGAGGTTGTTGGAACTTTAATTGGATATTTATGTATTTAGAGTTCCGATCTAATTTATAGGAAAATTGGGAAAACCGGATAAAAGTGTTTATTCAAAAACAGTGAAAATCCTTTAAAAACCAGAATTCTAGGTAAGGGTTTTAGTGATCCCCCGGAAAAGGTGTTAGACACCCCGGTAATAAGGATCTGTAGAATACGGTTGACCTTTGGTTCTATAGCATGTTTATTTGTTAAAAAATTCTTTAGGAGTGTTTAATTTTGGCAAAATCAATAACATGTCATTCATTATCATTTTAAGTCAAAATAGGGTTTTGAAAAAATCAAAGAGTTGAATTCCGCCTTAAAAGGTTCCTATAAGAGTAAGTTTTGTCAATCCATTTTCAAACTAAAGTACACTCAAATTTTAACTTGAGTAGTTTCCACTATTTTTAGTCTAATTATTTGTCCAAATATCCTTATACATTTCTTTAAAAAATCTTTGAAGAAAAAATAGAGTATTATTTTGTTTAAAATGACATGCTATGGGTTTAAAATTAAAATACAATTTTTTCCTTATATTATTATTTGAAGGTCAACTTATACCCGACTTCCCAAATAAATACCTTAACTCAAATTCTTTAAGGCTTTTCGTTTCAAAAGAACCAATTTGGTTAGGCCTGGCCCAAAAATAGTTTTAAAGGGTTTTACCCCTTGGCCTATTTTCACTAAAATCAACTTTGAAACTTAATTTTCAACCCAAGTTTTCAGTTTTGGTTTTCTCGAAACACAGTCCAATTTCCTCATTTGTTTAGTCTAGTTTCATTAATGTCCAGACTTATTGAAGTGCAAGCAGTCCGTTTTTCAAGTTTTAAAATCAGTCCAAGTTTAAACTTCTCAAAATAATTCTGTTATACAAAACATACAAGTTCATTTGGGTCCGATTTGAAAACGTTTTTGGTGACTCTATTCTAAATAAACGATGTATGTATCGTCTTTGCCTAATCCTAGATCGTAATCACATGGGTTCCAATAATTTTATCAAGTATTTATTTATACAAGTATAATTACACAATTATGAATAACAAAAGAAAAGAGATGAGTTATATTGGTGGACCTACCAAGCTTACGAGTTAACTATTTTCATCCATAGTTGAGCCTTTAATGCACAGTTATAATGTCGGACTAGATGAAAGATAAGTGGTTGGATCTTTGGCCCTACTGTGTTGTCAAAGCTCTGGCCCAAATGGCCCGTGTCCCATGTGTGCGGGGAGAGGAGGGGAAAAGGAGAAAGAAGTTAGAAGGTATCTATGTTTATCTAATTTAGACATAAAATTTCACAAGTAATTCACGTACATTAACGGAAAACAATCACTTATGAAAGAAATATATTGAGGCCCAAACAAATAACCACAGAGGTAACAGCCCGCAATTAATAGAAACATGACTACAAATAAATGGGCTTAACATTACATTCTTGAAAGGATCAAGGGCTCTACCCTCTCGCATAAAGTCTTACGCTCTTATCGTCAACCTTTGTAGCCGTGAAGCAAATTTTTGTGTGAATGAATCAATATCTATGCATAAGCCAAGAGGCAGATTTTGTACCACTCCACCTGGTCGTATGAAACTTGCATGAACCCATCTCAGACAACAGCAATGCATAGAAAATAAGAAAGATAAAGATGATGGGCCTAGCCCAGCTAAAACAAATGAGCAGAAAGGATAAAAGAAACAACATAAAATGGGTCATGCCCGGCAACCCTTACAATATTATCATCCAAGTGATATACACAAGAATATATCTTCCTTATATACCTGGTATACCAAGTATACGTGATATACATGCCATATATGCTCATGTATATTAAACTATATGCCTCAACCAACACATAAAAGGTCATATGAAGATAATCAGAAACAAGCACCAATGCACATACATCATACATATCTGTGTTTCTTATCCTTACACTTTTAGGACTTAACATTCAGAACTTAAACAAGTGACAAGTTTGCAATATGCATTCTCAGAGTTCAGATTATCTTAAGGCAGAGATAGAGGCCTAAATGTATGAAAGGCAAGGCTATAGGATCACCTAATTCAACTAGTGTAGCTATTACAAAACAAAAATGTAAGGCAGAACCAATTGAAGGTTGTTCATGGAGCATGTATTGGGTTATTCATGATATATCTATGTCAAAAGAGCATGTACTAAACATACTGGCATAGCACCATAACAATTTTCCCAGATTCTCAAACCAAATGAAAACATCAGAACTTTGGAATCTAGAAGCAATTGGCCATATGGGTAACTTCCGTATCCTATACTTGTTTTATTTGAATCATTCAGCCCCTATTTAGACTTAATCCTCTGGTTAAACAGGTAGCAAGTAAAGCAAATTTTCAAATAAGAACAAACGGATAAGCCAAGTTGAGATTGGCATGATTTCTACCTAAAACTGCAGGCTTAGTGATTGTCTAAGGCTGAATAGGTTTCAAACATAAGGCATCTCACATGACAAAAGAGAAGGGAAGATATATTGACTCCAATTGCAGGTGTTCTTAGCCAGAATTACATCCTAGTTCTAAATTTTCACCACATATCAATTAATTCATTAGGGGGGGCCATACAAGAATATTTAGACCATTTTTTGATAGGTTCACACAATCAACCAAACAGAAGCTTAACAAGATCAACAGCACACAAGAAGCCAAACAATCATGACAGATTCTTAATTCCCTTTTTTTAAGCTGAAAGCTCACATATCCTTAGTAAGTCTAATGCATATTGAGGCAAAAATAAGATTTCATACACGGGATTGGACTAACAGTGTGAGTTGAAAAAATCACATGTAAAGATTATTTCAAGATTGTTGGCAGGTAATGACACTTAGTACTTTATCACAGAAATAGCCATACTCATGACCAAATTGAATCATCCTTATAGTAAACTCACATTCTCATCACATTAGGACAAATTCAAACACTTAAACCAAAACCCTTTCTTTTTTTTTGCCCCATCTTTAAGTCAACAGTTAGGCAAACTAACTAACATGGATTCAAGTAACCAAACAGGGGTTCAGCCAAGGAAAGGTCACCATGAAACAGTCTTAACACATACAAGACAAGTAAAACAATTTATATTGAATTGGTCATGGACAGTCATGCGTTTTAGAAAGGACATGGTCAGTTGCCAATTACATGGTATCCTAACTTTACTTATTCAAGTTTTTCAGGTTTCATGCTAAATAACAGGTATTAATTTAAGTGACAACCTAGCAGTCTCAACAAAATACATGAAAAGAGAAACAGATATGGCTTCCATATAGCACATTGACTCTAAGGGACATCCTTTTGAACCTTTGAAGCTCAACATTCTCTAACTTAAACTAAAGTGTAAATAGGTCATGATATCAGACCTTAGACTCACAGTCAACAAGGACATGACACGACCACATGTAGCACCAAAGCAAGCATACATAATCTAGGAATGAAATAGAACACACATAGACATGATAAAAGCTATCAACTAAGAGATTAGCAGTTACCAAACCTAGACTATCCATACATAGGTCACAGTCCTTACATGCATAAAAGAACAAATGCTAACAGATCCATGTAAAACCTACCTCTATCAACTTGACATCCATCAACTAAATTGTTACATGAAAACGCAACTCTTGTAAACTTCTTTTACACTTAAGTTGACTAACTGTGAACATATGATACTCATAGGTGAATCAAAGTAGGTCCATTATCACAGATTAGGAACAGGTAAGTATTTTGAGTCCATTCTCAACGTAAATTAGGCAGCTCTACACAACAATATGCATACTTATGTGCAACAAAGAGGTTAACAACATGCACATAGTCATCATATGATTAAATATTGAGGTTAAGCAAGTCATTAAGGATCACATTCAACCTACATTGTCCTAAACAAGCAAATGAAGCACAAAAATAGGCTTAAAACAAGTTAAATAAATACTAACATGTGTAATAATCCTATATTAAGCTTAAATTAACTAAGGTAAGCATATGATAGGCATGGCATGAACTAAATAAGTTCTATATCATAACAGGGAAGTCACAGATGTTTCAGCCATATATTGACTCTACACTAAGTCTAAACCAAGTATAATGAACAACAACTATCAATAAAAGCAATTAAAACAGGATTATCATTATAGATCTATGCATACAGAGTTAACCTGGATGACAGGTTAAGAATCAAATGGGGGAGTTTGACCATGGCTAGTGCAAATGAGATGGGAGAAAGGTTGATGGCCAAGGGGGCTTGGGAGAGTAATGGGGATGCGACCGATATGTGGGATAGGACGGCCAGTTGAATTCGAGAGGTTGCTAGAGAAGTGATAGAGGTCTCGCGGGGTAGTTGTGGTGGACATCGAGGGGACAGGTGGTGGAATGGTAAAGTTCAAGAGAAGATGGAAGTGAAAAAAGCGGCATATGCAAAATTGGTAGAAAGCAAGGATGAGATGGAGAAGTAGACGAATAGGGAATTATATATAAGATGGAGAAGAAGAAAGTAAAGCTAGCAGTTACTAAAGAAAAAAAGGCGGCTTTTGAACGTCTATATGTGGAATTAGAGGAAAAAGGCAGGGATAAGAAGTTGTACAGACTAACCAAGGAGAAGGAGAGGAGGGCCCGGGACTTTGATCGCGTGAGGTGCATCAAGGACGAGGATGGAAAAGTACTGAGAGATCTGGAGCAATCTGGTAGGTACCGTGATTTTGGGTATTGTGGAAACATTAAGGTTGAGGAGGTTCAGGGTGTTGTTCGTAGGATGCGCAGGGGACGAGCGACCGGGCCTGATGAGATCCTAGTTGAATTTTGGAAGACCGCAGGTAGGACAGGTTTGGAGTGGCTGACGGAGTTGTTTAACGTCATTTTTAAGACGGCCAAAATTCCCGAAAAATGGAGGTGGAGTACAACGATTCCTTTGTACAAGAACAAAGGTGATATCCAGAGTTGCAACAACTATAGGGGTATCAAGCTGCTAAGACACACTATGAAAGTTTGGAAAAGAGTCATAGAGATGAGGGTGAGAAGAGGCATGTCTATCTCCGAGAACCAATTTGGATTCATGTCGGGGCGTTCAACTACAAAAGTCGGTCATCTTATTAGGAGGTTGGTGGAGCAGTATAGAGAGGAAGAGAGACTTACATATGGTTTTCATCGACCTTAAGATACGACAAAGTCCCTAGGAAGGTTCTATGGATATGTTTGGAGATTAGAGGTGTACATGTGGCGTATAATAAGGCAATCAAGGATATATATGATGGAATCAAGACCAGGGTATGGACAGTAGGAGGAGACTCGGAGCACTTCCCAGTAATGATGGGGCTACACCAAGGATCAGCTCTTAGCCCATTCCTATTTACCTTGGTGATGGATGGAATGACGCGACAAATCCAAAGGGAGGTGCCATGGTGTATGTTATTCGCAGACGACATAGTCCTGATTGATGAGACTCGCAGCGGAGTGAACGCTAAGTTGGAGGTTTCGAGACACACTCTGGAGTCAAAAGGGTTCAGGATTAGTAGAATCAAGACAGAATACTTAGAGTGCAAGTTCAGTGACGGGAGCGACCTTGAGACACGCGTGGATGTGAGGCTTGATACTCAGGTCATTCCAAAAAAAAGGAAGCTTCAAATACCTTGGGTCTATTATCCAATGGAATGGAGAAATTGATGATAAAATGGAGACTCGCATCTGGAGTCTTGTGCGATAAAAAGGTACCACCGAAACTTAAAGGAAAGTTCTATAAGGTGATTGTTAGACTGACTATGTTGTATGGAGCGGAGTGTTGGCCGATTAAGACTTCGCACACCCAAAAGATGAAAGTTGCGAAGATTAAGATGCTAAGATGGATGTGTGGGCATACAAGGAGTGATATAATTAAAAATAATGATATCCGGGACAGAGTGGGAGTGGCCTCGGTGGATGATAAGATGCGGAAAGTGAGGTTGAGATGGTTCAAGCACGTGCAAAGGAGAGACACAAATTCCCCAGTGCGGAGGTGTGAGAGGTTGGCTATGGACGGGTACAAGAGGGGTAGAGGTAGGCCGAAGAAGTATTGGGGAGAGGTGATTAGACGGGTTATGGCACAGGTGAAACTCACCGAGGACATGACCTTCAATATGGGGTTATGGAAGACACGGATTAGGGTAGAAGGGTAGTAGGTAGTCCAGCGTAGTCCTACCTACGCTTACTAACTGGTAGGTGCAGCGTTATTATTGTAGGTCTGCTTATCCTATCATACTAGCAGGCACATTATTGATTTATAGTCCCCTATCGTTTGATTTATGTTGCTATGTGTATTTTGTTTGTTTGTCTTATTTACCTGCATTTACTTACATTAGTTATTTCTTCTTTTTCATAATTTGCTATCATGACTTAATCATTTTGTTTGTCTTACTTTCCTTGAGCTTGTGATTTGTCTTGAGCCGAGGGTCTCTCGAAAACTGTCACTCTACCTATCAAGGTAGAGGTAAGGTCTGCGTACACTATACCCTCCCCAGACCCCACGTTCTGGGACTTCACTAGGTATGTTATTGTTGTTGTTATTGTTGTTGTTGTTGTTGTTGTTGCATACAGAGTTATTTCATGCCCTTTTAGACCTAGTTAAGTACCATATTAACTACAGTAGTCATGAATTCTTCCAAATAAGCTCATGAATACATTAATACACAAATAATCAGATTGAAATTAAAGGAAAATAAAAGGAGAGGCGAATACCTTTTTGTGAGGCGGTCTAGGATCGAAGTTGGGGCTTAAATCTTCACTCCACACCTCGATCGCACTCGTATACACACAAAAGAAAAAGTTTTAGAAATGAGAGACTAATTTTGAGTGGTTAGGGTTCCACCAAAGGGCTTGGTTCCCAAAATACCCAAAATTAATCAAGTTAATCGAAAAATGGCTCTTGAAAATACAAAAGCCTGAGATTTCAAAATTCTGGACCCTTAACAATGAGATAATGGGGTTCAATTTATATAACCCCCAAACTCTAGAAATTTTAGGTCAAATCCGATTTAGGATAACGAAATTGGGGGGAAATTTCTCTCTCAAGTGTACTCAACCAATCGGATAACACTGTTTGAAATCAAATAGGACAAGAACCATTAAAAATTGTAGCAGAAAATCAAAAGAGAGGGGCAACCTCAC
The DNA here is from genome assembly GCA_034509755.1 of Anisodus tanguticus. Classification (NCBI taxonomy): domain Eukaryota; kingdom Viridiplantae; phylum Streptophyta; class Magnoliopsida; order Solanales; family Solanaceae; genus Anisodus; species Anisodus tanguticus. Next base: position 31,513,272 of record CM067558.1, read on the forward strand.
CTTATAGTGGATCTGCGGTGGACACTGGTGAGAGAGAGGGCAAGAGCATTAATTGCTCTTGCTATTCTCGGCCATACAAGGCTGATCAAAGCAAACGTGATGAGACATGAATTGCATTTGATGATCAAAAAATGTGAAAATGAGACATGAATATACAATAAATATATTGGATGATACTTGGTCAAATGAAATTGTAAGATGATATTAATCTTCCTTAGGAAGTCTTTCTCATTAATATCAATATATATAGTGTACAATATACAATCTTAATACAAGAGGAAAGAGGAATCCTAATCACAATACAAAAGGAATCATAATCTAATAATGGGTAGGAATTGTAGTGTTATACTTGTACACGTTTACACACCCCCTCAGTCGGAGCGGGAGGAGGCCTAACGCTAAGACTGGATCTGAAATCAAGGAACATCTGTCTTGGGAGGCCCTTTGTGAAAATATTCGCGTATTGATATGAGGAAGGCACGTGCAATACCTTAATATGCCTGAGAGCAACCTTCTCACGAACAAAGTAGATGTCCATCTCAACATGCTTGGTTCGCTGATGCTGAACCGGATTGTGAGACACGTATATGGCGGATATGTTATCACAATAGACCAGAGACGTTTTACATAAAGGACACTGAAGTTCCAAGAGAAGGTTTCGGAGTCAACAGATCTCAGTAACAACATTAGCAACTCCTCTATACTCAGCTTATGCACTCGAACGGGACAATATGGCTTGTCGTTTGGCAGACCAAGAGATGAGATTATCACCCAAAAACACACAATAGCCGAATGTAGAGCGGCGGGTGTCTGGACAGCCTGCCCAATCTGCATCAGTGTAAGATAATAGAGAGTTCGGTGTGGAGGGGTATAAGTGTAGTCCATAATCCAGTGTGCCCTTAACATATCGAATGATACGTTTGAGGGAAGTAAAATGAGGTTCCCTGGGGGCATGCATAAACAAACTTATCTGCTGGACATCATAGGCAATGTCAGGCCTGGTGAAGGTGAGATACTGAAGTGCACCTGTAAGACTCCAATACATAGTAGGATCAGTCACTGGAGTACCGACCATTGCACTAAGTTTGGATTTAGAATCAACTGGAGTGGCCATGATTTTGCAATTGTCCATCTTAGCCTTGTGCACGATCTCCTCTGCATACTTACGCTGGCAAAGAAACATACAATCAGCGGATCTAGTGACTGAGATCCCAAAAAAATAGCTCAACTTTTCCAAATCAGTTATGGCAAATTCAGACTTGAGCAGTGAAATAATCTCATCTTTCAACACAGCAGTAGAGGCAGTAAGAACAATGTCATCCACATATAACAGTAAATAAGCAGTATCACGACTTCGATGTAAAGTAAAGAGAGAGGTATCACATCTGTTGTATGTAAACCCGAGACGTATAATGAATTGTGCAAAATAATCATACCATTCTCTAGGGGCCTATTTTAAGCCATAGAGTGACTTACAGAGACGGCACACATAATGTGGGGCTGCTGGGTGGACAAAACTAAATGGCTGGTGCATGTAGACAGTTTCTCGTAAATCCCCATGAAGAAATGCATTCTTGACATTTAGCTGATGAATCAGCCAATGCTTTCCCATAGCAATGCTTAGAACTGTGCGGATGGTGGCCGGTTTAACAACCGGACTGAATATCTCACCGCAATCAATGCCCTCCTGCTGGTTAGTACCATTTGCCACTAGTCTTGCCTTATATCTTTCTAAGTCACCGTTATCCCTGAACTTGTGATGAAAAAGCCACATGCAACGGATCACATTCACCCTCTTTGGTCGAGGAACCAAGTCCCAAGTATGTTGTTTCATTAAAGTATTAAACCCCTCACATATGGCCGCATTCCAATTCTGGTCTAGTTTGGCTAATTTAGGGCTTTTTGGTATAGGTGAAACTGTTTGGGTGGACAGGTTAAATTGGACTTTGGGTTTGAAAATCCCGTGTTGGGCACGGGTTTCCATCCGGTGTGTGGGCGCTGGCTGGGTAAGGGTATTGGTCGACTGGTTGGGTGGACTGGGTGACGACAAATTTGGGTGTAGTGCATGTTGTGTTGTCGGGACTGGGTTTCTGTCGAGGTTGGTTGTCGGGTGGTGCGGAATAGTGACGGTGTTTGGGGTTGGAGTCGAGTGGGTTTGGTCGTTGGTTGCCGGTAAACTATGGTAGGGAGTTGTGGGGATTCTTGGTATGCCAGAAAGGGAGGAGGTTTGTAGGGTAGGGTACGATGTCGGTGGTGTATTAGGTCTGTTATCTAGGTTTTTTGGGTGGTGGTTGATGGTCGGACTATGGTCGGCATTGTGGTGAAACTGTTGGGACGACACAGTGGATAGGACGGTGATCGGTGAGTTGGTGGAACCTGGAGGCAGAGTTGTGCTAGAGGTGGAAAGAAGCGGCGACGGGAGGGGACGCCGGTGGCAGGGATGCCGACGGTAGGTGATGTATGGTGGCAGATGGAGGCGGTGTAGTAGTGTCAGTCGGGCACAGTTCCCGAAGGTGGATAGGAGAGAGAATTGATTCATCTAAAAATTCGTAATCCAGTTTTTGAAATTTTTGGATGTTGGAAAAGGGGAATTGCGTCTCGTCAAAAGTGACGTGACGCGAGACGTGAATTTGACGAGTGGATAAGTCATAGCACAGATAGCCCCTATGGTTCGACGGGAAACCTAAGAAGACACACGGAGTGGTGCGGGGAGCTAATTTGTGAGAGGCTGTGGAAGATAGATTAGGGAAACATAGGCAACCAAATATCCGTAGGTGATCATAGGAGGGAACCCTATGGTGTAAGATTTCGATTGGAGTCATGTTATGGAGGGTACTAGTGGGTAAAATATTAAGGACGTATTCTACCATTTTGACCGCATAAACCCAAAAGGATGAAGGGAGGGAGGCATGAAACAAAAAAGTGCGGACAATGTTATTTATTGTACGGATGAAACGCTCGGCTTTGCCATTTTGAGGGGACGTGTGGGGACACGAAAATCGGAAGACCATGCCATTATTGTTGCAGAATTTTTGAAACGCGGAGTTGTTAAATTCACGGCCATTGTCACATTGGAAAGATTTAATAGCGCGTTCGAATTGCATTTTGATAAATGTGAAAAATTCAAGAAATTTGGCAAAAACTTCGGACTTTAATTTTAATGGGTAGATCTAAAGAAAGTGAGAGTAGTCATCTAATAACACGAGATAATATTTATGACCTAGGGAGCTGGTAACGGGAGAAGTCCACAAATCAGCATGAATGATATCAAATGGAGGAAACGTAATACTAACTGAGGAATTAAACGGAAGACGAACATGTTTGCCTAATTGACAGGAAATGCATGTCTGGGCAAGTTTCCCATTACATTGAATAAAATTAATACTTCTAAGAAAATGAAAAACAGGAGCTCCTAGGTGTCCGAGCCTATTGTGCCAAATTGACGGAGATAGAGCAACTAGAGTAGTGTGTGGGCGGGAACCGGCAGCGGACGAGGATGTGAATGGATAGAGGTCCCCTGTGCTATTGCATCTCGTAAGAGGGGTCCCCATACGTAGATCCTTCACAGTAAAACCAAAGGGATCAAAATCAACCGACACATAATTATTATGAGTAAATTTCCTAATGGATATTAAATTTTTGATGGTGTGGGGGGCATGCAGGACGTTATTTAGGGAGAAGGGTGGGTGAGGTTTCAGAGTGTGAGTGTGACCATAGCCCTGAATTGGAATGCGATGACCATTGCCAACTGTAATAAATTATGGAGACTTTAAACGAAATAATTGGGAAAGATTACCTATGGACCGGGTGAGGTGAGAGGAGGCTCCGGAGTCCATATACCAATTTTTGTCGGGCTGCTGCAAACTCATACTGCTGAATGTCTGACCCAAGTCGGTGGGGATTTGATTTAAGGGATGTTGTGGGAACTGGGCCTGATGTTGCTGGAACACTGGTGGGCGTGGAGCTGGAGCCTGTCCCAGTATTCTTTGTTGCTGAAAAGGGTACTGGGCTGGATGAAAGCTGGAAATTGTGGCCCAGTTCTTATTTGGGTAGCCAGAGACTGGGCCGGCCCATGAAGCGTTATTGTTGATCTGCTATGGCTGTTGTCCTCGGCCTTTTCCGCGGCCCTTGCCGCGACCCTTGCCACCCCTACCACCTCAGTTTTCCCCGGTTGGATGTTTTCCGACAGAGGTTGTTGGCCGGCAGTGGCCTGAGGTTGTGCAGGCATTTCAACTGCTAAAGCCTTCTGGTTATGCTCGTCCTGCTTCGCACGTCGAGTCTCCTCCAATAACAATTGCAAGCGTGCTTTGTTGAAGCTTGGTAGAGGGTCAGTCTGTTGTATCATCGTGGCTAGGGTGTCATATTCACCCTTAGGGAGGTCTGCAACTAATTGTAACACCATCTTTGTTTCGGACACGGGCGTACCAACATTGGACAATTGGTCTGCCACCAGTTTCAACTGCTTTCAATATTCTGAGATAGTAGAGAAGTTTTTAAGACGGGTGTTGTTAAACTGTTCTTCCAAGTACACCGCGCGAGTGTTCTTGTTGTCTTGAAAGATTTCTTCCAAACGTGTCCATAGATCACGGGCAGAGGCACCCGTTTTCATGATTGTGTATAGTAAATCCTTGGATATAATGCCATATATCCACTGTTTGACTACGGCATCGGGACGACGCCATGTGGTGTCGTCCATATCGGGAGGACGAGGGAAAAATTGTTTATATGATCAAGCACATGATATACACATGCATGGATACGAAATAGTTCCACCCATGACCAATATTGGCCATCTTCCTGATCAAGAATTATAGGGATAAAATTCTTAATATTGGTAACGGCGAGAGCCGGATGGAAAGATGGTGAGGAGTGGGTAGTGGGTGGTTGGATGACGACTGCGTTAGAAGCGGAAGCATTGGAAGAGGTGGGACTAGCCAAATTTTCCATTAGAATGGTGGAAATTTAGGAAGAAAGAAAAAAAGAAAAACAATGTTGTCGTCGGCCAAGAGGGGGGGCAAGGTAGGAATTTTTCTAGATTAGGGTTTTGGCTCTTGATACCATGTAAGATGATATTAATCTTCCTTAGGAAGTCTTTCTCATTAATATCAATATATATAGTGTACAATATACAATCCTAATACAAGAGGAAAGAGGAATCCTAATCACAATACAAGAGGAATCCTAATCTAATAATGGGTAGGGATTGTAGTGTTATACTTGTACACGTTTACAGAAATGACAAAACATTTTTCGAATAATTTTGTAAAATCATTTTTGTCTTAATAAAAAATATATTTTCACTCGATCTGTGACTTGCGAATTCTGAATAATTAAATAAAATTATTAGAGGGGGAAAATTATGTGTCAACAACTGCCCCTTCGTTGTTAGGGGATGGTGGGACCATCCCTGAGCAGCGAAATTTGACAAACCTGTTTTTTAGCCGACCAATTGAAAGGTACTTCTCGTTTTTATGAGATTTTGAAAATTATGGTTGGACCTTGGTCTCTGGGTTTCATACATATTTCACGTTGTATGAGAATTCAGGCCACTTGTAGTTCAACTCAATCAGACTTCTAGAAAAGCAATAAAATAAAGCAAATTCGAGAACTAAAAGTCCCATAATGATTTCGTTGGAATGTGATCGATTCTATGGTACAGAGTTCGCCTACATATCTCCGGTTTTCGGGAATCATGTCACTTGTAGTTTGACTTAAAAATGATGAAAAGGATATTCCTTATGCGGGAATGCCTTTGCCGGTTTTAAAAAAATCTTTCTAGTAGATGTCCAACCGGTCGCATGGTTTTAAAAACTAAATTTTCCTCTTACTATTTGTGATTGAGTGTGGTGTGGAGTGATCTTCAAGCCCAAGTGTAGAGAGCTTGACTCTCGTTGGCACACTGTTTTGATCGGTTGCCCAAGAAAAGGTTCCATGTTTGCTCAGCATGCGTTTGAATCTAGTCTGCCTGCTTTCCTCCTCGCTTCCGACCTGTTTCCATTTGCTGGAATGTTTACATGTTTTGATTATTTTATTCTGCCAAACCTGCATGGCTTTGTTTGTTGTGCCCTCTTGGACAAATATTTTTTGTGGGTGACACCTCTGACACCATCTTGCTCGTACGACTTTTTGGCTTAATATTGTTTGAGCGGATTCCTCCTCCGACACCATCTGGCTCATTTTTGAAACTTGAAAAATTCATCTTCAAAAACTGCCCAAAAACTTAATTACTTTTTTATAACAAAACAATGTTTCAAATTTTTTTTGAAAAGAAAGTGATAGACAGTTATGGCCAAATGGGAGCGCAACAAAAGTTTTAACGAAAAGGTAAAAAAATAGGGTTGCATGAACATCACGTTAAAAGGCAAACTTTATTTTTTAATAATCAAGAAATTCCGAAAGGTTTAGGTGTACGGGCTCAAAACCCGGTGGATAAGATGTACGGGAACAAAACTCAGTGGATAATGAACTCAACAGAAGAAGATACTCAATGCACGACATGAAGAAATTTCTTAAAGGAACAACAATATGAAGTTAAAGACAAAATAACTTCCATTTTTCAAGGATCCGGTGAATTATAGTTTAAAACGAGTAGCTTTGCTTCCTCTAATGGTTTTACTTTTGACAAAAACTCCAAGAAATGTGAAGTAACGTGCTACATAATAGTTTGTGAGGCGGTGGTTGTTTTTCCTTGGCTTATCGAACCAGCGTATGCCCATTCCTCCTTTGATGACTACATGTAGAGAAAGCCACAATTTTCCAGCTCTACTTCACTGGGAAGACGCGGTACTCATTAGCGAGCGTCTGGTGACAAACGATTCCGAATTACCTGCCTTTCTGCCATAGTCTATACTTGTCCATCCAAATAATCGATCTTGCCATCAAGTTGGGTCACTCGATTGTGTAAATCTTCTTTGTATTGGCCAAATCTCAAAATGATGAATGATCCATCCGAGAATCTTTTACATTATGAAAGGTGTCATCCCTTGTGCATTAATTTATTAGTACAACATTTCAATCACTTATTCACTGTACACTACAAAAGATGTGTTTAGCAGCAATACATTTTCCTTTTAGCAGCCGCAACATTTACCAGCAATTGTTTAAATGTCATTGGATCCAAGGTCGCTAAAGCCTCTAACGACATTTATAGAGAGCGCTGGTAAAGACCCATTTATTGCCGCTAATAGTAATTACTTTTAGCAGCATTTATTTAGTGGCAATTACAATTGACATTAAAGTTGCCTTAGAAATGTAATATCAAACATATTTTGCAGCTTTTTGTTATTGCCGACAAAGAGCGATAATTGTCAAGATGATATGTTTTAGTGGCAATTATTATGATAGCTAAAATTGACCATGAATTCACTTTAATCCACGTATTTAACCAAACATTCTTTTATAGCATCAATATAAAAATTATAAGAGCAATCAGTTAGATAAATTATCAAAAACTCAAAACAACTTCATTCACTAAAAACAAGAACAATCAAACTCAACTCAACCACTTCTGATCTTCTAGCGATCATAAAGTATGAATTATCAAAACAGAGAATAAGTCCAGCAATGGAGTAACAAGGAAATTGAGCCATAGTCAACTGTCATAGGCGCCTCCTGCTCCATTTGCTGTGTATTGCTGTGTATCTCCCAGCAGCTGATACTCTCCATTCTGCAGCTGAACTAGCAGATTTAACACCAAATTGTTGTTATAGGCATAGTGCTTTCCCTCTGAACCGAATTCTTCGATGGAAATTGGAGCTGGGGCTGGAACACTGGCCAGAGTAGAATCTAACATGAATAGAATCTAACATGCCCGGTAGCTCTTCTACATCAAACATCTCATCCCAATTTAAGTTGTCTAGATAGTCTCATCCCGACTTGAGCATAACTTGATCAATACTTCTAGGTTCCTCTTTAGCTTCAAGAGTATCCATCTTGCCAGGCAGCCCCACAGCCTCGCCCTCTGCTTCCTCTTTCACTGAACTCAATTGTGTGCTAGCTTCATGAAAAGCAGTTCTTGCATCATCGATCCTTGATTCACATATTTTGTCTGAGAGGTACCTTTAATTTCATCAGCTGGACATACCTGGGAGAAACTGGAATCAACCCACCGAATAAGATGCAGATTAACCTTTGACTACTAAGATATCTCAGTCCTCTGTCCACACAAGTATTTCATCAGTCAGTTTATTAAATTGTGTTATTCCATTAATGCAGCAGTTTCCCAGAACAGACAGAAATATTTAGCAGCAGCACAAGAATTCATGTTTCTTCTCTATCAAATAGACAATTCATCAAAAGTAAGAGGCAACTTAATAGGACCTGAATAGCCTCTGGATTAGCATAAGTTCGAAGGAATGTCCAATGATCAGCACCCACAAGACACAATCTTGCACTGTCTGAATATGGTTCACCGTTTGCTTCTGCCACCAGATAGCAAAGGTGTGCAGCAACAATCTGAAAATATGAAGCAGAATACATTTATCACTTCTCTCTTTCCAATCAATGTATGAACTGTAAAGACAGAGCATAGGAGACATTCTAAAGAATAAAGAGTTTATGTAAATATGAAGTAGAATACATACATCACTTCTCTCTTGACGAAGGGTAGTTTGGACCACACATAGCTCTTGCAGCTCATCATATGCTAGAGCAGCTTCAATTGTTGTGCGAAATGTGCCCAATCAGAGCCTGCTGGCTTCCCTTAAGCATCAACAGTATCCAGTTTCTGATTGTACTCTTTCCATTTAGCTAGTGTCTCTGCCACATTCTTTGTCCCATCCCATATACTCCTTGATTTCCACTTTCAAGAATAATCCGGAGGCAAAGAAGCCATATTAGCAGCTTGATCCAGAATAGCCATCTTTCGATTTCTGTAAGGAAGACATTCATTAAATACAAAATAAGCTACTCCTCATGACAGAAAAAGCTAAAAAAAATTAGAATCGGTGCACAATATCACCTATAACCGTATTTCGTGCAAAACTAATATGCTCACAGTGCATGTAACTCACATACATCAATTAAATAGCTTAAACTCTATCAATACCTTAAAAATCAAGTTCAATAAGGAGAGACAGTAAAGCTAAATAGCAGGCTTGCTGCTGATTATCAAGACAGAGTATTACTTAAGATACAACAGTAGGTGACATTTTGCAGGAAAACCAGCTCCTATCTGGTGTAATCTCAGCTCTTAACAAATCAAGCTATATAATGAAAAACACAATCTTGGTATATATGCGGAAGAAAAGAAAGCTAGCAACCAAGAATGAACAAGACAGGAGAGTTGGATTTTACAAAATTTCACTTTTACCAACACTAACTAAGAATCAAGCCAAAATCAGTCTCATTTTCTCCAATATCCATGACTAGGTAATAAAGTTCAAATCTTAAAAATCAAAACCATCCAGCTTCAACAGTACCATTATCCAAATAAATCTTAAAGTTTGTTATATTGTTTCTTCATAACAGGAGAGACATTACCAAAATCTGTTCAAGATATTTAGAACCTTTAAAATATAATGTCACAAATTGTACCATGACATTAGCAGAAACCTTTCTGTCCTCTCAGTTCAAGAACTATGCAGATCTACAAGAAATTTTCCTTACAACCAACTTACAACTATAAGAAGAGGGATAAACGAATACAAAGCAAGGAACCTAAGGCGTTGGGCTACACCATTTATTTCCTAAAGGTTTTGGCTTGACACTTCAAATTATTTTTTGCCTTGTACTTTTGAGTTCTCTTAGTTTTCTATTTTTCTTAAGATGGAGTGACAAAACGGTAATGCTATCTTGTTGTTCTCTTTCCTTCTCCCTTTCCTCTATGATACTTAAGTACTTCATATTCCTCTTTTTGATTTCTAGTTTATACAAATTTCCCTTAACTTTGCATTTGCTGTGGTTTGAGTTTGATATATCTAAAAAGCAAGAATCTGTATCTTCAAGAAATTCACAGCAATAGGACTCACAGATATAGGAACTTAGTACCCTTTTAGGCTTTGTTTCTCCACATTCATTTCTTCTGACCAAAAACAGTATAAGCTGCCTTGCTCTTTTGAGTTCACGATGAATAACTCTTGACTCATTAACTGCAATCTCTTCATAAGCATAAAAGAACTTTTGCAAAAGATGCACACAACAAATGAAAGATGGCATTACAAAATCGAAACACACTAACGCTATGAGTAAAAACTAACCAAGAAAGAGTCACAAAATATTGGTAAATTTCTTCTTAAGCAATATGGTCCTGCAAAGTAGACAAGGTAATGTTGATTGCACTGTCACAAAAAGCTTCGAAATGTAATACAAGACTTGTAGAAATTTATCCAAAAGCATAATGTTTTTTGAATTCTGTGCATTAATAAAACTCTACCAATATAAACTGCTGAATCATCATGCTACTAGAAAATTGAGGAATATCATTTTTCTCTCTTTTAGTACTCAAAGAAGACGACAGTCAGAAAAGATCAACCAGTAGTGTGCTAAATCACTAGTGTGTTTGCCAGTTAACTGCTTTAACTGGCTAATGAGGAAGAAACGAAGGTTCTCTTGAAGCTTTGGGTTGCTCAAAAGAAAAATAATGTGGTTGCGGATGAATCTAAAGTAGATTTTATGGACACACTTGTTAGCCTTCTCGCTTTACCACTGGGAACGAAATTACGACTCATTAAAGAGGCCAAAGCTGTAGGATCATTGCTGAACATAAGATTCAATCAATGCACACAAACGTAAATAGACATTGCAAAGTACTAATTTAGGACTTGAATATAACGATGGGATAAACATACACAATACAATCTGCAGTTAGTTTACCTCAAATCCTCAATTATCAAGTTTCACCTCAAAATATTCGGAAAAAAATCGCCAATTGAAAAAGCTCAAAAAAATCGATCAATGCACACAATCGCAATACAAACATTGCAAATTACTAATTTATGATTTGAATATAGATATGAGATAAATATGATTTGCGAATTGCGATTTTGATTGCTTACTTGCTGAACAGACGCAGCGTAATCGCATGGTCGGTGAGAACAAAACCAAATCTAGGGCTCGAGTATGACAGCCGACGATATCGGAAACTGATGAGAGGCAATGCTGAGAGTTAAGAGAGAAAGAGAGTTATCAACAATTAATAAAAATCAAAACTGGGGAGAAGAGATTGAGATAGATAGAGTGAGGGAGAGATTACCTGGTGACGGTGATCGCATAGCCGATGATCGGATATTCACCAGTGCTATTCTAGGTTTGACTATAGTCGTAATTATTCACCAGTGAGGGAAATGAGAAAATGCGGAGGAATTGGAAATATATAGAAAAGGTTAACATTTAATTATTAGGTTTACGCCGAAATGCTACCAACATTTTGGCTATTCTCATCAAATGCCTGCGAAAAGGTCCTTATCCTCAGCTAATGTCTAATTGCCACTAATAATTTGAGTTCAAGGAATAAATTACTGGCAATTAAGTAATGGCCACTAAATAATTGCCATTAAAGGGTCTTTTCCTGGTACGATTATAGCAACAAAGAAGAGTGCTACACAAGCGCTAGAAACTAAACACATCATGGATTTCAAATTATATGAATACTAACACAAGATATTTTACACCATTTCCTGCCTCTGTCTAGCCCAAAGACACAATTATTTAAAGTACCACAGACAATGTGTTGTTAACTGAGCTTAGAATCTTGCAGAACCCAAATCATTGCCGAAGCTGCAGAATTCTCTGCTTCTTTTACTCGCGATTTCTCCTCTCCCGTTACAAAAAGCACACCTTCAGCAACTGGAACTTTCACAGAACATATAAACCTCTTATCATGAGCAGGACCAACCTCTTTCTCTATTCTGCACCCACCATAAAGCAAACAATAAGGAAGCTAATTCACAGTATCACACAGTTCAATACACAAACTCAAAAAAGAAATAACAAAAAAAAAAGAATCTCCTGCGTGCAAAACACGCACACATATTCCAGTCTGAAAATATGAAGAGTTGAATTTACTCAAAATACTAAACCTCACAGATCCAGAAATAATTGTAGAAACAAAACTTGTATGAGTTCAGTTTTCTTTTTTGCCACCTGAAGAGTACAAGTTGGCAACATATTCTTTTCTCTAAACGATATATTCAGTGTTTACTGCTTTGAAACTTGATGGATAATAACCCACCCCTCTCCCTACTCCATTTAAATACCAGAGTTAGTTTACTAGCTAAATCTTGAACTCGTCCAATGCGCCTATCACACATCCCGGGCTGTACTACCTTTTCCGTTAAACAAAAGTCCTAGAGGTTCGTTAGCATATATTCTTAATTTCTTATACATCTAACATCCATTTATATCATACTTCATCCTTTATACTCTTGTAACCTACTCTATGCAGTCATACCTCAAAAACTATTTCTACTATAAAAGATAGACAGCTCCACTGCTCAAGATTGACCCAGGTCTGGTTACACTAGCCCATGCAAATTTCCTCAAATGAAGTGACAAAGAATATGCAGCCAAAAGAAGAAAATAATAGTAGGATTTCCCAATGGTTTAAGTATCTTACGTGTTATGCATGCTAACCTGAAAATTTAAATTTTCCCTCCGTTCCAATTTATGTGGCACAGTTTGAATAAGCACGGAGTTTAAGAAAGAAAGAAAGAAAGAAAGAAAGAAAGACTGACTTTCGGAACTTGAAGTCATAAACAAGCCATAAGATTTGTGTGGTTATAAGCCTTTTGAAACTTATGGTCTTAAACGCTCCATAACATTTGTGTAAGCTATAAAAGCTTTCATTAAGGTTAAAATGGGAAACTTGAGTTAAAATATTTAGAAAGTTATCATTCTTTTTGGACGAATTAAAAAGGAAATGTTGCCACATAAACTGGAACCGAGGGATTATAGCTTTGCAGTTAAAGATTCATTTTGCAACTGTAATGAACAAGAACTTTATCTCACTCGAAGAAAAAGTTTAAACCTGTAAGTTGGTACGGGCCATTTCTTTCTTCCACATAGCGCATTCAACTTCTGCTTTGCTCCTTCAATCTCTGTGTTTGGTTCAACTTCAATATCCAACTTACCAGTAGATTTATAGGCCAACTTTTTGAGTGCAGCCTTTGCAGCTTGAAGTTTAGCATTTTCCTTGTTCTCAGAAGAAGCAGAGGCAATAAATTGACCATCAACGTAAACATTAGCTATATCTTTCTCTCCTTTTCTCCAATGCTTTATATCAACTTGGTGCCCGTCTTTCTGGCAAAGCTCATGTAGCATTGTTACAGGCTGCGGTTGTTGTGACAACAAGTCCAGCGTGATAATAGGCTCGAGGAGGCCTCTAAATATCTAACACAAAATGAAACAAAACTAATCAGAACATCAGCATATCATTTCACATCTGCAAGACAACAATGCGAGATTTCTAGGTGAGGGAAAAAAGAAACAAATTGAATTGGTTTTTCAATAATACAAAGCTGAAAAGACAGAAGAAACACTCCTTTCATGTGAACTTAACTTTTTTTCTTTTCAATATCTAAATTTTCAAATTGAAACACACAAAAAAAAAAAACTTCCAAACCTTAGTTAGGTCACATGAACATATTTCATTGTAAAGAGATCCAACGTGACATTCTAGAGAAGAAAAACTAAATATTTATTTTCACAGATATAAGCTTTAGCACAGTGCCAAAAAGGAAAAAAAATAACTTCTTTTTTAGGAGCAAATGTTAACTCTGTCCTTTCTTCTTAAGGAACACAGATGTATTAAAGCATTTTTGGAGAAGGTGTCAAGACTGAAACATTAGCAAATTTCCTTGAAACTGGAATATTTTTCAAGTGAGTTTTTGAACCAAGTTAGCAAAAATTATTATATATGAATGAAAAGGTGACTTTATAAAGAACATTATATTAAGCCCTGCATAATTCCTAGACTTTTTAATTCTGCACAATTACTTTCTCGAGAAAAAACAAAAAATCAGGAGAAAAGAAAAGGCTCAGAAACTATGATCTGCCAATAAATATAAACAGACAAAGGAGAGACGACTGACCACCCAGAGAGCCTTCAGATCGAAGCCACAATCCACATATACAGCCGCAGCTACAGACTCCACAATGTCAGCAAGTACCTTTGGCGCCTTCATTTCTCCTCCATGGAACTCCGACTGCTCCTCCTGTCCTACCGTTATAACGAATTCCTTCACCTATATCCAAAATTTAAGTACCTCAATTTACTACTCACTAAAGAATCATCAAATGAATTCAAGGTAAACTAACAATTGAGCATTCCAGGGTGTGGCCTAGTGGTCAATGAAGTGGAATGAGAACCATGAGGTCTCAGCTTCAAATCTGTGGAGACAAAAATGCTTAGGGGTCGATTGGTCATTGGTAAGGGTTTAATTATTCACATATAAGTTATTCCATCATCTACCCTAGTTTGATTAGTCTTCCCTAATCTTAATTTTTTTTATTTGGTACAAATAGCTGGTGGGTTCAATTTATTTAACTACAAATACAGAGTACTCTCTCAGTCAGAACAATTGATAATTGTAATATACCTTTTCATCAAGGGCAGTAGTATTGTGGCGGACATATTTATACAAACAATGGCGAACGGCGACTCTAGCAAGTTTCTCAGTACTGACATTAGCAGACCGGAGAAGAGAGAGTTGACCAGAGTCAAGTCTCGGATAAGCCAAATAAATATATTTGGATACGGCTAAGCCAAGTGCAGCGTCTCCAATGAACTCGAGACGTTTGTACGAAGGAGAATCAGTGCAAGAAGGATGAGTAAGTGCTTCTTGGACAAGTTTGGGGTTGTTGAATTTGTAGTTTATGATTTTTTCGACTGATCTAATGGATGTCTCCATGTCTGTGATGACCTCATCATCATCATCGGGGATTATTAGGGTCTTGGTTACTGTGACCCAAGAATCCGGCGAATACATATTTTTTATTATGAAGAATTTTGAAGGGGAGTTTGTATGGAAGATGATGGTCAGTATTTCCAAGAAAATGAGTTCCCAAAGTGCAGAGGAAACAGGGTTCAGCGAAGACCAATGTTTGAGAAAATAGATTGTGTGCATCACAAAATATAAGTAAAGTCAGAATCTTGTACTCTAAATTTGTACTAGTATGATATTTTTATTCTAAAATCTAAACTAGTCTAATTTAGCGTTTGCCCAAACATTTTGAAAAGAATTAAATTAAATTTTAAATTTTATATTCTACGTTTAACGAGATGATTTATAACTACACACATATCTTCAAATATCTTTGGTTTGTTTTAGATTAGAAAACGTGGGGTCTGGAAGGGTTAGAGTGTACGCAGACCTTAACTCCACCTTGGTAGGTAGAGCGAATGTTTCCGAAAGACCAAGACAAAGCATAAGCACAAGCAAAGCAAGATAAACGATCAGATCCGGACAAGAAATTTAAAGCAGTATGAAAATGATGGTAACAAAAGCGAATAAGTCATGATAGCGCATTTTGAAAAAAGAAGCAGTAACTAAAGCAGGTAAATAAGATAAACAAAGTACACTAAAGAACACATAGCAGCGGAAATCAAACGACAATGGACTATAACGCAAAACTGCGCCTACTAGTATGATAGGCTACGCAGGCCTACAATAATAACACTACAACTACCAGTTTGTAAGCGTAAGTAGAACTACGCTCATCTACCTACTACCTTAATTTGTGTCATCAACAACCCTCTATCTAAGGTCATGTCCTCAGTCAGTTGCACCTGTGCCATATCTCGTCTAATCACCTCTCCCAAGTACTTCTTCGGTCTACCTCTACCCCTCATGAACCCATCCATAGAAAACCTTTCGCACATCCGCACTGGGGCATTTGTGTCTCTCCTCTGCACATGCCCGAACCATCTCAACCTCGCCTCCCACTTCTTATCCTCCACCGAGGCCACTCTCACTCTGTCCCGGATTTCATCATTTCTAATTTTATCCCTCCTTGTATGTCCACACATCCATCTCAGCATTCTTATCTCCGCAACTTTCAGCTTTTTGATGTGCGAAGTCTTGACTAGCCAACACTCCGCCACATACAACATAGTCGGTCTAACTACCACCCTATAGAACTTGTCTTTAAGTTTTTGTGGCACTTTTTTATCGTATAAGACTCCAGATGCGAACCTCCATTTCATCCATCCTGCCCCAATATGTGACATCGTCATTAATTTCTCCATTCCCTTAGATAATAGATCCGAGGTACTTGAAGTTTCCTTTCTTTGGAATGACCTGAGTACCAAATCTCACCTTCACACCTGTCTCATGGTCGATCCCGTTACCGAACTTGCACTCTAAGTATTCTGTTTTGGTCCTACTCAGCCTGAACCCTTTAGACTCCTGAGTCTGTCTCCAAACCTCCAGCTTAGCGTTCACTCCGCTGCGAGTCTCATCAATTAGGACTATGTCGTCTGTGAATAACATACACCATGGCACCGCCCTTTGGATTTATCGCGTCAGTCCCATCAATCACCAAGCCAAATAAGAATGGGCTAAGAGCTAATCGCTGGTGCATCCCCATCATCAATGGAAAGTGCTCCGAGTCTCCTCCTACAGTCCGTACCCTAGTCTTGGCTCCATCATACATATCATTGAGCCCTAGTGTACGCCACAGGTACACATTTAACCTCCAAACATGTCCATAGAACCTCCATTGGGACTTTGTCGTATGCCAACATTTCCATAGAACCTCCCTCGAGACTTTATCGTATGCCTTCTCGAGGTCGATGAAAACCATATGTAAGTCTCTATTCCTATCTCTATACAGCTCCACCAACCTCCTAATAAGATGGATGGCTTCTGTAGTCGAACACCCCATCATGAATCCAAACTGGTTCTCAGAAATAAACAAGTTTTTTCTCACCCTCATTTCCACGACTCTTTCCCAAACTTTCATAGTGTGGCTTAGCAGCTTGATACCCCTATAGTTGTTGCAACTCTGGATGTCACATTTGTTCTTATACAAAGGAATCATTGTACTCCACCTCCATTCTTCGGGCATTTTCGCCGTCTTAAAAATGACATTAAACAACTCAGTTAGTCACTCCAAACTTGTCCTGCCTGCGCTCTTCCAAAATTCAATTGGGATCTCATCAAGCCCGGTCGCTCGTCCCCTGCGCATCCTGCGAACACCCTTAACCTCCTCTACCTTAATGATTCTACAATATCCAAAATTAAGGTACCTTCCGGATTGCTCCAGATTTCCCAGCACAATGTCTTTATCTCCTTTTTTGTTCAAGAGTTTATGGAAATAAGACTGCCACCTCCGTGTAATATGCGCATCCTCCACCAGTACTTTGGCGTCCTCGTTCTTGATGCACCTCACATGATCTAAGTCACGAGCCCTCATCTTCCTCGCCTTGGCTAGTCTGTACAACTTCTTATCCCTGCATTTTCCTCTGATTCCACATACAGGCGTTCAAAAGCCACCGTTTTTACCTCCGTAACCGCTAGATTTGCCTCCTTCCTCTCCATCTTATACAATTCCCTATTCGTCCACTTCTCCACCTCATCCTTGCTTTCTACTAATTTCACATACGCCATTTTCTTTGCTTCCACCTTCAAAAAACTGTATCATTCCACCACCAGTCTCATCGATGCCCACCACGGATACCCCGCGAGACCCCTAGAACTTCTCTAGCTACCTTCCGAATGCAACTGATCGTCATGTCCCACATACCGATCGCATCCCCATTACTGCCCCAAGCCCCCTTGGCCATCAACCTCTCCCCCATCTCCTTTGCACTAGCCATGGTCAAACTCCCACATTTGATTCTTAGCCTATCATTCATAACCCTTCTCTTCTTCTCCATCTTGATCTCCAAATTCACCACCAAAAACTTATGTCGGGTTGTAAGATACTCACTCAAAATAACCTTGCAGTCTTTACAAAGATCGTTGTCAACCTTCCTAAGGAGCAAAAAGTTTATCTGAGTCTTAGCCACCGAGCTACGGAAAGTCACCAAGTACTCCTCCTTCTTCATGAACCTCGAATTGGCTATCACCATTCCTAAAGCTTTAGCGAACTCCAAGAGTGAGACGTCTCCCCCATTCCTGTATCCGAGGCCAAAGCCTCTATGCACGTCGTGATAAACCCCCGAAAGTGACATGATTTGTCCATTGAAATTTCCTCCTACAAATAACTTCTCAGTGGGTGGTATACCTCCCACCACCTCGTCCAAATTCTCCCAAAAATGCCTCTTCTCCTCCTCTTTCAGGCCCGCCTGCGGCGCGTAAGAGCTAATAATGTTCTTAGTGGACCCTTCAACTACCAGCTTAATCGACATCATCCTGTCATTGACCCTCCTAACCTCTACCACCTGATCCCTAAGCTCGATGTCTACCAAAATGCCTAGCCCATTCCTATACCTCGACCTACCCGAGAACCATAACTTATACCCGTCCATATCCTTAGCCTTAGGTCCTACCCATTTGGTCTCTTGGACACATGCTATATTAATCCTCCTCTTCTTAAGAATCATAACTAGTTCTATGGACTTCACCATTAAAGTCCAAATGTTCCAAGACTCTATTCTCAGCCTAGCATCTCCTTTACCCCACTTACCTCCTAACCCCCGCCCCCGACCGAGAACATGACCCTAGTCTATCATCAGTCACCAAAGCCACTAAAGCAGATATAAACTAAGAGACTAATCAAATATTTACACCTAAAATAGGAACGCCAACAGTGATATAACTAAAGGCAAGAAGAGTAAATGCAAGAACGTAAAGGAAATAAGAAATACAGTGGAGCGTCAAAATTTAAATACATGGATAATGACAAATAATAGATACGAACAACCAGAGTTACCAACTCTAGTTGAACCAAACTTGTTTGCCATCGAAAGTCAATGTTCAATGCCGGGAGTTACTGTTCAAGATCGGAATTTACTGCTCGCCACCGAAAGTTGCCAGAAAACTCAAGTATCTGGATTCTAGTCGAAGATGTCGAGGCGATGTTGCAAGTCGAATGCAATCCCGCCAAAAAGGTCTAGTCTAATCCATGAAAACTAAGGAAAACCACAGCACACCAAAAACACTAGATGGGGAGACGAAAGTGACAGTCCGGCACTATCCTTAGTGGGAAAAAGAACAAAATAAAAGGAATATGGAGAAACAGAGAAAGGAACAGAAAACAAAGAAACAGAGCCAACGAGCCCAAGAAGCAGGATAACGGGAAGAAAAGATAGATAAAACCGGGAAAAAATCACAATAAAGGAAAAAAACGTGAAGGCAAGGCAACCCGACGACTCCTAATGACCGGAACCGATCGGAATCCGGCTATAGTGAAGCCGATGTGGTGAAGGGAGAAGGGAAAGGATGGCGAGAGAGAGGTAGAGAGAAGGGAGATCTTGGGGAGAGAAGAGAAGAGAAGAGGAGAGAGAAAGGAGAAGACTGCTTACGTGTTTATTGGCGCCGGCGAGTGTAGGGTTGGGGAGGGAACTAGCCGTTAACGGACAGAATTTACGCAAGAGAGAGAAAGAGAGATATAGAGAGAGAGAATCAAAAGAAGTTATTGTATCATAACCATTTCAAATTTCAAATTTCAAATTTCAATTAGGAAATTGAAATACTCTCCCCCTCTCTCTCTCATACACACACAATAAAGAGTCACACACAACTTACCTTGCTTAGTTACGTCACATAAACATCTTTCATTGAAAACACATCAAAAATGACATTCTAGATAAGGAATACTAAAAATTTAATTTCACATATATGAGCTTTAACACGTGCCAAAAAGAAATAAAAATGACTTCATACATAGGGAACTAACTATTAACTCTGGCGTTTCTTCTTAAGGAACACATATGTACTAAAGCATTTAGGAGAAGTAAAGTGTCAAGACTGAAAGTAACAAGATTAGCAAATTTCCTTGAAACTGGAATATTATTCAAGTGAGTTTTTGAACCAAGTGAGCGAATATTATTATATATGAATCAAAAAGAGATTTATAAAGAACATCATATTAAGCCCTGCACAATTCCTAGACTTTTTAATTCTTCACAATTACTTTCTCGAGATACAAAAAAAGTTCATGAGAAAAGAAAAAGATCAGAATTCAGAAAGCATGATCCACCAATAAATATAAACAGCCAAAGGAGAAATAACTGACCACCCACAAAGCCTGCAGATCATAGCCACAATCCACGAATACAGCCGCCGTCACTGCTCCTCCGTGGAACTCCGCCTGCTCCTCCTGTCCTACCGTTATCACTAATTCATTCACCTAATATCCAAATTTTAAGTCCCTCAATTCACTATTCCAAAACAATCATCATAATCAATTCAAGGTAAATTAATAATTGAGCAAGAAAGCTTAATCTAATCATGGCCCCAAACAAATACAAAAATAAGCTAACCCCACATAACATTTTCGGCAAACCAGCATGTTATATAAACTTCTTTGACTTCTCCTCACTTTAATTTGAGTTCCTTAAGCTTAATTTTAATTATTTGGTACAATAGCAGGTGGTGTACCGGGGCGTTTGACTATAGAAGTCATTCATCTTATTAGGAGGTTAGTGGAGCAGTATAGAGAGAGGAAGAGGGACCTACATATGATTTTCATTGATCTCGAGAAGGCATACGACAAAGTTCTAGGAAGGTTCTATGGAGATGTTTGGAGCTTAGAGGTGTACATGTGACGTACACTAGGACGATCAAGGATATGTATGATGGAGCCAAGACTAAGATACGAACAGTAGGAGGAGACTTAGAGCACTTTTTAGTTATAATGGGGTTGCACCAGGGATCAGCTCTAAGTCCATTCCTATTTGCTTTGGAAATGGATGGATAACGCGACAAATTCAAGGGGAGGTGTCATGGTGTATGTTATTCGCAGATGACATAGTCCTGATTGATGAGACCCGCAACGGAGTGAACCCTAAGCTGGAGGTTTGGAGACAAACTCTGGAGTCTAAAGGGTTCAGGCTGAGTAGGACCAAAACAGAATACTTGGAGGGAAAGTTTAGTAACGGGAGCGACCATGAGATAAGCGTGGAGGTGAGGCTTGGTACTCAGTTCATTCCAAAGAAAGGAAGTTTCAAGTATCTCGGGTCCATTATCCAAGAAAATGAAGAGATTGACGATGATGTCACACATCGTATTGGTGCAGGGTGGATGAAATTGAGGCTTGCTTCTAGAGTATAACGACGACTACTTTGAAACTAGCATCAAATATAACATTTAACACCAAGAAAGTCTCATCAAATCTTAAAAAGTGCATCACACAAAACTGCACTAGTCACAAAAATAATACTTATATAAAAGAATAGCATCAATTACAATTGTCAAAAGTTTTTAAAAATATTTTCTTTATGAAAATAAGTCCCTTAAAAATGGCACCCTCCTTACCAAACCCCCAACCACTCTCACCACCCCAACGCACTACCCCACCCCCACCACACCACCCCTGCACCACCCCACCCCACAACCCAACAACCCCCTCGCCCCAAAACCCCCTCTCAATTTTTTTTTAAAAGGTTTTAAACTTTTATTTTTTTAGTTTTCTACACCATCCACCCCTCCCCGAACTAGTGGAAATGATGGACGAATAGACTCCGTAGCCCCAAGATCAATAAGGGGGAACAAAGAGATTGAGTAGTTGGTGGAATCCAACACCGCACCACCTCTCCAAAAAAAATTCTTTTTTTACGAAAAAATTTTAAAAGTTTTTTTGTGTTTCTTACATCACCCATCCACATTTTCATCCATACCTAACACACCCTTAAAAGACTACTTCAAACCTAGCCTCAAATATAAGGGATATTTTTTGTAATGTACTTTTCCTCAAGGGTAGTGGTATTGTGGCATACATATTTATAAAGACCATGGCGAACGGCAACTCTGGAAAGTCTTTCAGTACTAATATTAGCGGCACGGAGGAGAGAGAGTTGACCAGTGTCAAGTCACGGATAAGCCAAATAAATATATTTGGATACGGCTAAGCCGAGTGCAGCGTCTCCCATGAACTCGAGACGTTAGTACGAAGGAGAATCAATGCAAGAAGGATGAGTAAGTGTTTCTTAGAGAAGTTTGGGGTTGTTGAAATTGTAGTTAACAAAAATTTAGTCCCTTAACTATGAAGATAAGTAAAAAATAGTCTCTTAAAGATGCACTTAACAATTTTGGTCCTTTAAGTTCGTCAAAAGTTAACACCTTTAGTCTCCTGCAAAATATTTATCGAACTCTGTTTCTTAAATTTGATCAGAATTATGGGGACAAAAAAGAAATTAGCGAGAACTCACACTTAGAGATACACATTACTAAAGTAAAAACCGAATACCTCGAAATAAAACGACAGGCGTCTGTCGATTAGGGGAAAAAACCGGGGAAACTTTTTTTTCAACAACAAAAATTGTTATTCAAAATCTTAAAACTCATGGTATTCAAAATTGATTTAAATAAAAATCGATTTGATATTTTCTTTTTCAAAGAAAATATTAATCAATAGTGAAAACATTTCTTCCATTATATTTTATATACTCCATCTGATTCATATTATCTGATATTTTAAGTTATTTTTATTTAGTCCAAAATAAATGAGTTTTTACATAATTAAAAAGGTATTTATTTTCTTAACAAATACCCCCTATTAAGATAATTTAAATTTACATAATCAACAACAATAATAACATACCCAGTGTAGCCCCACATGTGGGGTCTGGGAGGGTAGAATGTACGGAGACCTTACCCCTATCTTTGTAGGGTAGAAATGTTGTTTCCGACTGTTTCCGGTAAACCTTCGACTCGAAATTTGCATAATCAAGCAACCATATTAACTAGGTACTATTTAATTAAGAGTAATTTAGTGAAACACCTTTTAATTTCTAGGACTAAGTGAATTTCTTAAGAAAAGTGCTCAAGCTGAAAGCACACATAAAATTATTAATTTTATCATATCTTAATCTAAATCAGTTAAAGTCTTATGTTTATGTATTCAAATAATTTTTTTATAGTCTTTCTTTATATTTAATAGTGTTAATGTCCTCTATTTGTTTTGGTTTATCCATTTGTCGATGGATCAACAAAAGTTGTTATAAATCTTATGAAAAATACTTACAACAATACAATATATCTAGTGTAATTCCATAAGTATAGTCTGGGGAGGGTAGAGTGTATGCAAAACTTACTCTTACCTTGGAGGTAGAGATGTTGTTTCCAATAGACCCTCGGCTCAAGAGAAAGGTAGAGATGTTGTTTCCAATAGACCATCGGCTCAAGAGAAAGGTAGAGATGTTGTTTCCAATAGACCCTCGGCTCAAGAGAAAGCATATCAAAGCAGGCCACAAAAGGAAATAACAGAAGTGAAGAAACCATGGCAAGATAATGTGAAAAGCATCCTGGAAAAGAATAGTAACTACAACAAAATAGTACGATAAGAAAAGTACAAGAAACAACAAATAGTAATAGGAATAGAAGAATAAGAAAGTACATGAGAAATACTATGACTACTAGTGCAAGGATGAGAGAGACAACACTATACTATCTACTAACCTTCTACCCTAATCTATGTCCTCCACAATCTCCCATCTCAGGTCATATCCTCAGTAAGTTGCAAATGCGTCATGTCTCATCTAATCACCTATCCCCAATACTTTTGTAACACCTTGTGCCTTCGGGCTAAGGTTTGACTCGTAAGATGAGAATATAATGGAATCAAGATGAGAAGTGTAGGAAGTATTTTAAAACCTATAAAAGGTATAAGAAGAGTGTATGGGTGAATTAAAGTTGGAAGCTACACGATAGACCATGTTTTCAAGTGAGTTTGCATAAGGTCTCACTTCAAGTATGTATAACCCCTTTATTAGTTGGAAATATGGGAAAACTCTTTCTATGAAAGTTGTAGAATTTTGAAATACCTTTTCAACCATATAAATATCATATCAATCGAAATTTTCTACAAAGAGTTATGATCATTTTACCATCAGGTTGATGTGAAGAAAATTCTCTGCTATGATTGGGCGACTCCCAGCCATAGCATAACAAAGAGGTCAATTCGACAAAGTTTTGTGCGATAATGGAGCGAATCCCAAGATATCCAAAACTATAGAACTCAGTTTTAAAATGCGAATTTCTGCAAAGTCTATGTTCACTTCTACAATAATCCTAAGTCGACTTTTCTCTCCTCTCATCATCCTCCCGCTCCAAGGTAAGGTTACTCCATGTATTTCTAAGTAATTCTAACACTCCTGCATGAATTATTAACAAGAGTCTACGCTAAAATCTTAGATTTTTCAAGAAAAGCCTTCTCAAAGGTTCATGTGAAGGTTTTTGGGTTTCTTCTTCAAAGTTTTTTTCTTCGAGTTTTGGAGCGATTAAGGTATGTAAGGCTAACTCTCTACGTGTTGGAATGTTATTGGTCTTCCCCATGTCTCTTTCTTCATGATTACTACTATTTGCATCATAAATAGAGATTATGCCTTAGTTTCATAAAAAGCTTCAGAACTTCTATTCTTTAATGATATAGTTTCATAGTTGTTCATGATTGTCATTCCGAATATCGTGAACTTAGTATATAATCAGTGTATGCTCATGTTTGACATTCCATGAGTCTCAGTCACAGACCACATAATACTTATGTATAGTAATGCTCTAAATCTCATGAATAGTTCATGAATCCATGTCTCAATCCAATATAGTAATAATCAGTACACCATATCCGAACCTCACTATGATTTTATGTCTCAATATAAAAAAATTCAGTATCTCAAGTCAGTACTACAATATGATGTTATATATATATATGTGTGTGTGTGTGTGTGTGTGTGTGGACTCAAGGTCACAATTAATGAATTCAGATACAACATGCAATTTTCTTATTTATTCAGTAATGGGAGATTGTGATTACGATCCAGGTGTTCAGTGTCACACCCCAATCTTGGGAGGGTGGCCGGCACCCGGTGCCTTAACGGCTCAAGCGTACCACCCCTATAACATAACATGGAGATGCAAGTGTCTGGGCCGACAGGGCCTCAGAATGACATTCATATAACAAGCTGAACATACTAACCTGTAAAAGGAAGACAACCTAAACATATATGCATATATATATAAGGCCAACAAGGCCACCGTAAGTATATCAACTGACCAACAAGAATTCCTTCAAGGCCATACAAAACAAATGTACATAAAACTCAAGTCTACAAGCCTCTAGGAGTAGCATAACATGATAGAAGGTTGGGACAGGGCCCCTCCATATCCAAAATATATATGTACATAAGTAGTATAGCCTACCAACTCTCTACAACAACTTTGAGAGAAATGGAGCGCGATGAACAACCACTGAATCGATCAAAGATTTCTAGCGGAGTCGGTTTTTATATTTGAGGATCAGATGTGAAAGAAAATCCTGATATGAAGAAATATAAATTTGGGTCATTAAGCTTAGTTGATGGTAGTTTTGACCGATCATGTGAATAAACGATGCTATCGGTATATACTTGAAGGAGTTTATGTGTTTAGCCTTCGGGCCGTGAGCGCGGTGCATAAATTCATTTAGATTTGGTATGATTGCTGATTATTTGGGCTCATAGCCATGATTGATATTTATATCCTTGATTTCTCTTGTCATACATTCATCACTCTACATCTCGTTTGATATTTGAAAAGGAATGATGAATGTATGACAAGTCATGATTGATGAGACCCGCAGAGGAGTGAATACTAAGCTGAAGGTTTGGAGATAGACTTTGGAGTTTAAAGGGTTCAGGCTGAGTAAGACCAAGACAAAATACTTTGAGTGCAAGTTCAGTGACAGCATCGACCTTGAGATAGGCGTGGAGGTGAGGCTTGGCACCCAGGTCATTCCAAAGAAAGGAAGTTTCAAGTACCTTGGTCTATTATCCAAGGGAATGGAGAGATTGATGACGATGTCACACATCGTATTGGGTCAGGGTAGATGAAATGGAGGCTCGCATCTGGAGTATTGTGCGATAAAAAGGTGCCACCAAAACTTAAAGGCAAGTTCTAGTGGTTAAACCGACCATGTTGTATGGGGCGGAGTGTTGGCCGGTCAAGACTTCGCACACCCAAAAGATGAAAGTTGCAGAGATGAGGATGTTAAGATGGATGTATGGGCATACAAAGAGGGATAGAATTAGCAATTATGATATTAGGGACAGAGTGGGAGTGGCCTCGGTGGAGGATAAGATGCGATAAGCTAGGTTGAGATGGTTCGGACACGTGCAGATGAGAGACATAAATGCATCTATGCAGAGGTGTGAAAGGTTGGCTATGGACAGGTACATGAGGGGTAGAGGTAGGCCGAAGAAGTATTACGGAGAGGTTATTAGCCAGGATATGGCGCAGGTGCAAATCACTGAGGACATGACCTTAGATAGGGGGTTATGGAGGACACGTATTAGGGTAGAAGGATAGTAGGTAGTCCAGCGTAGTCCTACCTATACTTACAAACTGGTACATGTAGTATTATTATTGTACGACCACTTAGCCTATCATATTCCTTTATAGTCCCTTGACGTTTGATTTATGCTGCTATGCGTACTTTGTGTGTCTTGTTTACTTGATTAGATATTGCTTCTTTCTTTTCAGAATGTGCTGTCATGACTTACGCACTTTTTGTGTCTTACTTTGCTTTGACTTGTGCGTTGTCTTGAGCCGAGGGTCTCTCGGAAACAGTCGCTCTACCTACCAAGGTAGAGGTAAGGTTTGTGTACACTCTACCCTCCCCAGACCCTACATTGTGGGATTTCACTTGGTATGTTGTTGTTGTTGTTGTTGTTGTATATGATCTTATGATTTGATAAAGGAAATACTGATACTTGAGACTTATGATTGCTGTGAGGTTGAGTTGTGAGACTTGATGGGACTAGATGCCCGGTTATGGGGTTTAGACTATATAATAAATTATATTGAGTACTTGTCATAACCCCCTTTTCAGGAGTCGTGGTAGCACCTACATAATCCCACCACATAGGTGAACCACTCTCAAATCATTAACATGATAGAACATAAGTAAAAGCGGAAGATAACGAGATACTACAAAATCTGTCTCGTACTATAAATGCAAAAATAGTAACAAGTCTGAAACATCAACAAAACACACCTAAAGATCCAGTCTGTAGATACAAGAGCACTAACATAATACGAAAAAAATCTGAAAAGTGGCACGCATGCCACAATTGAATACATAGTTTGAATATGTCTCTCAAGTACGAACAAAAGACAGTAAATAAAGAAAGAGTATCCAAGGGTATGTTGGAGATAACATCCTCACACTGAATGCTGGGATCAACAACTCGAACTCTCAACCACGCGGTGCTGCCGAGGTGGTAGGTACTGAGTCTCAATCCAAAAAGAATGCAACAAGTGTAGCATAAGTATACAATGTACCCCAGTAGACATCATAGGCCGACAACCATGGAAGATACATAATCAGAGATAAATACTAAGTTGACACCAAATAATCCTACACTAGGATACATAATCAGAGATAAATACTAAGTTGACACCAAATAATCCTACACTAGCATATCAATGACCAAGCATTTCCCATAATCACCATGATGTTTCATAGAATTCAACAGCGTATCAAATATCATGTAGCATGAATAATCATTTCAAGTCCCAAATCCAGGAAAGATGTTCATATTCACTCAATAGCAAGTCTCAATCACATTTTATCAATGTTATGTCATAAAATGTATGATATGAATGCAATGCATATGCAAGGTACCTTTCTCAACCTGATATACAGTAAGTCAAGGTTTAATTATGATCGTACACCCATGGGGGACTCGTGAAGTTCATATACCGCTCCTAGCCAGTCGGAATTCCACACACAAATTTGATTAGAGCCCATGACTCATTTGTCGAGTCTCAATTTTATTGCAGGCGTGCAACTCCACTCCCTGCGTATCAATTATCATCTCAAGTGCCATAATCTCATATTACTCTTACCTTTCCGGTCTCTTGGACCACAACATATCCATACTACTTTCACATCAAGTCACAGAACCTTGAGTGTATGAATGCAATGACAATATAAGACAATATATCATGACATAATGAGATGCAATCAAATATAGAGATAATATACACATGTTTTCCAAGAATTCAACAACATAGAAGCACAACCAGTTAAATCAAGATATCAATCGAAAGCATGTGTGATGAGTAACCAAACATTAGCAAACATGGCGACAAATCCGCATATGGCAACGAGCCCAAATAAATAGTAGTCTAAACCAACATAAGGTTGATTCCCCAAATTATCCCATCATCACAGTTCAACACTGGTACCCACTCAACCGTTCATCACAACCGGCTGAGTGGGACGTCCAAACACGCCCAATACCTCTCAGTATTTATAACTAATTATGCACTTCTATCGGAGTCTCGAAAAGATAAACTGTAGCCTACCTTAAACACGAACGGGAGCGCTACTAAATCAAGTCTCGAATACAACCTTGCCCTTCCGTCTTGCCTCGCGACGATCGAAGTCTATTCACGCATATTACATAGTTAATAATAAGATTAACACAATAAAAGCAAGACTTTAAATACCCATTTCGGTCCTACGCAACCAAGACTTGTACTTTAACACAAAAATTCAAGATTACATACTAGACAATCATATCCTTAAATTAATTGAAAATCTATTCAC
Organism: Anisodus tanguticus; assembly: GCA_034509755.1. Taxonomy (NCBI): domain Eukaryota; kingdom Viridiplantae; phylum Streptophyta; class Magnoliopsida; order Solanales; family Solanaceae; genus Anisodus; species Anisodus tanguticus. The sequence continues at coordinate 31,541,904 of CM067558.1, forward strand.
ATTTGAACCCTCAATTAGACAATAATAAAAAAGCCCCAATTTGAAACCCTAGAAATTTTCTCCTAATTAAAAACATGATTCTATCACCAAAGTAATACTTATAACATGATAATCTAACATAATCCACTTCTAACTCATGATATTAACATCAATTTAATCCATAAAACCCCATTAAAATCAATCATACAACTCTCTTAATCTCACAATATGCAAAACCCATCTTCCCCAATTCAAACAATAAGCTAACCACCAGTAATAAGGTTAGAATCTTAAACTTAAACCAAAAAGGGAAATAATCTATTACCTCAAGGAGAGAAATGCTCCTAGGGCTCTGAAATAACCCTTATGCGGCGCTGGTTTCGAGAACACACTATTTTGGGAAAGAAAATCTGACCTAAAATTATATATAGGACACATGAACAGTGATCCTCCCTGGCGGAATCGACTCCGCTGGAGCAGACCCGCTGCGATAGAAAAGCCTTCGCCGTAGAGGATGTCACTTGACACCTCATACCTCACCACAGTGGACCCAATTTCTACTTCGGCGAGCCAACCTTCCTTCAAGGCGGACCAGTCGGAGCGGATGTTGGTTTCATCGTGGTAGATACCATACACCAGTAGTGAAATATAGCCAAAAACCTCCATCTGACACCCGAAATACTCCCAGAATCCTTCAAACACAAACCAAACATACTCGTCTATGGTAAACAGTGCTACGAACTCACTAATACCCTCAGATATCATAAATAATCGAGCCAATGCATACTTTTCTAAAGAATCGTCATAGACAAAACCAAAATCTAAACTTTATAAATAAGGCCAAAAAATACATCTGATTACCTCGGGAAGCAAACTGATGACTCGACTAAGTCATAAATGATCGTCCGGAACTACTGGAAGTGATGGAACCCGAAAATAAATCCATCTAGACAAAAGTCAACTTTGAATCAAACAAACCAACGCTAAATTTCTTGACTTGGGTTTTTTCATCCGAAACTCATATAAATGGACTTCGAGATTTGTGCCACCCATTTCTGCACACATCACAAACTCCACAAAGAGTCAAATAAGATAATAAGGGTCTTTAGTAAGAAACAACGAAGTAAGTCATTATAGTACTGTGCTAAGACGTATGAACTTGGATAATACTTGTACAAGAATTGTAGAACTAATGACAGGTTGGATATTTACTCTTATAATTACTTAACTAACTAATTAGTATATAAGTATCGAAAAGTACCAACCCTCGCCACTGTTATAGTTAGGGTCGGTCGACGATGCTGCTGAGTACACGTGTTTCTCGTACTCACTCTATGCTTGCTGCACTCTATGTGCAGGTACTAAGCTATATGAGAGAAGAGAAGGTAGATCCTAGATTGATTAGAGATCGCTTGGAGAGTCCAGGGTAAGTCGCTGATGCATTCCCGACACTAAAACGCTTTTTATTATTTATGATTCTACCATTGCTATTTTCAGACATTATTGTTATTCTACTATTCAGACTTGTATTTTGTATTAGAGTTTTGTACTCATGACTACGAGATCATTTGGGTTTATTTTTTTAGATTATGTATTTATTATAAGATTTGTTAATTATTTCTCTTCTAATTCTTTACTTTCCGCATTTACTATCATATCTTACATGTTGTATGATTAGGGTTAGCCTACGATTAGGTTAGGTGCCCTTATAGCACAATGGAATTTTGGGTCATGAAAATAAATGAATCTTTTTTGAAGTTTCTTTGATTTCATTAGGTCTAGAATATAATTTATTACTTAGTGGAGTCATTGATTCGGTTCCCGAGATGTTTGGGTGTAATTTAAGTAGTTGGTTGAGAAACTAGCTTTTGAGATGATTTGAAGTTGACCATAGTCAACATCAAGTGAATACAACCTCTTTTTGGTGTTTTGAGGATTCGAGCAGGTCTGTATGATATGAGATTCCGATGAGTTTCAATTGGATTTGGGTTATGGCGCGCTCTAATTTGAGGTTTAAACATCGTCTCTTTGGACATAAAGGATATCACATTAATAAAAGGAGATATTAATGGAGTATATATTGAACAATCAGATCCGTATTGTAATTTCGGAGTCATATAAAAAAGAATCATCGAATTCGGACGTCGTACGAGGGAGTTATGCCCATTTTAGTGTCCGAACAGATTGTTGGTGCTGGTGCATCGCACCTGCGAAGTGAGGTCCACACCTGCGATCCCTCAGGTGCAAAAAATGGTCCGCATGTGCAGAAATGACATGTGGCAAGCCGCAGGTGCGACCTTTTGTCCGCGGAAGCGGAAACCGATGTGTATTAAAAAATTGGACTGCGTTCATTTAGTATTTTGAGCATATATTGTGTTCTAGAGCTCCGATTGAGGTGCTGTTTGCGGAGGTATTCTCATATAAAGATTAGGGTAAGTATTTAACCTTTATTTTGATATATCCTCAAGATTATTTCCGTTGGTTATCGATTTTATTCGTGTTTGGTTGGAGAAAATTGGGGGTTTTAAACTCTAAGTTGAAATTTGAGTTTTCTTCAATTAGTTATGGTTGGATTTGAGTAAATTCTAGATTTTTGGCTTGTTTAAACCTTGGTAAACTATTTTTACCATAAATTTCTATTTCAATCCAGAGTTTTCAAATATTCGATTTATGGGTTTTGACACAAAGTGGGTTTGGATAAAGTCATAAAATTAAAGGCTCAATTGAGGTTAGAATTCCATGAAACCAAGGATTGTGACTATTTAGATTATGGGTAATGTATTTCTAACTTAAATTTCTAATTTTTCCCTCGTGGGCCTGGGGTCACTTTTTGAGTTGTGTTTTCGGTCTTCGTTTAAAAAGTATAACAATATGGGTGTCTGTAGGTTCGTATTCTAACGTATAAAGCATATTTGATAGATCTTGATCATTCTGAGACTCTTCTAAAGGGAAAGGCATTAGCTTGAGGTTTGTGGCACCAGTTTGTCCTTTGAGGTAGGCTATAGTTTATTCTTTTAAAATCCGATAGAAGGATGTATAGCTTATAATGATTGAGGGGTATTGGGCGTGATGAGGGTCTCACCTTATGTGTGAACTTCTATTTAATGTGTGCTTTGATTTATCTCATCACTCTATGACTCTTAATATGAAGATACTGATTATCTGGAATTGTTGTGACATGGATGATACTGAGGCATGTGTTTATTCATCTCTTGAAACATGACTTTTTATGTCATACTACTATGATTAACTGTCTTATTTACCGTTTGCCTTCATACATACATATTATCATTGATACTGAGATAGATCTGATACATAATGTTATTGGTCTAATGAGGTCGAGAAATAAAGGTAAATGAGTTTGATATGATATGAAATGACTCAACAAATGAGTCCATGATTTGATGTTCTACCAGTCCGATGGATCATGTCGCTTAGTTGTGAGCAGTATATGCACTCGTGGAGTCCTCCATGGGTCATAGCTATGTGGCGACGTACAATAACATGTGTCTACTGGGTTTTAAGATGGCTAGTTTCATTGCATCACTTACATTGCATAACATTACATTCATTTCATTTCTTGTTGCTTATGTGGCTATATGACTTATCTGTAATTGCATGGATAAAAAGACTTAGTTGTGTACTACTAATTAAGGAAAGAATAAGTAATTGCTATCAACTAATAAGGAAATGATTTAGAGGGAATTAGAGTCAAATGTACTTAAGATGAACTTTTGAGGAACAGTTTGAGTCGGAACTATGTGAATTCTAACATGATTAATCTATGAATTAACTGTTCGAAAATGATTTGTATGTTTCATAAATTCCTATGTGTGAATAGATTATGTGTTAGATAAGGTTAAGCTGAAATGATAGTTATTGCGTGGTAGACTCAATCTTTATATGTGTTACGTATTTTCTATCATTGTCGGCCTATGATGATTACGGGGGTACGTTGTGTACTCATACTACACTTGCTGCATCTTTTATTTGGATGCAAATACAGTCTATTATTCTAGTTTCTAACTCCGGATGTAATCTTTGGAGGTTTCTGGGTGAGCTACATGTCCTATCAGTAGCACTAATCTCCATCTGTATATTTATTCTGTTCTTACTATTCCAAGACATATGTTGTTATTTAGTTCTTTGAGTTGATCTATTATTAGTCGCTCTTGTACAAGTCAGACCATGTTTTGAGAAGGATGTGATGTTCATGACATTTTGATGTTTTAAGTGTATTTTAATGAAGAAGTGTAATCTTTACAAATTCCTTACTATTCCGCATTACTTCAATAATTTATTTTAAATTATTTTGGGGATGATTCGCCTACCGGAGGGTTAGTGTTTGTGCCATTATGACTCGTAATTTGGGTCGTGACAATACCACTCCATTAACTTTATAAGTCATCAAGGAGCTGGAAAGAAAGGAAAGAAACATGATAAGGAAAAACAGAGGCAACATAATGTTAATGAGTCATCCTATCAAGTACGTAAGAAGAAACATAAGAATGATAAGTGTTGTTTCTATGGAAAATCTGGACACTTTCAGAAAGATTGCCTGAAACGTAAGGCATAGTTCGAGAAGAAAGGTAAGCCTAGTGCTTTTACATATCTCAAATCAAATTTAAATGAAGTTCCTTATAATACTTAGTGGCTTGATTCTTCTTGCACTGTTCATGTTTCTAATACGGTGCAGGGATTCCTTACAACACAGATCATAAACAAGAATGAAAGATATGTGAACATGAGGAATAGATTAAAGGCTCCAGTCGAAGCTGTCGGGACTTATCATTTGATCCTAAATACTAGCCATCACTTAGATTTATTTGAAACTTGTTATGTACCTTCTCTTTCAAGAAATTTCTTTACCTAAGTTGGATAAGACTGGACACTCTTTTAATTTCGGTAATGGATGTTTTAATTTGTTCAAGCATAATTATCTCATTGGTATGCTATTCTTTGTGATAACTTATACAAACTGAATCTTGGTAATCTGTTTTTCCGAAACACTCTTAACTATGTATTATAATGTTGGAACCAAACGAATTTTGGTGAATGAACAATCTACTTACTTGTGTCATAAACGTGTAGGTCACATATCCAAAGAAACACTGGAAAGATTACTTAAGAATGAAATCCTTTCAGATTTGGATTTTATAGACCTTAATATCTGTGTGGATTGTATTATAGGAAAACAAACAATACACACAAAGAAAGAAGTTACAAGAAGCACACAACTTTTTGAAATTATACATACTGATATATGTGGTTCTTTTGATGTCACATCTTTCAATAAAGAGAAGTACTTTATCATTTTTTTCATGTTTTTTCAAGTTATGGATATGTCTATTTGTTGCATGAAAAATCTCAAGCATTAAATGCCTTAGAGGTATTTATTAATGAGGTTGAAAAACAACTAGATAAAAAAAATGAATATAATCAGGTTAGACAGAGGTGGTGAATATTATGGAAGTTATGATGAAACTGGAAAACATCCTGGTCCATTTGCTAAATTCCTTGAAAAGTGTGGCATATTTGCTCGGTACACAATGGTGGACACACCACAACAAAATAGTGTGGCAGAAAGGTGTAACAGTACATTAATGGATATGGTTAGGAGTATGTTGAGTAATTCATCTTTACCCATTTCATTGTGGACGTATTCTTTAAGGACTGTCGTTTATTTATTAAATAGGATTCCTAGTAAAGCAGTTCGAAGACACCTTTTGAACTATGGACTGGTAGAAAACCTAGTTTGAGGCACCTTCATGTTTGGGGTTGCCCGACAGGAGTTAGAGTCTATAACCCATAAGAAAAGAATCTGGATTCAAGAACAATCAGTGGTTTCTTCATTGGTTATCCGAAAAAATTAAAAGGGTATAGATTTTACTGTCCTAATCATAAAACAACAACATACCCAGTGAAATCCCACAACATGGAGTCTGGAAGGGTAAAGTGTACACAGACCTTACCTCTACCTTGGTAGATAGAGCGACTGTTTCCGAAAGACCCTCGGCTCAAGATAAGGCATAAGCATAAGCAAAGCAAGAGAAACGGTCAGACCCGGATAAAAAATTTAAAGCATTATGAAAATGTTGGTAACAAAAGCGAATAAGCCATGATAGCGCATTTCGAAAAAAAGAAGCAGTAACTAACGCAGGTAATTAAGATAAACAAAGTACACTAAAGAACACATAGAAGCGAAAATCAAATAACAAAAGACTATAAAGCAAAATTGCACTCACTAGTATGATAGGCTACGCAGGCGTACAATAATAACACTATAACTACCAGTTTGTAAGCGTAAGTAGGACTACGCTCAACTACCTACTACCCTAATCTGTGTCCTCCACAACCCCCTATCTAAGGTCATGTCCTCATTCAGTTGCACCTGCGTCATATCCCATCTAATTACCTCTCCCAAATACTTCTTTAACCTATATCTACCCCTCCTGAACCCATCTATAGCCAACCTCTCACACCTCCTTACTAGGGCATTTGTGTCTCTCCTCTGTACATGCCCGAACCATCTCAACCTCGCTTCCCGCATCTTATCCTTAACCGAGGCCATTCCCACTCTATCCTGGATATCATCATTTCTAATCATATCCCTCCTTGTATGCCCATACATCCATCTCGGCATTCTCATCTCCGCAACTTTTATTTTTTGGATGTGCGAAGTCTTGACTGGCCAACACTCTGCCCCATACAACGTAGTCGGTCTAACCACCACAATATATGTCACGACATAAACCGGAGGGCCATGACGGGCACCCGGACCTTACTTGCTGAGCACGACTAATCATATATCCACCACATAACCGTAATTAAGCATGGGCCACGAGGGCAGCCACGAGGTAACCTGTTGACACATAGAAATAATAAACTGGAAATGAGCTACATAAAATCCTGCAAACAGAAGAACCCAACCTATGTACATATACATACTAAGGCCGACAAGGCCATACAAGACCACCATACATAGGACAACTGTCTACAAGCCTCTAAAGAGTATGTGATATCATAAGGTCGGGACAGGGCCCTGCCATACCCCTATACATATCCAAAATATCGTACCACGAGTAGACTTTAACTCTGGAACAAATAGAGTGATCCAATATCAGCTGAACCAGCAACCTACTAGTATGGACTGTTACCTTATCTTCCGTATGTGAAGCCCCCACTTCCATATCCACAAATTCAACTACTGAAATTACTCACTCTTTGTGCATGTTCTAAGTAATTAGACGTTGTTGATAAAAAAAATGGTCTCATCCGTTTTTGTTGGAAATATTTGTAATGTACTTTGTATAGAATGAATGTTAAGGTGTAAAATTTGACACATTTTGTCTTTACACGTATCCACCAACAACAACTTATGTTCTTAACTCATCAATATACACTTAATGACACCTTTTAGCCTTACTAATGCCATGTGGCAGCCAACAATCAACACTTACCTAATAAATTTCGTACTCTCCCGCATTATTAATTTATTGATCCTAATTCATTTAGATAGTAATTATTTTAGCACACTTCATATATCCATTATCATAGTCATAGATATAACACTAGTCCATATCCTCGTTCACTGTCCCTCCTCTACCATTGGTCCTTACGTTGTTCTAGAGTACTCATACCTTCGTAAAACATGCATAACTATATTCTCATTCACCTTTATCCATCTTGTCGTAATCCTTCCTTCTACTCGTCATTAAATAAAAATAGTTATGCCTTGATACTTGATCATACCATTCCATTCATACTTATTAACTGTTTTCAAATTTCTTACAACCACTCTTCACTTGTTCCATAGTCCTCGTCCTCACTTGCCCCTAACAAGCTATTGTTATACAGAGGTTATTTAGAATTATAACATGCTGCACAATGAGGCCGAAGACCTTACCAGTCCAATACCTATAGCATGTTTTAGCTTACTAAGATTGATACATGTAATTCTTAATAATACGCGGTATGACCCTTTACGCACGAACACGAGACTTATGTCCCTTTCCAGTATCGTGCATAACTCGATCCTTATATATGACTTGGGCTCACTATTCTGGGTACGTCACTTTATGTGATCTTCTTAAATTTACTGATGGTCACTCTTCACACGATTCGATTGTGGCAATCCATTCTTGTTAATGATATCCTGTGACAATTCCCAATCTATTCAAGGTAAGACATTACAATTTAGGTCACACGTACATAACATATTCCCTCATTCTAATCAGCAAAAGTCACTATAAAACATGCAGCTCTTTATAGCCTACTAAACCTTCTAATGATGTCTTATGCTTTTCATCTGTACAACTTATAATCATCTTATCCTTACCTTTGCGCATCAACATAGGACACTTCGGAATGTTGTGGCTATGGCTGCCACACTAAACCAACCCTTTATACCTTTGCGGCATAATCCGGCAAACGCTCGACCAAACTGACTACAAGATGGTCGCGGCGGTATCACTCGACCTTTACAACTTTTGACCCTGAGATATTAGAATCTTTTAACCCTTTAAATATCGGTGATCCGCGACTAATAAACTCCCTGGGCTATGAGCTTTCTGGCCCTTCAAGGGGCCTATCTCTATCAGATGATCTAGGATAAAGTCGTGCCTGGAGGGCAACCAATTGATTCAATACTTGCACCGCTCTCCTTACATCCTTATCAAACAGAGTCGGTGATAGGACTGATGGTACGGGAGCTTCCCTCAATTCCTCTGGCACTACTAGATTCGTCGATACTTGGGAAAGCAACTTACTCATATCCTCTGACAGGTCTGTCTTAATAGAGAGCATACTACTCGCATTTACACTCAATCCAACCTCAATCTCCCTGCTAATCATAGCCCTATTGGAAGAAGGCATTGCTGTAATCATAATTATGATAAGTTTTACAGAGAGAATTCTTACAATTCATCTCTATAGCACGATTCTAGATCAAGAGAAAGGTCACCATCATCCTAAATACCATGTAGCCTCATGTCTATAAGTTTGGTGCACAATAAACCCATAAATAAGACTCTACTAGACACGGCTAGTAGACTCCTTAGTCCATGACGGGCACCCAGACCTTACTTGTCGAGCACCACTAATCATATATTTACCACCTAACCGTAATTAAGCATGTGCCATGAGGCTACCTGCTGACACATAGAAATAATAAACAGGAAAGGAGCTATGTAAAATCTTACAAATAGAAGAACCCAACCTATGTACATATACATACTAATGCCGATAAGGCCATACAAGACCACCACACACAGAACAACTGTCTACAAACCTCTAAAGAGTATGTGATATCATAATGTTGGGACAGGGCCCTGCCATACCCCTATGCGTATCCAAAATATCGTACCACGACTAGACTGCAACTCTGGAATAAATAGAGTGCTCCAATATCAGCTGAACCAGCAACCTACTAGTGCGGACCATCACCCTATCTACCTGAGTCTACGGGCATGAAACGCAGCGTCCCCCGACAAAAGCGACGTCAATATCAATAATGTACCGAGTATGTCAGACATGAAGAACAATATAATAGATACATGAAAGTAACATGAGATAAGAAACAACCAACCAGTAGAGAATGCCTCTGAAGGCCTAAGTGTCATACCTATGCCGAATGCCTCTGAGGGCCATAATATGCCTATGTGTCATGCATAATGTGGTCATATATATATATATATATATATATATATATATATATATATATATATATATGCGTATATAACGCCATCAAGCCTCTGTGGGCATCTCATCATATCATATCAGCCTCTGTGGGCATAATCATCATCATATACCTGCTGATCAGGTGGTGGTACGTATATAACACCGTATCCATTTTCCCATCCCCTATATATATATATAATGCATACCATATAGTAGCATATATAACGCATGTGGGTCAAGGGTTATACGTGTACATAATGTATGAATGCTACTAAGACACCCTGAATTTATCGGAGTGACGTAAGGTCGTTGCACCTTCGATTAACATTATGAATATTAACATCTTTCCCATATACCTCAATAGGGATTTAGAAACATATTTAGACATGCTTTGAAAATAGGAATGAATAACATGAACATCCTTAACTATTAAGAGTAGAATCATTTATTTATGGGATAGTATTACGTTTACGTTTCGTTACATGGAACATGTCAAAAGAAGAAAGAATTTGCCTTAACATACCTTTTTACTTCCGATCATTTGTCGATGACGATGAAACTGACCCTTTTTATGAGCTAATCTTGGTTGCCTTTCTCAAAGTTTCCATAACTCATGGGAAATCTCGTGTAACTTATTAAATATAGCAAACTGATCCCATTGTGCTCTCAAACAAAACCTCAGAGGCATACTGTGTTTCCCTACGTGAAGCCCTCACTTCCATATCCACAAATTCAACTACTGAAATTACTCACTATTTGTGCATGTTCTAAGTAATTGAATGTTGTTGATAAAAAAAATGGTCTCATCCATTTTTGTTGGAAATATTTGTAGTGTACTTTGTATAGAATGAATGTTAAGGTGTAAAATTTGACACATTTTGTCTTTACACATGTCCACCAACAACAACTTATGTTCTTGACTCATCAATATCCACTTAATGACACATTTTAGCCTTACTAATGCCATGTGGCAGCCAACAATCAACACTTATCCAATTAATTTTGTACTCTCCCGCATTAATAATTTCTTGATCCTAATTCACTTAGATAGTAATCGTTTTAGCACACTTCATATATCCATTATCATAGTCATGTGATATAACACTAGTCTATAGCCTCTTTCGGTACACATAAAATATTATTTCTAATCACCGTCATCGCATTTTTAAGTCTGAATCATTTTGGGACTTCATCTTCTTATACGACAAGCCCTTTATGTACATGCTTGAATATGACCAAAATTCTTTAGGGCTCGGGTGTACTTTCCTACGTCTAACTGCTCAAACCATCACCTGAAAGTGCGGGGTGTTACAATATAGAACTTGCCTTTATGTTTTGGTGGTACCTTTATATGTCATAAGACTCCAATGGTGAGACTCAATTTCATCCACCCTGCACCAATACAATGTGTGACATCATCATCAATATCTCCATTCCATTGGATAATAGATCCAAAGTACTTGAAGCTTCTTTTATTTGGAATGACCTGAGTACCAAGCCTCACCTCTACACCTGTCTCATGGTCGCTCCCGTTACTGAACTTGCACTCTAAGTATTTTGTCTTGGTCCTACTCAGCCTGAACCCTTTAGACTCCAGATGCTATCTCCAAACCTCAAGCTTAGTGTTCACTCCACTGCGAGTCTCATCAATCAGGACTATGTAATATGCGAATAACATACACCATGACACCTTACATTGGATAAGTCGCGTCAGTCCATCCATCACCAAGGCAAATAAGAATGGGATAAGAGTTGATCTCTGGTGCAACCCCATCATCACTGGGAAGTGCTCTAAGTCTCCTTCTACTGTCCATACCTTGGTCTTGACTCCATCATACATATCATTAATCTCCCAAGTGTACACCACCGGTATACTTCTAACCTTCGAACATCTCCATAGAACCTCCCTAGGGACTTTGTTGTATGCCTTCTCAAGGTCGATGAAAACTATATGTAAGTCTCTATTCCTCTCCCTATACTTCTCCACCAACCTCCTAATAAGATGAATGACTTTTGTAGTCGAACGCCCCAGCATGAATCCAAACTGGTTCTCAGAAATAGACACGCCTCTTTTTACCCTCATCTCCATAACCCTTTTTCAAACTTTCATAGTATGGCTTAGTAGCTTGATACCCCTATAGTTGTTGCAACTCTGGATGTCACCTTTGTTCTTGTACAAAGTAATCATTGTACTTCACCTCCATTCTTCGGGCATTCTCACAGTCTTAAAATGACATTAAACAACTCAGTCTGCCACTCCAAATCTGTCCTGCCTGCGCTCTTCCAAAATTCAACTGCGAACATCACTCTTAACCTCATCAACCTTAATGCTTCTATAATACCTAAAATCCCGGTAATTTCCAAATTGCTCCAGATCTCCCAGCACAATGTCTTTATCTTCTTTTTCGTTTAAGAGTATGAAAGTAAGACTGCCACCTCCGTCAAATATGCGCGTCCTCCACCAGTACTTTGTCGTCTTCATCCTTTATGCACCTCACGTGATCCAATTCATGTGCCTCCTTCCTCGCCATCTTTTTTAATTCTCTATTTGTCCACTTCTCCACCTCATCCTTGCTTTCTACTAATTTTGCATATGCCGCTTTCTTTTCTTCCACCTTCTCTTGAACTTTACTATTCCACCACCATTCATCTCGATGCCTACCATGATTACCCCGTGAGACCCCTAGAACTTCTCTAGCTACCTCCCAAATTCAACTAGCCGTCCTGTCCCACATACCGGTCGCATCCCCACTACTCCCCCAAGCCCTCTTGACCATCAACCTCTCCCCCATCTCCGTTGCACTAGCCATGGTCAAACTCCCCCATTTGATTCTTAACCTTTCATCCACAACTCTCATCTTCTTTTCCGTCTTGATCTCCAAATCCATCACTAAAAGCTTATGTCGGGTTGTAAGATACTCACTCAGAATAACCTTGCAGTCTTACAAAGACCTTTGTCATCCTTCCTAAGGAGCAAAAAGTCTATCTGAGTCTTAGCCACCGAGCTACGAGAATAGTTGAAACTGGAAATGCTAGGTTCATTGAGAATGGTGAAGTTAGTGGGAGTGATGAACCACGTTATGGAAATTAAAGAAGTTAGGGTGCGAATTCCTCTACCCTATATTTCTTCTAAAATTGTTGTACAACCTAACAATCAACATGAGCAACACATAAGTCAACATGATATACAAAATAAAACCATAATTAATGAACATACAGTAGATGAATCACAAGAAGTAGCATTAAGAAAATCTCAACGATAAAGAAGACGAGTCAGAAATTGACTCGGGAATTGATAATGATCCAGTTTTATTTTCACAAACCGTTGAAAGTAATAATTCTGATAAATGGATAGATGCTATGAAAGATGAGTTGAAATCTATGGAACATAATGAAGTTGGGGACCTTGTTGAATTACCAGAAGGTTGCAAAAGAGTCGGGTGTAAGTGGGTCTTTACGACCAAATACGACTCAAATGGCAATATCGAACGTCACAAGGACTGACTTGTTGTCAAAGGTTTCACTCAGAAAGATGTCATTGAATATAAAGAGACCTTTTCACTTGTCTCTAGAAAATATTCACTCAGAATTATAATGACTTTAGTAGCTCATTATGACTTAGAGCTACATCAAATGGATGTGAAAACCACCTTTCTGAATATGAATTCAGAGGAGGAAGTTTATATGAATCAACCAGAGGGGTTTGTCATTAAAGATAAGAAACATATGGTGTGTAAACTTAATAAATCAATATACGGGCTTAAACAAGCCTCCCGACAATGGTATCTTAAGTTTAACGAAACTATTGTCACCTTTGAATTTAAGGAAAACATTATTTATTGGTGTATATATCTGAAGGTCAGTGGGAGTAAGTTTATTATGTTAGTCATGTATGTTTATAACATCTTGCTTGCTACTAATGATCTTGGTTTGTTGTACGATACCAAGAAATTTCTCTCTAACAACTTTAAAATGAAAGATATGGGAGAGGCATCCTATGTGATTGGGATAGAAATATTTCAGGATAGGTCACAAGAATTGTCGGGGTTATCTCATAAAGGCTGTATTAATAAAGTGTTAGAGAGATTTAGAATGGAAAATGCTTATCAAGTCCCATTCCAATTTGGATAGGATATAAATTTAGTCTCAATCAATGTCCAAAGAATGAATTGGAACGTAAGCAAATGAAAGATATTCCTTATGCATCGATAGTTGGGAGCTTAATGTATGCCCAGACATGTATGAGACCATACATCAGTTTTGTTGTTGGATGTTGGGCCAATATGAAAGTAATCCAGGAATAGACCACTGGAAGGCTACAAAGAAAGTGTTGTGATACTTGCAAGGAACGAAATATCATATGCTCAGCTATAGAAGATCTGATCATCTTGATGTGGTTGGATATTCAGATTATGATGGTTGTTTGGATGTCAAAAAATTCACATTTGGTTATTTATTCCTACTAGCTGGAGGAGCAATTTCATGGAAAAGTATGAAACGGTGTGTTATAGTTGCATCCACTATGGAAGCTGAGTTTGTGGTATGCTTTGAGGCCACAGTTTAGGCTAATTAGTTGCGGAACTTTATTTCAGGTTTTTGACTAGTCGACAGTATCGCTAGGCCGCTGAAAATTTATTGTGATAATACTAAAGCAGTCTTCTTCTCTAAAAACAACAAGTATTCAAAGGGTGCTAAACATATGGAATTGAAATACTTTTCGGTCAAAGAAGAAGTTCAGAAACGTAAAGTGTCAACTTAACATATTAGCACCAAACTTATGATTGCCAATCATTTGACGAAAGGATTGCTGCCCAAGACATTTATTGAGCATCTTGAAAGAACGGACATTATTGATGGCAATGAATGATTTTATGTAAAGACTTTATTATGTTTATGCAATTGACACTTTGAGCTCATTTATATATACGTTTCTGTTATTACTTGTTTCTCTTGTAAACATAATGTTGAGAATGATGATGACATGTTATGGCTTAGATCAAGTATTTTAAGCATTATTGGTTTACCATTATGTATTTGTAAAGGTTGTGTTGGGTAATAGACTAATATTGAAGTACATATATGTCACAACCCTTTTCAGGAATCGTGGTGGCACCTACATAATTCCACCTGTAGGCGAACCACTCCCAATCATTCACATGATATGACGTAAGTAAAAGTGAAAGGAATACAAATACTACATAGCTGTCTCATAATATAAACTGGAAGAATTATAAGTCTGATACATCAATAACATCCCCCAAGATTTGGTTTGTGAATACAAGAGCACTATACAGTTGTATAAGTTTGAAAGTCAAAGACATCAAAGTTTCAAATTTGAATACATAAATGAAAGGTTGTACATGTCTCTCGAATACAATAAAAGACAAGAGTAAAGATAATAGTATACATGGCATGCTGAATTGAAGCATCCTCACCCCGAACCCTATAAGTCTGCCCACTCAAACTCACACTCGAGCTCATGAACTGGTAGATGGATATGTATCTACATCAGGAAAAGATGCAGTAAGTGTAACATGAGTACACAACGTACCCCTGTAGACATCATAAGCCGACAACAACGGAAGATACGTAACAGAAATAAATATCAAGTTGACACCAGATAAGCCTATACTAGACTGTTCAATAGCTCATATAAGTCACATTGTACAAATATCGATTCACTCATTCATCAAGTCACATTGTTCACATAAGATTCTCATCACAGTCAAGTACAATCAATCCATTCACATATACATGGACCAAACTACATAATACTCACCAACTAGTACTCTCTTGTCCAAGTCATATTCAAGCTTAACCCCACTTACCCAACTTATCACATTAAATAAACAAGTCAACAATTTCACCGCAACAACCACTTTAGAATGCTTTCAAGAGTATTACACCTAAGCTAAACATGATGACATTAGCTCATTTATTAACCTTAGCCTTTAATCTTAGTTAAGCCTCTATATAGTTAGCTCTGACACACATAGATCGTTCCACATCTACCTTTCCACTAGTGACACTTATCACATGTTCTTTACTAGACTCATTACCCAGTCACACGATCAATTACCAGACAACACACAAATGCACATGACTCCCTGGACCTAAACAATATTCATGGCGTGATCGACATTTCTGACCACAGTAGTTGTTGACATCAAACACTTAGACATACAATTATTAAACCCAAAAACTAATACACGAGAAAGCAAGCCACATGGAAACCAAAGCAATTCAACAACCTCAACCATTTATCCCAGCGTTCATAGAGACCTACCTAGTTATTATTTTCAAGTATTCACATAGAAAATATCAATCATAGTGACCCTTCTGATCCAATACAATCAATTCAATCCAAGTAAATCAGTGTTTCACCCAAGTTTTAATGACCAACCATAGCATATTATCAAACCACAATTAATCAACATATAGATGTATATATGATATGAATGCAATGCATATGCAAGGTAGCTTTCTCAACTTGGTATATAGTACGTCAATGTTTATTTATGAACCGTACACCCATGGGATACCCGTGAAGTCCATATACCACCCCTAGCCATCCGGAATTGCATACACGAATCTAGCTAGAGCCTTAGACTCATTTGTCTGAATAATATCATGTTACAGGCGTGTAACTTCGTTCCCCACGTATCAATGTCTATTATGGCGTACAACCCGAGCTATCCGTATCATCATCTCAATATTGCCATAATCTCATAGGTGTTCTTACCTTTCCGACCTCTTGGGCCTATAACATATCCATACAACTATCATATCAATATCACAGAACCACGAGTGCATGAATGCAAATGACAATATAAGGCAAGATATTATTATATAATGAGATACAATCAAGTAAAGAGATGAAATATCACATGCTTTTAAGAGTTCAATAATACACATATAATCCAATACACATGATTTCATATCAAAGCAGTCCAACAATAATAATCCAAGTACAATTAGGATATCATATCAAAACATGTGTGATGAATAAACACAATAATATCAAATATGGCGACGAGCCCACATAATAGCGACAAGCCCAAAAATAACAATCAGAATCAACATAAGGTTGATCCCCCAAATCACTCATCATCATAGTTCAACACCAGTACCCACTCAAACGTTCAACACAACCGTTAGAGTGGGACTCCTAGACACACCCAATACCCCTCAACATTTATAACTACTATGTACTTCTATCGGAGTCTCAAAAAACTAAACTGTAGCCTACCTCAAAGCCGAGCAGGAGCCAAGAACTTCCAATCCACAAGTCCTCTAGAGCGAATATCGGACGATCGTAGTTCAACAAGCGCATGATGTTTCTATGTTACCCAACACATTCAATCAACATATAAGGACCAATTCTACACTACACATGAATCTAATGATACCAAACATGTCTTGTAAGGAACTCAGGGTCAAAAGTAATCTAAAACCTCGTCCCAGACTCCAAGGGTTAAAATGGTAATTTTATTGAGAAAATTAGTTCAATATTATCAAAATAGTCTTCTACGAGTTCATACAAATCTAACAACACCCATATTGCTATACTTAAGTCTCAAACCCAAAAAGTGACACCGGACCCACAAGGGCAAAATCAAAAATTTAAGTTAGAAACACGTTACTCATAATCTAAATAGTCATAATCTAAAGTTTTATGAAATCCTAACCCCAATTGAGCCTCAAATTTTATGACTGCCAAAACCCTTTTTTCAGTCAAAACTCATAAATTGAATGTTTGCAAAATCCACATTGAAATTGAAATTTATGTTAGAACTAGTTTACCCAAGGTTTAAACAAGTCAAAAATGCATAATTTACTCAAATCCAACCATAATTAATTGAAGAAAACTCAATTTTCAACTTAGAGTTTAAAACCCCCAATTTTCCCCAACTAAACACGGATAAAATCGATAATCAACGGAAATAATCTTAAAGAAACGTCAAAATAAAGGTTGGATACTTACCCCCTAGTTGAGACGAGAACAACGCGCGTGAAAATTACCTCAATCAGAACTCTAGAACTCAAGTTATGTGCAATATACTAAATGGACGCAGTATGATTTTTAATACATAGTTATTTTTCGCTCCGGCCGACCAATTTCCGCCTCGGCGGATCAGCTCCGGCGGACACCAGAAACCATTAATTTTTCTCATAACTAAAATGGGCATAACTCATTCATACGGCATCGAAATTCGATGATTCAAGTTGCTATAGATCACAAATTTCGATACACATCTATTCCAACAATCAAAACGCAATTCTAACATCAAATGAATATAATGGTATATTGAAGCGTCGAAGGCGAGCGACTTATGCCAACGACTCAAACACCTAAACTTGACCAAACGAAGTCCAAATTCAATTCTAAAAGTTCCTACAAGTCACAAATGGTCATACAAAGTTGCTCGAACTCTCAAAACACCCAAACGGATCTGTCTTGACCCAATGTTGACCGTGGTCAACTTCAAATCATCTCAAAATATAGTTTAGCAACCAACTACCTTAATCACATCCGGACCTCTCAGTAACTGTACCAACGACTCAACTAAGCCATAAATCACGTTCCGGGGCAAATGAAATCGACAAAACTTCAAAAAAGACGCATTTTCTCTCGATGATGACTTTGGTCAAACTTTTTCATTTCTTAACTTAAGGATTTCCAAAATATCGTTTTCCTTATCCAAAACTCCTATGAAAGGCTCGGGAATCGCTCCACCCATCACCACAAGTCGAATACACTCTAGCGATGCTAGGGAAAGGGTCAACAGGGAAAAAGGTAAAATACCTAAATGACAAAATGGGTCGTTACAATAGAAGGGACTATATCAAATAAAGGGATGTATAATTGCCGTGACTCATATTAGTTGATTTATTCAATAACAACGAGGAGGATTTAGCATCTTATTTTGCACATAATGATAGATAATTTTATTAAATCATTAAGTTAATAATGGCACGTGCCCAAGTCCCCTTTCAATTTTCTACCACATACCACTACACCCACCCCAACTCCACGCTCACCCCACCCATCCATCCCCTTTCAATTTTCTATTTTATATATTAAATTTTATTTTAATACAAAATTTATTAAAAATGAGTGGTGGGGGAGGGTCGCGTGGGTGGGGGTTCACATCGGGGGGTGGAGTGGGGTGGAGTGTATAGGGTGGTGTGAGTGGTTGGGGTTTAGTTCGGTGAGTGGGTTGGGTGGTGGTGTAGTTGGTTGAATGTCACTTGTGAGACTTGTTTTCCTAAAGAAAATATTTTCCAAATTTTTTTACCAAACGAATATGAGAAAATTTAAAAATATTTTCCTCCATATCGAACATACCCTTAATGGAAATTTTTTTGCCATGTAGGCGCGCCACGTAAGTGCACATAGAAAATTAAGGTGGGCCATATAGATTTAATGATGTAGGAGTAAATATGACTTTTTTCTTAGAGTACAAGGGTAAATATGATCCGAAAGTTAGATGATAAGGGCAAATATATCAAAAAAAGTATAACGAAGGACAAATATAACTTATTCCTTAGAGTACAGGGGTAAATCTGACCCTTTTCCATTCCAAGTTTGTAGCTATATAGTTTAGATTATGTTATATTGTTACTTTGTAATTATTATTTATAAATATATTTTTGGTCTTCAGTTTCTTGAGTTCTTTTACAATCGATTCACACATTCTATGAGACTATACTTATATCCTAAATTAAGGACGAGATAATATTCATCATGCTATTATAGAAAATAAAAATAAAAGACAATAGAGCTTGTGTCTAAATTAATAATTTTTCAGAATAACAATAATCCTCAGAGCAACACTGTTATAAGAAATCAGTGGGGTTGGACGAGAGTTGTCTGCCAAAAAAATTATTTTTGTAACTTAGTTAAATGTGAGAAGATCATATTCAATTGAGAATCATTCATGGTATATTAACAAAAGACATGTATGTTCAATTTCACATACTTTAAGTGTATATTTGACTCTATTAACTTATTAATCACTTAATTCGGTTAATTGGTAGGTATCGTTAAAATAAGGAGAAATTTAGATCAAGTAACAGACGGTAAGGACATATTTATGCTAAAATATTAACAACGTGCTTATTCGCTTCATTTCACATATTTTAAAAGCATATTTGACCTTCCGTAATGGAAATGAATAATAATTAAAAAAATACTTTTTACTTTTTCAGATAATGTAAGTAGTAAGAGAGAGAGTAAAAAATTCAAAGGATATAAAAAAGTGAATAATAATTTTTGACATTTTAAGGATAAAATTGCTCGACAAATAATCATACTCTATGGAAAAGGAGGCTTTGGAAAGATTAAAAGGTAGCCGAGATATGATTGAGGATATGTAATATTCTTGATTAGACAAAAAGGTGATGGAGATATAATAAAAGGTTTAAGAGAATGTTTAGATTAAAAACAAAGTCATGAAAAGATAAAATTTTATTTAACTTTCACCATGTAAAACGTATTAAAAATTGTTAACTCAAGTTTATTTTCTTTATTATAAAATTAGGGAAAAATAAATTTATATCAGGAAAAATTTGGGGTTAACTTTTTTTGTTACAAAAAGAAAATTAAGATTACTTTGATGAATTTCTAATTAACAAATGAATTATTCAATGAAATACATTGAGTATATGTAATTTTTTATGAAAGAATTATTCATGGAAAAAAATTTAACTTCTTTTTTTCTAGTTTCATAGTAACAAAAAAAAATTAATAATTCTTTCTTTAAGTTTACACGCAAATCCAAGTTTAATCACTTTATAAACTTAAAACTTGCATCAAGAGCATAGCCACATGTACTTATTATTCAATATGAAGGTGCTAGATAACCATTGATTGACTGACTGCATGAGAGTCTTATTGTCTCCCATTATTAATATGTCATCTACATATATGATAATAAATGTAATACTCCCATCCTTACGTTTACTATAAACACATGGATCTTCTTGCTTCTGACGAAATCAAATTATTTGATAGCCTTGTCAAAGCAAATGTTCCAACTCCTCGAGGCTTGCTTAAGCCCATAAATGGACTTTTGTAGCTTGCATACAACATTTGGTTTGGACTCAAGTGAAAAACCCTCAGGTTGTTCTATATACACCTCCTCAACTAGATTACCATTGAGGAAAGCAGTTTTGACGTCCATCTGCCAAATGTCATAGTCAGAATATGCAGCTATTGCAAGCAAAATCCGAATGGACTTGATCTTAGCAACATGTGAAAAAGGTTTCATCATAATCGATCCTAGGACGTTGATTATAACCTTTAGCCACCAGTCTAGCTTTATAAGTCTGTACCTTGCCATATGCATCAATCTTCTTCTCGAAGATCCATTTGCATCCAATGGGTCTAACCCATGTTGGCAAATCATTCAAGTTCCAAACTTGATTTATGTACATCAAGTCCATCTCAGATTTCATGGCTTCTTGCCATCTCTGCGAATCAATGTC
Source organism: Anisodus tanguticus (assembly GCA_034509755.1). Taxonomy (NCBI): domain Eukaryota; kingdom Viridiplantae; phylum Streptophyta; class Magnoliopsida; order Solanales; family Solanaceae; genus Anisodus; species Anisodus tanguticus. The sequence goes on from CM067558.1 coordinate 31,563,051, forward strand.
TAACATAGCTTCGATGTAGGTTGTAGGTTCATCGTCATCAGGAATATCTATCTCATTGTGTGTTTCAACAAGGAGATTAAGTCTTTCAGGCGGCCGATGAGTCCTAGTGGTCCTACGGAGTTGAGTATTCTGCGTTTCAGTGTTTATTGCATTCTGATTGTGAGAAGGTCTTTGTGTGTTGGATAATCCATCACCTTAAAAGCTTTCAGGAATGACACTTTCATGTATTTTTTTAATGGAATGATGTACAACCATTGTATCATCTTCCATTGGTTGTGTATGAGAGCCTTGCATTTCTGCACTATCTCTCACATCACTCCTACTGGCTGAAAGGCGTACTCTAAGTACCCAATCTTCACCAGATACTCCCACTGAATCCTTGTTTAGGTCATTCTACAAGGGTTCAACTTCTGTGTTATTTTGTGGTTCTTGAATTTCTTCAAGTTCTATCTCGGTGCAGCTATGTTCCTTGTAAACATATTCTTCTTCAAGGAAAGTTGCATTCCTGGAAATAATGACCTTATGTTCTCCAGAAAGATAGTTGTAGTATCCCTTAGTTTCCTTTGGATACCCCACAAAATAATATTTCTCACTTTTAGATTCCAACTTGTCAGTAAGCATCTTCTTTACATATGCAGGGCACCCCAGGGTCGCATGTGTTTAAGTGCTGGCTTCTTTCCGTTCCATATCTCATATGGAGTTTTCTCTACTGACTTTGAAGGAACTCTGTTTAGAATATAAATTGAGTTTTGCAATGCATAGCCCCAAAGGTATGTTGGTAGAGCTGAGAAACTCATCATGGATCTAACCATTTCTAATATGGTTTGATTTCTCCTTTCAGCAACACCATTCATTTGTGGCGTTCTAGGAGGTGTCCATTGTGATTGGACTCCATGAAGCTTCAAATAATCCAGAAATTCTTTACTTAAGTATTCACCACCTCGATCTGAATGAAGTGTCTTGATACTTGTTTTAAATTATTTCTCTACTTCTGACTTGTACTCCTTAAATTTCTCAAAGGCTTCGGACTTATGTTTCATAAGATACACATGCACAAACCTTGTGAAATCGTTTGTAAAAGTAATAAAGTAAGGGAAGCCTCCCTTAGCTTGAGTTGAAAATGGCCCACATATATCAATATGAATCAACTCAAGTACCTCTTTGGCTCGCACCCCTTTCCCAGAAAGTGGTTTGTTGGTCATCTTTCTTCTCAAGCAAGATTCACAGTTACTATAGGACTCCAAGTCAAATGGTTCTAGGTAGTCTAACTTTCTTAATCATGTTATCCTTGATTCATTGATGTGACCAAGTCTATAGTTCCATAAGTAGGTTGAGTTTCTTGGATTACTTATCTTAGCTCGTTTATTTTGCACATTGAAAATTTCATGACTATAGTTTAGAATATACAAACCATCCAAAGCGGAGCATTTCCATAAACAAAACCATTAAAAGACAGTATATAACTGTCATTGGTAATAAATGAGGAAAACCCTTCAATGTCTAACACTGGGACAGAAATTATATTCCTCGTCAATAAGGGAACAAAATAACAATTATTCAGTTCTAAACAAAAGCCTGAAGGTAAATCTAGTCTATAAGTTCCCATGCGTTCAACATCTACTCGTGCTCCATTTCCAACGAGCAGGTCCAACTTTTCTGCTGTCAATCAGACCCTGCACATTATTACAAATGTGTGAGCCACAAGCGGTATCTAATACCCAGCACTGAGAGTTACTTATATTCATATTTATTTCAATGACAAACATACCATGTCCAGTAGAGCCAGGAGCACCTAGTGTTTTCCCTCATCCTGGAGCTGTGCAGTCCTTCTTCCAGTGCCCCTTCTTATTGCAGTTGAGGCACATATCTGAAGCTACCCTTGCTTTCTTCTGAACACCTCCTCTAGGTTTCATAACTGCAGGTGCAGTAACAGTCTTACCCTTCTTCTTCTGCATGTTCTTACCCTTGGGTTTGAACTTGCTAGAAGAGCCCACCATGAGCATAGTTTTACCTTTAGAGGTAGATGATTCAAATGTCTTTAATATGTTGTGAAGCTCTGGAAGACTTGCCTTGGTCCCATTCATGTTGAAGTTCACAATGAAATTCTCAAATGAACCAGGAAGTGAATTTAGGATCAGGTTGACAGAGACATTTATAGGCAGCTTCGTTCCAATCAAAGCCAACCTTTCTATTAACCCAATCATCTTCAGAACATGTGTTGACACTTGACCCCTATCGTTCAGCTTACACTTGAAAAGGTCCCTCAGCAGTTCGTACTCCATTGTCTGAGACTGTGAGTCATAGAGACTCTTTAAGTGTTCTAGCATCTCGTTGGGGCCCATGTTTTCATGTTGCCTCTGTAACTCTACAGTCATGGAAGATAACATTACACATTATGCTGAGGTAGCATCGTCTATATGTTTCTGATAAGCCACCTAGTCAAACAGGGCATACTCAGCAGAATCTTCAGTGGGGACTGTAGGGAACACTATGTCTAACACATACTCAATTCTCTCAAATCATAACACCAATCACACATTTCTTAACCAGTCAGGGTAATTTGGTCCAGTCAGCTTGTTTGTCTCAACTAGTATTTTCAGTAATAGATTCGACATTTTATACGACTGAAGAAATAAATAGACTTGAAATTAAACTCTAATATAATTTCTATTGAACACATTCGTTAATTAATTAACAAGGCCTTTTGTTTAATAAGCTCCCACTAATTTAACATACTTTTCGACCCTATGGAAGAATACAGACTCATATCAAATACGGTCATAATGGGCCATGATCCAGGTTCATGCTATCTCCGCGTTTGCTGTGGCTGATAAATTCAACATCACAACCTGATAGGTTTCTAAACCAATTACAAACAATTCGTAACTCGTGTTTGACCGAATGTTCTAAACAATCGATATGTGTCCCTCGTCTTGTCTGACATTGTGGCGCTAAGACAGCCTAGCAAGTCAACTCCGATATGCGACTGCAATTATGTATCTAAGTGAGTTTTGCCTTATAGAGCAAACACTGTAGTGTAAATACTCATGAAGGTTTATCACCCACTTCTACATTTAACATGCATCTATGAAAGAGTCTGAGTCCTCGTAGACTTGCTATGGCATAAATATTTATCTCACCGAAAAGGATTTTGCACTACAATCAATTTTAACAGACGACGCGTTCATTTCAAATGAGACTTGTATTAAAATTTTAGGGAACATTTTAATTCAGGGTTTTAACCAAGATCAACACTTTTACGCCATATCCATTATTACATCTTAATATCATGCAAAACTAATAACACATATAGTTTGGGAACCATCAACCCAATATGCATGATAGAAGAAGGTTTAATCAAACACTGGGTGTCGCCTGCCCAGACAGTTATAGCGGACACTATTCTAGAAATGTAAATGACAAACATTTTTTACATTTAGCACATAAACAGTATACTTATCAAACAATATACTGTATAATAATATTGGGTTAAACATTCTGAACTCAAATTTATTTACTTATTTATTTATTTTGGACAAGTGGGACCGCGGCGCGATTGATTAGCGTTGCGGCGCTACTGTGGCAGTAGCCTTTCGGCTTCTGGAAAATTGCATTAGCGCCATGGCTGATTAGCGCCACTGTGGCAGTAGCCTTTCGGCTTCTGGAAAATTGCATTAGCGTCGCGACGCTCCACCATGGAGCCGCGCCGCCGCCTTGAAATCCTAGCCAGCGCCGCGGCGCCATATCAAAGGGTCGCGGTGCCGACGTCCTGACAAACGTTTCTGTATTGATTTTCAAAAAATCAGTCAACCCCTAAATCCAATTTAGGGATCAATTCACAGGTCCTTAATCATCACCCACCATTATCAATAACATCCATTCAACCATCATTCGTTCTTACTCGTTCTTAGCCGTGCACCATGCAATGAGCCGGACATTGCACTTTGGCTTAGTTCGAGTTAGATTGAATGACTTCCTCGAATTATCGTAGGAGATAATTTAGGGTAACATCAAAAGGTCAACATTTGTTCAAGATACGTAGGATTTCAAGGAACCTCGTTTTAATCCAATTTTATGTTCAACCCATATTGTTATTCTATTCAATTGTTATATAACCATTGAACTAGCCTGAGCTCTGATACCACTGTAAGAATTTGTTGGGTACAAAGCACATAAGTAAGGCACGACGAAAGTTTAAAAGTTTTGTTTCTTACTTACCCCAACAATATTTCCGGTATAGTTATACAACAATTAACTTGTAACATAAAACGTTTACGTATAAGTTATGATTATCCAGAATATTTATCTACTATAAGGTGCACATGCGGTTGCCCTTCCGATTGCAAGCTCCAAGCTTCAATGTACTTCTCTTTCGGAAAGCTAGGAAATCCGGCAGAGGTTCGAGAGAGTATTTGATTCTAAGTCTCTAAGGCTTAGAATGTTTTTCAGAAAATTGGTGTAGAATAATGAAAGTGAATGCCTCTATATATAGTTGAAAAATAGGTCAAAACCGGATTAGGGTTTGACCTTGGGCCTGGCCCAAAATTTGAGGTAGAGGTGTTGCGGCACTCAAATTTATTTTTTCCGTGCATTCTTAATTAAATTCAAAATCCAATTTTGACTTAATTAAAATAATCATTATTCATTTAAATGTCTCGATTCCAAATCGAACATTTTAATTACTCTCTCAATACATCCTTTAGATCGAAACAGACAATCGACATAGTGTGACCCTACAGGCCTTCTCATATGAACATTAATCAAATTAAGGTCTACACGAAACTCCTAGACGACGCCGAAAGACGAACTCAATATGTAAAGTACGTTTACACGAATCCAGTAAACTTAACATTTGTGTGATAAGATAAAATCCTTTCATTCACGACACACCCGATCAAGCTTAGAATTTCTCAAGTGTCTATCCAAATGGCTTAATCATTGTATCTCATCTATATTAGTTGACAACTAGACCATATTCTAAATATGTCTATTGCGTTGGCCAACGACTTAGTCAACCTAATATCACTGAGAATCCGAGTGTTCTCTCGAATAAACATCCGAGGAATGAATCCTAATCTTGGCTCAACTACCACCTTCAATCCACATCGTAATGTACCCAATGCAAGCCGTGTCTCAACCTATAAGGCATTTGAGCTTAGGACGGGATCAAAGTATATTACCTTGTAGACAAGGCGCGTATTGACCTCACCTCTAAGGACTTATATCTCCCACACACTGATCATACTTTAGACAAGTATAATAAACAGTATATCCGCAGGGTATACCAATACTTCCAAAGTATCCATGTGTCCATCACGAGTAGCCATTACTCGTAGCAGGTGAGACATATACTACATCCTCTAAGGATGTGATGCAGACCACATGTCGACTTATCACATATCATCGATATCTCATTCTCGATGATCATTAGTCGAGGCTATTTTAAGAGTTACGCTCTATCATTAATAGCTCACTCTATTAATGACAACGTAAGCTCAAGGGATGCACATTAATGAATAATTACAAACAATCAAATAATTATTCAACAATTGAAAATGCCAAAATATTAATCTTATTAATAATACGAATGTGTTCAAGTACATTTGTCCCTAATGATGATTGTCTCTAGGACATATATACTTCCAGATACCTTATCATATGCTTTATCCATATCCAGCTTCATCACTACATTGGCATCCTTAGTTCTCAACCTTATATCTTTGACAATCTCTTGAGTTAGAAACACATTTTCAACTATACTTCTCCCCTTTACAAAACCAGACTGGTTTAAAGATACATGTCTCCAATATTAATCATCAGCCTCTCATGAATAATTTTAGGGAATATTTTATTTAGAAAATTTCTCAAACTAATTGATCTCATATCAAAGAAGGTATTGATCACATCTTTTTTAGGTAATAAGATCAGATTAGTATGAGTAATAAATCTAGATAACTCTGCACCACAAAAGAACACCTTTATCATATTTGTAACATCTTCCCCTATGATATCCCAACAACTTTGATAAAACAAACCTGTGAAACCATCTAGCCCCCATGCACTTTCTCCTTTTAAACTGAAAACTACATCCTTCACTTCCTCTTCACTAGGCATCCTTGTAATCTCCATATTCTGTTCATCATTAACCATTTTAGGTACATGACCCAATATATCAAAATTATTAGGGTCAGCTTTCTTTGTGAACTGATCTCTGAAAAATCTTATGGCTTCCTCTGCAATCCTATCTTCCTTCTCTAGCCAATTACCATATGCATGCTAGATTCTCCTCAATTGCAATCTCTTCCTTCTACCTTGGATATAGGCATGGAAGAATCTAGTATTTTTGTCACCATCCTTAAACCACTGCATGCCAGCTTTCTGCTTCCAAAATTCTTCTTCCAAGTGTAGGAATCTATTTAAATCAGCCTGATCTTTGTGAAGCCTGACCCTATTTTCTGGTGTAGGTTGATCTTAAAACTGAACTTCATGTACTTTAGTAACATCCTCCAGAGTTTCAATTTCTTGAAAAATGTTTCCAAAAGTACTTTTACTCCATTGACTCAATGTTGCCTTTATTTTTTTCATTTTATGATGAAATAAAGTAAATGGATTTGCCATAAAGCCAGCCTTTCATTGCTCTTTGACAGTATCCAGAAAAGTATCATGTTTTATCCAGAAGTTCAAAAATTTGAATGGCTTCTTTATAATTTCAGTTACCCCAGTATATGATATTAACAAAGGAGCATGATCAGACCCAGTCCTGATTAGATGTGTAATATCAATACCAGGGTACTTATTTAGCAATTCCTGATTCCCCAAGCATCTATCCAGTCTTTTAAAAATACAATCATTTGCACTTTGCCCATTCCGCCAAGTGTATTTACTACCTTTGAAGCCCAAATCATTCATTCCACAGTTTTGAATAAAAAATGTGAAATCATGAATTTCATTGATGCTGATAAGTACTCCATCATACTTTTCCTCTGAAGTTATGACATTAAAATTCCCTCTTATCATCCAAGGACATGTCACAGAATCACCTAAGTTTTCCAAAGCATCCCACAATAACATCATGTCCCCTTGATTACATGTTGCATATACAATTAAAATCAGAAACCTCTCTTGAACTCTAGGACTTTTGAGTTCAACAGTAAGGTGTTGAATATGATCTTCCATCACCACTACCTCAAATATGTCATCCACAAACAGTTAGATCTTTCCAGAAGTATTAACCAAAGCAGTGTTCATCCCTAACCTTGTTTTGTAATTGTCAATGTGAACTGCATCTTGAAAAGGCTCCAACAGCCCTATGAAACCAAACTTGTATTTTTGATTCATCTTGATTAATCTTGGAAAAGCTTCTAAAGTATTAACCGATTTGATATTTCATATGATTTGATTCATCATGGACGCACTGATTTATTTCTGTTGCATCTTGTTCGAACCCTTCCCTTAGGAGGGACACTAGTATCTCTATGATGTTTCTTTTTGCCTCTGCCCATTTCTTTCTCTACCATTTTTGGAGATTGTTAAATATGGCAATATACACACAATATACAAGTGTATATTGCCATATTAAGTGCCACGATTTATGGCCATTATTGGGCTCAGTTTTGTGGCTGTTTTGGTGGTCAAGAATATTGTATATTTGGAAAATATATGTGTAGTATATTGTAATGTATTTGTTACCATAATTAGGAATATACACTACCATAATTGTAGAGTTAGAATTATGGTAGAATAAGGTTTTAGAAATAGAATAGGAATAGGATTCTCCTACTTTGTATCTTGTATATATACCTATTCAATTAATGAAAATAATCAAGGGGATTATTTCTTTCATGGTATCAAGAGACTAGGTCTAAACAAAAGTTTTTCTCTCAAACTTTTGCCTCCCTTTGGCCGAGACCCCCCCCCCCCCCCCTCCTCGGGTTTCTCTTCCAAAATTCATCTTCCGCTCTCACAAACACCTCTCTTAAATTTCCCTTTCTTCTTTGTTCTTTCAATATGTCTAAGAACAATTCTCACCCTGCCCTCACAGTTTCCAATATCAAGAGCAGTATCCCTATTGTCCTTGAGATGGAAAACGTCCAATATGCGACGTGGGCGGAGTTATTTAAAATTCACGCTATCTCTTATCAAGTTCTTCATCACATCATTCCTCCCGCTAGACCCCTTCCTGCGGAGGATCCTAAGTTATGGATTACACTTTATGCTACCGTTCTCCGGTGGATCTACGCCACTATTTCAGTGGACCTTCTACAGACGATTATTAAGCCGGATACCACGGCTATGGCTGCATGGAATAGATTGCGTGACATATTCCAAGACAACCAACATTCACGTGTCGTCACACTCGAGCAGGAATTCTCTCTCATTCGAATGGACGAATTTCCAAACGTTTCTGCATAATGCAAGAAACTAAAGGAGTTGGCGGATCAACTCCGTAATGTTGGCGCACCAATAACAAACAATCGTCTAGTTCTACAGTTGGTTGCCGGTCTTTCGGAGGACTATAATGGGGTTAGAACTCTCCTTCGCCAAAGCAACCCTCTTCCCGACTTCTATCAAGCCCGCTCCATGCTTACGTTGGAAGAAGTCGGTTTTGCAAAAAAGTGGCTACCGGAGCAAGCCAAGTCGCCATGGTGGCGTCCTCTCCTAGTCCTTCGGGTTTTGTTAATAATTCGGACCAAAACCATAACAATGGTGGCGGCAAGAATAATCGAAAGAATAATAACAAAAACCGCGGGGGCAAACGCGGTGGTTCTAGTGGTGGTTCCGGTGGTCAGCAAGCAGGCGGTGGGTCCCATCTAGTGAACAGTGGCCCACCACCACCCTGGGCCCAGCAGTGGGGCCCATGGCAGTGGGCCTTGGGCCAACAGTCCTTACAACGCTGCTTATTCCAGTGGCCAGTGGGCTGGCCAACAGTCCAGGGCCAACACCCAGCAGTGGCGGCCCACCGGTCGTGGCCCAACAAGAAGAACTCCGGCGGCTACGGCCCAAGCACCAAAGACGGACAGGAGTTCTTGGGCCCCGTCCTCCGCAAGCCCATCATGCAGCAGGCCCCACTCAGACTGATATCGAGGCCGCGATGCACACGTTGGGGTTGACTCAACCAGACCCAAATTGGTACATGGACACCGGGGCAACTACTCACATGACTTCCGAATCAGGTACTCTCTCCTCTTATTCCAATTTGAGCACCCTTCGGGGTATAATTATTGGTAATGGCAACTCTATTCCAATTCAAGGTTATGGTCAGAAAACGCTGTCTCCCCCCAATCCACCCCTTCTCTTGAAAAATACTTTACATGCTCCTAAATTGATTAAAAATTTAGTGTCGGTCCGGAAGTTCACTACTGACAATTCCGTTTCCGTTGAGTTTGATCCTTTTGGTTTTTCTGTGAAGGATTTCAAGACGGGGAGTCATCTCATGAGGTGTGATAGTAGGGGGATATGTATCCTATCATGCCTGGTTTCAGTTCATCGAGTCAAACCATGCCATCAGCCTTTGCAGCAATCTCTCCTTCCATGTGGCATGCTCGTCTGGGTCATCCGGGATCTTCTATTTTATCAGTTTTAGATAAAAATAGCTTTATTTCCTGTAAGGGTACGAGTCGTACTCCACTTTGTCAGTCTTGTTCATTAGGAAAAATTGTTAAGCTTCCATTTGTAGACTCCAATTCTCATACTTCAATGCCATTTGATATTATTCATAGTGACTTATGGACGTCTCCTGTTCTCAGTTCATTGGGTCATCGATATTATGTTCTCTTTTTAGATGATTATTCTAGATTTTTGTGGACGTTTCCAATTGCGAATAAATCACAAGTGTTTTCCATCTTCATCCAATTTAGAGCGTTCATTCGTACTCAATTTGAAAGAGAAATAAAAAATATTCAATGTGATAATGGGAAAGAGTATGACAATAGGGAGTTCCGGGATTTCTGTGCTAAAAATGGGATCAATTTTCGATTTTCGTGTCCTCATACATCTTCACAAAATGGGAAGGCCGAACGCAAAATTCGTTCCATCAATAACATTGTCCGAACTCTCCTAATTCATGCCTCCATACCTCCATATTTTTGGCATCATGCTCTACAAATGGCCACATATCTTCTTAACATAATTCCTTCTAAAGGTCTGACATATTCTTCCCCCCTCAAAATCTTATTTAATAAGAACCCTTCTTATTCTCATCTTCGGATTTTTGGGTGCTTGTGTTATCCGTTATTCCCATCCACCGAAATTAACAAACTTCAGGCTCGGTCTACCCCGTGTGTGTTTTTGGGTTATCCGTCGAATCATCGTGGTTATAAGTGTTTTGATTTACTTCCAAGAAAATCATAATCAATCGCCATGTCATTTTTGATGAAACTCAATTCCCATTTACAAAAGTTCATACTCCCGAACCTAAGTCGTATAATTTTTTGGATGACCAAATATCCCCGTATATTATTCAGAATTTTTCGGACGTCTCCCGTACCCAAAATCCTCCAGCGGGCCCACTGCCCGCTGGACCCACAATACCGCCATACCCAGCTATTCCATCCATCGGAACAGTTCCAAAGAATCGGGCGGCCCAGCCCAATTCTGGGCGGTCCGGTCGACGAGTCCGGCCTTTACCGATTTGGGCCAAGCAGGCCCACCGCCCGGCCGGTCCGTCCCGAGCCCGAAAAAATTCCCAAAATTCCCTCAATTCTTCCTCGAGTCATAGACCGGTCACTCGTAGTCAGCGGGGTCTTTTTACACCTAAAAGACATTTTAATTTACATTCTGATGTCTCTAAATTCCCCTTGCCCCGCAATCCTGTGTCCGCATTAAATGACCCTAATTGGAAAATTGCTATGACTGATGAATATAATGCTCTTATTGATAATAAGACGTGGGAGTTGGTGCCCCGTCCATATGGTATTAATGTTATCAGGTCTATGTGGATTTTTGCTCATAAGGAGAATTCAGATGGGTCATTTGCTCGACATAAGGCGCGACTTGTTGGTGATGGTAAGACTCAGCAGGTTGGGATAGATTGTGGTGAGACGTTTAGTCCGGTGGTCAAACCGGCTACCATTCGCATTGTGCTTAGCTTGGCTCTTTCAAAGACTTGGCCAATTCATCAGTTGGACGTCAAAAATGCTTTCCTACATGGTGATCTCAAGGAAACAGTCTATATGCATCAGCCGTTGGGTTTCAGGGATCCATACCGTCCTCATCATGTATGTTTGTTGAAAAAGTCCTTATATGGGCTTAAGCAGTCTCCAAGGGCCTGGTACACGAGGTTTGCTGACTTTGTTTCAACTATTGGGTTCACTCACAGCAGGTCCGATAATTCCTTGTTCATCTACCACCGTGGTTCATCATTGGCCTACATTTTATTGTATGTGGATGATATCATCTTGACTGCGTCCTCAGATGCCTTGCGCCAGTCTATCATGGCCATGCTCAGTTCTGAGTTCGCTATGAAAGACTTAGGACCCTTGAGTTATTTTTTGGGGATTGCTGTCAAACGTCACTCAGGTGGTCTGTTTTTGTCTCAACGGAAGTATGCTGCTGAGATCATCGAGAGGGCTGGGATGTCATCCTGTAAGTCCACTTCTACTCCAGTTGATGCAAAACCCAAGCTTAGTGCCGCGGCAGGTGCACCATACGAGGACCCGACCCGCTATCGCAGTCTTGCAGGGGTACTCCAGTATCTTACATTTACCATACCAGATATTACGTATGCTGTTCAGCAGGTGTGTTTATTCATGCATGATCCTAGAGTTGAGCACATGAATGCAATCAAACGCATCATTCGGTATATTCAGGGGACATTGGACTATGGGTTGCACCTGTATCCTTCTTCTACATCCACACTGGTCTCATACACAGATGCGGATTGGGGTGGTTGTCCGGACACCAGACGGTCTACGTCAGGATATTGTATGTTCCTTGGCAACAACTTGGTCTCCTGGTCTGCAAAGCGTCAGGCGACTCTATCCCGCTCAAGTGCAGAGGCAGAATATCGAGGGGTAGCTAATGTGGTCTCAGAATCGTGTTGGTTACGTAATTTGCTGTTAGAACTACATTGCCCCATTCAGAAGGCGACCTTAGTATATTGTGATAATGTTAGTGCCATCTACCTCTCCGGTAACCCGGTTCAGCACCAACGCACAAAACATATCGAAATGGACATTCACTTTGTCCGTGAAAAGGTTGCTCGGGGGCAGGTACGCGTATGTCATGTCCCATCAAGATATCAAGTTGCAGACATCTTTACAAAGGGTCTTCCCTCGGTACTCTTTGAAGATTTTAGGGACAGTCTCAGCGTTCGAAGACCGCCCGCTATGACTGCGGGGGTGTGTTAAATATGGCAATATACACACAATATACAAGTGTATATTGCCATATTAAGTGCCACGATTTATGGCCATTATTGGGCTCGGTTTTGTGGCTGTTTTGGTAGTCAAGAATATTGTATATTTGGAAAATATATGTGTAGTATATTTGTAATGTATTTGTTACCATAATTAGGAATATACACTACCATAATTGTAGAGTTAGAATTATGGTAGAATAAGGTTTTAGAAATAGAATAGGAATAGGATTCTCCTACTTTGTATCTTGTATATATACCTATTCAATTAATGAAAATAATCAAGGGGATTATTTCTTTCAGAGATAAATCTCCATCTTTGATTGCATTATCTATATTTATCTCCATGGTGTGAACATTCATGTCTTTCCCTCCAGGTATTCGTAATTGTAATTGCTTGTCTATATCTCTCTGCTCTGAGTGCCCTGTGTCTTTCACCTGTTCTTCACTGCTTGTCACCTCACTGTTTTTCCTTTGTTCTTGAAATTTCCCAGTATCTTGCTCTTAACTTGAGATTTCATTATTTTAGATAGTGCCCCTATTTCCCCTATATTATATGATTGTGCTATATCATTTGTTTTGTCCTCCTGATTATTTTTTTGTTTGTCTTGCCCCTTTCCTTCTCCTATTTTCTGAATTTGATATACATCTCCTTGGTTATCTACTTGATCATATTGCCCTGCTATCTCTCCTTCTTGTTGTGCAGATTTTTCCTTGTTTTCCTTCTGAATTTCTTGCCTTAAATTATCTGTTGAATTGCCTAGTTGACATCTTGTATGGTTTTCTTGTTGCAGATCTGTTGCTTCCCTTCTACATTAGCTTTCAAGGTTTCCAGGTTCTGTTGTGTCTCTCCTCCCTTTTTTGTAAAACTGATTTTCTATCCATTGCTTTGTGCTCATTAGCTTCCCATCTTGCACTTTCTCTTGTTTTTCATGTGCTTTTTCAGTGCTATATATACTGCCTTCAACATGTTCCTGCTCATTCTTGCTCTTTTCCTCCCCCAGAATAGCAAAAGCATTATGCATTTGGATATTATTCTTCTCTGATGTATCTATTTACTCTTCTTTGCATCCATTCCTGCTTTGGCTGTACATCCCCCCGCGCGCAAAATTTCTCCTCTGTTGTTCCTCTATCCCTTTTTCCTTGCTATTCCTAATTCTACATTCAACTTTCTCATGACCTTGTAGTTTTCACTTTTTACAATATTTTGGTAGGAAATCATATTTGATCTTCACCCATTTAGATTGTACTTTTTCTGTTTCATCATCTTCAGCTATATGAATTCTTTGTGAGTGCTGTGCTAACAAATCAATCTCCACTTTTACTTTTGCACTACTAGGTCTAGTCATGTTTGCAGTTACTAAGTCCACGGTTAATGGCTTGCCAACAACAGATGCCATAGAAAACACAACATCTCTTGCAAAAAAATTGGGGGTAGTTCTGGGAGGCTTATCCATGCCACAACAAAATAAGTCTCTTCATCTGACTTGAACTAAGGGCTCCAAATAAATGGTCTCATCTGGCAATATCGAGCATAGACTTTGATGTAAAACGCTGGAGTAGATAGTAATTTCAATAAAGATATTCTCATTAGTGTATGTCTGTCCTCCAACAGACCAATTGTACACTTTTCTTTAATTCCACATTGATCCGGGATTGTTGTTCTCAATTCCTTAATGTCTATGTTATCATATGAAAATTTACCTATATTATAAATTTTCCTGAATGATTAACTTCTTCGCCTTTGATAACTTCCATGTGACATGGGGTTACCCATTGATGAATACCACAGGTTTTGGAGGTACTGGTGATAATATGGTAGGCCTAATAGGTTTTAAAAGGTTGGCATATATACCAGGATTCATTGTTACAGGTGCATTATTGTTTGGGTTGGGGTTTGTATTTTCAGAATTTTGGTTGGTTGCTGGGTCATTACTACTTGGATTATTTGCTGGTGGTACAGCCTCCACCACTGGCCGGATTGGCCATGTGACTGGAATTGGTTAGTGTTGGCGGTAGGGATGGCAACGGATCGGATCTGGACCGGATCCTACTAGATTCAGATCCAGATCCGTTTTTCATACATGGATCCAGATCCATCGGGTCCATAAAAATCATATCTAAATCCGGATCCATCGGATCCACCGGGTCCACGGATCGGATCTGGATCCACATGTAAAATATTTTGTCTTGCTAAGAATTTTTTTTTTGAACTGACAAACGATTTTTACTTGGCTAACAGTTTATTGTGTTTCAATTTTGAAATGTTCATATGAGATATTTTGTTCGTTGTCTCGTTTTGATTGTGAGCTATTAATTGAAAATGTTGGACAATGACAATAGCTGTGGAAAATGGTGACTAGTATTTTCACAATGCAGAAATTGCATGTGCTTGGAATCTTCACAAATGAAGTGAATATAATTTTAACTACTTGTCTATGGAGATGTTAGTCATTCACTAATATAACATTGATTTTATTATCGAAGTTACCTCTTTATTTTTCTGTTTTTGAGTTAACGCGGAGATAAATAAAACTTGTTTTGAGAATTAAATTTGCAAGGATGTGCTTAGCAATTTTAAGAAAATACTTATAAAATTACATTCTAAGTTATGAATATATTTAATAAAAAACGGATCCACGGGTCGAATCTGGACCGGATACGGATCTCAAATACAAGATTCAGATCCAGATCCGATTCGTTAGAAATGGATCCGGATCCGATCCGGATCCGTCGGGTCTAAATTTTGAAGATCCATATCCTATAAAACGGATCTGGATCCACCGGGTTCAGAATCTACTGTCATCCCTAGTTGGCGGTTAGGATTTTTATTTTTTAGAGCATTTTTTTAAATATCTTATGATTCGCAATCATTGGCTGTAATACTTACATTGACGTGTGGAATTGCATTAGTTGCGGATTCGACGGAGTCCTACTCATTCTTATATAGTGCACAAAAAAGTGCGCTAAATATAGTTTGATTCTTTTTTGCACCTTACTTTGGTTCATTTGTTTTTTTTTAAGTCATTTAGGTTTCGAATTCATCCCAAAGAGACAAAATGTTGATGGGATAAAGAGAAGGAAAGTGAAAAATTGAAATATAAAATTTTATCCGCTACTGACGTGGTGGGTTGAAAAGAAAAATCTATTTTCTCTACAAATATACACACATTAGTTTCTTTCTTTATTTTAATTTCAATTACATTTCAAAAGGAAGTACTAGAATGCAGTCAAACATTGTCTGAAATGTTTTCACCAAATATTTTTTTTGCGATTTTCTTTCATTAACATCTAAATTTAAGGAAATATTTTCATCCTTTTTGCATAAGATTAAATGAAACAGAAAAAAAAAACTTGTAAATGGAAGGGTGGAAGTTGGCTAATGTCTATGAATTGGAATGTGTTTCTTCTTATAGATTTGACATATTTATGATGTGTTTTCTCAAAAACTTTCATACTACCTCCACCAAAGGCAAATAATTTATGTATGACGAGCAACATCCTAAAATGTGAAAAATATTTATATAAACTACAATAGATTCTAAAGGGCTTAGCTTCTACTTACTTCGTGGCAAAGAAGAAGACCAGGCACAATTGTTGTAGCGGAAACTGAAATCATGACTATGTACTCATGCTTCTCAAACGAACAACATCATCATCATGACTAGCTTCTATAAGTGAAGACATTTTCTCTCTCTGACCTTAAACATAAAGAACGGATCATTCGAGTTTATAGAATAGTTGTAAAGGACTTCTCAGAAAAGTAAGGAAGAAGGCATTCAAAAAGGCGATCACTATCTCATAGGTATTTTGGTGGTAAAATCAACGACTATACAACTCTAAGTCATGAATGGAAGATTGGGGGCAAATTTCTTCTGATAGTATTTGCGATCATCTCGCTTCTTTTAAAATGCACAATTTGCTTACATGTCGCTTTAGGCATACATCTTTCTTAGTTTCACACTTAACTAATGATAATTAATGAAAATCAATCTTTTTCTATAAAAAAGTAAAATTCTCATCTAGCCTGGTATAGGACTAAAAATGATTGAGAAATTGAATAAGGTTCAACTGAGACTTCTTAAATGTTAGTATTAAGGACCTCTATCACCCTTTAAGCTATTTTATATTCCCGACTTTGCTTGCTTTTTATAACAAAAAATTCTGGCTCGACCCAAAAAAATACTGGCAACAATAGAAAAACGGAAAGGCTCATAAATATCCTCCTTCCACCTTTAGGTCTAAAATACCCTTAAGGTTTGTTTTTGGCTTAAATATACCCCCAAACTAATAGATCTGTTTAAAAAGCCATGTGGCATTTTCTAACTGGTGTCACATTCTAATTTAGAATAATTATGTAAAATTCACCCGTTCTAAACCCAAACCCATGGCCGACCCGTTTTGGAGGTACCATACATTCTTTTTCTCCTCCTTAGGAATTTACTTAGAACTCTAGGAAGCCGAACCTCTAATCGACCTGGACACATAAAGAATTCTCGACGTCGAGAGAGATTTGAGATTCCGTAAGTAACTCAGTGAGTGCTTTCTAAGAAGTGATTGGAAGAAGAAAATGAAATAGGAACAATCTTGACTTTCATGCTAGTTCTTGTTCCACCATGAAAGTTCCATTTTGTAAATTCACTGAAAGTTAATGCAAAAAAGAAATCGGCGATGCAAAATAATACTATGCCCATACCCACCTTCTCTCATGAATCACGTGTCTAAAATAGTAGGTGGAATCGGGTCAAACCAGTTGATTGTATATATTTGTCGGGCCATAAGACATTAGGTGCGTGTGAATTTTGTGCTCTGCTCTTCAGAATGAACTAATACCCCCTTTACTCTTTTTTCTGTTCCTAATTTTGCAAAATTATTAGTACTGTGAATCTCCAATGTCTTCTTTGGCTGCACTCAATTCTAGCCACTTCAATGGAGATTGCCTTTGGAAATATCAGGTTTATACTCTAAAGTACATGTATAGTACCTTCAAAGCGGGTCAGCCACGGGTTTGGGTTTAGAACTTGGGTGGATTTTATATAATTATTCTAAATTAAAACGTGCACCAATTAGAAAATGCGACATGGCTTTTTAAACAGATCTGTTAGTTTGAGGGGTATATTTGAGCCAAAAATAAAACTTAAGGGTATTTTAGATCCAAAGGTGAAAGGAGGGCATTTATGAGCCTTTTCCCATAGGTTAGAGGTATTTATGATCCTTTATCGTGGAAAAGAGGGGAGCCATGCAGCTCTTATGTCCGCCCCCTTCTTATAAGTGAATATTGCACAACAATGTTTTAGTTGATCTTCTCTGGGTCAATAACCAATTTTATGACCGAAATATCTCTAAATAAAATGAAAACAACTAGTCAGATGCATACATCATAGGATTTGGTTGCCTTTTCTTCTACATTTGCAAGAATCAAATGAATAAAATCCTCCCTTTATTACTAATCAAATGACAGAGTCAGCTGCTTTAGGCTAAACTTTGAACGATACAGCTTAAATTAAAATTAAAAGAGATCCAATTGTAGACAAATTATAGGAAAATGCCAGCAGCACAGTTTGAATCACTTTGCTAAATGTCCACTACAAAAAATTATATGATCCTGCAGACTGATGAATAAATTGTATTAATCTTGCTCGAATAAAGTTCGCAAGTTCCAAAACAGGTTCTAGCAATCGAACCAAAAGAGTTATATTCCTAGCAAGCACCTAAAAGAACCCTACACCAAACTGCTTATAGAAACTCACAGTGAGCGTGTAGGGTTTTTTATCAGCATAAATAAGATTGCCGGACAACACAAGATTTGATGATCGTCTTAACTTAGTTCATCAGCCTCCTGCCTGTAGACCAACACGGGCACCACTAACATTGTGAATCAATTGTTGTAGCCACCTCCTCCTGTTGAGCACAAGGAAAAAGAACCCATCATGGATAGAGAAAACAAAGGTCTATAATAACCATAGGAGGAATGTTTCATATTCTTGATTGAGAGAAAACTAAGAGCTTAGCGAAAAAGATGAAGTACTTAAATTGAAAATGTACATACACGAAGACAACTACTGAAGGTGTCCACTTCTTAGTGCATCACATGCCCTGACATAAACCATGCACATCAGCATTAGTTCAAGGTGCATCGTAAGTGGAAGGACAAATTACAGTAAGTCGTCGAAAATGGAGAAGCACAAATTCCATCAGATGCATATGATGAATATTGCACTTTTTGAAATTGAAAGTTAATAATATTAGAATTGCTCCGTCTGTGGGAATCGAACCCACGACCACATGGTTAAAAACCATGCACTCTACCAGCTGAGCTAAGACGAACATTGATGAATATTGTACTTTTAACACATGAAATTTCATTAAGCTAAGCTACAAAAAGTAATTGCCACATGTTAAATATACCACATATTTGGACATCTCTAGGTACCATAAATAGCATCTTCAGATTCTGGATTGTACTATCACGGTTTGCTTCTCAAGCTTGCAGTGAATCCCGATAGGCCAATACATATATTGTAATATGACATTAATGAATCTTGAGAAAATACTGAAAGAAGAGAAGATATGTGCAAAATACAGTATAAAATATTACCTTCACAAGTGCACCAATGACACCTAAGCTAGTAAGCCTCAGATATTCAAAAGGTCTTGATTTGCTTGTTGTATTTAGAAAAGGGTACAAATACAAAGGAATATGCGCTGCAGTTTGGAACATTTCGTCAGATTAGGAGACGGTAAAAACACACCCAAATCACAACTCCAACTTATCATCAAACTTAAGTTGTTGCAGATCTTGGAACATGCACTGCAAAGTAGAAAAAAAGTTTGAAGTATTTCTTGAAATCAAGAGAGTAGAAATCACGAGCTTTCACCAAAATAGTCTATTGAGTATCACACTCCAACCAAGTATGTAAGAGTTCAGCACTTTTCGTCTCTAACCTGACGGATTATGGAACTTCAATTTGCAACATCACATGCCCACATAAATAACCTCAATAAAGCCCCAATTGACGAGCCCTGTCTGAAAAACAATCCTATTTTTCTCCAATCTGGGATCCTAAATGAGGAATTATAAAAGAAAAGTAATTGCGAACAGAAAAGATTCCTTTGCGCGATTGCTCCACCTGAGAAGAGTTCTAGTTTATACAGCTGTGTATATGCTATATTTAATCTACTAAGTTGAAATCACGAATGTTCAATTCAGCCGAGAGAAGTGCAATCAATTCTTTGTTGGTTTTTGATTTGGCAGACTTTGATACATAAATTAATCATAATACCTTAAAACCTCCATAAATAAATGAGTCTAGAATTACCAATACTTTCGTGCTCATGTCCAATTTTCACTTTCTAATAAAAATATTAAGATAACGAAAATGAGCCTTGCTTCAAAGTTTCAATGTTGAGCTTGTTTATCCGAGGGCACAGAGACAACAGCAGATAGATGAGAACTGAGAATGTTTCCAAATTATATATTAGAGGAGTTTGATTTTCATTTCTAAGCAATTCAAGCAAAAACAACTAAACCCCACCAAATATCAGTTTCATCATGAATCTTACAACACTTGCTAAGAAAATAGTGAGCAAGATTAAGCCATTTCACCTCTAAAGCACCTGCCCAACTGAATATCAATAGTTAGAATGGTAACCCTTCTTTCATTAATGAAAAACAAGCTGGAGACTTCAAAGAGACCCGCCAAGTAGGTCTCAGCAGCCCTATGTGCCACAACAGAAGTGCTCTGGATCTAACATCACCCTTGAAGTCCTGCACGACTTTTCTGACCAGTGGTATTCTAGTACTTACAGGTCTCCCAGCGGCTATGGTAGCGAAGAGGCAGGGCTATTTCACTCCGGTCGAGGAAGATATTACCCAAGTTAAGGTCACGAGGAGTGGCTATGTTTCCCTAAATTATAAGTTTTAAGCAAAGGATCTAGGATTTCTTCCCCAAAAGGATCATCAGAACTGGGCATTTATTAGGTTGATCGTATGAGGCACATGTAAAGAAGAAAACTGTTAAATTTCTTAAAGGAGATATTTGAGGGGAAAAGTTGTACGCGTTTTACTTCTGGGACCATTTCGGCAGAAACTCTAGAAATCACACCCGAGTTAGGTTCCCTGATTATCTTCACATGAAAGTTGTTGCAGATCTTGAAAACACATCAAGAGTTGAACAGCCACGCAAGTGTGTTTCTGTAAGAGTTACAATCTATGTAGTTAAAGTTCCCAAAGCACTTACTGTGGATAATGGAGATTTAGATAGCAGCTAATAAAAACCCATTTGTTTAAGAATGAACATGAGGCCACAAGCATATAAGTCTTCTTTTCTGTATATTCTAGATGTTGCAAGTGGCAAGAAAGGACGGTGTCTATTGCTTGATCATCGGAAAAAAACACAACAATAGTGCTTTTATCTTTGCATAATATATAATAGAAAGTTCCCCATTCTGAAACTATGAATCAAATGTTTCTTACATTGCAAATATGTTTGCCATCTTGGTACTGAAGTAAGACTCGGTACATCTTGGTACTGAAGTTTTACTAATAAAAAGATTACTATTTCTTATTTGTCAAAAAAAATTCCATTTACTGCCTTTCCATTCTCACCGAATCAATACTCCTGAACAGATAGAAAATATAAGTAATTAACATGACAATTCATTGTTATTAAATGCTCTCTAAGAACTTGACCTTGTGCATCACCCTTGTTCGAAAATAATCGACTGAACAAGAGTGATCCATAGGATAGTCATATTATAGTCTTTTCCAATGCAATAATAACAGGCACTTCATAGGAGACGGCGGTGTTTCTGTGTCGACATCAAGGCGCTATAGTGTGCAACTCATCGCCTATGCACTCTATATCGACGGAAGAGGCGCTAAGTAATAAATATAGATAGTAATACACACTATTAATTTTAATGAATATTTATGACTGAATTTTACTGTTTAGGAATAGAAAAATAGAAATGTTTTTCAATTCTTGTTCGCGTAATTTGTAAAAAAAAATGAATCTTGGGCCTAACTCAATCCTGAGGGGAGGATTGTCCAAGACCATATAAGGAGAACGCTCATCCCTTTCTCATCCGATGTGGGACTCTTAAACATAATTATTGTAAGTATTTATAGTTATTTGTTTTTAAAGTACATATATAAAAAAATTAAATCTTTCCTTATTTTTCACTTTCATTACTAAAGCTCATCATTTAATTGTTCTGTGCACTTCAAGCCACAACAAACCTTCGCACTTTCCTATGCGACTATGTCCTTGAGAAGTATGCAACTATTCTAATTGTTGCATTCTATTACCTCTATATTGCTTATGTATCACTTGAAGATGAGTACAATAAAGTAATTGCTAAACAATCATCCATACACCAACTTGATTACAATTTCAAACAATTTCTCTTAGTGGTTAGACCACCGTTGTTGTATGGGGTGGAGTGTTGGGCGGTTAAGAACTCTCATGTCCAAAAGATGAAAGTAACGGAAATGAGGATGTTGAGGTGGATGTGTGGGTTTACTAGGAGAGATAGGGTCAAAAATGAAGAAATTCGAGGCAAGGTGGGATTTGCCTCGATGGCAGACAAGATGCGGGAGGCGAGACTGAGATAGTTTGGACATGTCCAAAGGAGAGGCATAGACGCTCCAGTGAGGAGGTGTGAGAGGTTGGCGATGGAGGGCTGGAGGAAAGGTAGAGGCAGGCCAAAGAAGTATTCGGGAGAGGTAATCAGGTAGGATATGGCGAGTCTTCAGCTTATCGAGGACATGACCCTAGATAGGGGTGTGTGAAGGTCGAGGATTAGGATAGAGGGGTAGCATTAGGATTAGTATTATTTTTCTTTAGTGTAGGATCAATCTTATTCCGTCATATTATTTTAGTATTCTCATATTTCTTATTCTTAATTTTCTATTACTACCTGCTCATTTCTTTCACTTAGTTATCTTATTTTCTTGTTGCTATTACTGCTTATTATCGTTGCTCTTACGAATGATTGGGAAACAAAGCTAGTGAGGAAGTAGTCGCCTCTCGCAAAGTTGGAAGGCAATTTTTTATTAGTAGGTAGTAGAACGTATACTTCCTTCACCTAAACTAGAACTTAATTTAGCGGCTCTTTCCAAAAGGCATGAATGCAAATAAAAAACATCTCGTGGATAAGCTTCACGACCGAGCGGTCTTCGTAATAGAAGAGACATTTGACGATAAGCTTGCGCTTGTTTGGAGAGATCATCATAAATGATTAAAGTGTGTCGTTCATAATACATGTTATCTCGCTTATCCTTCCTTATTATTAGTTAAAGGCATTTCAAAAGAAAATAAACAAGAAAAGATTTCTTTGAAAATAATATTATTTATTAGGAAAAAATGTGTCTTGAAAGAAAAGAAACAATCTATTGATTAGGAAAAGGGTATTTTTTACCCAATTAAGTAACAATAGGGGCATTTTTGGACCAAACTATTAACGTGGGATATTTTTTTCAATTTCACATAGTTTAAGGGCATTCTTTACCCTTTTCATATTCAGAAAAGAATCAGAATTCATAACAAGAAGCCAAGGAAAGCTCGTGGATCAAGGACTACAAAATTTTCCTACAAGCTGCAAGTATTAAGTATTCTAAAAATTTAAAGATCAACACCAAAATTCAATATCAAGCTCAAAGGCCCATGAACTTATTTTCAAAAAGAAGAATTAGATGATTCATAGAGATTGTCACCTTCACTATATTGAAATAAATATTTATCTGTCTTGATTATTTTCTCGACGCGATTGTTTTTTTATGACAAGGGAACCCACAGCTACTATCCTTCGGGTGAGCACAAGGTAAACCCCGCTCCTGTGCAATAGCCCGCAAACCACACAAGACAGATAACCCGCGCTAGGCAAGCCATGTGCGACGCGCTCAACCAATGAAGGCAAATCCCTTGCTGTCGGAAGCAGGGGTTTCGAACCTGAGACCTCCATTATGGAAGCCCATGTTCAACCAACTAAGACACCCTTGCGGGTTCTATTGTCTACGGGAACATCCTCAGATCACTAGTTAACTCATAAGTACTAATGATGATGTCAACAAACTAATCATATGTAACATCTCCACGCACCCTCATCGGTATCGTCTTTTTATCATTTAAACGCCAAGTATAACGATTTGGGCCCTTCACCCATTTACCATGACAATCAACTACAAATATATATAATCCCCTATTTATGATCACAATACTTGAAGATATCACAAATACATAAATAAATAATTATTTAAAGTACATGGTTATTCAAACATCCTAAGAGGCATTTAAACATCTCTCAAGATGTTTCAAACATTTAACAGGATGTTTAAATATCTCATTGGATGTTTCAAACATCCTATGAGATGTTTAGGATGTTTGAGTCATCCTGATAGGAAATATTGGTTGTTTGAAACATCTACCTATTAATTATTTCATCGGATTATTGTTTAAGGAATATAGATTCTTCAAACATCCTAAGAGATGTTTAAACATTTCTGATGTGTTTCAAACATCCTGATACGATGTTTAGGATGTTTTTATCTATTAATTATATTCATCGAATGATAGTTTAAAAAATTCATATTCTTCGAACATCCTAAGAGATGATTAAGCATCTGTGCAGTTTAACTCTAACATACACAGACCAAAAAGAAAAAACAATCTTCTCCACTTACCACAAATGGATTGAATATTTCATTTGAAGTAATATCCAAGCCAATTTATTAACAAACAACGGTCAGGTTCTTCACAAATGGTTCGAAATCTTTTTTCACAAAATTTTGAAATTCTTATTGAGAATAAATTTTTAATCTGTTTCAAAAAGAATGCCTCTCCTTTTTTGGAAACTCTTTCATTCCAACTTTTCACATGGCATGTTTAAGACCATAAGATTAAAGGTCATTTTTATACATTCAACACATCTTTAATTTAAGACCACAAGATTCAAAAGTCTTCTCTACTTTCTTAAACTTTGTGTCAAGTCAAAACCAAACAATCTTTTTGAAACGGAGGAAGTACTAAGTATAAAAGTATCTCTTCTACAACATAATTAAAACTTGTGTTTAATTTTTTTTATTTCAACTCTCAAAAATCTCCTTCAAATTTAAAAGCCCGAGTTTGTTGAACAAGTGGAGGATGGAAAAACAACTTAGAAGAAGGTAAGTAAGGTCTGCTATTCAATAACTTCTAATACAAGTCACCTTTTATTATTTATTTATTTATTTTTGTTTCTTTTCCATCTTCCTTTGATAAATAATAAAAGTTCTCCTAACTTCTCCATTTTTTTTATTAACCATTAAAAAAAAGTTCTCCTAACTTTTCCATTTGATCGGGGTTGTACTTCTTTATGAGGGAACTCAGTCCCAGCACTAGAGTACAACAACAACAACATATCCAATATAGTCACACAAGTGTGGTTTGGGGAGGGTAGGATGTACACAGACCTTACCCCTACCTTTGTGGGGGTAGAGAGGTTGTTTTCGGCAGACCCTCTGCTCGAGTACAAGCACTGGAGTGCCCCCCAAAAAAAGAGTGATAGAGTATAACGTTTTGAATACTTTTTATATTATAGGAATCAATGAAATAGGTAGAGAAATTAATAGACTCGCCAACATGATTTAATGGTGAAACGGCTATGTTGCGAGAGCCTCTGAATAATGAAAACTTTGATGAGTTTCAACAGTCTCCCAACAATCTAATCTTGCATGTCAATATAATTGAAACACTAAAAGAGCGCAAGTCAGCAAATAACCTCAATGACTTTATGAAAAGTATATAAAGGGATGCTGATAGATATAGTCAGCCTCAGCAGCAAAAGTTATAACTACCATACACAATGTACCGTTAACTGAGCTTAGAATCTCGCAGACGCCAAATCAGCGCTGAAGCTGCAGAATTCTCTGCATCTTTTACTCGTGATTTCTCCTCTCCCATCACCAAAAGCACACCTTCAGTAACTGGAACTAGCACAGAACATATAAAACTCTTAGCGTGAGCAGGACCTACCTGTTTTTCTATTCTGCACCCATCATAAAGCAAACAATAAGGAGATTAAATCACAGTATCACACAGTTCAGATATGTTCAACACAAAAGGAGAAACAGTAATGTGGCATCTGCTGGTTAGATACACGAACTCAAAAAAAAAAAGAAATAACCAAAAAATAAAATCCCCCATGTGCAAAACACACATACTCATATTCCGATCTGAAAAATATGATGTCAAATTTACTCTAAAAAAGAAACCTCGCACATCCAGAAATAGTTCTAGAAACAACACTTGTATGAGTTCAGTTTTTTCTTTTTTCCACCAGAAAAGTACGAGTTGGCAATATATTCTTGTCTCTAACTGATAATATTCATTGTTACTGCTTCAAAAGATAATAACCCGCCCCTCTCCCCAACTCAACTTAAATACCAGAATTGGTTCACTAGCTAAAATTTGAACTCGTGCAATGTGCTAATCACACATCACCGGGCTGTACTACATTCTCCGTTAAACAAAAGTCGTAGAGGTTCGTTAGCATATATACTTAATTTCTTATACATCTAACATCCATTTATATCATACTTCATCCTTTATACTCTTGTAGTTAGACTACCAAACAATTCTATGCAATCATAAATCAAAACTATTTTTACTATAAAAGATAGACAACTCTGCTGCTCAAGAATGAGCCAGGTTTAAGCGTGTGGTTACAATTGCCCATGTAAATTTCTTCAACTGAAGTGAAAGAAATCAGTCAAAAGAAGAAATGTTTCCATGGTGCATGCTAAACTGAAAATTTAATCCTTCCCTCCGTTTTCAATTTATGTGGCAAGGTTTGAATAGGCGCGGAGTTTAAAAAAGAAAGACTTTTGGACTATAAACAAGCCATAACATTTGTGTGGTTATAAGACTTTTGGACCTTGTGGACTTAAACACTCCATAACATTTGTAGGCTATAAAAGCCTCCTAATAAGGGTAAAATGGGAGATTTGAGTTAAATTATTTTCAAATTTAGAAAGTTATCTTTTTTTAAACAGGTAACAACTTTGTATTATAAACCAGTACTTGCGAAGTACTTAAAACACCTTTACAAAAGAAAAATGCAAAAAAAAGAAATTTAAACAAAAACTACTGAACCATAATTGCATCCTAACATGAGTATAAAACATCTAGGATTGTCACTGTGTCTTCAGGATATGCATTTGTACACCAAAAACAAAACAGCATAACACAGTTGAGTTTGATCATCAGCATTGTGCTACTTCTATTCTCAAAAGATCTAGCATTTCTTTCTTTCCAGATTGTCCACCATATACATACTGGGATGATCCTCCAATTTATTCTGCTCTTTGCTCCGATCCCATCCTCCTCCCAGCTAAAAAGAGTCTCAACAATCTTACTAGGTATTGTCCATGAGATGCCCCTAAGATTGAGAAAAATCTTCCATAGCTGGCCTGTGACCTTGCAATGTACAAATAAGTGTCTCATAGTTTCAGGTTCAGTCCCACATAAACAGCAGTTTGAGGCTAAGGTGATGCCTCTCTTCATCAAGTTCTCATGTGTTAGCACAACCTCCTTAACTAGCAACCAAGTAAAGCAAGCAATGTGGTATCTTTACTTTCCAGATATGTTTCCAAGGCCAATTAAAGGTGCGTGGCTCAACTGTATTCATAATCTTGTACCCAGATTTCACCATATACGGCCCTTTGGTGTGTCCAGAAACAATCCTCCCCATCTTGCACCCCTTGAAAAGTTTCCAGAAGGCTGTGAGGTTCGATCAGTCTAGGAACTTCCCAATCATTCACATTCTCCTAAAAATTAGCTCCGAACCTTGAGGTGACCACATATCAGCCACTGTCTTGTTATGATGTTGAGACAGAATAAACAGATCAGGAATCTTGCAAAATCCTACTGACCAACCCTTGTCTTTCCAAAACAATGCTTTGTTACCATTATGGATTCTAATGACAAAGTGTCTCTTTAGGAAAGGCCACCAAGCTCGGATAGACGTCCATAAGGTACCACCATATGGATTATTTGCCTCCTTAGTGACCCAACAATCCAGCTCCCCATACTTCATCTTGATCACACTTACCCAAAGAGATTGAGGCTCGTTGGAATACCTCCATATCCACTTCAACTTTAATGCCTTACTATGATTCTTCAGGTTTTTAATGCCAAGACCACCCTGTTTTTTGCTAGTAATCATTTCTTTCCACATGACTAAGTAGAAATTTCTTTTGTCATTGTTCCCTTGCCAAAAGAAAGATCTTCTAATCTTATCCAATCTTTGAACCACTCCAGAAGGAATAGGGAACAAAGATAACATGTAGGTGGATAGAGCATCAAGCACTGCATTAATCAAAGCAAGCCTGCCTCCCAGAGACAGATACTGAGATTTCCATTTGAACAACTTCTTTTCACACTTCTCCAACTCTTTGGATTTTGACTTCGCATCCATCCAGTGGCATCCCAAGATAGACAGTAGGTAACTGACCCACTTCACCTCTTAAAATTGAAACCAGCAGCTCCAAATGAGGAACAGAGTTAATAGGATAAATATGGCGTTTCCTCCAATTGATATGAAGTCCTGAGATTCCTTCAAAGTAAACCAGAATGAATCTCAGATACTTAACTTGCTCCTCCTCTACATCACAAAAAATAAAGTGTCATCTGCATATTGAAGGTGAAACACCTCCAAACTCCTTTCACCTCTTCTGGCTACCTCAAACCCTGTGATCCACCCATTTGATTTGGCTACTTTGATCATGTTGTTAAGACCCTCCATGGCTAGAATTAATAAAAAAGGAGACAAAGAATCTCCTTGTCTAATCCCTCTATGAGCATCAAAAAAACCCTCAGGGGCTCCATTGATAAAAATGGAGAACTTGACAGTGGACATACAGAACCTGATCCACCTGATCTATTTATCCCCAAAACCCATTTAATTTAGGATTCTAAAAAGAAACTCCTACTTCACATGATCAAATGCTTTCTCAATGTCCAGTTTGCACAAAATGTCAAGCTTATTTTATGATAGTCTTGAACCACTAGTTCATACGCACTTAACCCAACATCCATTATCTGTCTCCCTTTGATGAAGGACATTTGTTGAGAGTCCACTAGTTTATCCATCACCTTTTTTAATCTTTTAGTCAAAACGTTGATACAAGCTTGTAGAAACTTCCTATCAGACTTATTAGCCTGAAATATTTCAGCTCCTCTGCCCCTGCCTTCTTGGGAATCAAGGCAATGTAAGTGGCATTGAAGCTTTTCTCAAACATTTCCTGATCATGAAAATTGTAAAAAGCCCTCATCATGTCATGCTTCAGAACTTCCCAACACTTGATATACAACCCCCTAGTGTACTTATCAGGGCCAGGAGCTTTGTCAGTAGCACACTGCTTTAGACAGATATGTACTTCCCGCTCCTCAAATCTATCTTGTAGTAAAACCTTCTCTTGATTAATACTGAAGGGTAGCTAATAAGATCTCCTGTAGGCCTCAATCTCTGTCTCGGTGTAAAGATTTTTGTAGAAGGAAATTATTTCCTCCTTGATTCTTTCTGGTTCCACTATGGACTCCCCTTGTACCACCATATGGTCAATGGTGTTGTTCCTCTTATGTGCATTAGCTGTGCTGTGGATTAATATTGTATTATTGTCTCCTACTTTTAGCCATAATGCCATGGACCTTTGTCTCCATGCAATCTCCTCATTCTTAAGGAGTTCTTCGTACTCCATAAGTGTAGAAGCCTTCCTGGTTGATTCCTCCTCTGTCTATTCTCTTCTATCTAGCAAAGAGTCCTATTTAGCCATTTCATAAAGCAGATTGGTCCTTTGAATGTTCAGATTCCCTTGTTCATTTTTACTCCACTCTTTAAGTTTACCTTTTAGAGCTTTGAGCTTGCATGCTAAAATCTAATCAAGTTTCCCATGGAAAATAAAATAATTCCACAGATTTAATTTTGTCCCCAAAGCCTTCACTCTCACATTTGAAATAGGATTTGTTATGTTCCCAAGAACCACAAGAGAGGGCAGTTGGTCCATGATTAGAAGTCAACCTTTGAAGTATAGTTTGCTTCATCTTACTGAATTGATCATTCCATTCAGCTGAGCACAAAATCCTGTCTATTCTGGATACTGTTTTATGAGTATCTCCTCTGAACCACGTAAAAGTTCCTCCTTCTAAGTTCAAATCTAGAAGCTCCATGTCTTCAATGAAGACTGAGAAATCTACGTAGCTAAAGATCTCCTATGGCAGTTCCTTTTTTCAGAAGCAAACCTACACACATTGAAATGACCACAGACAACCCATGGACCCTCCATCAGGTCTCTAACTGCTCCCAGTTCCTCCCACACATTTATTCTTTCCATCCTGCAATTTGGAGTATAGACTCCAGAAATGTGGCGATTGAAATTCTGTAGTAGAGCCTCAAATTTACAGGTTAAAGTATAGACACCTATTTGAAGTATTTCCCCCTTCCACACTCTACAATCCCAAAGCATAAGGATTCCACCTCTAGTACCATTGGCTTCTAAACATGCATATTTCATCCATCTTTCTCCCCATATTTGTTTAATAAGATCCTGAATATCCCCATTAACTTTGTCTCCCGGAAACAAATAAACTTAGCTTTCCACTGATCTACAAGGCTCTTGACTAGCCATCGTTTCCCCAAATCATTCAGTCCCCTAACATTTCACGACACAAGTTTGAGACTCAAAACTCAACCTGTGTATTTTCTTTCCCCTTGTCTCTGTTTCCACTACTTTTGAATTTCATATCAAAAGCAATTAAACTCTTCAGCTCGTGTGTACCTTTGAATCTGGTTTTCTTGATTTTCGAGATTGGTTCCATTTTCCTTGCTTGCCCGCACCCATCAATCTGCATAACAAGCTTAAGAGTATTAGCGAATATTCGTCATATATTGTGTAATTATGATTAATGTATATTTATGGTGTATTAGGATCCTTACCGAATTAGGATTCCTTTCTTATACACACTATATATATTTTGTAATAATGAGAATACTCCCAAGGGAAATTATTACAATCTTACATGGTATCAGAAGCCAAAACCCTAGGGTTTCTTTAGCCTTGCCATCGCCACCCCCACCCCCCACCCCCTCGGTTCCAGCTGCCGGAAACCACCAAAATAATCCTTTCTTGTTTTCTCTTCTTCTTCCTTCTACACTACAATGACTAATCCTCAAACTCCCAACGAGGCCTCGTCCACAACAGTCATCACTTCAGACATCCCAAAACCATCATTTTCTCCATCTGTTCATCCTGCACTCACCGTCTCAAACATCAAGCATTGTCTCCCAATCATTCTTGATCAAGAAAACGGTCAATACACTCCATGGGTCGAACTTTTCCGTATTCATGCATGTCTCTACAACGTGCTCAACCACATAGATGACTCCTTCCCTCGCCCCCCTGAAGTTGACGACGCTACTTGGCTTCGCCTTGACGCCGCTGTAAAACAGTGGATATATGGCAGTATTTCTCAGGATTTGCTTCTCACTATAATGAAATCCGGCGCCTCGGCCTGCGATTTATGGCTTCGGTTGGAAGAAATATTTCAAGATAACAAGCACACTCGTGCTGTGTATTTGGAGGAACAATTCAATAACACACGCCTTGAAAATTTCTCCAACATGACTGATTTTTGCAAAAAGTTGAAACTTTTGGCGGATCAACTATCCAATGTCGGCACACCGGTCTCGAAGACAAAGATGGTTTTACAATTAGTTGCAGGACTTCCGAAAGGTGAATATGATACTTTAGCCACCATGATACAGCAGGCAGATCCGTTGCCCAATTTCAACAAGGCACGCTCGCAATTGTTGCTAGAAGAAACCCGTCGTGCTAAGCAGGACGAGCACAACCAGAAGGCGTTAGCAGTTGAAACACCACCACAAACCAATATTCCTGCCGGTTCACCACCACCATAAATT
Source organism: Anisodus tanguticus (assembly GCA_034509755.1). Taxonomy (NCBI): domain Eukaryota; kingdom Viridiplantae; phylum Streptophyta; class Magnoliopsida; order Solanales; family Solanaceae; genus Anisodus; species Anisodus tanguticus. The sequence continues at coordinate 31,594,363 of CM067558.1, forward strand.
GCCCAACCGCGGCAGAACCGCGGCGGCAAAGGTGGCAAAGGGCGTGGAAGGGGCCGCGGCCAGCAGCAAAATACACCACAGCCGCAGTCCAGTCCACATTACCAATGGACCGGCCCAGCAATCTACCAGCCATATCCAATTTGGGCTTCAGGTCAACCCCAAGTCTCGACCCAATTCCCTTTCAATCAACAAGGGTTGTTGGGCCCAACCCCAGGCACTCTGCTATGAAAAGCTTATCGAAAGAGGAGGAAAGAGCGTAAACTCGACTCTAAAAGTTTCAGTTGCCTCCCTCTTAACACCCGCTTACCAGCAGCCCCAAGCCCACTGCATGTCGCCTTCAACCGGTCTGCCCCCCTAATTTGGGCCAGGCTTTTAGCAGTCTGAACTTACAACAACCGGATGAAAATTGGTACATGGACTCGGGCGTCACATCTCATCTCACCCGTTCTGTAGGTAATATTTCCACGTTGTTTAAATTAAAGCATCCTCAATACATTACTGTTGGCAATGGCCATCGCATTCCAATACAGGGCTATGGTACTTCCCACACCAAACCACCACATCCTCGCTTTTCCCTTAACCATGTCCTGTATGCACCAAATATTATTAAGAACCTCATTTTTGTACGCAAATTTACTCATGATAATTCTGTCTCTGTTGAGTTTGACCCGTTTGGTTTTACTGTGAAAAGGATCTTCGTACGGGGAACCAACTTATAAGATGCAATAGCACGGGGGATCTCTATCCATTCCCATCCACCTCCGCTACCGAATCTTGTTCTCCCGTCTCTCTAGCTGCTATCTCTCCGTCCGTTTGGCATAATTGGCTTGGCCATCATGGCAACCCAGTTTTTAATTTTCTTATAGGAAATAATTTTATCAAATGTAATAATGGAAAACTTGCCCAGCACTGTGTTTCTTGTTCCTTAGGCAAACATATTCGTCTTCAGTTTAAATCATCTACTAGTGTTACCTTTTCCCCTTTTGATATTATACATGCTGATTTATGGACATCTCCTATTTCTAGTTCCCTTGGTCACAAATATTATCTGGTATTGTTAGATGACTTTTCTCATTATGTTTGGATATACCCACTCAAATTTAAATCGGAAGTGTTCGCCAAATTTCTTGAGTTGCGAATTTTATCCAAACACAGTTTGAAAAAGGTATAAAGTCATTTCAGTGTGATAATGGTTGTGAATTCAATAACCCTACATTTCATCGATTTTGTACAAATAATGGCAGGGAATTTCGTTTCTCCTACCCTTACACCTCTCCTCAAAACGGTAAAGCTGAATGAATCATTCGCACTATTAATAACATGGTGCGTACTCTCTTGTTTCATGCATATCTCTCTCCGTCATTCTGGGTCTATGCCGTCAAAATGTCCGAATACATTCTAAATATTCTACCAACGAGTACCCTTCATAATATGACTCCAACCGAAATTCTATACCGCAGAATTCCCTCCTACGACCATCTGCGCATATTCGGTTGCCTGTGTTGTCCCAACCTTGCCTCCACCGCTCCTCACAAATTGGCACCCCGGACCACCCCGTGTGTCTTCCTAGGCTTTCCACCCAATCATAGGGGCTATCTGTGCTATAACATGTCCACTCGTCAAATTCACATCTCTCATAATGTCACTTTTGATGAGAACACATTCCCTTTTTCGAATCTCAAAAAATTCCAACAATCGGAATATACCTTTCTTGATGAGCCCGTCGTCTCTCAATCATCCTCAGTCAGATACATCAGTCCGACACTGGAACCCACGGCAGTGCCACCGGCATCACCTCCCTTCCATCAACCACCGTCGGTTTTGTACCCCAACCCACGGCGGTGCCACCGGCATTGTCCCTGTTTCAGCCACCGTCGGCTACTCACCACACCGGCGATCCCTCCTCCACCACAGTCTCACCATCGATTCCGACCGACAGACTCACCACCCCTCTACGATAACCCACCACCAGTTGTCATTTCACCTTCTCAGAGCATCGATTCCGACCGACAGGTCACTCACCCACTCACCGTTGACCAGCACCATCGATCCAACCCACCTCCTTCCCCGTACCCGACCACACCACCATCGGCTACACCTAAAAACCCACTACTATTAAATCTGCCACCACCCGACACACCATCAAACCCCACCAACTGTTCCCCTGCTCCGACAACTACACAACCGTTGCAGCCCCGACACCAGATAAATCCCAACCACCCACAAACCGTCCCACCCACTACATCCACTCACCAGATGGAAACCCGTGCCAAACACGGGATTTTCAAACCCAAAGTCCAGTTTAACTTGTTTGCCCAAATCATATCACCTATTCCCAAAAGCCTCAAATTAGCCAAACAAGACCCTAATTGGAATGTTGATATGTGTGAGGAATACAATGATTTAATAAAACAACACACGTGGAATTTGGTTCCTAGACCGGAGGGGGTGAATGTGATCCGGTGCATGTGACTTTTTCGTCACAAGTTTAGGGACAGTGGAGATCTAGAATGGTATAAGGCAAGACTTGTGGCTAATGGCACAAATCAGCAGGAGGGTATTGATTGTGGTGAGACGTTCAGCCCAGTTATCAAACCGGCTACCATTCGCACAGTTCTCAGTATAGCCATGGACAAGCACTGGCCGATACATCAGCTTGATGTGAAGAATGCATTTCTGCATGGGACTTGAAAAAAATTGTTTACATGCACCAACCACCTGCCTTTGTTCATCCCGCGACACCTCATCATGTTTTCCGTCTCCGCAAGTCACTGTATGGTTTGAAACAGGCACCCCGAGAATGGTATGATAGATTTGCCAGGTATATCTTGCAAATTGAGGTTGTATGCAGCAGGTGCGATAACTCTCTGTTCATTTTTCACCGAGGCACTAGCACAGCTTACTTGCTATTATATGTGGATGATATTGTTCTCACTGCCTCCTCCGATGGGTTAAAAATGAGATTATTGCATTGCTTAGCACCGAATTTGCTATGACTGACTTGGGCAAGTTGAGTTACTTCCTCGGTATATCAGTGACCAGATCCAAAGATTACATGTTCTTGAGTCAGCGCAAGTATGCGGAGGAGATAATGTACAGGGTCAAGATGGCAAATTGCAAAATCATGCCTACTCCAGTGGATTCTAAATCGAAGCTCAGTGCTATGGGTGGTGCTCCGATTTCTAATCCTACTCTGTATAGTTGTCTTGTAGGTGCATTACAGTATCTTCCTTTCACCAGGCCTGATATTTCCAATGTTGTTCAGCAGGTGTGCCTATTTATGCATGCCCCCAGGGAGTCTCATCTCACTGCTTTTAAGCGCATCATTAGATACCTTAAGGGCACACTTGATTATGAATTACACCTATACCCCTCTGCATCGATCAGGTTACTGTCTTACACGGATGTAGATTGGACAGGGTGTCCGGACACGCGACGCTCCACTTCCGACTATTGTGTTTTTTTAGGGGATAACCTTATTACATGGTCTACCAAGAGATAAGCCACCCTATCCCGCTCGAGTGCCGAAGCAGAATATAAAGGCGTCGCCAATGCTGTTGCTGAGATTTGTTGCCTCCGTAATCTACTTTTGGAGCTCCAGTGTCCCTTGCGTCGGGCGTCCATTGTGTACTGTGATAACATATCTGTCATATATCTCTCTCACAACCCAGTTCAGTATCAGCGAACGAAACACATTGAGATGGATATCCATTTTGTTCGTGAAAAGGTTGCACTAGGTCAGATCAGAGTGTTGCATGTACCGTCATCGTATCAGTATGCAGATATATTCACAAAAGGGCTTCCTAGACAATTATTTCTTGACTTCAGATTCAGTCTCACCGTCCGGCCTCCTCCCGCTCAGACTGAGGGGGTGTATTAGCGAATATTCGTCATATATTGTGTAATTATGATTAATGTATATTTATGGTGTATTAAGATCCTTACCGAATTAGGATTCCTCTCTTGTACACACTATATATATTTTGTAATAATGAGAATACTCCCAAAGGGAAATTATTACAATCTTACAAAGAGCTTCATTTTCATGCCCTTTGGAATCGATACCAAAAATCTTGCGAAGCTTGATAAGATGTTTTTTAACCCAAATAGTCGCATTCATTACTTTATCATTAGAAAAACTCTTTCTTTTCTGACAGAATAGGCATTGCATCTATTATATCCCATAATATATCATTAGATTCGGAAATGAGAGACACCAATTGTTGTTTCTCCAAAATAGACCCCTCTTCTTCCATGTGATTCTCCCCCTTCATTCTTGTTACTTGTTAGTTGAAATTCTGTCGCCTTCTCCCTTTCTATTCTACAGCTTCTGGAAAAATCAGAAAGTTTGCATGCATATTCTAGTTCTCTTCAATCGTAGGAGCAAGGTATGGATAATTTCCTTTCAAAAGGACCATACTGCTATAAAATCCTTGTTGGGTTGTGTTCCTAGGCTATTAAAAATAACTTGACACGATCAGGCCCACTAACAGAGTGCTTGTTGTGCTGGCCTAAAATCCAAATTTTTTAAAACCCCCATTTTGGAAGATCTATAGAATAAGGAAAGAGAGGAGTGAAAGCCACTTGCTTGACTATAAGGTTGGAGAGGAGGTGACTTTCGTTGTTTCCACACTTTTCCTCTAGCGTGACTCGAACCTTGGACCTACCTTTTTTAAGGGCTGGCCCAAAACCCTAATTAAATTATCAGAAAAAAGGCTCCTGCTCCTCACGTGCTAGGTCAGACTCTTTTAAGGAACCCACGTGGGTACAATTGTTCCAGTCAACAACTGTCGATGCACAAATCTGTGCAATAACTTCGTACGTTTCTTTTGCCCTCTAGATATTACATTGTATCATCGTACTTCTCTATATGTTAAACTCCAGCTCTGGCACCAAAATACCCATCGAGTTTGTCGCCGGAATCTTCTCGAAGCTTGATTTCCTCTCGACCCAGATCGGAATGGTAAAAACATACCCTTCCTTTGATATAGTGACTTCATTGGGTATGTTACGAGCGTTGCCTACAACTTCTATTCAAGCCCATTTGAGATGATTTTTCAACTATCTCCTCTTCGGTCTTCTTCCACCCTCCACACTTCTCGCCTATTTCCCCGAAAGTTTCATGAGACCACATATGGAGTGGTAGCCCTACCGCTCTGATTTATGTCGATGTTACCTTCTGATGGACTAAATGCAACCAACAAAAGGACTCCACCATTCCAGCCTGACCTTTAGGTTTTTCCAGACCCATTAACCTTGCATAATCTACTCAGCCATATTTCTGTTAGGAAATTCGAATAGGAAAATATTTTCAGCCATCTCGTAAATGTTAACCCCTAAGACTTTCTCCCACGTAGACAATAACCATCTTCTGACATCTGAAAGTGTTGGAGGTTCCATACTCCCAAAATACCCAGTTAGGCATCTTCCAAGTAAGCCTTTGCTATTGACGAAGCCATCCCTGGGAGGTTGGGTTTGCCATTTACTGGCCTTAACCACCTTTGCAAAAGGGTATCCTTTATTAGTCAACCTGGGAGGATAGGTGGACACTTGGGGAAAGCATTTAATAAAGCTTTCAATCTTAAAAGCTATATCTCTCCAGCCTGCATTGATGGCTAATTCAGGCACTATAATAACTGATCTAGCTTCACCCTTGAGGGATAAGATACTCATGCACCTTCCATGTCCACTGTACTTCCTTGTACCAAAAAAATCAGCCACCTGATCCTTAGTCCATCTCTTCACCATGTTCTTTTGGTTATCCGAAACCTCCTTGAGAATAAAACAGACCCATTCCATAATCTTCTTGCTGACAATTATCCTTCTCAACCTATTTCTGCTTCTCTCAATCTAGTCGAACCAGATATCATTGCCTGAGGTCCATCTGGTAAAACCTGCATTGAAGTATATATTCTGTTTTTCCCCATGACAAAGATCAGTGCTAATCAAAAGAAAAAATAAAAAGAGGTTTAAAGCAATAATCACAGTGGGTGATTACTGTTGGCAGGGAAAAAAGGGACTAATTCCGCAGATCCTAGAAGAAGAGAGCTTCTACAGTCCTAGAAAGTAGAGAGAGAAAACTTTGGTAAACGTGTCTGGGAGCATTTTTGAAGTTCATTCTTTTTGGAACGAACTAAAAAAGAAATGTTTCCACATAAAGTGGAACTGAGGGAGTAAATTTTTGCAGTTATAGATTCATTTTGCAACTGTAATGAGCAACAACTTCAACTCACTCAAAGTAAAAGTTTAAACCTGTAAGTTGGTATAGGCCATTTCTTTCTTCCACATAGCTCATTCAGCTTCTGCCTTGCGCCTTCAATCTCTGTGTTTGGTTCAACTTCAATATACGACTTACCAGTAGATTTATAGGCCAGTTTTTTTAGTGCAGCCTTTGCAGCGTGAAGTTTAGCATTTTCCTTGGTCTCAGAAGAAGCGGAGGCAACAAATTGACCATCAACAAAAACGCTAGCTATGTCTTTCTCTTCTTTTCTCCAATACTTTATGTCGACTTGGTGTCTGCCCTTCTGGCAAAATTCATACAGCATGGTTACAGGCTGCGGTTGTTGTGACAACAAGTCCGGCGTGATAATAGGCTCGACGAGGCCTCTAATTATCTGATACAAAATGAAACTACACTAATCAGAACATCAGGATGACACATTTCTAGGTCGAAAAAAAGCAAATTGATTTGGTTATAATACAAAGCTGAAAAGACAGAAGAAACACTCCTTTCATGTGATACCTTTTTTCTTTTTCAATATCATAACAATTTCAAATTTCAATTAGGAAATTGAAATACTCTCCCTCTCTCTCATACACACACACAATAAAGAGTCACACACAACTTCAAAACCTTGCTTAGTTACGTCACATAAACATCTTTCATTGAAAACACATCAAAAATGACATTCTAGTTAAGGAATACTAAAAATTTAATTTCACATATATGAGCTTTTAACACGTGCCAAAAAGAAATAAAAATGACTTCTTATTTAGGGAACAGACTATTAACTCTGGTGTTTCTTCTCAAGGAACACAGATGTACTAAAGCATTTAGGAGAAGTAAGGTGTCAAGACTGAAAGTAACAAGATTAGCAAATTTCCTTGAAACTGGAATATTATTGAAGTGAGTTTTTGAACCAAGTGAGCAAATATTATTATTTATGAATCAAAAGGGGATTTATAAAGAACATCGTATTAAGCCCTGCACAATTCCTAGACTTTTTAATTCTTCACAATTACTTTCTCGAGATACAAAAAAGTTCACGAGAAAAGAAAAAGATCAGAATTCAGAAAGCATGATCCATCAAGAATTTTTTTTTAATCAAGACACTAATAAATATAAACAGCCAAAGGAGAAATAACTGACCACCCAGAAAGCCTGCAGATCATAGCCACAATCCACGAATACAGCCGCCGTCACTGACTCCACAATGTCAGCAAGTACCTTTGGCGCCTTCATTGCTCCTCCGTGGAACTCCGCCTGCTCCTCCTGTCCTACCATTATCACGAATTCATTCACCTAATATCCAAATTTTAAGTCCCTCAATTCACTATTCCAAAACAATCATCATAATCAATTCAAGGTAAATTAATAATTGAGCAAGAAAGCTTAATCTAATCATGGCCCCAAACAAATACAAAAATAAGCTAACCCCACATAACATTTTTGGCAAACCAACATGTTATATAAACTTCTTTGACTTCTCACTTTAATTTGAGTTCCTTGAGCTTAATTTTAATTATTTGGTACAATAGCAGCTGGTGACAATTTTGTTAATGTACAAATACAAGAGAAAATGATCTGTTGGGTTTGATGGTAGGTTCAAAATAGTCCCTTAAGTATTAACCTTTTACTTTCAGTCAAATATTTAACAATTTATGTTGACAAAAGATTTAATCTTCAACACCAAGAAAATCCATCAAATCTTTAAAAAAGCAACACAAAAAACTGCACACCAAAATGATACCAAGACAATAGAAAAAATTCTCAAAAAGTTGCACTATACTATAGAAATAAATCAAAAATAGCAACAACTAAAATAACTGTACCACTAAATGTGAATTCCCGCTAATTCTCATATGGAGTTCGGAAAATATATAACGACGACTAAAAGTGTTAACTTTTGACAAATTTAAAGGATCAAGTATAACGGCGACTACTTTGAACCTCGCATCAAATATAACATTCAACACTAAGAAAGTCTCATCAAATCTTAAAAAGTGCATCACAAAAAACTACACTAGACACAAAAATAATACTTATATAAAAAAACAGCATAAATTACAATTGTCAAAAGTTTTAAAGAGTATTTTCTTTATGAAAACAAGTCCCTTAAAAATGCCACCCACCCCACCCCAACCTCCCACCCCACCAAACCCCCAACCACTCACACCACCACAACGCACTACCCCACCCCCCACCACACCACCCCACCCCACCCCACAACCCATGCACCACCCCACCCCAAAACCCAACATCCCCACGCCCCAAAAACCCCTCTTAATGTTTTTTTAAAAAAAGGTTTTAAACTTTTTTGTTTTGTTTTTCTACACCATCCACCCTCCACCCCTCCCCCGGGACTAATGGAAATGATGGACGGATAGACTCCGCAGCCCTGGGATCCATAAGAGGGAACAAAAAGATTGAGTAGCTGGTGGGATCCAACACCGCACCACCCCTCCAAAAAAAATTCTTTTTTTACGAAAAATTTTAAAATTTTTTTTTTGTTTCTTACATAACCCACCCCGTACCCTACCTCATTCTCAAATTTCTATTACATATTCTTTTTACTTTTATAAAAAAAATTATAAGAAATATAATATTTTTTCTTATCTCATCCCCTACCCCTCCACTCAATGTCCTACCTCATCCTCACATTTCTATTTCATATTTTTTTACTTTTATTAAAAATATGATTTTTTTCTTACCCCAAACCCCCGCCCTCCCACACCACCTGAAGTTTTTATTTTATATATTTATTTTTACAAAAATGAGAAATTTTCCGTACCCCATCACTCTACCCCGCACTCCCACCCCACCCCAAATTTTCTATTTTATATATTTATTTATTTTTATAAACTTTTTATAAAAATGAGAAAATTTTATTTATCCCGTACCCACCCCACCAGAAGTTTTCTTTGTATATTTATTTTACTTATATAAAAGTTTTACAAAAAATGATAAACTTTTCTTATCCCGCTACTCAACCCACCCCACTACTCCAGCCCTCTCACCCATTATTTTATATATTTATTTTAATTTTATAAAAAATGAAAAAATTCTTTAAAATATTATTCTTATTTTTATATATGGAAATCAAATATCATACAAAATAAAAAGGTAAATTTGAAATTTGTAAAATGAATGAATCAAGTTGGATAAATTGGGGTATGACCCGTCGTTTAACCCATCTTGACACTTCCATCTTAGCTCAGGCTTTGGGCGGGTTGGACATTGACCCGCCAATTTCAGCCCAAACGACCCATCTAACACCTACTTCAAACCTAGCCTCAAATATAAGAGACATTTTCTGTAATGTACCTTTTCCTCAAGGGTAGTGGTATTGTGGCAGACATATTTATAAAGACCATGGCGAATGGCAACTCTGGCAAGTCTTTCAGTACTAATATTAGCGGCGCGTAGGAGAGAGAGTTGACCAGCGTCAAGTCCCGGATAAGCCAAATAAATATATTTGGATACGGCTAAGCCGAGTGCAGCGTCTCCCATGAACTCGAGACGTTGGTACGAAGGAGAATCAGTGCAAGAAGGATGAGTAAGTGCTTCTTGGAGAAGTTTGGGGTTGTTGAATTTGTAGTTTATGATTTTTTCGACTGATCTAATGGCTGTAGCTATGTCTGTGATGACTTCATAAGATTCCGGCGAATACATACTTGTTTGGACAGAGTTTATTAGAGGAGAGAAAGAGTGTGTGTGAGAGAGAATTTTGAAGGAGTGTATGTAGGAAGAAGATGATGGTGGTGTCTTTGTTACTGTCAGTGTTCTAGAGAAAAACAGTTCTGCAACAGAGTTTAGGATTTTATTGGGGAAGACTTAGATTGTGAGAATCTTTTTTTTTTAGATAAAATGACATAAATGGTCCCTTAATTATGAGAATATGTTTAAAATAATCTCTTAACTATGTAATTAATAGTATTAGTCTTTTAAGATTGCCACAAGTTAACAAAAACTTAGTCACTTAACTATGAAGATAAGTTAAAAATAGTCTCTTAAAGATGCACTTAACAGTTTTGGTCCTTTTAGTTCGTCAAATATTAACACATTTAGTCTCCTGCAAAATATTCATCAAACTCTGTTTGTTAAATTTGATCAAAACTATGGGGGGGAATAAAGGAAATTAGCAAGAACTCACACTTAGAGATACACATTACTAAAGTAAAAGTTGAACACCTCGAAATAAAACCGCCGGACGTCTATCGATTATAGGGAAACTCATGGTATTCAAAATTGATTTAAATAAAAAATTGATTTGATATTTTCATTATTGAAAATTTTTCTTCCATTATACTTTATATACTCCATCTGATTCATTATATGATATTTTAAGTTATTTTTATTTAGTCCAAAATAAATGAGTTTTTACATAATTAAAAATATATTTATCTTTTTTATTAAAAAATACCCCTATTCAGATAAGTGAAATTTACATAATCAACAACAACAATAGCATACCTAGTGTAGCCCCACATGTGGGGCCTAGGGTAGGATGTACGGAGACATTATCCCTACCTTTGTAGATTAGAAATGTTGTTTACATTGTTTCCGGTAGATCCTCGACTCGAAATTTGCATAATCAAGCAATCATATTAACTAGGTACTATTTAATTAAGAGTAATTTAGTGAAACACCTCTTAATTTTTAGGACTAAGTGAATTTCTTAAGAAATATGCCCAAACTGAAAGCACACATAAAATTATTAATTTTATCATATCTTAATCTAAATCGGTTTTCAAGTTGAAAGCTACACGACAGACCATGTTTTCAAGTGAGTTTGCACAAGGTCCCACTTCAAGTAAGTATAACCCCCTTATTAGTTCAAAATATGGGGAACCCCTTGGATGAAAGTTGTAGCATTTTAAAATACCTTTCCAACCATATAAATATCAGATCAATCGAAATTATCTACAAGGAGTTATGACTATTTTACCATCGGGTATATGTGTAGAAAGTTCTCTATGACTATGTAGCATGAATAATCCTTTCAAGTTCCAAATCCAGGCAAGATGTTCATATTCACTCAATAGCAAGTCTCAGTCACAGTTTATCAATGATATTTCATAAAATGTATGATATGAATGCAATGCATATGCAAGGTACCTTTCTCAACCTGGTATACATTACGTCAATGTTTAATTATGATCGTACATCCACGGGGGACTCATGAAGTTCATATACCGCTCCTAGCCCGCCGGTATTCCACACACAAATTTGATTAGATCCCATGAATCATATGTCAAGGTTTAATTATTATCATCCACCCATGGGAGACTCATGAAGTTGATATACGACTCATAGACAGCCAAATTCCACACACAAATCTGATCAGAGCCCATGACTCATGTGTGTGTGAATTTTGAATGAGTGTATGTGGGAAGATGATGATGGTGGTGTCTTTGTTACTGTCAGAAATCCCAAGAAAATGAATTCTGAAATTGTAGAGGAAACAAAGTTTTGGACTTTATTGGGGGATATACCAATTTTTTATTAGATTGTGAAAATCTTGTTTTTGAAAAAACAACATAAATGGTCCCTTAACTATGAAATTATGTTCAAAATAACCCTTACCTATGAATTAAGTTCAAAATAGTCTCTTAACTATGCAATTTATAGTATTGGTCCTTTAAATTTTTCATAAGTTAACACAAATGATCGATCTTTTAAGTTTGCCAAAAGTTAACACTTTTAATCTCATACAAGATATTCATCGAACTCTGTTTGTTAGCTTTAACGAGAATTATGAAAAAAAATTTAGCGAGAACTCACACTTAGAGGTACATATTACTAAAGTAAAACCTAAATACCTCAAAATAAAATCGATGGATGTCTGTTGATTCTAGAAAAAAATCGGGGAAACTTATTTTTTTCAACAACAAAAGTTGTTATTCAAAATCTTGAAACTTCTGTTTTTTTTCAACAACAAATCTTAAAACTCATGGTATTCAAAATTGATTTAATTAATAAAAAACTATTTGATATTTCCTTTTTCAAAGAAAATTTTAATCATTATTAAAAAAATCCATTATACTTATATACTCCATCTGATCCATATTATATGATATTTTAAGTTATTTTTATTTAATCCGAAATAAATGAGTTTTTACAATTAAAAAGATATTAATTTTTAAAAAATATACCCCTATTTAGATAAGTGAAATTTACATAATCAAGTAATCATATTAAATAGGTACTATTTAATTAAGAGTAATTTAGTGAACACACCTCTTAATTTTAAGGACTAAGTGAATTTATTAAGAAATGTGGCCAAACTGAAAGCGCACATAAAATTATTAATTTTATGATATCTTAATCTAAATCAGTTAAAGTCTTATGTTTATGCATTCAAATAATTTATTTATAGTCTTTCTTTATATTTAATAGTGTTAATTTGTCCTCTATTTGTTTTGATTTATCCATTTGTTGATTGATCAATTGTAAATCTTACGAAAAATACTTATAACAATAATAATATACCCATTGTAATTCCATAAGTGTAGCCTCGGAGATAGAGTGTACGCAGACCTTACACTTATCTTGGAGGAGGTAGAGATGTTGTTTCCAATATACTCTCGGCTCAAGAGAAATCACATCAAAGCAGGTAAGAAAAGCAAATAACATAAGTGAAGAAATCATGGCAAGATACTATAGAAAGTATTTTGAAAAAAAGAATAGTAACTACAATAAAATAGTATGGTAATTAAAGTACAAGAAACAACAAATAGTAATAGGAATAGAAGGACAAGAAACTACAAGAGAAATACTACAACTACCATATGGAAGGATGAGCGCGACAACGCTCTACTACCTACTAACCTTCTACACTAATATGTGTCCTCACAACCTCCTATCTAAGGTCATGTCCTTAGTAAGATGCAACTGTGTCATATCCTGTCTAATCACGTCTCCCCAATACTTCTGTAACATCTCATGCCTTCAAGCTAAGGTTTGACTCATAAGATAGGGATATAATGGAATCAAGATAGGAAGTGTTTTAAAACCTATAAAATATATAAGAAGAGTGTTTGGGTGAACTAAAGTTTGAAGCTACACTACGTACCATATTTTCAAGTGAGTTTGCACAAGGTCTCACTTCAAGTAAGTATAACCCCCTTATAATATGGAAATATGGAAAACCCCCTTTCACAAAAATTGTAGCCCTTTGAAATATCTTTCCAACCATATAAAGATCAGATTAATCAAAAATCTTTACAAGAAGTTATGACCATTGTACCATCGGGTATATGTGTAGAAAGTTTTGGACGTCACCCAACCATAGCATAACAAAGCTGTCAATTCCAGAAAGTTTTGTACGATAGTGGAGCGACGCCCAAGATATCCAAAAATGCAGAACTCAGTTTTAAAATGCGAATTTCTACAAAGTCTATGTTCACTTTTACAAAATTCTAAGTCGACTTTTCTCTCCTCTTCTCTTCCTCCCACACCAAGGTAAGCTTACTCCATGTATTTCTAAGTAATTCTAACACTCCTACATGAATTATTAACAAGATTCTACAGTAAAATCTTATGGTTTTCAAGAAAACCCATCTCAAAGGTTCAAGTGAAGGTTTTTGGATTTCTTCTTCAAAGTTCAAATTTTTCTTCGAGTTTTGGAGAGATTAAGGTATGTAAGTCTAACTCTCTATGTGCGAGAATATTATTGATCTTCCCCACATCTTGTTCTTCGTGATTACTACTAACTGCATCAGAAATAGAGATTATGTCTTAGTTTCATGAAAAACTTCAGAACTCCTATTCTTTAATTATATAGTTTCGTAGTTATTCATGATTATCATTCTGAATATTGTGAACTTAGTACGTAATCAGTGTATGAGCATGTTTAACATTCTATGAGTCTCAATCGTAGACCGCATAATACTTATACATAATAATACTCTAAATCTCATTAATAGTATATGAATCCATTTCTCAATCCAATATAGTAATAGTCAGTACTCCATATTCGAAACTCAATATAATTTCATGTCTCAATATAGAAATTCTCAGTATCACAAGTCAATACTAAAGTATGACTCTCAGATTCATGTTATATGTGTGTGTGTGTGTGTGTGTGTGTGTGTGTACCCAAGGTCATAGTCAATGAATTCAGATACGACAGAAAATTTTTCCATTCATTCAGTAAGGAGCGAATGTGATTACGATCCAGGTGTTCAGTTCATTTTCAGTTTCTGTATCAGTATATCTCATGTTCATTGATTTAGGTTATCCTTTCCCCGATCACCCAATAATTATTTATTCTTTTAGTTGGTTTTACATACAAGTATAATTCAAATGTACTTATGTCCCTTTTGCCCGGAGCCTACATTTCATGATGCAGGTACTGATTTACATGACGACGAATCTGTTTGTTAGGACCTCACTCGTATCAGCTGCTTGGTGAGCCCCAGTTTCCCCGGGGCGTTTCTTTTACTTTCATTTATTTCAGTATGTTAGACAGTCAGGTATGACTATGGCTTTGTCTCGGTAAATAGGGGTGTTCGCAGTTTGGATAAAAACTGATCCGAACAGCAAATCGAACCAAACCGATTAAATAAACCGATAGTTGTTTGAATTTGGTTTAGTTTGGGATTAAAATTTTAAAAATCGATATAATATTTGATTTGGTGTTATTATAAACAAACTGACGCAAAAATCAAACCAAACCGATAAACTAATATACATAATTTTTATAATTATATATATATATATATATATATATATATATATATATTATGTTTTACAATTAAATTTAAATACTTTGTTACTCTTTCATCAAAAAAAATCTTTATCTCTATTAGGCTAATGAACTTTACACCTTAAGCTCATTTCATAAAAGAAATTCATGAATCCAAACCCATTTATTCGAAACAACTATGAGATTTACCTTAAAATTGTATTTTTCTTATAAATTTTATTCACCTGATTAAAGCTAATAGATCTGATGGCATTTTCTCCGTAATTCAAGAAAATTATAGCTTCCACAATAAAAAAGTAATAACAGATTAGAAGTCAAAAAAATGATGGAAAAGACTTTCAAATTCTAGGAAAAAAATAAAAGAGAGAAATTACATTAGGTTTCTTAAAAACAAAAAAATCGAACCAAACCGAATCAAGTTGACAACAACCAAATCGATGATTATTTATTATATTTGGTTTCGTTTGGTTTTAATAATTAAGAAACCAACTTTTTTTTTTTGGTTTTGATTTTAAGTAAAAACCGATCCAAACTGACCCATGAACACCCCTACCGGCAAACAGTCAGTATTTTAGTATTCTTGAAAGGCTTCATAGATTAGAGTAGCAGTTAATCCGTATTTTCATATATTGTGTTAGCCATGTTGTCTACGCCGTTATATTCTCAAACTTATCTAAGTATTTCACAATTATGATGTTCAGTCAGACTTTTCAGCAACTGAGTATGCTTATAAGTTATATTTGCACAATTGTACTTTCAGCAATTTCGTTCAATCATGAATGGTTCGCTCGATCCAGCAGTCCAGGAACGGGGTGCAGTGTTATGCTTAGGCCATAGTATGAGGCATGACAACTTCTTCGACATACCTCTACTTCTTCTGAAACCATCAATAGCCAATCTCTCACACCCTCGCACTACGGCATCCACAGATCTCCTCTCACATGCCTAAACTGTCTCAACCTCTCTTCCCGCATTTTGTCCTCCATCGAGGCTACTCCCACATTGTCCCATATATCTTAATTTCTAATCTTGTCTTTTCTAGTATGTCCATACATCCACTATAACATTCTCATTTCCGCAACTTTCATATTCTGAACGTGAGAGTTTTTGACTGGACAACACTCCGTCTCATACAACATAATTAGTTTAACCACCACTCTGTAGAACTTGCCTTTAAGTTTTAGTGGTACCTTCTTATCACATAAAATTTCGGATGCGAGCCTCTATTTCATCCACCCTGAACCAATACGATGTGTAACATCATTGTTAATCTCTCATTTTTCTTGAATTGTAGATCCAATATACTTGAAACTTTCTATATTTTGGATGACATGTATATCAAACCTCACTTCTACGTCAGCTTATGCGTTTTAACACTGAACTTACACTCCAAGTGTTCTGTCTTGGTCCTACTCAACCAGAAAGGTCTGTCTTCAAACCTCTAGCCTAACTTTAACTCTGACGCATGTCTCGTTGATCAAAACTATGTCATCTGTAGATAATATACATTACGACACATATATGCTGTGTCAATACATTCATCACTAAGATAAATAAGACAAATCATGATAAATTGAAGAAAAATTATGAAGAAAAAAAACATCATAGCTAAAGCCAAAATCTAACAAAGATTTATCTTAAGATAATATATATAGATTTTGTCCGAATATTCTCTGAAAAAACTCTCTGCATTATATTGTTATAAAGACATTAAGGCCATTAAAATAATTGTTTCAAGATTAAAGGCCTAGTCAATAATCAATTGTTGAAACAGACGTTAGGTAACTCACAAAATTTACTCATATTGAATGCCATTAAAACACTTCAAATTTGTATCAATTAATGGAGACATTAAAAATAATTAGTCTTTTTGAGATATTAAAATAATTATTTTTCCAACAATCCTCAACATACCTCAAAATGTTATGAATTCATTTAATTATGTGGATGCTTCATTCAATGAACTATTTAGCATACATATAATTGTGTGGATGTTTCATTTAATGTACTATTTAGCATAAATATACCTTATTAATGTATCACTTAAAACTTGTATCTAACAGATGATTTGTATATCCTATAAAAGGGTATTCTTCATCTTTGTGGAAGACACACTTGAAATAAGAAGAAAGTCTTTCTCACTCTCCACATCCTTGTCTATATTTCTGATCTTATATTACTCTAATTTTACAACACGTTAACAATACGAATTGCTCATATAGGAGTCATTTTGCTTACTCTCCAAAGCTCTAATTATTTCTTAGGTGATTTCACCGGACGACTTTGAATATTTCAGGTTCCTTTTATTTTAATGTGTTATTTTAAACTACAGCCTAGTTTGAATTTCTCCTACATATGTAACGACCAGTTTGGTCGTTATTGCACTTTTGACCTATTTACCCTCGTTGACCCTTCCCCGAGCCCTATTAATATAATTTGACTTGCGGGGTCGGGCGGTACGGTTCCCGAGGTGATCGAGCGAGACTTATCTTGATTTTTGCGAAGTAGAGCCTTAAGATGAAAAATGGTTGACCGATAGTTGACTTTTGACTAAATAGATCTTCTTGAGAATTTCGTGAGGTCCGAAGGGTCATTTATGACTTGGTAGGATAGTTGATTTGATTCCCGAGGCTTTTGAGAGTGTTTTAACCACTGGTTGGAGAGTTGGTTGTTGGGGGTTGACTCGATTAAATAGACCTCTAATGGAAATTTTGAGACCACGAGTGAGTCCGTAGCATGTTTTTACGTGTGTATGCATATCTGGTTAGACATTTTCTGCTTTTCTATCAATAAGTGCGGATATTTAGACTTGATTTCTTATTCAGCTTCCCACATAGCCTTTTTCACATTCTGTTTCCTTTATAGCACTTTCACTGAAGAGATTTTCTTAGTCCTCAACTTGCGAACTTGATGATAAGAAAATAGTCACTGGAATCTTTTTGCAAGACAAGATATCTTTAATTGCTTTGTTTTCTATAGGAGTAACTAGATATGGATCTCCATGAATTTCTTTAACATGGTCACATAAAATACTGGTGTACAACAACCAACCCTGATGGTAACTCTAGCTTATAAGACACTCGATTGACTCTCCGCAGGATCTTATATGGTCCAACATATCGGGAACTGAGCTTCCCCTTCTTCCTAATCTCATAACGCACTGCATAGGCAAAACTTTTAAGAACACCCAATCATCAACATGACTAGAATTATCTTTAAAATCTAGGTCACATGCTCCTAACATATCTTAGAGCATCTGGTTAGTGTGTTCTGCCCGACCATCCGTCTGAGGATGATAAATGGTACTGAGATTTATCTTGGTACCCAATCCTTTTTTAAAGGACTTCCAAAAATTTATTGTGAACTTTACACCTCAATCTGAAACAATGGACACTAGAGTCTCATGCAACCTGACGATTTTCTGAATATACAACTTAGCGTAATCTTCTGTTGAATGAGATTTCACTTGATTCTAATTTGGACACTAAGCCACGAAATCATCTACATAATTCTTTATGTCATTCCACCAATAAACCTCCTTAAGTTCATGATTTATTTTCGTGGAGCTTGGGTAGGTAAAATATTTGGAATTGTGCTCCTCTACCATAGTTCTTTCTTTGCGTCTATCTACATCTGAGACGAAAAACTTTTCCTTGGTACCTTGGAGTACCATCATCTCTCCCTTGTTAAAAAGTCATGGATTGATGCTTGTGAATCCCTTCCTTTAGCTGTAATAGATAGGGATCATGAAACTGGTTTCCCCTTTTGCTCAACTACTAAGGAGGATTTGGCTCTGTTCTGTACAATAACTCTACAATCTTCGAGGTCTAAAAGTTGAACTCTTAGGTTTGCTAAACAATAAACTTCTTTCATCATGATTATCTTGTTCTGCCTCACCTGAGCTAAACTAGCCATACTTTATTTCTTTCTAAGACCCTTCTTGAAATACTCATAGCACTGTTGTGCTCTAAGTCTTTGACCAACACCCTGAATATTAGAGTCTCGTGTAATGAATTATCCTTATGACACCTAATTGGGTATGATCTTATAACTTTTATGTGATCTTTTAATTGATACTCACTGATCTTGACACAAGTAGATCGACACTGATTCTAGTTACTCCATGTTTCTTGTACATTCTAGGAACATTTCATATGGAGACTATCTCATAATGTCCTCATTACCGAACTGAGGTTCTTCATATCTATGTTAACCCTTCACATTTCAAACGTCCAACTGGATTTATTGATGATGTAAACATCTCTCCCTTAGACCAAAGGTTAAGGTCATATACTTGTGGATCATTCTCTCATTTTATTCCAACTAACTTTCCTCATCTTCTGCAATTCTTTGCACTTTACGTTACCGACGACTCATATTTCGACTCACATCTGAGCAATCTTCCTTACTAGGGGAAGCCTTAATTACTTACATGGATTAGGAACTAATATATTTTTAACTGGCGTACTCTGTCTTAATGACTTAACTTTGCGCCTACTGTCAGTCTTATGGAAAACCCTTTTTTGATAACTCTCATAGACTATTCTTCTGTAGTTTTCTCTTTGTTTAGTTGATTGCTTCTTGCACTGTCATTGTACTTCGAGTTTAACTTCAACTCTTTGGGTTCTAACACACATTCGATATATTCAAACTGTTACTCACTCACTAGTGTTAATTTAACTAAGGAAATCAAATCGTACCTTTACTAGCTCTACTGAAGTTGTTAATTCACTATATCTACTCAAAACTTACTTACTATTCTCCTACTAACCACCTGCTAGCATCATGTTCTCTTGTGTAGCTATGAATAGCTAAAGTGAAATATAGTTTTATTAATAACTTCCCTCATCATCCGATCCTATTATACGATCGCATACTATCTTTTTTAAACGATAGACATGGATTACACTTAAGGAAAATTTCATCTGTCTTAAATGAAAAAATTGAACAACTAAGCCCAGACTTAAGAGTATTCTTAATTATCTTAGACGAACTAAATAATATTTCTTAGTCTATGGTGGATAAGAGAAGCTAGTGTGTACTGGGTACACTGATGCTAGCTATCAGACAAATTTTGATGACTTCAAATCTCAATCTGGATATGCCTTCATTTTCAATGGCGGAATAGTGAGTTGGAAAAGTTCCAAGCAAGCTACAACTGCTGATTCGACAACTGAAGCCAAGTACATTGCTGGATCAGAAGCTGGTAAAGAAGCTGTCAAAATATCTGAGTTCCGGAAGGAACTAAGGGTTGTTCCAAGTGCCACTTGTCCAATAATGATTCATTGTAACAACACTAGTGCGATTGCGCAAGCTAATGAACCAAGATCAACAAACAGAAACAAGCATGTACCGAGGAAATACCACATACTCAGGGAGATGGTGGAAACTGAAGAAATAAGATTAGACTATGTTCTCATAGATGATAATCTAGCTGACCCGTTTACTAAACCATTAAGCTTAGTTAAGCATAATAGTCATTTTGAAAACATGGGTATTAGATGCATCAGAGATTGACTCTAGGCCAAGTGGGATATTGAAAGTATGTATGTCATAGAGACAATCATTATTAGGGACAAATGTACTTGAACATATTCGTATTATTAATAAGATTAATATTTATGGCATTTGTGATTATTGAATTATTATTTGATTGTTTATAATTATTCATTAATGTGCATCCCTTGAGCTTACGTTGTCATTAATAGAGTGAGTTATTGATGATAGAACGTAACTCTAAAATAGCCTCGACTAATGATCATCGAGAATGGGATATCGATGATATGTTATAAGTCGACATGTGGTCTGCATCACATTCTTAGAGAATGTAGTATGTCTCACCTGCTACTAGTAATGGTTACTAGTGATGTACACATGGATACTTTTAGAAAGTATTGGTATACCCTGCTGATAAACCATTTGTTAGACATGTCTAGAGTGTTATCAGCGTGTGAGATATAAATGTCCTTTGACTTGAGGTCAATACGCACCTTGTTTACAGAGTAATGTACTTTGACCCTGTCCTAAGCTTAAACTCCTTATAGGATAAGACACGACTTGTGTTGGGTACATTATGATGTAAATTAAGGTGGTAATTGAGCCAAGAATAGGATTCATTCCTCGATTGGATATTCGAGAGAGCACTCAACTTCTCAGTGATATTAGGTTGACCAAGTCATTGGCCAATGCAAGAGACATATTTAGAATATGGTCTAATTATTGACTAATATAGATGAGATAAAGTGATCAAGCCATTTGGACAGACACATGGCAAATCCTAAGCTTGATCGAGTGTGTCGTGAATGAAAGGAATTTATCATCTCACATAAAGGTTATGTTTGTTGGATTCATGTAAACGTACTTCATATAGTGAGTTCGTCGTACGGCGCAGTCTAGGAGTTCCGTATGGACCTTAATTGGATTAGTGTCAATATATGAAGGCCTATGGGGTCACACTATGTCGATTGTCTCTTCGATCTAAGGGTGTATTGAGAAAGTATTAAATATTCGATTTGGGATCGCGATATTTAAATTGATAATAACTATGGGATGATTTCTATTAGATGGAAATTATTTAATTAAATCAAAAAATAGATTTTGGATTTAATGTGCTGAATATATATATTAAATAAAAACGGGAAACAAAATTTTACGTAAGGCGCCGCGGCGCCGAGCCGGCAGTGGGCCCAGTCAGACCGGCCCACTGCACCTCTGTTTTTGGGCCAGGCTTGAAGCCCAACCCTAAACAACACTCCCCATTGTTAATTAACACACTAATTCTCATAAACAATTATAGACTTAGAGTCTAGGATAAAACTCTCTCAAACCTCTGCCGAGATTTCCTGGCTTTCTTGACAGAGGAATCTCTCAAACCTCTGCCGAGATTTCCTGGCTTTCTTGACAGAGGAATCTCTCAAACCTCCTGCCGAGATTTCCTGGCTTTCTTGACAGAGGAATACACCATAGCATAGTGCTTGCAGTCGAAGGGATAGTCGCGTGTACTCCTAAGCAAAAACTCCAGATGATACAACTTGTAAGTATTCTAGTTTTATGTTATAGGTTTTGATTGTCATATAATCATACCAGAAGAAATTGTTGGGGTAAGTAGAACAAAATTTTAAACTTCCGAAGTGCCTACTTATATGTTTTGAAACTTACAAAAACTCCTTGCGCTATCCTTTTCTTTTAATCTGATTTATCTTTTTCGTGCAAAGTGGTGTTGACAAAGTAATGCTTTAGGTTGGTTCGTGCGTTATTGACAATTTTTTAAAATCTCTTTTCAATAACTTGTGGTGATTCAATTATCGGGCTTTGTTGATTTTCTGATTGTTTCCATGACCGTGTATTTGTTTTGTGTCATTTGTATGTAGATTATTGATTACCAAAATCTTATGTTCTTGTATTAATTCATGCATTATTGTGAATTTAACCTTTTTCCAGTATTTACTACTTGTTGTTTTGGTGTGCTCCAGTAATTGAGTTACCATTTACCGCTTTGATTTATCTGTGTACCATTGTAGGTAACATGTCTAATTTTTTTTTTCATTCCACTTTTTATGTTGCAAACTGATGCAGATCGACTTTAAAAATCTCATTGAGATCGACATATTGATTGGATAAATTTTTTATTGTGTATGCTCTCCATGGTACATTTGAAGCATAAGCAAATAATTGACTTTTGTAGTTTGAGGTGAGTAATTCGGTAATTCATGATTATATTTTTGTACAAACAAATAATTATAAGGGCTTCTTGTATCAACCAAAGCCTTCAGAGGAATTACATGAAGCTTTGAGGAGAATAAGAGGGTTTTACTAGGATTCTAATAGCGTGTTTGGCTAAGTTTATTTTTCTCTTAAAAATGCTTATTTTTTCAAAAAGTGTTTATTTTAAAAAACTGAGGTGTTTGGCCAAGCTCTTGGGAGAAAAATAAGTATTTTTGAATAGTAGCAGAAATAATTTTTCAGAAACAAAAAAATAGCTTTCATGCAGAAGCATTTTTTAAAAAGTACTTTTGAGAAAAATACATTTAAAAACATTTTTAAACGTTTGACCAAACACTAATTGTTGCTCAAAAGTACTTTTTAAATTAATTGTCCAAACACAAACTATTTTTCACTAAAAGTACTTTTTTGAAAAATAATTTTTAAAATAAACAGATTTTAGAAGCTTGACCAAACGAGCTTTAAATGTGATGGTTAGTCTAACGAATTCTCGCATGTGGAACATTTGTCACATGAATGAGGAGATGCACACAAAGCGTAAATCAACTGATGATGGGTATTTGATTACCTTGTTGGCCGGAAGAGAAAAATTGTTGAATTATTTTTATATATATATCAGGGAATTTGTTATGGATTTGGTAGCAATTTTAATGTATTTAAGGAGTATCATGTATGTTTCTCTAAATCTTATTTTTTGTTAAATTATTTTTACGTATAGTGCAATTTCATTTTTTTGTATCTTTTATATTATAGATGTTTTTCCTTTGTATGGAGTTAATAATATGAAATATGTATCATATTTTTTATGTATAAACTTAAATTTTCTATGCATATTTAATTGAAAATTTATCTCCTCTATCTTGATTAAATTTGAAAGCAAAAGATTATTTCTTAAATTTATTGAATTTCTTAAAACCGCGCGAAACACGATCAATTTTACTAGTATAATACTATAATATAATGTAAGACCAAATTATCACTTTTTGAAATACATCAAGAATCATCTACATGGTATTTAAACATTTAAGGAGAGAAGACGACATAAATTATCCCTTAACTATGAGGGTAAATTCAAAATAGTCCTTAATTATGCACTTAGCAATTTTGGTCTTCTAAGTTCGCCACAAGTTAATAAAAATGGTCCCTTAACTATGAGGATAAATTATAAATAGTCCCTTAAGTATACACTTAACAGTTTTGGTGTTTTAAGTTCGCTAAAAGTTAATACTTTTATTTTTTGACAAAATATTCACCGCATCGTATTTGTTAAATTTGACGAGAACTACAAAAAAAAGAAAAAATTAGTGAGAACTCACATTTAGAGATACACATTATTAAAGAAAAGGTCAATACCTCGGGACAAAACCGACGGACGTCAGTCGGTTATAGGAAAAACCAACAGACTTGATAATGTCATAAATAATGTCTCAGAACACAAAAACTGTAGGTTAAAATTGAGGGAGTCCATTGGCTAAGTAAAATTTACCCGACTTTAGAAATAAATTAGAAATAACAGAAACTACAAAAATTATCACTACTAAAAACAAACGAAAAATCGATGGACGTCTGTCGGTTATTTTTGAGCAAAAGTTCCCGGAAACTATTTTTTTTAAATAGAAGTATTTATTTTTATACCGGGTTTTTAATAAAAATCGAGTATAGTGTATTCTACCTAACCAATGGACTCCCTCGGTTTTAACTGACATAGTCCGTTTTATGTTCCGAGATATTATTTTATGACATTATCAAGTTTGTTAGTTTTTCCTCGGTTTAGTACTAACCGACAGATGTCTGTCGGTTTTCTCCGGAGGTATTTGACCTTTTTTTTTAGTAGTGCATATCTCTAATTGTGAGTTTTAGCTTATTTTCTCTTTCCCCCCTACAGTATGTGTCAAATCTAACAAATAAAGTTCAATGAATATTTCGTCCGCACTAAAAATGTTGACTTTTGGTGAATTTAAAGTATCAAAACTGTTATGTGCATACTCAAAGAGACTATTTTTAATCTGCTCTCGGAACATTTATTATTTCCTCAATTTACTTTACACACTGGCAGAGAATAACAAGTCACAACTCAGAAGCTTTCATTCCGGTGTAGCTAAACGCACACATTTAGCAAATACTGTACTTTAATTCTTCAATGGAACTCAAATTTCGAAATCGATACTATAAAGCTGAAGAAGATGTTCACTCCCTCCCTCGGGTCGCAGCAGAAACTCATCCTCTCTCCGTTCAATCAACGTCGTGTGGCGACCAGGTTCTCTTCCTCGTCTATTTTAATCGCACCAACTTATTACGCTACCACTTGCATTTCAATCAATGGAAAGTGTTAATAAAGTAGTGATATTTTTCGTTTTTCGAGACTCAATTTGACTAATTGTTGAAGCTAAATTGGATTAGATCAACTCAGTATTTTAAAATTAAAATTTAGATATTCAAAAACTATATGAGAAATACTATAAGTTGTAATTCTTCTCATGTCAATATATGAAAAAAAATACATTTTAAAATATCGGTCCAAGTTCACATAGTTTGAATCTCCAAAGTAAAAAGTCTCACATAAATTGAGACATAGGGATTAGTACATTTTTAGGACATTGTGTACCAAAAAGTGGAATCAATGGTGACAAATTTCAACTTGAGGTATGATCAGTGTTTTTAAACAAAAGAACGAAACATAAACTACTCATTATCATGATTAAATACTTAAATCTTCTATTTTTCTGACAGATTAGCCAAAATAGAATGTGGATAAAATTTCAATTTGAAAAATTTAAGCTAATTAGTGACAGGTGAAGTCCTTTTTCCAGTGGTTAATTATGAAAAAAAAAGAGTTATTAAGATGTAGATAAGTTAGAACTGCATTCCAGTTTTGTGTGTTCGTGTGATTTCTACTTTATTGGGATATAGGCAATGCAATTTCACCGGGGCTGGTTGGATTTCCCATACTCCTTAGTCATTACTCCTTATGTTAAAATTCAGGACAACCGAAGTGCACCCAAGCTTGTGCAGAAATGAAGAACTTGGGAGACCTTAGTCCCTTGCGCAAAGGCGGGTCTAGGATTTCTATAACATGGGTGCACCGCTAAAAAAGGAAAAAAAATAAAGTATCAAGTGGGAATTGAGTCCTGCTCCTTTAGGTAAATAACTTAGCATTCAATCAAGTGCACCATTTAGCCTTTTCAAAGCATGGGTGCCAACAAGTAATATTAGATCAATTTAGAATACATGTACATAAAATATCTAATTTGGTGGAGAGACCATGGGTTCACGGGCACCATAAATTGCCCTATAAATCCTCCCCAGCTTCTGCATAAGTTTTGGTGGGCAGAGCCCACACTATGTAAGAAGATGCACGTACTCGACGGAATAGGTTAGCAAGCTGGTCCCCACACAACAGTTTTAAAAAAAGAAAAAGAGAAGAAATACTTAAGACAAAAGAAACTACTCCTACAAGGGAAGGGACTTATAAGCTTGTTCAAGAAGAGTCAAAACCAGCAGAGGAAAAGAAAACCAGATGATTGTGTATACGATATGTATCTAAAATTGTAGCCACTGTTGGTTGCTTCAATATTTTAAAAATTTATAATGGTGAAACCAATATACCACCTCGGTTTCATCAATTGTTAAGTCAACAACCTTACGCTATGATTGATCATGGGCTCTGTAGTTCTTAGCATAACCAAATGTTTGGTCATTTCCTAATTTTTCTTCACTTGGTTGAGTTTGTAGGTTGATGTTACGGATTATGGTGGGGACAAATTTTTTGACCCATTAAGGGGGAATTATGGAAAACCAGAGGATTCAATGAAAGATTTTGGAAGTACAGCTACTGAAATCACATCAGAACCATATAAAGATGTTGCTATTCAATTTCCGGGCAAGGAATGGACATCTTACAAGAAAGTCTTAGTGCAAAAATTTCCTGTCTCCAAAATGATTTCTGTTTCTTCGGTCAGTATGCCTTTTTATTCTTCATACACGTACTATTTAGCTACTTACAAATTGTCCAAAAAGGAGGTGATCTCTGTGGATCCCTAGTTAGTGGTCTTCTTATAGTTTATGGTATAAGGGTGTGCTTGGTACGGAGGGAAACATTTTGTTTCCATTTTCTCCTGTATGGTTGGTCAAAAGTGTTTTGGAAACCAAGTTCCTCAAAAATCAAGACTACCCTAGAGGGAGTAGAAAAAACAAGTTCCATAAGTAGCATTTCAAGACCATTGGCTCTTTCTCACCCCAACCCCTACCCCCGCCCCACCCCAATGTTTTCCTAGATTACATATAAATGCTCTTAGGACAAATTTTTTTTGCTTACTTACCAATCACCAGAAAATAAATAAGAAAATCACTAATTTTCCAAGAAAAACATTTCGTGGAAAACATTTTCCTTCATACCAAACACACCCTAAATTTGTTTTAAAGTTGACTTATCAATTTCTATTTATGTGTTCTGGGTTTCTGTATAACCTTTTTATTGCTCCTTACAGCTGTCAAGCTCAATTATGAAGACATGCAAGGGTATGTTTATATCCTTGCTATATTTACTTTATGTGGCTCATTTTTATTTTGATATATCCAGAATAAATTACATATATTGTATTCTACATTTTACAAGGTTTAAATCATTTTGATTTAAGCTTATGATACGTTATTTCCATATAAATCTGACTTGCATACCTAATCCAAAATCAGTTTTAAAATTTTCTACATGTGCAAAATCTATATTAGGTCATCTGACTCCTTAATCTATGTGGTTCAATCAAAGATTGCCATATGAAATAGGACAAAAGAAGTGATATAAAAACTTTTTTCTTTATTTTCATGGACTTTTAGAGTTCTCTCATCCTTTTATTTTCTTATACAGGTGAGAAAAATGTAAAAACAATGGGTATCATTTGAACTTGTTTGATATGTTAGACTAGCTATTGTATTTCCTGGGCAATAATTGCTATGATGATAAAATATTGTAGGCCCTGAGAAATCCTCAGCAAATGTACATTTAGAGGAGCTAGATGATCCTCAGAGATTTGCTGAAGAAGGTGTTAAATATATCACTCTGCAGGAGTATGTCTCACACTTAACGGAACTTAAAGATGAAATTAGTCGTGCCTGGCATGCAAATGACCGTGTAACCTCCCTTAATTTGTCAATCAAGGTATTTCTTTGTTCTAAATTGTGTCACATTTGCTTCTTGCTGGATTCTGCACTTACCAATCAAGTGATCATTCTTTTTGGATAAGTACCTCTCAGATTAACAATTTTATTTGGTATTCTTACAGCAAGTCAGTTTCAAACTTGCTATTTAATACTGGGCTCATGGGTTTGTCTGGTTCACTTGGGTTATTCCGATCAAGTGATCATTCTTTTTGGATAAGTACCACTCTGTTTAAATTTTTTATTTGGCAGTCGTTCAATAAGTCAGTTTCAAGTTTGCTATTTAGTAATACTTGGTTCATAGCTTAATTGGCTAACTCAGGCTATTCTTGGGTACAAACTAGGGATGGGTTTTTTTCGTAAAACCCAAAAACTGACTGAACAGAATACTTCTATTTTTCGGTTTCGGTTTTAATTTTTTAAAATTTTGGTTATTTGGTTTTCGGGTTTTAAGGAAAAAATTTCGGTCAAGCGGAAAAACGGAAATTTGCACATGCAAGTAACGTGCTCAGCCATTGTGATTTAATAGTGTGAGAAATTGACATGAATCCAAAGCGAAGAAGGGATATTTTAAAGGATTGGAAGGATAACTGAAAGAAGTTATTGGTTTATTCTTCCTGATCAAAAAGTTATTGGTTTATTCTTCTAAGAAAACATTCGGCTTTTCTTTCCCACAGAATTAAACAAGTGGGCCAATAGAGTAAGTTGAAGAAAGAACATGATTGCATTGCTTTCTTACAATTCATAAACAGCAAAAGTTTCTTCTCTTCTCATTGATTTCAACAGTACAATGAATAATAAAAACTATGAAGGATCAAATTAGTCAACTGGTGTAATGGAACCACAGATATAATAACTTAAGACTTTTCTATAACATCAGGTGGCCTGTTGGCATTTTCTACTTCTTTTATTTTTTAGCTAAATGTGTCTTGACTTCTCTTGTATAGGTTGCTAAGCTGCTATCAGATACATCTGTACTACAATTGTATCCAACACTATTTGTTATAGCTACAGAAATACTAGATATGTTAGGAGATATGGTATGGGAGCGCATCACACAGAAAGCTCAATACACTGAAGATGGGACATTAGCCCATTTACCAGGTATAGCCCTCACATTTACCACTACCTCTGCCTCCCCGTGGCCAACTGGCACCTAATTTCCAGTATCTGGTGTCCACTGCTGTCATATGCTTTTACTGTGACCCAAATTTAGTTCATAATGGACTTAAGTTTGTCATCATCCTCGTGTATAAGTCAACAATGAAATTATTTGTTAGATTTTATAATTGATTTTGTTTGGATGACTTAGAGCAGTTTGCCACTGTTCATTGTAATGGAAGACGGTAGAATTCTTAGTCCCATGGTCAGAATAGTAGGTATCTTGGCAACGAGTTATGAAATTTGTCTTACTGTCAAGCCTGACATTAGCACCTCTAGGATCTCCAATTCTCATTACAACTAATCACAGTCAAAGAGGCAACTTAGTGGGATGGTTATATGGTGAAGCAATGCTGGATAAGCAATCATGGCAAACATTCCAAATCAGAATTACTTGATAAAACAAATTACTCCAAATCAGAATTGTGCGGTTTTTTTTTTCCATTTGTCATATTTTATTTTTAGGTTGAAGGACAAGGTTTCAATGTCTTTAATAAACCTAACCTCTAAGATACATATCCAGTTTTTGTTTCTTCTTTGTTTTCAGTAAATCTGATATCCTTGATGTAATTGTTCTGGTTTCCTGAGTCTCATTTCTTCCTAAAAGACGCACTTGATCTATAACAGATAACTTTCAAGCAACTGAAATCTGTGCTGAAGCCAAAGAAACCTGCTATAACTGGTTTTCCAAAGTTGGTTCCATCCGCGAACTACTGCCACACATGTGAGGTCCTCAGTTCTTGCAATTGCTATCCCATGTCTTTTGAGCTGTTGATTCTACTTTAATATATCTTTAGGTGTCTATTATTCATAAACATAATGTCCTTAAGTGAGATGCTGGAATGGACTAGGAAGCATTATAGAGTTTTTGAAATTGACATATTTAATGAATGATCGTTGGATTTTTGTTCCATCCTAATGTGATGATCTTGGTTCACTAGTGAAAAATTGCTAGAATTCCGTACAAGCTGGAGATTATCATGGTATTGCCATGGTAAATTTTAAGTTATCTAGGACACATTGCCATCTGGTTTGTCTATGCAATGCTTTCATCACAATCATAAAAGTAAAGTTGATTCCTCCTTCCCCTCTAGACTGGGATGATTTGAAGTTCTCAATGATAATTCCTCCTCTGGTATTTGTAGTTTCGTGCTCATATTCCATATCAGCTGAGCAGCTTCCGGAAGCTGTTAAGAATTCAAAATTGTTATTATGGCAAGAGTCCATTATAAATATGCAAAAGGTTTAGAATCCCTATAATTGTGTAATTAGAAATAGAAACTTTTTTCTTCCTTTTTAGTATTACTTATAAACACTATTTAAATTCCAACATGTTTGATTGAACAATCAATCACCAGATCTCTTCTTCTCTTTTTCTTTACAAAACGAAGTGTCTGTAAACTATACTAGAGATCATTGCAGGGAGAAAACCGAAATCACCTTTTTCATTTCTTTTCCTACTGTGCATGAGTTTATATTTATGTTAGTCTTCTGTTTGACAAATACTCTTGTGAACAGATACTTGGAGCTGGCCATATACCATTGCTGGCGTTTCCTTTTGGAACAACCTGCTGATAATCTTCCACGACTTGTTATGATGGCGAGAGGCATTGCAGATCCATTAGCATCATTTTATTGCCGCTTATATTTGGCCCATTGTGCACAAAAATTACCTCAACGGAACATAGGTAACATTATATGTAGTTTACTTGTTTAGTCATGACGGATAGCTATAATGTCACTGCAAATAGGTATGTGTGGTTCATATTTGCTAATAAAATTTGCCACAAATTTGACTCAGCAAGTTGTAGCTTCTAGTGGTCATGCGAACTATAATTATGAAATGATGGATCAACATAGTAGTTGGATAAGATTAAAATAATACTAAGTGATTTCTTCTCATCTGCCTAAGTCTTGGTTAGCAGAGTTACCAGTATTTGTGCTGGTGGGAATGGTCGAGGTGTCCGAAAGACCATCTTTTATAAAAGAACACGGTAGTTGGATTTTGGGTTGATGCAAGATCGTAGAGGGTGAAAGAATATGAAAAGTAGTGTAACAGAGTAAAATGTAGGCACTGCTTCGTAGGGGGCTGTACTGGCTATGCACTGAATTGTTGTAGCAATCCCTAGGGTTTTGTCTCTTAGTTTGGATCCTTATTAGTAGAGGATAGTTTAAAGCTGTCTCCTTATTGAATAAGGACCGAATTCTTATATATTGTTCCATTTTAAATGGTTCTTACCTAGTGAGAATATAAAAATCACACTTAGGATTAAGTTCTAGAATTAATCTCTGTATTATAAAACCTACTAAGATTTATTTGATTGGAAGATTTGAAAAGCCGGTGGGCTCATCGGACTTGATAGCTCCATGGCAGTGGAGGCATAGTGTAAATGTGGCTGAAAGTCTCGGCAATGGGTGAATCTATATTCCTTTTCCTGTTTGTGGTTTGCCAATGAAGAGGAAGTACTGAGAGTGTTGCTGAGGGATGAGATGGATGGGGAAACTATTTGTGGTTAGAGAGATGGTTCGAGACCACTAGTTGTGAAATTCAACGGAGAAGGATGTGTTGGTCGTGAAGTCGCCAGGTTGCATGCTCATTTTTGGAGCAATGTTTAGTTTAGAAAGAAGGGTGATGTTTGTGTGAGCTTCAATTTAATGCAGAAGGGTACATGTGTTGATTTTGGTGGTGACAGTTTTGGGTCTGGTTAACAACCGGCTTTAACCTTAATTTGTGGACGAGTTTGGAGAGGGAGGGAAGGAAGGAGGAGATAGGGGAACAAAAGGGTGATAGTGGCATAGGAAAAATTACAAGTTTGGGAAATGTTGTCAAAGGCGAAAAGAGTTAAAAAGCGCTCCAGGTCTATCAGAGCTTTAAGCGTTAAAATGTGTGCTTTAGTTAAAAAAAGACGCAATGAAGAAAAAAATAAAATATATATGTAATGCATGAAAAAAATAATAACTTCATTCATAATGGTTTCCTTCACAATTAGTATAATATTTTTTGCCTATCATATGTATTGTTTAAAACTGCTCTATTCAAGTTAGAGCATAAGGGCAATGAGGCTCACGCCTTAGTGCCTTGCCTACACTGAAGCGCAACCTAAGCGAGGGGAAGCACCTACCCTGAGCTTCTATGAGCTTTAGGGCTTAAGCACACCTCAAATGAGCTTTTGACATCACTGAGTTTGGGATGGGAGAGGAGCTCGTACTCGGGAAAAATGGGGGCCTAGCCAGAAACGACTAAATTGGGAGAGCAAGTCAACTGGTGTTTGAAAATAAAGGTAAGTTGAGGGGCAGAGAACTGACATTTCTAGAGTTAAGGATAGATGTTTACAAAATTTGTACTTTTGGTGTAAAAGTAGCTTGATGGGTAGTTTGAACCAGTATATGATTTTCTTGGATATGCTAGGAAGAAGAGTGTAGTAGGCTGTTTCTTGTTTTTTTCTGTTGTTTTTGTTTCTTTTCCTGTACCATCTTGGTACCATGTAATAAAATCTCTACCTTATAACAAAAAAGAAGATAAAGGTAAGTTGAAGAAGATGAAGGGAATCAAATTTGTCCTTTGCCGGGCCTCCCTTTTCTGATTCTGCTGTTTAATATTTTTTTTTTTAAATAAAAAAGGGTTTAGAGAATGGACTACATCTTGGCGCTGATATCATGTTGAATAAGAGAAAAGAATACGGAGATTTTGGGAATAGTATGCTTGATTATTCTCAAGAAATTAGGGATATAAATAGTGATAGCAAGAAATCTAAAAAGAAAAAGAAAAAGAAAATCATTTAATTGCAACCCTATAAATCTTCCTAATTCTACAAAAGAAGAATTCTAAATCTTTCCACATTTACAAAAAAAATGTTTCTGTCATATTCAGTGGCGGATGCAGCCTTTGAGCGTACGGATCTAGTAGCTCAGTTGGTTGGCTACCTGAACTTTCACCTTATTAGTGAAGGTTCGAATCCCCACGTTGTAATCCCCTCCCCCATTTCCCTTACCCCTACCCCCTATGTAATAATATTTCTTTAAAAAAAAAAAGAAAAAAAGATGCAGCCTTTGAGCTGCAGGTTAAACCGAACCTAGTATTTCCGTCACATAGTCTAAATGTATATGTTAAGAGTCACCAAATTTTTTAATATATTAGACCTGAACTCACAATTAAAAAGTAAAGTGAGTTCAAATTGAAGGTCGAACCCATCAAATTTAAATCTTGAATCTGCCTCCGGTCATATTTATATATTCTTAACAAACCTCTTCTATAAAAATGTTCCTTTGGATTTTATATTCATCGTCAAGATTCAAGAACAAAGGAATAGTCCTTCCTCTTGCGATCCTTCCTGTGTCAAGGAATTTATGATTTCTCCTTTGGAAGAAGCAGAATGCTGCAACTGATAGATGGTACACAATCCACAAGCTACCCCAATATACCAGCCAAGATATAGGAAAATGTGATCCTTTTGCTCTTTTGGTAAGTACGGGAAATATGTGCTTTTGATCATAGCTAAACTATTTTCCTAAATTGTTTTTTGCATGATATAAAATACTCTTCAAGTTACCACCCAGTCCTCTTTTTGGTTCACCGTGTGAACTTAGTAGCTTCCCAGTCTTGCTAGCACTCCAGATATTTGAGTTGTAAGCTTGAACTTTATATGTTGGGCGAAGTATTACATCTGTAGTGATCTGATATGCTATCAGTTTTATTGTATTTTCTTGAATAATTCATTTGTTTTTTTCTCACAGGGCATCTGATAATTTCTATGAATGACATGAAAACTCTTCTGATGAATGGTGAACTTGTTGCATCTGAGGAGAAAACGTCTGGAGTTCTATCAGGAACTCGAAGTTCAAAACTAGGCTTGATGGAACCAGCTATCGAGTATGTTATGAAATGCTTATTCAAGGAGTCACGCGAGGTTGGTAATTAGCTGCTATCGTTTCTTGTTTTCTGGTTTTGCTTCGAGCAAGGTGTGCTTTGCCTTGGTGTTTTTTCACATTCACAAAGATGCATTTACTATTTAAGCAGGGTTCTGAGGTTTGGAATAAGTAGTTAAGCTTGTACTTTTTTCACTTAAATTTTTGTAACTCTACTAGTAGAATTGACTTAACCTCATTTAGAAACTGAAAATAAAACATATGATGCATTATGAGGATGGGTTAAGCGAGTTGGGCAATGGGATTGGTAGAGCCAGAGGTAGGTTATCTATGGGAGAGGAAGGTGTTGGCACAACAGGAGTGGATAGGAAAAGAAGGAAAGGGGGTGCTGTTTGGGATATCAGGTGGGGGAAGGAAAGAAGAAGCGGAGAGAAAATTCAGACAATGGAGGGAGGGAAAGGATAAATATAGTGAAGTAGGTGAGGTGGTTGGGTAGTATAGGGAGGGTGAAAAAATAGAGGCGAGGGGAAAAGGAAACAAGTAGGTTGAGAGAGGGAGGAAAGATGGAAGGAGGAGGGAATAGGGTAGGGTGCAGTCGAAGTCAAGGTAGCTGGTCGTGATAGAGTGAGGGAAGAGAGATAGGGCATTCAGACGTTGAGGGAAGGGGCTGTGAAAGGATGGGTAATGGGGAAGTGGGCAGGGGACGTTTATGTTAGGGGCCGTTGCTGTGAGTTCATTTTTTTAAATCAATTTTTGGGACTATTTTGAGATTGATCAAATGGCAAACATTTCCACAAAAAAGGATCTGTAATTTTCATTTCATAAACACATAGGGGGATTAGAGTCATGACCTAAAGTTTGTAGGTTTTGTTTCTGCTTGGCCACTGTGCAGTTGATCTTTGTTGATCATCAGTAAAAACAAATATTTATTAATTTGAAAGAAAAACCTCACTATTGCAAACAACAGGGGCACAACTTCCATAATGGAGGTCTCAGGTTCGAAACCTCCTGCCTACGACAGTAGGGGATTTACCTTCTGAGTCGAGCTCGTCGCACGGGGCTTGCCTAGTGCGGGTTATCTCTCCTGTGTGATTTGTGAGCTATTACAACTGAGCAGGGTTTACACAGGGCGCACCCAAAGGGTAGCGGCTGCGGGTTCCCTTGTCATAAAAAAAATGCTGTGCAAGGAGATGGTTTTCTGCCTGGATTTTGTGGTGGAGACTGTCGGTCCTATACCAAATCTATTGCAACAGTGGCCCTAATATGCTCTCAGAAACAGTGAGAGAGCAGCAAATTTAAGCCTCTATATGGAATTGAAAAGAGGACATACTAAATTGATGAAATAAAGACTTCTTGGGGACACATCATATGAGAGCTCAAGAGAATGGATTGTTGTTGGAAGAAAAATGGGTAAACGTCTATCTTAACAGCAGAGTAGACTATTCCCCACAATACATGATAGATATCCTAATCTACTAACTTGCACGAGAATCCTCATAATTGGTTTGACTAGTAGATGTTTAATGTTGGAACTACTCATGAGAAGAAAACAGGAGTTTGGCCTGGTTAGTTTTCCCAAATTGAAAGAATCTGTGCTCCTGTTAAAAAGTTATAAGATGGTCTATTCCTTTTCAAGATGGATTGAAATATGACCTATTCTCTTTAGGAATCAGAATGTGCCAATAAATAATTTAATTGTATTGATCTACATAAGTTTCTCTCTCTGTCAAATAGTACTAGTTGAAATAAGAAAAGAAATTGTATGATGAGTAACGAGAAAACAGAAATAAAAATGGTTCCCCTGCTGGGAATGAAATTGTGCTACACGTCCCTTTATTACCAACTTCTACTCATTAATTGGTATACCTCAATCCAAGAGAAAGGCTAAACAACTTTATCCAAAGAAAAGGGCAAGTGCTAGACAAGATATTAAATTAAGGCTGGCCAATCGACCAATCTAGGTTTCTGTCTGCTCTTCTCAACAGAAAGTAATCTTTAATCTACTAGCACACATCCAGTGACCAATTAAGTTTTTGCCGGAATAAGCACAAGCGCAAAAAGGGAACTCCCTGCCTTTGCACCACCTTCCTCTTGCGCTTGATTTTTGACTCAAAATCTCGAGTAATAAATAACTAAATGTTGCTAGAGTAGAGAGGAGTTCTTTCTTTTGTCCACATCACTAGCTGTTATGAAAAATGCAAATTAGATTCGAGATACTTTGTAACAACAACCTATTGACTTGTAATGTGTATGTGAAACAGTTGCAAATTGGAGATATATTGATGGGGCTTGGACTTGGGAGGAACCAATCAGAGTTATTTGGAAACTCATCATGTGTCTCACTTGTTCTTCACCATTTATTAAGGGAACTTCCTATAGGAATAGTTTGTTCTAATGCCTTGGACATTCTTCATCTCATTGAGTGTAGCAATGATTACTCCTTTGATCAGGTATTTTATCCTGAGATTCATGTGTTGCTGCTTCTTGAAGCTTTTAGTTCTGTTAATGCCTAAAATCATTTCTGTTAAATACAGTGTTTGAATTATAAGTTACTTGGACTCAGACTATGCGAAAATATATCTCATGTGAAAGAAGTCAATCTCGTGATGAAGAAGGTTATCCAGGTATTGTAGTGTCTCTCTTGAAGTGTTTGTTTAGTATTATGTTTCTTTGAGGGCTGGAGGGGGGGGGCTCTTTCTGTCTCCTTTTTTACTAATTTGTCTTTGTGAGCTAAAACAATGAGATGAAATGAGGCGTGAAGTCTAATGTTTCTTCTCCTAAATCCTTTTATGGTCACACTTTACAATGTACATAGCTGTGTTCGTCACAGTGGGATAGTAACCCTATACTACATCCGAGTATGTACCAAACTTGTTATATGTAAGGACTTGCAGGGTACTTGGTATATTTATGCAAGTGGAGTTATTTGGCTTTATCAAATAAGTGGAATGTCTTATGATAGCATCTTTTATCTGACAAACTGACAGTTAATTTCTATGTACTTGCTCCTCTAATGAAATACTGAATTTGATGTAATATGTATCTGATTAGCACGCACATGTTCCATTTTACCAATATGCAAACTACAAATCATTGATTAGTTGTTTGATCAATAAAGTTTGCAAATTGCCACTACCATGATTCGGTATTTTGCATTTGCACTGAGTCCTGCAATCGTGTTATGTTCCATGTTTTTCTCTTGCTCATCCATGATGACGGATTTCCTCCAACTAGAATGTAGTATCTGTCACACCCCAACCTTGGGGGGTGTACCTACTGTAATACCTGAACAACCTGACACAAAAACCTGGGCCGACAAAGCTTCCAAATGATAGTAATAAGATACCAGTAAAGGCCCAACAAAATATATGTATAACAACCTCTAGTCTGCAAGCCTCTAGAAGTACTACCATGTGTCATCAAGTCGGGACAGGGTCCTGACATACCCAAAATAACCATATACATATAAACATACCCCAAAACTCG
This sequence comes from Anisodus tanguticus, assembly GCA_034509755.1. Taxonomy (NCBI): domain Eukaryota; kingdom Viridiplantae; phylum Streptophyta; class Magnoliopsida; order Solanales; family Solanaceae; genus Anisodus; species Anisodus tanguticus. The sequence goes on from CM067558.1 coordinate 31,631,682, forward strand.
ATCAGCAACTCCGAAAGAAGAGGAGTGCACCAATTCAAGCTGAACAGTAGGTTGGCTCATCGAATTGTCTATCTGCACCTGCGGGTATGAACACAGTGTCCCTAGACAAAAGGGACATCAGTACGAAAGATGTACTGAATATGTAAGACAAGTAAACATGTATATAAGAATGTAATACTAGTGAAGAGTACAGAATGTCAACCTGGAACTCAGAACTGCCACTGAGGGCACACAACTGACATAACCATGATCATATGCATGAAAGTAAAATCAAGCCACTCTATGGGGCCATATAATATAGTATCAAGTCCCTTTGTGGGGTAAGCTCATCATAAAATTCCAGTCCATATAGGACGCGATAATATTTGCCCAACTGATCAGTAGTAACTGCCCAACAGGTGGTAAATAGCGATACATAACTGCCCAACAGGTGGTATGCATATATAAGTGCCTGCCCGGCCGACTATACCGCGACGCGATAAGAAAATAGATACATATATATAAGTGCAATGCAAGGCAGACCTTAGGGGGAACCATGAATGGAGTCGGAGTGACCTATGGTCGTTATCCTCCGACTATCGCTATGGAATCATAGACAATAACCGTTACAATCTAACCATAGTTCTCTGAATCAATAGTATCACAAGGAATATCATAAGATGTGAATGAGATTTCCGACAAGGAACATACTAGAATCACAACCAATAATGGGAGGCAAACACAGGATAATCAAGCTACTAAGAATAAAATTGTTCGACAATACTTCATTTCACTTTTGGTCTATAACAAGATCATGCCAAGAAAGGAAAAAGCCTTACATACCTTTGTCGTCAAAGCTATCCAAGTTTCCCCATAGTCCTTGTAGGCTCTACGAACGATTATCTACGTTATATGAATGATAACAGTACTAGAGTCAACAATTTAACTCAAAAGAATTGACAAGTTCACTATTCACTATTCACGACACCGCTTCCGTATTCTCATTTCTTTTCAATTCCAATTTAACCATCACAACTACAACTCAATCTACATTAATACAACAAGATCCATGATTAATGCCACAAAGGAACTTAGTTTGAATCTCTAAGTTAGTAACTTGTCTATATAAATTCGAGCAGCATCTCCCCTATAACTTTAACTTCTTCCAACTCCACACATCATCAACAACAACCAGAGCAACACAACAAGAACAACATCAACAATAAGGTACACTATATCATTAACAAGTCATCAACATATCACGACGGACAGCAAGCTCGGAGTGGAACCCATACAACCCTTGTCACCCCTTATGAATTTATTACTTTGACACAACAATATCTATAACATGATGACAAGTATATTCATCCATTTTTCCAGCCTTATATCTGAAAAATAACAAGAAAACTCATTTGGCCATTTTATCGAGCAATTTATGTTCATGAAGTTTATACATTCTTTTATATCCAAAAAAATACATGAATTTCCGACACTACAACTTCATACCAACTCTCCTCCATATCCTCAACCTCATAAACATCTCAACAAGCTCATAGCATACTCCTAATTCACACAAATCAGTCCACAAAACAGTCCAAACAGTTCAATAAGCAACAACATCATAACTACGATTTTCGACCTTTATTTCACGGGTTTTCAATTATACAAGCTAGCTTCAACTTCTATAAGCTCAAATTTATGAGCTTATAGAAGTATAATCTTAGCTTGTAACACTTAGAACAACTCTCCACACCAGCTGGAACCACTCCCAAAATCAGCAACCACAAGAGGAACAAGAAACCCACTAGCACCACGGGATTCCCGGCGTTTGATTTTACTCTTGGATGTGGGGAATTTTTACAGAGCATTTGGGGGAGTTTTGGACTGATTTTGTTTGGAAAATATCTGAGCTGAAATGAGCTCTCAGTTTTGATTTAAAGAAAATTCTCGAAATGTATTTTCGACGAAATGTATTCTCTCCTACTCGTTTAACCTCTAGCCCTTTCAACACTTGCTGATCACTTGTTAAACATGGTTTAAACATTAATAACCTCAAAAATAATCCATCCCTTGAACTTATGTCGATTAACTTCGACGAATCGTCAAATCCAACATACAAAAGTACGGGATGTAACAGTATCAACCGGTAGAAGTAGAGGGTCTTTCAGAGGGTAAGCCCAACAATTTGACCATATCCTTGATTCTTGTGAAGTAATCTTTTTATTGGAGTAGATATTGTCTATGTTGCTCGAACTTTTCAAAAATGTCAAGGGGTGCGTGTCGGATTCTCCAAAACTAGTTTTGGAGAATCTGACACGGGTGCGGCATCGACAGTGAAGAGTCCGCGCAACTTAGGATATTGTTAACCGAAGGATACATACCATTGTGTCTCAGTGAGTATTTCACAGAGGGTCCAATAACTAATTTACAAAAATCACTAGGAAGACAATACCACATCGAGTCATTGTGTACTTAGTCTAACTATCTCATACAAGTTCCATTTGAACAATATGTAAACTTAATTTTTTTGATTAGTTGTTTGATCAATAAAAGTTTGCGAATTGCCGCTACCATAGTTCGATATTTTGCTTTTACATCAATTCTTGCAATCATGTTTTATTTCCTGCTTTTTCTCTTGATTATCCATGATGCCGGATTTCCTCCAACTAGAATGTAATATCCAGAAGTAGTAGAGGTCTTTCAGAGGCCGACTAGGCCCAATCTGCGTCGATATACCTAACAATCTGCTCATGTCCTTGATTCTTGTAATAATCTTTTTGTTGGAGTAATGCGGCCCATTGCGTCTCAATGAGCATCTCACAGAGGATCCAATAACTAATTTACAACAATCACTAGGAAATGGGAACGAATCACTGTAAGATAGTTTAACTTCATAACTTTGGATTACCACAAGACCCTCGCTGGCGTGGTAGAAGCTTTACATTTGGACTAAAGGAGTGTCAACAAACCTAAAATCCACTTGTCTTGTAAAAATGTCGAGAGCATATTTTTGCTGCAATATTAAAAATGCTTATGTTATATTATAACAATGTTGATCTGGGTGGCGACTTTAGAGCTTAGGAAACATTGCAACTTACCTATATGCTCGGGGATTAAGTGCAAAAAAATGTTTGTTCAACACAATCCCATCCAGATCACTACCCATGATAACTATGTCATCAACATAAATTATCAAGTAAATAATTAAATGTGGAACATAATGCGGATAGAACAACAAATGATTAGTTTCCCTAATGCCGAACTTCTAACTACCTTGCCCCATGAGACTATTTTAAACCATATGAAGACCGTAGGACATTCGTTGAGCAACAAAACCCAGTGGTTTCGTTATATATACTTTGTTCTCAAGATCCTTGCGAAAGAATGCATTCTTGTTGTACGTTTGATGAAGAAACCAATGATGAACATCAACTGAAAGAGATGGATATAAGCAATATTAGCTACAAGAGAGAATGTATCACTGTAGTTGTCTCCAAATATCTGTGTATAGTGTTTGGCAACAAAAACACGCCTTAAGTTGATGAATTTGACCATTTAGGGCTACCTTCATTGTGTACATTCCCCGACAACTAAGGAAAGATTTACCCGGAAGCAGAAGAAATAACTCTTTACTATCCTAGGTTGTAACGTAAGCACCTTCTCATTATAGCCTATTACAACCATATAAGTGAGAGATTTGCATGCAGACTACAACGGAGATGGAAGACGTGGAAAACATGAAAACATAATAGGTCATGATGAACATGATATGTCATGAAGACATAAACGAGATGAGGATTACGAGTACATTAAATATCTTTTTTTTTTAAAACGGAAAGAAATGTAAAGAAATAGTACTTGGGCCTAACTCAACCATAAAAACTGAAAGAAATATCTTCCTAAACGACCAACCATGGACTGTGTAGGAGACTAGTCTGTAACAAGTTAAGGTGTGAATAATATGAATATGGCATGATGTTGGCGCTGATGATAAGTTAGGAAAACGGTGGTTCTGTGGGAGGAGACAAAGAAGTACTGTTGGAATCTCAAATGATGGTGTGGATGGAACCACATTAATATCACCCAAGGGTTTTGGTTCAATAGAAAATGTATTACATCACGAGATGCATGGTAGGCGTATGTCACAAATTTGAATCCTTGTAGTGAACAAAGTTCGGTACGTAAATAGAGAAGGGTAGAGGCCATGTTATCCACCGAGTTCTAAAAGTTGGAAACAATAGATATTTTAGTTATCAAAATGAAAAAAGAGATATCAAGATGGTCAAAAGGAAGTACAGAATAAGGTTGAGTTTCAAAGAAGGTGAAATTGATTGTCATAAAGTATTGAAGGAATTCGAGTGAGTTGCAATGATATCTCCCCTAGGGATTAGGCAATGAACAAAACAAGTAAGACATAGGGAGGAAGGATAAAATGTGAATGTAGTTAAAACATGATGTTATTAATCAAATAACTTTATGAGAACCGTGTCCACCAATATACAGTGAAACATGTGATCATTTGATTAGCATTCGGACGGTCTCAATGATGACTACTCATCTTCTTAATTAACGGAAAAGGGCCAGATATGCCCGTAGGACTATACGATATTAAGCGTATATGCCCTATTTTAAACGTTGTCCTAGACATGTCCTTACCGTTATGTTTTACAACCACTCGTGCCCTTGATTTAACGGAAACCCAAAAAAAATATTGGACATATTTGCTCAGCTTCTCATCGTATAGGGGTATATTTGATCCATTGAAATTCCTGAACTACATATTGTACCAATAGTTCTCATATTCTTTTTTTGTAGTGCACTTTATGCTCGCCAATGATTTTTTGATATTGCATTTGGAAACTCCACACTTATCGTGCAACTCCACACTTTGCTCTCTTATTCTTTCACTTGCTTATGAAATGTCGGAAGCTTCGAGTTCTTCAAATAGTTGTGGAAGGGTTTGTGGATGTAGAGTTGCTGCACTCCATCTCACATCACGGACTCCAAATAATTCTACTAAATTTTTGTTATGTGTGGAATTCACGAAAGGGCCAGACCACATTGTATTTTATGTAAGAAATCGTATAAATGCTTAAAATGTAATATTCTCTCTATTATTATTATCAAAATTTCAGCACTGTGGGAGATGTTTTTTCAGGTGTCATAAGTCTAATGTAAGTTATCTCTTTTTCATTGTGATTTTTTTGTGGCAGATCTGTAAGGAATTTTTTTTATGTTTATGTTTATGTTTTGTTGCGGCAGATCTCTTCCCTTGTGATTTTTGTTGCATGCATTATCGTGTAGATATTGGGACTGGGAAGACGAAAAAATTCCAGAAAGAACTATCCAGGTCATCAACAAATTGAAAAATAAAAAGGATGTTCTTATTAGTGAAAACAATCTTTAAAAGATGAATGTAATTGCATTTGATATATTAGTTGTATGATTTAGATGTAATATAATGGTGGATGAATTGTAATAGAAAATGTTTTTTATGTTTTGGAATGCAATGATATTTTGTGTCATATTATTGTTTTTGTGCCATAATATTCAGGAATTTCAATAGATTAAACATGCCCCTATACTATGCGAAACAGTACAAGTATGGCCTCCAATATATTTTCGTTAAACCAAAGGGCATGAGTAGTCCAAAACGTAATGGTAAGGACATGTCTGGGACAACATTTAAACGACAGGCAAAAGCGCGTAATATCGTATAGTTAAAGGACAGATCTGGCCCTTTTTGTTGAGGGGTATACATGACCACCACCAACAACAAAGTTGGTCAAAAGATGGTTGGGGTGTTGAAAAAGCAAGCTCTGTCACTTGAACATAATAGGAGTCCCAGACTAGTTTTCCTGTGATCGGAGTTGCTTGAGAACCTTGATAGATAGACTAGGAGGTTCACTAAACTCCTAAGGACTGAAGAAGCTCATGGAAAGTTGTTGAAAAGTGCCTGGTGCATTGGTCCGTGGAACGAAACGTGTTGTCTATGTTTCGTGGGTGAGAGCGTGTCAACTTTCTGATTCCGATGCAACTTCTGTGTAGTGCTTGTAAAGTGTTCTAATGCCTGTGGTGGTATTTGTTTATGCACACATTCTCGGAAAACAAACTCTCTTCGATAATATCCAGATATTGCACGATGACAATATTTTTATCTCCTGGTGTCACTGGTAATCGCACGAGTATTTTGTCACGAAACTTACTATGTGAGAAACAAGATAAACAAGAAGCACCCAAGGGTGTGACTTAGCTATTAGTGTAGCTGAAATGAATATCATGGGAGAAACAGGTTCAAATCCTAACAAAGGCTAAAAAGTAGAAGATATATTTTCATCTGCCTAAGTTTGATGGCAGAGTTACTCGATATTTGTACTCGGTGAAATAGTCAAAGAGCATGCAAGTGGGATCGGGCACCACCATTATTTTAAAAAGTAAATAAAATTATAAAGGAGGAGCATGGAGACTAATGTCTTGTGCCTAAAGGACTATAGTCACACTTACAATTTATGCAGCTATATGCTCCCCCCCCCCCCCCCGGGAAAAAAGAAAGAAAAAATGTATGCACACTTGATTCTATTTTTATTTGTTATTTGGGTTCATCTTAACGAAGGGGAGCCTTGGAGTATCTGGTAAAGTTTCCTCCATGTGACCAGGAGGTCACGGGTTCAAGCCATGGAAACAACCTCTTGCAGAAATGCAAGGTAAGGCTGCGTACAATTGATCCTTGTGGTCCGGCCCTTCCCCGGACCCCGCGCATAGTGGGAACTTAGTGCACCGGGCTTCCCTTTTAGCTGGGTTCATCTTAATCTCAAAAGATTCCTTATGCTTTTGCAGCCCCGGTTCTCCACTGTTATGGCTTTTTTATCTGGGTTCATCTTAATCTCAAAATATGGCTTTTTTATCTGGGTTCATCTTAATCTCAAAATATGGCTTTTCACCAATTTTTAATTAATTTACAATTTCAGGTTGTTTCTCGGTTAAATTGCCTTGATGAGTACCTCAATGTTGTAGACACTCATATAGATATCGTTCTCCCGAAACACATGGTAAGTTGAGAGAATTTTGGTGATTGGTTTACATATATCTAAAAGTTGTTCCATAGATCTTTTACTCTTGTGCAGCTATGCTACAAAGCATGATGTCATTTGCTATTGACCGTGCTTCCTGTACTCTCTATCTTGTCATCAGAGCATATGTTCATACCAATTAAACATGTGCTGGTCCTTTTGCATCTTTAATCATTGTTTCTAGGTTTAGCTCAATAATCCAATCAGTGGTGAAGTTTGTTCTAGCTTCTTGATTTATGTGAGAGGAGCATGTGACATCTAACCCTCCACATTTTTCTAACAACCATCTCTTCTTCCATTTTGTTTTTACTCGCCAGCCTTTTTTACCCTGCAACTTTAGCAGTCAGTGCTCATAATGGTAACACTATGAGGGTGACTTTGTTTTGGTGGGTTAAGTTTTACGTTTTAATTATATTCTTCTTTGTTCTCTTATTTGGATGTGTTTGGTATGGTGGAAAGATTTTTTACTTCGATAGGGCTCTCGATGAGGTCCTTACTTAAATGGGCTTCAGCCCTAACTGATATCACTGTGGATGCTTAGCCAATTCCGACACAACCTTCTGTCTTCTCCTCCTTGGATGACGTTTCATAAGTTTACCTAATACTTGTGTTTGATTATGGAAAATGTGAAATTTGATACCTTCAAGGAAATAAGTTACACCAAAAGGGGAAAGTAATTCCTATGAAAGTCAGTTTCCATTACTAATATCGTAAATCTTACTCATACCTTGGTTCAATCAATATTTAAATATTGTTGTCAGTTTTTAATACCAGAAACTGCCAAAACATTATCCTTGTACCTTATACTACTCCATGTACGATTACCATATGTTACCTACTTTTATATCCAACCAAACATTGGCAAACCAAAAATGATTTCCCTAGGTAAAAACATTTCAACAAATAACACTTCCTGTCGAAACATTTTCCTTCTTACCACTGCATCCTCGGTTTATATTGCCTGTGTTTCTTATAATTTTCATCTTACAATATGTTGATATTCGTCTCTAATAAAACTCATATACCATATGTCATTCTCTTAACTTTATGAGCCTATTTTCTTCACTGCTTTTGCAAAAATGATGCTCCGGTAAGTGAAGTGCTATTGATTCTCTATTATTAGAGGTAGTGGAAATGCTAGTGTTTTCTGATCTTAAAGCTCATGTTAGGATTCAGTATCTCATAGAATAGTTAGAATGTCCCATGCTGGCGATATGACATGGGATTCATCAGGTAATTTAATATTTGGTGGCCACTGTTTAAAGATAAAGCCGGTCAACTTGCCTGGCGCACCAATTACCAACTATAAAATTTGTCTTGATTGTATCTAATTTGATATTTCTATATGATGAGGGTATTTGAATAGTTATCTTCTCCTTGGATATGAAGTCCCCAAAACGTGCTGCTCCTTTTTTTGTGTAGCTATTTTTCCTAAATTTGTCCTGTTGCGCAGAATAGTTATCTGGACAGCATATTAGATGGAATATTCGAACGCACATCAGATGAAGAGATTGGTGAAAATGAACTATCAAGTTTGCAATCGATTCTTCTGAAGCTTCTTAATCATTTTGACAACCTAGAGAACATATTGCAATTGGTAGGCTACTTGTCTTTGTGGTTGCTTGACTTCATTTTCCTTTTATTGTTTTTCTTAGCTGTCCTATGCTCCTACTAGTCATTTTCTACCTGTTGCTGTAGTCAGATAAAACTATGATAAACAATCATCATAGACATGTTTACTTGTAAATTGGGCCCTGCAATCAGTTCTGTAGAATCGTGTTAGAAGGGGGATATGAATCATTATGTTGAGCCGAACTACCATCATCATCTTGCAGAACCATTTCAATCAAATATTAAGCGTGATGCAGGGGAGCTCTAGGACCATCATCAATATGCGGATCCTTAGTATAGCTACGAGGTATAATTGTTTTGACCAAATATGTGTTTGAATTCCAATTTTTATTTCATCGAGCAATAATCTGTAGCATTTCTTCCTGCATAGGTATATCCCTTGCACCATTTAAGACAGAAAGAAAGCACTCCTGTTGTTTAGAGTCATTAAGACCTGGATGACTCACCTACCTTGGGTGAAATTTTAAGATGATAACCACTCTTCGCTCTCCCTGATCCATGTAGAAACAGTATATTCTTAACTATCATGGACCGTTACACTCTTAATTATCATGGACTGCGAAATTTTCTTGTTTGTCAATCTGCCTGACAGGGTGGTTTTGTACAGTCTTATCTTAAGAATATGCATGGTCTCTGTAAGAAAATGTATATTTTTCTCCTTTAGCTAAGTTTAATATCTGCAAAAGAGCGAAGGGATGGACCACTTTGATTGCCCAAACAATAGTCCTTTAACCATTTTAAGGGATGTACACTAAGCAATTATACTGGCATACGAAGATGGAGCTCTCTCTTTGTTGTATTTCTATGTAAATTACATAAACAGTATACTGGCTCTTTAGAATGTGTATGATGGCCACACAAAATTATGATCCCTCAGATGGGGACGTTCATTGCCATCTCACCTATAAATATAATGCATCCTCTTTAATTGTTGACGAGAAATTAAAGTACAACAACAACAAAGACTACGCCTCAATCCCAAGCTAGTTGGGTCAGCTGTATGTATCTTCATTATCATAAATGCTCTAATGTTGGTCCATAAAATTTCAATACCCATACTTAAGGATTATCTGGCACTAGGGGTTCTCTAATATACTCTAGTGGTTATATCCTAAAATACTAAAGAGTCTTTTAGTTGGCATCACTTATACAAATTCTCAACTTCCATTGTTTTCTATCTTTTGCTAGATCTCCGTGATTTCCAAGACATTCTAATTCTTTTGAATTAACTTTTTTCCATGTGATTTTAAATCTACCTCATCTTCTTTTTAAAACATTCAATCATCTTGTTTTCACATCTAAGAGTCGGTACATCTAGATGCCTCATAACACGTGGACAAATCATCTCTAGCGACATTATCTCATTTTATTCACTTGCAGCTTCTGATGGATGTGATCATTTCTCATATTATCTAATCTTTTAACACCACCATCCATCTTAACATTCGCATATCTACGACACTGATCTTGTGGACATGTTGCACTTTAGAGTCCCAACATTCACTCTCGTGCAACTTTGTTGGCCCTAAAATCGTTCTATAAAACTTAACTGATGTTGAATTTGCTGCAAAGGTAACTGATGGTTTTCTTGGGCACATTTAAATTTGCTTCTTTATTTAGAAGATATCTTTTTGGACAAGTGAAAAATATTGTCAGTTCCTCTAATGGAAGTATAATTGTCATTTATCATCTGTTCTTCTTTTCTCTATTAGGAGTTCTTGTGTTCGAGATCCTACAACCATTCAATTCCTTTTCGAAGTTTCAAGGTCCTTGCATGATAACACAGATCTCTCAACTATTAAGGACAAGGAGAACAACCATTCAGCACATTTAATTTCTCGTTTTATACACATGGTAATGACACATTGTTTGCAAATATTTTCTTTTTCTTGATGGTAAGTCAAGAGATGCGAAGTACAACACATTAATTCTTTAAATGTTCTAATACATTTCTTGATCATAATATTCAGGTTGATTATGGTTCTGAAGTTGAACACCACTTAGCTTTTTTGGTTCAATGCCGTGGAGCTTTTGGAAGCATGAGTGAAGTCAAGGTTAATGTTCTTTAAAATATGCAAAGATGTCCTGAATGGATTACTGAAAAATCTTGCTTATTTTCTGCTTCCATGAATTATTCATAGGGGACAGTTTTTGGTTATGTGATTTTTTTTATGTTTCTGTACTATTGATGTGATGTCACTTAGAGGTTTAAAATATCCTAGACTCTTGTTCCCCACTTCCTTTTATCCCTGTCAGTTGGTGGTGTTATATTATGATGTTATTTATGTCTTTTTGAAGAGAATTATTCTTTCCAGTTTACCTGAAAGATCTTAACTGTACTTCCTCTCCTCGTTGTGTGTGTATGTGTGCATATTGGTGTGCTTATTTCTGGATGTGGTGAATGTAATAGTGATCTTATGATACATTGCCTTCTCCCTGACCTGTTTTCCTTTATAATGAAAGTACTCTGGTGTGGTGGAGTATATCCTCACATAACTATGAAGTCTTCCTTCATAGAAACATGAAAGAATGTTGGCAATAATTATCTTGACCTGTCCAAGTTTTACCTACAATCTTTTGTTTCAACTAACTCTCATGATATGCAAGTCAAGTGGAATTTAGATTAGAGCTAGGGAATTGAAGTAGTGATATATTGCTAAAGAAAAGATCAAACTTATTAATACTGCAGCTAAAGCAGTACCACTATTAGGAATATGTCCAGAAAGCTGGAGTCTCAAAAAGTTGATATTCTATTAGGATTCTTTCGAAATCATAGATTATAGTTGGGAACAATTGAACCATGGGATATGTAAAGAAAAGCTTCTCTGTTTATTTATTAATTATTTTCTATGAAAAGGTAAGGAAAGAAAAGCTTCTCTACAGTCATCCTGCAGTGAATATAATAAATTCTTTAATATGTAAACACATGTTTCCTGTTATTAGCCTAAGTTTGGTAGTATGGTGAACTCTTGTGACCTTTACAGACATGGAGGATACACAGAATAATTTTCTAGCAAGATAATGGAGGTCATTCACATTGAATTAATACTTTTCCAGAAGAGTGTTTATTTTGGGTCAAGCAACATGGACTTTTGCAAGTTAACGAATTTGTTTCTTAATCTTTCATGGAAAAGGTAGAGGGTAAAGTTAACAAATAACTTTTGAAGGAACGACAGCTCAGTGTTGCATATTAGGAGTTCTCTTTTACCTAAACTATATTTTTGGTGTTAACAAGAACTTGCAACTTGTATAGATATTGGTTGGACTTGGGGAAGCATTAATATATACTTGTAATGTGTAAAATTTGTACTTGACAACACCAACTTGGTGTAACATTAATAAATACTTTATTCTAACCCAGAAAATGAGGAAATCGATACTCTATATTGCGCTGCATGAATTGTAGTAAGTGTAAGTTTGATGAGTTGATCCATGCAAATTACTCCTTTTTTCCCCACAAAATCAAAAAAGTTATCGAAGGTTCTTTATTTATAAAATAAGTTAAAGAAGGCCTTTTTCTTTCTAACATTACTTGCACCATTTTGTGTTTAAAGGGACCTAAAATCACATGATAGGAAGTTGTCTCAAAAGACCTACAATTTCTTCGAATCCATGTAGATTAGCAAAAAATAGAATACTGTAGAAGAAAAATATCCTTATAGATGATATCAACCCCTTCCATTAGTTTATATGGCGGTGTTTGATTTGGCACAAAGTTTAAGAAAGAAAGATTTTTACAATTTAAGTTTTGAACATGTCATGTCATTTATGTGGTAGTAAGAGCATTTCATTAAGGTAAAACAGGAAGTTTAAAGTTAAAAAGTTAACAATTACAGAAAAGTGTCGTTCTTCCCGGAACATACTAAAAAGGAAAGAGTGCCGTATAAAATGGAACAAAGGGAGTAGTTAAGATTACGACTTAGTCATATTGGTATGCTGCTTTAGGTACAATGATTCATGGTCTTCTAATTTTGCAAGGGAGTAAAAAATATAGAGAATTTCTAGTGTTCCAAAACCAAAATTATTGAATATTGGACTATAACGGGTCTAAAGGAATGCCATTGATATGAGGACTCATAGAGCTGATACCAACTAACTTGGGACTGAGGTGTAGTTTTTCTTGTTTTAAAATTGCTAACAAGCTCCTGCTTTTTAAGTTAGCATGGTGTAGAATTTAGACATAGTAGAAAGGTTTGAGCTCGGCATAGATCTTTTGTAATTGATTATTGCTCCAAGTAGTCCTTGTTGATGAATGACAGCTCTGGTATTTTCTGCTTCTTTTAGGAGACGATTGTTCATTCCAGCAATTTACTGGTGGTTAAAGCTACACGGAATGACATTAGTGATGTCAATTTTGTCAAATCTTGTATAGCATGCAGTGAAGTTACAATACCATCTATCCCATCTCATCTGAAACAGTTGAACCTCTCCTTGGAAACTGCAGAGGTAATGTTAGTTCTTTCTTTATTCTTATTTCGCTGCTGTTAATTTGGATGAATCTTTTTTCTCTCTCTCAGGTTGCATTAATGGCTGGTTTAGTTTCTCACTCAGATGGACTTGTAGATTCAGCATTGAGGTGCTTGCATAATGTTGACTTATTGGAAGGTCTGTCTATGAATTCTTCTTCAGATGGCTCAGTGCATATTGGTGGTGCATGTTTGTAGTCGAGTCAAAGTTGTAGATTTGCAATGCACTAGATTAAATTGAGTAGAAAGTTCTCAGTTATTTCTTCGTCATAGCAGTAACAAGGTGCGATATTTGTGTGGAGCACATATTGCTGTTTCCATTTACCTGAGTTCTCCAAGATCTTTTCATGTTTGACCCCGTATATCTTTGATTAAAGACCTGATCAAATACTCAAATCAATGTGTCTTTTGCATCTGTTGTGAAGCCTCTTTGTCTGAATTTGAGAGGTATTTATGCATGTTGCTGTATCAAGAAGCAACCAGATTTAAGATTTTCCACCCCCAGTTTATCGTGGTTTTCCGTGATAAAATATTGAATTGCAATAACATTATCTGCAGGCTCAAGGATGCCCAAGGACGTTGATGGGTTTCAATCAACATTATGCAAATTTTGCAGTCTTATTGTTATGATTCCAGGTTTCGATATGTTCCTTTTCAATTCTTCTATTTTGCTTGTCCTTTGTAATGACTTTGTATCTTGCATCTTTGAACTTAGGACAGCATCCTTCTCAAAAAAAAAGAACTGAGGACAGCATGTTCGATGCAAGACTTAGTAATATCATCTCAGTTTCAAAAAGACTTAGTAATATCATCTGCTTGGGAATGGCCACCGGGTGAACCTGTAATGTGAAGAGTTAATTTGAACAAACTGTATATAGATGTAGTGTAGTGGGAAAGAACAAAAATCAGATACATTCTATTTCTTGCTCATCCATAATACCAAATTACCTCCTACTAGAACACGATATCCAAACGTAGATCGTCTATAAGAAGGTGATCCTGCCAAATTCGCGTCTAAGTATCCAATGATCTGAGCATGACTTCGATCTTGAAAGATTAGTCCTTTGCCAATTTATAAAGAAGAATACGAACAATTGCATCTCAATGACTAGCACACGGAGAGTCCATGTATTGACTAATAACACTTACATGATAGATAATATCAGGTCGAGTCACTGTGAGGTTGTTCAACATACCAACCAGCCATATCACATACCAACCAGTCGCCTATATGGCTATATCTTGCAGGATCACTAAGGGGCTCCCCCTGTCTTGGCAGAAGCTTAGCAGGGTCCATGGGAGTGTGAAGGGGTCTACAACTTGACATTCCTATCTCCTCAAGAATGTTTAGTGCATATTTTTGTTGTGAATTGAAAATATCTGATTTAGACTGCAATCTAACTACCTAGAAAATACTTCAATCTATCAAGACCCCTTAGTTTGGAAGTGCTGAAAGAGATATTGCTTCAATCCAGTGATACCATCTTAAGCGCTGCCAATAGTGACTATATCATTAACATAACCCACTAAGTAGATTCAAAGACTTAGTAGAATACCGATGAAACACAGAATGATCAGCTGCACAAAGAGTCATGCCAACTCCTGCATAATTGTGCTGAACATACCAAATCAGGCTCGAGGGGACTGTTTTAGACTAGAATGTGATCAGCGCAATCAGCAACCAAGGCCATCGACTTCCCTAAGCGACAAAGTCAGGTGGTTGCGTCATATAAACCTCAATCCTCAAGATCTTCATGGAAAAAAATATTCTTAATGTCCAACTAATAAAGAGGCCAATGACAAATAACAACCATGGATGGAGAAAAGACAAAAATATAGTATTTTCGCCACGAGAAAGTACGATTTTAGTCAAGCCCAAATATTTGAGTGTAACTAGGGGTGGCAAACGGGCGGGTCGGAAATGGGTTAAACAAAAATGGATCAATTACCCGACCCGCTCATATCTAACACGGATAAAAAATGGGTTAACCCGACGGATAATATGGATATACATATTATCTAAAGTTACTTTAAAGATGTTAACTTCATGTAGCTAATATGGAGAAAATTAATTTACCTTCTTGTCCACAAATCCAATCCCAAGTAAATAGTTGTACCTCAACATTTGCGGGAAGAATAGAAGTTCGAAGTTTTCCAATGACACGATCTCCAAGAAAATATTTTTTGAAAAATATCCACCCAAGCCCACCATTCCCACCCCACCCACCCCACCCACTCCCCAATCAAATCCCACCCCCACCCTCGAACACACTTCATCTTCAGTTATCCCTATCCCCCCACCTCACCTCCCCACTCAACCCCCTTCCCCCCAAACCACAACCCACCACCCATCCCACACAAAATTTAACCATTCAAATTTCTTATTCTTTATAAATTTTTATAAAAGTAAAATAAAATATATGAAGTAAAAAATTCGAGAGGGGTAGGGATGCGGGGGGAGGGGTGGTTGGTGGATGGTGTAGAAAACCAAAATAAAATTGTTTAAGTAAAATAAAATTTTTTGGAGGGGTGTCGGGGTGGGGGGAGGGGGGTGTAAAAATTAAATTAAAATTTTTAAATATGTTTTTAAGAAAAAATATTTTTTTTGAGTGTGGGTGGGGGTGAGTGGTGTAGAAACCCAAAAAATAAAAACTTATTAAAAACTTAAGATTTTTTTTTTGTGGAGGGGATGGGGGGGAGGGTGAGTTGGGTGGTGGTGGAGGTGTAGGGTGGTGAGTTGGGTGGTGGTGGAGGTGTGGGGTGGTGTGTTTGGGGGTAGGTTGGGTGGTGGTGGGGTGGTTGGTGAAATTCCACTTGTGGGACTTGTTTTCCCTAATGTTATTAATGAAGTCATTTTTCCTTATTTTTAAGAAACTTGTTTTACTAAAATTGTGGGTTTTATCCATTTTACCTATTAAGTTACCCATATTTTAAGTGGATAATATGGGTTGGCCCATATTGGACCCATTTTAAATGGATTGGATCAACCCATTTTAAATGGGTTGGGTCGGGCGGATATCCATAATTTTTACCCATTTTGCCACCCCCGAAGTGTAACCTTTGTCCATAAGGCGAGTCTTAAGTCGATCAATTTGATCGTCCGGACGATTTGACTATATAAACTCGCGACAACCACCATAGATTTACCCGGAGGTAGAGAAACTACTAGTGCGTAAATCAGACATCTCAATCATAGCATATCGCAATCTAGGATGGCAGAGCACTTCACCTATAGACTTGGGGATAGAAACATAGGACAAACATGGCACAAAGATATAATGGGCTGATGAGAGGTGATGACAACTCAGACGAGTATAAAGGAGATTGAGATTATGAGTGGATCAAATACTTTTTCAAAGTGCAAACGATGGACTATGAGGAGTCTGTAGTAGGTGATCTTATGCAGAATCATCTGGACCTGATGCTGCGCACTCACAACAATGATAAGTCAAGAGTGGTGAAGCTGTAAAAGGTGAAGTTTAGATGACGAAACTGTAGGTGGTGAAGTATAGACGGTAACACCTAAAAAAATAGGTTGTCGGAACAGGAGAGTTTGAAGTGTGGTTGAGTTTCATTTATTTTGAGCTTTAGCATGGAAAGTTTGGAAAATCTTGAAATCCCAAAGTAGGACTGACCTGACTAGGACCCTAAATATCTATATGAACTAAAGTGAAATGAGACTATTCTTGGTTATTAGGACGCAAAGGGAAAGGGAAAGGGAAATGAGTTCTTATAGAATTGGTATACGGCCAACTTGGCCTTGTTATTATGAATGAAATCTTTTGCTTAGATAAAAAAATGAGCGCTTATAGAATTGACACGACTCACATTCTAATCTAGACAATTGAGACCAATGAGGTACCAGTTTCTGAAGATATGATAAATTAGGATGTCCCAATCATACATGTAACAGATCAGGTGAATCAGTAACAAGACAAGTTGTGGAGCAGGACAAGTTGTCAGTGATTTAGGAAGGATAAGGTAATAAAGTTATCATGCCCGGTACAATGATCCTTTTTGTATTGCGTTCCTGTATGACAAAGAAGTTATTGAAGAATGTCACTGAGTAGTTAAGTGATTGGGATAAATGACTAATGGATATGAGCTAGCTTGACCTAGTCCGGTCACCATAGCTTGAGATCCAGGAGCCATTATGTCTATCGGAAGAGATTGAGGATAAAAAATATAAGAGGAAAGATACATTACCATAAATGTAATCAGATGCACCTGAATCAATGACCTAAAGAGTGAGAAGAAGATTGGAGACACAAACCACATTATTATCAACCTGAAGGGCATAGGCTATTTCAGAGGATGTCTGCGTAAGTCTTTTGTGCTTGAGAAATTCAATATAATCAACTAATGAAATCATTCGACCATTCAAAGTACTGGACCTACTTTGTTGCAACCAAAATTTCAAATCCTAAAATCCTACGAGGGTGCCAAATTGATTCAAAGAAGACTAAAAAATCTTTAAAATTTTGTCGGAATCTTTTGCAAAATATAGAGAACTTCTAAGCCCTAGTCAACCTTACAGTGCTGAATATGGGGCAGAGATAAGTCTGGACAGTGAAGATTTGCCAGAAAAGTCACGGGGAAATGACTAGAACTGCGATGGTAGCCTGAAAAATGGAAAGAGAGTGACCGAAGAATTCTGAAAGTTAACTGGAGGGATGTATGACTTCGGTCGACCTTCAGGTGGGTTGAAATTTTGCCGGAAATGCTGACACAATCTGGAAAGTTGGCTGGAGAGGCTGTGTTGTCGAAAGAGGCTGGAACTGGATGGGTCAGGTTTGATTGGCCAGACGACCCCTAAGAAAAAAGAGATATGTGATGGAGATGGCTGGAAGGTGTCTCAGGCGCTTGGCTCGGTGGCTCGTGAAGCTCACTGGAAAAAATGCACGGTGAATATCTTCCATTCCTGGACGTCGTTGGTGACTACACAACATATTTTTCTCGCTAAATGCTCAGATATCATGTGAGAAAAATAAGACTAGAAAGGAAGAATTGAGTGAAAACTCGGCTTAGTTATTCCTTTGTGCTATTGGGTTCAAATAGTGAATGTACAAGTGCCAAAACAGGAAATAATCAATCTAATTAATTGTAACGAATCCTAATTGATTAACCATATTATTAACAATATTCTTAACAGTGAGGGTCTACAACAACAACCACATACCCAATGAAATCTCACAAAGTGGGGTCTAGGGAGGGTAGAGTGTACGCAGACCTTACCCCTACCTTGGAGATAGTGAGGGTCTAGCTTCCAAAATTGTGCAAGGAGAGTACTACTAGATCGGATGGTGACTAAAACTAAGTGATGGAGAAGCAAAAAGTTGCAGAGTTGGATCATGAAATGTCTCTTGGTAACTCTGAAGAAATGGGAATATAGAGCTTTTAATGTGATGAAGATAGTTTCGATCAGTTATAGTTGTATATTTGTAGAAATAATGTTGCCAATCGTGGAGTTGTTGAACTCTTTGAGATGAACCGTGTTCTTTTTTTGCTCATCTTTATAAGCCTTGCATAAGATTGGCCACAGGTGGTATCGAATTTGCTACAATTTGGGTATATATTTGGCGTTGGGAAGGAATAACTTAATAATTCTTAAGGCCCTAGAACTTTGTCAAAGAACTGCATAAACTGAATTTTCTTTTTTGATAAAGCATTAACTGATTTTCTTCCTGAAGTTTATGGAAAAGTAAGTTGAGTCCACCCTACTGGTTACTTCTTCCTAACTAATATAAGCAAAAAGCTAATGGTACAAGTGTGCTAAGATGTTTAGATGTCAAAAATCTCAGATTGAATATCATGTTATAGTGCCAATGAGCTTTACAACATTGCCTTATGTACTGGATTCTCATTCTAGGTAACATTGAACTAGGAGTCACTAGCATTCCCAGGAATATGTTTTCCATCCTCAGCTCCTTGTCATGGTGAGACAATCTTATATCTTCTTTTATCATTTGCTTTCCATTCTCTATTAATGGTCTATTGTTGTGTTATAGGATGCTGCCAAGTATGAAGGCGAAGGTGTTATGTGCACTCATCTTAACAGTTTCTGCATTATCGCAGAATAATCTCCTGTACCATGCAATACATGATGAGGTATTCCTGTTGCTTCATAATTGTAAACTTGGTTGTACTTTACATCAGTTTTCAAGATGTGTAGTATTTCATGCGAGGAAACTGTTAGTATGTGGTTAAGCTTGTAAAAGGATATCATTTGTACTAAAGCAATTAAAGATGATTTATGTAGGTTAACTTCCTGCTGCTATAATTAGGTCCTAGCAGATTAGTCTTGTAAATATTAAGATTTTGAGTGTTATATATATTCTATTTAAGAATTTATAGGACAGGGAGCATTTCCTTAAAGATCTTCAATCTGAGATTCTTGACATCTAAACATCTTTCAGCATCTAGTTCTATGTGCGCGGGTCCTTTCTGATAAGGTATCTAAAGTTAGGCACGTTGATATCCTGTTATCCAACTTAGCAGACACGATGGTTATTCTCCTTCTTGGGAATAATATTTTTAATGGCAGAGGTGACATAGAACATTATATAGCAGCCATGTCTAACATTTACCTTAGTGATGATTAGAGATGAGTTATGATCCAAGGTATAGGTGTCACTGCTGTGCAATGCAATCAGCTGTAGCGAAGTAGGAAGAAACTATATTCCTCCAAAAGTCGGCTTATTAAGAAATGAGATAGGTTGAATGAAATGATTCGCTCTGGTCAGCTGGACGAGCCAGCTCTTCGTATATTAGATACTTTTAATATGGGAAAACAGTTAAGGAGATTCTCCTCTAACTCTCATGGTAGGGGTAATCTCTACGTACACTCTACTCTCCCCATACCCCAGCACTCGGTGCCAGCAAGACCTTACATTCGTGGAGCTTTAAAATGGGAAGCTCCAATAGAAAAATATTGAAAAGGAAAAATACTTCGAAGATGAACCTGAGCAAGAAAAGGGATGCGCTAAGGCGCAACGGCTTTCGCGCAGCTGCTTATTGTTTATCGTTGGCCTCTATGGTAGAATCGGCGCTCTCTTGGCAGAGTATTAGGCGGCGAGAGAGGAGAATGCTATGAGAAGAAGATGATTTGGGTGAATTATGGATGCGACTGATATTAATGTTAAGGAGGTGACAACTACTTATGGGGACAAGCGTGCGGAAATGAATTATGAAGGGAAGTTGATCTTTTCAAAGTTTATTGGATTCTAGGTGGGAAATATAAACTGAATACGATCTGTCTTGATGTATGGTATGGTGACACCACACTGAAAGAAGGATTCCCAAATTTATTTTCTGTTACGAGTGATAAGGTATGGTGCGGAGGTCCATAAAAGTGGCAGTGTGCAGGTGACTTGAGATGTATTCTTGTAAGACCTTTACAGGGCTGGGAATTTGAAGAGATGGAAACATTCTTCCAGAGGTTATATGTCCCACACAGTTCGAAGAGGATGATAGTTAGATTTTGATAGGGTTATCTAGTAAATACTTCACAGTGAAATCTTGCTATCATGTTCAGTTCTGTTCAATGTGTAGAAGCAATGCCCGTTTGGAAATCATTATAAGATCTAGAGCTTCAAGGATGGTGAAGTTTTCTGTGTCATATGCAGTATAGGATGATATTTAGACAATCTAAGGAAAAAAATGTATTATCATTAACTGTTGTCTTTAATGCAAACATGGAGATGACCCCGACCAACTGTTTTCACATTTTAGGTTTTATTTGGTAGTTTGGGCTTTGATATTTTGTGCTTATATCAAGTGCGCTGTTTCTGAGTACTGTGGCAGAAATGTCGATTATCAGGTTGGGAGCTAGCAGAAAGAGGTTGAGGAAGAATGGCACATTTCCTTTCTTTTGGATAATATGGAGAGAAATAAGTCAATTACTTTGGACTAAGGTAAAGAGCCTGTTTGGATTGGCTTATTTTAAGTGCTTTTATGCCAAAATAGCTTTTAAGCACTTTTATGGTGTTTGGGTAAAATAAG
This sequence comes from Anisodus tanguticus, assembly GCA_034509755.1. Lineage (NCBI taxonomy): Eukaryota > Viridiplantae > Streptophyta > Magnoliopsida > Solanales > Solanaceae > Anisodus > Anisodus tanguticus. The sequence continues at coordinate 31,652,830 of CM067558.1, forward strand.
AAAGTGCTTTTAAGCACTTGTTTTTAAGCCACAATAACAAAAATAAGCCATAAGCTAGAATTCCTATCTTATGACTTTTGTCTTATAAATCAAAAGCCATAAGCCCATCCAAACGGGCTCATACTTGATTAATGCATGGAGAGAAAGAGAAAGGGACTTATAAAGGAGCCGAGAGTTCATTGTTAAGTGATTAGAGTTCTCTTTGTCCACTTTTAATTTTTGGCACAAACAGGAAAATCAGTCTTGTATGCATGATTTTGGTAGTTCTTTGAAAGACTTGATACATTTTGGTATTATTTAATTTGTTATTACGACACCAACTTTTCTCATTAACAAATACTATAAAAAAGCTAATAAAACGGTTTGACCTATCAGATAAATAAATAAATGAACAGATAAATAAACATGTTAAAATTGTTTTATCATTCTAGTCGCGCTAAAATGTTAACATTTCTTGGCTGTCTTAAGGAATATGAAGGATATATGTAGCACAAACCTTTCAGCGTGTTTATGTGGACTTTTTTTTCTTGTGTTAAAGGGCAGCCCGGTGCACTAATTTTCTTTCAAGCAATACAAACCAAAGAATGTAGGCATATTAGTAAAGATATCTGAGAAATAAATTGTAAGATTCCATTCCCTTGCTAAAACTGCTGATGAGAGGGTGGTAAGCGGAGGGAGGGAAGGAGAATGATTTCCTCTTAGAGAGGTACTGTTAGAATGTTGAGTGTTTGTGTTACAATGTTAATATTTTCTTAAGAGATATTGTCTTTTTCTTAAGAGATATTGTCTCAGTGGAGAATTATCATGTATGTGTGTTTGACACCTACAAAATAGTGTCTTGAATACATCAAGTCATCACTGTCCTCTTCTCTTATCAGACAATTCTAAAATTTCCTACCTACCCCACCACATCTTGAGTGGCCCTTACAATGGGTTGTGGGATGAATGGTGCATGAGTAAAACTTGATAAAGAAAAAAATATTATTGACATTTAGTCATATTGGGCCATTCTACATGTGGCCATTTTATTTACTGGTGGAATGAGAAACTATACATATGGGTATTTCATTTACTGGAACGAGATACCAGTTAAAAATATATTTTTTCTTTTGAGAAAGGTCAAATTAGCAGTTATAATTGTTTCTGTGGGCATAACGACTAGCACTTTCTGGTACTCTATGTTAATAAATGATGGATATGTGAAAGATTGTCCTAAAAAAGGAAACACCTTCATTCTCTCACTAGTTTTTCATTCCTTTAATTTGATATCTACATATTTTTCTCTTTCTTTCGTAAGTGTCCTAGCTCATTTAACCTCTCAATATTGATTTATCACACATCCAGGTTATGGGCAATGACTCTTTGTTCTTTTGTGATCAACAATATCTGCAAGAGCTTCTTTCATTTTCTGCTGTTATTCTTCAGAGCTTAATCGATACTGTTTTACAAGAACCAATCCAGGTAACATCTTGCTCATCCTTTGCTCTTGCATGAAAGATAAAAGAATAAGGGGACCATTACTAAGTAAGTCTAAATACTGTCTTTGAAGGCTGCCCGAGGAAATCTTGCACTTGATGCTTGCAATGCTATTGCATCTTCATTTGAAGTAAGTCACAGTTCTTGTTTTTTTCTGAAATCTTTGACTGAAGGACCTCACGTCCTGGTTGGTATCTAAAGCTGCACCCAATATCCAAGACATTCAAATTGGTACCAGTACCAAATACGTAAAAGAAAGCTTTTCTCAAATCTCACCGATCTCTTATGGACGGATGTTAAATTGTTGGATCGTTTGTAAGGTTTGATGCAAGTAAATAGTCAAAGTTCCCTTGTTAAATCCTAGAATGCCTGTTGAGCAGGTATGTCAAGGAGCATCTGATATTTGCTCCAAGCTTGTTGAAACTGCCAAGTTGTCTTTGAGCTCCAACAACAAATATCTTCAATCTACAATCAGGTTTCTCAACAGCCGTGGACTTATGCAAGGGGAGAGTTGTAAAAAAGCAGGAGATTAACTTGTTCTGTGAAAGTGATATGTAGCTCACTGTCGCTGTAGTCGTATTTTGTTCTTAAGTTGGCATCTATCATTTTCTTAGCTTCGTCAAGTTGGCATGTCATAATGTATACTAATTTAAGCTTTTCTGGTGCCCGAGAGTTGGTTGTTTATGTCTATAGGTGTCTCTTCATTTGAATTGTCTACTTTGGTTTATTCACTTCGAGGATTGTGTATTCTATAGTTTACCTGGGAAAGTTCAGACAGGTTATACCATATTCAAAGAAGTACATTGGTTTATTATCTATGCCGGTGTTGGCAATCATTTTTAATTTGTTGGAAACCAATATGTATTTAGATCTAGTTTTGGAAAAAAAGAAATTACTTCTTGTTAGACGCCCGCAAATTTTAATTGTCTTGCCCAACTGGAGATGAATATTAACCCGGTAGCATATTGAATATCATCTAACGAAGGGAGGTGGTAAAATAAGCAAAGTTTGCGAGCTCTGAATTAGTTGTTTCTGTTAGGAGTTCAAGATTTTCGAACTGGGAATTATTTATCCCCAATTTTGAGTAGTACTTAAAAACGGAGCTTGGAAATCTTCAGCAACTCAAACAGGGGTTAGCAAAAACTCAAATTCCTTTACAAACTCCATTTTTGAAAAATTCCAAACAAACAAAGCTTCTTCATTATAGTTCTTCCCCCGAAAATTTATAGTTCGTTTCTGTTTCTATTTCTTGGCAGTTTGATAACAAAAGTAGGAGTTACATAACCTTAAGAGTAAATAAATCATACAAACTATAACTAGACATTTAGGAATACAAAGGTGCTTTAAATAATTGAAGAAAAAAATACCACATCGTCATGCATTAGGACGTGTCGAATATACTACGTGTTAAAGGCAACCTAAAAGATCAAACAAACAGAGAATATAGTTGGTAAAACTTAGATATATAGCTTCCATAATTCTATGTACTTTTGCTGGGACTTTTTGATGTCACGTCTTCCACCGGGGGGGTCTTATTTGTTTTCTTTTCTGCCTCCAAAGTCTTCCTTAGCAGACGGAGCTCTTTTATGTAGTAGTGAAGTCTATCTATGACCAAAGCAAGGAACAATGAAAAACCTGCATTGGTACACCAGAAAAGAAAGACATTATTTTATGCCATGCACCAAATATAGCATGACAACAAAATTAAATATGCCTCAATTCTAAGCAAGTTGTGGCTAGGGTTAAGTTGGTAATTTTTCTGACTTCCCCCTTCCCTCACGGTCTTCTTTTAGCTAGGAAATTACATCCAATGACCTTGGAAATGAGCGGTCTGAAATTTTTTGACCCCGTTTACCCTATGAGCAAAAACTTCAAGTTTAACAAGTTTTGATGTTGACCTTGAAAGTTTGTCCATGAGGCAAGCGGGGATCAAAAGTTCAAGACCATCCATTTTTAAGGTCATTCTTGGAGTCACCCCATTTTAACTCATCGCAATTTGATATTATATAAAATAATTATTTTGAAAGTACTAAAAGTTCTCTATATTTTCTATGATACGTAATTACTAAACCAAGAAAATGTAGATTAAAACATTATCCCAATTAATTTATAGCATATATAAGTCTTTTTCTACAAAATGTAATGTGACGAAAATTACTAAAGAAAAGACGTAAAGGTTGGAAGACAAGATTCACCCAAGAGTGAGGCTTCTAGGAGGTGAGAAGCTAATATAACTTGATCAGTTGGATTGACCGTGCCAGAATCCGTTGCACGATTTTGCATTAAAGTGACATTGAACAAGATTGAGATCAAAACCACAAATAATGTTCCTCCAGCACTCTTTACTATCACAGGTCCCCTCCCTTGCTTTGATTTATCCAATGCCATCAAAACCGGTTTTCTTAAAGGGGTTTTGAATATGAGGGTCAATATTAAGGCCACTTCAAGAAATACAAACGCAAATAATGGTTGAATCATTGTCGTTGAATGTTCAAAAAACACAAACTTTTGTTGTTGTTGTTAGTGATGATGATTTATTAGTAAGGTAAAAGGAAAAATATTTAACTTAATCTCTCAAAGCGTGATAGTAACAAGATGCATCTAAAATGCTTAGGGACTAAGAAGCAGCAAAGAACAAGGGAAAATACTTGTGGTTTATAACTATTTTACTTGTTGTTTGATTAAGGAATGTGTATGGTGGCACGTAAACGGAGGCTTCTTTTATTGAACCTATGAACATGTCAAAGGGAAGCATTTTAATTTAGTTGCAAGGCCCTAAATCACTAAAATTAAAGGAGAATTTTACGTGATAATTTATCTTCTAAAAGTTATTTGCATTATCATCACAATTTTCTAAACATTTCAAAAACAACATTTTATATAACAAATATAGACAATAATTTAAATGTGAATAGTGATAAAAAATCATGGATTAATTTCTTTTTAATTACCTCCCTTATCTCTCATCCATAAATAAGGAATCAATTTTAGTTATTAATTAATACTTTCTATCTCTCTCTCGTTAAAATAGGGATGAATAAAAATACTAAAATATCATCTTTTTTTTTCTCTTTCCCCTCTTCCAAAAACGTAATACACCATTTAATTAGGGATAAAATGTTGAAACACCCCAAAGAGCATATTCTAATTCTATTTTAATGGTATAACTATAAATGAAGTATAAGTGATACATATTTTTTAGAATATGTGTGATTGTGATTTATTAAATACAAATATTTGTCAAAATTATGATATGTTCATAGTATATTTAAGATATAAAAGATTTATACTAAAACAACCCCACAATTATGAAAAGATTAAAGATAGATTATATATAGATACACACACGCCACATACTTAAAACTTAATTATAGTAATATATTTAGCATATATTGTTGATTTGTTGTTAAAGAGTTTTAAACATAAAACAATCATAAACCAAAAATTACAAGTAATCAAATTTGTGCTTGTTAAATAGTGTGTATTATCAAAAATGAAAAGGAAGTAAATCAGTAGTTGCATCTTCTATTAAAAGTTTTGTTTCTTAGGATACAATTAAGGAAATAATGATTAGATTATTAAGGAGAGAGATTTTAGGTTAATGATGGGGTTTCCGTTTGGGTGGAATATATTGTGGAAGGAGTTCTTTTGCGCTAAAACTGATAAGATATTATTTGTGCTAAAATAGTGTAATGTGCTTTTAAACATTGCATAATTATGTAAAGTTCTCAAATTAAAGACCAGCACAAAAAAGGGACAAAAGTGCAAATGACCTTACCCAATCTCAACAATGGATCTCAAACCCTAAACCCAATAGTGGGAAATATATACTTTTGGGCCTTATCCAAACACTATGTGCAAAATTTGGTGTAGAAATAGAGTCAAGTAGTCACTTTTGGACATGCTATTTAAACTTGAGGTATGAAGTTAGGCTGTAACAGTTCAAACTTTAGACTTTTGAATATGAAGTTTGAAAATTCAGATTCTAGGTTTGTAACTTCATATTTGAAGTCTGAAGTTCTAATTGAGGGGCTAGACTTTGAATATTTTGTAAATTTCGACGAAGTAGTAAAATTATGGTCCTAAAAAATGACCAAAGTTGATTGGGTGTCAAATGGAATTTGATCGGGTGTCAAATGGACGCTGATAAAAATTTGGTGGGTCAAAATAAATAAAGTAAAAGTATTGGTCATAATTCAACTTGTCCATACACTACTAGAAAAATAAAAAATTGAATGGCGGGGCATGTCTAACTTATAAATACTTCTAAAAGCATTTCTTCTTGAAATTAGATATGAAAAATATTTCTTTTTTTATACTTTCTATTATTCATTCTTATAATTAATGTAGATGATTTAATAATTTTATCCCGAAATAACGAATCAAAAATTACTTTGTTTCACAATCTTTAGCTCATTTTAGCACAAGCATAAAATGTAAGAAGGGCATATATAGCCTTTACGATCCCTATTTATAGAATAATCAAAATTTAACAAGTGTTATAGGTTTAACAGCCTCAAAATCAACTTCAAACTGTCAGGTCTGAAGTTGAGATCACGAGTCTAATGTCTCCATTGTGCTAAAGTCTAACTTAAAATTTCAGGTCTAAATTTAACACGATTTTAATTTCGCACTTGAGATCTGAAGTTAGGCTTTGACAGATACTAGGTCCGAGTTAACCCAAGTCGAAGGAGGAAGTTATCCAAAATAGTTCCTAAAAACTAAATATGTTTAAAATAAGAATGCTTAAAGCGGCTACTTGATATCATTTCTACACATAAAATGAACCATATTGGGTTTAACCCATTATGAACCATCCTCGATTATCAGGCTCTCCCAACTTGTCAAATTTTAAGCAACTAAAATAAATTAGGGTAATTTTGACATTCCTAAACAGGCATGACACATCAATTTTTATCCCAACGGAAAAAACATTCTAGTCCTACCGCCAAGCAACGTCTTCTTTAATTCCCAACTCCAAAAAGTGGATTTGACTAATAAAAATTTCAAAAAGAAAATCTCCAAAAGTGACGTTTTCTATTCATCTTCACAATTCATAAATTTGGGCTTGTGAATTAAGGGGACAAATGAGTTTGACAGTTAAGAGGGATCCTTCAAGTTTTAAAAAATAATCCTTCCCTTTTCTTCTCTCTCTCCTTTCCCTCCGGGCCTCAACCGAATTTACTTCATTTTGCTCAGTTGGAGCTCAGGATCAGGTGAGGAAGCTCGAGGAAGGGGCTTCAGGTAGACTGATTTATTTAATAATTTATTTAGTAGATAAAAGTGACAAGTAAGTAATTAATGTTAATGAGGTCAAAGCTCAATAAGAAACTTTTTTGAGCAACCCCAAAACTTTTTACTTTTATATTTATTACATCAAAATAATAAAAAATTACTAAAACATGCAAAATCCCTACCCAGCCTTCTTCTTTCCATGCTCTCCAGGCACCATTTCTTTCTCATTCTCATCTTCCTCTTCCTCCTTTTTCTTTAGGAATCTAATTTACTTCAAAATATTTTTCAATAGTAGGTCCGAGATTGTATTTGTGTTTTGTGGAGAAGCTATGTAGAGAAAAAAATTATGAAAAAAGAAATTTATAATATTATTAATTTTTTTTGGACTGCATTTGCTTCGCACGTGAGCTTGGAATTACTTAAGAAATGATTAATTTGTGTTCATTCTTTAGTTGGGTTTGGCATATCCAACCTGACTATTTCAGCTAACAATATTCGTAGTTGATTGAAGAGCAGTTGAACATCTCTCTGACAAATACCGAAGTTGCCTAACAACTGTTACAATTGCCCGACAACTGTGATAGTTGTTGGATAACTGAATGACTACAACGAATGAAATTGTAGAGCACCTTCTGTAGTTGTTGGAAGAAATAATTGGACAATTACACAAGTTGTCCCAACAACTACTAAATTGTCCGACAACTGTGTTTAGTTGTTGGACAACTGAATAGTTGTTAGACAACCAGTTCAATTGTGGAAAAACTTTGTAGTTGAAATTCTAAAGAATTACAGAAGTTTTTCACAATACTAAAGTTGTCCGACAACTGTTGATAGTTGTGGAACAATTAAAGAGTTGTAGGTATTAGCGAATATTCTCCGTATATTTTGTAATTATGATAGATATATATTTAAGATAACTTATGATTCTAATTGTATTAGGAATCAACCTTTGTAAAGTAAGTTACGATTCGTACCATATTAGGAATCAACCTTATACAACTATATATATTGTGAATAATGAAAGGAATCCCTAAGGGAAATTATTCTATCGTTCATGGTATCAAGAGCCTAAAACCTAAATCCCTTCTCCTTCTCTTTCTCGGCCAAAACAGATTTTTTTCTTATTTTTTTTCCCTCGGCCAGAAACAGTTTTCTCGGCCAAAAACAGAATTCTGTGTTTCTTGTTTTTCCTTCCCTCAGCCGAAAAACAGCAGCCACCATGTCGTCCCCCACGAATTACGGTTCCTCCACTGGCACTTTTGACAACCCCTTTCAACATTCATCGTCTTCTTTTCACCCGGCGTTCGCTGTTACAAATATCAAGAATTATATCCCTATAATTCTTGACCAAGAAGACTGTCAATATTCCATGTGGACAGAACTATTTTTTATTCATGCATGTGCATACAACGTGCTCGACCATATTGATGACTCCGTTCCTCGTCCCACCGATATTGCCGAACCAACATGGCGCCGCCTTGGCGCCATCGTCAAACATTGGATCTACGACACAATCTCCAAAGACCTGTTGTGCACTATCATGAAAACAGGTGCTACGGCACGTGAACTTTGGGTCCGGCTAGAAGAAATCTTTCAGGACAATAAAAATACTCGGGCCGTATATTTGGAAGAGCAATTCAACAATACCCGCCTCGAGAATTTTAACAACATGTCCGAATATTGTAAGCAACTGAAACTCATAACCGATCAACTATCCAACGTCAGGACTTCTGTTTCAGAAACCAAGATGGTGCTTCAACTTGTTGCGGGTTTACCGAAAGGTGAATATGACACACTCGCAACAATGATTCAACAAGCCGACCCTCTCCCAAGTTTCAATAAGGCACGTTCACAACTATTGTTGGAAGAAACTAGACGTGCTAAACAAGAGGAACATAATCAAAAGGCGTTAGCCGTTGACGGGATGGCAACACCTGTGGCCAGCAGCAACCAGTAGCCCACTGTTCCCACAGTCTCGTCCCCGCCATTGTCTAGCACCACCCCAACAGTCTCGCATCCAGCTGAGTCTCCTGCTCCACCCATACTGCCTCCAGTCCAGCAACCAGTCGAGTCTCCTGCACCTCCAGCAGCGCTGCTGCCCACCAGTCCCACAGCCCTGCAGTTTTCCAGTCCAGAACCAGTAGACGAGTTGCCTCCCAGTTCTGACCTCCCACTGCTGCCCTCTCACCGCATGGAGACTCGTGCACAACACGAGATCTTCAAACCTAAGGTTCACTTCAATCTCTCCACATAAACCTTATCACCCATTCCAAAGAATCCAAAACTAGCTAAACTGGACCCTAATTGGAATACGACCATGTGTGAGCAATTTAACGCTTTAACCAAGAAAAACACTTGGGATTTGGTACCTAGACCAGCTGGTGTGAATGTTATCCGGTGTATGTGGCTATTTTGTCACAAGTTCAGAGACATCGGTGACTTAGAGAGGTATAAGGCAAGACTAGTTACAAATGACACTAATCAGCAGGAGGGTATTGATTGTGGTGAGACATTCAGTCCGGTTGTTAAACCAGCCACTATTCGGACTGTTCTCAGTATTGCTATGGGCTTGCATTGGCCGATTCATCAACTAGATGTCAAGAATGCATTTCTTCATGGGGATTTGAAAGAAACTGTATACATGCATCAGCCCCCTGGCTTTGTTCATCCGGCAGTTCCGCAGTTTGTATGTCGTCTTAGAAAATCACTGTATGGATTAAAACAGGCACCCCACGCTTGGTATGATCTTTTTGCCAGGTATCTTTTGCAGATTGGTTTTACATGTAGCAGGTGTGATAACTCTCTCTTCACCTTTCACCGAGGTAGCAGCACTGCATATTTGCTATTATATGTCGATGACATTGTTCTTACTGCCTCATCTGACGGGTTGAAGAATGAAATCATTGCTCTACTCAAAATTGAATTTGCTATGACTGACTTGGGCAAGCTAAGTTATTTTTTAGGTATATCGGTGACCAGATCTGCAGCCACTATGTTCCTGTGTCAACGTAAGTATGCAGAAGAGATAGTGTACAGGGCCAAGATGGCAAATTGTAAAATTATGCCAACTCCGGTGGACTCAAAATCCAAGCTTAGTGCCAATGACGGTGCGCCAGTTTCTGATCCCACTCTATATCAGAGTCTAGCAGGTGCTCTTCAGTATCTTACATTCACTAGGCCTGATATTGCATATGTCGTTCAGCAAGTGTGTGTGTGTTTATGCACGACCCCCGAGAGTCCTATTTTGCCGCCCTCAAACGTATTATCAGATACGTTAAGGGCACACTAGACTTCGAATTACATCTATACCCCTCTGCCCCAACCAAGTTGCTAGCCTACACGGATGCAGATTGGGCAGGATGCCCCGACATACGTCGCTCCACCTCAGGGTACTGTGTATTTCTTGGGGATAATCTTATCTCATGGTCCGCCAAGCGGCAGGCCACGCTATCCCGTTCGAGTGCTGAAGCAAAATATCGCGGAGTTGCTAATGTCGTCGCTGAGATCTGTTGGTTCCGAAATTTTCTTTTGGAGCTCCAGTGTCCATTACGCAAGGCGTCTATAGTCTATTGTGACAACATATCTGCTATCTATATGTCTAATAATCCAGTCCAACATCAGCGGATTAAGCATATTGAGATGGATATCTACTTTGTGCGAGAGAAGGTTGCCCGTGGTCAGGTCAAAATTTTACACGTGCCTTTCTCTTATCAGTATGCAGACATTTTCACAAAGGGACTACCGCGACAACTCTTCACCGACTTCCGATCCAGCCTTAGCATTCGACCTCATCCCGCTCCGTCTGAGGGGGAGTATTAGCGAATATTCTCGGTATATTTTGTAATTATGATAGATGTATATTTAAGGTAACTTAGGATTCTAATTGTATTAGGAATCAACCTTTGTAAGGTAAGTTAGGATTCGTACCATATTAGGAATCAACCTTGTACAACTATATATATATTGTGAATAATGAAAGGAATCCCCAAGGGAAATTATTCTATCTTTCAGTAGGGACTAGTAATCTAGTTCTTTAGCAACTTTGAAGTTGTTTGATGAAACTCTCTTTTGCAAGGAACACTTAAACATATATCTTTGTGATATCTTCAAATACTGTGATCATCAATGGGAGACGAGTTGATTTACATGGTGAATGAGTGGAGAATCCTACTCGTTATACTTGGCATTCAAAGTGTCTATAGACAATATCAATAACGATAACCAAAGTTGTTACGTATGATGAGTAGGTTGAGATCATAGTTCTTAGGTCTTGGTTAAATTGTGATAATGATGATCACTCCATTAGTTACATCCTCAGTTTTATTGAAAAGCAAAAGGGAGCTCCTTCTAGGATAAGGGATGATTGTAATTTGCAATTATTTTTTTGGATGACTGAAGCAGTCCCACTTTAAGGTATCTGTGATTGAAAAGATGATACAGAAAATGAATTAACTCCAAGTGGAATAAATATGACAAATAATGAAGAGCGTCCTCTGACTAAGGATATTCTGTTGGAATTTTTAAGAGAAAATAAAAGGAATAGGAAAAAAGGAAAATAGTCTTTTTGAAAAAAGGAAAAAAATATTTTTCTTTCTGAAAGGGTACATCTCTTCCTGAAACAATGCATATCTTCCCTAAAGGTTGCATTGTTTCATGTTCAAGGGTTAAAGAATCCTCTACAAATAGAGGAATATCCTGAGAATATTAAATATCATAAGAATGATTCCAAGTACAACATTCTTACTTATGAAAATCTGTATAAGTTTAATGACTGCAGCATTAATTCTTATGTGTTCAGAGACTTGTATTTATTATTTCTTGGATTTGCTTCATTCTATCCCGGGAGAGTATTTGTAAGGCAAATAATTTTCTTTAGAAAGTGGTCCAAGTAAGGTACACAACTTGAAGCATATTCAGATTTCTCAACATAAACACACAATTTTCTAACAATCAAAGAGAATTATTTTTCTGCCTTCGTTTGTTGAGTTCGGCGAAGTTATTGGCGTTTGAGGATACTAAAAATCTTATGAAACTTAATTTACTGTTATTATTTTTCTGTGATCTGCGATGATGGAGACAAAATGAGAAGGAGAATTGTTTTTATCAGATGATAGAAATTTTTATTCAGCCATAATGTTTCGTAGTGGTCAGAAGTTCCTTTTTCAATTGATGAAATTGGCATTGAGAAATTGTACGCTTAATAATCTTGCCGACCCATTGAGTAAGGGATTATCAAGGAACTTGGTGTTGAGAACATCAAGGGGGATATGGTTAAAACCCATAAAGAAATATCATTCAGGGTGAAGCCTCAACTTGACGCTTGATACAACGTCTAGTATTGAGTTCAATGAGCGACAACATTCTTTATTGGTTGGTAGCACTTGGTATTATCATCCCAAAGTAAGTGCTTTGTTCTGCAGTTTGTTAAAATGAGATTGAGTTTATAAACTCTTAATAGACCTATTGGTGGGTGCTCTTGCAGGAGCACATTAATAAGGGTCTACCTATGTGAATGCGAAGTGGGCCACTTCAAAAAGTTCGGGTTTGGTTTCTATGCATTCGCGAGAGGATTGGAACACAAGACCTTATAATGTTGTTTATAAAGAAATAATGTAATAGAATTCATGTGCGAGATACATCATATTTTACAATATAATGGTCGGTTCAAAAGACTTGTCTTACCTGACTATTCAGTTTAATAGAAATTGTATTCCGTTAATGTAAAGTTCAATCATTATACTTTATTTATGCATGGATTCACTTGTCTCTTAATTTCTAAAGAAAATGTTGGATTGTTTAAAGTTTACATGTTTTCGGAGAAGTATATCCTACTCCATTTATGAAATTCAACATTCTTAAGAAATTGATAACTCCCGTATTGATATTTCTGATTTGTTCAAAATGATCGTTGATTTTTTTAGAAGAATCTATTAGGTCGTGCCTAGCAATTTTTATTAATCAAACATAAAGTAATAGTTCTGGTACAACAACAATTAAACAATAATATGATACAACAAAAACTAAGCCATATCATACAACAAAAATTAAATCATATTGAAGAGAAATGTACCACATCGGTAATGGATGAGATCTCTGGGCTCATTATAAGGCTTGACAATCCTCCTCCTTTTGAGCTAGCTTTTGGGGTATGAGTTAGACCCAATGCCTAATTTAAGTAAGGGAGGAGGCTTTTCCAAGCCTTATAAGGAGCTCAGTGATCTCATCCCTCACCAATGTGGTACATTTCTCTTCACCCCCTCACGCTCAGATTCAAACATTTTATGTATCCCGGGTCTTCTGTCCGGTCTGGAACGTGCACACTTATGGACCGAATGCATTTTCTATTGAAAAACAATATACCACATCGGTGATGGATGAGAACCATCCAATGTGGGCCCTCGGAAAAAAGGAATTGTAGGAAATTGATTCCTTGCCTTTATTCATTCTCAAGATTAAAATATATACAATTACAATAATCAAGTCTTGCTATCTATAAGAATATACTGATTAATGTAATTGATACTAATTTACAAGTGATATATTCTTGAGTGATTGTGGAGATAATTATGAGATGGACCCATAATTATTCTTACAGTCCCCCGCAGTCTTAGCGGGAGGTTCTCGTATGCTAAGACTGTCCCTGAAATCATCAAAAAGTATGCGCGGAAGACCTTTTGTGAAAATGTCTGCAATATGATAACAGGACGGTACATAGAGAACACGAACTTGACCACGGGTAACCTTTTCTCGGACAAATAAGATATCCATTCCAATGTGTTTTGTGCGCTGATGTTAAACAGGATTTCCGAATAAGTATATCGCACTCACATTGTCACAATAGACCACGGTTGCCTTTTCAATCGGACAATGTAACTCTAACAGGAGATTACGAAACCAACATGACTCAGCAACCACATTGGCTACTCCTCGGTATTCTGCCTCAGCACTAGACCGAGACAGTGTGGATTGTCGTTTTGACAACCATGAAATGAGATTGTCCCCCAAAAACACACAATAACCGAAAGTGGAATGACGTGTGTTCGGGTAGCCACCCCAATCCGTATTTGTATAGGATGAGAGTCTTGAGATAGAGGACTTATATAGATGCAAACTGAAATAAAGAGTACCTTTAACATACCACATAATTCTTTTGAGAGCCCCCCTATGTTCTTCCTTCGGATCATGCATGTGTAAACAAACTTGCTGAACCGCATAGAAAAAATCGGGTCTCGTAAAAGTCAGATACTGCAAGGCTCGTAGTAGGCTGTCGTAATGTGTAGGATCACTGTATAGTGTACCTGCAGCGTTACTCAATTTTGCATTTGTGTCAATCGGAGTATGTGATGGTTTGCAGGACGACATCCCTGCTTTGTCAATTATTTCTTCGGCATATTTCTTTTGACTAAGAAAAAAACCACTTGCATATTGAGTGACAGCAATGCCAAGAAAATAATTCAACGGACCCAAATCCTTCATTGAAAATTCAGCTGCAAGAAGGGACATAATAGGCTGGCAAAGTGAAGTTGATGATGCCGGGAGAATAATGTCATCAACATACAGAAGTATATATGCCATGTCAGCGCCCTTCCAATAAATGAACAATGACTGATCGGACTTGCTGTGAGAGAAACCCAATTTGGAAGCAAATCCTGCAAACCTGTTATACCATGCCCGAGGAGCTTGTTTCAAACCATATAAGGATTTCTTCAACAGGCAAACAAGATCTGGACGGGTATAATCGCGGAAATCCAATGGCTAATGCATGTACACTGTTTCCTATAAATGGCTATGTAAGAATGCATTTTTGACATCTAACTGATGAATGGACCAATATTTGGAAAGTGTTAGGCTAAGAACAATCCTGATAGTTGTTGGCTTAACTAACGGACTGAATGTTTCACCACAATCCACTCCAACCTGCTAAGACCTGCCATCACCAACAAGACGGGCTTTGTATCTCTCAAAAGAACCATAAGAATTCTTTTTATGACAAAAAACTCACATAGACCAAATTATGTTCACATTAGATGGACGTGGTAGTAAATCCCACGTCTTATTTTTAATAGGAGCATTAAATTCATCTAACATGACAGCTTTCCAATTCGGGTTGGATAAGGCAACTTTGGGATTTTTTGGCATTGGTGATGGTTGGACGGAGGTAGTTAGGTTAAAATGGTGATTAGGTAAAAACAAATCCGTGCATTGCACGGGTTTCAATGGTCCGAGTTTGGACAGTTGGGCTGTGAGGTTATTGGTTGGTTGACCGATTTTGGGCCAAAATGGTGGGCTCGATGGATTTGGCCGAGGATTGGGCCGAGGCCGAGGGAAGAGTGACCTCTGCTCCTCGGACCGGCCCATTCCCATTTGGGTTTGGGTTAGGGAGTTTTGGGAAAGCCCTACAATGTTTTGAGTGTTTAGATGATACCTCAAAATTGGATGTAGTCCATCGTCCAGAAAATCATATGAAGGTGAGGATTCCACTTGAGATGTTGCAAACGGGAATGTTGATTCATAAAAAATGACGTGATGAAAAATAATGATTTTCCCATTTTTCATATCATAACACTTATATCCCCTATGATTTTATGGGTATCCCAAAAACACACACAGAGTGAAACGGGCCTGAAGTTTGTTAATTGTGGTGGATGGAAACAAAGGGTAACACAAACACCCAAAAACCAGTAAATGTGTAAATGATGGGAGACAGTGGTATAACATTTGTGTAGGTGACACATTGGAGAGTAGTTTACTAGGAAGAATATTTAAAATATATGTGGTCATTTGAAGTGCATAGTGCCAAAAATTTGGTGGTGTGGACGAATGCACAAGGAGGGTGCGAATCATATTGTTAATTGTTCGAATCTTTCTTTCGGCATTCCCATTTTGTGGAGATGTATGTGGTCAGGAAATACGCAAAGACATCCCAAAAATCATTAAATTGGGCATTTATGAATTTTCCCCGTTGTCACATTGAAAACATTTAATGGATTTTTCAAAATGAGTTTTGATAAAAACACTAAATTATTTCAAAATGGTATAGGTTTGCGATTTATTCTCCAATGGAAATGTACATAGAAAATTCAAATAATCATACAAAATAAGCAAATAATATCTATGACCTGCAGAACTCAAAACAGGTGATGTCCACAAATCATAATGCAACAGATCAAATGGCATAAGCATACTGAAAGTAGAAGCTGCAAATGGAAGTTTAACATGTTTACCAAACACGCACGCTTGGAAAACAAAAGAGTCCAAAAGTTTGTTACAAGAAATAAATTTATTCTTCCTTAGATTATCAAAAACTTGTGCTCCCGGGTGTCCTAACAGGTTGTGCACAAAGTCGGAGAAATGGTTGTAAAAGTAGATGGGTTGGTCATGTAATTATTGGAAACAATCGTGAGAGGATACAACTCCCCTATGCTATTGCATCTCATTAGTGGCATCCCCGTCTAAAAATCCTTCACAGAAAAACCAAACGGATCAAAATTCACAAAAACATTGTTGTTAGTGGTAAAACGTTGCACATATATCAAAACTTTAATTAGTTTTGGTGCGTGTAAGACATTTTTCAATTTTAATGGTGGGTGTGGAGGTGGTAGATTTACCTGACCAATACCACGAATTGGAATTTCCTGCTCACTACCGACAATAATATTTTTATTAGTGCGCAGATTAAAATAAGACGAGAGATTACCTTGAGATGTCGTCATGTGAGACGTCGCTCCGGTGTCCGTATACCACGACTCATCCGGAATATTCAGATTCATGTTGTTCATGGCATGTTCGATATCTGTGGGAGCATAGCCAATAGATGATGGTGCTTGGGCTGCAAATACATGTTATGGACGAGGCCCGAGAACTCCGGACTGACGGTTTGAAGAAGTAGGGCCTGGCCAAATTTGAGGTAGGGTTCGGGAATTGTGGGGCAGCCCACTGTGGGGCCCAGGCCCACAGTGGGTACTACCCCCACTGATTTCCGATGGACTGGGCAGTGGGCTGCCACTGCCCCGTTTGGTTGCTACCGGCTGCTGACTGCCCGCCACCCCTTCCCCGCCCCTTTCCACCATTATTTTTTCCTTTGTTATTATTACGATTTGAGCCACAATTTTACCATTATTGTTTCGGTTTCCGCCGCTACCTGAACCAGAATTTTGTTGTTGAAAATTTGTGGAAAAAGAATTGGTGGAAACAAGGGCGGTTCTGGCGTTAACTGTTCCGGAGGATGCCTGTTTTGCTTTCCGCGTTTCTTCAAGAATCAACCTTGACCGAGCCTCGTAGAATGGAGGCAGTGGATTTCTCTATTGAATAAATATAGCAACTCTATCTTCTTTCAATCCAATAATTAATTTAAGGACCAGCCTTTGATTTGTGACTAGTGAACCAACGTTGGATAGTTGGTCTGCAAGCACCTTCAATTCCTGACAATAGGCGGACACGTTTGAGAAATCATCCAATTTAATGTTGGTAAATTGGTGTTTAAGATATATAGCCCTAGAAAGTGTTATCTTGAAAAATATTTTGTAAACGTTCCCGCGCCTGTTGAGCCGTAGAGTTTGGCTCTAAAATGGTATGCAAAAGATCGTTGGAGATAGTGCCATAAATCCATTGAAGGACTATAGCATCTAAATGGGACCATAACTTTTTGTCTATCGTAGTGGTGTCCGATGATGACTCGGAGGGTATGATATGGTCTATTACCTCACATGCGCGGCAATAAATTTTGAACAATTCCGCCCAATAGGTGTATTGCCCTTTTTCCATCTCAAGTATTATGGAAATAAAATTCTTGACGTTGTTTACAGCAAGAGCTGTATGAAAAAATTGTTTTTCGGCCATAGTTTTCCACTAAGAATCAAAACAAGAGAAGGAGATAACAATTGTTTTGTGTTTAGGTGGTTAAGAACCCAAGTGTCGGCTAGTTAGGAGAGAGGAAGAATTGTTAGCCGAGGAAGTTTAGTGGTTTAGGTTTGGATTTAGTTAGTGGTTTTAGGTGTAGGATTTTTGTGAAAACAAAAACTACTGCAGTCGAGAACAGGAGGACTGGTAGACGGAAAAAAATATTTCGGCTAAGGAGAGGAGGCCTAATGGGAGGTAGGTTTTAGGACAAAAATTAATTGGCTCTTGATACCATATAGTAAAGTGATTCCTTGCCTATATTCATTCTCAAGATTACAATATATACAATTACAATAATCAGTTCTTGCTATCTATAAGAATATACTAATTAATGTAATTGATCCAATTGATACTAATTTACATGTGATTGATTCTAGAAAATTCTTGAGTAATTGTGGAGATAATTATGGGATTGACCCATAATTATTCTTACAGGAATGCTCCTGGACCAATTGACCAGTCCCGGATCGATGGGGAGTGGAAATTCCCCCGATCTATGAATGTGCACGTTCCAGACCAGACGATGGAATCCCGGATAAAAAATATTTGGATCTAGGCGTGAGGAGGAGTGTTGAAAAAAAATATACCACATCGATGACAGATGAGAACTCCGGGCTCCTTATAGGACTTGGGTAATCCTTATAAGGAGCTCAGGGATCTCATCCTTCACCGATGTTATACATTTCTCTTCACCCCCCTCACGCTCAGATCAAGATATTTTTTATCCGGTCTAGAGCGTGCACATTTATGGATCGGAGGCATTTTCACCTTCCATCGGTCCAGGACCAGTTAGTTGGTCTGAGGGCATTCTGTCCCCTTTTTTTGGGCCCACATAGGATCGGGCCTAGACCTGGCTTTGATACCATGTTAAATTAGGTCTTTGGCTTAACTCACACCCAAAAGTTAGCTCAAAGGGAGGAGGATCGCCCAAGCCTTATAAGGAGTCCAGAGATCTCATCCCTCACCGATGCGGTATATTTCTCTTCAACATCCCCCTCACATCTAGATTCGGACATTCGTTTATCTGGGGTTTCACTGTCCGGTCTGGAGCATGCACATTCATGGACCCAAAGTATTTTCCACCCCTTTCAATTGGTCCGGGGGTATTTCACCACCCTCATCTGGGGGCTCACATCGGATGAGTCTGACTCTGATACCATGTCAAATTAGACATTGGGCCTAACTCATACCCAAAAAACTAGCTTAAATAGAGGAGGATTGCACAAGCCTTATAAGAAGCCCAAGGATCTCATCCCACACCGATGTGGTACATTGATACCATGTCAAATTAGGCATTGGACCTAATTCACACCCCAAAAGCTATCACAAAGGGAGGAGGGTTGTCTAAGCCTTATAAGGAGCCCAGGGATCTCAGCCCTCACCGATGTGGTACATTTCTCTTCACATATCATATGCTAAGATAAGTTAAACACAAATATATTCAGCATTTAACTTATAATAAAAGAAAAGCTAAAATAAGATAAAAAAATTTGTTTAGGATTGCTTCTGTGATCATCTTAATGAGGAGAATTACATTGACTGCTTTAGATTGGAGCAATCCTCCTTCTGGTTTTGATTCTCAAGTTTGGAATCTACATCTTGTTCATGGTGAGAATCTGTCTAGCCCTTGTTGGTAAACCTACAAAAGATGCTGTAGACATTTATTGATCATCCAGTGCATAATTTGCAAGAAAGCTGCAAACTTGTTGCCTTCCCTATATATATGATAAAATTTCAGCTCAAAGAATTCCTTTTAATTGTATCTGCTACACTGTATCATATATCTCCCATGGGATTCTCCACTGCTTGATAGCCATTTGTTTAAGGATTTTTGAGTCTATTTCAATATGAACTTGGTTGTATCCCTTTGTTCTGAAGTATTCCAATAATCCAAGTATTGCACCTGTTTTGGCCTTCCTATTAGTAGTTTCCTGGATCTCTTAAGCATGTGCATAAATAAGATCACATATTTCATCTTTTAAGCAAAATGTATAGGAACTTCTCCGATATGATTTTGCTGCATGATAAAAATGGACAAGGAAATCTGCACAATAAAATTTCATATGGGGGTTTTCATCAAGATATCTCATGTGACATCCCTGGTATGCTTCAGAGTAAAACTTTGATATCGCTCTTCCTATGCTTGAATGCTTATCAGAAATGATGCACAACTCCGTAGTATTGGGGACTATGTCTAAAAAAGTTTTAAAAAGGCATAATATGATCATCACATTTTGAATTTACTACACAAAATGCAATAGAAAAAAATATAATTATTCATATCTTCTGCCACAATAGACAACAAACTCCCTCGTAAACATCCCGTCAACGGCTAGAACTTTTCTTGCACAAATCCCCACTTCCAAGCTCCATAATATATAAAAAGAATTGAACCATCAAACTTCAACGAGGTCTTTTTTTTCTTCATTTATAGTCCTAATCATATAACGATAAGAATCTAAAAATGCATACTCGTGGACTGGTGTCCCTTTTGCCATGGCCTTTTCTGTCTCACTTACCTTCCAACACTTGTAGTAACTAATCTTACAATTCAGATATGTTTGAATTTTATACTTTATTTCATCTGTTGAAGGGCCTTTCTATTCAAAAACCTATCCTTAATATATTCTCCAATGATGTCTGCTGAAGAAAGTGAATGATGGCTTGTATGAGTGAATGTTGCGATACTCGACAATTTCAAAAACTATTACAATTTTTAAGTTTTGTAGCTCGCAATCAACAATCACGATTTTGATCTACATCAAACATTATACACATCTTCAACATTTTAGTTTTAATCTTTCTTCACGGCAGAAAGCTTCAACAGATTTATGTGCTATATACTTAACACAGGGAAGTCGGACCATAATCGGATGTGGGAGTTTCAGAAGAGAATGTTTCAGCTTCTAGATGTGGGAGGATATCTCATCACTAAAGAAGGAGCTCTGCTCTCTCTTATGCAATAGCTCAGTAAAGATGCAAGTTAAATCCTTATAAAAACTGTGCTGCCATCATTTACGTGGCGACTGCATTGAGTTGGTATAGAATGTTGTGTAGCTCCCTCATTTCCTCGAATATCCATAGTCACATGATACACTTTTTATCATTTGTCAAATTTTAGTCTAACTTAGACTAAATTTCTTCCCTCTACGACCTATTCAACCATAATATTCTTAGAATGGGCATGTTTCAATCATCCAAAAAGACCGCAAATCACAATCATCCCTTATCTTAGAAGGAGCTCCGTTTTATTTTTCAAAAAATCGAGCATGTAATTAATAGGATTATCCACCTATTCACCAACTCATTCATATATAACATCTTCGCTTATATTTATTTGTACTGTCTCTCGCCCCTTCGGATGCCAAGTATAACGAGTAGGATTATCCACCCATTCACCATGTAAATCAACTCCTATTATTATATGATCTCCCATTGATGATCACAATGCTTGAACATATCACAAAGATACATATTCAGTGATCCTTACAAAAGAGAGATTTATCAAACGACTTCAAAATTGATAAAGAACTTGATTACTTGTTCCTACAACTCTTTTATTGTCCCACAACTATCAATAGTTGTCAGACAACTTAATCAGTTATGGGGACAACTTCTATTTATTTATTCCAACAACTACAATGTTGTTCCACAATTGCACTAGCTGGCCTAACAACTATTCAGTTCTTCAACAACTAAACACACTTGTCGAACAACTTTAGTAGTTGTTGGGATAACAACTTTATTAGTTGTCTGATAACTATGAAATAACCAGGCTGGGTTCGTTAAATCCAGATGAAGAATGGCTACTAATTAATCTTTTTTTACTTACCAATAATTAATGAATGGTCCTTTGAAGTAATTTCAAGCTCAATAATGAAGCAATGTCGTTCAAAAAGACCCAATAATATTTTGAAACTCTTTTCACACTTTTTTCCTACAAATCTTCTCAACTAAAACACAAATAAAATTACGGATCTGATAGAATATATGCAAATATATTCTTTTGATATAATTAGTGATTATGTATATCTATAATTATTGTAGCAATATTTTATATTAGTTAGGTGAATATTTAATTTCCGTAATTATAGCCTAGAATTACTATTGTATATCATGTATATAAACCATTTACATTAATGAAATAATCAAGGGATTATTCTCTTTCATGGTATCAGCAGTTTAGGGCAAACTTTTTCCTTCTCCACACAGCTTCCGCCGCCCTTGGTCTCTCGGCCATCCCTTCCTTTTTTTCCCGAAACCCTAATTCTCCTCTCGTGCCTCAATCATGTCTACCATAAAGAATACCTTCATCCTGCCCTTGCAGTCTCCAACATCAAGAACAACATCCCTATCATCCTTGAAATGGAGAACGTCCAATACGCGATGTTGACAGAATTTTTTAAGATTCACGCAAGGTCTCATAGAGTCCTCCATCACATCGTCAAACCGGACAAAGGCAAGGAGAAGGTGCCTTCCACCGATGATGAAATAGAGTTGTGGGCAACTCTTGATGCTACGATCCTCCAATGGATTTATTCCACTATCTATACCGACCTCTTACAGACAATTATAGAACCCGACGTCACAACAATGGAAGCTTGAAATAGGTTGCGTGATATATTCCAAGATAACAAAAATTCCCGTGTTGTGACCCTTGAGAAAGAACTCTCTCACATAAATATGGAGGATTTTTCGAATGCCTCAGCCTATTAGCAAATGCTCAAGGAGTTGTCGAATCAACTCAAGAACGTCGGCGCGCCTGTCACAACTGATCGTCTCATTCTCCAGATGGTTGCAGGCCTCTCCGAGGCGTATAATGGGGTTGGAACTCCTCTTCGCCAAATCAATCATCTTCCGTCGTTCTACCAAACACGTTCCATGCTCACCTTAGAAGAAGCAGGGTTGGCTAAAAAGGCGGCAACCGGAGCCAATTCTGCCATGATGGTGGCTACGTCCCGCGAAATCGATGACTTTCAATCATTCTCCGAAAACTATGGTAAAAAACATAACAACGGGGTTGGAAAAAAAGGTCAAAACATTGGGAAAAATCACGGTGGAAGATGTGGTGGTGGCAAATGTGGTGGTTGCGGCGGCAACGGCGACGGCAGTGGAGGACGTGGAGGCGGCAGTGGCAGTCAGCAGAGGGTCGGGCCACAACACCCTGACATCAGTCCTGGGCCTCGGGGCAGTGGCCATGGGGCCTGTCTTGGGCCAGTGGGTAGTGGCCCATGCCGCCCTGCCCGTATCCATCTCAAAACTGGGCTAGGCCCAATGGATGGCAATAGCAGCAAGCCAAGAATGGGCCTAGGCCTCACAATTACACGGCCTGGCAGCATCCTGGCCTGCTTGGGCCTCGATCACAGTGGGCTTTCGCTATTGTGGGCCCATCTAGATCTTTGACACTCACTGATATCGAGGCGGCAATGCATACACTTGGGCTAAATCCTCCAGATGCAAATTGGTACATGGACACCGGTGCTACTTCTCATATGACATCTGTGGCAAGTAATCTCTCGTCTTATTTCAATTTGAGCAAAAATCGTGGCATAATTGTTTGTAATAGTAATTCAATTCTAATTGTGGTTATGGTTACACAAATTTGTCTCCCTCGAACTCACCTTTGGCCTTGAAAAATGTCCTTCATGCTCCTCACTTAATTAAAAATTTGGTGTTCGTTCAGAAATTTACAACTGGTAACTCAATTTCTGTTGACTTTGACCCTTGTGGATTTTTTGTGAAGGATTTCTGCACGGGAATACCTCTAATGAGATGTGATAGTCGGGGCGAGCTCTATTCCATCACCACCACCACCACTAGACAATCCACACCGTCAATATTTGTCGCTTTAGCACCTTTCTTATGGCATGCGCGTTTGGGTCATCCGGGAGCGTCTGTTTTTTTCTCCCTTAAAAATAATAAATTTATTGAGAGTAATAATGCTCGTAGTACTAATGTTTGTCCTTCTTGTCCACTTGGGAAACATGTTAAATTGCCATTTGTTACCTCAAATTCTAGTACTTTGTTGCCATTTGATATTATTCATATTGATCTTTGGACATCTCCCGTTTTGATCTCTTTGGGCCACCATTGGTATGTTTTATTTTGGATGATTTTTCTAATTTTTTGTGGATATTTTCGTTATCTAAAAGGTCTCAAATTTATTCCACATTCATATCATTTAGAACATTCATCAGTACTTAATTTGAACGGGAAATTAAGAACATTCAATGTGATACTGGAAGGGAATTTGATAATTGACCATTTATAGAATTTTGTAAGGTTAATGGCATATCTTTTCAGTTTTCTTGTCCACATACGTCAACACAAAATGGGAGAGTCGAGAGAAAAATCCGCACCATTAATAATATTGTTCGGACATTACTAACCCATGCTTCATTACCACATTAATTTTGGCATCATGCATTACAAATGACAACTTACCTTCTTAACATACTCCCTAGCAAAGGATTAGCATACCAATCTCCACTCAAAATTCTTTATCACAAAGATCCTTCGTATTCTCATCTTAAGGTGTTTGGGTGTTTATGCTATCCTCTCTTCCCCTCAACTACAATAAACAAACTTTAAGCTCGCTCTACTGCTTGTGTATTTTTGGGTTACCCGTCTAATAATCGTGGTTACTAATGTTATGATTTATCTCTAATAAAATCATAATTAGTCGCTATGTCATTTTTTATGAAACCCAATTTATGTTTGCTAAATTGTATAATTTCGTGTCCACTTCTTATAATATTTTGGATGATGGTCTCTCACCGTATGTGGTTCACCATTTGGTCTAGCCCACACCTCGACTTCTGGACCAGTAGACACCGGCAGGCCCACTGCCTGCTGGCCCAAACAACCCCCGTCCTCAAAATCTGCCAGCAGGCCTACTTCCTACTGGCCCAAATACTCCCCGTCCTCCAAATCCGCTAGTAGGCCCACTGCCTGTTGGCCCAACCCAGTCCAGCTGTCACCCAGCCCAGGTCCTCCCAACTCCTATCCAGCTCACTTCTATTCCAAGACAAGGGGCCGTTACTCATAGCCAACGGGGTATTTTTAGACCAAAATGACATTTTAATCTCAACTCTAATGACACTAAATCTCCACTACCATGTAACCCCGTATCTGCCCTTCATGACCTGAATTGGAAAATTGCCATGGATGATGAATATAATGCTATTATTGAAAATAAGACGACGGAGTTGGTGCCCCATCCACCTGGTGTCAATGTGATTCGTTCTATGTGGATTTTTATATATAAGGAAAAATCTGATGGTTGTTTTGAAAGGCATAAGGCCTGTCTTGTAGGTGATGGCAAAACTCAACAGGTTGGCGTGGATTGTGGAGAGACATTTAGTTCAGTGGTCAAACCGGCAACTATTCGCATTGTTCTCAGTCTAGCTCTCTCAAAAGCTTGTCCCATTCATCAGCTAGACGTGAAAAATGCATTCTTACATGGTGAACTCAAGGAAATTGTATACATGTATAAGCCTTTGGGTTTCACGGATCCCGATCATCCTAACCATGTCTGCTTGCTAAAGAAGTCCTTATATGGGCTCAAATAGGCTCCTCGGACCTGGTACAAAAGTTTTGCAGATTATGTGTCTACTCTTGGATTTTCTCACAGCATGTCTGATCATTCTCTGTTCATCTACTGTCGCGGTACTTCTCTGGCATACATTCTGTTATATGTGGATGATATTATATTGACTGCTTCCTGTGATAAACTGCGCAAGTCTATCATATCTCTTCTCAACTCAGAATTTGCTATGAAAGACTTGGGGCCTTTGAGTTATTTTTTTGGTACAACTGTAACTCGTCATATAGGTGGTCTATTTCTATCACAGAGGAAGTATGCAGCAGAGATTATTGAACGAATTGATATGTCATCTCCTACTCCGGTTGACACTAAACCGAAGTTGAGTGCTACTTCTAGCATACGTTACAAGGATCCCTCCCACTATCATAGTCTTGCGGGGGCTCTTCAATATCTTACGTATACGAGGCCCGATATTACTTATGTGGTGCAGCAGGTGTGTTTATTTATATATGATCAGAGGGAAGAACACATGCACGCTCTCAAACGCATTATGCGTTACATTCAGGGAACTCTTGATTATGGTTTACACTTATATCCATCATTGGTATCTACTCTCATGTCTTATACAGATGCTGATTGGGGTGGATGTACAGATACCAGACGTTCGACATCTGGTTATTGTATGTTTCTTGGTGATAACTTGGTCTCTTGGTCGGCTAAACGCCATGCTATTTTATCGCGTTCTAGCGCGGAGGCCGAATATCAAGGGATAGCCAATGTGGTGTCTGAGTCCTGTTTGTTGCGTAACCTCCTCTTAGAGCTTCATTTTCCTATTCGAAAGTTACCTTGGTCAACTGCGATAATGTTAGTGCAATATCTCTCTCTGGGAATCTTGTCCAACATCAGCGCACTAAACATATCGATATGGATATTCACTTTATTCGCGAAAAGGTAGCTCGTGGACAAGTATGTGTCTTGCATGTCCCTTCACGGTGTCAAATTGCTGACATATTTACTAAGGGCCTTCCCTTAGTTAGTGTTTGAAGATTTTAGGGACAGTCTCAGCGTCCGAAGACCGCCCGCTATGACTTCGGGGGTGTGATAGAATATATGCAAATATATTCTTTTGATATAATTAGTCATTTTGTATATCTGTAATTATTGTATCAATATTTTATATTAGTTATGTGAATATTTAATTTCCGTAACTATAGTCTAGAATTACTATTGTATATCATGTATATAAATCATTTACATTAATGAAATAAGCAAGGGATTATTCTCTTTCATGATCTACTATTAAAAAATATTTTGGGCGGATTAGATTTCTAACAAAGGAGGAAGATGAAGATCACGGGTAAAGGAGAATGAGCATCAAAGACGGTTGAGAGAATGGAAAGAAGAAGGTTGGGTAGGATTTTTGCATGTTTTGGTAATTTTTAGATAATAAATAGAGGTTAAAGTGTAAAAACAAAAAATTTGGGGGTTTAAAACTTGAAGGACCCTCACTTAAATCGTCAAACTCATTTGTCCCTTTTAATTTACAATACCTATAAACTTGATGTTCTTTTTCCAGCAACTTATATGCCTTATTTCCCTTATGAAAAAATCTAAGGGGAATCAATAGGGTAGAAATGTCATGGACTTGCCACTTATTCAAAGTTTAGCTAGTTTTTTTAAATCTTGTGCAAATATAGCTAGTTTTTTAAAAAAAACGTGCACTTCAATTATTATTATTATCTCCGTTCCGATTTATATGATGTAGTTTGACTGCGCGTGAAGTTTAAGAAATAAAGAAAAACTTTTAAATCTTGTGGTTTAACAAAAGCCAAAGATATTTGTGTGGTATCATCTCGTTAACGTAAAAAATAAAGTTTAAAATTAAATTATTGTCAAATAACAAAATATGTCATATAAATTGAAACATAAGGAAAAAATAATTGCTAAGTTTTAAACAGTGACTTTAGAATGGGTTATTCGTGCACCTCGTTCGTCAAAAGGGTATGTTGATCAACAAATTGATAGTCAAAACAGAAGTTTTTGCATAGATTTCCCTTCAAACGCAGGAGTCTATAATTGTTGGTCTTTGTCTTTGTGGTCTTTAATTTTTATCATTGTTGCTTATTTTATAAAAAAAAAATTGACGAAGATACCCTTACTTATCCAAACCTGCTTCGCTCGGCACAAGTTCTGTAGTTTTTATCTTCTGAAACTAAACTTTTGCCTCGCTCGGCATAAGTTCTGTAGGAATTAAGTTATTCATCATAAGTGTTGTGTAGTATTTTCAGAATCTATTGTAGTGTTCAGAAATTGGAATTATGCTTTTTGGGGCATTTGTTTTTATTATCCTTTTAGAAAAAATAATTTTGGTAGCTAATGTGGGATGGTAGAGTATATGTGCAGATCTTTGTATTGTATTTTTTTTTAAAAAAAGACAGCATGCCCTCTCGACATAAGTTGTGTAATATTTATAGCGTTTTTTATCTTCTAAAACTAAATTTTTCCTTCGTTGGGCATAGGTTCTCTAAAATTTAGTTACGCAACCTAAGATGTGTAGTATTTTGGAAGTTTTGTCGTGTCCGACATAACATTCAAAGGAAAAAACTTTCAAAATACTATGATGCGAAAATATAAACTTATGCCCCGCAAAAAGAAATCTATACCGTGCGAAAAG
The DNA here is from genome assembly GCA_034509755.1 of Anisodus tanguticus. Lineage (NCBI taxonomy): Eukaryota > Viridiplantae > Streptophyta > Magnoliopsida > Solanales > Solanaceae > Anisodus > Anisodus tanguticus. The sequence continues at coordinate 31,680,660 of CM067558.1, forward strand.
TTTGTTGTTTCGATATTAAGGGCACTTTCTTCCTCTTATTTTTAACTTAAAGTGGGCAAAAATTAAAAACCACCTCGAAATAGGGCATTTGTTCAAATGACCCGTCAAACAAGATATCGGAGCTCTAAGGAAATATATATCTTAGTCGCTTTAGAATAGAGATACTAATAGAATATTCTTTGTACAGCTTCTATATTAGGTAAAATTGTAGTCCAATTGTAATTAGGAAGTGTAGTTCAATTGTAATTAGGAAGATTAGTTACATAATTTGTAAAAGAGTAAATAATTATGTAACACTATATATATTGTACATAATAATCAATGAAAGGCAGAGAACATATTCCTTCATTGTATCAGAGCCAAACTCTAAAATTCTCTACAAACGCCGACCCCCCATCTCGGCCGCCCAACCCTAGGCAGCCGCCCTCCCCCCTCTTCTCTCTACTACCTCTCAGCTGCTACCTTTCTCTCCTCTTCCCCATTTTTTACAATGGCTGAACAACCTAAATTCCATCATGCTCTTGCAGTTAACAACATCAAGAACTTCATTCCCATAAATTTTGAGATGGAAAAGGGTCAGTATTCCTCTTGGGCGGAATTGTTTAAGATTCATTGTCGTGTGTACAAAGTCATCAACCATATCATCCCTCATAAATCAAAGCCCCTGGAACACCTTGATATTCTGCTGATGAACTTTGGTCCCGCTTAGATGCGGTTGTCCTATAATGGATCTACGACATGATCTTGAACGATCGGTTGCATACAATCATTGAATCCGATGCCACTACCCGACAAATGTGGGAGCGCTTGGAAATTATTTTTAAGGATAACAAGACACAACGTGCCTTGTACCTGGAAAATCAATTTAAGGACATTCAGCATGACAAATTTCTGAATGCGTCAGCTTATTGTCAGGAACTTAAGATGATTGCAGATCAACTCTCCAACGTCGGTGCACCAGTCACTAATCAATGATTGGTGATGCAACTTATTGCGGGTTTGAATGAAACTTATGACGGCATCGCTACCATCCTCCAACAAAGCACGTTATTGCCTCCATTCTATGAGGCCCGTTCGAGACTTATACTTGAAGAAATCTGAAAAAGCAAGCGGTTCGCGGCTCATGCGAGCACCGCCGATGCCGCTCTCATCACTATTGGTAGCCCCTCAGCCGACAGCAGGCCCCATTTTCGGGTTTACAACACCGGCAACCCGATGACCAGACACACGGCCCGCCATCCTAGAATTACCACAAATTATGAAACTCCGGCAAAGCCCGCGGCAGTTGCGGCGGGAGAAGCAGCTATGGTGGAAGGGGCCAGCCATTACTGGCTGGCAGAACCCACAACATCAGCGGCAGTAGTAGCAGCCTTCGTCGTGGGCTACCTACCTGCCATAGGATACGTGGGCCCAGCTGGCTTGGGTTGCTCCACCTTGTCATACCCGACGTCCTCTTGGGCACCACCTCCTGCCCGATAGCCCCAGCCCAGCATCCTCGGCACACTTTCTCAGCATACATATAGTGCACATGTCTCTCCTCCTTCCACCTACACCCCGATGGATATTGGGGCGGCTATGAACACAGTGTCCCGCAACATTCCAGATAACAGTTAGTACATGGATACTGGCGCCACATCTCATATGACGGCATCCTAAGGTACTCTCTTATCTTATTTCAATACGAGCAATTTAAATCGTAATATTATTGTTGGTAGTGGACAAGACATTCCTATTCGAGGTTGTGGACAACCATCCATATCCCCACCACACCCCCCATTAGCTTTAAACAATGTCCTCAATGCCCCAAAACTTATCAAACATCTAATCTTTGTGCGTCGTTTCACAACCGACAATAATGTTTCCCTTAAATTTGATCCTTTTGGTTTTTCTGTGAAGGACCTTATAACAGGGATGCGAATAATGAGTTATGATAGCACCAGGGACCTCTATCCTATTACCACCACCGTCGGTCATCCAGCCTCCTCTCCGTCATCCTTTACAGCTACTTCCTCTTCTTTATGGCATAATAGATTAGGACATCTGGGAGACTATGTTTTACTCTCTATTCGCAACAATAAATTTATAGATTGCAAACATGTATCTTATCCTCCTGTTTGTGAAACTTGTGCTTTTGGGAAACATGTTAAGTTACCATTTTATTCTTTATCCACCCGTACTTTAATGCCTTTTGATATAATACACAGTAATTTATGGATTTCTCCTATTTTAAGCACAACCGGGCATCGATACTATATGTTATTTTTAGATGATTATTCAAACTTCTTGTGGACTTTTTCCATTGGTAATAAATCCCAAGTCTATTCTATTTTTTTTCATTCAGCGCTTTCATTAAGACACAATTTGAAAAGAATATCAAATGTTTTCAATGTGACAATGGGAGGGAATTTGATAATAATCAATTAAAACTTTTCTGCGCCAAACACGACATTGTTTTTCGTTTTTCCTGTCCCCACACCTCTCCACAAAATGGCAAAGTTGAACGAAAAATTAGAACCATAAACAACGTAGTTCATTCCCTTCTTGCTCACGCCTCTATCCCCTTCCTTTTGCCATTACGCTCTATCCATGACAACATATCTTTTAAACATTCTCCCCAATAAGTCTCTCACTCAAGTTCTCTATCTTCGGGATCCTTCCTATAAGCATTTAAGAACTTTCGGATGTCTATGCTACCCCATCCATCCCTCAACACAAATCAACAAGCTGCAACCTAGGTCCACCGCATGTGTATTTTTGGGTTACCCCCTAATCATCGTGGTTACAATTGTTACAACCTGTCCAACTAAAAAATAATCGTTTCTCGGCATGTCATATTTGATGAGTCTCAATTCCCTTTTTTCCAAACTAAATTCACCACTTCCGCATTCCTATGACTTCTTAAATGATGGCCTTAATCTCATTCTAATCCATCACTTGAAAAATCAGTCGCTACCGTCACCGGCGCCTGAACCGTCTCCCTCTGTCCCATCTTGGGTGGGCCAGCTGGCCCCACCACAAGCTCCTTGAAATAGCCATTCTCGGCTGCCCAAGGTCACTACCTCTTCTCAGCCAGTGACGATGCCCATTTCCCCTAATTTTGCCGCCCCCTCTCGGCCTACCAATCTACCCCAACAGCTTCCCGATCCTGTCCACCCTCCCGCGGCACCTATACGGACAATGGAAACTCGTGCTATGTATGATATTTCCAAACCCAAACGATAATTTAATTTGTTGAATTCGGTTGCTCATTCACCTCTTTCTCGCAACCCAAAACATGTCTTGTCCGATCCCAAATGGAAATCTGCCATGATTGACGAATATAATTCTCTTATTGAAAATAAGACGTGGGAGCTAGTGCCTCATTCTCTTGATGCTCATGTTATTCAAAAAGAAATTTGACGGTTCTTTTGAGAGGCACAAGGCACATCTTGTAGGTGATGGAATGTCTCAATAGGTGGGCGTGGATTGTGATGAAACCTTCAGCTCGTGGTGAAACCGGCAACTATTCGGAGTGTTCTCAGTATTGCTTTGTCCAAATCATAGCCTATTCATCAGCTAGATATCAAAAATGTCTTCTTGCATGGAGACATTCATAAGACTGTGTATATGCATCAGCCTTTGGGATTCAGGAATCCAGTCCATCTATATTATGTGTGTCATTTGAAGAAATCGTTCTATGGACTGAAACATGCTCCTCGTGCGTGGTACCAACGATTTGCTCATTTTGTATCCTCTATCGGTTTTTCACATAGAAAATCGAATCACTCACTTTTCATTTATAGCAAGGGTAACAACATGGCATACGTCTGTTATATGTTTATTACATCATCCTAACTACATCTTCTGATGCCATTTGCCGATCCATTATGTCACTCATTGCCTCTGAGTTTTCTATGAAGGATTTGCGGCCCCCCAAACTATTTTTTGGGCATTATTATTACGAGACATGCATGTGGCTTATTTCTCTGTCAAAAGAAGTACACCAAAGAGATTCTTGACCGAGCAGGCATGGCATCTTGCAAACCGGTCCACATATCGGTGGATACTAATTCCAAACTTAATGGCTCTTTGGGTTCTCTGTACGCCGACCCGACTCACTATCGCAACTTAGTAGGAGCATTGTAGTATCTCATTTTCACGAGACCAAATATATCATATGTCGTGCAGCAAATATGCTTACACATGCACAACCCGATGGATGAACATATGAATGCCCTCAAACGAATTTTGTGATATGTACAAGGTACTCTTCATTTCGGCTTACACCTGTACAAGTCCTCACTCTCCGACCTCACCTCTTATTCTGATGCTGACTGGGGTGGATGTCCTGACACTCATCGATCCACGTCGGGTTACTGTGTATTCCTCGGAGATAACCTATTTTCTTGGTCTTTTAAAATACAACCTACTCTGTCTCGATCCAGTGCCGAAGTCAAGTACCGAGGTGTAGCGAATGTTGTCTCTGAGTCTTGTTGGATATGCACCTTCTCCTGGAACTTCACTGCCCCATCCATAAGGCTACATTGGTCTATTGTGATAATGTAAGTGTGATATATCTTTCCGGCAAACCCGTTCAATATCAGTGCACTAAACACGTTGAAATGGATATTCACTTTGTACGTGAGAAAGTTGCTCGTGGACAAGTTCGTGTTCTTCATGTTCCTTCCCGATATCAGATTGCTGACATATTTACTAAAGGGCTTCCGCGCATACTCTTTGATGATTTATGAGTCAGTCTCAGCGTACGAGAACCTCCCGCTTCGACTGCGGGGGTATGATAGAATATTCTTTGTACATCTCCTATATTAGGTAAAATTACAGTCCAATTGTAATTAGGAAGATTAGTTACCTAGTTTGTAAATGAGTAAATAATTATATAATACTATATATATTTTACATAATAATCAATAAAAGGCAGCGAACATATTCCTTCGTATACCTTACAATTTGTCCACTTGGTTCTTGCTGTATCCAAGAGATAGACCACCTAACTTTATACCATTCCTTTAAGCATTGAAGGCCATGTGGATCCAACCTCCATAAGATTATGTCTCCACATTTTGTAAAATCTTTCTCCCATGAATGACAAGACACTCACAATTATATACTTTTAAGATTCCTTGATGGTTAAAAAGTAGACCATAATGTATTTCAAACTGCATGTAATAAAACTGAAAACTTAAAAAATTTCGTACTAAATGGAGGCGTAGTAATGGCCCTTATCCCTTCTTCTTAAGCCAATTACTCTATTCCTTATTCCTTTTAGAACTCAGTTCAGCTCATCCTTGGATGCAGGAGCCAGAGAACTGAGAAGTAGAAAAATCAAATCAATGTTTGTTCAATCAAGCAATATTTATTTTTAAAAGAGCTTGGGACCTATGAAGATTATTTAAGAATACACATTGAATGCTGAGATTCTAATACGTAATAGATCCATAATTGAAAAAGTCTGTGACTGCTCCAGAATAAATAAAATAAAAGATATTATAGAGCTAAAACAACTATATATGAGATCTACCTAATGCTAGATACAAAGGCACATAATAGATCGATATGAACTGAAATGCCCGTAATAAAATCAGTTATTGTTGTGTGGATGAATCTGAAAGAGGTGAATTTCAATCAGGGCTACCAGCACAGTTCTAAGAAAGATATTGCCTCAAATCAAGACGATAGATGATACAAGCTGAGCTTCATCAAAAACATGCTAAGCATCAATACTTTGAAGGCTTACATGGTGCTTGGAATGAAGGCATGTAGCTCAAAAATATGCTAAAAATGAAGTATATGCCTCATTTGGAAAAAAAGGCATTTTTAATCTTTTGAGAAGACTGACAATCAAACAATGCCAATATTATGTAATAGTCTTAGTAGTCTTCCTTTTCTAGTTAGTATAAATACTATTTTAGTTTATTAATAGGAGAGATTATGTTGATGAATGATATTTGATACTCTTTTGAGAGTTATGTAATAGCCATAGTAGTCTTCCTTTTCTAGTTAGTATAAATACTATTTTAGTTTATTTCATTAGAAAGATTATTTTGATGAATGATATTTGATACTCTTTTGAAAGTTTGTGAGCTTGTGGAAGCTTTTGTTGAGAAAGTCGGTCGCTTGGAGACTTTATTTTCCTTGAGATCACCTTAAGAAGTTTGGTGCTTGTGATTACTCAATTGGAGGTTTTGATTATATAGAACCTTGGTTCCAATTGATATTTCTCTGTGTCAACTTATCTATCCTTTAATTTCCTCATCTTTTTAAATTCCTAGTTAGTTTCTTTAGATACAAGAGTAACTACATAACATGAAACTAAAATGCATAAAAACAGTTCAAGCTGGTGAAATATATTCAAGCAATAAATCATCCTCCTTCAGCGTCGTGTAAAAAAAGTAGTGTTATGGAAAAGGATGAATCAGGGAAAGGGAAAGATTGAATTGTGACATAGCTCTATTTGCATGTCTCAAGTATAAATGGTTGCAACTGATTAAATAATCAGGGACAAAAGCATTGTCAAAGGCCTCAAGAACTTTGACATTGTTTATTCTGGTTTTAAGCTTGCGTGAACACTCGGGTATCCCACGAACTGACAAATCAAAAGCCAGAGATGGTTGTATATCTTCAAACATCAAGGAGCAGGCGACGTGGATCTTCTACCACATCTTTAATCCTTCTCAAAAAGTATACTGCCTCTCTTCCATCAATCAGCCTATGGTCATATGTCAGCGCAATATACATCATTGGTCTTGGGACAATGTCGCCTCCAACAACCATTGGGCGGTTCACTATTGAATGCATTCCCAAGATAGCAGACTACAAAATGAAGCAACAAACATCAATGGTGAGATAGCTCTATGGGAAATTTCAAAACCTTGTTGCCTCGATAAGGACAAGTACCTGAGGAGGATTTATGATGGGGGTACTTAGAAGACTTCCATACACACCACCATTGGATATTGTGAACGATCCTCCAGCCATTTCATCAATAGAGATGGTTCCATTAGTTGCCTTCTTCGCAAGCTCGTTTATCGTCTTTTCTATCTCAGCAAAATTCATTTGGTCAACATTGCGGAGAACAGGGACAACCAGACCCTGAACAATTGGAAAAGGAAAGTTGGAAAACATTGGCAATAAACCCATTGAGTACGGTCTCAAAAGCAGGTAAAATGGCAAGTTCGAGACATCAGATTACAGGTTGTCCATAAACAGCCAATTTAATTTAAAATATTGAGTCAAAGAAAGGGTGGGCATGCCTTTGGGGTGCCAACAGCTATACTGATGTCTACATAGTCCCGATATATGATGTCATCGCCGTCAATAACTGCATTAACTATAGGTTGATTCTGGAGTGCAGTAACTGCTGCCTGAAATTTAATATAAGATCTTTTTCATTAGAGTTTGTCAACAAAAATATAGAAAAAAATTATTAACATTGATACTTTTCATACTTTCACAAATCCAGACATGAGTCCTAACTTCACACCATGCTTTTCAACAAACGCATCTTTGTACTCAGATCGGAGCTTCATCAAATTTGTCCTGCAACAAGAAAGATTGAAGAAAGTGAATACAACTAAAACAATGGGTGCATAGCAAGCACTTCATGAGCTATGACAAATGGCTCCTACACCTCTAATGAATCAGAAGAACAGAAAGTCTTTTTTCTATAAGGTAAGGAAAGAACGGAAACAGTCTGCTTACAGGATATCAACTTGAGAAAGATACTTGAGCTATAACCTCAAATGTCACCAGCTATAAAAAATCACCAAAAAGAAAGAAGTACTAAGATTTGGACATTCTAAATAGCTCAAGTAAACCAGTTTTAGTCCTCTAAAGGGCCTGTTACATGGACCCTTCCATTTGCATTGGCGTACCAATGTCGAACGGATGTGATATGGGTATGAGTATTTCACGTGGATTCTTCAAAATAAAAAGTTGGTAAAAATTAACATGTCAAAACCAGATACTTCCACACACATACTGAATATGTACCCTTATATGAATCCATGCAACATAGATCAAGTTGTCAAAGGACTTCGGATATCTTTCTGAGAACACTAGGGTTAAGCTACAACATATGACAAAGAAGCTGACCAATATGTTTATCAAAATAACAATCCAAGCTTACATATCAACTTCATTGAATGTAGTCAACAATGCGAATGTGTTCTGGGAATCCTTCAAACGAGTGGCAACTCTTTTCCTGAGCCTAGTCATGGGAACCTATCATCAAGGAGATTCAGATGTTGCTACTGTAATTGAGATAGATGCTCAAATGAATCGTGTCGTGACAATAAGATTTCGAAAGCTTCACAAGTTTTAAGAGACTTACTCGTCTTTCCCGGTCTTTAGGCGGAAGTTGGGGTTCTGTAGCAGAGCGTTTAGGAGGCGGTGAAGTTCCCTTAGACTTCTCCTTCATAGGAGCTGTATCAACTTTGGGTTTCACCTCTTCCTCTTTTTTCTCTTGAACGGGAGAAGGTGGCTTCGGAGCTTCTTTTTCAGATGGCTTCTCAGATGGAGCAACATGATCTACACTATCTGCACCCTCACCGGATTTTGAAATGATAGCAACCTTGTAGCCTGGTTCCACAGTGTCTCCTTCCTTAGCTACAAACTATAAAATGTTCAAAATCAGATGCAAAATCCATTGATATCAAAAAAAGAAATGCATAATAAAACTGGGGAAGAATATGAAGAGTTCCATTGTTAATACGATATTCTACCTTTTGGATTACACCGGCTTCAGGACTGGTTACATCAATTGTTACCTGGATGACATGTAAGCTATTAAACTCCACAGAAAACCATTAAAAATGGAGTGAAATTAGTTAAACATGTTCAGATACCTTATCTGTTTCAATCTGAGCAATTGGCTCATCAACTTCTACTCTGTCACCAGGATCTGCATAAAAAGAATGAGAGATTAAAAAACCAAGTGTTAAAGAAAAAAAATCACCGTGGACAAAATAACAAAAACATACTTTTCAGCAATTTAGCCAGTGTGCCATCGCTTATGGATTCACCCATATACGGAACAACAGCATCGACCAGATCACCTTTGGCAGAAGTACAGATGAGGCAAAAAAAGGCACAAAATGTTAGTAATTGTATCAACATTGCAGAGACAATTGAGCGCACTAGAAAACAGCAATTTAAGCATTTTCTGAACTAGTAATAAATTGTCAGTCATCTCACTGATAGTCATCATTCAACCCCACTTTAAGGGTTGACACATCTTATGATATCCAATTCTGTGGAATTCATGTACATAACAATGAAAACAAAGTGATGAATAGTAACTTCGTCACTGCAATTGAGAGACAACTCATTGTGCACACAATGAATACATGGGTTAAAGTCCTTATAATGAACTTGCTAGACATAATACTGGTAGTCATCCTTATAAAAAAAACTGGTAGTCATCATTAAACTCCACGCAGTACAAATATAGCTGATTCGTCCACATTAGATTAATGTATTTCAAGATATCCATTCAGCTGAATTCATGTACTAATAATGAAAATAGAAGTCCTAATGTTCTTGTGTATTCATACTTAATCCCAACCAAGCCCAATAGAAGAAGAAAAAGATCCATTGTAAATTTCCAGTGAGTACTTAATTTCACCCCATTCCAAGTAGCTACCTCTGTATCTTTAGATAGATAAATGCAAATTAATCATTCTCGCAGATAGGAATTTGCATATTACTGTAACTAACATGTTAAACGTTAGAGATCATAATGGAAATAACAAAAGAACCTGCAAAGTTCAATTATTATCTCCATAAGATCTCACTACCAAAACAGAAAAGGAAGAGTAAAAGGTATCTTCTCTATTGTCATCAACAGGTAATAATCATTTCAGGTGTCAAAAACTAGAGAAGACATTTTAATTTAAATAGTTACACGTTGGTCATTAGCAGATGCAGCATTATTATCAAGATTCAAGACAAGACAAATTCACTATTATAATAGATATACCACTATTTGAACAAAAAGGCCTGCTGAAAATCTGTAGTGCTAGACTTGAGCGAAGATTACCCACAGCTCCCCTGCGGACAATGAAATAATTCGTGTTGACCAACAAAAAAGAGGGGAAAAGAAAAGTAGAAGCAGCAGAATGTAGCAAAATCATCAAATCTCTTACTCTTTACTCACTAACATCCACCAAAGAAAGAAAACCATCATAACAGGGTGCAGCAAAAGAAAGAAAGGATTAATAGGTGGCAACACTCAACGCGCACATACTTCAAGGCATATTGTCTCATCTTTAGTTATACAGTTGGTTTCGGAAATGGGAGAATTAACAGTTAAATATGATTTCAGTTATTTTACTGCATATCCAGCGTTTTATTTTGTTTTCCTTTCTTTACACTACTATTTAAGAATGACTTTAAGGGTATACAAGCGAAATACCTTTGCGGTCAGTGATGTATCATTGATACAAGTCAACTGCTGAACTAATAGACAATATATGTACATACACACACACAAAAGCAGATTAATTTTATTTTTTAAGATCAACTTTTTTGTTAATTGGGTACAAAGACTTCTTTGAGCATACAAAGTTATCAGATCTATGATCATAAAACTCCCTTACTCTTAGTTTGTATGACAAAGTTCCACCCCTATGGATGTCCCAAAAATGCCTAAACAATAAAATCATTCACACCATTTGCAATTGTAAAGTTCATTTTCATTAAGATACAAATCTAGATCATATAATATGATCTTCTCCTTATCAATGTTCAAGTCTTCAACAATTATAATGTATTCTTTTAACCACAATGTGAACAATAATGCAAATCATTTTATTAATCTATAGGCAACCAAATTATGTTTGTTTGCTTGTATTATTACCAATATCTAATATTGGGTGATTCGTAGCATTACTATACATTCCCTATTCATGGGGTTTGTTATTTGTCGGCACCGGTTTAGCTTACGATGTGTTTGGAAGCCATCGGTCATTGTATCGTATAAAACAGGAAGTAGGGAGTGTCATGTAGATCTTTATCTCTTTAGGGTACATGAACATGCTATCCTTCTCACACTGCCTCGGCCCCTAATTTCTCATTTAAGTACACTGCAAAAACAAGGTCTCTTCTTCCAGTAAAGCGTAATGACAAAAAACAAAGATCAAGTTGTATAGCTAACAGCAATACTAAGATATGCAAAGATTAAAGAACAATTGTTGGTTTCACCTCCGAACATAGAACTAAAGCAAGGTTGTTCCACGAGGAGAAAAACGGGAAGGCTAATTAGAGGAAGCATATGGTGCATCTTTTCAAGCTATATACCTTTACAAGAAAACAGGTTTCCTAGTAATGAAAATGGTTACTAACCTTTCTGGCCTCAAGTTCACTGAGCATCCTGTATCGGAAATTAGGAGTTAATAACAATAGCAACATGAGATGAATATATTAAAATTTATGATTGAGCCACCACGATTACCAGGTGAAACAAGGTGACTGAAATGCTGAGCATGACCGCATTGTCTAGGAAGAAATAATATCTGTTGACATGTGAAAAGTATGTTATGCCTAAAATCACAAATAGAACAAAGTCTATAAAGCAAATGAAAGGAGGATAGCCAGTCCAAAGATATGAGACTGGAATTTTAAATGACGAATAACATCCCTGAATTACAACAACAACATACCAAGGGTAATCCCATAAGTGGGGTCTGCTTGTGGGGTCTGTGGAGGGTAGGATGTACGCAGACCTTACCCCTACCTTTGTGGGGTAGGGAGGTTGTTTCTGACAGACCCTCAGCTCAAAAGGGAAGTTTTCGAAGCTGGGAAAATATGATAAAAGGGCAGGCCGGTGCACAAAGCATCCCATGTTAGCAGGGTCCGCGTACAAAAAAGGAAGATAAAGAGTCTGGATAACTATCAGACGGTCTATTTCAAACATTAGATCATGAATTCTGAAAGCTAGCTAATTCAAAACACAATCTTATCAGAAGCAATCACAGCCGAAAGCTTGGCATGTCGTTGTGTATAAGGAGAAGTAGAAGGGAAAAAAGACATGGTAACCTAAACAGCATGTGAGATCTAAAGACTGGCATCATACAGTTCAAAACCAATTTACCTAATTAGCAGAACAACCTGAAAACCTACTAAACTAAAAGAAATTCATTTGATGAACAGTACTCCCTGCTTGGATAACCTGATATTCAAATCAAAACAATACTGTCATTTCATTAACCAAGATAGAGTACTGACAGATGATCATCAAGTACTTTAACCCAATAGCTCAATAATGTATATTTATCTTAAAACTGACCAAATATCACAGCTCAGATGCAAATGTGCAAAACTTTCCGGTTGAAATGTAACAAATAGCATTTAGCAAAAACTTGACCTCCTATAAACTGAAAATTAATCTGCATCTTAGTAAGAAAATGAAGCATTTATATCCCACTATAAATAGACATTACCTCTTCTGTTGCGGCAGAGGGAACTCTAGATGTAGACACTGCAGGTCGAAATTTCCCTAAACACTGCCCAACAAAAGAAAACAAAACTTCACCATATTAATTTCACCAACTCATCGTAAAGTACCGAAAAAAGTACTCAACTACGGGGCCGTTTGGCCATAGATAATTTTCACTTTTTTCCGAAATTATTTTTGGATGGAGTTGTAATAATTTTTCGGAATTAAACTTCTATTCTGGAATTCGAAAAACTCCAAATACCTTTTCACTCCAAATCACTAACAAAAATTCAACATTTTTCCAAGTTGTGTTCATGTCCAAACACAACTCTAATTTCCAAATATCATTTTTCAACTTTTTTCCAAATACTACTCCCTCAGTACAAATTTTATGTGATACTTTTCATTTTTCAAGAGTCAGTTTAACTAAATTTTGAAGCTAAATTGGATTAAATTAACTGAATATTTTAATATTAAAATTTATATATTTGAAAACTACATGAAAAGTACATAGGTTGCAACTTCTTTCATATCAATTTGTGAAATACAACTACATGCCGTTTGAATCTCGAGAAGCGTATGTATATATATTGGGACAGTAACTATTTTTTTCAAATTTCACATTTTTTACATCCAAACGTACACTTCAAGACAAAAAATAAATAAATCAGGACTCGTATCGAAGCAGAAGAGGCGCGAGAAGCGACCTTGCGCCTTAAAACGCCCAGCATCCTAGATTTCGTCTATTAAATCTGTTAAAATCAATACAAAAGAAAGTTAAACAAAAAATCAAACACTGATACTACGAGTGTAGATCTCGTACAGAAAATATAAGAAAAGTACTCCCTCCGGATATAAAAAGAGTGTGTTAGTCATTTGCTAAGTAAAAATAATAATTCCTTTTGCACTTTCTTAATAATTTGATAGGTTAAATCTGAAAAAATAAAGTTAATTCTTTTTTTACCCTCTTTTTGATTTAAAAAAGGCTAAATATAAACTATTTTTTTATTCGGAAGAGTAATACATATGAGAAGAAGAATTTGACCTGAAGAATAATAGAGGAGATCAAATAGTAGGGTTTCGGAGAGCGTCGATTGAGAGGGTAAGTCGCCAAGGGAGAAGAACCAGTTTGCACTTTCTGCAGTAGCTTGCTTTTTTTTCTTCTTATTATTCCGACTTATTCTATTCTTCTTTTTCTTTTTTCTTCGAGAAGGAGTTGATAGAATAAATTGGACATGTCAACTTGTCCCAAAAACAGAATTAGAGAAATGGAAATAATAATTGTACAAAAAGAAGAAGGAAATAATACACAAAATATCCCCTAAAGTTGGGATAATACATAATTTAGTCCATAAGCTTGTAATTAATTCCCCTTTACTGATGGCCAAAGTTTTACACATCAAATATATCTAATACACACCACTTCTATCTAGATACCCGAACATAAAAAAGAACACTAAGAACAGGAATCGTGACAAGTATGATTGTTCAAAATCCAATCGTAACTTATAACTCAACCACAAAGTTAACTTATTAGTTTATCGGTATTGGTTATCGAATTAACGGTTGTTAAATGAATTAGAATTTTATAATTAACGGTTTATCGGTGCGGGGTAGATTACTCAATTTTCTTATCGGGTAACAACTAACCCGTTAAAAATTATCATATTTAGCCAATACACCACCCGATAATTACTAACTCAATACAGAACCAACCGATATCTTATCGGTTGGATAAGGAATTAGTACTAATAGAATATTTTTTGAATATTCTTTCGTTAATTGTATATCTTTTATTTTAGGTAGAATTGTATTCCTATTGTAATTAGATCTCCTATTTTAGGTAGAATTATATTTTCTATTGTAATTAGGTTGATTAGTTACTTAGTTTAAATATTCTCGTACTACTATATATATTGTACATTATTGATGAATACAATTAAGGAACATATTCTTTTATAGTATCAGTAGCCTAAAAATACATTTACCACCGCCAACCATAGCTCTCAGCCACCACCCCACGGAACCCTAGTGTGTTTTTTCAGCCATTCTCTCTCCCTTCTCCTCCTAAATTTCATCTTCCATGGCTGACAAAATCAAATTTCATCATGCACTTGCAGTAAACAACATCAAAAACTTCATCGCTATCACCCTTAAGATGGAAAAGGGTCAATACTCCTCATGGCCGGAGCTTTATAAGATCCATTGTCGTGTTTACGAAGTTATCGACCACAACATCCCTCCTACACCGAAGTCCACAGACCTACCCTCGACTTCGACTTCTGATGATGCACTCTGGTCTCGTTTGGATGCAGCCGTCCTCCAGTAGATATACGACACAATCTCTAATGATCTGTTGCACAACATCATTGAGATCGATGCCACTGCCCGTCAAATATGGGAATGTTTAGAAAGTATTTTCCATGACAACAAACTCAACGAGCGTTATACCTTGAAAATCAGTTCAAGGACGTTCATCAAGACGATTTCCTAAACGTGTCTGCATATTGTCAAGAACTTAAGATGTTTGCCGACCAACTCTCCAACGTCGGTGCACCAGCTACTATCAGCGATTGGTCATGTAACTTATTGCAGGCTTGAACGAATTCTATGACGGCGTTGCTACCATATTTCAGCAGTGCAAGCAGTTACCTCCGTCTTATGAGGCCCGTCCGAAGCTTATTTTTGAGAAAACCAGGAAAATCAAGTGCAACACCACTCAGGCTAGCATTGCTGACACCGCCCTTACCACCACCGTTGGCCCCTCCGCCGACAGTAGGGCCTCCAATTCCGGCAACCAGAACCACCGACCCGAGGATCCGCAATAGCCTGCATCCACCCGCAACAACCGCTGGAGCAGGCAGTCCGGCAAGGGCCGTGGTAGACGGAATCCCGGCAATAACGGCGGCGGGAAGGGGCAATCCTTGCTGGCAGGAAATATCCAGCAGCGACCGCGCAGTGGCAGCAGCGACCGAGGCAGTGGCAGCAGCCTCCACTGTGGGCTGCCTACCCGTTGTGGGCCATGTGGGGCCCACCATCATATGTTTCTCCTCCTAGCCCGTATTTGACATCCTCGTAGACTCCACTTCATAACCGATAGGCCTACCCTGGCATACTCGGCCCACGTCCCTAATAGGCCTACACATCACAAGCCCCATGCGCTCAACTTATGCACTAACTCGCATTGAGGCAGCTGTGAACACAATGTCACTCGACGCTCCAGACGAAAATTGGTATATGGACACATGCGTCACATCTCACATGACGACATCACAAGGTACTCTCTCGTCTTATTCCAATTTGAGTAATTTAAATCGGAGGGCATATTACATATCCTACTCGTATTACCAAGGTCTTTCGAGTAGGGTTCTACCTGCGTAGAGAGAACACCGCTTTACTTATTATTGTTGGTAGTGGACAAGGCATTCCCTTTCGTGGTTTTGGTCATTCATCCTTATCCACCGCTAATCTTAAAAAATATCATTCATGCCCCTAAACCCATTAAGAATCTAATCTATGTGTGACATTTCACAACTGATAATAATGTTTCCCTTGACTTTGATCCTTTTGATTTTTCTATGAAGGATTTTACGACAGGGAGACGAATAATGAGATGTGAAAACACCGGAGATCTCTACCTTATTTCAAACTCTGTCAACAATCCAGCCTCAGTTCCATCAACCTTTGCTGATATTTTGTCTTCCTTATAGCACTCTACATTAAGGCTGGCCAGCGGGCCGAGTCGGCCCAGTCCCGACCTGACACCACTCCGATCCAGCCCCAACCCGACACCGCTCCGGTCTAGCCCCAACCCCGACTTTTTTTTAAAAAAAAATTGTGGTATCGGGACTCGAACCGGGACGGTACATGGTCTTGTCCCGAACTGCCCTAGTCCCGCAAGGCCCGACCCGGTCCCTCCCAAGATCCCACCCTAAACTCCCCTTTGCACAAATAGCGTTGCACCAACGACCATTTTACATTTTAGCCGTTGTTCAACGGCCATTTTTGGCCTCCTCCCCTCCCCCAACCCCCCTACCCCCTTAAATATTTATTTTTAACCCATAAGTTATTATATTTATACTTTAACCCAATTTCTCAACTATAAATACCTCATTTTCTCACAAATCTTCCTACAATCTCTCTAAATCTCTCAATCTATCTCTCTACAAGTCTATATTGTCTACTAAATATTTTATTTTATTTATTCATTTGGGAGTGAAGTTGGCAATTAGCTTGAGGATCTTCCATCGAGCAAAGTTTCAATTTTCAACCTCTCAATTACACGTCGACGTTTGGTACATTCTTTCCTTCATTAAATTATTATTGTCTGTTTATTTTATTTAGCGCACTTATTTCATTTACTTTAATTATTTATTAGTATAATTATAAATTTATAATGGAAGGATTTAAACGTATGCTTATGGGTAGGGGTCAGGCTTTTTTTAGTAGGGGCAACATGAGCAATAGTACTTCTTCTAGTCATCATATTTCTAGACAGAATCATATTCCTACACAGGATGATTTTGTTGATACTGAACATTTTCCTACAATACCATTAGATGTAGACGAGGAGCTATTTTCTGGAACTCAAGAAGACTTTAATTTAGACGATGATCTACATGATACACCCACTAATGTAGATGACAACACACCCACTAGTGAACCTTCAACTGAAATGTCTCTTATTCCCCCCTAATATGAGGCGAGGTCCAGCAAAACGACCATTAAAATCAGATGCATGGACATTTTTTTATAGGGACGTAGAGAATCAAGTAGCTAGATGTAAAGTTTGTAAAGATGTTTTAAAATTTAAAACTGAAAAAGGTCACGGTGGGACGGGGGGTTTAATGAGACACGTAGTAAGGGCTCATCCAGCTAGGTATGCCCAATACAAGGCTTCAAAACCAGGTGTACAAACGCCTGCTCCATCAGGACAAGGTTCACTTATTATCACGGACCAAGTACAGGGTCAAATTAACCCCACGATGGGGGGAATTGTAGGCCCTAATTACAATAAACATAGAGATAGGGAAACAATAGCAAAATTAGTTGTTGTGGAGGGTTTCCCTTTTTCATTTTCTTCATCTCCTGGTTTTATTCATTACATTAGAGAAATGTATAATCCTGCTTTTAATCATTTTTCTAGATCAACTGTTAAGAGAGATGTATTTAATTTTGCACATGAATATCAACAGTATTTACGTTATTCATTATATCATTTTAATGGCAAAGTGGCTATCACTTCTGATATAGGTCGTAGTACTAACTGCCATGATTATTTAACGGTAACCTGTCATCGGATAAATTATAAATGGTCTATGCAAAAACGTATCTTAGCGTATAGATATATAGATGATAGGCACACTAGTACTTTTATTGCATAAAATATTTATCAAGTGTTGCTATTATTACGGAAAAACTGATAAAATTATGACTATTACATTATATAACGCTTCTTCTAACAATTATGCTATTCCATTTTTTAAAAAAAGTTTAACTCCATCTTTTCCAGATCATTTTCATATAAAATGTGTGTGACATATATATAACTTAATTGTAAAGGATGGTCTATCACTTTTTGAAGACATTCTTAGTAAAATACAATTTGCTATAAACTTTATTTTTAAAAATAATAGAATATAACGAAAAAAAGAATATAAAAAACTTGTCACGATTGCCAACTACCTTATAGAAAAATTCCAGAAGAAGTACCCACTACGTGAAATTCTTTATACGAGCAACTATTTGTTGCTTATGACTATAGAAAACCTATAACTTTATTTTTTAACTCTCATAATCAAAATCCAGCTGATATGGTTGTAGATAGCGATTGGGGAAAAATTCCGAACTTATTGTATTTCTAGAGAATTTTTTTCAATCAACAAAAGAATTTTCTGGTATATATTATCCTACTATTTCAACTATGTTATTTTATATAACTCTAATATTTTTACTGCTTAATGAATATACGGATAAACCAGCTTATAAGACAGCTATTAAAATATGTTTATCAAAATAAAAAAATATTTTATTCCTATTCCCACTATTTATATTATTGGTGTTGTATTAAACCAACTATTAAAATAGACGGTACTAAATCGCTTATTGAAACTATTTATGATTGTATAGCAGTACTACCACCTCCAAGTCCCAAAAATCCAAATCACCCACCACATATTGAACAAACTAAAGAAGAAGTGTTGGCTAGCGTAGAAGACGAATGCAAAAAAGTATATTGGTTTTACCAACAAGAAAGTGCTAGCAACCCACCGGCTTCCATACCATCTTCTTCTTCAACACAATCTGTTTCTGCGGCTAGTATTGAAAGCCTCAGAAATAGAATGTGTTGCCATACCGCTACTAATCAAATTAGCGAGTTTGATATTTTTATTTTGCAGGGTTCTGTACCGTACCAAGCAGTTCTCAATGAAGAAGGACGTGAAGACTTGCTGAAATACTGGAGGGGGAATGAGAAGACCTTTTCGACACTTTCAATGATGGCTCGAGATGTTTTGAACATTCAAGCGTCATTAACGACGTCTGAAAGAGCTTTTTCTGCCGGCAGATATCAAATAGGAGAGCACATACACTTATTAGCCGGAGACAGCTTGGAGATTGCAGTATTATTCCGAGATTGGATACAAGCGGAGCGGATAAGGTGCGGTCAACCGGAGATCAACTAAAAAGAAGACGAAAACTACAACTAAATCTTATCCGAAGGTGGTGGAAGCGACGTGGAGCAATTTGACCAACAAATACCAATTTCAACCGAAGAGCCACAGGAAATTATCAAGAAACTAGAACATGTGTTTTTTCAAAATGTAATTTTTTAATTGCAATTTTACTATGTAATTTGCAACTTTTGAACAACACCACAAAGTTGCAATTTTGACAATTGTATTTATATTACAAAAAAATCATATGTCTATTAAATAATATAAGAGGCACAAAAACAGCCTTGAGATATTTTTATTACACTATCTTGTTCAATTATTGAATTGTTTATATATGTTATTTTTTAAATTAAGTGCAAAAAATAAAATAAAAACTGCCCCGACCCGATCCTGCCCCGACCCAATTCCTACGGGATCGGGATCGAGACTGGACTTCGGCGAATCCCGCCTATCCCGCCCCGACCCGATCCCTCCCCTTTCCCCCGTCCCGCCCCGCCCATCCCAAACCCGACCCACTGGCCACACTTACTCTAGATTAGGATATCCGGGAGATTCTGTTTTACTCTCCCTTAGGAAAAATAATTTTATTAATTGCAACCGTATTTCTAGGACTTCTATATGTGAATTCTGCATTTTTGGGAAACATGTTAAATTACCATTTTCTGCATCCACAAATTGTGCTTTACTACATTTCGATATCATACATAGTGATTTGTGGACGTCCCCTATTTTAAGTGCAGCTGACCATCGATATTATGTGTTGTTTTTGGATGATTATTCCAACTTTCTATGGACTTTTCCAATTGGTAATAAATCCCAAGTATACCCTATTTTTTCCTTATTTAGTGCTCTCGTAAAAACATAATTTGAAAAGAGCATTAAATTATTTCATTGTGATAATGGCAGGAAATTCAATAATAATCAATTCAAACAGTTTTGCTTCAATAACAATTTACCTTTCATTTTTCCTGTCCTCACACCTCCTCCCAAAATGGTAAGGCTGAACAGGAAATCCGAACCATCAATAACCTAATTTGTGCCCTACTTGCTCACGCCTCAATTCCCCATCAATTCTGGCATTACGCACTCTCCATAGCCACTTATCTCCTAAACATAATCTCAAACAAGTCTCTAACTCAACGGTCATCCACTCAAGTTCTGTTTTGTAGGAACCCCTCCTACCAATACTTGCGTATCTTTGGATGTCTTCATTATGCTCTCTATCTGACCACTAAAAAACTCCAACCCGGTCTTCCCCGTGTGTGTTTTTGGGTTACCCCGCCAATTATCGTGGTTACTCGTGTTATGACTTGTCAAGCCGTAAAGTTATTATTTCACGCCATGTCCTATTTGGTAAGTCTCAATTCCCTTTTGCCTCTCTAAACTCGCCACCTCGACATTCTTACGACTTTCTAGATGATGGCATGAACCCTCTTCTAATTCATAATTTACATAGTCCGTCATTTCAGACCCCGGCACCCGCTCCCACCTCGGATAATCCGGGACACATTTCCCATACGGTTCAGCCGACGGTGGCCCAGAACAACCCACCTCAGGGTGATTCTACAGCCACCTCTCGGTAAACCGAGCATCGACCAGCCGATCCCGCCACTCAACCTTTTCTTGGCAGTCTCGCGGCACACCACCCTACTATCCCACATCCATAGACATGCTCTCAGACCATGGAAACCCATGTCATGCACGTAATTCATAAACCTAAACAACTGTTTAACCTATACATTTTAGTTGTCCCTTTCCCTATCCCTCGAAATCCGAAGGATGCCTTGTCCGGCCCTAATTGGAAAGCCGCAATGATTGATGAATATAATGCTCTTATTGATAATAAGGTGTGGGACCTAGTACCCCATCCACCTGATGCTAACATTATTCATTTTATGTGGATTTTTAGACATAAAAAAAATCTAATGGTTCTTTTGAGAGGTACAAGGCTCATCTTGTAGGTGATGACATGTCTCAACAAGTGGGAGTGAATTGTGATGAAACGTTCAACCCGATCGTAAAGCCCGGAACTATCCGGACTGTCCTTAGCATTGCTCTATCCAAGTCTTGACCCATTCATCAGCTTGATGTCAAGAATGCCTTCTTACATGTGGATCTTCATAAAACGGTATATATGCATCAGCTTATATGTTTCAGGGATCCTATTCATCCGAATTATGTGTGTTTGTTGTGGAAATCGCTCTATGGACTAAAACATGCTCCTCGAGCATGGTACTAGCGGTTCGCCGAT
The DNA here is from genome assembly GCA_034509755.1 of Anisodus tanguticus. NCBI lineage: Eukaryota > Viridiplantae > Streptophyta > Magnoliopsida > Solanales > Solanaceae > Anisodus > Anisodus tanguticus. Next base: position 31,702,018 of record CM067558.1, read on the forward strand.
TATGTCTCCTCTATCGATTTTTCACATAGCAAATTCGATCATTCCCTGTTCATCTACAATAAGGGTACAGACATGGCTTACCTATTATTATATGTTGATGACATCATCCTCACCACATCAACTGATGCTCTCCACCGGTCCATTATATCTCTTATTTCTTCTGAGTATGTTATGAAGGATCTGGCCTCCTTGAGTTATTTCTTAGGCATCTCTGTCACTTGACATATTGGCGGCCTATTTCTGTGTCAGAAGAAGTACGTAGAAGAGATCCTTGACCATGCAAGAATGATATCTTGCAAACCATCCCACATGCCAGTAGACACCAATTCCAAGCTCAGGGCTGATTCAGGCCCCCTATATTCAGACCCGACTTACTATCGTAGCCTGGCTGGGGCCCTACAGTACCTCACATTCACTAGACCTGACATATCATATGTTGTGCAACAAATCTGCCTACATATGCACAATCCGACGGAAGCACACGATGCCCTCAAATGTATTTTACGATACGTCCAAGGTACACTTCACTTCGGATTACATCTATACAAGTCCTCGCTCACTGGTCTCACTGCTTAATCTGATGCAGATTGGGATGGATGTCCTGACACCCGATGCTCCACGTCTGGTTACTGCATTTTCCTCGGAGATAACATATTGTCTTGGTCTTCTAAAAGGCAACATACACTATCCCGATCTAGTGCCGAAGCAGAGTACGGAGGTGTCGCCAACGTCGTCTCTGAGTCTTGTTGGATCCGTAACCTTCTACTTGAGCTTCACTGCCCGATTCAAAAGGCAACATTGGTCTACTGCGATAATAGTAGTGTGATATATCTTTCCGGAAATCCCGTCCAACATCAACGTACTAAACACATTGAGATGGACATTTATTTCGTTCACGAAAAAGTGGCTCGTGGTCAAGTTCGTGTTCTTCATGTTCCTTCCAGATATCAGATTGCCGACATCTTCACCAAAGAACTTCCGCGCATACTATTTGATGATTTTTGAGCCAGTCTCAGTGTTCGTGAACCTCCCGCTTCGACTGTGGGGATGTAATAGAATATTTTCCGAATATTCTTTCATTTATTGTATATCTCTTATTTTAGGTAGAATTATATTCTTATTGTAATTATGTCTCTTATTTTAGGTAGAATTATATTTCCTATTGTAATTAGGTTGATTAGTTACCTAGTTTAAATATTTTTGTACTGCTATATATATTGTACATTATTGATGAATACAATGAAGGAACATATTCCTTTAATTACATTTAAAAGTCGATAATCGATATATTTGAATTGTTAAACGTAATTATTCCTTAGATAAGCAACCCTAAGTGAAAGCCCCTTTTTCCCCACAAAGATCAGTGCCTTTTAGTTATTCCACTTTTCATTCTTTTCAAAGAGCTTAATTCATTCATTGAAGAGTCATTCTCTCAAAAAGTTTGGCGAAATGATGTTTAGGGAGAGTCCATTTCAATAAATTAGGTTGTCAGTTTTTTTTTATAGAAATGATTAAAACGTCTGGACCTTAGCGCTTCTGTGCATTGATTTATCATCTAAACATTGTTGATTTGTTAGCTTTATTTACAGTGAAGATGCATGTTAACAATATTTTCAATTTTTTTCTAAAAAAAAAAAAAAGAAGGCTAATGGTTGCAAGTGTGTTTCTGGAGATGTACAAAAATAAAAAGAAAATACGTAGTTCCAAGTACGCCTTTAGCCTTGTAATTTTCTGCGCCCGATTTGCCAAGAGTCTGACGCATTAGCTTTATTTAAAATTGAAAATGCATACCCTTTTAAGAACTTTCAGCACGAATATTTTTGACACATTTTCAGATAATTTGATCTCCTATATGCACCTTCAACATTGTTTTTTTGTCCCCCACTATAATATATTAATGCATTCTATTGCTACATATATTACGAAATTCATAAAATTGGTGTAAATTGCGTTTGAAGGCACACTTCCATTTGAATTTGCTGAAAATGGTTAGTGATTTTTCTTAGTGTATCGCTTTCCATGTTGAGTATTTATAATTAACCGATTATCGTTGTTATTTGTAATAGAAATTTAAAAGTTACGATTGAAAATTGTGAAAAAGTTTGCATTGTATGAGTTAGCGATATAATAAATAAATTTGACATAATTAAATATAGTTGTGGTGCTCGTTCCATTGTTAAACTTTCATTGAATGTTGAGTATGATTGATTAGTTAGAAAACATGAAGATTAGAATGAAAACTAAGCATAATTAAAGGGCTAAGGCTTGTTATATCAGGTAGATGGACATTTTTCTTTCTTTAGGGCATTTCTCGTTATTCAAAAGTCCCATAGTTGATAATGAATCTTTGCAAGATTGTATGGTGGCACCTAACATGGTGCAGTACTATATTGAAAGAAATAACTCCTTGATTATTTTCATTGATTGAATTGATATATATACAAGTTACAAAATAGGAGAATCCTATTCCTAAAACCTTATTCTACCATAATTCTAACTATACAATTATGGTAAGTGTATATTCTAATTATGGTAAATGTATATCCTACTTTAGGTAACAAATACACTAATATACACAAAATATACTTTCCTTAATATACAAAACTGCCCACTGCTTTGCTGGGGAAATCCCGTGATGGGCCTCGGCGATTTGGGCCACTACCCACTGCTTTGCTGGGCTATCCACTGCTTTGCTGCTGGGCCACTGCTTCCGTATACATGTGATATATACTGTTGTATATTCAGTATTCAGTATATATCACGGGTATATTACCTTTGTTTAACACACCCCCGCAGTCATAGCGGGCGGTCTTCGAACGCCGAGATCGTCCCTAAAATCTTCAAAGAGAACCGCATTTGGTAGACCCTTTGTAAAGATGTCGCAATTTGATAACGAGACGGGACATGGCATACGCGAACGTGACCCTTTGCAACCTTTCCACGGACAAAGTGAATGTCCATTTCGATATGCTTAGTGCGTTGGTGTTGAACTGGGTTACCTGAAAGGTAGATGGCACTAATGTTATCGCAATATACCAAGGTTGCCTTCTGAATGGGACAATGAAGTTCCAAAAGCAAATTACGTAGCCAACATGATTCGAGAGACCACATTCGCTACCCTCGATATTTCGCCTCCGCACTTGAGCATGATAGAGTTGCCGACGCTTTGCCGACCAGGAGACCAAGTTGTTGCCAAGGAACATACAGTAGCCAGAAGTCGACCGTCTGGTGTCGGGACAACCACCCTAATCAGCATCCGTGTAAGAGACAAGTGTGGATGTAGATGAAGGATACAAGTGCAACCCATAGTCCAGTGTCCCCTGAATATACCGAATGATGCGTTTGATTGCATTCATGTGCTCAACTCTGGGATCATGCATGAATAAACATACCGCCTGAACCGCATACGTAATATCCGGTCCGGTAAAGGTAAGATACCGGAGGGCCCCTGCAAGACTGCGATAGCGAGTCGGGTCCTTGTATGGTGCACCTGCTGTGGCACTCAGCTTGGGGTTTGCATCAACTGGCGTGGAAGTGGACTTACAGGATGACATCCCAGCCCTCACTATGATCTCAGCAGCATATTTCATTGAGACAAAAACAAGCCACCTGAATGACGCTTGACGGCAATCCCCAAAAAAAATAACTCAAAGGCCCTAAGTCTTTCATAGCAAACTCAGAACTGAGCATGGTCATGATAGACTGGCGCAAGGCATCGGAAGAGGCAGTCAAGATGATATCATCCACATACAACAGAATGTAGACCAAGGACGAACCACGATGGTAGATGAACAAGGAATTATCTGACCTGCTGTGAGTGAACCCAATAGTTGAAACAAAGTCAGCAAACCTTGTGTACCAGGCCCTTGGAGATTGCTTAAGCCCATATAAGGACTTCTTCAATAAACATACATGATGAGGACAGTTTGGATCCCTGAAACCCAACGGCTGATGCATATAGACTGTTTCCTTGAGATCACCATGTAGAAAAGCATTCTTGACATCCAACTGATGAATTGGCCAAGTCTTTGAAAGAGCCAAGCTAAGCACCGTGCGAATGGTAGCTGGTTTGACCACCGGACTAAACGTCTCACCACAATCTATCCCAACCTGCTGAGTCTTACCATCACCAACAAGTTGCGCCTTATGTCGAGCAAATGACCTATCTGAATTCTCCTTATGAGCAAAAATCCACATAGACCTGATAACATTAATACCATATGGACGGGGCACCAACTCCCATGTCTTATTATCAATAAGAGCATTATATTCATCAGTCATAGCAATTTTCCAATTAGGGTCATTTAATGCGGACACAGGATTGCAGGGCAAGGGGGATTTAGAGACATCAGAATGTAAATTAAAATGTCTTTTAGGTGTAAAAATACCCCGCTGACTACGAGTGACCGGTCTATGACTCGAGGAAGAATTGAGGGAATTTTGGAAATTTTCTGGGCTCGGGACGGACTGGCCAGCAGGCAGTGGGCCTGCTAGCCCAAATCGGTAACTGGAATCAACATCTGGACCAGTTCCAAAATTGGGTGGGATCGGCCCAATTGCTTTGGGGGGACCGATCCAAGAATGGAACGGTGCACGGCACGGTGGGTCCGGCGGGCGGTGGGCTCTTTGGAGGATTTTAGGTGCGGGATATGTCCGAAAAATTCCGAATAATATACGGGGATATTTGGTCATCCAAAAAATTATACGACCTAGGCTCGGGAGTATGAACTTTCGTAAACGGAAATTGGGTTTCATCAAAAATGACATGGCGATTAATTATGATTTTCTTGGAGCATAAATCAAAACATTTATAACCACGATGATTCGACGGATAACCCAAAAATACACACGGGGTAGACCGAGCCTGAAGTTTGTTAATTGTGGTGGATGGGAATAACGGATAACACAAGCACCCAAAAATCCGAAGATGAGAATAAGAAGGGTTCTTATTATATAGGATTTTGAGGGGGGAAGAATATGTCAGACCTTTAGAAGGAATTATGTTAAGAAGATATATGGCCATTTGTAGAGCATGATGCCAAAAATATGGAGGTATGGAGGCATGAATTAAGAGAGTTCGGACAATGTTATTGATGGAACGAATTTTGCGTTCGGCTTTCCCATTTTGTGAAGATGTATGAGGACACGAAAAACAAAAATTGATCCCATTATTAGCACAGAATTCCCGAAACTCCCTATTGTCATACTCTTTCCCATTATCACATTGAATATTTTTTATTTCTCTTTCGAATTGAGTACGAATGAATGCTCTAAATTTGATGAAGACGAAAAACACTTGTGATTTATTCGCAATTGGAAATGTCCACAAAAATCTAGAATAATCATCTAAAAAGAGAACATAATATCGATGACCCAATGAACTAAGAACATGAGACGTCCATAAGTCGCTATGAATAATATCAAATGGCATTGAAGTATGAGAATTGGAGTTTACAAATGGCAACTTAACAATTTTCCCTAATGAACAAGACTGACAAAGTGGAGTATGACTCGTACCCTTACAAGAAATAATGCTATTTTTATCTAAAAATGATAAAATAGAACATCCCGGATGACCCAAACGAGCATGCCACATGGCTGCAAAAGCTGATGGCAAGGCTTGACTCGATGGACTGAAACCAGACATGATAGGATACAGATCCCCCTACTATCACACCTCATGAGATGACTCCCCGTCTTGAAATCCTTCACAGAGAAACCAAAAGGATCAAATTCAACGAAAACGGAATTGTCAGTAGTGAACTTTCGGACATACACTAAATTTTTAATCAATTTAGGAGCATGTAAAGTATTTTTCAAGAGAAGGGGTGGATTGGGGGGAGATAACATTTTTTGACCATACCCTAGAATTAGAATAGAACTGCCATTACCAACAATTATCCCCCGAGGGGTACTCAAATTGGAATAAGATGAGAGAGTACCTAATTCGGAAGTCATGTGAGTAGTGGCACCGGTGTCCATATACCAATTTGGGTCCGGTTGAGTTAACCCCAGTGTGTGCATCGCGACCTCGATATCGGTTTGAGTGGGGCCTGCTGCATGATGGGCTTGCGGAGGTCGGGGCCCAAGAATTCCTGTCCGTGATGGAGCTGGGTCGTAGCTGCTGCTGCCGCTACTGCTGGGCCACTAGCCAGTGGGCTACCACTGCTGGGTGTTGGGCCTGAACTGTTGGCCAACCCACTGGCCGCTGATATTGGCTGCTGGATTGTAAGGGTTGCTAGCCCACGGCCCACTGCCCTAGCCCCATTCCTATGGGCCCCAATACTGGGCCCAGGGGGGTGGTGGGCCACTGTTCCCTGGATAGGACCCACCGCCTGCTTGCTGACCACCGGAACCGCCGCGTTTGCCCCGGCGGTTTTTGTTATTATTCTTGCGATTATTCTTGCCGCCACCATGATTATGGTTTTGGCCCGAATTATTAACAAAACCCGAAGAACTAGGAGAGGACGCCACCATGACAATGGGGCTTGCTCCGGTAGCCGCCTTGTTAGCCAAACCGGCTTCTTCCAAAGTAAGCATGGAGCGGGCTTGATAGAAGTCAGGAAGAGGGTTGCTTTGGCGAATGAGAGTTCCAACACCATTATAGGCCTCCGAAAGACCGGCAACCAACTGTAGAACTAGACGATTATTAGTTATCGGTGCGCCAAATCCTTTAGTTTCTTGCAATATGCAGAAACGTTCGAAAATACGTCCATTCGAACTAGAGAGAATTCCTGCTCGAGTGTGACGACACGTGAATGTTGGTTTTCTTGGAATATGTCACACAATCTATTCCAGGCAGCCATAGCCGTGGTATCCGGCTAAATAATCATTTGTAGAAGGTCAACCGAAATAATGGCGTAGATCCACCAGAGAACGGTAGAATCAAAAGTAATCCATAACTCAGGATCCTCCGCAGGAAGGGGTCTAGCGGGAGGAATGATGTGATGAAGAACTTGACGGGAGATAGCGTTAATTTTAAACAACTCCGTCCACGTCGCATATTGGACATTTTCCATCTCAAGGACAATAGGGATACTGTTCTTGACGTTAGAAACCATGAGGGCAGGATGATAATTGTTCTTAGACATATTGAAAGAACAAAGAAGGAAGGGAAATTTAAGAGAGGTGTTTTTGAGAGCGGAAGACGAATTTTGGAAGAGAAACCCGAGGGGTGGTGGGGGTGTCTCGGCCGAAATTGAGAGGACAAAAGTTAGGAGAGAAAAACTTTTGTTTAGACCTAGTCTCTTGATACCATGAAAGAAACAATCCCCTTGATTATTTTCATTGATTGAATAGATATATATACAAGTTACAAAATAGGAGAATCCTATTCCTAAAACCTTATTCTACCATAATTCTAACTATACAATTATAGTAAGTGTATATCCTAATTATGGTAAGTGTATATCCTACTTTAGGTAATAAATACACTACAATATACTTTCCTTAATATACAAAACTGCCCACTACTTTGCTGGAGAAATCCCGTGATGGGCCTCAGCGATTTGGGCCACCGCCTTGTTCGCTTTGTTCTTTGGCCACCATTCGTATACCTGTGATACATACTGTTGTATATTCAGTGTATGTCACGGGTATATTACCTTTGTTTAACATATACGATGAATCGTAAATTGCTTGTGATGTATATTAAAATGAATTGCTGGAGATTGTTGAGCTCGCACACAATCTTAATGATCCCCTCTTTGAATCTTACAACGATCGCTTTGATAATGCACCAGAACATAGAGAAAACTTAATATATTACTTAGCTATAGGTTATAGAAAATTTATCCTACATAACATGTAGAATGGATAATATATCATATCAACATATTCTTGCAAGGACATGATGTTAAACAAGGTAATATATCCGTGATATACATAGTGTATACCACGGGTACCGAATGCAGAAGCCCATCTCGGCAGTGGCTAAGGCCCAACGACAGTGGCATGTAGCCCATCACGGGCAGTGTTAATAAATGTATATTAGGAAAGTATATTTGTAGTATATTGTAGTGTAAAGGTTACCTAAATTAGGATTATACACTTACCATAATTGTATAGTTAGAATTATGGTAGAATAAGGTTTTAGGAGTAGAATAGGAATAGGATTCTCCTATTTTGTAACTTGTATATATACCTTTCAATTAATGAAAATAATCAAGGGGGTTATTTCTTTCATGGTATCAAGAGCCTAGGTCTAACAAAAAAATTTCTCTCCCAAATTTTGTGCCCTTCTCGGTCGAAACCCCCCCCGGGTTTCTTGTCCAAAATTCAACTTCTGCTCTAAAAAATCTCTTACTATTTCCAAATTTCTCATCCTTCTTTGTTCTTTCAATGTCTAAGAACAATTTTCATCATGCCCTCATGGTTTCTAACGTCAAGAACAATATCCCTATTGTGCTTGAGATGGAAAACGTCCAATATGCGATGTGGGCAGAATTGTTTAAAATTCACGCTATCTCCCATCAAGTTATCCATCACATAATTCCTCCCGCTACACCTATTCCCGCGGAGGATTCTCAGTTATGGATTACTCATGATGCTACCGTTCACTAGTGGATATATTCCACTATTTCGGTTGACCTCTTACAGACGATAATTGAGCCGGATACAACGGCTATGGCCACCTGGAATAGATTGCGTGACATATTCCAGGATAACCAACATTCACGTGTTGTCACACTCGAGCAGGAATTCTCTTTAGTTCGCATGGAAGAATTTCCAAACGTGTCTGCATATTGCAAGAAACTCAAAGAGTTGGCGGACCAACTCCGTAACGTTGGCGCACTTGTAAAAAATAATCGTCTGGTTCTACAACTGGTTGCCGGTCTTTCTGAGGCTTATAATGGCATTGGGACTCTCCTTCATCAAAGCAACCCACTTTCCGCTTTTCATCAAGCCCATTCCATGCTTACTTTGGAAGAAGTCGAATTGGCTAAAAAGTCGGCTACCGGAGCAAGCCCCATCGTCCTAATGACGTCCTCCACAAATTCTTCGGGTTTTGTTGATAATTCGGGCCAAAACCATACTCATGGTGGCGGCAAAAATAATCATAAGAATAATAACAAAAATAGCGGGGGCAAACACGGCGGTTCCGGTGGTCAGGAGGCCCGTAGTGGGTCATTTAAGGCAGACACAGGATTACGGGGAAAGGGGGATTAAGAGACATTCGAATGTAAATTAAAATGTCTTTTTGATGTAAAAACACCTCGTTGACTACGAGTGACAGTTTATGACTCGAGGAAGAATTGAGTGGATGTCGGGAATTTGATGGGCTCGGGTCGGACTGGCCAGCAAGCAGTGGGCCTGCTGGCCCAACTCGAGAGGTAGTAACAGCGGTAGAAACATGAACTGGACCAGTTCTAGTATTGGGCCGGGTCGCCCATTCTTGCGAAACCGGCCCGGTGACACAACTTGGCGAGAGGGCCGCGTGACGGCCGGTGGGACCCGACGGACAAAGGCCCGCTGGAGAATTCTGGGTACGGGAGATGTCCGAAAAATGCTGAATAATATACAGAGATATTTGTTCATCCAAAAAATTATATGAACTAGGCACGGGAGTATGAGTTTTAGCAAACGGAAATTGGGATTCATAAAAAATGACATGGCGATTAATGATGATTTTATTTGAGGATAAATCAAAGCATTTGTAGCCACGATGATTTAATGAAAAACCCAAAAACACACATGGAGTCGACCGGGCCTGAAGTTTGTTAATTGTGGTGGACGGGAATAACGGATAACAAAAACACCCAAAAACCCGAAGATGTGAATATGAAGGATTTTTATTATATAAAATTTGAAGGGGGGAAGAATATGTCAAACCTTTTGAAGGAGTTATGTTAAGTAGATATGTAGCCATTTGAAGAGCATGATGCCAAAAATATGGGGGTACGGAAGCATGAAGTAATTGAGTGCAGATAATATTATTTATGAAACGAATTTTACGTTCGGCTTTCTCATTTTGTGAAGATGTATGAGGACAAGAGAAACGAAAATTTAACTCATTATTAGCACAGAATTTCCGAAACACCCCATTGTCATATTCTTTGCCATTATCACACTGAATAAATTTGATCTCACGATCGAATTGGGTTCTGATGAATGCTCTAAATTTTAGGAAGATGGAAAAAACTTGAGATTTCTTCGTTATTGGAAACGTCCATAGAAAATTGGAATAATCATCCAGAAAGAGAACATAATACCAATGACCCACAGAACTAGGAACAGGAGACGTCTATAAGTCGCTATGAATAATATCAAATGGCATTAAAGTATGAGATTTTGATTCTACAAACGACAACTTAACAATTTTTCCTAAATAACACGATTGACAATTTTGAGTACGACTCGTACCCTTACATGAAATAAAACTAATTTTATCTAAAAATGACAAAATAGAGGACCCTAGATGACCAAGACGAGCATGCCACAAGGAAGGAGAAATGGCTGCAAAAGCTGACGGCAGGGTTTGACTCGATGGACCAAAACTGGGTGTGATAGGATAAAGACCCCCCCTGCTATCACACCTCATGAGTGGACTCCCAGTCTTGAAATCCTTCATAGAGAAACCAAATTGATCAAATTCAATAGAAACAGAATTGTCAGTAGTGAATTTACGGACAAACACTAAATTTTTAATCAATTTGGGGGCATTAAGGATATTTTTCAAGATAAGAGGTGGATAGGGGGAGACAACGTTTTATGAACATACCCACGAATTGGAATAGAATTACCATTACCAACAATTATATCGCAGGGGTTGCTCAAATTGGAATAAGACGAGAGCGTACCTGAATCGGATGTCATGTGAGTAGTGGCCCCGGTGTCCATATACTAATTTTGGTCCGGTGGATTTAAACCAAGCGTGTGCATTGCGGCTTCGATGTCGGTATGTGTTGGTACTGCTGCGTGATGGGCTTGCGGGGGCCGAGGCCGTAGCACCCCTGCTTGCGGTCTCGCCTGCATCGTTGTCGATCGTGCTTGGATTAGGGCCGAATTAGGCCCGGACCGTCGCTAGGCCGGCCACTGCCGCTGGGAGGGATACTGGCTAGGCCCAAACTGTTGTTGTGGGGCCCACTGCCACTGCATAGGGGGCCACTGTGGGCCCCAGAACTCTTGCTGCTGCTGCTGACCACCGCGAAGACTCCCACCGCCACCACCATTCTGTCGGCTGCCGCCGCGATTTTTGCCATTTTTCTTATTTCCACCCTTTTTGCCACCACCGTTGTTGCGGTTTTGGCCCGAGTTGTTCGAAATGGTAGGATACACCGTGGACTCGGTCATCATGACTACGGGACTAGTACCGGTAGCCGCTCAATTCGCCATGCTGCTTCTTCTAGTGTAAGCATAGAACGCGCCTGATAAAATTACGGAAGCGGATTGCTTTGGGCAAGAAGTGTTCCCACACCACTATAGGCCTCAGAGAGGCCGTAAACCATTTCGAGGACCAAACGATCGTTTGAAACCGGCGTACCAACGTTGCGAAGTTGGTCCGCCAATTCCTTTAATCTTTTGCAATAAGCCGAAACATTAGGAAAATCTTCCATATTGACGTGGGAGAAATCATGGTCAAGGGTAACGGCTCTAGAATTTTGATTATCTTGGAATATATCACGCAGTCTATCCCAAGTTGCCTGTGCCGTAGCGTCAGGCTTAATAATTGTTTGCAAAAGGTTGGTAGATATGGTGGAATATATCCACTGAAGAACGGTAGCATCAATAGTCGTCCATAACTTAGGATCATCCTGGCGTTTTGGCACCTCCGTATCCTCAGGAGCCGCGGGATTATGTGATGGATGACTTGATGCGATCGTGCGTGAATTTTGAACAGTTCGGCCCACGTCGCATATTTGATGTTTTCTACAAGAATGAGAGGGATGTTATTCTTGATGTTAGAAACTGTAAGGGCCGGATGAAACATGTTCCGGGATGCAGACATATTGATAGAACAATGTGTGATTGAGGGATTAGGGAGATTTTTTTTGGAAGAAGGAGGTTCTCGTCGGCACGAAACCCGAGAGCAAGGTCTCGGATTTTGGCTAGGGATTTCGACGGAATGTGGGAGAATTTGGGAGAGAAAATAAACCTAGACTCTTGATACCATGAAAGAAATAATCTCTTGATTATTTTCATTAATTGAAAAGCTATATATACAAATTACATATTTTCATAATAGGAGAATCCTATTCCTATTCTATTCCTAAAACCTTATTCTATACATTTATGGTAATACACTAATTATGGTAATACACTACTAATTATATTACAACATTACCTAAACTAGGATACTAAATATTTACCATAAATTACTTGGTATAAATCAGTCCAAAATCGAGAGCAATCCCGTAACCAATACACACATGTATATTGTGTGTATATTATGTATATTTAACTAAATTATTGGCCGATCGAAGAAACAAATTGAAGGATAAGAAATTGAAAAGTATATTATGAACTTTGTATGACAACCACTGTTTCCCCAGAGGGAATTAGAATCATCAAAATCTTGTAATTTCGTGCTTAACCACCCTTAAGAGATTGGCTTTGTTCAGGATTCTTCCCCTTCTTTACATAGAGAAGATGCGTATATATATTTGTAATCATACAACAAAAGTTTGAGACACGTTCATAGGCGAAACAAACACATAATCAATGAGTCCAACTTGACCAACATTTCCGTTCCATAACATAATTATATATGTAAAAATTTACTAAAATTTCAACAGTTATTAAATTCTGAACCCATAAAATCAAAAGTGTAGTGAGTTCAGTGGTAATCAGTCTTCGGTCCGCCTCTGAACACGTTATCTTGCCATTGGGAACTTGCGAAGAGAAAGTTGAGAAAACGGGATTCTAAAGCTTCGCTTTTGCTGGTTCTTCTTCTTGAAATTGATGTCCGTGGAGGACTTGGGATCACGCAAAACACAAACATTTCCATTGCAGACGAATCGGCTGGACTCTGAGTCTGACGACTCAGAGAAACAGCGGCAAAAATTGAACAAAGCCATAGACACAGTGCTGATCAGATCTTGTGTTTTTCTGATGAAATGAGGGATCTTGTGGAATAATAGGCACTATATATGGATAGAACAACCAATAATAATGTGAAAATTGAACTGCATTGAATTATTCCAGCTTGGTCCTGCAATAATTTTCACTGCATTGAATTGTTCCAGCTTGCTTCCACGTATAAGTCGCTATCTCAATTAGAGTCAATTAAAACGAGCCATGACTATACGTCCACACCAATTAAGACCAGTCGTTGCAACTATTCACGTGTGAAATGAATTGTTATTTTCTCTTTAAAAGGGCAAATTAAGTGTGAATAATCCATCTCGATGTCAAAAATTAGCAACGAAAATTATATAGATACCCTTGGCCATACAAGCAAATAAATGAGAAGCTCTTAATTAGAATAACAAGTGTAAATGTTCAATGTGTAAATTATAAAGTTTGCATAAAAAGTTCCACATTTGACCAACCCATCCAGTTTTTTGTTTTTTGTCTCGATGTGCTTTAATTGATGACGCAGTACTCCTTCCCTTCCATTTTACTTGGCCCTTATACTAAAAATAGATTCTCTTTTCTTGTCAATTTTAGCAAATCAAGAAAAAAATATTATATTTGCTTCCGACATTACCCTTATCATTAAATAACGACATAAAGTACTAGTAGTACAACAACAACAAAACACCCAATGTAGTTCCACAAGTGGACTCTGAAGAGGGTAGAGTGCACGCAGACATTATTCATACCTTAAGAGAGAGATTGTTTCAGATAGACCATCGGCTCAGGATAAAACAAAAACAAAGAAGATCAACAAGGAAAATGACCAGTAACTATAACAAAATAACATGCTAAGTGAATAACAAGCGACAATATAGTAACATAAATCGAAGGATAAGAAATTGCGTGAAAAATACTACGGCTACTAGTAAAGAAGGAAAAGCGAGACAACACTCTATTACTGACTAATATTCTACCCTAATATGTGTCAATTACAACTTCCTATCTAAGATCATGTCCTTAGTAAGCTGCAACTGTGACATGTCCTGACTAATCACCTCTCCCCAATACTTATTCGGTCTACCTATACATCTCCTAAAGTCATTCATAGCCAACCTCTCACACCTCCACAATGGGACATCCACGCACCTCTTTCACATGCCCAAAATAAATGTATTATTTTCTCTTTAAAGACAAATTAAGCGTGAATAATCTATTTCGGAGTCGAAAATTAGCAACAAAAATGATATAGATAACCTTGGCCATATGAGAAGCTCTTAATTGGAATAACAAGTGCAAATGTTCAATGTGTGTAAATAATAAAGTTTGCATTAAAAAATCCACATTTGACCAACTAATCCAGTTTTTTATTTATTTTCCTTTTTGTTTCGACGTGCTATCTTTATTTGATGACGTAGTATGTGCTTTGGTACATACCTCTCGACGACAAACTTTCGTGGCTTCAACAGTTGGAAATGTCATTGCCTTAAGCACGTAATTAAGTCTAACATTTAAATTCATTGAGTTCAGTTTTAATTTTTTTTTACCACTGTATTCATTGCACCTTTGATATGTGAGTTCATTTTTCAAAATAAAATAAAATGTTGAGTATAGTTGAGCCTAACCTATTGAACGATGCCACTAGTTGCGTATGCTTAAATACCTATTGTACGAGTGATCTCAAGTTAATTTTTATTAATAACTAAATTCACAATCAAATATTTATAGGTATTTGGTGAATTTTTGAATTTGGTAAATGCTACTAGATTCTCGATAAATTGTGTTATATAAATGAATATGTTCCTTGATGTTTATTGATGAATGATTTACAATATATATAAGGTTACATGAATATTTACTTTGATACAAACTAAGGTTGTCCAGTGGGCCGGATCGGCCCGATCCTGATCCCCCAAAGTAAAAAAAAAATTATCGGGGTCGGGGCTCGAACTCGGGACTGGGCTTGGGATCGTCCCGATCCCAATCCTGACCCGACCCGTCCCGATCCCGATCCGTCCCCCCCTGCAAAAATAGATGTTGCAACAACGACTAAATTTCAATTTTGGCCGTTGTGCAACGGCTATAACGACCATTTTTGGCCCCCCACCCCATAAACCCCCTTACCCCTTAATATTTATTTTTAACCCCTAACTTAATATATTTACACTTTAACCCTATTTTTCAACTATAAATAACTCATTTTCCTCTTTATTTTTCTCACAAATCTTCCTACCATCTCTCTAATCTCTCAATTTATCTCTCTACAATTCTACAAATCTTCCTACTTTTAAATAATATATCAAAGTTAAAAATTTGGGAGTGAAGTTGACAACTAGCTTGAGGATCATCCATCTAGCAAGGTTTCAATTTTCAACCTCGATTACACGTCGACGTTACGTTGGCATTTGGTACCTTCGTTCCTTCTTTAAATTATTATTGTTACTTAATTTTAATTATCGCACTTAATTTCATTTATTTAATTATTTACTTGTATAATTAAAATGGAAGAATTTAAACGTATGATTACGGGTAAGGGTAAGGGTGCTTCTTCTAG
Source organism: Anisodus tanguticus (assembly GCA_034509755.1). NCBI lineage: Eukaryota > Viridiplantae > Streptophyta > Magnoliopsida > Solanales > Solanaceae > Anisodus > Anisodus tanguticus. Next base: position 31,717,586 of record CM067558.1, read on the forward strand.
TAGGGGTAATAAGGGTAAGGATACTTCTTCTAGTAATCCTATTCCTAGTACCAATGACTTGATTGATTTCAGTCATATTGATGAAATTGCTTTTTTAATGATATACCAGTAGATGATGAAGTAGATGAATCAAACTTTAATTTAGACGATAATATAGATGACACACCCACTGGTGCACCTCAACCTCAGGCTCAGACTGAGTCTCAGCCTGAAACTGCAACTGGAATGCCTCCTCATATTCCCCTAGTATGAATCGAGGCCCCACAAAGCGAAAATTAAAATCACATGCATGACATTTTTTTGATAGAGACGAAGATAATCAACTAGCTAGATATAAAATTTGTAAAAATATGTATAGATTTAAAACCGAAAAAGGTCAAGGTGGGACGGGAGGATTATTGAGACATGAACAAGGCGAGCACACAGCTAGATGGAATCAATACCAGGCTAAAAAATCGGGTGTGTCAATGTCATCTGAGTCGGGAAAAGGTTCCCATAGTGTCCCCGACCTAGTACATGGTCAAATTAACCCGACGACGGGGGGAATTTTTGGTCCTAAATATGATAAAAATAAATATAGAGAAAATATGGCCAAATTAATGGCGGTGGAGGGTTTGCCTTTTTCATTTCCTTCCTCTCCTGTTTTTATTCATTACATTCGAGAAACATACAATCCTGCTTTTAATGGTTTTCCTAGATCAACTGTTAGAAGGGATGTTTTTAAATTTGCAAGTGAATATCAACAGTATTTACGTTATGCACTGTATCATTTTAATAGCAAAGTGGTTATCACTTCTGACATAGGCCGTAGTACTAACAGTAATGATTATTTAACGGTAACATGTCATTGGATAGATCAAAATTGATTTATGCAAAAACGTATTTTAGCATATAGATATATAAATGATAAGTACACTGGAAGTTTTACTGCAGATAATATTAATGAAATTTGTGATTACTATGGAATAAATGATAAAATTATGACTATTACATTAGATAATGTTTTTTCTAATGATTATGCTATAAGACTTTTAAAACTTAGATTAACTTCATCTCTTTCCTGACCATTTTCATATAGGATGTGTGTGCCATATTTATAACTTAGTTTTAAAGGATGACCTAAAACCTTTTGAAATCATTCTTGATAAAATACAATTTGCTATAAACTTTATTTTTAAAGGTAAAAAAATACAAAGACACAAAGAGTATAAAAAAATATGTCATGATTATGGATTATCATATAGAAAAATTCCAGAAGAAGTTTCGACTAGGTGGATTTCTCTGTATGAGAAACTACTTGTTGCTTACGATTATAGACAACCTATTACTTTATTATTTAACGCCCATAATAAAAATCTAAGGGATATGCTTGTAGATTATGATTGGGATAAAATTTTAGAACTTAATGGATTTTTAGAGAAATTTTATCAAGCTACTAAAGAATTTTCCGGTATTTATTAACCTACTATTTCAAATATGTTATTTTATATAGCTCTAATATTTTTGTTACTTAATGAATATATGCAAAAACTAACTTATAAGGCATCTATTGAAAAAATGTTTAAAAAAATTAAAAAATACTTTTTTCCTATCCCCACTATTTATAATGTTGGTGTTGTATTAAATCCAACTATTAAAGTAGACGGTTGTAAAACACTTGTAGAAACGATTTATGATTGTGTAGAAGTACTTCCAAGAGACCCAACTGAAGAACCAACTGACACACCAACTAAATAAGTAGTTACGTCTAGCATACATACCGAATGCAAAAAAATATATACGTATTACCAACAACAAAGTGCAAATAATCAATCGGCTTCTGTACCATCTTCTACTACTTCGCTGCAACCTTATAAAAAACATGCGGTTTCTGCTGCTATTATTCAAGGCCTTAGAAATAAAATGTGTAGTGGTTCAACTTCTTCACAAGTTAGCGAATTTGGTGTTTATGTTTTGTAGAGTGTTGTACCGTACGAATTAATTGCCAATGATGAAGGACAAACGTATGAAAGCGCTTTTTCTGTGGGAAGATTTCAAATAGGGGAACACAGACATTCATTGACGGGAGACACATTGGAGATTGCAGTTCCATTCAGAGACTTGATTTGTGCGGTGCATAGGAGGTGCGGCCAACCGGAGACCAACGAAGAAGAAGACTACAACTACAATGAAATCTTGTCCGAGGGAGCAGGAAGCGACGTTGAAGAATTTGACAAATAAATTCCAATTCCAACAGAAGATCCTCAAGACATTGTGAGGAAATTCGAATGAGTATGGTTGAGTATGTAATTTCTTTAAGTGTAATTTTACTATGTCATTTACAATTTTTGAACAACACCACAAAGTTGCAATATTGAAATTGTATTACCAAAAAATTATATTTCTATAAAATAATATAAGAGGCACAAAAACAACCTTGAGAGGTTTTTATTACACTATCTTGTTCAATTATTGAAATGTTTGTATATATTATTTTTAAAAATTAAGTGCCAAAAAAAAAACCCGAGTCTCGACCCGACCCAACTAGACCCCGTTCCGGTGGGATATGGGACGGGACGGGATCTCCCATCGTCCCGCCTATACCGGCCCGCCAAGCCCGCTGGAACTCGAGTCCTGACCTTCTCCCCATCCAGCCGGGTCGCGTACCACCGGGACCCGCCCCGGCTCGCCATGTTTGGCAACCCTAATACAAACTAGGTAACTAATTAATCTAATTACAAAAGGATTATAATTCTACCTAAAATAGGAGATATACAATTAATGAAAGAATATTGGGAAATATTCTATTACACCCCCGCAGTCGAAGCGAGAGGTTCACGAACACTGAGACTGGCTCGAAAATCATCAAATAGTATGCGTGGAAGTCCTTTGGTGAAGATGTCGGCAATCTGATACCTGGAAGGAACATGAAGGACAAGAACTTGACCACGAGCCACTTTTTTGTGAACGAAATGAATGTCCATCTCAATGTGTTTAGTGCAGTGATGTTGGACGGGATTGCCGGAAAGATATATCGAACTAATATTATCGCAGTAGACCAGTGTTGCCTTTTGAATTGGGCAGTGAAGCTCGAATAGAAGGTTACAGATCCAACAAGACTCAAAGATGACATTAGCGACACCTCTGTACTCTACTTCTGCACTAGATCATGATAGTGCAGGTTGCCTTTTGGAAGACCAAGACAATAGGTTATCTCTGAGGAAAATGTAATAACCAAATGTGGAGCGTCAGGTGTCAGAACATACACCCAGTCAGCATCAGAATAAGTAGTGAGACTAGTGAGCGAAGACCTGTATAGATGTAATCTGAAGTGAAGTGTACCTTGGACGTATCGTAAAATACGTTTGAGGGCATGCATGCGTGCTTCCGTCGGACTATGCATGTGCAAGTAGATTTGTTGCACGACATATGATATGTATGGTCTCGTGAATGTGAGGTACTGCAGGGCCCAAGACAGGCTACGATAGTAAGTCGGGTCTGAATATGAAGGACCAGAATTAACGCTGAGCTTAGAATTTATGTCTACAGGCGTGTGGGATGGTTTGCAAGATGTCATGCTTGCACGATCAATGATCCATTCGACATACTTCTTCTGACATAGAAATAGGCCACCAGAATGTCAAGTGACAAAGATGCCCAAGAAATAACTTAAGGGCCCCAGATCTTTCATGGCAAACTCAAAGGAAAGTAGAGACATAATGGACCGGCAGAGATCATCAGATGATGTGGTGAGGATGATGTCATCAATATATAATAATAATAAGCCATGTAAGTACCATTGTTGTAGATGAACAGGGAATGATCGGATATGCTGTGTGAAAAACTGATAGAGGAGACATAATCGGTGAACCACTGGTACCATGCTCGAGGAGCCTGTTTCTATCCATAGAGCGATTTCCGCAACAGACACACATAATTCGGATGAATAAGATCTCTGAAACCCATAGGCTGATGCATATATATCGTTCCATGAAGATCCCTATGTAAGAAGGCATTCTTGATATCAAGCTGATGAATGGGCCAAGACTTAGATATGTCAATGCTGAGGACGGTCTGGATGGTTGCGGGCTTTACGATCGGGCTGAACGTTTCATCACAGTCCACTATCACCTGTTGAGACCTGTCATCACCTACAAGACGGACCTTGTACCTCTCAAAAGAACCATCAGATTTTTTTTAATATCTAAATATCCACATAGAACGAATAATGTTAGCATCAGGTGGATGGGGTACTAGGTCCCATGTCTTATTATCAATAAGAGTATTATATTCGTCAATCATTGCGACTTTCCAATTAGGGTCAGACAAGGCATCCTTCAGGTTACGAGGGACAGGAAAATGGACAACTGAAACAGAAAGGTTAAACAACCGTTTAGGTTTATGAATTCCGTGCATGGCACAGGTTTCCATGGTCCAAGAGTGTGTCTCGGGATACAGTACTGAAGGGGGGTTTGCCGCGGGACTGCCGAGAAGAGGAGGAAGGGCAGGAGTGATGGTACTGGCTGGCCGAACCTCAATTGGCCGAGAAGTGGCTGTGGAATCACCCTTAGGCGGGCTATTTTGGGCCACCATCTGTACAACCAGGTGGGCAACTAGTCCTAGATCGGGCACAAATGTCGAGGTGGCGAGTGTAGAGAGGCAAAAGGGAATTGAGACTCATCAAATAGGACATGACGTGAAATAATAATTTTACGGCTTGACAAGTCATAGCACGAGTAACCACGATGATTGGCAGGGTAACCAGAAACATATATGGGGAAGACCGGGGTTAGAGTTTGTGAGTGGTTGGATAAAGAGGGCAATAAAGACATCCAAAAAGATGCAAGTGTTGGTAGGAGGGTTCCTACGAAACAGAACTTGGGTGGGCGACTGTTGAGCTAGAGACTTGCTTGGGATTATGTTTAGGAGATAGGTGGCCATGTAGAGTGCGTAATGCCAGAATTGAGGCATGAGCAAGTAGGGCACGAATAAGGTTGTTTGTGGTTCGGATTTTCCATTCGGCTTTACCATTTTGGGAGGATGTGTGAGGGTAGGAAGATTGAAAGGTAAGACTATTTTTGGAGTAAAACTGTTTGAATTGTTTATTATCAAATTCTCTGCCATTGTCATATTGAAAACATTTAATGCTCTTTTCAAATTGTGTTTTTACGAAAATACTAAATGAAGAAAAAATGGGGTAGACCTGAGATTTATTTCCAATTGAAAAAATCCATAGAAAGTTGGAATAATTGTCCAAAAACAACACATAATATTGATTTCCAACCGTACTCAAAATAGGGGATGTCGACAAATCACTATGTATGATATCGAAAGGCATTAAAGTATAATTTGTGGATGCAGAAAATGGTAATTTGTCATGTTTCCCAAAAATGCAAGATTCACATATAGGAGTCCTAGAAATACGATTGTAATTAATAAAATTATTTTTCCTAAGGGAGCGTAAAATAGAGTCTCCCGGATGTCCTAATCTAGAATGCCATATGGAAGACGAAAGAGCAGCAGAGGTTGATGGAACTGAGGCTGAATTGTTGACGGTATTTGAAATTTGGTAGAGATCTCTTGTGCTGTCACATCTCATTATTTGTCTCCCTATCGTAAAATCCTTTACAGTAAAACCAAAAGGATCAAAGTCAAGGGAAACCCAATTGTCAGTTGTGAATCGTCGCATGGAGATTAGATTCTTAATGAGTTTAGGAACATGGAGGACATTTTTTAAGATTAGTGGTGGATGTGGTGGGGATAGGGAAGAATGACCATAACCACGGATGGGAATACCTTGTTCACTACTAATAATAATATTCCGATTTAAATTACTAAAATTGGAATAAGACGTGAGAGTACCTTGTGATGCCGTCATGTGAGATGTGGCGTCTGTGTCCATATACCAATTTTTATTTGGAGTCGGTGTATAAGTCGATGGCGGGGGAGGGGGGGAGGGGAGAGGGGGGAGGTTGTATTGTGATGTGTAGGCCTATTGTGGATGTGGGCCAAGTATGCCAAGTTGGGCCTGTCAGTTCTGAGGTGGAGTCCACGAGGATATCAGATACGGGTAAGGAGGAATAGCCCATGACGGTGTATAAGTCGATGGCGGGGGAGGGGGGGAGGGGAGAGGGGGGAGGTTGTATTGTGATGTGTAGGCCTATTGTGGATGTGGGCCAAGTATGCCAAGTTGGGCCTGTCAGTTCTGAGGTGGAGTCCACGAGGATATCCCACGGCGGGAAGGCAGCCCACAACGGAGGCTGCTTCTACTGCCGCGATCGCTTCTGGCTAATTTCGGTAGGTGGGGACTGCCCCTTCCCACCGCCATTGTTGCCAGAATTTCTTCTACCGCGGCCCTTGCCGGACTGCCTGCTCCGGGGGTTGTTACGAGAGGAAGCGGACTGTTGTGGGTCTTCTGACCGACGATTCTGGTTGCCGGAATGGGAGGCTCTGTCGTCGACGGAGGGCCCGATGGTGGTGGTGAGGGCGGCGTCGACAATGCTGGCCCGAGCGGTGCTGCGTTTGATTTTCTGGGTTTTCTCAAGGATGAGCTTCGAACGGGCCTCATAAAATGGAGGTAACTGCGTGCATTGCTGAAGGATGGTGGAAATGCCGTTATATGATTCGTTCAAACATGCAATAAGTGATCAATCACTGATTAGTGACTGGTGCACTGACGTTGGAGAGTTTATCGGCAAACATCTTGAGTTCTTGACAATAAGCAGACACGTTTGGGAAATTATCCTAATGAACGTCCTTGAAATGATTTTCAAGGTTTTATTGTGAAAAATACTTTCCAAACTTTCCTACGTTTGGCGGGCAGTGGCATCGGTCTCAATGATGGTGTGCAACAGATCATTAGATATCGTGTCGTATATCCACTGGAGGACGGTTGCGTCCAAACGAGACTAGAGTTCATCATCAGAAGTCAAAGCCGATGGTATGTCTGTGAACTTCGACGTGGGAGGGATGATGTGGTCGATAACTTCATAAACACGATAATGGGTCTTTAAAAGCTCCGCCCACGAGAAGTATTAACCCTTTTTCATCTCAAGAGTCACAGGGATGAAGTTTTTAATGTTGTTTACAACAAGTGCAGGATGAAAATTGGTTTTGTCAGCCATGGAAGAGGAAATTTAGGAGGAAGAGGGAGGGAGAATGGTCGGAAAAACTAGAGTTCTGTTGTGGGGAAAAAAAGGGTGGGCGGCCGAGAGAGGTCGGCGGCTAGGGTTCCGACGTGGGCTAGGTGGCGACCGAGAAGGTGTATCGGCGGCTAGGGTAGGATTTGTAGTTTTAGGTGAGTGATACATAAAGTAATATGTCCTTGATGTTTATTGATGAATGATTTACAATATATATAAAGTTACAAGAATATTTACTTTGATACAAATTAGGTAACTAATAAACCTAATTACAAAAGGATTATAATTCTACATAAAATAGGAGATATACAATTAATATAATTAATGAAAGAATATTGGGAAATATTGTGTTATTCTAGATCCGCCACTACAAACTACTACTAGTAGTTAATAATGCTAGGCGATTATGATGATTCAAGGTGGATTCACGATTTCACGTCGTTTCATTAGTTTCTTGAAAATTTTATCTCAATTGAACGTGTTTTAGCATATTTGTTGAAATACTTCAGAATTGAATGATAATTTTCTCTTCTTTTTTTTTGACAAAAGTTTCAAAAAAAAAAAAAAGTCCAGAAGTATAATGCAAGTATGCAGCAAAATGTCAATCCTCTTCTTCCGCATCAATATTGTGAGGTGTTCGCGTCCACGGACCACGTTCAACGACCATACAGACGGGATCCAACTTATTTATTTGGTAAATTCGATAAAGATAACTACTTTATCTTCTTGGAGACACCAAAGCAAATCTTCGATAATAGGAGAAAACGTTAGGGACAAATCTTTTTCTCTATCCAAGTAGTTCCTTACTGTAACAAACTAGACTTGGTATTGATTGAATAAAGATTGTTCGTCAAACAAAAGGAAAATTGAAAAGGAAGGTTCCTGCTATTCCAAAATAGATAATAAAAAGAAATAATACAACTCTTAGCATAAGTTTAATGGAATATCTCATCTTCTATTTATAGCCATCTCACATGCTCTTTTTAATCAGGGTCCCAAACGTATTTTCCAAACTCCCCAATGGGTCCTCCACCGTGGCCATGTTCATAACAATACTTTGCCCCTCGAAAAGAACCTTGTCCTCAAGGTTCGAGTAGAGAAGCACAAAGATCATAGTTTTGTCCAAACTCTACACTTGCATCAGGATCAGCTAAATCACGCTTTATAGTGTAAAAAGCTATCTCTTCAGCCGCAAATGCAGAATGAAATGGCTGAAAGCTTGCACTAATAATTGTTGGTTTACACCTGAACGAATTAATCCAGCAAGTATTGGAACTTGCTTCGCTATTAGAAAATCCAAGAGCTATCGGTATTATGACAATAAGGAAGAAACCGAACCCATCAGTTGGAAAGAAAGATGATTTGCTGCTGACAACATGCAACATAATAGCATAACTCTCCATATTAAATCTTGTTCTAAATTCATGAGAATGCCTAGTTAAAGCCAAGGATAACATACAACGCAGAACCAATTTATCTTCTGTAGCAAAAAATGAAATCGCACTTTCAATGGTAGACAGGCTCCAACTATCATTTTCAAAAGTATGCACTGCAAAATCTTTAACTATGAGAGCCCGTGCTAATGCTGCAATAATTTCATGCGCGATCAGTACTCTGAAGAACCTTTTCTTGTAGTTCAACCAGCCACGTAGGACATATACACCAATTACCATGTTGTGAACAATAAGATCCAGAGAAACCAAACCAAACCAGGTTATCTGCAGACTATCATACCAAACCTTAACAAGCTCCTCAAATGCAATAATGAGCTTCGTCAGCATACATCCAAAGAGCTTCATCAGCATGTCGTGTGTATTTATCTTCTTATCAAAGTCCACCTTGGCTAACTGTGATCCACGAACTTGAGCTATAAGATGATTTGAGAACTTCAATTCTTCTCGTAAAAATGAGCAAACTGCCCTAGCAAGAGAAATACATGAATAATTGTGAATCAGCAACAAATAAATGGCAGGTACAAGTTGCAATCCCATAAATGGAGCCTCCAAAATAGAACACAACTGATGCTGATCAGTATCCCATAAATTCTCTAAATCCAGATCAATTAGCATCTCGTAAATGTTGGAACGATTTCTATCCATACAGTGGCCAACATTCTCTGCCAAATCTGCCAAAGCAATGTGGCTTTCAATATGCAAACAAGTCAAAACAAACTGATGGTGCCACAAGGTAACATAGCAAGCAATAGCAATTGTCTCAAACACATGGCTATCAAGTGTGTCCAGCAAAGGAACTTGTCCAATTGGATTCATCTGCAAGAACTCGGGTATCTTCTTTGAGACACTCATTGCAAAATCCCCTCGAGCTTAACCTGTACAGAAACATACTCTACAACAAAAAGTGTTGTGAAGGCATTTGCATTTGCATTTGATGTCGGGAATCAGAGCCATGGCTTTATACTTGGGAATACAGTGATACACTAATGTGGAAGGGCCTTAATCTCTGAATATAAAGAGAGGCAGATAAAAAGCATCGGCAAACTCCATTGCATAGACAAGAGAACGGTCAAACAATAGCCACAACAGGATTCTCCAAACTCCATTGTAGGTATCGCATGAAACGCATTAAATGAGAGACACCAGTGAAGACTGCTATCAAACACAAGGGTGACACCTTCAAATATTGGTGTTATAAAATAAGAATCAATTACCGCAATCCCTGCAGATCTTGCAAAATTAAATTGGTAAAGCATATCAACTGCATCTCCTTGGGGATTTTCTACAAATACCGTGTCCTTGGAGCAGTCACATGGTTGGGACATTTTGTCAAACATCTGGCCTGCAATAGGCACCATGGGGTTCTCTCCAAATTCATTTGTCCATATTAGGAACTGAAGACTATTATCAAACACCAGTGCTACATTGCCGAACACAAGTCCACCTGCTGAACCAGGATCAAATGGTAACTGCAGTAACATATGTTGAGCAACAACTTTTTTAGGGATTAGACTATACCTATACGCTCCACTATTGTCGGGAATTTCATCGAACAGTGAGGAAGCAACTCCAGATTTCTCAAGGTGTGCATAAATAGAGGCAATGGACAGTGCTTCGTGCCGCTCGATTTCTGACTTTGTATCTCCAGTAACAATCATAAATGGCTGCGAATCAAGATTTGCCCTCATGAAAACTCCATCTGTTTCGTTCTCGTCTAAACTAGACTTCAACTCAAAGGAAATGATGATTGCATACAACATATCCGCAGATTCAATAGTCAAAATAGCAGCAACTGTAGAATGCTCAAACTCCAATATGTCGGGCTTTTGTCCGACTTGTGGAGCAGCAAACACATTGGAGAGGCAGTGAGGTATTTCGTCGAACACCAAGGCTGCAGTCTCATCGGAAAAGTCCTCAACAATGCACATCTTAGAGTTGTCACTAACCTCTAGCAATAGCTCCTCTGATTTTTCTATTTCCAGTTCAGATTGGAGCAAAATTCTCAAATCAGCACATCTGTGCTTCATTTCCATTGAAGAATACCTCAAGTTGTTGATTTGTCCTTGCAATGTCATCACCAGGTTCGAGATGTTGTTCAGACGATAATTGAACGTTGTAGAAGAATGAAAAATATCACCCATTTGGAGGAAAGGTCAATGAAAGCACCATTATCGAACTTACAAGAAAGATTGTTTGTCAAACAAAAGGAAAATTGAAAAAGGAGGTTATTACAAAATAGCTAATAAAAAGAAATAACACAACTCTTAGCATAAGTCTCATCTTCTATTTATAGCCATCTAACATGCTCTTTTTAACCAGGGTCCCAAAGTCCTCCACCGTGGCCATGTTCATAACACTTACCAAAGCCGCAAAACCGCAAGAAGGATGCATCGAATGATTCCTCATCAAAGCCGCAAAACCATAAGAATGGGACGAACATAGTAATCCTTCACCAAGCCACAAAACCGCAAGAAGGATGCATCAAATGGTTCCTCGTGATCGTCCCAGAATCAATAATAATCAAAATACAACAAAATATTCAAGGAAACTTTATGTATGTTTGCCTTCATAAATAAGTAATTCTCCGAGTTTTTGGCCAAAAACATCCCTACACTATCTTCACAACCAAAACTATATCTGTGAACGAAAAACATCCCTACAGTTTCTCAAAGCAAGCAGGTTCCATGGGCTCTCCCAAGTGTTGCAGCAGGACTCTCAGCAACAGCAAAATCCTGTCAACCATAGAAGAAAACATTAAGGAACAGCATGACCAAGTTAAGGACACCAACAAAAATAAAAGAATAAAATTGATGAAGAAGCAAGAAATCACTTTCCAGTGTAACATGTGGATAAATAACATAAGTGCTGCATTTCATGAAAATTCAAAAAAGAAAATAACCTTAAAACTATACCAGTTTGCCATGTGACCACCACTTGCAGCTTCGAAATTTAACCATTCTAGATTTGAAATAAACATTAAATGTTGACGTGAAAGGTAAAGATGTGTGAGCATCACTAGCCATTTATATCAGAAACATCTGAATGGATAAAAGAGCCTGCAATGTATTTCACTAGTGTTATGTTAGTTTGCCTTGTTTAAGCAAATAGACAAGCTTTGTTTCCCTACCAACTGCATTTGGGACATGAGCACATGACAAAAGTGCTTTCATTCAACTTGAGCATTGAACAAGAACAAAAATGGCAGAGTCAACTTATCTGATGCCTACACAGGACGGGTGCAACTTCAAGTGATGTATCTCGCATATTATAAAATACCAAAAGATTTGAAGTTAACAATAAGTCACAAGCAGTACTCATGCCAATCCACGTGATCATATTATGCTGTCCAAAATTAGTAGTAAGGTCATTCAAACTAGGAGCTTTACAAAGAAACTATGACCGTCTCTTGGTCCATTAGATACATATTGCAAGAATTTACACACACACACCACCACCACCACCCTTCTCCCCCTTTTGGCTTCTCTCTCTAGCTACCCCGATTGAATGGCTTAATACATATGCAAACCAACAAATAGGACCACATATCAGTCAGCGACTCGGCGCATGCTTTTCAAACTCTTGACATTGTTTTTCTACAAGGATTAGTTATTTTTCCTTGTTTGTATTGCTTGGCTACAGTGACTTAGGTACAATTTGTTAAAAAATTGCAAACAAATAGAATTATACTTGAAATTCATTAAACAGAGGTTTTTCATCTCTCAATTGGTGATAGACAGCCATTGAAATCTAAATATTTTAACTTTTAATATTTTGAAAGATAGAACACAATGTATAAGAATACTTGAAAAATCAAATCATAGGATATGATTTGCAGCTCTATCTGGAAACAAGATAAAAGATTTTACTATAGTAGGAAGAATTCTTGTTCAATATAACAAAGATGACAAACAAATGCATTTTATCTTCATAGGGTCCTCTTAAACGAAGCTCATCCCAAAATCTCTTTATCCTACATTCTCCGGTTCCTTGGTACCTACACCCACACTCATGATCATAACAGCTAAATTAGCTTACTAATATGCCTTATCCTTGCAATGCACTCTTGTTCATGTCAATGTAACTATCAAAGTGGAAGAAGATTAATTCATCCTTTGATTGACCAAATGAGTGAGAATAAGAAGATGGTGCTGAAGAAATAAACAGTTGGTGATTACTGATAAGCAGCAAGAAAAACACCAAAACAAGTTCAAAACAAATATAAAGAGTTGACTATTAGCAGCAATGGAAAAGCCCAAAACTATATAATATGCATGACCTTAATCCTTGTTGCGTAATTACTGCATTTTCTCTTTGTTCCCTATTAAGTTTTCACCTGAAAAAGATTAGTTAGAGAAGATAGATCAAACAACAACCCTGGGAAGGACTACACCTAGGCGTCACCGGCAATTTCATCGGTTACCATTTCTAATTCCCTAGTAGTCTTTATTCTTACTATATCTATTGGCACAACGTCCCATTGAAACACTGCTCAAGAAGAGAAACAATGTCCAGTGACATTTAGTTTGAAGTAGAAGACAAGATTATTGCTTCGTGAAAGTAGTGCATGAAGGGAAATTGACTAACGAGATCCTCAAGCATTATGGTGTAAAGATGTCCTTTACATATGCATTGTCTATATTTGAGATAACAAACGGAATTTAATAGCATTTGAGGAAAATGCATAGAGTGGAACTGTTACAAGTTTTATGTTGCTCGATTGTCATGACCTGAGCTTTTCCAGCTTTTGTTTTTGTTGCATTTTTTGTCCCTTCTGTAGATAAAGGACAAACTAGGCTTTCAACGTAGATTTCCGCCCAACGCCAACCATCAAAGTTAATAACCTCTGTATATCTGAAGGAGTCATCCTTTGGATTGTATGTCATGAAATTACTTTTTCGATAAAGTGAAGTAGAACATGTCATGTATTTACTTGATCTAAAATAAACCAAAATTTCACCTTTATTTGATATGAAAGAGGGTGGAAAGAACAGATAATCATAATCCACAAAAGGATCATCAGGATACTTGATACTAAACATCTTTGTCCAAGATTCTTTAACCCCGTACTCCTTCATAACCCAAACGTCTACATGAATCCCCAAAAGACAGAAAGATTACTTCCAAACACTCCAAGCCTCGACTCAAAATCTCCTTCTCCATAGGAGGGCTGCTCAACCTTCCCCAGTTCTCATCAGCCAAATCAATAGAAATGATGTTCCAGTCCTTATACAAGTTAAGTATATCATGACCATGAGTAACCCAATATAGTTTCCCATTCACAAACTTACCCAAAAGATTTAATAGCATCGTACTCGGATAATCATCAACACTTTTCCAAGAATCACTCTGTAGACTATATATTTTGACCTCAACTTGATCCCGACTGCCATATTTTAAAAAAATAACCACTACCTTATAATCATCATGGAACTCATCATATCTAAAACCATATAAAGGACAACGATCTGCCCTAATTAAAGTAGTTCTCGAATCGGGCAATTTTTTATGCTTCCTAATTGATGGATTCCACAGAACCAAGTCATATTCCTCAATGGCAAGACAAATCAATCCATTGACGGAACCTACAATTGAAAGATCATTGTGCAATTTCTTGTACAATCCATTGGATTGCATTGGATAATCCAAGTCAATTGCCTCAGTAACAGACTCATAAAGTAATGACTTAAGAGTAATATCTTTTGTACTCATAAAGACCGGACATAGCTGCAGTATAATTCAACGTAAGCATATGGTGGGTGTAGTCCTTGTTACCTTGCTACAAACTACTTAACTAATCAAACCTAATTACAAGAGAAATCTAATTCTACCTAATATAGGAGATGTACAATTATAAATGCAATCTAATTCTATTACACCCTCGCAGTCGAAGCGGAAGGTCGGCGTATGCTGAGACTGTCCCGAAAGTCTTCAAATAAAACCAACGGAAGACCTTTTGTAAAGATGTCAACAATCTGATAACGTGACGGACATGTAAGACACGTACTTGTCTACGAGCAACCTTTTCGCGAACAAAGTGAATATCCAACTCAATATGTTTAGTGCGTTGGTGGTGAACCGGATTCCCTGAGAGATAAATAGCACTAACATTATCACAATAAACCAATGTCGCCTTCGGAATCGGACAGTGGAGCTCTAACAGAAGGTTCCATAGCCAACAAGATTCAGACACCACATTGGCAACTCCTCAGTATTCTGCTTCGGCACTGGATCTGGACAAGGTTGCTTGCCGTTTTGAGGACCAAGAGACCAAATTATCACCAAGAAATACACAATAACTAGACATGGAGCGTCTGATATCCGGGCAACCACCCCAATCGGCATCTATATATGATTCCACATCTGGTATATGAACAACCACCCCAATCGGCATCTGTATATGAAATAAGAGTGGTTGTCGAAGACGAATATAAATGCAAGCCATGATCGAGAGTACCCTGAATATAACACACAATGCGTTTGAGAGCATGCATGTAATCCTCCATCGGGTTATGCATGAATAGATAAACCGTTGTACATCATAAGAGCGGCCTCGTGAAGGTGAGATATTGCAGGGCCCTGCAAGGTTGCAGTAATGTCATGGATCGGCATATGGCTTGCTGGAAGAAGCACTCAACTTCGGTTTAGTGTCAACCGGAGTGGCTGACGACTTACACAATGACATGCCAGCTCGTTCAACAATCTCTGCTGCATACTTAACTACCTGCATGACGTGTCACAACTATCTCCAAGAAGTAATTCAGTGGCCCTAGATCTTTCATTGCAAACTCAGAGCCAAGAAGTGACATGATAGACTTGCGAAGAGCATCAAATGAGGCAGTTAAGATAATATCATCCACATACAAAAGAATGTAAGCAATATCATTACCTTGACGGTAGATGGATAGAGAGTGATCAGATCTGCAGTTAGAAAACTCAATATGTGAAACGTAATCTGCAAACCTTTTGTACCAGGCCCTAGGAGCTTGTTTGAGCCCATATAATAATTTCTTTAGCAAACACACATGATTATGATAAGTAGGGTCTCTGTACCCCATGGGCTAATACATGTACACTATTTCATTGAGGTTTTCATGCAGCATCAAGCTGATGAAGCAGCCATGCCTTCGAAAGAGCCAGACTGAGGACCGTCCTAATAGTTGCCGGTTTGACCACCGAACTGAAAGTCTCACCACAATCCACAACCTGTTGAGTCTTCACATCACCTACAAGACGGGCTTTGTGCCTCTCAATTGTACCATCAGATTTTTCCTTGTGACAAAATCCACATAGATCGAATCACATTAACATCAGGGGGACGAGGTACCAAATCTCACGTCCTATTATTAATAAGAGCATTAAATTCCCTTAGCCATTTCCGATTCGGGTCATAAGGGCAGACATAGGATTATGAGGCAACGGTGACTTGGAAATATGGGTGTGAAAACCGTATTTTTAGTTTGGCTTAAACATTCCGTGTTGACTACGAGTGACAGGCCGTTGGGCTGGAATTGGAGTTGGGCCAGGCGGGAAGGACGGACTGCCCAACAGTGGGGCTGGCAGTGACTGGACTGCCGAGCAATGGGCTGCTCGAGCCGGACGGTGGGCCGAGACCCAACGGACTGCCAGCCACTAGGCCTCGCGGCAATGGGCTGTCAATGAGAGACTCAACTGGGCTAGCCGCCGCTAGGCTCGGTGATTAGGCCGAGACACCGGGAAACAGTGGGCCTGTTTGAGAGGCTAATTTATGAATCAAATACGGGGTTATGCTATCGTCAAGAAATTCATAGGTTAGAGGCCCGGAACAATGCAATTTGGCAAAAGAGAAATTTATTTCATCAAAAATTACGTGACGACTTACGATGATTTTATTAGAGGATAAGTCTAAACATTTGTAACCACGATGATTTGATGGATATCCCAAAAAAATACACGGAGTTGACCGGGGTTGAAGTTTATTAATGATAGTAGAAGGAAAGAGAGGATAGCATAAGCACCCAAAAACCCGTAAATGAGAACATGAAGGATCCCTTGGGTATAAAATTTTGAGTGGGGATTGGTAGGCTACTTGTTTGTTCGGAAGTATGTTTAACAGATAGGTTGCCATTTGTAACGCATGATGCCAAAAAAATGGTGGTAGAGAGGCATGGGCAAGTAAGGTTCTAACAATATTATTAATGGTTCAAATTTTTCTTTCTACTTTTCTATTTTGAGATGATGTATGTGGACACGAGAGACGAAACGACAAATCATTAGTTTTGCAAAAATGCCAAAAAGGCCCATTATCAAATTATCTACCATTATCACACTGAATATTTTTAATGTCCCGTTCAAATTGAGTGCGGATGTATGCTCTAAAGGATAGAAATGTATTAAAAACTTGTGACTTTTTAGACAAAGGAAACGTCCACAAAAAATTAGAGTAAACATCCAACAACAGAAGATAACATCAGTGGCCCGAAGAACTCAAAACGGGAGATGTCCAAATATCACTACGAATAATATCAAAGGGCATAACAGTACGAGAATTCTAAGCAACAAAAGGCAACTTAACATGTTTTTCAAGAGAATAAGAGTGACAAACATGAGAACTACGACTCAATAAATTTATTTTGTTTAAGGGAAGTAAACACAAGTGCTCTCGGATGACCCAAACACTCATACCATAAAGGAGCTAAAGCTGCAAAAATGGATCGTAATTTGACTTGATGTATGGTTGTGGTGATTGGATAAAGCTCGCCCCGACTATCACATCTCATTATGTACCAATTTGCATCGGGCAGAGTAAGCCCAAAGGTGTGCATCACAACCTCGATATCCGTCGGGGTCGCTACAGCCGAGTAGGCCTGCTGCCACTAGCTCGTCAGTGGCCCAAGAATTCTTGGGTTGCTGCCTGCTGGACCAGCTGGATGTGACCTGGGCCTAGTCCAGTTACTGCCGATTGGATAGGGGCAGGGCGCACGGCCCAAGGCCACTGCCAGGCCCATTCCGGCCCTATGCCCCAGGGTGCCCTCGACTGCCACTAGGCTGGCGGCGGCCGTGGTTTTTGCTTCCATTACCTCCGTTTTGGCCCTTCTGGCCACGATTTGGTGATATTTTCAAATTGTGACGAACTCTCATCGGACGGAGCGGCAACCAAGGCGGAATTTGACACGGTGGCTATCTGGTTGGCAAAATCCGCTTCTTCGAAAATGAGCATAGAGCGGGCTTGGTAAAACGGTGGAAGAGGATTGCTTTGGTGGATGAGCGTACCCATTCCACTATACACGTCGGTGAAGCCGACCACTAGTTGTAAAACAAGCCGATTGTTAGCGACCGGCGTGCCGATGTTCTTGAGTTGGTCCGACAATACCTCGAGTTGTTGACAATATGCGAAAGCATTGGAAAAGTCCGACATGTCGGTGGTCGAGAATTCCTATTCAAGAGTAACGGCCCGAGAATTTTTGTTGTCTTGGATTATGTCACGTAAACAATCCCAAGCCTCCATCGTCATGGAGTCAAGCTTAATAATTGTATGCAGCAAATCGCTAGAAATAGTGGCATAAATCCACTGAAGAATTGTCAGATCAAGTGTTAACCTTAATTCTTTTTCGTTGTCGGTTTTTGGCACCTTCTCCTTGCCTTTTTCTGGCGGAATTATGTGATGAATGATCCGGTGGGAGCGGTAGTGAATCTTGAAGAGCTCCACCCACGTTGCATAATGGATGTTTTCTATCTCAAGTGATGGAAACATGGGATTTAATGTTGGAGACTGTGAGGGCTGGATGAAAAGAAGATTTTGAGTCAGACATGGCTGACGATGAGAAGGGTAGTCGGCGGCAAAAAGAAGGGGGGGGGGGTGTCGCACACAAGGAGGCAGGGTTAGGGTTTCAGGAACATTCCCTAGACTACTGATACCATGTAAGAAATATTCTTCCTTGATTATTTCATTAATGATTTACACTATATATAGTGGTACAAAAATATTTACCTTGCTACAAACTAGGTAACTAATCAATTTTAATTACAAGAGAAATCTAATTCTACCTAATATAGGAGATGTACAATTATAAATGCAATCTAATTCTATTAGTTATTACTAGTGGATAAGTTGAGATGGGTATTGATAAATTCACGGCTAGAGATTAAAGAAAGTCAAGATTTTGAAACAGATTTGAATTACGTGTTTTCATGATTTCTTATACCGCTTTGAATTGCGTGTGTCGAGGATCTATTTAAAATCTCTTTTACCTCCCAACTTACGGTAAGATACGCGTACTCTCTATTCTCTCCAAATTCTACTTTATAAAATTTTACTAAATATGTTATTATTATTTTTCTTTTTTCTTTTTTCCTTTATCCTTGACTGTAGTATGTCCTTGCTATTAGTCTATGACTTGGTCCGAGAGAGGCCGATGAATGTAAATATAAATGAAAATCCAACTTTCAAGGAGAGTTGAATTAAAAAGGATATTTGAGTTATTTATTTGAAGATTTAGGACTTAAGTTTTAAAAATTGGGTAAAAGGGACTCTATTATAATTAAGTCTTAATGGGATTATGCTCGTTTAATAAAAATATTTTTGTAAACCCCAAAGTTTTTCTATTTATAAAAATACCTAACATATAAAAGGGTTTTTTTTGCCAAAAGAATAATAAAAACCCCATTATTCAACCAAAGAAGTCGCAGAGCAGACAGAGAGAATGAACGGACCATCACATTCATCTTCTTCCACATGTTCTTCTTTTTCAATCTCAACACATCTCAGCCTTCCAAATGACTTGCTCTCTTCAAACTAGGGTTAATTTATGTTCATTGAACAAAAATAAAATTTGCATTTGAGTTCTTCTTCATCACTAAACCAAAGATTTTTGAATTTGTGTTACTTCTCTGTTCTTGATAGTAATTTGTTAATACATTGTTTGGGCATTGCTTCAAAAGGGACAAACAATCCATCTTAGTGATTTAAGGTAATATTTTTATGTTCTTCATCGTTTCTGAATTAAACATTTTATTCTTCTGGATTGTTAATAAATGTGTAGTTTCATAAAAGCGTGGATGAAGTTAATGCATGTATAAACAACGGTATGTTGTTTAAACAACTGCATGGTGTTTACATAAAGGACATGCATTACACATGGTGTTTATGTAAACATTTTTAAAAAATCATGTGGTGTTTACACTAAAAAACTGCACATTCTAATGTATTTAAACATTCATAGGTAGTTTAAACAACCGCATGTAACGACTCGAAATGTTATTTTGCTGATTTTGCCTTGAAACCCCTAAATTACCCTTCCCGAGTCTTTATTTGCTTGTTTGTGACTTGCGGGGATATATGACATGTTTCCCGAGGTGATCGAGTAGGTTTCGCAACCTTTTTGGTAGGTTTGAGAAATCCTAAGTTAAGAGAATAGAGAAGTTTGACTCATAGTTGACTTTTGGGTAAGCGCGCTTTTTTCGTAGTTCCATTAGCCCCGGAACGGCGTTTATAACTTAGTCAAGCCTTTGATTCGGTTTCTAAGGCAGCCAGGTGTATTTCGAGAGTTTGTTTGTGAAATTGTGAAATTAGAACTTAAGAGTTGACTTTAGTCAAACCCGAACCTTAGAGACATTTTCGAGAAATTTGAGTGCACAAGCATGTCTGGAATGTATTTTCTGATAGTAATACATGTTTGGTTTGTATTCGGGAGGTCCCGGGAGTGTTTCGTGTGTTTGATGGGGAGTTGATGAGTTTTGGACTGCTGCTGGTGTCTGGTGTTCGCGCCAGTCAGTGGGTGTCCCTTTTGCGGGTTCACCTCTGTGGAGGTCTGGCTCGCAGAAGCGAGACTTGACCATGTGTCGAGGGTCCGCTTCTACGGACATGGTCCTCGCAGGGGCGGGTACGCCTCTGCAGAGGTTCCGTCTGCCAGCGTGATTCGGGATTTTTAAGTAACCTCGCCTCAGCGGATGGTTATTCCACCGAAGCGGGTCCGTTCCAACGAAGTCGAATCCACTGGAGCGGGATCACTGTTCAGGTTATTATAAGAGTTAATGACCTAGAACTCTATTCTCATTTCCCAAAAATATTTCTCTTGGTATTGGAGCTTGAGCAGTAGATATTCTTGATGATTCAAGGGGACTCATCACTTAAGGTAACTTTCCACCCATTAATTTATGTGTAATAGCTAAAGTTCTATCCTAAGTATGATTCTTAGTTGGGGGAAATAATAAAAGTGCTTTGTTGAGAATAAGAGAGTTATATTTGGGGATTGGTTATTGAATTATTATTATTGATATTGTAAATTAGTATTGTATTAGACTAGTGGGTGATAGTTAATTGATCAATTGCATGTTAGAAACCCTTTTGGGAATTGGGGGAATTTCTAGGGTTAGAATTGTGGTTTTTTGTCAATTCATGAAATTGAGGATCCATTTGGGCTTAGTTATTAAATTAACTTGAGATTATGACTATCTAGCATGTTATGATACTATTGAGGTAATAAAGTTTGTGCCATAATAATGTGGGCCCGGGTTTCTTTGTAGTTTAATTTGGGAATTCTAGTTTCGCCTATAGATATGGGTACTGTTACACGTAATCTCATATAATTGATATGATTGACCAAAGTGAGCTTGTGAGGAGGCTCAACGAAAGGGGAAAGCTATTGTGTGAGTTCTTCACCTTTGAATCAGGCAAGTTGAGACTTACTAGACTCTAGTGTAGCATTATGTGTTGGTATGTTGTTAATGAACTAATGAGAGTAATAGGTAATTGGGGGTCCCGTATTAGTGAGGTGACAAGCACTAATATGGACACCGGTGAACTTAACTTGGGTAATTAATGAACTGTCGCGATATACTTGAAGGAGATTATGTGTTTAGCCTTCGGACCGTGAACGCGGTGCATAAATCTGCTTAGGTTTGGTATGATTGTTGATTTGGGCTTGTAGCCATATTTTGATATTTATATTTGACTTGTCATGCATTCATCACTCTACTTCTCGTCTAATACTTGAAAAGGAACTTATAATACTAATTGTATTGATTATGTTGATTGCATGGTGTACACATAGCCATCTCATTCATACATATTATATTTGGCATTTGAACTGTTGAGTTACTGTTGAGAGAGGATTGGGAAGCCAGTTATTGGATATGGTACATGATACGAGAGTGATGACTGATGATGACACTTCATCCACATAGCTGGTATCCGATGGGATCGGATGGGTATATAGACCTCAAGAGTCCCCCATAGGTCACGTGACAGCTACTGCAACGTGTGTATACCGGGTATATATGGCCATTGCATAGATACATATCATTTGCATTGCATTCATTCATATATTTGATATGTATCTGATGTTGTGTGTACTCGATGTTGATTTCTTATAGACTATATGATCTTATAGCTTGATAAAGGAAATAATTGAACTTGGGACTTAACACTGTTGTGAGAATTGAATAGAAAGGCTTGATGGGTCTAGATGCCTTGAATTGGGTTTAGGTTGACTTGGTGACATTGTGGCTTAATCTTATTATGAACCTGAGAATCTGAGGATACTTGTACACTGTTGAACTATTGATAGGTAGGTTAACTAAACTCTTATTATGTTTAACTGACTAAGTAGTAGAGAGGTATGGAAAAGTACCAACCCTTGCCACCGTTATAACTAGGGTCGGTCGACGATGCCGCTGAGTACACGTGTTTCCCGTACTCACTCTACAATTGTTGCACTCTATGTGCAGGTAACGAGTCGGATGACGGAGGAGCAGGTGGAGCTTAGCATACTTGGAAGTTGCTTGAGGAGTCCAGGGTGAGCCGCTGATGCATTTCCGGCACTGGAACTCTTTTTTCATACTTATGATTTTGTCCTTGTTACATTCAGACAACACTTATTACTTCAGTTTCAGACTTGTATTCGCATTAGAGTTATGTACTCATGACTACCGGATTATAAGGTTTTCTTTCAAACTATGTATTAAGTCCTAAGACTTGTTAATACTTCTCTTGTTATTTTTTTATTTTCCGTATTTACTTTTATGTTCCTTATGTTGTACGATTGGGGTTCGCCTACATATTAGGGTAGGTGCCCTCACGGCACAATGGGATTTTGGGTCATGACAAATTAGTATCAAAGCACTAGGTTAATGGTTTCATGAGTACATAAGCGATGTCTAGTAGAGTCTTGCAGATAGGTACGAAGAGCTCCTTACCTATCTTCGCGAAGCTATAAGGCATTTAGGAAATTTCAACTCTTTCATTCTTTCGTGCGTTTCTACTATGATTGAATTATAAATCTCTTTGTTTCACTCTTTCTCACATAAGGTGAGGACTCGTTCAGCAGCAGGAGGAGACCAAGATCCCACACCTGTACCGACACTCATTGTCAAAGGTGGTGCACGGGGAAAGGGGATGAGGTAGAGGTAGATCTAGACCTCGAGTTGTAACCTAAGACCGAGTTGGATCTATACCTCGAGTTGGATCCTCCCAAATATGACGGGGATCCCGAGGATGATGCGTATGAGTTTTTGATTACTTGCCATGAGAGGTTGCATAACCTCGGATTAGTGGAGTCCCAAAGTGTTGATTACACTACCTTTCAGATGATTGGACCAGCCAAGTAGTGGTGTCGGTCTTATTTTCAGTCTAGACCAGCATGGTCCCCTCCTCTCACATAGGTTTTATTTACCCATATTTTCTTAGAGAAGTTCATGCCTTGCAGTGTCAGAGAGAGGAGATGAGCTCAGTTCGAGGGGTTACATCAGGGGCGTATGTCTGTGACCGACTATGAGACACGTTTCCATGCATTGTCTCGCCATGCCTTGATGATTTTACCTGATGAGGCTGAGAGGGTGAGGAGGTTCACCAATAGGTTGGAATGTCCTCCTCGGTTGATTGCAGCACAGATGGATGCCACAGGTTCCACCTTCCAGCAGGTTATTGATGTTGTGAGAGAGGCCGAGTTTATTCGGAGAGAGTGGTCAAGAGGCCATGTCATAGCACTTAGAGAGCTACCTCATCTGGAGGTCGGGGTCATTATAGCGGAGGTCATCACCATTCGAGTGTTAGGCCAGTTGTTGCTGCTATGCCTACATCAGAGGGGGACTAGTCTTCTCGCACTTTGTATGGTTCGGGGCAGTTCACCTCGAGTTCTTATCGGCCGTCTGGCCAGGTGGTCATGTTGGTGCTAGTTTTTCTTCTCTACCGACAGCAGCTCCTAGAGGTTGTTTCGAGTGTGGTGACTTTGGGCATTTTAAAAGGGATTGCCCCAGACTTAGGCGTGGTAGACAGCACCAGGGTTCTCAAGGTTCAAGATCTAGAGGTGGTTCTCAAGACGGCAGAGGTAGCTCTCAGACAAGTTAAGGTGGTTCTCAATCCGACCAAGGTGCGAACGTGGGGTGCTCAGACTGCGGGTGATTATGGCCAACTCAATGCATTTCTAGGTAGACCTGAAGTAGAGACCTCTAATGATGTGATCACAAGTACTCTTTCAGTTTGCCATCGACCTGCTACAGTTTGGTTTGATCCAGGGTCTACCTATTCTTATGTGTATGCCTACTTTGCTTTGAGTTTAGACTTGATGTGTGAGTCTTTAGCTATGCCTATTCATGTTTCTACATCTGTTGTGGATTCTGTAGTGGTAGATCGGCCATATTTGGGTTGTGTAGTTACGTTGATGGGGTATGATACTCACGTAGACTTGAAAGTTTTACATATGGTAGATTTTGATGCTATTTTGGGTATGGATTGGTTAGCTTCGTACCATGCTATCTTAGATTGTTATGTCAAGACTGTTACCTTAGCCATGTCAGGTATTCCTCAGTTCGTTTGGAAGGATACTCTTAGTCAGTATCCGAAAAAAGTGATCTCTTTTCTTAAGGCCCAGAAGATGGTTGAGAAGGGGTGTCTTTCTTATTTGGCCTATGTTCGTGATACGAGTGCAAAGACTCCTCCATTGGAGTCAGTTCCAGTAGTTCAGGAGTATAGAGGTGTTTCCTACAGACCTTCTCGGTGTTCCACCGGATTGTGATATTGACTTCTATATTGATCTAGAGCCGGGCACTCAGCCCATTTCTATGGCTTCATATCAGATATCACCAACCGAGTTAAGGGAATTGAAGGAGCAATTGCAAGATCTGTTGAGTAAGGGGTTCTTTCGGCTCAATGTTTCGTCTTGGGGTGCTCTAGTGTCATCGTGAAGAAGAAAGATGGGTCCATGCGCAGGTGTATCAATTATAGGTAGCTGAACAAGGTAACCATCAAGAATAAGTATCCAATTCCGCATATTGATGACTTGTTTGATCAACTACAGGATGCTTCGGTCTTTTCTAAGATTTACTTGAGGTTCGGTTATCATCAGATGAAGAACAGGGCTGAGGATGTTCCTAAGACTGCCTTCCAGATCATATATGGGAATTATGAGTTTCTGGTGATGTCATTTGGGTTGTCCAATGCACCTGCAACCTTTATGGAGTTGATGAATGGGGTGTTCAGACATTACATGGATTCGTTCGTGATTGTGTTTATTGATGATATCTTGATATACTCGTGGAGTGAGGAGGAGCACGAGAAACATTTGAGGATCGTGCTTGGTATTCTAAGGGAAAAACAACTCTATGTAAAGTTTTCACAGTGTGAATTCTGGCTTAGCTTGGTAGCTTTCTTGGGGCTTGTGGTGACCAAGGACGGTATTATGGTAGATCCCAAGAAGATCGACGCGGTTCGGGATTAGATTCGGCCTGCTTCGGTTGCTGAGGTTCAGAGTTTTGTTGGCCTTGCAGGGTACTATTAGTAGCATCAGCAAACTGTACATGATTTATAAAATTGATTACCTAAAAGAAAGCATAAATGAGTCACAAACAACTAGTTGATGCTTAAATAACAATTGTTTGTTTACAGTAAACAACTAATAGGTGTTTAAGCATTCATATGTTGTTTGAACTGGTAGTAGTTTCATAAAAAATACTAAGTGGATGCTGAAACATCTACTCTTTGTTTTCACTAATGGTAGTTTAAAAAACACTCACATTTGATTTTGAAGGGACAACATTCTGATCATTTAATTCTTTGCTTCTTTGTTAATGAAGCACATTATGATTTTTTTTCTTCTTCACGTTCTTCTCTACTTTCATTTTCTTCTTCCTGATCCGTTGATCCCTCATCTTTTGCACTTTCGTCTTCTCTAGTTGAACCACGAGCTGATGAGATCATTTCTTCTCCTACTCCACTCTCCTGATTTTCTTCTTCGTCCTCACTTCCCTGATTTTCTTCTTCTATTATTTGATTTTCTTTTCTCTTTAATGACGTTCCAAGACTCTTTCTTCCTCTACCACTTCCTCAATTGCGTGATCATTTCTTATTTGATTTTTTCTTCTTCTGTTACCTTAGTTGTTGGAAGCCTATCTACGTCTATAGCTAGAGCAGACTCCTCTTCCGTTGTCCTAGACTTTTTTCTAGGCCTTCTTTAATAAACTAGTTGTCTTTTCTTTGTCATTTTACCTACACACATAAAACATCTCAAAATCGTCAACAATAGAATCAATAAATAATGTTCTCCAAATTATAAATAATCGTAAGTTGTTTAAACAATATTTGGTTGTTTACACATAGAACCTTGTAGATTCAGATTTCATATATAAACAATCATAGATTTTTATAAAAAAACTATACAAAATTAAATTTTTTTCCAGAATTAAATGCCTGAATAAACAACAACAGGTTGTTGTTTAGACATGAAACATGTGCAAGTTCCTTCTCAATACGTAAACAACAACATGTTTAATAAAGATGTTGTTGTTTACAAATCACCTAGAAATCTCTAGAAAATATACCAATAAAGGAGAAAATTTGTTTATAGAAGGAACCATCCCGGATACGAAATTGACTAATTTTGAGTTAAACTTCTTTAAACATATCTCAGGATGACACTATTAATTAGTTTGCAATATATTGATACTTTGATGGGGGTATCAGAAACTAGAAGCTTAATAGAAAATAAATTCTTTTAGGACATTTATCAAACACCTAGGGACAAATAGCTAGTCTTAAGAAGTTAACAATACTCAATTCTCATCTTACAAAAAACTAACTTCAGAAAGAATTTAAAAGTGAGAACAATCAATCATAAACCCACCACAATTCAAGTACTTATATAAACCAACCAACTTCAAATATTAATTCATGTATAACTATGGCCCAGATTATACAATATTGCACTAATTCAAGAAGAGGAAAATAGAAAAAAAACTGAGATTACCTTTGATTTTCGAGAAACAGAGGAGAACTGCGTTTGAAATTGGGGAAAATTGAAGAGAAAAGAAAAGAGAACAGAAGAGAAGAGAGAAGGGAAAGCAACAATGGGAAAGAACTGGTGCGTTTGAAATTGGGGAGGGATTTTGGGTTTATTAAAAATTTTGATCTTTTAATTTTTTACCTTAAGCTTTTAAATACTCTAATTCAGCCCCATCTCTTCATAATTGAATAGTTATAATAATAATAAAAAAGAAATGAAAATTCCTTATCCTTCATTCCACTCTCAAAGTTCCCTTTTAACTAGGGCTGACTAGTGGGCCGGATCGGCCCGATCCCCCTGAATAAAAAAGAGCACGGGACTTGAACCCGGGACGGGACTGGGCTCGTCCCGCCCGGGTCCGTCCCACCCCAGGCCCGATCCCGCCCGCGCCCTCCCCTTTGCAAAAAATGGTCGTTGCACAACGGTCATTTTATATTTGGCCGTTGTGCAACGACCATTTTTGGTCTCCCCAACCCCCCTACCCCCTTAATATTTATTTTTAACAACTAAGTTAATATATTTACACTTTAACCCAATTTTCCATCTATAAATACCTCATTTTCTCTTCGTCTTTATCACAAATCTTCCTACAATCTCTCAATCTATCTCTCTACAAGTCTACATTGCCTACTAAATATTATATTTTATTTGTTCATTTGTATAACTATATCGAAGTTCAAAAATGACATAGCTTGAGGATTATCCATCGAGCAAAAATTCAATTTTCAACCTTGATTACACGTCGATGTTACGTCGGCGTTTGGTACCTTCGTTCCTTCTTTAAATTATTATTGTTACTTTATTTTAATTATCTCACTTAACTTCATTATCTTTAATTATATATTTGGCATAATTAAAATAGAAGGATTAAGAGGTATGTTTAAGGGTAAGGGTAAGGGTGCTTCTTCTAGTAGGGTAACACGGCCATGAGTACTTCTTCTAGTCATCATATTTCTAGACAAGATGATTTGATTGATGATACTCATATAGATGAAACTGAAATTTTTAATGATATACCATTAGACGATGAGATATATTCTGCAACTCAACTAGACTTTAATTTAGAATATAATCTAGATGACACACCTACTAGTGCACCTCAAACTGAAACTGGAACGCCTCCTATTCCCCCTAGCATGAGACGAGGCCACATACAATGAAAATTAAAATATGCTACATGGAATTTTTTTGATAGGGACCAAGAGAATCAAGTAGTTAGATGCAGAATTTGTAAAAATATTTATAAATTTAAAATGGGAAAAGGTCGGGTGGGACATGAGGTTTATTAAGACATGTACAAAACTTTCACAAAGCTAGGTGGGATGAATACGAGGCTACAAAGTCGGGTGCGCCAATGCGCTCTCAGTCGTGACAAGGTTCACATAGTGTCCCGGACCAAGTACAAGGTCAAATTAACCTGATGATGGGGGAAATTGTAGGCCCTAAATACGATAAACATAGAGATAGGGAAGCAATATCAAAATTAGTTCAGGTGGAGGGTTTGACTTTTTCATTTTCTTCCTCTCTTGGTTTTATTCAATACATTAGAGATATGTATAATCCTGTTTTTAACGGTTTTCCTAGATCAACTGTTAGGAGAGACGTTTTTAAATTTGCACATGAATATAAAAAATATTTACGTTATTCATTATATCATTTTCCTGGCAAAGTATCTATCACGTCTGATATAGGCCGTAGTACTAACGGTCATGATTATTAACTATAACATGTCATTGGATAGATTATAAATGATCTATGCAAAAATGTATTTTAGCATATAGATATATTGATGATAGGCACACCGGAAATTTTATTGCAGAAAATATTCATCAAGTTTGCGATTATTATGGTATAACTGACAAAATAATGAATGTTACGTTCGATAATGCTTCTTCTAATAATTATGCTATTAGACTTTTAAAAGATCTTTTAACTCCATCTTTTCCTAATCATTTTTGTATAAAATGTGTGTGTCATATTTATAACTTAGTTGTAAAGGATGGTCTATCACTTTTTGAAGACATTCTTAATAAAGTACAATTTACTATAAACTTTATTTTTAGAAGTAATAGAATACAAAGAAAAAAATAATATAAAAAAACTTGTCACGATTGTGGACTACCTTATAGAAAAATTCCTGAAGAAGTAGCAACTAGGTGGAATTCTTTATATGAACAACTACTTGTTGCTTATGATTATAGAAGACCTATAACTTTATTTTTTAACACCCATAATCGAAATCCAACTGATATGGTTGTAGATAACGATTGGGAAAAATTCCAGAACTTATTGTATTTTTAGAGAAATGTTTTCAAGCAACTAAAGAATTTTCTGGTATATATTATACTACTATTTCAACTATGCTATTTTATATAGCTCTAATATTTTTGTTACTTAGTTAATATATGAAAAAAAACATCTTATAAGACACCTATTAAAAAAATGTTTATCAAATTTAAAAAATATTTTTTTCCTATTCCCACTATTTATATTATTGGTGTTGTATTAAATCTGACTATTAAAATAGACAGTTGTAAAACACTTATTGAAACTATTTATGATTGTATAGCAATACTTTCACCTCCAACTCCAAAAAATCCAAATGAACAACCACCTAAGTAACCAATTAAAGAAGAAGTTTTATCTAACATACACGATGAATGCAAAAAAGTATATACGCATTACTAACAAGAAAGTGTTAGCAATCAACCGGCTTCCATACCATCTTCTTCAAAAAAGATATGTTGTTTCTGCGGCTAGTATTGAAATCCTTATACATAGAATGTTTAGTGGTACCACTACTAATCAAGTTAGCGAGTTTGATATTTTTGTGTTTGCAGGGTGTTGTACTGTACCAAACAGTTCTCAATGAAGAAGGACGTGAAGACTTGCTGAAATACTGGAGGGAGAATGAGAAGACATTTTTGACACTATCAAAGATGACCCGAGATGTGTTGAACATTCAAGCGTCATCAACAGCGTCTGAAAGTGTTTTTTCTGCGAAAGATTTCAAATAGGAGAGCACAGACACTCATTAGCGGGAGATAGTTCGAAGATTGCAGTTTTATTCAGAGATTGGATACGAGCGGAGCGTAGAAGGTGCGGTCAACCGAAGATCAATGAAGAAGACGACGAAAACTACAACGAAATCTTATCCGACGGAGGTGGAAGCGACGTCGAGCAATTTGACCAACAAATTCTAATTCCAACCGAAGAACCACAAGACATTGTGAAGAAACTAGAAAAGGTGTTTATAAATATGTGATTTTTTAAATTACAATTTTAATATGTTATTGGAAACTTTCAACACCACTAAGTTGCAATTTTAAAATTGTATTACAAAAAAAAAATTCTATTAAATAAGAGGCACAAAAAAGTCTTGGGATATTTTTATTACACTATCTTGTTCAATTATTGAGGTGTTTATATATGTTATTTTTTTTAAATTATGTGCAAAAAAAATAATCGGAAAACCCGATCCCGACCTGATTCCACCCCGCCCCGACCCGATAAGACCGATCCCCTTTTCTAACGGGACGGGACATCAGCGGATCCCGCCAGCCCCAGCCCTACAGTTCCGCCGGAGGACCGGTCCTGCCCTTCCACCAGTCCCGCCGGGACCCGCCCCGCCCCGAACCCGGCCCACTGACCACCCCTTCTTTAAGCTCATTTTCCCAACTTTAAATTTGGTGGAGAATGGGATGTTGCAATTCTTTTTACCTAAGTGTAGTTTTCAAGGTTTATAATTTATAAAACTATACTAATATTATTCTATGTATAACATTTTTATGGGTGGAGAATGGGATCTAATTCTTTTTACTAAGGGATCGTTTGGTACACATATTAAATTAATTCGGGATTATAATCCCAAAATTATAAATTTAGGACTAATTTATCCCATCTGGGAGGTGAAAAAAATAGTCCCAAGGTTAATGGGATAAGGTGGGATATCTCATCATTAATTTTGGGCTTCATTTTATACTATGTTTGGTAGAAGGTATAAATTAATCCTGAGATAAATTTATACCTTTTACCAAACAGAGTACAAAACTAATCTCAAACATAGTGTTGGGATATCCACCTTATCCCGTGTACCAAACGACCCCTAAGTGTATACAATAATAAGAATATTATACATAGAATAATATAAGAAGGAACTAGAAAATGAAGTAGCATAACATGGACCGTTGAATCAATCCATTGTTAGTTTCTTGCTACATCGACAAGCCCAATGCGCATATATATCTTTTAAACCAAAAATTGTTGGACATAAGTCGAGCTTAGACTTCTTGGACTATATAGATCAACATCCAAACCACTTCAATGACCCACTTGGTTACAAGCCCACGGTACCAGGCTCGGCCTTGGGCCATATGGATGTTTGACTTAAAACTGAAAAACTTAAGAGTAACTTACACAAATAACTATATTTTAGAATCTCTAACGTGATATAGCTACAAATTTGTAAATTACCATTCATAGATTTTTTTATGACAATTCACGTGTATTTGAATACACTATTCAATTATATCCAACCTTATCTAACGTCGCGTTTGACTGTATTTTATCGTGTCGTCAAAATGATTGTATTCTAGTGCATTTAAATACATAACTATGTTGTGTATTTTAGTGTATTTATATATTGATCTATCCTTTTGTTTCAGCTGAATTCGAATTTATTCGAGCTCCGATCAGTAAGGTTGCCACCCGAAGTCACAAGGTTGAATGTATTCGACTGTATTTGAATGACTTTACACTAAAAATGATGAAATTAAAGAATACAATCAAACCCGGTCAAATCTCCAACGAAAATATAAAATACACTGTATTTAAAAAGGAAGAATACAATTGTGAAATACAAAATACCACTGTATTTACACTCAAAAAATGAAGAATACATTCAAATCCTTTAAAAAATACACTGTATTTACTCAAAAAATTAATATACGTTGTATTCATACAGATCTGCAACAACTCCACAGGAGATGATATAAATGCAACCTTGTTGAATAATGTATTCACACAATTTTTATAGTAAGAAAATGAAGAATGCACTCAAAATATGCATTGTATTTCATACAGATCTGCGAAAACTGCATAAAGCGAGATCTACAGGGTTTGATTATTTTAGATCTGGTCGATGGAGGCGAAGAACCATGCTACACCCTGTAGTTTTCACGTTAGAAAGCGTTGTTAACTAGTCCAAGTGTTAAGAGAAGATATGAGATCTCCCGTAAGGATAGTATAATGTTAGGGTAAGTTAAGAAAGTGTTGAGAAGTATAATATTAAGCGAACCAAAAGGAGTAAGTATAATCGCAACTTGGAAGACTTTTATGATCTACGGTTGGAGTTACGATCGTAAAAGTGTTTTACGGTCCGTAAAACTTAAGGCCCTCCATCATAAATCTTAACAGAATGTTGGTGGAGGAGGAGGTGTTTTACAGTGTCCTTTGACGGACGTAAAAGATTTTACACTGAGGATTGGCCGACGTAAAATGTTTTACAACCGGAACCTCCACCGTGAAAGTTGAGGCGGTGGCCGACTAGCTCGCGATTTAAAAGGGTTTCAGCCTTCATTTCTCACTATTTTCACCCCAAAACAGTTCCTAAGAATCCCAAAATCCTCTCTAAGGATTCCATACTCATCCTAGCTAAGTTCGGAAGAAAATAACTTGGATATTATGTCAAGAACCTTGTAGTACTTGACTTCCTCTTATTCTTCTCATTTGCTACTATTTTGAGCGGAATTCTTCAACATCAATTTGTGGTTCAAGGTAGAAATTTGGTGTCTAAGGTAAGGATTTACCGCTCCTATGCGTATATAGCTATACAAGCTTTTGGAATTCCGTTATGTTAATGAAGTAAGATGAAAGAATGAGAAATTGTAAAGATTGTGTTGAGTTGGGACTTGAACTCATCTATGGAGGTTTCATTAAATTTTTAGGTGATGAACTTGAAGAGTATGTTAATGAGATAGTTATAGCTTTTGTTGTACAGTTGGAGGAGAAGGGGCTAGAAAGATAACATAGTTTTTTAACCAAATAGAATGATTACAACTCGCTAAGTCTAAGATATTAACGCTAGTATTTTCCTTTAATATTGTAGATTGAAGTGTAGAAAGAGACGAGCTTGATCTTCCTCAATAGAGCAATAACTTTAAGGTGTGTAAGGCTTGTTCTTTTTCTTGGCATGATCTTGGTCAAAATAAAACTAGACGAAACATTGTTGGACGACTTCATTTCTTAATAACCTGGTAACCTTGTGTCTCCCATCTCAGTAAGGCTTATAATCCTTGTATATTCATTGATTGAATCTCGTACTCGCATCTTATTATATCCTTGTTATACGATTGGTTTTGAGAGATGTAGTTGGATTTTAACGTTCAATGTATATGATTCCATAATGAGAGACGGAGGCTACCGACACTAGGTCACTCCGTCCTAGGCATACCGTAACTTTGAGGTCTTGTATTGCACTTATATATATGTATCTATTTTCTTATCACACTACTCTATAGTCGGCCGGGCAGGCACTTATACGTGCATACCATTGATCAGTTGAGCAGATATTACCACGTCTTATATGGCTGGACAATTTATGATGAGCTTACCCCCACAAAGGGACTAGATACTTTATTATATGGCCCCAAAGAGGCTTGATTTTTTACTTCCATGCATATGTTCATTGTTATGTTTGTTATATGCCTTCAACGGCCTTTTTTCAAGTTTTAGGTTGATTCTATATCCTTTTATCTGGTATTACATCTATTGTTTACATGTTTTACCTGCCTTACATATTCAGTACATCTTTCGTACTGACGTCCCTTTCTGAGGCGTCGGGTTTATGCCCGTAGGTACAGATAGACAAGCCGACGTACCTCCTCAGTAGGGTACCTATTTCCAGCTATTGATTATCACACTCCACTTCTCCGGAGTTATTATACAGAGTCGGTAGGCGCTACTGCATATGTATATGGTTATTTTAGGTATGTTGGGGATCTGTCCTGACTTGATGACACATGTTAGTACTCGTAAAAGCTTGCATACTAGAGGTTGATGTATATATGTTTTGTGTGGCCTTGTCGGCCCTTGTCAGTTTTTGATATACCCATGAGGCCTTAGTTTATGCATATATGTTGTGTTGGGCCTTTTCTACGTACATGTTATTGTTGCTTTCTATATTATTATTGTTATTCGAGGCCTTGTCAGCCCAAGTTTCGTATCATGGCATTCATGTACCATAGTTGGTTCGCTCGAGCCTTAGGGTGCCGAGTGCCGGCTACACCTCCAAGGCTGGGTGTGACAAACTTGGTATCAGAGCAGGTCTGTCCAAGAGAGTCTGCAAGCCGTGTTTAGTAGTCTTATTTATGGATGTGTTGTGCACCACACTTATAAACAGGAGGATACATAATATTTAGGATGGTTACCTTTCTTCTTGATCTAGATTGTGCGATAGAGACGAGTCGTAAGTATTCAACTCCTAATTATCATCTTGTTTACACTTTCAGCGATGCCTACTACTAGACGATAGACGACCATTCAGAGATTAGATGAGGAGACAGGAGAGGGCACCATTCAGGTGCCACCCGCTAATGTAGATCAGCATGAGCCTCAGAATGAGGTTGATTATCAGGCTTCCGAAGCAGCACCGCCACCACCTGAGGAGCATAGGGGAGCAGATGTACCCCCTGTTCCTCCTCAGGTTTCCCCTGATCAGGATTTATATATGCAGAGTGTGACACAACTATTGACTCAACTAGTGGCCTCTCACGTTCAAAGTCAAACCCCTGGTTCTTCTGATAGAGCTGTTAGCACAAGAGTTCAGGATTTCATCAACTTGGACCCTCTGGTATTCGCAGGGACATATCTAAATGCGGATCCATAAAGCTTTA
Organism: Anisodus tanguticus; assembly: GCA_034509755.1. Taxonomy (NCBI): domain Eukaryota; kingdom Viridiplantae; phylum Streptophyta; class Magnoliopsida; order Solanales; family Solanaceae; genus Anisodus; species Anisodus tanguticus. The sequence continues at coordinate 31,752,304 of CM067558.1, forward strand.
TAGACCAGATGCAGTGCACCTTACGAGTTATGCATGCCACCCATGTTGAGTCGGTAGAGCTTGCCTCTTATAGATTGTAGAATGTTACTGTGACTTAGTATGAGTCCTGGGAGAAGTCTAGGGGACCTCGTGCCCCACCAATAGGGTAGAGAGTATTTTTGAGGCATTCTTGCAGCAGTATTTGCCTGTTGATCTCCGTCGAGCTAGGAAAGACAATTTTATACGTTTGGAGCAAGCTAATATGAGTGTTTGGGAGTATAGTATGTGGTTTAACTCCTTGGCTAGGTATGCTCCTACATTTGTGGCTGAGATGAGTGACCGAACATACCGATTCATGGGTAGTTTGGGATCACGCTTAGTTAATGAGTGTAATATAACATTTTTGAATCCAAATATAGATATCGCTGCATTTAAGCCTACGCTCAGAATTTAGAGAATCGCAAGAGGCAGCAGCGGGTTCATCGAGAGAGGGACATGGGTCAACATAAGAGGGCCCGATCTGCGGGTGATACATGAGACTTTTGAGGTGGGTTCAGGCCACAGTTTTCTAAGTGCCCATCCTATCCAGCATCCATTGCATCATCGTAGTTCCAGGGCCAACGTCGCGATCAAACCTTTTATTTGGGTCAGGGTCAGAGTTCACGGGTGTCGGGACCACATTACAGATGCGAGTCTAGTGAGATAAGACATTTGTTTCCTTATTGTGATTGGTGTGGTAGAGCTTATTCTGGGCAATACCGTTAGGGTTCAGATGTGTGTTATTCGTGTGGGCAGACTGGTCATATTATGTTGTTTTGTTCGACGAGAGGCGGATGTGGTATGCCCTCATGGGAAAGGTATGTAGACATCGACTAGTAAAGGTAGAAGCAGGATTGGATCGTCTAGCTCAGGCGGTCATCAGAACCACATTTATGCTTTGTCAGGTCGACATGACCTAGATCAATTTCGGATGTGGTTATAGGTATATTATCTGTCTTTTCCCTTGATGTGTATGCCCTGATAGATCCAGGTTCTACTCTGTCATATATTACTCCTTTTGTTGCTTGCAAGTATGGTAAATAACCTAAATTATTGCGTAAATAATTTGATGTGTCTACTCTCGTGGGTGAGTTTGTGATTGTTAGACGGGTATATAAGGGTTTTGATGTGATGATTTATGATCGTCACACTTTAGCCAACTTAAATGAATTGGAGATGGTCGATTTTGATGTTAGTATGGGTATGGACTGGCTAGCTTCTTTTTATGCTAATGTGGATTGCCGGACGAAAGTCATTCGCTTTCATTTCCCAGGCAAACTCGTTATCGAATGGAAGGCAATTCTGCAGTGCCTAAATGGAGGTTTATTTCCTACCTTAAGGCTGAGAAGATGATTTCGAAGGGATATATCTATCATCTGGTTCGAGTATAGGATGCAAAGGCAGAACCTCCAACTCTTCAGTCCGTTCCTATTATTAACGAATTCCCTGACGAACTTCCATGAATTCATCCCGAGAGGGAAATTGATTTCGTATCGATGTCCTTCCTAATACCCAGCCTATATCTATTCCTTCATATAGAATGGCCTCTACTGAGTTGAAATAATTGAAAATGCAGCTAAAGTATTTGTTAGAAAAAGATTTTATTAGGCCAGTACTTCGCCATAGGGTGTACTTGTATTGTTTATTAGTAAGAAGGATGGTACGATGAAGATGTGTATTGATCATCGTCAACTGAATAAGGTCACTATTAAGAACAAATATTCGCTTCCTAGGATCGATGACTTGTTTGATCAGTTGCAAGGCGCCAAATATTTTTTAAAGATCGATCTTAGATCTGGATACCATTAGTTAAGGGTTAAGGAGAAGGATATTCCGAAGATAGCTTTTGTTACACCCCACACTTTGTACGTCGACATCATCGTAAGCTTGATAACGTAAGCCGAAACGTTCATGATACCCTTATAACGTAACTAAAGGTTGTTATTAGGTGTTAAGAGAGTACAAAAAGTTTCGAGGTCAAACGAGTCAAAGAAATTAAGTTCGTCGAAATTCGGGGAAAGACAAGTAGAATGTTAGTTAGGATTTTCGGCCCAACTTGGCAGGGGCATATCTCACCGTATATAAGGATCTATGAAGTGCATAACCTATCTAAGTTCAAGTTCAAGGAGTCTACTTTCTACTTCAACAAAACGTTCGTCAATCCGAGCTTTGCACAAAACGTTATGAACGTTTTAAGAAAGAGCTGCAGGGCATACTTGTTTGACGGGATGTTGTCAAGACATACGACCCAACCTACGATTCGCAGGCATGGTTTCTGGTTCGCAGACCACGTCGCAGGCCAAGGTTGGTGCCACCTTGTCCTTATGCTATAAATAAGACCCAAGTTTGACCAACAATTCATTTTCATCATTTTAAGATCTAAGAAGCTCTATACTTGTTCTCAAAGTTCTCTAAGAAGCCCTTGATCATCCAAGCTAATATTGGAAGCTAAATACTTAAATCGTTCGTCAGAAAGATAGTAATTCTAGTGCTATACTTCTCTCTTCTCTTGGTGTGAGTTGAAGTATTACTTGTGGACAATTATGGTGTGCTTGAAGTTGATTATAATACTTGAGGTAAGCCCCATCATCTCCTTATTCTTATATGTAATTTATGATAGTTTTATCAAGTTAGAATACCAAAACATGAAAAGCAATTCTTGAAGAACATGGAAGTTATATTGTATTGTTGTTGGGACTGTTTTGTGAGATTATGTATTGATGTAAGTGTTGAACCTTGTTAGTATGAATTGAGAAGCTAAGGGAAAGGATTAACCAAGGATATTATGTTGATATACTTATAAGTTTCAATTGTTAAGAAGTCTAAGATCTTATGCACTTAAGGTGTTTGTTAGCATGCCTAAGAGAAGGCTATATTTAGTTATTGATCCAAAATTGATCTGAATCATTCATTTAATATAGACTATCACTCGCAGAGCGTTCAAGAGCTCGTGAACTATCAATATAAGGTATATAAGGCTATTCCCTTCTTTCAAAGGCATGACATCCAAAGTATTTATCATTTTCAAAAGAAACGTCGACAAAATCATTCTATTCATATGTCTATTATCCCTTGCCGGGAATAGTTCTCTTGTTATTGTTGTATTCCATGTTCATTATTGATTGTCTGGATTAAGACCATACTCCTTCCTAATGGAGCCTCTCAAGTCACAGTCTTGTATACCGATAAGTTATCATTGAAAAGCAAAAGAAAAGATCGAGCCAAAGTTAAGGGCTAAAAGTTGTGGTTACCTTCGAAGTCGAGTCTTATTCACATATTGTTATCCTTCATTGAAGATACTTTTCATTTTGTTATTGTATTCTGTGTATCCTGATTGTCTCAGAACTTTATAGACCTCAAAAGAAGGGTTTCAAAGATTTAATCATCGAGTTGACGAAGAGTCGTATCAAAGCAAAGTCAAAGATTATGAGTCTCAAAGAGGCCAAGTGTCATGATTATCATAGTACAGTATCCACACCGCCGAACCTATGTCGGTGGATAGTTATTTATATATATATTATTCACACCACCGTTCCGACCAGCCGGTGAAAAGTTGTACATGTACATTATACACACCGCGCGAGGCATTTATATGTGCATCTATACATACACCTCAGCGTATACCTGAGGGAAGTGACATATTACACTGTGGATTATATACCGAGGGCCGATTACAAGCCAAAGTTGTTATACAAAGAGTTCATCACTGTTTTAGAGTTTCATTGTCCGCCATATGTGGCATACAAGTTATCAGATTGCTTTTATGCTTCTCTTTACAACCTATATTTTCATATTGTTTTCATGCTTTACATAACAATACATTTCATTCATACTGACATCTCATTTTTTGGGGGCGCTGGATCTCATGCTGCAGATTCAAATAGAGGTGCAGATAGACCTCCCCAATAGGAGCTGGTTGAGATCTGCGGATCGAGTGGTAAGCTTCACTTCATCTGGAGCTACCGAGTTAGAGTCATGAGCTGAGTTTGGTACATGTACAGTTGATGGGTAGGTCGGGGCCCTGTCCCGGCCATATCACATTTATGTTTTCCATAGAGGCTTGTAGATTTAGTTGGTATATTCAGTTAATATGTACGACGACTTTGCAGGTCTTGTGCCATATTGTATATAGTGTTTGAAGTTGTTGTACACCTCTTGTTGTGACGTCTAGATGATGTCTTGTATATTCATGTTGTTATGGCCTTGTCGACCGTAGTTTCTATTCAGTTCACATGTTATGTTTCAGAATGGTGGTTTCTATTCATGAGGTATAGTTTCTATACATACACCTCAATGTATACCTGAGGGAAGTGACATATTACACCGCAGATTATATACCGAGGGCCGATTATAAGCCAAAGTTGCTATACAAAGAGTTCATCACAGTTTTAGAGTTTCATTGTACGCCATATGTGGCATACAAGTTATCAGAGTATTAGATTTCTTTTATGCTTCTCTTTACAACCTATATTTTCATATTGTTTTCATGCTTTACATAACAATATATTTCATTCGTACTGATGTCCCATTTGCCGAGAGCGTTGCATGTCAAGCTGCAGATTCAGATAGAGGTGCAGATAGATCTCGCCAGTAGGAGTTGGTTGAGTTCTGCAGATTGAGTGGTGAGCTTCACTTCATCTTAATCTACCGAGTTAGATCATGAGCTAAGTTTGGTACATGTATAGTTGATGGGTAGGTCGGGGCCCTGTCCTGGCCATATCATAGTTAAGTTTTCTATAGAGGCTTGTAGATTTGGTTGGTATATTCAGTTTATCTGTATGAAGACCTTGCCAGTCTTGTACCATATTATATATAGTGTTTGAAGTTGTTGTACCCCTCTTGTTGTGACGTCCAGATAATGTCTTATATATCATTTTGTTATGGCCTTATCGATTGCAGTTTCTATTCAGTTCACAGGTTATGTTCTATAGTGGTGTACTCGGGCCAGTACGACATGGGGTGCCGGCCACACCCTCCAGTATGGGGTGTGACAGCTTTTAGACCTAAATACGGTCACTATAAGTTCCTAATAATGTCCTTTGGTCTTTTGAATGCACCAGCAGGTTTCATGGATTTGATGAATCGGGCGTTCAAGCCGTTTTCATATATCTTTCTGATAGTGTTCATTGATGATATTCTGGTATATTGCCGATCAAAAATAGAGCATGCAGACCATTTGCGAGCGGTGTTACAGACGCTCCAAGGTCGTAAGCTATATGCTAAATGTTCTAAATAAGAGTTTTGGTTTAATTTGATAGCCTTCCTTGGGTATATAGTATCGGATTAGAGTATTAAAGTGGAAAATTAGAAGATCGAGGTAGTTAAGAATTGGCCGACGACCACAACTCCTACAGAGGTGTGTAGTTTCTTGGGCTTGGCAGGTTATTATCGGAGATAAGTAGAGAATTTATCTTCCATTGCCGCTCAATTGACAATGTTGGCGTATAAGGTGACTAAGTTTCACTGGTCAGACACTTGCGAAAGGGGTTTTCAGGAGTTGAAGAGTATATTAACATCAACATCTATTCTGGCACTTCCTGAAGGGTCAGAGGGTTATATTATGTATTGTGATGCTTCCAAAGTCAGTTTGGGTTCTTCTCTAATGCAGCATGGCAAGGTTATCGTGTATGCTTCAAGGAAACTAAGGAAGCATGAACAAAATTACCCGACTCATGATCTTTAGCTAGCAGCTGTTATATTTGCCATGAAAATTTGGCATCATTATCTTTATGGGGTTCATGTCGACTTGTTTACTGATCATAAGATCTTACAATATATATTTAAGCTGAAAGAGATAAATCTGAGGCAAGAAGGTGGCTCGAGTTGCTGAAAGATAAGGTTGTCCAGTAGGCTGGGTCGGCCCGTCCCGCTTACCGCCTGACCCACCTCGATCCCCCTTAAAAAAACAATAGCGGGGTTCAAACTTGGGATGGGACTAGGGCTCTTCCCGCCCATCCTTTTTTAAATTATTATTGTTACTTAATTTTAATTATCGTACTTAATTTTATTATCTTTAATTATTTATTTGTATAATTATAATGGAACGAATCAGACGTTTTATTTCTGGTAGAGGTAATAAGGGTAACAGGGGTAAGGGTGCATCTTCTAGTAATCCTAATTACGATGATTTCACTCATGTAGATGAAATTGATTTTTTTGATGTTAATAGTAATATATCATTAGATCATGAGGTATATTCTGCATCTAAACCAGACTTTAATTTAGAAAATGAATTAGAAGATAATTTAGATAACACACCCACTAGTGCACCTCCACCTCAGGCTCAGACTGAGTCTCAGCCTGAAACTCAAACTGGAATGCCTCACATTCCCCTTAGTATGAGTCGAGGCCCAAGTCAACAAAAATTAAAATCACCCGCATGAATTTTTTTATAGGGACATTGATAATCAACTAGCTAGATGTAAAATTTGTCAAGAAGTTTATAAATTTAAAACTGGAAAAGGTCAAGGTGGGACGGGAGGTTTAATGAGACATGTAGAAAATTCTCACAAAGCAAGGTATAACCAATATCTGGCTGAAAAATCGGGTGTGCCAATGCCTTTTGAGTGGGGACAAGGTTCACATAGTGTCCCCGACGAAGTATAGGGTCGAATTAACCCGATGACGGGGGGAATTATTGGTCCTAAATATGATAAACACAAAGATAGGGAAAATATAGCAAAATTAGTTGCGGTGGAGGGTTTTCCTTTTTCATTTCCTTCCTCTCCTGATTTTATTCATTACATTAGAGAAACGTATAATCCTGCTTTTAACGGTTTTCCTAGATCAACTATTTGAAGAGACATTTTTAAATTTGCAAATTAATATCAACAGTATTTACGTTATGCATTATATCATTTTAATGGCAAAGTGTCTATCACTTCTGATATAGGCCATATTACTAACGGTAATGATTATTTAACTGTAACATGTCATTGGATAGATCAGACTTGGTCTATGCAAAAACATATTTTAGCATATAGATATATTAATGATAGGCACACTGGATTATTTCTTGCAAGAAATATTCATGAAATTTGTGAATATTATGGAATAACTGATAAAATTATGACTGTTACATTAGATAATGCTACTTCTAATGATTATGCTGTAAACCTTTTAAAAACTCGATTAACTCCATCTTTTTCCGATAATTTTCATATAAGATGTGCATGCCATATTTATAACTTAGTTGTAAAGGATGACCTAAAACTTTTTGAAAACATTCTTGATAAAGTACAATTTGCTATAAACTTTATTTTTAAAGGTAATAAAATATAAAGATGCAAATAGTATAAAAAACTTGTCATGATTGTGGATTACCTTATAGAAAAATTTCAAAAGAAGTAGCGACTAGGTGGAATTCTCTGTATGAACAACTACTTGTTGCTCACGAGTATAGTAGACCTATAACTTTATTATTTAATGCCCATAATCAAAATCCAAGGTTATGCTTGTAGATAATGATTGGGAATTTTTTTTAGAACTTATTGGATTTTTAGAGAAAAAAAATTCTAGCTACTAAAGAATTTTATGGTATTTATTATCCTACTATTTCAACTATGTTATTTTATATAACTCTAATATTTTTGTTACTTGGTGAATATATGCAAAAACCATCTTACGCTCCATTTATTAAAAAATGTTTATAAAATTTAAAAAAATACTTTTTTCCTATTCCCACTATTTATATTATTGGTGTTGTATTGAATCCGATTATTAAAGTAGACAGTTGTAAAGCACTTGTTGAAACGATTTATGAAAGTATAGAAATATTTCCACCTCCAAGTCCAACATACCCAAATAAAGAACCAACTAGAGAAGAAGTTACGTCTAGCATACACACTGAATGCATATATATATATATATAAGACATGTTGTTTCTGCCTCAAGTATTCAAGGCCTTAGAAATAGAATGTATAGTGGTTCAACTTCTTCACAAATTAGCGAGTTTGATGTTTATGTCTTGCAAGGTGATGTACCGTACGAAACAATTGTCAATAAAGGTGGACGTGAAGACTTGCTGAGATATTGGAGGGATAATGAGAAGAAATTTCTGACACTAGCAAAGATGGCTCGAGATGTGTTGAATATTCAAGCGTCATCAATAGCTTCAGAAAATGCTTTTTCTGCCTAAAGGTTTCAAATAGGAGAGCATAGACACTCATTGGCGGGAGACAGCTTGGAGATTGCATTATTATTCAGAGATTGGATTAGAGCGGAGCGTAGAAGGTGCGGTCAACCAGAGATCAAAGAAGAAGATGACTACAACTACAACAAAATCTTATCCGAGGGAGTAGGAAGCGACGTCGAACAATTTGACCAACAACTTCCAATTCCGATAGAAGATCCTCAAGAAATTGTGAGGAAATTAGAAAAAGTATAGTTGACTACGTAATTTTTTAATGTCAATTTTACTATGTGATTTGCAACTTTTAAACTACGAAACAAAGTTGCAATTTTGAAATTGTATTACAAAAAAAATCATAATTCTATTAAATAATATAAGAGGCACAAAAATAGCCTTGGGGTATTTTTATTCACTATCTTATTCAATTATTTAAGTGTTTAAATATATATTTTTTAAAATTAAGTGTCTAAAAAATCCCCCAAATCCCGCAACCCGACCCGACCCGTGCCATCCCCCAAATCCTGGCCCCTCTTCTGGTGGGATGTGAGACGGGACGGGATCTCTTCTCGTCCCGCCTATCCCGTCCTGCCAGTCCCGCCGAATCCTGATCCCGGCCACCCCCTAGAGCCTGTCCCACCCCGAACTGGCCCACTGGCCACCCCTACTGAAAGACTATGATGTTGACATCCTATACCATCTAGGTAAAGAAAATGTCGTGGCCGATGCATTGAGTCATAAGTCTATGGGCAGCCTGAGATATATAGAAGCTGACAAATTGGAGATGACTAGAGATCTATGTAAATTGGATAGCCTGAGTGTACGGTTTATTGACACAACAGATAGAGGTGTTGTAGTCCAGAACACTGCAGAGTCATCCTTGGTAACAGAAGTTAAAGCAAGGCAGTTCGACGATCCAGAGTTGGTTAGGATAAAAGAAGGGGTTCCTTTCCAAAAGAAAAGGTTATTTGAATTATCAGATGATGGGATTCTCAAATACAAAGATCGGTTTTATGTGACCTATGTTGAAGGACTCCGAAGATGAATTATGTTAGAGATTCACCAGTCCAGGTATTCCATCCATCCTAGTTCTACTAAAATGTACAATGACCTTCAGCAGAACTACTGGTGGAACGATATGATGAAGAATATTATAGAATTTGTATCTCAATGTCCAAATTGCCAGTAAGTTAAAGTTAAGCACTAGAAACCTAGAGGGTTACTTCAAAATATTGAGATTTCGACGTTGAAATGGGAAACAATCAATGTGGACTTTATTACTGGATTACCTACTTCTCATATGAAGTTTGATTCTATTTGGGTTATCGTGGATAGACTTACAAAGTCAACTCATTTTCTACTTGTTAAAACTACCTATTCAAATGAGGATTACGCCATGTTATATATTAGAGAGATAGTCTGACTTCATGGAGTTCCGGTTTCTATTATATCTGATCAAGTTGCCAAGTTTACAACTAACTTCTGGAGGTCTTTTCAGAAAGGTTTGGGTACTCAAATTAGCCTTAGTACAACTTTCCATTCGCAAATAGACGGGCAGGCCGAGCGCACTATTCAGATGCTCGAGGATATGTTACGAGCATGTGTTTTGGACTTCAAAGGGAGTTGGGAAGATCATCTACTGCTCATTGAGTTTACCTATAATAATAGCTACCATTCCAGTATCAAGATGGCACCATATAAAGCCCTGTATGGGTGGAAGTGCAGATCTCCTGTCGGCTAGTTTGATGTTGGTGAACCAAAGTTATTAGGGCCTGGTTTGGTACAACAAGCAGTAGAGAAGGTGAAATTGATTCAGGAGCGATTGTTGACAGCTCAGAGTTGACAAAAGTTCTACTCAGATAACTGGTGTCGAGACTTAGAGTTTGTTGTTGGAGATTGGGTGTTCCTGAAGGTGTCACCTATGAAAGGCTTGATGAGGTTTGGCAAGAAAGGCAAACTTAGCCCAAGGTACGTCGGACCGTATCAGATCATTTAGAGAATTGGCCAAGTGGCTTACAAGCTTGATTTGCCCCAGGAGTTAGAAGTAGTTCATTCAATATTCCATTTATCTATGCTTAAAAAATGTTTGGGGGATCCCTCTCGCATCACCCCCATTGAAGATGTCCAAATTATAAAAGATCTATCATACAAGGAAGTCCCTCTTGCTATCTTAGATCGCCAGGTCCGTAAGTTTCTAACTAAAGAAGTAGTTTCAGTTAAAGTACTTTGGATGAATAATAACGTGGAGGAAATGACATGGGAGGCCGAGAAGGATATGAAGTCTAGATACGCTCATTTGTTTCAGACTTCAGGTTTATATCGACACTAGTGCGATACGACTTCCTTATTTCTACTTTATCTGTGAAGCTTATTATATATATATATATATATATATCTTGTTTAGGCGATGTTACACCTTGTAGTTTCACGTTCTGTCGTGCCGTCGATTGACACCGATATCCCGAAAAGATATATGACCTTACAAAAGGATAATGAAGGTTCATATCTTGTTTATAGAAGTACCTGATTGAAGAGAATACATTTTGATGAAATTGGTAAAATTTCAGAATTGACGGCCAAGATGTACGGGCCGTATAAAATTGTACAAACCGTACAATTTGGGAAATGAACCATCAATTTTTTTGCAAATATTTTAGTTGCAGGTCAGATTATACGGTCCATTTCTATGAACCATCAAAATGGACTATCAATTTTGGCGGTGGCCGACTTTACTTCGGTATTAAGTGATTACAAAGGCCATTTCTAGTCATTTCTTGACCAATCACCACCCTCACCCTCTCTAAAGACCTCCCAACAGATTTCTAAGGTTTCAAGATGGTTCTAAGGTAATTACATCATAATCCCATATCAAAATCTAGGTTAAGTGAAGGAGAATACTTCTACAGAGTTGCTATGCACTTGAAGGTTGTTCTTGGTACAAGGTTATACTTGTTACGCAAGGTAATATTAACACTCCCTTTCTTGTACTTAAGCTTACTCATGTATTAGTTAAGTGTTTGGGTGAAGAATCTACAAGTTAGCACTCTAATTGGCAAGGGATGTTGTGGTCTTGTTGTTGGACTGTTTCGAGGTTGAATATATGACTTGTTATGACTGAAAATTATTGGATGTAACTTGATTATATTGTAGATGTTGGTGTTGTGCTTGTCCAAAGTGGTGGTCTTGATAATGGAATTATAAGCTAGAAAGAAGAATGGCGAGAAAATATGTAAAGGTTATTCTTATTATTGTTAACTTATGTTGGGCTGATTTGGTAAGATTTTATATATTAAATGGAGTTGTAAATACATGGGTAGCATGGTGGTGATGAGTAGGGGTGACGATTAAAGTTGTTGTGATAGAATATATTGAACTTGAACCGTGAATGATCTTATGAAGTTACGTACCTAAGTTGTTCGATAAAGTGCCTAAATGAACTTCTCTATAAGATATGGACTCGTTATTGATACTCATCCTTTTTATGATATTGATAACCATCCGTAAGAAGTGCGAGGACTTATGAATGGTTGTAGCTTCGTGAACCAGGTATGTTAAGGCTCATCCCTTCATTCTCTTGGCATGATCTATGAATAACTGTAATCATAACGACGTCATTTCAAAAAGAAACTCTATTCTTAAGTATTGAAGATGACACATGTGTTCTATCCTCATCGGGAGTAAGCTTCACTCTCGATACTATCATATTTGTATTGATAAGACAAGGTTCACTGGTATTAATAAAAAAAAAGCTAAGTATAGAAGATTGATCTTGTTATTGATTCATATGAGAAAAGAAGGTAATGTATAATCCTCATAAGGGATTCAGAGGTGTAACGACTTTATGTCACTCTGACAGGTTCAAAAGAGTATTCTATAGTCCTTCAGAGGTCATCATGTGTATGTATTATACATCTATATTGCCCTCAGAGGCCTACAACGCTATATGCGCATCTTTTACAGATACAATCCGCATAGGCCTATGGCATTACATATGTAGTTTATATAGATATGATATTGATAATACCTCCCATAGAGTCCTACAATGTTATATATACACGATTATATTTCATTTATGCATATTCTGGTCCATAGCAGCACCCAAAGTACAAGTTGTTTCTCTATTGCTCTATCTTACAGTTAAGCACTCAGTTGCAATTTCAACTTATGCTTCATTACGGCGTTGCACTTGTTTACAGTTCAGCCTTACATATTCAGTACATCTTTCATACTAATTCCCCCTTTTGGGGAACTGTGTTAATGCCCACAAGTACAGATAGACAGGGCGGCGCCCCTCCTCAGTAGGTTCTCTATTCAGCAGAGATTGTCACACTCCTCTCTCTCGGAGTAGCTACATTAGAGTCAATAGGTATTGTTGTACATATTCCTAGTATTTTTGGGGTATGTCGGGGCTTTGTCCCGACCTAGTTATTTGTTATATGATTCTTAGAGGCTTTTAGACTAGTAGATTATGTATTGTCATTCTATATAGACCGTTCGGCCTTATGATGTATGTACACATGGTGGTTATACTGTCACTTGTTTAGGTTGTTATTCCCAGTTTCTCTTGTGAAGTCATTCTGAGGCATTGTCGGCCCAACCAGTTATATGTTCATGTTATGATATATATGTGATACGCTTAGGCCGTTCAGGCATAGGATGACGGCCACCCCCCTCCAAAGCTGGGGTTTGACAATCTTGGTGTCAATGCAGGTCTGTCCTAGGGTGTCTGCAAATCGTGTCTAGTAAAGTCTTGTTTATAGGTGTGTTGTGCACCACACTTATAAACAGGAGGTTACAGGGCATTTAGGGAGGGTTTGTGTTCTTTCATCTCATAGATCGTGCAATTGAGCTGAATTGTAAGAAGTTGAGTTTAACTCTTGCTTTATATAGTTCCAGTACTTTCGGTTACCAAAAAGACTCCGACCAGTCCGTATTCAGAGCAAGCAAATGAAATCCCTCCCCCCAAGTAGGTTATTAGTACGCCAAAGGTGCTAGTGTTATATTACCATCACAGACTGTGGGCATTTGAGATACAGAGGAGTTCATGAATATCTGGGAAGGTAAGATATTAGTTTTAAGAGGCAAAAGAAGTAAAGAAAGGAAGGTGCAGAGTACGTGGATGTATGAGGTTATAAGGAAATCGACATTTCGATGGAATAATATAAGTATTGTTACCTTCTCTTTCCATAAAGGAAGGATTGCAATGAGAAGAACCTATAAGAGATCGGGACTTATTAGAGGTTAAAATAGTCCTTAAGCATGGACAGTAAAGGAAGGATAGAACCGTTATGTTAAGGCCACTCTTTTGGACCATGTATACCTGACGTACCCAAAAATTGTGAAACGAATATGACTTTTTAAACAACCTTGATACCTCGAGGGCCAAGTATCGACTCCTTTATAAGGTAAATGTTTTCCTTAGAAAGATTTTTGTCTGGAGTAAGCAAGAACAGTAAGCGCCTAGAAGATAAGGCCAACTAAAGAAAAGGAAAGTTATAAAGAAGGGAATGTTTAATTGAACTAAGATAACAAATGAAATGGATAGCAAGAAGTGATATCAATGTAAGCGGAATACTTTAGCAAATATAAAAGAGCAATTGGGAGTCGTTCGTAAAAGTATGGTAATATGACATAGTTCGTAGTCAAGTGAAATGGAATATAAGGATAAGTAGATGTTAGGTTGTGAAGGTGAATGCTTTATGAGACTAGGTGCTTGTGATGAGGTCCGGATAGCCAAATATTAATCAAATATACCGATTAGATGATCCAGCATCCCAAATTAGGAAATATCGACATCGGAAAAAGGCTCCCTTTGGTTAGTCACTCTTCTAAATGAGTACGCTAGGTGAATCCTAATTTTTATGATATCACGTCACCTCGATGACCTTACGAAAGTCCAAGTCCGGTGAGAAACATGATACAATAAAGATAAACTATGAAGATGAGATGAATGAAGTATTATCGGAGGATTTAAGGAGGTTATGAGAACTTACTGTCTCACAATGAATCTCGTTGACATAAATAAGAATGTATCTTACAACACACGACCCAAATGGTTACACTTTGATCGAGAGCATGGAATGACCCCATAACATTGCCAATAGGGATGGATCTATTCAAATAGGTCGTATTAAAGTTGGTTATGGGAATATTTAACGAGAATGCATAAGACGACACACCCTGAATAATGACCTCGAGTTATAAGGGTCAATACCTGTGGTAATAAAAGGAGATAAGCAACTGCTTAGTAATAAAGAAATTATATTACTGACTGTTGAAAGTTACTTGTCGAAATGTTAATAAACCAAGCATGTTACTAACAACGAAGTGAAGAGACCTTCAAATTTACTGAAAACAACAACAACAACAACAATAACAGACCTAGTGAAATCCCACAACGTGGGGTCTGGGGAGGGTAAAGTGTATGCAGACCTTACCTCTATCTTGGTAGGTAGAGCAACTATTTCTAAAATACCCTCGACTCAAGAAAAAACATAAGGACAAGCAAAGCAAGAGAAACGCTCAGACCCAGACAAGAAATTTAAAGCATTCTGGAAAAAGAAGCAGAAACTAACACAAGTAAATAAGATAAAAAAAGTACACTAAAGAACACATAGAAGCAAAAATCAAATGACAGGGACTATAAAATAATATTGCACCTACTAGTATGATAGGCTAATCAGTCCTACAATAATGACACTACAACTACCAGTTTGTAAGCGTAAGTAGGACTATGCTCGACTACCTACTACCCTTCTACCCTAATCCGTGTCCTCCACAACCCCCTATCTAAGGTCATGTTCTCAGTAAGTTGCCCATGTTCCATATCCTGTTTAATCACCTCTCTCCAATACTTCTTTGGCCTACCTCTACCCCTTATGAACCCATCCATAGCCAACCTCTCACACCTCTGCACTGGGGCATTTGTGTCTCTCCTCTGCACATGTCCAAACCATCTCAACCTCGCTTTCCGCATCTTATCCTCGTCCGAGGCCACTCTCACTCTATCCCAGATATCATTATTTCGAATCCTATCCCTCATTATATACCCACATATCCATCTTAGCATCCTCATCTCCGCAACTTTCATCTTTTAGATGTGTGAAATCTTGATTGGCCAACACTCCGCCCTACACAACATAGTCGGTCTAACCACCACCCTATAGAACTTGCCTTTAAGTTTTGGTGGCACCTTTTTATTGCACAAGACTCCATATGGAAGCCTCTATTTTATCCCCCAATACGGTGTATGACATCGTCATCAATCTCTTCATTTTCTTGGATAATAGACCTAATGTACTTGAAGCTTATTTTATTTGGAATGACCTGAGTACCAAGCCTCACCTTCATCTTGTCTCATAGTCGCTCCTATTACTGAACTTGCACTCTAAGTATTCTGTCTTGGTCCTACTTAGCTTGAACCCTTTAGACTCCAAAGTCTATCTCCAAACCTCCAGCTTAGCGTTCACTCCGCTGCGAGTCTCATCAATCAGGACTATGTCATCTGTGAATAACATACACCATGGCACCTCCCCTTGGATTAGTCAAGTCAGTCCATCCATCACCAAGGCAAATTAGAATGGGCTAAGAGTTAATCCCTAGTGCAACCCCATCATCAATGGGAAGTGCTCCGACTCTCCTCCCACTGTTCGTACCCTAGCCTTGGCTCCCTCATAAATATCCTTGATTTCCCTAGTGTACGCCACATGTACACCTCTAACCTCTAAATATCTCCATAGAACCTCCATAGGGACTTTGTCGTATGCCTTCTCGAGGTCGATGAAAATCATATGTAAGTCTTTCTTCCTCTCCCTATTCTGCTCCACCAACCTCCTAATAAGATGAATGCCTTCTGTAGTCGAACACCCCGACATGAATCCAAACTAGTTCTCAAAAATTGACACGCCTCTTCTCACCTTCATCTCCACGACTTTTTTTCCAAACTTTCATAGCATGGCTTAGGAGTTTGATACCCCTATAGTTGTTGTAACTCTGGATATCACTTTTGTTCTTGTACAAAGGAACCATTGTACTATACCTCCATTCTTCAGGCATTCTCGTTGTCTTAAAAATGACATTGAACAACTCAATCAGCTACTCCAAACTTGCCTTGCCTACACTCTTCAAAAATTCAACTGGGATCTCATCAGGCCTGGTTGCTCGTCCCATGTGCATCCTGCGAACAACACCCTTAACCTCATCAACCTTAATACTTCTACAATACCTAAATCCCGGTACCTTTCAGATAGCTCCATATCTCCCAGCACAATATCTTGACCTCCTTTTTCGTTCAAGAGTTTATGGAAGTAAGACTGCTACCTCCGTCTCAAATTTACTGAAAAAAGGGTCATAAATATTATGCCTTCCTTCACTCATTCCCCAATCCTCCTCAGGTTCTCACCATCTTTTGTTTGAACAACTATTCTTATCTCAAAGTATCTAGAATTATGACACATTTTTCATATTTACTGAAAAATGTGTCATAATTCTGGATACTTCGAGATAAGAATAGTTGCTCAAACAAAAGATGGTGAGAACCTGAGGACGACTTGGGAATGAGTGAAGGAAGGCATAATATTTAGTTAATGTAAATAGAATGACAAGTTGAAAGGTAAGGCAAGGGTAGGAATGTTAGCAACGGAAAGATGAGCTGCAACAAAAAGGATAAAGGTGAACGAAGTTATGACTACAAAGGTCTTATTATGGTGTGATTACGTCTAGAAAATTTTAAGAACCCACTATGTAAAAGGGGTAGTGATGATTTCATTAATTAAAGGTGCTAAACTATCAACAATTGAGAGGATCACTGCGAAAATGATATAAAGAACTAGAACCCTCTGGTAACCCAAAGTGAAGAAATCAGAGTAAGACAATTGATTAATTAGACAATGAAAGGTCTGCTTATGGCAGAATGAGTGGATTAAGACAAACCCTTGGATTATGTGACACTACAAATTGAACTGAACTGTGCGACGACTCACAAGAAGATAGATGGGAATAATTATGGGTAAGGCACGAGGAACTTATGCGCGGAACCATAAAAGGGCCTGATAAGCTTAAATATATCAAGAAGGCGTAGGAAAGGTAAGGGTAACGACCTGATGAAAAAGGTGAAATGTCATGCCAGTAAGGATAACGGCAAGCATCTGCGAATCGACAAAAGATATCTTACATAATATAGAAGGGGTAGGAGCTTGTTGCTCGACATGATTAAAAAAATCTCTTCCTAAGCGCTATTAACAGATAAAGTCTTAGCATGAAAATAACAGTAACACCAGACTAGGAATGTTAATTGACAGTAAGTATAACTGAACCTCTGGGACTTAGAAGATTGGTGTGGGGAATAAATAAAGACAGGAGGACAAAAGCCCCAAGGGAAATTACTCGAAGTCAAGGGATAAAAGAGAAATTGATTCAGACAAGCAGTAATAGGCCATGTATGTGTACTAGGGAATTTCAGAATGAATAACGTAAAAAGAGTAGGCAAAAGAAAGAGGACAAATGTTAACCATGATAAGAAAATAAAGCCTCCTATAGCCGTGAATAATGAGGAACGACGATAAGGTTGTGTTTCCAAATCCTGAATACAAGTACAATGATGACAGATATAGAATACTCATGGTTGGGAAAATGTGAACCATAAGAATCCAATACTCCCACAGTTGAGTGAGACTAAGTTTATTAAAGGAATGAGGGCTTAATGAATTTTAAAAAAGGTCTTATGTAATCCTATCATCGGGAATGTATAGTATGGAACCATCTATATAATCGTAACTGGAGTAGCTAGTGAAAAAAATTAGAAGGACATGAAATTATGTCGCGAATGTATCAATAAATCTGATAGATGCCTAACTAATAATTTAAAAGACAGTGCTCTTAAGATTCACAATGTGATAGAGTCACCATTTGAATGGAACGATAAAAGACACCAGGGTCAAGATCCCACTTTTAAGAAAGAAATTGGAAGAGGGTACAGAATAAAAAAGGGTCGTTAGAGATCATACCCATTGTTGTATTATGAGGTGGCAGAGACTTTGACCGTAATACCTTATTTACTGGGGATATACCAAGGTATATCAAGGGATTGAATGGGTATACTAAGGAAGCGACGTGAGAAAGAACCTCATGGGTGATGTAGCCAGTGTGATAATTATCAACGAGTATGGTTGAGTACTATAACTAAGAGATAAGCTCAGGACCCTAAAGACCCGATGAGGATAGGAGATAGTTAATGTAAGATTCTTATATAAGGATTCCCTCGTTATTAACATAAATCAGTTTAATAATCAAGGATTACATGTGCAACTAAGGATTATACAAAATTGTACGATTAACCGAATAGTTCACCTAGATGGTGTCTCTGGTTGTATAATTTGCGACAAGAATACTCGATTTATAACTAAGACAAGAGATTATTCAGAAGAAGTTTTGGGCACTCCGGTAAGCCCCATCCCCTAACAGATATTTAAATAGGGAAATTCGATTAGACATTCGAAGGCACATTACGAAATCGTGCTATGAATACTAAAAGAATATTAGATGACCGCTTATCTCATAATAAGTCGAGTGTGATGACGATTATCGTATTAAGCACCATAATGGTATCATATGAAACACTGAATGTTGTTTTTGCAAACATGAATTGCATTTTTTAATAATTTTTCATAAAAATTGTATCTTTATCTCGGAGCCTCAAATGAAAGAAAAATCATTCTTTGCTTTGACTTTGATGATTTTTTTTTTAGTTAAAATGGATTGGTCGTACCTATCCAATATGTGGGATATCTACCAGATGATTGGAAATAAGCAAACCAAAGTCAATGAGGTCAGTTTTTAAAATATTAAGCCATAAGGCAGATTAAGTCGCAAGGCAGAAAATATCGATTGCCTAGAATCATCAGAGAGAGGTGGTGGTTCTTCATAGAAAATAAAGGTAATAAAGGGTCATGGTCCACCTGGGGAAAAAAGGAGCCAAGGAAGGTAATAGTAGTACTCAGAAATCTGGGGTTAGAGAGCAATCAGTGTTTGCATCAGCATAGGGAAAAAATCGAAAGGTGAAGCAAGCCTAATCTCAGGAAGGTCAAACAACATACGATTGTTCAAAAGAAATTACCAATAGGCCCATGAGCTATAACTATGCCTACCAGAAATTTAGAACAGCTCACCTAGTGTTTCATATGTTAGACGTTTCAAGAATGCATAAGAAATCTTTTTCGTATTAACCCTGTAGGGGATGTCTCTATTACAGAAAAGTTGTTATACGTAGGAAATCTTGGTGAATAGTAATATAAAAGAATGTCATGGGAGATCGAGAAGAATATGGGAATCAAGATACCTTCACTTATTTCAGACTTCAGGTTTATATTAATATTCATGTGATATAATCCTTATATTCCTATCTTGTTGTTGAACATGATCCATATACCTTATTAAGGTGGCGTTGTTGAGACAAGAATAACAGGTGCAACTCATATAGCAGTAGAAGAACATTAAAGTGAGTTATGGCTAACTTTTTCGAGTATTATATGCATAGACATCGTGTGGTGCCAATTTGATGTTGTTTTGATATTATGTTATCCTGTGTGGTGTTGGATATGTGTTTGGGCTATTTATCAGGTTTCAGAATAGTCCTGTTTATAAAGGAAACTCTGCCAAAATTTCTAGAAATCTTAAAAAGTTAGGAATTTCCAACATTCGGAGACGAATGTTCTTAAGGGGGAAGGATATTACACCTTGTAGTTTCACGTTCCATCATGCCGTCGATTGACACCGATATCTCGAGAAGATATATGACCTTAAAAAAGGATAATAAAGGTCCATAGATTATTTATAGAAGTAAAGGAGTGTATAGAAGTTAAGCATATCGAAGAGAATACGTTTCGATGAAATCGGCAAACTTTCAGAATTGACGGCTAAGATGAACGGGCCGTACAAAATTGTATGGACCGTACAAATTGGGAAGTGAACCATCACTTTTTCTATAACATTTTTAGATGCAGTTCAGATTATATGGTCCATTTCTATGGACCGTACAAAAATACACGGACCATCAAAATGGACCGTCAATTTGGGTGGTGGTCGACTTTGCTTTGGTTTTAAGTGATTCCAAAGGCTATTTCTGGTCATTTCTGGACCAAAAACCACCATCACTCTCTCTAAATACCTCCCAACATATTTCTAAGGTTTCAAGGCGGTTCCAAGGTGATTACATCATAATCCCACATCAAAAGCTAGGTTAAGTGAATGAGAATACTTCTACAGAGTTGCTATGCACTTGAGGGTTGTTCTTGGGACTAAGAAGACTTGGTACAAGGTTATACTTTCTACGAAAGGTAATATTAACACTCCCTTTCGTATACTTAAGCTTACTCATGTATTATTTAAGTGTTTGGATGAAGAATCTACAAGTTAGCACTCTAATTGGCAAAGGAAGTTGTGGTCTTATTGTTGGACTATTTGGAGGTTGAATATATGACTTGTTATGACTGAAAATTATGGGATATAACTTGATTATGTTGTAGATGTTGGTGTTATGCTTGTCCAAAGTGGTGGTCTTGATAATAGAATTATAAGCTAGAAAGAAGAATGGCTAGAAAATATGTAAAGGTTATTCTTATTATTGTTAACTTATGTTGGACTGATTTGGTAAGATTTAATATATTAAATGGAGTTGTAAATACATGGGTAGCATGGTGGTGATGAGTAGGGGTGACGATGAAAGTTGTTGTGATAGAATATATTGCACTTGTACCGTGAATGATCTTATGAAGTTGTATTCTATTGTCCTTAAGAGGTAATGTTTAATCCTCATAAGGGATTCAGAGATGTAACGACCTTATGTCACTCTGACAGGTTCAAAAGAGTATTCTATTATCCCTAAGAGGTCATCATAGGTATGTATTATACATCTAGATTTCTCTCAGAGGCCTACGGCACTATATGCACAACTTATACATATACGATCCCGCAGAGGCCTATGGCGTTACATATGCAGTTTATACATATATGATATTGATAATACTACCCACAGAGGCCTACGATGTTATTTATAAATGATTATATTTTATTTATGTATATTCTGGCCCATAGCAACACCCAGAGTACATGTTATTTCTCTATTGCTCTATCTTATAGTTATGCACTCAGTTGCAGTTTCAGCTTATGCTTCATTACGACTTTGCACTTGTTTACAGTTTCAGCCTTACATATTCAGTACATCTTTCGTACTGATGCCTCTTTCTCGGGCACTATGTTCCTGCCCGCAGGTACAGATAAATAGGGTGGCATCCTTCCTCAGTAAGTTACCTATTCAGCTGAGATTGTCACACTCTCCTCTCTCAAAGTTGCTACACCGGAGTCGATAGGTATTGTTGTACATATTCCTAGTATTTTAGGGTATTGCGGGGACCTGTACTGACTTGGTTATTTGTTATATGAATCTTAGAGTCTTGTAGACTAGTGGGTTATGTATTGTCATTCTATATGGCCTAGTCGGCCTTATGATGTATGTACACATGGTGATTTTACTATCACTTGTTCATGTTGTTATTCCCAGTTTCTCTTGTGATGTCATTCTAAGGCCTTGTCGGCCCATACGGTTATATATTCACGCTATAATATACTGGTGACACGCTTGGGCTATTCAAGTGCCAGGTGTTGGCCACATCCCCCAAAGCTGGGGTGTGATAGGTAATGATTTTGAGACTTATATGACAGATGCATCCCAGGGTCCCGATGGTTGATGTGAGTTATAGTTAACCCTTTTTGATTTCTGATTGGACGAATGGTCGTGTGAGGACAATATCATTATGTTTTAGTTATTGTGGCCCTGTGTGGAATTGGATATATGTTATGAGATGCTTGACATGTTTTGGATAGTCTTGTTTATAAAGGAAACTCTGCCAAAATTTTTAGAAATTCTGAGAGTTAGAATATTTTTCCTAACATTCGAGGACAAATGTTTTTAAGAGGGGAAGGATGTTACACCTCGTAGTTTTCATGTCAGAAAGTGTTGTTAACTAGTCTAAGTGTTAAGAAAAGATATGCAATCTCCAGTAAGGATAGTAGAGTGTTAGGGTAAGTTAAGAAAGTTCTGATAAGTATAAAGCTTAAGCGAACCAAAGGGAGTAAGTATAATCGCAACTCGGAAGACTTTCATGGTCTACAGTTGGAGTTACGATCGTAAAAGTGTTTTACGATCCGTAAAAGTTGAGGCCCTCCACCATAAAGATCAATAGAATGTTGGTGGTGGAGGAGGTGTTTTACGGTGGCCTTTTATGGTCATAAAAGATTTTACGGTGGGGGTTGGCTCGCGTAAAATGTTTTACGGTCAAAACCTCCACCGTGAAAGTTTAGGCAGTGGCCGACCATCTCGCAATTTAAAAGGGGTTTACCCTCCATTTTCACCCCAAAACAGTTCTTAAGAATCCCAAAATCCTCTCTAAAGGTTCCAAACTCATCCTAGCTAAGTTCGGAAGGAAATAACTCATATATTACACCAAGAACCTTGTAGTACTTGACTTCCTCTTATTCTTCTCCTTTGCTACTGTTTTGAGTGGAATTCTTCAACATCAATTTGTGTTTTAAGGTAGAAATTTGATGTCTAAGGTAAGGATTTACCCCTCCTCTGCGCATATAGTTATAAAAGCTTTTGGAATTACATTATGTTAAATAAGCAAGATGAAAGAAGGAGAAATTGTAAAGATTGTGTTGAGTATGGACTTGAACTCATTTTTGGAGGTTTCATTAAATTTTTAGTTTATGAACTTTAAGAGGATGTTAATGTGATAGTTGTAGCTATTGTTGTAGAGTTGGTGGAGAAGGGGCTAGAAAGACAGTATAGTTCTTTAACCAAATAGTACAATTACGGCTCGCTAAGTCTAAGCTATTAACGCTAATATTGTCCCTTAATACTGTAGATTAACATGTAGAAAGAGGCGAGTTTGATCTTCCTCAATAGAGCAACAACTTTAAGGTATGTAAGGCTTGTTCTTTCTCTTGGCATGATCTTGGTTAAAATAAAACAAGATGAAACATTGTTGAACGACTTCCCTTCTTAATAACCTGGTAACCTTGTGTCTCCCATCTTAGTAAGTCTTATAATCCTTGTATATTTCTTGATTGAATCTCGTACTCGCATCTTATGATATCCTTGTTATACGGTTGGTTGTGATAGCTATGGTTGGATTTTAATATTCGATGTATATGATTCCATAATGAGATATGGGGGATACCAACACTAGTTCACTCTATCCTAGGCATGTTGTTACTTCGAGGTCTTGTATTGTACTTATATATATGTATCTATTTTCTTACCGCTCCGCACTATAGTCGGCTGGGCAGGCACTTATACATGCATACCACTGATTAGTTGGGCAGATATTACTGTGTTCTATATGGTCGGGTAGTTTATGATGAGCTTACCCCACAGAGGGACTTGATACTATATTATATGGCCCCAAAGAGAGGCTTGATTTTTAATTCCATGCATATATTCATTGTTATGTCTGTTGGATGCCTTCAGTGGTTTTTTTCTGAGTTTTCGGTTGATTCTATACCCTTTTATTTGGTATTACATCTCTTGTTTACATGATTTACCTGCCTTACATATTTAGTATATCTTTCGTACTGACGTCCCTTTCTGGGGCGCTGTGTTCATGCCCACATGTACAGATAGACAGGCCACCGTACCTCCTCAATAGGGTACATATTTCCATCTATTAGTTGTCTTACTCCATTTCTCAAAAGTTGTTGTACAGAGTCAGTAGGCACTACTGCATATGTATATGATTATTTTGGGTATGTTGGGGCCCTGTCCCAACTTGGTGACACATGTTAGTACTCGTAGAGGCTTGCAGACTAGAAGTTGATGTATATATGTTTTGTATGGCCTTGTCGGCCCTTGTTAGTTGTTGTTGATATACCCATGATGGCCTTGTCGGCCTTAGTTTATGCATATATATTGTGTTGGGCCTTATCTTCGTGCAAATTATTATTGATTTCTATCTTATTATTGTCATTTAGAGGCCTTATCGGCCCAAGTTTCATATCATGGCATTCAGGTACCATAGTTGTTTCGCTCGGGCCTTAGGGTGCCGAGTGACGGTTACACCCTCCAAGGATAGGGTGTGACAAACCAGAATGAGGAGATGTAGTGGTCGATGGTGGCGAAGGAGTTGACAGAGGGCCGACGATGACGGTGAAGAACCAAAAGGGGGAGATGGAGTGGTCGGTGGAGGGAAATGGAGGAGTTGAAGGAGGTCGTCGGAGGAGACAACGCCGACTGGTGATGGGCTTCCTGTTAGGGTTTTTTCTTGATTTTCTTATTATATTAGAGTTTTACATTTCTCTGAAAGAAAAGTCAAAGTATTATCATAATTACTTTTACTTTTCCTGAAAGAAAAATATAATTCTCTTCCATATTTGGTTATTTCTTGTCTTGGAGAAAAAGTTTTGGACGTCTATAAATTGAAGACTTCATTCCCTCAACTACAACACACACAATAACATCCACAATATTGTAGTCATCAAAGAGTCTTATTTAGGGGAGATTATTCTCTCATAGTTTTGATGTTTTCTTTTTTATTAGTTTTTCAATATGTAGGTTAATTGACCAAACCCATATCATATCATAAAGTCTTTTTTTATAATTTTTCTTTGTGTCTGATTTCTCGTCAATCAAGATTTATAATTATTAGCTTACGCATGACACCCTGATTATTTCGATCCCAACAAGTGGTATTAGAGCCAATAATTCAGCCAATGGTTCAATGAGGTTCAGCACAAGTTCAAGGCAGATTCATATCAAGTTGCAGCCTATTGACGATAATGAAGATTTTTTATCAAATAAGAGAAAAACAATTCCTAGCTAGTACATGTGGAGAAAAAAATTTCAATGATATTTTCAATAATCATGCTGCGATATCTTTAAAAACAAAAACCATTTTTAACCCTGCAAAGGGCTCCACTACTTTTAACTCGAAAAGGATAAGGATCCAATACTTTTAACCCGAAAGGGCTCCATTTTTAAACATATCAAGCAACAGTGATGAAGATCATGGACGTGAAGAAGGTGAATCAAATCTTGTCTGAAAATCAGGCCATAAAGGGGAGTTTTGTTAGGGTTTTTGCCCTGATTTTCTTACCATATTAGAGTTTTACTTTTCTCTTGAAGGAAAGTCAAAATATAACCATATCTACTTTTACTTTTTCTGAAAGATAAATATAATTATCTTTCATATTTGGTTATTCCTTGTTTTGGAGGAAAGTTTTGGACATCTATAAATTGAAGACTACATTCCCTCAACGACAACACACAATAGCATCAACAATGTAATCATTAAAGAGTCTCGTTTAGGAAAGATTATTCTCTCATAGTTTTAATGTTTTCTTTTTTATTAGTTTTTCAATATGTAGGTCAATTGACCAAACTAATATCATAATTTTTTTTATATAGTTTTTCTATGTCTGATTTCTCATCAATCAAGGTTTGTAATTATTATCTTCCGCATGATGCCTTGATTATTTCGATCCCAACACTTCCTCCACCAGATGGCATCAGAGAAAGGGAGAGGAGAGAGAGAGAGGTGATGGAGGAGAGAGAGAGGCGAGGGAGAAGCTTGATAAAGTGGACTAACTCTATGTATTTGGTATAACTATAATATGTAAATTGAAAATTTACTGTAGCTATGAAAAGTAATTAAATAGATAAAGTGGACTAACTCTATTTATTTGGTATAACTATGATATGTAAATTGAAAATTTACTGTAGCTATGAAAAGTAATTAAATTAAATAATAGTTACAAACCATAAATACCTCCTGGAATTAGCTATGCCATATAAAAATTTCTATTATCTAAATAACGATTGGATAACGAAGAAAAGTTAATGTGCGTGATCAAGTAATTGTATAAGGTTGCCATGTACAGACTACTTTAACTTCGTTTTTTAATGCACCATGTGAGGACTTATTTAACAGGCCTTTCTTGAGTTATGACGGAGTGCATGGAGAAAATTATACCTAATGACTTTGAAATGGATGGTAATTAATTTTTTATGTCCGTTATAAATAAAATCATGCTCCATTTTGCCGTCCAGTAGCGACTATTGCCTTTTCGATTGGTATAGTAGTCGCCCTTTGAATCTCGATCCAAATATTTTTTCTTAATCTAGCTACAATTAAAATGGGGCAGTATGAAAAGAGAAAATGTGAATTTTCAAATAGAAATTACTATTGGTCGGACCAATTGTGGAAAAAACATATCATCTTTTGTCACGATGCACCTAGCACAACATTGCTCAATTTGGTATGAAAGTTAATACAAAATCATGCTCCATAGATAAAATTTCCGGGTCAAAAGTCAACTTATTAAATTTAAAGATTGACCTATAAGACAAGTGGAGTCAAAAGTTCAAGACCACCCACCTATAATGGCATTCTTATAAATCATCCAGCAAAAGCGCAGCCAATAGAGGAAAAGAGTTAGTAATTGAACAGTCAATAGCTTTGACTGAGTAGTGAAAATTGTGTCAAGGGGTTGGTGACAAACTGTTGGAAGGAGAATTTTAGTAGCGCAGTTGAATAATACATAAACACAAGGGATTAAAATCATTGTTTCTACTACTTTAGAAACCGTGAATTTGTTTTATTATTCTGTACGATTTATCCTCGAATTATTTCAAACTTGCCTCCTCCATTTCAAGACGCAGTTTGAATGTTAACTCAAAGAGTAATTAAGGACAAATTTTGTAACAACTCTAATTTTTAAATGTGCAATTTGATTTTTAGGTAATTCAGCTTCATTTTTAACTTCTTTTACCCTATTTTTCTTTTGCGTTACTAAGAGGTGAAGATGTCCATTTTGGGTATAATCTACTAGTCGTAAGAATACAATTAATATCAAATCCTTATGTGATAGAGATGTGTTAATCATCACCGGACCTTATCTGAGCAAATCCATTTATCTTCCAAGTGGCAAAATTTCCCCTTTCCCCATCTTTTTACTTTCCTTTTTGTGTGCCACAAATTATCTGGTGGGGTGTAATCTTGGATTATGCTCAACAAGCAACCATCTAAAACATAGATCTAGGATGTGTTTTGTACTAAAGAAAATATTTTTCAATTTTCTCAATATTTTGATAAGTATTTTTTCTGAAAAAACAAGCTTAAAAATGAAAAAAAACGACTTTCTGAGTGACAATAAGGAAAATAAGTTTCATAAAAGGCATTCTAAACTCTGCTCCCACCCCTGCAATGGCCCCAACCCCCACCCCAAGCCATCCTCAACTCCCCTCTACTCCACCCTATAGTGTTTCTTAAATTACATATAAATGCTCTTGGACAATTCACTCAAATAAGAAAACATTAACACACCCCTAAAGACATTTACTTTTATTCAACAAACTCTATATTAACACAAGTGTCAATAATCAATCCTTGCCCATCTCAAAAAGTAGCAACAATATCAGATTATGTCAACTATATTAGACTGATCAAGGTTCAATCCATGTATTTTATCTTTTTGCAACTAAAACTACAAACACAACTTGATTATAAAAACAGGGAAACAAATCAGTTGTGCATTTCCTTTTCTTCTTCATTCTCTATACAAGGAGGCTGAAATCTGCTGAAGACCCTATAAGCTGAAATCACAGCTAATACAAGGAAACAACAAAGTGTGATGGCATGGAGAACCAAAACCAGCTTCAATCTACTGCAGAAATTTCCATAGGAAGTGCAGGCTTCACTCCATGACACCTTTTGGTCACCATTATAAGCTAAGTAAAGAATTTCCCAAATTGCAGCCAATGATGTAACCATTAAGTATGCTACAAGCTGTGCAAAACCATATGGAAAGGGCATTAGAGAAAATAAAGATCAAACGGAAGAAACTAGCGTTCTCTACGTCCCCAATTTATGTGATGCATTTTGACTGAACACAAAATTTAAAAGAGAAAAATAGACTTTTGAAATTTGTGATCTAAAACAAACCATAGATATTCGAGTGAATTGGTTAAACCCTCTAAACATTTTTTTTGCAAGTTACATACCTAAACTATTGAGTCTTTTCAGAACCCCCTGAACTACCCGAACTACCATAAATTCATAATAAAATACCCATGAAGGAATATGACATGCTACGTGAACTTCACGTTCCAAAAGCTCATCCAAAGAGTTTCAAGTTGCGGTATATGTGGAAAAAAATTGAGTGAATGGTTAAAAATCCTAAAATGAGTTTTATACATAAATTATTGGATGTTCACAGAACCTCCTTGAACTACCATAAACTCATTATACCAGGTGGGCTGATTCTTAAGACTTTTTTCATCTCACATGCCTCTCCACAAGTTATCTCAAACATCTTGTCACATATTCAATCCGGAGGTTTTTAATCTAAAGGGAGTTATATTTTAGGGGGTAATAGGGAACACCCAATAATTTAAGTATGAAACTCGTAAAATTATGATAGTTTAGGGGGTTTCAACCTATTCACTTTAGTCATTTTTGTATTTATAAATTATATCATTAAAGATAAAATAAAAAATTTAAAGTTAAATTATTTCTAAATATGAAATAAATATTGCCTCTACTGCTCTACCAGGATCCACAGTCACAATTTCTTAAGAAAACCAAATATTTAAATCAAGAATCAAAATGTAAAAGATGGAAGTGAGAACTAATTACCTGGTCAGAAACAAAGAAGAACCATGCTTTAGTGACTAAACTCTTGACCCACAAAGATATAGCAGTACACAGAGCATATCCACCTGATGCAGCACTAATGCCAACCATGTACCTGTTCAAATTGTTACTTCAAACATGCACCAAATAGAGAAAAGGGGCACAAAAACACTACTAAAAGATATGAATTACCGACGGATAAATTCGGTTATACAGTAAAATTCATCGTTAATCCTATTTAGCCGGTTATACAGTAAAATTCATCGTTAATCCTATTTAGCAATGGATTATCATAAAATTTTATTAGTTTCGATTAATTTAACGGCAGATTAATAACGAAATTCATAGCCAATTTCAATTTTTTTTGAGTGAAAAGAAATAAAGCATGAAAATACAAATGAATTTTCTTACTTGAGTCCTGTGAAATTGCTGTATTCCAGCTTCCCATAACTATTATTGTCCTGTTGATTGGTGACAGAGAGCCATATGGAGGCAATAGACAAGGGAATGACAAACAACCTTAGTGTACAGTCGAGGACTTTAAGGTTTGATGCATCATCTCCAAGAAATCCCATTTTACTCTGAGCAACAACTCCTGAAAAACAAGGACTGAGCCAGACACACATATATATATATATATATAGAGAGAGAGAGAGAGTTGGTGAATCTGTTTATGCTATTCTCTGGAATTTTTAATTTCTTACTTGAAAAAAGAGAATTGGAAATGATGAAGAAGAAGCCAGGTAGCTTATCTATATTCTATAGTGGAAAGAAAGAGAAGAAGTGGGGTGGCCTTTTCAGTAGAGAAATCATGGCAAGGGTGAGTGAGTTTTGGTTGGTGACATCTCTAAAATGTAGTCATGGACAGAGCTAGAGCATCGCAAGAAATTTATCAGAATTCTCTTGGTAAAAAAATTATGTAAGGTTAAATTATTGAACTTTCTTGATTTCTTACTGTCAATATCGCTATATTTTGAATGATTTTAATAAAAATTCTGACTCCGTCGGCCCATATAATCCAGTGTAAATAGCATAATTGAATCCACACGGCTCTTAGGCTTTCTTTTCTGCGTCTGACAACAAACAAAGAAAAAAAAAAAAAGAACCACAAACATACAGGCAATGACAAATTTGACTTTTTCCCATATTGTATAGAGGCATGCCTGCTTTTTACTCCTTAAAAATTCTCAAACACATCTGTTAGACATTTGGGACAAGTTATAACCGTGTGGGGAGGGGTGAATTGTTTGCTTTTGGCTCGACACCCGTGAAAGATATCTATACAACCACAACAATAACATATCCGGTGAAATCCCACGATACGAATCTAAAAAGGTAGAATATATGCAGATCTTACCTTTACTTTAATAGGTAGAACCACTGTTTCCTTAAAAGATAACTATAAATTTGTTTTTAATGGAGATTTTTATTCAGATCTCTTACGATTATTTATTTGTTGGACATAGATCTGATTCGTATTTAGATTTAAAATCAAATCATTAAAATATTATTTAATTCAAGATTACCGTGAATATGATATTTTAGTACTATTCGATCTATAGTATTAATTAACAATCATCTACGATAAATGTTTATCATCGCTGTCAATCACATTCAACATTAGTCACCATTACACAAATACCGTAAGTTCAAAATCAACAAGGTTGCCTTCACCACCATCACCACTTTCAGCATTAGCTACCAATATTCTGATCTAATTCAGTTGTGTAGAGATTAAAAAAATTAAGATGATATTCATGTTAGAATATTATGTAAATTATATTATTTTTATGTATTGATCTAGTATCATTTTATATATGGTAGGTAGTAAAATGTTAATTAGAAATATTATGTTAATTAGATAGAAGATTATTAGGGATTGATTAGGAAGATTAGACATGATTTACTCTTCTACCTTAAATGTATATGGTTATATATGGATGAATACATTGAGGAAAATACTTCAAAGTTTTACATGATATCAAGAGCTTAAGGAAAGATCCAAAATTATTTTATTTTCTTTCAAATTTTCGGTCCTCTTCCTCCCTAGAACCCTAGTTGGCCGAAAATTTGTTCATTTTTTTTCTTACTCCATTATTGATTATCCTTCATCACAACCAATTATGTCTGAAATCAAATCATCCTTTCACCCTGCCCTTGCTGTCTCAAACATCAAAACACATGTTTCCATCAAACTAGAAATGAAAATCGTTCATTATGCGACTTGGGCGAAATTATTCAAAATATGTTGTCGTGCTCACAAAGTTCTTCATCATATAATTCCTCCCAAAGATGGAAAAGGGAAAGACATAAAAAACGATGCAGACAAGGAATTGTGGGATACACTTGATGCCACAGTCCTTGGTTGGATTTATGCAACAATCTCCACTTACTTGTTGCATATGATAATGGAACCGGATTCAACAGCCATGGCGGCTTGGGAACGCTTGCGAGACATTTTTCAAGATAACCAAAACTCTCGCGATGTTACATTGGAACAACAGTTCTCAACCATTGGCATGACGGATTTTCCTAATGTTTCTACATATTGTCAACGACTTCAAATTCCGCCATGATTGCCACTCCTTCAAATGATGATAATTTTTTTTACCCTTCTCAACAAAATAAGGGACAAAAAGGACGTAATAACAATAAAAATAAGGGTGAAAATCGCGAAAATCACAAAGGTGGAGGCCACCGAAATTCCGATGGCGGCGACACCAACTCCTGTGGTGGACAGTGGCAGCAGCACGGCGGCAGGGGTGGTGGCCAGTGGCAGCAGCACGGCGGCAGGGGTGGTGGCCAGTGGCAGCAGCACGGCGGCAGGGGTGGCGAATAGTAGCAGCAGCCCAACGACTGGCAGTGGCCTTGGGCTATACCACCCAGCCCAGCCCCAACAGGCAATTGGGCTAGGCAGCCCCAAAGGCCCACTGGCCAGCCTCAGCAAAACAATGGATATTTTCCAAACAATTGGCAGCAATAGCAACAGGCCCAGCAAGCCCATTTCGCTGGGTCTGTTAACACAGGCAGTGGGCCTCAGCCGAACCAGTGGCATGAGGCCCATTCAACACGGGGCCACCCCACGAAAATTGAGTCTACCATGCACATTCTTGGACTTAATCCACCAGATTCAAATTAGTATATGGACTCCGGAGCGACGTCCCATATGACGTCCTCCCAAGGTAATCTCTCGTCCTATTTTAATTTGAGCAATGATAATGGAATAATTATCGGAAATGACCATTCAATTCCAATAAAAGGTTATGGTTCTAGCTAATTGTCACCACCAAATCCACCCCTAATTTTAAAGAATGTCCTTCATGCTCTCAAATTAATCAAAAACTTAGTTTCTATTAGAAAGTTTACAACTGATAATTGGGTATCTGTTCGTTTTGACCCCTTTGACTTTTACGTGCATGATTTTCAGACGGTTAAGCTTCTCATGAGATGTGATAGCAAGGGGGAGCTCTATCCAATAAATTAGTCAACACAACAATTCAAGTTTCCTTCTATTTTTGTAGCCTTGGCACCATCTTTATGGCACCAACATTTGGGACATCCGGGAGAGGATGTTTTGGTCTCTCTTAAACAAAATAATTTTATTTCTTGTACCCAAACACGGACTCTAAATAAGTGTCATTCTTGCACACTTGGTAAACATGTTAAGTTGTCATTTATTTCCTCTACTTCATGCACCCTTTTGCCATTTGATATTTTACATTGTGATATTTGGACATCACCCGTTTTGAGTTCTTCTGGTCATATATATTATTTGCTTATACTTGATGACTACTCTAATTATTTGTGGACATTCCCTTTGTCGAAAAAATCACAAGTATTTTCCACTTTTCTCACATTTAGAGCATTCATCCGAACTCAATTTGAACGTGATATCAAAAATATTCAATGTGACAATGTGAGGGAGTTTGACAATAAACAGTTTTGGGATTTTTTCAAAACAAATTGTCTTCATTTTCATCTGTCTTGTCCTCATACTTCATCACAAAATGGAAAGGCGGAACGCAAAATTAGAACCATAAACAATATTGTTAGAACATCTCTTTCTCATGCTTCACTTCCCCCTGTATTTTGGCATCATACACTCCAAATGGCCACTTACCTGTTGAATATCCTTCCTTATAAAAACCGATCATACCAAGCTCCTCTAAAAATGCTTTATTTATGAGAGCCCTCATATCATCACTTAAGAGTGTTTGGTTGTCTTTGCTACCCCCTCTTTCCATCCACCATAATCACAAAACTCCAAGCCCGGTCTACTCCATGTGTTTTCTTGAGATATCCTACTCATCATCGCGGTTACCAATGTTACGACATTTCTTTCAAAAGAATATTTATAAGTCGTCATGTAATTTTTGATGAAACAATTTTTCCATTTGCTAAGATACATGCCACCGAGACTCATATCATGATTTTTTGGATGATGATAAGCTTTCGTATCTAACACATTTTTTTCACAGCTCGGTACCTATTGCTAGTGTTGGAAACTATAATTCAGGCCCATTGGGCCAAAGATCGATGGCCCAACTGACTGACATTTCAATGCAGCAGCTTGGGCCTTCGGTTCCGAGGCCTAGTCCCACTGCCGCACAATCTGCCCGGTCCAGCGGCTTAGGCCAGTCCACCACTACGGGCCTAATTCCAGCGCAAGCAATACAACCCACTGGATCCTCGGTTTCTCACCCCTCGATCAGTGGCGTCCAGTCCACTGGCCCAACAAATCGTCCGGTCACCCGTAGTCAACATGGAATTGTCAAACCCAATACCAAATATAGTCTTCACACCCAGGTCTCGAAATCACATTTGCCTCGTAATCTAGTGTCTGCTCTAAAAGACCCGAATTGGAAAATGGCCATGGATGATGAATATCATGCTCTAATTTCAAATAGGACATGTGATTTAGTACCTCGTCCATCTAATGCTAATATAATCGATCTATGTGGATTTTCAGCCATAAAGAAAAATCTGATGGAACTTTTGAGCGGCATAAAGCCCGTCTTGTAGGTGATGGGAAGACACAGCAGGTTGGTGTAGATTGCGGGGAGACATTCAGTCCAGCGGTCAAACCAGGAACTATCAGAACATTTCTCAGCCTGTCTCTCTAAAAAAGATGGCCACTTCATCAATTAGATGTCAAAAATGCCTTCCTAGATGGACACCTCAATGAAACTGTATACATGCACTAACCGTTGGGATACAGAGATCCTAAATATCCCAACCATGTGTGTTTTCTCAACAAATCATTATATGGTCTGAAGCAGGCCCCCAGGGCTTGGTATAAGCGGTTTGCAGATTTTGTGTCACACATGGGTTTTTCGCACAACCGTTCAAATAATTCCCTGTTTATTTATCGCCAGGGTAATCATATTGCTTATCTTCTTCTATATGTGGATGATATTATTCTAACATCATCTTCAGACTCTCTTCGCAAAAGTATCATGTCACAACTTAGTTCTGAATTTGCTATGAAAGATCTTGGCCCATTACATAGGAATTGCTGTGACACGACATACATGTGGATTATTTCTCTCCTAGAAGAAGTATGCATCAGAAATCGTGGAACGAACTGGAATGTCTTTCTGCAAACCTTCGGCAACTCCGGTAGACACAAAGTCTAAATTGAGTGCCATCTCTAGCAAACCCTTTATTGATCCGACGTTATACCGCAGCCTAGCAAGAGCTTTACAATATCTCACATTCACCAGGCCAGATATTACCTATACAGTGCAACAAGTGTGTCTATTCATGCATAATCCAATGGAGGAACATATGCATGCTTTGAAACACATTGTGCGATATATTCAGGGCACTTTGGAGTATGGATTACATCTATACGCGTCCTCGGTTTCCAAACTTGTTACTTACACTGATGCAGACTGGGCAGGATATCCGGACACAAGACGATCCACCTCCAGGTATTGCGTCTTCCTTGGTGACAATTTAATCTTATGGTCCTAAAAAAGGCAGGCCAATGTATCACGCTCAAGTGCTGAAGTAGAATATCGTGCTGTGGCCAATGTTGTATCTGACTCATGTTGGATTCGGAACCTGTTACTTGAACTTCATTGCCCAATTCTGACAGCCACAATAGTATACTGTGATAGTGTTAGTGCAATCTATCTCTCAAGGAATCCCATCCACCATCAACGCACTAAACATATTGAGTTAGATATTCATTTTGTACGCGAGAAGGTGGCTCGCGGACAAGTGTGAGTGCTACATGTCCCAACGCGTCATCAAATCGCAGGTATCTTCACAAAAGGACTTCCGCTGATATTATTTGAAGATTTTAGGGACAGTCTCAGCATTCACCGCCCTCCAGCTTCGACTGCGGGGGAGTGTTAGAATATTATGTAAATCATATTATTATTATTATGTATTGATATAGTATCATTTTATATATGGTAGGTAGTAAAATGTTAATTAGGAATATTATGTTAATTAGATAGAAGATTATTAGGGATTGATTAGGAAGATTAGGCATGAATTACTCTTCTACCTTAAATGTATATGGTGTATATATTGTTCCCTTTAAGGATGAATACATTGAGGAAAATACTTTCAAAGTCTTACAATTCATTCTCCACAGAAGTAACCTTTTATTACTATTATATTTATTACTACTATTTACTTCATTACACAACCACCAACATTACATTTTATCACATATCTACCACTATCAATCACCTCCATGATGGACTATCATTGTACAACTACCATTTTTAACCAATTCTCCTCTACCATTAGCCACCAACCATCTTCATCATCAGCCTCTACTACCAACCATTTTTATCGCCAATTGTTACTTCTAATCACAAATGCATAACCACCACTACCACTAATGTTGCTGGCCACTCCACCAATACAAACATTACTGACAATCATAACCATCATCAGTGTAGATATCGAAATTTTGTAGGACTCCACTAGACGAGTTCAATCCATCTTCAAACTATAAGATTTGTCAAGAATTTTTTGGAGGCTACTCTACTCTATACCCAAGGTCACACCTATAAAATGAGACACATAATCCCTTGAAAAGTCATCTCGAAGATCCCATTAATTTCTAGAATATTCACAATGAGATCAAGGCATCAAATAGAAATTGTCTGACATTCTTGGAGATCAAATATATCACAAGGAGGTCATCCTACGTTCGAGAAATTCGCTACTAACGGCCCTCGAATCATGGAGAAAATTTAAGAGAAAAGAATGAAGGGAATAAACAGAATTGTACCCGCATTGTTTATCACTAAAATGTTTTTATTTCTTCATATTTTGTTTGTGGTTGCAGTTTACTTTCCGCATGTCAAAATTTGTTGCAAAAAATTGACACGTCCAGTGGGATCAAATTTACTCTTCATCTCTTCTCTGACAAATCAAATCTGCAAAATCCGGAGTCACAAAACTGCAAAGATGGAGGCTTTATTTTAATAGGTACTTCAAGTCTAGTCTTTGAGTTTCAACAAGTCTACACTCCGACAAGACTTGAAGTAGGGGCATTTATAGATATCAAAATTTTATAGGACTCCACAAGACGATTTCAATCCATCTTCAAATTATAAGATTTGTCAAGAATATCTTGGAGGCTACTCTACTCTATACCCTAGGTCGTACCTATAAAAGGGGACATATAATCCCTTGAAAAGTCATCTCGAAGATCCCATAAATTCCTGGAATATTCACAATGAGATCAAGGCATCAAATATCATCTTTATGAAATTGTCCGACGTTCTAGGAGATCAGATATATCACAAGGAAGTCATCTTACATTCGAGAATATGCTACTAACGACCCTTGAACCATGGAGAAAATTTAGGAGAGAAGAATGAAGGAAATAAACAGAATTGTACCCACATTGTTTATCAATAGAATATTTTTGTTTCTTCATATTTTGTTTGTGGTTGCAGTTTATTTTCCACTTATCAATAATTTGTTGCAAATAAATTGGCACGCCCAGTGGGATCAAATCTGCCCTTCATCTCTTTTCTCACAAATTAGATCTGCAAAATTTGGAGCCACAAAACCGCAAAGATGGAAGCTCCATTTTTATGAGTACTTCAAGTCTCGTCTTTGAGTTTCGGCAAGTCTACACTCCGACAAGTCTTGAAGTAGGGGGCATATGTAGACACTGAAATTTCATCAGATTTAAAATAGGACTCTACGAGACGAGTCCAATCCACTTTCAAACTCTAGTGTCCGTTAGGGTTTCTTGGAGGCTATTCTACCCTAAACCCGCCCTCACCTATATAAAGGGACACATATTCCCTTGAAAAGGCATATCGAATATCCCATAAATTTATGGATATTCAAAGGAGATCAATACATCAAATCTCGAGTATCCCATAAACTCTTCGATATTCATAACGAGATCATCAAATATTGTCTTTCAAGACATCTCAAAAATCCCGCAAATTCATGGGATATTCACAACGAGATCAAGGCATCAAATAACGCATTTATCAAATTGTTTGGCATTCTTAGAGATCAAATATATCAAAAGGAGATCTTTCTATGTTTATGTAGACACTGAAATTTCATCAGATTTAAAATAGGACTCTACGCAACAAGTCTAATCCATCTTCAAACTCTAGCTCCATTAGGGTTTCTTGGAGGGTATTCTACTCTAAATCCGCTCACACTTATATAAAGGAACACATATTCCCTTGAAAAGGCATCTCGAAAGTTTCATAAATTCATGAAATAATCACAAAGAGATCAAGATGCGTCCGGACTCTTCTTGACAATCAAATACTTCAAGAAGATTCACAAAATTCTTTTATGGAGATAAATCCCAAGAGGCATATGTAGTCTTCGAAATTTTGTAGGACTCTATAGGATGAGTCCATTCCATCTTCAAACTCTAAGTGTGTTAGGGTTTTTTGGAGGCTACTCTACCCTGAATCCTAACTCACGCCTATATAAAGGGACACATATTCCCCCTGAAAAGGCATCTCGAAAACCCTACAAATTATGGGATATTCACAATGAGATCAAGGCATGATAGACATCAAATATTGTCTTTCTTAAAGCCGAAGTGGTCAAGTAGAGGTGTTCTTCATCAAGATCGTCCAAATCATCCTATGTTTGAGAAATACGCTACTAACGACCCTCGAATTATGAAAAAAATAGGAGAGAAGAATCAAGAGAATACACAGATTTGTACTCACAATCTTGATATATAAAATCATTATTTTGTGGTTGTAATTTATTTTTAGAACTTGAAATTTTGTTGCAAACAAATTGGCACGCCCAGTGGGACCAAGTCTGTTCTTCATCTCTTCTCTCACAATCAAATCTGCATTGAAAGACTGAAGCTCCATTTTTATTGATACTTCAAGTCTCATCTTTGAGTTTCCAAGCTTACACCCCGACAAGCCTTGAAGTAGGGGGCATTTGTAGACATCGAAATTTGTAGAACTCTTCAAGACGAGTTAATTCCATCTTCAAACTCTAAGTCTGTTAGGGTCTTGGAGGCTACTCTACCCTAAACCCTAACTTACGCTTATATAAAGGGATACATATTCCCCTGAAAAGGCATCTCAAAAACTCCATAAATTATGCGATATTCATAAAGAAATCAAGGCATGATAGACATCAAATATTGTCTTTCTTAAAGCCGAAGTAATCAAGTAAAGGTGTTCTTCATCAAGATAGTCTAAATCATATTACGTTCGAGAAATACGCTACTAACGACCCTCGAATTACGGAGAAAAAATAGAAGAGAAGAATCAAGTGAATACACAGATTTGTACTCACAATCTTGATACTCCATCCGTCCCAAAAAGATTGGCCTAGTTTGACTCTACACGGAGTTTAAGAAATAAAGGAAGACTTTTGAAATGTTTGGTCCAAAAAAACCCTTAGATATTTGTGTGGTTGTAAATTATCTCATAAAGTAAATTGTTTCTAAATATAGAAAGGTGTCAAACTTTTTGAGACAAACTAATAAGAAAAATAAGACAATTTTTTTGAGAAAGAGGGGTATATAAAATTATTATTTTGTGATTGTAATTTATTTTGAGAACTTGAAATTTTGTTGCAAACAATTAGCTTTTAGAGTGTTTCATCAAGCAAACAGTTTTACAATACTATGTAAATTAAGATATCTTAAATATCTTATGAGTGTTTCATCAAGCAAACAGTTTTACAATACTATGTAAATTAAGATTATCTTAAATATCTTATGAATATAATATTTATTTAATTAAATTTCATATTTATTGATTTTTAATGAAGATAAATTATACAACATAGTACCTTCTTAATTATGTAGTGTTTAGATTTAAAAATAACATTTTAATAATCAATATACATACAAATTTGGACATCTTAATCCTAAAACACAAATGCAGTCTAACTCATCTAAATGCATACAGTACTGAATAAGGACACTGTAAGCAATTTATGACGAGAAGTATAAAAGTGTAAACTATCAAATAAGGGCACTTCTAAATATATCTGTCATTCAATTAACTATACCTCAATTTCAAATAAAATTAGTCTAAGTAGCTATTATGCTTAAAGATAGTTTTAATATTGTATCATTATGCACCCAAGGGCGTGGCCTAGTAGTCAATGGAGTGAGTCGAGCACTATGAAGTTTCAGGTTCAATTTCAACCGAGACAAAACACTAGGTGATTTCTTTTCATTTATTCTAGCCTTGGTGGACAGAGTTACGTGATACCTGTTGCTAGTGGGAGGTGGTGAGTATCCCGAGAAATTAGTTGAGGTGTACGCAAGCTGGCCCGAACACCACGGATATCAAAAAGAAAATATTGCATCATTACGTGCGTAATCATTCTGTCATATTATCTGTTGCAAAAGCAGCTTCTTTACAGTATGTGGCAGTAACATAACAAAAACAAATACCACAAGGGAGAAAGTCATCCAGCCACTGCAAAATTTTACAAATAGACTTCGAAATCTCAAGTGGGTTGCCCTTGTACTTTACAAGTTCATATATTTCAGAAAACATGTCGTGACAAGTCCAATCTCATCAATGACAATGAAATGAAGTAACCGATGGAACATAAGATATTTAGTTTCAGGCCAAGATATCATGTTACAAAAACTAAAACAAAAGGAAAATTTTAGGCTGGATACGGTGACAAGTCCTTAAATTTTCCAGTAAATTTTATTTACACACTTGAATTATGACATGTTCCGATTGAGCACCTAAACACATGATAAAATACTTCTATTAGACACTTTCGACTCAAATTTTGAAAAAAGCTTTTGCACGTGTTCTCACTTAACTACTTCAAATATGTCACTTTCTTTAATTATACGCGTTAACCTCAATAAGTTGTAAAACCTTAAGCATGTTTCAATTGATGTTAATGTGTATAATTAAAGGAGGTAATATATTTTATGTAATTAACTTATCTACGTAATAAACGTTTGAGAACAAATGCAAAAGCTTTTACAATATTTGAGCCGAAAATATCTAATAGGAACCCTTTATCATGGATTTAGATGCTCAATTGAAGCATATCATAGTTCGAATGTCTAGAAGAAATTTACTGACAAGTTTAACGGACTCACAATGTATTCAGTCAAAATCTATAACGGGGGCAAAGATGAAGTTCCAAGATCATGTCCACTATACTGTAAGAACTAGAAAGTCATCCAACTTGAGTGGAAGATTTGCTACTATATGAAATCAGCAAAGGCTTGCTGATGTACACACTTATTAGTCCCCCCCCCCTCATTACAAACTAACAAATGTTTCCTAAGCATCTAAAAAGAATGGCTGTTTACACTTGATTTCACATATGCCTACTAGCTAAACAGATACCACGACACTCACCCGTTCATGAGAATGTACAGTTCATATTTTACAAGCTGATTAAACTAAATTCTCGGAGACATTGATTTAACAGAACCCAATCAGAAACAGTCTCTCTACCTCAAAAGGTACGTTTAAGGTATGCGTACATCCTATCCTCCCCAGACCCCACTTGTGGGATTGCACTGGGTATGTTGTTGTTGTATTGATTTAACAGAGCCCATATGATCTACTAGCAAACTCCAGAGATTGGAGAAATGCTGAAGTATCAGAAGACACCTCTCCACAAAGCATTCTCGCCTTCCCCACAACGGCGATGAACCTCCTTAATACTCTCTACAGACTTGCAAATACCACTGCAACTCCAATCGAAGGAAGCTACACAGATGTTGCCTGCTTGAGCTTTTGTCTCACAATCTGTTCAAACACAGATAATCAAACAAAGAGTTAACAACTTCACAAGAATCGCTCAGACCAAATAGGGTGATTAGGTAATTGATGAACAGAACTGAGGTCAGATATATATTAAAAAGGGAAGGCATCCCGTGTAAGCAGGGTCTGGGGCAGGGTCGCACCCCAAGGGGTGTGAATATATTTAAAGAAGAAATTCAAGAATCACGAATCTTACTGTTGACACTGAAATTGACAAATACTAGTGCTCGATGCAGATTAAGAAGTCATAACTTTCATGAATATTAAGACTGACTGCATATGTGAAATAGGGAGTTGGAAGTTGTTACCAGGTGGAGTTCCACAACACAATTTACGATCGTCTATATGTTCCACGTCCAACCCAATGAATCATGATCCCATTGTGACATCCTCGTTAGCATACTTATGTAAAACATGGCTAGGAAATATATTTCGAGATCAGCAAACGATATTTGATTAACAAACAATCCAAGTCCATAAGTAAACAAATGCTTACCGGTTTATAGATATATAGGTGGCCAAATCTTTTGAGATGGCATATAGCTGGCCTGTTGCATGCCGGAAATACTTGTTTCCATCGTCACCGAATTTCCAATGCTCAGGTTCATTATATCTCACTCCCCTACAAGTAAAAGGAGGAAAAAAGGGGAATAAATATAGATAATTCCTTCAGCATAAGTTCTGGTAAACCCTCTGCTTACTTCTGCGCAAGGACAGGACCAGATTTCATGCAACCAACATATACCCTAGGTTTTGAGCGATGTGTAGCTAGAGTTGCTGCAAGTGTTCCTGAAGTTTTAAATACATGCAGGTTAATAGTGCGAGCAAAAACAGCTCACTTGTAGCAATAGAAGCATGGTATGTAAAAGGACAATTTTGGACCGCTCTAAAAAATTATAGCCGGCAAATGTGTGTATATGAAGTATAAATATACATAAAATATACATATAATATACATGAGTATACATATCATATACATATTATATACATAGTCAGTAGTGTGTAGGTTTTGTATATTTTGGCTAGCAACCGTAATTAATTTTAGCCGACGGCTCAAAAATGAAAAAAAAAAACTATTTAATGTCCATAAAGGCTGCATTTACCTATATTTACATGCACATCGTCATCAACTTTGACATAGAAATCTGCATCCCAGAGAGCAATAGCAGTAATAAAATAGCTCTTCGTCTTGGCTGATAGTTCAAGGTATCCCTCAACATGTTCCTAATGAAGTTCAATTGCATGTCAGCTTTTGAGGAACAACTAACTCTCTCCCCTTTTACAGGAGTACACCAGAAAGCATTGACATTACCAGCCTCAAGAAATCTCCATGCTGCTTCTCTTCTGCTTCAATTGCTCTATCAAGAATGCCACCTGATGTTGCACTGGTGAAATGATAATTAGATGAGTAATAATTTAAAAGACCAAGCACCTGACAATAGACAGGACTTTTGAAAAGTAAGAGGAGAACAGATATGGGCAAAGGCAGGATCTGAAATATAAAAATGCTAAACTGTGAACATTTTATTCTACCATGATAATTACGACACCTGTCCTCCTTCGACTCCCGCTAGTCGAAGGATCTGGATGGAGTAATTTCATACTGTAACCTACAAGTATAATATATATATACTTGCGGCTCTTTCACTTCATAAAAAATACTTGCAGCTCTATTGTTAAGAAGCCTAAGAAAACATTATGCATCTCTTTTCTGCTTCTTTAGTGCCGGCTCTTTCACTTCATAAAAAATACTTGCAGCTCTATTGTTAAGAAGCCTAAGAAAACATTATGCATCTCTTTTATGCTTCTTTAGTACATGTTATTACTTGGTTCTGTAAAAGGGTGTTGGCGAAACATACAAATAATCCATCTAACATCTTTGATAATTATGGAGTTCTCAACTATACAAGAAAGTATGATGTCCTTCTGTAAATTCAAAGAAATATTTTCATGGTGTAGCCTCTCCCTAACACAAAGACAAACAGAAGAAAGAAAAAAGAAGATTATTGGACAATGCCAGTTCCAACATTAACTGTAAACGTGTACAAGTATAACACTACAATCCCTACCCATTATTAGATTAGGAATCCTCTTGTATTGTGATTAGGATTCCTCTTTCCTCTTGTATTAGGATTGTATATTGTACACTATATTTATTGATATTAATGAAAAAGACTTCCTAAGGAAGATTAATATCATCTTAGTATCAAGAGCCAAAACCCTAATCTAGAAAAAATTCCTACCTTGCCGCCGCCCCGCCGCCCCTCTTGGCCGACGGCAAAATTGTTTTTCTTCTTTTCTTTCTTCCTAAATTTCCACCATTCTAATGGAAAATTTGGCTACTCCCACCTCTTCCATGCTTCCGCTTCTAACGCAGGCGTCATCCAACCACCCACTACCTTCTCCTCACCATCTTTCCATCCGGCTCTCGCCGTTACCAACATCAAGAATTTTATCCCTATAATTCTTAATCAGGAAGATGGCCAATATTGGTCATGGGTGGAACTATTTCGTATCCATGCATGTGTATATCATGTGCTTGATCATATAGACGACTCTTTCCCTCGTCCTCCCGATATGGATGACACCACATGGCGTCGCCTCGATGCCGTAGTCAAACAGTGGATAAATGACACTATATCCAAGGATTTACTATACACAATCATGAAAACGGGTGCCTCTGCCCGTGATCTATGGACACATTTGGAAGAAATCTTTCAAGACAACAAGAACACTCGCGCGGTGTACTTGGAAGAACAGTTCAACAACACCCGTCTTGAAAACTTCTCTACTATGTCAGAATATTGCAAACAGTTGAAAGTGGTGGCAGACCAACTGTCCAATGTTGGTAGGCTCGTGTCCGAAACAAAGATGGTGTTACAATTAGTTGCAGGCCTCCCTAAGGGTGAATATGACACCCTAGCCACGATGATACAACAGGCTGACCCTCTACCAAGCTTCAACAAAGCACGCTCGCAATTGTTATTAGAGGAGACTCGACGTGCGAAGCTGGACGAGCATAACCAGAAGGCTTTA
Source organism: Anisodus tanguticus (assembly GCA_034509755.1). Classification (NCBI taxonomy): domain Eukaryota; kingdom Viridiplantae; phylum Streptophyta; class Magnoliopsida; order Solanales; family Solanaceae; genus Anisodus; species Anisodus tanguticus. The sequence continues at coordinate 31,796,409 of CM067558.1, forward strand.
GCAGTTGAAACGCCCGCACAACCTCAGGCCACCGCCGGCCAACAACCTCCGCCGGAAAATATCCAACCGTGGCAAAACCGCGGTGGCAGGGGTGGCAAGGGCTGCGGAAAAGGCCGAGGACAACAGCCACAACAGATCAGCAATAACGCTTTATGGGCCGGCCCAGTCTCTGGCTACCCAAATCAGAACTGGGCCACGATTTTCGGCTTTCATCTAGCCCAGTACCCTTTTTAGCAACAAGGGTTACTGGGCCAGGCTTCAGCTCCGCGCCCACCAGTGTTCCAGCAACATCAGGCCCACGTCGTGCAGGCCCAGTTCCCACATCAGCCCTTAAATCAAATCCCCACCGACTTGGATCAGGCATTCAGCAGTATGAGTTTGCAGCAGCCAGACGAAAATTGGTATATGGACTCTGGAGCCTCCTCTCACCTCACCCGGTCCGCAGGTACTCTTTCCCAATTGTTTCGTTTAAAGTCTCCACAATTTATTACAGTTGGCAATGGTCATCGCATTCCAATTCAAGGCTATGGTCACACTCACACTCCGAAACCTCACCCACCCTTCTCCCTAAATAACGTCCTGCATGCCCCCCACATCATCAAAAATTTAATATCCATTAGGAAATTTACTCATAATAATTCTGTGTCGGTTGATTTTGATCTCTTTGGTTTTACTGTGAAGGATCTACGTACGGGGACCCCTCTTACGAGATGTAATAGCACATGGGACCTCTATCCATTCACATCCTCGTCCGCTGCCGGTTCCCGCCCACACACTACCCTAGCTTCTCTGTCTCCGTCAGTTTGGCACAATAGGCTCGGACACCCAGGAGCTCCTGTTTTCATTTTCTTAGAAGTAATAATTTTATTCAATGTAATGGGAAACTTGCCTAGACCTGCATTTCCTGTCAATTAGGTAAACATGTTCGTCTTCCGTTTAATTCCTCAGTTAGTATTACGTTTGCTACATTTAATATCATTCACGTTGATTTGTGGACTTCCTCCGTTACCAGCTCCCTAGGTCATAAATATTATCTCGTGTTATTAGATGACTACTCTCACTTTCTTTGGATCTACCCATTAAAATTAAAGTCTGAATTTTTTGCCAAATTTCTTGAATTTTGCACATTTATCAAAACGCAATTCGAATGCGCCATTAAATCTTTCCAATATGACAATGGCCATGAATTTAACAACTCTGCGTTTCAAAAATTCTGCAACAATAATGGCATGGTCTTCCAATTTTCGTGTCCCCACACATCCCTTCAAAATGGTAAAGCTGAGCGTCTAATCCGTACAATAAATAACATGGTCCGCACTTTTTTGTTTCATGCCTCCCTCCCTCTATCCTTTTGGGTTTATGCGGTCAAAATGGTAGAATATGTCCTTAATATTTTACCCACTAGTACCCTCCATAACATGACTCCAACCGAAATCTTACACCGTAGGGTTCCCTCCTATGATCACCTACGGATATTTGGTTGCCTATGTTTCCCCAATCTCTCTTCCACAACATCTCACAAATTAGCTTCCCGCACCACTCCGTGTGTCTTCTTAGGTTTCCCGTCGAACCATAGGGGCTATCTGTGCTATGACTTATCCACTCGTCAAATTCACGTCTCGCGTCACATCACTTTTGACAAGACGCAATTCCCCTTTTTCAACATCCAAAAATTTCAAAAACCGGATTACGAATTTTTAGATGAATCAACTCTCTCTCATGTCCACCTTCGGGAACTGTGCCCGACTGACACCACTACACCTCCTCCATCTGCCACTATACATCACCTGCCGTCGGCATCCCTGCCACCAGCGTCCCCCCGTCGCCGCTTCTTTACACCTCTAGCACAACTCTGGCTTCAGGTTCCACCAACTCACCGATCATCGTCCCATCCACTGTACCGTCCCAACAGTCTCACCACCATGCCGACCACAGTTCGACCATCAACCACCACCCAGAAAACCTAGATACCGGACCTAATACACCACCGACGTCGTACCCTACCCTACAAACCTCCTCCCTTTCTGGCATACCGATAATCCCCAAAACTCTCTACCACAGTTCACCGGCAACCAACGACCAAACCCACTCGACTCCAACCCCAAACACCGTTACTGTTCCATACCACCCGACAGCCACCCTCAACAGAAACCCAGTCCCGACAACACAACATGCACCACACCCGAATCGTCGTCACCCGGCCCACCCAACCAGTCGACTAATACCCTTACCCAGCCAGCGCCCACACACCGGATGGAAACCCGTGCCCAACACGGGATTTTCAAACCCAAAATCCAATTTAACCTGTCCACCCAAACAATTTCACCTATACCAAAAAGCACTAAATTAGCCAAACTAGACCCGAATTGGAATGCGGCCATGTGTGAGGAGTTTAATGCTTTAATGAAACATCATACTTGGGACTTGGTTCCTCGACCAGAGGGGGTGAATGTGATCCGTTGCATATGGCTTTTTCGTCACAAGTTCAGGGATAGTGGTGACTTAGAAAGATATAAGGCAAGACTAGTGGTAAATGGTACTAACCAGCAGGAGGGCATTGATTGCGGCGAGACATTCAGTCCGGTTGTTAAACCGGCCACCATCCGCACAGTTCTAAGCATTGTTATGGGAAAGCATTGGCCGATTCATCAGCTAGATGTGAAGAATGCATTTCTTCATGGGGATTTACGAGAAACTGTCTACATGCACCAGCCGCCTGGTTTTGTCCACCCAGCAACCCCAAATTATGTGTGCCATCTCCGTAAGTCACTCTATGGCCTAAAACAGGCCCCCAGAGCATGGTATGATCATTTTGCACAGTTCAATATACGTCTCGGGTTTACATGCAACATATGTGATACTTCTCTCTTTACTTTACATCGAGGCCGTGATACTGCTTATTTACTGTTATATGTGGATGACATTATTCTTACTACCTCTACTGCTGTGTTGAAAGATGAGATTATTGCACGACTCAAGTCTGAATTTGCCATAACTGATTTGGGAAAGTTGAGCTATTTTTTGGGGATCTCAGTCACTAGATCTGCTGATTGTATGTTTCTTTGCCAGCGTAAGTATGCAGAGGAGATCGTGCACAAGGCTAAGAATGACAATTGCAAACTCATGGCCACTCCAGTTGATTCTAAATCCAAACTTAGTGCAATAGTTGGTACTCCAGTGACTGATCCTACTATGTATCGGAGTCATGCAGGTGCACTTCAGTATCTCACCTTCACTAGGCCTGACATTGTCTATGTTGTCCAGGTATGCTTGTTTATGCATGCCCCCAGGGAACTTCATTTTACTGCCCTCAAACGTATCATTCGATATGTTAAGGGCACACTGGATTATGGACTACACTTATACCCCTCCGCATCGAACTCGCTATTATCCTACACCGATGCAGATTGGGCAGGCTGTCCAGACACCCGCCACTCTACATCCGGCTACTGTGTGTTTTTGGGTGATAATCTCATCTCTTAGTCTGCCAAATGACAAGCTACATTATCACGTTCGAGTGCAGAAGGTGAGTATAGAGGAGTTGCTAATGTTGTTGCTGATATCTGTTGGCTCCGAAACCTTCTCTTAGAGCTTCAATGTCCTTTAAGTAAAGCGTCTCTGGTCTACTGTGATAACATATCCACCATATACCTGTCTCACAATCCGGTTCAGCATCAGCGAACCAAGCATGTTGAGATGGACATCCACTTTGTTCGCGAGAAGGTTGCTCTCAGGCATATTAAGGTATTGCACGTGCCTTCCTCATATCAATACGCGGATATTTTCACGAAGGGCCTCCCAAGACAATTGTTCCTTGATTTCAGATCCAGTCTTAGCATTAGGCCTCCTCCCGCTCCGACTGAGGGGGTGTGTAAACGTGTACAAGTATAACACTACAATCCCTACCCATTATTAGATTAGAATTCCTCTTGTATTGTGATTAGGATTCCTCTTTCCTCTTGTATTATGATTGTATATTGTACACTATATATATTGATATTAATGAGAAAGACTTCCTAAGGAAGATTAATATCATCTTACATTAACAACAACCGAAGGACATCATACTTAATCCAGTGTATCACATACCTGTGTCCTATTACAAACCGCATCACAATGCCCTTTTCCACCTCAAGCTTCTTTAGCTTATCACCTGTGTTACCGCAAGTCAATAATGAAAGTTTCAGTAGGCACCTTGTTGTACTAGATGCGCAAAAATAAGTCAGAACACATCGTTAAAGAAGTTTTAAAGAACCTTGAGGCATCCAGGTAGCACGAACTGAGTCTCTTCTCTTTCGGCTACTAAAGGCAGTGTTTATCCCTATGACCATGAGATATTTTCTCTTCTTGCTTAATTCAGGGTTCTTTAAATATTCAGTTATTGGAGAGCCACTCGTTATAGAATCCTGCAAGGCCCTTGCTGCAGCTAATTCCATCTCCAGATTTGAGATTGTTTTATCCAGGGTTCTGCATTTTGTTAAAGAAAAAAGTGATAAACAACTCTTACTTTTTAAATAGGGATAATTACATTTTTGGACCGCTAAAAAGAATAATAACCAGCAAATGTATAGGTTTTGTATATTAAGTATAAATAGATATAATATACATATTGCATACACAAAATATACATTTATTTTATATATAATCTGGCTAGCGCCCGTAATTAATTTCAGCCGACAGGCCACATATGAAAAAGCCCTTTTAAATACTTATATCAAAGCATGATCTCACAAAATCTACGAGTATCAAGCATAAGTAAACATACTATACATCATGATGCGTCCTTGAAGCTTCTGCAAGAATATCCTTGAATTCACTTTTTACATCGTTCCACTAAAAACAACAACACCAAAGTCATTAACGCCCGACAAGCTTGAATATCAGAGTACCTATGATTACATTGCTGTCCGCTTTTCTTGCATAATACTTAAAGTAGTAGAATCACCGTCCTCACTGACTAACCCTACCTTTTGATCATCAATCTCTGTTGTCCTTGATATGCCTTTAGCTTCAGGCACTGTCCACATTCTACAGACATAATAACACAGTTAACAGTCAACACAGACATGCTCATGGCATAATGAATAATTTGGATATAGAGTTGCAAGGGGGAAGCTGCTGGAAAGAACCATTCTAAATTCAAAATCACATGTTTGAAACTAAGGAATAACAAGTCTCTAACACTTCAATGTCAGCAAATCTTTTCAGATAACCAAAAACATAGGTTGACGACAGTGATTAGCTGCGGTGCATTTAAACATCCATATTAGTAAACTTTCTTAAACTTGAAAAGCATCCACTTCAAACTAATCAAATCACCAAAGAGAAATTTCCATAAGCTTAACTCTAATGCACCGGCAATGACACCAACGACAAAAAACAAAAGTTTTGCAAGCAATGGAAGGAAAACAGATATTAGCAATTTCAGGTTCTAATCACAAAATCGGCTCTGCTGAACCGTGCAGAAATCGCCGGGAGCCGTTTGGCCATGAGAATTATTCACTTTTTTTCTGGAATATTTTTCACTTTATTCTGAAATCACTGTTTGGTTATAACATTTCGAATTCCAACTTGGAGTTGGATTCCAAATTTGGAAAAGTGCTCCAAACCTGTTTTCCAACTCCATCTTCATAAATTCCAAATAATCTCCTCTCCTTTGCAAAAAGTATAACCAAACACAACTCCATCTTCAATTCCACCTTCATACTCCAAATAAAGTGAAAAATATTTGGAATCTACGACCAAAACGCCTACTAACTATGGATGTATTAAAGAACAAAATTTTCGTGGCCATTCTTAAGCAATGAATCCCCTAAAGGAAAAAAGCATAACCGTTACAACTAACTTGCAATTTACAAAGTCAGAAAGTTACTCTTTAGATTAAATCATTAACAAGCATTGCTACATTAGTCATTGTAACACTTAAAAACAAATAGCCTAAATGGAACCTAAGCCAAAAGTATCTACTTCATGATTTCATCATATAATCCATCCATAATTTCCTAAATTGTATGGACTAATTCTACATACCCATTATTAACATCACAGCAAGACACCAAAAACAGAAAAAGGGATGACAATAAATTGCAAGATTCAGACGGGAAGACAAATACTTCAACATAATCCAATCAAAAAGAGAAATTTTCAAGAAGCACAAAAATGACATGCACAAAGTTGAAAGAAAGAACCTGTCGGTGAAGAGCATTCCAGCACAGAAGCAGCCAATACAGAGAAAAATGGTCAAATTTGGAGAAGCAACTGATTCAGCTCTTTTGCTTTTCCAACTCATTGTATTCTTCACTGCTTAACTAATTCAATTTAGCAACAGAATCCCAAGTCAACTACCCCAGCTCCAACAGTACACTATTTCAACAACTTTCTATTCTATATAAAAAATAAAAAATAAAAAGATGTCAGCTAAGACTATGGTAATGTGTATAAATGCATGCAAAGTGTTTTATATGAATTTTAGAAGTGTCAAGTGAGAATATCAGCAGTAGTGGTCCCGAGCATAGCTGAATGATAAAGTAGGAAAACTTAAAATTCAGTTGGAGGTGCAGCGTGTTTTCGAACCTAGTGATTTACTCTCTGGGGTAGGACCTTGTAGTTGATATCAGTTGCTCTATTCTCAAACCTTGGTCATTCAGCACTTTCCGCGATTTACTGTTAATAGTGCTGAGGGACTGAGATTACTATATTCAGATATAGTCTGACGTAAGTCGGGAAGATGATATAAAAAAAAAGAATATGAGCAGTGGTGTAGCAGAAAAGAAACAAGGTATTGGCCGTTTGTGGAATTTTATGCAATACAAGATCCACATATAAAGCACTATAATCCATACCAACTTGTTTTTTCATTCTATTTTATACTCCTCCCAATTGTATTATTTAATCTTTTTTTATTTTATATAGTATATATTAGGGGAAGGGAGGTGGGAAGAAGGAAAGGGATTTATTAATAGTTTGAATGAATCCTCTAATTCAATTAAGTGAGGTAGCTCTCAGTCCCTACTTTCCTAATTGAGTTTAGGTTATACTACATTTTTTTATTAGCTTTTTAAAAATTATATTTTGAATATATTTAATTATATGCCTTTTATTTATTCCTAAAAGAGTTTTTTTATGAGTATACAAATATTATGTTTTGTTTAGAATTATAATATTCAAAATTTATATTTATATTACAAATATATGATATTCTTCAAAGTTATAAAAAAATTAATATATATTTTACGTAAATTGCTTATCAAATTATATTGAATCATTGAAGCGAAAAGAATAATTTGATTCCTCTTTTTCTTTTATCCTTGATCGTAGTATGTCCTTGCTATGAGTAGTCTATGACTTAATACAAATTAAAAGACACCTTTCAATTTGGTGGAGAATGGAATTTTCAAATTTTTTTACCTGCAATCTAATCTAACTAAAATTATAAAACAAATGAGATAAGAATATCTTTTTAATAAACTATAATAAGTGATAAAAATTATGCATAAATATATTATATATTTTTTGATTTGGTATATTTCTTTTACTAGTCTATTGGAATCTTTAATTGTCTGCCCCCTTTCATTCATATTTAATTTAATTGGTACAAAATTTAAATATTATTTATGCTTAAATGTGAACTAAACAAGATGCTTTAACATGTGCAACAGTGCAAGTCAAACTTATTATCAAAATTCAAAGAGAAAGGAAGCAAAGGGGATATAATTTATTGGTAAAATCAATCGGGCTCATCACCCTGGATTAAAATTACTATACGTCTAATACTCTTTCGACTTCATTTTGTGTCTTAATTTAATTGGCCATAAATTTTAAAATGTATTTTTTTTGTAATTTTGTGATATTAAAATTTCATAATTAAGATGTGTATGTCAGCTTCTAGTACTAATTTTCACATTATTAATTTTTCTGACATAAATCTACTTGTTAATAGTTTGGTAACAGTATTTGTATAACATATCAAAAACACTCTTTGAATCTTATAATCTCAAATAGCCATGTTATTAATTAAGAGAGTATCATTAAAGATAAAATAAGAATGCTAAAATTTAAAACTTAATAATGATCATTTAGTTGTTCCCAAACTTTTTAACAACAATAATACTGGGCGAACACATGGAGCATGTGCACGGAATATGACCAAGTCCAAATTCAATTTCAACTACAAATTAAAGTATATTTACTTGGGATGGTTATTCCAACATTTAAAAATTTGTAACATTTGAATAGAAGAACTCAAAATGATAAAATTAACTTTTAAGAGTCTGAAATTGGAATGTGTTACGTAATAAGAAAGCAAATATGACTAGGTTGAGAGGATGTAGAGCGAAAATTAGATTTTAACTATATTTATATATCAATTTTGACAAACTATATCTAATGTTTTCCAAGAGACAATTAAATAAAAGATCTGCAAGATGTGGTAACACGTTGCTCATTCAATTAGGATTCACATTTAACTGAATCGATAACACACATTTCTCTATTTAATGGTAGAGTTATCAATTATTTCGTTCAGTCTTTTTTCTTGTTTAAGGTTTTTACACACATTTATTATTATTTATTTTATAGTACTAATAACTAATGATTATTTTACCTTCTAAGAGTAGTAAGGATTGAGTTAACAAACACAATAATTAACGTCTCCTTAATTCTTTAAAGTGACAAATATTTTGAAATAATATTTTTTTTCCTAAAACGATAAATAAAAAGGAGCGATGTGAATAGCTATTCATTTGTTGTAACTCGTATGGAATTGAATGTTGCAATCTGAAGTTGGACCAGCTCAATTAAGATATAAGAAATTATAATTCATAAATTTTCATTCCCATATTCATATAAAAAAGTATTTTAATGTGAATTATGACATGACTAAGATCTTTTATATTATTTTATAGCAGATACGAAAGCAATATGATTGGAGTGTGAAAGAGATGTGTTAGGTTGGCAAATATACCAAACCATGTCTATATCCTGGCAAAGGAATTGTGTCGATGTCAGATGTGTTAGGCTGGAGAAGGAAAATAAGTTTTTTCTCTTTCAATTAATTCTGTAGCCTTTTATAAATTTATTTTTATTTTTTTCTATTTTTTTATAAGAAATCTTTATATTTACTTATAAGAGTTCTGATTTTATTTTATAGTTATAATGGGATAGATGTTCACCTATTTCCTCCTTTGACTCTCTCCTCCAACAATATGGTTTAGAATTCTTAATTTGTATTACAGAAATTAAATTAAATTAAATTATTCTTAAATTAATTTTAGTAACTTTTGTTTTAAAAATATAAAGAACTACATAGTCTACATAATTAACTGTTCAGTCCCAATACTCTACCATCACTCATTATTGATAAAAGCTGCGCACAAGGAAAATGAAATAGGACATCCTGTTGGAAATTTACTAATGTGGAATTAAGTATATCTCATTATTTATGACTCAAATAATTGGAGCCCCGCAAGTCGGAAACGTTGTTTCCACACACGTGCACACGTAGTGCCAAGTATCGCAAATTTCATAAGTGAAAGAGATATTGGTACAAATGTAATACGTTTGAGACATAGAATGATGGACGGTTATTGATCAAATGACAAAGTATTCCACGTTGGTAAACGAAGGAAAAAGTGTAAGATGAAACGAGTCGGAAATCGCTGCAGAGTCGTGAAGGGCCGCGGCGCAACACCGTCGGAGCCGCAGCGCACTTCGGAGGCTGCGACGGGAAGTTGGAAAGTTCTGACCTTTGGGCTGATTTTGGAGCATTGAATCTCCATTACTTGGCACATGAATTCAACCATTATTTGGTTGAATGTAACCCCTCTCAATAAGTACCATTTCATAGCTATTGAAGGCCATTAGTTGACTATTTGAGGGGTCATCTCCTTACACTATAAATTGAGGCCTATGGCTCAATTGTTGAAAAACTACACATCGAAAAATACTACAGATTTTCTGAATTCATATTCTTCATCTCTAGCAAGTTTACTATACTCAATGTTCTTCAAGAGTAACACTTGAGTTTCCTTTGCTCAATTGCTAAGTTGTTGTATCTTGGGAGACAATTGCCCGACAACGTAAAAAGAGATATACGGGGCAATCTTGTCTTAAAGACAGAGTGTCATCACTCGACTCAGCAAATCACACAAGGAGTTTGTTTCATTCTTGATTTCCAGTTTTGTTGTAATCTTTAGTTTATCCTTTCTAGCAATTGTAATATTTACTTACATCCCGTTCCCTGCAATTGTTGTATCCCGCAATTTTAAGACAAGATTTGTTGTAAGTGCTTAGAAAGATGACTGGAAGAGAACAAATCGCTTCTGATTCTGCTGCTGCTACTACTCAAGGCAACCCCTCTGCCTTCCCCACTGCTCAAGGTACATCTAATGCCGTCACTACTGCTCAAGGCTCATCCAACGCCTTTTCTGCTGCTCAAGGGAACGTTGTCGTTCCTCCACCCGCTGGATTCCACCATGAATGCCCTGAAAAGTTCATGGGCTCCAACTTCAAGAGATGGCAACAGAAGATGTTATTCTATCTGACTGTTATGGGAATGACTCGTTTCCTAACAGAAGATCCTCCACAAGCTGGAGATGAAATGGACCCTTCGCCTACTGAAACGACTGAAGGGGGCCAAGGTATGCATGTAATTAATGGCATGAAGATGGTTCTTGATGCATGGAGTCATAGTGATTTCATGTGTAAGAACTATATTTTGAACTACTTGTCAGACCCACTCTACACGGTGTATTGCACCGTAGGCACTGCCAAAGAGTTATGGGAAAAACTGCAAAAGAAGTACAACGCACAAGATGCAGGTACTAAGAAACTCATCGTTGGAAATTTCTGAAATTTTAAATGGTGGATAGCAAAACAGTGATGTCCCAAGTCCAGGAATTCCAAATGATTCTACATCACATGGATTTGGAAGGTATGAAACCAAATGAGCAGTTTTTTATTGCATCACTGATTGAAAAGTTACCTCCCTTGTGGAATGAGTTTATGAGTTACTTAAAACTCAAGACAAAGGAGATGACATTTGAAGAACTTATTATCAAACTCCAGATTCAGGAAGATAATAAGAAGGCCTTGCCTAGGGGAAAACAACCCGCTGAGGCAAAGGAAAATCTGGCTGAGGCCAAAGGGAACCCAAGCAAGAAGCGTAAGTTCCAGAAAGACGGCAAGACCCAAGCGGCAGAGAAGTTCAAAGGAAACTGTCACCACTGTGGGAAACCTGGTCACATGATCAAGGACTGCCGCAAGCTCAAGACTGAGCAACAAGAGAAGGCTAAGGCCAAAGGCAAGGCTCAGGCTAACGTCGTCAAAGACAGGCTTCTGGACGACATGATTGAGGAGTTCTCAGAGGTGGTGCTTGAAGTAAACCCTGTTGAGAATCCCATGCAATAGTGGATGGACACGGGTGCTACAAGACACTTCTGTTCCAATAGAGATGTCTTCTCCACTTATACACCAGTTACAAACAAGAAGTTGTTCATGGGTAACAATGTTTCCTCTGACGTGCTGGGGGTAGGAAAGGTAGTCCTGAAGATGACTTCTGGAAAGGAGCTCACTTTGAAGGAGGTGATGCATGTTCCTGAGATTAGGAGAAATTTAATTTCAGATCATTTATTGGTTAATGCTGGTTTTAGGCTAGTATTTGAGTCCAATAAGTTTGTAATCACAAAAAATGGAACCTTTGTGGGAAGAGGCTTCGTCTGGGAAGAGGCTTCGTCTGTGAAGGCCTCTTCAAAGTTAACACCATGTCTATAATACGTGCAAGCAATAATATTGAAGCTTCTTCTTACTTGCTCGAGTTCTTTAATTTATGACATCATAGATTAGGACATGTTAACTACAAGTCCATCCAAAGGTTGGTTAAGTTGGAGTTGTTATCGTTTATCGATGTAAACCCTCAACATAAGTGTGAGGTGTGCGTAGAGGCAAAACTCACAAAGCTTTCTTTTTGATCCGTCGAAAGAAATACCGCTCTTTATTCACATAGATATATGTGATTTGAAGTTTGCACAAACTAGGGGAGGGAACAAGTACTTTGTGACATTAATTGATGATAGCACAATGTATTGTTACCTTTACTTGTTGAAAAGTAAAGATGAAACTTTTGAAGCGTTCCGACATTACAAAGCAGAAGTTGAGAACCAACTAAGCACGCGGATTAAATCCATTTGTAGCGGTAGAGGAGGAGAACACATAGCGCCATTTGAGGAATATTGTGCCCAAACAGGCATTGTTCATCAAACAACGGCTCCATACTCACCTTAGTCGAACGGTGTAGCGGAACGTAAGAACCGCACATTGAAGGAAATGATGAATGCCTTGCTCATCAATTCCAGTCTTCCCCAAAACATGTGGGGAGAAGTCGTCTTTACCGCTAATACGATTCTTAATAGAGTCCCACATAAGGGTAAGGACAAAACTCCATATGAATCATGGAAGGGAAAGAAACCCACCTATAAATATTTAAAGGTATGGGGTTGTTTGGCAAAGGTTGAAGTACCCAAGCCGAAGCAGGTCAAGATTGGGCCTAAGACTGTAGATTGCATTTTCATCGGATGTGCAAATAACAGTAGTGCTTATCGCTTCTTAATTTATAAGTCAGATATTCCAGATATCCACGGGGGTACAATCATGGAATCAAGAAATGCTCAATTCTTTGAAGATACTTTTCCTAGAAAGGAAAAAGACATAACCTCTCGCAAACGAAGTTATGAACAAAGCTCTCAGGAACCGGGAGTCGTTGACTGCCCAGATCTAGATGGTTCATATCTAGTGGACTTCGAAGTGGTTGAATACCCGGAATCTAGTGTTCTAGATTCTCAGAACTTGGAGACTCCAGAGATGGAACCAAGGCGAAGTAAAAGGGCCAGGAAGGATAAATCCTTCCGTCTTGACGTTGTAGCTTATATGGTTGATGACGAACCAAGGACAATTGCTGAAGCATTGTCAACTCCATAGGCACCGCTCTGGAAAGAAGCTATTGAGAGTGAAATAGACTCCATCCTGCATAACCATACTTGGGAGTTGGTTGATCTTCCTCCGGAAAATAAACCGTTGGGTTGTAAATGGATACTCAAACAGAAGTATAAAACAGATGGGTCTATAGATAAGTACAAGGCCAGGTTGGTAGTCAGGGGCTATCGACAGAAGGAAGGCCTTGACTATTTTGACACGTACTCCCCGGTGTCTCGGATGACGTCCATACGGGTATTCATTGCGATCGCAGCGTTGCGTGACCTTGAGATACATCAAATGGATGTCAAGACAGCCTTCCTAAATGGTGATTTGGAAGAAGAAATCTATATGGAACAACCCGAGGAGTATGTGGTTCCAGGGCAAGAGAAGAAAGTCTGTAGACTTGTCAAATCTCTGTATAGGCTGAAACAAGCCCCGAAACAATGGCACAAAAAAATTGATAGTACTCTACTATCGAAGAGTTTCTCCATTAATGAGTGTGACAAATGTGTATACATGAAAGGTAATTCTGACTCGTTCGTCATGATATGTACGTACGTAGATGACATGTTGATCACATGGAGCAGTCCTAGCTTGATTCTAGAGACTAAGAACATGTTGAAACAATGCTTCGACATGAAGGATATGGGTATCACAGATGTCATCTTAGGGATAAAGATCTCTAAGACGTCTGACGGACTGGTCTTATCTCAGTCTCACTACATCGAGGATGTGTTGAGAAAGTTTGAGATGTTTGACAGTTCGCCTATGAAGTCACCAATGGATAGAAATCAAAAGCTTGATAAGAATCGTGGTGCACCCGTATGCCAAGAGCAATATGCCCAGGTGATTGGGAGTTTGATATACATAATAAACCGCACCCGACCTGATATTGCTTATGCAGTCAACAAGTTGGCTAGGTTTACCCGTAATCCGAGTAATGATCATTGGAAAGCGTTGAATCGGGTACTACGATACCTGAAATATACGCTAACTTACGAGTTGCATTATTCGAGATATCCAACTGTACTAGAAGGGTACAGTGATGCAAATTGGATATCTGATATAGAGAACACCAAGTCCACCGGTGGGTATGTATTTACAATTGGTGGTGGAGCTGTGTCTTGGAAATCATCTAAGCAAACTTGCATCACCCGATCCACGATAAAATCAGAGTTTATCGCTTTAGACAAAGCAGGAGAAGAAGCTGAGTGGCTTCACGACTTCTTAGAGGATGTTCCTTGTTGGGACAAACCCGTACCTTCTGTAATGATCCACTGCGACAGTCAGTCGGCTCTAGGAAGGGCACAGAGTTCTATGTACAATGGCAAGTCTCGTCATATTCAACGAAGGCATAAGACCGTTAGGCAGCTGATCACCACGGGTATAATATCCATTGATTAAATAAAATCAAAGGATAACACCTACTGACAAAGGGCTTACCCAAGGATCAGATGTTCTGCATGTCTAGGGAAATGGGCTTAAAACCCAAGCTATAAGGACCAATACGGTGGTAACCCAACCTTACTGACTGGAGATCCCAAGAATTAGGTTCAATGGAAAAACTAAGTTGTAAAGGTTCAGTTGAGCGCTTCGGTGGAAGCATGACCACTTCGGGTAGTGATTTCTATAAAGAAACACCAAATCCAAAGTCGTTCCCGCGATAGACTATAAGTGCTATCTGCAGTGTGGGTAAAGGTTAAGTTTCCAAAAACTTTAATAATCCTTACCGATTGAGGTTAGGTTTGGAAAAACTTTTAATGGTTCCTAACACTTGTAAAGTGGGGTATAGCAGGATACCTTGTAGGAGACCACCTATTTAAGTGCGAGGACAGACCGCCTCAAATGAACACACTTAAGAATCCAAGAAGTGTCCACGACCACAACTGACAAAACATTACGAAGAACAGAGTAAGGAAAGTTGTTGTGTTGGTATCGTTGACTTGACTTACACTAAACACTGACGATTCAAGACATCACGTTCACCGCGCAGTAAGTAAGTCCGATGGTATTCAACTATGGAAGATTCAAAGCGGAAGCTACCTATCCAGATGCAACATCGGTCCGTTGAAAGATTGCTGGAAAAGGCACCATGTGAGTGCGCCAAAATCTCTTTCAAGAGGAAATTGTTGGAAATTTACTAATGTGGAATTAAGTATATCCCATTATTTATGACTCAAACAATTGGGGCCCCGCACATCGAAAACGTCGTTTCCACACATGTGCACACGTAGTGCCAAGTATCGCAAATTTCATTAGTGAAAGAGATATTGGTACGTACGTAATACGTTTGAGACATAGAATGATGGACGATTATTGATCAAATGACAAAGTATTCCACGTTGGTAAACGAAGGAAGAAGTGTAAGATGAAACGAGTCAAAAATCGTCGCGAAGCCGTGAAGGGTCGCGGTGCAACACCGCTGGAGCCGCGACGCTAATTGGTTGGTCAGTTACTGGAGCCGCGACACTAATTCACAGAGCCGCGGCACTTCAGAGGCAGAATGCTGCGACGGGAAGTTGGAAAGTTCTGACCTTTGGGCTGGTTTTGGATTATTGAATCTCCATTACTTGGCACATGAATTCAGCCATTATTTGGTTGAATGTAACCCCTCTCAATAAGTGTCATTACATGGCTATTGAAGGCCATTAGTTGGCTATTTGAGGGGTATCTCCTTACACTAAAAATTGAGGCATTTGGCTCAATTGTTGAAAAACTACACTTCGAAAAATACTACAGATTTTTTGAATTCATCTTCTTCCTCTCTAGCAAGTTTACTATATTCAAAGTTCTTCAAGAGTAACACTTGAGTTTCCTTTGCTCAATTGTTAAGTTGTTGTTGTATCTTGGGAGATTATTGCCCGACAACGTAAAAGGAGATATACAGGGCAATCTTGTCTTAAAGACAGAGTGTCATCACTCGACTCAGCAAATCACACAAGGAGTTTGTTTCATTCTTGATTTCCAGTTTTGTTGTAATATTTAATTTATCCTTTCTAGCAATTGTAATATTTACTTACTTCATGTTCCCTGCAATTGTTGTATCCCGCACATCCAAATGCTGAAAGATGATAAAATATAATAGGACATCCAAATATTGATACTGGAAGGAAATCAGAAGTTAAGTAAAAAGAGACTGGGATCAGAAGTTAAGTAAAAAGAGACTGGGATTCAATATAAGGAATGAGGCAACAGCTTGACACAATGTTTTCATCATCAACAAAAGTAGAATAATGTAATATAGTTCCACTGGTAACATCATAAGCTGAATCTTGTTAATCCTAAGTACCCATACAGTAATTAAAACTTATGTTGCTCGAACTCTAGAAAAATGCCTACGGAAGCGTGTCGGATCCTCCAAAAATGCCTACGGGTGCGGCAACATTAATGAGAGTCCGAGCAACATAGTTTAAAACACAAGCACCAAACAAAGTCACTTATTAAGGAAATTTCTTCTCAATTTTCTCATCTGTCTACAGTTAGTGAATTATGCTACTCCTGGAGACTCCAATACTTCTCTCTCACCATCATCTACACACTTTTAAAGCTCACAACAGTAGCCCTAACTAAATCGTAGATAACCTGGAAACAGAAAATAGTCTGTTTCTCGCAAAGGAAATGAGAAATCAACCCAATGTCTTAACCAAGTTAGCATCGACATCATTAGCAGTTTAAAAACTGATGATTCAAGCAATAAAGACTACAGAGGAGGAGCAAGTAAAGATAGTTCTGCAGTATACATGCCAAAAAGAGATTTCTTCACGATAATTTCCCTTTCACTAACAAATATATAAGTATCACTAGTAAGAACTTTCAATTTGTAGAAAACCATACAAAGAGATGAATCAATAAAGTTGCCATTCCAGCACATGCTCTTCTTTAAGACAGACTGAAAATGATTTAATCAAAAGGAGACTCGGATTCAATATAACAAATTAGCCAACAGTTCGAATCATGGTTTGTTACATCATGGGAAGTAGGATTCTAAGCTCAAAGCAATGAGATATAATTCCATTGATAACAACATAAGCTGAATTTCTTAATCCTGAATATCCGAATCCACCAGATCAGAAAACAAACTCTTAGGAATCTATCTCCTCAACGTATCTTGAGAACTAAGTCCTTGCATAAAGAAATTTTAGCATCTATATCTACAGCCAGTAAAGTAAACTACTCTTAGGAACTCCTAGTTTAAAGATATCAAGTTCGAGCATTACGAAGAAACTTCTACTAAAGAGCGAAATCTTTTTTACAGACCTTACAGAATGTGACTTCGAATTTGTTGAGCCAATGTATTTCACCTCACGCGTCTTAGTTTGAACGAGAACAGTTACTAAATTCATATGATAGTAATAACCAGTGCTAGCCACATTTCGGTCCACTAATTGAAAAATAGTCATTGTGATGGAGTTTCAAATTCCACGATATCTTTCTAAGCCTCCAACAAGCTTTTGTTTGTAAAAGGAGCCAATAGAACACATTGAAGGATATCCAAATTACAAAAAACAAATGAGAATCCAGATACCAGAATCAACACAGCTACGTAAGTGCATCTGATCCAGCAACAATCTCCAATATCTCACCTGTGATCTTCGCCTGTCTTTCCCGATTATAAGCAACAGAAAGATTCCTCTTCAACTCAACCGCATTATCCGTGGCACTACTCATTGCATTCATCCTAGCTGCAAGTTCACTTGCAAATGACTCTTGAAGTGCCCTCAAAATCTGACTATTCAAATAAAGAGGCATTAATGCATCAAGAATCTGAGCAGGGTCTTGCTCAAACTCCAAATTTTGCAAAAATGACCCCTTTTTCACCCTCAAATGATCCCTTTCCACAACCAATTTACCTCCTTTAGTAGTCAACTTAAAGAACTCATCTTCATCTACATCAACTCTCTTCCCATTCACATCGAAAACTGATCCTAATGGTAGCAATGTATGTATAACCGGATCAGACTTAATCAACGAAACGAATTTCGTATACAAAAGCTCAACTTTATCAACTTCTTCACTTACAAACAATGAAAAAACATCGTCAGCTATAACCTGAGCTTCTTTAACTGTAGGACAACTCTCTCCTTCAATGAACCTATCGACATTTTCTCCTTCTTTCCTTCGACGAAAATAAGCGTTACCCTTTTTACCAACACTAATCAAAGTATAGTCAATACCAAGATTCATCAATTCCGCGATTCGGGTCTCTGCTTTCTTGATTATTCCATTATTAAATCCCCCACAAAGACCTCTTTCACCAGTTATAACAACAAGGGCAACTTTCTTTACTGGTCTTATTTGTGTCAAGGGTATTTCTATATCTTCTAATTGAAGTTGTTGGTTTATGTTGTATAACATATCAACAAGTGTTTCAGCAAATGGTCTGCCAGAAATGACTGATTCTTGGGCTTTACGAATCTTGGCTGCTGCTACTAGTTTCATTGCTTCTGTAAGTTTTTGGGTGTTCTTGATTGACTCGATTCTTTCTCGAAGTTCACGAATACCTGAGTGAATTGAGAATGATTGGAAAGTGGGGTTTTTGTTTGGTAGGGTGGGATTGGATATGGGGGATTTGATGAGCTGAGAAGTGAAAGAGAGTGAAGAGGAGGAGTTAGGTATAGGAGTTTTTGAGGAGACACAGATGGAAGAAGCCATTGATTTCTTGATTGTATGTGAAAGGGTTTTAGATGGGTATAATGAAATAGCTCGGTTTTGGGTTTGAGCTGAGCTGAGCTGAGCTGCCTAAGGCAGTGAAGTGGATGAGGCTGCGAGGTTTTGAGTTCAACTTTTGGATATGAGGATCGTTTTTTTCATGAGTCCTACGTTTCGCGAATTTAGATATCTTCAATGCGGATGTCCAATATTGAGTGGTAAATCAAAAAAAAAAGATCAAAACCCCTAAATTATAATATTTTTATAAGTTTCATACTTAAATTATGTCTAGTTTAAATTATCCCGCTGAATTATAACTTTCATGTGCTAATTCCCCTTCTCCACGTTTAAACTTACTTTCATACTTTAACTATATTACTCTCACGTGCTAAACCACTCTACCCTTAAACTATCATGTGTTTATTAGTTTCGTACTTAAACTATGAACTAGTACATATATTGCATGAGGTGCAACCAGAGGCTGCCTTAGAAATTTAAAAAAAAAGACACAAAAGTGTGATAAGCTGGGTTTGATCTCTTAATCTTAAGGAATTAAACCTAGTGTTTAGCCAATGCGCCACTCAATCTCATTTGATCATGAGTTGCTTCAATTAATATTAGATATATTTTAAGAATTATACACATAATATATCGAGTTTAGTCGGATGACTATGAGTTCACATGACCTAATTTTTTTATATAAATTCGCCTCTGGGTGCAACCACCTAAGCTATGTGATGAGCTTGATCAAGGACCTTGATGAATGCTTGAAATTAAGGGTGAGATCGCAATAAAGACTGCTTGGGATATACTAGGAATAGAGTGGGTGCAAAGTGATGTTTACAAGCACATTGTGCAAAGAGAGTTGTCACGATCCAAATCGGAGGGTCGCGACGGGCACTCGGACCCTACCTGCCGGGTATCACTAAGTATACAATCAACATCTAATCATAATTAAATACGGACTAAGCCGAAAAAGGACTATGTAAAATTTTAACCAGAAAGCCAACTTATATATGCATACATACCAAGGCCGACGAGGCCATACATGACTGCTATACACAAGACACCGTCTACAAACCTCTAAAAGAGTACGCTACATCATAAGGTCGGGACAGGGCCCCGCCATACCCATATATATAAGCAAAAATATATCGTACCAAGATTAGACCGACACTCCGATACAAGGGGAGTGCTCCAAAATCCGCTGAGTCAGCAACTTACTAACGTGGATCGTCGCTTTGCCTACGTGAACCTACGGACATGAAACACAGCGTCCCCCGACAAAAGGGACGTCAGTACGACTGATGTACCGAGTATGTCAAGCATGACCAATAGCATAACAAGGATATAACAATAAACAGAAACAACCGACAATAACAGTCGATAGGAACAACTGACCAGTAGTGAATACCTCTGAGGGTCATAATATGCTTAAAATGTCATGCACAATGCAAATGTGGTATACATATATATATTGGCCTCACAGGGGCATCTTCCTTCCCATAACAACCTCTGCGGGCATCATTTTATTTCGGCCTCTGTGGGCATAATTATTATCATATTGACCTCATTGGACATCTTCCTTTTCGTGATATCTGTACCAACTGCAGATGGTGTTGCGTATATAACGTCATTCCCTTTTCCCCATCCCCTACATATATATAATTGATACCATATAGTAGTGTATATAACACATATAATGCAAGTGCATGAATGATAATGAAATATTCTGAACTCATCGGATGACATAATATCCTTGCACCTTCGGCTAACATTATGAACATTAACATCTTTTCTATATACCTCAATAAGGATTTAGGAACATATTTAGACATGCTTTCAACATAGGAATCAATAACATGAGCATTCTTAATTACTAAGAGTAGAGTAATTTATGAAACAATATTACGTTTATGTTTCGTTACATGGAACATGCCAAAGGAAGAAATGATTTGCCTTAATGTACCTCTATCGAGTCTCCTAATAACACAATTCACACAACTCGTTTAGCGCTTCAACCTTAGCTTCACTTCGAAGAAAGCTACAATTTGCTATCATCCAGATGAAACCAACGTGGGCCTAACCTCTACGCCATTCTTTGCGTTTTGCTTTAGTGCAAGCGGATATCTCCACTCCACACGTTGTTGCTCATACTGTTCTAAAGGGGTCTTTTCCTAATTTAAGAGAAGAAGAAGGAGAATATATATATATATATATATATCCCACTAGCTAAACATTGCAGTACATGTTTCCTTATGAAACGTAGAGAAGAGTTTCAGCACAAGTTTCATTATGAAACTTATTGTTCCACAAAAATGAAATCTTTATATATGTTGTTAATGTGCTGTAGGTCCCAATAATAAAATCTCTATAAAGCTCATTATACCACAAGTTGCCAACACACCATTTAATACTGATTAGTCATTCATAACTTTTCCTGTAGGTTTCCACGTATATGCCCACCAAAGTCACTTATCCAATTAATCATAATTAACACCATAATTGATTCCTTACGCTCCTACTTTATTTCAACATTTAATCAATTACCCACATAATAAATTTTTTGATCTCAATTCACTTAAATCTTAATGACTTATAAAACCTTCATATATTCAATGTCATAGCCATGCGATATAGCACTAGTCCATAATCTCTTTTGGGACATATAACTATTATTTCCAATTTCCGTCGCCACCCTTCCAAACTCCTAAATATTTTCTAGACTTCGTCCTTTTATACACCGAGCTCTTGATCCGCATACTTAAATATAACAAAAATTTCCCAAGACCCGGGTCTACTTGCATACTTTTAGTTGTTTAAACCATCGCCCGAAAGTACGAGATGTTACAAGAGGTGAGATTTTTTTTATATTACATCTTAGTCTAGAATTTGTCCTGCATGTTATGAAAGCGAAATCATTAGTGTTGCTCAATTTAGAAAATAATAGACATTTTTTTGATTAATTTTAAAATATTTTAGCGTATTCAGATATTGTGTACAAACTTTGATTATGTATCCTTTCATTTGGTAGTCACATATTTTTCTTGTCCTATTTTTTGAATTCCTAATTTTTACACCCTACTTTTTTAAACAATTGTAGCATAGACTGAACTAAAAAATATATTTGAAGAAAAGATGACTATATGGTAGAGGAAAAGTAAGATAGATGAGTCGCACTACGAAAAAATAAGTAATAACAAGAAATAAAAGGAGCGTGAATATAAATAACTAGAGATAGGAGTGGGAAAATTCCAAATATTACCTATAAGAGATGACTTTTTAATACTAAAAGATTTATACACGTTTGGCAACAAACTAGGATCATCTTAAATGTCTAACATTTGACTATACATATTTCAAGACTTTGACCTGTATAGAAATCAATTGTACAAATCATTAATTGTGTTTAAATGCATTATTCCCATTTTATTAAGGGAACACACACACACATAGTGTTAGGTAACAATTACAAATCCTCGTCCCCGTTCAGACAAGCATAATTCAAACGAAGACTAAGTATAAGAAAATATTGACTTTGATTTGTTGCAGGTTGCTTTGGGATTAAAAATGGCGAATCTCTTGAAATCGATATTAGTTATGACTATCCTTGTTGCTGTTGCATCAGGTACTCATTTTCTTGTTAGACTAATCAAAGAACAATGAAAAAAAAAAGATGTCACTATATCACTTTTTTCATCAATAAATTCATTAGTGACGACAAGTGAGGGTATGTTCAATTCATAAAACACCTACATCCACGATTGGTAGGTCAGATTTCGAGTCATGTTGGAGGGGAAGTGTGAAAATACTAAGGTTGGCCAGTGGGCCGGGTCGGCTAGGTTCGGCTCGACCCGACCCCGCCCCGATCCCCCTAAAAAAAAATAGTGTCGGGACTCGAAACCGGGACGGGTGCTGGGCTCGTCCCGCCTAGGCCCGTACCGCCCCAGACCCCGCCCCCGTCCCGACCCCGACCCTCTTTTTGCAAAAATGACCCTTGCACAAAGGCCATTTTATATTTTGGTTGTTGTGCAACGGCCATTTTTGCCCCCCCCCCCATAAACCCCTCTACCCCCTTAATATTTATTTTTAACCCCTAAGTTACTATATTTACACTTTAACCCAATTTTCCAACTATAAACACCTCATTTTATCTCACAAATCTTCTTACAATCTCTCTAATCTCTCAACTCAATCTATCTCTCTACAAGTCTACAATTACATTGCCTACTAAATATTTTATTTTATTTGCTCATTTGTATAATTGTATCAAAGTTAAAAAAATTAGGACTGAAGTTGGCAACTAGCTTGAGGATCATCCATCGAGCAAAGTTTCAATTTTCAACCTCGATTACAAGTCGACATTACGTCGGCGTTTGGTACCTTCGTTCCTTCTTTACATTATTATTGTTACTTTATTTTAGTTATCGCACATAATTTTATTATCTTTAGTTATTTATTAGCATAATTAAAATGGAAGGATTAAAAGGTATGTTGTAACACCTCGTACTTTCGGGCGATAGTTTGAGCATCTAGACATATGCAAATAAAGAGCTTAGTATATAAAAGGATGCGGTCTCGAATTAATTTAGGACTTACTGTGTGGGACGATAACGATCGGCTAACGGATACATTATAGTGTGGGACAATAACGATCGGCTAACAGATACATTATAGTGTGGGACGACTATGATCGGCTAATTGACAACAAGGATCACCTAATTTATAAGTTAGTGGGGGACAAGATAAGTGGGAATAATTACGTGTAGCATTTAAATGCATCACCTTAGTGACTAAGGTAGTGGAGTTAATTAGGTGGCAATATTTGGGATTAACAGAATATGGGGTAATGATTAGGGGGGGAGATCACTCAAGTCATGGTCTAGTACATATATATATCCCTCTGAATTACCTTTGCATGTAACACTGTCTTTCATTTTTAAATTACAAAGGCACAACACCCTCCGTTAGCTAATATAGGCGACTGCATGTCAGCAAAAATAAGCAGTAAATTGGTAGCCGATCATGGAAATTATAGGCAACAACAACAAGCAAAACATGGTCCCTAAATCATATTGAATTCCCTTTTTTAAGCTGGTCCATTCGTGCTTAAGGTTAGGTGTCATACATACTACTTGGATTGTATTATCGAGTGTATCGACGAACGTATGTGAAGGCAAATTATTCTTTCTTTTAGTATGTTCCATGTAAACCGTAATATTGTTCCATAAATTACTCTACCCTTAGTAGTTAAGAATGTTCATGTTATTGATTCCTATGTTAAAATCATGTCTAAATGTGTTCTTAAATCCTTATTGCAGTATATAGGAAATATGTAAATATTTCCAACGTTAGCCGAAGGTACAATGATATTATGTCATCCTATAGGTTCAGGATGTTTCATTATCATTCATGCATTTGCATTATATTCATGTATTACCCTGGACCCACATGTGTTATATACATTACTATATGGTATGAATATATATATATATATATATATATATATATATATATATATATATATATATATATATATATATGTAGGGGATGGGGAAAAGGGAATGTCGTTATATACGCACACCACCTACAGTTGGTACATACTATCACGAAAATGAAGATGCCCAATGAGGCCAAAACGATACGATGCCCACAGAGACCGATATGAAATGATGCCCACAGAGGTTGTTATGGGAAGGAAGATGCCCGATGAGGCCAATATATATATGTATACCGTATTTGCATTGTGCATGTCTTTTAAGCATATTATGGCCCTTAGAGGCATTTACTACTGGTCGGTGTTTCTGTCAGCTGTTGTTGTCGGCTATTTTTGTCGGCTGTTTTTGTTTCAGTTTATTATTGTATTCATGTTATGCTATTGTTCATGCCTAACATACTCGGTACATCAGTCGTACTGACGTCCATTTTGTCGGGGGACGCTGCGTTTCATGCCCGCAGGTTCACGTAGGCAAGACGATGATCCACATTAGTAGGTTGCTAACTCAGCGGGTATTGGAGCACTCCCCTTGTTTAAGAGAGTCGGTCAAATCTTGGTACGATAGTT
The DNA here is from genome assembly GCA_034509755.1 of Anisodus tanguticus. Lineage (NCBI taxonomy): Eukaryota > Viridiplantae > Streptophyta > Magnoliopsida > Solanales > Solanaceae > Anisodus > Anisodus tanguticus. The sequence continues at coordinate 31,821,091 of CM067558.1, forward strand.
TTTGCTTGTATATATGGGTATAGCGGGGCCCTGTCCCGACCCTTATGATGTCATGCACTCTTTTAGAGGCTTATAGACGGTGTCTTGTGTGTAGTAGTCATGTATTGCCTTGTCGGCCTTGGTATGTATATATATATATATATAAGTTGGGCTTTCTGGTTAAGATTTTGCATAATTACTTTCCAGTGTATAGTTTCTATGTGTCAGCAGGGTACTGGGTGACGACCCTTGTGGCCGTGGTTAATTATGATTGGATGTTGAATGTACTATAGGTGGTACCCGACAGGTAAGGTTCAGGTGCCCATCGTGGCCTTTCGGTCTGGGTCGTGACAAACTTGATATCAGAGCATATCTGTCCTAGGGTGTCTATAGGTCGTGTCTAGTAGAGTCCTATTTATAGGTATGTTGTGCACCATACTTATAAGCAGGAGGCTATCTGACATTTAGGGATGGTTTTCGATTCTTTCATCTCATAGATCGTGCAGTCGAGCTGAGTTATAAGCATTCCACTCCTAATTTGTCTCGTGTTTATGATTCCAGCAATGCCTACAATATGGAAGAAGTTCAAGAGTATGAGGGCGTTGGATACGGCTGCAGGCGAAGGTACTAGCCGAGCGCCACCCGCTAGCGAGGGACAGAGTGAGACCCACGGTGCGACTCCTTCATATGATTCCCCGACTTCACCACCTCTGGAGGAGATTAGTGGAGCTGCAGTACCCCCAATTCCTCCACCTGATACTCTAGATGAGGATCTTGATATGCGATGTGTTGTACAGTTATTGACTCGGTTAGTGGCCGCTCAGGCCCAACGTCAGATTCCTAGTCTTTCTGATAGAGCTGCTAGTGCGAGAGTCCGAGATTTCATCAATCTAGACCCTCCGGTATTCACAGGATCGGACCTGAACGCGGACCTGCAGAATTTTCTGGATCAGATACAGCGTACCTTGCGGGTAATGGATGCTACCGATATTGAGTCAGTAAAGTTTGCTTCATATAGACTGCGGGATGTCTCAATCACCTGGTATGAGACATTAGAGCATCCTAGGGGACCTCGTGGTCCACCAACAAGATGGAGAGAGTTTTCAGAGGCCTTCTTACAACATTTTCTGCCAGTCGAGCTTCGACGGGCCAGGTAGGACAGATTCCTACGTCTTGAGCAGGGCAATATGAGTGTTCGAGAATATAGCTTGCAGTTTAATTCATTGGCCAGATATGCCTCTATGATTATAGCTGAAATGAGTGACCGGGTACATAGGTTTGTTACTGGCTTGGGGCTGTACTTTGTCAATGAGTGTACTACGGCTTCTCTGAATCCGAATATGGATATTGCTCGCATTCAGGCTTATGCACAGAGTTTGGAGGATCGTAAGAGACAACAGTGGATAGATCAGGAGCGTGATAAGGGCCAGCATAAGATGGCTCGATCCGTAGGTGACGTAAGGGACTTCAGAGGTGGGCCCAAGCCACAACTTTATAAACGCCCATCCTACCCGGCAACTAGTGCATCATTACCATTTTCAAGGTCGAGGGTTTATCGGTATGTTCGATTGGGACCAGGTCAGAGTTCACAAGCGTCAGGGTCTTATTATAGAGGGGATTTTATTCAGATGAGGCCATTGTTGGCTCGGTGCGAGCAGTGTGTTAAGACCCATACAGGGTTGTGCCGACAAGGATCAAATGTGTGTTATTCTTATGGTGAACCTGGTTATATTAGGTAAGAATGCCCAACAGGAGGCGACGGTGTTAGGGCCCAGCCGGTCGGATCTGCAGACGCTTCAGCACATTGAGTACGCCCGTCAGGGCAAAGTCAACAGACATTATCCGGTTGAGGCAGAGGTAGAGGCCAGAACCGCACTTATGCGTTGATGGGACGACAGGATCATGAGTCATCACCTGATGTTATTATAGGTATATTATCAGTCTTTTCACATAATGTGTATACGTTGTTAGATTCAGGTTTCAATCTATCATATATCACCCTTTTTATTGCCTGTAAATTTGGCATGGAACCCGAGTTGATAAGAGATCCATTTGTGGTATCTACACCAGTTGGTGAGTCGGTAGTTGCTAAACGAGTCTATCGAAATTGTGCAGTACTAGTTTGTAGCCATAAGACTCTAGAGGATTTGGTAGAACTAGAGATGGTTGATTTTGATATTATTATAGGTATGGATTGGCTGGCATCGTGTTGCGCTAATGTTGATTGCCGAGCAAACATTATTAAATTTCAGTTTCTAGGCGAGCCAGTCCTTGAATGGAAGGGTAATACGGCGACGCCAAAATATAGGTTTACTTCATACCTTAAGGCAAGAAAGATGATCTCTAAAGGTTGTATATACCATCTTGTTCGGTCTAGAGATGTCGATGTTGAACCACATACTTCTCAATCAATTCCGGTGGTTAATGAGTTTCTTGATGTATTTCCAGATGAAATTTCAGGCCTTCCTCCCGAGAGGGAGATTGAATTCGGTATAGACGTGTTGCCAGACACTCAGCCGATATCTATTCCTCCTTATAGAATAGCTCCAGCCGAATTGAACTAATTAAATGAGCAATTAAAAGATCTACTTTAGAAAGGCTTTATTAGGCCCAACATATCTCATTAGGGTGCGCCGGTATTGTTTGTACGAAAGAAAGATGGTTCGTTACGGATATGTATCGACTATCGGCAGCTGAATAAAGTCACTATCAAGAACAAGTACCCTCTTCCCAGGATTGATGATTTATTTGACCAATTACAAGGTGCAAGATGTTTCTTAAAGATCGACCTAAGGTCGGGGTACCATCATCTAAGGTTAAAAGGGAAGAACATTTCGAAAATGACTTTCAGGACAAGGTATGGGCACTTCGAGTTCTTAGTAATGTCATTTGGACTCACAAATGCACCAGCATCTAATAAACAGTGTGTTTCACCCATTTCTGGATGTATTTGTGATAGTATTTATAGATGATATTCTGGTTTACTCTCACTCTGAAGCAGAGCATGTGGATAATTTGTGGATAGTACTACAGACGCTCCGGGATCATAAGTTGTATGCTAAGCTCTCCAAGTGTGAGTTTTGGTTAATTTTAGTGGCTTTTCTTGGTCATATAGTGTCAGACGAAGATATAAGACTTGACACTCAGAAGATTGAAGCAGTGAAGAATTGGCCGAGGCCCACGACTCCATCAGAGGTTCGCAGGTTTCTGGGCTTAGCCGAATATTATATGAGGTTTGTAGAAGGGTTTTCTACCATATCAGCACCATTAAAAAAGTTGACATAAAAGGCCATAAAATTCCAGTGGTCCGATGCTTGTGAGCAGAGTTTCCAAGAGTTAAAAAATAGACTAATATCGGCACCAATTCTTACTCTCCTAGAGGGTCCAGAAGGCTATGTTGTGTATTGTGATGCCTCAGGAGCAGGTTTAGGATGCGTGCTGATGCAACATGGTAAAGTGATTGCCTAGCTTCAAGGCAATTGAGGAAACATGAGAAAAACTATCTAACACACGATTTAGAGTTGGCCGTAGTGGTCTATGCACTGATGATTTGGCAGCACCACTTATATGGTGTTCATGTAGACATTTTCACGGATCATAAAAGTTTACAATACATATTTAAACAGAAAGATTTGAACTTGAGATAGAGGAGGTGGCTTGAATTATTGAAGGATTATGATGTGGACATCTTATATCATCCTGGTAAAACTAATGTTGTAGCAGGCGCGCTTAGTCGTAAATTGATGGTCAGCTCGATGCCAGTGCAGGTCGAAAGGAAGGAATTAGTAAGTGAGCTCTATCAGTTAGCTAGTTTGGGAGTCCGGTTAATGGATTCAAAGGATGGTGGTTTTGTGATTCGGAATATGTCAGAGTCATCTCTCATATAGGAAGTTAAGGAACGTCAGTTGGAAGACCCTAATTTGAAAAAGAACAGAGAGAGCATTCAACAGAAGAAGACCACAACCTTTGAGATTGACGAACATGGGGTTCTCAAGCACCAGGGTCGTTTATGTGTTCCAGATATAGCAGGATTATGAGATAGAATTATGACGGAAGTCCATTGTTCACGATATTCCATTCACCCTGGATCTACTAAAATGTATCATTGTCTCAAGGGCATTTATTGGTGGAACAACATGAAGAGAAGCATTCCAGAATTTGTAGCTCAGTGTCCTAATTGTCAGCAAGTAAAAATAGAGCACCAAAAGCCTAGTGGCTTGACACAGAACATTGTGATCCCGATATGGAAATGAGAAATGATTAATATGGATTTTGTTACCGGTTTACCTCGTTCTTATCGTAAGTTTGATTCTATTTGGGTAATTGTTGATAGACTGACCAAATCAGCTCATTTGTTACCAGTCAAAACTACATACATAGCCGAGGACTACGTAAAGTTATACGTTAAGGAGATTGTTCGCCTTCATGGTGTGCCTATTTCTATTATATCTGACCGATGTGTATAATTTACAGCTAACTTATGGAAATTATTTCAAAAAGGTTTAGGTACCCAAGTTAATCTTAGCACAACTTTCCATCCTCAGACAGGCGGGCAGGCCGAGCTTACGATTCAGATGCTCGAAGACATGCTACGAGCTTATGTATTGGATTTTAAGGAAAGTTGGGATGATCATTTACCCCTTATTGAGTTCGCGTACAATAGCAATTATCATGCTAGTATTAAAATGGCTCCATACGAGGCTTTGTATGGACGGAGATGTAGATCTCCTATCGGATGGTTCGAGGTAGGCAAATTAGAGTTATTTGGGCCTGACTTAGTACACCAAGCCATAGAGAAGGTAAAGTTGATCCAAGAACGGCTGTTAACTACACAGAGTCATCAGAAGTCGTATTCAGATGTGCGGCGGCGGGACTTATAGTTCCAGGTAGACGATTGGATCTTCTTGCAAATTTCTCCTATGAAGGGTGTAATGAGATTCGGAAAGAAGGGAAAGCTCAGCCCAAGGTATATTAGGTCATATCGCATAATTCGATGAATCGACCAAGTAGCTTATGAATTGGACTTACCTTTAGAGTTGGAGTTTGTTCATCCGATTTTCCATGTTTCTATGTTGAGAGCGTGTATTGGAGATCCTTCCCAAGTTGTACCGATTGACAATGTGAAGATTACAGAGGATTTATCATATGAAGAGGTTCGTATTGCCATCTTAGATCGACAAGTCCGCAAGTTGAGAACTAAAGAAGTAGCCTCCGTAAAAGTTCTTTGGCGGAATAAGAACGTAGAAGAAATGACATGGGAGGTGGAAGAAGATATGAAACACAAATATTCATACCTAATCCAGACCAACTCCAAGGTTCCAAGAAAAGCATAAGGTGAATTCCAATTCCTAATAGTATAATTAATATTTGCGGACCATGTGAGGTCTGATGTAATGATGTATGTTATGTAATATGGCCCCGTGAAGAAGTAGTTGTATTCTCTGGCTACGTGACGGGGATTAGATATGTCACTCCAACATTCGAGGATGAATGTTTCTAAGGGGGGAAGAATGTAACACCTCGTACTTTCGGGCGATGATTTGAGCATATAGACATATGCAAATAAAGAGCTTAGTATATAAAAGGATGCGGTCCCGAATTAATTTAGGACTTACGGAGTGTGATGATAACGATCGGCTAACTGATACATTATAGTGTGGGACAATAACGATCGGCTAACGGATACATTATAGTGTGGGACGACTATGATCAGCTAATTGACAACAACGACTGGCTAATTGATAAGTTAGTGGGGGACAAGATAAGTGAGAATAATTACGTGTAGCATTTAAATGCATCACCTTAATGACTAAGGTAGTAGAGTTAATTAGGTGGCAACATTTGGGATGAACAAAACATGGGGTAATGATTAGGGAGGGAGAGCACTCAAGTCGTGGTCTAGTACATATATACATCCCTCTGAATTACCTTTACATGTAACACTATCTTTCATTTTTAAATTACAAAGGCACAGCATCCTCCGTTAGCTAATATAAACGACTGCATATCAGCAAAAGTAAGCAGTAAATTGGCAGCGGATCGTGGAAATTATAGGCAGCAACAACAAGCAAAACATGGTCCCTAAATCATATTGAATTCCCTTTTTAAGATGGTCCATTCATGCTTAAGGTTAGGTGTCATACGGACTACTTGGGTTGTACTATCGAGTGTATCGACGAAGGTATGTGAAGGCAAATTCTTCTTTATTTTGGCATGTTCCATGTAACGAAATGTAACCGTAATATTGTTCCATATATTACTCTACTCTTAGTAGTTAAGAATGTTCATGTTATTAATTTCTATGTTAAAAACATGTCTAAATGTGTGCCTAAATCCTTATTGCGGTATATAGGAAAGATGTAAATATTCCCAATGTTAGCCTAAGGAAAGATGTAAACATCCTGAACCTATAATTCATCCGATAAGTTCAGGATGTTTCATTATCATTCATGCATTTGCATTATATTCATGTATTTCCCTGGATCCACATGTGTTATAAACACTACTATATGGTATGAATTATATATATATATATATATAGGGGATGGGGAAAAGGGAATGGAGTTATATACGCACACCACCTGCAGCTGGTACAGATTATCACGAAAAGGAAGATGCCCAATAAGGCCAAAACGATACGATGCCCACAGAGGCTATTATGCGAAGAAATATGCCCGATGAGGCCAATATATATATATATATGTATACCGCATTTGCATTGTGCATGTCATTAGGCATATTATGGCCCTCAAAGGCATTTACTACTGGTCGGTTGTTTATGTTAGCTTTGTTGTCAGCTATTTCTGTTTCAGTTTATTATTGTATTCTTGTTATGCTATTGTTCATGCCTCACATACTCGGTACATCAGTCGTACTGACGTCCCTTTTGTCGGGGGACGATGCATTTCATGCCCGCAGGTTCACGTAGGCAAGACGATGATTCGCATTAGTAGGTTGCTAACTCAGCAGGTATTGGAGCACTCCCCTTATTTCGGAGAGTCGGTCAAATCTTGGTACGATAGTTTTTGCTTGTATATATGGGTATGGCGGGGTCCTGTCCCGACCCTTATGATGTCATGTACTATTTTAGAGGCTTATAGACGGTGTCCTGTGTGTAGTAGTCATGTATGACCTTGTCGGCCTTGGCATGTATATATATATACTGGTTAAGAATTTGCATAATTTCTTTCGAGTGTATAGTTTCTATGTGTCAGTAGGGTACCGGGTGACGGCCTTTGTGACCGTGATTAATTATGATTGGATGTTGAATGTACGATAGGTGGTTCCCGGCAGGTAAGGTAAGGTGTCCGTCGCGGCCCTCCGGTCTAGGTCGTGACATATGTTTAAGGGTAAGGGTGCTTCTTCTAGTAGGGGTAACAAGGGCAGGGGTACTTCTTCTAGTCATCTTATTCCTAGACAGTATGATTTGATTGATTACACTCAGATAGATGAAATTGAATTTTTTAATGATATACCATTAGATGATGAGATATATTCTGCAACTCAATCAGACTTTAATTTAGAAGATAATCTTGATGACACACCCACTAATCTAGATGACACACCCACTAGTGCACCTCAAACTGAAACTGGAACGCCTCTTATTCCCCCCAATATGAGACGAGGCCCCACACAACAAGAATTAAAATCTGCTGCATGAGATTTTTTTGATAGGGACCAAGAGAATCAAGTAGTTAGATGCAGAATTTGTAAAAATATTTATAAATTTAAAATGGAAAAAGGTCAGGGTGGGACGGGAGGTTTATTGAGACATGTACAAAGCTTTCACAAAGCTAGGTATGATGAATACGAGGCTACAAAGTCGGGTGCGCCAATGCACTCTCAATCGGAACAAGGTTCACATAATGTCCCGGACCAAGTACAAGGTCAAATTAACCCGATGACGGGGGGAATTGTAGGTCCTAAATATGATAAACATAGAGATAGGGAAACAATAGCAAAATTAGTTGCGGTGGAGGGTTTTCCTTTTTCATTTCCTTCCTCCCCTGATTTTATTCATTACATAAGAGATATGTATAATCCTGCTTTTAACGGTTTTCCTCGATCAACTGTTAGGAGAGACGTTTTTAAATTCGCACACGAATATCAACAATATTTACGTTATGCATTATATCATTTTCCTGGCAACGTATTTGTCACTTCTGATACAGGCCGTAGTACTAACGGTCATGATTATTTAACTGTAACATGTCATTAGATAGATCATAATTGGTCTATGCAGAAATGTATTTTAGCATATAGATATATTGATGATAGGCACACCGACAATTTTATTGCACAAAATATTCATCAAGTTTGCGAGTATTATGGTATAACTAACAAAATAATGACTTTTACGTTAGATAATGCTTCTTCTAATAATTATGCTGTGAGACTTTTAAAAAATTTATTAACTTCATATTTTCCTAATCATTTTCATATAAAACGTGTGTGCCGTATTTATAACTTAGTTGTAAAGGATGGTCTCTCACTTTTTGAAGACATTCTTAATAAAGTACAATTTGCTATAAACTTTATTTTTAAAAGTAATAGAATACAAAGAAAAAAGAATATAAAAAAACTTGTTACGATTGTAGACTACCTTATAGAAAAATTTCTGAAGAAGTAGCGACTAGGTGAAATTCTCTATATGAACAACTACTTGTTGCTTACGATTATAGAAGACCTATAACTTTATTTTTAATGCCCATAATCGAAATTCAACTAATATGCTTATAGATAATGATTGGGGGAAAATTTAAGAACTTATTGTGGTTTTAGAGAAATCTTTTCAAGCAACTAAAGAATTTTTCGGTATATATTATTATACTATTTCAACTATGTTATTTTATATAACTCTAATATTTTTGTTACTTAATGAATATAGGAAAAACAATCTTATAAGGCACCTACTAAAATAATATTTATCAAATTAATTTTTTTTTTCCTAGTCCCACTATTTATATTATTGGTGCTGTATTAAATCCGACTATTAAAATAGACAGTTGTAAAACACTTATTGAAACTATTTATGATTGTATAGCAGTACTTCCACCTCCAACTCCAAAAAAATCAAATGAACAGCCACCTAAGGAACCAACTAAAGAAGAAGTTTTGTCTAGCATACACGATGAATGTAAAATAGTATATACGCATTACCAACAAGAAAGTGCTAGCAACCAACCGACTTCTATACCATCTTCTTCTTCTACAATACAACCTTATAAAAATACATGTTGTTTCTGCGGCTAGTACTGAAAGCCTTAGAAATAGAATATTTAGTGGTTCCACTACTAATCAAGTTAGCGAGTTTGATGTTTTTGTTTTGCAGGGTGTTGTACCGTACCAAGTAGTTCTCAATGAAGAAGGATGTGAATACTTGCTTAAATACTGGAGAGACAATGAAACGACATTTCCGACACTAGCAAAGATGGTCCGGGATGTGTTGAACATTCAAGTGTTATCAACAGCGTCTGAAAGCGCTTTTTCTACTGGAAGATATCAAATAGGAGAGCACAGACCATTAGCGGGAGACAGCTTGGAGATTGCAGTTTTATTCAGAGATTGGATACGAGCAGAGTGTAGAAGGTGCGGTCAACCGGAAATCAACGAAGAAGACGACGAAAACTACAACGAAATCTTGTCCGACGGAGGTGGAAGCGACGTCGACCAATAAATTCCAATTTCAACCGAAGAACCACAAGACATTGTCAAGAAATTAGAAAAGGTGTTTATAAATATGTAATTTTTAATTACAATTTTACTATGTTATTTGCAACTTTCAACACCACAAAGTTGCAATATTGAAATTGTATTACAAAAAATCATATTTCTATCTATTAAACAATATAAGAAGCACAAAAACAGTCTTGGAATATTTTTATTACACTATCTTGTTCAATTATTAAAGTGTTTATATATGTTATTTTTAAAAATTAAGTGTAAAAAAAAAAGAAAAAACCCGATCCTGACCCGGCCTCGCCAAGATTGGTACCCTTTTCCGACGGGACCGGGAACAGGACGGGACATCGGCGGATCCCGCCAGTCCCGGCCCGCCAATCCCGCCGGAGGATCGGTCCCGCCCTCCCAGTCCTGTCGGGTCCTATCCCACCGGGATCCGCCCCGCTCCGAACCCGGCCCACTGGCCACCCCTAGAAGATACTGTAGATCCCTCCAAAATGGGGGTAAAAAAAAGCTATTAGCGACAATTAAGACTATTTACGTGATCCGGATTATAATTTTTAGGATACCACATTTATCCTCCTCCTCATACAGCAGATTATTTTTAATTCATATATGCTGCAGAATCCTCCCCATGTGTGTTTTGAAGGAGGGGATTTTGAGGTGAATTTTGGAAGGAAAACAAGGTGAAAAAAGATTTGGCAACTTTTCAGATTCTATTTGTTTCATGATTTTCGCAACAAAAAGAAGTTGTACCTTTTTGTTCAAAATTTTGAATTTTTCTCTCTAATAATTTTTATGATACTTCTTCCCTTTTTTATATGACCTAACAATAATTTCTAACAAGATTTAGATAGTTTTATGAAATTTTTAATGTGAATGATTCAGATTTCAGTCATTTAGTATGTTTTGATTTGAATCATAATTGTTTAGATCTTAATGATCAAGTGTATTTATTTTTTACTACTATTTTAAAATCACCTAATGAGTTTGAATAGTCCTGAATGATGGAAATTTATAACAAAGTTTAAGGTGTGTTTGATAGGAAGGAAAATGTTTTCTTGAAAAACAAATGAGTTTCTTACTTATTTTCTAGTGTTTGGCATGTAAGCAAAATAAAATTATCCTAAGAGCATTTATATATAATCTACCAAAATATTATAGGGTGGAATGGGTGTTCGGGGGTGGGGGGGTGAGATGGTGAAGGGGTTGGGGGCTTTCGGTGGGTGAGAGGAAATAATAAACTTAAAATGTCACTTATGAACTTGTTTTTTCTACTTTCATTAGATATTGCCATAATTTCCCCCCCATAATTTCCAACAAATTTATCCGACAGAGTTGGATAAATATGTCACGGAGACTACATATATTAATTAACTTTTGACAAACATAAAGAGCAAAACTGTTGAGAACATACTTAAGGTACTATTTCGAAGTTGCACTCAAACATAAGGGACAATTTTTGTCATTTTCTCACTGGGATAAAGAGTGAAGACAAAAGGGAACATTTGAATTGAATTGAGTTGCGAGAAGAATGGGAAGAAAATATTTAAAGATATTTGTAAAGGATTATGAAAAGTCCTTCCCCCAATTTCTGGTTTATTGTTTTATGAGAAAGAAAATGGTAAATTGTGAAATTTGAATAAAAAGCTAGTAGTTGTTTTCAAGTTGAAAATGTTATTTAGAAATTGGAGTTGTGTTTGGACATGAATACTAATTGGAGTTATTTTAAAATTTTGGTCAGTGATTTGGAGTGAAAATATTTTTCTGGAGTTTTCTGAACAATTCTATGTCCAAATAGGAAAAAATTAAAACTATCGATGGCCAAACAGCACTAATTATATGAGATGATTTTATATGGAAGAGATGCCACTTTGGGTGGTATTCGAGATGTATACTCTCAATACCCTCCTCAGATTCCACTTTTCTGCATATTTGGCTTTATCAGTTTGTTCGATTTCGTGGATGCAGTTTTACATGCTGAACTACCAACTATGTGTAAACGGATAACTCTCCTTTAGTTTCCCTTACATTACAGGTCTGACTTGGATATAGGTATTTCATGCGGACTCTTAAAATACCGAAAACTCACCAAAATATTGCACATACAGCGTAATGAATGCTTATGCACACCCGTATTGATTACGTACTGATAAACAAAATAATTACAAATAGATGAGAATGAATGATAAATTTCTGGTGCTATGTATTGTACATTTTGAGGTTCAACAGTCATTTTCGGACAAGGTTTTTTCCTTGTTTCATTATTCAAGTAATTTAAGTTCTCTGGGTGATTTTGGACTCTGAAATGACTTCAGGTTTATGAGGCTCTTGAGCATAGGATGGTTATTGCAGAAGCAGCACAGAGATTGAGGCTTCCTCTTATCTCCAAAGACGGTGAGATTCACGAGGAGGAAATTGGTTATTGCAGAAGCAGCACATTAAGCTCGAGCTCAAATTCAACTTATCAAACCAATGCATCTGCAATTGGAGCTGTTCCTGCAGCAAGCAGTGCTTCTACTACCAGTACAACTGATGCAACAGAACCAGATGTTGGTGGTGTTCCCAATCAGTTCCTTGGAATTACACCTGCATATTTATGGCAAACTCAATTACATCAGATGTCATCAGTGGTATTAATTCTTCAACGTAGTGTTGTAGTTATCTAAATGGCTGTCTTATTTATATGCTTCTATTGATGTGTTGATTGCTTGTTATAAGTGAATTAGCTGTAAATGTGGAATCATTATTTATCTGGTTATCTAAGTGTTAGTTCTACACATCCATAGATGCTTATATATCTGCCACCGTAGGACGTGGCAGAATACCAGAGATTGCTTTCACGGGAGATTGGTAGCCTGTTAGATGCTAAATGTGATAAGTTAGCTGATGCAGTTGCTATTGATGACATTGGTAAGTTTAAGTTACTAATTTCTCTTCCTTTATCTTCCCTTGTTCCTTTGCCTTTCAATATGTTTGTTGGTTGCCAAGCTTCTATCTGTTTCCTCTTAAACAAAACCAGCATTGGTACATAGGACCTGGGGGCTGGGCATGTATGCCAATTTTATAATTAGTCTCTATAAGCAGATTATTATGTGAATGGATATAATATATATTGTCAATTGCATTGTAATGTACTAATGTTTCAAATTGTGGTGCAAATAGGAAAGATCTACTGCTAGATTTACTCGTTATTCATTGATGCAAAACTGTGCACCACTTTCCATCTGGGATTTCTTGGTTTAACAAAAAGTTCTAGATTTACTCATGTCAGTGTATTCTTCAGAGGCTGGTTGAGTAGTTCTCTTACTATTTAAATAACTGAAAACTCTTAGAAGTTGTTGTTCTCATATCAAGATGTATGTAAGAACATAACCCTACCTTGATTCTACAGATATATCTGCTGCCAGTCAAAGTTCAGCTGCCCGACTTCCAGAAAGCTCTCTCTCTCTCTCTCTCTGAACTAATCTTTCTATGTTGTATGATTTACGTGAATCATTTATAAAATAGGTTGTATCTTTATTTTAGCTTTGTTAATTTCAACGGAGTATTCCTCCAAGTTCCATGATAGAATAGACTCTACACTGGGTTTACGTTAAGAATAAATCATGTGGTAAAAAGAAAATTTATATTCTGAATAATGGATTGGCTGTCATGTTGTACAATATTCAATAATCATGTATTACATCTTGCCCCCCCTAGGAGGTGATCTAGCGGTTGAAGAGTTGGAGTAACAACCATATTAACCGGGTTCGAATGTAGCAGAGAGGGGTCTAGATGACTCTTCCAATCAATTTAAATTTTGATGGGTATAGAGTTAACCTGTACCTGTGCTAGGAGCTAATAGGTACTCAATGCCAGTGGAATAGTAGGTGTATGCGCAAGTTGACCTGGACACAATTAGATATGATATAATGAGAATAATCATATATTAATATTCTTGATAGCTTTTTAGATCTAGGCAGGGGAGCTTCTAATCCATGATGTAACAGGGTAAAGTTGATCATTGAGGAGATTGAGAGAGAAGAAGAAGCATGGCGTGAGGATTTATATTCGTCTAACAGAAAATTTGCAGAATACTATAATGTAAGAAAGCGGTTCTGCATCGTTTTTGTCTACCTATTTCTTCTTGTCGGCCTTTCCATTTCTAAGGTACTTCCATAGATTTGACTAAAGGCTCATGTTACTTGAGAAAATATTTGACTTTATATGTTGCCTGTCTAAGGTTTTAGAGCAGATCATTGTTGTTCTTATTAAGCTTGTCAAAGATATAAAGTTAGACCATCAACATAAATATGTAAGTTTACCATTTTGCTGTTGTTTCTTTTTTTCAAATTAAGTCTTCCTCATTCCTCTGATTTGTCTAATGGACTATGGTCCCTAACACTTCACTAGTTTAAGATATTCTCTGGAACTGCTAATGGTCTTATGCTCTTTAGGATAGATGTTTGTTCTGATTATAATTCTTCGATCCATTAATAGGATGAACTGCAAAAGACATGGTTGTGCAAAAGATGTGAGACCATGAGGGCAAAGTTAAGGTATGACATACTTGATTCTTGTTCTGGTTTGTTATACCAACTGGTGACTTTTTTCTTTTTTTTTTCTTTTTTTGGGTTTGAGAGGATTCGGAGAGTCGAATAACTTCTTCTATTTCATTTTTGTGAACATTGTATGTCTATTAATTTTTCAGAAGGGCTCTCTTTCTTTTCCTAGATTATTGTGGGGTTGGGATTGGGTGCAAAGCTCAGTTCAACTATTGCTTCCTCTGCCTTAGTATGATGACTCTCAATTGCCAAATTCCTACTATGAAGGTAGTGATCTTGCACTTCAGTGGTTGAAGTCCTGGTTGCAGTTTTTGTGTTCTTTTATTTCTTTATCTATTTGGGAAGTACCTTGTTCATCATCTCTATGAGGGTTTGAAGTTTTTCATCCAGGGGACTCAAGGCAGTGGTAGTTACGTTCAAAAGGAGATAATTTCTTGAGAAATCTCACATAGTAATGTATTACTTTCAATGAGAGTATTTTTTTTTCTTTTTCATGTGAAATCCCCAGAAATTTGTTTAGCATAAAGGGTCGTCATCAACATCAATAGTTCTTATATCCTGTTATTCTCTTACTAAAGAACAAGATCTCTTGCTTTGTAATATATGCATTTGAAATACTAATATTATGGTCATCAAGTTCAACAGCTTCCGAGACTTTCTGCTGCTCGCCAGATTTCTGGAACGTATTTTCCTATTTCAGTGTCATGCCTCGAAAACAATTTCTGCACTTCACAAAATTAGGTTGAAATTATTGACTTAGTAATATGTTAAGTTCAATGAGAGTAGTTTCTTTTTAATGTGAAAACCCCAGAAATCAATTAGCATCACAGCTTTTTAATCAATTTTAATAGCACTTTCTACATCCTGTTACTCTGTTAAAAAAAGAACACAATATCTTGCTTTTATACTTGTGCCTTTGAAATACTAATGTTATGGTCATCAAATTTAACAGCTCCTAACACATCCTATTCTTACCAGAGTTCTGGAACATATTCTCCTACTTGAGACTTACACCCCGGAAACTGTTCCCGCTCTTCACAAAATAAGGTAAAGAAACATGAATTAAGAAATCCTTATTGCATTTTCGATGTCGAAGAATGTATACTAACATCATGCCAGGAAGTATTTGATTGAAGCAACAGAAGAAGCATCATGTCAAGACCCAAACCTACCTGTAATTATCCGTGGCCACAAGGGCCGTCACTCAGTACTCTGCTGACATATATAAACATCGAAACAGTAAACCAGAAACCCAACAAATATATATATACATCCCAAAGGCCGACAAGGCCATACAAGACTACTACACACAGGACACCTGCCTACAAGCCTCTGAAGAGTATGTGATATCAAAAGGTCGGGACAGGACCCCGCCATATGCATATAGACAACCAAAAATATACCGTACCGAGATTAGACCGACACTCCGAAACAAGGGGAGGGCTCCAAAATTCGCTGAGTCAACAACCTTCTAAAGTGGATCGTCGCCTTCCCTACGTGAACCTGCGGGCATGAAACGCAACGTCCCCCGACAAAAGGGACGTCAATACAACTGATGTACTGAGTATGTCAAGCATGAATAATAGCACAATAGGGGTATAACAATAACTGAAACAGAAACAACCGACCAACAGTAAATGCCTCTGAGGGCCCTAATACATATGCCTAAATGTTATGCACAATGCAAATGCGGTATACATATAAATATTGGCCACACAAGGGCATCTTCCTTCCCATAACCGCCTCTGTGGGCATCAGGTTATATCGGCCACACAAGGGCATCAATATTGGCCTTTCCTTTTCCCATATCCCCTACGTATATATAATATTTACCATATAGTAGTGTGCATAGCACGTGGGTCTAGGGTAATATATGAATATGATGCAAATGAAAATACATGAATGACAATAAAATATTTTGAATGACATAATATCCTTGTACCTTCCGCCAACACTGTGAATATCAACATTTTTTTCGTATGCCTCAATAAGGACTTATGAACATATTTAGACATGCTTTCAACACAGGAATGAATAATAATAACATCCTTAACTACTAAGAGTAGAATAATTTATGGAACAATATCACAGTTATATTTCGTCATATGGAACATGCCAAAAAAAAAGAAATAATTTGCCTTAACATACCTTGAATCCAAGCTTAATAACTCGAAATTGAACTTAAAATGGAAACTTCAATTATTATTGCTGCACTTGTATCCTAATACCATTACTGCTTCGTACATTTCTTTTTTCAAATCACCAATTGAAGTGTTTTTTTTAGTTACATAAAAAGGGGTTGGTGGAGTTTGGCAGCAAATCACGATTTGCTTCTCCAAGTAATGAAGTGTTTTAATGAATGTTAAAGGGTTGCTGAATCATTTTTGGTCTACAAAATGAATTCTCAAAGCAAGATATAAACTCCCAAATTGAAAGCAAAATGCATTCTCATCATGATGTCTCCCACTTAGCCAATCTTGGCGGTGGGCAGCATTAGTTGATGACACATGCACACCAACGTGCCACCCTACTCCATTAATTAAGTGACTTGCTTCCGTATAATTTATCAATTACACACGTAATTAATTTCGTGATCCCAATTCACTTAAATCTTGATAGCTTATAAAACTTTCATATACTCAATATCACAATCTTGTGATATAACACTAGTCCATAACCTCATTGGAGATATACAACTATTATTTTCGATCCCCGTCGTCACACTTGTTACGTCCAAAATTATTTCGGGACTTTATCATTTTATTTACTAATCTCTTTATTAGAATACGTAAATATAACATAGATTGCCCGAGGCCCGAGTTTACTTGCCTACGTTTAGGTGCTCAAACCATCGCCCAAAAATACGGGATGTTATATCCTTCCCCCTTAGAAACATTCAACCTCGAATGTTGGGGTGACATATCTAATCCCCGTTACGTAGCCCTAGACCTGTCCAAAGGTCGGGTCGGGCCGGGTCAGGGCCGGGTCAGGTATCTAATCCCCGTTACTGAAATTGGTATTCACCCCTGCATTACCACGAAATTTCGACGTTGAAATGTATTGTATATCGTGAAATCTTGACTAAAGAAAAAGAAAATTAGAAATCGATTTGGGGAAAAACACAAATTGATTGGAAAAACTGACGTTTTTCTAAAAATTGGCTGCACCAAACCGCCTTACGGCGGTTTGACCGTCCCTGTCTCGAAAAAATATGCAAAATCAAAAAAAAAATCGGATAAAACGGACATCCGAGCGCAGAGTTATGACCATTTAAAGTTTCACAAATTTACAACTACTTTATCTCCCTACATTATGCTTCAGTGATATTAACAAAATGACTAATAATATAAATATATAATTAATAATCAGCTACCGTTTTTATCTTTTTTTATGTCGAGCTAAATGTAGATTAGAGCAATATATATATATATATATATATATATATATATATATATATATATATATAAACATGCAGTATATCACTTATTAATGACAAAAATATATATAAGTACAAAATAAATATTAATGAAGGAAAAATAATATAAATTATATTAAAAAAATATGCGGGTTGGGGTCGGGCCGGGCAGGTCCCCGACCCTATGGACAGGTCTACGTAGCCCGAATATATAACTACTTTTTTCACGGCCATATAAGGTAACATACATCACTACATTACACCTCACATGGTACGCAAGCATTAATTATAATATCAGGAATTGGAATTTACCTTATGCTTCTCTTGGAACCTCAGCGTTAGCCTGGAATAGGTGTGGATATTTGTGCATCATTTTCTCTCCGCCTCCCATGTCATCTCTTCCACGTTTTTATTTCGCCATAAAACTTTTACGAAGGCTACTTCTTTAGTCCTCAACTTGAGGGCTTGTCGATCTATGATAGCAACAGGAACCTTTTCATATAATAGATTCTCTGTAATTTGTACATCGTCAATCGGTACAATTCGAGAAGGATCTCCAATACATGCTCTCAGCATGGAAACATGGAAAACCTGATGAACAAACTTCAACTCTGAAGGTAAGTCCAAGTCGTAAGCTACTTGACCGATTCTTCGAATTATACGATATGGCCCAATATACCTTGGACTGAGTTTTCCTTTCTTCCCGAATCTCATTACACCCTTCATATGCGAAATCTTCAAGAATACCCAATCATCTACCTGGAACTCTAAGTCTCGTTGTCGCACATCTGAATACGACTTCTGATGACTCTGAGCGGTTAACAATCGTTCTTAGATCAGCTTTACCTTCTCTATGGCCTGGTATACTAAGTCAGGCTCAAATAACTCTGACTCGCCTACCTCGAACCATCCGATAGGGGATCTATATTTTCGTCTGTACAAAGCCTCATATGGATTCATTTTAATACTAGCATGATAATTGTTATTGTACGCGAACTTAATAACGGGTAAATGATCATCCCAATTTCCCTTAAAATCCAGTACACAAGCTTGTAGCATGTCCTCGAGCGTCTGAATCGTACGCTCGACCTGTCCGTCTGTCTGAGGATGAAAAGTCGTGCTAAGATTAACTTGAGTGCCTAAACCTTTCTGAAATGATTTCCAAAAGTTAGCTTTAAACTGAGCACCTCAGTTAGATATAATAGAAATAGGTACACCATGAAGACGAATAATCTCCTTAATATACAACTTCGCGTAATCTTCGTCTGTGTAGGTAGTTTTCACCGGCAAAAAATGAGCTGATTTGGTTAGTCTGTCAACAAATACCCAAATAAAATAAAACTTACGATAAGAGTGAGGTAAACCCGTAACAAATCCATATTAATTATTTCCAATTTCCACATCGGGATCTCAATATTCTGAGTCAAGCCACCGGGCTTTTGGTGCTCTATTTTTACTTGCTGACAATTAGGACACTGAGCTACAAACTCCGCCACGCTTCTCTTCATGTCGTTCCACCAATAAATGCTCTTGAGATCATGGTACATTTTATTAGATCCATGGTGAATGGAATATCGTGAGCAATGGACCTCTGTCATAATTCTATCTCGTAATCCCGCTACATTTGGACACATAGAAGGCCCTGGTGCCTGAGAATCCCATGTTCGTCTATCTCAAAGGTTGTGGTATTCTTTTGTTGAATGCCCTCTCTGATTTTCCTCAGACTGGGGTTTTCCCACTGTCATTTCTTAACTTCCGATATGAAGGACGATTCTGACATATTCTGAATCATAAAACCACCATCCTCTGCATCCATTAGTCGGACTCCCAAACTAGCTAACTGATGGAGCTCCCCTACTAACTCTTTCCCCTCGACCATCGAGCTAACCATCGATTTGTGACTGAGCGCGTCTTCTACAACATTAGCTTTACTCGGATGATATAAGATGTCCATATCATAATCTTTAAATAATTCAAGCCATCTCCTTTGCCTCAAGTTCAACTATTTCTGTTTGAATATGTATTGCAGACTTTTATGATCCGTAAAAATGTCTACATGAACACCATACAAGTAGTACCGCTAAATCTTCAGTGCATAGACCACTGCGGCCAACTCCAAGTCGTGTGTCGGATAGTTTTTCTCATGTTTCCTCAATTGCCTTGAATAATAGGCAATCACTTTACCATGTTGCATCAGTACGCATCCTAAACCTGCTACCGAGGCATCACAATACACAACATAGCCTTCTGGACCATTTGGAAAAGTAAAGACTGGTGCCGATGTTAGTCTATCTTTTAACTACTGGAAGCTCCGCTCACAAACATCAGACCACTGGAACTTTATGGCCTTTTGTGTCAACTTTGTTAATGGTGCTGATATGGTAGAAAACCCTTCTACAAACCTCCTATAATAGCCAGCTAAGCCCAGAAAGTTGTGAACCTCTGATGGAGTCGTAGGCCTCGGCCAATTCTTCACCGCTTCAATTCGACTCTTATACCTTCGTCTGACACTATATGACCAAGGAAAGCCATTGAATTCAACCAAAATTCACACTTAGAGCTTTGCATACAACTTATGGTCCCGGAGCGTCTGTAGTACTATCCGCAAATGATCCACATGATCTGGCTCCGAGTAAGAGTACACCAAAATATCATCTATAAATACTATCACAAATACATCTAGAAATAGGCGAAACACACTGTTCATTAGATCCATAAATGCCGTCGGAGCATTTGTGAGTCCAAATGACATTACTAAGAACTCGAAGTGCCCATACATTGTCCTGAAAGCCGTCTTCGGAATGTCCTTCTCTTTTACCCTTAGCTGATGATACCGTGACCTTAGGTCAATCTTTGAGAAACATCTTGCACCTTGTAACTGGTCAAACAAATCATCAATTCAGGGAAAAAGGTACTTGTTCTTGATAGTGACTTTATTCAGCTGCCGATAGTCGATACACATCCGTAACGAGCCATCTTTCTTTCGTACAAACAATACCGGCGCACCCCAAGGAGACATGCTATGCCTAATAAAGCCTTGCTTGAGCAGATCTTTTAATTGCTCTATTAATTCCTTTAATTCAGCTAGAACCATTTTATAAGGAGGAATAGATATCGGTTGAGTGTCTGGCAACACATCTATACCGAACTCAATTTCCCTTTCGGGAGGAAGGCCTGGAAGTTCGTCTGGAAATACATCGAGAAACTCATTAACCACAGGAATTGATTGAGAAGTAGGTGGTTCAACATCGACATCTCTAGCCCGAACAAGATGGTATATACAACCTTTGGAGATCATCTTTCTTAAGGTATGAAATAAACCTACCTTTTGGCGTCGCCGTATTACCCTTCCATTCAAGGACTGACTCACCTGGAAATTGAAATCTAACAATCTTTGTTCGACAATCAATATTAGCGTAGCATGCTGCCAGCCAATCCATGCCCATAATAACATCAAAATCAACCATCTCTAGTTCTACTAGATCCGTTAGGGTCTGACGGCTACAAACTAATACTGCACAATTTCGATAGACCTATCTAGCAACTACCGACTCACCAACTAGTGTAGATACCACAAATGGATCTCTTATCAACTCAGGTTCCATACCAAATTTACAAGCAATAAAATGGGTGATATATGATAGATTGGAGCCTGGATCTAATAACGCATACACATTGTGTGAAAAAGTCGATAATGTACCTGTAATAACATCAGGTGAGGACTCTTAATCTTGTCGCCCCATCAATGCATAGATGCGATTCTGGCCCCTACCTCTACCTCGACCAGATGTTTTCTGATGATTTTGCCCTAACGGGCGTTCTGACTGTGATAAAGCTGCTGCAGATCTGACCGACTCGGCTCTGACACCTCTACCACCTATCGGGAATTCTCGTATCATATGACCACATTCACCACAAAAATAACACACCCTTGCTCCTTGTTGGCACGACCCTGTATGAGTCTTACCACACTGCTCGCATAGAGCCAACGGTGGCCTCATATAAATAGAATCCCCTCTATAATAAGACCCTGATGCTTGTGAACCCTGTCCTGGTCCCGACTGAACATACCGATCAGTCCTCGACCCTGAAAATAGTAATGATGCGCTAGCTGCTGGGTAAGATGGTCATCTATAAAGCTGTGGCCTAGGCCCACCTCTAAACTCTCTTACGTCACCTACAGATCGAGCCCTCTTACACTGGCCCTTATCACATTCCTGATCTACCCGCTGTTGCCTCTTACGAGCCTCCAAATTTGTGCATAAGCCTGAATACGAGTAATATCCATACTCGGATTCGGAGAAGCCGTAGTACACTCGTTGAGCAAGTGCGACCCTAAGCCATTAACAAACTTATGTACCCGATCACTCATCTCCGCTATAATCGTAGGAGCATATCTTGCCAATGAATTAAACTGCAAGCTATATTCTCGAACACTCATGCTGCCCTGCTCAAGACGTAGGAATCTGTCCTGCCTGGCCCGTCGAAGCTCGACTGATAGAAAATGTTGTAAGAAGGCCTCTGAAAACTCTCTCCATCTTGCTGGTGGAGCATGAGGTCCCTTAGATTGCTCCCATGTCTCATACCAGGTCACTGTGATATCCCGTAGTCTATAAGAAGCAAACTTCACCGACTCAGTATCGGTAGCATCCATTACTCGCAAGACGCGTTGTACCTGATCTAAAAAATTCTGCGGGTCTGCGTTCAGGTCTAATCCCGTGAACACCGGAGGATATAGATTAATGAAATCCCCCAAGCTTTCGCACTAACAACTCTATCAGAAGGATTGGGAACCTGACGTTGGGCCTGAGCGGCCACCAATCGTGTCAATAACTGTACCGCACTTCGCATATCAAAATCCACATCTGGAGTATCAAGTGGAGAAACTGAGGGTACTGCAGCTCCACTAATCTCCTCTAGAGGTGATGGAGTTGGGGAATCATACGAAGAAGTCGCACCGATGGTCTCACTCTGGCCCTCGCTAACGGGTTGTAATCGGCTGGTACCTTCGCCTGTAACCGTATCTAACGCCCTCATACTCTTGAACTTCTTCCTCGCTGTAGGCATCGCTGGATTCATAATCACGAGATGGATTAGGAGTGGAATGCTTATAACTCAGCTCTACTGCACGATATATGAGATGAAAGAATAGAAAACATCCCTAAATGTCAGGTAACCTCCTGCTTGTAAGTATGGTGCACAATATACCCATAAATAAGACTCTACTAGACACGGCTTGTAGACTCCCTAAGATAGACATGCTCTGATACCAAGTTTGTCACTATCCAAATCGGAGGGCCGCGACGGGCATCCAGGCCCTACCCGCCGGGTACCACTAGCCATATATTTAACATCTACCCGTAATTATCCGCAGCCACAAGGGCCATCACTCAATACTCTGCTGACATATATACATCGAAATAATAAATCAGAAATTCAACAAATATATATATACATCCCAAAGGCCGACAAGGCCATATAAGACTACTACATACAGGACACCTGCCTATAAGCTTCTAAAGAGTATGTGATATCAAAAGGTCGGGACAGGGCCCCGCCATACCCATATAGACAAGAAAAAATATACCATACCGAGATTAGACCGACACTCTGAAACAAGATGAGTGCTCCAAAATCTGCTGAGTCAGCAACCTACTAACGTGGGTCGTCGCCTTCCCTACATGAACCTGCGGGTATAAAACGCAGTGTCCCCAGAAAAAAGGAATGTCAGTACGACTGATGTACTGAGTATGTCAAGCATGAATAATAGCACAACAGGGGTATAACAATAACTGAAACAGAAACAGCTGACCAACAGTAAATGTCTCTGAGGGCCCTAATACATATGCCTAAATGTTATGCACAATGTAAATGCAGTATACATATAAGTATTGGCCACACAAGGACATCTTCCTTCCCATAACCGCCTTTGTAGGCATCTGGTTATATCGGCCACACAAGGGCATCATATTATATTGGCCATACAAGGGCATCAATATTGACCTCTTCGGGCTCTTTCGTGATAGTCTATACCAGCTGCAGGTGATATGCGTATATAACGCCTTTCCTTTCCCCATATCCCCTACGTATATATAATATTTACTATATAGTAGTATGCATAACATGTAGGTCCAGGGTAATATACGGATATGATGCAAATGAAAATGTATGAATGACAATAAAACATTTTGAGTGACATAATATCCTTGTACCTTCCGCCAACACTGTGAATATCAACATCTTTTTCTCATGCCTCAATAAAAACTTAGGAACATATTTAGACATGCTTTCAACACATGAATGAATAATAATAACATCCTTAACTACTAAGAGTAGAATAATTTAAGTAACAATATCACATTTATATTTCGTCACATGGAACATGCCAAAAGAAAGAAATAATTTGCCTTAACATACCTTGAATCCAAGCTTAATAACTCAAAATTGAACTTAAAATGGAAACTTCAATTATTGTTGCTGCACTTGTATCCTAATACCACTACTGCTTCATATGTTTCTTTTTCCAAATCACCAAGTGAAGTGTTTTGTTTAGTTACATAAAAAGGGGTTGGAGGAGTTTGGCAGCAAATCACGATTTGCTTCTCCAAGTAATGAAGTGTTTTAATGAATGTTAAAGGGTTGCTAAATCATTTTTGGTCTACAAAATGAATTCTCAAAGCAAGATATAAACTCCCAAATTGAAAGCAAAATGCATTATCATCATGATGTTTCCCACTTAGCCAATCTTGGTGGTGGAGAGCATTAGTTGATGACACATGCACACCAACGTGCCACCCTACTCCATTAATTAAGTGACTTCCTTCCGTATAATTTATCAGTTACACACATAATTAATTTCGCGATCCCAATTCACTTAAATCTTGATAACTTATAAAACCTTCATATACTCAATATCACAATCTTGTATTATGACACTAGTCCATAACCTCATTGGGGATATACAACTATTATTTTCGATCCCCGTCGTCACACTTGTTATGTCCAAAATTATTTCGGGACTTTATCCTTTTATATACTAATCTCTTTATTAGCATACATAAATATAACATAGATTCCCCGGGGCCCGGGTTTACTTGCCTACGTTTAGGTGCTCAAACCATCGCCCAAAATTATGGAATGTTACATATCACTTGCTTATGAGAAAGTGGTACACTTTCTTATACTATTCTAATATTTGTTTTTAGTTTGATGGATCATTTTCATGTTGACCACATTTCCTTGATTTGCTTACGCTTGTTCCTTGGATTCTCACACCTCATTTGGGAGAATCATGATGGAATCTTGATCAGTCAAAGATTATATAACTCTCACACCTCATTTGGGCAAATCATGATGTAATCTTGATCAGTCAAAGATTATATAACTCTCACACCTCCTTTGCTTACACTTGTTCCACGGGCTACCTTTTTGCGAACAAAGTGGATATCCATCTCAATGTGTGTAGTATGCCGATGTTGAACCGGATTACCAGAAAGATATACTGCACTAATATTATCACAATAAACCAAGGTAGCTTTCTGAATAGGACAATGAAGTTCAAAGAGAAGATTACGTAACCAACATGATTCAGTTACCACATTGGCTACCCCTCGATACTTGACCTCTGCACTAGACGTGGAACGTCTCGTATCTGGACAACTACCCCAATCAGCATCTGTATAAGAGATAAGTGTAGAGGTCGACGATGGATATAGATGCAAGCCATAGTCAAGTTTTCCCTGAATGTATCGTATAATGCGTTTGAGCGCATTAATGTGCTCAACCCTAAGATCATGCATAAACAAACACACATGTTGTACGACATACGTAATATCCGGTCTCGTGAAAGTAAGATACTGAAGAGCCCCTTATAAGACTGTGATAGTGGGTAGGATTCTTGTAAGGTGAGCCAGGCGCAACACCCAGCTTGGGTTTCGTATCAACCGTAGTGGAAGTAGACTTACACGAGGACATACCAGCCCACTCAATTATCTCAATGGCATACTTCCATTGTGACAAGAATAATCCACTTGCATGACGAGTGACAACAATCCCCAAGAAATAACTCAAGGCTCCCAAGTCTTTCGTAGCAAACTCAGAACTGAGTAGTGTCATGATCGACTTGTGTAAATCATCAGAAGAAGCGGTCAAGATAATGTCATCCACATATAAGAGAATATAAGCCAGGGAAGTACTACGATGATATATGAACAGAGAATTATCAGACCGGCTGTGAGAAAACCCAATAGTAGATACATAGTCTGCAAATCGCTTATACCAAGCCCGTGGGGCATGCTTGAGCCCATATAAGGACTTTTTCAATAAACATACATGATTAGGATATATGGGGTCTAGAAAACCCAAGGGCTAATGCATGTAGACTGTCTCCTTAAGATCACCATGTAAGAAAACATTCTTCACATCGAGCTGATGAATGGGCCATGACTTGGAAAGAGCCAGACTGAAAACAGTGCGAATGGTAGCCGATTTGACCACCGGGATAAATGTCTCACTAAAATCCACGTCAACCTGTTGAGTTTTACCATCACCTACAAGACGAGCCTTATGTATCACAAAAGAACCATCAGAATTATCTTTATGAGAAAAATCCACATAGACCGAATAATATTAATACCAGAAAGACGGGGGACCAACTCTCACAACTTATTTTCAATAAGAGCATCATATTCGTCGGTCAAAGCCAATTTCCAATTAGGGTCATTTAATGCAGACACTGGGTTACGGGGTAGTGGGGATTTAAGAACATTAGAATTAAGATTAAAATGTTTTTTTGGTATAAAAATACCCCATTGAATTTTTGTAACACATCGGTGACTCGGGGAAGAATTAGGTGGATTTTGGGAAAAATCGGATGGGGGATGGACTGAATTGGGCTGGACAATTGACCCAGTTGCTGCACCTGAGACATGTTGGGCTATGGGCATTGGCGGGCGAGCAGGCGTAACCACGAATTGGAATTGTATGGTCATAACCAACAATAATACCATGATTTTTGCTCAAATTGGAATAAGACAAGAGAGTACCTTGGTCGGACATCAAGTGAAAAGTGGCGCCAATGTCTATGTACCAATTCGCGTATGGTGTCAAGATTGAATTCGGCCCACAATAGTGAAGGCCTGCGGGGGCCGAGGCCCAAGTAGACCGGCCTGTTGGCCTAACCCGGAATACTGCTGGTAAGAGCATGAGAGATTGGGCCTGTGATGGGGCTAGACCGAGGCCCAAGGCTACTGGAAATAGGGGAGGGCAGTAAGAGGAATTGGCCACTGGTCCAGGCCTACTGCCAGGGGGCTGGGGCCCAGAACCCCGAGGCCCACCCCCGTTGTTGTTACTGTTCCCGCCATTGTTGCTACTTTTCCGGTTGCCGCGATTCTTGCCATTTTTAATGGTTTTTGACCTTTCTTGCCGCCACCGTTATTGCGGTTTTGTCCCGAATTGTCAACTAACCCGTGAGAGTTATCAGATGAAGTCATCATCGCCACGGAACTAGCGCCGGTAGCCTCTTTTTTTGCCAAGACGACTTCTTCTAACGAGAGCATCGAGCGGGCTTGATAAAAATATGGAAGCGGATTACTTTGATGAAGGAGAGTCACAATGCTATTATAGGCCTCAGATAGACCTGCAACCATTTGTAGAACCAGACGATTATTGGTAACGGGCGCTCCAACGTTACGGAGTTGGTCCTCTAATTCCTTGAGCCGTTTACAATAAGCCCGAAAATTCAGGAAATCTTCCATGCCGACTTGGGAAAATTCCTGCTCTAGAGTGACAACTCGGTAATGTTGGTTATCCTATAATATATCACGCAATCTATTCCAGGTAGCCATAGCCGTAGTATCTAGTTCAATGATCGTCTGTAAAAGGTTGGTAAAAATAGTGGAGTAAATCCACTGAAGGTCGGTAGCATCAAGAGTGATCCATAACTGAGGATCCTCCGTGGGTGGAGGGATAGCGGGAGGAACTATGTGATGAAGGACTTGATGTGAGATTGCGTGAATTTTGAACAGTTCTGCCCACATCGCATATTGGACGTTCTCCATCTCAAAAACAATAGGGATGTGGTTCTTGATGTTGGAAATAATAAGGGCAGGATGAAACATGTTATTAGACATAACGTAAGAACAATAGGTGAATGAAAGATTTGGAAGAAAATTTTGAAAGAGAGGGCACAGTTTTCGAGAATTGACACGAGAACCGAGGCAGTGGAAGAGAGGAAAAAATCGGTAGAAGCACCTAGACTTCTGATACCATGAAAGAAATAATCCCTTGATTATTTTAATTAATGAATGAGTATATATATACAATTTACAATTCCCATAATATGGAAAATCCTATTCCTATTCTACTCCCAAAACCCTATTCTATTTGTACAAGAATACTACAATTATGGTAAGTGTGCAATGCTTACTTAAATACAACTAACATGTTACCAAACATGGGTATACACGGCTTGTATACCGTGTATATCAGTTTCCAACTTGGCTTGTGATTCCGTGATATACACGGTATACACAGGGCAGTGTATATACCGTGTATATCATGAGTATATTTATGAGTGATCTCTTAGGAAAATGAAGACAAATAAATTGAACTTCACTAGATTGAGCTTTTTCCTGAATAATTTTGCTTGTCTTTTGTTTGTCCTCACTATTTCATTTGACAAAAGTAGTAGAATACTTGAGCAAACGCCATCGCTATAGGTTCTATTTGTTTGGTTTTGAATGAGGATGTTACAATTTTGCTTGAAAATAGTTTATCCATCAGTCTGATGTTGCGGGGCGTGTCTTTTTCTCCTAAACATCTATTCCTGTATTTTCTCTTCGTTTCGGGTTTTTCTTTTTTTCTCTGTTTATTGTATGCTGAAATGTAGGTTGAAAAAAAGAGTTCGTCTGCAGCATGAAGTTAAATACTGTCATTTAGATAGTCGAATCTAGCTCTGTTGTTTAGTGCTTGGCACTGATATGTACTTAACTGAGAAATATGTTAGGCTTCCCGCCTTCGTGAGTATCAAGAGGTTGATCCTCATTTTGACGAAATTGCTAGGCAGTACCATGACATTGTAAAGGTAAAGAAAAGTTCCTGCGAGTTTTGTTAATAATTATAGTTCATTATTTTCCTTTTTTGGAGATAAAGGCTAACTTTGAATCATATCCAACCAGAAATTGGAGAGCATGCAGTGGACCATTAACCAAGTTGAAATGGACTTGAATCCGTTGCCTGCTCATTCCAGCACCTAAAGCATCTCTTTCGAATGGAGTGCTCCATATTCTGTACAAGGTTCATTTAATATCCATAGTGTTTTTTGTATTATAGGAACATATATAAAATTGTCGATTCTCATATTTGCATTTGTAACCCTTGAATATCGACATATATAATTTTCCATTTGCTTGGTCGTTAAAAAGATCATCTCTCAGCCACTGTAAAGAAAGTAGGAAAGTAAAAGGTTTTCGTTATTGCAATCTTTTGAGCGGACTACCCTCAATGGTTCTCTGGATTTTTAGTTTCATTCCTAAAGTAGAACTTTGCCGAAGAAAAGAAATAATCTAATATGAATATAATGTTCTTTTATTTACTTAGGGTGTGTTCTTTAGGAGAAATATTTTCTAATTTTTTCTCATTTCGTTTGATCAAATATTTTGGAAAATATTTTCTCTAAGAAAACAAGTTCCACAAGTATTATTCCACATTGGTTGTGTTCTCCCCACCGTACAATACACCTCATCTTCACCCCTATCCTATAGCCCCCATCCCCCCACCCCACCTGCCACAACATATATCTTGTTAGTTATACACGTGATATACATGGGTTTGTATACCATGTATATCACAGTTTCACAAGGCAAGTTACCTTATGTGAAACCGTGGTATACACGGTATACAAACCTGTGTATATCACGGTTTTTAGAGAGTTTTTACTTAGTGTAAATATTGTATTAAATTAGTCTTGTACACTTACCATAATTATAGGATTCTTGTATAATTAGAATAGGGTTTTGGGAGTAGAATATGAATAGAATTTTCCTATTATGGAATATTGTAAATTGTATATATACTCTTTCATTAATGAAAATAATCAAGGGATTATATGCTTTCATGGTATCAGAAGTCTAGGTTAAATTTTCCTCTCCCAAACCTTCTTCTCATGACACGATTTCCGAGACATTACCCTCTGTTTCCGTGCACTTTGCTGCCTTCTCTCTTCCCAAATTTTCTTCCAAATCCCTACATCACATCCTACGTTGATTGTGATGGCTAAGAACACGTTTCACCCTGCCCTTACTGTTCTAACATCAAGAATCACATCCCTATCATTCTTGAAATTGAAAACGTCCAATACGCGACATGGGCCGAACTGTTCAAAATTCATGCACGCTCGCATCAAGTCCTCCAACATATTATCCCGATGGCTCTTGTGGATACGGAGGTGCCTAAACCCGGGGATGATCCTAAGTTGTGGACGACCCTTGATGCTACCGTTCTTCAGTGGATTTACTCCACTATCTCTACCGACCTGTTGCAAACGATTATTGAGCCAGACGCTACAACGATGGATGCTTGGAATATAGTGCGTGATATATTTCAAGATAATCAAAATTCGCGTGTTGTTACCCTTGAGCAGGAATTCTCCCACGTCAATATGGAAGATTTCCCTAACGTTTTAGCATATTGCAAAAGGTTGAAAGAATTAGCAGACCAACTCCGCAATGTTGGTGCAACCGTTACCAACAACCGTCTTGTTCTTCAAATGGTTGCAGGCCTGTCTGAGCCCTATAATGGCGTTGGTATGCTTCTTCGTCATAGCAGTCCTCTTCCGTAGTTCTATCAGGCCCGTTTCATGCTCACGCTCGAAGAAGCAGGCTTGGCTAAGAAATCAGCCACTGAGGCCCCTTCTGTCGTCATGGTGACCGAGTCTACCTTTTTTCCATCCGGCTCTAATAATTCTGGCCAAAATCGCAACAATGGTGGTGGCAAAAAGGGTCAGAATCGCAAAAATAATGGTAAAAACCATGGTGGAAATCATGGGTGTGGCAATGGGCCTCGGGGCAATGGGCCGCAAGCCAACTGGCCACAGCCCTGGAGCCCATGGCCGTGGAACTGGGCCCAACAACCTCTATTACCCGTCAGTTGCGGCCAACCCAAACTGCTCAACTGCCAGGCCCAATTATTCCCAGCAACAATGGTACCCGTGAGTAGTTTCTGGGTCGGGGCAGCAAGCAAGTGTGCTTGGGCCTCGGCCTCCGCAGACCCACCATGCAGCGGGCCCTACCCCTACCGACATTGAAGTTGTGATGCACACACTTGGATTTAATCCACCGGACCCCAATTGGTACATGGACACTGGAGCGACCACCCACATGACGTCCGATCAAGGTACTCTCTCGTCTTATTCCAATTTGAGCAACAATTGTGGCATAATTGTTGGTAATGGCAATTCAATTCCAATTCGTGGTTACGATCATAAAACTTTGTCTCCCCCTATCCACCTCTTATTTTGAAAAATTCCCTTCATGCCCCTATCTTAATTAAAAATTTGGTGTATGTCCGAAAATTTACCACTGATAATTGGGTTTCTGTTTATTTTGATCCTTTTGGATTTTCTGTGAAGGGTTTCAAGACGGGGATTTCTCTCATGAGATGTGATAGTAGGGGAGATCTTTATCCTATCACGTCCACATCCGATCTCTCGAGTCAAGCCTTACCATTTAATTTTGCGACTCTCGCTCCTTCCTTATGGCATGCACGTTTGGGTCACCCTGGATCGTCTATTATTTCTTTCTTACATAAAAGCAATTTTATTTTTTGTAAGGGTACGAGTAGTACTCCAATTTGTCAATCTTGTTCACTAGGAAAACTTGTTAGATTGTCGTTTGTAGACTCTACTTATCGTACTTTAATGCCATTTGATAGTATTCATAGCAATTTATGGACATCTCTTGTTCTCAGTTCTTTGGGCCATCGTTATTATGTTCTATTTTTGGATGATTATTCTAATTTTTTATGAACTTTTCCGTTAGCGAAAAAATCTCAAGTGTTTTCCACTTTTTTAAAAATTTAGAGCATTCATCCGTACCCAATTCGAACGGGAAATAAAAAATATTCAATGTGATAATGGCAAAGAATATGATAATGGGTTGTTTCGGGATTTTTGTAGTACTAATGGAATAAATTTTCATTTCTCTTGTCCTCATACGTCCTCACAAAATGGGAAAGCAGAAGCAAAATTCGTACCATTAATAATATTGTCCGAACTTTATTGGTTCATGCTTCCGTACCACTTTCCTTTTGGCATCATGCTCTACAAATGACTACATATCTTCTTAACATTCTTCCTTTTGGGTGCTTATGTTATCCGCTATTTTCGTCAATTACGATTAACAAACTTCAAGCTCGTTCTACTCCATGTGTGTTTTTGGGTTATCCGTCCAATCATCGTGGTTACAAATGTTTTGATTTATCGTCTAAAAAATCTTAATTAGTGTCCACGTTATTTTTGATGAATCCTTATTTCCGTTTGCTAAAGTAAGTAGTCCTGGACCTAGTTCGTATAATTTTTTAGATGACGATGTCTCCCCATATATTATCCACCTTTTATCGGACTTATCCTACACCCAAAATCTGCCTACGGGCTCACTGCCCGCTGGGCCTTCTGTTCCATCACTGCCCACATGTTTTGCCCCTGTTTTGGCTATTGGGACGGTTGCCCAGCCCAATACCAAAACTGCTTCGATTTCAGCTTTTGTCTCAATTACCGTGTCCAGTATTGGGCTGGCCAGCCCGTCCCGCATTCGCATTCTTCCCAAAATCCACCTAATTCTCCTCCTGAGTCATAGACCAGTTACTCGTAGTCAATGGGGTATTTTTAAACCCAAACGATATTTTAATCTAAATTCTAATGTCTCTAAATCCTGTCTACCCCATAACCCAGTGTCTACCTTAAATGACCCGAATTAGAAATTGGCTATGAACAATGAATATGATGCTCTTATTGAAAATAAGACGTGAGAGTTGGTACCCAGTCCTTCTGGTGTTAATGTTATTCGGTCTATGTGGATTTTTACTCATAAGGATAATGCTGATGGTTCTTTTGCGAGGCATAAGGCTCGTCTTGTAGGTGATGGTAAGTCTCAGCAGGTTGGCGTGGATTGTGGTGAGACGTTTAGTCTGGTGGCCAAATCGGCTACCATTCGCACTATTCTGAGTCTGGCTCTTTCCAAAGCATGGCCCATTAATCAGTTAGATGAGAAGAATGCTTTCTTACATGGTGATCTTAAAGAGACAGTTTACATGCATCAACCCTTGAGTTTTCGTGACCCCAGATATCTTTATTATGTCTGTTTATTGAAGAAGTCCTTATATGGGATTAAGCAAGCCCCACGGGCTTGGTATAAGAGATTTGCAGACTATATTTCATCTATTGGGTTTACGCACTGCAGGTCTGATAATTCATTGTTCATTTATCGTCGTGGTTCTTCCCTGGCTTATATTCTATTACATATGGATGATATTATCTTGACTGCCTCTACTGATGTGTTGCGCAAGTCTATCATGACCATGCTCAGTTCTGAGTTTGCTATGAAAGACTTGGGGACCTTGAGTTATTTTTTGGCGATTGCTATCACTCGTCATGCATCTAGGTTATTCTTATCATAATGTAAGTATGCAGCTGAGATCATTGAGCGTGCTGGTATGTCCTCATGCAAGTCTACTTCCACTCCAGTTGATACTAAACCCAAGGTGGGTGTTGCGGCTGGCTCACTGTATGAGGATCCGACCCACTATCAGTCTTGCAGGGGCACTTCAATATCTTACCTTCACGAGACCTGATATTACCTATGCCGTCCAGCAGATGTGTTTGTTTATGCATGATCCTCGAGTTGAGCATATGAATGCTCTCAAACGCAGCATCTGATACTTACAAGGCACGCTTGATTATGGGTTGCATCTATATTCGTCATCGGTCTCTACACTTGTCCCTTATACAGATGCTGATTGGGGTGGCTGTCTGGACACCCTACGTCTGGTTACTGTATGTTTCTTGGTGATAACTTGGTCTCATGGATTGCCAAACGGCATGCTACCTTATCCCGCTCTAGTGTAGAGGTCGAGTATCGAGGGGTGGCCAATGTGGTCTCTGAATCATGTTGGTTACGTAATCTTCTCTTAGAGCTTCACTTACGTAACCTTCTCTTAGAGCTTCACTTTACCTTTCAGAAAGCTACCTTGGTGTATTGTGATAATGTTAGTGCAGTCTATCTTTTTGGCAATCCGGTTCAACATCAGCGCACTAAACATATTGAGATGGACATCCATTTTGTTCACGAAATGTAGCTTGTGGGCAAGTATGCGTCCTACATGTCCCTTCCAAGTATCAAATTGCAGACATCTTTACCAAAGGTCTTCCGTCAGTACTCTTTGAAGATTTTAGGGACAGTCTCAACGTACGAAAATCGCCCGCTATGACCGCGGGGGTGTATTAGTTATACCCGTGATATACATGGGTTTGTATACCATGTATATCACGATTTCACAAGGCAAGTTACCTTATGTGAAACCGTGGTATACACGGTATACAAACCCGTGTATATCACGATTATTAGAGAGTTTTTACTTAGTGTAAATATTGTATTAAACTAGTCTTGTACATTTACCATAATTATATGGTTCTTGTATAATTAGAATAGGGTTTTGGGAGTAGAATAGGAATATAATTTTTCTATTATGGAATAGTGTAAATTGTATATATACTCTTTCATTAATGAACATAATCAAGGGATTATATGCTTTCATATCTAAATTATATACAAATGCTTTTAGGTTAATCCTACTCTCGGCACATCCGTTGCACGCAGTGGCGGAGCCACATGCAAACACCCCTTCGTTGGAAAATTACATTGCGTAGATGAGTAAAAAGATTTTTTATGTACATATACTATATGTTGAATCCCCTTAATGATTTCATATATTTATTTTTTCATATTTTGACACCTCATAGTAAATTTTTTAATTCCGCCATTGATTGCACGTGTGTACCAATTTATGTGTATAAATTGCATAATTTACATGAGCTTGTCAATATACATGGATATTATTACATGAACTTGTCAATATAGTACAGTACATGAATATTTTTCAGGAAAACTTGTGTAGCTTTAACTTGTAATAGCGGTAAGTATCACGTAATTATGTACAAAAATGATTCATAACTTCCTATAATTTATAGGAACTTATTATTAAATAATTTTTTTATAAATCCCTATAATAAATTATCAAAGATTGTATCGTCACTGAAGTTTTTCTCCTCTTTCAATGCTATAAAACCATTTAAAACTTTTTGGGTACTAGCATTGTCGAATTCCTTTACAATGATATTGTTAGTAAATGTCATTTTAACTACAAAGTTACTAACATGTCTCTAGAGAGAAAAACTCTAACCAATCTCTAATTTCTCCAACCTAACATAGCTTCATCCCCACTGAATGTATCTACTCCAAGCCCCTCTACCAATCATGATATGCCTACCATGGAAGACCAAACCATAGAGGAAAACATCCTAAAGCTTAGCTCCTTCAAAGAAGTAATTATGGATAAATCCCCACTCCTAAATGGCTCCTACCACAAAGATATGTCCACTTCGAATAGCGACATAATCTAGACTGGTGACGAACCAATCCTTCTTTCCTTAGATTAGAGGAGAAAAATCTCCTCCACTTGCCCCGGCAATTCTCACTTATTATGAAAGTGTGTGGGAAAAAAATCCCACACCAAACGCTCCGTGCAAAA
This sequence comes from Anisodus tanguticus, assembly GCA_034509755.1. Classification (NCBI taxonomy): domain Eukaryota; kingdom Viridiplantae; phylum Streptophyta; class Magnoliopsida; order Solanales; family Solanaceae; genus Anisodus; species Anisodus tanguticus. Next base: position 31,856,515 of record CM067558.1, read on the forward strand.
TTGACGGACTTATGGAAACTCCCAGAACAAGGGTTCTGATAGACCTAGGATGGGATTTCCATATCCTCAAACTCAACCTTGAGGAGAGTATGTCTCATATGATGAGAATATAATCAAATATTAAAAGTGTGTTCTATCTAACAGCTTAAGAGGTTAGATAGAACACACTTTTAATATTTGATTATATTCTCAACAAAGTGTGTGACCATATGATCTAAGAGCATAAGCTGTTAGATAGAACACACTTTTAATATTTGATAATATTTTCAACATCATATCCTTTCCCAAGGCCCTTGGTTCATCACCGGCCATTTTCTATCAGTTAGAAGGTGGGAACCAAACTTTGTCCCTGAAAGCACCACTATCGACTGCACAACCATCTGGCTAAGACTGCCCCAATTATCCACTGGGCAATAGGAACCTCTTCATATGATAAATCCTCTGTAATCTTCACATTGTCAATCGGTACAACTCGGGAAGGATCTCCAATACACGATCTCAACATAGAAACATGGAAAATCGGATGAACAAACTCCAACTCTGAAGGTAAGTCCAATTCATAAGCTACTTGGTCGATTCATCGAATTATGCGATATGGTCCCCTTACCTCCCTTGCCCCCCACCCCCGCTTCCAACCGAGGACATGACCTCAAACTACCATCATACCCGGGAGCCACTAAACTAGAAGAGAATTTGCCCGAAAACTAGAAAGCAAGAGTCTAAAAACAACACCGAGCTACTAGCAAGCAGATGTGAACTAAAGGCAAAAAAAAAACATAGCAGGAAAGAATCTAACAACTACCTAGTGCTAAATGAAAGAAGTGCAGCAAAATACTCAACTATAGTAAATCTAAGTAGCAAAATACTCAACAAATATCGTTCTAAATCAGTAACGGGGAATACCAAATCAGCAATTATCAGGCAGGATCCACCAAGTATCTAGTACTAAATTAAACTAGTACAACAAAGTATCCAATCAGAAAACAAATCGCTACTACCAAAATCGCTGATATTCACAGAATCGCTAATACCAAACTTCTATAAAGAAAATCAAACTTCTATAAATTCGAGGTGTTTGGACGAAAAAGGTGTTTCTAATTAACAACAGAAGCGATTTCGTTCTTGTTGGACTTGTAGCTTTAATTCTCCTAAGAATCAGAAGTAGAAGACTAGTTTTTTCAATACGAAAATATTCTTATCACTGTTTTTTTAATTTTATTTTACATACATTGATTTCTAAAGAGAAATCAACCATTAAAATCGATCCCTTCTTCTTCACCATAATGTTTATTTCCGTTGTCTTCCAAGCTTTAGTTTTAGCAATTGTACCAAATCTCAAACAAAATAAGTACTTTTATTAAATGAAATTAAATTTTCTAATAAGACAACTGGAGCAAGTATACCTATAAATTAAGAAACAAGACTCGTAAATAGCCAAGGTTTTTAAAAAAGGCTCAACAGTAGAAGAAACTTGATTTTGAAAACAAACACATATTGTGAAAATAAGAGGAGCTGATTGCAACCAATGCATAAGAATATGCAATGCCACTTAAACAAGGTTAATGGACACCAAAAACTTAATGTTGTAGCAATTTAGGGAAGTATCACCCCCAAAGGAGGTGGTGCAGCGGATGGGGCTGCTCCTCCATTAACCAGAGGTCTCGGGTTCGAGCCTGTGTATGAAAAAATCCTTGGTAGGGAGTGTTTCCCCCCACATGGGGCCTACGCAGCGCGAATTCGAATATAGTCAGGCTCCAATGCAGATACCGGACACCGGGTGGGAAACCAAAAAAGGGAAACCAAAAAAAATTTAGGGAAGTATCCAAATCTGAAAATAGTTGGAGCTAAGACTTTGCCACCACAAAACATTTAGCAACAAAAAGAAACTTTAACCCTAACTTTTGCAGACTCTTCACTTTCGGTACCGTACCCGTGCCAGATTCTTCAAAAATATACTACTTTTTGAGAACTCGACACGCACCCATTGACATTTTTGAAAAATTTGAGCAACATAACTTTAACCCCAAAGAAAAAGAAAGGTGGAATTACCATCCAACATCTCTGAATTTACCATAATCTTCTTACATTTTGTCTAAGGAAAATGCTCCCAATTTGTTATGTCATATATATTTGTTGAGTTCTCCCACATCGGTGGGATAAATGGTCTTTGGTCTCCTTATATAGTTTGGGCAATCCTCCTCTCTTTAAGCTAGCTTTTGGGGTTGAGTTATGCCCAAGATCCATTCTTTACATAGTATCAGAGCCAGATCCGTCCCAATTCATTGTTTCCGATGTTGGGCCCCCTCTTATATTGTCCACGCTCCAGATGTCCAGCCTGTTGAGTTCTCCCACATCGATGGGATAAGTGGTCCTTGGTCTCCTTATATGGCTTGGGCAATCCTTCTCCATTTAAGCTAGTTGAGTTAGGCCCAAGATCCATTCTTACAATATTTTCTTATGAAATTAATGTATTTAAGAGCCAAGAATCTCATCTAAAATCTTCATGAAATTTGAAAAATCAAACTGGAATGTTGAAATTGCAAGAAGTTAACATCATATTCTACCACTGGATCAAGTACTGCCGACACGTATCCATGAAGGATGGGTGCACCATGTTGGGTTCGATCCCTCAACCTTAAGGAATTAAACCCATTGCTTAACTAGTACACCACTCAATCTAGTTTGACCATGAGTTCCTTCAGTTGATATTAGATATATTTTAAGAATTATACACATATTATACCGAGTTTAGCCGGGTGACCATGGGTTCACGCGACCAATTTTTTCATCGAATGTCCGATGAAAAAGTACGTAACAAAGCAAGAATTGCTCGAGTGGTTCTATGGAAGGGTAAAACCAGCGCCATACTATGTATTAATATCTTCCACCAGATACATATACAAAATAATCACTGCAATGAGAAGTTCATATTTCTCATCAAACACAGCATGTCTTCTACCAACATGTAATAAGGAAAATCTTTCCCCTCTATCTCATGCCAAGGATTACTTGAGAAGCGCAAACTTTTCAGCCTCCTCGATGTGACCAATATGATGTTGAATGTTAATATGCTAGTATAATAGTCTTCAGATACCTTTAATTATCTTATAGTTTTGTCATCATGGAGAAGAATCGACAGCTCCCTAGGAAAATTCAGCTTTCTCACAAATAGAAAAAATAACTTCATTGTCAGTATTGCCTCTATAGCTATAGTCACTTGGCAGTCAATATTAAGAAAAGGAACATCATCATTCTGTAAGCAGGATCCGAGATGTAATTTGACAGCTTTCCAAATTCATAACATTTACACTATTCATCACCTTGGTATAGCTATACCCTATATTCATAACATTTACACTATATTCATCACTTTGGGATAGTTATACCACTACATATCAATGAAGAACAATCCGAACTATATTGTCCAGAAAATTTACTGCTGTTTGTGTTCGAGTTGGAACTATGATGTCCAGAGAAATTATTGTTGATACCTATATTAGAGTCAACTGGAATTGTATAAATATCTGATAATTCATGTTCATTCCCTTCATCATGTCCATTTTTATTAGTCCAAGGGTTACTTTTGGTGAACTTTCTTATACTTTCAAGTTCCACTGCCACTTCCTTCATCGTAGGTCTATTTTCTCCACGCAAACTAAAGCAACTTTTCACAAGCTTAGCCATCCTTTGGAGTTGCTCAAGGCTTCCTTCTCTTACTACTCTGCGATCAAGGATTAGAAACAATTGGTTCTTTCTCATTGACAAAACAAAATAATTGGCCAAGTTTTTTTCCTCATCATTTCTGTCCTTCGAAATAGGTTTCAACCCCGTCAAAAGTTCCGCAACTGTATACATCACTTTTCTCGGTCAATTCACTTGTGCGGAAATATTCAGGATCCAAGTACCCTAATGTTCCTCGAACCAATTTAGCAACATGTGTTTGATCAAGAGGGACTAATCTAGAAGATCCAAACTCAGCAATCTCTCCCGTTGTCTCTCATTCTGAGCAGTTGAAGCAGAAAGACGGGACCTTAATGACTCGGTATCTTTCTTCAGGGCTTGTATCTTTGTTTTTTAAATTTGGAGACGTTTGGAGAAGGAACCCACATCAGCGTCAAGACTGGAGAGACGTATCATCAGATCAGACATAGTATCTGATGCTTCATTCTACTTCTTCTGACAATCCCTGGCCTGGTCCTCGTGCAAAGTAGCTTGTTGCCTATATGCTTCTTTCTCCTCTTCCAATTGCTTAAGTTTGCCACGCAGATCATCAATCTTGGCAAGTTTTACCTCTACAACTGACAGGTGGTGAATGACGTTGTCCCTTTCGATCTTCAAGGCGGCTTTTTCTTTAATCATCTAGTGGAGCCTTTCGTAGCACAACGAAGTTGGCTTGTATAATAATCGTGATTATCAAAAGAGAAATGTGAAGAAATAACAAAGTATGAGCAGATCAGAAAAGGGGTAATACCTTGGTTGCAGCATGCATTCCTTCGTTAATGACTTATTCGGAGGACACCCGGTGAGCCTTCCTCCTATCCTTGTTTGAAGCCACATGTTTTATGTAGTTAGTCACTCCAACGGGCTTAGAACAAAGGTGGCAGTTGGCTGGGAGTTGGAAGGTTACAATTTTGAATTCTGCAGGCTGAGCTACCGGGGTCGGGTATTCGTTTGCCAACGCATCTATACATGAAGAAGAAACCCAGTTCGGGGAAGATGGAATTTCATGATCTTATTCTTGGGCAATGGTCGGCATGACCAGAGACTCGGGATCCTCAACAACTGGTGGTAGAATGGTGACGGTCGGTGCATGCGGGGTTGACGTGTAACAGTGTTTACCAGGGAGAAAGAAGCATTGGTGTGATCGGCTCCATGATTGGCAACTTCCATCTCTGCAAAAAGCAGGGGGGTTTCATTTCTACTTCTCTATGGGGAAACCAATTGTTAAACTGGAATTGTCGGAAGTGTTGGGAGGAGTTCAGTTAGAGTTATCGGGGAATTTCTTCTTCAAACATTTTGTCCTGTGCGGGGGCTAGCGGAGGATTTATTTCATAGCCTTTTCCGCTCATGGGCCTGTTGAATAATGGGGGTGGCTGCCTCTGAATCTTCGATTTCCTCTTCAGGTGGAGCGGTATCAATTGCTTTAGAAAGACCTAGCAAAATGGAGAACAATTTTATCGATAGGTCGGAGAATAAGTGGAAGAATCTAAGATTAAAATCATAATATGTACCGTGGTGGTGAGGTACCCAGTTCTTCTTTAAATCAAAGTTTTTCCAAGTCTGGAGTTCTGGAGTGGATACATCAACGATCTTCTAAACCCAAGTGTCAAGGTCGTTAATATATGCAGGCTCCCATACGGTGGCTAAAGGGAAGAATAAACTCCGATCAAAAATAAAATGACTCGCTTAAAAGAGGCGTTAGAACAAGTATAGTATAAAAATAAACTTACCGTGAAACTTCCATTGCTCTGGGATTGTGCGGCTGTCAGAGGGAAAGAGGTTGGTAGTAGGAACAATGACATATCTTTCCTTCCAACCCCAGTCCCGGTCATTGTCTAGACTAGCTAGAATGATTTTGTTTCCCCGGCGGTGTAGATTGATGACTCCATCATAGAAAGTGCGCTGAGAGTAAAAGAGAATCAGGTGGTCTAGAGTAAAGCTAACATCAGCCTCCCGAGCGAAGTACTGGAGGTATGCGACCGCCCTCTAAATATGAGAGCCAACCTGAGCTATGCAGACTTTGTACTGGCGATAAAATTCTAGAATGACATCATCAATAACTTTCTATAGTTTCATGGAAAATGGGTAAGTATAAACATAAGAATACCCTTGCTTGTAAGAGGTGATCTTTTCTTCACTGGTAGGAATCAAGACTTCGATTGATTCCCAACCGCAATCGGCCTTCACTGTTGGTAAGATACTAGCAGTAATTTAGGTTTTGTAATCATCGGGCGGCGTATCCCTGCCGCCGGGTAATACCTTCGAAACTGTCTTTTCTCGAAAATCATAAGTAAAGCACCAAGTCTTTGGCAAGTATGAAGAAGCCAAAGGGTTTTGTCTAGCAGGAGCCCCATCTTGGGGGGTGGTTTTCTTTTTTCTTATAGGGGCATTGTTACTAGTTGAAGGGTTGGTCATGCTTGCTATGAAAAAAGGAAGATGATGATCGGAGGTTTAGCAAGAGATGTCTTTGCACAAATGGAAGGCGAATGGCAAACCCTTAATTTGGTAGAGTATTTATAAGGAAAGAAATGATGACGCCGCTTGAAGGAAATATGTGTCGAATGCCAATCGGCGGCAGCACGTGTGTGTCAGAGCAAAAGTGATTAGATGACACGCCTCATCATTACTCTGCAGTCTTCCGTTGACTAAGGGAAGTTGGAAAGTTGTCGTCGTTTCATCAAGATGTCGATTGGAATAGCGAAATATGTGGATGGTATTCTTTGAAGTTTCCTGCCAAAGCATATAGTGTCGATTGGTTGTTATTTCAAATCCATTTCACGGTTGCACAAGAGTCACACCCGAAAAGTGCGGGGACTATCTGTATAGGGCAAAATTCGTATAAGACAGTTGTACGAATTATGATGCGACACTTGGCAATTGATGCTGAGTCGAGTCCAAGTCAGCTTGGGGCATTACCTGCAGCATTCAAACGGTACCGAAGTAACACATGCATGGTGGGCACCGATGCTTGAGAAGAGCAGAAGTTCCGATTTAGTTCGTAATGGGCGACCGTTACTAAAACCGGTCGTACGTCTTCCAATAGAACTTTAATGACATTTATTGAGATATTGATCGTCCAATTATTACAATATTCATTCTCCTGTATCAATGATAGCATATTTCGTGGGTTGTGTACCTGTGTAGCTGATGTATAAATAGGACATATTATTCCATTGTAACCCATCATATTCTAGTTATTACAAGATACTTACACATATTTTCTTGGTTTATGTGCTTTCATACAAGTTATCGTAACTTTGCCCAGAAGCTGTCACAAGACCCAGGCTAATTATTGCTTTATTTTGTCTGATTATTATTTGTTTTCAGTATAATTCATCTAAAAGTCTTATCTAACGTGTCACTTGATATTCACGTGTCCTTGACCACGTATATAAATTCAACTGTACCGTTTTACGGATAAACATGCCACACTTGAAAAATGTTGTCAAAAATATTTATAACCTTTATTTAGAGGTTTTAGCTACAAAATATTAGGCAACAGTTGCAAAACGTGCCTTTTTATGTACGTACTTTACCGATCGACCCCATCTTGGTCCGTAGATGGGAGTTGTCTATTGTTCACCTAATGGTTGATTTATTGGAACAGTGGTTAATTATTGTTCAACTCATAGCTGGATCTTATGCTACAACAAATGAACAAAATAGTTGTAATTTCCATTTATCCTCTTTTAGGCTAATCTCTTGTTAAATGCAGTGTCACACATTTAATGTTCTATATCTATATCCATCCTTTTCACACTGAATCGTATATACAGGTTTGGTTCTTTTCAAATCTGAATCACGTACAGGTTAGGTCCAATTTTAGTTTGGAATATCTTCCTAGCTAGATCTCTTTTGCCATTATTTTGAAGATTCTAGTGCATCATTTTTTCACAAGTTTTACTCCAAGCATCAAGCTACTATCTAACCATTTCACAATTAAGGTTTCAAACATTTCTTTAATAGTAAGGTAAATTTTTAAACACCCTTTAAAGGAGCTTTTTATTGGTATAATTACGGAGCAAGATAAATAAATCTCATCTGAAAATTAGTGAAATTCAATTCCTTTTCTTGTGTTGTGCATATAAATATCTGGTACAATTGCAACCTAAATTGAGTTAAAAACAAATCGAGTCATACTTGATATAACATATACTTTTTTGAAATTTTGGTTTTAGTTACTACAATGACTTTTTAGCATAATAAGTTGCTTAGGTTTATGATGAATTAAGTGTTTTGAATTTTAAATTTCTATTAGATTCTTTTAGTGTTTTTGAATTCTGATTATGCAGATTTTCTGTATATTATATTTTTAAGTTGGCTATATAAAACCTATATATTTAATAAAATTATTGAGACACATTTTTAATTGCACTATCTTTTAAAAAACCAACATAGAAACTACTTGAAAGCCACTAGATTAGTGATTGGCAAGGAAACTGATCTTGTGGTCAATTAATATTCACAAGCTGCAATTACGTGGGACATTAAAAGAAACAACTTTTAATTTTGATTAGAGTATTCCAACATTTAAAAGGAATGATATTTATTAAGTATTTAATAATTGGATGCCCCCAATTTGAACAAACAGTGTAATAGAGACATAGAAAGAAACTTTGAAAACTAGGTGCTTGTGGATAACAGTAACAGTATTCTATGGGCAGCTTGATTAAATAAACAATATTTAGATATGGGCCTTTTTCACAATCAAGATTAATAAAGAGTGGTCCACTTCTCTTACATTTACATTTATGATACCTCAAGATATTTTCTTGTTCATACATAGATGAATGAATGATAACTATATCCCCTATTCCCATACTTATTTCTTCTTTATTACTCACTCAAGATTTAATGCTTTCTGCAATTTACACCTTTTCCTTTTTCTTTCTTCATTTTCTTTTTGCATATATCACAATCGAGGAGGCCAAGATAAGCCCCTATTTCTTATTATACTATATATGTTCATTCCTTTATCCATAAAATACATTGAATGATAGAGAAGGAAAGCACAGAGGTGACTTCAATATGGTTTGTGCTAAAGTTATTGGGTCTTAAATCGATAATTTTTACATATTAAATAAATTTTAAGATAAATATAGAGTTTGTGTTAAAGCTAGTGGATTTTACCGAACTCATATTGTACTCCATCCATTTCAAAAAGATTGTCTTATTTTCATTTTTAATCTGTTTAAAAAAGAATGTCTCTTTCATTTTTTGACAACTTTTTAATTCCAACTTTTCACATAGCATGTTTGAGACCACAAGATTAAATGATATTTTTGTACATTCAACATATCTTTAATTTAAAACCACCATATTCAAAAGTCTTCTCCATTTTCTTAAATTTTATACCAAATCAAAACCACACAATCTTTTTAAAATGGAGGGAGTAATTAAATAGTACATCTGCTTTTGAGAACGCATGCATGAAAATCATGTCTATCGAAGATTCGAAAATCTATAAAAGGATATCTAAGGCAAAGATTATAAAGTAAAGAAAGTCTAATTAGTGATCTCGATAGCTAGCGAGGGATCCATTAACAATGAACATCAAATAAATGTAACAGGAACGTCTATTTAAATTCTTGTTGAACGGACGGTTCAAACCATAATCAATACTCCCTTTGTCCGTTACATTAAAAGTAAATTTACTCTTTTACTCATCCACCTTAGAATATCAAGAGAAAAATAAAGTTTTTGTATTACCTTAACATTAACTATTCATTTTTCAAATCATTTTCCAAATCCATTAAGACTACACCGTAATATATGTGCATGATAAAATATGCACTCTATTAATTTATTAATTTTTAAGGAGAGTTAAAGTCGATTATGGATAAATAAAAGTGAACAAAGTAAGTATTACATATATAAAAACAAGTAGGTAAAGAGAGAGACAAAAATGGTGGACACATTAAATTGTATTGTGACGATCGAACGCAATCAATTAAGCACGAATAAGGAACTATGTACGTACTTTTTTTTATAAAGGTAATCAAGTTATAGTAGTATGGTTTTCCTCATTTTATATCATATCGATTTCAGTTCTTGAAACTTTAAAGCATCAACGTGGAAGTTGTTCGTATCACTATGAGTTCATGAATTTACTCATTGTCATTTTTTTTTTTTTTTTTTTTTTTTATTTTTTTTTTTTTAATCCAGGTTTCCAGTCTTGCGTCTGACTACTTCACTGGTATTACCCAGACGTCCTGGAGGTAATAGCACCGGTCCTTCAACAACTATCACCAGGTAAATCGCGGGATGTGCTCCGGTGGCGGGTTTTACGGGAGCGTAACCGATCAATGAGACAAGGTCAAATTCCCCAACATGCAGAATTTCTTCGTGCTTGCGGGGAATCGAACCCACGCTGTCCCATGCCAGAGCGCCTTATAGCGCCCAGGCTTTGCCACTGGACTATGCCCCGGAGGACTACTCATTGTCATTTTTAAGTGGTATGTACTCATGTACAGTTTAAAGTATTAGTTTAATTGAACGGACATTCTTTTATTCATATAATAGATAGATATTTGTCCCTTCTGTTTCATTTTATGTAAACTCTTTTTAAGTTTATCCAAAAAAAATGACACGTATTTATGCTTTTAAAAGAATTTCACTTAAAATTATTTATTTTATCCTACATAATTTCATAATCACAAAATATCTATTATATTATATTTCTTCCTTTCTAAATTAAACTATTACCCTGTTCAAACATCTTCAGATGAATTGAAACTACGATAACATGGAAAAGCTATGAAAATTAATTAGTACTATAAGAGTCTATTTGGTGTGCACTATAAATAGTCTAATACTTGCATAAAATGCATTACTGTTTGGTTGTTTGTTGCCCTCTTGCATTAAGCTTATATTAACATTACATTTTCCGTGGAATTTTCTTATTTTTAGTTAAACAATAAACAAATAAAAAAAGGACAGCCCGGTGCACTAAGCTCCCGGGGAAGGGCCGGACCACAAGGATCTATTGTACGTAGCCTTAAACAATAAACAAATATTTAAACTAAACATTTTATAAGAAATAATTCCTATATAACTTATCCCTATATTAATAATATCTACATATTAACCCCCCCCCCCCCCCCCCCCCGCGCAATTTATGTGGCACATTTCGCATTTTGAGAGTTAAACGATTTTTTCTCTGATTGTAATTTTACGTACATGTTTTAGTATTTTGAATTGTCAATTATTATGACTTATAGTACTTTTTACGTAGTTTCTAAATATGTAAATTTTATTTCAAAAAACTTATAGAGTCGATATCCGAACTACAATCAAAACTTAAAAATTTAACTCTCAGAGTTCGAAATATGCCACATACATTATTGATCTATGTATAACTTGTCTCTAAACCAAACAACCCCTAAGTATTATTTTTTTAACTAGAAGCGGAGCGATGATTTAATGTTTATGGCTTCAGAATTTCAATTCTTTTGATTTATTGGGTTCTAAATTAATTTGTAAATGCTAAAACTGAATGAGCCTTGTGGTCTGACCCTTCCCCGGACCTCGCGCATAGCGGGAGCTTAGTGCACCGGCTGCCCTTTTTTCCCTAAAAACGAATGAACCAGAAACAATAAAGAGGCAAGAACACTTTTGTGGAGAATTTTCTATGCCTTTGTATTCACAATATGACCTCCTTATATACAAGTAAGTCACCGCCTAAGGTAACTCTATTCTATAGGACTACATACAATTCATATATTACCATAATTATAATAGGACTACAATTTTTTATATTTCGGTCGGTCACAATACCTCACTCAAGTTGGAGCATGAGAGTTCCGGATGCCCAACTTGCCAAGTAAATGTTCATATTTCGATTTTTCCAACACCTTCGTAAAGACACCAGTCACCTTTTCTTCGGTTGGCACATAACTGACATAATGACAATCCACTTCAATATGTTTGGTTTGTTCATGAAAAAATAGATTTCGAGCAATATACAATGCCACTTGACTATCACAATACAAATTAACCGGAGACTCATGTTCTACCCCCGAAAAATGCAAGATTCCTTTAAACCATTTCATTTTACATACAGTCATTTCCATCGACTAATATTTTGCCTCTGCTGAAGAGCGAGAGACAACATGTTGCTTCTTGGTCTTTCAAGACATGGGCAAATTGTCGAGCACGAGAAATCACCCGGTAATAGATCTCTAGGTTAGCAGACATCTTACCCAGTCTAAATCACACCATTCTTATAAATAAAGGTCACAATCTTTCCTCATCACTATCCTTTGTCCCAAAATTTTCTTTAAGTCTCGTACCACTCAAAAAGTTGCATCCCAGTGCTCCTTCTTCGATTGATACATGAACTGAGTAAGGAAATGCACACAATATGATAGTTCTGGTCAGGTGAAATGCATATATATAAGTCTATCGACCAGTCGACAATATAGTTCCGGATAGACTAGATTAGACCCACTGGACAACGTCAAACAATGATTTTGTTACATGGGAGTGCTGATGGGCTTAACTCTCAATGATACGGTCTTAGATATTATGTCCAAGGCATACTTCTGTTGAAATAAAAATATCTCGGTAGGACCCCTGACAACCTCAACTCCCTGAAAATACCTTAGGGGCCCAAATCCTTCATGTGGAAACATTTGCGAAGATAGTCTTTGAACCGTTCAATGACACTTTACTCATTTTCAGAAATGACCAAGTCATCAGCATAAACTAGAATATTGAGTTGTACACCTCCCTGGTACATAGTTAAAAGAGAATAATCTGAGTACGACCGTTTGAACTCATATTTTATCAAAACACTTGATATCTTCGCAAACCAACACTGTGGAGCTTGTTTCAACTTGTACCGAGATTTATGGACATGACACACCTTCCCCAGATTTAAAACACAATAATTCAATGGCAATTTCATATACACTTTCTCCTTGAGGTCTCCGTGCAAGAAGTTATTATGAATATCCATCTGATGCAATTCCCAATTTCGAGCAGTCGTGACTATAAAAAATGCTCGTACAGTCACCATCTTAACAACCATAGCAAAATTCTCATTGTAGTCAATTCATGGTCTTGATTATTTATGAAAATAACAAAATGGGTCTTATATCACTCGATGGTACCGTTAGAGTTTACTTGATCTTGTACATCTATTTACATCCGAGTGTTTTCTTATCCGGTAGCAACATATTCATTGTCCATGTCTCATTATCATCCAACGCTTGTATTGCTTGCGACATCAGTTTCCTCCATTGTTCCTTTTTCATGGCTTCAGAAAAAATTCTCGGCTCATTTCCGATAGTAACCGCTGCAAGAAAATTCTAGTATCACAAAGAGAAATTATCACAAGTCATATAGTGAGCTAAAGGATAAGTAACACTTGAGAGTTGCTGAGGAATAGGTGGATGATCTGATAGACTTTGTTTTCGGACTGTATCATTGACATAATCGCACAGCCGGACTAATTCCTTCTTTTGATGTTTTCCTCAGCCCATTTGTTCTTATGTTCAAATTTCTTAGATCCGGACCTCTTCATTCTGGATTTTCTCTATTTACATCGGTCTCTATCTGGACCTCATACATACCTACATTATATGTCTATTATTCTTCTCTGGAATTATTGATCCTTTCTCGTGTTGTTTATCCAGTGTGCAAACCCCCCTTGCCACATAATCTATTTTGTCCGAGATGAGATCTCCGAACTCTATATTTTTTGTTAACCCACCTGATTCTAGAGCAAACGGGAACTTGGTCTCATAGAAGTTTATATTTCTTGAGACCAAATATTTCTTATTTTCCAAGTCAAATAACTTCTAGCCCTTCTTTCGATAGGGGTATCCCACAAATACACACCTACAACCTCGGCTCTCAAACTTATCATGTGTTCTTCCCCTATTGTGTGTATAGCACAATGACCCTAGAACTCTCAGATGTTCCGACCGTGGTGCTTCCCCATACAAAATTTCATAGGGATTTTTCATTCAATACTGAGGACGACGTCCGATTGATCAAATACCCATCAGTCAAAGAACTTTATCGGAAGGTGAACTTGAAATTCCAACGCTCGCGCCACATTGAGAATGTGGTGATGTTTTCTCTTGACCAGTCCATCATGTCGGAGTGTTTTCTATGCAAGATGTTTGGAAAAAAATTCCATGTTTGAAAATATAATTCTCCATACATATGAACTCAGTTTTTTTTATCACTTCTAACTATCTTCATCCGTTTACCAAAATTTCTGTCTAACAAAGCGAAAGAAATTTTCAAGATTTGTGACACTTCTTCATTATCAACCAAAAGAAAAATCTAGACTACTTGTGAACGGTCGTCCACAATAGTCAAGAAATACGAAGCACCAAAAGAAGAAGGAGTCCTAAAAGGCCCCCATAAATCACAATGAATCATTTCAAAAATATCAGAGGCAATATTATCACTTAAAGGAAATACACTTCTTGTTTGTTTTTCCCTTTGACATACATCACTTTTTATCTAATTTAATACTCCCTCCGTCCCAATTTAAGTATTTTAGTTTGACTTGGCACGGAGTTTAAGAAACAAAGAGAGACTTTTGAATTTTGTGGTCTTAAATTAAAGATGTGTGGGATCTTTTAAATCTTGTAGTCATAAACTTGCCTTAAGATTGGAAAATTTACTAAATATAGAAAGAGACACTCTTTTTAGGACAGACCAAAAATAAAAGTAAGATACTTAAATTGGGACAGAGGGAGTAGTACTCTTCTTTAAGACTAATGCAGAAATTAATTTTGTCACTTGTACTGAAGGATGACCTAGTCGCTTATGTAAAAGATCAAACCTATCCATAATTTCTGCCTTCATAGCTTGTATTCGTGGCATATTCCAGAAGTAGTAAAGTCCACCTCATCGTTCACCCATTTCAATCAGCTTTCTCCTAGTGAGTCCTGTGTAGCACACACAATTTTGTTAAATAGGACATCACAGTCTAAATGATTAATTAGTTTGTTACGACACAAAAATTAAATTGCATGTTAAATCCAGAACATAAAAAAATATTCTTCAACCATATCGCATCATTCAGTCTGATTGTTCATCTTTAGTGGATATCGAGTTACTTCCATCTGGGAGCCCACACTTAGGAATGTCGTGTTGATTACACAGCTCCTCCGAATTACCTGTCGCTTGGTTGGTAGTCTCAGTGTCAATAATTCAAGATGTGTTTTCATTCTTACCATCCATCTTGTTGTTTGTGTTCGATCTTTGAGATTTCAACATCCCGATCACAATACATTATCCCAATACTCATCTCTTAGTTTGTGTGGTCATGTCCGTCCTATGCTCACATGTATAGGCTCCATTGTATTTCCTTCCTTGGCCACTATCAATTTCTGGGCGGATCTTTAAATCATCTAATAACCCTAAAGAGGGTAGGAACATAGATGGTATACTATCAAGTTTTTATATAGATTTTTCAAATAATAAACAAGTAGTATGGAAACGTTTATTATTAGGTCGAAATTCATTTTTTAAATTAAAAGTCTTGGCGGATCTTTTCATCATCTATTAACCCTAAAGAGTGTAGGAATATAGACGGTAATATAGTGTAATATACCCAATTTCCTGGCGGATCTATTATTAGGTCGAAATTCATTTTTTAAATTAAAAGTTTATAACATTCAACAAATATTAACATCATAACTACAGACATTATACTTATCAAGATTATAATTAGAAACACATAGTCTAAAAATCATACCTCTTGTAGATTTTCAGGTCACTGGAATGCTCACTCACTCTGGCACTTGACTCCCTTCTTTCTTCACTAAACTTTAACGGGATAAATGGCCTAGGTTCTTGGAGACTCAACAGACTCTTCCTAAAAGTCTTTTAGAGATTAGGGTTCTTGGACTAATATGGTTCTAAGTATAAACTTTTAAAGTATTTTTTCTCTGGTATTATGATATTGTTATTGATATGGATTATAGACTAAGATAGAGTTTAGCTAAGCATGAGAGAAAATATTCAGAAGATTGAAGTTATGGTGTTATTCATAACATGTTTAGTATTTATCACAAGCCTTTTCTTCTGACCTGTCAACATCTGATATTGTTCCACAATTTATTTTGCATGATTGTGCTTCATGTTTATGATTCGGTCATGCAAGTTTGTAAGGTCAATAGTATCTTGAGATACTATATCATTATTGTAATATAGGGTTATCAGCTCTTCTACTTCTCCTCCTTTTGTTGTTCCGATGATACATGCCTTTCTGGCTCGTAACATGTCCTCAATTTGGATTTTAAAGTTAACAGTCCAATAGCGCGTTTGGCACTGAGCCATTCTTGAAATTTATCAATAGTTCAAGGAATTTTCATTTTTAAATCTCCATCGTCTCCACTAATATTACTATTTTTTCTTGTTTTGAATAGTTGGCAGATTACTATGGGTTTTCCTGTCAAATCAGTCAAGGCATCAAACATTTGTATTCTATATATGCCTTTTCCAAAAGAGTCCATCATGGCCTTTGTAGACTCTACAATGATACTAGGCAATTTTGCAATATTGTACATGGTTTCATCCACTATTATTTTATCAATAAAATCATAAGTAAATAATTTTGATACTATATCTGGATTAGCATTCTCACTACATAAAAATCTGGGATATTTGCTAAGCTTAGCACTTCTTAAAATATAAGGGTTAGATTTATAGTCATAAAACTTTTTTTTTAAAGAATTGATATGATCTGGTGTGTATCTCAGCTTATCACTCATTGATACTGTTGTTGATATCTGGGAAGAGGATGCTATTGAAGATGGTATAGTGGCAAGTTTGAATGTAATAGGTGTTGAAGGTTTAGTAGGATGGTTTTTCAGGGGTAGTTGTAGGTGATTTTGATTGAACATCACTAGTTTGTAAAATTTTCAGGGTTTTTTGGTCTTGTAAGGCTTCTCTGAGTTGGTTTATATGATGGGTACAATTTTGTATTTTTGTTGTTATGGTTTCATGGGTTTGAGTGATAGCTTCCATGACATTGGTAATATATTCTTCAAAGTTATCATCAGTTGAGATAGTTACACCTACTAAGAAAATCAGCTAAAACATTCTTAGTTCCAGATATATTCTTAACAGTAAAATCGTAACAACAAAAGAATGATTGCCATTTTCTTCTCTTATTAAGTTCTGGTAAATGATCTATCTTATTAGTTATAAATGATTTCACTTGAGTATTATCAGTTCTAACCACAAATTTTACTGGTAATAAGTGATAATGAAATCTTTTTATTCCAAATTTTACAGCTAATAATTATTTTTCATTAATATGGTAATTTTTCTCATTTGGTTTTCATGTTCCACCTCCGTATCCACATATCAAAGGTTTTTCTTTATCTATATCATCTTTTTCATAAGCTATGAGAATTGCTCCTCATCCTATATCACTAGCATCAGTATAAAGTTCTAGTTGATCTTGTTCCGTTGGTATTCTATGTTTGGTAAGGCTTTTGCTTTTTCTTTGATTTTGTTTATATTTAGTATGTTCTTCTTCCCATTCAAATGTTATATTTTTCCTAGTTAATTCTTGTAATGGTTTTTTTAAGAGTGGTAAATCTTTTATATGGTCTGAAGCATAAGTTACTATTCCTAGAAATTGTTGTACTTCTTTTTTATTTTCTAATTTTTCTTTAAAATTCTTTATTTTTGTTACAACATGTTCTTGCAATTGTAATCCTTCTTTATCTATTATATATCTTAAATATTTGATACAATTTTTGAAGATTTTAGATTTCTTTTCAGATAATAATATTTCATGTTGTTTCACAGTTTTTATAAATTCTTCTAGATGTTTTATATGGTCTTCCAGATTGTCACTATATATTAATATGTCATCTACATATACTATACAAAATTCTGTTAATTTTCTGAATATTTAGTCCATTCTTCTTTGAAATATTTGGGGTGCATTTTTTTATCCAAATGGTAGTACATTCCATTCATAGTATCCTTGAGGGCACTAAAGGCTATTAAATATTTGATTCATTTGTTAATTTAATTTGCCAAAATCCACTTCTACAATCAAATTTACTAAATTATTTTTATTTTCTAATCTGCTAATAAGGTTTCTTTTATATGGTAAAAATATCCATCAACTATTATATTTTTATTTAATTCTCTATAGTCTATTACCATCCTAACATTTCCTCATTTCTTTTCAGTATGTTTTCTTACTAAAAAAGTTGGACTGCTATGTGAGCTTTTACTTTCTTGTATTATCTTTAGATCTAACAATTTCTTTATATGGGTTTCAAATTCTTTTTGATCTGTCGGACTATATCTAATAGGTTTACATCTAATTGTATCATTGGGATTTATTAATTTGATTTCAGCATATATTTATTCTTTTTCCCATAATTGTACTGGATTTTCTCCAAAATTCATTTTTAATATATTAAAATATTTATCTTTTAATATTTATAGGTTATTATTCCTATCTGATCTGATATTACACAATCGTAATGTCTATATTGGTAATATTCTTTTTAGTATTATCCATTTATTACAAGGCGTTTGTAGACTTAAAGTATTATTATTTATAACTTGTGTTTTAAAGAAGTGTTAGAAATTATTTCCTAATAATACTTGTTGTTTCATATGATCTTCTTGATATATTATCGGTAGTCGAAATATTTTTTTATCTCATATTTTCTGCTATTATATCTAACTCTTTCATTTGTTCATTAAATCTCGATACTCTTATTCTATGAGTTTTAGATCTTTTCCATCTATGTAATTTTAATACTCCTTTTCTCGCTAGACATAAGTCTGCTCCATTATCTATAAAAAAAAAAATCATTTTATTAGGCTTATATTTTATATGAGCTTCTATATAAATTGCTACCATTAGATTTTCAATTTTTCGATTTCTTCTATTTCTTGTAATGATTGTTGAATATTAGGATCTTGTTCTATCTCTTCTATTATGTTACCTATTTCTCTTAATTTTTGTCATCTTATTTCATTCAATCTCTTTCTTATTTTATTAAGGTTCTTAGCAACCTTTTTGTACCTATCATGATAGTACTTATAACCTGTTTCACTAGTAATTGTACTAAGTTTATAGACATATTTTCTTTCACATTGTATCAAGTAATCTCTCTCTTCTATCATTTTTCTTTTTTCTTCTTTCAATTCCATATTATTCTGAACTATCTTCACTAACTTGGGTTTGGTTAACAAAGTTAATATTTCATATTTCTGTTTCACTTTCTTCTTCAGTTTGACTTACATAAAAGTCTTCATATTCATACCATTTATTATTATCTTATTTTATCTGTTGTAGACTCATAATAAATTGTGTTGTATTTATGTATTTTACACCTTTTTTCTTTAGTTTTGAGCATTTATTAGCATAATGTCTTTTTTCATTGCAATTCCAATATTTACATTCTTTAGGGTTTTCTTCTAAATGTATTATATACTTTCTTTTTCTAAATTTTCTTTTATGTTTAAATCTTTTCCTAGTTTCAGGAGTATTTCTATATCTTTAAATCTCTTTTTCCTGTAAGGTTTGTAGTTTGGTCTATTGTATCTATTGTACCTTTGATATCGTTTTCTTTGATATTTTTTTATTCTTATGGCCTTTCTTATATCTTCTTTCTTTTCTTTTATCATCACATCCAAATACTAGTCTTCTTTCTGTGAATCCACATATTTCTCTTAATCCTAGTTTCTTATCTTTTTAAATTTTTTGTTGCATTCTATACTCTTCACATTTTCGCATTAAGTATGCTCTTAGTACTCTTATTCTTTCTCCTAACGTGTTTTCCATTGGTTCTAATTGAGTATATTCTTTTGATACTTCAATATTATATGATATTGGTAAATGATCATAGTAAAGCTATTGATACATTAAACTTTCTTGTGGTAAGAATTTTGCTTCATAAAAGAATTTACTAAAGCTTATTGTATATTCTGGTAATTTATTAATTTTACAGCATTTCATGTTATTTAAATTCATTATAATTTCAGTTTTTCTTTCTGCAAATACGTTTTCTCGTGCTACTAACCATTTTTCTCCTAAAAATCTTTTTTTAGTACAATATCAAATATCATTAGCATAGATTTTCAGTCCCTTGCATGACTAAATACTTCTCCTCTTAATTGGTATGCTATAGATTTCATCCAATATGCTACTTTTTCCAATTAATATTTTAAATATTAAATCATAAATATAATCTAGGTTATAGTATGTGTAGAGTTCATTAATGCTATATACATTCTGAGATTCCAATCATTTATTCTTCTACCTATTTCTTGTTCATCATAAACATTATCTAAATCTAGGAAGTATCCATTAAAGTTTCACCTTATGACATTGATCATATAAATTCTTTGAATTCAGCTTGCTGTCCTACTGGTATATGTTTTGGTAAATTATTATGTCGTCCTGTTATTACTTCTAAATTAGGGTCTATTAATTCTTCTTCGAGATAGTCATTAGTATCTTTATTTACTAGATCATCTGTCTCTATTTCTGTTTCTATAGGTTTGTTAAATTCATATTCTACATCGCTTTCAGGTTCTTCTTCTATGATTGCATTTACATTTTTCAATTTTTCTAAAGCTTCTATTATTTGATTATTTTCCTTTACTAATTTTGAGTTTTCTTCTTCTTCTATTTCTTCTATAAATTTTGCTACTTGTGTTTCTTGGTTAGTTAACTCATTTTCTGTATTACTATCAGCCTCTTTATTAGTTTTTTCACTATTGGTCGTACTTTCATCTTGTTTTATATATTTTCCTTACTTTCTTTTCCCCTTTTAACCTTTTAATTGTTCTTTTAGAATATTTAACTCTTCCATTTCTTGTTTGACTTGATTTAATTCTTCCTTCGTTTGTCTTAATTCTATTTTTGTTTTTTTTTAGCATTTTCTTTGTATCTTTAAACTTATGTTTGTATTTTTTATATTTACTCAGCCATTCTTCATTATTATGTGATTTTAATTTTTTATTTTCTTTTTGTAATTCTGATGTTTGTTGTTCCTGTTTTTCTAACTTAAGTGTAAGTATTCAATTTTTTCTGTGTCAGTTAAATATATATTTTCATATTTTTTATTTTTATTTGGTGTATTTTTAGAATCTTTCTTTCTTATTGGTTCATACTTGTATCTTTCTTTTTCTATTATATGTTTTCATGGTTTTTAAGAAATGTGATTACACTATGTTCTTGATTTTCCATTAAAATTGTCCCTTTTTATTTAATATTACCAAGTTATCTAATGTTTTTTCCAATGATTCTGATAAGTTAGATTTTATTTTCCTAATATCTACCATTACATGTTCTTTACTTCTTCTCCATGCATCAATTGGTACTAGTTCTGGTTGTTTGGTTGTAGTATCAACTATTTTTCAATTTTTTTTTCTTGACTTGTGCTAGGTTCGTCTTCTCCTATTACCTGTTTTTCTTTATTTATATGTGCTACCAATATGTTAAGTTGTTCTAGTATTATTTTTAAAACTTGGTACTTCAGATACATTTCATAAATTTGTTAATTCTTCTCTTATTAATTGTTGTATTTGTGTTTGATTTTCTCTCATTTCATCTATTATTATCAGGGTGTTCTTTATCTGCTCTTTCACTATTATTTGGTTCTATATTGCATCAATTTTTCATTAAAGTTACTCAGGATTATTTATTCTTTTCTTCCATCAATTTCCCATATCTATCAATATTTTATCAAATTTATTACATTGTTGTTCTAGTTGTTTTATATCATTTTCTAATTTCATTTCTTTTACACTGTATTCTAGGTATTTAAGTTGAGATATTATTTCTTCTGATAAAACTGTTTTTATTATTTTAAATTTTTATTTTTTCTTTTGTATTTTTCCTTGGATATTCATATCTTATTTATAAATCTTGTTTTCCCTTGATCATTTACTTCAATTCCTTTATTATTAATTATGTAATCTATCATGGTTAAAAAGTCACTTCCTAATAGTAATTCACTAAAACGATCATATTCTATTTCTCCTATATTTATTTTATATTCTAGATCTTGGATTTTGAATTTTAAATTAATACTTTTGGTTATTGTTATTTCTCTTTCATTTTCAGGATAGTTATAAGTTTGTTGTTCTATTAGATCATGATCTTTTTCGTTAATTTTACTTATATGTATAAAACTTTTAATGGCTTCTGTGTTTATTTCAGCTATACAATAGGTTGTTATCATACTATTAAATATTAGTACTTTAATCTATTGCTGGATATATTTATTAAGTCTAATGTTCTGGGTTGCATAAATCTTAAACTAGTTTGCCTTGATATCATTATTCTTTTTTAAGCCTTAGTCTAGATCCTTCTATTTGTGGTCTTACCTTTTGTGACGGTGTTAGGGTTCTAGTACTAAAATCCATGTGTATTTCTTCTGGTATAGTTATTTTTGAATTTTCTTTGTGTTCTATTTGTTCTAATATATCTTGATATATTTTTTGTACTAAAATATTCATTTCATGTTGTTTCTTTACATGATGATTTCCTGTTAAGGAATATTTCATTTTTGTTTCTATGTTTATTACTTTACTACCTGTACAGGCTCTATAGTATTCCCATCCTTGGCCACTACTGCGTTGGCCTGGTAGTTTTCTCTTCCCCGACCCACTCCCTGACCACCTTTATGTTGTTGTGGTTGTCCTTGTCCCGACCACCTGATTTTCCATTGCCCTTTGGATTTCCCCGCCACCAGTTTGGGTAACCGATGAGCTAAAAATACACTGCAACATCGTGACCGAATTTATTGGAGTGTATGCAAAATGAACCATTATTTTTTCCTTCACCTTGGTCCCGATAAGAGTATCTTCCTTGCACAGCAAAGGTCATGGTTTCGCTCCATTCGTCCATTTTACGTGTGACCCCTTTCGCATGGCCTTCTTGTACCAGCTTTGAATAGACTTTGTTTAAGGATGCCAACGGATCCTTCGCCACCAAGTTAGACCTAGACCTACTGTTTCATACATCGTCTCGTCCAGTTCCATGAGAAAAATATGCACCTTTTATTTTTCTGTTTTGGCCTTTTGGGCTGTTCCCAAATTGCAAGTGCACTTGCTGCGCGTACAAGTTGGAATTTGTTCGTAATTCGTCAATTCTTCCCACAACTTTATCAGTCTCCCTAAGTAATCAACTATGTGCCTACCCTTCTATTTACACTCTGCAAGTTTTGCCTTCAATTGTTACATCCGAGGATCGTTAACAACTGCAAAACGATCCCGGATGCTCATCCACAATTCCTTAGCTTCCTCTCTATGAGAAATAGTTGAGTGAAGTGTCGGTTCAATGATGTTGCGAATCCACGACACCAACGGTGAGTTTATAGTCCACCAATATACTAGATGTGGTGACTCTTCATTCAGTTTCTTGATCGTTCCATCAACGAAACCATTTTCGTCCTTACTCTTAAGGTCGTCCTCATGGATCTAGCTCATTCTTCATAGTTCTCACCCTTCAATTGGACTTGTGTTACCACAATTCGAGGGTTGTCATTCGACATAATTTCATACAGAGAGATTGTTTTCCTTTGATTGTCTTCATCACCAGCGATCCCTTTGCCTTTGTCACCAATATTTTCTTTGCCTTCACCAGCCATTATCACGTATTCTAGGGTTCTTCGTGTTCGTTTCTAACAAGGCTCTGATATCATGCTAAAACGAATGAACCGAAAACAATAAAGAGACAAAAATATTTTTGGGAGAATTTTTCTCTACCTTTGTATTCACAATATGACCTCCTTATATATAAGTCACCACCTAAGGTAACCATATTCTAAACAGACTAAATACAATTCATATATTACCATAACTACAATAGGACTACAATTTCCATTTACATATTTTCGAGATTTTCGATCGGTCACAGTAATAAATATCCAATGCATTTCTCTAAAGAGATACATAGTTTAGACCAAAGCTACTGAATTCGACCGAACCCATAACACATATTCTAGTTCTGCCTTTACTTTTTGAACTCATATTTTGAAAGAACAATACATAACTTTTGAAAGAACAGTACATAAATCTTGAATGTGGGGCCAATGATCCTATTAATAGGGATGTTCATAGTGATGAGCAGAGTCGTCCCTGGGGTGGTCGAGGCAGCGCCGCCGCACAGGACCCCCGGCCGACGGGGCCTCCACCCCAGAATTTTCATTTTTCTTTTATTTGTTTCAAATATTAAGATATGTATTAAAAATGCCTCTAATCTTATCAGTGAGAGTTGTAGCCTAACGGTCGAGGGCTCCCTTCAAAAGTCATTCCCTATGATAGGTTGCGTGTTTGAATCCAATGAGCAGCGGAAGACTTTTTTTTTAAACACAAAAAACAAATTTGGGCCTAAGTTCCAAGTCCCAACCAGTCGGCCCCCTCCCTCTTTAAACAAAAAAACAAACATCCATTGGGTTTCAAAAAATAGAGAGCACTAAAAACACCACAAATACAATCCAAAAAAAAGTTTCCCCATTAATTATTGTAGAAATCTCAACTTCCAAGTAAAGATTTTTTTGGTAAGTTATTGTTTTGAGAATTACTTTGCTATAATTCACCATTAACATGGATTGATTCAATTGCATCAATGTTTATTCCATTTTGCTAGGGTTTTAAATTTCTCAAATCTCAATATTATATTTAATTTAGGATTCTCAATATTACATTAAATTAATTGTGTTTAGCTTTAGATTTTACATTACATTTATTGGTAATGTGTGTAATGGATGACTTGTATTTTACATGATTACATTAAATTTGGTTTGTCTTTTTGTTTCAATAGGAGAATTACAAATGCCTCATACTCGAAAATATCCGTCTGGACATGAAAAACGTAAAAAAAAAAAGACACGAGGAAGAGTTCATCAAGTCTCAAAGAGGGGCATTAGATAGATTTGTTGTGAAGCCGACAAATCCACCGCTTGAAAATTTAGCTAATGAATAACAAAATGATGGTGGTGAATTACATGAAGGCTTGACATTTGAAAATGATGTAGATGAACATGTGAATGAAATTGAGGACAATCAAAGTGGAGATGGTTTAATCATAGAAAATGTTGATAATGTTGGTGAAGCTCATGACGATGATGATGGTGATGGTGATGTAGATGAAATTATCCACTCTGAATCTGATGGTGTGAATGAAGAACCAAATACATCAATTCCACTTGACATCTTTGATCCAAGAGATTGGGATGATTTGAAGAAAATGTTTGAGCAAAACGAGGAATATGAAGATATTTTTGGATTTCTTTTCACAACTGATAAGATGAGCTCATTGAATGATGAGGACTTGAAGACTCGTTGCAAGAATCTTGAAAGAAAACTACAAATGAAAGAGGGCACAAGACCAAATATTTCAGATTTGGATGGGGATTTGGTGTCAACATAGGAGTGGGAGAAGAATGGATGCCTTGATTTATATCAAGAATTGAAGATCATGCAACATATTCTACCACAGGAAACAAAAACAGCTAGTGCAATAATGAACTTTTTGAAAAGAATGAATTGTTTTTTCAATTCATTCATTGCATATAAGATATTGTTGATTATTCTGGTGACCATTGCATCTGCAGAGAGAAGTTTTTTTAGATTGAAGTTGTTGAAATCTTGTTTGAGATCAACCATGACGCAGACAAGATTGAATGCATTATCTTTGATTTCAATTGAGAGTGAATTTCTAGACATTCTTGATTAAGAAAGATTGCTTGATGACTTTGCAGATAAAAATGCAAGGAGATCAATTTTCTATGCCTAATGTAATTATAGTTTTTCTTATAAATCTTTCATGTAATGACATTAAGGTATCTCTTTCGTAGCATTATTGTACTGAAATTGAAAACAATGAATCGAATATAGTGTTTACTATACATTTATTTGATGTTTTGATCAATAATTTTTTTAATATTGATTAATTAGTTAATTTTAATTTTTCATGTGAATAAAAAATGATCTCTTTTTGTTTTTCGCACCGGGCCCTTAAAAGTTAAAAGTTAAAAGTATAGGAACAGACCTGGTGATGAGTGATCACCACTTCAACCGCACTTGCATGACCTAGCACGTGAGTGGTAGCTCTAAGCTCTAAATGCATTTTCCTCTTTCTCTATAAATGCACCCCTTTGCTGCCTTTAATTTTAACTACTCACTTGTTCTTTCACAAAAGAAATTCGTAAAACTTTAACTCTCGGAATTCTACTTCTTTATTCTCTTCCGTATCTGTCTGGCTTCTGCCTAAACTAAACTACTCATCATCTTTCAATGACGAATAATTTATTTTCTTGCATTCAGAGTTTACTGGTAAAGAGTAAGGACTGTGTTTTCACTTGGGTTTTCCTCAGGTTTGCTGGCTTTTCTTCTGGCCTCCTGTTGATGGTTTTAAAGAATGCTATTTGGGCTCTTTTTATGTGCATTCTGGCTCTAGGTATGTGCATCTTTCTTTCTTCTTTTTTTCCCAATATTGCTCTAACTCTTAAAATATGTCGATGAATGTCTGTCGGATCCTCTAACAGTAATGCATTTTTAGAGGATCACAACAAGGAATACAGTCTTGGACACTAAACCAAGCTCTTGATGAGCGATATCCACCTTCACCTTATTTTGCTCTTGGGCGTGGTGAAGCGAGGGTGATGATGAGTGAGATCGACCCCGATCATTGCAGTTAGATAATTAGAGTTAGTAAAAGAAGTTGATCTTAGAGTTAGGAGTGGATATGGATGCGGTAACATATTTAAGAGTTCGAGCAACATAGTTTTTTTT
The DNA here is from genome assembly GCA_034509755.1 of Anisodus tanguticus. Classification (NCBI taxonomy): domain Eukaryota; kingdom Viridiplantae; phylum Streptophyta; class Magnoliopsida; order Solanales; family Solanaceae; genus Anisodus; species Anisodus tanguticus. The sequence continues at coordinate 31,882,993 of CM067558.1, forward strand.
TTAAGAACACTGGACACCTTAATCAATGATGAATTCAAATTTAAATTGATTGGTTCAATTTTTAAGTTCCTATCATTGAGTCCATTATAATTATCAAAATTTTAATAATTTATGGTGTATGCATTTGCCGTTTGTGTCAAAATTACTAGGTTCGCCTCAGACTTTAATTCATTAATGATGGTCAATTTTTTTGTATTGGGAAAATTAGGAGGAGCGACAGTAGGGATACTGACAGGAGCAATCAAAGGACAGACAACAGAAACAGGGCTACTCAGAGGGGCAGCAGTTGGTGCTGTGACCGGAGCTATTACAACAGTCCAATTAGTTGAACTTATTGTTAATGGAGAGCCATTTTCTAAGGTAATTAAGTTTTGTGTACTGACAATGTACAAATTTAGAAGCCTGTAATTAATTAACAAATGTACATTTTGTATTTTCTTTTTCTTTATATCATCAAAAAAATAGAACTAGCTACAAACTTCATCGTTAATATATCGCTAAAATATTCGTAGCTAACAGATCTTTTTTTGATAATCTGACGCTAAAGAGAATTAGCGACGGAATTTATTGGTTAGCTATAGAATTTATCTGTCGCTAATTACTTTTTTTTAGTATAGTATTTAAACGAAAATGGAGAAATTGCTGATATCCAAATTTTACAGGTTGCACTTGTATGTAGTCTAGTAAATGGAAAGGTATTCATGGAGTGGGTGAGTCCAGCAGTTCTCAAAGCTTATCAGTGGCAAGTAAGACATGATGCCTACCACTCTACATATCATTTCCATATGTGTTGCTCAGACTTTCTAAAAGTGTTGCCACACTAGTGTACTATTTTTGAAAAATTAGACACGCATCTAGCGGGGTTTACGAAGAATCCGAACAACATAAATTTCCATTCGGAAGAGCATTTTGGAGTTATTATTATAAGATGCCTTACCTAATTAATTTATATTTATTTCTTGAAACTCAGGTTAGTACTGTGGAGTCAAGTTTGAGGGAAATATCTGACATATTTGATACTAATGCAACCAAAGGGTTATCTCAAGAGGTTATAGAGAAGCTGCCAAAATACAAGTTTTGTTCAGTGAATACATGTAGTAAATCTCAAGAGGTCACTTGTGCAATTTGCCTGCAGGTTAGCTACTAAGCCTATTGTTTACCTTTCATTAGTAATCCACCGGATTATATATATATACTTTGGCAGAATAAGGAATCTTTATCTGTGCTATTTTCTAGGTAACTAATTTCATTTATTATGAGCAATTACATGTAGTTATTCAAGTGACCTAATAACCTAATAGTGAAAAAGTTCTTTTACATTGTCAGTGTATAAATTATAAACCAACATTTCAGTGAGGCAATAAGTAATATGTGCAATTTTATTGTTGTGTAGGATTTCACGGATGGGGACTCTGCAAGGTTGATACCAAGTTGTAAACATTCCTTCCACACACAATGCATAGATGAGTGGCTAATCAGACATGGCAGCTGCCCAATTTGTAGAGTAGAAATTTGATAATAGCAATCTAAGGAACAACTTAGATTAATACTACTAAATCCTAAGGAGAGAAAATGCTGCAGTTGTTTGGTGCATGCAACTTGCTTACAAAATGTTAATTGTTCATCCATCAAAACTTGAAAATGAATGGAACCAATGTTCTTCCATTTGAAACTCTACAGTTGTTGAGTAAAACCGTTCTCATGTTTCTTCTTTTTCTTTTTCCTGTTTTCTGGTTTGCTTTTCCCTCTATTTCTCATTGTGACTCTATTTTTCGAGAAGTTCTTAGCTAGGCAGTCCATATTAGACCATCTAATATCATGAAGACGAGTACGTAAAAGCATTTACTTGCCTCTGTGGAGCTCAAAATCGATGGATGCTTGACACAATTGTATATTGAAATAATATGTCAGCATGTACATTTCATTTTAAGTTTCTGTCCTGACAAAGATAAGAGGACACATCTTATTCATCCAGAATACTAGCTTCTCCATTTATTTAGGATGATAACAAGAACTTGATCGAAAGCACGATAACGTTAAGTCTCCCCCTCCCTCCAAAAAAAAAAAAGGCTTGGCATGGCCAGGAAATGGTTAATCTAGGAAGAGGAGTTTTGCGTTTACGCACTATAAATGGGCTAACATGCTGTTAAGCAAAAAAACTTGGTCACGCTATTTGAAAGGCAGTACTTATAAATACGCTAGTTCTTTCGGCATGATAAAATTTTCCATGAATTGTATGGATGCCTTTCTTTTTCTTCTATTCTTTTTACTTTTTCACAACCTGTTCCTTGTGAAGGCCATTCATAGAAGAATTAAGTAACAACAACATACCCAGTGAAATTCCACACCGTGGAGAGAGGAATTAAGTTAAGTCAACAAATCAATACTTTATGTCCTTGTCACTGAAACTACTGCCCACGGTGTATTGGTGAATAAATGGCCAGATAAGCTATAAAGGTATACTAAATAATACAGCTTTGAATTACACTAAACTCTTACATAACTATGACAACAGAGTTATTTATCGATACATAGACCTGTGATTCTCTGAGAAGTTCCAGTGAGCGTCATTCTCAAAAATATTGATGCATTCTGTTTAGTTTTATGGATACACCTGCTGACAGGAGGCTTCAAGCTCATGTATTCAGAACCCTCTCTCAGATCTTCTGCTTCAAGACCTGGCGCAGCTGGACCTTCTTTGCCTGCAGTAACTTTGCTTTTAAGCTTTTCTTCTGCGAGTTATGCGGCCATTCAATGCACCCTTTAATCCCGCGTGCTATTTGTGAGTTTCCCGACTCAGGTGAGCTCCACTCCTGGCCAAGGTCTGAGCCACCTTTACTCGAATTATGATCTGGAGACGGAATGGCCCCATTAGACAGCCTACCATTTGACAGCTTCCCATTAGTTCCTTCTAGTAAGTTTATTTTGAAATTGTCTCCATTACTCGGGCGTGATTTCCAAAGCTTAGATGCAGATACCTCTGTAACTAGACGAGCTGGTCCTGAACATACTTCACTAATCTCTGTAATCGTTGTGTCATCATCAACAATTCCCTCTGAGTCTGCTCTACTTCTAGATACATTACTGGGCCAGTAATTCTTGTTGATGGATGAAATACTTCCTTCAGGAGAATAACTAGAGCCTTGCTCCTCAAGATGGGTCACCGTTTCCCAGTCACTTCCCTCTTCCTGTAAATTATCACTCTGATTGACATATGCATGAGAATATCTGTTAAAGTTGTAAAGACCACCATCAGGACTGAGAGTGCGACGATTGGAGGCATGGCTGGCAGGACTATATGCAGTACATGGCTGGATCTCCCTTTCATCAGGTGCAACAAAATGACTGTCCTCAAAAATGGAGAAAATATCATCTGGATTTGCAGGTTCATAAGTGAGTTCTCTAATATCACGAATATTCACAGAAGCAGCGGCCTGTTGGAGTTGCTCAGCTCTTTTCATCTCCTCCACGTCCAAACTCATACCTTTAGAATTTAGAAATGATTCTAGTTCTCCAATTAACCTGTTCATCTGGGAATACTTCTCTTCAATCATCACCTTGGCATCAACTAGTTTCATCTGAACCCGTTCCTCACGCCAAACCTCAGCCATCTGCAACATCTTTCTTTCTTCATCTACTTCCTCTGTGAACTTAAAAGATTCCCTCTTCAATTCCTCAACTTCAGCCTTGTCTTCTCCAAGTTCTTTGGCCAATTCATCGCACACTTCTTCTATCAACCCTCTAGCCTGTCTTTCTTTTTCGTAATTTTGCAAATAGCATTTAGCTGATAACTTGGCATCAGCCAGCTCATGAACTAATTTGGAATTGACTATTTCCAGCTTCTTTCTGTTTTTCCTCTCTTGGGAGAAGTCAGCTCTCATGTCATCCATAATTGCACGAATTTTCTCATGCTCTTTGCTCCGCCACACAGCCTTTTCTTCACTAAGTTTCCTCAAAAACTGTTCGAGTTTCTTTTTCGATGACTGCCGCTCCGTCTCAAGTTGATGAACTCGGGCACGAGCACACTCTAGTTCTGCCTCGAGAGAAGAAATTATTGAAGCAGTATTCACTTGTTGATCAAGAACCTTCTGATAGCTATATATCTTCTTTGTTTCCACCGCCGTTGTCCAGCCAACTGGATCCCACTTTGTAGCCCCCTCCATAGCAGAATGGGAAAACTGAAGCGATGGTTCTAGCTACAGTATATAGAGATTGCAACGAGGTTAGATAAAAAGAAACAGAAAATTTTAAATTAGAAGACTAGTGTTTAAATACTACGATCAAGAGTTAAATATCTCAATATTAAAGTATTCAGAAGTCAGAACAGTTCTGCAGAATAATGACAACCTAGAGTCTTGACTCTTAAAACCTCCTCATCCTGCATCTATTCTATCGCATAAGAATATATACCCCATATGCCATAACTCTAGGGTTTCTCTAATATAAGTGGACTCTAGTTTCCTGCATCTACTACATTGTAAAGGACCATATCTCAGGAACCTCCATGACTTACCCATATAAAGGGCTAAGACACTTGACCAATATTCAGCCATTCTGTGAGAACTACATCCCTTCAATACAAGAGGGAATCTCATTTGCTGTACGAATAGGTCCATGTTCCAGACAACTCCATTTTTTTTATCAAGTAAAATAGATGTTCCAGACAAGTCTATTACCTCCATATGTAAGGGTTAAGACAGCTAAAACGGCATTCATAATATTGAGAGAATTATGGCCCCTTAATATAAGGGGCGATCTAGTTTCCCTGCACCTACGACATTGTATAGGACTATGTCCCTGGGCCTTAACAACTCTAGGATTTCCCCCTATGAGGAAGCTTAGATACCAGACAGTTACAAAAGATTCAGAACATCCTAAGAAAAAAAGTCACATACCTTGTGAAAAAGACCATTTGTAGGACCAAATACAGATCGAGGACTCTGCACTGGATCATTAATGAGAGAGCCATGCACTTTACTGCGATGATGAAAATGAAATGGCATCTCAACCCGACCAGCCTGCGTGGAAGAAAGAAAAATCATACTTCCAAAATGGTGCACAATCCCTATCAACTTGTGATCTAAAACAACACAACACCCTTCGAGTTGCTCTTTGCTCTAACTCTAAGGTAATAAATGGGCATAAAAGGCCATCGTTTTGGTCCCAAAAACTGGCTCTAACAGCAGTGTAGAATGGATGATCGACAAATACAAGACTTGAAAAAGTTAAATAAAGCAGCATGAAGTACTCTCCAGTTGCACGAAAGTGACCAGAAGAGAGAATTCTCAACGGGAAAGAAATAATAGACAACTAATATGTTCCAATTTTCTCCATTATTCATATTTACTCAAACATAATTGCTTTGACCAACAACAACATTCCCAGTGACATCCCACAACGTGGGGAACCATAATTGCTTTGACCAAATTCATGGAAATGCCAAATCAATTAGATGTGAATAATAAAAAATTTATACATTGCTGCGTGTTAATTGACAATCAGTTATACCAAAGGGTCTAAAAGGGGGAAATCTCAATGGAGAAGGAAGGAATAGTGTACTCAAATGATTCCATAGTTCTCTATTACTCCTAATTACCCTAGCATAATCTCTTTTACTAAATTCATCAATATGCCAAGTCAATGGACCTTATCATGTAAATGCTAGGTAATGAAAACTTAGATCCACAAAATCAAATTGTAAATGTTGAAGTGTGTTAATTGGTAATTAATATCAATATTCGTCCATGATAATCGTGGTGTCCGGGCCAACTTGCACACTAATTTCACTAGATACCGTTACCTCCCACCAGCAAAGCAAAGGTACCACATAGCGTTTAGATAGATGATAAGAAATCACCTAGTTTTTTTGTCTCAACTTGGATTTGAACCTGATACGTCTCTCCTTGGGTGAGGTAATTAATAGCAATATAGCAACAACCAAATTGCAAAAGAACATACTCCAAATTAAATTTTCTGAAAAGTACCTGAAATCCTAACTTGTGACCGTGGTTGACTTGGGGCAACTGCTGCTGCCTAAACAGTCCAGCAGCTAACTTCCTAGCAGAAACAACATTGCGGCTACTACATTTCCGATCAAGTTCCAAAGGCAACGTTTCCGAAGCATTATCGGCGTTGAAGTTCCACCTGAGAAGAGGAGTTTCAGGCCTACTCCTCCTCGTCCCATTATTAGGAGTAGTAGTTCCTCCAGTGTACTTGAAGTTGTTTGTTTTCCTGCCACGGGGTTTACGAGTAGTTGTCGGAGGTTTGTGGATGAGATCTACTTCGGGAAATGTAATTGCTTCGAGCTCAGAGTCGTCGCCGGTGATCTTCTTCATCTTCGATGCTCAGATTCACCCATATGAATACCTATAACAAGATTATTACTGGTTCGGTTAGGGGTTCTTAGGTAAGGACCATGTTACTTACTTGTAATGAATAATCCTCCGTTTTAAGGTCCCGCTTCATAGCTGGATGCCAAAAAAAAAGACCAAACTTAAAATTGGGCAGCGCGAGTTCAAATTTTGGTGGACCAATTTAGCAGCGTGGGCTTAAACTCTGGTGGAATAATTTGTTCTTTTTTTAGTAGTACTTCAATTGCTCTGTCTTTAAAATTTTCGATCATTCAGACATATCATGCGATTTATTGATAGTAGTGTTCAAATACCAATCTCTATGAATACTCTAGCGTAAATCAGAAAGTTGAATATCAAAAACAAAATTAAAAAAAATAATCCTCCATTTTAAATTTTAAATTAAATAGGTGACATTTTAGAATTCAAGAAAAATTTCTTTATTTATATATAATTATGAATCATTAATTAGCTTTTGTGTTTTTAGATAGAAGTAAAATTTAATTAGGGATAAGTTATTAAAACAATTTTAATAATGTTTTTCCAGAAAGAGGGAAAATTTAATTAGGGATAAATTAGTAAAATAATTTTAATAATTTTTTTTAAGAGTGAACAGTTTGGGAAACAGATGGATTACTATTAAATTCACTTGTTTAGGGGTTTCCGTAAAGTCACACGGTGCTAAAATAAGTTTAGTGGTCAAGTTTCGGTGGATTTTAAGCATTTAAGTGAATTTGATTGCGTTATGACTGGGTCCCACGTTGCCATGCCCCTTTGCTTAGGAGCGCGTAAATGACTTCTTTGTAAATAATAGTTTAATGGTTTCATTTCATACAACAAAAACATACCAGTAAAATCTCACAACGTGAGGTTTGAAAAGAATAAAGTATATGCAGACCTTATTCCTACCAATATAGACTGCTTTCATTTCATGTAAAATAATAATGTTCTAGTTTGGTACGAGAGATAAAATATAATTAAATTTGTAATGAATTTATCTCACATTTGATTGAGATAAAATTTATTGATAACTAATTTCAAAATTGTAATTTTTTTTTATCTCATGTACATTAAGAATGAAATAACAATCCATAAATAAATAATTTCAGGACAAATAATCTCGGAATAACTTATTTCCACCCAACTAGCCCTAAGGGTGTAGCACATGGCCTAATTTACTTCTTGGACGGTAGACATTTGAATAGGATAAGGATCGGCTCTAGCCTAATTTGCTTCTTGGATTATAGACTTAATCAGTCCTATCCTTTAGTTTTGCCGCAGGAGTTGCTCATATTGAAAACGATGATAACACTTTTTATCTTTTAGAAAATACATAAAATCGTCTCTAAATTTGCACTGAAAATTTACTTTAGCAATTAAATTTTATGAGCGTTTTTTTTACCACCTTTATCTTATTTGAAGTAAGATTATTACCCCCAATTTAACCCAAAATCACTCATGAGTTGGAAGGTGAAGCGCACTAGCTCCACATCATCTTCCACATAAGAAAGAAAATGTTTAATTTTTTTTTGTCCCCCGGGCATAGCTGGATGACAAAGGAGTGGAACTTAAAATTCAGCTGGAGGACTGCAGCGTGGGTTCGAACGCTGGTGGGAGCAATTTGCTCTCTTCTGGGGTAATAACTTGTAGGTGATATCAGTTGCTCTGTTCTCAAACCCTGTTCATTCAGGCACATCCCGCAATTTACTGGTAGTAGTGTTGAGGTACCGGGACTGTTAAATATACCAAATATACATAAGATATACACGTTATGCACGTGTTTATCCTATGTATATTTGGTTTCGGCTAGTATCGGTTTTTGCCCTTATTGTACACGATTTTGTATAGTTGTAGTGTACCTTAATTAGTCTTGTACTCTTACCATAATTGTATAGTTAATCTCCAAATAGAATAAGGTTTTAGGAGTAGAATAGGAATAGGATTCCCAAATATACATAAGATATACACGTTATGCACGTGTATATCCTATGTATATTTAGTCTCGGCTAGTCTGGGTTTTTGCCCTTATTGTACACGGTTTTGTATAGTTGTAGTGTACCTTAATTAGTCTTGTACTCTTACCATAGTTGTATAGTTAATCTCCAAATAGAATAAGGTTTTAGGAGTAGAATAGGAATATGATTCTCCTATTACGGAAATATGTAAATTGTATATATAGTCTTTAAATTAATGAAAATAATCAAGAGATTATTTCTTTCATGGTATTAGAAGTCTAGGTCTTAAAATCCTTTCTCAAATTCCCTCATAATTTATGTCACCCTGCCTCATTTTCCGAGCCCATTCTCCTCGGAATTCGTGCCGACGGTCTCTCCTCTCTTCCCAAATTTTTCTTCCAAATCCCTCAATCACATATTGTTCTATCAGTATGTCTACATCAAGGAACACGTTTCATCCTGCCCCTGCAGTTTCTAACATAAAGAATAACATCCTTCTTATTCTTGAAATAGAAAACGTCCAATATACGATGTGGGCAGAACTGTTCAAAATTCACGCACGCTCACATTAAGTCATCCATCACATAATCCCCGCGGCTCCTGAGGATACGGAGGTGCCAAGATGCGAGAATGATCCTAAGTTGTGGATGACTCTTGATGATCCTAAGTTGTGCACGACTCTTGATGCCACCGTCCTTCAATGGATATACTCCACGATTTCTACTGACCTTTTGCAAAAAATTATTGAGCCTGACGCTACGGCGCAGGCAACTTGGGATAGACTACATGATATATTCCAAGATAATAAAAATTCTAGAGTTGTTACTCTTGAGCAGGAATTCTCCCACGTCAACATGAAAGACTTCCCTAATATTTCGGCTTATTGCAAAAGATTGAAGGAATTGGCCGACCAACTCTGCAATGTTGGCGCACCGATTTCGAATGATCGTTTGGTCCTCCAAATGGTTTCAGGCCTCTCCGAGGCCTATAGTGGTGTTGGCACGCTTCTTCGTCAAAGCAATCCTCTTATGTAATTTTATCAGACTCGTTCTATGCTTACCCTCGAAAAAGTAGACATGGCTAAAAAGGCGGCTACCGGTGCTAGTCACGTAGTCATGATGATCGAGTCCACTTTTCATCCTACCGGTTCCAACGACTCGGGCCAAAACCGCAATAACGGTGGCGGCAAAAAGGGACAAAATAAGAAAAATAACGACAAGAATCGCAGCGGCAACATGGGCGGCAGTCGAAACAGTGGTGGTGGCCCTCGGGGCAGTCAGCAGCAGCAGTAGTTTTGGGCCTCGCAGTGGACCCCTATACAGTGGAAGTAGGCCCCACAGTTTGGGCCAAACAGTGGCAACCTAGCGTTTCATCCTCACTGGCAGTGGGCTGGCCAGCAGCAGTCGAGGCCCAACTTGCAGTGGCCCAATTTCAGTAATCCATCTGGGCCGAGGCAGCAAATAGGGTTACTTGGGCCTCAGCCCCCGCAAGCCCAACACACAGTGACCCTCACTTCTACCGACATCGAAGCCGCAATGCACACGCTTGGATTAAATCCTCTGGACCCAAATTGGTATATGGACACCGGTGCCACTACCCACATGACATCCGATTCAGGTACTCTCTCCTCTTATTCCAATTTGAGCAACCCTCATGGCATAATTGTTGGTAATGGTAAATCTATTCCAATTCGTGGTTATGGTCATAAAACTTTGTCTCCCCCCATCCACCCCTTATCTTGAAAAATACCCTGCATGCCCCCAAATTGATTAAAAACTTAGTGTATGTCTGTAAATTCACCACTGACAATTCTGTGTCTATTGAATTTGATCCGTTTGGTTTCTCTGTGAAGGATTTCAAGATGGGGAGTGCTCTCATGAGGTGTGATAGTAGGGGAGATCTTTATTCTATCACGCCAAGTTTCGGTCTGTCGAGTCAAGCCTTGCCGTTAGCATTTGCAGCCCTTGCTCCTTCCTTGTGGCATACTCATCTTGGTCATCCGGGGTCGTCTATTTTGTCTTCTTTAGATAAAAATAATTTTATTTCATATAAGGGTACGCGTAGTACTCCGAATTGTCATTCTTGTTCTTTAGGAAAAAATGTTAGGTTGCCGTTTGTAGACTCTAATTCTCATACTTTAATGTCATTTGATATTATTCATAGCGACTTATGGACATCTCCTGTTCTTAGTACTTTGGGTCATCGGTATTATGTTCTCTTTTTGGATGATTATTCTAAATTTTTATGGACTTTTCCGATAGCGAAAAAATCTCAAGTTTTTTCCATCTTCTTAAAATTTAGAGCTTTCATTAGAACCTAATTCGAACGAGAAATAAAAAATATTCAATGTGATAATGGCAGAGAATATGACAACGGGGTATTTCAGGAATGCAACTAATGGGATCAATTTTCGCTTTTCTTGCCCTCATACGTCTTCACAAAATGGAAAAGTCGAACGCAAAATTCGTACCATTAATAACATTGTCCGAACTTTATTGATTCATGCTTCCGTACCCTATTCGTTTTGGCATCATGCTCTACAAATGGCTACATATCTCCTTAACATTCTTCCTTCCAAAGGTTTGACATATTCGTCCCCTCTTCAAATTTTATATAATAAGACTCCTTCATATTCACATCTTCGGGTCTTTGGGTGCTTATGTTATCCGCTATTTCCGTCCACCACAATTAACAAACATCAGGCCCGGTCTACTCCGTGTGTGTTTTTAGTTTTCCGTCTAATCATCGTGGTTACAAATGTTTTAATTTATCCTCTAATAAGATCATCATTAATCGCCATGTAATTTTTGATGAATCCCAATTCCCGTTTGCTAAGGTTAGTACTCCCGTGCCTAGTTATATAATTTTTTGTATGATGGTATATCCCCGTATATTATTCACCATTTTTTGGATGTCTCCCGCACCCCAAATCCGCCAGTGGGCCCATTACCCGCTGGCCCCACTGCCCCGTCACTAGCTACAGTGCCCGCAACTGGGTCCTGTCCAGTTACCGGGCCAGTGACCCACCCATTAACGCCACTGGTCCATTCTATGTTTCACCATCCCGTTATCGAATTGGGCCAGCAGGCCCACTGCATGCTGGCTAGTCCGTCCTGAGTCTAGAAAATTCTCAAAATTCGCCCAATTCTTCCCCGAGTCATAGACCGGTCACTCGTAGTTAACGGGGTATTTTTAAACTAAAAATGCATTTTAATTTAAATTCTAATGCTCTTAAATCACCCTTATCTCGTAATCATGTGTCTGCATTAAATGACCCGAATTGGAAAATTGCTATGATCGATGAATATAATGCTCTTATTGATAATAAGACATGGGAGTTGGTGCCCCGTCCCTCTGGTATTAATATTATTAGGTCTACGTGGATTTTTGCTCATAAGGACAATTCAGACGGTTCGTTTGCAAGGCATAAGGCTCGGCTTGTGGGTGGTGGTAAGACTCAGAAGGTTGGTGTGGATTGTGGGGAGACCTTTAGTCTGGTGGTCAATCCGGATACCATTCGCATTGTGCTCAGCTTAGCTCTTTCAAAAGCATGGTCCATTCATCATTTAGATGTGAAAATGCTTTCTTACACGGTGATATCAAGGAAACAGTCTATATGCATCAGCCCTTGGGGTTTAGGGATCCCAAATATCCTCATCATGTCTATTTGTTGAAAAAGTCTTTATATGGGCTTAAGCAGTCTCCACGGGCCTGGTATAAGAGGTTTGCCGACTATGTTTCGACTATTGGGTTCACTCACAACAGGTCGGATAATTCCTTCTTCATATATCGTCGTGGTTCTTCATTGGCTTATATACTATTATATGTGGATGATATTATCTTGACTGCCTCTTCCGATGTATTATGCCAGTCTATCATGACAATGCTCCGTTCTGAGTTTGCTATGAAAGACTTGGGGCCTTTGAGTTATTTTTGGGGAATTGCTGTCACTCGTCATACAGGTCGACCCGACCCGGAATCGAACACTCTTTTTTTTTCCAGATAACCAACAACAAAATATTAAACACAAAAAATCTGGAAATTTCACCCGACCCGACACGGATCGATGACCCGCCTCGAATCAGATGTCCAGACCCGAATCAATTTTTCTCAGATTTTTAGATAACCAACAACAAAATATTAAACACAAAAAATCTGGAAATTTTACCCTACCTGAATCGGTGAAGAACAACACAACAAAATAAATTTTTCAGATTGGGGTTTTAGAGGAGTATTCTAATCCAAAGTTTAGGAACAAACCGATATTCCAAAAAAAAAACAACTTTGATTTCGATTTTCGGACCTTCAAAAAACTGACCTCGATTTCTTATTTTCGAACCCTTTTTTTTCGGATTCAGACCCGAAAAAGAACTCTATTTCTGACCTCGATTTGTGATTTTCGGACCTCAAAAATTGACCAAAGTTCTCCCCTCAAACTGTGAACAAAGGGGGGGGGGGGGGGGGGGGGGGTTATAGATGGTATCCCCCCAACGTTCACCCCCTACCCCTTACAAAATTTGAGTTCGAATTTCAAAATAAAAGGGGGCAAAAATCTAATTTTTGGGGGTATGGGTTGGTGAGGTGATGGGTCGGCGACTGACGGTGTTAGGGTGTAGGGTGTGGCGACGTGGGGTAGGGGTATAGGTCAGCGTAGGTTGGGTAGTGTGGCGGTGACCGGGGTGTGGAGGCAGCGGCGTCGTTTGGGGAGGGGGGGTTAGGGGTGCTTAGGCTTCTTTTTTTGTTTTAGGTTTTTGAAGCGTTTAGGTTAAAGGAATAAAGGGTGTGGGTCTGGTCAAATGGAGTTTTGGGCTGGGGAGATTTGGTCCTTTCGATTGGGCATCGGGTATGGGGGGTTAAATTTGGTTTGGGTAGAAATTGTTTTGGGTTGGGAAATGAATGGGTGTTGGGTGAAATTGGTTTGGGTTAAAATAAATAAAAAGGGGTTTAAAATGCTTTGAAGAAAAAATGTAAATTATTTTAAATAAAAAATATAAAGATGTGATAATAAATAAAAACATAATACTTACGAAATGCTTAATGCTTGATTAGAATAAAAAATGCGATGCAATTTTGCAAAAATAAAATAACATAGAATATTATGATAAAAACTATGATTGTGATTTTAAAAGGCAAAATGATAGTAAAAATGTGAATAATAATAATAATAAATAATGATATAGAAAATATTAATATATATATATATAATATATATAAATTGTTTTTGAGGTGTCAAAAATATTCAAAATTGCAAATAAATCAGAAAAGATGGGACAAAATTGGGTGTCAACAGAAGCCCCTCTTTGGCCGGAGATGATGAAAGAGTTTTCGGATAAATAAGTTGACTGAGTAGCCAATTTTGTCCTGATCATCGGGACTCGAGGTAAGACTAGGGATGCATGGGAAGAAATAGAATCCCGAGGGGGAGAGAAGTTGCAAAAGATGGTGCAGATTCGAAAAATATTGCCCAGTATCGAGTTATGATGACACTGGTTGTAGATTTGGCGAAATACTGGGGAAAGGGAGGAACGACGTTTGAAGTACTTCCCCAATGCAGATGACGTCGTTGCACATGCGTAATGAGATGACGTCGTTGTATAGACGTGATGCAGATGACGATGTTGCATAGGCGTACTGAAATAACGTCGTTGCTTAGACGAAATGCAGATGACGACGTTTGGTGGGCGTCTGATTGAAATTAAAATACCCGCATTAGGAGGTGGGTTCCTGATTGAAATTAAAATATCCGCATTATGAGGTGGGTGCCTGATTGAAATTAAAATACCCGCATTGGGAGATGGGTGCCTGATTGAAAATAAAATACCCGCATTAGGAGGTGGGCGCCTAATTTATATTAAAATACTCGCATTAGGAGGTGGACGCCTGATTTAAATTAAAATACATGCATTAGGAGGTGGGTGCCTGATTGCAATTAAAATACCCGCATTAGAAGGTGGGTGCCTGATTGCAATTAAAATACCCGCATTATGAGGTGGGCGCCTGATTGAAATTAAAATACTCGCATTACCAGATGGGTGCCTGATTGAAATTAAAATACTCACATTAGGAGGTGGACGCCGGATTAAAATTAAAATGCCCGCATTAGGAGGTGGGTGCCTGATTGAAATTAAAATACCCACATTGGGAGGTGGGCGCCTGATTGAAAATAAAATACCCGCATTAGGAGATGGGCGGCTGGTTTAAATTAAAATACTCGCATTAGGATGTGGGCGCCTAATTGAAATTAAAATACCCGCATAGGAGGTGGGTGCCTAATTTAAATTAAAATACCAACATTAGGAGGTGGGTGCCTAATTTAAATTAAAATACCAACATTAGGAGGTGGGTGCGTGATTGAAATTAAAATACCCGCATTAGGAGGTGGGCGCCTGATTTAAATTAAAATACCCGCATTAGGAGGTGGGTGCCTGATTACAATTAAAAGACATGCATTAGGAGGTGGGTGCCTGATCTGACGTCGTTGTATTGACGTAATGCATCGTGACCTTGAAGCTGAAATGCTATGTTGAAGTTCTCAAAAACTCAATTTGGATGAAAAGTTAATGAGTGGATATATGCAATGTAAGATGAATAGATGAGGATATGACTTTGGCACGAAATACCTTCCTTGTACAGACATAATGCAGTTGGGACCCTGTAGGTCAAGAGGGTTCTTTTGTACAGACTCAAAACATGAACGTGATCCTTGTGGGTTGAACTGTGATACGGAAGTTCTTTACCAAATTAAATACACATGTTGCGGCTTCCCTGCCTTTGTCAACCTGAAGACCTGCACTCAAAGAAATTCGTGAGTTTTGGGGGGAGGGGCAGTTGATTCGCGTTGACTTTGTAGCTTTGGCTCTTGATGCTTGCAAGTTCAGACTGGTTTGGATTGAAGACTTAGTTGGCCGACACTTTTCCATGTCTATTGGCGTATTCTTGCAGTGAACCCTTAATTTTTGCCCAGTTTCTGGTATATATGAAGATGTTGAACTTCCAACTGGACAAAACCGAGTTTGTGTAGGCAACTTGCTTGTCCTATTAAGGCGATCATGTGGGCCTATTGCGTTGTGTGCAACATAATGGAAGAAAATTTTCAATGGTGTGACCGAAGCTGATATAGGCCGCCTACATATTCCGACAAGGGAAATCAGGTCATAACGTAGTTTGTTACAAGCAAAGGGGGATTGTGAAGTTTACCAAAAATAGAACTGAAGCCGATGTGGCCACCTACATATCTCACCGGAGGAATCAGGTCATAACGTAGTTCATGTGGCAAAAGAGATTTGTAAGGGTTTTCTAAAAATAGGACAGAAGCTGATGTGGCCGCCTACGTATCCCGCAGAGGGAATCAGGTCATAACGTAGTTCATATGACGAAAGGGATTTGTAAGGGTTTTCTAAAAATGGGACCGAAGCTGATGTGGCCGCCTATGTATCCCGTCGAGTGAATCAGGTCATAACGTAGTTCATGTCTGATATCGGGGAATGTAAATCAAATTCTGGGTTGTTTATCCGAGACTCTGTGGGAAAAAAGAATTTTGAGTTTGTAGAATGTTTTTTTGGTAAAAGAGAGTGATTAGAGTTTGAAAAATGATGCAATATATTTTGCAAGGTTTTTGATTTTTTTTGAAAATATGAAAAAGACAGAATCACGTCTTGACTTCAGTTGGTACCAACAATTAGTATTGTGCTTAAGGGCTCCCATTATTTGCTTTCTGTCTAACCGAGACTGACTCTAGGGTAATTCCTACAGCTTCAGATGCTACCTCAGACATACATGAGTATCGACACTTGCTTCAAGCCAAGGTTTCGACCTATACGTATCCTCATGTTTCAAATTCCCTCACTAAAAGAAAGTCCCTTCCTCACATATATTTCAGTATTTTGAACTTTGGGATGTCTAGAAAAGTACACTCACACTCAGAAAGATGTTCAATGTATTTAATTGTGATACCATAGGCTTGGCTGTCATGTGAGTATCCACTAATGTGAGAACCCTCTGTATAGGATCATGTAGGGCTTGTTATGGGTTTGTAATGTAGGCTTGGGGAAAGTAAAGGATATCATTTGGGTAAGGGGTGACTAATCCTTCCTTGAGCGTTGGATTATATCTGCGCTTGGTATTTCTGTGTTTTTTGACGCTGATCTACTTCTTTTTTTTGTCCCTTTCTTTTGTACTGACTTCTTTTGAATCTTTTGTTTGGAGCTTTTTCCACTTTTTAGAGTTATTTCCTTGTTTTTTTTCTTTTCTTGATATTGTCAGGGCTTTTTACTTCTTCTTTGTGTGAAGTCGTCCTTTTGTTTTGTTTTCTTTTTCTCTTTCGGGACTTTGCAACTTCAACTTGGATCTTTTTCAGCAATTTGCACATTTCTGATGCGCTCAAGGAGGTCGGGCCAAGAGAGGGATAGTGCGTGTATGCACTCAGAAAGGGTATAGGCATAAGATGTGGCTGTTAAAAGAATAGGCTTTAGTCTCAAAAGGGGAAGTGCTACAGATAATGTTATTTGGTACGCTGGAAAGGCTCAAACGGATCAAAGAAAGCCTACGATCATTTCCTATACCAAGTGTTACTCAGGATTTCGCCTCCACATATATTCGAGCCAAGTTCTAGATCACAATGCAATGCAATTGAACTTATTCTAAAACTCACCACACAATGCACATGAAGATGAGGTTGGTTTTCCTCATATTTTGGAAGCTTGCAAGACAATTTTTCAAGTGTCACCACAAGCATGAATGAGAGGTACCAGAAGAATCTATAGTTTACCACGAAGTCAGTCTTCTCCACCATATCGATTGTTACTTATTCTTTCCTATGCATGCTCCTAACTGTGTTGGTATCAACCAAGTCAACCAATGATACTTAAAATGGGTTTTTAATAAAGGGTACCGAACCCAAATAGGGCTGCCTACGTATCTCATCTTTGACGAGAATCAGGTCCGAGTAGTTCGTTCAGGTAGGTTATAAAAATGTATGCCTGAAAAAGAATTCATCCACAATAGAATAGTAAGAGTAAAAACTGTATAAAATAGATGATTGTCCATTATGGGACAAATGCAAAGTAAAATGACTGTCCACGATAAGATCAATACAATGAAAAAATGATTGTCCACAATAGGATGAATGTAATGAAAAAATGAATGTCCATGACAGGATGAATGAAAAGATGGGTAAGCCAGATATATCCCTTTCTAAGGTGGACAAGGCGAGTACATCCATTGTTAAGGTGGATGCGGAAGTATGTCCCTTTCTAAGGTGGACAGAGAAGTGCGTTCCTTTTTCAGGTGGACAAGGAAGTGCATCCCTTTGGCAGGTTCGTTCCACTTTCATTGGTTAGCATTCCGCAAGGACTAGATTTACATTTTTAGTAGTGTCGAACCTGAGAAGGGTTACCTACGTATCACACCGTATAGTGAGAATCAGACACTCGTAGTTCGTGAAGATATGTTGTAAAAATTTATGATATAAAGGAATTATGTAACGAAAATTAAGCATATCAATTAAATTTGAAAATATGAAAGAAAAAAAAAAGTATAGACAAACTCAGAGTGATGCCTCGTTGAATCTGGTATTGGCTGACTTCTTCCAATCAAAATATCTCCCGGTCATCTTTGTGAAAACTTTTTGCTTTGTTATTTCCTGGAGTATCTCTAGGGATAATGTTTTATAACGACCGCCCCCGACTGTTTGCGAGGATAGTCTTCCTGAAAAAAAATAAGAGCACTGGGTGAAAGTAGGAAAGTCACGGATAATAAATGTAATAGTGTGACAGTATAGTCACAGACTCCCCTGATTGGTTTGTTCGGACTGGAGGTTGGCTGACTTCTTTCAGTCGAAAATATCTTCCCATCATCTTTGTGAACACATTTGTTTTGTTCTTTCCTGGAGTATCTCCAGGAATTATGTTTTAGAACGACCGCCCCCGACTGTTTGCGAGGACGGTCTTCCTGCAAAAATAAGAGAAATTGGTGAAAGGAGGAAAGTCACGGAAAGAATAATAATAAAATATGGGAATGTGACAGTATAGTCAAAGGCTCCCCTGATTGGTTTGTTCGGACTAGAAGTTAATGCTTCACAAGGTCCGAGTCATGATGTTCAAGAACGATTTATCCTCGGGTGGTGACACAGTTTCTGTCCCGTGGACCAAAAGATATAGCGTTGCCCCAGTAGAAGTCTTCATTGTAGTGCGATAGCCCAAAAGTGCAAAGGGCAAATGTTCATGCCTAGAGTTGCAAGCGACATGTCATGATATGTACAGAGTTGAAGCAGGGAACTTTTCCATTAAATAATATATACAGAATGAAAAGCAAAAAAATTGCAAACAGATTGTGCGGAAATTAAATGTGCTTCCTAAAATGCATGGGGCTTCTCCTATGCCAGATGTGAGCCTAAACGCCAAATATGCGAGATTATGACAGATTAATCCAAGATGTTAAACTGTGATGCTTTTGTCGGAAATGAAGACAAAATAAATGTACATTTTCCAACTTCGGCATGTCATGATTAGGCTTGGATTCGTCTATCATTATAACGCTACACATAATATGCTGATTGGTCGTTGGGTTGTGCGACCCGTCGACAATTTTGGTGGATTTCTTAATTGTGGAGTCGATTCCAAGGATCGACCCACCTATGGTGTATGCATGCATGACTTAAAATAAAAGGTGGTATAGCTCTATCCTAAATTTTCTAAGATTTGGCTGACTAGACTCAAGGTTCCCGAGCGGACTACTCGAGTGAGAAGGCTACGCGGCCACTGGATGGTCCGGACACTCCGCGCATACGCCAACTCTCCTAAAATTTGGAAGTTTGAAAGAAAATTTTGCGGGTGCGCAAAACACACATCGCGTGTATGTGTGATAGTGTCAATTTTCTGAAGTGGAAGAAATATGAGCAGAATGCCAATTTAAGAAAAGCTGTAAAGAAAGTAGGAATTAAAGTAGTTAAACATACAAAGTTTCAAAAGGAAAACAATTTAAAGCAGTAGATCAAATAAGGAGCAAAATAAAGCGGAATAATAATTAACCTGGATTTGCTATGGTTAAGAACCTGAAACTCCCCAGCGGAGTCGCCATGCTGTCACACCCATTTTTTACCGCGGCTCGCGACGTGATGGCATTGATTCCCTCTGGATTGATTAAAAATTGCTTGCTTTATTTTAAGGTGAATTAGGGCACCTGAATATTAACTAAATGATGCAAAATAACTCCGGTTTTATGGTCTGTGAAACTAATGAGATTCTAGGTAAGGGTTCTTTATTATCCTAATGGGAAGGGGTTAGACATCCTTTAAGATCCGCTAACTTGCGGTTATCCGGTCAAACTCAGGTTTAATTATTGTACTAAGAAAATGCATGTTTAAAAATATAAAGTTAAAATGATGTTGCAAGTATTTAATTAAATGATGTATTTTGTACAAGTATGCATTTGTATGGCATTAAAAAAATACATGTAAGTTGAAAAAGTATGCATTTGTATGGAAATTGATAAAAATATATGCAGAGTGATTTTTTGGGTGAAACATATATTTGTATTGTATTATTTACAAAAATACATGCAAAGTAATTTGTTAAAAAAAACACTTTTGATTGCATTATTTACAAAATATATGCAAAGTGATTTTTGGATAAAACATGCATTTATGGCATTATTTATAAATATATAAACAAGATGATTTAGTAAGAAGAAAACAAGTTATTGGTAATGCAAGAAAAGTGATATTTTGAAAGTCATTTTAAATAACGAATCGAATAAAAATAAGACTCTATTTCGTATGATTAATAGTGTGAGTAAAAGGTGACCAATAGTTTTGAAAATTCTGAACATTTCAAAATAAGCTAGCGTTTTGAAGGTATGGGCGACGAACCTAAAATAAATAAACTAACGTTTTGAAAATATGGGTGATGGGCCTAAACTAGATAAACTAGCGGTTTCCGATTTTTAATCTACTCTTTCTAGATTATTAATTCTAAGTCTACCTATTCTAAACATTTCAATAATTACACAAGTACAATAAAAAATATTACAATACATAATAAAATAAAGCTAAATTAAAGAAAATAAAACAACAATAAAATAAATCATCTCCGAGGGGTATCTTGTCTTCTTTAACTTTCATAAATGTGTCTTGCAAGCTATCAAGAATAAACAGTTAGAAACAGTTGAATATAAATATTTTTGGATCCGTATCCAAAACAATAAATGTTTTGATTACGGAGGGCTCAAACTTAAATTTTGAAAAGATCATTCCAATCACATCGTGGTTGCGAACATATGACTCATTGGTCATTTTAGTTACCTTGCCTACCGAACATGTTGGTCTCTTGGATAAAAAAAGATTTAAGTTTCATCCTTGCCCAGAAGTTTTATTTATGTCTTTCCAACTGTGGAGGCCTAAACAATCGACGGATATTTTTTCAGCGACCAATGTAGTATCATGTTCAAATCAGTAAAATAATACCAAAACAGTAAAAATCAAAATCGAGAACCATTTTCTGAAGGGACACGGCCTCAAATTCAATTTCATTGGCCAAAGTGTAGTATTTGTTCAAATCAGTAAAATAACAAAATAACCAAGTAAATAGATATTCAAATACCAAAATAAACAACAGTCCGCGATCAAAACATCCAACCCGAATTCTGAATTTTTGAACCGAAATAGAATTCGAAATGCTTATGAAAATCCAACCCGAGACAGAACAGTGACCCGACCCGAATTTCAGCCCAAGATCCTCACCGTATAAGGTAGCTTTTGAGGTTGAGTTAGGCCCAAGATCCATTCTTTACATGGTATCAGAAGCCAAACCCTAACCTCCTCTCAAATCCCTTGTAACTTTCTGTAATTATTGCGTGTCTCACCATCTTCTTGCATCTGTTCATCAACATCCAAGGACAATTTGCCCAAATCTGCGACAAATGAATAAATATTAATTGACAATGTCTCTGAAAAGACTAGGGTCGATATTAATCTTTGCACTTAGATTAGATGATTAACCTTTCATGAGACAACTGTTGAGCTATTAATTGCCAACAGATCTTCCTGCAAACTCTTGGATGCTTCCCGTGTTTTCTTGGACCATAATAAAGATGCTTTGGAGTCTGATGCTTTGAAATCTATTACCCACATTACAATTTTATTTATTCCTTCAACAACACCTTTCTCTCTCCAATCAATGGATTCCGACAACTTTTCGCTGCCATGAAAAGCGTATCGCTCGCTTTTAGGCCACTATCTTCTTGCATATGTTCATCACCATCCAAGGACAATTCACCCAAATCTGCGACGAATAAATCAATATTAATTGACAATGTCTCTGAAAAGACTAGGGTTGATATTAAACTTTGCACTTAGATTAGATGATTAGCCTTTCATGAGACAATTGTTGAGCTATTAATTGCCAATAGATCTTCCTGCAAACTTTTGGCTACTTTCCATGTTTTCTTGCACCGTAATAAACATGCTTTGGAGTCTGATTCTTTGAAATCAATTCCCCCATTACAATTTGAATTATTCATTCAAGAACACCTTTCTCTCTCCAATCAACGGATTCCAACAACTTTTCGTTGCCCTGAAAAGCGTATCGCTCGCTTTTAGGATTCTTCAACAACCTCGTCCGTCTATCTAACTTTCCATCCATGAACATGGCACGGTATTTCTCGTTGCAGCCCAACATCTTGGGCCCACCTCCAAGCCCCCCCCCCCCCCCCCCCATTTGCAAAAATAGTCGTTGAAACAATGACCAAATTTCGATTTTGGCCGTTGTGCAACGGCTATAACTACCATTTTTATCCCCCACCTCAGAAACCCCCACCCCCTTAATATTTATTTTTAACCTCTAAGTTAGTATATTTATACTTTAACCCTATTTTCCAACTATAAATACCTTATTTTCCTCTTCATTTTTCTCACAATTACCATCCCTCTAATCTCTCATTCTATCTCTCTACAAGTCTACATTGCCTACTAAATATTATATTTTATTTGCTTACTTGTATCAAAGTTCAAAAATTAGGAGTGAAGTTGGCAACTATCTTAAGGATCATCCATCTAGCAAAGTTTCAATTTTCAACCTCGATTATACGTCGACGTTACGTCGGCGTTTGGTACCTTAATTCTTTCTTTAAATTATTATTGTTACTTAATTTTAATTATCACACTTAATTTTATTATCTTCAATTATTTATTTGCATAATTATAATGGAACGAATTGGACGTTTTATTTCTGGTAGAGGTACTAGGGGTAAGGGTGCATCTTCTAGTAATCCTATTCATAGTCCCGATGATTTTACTCATATAGATGAAACTGATTTTTAATGATATTAATATACCATTAGATCATGAGGTATATTCTGCAGCTGAACCAGACTTTAATTTTGAAAATGAATTAGACGATAATGTAGATAACACACCCACTAGTGGACCTCCACCTCAGGCTCAGACCGAGTCTCATGCTGGAACTAAAATTGGAATGCCTCTTATTCCCCCTAGTATGAGTCGATGACCTAAACAACAAAAATTAAAATCACCTACATGAGATTTTTTTGATAGGGACAGTGAGAATGAACTTGCCAAATGTAAAATTTATCACGAAGTTTATAAATTTAAAATTGGAAAAGGTCATGGTGGGATGGGAGGTTTATTGAGTCATGTACAAAGCATGCACAAAGCTAGGTATAACGAATATCTGGCTGAAAATCGGGTGTACCAATGCCTTCTGAGTTAGGACAAGGTTCACATAGTGTCCCCGACCAAGTACAGGGTCGAATTAACCCGATGACGAGGGGAAATGTAGGTCATAAATATGATAAACACAAAGATAGGAAAAATATAGCAAAATTAGTTGCGGTGGAGGGTTTGCCTTTTTCATTTCCTTCCTCTTTTGGTTGTATTCATTATATTAGAGAAACCATAGGGGTACTTAGGCTATGATTTGTCCACAAAAAAATCCTAGTCTCTCGCCATGTCACATTCGAGGAGAACATTTTCCCATTTGCAAACATACAAAAATTTCAAGTCCCTGATTACAGCTTCTTTGATGATTCGGACATGTCCCCTCTCATTATAAACGTCATACATCGTGCCACCCATCCCGTCCCATCACTTCCTTAGCCCACTGCCGCACCATCGACTACCCCCAGCCCCCGACAACTACCCACCATCCCATCACTGCCCCAGCCCATTGCCCCACCATTGACTACCCCCAGTACCCGTCTATTGCCCCTATTCCGTTGATCACCTATCGTTATTAGTCACTGCCCCACCCTCAATCAGTTACGGAACATACCGTGTCCCAAACCACCCCACTGCCCATGACCCAAACAGTCCCGCTTCCGACCCACTGTATGGAAACCTATTCCCAACACGGGATTTTCAAACCAAAAGTCCACTTTAATCTCTCCACTCAGACTATCTCACCTAAACCTCTAAACCCAAAATTAGCCAAGCTTGACCCGAATTGGAATGTGGCCATGCGTGAGAAATTTAATGCGATCACTACATAGCACTTGGGATCTTATCCCGAGACCAGAGGGGGTGCATGTGATTCATTGCATATGGCTATATCGTCACAAATTCAGAGATAGTGGTGAGCTTGAACTCAAGAAGGAGATACTTGTGGAAAATGGCACGGGACAACAAGAGGGAGTTGATTATGGTAAGACCTTCCGTCCGGTGGTTAAACCAGCCACTAGTCGCACTGTTTTGAGCATAGCTATGAGAAGAACTGTCCGATTCATCAACTTGATGTGAAAAATACGTTCTTACATGGAGATTTGAAATAAACCGTATATATGCATCAACTGCCTGACTTAGTGCATCTAGAGGCTCCTGAGTATGTCTGTCGTCTTCAAGAGTCACTCTATGGCTTGAAACTAGCCCCAGGGCTTGGTATGAGTACTTTGCCACTTTTATCATGCAGATCAGGTTCGTGTGCATCAAAAGTGATAATTCACTTTTTATTTTTCATCGAGGTGATGACAATGCATACCTTTTGCTCTATGTGGATGATATTGTTCTAACTGCCTGATCTGTTGTGCTAAAATACGAGATCATTACCCTGCTCAAATCCGAATTTGCTATGACACACTTGGGTAAGTTGAGTTATTTTTTGGGGATTTCAGTGACTAGATCCGAAAATGCAATATTCACGTGTCAGCGTAACTATGCCGAAGAAATTGTTTACAGGACTAAAATGGCAAACTGCAAGATCATGCCTACTCCAGTCAACTCGAAGTCAAAACTCAGTGTCGATGACGGGAATCCGGTGCTCGATCCTTCTCTTTATAGGAGTCTTACTGGTGAACTCTAGTATCTTATCTTCACTAGGCCCGATATTGCCTATGTCGTTCAGCAGGTGTGTTTGTTCATGCATGCTCCCAATGAGACTCACTTTACCGCTCTTAAACGTATCATTCGGTACGTTAAGGGTACTATAGACTACGGATTACATCTTTATCCATCTGCACTAAGCAGGATGATATCGTATAAGAACGCCGATTGGGGCGGCTTTCCGGACACACGTCAATCTACTTTCTGTTACTGTGTGGGTGATAATCTCATCTTGTGGTATGTCAAACGGCAAGCCACGCTTTTCCGTTCGAGTGCAGAAGCAGAATATAGAGGCATTGCAAATGTTGTTGTCGAGATCTGCTGGCTCAGAAACCTTCTTCTAGAGATTCATTGTCCCTTACATAAGGCATCTCTACTGTGATAACATATCTGCTGTTTACTTGTCTCATAATCCGGTTCAGCATCAGCGAATCAAACATATTGAGATGGATATTCATTTTGTTCGTGAGAAGGTTGTCATGGGCCATGTTCGGGTGTTACATGTTCCTTCTTATCAGTACACAAATATATTTACTTAGAGACTTCCTCGACAGCTGTTCCTTGGCTTCAGATCCAGTTTGAGCATCCGGCCTCCTCCCGCTCCAACTGAGTATATTCTGTAATTATATTCTAGTGTAATTAGGTAAAGTAGAGATCCTTATACAATTAGGTTTGTAATTGTAAATACCTATATATATTGCATAAATGAGAAGCTTCCAACCAGTGAGAATTACACTATTCTACATGTTATCAGAGCCAAACTCATTCCAATTCTTTGTTCACCGATGTTGAGCCCCAAATTATATTATCCACGCTCCAGTTAACAAGGTCCGAGCGTGCGGGGGAGTGTTAAGAGTCCCACATCGGATATGGAATGGGAACAAGGACTCCTTATATGGACTTGGACAATTCTCACCCTACAAGCTAACTTTTGGGGTTGAATTAGGTCCAAGATCCATTCTTCACAGTTTTGTCACATAACCGCGACTGTATTTTTGTGGTTTTGTAATTTTGACCTGGGGTTTGGAATTGGAGGTGTCAGTATGTTGTTAATAAGCAATGAAGCCTTATTATCAGATTCCTATGATGTGAATATGTAGTGAAATATATGTATCAGAATTTGCTGTGCATTTAGAACTTGCGAGTTGTCCTGTTTAAGTCGCTGTTTTTTCCCCTATAAATTTTGGATGAGCTAAAAGAAAAGTTTCTTATTTAGCATTTTGGAAATAACAGGGTAAAAACAAATAGTAAAAGAATCTGAGTGCTATGATGTTCATGGTGTTAGTTCTTCAGCATATGCAAAAGAGATATGCAAAGCCTATTATCTCAAGGTTTTCAAATTTCCTTCTTTATGTTGTACTAAATTTGAATTCTTTAGCTTCGCGTAGTGATTGTTTTTATTTTAGTTTGTTATACTTTAAATTTCATCTGTTTGTACTTTTTAAATTTTCTTAATAAATCCAATTAAATAAGTTTTCGGTTGTTTGTGTCAGAAATTAAGGATGTTTTTTTCCATTTGATAATTTGTTACACTAACATTCATCCGATATGGTGTAAAACTGTCTCATGCTCATGCATGCCTTTCAAATTAAGAATGTGTCATTTTGCATCAGTTGCTCTTATTTGTGAAGTTTCTTGTGACGCTTTACTGCTGCTGAAGAAATTTTACTATTGAAGATAGTTCTGCTATTATTTTAGGATGCGGTTGGAGCAACTTTTTGCTGCTGTTTCCGGACGCAGTTGAAGACTTTTTTATCCTGCTTCTGCAATTCACTTTTTTTCCTTCTGTGATGTTAGGTTAGTTCACCGGTATACCATCTTTTAATGGTATTGCCCACTTCTCATATTACCCTACTAACTCATTCGGTTTATCATATACAAGAAAGTGAAGTTTAGATAGTACAATGGTTCTGAAGCTAGAGAAGTGGTGTTGGAATTTCTAGAATGGAGTTGAAACCTTTGAATTTTGGCTTCTAATTATTCTGTTCATGATAAGAGGAAGCTTACTTTTCAAAACATCCATTTCCATGAGAGTGTGCAAAAAAAGACCCCATAAGTCCCATTCTTCATATTTTTCGGTTAGTTTTCAGCTTCTTTCTAAAATTTGTATGCTTGAACAAAAATTGTGGCTCTAAAAATATAAAACAAGAGCTGTGAATAGTTATGCTCAAGTAATGTTGTATGAATGTTGTTACAAGGTAATCTCTTGCTCGAGTCATTTTAACCCGTCTTCTTAGCATCTGATCTTGGAGCCGCTTAGGTCATACCATCTGTGTAGAGGCAAACATTACTTATAAATATTGGATTTTTTGAAGCATGCTATTTTTCAATTTACTGTATTTTGAAAGCACAACTTGAATAGGTAATGATGTATTAGTTTACTGAGTTAACCAAAGCGATCTTTTCTGTCTTACTATTTACTAAGGGTAGCTACTATTTTTGAAGTCATTGAGGTAAGAAGACAGAATAGAAAGAACAAGATGATTCCTACAGAACTTTGTGCTCTCAACCAAAAGAAAGCAAACCTGCATTCTCTTAAAAATATGATGTATATGCTTCAATAAGTAATTTTCTGAACCTTTATTTGCCCTTATTCAAAGAGTAAATAATGTCCAGTCCATAAATCATATAATGGGATTACAGGCGATTTCATAGAACAAAGATTTGTAGATGATAGATTGCAGAGGCTTTGCATTGATAGGTTTAGTGCATGAAATTAGAGGAAAAGAAGTGAAAAGAGGAAGATAAGGTGCAGACTACTGCTGCTGTATCTTAGAGTTGAGTTATAGACAATTAAGATAGGATCGAAAGAAACACTGAAAACTCTGGAATTACTCTTCATTCTATGTCTGGTAGTAAATTGATGTATACGTAAGATTCCAATCCAAATCCAACAAGAATTTGACTGCAACAACTTTATGCAGCTCCCCTTCGTACTCCTTTTTCTTAAGCTTTGGTTTTAGCTTCGGGAGCGATTGATGTGTTAATTTCTTTAATGTGTGAGTGACATTGCAACAATAAAGTACATTTCCTCAGTTTCATCACTTCCTGCGACATCCTCTGTTTTATTTGTTATCCAGCAGAACTAACCGTTCATCATTACGTCTTAATTGTACTGTATTTTTTGTGAAAAGCTACTAAGAAGACTCAAGTGCAGGACAGCAAACGCACCATTGTTTCCAATATGTAAATAGTATAACCCGTAAATATTTTTCCCCTATGTGATGTAAAGAATGCTGCCAACAATGAATGGTTACTTTGATTCATATAATCTAGAATTTAGACTACCAACGAATAGATACATCAACTGAATAGAGCCTTACTGTTGTTTTGGCAAAAAAATATATACAAGCATCTCAAACTCTACTATCATTGGGCCCGTGCTGGCACGGCCATAACTCCCTAGTAAGGAAAAGATAATTCATGCATGGACAAGTGCAAATGAAACAAATTTACACAGAATCTAGGATAGTGGTGGAATGGATAGGATCCACCTTTTATCAGAGTTCTCAAATAAAAAACTCCTTGTAGGGAGTGATTCCCTTTTCAATTGGCTTTATACAACGTGAATTCAGATTAATCGGGATTTCAAAGTGGATACCAAATATCGGGTAAATCCCCCCACTAGGGATGGCAACGGATCGGATCTGGACCGGATCCTACTAGATCCAGATCCAGATCCGATTTTCATACCTGAATCCGGATCCGGATCCAGATCCGTCGGGTCCATAAAAATCAGATCCAAATCCGAATCCATCGGATCCACCGGGTCCACGGATCGGATCTGGATCCACATGTGAAAAAAATTGCCTTGCTAAAAAAAAAAAATTTAAACTGACAAACGATTTTTACTTAGCTAACAGTTTACTGTGTTTCAATTTTGAAATGTTCATATGAGATACTTTGTTCGTTGTCTCGTTTTGATTGTGAGCTATTAATTAAAAATGTTGGACAATGACAATAGTTGTAGAAAATGTTGACTAGTATTTTCACAATGCAGAACTTGCATGTGATTGTAAATCTTCACAAATGAAGTGAATATAATTTTAACTACTTGTCTATGGAGATGTTAGTCATTCACTAATATAACATTGATTTTATTATCGAAGTTACTTATTTATTTTTGGGTTTTTGAGTTAACGCGGGGATAAATTAAACTTGTTTTGAGAATTAAACTTGCAAGGATGTGCTTTGCAATTTTAAGAAAATAATTATAAAATTACATTCTAGGTTATGAATATATTTAATAAAAAACGGATCCACGGGTCGGATCTGGACCGAATACGGATCTCAAATACAAGATCCAGATCCAGATCCGATCCATCGGAAAATGGATCCGGGTCCGATCCGAATCCGTCGGGTCCAAATTTTAAAGATCCATATCCTATAAAACGGATCTGGATCCACCGGATCCGGACCGGGTCCAAGATCCATTGCCATCTCTACCCCCCACCCTCGCCCCCGCCCCCGCCCCCACCCCCACCCCCTGTCTCCCCTGAGAGTGTTTTAGTGAATGGCTCAATGAACTAAGAGACAGAGTAACATATATTTATACTAAGAAATATACATGTATAGATGATGAGTATATCTACTAATAGATAAGTGTATCGTATGACTAAGACATTATTGATATACATGAGATAAGAATGTTATCCATGGGATAAGTACAATTTGCATGTATGCATATGAAATTTAAAAACTAAGACAAGTGAAGTCCATGAGCTGAGTGAACGGCCAGAACTCTAAGAAAATAATGAAGATCACCTAAGTCCTTCATAGAAAACTGACGAGAATAAAGTGAGCAAGAAGATGTGAGGAACTATCAGTAACAATGATATCATAAAAATAAAGTAATAATATGAGCACACCACATGAGGACCTATGAATAAACATGGAAGTATCTGATTTACTACAAACAAAATCATGAGCAAGGAGAAATGTACTAAAGCGACGAAACCAAGCATGTGGTGCTTCTTTCAAATCATAAAGAGCTTTAGACAGTTTCCAGACATGGTGAGGATAGTCAGGATGAGTAAAACATGGAGGTTGTTTCATAAAAACTTCTTCCGTAAGGACACCATGTAAAGAAATATTTTTGACATCAAGCTGACAAATAGGCCAAGAAAAAGAAACATCAATAGAAAGAATAAGACTAATAGTAGTAGCACGAACTACATGACTAAAGGTTTCGTAGTAATCAATACCTGATTGCTGATGAAAATCTTGTGCTATGAGTCGTGTCTTGTATCGCGCAGTAGACCCATTTGAATTATATTTAATACAATAAACTCATTTACAACCAATTAAGTTCATGTTAGGTCGGAAAGGAATAAGAGTCCAAGTGTTATTTTTCAAAAGTGCATTAAATTCATCAGCCATAGCTTGTTTTCACTTTGGACTTTTCACATCCTGAGAAAAACAAAAAGGTTCACTTCATTGAATAGTAGTATCTAAAAGAAGCATGTCTTGATACCAGATATAGAGCGTGTTTGCATTAGATGAGCGGGAAGAGTGGAGTTAGAAGGAGCGAAAGTACTCAGAGAAAATGAAGTAGGCATACAAGAAGATGGACCACTAGAAAAACATTCAGTAGAAGGACTAGATGTAGACACAAGTTCAATAGGGCTAGAAGTAGAATAGTCAGGTGAATCCTCAGAAATAGAACGAAAGTCAGAAGAAGGATTAAAGGAAATGCAATACCTAGAACATTGTAACGAACATAGATGCAATGTGACTATAAGGGTGTCATGAGAAGAAAAAGATGGTGAAGCATTGCAAGAAAAACACAATGTAGGATATGGAAAGACGAACTCAGGGAAGACAACATGTCGACTAACATAGACACGACCCGTTTTAGGATCAAAGCAGCGATAACCTTTATAGTTGCAAGCATAACCTAGAAAAATGCATTGTATAGAGCGTGGTGTGAGTTTATGAGATATTTGAGCAAACAAGTTTGGAGAACACTCGCAACCAAAAAACAAGAAGAAAATCATAGTCCGGAGGCATGTGAAAAAAGTTTTTCAAATGGAGAAACGCCTTTCAAAATAAGGGTAGGTAGTCTATTAATTATAAAAATGGCATAAAAGGCAGCATCAACCCAAAATTGAGTAGTTAAGGTAGCCTCTGTGAGGATGGTACGTACCATTTCAATAATGTGTCGATGTTTTCTTTTAGCAACCCCATTGTGTTGAGGGATGTTTGGATATGACTTACAAAAATAAATATCCGAGTTAGAAAATTGTTGAAGTGTACTTGTGTTATCAAATTCACCACCTCCGTCACTTTGAAAAGCTTTTATTTTGGTATTAGAAATGTTCTCCACAAGCTTATGGAATGCAAAAAAGTGTTGAAAAACTTATGATTTTCTTTTTATAGGATAAAGCCATGTAAATCTTGAAAAATCATCAACAAAGATAACATAGTACCGA
This sequence comes from Anisodus tanguticus, assembly GCA_034509755.1. Lineage (NCBI taxonomy): Eukaryota > Viridiplantae > Streptophyta > Magnoliopsida > Solanales > Solanaceae > Anisodus > Anisodus tanguticus. Next base: position 31,914,056 of record CM067558.1, read on the forward strand.
AAATCCAAATTTGACAAAACGGGCGATTGCCAATCATCTGAATGAAATAATAGCTAAAGGAAATGAGCTACAATGTTCAACTAAATTAAAAGATAAATGTTTAGACTTTCCTAATTGACAAAAAGCACAACTATCACTAAAATAATTAACTAGACTAATATGATTATGTTTTCTAAGACTAGCCAAAACATGAGCTCTGCTAGGCTCAAATGACAATGCTAAACATCAACATATTTATGTAGAGCAACATATGCTTGAGGATGAGAGGACATATGTGAAAAGGAAAAGGGATAAACATCACCTTTACTGTTGGCTTGAAGAAGAGTTTGCCTCGAGGTTTTGTCCTTTACAGAAATAGAAAATGAGTCAAAGTTAACAAAACAATCATTATCTTTACATAACTTTTTAACATAAATTAGATTATGACGAAGCCGAGGAACATGAACCATAGAGTTCAAGTGTTGAGGACGAGATATAGAAGATAGTTTAGAAGATCCAATGTTAGCAATATTAAGCAATGTACCATTTCCTACTAAAACACGATAAGAACCAGAGTAAGGAGTTTTTCGTATAAAATTACCTTCAGATGGAGTCATATGAGCGGATGCAGTGGAATGGTACATTAGCAAAAAACTTGGGAAGGTCATTAATAACAAAGGAATGATTGAAACGATTATGGCATTGCAGAGAAGTATGACCAGGAGATGCACAAATTTGAAAAATAATAGAAGATGTAAGAGGACCCAATATCCCATTGGATGGTGAAGATGTACTGACAGATAGTGAATTATAGGGATTAGAGGAAGTACCACCAATACCTGATCAGGTCTGACCAGTAAAACCATTACGTGCAATAATGTTCTGATTAGTTTGTTGACCACGACCATATCCAATATCTCGTCCATCATGACCTATACCTCGAGAATATGTAGATCACCCCGACCACGACTAGCTTGAGATGAACTTGCATTGCCAGATATATCAGAGGATCCTGATTGCATAGATTGTGTACTGAAAGCATGATGTGACATGGGCGAGTCAAGTTCACAAGACCGCTTCAACCTCTGTTCATGTAGAAGCAATTTTGAATGCAAATCTTCAAGAGATATGTGGCCAGGAAAGTTAGTTATGATACCAACCATTGTATCATATTCTTTACCTAATCCAAGGAGAACATAATCAACAAAATCTTTGATTGAAAACTGGAGAATTTACTACAGCAAGGGAATCAGCTTTGCTTGGCTTTTCGCAGATACTAATCAATAGACATGAAATAACTTTTCTTCATGGTTGTAAGATGACGTTTTAATTCGACAGATTTCTCTTGACTAGCATCCATAAATCTACAATGTAGGGATTGCCAAATATGTGAAGTAGGAAAAATGTGAACATCAACAAGTACCTCACGTGAGAGTGTAGAAAAAAATTCAAGAACGAACACTTTGATCGATTCACATCCATGAACGATGGGCTGAATTTGGTTGTGGAGAGCCAACAACATCACAAATGAGTGGTGATGGTGATGGAAAAGAGCCATCAACAAAGCCCAATAAATCATGAGATATAAACAATGCAGTGAATTGTGTACGCCACGTATGATAATCTTCAACCGAGTTCAACTTAATTGTTATATTTTATGAAAACTGGTAAAAGATATGGGGAAAAAATAAAGAGATGTGATAGTACGTAATTATTTCCAGAATATAAATTCCTATGGAAGTAGTAAGCTGTATCCTAATCGAAAAGAAATAACGTGAGCAATAAATATGATTAATTAGGTGGGTCTGGAAACATATAAAGAAGAAAAGTGGTCTTTGAATGGAAAAAGGAAGGTAGTCACGTGAAGGCAGTAGGAAAAGAATTAGAATTATGTAATTAAAAATATTGGAAAAAGAAAACAGAGAGAGCTTAAGTGAAATTCAATTAAACTATAGAAGGTAGTGCTTACGGTTGTAGTAAACTGAGAGATTAAATTTGTGGAAAGAGACTTTTCTGGCTAATATGATACCATGAGAGTGTTTTAGTGAATGACTCAATGAACTAATAGCCAGAGTAACATATATTTATACTAAGAAATATACATGTACATATAAGTACATCTCCTAATAAATAAGTTTATCATATGACTAAATTGATAAACATGAGAAAAGAATGTTATTCATGAGATAAGTACAATAAGAGTCCTAATACCCCCCTCCAAAAAAAAAAATTCCCAATTTATATGATGTAGTTTGACTGGGCACATAGTTTAAGAAATTTAAAAGAAGATTTTTGAATTTTGTTGTGTGAAACAAGTCAAAGATATTTGTGTAATTATAAATTATCTCATTAAGCGTAAAAGATAAAATTTAAAGTTAAATTATTGCCGAATAAAGAAATATGTCATTCTTTTTTAGACTAACTAAAAAGGAAATTGTATCATATCAATTGGGACATAGAAAATATATCTCTACATGATATATATATATATATATATATATATATATATATCCAACTAAATTAGTCTACCATGATTAGTGATAAATTTGAGTAACTATATTGTGTATTAATTAATTGTGATTAGTATTAACAATTTATATAAATATACATATCATGTCTTTATCAAATTTGCGTAACGAATAGATATGAGTAAATCATTTTTGAAGCAAATCGTTTCCACGAATCACTTGAGTTTTTCATACGTAAATCTATTAATCCCTTTAAAAAGCTCTCATATGGTGGAGAAAAATTCGCTCCCCTTAATTGAATCCAAGATTATGAGCTTACTAATTCAACGCTCTCATGTGATCTTATTGGATTGTCCTACCAAATAAAAAGGAAGTTGCATGAGCAGGTTAAGTGTGAGAATTCCCCAGCTGATATGTTCCTATTTATTAGTCTTCTTTTAACTTCAATGTTAGCTTCATTGGCTAACTAATTGATCCTTGTTAGGAGGATTATATTTGATGTACAAGGGTATTTAAGACTTTGACAGCTTGAATAAAAAGAAAATAATGTCAAGTATTAATAAAAGATTTTGGGAGCCAAAGCTGAAATTTTGCCATGGACACTCATGACCCAGAGTCTGGACAGATCATCTATTGCAAACACAAGCAAAGTGGCATTAGTTATTAGTACAAAAACATTAGAAACGTCTATTAACTCAGTCACCCCTCTTTTTTCTTTTCCAATTTATTTTATTAAGTTTGTGTGATTTATCTTTCTTCCTAAAGTTTGCTCTTAACATGCATAACTTGGGTCCGACACTCAAAATTAAACCAATATAACAAATATATATTACAGTTACTAAAATTAGAAATAAGATTTCAATATTGCATCAAAAACCGTGAGAATTGATTCGGCCGGAGTTGGTTCTTCAAAGGCAAAGCTTAAAATGTAATGTAAGAGCTCCAAAAAAATTAATTCTATAAAAATTAAAGGTTCACTTTTCAAAGAAATTACATACTTCTATTAATACAAATGGTCCAAATTAATTAAGTTAAATACCTACCCAAAGTTTGCAGTTAACCTAGCAATATACAATCGTTTAATTAAGTTTAGCGTCTAACATTTGACTTATTAAGAGGGGAAAATATGCAGCTCATACTGTTAAATATACCAAATATACATGAGATATACACGTTATGCACGTGTATATCCTATGTATATTTGGTATTGGATGGTCACAGTTTTTGTAAAATTATTGTACAAGGTTTTGTATAGTTGTAGTGTACCTTAATTAGTCTTGTACTCTTACCATAATTATATAGTTCATCTCCAAATAGAATAAGGTTTTAGGAGTAGAATAGGAATAAGATTCTCCTATTATGGAAATATGTAACTTGTATAAATAGTATTTCAATTAATGAAAATAATCAATGGATTATTTCTTTCATGATATCAGAAGTCTAGGTCTTAAAATCCTCTCCAATTTCTCCACAAATTCCGTCGACCTTCTCTTCCAAATCCGAGCATCTATTCTCGGTTTTGTGTGTCCAACGGAACCCTCTTCTTCCTAAATTTTTCTCTCAAATCCCTCAATCACATATTGTTCTATCAATATGTCTACATCCCGGAATATGTTTCATCCTGCCCTTACAGTTTCTAACATCAAGAATAACATCCCTCTCGTTCTTGAAATAGAAAACATCCAATATGCGACATGGGCCGAACTGTTCAAAATTCATGCACGCTCGCATCAAGTCATCCATCACATAATCCCCGCGACTCCTGAGGATACGAAGGTACCAAAACACGAGGATGGCCCTAAGTTGTGGATGACTCTTGATGCCATTGTCCTCTAGTGGATATATTCCACAATCTCTACCGACTTTTTGCAAACAATTATTGAGCCTGACGCTACGGCACAGGCGACTTGGGATAGACTACGTGATATATTCCAAGATAATCAAAATTCTGGAGCCGTTACCCTTGAGCAGGATTTCTCCCACGTCAATATGGAAGATTTCCCTAATGTTTCGGCTTATTGCAAAAGATTAAAGGAATTGGCGGACCAACTTCGCAACGTTGGCGCGCTAATCTCGAACGATCGTTTGGTCCTCCAAATGGTTTCTGGCCTCTCCGAGGCCTATAATGGTGTTGGAACACTTCTTCGGCAAAGCAATTCGCTTCCGCAATTTATCAATCCCGTTCTATGCTTACACTCGAAGAAGCAGGCATGGCAAAAAGGGCAGCTACCGGTGCTAGTCCTGTGGTGATGATGATTGAGTCCACGGTGTATCCTACCGGTTCTAACAACTCGGGCCAAAACAGCAACAATGGTGGCTGCAAAAAGGGTCGAAATAAGAAAAATAATGGCAAGAACTGCGGCGGCAACAACGGTGGCAGCCGGCAGAATGGTGGTGGCGGTGGGGGTCCTCACGGTGGTTAGCAACAACAGCAGTTCTGGGGCCCACAGTGGCCCCCTATGTAGTGGCAGTGGGGCCCACAACAGCAGTTTGGGCCCAGCCAGTGTTTCCCCCAGCGGCAGTTTCAAGCCAACAACTTACAGCCCAACTGGCAGTGGGCGGCCCAGCAGCAGTCCAGGCCCAATTTGACATGTTCCACATACATTCAGCAGTTTGGGCCGCGATCGCAGCAGGGGTGCTTGGGCCTCGGCCCCCACAGGCCCATCACATAGCGGCACCCACATCTACCGACATCGAAGCCGCGATGCACACACTTGGTTTAAATCCTCCGGACCCAAATTGGTATATGGACATCGGTGCCACTATCCACATGACATCCGATTCAGGTACGCTCTCGTCTTATTCCAAATTGAGCAACCCTCGCGGTATAATTATTGGTAATGATAATTCTATTCCAATTCGTGGTTATGGTCATAAAACGTTATCTCCCCCTCATCCACCTCTTATCTTAAAAAACATCCTACACGCCCTCAAATTGATTAAAAACTTAGTCTATGTCCGTAAATTTACTACTGACAATTCCATTTCTATTGAATTTGATCCATTTGGTTTCTCTGTGAAGGATTTCAAGACGGGGAGTCCTCTCATGAGGTGTGATAGTAGGGGAGATCTTTATCCTATCACACCCCAGTTCCGGTCCATCGAGTCAAGTCCTGCCATAAGCCTTTGCAGCTATTTCTCCTTCCCTGTGGCATGCTCGTCTTGGTCATCCGAGATCATCTATTTTGTTGTCTTTAGATAAAAATAGTTTTATTTCATGTAAGAGTACGAGTAGTACTCCAAATTGTCAGTCTTGCTCTTTGGGAAAAATTGTTAAATTGTCGTTTATAGACTCAAATTCTCATACTTTAATGCCATTTGATATTATTCGTAGCGACTTATGGACCTCTCCTATTCTTAGTTCTGTGTGTCATCGGTATTATGTTCTCTTTTTGGATGATTATTCTAAGTTTTAATGGACATTTCCAATAGCGAAAAATCTCAGGTTTTTTCCGTCTTCTTAAAATTTAGAGCATTCATAAGAACCCAATTCGACCGAGAAATAAAAAATATTCAGTGTGATAATGGCAAAGAATCATGACAATGGGGTGCTTCGGGAATTCTGTGATAATAATGAGATCAATTTTCATTTTTCTTGTCCTCATACATCTTTAGAAAATGGGGAAGCCGAACGCAAAATTCGTTCCATAAATAACATTGTCCAAACTTTGTTGAGTCATGCTTCCGTACCCCCGTTTTTTTGGCATCATGCTCTCCAAATGGCTAACTATCTCCTTAACATAATTCCTTCCAAAAGTTTGAATATTCTTCTCCTCTTCAAATTTTATATAATAAAATTTCTTCATATTCACATCTTCTGGTTTTTAGGTGTTTGTGTTATCCGTTATTCACGTCCACCACAATTAACAAACTTCAGGCCCGGTCTACTCCGTGTGTGTTTTTGGGATTTTTGTCTAATCATCGTGGCTACAAATTCTTTGATTTATCCTCTAATAAAATCATCATTAATCACCACGTCATTTTTTATGAATCCCAATTTCCATTTGCTAAAGTTAATACTCCCGAGCCTAGTTCGTATAATTTTTTGGATGATAGTATATCCCCGTATATTATTCAGCATTTTTTGGACGTCTCCCACACCCAACGTTCTCCAGCGGGCCCACTGCCCGCTGCCCCCACTGGTCTGTCACCCCCTGTCCATCCCAATACCACCACTGGACCAGTTCCAGCGATTGGGCCAGTCCAGCCCAGTTTTGGAATTGGTCCAGTGACTGCTCCATATTATCGAGTTGGGCCAGCAGACCCACTGCCTGCTGGCCAGTCCGTCCCGAACCCAGCAAATTCCCAAAATCCGTCCAATTCTCCCTCGAGCCATATACCGGTCACTCGTAGTCAACAGGGTGTTTTTAAACCAAAAAGACATTTTAATTTATATTCTAATGTCTCTAAATCCCCCTTACCCCATAATCCTGTGTTTGCCTTAAATGACCCAAGTTGGAAAATTGTTATGACCGAAGAATATAATGCTCTTATTGATAATAAGATGTGGGAGTTGGTGCCCCGTCCATCTGGTATTAATATTATCAGGTGTATGTGGATTTTTGCTCAAAAGGAGAATTCAGATGGTTCATTTTCTCGACATAAGGTGCGACTTGTGGGTGATGGTAAGACTCAACAGGTTGGTTTAGATTGTGGTGAGACATTTAGTCCAGTGGTCAAGCCGTCTACCATTCGTACGGTGCTAAGCTTGGCTCTTTCGAAGGCATGTCCTATTCATTAGTTCGATCGTCATGGTTTGTCCTTGGCCTACATTTTGTTGTATGTGGATGATATCATTTTGACTGCCTCTTCCGATGCCTTACGCCAGTCTATCATGACCATGCTCAGCTTTGAGTTTGCTATGAAAGACTTGGGGCCCTTGAGTTACTTTTTGGGGATTGCCGTCACTCGTCATTTCGAAGGGTTGTTCTTTTCTCAACGGAAGTATGCAACTGAGATCATCGAGAGGGCTGGGATGTCATCCTGTAAGTCCACTTCCACTCTAGTTGATATGACGCCCAAGCTTAGTCTTGCAGGGGCCCTTCAGTATCTTACCTTTACAAGACCGGATATTACATATGTTGTTTAACAGGTGTGTTTGTTCATGCATGATCCAAGAATTGAGCACATGAATGCACTCAAACGCATCATTAGGTATATTCAGGGTATACTTGACTATGGTTTGCATTTATATCCTTCATCGACGTCCACACTTGTCTTGTATACGGATGCTGATTGGGGTGGTATCCAGACGCCAGACGGTCTACGTCTGGCTATTGTATGTTTCTTGGCAACAACTTGGTCTCCTGGTCTACGAAGCGTCAGTCGAATCTATCCCGCTCAAGTGCCGAAGCTGAATATCGAGGGGTAGCTAATGTGGTCTCTTAATCATGTTGGTTACGTAATTTGCTTTTGGAGCTTCATTATCCCATTCAGAAGGTAACCTTAGTTTATTGCGATAATATTAGTGCCATCTACCTTTCTGATAATCCGGTTCAGCACCAACGCACTAAGCATATCGAGATGGACTTTGTCCGCGAAAAGGTTGCTCGGGGTCAGGTACGCCTCTGTCATGTCCCGTCAAGATATCATATTGCAGACATCTTTACAAAGGGTCTTCCCTCGGTCCTTTTTGAAGATTTTAGGGACAGTCTCAGTGTTTGAAGACCGCCCGCTATGACTGCGGGGGTGTGTTAAATATACCAAATATACATGAGATACACACGTTATGCATGTATATCCTATGTATATTTGGTATTGGATGGTCACGGTTTTTGTAATATTATTGTACAAGGTTTTGTATAGTTGTAGTGTACCTTAATTAGTCTTATACTCTTACCATAATTGTATAGTTCATCTCCATATAGAACAAGGTTTTAGGAGTAGAATAGGAATATGATTCTCCTATTATGGAAATATGTAACTTGTATAAATAGTCTTTCAATTAATGAAAATAATCAAGAGTTTATTTCTTTCACATACAATGAAAATGCACACGTGAGTACTATAACTAAAGCCGAAAAACGCAAGTTTCCAATTTGTACTCAACTATGTTCAGACCAAGTAGTACTAACTTAACTTATGATGAAAGATTCGATGCAAAACACACTTCACACCGCAGCCAGTCGTACGATTTTGGCTCGTACTGTCTTAGCTGACGTTGCTCTGAAAGAATATAATTCCTTAATTATTTTCCTTAATGACAGAAGTATATATACAAATATATAATATCTAAATATGAAAAATAAATTTACCTTTTCCTACTATAATTTTAATAGTTTTTTCTAATACAAGACTAATACCATAATTACACTTGCACAATAACTCTACAGCTATAGTAATATACACAATTCGTTCCTTTGATATACACGGCTTTGTCCATGTATATCACGGCTTCTGTCACACCCCCGCAGTCATAGCGGGCGGTTGTCGTACACTGAGACTTGAAAGAAATAATACCTTGATTATTTTCATTACTTGAAAGAGTATATATACAATTTACATATTTTCATAATAGGAGAATCATATTCCTATTCTACTCCTAAAACCTTATTCTATTTGAAGACTAACTATACAAGTATGGTAAGTGTACAATACTAATTAGATTACAACATTAATTACATATTTGTACATGGAAAGGACTGCCCACAGATGGGCAGTAATAACCGAGAATAATATACCATCTGTATACATAATATACACATGTATATCGTGTGTATATTATGTATATTTAACACACCCCACAGTCATAACGAGCGGTCTTCGAATGCTGAGACTGTCCATAAAATCTTCAAAAAGGACCGAGGAAAGACCCTTCGTAAAGATGTTGGCAATTTGATACCTGGACGGGACATGGCAGACGCGTACTTGACCACGAGCAACCTTTTTGCGAACAAAGTGAATGTCCATCTCGATATGTATAGTGCACTGGTGCTGAACCGGATTACCAGAAAAGTAGATGGCATTAACATTATCGCAATAAACCAAAGATGCTTTCTGAATAAGGCAATGAAACTCTAACAACAAATTACGTAACCAACATGATTCCGAGACCACATTAGTTACCCCTCAATACTCGGCCCCGGCACTTGATCGGGACAAAGTCGACTGACGTTTCGCAGACCATGAGATCAAGTTATTGCCAAGAAACATACAATAGCCTGACGTAGACCATCTGGTGGCCGGACAGCCACCCCAATCAGCAGCTGTATACGAGACAAGTCTGGACGTCGAGGAAGGATATAAATGCAAGCCATAGTCAAGTGTACCCTGAATATACCTAGTGATGCGTTTGAGCGCATTCATATGCTCAACCCTGGGATCATGCATAAACAAACACACATACTGTATGACATACGTAATATCTGGTCTCATAAATGTAAAATACTAAAGGGCTCCGCAAGACTGGGATAGCAGGTCGGATCCTCGTATGATGCGCTGGTCGCAACACCCAATTTGGGTTTAGTATCAACTGGAGTAGAAATGGACTTACATGATGACATCCCAGCCCTCTCAATGATCTCGGCTGCATACTTCCTCTGTGATCAGAACAATCCACCTGCATACTTCCTCTGTGATCAGAACAATCCACCTGCATGACGGGTGACATCAATCCCCAAAAATTAACTCAAGGGCCCCAAGTATTTCATAGCAAACTCGGAACTAAGCATTGTCACTGACGTAAGGCATCGGAAGAGGCAGTCAAGATAATATTATCCACATATAATAGTATATAAGCCAAGGACGAACCACGACGATATATGAACAAGGAATTATCCGACCTGCTATGAGTGAACCCAATAGTCGAAACTTTGTCGGCAAACCTCTTATACTAGGCCCATGGAGACTGATTAAGCCCATATAAGGACTTCTTTAACAAACAGACATGATAAGGATACTTGGGGTCCCTAAACCCCAAAGGCTGATGCATATACAATGTTTCCTTGAGATCACCATGTAAGAAAGCATTCTTCACTTCCAATTGATGGATGGGCCATGCTTTCGAAAGAGCCAAGCTGAGTACAGTGCGAATGGTAGCCAGCTTGACCACCGGAAAAAACGTCTCCCCATAATCCACACCAACCTGTTGAGTCTTACCATCACCCACAAGCCGAGCCTTATGCCGTGCAAATGAACCGTCTGAATTGTCCTTATGAGCAAAAATCCACATAGACCTAATAATGTTAATACCAAATGGACGAGGCACTAACTCCCACGTCTTATTATCAATAAGTGCATTATATTCATCAGTCATAGGAATTTTCCAATTTGGGTCATTTAATGCAAACACAGGATTACGGGGTAAGGGTGATTTAAGAACATTAGAATTTAAATTAAAATGTTTTTTTCAATTTAAAAATATCCCATTGACTACGAGTGACAGGTATTTGACTCGGGGGAGAATTGGGCGGACTTTGGGAAATATCGGGACACGTGACGGATGGGCCAGCAGGCAACAGGCCCAAAACGGGAATTGGAAACAGTAGCTGAAATAGGGACTGGATCTTGGGCAGAAACAACAACTGGGCCAAAACTGGGCTGGGAAGGCGGCCCAGTTGCTGGACCTACGTTGGGGGACCGTGACAGTACTAGAGAACTAGCGGGCAGTAGGCCCACTGGCGAATTTAGGGTGTGGGATACGTCCGAAAAATGGTGAATAATATAAGGGGATATGCCATCATCCATAAAATTATACAAACTAGGCACGAGATTACTAGCCTTAGCAAACAGAAATTGAGATTCATCAAAAATTATATGGCGACTAATGATGATTTTATTAGATGACAAATCAAAACACTTGTAACCATGATGATTAGATGGATAGCCCAAAAACACACAAGGGGTAGACCGAGCCTGAAGTTTGTTAATTGTAGTTGATGGAAATAATGGATAACATAAGCACCCAAAGACCCGAAGATGTGAATATGAAGGAGTCTTATTATATAAAAATTGAAAAGGGGAATAATATGTCAAACCTTTGGAAGGAAGAATGTTAAGGAGATATGTGGACATTTGTAGAGCATGATGCCAAAACGAAGGGGATACGGAAGCATGAATCAATAAAGTTCGGACAATGTTATTAATGGTACGAATTTTGCGTTCGGCTTTCCCATTTTGTGAAGACGTATGAGGGCAAGAAAAATGAAAATTGATCCCATTAGTTGCACAAAATTCCCGAAATACCCCGTTGTCATATTCTCTGCCATTATCACATTGAATATTTTTTATTTCTCATTAGAATTGAGTTCTAATGAAAGCTCTAAATTTTAAGAAGATGAAAAAAACTTGAGATTTTTTTGCTATTGGAAAAGTCCACAAAAATTTAGAATAATCATCCAAAAAGAGAACATAATACCGATGACCCAAAGAACAAAGAACACGAGATGTCCATAAGTCGCTATGAATAATATCAAATGGCATTAAAGTATGAGAATTAGAGTCTACAAATGACAACCTAACAATTTTTCCTAAAGAACAAGAATAATAATTTGGAGTACTACGCGTACCCTTACATGAAATAAAATTATTTTTATATAAGGAAGACAAAATAGACAACCCCGGATGACCAAGACGAGCATGCCACAAAGAAGGAGCAAGGACTGCAAATGCTGACGGCAAGGCTTGACTCGACACACCGAAACTTGGCGTGATAGGATATAGATCTCCCCTACCATCACACCTCATGAGAGGACTCCCCGTCTTGAAATCCTTCACAGAGAAACTAAATAGATCAAATTCAATAGAAACGGAATTGTCAGTGGTGAATTTATGGACAGACACTAAGTTTTTAATCAATTTGGGGGCATGCAGGGTATTTTTCAAGATAAGGGTGGATGGGGAGGAGACAAAGTTTTATGACCATAACCACAAATTGGAACAAAATTACCATTACCAATAATTATGTCACGAGGGTTGCTCAAATTGGAATAAGACGAGAGTGTACCTGAATCGGATGTCATGTGGGTAGTGGCATCGGTGTCCATATACCAATTTGGGTCCGGAGGATTTAAACCAAGCTTGTGCATTGCAGCTTTGATGTCGGTAGAAGTAGGTGCCACTGCATGATGGGCCTGCGGGGATCGAGGCCCAAGTACCCCTGCTTGCTTCCTCGGCCAGAGGACTGACTGTAAGTGGGCCAGGTCATGGTGGGCCTCGACCGCTGCTAGGCAGCCCACTGCTAGTGGGGTTGAAAACTGTTTGGGCCAAACTGTGACTGTGGGGCCCACTACGGGGCCCAAAACTTTTGCTGCTGCTGACCGCTACGAGGGCCACCACCACTGTTCCGGTTGCCTCCATTGTTGCTGCCGCGATTCTTGCCATTATTTTTCTTATTTCCTCCCTTTTTGCCGCCACCATTATTGCAGTTTTGGCCCGAGTTGTTGGAACCGGTAGGATGAAAAGTGGACTCGGTCATTATGACCAAGGGACTAGCACCGGTAGCGCCTTTTTAGCCATGCCTGCTTCTTCGAGTGTAAGCATAGAACGAGCCTGATAAAATTGCGGAAGATGATTGCTTTGACGAAGAAGCGTGCCAACACCACTATACGCCTCGCAGAGGTCTGAAACAATTTGGAGGACCAAACAATCATTCGAAACCGGTACACCAACGTTGCGGAGTTGGTCCGCCAATTCCTTCAATCTTTTACAATAGGCCGAAACGTTAGGGAAATCTTCCATATTGATGTGGGAGAAATCCTGCTCAAGAGTAACAACTCTAGAATTTTGATTATCTTGGAATATATCACGTAGTCTATCCCAAGTCGCTTGCGCTGTAGCGTCATGTTCAATAATTGTTTGCAAAAGTTCAGTAGAAATTGTGGAATATATGCACTAAAGGACGGTGGCATCAAGAGTCGTCCACAACTTAGGATCATCCTCGTGTCTTGGCACCTCCGTATCCTCAGGAGCCGCGGGGATTATGTGATGGATGACTTGATGCGAGCGTGCGTGAATTTTGAACAGTTGGCCCACGTCGCATCTTGAATGTTTTCTATTTCAAGAACAAGAAAGATGTTATTCTTGATGTTAGAAACTGTAAGGGCAGGATGAAACGTGTTTCGTGATGTAGATATATTGATAGAACAATATGTGATTGAGGGATTTGGAAGAAATTTTTAGGAAGAGAGGATAGATCATCAGCACGAATTCTGAGGAGAAGGGGCTCGGAAAACGAGGCAGTTGGACGGAAATTAGGAGGGATTTTGAGAGAGGATTTTAAGATCTAGACTTTTGATACCATGAAAGAAATAATCCCTTGATTATTTTTATTACTTGAAAGAGTATATATACAATTTACATATTTCCATAATAGGAGAATCCTATTCCTATTCTACTCCTAAAACCTTATTCTATTTGGAGACTAACTGTACAAGTATGGTAAGTGTACATTACTAATTAGACTACAACATTAATAACATATTTGTACATGGAAAGGACTGCCCACGGATGAGCACTAATAACCGAGAATAATATAACATCCGTATACATAATATACACATGTATATCGTGTGTATATTATGTATATTTAACAAGACTGTCCCTAAAATCTTCAAAAAGAACCAAGGGAAGACCCTTAATAAAGATGTCAGCAATTTGGTACCTTGAAGGGACATACAAGACACGTACTTGTCCAGGAGCTACCTTTTCGCGAACAAAGTGAATATCCATCTCGATATGTTTAATGCGCTTATGTTGGACCATATTTCCAGAGAGATAGACGGCACTAACATTATCACAATAGATCAAGGTAGCTTTATGAATAGGAAAGTGAAGCTCTAATAAAAGATTACACAACTAACATGACTCAGACACCATATTGGCTACTTCTCGATACTTGTCTCCGCACTGGATCGCGATAAAGTAGCCTGGCATTTTGCAGACTAAGAGACCAAGTTATCACCAAGAAACATACAATAACCAGATAGTAGACACATAATATGCAAACCTCTTATACCAAGCCTGTGGGGCCTGCTTAAGCCCATATAAGGACTTCCTGAGTAAACAGACATGATTAGGATAATCTGGGTCTCTGAAACCCAAGGGCTGATGCATGTATACTAACTCTTTGAGATCACCGTGTAAGAAAACATTTTTCACGCCTAACTAATGAATGGGCCATGCTTTCGAGAGAGCTAGACTGAGAACAGTGCGAATGGTAGCCGGTTTGACCACCGGACTAAATATTTCTCCACAATCCATGCCAACCTGTTGAGTTTTACCATCACCTACAAGACTGACCTTATATCTCTCAAAAGAACCGTCGGAATTTTCTTTATGAGTAAAAATCCGCATAAAACGAATAATATTAACACCAGGCGGACGGGGTACCAACTCCCACATCTTATTTTCAATAAGAGCATTATATTCATCATCCATGACCATTTTCCAATTCGGGTCATGAAGGACATACACTGGGTTACGTGGTAGGGGTGATTTAGTGACATTAGAATGAAGATTAAAATGTTTTTTCAGTATAAAAATACCTCACTGGCTATGAGTAACGGGCCCCTGACTCGAAGTAGAAATTGGCTGGGACGGTTCTCGGGACTGGCCAACAGGTAGTGGGCCTGCTGGATGAAATATAGGACCGAGACTAGGTGAGGATATCGGGCCACCAGGAAGTGGGCCTCCTGGCCTAGAAACTGGAACAGGCTGCGTGGAAATTTCAACGAGATTGGAGGTGTTTGGGACAGTAGGCAGTGGGCCTGATGGCCAAGAAACAATGGCTGATTCGGTAGAGAATAGGTCAGGGTCACGAGATTGTTGGGCCCACTGACGGATGATATACGGGGAGATTTCATCATCCAAAAATTTATACGAACGAGACATAGAATTATACAATTTAGCTAACGGAAATTGGCTTTCATAAAAAATAACATGATGACTAATTATGATTTTAGTTTAAGATAAATCAAAACATTTGTAACCACGATTATCGGACGGATTACCCAAAAATACACAAGCGGTAGACCGAGCTTGAAGTTTGTTAATTATAGTGGACGGAAAAAGTGGATAGCACAAACACCCAAACATCCTAAGATGAGAATACGAGAGATCTTTGTTGTAAAGAATTTTAAGTGGGGATTGATATGCTAATCATTTGTTAGGGAGAACATTAAGGAGGTCGGTAGCCATTTGTAACGCATGATGCTAATAAGAAGGAGGAAATGAAGCATGGACTAGCAAGGTTCGGACAATATTATTAATGGTACAAATTTTTCTTTCGGCCTTCCCATTTTGTGAGGACGTATGTGGACAAGAAAATCAAAAAGAGATGCCATTAGTGTCACAAATTTCTCGAAATGGCCCATTATCATATTCCCTTCCATTATCACATTGAATATTTTTAATTTTCCGTTCAAATTGGGTACGGCTGAATGCTATAAATTTTAAGAAGGTTGAGAAAAATTGAGACTTTTTTAGACAAAGGAAAGGTCCACAAAAAAATAGAATAATCATCCCAGAATAACACATAATAACGATGGCCCAAAGAACTTAAAACGGGAGATGTCCATAAATACTCTGAATAATGTCAAAAGGCATCAACGTACTAGAACAAGAGGCTACAAAAGGAAATCTAACATTTTTCCCTAATGGACAAGAATGATAAATATGAGTACTACGCGTACTCTTACAATCAATCAAATTATCATTTTGAAGAGACGAAAGAATAGACGACCCCGGATGACCCAAACGTGCATGCCACAAAGAAGGAGCAAGGGCGGCAAACGTCGATGGAGTGGCTTGACTCGTAGAAATGGTGGTGGTAATTGGATAAAGCTCTCTCCGACTATTACATCTCATTAGAGGTATCCCCTTCGTGAAATCCTTCATAGAAAAACCAAAGGGGTAAAAGTTAACAGAAACCCAATTATCAGTGGTGAATTTTCGGACAGACACCAAATTTTTAATTAAGTGAGGGGCATGCATGACATTTTTTAGGACTAGAGGTGGATGTGTGCGGGGGGGGGGGGGGGGGGGGATAAATATGCGTGACCATAACCATGAATTGGAATTGAATTGTCATTGCCACAATTATGCCACGATTATTGCTCAAATTGAAATAAGACAAGAGGTACCTTGCGCGGACGTCATATGAGAAGTGGCTCCGGTGTTCATATACCAATTTGTGTCCAAGGGATTTAATCCAAGTGTATGCAATGCAACCTTAATATCCATAGGTGTCGGACCAGAAACTGGGCCCACAGCAGTGAAGGCCTGCTAAGCCCGAGGCCCAAAGAGGCCAGCCTACTGCCAAGGCCTAGCCAGCTGCTTGGGCTGGGAGGTCTGGAACTAGGAATTGGGCCTCTAGCCAGTCCAATTCGTTGTATAGGCTGGAAATCCTGGATAGGACATGTTGGTCCACTGGCCACCGGCCCAACAACCCTACGACCAGTTTGTATTGGCCCAAGGTGGCGACCAGTAGTAATGTGGCCAGCTGGCCCACTGCCACCACGTCCGCTACTACTGTCACTGCTCCGACCACCTCCATTGCCGCGGCCGCGGCCGCAATTCTTGCCACCATTTCTTTAATTCTGACCCTTTTTGCCGCCACTGTAGTTACGGTTTTGGATAGAATTATCCGAGAACGAGTGAGGGTCAGTGGATGTGCCCATCATCATGAAGGAATTATCTCTGGTATCTGCCTTTTTAGCCAAACCGGCCTCTTCTAATGTGAGAATGGAACGGGCCTGGTAGAACGGTGGAAGATGATTACATTGACGAAGAAGCGTCCCAACGCCATTATAAGCCTCGGATAGGCCTGCAACCATCTGAAGAACAAGTCGATCATTTGTGACGGGCGCACCAACGTTCTTGAGTTGATCCGCCAATTCCTTCAGCCTTTTCAATAGGCTGAGACATTCGGAAAATCCTCCATAGTGACATGGGAAAATTCATGTTCAAGAGTGACGACACGAGAATTTTTGTTATCTTGGAAGATATCACGCACCATATTCCAAGTTTCCATCGTCGTGGCATCGAGTTCAATAATCGTCTGCAATAGGTCCGTAGAAATAATAGAATATATCCATTGGAGGACTGTAGCATCAAGAGTCGTCCATAACATAGGGTCATTAGCGGCGGTAGGAACCTTCTCCTTGCCTATATCCAGGGGGATTATGTGATGAAGGACTTGATGCGAGCATGCGTGAACATCAAATAATTTTGCCCACGTCGCGTATTGGCCGTTTTGCATCTCAAGAACGATAGGTATGTGGTTCTTGATGTTGGAGACAGTAAAGGCAGGATGAAACTTGTTCTTCGAGGTAGACATGACGAAAGAACAAGAGGAGAATGAGGGATTTGGAAGAAATTTTGTTAGAGAAAACGAAAAAAAAAAATTACTGGCCGGCGGCCTGACTCTCGGTAACCGAGAAGGAAGAGGGCAGCGGAAGGTTTTGGGAGAAGGTATTTTTGCCCTAGACTTCTGATACCATGAAAGAATATAATTCCTTGATTATTTTTATTAATGAAAGAGGTATATATACAAATATACAATATCTAAATATGGAAAATAAATCTAACTTTTCCTACTATAATTCTAATAGCTTTCCCTAATACAAGACTAATACCATAATTACACTTGTACAAGAACTTTACAACTATGGTAATATACACAATTCGTTCATTTGATATAGACGACTTTGTCCGTGTATATCACGACTTTTGTCATGCTCATTATTGCTCTAATCATTTTAAAATAATGTATAATCCCTCCTTCTCAAAATATTTGTTTGATTTTAATTTGATACGAAATTTAAGAAAGTAAAGAAGACTTTTGAATCTTTTGGTCTTAAACTAAAGATATGTGAAATCTACTAAAATGTCTTTTAATTTTGTGATGTTAAATATGACATGTGAAAAATTGAAATTAAAGAGTTACCAAAAAAAAAGATACATTCTTTTTAATACGGACCAAAAAGGAAAGTAAAGGAGAAACATTATGAAACGAAGGAAGAGTGTTGGTTACAGATTTGGCCGAACTCAGTAACTTTGATTCAAATTTTATATTTGTTATAAAATTTATTAAATATGTATAGATTATTAATTTATAACTCAATAAAAATTTAGAATCTAGAACTCATTAACTTCAAATTCTGACTCGTCTCTGTACCTAATTGTTTCAAGTAATAATAACTTTAATAATGAGAGTTAATATATATGCATAGTTCCTAATTGTAATATATAACTCTAAAATAGCTTAATATTCAGAATACATCAGAGAAAGTTAATGGATTTCTTTTTTTGACGTATTCTATAATTTCTCGAGAGTAACTTTATTTTTTTTATATCCAGCTTTTCGTCTTACGCCAGACTATTTCGTGAGATAGTAGTCCCGGTCCCTCAGCACTACTACCAGTAAATCGCGGGATGTGCCTGAATGACCAGATTTTGAAAACAGAGCAACTGATATCACCTACAAGGTCCTACCCCAGAAGAGAGCAAATTGCTCCCACCAGGGTTCGAAACCACGCTGCAGGCCTCCAGCTAGATTTTAAGTTCCCCTCCTATGCCATCTAGCTATGCCCCGGGGTACAATTTCTCGAGAAATTGTCCCCCGGGGCATAGTTGGATGACAAAAGTAGCGTTAGAGAAAGATGGCAACATTTGATAAAATAGTCGAAGTATGCGCAAAGTGTGTTGAATATTATTTAAATGTGTATTCTTTTATTTAAAAGCTTAAATTATTAGAAAGATATTTTTCGTTATTTGATTTGATTGTGTTTTTAACATGCTTCCTCATGTACGGATTTAATTTTTTTATGGACTAAATACGTGAAATTATTTTTTATAACGGGTGATAATAGAACTCTAAGTCAAAACCTTTATCTACACTAATACAATACTTTCTCCGTCTCAATTTATATAACACTTTTTTTCTTTTTAGTCTGTTCAAAAAAGAATGACACATTTCTATATTTAGCAATATTGTAACTATAAAATCCCAATTTATCCTTAATGAAATAATTTTTAGCTACAATTTTTTTTTTACTTGTTTCACATCACAAGATTTAAAAAGTTCTTTCTTAAATTTTGTACTCTGTCAAACACCCTCATATAAATTGAGATGAAAATAGTACTTTCTGTGTCCTAAAAAAATTATCTTACTTTCCTTATTAGTTTGTCTCTGAAAGATTGATACATTTCTATATTTAGAAATAATTTAACTTTATAAGATGAGTTACAATAACATAAATATCCAATACTTGTTTTGTACTACACGTTTTAAAAGTTTTCATTATATCAAAAACTCCGTATTAAGTCAAACTAAAATAATTTTTTTGAGACTGAGGGAGTATTAAAGAGTGTGTGCAACTGAATTCGAGTAATTATTCAACGAATAAACCTAGACCCAAACTCCCATAGTAGGTGGAGTTGGACCCAAGAAGGATAAGGTCAAAATTGAACATCATCACCTGCCAAGTTGGACATCTACTAGACCCATTCCCTCGTGGCATTTCCAACCCTTTTCCTATTTTCATTTTGAAGCATTCCTTCCTACATTATATAAGAGTCACAACCCCTCATCTTTACAAAGAAAAACTTGCCTAGCTACTAGAGTTCATATATTCTGCTTTACAAAGAGAATATCCACTATATTAACACATCAAGTAATATGGGGAATTGTATGAAAAAAGAACAGGCGGTGCAATGGGGTTTGCCGAAAACTAACAAGGATTTCTATTGTCATAAAACCATGGAATTGGAGGAAAATCATCTTCTCATGGGAGAGAGTAAGGAAAGCATTCATTCTTTAACTCCCATAGGAAAAGAAGTAAAAATAAAGATAACGAAGAAGCAATTGTCGGAGTTGATGGATAAGGCAGACATACAAGGCCTATCCATACATCAACTATTGACTAAGTTGATGAACGTCAATGAAGGGATTGAGTTGCATCATCGCTCATGGAGGCCTGCCTTACAAAGTATACCTGAGGAGGTCAATTAAGTCCCCTAGTGTATTTTTATGGAGGTAGTATGGTTCATTGATTTGTTTATGCAGTGTGTATATAAGAATTTTTAGGTGTAGGAAATAGGAAATTAAATTCAAGTTTCTTACCTTGTACATGAAAAAATGGACTTGGTTTAAGATTATTAAACAATTCTTTTGTAAGGTTCTCGTTTCTATTTATTCATCTTTTTGTCTTTTTTGTTTTGAACAGTTTAATAGCATATTTCAATTGGTAAGTAGATACTCCGTGTTCTAATTTAAGTTTCTTAATTTCACTTGACACACAGTTTAAAAATAAATGAAATTTTTTGAATCTTGTGGGTTTTAAATTAAAGATATGTGAGATATTTTAAATCTCATAGTCTGAAACTTGCTTTGAATTTGAAAAACTTACTAAATATATAGAGAAACACTTTTTTTAAGACAAACCAAAAAAGGAAGTAATTAAATTTGTGTCAATGGATTAACAACAATTTTTTTTTTTGTAATTAGAAGCTAATTTAATAACTTTACATCACTCATTTTTATTTATTTTTATTTTATTGTCAAGAAATAGTTACCGATAGAGATGGATTTCGCCAAGAGATAGACTACAAGGCATATACTCATTTATAGCTAGTTTATGAATGGAGGGGTTAAAACGTAAATAATTGAATCACGTTGAATGTATCCCGCTCAAACAAATCATTCTCGTATCATTAGAGGCTGCAAATATACTATTCAAACATTGACAGAGAGTTGTAATCAATCAAACTTCGCAACTGCAGCCAACTTCAGTAGATGGTTATTGTTTTACTCTCCGTTTTAAAATATTTGTTCGGTTTTGACTTGACATAGAATTTAAAAAAATAAAGAAGACTTTTAAATCTTTTGATTGTTAATTAAAGATATGTAGAATGTACCAAACTGTCTTTTAATTTTGTAGTTTTAAACGTGAAAAGTTAAATAAAAGAGTTGTCAAAAAAAGAAAGAGGTTGTAACACCCCATACTTTCGGGCCATGGTTTGAATCGCAAGGCGTATGTCAAATCGCTAAGCGTATGTAAATAGACCCGAGCTTTGAGAAATTTATGTCATATTCACGTATGCCAATAAATAGTTTAATATATAAAAGGATAAGGTCCCAAACTAATTTAGAACTTACCAAGTGGGATAACGATGATCAGCTAGTTGATAAATCGGCTGACTAATGAATTTTGAGTGGGGGACAAGACTAAGTGGAAATAATTACGTGTCAGTAGATAAAGTTGGGAAGGAATGCATTAAGTTTGGAGAGGACATGTGTCTAGGGGAGGGATCACTATCTCATTCCTTAGCATTTAAGTAGAATGAAATCACTTTGCCGCCAAAACGTAAATCCTTTACCAGAATATTTAGCAAATGCTTTCTCTGTTTCACGAAACTTAGAGCCAAATTAGAGAAAACCTCTCCATTAATTTTATGTTTAACACAAGACTAGGTATACTTGTAGCAACGAGATTATAGGAAGCAACATGGTAATATTCAATTGATATTAATGGGTGTTAGCCGCAGTAAACCAAACACAGTCTCTAAGTCACATTGAATTTCACTTTTCAAGTTAGTTCATCCGTGTTTAAGGTTAGGTACCATAAGGACCACCTGGGTTGTATTATCAACAGGTCGACGAGGTATGTTAAGACAAATTAATTCTTTCTTTTGGCATGTTCCATGTAACGAAACATAAACGTGATATTGTTCCATAAATTATTCTGCTCTTAGTAGCCGAAGATGTTCCTGTTATTGATTCCTATGTTAAAAGCATGTCTAAATATGTTCCTAAATCGTTTGTGAGATATATGAGAAAGATGTTAATATTCCTAATGTTAGCCGAAGGTACAAGGTTCAATGTTAGTCGAAGGTACAAGGATATTATGTCATCCGATAAGTTCAAAATGTTTTATTGTCATTCATGCATTTGCATTATATTCATGTATTACCCTGAACCCACATGTGTTATATACACTACTAAATGGTATGGATTATATATATGTAAGGGATGGGGAAAAGGGAATAGCGTTATATACTCACACCACCTGCAGCTGGTACAGACTATCATGAAAAAGATCATGCCCACAGAGGCCGATATAACTTGATGCCCACATAGGCAGTTATGGGGAAGGAAGATACCCATGTGTGGTCAATAATTATATGTATACCGCATTTGTATTGTGCATGACATTTAGGCATATGTATTAGGGCCCTCAGAGGCATTCACTACTGGTCAGCTGTTGTTATCGGCTATTGTTGTCAGTTGTTTCTGTCGGCTATTTCTGTTTCAGATTACTTTTGTATCTCTGTTATACTATTCTTCATGCTTGACATACTCAGTACATCAGTCGTATTGGCGTCCCTTTTGTCGGGGGACATTGCGTTTCATGCCCGCAGGCTCAGGTAAACAACGGGACAGTTCGTACTAGTAGGTTGATGGTACAGCTGATATTGGAGCATTCTACTTGTTTCAGAGTTGCAGTCTGATCGTGGTCTGATGTTTTGCATATGCATATGGGTATGGTGGGGCCCTGTCCCGACCTTATGATGTCATGTATTCTTTAAAGGCTTGTACACAGATGTCATGTGTATAGTAGTCATGTATGGCCTTGTCGGCCTTAGTATGTATGTATATAAGTTGGGCCTTTTGGTAAGATTTTACATGGCCTCCTTCCAGTATATAATTTCTATGTATTTGTAGGGTACTGGGTGATGGCCCTTGTGGCCTGTGTTTAAGTATGATTAGATGGTGATTGTATGCTTAGCAGTACCTGGCAGGAAGGGTCCGGGTGCCCATCGCGGCCCTCCATTTTGGTTCGTGACAAACTTGGTATCAGAGCATGTCTGTCCTAGGGAGTCTGCAAGCCGTGTCTAGTAGAGTCTTATTTATGGGTGTGTTGCGCGCCACACTTATAAACAGGAGGCTGCAAGGCATTTAGGGATGGTTTCCATTCTTTCATATCATAGATCGTGCAGTAGAGCTGAGTCTTAAGAATTCGAGTTTAACTCGTGCCTGATACTGTTTCTGTAATGCCGGTTATGAAAAAGGACTTCGGTTAGTTCATATTCTTTGCCAGTAAATGAGTGACTTCTATCAGACGATTGATACGGCAGAAGGGTAGTATTTTTTGATATTGTGAGGAATTGTTTCACTCATATACGGAAGAGATAATGCAAGTCTGGAAAGCAAAATGGTTGCTTTGGGATACAGAAAAAAAACGAGAGTAAGTAAAGGAAGTACTAGGCACTTGAACGCATAAGATTTTAAGGATTCTTTTTGTAGACCTTATCATATTTATGGTTACAGCAATACCTTATTCCAGTAGGGATGTGATTATCAGGGAGATTGAAGTTGGATTGAGTGTAAATACGAGTAGTATGCTCTCTATGGAGGTAGATCCGTAAGAGGATATGAGTAAGTTGTTTTCCCGGGCACGACTTCAGCCTAGAGTATCCGATAGAGATGGGCCCTCGAGGGGTCAAGGATTTTATAACCTAGAGAACTTATTAGTCAGGGATCGCTGATACTTAAAAGGGTTCAAAGATGCTAATATCTCAGGGTCAAAGTTGTGAAGGTCAAGTGAGACCGCCCCAACCATCTTGTAGTCAGTGTGGTCGAGCGTATGCCGGATTATGCCGCAAAGGTACAAGGGGTTGGTTTAGGGTGGCAGCCATGGCCAGAACGTTCCAAAGTGTCCCAAGTTAATGCGCAAATGTAAGGATAAGATGAATATGAGTTTTACATATGAAAAGTAGAAGACATCATTGAAAGGTTTAGCAGGTTATGAAAAACTACACATTTTACAGTGACTCATGCTAATTAGAATGAGGGAATATGTTATGTACGTGCGACCTAAATGGTAATGTCTAGAATAAACTGGGAATTTTCCCGAGATATCAGTAACGATAACGGATTTCCATAATCGAGTCATCTGAAGAGTGATCATATGTAAATTTAAGAAGATCACGTAAAGTGACATACCCAGGATAGTGAGCCCAAGTCATATATAAGGATCGAGTTATCCACAGTAGTGGAAAGGGACATAAGCCTCTCGTCCGTACGTAAAGGGCGATACAACATATTATTGGGAATTACATGTATCAATGTTAGTAAGCTAAGATATGCTATAGGTTTTGGACGGGTAAGGTTTTCGGCTTCATTGTGCAGCATGTTACAATTCTAAATAACCTTTGCATAACAATAGGGGCAATTGAGGACGAAAATTAGGGGAAAATCAAAGAATGGTGGTAAGAAATATGGAAATATTTAGTAAGTATGAATGGAATGGGATGATCAAGTATTAGGGCAGACGTGTTTTTTTTGTTTACTGATGAATAGAAGGAAGGATTACGACAAGAAGGATAAAAGTGAATGGAATTATAGTTATGCAAGTTTCACAAAGGTATGATTACTCTAGAATAGTGTAAGGACCAATGGTAGAGGAATGACAGTAAGAACTCTTCGGCAAAAGGTGACGACCCTATGATGTTCAGGAAGATAATATGAGAAATACTTTGAGATACGAGATTTCCCCCAAGGCAACTTGAAATAGAATGTAAAGGTAGGATGAATGAGCATTCGGTCGATAGGAGATCTAATAATGGTAAGACAAGAAAGATGGACAAGTCATGAGATCAAGGAACACCGTGGATTGGATCTAAACATATGAAGCATTGGTTCCACAACATATGCATTCATACCTTTCAGAAAGTATGTAAACGGAAGTAACATTGAGTAAAGTTTGAGATTAACGCCTAAACAGGTGGAAATGGACCAATGACACCTATGGATATAAGGTAGACATTAAAGATATATGTCAAAGAAATAATGACATTATAGTGAAGATAAAATGTCAAGCAAATACAGATGTCTATGAGTATTATTGAACTGACCAAAGGTTCTCCGAGATAGATAAAGTAATAGTTTTAAAGCCTAACAAGATTAAGGGAATATTTTCCAAAGCACCATTGACAGAAGTCTTAAACTATGAGGCATGTGAGGGAGTTTGAATCTAAGTATAATGACCAGGTTTGGATATAGTAGGCCAACGTCAGGTAATGCAAATTCTTCAGAACCTTCCACGTACTGAATAAGGAAATAAGTTAACAACTCACCTTTTAAGGGGTAGTAACGTCAAGGATTGGAATCAGGAGCAATGTTTGAGATTGCGTACGTGTACCAGGATATTTTGGAATTTGGAAGAGTACGACAAGTTAAATGAGTGACCAAGTGTCAAAAGAAGTAAATAAAGGAGGTTGTTTATAATTACGAGTAGTGAGAAAGTACGAAAACAAGAAAAAGAGAGACTTCTTTCAGACCTTGAATGAGAGTTAACTGTGATGATACGCGCACTTCAGATTTGAATGAAATTGTCCATAAAGTGTTCACGATTGAGATACTACAAATATAAGAGTCTTCAGCACACCAGTTGGTAAACAAAGCTAAGTTGACAATAGAATCATGCACCCACAAGTGGCTTGACTAAGGTGAGGACGAAGGAGAGAAGTTGACCTGAGGGAATGCATCAGTTCGCTAAGTGGGAGTGCGATAGGAGGATTCAGATAGCGACAGCCCTATGACCCAGAATATAGCAGGGTCATTCCTCACACGGGAAGAAAATGAACGTCATGATGAAGATCCTATTTTTAGAAAGATCGGGAAGGATATTTAGCAAAAGAGAACCGTGACCTTTGAGTATAATAGGAGAAGGACCCCAGGTGGAAGGTCCATTTATGTATTTCCAATATAGTAGGATTATGAGATAAGATTATGATGAAGGTATATTGCCCACGATATTCCATTCACCCTAGATCTACTAAGATGTATCATGATCTCAAATGTATGTATTGGTGGAACAACAAGAAGAGGAACATTGCAGAGTTTGTAGCTCAATGTCTTAATTGTTAGTAAGTAAAAAAAAAATAGAGCACCAAAAGCCCGACGGCTTGACTTAGAACATTGAGATCCTGATGTGGAAATGGGAAAATTTTAATATGGACTTTGTTACGGATTTACCTCACTTTTATCGTAAGTTTGATTCTATTTGGGTGATTGTTGGTAGACCGACCAAGCCAATTCCTGGCGGTCAAAACTTTCTACACAGCCGAGGACTACGCAAAGTTGTACGCCTATTTATATTATATTTGACCGAGGTATGCAATTCATAATTAATTTTTGAAGGTCATTTCAAAAAGGGTTTAGACATTCAAGTTAATCTTAGCATAACTTTTCATCCTCAAACAGACAGACAAACTGAGCGTACGATTCAAACGCTCAAGGGCATGCTATGAGCTTGCGTATTGGACTTTAAGGGAAAGTTGGAATGATCATTTATCCATTATTGAGTTTGCGTACAATAATTGTTATCATGTTAGCATTAAAATGGCTCCATACAAGGCTTTGTATTGACGAAAATAGAGATCTCCTATCAGATGGTTCGAGGTAGGTGAATCAGAATTATTTGGGCCTGACTTAGTACACCAAGCCATAGGAAAGGTGAAGTTTGTCCAAGAACGAGTGTTAACCGCTCAAGAGTCGTCAGAAGTCGTATTCAGATGAGCGACAACAGGACTTAGAGTTCCAAGTGGATGATTGGGTCTTCTTGAAGATCTCTCTTATGAAGAGAGTAATGAAGTTTGGGAAAAATGGAAAGCTCAGCCCAAGGTATATTGGACCATATCTCATAATTCGACGAATCGGCCAAATGGCTTACGAATTGCACTTGCCTTCGAAGTTAGAGTTTGTTCATTCAGTTTTCCATGATTTTATATAAAGAGCATGTATTGGAGATCCTTGCCGGATTGTACCAATTGATGATGTGAATATTACAGAGGATCTATCATATGAAGAGGTTCCTATTACTATCTTAGATCGACAAGTCCGCAAGCTAAGGACTAAAGAGCCTCTGGGAAAGTTCTTTGGCAGAATAAAAATGTGGAAGAAATGACATGAGCGGCAGAAGAAGAGATGAAGTACAAATATACCTACCTATTCCAGATCAACGCCGAGGTTCCGAGAGAAGCATATGGTGAGTTCTATCTCAGACTAGTATCATTCATATTTTGATGATCATGTGAGGTCCGACATAAGGATAAATGTTATATTATATGACATGTGAAGTGATGGATGTGTTTTCTGCCTACGTGATGAGAATTAGATATGTCATCCTAACATTCGAGGATGAATGTTTCTAAGGGGGAAGAATGTATTACCCCGTACTTTCGGGCCATGGTTTGAATCGCAAGAAGGCGTATGTGAAATTGCTAGGAATATGTAAATAGACCCGAGCTTTGGGGAATTTATGTCATATTCACGTATGCCAATAAAGAGCTTAGTATATAAAAGGATGCAGTTTTGAACTAATTTAGGAATTACCAAGTGGGATAACGATGATCAGCTAGTTGATAAATCGGCTGACTAATGAATTTTGAGTGTAAGTGGGAATAATTACGTGTAAGTATATGAAGTTGGGAAGGCATGCATTAAGTTTGGAGATGACATGTGTCTAGGGGATGGAGCGCTATCTCATTCCTTAGCATTTAAGTAGAATGAAATCACTTTGCTACCAAAACGTAAATCCTCAACCAAAATATTTAGCAAATGCTCTCTCTGTTTCACTAAACTTAGAGGCAAATTAGAGAAAACTTCTCCATTAATTTTATGCTTAACACAAGACTAGGTATACTTGTAGCAACGAGATTATAGGCAGCAACATGGTAATGTTCAATTGATATTAATGGGTGTTAGCCGTAGCAAACCAAACACAGTCTCTAAGTCATATTGAATTTTACTTTTCAAGCTGGTTCATCCGTGTTTAAGGTTAGGTACCATACGGATCACCTAGGTTGTATTATCAACAAGTCGACGAGGTATGTTAAGGAAAACTAATTCTTTCTTTTGGCATGTTCCATGTAACGAAATGTAAACGTGATATTATTCCATAAATTATTCTGCTCTTAGTAGCCGAGGATGTTCCTGTTATTAATTCCTGTGTTGAAAGCATGTCTAAATATGTTCCTAAATCCTTATTGAGGTATATGGTAAAGATGTTAATATTCCCAATGTTAAGCGAATGTACAATGATATTATGTCATCGATAAGTTTAGAATGTTTTATTGTCATTCATGCATTTACATTATATTCATGTATTACCCTGGACTCATATGTGTTATATACACTACTATATGGTATGAATTATATATATGTAAGGGATGGGGAAAAGCGAATGACGTTATATACACACACCACCTGCAGCAGGTACAGACTATCATGAAAAACATTATGCCCACAGAGGCCGATATAACTTGATGCCCACAGAGGCGGTTATGGGGAAGGAAGATGTCCATGTGTGGCCAATAATTATATGTATACCGCATTTGCATTGTGCATGACATTTAGGCATATGTATTAGGGCCCTTAGAGGCATTCACTACTAGTCAGCTGTTGCTATCGGCTATTGTTGTCAATTATTTCTATCGGCTATTTCTGTTTCTGATTACTTTTGTATCTCTGTTATACTATTCTTCATTCTTGACATGCTCAGTACATCAGTCGTATTGGCGTCCCTTTTGTCGGGGGACATTGCGTTTCATGCCCGTAGGCTCAGGTAAACAACGGGACAGTTCGTCCTAGTAGGTTGATGGTACAGCTGATATTGGAGCATTCTACTTGTTTCAGAGTTGCAGTCTGATCGTGGTATGATGTTTTTCATATGCATATGGGTATGGTGGGGCCCTATCCCGACCTTGTAATGTTATGTATTCTTTAGAGGCTTGTAGACATATATCTTGTGTATAGTAGTCATTTATGGCCTTGTCGGCCTTGGTATGTATGTATATAAGTTGGGCCTTTAGGTAAGATTTTACATGGCCTCCTTCCAGTATATAATTTCTATGTGTCCATAGAGTACTGGGTGACGGCCCTTGTGGCCCGTGTTTAAATATGATTAGATGGTGATTGTATGCTTAGCGGTACCCGGCAGGAAGGGTCTAGGTGCCTGTCGCGGCCCTCCGGTTTGGATCGTGACAGAAGCATTCTTTTTTAAACAATTTAAAAAGGAAAGTAAGAAAAACATTTTAAAATGGTGGGAGTAATATCCTGTAACTCAAACAGAACAAGGAGGGTTCTAACTGAAAAAAACAAAAAAGAGAGACTCTAATAATGGTTGTTTTTGGAAAAATTATTACATTGTCATTGATTGCTAGGCAATTATATTTATCACTTATCACCAAACACATATTCAAGATTTGAATTTTATAGATTCGAGTTCTAAAATCTACCACATCACAATTCATTTACTAGTTTCTATTAGATGTACTTAATTATTTAGTACATTATTGAACACATATATATGGTATGATCAGCCAAATCTATTAAATTTCGGATGAGCCCTTTATAACTTAAGCACTAAATCCACCCTTGTTCATCGGTAGTGTAAGAGTTCTAAAAGGGTTTATAATGCCCCGAGCCATTCACCCACGAATAAGAGAAAGCTAGGAAGGGGGATGATAAGAATTTAAGTCACACATGTAAAAGGATTTCACCGATATGACCAGACTGTAAACCTTTATAATTAATTATAGCATCTTCCGACACTTGAGGTTTTCGACATGAATTTTTTTTTGCTCGAACAAACTATATATTTATGAAAAACAAATATCAGAGTCCTTACAATAACCAGATCAAAACTGCACTACTTTTATCGACCTACCATCCAACTCCTATCTTTACAATGGTCTTTCTTATTCAAAATATCCAGTATTCTATATTTACTATCAGTCATCACCCTCTTCAGTACCACTCTTGGGTGTAGTAGATGATAGCAGCTATAACACACCACATGAACATCCTGCTAACCTTGCCTTGTGCCTTCCTTGCCACTCTCTTCCATATGCCCTGTATCTCCCAGTTCTGCATTTGTATTTGCATCCAATCTAGTACTTCCTTCAAGAAACATTGTGAGTAAGCACATTAAAAGTATAGGTGGTCTCTTGTCTCTGGGCAATTTCCACACAACAGACACACATCATCTTGGCCTACCTCTATTTTCTTCAATTCTCTTGTTAGCAATCTGTTATGCATAATTAACTAGCAAATGAAACTGTGTTTTGGTACATTAGCCTTGCTCCACACTTCCCTCCAGCCATGCCATTGGGTCCCTTCTTCTTTCCTCCATTCATACCCCCCCCCCCCATGTACTGTATACTTTCCCGTACCAGTTATCCATCAATTGTTCACATAATCTGCTGCAAACTTGATCTTCATACTACATATAGCTTTCCAGTACTAGCAGCTATATGTTGGTGCTTCATATTGCCACCAATCATTCTCTCTCAAATAGATATAATTCACCTACTTCACCCACAAATTGTCTGTTTTACTAGTTATGTTCCATACATATTTATGTACAACGGCCTCATTTCATACCAGACAGTCCGTTATTCTCAATCTTCCTTCTTTTTTGGACCTGCAGACAAGATCCCAGGTAATTAAAGGTGTTTTATGAGACTGTTCCTGCCTACTCCATAGGAAATTTCTTCACGGAGATGTAATCTGCTTCAACACTTTTTTAGGCAATAAAAACATGGTTGCCCAGTATGAGTGAATATGTAGCAACGCAGAATTCACTAACTGTACCCTCATAGGATAGATGTTTTGATCCTCAAGTCTTAATTCTGCAAGTCATCCTATCTATAAGCATTTCACAATCAATAGCTGAGATTTTTTTTGAGGATATAGGCACACCCAAATATCAAAATGGAATCTTCCCTTTAGTATAGCCAGTTAATTCACAGAGATCTTTATTAGCGAATATTCTCCGAATATTCCCTGTATATTTTGTAATTATGATAGATGTATATTTAAGGTAACTTAGGATTCTAATTATATTAGGAATCAACCTTTGTAAGGTAAGTTAGGATTCGTACCATATTAGGAATCAACCTTTGTACAGCTATATATATTGTGAATAATGAAAGGAATTACTAAGGGAAATTATTCCATCTTTCATGGTATCAAGAGCCTAAAACCTAAATCCCTTCTCTTTCTCATTCTCGGCCGAAATCAACATTTTTTTTTCTGATTTCACAGATTTCTTCCTCCCTTTCTCGGCCAAACTAGAAAATTCCCTTCTCTAAGCAGGCGGCAACCATGTCTTCCCCCACAAATTTCGGTTCATCCACTGGCACACTTGACAACCCCTCTCAACGTTCAGTATCTTCTTTTCATCAGGCATTCGCCGTTAACAACATCAAGAATTTTATCCCTATAATTCTTGACCAAGATGACTGTCAATATTCCATGTGGATGGAACTATTCTACATTCATGCATGTGCATACAACGTGCTCGATCATATTGATGAATCTGTTCCTCGTCCCACCGATGTTACAGACTCAATCTGGCGTCATCTTGACGCTATCGTCAAATAATGGATCTACGGCACCATCTCCAAAGACATGTTGTGCACTATCATGAAAACAGGTGCTACGGCACGTGAACTTTGGATCCGGCTAGAAGAAATCTTTCAGGACAATAAAAATACTCGGGCCGTATATTTGGAAGAGCAATTCAATAATACCTGACTCGAGAATTTTAACAACATATCCGAATATTGTAAGCAACTGAAACTCATAATCGATCAACTATCCAACGTCGGGACTTCTGTTTCAGAAACCAAGATGGTGCTTCAACTTGTTGCGGGTTTACCAAAAGGTGAATATGACACTCGCAACAATGATTCAACAAGCCGACCCTCTCCCAAGTTTCAACAAGGCACGTTCACAACTATTGTTGGAAGAAACTAGACGTGCTAAACAAGAGGAACATAATCAAAAGGCGTTAGCCGTTGACGGGATGGCAACACACTGCGGCCCGGCGAAGCAACCAGCCATCACAGCATGTCCAGCAGCAGCAGCAGGCCAGTGGCGGAGGTCGTGGCAGCAGAGGTCGCAACAACAAAGGCAAGGGCCGCGGAAAATTCCAACGCAACCAGTGGCCTAGACAGCAGCAACTGCAGCATCAGCAGCAGTAGTCCAACCAGCAGCAGCAGTGGCCCAACCAGGAGAACTGGGCCTCGCCTACATGCCCGTACCCTACGCGTAGGGGCCCGGTTTCGACGCGCCTTGGTCGCGGCCTCTTGGGCCCTGCCCGGCCACCCGAGCGAGCCCACCACCGGCGACAGCACCACCGGTTGCGGTCCCGGCGGAAGAAGAAGCAAGCGGCAAGCCAGCAGCAAAAGCAGAAGAAGCGGCGAGCCCAGCGGCCTGGCCCCAACTGATTTGGGCCAGGCCTACACCACCGTGAACCTTCAACAACCCGACGACAATTGGTACATGGACACTGGAGCCACATCTCACCTCACCCGGTCGTCAGGTAACCTATCTCAACTACGTCAGTTAAAGTGTCCTCAATTTATTACTGTCGGCAATAGTCATCGCATTCCAATTGAAGGTTACGGTAACACACACCAAACATCCACACCCACCTTTCTCCCTAAATCACGTCCTATACACACCTAACATCATTAAAAACTTAATCTCCATTAGAAAATTCACTAGCAATAATTCTGTGTCTGTCGAATTTGACCCTTTTGATTTTTCTGTGAAGGAACTCAATACGGGGAAAATTCTTACACGCTGCAATAGTGTGGGAGATCTCTACACATTCACTCAATCTTCTGCCGTCAGGCCGCAAACACCTCTATCCCTTGCGGCGATCTCTCCCTCAACTTGGCACAACAGACTCGGACACCCCGGAGACCAGTTTTTACTTTTCTTAGGACTTCTAAGCGTATTCAATGTAATAATGGAAAAATTGCCCAACACTGTTTTTCTTGTCCACTAGGCAAACATACTCGTCTTCCATTTATGTCATCAAACAGTGTTACTTTTTCTCCCTTTGATATTGTTCATGCTGATTTGTGGACATCTCCGATTGTTAGCTCTTTGGGTCATAAATTTTATCTAGTATTCTTGGATGATTTTTCACACTTTGTCTGGATTTACCCACTGAAATTTAAATTTGATGTTTTTGCAAAATTCCTTGAGTTTCAAAAATTCATTAAAACACAATTTGAAAAATCTATCAAATCATTCTAATGTGATAATGGATGAGAATTTAATAACTCAGCATTTCACAATTTCTGTTCTAAACAAGGCATGGTTTTCCGTTTTTCTTGTCCCTATACCTCTTCCCAAAACGGAAAGGCTGAACAAATTATACGTACCATCAATAACATGGTTCGTACACTCATGTTTCATGCCTGCCTACCACCGCCTTTCTGGGTCTATGCTGTCAAAATGGTAGAATCCCTTCTTAATATTTTACCAACTAGCACACTCCAAAACAAGACCCCTACCGAAATCTTATACCGTAGGCTACCATCATAAGATCACCTACGTATTTTTGGATGCTTATGCTACCCCAACATAGCCTCCACTGCACCTCACAAACTTGCCCCTCGCACTCTGCCATGTGTCTTCCTTGGTCTTTCTCCTAATCATCGGGGCTACTTGTGCTATGACATTGCTATTCGCAAAATCATCATCTCCCGTCACGTCACCTTTGACAAGACAACCTTTCATTTTTCCAATCTCCAGAAATTTCAGCCCACCGATTACTTCTTTCTCGATGAACCGAGTCTATCCCCGGTCATCCAAAATCTGTACCAACAGCAGTCCACTGTCCCGACAGCATCGTCCTCACCAGTACTACCTACAGCTACTTGCATTCGGTCACCAACACTACTGTTGCCTTCAGCAGTGCTGTCTGGCCCTCCAACAGCAATGCTGCCACCCAGTCCAGCTCTATGCTCTCGGTCTAATACCCATACACCACCCATACTACCTCCAGTCGAGTCTCCTACACCTCCAAAGACCACCGCCGCCCTCGGCCCAAGTAACCGGCCCCACGGCCATGCTTGTCTCCCACCCAAAGAACTCCGTCCTGCAGCTATGCAGCCTCACAGTCTCGACCCACCACTACTGCCTTCTCATCGCATGGAGACTCGTGCAAAACACGGGATCTTCAACCCAAGGTTTACTTCAATCTCTCCACACAAACCTTATCACCCATTCCAAAAAAATCCAAAACTAGCAAAACTGGACCCAAATTGGAATGCGGCCATGTGCGAGGAATTTAACGCTTTAACCAAGCAGAACACTTGGGATTTGGTACCTAGACCAACTGGTGTGAATGTTATCCGGTGTATGTGTCTATTTCGTCACAAGTTCAGAGACAGTGGTGACTTAGAGAGGTATAAGGCAAGACTAGTTGCCAATGGCACTAATCAGTAGGAGGGTATTGATTGTGGTGAGACATTCAGTTCGGTTGTTAAATCGGCCACTATTCAGACTGTTATCAGTATTGCTATGGGCATGCATTGGCCGATTCATCAACTTGATGTCAAGAATGCATTTCTTCATTGGGATTTGAAAGAGACTATGTACATGCATCAGCCTCCTGGCTTTGTTCATCCGACAGCTCCGCAGTATATGTGTCATCTCAGAAAGTCATTGTATGGATTGAAATAGGCACCTCACGCTTGTTATGATCGGTTCGCCAGGTATCTTCTGCAGATTCATTTTGTATGTAGCAGGTGTGATACATCTCTCTTCACTTTTCATCGAGGTAGCAGCACTACATATTTGCTATTAAATGTCGATGACATTGTTCTTACTGCCTTATCTGAAGGGTTGAAGAATGAAATCATTGCTCTACTCAAAACCGAATTTGCTATGACTGGCTTGGGCAAGCTAAGTTATTTTTTGGGTATATCAGTGGCAAGATCTGGCAGCCACTATGTTCCTGTGTCGGCGTAAGTATGCGAAGAGATAGTGTACAGGGCCAAGATGGCAAATTGTAAAATTATGCCAACTCCGATGGACTCAAAATCCAAGCTTAGTGCCAATGATGGTGCGCCAGTTTCTGATCCCTCTCTATATCGGAGTCTAGCAGGTGCTCTTCAGTATATTACATTCACTAGGCCTGATATTGCATATGCCGTTCAGCAGGTGTGTCTGTTCATGCACGACCCCCGAGAGTCCCATTTTGCCGCCCTCAAACGTATTATCAGATACGTTAAGGGCACACTAGACTTCGGATTACATCTATACCCCTCTCTTGGGGATAATCTTATCTCATGGTCCGCCAAGCGGCAAGCAACACGCTCTCGTTCGAGTGCTAAAGCAGAATATCGCGGTGTTGCTAACGTAGTTGCTGAGATCTGTTGGCTTCGAAATATTCTTTTGAAACTCCATTGTCCACTCCGCAAGGCGTCTATAGTCTATTGTGACAACATATCTGCCATCTATATGTCTCATAATCCGGTCCAACATCAGCGGACTAAACATATTGAGATGGATATCCACTTTGTGTGAGAGAAGGTTGCCCGTGGTCAGGTCAAAATATTACATGTGCCTTCCTCTTATCAGTATGCAGACATCTTCACAAAGGGACTACCGCGACAGCTCTTCACCGACTTCCGATCCAGCCTTAGCGTTCGGCCTCCTCCCGCTCCGTCTGAGGGGGAGTATTAGCGAATATTCCCTGTATATTTTGTAATTATGATAGATGTATATTTAAGGTAACTTAGGATTCTAATTATATTAGGAATCAACCTTTGTAAGGTAAGTTAGGATTCGTACCATATTAGGAATCAACCTTTGTACAGCTATATATATTGTGAATAATGAAAGGAATTGCTAAGGGAAATTATTCCTCTTTCAATCTTCAATAGTTCTTAGGTCCATATTAGCAGTAAATATATTTGATTTAGAGGCATTAGTAGTCAATTCAGAAGCTAATGAGAATGACTTTAATCCTCTTAACATCAAAACTATTGGAATGAACTCCCCTTTACAGAATATCAGCATATCATCAGCAAAACAAAGATAGTTCAGTCTAAGTGATTTGCACTTTGTATGGAATGCAAATCCCTCATGCTCAGCCACCATAGTCATTATTCTTGTAAAATATTCCATGAAAATAACAAAAAATA
This sequence comes from Anisodus tanguticus, assembly GCA_034509755.1. Taxonomy (NCBI): domain Eukaryota; kingdom Viridiplantae; phylum Streptophyta; class Magnoliopsida; order Solanales; family Solanaceae; genus Anisodus; species Anisodus tanguticus. The sequence continues at coordinate 31,950,460 of CM067558.1, forward strand.
GGGGTGATATGGGATCCCCTTGTCTCAATCCCCTTTTCCATTTTATGCATCCATATACCCCCTATTTATAGCTATAGAATATTGGGTGATAGTAACACACTCCATGACCCAACTTATGAATGTGCAAGGAAAATTTAACCCACACAGCATCTCCTCAACAAATTGTCATTCCACAGAGTCATATGCCTTCTTAAGGTCTATCTTGATCAAACAACTCTTTGTGGTGTTCTTCCTGTTATATAACCTTATCAAATTAGGACATTCTGCACTTATCCATTCTTAATTAGTTATTCCCTTGTGATCTATATCTACCTACATATAACATTGCTTTAGCACTTACTGAGTACACTTTAACAAAATAACAATAAACTAGCTACTGCTACCCAAGAAGTGCAATGCAAGTATCAATCAAATGGATAAAAAACTAACAGAAGGAGACTTGGTCTAATATAGGAGTGAGTGTGGATTGCCTAGCTAGCTAGTTGCACATTTATACGAGGACTGAGCGTGCGTGCATGCATGTTGACTGAGACATAGGAGATGGAAAAAGGCACGCAAAAACATAAAGAAAAAAAAGTTTAAAATACACTAGTCGCCGACAAATATATTGTTAACAAAAGACAATGTCACTGCACTTTCCATGAAGCTTGAATTCAATTGTGCTACTTTCTTTCACCCTGAAGTGAACATATTCTATACTAAAATGGCAAATAGTTTACAATATAACTTAGCAATTAGCATGTTACCCTCAAGTTCAATCTTTTGGAAGGCATGATATTCTTTCGTTGTAATTAGATTATTATTTTTTTTCCTTTTTTATTTAGTGAAAAGGCTTATATTTCCGCTGCTCACGTATGAATCACAATCATAAGTCATGTAACGTTGATTGGCTCAGTCAAGGCAAATAGTTTACTATATAACTTAGCAATTAGCATGTGACCCTCAAGTTAAATCTTTTGGGAGGCATGATATTCTTTCGTTATAATTAGATTATTATTTTTCCTTTCTTTATTTAGTGAAAAGGTTTATATTTCCGCTCATGCATGAATCACAATCATAAGTCATTAACGTTGATTGGCTCAGTCAAGGTTAGGCACGGAGTGGCAGTCTGTCCCGCCAAGTGTCACGACCCAAATCGGAGGGCCGCGACGGACACCCGGATCCCACCCGCCGGGATATGCCATTCGTACAATTAACATCTAATCATAGTTAATTACGGACTAAGCCTAAAGAAAATTATGAAAATCAGGTACCCATCTTCTAAATATACATACCCATACCAAGGCCGACAAGGCCATGCAAGACCACTATCCACAGGACACCTGTTTACAAGCCTCTAAGAGTAGCGATATCAAAGGTCGGGACAGGGCCCCGCCATACCCACATATATACAAGCAAAAATGTATCGTACCCAAAATTAGACCAACACTCCGAACAAGGGGAGTGCTCAAAAATTCCGCTGGATTCGAAATCAACTAACGTGAACCGTCACCTTGCCTATGTGAACCTGCGGGTATGAAACGCAGCGTCCCCCGACAAAAGGAACGTCAGTACGACTGATGTACTTAGTATGTCAGACATGAACAATAGTATAACAGGGATATAACAACAACTGAAACAGAAACAACTGACCAACAGTAAATGCCTCTGAGGGTCCTAACACATATGCCTAAAAGTTATGCACAATGCAGTATACATATACATCGGCTCCATTGGGCATCTTCCTTACCATAATAGCCTCTGTGGGCATCATTTCATGTCGGCCTATGTGGGCATAATATGTCTAAATGTCATGCATAATGCGGTAAATACATATATATTGGCCACACAAAGGCATCTTCCTCCCCACATCATATATATATATATATATATATATATATATATATATATATATATATATTGGCCCTTAATCAGGCATCTTCCTTCATTAAGCCACACATGCTTTATCATTTATCATATCCCAGTTGATCAGGTGGTCTGCGTTTTCCGTTTCCCGTCCCCAGTATATGGTCTTGGGTAAAACATGAATGCAATGCGAATGAAAATGCATGAATCACAATAAAATACCCTGAATGACATAATTTTCTTGTACCTTCGGTTAACGCCGTAATTATTAACATATTTTCCGTATGCCTTAATAAGGACTTAGGAACATATTTAGACATGCTTTTAACATAGGAATCAATAACATGAATATTCTTAACTACTAGGAGTAGAATAAAATTATGGAGCAATATCACAGTTATATTTCGTTACATGGAACATGCCAAAAGAAAGAAATAATTTGCCTTAACATACCTTCGTTTCGCTAAACTGGGAGGAAAAATATTGTTACTGCACCTTGTTCTTAGGAGCAGTGTGCAAACGTTGCTGCCTATTATCTCTAATTAACAAGAAAAATGGTATAACTAAAAAATGAAATGTGAAGGGGGGTTGGCTGCTCACGATTTGATCTTCAATTGAATTCTTACAACAATGCAATGTTTGCTAAAATGAAATAGTTAGGATTTGCTGAACGTTTCAAATGATTTCCTAAAACCAAGAGATAGACTTCATTTTAAAAGATGCCTTTAAGAGCATTTAATGGATGCAATCATTTGGTCCCCCACCCAAATTATTCTTGGCGGTTGGGAGCTTTGGTTATCGACACATACTCCCTTAACATGCACGGTCACTTAATTAATTAAGTGATCTGCCTCTGTATAATTTATCAATCACACACATAATTAATTATGTGATCCCAATTCACTTAAACCTTGATAAATTATAAGACCTTCATATACTCAATGTCATAATTTGTGATATGACACTAGTCCATAACCTCTTTATGCATGTACCAAATTTATTTCCGTTCCCCGTCATCATAGTTGTTACGTCCAAAATTATTTCAGGATTTTATCCTTTTATATGCTAAACTCTTTATTAGCATACGTAAATATGATCCAAATTTTTTCCCAATGCTCGGGTCTATGTACACACGCCTAGCGACTTTACATACGCTTAGCGATTTAAACCGTAACCCGAAAGTATGGGATGTTACATATTTCCCCCCTTAGAAACATTCATCCTCGAATGTTGGGGTATGTATCTAATCCCCGTTATGTAGCCCATAAATACAACTGTTCCTAGTCCCACCAAATCCGCTAGGGTCTAATGGCTACAAACTAATATTGCACAATTTCAGTAGATCTGTATTTACAACACATCCATATTATGTAAAAAGATCGATAACGTACCTGTAACGACATCAAGTGAGAACTCCCGATCCGATCATCCCATCGCCTAAGTACGGTTTTGTCCCCCACCAAAATTAGTTGCGCTACCCCTACCTCTACCTTGACCGGATAATGTGTGATGACTCTGCCCTGACGGGTGTACTGACCGAGATGAAGCTGCTGTAGATTCGACCGGCCGGACCCTAACACCTTCGCCTCCTGTCGGACAGTCTCGCATAACATGACCAGGTTTATCACAAGAATAACACATATTTATTCCTTATCGGCATGGTCTTAGATGGGTCTTACTACACTGTTCACATCGAATCAATGGTGGCCTCCTCTGAATAGAATTTCCTTCGTAACAAGTTTCTGACATGTGTGAACCCTGATCTGGTCCCAATTGAACAATCCGATCAACCCTCGTCCTTGAAAACAGTAATGATGCGCTAGCTACCGGATAAGATGGGTGTCCATGAGGCTGTAGCCTGGGCCCATCTCTAAAATCTTCCGCGTCATCGATGGATCGGGCCCTCTTATGTTAACCCTTATCAGGTTCTCGATCTTCCCGCTGTTGCTTCTTACGATCTTCCAAGTTCTGTGCATAAGCGTGAATGCGAGCGATATCCATACTCGGATTCAAAGAAGCCGTAGTACACTCATTAATCAAGTGCGGCCCCAAGTCGGTAACAAACCTATGTACCCGGTCACTCATCTCTGCTATAATCGTAGAAGCATATCGGCCCAACGAATTAAATTGCAAACTATATTCTTAAACACTCAGGTTACCCTGATCAAGACGTAGGAACCTGTCCTGCCTGGCCCGTCGAAGTTCGACTGGCAGAAAATGTTGTAAAAAGGCTTTCTCCATCCAGCCGGTGAAGCATGAGATCCCCTAGATTGCTCCCATGTATCATACCATGTTACTGCGACATCCCACAGTCTATAAGAAGCAAATTTTACTGACTCGGTAACAGTAACATCCATCACCCGCAAAGTGCGCTCTACCTGATCCAGAAAATTCTGCGGGTCCACATTCAAGTCTGTTCCTATGAAAACTAGAGGGTCTAGATTGATTAAATCCTGAGATCTTGTGCTAGCAGCTCTATCAAAAGGACTGGGAGCCTGACGTTGGGCCTGAGCGGCCACCAATCATGTCAATAACTGAACCGAACTTCGCATATCAAGATCCACGTCTAGAGTATCTAGTGGATGAACTGGGGGCACTGCAGCTCTACTACTCTCCTCCAATGGTGATGAACTAAGAGAATCGTACGAAGGGGTTGCACCAGCATCGAGGGTCTCACTCTGGCCCTTGCTAGCGGGTGTCAATCGGCTGGCACCTTTGCCCGCAGCCGTATTCAAAATGACTAAGGTATGTTAAGGCAAATCATTTCTTCTTTTGGCATGTTCCATGTAATGAAACGTAACCATAATATTGTTCCATAAGTTATTCTACTCTTAGTAGTTAAGGATGTTCATGTATTGATTCATATGTTGAAAGCATGTCTAAATATGTTCATATATCCTTATTGAGGTATATGCAAAAGATGTTAATGTTCATAATGTTACCCAAAGGTACAAGGATATTATGTCATCCAATAAGTTCAGAATGTTTCATTGTCATTCATGCATTTACATTATATTCATGTATTACCCTGGACCCACCTATGTTATATACACTACTATATGGTATGAATTATATATATGTAGGGGATGGGAAAAGGGAATGGCGTTATATACGCGTCACCACATGCAGCTGGTACAGATATCACGAAAAGGAAAATGCACAATGAGGCCAATATGATAATGATTATTTCCATAGAGGCCGATATAAAATGATGCCCATAGAGGTTGTTATGGGAAGGAAGATTCCCTTGTGTGGCAAATATATATTTATGTATATCGCATTTGCATCGTGCATAACATTTAGGCATATTAGGGCCCTCAGAGGCAATTTACTATCGGTCGGCTGTTTCTGTCAGCTGTCACTATCGGCTGTTTCTGTTTCAAGTTGTTATGTATCTCTGTTATGTTATTCCTTATGCTTGACATACTCAGTACATCAGTCGTACTGACATCCATTTTGTCAGGGGACACTGTGTTTCATGCCCGCAGGCTTAGATAGATAGTGGGATGGTTCGCGCTAGTAGGTTGTTGGTTCAGCTGATGTTGGAGAACTCTATTGTTCCAGAGTTGCAGTCGAGTTTCAGTATGATATTTTTGCATATGCATATGGGTGTGGCAGGGCCCTGTCCTATCCTTGTGATGTCATGTATTCTTTAAAGGCTTGTAGATAGATGTCCTGTGAATAATAGTCAAATATGGCCATATCGGCTGTGATGTATGTGCCAGCCGAATATTTGGTAACGACCCTTGTGGCCATGATTGATTTCAGTTAGCTGGTAAGTATGTTAAGCGTGGTGCTCGGCAGGTAAGGTCCGGGTGCCCTTCATGGCCCTCCTGTTTGGGTCGTGACAACCACAAGGGTCTAGAAGGCTACATGGAAAGAGATTAGACGATGATGAGGATGGAAAAATAATTTTGGCCTGAATTTTTAACATGTTGAAGGAGCAACAGAAGGCTACAACCCAGTTGCAAAAGAAAAGAAGTGGATCAAGTGTATCAGATGAGCCTCGCCCCATCTATAATGATGATCCAGGCTGAGAAGAAGACTAAGTTGATAATAATGGCAATGGATCGGGGACTTATAAGTCTTCGGAGGTTTTGAGGTTGCTCAAGCTTTGACCAAGCAGGTGGATACTAATGAAAAGAAGGTTGAAACTAATAATTCACGGGTAGATCATATTCCTAGAGTGCCTCCGATCTTGAAGGGTCCAGACTCAAAGAGATACATCCAGTTGCCATTCTCACCAAGTGCATCACCAAAATTGATACCGAAGAGGTTTAAGATGCATGATCTCCCGAAGTATGATGGAAAAATGGATCCACAAGAGCATATGACGTCTTACACTTGTGCGGTGAAGGGCAATGACATGTATCTGGATGATATTGAATCGGTATTACTAAAGAAATTTGGAGAAACCCTTTCCAAGGGAGAAATGACCTGGTATTATATATTTTTTGAACATTCTATTAACTCATTTGAAATGCTTGTAGATGCTTTTATTAAGGCACACGCCAAAGCTCTGAAGGTCCAAGTAAGGAAAGCAGATATATTCAAAATTGCTCAAAAAGATATGGAGTTGCTGCGTGAGTTCGTGACAAGATTTCAGAAGGATCGGATGCTTCTTCCCTGGGTACCTGATGAATGGGTAGTTGAAGCTTTCACTAAGGGGCTGAATCCTAGGAGCTCCAGTGCCTCATTCAAACTAAAGGAGAACTTGTTGGAATTTCCGGTGGTAACATGGGAAGACGTACATAATAGGTATGAGTCCAAAATTTGTGTGGATGATGATTAGTTGGAACTTCCCCCGAGGCCATCAGGTCGAAACAAAAAAATTGATAAATAAAATAGGGTAGTTGAGTTAGAGCCAAAATCTTCAAAAGATAGATATCAACCCTACGGGAAACCGGAGAGGTAAAATTTTAGATTTGATAGGGGTCGCAACAATCGCAATTTCCCATCGGACAGATGAGATTGGCATAATTGCCGAGGGTCTACCAGTAGGAGTTTGCAATTCAAAAATGATACCAATGGATCTTTCTCTAATAGTGTGGAAAGCTCTAGGCTGTCCGAATATAATTTCAACATTGATGCGGCCGGATTTATTTCGGCCATTGGACATATTAAGGAGTCAAGATGTTCAAGATCGCTTCAGACAGACCTAGCTCAAAGGGATCCAAACTTGATTTGTGATTACCATGAAACGCATGGTCATTGAACGGAGGATTGTCTCTAATTGAAGAATGAGGTGGCCTAGTTTTTGAAAAACAACTATTTACACGAATATTTGAGTGATGGAGCAACGGGAAATTACAAAAATAGAAAAGAAAACACGCAAGTGGATCCGGTCGAACCCCATATATCATAAATATGATTATCGGATGGATGGATATTCTGAAGGAATCCGTCATGACCGCAAAGAAGACAAAAGTGTCAATAAGTTAAGAGAAAAGATCTAGAGATTACTTATCGAATATCTTTCAATGATGAAGACACGGAGGGCATCGTTCAACCTCACAATGATGCACTGGTAATTTCTATCTTCATTAATAGATTTCAAATTAAGCGAATTTTAATTGATCCATGTAGCTCGGCCAACATCATCCGATGGAAGGTGGTGGAGCAATTAAGGTTGCTGGATCAAGTTGTACCGGCAGCCCGAGTTCTAAATGATTTCAACATGACAAATGAGACCATGAAAAGGGAGATCGTTCTTCCCGTCAATGCAGTCGGGACAATTCAACAAATGAAGTTTTATGTCATAGAAGGAGAAGTGAGGTATAACGCGCTATTCGATAGGCCTTGAATACATGATATGAAGGTCATTCCTTTGACATTATAGATGATGCTGAAATTTCCAACACCAGAGGGAATCAAGATAATCTGAGGGGAGTAACTGGCAGCAAGGGAGATGTTCGTGGTAGAAGAATCGGTACAAATGTTGAACTAAATAAAGGATGTGATTAAAGGCAAAGAAGTTAAATAGCAATCACAAGGTTCGGGCTCGCTGTGTCTGAAAAATAAAGTGGAAGAAAAGACAAACTACGAGAAAGAAGAAGATTACTTTCATGTCCCAGGACATTTGTGCTACTATATGATTCAGATGCCACAAAGTCAACTATAGAGGAAATGTATCAAGTCATCTTGTTCGTGCATCTACACGATAGAAAGCTATACCTGGGCACTAGGCTGTCCTAGAGCTCAAGCTTAAATTAATTAAATTTCATAAAGCTCACACCGATTATTTTGCCTGGTTCCACTTAGACATGACAGGTATTCCACCAGAGATTATGACTCACAAACTAAGTTTGGACTCAAGCTTCCCCCTCGGTAAAGAAAAATAGGAGGCCTATGGCAGACTTCACACATAAGTTTGTCAAGACGGAGGTAGTAAAGCTTTTAAATATAGGTTCCATCCGGGAAGTAGAGTACCCGAATTGGTTAGAAAATGAAGTGGCCATACCTAAAAAAGGCAATAAACTGAGAATGTTCATAGATTTTAAAGATTTGAATAAAGAATGCCCAAAAGATATTTTTCCTTTGCCGCACATCGATCGAATGATTAATGTTACAATGGGGCATGAGATGCTGAGTTGTCTTGATGCTTATTCCGAGTACAACCAAATTAGGATGAACCTAGAGGATCAAGAGAAAACCTCTTTTATAACTAGATACGGGACCTATTGCTATAATGTAATGCCACTTGGTTTAAAAAATGCCGGAGCAACATATCAACGCCTAGTTAATCGCATGTTCGAGGACCAAATAGATAACACATATGAGGTTTATATTGATGATATGTTAGTAACGTCCCTAAAATCATAGGACCGTTTAAAGCATTTTCAGGAAACATTTGACATACTCCGAAAGTACAACATGAAGTTGAATCCAGAAAAGTGCTTTTGGAGTTAGCTCAGGAAAGTTCTTGGATTTTTTGGTTTCAAACCGAGGAATATAGATAAATTCGGATAAGATCAAAGATATCGAGGAGATTCCGAAGATACTTGAAGATGTGAGGTAGTACAAAGACTCACCAAGAGGATAGCCACTCTGAGTAGGTTTATCTCTCGATCCTCGGAGAAAAGTCATCGGTTCTTCTCTTTGTTGAAAAAGAAGAATAACTTCGAATGGACACCGGAGTGACCGCAAGCTTTGAGAGATTTGAAGAAGTACTTATCTAGTCCGTCATTACTGTATAAACTAAGGGCAGATGAGAAGCTGTTCTTGTATCTAGCAGTGTCCGAGGTAGCTGTAAGTGCAATTTTGTTGGGGAAGAGAAAGGTACACAATTTCCTATTTACTACGTGAGTAGAAAACTAGTTAGTGCGGAAACTAGGTATCCTCATTTAGAAAAATTGGCATTAGCATTAATAACAACTGTTAGAAATTGAGCCATATTTTAAGTGTCACCCTATATGTGTGGTAACAACTTATCCGTTAAAGAATGTAATGCATAAACCGGAATTGTCAGGTAAGTTATCCAAATGGGCAGTAGAAATTAGTGGGTATGACATAGAATATAAGCCAAGAACAACTATAAAGTCTCAAGTTTTAGCAGACTTCAAATTTTACACCCGGAATGATTCCCGAGTTGGAAAGAGAGCTTATATTAACCTCGAAAGCAACGTCAGAGGTATGGACCTTATACACGGATGAAGATTTTAACGTGAAAGGGTCCGAACTTGGGGGTAGTGCTTAAGACATCTGTGGGTGATGTCATTAGGCAGTCAATAAGAATTGTGAAATTGACTAACAATAAAGTCGGGTATGAGGCTATGATTGCAAGTTTAGAATTGGCAAGGAGTATGGGAGCAGTGGTCCTCGAGGCAAAATGTGACTCGCTTCTGGAGTTAATCAAGTGAATGGAGTATTCGAAGTGAAAGAAGATGGAATGCAAAGATACTTAGAAAAAATTCAAGTGGTATTGCACCGGTTCAAAGAATGGACCACGGAACATGCTTCTCGAGAGCAAAACAATGAGGTGGATGCTTTGGCAAATTTAGGGTCATCTGTGAAAGCTGAGGAGTTTAATTCCAGAATAGTTGTACAATTACTAAATTATGTGATTGATGGTGGACATGACGAAGTAAATACAACAAGCATGACTTGGAATTGACGCAATAAATACATCAATTACCTTCGGGATGGAAAATTTCCTACAGATTTGTAGGAGTCAAGGGAAGTTCGTACTAAAGCAGCTAGATTTTTTCTGGTTGATGGTCAGTTGTATTGAATGTATTTTTATAGTCCTTTAGCGAGGTGCTCAGGATCCGGGTAAACTGATTATGTGATGCGCGAGGTTCACGAGGGGACTTGTGGAAATCACTTAGGGGCAGAGTTGCTGGTCCAAAAATTGATCAGGGTCGGATACTATTGGTCTCATATGGAAGAAGACACTAAGAACTTTGTTCGGAAGTGTGATGAATGTTAAAGGCACGCACCAATGATTCACTAACCGGAAAAATTAATGAATTTAGTTTTGTCACCTTGGCCATTCATGAGTGGGGGATGGATATTATGGGGCCACTCCCATGGGCACCCGGAAAGGTACGTTTTATTTTGCTTATGACTGGCTACTTTTCTAAGTAGGTTAAAGTGAAGGACTTCAAGAAGGTTAAAGAAAAGCAAGTCACCAATTTCATTTGGGGCCACATCATTTGCTGGTTCGGCATACCAACAGAGATCACTTGCGATAATCGTCGTCAGTTCGTTGGGAAGAAGGTGAACGATTTCTTGAAGGATTAAAGATCAAGAAGATAGAGTCGACTCTGTATCACCCGATTGAAAACGATCAAGTGTAGTCAACCATTAAAACAATCATTTAGAATATGAGGAAAAGATTAAAATAATCAAAAGGCAAGTGGAGAGAAATTTTGCTGAAGGTGTTGTGAGTATACAGAACAACACCGAAATTGAGTACCGGGAAAACTCCATTTTCTTTGGTTTGTGCAGAAGCACTAATTTCAGTGGAAGTAGGCGAGCCGAGCTTAAGGTTCAGTCTTGCAACCGAAAAGTCAAACAATGAAGCTATGATTATCAAGCTTGACTTAACGGATGAATACTATGAGTTAGCATTGCTACGATTAGTGGATGAAAAACAATAGAATGGGATGATACTACAATCGGAAGGCTAATCTTAGGCACTTTCAAGTTGGGGACTTGTTTTTACGGAAGGTAACCCTCAACACCAAAAATTCCAGTGAAGGGAAATTGGGCCCAAACTGGGAAGATCCCTACAAAGTATCAGGAATAACTGGTAAAGGCTCATACCAGTTGGAAGTCGAAGATGGAAAAAAGTTGTCAAACAACTGGAACATTGTACACTTGAGATGATATTATCGCTAAGGTATGTGTTTGATAAATTATTTGAACTTTATTTGTTTCGACATGTCTAACTCTTGAAGGAACAAAGTCAAAGTCATCACTTAAATAACGAATGGAGTTAGAATTAGGTCTGAAAATATGTGTTGCACTCTTTTTTCTTTAGCACAGTTTTTATCCCGAAAAGGGTTTTCCTATAAGATTTTTTAATGAGGCAACAATGTAAATCGTGTTACTAACTAGTTGAAGAGAAAATAGGATTTCAATTTTTATGCTTCGAATACAAACACTAGGGGACTGCCATACCCTCGGCTCGAAAGTTCAGAAGGAAGAAATTCAAAGATTCGAAGCTTTTTAAAGTTTTTAGGGTTATGAACATGTGTAAGGTTTAAAAGATTGAAAATTTTGTCCAAGTAGTATTAATGTTACGAAAAATCATGTAAAGGCAAAAATATCAAATGAATCTTATTCAGTTGTTTGACCGAAGCAAATTGAATGAAATTGCACTTTATTCAAAATTTTCCTCAAAAGTTATTTGCATATGCTTGTCTCCGAACAATTGAGAAAATCAACAGGCTTATGAGCTAACAAAGTTGTTAAGTCCTTAGCTGGGCACTGTCGTCATTAAACCATCCGAAGCAAAAATAAGTAATGTTTCAAAAGCATGCTTTTAAGGCACCAGATCAAAATTAATCTAGCCTATTCTCAAAGACACTTGAATTGTCTAAAAATTAGAAATAAATGAAGTTCCAATATTCGTGCCCGTAATGAATAAGAGACTCTTATTCATAAGCATAAGAATAAGGTCTATATATTTAGTCATTAAATGACCCAAAACAGGAAGAAATTGTTTGGTATGAAGCAAACTAATCTAAAAGTTTGCATTCAAAAATTGATTAAGTTATTAACTTTGAATCCGAGTTGACTCAAACTAAGTGATGGTTTATTTTAAAAAAGCTCCGAAATTAGAGGGAGTTAGCCCGAATCGGGTTAAAGGTTTATTTAGCTAAGTTATTGAATATAAGAAAGCAATAATGAATGTTAAAAGATAGAAAATATTATAATTATGACAAAAGAAAGATTGAAACATCTTCATTTATAAACAAGGCCGGAAAGTGGCCACAAAAAAATATACAAATGCTCGAAGGCCCATAGGTCATCCAAATTCAGACTCAAAGTCTACAAGCTCTTCTTCTGTGCTATCACTATTTAATCGGCGGAAACATTTGTCCTCTACGACCTTAGGCTCAATAATATTGCCATCCATATCCTCTATCCCATCGCAAGCCTGTTTTAAGGTAAATCTCCAGACATTTTATTTTATATGCTCGGCTTTAGCACTGTCCGGGCAACCTCAGCTTCCACATTGGCCAGAGCTTGGTATCATTCAGCCAAGGCTTGAGCAAGTTAGGCCGAAGTTTCTGCATTCCTTTAGGTAGAGGCCTCGAGCTCATTTCTTATTCCTTCAATTGTTTGAGCTTATTGGTTGGCATGATCCTGAGCCACCTTCAAAGCAGCCTGTTCAAAAATTCGCTTTGCACTAACCTCGAAAAGCTCGATATTTAGGTAATCGACCTCGGCATTGAGAAAATCTTCTCTATCCTCAAGTTCTAGGATTAAGGCTTGGACATTGTCATAGAGTTCATCGTTTTCCCTGTCCAATACCTTATTCTCTTCGGTGGCGAGCTCAATGTCATTCACATCCCGAAGGAACTGCCTTTGACTCGATCTAGTTTTGCCTTAATAACAGGCAAGTCATCGGCTTGTTACAACTGAGCCTCTATTTGTTGAAGAAGCCCTTTGAGGTGCAGAATCTCCTTGTCTTGGGCGTCTAGCTGCCCTTTGAGGTGTTCATTTTCATCCATACATCGGATGAAACCCTCACTGACTAGAATAGATGCCTGCAAGGATATGAGCCAAACCGAGGTTAGAACATAAAAAAAGGAAGTCAAGTACATAACTTGAAGTAAGAAATGGTGATATGTACCATGTTCGATGCATGCATGCCCTTGTTAAAGAGGCATTTCCATGAGTCATTTTTTTATCTTCTCCCTGTCGGACTCCGATATCATGGGCCTCAAATAACTGGCAACCCCAACTGTCCGAGACATGAAATTGGTATCTTTGGGAAAGGAAAGGGTGGCAGTTCTCACCCTCCTCGGATCCATATTGGGAGTCGGGAAGACACTTACGGGTTTTGATTGAGAGCTGGCATGATTTTTTGGAGTACGGGAGGATTTGGTAAGTTTTTGCAGAATGGTTAAGTGGGAAAACCTGGAGGTATTCGCCTGTGGCGCCAGGTTTGCAGAGGTTCTAGATTCATCAAAGAAGCGGTCAAAATCTTCTTGCCCAAAAGTTTGGGTTGGTTGTGTTGGTGGTGGAGGAGTTGAAGTTTTTGTTTCTTAGACAATGGATCCTCATCTATAGCTTCATTGTCATCCTCGATGATGACGGGAATTATTTGGTGGCAGTAGTTGATGCATCACTGGTTAATGGCACAACAGCTTCGGCAGCAATGTTTTCTTTATCTTTGGTAGGGATATCCTCTACCGAAGTGGTGGAAGTTTTTCTCACCCAAATATCATCTAGGGAGATGCCGGAAGGTCCACCCACTTCTAGAGTTCTTTTCCTCTTTGAAGTAACTGAGGGTGAATTCAGAGGCTTTGAGGATTTGGATTTGGCATTTTTTTCTTCAACACCGTGGTGATACGGCAGACTGATACGGCCAGATCGAGTACCGGATCAGAGTTAGTTGGAGTAGCCAAAAGGGTTGGTCCTTGGGGTCGAGGTGCCCTTTGGTAAACCTGGATATTTGAAAAAGGAGAAGTAAAAATATGTACAAAATTAGTAGAAAGAAAAGGAATTCAGAGGATGCTAACCATGATTTTGGGCTTCCATCAGTTTTCGGAAAGCACTTTCCATGTTCGTTTCTTATGAGGATAAGTGTTGATGATTTTCTCGATCCAATTGTGGATTTTCTGGACATAGGTAGGAGTCCAACGAACAAATGGGAAAAGTGATAACACGGAACTTAGAATTTATTGAAGGAAGTGAGTAAAAAAAAGCACGGAGAGAGTAGTTGCTGATACTTACAGTGCATATTCTATTACTCCGGAAAAGGCATGAACCTAGCCGAGATAATTTCAGCGGTAGGAACCATAAAAAAAATGTTCAATCCAACATTAGTCTCAATTCTCATCGATGCTGGAGAGGATGTGGAATTTGCCTCATTTAGAGATCTATATGATCCCGCCACGGAAGAATCTTGGAACGTATAAATGGATCAGATGATCTAAAGTAAAAGGTTCGTTGACCAAATTGGTCAAGAACCGGAGTTAAGTGACAACCCTCCAAACTGATAGACCAATTTGTACAAGGCACCAATTGTAAGTCATATACATCTCGATAATTACGTTGTCGATTGGAGAGTCGCGCTTGAAGGTGAAAGGGTAGGTGTAAACATTGGAGTAACTAGATATGAAAGTAGTAATATCTTTATCTGGGCCGGGTATAATGATCCTAGAGAGATCAGTCCAAGCATAGTCATTTCAGATTGTGTCAAGGTTGGAGGCTTTAATAGAGGTTAACTAGCTTTTAGCTTCTACACCCCGGTCAGATTTCAAAGAGGCTGTAGAAATATCAAAATCGTTGTCAAAACAAAAGTAGATGGAAGCATGTCATATGATCTAGGATCGGCGGTGACCTGAGCTTCAAAGGTCTCACCGGAGCTGGTGGTTTCATCAGAAGCCGACTCTGGAGAAGTTGCCAGAGAAGATTGTATAGAAGAAGATCGGATGGGTTTTGTCATGGTGATGAAGATATGAAGATTTGAAGGCTTGAAACTATGAAGATATGATGATTTGAAGGTTTAAAGCTATGAAAATATGAAGATTTGAAGGTTTGGAGTTAAGAAGATTTGAAGGATGAATGTATGAAGGATTGAAGATTTGGAGAATCGACAGAAACTAAAAATGGTGAAAGGAAAAGAGGGGGAGTTTTATAGGGGCGTTATCATCATTACGGAATGCTTCGGTTCACGAAATGAAGTGATGGTTCAATCAGAGAGTGACACGTGTCCGAAGTGGCAGAGTGATAAGACATGAGTCAAATTTTGGAGGAATTGGAAGCATTTCGTTTTCCCGCCTATTTTGGTGTAATTTGAAAAGAAGCTTGCGAAAGAAGACACCAAAGGAATCATTTATACTTCTCATCAATTCGGTAAACTTTAATCTGGGAAGTGTAGGGACTATTTGTATACGGTGAAAACCGGCATGACACGTGACATGGTTTAGATATGGAAATCGAATGAGGCAATGGTGTTCAGCACTGGATACGAGTTGAACCGGGGTGAGTCCGGGTTTCAGAGCAAGACCGGATAGCGACCGAACCAGGTGACACCGAATGAAGGACCGGGGGAGCTCATCGCATGCCCATTCTGGATATAAGGCCAGTCGTTACTCTTTGTTCATTAAGTGGTTGTTATTATCATTTAATTGCATTTAATGAGGGGATGATTCTCGGACATAAATGCCTTGTAATGATAGCTATAAAAGGAGACCAACCTTCATGTTGGAAGGGCATCCCATTTCTCACTTTACACTTGTGCACTTTGTTCATTGCAATCTTAATCATCAAATTCACTCTGTTGGCTCGAAACCAAAGCACTTAAGCTAAGGCTCGGACCAATCTTGTTAAAGGACTACACCTCGATTACGACGTGACAAGCTATATTTCTTTCGTACTGTTTTCATTTGCTGTTAATTTCTTATCACTCTTTACTTCAAATCGATCCACGTATCTTTAAAACCTCTTACAAATTCAACTGGACCTTCTTGGGTAAACAAACTTATTGGCTAACTGATGTCGATTTGTTTTTAAAGAGGTACTTTCTGTTAGTTTCTTATAAAGTGAACTCAACTACTTATACTTAGCGTTGCTTTGGTACTTACTGGGAACACTTTAACAATACCAAAAAAAAGTGCAATGCTCTAATCAAAAGGATAAAAAATGAAAAGAAGGAGAGCAGATTCGGTGTATGACTTGGTCTAATAACTAATATAGTAGTCACCAGTGCTAGAAGATAAATTTGTGTGGATTGCCTAGTAATTGTTAGAATATTATGAAATAATATTATGATTATGTATTAATGTAGTATCATGTTATATATGGTAGATAGTAAAATGTTAATTAGGAATATTATGTTAATTAGGTAGAAGATTATTAGGAATTGATTAGAAAGATTAGGCATGATTGACTCTTCCTAATTGATGTATATGGTGTATATATTGAACCATTGAAGGATGAATATAGTGATGAAAATATTATACTTACCCTAGAATTCTTACATGGTATCAAGAGCTTAAGGAAAGATCCAAAATTAGTTTAATTTCTTCCAAATTTTCGGTCATCTTCCTCCCTAGAAACCCTAGTGGCCGAAAATTTCTTCTTTTTTTGCACTCCATTATTGATTATCCTTCATCACAGCCAATTATGTCTGAATCCAAATCATCTTTTCACCCTGCCCTTGCTATCTCAAACATCAAAACACATGTTTCCATCAAACTAGAAATGGAAATCATTCATTATGCTACTTGGGCGGAATTATTCAAAATATGTTGTCGTGCTCACAAAGTTCTTCATCATATAATTCCTCCAAAAGATGGTAAAGGGAAAGACATAACAAACGATGCAGACAAGGAATTGTGGGATACACTTGATGCCACAGTCCTTGGTTGAATTTATGCAACAATCTCCACTGACTTGTTGCATACGCTAATGGAACCAGATTCCATAGCCATGGCGGCGTGGGAACGCTTGCGAGATATTTTTCAAGATAACCAAAACTCTCGCGCTGTTTCATTGGAACAGGAGTTCTCAACAATTGACATGGCGGATTTCCCTAATGTTTCTACATATTGTCAACGCCTCAAAGTGTTGGCCGATCAATTACGAAACGTTGGTTCATCGGTTACTAATAACCGGTTAGTCTTACAATTGGTCGTCGGTCTCACCGACGCGCATAGCGGTCTGGGAACTCTAATCCGTCAAATTAATCCTCTACCATAATTTTATCAAGCAAGGTCCATGCTTGTACTTGAAGAGTCGGGATTGGAGAAAAAGGCCTCAACTACTTTAAATTCTGCCATGCTTGCCACTCCTTCACATGATGGTAATTTTTTTGAACCTTCTCAACAAAATAAGGGACAAAAAGAACGTCATAACAATAAAAATAAGGGTGGAAATCGCGAAAATAACAAAGGTGGAGGCCACCGAAATTCTGGTGGTGGCATTAATGGCAGCAACACCAACTCCGGTGGTAGATAGTGGCCGCAACATGGCGTTAGGGGCGATGGTCAGTGGCAGCAGCCCGATGGCAGGGGCGGCGGACAGTGGCAGCAACCCACCGCCTGGCAGTGGCCTTGGGCTATACCACTCAGCCCAGCCCCAACAGGCAATTGGGCCAGGCAGCCCCCAAGGCCCACTGGCCAGCCTCAACAAAATAATGGGCAGTATCCACCCTTTTGGCAGCAGTAGCAATAGGCCTAGCAGGCCCATTTCGCTGGGTCTGTGAACACATGCAGTGGTAGTGGGCCTCAGCCGACCTAGTGGCATGAGACCCATTCAACAGGGGCCACCCCCACGGAAATTGAGTCTGTCATGCACACTCTTGGACTTAATCCACCGGATTCAAATTGGTATATGGACTCCGTAGCGATGTCACATATGACATCCTCCCAAGGTAATCTCTCGTCCTATTTTAATTTGAGCAATGATAATGGAATAATTGTCGGAAATGGCCATTCAATTCTAATAAAAGGTTATGATTCTAGCAAATTATCACCACCAACCCCACCCCCAATTTTAAAGAATGTCCTTTATGCTCCCAAATTAATCAAAAACTTGGTTTCTGTTAGAAAGTTTACAACTGATAATTAGGTATCTGTCCAGTTTGACCCCTTTGGCTTTTCCGTGCATGATTTTCAGACAGGGAAGCTTCTCATGAGATGTGATAGCAAGGGGGAGCTCTATCCAATAAATCCGCCAACACAACAATCCAAGTTTCCTTCTGTTTTTGCGACTTTGTCACCAACGTTTGGGACATCCGGGAGAGGCTATTTTGGCTTCTCTTAAATAAAATAATATTATTTCTTATACCCAAACACGGACTCTAAATAAGTGTCATTCTTGCACACTTGGTAAACATGTTAAGTTGCCTTTTATTTCATCTACTTCATGCACTCTTTTGCCATTTGATATTTTACATTGTGATATTTGGACATCACCTGTTTTGAGTACTTCTGGTCATAAATATTATTTGCTTATACTTGATGACTACTCTAATTATTTGTGGATATTCCCTTTATCGAAAAAATCACAAATGTTTTCCACTTTTCTCACTTTTAGAGCATTCATCTGAACTCAATTTGAACGTGATATCAAAAATATTCAATGTGACAATGGGGGAGGGGGGAGTTTGACAATAAACAGTTTTGG
This sequence comes from Anisodus tanguticus, assembly GCA_034509755.1. NCBI lineage: Eukaryota > Viridiplantae > Streptophyta > Magnoliopsida > Solanales > Solanaceae > Anisodus > Anisodus tanguticus. Next base: position 31,969,117 of record CM067558.1, read on the forward strand.
GATTTTTTCAAAATAAATGGTCTTCAGTTTCATTTGTCTTGTCCTCATACTTCATCACAAAATGGGAAGGTGGAACGTAAAATTAGAACCACTAACAATATTGTTAGAACATCTCTTTCTCATGCTTCACTTCCCCCTGTATTTTGGCATCATGCACTCCAAATGGCCACTTATCTGTTGAATGTCCTTCCTCATAAAAATCTATCATACCAAGCTCTCCTAAAAATGATTTACTTACGAGAGCCCACATATCATCACTTAAGAGTGTTTGGTTGTCTTTGCTACCCCCTCTTTCCATCCACCACAATCACAAAACTCCAAGCCCGGTCTACTCCATGTGTGTTCTTGGGATATCCTACTCATCATCGTGGTTACCAATGTTACGACATTTCTTCCAAAAGAATCTTTATAAGTCGTCATGTAAAATTTGATGAAACAATTTTTCCATTTGCTAAGTTACATGCCACCGGGACTCCTAACTATGATTTCTTGGATAATGATAAGCTTTTGTATCTGACACATTTTTTCACAGCTCAGTACCTATTACTAGTGTTGAACACTGTAATTCAGGCCCATTGGGCCAGTCCACCACTACGGGCCCAATTTTAGCTCCATCAATACAGCCCACTGGACCCTCGGTTTCTCACTCCTCGATCAGTGGCGTCCAGTCCACTGGCCCAACAAACCGTCTGGTCACCCGTAGTCAACATGAAATTGTCAAACCCAATGCCAAATATAACATTCACACCCAAGTCTCGAAAGCACCCTTGCCTTGTAATCCAGTGTCTGCTTTAAAAGACTCGAATTGGAAAATGGCAATGGATGATGAATATCATGCTCTAATTACAAATAGGACATGGGATTTAGTACCTCGTCCATCTAATGCTAATATAATTCGATCTATGTGGATTTTCAGCCATAAAGAAAAATCTTATGGAACTTTTGAGCGGCATAAAGCCCGTCTTGTAGGTGATGGGAAGACACAACAGGTTGGTATAGATAGCGGGGAAACATTCAGTCTAGTGGTCAAACCTGCAACTATCAGAACAGTTCTCAGCCTATCTCTCTTAAAATGATGGTCACTTCATCAATTGGATGTCAAAAATGTCTTCCTCCATGGACACCTTAATGAGACTGTTTACATGCACCAACTATTGGGATACATGGATCCTAAATATCCCAACCATGTGTGATTGCTCAACAAATCATTATATGGCCTCAAGTAGGCCCCTAGGGCTTGGTATAAGTGGTTTGCAGATTTTTTGTCACGCATGGGTTTCTCGCACAGCCGTTCGGATAATTCCTTGTTTATCTATCGTCGGGGTAATCGTATTGCTTATCTTCTTCTATATGTGGATGATATTATTCTAACAACATCTTCAGACTCTCTTCGCAAAAATATCATGTCACAGCTTAGTTTTGAATTCGCTATGAAAGATCTTGGCCCACTCCACTACTTTCTAGGGATTGCTGTGACCCGACATACAGGTGAATTATTCCTCTCCCAGAAGAAGTATGCATCAGAAATCGCGGAACGAGCTGGGATGTCTTTCTGCAAACCTTCGGCAACTCCGGTCGACACAAAGTCAAAATTGAGTGCCATCTCTAGCAAACCTTTTGCTGATCCAACGTTATACCGCAGCCTAGCAGGAGCTTTACAGTATCTCACATTCACCAGGCTAGATATTACCTATGCAGTGCAACAAGTGTGTCTATTCATGCATAATCTAATGGAGGAACATATGCATGATCTGAAACGCATTGTGCGATATATTCAAGGCACTCTGGAGTATGGATTACATCTATACCCATCCTCTATTTCCAAACTTGTTGCTTAAATCTGTGTGGATTGCCTAGTAATTGCATATTTATACGAGGACGGAGCGTGCGTGCATGCATGTTTGTTGACTTGGAAATTGAAAATGGAAAAAGGCGCGCAAGAACAAAAAGAAACAAAGTAGTTTAAAATTCACTAGTGGTAGACATTGTTAACAAAAGACTCGGTCATTGCAATTTCTATGATGCTTGAATCCAAAAGTATAAAATACTAAATTGGCAAGTAGTTCACTATATAACTAAGCAATTAGCAGGTGACGCTCAAAGTTCAATTCTAAAAAGGCCAATACGCCTTGAATAAATCTAGACACAAATATTGAACATGCGTTGGACCAAGGAAGGATAATTAAGGTCAAAATCTCATCACCTGCCAAGTTGGACATCCCCTAGACGCAGTACCCTCTTCGTCCTTTTATATAGTATGTCACAACTCTCATCTTTACACAAACCTACCTAGCAACTACAATTCATATATTCTGCTTTACAAGAAATAACACCAAGAAAATATGGGGAATTGTATGAAAAAAGAATCCTCCGTGCAATGGGGAGGCGAAGACTGGGGCCAATCGTTAGCGGTGCCAAAAACTAACAAAGATTTATGTTGTCACAAGACCATGAAATTGGAGGAAAATCATCTCCTCATGGGAGAGAGTAAGGAAAGCATTCATTCTTTAACTCCCATAGGAAAAGAAGTAAAAATAAAGATAACGAAGAAGCAATTGTCGGAGTTGATGGATAAGGCAGACATACAAGGCCTATCCATACATCAACTATTGACTAAGTTGATGAACGTCAATGAAGGGATTGAGTTGCATCATCGCTCATGGAGGCCTGCCTTACAAAGTATACCTGAGGAGGTCAATTAAGTCCCCTATTTTTGGAGGTGCATAGGAGGGTTCATTGATTTGTTTATGGAGTGTGTATATAGGAATTATCAGGTGTGCAGTCCACTTTTAAAGGAGCTTACCATGTACATGAAGAAATGGACTTGGTTTAGGAATCATTCTTTTATAAATTTAATTTTCATCTTTTAATTTTACTAGTATATCTTTGTCGAATTCTACTTGCTTTACTGGAGATGCAATTATTTTTCGATCGATTAATTTGATTTATTCTTTTTCTTTCACTTTTCTGTTCTTTTTTACTTGGTCGTTACATCTCTTTTATGATCAAGGCAGAAGATTAATGTAAGAGGGCTTTGGTGGATTGAAACTTAATTTGAACCTATTTGATGTAAAAGTGTTAAACTAATTGTAATTATTAGAGGGCAAACACTATACATATACCAGTCTCTAGCTAAATCTTATTTATTTCCGAAGTTTATTCGGACAAGTTCTCTCACCATCAAAGGATGTGGTGCAGCGGATGGGGTTGTTGCTTCTTTAACCAGAGGTCTCGGGTTCGAGCCCTAGATATGAAAAAATTCTTAGTCGGGAGAGCTTCGCCGGATGGGCCATACATGGCGCCAATCTGAATATAATTAGGCTCAAATGCGAATACTGAACACCGGCTCTCTGCAATTTTAACAAGGATTAGAACAATATTCCATCTGATCAAGCCTCAAATATGTCCAAGAAATATTATTTCTTTTGCTGAATTGAAAATTCAAGTTCTAAAAAGAATTTTTTCAGTACCAATTTAACAAAATTAGTGAACTAAAAATCAAAATAATAATTCCAGTAAAAATATAACATAGTGAATTAAACCAAAATATTTAGAGGTTTTTGAAATTAAATGAGCAAGAAGATGAATTCCAGTGAGAAGAAATTGTATGTGAGATCTCTCACTTTGTGATTCAATAATCTGATCAATACAGTAGCTTACAAGTGTATATATATACACGATATGCAGCTGGATATACACAGACGATTATAACTAACTTCTAACTACCTTGTTAGTTAATCAACCAACAAATCCTGGTAATTACATTTACTTAACTACTTAACGCTCCCCTTCAAGCTAGGTGGAAGAAAAATGTTTAACAATCCTAGCTTGGACAATAAGTACTCATGTTGCACCTTGCTTAATCCTTTTAGTAAGAATATTTGTAGGTTGCTCCTTAGTTGAAATGTAGTTGGTTGAGATGATCCCTTGCTGTAGCTTTTCTCTAATGAAAGGACAGTCAATCTCTAGCATCACTAGATAATAGAACACCTTGTCCAGGCTGGTCCTTTATGTACGTCACAATTTTGAGTGTTGCAGTCATGTGAGATTCTTTGAGATGTTGACTTAATGTTTGAATACCAAATGAAATATCTGGTCTTGTCATAGTGAGATAAAGAAGTTTTCTATCAATCTCTGATAACTAGCTTGATCAGCAGGTTGATCTTCTATAGTTGCTTTGATTTTACTTAGCACCTCATCATACTGCTTAGAAGTAAGTTTAACATTAATATAAATTGGTGTGATTGCTAATTTTGCTGCTGCAAGTCATGCTTCTGATATTAGTTCAACACAATATTTTCTAAGATGCATCATAATCTCATTTTTTGACCTTGAAAACTCTATTCCTAAGTACTTTAGTTCCCCTAAATCCTTCATTTTAAAAGCCTTTTGTAATGTCTTCTTAGACTCTTCAATCAGTCCCAATGAACTTCCAGTAATCAACATGTCATCTACATAGACAAGTACTATAACCATTCTCTCAGAAGTTCTTCTAATTAATAAAGAATAATCATGCTGACTTTGAGTAAACTGCATTAGAATCAGTGCTTCAATGAGCTTAGCATTCTACTCTCTAAGAGTCTATTTAAGACCATATAAGGACTTGAAAAGTCTACATACTTTCTCCCCCTGACTTGCAAAGCCCTGACGTAGTCTCATATAAATTTCATCATGAAGATCCCCTTGCAAAAATGCATTAAAACATTCATTTGATGAATGAACCAATTTCTTGAAATAGCTAGTGCAAGTATTGACCTTACTGTGACCATTTTAACCACTGGTAAAAATGTCTCCTTATAGGCAATATCTTCTTTTTGACTATAACCCTTTGCAACCAGTCTTGCTTTGAATATTTCAACTTCATCATTTGCTTTGTACTTAATTTTATATATCCATTTACAATCAATAGAAATCTTCTCTATAGGTAAGTCAATTACTTCCCATGTGTTATTGCTCTTTAGAGCTTGAATTTCTGTCTTTATAGCTTTAGTTCACCTTGAATCTTTTACTGCTCAAGATACATTCTAATCCAATATTCACTAATTGTTTGCTGTAGTTTCAACTAAAAATTTGAATCTTTACATTGAAGGATTCAGCTGAAAAATTGAATTTTTGGATAGATTTCTATCTGTCTAAGTGGGTTCATCTTAAAAAATTTAAATGTTGAATAGATTTTTGTCATGTTAAAATGGGTTAATCTAAAATATTGGATATTTGAATTGAAAAGTTGCTTATGGGTAGCTGAGGCCTTGGCCACTCTAGAGAAACGATGTAGGAGTTCCGCTCATGACTTCTTATAGATTGTTTTAATTTAGTTCACTTATTGTGTTAGTAACAATTGACGAGATTATTATTTTGATTTAGCCACTATATTGTGTTATATATATTATTTATGAGATTATATTTTTCAATCTAGATTTTTAACTCAACAAAAAATTACTGATTTTATGTTAATTTACATCTGTTGTGGAGTGTGTTAGTGGAGTAGGGTATATATATATGTGTGTGTTCTCGCTAACATATTACATGACAATCTCCCCATTTTTGTTTTCTCTTAAATGTCCTTATCATTTGCTGCCAACTCATTTAAAATGGGGACATTTTTTGTCTTTTACTACAAAAGTCCCTTTCTACTTTACAATTCCCTCGGTTCCTCTTCAATTTTAACATTTGAGTCTCAAATCTAACTATTCTAAAATTTGATTCCAGATGTCTTTGAACGTGCATTTTCGTTCTTAGATTTTTCTTAAATACTAAACAAATAGAAAGAGTGGCCGGAGTAAAGAAATAGATTGGAAACGGTAACAAATTTTTTCCCCTTCATTATTTCATTCCAAAGTAGTAGTAAATACACTATAACACAAGAATAATCATAGGCTACAATTACGGTAAGGAATTACTAAATATACATTTACCATATACAAAATATACATAATTATGACCGAATATATTATCCTATTCTATCACACCCCCACAGTCGAAGGGAGAGGTCGGCATATGCTGACACTGTCCCGAAAGTTTACAAACAGAACCAGCGGAAGACCTTTTGTAAAAATGTCAGCAATCCGATAGTGTGACGGGACATGTAAGACACGTACTTGTCCACGAGAAACCTTTTCGCAAAAAAAGTGAATATTCAGCTCAATATGTTCAGTGCGTTGATGTTGAACCGAATTCCTTGAGAGATAAATCACACTAACATTATCACAATAAACCAATGTCGCCTTCGGAACCGAACAACGGAGCTCCAAAAGAAGGTTTCGTAGCCAACAAGATTCAGACACTACATTGGCAACTCATCGGTATTCTGCTTCGGCACTGGATCTGGACAAGGTAGCTTGCCGTTTGGAAGAACAAGATATCAAATTGTCACCGAGAAATACACAATAACCAGACGTGGGGCGTCTGGTATCTGGACATCCATCCCAATCAGCATATGTGTAAGAAATAAGAGTGGTTGTCAAAGACGGATATAAACACAATCCATGATCGAAAGTGCCCTGAATATAGCGCACAATGTATTTGAGAGCATGCATGTGATCCTCCATCGGATTATGCATGAATAGACAAACATGTTGCACAACATAAGATATGTCGGGCCACGTGAAAGTAAGATATTGCAAGGCGCCTGCAAGGTTGCGGTAATGTGATGGATATGGCTTGCTGGAAAAAGCACTCGACTTTGGTTTAGTATCAACTAGAGTGGAAGATGGCTTACACGAGGACATGCCACCTCGTTCAACGATCTTTTCTGTATACTTCTTTTGAGATAAAAATAAACCACATGCATGACGTGTTACAGCTATCCCCAAGAAATAACTTAGTGGCCCTAGATCTTTCATTGCAAATTTTGAGCCAAGAAAAGGCATGATAAGACTTGCAAAGAGCATTAGATGAGGTAGTTAACAGTATATGAATAGAGAATGATCAGACCTGATGTTAGAATACCCAATATTATAAACATAATCTGCAAACTTATTGTACCACGTCTGAAGAGCTTGTTTGAGCCCATACAAGGATTTCTTCAGTAGGCACACCTGATTAGGATAAGTGGAGACCTTGTACCCCATGGGCTAATACATGTGCACCGTTTCATTGAGTTCTCCATGCAAGAATGCATTTTTTACATCAAGCTGATGAAGTGGACATGCCTTCGAAAGGGCCAGACTTAGTACCGTCCAAATAGTTGCTGGTTTGACCACCAGACTGAAAGTCTCACCGCAATCCACACCAACCTGTTAAGTCTTTCCATCACCTACAAGACGACCTTTATGCCTCTCAAATGTACCATCTAATTTATCTTTATGACTAATAATCCACATAGACCGGATCACATTAACATCAGGAGGACAAGGCACCAAATTTCATGTCCTATTATTAATAAGAGCATGATATTCATCATCCATAGTCATTTTCCAATTCGGGTCATTAAGGACAGACACAAGATTCCGAGGCAATGGTGATTTGACAATATGAGCGTGAAGATCGTATTTTTTATTTGATTTGAAAATCCCATGTTGACTACGAGTGACTGGCCGTTGGGCCGGAATTGGAGTTGGTTGGATAGGGGACCTGATATTGGGCTGAGTGGGTAACAGACTGCCCTAAATTAGGCTTGTGCCTGTTGGGCTACTACTGGCCGAGGCTGGACCACCACTTAGAGGGCTTCCAGGTAGTGGGCCGCTCGACAGTGGGCTGCCAGTGAGAGGCCCAGCTGGGCTGGCAGCCATTGAACTCAGGAAAGTAGGCCCATTAGGCTGGGTTGGCAGAGATAAATATTGGGCTGAGTTTCCCGAGACAATTGGGCTAGCCGAAATGGTTGGGCCCATTTGGGAAGCGAAATGGTGGACTAAATATGGGGGAATCCTATCGTCAAGAAATTCGTAGGTATGAGGCACAGAACAATGCATTTTGGCAAAAGGGAAATTTGTTTCATAAAAAACTACGTGACGACTCACAAAGATTTTATTAGAGGATAAGTCGTAACATTTGTAACCACACCGATTTGACGGATATCCCAAAAACAAATATAGAGTATACCGGGGTTGAATTTTATTGATAGTAGTGAAAGGAAAAAATGTATAGCATAAGCACCCTAAAATCCGTAAATGAGAGTAGGATGGATCCCTTAAGTATAAAATTTTGAAAGGGGATTGGTAGGCTAACTGTTTGCACAGAAGTATGTTTAGAAGATAGGTTGTCATTTGTAATACATGATGCCAAAATGATGGTGGTAGAGAGGCATGGGCAAGTAAGGTTCTAACAATGTTGTTAATGGTTCGGATTTTTCTTTCTGCTTTTCCATTTTGAGATGAGGTATGTGGACAAGAGAAACAAAAAGGCAAACCATTAGTTTTGCAAAAATCCCAAAATTGCCCATTACCAAATTCTCTACCATTATCAGAGTGAATATTATTAATGTCTCATTCAAATTGAGTGCGGATGAATGCTCAAAAGGAGAGAAATGTGGAAAAAACTTATGACTTTTTAGACAAAGGAAACATCCACAAAAAATTAGAGTAATCATTCAACAAAAGAAGATAATATCGATGGCCCAAAGAGCTCAAAATGGGAGATGTCCAAATATCACTATGGATAATATCAAAAGGTATAACAGTGCAAGAACTAGGAGTAACAAAATGCAATTTAACATGTTTTCCAATAGAACATGAGCGACAAACATGAGAATTACGAGTTTTAGTACACTCAATAAATTTATTTTGTTTAAGGGAGACAAAAACAGGTGCTCCCGGATGACCCAAACGTTCATGCCATAAAGAATGAGCTAAAGCTGCAAAAGTGGATGGTAACATGGCTTGATGTGTGGTTGTGGTGATTGGATATAGCTCGCCTCGACTATCACATCTCATTAGATGCATCCCCGTCTGAAAATCCTTTACGGAAAACCCAAAAGGATCAAATTCAACAGAAACCGAATTATTAGTGGTAAATTTTCTAATTGAAATTAGATTTTTAATTAATTGAGGAGCATGAAGGACCTTTTTTAAAGCTAACGGTGGGTTCGGGGGAGATAAATTTATGTTACTATAACCATGAATTGGAATTGAATGACCACTTTTGATAATTATACCACGATTATTACTCAAATTAAAATAGGATGAGAGATTATCTTGTGAGGACGTCATATGAGACGTTGCTCCGGTGTCCATGTACCAGTTGACGTCTGGCGGGTTGAGCCTAAGAGTTTGCATTGTGGCCTCGATGTCGGTTGGGGAAGCCACTACCACATGGGCCTGCTGCCACTAGTTCGGTAGTGACCCAAGTATGCTGGGCCCAAAACTATTGGGCTACTGGCAGACGGCTAGACTGTTGGCTGTGGACTGGCCTGGCCCAGTTTCCTAAGGGGAATGGGCAGGGGGCATAGCCCGAGGCCACTATCAGGCCCACGGTGCCGGTCCACTGCCTCATTGGGCCCTCGGCTTCCACTGGCCGACATATTGCTGCTGGCCACCGCCCCTGCCACCATTGACGTCGCCCTTTAGACCACCGCAGCCACCGCCACGGGTTTTGCCTCCATTATTGCCATTTCGCCCCTTCTGACCTCAAATTATGAAGAGTTATCATCGAACGGAGCGAAAACTATGGTAGAATTCGACACGGTGGCTGTCTTTTTGGCAAAACTCACTTCTTCTAGTATGACCATAGAACGGGCTTGGTAAAATGATGGAAGAGTGTTGCTTTGGCGGATGAGCTTACCTACTCCACTATATGAGTCGGTGAGACCGACAACCATTTGTAACACGAGCCGATTGTTAGTTACTGGCGCCCCGACGTTCTTGAGTTGGTCCGACAGAACCTTTAGTGGTTGACAATATGCGGACGTATTGGAAAAATCTGCTATGTCAGTGGTGGGGAATTCTTATTGTCTTGGAATATGTCACGTAAACATTCCCAAGCCTCCATAGCCATGAAGTCGGGCTCTAGAATAGTATGCACCAAATCACTTGAAATTGTGGCATAAATCCACTTGAGAACTGTCGCATCAAGTGTCAACCATAGTTTCATTTCATCATCGGTTTTTTGCACCTTCTCCTTGCCTTTTTCTGGTGGAATGATGTGATGGATAACCCTGTGTGAGCGACAGTGAATTTTGAAAAGCTCCGCTCATATCGCATAATGGACGTTTTCCATCTCAAGAGTGATGGAGATATGAGATTTCATGTTTCAAACTGCGAGGGCGGGATGGAAATTTGATTTCGAGTCAGACATGACTGACGGAAGAGGGAGGGAGTCGGCGACACAAAGAGATGGAGGGGTGTGTGTAAAGCAGTACGAGAAATAAATAAATATTATAAGTGTTCGAAAGGATAAACAAACAAGGCAAATATTATAATTGCAGCAAGCTGGTTGAGTGTTGAATCTTGATAACCTGAAATCAAGAAACACTAAATCTGGATTATTACAACAGTGGTTGAGTCGAGAGATGGCTCTCTGTCTTTAAGACAAGATTGTCTCGTATATATGCTTTTACGTTAGCGGGCAATAGTCTCTCAAGATAAAACAACTAATCAACACTACAAAGCAAATAGGTTGATTCTGACGAAGAAAACGAACACGAAACGACTTACTGATTTAGAGGAAAAAAGAAAGAAGAGTTTTTGTTTCTGTTGCTCAGTTTCTGGACAGATTTTCGTCCTCTCTCTTCTCTATTTCTATTCCTCAAATCTGTTTCTGAAGGTTATATAGTGTTTAAGAGGAGAGGTGATTAAGAGGCCCTTTAAAAGGTGTAATCATGGGGTCCAAAAAAATAATATCAGAAGTAGCCCAAAGCTTTCGACCCACGACCGGACCGGACGGGCGGTGGCGGCGTGCGTGTGGGCCTAGCCTCAAACCCAAGCACACATAGGTCCTCCCTCCTTCAAACACATGGGTTACCCCTTAGGGTCCTAAACCCTTAGCCAATTTTGAGACTTATAAAGAGAACAATTCTTCATTTTCCCACCGATGTGGTAGATTTGTCCCACACCATAATTTCATGTCTCAAACACCTTAGTTCGTGGACCAATATCTCTTTCATTTCTTAACGAAATTTGACGATCCTTGGCCCTACGGTCATCTACTCACTTAGTAGATTATGCACGTGTGAAGAGACAAAACCTCCAACATGCGGAACCCTAGTGTTTAAGTCATTAAATATAGGTGGACGCACCTCCCCACCAAATGCAAATTTCCAAACAGTGTCGGTCGACGGTGAAGGAAGGGAGAAGGTATTACGGTTTAGGAACTTTCCCTAGAATCTGATACCATGTAAGAAATATTTTACCTTGATTATTTTATTCTAAAGTGGTAGTAAATATACTATATTCATTTATGATAGAATAGGATAATATATTCGGTCATAATTATGTATATTTTGTATATAGTAGGTGTATTTATATACTATTAAATAAGGCAATATACCCGTGATATACATCCAATATACACGAATGTATATCACGGGCAAATGTGGACAATGGCCCAACACGGAAGCCCAGCAAAGGGGCAGATCTCGGAGCCCATCACGGGATTGGTATCTTGTACCAATCTTGTATATATGGTATATATATTTGATGTATATTGTAGTGTATTTGTTACCTAAATTAGGATTATACACTTACCATAATTGTATAGTTAGAATTATGGTAGAATAAGGTTTTAGGAATAGAATAGGAATATGATTCTCCTATTTTGTAACTTGTATAAATACATATTCAATTAATGAAAATAATAAAGGGGATTATTTCTTTCATGGTATCAAGAGACTAGGTCTAACAAAATTTTCTCTCCCAAAATTTTGCACACTTTCGGCCGACCCCCCCCCCCCCTCGGGTTTTCTCTTCCAAAATTTGTCTTCCGCTCTCAAAATCTCTTACTATTCCCAAATTTCCCCTCCTTCATTGTTCTTTCAATATGTCTAAGAACAATTATCATCCTGCCCTCATGGTTTCTAACGTCAAGAACATTATCCCTATTGTGCTTGAGATGGAAAACGTCCAATATGTGACGTGGGCGGAGTTGTTTAAAATTCACGCTATCTCCCATCAAGTTATCCACCACATAATTCCTCCCGCTACACCTCTTCCCGCGGAGGATCCTCAGTTATGGATTACTCTTGATGCTACCGTTCTCTAGTGGATCTATTCCACTATTTCGGTTGACCTTTTACAAACGATTATTGAGCCGGATACCACGGCTATGGCTACCTGAAATAGATTGCGTGACATATTCCAAGATAACCAACATTCACGTGTCGTCACACTTGAGCATGAATTCTCTTTAGTTCGCATGGAAGAATTTCCAAACGTCTCTGCATATTGCAAGAAACTCAAGGAGTTGGCGGATCAACTCCGTAATGTTGGCGCACCTGTAACAAATAATCGTTTGGTTCTACAATTGGTTGCCGGCCTTTCGGAGGCCTATAATGGTATTGGAACTCTCCTTCGTCAAAGCAACCCTCTTCCCGCCTTTTATCAAGCCCGCTCCATGCTTACTTTGGAAGAAGCCGGTTTGGCAAAAAAGGCGGCAACCGGAGCAAGCCCCGTCGTCATGATGGCGTCCTCCCCAAGTTCTTCGGGTTTTGTTGAGAATTCGGGCCAAAACCATACTCATGGTGGCGGCAAAAATAATCGTAACAATAATAACAAAAACCGCGGGGGCAAACGCGGCGGTTCCGGTGGTGGTTCGTTTATGATAGAATATGATAATATATTCGTTCATAATTATGTATATTTTGGAATAGGAAAATCTCTGCAAAAATAGATAGATTTTTCTATGATTACAGAAGATTATCCGTCAAATTTATGTTAATATGTGACTTGTGTTGTGTCACCAATCACCATTGACGAGGGAGATAAGAAAAGGGGAAGAAGAATTGGGTTTAGATTTTCATAAAAAGGCAATAAAGTCCTTCATATTAATGTGGTGATGGTGTGCTATTAAGGGCATTTAAGAGAAAGCAAAACTGGATATATTTGCATGTTAATATCAAACTGATGTGTTATGTGTTTTCTAGTGTACTTTGTTTATTTTATTGACTTGCGTTAGTTACGATTTCTTCTTTCAGAATGCGCTATCACATCTTATTCGTTTTTTATACCAGCATTTTCATATTGCTTAAAAAATTTTATTCGGATCTGACCTTTTTTCTTGTTTTGATTGTGCTTATGGTTGTGCTTGTTCTTTGTCTTGAGCCGAGGGTCTCTCGGAAACAACCGCTCTACCTACCAAGGTAGAGATAAGGTCTACGTATACTCTACCCTCCCTAATCCCACTTATGAAATTTCACTAAGTATGTTATTGTTTGTAAATATCAAAATGATGATATGAATTTTGTATATTTAATAATTCAGGGGCATATCTGCTCTACTAAGAGTAAGAGCACTTTTATGCGAAAAAGCAAACAGCTAGTACAATTTTGAGACGCACCATCCTAAGGACACTCTAGCTAAACATAGGAAATAATTGTGCTCAAACCTAGTTGCTAGAGAAGAAGATGTTTTTTGGAACACTTCTATCTCCTTTAATTTCCTTTCCTTTACGCAAAGACATCGCTAGAATAGTTTCCTGGCAAACTATTCCATTATGTAATAGCTTTTAATTTCCTATCTTTACTTTTAATGAAAAGTTTCGATTTCCAGCAAAAAAAAGTTTAATTTTGAAATAATAATTAAACTGTTTGAAAAGGAAATACAATAGTGATGAAATCAAAGGAGGTTGAAAAGGAAATTGAAGAAATCATATTGAAAATAATAGAGAAAAGAACATTAGCAACAACAAATAATATGATAATCGAAGTAAACAAGAGTAATAATTATAAAATTAAAATACGTAATGAATACGAGACATATAATAATACTCCATCCGTCTAGTTTTACTTGTCATATATTGACTTTACACGCATATTAAGGAGCTAAAAATAGAATGAAAAGTTTACCATATTACCCCTATTTATTGTTAATACCTAATGATTAAAATTAATTAAACCTTACTAAAATGTGCAACCAACTAATTAAGTAATGAGTTCTAACAATTCACATATTCCCCATAAAAAAGTTGTGTTACAAAAAAGAATTGGAAAATTTGACTTATTAATTGCTAAGGGTAAAATAAAAAAAAATGATAAATTATCTCTTAATTTTTTAATGTGAACAAATAAAATTAGATAACTATTTTTAGTATAGTGGACAAGTAAAATTGGACGGAGGGAGTATGTGGTTAATGTAAATGATTGAATCATAATTGAATGCATGTGGTCAAATTTATGATTTTACTATCAACAGAAGGCTGCATAGAGCGAAATACATTCAAGCATTCACAGATAGTTATCACCAATATATTCAAACTTCTCGTATGTAGTGAATCCCTTTTGAATACGTAATGTTGCTTTGCACTTTCTTGTGAGCACTTTTTTCTAGATAAGTATAAATTAATACAACTAGAAACGCCAAAAAAGGCCCATGCAAATTTCAACTTTCAATGAGATATGAACATAAAACAAAAAAAGAAGCTACTTAATGATTTTTGATTTTATAAATAAGGATAATTTTGAAAAAATAAAGTTAATTTCTTCTTAAAATTACAAAACACCACTTATTTTGAATTAAAATAAAAAGTCTAAAACATCACTTGTTATGAAATTGTTCATTGAGAGAGTAACAAAAAGACAATCCCAATGCACTTTCCAGGTTGCTTCAAATTCATCAATTACTCCTATCTATCTCAATTCATGTGACACAATTAGAATTTTGATATTTAAATTTTAATTATAAATTTGAGCATAGAAATTTTGAAATTTTTTAAATTAAATTGATATATTTGAAAACTACGTAAAAAGTACTATAAGTCACAATAATTTAAAATATATATAAAAAATTTCAGTCAAAAAATACTTGGCGGACTCTTAAAATTTTAATTGTGTCACATAAAATGAGACTAAAAAAATACTACTTTGTTTCACCCCAAAGTTGTATTCTTATTGTACAATTTAAGCTCTTTACTTTGATGTGTAGTGAGTGCCGGAGCTAAAATTTAAATTAAAGGAATTCAGAATATGAAATAAGCATATGAAGAAACTAATAAAATTTAACATCTATTATATATGCATAAAAAATTAATTATATATATATAATATAATGTTTTTATGAATAGAGTTCGTCTGAACCCTGTCGTGGTACCCCAGTTCCGTCCGTAACATTCAAGTTCAAAAAATTTAGGAGACATGATACTTCTTCGTTGTAGTTAGACTATCTTGTCAATTTTATTTAATTTTTGACTTTGAGACGTGCACACTTGTCACGTGTACACGCACATAAATTGTTTAAATTGTTCATTTGAAATGTAAAATTTCAAAGTGAAAGAAATCATATTTCTTAGAAGAGTTCCAACAAAAAAATTAAGGTAATAATAAGAGATAATTAAGAAGTAAGAAGTAAGAAGTAAGACAGTTCAATATAATTTTAAAGAGAACTTCTTTGACCATATCATTGGTCAATCAATAAAACAGTTCGATTCGATCCTAATTAGTTGTGTTCAATTTGATTCATTAGTTATACTATTTTGACCCATTTAACCCATAAATTGTTAATAGATTATTTCAAATTTAATCTGTTGGTCAAGTCAACAAACGGTTCATCATCGATTCCGTCTAAATTTAAGTGGTTTACTAGAAGTTGAGTTGAATTTATCTTTATATTGGTAAAATATGAAAATTACATGGTACAGTCGCCAAGCTCTAAATGCTTAATAAATCATGCAAGCTCTCTTAATGCTTAATAAATCATGCAAGCTCTAAATTTGATTTTTTAAGTTAAAGTAAATAATTATCCAAATATTTGACAGTTTACCTAGCTAGATAACATCCCTTTAACCAAATTTGTCGGCTATTTTTTACTTAAATAACGAAGTGGAAATATTTATACAAAATAAAAAGGCGTACACAAGTGCTTGCAAGTTGCAATTAAAGCCAAAAGAGAAAAATTCCAATTACAATGACTAATGTTCACCCCTAATTTATTATCCAACAATTTATTATGTTCATACGGTTTTGGCTCATGGCAGTCTTCTTAGCCGACCTCGGTCATTTTTCGTTTTTCTGTTTTTCTCGCGTATATCTTGCTCAAATTATTTTTACATAAAATGTTGGAATTGTTTTCAAAAAATAAAACTAAAACTAATCAAAGTCTGTAAACGGTGAAAACCGGCACGATTTAGGTATGAGATCGAAGGGAGTAGCAATGCTTTGCATAGAATGTAGGTTATATCGGGGTGAATCTGGATATTAAGGCAAGGTTGAGTGGAAGCCGAACCAGATGACATCGAATGGCAATCGAGCCAGTTGACACCAGAGGAAGAGCCGACTGTTGTAATCGAACCAGACATGGTGTCAACCATTACTCAGCCGTTACAACCGTTATTTTCCAGTCATTAAAAGGTCATCAATGGCCATAATTAGCATTGATGACATTTAAGTGGAGAGGGAATTTAAGTCTGTAACGTTTGTAATTCATAACTATAAAAAGGAGTTCAACCTTCATGTTAGGAGGGCATCCAATTCTCATTACATTCACTTGCACGATTTCATTGTAAATTTAAGATACTCAAGCTCTCAATATTGGCTCGAGTTCAAAGCAATTCAGCTAAGGACCGGACAATCTCAGGGACAAGTCTCAATCAATAT
Source organism: Anisodus tanguticus (assembly GCA_034509755.1). NCBI lineage: Eukaryota > Viridiplantae > Streptophyta > Magnoliopsida > Solanales > Solanaceae > Anisodus > Anisodus tanguticus. The sequence continues at coordinate 31,985,792 of CM067558.1, forward strand.
TCTATCAATTCATGCTATTTCTATTGCTTATTTATCCATAATTATTTATTACGTTTTCTTACGAATCAATCCACGTATCCTTAAAACCACTTACAAATTCAACTTCATCTTTTTGGGGTAAACAAAGTTAATATATATTCCGTCCATCTCAATTTATGCGGTACCTTTCGGATTTCGACATTCAAACGAGTTTTTCTTTGACCACGATTTTTTCATATGTTTTTAAAATGTTTTAATATAAAGTATTGTGACTTATAATACTTTTTAAGTAGTTTTCAAATATGTAAATTTTATCTCAAAAAACTTATAAATTCTTTATCCGAATACACAATAAAAATTTATAGATTTGACTCTCAAAACCCAAACTATGCCACATAAATTGGGATAGAGGAAATAGTTCCTAAATATAAATATAACTTTAAAAGTGTTTAATATTAAGAATATATTAGAGAATGGCAGCTCAAAAAGTTCCCTGTTTAGAAGGTTAAATAAAAGAATTTCAAATTACAGAATAGAAAAACTCAATTTTGTTGCTAAAAGGTACTCTATACGTATCAATTTATGTGACAGTTTTTGATATTCGAAAGTCAATCGAGTTTTTCTTCGACCCGCTATTTTTTTATGACTTATAAATATTTTGAATTATCAATTATAGTAACTAATAGAAATAATACTTTTTACGTAGTTTTAAAATATGTAAATTAATAATTTCATGTTTGAATTTACTAGAAAACTTAAAAAATTATTCTCGAAATTCGAACATGCCAAATAAAAATGGGACAAAGGAAATACTCATAACTCATAAAATAGCTCAAATGCCTATAAGGTAATTCGAATAACATCACTATTTATTATGATTTGTTTTCTTAAAAAAAAAAAAGAATGGTAAGATTAGCTGTGTTTAAGCCGTAGCCCGTACGTAGTCCTTAAATTCCGTAGACCCAAAAATAGGTAGAGTTGGGCCCACAAAGGATAAGGTCAAAATTCATCACCTGCCAAGTTGGATGTCCACTACATCCACACCCTCGTGGCATAATTGCCAACCTTTTACTTCAATTTGAACCGGTCCTTCCTACATTATATATATATGTCACACGCATGTGTTTTGTTGAGTTCAAAGCACATAAGTAAAATATAGCACAAATTTAAAATTTTATTTACTTATCCCAATAATTCTTCATTTCTGATATGATTATATGACAATCAAACATGTAAAGTAAACTTGAACATAACACTTATAGGTTATAAAAATCTGGAGTCTTTTATTAAATGGTGAACACGCGACTGCAAGCACCTTGCTACGGTGTATTCCTCTGTCAAGAAAGCCAGAAAATCTTGGCAGAGGTTTGAGAGAGTTTTATTCTAAACTCTAAGTCTAGAATTGTTTAATAGAAGATTAGTATAATTAACAATTAGGTTAGTGTTGTATATATAGTGGATTTTAGGCCATAACCGGATTAGGGTTGGGCTCTAAGCCTGGCCCAAAACCGAGATGCAGTGGGCCAGTCTGACTGGGTCCACTGCCGGGTCGGCGTCACAACTTAGCCTAGTAAGCGCCGCGGCGCCTGACGTTTTTCGTTAATATATATTCAGCATATTTAATTAAATCCAAAATCCAATTTTAATTTAATTAAATAATTTCCATCTAATAGAAATTATCCCATTATTATCAATTTAAATATCTCGATTCCAAATCGAAAATTTAATATTTTCTCAATACACCCTTAGATTGAAGAGACAATCGACATAGTGTGACCCTATAAGCCTTCATATATTGACATTAATCCAATTAAGGTCCATACGGAACTCCTAGACTGCGACGTACGACGAACTCAATATATGGAGTACGTTATGGAGTACGTTTACATGAATCCAACAAACATAACCTTTATGTAAGATGATAAATTCATTTCATTTGCGACACACTCGATCAAGCTTAGGATTTGCCATGTGTCTATCCAAATGGCTTGATCACTTTATCTCATCTATATTAGTCGACAACTAGACCATATTCTAAATATGTCTCTTGCTTTGGCCAATGACTTGGTCGATCTAATATCACTGAGAAGTTGAGTGCTCTCTCGAATATCCAATCGAGGAATGAATCATATTCTTGGCTCAACTACCACCTTAGTTTACATCATAATGCACCCAACACAAGCCGTGTTTTATCCTAGAAGGAGTTTAAGCTTAGGACAGGGTCAAAGTACATTACTCCGTAAATAAGGTGTGTATTGATCTCAAGTCAAATGACTTTTATCTCCCACACGCTGATAACACTCTAGACATGTATAATAAATAGTTTATCAGCAGAATATACCAATACTTTCCAAAAGTATCCATGTGTCCATCACTAGTAACCATTACTAGTAACAGGTGAGACATACTACATTCTCCAAGAATGTGATGCAGACTACATGTCGACTTATAGCATATCATCGATATCCCATTCTCGATGATCATTAGTCGAGGCTATTTTAAGAGTTACGCTCTATCATCAATAACTCACTCTATTAATGACAATGTAAGTTCAAGGGATGCACATTAATGAATAATTATAAACAATCAAATAATAATTCAATAATTACAATGCCATAAATTCATTAATTTATTAATAATACGAATGTGTTCAAGTACATTTGTCCGTAATAATGATTGTCTCTAGGACATACATACTTTCAATCTCCCACTTGGCCTAGAGCCAATCTCCGATGTATCTAATACTCATATTTTCAAAATGACCATTATGCTTAACTAAGCTTAATGATTTAGTAAACGGGTCAGCTAGATTATCATCTGTGGAAACATAGTCTAATCTTATTTCTTCAGTTTCCAGCATCTCCTTGAGTATGTGGTATTTCCTTGGTACATGCTTGTTTCTGTTTTTTCATCTTGGTTCATTAGCTTGTGAAATCGCACCAGTATTGTCACAATAAATCGTTATTGGATAAGTGGCACTTGGAACAACCCTTAGTTCCTTTAGGAACTCAGATATCGCAACAACTTCTTTACCAGCTTCCGATCCAGCAATGTACTCGACTTCAGTTGTCGAATCAGCAGTAGCTTCTTGTTTGGAACTTTTCCAATTCACTGCTCCACCATTGAAAATGAAGGTATATTCAGACTGAGACTTGAAGTCATCAAGATCTGTATGGAAGCTAGCATCAGTGAACCTAGTAGCCACTAGCTTCTCTTGTCCACCATAAACTAAGAAATATTATTTAGTTCGTCTAAGATACTTAAGAATACTCTTGAATTCTTTCCAGTAGTCTTCCCCATGATTCTGCTGGAATTTGCAAGTCATACTATGTGCATAGGCCACATCTGGCCTCGTACATGTCATGGCATACGTGATCGATCCTATAGCTGAAGAATATGGGATTTTTTTCATGCGTTCAAGTTCTGCAACAGTAGAAGGACTATCCTTCTTTGATAACTTGTTGCCTTGACCCAGAGGAAGACCTCCATTCTTGGAGTTTTCCATAGAGAATCGTCTTAGCACTTTGTTTATGTATATGTACTGTGACAGCCCCAACAATCTATTAGGTATATCTCTATAGATCCTAATTCCAAGAATGTAGCAGGCTTTACCCAAGTTCTTCATCATGAATGTGTTGTCTAACCATTCCTTGACTAATTGCATGAGAGTCTTATTGTCTCCCATTATTAATATATCATCTACATATATAATAATGAAGACAATACTCCTTTCCTTGCGCTTACTATAAATGCATGGATCTTCTTTGCTTCTAACAAAGTCAAATGATTTGACTGCTTTGTCAAAACAAATATTCCAACTCCTTGAAGCTTGCTTAAGTCCATAAATGGACTTCTGTAGCTTGCATACTGCTTTGGGCTTAGTCTTGGATGTAAAACCCTCAGGTTGTGTCATAGACACTTCATCAATTAGGTTACCATTGAGGAAAGCAGTTTTAACATCCATTTTCCAAATGTCATAATCATATTATGCGGCTATTGCAAGCAAAATCTGAATGGACTTAATTTTTGCAATAGGTGAAAATGTTTCATCATAATCGACCCCAATACGTTGATTATAACTTTTAACTACCAATCTTGCCTTATAAGTCTGTACCTTGCCATATGCATCAATCTTCTTCTTGAAGACCCATTTGCATCCTATGCGTCTAACCTCTGTTAGCAAATCAATCAAGTTCCAAACTTGATTGATGTACATCGAGTCCATCTCATATTTCATGGCTTCTTTCCATCTCTGCGAATCAATGTCTAACATAGCTTCAATGTTGGTTATAGGTTCATCGTCATCAGGAATATCTATTGTGTGTTTCAACAAGGAGATTAAGTCTTTTAGGCGGACGATGAGTCCTAGTGGACCTTTTTTTTCATTTCATTTAATTGTTCTATGAACGGAGTTGATTATTCTGCGTTTCAGTGTTTGTTGCATTCTGATTGTGATAAGGTCTTTGTGTGCTGGACAATCCACCACCTTGAGAGCTTTTATGAACATCATTTTTATGTATTTCCTGAATGGAATGATGTACAACCATTGTATCATCTTCCATTGATTGTGTATGAGAGCCTTGCATTTATGCAATATCTCTCACAGCACTCCCACTGGCTGAAGGGCGTACTCTAAGTACCCAATCTTCACCAAATATTCCTACCGAATCCTTGTCTTGGTCATTCAACAAGGGTTCGACCTCTATGTTATCTTGTGGTTCTTCAATTTCTTCAAGTCTTATCTCATTGCAGCTATGTTCCTCGTAGACATGGTATTCTTTAAGGAAAGTTGCATTTCTGGAAACAATGACCTTATGTTCTCCAGGAAGATAGAAATAGTATCCCTTAGTTTCCTTTGGATACCCCACAAAATAATAATTCTCACTTTTAGATTCCAACTTGTCAGTAAGCATCTTCTTTACATATGCAGAGCACCCCCAGGGTCGCATGTGTTTAAGTGATGGCTTGTTGCCATTTCATATCTCATATGGAGTTTTCTCTACTGACTTTGAAGGAACCCTGTTCAGAATATAAATTGAGCTTTACAATGCATTGCCCCAAAGGTATGTTAGTAGAGCTGAGAAACTCATCATGGATCTAACCATATCTAATAGGGTTCGATTTCACCTTTCAGCAACACCATTCATTTGTGGCGTTCCAGGAGGTGTCCATTGTGATTGGACTCCATGAAGCTTCAAGTAATTCAGAAATTCTTTACTTAAATATTCACATTCTCGATCTGATTGAAGGGTCTTGATACTTGTTTCAAGTTCTTCTCTACTTCTGACTTGTACACCTTGAATTTCTCAAAAGCTTCGAACTTGTGTTTCATAAGATACACATACCCAAACCTTGTGAAATCGTCTATAAAAGTGATAAAGTAAGGGAAGCCTCCCTTAGCTTGAGTTGAAAATGGCCCACACACATCAGTATGGACCAACTCAAGTACCTCTTTGGCTCGCACACCTTTCCCAGAAAGTGGCTTGATGGTCATCTTTCCTCTCAAGCAAGATTCACAGTTACCATAGGACTCCAAGTCAAATGGTTCCAAGTAGTCTAACTTTCTTAATCTTGCTATGTGGGGCGCGTACTTGTCCACGAGCTACCTTTTCGCGAATAAAATAGATATCCATCTCAATATGTTTAGTGCGCTGGTGTTGAACCGGATTCCCAGAAAGATAAACTGCACTAATATTATCATAATATACCAAAGTAGCTTTTTGAATGAGAAAGTGAAGCTCCAAGAGAAGATTACGTAACCAACATGATTCAAAAACCACATTGGCTACCCCTCGATACTCGGCCTCAGGACTGGAGCGTGATAAGGTAGCTTGTCATTTGGCAGACCACGAGACCAAGTTATCACCAAGAAATATGCAATAACCGGACGTGGAACATCTAGTGTCTGGACAACCACCCCAATCAGCATCGGTATACGAGACAAGTGTAGAGGCCGAAGATGGATATAGATGCAAGCCTTGCCATCTACTTTTACAGCTCTAGCTCCTTCCTTATGGCATGCACATTTGGGTCACCCTGGGTCGTCTATTTTTTCTTCCTTACATAAAAACAATTTTATTTCTTGTAAGGGTATGCGTAGTACAAAAATTTGTCAATCCTGTCCTCTAGGAAAACATGTTAGATTACCATTTGTAGCCTCTACTTCTCGTACTTTAATGTCATTTGATATTATTCATAGCAATTTATGGACATCTCCCGTTTTAAGTTCTATGGGCCATCGTTGTTATGTTCTATTTTTGGATGATTATTCTATTTTTGGATGATTATTCTAATTTTTTGTGGACCTTTCCATTAGAGAAAAAATCTCAAGTTTTTTCCACTTTTTAAAAATTTCGAGCATTCATCCATACCCAATTCGATCGGGAAACCAAGATAATTCAATGTGATAATGTCAAAGAATATGATAATGGGTTATTTCGGGAATTTTGTGAAAATAATGACATAGTTTTTTGATTCTCTTGTCCTCACACGTCTTCTCAAAATGGGAAAGCCGAACAAAAAAATCGTACCATTAATAATATTTTTCGAACCTTATTGGTCCATGCTTCCGTACCCCCTTCCTTTTGGCATCATGCTCTACAAATGGCTACGTATCTTCTTAACATACTTTTTACCAAAGGGTTGACATATTCATCCCCCTTCATTGTCTATATAATAAGACTCATTCGTATTCACATTTTAGGGTCTTTGGGTGCTTATGTTATCCGCTATTTTCGTCAACTACAATTAACAAACTTCAAGCCCGTTCTACCCCTTATGTGTTTTGGATTATCCATCCAATCATCGTGGTTATAAATGTTTTGATTTTGCCGTGTATATCACGGTTTAGTAGTCAATTTTAGGTTATGATTTGTTGTAATTAAATTAGAGTTGTACACTTACCATAATTGTGTAATTATTGTACACGTAGAATAAAGTTTTAGAGTCCTCCCTCCTTTAAACACATGGGATACCCCTTGGGGTCCCAAACCCTTTACCATATTAGAGACTTATATAGAGAGCAATTCTTCCTATTCCCACCGATGTGGTAGATTTATCCCACACCATATTTTCATGCCTCAAACACCTTACTTCGTGGACCAATATCTCTTTCATTTCAAAATGAAATTTGACGATTCTTGGCCCTACGGTCATCTACTCACTTTGTAGATCATGCATGTGAGAAGAGACAAAGCCTCCAACATGCGGAACACTAGTGTTTAATTCATTAAATATGGGTGGATGCACCTTCCCGCCAAAGGCAAATTTCCAACAATCCCCTCTATGAAAGAGATATTGTGGCGCACACACAAGGTGCCTACTTTCAGCAATCTTTCAGCGAAAAGATATTGCATCAGGAGAGGTAGCTTCCGCTTTGAACCTTCCCTAGTTGAAACCATCGGACTTACTTACTGCGCGGTGAACGTGATGTCTTGAACCGTCAGTGTTTAGTGTAAGCCAAGACAATGATAACAACACAATAACTCTCCTTATTCGTTTTCATTCTTACATTTTTGTCTGTTGTGGCCGTGGACGCACTTGGATTCTTAAGTGCCTTCATTTGAGGCGGCCTTCCTCGCACTAAAATAGGTGATCTCCTACAAGGTATCCTGTTATACCCCACATCACAAGTGTTAGGAATCATTAAAAGTTTCCCCAACCTTGACCTCAACTGTTTGAGGATCATTTAAAGGTTTGGAAGCTTAGCCTTTACCCACCATGCAGGTAACACTTTAACGTCTATCGCGGGAACAGCTTTGGATTCATGTTTCCGTACAGAAATCATCATCCGAAGTGGTTCTTTCTTCCACCGAAGCGCTCAACTGAACCTTTTGCCGCTTAGTTTTTCCATTGAACTAAATTCTTGGGATCTCTAATCAGTATGGTTAGGTTTCCACCGCAAAGATTCGTATTGTTTGGGTTTTAAGCCCATTCCCCTAGACAGGCAGAACATTTGATCTCCGGGTAGCCCCTTAGTTAGTAAATAAGGAACTGACACCCGTTATGATCAACTGCCATACGATCTTATGTCTACAACAGATCCTGATAGATATCTCCAGATGCCATCATCCGTGTCCTTGCTGAAGCCGATCGGCTAGCCACGATGTATAACTGTTGAAGGCACGGGTTTCTCCCAATAAGGGACGTCTTCTAATGAGTCATGAAGTTACTCAACTTCTTTCATGCTTTGTATAAAGCGATAAACTCCGATTCCATGATGAATCGCCCGATGCAAGTTTTCTTAGAGGATTTTCCAAGACCCACCATACACATTTACTTGTGGCTTTGGTGTTCTTCATAGCTGATGTCCAGTTTGCATCACTTTGTTCTCTCATAATCGCTGGACATCTAGAATACCATAATCTGTAGATAAGCGAATAATTCAGATATCGTCATATCCGACTTAACGCCTTCTATTGATCATGTATTAAGATCATCAGTGAACCTGAGTTCAACTGATTTGCTTTGTAGGCCGATACCAGGTCGGTTGTAGTGTGTACAATACATTGAACTACATGTGACCTGTGCATATCGCTCCTTATCTATGGGTGCACCATGATTCCAATCAGCTCTATGATTCATATCCATTGGTGGCTTCAACGAGATTGTCAACTATCGACCAGTCCGTTAGATGTCTTAGAAATCCAATTTCTAAGATGTCATCTGTGATACCCATATCTTTCATATCGAGACTTTGTTTCAATATGACTTTTACTTTCAGACTGTTGATTCTCCAACTGTTGGCTTTCTAACTTCAGAGTCAATGTTTCTGTGGTCAGATTCATTGTGTCTGTTTTATCTGAAACTTTCAGGACCAAAATGTAAACATTTCACGGTCCAAAATGAAAGTTCAGGAAGAAGCCCAACAGTTCAGCAAGCCAACTCTGATCCTCTTCTTCCAACTCTCCGGTTGGGAAGGCTATTTCAATAACCATGCCACGCAAGACTGCAATGACCCAGGATGTTAAGCTACTCACAGGGGAGCACTTGTACAAGTAGCCGAGGCCGTATACTCGATAGTATATCCATCTACTTTGTACTCACATTTGAGTATCCATTTTCACAACCCAAAGGTTCTTTTCCCGGAGGAAGATCAACCATTACGCAAGTATGGTTCTATATGATGGAATATATTTCTCTCTTTGTAGCTTCTTTCCAAAGCAGTGCTTTTGGAGATGACAATTATTTGTTAATTGTCCATGGTTCATTCTCAACCATACACGCTAGAAGGACTGGAACAAGTCTTTGTCCCCTTCTTTGCTCCTTCTCGGTTCAATATCTAGAATCCCTGAGTTCTGCAGATCTGGAATATTAAGTTCCGGATAGCCAGTAACTTTCGAGTCCTGTAGATACGGAACGTCTAGTTTCGGACAGTCAAGCCCTCGCGGGTTCTTGTTAACCTTGAGCAATTACTTCTTTTTCATTTTCAAGGAAAGTTATCTTCAAAGAATTCAGAATTCTTTGACACCAAGAGGCGATAAGCACTACTGTTATTTGCAGATCCAGTGGATATGCAATCTACAGTCTTAGGTACAACTTGACTTGTTTCAGTATTCCAATTTTTACCAAGCCACCCCACATAATTTGGGCGTTCGACTTTGCGCTTGGCTAACACCGTTGGACTGAGGTGAGAAATGAACAGTCGTTTAATGAACGATGCTTCACATTCTCCCCCTCTATCACTACGAATTTCTCAATCCATAGGCTTAGTTGATTTTCAACTTCTGCTTTGTAGCGTTTATCCGCTTCAACAACTTCATCTTTGCTTTTCAACAAACAAAGGATTACATACGTTGTACCATCATCAATGAAGGTCACAAAGTACTTGTCTCCCCCTCTATTTTGTATAAACTTTAAATCACCTATAAAGGTGTGACTAAGTTCTAGAGGAGCGGTGCTTATTTCGCTATTCCTTTGACGGAATATGGAAAGGTGATTTTGTCTCTTCGCCTACCTCACATTCATTTTGAGGGTTTATGTCAAAAGAAGGCAACAATCTCAACTTCGCTAGCTTTTGAATGACTTTCTATTTAACGTGTCTTAATTCTATGATGGCATAGATGCACGGATTACAAATATATCATTCATTTGGCTACAGACATATTGTACCATTCTTAGTTATTACAGACCTGTTGGACTAGTCTCAAACTAGCTTGACCAACAGCGTCCCTTAAACCAAGTTTGGGACATGTATCACCTCATCTGAGAGTGATCCCATTCCCTGAAGTCCTATTGAGGACAATCTCTCTGACCCCTTCTACTTTAGAGGTGGAGTTGCTTCACATGAACAACCTCTTGCCCGTGGTTAGGGCGTAACCGGATCATATGTGATCTGGATACTCTGGCCCACTCCAGTTGCTTTGGCAGACTGAGTGTCCAATTTCTTTTCTACCTTTCTTTAGGCCTTCAGATCATTTAAGACCTGAAAACTCTGGCCCACCTTACTAGGTGTCCATTACTTTCCCTATGAAATGAATTCTGGCCCCACTCCAGTCGCCCGTAGGCTTTGTATGACTGAGTGTCCAATATCATCATATCAAAGGAATTTTGGCCCACTCTAGTCGCCCGGAGGCTTTGTATGACTAAGTGTCCAATATCATCCTATGAAGGATCTTCTGCCAAATAGTATGACAGGCTCAACGTCTTTAGCTTTTAGTCTTCTTCCGTTTATGATTGGTGCCGAGATAATTCTTGGCGCTTACTTAAGAGTGGTAACAGTTTTCGCACAGTTAGTGGATCTTTCTCCCTCGTAGGTGCGAACATACTTTACACACTTTTAATAATTACACTTAAAAGAACGGATCTTTTTAAGTCGTTTACAAAATTCAATCTTTAAAACGGGAAGGAAAAAGAGATTAAACTTCTGATTTTAAAGCGTAAGGAATATAAATTATTTTGTGAAAATATTTTCATATTCCTCCTTACTTTAAGCCATTTTTTAATCAGACATTATTTAATCTTTATTCTTGACAAGTAAGAAAAACTACTTATCCCAATTTTGGATTCTGGCCCACTTCAGTCACTTCATCGGAGTGAGTGTCCATTTCCTCCTTACCATTATTCGGATCCTTTGTCTGGGACATATATAGGCCTTCTGCTGCAAGATAGAACTACATCTTCAGCCTTCTCCTGTTGGCCCAGTTGACATCCTCAGCCTCTCGTGAGCGCTTGGGAGCGGTGACACCATGAACTCGTTCATCATCATCACTTTCTACCAGAAACCACAACCATATCCAGATTTGGTCACACAACTTTTGACCGACATCGTTCGAACACTAATAGTAATACAATACAATCTTGTCTTAAATTGTTGGTACTCTATTGTACTTTATAAAGCAGTATGGGAAGTAAATAACTATTACAAGTGTTCAAAATGATAAATCTTGATGGTTACAACGTTGTGTGTTGAGTCAAGGGATTGCCCTCTGTTCTTAAGACAAGATTTCCCCGTATATATGTTTTTACGTTAGCGGACAATAGTCTCCCAAGATAAAACAACACTTTAATCTCAACGCTACAAAGCCAATAGGTTGAGCCTGACGAAGAAAACAAATATGAATTGACTTGCTGAAGATATGGAAAAGAAAGGAAGAGTTTCTGTTTCCTCTTCTATTTTGTCTCTGTGTATATAGTGTGTCTCTGTTGTGTATATCTTGTGTATATCACACTGTATTTCGTGACTGTTTTACAGTTTTGTTCACTGTTTTGTGCTGTGTTTTGTCACTGTATATGTCTCCACAATTGAGCCAAAACAGCTCAATATATAGCATAACGAAAGGGATGTTCAACTGCCCAAAACACTGTTGTAAATAGTCATTAGGAGGGTTGTTAATGGCTGGTTTAATGCCATTAGTATGGCATGTTAAAGGCTATAAGTGAGGCTGTTCATGGCCATTGAAGGAGGGTTCTTATGGAGGAGTTAATCAGCCAATAAATGGCTAGTTAATGCTCCAAAAAACAATCCAACGGTAGGCAGAAAATTTTCTGCCTTCCGTCACCCCAAAATCAACTTTTCAGAAACTCTAGGGACCAAACTGTAAATATTAAGCAATTTGGGGTCCAAAAAGATAATATTAGAAATTCCCCACAGCACCATGGCCCGAGACCGGACGGACGGCGGCGGCACGCATGTGGGCTTAGCCTTGAACCCAAGCACATCTAGGTCCTCCCTCCTTTAAACACATGGGATACCCCTTGGGGTCCCAAACCCTTTACCACTTTAGAAACTTATAAAGAGAGAAATTCTTCTTTTTCCCACCGATGTGGTAGATTTGTCCCACACCATATTTTCATGCCTCAAACACCTTACTTCGTGGACCAATATCTCTTTCATTTCTCAACGAAATTTGACGATTCTTGGCCCTACGGTCATCTACTCACTTCGTAGATCATGCATGTGAGAAGAGACAAAGCCTCCAACATGCGGAACACTAGTGTTTAATTCATTAAATATGGGTGGACGCACCTCCCCGCCAAAGGCAAATGTCCAACACTATTTGAGTTCAGAAGATAGTAGGCATAGTATGTCCTATCCTTGCATGCAGGATAGTGTTTGTTCTTAGGCATGAAAATAAAAAAATAGACTGATATTATATGTTGTCCAAAGCAGTGGATTGTTTTGTACGACTCTTGGTTATGCATTTCTTACCTCAAATTACATATGCCACATATATTTGTTAATGCTTTCCTCTGTTTACAGTCTTTTCTTATACGTATATCAACTAAAACTTTTTATGTTCAGTGGCTGCCCCTTTTTTTTTTAATTTAAAAGAACACCTGAAAGTTAAAATTTGAGTGGGAGATCCCCAACAGTTTGATTTGCTAGTTAAGGTTCCATTGAAACATAAGCTAGACAACCAGTCCCCTCGAGCCCTCTTTGCTTGTAATTGATGCTTTGATAAGGTTTGTTTACATATATGGGTTGTTTTTGTTGCGCATCATTGAGAAAGAGAATTGTAGAATAGTGTAATTCTCCTTGGTTGGAGGCTTCTCATTAATGTAATATTTATAGGTGTTTATAATGTACAAACCTAATTGGAGAAGGATCTCTACTTTACATAAATACACTAGAATAATAATTACAGAATATATGGAGAATATTAATATATTCTCTATCACACCTCCTCAGTCGGAGTGGGAGGAGGCCGGACGCTGAGACTAGATCTGAAGTCAAGGAACAGTTGCCGCGGAAGTCTCTTATTAAATATATATGTGTACTGATAGGAAGAAGGAACATGTAACACCCGAACATGGCCCATGACAACCTTATCACGAACAAAATGAATATCCATCTCAATATGTTTAGTTCGCTAATGCTGAACCGGATTATGAGACAAGTAAACATCAGATATGTTATCACAGTAGACAAGAGATGCCTTACGTAAGGGACAATGAATCTTTAGAAGGAGGTTTTTGAGCTAACAAATTTCGGCAACAACGTTTGCAACGCCTCTAAATTGTGCTTCTGCACTCAAATGGGAAGTCTGGCTTGTCGTTTGGCTGACCATGAGATGAGGTTATCACCAAAACATACACAATAGCCAAAAGTGGATCAGCGTGTGTCCAAACAGCAGCCCCAATCAGCGTCCGTATATGATATCAGCCTGGTCTATCCAAATGGATAAAGATGTAGTCCATAGTCAAGAGTGCCTTTAACATACCGAATGATACATTTAAAAGCGGTAAAGTGAGGCTCCCTGGGAGCATGCATTAACAAGCACACCTGTTGAACAACAATATCGGGCCTAGTGAAGGTAAGATATTGAAGTGCTCCATCAAGGCTCCTATAAAGAGAAAGACCGGCCATCGGATCCCCGTCATTAGGACTGAGTTTCGATTTTGAGTAGACTGGAGTGGGCATGATCTTGCAGTTTGCCATTTTGGCCCTGTATATAATTTCTTCGGCATACTTATGCTGACACAGAACATTGCATTTTTTGATGTGGTCACTGAAATCCCCAAAAAATAACTCAACTTACCCAAGTCTGTCATAGCAAATTCAGATTTGAGCAGGGTAATGATCTCTTAATTCAGCACATCAAATTAGGCAGTCAGAACAATATCATCCACATAGAGAAAAATGTATGCAGTGTCATTACCTCTATGAAAAATAAAAAGTAAAATTATCACTTTTGTTGCACACGAACCCGATTTGTATGATATAAGTGGCAAATGGCTCGTACCAAGCCCTAGGGGCTTGTTTCAAGCCATAGAGTGATTTTCGAAGACGACAAATATACTGAAGAGCCTCTGGATGTACAAAGCCAGGCGGTTGATGCATATATACGTTTTCTTTCAAATCACCATGTAAAAATACATTTTTCACATTAAGTTGATGAATCGGTCAGTTCTTTCCCATAGCTATGCTCAAAACATTGCGAATGGTGGCTGGTTTAACCAATGGAGTGAAGGTCTCACCACAATCAACTCCCTCTTGTTGCCCCGTGCCATTTTCCACAAGTCTCGCCTTATGGCGTTCAAGCTCACCATTATCTATAAATTTGTGATGATATATCCATATGCAATGAATCACATTCACCCCCTCTGGTCTCGGTACAAGATCCCAAGTGCACTGTGTAGTGAGCACATTAAATTCCTCACGCATGGCCGCATTCCAATTCGGGTCAAGCTTGGCTAATTTTGGGTTTTTAGGTATAAGGTGAAATGGTTTGAGTAGATAGGTTAAAGTGGACATTCGGTTTAAAAATTTTGTGCTGGGCATGGGTTTCTATACGGTGGGTCGGAATCGAGACTTTTGGGCTGACGGGAAGTGGGGGCAATAGGGACGGATGAGTGATGGTATTGTGGGGCAGTGGGGTTGGCGGGGGTTGTGGGGCCATTAGGGGCAGAGGGGTGTTGATGGGATGTCGGCAGGGGGTTTGGGGCAGTGAGGCAGGACTGGTCGACGGAGACAGGGAGGCCATGACTGGAGCAGTAGGTGGGGGTATTCGATGGGACTTGGGCCAGTGACGGGACAGCCGGAATATTAGCACTATGTATGGCATTTCCTAGGTGAGGGGAAGTGTCCGGGTCATTAAGAAAAGTTGTAATCAGTGACTTGGACATTTGCAAACGGGAAAACATTTTCCTCAAATGTGACATAGTGAGAGACTAGGATTTTATGTTTGGATAAATCATAGCATAAGTACACCCTATGGTTCGACGAGATACCTAAGAAGACGCAAGGAGAGGTGCGAGGTGCTAATTTGTAAGGGGCCGTGGAGGCAAGATTTTGGTTATATAGATAACCGAAAATCCGAAGGTGATCATATGAAGGGATCTGATGGAATAGAATTTTGGTAGGGGTTTTATTTTGAAGGGTACGAGTAGGTAATATATTAAGAATGTATTCTATCATTTTAACGTGTATACCTAAAAAGGAGGGGGAAGAGAGGCATGAAAGATAATTGTACGGATCATATTGTTAATTATGCAGAGTATTCTTTTGGGTTTACCATTTTGAGGTGAGTTATGAGGGTACGAGAATCGAAACACCATGCCATTATCCGCATAATATTTATGAAAGGGGGAGTTTTTAAACTCACGACCATTGTCATATTGAAATGATTTTATGGCATTTTCAAACTATGTTTTAACATATGTTCGAAATTCAAGAAACGTGGAGTAAACTTGAGACTTATATTTGAGCGGATAAACCCAAAGAAAGTTAGAGAAGTCATCTAATAATACCAAATAATATTTATGACCCTGTTTACTAGTAATGGGAGATGTCCATAAATTCGCACGAATGATGTCAAAAGGAGAAAAAGTAAAACTTAAAGATGATATAAATGGAAGTCTAACATGCTTTCCTAGAGGACAAGAATAGCAATTTTGGGAAAATTCCCTTTATTACATTGAATTAAAATTTGACTTCTAAAAAAGTTAAAAACTGGTGCTCCCGGGTGTCCAAGTCTACTGTGCCAAGTTGATGGAGAGATTGCAGCTAGAGAGGTAGGTGGATTGACACTTGCTGCGGAATTGAATGAGAAAAGATATAGGTCCCCCACACTATTACATCTCGTAAGAGTTGTCCCCGTACGTAGGTCTTTCACAGAAAAACCATAAGGGTCAAACTCAATAGATACGAAATTGTCACTAACAAATTTCCTAATAGAGATTAAGTTTTTAATGATGTTAGGAGCATATAGGACATTTCTAGGGTAAAGCGTGGGTGAGGTGGTTGTGTTTGAGTGGTGTCGTAGCCTTGAATTGGAATGCGATTGCCATTGCCGACCAAAATAAATTGAGGATTGTTCAAATTAAATAGGTAAGGGAGATTATCAGAGTTGTGAGTGAGGTGGGATGTGCCACATGTATCCATATACCATGCGTCGTCAGGCAGCTAGAGATTCATAATGTTGTAAGCCTGACTCAGTTCGGCAGGGGTCATGGGACCGTAGGCCTGCTATTGGGCCATGGAGAAGTGGGCCTGGTGCTGGTGGCCCATGTACCATAGGCCTGGAGGTAGGCCCAGAATGTTGGGTTGCAACGGGGAATACCGTGCCATGTTCATGGATGGTAGGTTAGATAGAAAGACGAGGTTGTTGAAGAACCCTAAAAGCGAGCGATACGCTTTTCAGGGAGGCGAAAAGTTGTCGGAATCCATTGATTAGAGAGAGAAAGGTGTTGTTGTAGGAGAGAGAAAGATGATTGTGGCATTAGTATCCGAGATAGATTTAATGCTTTCTGATGATACATGAGAAATTGTTATCGACAAGGTGTCTGATAAGAGATATGAAGCTGAGCTGCAGCACCCAATATGCAACCAATGAACCCTTACTAGTTTCTTTTGATGGACCAGTACCTAATGTGGCTGTGGAATCTGAAGAACCCATATAGAAGGAGAAAATTGAAGCTGATTTGCAATATAAAAGAACAAAAAGGAGCACCAATCACTAAATGTCCGAGAAAGGGAGCAATATGTACGCGTAGAATCTATGTTTCTTCTATATGGAAACTTATACCTGTAGAAAAACAATCAGCCTTCCTAATCCTCCTCCTTAACTGCTACAATATCCATAACCATTCAGCAATTTCATACCCAACCTATAACTCCATATGGGCAGCCCTAACAATGCCCAACAAGTCCTAACATTTCCGATACTCACTTTAGCAACTAGTAGCAAGAATCATGCTTCATAACTTGTATAATATCAAGACAAGAAGGATTACCTCTTTTTAGCGCAGCGACGAGAGTTTTCGGACAACCTTTCACCCAAATCGGATTCCGATGAGCTGAAACAAGACCCAAAATTGACTTGAGCTAGAACTTCCTCGAAACTCAAGGTCTTTGCTTGATTTCTGAGTGTTCAAGCTTGTTCAAGGATTCGATTTCGCTGGAGCTAAGGTCCAAAACACCATGACTGTTTCCCGTTTTTTGGGCGAGAAAAATCTTACGGAGAATCTCCTAATTCGGCCGAGAATTTTCAGAGGCTACCAATTGAGATTTACTCCCTCTGATAGAAGTGTAACAACTACTTCTCCAAGGAAAATTTTCTATAGAAGCTTAAGAGATGAAGGCGTTTTAATAACATAGAAGGGGTGAATGGGTGGAGACTTGTGAATCTTCCAGGCTGCCATCGTGCTTTGCCTATTAGGCTTAGTCATTGAGATGTTTTGTTACAATGTTACACGTAATGTTCCACTAAATATTGTCCCCGTTAAGATTAATTAATCCCATAATTAATCAATTAGATTCAAAATTAATTTCATGATGCCGCTTCACTTAAATCTTGATGACTTATAAAACCTTCTTATACTTAATGTCATAATTTTGTAATATGAAACTAGTCCATAACCTCTTTGAGGATATACAACTATTATTATCAATCTCTATGTCACATTTGTTAAATCCTAAATTGTTTCAGGATCACATCCTTTTATATGCTAATTTCTTTATTAGCATACATAAATATAACATAAATTCCCCGAGGCCAGGCCTACTTGCCTATGCTAATATGCTCAAACCATCATCCGAAAGTACGGGGTGTTACATCCTCTCCCCCTTAGAAACATTCGTCCTCGAATGTTGGGGTGACATCTAATTCTTGTCACAATAAAATGAACACAAAGATGATCAAGTTCACTCTAAGCAAGAGAGGAAATATCAAATAGACTATAGGTTCATTGTTCAGCCAGTCATGACGACAAAGGGATAAACCTAACTAACTTGAAACAATTCCAGACAACTAAAGCAGTTACATACTTACAATACCCTACATTTGAAATATTTGCAGTACTAGGTGGTCTTCTATGGTACTATTGTCACTCCAATTCATCAAAACAGGGGATAATACACTCATAGATTAATTCAGATTATCATTTAAAATAGTGAGAACATACATATCAATCTATGATCACTTCCAAAGTACAAACTCAAGTTCAGGCCAATTGCATGCACTTAAAGGGTTTCCATACCTTAGAGAAATTACAAGGAGGAACCCCTGACCCAGAGAAAATCATAATGAAGCTGAGTTGAACTATTCAAAGAATTATCTTGATCTCATGAGTAAGATACATCACTCAATGCTATTTTATAAGCATGTAACACCTCTTACAACTCCACATACAAAAATAAAATAAACACATAGTGGCACCTTCCAGTTCTAGTATTCAGTAATCTTGTGTGAAGCAATCTTCACTTAGACAATTGCTTAAATAGAAAGTTAATAGGTTTATGGACTCTTGTCTAGGTCTGTAGTATATCTCATGCATCCTTCATATTCAAATAGCAGGCAAAGAAGATAGAGGGTCCTGACATCTAGTTTAAAGTCATATATGCATCATAACTATTAAAACAATAAACAAATCAGTGCAAATAATCATGCTTCAACTGTTTTATTATCCCATGACAAATTTAGATCAAGTTCCCAACTTCACAGTCTCACATCTAGTGTTTGAACCATTTCAGATGATCATTTTGGGCACATATAAGGAAATAGACAACCAAAAAATGTATCTTGCTAAAGTGGTTCACCCTTAACAGGTTGAAAATAAAAAGGGTTGGGGAAGCATGTTTGGGTGAACACAAGGACTAGATTCAAGCTTCAGATCATGCCAAGCATATACATAGTTAACAAGGGTTACAAGTATGATCCTTGAAACAGGTAAACATGAGACATCCTCTATCTATCTGCCTCAGAAAATTGGTCACACATATGCTAAATCAAACTACTGACTTTGGTGTAATAACTAAGTATGTAAGAATCTAGGTTTTAGTTTAAACAGTTGACATTAAGTACTCTGAAAAAGCAAATAAACTTCAAGCAGGACACGTGAGCATGGTGGAGAAACCAGACATAAGCTAAACAAACAAAACACCCAAAATTATCATTTAGTATATAGCTTTTCAGATTTCAGTCCTTACTTTACATTACCCTCTAACTACTCTCTTGTACAACTTAACAGCTAAACCAAATAGGAGAGGGAAGACCAAGTTAAACATGTTGAAGGCATCCTAGGTAATGTAACATATCCTTCCACCCAGACCAGTATCTAGGAAGAACACATAATACTTAGGCAAATTATAAACATATAGGTCAATTGTAAAGAGAGAGGAGAACTTAGTTCATACACATGCTCATACTTAGACTTTATCAGATTGGCTCTAACCTAAAAAAACAACAACCATGCTTTCTACAATCAAACTTAGGACCATATCTTTTCACTTGGCAGTTTAGCAGACCATTATGATAATGCTCATGCTATAATTCTTTCTATTAAAGCTCACATATAATGTGTTAATGGAATATGTATACACAGCAATCTCAAAAACTTCACCAAGGCCAAAACAGGTTAAAAGACAGTTGTTTCATGCATTGTATAGGATAGGGAGTAAGATGCAGGATCCAATTAGAATGATTCTCAAGTTAGTTTAGAGTCATGGTGTTTAGTGTGTCAATT
The DNA here is from genome assembly GCA_034509755.1 of Anisodus tanguticus. NCBI lineage: Eukaryota > Viridiplantae > Streptophyta > Magnoliopsida > Solanales > Solanaceae > Anisodus > Anisodus tanguticus. The sequence continues at coordinate 32,005,676 of CM067558.1, forward strand.
AAGACATAGGACAGAGAGGAACATAGCCTTGGTCATGGCAATTTAGAACTCAAAATGATCACATAATCTAAAGCAGGCACAAAGTCATAGGAGAACAAGATTTGAACTTAGCACATCAGGGTTGATATAGTTCTACAGGTTAACTAATATCTTTATCACTACTTTACTCCTAGAACATATGCAATTAACTAAATTATCCCTTTGATATATCTATTTAGATTAACAAATATGAGCCAACTTAGCTTCTGCCAAGCATATGCATATTAGAGTACTTAGCACAGCCTTTTAGTATGTAACTTATCATTTTCAACTTAGCATGAGAGCAATCTAAACATGTACTATCCAGGAACTGGTTATCAAATGTTATGTGACATACAATTCTCATATTTTAGACTTCATTCAAATAGGTATTAAACTAGGTGATGAGATTTCAAACTAATATTTTTATACTAAACACATAACAATAGGCAGACATGATGTTTAACATGGTACCCTGACTTAGATGGACATCACTTTGAGCCCTTGAAGACTAGTGTTCTTAACTTAGACTAAAATATAAACAAGTCATTTAACCATGTCCAGATCACATAATAAGGACATATCATAACCATATATGACACTGAGGGAAATATACACACACCAACACACAAGAAATACACATATGAGTGGGATAAGAATAACATTTAGAGCATACAAATGGTTGCCTAACTTAAATTGTCAGTAGAAGTCATAAGAGAGACATAAATGGCTTATACAGACTCAACATGCTATCACTTGTAGTTCAAAACAAACAGTCATGTATTCAAGACTACAAAGATTGTAAAACAGATATACAAGCCTACATGATTCAAGCCTAAACAAACTTGGGTGATTTTGGGCACAATGAACTAGTGTAGGAAAACAACTAGGCAGTCCCTTTTAATATACTTGCCTACATACCATCACTCCATCCAATAAAACCAGTCAGGCATACATGAGGCTCCCATTAATTTCCCAGATATAGGCATACTTCATCTTATCAATCCACATGCAAAATCCATATACTTCTTCGATTAATCCAAATATATAACCATAAATTGGTTAAGCACAATACATGATCTATTTAAAGGTACTAATATAAGGATCTTATGGATTATTAGGATAGGTGATAGGACAATGTTGTGATCCTGTTAGTATACCTGCACTATCCTATCTTGGTCCTATATATGAGCCTCGATCAGACACACTTTGAAGTGGAACCCTCTTATCCTTACTAACCACTCGCCTTCTCCTGGCCTGCCTATTTTCTTCCTCCTCCACGTATCCCATAACATAGACTGGCGAGCCCTGATTAACGGACCCCCAAGATTGTGGACTATCCGGAACCTCAGAAGAGTCGGGGTCAGTGAATGAAATGAATACCCCGTCACAGCATTGCATCTGAGGGGAACCCGGCTGTGTCAATCCCTGTGCTGCCCCACTTACACCATGATCAATGGGGCCCGATACTAAAACTAAAGCCCTTGGTGAGGCTAGAACCCCCCTAACCCAATTTCCTGTTGGAAGAACTGAGAGTGTCCTAGCGGGTGACTCAGATCGATCCTCCTCAATAGATTCCATAATTTCTGATGGGTCTGACTCCATAGTGTAACTCACGTCTTTTTTTATATACAAATTTCTTTATTAGCATACGTAAATATAACATAAATTTCCCGAGGCCCGGGTCTACTTGCCTACACTTATGTGCTCAAACCATCACCCAAAAGTACGAGGTGTTACAAAATATATACTACTAATTGGACCTTTAGGCTGATATTGAGAATAACGGACACTTAACGAAGGTAAAAGGGGTCGCTTAAAGTATTTATAGCAATTGCGTTTGTTGTCGTCGTAAATGGGTTTTACGACTAAACTGACAATAACATTTACTGAACCATTTTTTATTTCCTAATCTATTGATAAGGTTTCTTTTATATGGTAAAAAATATTCATCAAATATTGTCTTTTTTTTTTAGTTCTCTATAATCAATCATCATTCTAGCCTTTCCTCTTTTTTGTTCACTATGTTTTCTAACTAAAAAGATTGGGCTACTATGTTGACTTTTATTCTCTTTTATGGACTAGTATGGTTCTAAGTATAAGCTTTCAAAGTATCTGTTCTCTGGTATTATGATTACTCTTGATATAGGTTATAGACTAGAAAGGGGTTTAGCTAGACATGGGAGAGTGTATTTCAATGATTTGAAGTTGTTGTATTTCGAAAGATGATCACAGAAGTTACAATGAGGCTCTTTATATAGATAACATATTTGATTGCTTACATTATTGTTATGCTGCAAAAGTCTAAAAGCAAATAGTAGTTGGTTACAAAAGTCTAAAAGTAAATAGTAATTTGCAGATTTTTCTTCAAAGTTGTTTGTCTTTCTTGTCATTTTTTCAACGTTGTCAGCTATCATCATTGTCATTGATTCTTTGTGGGTCCTATGACTTTTGCAATTTTTTGAGGCCTGTTGCTTTCTTCCACAAATATCTTTGCAAGCTGTCTTTTTTATAATAAGATAATTTTTTTTCTTTGATACTCCTATAGAATAGGAACGGTATCATTTTAGTTTTTCAATAGATACTCCTATATAATAGAAACTGTATCTCTTTTAGTAGTAATACTGGTAATATATGATAATATATGGGCTTGTTGTAGTTAGACTACAATAGGCCGTATCAATTTGTTACATTGTGGCTTTCTATAGTTATAGTACACTGGGTCGTTTCATGCGAAAGGATTAGAGGATCCTTCTTTTTTTTTATAGTAGTATGAGTAGTATTGGTATCATTTTTTATACTGGTAACATGCCTTTTCCTCTGGCCTATCAGAAGCTTGTATTGTTCCACTGTTGGTATCATTTTTTGTACTGGTAACATGCCTTTTCCTCTGGCCTATCAGAAGCTTGTATTGTTCCACAGTTGCACTGGAACAATGATACCAATATATAGGAGTATAACCGGCCTCAACAAATTGCAAAAGTCATCGGACCCACAAAGAATCAATGACAAGGATGATAGCTGACAACGTTGAAAAAATGACAACAAAGACAAACAACTTTGAAGAAAAATCTGCAAATGACTATTTACTTTTAGACTTTTGTAACCAACTACTATTTGCTTTTAGACTTTTTCAGCATAGCAATAATATAAGCAATCAAATAGGTTATCTATATAAAGAGCCTCATTGTAACTTCTGCGATCATCTTTCGAAATACAACAACTTCAAATCTTTGAAATATATTCTCCCATGTCAAGCTAAACCCCCTTCTAGTCTATAACCTATATCAAGAGTAATATCATAATACCATAGAACAGATACTCTGGAAGCTTATACTTAGAACCGTGCTAGTCCATAAAATACCGTCTCTTAAAAAAAATTAAGGAAGAGTCTGTCGAGCAACTCCCAGCACCTAGGCCATTTATCCCGTCGAATCCAGTAAGGAAAAATGGAGGCAGAGCCAGGGTGGGTTGAGTATCTTCAGTGATCTTGAAATTCTGCTAAGAGGTATGTTTTCAGACTATGTGTTTCTAATTATGATCTTGATAAGTATAGGTCTCTGCAATTATGATGATAAATATTGATACAAGAGAGTAAAAGTCCACATAGTAGCCTAAACTTTTTAGTTAGAAAACATAGTGAACAAAAAAGAGGAAAGACTAGAATGGTGATTGATTAAAGAGAACTAAACAAAAAGACAATATTTGGTGGATATTTTTTACCATATAAAAGAAACCTTATCAATAGATTAGGAAATAAAAAATGGTTCAGTAAACGTTATTGTCAGTCTAGTCGTAAAAACCATTTACGACGACCACAGACGCAATTGCTATAAATACTTTTAGCGACCCCTTTTACCTTCGTTAATTGTCCGTTATTCTCATACCAACCTAAAGGTCTAATTAGTAGTATATATTTTGTAACACCATGTACTTTCGGGTGATGGTTTGAGCACATAAGCGTAGGCAAGTAGACCCGGGCCTCGGAAAAATTTATGTTATATTTACGTATGCTAATAAAAAAATTATTATATAAAAAGAGACGTGAGTTACTCTATGGAGTCAGACCCATCGGAAATCATGGATTCTGGAAAAACTTAACATATGAGTAGAAGAGACAAATAAAGGTAAAGGTAAACAAGTAGAAGGAGAGAATGGTAAACAAGTAGAAGGAGAGAATGGTAAACAAGTAGAAGGAGAAAATGAACCTAGTACAAGCAAAGAAAACACAATAATTAGTACTACAACTCAACAACCAGAAATTGTACCGATAGATGCTTGGAGAAGAAGTAAAGAGTCTATAATGGTAGATATTAGTAAAATAAAACCAAATTGTCAAAGAAAGTACAAAAAATATTAGATAGTTTAGCAATATTAAGTAAAAAAGGACAATTTTAATTGAAAATCAAGAACCTAGTGTACTTACGTTTTTAAAAAACCATGGGAAAAATATAATAGAAAGAGAAAGATACAAGTATGAACCAATAAAAAAGAAAGAAAAAACTACACCAGAGACAGTTATAACAAATCAAAAGGTGAAAACATTTACTTAAAAGACGCGGAAAAAACAACCAAAGAATATTTAAATTTAAAACTAGATAAACAAGAACAACAAATATGCGAATTAAAAACAGAAAACACCAAATTGAGAACACACAATAATGAAGAATGGTATAACAAATATAAAAAATATAAACACAAATTTGAAGATACAGAGAAAATACTAAAAGAAACCAAAGTAGAGTTGAAACAAACAAAAGAAGAATTGAATGAAGCAAAACAAGAATTAAATGAGGTAAAACAAGAATTAGGAGAATTAAAAGAAGAAATACAAATCCTTATAGAAGAGATAAAAAGGTTAAAATGAAAAAATAAAGTAAGAAAAATTATTAAAACAAGCGATAAAAGTACAACTAGTAATGAAAAAACTGAGAGTGATACAGACGAGGATAACAACATTGAATTAGCTAATCAAGAGATACAAGTAGCAAAAGTCCACATAGTAGCCCAACCTTTTTAGTTAGAAACATAGTGAACAAAAAAGAGGAAAGGCTAGAATGGTGATTGATTATAGAGAACTAAACAAAAAGACAATATTTGATGGATATTTTTTACCATATAAAAGAAACCTTATCAATAGATTAGGAAATAAAAAATGGTTCAGTAAACGTTATTGTCAGTCTAGTTGTAAAAACCATTTCCGACGACCACAGACGCAATTGCTATAAATACTTTTAGCGACCCCTTTTACCTTCTTTAATTGTCCGTTATTCTCATACCAACCTCAAGGTCTAATTAGTAGTATATATTTTGTAACACCATGTACTTTCGGGTGATGGTTTGAGCACATAAGCGTAGGCAAGTAGACCCGGGCCTCGAAAAAATTTATGTTATATTTACGTATGCTAATAAAGAAATTAGTATATAAAAAGAGACGTGAGTTACTCTATGGAGTCAGACCCATCGGAAATCATGGATTCTGGAAAAACTTACATATTAGTAGAAGAGACAAATAAAGGTAAAGGTAAACAAGTAGAAGGAGAGAATGGTAAACAAGTAGAAGGAGAGAATGGTAAACAAGTAGAAGGAGAAAATGAACCTAGTACAAGCAAAGAAAACACAATAATTAGTACTACAACTCAACAACCAGAAATTGTACCGATAGATGCTTGGAGAAGAAGTAAAAAGTCTATAATGGTAGATATTAGTAAAATAAAACCAAATTGTCAAAGAAAGTACAAAAAATATTACATAGTTTAGCAATATTGAGTAAAAAAGGACAATTTTAATGGAAAATCAAGAACCTAGTGTACTTACGTTTTTAAAAAACCATGGGAAAAATATAATAGAAAGAGAAAGATACAAGTATGAACCAATAAAAAAGAAAGAAAAAACTACACCGTGACGGTTATAACAAATCAAAAGGTGAAAACATTTACTTAAAAGACGCGGAAAAAACAACCAAAGAATATTTAAATTTAAAACTAGATAAACAAGAACAACAAATATGCGAATTAAAAACAGAGAAAACACCAAATTGAGAACACACAATAATGAAGAATGGTATAACAAATATAAAAAATATAAACACAAATTTGAAGATACAGAGAAAATACTAAAAGAAACCAAAGTAGAGTTGAAACAAACAAAAGAAGAATTGAATGAACCAAAACAAGAATTAAATGAGGTAAAACAAGAACTAGGAGAATTAAAAGAAGAAATACAAATCCTTATAGAAGAGATAAAAAGGTTAAAATGAAAAAATAAAGTAAGAAAAATTATTAAAACAAGCGATAAAAGTACAACTAGAGATGAAAAAACTGAGAGTGATACAGACGAGTATAACAAATTGAATTAGCTAATCAAGAGATACAAGTAGCAAAAGTCCACATAGTAGCCCAACCTTTTTAGTTAGAAAACATAGTGAACAAAAAAGAGGAAAGGCTAGAATGGTGATTGATTATAGAGAACTAAACAAAAAGACATTATTTGATGGATATTTTTTACCATATAAAAGAAACCTTATCAATAGATTAGGAAATAAAAAATGGTTCAAGAACGTTATTGTCGGTCTAGTCGTAAAAACCATTTCCGACGACCACAGACGCAATTGCTATAAATACTTTTAGCGACCCCTTTTACCTTCGTTAATTGTCCGCTATTCTCATACCAACCTCAAGGTCTAATTAGTAGTATATATTTTGTAACACCATGTACTTTCGGGTGATGGTTTGAGCACATAAGCGTAGGCAAGTAGACCCGGGCCTAGAAAAAATTTATGTTATATTTACGTATGCTAATAAAGAAATTAGTATATAAAAAGAGACGTGAGTTACTCTATGGAGTCAGACCCATCGGAAATCATGGATTCTGGAAAAACTTAACATATTAGTAGAAGAGACAAATAAAGGTAAAGGTAAACAAGTAGAAGGAGAGAATGGTAAACAAGTAGAAGGAGAGACTGGTAAACAAGTAGAAGGAGAAAATGAACCTAGTACAAGCAAAGAAAACACAGTAATTAGTACTACAACTCAACAATCAGAAATTGTACCGATAGATGCTTGGAGAAGAAGTAAAGAGTCTATAATGGTAGATATTAGTAAAATAAAACCAAATTGTCAAAGAAAGTACAAAAAATATTACATAGTTTAGCAATATTAAGTAAAAAAGGACAATTTTAATGGAAAATCAAGAACCTAGTGTACTTACGTTTTTAAAAAACCATGGGAAAAATATAATAGAAAGAGAAAGATACAAGTATGAACCAATAAAAAAGAAAGAAAAAACTACACCAGCATAGCTTATAACAAATCAAAAGGTGAAAACATTTACTTAAAAGACGCGGAAAAAACAACCAAAGAATATTTAAATTTAAAACTAGATAAACAAGAGCAACAAATATGCGAATTAAAAACAGAAAACACCAAATTGAGAACACACAATAATGAAGAATGATATAACAAATATAAAAAATATAAACACAAATTTGAAGATACAGAGAAAATACTAAAAGAAACCAACGTAGAGTTGAAACAAACAAAAGAAGAATTGAATGAAGTAAAACAAGAATTAAATGAGGTAAAACAAGAATTAGGAGAATTAAAAGAAGAAATACAAATCCTTATAGAAGAGATAAAAAGGTTAAAATGAAAAAATAAAGTAAGAAAAATTATTAAAACAAGCGATAAAAGTACAACTAGTAATGAAAAAACTGAGAGTGATACAGACGAGGATAACAACATTGAATTAGCTAATCAAGAGATACAAGTAGCAAAAGTCCACATAGTAGCCCAACCTTTTTAGTTAGAAAACACAGTGAACAAAAAAGAGGAAAGGCTAGAATGGTGATTGATTATAGAGAACTAAACAAAAAGACAATATTTGATGGATATTTTTCTACCATATAAAAGAAACCTTATCAATAGATTAGGAAATAAAAAATGGTTCAGTAAACGTTATTGTCAGTCTAGTCGTAAAAACCATTTCCGACGACCACAGACGCAATTGCTATAAATACTTTTAGCGACCCCTTTTACCTTCGTTAATTGTCCGCTATTCTCATACCAACCTCAAGGTCTAATTAGTAGTATATATTTTGTAACACCATGTACTTTCGGGTGATGGTTTGAGCACATAAGCGTAGGCAAGTAGACCCGGGCCTAGAAAAAATTTATGTTATATTTACGTATGCTAATAAAGAAATTAGTATATAAAAAGAGACGTGAGTTACTCTATGGAGTCAGACCCATCGGAAATCATGGATTCTGGAAAAACTTAACATATTAGTAGAAGAGACAAATAAAGGTAAAGGTAAACAAGTAGAAGGAGAGAATGGTAAACAAGTAGAAGGAGAGACGGTAAACAAGTAGAAGGAGAAAATGAACCTAGTACAAGCAAAGAAAACACAGTAATTAGTACTACAACTCAACAATCAGAAATTGTACCGATAGATGCTTGGAGAAGAAGTAAAGAGTCTATAATGGTAGATATTAGTAAAATAAAACCAAATTGTCAAAGAAAGTACAAAAAATATTACATAGTTTAGCAATATTAAGTAAAAAAGGACAATTTTAATGGAAAATCAAGAACCTAGTGTACTTACGTTTTTAAAAAACCATGGGAAAAATATAATAGAAAGAGAAAGATACAAGTATGAACCAATAAAAAAGAAAGAAAAAACTACACCAGACAGTTATAACAAATCAAAAGGTGAAAACATTTACTTAAAAGACGCGGAAAAAACAACCAAAGAATATTTAAATTTAAAACTAGATAAACAAGAACAACAAATATGCGAATTAAAAACAGAAAACACCAAATTGAGAACACACAATAATGAAGAATGGTATAACAAATATAAAAAATATAAACACAAATTTGAAGATACAGAGAAAATACTAAAAGAAACCAAAGTAGAGTTGAAACAAACAAAAGAAGAATTGAATGAAGCAAAACAAGAATTAAATGAGGTAAAACAAGAATTAGGAGAATTAAAAGAAGAAATACAAATCCTTATAGAAGAGATAAAAAGGTTAAAATGAAAAAATAAAGTAAGAAAAATTATTAAAACAAGCGATAAAAGTACAACTAGTAATGAAAAAACTGAGAGTGATACAGACGAGGATAACAACATTGAATTAGCTAATCAAGAGATACAAGTAGCAAAAGTCCACATAGTAGCCCAACCTTTTTAGTTAGAAACATAGTGAACAAAAAAGAGGAAAGGCTAGAATGGTGATTGATTAAAGAGAACTAAACAAAAAGACAATATTTGATGGATATTTTTTACCATATAAAAGAAACCTTATCAATAGATTAGGAAATAAAAAATGGTTCAGTAAACGTTATTGTCAGTCTAGTTGTAAAAACCATTTCCGACGACCACAGACGCAATTGCTATAAATACTTTTAGCGACCCCTTTTACCTTCTTTAATTGTCCGTTATTCTCATACCAACCTCAAGGTCTAATTAGTAGTATATATTTTGTAACACCATGTACTTTCGGGTGATGGTTTGAGCACATAAGCGTAGGCAAGTAGACCCGGGCCTCGAAAAAATTTATGTTATATTTACGTATGCTAATAAAGAAATTAGTATATAAAAAGAGACGTGAGTTACTCTATGGAGTCAGACCCATCGGAAATCATGGATTCTGGAAAAACTTACATATTAGTAGAAGAGACAAATAAAGGTAAAGGTAAACAAGTAGAAGGAGAGAATGGTAAACAAGTAGAAGGAGAGAATGGTAAACAAGTAGAAGGAGAAAATGAACCTAGTACAAGCAAAGAAAACACAATAATTAGTACTACAACTCAACAACCAGAAATTGTACCGATAGATGCTTGGAGAAGAAGTAAAAAGTCTATAATGGTAGATATTAGTAAAATAAAACCAAATTGTCAAAGAAAGTACAAAAAATATTACATAGTTTAGCAATATTGAGTAAAAAAGGACAATTTTAATGGAAAATCAAGAACCTAGTGTACTTACGTTTTTAAAAAACCATGGGAAAAATATAATAGAAAGAGAAAGATACAAGTATGAACCAATAAAAAAGAAAGAAAAAACTACACCAGACAGTTATAACAAATCAAAAGGTGAAAACATTTACTTAAAAGACGCGGAAAAAACAACCAAAGAATATTTAAATTTAAAACTAGATAAACAAGAACAACAAATATGCGAATTAAAAACAGAAAACACCAAATTGAGAACACACAATAATGAAGAATGGTATAACAAATATAAAAAATATAAACACAAATTTGAAGATACAGAGAAAATACTAAAAGAAACCAAAGTAGAGTTGAAACAAACAAAAGAAGAATTGAATGAACCAAAACAAGAATTAAATGAGGTAAAACAAGAACTAGGAGAATTAAAAGAAGAAATACAAATCCTTATAGAAGAGATAAAAAGGTTAAAATGAAAAAATAAAGTAAGAAAAATTATTAAAACAAGCGATAAAAGTACAACTAGAGATGAAAAAACTGAGAGTGATACAGACGAGTATAACAAATTGAATTAGCTAATCAAGAGATACAAGTAGCAAAAGTCCACATAGTAGCCCAACCTTTTTAGTTAGAAAACATAGTGAACAAAAAAGAGGAAAGGCTAGAATGGTGATTGATTATAGAGAACTAAACAAAAAGACATTATTTGATGGATATTTTTTACCATATAAAAGAAACCTTATCAATAGATTAGGAAATAAAAAATGGTTCAGTAAACGTTATTGTCAGTCTAGTCGTAAAAACCATTTCCGACGACCACAGACGCAATTGCTATAAATACTTTTAGCGACCCCTTTTACCTTCGTTAATTGTCCGCTATTCTCATACCAACCTCAAGGTCTAATTAGTAGTATATATTTTGTAACACCATGTACTTTCGGGTGATGGTTTGAGCACATAAGCGTAGGCAAGTAGACCCGGGCCTAGAAAAAATTTATGTTATATTTACGTATGCTAATAAAGAAATTAGTATATAAAAAGAGACGTGAGTTACTCTATGGAGTCAGACCCATCGGAAATCATGGATTCTGGAAAAACTTAACATATTAGTAGAAGAGACAAATAAAGGTAAAGGTAAACAAGTAGAAGGAGAGAATGGTAAACAAGTAGAAGGAGAGACCGGTAAACAAGTAGAAGGAGAAAATGAACCTAGTACAAGCAAAGAAAACACAGTAATTAGTACTACAACTCAACAATCAGAAATTGTACCGATAGATGCTTGGAGAAGAAGTAAAGAGTCTATAATGGTAGATATTAGTAAAATAAAACCAAATTGTCAAAGAAAGTACAAAAAATATTACATAGTTTAGCAATATTAAGTAAAAAAGGACAATTTTAATGGAAAATCAAGAACCTAGTGTACTTACGTTTTTAAAAAACCATGGGAAAAATATAATAGAAAGAGAAAGATACAAGTATGAACCAATAAAAAAGAAAGAAAAAACTACACCAGACAGTTATAACAAATCAAAAGGTGAAAACATTTACTTAAAAGACGCGGAAAAAACAACCAAAGAATATTTAAATTTAAAACTAGATAAACAAGAGCAACAAATATGCGAATTAAAAACAGAAAACACCAAATTGAGAACACACAATAATGAAGAATGATATAACAAATATAAAAAATATAAACACAAATTTGAAGATACAGAGAAAATACTAAAAGAAACCAACGTAGAGTTGAAACAAACAAAAGAAGAATTGAATGAAGTAAAACAAGAATTAAATGAGGTAAAACAAGAATTAGGAGAATTAAAAGAAGAAATACAAATCCTTATAGAAGAGATAAAAAGGTTAAAATGAAAAAATAAAGTAAGAAAAATTATTAAAACAAGCGATAAAAGTACAACTAGTAATGAAAAACCGAGAGTGATACGACGAGGATAACAACATTGAATTAGCTAATCAAGAGATACAAGTAGCAAAAGTCCACATAGTAGCCCAACCTTTTTAGTTAGAAAACACAGTGAACAAAAAAGAGGAAAGGCTAGAATGGTGATTGATTATAGAGAACTAAACAAAAAGACAATATTTGATGGATATTTTTCTACCATATAAAAGAAACCTTATCAATAGATTAGGAAATAAAAAATGGTTCAGTAAACGTTATTGTCAGTCTAGTAGTAAAAACCATTTACGACGACCAAAGACGCAATTGCTATAAATACTTTTAGCGACCCCTTTTACCTTCGTGAATTGTCCGCTATTCTCATACCAACCTCAAGGTCTAATTAGTAGTATATATTTTGTAACACCATGTACTTTCGGGTGATGGTTTGAGCACATAAGCGTAGGCAAGTAGACCCGGGCCTCGAAAAAATTTATGTTATATTTACGTATGCTAATAAAGAAAATAGTATATAAAAAGAGACGTGAGTTACTCTATGGAGTCAGACCCATCGGAAATCATGGATTCTGGAAAAACTTAACATATTAGTAGAAGAGACAAATAAAGGTAAAGGTAAACAAGTAGAAGGAGAGAATAAACCTAGTACAAGCAAAGAAAACACAATAATTAGTACTACAACTCAACAACCGAGAAATTGTACCGATAGATGCTTGAGAAGAAGTAAAGAGTTTATAATGGTAGATATTAGTAAAATAAAACCAAATTGTCAAAGAAAGTACAAAAAATATTAGATAGTTTAGCAATATTAAGTAAAAAAGGACAATTTTAATGGAAAATCAAGAACCTAGTGTACTTACGTTTTTAAAAAACCATGGGAAAAATATAATAGAAAGAGAAAGATACAAGTATGAACCAATAAAAAAGAAAGAAAAAACTACACCGAGAGTTATAACAAATCAAAAGGTGAAAACATTTACTTAAAAGACGCGGAAAAAACAACCAAAGAATATTTAAATTTAAAACTAGATAAACAAGAGCAACAAATATGCGAATTAAAAACAGAAAACACCAAATTGAGAACACACAATAATGAAGAATGATATAACAAATATAAAAAATATAAACACAAATTTGAAGATACAGAGAAAATACTAAAAGAAACCAACGTAGAGTTGAAACAAACAAAAGAAGAATTGAATGAAGTAAAACAAGAATTAAATGAGGTAAAACAAGAATTAGGAGAATTAAAAGAAGAAATACAAATCCTTATAGAAGAGATAAAAAGGTTAAAATGAAAAAATAAAGTAAGAAAAATTATTAAAACAAGCGATAAAAGTACAACTAGTAATGAAAAAACTGAGAGTGATACAGACGAGGATAACAACATTGAATTAGCTAATCAAGAGATACAAGTAGCAAAAGTCCACATAGTAGCCCAACCTTTTTAGTTAGAAAACACAGTGAACAAAAAAGAGGAAAGGCTAGAATGGTGATTGATTATAGAGAACTAAACAAAAAGACAATATTTGATGGATATTTTTCTACCATATAAAAGAAACCTTATCAATAGATTAGGAAATAAAAAATGGTTCAGTAAACGTTATTGTCAGTCTAGTAGTAAAAACCATTTACGACGACCAAAGACGCAATTGCTATAAATACTTTTAGCGACCCCTTTTACCTTCGTGAATTGTCCGCTATTCTCATACCAACCTCAAGGTCTAATTAGTAGTATATATTTTGTAACACCATGTACTTTCGGGTGATGGTTTGAGCACATAAGCGTAGGCAAGTAGACCCGGGCCTCGAAAAAATTTATGTTATATTTACGTATGCTAATAAAGAAAATAGTATATAAAAAGAGACGTGAGTTACTCTATGGAGTCAGACCCATCGGAAATCATGGATTCTGGAAAAACTTAACATATTAGTAGATGAGACAAATAAAGGTAAAGGTAAACAAGTAGAAGGAGAGAATAAACCTAGTACAAGCAAAGAAAACACAATAATTAGTACTACAACTCAACAACCAGAAATTGTACCGATAGATGCTTGAGAAGAAGTAAAGAGTTTATAATGGTAGATATTAGTAAAATAAAACCAAATTGTCAAAGAAAGTACAAAAAATATTAGATAGTTTAGCAATATTAAGTAAAAAAGGACAATTTTAATGGAAAATCAAGAACCTAGTGTACTTACGTTTTTAAAAAACCATGGGAAAAATATAATAGAAAGAGAAAGATACAAGTATGAACCAATAAAAAAGAAAGAAAAAATTACACCAGACAGTTATAACAAATCAAAAGGTGAAAACATTTACTTAAAAGACGCAGAAAAAACAACCAAAGAATATCTAAATTTAAAACTAGATAAACAAGAACAACAAATATGTGAATTAAAAACAGAAAACAACAAATTGAGAACACACAATAATGAAGAATGGTATAACAAATATAAAAAATATAAACACAAATTTAAAGATACAAAGAAAATACTAAAAGAAACCAAAGTAGAGTTGAAACAAACAAAAGAAGAATTGAATGAAGTAAAACCAGAATTAAATGAGGTAAAACAAGAATTAGGAGAATTAAAAGAAGAAATACAAATCCTTATAGAAGAGATAAAAAGGTTAAATTGAAAAAATAAAGTAAGAAAAATTATTAAAACAAGCGATAAAAGTACAACTAGTAATGAAAAAACTGAGAGTGATACAGACGAGGATAACAACATTGAATTAGCTAATCAAGAGATACAAGTAGCAAAAGTCCACATAGTAGCCCAACCTTTTTAGTTAGAAAACACAGTGAACAAAAAAGAGGAAAGGCTAGAATGGTGATTGATTATAGAGAACTAAACAAAAAGACAATATTTGATGGATATTTTTCTACCATATAAAAGAAACCTTATCAATAGATTAGGAAATAAAAAATGGTTCAGTAAACGTTATTGTCAGTCTAGTCGTAAAAACCATTTACGACGACCACAGACGCAATTGCTATAAATACTTTTAGCGACCCCTTTTACCTTCGTTAATTGTCCGCTATTCTCATACCAACCTCAAGGTCTAATTAGTAGTATATATTTTGTAACACCATGTACTTTCGGGTGATGGTTTGAGCACATAAGCGTAGGCAAGTAGACCCGGGCCTCGAAAAAATTTATGTTATATTTACGTATGCTAATAAAGAAATTAGTATATAAAAAGAGACGTGAGTTACTCTATGGAGTCAGACCCATCGGAAATCATGGATTCTGGAAAAACTTTACATATTAGTAGAAGAGACAAATAAAGGTAAAGGTAAACAAGTAGAAGGAGAGAATGGTAAACAAGTAGAAGGAGAGAATGAACCTAGTACAAGCAAAGAAAACACAATAATTAGTACTACAACTCAACAACCAGAAATTGTACCGATAGATGCTTGAGAAGAAGTAAAGAGTTTATAATGGTAGATATTAGTAAAATAAAACCAAATTGTCAAAGAAAGTACAAAAAATATTAGATAGTTTAGCAATATTAAGTAAAAAAGGACAATTTTAATGGAAAATCAAGAACCTAGTGTACTTACGTTTTTAAAAAACCATGGGAAAATATAATAGAAAGAGAAAGATACAAGTATGAACCAATAAAAAAGAAAGAAAAAATTACACCAGACAGTTATAACAAATCAAAAGGTGAAAACATTTACTTAAAAGACGCGGAAAAAACAACCAAAGAATATTTAAATTTAAAACTAGATAAACAAGAACAACAAATATGCGAATTAAAAACAGAAAACACCAAATTGAGAACACACAATAATGAAGAATGGTATAACAAATATAAAAAATATAAACACAAATTTGAAGATACAGAGAAAATACTAAAAGAAACCAAAGTAGAGTTGAAACAAACAAAAGAAGAATTGAATGAAGCAAAACAAGAATTAAATGAGGTAAAACAAGAATTAGGAGAATTAAAAGAAGAAATACAAATCCTTATAGAAGAGATAAAAAGGTTAAAATGAAAAAATAAAGTAAGAAAAATTATTAAAACAAGCGATAAAAGTACAACTAGTAATGAAAAAACTGAGAGTGATACAGACGAGGATAACAACATTGAATTAGCTAATCAAGAGATACAAGTAGCAAAAGTCCACATAGTAGCCCAACCTTTTTAGTTAGAAACATAGTGAACAAAAAAGAGGAAAGGCTAGAATGGTGATTGATTATAGAGAACTAAACAAAAAGACAATATTTGATGGATATTTTTTACCATATAAAAGAAACCTTATCAATAGATTAGGAAATAAAAAATGGTTCAGTAAACGTTATTGTCAGTCTAGTTGTAAAAACCATTTCCGACGACCACAGACGCAATTGCTATAAATACTTTTAGCGACCCCTTTTACCTTCTTTAATTGTCCGTTATTCTCATACCAACCTCAAGGTCTAATTAGTAGTATATATTTTGTAACACCATGTACTTTCGGATGATGGTTTGAGCACATAAGCGTAGGCAAGTAGACCCGGGCCTCGGAAAAATTTATGATATAATTACGTATGCTAATAAAGAAATTAGTATATAAAAAGAGACGTGAGTTACTCTATGGAGTCAGACCCATCGGAAATCATGGATTCTGGAAAAACATAACATATTAGTAGAAGAGACAAATAAAGGTAAAGGTAAACAAGTAGAAGGAGAGAATGGTAAACAAGTAGAAGGAGAGAATGGTAAACAAGTAGAAGGAGAAAATGAACCTAGTACAAGCAAAGAAAACACAATAATTAGTACTACAACTCAACAACCAGAAATTGTACCGATAGATGCTTGGAGAAGAAGTAAAGAGTCTATAATGGTAGATATTAGTAAAATAAAACCAAATTGTCAAAGAAAGTACAAAAAATATTAGATAGTTTAGCAATATTAAGTAAAAAAGGACAATTTTAATTGAAAATCAAGAACCTAGTTTACTTACGTTTTTAAAAAACCATGGGAAAAATATAATAGAAAGAGAAAGATACAAGTATGAACCAATAAAAAAGAAAGAAAAAACTACACCAGACAGTTATAACAAATCAAAAGGTGAAAACATTTACTTAAAAGACGCGGAAAAAACAACCAAAGAATATTTAAATTTAAAACTAGATAAACAAGAACAACAAATATGCGAATTAAAAACAGAAAACACCAAATTGAGAACACACAATAATGAAGAATGGTATAACAAATATAAAAAATATAAACACAAATTTGAAGATACAGAGAAAATACTAAAAGAAACCAAAGTAGAGTTGAAACAAACAAAAGAAGAATTGAATGAAGCAAAACAAGAATTAAATGAGGTAAAACAAGAATTAGGAGAATTAAAAGAAGAAATACAAATCCTTATAGAAGAGATAAAAAGGTTAAAATGAAAAAATAAAGTAAGAAAAATTATTAAAACAAGCGATAAAAGTACAACTAGTAATGAAAAAACTGAGAGTGATACAGACGAGGATAACAACATTGAATTAGCTAATCAAGAGAAACAAGTAGCAAAAGTCCACATAGTAGCCCAACCTTTTTAGTTAGAAAAGATAGTGAACAAAAAAGAGGAAAGGCTAGAATGATGATTGATTATAGAGAACTAAACAAAAAGACAATATTTGATGGATATTTTTTTACCATATAAAAGAAACCTTATCAATAGATTAGGAAATAAAAAATGGTTCAGTAAACGTTATTGTCAGTCTAGTCGTAAAAACCATTTACGACGACCATAGACGCAATTGCTATAAATACTTTTAGCGACCCCTTTTACCTTCGTTAATTGTCCGCTATTCTCATACCAACCTCAAGGTCTAATTAGTAGTATATATTTTGTAACACCATGTACTTTCGGGTGATGGTTTGAGCACATAAGCGTAGGCAAGTAGACCCGGGCCTCGGAAAAATTTATGTTATATTTACGTATACTAATAAAGAAATTAGTATATAAAAAGAGACGTGAGTTACTCTATGGAGTCAGACCCATCGGAAATCATGGATTCTGGAAAAACTTAACATATTAGTAGAAGAGACAAATAAAGGTAAAGGTAAACAAGTAGAAGGAGAGAATGGTAAACAAGTAGAAGGAGAAAATTAACCTAGTACAAGCAAAGAAAACACAATAATTAGTACTACAACTCAACAACCAGAAATTGTACCGATAGATGCTTGGAGAAGAAGTAAAGAGTCTATAATGGTAGATATTAGTAAAATAAAACCAAATTGTCAAAGAAAGTACAAAAAATATTACATAGTTTAGCAATATTAAGTAAAAAAGGACAATTTTAATGGAAAATCAAGAACCTAGTGTACTTACGTTTTTAAAAAACCATGGGAAAAATATAATAGAAAGAGAAAGATACAAGTATGAACCAATAAAAAAGAAAGAAAAAACTACACCAGACAGTTATAACAAATCAAAAGGTGAAAACATTTACTTAAAAGACGCGGAAAAAACAACCAAAGAATATTTAAATTTAAAACTAGATAAACAAGAACAACAAATATGCGAATTAAAAACAGAAAACACCAAATTGAGAACACACAATAATGAAGAATGGTATAACAAATATAAAAAATATAAACACAAATTTGAAGATACAGAGAAAATACTAAAAGAAACCAAAGTAGAGTTGAAACAAACAAAAGAAGAATTGAATGAAGCAAAACAAGAATTAAATGAGGTAAAACAAGAATTAGGAGAATTAAATGAAGAAATACAAATCCTTATAGAAGAGATAAAAAGGTTAAAATGAAAAAATAAAGTAAGAAAAATTATTAAAACAAGCGATAAAAGTACAACTAGTAATGAAAAAACTGAGAGTGATACAGACGAGGATAACAACATTGAATTAGCTAATCAAGAGATACAAGTAGCAAAAGTCCACATAGTAGCCCAACCTTTTTAGTTAGAAAACATAGTGAACAAAAAAGAGGAAAGGCTAGAATGGTGATTGATTATAGAGAACTAAACAAAAAGACAATATTTGATGGATATTTTTTACCATATAAAAGAAACCTTATCAATAGATTAGGAAATAAAAAATGGTTCAGTAAATTTGATTGTAAAAGTGAATTTTGGCAAATAAAACTAAAAAATGAATCAAAATATTTAACCGCCTTTAGTGCCCCTCAAGTACATTACGACAGGAATGTACTACCATTTGGATTGAAAAATGCACCACAAATATTTCAAAGAAGGATGTACCAAGTGTTCAGAAAATTGACAGAATTTTGTAGAGTATATGTTTATGACATATTAATATATAGTGATGATTTAGAAAATCATATAAAACATCTACAAGAATTTATAAAAACTGTGAAACATCATGGAATATTACTATCTGAAAAGAATGTGAAATATTTAAGAATAGTATAGAACATTTGGGATACATAATAGATAATGAAGGATTACAATTACAACACATTGTAACAAAAATAAAAAAATTAAAGATAAATTAGAGAGCAAAAAAGAGGTACAACAATTTTTAGGAGTAGTAAACTATGCTTCACACCATATAAACGATTTACCACTCTTAAGAAACCCATTACAAGAATTAACTAGAAAAGGTATAACCTTTGAATGTAAGGAAGAACATACTAAAGCCATAAATAAAATCAAGGAAAAAGTGAAAGCTTTGCCAAAACATAGAATACCAATAGAACTAGATCAACTAGAACTTTTTACTGATGCTAATGATATAGGAGGGGGAACAGTCCTCATAGCATAAGATAAAGAGGATATAGATAAAGAAAAACCACTAATTTGTGGATATGGAGGTGGAACGTGGAAACCAAATGAGAAAAATTACCATATTAACAAAAAAGAACTATTAGCAGTAAAATTTGGAATAAAGAAATTCCATTATCACCTATTACCAGTAAAATTTATATTTAGAACAGATAATACCCAAGTAAGATATTTTATTACAAATAAAATAGACACTTTATCAGAACTAAACAACTGAAGGAAGTGGCAATCATTCTTTTATTGTTATGATTTTATTGTTAGAAATATATTTGGAACTAAAAATATTCTGACTGATTTTCTTAGCAGGTATAACGATGTCAACCAACAATGAAAAATTTGAAGCATATATTACCAGTGTTACAAAAATCATCAAGCAAAATAATGAAACCATTACAACCAAAATGCAAGAAAACGCACATCTGGTAGATCAACTAACAAAAGCCTTTCGAGACTTCAAAATCCTACAAACCCTAAAAACCCCTATCTACTACAGAAAAACCAAAAACGTTTACATCCAAGATTGCAACCATGCCATCTACCATAACAGCCTCATCTTCTCAAAATCCAACAGCATTATCAATGAGTGACAAATTGAAGTTTGCACCTGAATATATTACAGTTTACGAACAAATAAATAAATTTTATGACTATAAATCTAACCCACATATTTTACGAAGTGCAAAACTTAGCAAATACCCAAGATATTTATGTAATGAAAAATCTAACCCTGATATCGTTGCAAAACTATTTACTTATGGTTTTATAGATAAAATACTAGTAGATGAAACTTTTTACAATATTGCTAAATTACCTACTGTTATAGTACAATCTGCTCAAGCAATGATGGAATCATTTGGAAAAGGTATCTATGGTATACAACTATTTGATGTCTCAACAGATCTAACAGGAAAACCTATTATAATATGTCAGTTGTTCAAAACTGGAAGAAATAGCAACATTAGTGGTTATGATGAAGATCTCAAGATGAAAATACCATGTACCCTGTAAAAATTTCAAGAATGACTGAGTGCCAAAAGAGCTATTGGACTATTAACATTAAAATAAAAAATTGAAGATATGTTAAGAGTAGGTAAAGCTAGCATTATTGGAAATTCCAAAGGTGGAGAAATTGAAGAAATTATTACCATATACTACAATAATGACGTATTATCTCAAGATACCATGCATCTTACAAATATGCATGACCGGATCATAAACCTGAAACACAATCACTCCAGTGCAACCGTGGAACAATACAAGCTTCTGATAGGCTAGAGGAAAAGGCATGTTATCAGTATAAAAAATGATACAAATACTACTCATACTACTATAAAAAATAAGGACCCTCTAATCCTTTCGCATTAAATGACCCAATGTAGTATAACTACAG
Source organism: Anisodus tanguticus (assembly GCA_034509755.1). Taxonomy (NCBI): domain Eukaryota; kingdom Viridiplantae; phylum Streptophyta; class Magnoliopsida; order Solanales; family Solanaceae; genus Anisodus; species Anisodus tanguticus. The sequence goes on from CM067558.1 coordinate 32,026,707, forward strand.
AAAGCCACAATGTAACAAATTGATATGGCCCAATGTAGTCTAACTACAACAAGCCCATATATTATTATATATTACTAGTATTACTACTAAAAGAGATACCGTTCCTATTCTATAGGAGTATCTATTGGAAAATTTAAAATGATACCATTCCTATTCTATAGGAATATCAAAGAAAAAAAATCATCTTATTATAAAAAATACAGCTTGCAAAGATATTTGTGGAAGAAAGCAACCGGCCTCAATAAATTGCAAAAGTCGTCGGACCCACAAAGAACCAATGACAAGGATGATAGCTGACAACGTTGAAAAAATGGCAACAAAGACAAACAACTTTGAAGAAAAATATGCAAATTACTATTTACTTTTAGACTTTTGTAATCAACTATTATTTTCTTTTAGACTTTTGCAACATAGCAATAATGTAAGAAATCAAAGAGGTTATCTATATAAAGAGCCTCATTGTAACTTCTGAAATCATCTTTCGAAATACAACAGCTTCAAATCTTTGAAATACTCTCTCTCATGTCTAGCTAAACCCCATTCTAGTTTATAACCCATATCAAGAGTAATATCATAATACCAGAGAACAGATACTTTGAAAGCTTATACTTAGAACCTTACTAGTCCATAAAACACCGTCTCTTAAAAGAAATTTTAAGAAAGAGTCTGTCGAGCAACTCTCAGAACCTAGGCCATTTATCCTGTCGAATCCAGTGAGGAAAAATGGAGGCAGAGCCAGGGTGGGTTGAGTATCTCCGGTGATCTTGAAATTCTGCTAAGAGGTATGTTTTCAAACTATGTGTTTCTAATTATGATTTTGATAAGTATATGTCTCTGCAATTATGATGTTAAATATCGATAGAAGGTTATAGTCTTTTATTTAAAAAATGAATTTTGAGTTGATAATACATGCTTCCGTACTACATGCTTATTATTTGATAAACTTACATGTAACTATGTTAATATAGCATTTGTATTCCTACCCTCTTCAGGGTTGTTAGATTATGAAAAGATTCGCCCGTAAAAATGGTATCAAAGCCTTGTAAAAGGAATAAGTTATAAAAAATGAAGAAACGTCCACAATTTAGCCAAACTAGAATGTTAAATAAAAGAAAGTTTTTATTTAAAGTACTAAAACAACTCTTAATACAAAGAAGAAACCAAAATGAAATACTGTTAAAATATTGTAGTGATTTAATAGAATTAAGAAAAAAAGAATTAGCAATAAAAAGACTGGAAGATTATAATATGATAGATGATGAGACTGACTTAGCAGAAATAAGTACAAATTTGGATGAGGTTATAAAAATATACAGAGAATTAATAGATCTCAACACTGAAATAATTAGACAAAACCAGGTAATAGCAGATTTGAACGAAGACCTACGAATGACAATAGAACAATATGGATGAAAATAAACTAATAGAACAACAAAATAAGTTAAGAGAACTTAGAATGATAGCCGAAAACCCCCTTACATATAATAGATATATAAACCAACATATAGTAAGCTGTAGAATAAACATAGATCTTATAAAAGATAAAGATCAACGTCTACAAGAATATTCCCAACAAGTAAGTGAACAAGAAAATACTATTACAATCTTAAGAAACATGATAGCTCTAAAAGGAGAAAGATTAAGACAAAAAGAGGAAGAAAATATGAAACTAAGAGAAGAAAAATTACGACAAATAATCAGAAAAGATAACGAATTAAAAGACTTACAAGATGTTATAGAAGAACAGTATAAGTAGATCAACATATTAAAATATGGATAAAGGAAAAGAGATAGTAGAAGAATCTAACGAACCTACTACCAAATGAATACATATGTAGGAGGAATGACACAAACATTAAGCTTTAAACCAGAAATATATCAAAAAATACAAGATGGAAAGGAAGAACTATCTATAAAGAAAATATTTAAAACAAAATGGTTTGAAATAAATAAAGAAATAAGATATATAGCACAAAAGCATGAAAATATAATAGACACAACTAGTATAAATGAAAGAACAAAAATAAACTTGATAACAGATGAAGTAATAAAAAGAGAGTTAGCAAAACTATCTACTAAAGAAGCTAAAAAATATAGAAATATATACTTTGGAGGAGTAGAATTTACCATAAAAGCATATTTTCATAAGAACATAGATACACCTATACAAATATACATATTAGATGATAGAATATTAGGTAATCTACAAGATGCTCTAATATCAGTAATGCGACCGATTTTCCTCTAATTGAAGACCTGTTTTTTTGTAGTGACACGACAAAACCTCAATATCTGCCCCTGAATTCAGTAGTTATATGGATAAAAAGGATCAAACGCAGAGGCAGAATTTTTAATTTGAGTTTTGAATCATTTGTTTTTTTGCTTACTAAGTTCTGAATAAATTATTTATACGTATTAGATGAACTTTTGATACAACTACAAAGTTTGAGTCAAAACTATGAAATTATATTGAATCCGTAACTTTAATGCTAGCTCCACCCCTGAACAAACGGTAGAAGACTGATATAATTTTCTGTTAGGATCTAAAAGTATAAAACGAGAGTGATGATGTTAATGAGGTAACAAATTTGTGGAGCATAGAGACTTTTCTTACCAAAGGGAAAATTAGCCATATCTTTTTTTTTTTTTTAAAAATCAAGTCACGACCATATTATTACTATAATGTAAAAGTTACAATTTGAAGAAGGAAGGAGTAGCCTTGTATGATATACTGTGCATGGTGCACCTTATGCAATATATAGTGCACTTCTTATTCTCATCCGTATAAATATTTGGTAACACCGTAACAGTGTATTAAAATTTAAATAGATGAGAAGAATTAAGTACAACAAGAAAAAATAATTTTACCAACGGAGTTAACATATTTTTGACGCTGTCGCCTTTTCTAATATCTTAATTAATTGGATAAGTTAATTAATCTGCACTCAAGAGGAAGAAGTAGACTCTTTCCGGAAAAGAGGTGATCGCTCAAATTACGTGTATTGTTTTTTAATATAATAACCTTTTTTTGAATATCCAAATTGTAACCTTTTTAGCTATTGCATTACAAAATATCTCTAAATCCGAAAAAGAAAAAGAAAGACCGGTCATATGATGTCAAAATTTTGTAATTAAAGACAAAATTAAAAATTTACAAAGTCAAAATCAACGAAAACATTCGCCTGAGCAAGCTCAAAATAAGAGAGATCGAAATTGAATTATAATGGATTACAAGTCAATATTTTCAAAGTTTAGCAACGGATAACGAATCGAGATTTTACAAACTGATCAGAAAAAAGAAATGCGAAAGGTTTATGAGGAAAAAGAAAATCAATAATGCAAATCAACTTTGATTTTGTCATATAAAATGTTTGTTTTAATACAAAATTTAGACATTAGTTTAGAATTTAATATTAAGTTTAAATACAAGGTAAATTACAATCAATACTTCTTATGATTAATTTTCTTTAAAAAACTATATAAATTTCAATTTGTAATTTTGTCAAATAAAATGAAAATAAAGTACACAATATACTTGATAATGTGATAAATCGGACTTAGCTCCTCTTCATTGATTTTTCTTGCTTTTACTTGCCAAAGATATTATGTACATGTCCTACCTTAATATCAAATTATCAATATTCTAGATTTAAATAACCGCAGAAGGGTCATAACTGAAAGAAATAATCTCTTGATTATTCTCATTAATGAAAAGAGTATATATACAAGTTACCATTTATCATAATAGAAAACATATTCCTATTCTAAACTCAAAACCTTATTCTAGTAGTACAAGACTCCTATAACTATGGTAAGTGTACAAGACTAAGTAAAATAATACTTACACTAAAATATTACAACAACCTATGTACAAAATCTGCCCAATTACCGTGGGCTTTCTATACAAAACCGAGAATCAATATTCATAAATATACACATAATATACATGTGTATCTCGTGTATATTATGTGTATATTAAACACACATCCGCAGTCATAGCGAGCGGTCTTCGTACGCTGAGACTGTCCCTAAAATCTTCAAAAAGAACTGAGGGAAGACCCTTTGTGAAGATGTCTGCAATTTGATACCTGGAAGGGACATGGCAGATGCGTACTTGTCCACGAGCTACCTTTTCTCGAACAAAGTGAATGTCCATCTCGATATGTTTAGTGTTGGTGCTGAACAGGATTACTGAAAAGGTAGATGGCACTAACATTATCACAATACACAAAGGTAGCTTTCTGAATAGGACAATGAAGTTCTAAAAGAAGATTCCGTAACCAACATGACTCAGAGACCACATTGGCTACCTCTTGATACTCGGCCTCTGCACTAGAACGTGATAACGTCGACTGACGCTTAGCAGATTAGGAGACCAAGTTATTACCAAGAAACATACAATAGCCAGACGTAGACCATCTGGTGTCTGGAAAACCACCCCAATCAACATCTGTATACGAGACAAGTGTAGATGTCGACGAAGGATACAAATGCAAGCCATAATCAAGTGTCCCCTGTATGTACCGAATAATGTGTTTGAGTGTATTCATGTTCTCAATCCTGGGGTCATACATAAACAAACACACCGGTTGTACGTCATACGTAATATCAGGTCTCGTGAACGTAAGATACTGAAGGGCCCCTTTAAGACTGTGATAGCGGGTCGGATCCTCATAAAGTGAGCCAGCCGCAGCACCTAACATGGGTTTAGTATCAACCGGAGTGGAAGTGGACTTACAGGATGACATTCCAGTCCGCTCAATGATCTCAGCTACATACTTCCTCTGGGACAAGAACAACCCACCTGTGTGACGAGTAACAACAATCCCCAAAAATTAACTCAAAGGCCCTAAGTCTTTCATAGCAAACTCAGAACTAAGCATTATCATGATAGACCAGCGTAACGCATCAAAAGAGGTAGTCAAGTTAATATCATCCACATATAACAGTATAAGCCAAGGAAGAACCACGACGATAGATGAACAATGAATTATCAGACCTGATGTGATCGAATCCAATAGTCGAAACATAGTCTGCAAACCTTTTATACCAAGCTCGTGGGGACTGCTTAAGTCCATACAAGGACTTCTTCAACAAACAGACGTGATGAGGATATTTGGGATCCCTAAACCCCAAGGGCTGATGCATATAGACTGTCTCCTTGAGATCACCATGTAATAAAATATTATTCACATCTAACTGATGGATAGGCCATGCTTTCGAAAGATCCAAGCTGAACACTATGCGAATGGTAACCGATTTGACCACTGGACTAAACGTCTCACCACAATCCACACCAACCTGTTGAGTCTTACCATCAACTTCAAGATAAGCCTTATGCCTCGCAAAAGAACCGTTAGAATTGTCCTTACAAGCAAAAATCCACATACACCGAATTATATTAACACCAGATGGACGAGGCACCAACTCTCACGTCTTATTATCAATAAGAACATTATATTCGTCGGTCATAGCAATTTTTCAATTAGGGTCATTTAACGCAGACACAGGGTTACGGGGTAGGGGTTATTTAAGAACATTAGAATTTAAATTGAAATGTCTTTTTGGTTTAAAAATACCCCGTGGACTACGAGTGACCGGTCTATGACTCGGGGGAGAATTGGGTGGATTTTGGGAATTAGCGGGACACGTGACGGACCGGCCAGCGAGCAGTGGGCCCGCTGGCCTAATACTGGAATTCGGTGCCTGAACTGGACTGGATACCGTCACTGGAACAATGGCGTTACTCGGCTGAAGAAGCTGGCCCAGTTTCCCTCATTGGTCCAGTTACGGGAACTGTTCTTGGAACTGTGGGGCCAGCGGGCAGTGGGCCCGCTGGTGGATTTGAGGTGCGGGACACGTCTAAAAATGGTGAATAATATACAGGGATATACCGTCATCCAAAAAATTATACGAACTAGGAACGGGACTACTCAATTTTGCAAACGGGAATTGGGACTCATAAAAAATAACATGGCGACTAATGATGATTTTATTAGACGATAAATCAAAACATTTGTAATCACGATAATTTGACGAATACCCCAAAAACACACAAGGGTTAGACCGAGCCTGAAGTTTATTAATTGTGGTGGACGGAAATAGTGGATAACACATGCACCTAAAGACCCTAAGATGTGAATACGAAAGAGTCTTATTATATAAAATTTGACGAGGGGACGACTATGTCAAACCTTTGGAAGGGAGAATGTTAAGAAGATTTGTAGCCAGTTGTAGAGCATGAGGCCAAAATGAAGGGTACCGGAAGCATGAATCAATAAAGTTCGAACAATGTTATTAATGGTACGAATTTTGCGTTCGTCTTTCCCATTTTGTGAAGACGTATGAAGGCAAGAAAAATGAAAATTGATCCCATTATTAGCACAAAACTCCATAAACACCCCATTATCATATTCTTTTTTCCATTATCACATTGAATATTTTTAATTTTCCGTTCGAATTGGGTTCTAATGAATACTCTAAATTTTAAGAAGGTGAAAAAAACTTGAGATTTTTTCGCTATCGAAAAAGTCCATAAAAACTTAAAATAATCATCCAAAAATAGAACATAGTACCGATGACCCAAAGAACTGAGAACAAGAGACGTCCATAAATCGCTATGAATAATATCAAATGGCATTGAAGTATGAGAATTAAAGTGTACAAATGGAAACCAAACAATTTTCCCTAACGAACAAGATTGATAATTCAGAGTACTACGCGTACCCTTACATGATATAAATTTGTTTTTATCTAAGGAAGATAAAATAGACGACCCCGGATGACCTAGACGAGCATGCCACAAGGAAGGAGCAAGAGCTGCAAAGGTTGATGGCAGGGCTTGAAGAGAGAAACCGAAACTTGGCTTGATAGGATAAAGATCTCCCCACCTATCACACATCATGAGAGGACTCCCCGTGTTGAAATCCTTCACAGAAAAACCAAACGGATCAAATTCAATTGAAACGGAATTATCAGTGGTGAATTTATGGACATACACCAAATTTTTAATCAATTTAGGGGCATGGAGAGTATTTTTCAAGACAAGGGGTGGATAGGGAGTAGACAAAGTTTTATGACCATAACCACGAATCAGAATAGTATTACCATTACCAACGATTATGCCACGAGGGTTACTCAAATTGGAATAAGACGAGAGAGTACCTTAATGGGATGTCATGTTGGTTGTGGCGCATGTGTCCATGTACCAATTTGGGTCTGGATGAGTTAATCTCAGCATGTGAATTGCGGCTTCAATGTCTGTCGGAGAGGGGATGAAAGTGGGCCCCTCAGCCGCAAAGGCCTGCTGTGGCCGAGGCCCAAGCAGGCCTGGGGCTGGCCAAGGCTCAACTGGGCGAGATTTCGCCGCCGGGCCGGGTGGACCACGTGATCGTCGCTGGAAATTGGGCCTGGATTGGGCAATGGCCCAATTCCCGTACCAATACATGATTGTGAAGATGGGACAATGGGCCACTGGTAGTTGGCCCATGGCCAGTTTGCTGGTGGTCCAGCTGGCCGGGCCCCCTAGTGGCTTATCCTCCACCGTTGTCGCCATTACCACCATGGCCACCACCTTTATTTTTATTCTTGCAATTCTGACCTTTCTTGCCGCCACTGTTGTTACGATTTTGGCCTAAATTTTCATAAAATGCCGGAGAACCATTGGACGTGGCCATCAAGACGGAGTAAGCGCCAATAGCCGCCTTTTTAGCCAAACCAGCCTTCTCTAGTGTAAGCATAGACCTGGCTTGATAAAATTGCGGTAGAGGGTTACTTTGATGAAGTATCAAAGCAACGTTGTTATAGGCCTCATACAGGCCTACAACCATCTGTAGAACGAGACGATCATTGCTAACAGGAGCACCAACGTTGCGAAGTTGGTCCGCTAATTCCTTGAGTCGTTTGCAATAGGAGGAAACGTTCGGAAAATCCTCCATAGTGACTTTGGAAAATTCCTATTCATGGGTGACAATACAGGAATACCTGTTATCCTGTAATATATCACGCAATCTATCCCAAGCAGCCATAGCCGTAGAGTTGGGTTCAATTATCGTTTGTAAGAGGCCGACGAAGATAGTGGCATAAATCCACTGGAGAACCGTAGCATCAAGAGTAATCCATAATTTAGGATTTTCCTCCTTGGTGGGTGTTGACACCCAATTTTGTCCCATCTTTTCTGATTTTATTTGCAATTTTAAATATTTTTGACTCCTCAAAATAATTTTAATATATAGGCATATATATATATATATATATATATATATATATTATTCTCAATATCATTATTTATCATTATTATTATTATTTGCAATTTTATTGTCATTTGCATTTTAATATCATAATCATACTTTTTATCCTAATATTATATGTTATTTTTATTTTTCGCAAAACGGCATCGCATTTTTTATTTTTTATTTTTAGCACCACGCATTTCGCAAATATTATATTTTTATCATATTGTCATCTTTATAATTTATAATTTTTGCAAAGATTTTTTTTATATTTAATAAAACCCCTTTTTATATCTTAGCCCAAACCCATTTTCCCCAAAACAAAACCCCATTTTCGGACCCCCTCCGAGGCCCAATCGGTCGGCCCACACCCCAAGCCCAACCGGCCAGCAAATTCGACCAACCCATTTATCCCTCTTCTTTAACCAAAACCCAAAAACGTTTCATTAAGCACCCAAACCCTTTTTTTTTCAAGAGGCCGCACAAACCAAACAAACCCTCTCTCTTTTCTCTTCCATCGGCCTCACACGCCGATCGGTGCCCCCATACCTGTGACCCCACACGCCGGTCACCTGCCCCAACACCAACCAGTCGCCGACACCCCCCCCCCAATCACTTCACCATACCTATACCCCCAAAACCCGTGATTTCAACCCCTAAAATTCGCAACCTTTTGCCCCTTTATTTTCGATTTCAAACTCGATTTTAGGGGGGATTTTGGAGGTCCAAATCCATCTATATTAACCCCCCCTTTGTTCACGGTTTGGGGGTAGGAGTTTTTGGTCGGTTTTGGTGGAATTTTGGAGGTCCTAAAATCACAAATTGAGGTCAGAAATTGAGTTCTTTTTCAGGTCCGAATTCGAAAAGAAAAGGATTCGAACATAAGAAATCGAGGTCAGTTTTTTTTTAAAGTCTAAAAATCGAAATCAAAGTTTGTTTTGGAATATCGGTTTGTTCCTAAACTTTGGATTAGAATGCTCCTCGTAAACCCCAATTCAAAAATCTATTTTGTTGTGTTGTTCTTTGCTGATTCGGGTCGGGTCTACCCGGTTTGGGTAACTTTCCATATATTTGTATTTGATATTATGTTGTTGGCTATCTGAAAATCTAAGAAAAAACTGATTCGGGCCGTGACTTTGATTCGGGTCGGATCGACCCGGTTTGGATACATTTCCAGATTTTTATATTTGATATTTTGTTGTTGGTTATCTGAAATTTGAAAAGAAAAATCGACTTGGGTCGGGTCACGAACTCGGGTCGGGTCGACTCGGTTTGGGTAAATTTTCCAGATTTTGTATTTTTGATATTTTATTGTTGGTTATCTGAAATTAGGAAGGAAATCGATTCGGGTCGGAACCCCTGATTCGGATCGGGTCATCGATCCGGGTCGGGTCGACCCTGTTTGGGTAAATTTTCTAGATTTTTCGTCTTTATATCCTGTTGTTGGTTATCTGAAAATCCAAAAATATTTGACTTCGGGTCACCACTGTTCTGGGTTGCATTTCTCGGATCGGATTGACCCGAAATCCGGGTCAACACTGTTGTGGGTCGAATCGACCTGAAATCCTGGTCGGGCCAAATTTCAGATTCGGGTCGGACATTTTTAATTGCGAACTGTTGCTGTTTTTTTGGCATTTAAACATCCGTTACACGGCTATCTTGCTATTTTACTAATTTGAATAAATACTGCATTTGGGCCAATGAAATTAAATTTGAGGCCACGTCTCTTCTAAAACTGATTCTCGGTTTCGGTCTTCTTTACTGTTTTACTGATTTGAATGGATGCTTCATTTAGGCCAATGAAATTGAATATAAGGTCGTTCCCCTTCGGAAAATGCTCTTCTGTTTCAGTTCTATTTTTGGCATTTAAACATCCGTACACGAATAACTTACTATTTTACTGATTATAAATACTGCACTTTGGTCGATGAAAAAATATCCGTCGATTTTTTAGGCCTCCACAGTTGTAAAGACGAAAAATAAAACTTCTGGGCAAGGATGAAACTTAAATCTTTTCTCACCCGAGAGACCAACGCGTTCGGTACGCAAGGCAACTAAAATGACCAACGAGTCATATGTTCGCAGCCACGACGTGATTGGAATGATCTTTTCAAAATTTAAGTCTGAGCCCTCCGTAATCAAAACATTTATTGTTTTGGATACGGATCCGAAGTTATTTATGTTCAATTGTTTCTAAACGTTTGTTATTGACAGCTTGCAAGGGATAAAGTCAAAGAAGGCAAATACCCCGCGGAGATTATTTATTTTATTATTGTTTTTTACTTTCTTTAATTCAGCTTTATTTCATTCTGTATTGTAATATTATTGTACTCATGAAATTATTGAAATGTTTAGAATAGGTAGATTTAGATATAATTAATAGGGTAGTCTAAAACTGGAAATTCATCGCTAGTTTATTTATTTTTAGGCTCGGTTAGTTTTAAAATCGAAAATCGCTAGTTTACCTATTTTAGGCTCGTCGCCCATAAAAAATCATCTTGCATATATTTTTATCAATTCCATACAAATGCATACTTGTACAAAATGTATCATTTTATTAACTACTTGCGACATTATTTTTTATACTTGTAAAAACATGCATTTTTTAGCAGAGTAATTAACCTGAGTTTGATCGGATAACCACAAGTTAGCGGATCTTAAAGGATGCCTAACCCCTTCCCTTTAGGATAATAGAGAACCCTTACCTAGAATTTCATTAGTTTCATAGACCACAAAATTGGAGTTATTTTGCATTTTTTAGTTAGCATTTAGGTGTCCTAATTCACCTTAGAATAATTAGGTGGCGACTCCTCAACAAAGCATTTTTATTCAAATCCAGAGGCAATCGACCCATCGCGTCGCGAAGCTCGCGGGTCAAAAACGGGCGCGACAACATGGCGACTCCACTGGGGAGTTTCAAGTTCTTAACCATAGCAAATTCAGGTTAATTACTATTGTGCTTTATTTTGCTTCTTATTTGATCTACTGCTTCAAATTGTATCTTTTTGAAATTTTGTATGTTTAACTGCTTTAATTGCTACTTTCTTTTACTGCTTTCCTTAAATTGGCATTCCGCTCATATTTCTTCCACTTCGGAAAATTGACACTATCACACATTACACGCGAGGTGTGTTTTGCACAGCCGCAAATTCTTTCAAATTTTCAAATTTTAGGAGAGTTGGCATATGCGCGGAGTGTCCGGACCATCCGGTGGCCGCGTAGCCTTCTCACTCGAGTAGTCCGTTCGGGAACCTTGAGTCTAGTCAGCCAAATCTTAGAAAATTTAGGATAGAGCTATACCACAATTTATTTTAAGTCATGCATGCATATATCTTAGGTGGTTCAATCTTTGGAATCGACTTCACAATTAAGAAATCCACCAAATTGTCTACGGGTCTCACGACCCATCAGCATATTATGTGTAGCGTGATAATGATAGACGAATCCAAGCCTAATCATGACATGCCGAAATTGGAAAATGTACATTCATTTTGTCTTCATTTCCGACAAAAGCATTGCATTTTAACAGCTTGGATTAATCCGTCATAATCTCGCATATTTGGCGTTTAGGCTCACCTCTGGCATAAGAGAGGCCCCATGCATGTTAGGACGCACATTTAATTCCCGCACAATTTGTTTGCTATTTTTCTTCTTTTAACTCTGTACATATTATTCAATGCAATAATTACCTGCTTCAATTCTATACGTATAATGCCATGTCGCTCGCAACTCTGGGCATGAACATTTGTCTTTCGCACTTTTGGCTATCACACTACAATTAAGACTTAAGACTTCTACTGTGGCAACACCATATCTTTTGGTCCTCGAGACAGAAATTGTATCACTGCCCGAGAATAAAGCGCTCTTGAACATCAAGACTTGGACCTTGTGAAGCAATCAGGGGAGTCTTTGACCATATTGTCACACTCCTACATATTATTATTTTTTGCGACTTTGTACTTTCACCCATGTCTCTCATTTTTGCAGGAAGACCGTCCTCGCAAACAGTCGAGCGCGGTCGTTTACAAAGATGACCGGGAGATACTTTGACTGAAAGAATTCATCCAACCTCTAGTCCAAACAAATCAATCAGGGGAGTCTTTGACTATACTATCACACTTCCACATTTTATTAATCTTTCTGTGACTTTCCTCCTTTCACCCGGTGTCCTTATTTTTGCAGGAATATCGTCCTCGCGAACAGTCGGGGGCGGTCGTTCTAAAACATTATCCCTAGATATACTCCAGGAAAGAACAAAGCAAAAGGTTTTCACAAAGATGATCGAAAGATATTTTGATTAGAAAAAGTCAGGCAACACCAGATTCAATGAGGCATCACTCTAGTTTGTTTATACTTTTGTTTTTTTTACATATTTGCAAATTCAATTGATATGCTTAATTTTCGTTACATAATTCCTTTATATCATACCATTTTTACAACATATCCTCACGAACTACGAGTGTCTGATTCTCACCATACGGTGTGATACGTAGGTAACCCTTCTCGGGTTCAACACCACTAAAAAAAAATCAATGTAGTCCTTGCGGAACGCTACCCCGCAAAAGTGGAATGAACCTGCCAAAGAGACGCACTTCATTGTCCACCTTAGAAAGGGACATATCTGGCTTACCCATCTTTTCATTCATCCTATCATGGGCAATTAATTTTTTTAATTACATTCATCCTATTGTGGACATTCATTTTTTTTTAATTACATTCATCTTATTGTGGACTGATTTTTTCATTGCATTCATCCTATTTTGGACAATCACTTTTTCATTGCATTCATCCTATCGGGGACATTCATTTTACTTTGCATTCGTCCCATAATGGACAATCATCCGTTTTATACAGTTTTTACTCTGACTATCCTATTGTGGATGAATTCTTTTTCAAACATACATTTTTATAACCTATCTGCACGAACTACGCACACCTGATTCTCGTCGAAGATAAGATACGTAGGCATCCCTATTTGGGTTCGGTACCCTTTTTTTCAAAAATACAAAAAAAAAAATTAAGAATCATTGATGGACTTATTTGATACCAACACAGTTAGGAGTGTGCGTAGGAAATAACAAGTGGGGAAGACTGACTTCGTGGTAAACCATTGATTCTTCTGGTACCTCTCATTCACGCTTGTGTTGACACTTAAAAATTGTTTTGCATGCTTCCAAGATATGAACAAAGCCAACCTCATCGTTTCATGTGCATTGTGTGGTGAGTTTTTAGAATAAATTCAATTGCATTGCATTGTGATCTAGAACTTGGCTCGAATGTTTGTTGAGGCGAAATCCTGAGTAACAGTTGGTATATGAAAGGATCGTAGGCTTTCTTTGATTCGTTTGAGCCTTTCCAGCGTAAAATAACATTATCCGTAGTACTTACCCTTTGAGCCTGAAGCCTATTTTTTTTAACAACCACATCTTATGCCTATACCCTTTCTGAATGCGTACACGCACTATCCCTCTTTTGGCCCGACCTCCTTGAGCGCATCAGAAATGTGCAAATTGCTAAAAAGATCTGAGTTGAAGTGCAATGCTCCCAAAAGAGGAAAACAAAACAAAACAAAAGGACGACTTCACACAAAAAGGCAGTCAAAAGCCCCGACAATATCAACAAAAAAAAAAACTTCGAAAAAGGGGAAAAAGCTCCAAACAAAATATTCAAAAGAAGTTGGTACAAAACAAATAGGGAAAAAGAAGCAAATCGGCATCAAGGCACACAAATATCAAGCACGGACATATTCCAACGCTCAAGGAAGGATTAGTCACTCCTTACCCAAATGATATCCTTTCCTTTCCCCAAGCCTACATTACAAACCCATAACAAGCCCTGCATGATCCTATACAGATGTTCTCACATTAGTGGATACTCACATGACGGCCAAGCCTATGGTATCACAATTAAATGCATTGAACATCTTTTTGAGGATGAGTGTACTTCTCTAGACGTCCCAAAGTTCAAAATACTGGAATACATATGAGAAAGGGACTTTCTTTCAATGAGGGAATTTGAAACATGATGATGCATATATGTCAAATCCTTCGCTTGAAGCAAGTGTCTATACTCAGGTATGTCTGAGGTAGCATCTGAAGCTGTAGGAATTACCCTGAAGTCAGTCTCGGTTAGACAGAAAGTAACAACGGGAGCCCCTAAGCACATTACTAATTGTTGGTACCAACTGAAGTCAAGATGTGATTCTGTCTTTTTCAAAAAAAAAATGAAAACCTTGCAAAATATATTGCATCATTTTTTTTTCAAACTCTAGTCACTCTCTTTTACCCAAAAAACATTCTAAAAACTTACATCCCTCTTTTGGCATGAACTACGTTATGACCTGATTCCCTCGGTGGGATACGTAGGCGGCCACATCAGCTTCGGTCTCATTTTTAGAAAATCCTTATAAATCTCTTATTTTGCATGAACTATGTTATGACCTGATTCCCTCGGCGGGATACGTAGGCGGCCACATCGGCTCCGGTCCCATTTTTGCAAAACTTCACAATCCATTTTTACTTGCAACGAACTACGTTATGACCTGATTTCCCTTGTCGGAATATGTAGGCAGCCTATATCAGCTTCGGTCACACCATTGGAAATTTCCTTCCCTTATCTTGCACACAACGCAATACAAGCAAGCTGCCCACACAAACTCGGTTTTGTCCAGTTGGAAGTTCAGCATCTTCATATATACTAGAAACTGGGGCAGATTTTAAGGGTTCACTGCAAGATTACGCCAATGGACATGGAAAAGCGCCAGGCAACTATGTCTTCAGTACAAACCAGTATGAACTTGCAAGCGTCAAGAGCCAAAGCTACAAAGTCAACGCAAATCAACCGCCCCTCCCCCAAACTCACGAACTTCTTTGGGTGCAGGTCTTCAGGTTGACAAAGGTAGGGAAGCCACAACATGTGTGGTTAATTTGGCAAAGAACTTCCGCGTCACAGTTCAGCCCACAATGATTACTTTCCTGTTTTGCGACTGTACAAAGACGTCATGTTGACCTTCAGGGTCCCAACCGCGTTATGTCCATGCGAAGAATGGTATTTCGACTTACATGGTCACATTCTCATCTACTCTGGTATTTTAATTTCTGTTAGGCGCTCACCTCCTAATGTGAGTATTTCAATTTCAGTTAGGCACCCACCTCCTAATGCGGGTATTATAATTTCTGTCAGGCGCCCACCTCCTAATGCGGGTATTTTAATTTCAGTCGGGCGTCCACCTCTTAATGCGGGTATTTTAATTTCAGTCAGGCGCCCACCTTCTAATGCGGGTATTTTAATTTAAGTCAGGCGTCCACCTTCTAATGCGGGTATTTTAATTTCAGTCAGGCACCCACCTTCTAATAAGGGTATTTTAATTTCAGTTAGGCGTCCACCTTCTAATGCGAGTATTTTAATTTTTGTCAGGCGCCCACCTCCTAATGCGGGTATTATTAATTTCAGTCAGGCGACCACCTTCTAATGCGGGTATTTTAATTTCAGTCAGGCTCCCACTTTCTAATGCGGGTATTTTTAATTTCAGTTAGGCGCCCACCTTCTAATGTGGGTATTTTTAATTTAAGTCCGGCGCCCACCTGCTAATGCGGGTATTTTTAATTTCAGTCAGGCGCCCACCTCCTAATGCGGGTATTTTGATTTCAGTTAGGCGCCCACCTCCTAATGCGGGTATTATAATTTCTGTCAGGCGCCCACCTCCTAATGCGGGTATTTTAATTTCAGTCGGGCGTGCACCTCCTAATGTGGGTATTTTTATTTCAGTCAGGCGCCCACCTTCTAATGCGGGTATTTTAATTTAAGTCAGGCGTCCACCTTCTAATGCAGGTATTTTAATTTCAGTCAGGCGCCCACCTTCTAATGCGGGTATTTTAATTTCAGTTAGGCGCCCACCTTCTAATGCGAGTATTTTAATTTTTGTCAGGCGCCCACATCCTAATGCGGGTATTATTAATTTCAGTTAGGCGCCCACCTTCCAATGCGGATATTTTAATTTCAGTCAGGCTCCCACTTTCTAATGCGGGTATTTTTAATTTCAGTCATGCGCCCACCTTCTAATGTGGGTATTTTTAATTTAAGTCAGGTGCCCACCTGCTACTGTGAATATTTTTAATTTCAGTCAGGCGCCCACCACCTAATGCGGGTATTTTAATTTCTGTCAGGCGCCCACCTTCTAATGCGGATATTTTAATTTATGTCAGGCTCCCACCTCCTAATGCGTGTATTTTTAATTTCAGTCAGGCGTCCACCTTCTAATGCGGGTATTTTAATTTCAGTCAGGCGCCCACCTTCTAATGCGAGTATTTTTAATTTCAGTCAGGCGCCCACTTTCTAATGCGGGTATTTTTAATTTCAGTCAGGCACCCACCTTCTAATGCGGGTATTTTAATTTCAGTCAGGCGCCCACCTTCCAATGCGGGTATTTTAATTTCTGTCAGGCGCCCACCTCATAATGCGGGTATTTTAATTTCTGTCAGGCGTCCACCTCATAATGCGGGTATTTTAATTTCATTCAGGCGCCCACCTTCTAATGCGGGTATTTTAATTTCTGTCAGGCGCCCACCTTCTAATGTGGGTATTTTAATTTCAATCAGGCACCCACCTTCCAATGCGGATATTTTTATTTCATTCAGGCAACCACCTCTTAATGCGGGTATTTGAATTTAAGTCAGGCGCCCACCTCCTAATGCGGGTATTTTAATTTCAGTCAGGGGCCCACCTTCCAATGCGGGTATTTTAATTTCAGTCAGGCGCCCACTTTCTAATGCGTGTATCTTAATTTCAGTCAGGCGCCCACCTTCTAATGCGTGTATTTTAATTTCAAAAACGCCTATACAACGGCGCTATCTGCATATCATCTAAGCAACGACGCCATCTCATCACGCCTATGCAACATCGTCATCTGCATCGGGGAAGTACTTCGAATGTTGTTCCGCCCTTCCCCAGTATCTCATCACATCTACATCCAGTGTCATCATAACTCGACACTGGGGCAATGTTTCGTGAATCTGCACCATCTTTTGCAACTTCTCTCCCCCCTCGGGATTCTATTTCTTCCCACGCATCCCTAACCTTCCCTCGAGTCCCGATAACCAGGACAAAATTTGCTGCTCAGTCAACTTCTTTGGTCGAAAACTCTTTCATCGTCTCCGGCCAAAGAGGGGCATCTGTTGACACCCAATTTTGTCCCATCTTTTCTGATTTTTTTTGTAATTTTAAATATTTTGGACTCCTCAAAATAATTTAATATATAGGCATATATATATATATATATATATATATATTATTCTCAATATCATTATTTATCATTATTATTATTATTATTTGCATTTTTATTGTCATTTGCATTTTAATATCATAATCATACTTTTTATCCTAATATTATATGTTATTTTTATTTTTCGCAAAACGGCATCGCATTTTATTTTATTTTATTTTTAGCACCAAAATTTCGCAAATATTATATTTTTATCATATTGTCATCTTTACAATTTATAATTTTTGCAAAGCTCTTTTTTATATATAATAAAACCCCTTTTTTATATCTTAGCCCAAACCCATTTTCCCCAAAACAAAACCCCATTTTCGGACCCCATCCGAGGCCCAATCCCAACTCGCCCCAGGCCCAACCGGTCGGCCCACACCCCAAGCCTAACCGGCCAGCCCATTCGACCAACCCATTTATCCCTCTTCTTTAACCTAATACCCAAACCAAAACCCAAAAACTTTTCATTTTAAAAGCACCCAAATCCTTTTTTTTTCAAGGGGCCGCACAAACCAAACAAACCCTCTCTCTTTTCTCTTCCATCGGCCTCACACGCCGATCGGTGCCCTCCGTAATCAAAACATTTATTATTTTGGATACGGATCCGAAGTTATTTATATTCAATTGTTTCTAAACGTTTGTTCTTGACAGCTTGCAAGGGATAACGTCAAAGAAGGCAAATACCCCGCGGAGATTATTTATTTTATTATTGTTTTTACTTTCTTTAATTCAGCTTTATTTCATTCTGTATTGTAATATTATTATACTCGTGAAATTATTGAAATGTTTAGAATATGTAGATTTAGATATAATTAATAGGGTAGTCTAAAACTGGAAACCCATCGCTAGTTTATTTATTTTTAGGCTCGGTTAGTTTTAAAATTGAAAATCGCTAGTTTACCTATTTTAGGCCCGTCACCCATAAAAAATCATCTTGCATATATTTTTATCAATTCCAGACAAATGCATACTTGTACAAAATGTATCATTTTATTAACTACTTGCGACATTATTTTTTATACTTGTAAAAACATGCATTTTTTAGCATAGTAATTAACCTGAGTTTGATCGGATAACCGCAAATTAGCGGATCTTAAAGGATGCCTAACCCCTTCCCTTTAGGATAATAGAGAACCCTTACCTAGAATTTCATTAGTTTCGGAGACCACAAAATTGGAGTTATTTTGCATTTTTTTAGTTAGCATTTAGGTGTCCTAATTCACCTTAGAATAATTAGGTGGCGAATCCTCAACAAAGCATTTTTATTCAAATTCATAGGCAATCGACCCATCGCGTCGCGAAGCCCGCGGGTCAAAAACAGGCGCGACAATGGGTACATCATGCGTGCCAGGAGCCAGAGGAATTTTGTTGTGGAGGACTTGATGTGCAAGTGCATGAATTTTGAACAATTCTGCCCACGTCCCATATTGGACGTTTTCTATGTCAAGAACAATAGGAAGAACGCTCTTAATGTTAGAAACTGTTAGGGCAGGATGAAACATGTTCTTATCAGTCATAGTGAATAGAACAAGAAATTTGGACAAGAAAATTTTGAAGGGAGGCCTCGGGTTTGAGGAAGAAACCGAGAGGGAATTTGCTTTGGGAGAGGAGCGGAAGTATTTGAGTCCTAGACTTCTGATTCCATGAAAGAAATAATCCCTTGATTATTCTCATTAATGAAAAGAGTATATATATACAAGTTACAATTTTCCATAATAGAAAATCTATTCCTATTCTAAACCCAAAACCTTATTCTAGTAGTACAAGACTCCTATAACTATGGTAAGTGTACAAGACTAAGTAAGGTAATACTTACAATAAAATATTACAACAACCTATGTACAAAATCTGCCCAATTACCGTGGGCTTTCTATACAAAAATGAGAATTAATATTTATAAATATACACATAATATACATGTGTATCTTGTTGGTACTCTATTGTACTTTATAAAGCAGTACGGGAAGTAATAACTATTACAAGTGTTCGAAAGGATAAATAAATGGTCAATCTTCAAAACTGCCGCAAACGTGTTGTGTCTTGAATCTTGATATCCTAAAATCAAGAAACAACTAAATCTGGATGGTTACAACGTTATGTGTTGAGTCGAGTGATTGCACTCTGTCCTTAAGACAAGATTGCCCCGTATATATGCTTTTACGTTAGCGGGCAATAGTCTCCCAAGATAAAATAACACTTTAATCTCAACGCTACAAAGCCAATAGGTTGAGCCTGCCGAATAAAACAAATATGAATCGACTTGCTGAAGATATGGAAAAGGAAGGAAGAGATTCTATCTTCTCTTCTGTTTTGTCTTTGTCTATATAGTGTGTCTCTGTTGTGTATATCTTGTGTATATGTGAGGGTTTAGTCACTCTACTGTTTTGCTGAATTTCAGCCACTGTTTTTCTGCTTTTCCAGTGCTATATTGCTGTCTGTTTCTCGTCTGTTTTCTGCCTGTTTTCAGTCTGTTTACTCCCAACGAATTGAGACAAAAGAGGCTCAATATATAGCATGGAGGAGGGGCTAAACAACTGCCCAAAACATGGTTGTTAATGGCCATTAGAAGGGGCTAAACAGCTGCCCAGAAACTCTGGGGACCAAACTGTAAAATATTAAACCTCACAGCCCGTGGCCACGGGCCACGGGGCTCGGGCGGGCGGCGGCGGCGCGCGTGTGGGCTTAGCCTTGAACCCATGCACATCTAGGTCCTCCCTCCTTTAAACACATGGGATACCCCTTGGGGTCCCAAACCCTTTACCAATTAGAGACTTATATAGAGAGCAATTCTTCCTATTCCCACCGATGTGGTAGATTTGTCCCACACCACATTTCCATGCCTCAAACACCTTATTTCGTGAACCAATATCTCTTTCATTTCTCAACGAAATTTGACGATTCTTGGCCCTACGGTCATCTACTCACTTCGTAGATCATGCATGTGCGAAGAGACAAGGTCTCCAACATGCGGAACACTAGTGTTTAATTCATCAAAGATGGGTGGACGCATCTCCCCGCCAAAGGCAAATTTCCAACATATCTCGTGTATATTAGGTGTATATTAACAATAACCATGGCTAAAATAATGGATATTTCCAAATTCAACTTTCTGGTCGCGAAAATTTGGTAGCTCAGAAAAGCTAACAGATTCTTAATTACCATGAAAATCAAGCCTCTGATTTTCAGTTTTGAACATTAACATGTTGATGATTTTTATCCATAGGCATTTTTATATGATGTTGGTGGGGCTTACCATAAATTAAATAGTGATAGGTGATAGTTTTGGAGTTATAGTAAATACTTTCTCCTTCCCATTTTAAGTGTTGCTTTAGCTTTAAAATTTTGTTCCAAAATATTGTCACGTTAGAAATTTAAATTTAAAGAAGTAGTTCTAAATGTATAGTTGACAATTATTTTCAACTATAAACATTAAAGAAGTAATTCTTTTTCATACTGCTCAATTGCCAAAAAACATCTAATTAATAGGCTAACTTAGTAAACTATACAGTATTTCAATTATTTTTTAATGGACGTGAAAGGAGCTAATACAACAGTTAAAACAAAATGGAGGGAGTATCTTTTATGCCTCGAGAATTAATGACAATTATAGCCTGTTTGGTCAAGCTTCTAAAATCAACATATTTTTTTAAAAGTGTTTCAAAAAAGCACTTTTGGTGAAAACATTTTGTATTTGATTATTTCATTATAAAAGCATTTTTTAGCAGTAATTAGTGTTTGACTAAGCGTTTAAAAGTTTCTCAATGTATTTTTTCAAAAGTGTTTTTCAAAAAGTACTTCTGGAGAAAAGCAATTTTTTAGCTTCTAAAAAACTGCTCCTGCTACTCCCCAAAAGCTCTTATTTTCTCTCAAAAGTTTGGCCAAACATCTCAATATTTTAAAATAAACATTTTTTGAGAAAAAATAAATAAACTTGACCAGACAGGACATTATAGCCTGTTCGGTCAAACTTCTGCTTATTTTGAAAAGTATTTTTCAAAAAAAAAAAATTAGCGAGAAACAGTTTGTATTTGGCCAATTAATTTTAGAAAAAACACTTTTAAGCAGCAATTAGTATTTGACCAAGCGTTTGAAAAGTACTTCTAAGTGTTTTTTCTCAAAAAACTATTTGTAGCTTATGAAAAACTACTTCTACTACTCCTTAAAAATACTTATTTTCTCACAAAAGCTTGATCAAACACCTCAAATTTTTAAAATAAACACTTTTTAAGAAAAATAAGAACTTTTAAAGAAAAATAAATTTTGCCAAAACAGGCTATATCCATTCAAATTCAAATAATTCTAATACCCAACATATAGAATTCTGTAGGTGAAAGTACAGATAAACTAGAACGTTGGGTTGTTGGCGGTTGGGTCTATTTTGATATCCTAAATTGCTTGATGAATTTATTGAAAGCTCTCATGATTTTTCATTATAATTTATAGCTAAGGGCCCAGCAGCCAAAGTGAAGCTATCGATCATATTTTAGTGGCTTCCTTTGTCTTAATCCAACAGCAGTGAGACATCCAATTTAGAACCTCCAACCAATCCATCTGTGTTCGTATAAAGTCAACACAGCCACTTTCCAATTTAATTTCATTCCTGCTTCCGTCTCAAATTATCTGTCGTGATTCTTTTTTTCATGCCCCTTAAAAATATTAATTAAAAAGAGTTTTTAACTATGTATTGGGTGAAGAATGCCTCTAGATGGATTAGCACATCCGAATTCTTTCACCGCGCTCTACTTCCTTAGGGGGATGAGAAGAATGGCCAGTCCTCATAGTTTGGCGTCGTCTGTGGGGATAGACAGTTATGGTGTTGTCCTAGTTCGTCGCCCGAAACTCTCAGACATACGTACAGAATCAACCTATCTCTCAAAATCCCGGTTATGGCTAACCAAACCAGCAGTGTATTGGGAAGCAACGTTTTGTCTGAAACAAAGGACCCGCAAGGGTCACGACCAATAGATCTACGGAGCTCTAACAGGGATAATGACCCAGAGTTATGAGGCATAAAAGCAAAGGGAAGAGGCAGTAACACTCCCAGAAAAGGTCCCTAACAAACCCTTCATTATAGAGGACGAGCAAAGTCACTCGATAGAAAGCAAGAATAATTGATTTGCCCTTCCTTCCGATTCGGATGGAGGTGCGACCTAAAGAGCGTTACCTCAAGAAAAGAAAGAGACGC
This sequence comes from Anisodus tanguticus, assembly GCA_034509755.1. Taxonomy (NCBI): domain Eukaryota; kingdom Viridiplantae; phylum Streptophyta; class Magnoliopsida; order Solanales; family Solanaceae; genus Anisodus; species Anisodus tanguticus. The sequence continues at coordinate 32,049,391 of CM067558.1, forward strand.
CCGCACTTTAAGGTGGAGGGAATGTTCAAAGAAGAAGGATCTCCTACGTAAGTGGCCTTGGCCGCGGTCTTGGTATCGAACAACGTCATAATGGAGCGCATGGAAAAACTCTTAATTCGTTATCCGAGGCAGCGCCAGATAGTCGCCTATCAGATAACCCAGAAGCCGTCGAGGTGCCTGGGACTTCCGCAACAGACACAGATAAGACAGAGCATGCAGTAACGGTGTGCATTATTCGGTTTAAACCGAAACCAAATCGAACCAAATTGAATTTTTGTTTGGATTGGTTTCTCGATTTTTTGGTTTGGTTTCGGATTGGAAAATTTAAAAAATTGGATATTTGGTTTGTTTTCGAATTTAGAAAAATAAAAACCAAAAAATTGAAAAAAATGAATATATATATATATATATATATATATATATATAGGTTATGGACATGTATTAATATACTTTTAAATATTGTATTCTTAAAATTTTACCCTATGATTTATATTAAAAAATATATTTAAGAGATTTGACATCATTACTTCTCATTCTCTATAATATTTGTTCTTTTTCGCCATTTTGATTACGTTAATCATCTTATATGACTCAACTGAATAACCAAACCGAAAAGAGAAAAACCGAACCAAACCAAGCTTATTTTGGTTAAGATTGGATTGTAATATTTAGAAATCGAATACCGAAAAATCCAAACCACATAATGTAAAACCAAATCGAAAAACCGAATGCACACCCCTAGCCTGCAGTACCAAAATCAGACTTGGCGAGACTCGTCGTGCTAGAGAAGGAGCTCCATGAGAGAATGAGCCATATACCAAGAGCCCTCCCTGTGTTAAAGGGGGTTGGGGCGAGGAAATATGGGAAGATACCTTATAGGTTAGATGTGGCTCCCGAGCCCATCCCAAAAAAAGTTCAAAATGCCCGACATACCAAAGTATGACAGCACAATGGATCCAGATGAGCACATCATGACCTTTGAGGCAGCCGTCACCAGACACGATCTACAGCAGCACCAAATCAAATTGGTCATGTTGAAGAAATCCAGTCAAACGCTCACAAAGGGAGCACTCTTTTCGTACACTCTTTTACCTGAAAATTCTATTGACTCTTTTGTTGCTCTTGCAGATGCGTTCGTGAAGGCCTATGTAGTGGTCGGAAGGGTCAAAACCATAAAGAGGATATCTTTACCATAAAGAAGAGGAAAGATGAGTTGCTCCGTAGTTTTGTGGAACGATTCTAGCGGGAGAGGATGTTGCTGCCCGCTATTCCTGAGGATTAGGTCGATACAGCGTTCACCGATGGCCTGAATGTCAATATTTCAGATGCCTCAAGGAAGTTGAAAGAAAGTTTGAGGTAGTTCCCGGCTAAGTCATGGAATAAATTAAACAACAAATATATAATCCAAAAGAGGATAGAAGATGACCACAGGGCCAACGCCCTAGCAGAAGTCGGGAATGGACCGCCAGGTAAACCTCAGAACACTCCCCCATTCAGACATAGAGATCCAAGAGGCTGGTATGAACCCTATTTGGCTCGACCATCGCTAATAAATGAAAGAAGGTCGAATAGGTCGAGATATGATTAGGGTCAGCCCAGGAGAGACAGGGAAACACCGCAGAGAAATCCCACAAACGACTTGGGTCCATAGAGCATGACCTCTTATAACTGTAACGTGGAGGTTGTGGAATTTGTCATGGAAATGAAAAACACAAAGGAAGCTCGGTTCCCGATAGCAACACGATCCAACCTGAATAAATGGGGGCAGACGTGGGAACTTTGGTGTGAGTTTCATGGAATTCTGGGAATTCGACAGAGGACTGCAAGCACTTGCGATAAAAGGTGGTAGGCCTACTGAGTAAGGGGAACCTGATTCGAGAACCTCCCGCTTCGACTGTGGGGGTGTAATATAATATTTTTCAATATTCTTTCATTAATTGTATATCTCCTATTTTATGTAGAATTATAATCCTTTTGTAATTAGGTTAATTAGTTACCTAGTTTGTATCAAAGTAAATATTCTTGTAACCATATATATATTGTAAATCATTGATCAATAAAATCAAATAACATATTCCTTTACCTTCATTACAATAGAACTAAGGCAAGAAAGAAGAGAAGTGGAAACATGATTCTAGACAAATACAACGTGTTTTCGGCCAAAGAGAAATAACAAGTGACGGATATTACATTCCCTAATAGAAATGATTATCTAGATGTGCGTCGAATCACATAAACATGCTCACATTTATATAATTTCAGTCATGTTGAAACAACGATCACAATCTGCCGATATAATTTCTAATACACAAAATCATATACAAAATCACATATTGTTTCGAACACTGACCTTGTTGGATCTACTCCCTCTTTACGAATGAATCCGGAACTTGAGCCAAACGAACTCGAAAGCCTCTGTATGATTTCAGAGAGATTACACTATTGAATAAAATTTCTCAAACATCAATTGGCAGAATAACAGAATCTTAGCAGAATTCAATATATTAGAGTTCCATATATAGTAAGAAAATGACAGTCTAACTAGCTTCAAAGTAATAACTAGTTAGAGGTAAAGTTAAAAATGTGAAGTGCAATTTACTCTAGGTTCCCTAATTTCCGACGGAAGTAGTCGGAAGTTTTATATATTTTTAAAATTTCCTACTACCGCAGTCCGAAGCTTTTATTAATCTACTTTTTACTTTATTGATATGACTTTTCCGACTATAGCGGGCGCAAATGTGATCAAATAATTTAGGGTAATTTTTATTTTTTTTCAGAATTAGTAGTGGAAAAATAGTGATTTTGTGATAGTGTTTTCATATAAAGTTGTTGATAAATGTGATAAGCTCCATGTTTGTCCCCTCATCGGTCATGCTCATCGTCCAAAGTTTGGACCGTCCCTTCCTAATTAAGTGCATAACAAATGTTTATACTCATCGTATGTATTCAAATAGATCCCGAGTAATCTCTGATAGAATAATTATAATTAATAGCATATTTATTATAATTATTTAGTAATAATTGTAATTGATATTAGGATCATGGGTATATGGTAGGTAGAGTAGTTAGTCAACTAGTAACACAATCCTAGTCTAATCATATCTTAATCCTTGCCTTAGATGATGTTGTATTTGTGGTATAATTACCACACTTATGGAATGTTACAATGGAGGAAAATATTCTTACATGGTATCAAGAGTTTAGGGAAAAGATACTAGCCTAAAAATTATACCCTCCACCGTCGCCCCCCTCCCGTCAACAATGTCTGACTCTAAATCCACATTTCATCCCATTCTTACCGTTTCCAACATCAAAACTCATATTTCCATCTCTTGAGATGGAAAATGTTCATTACGCAACTTGGGCACGACTCTTTAAAATCTGTTGTTGCTCCCACCGGGTTATTCATCAAATAATCCCACTGGAAAAAGGCAAGGAAAAGGTGTTGAACACCGATGATGAAAAAGAACTATGGCTCGCACTTGATGTGACAGTTCTTTCGTGGATTTATGCAACCATTTCAAGCGATTCATTGCATACAATTATGGAACTCGATTCCACGGCGATGGAGGCTTGGAATCGCTTACAGGATATCTTCCAAGATAACAAGAATTCCCGAGCCATTACTCTGGAGGAAGAATTCTCCACCACTGACATGGAGGACTTTCCGAATGCATCCGTTTATTTTCAACGCCTCAAAGTTTTATCGGATCAACTCAAAAACATTGGTTCACCGGTTACAAACAACCAGTTAGTTTTACAATTGGTTGTGTCATGACCCAAATCGGAGGGCCGCGACGGGCACCCGGACCTTACCTGCCGAGTACCACATATCATACAGTCAACATCCAATCATAATTAATCACAGCCACGAGGGCCGTCACCCAGCACCCTACTGACACATAAAAATTGTACACTGGAAAGTAACTATGTAAAATCTTAACCAGAAAGCCCAACTTGTATATATATACATACCAAGGCCGATAAGGACATACATGACTACTACACACAGGACACCTGTCTACAAGCCTCTAAAAGAGTACGTAATACCAAAAGGTCGGGACAGGGCCCCGCCATACCCGTATGTACAGGCAAAAAATATACCGTATCGAGATTATATCGACACTCCGAAACAAAGGGAGTGCTCCAATATTCGTTGAATCAAAAATCTACTAATGCAGGTCGTCGCCTCGCCTACGTGAACCTGCGGGCATGAAATGCAGCATCCCCCGACAAAAGGAACGTCAGTACGACTGATGTACCGAGTATGTCACACATGAAAAATAGCATAACAGGGATACAGAAATATACTGAAATAGAAACAACAGACATAAACAACAGACAGAAATAGCAGACAGTAATAGCCGACAGCAACAGCCGACAGATATAGCCGACAGATATAGCCGACAGGACAGCTGACCAGTAGTGAATGCCTATGAGGGCCCTAATACATATGCCTAAATGTCATGCACAATGAAAGTGCGGTATACATATAAATATTGGCCACACATGGGCATCTTCTTTCCCATAACAACCTCTGTAGGGATCATTTCATATTGGCCACACATGGGCATCATATCATATTGGCCTCACATGGACATCTTCTTTTTTGTGATATCTGTACCAGCTGCAGGTGGTGTTGCGTATATAACGACATTCCCTTTCCCCATCCCCTACAGATATATAATGCGTACCATCTAGTAGCGTATATAACACATATTGGTCCAGGGTAATACATGAATATAATGCAAATGCATGAACGACAATAAAACAATCTGGACTTATCGGATGACATAATCTCCTTGTACCTTCGACTAACATTGGGAATATTAACATCTTTCCCACATACCTCAATAAGGATTTAGGAACATATTTAGACATGATTTCAATATAGGAATCAATAACAGGAACATCCTCGGCTACTAAGAACAGAATAATATATGGAACAATATTACGTTTACGTTTCATACACAGAACATGCCCAAAGAAAGAAATGATTTGCCTTAACATATCTGTGTCGATTCTACTATCGTCAATGAATTTGACCTTCTTACTAGTAAATCTTGGAATCTCCTTAATGTTCTTGGGATTAATTCATAAAGTAAAGTTGTCGCATGTATGCCTTGTCTTGTGCTACGCCTAAAATTAATGAGAGAGTTTCGCTAATTCGGCTCTATCTTTCGTGAAACAGAGAGAGCATTTGCTGAATATTTGGTATGGAATTATATTTTGGCAGCAGATGACTTCACCCTATTAAACGTTAAGAACGAGGTAGTTCTCCCTCCCCTAGACACATGTCATCTCCAAACTTAATGCATGTCATCCTAACTTTATCTACTGACACGTAACACCCCCTTAATTTTGCAGGCACTTTAGTGAACTTGTGGTCACTTATCATGCTACACATAATTATTTCCACTTAGTCATGTCCCCCACTAATAATTCATCAACTAGCCGATCGTTGTTGTCAATTAGCTGATTTATCAATTAGCTGACCATTGTTGTCCTACTTAGTAAGTCCTAACTTAGTTAGGGACCGCTTCCTTTTTTATATACTAAGCTCTTTATTAGCATATGTCTAGATTCTCAAACCATCGCCCGAAAGCACGGGGTGTTACAGGTTACCGGCCTTACCAACATGTATAGTGGCGTGGATACGCTCATCCGTCAAAGTAATCATCTACCACCTTTTTACCAAGCCCGCTCTATGCTTATTCTTGAAGAGGCGGGTTTCAACAAAAAGACTGCCACCATATTGAATTCCATCATAGTTGTCGCCTCGTCCAATGAAGCTAATACACATTTTGAAAATATGCCACCAAACCATAGACAAAAATGACGAAATGGTGGTAAACATTGCGGTGATGGTCGCGGTGGTGGAAAAGGTGGAGGCCACCAGAATTCTCCCGGTGGAGGAACGGGCGGCAGGGGCGGCGGCCAGCAGCAAAATTCCGGCTAGCAGTGGCACCCCCGAGCCTAATGGGGCAGCGGACCACCACAGTGGGCCTGACATTGGCCTTGGGTTGTGACACCCTGCCCATTTCCTTCAGGAAATTGGACCAGGCACAGTCCAAGGAAAACTGGCCAGCACACTGCCAGTCAGCAACCCACTGGATTTTGGCCCAGCAACGTTGGACGCAGCTCAGCAGCTTTTGGGCCACTGCCGAACTAGTGGCAAGAGGCCCATTCGACAGTGGCTAACCCAACCGATATTGAGTCTGCCATGCACACTCTTGGACTTAATCCGCCCGACGCAAATTGGTACATGGACACCTGAGCGACGTCTCATATGACGTCCTCCCAAGGTAATCTCTCGTCCTATTTTAATTTGAGCAAAAATAATGGTATAATTATCGTAAATGGTCATTCTATTCCAATTCGTGGTTATGGTTCTACCAAATTGTCTCCACCAAACCCACCATTATTTTTAAAGAATGTCCTTCATGGTCCATAATTAATTAAAAACTTAGTTTTGGTTAGAAAGTTTACTACTGATAATTGGGTGTCTGTTGATTTTGACCCTTTTGGATTTTCCATGAAGGATTTTCAGACGGGGATGCATATAATGAGATGTGATAGTCAGGGCGAGTTCTATCCAATCACCACACCTAATCATCGAGCCAAGTTACCATCCACCTTTGCAGCTTTAGCACCTTCATTGTGGCATGAACGTTTGGGTCATCCGGGAGCACCTCTTTTGGATTCCCTCAAACAAAATAATTTTATTTCATGTATTCCAACACGCAATTCAAATATGTGTCGTTCATGTCCACTTGGAAAACATGTTCAATTGCCATTTGTTTCTTCTAATTCATGCACACTTATGCCTTTTGATATTATCCATTGTAATATTTGGACATCACCCGTTTTGAGCTCTTCGGGCCATAGATATTATTTACTCTTGCTAGATGATTACTCTAATTTTTTGTGGACATTTCCATTGTCTAAAAAATCACAAGTTTTCTCCACATTTCTCACTTTTAGAGCATTCATCTGAAATCAAATTGAACGGGATATTAAAAATATTCAATGTGATAATGGTACGGTGTTTGATAATGGGCCTTATGGGAGTTTTGCAATGATAATGGTTTAACCTTTCGTCTTTCGTATCCTCACACCTCTTCTCAAAATGGAAAGGCGGAAAGAAAAATCCGAACCATCAATAACATTATTAGAACATACATTGCCCATGCCGCATTACCACCATCATTTTGGCATCACGCAATACAAATGGCAACATATATACTAAACATACTTCCCAAAAAATATTGTCCTATCAAGCTCCTCTAAAAATCTTATACCTAAGGGACCCGTCTTATTCTTATCTATGAATGTTTGGGTGCTTATGCTATCCTCTTTTTCCATCCACCACAATCAACAAACTTCAACCCCGGTCCACTACTTGCACTTTTTGGGTTATCCTTCCAATCATCGAGGTTACAAATGTTACAACCTATCCTCTAATAAAATCATTGTGAGTCGTCATATAATCTTTGATGAAACAAATTTTCCATTTACCAAAATGCATGGGTCGGGACCTCCTACCTATGATTTCCTAGATGATGGATTACCCCCGTATTTGGCCCAACATTTTTTTAACCATCCCAAATCCACTGTTTCGGCCAGCCCAAAAAAATTGGGAGAATTGGGCCCAGAAACAGTGGCCTAGCCGTAGCCCAACACTGCCCAGCGGTCTGGGCCTCCGTGCCTGAGCCCAGCCGCTACTGAGAATAATGGGCCTCTGGCTGGTAGCCCAATGCCAAGCAGCCCACTGTCTGGCAATGGCTTGGGCCACAGCCCAGCACTTGGCAGTTTGGGTCACGGCCCAACTCATTGCCCACTTCCATGCAGTTTCGTCCCTCCCGCTGGCCCAATTCCATTTCCAGCCCAGCACCCAGTCACCCGTAGTCAACATGGCATTGTCAAACCCAACACCAAATATAGCCTCCACACCCAGGTTACAAAATCACCATTGCCTCGTAATCCTGTGCCTGCTCTTAATGACCCGAACTGGAAAATGGCTATGGATGATGACTTTAATGCTCTTATAAAAATAGGATGTGGGAGTTGGTTCCCCGTCCCCCTAATGCTAATGTAATTCAGTCTATATGGATTTTTAGTCACAAAGAAAAATCTGATGGTACTTTTGAGCAGCATAAAGGCCATCTTGTAAGTGATGGGAAGACACAACATGTTGGTGTGGATTGCGGTGAGACGTTCAGTCCGGTGGTTAAATCGAAAACTATAAGAATGGTTCTTAGTTTTGCTCTTTCGAAGGCATGCCCGCTTCATCATCTAGATGTCTAAAATGTCTTCCTTCATGGAGAGTTAAATGAAACAGTATATATGTACCAGCCTTTGGGATACAGGGACTCCACTTATCCAAAACATGTGTGCCTGCTAAAGAAATCATTATATGGGCTGAAACAGGCATCCAGGGCCTAGTACAAGAGGTTTGCAGATTATGTTTCGCATATTTGGTTTTCTAACTGTCGTTCTGATCGCTCTTTGTTCATCTACCGTCAGTGTAATAATATTGCTTACCTTATTTTATATGTGGATGATATTATATTGACTGCCTCATCCGATGCTCTTCGCAAGTCCATCATATCACTGCTTGGGTCTGAGTTTGCTATGAAAGATCTAAGGCCACTAAGCTACTTCTTAGGGATAGTTGTGGTACATCATGCTGGTGGTTTATTTTTATCCCAAAAGAAGTACGCAGCATAGATTGTTGAATATGCTAACATGTCATCCTGTAAGCCGTCGGCAACTCAGGTAGATATTAAACCCAAGTTGAGCGCCTCCTCCAGTAAGCCATATGCCAACCCGAAAGTACCGCAGCCTTGTAGTGGCCCTGCAATATCTCACATTCACAAGGCCAGACATTTCTTATGATGTGCAACATGTCTACCTATTCATGCTTAACCCGATGGAGGATCACATGCATGCTCTCAAATGCATTGTGTGTTATATTCAGGGTACTCTATAGTATGACTTGCATTTATATCCATCGTCGACATCCACCCTTGTTTCCTACACGGATGCCGATTGGAGAGGATGTCCGGACACAAGATGCTCCATGTCTGGTTATGGTATATTCCTTGGTGATAATTTAGTATCTTGGTCCTCCAAACGGCAAGCAACGTTGTCCAAATCCAGTGCCGAAGTAGAATACCGAGGTGTTGCCAATGTAGTGCCTGAATCTTGTTGGCTCCAGAACCTTCTTCTAGAGCTCCATTGTCCGGTTCTGAAGGCAACATTGGTGTACTGTGATAATGTTAGTGCTATTTATCTCTCTGGGAATCCAGTTAACCATCAACGCACTAAACATATTGAGCTGGATATTCACTTTGTTCGCGAAAAGGTCGTTTGAGGACAAGTGCGTGTCTTACATGTCCCGTCACGCTATCAGATTGCAGATATTTTTACTAAAGGTCTTCCGCTAGTGTTATTTGAAGATTTTCGGGACAATCTCAAAGCATACGCCTACTTCCAGGTTCGACTTCAGGAGTGTGATAGAATAATTATAATTAATAGCATAATTATTTAGTAATAATTGTAATTGATATTAGAATCATGTGTATATGGTAGGTAGATTAGTTAGTCAACTAACAGCATAATCCTAGCCTAATCATATCTTAATCCTAGCCTTAGATGATGTTGTATTTGTGGTATAATTATCACACTTTTGGAATGTTACCATGGACGAAAATATTCTTACAATCTCAACCACGGATATCTCTGCTTCGACACTTTCTTAAATCATGAAATTTTAGGTGTGAAATTGAGAATTTTCATTCTAGGGTTAAGTGAGTAAAAAATATAAGGTCGCTTTAATATTGGATTTAGATTTTGATTAGAATTTTGAACTCGTATGATTATAAATAACAGAAAATTGTATTAAAGTTTGAATTTTCACGCACTGTAATTTTCATTTCTTTGGAAGTTTACAAAAAAAAAAAAATCTTTAATAATTCACAAGGATAAAATAGAAAAAGTTGCAACTCGTAATTTTCCAAAATTAAATTCGTGTAAGTTAGGTTATTTGATTGAAGTCAATTTTATACTTACTCCTGGCTCCTTTTTTTTTATCCTCATCTACCTAGCTCCTACATAAAAACATTTTAACCAAGTTGAGCGGGTAACTGCCGACAAAGAAGTAAACATACAATCAAAATGACAATATCCAATTGCAACACTTAGAGGCGGCACACGTGATTGCTGGAACTAAAGTCAAACATGCAAGATTCCGGTTACTGCACTGCGTTCACACCTATATTTTAATACTATCCAAGATGATAACACTTAAAATTAACCAAAAAATGATTATCACACACCAGAAATTAAACTTCCAAGTATGAGTTTAATATATCATTGTCTCACTCAAGATTTACTCTCGACTACCTAATATTGAAATTAATTCACGGTTGCATTTAGGAAGATGAAAAAAGAACGTAAACTTTCGAAGTAACTTTCAAATTCGATAATATAAAATTTCTAAGTTCTAGCAGTAGCACTATCACTCTGGTAGTTTCTTCTTTTTTTATTTTTTTGTCAATAATTATTTGTTGTTCTTATACTTCGATTATCGTAGTCACTATTCCTTTTTTTCTGAATGCTTTGTCAAGCTTTCTTTATTATCTGCCATGACTTTTACACTTCGTATTTCTTTTTCAAAACTGTTTTGAAATGTTTTTTCTTGGAGTCGAGGGTCTATAAAAACAGTCTCTCTACCTTTCAATGTAGGAATAAGTTATGCGCATACACACAATCCTCCACAGATCTCACTTATGAGATTACATTGGGTATGTTATATTGTTATTGTTGTTGTAAATTTCAAGTTCCAATTTGAATATAATAATCGCAATTTGAATATAATTACGTATAGCTCTTCTTAGTTTAATATTTTAATTACACACTCAAGCTAGTTAAAAGTAATGCCATTTTTTTATAATTATTTTATTACATAGGGGATGATAGGAGAAGGAAAAATATGAAGAAAATTATAATGTGGAGATTCGGACTCTCACCAACAAAATAAAAATTTTAATAGTCAATAAACTGAGTTACGAAATTCATACTGTTAAAAGTAATACCTGTTCTAAGTTTGTGCAACTTAATTCCGTGAGCTCCAACAATGAAAAAGATAATTAATGATTGTAGTGGAGACAGGTTAGAGCCTTAGAGGCGGCACACGTGACGTGAGTAGTGCAACTAAAGCTCAATAAAAGCAAGATTCTATTTACTCTAACTGCGTTCACACTCTATTGTAATCACAGATTCGATGCCAAAACCCTTTTCACACTAAAGCCTCTTCATAATTAGGCTTGGCTCGTGGCCGTCTAAGCCGACTTCTCCCTTGGATGCTCATATCGATTTTTGCTATTTCCCACTCTGTCCGATATTACATTAGAATCCGATAAAATTCAAATTCGGACCATGTAAGGCTCATTCGGAGGAAACACTTTCTATCAATGATTTTTTCATACTTAAAACTCGAATTCGAGATTTTTGATTAAGGAAAGAAAAGCACGTCCGCTGCACCACATTCTTTAGTTGTTAATATTATTCAATGTTCGAATGTAGAATTATTTGACTCAAACAGGATGTTCATATGCTCAAGAGGTGAAGTTCCCCGACTGTCAAAATTAATTAATAATCAGATAAAAATACTCTAGATGGGTCACTTTTAAGTAACAATTTTCGTATTTTCATATTCAAACTATATAAACTTAATTATAAGATGTATTTTTTATCATTGATATAAAAAGAATTGCAACTTATTACTTTCGTATAGTTTTAAAGATCAAAATATTTTAATTTTATAATTTTAAGTTGATCTAATCTAATTTAAATTCAAAATTAATCAATTAACTCTTAGTTAGCGAAAAGTGTCACAATTAAATCGGACGAAATATGTACCTTGCTATTATATGCTACAATTCACTAATAATATAAAAATTTATATTATCAATATATATAATTTAAGATCGGTATGAATTTATTGGTTGGACAGGAATAAAGGAACTTAATACTATGTGGGGATATGAGCGTGAACCAGTCGATTCCTCCAACCAACAAAGCATAGTAGGTAGGAATGTAGGATTGCCTTTAAGCAATGAGACCTAATCCAAATATAGGTGGAGTTGGACCCACGACGGATTAGGTCAAACACCCCCCCACCCCACCCTACCCCAGTCCTACGTAGTATTGCCAATCCACCTTGTCCATTTAATTGCTTGCATATATGAACTCTTTCCTTCCCAATATATATATATATATATATATGTCACAAATCTCTCTTTACAAAAACCTTGCTCATTGAAATTCATACATTTATATTCAATTTACGTATGGGAAATTGTATTAGAAAAGAGTCTTCCATGCAATGGGGCGGCGAAGACTGGGGCTTCCCGTCTCCGGTGCCAGAAACTGAAGAAGATTTCTGTCATCTTAAGGGAAGCAATCATTCTTCTTCGATGTCAATATTAGCAACAGAGGTAAAAGTTAAGATCACGAAGAAGCAGTTGTCGGAGCTGATGGGTAAGGCGGACGTGCAAGGCCTATCCGTACATCAACTGTTGACGCAGATGATGAACGTTAGTGAGAGATTTGAGCTGCATCACCACTCGTGGAGGCCTGCATTACAGAGTATACCAGAGGACAGTTAATTAGGTGCCTTCTTTTTGTATATATAGGAGTTTAATTAGGTGTATGTAGTAGGAAAGTTTCTACCTTTGTTTTATAGCTGGGCATGGTTAGCTAGTTGTGGTCTTTTGGGCAACTTTGAAGCCTTCAATTTGTACATGGAGCAAAACATACTTCATGTTTAGGGAACAAGTTGTTTTGTAAAGTTTAATTGATCTCTTTCCGTCTATTCATTTCTTGTCTATTCTACTACTTATTCATTTCTACAGTCTATTCTCCCTCTTAATTAATTGTCTACCTATTCATTTTCGTAGCTCGATTGAAGGTCAAGATTGTATTCCGCTAGAAAAGCAAAAGTTTGGGTTTTAAGTAGTCAATATGTCACTGTCTATTACTCTATCCGTCTCAGTTTATGTCACATCATTTGAGTTCACATGGAGTTTAATAAAGAAATGAAGACTTTTGAAATCTGTGGTCCAAAATAAGTCTTATATAAATGTGTGGTTGTAAATCATTTAAGTATATAAATGTGACAATCTTTTTGGGACAGACCAAAAAGAAAAAATGGTGTCACATAAATTGGGACAGATGGAGTAATTCTCTTGCCCAATTACTTGACACTTTTAACTTATCGAGAGTTAATTTCACTAAATTTCAAAATTAAATTGAATTATATCTACCGATTAGAACTAACTCAATATTTTAATAACTAAATATTCAATTATATGTAAAGTATCATAAATTGTAATAATTTTTTATGTTTATATGATTAAAAGTATATTTTAAAATATTGATTATAATTCACATAATTTACATTCCAAAAAATGAAAAGTGTTATATCAACTATAATGGGGAGTATTACTTTTCTTGTAATGCGGGTTTTTTTCATGTTATGGTCTAAAAGGGAGAGAGAGTTGGGAGAGGATTTAGTGAATTGAATTTTAGCACTAGTAAAATAAAATTGTGCAACTCTACAAGTACCTTATACACGCAAAGCAGGGAGATTTTAGCCGTGGGCAGCGTGTGATTCAAACGAGTGTACCTTTGAATGGTATGGCTAATACTACTAAAAAAAGCTTATTGGAATAGTGGCCAAGAGGTATGCGCCAAAAGCTCTAGTCGAAGATCCATTAGAAGTTTTTGATGGTGATTTGGGCATTGATATATTTGATGAAGAAGATGAGAAAGAAATTTTGGATGGATGCCTTGTTAAGGTGGTTAGGGATGAAGATCTTTCACCTAGGCAGCAAAGGAGTGGATTCAAGACAAAGAAGACTCCTGAAAGAAAACATAATTGGGATGGTAAAGTGTCTGAGGAGGTTGTACTAAGACAGAACTATCAATGAGAGTGACAAAACAAGAGGAAAGGTTCAACTACATCAACAAAATTCAATAGATCCAAGAAGAATTGATGAAGTATCAAGAGATTTTGGAGCGGTGTGAGGAAGAAGACAATGTGAAGAAATAAATTTTTATCGGGCTACATCCTTGAAGATTCAAAGAAACAAGGGTTTGACTCTACATTCTTGTTTATTTTAATTTTTCACTATATAAGTATTATCATTTGTAATATCATCATAGAGAGACTTATAGATTCTATGATAATCATAGAATATTTAGTTTTTTCTTCTTTTTATATTTTACACGCGTGGTAATTGGTAGAGGTTTTGTTAGGCCTCAATAGGATTAGTAAGATAAGCTCTGGTCTCCTTGCTTGTACTTTTTTGTTTGAGATTCACATTTATTATATTTAAAAAATTGTCTCTCCTTGTGGAGGGAAAAAAAGGGGAGTTTTAAATTTTTTTTAAAATCTACTTCTTTGCTATCTTTTTAAATTTCCAACACCATCCCATGTGTTATTTTCTTTTTTAGTGCACACTGGTCAGCAGGTATATAAAATCAATCTATGCTAATATCTTTTTATTTTGTGAGAGACGTGTCTCTCTTTCTCTAAAACTTATTGTAATATCTATAGTTGTACATATTTTATCCAGCAAGCAAATAGTATAACAAAGGCTTTTAAAATTTGTAATTTAAAATAAGTATTAATGTGATTATAAATTATTTTGTTATGAGTAAAATAGAAATTTTAAAGTGACATTATTCTTATATATATAGATCACATTTTTTTAACATACAAAAAGGAAATTATAGTGCATAAATTAGAACAAAGGTGGTTACGATTAGACCAAATTCTGTTTATCCATTTCTAGACATGTCAAACCCCTTAATCAACCTTGGACTATATTTCCTTCAAATTTCTCGGCCGTCAAAGATTCTAATACGAGCTGACCTTTTTAACACAATTTTAGAAGCAACAATAACAAAAAGGAAATTAAGGTATTAATTGAGGTTATAAGTTATAGTTTCCCTATATATATATATATATTGACAATCATCGGTTGTTGATTAAACTTTTTGTTAATGCCACCATCCTGCAAGCTACTTGCAATTGGGTCAACAATAATAAAATGCCTCTCACAATTTTCCTAATTTCATTGTAAGTCTAATGGTTTATAGATGTTTCAGACTCCAAGAGTAATTCAAGATTTAAGGTTCAGAATTTAAAAAATTACAAAAGCTTGTGTAAAATAAAACAAGCCTTCATACTTAATATTCAAACCACATGGCCGGGCTCCAAAAAAATTTCAAACAAAAAATTCTAATTTCTAAATCTAATGTATATCTTTGTTGAAACTTCAAAATCAGTAGCAAACTTGGGCACTTCTGTTGGAAATTTACTAATGTGGAATTAAATATATCCCATTATTTATGACTCAAACAATTGGGCCCCGTACGTCGAAAACGTCGTTTCCACACACGTGCACACATAGTGCCAAGTATCGCAAATTTCATTAGTGAAAGAGATATTGGTACGTATGTAATACGTTTGATACATAGAATGATGAATGGTTATTGGCCAAATGACAAAGTATTCCACGTTGGTAAACGAAGGAAAAATGTACGAAGTGTAAGATGAAGCGTGTCGAAAATCGCCGCGAAGGGCCGCGGCGCATCCCCATCGGAGCCGAGGCGCCGGAGCGCCGCGACGCTAATTGGGTCTTCAGTTACTGGAGTCGCGGCGCCGCGGCGCTAATTCACAGAGCCGCGGCTCTTTGGAAGCAGAATGCCGTGACGGAAAGTTGAAAAGTTCTAACCTTTGGGCTGGTTTTAGAGCATTGATTCTCCATTACTTGGCACATGAATTCAGTCATTATTTGGTTGAATTTAACCTCTCAATTAAGTGTCATTACATGGCTATTGAAGGCCATTAGTTGGCTAGTTGAGGGGTCTTCTCCTTACACTATAAATTGAGGCATTTGGCTCAATTGAAGAACACTACACAACACTTAGAAAATAGTCCAGAATTTTTCGAATTCATCTTCTTCCTCTCTAGCAAAGTTACTATACTCAAAGTTCTTCAAGAGTAACACTTGAGTTTCCTTTGCTCAATTGTTAAGTTGTTGTTGTATCTTGGGAGACTATTGCCCGACAACGTAAAAGAAGATATACGGGGCAATCTTGTCTTAAAGACAGAGGGTCATCACTCGACTCAGCAAATCACACAAACAGTTTGTTAAGTTCTTGATTTTCAGTTTATTGTAATATTTAGTTTATCCTTTTTTACAATTGTAATAGTTACTTACTTCCCGTTACCTGCAACAACTGTATCCCAACATTTTTAAGACAATATTTGTTGTAAGTACCTAGAAAGATGACTGGAAGAGAACAAATTGCTTCTGATTCTGCTATTGCTGCTACTCAAGGCAATCCATCTGCCTTCCCCACTGCTCAAGGCATACCTAATGCCTTTCCGGTTGCTCAAGGCTCATCCAACGCCTTTACTGCTGCTCAAGGGAACGTTGTCGTTCCTCCACCCGCTAGATTCCACCATGAACTCCCTGAAAAGTTCATGGGCTCCAACTTCAAGAGATGGAAACAGAAGATGCTATTCTATCTGACTGTTATAAGAATGGGTCGTTTCCTAACAGAAGATCATCCACAAGCTGGAGATGAAATGGACCATTCGCTTACTAAAATAACTTAAGGGGGCCTAGGTATCCATGTCATTAATGGCATGAAGATGGTCCTTGATGCATGGAGTCATAGTGATTTTATGTGTACGAAAAATTAAGTCGAGTGCCGCGGCGCCCATACCCTAGGGTCGCAACGCCTGTGCCTCAATTTTGGACCAAGCCCAAGGTCAAACCCTAATCCGGTTTTGACCTATTTTTCAACTATAAACAGAGACATTCACCTCATTATTCAATACCAATTTTCAGAATAACATTCTAAGCCTTAGAGACTTAGAATAAAATACTCTCTCGAACCTCTGCCGTATTTCCTAGCTTTCCGAAGGAGGAGTACATTGAAGCTTGGAGCTTGCAATCGGAAGGGCAACTGCGTTTGCACCTTATAGTAGACAAAGACTCCAGATAATCTAGACTTGTAAGTATATGATTTATGTTACAAGTTCCAATTGTTGTATAACCATACCAGAATTATTGTTGGGGTAAGTAAGAAACAAATATTTTAAAACTTTCGTTGCCTTACTTATGTGCTTTGTACCCAACAATTCCCTACATTATGAGCCTATAGAAACAGATCCTCTTCAAGTAATATCGTCAATCCAAAGGATATTTCCAATCGTTTGCAACAAAAATCTAAATAAATAACAATCTCGCAAACTTTGATTTTTGTATTTAAAGCTTTGAAGCTTTTTAATTGTTGTCAATGGAGTTTAAACCGTTTCTTGCAATATTTTTAGATAAGAGACTTTTGATTACTTAATTAGATTAAGATTTCTCTGAATTTACTGTAGGAGTTAGATTACACATATCCTATTCCTTTGTAGCCAGCTTTTTGGTCTTGCTTTTAAATTCAAAGGCTTAGGATTGAAAAAATTTCTGCACAAGTTATGATTTTGAGCCAAAATTCATCACTAATACATATATTCATGATTTGGGTGTACTTGGAGAGAGAGATAAGGAAGATTGGAGCCTAAAATGTGGAAGATTCGAATCTAAACTCTTATTTTATAGATAATTGGTAAATAGTAGGGGTGGCCAGTGGGCCGGGCTCGGGTCTGGCGGGCCGGGTCTGGCGGGGTCGGGGTCGGGGCGGGACGAGCCAGGGGGTCGGGGTCGGGTCTAGCGGGGCCTAGCGGGGTCGGGTCTAGCGGGACCTGCTCCAGTCCCGTCCCGATCCCGATCCCGTCGGTATCGAGGCGGGGTCGGGTCGGGCTCGGGCTCGGGGGGGTACGTTCGGGTTTTCCTTTTTTTTTTCTTTTTTAAATAACATATGTATAAAAAAAACTCAATAAACAAAACAAGATAGTGTAATAAAAATATCCCAAGACTGTTTTTGTGCCTCTTATATTATTTAATAGACATATGATTTTTTTGTAATACAAATACAATTGTCTAAAATCTAAATTGCAACTTTGTGGTGTTGTCCAAAAGTTGCAAATTACATAATAAAATTGCAATTAAAAAAATTACATTCTCAAAAAAACCTGTTCTAATTGCTTGATGATTTCATGTGGTTCTTCGGTTGGAATTGGTATTTGTTGGTCAAATTGATCCATGTCGCTTCCACTACCTTCGGTTAAGATTTCGTTGTAGTTTTCATCATCTTCTTCGTTGATCTCCGGTTGACCGCACCTTCTCCGCTCCGCTCGTATCCAATCTCGAATAATACGCAATTTCCAAGTTGTCTCCGGCCAATGAGTGTCTGTGGTCTCCTATTTAATATTTGCTCAGAAAAAGCGCTTTCGACGCAGATTGATGACGCTTGAATGTTCAAAACATCTCGAGCCATCAATGAAAGTGTCGGAAAGGTCTTCTCATTCCCCTCCAAGTATTTCAAACAAGTCTTCTTGTCCATCTTCATTGATAACTTCTTGATACGGTACAGAACCCTGCAAAACAAAAATATCCAACTCGCTAATTTGGTTAGTAGTAGAGGTACGGCCGCACATTCTATTTCTGAGGCTTTCAATACTAGCCGCAGAAACAGCATGTCTTTTGTGAGGTTGTGTTGAAGATGAAGAAGATGGTATGGAAGCCGGTAAGTTACTAGCATTTTCTTGTTGATAAAATCTATATATATTTTTGCATTGGTGTTCTACGCTAGATACCGCTTCTTCTTTAGTTTGTTCAATAGGTGGTAGGTGATTTAGATTTTTGGGACTTGGAGGTGGTAGTACTTCTATACAATCGTAAATAGTTTCAATTAGTGATTTAGTACCTTCTACTTTAATACTAAGATTTAATACAGAACCAATAATATAAATAGAGGGAATAGGAATAAAATATTTTTAAATTTTGACAAATATTTTTTTAATAGCTGCCTTATAAGCTGGTTTTTCCATATATTCACTAAGCAATAAAAATATTAGAGTTATATAAAATAACATAGTTGAAATAGTAGGATAATATATACCGGAAAATTCTTTTGTTGCTTGAAAAAATTTCTCTAAAAATACAATAAGTTCGGAAATTTTTACCCAATCACTATCTAAAATCATATCAGCTGGCTTTTTATTATGAGAGTTAAAAAATAAAGTTATAGGTAATTTATAGTCATAAGCAACAAGTAGTTGCTCGTATAAAGAATTCCACCTAGTGGATACTTCTTGTTGAATTCTTCTATAAGGTAGTCCACAATCGTGACAAGTTTTTTTATATTCTTTTCTACGTTGTACTTTATTACTTTTAAAAATAAAGTTTATAGCAAATTGTATTTTACTAAGAATGTCTTCAAAAAGTGATAGACCATCATTTACAATTAAGTTATATATATGGCACACACATTTTATATGAAAATGGTCTGAAAAAGATGGAGTTAAACTATTTTTTAACATTGTAATTGCGTAATTGTTATTAGAAGCGTTATCTAATGTAATAGTCATAATTTTATCGGTAATTCCGTAATAATCGCACACTTGATAAATATTTTCTGCAATAAAAGTACCAGTGTGCCTATCATCTATATATCTATACGCTAAAATACGTTTTTGCATAGACCATTTATAATCTATCCAATGACAAGTTATAGTTAAATAATCATGGCCGTTAGTACTACGACCTATATCAGACGTGATAGATACTTTGCCATTAAAATGATATAATGAAAAACGTAAATATTGTTGATATTCATGCGCGAATTTAAATACATCTCTCTTAACGAGTTGATCTAGGAAAATCGTTAAAAGCAGGATTATATATATCTCTAATGTAATGAATAAAACCGGGAGATGAAGGAAATGAAAAATGCAAACCCTCCACAGCAACTAATTTTGATATTGCTTCCCTATCTCTATGTTTATTGTATTTAGAGCCTACAATTCCCCCGTCATAGGGTTAATTTGACCCTATACTTGGTCCGGGACGATATCGTATGTGAACCTTGTCCCGATGGAGCGGCGTTTGCGCACCCGATTTTGAAGCACGGTATTGGGCATACCTAGTGGATGAGCACTTACTACGTGTCTAATTAAACCCCCGTCCCACCGTGACCTTTTTCAGTTTTAAATTTTAAAACATTTTTACAAATTTTACATATGGCTACTTGATTCTCTACGTCCCTATCAAAAAATGTCCATGCATCTGATTTTAATGGTCGTTTTGCTGGACCTCGTCTCATACTAGGGGGAATAAGAGGTATTTCAGTTGAAGGTGCACTAGTGGGTGTATTGTCATCAACATTAGTGGGTATATCATCTAGATCATCGTCTAAATTAAAGTCTTCTTGAGTTCCAGAAAATAGCTCCTGGTCTAAATCTAATGGTATTGTAGGAAAATGTTGAGTATCAACAAAATCATCCTGTGTAGGAATAAGATGACTAGAAGAAGTACCCTTGCCCTTGTTGCCCCTACTAGAAGAAGCACCCTTACCCTTACCCTTACCCTTAAACATACCTTTTAATCCTTCCATTTTAATTATGATAATAAATAATTAAAGACAATAAAATTAAGTGCGCTAAATAAAATAAACAGACAATAATAATTTAATGAAGGAACGAATGTACCAAACGCCGACGTAACGTCGACGTGTAATCGAGAGGTTGAAAATTGAAACTTTGCTCGATGGAAGATCCTCAAGCTAGTTGCCAACTTCACTCCCAATTCCCAAATGAATTAATAAAATTAAATATTTAGCAAACAATGTAGAGAGATATATTGAGAAATTAGAGAGATTGTAGGAAGATTTGTGAGAAAGATGAAGAGAAAATGAGTTATTTATAGTTGAAAAATTGGGTTAAAGTGTAAATATAATAACCTATGGGTTAAAAATAAATATTAAGGGGTAGGGGGAGGGGGGGCCTAAAATGGTCGTTGGCCAACGGCCATAATCTAAAATGGTCGTTGGTGCAACGACCATTTTTGCAAAGGGGGAAAAGGGTGGGGTCGGGGTCGGGGTCGGGGCGGGGTCGGGTCAGGCGGGCCGGGGCGGGCTCGGGTCTGGCGGGACGAGACATCGTCCCGTCCCGAGTTCGAGTCCCGCCCCCGTTATTTATTTATTTTTTTTTAGCGGGGTCGGGGTGGGACCGGGGCGGGCTCGGGACGGAGTCGGGTCGGGGTCGGGGTCGGGGTCGGGCCGTCCCGGCCCACTGGCCAGCCCTAGTAAATAGTGTTATATTAGGTAATCAAATGAGAATCTTTCTAATAGTGGTAACTAAATTTATTATTTTTTATATATACATAAAAATTTCTAAAATAATAACGGGCTCATTTATCAACATGACACATGATTGTTGGTCACCTAATTCATCATCACAATGATGTGACTTTATCTCCTTGCTGATACTTTCTTGTTGTCCTTTGGAAAAGCTATTAAGATAATCTTTTATAGCTATAAAATTATTGTGATATGTTTGTGAGTATAAATTTTAGAAGTCTTGTAGTAACGCAAATACTATAATTTTTTCTATTTCATTTTATGTGTTTAATTTGGTTGTGCATGAAGTCTAAAAAATAGGAAAGATTTTTAATTTTTATGCTCTTAGTCTTATGCATACTACAACAACAATATATCCAGTGAAATCCCACATCGTGGGGTCTAGGGAGGGTAGAGTGTACACATACCTTACCTTCACCTTGGTAGGTAGAGCGGATGTTTCTGGGAGACCCTCGGCTCAAGACAAAGCATAATCACAAGTAATGCAATCAAAACAAAGTAAGAGTAAGGCAAGAGTAAAGAGTAAAGCAAGAAAAACGGTCAGACTCAGATAAGGAATTAAAGCAGTATAAAGTGCATTCGAACAAAATGAGCAGTAGCTAACACAACTAAATAAGCTAAATAAAATACACTTAAGAACACATAGCAGCAGATAGAGGTTGGCATAAAACCCGTTGAACCGAAAAAATTGAACCGAACTGCCATTTCACGATATACAATACATTTCAACGTCGAAAATTTGTGGTAATGTAGGTGTGAATGTCAATTTCAGTGTTGAAAATTCAATTTTTTTAAAAAAATCCCCTGATCCGACCCGTTTATTTTATTTCAGTTTTTTACATGTTTTAAGAATATATGTGATGCAGACTTTATGTTTTTGGACTTTAAATTATTTTTTTTGGACTTTACATTTGAATTGAAAAAACTAATATAAATCGATACATTCGGCGATATAAACCGATATATCGATTTTTTTTTTAAAAAGTTTGATTCGGTTTTTTATTTTAAAAAAAAATGAATTTTATTCGGTTCATACTTTTTTTATACAAAATCGAACGAACTGAAATACGCCCACCCCTACCAGCAGAAATCAAACTATAGTGGATTATAAAATAATAATGTACCTATAAGTGTGATAGGCTTACCTATAAGTGTGATAGGCTAATCGGGTTTACAGTAATAACACTACAACTATTAATTTGTAAGCATAAGTAGGACTATGCTCGAGTACCTACTACTCTTTTACCCTAATTTGTGTCCTCCACAACCCCCTATCTAAGGTCATGTCCTTAGTAAGTTGCACCTGCGCCATATTCCGTCTAATCACCTCTCCCTAATACTTCTTCGCCTACATCTACCCCCTTAAACCCGTCCATAGCCAACCTCTCATACCTCTGCACTGGGGCATCTGTGTCTCTCCTCTGCACATGCCCAAACCATCTCAACCTCTCTTTCAGCATCTTATCATCAACCTAGGCCACTCTCACTTTCTCTCGGATATCATCATTTCTAATCTTATCTCTCCTTGTATGCCCACACATCCATCTCAGCATCCTCATCTCCGCAACTTTCATCTTTTGTATGTGCGAAGTCTTGACTGACCAACACTCCGCCCCATACAACATAGTCGGTCTGACCACCACCCTATAGAACTTGCCTTTAAGTTTTGGTGGCACATTTTTGTCGCACAAGACTCCAGATGTGAGCCTCCATTTCATCCACTCTGCCCCAATATGATGTGTGACATCGTCATCAATCTTTTCATTCCCTTGGATAATAGATCCTAGGTACTTAAAGCTTCCTTTCTTTGGGATGACCTCAGTACCAAGCCTTACCTCCACGCCTGTCTCAGAGTCGCTCCCGTTGCTGAACTTGCACTCCAAATATTATGTCTTGGTCCTACTCAACCTGAACCCTTTAGACTCCAGATTCTTTCTCTAAACCTCCAGCTTGGTGTTCACTCCGCTGCGAGTCTTATCAACCAAGGCTATGTCATCTGTGAATAACATACACCATGGTACCTCCCCTTGGATTTATCGAGTCAGTCTATCCATCACCAAGGTAAATAAAAATGGGCTAAGAGCTGGTCCCTGGTGCAGCCCCATCATCACTGGGAAGTGCTCCAAGTCTCATCCTACTGTCCGTACTCTAGTCTTGGCTCCATCATACATATCATTGATCGCCCTAGTGTACGCCACAGGTACACCTCTAACCTCCAAACATCTCCATAGAACCACCCTAAGGACTTTGTCGTATGCCTTCTCGAGGTCGATGAAAACCATATGTAAGTCTTTCTTCCTCTCTCTATACTTCTCCACCAACCTCCTAATAAGATGAATGACTTCGGTAGTCGAACGCCCCAATATGAAATCCAAACTGGTTCTCGGTAATAAACACGCCTCTCATCACCTTCATCTCCACGACTCTTTCCCAAACTTTCATAGAGTGGTTCAACAGCTTGATACCCCAATAGTTGTTGCAACTCTGGATATCGCCTTTATTTTTTGTACAAGGGAATCATTGTACTCCACCTCCATTCTTTGGGCATTCTTGCAGTCTTAAAAATAACGTTAAACAACTCAGTCAGCCACTCCAAACCAGCCCTGCCTGCGCTCTTCCAAAATTCAACTGGAATCTCATCAAGCCCGGTCGATCGTCCCCTGCGCATCCTGCAAATAACACCCGTAACCTCTTCAACTTTAATGCTTCTACAATATCCAAAATCCCCGTATCTACCAGAATGCTCCAGATCTCCCAACACAATGTCTCTATCTCCTTTTTCGTTCAAGAATTTGTGGAAGTAAGACTGCCACCTCCGCCTAATATGCGCTTCCTCCAGCAGTACTTTACCGTCCTCGTCCTTGATGCAACTCACTTGATCCAAGTCACATGCCCTCTTCTCCCTTATCTTGGATAGTCTGTACAACTTCTTATTTCTCCTATAATTCCACATACATGCGTTCGAAAGCCACCGTTTTCGCCATCGTAACTGCTAGATTTGCCTCCTTCCTCGACATCTTATACAATTCCCTATTCGTCCACTTCTCTACCTCATCTCTACTTTCTACCAATTTCACATACGCCGCTTTCTTCGTTTCCACCTTCTTTTGAACTTCACCATTCCACCACCAGTCCCCTCGATGTACACCACGATAACACCGCGAGACTCTTAGCACTTCTTTGGCTACCTCACGAATGCAACTGACAATCCTGTCCCACATACCGATCGCATCCCTACTACTCCCCAAAGCTCCCTTGGTCCTCAACCTCTCCCCCATCTCTTTTGCACTAGCCATGGTCAAACTCCTTCATTCGATTCTTAACCTGTCATCCATAACCCTCTCCTTCTTCTCTAACTTGATCTCCAAATCCATCACCAAAATCTTATGTCGGGTTGTCAGATCCTCCTTCAGAATAACCTTACAGTCTTAACAAAGACCTTTGTCAACCTTCCTAAGGAGCAAAAAGTCTATCTGAGTCTTAGCCACCGAACTACGGAAAGTCACCAAGTGTTCATCCTTCTTCAGGAATCTAGAATTGGCTATCACTATCCCACAAGCTCTAGCGAACTCCAAAAGTGAGACGCCTCCCCCATTCATGACCCCGAGTCCAAATCCTCCATGCACGTCGTCATAACCCCTGGAAGCGATCCGATATGTCCATTGAAATCCCCTCCTACAAATAACTTCTCAGTGGGTGGTATACCTCCCACCACTTCGTCTAAATCCTCCCAAAAACATCTCTTCTCCTCCTCGTCCAAGCCCGTTTGTGGCACATAAACACTAATAATGTTCACAGTGAACCCTCTAACTACCAACTTAATCACCATCATCCTGTCATTGACCCTCCTCACCTCTACCACCTGATCCCTTAGTTCGCTGTCTACCAAAATGCATACCTCATTCATATACTTCGACTTACCGGAGAACCATAACTTATACGCGTCTACATCTTTAGCCTTAGGTCCTACCCATTTGGTCTCCTGAACACATGCTATATTAATCTTCCTCTTTCTAAGAATCTTAACTAGCTCTATGGCCTTCCCCGTTAAAGTCTCAATATTCCAAGACCCTATTTTCAGCATAGCATCTGACTTACCCCACTGACCCCCCTACCCCTTTCCCTCGTCCTCGACTGAGAAATACTTTTAAATTTTATGTTCTTAATATAAAAATGTGTTCAATGTATAAAAATATTTTTAAAATTTTGTGGCTTTAAACGTGTCATATAATATGTTGGAATTAAAGAGTTATCACATTAAGATGTAATTATGTTTTAAATATAAAAAAGAATGATAAGATATATAAATTAAAACAGTAGGAGTAACACATTGAATATTACTCCATAAGATACAAGATGTTCATTTTTTTTTAATCCATCTGGAATTAAATAATGTCACATAGTATATCGAAATATCATTTCCAGTCTCCTCACACTCTAGGCAAAAATCATTAATTATCCCTCTCATTCCAAATTCTGCAGAACAGTGTAATTAATTTTCCTAATTATCCCTCTCATTCCTTTTCCTCTTTGCTAATTAACAAAATTTAGGGTTTAATTTCACCACTACTTACTTGTTTATCTCCATTTCTTGGAGTCCTCTCTTCTAACGGTGCTACGAACTAAGGTATGGTCTTTTTATTTTATTGTTAATAGTTATCAGATATGAAATGTAAATATGGACTATATATGCACAATAGCTTTTGGGTTGAGTTACACCCAGATGATCATTCAAATTCTTTGTTCACCAATCTTGGACCCCAAATTATATTATTCACGCTCCAGTTAACAAGGTCGGGACGTGCGGGTGTTAAGAGTTCCACATCGCATATGGAATGAAAATATGACTCCTTATATGGAATTGATAATACTCACCCTACAAGTTAGCTTTTGTGATTGCGTTAGGCCCAGGTGACATATATTCACATTTATATATTGTACTTTGGGTCTATTTAAGTTTTAAGTTCAAAATGTTCTAAGTGGTTTGTTAATGCATTTTACTTTCTATTTCTTTTTTTGGATGTAAACTGTTGATTTTATTTTTAGTTGTGTTGATTAAAGATTGAAAACTTAGTTAAGGAACTAGATTTATGTTTTTAGCACCTTTTTTATGGCCAAATGTTTGTTTTTTCTGTTTCAGCATTTCATTAGTTATTCTTGAAGAACAGACCTCCCATTCAAACTTAACAAAATCACTAAATGATGCTTGATAAGTAAATATTATTTTCAGTCTTCACAGTAATTAAAAGCTCATTTTAAGTATGTTTCAGAGGTGGATACAAAGATTTAAAGTATATGTGTTCCTATAACTACCTCGAGTTAGATATACAATACTTAATAACTTAGTTCACTGTCAAATATTTATAGATATTTAATAGATTTCTTGATACATATACAGGGTTTAAACAAAAGTTACTGGGTTCTCGTGAACCCACATATCATACTGTATTTTACCCCTCGTATGTTTTTCCTGGTTTATAGAGAGATTTTAACTTTTAGGATTCGCCCCAAGGGCACTCACAAGTATGGTCTAATGGTCGAGGAGGAGAACATGTTTCATGTTCAATCTCATCGGAGGCAAAAACCCTAGATAATTTCGTCCCATCTGCCTAAGTCTTGGTGCGCAGAGTTACCTGTACCTGTGCTGGTGGGAGAAAACAAGAACGTGGTGAAATAATCGAGGTGCACGTAAGTTAGCCCGGACTCCACTGTCATAAAAAAGAAAGGAGATTCTTCCCGACTTTGGTTCAGTGGTAAGGAGATAACATGGGATGCATGGATAGGACTTATGTCGCGAGTTTGAACCTTGCCATTGACAAAGAGCTTTGTATTTACGTGGGAGCAGGGTTGAGAGGTAGACTGATATTCCCCAAGTTTCGAACATGTGGACCGACTAAGGTTAGGCAGGTTAACTCAGAGGGGATTACTTGGTTATCAAATAAGAGATTATAACTTTTAGAAAGTATTGGAGATTCAACATTATACATTTGATAATGCCAATGCTATGAGTGAATAATATCTTTTATTGGTCTTCCCTAGTCAGTCCAAGTTTGCGGTGCATTTAGCATAAAAAAGAGCAGCCTGATGCATTAAGCTCCCGCTATGCGCGGTGTCGGGGGAAGGGCCGGACCACAAGGGTCTGTTGTACGCCGCCTTACCTTGCATTTCTGCCAGAGGTTGTTTCCACGGCTTGACCCATGACCTCCTGGTCACATGGCAACAACTTTACCGGTTACTCCAAGGTACCATCTTATAAAATTCAGTTGAGGTGTTTCCGGATGAACTCAGATAACAATATAAATGAAAGCTCTTCGATTAGTATACTTTCACTACAAATGGAAGATGCTTATAGTTGTTTAATTCACTCTTCAACTCCACTAGTGAATCAGTGTAGTATAAGTTGGGTTTGTTTTCTAATAATTCATCAGATAGCATATAAAAAGTTAAAGAATTGGTAAAAGTGGTATCAGTATTTCTGAGCAAATCACGGTCATAGTAAACTTTCCACCAAAAGCTTATTATTCATCTCGACTGCTTTGGAGGAGAAATACTGTGTCTTGTTAATCTCCTACTTGATCTTTTTGAATTGCATGCATATATCAGGAATTGTACTTGATAACCTAAATGTAAGCCATTGGCGAATCCTTTCGCATTTGAGAGGATACTTCCTTTTTCATTCCTTCCTAAAAGTACCAAAACCATCATTAGAAGATGGTCTTGCAGTCATCTTCTATTTTTCTTGCTTGTCGGTTCAAAAACCTCGGGTGTACATTTGCCTTCTGCAGTATTTTGATAATGTAGTTTCATGACTTGGGCATTATGGGATATGTCAATTGTACTGTTTACTGTTCATTATTGGATTAGATTAAGAAGTATTTTTCATATATTGATTTGCTTCAACAATCATAATCCAAATTACATGTTCATGTACAAAGTTTATATATCCCTGCTGATGACTTGCAGTAAATCTGGTTTAAATATTCTAGAGAAAGAACACCTGGTATTTTAGTACTTCCATCAATCAAGCTACATAACAGAACCAATGCATGTCAACTTGTACAAGGAAAGCCATGTGAGATTGTACAGAAGTGATTTTCTCTGTATAATGGAGCTATTTTTCCTTAATTGGTCACTTATCACCTTGGTCCATGTCTGTGGCTTGTAGTATATGTTATCCCACAGAAATTTTATCTAACACGTGCCTAAATTTCCTGATTAGGAAAGAGTTGTTTCACTAGTCAGCATTATAAGGTATCTTGAATAACACATACCAAATTGTTCTCAGCTCTGGGCTGGATAAAGTTGCTGGATCTTTTTCTCTGATCAAGTAAAGTAGGCTGTCATTGATCAATCATCCAGAGGATGTTATTGATTACGAAAGCATGACTTAACTCCTATAGAGCATTTCTCCTCCTAACTGCTCCTCGAACTAACAAAATCCAAAAGATGTACTGGACTATTAACATCAGAATAATTACTCCGAGCAAAAAGGTTTAGTAAACATCTAGATTTAAGTATGTATATGGGAGTTGAAATTCCTTCAAAGCATCTCTGGTTTCACTCCTTCCATATGCTCCATAAAGTACCCTGAGGCATCATAAATGTCCCTGATAGGTTTCCTTACTTTGAATCCATTCCAAATAACAAAAGCTTCCTTAAAGTTCCTTGGCATTACCCAGCTTATACCAAAGTTGCTGTGTCTTGTGGCAGGCATTTGTTGGTCCGGGTAGGTACATGGGTATAGATATGCTTTTCTGAGTTGTCTTTAGCATTTTTCCTTACTTATAGTCATTAGTTGTACTGCTCTGCATTTTGGCTATAATAGAGAGCTGATGGAGAAATGACGTGATACAACTATCCTGCAACTGGGAAAAAGGGCAGCCCGGTGCACTAAGCTCCCGCTATGCGCGGGGTCCGGGGAAGGGCCGGACCACAAGGGTCTATCCTGCAACTTGGACATAGGATAAAAATTTCCTGCAGGACAACTTTGTTCTTTTCAGTCTAAGTTCGCCATGAAAATAAACTTGGAAGGAAAAAAGAAAAAGGTGGAGTGGGGGGGTTGGGGTGCGGGGGGGAGGGGGGAGATAGAGGAATTTGTGCGAGTGTCATTTTGGTATATATGTGACTAAGCACTGTATTGAATTGAGATTTGTAGTATTTCTCAAAAAAGGGAATGGTGTTTGCGGCGTTGCTTATATTCTTAGTCTTGTGAGGATGGATATAACTGTTCCACAAAATTTGACTGATTAAGTAAATCTGTTGAATATTATGCTCTGATAGTAGGTGTCTTGTTTTGCTCACCACACCCTGCAATTCCTTTTTTGAAAATCTGCTGAGTCCTACTTAGCCTGGGTCAGCTGGAACCATATAACCATAAAGTTATAATCATTGTCTCCTAGTAATAGTTAATCTTCTGTTCCTAAGCATTTTTATGATTACCATATTTGACTTATTTGAAGTTTATGCTGATTCTTGTCTCTAATTTCTTTTCCTTGATTCCAGCTTTTTAATCTAATCTCTCTTCTTTACCTTCACATGTTTACCTGTCAATAAAGCTTAGATCCCATGCAATCCCTTGCATATTGCGTCCTCCTTCCTGAATGGATTGTCCACCTTTATCCCCGAGTGATCCCAAATTGAAATTCTAGAATAGAAGCGATACAGTAGGTCATATTTACTCTTGCCAAGTCAATGGAGTGTCACATTTTTATTTACTATCTTAATAATTGTTCCGAGTCAAAATAAGAGACTGATCTTTTACGGGCAGGTACTACAGAAGACTAGCAGGAAGGAAGTTTAGATACTTGACAGCAACTTGTGAGAATGAGCCAATCTATTCAAGGGGGCAGGTTCTATGCTGCAGTAACTCTTCCTATCAAGCGGGGGCGGGGTCGCACGCGCAAGGATAACAACCTAAAGCGTGTAAAAACTGCTCAGTTTCCACCAGGGTTTAGATAAATAAAAGAGATCCGACCCCAACAAGTAGATACAGTTAATGCTGCAAATGATAGGATGATAGGTCAGGCTGTTACAGGTGTTATCGAAGCTACATTAGATGCTGGTTATGTGCTCAGTGTTCGTATTGGAGACTCCAATACAAATTTCAGGGGTATTGTTTTTAAGCCAGGGCATTTTGATCCTGTCACAGCAGAAAATGATGTGGCACCAAATGTTCAGATGATTAAAAGGAACGACATTCATCTACCGTTAGAAACCAAGTTCAGGTACATGGCCATGACCGGTCTTTAAATAGACCTCAGCTAAATGTATCGCCTCCAACAGCTCCTTCTGTCCCTTTGGTGGGAGACTGTGGTGCTGTTGTTCCTGTTGTCCTTCAACCTGTCAACCCGACCAATGGATTTCCACCTAGTACGCAAGCTCCTCCAGATTCATCCCAAGCTGGTCATATGACTGTTGCGCCCTTGGCTATGCTGCCACCTAATGGATCACTAACAACTAGTCAGGTTACTCAAGTCGGTGACCAAGAAGCACTGGTGACTGGGCAGGATGGACATGGAGCAACATTGGTGCAACAGAAAGAGGTTAAGCCAATTGTATCTAACACATGTAAACCTGTTGAAGTGAAGAAGGGCATTCAAGGTTCTCTATCGCCAAATACAAACACTAAAGGTTATGAGGCCTCCCATAAGTTGTCAGCAGGAAACTTGAGTTATGTCCCGGAATTAGATATTGGCAACATGAATGAGCTTTCCCCAAGCGATTCTATAAATTCCCCTCTTCCTACCCAGATTACCCCTGTTTCAAAACCATTGATGAATTACGGGATTGGCAGGATGACAGCTTTTTACAGGTAAACTACAATAACTTTTCCTTGCTCATTTCAAATTCTAGAATATTGTACGTCCATTCTGAAAGAATTTCCTGAGTGAAGGCGGTGCAGGAAAATCTGATGGAGAACCAGGTGCTTCGTGCTGGGGAATCATCCATTGGCAACGAGTAATGAAACTGATGATAAAAAAGAGGAATCATGTGTTCAGTAGCGCGGAAGTCCTCAGATTGTGATATCTGATGTCTCACATCCCCTAGCTCAGAGAGACCTTGACAGCACATACAGATGTCCTTGTTTTGTTATCGTTCCCATGGAATGACAAATCTGGGGCGCAAGAAGGCCAGAAAATGGGCAAGTTTTGGGATTCAAAAACCCCATGTTTAGAATGGAGAGGTCCCTGCTTTGTTATTTTCTTAATTTGCTTAGACACAATGTCTGAATTTTCTTTAGGTGCTGTGATGAAGAAATTATCTAAAATGCTAACTTGTTCGGACAGGCACTCACAGCCTACTATTTTAAAAAGAGTAGGATCAGAGACGAAGAGTGTCCTTTCAAACAATTCTCTTTCATTCTTTCCAACGTTAGAAACAAAGTGTGAGAGGCTTTGTCTCATTTCTTTTTCTTCCTTTCCTGTTTTCTGTCATTAGTACTTTAGGGTTAGAACCGTTGTATAGGTACTGTTAAATGTGAGTAACTTGTCAACTAAGATCTCCCAACAATATAGGAAGTTTGACATCCTGAAGATCAAGCCTTGGGCATAAAATTAGGGGTGGTTTGGTTTACTTATTAGTTATGTAGAGATTGTTTATGCAGTAATTAATAATGAAGAGATAGTTATCAATGATTAATAATGAAGATATTGTTAAGCGGTTATCAATAATGAAGAAATTGTTATACATGAATTACTTACCGTAGAAACAACTTTTTGCAAAAATGCAAGGTAATACTGCGTACAATACACCCTATTCAATACACCCTTGTGATCCGGTCCTTCCTGAATCCCGCGCATAGCCGGAGCTTAGTGCACCGGACTGCTTTTTTTTATCACATAAAATAATGCATAGATTTTTACATGACTTAGTTCGGATTATTTAATATTATCAACCAAACGCTGAATGATTATGCTCAGATTATTTTTTCTAATGCAGTTAACCAACACGGTATTATCTTATGGTGATTTTATGTTGGGATTATTATTCCAATACTTTCACGAAACAACTCCTTAGAGTAAACCAGATCACACAGATTATAGAGCACAAATTGCCAAGTAATTACTACACCAATAACAACTAACACCTAGTCCAAAGCAAATTGTGATCAGCTATATTAATCCTCATTGACCAGCTTTATTTAAGTTTGATCCAGCATTCGTCATTCCATTTGGAGCAGGACCTTGATGATCCTGGATACAAGATTGCAAAGAGTGAAACTTTGCTCATAATTATCGACTTTACTGTGTAAAGTAATTGTGAATGAGCAAATTAGCAACCTATTTTTTAGTGTTCGGCCATTTCTAGGAAGGTGTAAAGGGCATTTTAGCTGCCAATTGGGGACCCAAAGGAAGTGATTTTGCTCGGGTGGCCACCGACTAATCTAGCATTGACATCAAATGTGGAAATCTAATACTCCCTCCGTCCCAATTTATGTGATATAGTTTGACTCGACACGAAATTCAAGAAATAAATGAAGACTTTTGAATTTTGTGATCTAACACAAATCAAAGAGATTTATGTGGTTATAGATCATCTCGTTAAACGTAAAAGATAAATGTTAAAATTAAATTGTTGCAAAATAAGAGAATATAACATTCTTTCACATAAATTGAGACAGAGAGTAGCTATATTATCTTTTATTTTTATTAATTTAAAGGGTGTTAAGTAATTCAGTATTATAGTATGTTAAGAAGTTTATATGATACTATTAGTCTTGGCTATATGACTGATTATGGCATACAAGCAGAGGCTGGTGCTTTGGTTTAAGTTGGATTTTATGAAGATCTATCAAACCAAGATTTATGTTTCCATCATATGGAGTCTAAGATAAAGTTTTGTAGTCAACTTCTGATTAAGTAGGATTCAAAGATTATTCAAGAATGATAATCTTTGTTTTCAGCCAATATCTATTCAACTTCTGTGTAAATCACTTGAAACGGCAACACTGAATAACACTGAGCTTTAGTTAAAGCTTGAAAATGATCTTCCTTCTTCCTTGTTCCGGAAGAATGATCGGCAAAGGAATTGATCAAGAAAGATCTTTTATTCTTCTTATATATAAGATCATAGGTTGATATTCCTATCAATTCGAAGATAATAGAGCTGTATGCTATGTAGTGTCTTAGTTCAGGATATAACTGAGTGACATAACAAAGGAAAAGAACATAATTTTAACTGCTTGAGCAAAAATATTCTACAAATTACATCAGAAAAGAGGCTACAACACTACATATGTTGACCAACAGTAAAAGATTGTTTCAGGATCTATGAAGTTTTGCAATAAAATTACTAATATTTACACTTTAATTCTAAGTCTACTTTGACATACAAGTTCTTTAGGATTCTTTTTTCCAAGCTCTTTCAGTATAAAGCTAACTCAATAAATACAAGTTATGTCGTGGTCATGCTAATCTGATGGCCGTTAAAGCATTGAAATACCATCCTTGTACATGTTATACTTTAAACCACAGCAAGATAGCCCATGTCAACAACTTTGTGGCCTGTAATATTTTGGAGGCATCGATGGGCACTTTTCATTCATATGGGCGTATATATCCATTGTATTGTATCCAGGCAATTCCATCCGGTACTTCCCTTTAATTTGACAGAAAGGAAGCTCCACTGTGTCATCCGCATTGCACCACTTAGGCAACCGATTCATGTTGTTCTCAAAGAACTTGAGAGAGTAAGCATCTTTTATCTGCACTTTGAAACAAGTGGCAACTTAAAACCATTACCTCCTGAAAATGGAACTTCAAAATCAATCGATCTAACGAACTCACCGTGAATTCTGTAACCTGAATCGAACTTGCAAGTGGACCGAATAGTCCTGCTTCCTTATACATTTCAAGAATAAAAGCAACACAAGACGTTGATTTACCATCACTATAAACCCAGTCATCCTCTTCTGGGATAGTCAACAATTTGGCAAAAGATGATCCACGCTTTTCAACTTCAACAAGAACATCAGGAAGACCAAGGCCCTGCACATGGACACAAAATTCAGGTCCTCATTCAACATTAGTTGTGGTTCTTATCAGGTGTACGGCACAAGCCTGCACTCGCTTGGCTTCTTGCTGAAGAATTTTGACAGTGTGCTTTCAACCAAACCATTGTGCATTTTTCAGGGTAAACTATAGATATGTACCACTTTTTGTCTCAACAAATAGAGGCAGTTCAGTAATTCGAGAAAAAAGATATGACCTGAGTTCCGAGTCGCTTGTTTAAGGCTTCATTCCACATGTTAGCTGCATATGCGGGCTGTAAGTGATTCCAAACAGTCATGACAGAAGCAACCTGTACCGATCAACATATCAACAACAAATTAAAGCTGATGAAATTTCACAAATGCACCAAATTGAAGAGGCATAAAACAATCTAGTAACACTATTTTATACACAAATGCCAAGAACCAACAATGGGGCCATTGTCCTCTCTTTCCATGACTCCCACTCTACCCTCATCATTCTTCTCGTGTTCAACCTTCTTTCATACATCTCAAAAGTAACTAAAAGTGCAAAAAGTCATCACACGATATATTGACGTTCTTGCACAAAAACACATCAGCATAATTGTGCACGTGTTTATATATTTAATCCCCACTGACCGTTTAGCAATTCAAGTAATCAACTGTTGACATCAATTCTTTGATATGACATGAACTTTCTGAACTTTAAGCTACCATAAGATAATAAGTGGAAACGGGTCACTTGAACCCTTTACAATTTGAAAATGACCTTGCGAATATCTCTTGTAAAAATGACGTAAAACTAAAAACAAATTTGTAAAAGGGTACAAACCAATTGACCCAGATATTAAACCTATCATTCTCTGCTCCAGTACACATGGATACTATGCGGACTTATGTTAAAACTTTAGTCGTGTGAATGTGCATATGCATCACACTAAAATTCAACTGAATTAATGACATACACCTTATAAAAGTCAACACATCAAAACCTGACCAGCTACTTCGAGACCCAATAAGAAATTTGAATACCAATTTTATTGGATATAATTTGCAATCACTGCTTGACAGTTTGCTTGAAAAAAGCATATGCATGCTAGTCACTTATTTCAGTCCACACGTCTAGAATCTTAGATGCACCAGTCAACAACAATCTTTTTCTGAAAGAGACATAGCTCAACGCTTGAGCCAAAGCAGAAATTGATTAAAGTGTAAAATAAACAGAATTACAAAGTAAAAGGATTATTAAGAGGTTATGGAAGGAAACACTTCAAAGTAATAAAGCAAGAACAAAATTGGCACAACTATGAACAAAAAGTATAGATGGTGCATACCAGATGAGCATCCAAGGGAGAAGGATAATTTCCGTCAATTGTGTCTATCCAGCTAAATATTAAGTTGTGGTAACCATAAGGTTTGCCTGCCATGCTTTGTGCATATTCCCAAGCAGCAGTCTCATTAAACTTGGCCCGAAGATCAGGGTGCAAAGGGAGCAATGCAATATGTGGATTGGAATCATCTTTTGTCAGCTCAAACTCCCACCATTCCTCCCAGGATAAAATAGCAATTATATCTTCTCCCTGAAAGTAGATACACAAACAAGTTGGTTCATACTTCAATGTAACCATATCATCCACCTGACCACCTTAAGAGTTTTCTTAATGTCTATTGCACCTGCATCAAGGTGCTTATTTTCACTATGGAATCAACCGGACACTTAAAATCTAGCGAGCCTTATCTCCAAGATATCATTTTTATCAGCTAACTAGCTATAGGAATGGCTGCTAACTACAACCTTAAAGATATCCCAACAAGTAAAAGAAAGGAGAACAACAGTAGCAATGAAGAGTTAAATTCTAGTTACGTAGTACCATTTAAACTCATAATTTGTTAGAAAAAACAAAATGCTAGCAACTAACAAGGCTATGGAGAAAAAGAAAAGCTTATACTCTTGAAAATTTTCCTCTTTTTCTCCTTTACCTCCGAGCTAGAGATAAGTAATTTTTTCTCCCAACTATTTTTAAAAACATAATGAATCTCAAAGTCCAAGTTATCCTAACTCTGTAATGTTCGGTGGAAATACACTAATATCCTTGCATCTCATGTAGGAAAAACCTCAAACGCACAAAAAGATGAAGAGGAGAATGTTTCGTCTTCAACTTGATGAACCCCATAATCTGAACGCACGGCAGAGTTGATATATGAAATCAAAGATGTAATAAAGAAGGCATAATACATAAACATGCTCTCAAACTTGGCTTCAGCTGGCAAGTATACCCTCCAACTTTGGGTGTGCACAAGTAGACACCTCAACTTCTATAAAGTTAAACACGTAAACACAAATGCGGACGTGACATTGATATGGCACATAAATTTGGAGGTGTCTAGATGATCATTTTATAAGTTGGAGTGTTCAACTGACAAAGTGGAGACAAGTTGAGATGCCTACTAGTGCACACCCAAAGTTGGAGGGCATACTTGCCAGCTGAGGCCAAGTTTGAGGGCTTGTTTATATATTATGCCAATAAAGAAAAAAACCTATAAAATATAACATATTTCTTTTGTAAATGGAAGGAAAAAACTTCCGCCTTACTACGATCCATCAAAAAGTCGACGATATTATCTTAAACAAGAGACTACAACTTCTCTCAAAGCTGTCAACTCACACATCATGATAAATTATAAACAAAAGCCACATGTTTGCAACAATCAGATAGACATATGTGGATTATTTTAGAAATATACAAAAAGGGAGACTCTCTTTCCATTCTCCCATGCATACCTTTGTCACTAGAGTGGTTGTTGAGCATGTGACATCAAAGTCCCAATGAAAAAAATAGCATCATATGAAAGCTAAACAAAATGTTTAAAAGTAACCTTATCATTCTCATGTCCAGATTCTCCAACCCACAGCTTTCCTTCGGCATCTCTTAAACAAACAGCAGAATGGCCAGCATAAGCTCCAGATACCCATTTTTCTAACGTCTCAAAACCACCCCAACGACCTCTAATTTTTGATATTGCAAGAAAATCTCCAGAATGTATGTCTTCAGTAGTAAGGTTGCTGACCCATGGTTGAGGACGTTGGTCAAATGAAGCACCCATATGTTTCTTCAGAAACCCAATATTTGAGTTTTCACCCCATCCGGTGTTTGTGAACAAAGGGAAAACATCCCATAGTGCTGAAAGGGTTCCTAACACTCCTGCTTGCATAAGGAAAATTGAGACTCCGTTATGTTTCACCTGCAATTGCATTTTAGAGTCCATTACTCTATCACGATGGATGCTTACATTAATGTCCATGAAGTTTCATTGACGAAATAATATCAACTCACATATTCCAACTCAGCTTGAGACTCCCACTCATTGATCTGAAGAGTATGTTCACGAGATAAAACGTAGTAATCCCATGTCACACGATATGGGGTTGCAAAGATGTAAAGGTCCATACATGTATAACTGTGCGCATTGCTGACCTGAATAATAATGAGAAATATTAATTATACATCCAATACCTCTAAAAGAGTGCAGCTGGCAGATACTCAGCTGCAGGAGACCACTCTAATTGACCAAGTTGAAGCCTTCTTATACAGCCATGAGCAACTATAAAGCCCTTTTATCCTCAACAATGGCAAAGAATATAGAGGACATGCAGATAGAGAGACAGATGAACAACAAAAACGAAAAAATACGAGACAAGGCGAGCATCTACACTCACAGTGATCTCATTTTTCCTATGTATACATTTCCTTTACTTTCAATTTGTTTAAGATATCTTTTTAAAAATATAATTAACTCGAGTGTCAAAGTTTTGCGTACTTAGCTTGGATGTATTACTCACACACGATTCAACTTACATCCGTCACGACGCAACCGTCTTGAGGAGACAGTGTAACCAATCAAAAAAGGTCTAAGCTGCTTCCCTGACCATCAGTTCCTTTATCGATTCAAGATCCATTCCAGTCTAAGACTAGTGTATACACGTAATATACCAAAATGTTTTATACCTTTCTCGGTCTTTTGGTAAGATCATTTTACATCCCAAAATGATTTGTTAGTTCCATTCAAAATTTACTGACCCAATACAAAATCTTCAAATAACTTCAGCTAGAAACACTGGTATTTGCAACTTCTTTAAGTTCAAGATAGTTACTACAGTAAACAATAATGTTAACCAAGAAATACAAGATAACATAAATTAATGCATAGACTGGAATTTTATACATGATACTTCAACAACATGCAGCAAAGATTCAAATGACAGCCTTAATTAGATAAAAGCCAATTTTTAGAGGTCCATAGCAAAGAATGAGGCTTAACTTCCACCTAGTTTTCCATATCTCTCAGAACACAAAGCAACAGATATCAAACAGAAAACGACATTAAAAACGAATCTGCAAGGTTCTTCGTAGATGGCCAAATCTGCAAATCATCCACACCATATTTCCAATAAATATTACTCCCTCTGTTTCAATTTGTTTGTCTTACTTTCCTAGTCTATTTAAAAAACATGTTTCTTTCCTAATTTGGAAACTCTTTAGTTTCAACATTTCTGTTAGGATCGAGAACTCGGGTAATGCGGAATTTAGCCAAACAATGTTATATTGACAATAACGACAAGTAAAGCAAATAAAGGAGGCACAAATTTAATTAGTAGAATTCTTGTATATGTATAATTATGGTAGTAGTCTTGTATTGGGAAAAGCTAGTAGCCTTGTATTAGGAAAAAGATTAAATTTCTTTAATTAGATATTGTATATCATGTATATATACCTTTTCATTAATGAAAATAATCAAGGGGACTATTCTCTTTCAAATATTACTCCTTCTGTTTCAATTTGTTTGTCTTACTTTCCTAGTCTATTTTAAAAAAAAATGTTTCTTTCCTAATTTGACAACTCTTTAGTTTCAACATTTCTGTTAGGATCGAGAACTCGGGTAATGCGGAATTTAGCCAAACAATGTTATATTGACAATAACGACAAGTAAAGCAAATAAAGGAGGTACAAATTTAACGTAGTTCGATCAGTGTGACGACCCACAAGCTGGGAGGAGCAATTTTACTATACTAACAAGAGTACAAATTATAGTAAAACTCTAATTACCCTAAAAGTATCCCAAGAGAAAAACATCACTCCAAAAAAAGGTTCACACAAGTGTTTCCTGACCCCCAACTCTATTACAAAATACTCTAAAAGGAGGGACAAGAAATGACAAACTCTTGAAATTGTTTGGTGTGTGTTCAAGTAACAGAACACTCATTTATTTATAGTAGAAGAGTTCTTGGGATCCAAGTAGCAAAATACAAAAGAAGAATTCTCATTCATTCGTTGGTTACTTTGGCACCAATAATGATTTTGAACCAAACTTTTAATTATAATAGGCTTAAGCCTATGATGGATGGAGCCCACACAATGACAGCCAAAATAATGGCCATATTACAAATCTACACCTTGGCCTAATTTTGAGCTGATATAGTGAATTTGCTCCATCCTCTCCACAAAAGTCCATATGGGCTAAATATCATTCTTCATAAATGGCAATCAAGTTACTTTTCCTTCAGCAATAGTTTCCCTGACGAAGTGGTACTTGATATAAATATGCTTCGTCCTCTCATGATACATCTGATCTTTAGTCAAGTGAATGACACTTAGATTATAACAAAAAATGGTAATACCACCTTGGTATAAGCTGAGTTCAGCAGATAGACCCTTCAACCATAAGGCTTCTTTGATCGCCTCAGTCACTACCATATATTCTACTTCGATAGTAGATAAAGCTACTACATGTTGTAATGTAGCTTTTCAACTGATAGCGCAACCACTAATGCAAAATACATAGCCTGTCAGTGATCATCTTTTATCAAGATCACCTGCATAATCTGAGTCTACCATATGAAGAATGAGATTTAGACCATATGAGCTTTTGCGGAGAGGATGGAGCAAATTCACTATATCAGCTCAAAATTAAGCTAAGGTGAAGATTTGTAATATGGCCGTTATCTTGGTCGTCATTGTGTGGGCTCCATCCATAATAGGCTTAAGCCTATTATAATTAAAAGTTTGACTCAAAATCATTCTTGATGCCAAAGTAACCAACGAATGAATGAGAATTATTGAGAAAGTTTTTCCTTTTGTATGTTGCTATTTGGAGACCAAGAACTCTTCTACTATAAATAAAGGAGAGTTCTTTCACTTAAAAACACACCAAACAATTTCAAGAGCTTCTCATCTCTTATCTTTTTGTCCCCTCTTTTAGAGTATTTTGTAAGAGACTTGGGTTTGGAAAACACTTATGTGAACCCTTCTTTTGGAGTGATCTTGTGAGGTTATTCTCTTGGATATTTTTGGGGTAATTAGAGTATTTATTCTAATTTTGTAATCTCTATTGTACTCTTGAAATTGTACCTCTCCACTTGTGGACATATGCCATACTGACTGAACCACGTTAAATTTGTGCCTCCTTTATATGCTTTACTTGTTATTATCAACTTCTTATTATCTTTGTTATTGTCATTATAACACTGTTTGGCTAAATTCCGCATTACCCGAGTTCTCGATCCTAACAAATTCACATGGCATGTTTGAGGCCACAAGATTAAAGGACATTTTGGTACATTATACATATCTTTTATTTAAGATCACAAGATTCAAAAGTTTTTTTATTCTCTTAAACTTTGTGTCCAGTCAAACTAAGACAAACAAAGTGAAACGGAGGGAGTAACTGAAAAAAGTACTTAAGAGCAAGTTTATCACAATAATGAAATTAAAATCTCTGGACTAGGCTAAAGTAAATCCCAAAAGTAGCAGCCCAACTACAAACTACCTGGAATCACTAAAGAATATTCAGGTAGTATGATTCCAATCAACCAAAGCTCCATAGAACCAAAACTTTTACTTCCTGACTAGGCATCGAGTTTAAGAAATAAAGATTTTTTTTTTAATCTTATGGTCTAAAATAAGGAAATGTGTCATTCTTTTTTGGATGGACAAAAAATGAAAGTGTCATATAAATTGGGACAAAGAGAGTAATTGATATACTGAAATATCAAAATAAAAGGAAAACAACAACTGCCCATTTCAGGAAATAATTATAAAGTTGCAAAATAAATTCTTGAAAAAACCTTTATATGGAGAGTGCCACCGCCAAACCGACTACCAGTGTTGTTGTGAAGCTCCAAGGAAGCAGTGTTGTTGTAAAAGCAAGCACCTTTCCATTGAAGGATATTAGTATCATTATTGGCAGCCCCAACAAAAGAGGGCAAGAGGTCAACAGCACTGTAGAGGGAGTTGACAATGGGCCATGACACTTGTCCAGGTAACACTGGCAAGACATCCTTTAGATGGAACAGTGACTTCTTTGACCCCCCATGTATTTGACTTGGGAACAAACATGAAAACATCAAGACAATGAATAAAAAATGGGTCTTCAAGAAAACTGCCATTGTTGAAGCTGGGGAGTGTTTTTTAAGGTGGGGTGTCATATATGGTTAATAAAGAAATGGGTTGCCATAGAAACAAGTTAGGTTGAGTTGAGATGATGTTTGTTTGGCTTCTCGACCGTCCCAAATTACTTCATGTTTTGCTTTTTGGAAAGTTCAAGGTAAACTTTTCCCTTTTAACGTAATTTTAAAAATTAGTTAGATTTAACTTATGAAAAGTAAGAATATGATAACTAATTTGAGACGAGAGAGGAAATAATAAAAGTTCAGAATCAACAGAAATAAATTTGCAGATGGTCAATTTGATTGTAGTTAGTTCCATATGGTTACTGATTTTTCTTTGTTGATTCCAAAGAGTATTTTTTTGTTCCGTGAAGTTATCAACTTTCCCAACTTTTTTCCTCTTCTGGTTTGGATAAATTCAAGAAATCATCTTTAGAGTTTGATGAATTCTCATAAATTTGTAGTTGAGTTTTACTTAACTCTGCGTTTATTTTTATTTGTTTATTATTTTAAAAATAAGTTTTATTTTTATTTATT
The DNA here is from genome assembly GCA_034509755.1 of Anisodus tanguticus. Taxonomy (NCBI): domain Eukaryota; kingdom Viridiplantae; phylum Streptophyta; class Magnoliopsida; order Solanales; family Solanaceae; genus Anisodus; species Anisodus tanguticus. Next base: position 32,091,675 of record CM067558.1, read on the forward strand.
ATTTTAACATATTAAGCGAAAAAATATATTTATTCATATATTATTTTTGGTATTAATTACGTATTTTCTAAATTATTTTTTAGATTTAAGATTAAATATTAATTAATATAAGTATTATAATAAAATATTTATATTATTTTAAAAAAATTATGGAAAGTCTAAACGCACAAGCAAAAATGAAAAGATGAAGTAACATTCAAAAGAAAGAGACAAATGTTTTTTTGTCAATTGTATTAGAATTGGTGAGATTTCTTAATGAAATTGTCATAAGATTCCTAGAGTTGCACATGTGATAATGTTAAAGAGGCTTGTACGCAGCGGTAGCGTCTTCTAGTGATGGAGTCAATTCTGTTGGAGCTCCTAATAGAACAAAAACTGTTGCTCCCAGAAAATCAATACGCAAGTCCGACCTAAATTACCGAATTATTTTGGTTCGGTCAGATTTTTTAATTTTTGGATTTTATGTCTATTGGTACTACTAAAAATAGTCTAAAATTGTGAACTGATCTTTTATATCTTATTGTGATCGCAGACCTAGTCCTAGCCCAGAAATCACATGTTCGCAACCAAAGTCCCGCTATCATAAGGTTAGCCAGTCAACCTTCACCCCGTGATCAAGCGGTCAGCTCCATAAAAGCGGAAGTCTCCCAGATGGTCGACAACCGTGATCACAACCTCTCATGTCAACAGTGATAGCCAACTCGAGTTTCCTGAAGGAGGAGGAGTACCTGGTAACTTTCTGTAGCTCAGTGGCTAAGACTCATATACTCCTTAGGAAGGTTGACAATGGTCTTTGTAAAAACTGCAAGGTTATTCCGAGTGAGTACCTTACAACCCGACATAAGCTTCTGGTGATGAATTTGGAGATCAAGATGGAGAAGAAGAGGAGGGTTGTGGATGGTAGGTTAAGAATCAAATGGAGGAGTTTGACCATGGCTAGTGCAGAAGAGATGGGGGAGAGGTTGATGGCTAAAGGGGCTTGGGGGAGTAGGGGGGAGTAGGGGGGATGCGACCGGTATGTGGGACAGGACGGGCAGCTGCATTCGTGAGGTAGCTAGAGAAGTGCTAGGGGTCTTACGGGGTAACCGTGGTGGGCATCGAGGAGACTGGTGGTGGAATGGTAAAGTTCAAGAGAAGCTGGAAGTTAAGAAAACGGCGTATGCAAAATTGGTACACAACAAGGATGAGGTGGAGAAGTGGACGAATAGGGAATTGTATAAGATGGCGAGGAAGGAGGCAAAGCTAGTAGTCACGGCGACGAAAATGACGGCTTTTGAACGCCTATACGTGGAATTAGAATAAAAAGGTAGGGATAAGAAGTTGTACAAACTAACCAATGAGTGAGAGAGAAGGGCCCGTGACTTGAATAACGTGAGGTGCATCAAAGACGATGATGGAAAAATACCGGTGGGGGACGCACATATTAGGCGGAGATAGTAGTCTTACTTCCATAAACTCTTGAACGAAAAATGAGATAAAGATATTGTGTTGGGGGATCTGGAGCAATCTGGTAGGTACCGGGATTTTGAGTATTGTAGAAGCATTAAGGTTGAGGAGGTGAAGGGTGTTGTTCGCAGGATGCGCAGGGGACGAGCAACTAGGCCTAATGAGATTTCAGTTGAATTTTGGAAGAGCGCAGGCATAACAGGTTTGGAGTGGCTGACGGAATTGTGTAACGTCATTTTTAGGACTGTGAGAATGCCCGAAGAATGGAGGTGGAGTACAATGATTCCTTTGTACAAGAACTAATGTGATATCCAGAGTTGCAACAACTATAGGGATATCAAGTTGTTGAGCCATACTATGAAAGTTTGGGAAAGAGTTGTGGAGATGAGGGTGAGAAGAAATGTGTCCATTTTTTAGAACCAGTTTGGATTCATTCTAGGGCGTTCGACCACATAAGCGATTCATCTTATTAGGAGGTTGGTAGAGCAGTATAGGGAGAGAAAGAGAGACTTACATATGGTTTTCATTGACCTCGAGAAGGCATACGACAAAGTACCTAGGGAGGTTCTATGGAGAAGTTTGGAGGCTAGAGGAGTACTTGTGGCATACACTAGGGCGATCAAATATATGTATGATGGAGTCAAGACCAGGGTACGGACAGTAGGAAGAGACTCAGAGCACTTTCCAGTGATGATAGAGCTGCACCAGGGATCAACTCTTAGTCCATTCTTATTTGTCTCGGTGATGGATGGACGGGCAGGTAGTTGTAGTATTATTACTGTAGGTCCGCTTAGCATATCATACGAATATGCGTAATATTGCTTTATAGTCTCCTGGAGTTTGATTTCTGTTGCTATGTGTTAGTTACTGCTTCTTTCTTTCAGAATGCGCTATCATGACATATTCGCTTTTGATACTAGAATTTTCATACTGCTTTAAATTTCTCGACCGGGTCTGACTGTTTTTTCTTGTTTTTGCTTATGCATATGCCTGTCTTGAGCCGAGGGTCTCTCGGAAACAGCCCCTCTACCTACCAAGGTAAACGTAAGGTCTGCGTACACTCTATCATCCACAGATGGTTGTTGACAAGTTCCATGAATTAAGAAAATTATATCTGGTTTAAGCCATATTCTTAGGTCTTCCACAATAAGATACTACCATATGGTAAAAATAGATCCAATGATGTTCATTATAGCTCCAAGCAACAGAAAGTTTCTGTTGAAAATTTGTCTTTGGCGGGAGTTGCGTCCTACCAACTTTAATGGCTTAAACACTAGTGTTCCGCATGTTGGAGAATCCGGTTCTTCACACGTGCATAATCTACTAAGTAAATAGATGACCGTAGGGCCAAGGATCGTCAAATTTCGTTGAGAAATGAAAGAGATATTGGTCCACGAAGTGAGGTGTTTGAAGCGTGGGAAAGTGTGGTATTTAGACCAATTCTCCCTCATCGGTGGGGGAAGAAAGATTTGTTTAGTTTATAAGTCTCAAAGTTGGCTTGGGGTTTGGGACCCCAAGGGGTATCCCATGTGTTTAAAGGAGGGAGGACCTAGATGTGCTTCGATTCGAGGATAAGCCCACACGTGCGCCGCCGCCGCCCACCCGTCTCGTCGGGTCTCGGGCTGTGGGCCGTGGGCTGTGCTTCTTCTGATATTATCTTTTTGGACCTTAATTTGCACTCAATTCAGTCATTTATTTTGGCTGAATTATTCTCCCTAAATGTCAATCCGTTACACATCAATTCACCATTTATTTTAGTGAATTACTGCCTCCATAATCGTCATTACTTGGCCAGTAACATCAATTATGTGGGCAGTTGGTAAGTCCTCTCCTTCAACCATATAAAGGAGCCTTTGCACAATTGTTGAGACACACAGAAACATACAAACGAATCAGATTCTTCCCACTATCTTCTAGCATCATTTCATTACTCAAAATTCTTCAAGGTAGCACTTGAATTTCCTTTGCTTAATTGTTCATTTGTTGTTTTATATTGGGAGACAATTGTCCAGGACATAGAAAGGATACATACGGGGCAATCTCAGTTGTTGTAATACTTAGCAGTTACTTATTTCCGTTTCCTGCATCATTGTAACCAACAGTTTCCTCTCACATCTGTATAAGGTAAACTCTAAAACATATCCAAATGGCACCTAGGAAAGTACTGTTCTTAATGTTCATTTCGCATGGATCTGCATCTACTTTTGTTGTTTCTAGTCTGCTAACCAGAGCTGCAATCAGATGGAAGGAAACCAAACATCTTAATAAACTTTTTTCTTTTGATATGTACCCTGAAACTTAAATGTTTTAGATTAATTGACCAAATCTATAGAATCATCAAATTCACAATAGAATCTGATATTCAGCTCAAGGCTGGCTTTACTTAACATTTACAAAAAGTTGAGCCTGCTACGCAGTTGGAAAAGCTAATGAAGTGTCCATGGTCTGCACCAACTTTGAATCTCACGTTCATATATATCAGGAAATATTAATCTCATACACTAAGAGGAGTCTTGGAGTAACTGGTAAAGTTGTTGTCATGTGACCAGGAGATCATGAGTTCAAGCAGTGAAAACAGCCTCTTGCAGAAATGTGAGGTAAGACTGTGAACAATAGACCCTTGTGGTCCGGACCCCTCGCATAGCGGGAGCTTAGTGCACCAGGCTGCCCTTTATATTAATCCCACACACATCGAAACTGAAGAATGAGGAGAAGACGGAAAAATCAAATCCCCCCAAATTCCTCAGATTTGGTATAATTACATCATACAAGAAAAGAAAACGAATCATACAGATATGCAATGTGATGGAGTGAGAGAAAGTAATCTTTGAACTATTCTGTCAGGTACTATATGTACTAGGGAGAGTCACTTACTGCCCAAAAAAGGTATCCAACTCTTTGATTTGAGTATGATGTAAAATTTGAGGGCAGATACATACAGAAAGAAGGAGCAGAGGACTAAAAAGAATGGGGTTGGGGCAGGGAAGACAATAAGGAACTGCATTGTATATTTCTTTTTTTTTCTTTTTTCTTTTTTGTGGGAACAACATGCCTATTTCATTTATCTTACTGCTTATTATTTTGTCAATTATGATTATGCTCTACATTATAGAAATCATAGTTCAGCATAAAATATAAAATAAAAGATAACCATGAATTTGTTTATACATAAATTATCCTGGCTCATGGACCTAGAAGGTAGAAGTCTATGTTTCTAAAGCTGAAAAACTAACGTCAAAGGTGAGTAGCCTCTGTGATGGACAAGATGAGGGAAGCGCGATTGAGATGTTTCGGGCATGTGAAAAGTAGTACCACAAATGCCCCAGTGAGTATGGCGGTGATAGGCCCTTGTAAAGGTAGACCAAAAAAGGAATTAGGAGAGATGATTAGACACAACATGACATATACAGCTCACCGAGGACATGACCCTAACCCACACCTTAGCCTTGTATGATCCTACATTCCTCAGTAAACTGAACAGACAAATTTTTTACCAGATATATCCAGATTGCTACTGGATTTCCAATAAAATCAAGGCAACCAGGATACAATAATAGTAACAAGCTTAAATAGCCTGTAGTATATGATACAATATTTATTAGATGCAGTAGGTTGGAACATTGGTGGGACGATATACAAATGGTCTGACTCTCTGTGAATATCCTGAAGGATGATTGTAGCTGAACTTCACCCCCGAGTTGCTATCTCCCATACGTATGCAGTGCTCGTGGAAGCTACTGATAGGTCTCGCTAGGCACGCATCCCAACTATCGCTCTCTGGCATTGTCTCGGCCACTCTATATATCCCCTTGGAGTCTGTGAATGCCTGATAGTTCAGAACTTCTCCAGACTTCGTTATGCAAAGAACAGCAACCTCCGCACCTGCAACAAAGAAACAAGATCGCCTTCAGATGCAATGAAATATGATCTGCTATTATTAGTATGTGTATCCACAGCACCAACAGTAGCTTTTTCTCAAATCCTATATATGTATTAAAATATTCACTCAATATCTATAAATATTTGACTATGAATCCAATTATTATCGTATATTAACTTGAAGTTGTTGTAGAAATCCATAAACTTCAAGTCCTGAATCCACCTCTGATTGCGTGTTGGACCAGCATCAACAGTACAAGCAATCACATTAATCAACAGAAATATAGTCGAGCTAATAGCCACACACTTTATGTCATATACTTTTGTACCAAATTGACCTAAAAGAGTGTTTTTGCCTAAGGATTTTGATACCAAAAGATGTCCAAAGAGACATATTCTCTCTCATAAAATAGAGGCACAATGAAACATCTATTATTATGGGCTAACATTAAAACATTTAAAAGTAAATCATGCACAAGAGTACCTAATGCCTGGACTTTATCCTATACCAGTCAGATCCAGAGATACCACCTTTGACGGAAACAAATTTGTAACTGTCATCAAAGAGAGAACCAAAACTAGGACCAGATTTGGAAGCACGGTTGTTGACAGAGACAATGTTTGAACTGTTAGCAAAACTGTCAACAGAACTGTTTTCAAGAAGAAAACCACAGCCAGATTTAGTCAACAAGACAAGCACCATTCTTGATTGTAAGATGATGGACTGCTACTTTGGGATCTAAGCTATGCATCTGTTTATAACTCCAAACAAACACATCCCCTATATTCTTCGAGTGTCTCCATGTAAGTGTTTTCGTCGTCAGCTGTCAGAAAAGCACTTAGGTAAGTGGGCCTTGGATCTTCTTCAGTACCAAGATCAACTTCTTTCAAAGAGTCTACAATGGTCTTCACCCCCTTCTTCAAGTTCTGGCGGAGCTTCTCCAGCATCTTCATCCTCTTGAGGATCACCATCATTGAAAGATATGTGGTAACATCAACAAATATCCTCCAAGTTCTCGTCAAACTTCATTTGAGATGAGGTATCTTGATCACATTGCATAGTAACATGATATGGAGAGCCTACGCTTTCCTTATCTTCATCACGCTCCTTGGTAAAAACCACAATGTGCAACTTTGCTTTTAGTACCTCCCTATATGAAACCACGAGTTTTGTTTGTCGCCTCATTCTAGAAGAAATCAAACTTTGGAAATCCTTATGGGCTTTAGGAAAAGCTGGCACTTTCATGCTTTCATAACTTCTGTGGAACTTCTTTTTCTTCATCTTCAATGGTCCTAACCTCTCAAATACAAAAGCTTTTGCATTTGGCTTTCCAAGACGATCAAACACCGAAGGCCTTTTGTTGGAAGCAACAGACTCATATTTCACGGTGATGTAGTTGCTACTTGCCATTCTTATATAGATGTGGACTAGTGAAGGTTGTTTGTATCGCAAACCTTCACGTGATTGCATCATGGTGGCATCTGCTGGAAGTTTCCCTAACTGTGATGGCTCATTGGGGTTGTACCCAACCTTGACAAATAATTTGTAAGCATTTGGATCAAAGTCTTCATTTGTACATTTCGTAGGGAATGACACATTTTGCGGTGGATTTTGGGCCACGAACTTTCCAAGCAGCTTTGAGGATAGATTTATCACATAAATTCGTTTGATAGGAAGAGTTGGCCCCCCTAGCACATTTCCTTGAGTGTCAGATGATCGACACTTTTATTTCTTAACCTTTGGAACGTAGCGAAGCATAAGAGATATCTTCTTCTTCGAGGACACGATATTCCCTCTATTCGGACTAGAGTGCGGCTCCTCAACGCCAACTTTGACTTTTCCAACAGTCGCCTTGGCTCTTTTAGTTGCGATCTTTTAACTCTTGGCCGTTGTGACATCGTCGACTTTTATTTCCTTCACATTATAGTTCTTCAAGTAAAATTTGCGTCAGCGAAGTGTGACTCAACTTCTGTAAATGGCTTATCATCAACAACTATCTTCTTTTCGGTGCCGCCTTCAAGATACTTCAAACATTGGTAATAAAAGGAGGAGACAACTTTGTTCTCGTATATCCATGGCCTGCCAAGCAACATATTGTATGAAGTCTTTGCATTGATTACATGCATCCATGCACTTGATTGCAAATCTTTGATGGTGATCCCCAATTTGATAGCACCTATGGACATTTGCCCCCCTTGATTGAATACTTGAATCATCAAGCGACTTTCAGAAAGTTCTTCAGTTGTGATGCCAAGTTCCTTCATTGTGCGAGTATGAAAGATATTAACTCCAGATCTGTCGTCTATTAAAATTCTATTTATCCTTTTTTCGAGTGCATGACCATATATAAAGGGCGATTGAACCAAGTAGAAGATCGTCGTCCGTGAAAGTGATTTTTGTATCACATGTGTGCACTTCTTGAAAAGAGGACTCAACAAGTTTTCCAGATGATGATGGAGGCAGCGTTGATGGACTTTCGTTCTTCGCTTCTTCTTCATCGGTATTAAAGCATGACACCTCGATGTTGTCTCGGGAAATCCTGGTGCAGAACCAACTTGGTAAAAATTCCTCTAAAGTTATGGGATGTCGTAGTTTCTGGTAGTGGTCCACCTCTGTTTTTTCTTCTTTGGATGCTCAACTAGTTTTTTCTTCCTTGGTCTTCTCACCATCCTCTTCTTAGTTGGTTGTTTAGGAGATTCTTTTCATGAACTTATTTTGTAACGCCTCTGCCGAGTCACTAAAATCCAACCTTCATCATTACCTACATCGACTGGGGTTTTATCTTCCTCCAACAGTCCTTCTCTATGTTCTTCTTCAAAGCTGCATATTTGGACCGGATCGAGAGAGCCAAAGGTGATAGAGATTTGATTAGAACTTGTCTTCTCATCATCGAGCAAAATCTTCTTTTTATTAGCCAACTGCATAACTTTATCCTTGAAGACAAAGCACTTCTCAAGAGGGTGACCCACGAGTCGATGATACTTGCGATAGTTTGGGTCATTTGTTCTTCCAGCTTCATCAGGCCGCTTCATCTCTATTAACTCAATGAGTTTCAGCTCGAGTAATTCATCAAAAATTTCAGGGACATCGGAATCCAATTCTCTTTCTTGCATTTCCCTCAATGTCGTTTTTTGGCTTTCGTTGTGTTGGTAGGAAGTTGCTTTTACACTCTGCTTCTTGCTCACCTTCGTAGTAAACTTTACAGGCGAGGCATTAACATTTATGGATTCTTTGTTGTCACTCTACAAACTTGCTCCACCCCTTAGTTTCTTACTTGTCCCTTTCCTTTGCGCAGGTCGTAGACAGGCATCAGTTCGCTTCCAGTGGAGGACATGTTCAACTCCATGTCATGAGCGCGAGTAGCTAGTTCTTTAAAGGACTTTGGCTTAATACCTTACAAGATACAGAGAAGTCCCCAATGCATCCTTTAGATGCACATCTCTATGCCAGAAGCTTCACTGAGCCTATTTTTGCAGTCGATAACTGGTTCGTCTTTCCTTTGACGGGTGTTGATAAGTTCCACCATGCTCACGGTCCGCCTTGTGCTATAAAAGCGGTTAAGGAATTCCTACTCTAGTTGCTCCCAACTATCGATAGAATGAGGTTCGAGGTCCGTGTACCAATCGAAGGCATTCCCTTTGAGGGAACGGACGAACTGCTTGACAAGATAGTCTCCATAAGTTCCAGCGTTGTTACAAGTTTCAACAAAATGCGCAACATGTTGCTTTGGATTTTCCTTGCCATCAAACTGTTGAAATTTGGGAGGTTGACAACCGGCGGACATCTTGAAGCTGTCGATCCTTGTTGTGTACGGCTTTACATACGTAAGAGGGGACTTAGCGACAACTTCATACTTGTTCTTGATAGTCCCTTCGATGAAGTCCTTCAGTTGGTCAATTGGAATCATTCCTTCAGAAGCGGCTGGAATTTCCTTGGCGGGCGGTGCTTCTTTTGCGCGGAGTTCAGTCCCTTGTACTTCTGGACCTTTCCCTGGTGCGTGGCTGGATTCTCCTTCCATCAAGTCATCTATCTTGTCCATTAACTTGTCAACCCGAGCATCTTGGTTTTGCACATGCTTGGCCAAGCCGTCGATTACTTTTGTCAAGTTCGCTAATGTCTCCTTCATAGATGAAGCATTAGTCACAATTGCTTGCATGATTGTTGGGGATGTTGGAGAATAGCATGGGTTGTCAAATAGGTTGATATTCGACTGGCTTACTTCATGTGGTGCAAGTGGAGAGGATATGTCGCTTGAAGTATCATCATTTTGAAGTATCATCATCTTTTTTCACGGAAACGTTCTTGAAACCGGAGAGATCAAGTAGAGCTAGTCTTCTTAATCTTTTCAGCAACACTGCTTTCTCCTTTTGATGCATTGGTAGAGGATCTCGTTCCTTTTGAGGATGAAGATCCAATAGCAAGAGTTAATGCGGACGATCCTTGGAGTGCTTGTTGTCCCAGCATGCTTGCTTTGCTCTTCATAACTATTCCAATGCTTCCAAAGATAACACCGAGGATGCTTTCCACATCAATAGAGAATTTGGAGTCAGCAACCTTAGAGGAAATTGAATTGGAGTTGATCTTATTTGAGGCCATTTCGATGTTCTTAAACTTTTATGATCGAAAAGTTGAGATGAGAGGTAGAGACTGTCCCACTGGGCGTGCCAGAATTTGTGGACAATAAAATTCACGTCAAGAAAATAATAATCAGGACAGGAAAAATATCGCAACAATCATAGTATTTGATTTCAAAATATGAGTGTTACAATCTCTATGAATCTTCTGATTTGTCTTTTCGATAATAAATTCAAGAGTTTTTGAGCTTGATCTTGAATTTAGTGATCTTGTTCTTGACTTGTACTTGGATTTAAGGGCTTTTGAGATTGATCTTGAATCTTCGTCTTGATCTCTAGAACTTATAGAGAAATACTTGAGTACTTGAATGATTGAAGCTTATAGAGAAATTTGCGGCTTTGATCCACGAGCTCTCTCTGGCTTCTTGTTAGAATTCTTGGTCCTTTTCTGAATTATGAGACCCTTATTTATAGTTGAAGATGGAGGAGTTGTGATTAAGACAAACTCCTTACGGCCAATCAAAATTTAAGTTGACATGCCAAAATTTGATTGGTCGGAACACGTCACTCGTACATATGACACATTTCCATTGGCCTTTGATTTGACTAGGCATGCTGCATCATTTTGACAATTGGCCTAATCCTATTGGCTCCTTCATTTGACTTGGTGTGCCATATCACTTGACACGTGGTACCAAAGTGGGTCTCTAGAATAAGGTGATATTTTAGGTTTGGCAATGTGGGCTCATCATTTGTAGCCCAATTGAATGGACTAGCCAAATAGAATTGGACTACTAATTAAATTCATATTTCTTGGACTTAAATAATTAATCCAATTATATTAGCCCAAAGTTTATTTGGACTAATATATGCAATCTGAATTTCTTGTGAATTTAAATAAAATTCCGCCATCCACAATAACATTAAATTAGATTAATCCAATACTTTGAAATTAAAATACAGATATTTGAAAACTATACGAAAAGTACTATAAGTTGTAATTATTCTCATATCATGAAAAAATACATCTAAGTTCATACAGTTTGAATCTCAAGAAACGAAAAGTAACAAGTATTTTGGAACAGAAAGAGTAATAAGAACTCAATTGATTACGATATCTTTACCTTACTTATAAGTTGTAACTAGGTTCATGAACATTCTTGGGTTTAATGCTAAATGAGAAGAATTCATCTCCCTCTAACCAACCAACATAGAAACTGAAAAGAGGCAAATTCCAAATATTATTTTCAATTTGAAAACAAATACTACTATTTTTTTCCAAATTTAACAATTCTTATGCCCAAACGCCCACTAATAAAATAGAAAGGAAGAAATAACTTCCCCCTATTACAAAGTTGAAAGTTTGGAACCTTACGTGGTCCATAGGGTACAAACACCCCTACCTTTGACTTTGAGAGCATAAAATCTTAAGCAAGCTAATTTTTCTAAAACTATCCGTAAGCAGCACCGACAACAACATAACCAGTATAATCCCACCAAGTGGGATCTGGAGAGGGTAAAGTAAACACAGACCTTATCCAGCTTGTGAAGGTTGGGAGACTATTTTCGATAGACCCGGCTCAAGTCAGGTAAGCATCCATCATAAACATAACAATCATTTAATCAAGCAAGTCAATTCCCAATAAGATTCTAAAAACACTGTAATTTTATACAATTACTAAAACTCTCAAACAAAAACACTAGTACAGTAGCAAGATCAGCTAGAAAATAATCAAATAAAGATAAAGGGTAAAGAAGGAACCTTCTAGAACATGGTCTTCAGGACCAACAAAAGAATCCCCACAAACATCACAAACAACTCTTCCATAAATTTCACCAGTCCAAGCTCTAACACCTTGTAAGGTCAAATTTGTAACTACAGTCAGGTAAACTACCATTAATAATATCTTGCTGCAACTTGACTCCATTGCTTTTTTTCTCCTGCAAGAAAAGCTTACTGGTTTCTTGATTTCATTTTATTCAGACAAACTAATTGGACCGGTGAAGTCTTTTTAATTAGGTGGTTGAGAGATGGTTGGACCGGTATCTGAACCCGGTTCGGGCTTGAGTCTAATTGTACTAGGTTTGTTTCGTCGGTGACTCGGTACTTTTGGAGTATTAAGGAAACAAACCTCTTAAAATACGAGGGAGGTGTGCGCATAATTTAATAAAATTTTAATTATATTAAAATTTAGCATACATTTGATTGCTGATTAGGAGGAGAGTTATTAATCTATTAAAATGAGTATACCTAATACTTCCTTCGTTCATTTTTTCTGGTTATATATCGCTTATAGATAGTTAATTTGATTAATTTTTGAAGCAAAATTTAATTAGATCAATTTATTATTTTAAAATTAAAATTAAAATAATAAAAAATAAAAAATAAAAAATTACACTTCTCATATTAATATGATGAAAAATATATTATAAAATATTGATCAAAATAATGTAGGTTGACTCTCGAGAAGCGAAACGTGACAAGTAAAAGTGAACGAAGGGACTATTATGTTAAATAATTAATAGTAGCTTTTTAGTTGGTTTGTATAAAACTCAACACATTAAGTACGGTATTTTGATTATCATTTTACAATTCCATATAAATAAAATATGTATAAGAAATGAATTAATTTATATATGTATTATTTTATGCGGGATAAAAAATAAAATAATTAATATAAAAATTAATAATACATGAATAAAATTATTGAAATATCAAATTTATCATCTACTCCACACTAAAATTAATGACTTTGATTCACGTGCCAACTATATACCTTGCTTTGCCTTATTTTTAAAAATATCAAACATTTTATCATGCACTGTAAGCAAAAAAATTATATAATGTACATTAATTTCTAATACAATAAATTAAACATTCAAATAAACAATTCATGAATTGCAATCTTTGAATAGCTAATTCTAATATGTGTATAATTCTAATTAACAACCAAACAATCTCTTAGGTATTTAGGTTTTGAAATTTCAATTTTCGATTTTGGTTTCTCTATGAATGATAAATATTTTTGTATTCGATATAGTATTAGATTTTTTTATAAAATATTGAATAAATACTAACATACATAATTACATACACAATACATAAATATTATATTATTATATAAATAATAATACTATAATATAAAGTATGGGATTGAGAACTGCTTCTCTTGTATTATTTTCTGAGTCCTTTTTAGTCCATCTTTCACTCTGTTTTCTCCTTCCTTTTAGCAGCTAGGATTCTCAGTGAACCATCTTAAATGAACTTAGGGTGTGTATTCAAATTTTCAATTTTATTTTTTATTATTTGATATTTCAATTTTGAAAAAATGAGATTCTATCCGAATTAAAAAATTTAGTTTGGTTAGGTTGTTTTCTTTTTTGTTTCATTTTTTTCCCAGTTGTGCCATATCTATACACTATACTATATTAACAAACGCGAAATTTAAAAAGCTGAATTACCTAAATACTCTATTTAACTTATTTTTGGAACATACAAAAATTGGCAAACTTCAGAAGAAACTCCTATAAAGAGAAGCCAATAAAAAATATAATTACTACAAAAAAAGATGTCAAGCTTCAAACGCCAGTTTTGAAAAAACACTTTCTCCATAGTCATCTTTCTCACACTTTTCTCTTTTGTTCTTGATGTTGCTACTTTTATCTCCCACGAAATTGAAATGTAAGTTCAATTTTGTATACATGTGTAATGAAGATATTCATACATGTAGAAACTTCTCATATTCTTTCTCAACCATTTTTTCAATGTGAATACATTAATGAGTTTCTAAAACTACTTTTACAATTTGTTATTGAACTAATATTTTGCCAAATGGTTATAATTTAGAGATAACAGTAATTGAATTTAAATTTTCTAGGCTTAATTTTTTTTTGTTTCTTTTTATTTATTTATTTATCTATATCTTATGACGTTACCACACACCATACCTTTGTCAAGTTTGCTAGCTGCTCCTCCACAAATAAAGCGTTGGATACCAATACTTGCATCATTGTTGTAGATGATGTAACCGATTCATTGTAATGATCAAACCGGTTGTTTTGAGTCCTAGAACTCCTCCTATTTGACATCTTTTATTGGTTCATTTGGTGATTTTGAGCAAAGTTAACATTTTGAGTAAACAAACTAAGATTCATGATTTGGAGGTTCCGATAGGTTCTTATGATAATTTGAACTTGTTTGGATGATTTTGATTAACTCTTTTTTTAATTATTTTTTAGTTTTTTGTATTTTAAATAATTTTTTATACAAAATTATTTTAATTTTTAATTTTTTTATGTTTTATTTTTTAATTTTAATTTCTCAAAATGTTTGAAAAGTGGGTCAAGATGGGTTGGTTGGTTATGACTCATCATTTAGCCCATTTTGACGAAATCCATCTTAGCTTAAACAAGCTTTGGACTGGGTTGAACATTTACTCATCTATTGATTCAGCTCATCTTGACCCGCCCAATTTCAGCTTAAATGACTCATTTGCCACCCCTAATAGTTACCAAGAATAGGTAAAATAGGAGAGAATCTCTTAACTTGACCAGTGGGGTAAGCAAGATTTTGGGCAAACAATATTGTTCTATTGTTGCATTTGAATTTTTTAAGTGGTTTAGATTTCAAACTGTAATGATTTTAAGACTTTCCTATCTCTTCGAAATTAGAGAGGTTTAGTTCTTTAAACTATAAAGCAAGGTGTATAGGGATAAATTCGTATAAGACAATTGTACGAGTTATAATATGACACGTGAAATACGATACTGAGTCAGGATCACGTCAGCTTAAGGCACTAACAATTATGTATGCATGGTATCGAGAGCGACACAGGAATAACCGGTACCCGTAATACAGAAGGTTGAAAGCCGTTTGAATTGTAACAGACGACCATTACTAAACCGGTTATACGTCTTCCAAGAAGCTTTAAATTTTTCTTTAAGTCTTATTATTTGTTCATATAAGAGAGATGACAGGAATAGGAGAAAGCAATCGCAACGCCGGGGACAACACAAAACCACGACGCCCGAAGATCCGATGCATACAGACAGAGTCACTTTTGGAGACTGTCAGACTCAACATGGAGATCTTCCCACTAACAAAACACCTAAAGAAGCCATACAGAATCTTCAAGCTCAAAATGCTGCGATGAGTGAGCAGTTGGAGCATCTGAAGCGGTTTCAAGAAGAGTTCGTGTCCAAAAATTGCAGCAGTAATCCAACAGAGGAACTGGTGCCACCACTGAATGCACATAGAGAAACCGGTAATAATTAAGGCACATTAGGAAATGATAGTTCAAAGAGCGAAGCCACCCTTGAAAACTCACTTCAGGAAAATGTCTTGAAATTTATGAAGGACATGACAAACAAAGTTGAATCCAATGCAGAGAAGATGAAAAAAACTGCCTATGAGTTCTTGCGCCAGTTCAGTCAAATACCGAGGGCTCTTCTCATGGTTGACGGTCCGGATGCAAAGAAATATATTTAGTTGGCGTATAAGCCAGAGGCTGCATCCAAACTGATCCCCACAAGGTTCAAAATGCCTTTTGTAGCCAAATATGACGGAACTACTGATTTGCAGGAACATATAATGCCCTACACTACAGCCGAGAAAGAAAACGATCTAAGAGAACACAAAATTGAATCAGTTCTGATAAAAAAGTTTGTTGAAACACTTGCTAAGGGAGATCTGACATGGTATTCACAACTCATTGAACATTCGATTAGTTCATTCGCCCAGCTCGCCGACATGTTCATTAAGGCTCATGCGGGGGCTCGGAAAGTAAAGACAACGCAAGGCGGATATCTACTGCATTGCACAAGGAGAAACAGAACTCATTAGGGATTTCATTACACTGATACAAAAGGAACATATGCTACTACCCGCAGTCCTAGATAAATGGGCCGCAAAGGCCTTCACAAATGGTTTGAACCCTTCAAGTTCAGATGCTTCACGAAAGCTCGGGGAACATCTCTTGGAATTCCAGGCTACGACTTGGGATGACGTGCACAATCGGTATGAATCCAAGATCCAGATTGATGATTATATGCTTGAGTCTAAAGCCATGAGTATCTTTGCAAAGTTAGATAAAGGGAATTCCTCGAAGAGCCTTTATCAACCTTATCCTACCACCGGAAAGCAGAAAGATGGACAGGGTTTCCGCTTATTTGAAAAATTAAATAACAAGGGATGTTTCGGACAAAACAATCAAGGATTGGTGAATTCCGAGAAATGTAACTCATCCAAGGGTACCAGAAATCCAAAATTATCCGAGTACAACTTCAATATTGATGAAGAACAAATGGTGGTGGTGTGAAGAACTCATCCGGCATCTTGACCACCAAAACCACTGCAGTCTGATCCTAATAAAAAGAGACCAGTCCATCTAGTGTGATTTCTATGACACTCACAGACATAAAACTGCGAATTGCAGATATCTAGGGAAGATGTGGCAGGAATGCTAAGTAGGGGCCACCTCTGAGAATATTTGAGCGAGAGAGCTCGAAACAATTATGAAGGGGAACCCCTGCAGAAAATAAGTCAAATCCGGCTATTCCACCTCAAGTTATAAACATGATTTATGATGGATCAATATTGATTCTACGTCCCTCATTGTGTCTAAAAAGAAGAAGATATCTGTAACCCAGGAGAAAAGATTCAGGTAGATACCTGGTGAACATACTATTACGTTCACCGAAGAAGACGCCTCAGGTGTAATCTTCCCTAAAAAGATGCATCGGTGGTCAGGGTACCCATCGATTTCTTCCAGGTGAAGAGAGTCCTAATTGATCCCAAAAGCTCAGCTAATATAATTCGATTGAAGGTGGTAGAAAAAATGAACATGGCATACAATATAGTTCCGGCTGCTAGAACCCTTTCAGGTTTCAAAATGTCAAGCGAGACCAAGGGGAAGTGGATCTATCGGTGGATGCGATGGGAGTTATTAAGTTAACAAAATTCTATGTCCTCCATGGGGACATGAGGTATGACACAATATTTGAAAGGCCGCGGATATATGATATGAAGGCGGTCCCATCTACACTGCATCTATTGGTGAAATTCCATACACTAGAAGGGATTCAACAAATTCGAGGTGAACAACCCATTGCCAGGGAAATATGCGCCATAGAGGAACCAGACGTGGTAACAGACCCCAAATAGTAATTACAAGAAGCGGATATGGTACTGGAAGATGTACATTAGGTTATGCCGGTAGAAAAAAAATCAGTAGCAGCCTATTTGGAGGAGGAGTTTTTGGATCGGTACCAAGTACCCAGATACTTTCAAGTACCGGATAAATCAGATGCCACCAAGTCCACTATAGAGGAATTGGAGCATATTGCACTACATCTAAAAAACCCCGAAAGAAAGGTATACCTGGGCACTGGGTTAACCCCGGCGCTCAGGGATTTAATTCTTAAATATCTTATATCTAACATTGATTTCTTTGCATGGTCACATGAAGATATGACATGCGTTCTTCCAGAAGTCACAACTCATAAGTTGGGCTTGGATCTTAGTTTCCCACCGGTGCGGTAGAAAATATGATCGATAGACGAACTCCGTAACAGGTTTGTTAGAGAAGCGGTAGCTAGACTACTTAAAATAGGGTTAATTTGAGAAGTAAAATATATGCACTGGTTAGCAAACGTAGTCTAGTACCTAAAAAGGGAAACAAATTTAGAATGTGCATTGATTATAAGGATTTAAATAAAGCATGTCCTAAAGACCCGTTCTCTCTACCGAACATAGATCAAATGATCGATGCTACGGCTGGGCACGAGATAATGAGTTTTCTCGATGCGTATTCCATGCATAACCAAATAAGGATGCAACCGGAAGACCATTTGAGTTATAACTTTATGCCTTTGATATAACGTTATGCCTTTTGATCTAAAAATTGTCGGGACCATGAATCAAAGGTTAGTAAATAAAATATTTGAATAAAATTTGGTAAAACAATTGAAGTATATATAGATGATATGTTTGTTAACAATATTCGTGCAGAAGACCATTTGAGTTATTTACAAGAAACATTTGAGGTGTTGAGGAAATATAATATGAAACTAAACCCCGAGAAGTGTGCTTTTGGGGTTGGCTCTAGTAAATTTTTCTTGGTTTCCTAGAGAGGATATACCGAACATGCTGGAAGATGTTAAAGTAGTGCAATGGTTGACCGGGCGCGTGGCTTCCCTAAACATGTTTATATCCCGGTCCTCGGAAAAATATCACCGGTTCTTCTCACTTTTAAAGAAGAAGAACGATTTTGTTTGGACACCCGAGTGCCAGCAAGCCTTACGGGACCTGAAAACTTACCTATCCAGTCCTCCGCTCATGTCAAAGCCTAATGATGGAGAACAACTGCTAATATATTTGGCGGTCTCGGAGGTAGTGGTAAGTGCAGGACTGATACGAGAGGGAAAGACACAATTTCTTGTCTATTACATAAGTAGAGTAATGTTAGGGGCCAAGACCCGATACCCGTTACTTGAAAGATTGGCATTTGTATTAGTAATGTCATCGTAAAAGCTTCAACCATAATTTCAGTTCCACCCAATTGCCATAGTAACTACAGTTCCTCTTAAAAATGTGTTGCATAAACCCAAACTTTCCGAGCGCTTGGCTAAATGAGTGGTAGAATTAAGTGGATTCGACATGAATATAGAACTCGGACTGCTATAATGTCGTAATTCCTTGCATACTTTGTGGCCAATTTCAGTCTGGGAATAACTTCCCAGGAGGAAAAAGAGGCTATCCTAGTCTCGGGGATTGCCCCCGGAATCTGGACACTTTATATAGATGGTGCCTCCAACGTCTATGGGACCGATCTGAGAGTTGTATTGCGAGCTCCCACCGATGAAGTTTTAAGGAAAGTAATACATAAAACTTCGTTGACTAACAATAAAGCAGAGTATGATTCTTTGATTGCAGATTTGGAACTGGCCCAAGGTTTAGGCTCACAAATCATTGAAGTCAAGTGTGACTCACTGCTAGTAGTGAACTAAAATGGAGTGTTCAAAGCCAAGGAAGAGCGCATGTCAAGATACCTTGAAAAGTCTATGAAGTTTTTGTCTCGTTTTTAAGAATGGAAGACCGTACATATACCATGGGTAGAAAAATAGAGGCAGATGCACTCGCAAACATAGGCTCTAGCTCGGAGGCCGAAGAAACTGAGTTGGTTGTTCAATTATTGCATTCGACATTGGATCCCGTCAGATACGATGAGGTAAATTCAACCAGCCTAACTTGGGACTGGAGAAATGAATTCTTAGACTATTTTGTGAACGAAAAGCTCTCAGAGGACCCGAAAGCATCCAGAGCTCTGAGGACCAAAACTGCCCGGTATTGTGTTGTAGACGAAAAGATTTAGCGAAGGTGTTTTCATGGTCCCCTAGACCGATGCATAGTCGCCGATGAAGCAAATTTCGTAATAAGGGAAGTCCATGAAGGCATTTGTGGAAATCATTCAGGAGCGGAATCCTTAATGAGGAAGCTCATGAGGGCCGATTATTATTAGCCTCGGATCTAAAAAGATACAAAAATATATGTGAAGAAGTGTGATAAGTGTCAGTGCCATGCACAACTTTTACACTGACCGGGAGAAGAACTGCATTTGGTGTTGTCCCCGTGGTTGTTCATGAAGTTGGGGATGGACATTGCCGGATCCTTTCCAGTGGCACCAAGATAGATATGTCAAATTATTTTTATGACTAACTATTTCTCTAAATGGGTTGAAGCTGCAACTTATGTGAAGATACGGGAGAAAGAGGTGAAGGACTTTATTTGGAATCATATTATTTGTCGTTTTGGCATCCCTAAGGAGGTAACTTGTGACAATGGCCGGAATTTTATAGGAGCCAAGGTCATAGAGTTCCTAAATGACTTGAATATCAAGCGGATCATCTCTACTCCCTATCACCCTACTGCTAATGGACAAGCAGAGTCAATAAACAAGACTATAATCCATAACTTAAAGAATAAACTGGAGGCTGCAAAGGGAAATTGTCTATCTATGCTACCGAAGATATTATGGGCATATAGAACCACGGTAAAAATGAGTACCAGAGAAACTCCTTTTTTCCGATATACGGTGTAGAGGCCTTGATCCCGGTAAAACTAGGAGCTCCCAGCTTGAGATACCTCAGGGCTAAGGAAGAGTCAAATGCAGAATCAATGTCCTTACACTTGGATTTACTTGAGGAACGTCGAGATTTAGTATACGTCCGGATGGTAGACGAAAAGAAAAGAATGAAGTGTTACTACAACCGGCGCACAAATCTTCGACACTTCAAACTCATGGATTTGGTGCTCCGGAGAGTCACTCAGAGTACTTGGGAGCGCAATGCTAGAAAGGTAGGAGCAAACTGGGAAGGATCATACACGATCACCGATATTGCCAGCAATGAGCATATCAACTGGCAGGCCAACAAGGAAATACACTTCCTAGTAATTTGAATTTAAGTCATATGAAGAAATACTACGTGTACTAGGGAAAAGCATGCACTGCACTTTTTTCCTTCGATCGATTTTCGTCCCAATTGGGTTTTTTCGGTAAGGTTTTTAATGAGGCAACATGTTAATAGTAGTACTATTGAGAAGAGTTGTCCAGTATCCGAGTCTTCATAGCATGAACTCACAGATACTAGGGGGCAATATACACCCGGAACGAAGTGAATAAATTTTTTAGAAAATTTTAAAGTTTTATCACTTCTAAGGAAAGCACCCGATATCGGGGACTGCATGGTTATTTAAAATATATGTAACTGGACTGACCACTCTAGATGGCAACCGAATTATTCTTGCAATTGTCTTCACATTTGTAAGTCAAAGGAATCAATAAAAATTTCCTTTTATGATTGATAAATTTTTGCCACCATGAGCATAAAAAACGTATGTTATTAACTTAAACATATAAAAAATTCCATGCCATAATAAACATGAGATGTCCTCTTCCATAGCACCATTAAAAATAAGGGTCTTCTCTTATTAAAACCTTAACAAAAAAGTTAAGGCTCCAGATACAAGAATTACCAGAGGTTTAAGTTATTTGAAACCAAATTAAGTCCGGAACTAACTTTGGAGGCCATGAGAAGCCCCAATTTAAAGATGAAAATAAAAAATACATCCTTGAAACCAAATTAAGGTTATTGGAAAGCTTTTAAACTTCTAAAGTTTAGCCAATTCTGGTAAAATGAATCTCCAACTCAGGTTCTGGTTCATAAAGTAAAGTGATAAAGTTTGTAACTAATGCTTGCTTTTGAAAATAAATAAAGAATGAAATCCTTACGCATAATTGCAAAGAAAATGAAAAAGTTTATTCATTCATATTTTCCATACTTAAAACAGTCCGGATACAAATGATGCTAATCGGGTCCAAAAGCGATCCGGTAACAAAAAACAAAAAGACAAAAATAAAAACCCACGTGAAAGGTTACGGCATCTCCATTCCATGGTCCACGGAGGATGTTCCAGGTGTTTCAAATAAGTTCAGAGAAATAGGGACTGAAAGAGGTAGTTCTGAGGCTGATGCTTCGGGAGCGTTATCTGAGGCAGAAGGCACATGCTCTTGAGGATGAGAAACCTCAGGTCCTCGGGGGACTTTGTCATCCCCCGCCCCCTAGATGAAGTGTTGTCTTATTCTATTGGGAGGGAGACATCTGGACTATCAGCAGAGGCCAATTCCAATTGCCGAGTCTTGGTGATTTCCTTCTCAATATCAATAAGCCTGGTCTTCATTGCCTCTAAGGCCTTATGGTGCATCATATAGTCATTGCTAATCATAGATAGGGTATAACTATCAATGGTGGCCTGAACCTCTTCTTCTCTAGCTTGAACAACATGAGTGAGCTCGGTGCTGGTAGCATAGAGGAGTTCGTTGGATCAGGTTAACTCACCAGTCTCTTCCCGTTATCTCATTCTGAGCTGTCGAAGAAGAAAGACGGGATCTCAAGGACTTAATCTTTTTCTTCAGGGATTCTATCTATATTTCTTTAATTTGGATATGTTCGGAGAAGGTACCCACATCAGCCTCAAGACCGGAGAGACGCATCATCAAATCTGACATGGTATTGTATGCCTCGTTCCACTTCTTCTTCTAGTCCCCGACCCGGTCTTCATGCAGTGTAACCTGTTTCCTATAGTCCTTTTTCTCCTCCTCCAATTGTTTAAGTTTGCCGCTCACTTCATCAACCATGTCAAGGTTTGCCTCTGCAACTGACAGGCGATGAATGGCGTTGTCCCTTTCGGTATGCAAGGCAATTTTTTCTTCAATCATCCATTAAAGACCTTCGTAGCACATGAGGTTGGCCTGGATAACAAACATGATTATCAAAAGAAAATGTGAGGAAATAGAAAAGTACAAGCAGATAAAAAAAGAGTAATACTTTTGCTGCAACATGCATTCCTTTATTAATGACGCATTCAGAGGATACTTGATAAGCCTTCCTCCTATCCTTGTATGAAGCCACATGTTTCATGTATTTAGACACTCCAACGGGTTTAGTACAAAGGTGGCAGTCAGCAAAGAGTTAGAAGGTTACGGTCCAGGATTCTGCAGGTTGAGCTACCGGAGTTATGTATTCATTTACCAACTCATCCCTATGCGAAG
This sequence comes from Anisodus tanguticus, assembly GCA_034509755.1. Taxonomy (NCBI): domain Eukaryota; kingdom Viridiplantae; phylum Streptophyta; class Magnoliopsida; order Solanales; family Solanaceae; genus Anisodus; species Anisodus tanguticus. The sequence continues at coordinate 32,114,183 of CM067558.1, forward strand.
AGGAAACCCGATCTGGTGAATATAAAATTTCATGGTCTTCGTCTTGGGCCATGGTCGGCATGACCAGAGACCCGGTATCCTTAGCAACCAATGGTATAGTGGCGACAGTTGGTGCATGCAGGGGTTGATGTTCAACAGTGCTTATCGAAAAAAAAAGGCGTTGGTATGACCGGTTCCGTGAGTCACAACTTCCATCTCTGTGAAAAGTAGGGGGATACATTTCTGCTTCTCTCTAAAGGTTATTCTTCCCCGTGACCTTCATCATCTAGGTGCACCACGGGGAAAGAACCAACCATTAAACCAGCGTTGCTAGAAGTGTTAGTAGGAGTTCGGTCAAAGTGATCAGGGAATTTCTTCTTCAAACATTTTTGTCCCGTACGGGGGGTAGCGAAAGATTCATTTTGTAGCCTTTTCCGCTTATGGGTATGTTGAGTAATGAGGGCGGCTGACTCAGGATCTTTGATTTCTTCTTCCGGTGGAGTGGTATCAATTAATTTGGAAAGACCTAACAAAAAAGAGAATAATTTTGTCGATAGGTCAAAGATTGAGCGGAAGGATCTGAGATCAAAATCACAATATGTACCGTGGTGGCGGGGTACCTAGTTCTTCTTTAAAGCTAGTTTTTCCCACGTCTGGAGTTCTGGGGTGGATACATCAAGGATCTTCTGAAACCAAGTCTCAAGGTCGTCAATATCCACAGGCTCCGACACGGTGGCTAAATGGAAGAATAAAATCCTATCAAAGTTAAAACGACTAGTTTACAATAGGCGTTAGAATAAGTATAGTATAAAAATAAACTTACGGTGGAAGTTCCATCACTCTGAATTGTATGGCTGTTAGGGGGAAGGAGGTCGGTAGTAGGAACAATGATGTATCTTTCCATCTAACCTCGGTCTCTATCATCATCGAGACTGGCAAGAATGGTTTTGCTTCCACAGTGATGCAGATTGATGACTTCATCACCGAAAGTGCATGGAGATTAAAGGCAAATCAGGTGATACAAAGTAAAGCTAATAATGGCCTCCTGAGCCAAGTGTGGGAGGCACGCGACTGCCCTTCAAATATGAGGGCCCACCTGAGCTATGCAGACTTTGTACTGATGACAAAATTCTAGAATGACGTCATCAATAACTTTCCAGAGTTTCATGGAAAAGGAGTAAGTATAAACATAAGAATAGTCTTTCTTGTAAGAAGTGATCCTTTCCTCACTGGTAGGATTCAAGACTTTGATTGACTCCCAGCCGCAATCGGCCTTCATAATTGGTAGAATACCGGAAGTAATTCGCGTTTTGTAATCACCGGCGAAGGTATCCTTGCCGATGGGTAAAACTTTCAAAATTGTGTTTTCTCAGAGATAATGGGTAAAGCACCATGTATTTGGCAAGTAGGAATAAGACAAAGGGTTTTGGCTGGCAGGATCCCCACCTTGGGGGTTGGTTTTATTTTTTCTTGAATAGACATTGCTACTAGTTGAAGGGTTGGTCATGCTTGCTATGAAAAAAGGAAGATGATGATCGGAGGTTTAGCAAGACATGTCTTTGTGAAAATAGAAGGTGAATGATAACCCCTCAATTTGGTACAGTATTTATAAAAAAACTGATGATACCGCTTGAAGGAAATATGTGTCGAATGCCAATCTGTGGCAGCACGTGCGTATCAGAGCAGAAATGATTGGATGGCACACCTTATCATTACTCTGCAATCTTCCGTTAATAGAGAGAAGTCAGAAAGTTGCCATCGTTTCATCAAGATGATGATTGGAATAACAAAATATGTGGATGGCATTCTCCAAAGTTTCCCGCCAAAGCAGAGAGTGTCGATTGGTTGTTATTTCAAATCCACTTTCTGGTTGCACAAGAGTCACGTTCATAAAGTGCGAAGACTATTTTTACAGGGAAAAATTTGTATAAGATTGTTGTATGAATTATAATATGACTCATGGAATACGATGCTGAGTCAGGACCACTTCAGCTTAAGGCACTATCGATTATGTACGCGTGGTACCGGGAGCAACACAAGCATAACCGGTACCGGTAATACAGAAAGCTAAAATCCTTTTGAATTGTAACGGACGACCATTACTAAACCGGTTATACGTCTTCCAAGAAGTTTTAATGGAATTTATTGAGATATTGATTTTCCAATTATTACAACATTCATTCTCGTGTATTAATGAGGACATAATTTGTGGGTTGTGTACCCGTATAGCGCATGTATAAATAGGATATGTTATTCCATTGTAACCCATCACATTCTAGTTATTACAAGATATTTTCTTATATTCTCTCGATTTATGTGCTTTCATACAAGTTATCGAAGCTCTGCCCAGAAAGATGTCACAAGGCTCAGGCTAATCATTACTTTACTCTCTCCGATTATTATTTGTTTTTAGTATAATTCATCCAGAATTCTTATCTAACATGTCACTTGAGATCTACGTGTCCTTGACTACGTGTACAAATTCAACTGTACTATTTTATGGGTAAACACAAGATTAAGAAATTTTCCATGTATTCTAATGTTACATGATTAAGTAAAACAATAGTAATATTTTGCAGCTCGCTCTAGTCTAATAAATGGTTAATTGTTTAATCTTGTTTTACCAGAAAGGGGAAGAACTAGTTAGTCATAAACTAAATTAATTAAAAAGAGTTTCTAGTGCTCCAACTTAAAACGAAAAGATTTCTACTTAATAGGAGAAGAAACAATTGAACATGTTGTATCATAAACTCAGTCAAAAATGTTATTTTGACCTACCATCAAAGGATAAAGGATATGGTGTAAAAATAAGATTCCTATATTTTTAACCATATGTCTGTAATTCAAGTTTTGGAGATGGAATATTTTTTGGCAAGAAATGCTTGACGAGTCCGGTTTCAGATGGTTAAAAAATAAGAAGAAACAAATAAATAAACAAGCTAAGTTTTAGAACCAGTAATGGAAAATAATGCACAAGTGATTCTTTCTGTATATTGCTTTGAGAGAGATAGTGTTAGGATTACAAAAGTGAACAAGAAGATCCAGAATGTGGTTCCTTCATCCATAGGCTTTGCATATATAAGCCAAAACTAGACTATTTTACCCTTAAAAGTTATGATGACGTGACAATGTTGGCGTCATTGTGCCTACGCACGCTGCGACACTCTGATATAGGTAAACAGATGTGACAGGAGTTGGTGGGTGTGGGGGACATCAGAGTCTCAGGATATGCTGATCACTCCAGAGGCATTTTTTACCAAATATAGATAGTCCCCTACTTTCTAGGGCCTTCGTTTCATAAGTCCGGGAAGTGGAAGATTCTCTTCGATCAATACTTATCTTGCTGAGTCATTCCTTGAACTTAACACATCAGTCCAAATGGTTAACCTTCTTCACATGCCGACTCTTTGCATTAAATGCTCTGTCATCTTTGCGAGATCCGCTTTACACGTGTCGTGTATTCAGCCACACCTTCCTCTTGATTAGTGAACCCATTATGATTGCACTATTCTCTTTCTTTTAGGCAAAGTTTTACTATTTTCCTTAATGGCCGTATAAAACTTAACACAACTACGCTCTTATTCATTTTTTTCCAAACTTCCGATCTCTTGTGTCTTCTTCATTTGCTCTCTAAAAAGAAGAAACTCTTTGCTGTCTATTTTAAATTATCTCTATAAGTTTTTACCCTTGTCTTTCGACTATTTCGTTACCCGTGGTTCCACCACCCGAGCACAAAATACCACGCACAGTGACCCTGACATCTCCATCCATCAAGTTCCAATTGGAGTTCGACGGCCGCCAGCCAACAAAACTTCAAAGAAAAAGATTTTGTCAACTGCTTCCACCGCCCAACATGCTAACTCGTTCATTCCTAAAGATTGGATCGGCATGAAAGATCTCACAGAGCTTGAAACTTTTACTGATCCTAAACGCGAACGGGACTGGCCAGCCAACATATATAAATCCTCCATCCGCAGTCGTCACCTGAACCAAGTAAATGTGGACTACGACTAGGTTGATATCGAGGTGATTGTACCAAAGGAAGGGGAACACATTACCTCTTACAGGCAGGGGTACTCCTTTGTACATACTTATCCCTTTACGTTAAGGGTAAGTGAATTGATTGACTTAGTGATTTTGGAGTTTTGCCAAAGTACAATATATGCTTGGCTCAGGTTGGACCGACGGTATGAAGAATAGTGGCGTGTCTCCGATACCTTTCTTCTCAAGTAGAGGAGGAATTCACCCTTTCCCATTTGATTCGTCTGTACTCCCTTAAGATTTTAGGGTGGGGGTTATCCAACTGACCCGCCAGGGTCAGAATTCTTTGATTGCGAGCACTGATAACGACTTAGACTGAGGATGGACAGAGATATATGTCATCATTGCGATTGCATATTTGGTCAAGCCGCCAGAGACTACTATCCTAGAACGATGGAATTTCCACCATAAGTGTTTTGCTCATATAACCTTCATGTGCTCTACTTTTTCAATTTTAAGTGAGATATCTGATTTCTACTTCTTATTCTCTTTCAGCCACGGAGTAGAGGCCAGATTCGGTGACATGCCTCACACGATGGGTCCAAAAATTCTAGACTCTACGCCTTCTTCCTTCCGTACGTGGAAGGAGATCTCAGCAAGAAACAACTGGAAGTCCAAGAATTATGGTCTTCCTAAAGGATCATCAACCCGGACTTTGGCGGAAGCTCCCCAAAACCCAGATGTTGCCTTGCAGTAGGTTATACAGATTGCATCCCAGCTAGGCCATAGTCCGGGGGAGGTTCCCTTAATCGGATAAAAAAGGTCGCTGTCTCTGACTTCTCCTCACCCGGCTAAGAGGAAAAAGTCGGACACCCGGGAGCAGGATCAGCAGGGGTTGGTCCCGATCGCTTCGATCGATCCTCAGGTGATAATCAATTTGGCGTATGATGCCAGTGATAAAGAAGAGGATTCGACCCTAGGACTCGTTCATTGGGGGCGACTCAGCTAGAAGCTACCACCACCAGTCTTTTTTTAGAACTGGAGCTGGCGGATAAAATGAACTCTTCCGCTCTTTTTCCCTTGCCTCTGTTAGAGCCGGAGTCAATATCTGGGGTTCTATACCCGTCCTATGCATTCCTTATTCATCTAGGGATGTTCCCCCACCGGTGTTCAAAAGGCAGGCTTCTACGTCACGAGGTGCAAGGTTTGGGGTTTGGCCTGAAGGTCCTCGGGGTCTAAGCATTGGGGATCATCCTAAGGGTTCCCATGGATCCTATAGATCATGGTTGGTAGATACCTTTATGGCCACGATACACAATCCTTCAGTTTGTCGGTAGGTTATTCTCACTGTCCCACAAGAATGCCACTTTATTTCCCAAATGGTGTGGGTCATAAACTATCTGAAACCGCTGACCAATGATAAAGATGAGGGGAAAATGAAAGGCGTCTCTAGGGATTGTATGCTCAATGTTGGTGCTCATGCAGCCGCTTAGGTACACAAACACTTCTTCTTCCCTTAATATTTTTTCTTGCTCTTTATTCTAGATTGTAACTATGGGTCTTTCATTCGTATCAGTCTAGCCTTTTGACCATAGAGGGGTTACAGAATAAGCTTGCCGATGAGAGGGAGAAATATTAGAGTATAGAAGCTGCAGGAGCGTCTCCCGGCTCTGGAAAGCTAACTGATTTCTGTGGACGATTTGGAGGTTAGGTTGGCCCAGACGGAGCATGACAGGATAATCCATAGTGAAGAGGCGGCTAGGTTTCATACAAAACTCTTACAGTGGCAGAAGAAGTGGGCCGAACACCAGGATCATCTTGCCACTGTGTCCAGAAGGGAAACAGGTATAGCAGAGCAAGTCCAGACTATGGGGATTGAGTTGGATGCATGGAAGAGAGAAAAAGCCTCTGCTGATTAACAACAAGTGTAGTGAGATCTGCCACTTACATGTAAGTTGTATTCTGCTAAGGCTACTACTAACTCTGCAATGTTACTATAACAATTTAGGTTACGCCTAATCTATGTTTCGTGAATATGCTCTGTTAGAGTGACAAATGGACCTTGGGAGGTAAGCAAATAGGCCTCGGTGGCCGCCAAATAAGCCTCGATGGTTACCAAGTAAGCCTGAAGGCTAGTAAATAGGCTCAAAGGCTAACATATAAGCCGTAAGGGCCAATGAGCCATTTCTCTTAACTCAACTAGTTTCTCTACGTATTACTTTATTCAACTAATGCTCTTTTCTGAGATGGAAACATACAATACATACAATTGCTTACATTCGGAGTTCATAATAAATGGATATATAATCAATAGGAAGGTAGTAACCACAAATGGAGTAGGCTTTAATAACTAAACAACTAGCAAGTAAATGACCCGGCTCTTACTATAACTTATCTCTTAGACTTTTATCTTATGAGGACCAACTAACGATTCCGAATACTATATGAGATTATATCGAGTAGTATAGCCTCTAATCGGGACTTATTAGTTTGGAATGGAACCACTAGGCAAGCTCAAAGACCAACAAATATATAGATGAAACTTCATATTACGACTTTCTTACAGTTGTCGACTCTGATTACAAGCTGACAACTATTATGCGCAACTGATATTTCGAGACACAATTGATAAGGCATCTTACAAGCTGATTTACCTACTATTTAAGATACACACTCGTGTGACAAATTAAATGAATGCTAATAAACTTAGGAACTGCCTTATGAGCCACAAAACTCTCAACTCGACTACACGCGTCACAATCTGAGGTAAAAAGGACACCAAATACAATAATAGACTACTTACGATAATTGTTCTTGTTATGCTTTCTCTCGTCAAGTACACTTTTGAAATTAGCATCATCTACACCTTAATCTTTGATATTCAGAATAATTCCCTTATAAATCTTACTTCAACTAGAAGAATGCTCCAATCTGGTAACAAAGAAAAAGAGATGAGCTACGCAAGTACCACCGTCCCCTAGACTTTAATTTATCAAATGGTATATTTGTCATGCACGTGTTTTGGACCCATTTAAAAGATATGTATTAATGAATTAGCTTATATGTTAAAGGTCTAAAGTTGACCTTTATGGCCACATGTCCACTATACACTTAATATGCTGGATACATAATTCATTGTCACCATGTTCTTTAGTTTAGCTACTGCCACATGGCAACCCCATCAACACATATGTTGCCATGTGGCAGCCCACTATCAATATATATCCATATTATTCTAATTAATACCATAATTTATTTCGTACTCTCCCACTTTATTTTAATATTTTATCTATTATCCACATAATTAATTTTTAATTGCAATTCACTTAAATTATAAATTAGTTTTGACACACTTCATATACTTATTATCACGATCATGTAATATGATACTAGTCTGTGGCCTTTTTTGGCACACACAATACTATTTTCAATCATCATTGTCACACTTTTAAATCCTAAATCATTTTGGAACTTCGTCCTTTTATTTGGTTTGGGTCTATTTACATACGTTGAGTGATTCACGACATAGCCTAAAAGTACGGGATGGTACCAAAACATAACATGTAAAACACGGGATGTAACATAAGTCATCGTAGTCTAGTTCGACCATCTACGTACACAAACAATTACAAAGGTGCAGCGTGTTACATGTTTGGCCTCAACTTTAGTTTTAAACTATTATTAACCTTATGTGAGTTCTTCTCCTCTCCAGATAACTTAACTTATGATGATGTAATCTAATGCAAAAACTTGGGGCATTTCATCCTCCCCCCTTAGGAATGTAGGGTGTGACTCCTACGCAACAAATTGTAGGAACATTTTTCGTGACTTATCTTTCTCGTTTGTTCTACTGGGTAACGTAATCGTACCATGACGTATACACTTCATAACAATTTATAACAACTTACGGTCTTTACTTACAATCTATTTCTCATAATGTATCGACATGATTTATCTTATGGGACATAATTTAATCCCATGTAGTACTTGAAATACCTTCTCGTAAAACTGTTATTTCAACCATAGACTATATCCGCAAACATCCCTTTCTTATCACTTATCACTGTACTCCTTTGTTCTGCTATCATGGCGGTTTTCCACCTCTTCTAATATTTAATTCTTCTAATTTCATTCCGGATATACCAACCTTTTTTATAACTTACGAAAATCATTATCTCACTTGTTCTAATGGGCTCAATCCCATGATCTTACTTATACTTGTCACTTCTTGACTCACTTTCTCTTACCCTTACTTTTATCCATCCAAAACCTTGTCGCATTACCATACTTTGACTTACGACCTATACCCATTCTGTTCATATCATTCGTAACCTTCCACTTAACTTGCTAGTATCATATACTTTCTTATACTATTCTAAAACCTTAAGTGAGATATCACACCGCTTTTAACTTCTTCTTACTTTTATAACTAGGCCTTCTAGCCTCGAGAACCTATACACTAGGAGTCATGTTGCTAACGATGTCACGATCATTTCCGTATACTAAATCATGGTACTTCTGGCCCTACCTAAAGTATGAACTAAATCTTCTGTACTTAGGTATCTCGTACCTTCTTCACTTCTATCTTATTTACATCTTAACCTCATACCTTATCTTCTAATACTTTCACAACTTCTCTCATTCAATTGGCTTACCCTTTTAGTTGGACATAGCCTTTCTGGTCATCGACATCTTTGTATAACATCAACCGCGAGTTAAACTTAACTTCTTATGACTTAGCTCTATATGACGACCTGTAATTAGAAAGAGGGGTAATCAATCCTAAATGCCCTGTAGCCTCCCGTTTATAAATATGGTGCACAACACATTCATAAACAAGACTACTAGATACATCTTTGTAGACTCCTTGGGACACAAACCTGCTCTGATACCACTTTTTCACACCCCAACCTTGGTGAGGTGGACTGGCACCAAGTGCCTTACTTACGTGAGCGACCCATTCTGTAAAGTAAGTAACTTATTATATTTAACTGTATGCAAACATAAAGTCCCAAAAAATATATACATAAATATGGGCCTATGAGGCCCCAACATGTACAATGCTTTACTCACATGATGCTACTGACCACAGATGTACATACGTCTACAAAAGCCTCTAAGAGTATCTGACATAATAACTTGGTCGGGAGACCCGTCCTACCCATATAGCATGTACAACTATATCACAAGTGTGTCTAGACTCGGTTACTCCAGAAGGAAGTGGAGCTTACCAAACTTCGGTTGATCGATTGAAGCAACTACTGGAAGACCTATTAACCAGGGAACCCAAATCTGCAGCATGACATGAAGCGCCCCCAATAAATAAATGGCGTCAGTAAAAAATAATGTACCGAGTATGTAAGACAGATAAACATAATAACAAGTACTGAAACTTCAAGTATAAACAAGTAACAAAGTAACAACAAGTGTAGTGAGATCTTTCACTTACTTGTAAGTTGTATTCTGCTAAGGCTACTACTAACTCTGCAATGTTAATACAACAATTTAGGTTACGCCTAATCTATGTTTTGCAAATGTGCTCTATTAGAGCGACAAATGAACATTTGGAGGTCAGCAAATAGGCTTCGGTGGCCTCCAAATAAGCCTCGACAGCTACTAAGTAAGCCCAAAGGCTAGCAAATAGGCTCAAAGGCTAACTAATACGCCGTAAGGTCCAACAAGCCGTTTATCTTAACTCAACTAGTTTCTCCACGTATTACTTTATTCAACTAAAGCTCTCTTCTGAGATGGCAACATACGATACATACAATTGCTTACAAGTAATGTAACTAAAGAATTCACTTACCTTAGACATTCGTAATAAATGCATATATAATCAATAGGAAGGTATTAACCACAAATGAATTAGGCTTAAATAACTAAACAACTAGCAAGTAAATGACTCGACTCTTGCTACAACTTATCTCTTGGGACTATTATCTCACCAACTAACGACTCTGAATACTATATGAGATCATATCGAGTAGTATTGCCTCTAATCGGGACTTATAGTTTGGAATGGAACCATTAGGCAAGCTCAAAGACTAGCAAGTATGTAGATGGAACTTTGTATTATGACTTTCTTACAACTGTTGACTCTTATTACACGCCGACAACTATTACACACAATCAGGATTTTGAGACACAATTGATAAGGCCTCTTACAAGTTGATTCACCTACTATTTAAGATACACACTCATGTGACGAATTGAATGAATGCTAATTAACTTAGGAACAGTCTTATGAGCCACAAAACTCTTAACTCGACTACACACATCACAATCTTAGGTAATAAGGACATCAAATACAAGAATAGAGCATTTACGACAATTGTTCTTGTTTTGTTTCTCTCATCAAGTACACTTTCTAAGGAGTCATTCCAAATAAAGGAAGGGATAACTATTACATACTTTTAACGCCGAACCTATACCGTGTCAAAATTAGCCTTCTCCACACCTTAATCTTTGATATTCATAACAATTCCCTTGTAAATCTTCCTTCAACTTTAAGAAAGCTCCAATCCGGTAACCAAGAAAAAGAGACGAGCTACGCAAGTACCACCAGATTAACAAAGAGGGAAATCATGGATCTGCCCATTCTCGTAAACATTTGATCCCGTAGACTTTAATTTATCAAATGGTCTCTTTGTCATGCACGTTTTTTGGACCCATTTCAAATATATGGTCTATTAATGAATTAGCTTATATGTTAAGGTCTAAAGTTGACCTTTATGGCCACATGTCAACTATGAACTTAATGTGCTGGACATATAATTCATTGTCATCATGTTCTTTAGTTTAACTACTGCCTAATGAGCCCCCATCAACATTTATGTTGCCATGTGGCAGCCCACCATCAATATATATCCATTTAATTCAATTACTCACATAATTAATTTCTTGACCGTAATTCACTTAAATTATAAATTATTTTTGACACACTTCATATACTTATTATCATGATTATGTAATATGGTACTAGTCCGTAGCCTCTTTTGACACACACAATATTATTTTCAATCATCGTTGTCACACTTTTAAGTCCTAAATTATTTTGGGACTTCGTCCATTTATTCACCGAGCTCTTAGTTCGCATACTTGAAAATGACTAAAAAATTCTTGGGGTTTTTGTCTGTTTACATATGTTGAACGATTCACGACATAGCCTAAAATTACAGGATGATACAGAAACTTAACATGTAAAAACACAGGATGTAACATAAGTCATCATACTCTAGTTTGACCATCTACGTACACAAAAAAATACAAGGGTGTGGGGTAATACTTGTTTGACCTCAACTTTAGTTTTAGACTATTATTAACATTGTGCGAGTTCTTATCCTCCCCAAATAACTTAACTTATGATGATGTAATCTAACACGAAAACTCGGGGAGTTTCAGGATGCAAAGATTACCCGGTCCTTTAAAGGGGATCAGTTCAACCATAGGGATCCTTCTACCAAAGGACCCTCCCATCGGACAATACTCTATAGTGATATCGAATGCATGTGTTTATGTTCAAAAAATATTTTGTTCTTTTGTTATTCTTACAATGCTCTGTGCAATCATTTCTCTCAATCTAAGAATATTTCTTCCGGCCACATATTTTATGATAAGGGATTAAATTCGTATGATTCATAATAAAAGGAGGGTCCCCCATTGTTCGATGCTGATGAGGAGGACGTCTCGACCTCATCTTATTTTGGCATAAGGTTATGTTTTCTTCATGCTCTGAGGCTCGTAGGCTATGTCATGTGTTTGTGGTGGATATTATCGAGTCCAGAATGACACGTTCATACCAACAACTTTAGAGTGTGATAAGCGGGGCTTGAGCCTTTTTTTTATTTGTGATAGATAAGGCGTAAGCCCGAGTACATCTATTTTTCTTTCCTAAATAAAAAGGGATAAGTGTATGAGGTATCTGCCTCCGGAAATATGGATGAATCTCTTAGTTCTATCCTTGAAACTTCGGATGCGCCTTTACAATTATTGCCTCATTAAAAACCTTATCAGTAAAAACCCCGTTGGGAAAAAACCCAGTCAAAGAAAAGAGTGCAATACGTATTTTCCAATCTTTTTCTACTACCAATGAGGTTTAGTCTTCCTTTTGTCAGCCCCAGTCTTGATGCCAATCTCGGTCTTATGATCAAAGAGTTAGGAAAAGAGGCAAAAAGTAGAATAAATGACACATACCTAGGACCCTCAAGGTCGTATCGTGGGGACAAAGCCATCTGCGAATTCTAGTAGGCTTTACGTTTGTATTGCTGAGCGAAGCTGATATGTCAGATCATACTCACTTATCTCGACCTACCATTTAGATAGCTGACTCCTGAGGTTCTTGCAGTAATGTTTGTAACGGGGTGTTTTTAACTACCGCCACTGGATGACATTGAAAATATGGTCGCAACTTCCACATGGTCGTGATGAGGGATGGGGCCAATTTCTCTGTATTCGGATATCGGGATTCTACCCCGGTGTACGTCTTGTTCGCATAATAGATTGAGAGTTATGTTTCTTCTTATTCTTTTGTCAAAGCGACACTGATTAATATTACTGAAACTGTCATGTAAATGAACAAACATTCCCCTTCTTTTGGTTTCGCCATTATGCGAGGATAAATCAGATATTGAGGTCTTACAGGATTTAGTGTCACTCTTACGTCCACTGGAATTAAATGTCCTTCTTCATAAGCTTGAAATATTTGTGACATCGGTCTGATTATCGAGACACAAATCTCCTCAGAGCCACAATTTTCCCTATTAGTCTCTATACCATTTTGACGCTGTTCAATATGTCCGGAATTTCCTGGACAGATTTGACCTTATTGGGATTCATTTTGATGCTGCGGCTGGAGACAAGGAAACTCAAGAACTTTCTAGACTTGACCCTAAAGGCACATTTCTCCGGATTTAGCTTTATACCATGTCGACGTAGGATGTCAAAGGTTTCTTGTAAGGAGGACATGTGAGTTTCTGGCTCTCGTGACTTGATCATCATATCGTCAATGTAGAATTCCATGGTCCGACCGATTTGTTCTTTAAACATCTTGTTTACCAACCTTTGATAGGTGTCTCATGTATTTTTAAGACCAAAAGGCATTACGTTATAAAAATATTATCGTGGTTAGTCAATAAGGAGGTTTTTTCTTGATCCTCCGGGTGTAGCCTGATCTGGTTATAACTAGAGTATGCGCCTAGAAAACTGAGCAGCTTGTGTCTTGTCGTGTCATCGATATTTTAGTCAATGTGCGAAAACGGGAAGGAGTCTTTAGGACATACTTTGTTCAAATCCTTGAAGTATATGCGCATCCTGAATTTATTGAGCTTTTTGGGGACTACCACCACATTGGCTAGCCAATCTGGGTTTTCTACTCTCCGTACTGACCCTATGTTGATCAAGAATGTCACTTTCTCTTTTACAAATTGGTCCATTATGACAGATATTGGCCATTTCCTCAGTCTCGCCGGAGGATGATTGGGATCAACGCTCAACATGTAGATAGTTATTTCTGGAGAGATCCTTTTTATATCAAGGTGAAACCAAACAAAACAATCAGAATTAACTTTTAAGTAATTTAAAAATGCTCTCTTAAGCTCGGGCGAGAGCTCCGAGCCCAGGTATACCTTCTTTTCTGGATGTCCTTCGAAAAACGTTATGCATTCCAACTCTTTTATGGTGGAACTTGCGGGGTTCTTGTCCGTTAGCATGACAAAGCCTTTTAGGATGGCCTGACTAGTGGGCTCTTCTCCCACAATTTCTTCCTCCATGTACTGCTCCTTCCTCTTTCGAATGCCCCACATGGGTCCGGGGTCTGTAATTGCTATTTGTCTATCTTATTTCCCCGCATCATTATTACCACCAATGTGTCCTCTGATTGAGATACCTTATGATTTCCTCTAATCTTGCTGACCTCCAGGGGGTGGGAAACTTGACTTTCTGGTGGAAGGTTGAGGGGATCGCTTGCATTACATGTTACCACGACCTTCCCAGTATTGCGTTGTAAGCTATATCGCCGGACATGACATCCAAATTCGTATTCTACTCCATGACATCAACGTGCACTGTCAACTCAATTTTTCCCCTTGTCAGCTCACCTGACATGTTGAAGCCTGCCAATACCTTTTATATCAGATTGATCGACCTGTCCACTCACATTTCTTTCAGAATACACAACTGGATGATGTTCGCCGAGTTTCTTGGATAAATTAACACTTATTTAGTAAGAGGGTTTTTAATTTGGACAGATATTACTAGAGCATCATTGTGAGGGGAGGCAATTCCCGTGCAGTCATCATTGGAGAAGGAGATATCTATGCTCTCTACAGGTTCCCGAATGCAATTCATAGTTGTGACGGAGAATTTGGACTTTCTCAGCGATGTGCATGTTACTTTATTCATCATCTTTGCCTCGAAGATCATGTTGATAGTATGAGTGGGTTGGGGAGTTTTGTTTGGTTGTTGTCTGGCATTCTGACTCAGGTTAAGATTTGCCCGGTTGCTAATGTATTCTTTCAGGTGCCCTGCATGTAATAGCTGCGCTAATTTGATTATTAGGTTTGCACATTCCTCTGTGGTATGCCCGTGCGTGTTGTGAAAATGGCACCACAACCCCCTATTTCTTTTATCCGGGTTCATTTGCATCTCATCTAGAAATATTGCTTCCTTCATTGTTTTCATGACCACCACTAGTCTACCACGTTTATGCTAAAGTTGTGGTCAGATAGCTTTGGGTAGCCAGTCCCTCTTGGTGGCGGTACTTCGGACCGTGGAGGGCCTTGCCTAATGAGGCCATGGTGGTTCCTGCCGCTGCCCTAGTTTTCTCCTAGGTTGGGGAATCTATGGGAATCATATGGCTCAAATCATCCTCCATTTGTGGTGCTAGTGCTAAACCTTAGATCTGACCTTTTTGAGGGGCAGCCACCCACATCTACTGGTGTTGTCATTCGTTGATCCTCTTCAATACACATCTTAGTTGTATATCTGAGGTTTATCTCGCTCTAAGTTTTCACTTGGAATTCCCTTGAGCTCTCCTTTCTCAAGGCATTTGAAATGTTCGGGTTCAATCCGTCTGCGAATGTGGCCACAGCCTAGTCTTCTGGAATGACCTACAACAACATTCTCTCCCTTTTTAACATGTATACGAATCCCGTGATAGCTTATCTCCCCACGGTTTTATTGTAAACACATCTTGCTTGTGCGTTTCTACCCTTCGGGTTCCTGCGTGAGCTTTAACAAAAGCATGTGCAAGAGTAGCAAAAAAATCAATAGAATTTTCAGGTAAATGAGTATACCAAGAAAGTGCTCCCTTTATGAGAGTTTGGCTAAATATTTTTAGCATGACGTAAAAATCTCATGCTGCTTTAGGTCATGTACGGTGAAAACTGCTTCGAAGGTCACAATGTGCTCATCCGGATTCGTGGTACTGTCATGCTTTGGTATGTCAAGAATCTTGAACTTCTTTGGGATAGGGACAGGGGTCGCGCTTTATTGGTACGGTAAGACCCCGTATCTCTGGGCTCCTATGACTTTTATTACAGATGATGCCCTTGGAATTCAGTTTATTCGCTCATTCATCTCCCTTTCTACCCGGAGAAGTCCTTTTGTGAGCGTGGTCATCCATCATTTGTTTCATTTTGGTTTGATGCCGGAGTCCCAGCCCTGGAGTGGGTGTCTATAGTGGCCACGACCCTTTTGCAACATCATTTTGTTTTGAGCCTCGAGTACGCCTGCGATTGTATCATTTATCATGGACCCTCATTTTCTGGCAGGTCCGTGCTTGTCGGCCTGAGGCTTGACTCGGCTTTTCTCTTTGAGCGTTTGTCTATGAGATCTCTTTGCTTCCTCGTCACACGAGACACCCTTGCTTCATTCTTCTCTAGGCTGCTTTGGTGAGGGTTCGATCCTACTACTCTGCTGCTCCCATTTGGACTCTTCATCAGATTCTGTCCTTAGTGTCTCCGAAAGATCTACCAGGCCCTGATCATTAGCTGGCATTCGAGCATTTTTGAGTTCTTGTGACACGTGGGAGCTGCTACTTTATCCTGACATATTTTTCTGTGTATAATGATTTTGTTCGATTTTCAAGGAGGTCTGCTACAGATCGAGACAACACTACAACTGTATATCCCCACAGACAGCGCCAAACTATTTTTCGTTGAAATCGGTTCTAACTAGAAACCCAGGTAGAGATTTGTATTGTAGGGTTTAAAGACAAGTGAGTTATATCCGATCCGTGAAACTCCATGACGAGTCCCGTTTCAGATGGTCAATAAAAGAAGAAACAAATAAATAAACAAGCTAAGATTTAGAACCAGTAATAGAAAATAATGGACAAGTGATTATTTCAGTATATTTCGTTGAGAGAGATAGTGTTAGGATTACAAAAGTGAGCAAGATGATCCAGAATGTGGTTCCTTCCTCCCTTATATAAGCCAAAACTAGACTATTTTACCCTTAAAAGTTATGATGATGTGACCATGCTAGCATCATCGTGCCCACGCGCATCACAATGCTCTGATCTAGGTAAGCGGATGTGACAGGAGCTGGTGGGAGTGGGGGACAACTGTAGAAGGTCCCCGAGTCTCCGGATATGCTGATCCCTCCGGAGGCACTTTTCACCCAATACAAATAGTATAGCATATGGTCAAACATCGAATATCGTCTCCGATAAAGAATACTATATTATTTTGACCTAATGGTCAACTTAAGAAATACTCCTAGTTAATTTAACTCTAAGGTAATATTGATGTGATCCTTTCCCTCCCGAAATAGTCGGGTATGAATGGCTAGGCAGCTAACATTTAGCTAAATAGGATTAGAAAGGAATTCTTTTTTTGATTTCCTGGGAGACCCAAAGAAAAAAAGATTTTGACTCTTTCAGGGATCAAAAAAGTTATCAATTTTTATCTTTGATATGGGTTTGAGTTTCTGAATTTATGGTGGACTCCTCTATAAAATTTATCGTCAACAAAGTTGATTATTACAATCACATTATTTGACCTATTCCAGATTTTTATCTTGATGATTCTGTGAATTATTATAAGATATGATATCGTATATAGTAGTAACAAGAAGAAATTAAGTGAGAATGATCTGTTTTTCATGTTGCATGTCATCACCAGACCAGGACAACATTCAGACAAAATCTTTGGCAAAAAGCATTCAAGAACATCAAAAAGACACCAAATCTATATCCTCATTTGCCAACATTTCAATTAAAACTGGTAATTGATTCATCTCTTTATCTCATGCACACAATTTTTGTTCCAATTGGTATTTATTGAATTTGATTTTTTTTTTTTTGCAAATTTGTATTCATGCTTTTTCTGATTTTAATTTTTTTCTTTTGTATAAATTTGGATCCTAACAAGAAAATTGAAATGAATAAACCCAGCCAACAACTAATAAGCATGGTATACTGTATAAAATTGAACGTCACGGGCTTTTCATTTGGAAAAGATCTGTTTCTTACCCCCACCCCACCCCCCACCCCAAATATTGTAGGACCATAGGTGTAGCCAGAACTTTTAGCTTATGGATTCTGGACCACAATTTTTCGTTTACTGGATTCTGAATAAATTATTTATATATATGAAATGGTTTTTTAACACAAATACAGAGTTTGAGCCAAAGCTACGGTTCTGCCGAACCCGTAGCCAGCACTGTAGCTCCGCCGATGCAGTACTTCTATTATTTATTAATGAAGTAACATGGATAGTGAAGATTGATACACCCGACCTCAACTTGTTTGGGATTGAGGCATAATTATTAATATATTATAGGGTATGACCAATATGTTACATATCAAAATTGTTAAAACTTCATTTTATGTCTCCCTTCTGCCATTGTTTTCTATCCAATTTAATAATCCAGCATTCCTTTTATGACATATTGTGTCTGCTGTGCAGATGGTAGCAGAAGGAGATACATAGTTGAAGAAATAGAAAAGTATGGAAAAGGAAACATTTCAACTCAGATACTAACATACAATGACTTGGCTCTTGCCACTGAGAACTTTGACTCTGAGTGTTTGCTTGGTGAAGGTGGTTTTGGGAAAGTGTACAAGGGCCACATTGAAAGAAAGAATATAGTACTACTCTTCCCACATTTCCTTTAAAATCTATGCACAGTTAAACCTCTCTATAACAGTCAAACCTCTCTATAACAATCATCTGGTGTAACAACATTTCACAATAACGTCCAAGTTGTCCTTGAACCGACTATCGTATTATGTTATATTATATGTTCTCTATAAGAGCATCTTACTATAGCATAAAAAAAATATTCTAACAAACGACGCCGTTATAGAGAGGTTTTAATGTATCAAACATTATAGTCTTGTTATTTTAGTTATTTACTGTATGTCTTTTTTTGTGTGTGTTTTCCAGGATGTCGCGGTAAAGCAACTTGATAGGAATGGCTTCCAAGGAAATAGAGAGTTCCTTGTGGAGGTTCTGTTGTTGAGTCTTCTTCATCACCCTAATCTTGTTACTTTGGTAGGATATTGTTCAGATGGCGACCAGCGAATATTAGTATATGAATTCATATCAAATGGTTCACTAGAAGATCATCTTCTTGGTATGCGTTACATGTCCAACAAATTATAACCTGTTTATTGCATAACATAAGATATACATATCCATCTTGGTATGCATTAGTACTTTTCTTGTGTACAACTATAAAGTACCCATCATTCTAATTCGATTAGCAGGAATAGGCTAAAAGAGACGGTTATAATGCATCTAGAAGCCAAGTTCCACCAACTCTGAGAAAAGGGAATAAAGGCATTAAGAAAGAGTTTAAGTTTTATGCATGTTTACATAATCAGGTCAGTTACTGGATAATCACGTGGAAATCTCCTGATAAACGTCTATTGGCAATTTAGTAAAGATGGTAATTAACCTGCCTTTACATGTTAAAATTCATTGATAGTGTAAAAAGATCTTTACATTGTCGTTGTATATAACTTAAATTGATCAAGAAAAGCGATTCTCTCATGGCCTGTTCTGCGGGAGGAATGTCTGGCGGAGCATTGGGATTTTCTTGATCCATTTTGAGGTGAATTTTTCATCTCTATAGTTACTAATAGCATATACCTTTGTTTGGCAGAGATTGGTCCAGAACAAAAGCCACTTGATTGGATTACAAGGATGAGAATCGCGGAAGGAGCAGCGAGAGGACTTGAATACTTGCACGAAACAGCTAATCCTTCTGTAATTTACCGTGACTTTAAAGCATCCAACATACTTCTAGATGAGAACTTCAGTCCCAAGCTCTCTGATTTTGGACTAGCCAAGCTAGGTCCAACCGGTGAGAAGACTCATGTTTCCACCAGGGTCATGGGAACCTATGGTTATTGCGCACCCGAGTATGCTTCCACGGGTCAATTGACCACAAAGTCTGATGTTTACAGCTTTGGAGTTGTCTTTTTGGAAATAATCACAGGCAGAAGAGTCATTGACAACTCAAGACCGAGTGAAGAACAAAACCTTGTTGTTTGGGTAAGTTACTAGAATTCAATATGCTTTAGTTATCCAATTATAAATGAGTTTAACTTCTACACATATAAAAGAAGTTTTACACTATCATATCACCTAAAAGATAACTGTAGGTAACTGTTCATAAAAAGTGAGATTAGTAACGTTATCTCAAATGAGTTTAACTTCTATGCATATATAAAGAAGTTGTAAACCATCGGATCAATTAAAAGATAACTGCAAGTAACCGTTCATATAAAGTAAGATTAGTAACATTATCTCAAATGAATTTAACCTCTATTCACATATAAAAGAAGTTCTACACTATCAAATCACCTATGAAAATAACTCCAGGTAACCGACCATAAAAAAGTGAGATTAGAAACTTTATGTCATCTTATTTTGCAGGCAACACCGCTGTTTAGAGACAAGACGAAATTTCACTTAATGGCGGATCCATTGATGGGAGGGGATTACCCAATGAAGGCATTGTACCAAGCATTAGCAATAGCAGCAATGTGCCTGCAAGAGGAAGCCAACACGCGGCCATTGATGAGCGATGTGGTGACTGCTTTGGAGTTTCTTTCGGGAAACAAGAAAGAATTAGATGCAGAGGAAGAAGACGAGGACGAGGAGGAGGCTGAAAAAAACACTTTCAAATCCCCACCTGCATTGCAAAGTTTTACAAGTAGACTTGAACGTGCTGAAAGTAACGATGCCAATGGCATTAGAGAAAGAGACTAGAACACCTTCTGTGCATAACCATATTTTTTTTTATCTTGATAAGCTTTTGAAGATTTTGTATATTATTCTGTCGGCTCCCCACAAAGCTTTAGAAGTAATATCAGAAGTACTGAAAGAATGAAGTCAATGGTGTTAGATACTAAAACCTTCTGTGAATATATAAAACTTTTTTTCTTGTTAAGTTTCTCATATTTTCTATATAATATAGTCCCTACTGAGAAGGGAAAACCAATGTGACTTTCATTGACCATATACGAGGTATTTATACAAGAGGTACATATATCATTATATAAATAACCTTTAATAGATACATTAACTAATATTTAAATACAATACTTATCACTTTCCCTCAAGTCGAACCAGGTATAAGGTTCAACTTGCCACGTAAATCACAAAAACGATCCTTCAAGAGAGATTTGGTAAGAATATCCGCAAGATGGTCATGTGAAGAAATATACTGAACCTGAAGTTCCTTTTTGTGCACAAGATCCCAAATAAAATGAAAATCGATCTCCATATGTTTGGTACGAGAGTGGAACACGAAGTTAGCGGTAAGATAGGTTGTACTTAAATTATCACACCATAAGGAAGGCACAAAACCAGAAGAAAGACCAACTTCTTTCAAAAATAGACAAATCCATAGAAGTTCACTGGTGGTAGCAGCAAGAGAGAGATATTCGGCCTCAGTAGTGGAGCGCGAGACAGATCGTTGTTTGCAAGAACACCAAGAAACGAGTGCTGAATCCTAAGAAGATTGCTAAACCAGTAGTAGACTTCCGATCAACTATACTTCCTCCCCAATCGACATCAAAATATCCTTCTAATTGAAGAGAGTTCTGGGTTGGAAAGAAAATACCATGAGCGAAAGTGGATTTCAGATATCGCAAGATACGCTCAACTGCTGCCCAATGTTTTTCTGTTGGACTATGCATACACTGAGAGACTTTATTTACAAGAAAATATCAGGTCTAGTGAAAGTGAGATATTATAAGCCACCAACAATACTTCGATAAATACTATCATCAAGAAATTGAGTGCTGTCACTTGTGTGCAACTTATTACTCAGGCACACGGGAGTAGAAATATCACTGCAAGTTAGCATCCCATTCCATTCCAAGAGATCATATGTATATTTAGACTGATGTAACAACAGCCCATCAGATCGCCATGTAGCTTCAATACCCAAAAAGTAATTTAGCTTGTCCAAGTCGCGCACAGAGAAACAAATTTCCAACTGCAGAAGCAATGAAGCAATTAGATGCATAGATGTGCCCAAGACTACAGTGTCATCAACATAGATCAAACAAATAGTTTTTCAGTATCTCTGCTTCTAAAAAAGAGTGAGGAATCTTTTTTGGAGCCTTGGAAACCAAGCTCACGCAACGCATCAGTCAAACATTTAGTTCAGACTTGAGAAGCCTATTTAAGGCCATGAATAGACATCTCTAGCTTGCATATGTAATTAGGGTGATTAGGGTCGACAAGACCTGACGGTTGAACCATGTATACATCATTTTCCAGTTTACCATGCAAGAACACATTAGAGATATCAAGTTGATTAACAATTATCCTTGTGATACAACAATAGAAAGCAATAGTCGAATAGTTGTAGGTTTGACAACAGGACTAAAAGTATCATAAGTCAATTTAGGGCATTGATGGAAACCCTTAGAGACTAATATGGCTTTATGTCGTTCAATAGAGCTTTTTCTTGTCTTGAAAACCCATTTACAACCAATTACATTCGAAGATTGATCAGGCAGAACCAACTTCCATGTACCATTTTCAATTAGCGCATTATACTCAGCAGACATAGCGGATCTCCATTCAGGAATTTTAACAGCCTGAGTATAACATGTGGGATCTAGAGAAAGGCTAGAGGAGGCGGAGAATGAATAAATACATTTGGGCTTAAGATTTCCCAGTTGCGCTCGTGTAACCATTTGTTGATTGCGAGTAGGTGTGACTAAACCCAATGAAGTAGCACAATTAGAATTAAAGTCGCCCGGAGAATCAGAAACATCACCATCAATCAAAATATCGAGGCCTTGAACTTGTGTACTATGTGAGCCAGTGCCAGGTGAAATGGTAGAAGCCTGTACTAGAGATGTTGGAGGAGATTGCTATGGAGATGATGGCGGATGATGTGAGGTGGGTTCTTGGTTGACTGGTGGTCGATGTGGTGGCATTGGTGGATGAATATGTGTAGCTGGAAAAGTATGAGGAGTAGTAATAGCAAGAGATAGATTTGTGTCAAGCTTAGTAGATGAAACGCACACGCCATCCAATACTTTAAAAGGAAAAACATGTTCATCAAACAACACATAACGTGAGACAAAAAATATTAGAGACACGATCATAAAATTTATAACCTTTGTGAGTGCGACTATAGCCAAGAAAGACACATGGAGTGGAACGATGACCTAATTTATTTTGCGTACGAGTATGAAGCCAAGGGCAACATAAGCAACAAAGAACACATAGTTGATTGTGATTAGGCTTGTCACCAAACAAAATCTCGTATGGAATTTTATGATTTAATTGAGGGGTAGGGAGATGATTGATAACAAAGACAGTCGTTTCAAGTGCATTTGTCCAGAATTTAGAAGGGACATGAAAGTGAAAAAGAAGTGCACGACCAGTTTCAGTGACATGCCTATGTTTCCTTTATGCACACCCATTTTGTTCAGGGGTATATGGACAGAAAACACATTGTTTGATCCCATGTGTGCGCAAATAGGAAGTCAAGGCTTGAAAATCACCTCCCAAATTTACCATAAATTGTTTAATGGAGCAACCAAAAATTTCTCTACCAATAACCAAAATTGATGAAAAATATCAAGAACATCAGATTTATTCTTCGTAAAATAGATTCAAGAATATTTGCTGAAGTGATATAAAACTATAACATAATAACGAAAACCATCGTTTGAGATTTTTGGAGCTGGACCCCAAACATCTGAACAAATCAAATCTAAAGGACCATGGGCTGAATATTTAGATACTGAAAAAGGCAACTTATTAATTTTTCTCTTTAGACAAGCCTAACACAATGAACTATGACTATAAGAGCTATCAGAACCTAAACTATTACTAGAGACTAAACGACAAACTGTAGAAGGAGAAGCATGTCCAAGACGAGCATGCCACGTTCCTAGTGTTGCAGAGTATAACTGAATACCGCAATGGCGACACTAGAAGGTGATAGAGTCTGTCTTCATTTGGGCCTTTAAATAGCGGAGCCCTCATTTCCAAATCCTTCATAAGAAAACAGTCAAGAAAAAATTCACAAGAAATATTCTTAGCCTTAACAAAGGAACCGACAGAAAGTAGATTTTTCTTGGTAGTAGAGACACGCAAAATATCTTATAAATTAAAGGAAGCACCTGGGAAACGCAAAAAAGAAGAACCAATATCAGAGATAGGTAATTTAGAACCATTGCCTAGAATAATTTCTTCAGGATCCTGATATTCAGAGTGAATAGTAAGGTTGCCAAGATTAGCAGTAAGATGGTGTGTGGGGACACTATCCAAAAGCCATTTTAAGTGGGTTGTGAAGAGGTTCTAGAAAGGTTAAAGGATGGTTTGTTGACACCACGATTAGTATTCCCAGTTTTTGGTGAAGGGGAAACACGGGACACATGTCTGAGGCCTCTACAATTGTAACAATTGATGGTAAAAGTATCTAATGGTGCTGCTTGAGTGACTGGAGGATAAAATTGGTTATTCGTGGTAGCAATTTGATCAGAAGAATAGAACCCACGGCCAGGTGGTGATGGAGAAACATAAGTAACCACCCCTGCCACGTCCTCGATTGCTACGACCACGACCTCGCCCAGACTGAGGTTGAGCCATTCCATAATGGGAAGTTGGCGCAATTGTAGCAGATTCTTCATGTTGCAACTGTCTTTCTTCCGTTAAAAAGAGACCATATAAGGTATCAAAAGATACATTAGTTTGTGCCGCATCAAGAGATCGTGTAAAAAGGCGATAAAACAAACATAAGCCATCTTTAACATACTCAATAAGATCGGCATCCTTAACAGGATGTTGTAAAATAGCAAGTTGATCTGCTATACTATCACCTTTCTGAATATATGTCTCAATTGAATCAGATCCACGATGAAGAGTATACCACTAATTCTTCAATTCACAAATTTTGGACTTTGATGCCGTATCATACGCCGTAGTCAATTTTTCTCAGAATGCACGAGATGTCTCTGCACCTACTATTTGTGGTAACACCCTCTCTGAAACAAAGGCCACAATCCAACTTAAAACTATTTGATCTTGACGTACCCAATTTTGATATTCAGGATTCAATTGATTTTCACCAAGAAATTTTTCTGGAATTGGTTGAGAGCCATCAAGATGATGCTCTAATCCACAACCACGAATCATAGACAGAAATTGCATTCGCCAAAGTAAGAAGTTCGTTGAAGTCAGTTTAATCGGGAGTTGATGGGTGGGATTAAAGGATGGTAATGGCAGAATGGTTGATGAAGCAGCGGACACAATGTGACTTGTGGCGGAGGCTTTAGTGGCGGCTGAAGTTCCCGAGATAGGTAGTTTTTTTTCTTTAGCGTCTGATAGGTAGTTTTTTTTCTTTGGCTCTTGATACCATGAGAGGGGAAAACCAACGTAACTTTCATTGACCATATATGAGGTATTTATACAAGAGGTGATACATATAAATTTACATAAATAACCCTTAATAGATACATTAACTAATAAAAAATACAATACTTATCACCTACCTGCCCTGCAAAGTGTTACAAGTTGAAACTACAGATAGTTATGAAGCAAAGGATTTAGAAAAAGAGACAAATCTGAAGTCTTGCCACAAATGGAGTGGAAATCAACCATTAATGAAAAATCTTATCAAGAACAAAGTTGTCAATTTTTACAACAACCACGCGGTTCGTAATTTCTACCACACCAGTCGTTGAAATTACAAGTAAGTTATTGGAAAATCTCAACCAGTGGCGTAGCCACTTATTGAACACCCTCCGTTTGGAAATTTCTACAGTATAACATGTATTAAATTTGAACACCCTTAGCGAAATTTTTTGTTTCGCCATGGAATTTATCAACCACTTCAAGTCACTATGTATTCCTCAATTTTGTCAGTGTAGAATCTGCACTCGAGTTCCATACAATCTTATTGTCTAATTAAAGATTGTTAGTAGCATAGCATTGTCGTTTGAAAGGCAGAGGGTGTTTTTAGTGAAGGATATCTACCTCGACTAGTGTACATCTTTGATTGCCACAATAAGGCAACTTTAGTTTTCATGACAATCAAACATTTGATATATTGTATTGTTGGATTAACATGATTATTATAATACAATATATGAGTATACTTGCATTTTAATACATGATTGTGTTATAATTGAAATGACGAATGTAGAAAAAGGTGTAAGAGTTGTCTGAAGTAGGAAAGGCTCTAGTGTATCTGAATGCCTCTTTGATTGAAGCCAAATGTTCACCTTAAAATATATAAGGCTTCGATTTGTTCACTACCATTTCTCATTTTGGTCTTCATTCCCTACTCTTAACTTCCCCGTTAAAAAAGATATTCAAGCTTAAACCCTGCATCTCACCACCCTCCGCTATTCAGTTCTGTGGGATTTTAAACAGAACTAATGTATCATACACCAGTATCAAGAACAATACCCAATAGGAATAAGAATCACTACCTGTTGAGTTGAACTTAAATTGGTTACAACTTGTTGGTATTTGCACGAATGACACGTGTTGGTTTTGATGATTGACAAAGAAAATGAACAAGGTATGTGGGAAGATCCATACAAACGGGTAGATGCAGTACAGAGTTGAACGAATTAGACACAGAGCAGAAGTGAATGAACCATGTCTCTGAACATGTTCCATGTTAGACATGTATGAGAGACAAAGTTAAATGAAACAAATGCATGGACCAGGTCCAAGAACGTATTCCTACTCAGAGTCCTACCACTAGTAGAATTTGTGGTTTATGGTAAGGACTTGGCGCACAAGGCTGCAGTATTTTTTTGTCATACTTATCTAGATACTTTAGAGTCCTACAAGGAAACTAAAGCTGCATGAAGATGCAACAATCCTAAACCAACTCAAACTCTATTTTCCACGATGGGCCGTATCATGTAGGATTTAGGGTCAGCCGACTTGTTGAGGACCAAAAGCTATATATATCCAAGTCTTTACTTGAAGAAACTTACGCACTCACAAAGAGAAAAAAATCAGAATATTGAGCAAACTCTGTCAAGCATATTTGAGAGAGTTCTGATTTCACTAGTGCGACCTAATACAACGAAGGAGATGAAACAAGTTGTGTTACAAAGTTTATGTTTACAATTCTTGAGTCTAGTTTTGTGTATTAGGATTGATCATCGAGTTGTACCTTTATAAACTTTCATTGAAGAATATTCATAGATATAAAAGTTAGTCAATTTCAACTTCAAGTTGGGATAGCTTAAGAGTGGGCTCAATAGTCTAGGGAGATTATTGAGATATGAATTAGAGTTTATAGTTCCTAGGTTACATAGTTTGTAACTTGAATTTTCACAGGCTCATGTTGTAGTGGAGTTTGGGTTAAATCTTACAGAGGTGTAAGTCGTTGATTTTTCTACCATTGTGAGTTGGGTGGTTTCCACATAAAAATTGATGTGTTCTTGCTTTATTGTTCTTTATTATTCCGTAGATGTTATTCGTAGAACAAGTAGGGTAACATGTTCTATTCTATAGGCGTAAGTTAGGTATCACTTAGAATAGATAGCTGACTATGCATAATATCAATTGGTATCAGAGCAGGTTCTCTTTAAAAGGCTAATCCCTTAAGAGAAGATCATGATGAATACTGCACCACCTATTGGAAATAGTGAAGGACAATCCACTCATCGACCACCACTGTTCAACGGGAAGTATTATGTTTGGTGGAAAGCTCGCATGTAGGACCACTTACAAGTTGAAGATTATGAACTATGGGAGAGAGATACCAATGGCACAAAATATCCTACCAAGAAGGGTACAGATGGAACAATTATGAAGGAAAAATGAATATAAGCAAGCTGACTACAAGATTCTCAAAAAGAATGCTAAGGCCAAAAATGTCTTAATCTGTGGACATAGTCCTGACGAGTACAACAGAATCTCTAGGTGTACTACATCTGAGAAAATATGGGATGCATTAATAAATGCACATAAATGGACTAGCCAAGTCAGGAAGTTCAGAAAAGAAATGCTTGCCACTGACGTTGAAAACTCCAGAATGAAGCCAGGAAAAACTATTTCTGAGATGTTCACAAGCTATACATCTATGGTAAACGAACTGAGATCTTCGAAAAATCCATTACCACAGAAGACTAAGTTGACAAAATTCTGAGAACCCTACTAAAGGCTTTCAAAATGAAAGTCACCGCTATAAGAGAAGCTAAAGATATAGGAGTTATGCCATTGGATGAACTGGTAGGAAATCTAAAAACATATGAGATGGACATGAAAAATTCTAAGAATGATTAATCAAGTTTTGAAAGATCCTTGGCACTGAAGTCTACTGAAAGTGACAATTTTGATGCTGATGAGAAAGAAATGACATTGATTACAAAAAATATTAGAAAGTTCCTCACCTAGGAGAGACAGAATGTCAGAAGAAACACATATGGAAAGGAGAAAGGTGATAAATCTCAAACTGGTGGTTGCTTCAAGTGTGAAAAGACCGATCACCTGATTAAATACTATCCCCTATGGGAGATTGAATGGAAGAAGTAAAGATATGAAAAGAACAAACTAAAGGAACAAATTTAGGGAAGAAAAAACAAAGGAACTTCTAAGGCTTTGAAAACCACTTGGGACTCCAGTGATGATTCAGAAGATGAAACAAATCACCATGCCTTGATGGCCGTTGGAGACTCAAAATCAAAGATTGAGAAATACACAAAGGTAAACATTCTTGACTTGAAAGATAAACTTGATTTACTTTCTAAAAAAAGTTTAACCTCCCTAATGAAGTCACTAATTGATGAATATCTTGAAATGAAGTAAAAAAGGGATTAGATGTTTAACACGTTCACTAATCTGAGATGAATTCATGATGTAGAGTCTAGTAAAGAAAAATCTGAAAAAGAAGTGTGTTCTCTAAAGGAACAAGTCAATCAACTTGGTTAAGCTAATGTGACTCTAAGGTCTGAGGTCCTAAAACATACTAGAAATGGAAATTTAGTTTAAGATAATCAACTTCTTAAAGTCGAATATGACTTAACTAGGATTAGAACCGAGCTGAACCTTGAGAAAGAAAAATTTAGAAAGTTAAACATATGTTTTATTATAGTAAAAATTGATCTAGACAAAGCCAGCCGCTGGACTAAATCGACTAGCATCCTCAATAATCTCACCAGCAGAACCTACAATGTCATCACTGGATTAGATTTTAAGAAGAAAGCTGCAAAGAGAGAACATATAGAAAAAGGACTATGTGGTAAGACCGGGCATTATAGAACTAATTGCCAGTAGGTAAGAAACATGAAGAAAACAAATCCGAAAATTGCAAAGAAGGTCACTCAGCATGTTAAATAAAATGAAACAAACAAATAGAACAGGTCCTCCTTTGTTCTTCCTAGAAGGACAAAAATGAATATGATTAATCCCTTTGTTCAAAGAAAAAGACCCAAGCTAGTCTGGGTTCCATAATCTAACCTTAGATTATTTCATGAAGGTGTGAGTGAAATGAAACAAGTAGAACTGGTACATGGACAGTGCATGTTCAAGGCACACGAGATAATTTTTTTTTTCTCACTCTCAACTGTAAAAAGTAGGAATGTTGCATTTGGATGAGGCAAGAAAGGAAAGGTCAAGGGCATAGAAAAAGGCGGATCTGAATAACATACAATTGATAATATGTATCAAGTATATGTTCTATAGTACAATCTATTGATAATATCACATATGTGTAATAAAGGGAATATTGTATTGTTTACCTCTGCAGGCTGTAATGTTACTGATCTCAAAATAGGTAACACAATTCTAACTTCCATGAGGTACAAAACTGTGTACAAGACCAATATAATGGGGATACCAAGCAATGATCTAGCATGCCTGAGTGTGATGGATTATAATCTGTTGTTGTGACATAAAAGGCTGGGTCATGCTATCTTGGAACAATTTAATAAACTGGTCTCTCAGAACTTAGGGATTGGATTATAAAACATTATATTTAAGGACGACAAAGTGTGTAGTACTTATGAAAGGGGGAATAAGTCACATCTTCATTCAAAGCTAAAAAGGTAATAAGCACTACCAAGTCCTTGGAATTGGTCCATATTAATCTATTTGGGTCAATGAGAGTCATGGGTCATGGAGGAAAAGGGTACATGTTTGTGATTATTATTGACTTCATCAGGTTCACCTGGACACTGTTTATGGCAACAATAAATGAGGCATGTGAAGCATTCATAAGCCCGGTAAGAAGATCAGAAAGAAAGTTGGGGAACAAAATAGGTGACATCAGATCTGATCATGGAACTAAATTCAAGAATGCAAAATTTGTAGAATTGTGCTCGATAAATAAAATTGACCATAACTTTTCAGCACCTAGAACACCACAACAAAATGGTGTGGTAGAAAGAAAGAATTTTCAAAGAAATGGTCAGGACTATGATGCTTGCTAGCGATATTGTAAGGAATTTATGGGCTGAGCTATAAATACTGCATGTTACATTCTTAATAGGTGCATGACTAGGTCACTGATGAAGAAGACTCCATATGAACTGCTTAAAGGAAGGATGTCAACCATCTCCCATTTAAGAGCCTTTGGGTGTAGATGCTTTATTCATAACAAGGGAAAAGATTCCTTGGAAAATTTGATTCTATGAGTGATGAAGGAATTTTTGTGGGTTACTCACAGAGTGATAAAACCTACAGGGTCTTCAAAAAAAGAACCATGTGCATTTTAGAAAGTGTGTATGTTGTGTTTAATGAGTTCAATGTTGTATCTGAGAAGCAAACACATGAGAATGATGAGGAGACTTTCAGTGACTCCACTGAGATAAAAATTCAACCAACAAACAAGGATGAATCAAGTAACCCTCTTGATGAACCAGGTTCATCAACTAGCGAAGAGTAGGTCACACAGATAGAGAACCACGGATGAAGGACAGGATGAACTTGGTTCACCCAATGATGCTGAAAATGAAAACTCAAACGATTCTCATGGGATAGTTCTATAGGGATATAAATATCAGGGATCTCACCCATTTATAATTTCATATTAGATATAAATTATGGGATAACAACTAGATCTGGCTTGACGAACTTGTTTGCGTTCAATGCTTTTCTGTCTATTATTGAGCCAAAGAAAGTTAATGAGGCTTTGCACGATGCATATTAGATTGTTTCTATGAAGGAGGAACTCAGCCAATTTGAAAAGAATAAGGTCTGGCACCTTGAACCAAAGCCAACTAATCAAACGATAATTGGCACCAAGTAGGTATTCTGGAAAAAGCTGGATGAGCATGGAACAGTCATGCAAAACAGAGTACGTTTGGTGATTCAATGATACAATTAGGAAGAAGTTATAGCCTCTAAATGTTCCACTGGATCAAATATTTCACGAAGAAACTCCTTAAAAGGTTTAAGATGGAAGATGCTAAGCAGTTTGACACACCTATTGCTACTGCCACAAAGCTTGATCTTAATGAACCTAGTTCACCCGTTGAGCAAAAAATGTATGTCACACCCCAACCTAGGTGTGTGTCCACCTCACCTAGGTTGGGTTTTGAGTGTGAAGTATTGGTATAGTAGGAATGATTCAAGTATAAGAAACCTTAAGGGTAGAACCACGTAAGGCACACGATAGAAAAAGTGATAGTTGTAAGCTCGATTAATTACTGAGTGATGAAACTTAGAAGAAGAGTAATGATTAGAAGAATAGTATGTCCTAGCTTCATATATGTTCCCAGAGTTACTCTAAGAGATTGTTCGACAAGTTCTGAGGATAGCACGCGTATAAGTCCAACATTCGAGGACAAATATTTTTAAGGGGAGGAAGGATGAAACACTCCGAACTTTCATGTTAGAATCCATTGTGAGTAAGTTAAGGTGAAATTGAAAGGTTGATGGCATTAGAAAAGATAATGATGGATTAAAACGAATGTTAAGTAAGTATCATAAGTGTAACTGTGAGATCCCGTAAACTTGATAAATCGTGAAACAGTTGTATATGGTCTTGATACGCTATATATGGTGTCTTTTAAGTAAAACCCTTTTAGTAAATATTTAATGAATATGATTTTATATAGTTATAATTATTATTATTTTTGGATTACGTCTTAAACTATATATATGACACGGAGAAGTTTATAAATAGATTTTTATATATTAGAAGAATAAAATTATTTCTTCATGATAAATTATCTTTCCCGTTTTGAGAATTGATAGTGTAAAAAATTTGTACTTTTGATATCGGGTTGAAAATTTTGAGAGTTAATGAGACCTGCTATTTTTTCTAGTGAACTTTAAAAAATATTTTCTTAATTATAATTTATCACTTTAGCTGAGTACATATAGTAGCGGATAATCATGCAATTTATTCATATATACGTGTGTAGATTTATTGATAGGAATATTATTTTACATGAGATGAGAGTGGACAATTAGTGACGTGGCTAGTGCTAAAGTCACTATTACATTTTTGGACTATATGTTTTTTTTGTGTGTTGAAGAAGTGGGCCAAGACCACTTAGCTAATACCTATCCACGTTCTAAAGTAGGAGTGGCCAGTGGGCCGGGCTCGGGTCTGGCGGGCCGGGTCTGACGGTGTCGGGGTCGGGGCGGGACGGGAGAAAGGGCGGGGTCGGGTCTGGCGGGCTCTGGCGGGACTGGAGCAAGTCCCGTCCCGATCCCGATCCCGATCCCGTCGGGCTCGGGTCGGGGCGGGCTCGGGGCGGGGTCGGGATACGGCGGGTTTTTTTTTTTTTTTTTTTTAAATAACATATGTATAAAAAAAACTCAATAAACAAAACAAGATAGTGTAATAAAAACATCCCAAGGCTGTTTTTGTGCCTCTTATATTATTTAATAGACATGATTTTTTTGTAATACAAATACAATTGTCTAAAATCTAAATTGCAACTTTGTGGTGTTGTCCAAAAGTTACAAATTACATAATAAAATTACAATTAAAAAAATTACATTCTCAAAAAAACCTGTTCTAATTGCTTGATGATTTCATGTGGTTCTTCAGTTGGAATTGGTATTTGTTGGTCAAATTGATCCACGTCGCTTCCACTACCTTCGGTTAAGATTTCGTTGTAGTTTTCATCATCTTCTTCGTTGATCTCCGGTTGACCGCATCTTCTCCGCTCCGCTCGTATCCAATCTCTGAATAATACTGCAATTTCCAAGCTGTCTTCGGCTAATGAGTGTCCGTGGTCTCCTATTTGATATCGCTCGCAGAAAAAGCGCTTTCGTACGCAGCGATTGACGACGCTTGAATGTTCAAAACATCTCGAGCCATCATTGAAAGTGTCGGAAAGGTCTTCTCATTCCCCTCCAAAGTATTTCAAGCAAGTCTTCATGTCCATCTTCATTGATAACTTCTTGATACGGTATTAACCCCGCAAAACAAAAATATCCAACTCGCTAATTTGGTTAGTAGTAGAGGTACGACCGCACATTCTATTTTCGAGGCTTTCAATACTAGCCGCAGAAACAAGATGTCTTTTGTGAGGTTGTATTGAAGATGAAGAAGATGGTATGGAAGTGGTAAGTTACTAGCATTTTCTTGTTGATAAAATCTATATATATTTTTGCATTGGTGTTCTACGCTAGACAATACTTCTTCTTTAGTTTGTTCAATAGGTGGTGGGTGATTTAGATTTTTGGGACTTGGAGGTGGTAGTACTTCTATACAATCGTAAATAATTTCAATTAGTGATTTAGTACCGTCTATTTTAATAGTAGGATTTAATACAGAACCAATAATATAAATAGAGGGAATAGGAATAAAATATTTTTTTATTTTGACAAACATTTTTTTAATAGTCGCCTTATAAGTCGGTTTTTCCATATATTCACTAAGTAATAAAAATATTAGAGTTATATAAAATAACATAGTTGAAATAGTAGGATAATATATACCGGAAAATTCTTTTGTTGCTTGAAAAAATTTCTCTAAAAATACAATAGGTTCGGAAATTTTTTCCCGATCACTATCTAAAATCATATCAGCTGGCTTTTTATTATGAGAGTTAAAAAATAAAGTTATAGGTAATTTATAGTCATAAGCAACAAGTAGTTGCTCGTATAAAGAATTCCACCTAGTGGATACTTCTTGTGGAATTTTTCTAAAAGGTAGTCCACAATCATGACAAATTTTTTTATATTCTTTTCTACGTTGTACTTTATTACTTTTAAAAATAAAGTTTATAGCAAATTGTATTTTACTAAGAATGTCTTCAAAAAGTGATAGACCATCCTTTACAATTAAGTTATATATATGGCACGCGCATTTTATATGAAAATGGTCTGAAAAAGACGGAGTTAAACTATTTTTTAAAATTGTAATTGCGTAATTGTTACTAGAAGCGTTATCTAATGTAATAGTCATAATTTTATCGGTAATTCCGTAATAATCACACACTTGATAAATATTTTTTCGCAATAAAAGTACCAAAGTGTGCCTATCATCTATATATCTATACGCTAAAATACGTTTTTGCATAGACCATTTATAATCTATCCAATGACAAGTTACGTTAAATAATCATGGCCGTTAGTACTACGACCTATATCGTACGTGATGGATACTTTGCCATTAAAATGATATAATGAAAAACGTAAATATTGTTGATATTCATGCGCGAATTTAAATACATCTCTCTTAACAGTTGATCTAGGAAAACCGTTAAAAGCAGGATTATATATATCTCTAATGTAATGAATAAAACCGGGAGATGAAGGAAATGAAAAAGGCAAACCCTCCACAAGCAACTAATTTTGATATTGCTTCCCTATCTCTATGTTTATTGTATTTAGGGCCTACAATTCCCCCGTCATAGGGTTAATTTGACCTTGTACTTGGTCCGGACAATATTAGTATGTGAACCTTGTCCCGATGGAGCGGGTGTTTGCGCACCCGGTTTTGAAGCCCGGTATTGGGCATACCTAGCTGGATGAGCACTTACTACGTGTCTAATTAAAACCCCCGTCCCACCGTGACCTTTTCCAGTTTTAAATTTTAAAACATTTTTACAAATTTTACATATGGCTACTTGATTCTCTACGTCCCTATCAAAAAATGTCCATGCATCGATTTTAATGGTCGTTTTGCTTGGACCTCGTCTCATACTAGGGGGAATAGGAGGTATTTCGGTTGAAGGTGCACTAGTGGGTGTGTTGTCATCAACATTAGTGGGTATATCATCTAGATCATCGTCTAAATTAAAGTCTTCTTGAGTTCAGAAAATAGCTCCTGGTCTAAATCTAATGGTATTGTAGGAAAATGTTGAGTATCAACAAAATCATCCGTGTAGGAATAAGATGACTAGAAGAAGTACCCTTGCCCTGGTTGCCCCTACTAGAAGAAGCACCCTTACCTTTACCCTTAAACATACCTTTTAATCCTTTCATTTTAATTATGATAATAAATAAATAATTAAAGACAATAAAATTAAGTGATCTAAACTAAATAAACAGACATTAATAATTTAATGAAGGAACGAATGTACCAAACGCCGACGTAACGTCGACGTGTAATCGAGAGGTTGAAAATTGAAACTTTGCTCGATGGAAGATCCTCAAGCTAGTTGCCAACTTCACTACCAATTCCCAAATGAATAAATAAAATTGAATATTTAGCAAACAATGTAGAATTGTAGAGAGATATATTGAGAAATTAGAGAGATTGTAGGAAGATTTGTGAGAAAGATGAAGAGAAAATGAGTTATTTATAGTTGAAAAATTGGGTTAAAGTGTAAATATAATAACTTATGGGTTAAAAATAAATATTAAGGGGTAGGGGGTTGGGGGGGGGGCTAAAATGGCCGTTGGCCAACGACCATAATCTAAAATGGCCGTTGGTGCAACGGCCATTTTTGCAAAGGGCGGGGTCGGGGTCGGGGTCGGGGCGGGCTCGGGGCGGGCTCGGGTCTCGCGGGCCTGGGGCGGGCTCGGGTCTCGCGGGACGAGACCTCGTCCCGTCCCGAGTTCGAGTCCCGCCCCCGTAATTTTTTTTTTTTTTTTTGGCGGGGTCGGGGCGGGACCGGGGCGGGCTCGGGTCGGGGTCGGGCTGTCCCGGCCCACTGGCCAGCTTTATTCTAAAGTAACTAAAAAGATCATGATTTGGTCTTTAGAATGGAAAATGAAATACGTGGAGCTTTGGGGTTATTAGGCATATATCTCTTGGATAAGAATCATCCAATATCAACACGTCACTTTGGCCATTTTACAACATTATATTAGCATTACTTCATGATTAGGTTATCTACACTAACATTAAGGCGAAGCAATAGGTAACTGCCGATTTAATTGGATTAAATTCCTAAAGCTTCACCGCCACATTTCTTTTATATAGATAGCTATTCACATATACCAAGAGGAGTGGGAGCTCATGTTTTTTTATGTTCAAGGGACTTTCTTTCGATATTAAGTGTAGTATTGAGTTTTCTCAATTCAGGATGAGATCTTTGAGCTCATGTTTCAGGTACGTTAAGTGATCGAATATCGTGTATATCCTTATTATAACACATTTTTGACTAGTCTTGTATCATAAATAGAAGTTGTAAATTATGTTGTATAATTACTATAATTATAGAATTTTTGTACAAGTAGAACTAGGATATTAGAAGTTTAGTAGGAATACGATTTTTCATATTTGGAGATTGTAACTTGTATATGTATTCATTCAATAAGAATAATCAAGAGATTAATTCTTTAATGGTGTCAGAGGTCTAGGTCTAGACTATCTCCTTTTCATGGCAGCATTTGTATCCTATGTCCATTTCTACACTCATGTCTTTATACATATGCTGATTGGGTGGTTGTCCTGATACCAGACGCTCAACTTCTGGTTATTGTATATTTCTTGGGGATAACTTGGTCTCATGGTCTGAAAAACGACAAGCTACATTATCAAGATCCAGTGCAGAGGCCAAGTATTGAGGCATGACGAATGCGGTGTCAGAATCATGTTGGCTGCGTAATATTTTGTTAGAACTAAACTTTCCTATTCAGAAAGCTACTTTGGTCTACTGTGATAATGTTAGTGCATTTTATCTTTCTGAAAATCCGGTCCAACATCAACACACTAATCATATCGAGATGGATATTCACTTTGTTCGCGAAACGGTAGCTCGTGGACAAGTACGCATCTTACATGTACCCTCGCGATACCAAATTGCTGACATCTTTAAAAAGGGCCTTTCCCCGGTTTTATTTGAAGATTTTAGGGACAGTTTCAGCGTACGACAACCTCCTGCTATGACTGCGGGGGTGTGATGGAATATTGTGTATATCCCTATGATATACACGATTTTGACTAGTCTTGTACCATAAATAGAAGTTGTAAATTATGTTGTATAATTACCATAATTGTAGAATTCTGGTACAAGTAGAACTAGGATATTAAAAGTTTAGTAGGAATATGATTTTTCATATTTGGAGATTGTAACTTGTATATATACCGATTCATTCAATAAGAATAATCAAGGGATTAATTCTTTCATTAAGGCTATTTGTCACTCTCCGAACCATGATTTTGGCAGAACACAATATTTGATGCCTGATTGCATGTGACCGAGCGAACCACATGACTTGCTTGTCAATATGGGCATCAAAACAGACTAACATAATGACTTTTAAAACATGCAAAACACATACCGAAATCATGATCTGAAAATATATCATGGAAATAGTTTGAAAATATCATAAGTACGAATAACTGAAAAACTGGCATGACATAATAACTATACTAGTCTATGAAACCTCTGACAACATGAGTCTACAAAACTATTTACCAGGACAAGCCCCTGACATACCTCTACTAGTAATCATGATATATGAAAATAAATGACTAGCACCCTAAATGAGAGGGGCTCACCAAAAGCTGATACTGAGGCAATCCTATTGAGCAGATCCGTCTCCCTGAAACTCAGCACATGTATCATAAGGTGCAGGCCCCATGAAAATGGACGTTAGTACATTTGAATTGTACCATATGTAAAGCAACAGAAAGAATAAGCAAGCACATGAAATAATAGAACATGAATTGAAACTAAACATGAGCATGAACATGGTCTGACATGTATAAAATATGTGTATTCGTAAACTTGTATATCTATATATTTGTGGCGAGAGCAGTAGTATAACCGACAACATGAATCACCACGTGGGTACATGGAGTCTAGTACCTGGCCCAACCAACATAGCTTTCTCATACTTTGTCAGGGTATGAGACATGAACATGGCAAAAAAGGATCCAATCTGCAAATCTAAAGGTATCGTCCTTTGGGTTAAGCGACCTAATCCTACGGGTGACATACATAGTTTCAGGCTACTAGAGCCTTCTCGGTAAACTAGACAACTCTCAAAAACATATATTTGAAAATAGTGGCTTGTAAGCCAATGAATTTCATGAAAATAACTTGTAAACATGATTCATGATTCATGATTTTAATTTTACATGTAAATACATATATAATATAACTTGTGTAAACACATGAAAAACATATATATAACTTCATGAAACTGAGTAATATTGATTATAACTCGTATTTAAGAAACCATGGAAATCAAAACATGCGTTAATGGATTACAGACAGGTTCATGACAATCGTAATGACATATCATGAATACAATAGACTAATTGTAAAAGAGACATGATATATATACAATATTACATATAATTAGGGTTATCATGGTAATAGAGTTAAAACTCTAAGTATGGAATTTTCATGATTTCATAGAAACGTGGTGTGGGGGAAGAACAACGATGTCCCCACACATGGATAGAAGCTCTACATACCTTACTCGCTTCCAAACTTATATTAAAAAATCGGGTTTTGAAGAAGAACTCCAAAGATTGCACCTTGAAATCTTGAATTGGGTTTATCTTGAAAACCCTTGGTGAAGAGTAGTGAATTTCGCTTAGGAATTGATTATACTATGTTAGAATCACATGAAAATACACGGAAAAGACTTACCTTGATGTAGGAGATGATTGGGAAGAGAGAATTTTCGTGCTAGGGCTTGAGAGAAGTGAAATATGATTTTTGATGACTAAGGGTCGTATTTATACTATTTGATGTCGGAACACTTTAACGGTCTAATTCGATGGTCCGTCAAATTTTTGACGATTTTGGTCTGGACCGTAGAAACATTCTACAGTCCGTATAAATGGGCCGTCATGGTCTTGCAAATTTCTAGAGAGTTGTAAAAAAACTGGAGTTCTGGGACGGTGGAAGTCGATGGACCGTAAAACTTTTTGACGGTCCGTAAAATCTTTAGCGTGCCATCAATTTCAAAAATGAAATAGGCGATCCATTTTTACAAGCCGTAAAATAATTTACGGTTCGTAAAGTCTGGCGTCAAATTTGACCTGTAGAGCTGAAACTAGTTTTTCAACTTAAACTCCACGTTCTGATTTCCTAAACTCCCGAATCATAAATGTGTCTTAGTTTAGAGGTACGAGGTGTTACAATATCTCACCATTGGGATCATTCATCCTCGAATGATGGGTCATGGTTAAGAATAGAACTGGACATAGTATGAGTACATAAGCGTTAAGAAATAAGACATGAAACATGGAACTGAATGACATGATTACATGAAAACATGAACATGGAACATGAGTACTGATCGCATGAACGTGAAACATGAGACATGACTATGCAAGGGACATGACATGAATACTGAAGGCAATTACCTTTATCGCTTTTCAGCTTGCTCCTCAAATAAGTGTGGATATCTGGACTTCATGTCTTCTTCGGCTTCCCATATAGCCTTCTCAATATTTTGACTTCTCCACAACACTTTCACTTAGGGAACTTCCTTAGTTATCAACTTTCAAATATGATGATTTAAAATAGCCACAAGGATCTCTTCATAGGTCAAACCATCCTTAACGGTAATGGAATTAGTAGGGACAATCAGCGACGGATCTCCCACACACTTTCTCAACATGGATACATAAAACACTAGATGCACAATAACTGAATCTTATGGCAATTCAAGTTCATAAGCCACTTGGATAACTCTCCTTAAAACCATGTATTGTCTGATATATCTGGGACTGAGCTTTCCTTTCTTTCCAAACCTCATAACACCTTTCACAGGTAAAACTTTCAGAAAGACCCAATCATCAACTTAAAACTCCAAGTCTCTATGCCTCACATCTGAATAAGATTTCTGGTAGCTCTGAGTTGTTTTCAAATGCTCCTTAATTAACTTGACTTTCTTCACAGCCTGATAGACTAAGTCTGGTCCTAGAAAATCTGCTTCACCAACCTCGAACCAACCAATTGGTGATCTACACTTTCGCCCATACAAATCTTTGAATGCTGCCATCTGGATGCTAGCATGATAACTGTTATTATAAGCAAACTAAATGAGAGGAAAATTATTATCCCAATTATCTTTAAAATCAAGAACACATGCCCTCAACATATCCTCAAGAGTCTAAATAGTATGCTCTACCTGACCATCTATTTGAGGATGAAAAGTTGTGTTGAGATTTACCTTGTATCTAATCTTTTTTTAAATGACTTCCAAAAATATGATGTGAACTGAGCACCACAATTTGAAATAATAGACACTGGGGTCCCATGAAGCCTGACAATTTCTCGTATATACAACTTAGCATAGTCCTTTGTTGAATCTGTGGTCTTAACTGGCAAAAAGTGGGTTGATGTGGTAGGTCGATCCACAATCACCCAAATCAAATCATGCCTTCTGGATGAGCTAGGTAGACATGTTATGAAGTCCATGATTATTATCTTCCATTTCCAAATAGGACTATCAATATTCTGAGCCAACCCACTAGGCCTCTAGTGCTCGGCTTTGACCTGCTGATAATTCAGAAACTTGGCTAAAATATCTGCCATATTCCTCTTCATATCATTCCATCAATAAATTTCCTTAAGATCATGATACATCTTGGTAGAACTTGGGTGAATATAATACCTAGAATTATGCGCTTCTGCCATTATTCGCTCTCTGAGCCTATTTACATTCAGATCACACAATCTACCTCGGTACCTCAAAGTACTGTCATCTCCCCCTTGTTCAAAATCTGTAGTATTATGCTTGTGAATTCCCTCTTTCAACTGCAACAAGTAGGGATCACTAAATTTCTTCTCCTTCACCTCGGCTACTAAGGAGGATTCAGACATGTTGGGGACAACAACAACATCATTTTCGAAGTCCATGAGTTGAACTCCTAGACTAGCTAGTCGGTGAATTCCTTCTGTCATGATTCTCCTTCCTTCTTCAACATGAGCTAAACTTCCCATGGATCGCCGACTAAGAGCATCGACTACCACATTCACTTTTCCTAGATGGTAGAGAAAATCTATATTATAATCCTTTATCAATTCGAGCTATCTCCTCTGTCTAAGAATCAACTCCTGCTGCTTGAAAATATACTGAAGGCTCTTATGATATGTGAAAATATCAACATGAAATACATACAAGTAATGATTCCATATCTTGAGTGCAAAAATCACAGCGGCAAATTCTAAGTCAGGAGTTGGATAATTCTTTTCATAAGGCTTAAGTTGTCTTGATGCATAAGCTATAACCTTACCATGCTGCATTAAAACACATCCGAGCCCAACTCCTGAAGCATCACAGTAAAAAATGAACCCCTCGATTCTTTTTTGCAGGGATAACACTGGAGCAGAAGTCAACCTCATTTTCAATTCCTCAAAACTATGCTCATAAGCATCTGACAACTGGAATTTGACTTTATTTTGAGTCAATCTGGTCAATAGAGCTGAGATGGAAGAAAAACCTTCTACGAATCATCTGTAATAGCCCACTAGACCCAAGAAACTCCGTATGTCTGAAGTAGAAGTGGGTCTGGGCCAATTCTTAACAACTTCTATTTTATGAAAGTCAACCTGGACGCCTTTGCCTATAATCACATGGCCTAATAATGCCACTGACTTAAGCTAGAATTCACACTTGGAAAATTTTGCATAAAGCTCGTGACCCTGGATTGTCCGCAACACTATTCTGAGATGTTTTGCGTGATCAACCCCGCTACGGGAACAAACTAGGATATCATCGATGAAGAAAATGATGAAAAGATCAAGATAAGGCTTGAAGACCCTGTTCATAAGATCCATGAAAGCAGCTGGAGCATTTGTCAATCCAAACGACATGACACAAAATTCAAAATGACCATAATGAGTTATGAAGGAGGTTTTCAGAACATCAATTTCCTTAACCTTAAGCAGATGGCACCTTGATCTGAGGTCAATCTTGGAATAACTCTTGGCAGTCTGAAGTTTATCAAATAAATCATTGATTTTGAGAAGTGGATATTTATTCTTGATGGTGACCTTTTTAAATTGTCGATAGTCAATGCACATAAGCAAAGACCCATCTTTCTTCTGAACAAATACGACTGGTGCACCCTATGGAGAGACACTTGGTCTAATGAATCCCTTATCAAAGAGATCTTTCAACTGGGCTTAATTTTGTTAACTCTGCTGGAACCATTCTGTGTGGCAGAATAGATATCGGCTTAGTGCCGGGAAGCAGATCAATTTTGAACTCAATCTCCCTATTGGGAGGAACTCTGGGAAGATCTTCTGGAAACTTATTAACAACTGGTATAGACTGAAGAGTTGGGGTCTGGTCATCTTCATCCATAACCCGAATGAGATGGTAGATGTACCCCTTGGATATCATCTTTCTAGATTTAAGATAGGAAAAATAAACTTACCCATGGGTGCTACCGCATCACCCTTCCATTCTATGACTGGTTCACCGGAAAACTCGAATTTTACAATTTTAGTTCTACAACCTACTGTGGCATAACATGAAGACAACTAATCCATGCCCATGATTAGATTAAAGTCTACCATTTCTAATTCCACCAAATCGGCTATGGTAACACAGTGACAAACTTTAACTGGATAACCCCTATATACCCGCCAGACTATAACTGACTCACCAATTGGAGTGGATACTTCAAAGGGTTTATGCAACTTTTTTGGTTCTATCCAAATTTTCTTAGCAACAAAAGAGGTTATTTATGATAGAGTGGATCCAGGATCCATAAGGGCATAAACGTTGAAAGTTAAAATGGTTAATATACCTGTAACTAGATCTGTGCGTGCCTTTGTATCCTAATGACCTGATAGTGCATACAAGTGGTTTGGACCTCCGTCCGTGTTACTTGAATTGTCTGGACCATGCCCTGACTGGGCCTGAGAATTACGAAGAACTATAGAATTCATGAACTAAGCCATATTACCTCCTTCACCCCGCCTCACTGATGGACGGTCCTTCTGAAAATGACCTTTTTTACCACACCATAATAGATATTCATGCCAAAACAACACTCCATTTGGTGCCTCTTACCACACTTAGCACAAACTGGGTAGCTGAATGTGCTTTGACCCACACTAGCCTGTGACTAGGAGCCTAATGCTTTGAAGTTCTTCTTCTTGCTATAATTCCTGAACTTTGGGGCTGGGTCACTGGCTGAAGATGGAGCAGGTCCTCATGACCTGTTCATGAAGAACTATCTGCCTCCACCTCCCCTATGAGTGAAGTGACATGAAGACAACCCTCTCGTTGAATTCCCTATCCTTATCTTTCTGAAAAGCTTTCTCTTCCTTCAACCTACTATCGTTACCCTGCACAAACGCAACCATATTCGTAATAGTCATATCTCTGTTATGAGCTATAATATTGGCTACATCGTACAAGTGGGGATCAAGATCATACATAAAGAGAGTAACTTTGGCCCTCATGTCTGGGACCATATGTGGAGCATGCTTTTCCAAAGAGACAAACTGAAAATAGTATTCATGAACACTCTTGACATTCCGCTTAAGCTTTTCAAATTACACAGCATTTGCCTCCCTGACCTCTATTGGTAGAAAGTGCTCGATTAAAGCATCATGAAACTCATCGCAAGTTGCTGGATATGCATCCTCCCCGCAAGTTGTTCCCATGACTCATACCAAATGTTGGCAACATCCTGTAACTAATAAGCTCCTCACTCTGCTGTCTCTATCTCATTAGCATGCATGACATGGAAGATTTTCTGGAACCCATCAATGAAATTTTGTAGATCCTCCTTCTTATAAGACCTTGTGAACACAGGAGGGTCCATATGAAGAATCTCACGAGTTTTAAAATTGGATGACTCCCCATTCTTTCTCGTACTTAGATTCATTCCCTAGTGTTGGGCTTGAGCAGCCACAAGCTGGGTGAGCAACTGAATAGCTCTCCTATGATATGAATCAGTAGAATCGGGCGGTGAAACTGGAATATTCGTTGGCCCTGTAGCAACGGGTGGGGGTGCTATGCCTGAATTGGCTCCCTAAGCCTGAGCATCCTCCTCGCGAGCAACATCATTAGCATCCCTCTATCTGTTAGCTAAAGTCCTCTTGGTGTACTTTCTTTTCACATGCATTTTCTGAAAATACGTAATACGAACGAGTTAGAAGGATGTCCTGAATGTTTAGCTCTAACTGCACAATTTAGAGTACGAAAGAAGTGAGACAATCGTAGATGTCTTGGTGGTTAACTATTTACATGTGTAGGGCCATACACGCATAAAAGTGATCTCACTGGACACAGTTTCATAGACTCCTAAGACACTTGAACCTAGAGCTCTGATACCAAGCTTTGTCACCCCCAAACCATGGCCTGGATGGAACACGGCACTCGGTGCCTGACTGGATGTAATCGAGTGAACCACATGGCTTTCTTATCAATATGGGCATAAAAAATACTAAAACAATGAATTTTAAAACATGCAAAACACATACTAAAATCATGATCTGAAAATATATTGCAGAAATAATCTGAAAATATCATAAGTAAGAATAACAGAAAAACTGGCAGGACATGATAACTAGACTAGTCTATGAAACCTCTAACAACATGAGTCTGCAAAATTATTTACCAAGCCAAGGCCTAGGCATACGTCTACTAATAATCATGACATGTGAAAATAAATGACTAGCACCCCGAATGAGAGAGGCTCACTAACATCTGATATTGAGGAAATCCTATTGAGCAGATCCATCTCCCTGAAACTCAGCACCTGCACCGTGAAGTGCAGGCCCCATGCAAAGGAACGTTAGTACATTTGAATTATACCATTTGTAAAGCAACTGAAAGAATAAGAAAGCACATGAAATAATAGGACATGAATTGAAACTGAACATGAGCATGCACATGATCTGACATGTATAAAATCTGTGTATCTGTAAACTTGTATAACTATATATCTGTGGGGAAAGTAGTAGCATAACTGACAATATGAATCACCATGTGGGTACGTGGAG
Source organism: Anisodus tanguticus (assembly GCA_034509755.1). Classification (NCBI taxonomy): domain Eukaryota; kingdom Viridiplantae; phylum Streptophyta; class Magnoliopsida; order Solanales; family Solanaceae; genus Anisodus; species Anisodus tanguticus. Next base: position 32,158,884 of record CM067558.1, read on the forward strand.
TCTGGTACCTAGCCCGACCAACAGTTTTTTCCATACTTTGTCGAGGTACGACTTATGAACAGGGCAAAAAAGGATCCAATCTTCAAATTTGAAGGTATCGTCCTCTGGGCGGAGCGACCCTTATCCTACGGGTGACATACGTAGTTTCAGGATACTAGAGCCTTCTCGGTAAACTATGCAACTCACAAAAATATGTATTTTAAAATAGTGAATAAGTGTCGTGTAGAACTTCTTCGACTTGAAGAAAGTTCTTATCCAGAAACCCAAATAACAGATGATCTACACTAGAACCATGGGATTAACGAAGGGGAAAACCACATCAAAAAATTTCTAACCTTTAACTTGAGCTATTTCTGAGTTGGCGATAGTACCACGCGTCTCAAAAGATTAAATGAACATTAACCTCACCACAATGAAAAATGGAACCATAAGATCTAAGTAGTGAGAAAAAATTGTATGTTGTTTTTTAGAAGAATTACACATTACTTCCTCAAAATTGCAAGTGTCATTGTGATGTAAGTAAGGAGGATTGTTGGTGGGTAAGTGGGTCGGAGTGTGGTTGAACAAGGGTAGACACGAAAAATGACTCAAAGTTGGTGTTCTCGGTTTCTACCGGACAGTGGGGTACTGTGGGACTTAGACGGGTAGTTTAGGGAAGACGTGGATTAAAGAGTTATTTGGGGGTGTTCTAGACATGATGAATGTTGTATTGATGGTCAGGGTTTGGTAGATTGGTGGTGGCAAGGTGACGGAAACCAGCTGGAAAGTGAGGTTATCGGTAAGGGGTGTTTTGAGAACTGCTTGGTGTTGTCGGGATTGGACGGGTATTTTTGGACTATTTCAGGTGATGACCTTTTATGTGGAGGTTAGGGATGTATTGTATGATGTGGTGGTGGAAAGAATAAAGTGGTTTGGACAAAGAATGAACACAGGATGCTAGATGCAAACCCGAGTATAAACCAAGCTATGGAACGTCGATATAACAAGGATAGAGACATGAGGGTTTTAATGCTCGAGTCGACACCAAGATGAGTTTGTCCAACTGGATAAGGTCTTTACCGAGGTTGCTAAGTACAAGCTCGTGAACAAGACAAGTAAGAGTGGCAGGTAACCTTATGATAGACCTTAGGCTTGGGTTTGGTTGGATCACACAAGTTCCAACATCCACTCGCACCAAGTGGGCTCCTTAAGCTTGGGCTTAGCTAGGTCACACAAGTCCTAACCAAACTTACACCAAAAGGACCTTAGCTTGGGTTTAACTAGGTCACACAAGTCCTAGCTTCAACTTAAGAGGTTGGTTCACACAAGAAACGAAGGCCGACACAAGGACCAACTAAGGTAGACAACACACAAGTTGAATACTTTAGAGTATGAGTAAAACTCAAGTTTATATTTAATCAACTCTGATTTTTACAACAACCTAAGGGTCCTATTTATAGTGGTACATGGACCTTTATAGAAGACAAATTAAAGGACACAAACTACATTGGTAATCTCGGCCGAATGGGGACAAATGGGGAAGGGTTCAGGTTTTCTTGGTGGCCAAGGGTCTTCTGAGTTATTGTGGGAACAATGGGAAAGGCCTTGGATTTTCTTGGGGACAAGGATGAACTCAATCTCTTTCACACCCCTTTGTGGTTCCCATGTAGAAGAGTGCATGAATTTGTCTACTCAAAGATCTCATCTTCTTGGAATATGTTTGGAAGCTTCCATTCTTTGTATTTTCTTTGATGAATCATTCGGCCAACTCTTGATCTTCTCATTGGCCGATTTTGATGTCTTCAAGTAGCCAAATTCATTAACTGCCTTCTAGGAAGCTTTATCTTCTAGATCATTTTTGTCCTTGCCACTTTTTCCTTAACCTCTCGGCCTAGTCATCCCTTGGAAGACTTTTCATCCTTGTCATCTTCTTCCCTATTACATGGATAACTAATTGTGTCCTAATGGAAGATAGGAGTTATTTACACGTTACATCATGTCCTAAGGAGAACTACAAGCTAAGCTAGGAATTAAAGATAAGCTAAAAGAAACAAAATGGTCTTCGGCCAAGACCTATATACAAAGCCGAAATAAACATGCTTCTTAGATCTTCACGTGACATCTCCAACTCCACTTCATTTTCCATGCGACACTAGGCATGTAAGTGTATATTGACGAGTCATATAGTGATTTGTCATAGGTAGAATGATGGCATGGTGCACTAGTCAATGTTGTTCTAGAGCAAAAGATGGCACATACTCTAATTTCATGATCGACTTCCCATGGCTCTGCACGACTGGCATAGTTAGAACCTGGGCTTCACACATCTTTTCCTTCAAGGTTTCAAATATTCTTGTTTATACTTGGACCCACTCACACTCATATTTCCTCATTAGTTGGTTGATAGGGGTAGCAAGGTCATAATAATCCCAAATGAAATGATGAGGAAAATAAGTCAGACCAAGGAAACTATTTGCTGCATTTATACTCGTAGGCTCGGAACATCATTCGCTAGATTCCACCGTGGTTGGATTATCACACATGCCCTCGGATGATATGGTGTAACCCATGGATCATTGTAGCATCTTGTGCATGAAGCTCATGGTAGATATTGTAGCATTGTAAAATGGCTTGATGGAGGTCTTGCCCCGTGGTGTCCTTGGATAACCGAGAATAAGATCTAAGCTCCCATCTTTCCTTGGTTTCTCCGGAACCGTCAAGGGAGTACACAATGCTTTGTGGAAGAATCATTTAGTCTTTTGACAAGTAGAATACCTTCTTACCACTCCGCTTATATCCCCGAACATGGAATCCCCCTCATGGAACTCCTTTAGAATTTCACACTCCATTGACCTTGATTTAAGTCTAGTCAACGTTATGTGTCTTCGAAGAAGTGTATCCGCCACTAATATGGACTTGTCATATTCATGTCTTGTGGAGGATGTGGGAGTTTGTAGGTGTGCTTCCCAATTAACATGTTTCAGGCTCAACTTCCTTGGCACCACATAAGATTCCATGTTGTAAGTATAATAAGAAAGTCGTGTATCACCCAATCTTTCATTAGAGGAAGCTATGGACTCTCGGTCTCGAAGTAAGACGACTCCAATGTCACATTCAACTTCAATATTTGGAAGAGGGGCAGTAAGGGCTCAAAAAATTTGAGTGAATTGACGAGGAAAGGAAGCCAAATCACGGAAACCTTTTTCCACACTTCCATTCGACAGTTCGGACCAACTCCGAAAAGTTAACACCGTGGATGGAATGTTATACCAACCATCGGATGGTACGATGTAACCCATAGGTGGTTGTATCACCTTGCGTATGAAATTCACGAGAGGGTTTGTAACATTGCACAATCCAAATGTTATCACAAGCCATTGATAGAAACCATGCTTGATTTCACAAGCCATTTTTCTTTCATCTCCTCCTCAGATCTGCATGTGTAGGTTGCCACTTTTAAAATCCAACTTGGAGAATGATTTTACCTTACTCAACACATCAACAAGGTCTTTCAATATTGGCATAGGAAGCTTGCACCCCATGATGACGGTGTCAAATTTTTGGCCCTCAATACTCGTGTGCCAAGTTTCACTTTTCTTTGGCACCATCAAGATCGCTGCCTTGTCCGGATTGTGGCAATAGGCTTGATGATTAAGTAATGAACTTCTTGGAAATAAACCAAGAGTATGTTCAATACCTCCCATCGTTGGTGATCCGATTGCAGGCTCGTCCGCACATATATCTTCCAAGGGCTCCCTTAAGTCGGCATCTATAGCGCTCCCCTTCTTTGACTCTTCGTCTATCTCTGGTGTATCAAGTAATGGGGTCTCAGGTTCCTCTTGTTCTTCAAGTAGTATGGGTTCCATAATGGCCAAGGAAAACCCACACTCTCGATACTCTTCTCTAATCATGACTCGGGAATTAGGACATTCATTTGTAAAGTGTCCTAACTCTAAATATTAGAAGGATTTCTTTCTCCTTTTATCTATCCCTTTGGTAACCTCTATACTTTCATGGTTATACAAAGGGTTAGTGAAGGAGGAACTACCCCTTTCTACCTTTTTATTTTCTTTTATATTTTCGTGGCTATACAAGGGGTTAGTAAGAATGGTACTACCAATTTTCTTTATATTAGTGGGCTTTACAAAGGACCTTGGTGTACCTTTCCTTTCAATCCTTGGATTGTTTTGCACAACACTTGACTTGGCATCATTACTCACGGTACATCTTGCAAATTATTTCCTCAACATTGGTGCATGTTCCACAAGCATGCCCCTTACGACCCTCCGTAGTTCTTCTTTGTTTAGGTGAACCATAGCATCAAAGTGTGGGACAGGATGGCCTCGATCTGATACCAATATTATGTAGGTAAGGAGCGGTGTTGGTGGTTAACTGGTTGTATTTTGGTTGAACACGGGTTGACATGAAAAAGGACTCAAAGCTGGGGTTCTCGGTTTCTGCCTGACAGTGGGATATTGTAGGACTTGGACGGGTAGTTTAGGGAGGAGTTGCATTAAGGAGTTTTGTGGGGGTGTTCTATACACGATGAATGTTGTATTTATGGTCGGGGTTTGGTAGTTGGGTGGTGGAATGGTGACAGCAACCAGCTGGAATAGTGAGGTTATCGGTAAGGGGTGTTTTGAGGAATCATTCGGCCAACTCTTGATATTCCCGTTGGCTGATTTTGATGTCTTCAAGTAGCCAAATTCATGAACTAGTTGGTTTGTGAATTGCCTTATAGGAAGTCTTATCTTCTAGACTATTCTTGTCCATGCCACTTTGTCCTTAACCTCTCGGCCTAGTCATCCCTTGGAAGTTTTTTCATCCTTGTCATCTTCATCCCTATTACATGGCTTATTAATTGTGTCCTAATGGGATCTAGGAGTTATTTACGCGTTACATCATGTCCTAAGGTGAACTACAAGCTAAGCTAGGAATTAAAGATAAGCTAAAAGAAACAAATTGGTCTTCGGCCAAGACCTACATACAAAGCCAAAATAAACAAAAATCCTAGATCTTCACATTACAACTCCAACTCCACTCTATTTTCCATGCCACACTAGGCATGTAAGTGTATATTGATGGGTCATCGTTGGCACTATTAGTAATGAATTCCTCAACTTCGGTTGAGAGTTTAAGTCCGCGGGCTTTCTTTCATCAATCTCCCATTCTTTGAAAGAATTTGCCCTCACATTTGTGCCTTCTAATTGTGGTAATAAGTTTTCAACAAAATGTCTTGATCTAATACTTCCACCATTAGATATGTCCAGAAGTTTTATCTTGTGGGCGTCTTCCTCGAAACATGCCAAATAGGGATCCGAATACAAGTCAATCGGTTTTGGCTTAAAATGATCGAATCCAATAAAATATAATGCCTTGCCATAGGTAGAATAATGTCATGGTGCACTAGTCAATGTTGTTCTAGAGCAAAAGATGGTACCTTCTCTAGTTTCATGTTTGACTTCCCATGGCTTTGCACAGCTGGGCATAGTTAGAACCGGGGCTTCACACATCTTTTCTTTCAAGGTTTCAAAGATTCTTGTTTCTCCTTGGAACCACTCACACTCATATTTCCTCATTAGTTGGTTGATAGGGCAGCAAGGTCATAATAATCCCAAATGAAATGATGATGAAAATAAGCCGGACCAAGGAAACTATTTTCCGCAATTATACCCGTAGGCTCGGAACATCATTCGCTAGATTCCACCGTGGTTGGATTATCACACATGCCCTCGGATGATGTGGTGTAACCCATGGATCATTGTATCATCTTGTGAATGAAGCTCACGGAAGAGATTGTAGAGTTGTAAAATGACATGATGGAGGTCTTGCCCCGTGGTGTCCTTGGATAACCGAGAAGAAGATCCAAGCTCCCATCTTTCCTTGGTTGCTCCAGAACGACAAGGGAGTACATAATACTTTATGGAAGAATCATTTAGTCTTTTGACAAGTAGAATACCTTCTTACCACTCCGCTTATATCCCCGAACTTAGAATCCCCTTCACATAACTCCTTTAGAATTTCACATTCCATTGACCTTGGTTTAAGTATGGTCAATGTTATGTGTCTTCGAAGAAGTGTATCTGCCACTAATATGGACTTGTCATCTTCATGTCTTGTCGAGGATGTGGGAGTTTGTAGGTGTGGTACCCAATTAACATGTTTCGGGCTCAATTTCTCTGGCACCATATAAGATTCCATGTTGTATGTATAATAAGGAAGTCGTGCATCACCCAATCTTTCATTAGAGGAAGTCATGGACTCTCGGTCTTGAAATAAGACGACTCCAATGTCACATTCAACTCCAATATTTGGAAGATGGGCAGTAAATACCCAAAACGTTTGAGTGAATTGACGAGGAATGAAAGCTGAATCACAGAAATCTTTTTCCACACTTCTATTCGATAGTTAGGGCAAACTCCGAAAAGTTAACACCGTGGATAAAACGTTATACCTATCATCGGATGGTGCGATGTAACCCACAGGTGGTTGTATCACCTTGCGTATGAAACTCATTAGAGGGTTTGGAACGTTGCACAACCCAAATGGTAACACAAGCCATGCATAGCAACCATGCTTGATTTCGGAAGCCATCTTTCTTTCATCTCCTCCTCGGATCTTCATGTGTAGGTAGCCACTTCTCAAATCCAACTTGGGGAACAATTTGGCCTTACTCAACACATCAACAAGGTCTTTCAATATTGTCATAAGAAGTTTGCACCCCATGATGATGGTGTCGATTTTTCGGCCCTCAATAATCGTCTGCCAAGTTTCACTTTCTTTGGCACCATCAAGATCGCTGCCTTGTCCGGATTGTGGCTATAGGCTTGATGATTAAGTAATGAACTTCTTGGAAATAAACCAAAAGTATGTTCAATACCTCCCATCGTTAGTGATCCGATTGCAAGCTCATCCGCATATATATCTTCCAAGGGCTCCCTTAAGTCAGCATTTATAGCGCTCCCCTTCTTTCACTGTTCGTCTATATCCGGTGTATAAAGTAATGGGGTCTCGGGTTCAATAATGGCCAAGTAGAACCCACACTCTCGATACTCTTCTCTAATCATGACCCGAGAATTAAAACATTCATTTGCAAAATGTCCTAACTCTTGACATTAGAAGCATTTGTTTCTCCTTTTATCGATCCCTTTGGTAACCTCTATACTTTCGTGGTTATACAATGGTTAGTAAATGAGGTACTACCCATTTCTACCTTTTAATTTTCTTTTATACTTTCGTGGCTATACAAGGGGTTAGTAAGAACGGTACTACCCATTTTCTTTACATTAGTGGGCTTTACAAAGGACATTGGGGTACCTTTACTTTCAAGCCTTGGACTATTTTGCACAACCCTTGACTTGGAATCATTACTCACGGTACGTCTTGCAAATTCTTTCCTCAAGATTGGTGCATGTTCCGCAAGCATGCCTCTTATTAAAATAGTCCAAGGCTTGAAAGTAAAGGTACCCCAATGTCCTTTGTAAAGCCCACTAATGTAAAGAAAATGGGTAGTACAACCCTTGACTTGGAATCATTACTCACGGTACGTCTTGCAAATTCTTTCCTCAAGATTGGTGCATGTTCCGCAAGCATGCCTCTTATGACCCTCTGTAGTTCTTCTTTGTTTATGTGAGCCATAGCATCAAAGTGTGTGACGGGATGGCCTCGATCTGATACCAATATTATGTAAGTAAGGAGGGGTGTCGGTGAGTAAGTGGGTCGGAGTTTGGTTGAACATGGGTTGACATGAAAAAGGATTCAAAGTTGGGGTTTTTGGGTTCTCGGTTTCTGTCGGACAGCGGGGTATTGTGGGACTTGGACGGGTAGTTTAGGGAGGAGTTGGATTAATGATTTTTGTCAAGGTGTTCTAGACACGATGAGGGTTGTATTGATGGTCGGGGTTTGGTAGTTGGGTGGTGGCACGGTGACGGCAACCAGATGGAACAGTGAGGTTATCGGTAAAGGGTGTTTTGAGGACTGCTTCGTGTTATCGGGATTGGACGAGTATTTGTGGACTGTTTCGGGTGGTGATCTTTTATGTGGAGGTTAGGGACTTATTGTGGGATGTGATGGTGGAATGAATGAAGTGGTTTGGTCAAGGAATGAACAAGGTATGATAGATAAAAACCCGAGTACAAACCAACAGATGGACGGTCGATATAACAAGGATAGAGACACGAGGATTTTAATGCTCGAGTCAACACCAAGATAAGTTTGGCCAATTGAACAAGGTCTTGACCGAGGTTGCTAAGTACAAGCTCGTGAAAAATCCAAGTGAGGGTGGCCTGTAACCTTATGATAGACCCTAGGCTTGGGTTTGGTTGGATCACACAAATTCCAACGTCCACTCACACCAAGGGGGTTCCATAAGCTTGGGCTTAGCTAGGTCACACAAGTTCTAACCAAACTTACACCGAAGGGACCTTATCTTGGGTTTAACTAGGTCACACAAGTCCTAGCTTCAACTTACACTAAGGGGTTGATTCACACAAGGACCAACTACAGTATACAACACACAAGTTGAATACTTTAGAGTATGAGTAAAACTCAAGTTTATATTTAATTCACTCTGATTTTTACAACATCCTAAGGGTCCTATTTATAGTGGTACATGGACCATTCTACAAGGGTGTTCTCGGCCACTGTGGGAACAATGGGAAAGGTCTTGGCTTTTATTGGGGACAATGATGAACTTAATCTCTTTCACACCCCTTTATGGTTCCCATGTAGAAGAGTGCATGAATTTGACTTCTCAAAGACCTCATCTTCTTGGAATATGTTTGGAAGCTTCCATTCTTTGTATTTTCTTTGATGAATCATTCGGCCAACTCTTGATCTTCCGATTGGCCGATTTTGATATCTTCAAGTAGATAAGATCATGAACTAGTTGGTTCATGAATTACATTCTAGGAAGCCTTATCTTCAAGATCATTCTTGTCCTTGCCACTTTGTCCTTAGCCTCTCGGCCTAGTCATCCCTCGGAAGACTTTTCGTCCTTGTCATCTTCTTCCCTATTATATGACTTATTAATTGTGTCCTACTCGGAGCTAGGAGTTATATACACGTTACATCATGTCCTAAGGAGAACTACAAGCTAAGTTAGGAATTAAAGATAAGGTAAAAGAAACAAAATGGTCTTCGGCCAAGACCTACATACAAATCCGAAATAAACATTCTTCTTAGATATTCACGTGACAACTCAACTCCACTCCATTTTCTATGCCACACAAGGCATGTAAGTGTAGATTGACGGGTCATTATTGGAACTCTTAGTAAAGCATCCCTCGACTTGGGTTGAGAGTTTAAGTCCGCGGGCTTTCTTTCATCATTGTTTCTAGAACAATATAAATTCACATTGCACCTATCTCAATATAAATTAACATTGTAGCATAATTATTTTCCTATATCCAAAAGACAAGAAAGTGGTGTAAGAGGTTTAAGATAGAAACTAGAAAACATGCTTTAATTTTTTATTTTGATATAAACTTCACTACTTTTGATATGACAATTCTAATTAATCGATGAATAATGATGTTTAAAATGTTAATTTGGTGAAGATGAAAAGAATGTGAAGTTTTAATATAAATTAAATATAATTATATAAAGTGGACAGATGGTGTATTATGTATAATGACACAAAATATACAAATCTAGATATAGTACACATGTCACCTAGGTCCACCCTTTATTTACATGATGCCACCTCTCTCATTGCATGCATGAATGTATCACTTGCTTCCACTTGTCAATAGCCCACATGGATTATATCCGCATAATATTTATTCAATTATTATAATTAACTTTTTTGTCTTTCACTACAATCCCTATTTAATCAATTACACTCATAATTAATTTCCTTATCTCAATTAAATAATATGTTAAATTACTTTTAACACACTTCATATACTCATTATCATGACCATGTGATAAAGTACTAGCCTGTAGCCTCTTTTGACATACACCAAATATTATTTCCAATACACACCGTCACACTTTTGAGTCATAAATCATTTTGGGACTTTATCTTTTTATATACCGAGCTCTTGATCTGCATACTTGAATATGACAAAAATTCCCCTGAGGCTCGGGTATATTTACATATGTTGAGCGGCTCAAGACATAGCCTAAATATGTTATATGGGCATCCTCTGAATCATACCACCAGGCCTCTGGTGCTCATACTTTACTTGTTGACAATTAAAACACAGGGACACAAACCCCACTATGTTCATATTCATCCGACACCACCAATAATATTGTGTCAAGTCATGGTACATCTTCGGAGCCCCTAGGTGAATGGAATACCTCAAACTATGGGCCTTCTCCATGATCAATCTAGTCAAATCTCCCACCCTAGAAACACAAACTCAACCATTGATCCTCAAAACACCATCACTATCAATAACATCCTACTTTGCCTCTCCCTGCAACACCTTGTCACGGATTTGCACAACTGAACATCATCGAACTGCTGAGATCTAATTTGCTCCATTAAATAAGACCGCATCTCCACACAGGCTAACACTCTACCGGGCTCTTAAATAGCAAGTCGTACAAATTGATTTGCCAAAGACTGAACATCTATTGCCATAGGATACTCTCCCACATATAACATAGTCAAACTGCCCATGCTCACTACCTTGCGACTCAAGGCATCTGCTACCACATTCTCCTTGCTAGAGTGATATAAGACAGTCATTTCATAATCCTTCAGTAGATCCAACTATCTACATTGTCTAACATTAACATCCTTCTGATTGAACAAGTATTGAAGACTGCGATGGTTAGTGTAAACCTCATAATGAACCCCTTACTCAACAGAAGGATTCTATTCCTTGCTCAACTTTATCTTTTTATATATCTAGCTCTTGATCTGCATACTTGAATAAGACAGAAATTCCCTCGAGGCTCGGGTCTATTTACATATGTTGAGTGGCTCAAGACATATCCTAAATATATGGGGTATTATATGGGCATCCTCTGAATCACACCACCAGGCATCTGGTTCTCATACTTTACTTGTTGACAATTAAAACACTGGACACAAACCCCAATATGTTCTCTTCATCCGACACCACTAATAATATTATTTCATTTCACGGTACATCTTCGGAGCCCCTGGGTGAATGGAATACCTTAAACTATGGGCCTTATCCATGATCAATCTAGTACAATCCCCCACACTAGAAACACAAACTCGACCCTTAATCCTCAAAACACCATCATTATCAATAGCAGCCTCATTTTCCTCTCCCTGCAACACCGCAGATTTTGCACAACTGCACATCATCGAACTCTTGAGATCTAATCTGCTCCATTAAATAAGACCGCATCTCCACATAGGGTAACACTCTACCGGGCTCTAAAATATCAAGTCATACAAATTGATTTGCCAAAGAATGAACATCCATTTCCATAGGACTCTCTCCCACATGTAACATAGCCAAACTGCCCATGCTCATTACCTTGCGACTCAAGGCATCTTCTACCATATTCGCCTTACCCGAGTGATATAAAATAGTCATGTCATAATCCTTTAGTAGCTCCAACCATCTATGATGTCTAAGATTAACATCCTTCTGATTGAACAAGTACTGAATATTGTGATGGTTAGTGTAAACCTCACAATAAACCCCTTACTCAATAGATCTTGCAATTTCTCCTTCAATTCCCCCAACTCAGTCAGTGCCATCTGATATGGAGCCATATAAATTGGATGAGTACCCGGCTCTAGATCAATACAAAAGTTGATATCACGGTCTAGCAGAACATTAGAAAGGTCTGTAGGAAACACCTCTGGATACTCCCGAACTACTAGAATTGACTCAAATGGAAGAGTCTCCACACTCTTATCACGACATAAGCCAAATAAAAAAGACACATTTTTTCTACCATCTTCAAAGATTTAAGAAATGAGATCACCTTTTTCGGATACTGGATAAGAGTACCCTTCAAAACTAATTGAGAAATACCCAGTATGGCTAAGGTAACAGTCTGGGCATAAATATCCAAGATAGCATGATACGGAGCTAACCAATCCGAACACAAAATTGCATCAAAATCTACCATATGTAAAGCTTTTAAGTCTACCTAAGTATCATACCCCATCAATGTAACTACAAAACCCAAATATGCCCAATCAACCACTACAGAGTCTCCAACAGGTGTAGAAAAATGAATAGGCATAGCTAGAGACTCACACATCAAATCCAAATTCAAAATAAAGTAGGCAGACACATAAGAGTAGGTAGACCTTGGATCAAACAAAACTGTAGTAGGTCGATGGGAAACTAAAAGAGTACATATGATCACAACATCAGAGGCCTCTATCTCAGCTCTGCTTGAAAATGCATAGAAATTACCACGATCACCCAAAGTCTGAGTACCCCATATCCACCACATCGATCGGACTGAGCACCACCTCAACCTGTCTGAGGGCCACCCCTATCGCCCTGAGAACCACCTATAGTACCCTGGGACCTCCCTCTAGTTAGCTGCCCCGCTGCTCTAAATCCTGAACCCTGAGCTCTCTTGTGTTGTCCACCCTGCCTGAGTTTGGGACAATCTCTCTTAAATGACCAAGGTCACCACACTCAAAACAACCTCTAGGAACTACCAACAGTTGAGAAGAAGAACTGGCACCAGCATGACCACCATGGCCAGACGGCCGATAAGAACTCAAGTTCAACTTGTCACACCCCAAATATGACCCTGGACATAACAGGAATTTGATGTTATGAACAACACCGAAAGTACCTTAATAATTTCAATTAAGTTATAAATAACGAAGTAAAGGTCATGGCCACAATTTATGAAATAAAATCAGTGGAAGTCTATAATAAATAAATTGTCAAAATGTAGCAATACCTATTAGAGTCAAATAATGACCTCGACCAAATACGCACAGAACAATGTCAATTTATAGAGCCTCTAAGATGATAAAAGAAAATAGTCTAACTTCAGGACGCAACCTAAAAACTAATACTAATAAAATAAAGATAGAATGATGCCCCACAAACAATCATGTAGGCTCACCGAATAGTTTTGAAAGCAGAAAGTTCTCCTAAGTCGTTGACGTATCACGAACCTGCTCTTCTTCGTTACCTGACACACTATCAAAAACAACAATGGTATGCCTGAGTACTGGGTATTTAGTGAGTTCCTTTGGGACAATATATAATGTAAATTAATATTGTATTAAGTTGTAAAACAATATGTAATGACCCGTTCGGTCATTATGAACCTTCCGCTCAATTTCCTGTTATAGCTTTCCTCTAGGCATTCACTGATAACTTTATTTATGGAAATTATGAGTCAAGTAACTCCTATAGTTTTGGAAGAAGATTTATTGAAGTGAAGTGTTACTGAAATAACTATTTCTACCCCAGCGAAATCACGTCCGCCCCAACAAATAAGGGGAGACCTCTCCAACGGAGCATATTTTTGCCTGAGGCGAGGTGTCAAGTGCCTATACCTTAGCAGTTCTATTCTTCACCGCAGTGCATCTAGCGGAATCAAGTCCGTCGCGGCAGAAGCGTTGACAGTTCAATGGTTTTAAAACCCTAAATTATCTTATCTTTTCCTAAAAGTGTTTGCCTCAAAATGGGAGCTAACCTGAGGAGCCTCCCTGTACATTTTGTCTAAAATCCTTCCTTGAAGATAATCCTTCCTTCTTTATGGTTGTTATTCTATGTTTATGGTGTTTGGGAAAAAGCATGTGATCAGAAACATGAAATTGAATACTCTCTTTTCATAGTTTAAATTGATAAATCAAGAGTTTATAATGTAAAAGAAATGGGTAAAATCTGATTTCCTTCTAAGTAAGTATTGTGTTGATAAAATGATCATGTTGTAATGTTTAATTCGATTATAGAAACATTTTCTTAAATTGGGGAAGAACCTAGGGTTAGATACTGAGGTTTCTTGGGTAATATGAAATTGAAGGCCTAAATAAAGTTATTTTTAAAATTAACTTTGGGTTATACATAGAAATCACATTTAAATTCTTTTTGAGTAATAAAATATGAATTTTGACAACGTGGACCCAAAATGGAGGTGTATGTGTCTTATTTTTTGTTGTGGGCTAAGTCCTTAAACGTGCTTGTTTGATATTAATATGTAGAACATACGTGTTAGACTATGTTCGCCATGAGAAGCCTTTAAGACTTGGAGATGCACACTGAGGATCGACTGTTCATGGCTCCTACTCGGCATTGAGGTAGGCTATGGTTTAGTTTTTCTAGACTTCGATAAAAGTGCATAATTAGTTATAAATATTGAAGGGTATTAAGCGTTTTTGGGTGTCCCACTCCAACAATTGTGATGAAAATTTGAGTGAGTACCGGTGTTGAACTGTGATGATTGGGTTTGGGGAATCAGCCTCGTACTGGTTCTAACTGTTGATTATTTGGTCTTGTCGACGTAGTTACTTGATATGTTTATCCATCACACATGTTTTTGATATGATATCCTGATTTGTACTTAGATTGTATATGTGAATTGAATTCTTGAAAGCATGTGATATTCATCTCTTTATTTGGTTGCATTCGTTGTGTCATGATATCATTCCATATATTGTCTTTTGCATTCATACACTCATGGTTTTATGATATTGATAGTGGAGTGGTATGATTATGATATGGGTCCAAGGGACCGAGAAAGGTAAGAACATTGTAGTGATTATGGAAACACCGAGATGATATTGATATGTGAGGTTCATAGTTACACGCCTGCAATATGATAATATTATAGCTAAGAGCTGGGCTTTGTTATCCGATGAGTTATTCTGGAGGAGAGGTGGATATGGACTGTACAGGTCCCCCACGGGTCTCTTTTATATGGCAAACCCCTGTAAAGTGTGTATATTGGTTGATGGAAAGGTGTCTGGCATATGCATTGCATCCTCATTAATACATTCATCAATGCATTGATTTCTTGCGGTGTGATAATGTGGCATGTATTGGTAATTGGAACTAGGCATGATTTATTCATATATGAAATTATTGACTGGATTGATTATGTTAACCTATATGATTGCCTATTTGGCTTTCTCTCTGTGGATAGACTGTGTGGCTACCCTTTTATGTGTCTAGTAGTTGATGTTGGACTTATCTGGGTTAGTGGATTCATTGGATTGTAATTTCTTGGTGGGTGGCTGTGTCAATGGCCAAAGGATCTATCATAGATTGTGGTATAACTGTGATATTGTGTTGTGTGTCTGGTTTATGGGTGTTTAATGGGTAATTGATGTTGATCGATAAAAGTAAGGGTTAGGGAATTACTTGTTAATTGTGTAGGAGTCTAACGTACTAAAAGAGTGTCTTGACTGTAACTGGAATTGGTCACACTTAGGTTTTAAAGACTATAGGTAATAATGGTAACAAAGTGTTCTTAATCCTAATGGATATATCGTAGAAGGTCTAAGGTAATGGGGAAAAGAATAGTTTGTATAACTTACTTGCATGGTAAACCCGGCGTAGTGTGATCTAGTATGATTCTGGCATCTTTAAGTCTATATGTGAGTTTAGGGAATTTCTGTAAACCATGAGCCTATATGTACTTAAGTGTTTCATGACTAATTGGGGATTGGTAGTTATATGTCATGTACAAACTTGGTGGAATTGGCGTTAATATGAAATGGTAGTCTTATGTGATGTAAATCCTACGTGTTTAGTGAACCTTATATGATTAGGTTGATTCGTTTAATTTTATGACCTACTTTGTAGACAACTTCACTTATTCGTCTTATTGAATTGCTAGAGATAGGATTGTGTGGTGTCAACTTGATATTTATCTCTAATTGCATAGCTTCCATCATTGTCATCCTATGATGCATATAGGTACGTTGTGTACTCATGCTACATTTGCTGCTTCTTTTTTTATGCAGGTATTCGGTCTATTAGGTTACAGTTTGGAGCACGCAAAGCTGAGGCAGACTACTCTATTCAGTGGCCTTAGTTTCTATCTTATATATATTGTTCATTTTATTTGGGCAGTATTGTTATATTATGCATTCAGTTGTTGTATTGTAGAGTCCTTGTATAAGTCAGACCAGGTTCTTGGGAAGGAACGTTTGTTGTACAAATCCATTGTTCTTATGATTAAATGAGTTTTTTTTATTGTAATTTTGTTCTCTTCAGCATTATTTTAAACCTTCTTAAAGACTATTTTGGGAACTTCGTTAGCCTACGGGGAGGATTGTGTAGGTGCTACCCCGACGCACGTGATTTGGTGATGAAAAAGTTGTTATCAGAGCTCTAGGTTCACCGGTCTCACTAATACAAGGACAATGTGTAGTAGAGTTTCGCGGATTGGTATGATGACGTCCGTACCTATCCTCAGGAGCCTATGAAGCATTTTAGAAAATATTCCCTTATTTCACTCCTATCGTGCCCTCATTTAATTCTATACTTGGTTGATTCAAATTGGTATCTAGTTGATTCCAATTGGTATCAGATCCTGACACCCTTCGGGGCAGATCGTGTGTGGAAATCTTGTCTGAAATTGCGTGATCTGAATTCTATTCTGATTTAGGGGTTCTACCCTAGCAAGAATATTTCTACACCTGCGAATCTACACTAGTGAATGGTTGGTTGCGGTAGCGAGTGCCTTATTTTTTCCCTGAATCTACCTCAGCGAAATATTGTACGTCATGGCGAGATCGCACCTGTGGAATATCTTCTGCCGCAACGAGTATCCGTGCCCTATCTGTAATCCTCCCTTGTGAGCATTTTCCCACAGAGGCGAGTCTGCCTCAAATGATATTTTTTCTGCGCAAGCGGAATCACTGGGCCAAAACTACTGAGTTCTAACCCTATTTTCCATACACAACCTATGCAATATCAAAATACACCATGACAATCCAAATACAGAGAAAAATCAGCAAAGAAATTTAGATAGCCAAATACCCAAGCATCCGATGATTTCAACCTAAAATAAAAATAAGAAGCTAGTTACAAATATCCCAATTATCCAAAGCATTCATCAAACTAAGAAAATAGAAAATAAAGGCAAGCAAGCCAAAATAAATTTTCCAAAACATCCAACAAGCACCAGAGAATTAAAATTGTTTGAAACAAGCCCAACACGGGCTAACAACAAATACCAAGCATGGGCTTAATCCTGTCTCTTTGAGTTGGCTACCTCATTACCTCCCTCATTGTTGTTGCCGCTGTCTCCACCAACACATTGCGCAGGAAGGAGTAGTCCTCATCATCGTGCTCATTCTCCATCGGAAGGGGGTCTTTGTAATCCAAATGTTTGAATAAACCCTTGATTCCCCTCCACACCTTTATGAGGATTTTTCCCCTGCACTTGCTCTTCTTTTTCACCTCCTTAAAGCTCATACAGAGATCACCATGATCCTTGGCCAGACCCTTATATACTGTCTCCAAAGTACTAATCGAGAACTGAAGGGCCTTTAGTGACTCACGGTATTATTTTATCTCCTCACAAGAGAAGTAGTCGGCGGAGACACCTGAAGAGCTAGCTCAGGTGGAAGGCTTAAGAAGTCCAGCAACCAAGTCCTGAATCTCCTGTAACTAGAAGCCCATGACACCAAATGGCCCTGGTGTCTGCGAATATGACTTTGACTGGGACCCATCATCAGCACCGTCACGACTTATGTTTAAGTCTACCTTATTTTTCTTACTCTTCACCAGTGTACCCACTCCTGACACTTTCAGAGGGTGGAATACCCCCTCAGGATTAATCCAGTCATCGTTAGGCTTATCTGACACACTCGCCCTGTGGCATAACTCAGTAATCAAAGAAGAAAATATCAAACTTGACCCTCCCTTATGAAGATAGTCCAGCCACGCTCAGATGATATGATGTCCCACATTTATCGGAACACCATCCAGCAGGCAAGATATCATCAGATCATGAACGTGAGGGACATCAGACTTGTTACTAGAGGGGCACACCCTGCTCACAATAAGTCTTTTCCACCTCTTCCACAGTGAAATATTTGTTGGTAATCCAAGACTTCTTATTGGTCTGTGTAATCTTGTTCATGTGATCCTCGTGCACCAAATGTGACACCAACCATGCCCCATTACCACAATCATTTTTGGCGTCCATAAGATCCGGGGGATGGTTTGGAAACCCATTGAAATCATTTATTACCTTGGCTCTAATTAGTACCATCTTGCCCCGAATCCTTATCTACGTATTTGGCTCAAAAAATCTCACCCATTTCAAATTGGCATAAAACTCTCTTACCCAATTTTCATTAGCCTTGCAGGGGGCAGAGCAAAGCACATCCAGCCTGTTTGCACCAGCCAGATATAGAAGTCTAGAAGACACTCTTCTATGCCAGTCAAGTCAATACCTCTCTCGCTCCATAACTTCTTGTCTATCAAATTTGCATAGTAGTGGTTTTGGCAATCCTTGGACATGAATTGACCTGTTATCATGGCCTCTCATAGGCTCGTCATCAACGAGACCATATTGTTAGGCAAGGTTGTCCATTTGATTTTGATTCGTTTTCTCCAAATATACCTGCATTTATTAAATTCTATTTTTGTACAGTGATGGAATCATATGAATCATGTTAATATGTGTGTAATGAGCCAAAAACAATTGACCCGAGTTAGTCGGTGTGAAGCTAATATTTTTGTACAATTGTTGTCCTATTTCTGCTTCAGTGGAAAGAGTGTCGCTGGAGTGAATCTGTTTTATAAGAAAACCCTATTCCCCTGCCTTTTGCTTTGGTGAAGTTATTTTGCACCTCATCAGATCCGCTCCAATAGAAGGCTATCTGCTGGAGCGAGATCATCATCTCAAACCAAACCCATCTGGAAAATTCAGAAATTTTACACTGGTTTTGGCTGAAAACCCTCTCTCATTGGTTCTTATGTGAGCGTGCATGCTATATAAACTCTGTTTAACTATTGTTTCACCTAATTTGTATATCTATCCTCATAACAACAACCACCCCAATATATTTAAGTTGTTCATGAAGGATTCTCTACCCACTACCATATTTCTACCCTAATCTATGAAACAAGTGTGTAATACGAAGTATTAGAACTTACTCAGTGGTGAATCGAGTGGTTTCATGTTGAGAGAGTTTCGGTCTCTTAGTATGAGTTCCACCATTGGTTTACTCTAGCGTGTCAGAAGCGGGATGGGGCAGTGGGTGTATAGAGTTGTGTGTGAGAAGGAGAAAGTGATATGTGAGGGTAAGATTTTGTGAGGGTGCTTTTGCGGAGTAGTTAGGGGGGAGTTTGGGAGTAGTTTTGGAAGACTAAGAAGTTGAGGAAGAGTTAGAGAAGCTGGGGGACCAATCAGTTTTGGGGGAAATTTTTTGAATTTTGTGTCTTCCACCCCGACTGACTCTTTTTCTGCCCCAGCGTATTCGCATGAGTGGAAGATTATGTTGCCTATGTGAGGTCTATGTCTTTTCTAGTTGTCCGCTTCGGTAGTACTATTTGTGCGGGCCTGGAAGTGCTCTAACGCCCAAATCTTCCGCCGCAATAAGGTCCCCTAAAATAAGTTGTACCGCGATAAATAGTTGTTTCCCCTGTGGAGAATTGAAACCTACCTTTTGGGCCTATTTTAACTCTTGCAAGGATTAGGTCCCACTTTCATTGTATATCCCGTACTCTTCTCCCGATGATTAATTAAATGAGCCTTATGGGTAGACAATGTCGCAAACTCAATAGCATTGATATGAATAGTGTGTCATAATATAAGATGGTGTAACCGATGGCATGATGTTGTACAGCGAATCTTTGAAGTAAAAATCTTCCAAATGAATAATTCTTTTCTATATTTTATTGGTATGATAAGTGGTTTCCATCAACCAGTCCTAGTTGTCAGTAACAAGATATGTGTTGTAATCATAGTTGGTGATGTGGAGTCCTACATATGTTGCATAGTGTTGTTCCCTATCCTTATTGTGGGAAATCGATAAGAACCTCTTGTGGGACAAAACCGAGTCATGTCTGTCGTACCTACTACTTCTCATTGTCCCCATTCAAGTATGAACATTTGTTTAATTGGTATCTGATATAATGACCCATTCGGTCATTATAAACCTTCTGCTCAATTTCCTGTTATAAATTTCCTTCGGACATTTGCCGATGACTTTGTTTGTAAAAGTTATGAGTCAAGTAACTCCTATAGTTCGGGAAGAAGATGTATCGAAGTGAAGTTTTACTGAAATAATTATTTCCACCCCAACAAAATTGTGTCCAACCTAGTGTACAAGGGGATTTTGCTCAAGCGGGGCATATTTCCGCCCCGGCGTGGAGGCGAGGTGTCAAGTGCCTTTACCTCAGCGGTTCTATTCTTCACTGCAGTGCATCTGCACTGGTAGAATCGAGTCCACCATGGTGGAAGAGCTGACAGCCAGCTTGTTTTAAAATCAAAATTATCTAATCTTTCCCCAAAAGTGTTTTCCTCGAAATGGGAGCCTCCCTGTCCATTTTGCCTAAAATGCTTCTTTGAAGGTAATATTTCCTTACTTATAGTTGTTATTCTATGTTTATGGTGTTTGGAGAAAAGCATGTGATGAGAAACATGAAATTAAATACTCTTTTCATAGTTGAAATTGATAAATCAAGAGTTTATTATGTAAAATAAGTGGGTAAAATCCTATTTTCTTCTAAGTATTGTGTTGATAAAATGACCATGTTGTAATGTTTAATTCGATTATAGAAACCTTTTCTTAAATTGGGGAAGAACCTAGGGTTACATATTGGGGTTTCTTGGGTAATATGAAATTGAAGCACTAAATGAAGTTGTTTTTCAAATTAACTTTGGGTTATACCTAGTAATCACGTTTAAAGCCTTTTGAATAATAAAGTATGGATTTTGACACTATGGGCCCGAGATGGAGATGTAGGTGTCTAATGTTTGGTTGTGGCCTAAGTTCTTGAATTTGCTTGTTTGATATTAATATGTAGAACTTACGTGTTAGACTATGTTCACCACAAGAAGCCCCGAAGAGTTGGAGATGCACTTTGAGGATCGACCATTCATGGCTCCTGCTCCACATTGAGGTAGGCTACAATTAGTTTTTTGAGACTTCGATAGAAGTGTGTAATTATTATACATATTGAGGGGTATGGAGCGTGTTTAAGGGTCCCACTCAAACAGTTGTGATGAACGTTTGAGTGAGTACCAGTGTTGAATTGTCATGATGGGTTTTGGGGAATCAGCCTCATGCTGGTTTCGACTGTTGATTAGTTGGGCTTGTGTACATAGTTGCTTGATATGTTTATTCATCACACATTCTTTCGATATGATATCCTTATTTGTACTTAGATTGTATATGTGAATTGAATTCTTGAAAGCATATCATATTCATCTCTTTATTTGGTTGTATTCGTTGTGTCATGATATCATTCCTTATATTGTCTTTTGCATTCATACACTCATGGTTTTATGATATTGATAGTGGAGTGGTATGATTATGATGTGGATCCAAGGGATAGAGAAAAGTAAGAACACTGTTTAAATTATGGAAAGAATAAGATGATATTGATACGCAGGGATCGGAGTTGCATACCTGCAATATGATATTATTACAGCTAAGAGATGGGCTCCGTGATCCGATGAGTTATTCGGGAGCAGATGGGTATATGGATTTTGCGGGTCCCCCCATAGGTCACTTTTATATTGAAAACCCCTGTAAAGTATGTATACCGATTAATGGAAAGGTACCTGGCATATGCATTGCATCCTCATTAATACATTCATCAATACATTGATTTCTTGCGGTGTGATAATGTGACTTGGATTTGTAATTGGAACTAGGGATGATTTATTCATATATGTGATTATTGACTGGATTGATTATGTGAGCCTATATGATTGCCTGTTTGGCTTGCTCTCTGTGAATAGACTGTGTGGCTACCCTTTTCTGTGTATGGTAGTCGATGTTGAACTTATCTGGGTTTGTGGATTCATTGGCTTGTAATTGCTTGGTGGGTGGTCGTGTCAATGGCCAAAGGATCTATCATAGATTGTGGTATAATTGTGAAGTTGTGTTGTGTGTCTGGTTTATGGGTGTTTAATGGGTAATTAATGTTGATCGGTAAAAGTAAGGGTTACGGAATTACTAGTTAATTGTGTAAGAGTCTAACATACTAAAAGAATGTCTTGACTGTAACTGGAATTGGTCACCCTTAGGTTTTAAAGTCTAGAGCTAATAATGGTAACAAGGTGTTCTTCATCCTAATGGAAATATCGTAGAAGGTCTAAGGTAATGGGGAAAAGAATAGGGTGTCTAACTTACTTGCGTTATCAACCCATAATAGTGTGGTCTAGTATGATTCTAGCATCTTCAAGTCTATATGTGAGTTTAGGGAATTTCTGTAAACCATGAGCCTATATGTACTTAAGTGTTTCATGACTAATTGTGGATTCTTAGTTATATGTCTTGTAAAAACTTGGGGGAATTGGTGTCAATATGAAATGGTAGTCTTATGTGATGTAAATCCCACGTGTTTAGTGAACCTTATATGATTAGGCTGATTCGTTTAATTCTATGACCTACTTTCTAGACAACTTGACTTATTCGTCTTATTGAATTGCTAGGGATAGGATTATGTGGTGTCAACTTAGTATTTATCTCTAATTGGGATAGGATTATGTGGTGTCAACTTAGTATTTATCTCTAATTGCATAGCTTCCGTCGTTATCGAACTATGATTCCTACGAGGGTATGTTGTGTACTCATGTTACGCTTGATGCATCTTTTATGGATACAGGTTTTCGGTATATCAGGTTGCAGTTTGGAGCACGAAAAGCTGAGGCAGAGTACTATATTCAGTGGCATTAGTTACTATCTTATATGGATTGTTCCCTTCATTCGGGCAATATTGTTATATTCCGCATTCAGTTCTTGTATTGTAGAGTCCTTGTATGTGTCAGACCAGGTTCTAGGGAAGGGACGCTTGTTGTACAAATCCATTGTTCTTATGATTAAATGAGTTTCTTTTCGATTGTAATTTTATTCTCTTCCGCATTATTTTAAACCTTCTTAAAGATTGTTTTTGGAACTCGGTTCGTCTACCGAGGGAATTGTGTAGGTGCCACCACAACGCCCGTGAATTGGGTCGTGACATAATATAAGTAAGGCAGTTCGAAATCCAGAGATAAAACAGTTCACCAATCTCAGAGAAACCATTTTAAAAAAACCATTAAGAGAAAATTAAATCACTTTCAATCCATTATGACATTTATCAAGATTAAGTCTTCCATTTATGAAATTAAGATCAACATCAAGTCACTCACAAACTATCACAATTATGTCAATACAAGCCAAATAAATGAAATGAAAGGATGACCATTAAGGCTCACTAAACCACATAGATGCACAACATCGGGGTTGTCACCCTCGATGGCTATCCTTCCTTCCAAATAGATAGGCAAAACCACATCGGAGTTATGAACGCCCGATGACCACTCTTCCTCCCGAATGGCTAGTCAAACCACACTGAGGCTATTGGCATTCAGTGGACACTCTTCCTTCCTAATGGCTAGGCGAACCACACTAGGATCCATAGTGACTACCCTTCCTCCCGAGTAGCTAGGCCAAACACAAACAATAGAAATCATGGCAAGTTAATCGAATTACAATCATAGCATAGAAGGTGAATCACTCATTATGGATTATGTTCATCATCCCGTTATTAGGGGTACATCAATTCATTTATGGGTTTAAAACCAAGTTCAAGTCACTAAATGGGTTTCGAATTCAACACTATCTGTTCATAGAGCAAAACACATGAATATCTAAGCTGTCTGAAATCAAGTTTAAGCATCCCTTATGGGGTAATCCATGTTCAAAGATTAAAGATTTATACTTCAATTCCAATCATTCTTCAATAAGTAAAAATCATGTATGTATATATAAAATATAGTACACATAAAGGTTTAATGTAGGCTTCTCCCTCACGCACACAAAGCTTGCCAAAGAATTACTTTAAAAGTTTGAAAAGTATGTTCGAAAATGAGACATATCTATAATTCCGCTAAAATGCAACCAACAAGATATCCAAGGTTCAATAATCACTCTACAATGGATTAATAATGATAAATTTCAGAACTTTAACCAAATTCTAAGAGTTGCTATCCTTATCGAAAAATTAGGGATTTTCGTACACCAAAAAATGTGTTCTTGAAACCCCATGAAACACCCATGGATTCTTATTGTTTCTAATAGCTTACACTAGTCCCATCCCTCTCAATAATCTCAGTAAGAATCATAGAATATACCTTTAAGAAGTTTCCCAAAGTCTCCTTTAACATCACTTTCTTTGGTTTTCAAGAATCTATGGTTTTGAAGGATGAACTAGAGTTAATATGATGTTATATTGATGTACACCAATGGGTTTTGAGAAAGAACTTACATTAGAGTTTGAGAGAGGTCCTTAGGGTTCTTTTCCTCCAAAGAGTCAGCCAAAACGAGGTGGGGAAGGGTTATAACAAAGGTAGGCCTTTGAAAGGTCATTCTCAGTGTACGGCCACACAGATGGAGTCCCAACCGCGCAGATGATCACAAAGGGAAGGCAGTAACACTGCCTCCGGTGCGCAATCGCGCACCTGAAGCCTACTTCACGTAGTTGGTCGCACAGACTGCATAGTGCCCAGTAAAATTGGCATAACGCCTAACATATAGCTCCGATTGAGCTCCATAATATATGGTTAGAAAGGTATTTCAACGACCTATAACTTTAATGCTTTGAGGTTGCTCAAAATCTCAACGAAACTAACCAAAACCTTGGCATAAGTGCAAATGAATTTAGACTTAGACAAATTTAAGAGCTCTTATGAACTTCACTATTTGATTTGACTTCAAAACGACTCTCTTTAACCCGTGTTCATACCGAAAGGATTAATATATCTAAAATATGACTTGTCAACACCTATTTAATTTATTCACACCTAACTCGGATTTACGAAATGTTACAGTATCCCACCGTCAAGATCATTCGTCCCTGAATGAAGGTCATGCATGGCTTATGATTTTTCACTAAACCTAAAATATTTCAGAATTCCAAGAGTTATTTAGCAAAGTGAATTTTCCCCAAGGACAACATATGACTAACCACATGATTAGATCATTTAAGCCTAAGCACAAGAGTAAGGGATTTATACCTTTAATCTGAACTTTCATAGGAATTAAATAACCGAAAGGTTAAAAACATACATGCAAAAGGGAATAAGTGAGGGTATCTCTTCTTCATGTCCTCCTCAGCTTCCCAAGTTGCTTCTTAGGTATTATGATTACGCCACAGGACTTTAACCAAAGATACATCTTTTGTTGTCAACCTCCTAACTGGTCGATCTAGAATTTGCACATGTTCCTCTTCATAAGAAAACCCCTCGTTGATTTCATTCTCTTTATGATTCAAGACATGAGAAGGATCAGGTTTATACAATCTCAACATCAAACTGTGAAACACATGATGCACTATAGCCATCTCCAATTGTAACTTTAATTCACAAGCCACCTTTCCGATTCTTTTTAAAATTTTATAAGGGACAATAAAATAAGGGCTTAGCTTTCCCTTTCTACCAAACCGCATTACTCCATTCATCGGTGACACTTTGAAGAACACCTTGTCACACACAACAAACTTTAGCTCGCGATGCCTCATATCTCTATAAGACTTATGTCGAATATGAACTATCTTGAGTCTAATAGTGTCCAACCAATACGTTATTATGGAGAATAATCTAAAGGCTCCTCAAGAGCTTAAATACTATTATGTAATTCATTTATATTGTAATATACGAAGTTGGGTTGATCGAAACACAAGTTGTAGTAAATCCGAAGTTTACTAAAGTAAATGACTATCATATTGAAGCTATAAATGATTGGAGGATTAAATATCTTCAAAATCATAGTGAGTAAGAAATATGTATGTGAAAGGTTACCCTCTTTATTCTCCAAATTTTACTACACATCATATATTATGGTAAACCAGAAGTTTATTTATACAAAAATAATTCATGTAATAGTAATAAAAAATTTACTAAAAGAAATAGCACACGGTGTGGTAAATTTGAAATTTACTAGTATAAATAATTTTATTAGTCGGCATGAGCGATTTGGCCATTCCGATTCAAATATGATGTGCAGATTGAGTATTTGACATATATTGAAAAACCAGAAGATTCTTCAAGAATTTATTTTTGTTGTTTGTTCTCATGATAAGTTGATTATACTAGCTAATGTTGGGATTCCCTAAATTCAGAAAAAAACATAAAAAGTGAAAATGGGCCTATTCACCGGTTATGTGATGTCTTAAATAGATGCATCTATAAGAGGATCACAGTGCGTTTATTGTCAACCCGTAGTTTGACATATGCAAAGTTACTTGCTCAAAATAATTTAGTTGAGAGCACAATTTTTAGATTATATAATCACAATGATTCATCTTGTTAATGTTGGTTTCTGTCCAAGCTGGTTTAGCATTGAATACCTTCGATAAATAGCTAAATCATTGCTAATGAGAACAAAGCTTCATGTGTTGATCTAAAATATGATATATTGCGCATAACAAACTTATATGCTTCAACCAATAAATTATGATAAATTCTACCCTCACAATTGGTTCAAGGTTAGGAACCAGATATTTTCATCTAATAGTTTTATGTATGGTATATGATTAATTAATCTACCATAATACACAAAGATGAATTTCCCCTAAGAAGATGGGGCATGTGTTAGTTTTTTCTAACCTAAGATGGAGAGAATAAGCAGCCAAAAAAATATGTTATGAATTATAACTAGTATGATCCTCATTCAAAGATAATTCAAGTCAAATGCTAGAAGCATTTACTGACCCAAAATTAATTTCTAATCTTAGCTGCAACATGCTCCTATTAAATTAATGTCATTGAAGGACAGAGTCTACAACATGCATGAAGCGTGGTAGATGAATCGTTTTCAAATGAAATAATTCTTGAAAAAAGAGAGGAGAAAATGATCAAAATGGTCATAATAAGGAGGCAATGTACTCTCGAAGAGCCTACGACATAATATTTTATGAAACCTCGTGAGAGGTTTAGGTACCTAAAAATAATAAAATGATAGATATCTTAATAAGTTATGTCACATTGCGAACTGATACAAATGATATACCATTGACAATACATTTGGTACAATATAGCGCAATATTGTAAAAGATTGTGATGATCTGAATTCTACGTCTATAAAGCATGATAATGTAGACATTATTACCAAGTGAAATGACGCAATTTGGTAAGTTTCAAGCTTATTGGACCTGCAATCCAGACAACAGAAAATGTCACACATTTAAATATTAATGAAATTATCATTTGACAAAATTTATATGAAAATTCTTGAAGAATTATAAATGCTTGAAGCATATAAAGGTTCTAAAAATCCGTTCATAGTTCTTATATGGACTAAATCAAGCAAAGTGAATGTGATTTTATCGTAATGGATATTCATTGACTAAGGGTATACATGACTATGTTATCCTTACCTCTTTGTGAGTGTGGATTGATTACTTGAATATTATTTCAACTCTTGAAGAGAATCCAAAGGCAATAGATTATCTGCTAAAAGAAGTTGAATTGAGAAACTTGCAGAATTTTTTGGTCCTGAAGTGTCATATTTTTATGCAATTGATGCATTTATGTATTTTTCTATGCATATGAGGGATTACAATCATACGATGTTGTTCTACATGACAGTCAAATAATATAAAGATAACATTTGTTTATAAAGAAAGTCAAGAATGCACTTGGAGTGATTTCAACAATATTACATGTCGATGCAACTCTATCCAAAGACTGAAGATGCAACAACATACATAACTCAACTAAAGAGAGGATTCATAAAAGGACAAAGCATATTTCACCAAAGATGTTCTTCACACACGATCTTCAAAAGAATGGTGATATCAACGTGCAACAGATTCGTTCAAGTGATAATATGGTTGATTTGTTCACCAAGTCTCTATCAACTGCAACTTTCGAGAAGATGGTGCACAAGATTGGGATGCAAAGATTCAAGTTTTGGATTAATGTTCTCATCACGGGAGTAATACGCATTGTACTCTTTTTCCCTTAACCAAAATTTTGTCTCAATTGAATTTTCCTGATAAGATTTTTAATGAGGCAGCCAAAATGCATATTATTAGAAATGTGTACTCATTTTTTTCTTCACTAGATTTTTTTCCACTGAGTTTTCGCTAGTAAGGTTTTAACGAGACACATTATCTATCAAATAGACATTAAAGGGGGAATGTTATAAATATTATTTATTATTGTTAATATCTATCCATACAAGGAAAATTAGAGTTAGTAACTTTGAGACCAACTCAGTTTTCTATTATAAATAAATATTTTATCCTTCATTGTATTTAGATCCCTCAAGAGAAATAAAGAACTTTCTTCTCTTTCTCCCTAATATTTTTATTTTAGTTATATTATTCCATAACAAGGTAGAACTTTTTAAATTTTTACTTTTAGAAAAAAAAATGCAGATAAGTAGATAACTATTGTAATATTAGTAATGGCGTGTCACTAATCTTTGTTATTCCCTTACAATGATAAAGTAGACAATTATTATAATAACAATAGTAGAAACTCGAGATAACTATTGTATTGACAAAGAAATGGACGAACATAATACTTTACAAATTGAATAAAAAATGATATTTTGTAAATAAATAATGTGTGTTATTACTTTTAGATCTCTGATTAAAAAAAAGACATAAGATGAAAAGTATGTTTGTAAAAAAATACAAAATTAATTGATCTTGTAGTAACAACAGTGACACATTAATTGCTCAAACCTATTAGGTTTAGTTGATTAAAAGAATATGATAAGCATCAATAGCTAAAACATACTTTTAGATGCTGAGATTGATTTTATAGATGAGTAATATATTTGGATTAAATTGCTGAAATCAATAATAAGCTATTATTATTGTGGGATTATACTGAGTTTGTTGTTGTTGTTGGTAAAAAAATATTTTGATAAAATAAATTCCATTAAAATGATTAAATATCCTTAAAGCTATTTCCAAAACAAAAATATTTTAGTTAAATTATTAGGTACAACAACAACATACCCAATGAAATCCCACAATGTGGGGTCTGGAGAGGGTATAGTGTACACAGACCTTACATCTACCATGGTAGGTAGAGCGGTTGTTTCCAAGAGACCCTGATATAACAAACTTATTAGAAAAATCCGTCACATGGATATTGTACATTGTTAATTCTATTTGTGGGATTACACTGATATATTGTTGTTATTAATTCCAACAAACGAGGAAAAATCCAATAAAACAGAAAAGATTATATCAAAAAGATAATTATATTTTCTTGTGGATCTATTTGATTGTGATGGACGAGCAAGGGAGTAGACCGTTTCCCACTTGGAAAATAGCTTAGAGGACACCCGATTTCTACTTGATTTAGAATCTTTCACGGTCTATATATACATGTATTTTTTGCATAATTATGTGTCTCCCGTAAAAATAACTTTCTTTGAGAAATAAGAGTTGGTGACGACCGTGATTTTTTTCCCCTTAAGAATTTTCACATAAAATTGTGTTTTTTTCCTGTTATCATTGTTTTAATTCTTGTTGTCTCATAACAAGAAGTCATTTTTCTTATAACTGAAAGCATTTCTTTAGAAAATACATTTAAATAACTGAACATTGAAAAATGATTTCATCAAGAAAATATTTCCCTTCATACTAAACCCCTAAAAAGAAAAGAGAAAAAAGGATAAAGGTATACCCTTGTCTTAACTGAAGAAAGAAAATAAAAAATAAAATACGTCAATAAAATTTATTAGTATGATCAACACTCAACATGGTTACTAGCCGATAGAGGATACTATATAAGCAGCCTTCAAAGGAAAAGAACACTCCACATTAGAGCTTTAAATAGAATATCTACCAAAAACGTTTTCAATGATAGTTCCACCTTTTATACAACATTTCTTTTATTTCGTGTTTCTCCTCCTTGATATGTCTGAATAAGAAAATCCTCATTTATAAAACATTTTTTTTATTTGTTATTTCTCATCCTCGATATGGCCAAAGAAGAAAATCCTCACTTATTCAACTCTTGTTTCTCCTCCTCGGTATATCCGAAGAAGAAAATTCTCACTTATACAACTCTTGTTTCTCCTCGGTATATCCGAAGAATAAAATCCTCACTTATACAACTCTTGTTTCTCCTCCTCGGTATATCCGAAGAAGAAAATCATCACTTATACAACTCTTGTTTCTCCTCCTCGGTATATCCGAAGAAGAAAATTCTCACTTAAACAACTCTTGTTTCTCCTCCTCGGTATGTCCGACGAAGAAAATCCTCAAACAAACACGGAAGGAATAGATAATCCAATGACTACACCTTATTATTGGATGACGGAAAAAGTTCGTGTGATGGTTGTTGATCATGACAAGGAATATGGTTCTGAGATGGCTAATTTGCTGAAGTCTTATGGACATAAAGGTAAAAATTGTATCATCTTTAAAAATATATACAGAAGTTATAGCCTCCGTTTCTTTGATTTAATTAAATTCTGTGTGATTTTTTTTTACAAGAGATTTAATTGATATGATGTTTGTTATCTCATTTTTTATTTTTACATCGATCTTTTTTTATATTTTATATATCTTTTAAATCTTGAATTTCTTTTCTTTGTCATAACACCATTTCTATGCTTGTTTATGTTGTTTTATTAGTTAATAAATGATTTTTTTGTGATTATAAAGAGTAAAATTAGATTCTCTATTTTTGGTTCTTGCTATAGGCATGTCACACACATGATTAACTTTCTCCATTGAGATGTATATGATTTTTCAAAGGAGGTAATTGTTTTATGTTAATCTTTGTGTTGTTCAATTTATTCGGATGTCCCCCAAGGGACATAATTTTATATGTTAATCATTTAATTTATTTAATCAACTTATGTGTTTTACATTTGGCCTTGTTGTATAAAAAGGAGGTAAAATGTCTTTGCCTTGACCTACAGTGACATAAAGTTGGAGAAGAAAATTAAATCTCTCAAAAATAATTTTTGAAGGTGTAAATTCTTGATTTTTTCAAATATAACTATCATTTTAGGAAAAAAAATGGATTTGCTTGGGTGGTGGAGGCATGGGGTTAGGCCAACGGAGGGAAGAGAAGGACCTGATAAGAATCAATCTGGCTATTATTATTATTACACTTTGAGATAATTTTTTTGGTCTTTTATTAGATGTAGACAAAAAAAATGGGGAGACCTAATTTTCTTGAAAAAAATATTTTCCTTTTTATCTTTTATTTTTTATGAAAAGTTGCCCTTCTTCCATCTGGATTCGTATCCATGATGTCAATGTAACTTTCAGATTGTTAAGTAAATAAGAAGCAGCATTTTAAGAAAGAAAAAAAACCTGCAGTGCAAATGACTTTTTTTCTTTTTTCCTCTCAATTTCATGGAGCTTTTTTTTCTTGTAATACAACAAAAAAATTGCATATTTAAAGAATTTAATATATTTTAAAAAATATATACATTTTATTTCATCCTTTTAACCGTGCACGAGTTTTGAATTTTATATTACTTTTATTAATCGTTTTCTTAATTTGAAAAAAATAAATTTGGATCTCCTTTAATGGCTAGTTGCCAGATATTATTTTTTTTATTTTGTTTCAACCCTAGTGGTTATTCAATCACTTCCTCTACTTTAATTTGTGAGGACATTAGAGAATTTTCAGAACATTTCTAAACATGAAGTAAATGCTACATTATTATCTCATCCGAAAACTAGCATAAAACGTGGATCCTCTTAAACTATATTACCCCGCAAAGAAAAGG
The DNA here is from genome assembly GCA_034509755.1 of Anisodus tanguticus. NCBI lineage: Eukaryota > Viridiplantae > Streptophyta > Magnoliopsida > Solanales > Solanaceae > Anisodus > Anisodus tanguticus. The sequence goes on from CM067558.1 coordinate 32,190,676, forward strand.
TATGTAACTGACAATTTTGATAAAAATTTAAGTATTTTTTAAATATCTTTTCCCTTTTATTTTGTTTCTCCATTACTTTGTTAGTATTCATTAATTATTCCATGTCAATCGTTTTGACTTTACTTGCTTTGCTATCTACTTTTGCATGTACCATACGGTACACATGCAAAAAGCAAATAATTTTTTAGTAATAACAAAAACAATTAATTAACAATAGGAAATATAAACTTTAATTTGCATGGCATGATAAAGAACCAATATAGCAAAATCTGACAGAGAATATGTCAAAATTGCCTATAAGTTGCCGGGGGTAGGGAATCACTCAGTAGAGTTGCTAGTGTTATGGGAGAGCCTATCATTATTGATGATTGTACGATAAAACAGATTAGGGTCTCTTGTGCTGCTTATAGAAGTCAATATCACTACTGTGCCTTACCAATTGAGATCATTGTTTTAAAGCCTAATGCCAGACGATTCCAACAGTTCGTGGATTATGATTGAAAACCTGAGTTTTGTGATCACTGTTTGGTGGTTGGTCACAAGTTCCTCCCCTCAGAAACCTGGGAATTAACATGAACTACATGCCAAAAAAAAGTTGTGAAGAAACCAGTGCAGGAATGGAAATCTAAAGGGCATATTGCTATTGACATTCAGGATCCAAGCCTCCAACAAGACTCAATTATTACAAGTATGGCATTCCAATCTCTACTCCTCACCAACCTATTGATATACATCAATATGTGCCTCAGCCTCATAAAGCCAGGACCAAGTCCCTGTTAAAGCTAGTTAATGAATAAAACTAGCCAAGTTGGTGTGAATGAGAAATGGAAGGCAACCTTTCCGAACAGTCACCAACCTATTCCGAAGAGGCACCTTCAAGGCTATATAAACTAAGGCAATGCCTCATTTTAAAGATACCAAAACCAAAAATTTCTGCATCGAAATTCTCGCATTCTTTTTTCACAAATAAAACTATCGAGTCTTACTTGTGTTTCGTTGCCAACTTTGAGTTCGTCGAAGTCGAAGGCGTTTGACGTACCGCTACTCTGCGACAGGTATATCCGTTTTATCCCGGGAGGAAGTAATCCATAACCTCGGGTACAGTGAGGGGATTAAATTCCTTAAGGACACACGGTGAATTCGTGGTCTCGGATATTTTCTTACTTCGTATTATTTTTCCAGTTCTCGTTTTTTTCGGTTTTTTGTCTTTCCGTTTGGTTTCTGTCTTTCCGATTTTTTGAACACGGGCACAACAACAAGCTTAAGGAATTTAATCATTATTTCTGTGTTCATTTGTTCTTGTTTAACAATTACAGAACGTTGTCGGAAAAAAAAAAGTGTATGTTGTTTGGAGACTAAAATCTTTGGATTTTCTACTCCGGTTGAGATTAAAGTTTCCATAACTTTCTACTCCGTTGGGTACTTGATTTGAAGATATAAAAACTTCATCAAGTATACAACATACAATTTACTGAGAAAAAAAAAAAAGGTGTATGTTTGTTGTTTCGATGTAACGAACTTGTATGTTGTTTGGAGACTAAAATCTTCGGATTTTCTACTCCGGTTGAGATTAAAGTTTCCATAACTTTCTACTCCGTTGGGTACTTGATTTGAAGATATAAAAACTTCATCAAGTATACAACATACAATTTACTGGGAAAAAAAAAAAGAAAAAAAAAGGTGTTTGTTGTTTCGGTGTAACAAACTTATATGTTGTTTGGAGACTAAAATCTTCGGATTTTCTACTCCGGTTGAGATTAAAGTTTTCATAACTTTCTACTCATTTGGGTACTTGATTTGAAGATATAAAAACTTCATCAAGTATACAACATACAATTTCTTGCAGTTCGTTTCAAGTATTTTAAATCTGTTTGTGTAACCTTGATTCGGTTTGAAGAAATAAAATCTTCACCGTTGTGTATTATAATTGTTGCTGTCAAAACTGATTCAGTTCGATAATTTATGGCATTCACGTTTAGGACATGTCAATTATAGAACCTTGCGAAAAATGATTAGTTTGGAAGTATTGCCTAAGTTTGAATGCAATCAATCAAAATGTCAAATATGTGTTGAGTCTAAGTATGTTAAACATCCTTATAAGTCAGTTGAAAGGAATTCAAGTCCTTTAGACTTAATCCATACAGATATTTGTGACATGAAGTCAATCCCATCTCGCGGTGGAAAGAAGTATTTCATAACTTTTACTGACGATAGTACGCGGTATTGCTACGTTTATTTACTTAATAGTAAAGATGAAGCAATTGAAGCATTCAGGCAATACAAAACTGAAGTTGAGACTCAACTTAACAAAAAGATTAAAATGATAAGGAGTGATAGGGGCGGTGAATATGAATCTCCTTTTGAACAAATATGTTTGGAATATGGCATTATTCATCAAACAAGCGCCCCTTACTCGCCACAATCAAACGGAATTGCGAAAAGGAAAAATAGAACCCGAAAGAAATGATGAATGCCTCTGTTAATAAGTTCGGTTTACCCCAGAACTTGTGGGGGAAGCCATTCTAACAAACTAGCCGAATACTCAATCGAGTGCCCCATAGCAAAACAAAATCTATTCCATACGAAAAGTGGAAAGGAAGGAAGCCCAATTTGGGATACTTCAAAGTGTGGGGGTGTTTGGCCAAGGTGCAAATTCCTAAACCCAAAAGGGTAAAAATAGGACCTAAAACCATTGATTGTGTTTTCATAGGATATGCCACAAATAGTAAGGCATATCGATTTCGGTTCACAAATCGAAAATCCCGACATTCGTGTAAATACGGTAATTGAATCGGATAATGCGACTTCTTTGAAACCATATATCCGTATAAAAAGGAATGTGAGTCGTCTAGCATAGAATCTAAACGACCTCGGGAAGAAACAAAGGAAAATATTCCCGATGAGGAAAAACCGAGACGCAAAGCAAACGTCAAAGGACGTCTACTTCATTTGGACCAGAATTTTTAACATTTTTGTTGGAGAATGAGCCTCGAACCTTCAACGAAGCTATGTCTTCATCGGAAGCTCAATTTTGGAAAGAGGCAATCAATAGTGAGATAGAATCCATCTTAAACAACCATACTTGGGAATTGGTTGACCTTCCTCCAGGGAATAAACCTTTAGGTTCCAAATGGATTTTCAAGCGAGAAAATGAAAGTCGATGGTACTATTGATAAATATAAGGCAAGACTAGTTGTTAAAGGGTTTAGACAACGAGAAGGTCTTGATTACTTTGATACATACTCGCCGGTAACGAGGATTACATCTATTCGGGTGTTAGTAGCGTTAGCCGCCGTGTACGGTCTTGAAATCCATCAAATGGATGTGAAAACAGCCTTCTTAAATGGAGAGTTAGAGGAAGAAATTTACATGGAACAACCCGAGGGGTTTGTAGTTCCGGGGAAAGAGAAGAAGGTGTGTCGACTTGTTAAGTCTCTTTACGGACTAAAACAAGCACCCAAACGGTGGCATGCAAAATTTGACCATACAATCTTTGTCAAATGGATTCAAGATAAATAAGTGTGATAAATGTGTCTACATTAAGAACACTCCAAACCACGTAGTCATTGTTTGTTTGTACGTGGATGATATGTTGATAATGAGTAACGACATTGCTAACATAAATGCTACTAAGCGCATGCTTGCTAGTAAGTTTGATATGAAAGACTTAGGAGTTGCCGATTTAATTTCGGGAATTAAAATCCATAAGACTCCTCAAGGTCTAGCATTGTCTCAATCTCATTATATTGAAACGGTACTTGAAAAGTTCAAGTATTTGGACTTTAAAGTTGCAAAGACGCCAATTGATATGAACCTTGCTCTTGCAAAGAATAAAGGTGAAAGTCATTCTCAATTGGATTATGCCGAGTGTTGGGAAGTTTGATGTATATCATGAACTCGTACGCGACCCGATATTGCATGTGCTATAAGTAAACTAAGTCGCTACACTAGTAATCCCGACCAAAAACATTGGTGGCGATGAAACGAGTTTTGGGGTATTTAAAACATACTCAAAACTTTGCTTTGCATTATAACGGGTATCCTGCAGTTATTGAAGGATACAAGTGATGCAAATTGGATCACCGGTTCAATCGAAACTAAATCCACAAGTGGATATGTTTTTACCATAGGTGGAGGAGCGAGTGTCTTGGAAGTCATCCAAACGGACATGTATCGCCCGCTCTACAATGGAATCGAGTTCATAGCTTTAGACAAAGCCGGTGAAGAATTTGAATGGCTCCGGAATTTCTTAGAAGATATTCCATTTTGGCCCAAACCGTTGGCTCCTATATGCATACATTGCGATAGCCAAGCGGCAATAGGAAGAGCCGGGAGCCTTATGTACAACGGAAAGTCTCGTCACATACGACGAAGACATAATACCGTTAGACAACTACTCTCTAGTGGAATTATCACAATTGACTATGTTAAGTCAAGAGATAATGTGTCGGATCCACTAACTAAAGGCCTAACTAGAGAGGTAGTTCAAAGATCATCAAGGGGAATGGGACTATGGCCGAGGACAAGTCATCGTGACGGTAACTCTACCTAGAAGACTGGAGATCCCAAGATCTAGGTTCAAAGAGATCAAACAAAGTCATTAATGACGGTTCAACATTGTCACAATAACTCTTTGGTCCATTCTCGTGATGAGACAATGTTCAGCACCAGGATAAAGCATTGCGGCTTTTTAATGGTTCCTAAGTTTGGTACGGGGTATATCAAATAGTGTATCTACGGGATGACACCTTTAGGAATCACCTATGTAAGTGTGAAGTGTAAGCCGCTTCAAGGAGAATTATGTAAGGCCAATTCTCTACGCACTTATGAACCAGGCAGTGTTCATGGCTGAAACGAACAAAACAATGAGAACCAAAGACGGTTAAAGGGTTAATTGTGTGACATGTGGTTGTCTAGGTATACACCAAAGCTCGACGGTTCAAGGATATCACATCTACCGATTGACCGAGTATATCCGACATATGTTCACTACGGAAAGTTCAAAGAGAAATCTACTTATCCGGATGCGATTAATCCTTGCTTACGAATCACACGAGTTTTTTGTCATGCATGTTTTTCATCATATAGCCATTCCCCATTCATGTGGGGGATTGTTAAAGCTAGTTAATGAATAAAACTAGCCAAGTTGGTGTGAATGAGAAATGGATGGCAACCTTTCCGAACAGTCACCAACCTATTCCGAAGAGGCACCTTCAAGGCTATATAAACTAAGGCAATGCCTCATTTTAAAGATACCAAAACCAAAAATTTCTGCATCGAAATTCGCATTCTTTTTTCACAAATAAAACTATCGAGTCTTACCGTGTTTCGTTGCCAACTTTGAGTTCGTCGAAGTCGAAGGCGTTTGACGTACCGCTACTCCTGCGATAGGTATATCCGTTTTATCCTGGGAGGAAGTAATCCATAACCTCGGGTACAAGTGAGGGGATTAAATTCCTTAAGGACACACATGGTGAATTCGTGGTCTCGGATATTTTCTTACTTCGTATTATTTTTCCAGTTTCTGTTTTTTCTGGTTTTTTGTCTTTCCGTTTGGTTTCTGTTTTTCCTGATTTTTTGAACACAGGCACAGCAACAGTCCCTACCAAGAGCTACTATTTCTTTAGTTAGCACAACAGAGGCTTCTGGTAATCTTGCTTTGGCTACTCTAAAGTTAAATTTGAGAAACTACTAGGAATGATTTTGGAGCTTTTACTGAGAGTACAAGTGAACCAACCCACCCTATACCTTATAAAGGAGGGACCTCACAACACCTCCAATGAATTGGCTATTTTGGAACATCAGGGGTGTCAATAAAAGGTACAAACAGAAGGAACTCAAGAGGTACCTCAAGAATAAACACATTAAGCTTGCAGGGCTTATTCAAACAAGAGTGAAGGATCACAATTTTAATAGAGCGATAAATAGTTTTTCTGCTGGATGATCTTCAATTCACAACTATCATTGAGTTGTAAATGAAAGAGTTTGGGTAATTTGGAATCCTTCTTGGTATATAGTAACACTTCTCAAAGCTAGTAGCCAGTTCATACATGTCAACATCAGAGATAGATCACGGAAAAGCTATTGGAGATGATAAATATCCTGAGATTGATGATATAATGCCAAGTTCTTTAAGAAGACTTGACCATCATCAGAGGAGAGGTTATTGAGATTGTGAAATACTTTCTTGCTACTGACATACTGGCTAAATCTATCAACTGCACAACAATCACATTAGTCCCAAAAGTCTCTTCTCCTATCGTAGTGGAAGACTTTAGACCAATTGCTTGTTCATTGTCCTATATATATTGATCGCTAAGGTATTGGCTGCTAGGCTGCAGAAGGTCATGACCACCATTATTTGTAAAAGTTAAGGTGGGGGTCGTATTGTATGGTTACGATTATACAATATTTCTTTTTCATTCCGTGAAAATCAATTTTATGGTATACACTTATGACCTCCCCCTCTATGCCTTGTCTAACACAACGCAAAAAGCACTTGATCATATCATGATCTGATTTATAAGCCTACTAGGGTCTTGAGTATTTACTTGTATGAATTGAATTCCTTGTTTGTAATGGATAGTTTCCTGCTAACAATATTAACCTAGCTCATGAATTGGTTAAATCGTATACCAGGAAGAACACATCTGCCAGATGCAATGTCACGACCCCCTTTCGGGAATCGTGGTGGCACCTACATAACCCCACCACGTAGGCGAACCACTACCAAATCATTAACATGATACAACATAAGTACAAGTGGAAGATAGCAACCTACTACATAAGTTGTCTCATACTATAAATGCGGAATAAGTCACAAGTTTGAAATATCAACAAATACCCCCAAAGATCTAGTCTGTAGATACAAGAGCACTAACATAATACGAAACAAGACTGAGAATGGGCACGCAGGCCAAAATTGATCACATAGTTTGAATATGTCTCTTAAATACGAATAAAAGACAAAGTAAGAGAATGAGCATCCAAGGTATGCCGAATGATAGCATCCTCACTCTGAATACAGGAAGTCAACCTGCTCGAACTCAAACTCAATATCTCGAAGTGGCAGAGGGACTTGTATCTGCATCAGAAAAGATGCAGCAAGTGTAGCATGAGTACACAACTTACCCCCATAAACATGCCCACTGATTACTTTGTCGTGCCAAATCTGTAGTAAAACGATTGATCCCTATGAAGACTTTTCATAACCAATTGTATTTCCTCAATGCATACCAAATAACCATGCAAACGTTTAAAACTTTCTGAATCGCTGTCATCAAAAAAAATTCATCAATCTTACTTGCAATTTCGATAGGAGCCGGTAACACCGTCATACTTCCATATCCAAAATGAAATCCCACAAATGCTTGTCGGTGATTTACTAGAATACCACAATCCTCTCATCAATGTAACATAGTCCATCAGCCCTAAATGAACAAATTTGTCACGGAATAAATTACTCAATTTCTAAATCATAGTTAGCCACCCGAAAGGATTCCAAATGAACTAGTAAGCTTTTCATAAACATGTTGTGATCTCTTCCATCTCCTTTCCTCACGAAGAATCAAGCACATGTCGTCACCCACAACTTTCAAAGTTGGATACTATCTGAGTCATCAATTTAGCACTGATGAACCATACCCTTGATTATAATCTCCAAGTTCTTCAACTTCTACCGATACGCAAGTCTGATTGAACCACACAAACTTTAAACACATCTAATTTTTCTTGTACTTTCTCTAAACTCGCCCACACTCTCGACACCTTGTCGAGTCTCTATCTGTCATATCTTGCTAATTATCAGCCTTACAAATTTTTGACGTATCAATCTTACCTTCCATTTACCTTTCATTGAATAATTACTTCCAAGTTTTAATACTGAAATACTCATCCATGTTATCCTTCAATAATGTCTCAACATCATCTACTACCGATCGCCCAACACAACCCTTATGGAACATTCATCATAACACTTAGTCCACTACAATAGACCTACTCCTCCGAGCGTACCAAATCATTTCACCCGGTCTGAAATATGCGAAAATAATGACACCATAACCTACATCTAACCCAATAATTTCCATTGCTTCAAATCTGAATCATTTCATATCTCGAAGATGCATCTTACTCAAACCAAATCAGATCAACCACACATATATCAAATTTCGACCATTCATTCTAATCATGTTCACCGCTAACAACCGATCATTACTCAAACCTTTAAACATGGAAACTTCTCCCAAAATACAACACATTCTATGTACCATCCTTTGTGAAATTCCTCGACTGGAAAAAACATCAACCCACTCTGGTTACTCTGACCAATAGTCACTTAGTACTTAAATGATAACCCGAACCCAGAAGTGATCCCTAATTACCGAACACACACTCCTGCTAACACTCTCATATAATTTTATTGAAATTCCTTTGCCAAAAATCCTTGATCGAAATAATCTTTTTCTATACTAGTCCATGCATTCACTGACCCGGTCATCGATACTGAAGTCTTTCACAACTAAAATTAGATCAAATTGTCGTCAATTCGTTACCATAAATATTTCCATTGATACACACCTTAAATATGATGCCCACAAATCCTATCCAATAACTAAATGTAACACTCGATAATCCCTCGTTAGAACCTCACACTTGCCCAGCGCAAGAGTTATTCCTATTAGTCAATCACTGGTTCCCATTAGACGATGAGTCCAATATACCAACGCATATGCGACTTTTTCATTCACTCGATACTCAATAACTGCAAAAATAACTCATAACTCAACCATCTCTTGGTCTCAACAACTCCCTATCATCACTAACCTCAAAATGCTAAGTGAACCCACGAACACCCTCTTAGGTAAAGAAACGCGTCGATCTATTCCATTAAGCTCCACTCATCATAAGTAACATTACCACTTGATCTCGAACAGAAAACCATTTCATGAAAGAACTCACAACCACTAATTCTACTATGCTATCATGATTCTGCAAAATTGAAGCCAATTCAACCTTTTATAACCTATACGACATCCACCTCGTACACCTTGCAACTTGTCCCAACAAACATGTCAGATACTAATTTTCCCTTCATATAGCGGAGATCGATCCATCCAATTTCTTTTCCTTGCATCTCTGAATTACCATTCCTACTTTCCAAGGATATCACTAAACTGAGAAGTCACAATCATCACCCCTAATCAATCTGAACACAAATCATATCTGAAGACTAAACTCAATCGCGCATCTGAATCATGGTAACGCTTCTCATACCCTACCGTGTGACATCATATCGAACCACTTACACACGAATTAAAGAGCATGTTACCACCATCGATGATAGAATAGAAGGAAAAGTTCATATACCAATTTGATTCAACTTAGCACAAAAAGAATGAAGAAAGTGAAGTTTCCTAAATGTCCCATAGCCTCTCGAAGATAAGTATGGACATTTCTGCACCAATCTGCAAGACTCTACTAGACATTGCTCTTGTATTTAAGATTGTTTAACCTACAGCTCTGATACCAACTTTGTCATGACCCCCTTTCGGATATCGTGGTGGAACCTACATAATCTCACCACGTAGGTGAACCACTCCCAAATCTTTAACATGATACAATATAAGTACAAGCGGAAGATAGCGAACTACTACATAAGTTGTCTCATATTATAAATGTGAAATAAGTCACAAGTCTGAAACATCAACAAATACCCCCAAAGATCTAGTTTGTAGATACAAAAGCACTAACATAATACGAAACAAGACTGAGAATGGGCACGCAGGCCAAAATGATCACATGGTCTGAATATGTCTCTTAAATACGAATACAATACAGAGTAAGAGAATGAGCATCCAAGGTATGCCGGAAGATAGCATCCTCACCCTGAATACTGGAAGTACACATACTCGGACTCAAACTCAAGATCTCGAACTAGCAGAGGGACATGTATCTGCATCAGAAAAGATGCAGCAAGTGTAGCTTGAGTACACAATGTACCCACGTAGACATCGAAGGCCGACAACGATGGAAGATACATAATAGAGATAAATATCAAGTTGACACCAGATTAGTATATACTAGACTGTTCAATCGCTTATATAAGTCAGGTTGTACACATATCAATTAATTGAATCAGCAAGTCACATTGTTCACATAAGGTTCCAATCACAGTCAAGTACAATCAATTCATTCACATATATAGGGACCTTACTATCATAGTACCCATCGACTAGTACTCTCTTGTCCAAGTCATATTCAAGCTTAACCCCACTTACCCAACTTATCACAATAAATAAACAAGTCAACACTTACTTCACAACAACCATTTTAGAATACTTCCAAGAGTGTTACACCTAAGCTAAACATGATGACGTTAACTCCTTTATTAACCTTAGCATTTATGCTTAGTTAAGTCACTATATAGTTACGGTCTGACACCCATAGATCGTTCTACATCTACCTTTCCACTAGTGACACTTATCGCAGTTTCCTTACTAGACTCGTTACCTAATCACACAATCAATTACCAGACAACACACAAATGCGCATAATTCCCCGGACCTAGACAATAGTCATGGCATAATCAACATCTCCGACCACAGTAACAGTTGACATCAAACACTTAAACTTACAATTATTAAACCCAAAAATCTATACACGAAGAAGCAAGCCATACACGACAACCAAATCAATTCAACAACCTCAATCATTTATCCAAGTGTTCATAGAGACCAGTGTAATCATTATTTCCAAGTATTCACAGAGTCAAGCTCAATCATAGCGACCATTCCGGTCCTATACAATCATTTCAATCTAAGTAAATCAGGGTTTCACCCAAGTTCCAATAACAACCATATCACATTGCCAAGCCACAATTAATCAATGTATAGATGTATGAATGATATGAATGCAATGCATATGCAAGGTACCTTTCTCAACCTGGTATACAGTACGTCGAGGTTTAATTATGATCATACACCCATGGGGGACCCGCGAAGTCCATATACCGCTCATAACTAGTCGAAATTCCACACATGAATCTGACTAGAGCCCATAACTCATTTGTCGAGTCTCAATCATGTTGCAGGCATGCAACTTCATTCTCAATGTATCAATATCTGTTGCGACATGCAACCTGAGCCATCCGTATTAATATTATCTCAATGTTGCCATAATCTCATAAGTGTTCTTACCTTTTCGACCTCTTGGGCCCACAACATATCCATACCACTCTCATATCAATATCACAGAATCATGAGTGTATGAATGCAAATGACAATATAAGGCAATATATCATGATAAAATGAGATGCAACCAAGTAAGGAGATGAAATATCACATGCTTCCAAAAGTTCAATAACACACGTATCATACAATACACATGATTTCATATCAAAGAAGTCCATCAACAATAATCCTAGTATAATTAGGTTATTATATCAAAGCATGTGTGATGAATAAATACAACAACATCAACTATGGCGACGAGCCCACACAATGGCGACAAGCCCATATAACAGCAGTCGGAATCAGCATAAGGTTGATCTCCAAAATCACACATCATCATAATTCAACACCGATACCCACTCAAATGTTCATCACAACCGTTTGGGTGGGACTATAAAACACGTCCAATATCTCTCAACAGTTATAACTACTACGTACTTCTATCGGAGTCTCAAAAAAACTGAACCGTAGCCTATCTCATTGCCGAACAGGAGTTCTAAAAAATCAAGACTCGATGATTGTCTTTCCCTTCCGATGCGCTTCGTGATGGTCGAAGTCTATCCACGTACATATTATTCGTTAATATAAAGCTAATCACAACAAAACAAGACTTTAAATATTCATCCCGAGCCCACATCACCAAGACTCGAACTTTAATACTCGAAAACCTCTATTACATAATAAGTAATCATATCCTTAATTTAATTGAAAAACTATACACATTTGAATCCCCAATTGAAATATCATTAAAATCCACAATTTGAAACCCTAGAATTTTCCTCTTTTTAAAACAAGCTTCTAAAATAAAATGAAGACTTATAACATGATAATCTATCATAATCCAATCCTAATTCATGATATTAACACCATTTGATCCATAAATCCCCATTAAAATCACCCATATAGCTCTCTTATTATCATAACATGCATAACTCATCTTCTCCAACTCACACAATATGCTAAACCACCATCAAAAGAACCCATAATCATAACTTAAGCCATAAGAGTGAAAGAATCTATTACCTCAAGGTTGGAAATGCTCCTAAAGCTTAAAAAATAAAATACCCTTATGAAACGCTGGTTTTGAGGGTTTGCTTTTTTGGGGAAAGAAAATTTGACCTAAAATATTTATAGCCACTTGAACAGTGTTTTTGCCCCGGCGGAATCGACTCCACTGGAGCGGACCCGCCGCAGCGGAAAAGACTTCACTGGGGCGAGATCACTTGACACCTCAACATTCACCACGGTGGACCCGACTCTGCTGTGGAGGAAACCCCCCAGTCCCCATCTTCTACTTCGGCGAGCCAACTTCTCGCCGAGGCGGACTCACCAAAGCAAATACTAGTTCCACCATGGCGGACACCAGACACCAGCAATGAAATATAGCCAAAAACCTCCATCCAACACCTGAAACACTCCCAGAAACATCTGGACACAAACCAAATATGCTCATCTATGGTAAACAGCACAACGAACTCGCTCGTACCCTTGAATTTTGAAAATAACTAAGTTAAGGCATACTTTTCTAAAGAATCGTCCTAGACAAACCAAAATCCAAACTTTACAAATAAAGCCACATAATACATTCGATTGCTTCGAAAAGTGAACCAGTGACTCTACTAAGTCATAAATGACCCTCCGGGTCTATCAGAAGCAACAGAACCCAGAAATGAACTTATCTAGCTAAAAGTCAACTTTGAGTAAACTAACCAACTCTAAATCCTCAAACTTAGACTTTTCATCCAAAACACATATAAATGGACCTCGAGATTCGTGCCACCATCCATGCGCATCACAAACCCACATAAAGTCTACGAGAAGGGTAAAATAGTCAAATAAGGGTCTTTAAGGACGGGTCATTACATGCAAGATTAATATTGATCTCCAAATGGCATATAGAATTGGTCTTCCTTTGTAGATTCACTCAATGGATAGTGCAGTGTGTCCAAACTTCAATTACTATCCTATTTAATAAGGAGTCCACTAATCCATTTAATGATGCTAAGGTACTTAGACAATGTTATCCTATTTCACTCTTTTTGTTTGCAATTAGCAAGGAATACCTCAGCAGATGTCTAAATGGCTTGAGGACTATGAAGGAGTTCAAACGTTACCCTAGATGTGCAAAGGTAAGCATGTCACGACCCAAAATCCCTTAAGCCGTGATGGAAGCTACACCTAACCCGTAGGTGAACCATTTTTGTATCTTAATTTATTTCCATTATTAACATGCATAAAGTAGAAACAATAGTGATAAATTATAAGATTCTTCAAAATGACATTAAGTGCAGAAGATACAATCAAAATACCCCAAATTCCTGGTGATATGAGTCAGGAAAACCTAAATAATATTTTTTACAAGAGTTGACACCACATTGTCTAGGAATAGAAAGACAGCTACAGAAAATATAGAATCAGAGTTTGTTGTTGTCATAGCCTAAATCAAATCCTAACGCAACAGACATCCGATGCCATGAACAACACCGGAAGCACCTTATAAAATTAATAAACTTCTAATATTTTTTGATAATCTTTCATAATTTATTTATAATAGTCATTTTGGCTAACTGAAAGAATACTCACACTTACGCAAATTAGTGGAAGTTTAATAAAATAATATATCATAACACATGGCAACTGCCCCAACAAGTCATACGAGACTTCAACAATCTACACACAACACAACGTCTAACTATGAAGCTTCTAAGAAATAAATAGAGCCTAACACATCGGGATGCATCCCAAAAATTAAAACAATAAATCTAGAGAGATAGGGATGTCCCAGGAACAAGGGTGTGGGCTCACCAATCAGTTTGGAAAGTAGCAAGTTCTCCTACTCCATACATGTGTCACAAACCTGCTCTTCTTTGTTACCTAACATACCATCAAAAACAACAATGGTATGCTTATGAGCATCTATGGGACACTAGTTAATAATCAAAATTATATAGTAATATCATAAAAATAGTATCAACGGAGAGCAATTCGAAATCCAAAGATAGAGTAAGCCAATAACCTTAGTAAAATCACCAGTAACTGCCAATAACACATGAATATATCAAATTCAATTTATTATACCGTTTATCACGTTAAGTCCTTTCAATCATGATCTCAAGATCATCAAAAAGTCACTCGTATGCAACCAAAGTATAACACATGCTAATACATGCCCAAATCGGTATACCTCCAGACAAGGTATCGCCATAGCTGCCAAAATTGTGGGGTTTCTTACCAATTCTCCCCTCAAACTCCTGACATCTAATAGTCTCAACCTTTCTAGCGGCATCCACTACTCGCTGAAAAGTACCTCCAGAAGCTACTACCTATGATGTTGTAACCCGAATGGGATAAGTCAACCCCCTAACAAACCTCTGAATCCTCTCAGACTCATCAAGCATAATCGATAAAACATGATGAGACAAGGCGTGGAACCTCATCTCGTACTCAGTCACAAAAATCCCATCTTGATATAACTTATCAAATTGATCGCGTTGGTCCTCCATCGTACTACGGGGAACCCACTTCTCCAGAAATACATCAGTAAACTCAGCCCAAGTAAGTGGAAGTGACCCAGTTGGCCTAGTCAGAACAAAAACCCTCCACCACTTGAAACACTTATCCTAGTCATTTGAAACACTGTGAAATCAACACTGTTAGAGTAAACCAACCCCAAATAGTGTAGCCTCTCATGACAACTAACCAAGAATTCAAAAGCATCATCATCGGGATAACCATCATACTTTAGTGGCTTTATATTCTCAAACTTGTCCCACTTCTTTGGCTCTTTAACTATCATAGTGGACTGTGCAACTGGTTGGATAACAATACCTGAAACTAGCAAACCCGGAAGCTGAGGATCCATGGTAGAAGTTGGTTGTTCCCCTGGGGTCCTAAACCCTACAGCAACTATCAGATCAGGAGTTTGAGCTCTAATTTTAGTCTAGGAACCCTTAGAGTCACTAGTAACATACCCACCTGGGCTATACCATTGAAGTATCACATAGGATAAAATAAAGCAAATTGAAAAACTAGAGTAGCAATGAACCTAGGTGGTACCTGCGTAAGTCTAACCTTATCTACCTTAACCGACTCCTGCTCTAAAATATCTTCTAAGTCTAGGGTCATATCCCTAACGGGGTCTGGAGATGGTGCTGGTGCTGGAGCTCGGCCCGTGGATAGTGCAATAACATGGCCTCGGCCCATACCACGGTTCATGTCACTCCCTTGTTTAGTAACCCTAGCAGCAGGTAGGGGTGCGGGTGCCTAGCCTCCATTCGTGTCCTTACAATCTGTGAGAGAGTGAAACAAAGAAACTTAGAACTCCAATAGAATCAAGTAGGCACGAAAATAAATGAAAGATCATAATATTCATAAATTCTCTATAGCATCTCGAAGATAGGTATGGATGTCATTGTACCGATTCACAAGACTTAACTAGACATTATTCTTGTACTGGTGAGACTGGTGAACCTAGAGCTCTAATTCCAATTTTTCATGATCCAATTTCAAAGCCATGAAGGCACCTAACCCCTACCCGGTTGGTAAGCCATCCACAACCTATTAGAGAATTTATACAAGTATAAGTGTGGAATAAAGTAAATCAAACTATTTTCAAGTCACAATAAGTCTCATATCAATACCAAAATACGAATAAATGTTTCTATCTCAAAATCTGGTATCACTAGTATAAGAACATCTAGAATATGAGTACAAGTCTAGAATATATCCTAATACATTGTCTAGGATAAAGAAGATATGGGAAGAATCATGTGCCACAAATCAGCTGGTAGCTCACCCTAAATTCTTCAAAAAGGTCCTCGACGGGCAGTGGAGTGTCGAGCGCCACTCCAACTAGGGACCGAATCTTAACACAAAAAAGAGCATCAAGTGTAGATTGAGTAAGGAAAATCAACGTGTACTCAACAGCATCGTCGACCGACCCTAAACTAAAACAATGAGAAGGGTTTTCTGTTCGAATTCTTATTCCACACTTAGCCATGATTAGTACAACATTACCATAATTATAATCCAATTAGTCTAAGTGAGGTACATCTCAATCAACAATTCATGTAAGCCATCCGATAATGAATCCATGAAATAGATTATATGCATATACAATGTAATGAAATGCAAGGCCTTTCAAATCACCGATATACACACGCTATGTAATATATAATTACATGACCCATGGGGGACTCGTGACATCTATACACCACTCAGAATCATTTAACATTGGATTCTAGTCACCTAGGCTACAAATATCAATCACATAGCAATTTCTCTTGTATTACCTATCTTTAGCCCCTGCGGCTTCTTTCTATTTGCATATGTCTGTCCGGATTAATTTTTCATCGGACATAACATATGTATCCTCAAGTGTAATATGCGTGAGATACTATATGAAAGCGTGAACATGACATGCATAAAGAAAGAAACATGCTAAAAAGTAGAATATTCTATTTGTATCAACTTTTCCTCTTTTAGATCAATGTTATGGAGTGATGAGAACACACAACCAAAAATAAGAAAGGTATATAATCATGGAGACATAAATAACGGGCCTCATACCCTCACAATTCACAGAATCAACTAAGCTATCAGCTAGTGCCCAAACTATTGCATTCAGCCTCTATTCAGAATATATTCCCAAAAACATGTCATTGGTACCAGTATAGGTACTCATCACCTCACACGTATGAGACCCCCATTGATTTCCCATCACTCCCTCTTTATTGGGTTATTAAGACCAATTGTGCGCTTTAAATAGAATCAAGTAAGGTTTCAACTTGCCAGTTTAATAGTCCAACGCTCAAAATAAATCCTTACCCTTTCATAGAGCCTCCGATCGATCTCAATCTATTCTAATATAGATTCTATGTTACAATACGAGTTCATAGAAACCCATATTGCAATACTATTATTTTGGATCCCAAAAGACAATCCCGAGCTCCGAAGGTCAAAACTGGAAATTCAACTCAAAATAAGTTTACTCATAGCATAGGGAGTTACATAAAATATGAACCAATTCCGACATTTAATTCGAAGAAATCCTTAATTTCAACTTAGGGCTTTTTAGTCCAAATTCTACCACCCAAAACATGATTCATATGATAAAATCACACATTAATCTATGATAGAAAGGTAAAATGAAGGTTAGAAACTTACCCTCATGAAGAACCTTGAAAATCCCTTCAAAAATCTCCAAAATTCGAGCTCTAGAGCTCAAATGGTGGAATGAAATGTCAAGTCCTGTAATTGGAAATTAAATATCTACCTAGGTGGCCCTTCTTCGTGATCGCGAGCCCCCGCCTCGTGATCGTGGACCATTTACCTGACCTAGCCCATGAATCCTCTTTGTGATCGTAGCCCTAGTCCACGCGATGGCGGAAACCACGAGGCTCATCGTGATCGCGATACGTAACCTCACGATCACGATAGAGAAAACCAGAACTGGACACAAGATTTTGGTATCCTCCGAACTTGGATTCAATACCCAAAACACATCCGAGACCTCCCGGGAACAAATTAAATATGTATTTCAGTCATAAAATACGCTAAGGACTTGTTCGCACACTCAAAAAACCCAAGAAATGGCCATCTTGACTCGATGTCGATCGTGGTCAACTCCAAATCTTACATTAACTATTTTCTCACCCCAACGACCCAAAATGCATCCAAGCACCTCGGGACCCGAACTAATGACTCAACTAAGTCATAAATCGTATTTTGGACCTAATAGAATCGATGAAACTTTGAAAAAATTCATGTTCACCCCAGATGTTGACTTTTGTCAACCATTTACATTTCTTAAATTGAGAATTTCCTTATTTTTCTAAAAATGATCTGAAACTCACCCGTTTGTCTCGAAAACTGTGGCACTCATCCCCACGAGTCAAAAACATCATTTAAAAGCTACGGAAAGAACAGTTTAGGCAAAAAGAGACCTAGAACTCAAAACGACCTATTAGGTCGTTCAGTTAACTTCATATTCAATTAGATTAGTTATATTATTGATGTCAAGACTTAAATGACCATTGCTAGGGAATTTGATAACTCAAATGACAATAATTAAAATTTATTGATAATCCATTCCTCTTTGATAAATCTTGTAAACTTATTAGTTGCATATTCATGAAACAAGATTATTTCAAAACATTTGATCCTATTATCTCTTGGTTTGGGTAGTATCTCTTTTCAGTGTTTGTTTTCAACAAGTCATTTGAATATTTGGACTATATTCTTTAATCTATGTACTTTATCCTTAACAATACATAGTCTTTTTATGTGAACCTGTCTAAGATTGCACAGAGCGGTGGAGTTACAAGCCTCGACAGTATTCAGTAATTTTGACCCTGATCTTGTATTTGTATTTAAAAATTTACTTATTAATTCAAAATTTAGTAAGTTATTTTTTTTAGAATTCATAAATTTAAAACTTTAGCTTCGCCTTTGATTGTACCCATTGATTACAACATAAGTTGATTGATTTAAGAAAAGTAGTTCATTTCATAAACTAAAGTGCAACAATATAATATGAAAAAATTATAACTGAAGTTGTATATGAGAAATAATCGGACCCTCGTGACAATTTTTTTGTATAACATATTTTCTTCCTTGTTCTTTATTGACTTTCAAAGTGCATTGATGCAGTTACAATGGTTGGTATGACTTCCAGAACCATGACAATGCTATCCAAAGAAAAAAAAATCGATATGATGATAATCAATGTCCATTCACCTGACTTGCTTTCCTTCCAGTTTTTGGCTCAAGCTGTGGCCTTGGATATCGTTTCACTTTGTAAGTATTTATTCTAGTACTCCTCTATCTATGACATCGACTGTTATAGGGATAAAGTAAGTTGTTTTAATTAATACACTATAACAAAAAAATAACTATAAAATTCAACACTAATCTACCACTAAATAGCTCATAGTTAATGGATCCGTTGTCAAATAAGATTAGCGAGAAATTTTTTTGTTTAGCGATAATTGTCTTTTGTTAATTCCTATTTTTAGTATATGATAAAATAAGATTTTGTAACATTACTATTATAATGAATAAAACTCATTGAATATACATGAAATTAACTAGTCACATACTTTTTATAATATGACATAGATATCGGTTATGACTTCATTATTATAGTGGGTAAAGTCAATTATTTTAATCATGACACTACAAGAAAAAAAAAAATAGCTATGAAATATGTAGCTAAATAGCTCATCGCCCATATGAATTTTTTATAATCCGTCGTTAAATATGATTCATGGTGAATTTTTACTATTTAGCGAAAGATCTTTATTCATCACTAATCTTTTTTTTTTGTAATGATATGATAAACGGTTATTTTGTAAACATATTACTATTATAATAAATAAAATTCAGTGAATAGACGCGAAATTAACTATTAAAATAATGTTTACAATAAAATTATAATTCTAATGCTACCTTCTTGAAATAATTATGCAGTTGTATGTGACGAGCACAATGAATTGTTAGCAAAGAAGGCTTTGGGCGATGGAGCTTATCTTTATTTGAAAAAGCCACTTGACGAGGAAATTGTGAAATATTTATGGCAATTTGTATTGAGGGAAAAACTCCAAAAGGATAAAGCTAAAGAAGGATCAGAAATTGGTAACACTAATGTTGGAGATAAAGAACAAGTTGGAGAGAAGAATTTACATAATACTGAAAAACAGCCCAATAATATTCATGAGGCTAAAAATTATGCCGTATCGAATAGAAAAGACCAGATGAGAAGGAAGAGAGGTAGAAAAAGCACAAAAGAGATAAATGAAGGAGAAAGTCAAATCAGTGCTAATAAGGTTGTTAAGGAAAAGGTCTGCACAAAATGGACTCTGGAACTCCATGCCAAATTCATTGAAGTGGTACATCAACTTGGTGAAGGAAGTAAGTTAACTTAAGAATTAATTAAATTTCTCTACAATTCATTGATATGGTCACCAATAATTCATACTTATAGAGGCATAGTAATTATTATATTTAATTACATATACCTTGATTTAGTCTAGAGATATTAAATTAAATTAACGTTGTTATGGAATTAACTTATAGGATGTTTCCCGAAAAAGATTCTTCATGTTATGAATGTGCCAGGTCTTTCCCGAATGCAAGTTGCAAGTCATCTACAGGTACATTCTTAAAAAAATAATTAAGTGGTAATTATGTATCATTTTTGTTTAGTACGAAAAAAGTTATTTAGAAAATATGTTTTTTTATAAAATTATTTTATCGTATTTGGTTACTAGAAAATGTTTCACTTGGAAAGATTCTACATCAAACACTTGTGATATAAGTCATTTTTTTCTAAAACTATATTAATTTTAATTTTATATCAAAAAATCTTTTAACAGAGTAAAAATTATTTTTTTTATCACTTCTGCCAGTAAATATTTAAACGTTATTATCAATCTTTAGTACTCAAAAGTTTTATCAAAACACTCACGGACTAAAGAGGAATAGCGACAGATTTTGTTGCATGTGTAATGATAGAAGTTATTCATTGCTAATTTCAA
Source organism: Anisodus tanguticus (assembly GCA_034509755.1). Classification (NCBI taxonomy): domain Eukaryota; kingdom Viridiplantae; phylum Streptophyta; class Magnoliopsida; order Solanales; family Solanaceae; genus Anisodus; species Anisodus tanguticus. The sequence continues at coordinate 32,211,440 of CM067558.1, forward strand.
TATTTTTGTAGTGACTATTCAATTCAATAATATTATTATCAATCTTTAATTCATATTGTTTCATAACATTTTTTTGTTCACCAATTACCAAATACAAAAAATGTTTTCTATTAAAATGACTTCCGTCACTTTAAATTCACCTAATTAACAATGGCTTCAAATGATAAATATATCTCCCTGGTCCAACTCTCCTTTCATATGTTTGTTCTAACACTTCTCAGAAATGTCGTAACAAAAATTGGAGAGCTCCAAATGAGCGAAAATATATTCGCCGCCCATCAGGTCAAAGATCCTCAAGTGGTTCTCAAAAAAGAAGTAGCTTTATAAAAGTTGGGACAAAGCCTCATTTTCAAACAAATGTTTCAAATCTGCAACAACAACAACGTAACCCAGGTCAAACCCAAAGTCGCACAAAGTTCCTATTTTCATCACTAAATACCAACAACATTGTTCCTAGAGGAGAGAGTTCAACTCACCAACTCTATCGCTCAAAACTTCATGTTCAACCCCACTACCTCAACATTGGAAGCCTATTCAATAACTCATTTTTATCGGCCCAAAATAATATTGGTGGAGGGCTACAGCAACAACATGGACCTTTATTTGGAATGGTAGGTTCACAAGGAGTAAAATACTCAATTATTGGGAGCCCTAAATATAGGCCTGAGTTGGAGTTTAACAATGGGGATCATCATTGTCAAAATGACTATAGCTTTGATCTTAATGCGACCTATGTACCAACATATTCAGGTAGCAGAATAATATTCGGTACAGACATTGAAAATGCGACAATTAATGAAGTACGATCAGCAAATGCTAATTTCCATCAATATATTGATGAATCAAACATGTCTGGTTCAACCAATATTGTTATGTCATGATATGCGAGTGATACTCAAGAAGGTGATTCAAATGAAAAGAAAAATTGTGATGCTTATTTCGGTTTCAATAATATGAATTATATCTTTCAGAATCTTGGACCACCAGATGCTAACCTACCTAATGAGTTTGATCAAGTTTATTCTGATGATCAGGTTAGTACTTCTATGTAATTTTTATTATCTGGCAAGGTTACTCTTTATTATGTTGTTTCATAGAAGGAAAGTTATTTTTTTTAAATAATTTGGAAAATGACTTATATTTATTTGAAAAGTATAATTTTTCAGATAAACTAATATTTTTCGGTGTTTGTTAGCCGGATGAAAAATATTAACAGAATTTGTTTTGATTAATTGCTAACAACCTTAGAGGTTGTTTGGTTATCGGGATTAGAATATTATCGTCATATAAAATTTAGTATTACATTTATCCGACTTTGGTTATTGGTATTAGCTAAAATCAGAATAAAATTTAAAGCAAAATATTTGTATTCTATATCCATATAGGACACGGGATTAAATTGCATTCTTTTTTTTCCATAAAATATACTCTCTTTTTTTATAATTCAATACTGACTTATTATCAAGAAAATATACTCAGTCATACCAAAGACACTCGTAATCCCCTATAGACTTACCTTAAAACTTACATATGCAGGTGGCACCGACATCCATTGTCTAGTTTACATGAATAGCAAGTTTTCCTGACGAATCATCAACATGATCCCATGTGGAGGGCTCTTTGCAGAGACAAAGTTATTTTCTCAAGTGGAAATTGACTTTTTTTATTTTTTTGGAGACTTTATAATTTTATTTTAAATATTTTATACTATATGGTGGGAGGGGGGAGGGAAAAAAGAGAAGAGAATACTATACCTCCACTCTAACTATGAAAAGCAGAGGGAGAACTCATTACTATATTTTGACTAGATAAATGACAGGTAGCATATGCATCACTTTATTTGAAAAGGGATAATAACGTATATATACATAATAAGAAACTTATTTACTAAACGTGACGATAGTTTTCATTTACAAAACATATCATGAGTTTTTTTTATAAAACATATACGAAATTTTCGTCCGAGGCTTGAAAAATTTGCTCAAGGCCACTAATATAAAATGTTTATATTTCACCCAAGGCTTAGAATTTCGCTCACAATTTTCGTGTATGAAAACTGTATAAAATCGGTATGAAATATGTATATCTTACTCAGGGCTCAAAATTTCATATTTATGTATAAAAATTGTATAAAACCGGTATGAAATGTGTATATGTCCCTCAAAGCTTAGAATTGTGATCATATTTTTGTGTACAAAACTGTATAAAATCGATATAAAATATGTATTTAATTGTATACATTTTGTATAAAGTTCATATTAAGTTTTAGAATATGTAATACAACTACAATAATAATATATACAAATTCCATACAATATTCGTAATTTTTTTAAAATAACTACAACAACATACAAAACTCAAAATACAAATTTCATACAAGCTCAACATACAATTATCATACAACTTTAATATAATTTTGAATCTCACTTCAAAATTTAAAAAAAGAACAAATTTTATCAGGTCGTAGATACCACTTTAAAATGAGGAAAAAATTAGATCGTACCCACTATCGCCGAGGACGATGACCTTGAGCAAAGTTCATTTGCGTATAGACATAGCGATAATCAGTAAATTCAGTTTTTTTATCAATGGCAGGTTCGAAGAGGAGAATGGGCGTGAAGGAAAAGATCCGAGAAGAGCGTGAAGGAGAATGGGCTGCCACAAGCCTTTTCCCTAGGTTTACAATAAAATATAACAAATTGTTATATTTTGTAAATAAAAAAAAAGTATCTACATATTTGGTAATAAACAATCTTAAGCAGGTACCCTATGTCATTTTTCCATTTGAAAAAGGGCGGAGATTATGGACTTGGGCTTATCACGATCCAAAATCTCATTTGTACCGTGAGAGCGTCCACCTATCTTAAATCCGTAGGCGAACTCCAAATTATTTATAAATTGAAACATAAATAAATGCAAAATTAGAAATAAGACACTTGAAAAGTACTTAAATAGTCTTTATAACGTAAATAGAAATAAGTCTAAGTCGGACTACTCCCCAAAATCTAGAAGTCACAAGTACATGAACTTTTCTAATACGAATAGAAGTCTGGAAAATACTACAAAATATTGTCTGAAACAAAGGAAGACATGAAATAAATATAAGAAGAAGTCTAGTGCTATGGAAACGTCATCAGGTCACCCAAGACTCCAAAAGATATCACGCCTCAGCGGTCACCCGGACCTGGAACTCCACTCGTGCCCAGATTTGTACCTGCACACAGAAGGTGCAGCAAGTGTAGAGTGAGTACGGGAAGCACGTGTACCCAGCAGCGTCATTAAACGTCCCTAAACTATAGGGGTGGCGAGGGATGGTACTTTTGATACTTACCTTTTCACTTTATTAGCATTAAGATTTACAATTCATGTCAGGGCATTCGACTACAAAAGTCATTCATCTTATTAGCAGGTTGGTGGAGCAGTATAGGGAGAGGAAGAGAAACTTACATATAGTTTTCATTGACCTCGAGAAGGAATACGACAAAGTCCCTGGGGAGATTAAATGGAGATATTTGGAGGTTAGAAGTGTACCAGTGGCGTACACTAGGGCGATCAAGGATATGTATGATGGAGCCAAGACCAGGGTACGGACGTAGGAGGAGACTCGGAGCACTTTCCAGTGATGATGGGGCTGCACCAGGGATCAGTTTTTATCCTATTCTTATTTGTCTTGGTGATGGATGGACTGATGCGATAAATTCAAGGGAAGTTCCATGGTGCATGTTATTCGTAGATGAAATAGTCCAGATTGATGAGACTCGTAGCGGAGTGAACGCTAAGCTGGAGGTTTGGAGACAGACTCTGGAGTCTAAAGGGTTCAGGTTGAGTAGGACCAAGACAGAATACTTGGATTTCAAGTTCAGTAATGGGAGCGCCCATGAGATAGGCGTGGAGTTTAGGCTTGGTACTCAGGTCATTCCAAATAAAGGAAGTTTCATGTATTTTGGGTATATTATCCAAGAGAATTGAGAGATTGATAATGGTGTCACACATTGTATTGGTTCAGGGTAGATGAAATGGAGACTCGCATCTGTTATCTTGTGGGATAAAAAGGTGCCACCAAAACTTAAACGCAAGTTCCATAGGGTGGTGGTTAGAACGACTATGTTATATGGGGCGGAGTGTTGGCCAGTCAAGACTTCGCATATCCAAAAGATGAAAGTTGCGGAGATGAGGATATTGAGATAGATGTGTGGGTATACAAGAAGGGATAGGATTAGAAATAATAATATCCGGGACAGAGTGGGAGTAGCCTTGGTGGAGGATAAGATGCGGGAAACGAGGTTGAGATGGTTCAGGCATGTGTAGAGGAGAAGCACAAATATCCCAGTGCGGAGGTGTGAGAGGTTGTCTATGGATTGGTTTATAAGGGGTAGAAGTAGGCCGAAGAAGTATTCGGGAGAGGTGATTAGACGATATATGGCGCAGGTGCAACTTACTGAGGCAATGACCTTAGATAGAGGGTTGTGGAGGACACGGATTAGGGTAGAAGGGTAGTAGGTAGTTGAACGTAGTCCTATATACGCTTACATACTGGTAGTTGTAGTATTATTATTGTAGCCCTGCTTAGCCTATCATACTAGTAGGCACAATATTGTTTTATAGTCCCTGTCATTTGATTTCTGTTGCTGTATGTTCTTTCATGTACTTTGTTTATCTTATTTACTTACGTTAGTTACTGCTTCTTTTTTCAGAACACTTTATCATGACTTATTTGCTTTTGTTACCATCATTTTCATAATATTTTAAATTTCTTGTCCGGATCTAATTGTTTCTCTTGCTCTGCTTGTGCCTATGCTTTGTCTTGAGCCGAGGGTCTTTCGAAACGGCCTCTCTAATTAACAAGATAGAGGTAAGGTCTGTATACACTCTACCCTCCCCAGACCCACATTGTGGGACTTCACTAGGTATGTTGTTGTTGTTGTAAGCACTCGATAGTTTAAGTGAGAAATCTATAACTCAACAAGTCATAAACGCTATCCTTTTCCATGTATTTTAGTAAAGATCCAACTTTTTTAACAATTTGGGCAAGCTTTGTCATAAAAACCCAATCTTTTCATCAATTGGAACTAGTAAATAGTAAAGATTCAATATTTTCATCAATTAAATCATGTAAGGTCACAAAGATCCAATCTTTCCATCAATCAAGGCATGTACGTCATGAAAACAAGTCAATTATATATAAATGTTATGGAATGCAAATGAAATGTATGATGTATTCTATGAAATAGTTATATGCACCAGTATACACACACACCCACAATAGATTTCACATGACCTTTGGGGGACTCATGATGTTCATATACCTACCCGGAATACCAGATATCCAAGATCATATCAGGTACTAGCCCGTAGGCTATAATATCATCAATATCACTCATGTTCATGTACTATATCCAAATCTGGCCTCTCCAGGCCCCTTTCTTCGTATCATATCATTTATATGTAAATAATATCATGAATGAATATAATGGATATGTGTACACCGTGCAAAATGCATAATATCAGTTCAAATAGTCAAGTGGCTTAAAGCTCCTGAAAATGCATTCCTCTTCCATAATTTAGATGAGATGTGGAGTGATGAATGCATGACAAGTCAATATCATGGATGTCAATAAATCATGGCTGACATAGCTCAAATAAGCAACAACCATACCAACCTATTGGATTTGTGTACCACCTCTAAGGCCCAAAGGCTAAACACATATTATCTGTCACAAGTCATAATTTTTTATATTTTAATCATCCAAACAGGTATGCGCCCAAGTGCTCGTTACCTCACAAGTATTATACGCTCAATTTCCCATTACAACCCTTAATTTATTAAACCAACAGATAACACTACATATAGAGTCTGGTAAGTCTCAACTTGCCTGAATCCAAAGCCAATGAGTCACTTCGCGGCCTTCCCTTTTCTTTCAGCCTCTAAATGGCCCCCACTTTGTTCAAATATGGTATCTACATGAGAATACGAAGCTAACAATATGCATACTGCAATATAAATGATTCAGGTCTAAAAAGTCAATACAAAACCCCATCCTGAGCTCCAAAGGTCAAAACTGTGATTTCAACTTAAATTCATCTTATCCCTAGTCTAAATAGTCATAATCCTAAAAATCATGGAAATTTATTTACAAATGGACCTTAAATTTGATCAAGAACACTAAACATATGTTCCTAGAGAAAACCCCTATTCTATGTTCTAAATCACGGGAAGAATCACTAAATAATGGATGAAAACATAAATAAATTCTTAGATTAGAGTTAAAATCTTAACCCAATGATAAATCTTGGAAATGGCCCTTGGAATCACTCTAATACGAGCGCCATAGCTCTCAAAATGTGTTTTGGAAGATGAAGTTCAAAATGGGGGTTTTAAATTCTGCCTAGGTCCATTACCATTAGCGAGGCCCATTCTCACAACCGCGACCCTACTCGGCCCAACACATCACGATTGCGACAGGGCCATCACAAACACGATGGGCCATCCTAACCCGACCCGACTCTGCTCTATGTAATAGATAACAACCAAGGCACAATCGCGACCCTATGTGTGACCTCCTATTGCGATCGCGACCCCCATCCCTCTTGCGACCGCGATGAAGGAAACTAGGTGATAGCTGATCTGATTTTTCTGGTTTCTTTCAAAGCTTGAACCAACCCCCGAAACTCATTCGGAACCTCCCGGATACAATCCAAATATGCATTTCAGTCCTAAAACATGCTCCGGACTCGCTCGCGCACTCAAAATTCCCTAAACAAGGTTGCCTTGACTCGATGTTAACCAAGGTCAACTCTTAGTTCTAAAAGCCTATATTTCCAACCAACTACCCAAACCACGCCTGAACACCTCGAGACCCAAATAAATAGCTCGACTAATTCATAAATAATATTTCAGACCTAATGCAATTGATGAAATTCAAAAATGACGCATTTATCCCTAAATTTGACTTTTGTCAAACTTTCTCCTTTTTTTAACTTAGAAACTTCTAGATTTACTAAAATCACTCCAAAATCCACTTGATTGGCTCGGGAACCATGTTACTCATCCTCAAGTCATAAACATCGATACAAAACTACGAGAAGGGTAATTTGGGAAAAGAAAGCAAGAAGTGGAAAATGACTAAGCGAGTTGTTACAATAGATACCACTTAAATAAACATTTGTCCTTGAACGATAAAGAAAAAGAATTTGGACTCTCAAAAAGCCAGGGATATATAGTTCTCTTATGTAACTCGGTCTCTCAAGTAGCCTCCTCAATCAAACGATGCCTACATCGTACTTTTACAGAAGCTATCTCTTTTTATCTCAACTTCCAAACTTGCCTATCCAAAATAGCTACAGGCTCCTCCGCAAAGGTCAAATCCTTATCAAGCATCACCAAATCTCACTCAATCACATGAGACCTATCCGAATGATATCTCTTCAACATCGAAACATGAAAAACTAGATGCATACCCGACAACCCAGGAGGTAAAGCCAATTTGTAAGCCACTTCATCCACACACTTGATGATCTCAAATGGCCCAATATACCTCGAGCATAACTTTCCCTTCTTCCCAAATCTTATCATAATCTTCATGACTGAAACCTTAAACAGATTTCGCTCCCCAACCATAAACTCCAAATTACGGACCTTTCGATCCGCATAGCTCTTTTGCCTACTTTGAGCTGTGAAAAGCCTCTCCTGAATCAACTTGACCTTATCTAAAAAAAAATCTCAACAGGTCGGTACCCCATGGCCTAATCTCGAAGGCATCAAACTACCAATAAGAGAATGACATATTCTACTATACAAAGCCTCAAATGGTGCTATTTCGATTCTCAAATAATAAATATTGTTGTAAGAAAACTCCACCAAGGGTAGAAACTGATCTCAATGACCAGCAAAGGGTTATACCTCGTAGTTTTGTACACGAATAAGAGTGTAGTTAGATAACTTGAGCACCGAGGACTTGAGGTCCTTTCCGAGAATCTCGTATGACTTACATAGGTCTTAGAAAGGTTTACGAAAGCTTAGAAGTCATTCGGATTGAAGAAATCATCTCTTGACAAAGTTTGACGAAGATAGGATGATATGCCAAACATTTCGCATTGCAGAACCCAATCCACTTCGCGGATCAGGCTACAGATTAAGGCTACTCTTTGCCACCATCTGTGGTGGAAAATGTGGTTACAGATGATGATCTGCGGTGCAAATCCTCCCATAGAATAGAGGCAGTAGGCTAACTATTTATATGTGAATCTCAAACCTTCATTTGTTTCATTTTATTTTCGACCCATCCAATCCCTAAACACTCTCAACCACTCTTTAATAACCTAAACCTCATTAGAGATCAATTCCTTGAGTTTATGATGTGGAAACCCCTTGAAGAACTTGGAAAATCTCACAAATCTTCCTTAGATCATTGGACTAAGCTTGGAGCTTGTGGAGGATTGGAAGAGAACTTGGTGTAAGAGACTTCTTGGGTGTTTGAAGACATGTTCTTACTACTCTTAAATGTTTTGTAAATCCCCTAGCCTATATGGATCAATCGAGAAGGATAACATATGAGAATTGAGTTAAGTCTCTAATATATAAAACATGTTAGTTGTTGAGTTGGTTTAAACTTGAATTCTTGAGATAATTAAGAACTAGATCTTATGGAACATGGAAGTTGTGATCTTGGTGTTGTTATAATTATTGAAGAAGCCATGAGGGTAGCTTGGATTTCCATAAAACCAACGTATGGACATTGCGCACGTTAAGTGTTCGATAAAATGACATAATGAAATAATCGGGAAACCGTCGACTTGATTTTGATCCAACTTACCTCTATTGCTTAGGTTGAAAATTGTAGAGCGGGCGAGACGACGTAGGAGTAATGTTGGTCAACGATAAGGTATTTAAAGCTTACCCTCTTTATTCTATTGGCATGATCGTAAAAGAGTCATTACAGCCCAAATGTTCCTTATCCTAATTCCATTCCTGAATATAGAAACATGTCCCTTCCTATTGTGAAAGGTTGTACATAGTACTGCTTGCTCTCTATTGATATCCTTAGATGTGTCCATTGTCGGGGCTTATCACTCTTCTTAATATTACTTGCTACATGATTGGTTCTGAGCTCTAGGTTGGATTGTAACGATCATTGTATTTAAAGGAAAGCCGAGGTTAACGACCCTATATAACTCCGACCTAGTTTTATTGGTTTTTATAAAGTAATTCATGCATTCTATATATACGTATATATTTTATGACACCGAGCCGCACTATAGTCGGTCGGGTACGACACTTATATGTGTTGACACCCAATTTTGGCCTTCCATATTTTCACTTAATTAGTCAAGCTTCTTCGATTACAAACAGAGTAAAATAACCATTTCAAAAATAAAAAAAAATATTTTCTAAATTATTTGGTACTAGTTTGCCATTTCATTTGGAAAAATATCCTAATATATACCTACTTTACATGTAATTTCAAGTATTAATTATGTCTATGTTTAATGTGAAAATCAATTTTTATGGAAAAACAAGTGTTTCTAGTTAAGTACGTGTTTTTATTTGTCAAGTTAAAGTCCTCCACGACTTAATTACTATAATTAGTTCATATTTGCAAATAAAGAAACTTAATTAATTAATTAAATAATCGATTCGTCTCAATTTTACTTGGAATTCGTCTAATTGTTAACGATTGAAGACAATTGATCCTAATCTGGTTATTTTGTTACTGTTAGGTCACAATTACAATACATTTAGCCCATATTTCTAAGTTCAAATTCCAGCCATCACCCAATTCACTTGACAGCGAATTGAAACAGCAACCAAACGAAACCCCTCAGCCCTAAAGCTTCTCTCCTGTAAACCGCTCCAAACTTCATCTCAACAGTCATGGCCGATCTTTTTCACTTTTGAGGCAATTGGGTTCCATATCGCCAAATTTTGCTCAAATACCCCCATATTCATCTTCCAGAACTCTGAATATTTGAATTACACAACTCGAAACAAGAAAAAAGTATCTTGTGAGTTGAGTTCTTCGAATCGTCGGAGAAAGTTTAATATTTTGCTTGTTTCTCTCGTCGCTGATTCCCTTCACTGGCTCAAAGTGAAGGTGTTCAATTCGTTGGTGAAATTGTTTTTTTAATTATGCTTTGCTTCTTTTTTTAAAAAAAATCTGTTTAATGTAGTTTTCTAGTATTTTTTGTTTGGCTTTCAGTTCTGCTGCTATTCTGAAACCTTTCTGTTAATGTATTAGGCTCTGTTCCTATTTGTTTAATGTTCAACATGGCTTAGTTGATCTGATATCATAGCTGTTTTGACTCTATTTTGGTCTTTGGATTTTAAATATGGAATAAAGTGACATTAAGGGAGATTTGTTTACTTAAACAATGATCAGTATACCTCTGGTTTGTTCAATATTAGTAGCCGTAGTTCCAGTAGTTAATATTACTTGCTAAGGAATAGTTTGAATTAAAATCTCCAATTAATAATTATGTGTAAATCTATGTAGAAGATGGTTGGAAGATCCCCCTTATTAGCTTGAATCGGCACCTTGTTTGCTAGATTTGAAGTTATCCGTTTTGTTTATAAAAAATAACCACTTCCTGATTTCCTAAACGAGCAAACCAGCTCTAGTTTGTTTTCTTTCTTAAGCATGTGTAAATTTTAATGTTCGGTAAGATGGGGACTTTCGGATATGCCCTTCCCTGACTTATGTTATCGCCGATGTTGATGGGCTAAAGGAGCTGACATACTGAATTTCTTAATCTACGAACGGGATTTAACCTTACCTTCCTTTCCCGGGTAAGGTGGCGTCTCTGGTGTCTTTTTAGATCTCCCTTCTTTTAAAATCATGAAACATAAGATAGAGCAAAATTTGAATAATTGACCTTTGTTTATGTTTGTCTGTCATTATAGTTGAGACAAATAAATCTCCTACACATCACATATTCATTTGGTCAGATTCTTTGTTTGCTTAATATAACTTCCTTTGAGATTAGTAGTTGCAGCTTACTTTGGATGCGCTAAATGATATGTTGTTAAATTTCCACATCTGTTTTGCTTATTATAAGTTGGTTTTGCATATCTCTGAAAGTTATTTGCCTAGTTTTATTCTGGAATTTGTGATGTTTCAATGCTAAAGAACTCTTATTGTTTGCCTCAGTTTACTTTAACATGATTTTGGTTAAGTTTATTTTCGTGTAGTGTTTAGTTAATTAACTACTCCTTAAATATTTGCTAATTCCTTTTCTTTCGTTTTGATGCATGAAATACCATGAGTCCAACGGACTTCTTCTTCCCGCATTCTGTGTTGGGCCAGAGGCCCAACATAACATTCACATTATCGAGTCAAACCTCATCTTCGTTATCCAGCGGAGCAAAGAAAGATTTGGGCCAAAACCCAAATGTATAACAGTCCAGTAGCATGCAGCAGCAGTCCCGAGCCCATATGTTTGATTTTTCCTCTACATTTCCATTATATTAGTTATTTTTAGAATTACTGATGTGTAATGCAGAATGACTAACTTATTTACTTGGTTTTTTATTTTGTCAAGGTAGATGAATCCCTAGAGCAAAAAAGTGTGGAACTTAGTCTTCAGAATTTACTGAGCACAAGTTTAACCAAATTGGCTTTATCACGTTTTTCTTATAAGAGCTTTCAGTTGCAACACCTACGTGTATGGAATTTGGTTAAAGTGCCAGAAAAAAACTTTTTCAAAATCGATGTTGAGATTAGAGCCCCCAAAATGGGATACTTTTTCATAACAAGGATATATTTTTCAAAAGCTAAAGGAATCTCTACAAGTGTTTTAATTTTCAGATATTTTCTAAATAAAGAATGTACTGGGTTGACCTTAATTTCAAAAATATTTTTAACCCAAAAGAGCAAATGTTACGTTTTCCCCCTCAAATTGTCAAATATACCTATTTTTCAAAAATATAAATTAGACATGAATGAATTTCTTTCAAACTTTATACATATAATTCTTTTAAACACATTTTACGAAAAAAGTTATATTGTTTTTAGCCATAAATGTTAGATCCGTAGGTAAACCGCATTGGGCGGATTCTTAATACCGAACTGCTTAAAACCTAGCTTGGGGATCAATAGAACCTTTACCCATTTCTCTGAATTTTTTTTAAAGATTTTTTCAAAATTTAACCTTTAAATTGGTTTTCTAATTCCCATTCAATAAATTAGGTGGATACTCTGTTTGTTCACGACAAATGCCAAATTATGAAGTAGCTTTCACGCGCGAGTGTAAAAGTGAACCGTAATAATATGTGCACACCACTTCAGTTAGGTACGATCACACCGAGTCCTATATGATCGGGTATGATATGATAATATATATATATATATATATATATATAGCCACACATTGGAGAAATGTCATTATCATATCGTACATGGCCATATGATTTACAGAGATATTATACATTGCATATGCCCTCTGTGGCTTCCCGAGGTTCAGGCGATTTTTCTTACTCCCCTTCACGCTTGTTATTGTATTTACTTACATTGTCTACTTTACATATTCAGTACATTATTTCGTATTAACGTCCCTTGTTGGGGTGCTACGTTTCATGCCCGCAGGTACAAATAGACGTTTGATTTCTCATAGTAGGTGAACTAATTCAGCAGATGTTGTCACGCTTCATTTCCTCCGGAGCTGTCTAGAGTGTTGGTAGGTGCTGTTTTTGCTGTTTATATGCATCATGGGTATGTCGGGGCCCTGTCCGATCTGTTGCCTTTCTATATTATGTTTAGAGGCTTGTAGACCAGTGATAGGTGTAGTTGTTTTATGTGTCTTTGCCGGCCACTATCGGATGGTCTGTTGTGTCTATGATAGCCTTGTCGGCCTTAGTTTATGTGTGTGTGTGTGTGTATATATATATTGTTAGGCTTATTCGCAGGACATCGTTGCATCTTATGTTATTAGTGTTGATTAGAGGCCTTGTCGGCTCAAGTCTAGTTTCGGGTGGTTCAGTTACTATGGTTGGTACGCTCGGACCTTAGGGTGTCCTGTGCCGCTCCCCCCCCTCCAAGGTTGGGGTGTGACAAACTTGGTATCAAAGCAGGTCTGTCCTATAGAGTCTACAAGCTGCGTCTAGTAGAGTCTTGTTTATAGATGTGTCGTGCACCACATCTATAAGTAGGAGGCTACAGGACGTTTTATGATGGTTTCCTTCTTTCTTATCTTAGATGGTGCGTTAGATCTGAATTATAAGAATTCGAACTCTTAATCCATAGCTGCTTACTTTCAGCGGTGCCTACCACTATACGACAAGCGACTTCTAGGGGATTGGATGTTGATGCGGGAGAGGGCACCCTTCAAGTGCCACCCGCTAATACGGGACAACATGAGCCTCAGAATGAGGCCTTATCTAAAACCTCCAGAATCCCTCCACCTCCTGAGAAGTTGAGAGGAGTTGCTGAGCCTCTAGTTCCTCTACCAGTTGTTCTTGAGCAGGATCTCGACATGCATAGTGCAGTTCAGTTATTGACTCAGCTAGTGGCCACTCGGGCCCAACGTCAAATTCTTGGTTCTTCTGATAGAGCTGTTAGCGTGAGAGTTCGTGACTTTATTAATTTGGACCTTTTAGTATTCATGGGGCCAAACACGAATAAGGACCCATAAAATTTCTTGGACCAGATGCAGCGGACCTTGCGAGTCATGCATGCCACCGATACTAAGTCAGTAGAGTTAGCCTCCTATAGGTTTAGGGATGACATGGTACAAGTCATGGGAGTAGTCTAGGGGACTTTGCTCCCCACCAGCAGATTGGAGAGAGTTTTCTGCAGCCTTCCTACAACACTTTCTACCGGTTGAGATGAGTGATTGGGTACATCAGTTTGTTAATGGTTTGGGATCGCATTTGGTAAACAAGTCTACTACATCCTCTTTGAATTCGGGTATGGGCATCTCTCGTATCCAGGCATATGCTTAAAATTTGGAGGACCGTAAGCAGCTGCAACGGGTCGATCGAGAGCGGGACTGGGGTCAACATAAGATTGCCCGACCTACGAATAATTTTGGTGAGTTTAGGGGTGGGCCCAGACCCAGTATTCTAGATATCCAGCTTATCCGGCAGCCAGTGCACCCCCGCAGTTTCAGGGACCACACCGGGATCGATCCACCTATTTTGGACAAGGTCAGAGTTCGAGAGTAGGGTCACAATGTAGAGTAGAATATAGTCAGGTGATGCCGCCTTTGCCTCATTGTGATCAGTGTGGTAGATCCCATTTCAGACAGTGTTGTCAGGGGTCGGATCTATGTTACTCTTGTGGGCAACCAGTCCATATTATGAGGAATTATCCGTCGAGGGGCGGGGGTGGCATGACATAGCCGACTGGGTCAGTAGCGACTTCTTCATCTACGGTATGCCCTCCTGGGCAAGGTTCGGAGCTACCAGCTGGTCGAGGTAGAAGTAGGGTGGAGCATCCAGTTCGGGTGCTAATCAGAATCGTATCTACATGTAAGTGGATCACCAGGATCAGGAGTCATCCCCGGATGTCATCACAGGTACATTATCTATCTTCTCTTGAGATGTGTATGCATTGATTGATCCTGGTTCTACTTTATCGTATGTCACCCCGTTCGTTGCTAATAAGTTTGATAAAGAACTCGAGTTGCTGAATGTACCATTTGCGATATCTATGCCAGTTGGTAATCTCATAATTGTCAGATGAGTATATCGAGATTGTATAATAGAAGTAGCTGGTTGTCGCACATTGGCAAGCTTGGTAGAGTTAAAAATGGTTGACTTTGATGTGATTATAGGCATGGATTGGCCAGCCTCGTGCTATGCTAATGTGTATTGTCGGACCAAAGTTGTTCGATTTCAGTTTCCGAACGAACCAGTCCTAGATATAAAAAGGGAGTCCCGCAATAGCTAAGGGTGGGTTTATTTCCTACCTTAAGGCGAGGAAAATGATTTCCAAGGGCTATATATATCATTTAGTGCGGGTCTGTAATGCCGAAACAAAATCCCAACTCTCCAGTCCATCTGTTTAGTTAATGAATTATTCCCAGACGAATTCCCAGAAAGGCTTCCAGGTATTCCTCCCGAAAGGGAAATTGACTTTTCCATCAACGTGCTTTAGGGCATTCAGCCCATATCTATTTCTCCTTATAGAATGGCCCCTGCTGAGTTGAAAGAATTGAAAGAAAAGTTGAGGGATTTGCTAGAAAAAAAAGCATTATTAGGCCTATTACTTCCACGTAGGGCGCACCCGTATTGTTAGTTTTCAAGACGGACGACTCGCAAAAAAAGTGTATTGATTATCATCAGTTGAATAAGTTTACTACAAAAACAACATACCCAGTGAAATTCCACAATGTGGGGTCTGGGAAAGGTAGAGTGTACGCAGACCTTACATCTACCTTGGTAGGTAGAGCAGATGTTTCCGAGAGACCCTCGGCTCAAGACAAAGCATAAGCACAAGAAAAGCAAAAGAAAGAGCAAATCAAGAGAAACGGTCAGACCCGATCAAACTTTTTTTTCCAGCAGTATGAAAATACCGGTATCAAAAGTGAATAAGTCATGATAGCGCATTCTGAAAAAGTAAGTAGTATCTAGCGCAGGTAAATAAGCAAAACAAAGTACACTAAAGGACACATAGCTGCAAAAATTAAACTACATGGGACTATAAAGCAATACTGCGCCTATTAGTATGATAGGCTAAGCGGGCCTACAATAATAACACTAAAACTACCAGTTTGCAAGCATAAGTAAGACTATGCTCGACTACCTACTACCCTTCTACCCTAATCCGTGTCCTCTACAACCCCTTATCTAAGGTCATGTCCTCAGTAAGTTGCATATGCGCCATATACCGTCTAATCACCTCTCCCCAATACTTCTTCGGCCTACCTCTACCTCTCATAAACCCGTCCATAACCAATCTCTCACACCTCCACACTGGGGCATTTGTGTCTCTCCTCTGCACATGTGCGAACCATCTCAACCTCGCTTCCCGCATCTTATCCTCCACCGAGAACACTCCCACTCTGTCCCGAATATCATCATTTCTAATCCTATCCCTCCTTGTATGCCCACACATCCATCTCAGCATCCTCATTTCCGCAACTTTCATCTTTTGGATGTGTGAAGTCTTGACTGGGCAACACTCCGCTCCATACAACATAGTCGGTCTAACCACCACCCTATAGAACTTGCCTTTAAGTTTTGGTGGCACCTTTTTGTCGCATAAGACTCTTGATGCGAGCCTCCATTTCATCCACCCTGCTCCAATATGATGTGTGACATCGTCATCAATCTCTCCATCCGCTTGGATAATAGACCTGAGGTACTTGAAGCTTCCTTTATTTGGAATGACATGAGTATCAAGCCTCACCTCCACACCTGTCTCAAGGTCTCTCCCGTTATTGAACTTGCACTCCAAGTATTCTGTCTTGGTTCTACTCAGCCTGAACCCTTTAGAGTCCAGAGACTGTCTCCAACCCTCTAGATTAGCGTTCACTCCACTGCAAGTCTTATCAATTAGGACCATGTCGTCTGCGAATAACATACACCATGGTACTTTCCCTTGGATTTGTCATGTAAGTCCATCCATCACCAAGGCAAATAAGAATAGGCTAAGCGATGATCCCTAGTGCAACCCCATCATCACTAGAAAGTGCTCTGAGTCTCCTCCTACTGTCTGTGCCCTGGTCTTGACTCTATAATACATATCCTTGATCGCCCTAGTGTACGTCACATGCACACCTCTAACCTCCAAACATCTCTATAGAACCTCCCTAAGGACTTTATTGTATGCCTTCTCGAGGTCGATGAAAACCATATGTAAGTCTTTCTTCCTCTCCCTATACTGCTTCACCAACCTCCTAATAAGATGAATGGCTACTGTGGTCGAATTCCCCGGCATGAATCCAAACTGGTTCTCAGAAATAGACATGCCTCTTCTCACCCTCATCTCCACGACCTTTTCCCAAAATTTCATAGTGTGGCTTAGCAGCTTGATACCCCTATAGTTGTTGCAACTCTGGATATCACCTTTGTTATTGTACAAAGGGATCATTGTACTCCACCTCCATTATTTGAGCATTCTCGCCATCCTAAAAATAATGTTAAACAACTAAGTCAGCCACTCCAAACCTGCCCTGCCTGCGCTCTTCCAAAATTCAATTGGGATCTCATTAGGCCAGTCGCTCGTCCCCTGCGCATCCTGCGAACAACACCTTTAACCTTCTTAACCTTAATGCTTCTACAATACCTAAAATCCCAGTAACTACCAGATTGCTCCAGATCTCCCAACATAATATTTCTATCTCCTTTTTCGTTTAAGAGTTTATGAAAGTAAGTCTGCCACCTCCGCCTAATATGCGCGTCCTCCACCAGTACTTTGCCATCCTTGTCCTTGATTCACTTTACGTAATTCAAAGTCACGGGGCCTCATCTCCCTCTCATTGGCTAATCTGTATAACTTCATATCCCCATATTTTTCCTATAATTCCATATACAAGCGTTCAAAAGTCACCATTCTCACCACTGTAACCGCAAGCTTTGCCTCCTTCCTCTCCATCTTATACAGTTCCCTATTCGTCCACTTCTCCACCTCATCTTTGCTTTTTACCAATTTTGCATATGTCGTTTTCTTCGCTTCCACCTTCTCTTGAACTTTACCATTCCACCACCAGTCCCATCGGTGCCCACCATGGCTACCCCTCGAGATCCCAAACACTTCTCTAGCTACCTCTCAAATAGAATTGGCCATCATGTCCCACATACCAGTCGCATCCCCACTACTCCCCCAAGTCCCCTTGGCCATCAACCTCTCCCCCATCTCATTTGCACTAGCCATGGTCAAACTCCCCCCATTTGATTCTTAACTTGTCATCCACAACCCTCACCTTCTTCTCCATCTTGATCCACAAATATATCACCAAAAGCTTATCTCATGTTGTACGATACTCCCTCGGAATAACCTTGCTGTCTTTACAAAGATCGTTGTCAACCTTCCCAAGGAGCAAAAAGTCTATCTGAGTCTTAGCCACCGAACTACGAAAAGTTACCAAGTGGTCATTGGCTATCACCAATCCAAAAGCTCTAGCGAACTCCAACAGTGAGATGTCTCCCCCGTTCCTATCCCCGAGGACAAGCGTCCATGAACGTCGTCATAACCCCCCGAAAGTGACACGATATGTCTATTAAAATCCCCTCCTACAAATAGCTTCTCAGTGGGTGGTATACCACCCACTACCTCGTCGAAATCCTCCCAAAAATGCCTCTTCTCCTCCTCGTCCAAGCCCGCTTGTGGTGCGTAAGCACTAATAATGTTCATAGTGACCCCTCCAACTACCAACTTAATCGCCATTATCCTGTCATTGACCCTCCTAACCTCTACTACCTGATCTGTTGGCTCGCTGTCTACTAAAATACCTACCTCATTCCTATACCTCGACCTACCCTAGAATCATAACTTATACCCGTCCATATCCTTAGCCTTAGGTCCTACCCATTTGGTCTCCTGGACACAGTCTATATTAATCCTCCTCTTCTTAAGAATCTTAACTAGCTCTATGGAGTTCCCCGTTAAAGTCCTAATGTTCTAAGACCCTATTATCAGCCTAGCCTCTCTTACCCCACTTATCCCCCTAACCCTCACCCCCGTCCCCGGCACTGGAAGTACTATTTATTTGAGTTTTCACCAAAAAGTCGAGTACCTGTGTAGATCGAGGAGAAAAAGAACAAAAAGAATAGAGGAGAAGAGAGAAGGGAGGTTTGGAGAGGAGTTGAATAAGTTTACTATCAAGAATAAGTACTGACTTACAAGGATCGATGATTTGTTTGATCAATTACAGGGCGCTAAGTACTTCTCAAAATTGATCTTAGGTCCGGATATCATCAGTTGTGGGTTAAAGAAAAGGTCATTCTGAAAACTGCTTTTAGAACTGGATATGGCCATTACGAGTTTCTTGTGATGTCTTTCGGGCTTACTAATGCACCGACAACTTTTGTGGATTTAATGAATCAGGTGTTCAAATTGTTCTTGGATCAATTACAGGGCGCTAAGTACTTTTATGGATTAAAGGGAAGGACATTTCGAAAATGGCTTTCAGAACAAGGTATGGACACTTCGAGTTCTTAGTAATATCATTTGGACTCACAAATGTGCCGGCAACATTTATGGATCTAATGAACAGTGTGTTTCGCCCATTTCTGGATATATTTGTGAAAGTATTTATAGATGATATTATGGTTTATTCCCACTCCGAAGCAGAGCATGTGGATCATTTGCGGGTAGTACTACATACGTTCTGGGATCATAAGTTGTATGCTAAGCTCTCCAAGTGTGAATTCTGGTTGAATTCAGTGGCTTTCCTTGGTCATATAGTGTCAGACGAAGGTATAAGAGTTGACACTCAAAAGATTGAAGTGGTGAAGAATTGGCCGAGACCCAAGACCCATTAGAGGTTCGCAGTTTTTGGGGTTAGCTGTCTATTATAGGAGGTTTGTAGAAGGGATTTCTACCATATCAGCACCATTAACGAAGTTGATACAAAAGGCCATAAAGTTCCAGTGGTCCAATGCCTATGAGAAGAGCTTCCAAGAGTTGAAAAACAGATTAACATCGGCACCAGTCCTTACTCTTCCAGAAGGTACAGAAGGCTACATTGTGTATTGTGATGCCTCGGGAGCACGTCTAGGATGCGTGCTAATGCAACATGGTAAAGTGATTTCCTATGCTTTAAGGCAATTGAGGCAACATGAGAAAAACTATCCGACACACGATTTGGAGTTGGCCGCAGTGGTTTATGCACTGAAGATTTGGTGGCACTACTTGTATGGTGTTCATGTAGATATTTTCACGTATCATAAAAGCCTGCAAGGCATATTTAAATAGAAAGAGTTGAACTTGAGATAGAGGAGGTGGCTTGAATTATTAAGGATTATGTTGTGGACATCTTATATCATCCCTGTAAAGCTAATGTTGTAGTAGACACGCTCAGTCGTAAGTCGATGGTTAGCTCAAAGCCAGTGCAGGTCGAGGGGAAGGAGTTAGTAAGGGAGCTCCATCAGTTAACTAGTTTGGGAATCCGACTAATGGATTCGGAGGATGGTGGTTTTGTGATTCGGAATGTGTCAGAGTCGTCCCTCATATTAGAAGTTAAAGAACGACAGTGGGAAGACTCAGTTTGAAAAATATCAGAGAGGGCATTCAACAGAAGAAGACCACGACCTTTGAGATTGACGAACATGGAGTTCTCAAGCACTAGGGTCATTTATGTATTCCAAATGTAGCGGGATTACAAGATAGAATTATGACGGAGCTCCATTGCTCACGATATTCCATTCACCCTGGATCTACTATGATATATCATGATCTCAAGGGTATCTATTGGTGGAATGATATGAAGAGAAGCATTGCGGAATTTGTAGCTCAGTGTCCTAATTGTCAGCAACTAAAAATAATGCACCAAAAGCCCAGTGGCTTGACTCATAACATTGAGATTCCGATGTGGAAATGGGAAATGATTAATATGGATTTTGTTATGGGTTTACCTTGTTCTTATCGTAAGTTTGATTCTATTTGGGTAATTGTTGACAGACTAACCAAATTAGCTCATTTTCTGACTGTCAAAACTACCTACACAATCGAGGACTATGTGAAGTTGTACGTTAAGGAGATTGTTCGCCTTCATGGTGTGCCTATTTCTATTATATCGGACCGAGGTGCACAGTTTACAGATAACTTATGAAAATCATTTCAAAAAGGTATAGGCAACCAAGTTAATCTTAGCACAGCTTTCCACCCTCAAACAGACGGACAACCGATCGTACGATTCAGACGCTCGAGGATATGCTACGAGCTTGTGTATTGGACTTTAAGGGAAGTTGGGATAATCATTTACCCCTTATTGAATTTCCATACAATAACAGTTATCATGTTAGCATTAAAATGGCTCAATACGAGGCTTTGTATGGACGGAGATGTAGATCTCCTATCGGATGGTTCGAGGTAGGCGAATCAGAGTTATTTGGACCTGACTTAGTACACCAAGCTATAGAGAAGGTGAAGCTTATCCAAGAACGACTGTTAACCGCTCAAAGTCGTCAGAAGTGGTATTTCGATGTGCGACAGCGAGAGTTAGTGTTTCAGGTAAATGATTGGGTCTTTTTGAAGATTTTGCCTATGAAGGGGGTAATGTGATTTGGAAAAAATGGAAAGCTCAGCCCAAGGTATATTGGGCCATATCGCATAATCCGACTAATCGGCCAAGTAGCTTACGAATTGGACTTGCCTTCGGAGTTAGAGTTTGTTCATCTGATTTTTCATGCTTCAATGTTGAGAGCATGTATTGGAGATCCTTCCCAAATTATGTCAATTGACGACGTGACGGTTATAGAGGATTTATCATATGAATAGGTTCATAATGCTATCTTAGATCGACAAGTCCGCAAGTTGAGGACTAAAGAAGTAGCCTCCGTGAAAGTTCTTTGGCGGAATAAGAACGTAAAAGAAATGACATAGGAGGCTGAAGAGGAGATGAAACACAAATCCATACCTATTTCAGACTAACGCCGAGGTTCCAAGAGAAGCATAAGGTGAGTTCTATATCCTAATATTGTAATTAATGGTTGTAGACCATGTGAGGTCTGATGTAATGATGTATGTTACATTATATGGCCCGTAAAAAAAAGGTAGTTGTATTTTCTGGCTACGTGACGGGGATTAGACACGTCACCCCAACATTCGAGCATGAATGTTTCTAAGGGGAAATGATGTAACACCCCATATTTTTCAGGCGATGATTTGAGCATCTAGATGTATGCAAATAAAAAAGCTTAGGATATAAAAGGATGCAGTCCCGAAATAATTTCAGACTTAATAGGTGGATGGGGTTTAATAATAATAGTCGTATGTCCACAAAGAGGTTATGGACTAGTGCTATATCACACGATTATGATATGAAGTATATGGAGGTTTTATAAGTCATTAAGATTTAAGTAAATTGATATCAAGGAATTAATTATTGTGTGTAATCGATTAAGTGTTGGAATATAGTATTAGTTAAGAATTATGGATAGGCAAATTAATAAGGATATCATCACGTGATAGCAAGTGTAATTCTTGAGCAAGGCTAGCTATGACTAGGTAATCTATATAGCTAGGTGGCATTATGCTAGGATTATGATTATATAGCAGTATATAGGTGTCAAAAAGGTGGGAGTTTCACAGAGAGTATGCATGACTAAGTGGGTAGGGCACATGGTATTTAAGTCCTTGTTACTTTATGTCATATACTTACCTTTACATTTAGGAAACATTTAATAGGAAGTGACTGCAAATTGTTACTTCCTTCATACGTATAAACTCTCCCTTTCCCTTTACCTTAAAAGAAAATGATACAAGTGCAGTAGCAAACATATTTTGCCCATGTTCAATTCAATTAAGTGCAGCAGTATCCCTTTCTTTCTCCTAATTTCAACAAAGTTGTAGCAAATGTTCTCTTTCTCTTTCTAATATCAAGGTATGTTAAGGCAAATCATTTCTTTCTTTTGGCATGTTCTAAGTACAAAACGTAAATATAATATTGTCCCATAAATGATTCTACTCTTAGTAGATAAGGATGTTCATACTATTCATTCGTATGTTCAAAACATGTCTAAATATGTTCCTAACTCCTTATTGAGGTATATGGAAAAGATGTTAGTATTCATAATGTTAATCGGAGGTGATGCGACATTTTGTCACTCCGACAAACTCAGAGTATCTTAGTATCATTCATGCATTATATTCATGTATTATCCTTGACCTCAAATGTGTTATATACACTACTATATGGTATGCATTATATATATATGTATGGGGTATGGGAAAAGGAAAGGTGTTATATACGCACCACCACCTGCAGCTGGTATATATATGATGATGATTATGCTCACAGAGGTCGATATGATATGATGGGATGCCCAAAGAGGCTTGATGGCATTATATACACATATGTATATGTATGACCAGTATTGTGCATGACATTTAGGCATATTAAAGCCCGCAGAGGCATTTACTACTGGTCGGTTGTTTCTATCGGTTGTTGATATCGGCTGTTGCTGTTTCTGTTTATTTATGTATCTCTATTATGCTATTTTTCATGCCTGACATACTCGGTACATCAGTCGTACTGACGTCCCTTTTGTCGGGGACACTGCGTTTCATGCCCGCATGTTCATGTAGGCAAGGCGACGATTCGCATTAGTAGGTTGATGACTCAGCGGATATTAGAGCACTCCCCTTATTTCAGAGTGTCGGTCTAATCTCGGTACGATATTTTTACATGTAAATATGGGTATTACGGGGACCTGTCCCGACCATTATGATGGCATGTACTCCTTTAGAGGCTTGTAGACGGTGTCCTGTGTATAGCAGTCATGTATGGCCTTGTCGGACTTGGTATGTATATATATATATATAAGTTGAGCTTTCTAGTTAAGATTTTACATAGTTACTTTCCAGTGTATAGTGTCTATGTGTCAATGGGGTACCGGGTGACGGCCCTTGTGGCCGTGATTAATTATGGGTAGATGTTGACTGAATGATAGGTGGTACTCGACAAGTATGGTCCGGTGCCCGTTATGACCCTCCGATTTGGGTAGTGACATGGCAGTAACACAACATGTTGATGCAGTCATATGGCATCACAGGTTATGTCATGTGCCCATGCATGTTCTGAAGAAGATCTCATGTTTCAAGAATGATAATTCTTTTATTTTGAATAATTGTGAAGTGTGTCCTTTAGACAAACTAGAAAATCTTTTCCTAACAGTACTAGTAGGAAGACATAACCATTTCAATTGTTACATATGGATGTATGGGGACCTTACAAAGTTGAGACATATAATAGAATGAGGTATTTTCTTACTATAGTGGATGACTATTCTAGATGAACTTGGATTTTTTTAATGAGATTGAAATTTGATATAGTCACACTGCTAAAAAATTTCTTTGCTGAAGTGCACACTCAATTTGATATGAAAATTAAAAGAGTAAGGTCAGACAATGGTACAAAGTTCTTTAATCACAATTGTAAGGAGTTGTTTCAACTGCATGGTGTAGTGAATGAGAGTTCATGTCCACATACACCACAATAAAATGATGTTGTGGAAAGGAAGCACATACACATACTTGAAACAACTAGAGCAGTAAAAATTCAGGCTAATTTGCCAGACAGGTTTTGGGGTTTCTATGTGGAAGGTGATGTATATGTAATGAATATAATACCTTCTTCTGTTAAAGGGAACAAATCACCTTATGAACTGCTATATAATGAAATACCATCACTTTCTCATCTGAGAGTGATAGGATGCTTGTGTTTTGCTACTACTTTGATCAGGCAGGACAAGCTTGGCCCTAGAGCTGTGAGAACCATTCTTCTTGGATATAGTTCTGCACAGAAAGGATACAAACTGTATGATATGAAAAATAGAACATTTTTCATGAGCAGGGATGTAGTGTTCATGGAGAGAATCTTTCCTTTCAAAAATGATACAGATGACAGATTTGGGCTTATGAGATCATATGAGTATTTCAATTTTGATGATATGTTTTATCCACAAAACATAGGAGTTGTATGCAGCAATCCAGACATACAGAATACATATGCAAGCTCAGAAAATGAGAGTGTCCGTGCTGCAATAGATAGTCCAAGACAACAGACTGCAGAGCTACTGACTGGAATAGCAACATCATCTGACACTAATGTTAGAAGATCTGCAAGAACTAGTAGACCCCCTATATGGCATAAAGATTATGTTACTAAGCATGGTTCCATTAACTGTTTGTATTCCATATCTGATGGATTAAACTACACAGGATTATCATCCATATATCAGAATTTTGTAGCACAAGTCTCTGTTGACACTTAACCATATAGCTATTCAGAGGCTGCAACAGACCACAGATGGGTTGAATCAATGAAGGCTGAGATTCAAGCACTAGAGGATAACAAAACATAGGAGTTAATACAACTTTCAAAAGGGAAAAAGGTCATTGGATGTATAAAATAAAGTACAAAGAAACAGGAGAATTGGAGAGATTCAAAGCTATATTGGTAGCCAAAGGATACAGCCAAAAAAAAAGTCTTGACTATCAAGAAACATTCTCACATGTGGTCAAAATGACCATTGTGAGATCAGTTATATCCAATGCAGCAGCTAAACAGTGGACAATTCATCATATGGATGTATACAATGCCTTCTTACAAGGAAATCTCTATGAAGAAGTGTATATGACACTACCTGAGGGTTTCAATACTACTGGGGGACATAAACAAGTCTGCAGATTGTTAAAATCTCTATATGGCTTGAAACAGGCCTCAAGACAATGGAATATTAAACTCACCTCAGCATTAACTTCATCTGGCTTTATTCAGAGTCACAGAGACTATTCTTTATTTACAAAGCAACATGAGGATAAATTAGTTGTGGTTCTTGTGTATGTAGATGACTTGCTTATTACAGGAAATGATTTCAATCTTATTCAGGATACCAAAGAGGCACTTCAGTCAACATTCAAAATTAAAAATCTGGGAGAACTTAGATATTTCCTTGGGATAGAGTTTGCAAGAAGTTCTCAAGGTATTCTTATACATCAAAGAAAATATGCTTTTGAGCTTATATCTGACATGGGGTTAGCAGATGGTAAGAGTGTTTCCTCACCTATGGAAATGAACCTGGAACTCACAACAGTGACATATGATCAACATATAGCTTCACAATCCACTTCAGAAACTGCAGCATCCTCTCAGACACCTGACTTGCCACTAACAGATCCTAGCATTTATAGGAGGCTAATTGGGAGATTATTATATCTCACAAATATCAAACTTGATATAGCATTTACAGTACAATGCTTGAGTCAATTTATGCAAGTTCCTAAAACTTCACATTTGGAAGTTGTCATGAGACTGGTCAGATACATTAAGCAAGCACCAGGATCAGGCATTCTTATGTCCAATTCTAGCGATCCTCAACTTCAGGTGTTTTGTGATGCCGATTGGGGGGTCATGTGTCAATATCAGGAGATCTATTACTGAGTATATGGTAATGTTTGGGCATTCACATGTATCCTGGAAGTCTAAGAAGAAAGTGATTGTTTCAAGGAGCTCAGCAGAGACTGAATATAGAGCCATGACATCCTTAGTTGCAGAAATAGTCTGGCTTACTTGTTTGTACAAGGAAATTGGCTTACAGGTTCAATTGCCAGTTTCTGTTTTCACTAACATCAAATATGCACTTCAGATTGCTGACAATCCTGTCTTTTATGAACGAACAAAACACATTGACATAGATTCATTTTATAAGGGAATGAATTCAAGAAGGGCTCATTCATACTGCTTATCTGCCCCCTTCTGAGCAGCCTGCAGATTTGCTCGCTAAGGCTCTCAGCAGTGTTCATCATGCTCATCTTATGTCCAAGCTAGGAATTAAGAATATCTTCATATCTCTTAGCTTGAGGGGGTGTGTGG
Source organism: Anisodus tanguticus (assembly GCA_034509755.1). Lineage (NCBI taxonomy): Eukaryota > Viridiplantae > Streptophyta > Magnoliopsida > Solanales > Solanaceae > Anisodus > Anisodus tanguticus. Next base: position 32,237,915 of record CM067558.1, read on the forward strand.
AAATAATAGAAAGGTGCACAAGGGTACCATGAGAATGAGTGTATGTTAATATTATTATGGTAGAGTTTGTTATGTTGGTTGAGTTAGTTAGTTGAAGTTGTTTGTTATGTAATTAGTAGATATTTTTTATGCATTGTAATGTGTATAAAAACAACTCTTATGGGGCATTCTAAGAATAAGATACTCATATATGAAAATTGCACTTCTCGAGCACCAAAATTCCCTCTGTTTTCTTTGCTTTACATCAATGGCAGATTAGCCACTTATGTTTGATTTCTTCTTCTAGGACCAGTGCAGGAGCTCAACAACTTTAGAAACGAATAAGTAAATAAAAGGTTCTTATTTTGTAGTATCAGAGTTTAAATGGAGAAACATGATCAAGGTGTAGATTTCTATAGCCGACTCCAACTTGTTTGGTAGTGAGGCTTATAACCTGTTTGGCCAAGCTTCTAGTAATCTAAAGTGCTTATTTTAGATAATTGAAGTATTAAGTACTTTTGAGTAATAACATAAGTTGTTTATCAGAAGTTGGAAAAAGTAGTTTTTACCCACAAACACTTTTTGGAACATTGACCAAGCACGAATTGCAACTCAAATATTGGCAAAAATATTTTTCAAATTAATTAGTCAAATAAAAATTGTTACTCTCCAAAAAAATCTTTTGCAGTTCTGGCAAAAAAATATTTCTCCAAACAAGCAAATTTTGGAAACTTGCCCAAACAGGTTGATAGTCGTTGTTGTTGTAAACTACACCAATAAAAAAGGTCAATCACACTCACTAAACTTCGACATTCTTCCCTGGTTATGGCATTTTAGCTTCAAAAAAATTTTGTTGAGCTTAATTGCAGCTCTCTTTCCTCACTATATTTCCTTCCAAAGGGAATGTACAGTACATAGTGGGTCTGGTTTCAGTACTAATATATTCAGAATTTAGAATTTGTTTACTTAATTACTCAATTCTAAACTACTACCATTTTAATAGATCACAGAATTATTACAGCCAATAGAGAATAGATTTTTGAATTTTGAGAATGAAAAGCAAAAAAGAGTAGATTGTTGGACTGTTTTGAGGGATATTGTGATTGAAGTAGTATTGGAGGGGATTGTTGGACCACTAAATTGAAGCAACTTCACTTCAGCTATAACCCAATTATTAAACAGCTGAAGAGTTGTAGTACACACTGACCAACAGTTGCTGTTAACTAACCCCTCTACTGTGAAATGTCTCCTTTTTTACTTTATTAACATAAAAGGTAAAGTGCAGTGTCTTTTATGAGACAAAATATAATTTTGTGACTTCACTATGTAAAAAGTAAAGATTTACAAAGCAGTAAAAAAGATATTATTGTTTGTCATGTTTAAAAATTAAAATTAACACGTTGAAATAACTTTTTTAGTGAATTCACAGATTTTTAAACATTTTAGATATCATAAGCAAAGTAGCCTTACTGTACAACTAAACAGCTAGGATCATTTGGCTCAAAAATAAGTTAGGCAGAAATTTATAAAGTAGAGATTTGTAATGTGAGGATTAATACTACAGGAATTATAGAGTGATAATTATTAATGCATGTCTTGATAATGCACAAATTAGTAATTCAAGAATTGCAATGCCTGAATTATTTCTTGTTATATGATTGATATATCACAAATTAGTATACAAAGTATTTTTTTTAAAATGTTGGTGTACTGTTTAAACAAAACAGAATATATTCTTACTATTATGATGAATAATTTTGTCATTTTAGAATTTTAATCCATGTAATCCTAATATTATATTTTTATGATATATTCTATCTGGCAGAAATGCAAGGTAAGACTGCATATAATACTCTTGTAGTCAGGTCCTTTTCCGGACCCCGCGCATAGCGAGAGCTTAGTACATCGGTATGCCCCTTATTCTATCTCTCACAAAATAATATATAAAATTTTCATAATTTATATATGTATTATTTATGAGGAAAATAAAATAGCAAAAATTATACTCCATAACTTAATGCTAATTTTTTATGTGGAGATTAGCATCCAACTAAATATTATAAGTACTAAATAATGTTACTTATAGTTTTATGTGAATTAAATCTTCCCTAACCCAAACCAAACGGCCCCTAAATCAACAGATATAACATTCAACACTTTTCCCCCTTTTAAAATAAAATTCAAAAATATTCTTTAATTATATATTCGATTAAGTTTTCGAAAACTTTAAGATGAATTTTAAGATTGGAAAAATATGATTTTGACCAGCTTTTGTTTCACGCAAAAATAAAATAAAATAAAATTCAAGTTTAATGCATAGCCAACATGTTTTTTTTTTCATTCTTTTCTTCAATATAATTTGTAATTTCAAATGTTATGTCGAAACGCTTACTAAAATGAAAATCTCGTCCAAGTTCTAAACCCACAAGGAAATAGCTGCAGTTTTTCTATTAGCAACCCCTTCCGAAAAAAAACTTCATAGTAAAGCTGCCGCCGCCGCCGCCGCCGACAAGGAAAATATTTTCAGTTAATGTCTGGTACCCTTCTTTTTTCTTGTCATTGTTTACTTATTTAAGCATTTCTCTTTATTCTCACACTCTTATTATGAATGCCGATAATAAATTACCGTATTTGCTTCTTTGTAAGTTTTTTTTCTATATAGTTTATACATTTGTAAATTATTTCATTAAATCTTTTACTTAATTTCTTTGTTAGCTTAATAAGGATAACAATGACATTTTTAATCCTAATATATGTGTCTGCTTGTTGTGTCAAATAACCTTGCATTGGGGTTTGAATTATTGTGGTACTTTGACTTTTTTTCTCAATTAAATTTGAGGTTTCCCTTCATTGAGCAGGTATTTGTGACTTTTTTGCTGTTTATCAGCTTCTTGATGATTGTCTGTTCATTAGAATTTACTTTCTTAATCTGATGAATTGAAGTTTTTGATAAGGTTTCAAATTGGTCTTTCCTGTAAATGCTATGTTTCCTATTCTAATATGCTTCATTGTGCAAGATATGGCCTCTGTAATTAGAGGCGGAGCCAGGATTTAAAGTTTATGGATTTAGGATTCTAGTTCTTTTAAGTTATTGAGTTCTAAATTAATAATTACGGTAGTACATATTAAATGGAGTAGCTTTTTTTCTTCAATTTTATTACTCTTGTGTTTCTTTTACTTTAGCTATCTTTACTATTTTTGTTGTCAATACTTATCTTTTCTTCGATATTTTCTGTTGGAATATGTAAAGCAACAACGGGAATAGTAAATAACTATTACAGTGATCGAAATGATAAACAACAAAGAGTTTGTCAATATCTTGATCTTTAATTGAAACTTCAAATATGGAACTTGTATTCGGAAATACAAGAACATGGACTGCTACACTTGTGGCTGGTAGATCCACTGAGAATACGAACGGTTAGAGTCATTCGTCTGTTAAGTTGACATCTGAAACACTTAGCAACCAATTAGATAAACACAACACCACCGGCTGAGTCGAGAGATGGTTTTCTGTCTTTAAGACAAGATTGTCCCCGTATATAGACTTTACGGAAGTGTGGAAAATAGTCTCCCAAGATGAAACATCAAACTATCAAGTGTGCAAAGCCTATACAAATGATCTCAGCGAAGAACACGAATGATGAAGATTGCTAAGAGGAGGATTGATATCAGGAAAATCTGATCTCTTTGTGGTGTTGTTAACTTATTTTTCTGTTCATGGTCATCTATAGAATTGAGCCAAAGGCCTCAATTTATAGGTGTGCAAGATGGTCCCTTCAAGTGCCCATGTAATGGTCATTTAAATGTCATGTAATGGCCCTTTAAACCACCAACTAATGCAGCCAAATAATGGCTGAGTTATGGAGGAAAAACTGCCAAGTTAATGCTCCAAAACCTCTCCATAATCACCAAACTTTTGGACTTCCATCGAGCACTTATCGCTTGGGAAGCGCGCGGCGCTGCAAAGCATTTAGCACCGCGGCTCCGGAGACAAAAATGGGAATTAGCATCGCGGCCCTTCTCGGCTCCGCGGCCCTTTCCGACCCGTTCCATCTTACACCTCGCACAATCCTTCCTTCGTTTACCAACGTGGAACACTTGTTATTCATCCAATAATCATCCATTATTCTATGTCTCAAACATTTCACTTACGTACCAATATCTCTTTCATTAACGAAATTTACGATACTTGGCACTAAGATTGCACGTGTTTGGAAACGATATTTCCGACGTGCGGGGCCCAATTGTTTGAGTCATAAATAACGGGATAAACTTAATTCCACATTAGTAAATTTTCAACAATCCCCTCTTGAAAGAGATTTTGACACACACACAAGGTGCCTACTTTTAGCAATATTTCAGCGAAAAAATATTGCATAAAGAAAGGTGGCTTACGCTTTGAACCTTCCCTAGTTGAATACCATCGAACTTACTTACTGTGCAGTGAACGTGATGTCTTGAACCGTCAGTGTTTAATGTAAGCCAAGACAACGGTACCAACACAATACCTCCCATTTATTCGTTTCTTCTTTTGTTTTGTCCGTTGTGGTTGTGGACACACTTGGATTCTTAAGTGCGTTCTTTTGAGATGGCCTGTCCTCGCACTTAAATAGGTGATCTCCTACAAGGTATCCTGCTATACCCCACTTCACAAGTGTTAGGAATCATTAAAAGTTTTCCTAACCTTTACCTCAATCGTTTGAGGATTGTTAAAGATTTGGAAGTTTAACCTTCACCCACCATGCAGGTAGCACTTTAATGTCTATCACGGGAACGGCTTTGGATTCATGTTTCATTACAGAAATCATAATCTGAAGTGCTCTTGCTTCCACCGAAGCGTTCAACTGAACCTTTTGCAACTTAGTTTTTCCATTGAACCATATTCTTGGGATCTCAGTCAGTATGGTTGGGTTACCACCGCAAAGGTTTGTATCGTTTGGGTTTTAAGCCCATTCCCCTAGACAGGCAGAACTCTTGATCTTCGGGTAGTACCTTAGTTAAAGGGTCCGCTATATCCTTTGATTAGTAATCAAGGAAGTGACACCCGTGATGATCAACTGTCATACGGTCTTATGTCTCTGACAGATCCGACAGATATGTCCAGACGCCGTCATCCGTGCCCTTCTTAAAGCTGACCGGCTAGCCACAGTGTATAACTGCTGAAGGCACGGGTTTCTCCCAATAAGGGACGTCCTCTAAGGAGTCGTGAAGTTACTCAACTTCTTTCATGCTTTGTATAAAGCGATAACCTCCGATTCCAACATGAATCGGCTGATGCAAGTTTGCTTAGAGGATTTTCCAAGACCCACCATATATATTTACTTGTGGCTTTAGTGTTCTTCATATCTGATGTCCAATTTGCATCATTGTGTTCTCCCAGAACCGCTGGACATCCAGAATACCATAATTCGTAGATAAGCGAATATTTCAGATATCGTCATATCCGACTTAACGCCTTCTATCGATCATTTCCAGAATCACGAGTGAATCTTAGTTCAACTGGTCTGCTTTGTAGGCCGATACCAGGTCGGTTGTAGTGTGTACAATACATTGAACTACATGAGACTTGCACATATCGCTCCTTGTATATGAGTGCACCATGATTCCAATCAGTTATATGATTCATATCCATTGGTGGCTTTAACGAGACTGTCAACTATCTCACAACTGAGTTTGGAGTTAGACCAGTCTGTTAGATGTCTTAAAAATCCCAATTCCTAAAATGTCATCTATGATACCCATATCTTTCGTTTCAATATAACTTCCACTTTCAGACTGTTGGTTTTCCCAACTGTTGGCTTTCTAACTTCAGAGTCAATGTTTTTGTTGTCAGATTCATTGTTTCTGTTTTACCTGAAACTTCCAGGACCAAAATATAAACATTTCAGGGACCAAAATGAAAGTACAGGAAGAAGCCCAACAATCCAACAAACCAAGTCTGATCCTCCCCTTCCAACTCTCCGGTTAGGAAGGCGGCATCAACATCCATGTCACGTAAGACTGCAATGGCCCTGGATGTTAAGTTGTTCACAGGGGAACACATGTACAAGTAGCCGAGGCCTTATACTCGTCAGTAGATCCATCTACTTTGTACTCACTTTTGAGTATCCACTTTTACAACCCAAAGGTTCTTTTCCCTGAGGAAGATCAACCATTACACAAGTATGGTTCTATATGATGGAATCTATTTCTCTCTCTGTAGCTTCTTTCCAAAGCAGCGCTTCTGGAGATTAAAATTATTTGTTAATTGTCCATGGTTCATTCTCAACCATACAGGCTAGAAGGCTTGGAACAAGTCTTTGTCCCCTCTTTGCTCCGTCTCGGTTCAACATCTAGAATCTCTGAGTTCTGTAGATTTGGAATATTAAGTTCCGGATAGACAGCAACTTTCGAGTCCTGTAGATACGGAACATCTAGTTCCGGACAGTCAGGCCCTCGCGGGTTCTTGTTAACCTCGAACAATTACTTCTTTTTCCTTCTCAAGGAAAATTATCCTCAAAGAATTCAGCATTCTTTTACACCAAGAGGCGATAAGCACTACAGTTATTTGCGGATCCAGTGGATATGCAATCTACAGTCGTAGGTCCAACTTGACCTGTTTCGGTATTCCAACCTCTACCAAGCCACCCCACAACATTTGGGATCCTTTCCATGTTTCACACGGAGGGTCATCCTTATCCTTATGCGTAGTTTTGTTGAGAATCGCATTAGCGGTAAGGATCGCCTTGCCCTACATATTTTTGGCGTACGGCTTTGCGCTTGGCTAATACCTTTAGACTGAGGTGAGTAATGAGCAGTCGTGTGATGAACGATACTTCACATTCTCCCCCTCTATCACTACGAATTCCTCAATCCGTAGGTTTAGTTGATTTTCCACTTCTGCCTTGTAGCGCTTATCCGCTTCAACAGCTTCATCTTTGCTTTTCAATAAACAAAGGATGCAATACGTTGTACCATCATCAATGAAGGTCACAAAGTACTTGTCTCCCCCCCTATTTTGTATAAACTTCAAATCACCTATGTAGGTGTGACTAAGTTCTAGAGGAGCGGTGCTTCTTTCGCTATTCCTTTGACGGAATGGAAAGGTGATTTTGCCTCTTCGCCTACCTCACATTCATTTTGAGGGTTTATGTCAACAGAAGGCAACAATCTCAACTTCGTTAGCTTTTGAATGACTTTCTATTTGACGTGTCTTAATCTATGATGGCATAGATGCACGAATTACAAATATATCATTCATCTAGCTACAGACATTTTGTACCATTCTTAGTTATTACAGACCTGTTGGACTAGTCTCAAATCAGCTTGACCAACAACGTCTCTTAAACCAAGTTTGGGACATGTATCTCCTCATTTTAGAGTGATCCCATTCCCTGAAGTCCTATTGAGGACAACCTCTCCAACCCCTTCTACTTTAGAGGTGGCGTTGCTTCACATGAACAACCTTTTGCCCGTGGTTAGGGCGTAACCGAATCATATGTGATCTAGATACTCTGGCCCACTCCAGTTGCTTTGGCAGACTGAGTGTCCAATTTCTTTTATGCCTTTCTTTTGGCCTCAGATCATTTAAGACCTGGAAACTCTAGCCTACCACACTAGATGTCCATTACTTTTCTGCCCTTCTTTTGGCCTTCAGACCATTTAAGACTTGGAAATTCTGGCCCACCTCACTAGGTGTCCAATATCATCATATCAACTGAATTTTAGCCCACTCCAGTAGCCCGTAGGCTTTGTACGACTGGGTGTTCAATATCATCTTATCAAATGAAGGATCTTCTGCCAAATAGTGTGACAGGTTCAACGTCTTTAGCTTTTAGTCTTCTTCCCTTAAGATTGGTGCCTAGGGAAATCCCTGGCGCTTACTTAAGATTGGTAATAGTTTTCGCACAATCAGTGAATCTCTCTCCTTCGTATGTGCGAACATACTTTACACACTTTTAATGATTACACCCAAAAGAACGGATCTTTTAAGTTTTGTTTACAATAGTCCAGCCTTTAACCGAGAAGAAAGTAGATTCAATATCTGATTTTAGAGTGTAGGGAATATAAGTTTTTAATGAAAACACTTTCATACTTCCAGCCTTGCTTTACACACTTTTATTCGGATATTAACTAAACACATTATAGATAAGGAAGGATTATTAACTTAGACCTTTTGGATACTGACCAACTTCAGTCAGACTGAGTGTCCACATCCTCCTTACCATAATTTGGATCCTTTGTCTGAGACAGATATAGGCATTTTGCTACATGATAGAACATCATCTTCAGCCTTCTCCTCTTGTCCCAATTGACATCCTCAGCCTCTCGTGGGCGCTTGTTTCCACCACCCTCGGGAGCGGTGACACCAACTCGTCCTTGATCTTTAGTCGTACTATCATGACTATCAGCACTATCTTGAAGCTCAGCATCAAATCCAGAGATCCCACCTTTGATGGAAACAGATTTATAACTGTCGTCAAAGAGAGAACCATAACTAGGACCAATCTTGAAAGCACGGTTGTTGACAGAGACAATGTTTGAACTGTTACCAAAACTATCAACAGAACTGTTTTCAAGAAGAAAACCACAGCCAGATTTTGTCACACACTTGTCGACCAACATCTTTCGAATCACTAATACAATCTTGTCTTAAAATTGTTGGAATATGTAAAGCAACAACGGGAATAGTAAATAACTATTACAGTGATCGAAAGGATAAACAACAAAGAGGACAACAACTAGTTGTCAATATCTTGATCTTTAATTGAAACTTCAAATATGGAACTTGTATTTGAAAATACAAGAACATGGACTGCTACACTTGTGGCTGGTAGATCCACTGAGAATACGAACGGTTAGAGTCCTTTGCCTGTTAAGTTGACACCTGAAACACTTAGCAACCAATTAGATAAACACAACACCACCGGTTGAGTCGAGAGATGGCTTTTTGTCTTTAAGACAAGATTGCCCCCGTATATAGACTTTACGGAAGTGTAAACAATAGTCTCCCAAGATGAAACATCAAACTATCAAGTGTGCAAAGCCTATACAAATGATCTCAGCGAAGAACACGAATAATGAAGATTGCTAAGAGGAGGATTGATATCAGGAAAATCTGATCTCTTTGTGGTGTTGTTAACTTATTTTTCTGTTCATGGTCATCTATAGAATTGAGCCAAAGGCCTCAATTTATAGGTGTGCAAGATGGTCCCTTCAAGTGCCCATGTAATGGTCATTTAAATGTCATGTAATGGCCCTTTAAACCACCAACTAATGCAGCCAAATAATGGCTGAGTTATGGAGGAAAAACTGCCAAGTTAATGCTCCAAAACCTCTCCATAATCAGCCAAACTTTTGGACTTCCGTCGAGCACTTACTGACTGGGAAGCGCCGCAGCGCTGCAGCATTTAGCACCGCGGCTCCAGAGACAAAAATGGGAATTAGCATCGCGGCCCTTCTCGGCTCCGCGGCCCTTTCCGACCCGTTCCATCTTACACCTCGCACAATCCTTCCTTCGTTTACCAACGTGGAACACTTGTTATTCATCCAATAACCATCCATCATTCTATGTCTCAAACATTTCACTTACGTACCAATATCTCTTTCATTAACGAAATTTACGATATTTGGCACTAAGATTGCACACGTGTGGAAACGATATTTCCGACGTGTGGGGCCCAATTGTTCGAGTCATAAATAACGAGATAAACTTAATTCCACATTAGTAAATTTCCAACATTTTCATCATAGCTTTTACTCTTATATTTCTCAAACCTATTTTGAAAAACGTTTTTCTTGAGCCGAGGGTCTATCGGAAACCAGTGTTATCAAAAGAGAAAAGCGCAAAAAAGCTCTATGGTTAGCTGTGGCTTTAAGCGCAAAGTATAAATAAAGCATGAGCTTTAATGAAAAAAGGTATGTTTAGTCCAAGACTAATGCTGATAAGCATGAATTACAAATATATGGACAAAGAAATTGTAAAAACATTACGATAAAGTGAATATCAATTATCTAGTGTTACCTCTTCAAGAGAGGCCCATTGGCAAGGAAAAGTATGTGTTAGAGCCTTGATGATGATACTAAAGCGCACATAAAGCGAGGCAAAGCGCTCAACATGTTTTGAGCCTCGTTTCAGGGCTTAAGCGCGCCTTTGACAACACTTCCAGAAACAACCTCTATACGGCTATACCCCTCAAAGGTAGGGGTAAGGTATGCGTACAACCTACCGTCCCCAAACTCCATCTATGGGATCACACTAGGGGTGTTGTTGTTGTTGTTTATATTAAATGGCTTTTAAGACAAATTCAGTGTTGGACCAAGGTTACTGGATCCGGTCGAACCTGTACCTCAGTTTCTTGTTCCGCCCGTCTATACTATGAACTTCCTATTGTTACGATTATAAACACTTTTTTGTTTCTATTAACAGATATCCACTTTTTCTTTGCTCTTCCGGAACTGCTTTTTTTTATGTTCACCTTAGATAGGGGATTGGGGAGGGGGAAGGTTTAGGGATTAACTGAGAGGGACACACTGTGAGTTTGAATCTTGATGTTTACTGTACTTTATGTATTCATGCTTTATCTAGAAAAGGAAAAAAGTAAGTGTGATAGATGATGAGACTGTATTAGGTTTTGATGCAGTGATTATTTTTGCAGACGTTTCATCCTGAACTATTTGTTGCAAGCAGCGCTTCTCTCGGCGTGATTGTCACAACGGATAATGGCTGTTTGTGGTTCAAGAACTTCTCATATTGGCCATTTTGTTGGCAATATGGCTGCTAGACGCCTGCATTATGGTTTGTCGGTAAATAGTAGCACTGTCTCTTACAGCAATAGAAGCATTGAGAATGTCAGAAAAGCCAACATTTGTTTGAGAAATAAAGGCCAACCCCACAACTTCATGTTATCTCAATATTTTAGAACTAGTGTTGCAAAGAGGAGGGGTGATGAAGGATTTGGATTAGAAGGTCTTCGCATTTTATCACTTGCACGATTTTCTTCTGGAACTACTAAGGAACAAGCTGCAAATACGGCTGATTCTTCTGAAGGAAAGATACAACTGAAGCTGAATTCAGGATCATTTTACCTGCCTCATCCTGCTAAAGCAAAAACTGGTGGAGAGGATGCTCATTTTGTTTGTTCTACTACACAAGCTATAGGTGTAGCTGATGGGGTTGGTGGATGGGCTGATCTTGGTATTGATGCAGGGGCATATGCCCGTGAATTAATGTCTAACTCGATATCTGCGATACAAGACGAACCTAATGATTCCATAGACCTAATGAGGGTCCTGGAGAAAGCTCACATGAGAACAAAAGCAAGAGGTTCTTCAACTGCTTGTATCATTGCGCTCTCTGACAAAGGTCTTTATGCCGTTAATTTAGGAGACAGTGGATTTATGTTGGTTAGGCATGGATCTGCTGTATTTAAATCCCCTGTACAACTGCACGGTTTTAATTTTCCATATCAACTGGAAGGCAGTAGTGCTGGTGATTCGCCTAGCTTGGCTGAAGCGTTTAAAATTACGGTAGCTCCAGGAGATGTCCTAGTTGCTGGTACTGATGGGCTTTTTGATAATTTATATGACGCGGATATCACGGGAGTTGTGATTCGTGCTATGGAAGATGGCTTAGGGCCACAGATGACAGCTCAAAAGATAGCAGCATTGGCACAACAAAGAGGAATGGACCAAACTAAGCCGTCACCTTTCTCAGATGCAGCCAAAGAGGCCGGTTTTGAGCACCACGGGGGAAAACTTGATGACATAACTGTAGTTGTTTCTTATGTAACTAATAATGCCAATCTGTAACGTGCTGGAGTTTTGAAGACATGGGAGATTGGGAATGCTGACAGGTCGGGATTCTTAGTTTGCAGGTGTGCAGTTGACTGAGAGTGATACCAGAGTACCATAAATTATCAGTTATAGAACTCTTGGATTTCGAAAGAACTGATGAAATGAAAGATCTGCGGCTTCATGTTTGCTCTAGCTAGTGTCACAGTACTCCTTGTTCTGTCAAGTGTTTTAGTTCCCAGATTGAAATGGGCTGTTGGAGTTCAATTCCGGATTTATTGGAGGGAGGCATGTTTATATGTTATATACCATGTGATAATTGATAGAAGTCTTTATTGATAAATTGTTCTTGTCGACATTGATGAGTATTAAGGCACTGCTCTCTGAGAGTTTTCTTCTGTCTGTATGGTTTTGTTTTGTAAGCCAGGGGCTGTGTGTTCTTATAGAACTACGTGTACTCAATTGAGATTGTGAGAACATAATTTGTGGGCTGAAATCATTGACATCAAAATTTCATCAAGATTGGAGATGTCCTTAATCGCATCCTATCTTAAAACTTGAACTGTTAGTATCATTTGGTTGTTGGTTAGGACATGAGTTATTCGTGTATAACTAATTCTTGCATAACTAATACATGCCTTATAAATACATGCATAACTCTGACCAGCAACCAAACGACCCCAGGAATATCTCTAATATGCCTCTTCACATGCAAGCCTAGTTTTTTTCATGAGCCAAGCCACAGAGATATTTTTTTTGGATAATAGGTAACATTGAAACTTGAACTCAAGGAGAGACCTACAATGATACCATGCTGAATTTCGTGACGACTACCTCAACTAAACGTTTATGTTGTTAAAAAATAGTACACATTTTTATTTGCTTAATTATATCTTCATCATTTCATTTGAACGTTGAATATAGATGATAACCTGTTATTTTTTAGAACTAATCAACATCATAATAAGGTTAGCATCGATTTATAGTAGACCCACTATCCTCCAGAAAGAAACACACAACACCAAAATCATTGTAGTCTCCGTCCTTTACAAAAGGAACCAGAAATCACAAGATCAAAGAAGATTTACTGTGAATAAAGTTGAAAATTGAAATAATAATAAATGATATTAGTGTATATATTATTCCTGGATAAGAAAACGTCATCCACCAAATAAATCATCTCCATCTTATTGAATGGAAATGGACCTTCCTGTATTTACCAAGTTTCCAATGGAACACACTGACTGTTATATTTTTCTACTTTTTCTCCGGAAGTTTCTCTAACAACTCTGGAATGACGTCGAAAAGATCACCCACGAGTCCATAATCAGCGACCTGCAGTTCAAAGAAAGCAATGTTTTCAACACTCGTCCATATAACAAGATCAAATTACACCCTCAGCACGCAAGCACCAAGTCAACTTCTAGACGGGGACAATTCAGTGCCAATTTATAATAAATTGTCCAAGGCACTAAGCAAATAAGCCGCCAAGCATATTTTTGTGACATGTATGGTCGTTGTGGCATTACAAATTGTTTTACAAGCTATGGATAATTAATTATTTCTGATGTACATTCTGAACACTTTACACATCACTCCGGAGTTCCCAAAATAACACAAATAATTAAGTTAGCTTCCTCCTTTTGTATGTGCCGCATGATTCCGCACCTTTCAGCAAACTTGGTACTCCTATAAGGTTGTTTCTAAATAGCTATTTTTGGTTAGGTGAAAAGATGAAGGGTGAGAGGAGGATTATCAGTTATTTCCCTCGCTGACTGAGGTAAAATTGGATGGCCTGTCCATCGTCAATTTTTTCAGTTGCTCTAAAATTTACTTATCAGTAAAACAACTGAAAATAAATAAATCGGAACTCCATCAAAAGAAGTAAGTCAATGAGGTTCTATCTCCTTCATCCTCCCTCTCAATTACGTGAAATAACATAAGAGTGAAGGAATAATGGAAAGCATGTGAAAGAGAAAATAAACAGATGTACCCGGACCTGGAATATGGGGGCATCTGCATCTTTATTTATAGCAACAATGACCTTGGAATCTCTCATGCCTGCTATGTGTTGAATTGCTCCAGAAACACCAAATGCCATATATAATTCTGGGGCAACAATTTTCCCAGTTTGGCCAACCTGAAATAGAGAATGGAAAACAAAAACTACTTTCAGAAAGCTGACAAACTTGAAAAATGACGGGTTGTCATTATTTAACCACTAAAATCATGACCAATAAGTTCCCGTTTCTTGAGTACGAAAATTCCGAGAGACAAAAATACACTACTTAAAAACTATTACAAGTATTTTACTTTACAACATTTTTGTGTCCGACTCTGTTATACCATAAACATAAACTTGCTTAGACAAAAGAAAAGATATGAAAACAACAAGCAGGTCTAGTGTTACCTGGAGGTCATTGGGAACAAATCCAGCATCCACTGCAGCACGAGTGGCACCGACTGCACAACAGAAGTTATCCAATTTAATAATAAATTAAAAAGCATGCTGAAATCAAAACTGCATCATATCTATGCAAGTTCTTGCTAAGAAATAGGAAATCCTTTTAATTTTGAAATTAGTAAAGGATGGATTGACAGAGAATAAAGAAGTTGCAGAAAATAAAAAAGCACAAGATGGATACAGCAGAAGGAAACCTGCGGCACCGATTTTCTCTGCAAGCTTATCTATCACTTTGAAGTTGTCAGCACTCTTTACACCTCGTCCACCAGTAACAACAATACGTGCATTTCCAAGATCTGGTCGCTCCGATATTTGGGAGGAAAGCTTTACATATGTTGACTTACCAACTGAATCATCTGTAAAACAGCTGACCTCATTTTAGGTTCCAACCTACTCAAGTTTCTATACAAAAGATGCAAACAACACTGATAACAACTAAGATTGGCATAAAGAGCGACATCTGGTTAAACCACAGGAGATATGGACTCATATTTTATGGATAATTACATTTTTGGGCTGCTCAAAAGAATAATACCCAGAAAATGTATAGGTTTTCTATATTAAGTATGAATATACATTTAATATACATAATCAATGTATAAGTTTTGTATATTTTGGCTAGTGCTTGTAATTAATTTCGGCCGACGGGCCAAAATTGAAAAATCCCCATAATCGTAACTGACTTACCTTCATCCAAGGTTGAAAGATCAACCTGATCTATTGAGGCAGCATTAGATTTCAAATCAGGTGGTTCAGAAGCAACAGGAAAAGATGTAGCTCTAATGCTCAGCATACATGGGCTGGAACCTGTGTAACGAACAGTGGAAAGAGCATTTCCTGCATATATTGGCCTGTCAAAATATTAAATATAATCCAATTAAAACCAACATAGCTTATACTGCATTGCAAAAAAGATTTCATTTTCTAGCAGGATGCGTTATAGTTGCTAAACACAGTAGTTTTAAGATTTTTAAAACAACTCTATGAAGAAGTTGGCTATTTCGTAGCAAGTTAACATACATAGCTAAAAGAATCCCAAAAAATGGTGTAAATATCCCTGGACAATATTGCTTTGTAATTAGGTTTACACAAACGTACAATTGTGAAAGACCCAAATTACTTCTTCACTTTCATCAAACAAAAATGTAATAAATTGGCCATACTCATGAAATAAGATGTAATAGGAATATGTATCATCAAACCTAATAACAGGAAACTTCCCATTCAACCATAGCGTTAGGTAATGCCAATATTACAAATCACCCACAACAGAAAATAGTTTGGGAAAGCTTGAAAGAAGTGTCCGCTATCTACAAGAAAATCTCTATCCATTGTAGTGTTCTCCAGATAAGGGAACCGCTAGAAAATTACCTAAGAAAGAGGTTTGATCCAGAAATCTTTGTGACATCAGTAATTGGAGAAATATCCAGAAGAGCTGCTGCACGCGGTAATATATTTTTCCCAAATGAACCTGATGCAGCAATTATATGTGAATAGCCACCACTCTGCTGAACAAGATTGACTAATTTGGCCCATGGTTCAGCCAAAGCGTATGTAAATTTGTCAGAATCGGCAATAAGGACCTAGAAACAAACAAAAAACAACAAGACCAAAATTGTGAGTTTCATTGGTTGGATTCTCTCAAGCATCTTTTTCTCTTGTGTGCTGAATGATGAACGCTTTATCAATTCTAAATGCTCAACAACAACATACCTAGTGAAATCACACAAGTGGGGTCTGGGGAGGGTAAGATGTTCGCAAACTTTACCCCTACCTTTGTTGGGTAGAGAGGTTGTTTCCGATAGACCCTTGGCTCGAAAGAAAAGAAAAGAATGTGAAGCATGGTATCAAGTAATATATGACAGCATAATAACAAGATATGAAGCAAAGGAAACAACAAATAGTAGTACACATTGAAGAAAAGAAACTACGCAATTCCTAATCATTACTACTAATAAGGAGAACACACGGGTACCTACTAACTTTCTAGCCTAATCCTCGACCTCCACATCTTCCTATTGAAGGTCATGATCTATCCTAAACAGATTATATTTCTCAAAGCGCTAAGTGCAGAATGCTTGAATCAAGTTAATTTCAAGTTTCCAACTAACATGTCACATCACATGTTAGCATAAGAATGGAAATCATAAACTCTTTAAACAAGGCCTCTAACAAGTAACGTGCATGATTCTCACAATAGCTTAATTGAAGATGAAGAGGAAAGAAGCAGTATTATGCAGTCAGCATGAGCTATGGACTACTTTTGTGTTTATAGACACACGTTCATATGATATCTCTGTGTCTTATGTGGAGAAAATCGATACAAATGGTCCTGTACCACTTTCTCCAAAAGTGAGAGATATTGTGTATAACAATTAACACGTATACTTTAGATACTCTTGACAAGATCACCTATCATCCTTGCTGGATTTTGTTCTATGGCATGCTTTACAAAATTCAGTTCAGTCAATTGAGAATAGCATCTTTAACAAATTCAGATAGTCTTTTTTCCAATAAATAAGAAAACTGCATTCCACAATTGATCCATCCACAAGTGTTCAACTGCTCCCTGAATTTCCAAACATCCTTCTTATTTTTATTTTTTGACAATAGCATCCTTCATATTTTAGTTCAAGAAGACAAGGAAAAAGCAATATTATCCTCTCTTTCCTCCTCAGTCGGAAGAACTTTCTCTCTATATAAAAAAGTAAACATGTCTAAAGGTGTGTCACACAACCACTAAAGCATGCTACTCCTCTTTCACGTTGAACCAGGGATGTCCTTGCTAAGATGTTACTGAAAAAAGTGAACAAACTAAATTGTAAATGTAACAGTAGACGCATAAAGTTAGTATTTCCCGGGCAACAGGCTGAAACAAAAACAGTCCAGCATTCAAAAGAGGAGTTACCTGAGAAACGGAAGGATGAGATGAAGCAGCATGTGACGCAGCTTCCTTCAGGGAATGACCAGATCCAGCAAGTAGCAACGATATTGAATTGTCCTCACCTAAAGATTTTGCAGCCTCCACAGCACTTAATGATGAGGTTTTGATTAATCCTCCTTCATGTTCAGCTAAAACCAATGTACTAAGCTACACATACAAGACAGCCAGGTGTACATTTAAGCAAAATCATTTGAGGACTTATATTGTTTGAAGAACTTCTATTATAGAACTTGTATACATGGATTCAGGCTATATGGTTATCAAACACGGAGGCTATTTAGAGCTTCTCCTTTCTGCATCTTAAACAAGAACAAATGCGATTGGGCTCTATGTAGCACTTGTTTTCTTTAATTACTGAAAGATAAAAGGAAAGGGCATTATTTTCTCGAATCAACAACTTAATAAAGAGCTGAACCAATAAGTTCTTCAACTATTTACTACTTTTCGTCCATCCCTTTCTTCTATTACTGCAGCAAAAAATTCCGTCTCCTTGTTCTACAGCTCAATTGCAGCTTTACCCGAGTGATTTTAGGAGAAGATGCTATGCTTAAAAAGGGAAGCCCGGTGCACTAAGCTCCTGCTATGCGCGGGGTCCGGGAAAGGGCCGAACCACAAGGGTTTATTGTACGCAGCCTTACCCTGCAGAGGTTGTTTCCACGGCTTGAACTCGTGACTTCCTGGGAGAAGATACTACGCTAAGCATCAAAACCAAATGCAAGTGCGATGGGAATTCTGTTTCGAGTATATGAGGAAGCTAAAGGGACTATTTGTTGCTTATCATTCAATGATGTAATTATATATACATGCTTTGTGGTTCACTAGTTTCTAGAGATTCACATGAACTGCAATATAGATGTTTTATAGTGTTCTTGTTTTAGATGGAGAAAGGAGAATCTCTAATGAAATGAGGAAAATGACTTTTCTAACAAAAGTAGGAAAATTTTATTAGAGACATTCCAAGTTCATTGTCTCCCCTCCACTCACCCAACGCCCTTAACCCCCACCCTTTGACCATCCCACCTCCACCACCCCCATATAATAGTGTTTTGCTAAATTATATATAAATGTTCGGATGATATTTTCTGTTTAGTTATCAAACGCTAGAAAATACGTAAGAACCCCACTTTTTTCCAAAGACAAAACTTTTGTTGAAACAAATAATTCATGTCTAGTTAGGATTCAAAACATTTTCAAAATTGTAGGAAATCAAAATTAGTTAGGATTTGGTATTTCAATTCATGTTTAGTTAGGATTCATAGTCAAATTTATATAGAAATAGGTTTTTCTATTTTAAGTTATAGTAAGTTTCATACTATTATAAATAGTTGCTAGCTATTTTCAAATTGTAGAAAGCATGCAGAGATTCATAGAGTTTATTAATAAAATATTTTCATTCATATTTTTGAAACACACCCTATATTGAATTCACAATTCCAAGTTACTCCCTCCGGATAAAAAAGAGTGTCCACTTAACCATTTGCACACCCCCTAAAGAGGTAATTTGACTAAACTGCCCCTAATTAAATAGGAATTGAGATTTGATCTCATAACGCTTCCTGGAAAAGCTTAAAACAAAGAGGTTGGGCTATTCATTTCATTGATTTAACTTTACTTTACTTTACTTAACAGGGGCAAATTTGGAGGAAAATAAGGTTAATTATTTCTTAATTTAATAAGTGAACACTCCCAAGAAAAAAGACGAAGTAGACACCTTTTTTGATCGGAAGGGATTATTTCACAACCCTTCACTAAAAGCTAAAAAAATTAAACAGTTAGTAGTTCGAATGCCACGCACACAAGCCAGAAACACTAAAGATTGTTTGTTTCACACTGTTCTTATTGGTGAACATAAAAAATTGAACCGTAAGAATAATTTAAAAAAAAAGAAGGGACTTACAGATCGAAAAGGGGTTATACGTGCAGTGATAGAGAGGTTTCTGAATGAAGAGAGCATCTTTCCAATTGCCTGAGAGTTCGCTTCAACTTGTGCCAGTTTTTGTTATTTTGGGTCAAAATGACAGTCGTTCCGTCCCAAATTTATATGTTTGTTGTTGTTATGTTGGGTATTTTTTTTTTTTTAAAAAACAAATGTGATTTAAAATAAATTAAATATATTTATGCGTTTATAAATCAATCTCATTAAGTGTAAACAAAAATATCTCATTAAGCATAAATTATATAAAATTTAAAATTAAATTATTACTAAATAAAAAATGTGTCATTTTTTAGACAGAGATAAATTTGGAAAAAATATTTTTTTATTAAAAATATGAAATTTTTTCAAATTTATAAAACTCATTTTTTTGAAAAAATATTCTGGAATATTAAAAATTCTGGATTTTTTTAAAATCATTTTTTTCAGATTTTTTTAAAATTAATTCAGATTTTAAAAATATTTTTAGGTTACTTTATTTTAAAAAAATACTTTACAGATTTTTTAATGAAATTATTACTAAATAAAAAATGTGTCATTTTTTTTAGACAGACATACAGATTTGGAAAAAATATTTTTTATAAAAATATGAAAAACTTTTTGAGTTTATAAAACTCATTTTTTTTTAAAAAATATTCTGAAAATAGAATTTTTAATTAAAAATCTGGATTTAAAAAAAAATCATTTTCAGATTTTTTAAAAATTACTTCAGATTTTAAAAATATTTTTAGGATACTTTATTTTTTTTTTAAAATACTTTACAGATTTTTTAATTAAAAAATCTAATTTTTCATAATATGTTTTTTAAAAATATTATTTTTGAATATTTTGATAATGGTAGGGTATATTTGGCCCCAACTTGTAATGAAAGGGGTATATTTAACTACTTTTGTTAATAAATGATCAATTGACTAATAAACTAAAATAAAATGATATATTTGACGTTTTTCCCTAAAGTATTAATAGTGGCGTGTTTATGTCTATCTTTTCTTGTTTTCATGCGTGGCGGGCTTATCTTTACCATACCAAATCTATGAATTATTGATTTATTGCTCTAAATTCCCCCCCCCCCCCCCCCCCCCCCCCCGCAGTAGCTCCATTGTTGTGTCTATTCTGTCAAAAGAGTCTCAATTAAAAGAGGAGGGGACTCTTTATCTTCTTTTTTTTTTTGTTATTCCAAAAGATTAAGGCCTCATTTATTTTTATTAAGATTAAGACGTTTGAATTTAAATACACATTTGAATATAAAGATTTTCATTAAGATCTAGATGTCTTAATCTGAATACACTCTGAATATTAAGATTTTATCTCTAGATCTGAATAGTGAATTAAGATTGTTTGTTTTCAATATCGGAATGTGCATATAAAATTAACTACAATATCTATAAGATGTTACAAAAATCTCATTTCAGTAAAATAATTTTTTTATGGAAATAATATTTTAAATATTTATATTTGATTAAAAATTTGAACTATCTTCTTTTTTGTTTTCTATAAATATAATATTTGAACTATCTAAAATGCAAAAAAAATTATGCATCGATATAAAAAACTATTATAACAAGATAACATGAAAATTTAAGAATTTGTGCTTGTTATTAAAACGGTAAACATTTCTCTATCAACTGAAAGTGATTCAAAGAGAGTTGTTATGACTGAATCCTACAAATTGTTTTCTAGTAAAAACTTTGTTAAAATAAAATAAAAAGAAGAAAACTTTTCAATGCTTGACACAATTTCTAAGCATTCTCTGTTGTTTCTTGAAGCTTGGTATTATATATTTAGTTTAAAATTTGATTAGACGGTTATGTAGTATTCAAGTTTTTTTTTTCAATTCGTTGTTATTGTCTCGATAAACATTAAAATATAGAGTCATTGCGATTTGAAGATTGAGAAATGGAGGTAGGAATTTAATTGAGAAGATGGATTCACTCATGTGTTTATTTTTCTGGTGCAAAATAGATCATGAACTGGTAAAGATACTTAGGATTTCAAAACCAAAATTGACAGATTCAAAAAAACTTCAAGAATTATTTTTGTTGTTACAGTTAATCAATTAATATTTGTGGCAACAAGAATTTTTGATAATATTTGGTTGAGAAAGAATAGTTAGAGACGTGAAAATTTGATGAGAAGAGAAGTCGTGAAAGGTTTTGAGAAAAAAAAAAGATTATTTTAAATGAGTCTGAATTGTGATAAGACTATGTTATCAATCTGATTCATTCAGTCTCATTTAGACCCATTAAGTGACTTTATAAGTGTCACGACCCCAAATCGGAGGGCCGCAACGGGCACCCAGACCACACCCGCCGGGTACCGCTAATTATACCATCAACACCTATTCATAATTAATTACCGACTAAGGCGAAAAGGGTTGTGAAAATAGTAACCCAGAAATCCAACTTATATATAAATATACCAAGGCTGACAAGGTCATACAAGACTACTATACACAAGACACGTGTCTACAAGCCTCTAAGAGAGTACACAACATCAACAGGTCGGGACAAGGCCCCGCCATACCCATATAGACACGCAAAATTGTATCATACCAAATCAGACCGACACTCCGAAAAAAGATGAGTTCTTCCAAAAATCTGATGAAATTCGCAACCTATTCACGTGGGCTGTCGCCTTATCTATGCGAACCTGCGGACATAAAATGCAGTGTCCCCCGATAGATTTTAATAATCTAGTAAACACAAACATAGAATGTGACCATTTATTCGAAAGAAATAAAGGACTAGACAGCACTGCTTGCTGCATATGCAGATGGTTCCCCAGTCGGAACAAAAGAGCAAAGTGCAAGAATTGTTATTTAGAAGGTTGTATAGAATGTTTACAAAAAGAATTTAGTATTATAATAAGTCCTAAAGAGACAATTAGAAAAATCCCAGAAGACACTACATTATCAGTAAGGATAATGACTCTAGAAACCAGAATAAACTCATTAGGATTAAGACTTGCTCAAATAGAAAAGGGTAAGCAAAAGGAAATAGAAGAGGATTTAGCTATCACAACAGATCAACTGGAAGAAGAATTAGCCCCAGAACAAACACTAGAATTAATAAACAATTATTCAACTTTAATATGTAATGAAGACAAAAAGTTTAGATCCTTAAAACTCTTAACTAAAGTAAGAATTAAAGATTATGAGATTACTACTTTAGCCCTGGTAGATACCGGGTGTACTAAGAGTATCCTAAATAAGAACATTATTCCGAGTAATCTAGTTAAGACGTTAGACAAGCCATCTTCGGCGATGCAAATGGATGGAACACACAATATATACAAATACTACCTCCAAGATGCATCTGTAAGTTTTATTAATGCTTGTTCAAAGTTTTACAATCCGAGTTACAAAGTAAAACAGATCTTGGTAAGAGAACTAAACATAAATACACACTTTATCATTGGACTAGATTTTTTGCTAGACAATAATGGAAGTTGTACCATCACAAGAGATGGTATTATTTTTCAGAAAAATAGTACATATACCCCAGTACAGACTCAAAAAACTGAAACTAGAATTATACAACTCTCTCCAGTAAACCTGCAAAATAGTTCAGACACAAGTTGTTGTCAGGATTGCAGAGACGGAGACAAATATTGTTGTCAGAATAATAGTAACAGTTTAATACTAGAAGATATTCTAGAAGAGCAAGATGAAATAGAGAAAAACTATTCATTAATAGATATAGAGACAGATTTTTACAATTTTAAAAATGGGATAGAAAGAATAGGAGTAATAAAAGATAAAACAGATTTAGATAACATTGTAAAAATCCTAGACGAACTAGAAATAATAGGAGAGAAACCCCTGAAACATTGGAATAATAATAAAATCCTTTGTGAATTAGAAATAATAAACCCAGAATATATTATAAAGACTGCCTCAATAGAAGCAACCAACCAGGATTTAGAAGACTTTAAATCACAAATTAAAGAATTGCTAGATTTAGAAATAATCAGACGATCTACGTCAAAACATAGATCGGCAGCATTTATAGTTAGAAACCATTCAGAAATAATTAGGGGAAAAGCTAGAATGGTAATAAATTATAAAATATTAAATGATAACACTAGAAGTGACGGATACAAATTACCCGATAAAACAGAATTAATCAATAGAATACAGGGTAAGAATATTTTTAGTAAGTTTGATTGTAAATCAGGATATTGGCAAGTCAAGATGCATCCAGAAAGTATAGAATGGACGGCATTCACTTGTCCAGAAGGACACTTTGAATGGCTAGTCATGCCATTTGGTCTCAAGACAACCCCACCAATTTTCCAAAGGAAAATGGATTCTATATTCGGGGATTACAAAAGATTCGTTATAGTTTATGTAGACGACATACTGGTATTCAGCAGTAACATGGTTGAACACCTAGGACATTTACAGACAGTTTTTAGATTATTCGTAAGTAACGGAATCATAATTAGTAAGAAAAAGACGGAGTTAAGTAAAAAATACATAAACTTCTTAGGAGTAACGTTAGGAGAAGGTAAGATAAAATTACAACCGCATATAGCTAAGAAGGCGTTAGATATGCCAGATAAACTAGACAATACCAAAGACCTACAGAAATTTTTAGGGATTTTAAATTACGCCAGATCATTTATTAAAGATTTAGGAAAAGTAGCAGGACCCTTATACTCTAAGACTGGCTCAACTGGTCAAAGACACTTCAACGCTGAAGACATAAAAATAGTAAAGCTGTTGAAGGAACAGATAAAGAATATTCCAGATTTAAGTATGCCTTTAGAAACAGACTACCTAATCATTGAAACTGATGGCAGTTTCGAAGGATGGGGAGCAGTGTTAAAGGCTAGAACAAATAAATATTGTAGCAAAACCTCAGAAAAGATTTGCGCTTATCAAAGCGGCAAATATAAAGAAAAGGGAAATATGAGTAGTATAGATGCAGAGATCTTAGCAGTAGTATACGGTCTTAATGCCTTTAGATTATACATTCTAAACAAACCAGAAACTTTAATTAGAACAGACTGTGAAGCCATAGTTAAATTCCACCAAAAGATCAATGATAAGAATAGTAGCAGAAGACGGTGGCTTAATTTCTTAGACACTAAATCAATTTATAATTTAATATTCGAGCATATTAAAGGAAAAGACAATAGCTTAGCGGATCAGCTTAGTAGACTAAAAATCACTACAAACTAACAAGTTTGTTTATCTCTTAGCAGAATGAGTTCATCAAAGACAAATCCGCAAGACAAGGGGAAAGGCCCAGCCAAACCCCAAGAAAGTTATAGACAAACAGTATTGGGCAACCTGAATTTCAGGCCCACAACTGCTCATGAAACACCAACACTAGAAAGACTGTTCTTTGGTAAGAATAATTTAGTTTCATTTCCAGCGTCAAACCTAACTTTTAAAATACTTCCAGACTATGTCATAGACAGACAACAAAAGTTCTTGATAGACAATTTGTGGATTGCCCACAATAAAAAAGACACCAGTCATTTTGTAGCTACACTAAACTGTACATGTCATTATTTTCACGGGAAAAATTTAGACAAACGTTTTAAATTTTATGTTGTAGTTCACGGAAAGACTAAAGGTATTTTTCAGACTTGGTTAGAGGTAGTAGACTCAATCAAAGATTTTAAGACACCTCTTTTCAAAGGTTTCAATGTCTTTACCGAAGCTAAGATTATGCTCGAGGAATACCCGGGCCAAACTATTATATTACTCCAGCTCTCAGAAATAACCAAAACCAGACACCCCAATACAATATCCAAAAAGACACAAACAAAATTATATTTTGCGATCATTGCACCACAATGACCGACACTGTAAAAGGACTGAACCAAACCAAAGAAATACTTCAGACTCAAAACATCCACCTCATAGAAAAAATTACAGAGCTAGAATTACAGCTCAGACAAACTTCCCTCAGACAACAAACACAGAGTTCTCCATCTCCTTCAAAAATGGATGAGACAGGTGTGCATTCCCTTCTGAATGCTAAGAAATCTATTGTACCAGATTTAGGTACAACTAGTCCGGTGCAAACGGTTGCCGGTAAAGACATATCAAATCCGTTAATGGCTGTCACTTTGCCAAAAAGTGAAGAGGAACCAAGTTCCTCAAAGACTAGACGTAAGCTCCCCCAGACATTTACCGGATCAACATCCAGAGCGAGGAGCAGACGAATAAAAAAAGGACAGAACAAAAGTATAGAACAAATTATAAAGGAGACACTAGAAAATATTTTTAAAGAACAAACGGAGGCCAAAGTTGAAGACAAACATGAAAACCCAGTGGCTACACCACCGGCGGCATCCTTAACTACGTCAAATAACTAGAATTTAGGTAATATAGATCATGTATCAGAAACCAGTTCAGACAACGAGTTCTTATAATCCAACTACGCAC
Source organism: Anisodus tanguticus (assembly GCA_034509755.1). Lineage (NCBI taxonomy): Eukaryota > Viridiplantae > Streptophyta > Magnoliopsida > Solanales > Solanaceae > Anisodus > Anisodus tanguticus. The sequence goes on from CM067558.1 coordinate 32,263,413, forward strand.
AGGATGCACAGGATCCTAATGCTGACGATGATTCAGGAATGAGTTTTGATTCGGTGGCCTTACACAATTTAGACACATGAAGGCCAGAGAACAATAACTTAGCAAAGACAAAGGCGGAAGAAATGATAAAGACAGCAGAAAAAAGAACGGTGTAAAACACTCCGCCGAAAGCAGACAAAGACTTTTTAAAAAGCAGATGCTAAAGCAGGACAGCGATGAAAGAAGTCAAAAGAAAAAGAATAAAACTTTGCGGAAAGTTAAAGTGACGATGGGGCCCACAGCGCACCCGACTTATACCTTTCAAAAAGAGATTCTTTATTTCATTTGAAATCCGGATTTGAAGTCCGAGGAGACAATATAAATATCAGACTCAAGAGACTCAAGGGAAAGACGAAAAACCAAAAGCGAAACACAATGCAAAAAACTCCCTCTTTCCCTCTCTACAACCCCACTGTATAAATCACCATATGTATGATAGCTTTATTTTCAGCAAGCCTTAGGAGTGTGCAGTAGTTTCCGGGACTCCCGAAAGGGAAACCTCCTTGTACTTCCAATTATGTAAGTCTTTATTTCCAGTAGTTATCTCCACCATGTATATTATGTTTATATCTTGCAGAAATGCAAGAATTATGTTTTTATTGTTAATATGAAGTTGTTATTTTCATCATGAATCTTTATATTACTGTGAGTTTTAATATTACTGTTATAATCATGCAGCCATTATGCTTAAATATAGTTATTGTCTGAACTTAGTAAATGGTTAGCTTTTAGACTCCGTCGTAACCTCAATGGATTAGACTGTAAATTCCTATGTTAACGGTGGTTGATTATTGGCCTTTTGATGTCCGCTGAAGGACGGTTGTGGCCTGAAAATTGGGTGTGGCTAAAGACGATTATTGCGATAGGGGTAAGGTCTAAAGGAAGAGATGAACAGTTCAGAGGTAACAGTAAATAAGCATAGTGTATTCAGGAAAGTAACAGTAGTAACAAGATGAATAGTAATTAAAGAAGCATGACTGGACAGAGTCCAGATTAAAAAAAATAATAAGTTTTTTCAAAAGAGGGGTTGAGTATGGTTGTGTGGTCCTACTCGGTACTCCCTTTCTGTTATGCTCCTTCTTATGTTCGTCTTATAACCACTTAGCTATCTCCAGTAAGTAAATAATATATTTTTTTTAACTATAAATGCTGCCGATCTATGTTTTGACGTAGATCGTCTGATTATTTCCAAAATTAGCAATTCTTTAATTTGTGATTTAAAGTCTTCTAAATCCTGGTTGGTTGCTTCTATTGAGGCAGTCTTTATAATATATTCTGGGTTTATTATTTCTAATTCACAAAGGATTTTATTATTATTCCAATGTTTCAGGGGTTTCTCTCCTATTATTTCTAGTTCGTCTAGGATTTTTACAATGTTATCTAAATCTGTTTTATCTTTTATTACTCCTATTCTTTCTATCCCATTTTTAAAATTGTGAAAATCTGTCTCTATATCTATTAATGAATAGTTTTTCTCTATTTCATCTTGCTCTTCTAGAATATCTTCTAGTATTAAACTGTTACTATTATTCTGACAACAATATTTGTCTCCGTCTCTGCAATCCTGACAACAACTTGTGTCTGAACTATTTTGCAGGTTTACTGGAGAGAGTTGTATAATTCTAGTTTCAGTTTTTTGAGTCTGTACTGGGGTATATGTACTATTTTTCTGAAAAATAATACCATCTCTTGTGATGGTACAACTTCCATTATTGTCTAGCAAAAAGTCTAGTCCAATGATAAAGTCTATATTTATGTTTAGTTCTCTTACCAAGATCTGTTTTACTTTGTAACTCGGATTGTAAAACTTTGAACAAGCATTAATAAAACTTACAGATGCATCTTGGAGGTAATATTTGTATATATTGTGTGTTCCATCCATTTGCATCGCCGAAGATGGCTTGTCTAACGTCTTAACTAGATTACTCGGAATAATCTTCTTATTGAGGATACTCTTAGTAGACCCGGTATCTACCAGGGCTAAAGTAGTAATCTCATAATCTTTAATTCTTACTTTAGTTAATAGTTTTAAGGAACTAAACTTCTTGTCTACATTACATATTAAAGTTGAATAATTGTTTATTAATTCTAGTGTTTGTTCTGGGGCTAAATCTTCTATTGGTTGATCTGCTGTATTATCTAGAACACTTTCTCCTTCTTTCTGCTTACCCTTTTCTAATTGGGCAATTCTAGTTTCTAGTGAGTTTATTCTAGTTTCTAGAGTTATTATCCTTACTGATAATGTAGTGTCTTCTGGGATTTTTCTAATTGTCTCTTTAGGACTTATTATAATACTAAATTCTTTTTGTAAACATTCTATACAACCTTCTAAATAACAATTATTGCACTTTGCTCTTTTGTTCCGACTGGGGAACTATCTGCATATGCAGCAAGCAGTGCTGTCTAGTCCTTTATTTATTTTGAACAATTGGTCACATTATATATTTGTGTTTACTAGATTGTTTAAGTCTAAGTCTAACTGTTCTATACCAATTTCGTTTATGAAATCGTTTGCTTCTGAATAAGAGGAATCTATCTTACTCGTGTCTCCTGTTTCTATGCTTACTATAGAATAGATACTTTATGTGTCAGACATATACTCGTCTACGTTTATTAAGGTCTCCTGAAAGTCTTCTATTAGCTGAGAATTTCTGGTATTATTATTTATTCTTTTTGGGCAAGTATTGGCTAGGTGCTCTATACTTCCGCATGTGAAACATTCTAACTTATTTTTATAGGTTCTATCGTTTCTATATTTTCTTATATGTCTATTCTTATCTAGGTATGGTTTCCTGGCTGATTATTTTCTCAAGAAATATTTCTTTTTCTTATACTTATCATAATCTTTATAACCATATCTATTGTATTTCTTTTTATATTTATTTCTTTTCTTTTGAGGGTCTTTATCATAACTTTGTGTTGTATATATTACACTTTTGCAGAAATTTAACTCGTTTTGTTTTAATTGTTTCTGAATCTGCAAATGAGTACATTTCTCTTGTAATATCTCCATTACATGTTGGATTATGTGTCCTATAGACCATTTTGTTGTAGGGTTCTGTATTACCCCATCGCGCTTATTCCAACGATCTTCTATTTCTCTTCCTAATGCTCCGGGTAGTTTATTAAAAAGTTTCTTACCTAATTCTTGGTCAAATGAATTTCCACTAATAGTACAATAATAGAAGAAATCGTTTAAGAATTTCTTAATATATACCCAATTACTTATACTTAATTGTTCTAATTTTATTAGACCATTTCTTTGTAAAATTACTAAACCACTATTAGGGTCTTCTCCCGTAATTAAAGTATGGATTTTATTTGTAAAATTATAGGGGTTTGCCCCCATGGCTACTAACTGGTAAAACTCATTCTGAAAGTCTGTTTTGTATGCTTCCCATGGAGCTTTAGTTGATTCTCCTAGGAAAGTTTCTAGGTATTTATACATAGTTTCTGCGTCTGTCTCATTATAATTTTGTATATAGTCTGCTACTACTATACCTTTCCACAAATCTATTACAGAGTTCCATCTCTGCGGATCGTGGGCTGCTATGTTTAGTATTTTTCCTCTATTACCTCCTTCTTGGAGAGTGATAGGTTCTTCCAAAGGAATTCTCCTACCTGAGGGTTTTACTTGTTCTACAGGTTCTCCTGCAGTTCTATATACTCGTCTTCTAGGTATATTTCCTGTACTAGTATCTACTGTAAACTGTTCTCCTGTAGTTCTTTGGAAGGGACTGGAGCTTGACGCACTAGTCTCCATTAGTTCTTTTTGACTAATTTCCGAATTAGTCTCACATTCTTCTTCATTAAAATTCATGTCTTTCCAGATTTCTTCAAACATGTCTGTTTTTTCTTTTGAAATCTGTTCTTCTCTATATCCTGTGTTATCAGTTCTTTTATCGCATATTTTAAAATGTTCTATAGCAGGGTTTAGATCTAAGTTATCTAATTTACAACCCTTACATTTAAAAAGTAACTCTGGTTTTTTCTTTTTCAGGTCTGTTGCTCTTTCTATGACAGAGTCTACTTCATATCCTTCTTGGATTATTTCTATGTTCATGAAAGTGGTTATTTCACTTTCTTCTATTGTACTTTCTTCCTCACAGTCTTTTGGGGGAATGTAATTATAATTTGTAAATCTAATGGATGTTTCTCCTTTAGGATTTGTATATTCTAGGTGAGAAGTTGGTTGTAGTATTTTATTCTTTGTATTGAATTGGTCTAATTTCCATTCTAAACCAACATATTCTTCTGGTTGAATCTTAGTAGGTTTTATTAAATTTATACCTTTGTTACTCATTAGTTCTACAACATCATTAATTCTAATTTTAAATTTTGTATTACTATTGTTTGTCATTTTACCTAAGAATCCTAAACATAATAAAATGTTGTTTCCGCTATGCATTTCTTCATAGCCTTTAGTCTGGATTCCTATTTTAATGTGTTTACCAAATTCTGATAAATTCATTAAGAAGTCTGGACTTATATAAAATATACCTCCATTATCTGTCATATCTATTTCAGTCATACCTATAATGGATTTCTTCATGTCTGTCCATCTGTCGTCATATATCATAATGAGGACTTTACTTCCTAAATTCTTTCTAGTTAAACCTTTGATTCCTACGACCATCAATCCCATATGCATGAGAGTTCTGGTGGTTCTCTTGATACGTTTAAAGGATTCTGTATCTACTAAACTTACATTCTTTGCCGTATTTCCTAATACGGACAATTGTTCTTCTCTATAATGTCTATATAATTGAGTTGTTGACGCGAAACGTCCAGCATTATATAGTGTTCTAGGGTTTAATAGATTTAATTGATTCTGTTGGAAAATACTTATGTCTCGGTCTACATTTATTACTTCGCTAAGTTGTCTGTTTTCTTCTTCAGGTGTTCTTCTATTAATTATTCTAGAAATAAAGCTATTTCCTATTCTATTTTCTGAACAACTTAGTCTAGGTCCTTCTTCTTCTCCTCGCGATCTAGCTGTAAAAAAGTCCATTTCTGTGGTTTTCTAATTATTTTAGCCTTTTCTTTTTCCGGAGTTAGTTCTATCCTTTTTAGCTGATCGATTAAGTCGTCTACCTGGTGTTCTTTTACTTTTTCACTTAAGTTTATTATTATGTCTACTATCGTATTTAGCTGTTTTTCTTCACTATGTAAAATATGTTCTCCTATACTGAAGTTACACTTTATAATACTGCGGTCTGTTAAAATTCTAAATTTCTTTTCTGGAGTAATTTTTAAGTCTAAATAATCTAAGTGCTTTAAATGAGCTATTTTTAACCTAACGGAAAATATTCTATATGTCTTTTTAGTTTATTATTCTTATATTCTATCCAATCTTCAGCGTATGTTATGTCGCTCAGTATACCTTGTATATGCCACCTTATATCTAGTAGTAGTCTTTCGTCTATTATTGCTAAGAAAATACTTTCTTGTATATCGTTTGAGAATCTATTGTATTCTAGTTCTTCTAGATGAGGTTTTACGTTCTGATTAAAGTATTCTAATAAACCGTCTATACTTAGAGCTCTGGCTGATAGTTCTTTATATAGGCCAATCAACTCTCTTCTAGCTATTACGTGTTTATTTTTTCTTTTTATTTCCCTACGTATGAGCCAACTACTATATTTAATATTTTTCACGAAAGGTAAAGATCTCATATGCTAATATGGTTTAAATCTAATTTGGTTTCTAAATAGTTTCTTTCTTTTAAGGTGTCTAATTAGCTGATATTCTAAGTCTGAAATTTTATCTATTAACTCTGCTAGTCTTGGCTGATTCTCTTTGGTTGTACTTAGGTGTATATACTCAGGGTATAAGGTTTTTAACTGGTTTTCTAAATCTAAAACAGTGTCCGTCATGAAAATTGTCTCAAAATCTTCTAACTCTGATACCAATATGGAGGGGGGGTGTATTTCAATAATATTTCAATTGATACCAATATGGAGGGGGGTGTATTTCAATAAGTTTTTTCAATAGAGGGGTTGTGAGTATGGTTGTGTGGTCCTACTCGGTACTCCCTTCCTGTTATGCTCCTTCTTATGTTCGTCTTATAACCCCTTAGCTATCTCCAGTAAGTAAATAATATATTTTTTTTAATCTGGACTCTGTCCAGTCATGCTTCTTTAATTACTATTCATCTTGTTACTACTGTTACTTTCCTGAATACACTATGCTTATTTACTGTTACCTCTAAATTGTTCATCTCTTCCTTTAGCCCTTACCCCTATCGCAACAGTCGTCTTTAGCCACACCCAATTTTCAGGCCACAACCGTCCTTCAGCGGACATCAAAAGGCCAATAATCAACCACCGTTGACATAGGAATTTACAGGCTAATCCATTGAGGTTACGACGGAGTCTAAAAGCTAACCATTTACTAAGTTCAGAAATTAACTGTATTTAAGCATAATGGCTGCATGATTATAACAGTAATATTAAAACTCACAGTAATATAAAGATTCATGATGAAAATAACAACTTCATATTAACAATAAAAACATAATTCTTGCATTTCTGCAAGATACAAACATAATATACATGGTGGAGATAACTACTAGAAATAAAGACTTACATAATTGGAAGTACAGGGAGGTTTCCCTTTCGGGAGTTCCGGAAACTACCGCACACTCCTAAAGCTTTGCTGAAAATAAAGCTATCTTACATATGGTGATTTATACAGTGGGGTTGTAGAGAGGGAAAGGGGGAGTTTTTTGCATTGTGCTTCGCTCTGGTTTTTCGTATATCCCTTGAGTCTCTTGAGTCTGATATTTATATTGTCTCCTCGGACTTCAAATCCGGATTTCAAATGAAATAAAGAATCTCTTTTTGAAAGGTATAAGTCGGGTGCGCTGTGGGCCCTATCGTCACTTTACCTTTCCGCAAAGTTTTATTCTTTTTCTTTTGACTTCTTTCATCGCTGTCCTGCTTTAGCATCTGCTTTTAGCATCTGCTTTATCTTATCTCTATCTTCTTTTCTGATGTCTCTGTCTGCTTTTTTGCTGAGCGTTTTACACCGTTCTTTTTTCTGCTGTCTTTATCATCTATGCAGTCTTTGTTTTTGCTAAGTTATCATTCTCTGGCCTTTATGTGTCTAAATTGTGTAAGGCCACTGAATCAAAACTCATTCCTGAATCATCGTCGGCATTAGGATCCTGTGCATCCTGTGCGTAGTTGGATTCTAAGAACTCGTTGTCTGAACTGGTTTCTGATACATGATCTATATTATCTAAATTCTGATTATTTGCCGTAGTTAAGGATGCCGCCGGTGGTGTAGCCACTGGGTTTTCATGTTTGTCTTCAACTTTGGCCTCCGTCTGTTCTTTAAAAATATTTTCTAGTGTCTCTTTTATAATTTGTTCTATACTTTTGGTCTTTCCTTTTTTTATTGGTCTGCTCCTCGCTCTGGATGTTGATCCGGTAATTGTCTCGGGGAGCTTACGTCTAGTCTTTGAGGAGCTTGGTTCCTCTTCACTTTTTGGCAAAGTGACAACCATTAACGGATTTGATACGTCTTTACCGGCAACCGTTTGCACCGGACTAGTTGTACCTACATCTGGTACAATAGATTTCTTAGCATTCAGAAGGGAATGCACACCTGTCTCATCCATTTTTGAAGGAGATGGAGAACTCTGTGTTTGTTGTCTGAGGGAAGTTTGTCTGAGATGTAATTCTAGCTCTGTAATTTTTTCTAGGAGGTGGATGTTTTGAGTCTGAAGTATTTCTTTGGTTTGGTTCAGTCCTTTTACAGTGTCGGTCATTGTGGTGCAATGATCGCAAAATATAATTTTATCTGTGTCTTTCTGGATATTATACTGTGGTGTCTGATTTGGGCTATTTCAGAGAGCTGGAGTAATATAATAGTTTGGCCCGAGTATTCCTCGAGCATAATCTAAGGCTTCAGTAAAGACATTGAAACCTTTGAAAAGAGGTGCCTTAAAATCTTTGATTGAGTCTACTACCTCTAACCAAGTATGAAAAATACCTTTAGTCTTTCCGTGAACTACAACATAAAATTTAAAACATTTTTCTAAATTTTTCTCGTGAAAATAATGACATGTACAGTTTAGTGTAGCTACAAAATGACTGGTGTCTTTTTTATTGTGGGCAATCCACAAATTGTCTATCAAGCACTTTTGTTGTCTGTCTATGACATAGTCTGGAAGTATTTTAAAAGTTAGGTTTGACGCTGGAAATGAAACTAAATTATTCTTACCAAAGAACAGTCTTTCTAGTGTTGGTGTCTCATGAGCAGTTGTGGGCCTGAAATTCAGGTTGCCCAATACTGTTTGTCTATAACTTTCTTGGGGTTTGGCTGGGCCTTTCCCCTTGTCTTGCGGATTTGTCTTTGATGAACTCATTCTGCTAAGAGTAAACAAACTTGTTAGTTCGTAGTGATCTATAGTCTACTAAGCTGATGCGCTAAGCTATTGTCTTTTCCTTTAATATCCCCCAATACAAAATTGTAAATTGATATAGTGTCTAAGAAATTAAGCCACCGTCTTCTGCTACTATTCTTATCATTGATCTTTTGGTGGAATTTAACTATGGCTTCACAGTCTGTTCTAATTAAAGTTTCTGGTTTGTTTAGAATGTATAATCTAAAGGCATTAAGACCGTATACTACTGCTAAGATCTCTGCATCTATACTACTCATATTTCCTTTTTCTTTATATTTGCCGCTTTGATAAGCGCAAATCTTTTCTGAGGTTTTGCTACAATATTTATTTGTTCTAGCCTTTAACACTGCTCCCCATCCTTCGAAACTGCCATCAGTTTCAATGATTAGGTAGTCTGTTTCTAAAGGCATACTTAAATCTGGAATATTCTTTATCTGTTCCTTCAACAGCTTTACTATTTTTATGTCTTCAGCGTTGAAGTGTCTTTGACCAGTTGAGCCAGTCTTAGAGTATAAGGGTTCTGCTACTTTTCCTAAATCTTTAATAAATGATCTGCGTAATTTAAAATCCCTAAAAATTTCTATAGGTCTTTGGTATTGTCTAGTTTATCTGGCATATCTAACGCCTTCTTAGCTATATGCGGTTGTAATTTTATCTTACCTTCTCCTAACGTTACTCCTAAGAAGTTTATGTACTTTTTACATAACTCCATCTTTTTCTTACTAATTATGATTCCGTTACTTACGAAAATTCTAAAAACTGTCTGTAAATATCCTAGGTGTTCAGTCATGTTACTGCTGAATAACAGTATGTCGTCTACATAGAATATAACGAATCTTTTGTAATCCCCGAATATAGAATCCATTTTCCTTTGGAAAATTGGTGGGGCTGTCTTGAGGCCAAATGGCATGACTAGCCATTCAAAGTGTCCTTCTGGACAAGTGAATGCCGTCCATTCTATACTATCTGGATGCATCTTGACCTGCCAATAGCCTGATTTACAATCAAACTTACTAAAAATATTCTTACCCTGTATTCTATTGATTAATTCTGTTATATCGGGTAATTTGTATCCGTCACCTCTAGTGTTATCATTTAATCTTTTATAATTTATTACCATTCTAGCTTTTCCCCTAATTATTTCTGAATGGTTTCTAACTATAAATGCTGCCGATCTATGTTTTGACGTAGATCGTCTGATTATTTCTAAATCTAGCAATTCTTTAATTTGTGATTTAAAGTCTTCTAAATCCTGGTTGGTTGCTTCTATTGAGGCAGTCTTTATAATATATTCTGGGTTTATTATTTCTAATTCACAAAGGATTTTATTATTATTCCAATGTTTCAGGGGTTTTTCTCCTATTATTTCTAGTTCGTCTAGGATTTTTACAATGTTATCTAAATCTGTTTTATCTTTTATTACTCCTATTCTTTCTATCCCATTTTTAAAATTGTAAAAATCTGTCTCTATATCTATTAATGAATAGTTTTTCTCTATTTCATCTTGCTCTTCTAGAATATCTTCTAGTATTAAACTGTTACTATTATTCTGACAACAATATTTGTCTCCGTCTCAGCAATCCTGACAACAACTTGTGTCTGAACTATTTTGCAGGTTTACTGGAGAGAGTTGTATAATTCTAGTTTCAGTTTTTTGAGTCTGTACTGGGGTATATGTACTATTTTTCTGAAAAATAATACCATCTCTTGTGATGGTACAACTTCCATTATTGTCTAGCAAAAAGTCTAGTCCAATGATAAAGTCTGTATTTATGTTTAGTTCTCTTACCAAGATCTGTTTTACTTTGTAACTCGGATTGTAAAACTTTGAACAAGCATTAATAAAACTTACAGATGCATATTGGAGGTAGTATTTGTATATATTGTGTGTTCCATCCATTTGCATCGCCGAAGATGGCTTGTCTAACGTCTTAACTAGATTACTCGGAATAATCTTCTTATTGAGGATACTCTTAGTACACCCGGTATCTACCAGGGCTAAAGTAGTAATCTTTAATTCTTACTTTAGTTAATAGTTTTAAGGAACTAAACTTCTTGTCTTCATTACATATTAAAGTTGAATAATTGTTTATTAATTCTAGTGTTTGTTTTGTGGCTAAATCTTCAATTGGTTGATCTGCTGTATTATCTAGAACACTTTCTCCTTCTTTCTGCTTACCCTTTTCTAATTGGGCAATTCTAGTTTCTAGTGAGTTTATTCTAGTTTCTAGAGTTATTATCCTTACTGATAATGTAGTGTCTTCTGGGATTTTTCTAATTGTCTCTTTAGGACTTATTATAATACTAAATTCTTTTTGTAAACATTCTATACAACCTTTCTAAATAACAATTCTTGCACTTTGCTCTTTTGTTTCGACTGGGGAACCATCTGCATATGCAGCAAGCAGTGATGTGTATATATATATATATTAGTATTGCGGATCATGCAACCGGTCCCAATATATGTTAGTGTTGCGGATCGTGCAACCCGTCCCAATAAGCCATACAGGTATCACATCACATCATCACATCATATTGGCCTCTTCGGGCTCTTTTGTGATAGTCTGTACCAGTTGCAGGTGGTGTGCGTATATAACGCCATTCCCTTTCCCCATATCCCCTACATATATAATATTTACCATATAGTAGTGTGCATAGAACCAATGGTCCAGGTAATACATGAATGCAATGCAAGTAAAATTTGCATGAATGACAATAAAATACCCTGAGTGACATAATACCCCTGCACATTTGGCTAACACTTTGAATATCAACACATTTTCCATACGCCTCAATAAGAACTTACAGACATATTTAGACATGTTTTTAGCATATGAATCAATAACATGAATATTCTTAACTACTAGGAGTAGAATAAATTATGGAGCAATATCACGGTTTTATTTTTTTACATGGAACATGCCAAAAGAAGAAATAATTTGCCTTAACATACCTCTTAGATAACCCTTCCATGGCGATGAAGGAATTAGTCTTTCCCACAAATCAAGATTAAGCACCCATACGAGTTCGTAGACTAGAAATCGAACTTGGGTCACTTTCTTGAAAGCTTTCCGTCACCTTACTACTCTATGAAGTAATCTCCGATTTGCTTAATAAAACTCTTGAACGAAACTTTATGTAGATTAAAAGGTTTCTACACTTCGTTACTTAAAAAAACAAAAAGGAGAGAAAGTTTTCATCAAGAACGTTGTTGCACTCCACGACTTAAAAAAAATGTAAAGGAATTGTCTTTATTGTACCCTATTTCGTGATGGACATCTACATATATAAAAGTTGTTGTATAATATGAATAGTTGATAGATAAATGTTGATGTACCTCTTACTTTTTCCAACCATATCACTTAATCCCTTATCTTAGTGGAAAGTGGGTCCCACTTCTTAAAGGATTGCCTTGTCAAATAATCTCACTAAGGATGCCACCAAGATGACTAAATCGCTTAGTCATTTTTACCTTTGTTCAATTACGTAGTTGCTGCCACGTGTGAGTGGTGGTTCCATTAATATCTTATTCACAATCCCTCAATTATACTATTAGTCTTCCACTAAAATCCAATATTAATCATTTTAATACACTTCACACATTCATTATCATGTTCATGCAATATAACACTAGTTTATATCCTCTGTTCGCTCACACGAAAACAATATGCACGATCATCATTGTCACACTTTTAAAATATTAAATTATTTCGGAGTTTAATCATTTTATATACTAATCTCTTTATTAGCACAAGAAAATATAACATAAATTTTCCAACGCTCGGACCTAATTACACACGCCTAACGACTTTATATATGCTTAGCGATTTAAACCGTAACCCGAAAGTACGAGATGTTACATTTTCCCCCCCTTAGAAACATTCGTCCTCGAATGTTGGGGTAACATATCTAATCCTCGTTACGTAACTCGAATACACAATCGTTAAACATCATGACTGGAATTGGAATTTACCTTATGCTTCTCTTAAAAACCCGACATTAGTCTGGAATAGGTGTGGATATTTGTGCGTCATTTCCTCTTCCGCTTCCCATGTCATCTCTTCCACGTTCCTATTTTGCCACAGAACTTTTACATAAGCTGCTTCCTTAGTCCTCAGCTTGCGGACTTGTCGATCTAGGATAGCAACAGGAATTTCTTCATATAACAGATCCTTTGTAATCTGCATATCCTCAATTGGTATAATCCGAGAAGGATCCCCAATACAGACTCTCAACATGGAAATATGGAAGACTGGATGAACACACTCCAACTCCGAAGATAAGTCCAATTCATACACTACCTGGCCAATTCGTCTAATTATGCGATATGGACCAATATACCTTGGACTAAGCTTTCCTTTCTTCCCGAATATCATTACACCCTTCATCGGCGAAATCTTCAAAAATACCAGTCGTCTACCTGAAACTCTAAGTCTCGCCCTAGCGCATCTGCGTATGACTTCTGACGACTCTGAGCTATTAACAACCGTTCCTTGATAAGCTTTACCTTTTCTATGGATTGATGTACCAAGTCAGGTCTAAATAACTCTGATTCGCCTACCTCGAACCATCCAATAGGAGATCTACATCTTCGTCCGTACAAGGCCTCGTATGGAGCCATTTTAATACTGGCGTGATAGCTTTTATTGTACGCAAACTCAATAAGGGGTAAGTGATCTTCCCAACTTCCCTTAAAGTCTAACACACAAGCTCGTAACATGTCCTCGAGCGTTTGAATCGTTCGTTCAGCTTGACCGGATGTTTAGGATGGAAAGTCGTATTTAAATTAACTCGGGTGCCTAACCCCTTCTGAAACGATTTCCAGAAGTTAGCTGTAAACTGAGCACCTCGGTCAGATATGATAGAAATAGGCACACCATGAAGTCGAACGATCTCCTTAATATATAACTTCGCGTAATCTTCGGCGGTGTAGGTAGTTTTTACCAGCAAGAAATGAGCTGATTTGGTCAGTCTGTCAATAATTACCCAAATAGAATCAAATTTCTGATAGGAACGAGGTAATCCCGTAATGAAGTCCATATTAATCATTTCTCATTTTCATATTGGAATCTCGATATTTTGAGTCAAGCCACCAGCCTTTTGGTGTTCTATTTTTACCTGCTGATAATTGGGGCATTGAGCTACAAACTCTGCCACGCGCTTCTTCATGTCTTTCCACCAATAAATACTCTTGAGATCATGCTACATTTTAGTTGATCCCGGATGAATAGAGTACCGTGAACAATGAATCTCTGTCATAATTCTATCCCACAATCCTGCTACATTTGGAACATATAGACGACCCTGGTGCCTGAGAGTTCCTTGTTCGTCAATCTCAAAGGTCGTGGTCTTTTTCTGTTGAATGCTCTCTCTTATCTTCTTCAAACTAGGGTTCTCCCATTGACGTTCCTTAATTTATGATATAAGGGATGATTTTGACATATCCTGGACCACAAACCCGACATCCTCTGAACCCACTAGTCGGACTCCCAAACTAGCTAATTGATGAAGCTCTCTTACCAATTCCTTCCTTTTGACTTGCACTGGTATCGAACTGACCATTGACTTACGGTTGAGCGCGTCTGCTACAACATTAGCTTTGCCAGGGTGATATAAGATGTCCATATCATAATCCTTCAATAATTCAAGCCATCTTCTTTGTCTCAAATTCAGCTATTTTTGTTTGAATATGTATTGTACACTCTTGTGATCCGTAAAAATGTCCACATGAACACCATATAAATAGTACCGCCAAATCTTCAGTGCATAGACTACCACAACCAACTCTAAATCATGTGTCGGGTAGTTCTTCTCATGTTTCCTCAATTGCCTTGAAGCATAGGCAATCACTTTACCATGCTGCATTAGCACACATCCAAAACCTGCTCCCGAGGCATCACAATACACAACATAACCTTTTGGACCCTCTGGGAGTGTGAGGACTGGTACCGATGTTAATCTATCCTTCAACTCCTGGAAACTCTGCTCACATGCATCGGACCATTAGAATTTTATAGCATTTTGTGTTAACTTCGTTAGTGGTGCTGATATGGTAGAAAATCTTTCCACAAACCTTCTATAATAGCCGGCCAAGCCCAGAAAGTTGCGAACCTCTGTTGAAGTCGTAGGCCTCGGCCAACTCTTCACCGCTTCAATCTTCTGAGTGTCAACTCTTATACCCTCGTCTGACACTATATGACCAAGAAAAGCCACTAACTTCAGCTAAAACTCACATTTGGATAGCTTTGCATACAACTTATGGTCCCGGAGCGTTTGTAGTATTATCCGCAAGTGATCCACATGCTATGTTTCCGAGTGAGAGTAAACCAGAATATCATCTATAAATACTATTACAAATACGTCCAAGAATGGGCGAAACACACTGTTCATTAAATCCATAAATGCTGCTGGTGCATTTGTAAGTCCAAATGACATTACTAGGAACTCGAAGTGCCCATACCTTGTCCTGAAGGTCGTCTTCAGAATATCCTTCTCCTTACCCTTTAGCTGATGGTACCCCGACCTTAGGTCAATTTTTTAGAAATATCTCGCAACTTGTAATTGGTCAAACAAATCGTCAATTCGGGGAAAAGGGTACTTGTTCTTGATAGTAACTTTATTTAACTGCCGATAGTTGATACACATCCGTAATGAGCCATCTTTCTTTCGTACGAACAATACCGGCGCGCCCCAAGGAGATATGCTAGGCCTAATAAAGCCTTTCTTGAGCAAATCCCTTAATTGCTCCTTCAATTCTTTCAATTCAGCTGGATCCGTCCTATAAGAAGGAATAGATATCGGTTGAGTGTCTGGCAACACATTTATACCGAACTCAATTTTCCTTTCAGGATGAAGGCCTGGAAGTTCGTCTGGGAATACATCAAGAAATTCATTGACCGCCGAAATTAATTGATAACTAGGTGGTTCAGCATCGACATCTCTTGCCCGTACAAGATGGTATATACATCATTTGGAGATTATCTTTCTTGCCTTAAGGTATGAAATAAACCCACCTTTTGGCGTTGCCGTATTACCTTTTCATTCAAAGACTAGCTCGCCTGGAAATTGGAATCTAATAATCTTTGTTCGGCAGTCAACATTAGCGTAGCATGACGCTAACCAATCCATGCCCATAATAACATCAAAGTCAACTATTTCTAATTCCACCAAATTTGCTAGGGTCTGATGATTACAGATCAATACTGCACAATTTCGATAGACCCGTCTAGCGATTACCAATTCACAAACCGGTGTAGATAGCACAAATGAATCCCTTATCAACTCAGGATCCATTACAAATTTATAGGCAACGAAATGAGTAATAAATGATAAATTTGAGCATGGATCTAACAACGCGTACACATTATGTGAAAGAATCGATAGCGTACCTCTAATGAAATCAGGTGAGGATTCCTGATCTTGTCGCCCCATCAGTGCATAAGTACAGTTCTGTCCCTTCCCTCTGCCTAGACCAGTTAATGTCTGCTGACTTTGCCCTAACAGGCGTACTGACTGGGATGAAGCTGTTGCAGATCTGACCAGCTGGGCTCTACCACCTTCAATTTTTGTCCGACAATCTCGCGCTATATGACCACACTCCCTGCAAGAATAGCATATTCTTCCCTCTTGTTGGCACGCCCTGCATGGGTCCCACCACACTGCCCACATCGAGCCAATGGCGGCCTCATCTGTGTAGAATTCCTTTTATAATAAGATCCTGGTGCTCGTGAACCCTGGACTTGTCCTATTTGAATATAATGATCAGCCCTCGATCCTGAAGATGGCAATGATGCGTCGGCTGCTGGGTAAGATGGTCGTCTGTAAGGCTGTGGCCTGGGCCCGCCTCTAAAGTCCCTCATGCCACTTACAGACTGAGCCCTTTTATGCTGGCCCCTATCACGCTCTCGATCAACCCGCTGTTGCCTCTTGCGATCCTCCAGGTTTTGTGCATAAGCCTGGATGCGAGCAATATCCATATCCGGATTCAAAGAAGCCGTAGTTCACTCGTTGACCAAGTGTGGCCCCAAGCCAGTCACGAACCTATGTACCCTGTCACTCATTTCAGCTATAATTGTAAGAGCATATCGAGCCAAGGAATTAAACTGCAAGCTATATTCTCAAACGCTCATGCTGCCCTGTTCAAGACGTAGGAACATCTCCTGTCTGGCCCGTCAAAACTCAACTGGCAGAAAGTGTTTTAGGAAAGCCTCTGAAAATTCTCTCCATCCTACTGGTGGAGCACAAGGTCCCCTAGATTGCTCCCATGTATCAAACCATGTTACTGCGATATCCCGCGGTCTATAAGAAGCAAAATTTTCCGACTCGGTATCGGTAGCATCCATCACCCACAAAGTGCATTGTACCTGATCCAGAAAATTCTGTGGATCTGCGTTCAAGTATGTTCCTGTGAATAACGGAGGGTCTAGATTGATGAAATCCCAAGCTCTTGCGCTAGCAGCTCTATCAGAAAGACTAGGAACCTGACGTTGGGCCTGAGCGGCCACCAATCGTGTCAATAATTGAACCGCACTTCGCATATCAAGATCCACGTATGAAGTATCATGTGGAGGAACTAAAGGTGCTACAGCTCCACTAATCTCCTCTGATGGTGATGTACCGGGAGAACCATACGAAGGAGTCGTACTGAGGGTCTCACTCTGGCCCTCGCTAACGGGTGGCAATCGGCTGGTACCTTCACCCGCAACCGTATTCAACTCCCTCATACTCTTAGACTTCTTCATTGCGGTAGGCATCGTTGAAATCATAAGCACGAAATGGGTTAGGAGTGAAATAATTATAATTCAATTCTATAGCACGATTTATGAGATGAAAGAATAGAAACCATCCCTAAAATGTCAGATAGCCTCCTGTTTATAAGTATGGTGGACAACATACCCATAAACAAGACTCTATTAGACACGGCTTGTAGACTTCCTAGGACAGACATGCTCTGATACCAAGTTTATCACGACCCCAAATCGGAGGGCCGCAACGGGCACCCGGATCCCACCCGCCGAGTACTGCTAATTATACCATCAACATCTATTCATAATTAATTACCGTCTAAGGTGAAAAGGGTTGTGGAAATAGTAACCCAGAAATCCAACTTATATATATATACATATAATAAGGCTGACAAGGCCATACAAGACTACTATACACAGAACACCTGTCTACAAGCCTCTAAGAGAGTACACAACATCAAGAGGTCGGGACAAGGCCCCGCCATACCCATATAGACACGCAAAATTGTATCATACCAAAATCAGACCGACACTCCAAAAAGAGAGGAGTTCTTCCAAAAATCAGCTGAAATCCGCAACCTATTCATGTGGGTCGTCGCCTTGCCTATGCGAACCTGCGGGCATAAAATGCAGCGTCCCCCGATAAAAAGGACGTCAGTACGACTGATGTATTGAGTATGTCAGGCATATATAACAGCATAACAGGAATATACCAATAACTGAAACATAAACAACTGACCAACATCAACTGCCTCTTAGGGCCGTAATACATTTGCCTACATGTTATGCACAATGCAGTGTCCATATTCATTGGCCTCATCGGGCAATTCCCTTACCATGACAGCCTCTGTAGGCATCCTACCATGTAATGGTTAACGAATATATGCTTGATGCAAGTGCGGTATATATATATATTAGTATTGCGGATCGTGCAACCCGTCCCAATATATGTTAGTGTTGCGGATCGTGCAACCCGTCCCAATAAGCCATACAGGTATCACATCATATCATCACATCATATTGGCCTCTTCGGGCTCTTTTGTGATAGTCTGTACCAGTTGCAGGTGGTGTGCGTATATAACGCCATTCCCTTTTCCCATATCCCCTACATATATAATATTTACCATATAGTAGTGTGCATAGAACCAATGGTCCAGGTAATATATGAATGCAATGCAAGTAAAATTTGCATGAATGACAATAAAATACCCTGAGTGACATAATACCCCTGCACATTTGACTAACACTGTGAATATCAACACATTTTCCATACGCCTCAATAAGAACTTACAGACATATTTAGACATGTTTTTAGCATATGAATCAATAACATGAATATTCTTAACTACTAAGAGTAGAATAAATTATGGAGCAATATCACGGTTTTATTTTTTTACATGGAACATGCCAAAAGAAGAAATAATTTGCCTTAACATACCTCTTAGATAACCCTTCCATGGCGATGAAGGAATTAGTTTTCCCCACAAATCAAGATTAAACACCCATACGAGTTCGTAGACTAGAAATCGAACTTGGGTCACTTTCTTGAAAGCTTTTCGTCAACTTACTACTCTATGAAGTAATCTCCGATTTGCTTAATAAAACTCTTGAACGAAACTTTATGTAGATTAAAAGGTTTCTACACTTCGTTACTTAAAAAAACAAAAAGGAGAGAGTTTTCATCAAGAACGTTGTTGCATTCCACGACTTAAAAAAAATGTAAAGGAATTGTCTTTATTGTACCCTATTTCGTGATGGACATCTACATATATAAAAGTTGTTGTATAATATGAATAGTTGATAGATAAATGTTGATGTACCTCTTACTTTTTCCAACCATATCACTTAATCCCTTATCTTAGTGGAAAGTGGGTCCCGCTTCTTAAAGGATTGCCTTGTCAAATAATCTCACTAAGGATGCTACCTAGATGACTAAATCGCTTAGTCATTTTTACCTTTGTTCAATTACGTAGTTGCTGCCACATGTGAGTGGTGGTTCCATTAATATCTTATTCACAATCCCTCAATTATACTATTAGTCTTCCACTAAAATCCAATATTAATCATTTTAATACACTTCACATACTCATTATCATGTTCATGTAATATAACACTAGTTTATAGCCTCTGTTGGTTCACACGAAAACAATATTCACGATCATCGTCGTCACACTTTTAAAATCTTAAATTATTTCGGGGTTTAATCCTTTTATATACTAATCTCTTTATTAGCATAAGAAAATATAACATAAATTTTCCAACGCTCGGACCTAATTACACACGCCTAGCGACTTTATATATGCTTAGCGATTTAAACCGTAATCCGAAGGTACGAGATGTTACAATAAGAAAACAAAATAAATGAACTTAATGTACTGCATTTGAATAAGAACTCATTTATTCGTCTTATTTATTATTATTTATATAAATTATTTATTATATATGATTAAGATCCAGACCTCCGTTAAGTGCAAACAAATGAGGCCTAAGGCTCTATTTGATGGCATAATCTGAATTATTCACATTTTAATTTATTTTAATTATAATTATTTATATTATTTAGGTTTGAATATTAATTATTTAAATCTTATAGTCTATTTTGTCAAGCTTTTGGGAGGCCAAAAGTATTTTTTTTTCTTTTAAAAAATGCTTATTTTTAAAAAGGTAAGGTGTTTGGTCATCTTTTGAAGAAAATAAGTGTTTCTAGGGAGTATCAGAAGGTGTTTTTCAAAAATAAATACTTAACATATCATTTACTTTCACCACTAACTACCGTCACCGCCTATTATTACCAACTACCACCATCTTCATTCACAATCACCACAATTAGCTTTTATTATGACTTGCATCATTTACAATGATCATCATCAACTATCATTATCACACAACTACCATTTATTACTGATGATCACCGTCATTACATTTCTTACATCACCATAACTATCACTATCATCCACCATAATTATGTAGCTGCTACCACCAACTACCACTATCAACCACCAATATTCACCACTATTATCGGTCACCATCACTATTAGCTATTAACCATAATCACCACCATCTCCCTTCGGAACCCGCTGCCATTGTTAGTCATTACTACCTCCAACTACCATATTGTTTTAAAAATATCATATTGATATACTATTAGATTTATTATTATTTTATAAGGAAATTGCTAAAATAAACTCTACAGTATGTCTGAATTTGTTGTAACGCACCTAAATTTTACAGGGGTTCTATTACCTCCTGACAATATTTTAAAGAAAATAAATACCACCTTAAGGGTTGATGCAGCACAGAGAGCGTGTTCACTTTCTTGGAAGCATGTGAGAAGCGAATCATAAGCTAAAATCTGATTAATATGTTATACCCATACTTTTAAACATTGGATTCTTGATGAGTTGGTTAAACTAAGTTCGAAGGAAGGAGTATTTTTTAGATTTAGTGAAACAATCTCGACAACTCCGCTCTTTTGTGTTTGCTTGTGTGCGAAGAGGGCTAAGCTAAACTATGGTGGCTTGATCCTTTTCACACGGATATCCATTGCTTAAAAGAGTATTAAGAAGGTGTTGGGAGGTTTAGAGGTTATTGCGAATAAAGGAAACATTCCCCGATGAAGTTTGACGAAGTTAGTACGTTCCACTAAACGTTTCGCGTCGCAAACCTATCCGACTCGCATATCTTGGTTGTATATGGCCGACCTTTTTAGTGAGAATTCTTCCACCATATGTGGTGGTATAGTGTGTTCTGTGCCGCAGAACCCACCGCATATGAGAGGTGGTGGAGATCCCCTATAGAATGACTTGAGTCACTTAATTTCTTATTTCATTTTACCCCAATCAGATCCAAGATAAGTTTTAAATACTCTCCCAAGGGTTCTTCATCAACCTAGGATGTTTGCACAAGTTTTCAAGGTGATCCAAGCAAGATTCAACTCCTACAAGTTGATACAAGCTTGAAGAGGACATTTGTTGGAATTGTGTTGTTGTTGTGTGTTGTCTCAAGCTTAAAGGAGTTTTGTTGAAGTTTCTCCAGATCTCTTAGGGTGAGTTTAACCCCCTTGTTGACATGCTTAAGTTAATCTTTGTGTTAGTTAAGTTGGAGAGGTGGAAACTACAAGAAGAAGACTATAAAATTGCTTAGAAAGGTATTGACCTATTGTAGAGTTATTTGAAGTTTATCTATGTCTTCCCATGGCAGAAAATCACTAGAAATAGTTTGGGTATGATGTTGATAGGATTGTTATCATAATATTTCATGTGTTTGGGTTGTTGGTGGAAATTGAGGTAAAGAAAGGAAGAAGAGAACTAAGTTTAATTCTTAATCGAATTTGTTGATTATCGTTTTTGCTACTAACTATGGTAGTAATTATTGTTCACTTGTTTTGGTATAGATTGAAGTGAGTTTCGGGTCGGTTACGTCGCCTTATTGAGACAAGATAAGCTAAGGTATGTGAAGGCTATCCCTTTTCTTGTTTATTGACATGATTTCCTTAACGAGCTAGTTCCAATTTGATCGCACAAAGACATGCTAGTCATAGAGATCGCTTTTGGGTTACCATGACCCTATTCTAACAGTTCGCCATTGTCAGGAATGAGTTGTAGCTAGTCATGTTTATCCTTAGAGTTGAAACGATAGAAAAATTGATAGTTGAATGTAACTAGCCATGTAATTGTTGTTACAGTTCACTTTTACGCGGGTAAACGCATAAGAGCTACTATGAACTTGGATGGTGCTCTAAGTCGGATAATGTTTTTAGAGTCGCCACCTAATTTATAGGTAAATTAGGAAAACCAGTGTGAAAGGATTTATTCAAATTTATTGAAAAATCTTATCTGAATCAAAGTCGAGGTAAGAGTTCTGATTATCCCCGAGGAAGGTGTTAGACACCCCGGTATTAAGGATTCGTAGAATACGATTGACCTACGGGTTCTATAGCATGTTTAAAATGATACAAATTGCTTTAATCTTTAAAATCCAAAAAAAAATACTTGTCATTCATTTATTCGAAAATCAAAGTTTTGTTTGAAAACGGGTTACGCTTCCGCCAAAATAGTATGCACGAGATCAATTTGTTTTTGGACTAGAAACACTCAAATGCGAATTTGAGTAACAACAATATTGTCCATTTATACAATTGCATCTTTTGAAATCTTTTCAAAGTTTTTAAATGAGAATAATTATTTTAGAATGACAAGTTTGATTTTGGAAAAGAAAAAGTGGTACAAAAATGGTTTTTATTTCTTTTTGCATGCTACATCTCCCGTGGTTAACTTATATTCTAAAAGTCCCAAAACTCTTAATTTGACTCAATTCCAAGATAGTTTAACCTTTGTTTTGTCCAAAATCACTTAGTTGGTCTTAGCCCGTAAAATCAGCTTTAAGATATCAATTTTGGTTCAAAAACAAGTCCAACAGTTCATTTCTTTAAGTTATGTCACCCAGGCCCAAACTTGGGTACTTTTTGTATTATTTTGGTTCAAAAACAAGTCCAACAGTTCATTTCTTTAAGTTATGTCACCCAGGCCCAAACTTGGATCCTTTTTGTATTATCTCAATCTGATTAATTTTCAAAGTCCAATTCAGGAGTTCAAATATCTAAAAATGACCTTAATCCGAATTAGAATTCAGTTTCTCATTTTCAGATCTTATAAAGTGCCAAAACAGTCCATCTTTTATCTGATTTCAAATTTAAACAAGCTTTGAAATTCATTTTTTGGTAATCTGAACTAAACAATGTACGTATCATTTGCCTATCCTAAGTTCCTAACTGTAATAGGGGGGTTCCAATATTTATACAAAGTACTTTTATCACATATAATACATATACATAATACAAATAATTGAAAGAGGTTGAGTTTAGGCTGGTGGGCCTACTAACCCCACCAGTTGGTTATTTTCACCCATACATGGGCCTTTAATGTGCGGCTACAAGCTATTGTACTCGATCAAGAATGTTTTAATTGGGCCTCAGTCCAACTGGATGAAGAAGGAAATGACATACCAAAAGGGTTTGTCTGGGTGTACCTCAACATCAGAAGAAAAAGGGAAAAAGGGGAAGCCCAGTTAAAAAGCACCAGACCCATCATATGCAAATAAAAACCAAAATGCACCAACAATCCCAAAATGAATTAAACTTAATGTAACACAAACTCAATCAGTCCAAATTAGTAGCCACAGATAATGAAAAGAAGAAAGAACAAACAGTTCGGCCTAGCCCAATTTGTATCATATAGACAGAGGAGAAATAAGCAGCAAATAAGGCACATGGGCCAAGCCCATGTTTAAAGCAACAGTTTGACAATTAAGCAGAAACATACATACATATGGGCCTATCCCAATTGTTTTGCAACTAAAAAAAGTGAGAAGGGGCGGCACAAATGGGCTAAGACCAGCAGACTTCAAGACATAATCAACATGAATAATATACAAGGTGATCTACATGCCATATAATATCCAATATACCAAATACACTAGACATACAAACTGGGCATATCAACATGTATATCAACACTCACGGAAAGCATAGGCTGACATAATAACTAAAGCAGTGAGATTATTTAATCAATTACTAGATCTTGACAAGCCAAATTGTACTAGCTACCAATTCATGCTTCATACACTGAACTTAGGGAATAGACAGTGTCCACACAACTCAAACATAGTTATATTAGCACTAGTAGGATTGAACTAAACTTAAGGCCGAAAGCAAATAAGAGGATCAGGCCTAATGCCTTACCCATACCAAAACCACATACAAACTCAAAGTAGAACAAAGCAGATAGTCATGGTTATCTCTTCATTTTCTCTTTTTTCAAATCAAACACACAATGCCACACTATTCCTTAGTCAAGCAGGTTTCAGTTAGGTATTCAACATAGGTGAGGCTAAATGAACATGTTATCTTTAACTAAACATGAAGCATGCTTAGGCATACACTGGTTTAGCCAGATACCAAACAATTATAAAATCCTAAATTCAAGTTCAGAGCCTCATTTTAGCTAGGTGTTCAAGTTAAATGATCTGATTCTAGAAAACAAGAATGTAGGACAAAGAATTCATATAATACCCAAGCATTAGTTGTATTTTAATTTCTAGACTCACTCAAACTAGATTAAGACATAGGCATATTACTTAATAGATATCAAATTGACATAAATAAGACATGGCATGACTGTGAGATACTATCACCCTAGACATGTGATCCAAAGTAGGAAATATTTCATGTAGGTAGGGCAGAACTTCAATAAGCACATAGAGTTCTCCAATCTGAATTTTGACAGCTGATAGTCCTAAAATAAGCAAACATGAGCTTCTATAAACTTCAGGGAGACTTCATATGCATCTAACTTAGGCTAATATGTAAATAAGACCATTCAGCAAAGACTAAGTCCACATGGGTATAGGCATGGCATAGTTGTGCATGGTCTTAAGGCTAGCATATGAGAGTGAAACATGAAGTTAGGTATACATAAGCAAGGCAGAATTACAACAAAACATGTAAGTGATTATTTAACTCAAACCATCAATAGATACCTTAAGGTAGACATGAATATCTGACACATGCACAAACATGATATCATCCATGGTTCAAAACAACAACACATTAATTCTGGGCTGACAAAAATACCAGACATATACATGCCTTCATCAGCTTAGCAGATACATCTTTAGCATGACATTATCCAGAAATAAGATTTATCGCATAATAGACATCTTGAGTTCTTGTTAAGACCATACTGATCTTAAACTAGGTGTGATATGATTTGAAAGCCTAAACAACCCTTATTTCCCAGAAAGAGCAACCAACAACAATTTCAAATCATTACAAGACATATACATACTTTGATAGATTCTTGAATAATAACAAAAGTGCAGAATAAGCCCAATAATAGGATCATACAAGTCATTTAGCTCTCATTTAATACTCAATGACTACTTTTAAAGATCTTAAAATAGACTCAAAGCTAAAACACATCCAGGTTCATTTTATCTGACATAGAGACATCATGAAGAGGGCATAGTTTTGTCCTAGATATACAAGATTTTAGACATGTATTTTTTCAGAAAATAGTTATTGATAACTAACATTAACCTAGGCCTGGCCAGTGGGCCGGGGTCGGGTCTGGCGGGGTCGGGGTCGGGTTTGGCGGGACTTGCTCCAGTCCCGTCCCGATCCCGATCCCGTCGGAATCGGGGCGGGGCGGGGTCGGGGCAGGTTCCGGTGGGTTTTCCTTTTTTTTTTTAATAATAACATATGTATAAAAAAAACTCAATAAACAAGACAAGATAGTGTAATAAAAACATCCCAATGCTGTTTTTGTGCCTCTTATATTATTTAATAGACATATGGTTTTTTTGTAATACAAATACAATTGTCTAAAATCTAAATTGCAACTTTGTGGTGTTGTCCAAAAGTTGCAAATTACATAATAAAATTGCAATTAAAAAAATTACATTCTAAAAAAACCTGTTTTAATTGCTTGATAATTTCCTGTGGTTCTTCGGTTGGAATTGATATTTGTTAGTCAAATTGATCCATGTCGCTTCCACTACCTTCGGATAAGATTTCATTGTAGTTTTCGTCTTCTTTTTCGTTGATCTCCGGTTGACCACACCTTCTCCGCTCCGCTCGTATCCCATCTCTGAATAATACTGCAATTTCCAAGCTGTCTCCGGCTAATGAGTGTCTGTGGTCTCCTATTTGATATCTACCAGAGAAAAAGCGCTTTCGACGCGATTGATGACGCTTGAATGTTCAAAACATCTCGTGCCATCATTGAAAGTGTCAGAAAGGTCTTCTCATTCCCCCTCCAGTATCTCAGCAAGTCTTCATGTCCATCTTCATTGATAACTTCTTGGTACGGTACAGAACCCTGCAAAACAAAAATATCCAACTCGCTAATTTGGTTAGTAGCGGTACGGCCGCACATTCAATTTCTGAGGCTTTCAATACTAGCCGCGAAGCTTGACATGTCTTTTGTGAGGTTGTGTTGAAGATGAAGAAGATGGTATGGAAGCCGATAAGTTACTAGCATTTTCTTGTTGATAAAACCTATATATTTTTTTTGCATTGGTCTTCTACGCTAGACAACACTTCTTCTTTAGTTTGTTCAATAGGTGGTGGGTGATTTAGATTTTTGGGACTTGGAGGTGGTAGTACTTCTATACAATCGTAAATAGTTTCAATTAGTGATTTAGTACCGTCTATTTTAATAGTCGGATTTAATACAGCACCAGTAATATAAATAGTTTTTATATTAGGGAATAGGAATAAAATATTTTTTTATTTTGATAAACATTTTTTATAGCTGCTATATAAGCTGGTTTTTCTATATATTCACCAAGTAATAAAAATATTAGAGTTATATAAAACAACATAATTGAAATAGTAGGATAATATATACCGAAAAATTCTTTTGTTGCTTGAAAAATTTCTCTAAAAATACAATAAGTTTATAAATTTTTACCCAATCACTATCTACAACCATATCAGCTGGATTTTGATTATGAGAGTTAAAAAATAAAGTTATAGGTTTTCTATAATCATAAGCAACAAGTAATTGCTCGTATAAAGAATTCCACCTACTGGATACTTCTTCTGAAATTTTCTATAAGGTAGTGCACAATTGTGACAATTTTTTTTTATATCCTTTTCTTCGTTGTACTCTATTACTTTTAAAAATAAAGTTTATAGCAAATTGTATTTTACTAAGAATGTCTTCAAAAAGTGATAGATCATCCTTTACAATTAAGTTATATATATGGCACGCGCATTGTATATGAAAATGATCTGGAAAAGATGGAGTTAAACTATTTTTTAAAATTGTAATAGCGTAATTGTTAGAAGAAGCGTTATCTAATGTAATAGTCATAATTTTATCGGTTATTCCATAATAATGGCACACTTGATAAATATTATCTGCAATAAAAGTACCAGTGTGTCTATCATCTATATATCTATACGCTAAGATACGTTTTTGCATAGACCATTTATAATTTATCCAATGACAAGTTACTGTTAAATAATCATGGCCGTTAGTACTACGACCTATATTAGACATGATAGATACTTTGCCATTAAAATGATATAATGAATAACGTAAATATTGTTGTATTCATGTGCGAATTTAAATACATCTCTCTTAACAGTTGATCTAGGAAAACTGTTAAAAGTAGGATTATATATATCTCTAATGTAATGAATAAAATCGGGAGATGAAGGAAATGAAAAAGGCAAACCCTCCACAGCAACTAATTTTGATATTGCTTGCCTATCTCTATGTTTATTGTATTTAGGGCCTACAATTCCCCCCGTCATAGGGTTAATTTGACCCTGTACTTGGTCCGGACAGTATCGTATGTGAACCTTGTCCCGATGGAGCGGGCATTTGCGCACCCGGTTTTGAAGCCTGGTATTGGGCATGCCTAACTGGATGAACACTTACTACGTGTCTAATTAAACCCCCCGTCCCACCGTGACCTTTTCCAGTTTTAAATTTTAAAACATTTTTACAAATTTTACATCTAACTATTTGATTCTCTACGTCCCTATCAAAAAATATCCATGCATCTGATTTTAATGGTCGTTTTGCTGGACCTCGTCTCATACTAGGGGGAATATGAGGCATTTCAATTGAAGGTGCACTAGTGGGTGTGTTGTCATCAACATTAGTGGGTGTATCATCTAGATCATCGTCTAAATTAAAGTCTTCTTGAGTTCCAGAAAATAGCTCCTCGTCTAAATCTAAGGATATTGTAGGAAAATGTTGAGTATCAACAAAATCATCCTGTGTAGGAATAAGATGACTAGAAGAAATACCCTTGCCCTGGTTCCCCCTACTAGAAGAAGCACCCTTACCCTTAAACATACCTCTTAATCATTTCATTTTAATTATGATAATAAATAATTAAAGACAATAAAATTAAGTGCGCTAAATAAAATAAATAGACAATAATAATTTAATGAAGGAACGAATGTACCAAACGCCGACGTAATGTCGACGTGTAATCGAGAGGTTGAAAATTGAAACTTTGCTCGATGGAAGATCCTCAAGCTAGTTGCCAACTTCACTCCCAATTCCCAAATGAATAAATAAAATTAAATATTTAGTAAACAATGTAGACTTGTAGAGAGATATATTGAGAGATTAGAGAGATTGTAGGAAGATTTGTGAGAAAGATGAAGAGAAAATGAGTTATTTATAGTTGGAAAATTGGGTTAAAGTGTAAATATAATAACTTATGGGTTAAAAATAAATATTAAGGGGTAGGGGGGGTTGGGGGAGGCAAAAAATGGTCATTGCCTAGCGGCCAAAATCTAAAATGGCCGTTGGTGCAACGGTTATATTTGCAAGGGGGGGCTTTCGGGCGGGATCGGGGCGGGGTCGGGCGGGTCGAGACATTGTCCCGTCCCGAGGTCGAGTCCTGCTACCATTTTTTTTACTCGGGGTCGGGGCGGGCTCGGGACGGGGTTGGGTCGTCCCAGCCCACTGGTCAGCCTTACATTAACCAGCACATTATCACTAAACTAGTGAGGGTGCATTGTATCATTCAATAAGTCATCAATCACACTTTGAAAATTCATTAGATGGCTCCTAAGTGTACCTAAACCTATTCATGATTCAAATATCATTTGCATATAGTGTTCCTAAGCACACATATATGACAAGTTACTAGGACTGAAGTTCAAACATTAGGCTAGTTGTTTCACCCTAAACTACTCAGAATTGATTATATGCTTTATTAGACTATTTTAATCTCAACTAATCCTATATCCTGATTGCCTTTTTATGATCCTAGAAGCATGTTTATAGGTGTACATCAACTCTAAAACATCATTTAGTGACTGAAAATCATTAAAAGGTAAATGAACCTATATCATAAATTAAGTTATGCATAATCAAATTAGAATAAGCAACCAGAAGTACCAAATACCAACTAAGCACATTAATTGACTACTTAACACATAATACAGTTCATAAGACATGAAATAAGCAGGAATTAAAAAAGAAATGGCATTACCTTGTGTGGAAGCAGCCGAAAGGTGGACGGTGGCTTGAATCTTCAATTCGGGGACCTCGAGCTCACAAACACAAGGAAAATGGAGGGTTTTAGATTATGAAGGACCAATTATACTAGATCTGGGTTCCACCATAGGGTTGGATCCCAACTTAAGTAATAACTAGTCGAATATAACTTGAAAATGGCTCATAACAATGTAAAAGCCAGAAATTCAAGTTTGGAACATTTTTGACTTGTTCAAAATGAAGAGAAAAGGTATATATTTATAGAACTCATGGAACCCTATCAAGGTTGAAGGAATCCGATGTGGGAGAACAAGTTTTGGGGGCAAATCTCCCTCTAAAAGAGTTCTCAATTAATGAAATTAGTGTGTTTAAAATCATAATCGGACAAAAATCAATTAAAACTTATAGAAAAGCAAGTACAAGAGAGGGGCGACCTCACCTAGGGTATGTGGGTTTGGTACGGTAGCGTGAAAGAGAGATGCATTTTCCCCTTTCGTCCAAGCAGAGACACAGTAAGGCGATAGTACAAGCTTGACTCTTTCCTATTTCAGGCAAGAGGATGAAGGCTTTTCGACGTATAGGGTTTTCCCCATAGCCAAATGACAAAAACGGAAAGGTCTTGGAATTTTACGCCTTAAGGGAGATGGATGGGCCGAGTTCTAGGCCTTTTAGCCTTGGGCTCGGCTGATTAATGAATTAGATAAAGGCCTAATTAATCAATTGTAGCCATATTTTACAAAGGTGCTCACATTTTAAATTAGAAAATAACCGACTGGAAGAGATAATGCAAGTCTGGAAAGCAAAATGTTTAGTAAGGTAAAGGAAGTACAAAGCATCGGAACGCAGAAGATTGTAAGAATTTTCTCAGTAGACCTTATCGTATTTACGATTACAGCAATACCTTATTCCAGAATGATTATGATTAACAGGGAGGTTGAAGTTGGATTGAGTGTAAATACGAGTAGTATGCTCTCCATTGAGACAGATACGTCAGGGGATAGGAATAAATTGCTTTCCCAAGGATCGACGAATCCTGTAGCACGAGAGGAGTTGAGGAAGGCTCATGTACCATCAGTCCTACCACCAGCTCTGTATGATTAGGATGTAAGGAGACCGGTGCAAGTATTGAATCAATTGATTACCTCTCAGGAATGACCTCATCCTGAAGCATTTGATAGAGATAGGCCCCTTGGGGAGTCAGAGAGCTTATAACCTAAGGAATTTATTAGTCAGGGATCGACGATATTTAAAGGGTTCAAAGATGCCGATATCTCTGGGTCAAAATTGTAAAGGTCGAGTGAGACCGCCCCGACCATCCTGTAGTCAACTAGCAACTTTGATCGAAGCATCAGAAGGAAAGAAATTCAGAGAGCAACAGTATATCGAGTATAGCCACAAAAAAATGCTAGAAGGTGCAACAATTGAGCCATAGCAACAAAGAACAAAATAGCAGCAGTCAGATAGTCTTGACAGGTAGCATATTCTTAAGATGCGCAACAACTTATCAAAGTTCAGCACTTGAGAAATGATTTGTTCACTCGAGACTTGCAGCAACAGGCAATAACAAATGACAGCCACGACAAGTAGAAATAAAACGATAACATAAGAAAGCCTCTTGAGCATAACAATGGTTTAGACAACAAGCATATAAACCACTGTTCCCCCCCCCCCCCTCCCCAATTTTCAGCAAAGTAACAACAATTTCATTTCAAGTTCAGCAGCAGCTCGAGGACATTTAGGATTTGGAAATCACCAAGTCATTCAAAGAAAAGGGGGGTGAAGAACGAGTATCACAACTTGCTCAAGTAACAAATGGATTATTATATTAGATAAAGGTTAGGATATCTAAAGGAGTGGGTGAGCACACAAAATAGCTTTATGAATGTAACCTCCGTATAATAATAGGGGCAATTGAGGACTAGAATTATAGTACAATAAAAAAAATGGCAGTAGAAAATATGAAAACAGTTAATAAGTATGAATGAAATAGTACGATTAAGTATCAAGGTAGAAATATTTTCCTCTTAGTGACGAATAGAATGAAGGATTACAACAAGAAGGATAAAGGTGAAGGAGATTATAGTTATGCAGGTCTCACAAAGGTGTGATTATTCTAGAAATGCGTAAGGATCAATGGTGGAGGAGGGACATAAGGAACTCTTCGGCCAAAGGTGACGATTCTCTGGTGTTCATAAAGGGAGTATGAGAGGTACTTGGAGATAAGAGATTTTCCTCCAAGGCAATTTGAAATGGAAATGTAAAGGTAAGACGAATGAGCATTCGATCGGTGGGAGATATAAAAGTGATAAGATAAGAAATCTTGACAAGTCATGGGATCATGTAACACCGTGAATTGGATCTAAACATACGAAGCATCAGTTCCACAACATATGCAGTCGTACCTTCCAGGAAGTATGTAAACAGAAGTAACAGTGAGTAAAGCTCAAGATTAGCGCCTAAACATGTGGAAGGGGGCCAATGACGCCTATGGATACAAGGTAGACATTAATGATACATGTCAAAGAGATAATGACATTATAATAAAGATAAAATGTCGGGCAAATACAGATATCTATGAGTATTATTGAACTGATCAAAGGTTCTACCGGATAGATAAAGTAATGGGTTTACAGCTTAACAAGATCGAGGGAATCTTTTCCAAAGTGCCATTTACAGAAAGAATTAGCCATGAGGCCAGTGGATGAATTTAAATCTAAGTAGACCGACTAGGTTTGGATATAGTAGGACAACGTCATGTGATGTAAAATTCTTCAGAATCTTCTAGGTACGGAATGAGGGAATAAATTAACAGCTCATCCCTTATGGGTTGGTAACGTCAAGTATCGGAGTCTGGAGCAATGTTTAAGATTACGTATGTATACAAGAATATATACCAAGAGGAGTACGATAGGTAAGAAAATGAGTGGACAAGTAGTAAGAAAGTGAATTACGAGTAATGAGAAAGTACAGATTCCATGCAGAGCATGAATAAGAGTTAATTGTGATGATACACATACTTCAAATTGGATGATATTTTCCATAAAGTGTTCACGATTGAGGTACTATAAATATAAGAGTTTTCAACACATCATCTAGTAAAGAAAGCTCGATGAACAATAGAATCATTCATCCACAAACGACTGGATTAATGTGAGAATGAAAGAGAGAAGTTGACTTGAAGAAACACATCAGTTAGCTAAGTACAAGTCCGATTTGAGGATTCAGATAGTGATAGCCTTATAACTCAGAATACAGTAGGGTCATCCCTCATACGGGAAGAAAATTAGTGTCATAATAAAGATCTCATTGTTAGAGAAGATTGGGAAAGATATTTAGCAAAAGCGACCCGCAACCTTCGAGTATAATAGGAAACGGACCCCCAGGTTTTATGTATTCCCAATGTAGCAGGATTATGAGACAAGATTATAACGGAGTCCCATCGATCACAAAATTTTGTTCACCATGGATTTACTAAGATGTATTATGATCTCAAGAGCATTTATTGGTGGAACTACACGAAGAGAAACGTGGCAGAATTTGTAGCTTAGTGTCCTAATTGTCAGCAAGTAAAAGTAGAGCACCAAAAGTCCGGCGACTTGACACAGAACATTGAAATCCCGATGTGGAAATGGGAAATAATTAATATTGATTTCATTATGAGTGAATCTTGCTTTATCATAAGTTTAATTCTAATTGGTTGATTGTTGGTAAACTGACTACCTACACAACTGAGGACTACGTATAGTTATACGTTAAGGAGACTGTTCGCCTTCTTGGTATGCCTATTTCTATTATATCTGACCGAGGTGCACAGTTTACAGGCAACTTATGGAAGTCATTTCAGAAAGGTTTAGTCACCTAAGTTAATCTTAGCACAACTTTCCATCCTCATATAGACGGGCAGGCCAAGCGTACGATTCAAACGCTCGAGGACATGCTACGAGCTTCTGTATTAGATTTTAAGGGAAGTTGGGATGATCACTTACCCCTTATTTAGTTTACATATAGTAACAATTATCATGCTAGCATTAAAATGGCTTCATATGAGGCTTTGTACGGACAGAGATATAGATCTCCTATCGGATGGTTCGAGGTAGGCGTGTCAGAGTTATTTGGGCCTGACTTGGTACACCAAGCCATAGAAAAGGTGAAGCTTATCCAACAACGATTGTTAACTGTACAGAGTCGTCAGAAGTCGTATTCAGGTGTGTGACGGCGGGACTTAGAGTTTCAGGTAGATGATTGGGTCTTTCTGAAGATTTCTCCTATGAAGGATGTAATGAGATTCGGGAAGAAAGGAAAGCTCAGTCCAAGGTATATTGTACCATATTGCATAATTCGACGGATTGGTCAAGTAGCTTATGAGTTGGACTTACCTTCGGAGTGGAGTTTGTTCTTCCAGTTTTTCATGTTTTTATATTGAGAACGTGTGTTGGAGATCCTTCCCGAGTTGTACCGATTGACGATGTGAATATTACAAAGGACTTATCATATGAAGAGGTTCTTGTTGTTATTTTGAATCTATAAGTCCGCATGTTGAGGACTAAAGAAGTAGCCTCTGTGAAAGTTCTGTGGCGAAACAAGAACGTGGAAGAGATGACATGGGAGGCAGAAGAGGAAATAATGCACAAATATTCACACCTATTCCAGACTAACGTTGAGGTTCCAAGATAAACATAAGGTAACTTCCAATTCCTGATATTATAACTAATGCTTGCGTACCATGTGAGGACTAATGCAGTGATGTATGTTACCTTATATGGCTGTGAAAAAGTAGTTGCATATTCATGCTACGTAATGGGGATTAGATATGTCACCCCAACATTCGAGGATGAATGTTTCTAAGGGGGGAAGGATGTAACATCCCGTACTTTCAGGGCACAGTTTGAATCGCTAGGCATATGTAAAATTGCTAGGCGTGTAGCGTTGGGAAAATTTATGCTATATTTACGTATGCTAATAAATAGATTAGTATATAAAAGGATGCGGTCCCGAAATAATTTTGGACGTAACAAGTGTGATGATGGGGATTAATAATATAGTGGTATATCCACAAAGAGGTTATGGACTAGTGTCATATCACAAAATTATGACATTAAGTACATAAATGTCTTATAAATTATCATGGTTTAAGTGAATTTGGATCTCGAAATTAATTATGTGTGATTGATTATTTATGAGGGAAAATGTTGAGTATCAACAAAATCATCCTATGTAGGAATAGGATGACTAGAAGAAGTACCCTTGCCCTGGTTGCCCCTACTAGAAGAAGCACCCTTACCCTTACCCTTAAACATACCTCTTAATCCTTCCATTTTAATTATAATAATAAATAATTAAAGATAATAAAATTAAGTGCGCTAAATAAAATAAACAGACAATAATAATTTAATGAAGGAACGAATGTACCAAACCCCGACGTAACGTCGACGTGTAATCGAGAGGTTGAAAATTGAAACTTTGCTCGATGGAAGATCCTCAAGCTAGTTGCCAACTTCACTCCCAATTCCCAAATGAATAAATAAAATTGAATATTTAGTAAACAATGTAGACTTGTAGAGAGATATATTGAGAGATTAGAGAGATTGTAGGAAGATTTGTGAGAAAGATGAAGAGAAAATGAGTTATTTATAGTTGGAAAATTGGGTTAAAGTGTAAATATAATAACTTATGGGTTAAAAATAAATATTAAGGGGTAGGGGGGTTGGGGGAGGGGGGAGGCCAAAAATGGCCGTTGCCCAACGGCCAAAATCTAAAATAGTTGTTGGTGCAACGATTATATTTGCAAAGGGGGAACTTACGGGCGGGTTCGGGGCGCGCTCGGGATTGGCGGGCCTGGGGCGGGCTCAGGACGGGTCGGGACGAGGCATTGTCCCATCCCGGTTCGAGTCCCGCTACTGATTTTTTTTTTAAAACTAATCGGGGTCGGGGCGGTGTCGGGTCGGGGTCGGGCCGTCCCGGCCCACTGGCCAGCCTTACTTTATACTGGAACGAAAATGAACATTGGTATATCTTTGAAATGGAAAAGGTTTCTTGTATTGGAATGAGAAAAGAAAAAGGAACTTTGGTATGGTCTTTGAAATGTAAAAATATTGAAATCGTTTGTTGCTTTCCTTTTCTACACGATACTACACTTCTACTACTGTGTGCAATTTTTTGTTCCAAGTCACCAAATGTAACGTTTTGTTTTAGTGAAATGGAGTTTGCTGTAAATGTTCTAATATATCTACAATGTTGCTAAAACAAATATAGCCTACTAACTACTGAATATCATTAATGAACCCACATTAACTTGTCTCCCACTTAACTCAAGCTTAACGTTTAGGTTGCCACATAGTACATCAATATTCCTTAGTCACTTTAGGAATCCCTTTTAAAGATTACACGTTTATCCCCACTAAACTTTGTCCCTCATAAATAATCAATCACACATAATTAATTTCGTGATCCAAATTCACTTAAACCTTGATAATTTATAAGACCTTTATGTACTTAATGTCATAATTTTGTGATATGACACTAGTCCATAACCTCTTTATGGATATACCACTATATTATTAATCCCCATCATCACACTTGTTACGTCCAAAATTATTTCGGGACCGCATCCTTTTATATACTAATCTCTTTATTAGCATACGTAAATATAGCATAAATTTTCCCAACGCTACACGCCTAGCAATTTTACATATGCCTAGTGATTCAAACTGTGACCCGAAAGTACGGGATGTTACATCCTTCCCCCCTTAGAAACATTCATCCTCGAATGTTGGGGTGACATATCTAATCCCCATTACGTAGCCTGAATATGCAACTACTTTTTCACGACCATATAAGGTAACATACATCACTGCATTAGTCCTCAAATGGTACGCAAGCATTAGTTATAATATCAGGAATTGGAATTTACCTTATGTTTCTCTTGGAACCTCAACGTTAGTTTGGAATAGGTGTGAATATTTGTGCATCATTTCCTCTTCTACCTCCCATGTAATCTCTTCCACGTTCTTGTTTCGCCACAGAACTTTCACAGAGGCTACTTCTTTAGTCCTCAACATGCGGACTTGTAGATCCAAAATAACAACAAGAACCTCTTCATATGATAAGTCCTTTGTAATATTCACATCGTCAATCGGTACAACTTGGGAAGGATCTCCAACACACGTTCTCAATATAAAAACATGGAAAACTGGAAGAACAAACTCCACTCCGAAGGTAAGTCCAACTCACAAGATACTTGACCAATCCGTCGAATTATGCGATATGGTACAATATACCTTAGACTGAGCTTTCCTTTCATCCCGAATCTCATTACATCCTTCATAGGAGAAATCTTCAGAAAGACCCAATCATCTACCTGAAACTCTAAGTCCCGCCGTCACACACCTGAATACGACTTCTGACGACTCTGTACAGTTAACAATCGTTGTTGGATAAGCTTCACCTTTTCTATGGCTTGGTGTACCAAGTCAGGCCCAAATAACTCTGACACGCCTACCTCGAACCATCCGCTAGGAGATCTATATCTCCGTCCGTACAAAGCCTCATATGGAGCCATTTTAATGCTAGCATGATAATTGTTACTATATGTAAACTAAATAAGGGATAAGTGATCATCCCAACTTCCCTTAAAATCCAATATAGAAGCTCGTAGCATGTCCTCGAGCGTTTGAATCGTACGCTTGTCCTGCCCATCTATATGAGGATGGAAAGTTGTGCTAAGATTAACTTGGGTGACTAAACCTTTATGAAATGACTTCCATAAGTTGCCTGTAAACTGTGCACCTCGGTCAGATATAATAGAAATAGGCATACCAAGAAGGCGAACAGTCTCTTTAACGTATAACTATACGTAGTCCTCAGTTGTGTAGGTAGTCAGTTTACCAACGGTCAACCAATTAGAATTAAACTTATGATAAAGCGAGATTCACTCGTAATGAAATCAATATTAATTATTTCCCATTTCCACATCGGGATTTCAATGTTCTGTGTCAAGCCGCCGGACTTTTGGTGCTCTACTTTTACTTGCTGACAATTAGGACACTAAGCTACAAATTCTGCCACGTTTCTCTTCGTGTAGTTCCACCAATAAATGATCTTGAGATCATAATACATCTTAGTAAATCCATGGTGAACAAAATTTTGTGATCGATGGGCCTCCGTTATAATCTTGTCTCATAATCCTGCTACATTGGGAATACATAAAACCCGGGGGTCCCTTTCCTATTATACTCGAAGGTTGCGGGTCTCTTTTGCTAAATATCTTTCCCAATCTTCTCTAACAATGAGATCTTTATTATGACACTAATTTTCTTCCCGTATGAGGGATGACCCTACCGTATTCTGAGTTATAAGGCTATCACTATCTGAATCCTCAAATCGGACTTGTACTTAGCTAACTGATGTGTTCCTTCAAGTCAACTTCTCTCTTTCATTCTCACATTAATCCAGTCGTTTGTGGATGAATGATTCTATTGTTCATCGAGCTTTCTTTACTAGATGATGTGTAGAAAACTCTTATATTTATAGTACCTCAATCGTGAACACTTTATGGAAAATATCATCCAATCTGAAGTACGTGTATCATCACAATTAACTCTTATTCATGCTCTGCATGGAATCTGTACTTTCTCATTACTCGTAATTATAGACAACTCACTTTCTTACTACTTGTCCACTCATTTTCTTACCTATCGTACTCCTCTTGGTATATATTCTTGTATACATACGTAATCTTAAACATTGCTCCAGACTCCGATACTTGACGTTACCAACCCATAAGGGATGAGCTGTTAATTTATTCCCTCATTCCGTACCTAGAAGATTCTGGAGAATTTTACATCACATGACGTTGTCCTACTATGTCCAAACCTAGTCGGTCTACTTAGATTTAAATTCATCCACTGGCCTCATGACCAATTCTTTCTGTAAATGGCACTTTGGAAAAGATTCCCTCGATCTTGTTAAGCTGTAAACCCATTACTTTATCTATCCGGTAGAACCTTTGATCAGTTCAATAATGCTCATAGATATCTGTATTTGCCCGACATTTTATCTTTATTATAATGTCATTATCTCTTTGGCATGTATCATTAATGTCTACCTTGTATCCATAGGCGTCATTGGCCCCCTTCCACATGTTTAGGCGCTAATCTTGCTCTTTACTCACTGTTACTTCTGTTTACATACTTCCTGGAAGGTACGACTGCATATGTTGTGGAACCGATGCTTCGTATGTTTAGGTCCAATTCACGGTGTTACATGATCCCATGACTTGTCAAGATTTCTTATCTTATCACTTTTATATCTCCCACCGACGAATGCTCATTCGGCTTACCTTTACATTTCCATTTCAAATTGCCTTGGGGGAAAATCTCTTATCTCCAAGTACCTCTCATACTCCCTTTATGAACACCAGAGAATCGCCACATTTGGCCGAAGAGTTCCTTATGTCCCTCCTCCACCATTGATCCTTACGCCTTTCTAGAATAATCACACCTTTGTGAGACCTGCATAACTATAATCTCATTCACCTTTATCCTTTTTGTTGTAATCCTTCATTCTATTCGTCACTAAGAGGAAAATATTTCTACCTTGATACTTAATCGTACTATTTCATTCATACTTATTAACTGTTTTCATATTTTCTATTGCCATATTTTTTATTGTATTATAATTCTCGTCCTCAATTGCCCCTATTATTATACGGAGGTTACATTCATGAAGCTATTTTGTGTGCTCACCCACTCCTTTAGATATCCTAACCTTTATCTAATATAATAATCCATTTGTTACTTGAGCAAGTTGTGATACTCGTTCTTCACCCCTCTTTTCTTTGAATGACTTGGTGATTTCCAAATCTTAAATGTCCTCGAGCTGCTGCTGAACTTGAAATGAAATTGTTGTTACTTTGTTGAAAATTGGGGGCAAAAACAGTGGTTTATATGCTTGTTGTCTGAACCATTGTTATGCTCGAGAGACTTTCCTATGTTATCGTTTTATTTCTACTTGACGAGGCTATCATTTGTTATTTCATGTTGCTGCAAGTCTCGAGTGAACAAATCATTTCTCAAATGCTGAACTTTGATAAGTTGTTGCACATCTTAAGAATATGCTACCTGTCAAGACTATTTGACTGCTGCTATTTTGTTCTCTGTTGCTATGGCTCAATTGTTGCACCTTCTAGCATTTTTTTGTGGCTATACTCGATATATTGTTGCTCTCTGAATTTCTTTCCTTCTGATGCTTCGGTCAAAGTTGCTAGTTGACTACAAGATGGTCGGGGCGGTCTCACTCGACCTTTACAATTTTGACCAGAGATATCGGCATCTTTGAACCCTTTAAACATCGTCGATCCCTGACTAATAAATTCCTTAGGTTATAAGCTCTCTGACTCCCCAAGGGGCCTATCTCTATCAAATGCTTCAGGATGAGGTCGTTCCTGAGAGGTAATCAATTGATTCAATACTTGCACCAGTCTCCTTACATCCTAATCATACAGAGCTGGTGGTAGGACTGATGGTACATGAGCCTTCCTCAACTCCTCTCGTGCTACAGGATTCGTCGATCCCTGGGAAAGCAATTTATTCCTATCCCCTGACGTATCTGTCTCAATGGAGAGCATACTACTCGTATTTACACTCAATCCAACTTCATCCCCCCTGCTAATCATAATCATTCTGGAATAAGGTATTGCTGTAATCGTAAATACGATAAGGTCTACTGAGAAAATCCTTACAATCTTATGCGTTCCGATGCTTAGTACTTCCTTTACCTTACTAAACACTTTGCTTTCCAGACTTGCATTATCTCTTCCAGTCGGTTATTTTCTAATTTAAAATGTGAGCACCTTTGTAAAATATGGCTACAATTGAATAATTAGGCCTTTATCTAATTCATTAATCAGCCGAGCCCAAGGCTAAAAGGCCTAGAAATCAGCCCATCCATCTCCCTTAAGGCGTAAAATTCCAAGACCTTTCCGCTTTTGTCATTTGGCTATGGGAAAAACCCTATCCGTCGAAGAGCCTTCATAATGGTCGTTGGTGCAACATTTATATTTGAAAGGGGGGGCTTTCGGGCGGGATCGGGGCGGGGTCGGGCGGGACGAGACATTGTCCCGTCCCGAGTTTGAGTCCCGCTACCATTTTTTTTTACTCGGGGTCGGGGCGGGCTCGGGACGGGGTCAGGTCGGGTTCGGGCCGTCCCAGACCACTGGTCAGCCTTACATTAACCAGCACATTATCACTAAACTATTGAGGGTGCATTGTATCATTCAATAAGTCATCAATCACACTTTGAAAATTCATTAGATGGCTCATAAGTGTACCTAAACCTATTCATGATTCCAATATCATTTGCATATAGTGTTCATAAGCACACATATATGACAAGTTACCAGGACTGAAGTTCGAACATTAGGCTAGTTGTTTCACCCTAAACTACTCAGAATTGATTATATGCTTTATTAGACTATTTTAATCTCAACTAATCCTATATACTGATTGCCTTTTTATGATCCTAGAAGCATGTTTATAGGTGTACATCAACTCTAAAACATCATTTAGTGACTGAAAATCATTAAAAGGTAAATGAACCTATATCATAAATTAAGTTATGCATAATCAAATTAGAATAAGCAACCAGAAGTACCAAATACCAACTAAGCACATTAATTGACTACTTAACACATAATACAGTTCATAAGATATGAAATAAGCAGGAATTAAAAAAGAAATGGCATTACCTTGTGTGGAGGCAGCCGAAAGGTGGACGGTGGCCTGAATCTTCAATTCGGGGACCTCGAGCTCACAAACACATGGAAAATGGAGGGTTTTAGATTATGAAGGACCAATTATACTAGATCTGGGTTCCACCATAGGGTTGGATCCCAACTTAAGTAATAACTAGTCGAATATAACTTGAAAATGGCTCATAACAATGTAAAAGCCAGAAATTCAAGTTTGGAACGTTTTTGACATGTTCAAAATGAAGAGAAGAGGTCTATATTTATAGAACTCATGGAACCCTATCAAGGTTGAAGGAATCCGATGTGCGAGAACAAGTTTTGAGGGCAAATCTCCCTCTAAAAGAGTTCTCAATTAATGAAATTCGTGTGTTTAAAATCATAATCGGACAAAAATCAATTAAAACTTATAGAAAAGCAAGTACAAAAGAGGGGCGACCTCACCTAGGGTATGTGGGTCTGGTATGGTGGCGTGAAAGAGAGATGCATTTTCCCCTTTCGTCCAAGCAGAGACACAGTAAACATGCTTCTAGGATCATAAAAAGGCAATCAGGATATAGGATTAGTTGAGATTAAAATAGTCTAATAAATCATATAATCAATTCTGAGTAGTTTAGGGTGAAACAACTAGCCTAATGTTTGAACTTCAGTCCTGGTAACTTGTCATATATGTGTGCTTAGGAACACTATATGCAAATGATATTGGAATCATGAATAGGTTTAGGTACACTTAGGAGCCATCTAATGAATTTTCAAAGTGTGATTGATGACTTATTGAATGATACAATGCACCCTCACTAGTTTAGTGATAATGTACTGGTTAATGTAAGGCTGGCCAGTGGACCGGGACGGCCCGACCCCGTCCCGAGCCCGCCCCGACCCCGTCCCGACCCCGAGTAAAAAAAAATGGCAGCGGGACTCAAACTCGGGACGGGACAATGTCTCGTCCCGCCCGATCCCGCCTGAAAGCCCCCCCTTGCAAATATAACCGTTGCAACAATGACCATTTTAGATTTTGGCCGCTGGGCAACGACCATTTTTTGCCTCCCCCAACCCCCCTACCACTTAATATTTATTTTTAACCCATAAGTTATTATATTTACACTTTAACTCAATTTTCCAACTATAAATAACTCATTTTCTCTTCATCTTTCTCACAGATCTTCCTACAATCTCTCTAATCTCTCAATATATCTCTCTACAAGTCTACATTGTTTACTAAATATTTAATTTTATTTATTCATTTGGGAATTGGGAGTGAATTTGGCAACTAGCTTGAGGATCTTCCATCGAGCAAAGTTTCAATTTTCAACCTCTCGATTACACGTCGACATTACGTCGGCGTTTGGTACATTCGTTCCTTCATTAAATTATTATTGTCTATTTATTTTATTTAGCGCACTTAATTTTATTGTCTTTAATTATTTATTATCATAATTAAAATGAAATGATTAAGAGGTATGTTTAAGGGTAAGGGTACTTCTTCTAGTAGGGGCAACCAGGGCAAGGGTATTTCTTCTAGTCATCTTATTCCTACACAGGATGAATTTGTTGATACTCAACATTTTCCTACAATATCATTAGATTTAGACGAGGAGCTATTTTCTGGAACTCAAGAAGACTTTAATTTAGACGATGATCTAGATGATACACCCACTAATGTTGATGACAACACACCCACTAGTGCACCTTCAATTGAAATGCCTCTTATTCCCCCTAGTATGAGACGAAGTCCAGCAAAACGACCATTAAAATCAGATGCATGGATATTTTTTGATAGGGACGTAGAGAATCAAATAGCTAGATGTAAAATTTGTAAAAATGTTTTAAAATTTAAAACTGGAAAAGGTCACGGTGGGACGGGGGGTTTAATTAGACACGTAGTAAGTGCTCATCCAGCTAGGTATGCCCAATACTAGGCTTCAAAACCGGGTGCGCAAACGTCCGCTCCATCGGGACAAGGTTCACATACTGATACTGTCCCGGACCAAGTACAGGGTCAAATTAACCCTATGACGGGGGGAATTGTAGGCCCTAAATACAATAAACATATAGATAGGCAAGCAATATCAAAATTAGTTGTTGTGGAGGGTTTGTCTTTTTCATTTCTTTCATCTCCCGATTTTATTCATTACATTAGAGATATATATAATCATGCTTTTAATGGTTTTCCTAGATCAACTGTTAAGAGAGATGTATTTAAATTCGCACATGAATATCAACAATATTTACGTTATTCATTATATCATTTTAATGGCAAAGTATCTATCATGTCTGATATAGGTCGTAGTACTAACGGCCATGATTATTTAACAGTAACTTGTCATTTGATAGATTATAAATGGTATATGCAAAAATGTATCTTAGCGTATAGATATATAGATGATAGACACACTGGTACCTTTATTGCAGATAATATTTATCAAGTGTGCCATTATTATGGAATAACCGATAAAATTATGACTATTACATTACATAACGCTTCTTCTAACAATTACGCTATTACAATTTTAAAAAATAGTTTAACTCCATCTTTTCCAGATCATTTTCATATAAAATGCGCGTGCCATATATATAACTTAATTGTAAAGGATGGTCTATCACTTTTTGAAGACATTCTTAGTAAAATACAATTTGCTATAACTTTATTTTTAAAAGTAATAGAGTACAACGAAGAAAAGAATATAAAAAAATTTATCACGATTGTGGTCTACCTTATAGAAAAATTGTAGAAGAAGTATCCACTAGGTGGAATTCTTTATACGAGCAACTACTTGTTGCTTATGACTATAGAAAACCTATAACTTTATTTTTTAACTCTCATAATCAAAATCCAGCTGTTATGGTTGTAGATAGTGATTGGGTAAAAATTTCCGAACTTATTGTATTTTTAGAGAAATTTTTTCAAGCAACAAAAGAATTTTTCGGTATATATTATCCTACTATTTCAACTATGTTGTTTTATATAACTCTAATATTTTTATTACTTAGTGAATATATGGA
Organism: Anisodus tanguticus; assembly: GCA_034509755.1. Taxonomy (NCBI): domain Eukaryota; kingdom Viridiplantae; phylum Streptophyta; class Magnoliopsida; order Solanales; family Solanaceae; genus Anisodus; species Anisodus tanguticus. Next base: position 32,307,384 of record CM067558.1, read on the forward strand.
AAAATCAGCTTATATGGCAGTTATTAAAAAAATGTTTATCAAATAAAAAACATTTTATTTCTATTCCGACTATTTATATTATTGGTGCTGTATTAAATCCGACTATTAAAATAGACGGTACTAAATCACTTATTGAAACTATTTACGATTGTATAGAAGTACTACCACCTCCAAGTCCAAAAAATCTAAATCACCCACCACCTATTGAACAAACTAAAGAAGAAGTGTTGTCTAGCGTAGAAGACCAATGCAAAAAAATATATAGGTTTTACCAACAAGAAAGTGCTAGTAACCTACCGGCTTTCATACCATCTTCTTTATCTTCAACACAACCTCACAAAAGACATAATGTTTCTGCGGCTATTATTGAAAGCCTCAGAAATAGAATGTGCGGCCGTACCGCTACTAACCAAATTAGCGAGTTTGATATTTTTGTTTTGCAGGGTTCTGTACCGTACCAAGAAGTTATCAATGAAGATGGACATGAAGACTTCTTTGAAATAATTTGGAGGGGGAATGAGAAGACCTTTCTGACACTTTCAATGATGGTCCGAGATGTTTTGAACATTCAAGCATCATCAACTACGTCTGAAAGCGCTTTTCTGCCGGCAGATATCAAATAGGAGACCACAGACACTCATTAGCTGGAGACAGCTTGGAAATTGCAGTATTATTTAGAGATTAGATACGAGCGGAGCGGAGAAGGTGCGGTTGACCGGAGATCAACGAAGAAGAAGACGAAAACTACAACGAAATCTTATCCGAAGGTGGTGGAAGCGACATGGATCAATTTGACCAACAAATACCAATTCCAACCAAAGAACCACATGAAATTATCAAGCAATTAGAACCGTTTTTTTGAGAATGTAATTTTTTTAATTGCAATTTTATTATGTAATTTGCAACTTTTGGACAACACCACAAAGTTGCAATTTAGACAATTGTATTTGTATTACAAAAAAATCATATGTCTATTAAATAAGATAAGAGACACAAAAACAGCCTTGGGATGTTTTTATTACATTATTTTGTCTTGTTTATTGAGTTTTTTTATACATATATTATTAAAAAAAAAAAAGGAAAACCCGCCGAAACCCGCCCCGATCCCGACCCGACCCCGCCCCGCCTCGACCTGATTCCGACGGGATCGGGATAGGGACGGGACTTCGGCAAGTCCCGCCAAACCCGATCCCGCCTGACCCCACCAACCCCGACCCCGCCCCCTTCGCCTGTCCCGCCCTGACCCCAACCCCACCAAACCCGGCCCGCTAGACCCGAGCCCGGCCCACTGTCCATCTATAGTATAAAGAAAGGTTACTCATTTTTAATTGGTTGTGATTAACTTCTAGGTGAAATCGAGGTATGTTAAGGCAAATTATTTCTTCTTTTGGCATCTTTCATGTAACAAAATATAATCGTGATATTGTTCCATAAATTATTCTACTCCTAGTAGTTAAGAATATTCATGTTATTGATTGCTATGTTAAAAGCATGTCTAAATATGTTCCTAAGTCCTTATTGGGGCATACAGAAAATATGTTGATATTCACAGTGTTAGCCGAAGGGGCAAGGATATTATGTCATCCGGTAAATTCGGAAAATGTTTTATTGTCATTCATACATCACACTCATATACATACCTTGACCTCAAAGTAGTTATATACTCTACTATATGTATGCATTATATATATGTATAGGGAATGGGAAAAGAGAAATGCGTTATATACACACACCACCTGCAGCTGGTACAGAGTATCACAAAATAGCCCGAAGAGGCCAATATGATGTGATGCCCTTGTGTGGCCGATATAACCTGATGCCCACAGAGGCGGTTATGGGAAGGAAGATGCCATTGTGTGGCCAATATTTATATGTATACCGCATTTGTATTGTGCATAACATTTAGGCATATGTATTAGGGCCCTCAGCGGCATTTACTGTTGGTCAGCTATTTCTGTTTCAGTTGTTGTTATATCCCTGTTATACTATTGTTCATGCCTGACATACTCATTACATCAGTCGTACTGATGTCCCTTTTGTCGGGGGACGCTGCGTTTCATGCCCGCAAGATTACGTAGACAGGACCACGAGCCACATTAGTAGGTTGCTGACTCAGCGGAATTTTAGAGCTCTCCCCTTATTTCGGAGTGTCGGTCTATGTTGGTACGGTATATTTTTACATGTCTATATGGGTATGGCGGGGCCCTGTCCTGACCTATTGATGTTGTGTACTCTTTAGAGGCTTGTAGACATGTGTCATGTATGTAGTAATCTTGTATAGCCTTGTCAGTCTTTGGTATGGTTATGTATATATATAAAATGATTATCCGATTTTATATAGTCCTCTTTAAGCTTAGTCTGTATTTAATTATGATTAGGTGTTTTTAGTGGGATTGGCGGTACCTGGCGGGTAAAGTCTGGGTGCCCGTCGTGGCCCTCCAAATTGGGTCATGACAGTCGGCCTCCCTATAGTTTGTTGACTTGTGTTTAGGCCTAGTCAGCCCTATTATGTATAAATGTCAGGTTGATCCCCCTTGCATTACCATTACAGGTTGAGTTTCATCTTTATCTTACAGAGTGTGGCTGTGTCAGTCCTCTCATTGTATTATTGTTTGTGTTATGTCCTAGTAAGGACTTTCCAGCTGGAGTTCTACTCGTTCAAAGCTTGGCTATCAGAGTAGTACACTCGAGATAGCATGGCATCGAGTGCCGGCTACAACCCCTAGTTTGGGGTGTGACAAACTTGGTATCAGAGCAGGTCAGTCCTAGGGAGTCTGTGAGCCATGTCTAGTAGAGTCTTGTTTATAGGTTTGTTGTGCACCACACTTGTAAATAAGAGGTTGCTTGGCATCTAGGGATGGTTGATGTTCTTTCACTTTATATATCGTTCTATAGAGTTGAGTTACATGATTTTGAGTCTAATTCGCGCTCTAATTCCTTTTTCAGTCATGCTAGTTACTACAAGAGCTACCGCTAGTTATCGAGCTGGTGCTGATAGAGGTGAAGGTACAAGTAATGCCCCGCTTGGCCAAGTTGATCGAGTTGAATCTCAGAGAGAGTCACACTCCCACGTATCACCTATTCCACCCCCACATGAGGAGATTAGAGGAGGTGCATTACCTCCAGCTCCTCAGGACACAGTAGCTCTAGTTTCACAGAATTCGTTTCCCCCAGTTCCTCCACCCGCGTCTTCTATGCAAGGAGTGGCAAATGTCGTGCAGTTATTAACACAAATACTAGCTAACCAACAGTATCATATAAGGGATTCTATGGGCGCTGAGTCTTTTGATGACATCGGGAGTTCTAAGACTCGAGAATTTCTCAGTTTGAGTCCGTCAGTATTCATTGGGACTAATCCAAATACGGTTTAAGACTTTATTGATAAGATATTGTGAGTATTGCGGGTGATGAATGCTTTGGAGACGGAGGTGATAGAGTTGTCCTGTTTCAGGTTATGAGATGTGGCTGTTTTATGGTATGAGTCCTGAGAGCGGTCTCGAGGACCAGATACACCTCCAGCCGTATGGGAGGAGTTTTCAGAACCTTTCTTGATCATTATTTTACATTAAAGGTACGAGAGGCCAAAGTGGAGTACTTTTTGAACCTCAAACAGAAGGGCAAGAGTGTAAGAGAATATAGTCTGCAGTCCGATTCTTTGGCTAGGTATTTTCCAAATATCGTGGACATAATAAGGGCTCGAATTCATCGATTTGTAGTGGGTTTAGATTCGCATATGATTGGGGAGTGTATGACAACCTCGCTAAATAGGGATATGGATATTCCTATGCTTATGCTTAGGGTGTCGAGGACAACAAGCGGTAGCTTTGAGATGATAGAAGTGCAGAGAGGGAATCGACCAAGAGAGCTAGGTCAATTGGGTCATTCGTAGAGGTAGCGAGTAGCTCCAGGTAGCAATTTTCCAAACATCCGCCTCGGTTTTCTAATATGCTCCATCCCAGTTTTAGGAGCCGAGGTATGACAATATTCTCAATTATGACCCAGACAGTGTTCGAGAGCTTTTGGTTCTCAGAGGCAGAGAAGTTCAGGACAGACGAGACCTCTATTGCGGCCATGTAGTTAGTGTGGTAGAACACATGCGGGAAAGTGTTGTCAGAGTTCTGATGTGTGTTATTCGTGTGGGAATCCTGGTCACTATATACGTTAGTTCCCAAGTAGAGGTAGAAGTGATGTAGCTTAGTCAACGGGATCAACAACAACATCTTCACTGAGTGTACATCCGCAGAGTGGTGGGCCGCATACCTTAGTAGGTAGGGGTAGAGGCCGAGGAGGATCATCTAGTTTTGGCGGTGCTCAAAACCACATCTATGATTTATCAGGTCGCCAGGATTTGGAGTCATCCAGGATGTTGTCACAGGTATATTAGCTATTTTCAGTGATGATGTTTAAGCATTACTAGATCCAGGTTCTAATTTGTCATATGCTACACCCTTTGTTACTAGCAAATTTGGATTTGAACCAGAGTTGTTGTCTAAGACGTACAAAGTGGCTACATCGGTTGGTGAGATGATTGTAGCACGACAAATTTATAGAAATTGTACCGTGATAGTTTGTAATTGCCATATTTTAGCTGATTTAGATGAGTTGACAATGGTTGAGTTCGATGTTATTATGGGAATGGACTGGTTGGCCTTTTAACGCGAATGTTGATTGCCGGACAAAGATTGTTAAATTCATTTTTCCCGGCAAGCTAACTCTTCGACGAAAAGGCAATTCTACTATGCCTAAAGGCATGTTTATTTCCTACCTGAATGCTAGGAAAATGATTTCCAAGGGATATATTTATCGTTTGGTTTTGGTCAGGAATATAGATGTAGAGCCTTCGACCCATCAATCTATCCCTATAGTTAATGCGTTTCCCGATGTATTTCCGGATGAGATTTCGGGTATTCCTATAGAGTGGGAGATTGAGTTTACTATTGACGTACTTCTAGATACGCAACCGATATTTATCCATCCTTATCGAATGGATCCTACCGAGCTGAAGGAGTTGAAGGATTAGTTGAAGGATTTATTGGAAAATGGTTTTATCAAGCCTTGCACTTCGTCATGGGGTACGCCAGTATTGTTTGTTCGCAAGAAGGATGGTTCCCTAAGGATGTGTGATGATTATAGGCAATTGAATAAGGCTACTATCAAGAATAAGTATGCACTTCCAAAAAATGATGATTTATTCGATCAGTTGCAGAGTGGTAAGTATTCCTCAAAGATTGATTTAAGATCGGAATACCACTAGTTAAGGGTAAAGGAGAAAGATATCCTGAAGACAGCCTTTCAAACTAGGTATAGACATTTTGAGTTTCGGGTGATGTCTTTTAGACTCACTAATGCGCCAGCGGCCTTTATGAATTTAATTAACCGGGTCTTCAAGCCATTCTTAGATATCTTCATGATCATATTTATCAATGATATTTTGGTATACTTGTTGTTGAGGCAGACCATGCAGATCATCTCCGAGCGGTGTTACAGATGCTTTAAATTCATAAGTTGTACGCCAACTTTTCCAAATGCGAATTTTGGTTAAACTCTATTGCCTTTTTGGGCCATATTATCTCATCAGAAGGTATTAAGGTAGATCATCAAAAGATTGAGGCCGTAAAGAATTGGCTGAGGCCCACGACTCCTACCGAAGTACGAAATTTCTTGGGCTTAGCAGGATATTATCAGAGATTCGTGGAGGGTTTTTCTTCTATATTCGCACCTATGACCAAGCTCACTCACAAGACAACTAAGTTTCAGTGGTCAGATGCGTATGAGTGCAGTTTTCAAGAATTAAAGGACATGTTGACTTCCGCACCTGTGTTATCTCTTCCCAAAGGTACCGATGGGTATGTGGTTTATTGTAATGCCTCCAGTGTCAGCCTAGGATGTGTTATGATGCAGTACGGGAAAGTTATAGCATATGATTCGAGGCAGTTAAGGAAGCACGAGATAAATTACCCAACTCATGATCTTTAGTTGGCGACGGTAATCTTTGCCATGAAGATGTGGTATCATTATTTATATAGAGTCCATGTTGACATATTTACGGACCATAAGAGTCTACAATATATATTTCGCTAAAAGGAGCTACACTTAAGGCAAAGAAGGTGGCCTGAACTATTAAAGGATTACAATGTTGACATTTTATACCACCCCGACAAGGCGAATGTCATAGTTGCTGCCTTAAGTCACAAGTTTATAGGGAGTTTAGACGGTATTGAACTCAACAAGTTGGAGATAACTAAAGAACTACGTCACCTAGCCACTTTAAATGTGCGACTTTTGGGTACGAATGACGAAAGTGTGGTGGTGCAGCATACCGCAGAATCATCCCTGATAGCAGAGGTAAAGGCAAGACAGTTTGATGACCCTAAGTTGGTTCGAATGAAATAGGGGATTCCGCTACAGAAGAAGACGATGTTGGAACTTATAGGAGATGGAATCCTTAGATACCAGAGTCGACTATGTGTACCAGGTGTAGGAGGGCTCCAGGAGCAAAAAATAATTTCAAAACACTTGTCTAAAATCTGGAAATTAGATAAAGAGACTATTTTGGACATCAAGAATTGGAAACAAGAAACTGACTTTCAAAATTTTAGATTTATTTTAGACTTTAAAGTTCGAAACTTGAGCCTTGGATTTAAATTGGATGGACTGATGACATTGAAAGGATCCTAAATGGGATTGAGTGACTGAGACTAAACAAGTGGGCTGTTGAAACACATTTTCAGAATTTAAATTGGATCAAAATTAACATTTTTTAAACTGAATATATGGGCTGAGCCCAACTAATTGATTTTGGACTTTTCAAAACCTATCTTGGACTTGAAGATGAGTTACGAGTTTTGGGGTTATAATACGACTTGACTTTGGGAGATATAGCATGCAAAGGAAAGAAATCATTTTTCTACTATCTCTTTTCAAAACCAAACTTTATCATTACAAATGAAATATACTCATTTTAAAACCTCAAAAAATAATAATCAAAAGATGCAAGTGTGAATTGGACAATATTGTTGGACTAAATGTGGAGTTCTACTCGAATCTTATTCCGAAAGCAAATTGATCACCGTGCAAATTATTTGACTGAAGTCTAACTCTTTTGTTTTTTCAAACAAAACTTTTGAGTTTTGAATAAATGAATGACAAGTATTTTGCGGATATTTTCAAACACTTTAAGCAATTTAAAGAATGCTATAGAACAAGTAGGTCAATCGTATTCTACGGATCCTTAATACCGGGGTGTTTAACACTTTCCCCACTGGATCACCAGAATCCTTACCTCGACTCTGGTTTAGATAGAATTTTTCAAACATTTTGAATAAACCATTTCACACTATGGCAACTCTAAAAATATTATCCGACTTAGAGCACCGTCCCAAATTCATAGTAGCTTTTATGCATCCCTGCGTAAAAGTGAACTGTAACAGTTGATACTTTCTGAAACTTCTCTACTAGTTAGTCAACTAAGTATAAAAGAGTCTAGTTATCCAACCTATCAGTAATCCCTATAATTCAGTCGTATTATAAGTATCATCAAATCTCACGAGTCTTACCACAAATATCAAGTATAACTAGAGTTAAGCCCAATAATGTTACCAAAATCAGCCTAAACCCCATTCAGGGCGTCTAGTCCCATCAAGTCTCATAACATGTATAAGTCTCAAGTATCAGTATTTCTTCTATCAAGAGCTATAATATCATAAGGTCTACCAGAAATCATCACCAAGGACACACAACATCAAATACATATCAAGAATATGAATGAATGCAATGCAAATAATAAGTATATATACAATAGCCATATCTACCTGATATACACACGCTCCTACAGTGGGTGTCACGTGACCCATAGGGGACTCATGAGGTCTATATACATATTCAGAATATCTCATCGGATCCCAGTTCTGTGGCTATAGTGTCATCATCAATCATCACTCTTATACCATGTACAATCTCTAATAACCAGCTTTCAATCATCTTTCATCAGTATCTCAACAGTTCAAATGCCAATAATAAAGTGTGAATGATATGGATATGTGTACACCATGAAACAACATACTAAATACAATTGGTATTATCAAATCTTTTTCAAGTATTTAGATGAGATGTAGAGTGATGAATGCATGACAAGTCAAATCATAATAAGATACCAAACATGGCTACGAGCTCAAATAATGAGCAATCATACCAACCTAAGTGGATTTATGCACCACGCTCACGATCCGAAGGCTAAACACATAATCTCCGTCATGTACAAGATACTAGTTCATTTATTTACTCTTTAAGTACACCAATACTCGTACAAGTGCTCGTCACCTCACTAGTATAGGACCTCAAATTCTCCATTACTCTCATTAATTAGCATACCATCACATAAACGCTATATTAGAGTCTAGTAAGTTTCAACTTGCCTATTTTTGGGGCCGAAGAATTACGCAACTGCTTTTCCCTTTCTCTGAGCTTCCTCACGAGCCCACTTTGTTCATCTACGTTAACTAGATGAGATTACAGGTCTACTGCTACCCATATCAATATATGAAAATAGAATTTCCAAGTTAAACTAAAAAGGAACCCTGAATCCACATTAGCAAAATCCTAACTTTATTACCCAAAAAGTATAATAACATACTAAATAATTATATCCCTATGTTAATTTGAAAACTAAGCCCGATTGGATACGCAATTGCAAGTTTAGGCAAAAGCCCCAATTTCAAATCCTAGAATTATCCCAATTCCAAAAAGGGTTTCTAAAATTAAATTAGCCATTTAAACATCATCCTCTAACATGAATCAGTGATAATTTATAATATTAACATCAACTAATCAATAATCCATCCTCAAATCAATAATTCTAACCCTCTTATTCTCAACATGAAACTATGCCACCTTTCCCCCAATTTAGAGACTACACTAATATAGGAAACTTAAATGATTAAATCATAATTAAAAGATGGAAATATACTTCTAATGAAGAACCCATTTGAAATCCTTAAGAAATCCTCTATTGGCCTAGCTCTAATCCCAAGAAAAGGTATTTGGGGAATGAAATTATTTTAGGGCATTTCACATTCTTATAAGAAATAGCTATTCTGTTTCAGCGGAATCGACTTCGCTGGCGTGGATGCGCTTTGGCTGAAAAACAAGCCGTCGAGGCGAGGTCACTTAAAACTCCGGATATCTGCATAGGCGCACTCGCCTCTATGAGAAAAGCATCCGCAGGAGCAGGAACTCAGCACATGAAAACACCTCGCATCTGGAAGCCAACTTCCCCAGAGGCAGACACGCAGAAGCGGATAGAGGATCGCTGGTGCGGACACCAGACACCAGCAGCAACCCAAGCTTATCCAACTCTCCGTCAAACACCCGAAACACTCCCGGGACCTCCGGATACAAACCAAACATGCATTCCTACCATAAAATACATTTCAGACCTGCTCGCGCACTCAGAATTCCTAAAAAAGTCTCTAGGGCTTAGGTTTGACCAAAGTAAATCCTTAAGTTCTAGTTTCACTATTTCGCAACCAATCACCCAAAACGTACCCGGTTGCCTCGGGAACCAAACCGAGGGCTCGACTAAGCCATAAACATCATTCCGGAGCTAATGGAATAGACGAAACTATGAAAGAGCGCATTTACCCAAAAGTCAACTATGAGTCAAACCACCCTATTCTCTTAACTTAGGAATTTCCAAACTTACCGAAAAGGGTCCGAAACTTGCTCGATCACCTTGTGAACCATACCATCCATCCACGCAAGTCACAAACAAGCAAATAAAGACTCAGTAAGGGTAATGTACGAATTTCAAAGCAAGACAAGTAAAATGACTTTTTGAGTCGTTACAATAATAAAATTATAAAACTGAAGATACATAAGATATACGCCTCGTAAATTCATGGGACTTACGTCTCTTCCCGTGTTGCATAAAATTCCTCGCCTCGCACCCTCGTCTTTTAAAACACTGATTGTGTTGATCGGAAATATGAAATTCATAAATTGCATGAAAGCTTACTATTACTATTCCCGTTGTCCCAGGTTATATGGAATTGTTCAAATTTCGAGAGCCAAACTTCTTAATTTTGATCGTGAATTATGTTTCTTAAAATAAAATCTACACACTCCCTCTGTGTCAATTTATACGACTCTTTTCACCTTTCGTGATTCAAACTTCTTTATTTTGACCGCACATTTGGACATAGAATCTTTTAGCTTTTCGAAATTAAAAAAATATATGGAAATTATGTAAAAGGTACTATAAGTTACAATAATTAATAATTCAAAATATTTCTAAGGTATATGAAAAAATTGAGGGCAAATAATAATTCGTTTGACTCTTGAAATCTAACCGTTACATAAATTGGGACGGAAGGAGTATTTGAAAACTACGTAAGAAGTAATATAAGATATAATAATTAACAATTCATAATATTTAGATGACATATAAAAAAAATCATTTGATTTTTAAAATTCAAACGGGGCCACATGGGAATTGAGAGAGTATTAGTTTGAGAGTGCTTGTTTCTTTATTTGTCACGCCTGGTTGATGAATAAATGTTTGAGCTTATGTTGTCTTTTATAGTGTTTTATTCAGAGTGCTTGATTTTTATTTTGTGCGACATTAGCACTTTGACATTTTTTATTTTAAGTTACCACTTTATAGCGGCTATTGAATGCTTCCTAGATTGAGATAGTAGTAAACCAATCGGTTGCCCCAACAAATTTACTCACTAATTAGGTGAACTTACATCATGAAAATCATGCAACTTTTGACGGTATAGATCAATTGATTAAAGATCATACAAGTGTTGAGGAAGAACAAGACTAAGAGCATGTTTGGAGAGTCCACTACTCAAATGATCACTCAACTTTCCATAATTACCTAGTAAAATTATATTTCTTTTATTTGTAACATTAAAGACCTAGACGGTAAACATATATTTGGCATGTTGAATAATTTTGTGAGTATTATAAACATAGTTAAGTGATTTTTTGTTATAAATAAAAGACACGTGACTTTACTAAGTAATTTTTTATGATTAAGTGACCATTATTGAGTAATAGACTATATGTCTGTGTTAGATATACATAATATACACAATATACTCTATGTATATTGTGTATATTATGTATCCCGAAATTGCCAAAGAACCCGTGGGCAGTCTCCCCTTCTCCTCTACTTTGTACAATTATGTAATATAATATTATAGTGTAATTTGTATTGTACACTTACCATAATTATATAGTTAGTCTCCAAATAGAATAAGGTTTTAGGAATAGATTAGGAATAAGATTCTCCTATTATGGAAATATGTAACTTGTATATATACTCTTTCAATTAATGAAAAATGAATGGATTATTTCTTTCATGGTATCAGAAGTCTAGGTCAAACAACAATTTCTCTCCCAAAAATTCTTGTTCTTCGGCCAAACATAAACCGAGCCTCCCTCCTCGGTTTTTGACACCTTTTTCCGCTCTTAAAATCTCTCTTCCAAATCCCTCTATCACATATTGTTCTTTCGTTATGTCTACGTCAAAGAACACGTTCCACCCTGTCCTTGTTGTTTCTAACATCAAGAATCATATCCCTCTAATTCTTGAAATAGAAAATGTCCAATACACGACGTGAGATGAGTTATTCAAAATTCACACTCGTTCGCATCAAGTCATCCATCACATAATTCTCACGACTCATGGTGATACAAAGGTGCGTACACGCGAGGATAATCCTAAGTTATGGACAACACTTGATGCCACCGTCCTTCAGTGGATTTATTCTACTATCTCTACCGACCTATTGCAGATGATTATTGAGCCAGACGCTATGGCGATGGCTGCGTAGGATAGGCTGCGTGACATATTCTAGGATATTCAAAATTCCAGAGTTGTTACCCTTGAACAGGATTTTTCCCACGTCAACATGGAAAATTTCATGAACGTTTCAGTATATTGCAAAAGGTTGAAAGAATTGACGGACCAACTCCGCAACGTTGGTGCGCCAGTTAGTGAAGATCGTCTTGTTTTACAGATGGTTGATGGCATATCCGAGGCCTATAGTGGCGTTGGAACTCTTATTCGTCAAAGTAATCCTCTTCCGAGGTTCTATCAGGCCCGATCCATGCTTACCTTGGAAGAAGCCGGCTTGGCTTAAAAGACGGCAACTAATGCTAGTCTCGTGGTCATGATGACATCCTCCACGAATCCTCAAATTTTGGTGACAATTCAAACCAAAACCGATCTCACGGGGGCGACAAAAATAGCTGAAAAAATAATGGAAAAAATCGCGGGGGAAAACGCTGCGGTTCCGGCAGCAGTCGCAGCGGCCAAAACAGTGGCGGTGGACCCCATCATGGTTACAATGGGCCACCGACCCACTGGTCTAAGCCTTGGGCCTCTGGGTAGTGGGCTTGGACCAGTGGACAGTGGTCCTACGACCCAACTCCGTAACACTTTCCAGCTCCTGGCCAGTGGGCTTCCCAGCAGCCTCGACGGCCCAATGCCTACTAGGCCAGTGGTTCCAGCAGCAGTCACGGGCCAGGGCAGCACGTAGGAGTTCTTGGGCCTCGGCCTCCGTAAGCCCACCATGTAGCAGGCCCTACTCAGACCGATATTGAGGCCGCGATGCACACACTTGGTTTGACTCCACCGGACCCGAATTGGTATATGGACACCGATGCCACTACCCACATGACATCTGATTCATGTACTCTCTCATCTTATTCCAATTTGAGCAACCCTCGTGGCATAATCGTTGATAATGGTAATTCTATTCCAATACATGGTTATGGTCATAAAGCTTTGTCTCCTCCCCATGCACCCCTTATCTTGAAAAATACCCTTCATGCCCCCAAATTGATTAAAAATTTAGTGTATGTCCGTAAATTCACCACTGACAATTCCCTGTCTATTGAATTTGATCCATTTGGTTTCTCTGTAAAGGATTTCAAGACGGGGAGTCCTCTCATGAGGTGTGATAGTAGGGGAGATCTTTATCCTATCACACCCAGTTTCGGTCCATCGAGTCAAGCCTTGCCGTCGGCGTTTGCAGCCCTTGCCCCTTCCTTGTGGCATGCTCGTCTTGGTCATCCGGGGTCGTCTATTTTGTCTTCCTTAGATAAAAATAATTTTATTTCATGTAAGGGTACACGTAGTACTCCGACTTGTCATTCTTGTTCTTTAGGAAAAATTGTTCGGTTGTTATTTGTAGACTCTACTTCTCATACTTTAACGCCATTTGATATTATTCATAGCTACTTATGGACATCTCCCGTTCTTAGTTCTTTGGGTCATCGGTATTTATGTCCTCTTTTTGGATGATTATTCTAAATTTTTATGGACTTTTCCGATAGCGAAAAAATCTCAAGTTTTTTCCATCTTCTTAAAATTTAGAGCTTTCATTAGAACCCAATTCGAACGAGAAATAAAAAATATCCAATGCGACAATGGCAAAGAATATGATAATGGGGGGTTTCGGGAATTTTGTGCAAATAATGGGACCAATTTTCATTTTTCTTGCCCTCAGACATCTTCACAAAATGGGAAAGCCGAATGAAAAAATCGTACCATCAATAACATTGTTCGCACTTTATTGATTCATGCTTCCGTACCCCCATTTTTTTGGCATCATGTTCTACAAATGGCTACATATCTTCTTAACATTCTTCCTTCCAAAGGTTTGACGTATTCTTCCCCCCTACAAATTTTATATAATAAAACACATTCGTATTTCCATCTTAGGGTCTTTGGGTGCTTGTGTTATCCGTTATTTCCGTCCACCACAATTAACAAACTTCAAGCCCGGTCTACTTCATGTGTGTTTTTGGGTTTTCCGTCCAACCATCGTGATTATAAATGTTTTGATTTATCCTCTAATAAAATCATCATTAATCGCCATGTCATTTTTGATGAATCCCAATTTCTGTTTGCTAAGGTTAGTAATCCCGGGCCTAGTTCGTATAATTTTTTGGATGATGGTATTTCCCCGAAACTTATTCACTATTTTTCGGACGTGTCCCGCACCCCAACTCCACCAGCGGGCCCACTGCCCGCTGGTCCTCCCCAAACAGCGTCGTCTACACATCTGGGTCCAGCAACTGGGCCATCAATTCTACCCAGTTTTGGCACAGTTCCGGGTACTATTTCTGGGTCCAGTGTTGGCCCAATTCCCGTGTCCAGCTCCTATTTCAGTTCCCTATTTGGGCCAGCATGCTCACTGCCTGCTGGCCAGTCCGTCCCAAGTCCTGAAAATTCCCAAAATCCACTCGCCTCGGCCCCCGAGTCATAGACCAGTCACTCGTAGTCAACGGGAGATTTTTAAACCAAAAAGATATTTTAATTTACATTCTAATATTCTTAAATCACCCTTGCCCCAGAATCCCGTGTTTGCATTAAATGACCCGAATTAGAAAATTGCTATTACCGATGAATATAATGCTCTTATTGATAATAAGACGTGAAAGTTGGTGCCCCGTCTATCTGGTATTAATATTATTAGGTCTATGTGGATTTTTGCTCATAAGAAAAATTCAGATGGTTCGTTTGCCTAATATAAGGCGCGGCTTGTGGGTGATGGTAAGACTCAACATGTTGGTGTAGATTGTGGTGAGACGTTTAGTCCGGTGGTCAAGCCGGCTACCATTCGCATTGTGCTTAGCTTGGCTCTTTCGAAAGCATGACCTATTCATCAGTTAGATGTAAAGAATGATTTCCTACATGGTGATCTCAAGGAAACAGTCTATATGCATCGACCTTTGAGATTTAGGGATTCCAAACATCCTCATCATCTCTGTTTCTGAAGAAGTCCTTATATGGGCTTAAACAGTCTCCACGGGCCTGGTATACGCGGTTTGCCAACTATGTTTCGACTATTGGGTTCACTCACAACTGGTCGGATAATTCCTTGTTCATCTATTATCGTGGTTCGTCCTTAGCCTATATTCTGTTATATGTGGATGATATTATTCTGACTGCCTCTTCCGATGCCTTACGCTAGTTTATCATGACAATGCTCAGCTCTGAGTTTGCTATGAAAGACTTAGGGCCCTTGAGTTATTTTTTGGGGATTGTTGTCACTCGTCATGCAGGCGGGTTGTTCTTATCCCAGCGGAAGTATGCAGCTGAGATCATTGAGAGTCCTTGAATTTCATCATGTAAGTCTACTTCCACTCCCGTTGATACTAAGCCCAAACTTGGGGTTGCGGCCGGCGCACCATACGAGGATCCGACCCGCTATCGCAGTCTTGCAGGGGCCCTTCAGTATCTTACATTCACGAGACCGGATATTATGTATGCCGTACAACAGGTGTGTTTGTTTATGCATTATCCCAAAGTTGAGCACATGAATGCGCTCAAATGCATCCTTCGGTATATTCAGGGTACACTTGACTATGGCTTGCATCTATATCCTTCATCAACGACAACACTTGTCTCGTATATAGATGCTGATTGGGGTGGCTGACCGGACACCAGGCGGTCTACGTCTGGCTATTGTATGTTTCTTGGTAATAACTTGGTCTCATGGTTTGCGAACCGTCAGTCGACTTTATCCAGTTCCAGTGCAGAGGCTGAATATCGAGGGGTAGCTAATGTGGTCTCTGAATCATGTTGGTTACGTAATATACTGTTAGAGTTGCATTGTCCTATTCAGAAAGCAACCTTGGTTTATTGTGATAATATTAGTGTCATTTACCTTTCTGGTAATCCGGTTCAGCACCAGCGCACTAAACATATCGAGATGGACATTCACTTTGTTGGTGAAAAGGTTGCTCGTGGGCCCGTTCGCGTCTGCCATGTCCCGTCCAGGTATCAAATTGTCGACATCTTTACGAAGGATCTTCCCTCGGTCCTTTTTGAATAATTTAGGGACAGTCTCAGCGTTCGTAGACCGTCCGCTCAGGCTGCGGGGGTGTGTTAGATATACATAATATACTCTATGTATATTGTGTCTATTATGTATCCCGAAATTGCCAAAGAACACTGCCCACTCGTGGGCAGTCTCCCCTTCTCCTCTACTTTGTACAATTATGTAATGTAATATTGTAGTGTAATTAATATTGTACACTTACCATAATTGTATAGTTAGTCTCCAAATAGAATAAGGTTTTAGGAATAGAATAGGAGTATGATTCTCCTATTATGAAAATATATAACTTGTATATATACTCTTTCAATTAATGAAAATAATGAAGAGATTATTTGTTTGTATATCAGATTTTTCTCTAAAGAATATTCTGCAAAAGTGGATATCTAGTTGACCGTTACGTTCATGGAGAACGTCTTTATGTTTTTTACCACCTTTCCTATTTGATTCAGACTTTAGAGGTGTAGCATATAATCTGTCGTATTTTAGTTCTCACATAAATGAAAGCATCAGTTTAACTCAAAACAAAAAAGAAAGAAAAAGGGGAAGTTGTTAACTAGTGGATCTTAAGAATTTCACCCTCCCCTACAGCGGAGCAAGGTGAAAAGCAAATAATGTTACGTCATATGTGTTCAATTAAGCGATCTCTTTGTTGTTTTCCACAAAATAAATGATTTTAATTTGTATAAATTTTACATTATAAGGTCACCTAAAAAACTACTAATAGTATTATCCATAATATTGGGAGTACGAACTTGAAAAATAAGACATAATTTGCTACAATAATATAAAACTTTTACCCGTGTATATAATTAAAATTCAAAAAGAATATTAGCACTTTATTTCATCCTTTCTTTTCGTACAAAGCATTAACAATATACATCTTCTTGGTGGAACTAGTAGTAATGACTCATCCTTGTCCCAGCTATATTCGCTTGGAGCAAGGTGGGAGAATCATGAAAAAGACACCCTAAAATAGAAGAAAAATATTGATACGAATACTAGTAGAATCAAAGATGTCTATCAACTCAATCAGGGGCGGAGCTAGAGATCTAAGGTATGGGTTCAGCCAAATTTAGTAATCATGATTCAGATATGTATTTATTTGAAGAAATTTATTTAATATGTACAAATTATTAAATTAGAACTTAATAATCGAGAGCTAGAATCTTGAACCTACAAGATTCAAATACTTGCTCCACCTCTGAACTCAGCATCATCAGATACCTAGAAGAATAGATGAACCGATAAAGGCTCCAATTGATCCAACAAAGCTCATGACAATTGATGAAGCACCATTCATTGGAGGAGATGATTCTTGAGAAGGCGCCGGCGTTGGGTTCATCTCTACCGAGTTAGTAGGTGGAGGCGGCGTCTCCTCAACGGAAGGAGCTGGAGCTGGAGGAACCTCTGATGTTGACAGTGAAGGTGAAGGAGAAGGAGTTTGATTTTTGTTACTTCTATCTGCCATGACCACTACGAGTAACTTTTCATTCTTGACACAGTTATCATGAACTCCACTGATGAAATAGAAAGGGCCAGAGTGGATAAACTTGAAAACACTGTGTCCATCACTATATTTTTCAATTGGAGATGTTGTGCTGCAATTTGCATAGTCTTCCTTGGTTACAAGAAGAACCGAGTCTTTATCAGCCGGGTAGACAAACACTGCAAGGACAAGATGACAAATGGTGTCAAAATCAAACGTATTAACATCTATGGTGTCAAAATCAAACGTATTAACATCTAGGGTAGATGCAGATTCAAGATTTTAACTCGAGTTTAATTTTTAAGGTTTTTAATCTTAAACGCGTTAGAATTTAAAAAGTAGGGGTTATATCTAGTATAGTTTTATTACTCCATATTTTTAGTGAATTAGTAAACATAAGTTTATGCTCCTCATTAAAAGTACGGGATTCAGATGAACCCGGTACCTCAAAGCTCCACCCGCCCCTCTCTAGGGGCTCGAGACAACTTTCTCTACTAGGCAAAATAACCCCCTAACTTCGGGAGAAGGGTTACCTCCTCATGATAAAGGGAGTCGCAGTGACCATGTCTTTGCAAAGTCATAAGATCGTGTATAGGTGTTGATGCCTACCGACGGTCGGAAAGGCAGGGAAGTTACGTTGGTGATTTAAGGACAGGGAACCAGAGGTCGAACCCCGACCCGCACTACAAAGAAAACTGAAATTAGCTACAAACTTCATCGCTAAATCGCTCGTAGATAACAAATATTTTGATAATATATCACTAATCTGTCGCTAAATAGGTTTAGCGACGGACTTTTTGTTTAGGTACAAAATTTCTCCGTCGCTAATTCTTATTTTTTCAATAGTATCGGTGACGGAAGGCGTAACTATAACTGTCTTAAGGTAGGAAATCTCTTATCGAGCATAGGAAAATTTTCTATTGTATAACATAAGGATGAAGCTCTCATTTGAACAGCAAATTAAATTGGAGTAAAGACTCTTACGGATCCAAGGTCGAAAAGATTTAGAATCAGTCATTCACATTCACAACCACGGATGAAGGATTTCTCTCGAAAAGTTAAGAATTCACTTGACAAAAAATGGGAAAAAATGTAGTAGATGAGAACTTACATAATGTGTCGCCAATTTGGAACCGGCTCCTCTCGGCCCACCGGTTGTAATCATTTGCATTGGCATCCAAAGGGACACTCCAATCTCCTGAATTTCCAACCTTAAAGTCATAGGCATTGCCATTTTGGATCAGTAGTAAAAGACTAATGATCAACCCCAAATTATGAATGCCTTTTTTGTTCCATCTTGAACCTGTTTGAGCCATTAGGAAAAAGGGGTAACACCAGCTTATGAATTATTTACACTTTGGATATATTTGGGAAACTATCTATTAGGATGATGAGAATGGCAAAAATAATAAGAGGGGTATTTGTAAGTGGATGTTGCATGAACTTTACAAGCTGTGGAAGTGAAGCTTTTGTTATTCTTTCTCCTTTAGGATAGGCTACTGTAAAGCATAAGGGCACTTTTTAATAAGAGAGGAGATTCTTGTTCAGTTACTTATTCTGGGGGTTTATACTTTGCTTGATCATATTCAAGAATTTTCATGTCTTGTGCGTTGGGAAAGGGAATAATCTAGCAAATACATGAAATAAAGTTTCTCCGGCCGGCATGAAAATAATGAAAGATAAGATCACTTCCAGATTGTAAGGTTCTCACCTTTTAACCTTCCATGTTCCAAGCCCTCTTTCCTAGATGGCAATGGATCCTGGACCCGGTCCGGATCCGGTGTATCCAGATCCGTTTTATAGGATATGGATCTTCAAAATTTGGACCCGATGGATCCGGATCGGACCCGGATCCGTTTCTGACGGATCGAATCTGGATATGGATCTTGTATTTGAGATCCGTATCCGGTCCAGATCCGACCCGTGGATCCATTTTTTATTAAATATATTCATAACCTAGAATGTAATTTTATAAGTATTTTCTTAAAATTGCTAAGCACATCCTTGCAAGTTTAATTCTCAAAACAAGTTTAATTTATCCCCGCGTTAACTCAAAAATAAAAAAATAAAGAGGTAACTTCGATAATAAAATCAATGTTATATTAGTAAATGACTAACATCTCCATAGACAAGTAGTTAAAATTATATTCACTTCATTTATGAAGATTCCAAGCACATGCAAGTTCTGCATTGTGGAAATACTAGTCAGCATTTTCCACAACTATTGTCATTGTCCAACATTTTTAATTAATAGCTCACAATCAAAACGAGAAAACGAACAAAATATCTCATATGAACATTTCAAAATTGAAAAACAGTAAACTGTTAGCTAAGTAAAAATCGTTGTCAGTTCAAAAGAAATTTCTTGGCAAGGCTACATTTTTAGCAAGGTAAATTTTTTTACATGTGGATCCAGATCCGATCCGTGGACCCGGCGGATCCGATGGATCCAGATTTAGATATGATTTTTATGGACCCGCTGGATCCGAATCCGGATCTGGATTCAGGTATGAAAAACGGATATGGATCTGGATCTAGTAGGATCCGATCCAGATCCGATCCGTTGCCATCCCTACTCTTTCCCCTTTCATGTGTGAATAGAATTTGTAAATAGATGCGGAATTAGGATTTGAAATTTATAGATTTAGGATTCTAGTAATTTAAAGTTATTGGATTTTAAATTAATAATTTGTACATATTCAATAATTTTTATAATAAATATAGAATTTGAACCAAAGCTACTGAGTTCATCCGAAAGGTAAACCATGATAGTAAAAATTACAAAAATTTCTTCTCTGAATTTTACCTAAATCAAGAAAATTACATAGATTAAGAATACCATGATAGAGATTTTAGACGCGTACATTTTTCAGTCACGATGATGCCAATTTTGTAGGAACTAACACACTAAGAGCCCGTTTGGATTAGCTGAAAAAGTGACTTTTATGTATAAGTGCTTTTAGGGCTTTAAATTATGAAACTTATTTTATAAAAAAACAGTTATGTGTTTGGATAAAAGTGTTTAAGCTGGCAATAAGTTGTTGATGTGTTTGGTTAATAAGTATTGTTAAACACTTTTTTTTTGTCAAAATGACTTAAATACTCTTAAAGCTGTTAACACTACAAAGAACTGATTTTTTTCTTAACTCAAGAAAAACTGATTTATTTTAATAAAAATGTGGAAATCCCATTTAAATATATATATATATATATATATATATGGAAAAGCTGAACTTATTTTAAAAATTAGGAAAACATATTATTATTTTCTAAAAAAATCTTGTTTTTCCAGATACTTTTTTATTAAAAATCTATTTTTTGAGAAATCTGGACTCTTTAGGACACTTTCTTTTTAAAAAATTCAGTTATCCAGATTTTTTTAAAAAAAGTATTTTTTCCAGATTTTTTTAATAAAAAACATAATTTTCCAGATTTAAAAAAAAAACAGATTTCCATATTCTAAAAAAATAAATTTCTATTTTTATTTTAAAAACGTGAAAAATATTTAGGGCTTTTTAGATATGATGATAATATTGGAATTAGAATGAATTATCAGGGATAAAAGAGTAACAGCATTGATCAAACAAAAATGACTTTTAAGCTACAAAAAATAAGTTGGGGTTAACCAACTTCTCTATAAGCCAATTACTCCGCTGATTATATAATGGTCTGCACATATATGTATGTAGAGAAGTATGTTGTGGCCTCGTTTCAATTTTGAAATTAAAGTCAAATGAGTTTTAAACTTTATTCAAAAAACTTTAAAGATTCTAAGTTTGATTTTATGATCAAAATTAAGACGTTTGACTCTCCAAATTCAAAAAATACAACATAAATTGGGACAAAAGGAGTAACATTTTCGTAGGCTATGAGCCCTACTGGTTAATTTCACATATGGTCACTCAATTTTTACTTAATTGAACTAAATTCAGTTAACTTTTCCTGTAACGAAACAATCATTCAACTTTATTTAAGTTACTATACATTTTTTGTAACTAAAAAGTGACCACTCAGGTCCGTTTTTCTAAGTATCATAAATAAGATTATATTCATTGTCACTGTGTCTTCTTTGTTTCCTCCTAGTGAATTTCGATAATATTTAGGCAAAGTTGAGTCACTTTGAATAAAAAAGTAATTTAGTGACTTTCATGATACTTAAAAAAAATGAATTATCTTATATCATTATAGAAAATTTGATGATTTTGATGCAATAAAGTGAAAACTAAGTGATAATCCATGAAATAAACCCAATAAAGTTTAATGGAAATGTACTAATTTATCATGATTAAACAATAAGTTAAGGTGAGAATATGCATTAATGAACTATGATTTAGTGATAATAATATATATAAAAAATTTATATTTATTGAATTGGTGTAAACTCAAATTTAATTGCTCTTTTGAACGTTGGCTAGTCTGAGCTTTTCATGATTCCTTCTACTATAATGTTCCACTTTTCGATTCTCGTCATAAGGAGTGATAGAAAAGGTCGACTCCAATTGTGTATGTTAGGTTCAAGAGATCTAGACTCTACTTAATTCAGTTAGGCCTCTTTTGTTTTCATTAAACATTAAGAAATCTAAATTTAAATTCACATCTAAATAATTAAGATGTTATCTCTAAGATGTGTAATATTTATTTATTTTTAAGCATAATAAATATATAGTTTAAATAAAAGAGTAATTAAATATTAGAACAAAATATACATTTAATAAAATTAAATTATTATTTGATTAAAAAAATAAAACATTTATATTTGCTAGCGATGGTTTGTAATGATAGTAATAGTTATTGGTGTTAGTGGCTAGTAATGGTAGTGAGAGTTGTGATGGTGGAGATGGATGATGTTCTAGTGACTGGCGCGATAATGATAGTTGGTAATGGTGGTGGTGGTTGAGATGGTGGAATTGGTTTGAACTAAGTAATTAATGTTATGGGTAAAGCAGAAAAAAATTATTTTTTCTCTTGATATGCTAAATTTGACAGGTAAAAGTGAAAATCTATATTTAGTATAGTGCATAAATAAAAGTGAACGGATGGAGTAATCATGAAATGGTTTGGAATGCGTATTGCTTAGCTTCCCATAAATATTACATATTGAATGCTATGTTATTTTACTGTTCATGTATTTTATGTAGCCCTAAAATGTCACTCCAACCTTATCAGAAGGAGTTAATGATACTTACAAGATATAATTTATAAATTTGTACTCAGCCTCTAAAGGGAAACTCATTACTCCCTCCCTCCCAAATTGTTCGAAGATTGACAGAGTCAAACAACTCTTTCTTTGACTATGATTTTCTCTAACTTTTTTCATATATTATGAATTATTAATTTTGCAGACTTATAATACTTTTATGTAGTTTTCAAATATGTAAATTTTACTATAAAATACACGAAGAATCTATGTTTAAAATTAAAAAAAAAAAATTGTTTGATCACGAAACTGGTCAACCTTAGCCTAAATTGGATCAGAGGGAGTACTGTATATGTTTCTTTATACTGCTGCATTTGGAGTTGACAGTACGAGTTAGGAATTGAAAGAAATAATCCCTTGATTATTTTAATTAATTGAAGAACTATATATACAAGTTACATATTTCCATAATAGGAGAATCATATTCCTATTCTATTCCTAAAACCTTATTCTACTTGGATACTAACTATACATTTATGGTAATACAATTATTATGGTAAGTGTACATTATTAATTACATTACAACATTACCTAAACTAGGATACTAAATATTACCTAAATTATATACTCTATATACGGTAATCAGGAGAAAACCGAGAGGGAGGAATCGAGAGCAATATACACAATATATTTAACACACCCCGCATTCATAGTGGGCAGTCTTTGAACGCTGAGACTGTCCCTAAAATCTTCAAAAAGGACCGAGGGAAGAATCTTTGTAAAGATGTCGGCAATTTGATATCTCGACGGGACATGGCAGACGCGAACTTGACCATGAGCAACCTTTTCGCAGACAAAGTGAATGTCCATCTCGATATGCTTAGTACGTTGGTGCTGAACCGGATTACCAGAAAGGTATATTGCACTAATATTATCGCAATAAACCAAGGTTGCCTTCTGAATGGGACAATGAAGCTCCAAAAGCAAATTACGTAACCAACATGATTCCGATACCACATTAGCTACCCCTCGATATTCAGCCTCGGCACTTGAACGGGATAGAGTCGACTGACGCTTTGTCGACCAGGAGACCAAGTTGTTGCCAAAAAACATACAATAGCCCGACGTAGACCGTCTGGTGTCGAGACAGCCACCCCAATCATCATCCGTATACGAGACAAGTTTGGACGTCGAGGAAGGATATAAATGCAAACCATAGTCAAGTGTACCTTGAATATACCGAATGATGTATTTGAGTGCATTCATGTGCTCAAATCGGGGATCATGCATGAACAAACACACCTGTTGGACATCATATGTAATATCCGGTCTCGTAAAGGTAAGATACTGAAGGGCCACTACAAGACTACGATAGCGGGTTGGATCCTCGTAGGGTACGCCAGGCGCGGCACTAAGCTTGGGCTTAGTATCAACTGGAGTGGAAGTGGACTTACAGGATGACATCCCAGCCCTCTCGATGATCTCAGTTGCATACTTCCGTTGAGACAAGAATAACCCATCGGAATGACGAGTGACAACAATCCCCAAAAATTAACTCAAGGGCCCCAAGTCTTTCATAGCAAACTCAGAGCTGAGCATGGTTATGATAGACTGGCGTAAGACATTGGAAGAGGCAGTCAAGATAATATCGTCCACATATAAAAGAATGTAGGCCAAGGATGAACCACGACGGTAGATGAACAAGGAATTATCCGACCTGCTGTAAGTGAACCCAATAGTCGAAACATAGTTAGTAAACCTTGTATACCAGGCTCGGGGAGACTGTTTAAGCCTATATAAGGACTTCTTCAATAAACAGACACGATGAGGATGTTTGGGATCCCTGAATCCCAAAGGCTGATGCATATAGATTGTTTCCTTGAGATCCCCATGTAGGAAAGCATTCTTTACATCTAACTGATGAATAGGCCATGCTTTCGAAAGAGCCAAGCTTAGCACCGTGCGAATAGTAGCCGGCTTGACCATTGGACTAAATGTCTCACCACAATCTACACCAACCTGCTGAGTCTTACCATCACCCACAAGTCGCGTCTTATGTCGAGTAAATGAACCATCTAAATTCTCCTTATGAGCAAAAATCCACATAGACATGATAATATTAATACCAGATGAACGGGGCACCAACTCCCACGTCTTATTATCAATAAGAGCATTATATTCGTCGGTCATAGCAATTTTCCAATTCGGGTCATTTAAGGCAGACACATGATTACGGGGTAAGGGGGATTTAGGGACATTAAAATGTAAATTAAAATGTCTTTTTGGTTTAAAAATACCCCATTGACTACGAGTGACCGTTCTATGACTCGAGGGAGAATTGGAACGGATTTTGGAAATTTGCTGGGTTCGGGACGGACTGGCCAGCATGCAGTGGGTCTGCTGACCCAACTCGATAAACTGGAGCAGTAACTGGACTCGTTCCAGAATTGGGTTGGAGTGGCCCAATCGATGGGACTGGTCCAGTGGTGGTATTGGGATAGACAGGGGGTGACAGACCAGTGGGGCCAGTGGGTAGTGGGCCCGCTAGAAAATTTTGGGTGCAGTATACGTCCGAAAAATGTTGAATAACATATGGGGATATACTATCATCCAAAAAATTATACGAACTAGGCACGGGAGTATTACCTTTAGAAAATGGAAATTGAGATTCATAAAAAATGACATGGCGATTAATGATGATTTTATTAGAGGATAAATCATAGCATTTGTAGCTACGATGATTAGATGGAAAACCCAAAAACACACACGGAGTAGACCGGGCCTGAAGTTTGTTAATTGTGATGGACGGGAATAACAGATAACATAAACACCCAAAAATCTGAAGTTGTGAATATGACGGAATTTTATTATATAAAATTTGAAGGGGGGAAGAATATGTCAAACCTTTGGAAGGAATTATGTTAAGGAGATAGGTAGTTATTTGGAGAGCATGATGCCAAAAAGTTGGGGGGTACGGAAGCATGAATTAATAAAGTTCGAACAATGTTATTTATGGAACGAATTTTGCGTTCGGCTTTTCCATTTTGTGAAGATGTATGAGGACAATAAAAACAAAAATTGATCCCATTATTAGCACAGAATTCCCGAAATACCCCATTTTCATATTCTTTGCCATTATCACATTGAATATTTTTTATTTCTCGGTCGAATTGGGTTCTAATGAATGCTCTAAATTTTAAGAAGACGGAAAAAACTTGAGATCTTTTCGCTATCGGAAATGTCCATAAAAACTTAGAATAATCATCCAAAAAAAGAACATAATACTGATGACCCACAGAACTAAGAACAGGAGACGTCCATAAGTCGCTATGAATAATATCAAATGTCATTAAAGTATGATAATTGGAGTCTACAAATGACAACTTAACAATTTTTCCTAAAGAACAAGACTGTCAACTGGGGGTACTACTCGTACCCTTACATGAAATAAAACTATTTTTATCTAAAGACGACAAAATAGATGATCCCGGATGACCAAGACAAGCATGCCATAAGGAAGGAGAAATGACTGCAAAAGCGGATGTCAGGGCTTGACTCAATAGATAGGAACTGAGTGTGATGGGATAAAGATCTCCCCTACTATCGCACCTCATGAGAGGACTCCCCGTCTTGAAATCCTTCACAGAGAAACCAAATGGATCATATTCAATAGAAACGGAATTGTCAGTAGTGAATTTACGGACAGAGACTAAGTTTTTAATCAATTTGGGGCGTGTAGGGTGTTTTTCAAGATAAGAGGTGGATTAGGGGGAGATAACATTTTATGACCATAACCACGAATTGAAATAGAATTACCATTACCAACAATTATACCGCGAGGATTGCTCAAATTGGAATAAGACGAGAGCGTACCTGAATCGGATGTCATGTGGGTAGTGGCACTGGTGTTCATATACCAATTTGGGTCTGGAGGATTTAAAATAAGTGTGTGCATTGCGGCTTCGATATAGGTAGAAGTGGGTGCCGCTGCGTGATGGGCCTGCTGGGGCCGAGGCCCAAGCACCGCTGCTTGCGGCCTCGACCCAGATTGCTGACTGTAGTTGGGCCATGGAGAGCTGGGCCTGGACTGCTGCTGGGTAGCCCACTGCCAGTTGGGCGAAAATTGGTTAGGCCCAAACTGTGGTTGAGGGGCCCACTACCATGGCATAGGGGCCTAGAACTGCTGCTGCTGACCATTGCGGGGACCACCACCGCCACCATAATTCTGCCGGTTGCCGCCACAGTTTTTTGCCATTATTTTTCTTATTTCCACCTTTTTTGCCGCCACCGTTGTTGTGGTTTTGGCCCGAGTTGGTGGAACCGGTAGGATAAACCTTGGACTCGGTCATCATGACTACGGGACTAGCACCAGTAGCCGCCCTTTTTGCCATGCCTACTTTTTCGAGTGTAAGCATAGAACGGGCTTGATAAAATTGCAAAAGCGGATTGATTTACCGAAGAAGCGTTCCAACACCATTATAGGCTCGGAGAGGCCGAAAACCATTTGGAGGACCAAACGATCGTTCAAAACTGGCGCGCCAACGTTGCGAAGTTGGTCCGCCAATTCCTTTAATCTTTTGCAATAAGCCGAAACATCAGTGAAATCTTCCATATTGACGTGGGAAAAATCCTGCTCAAGGGTAACGACTCTAGAATTTTGATTATCTTGGAATATATCACGAAGTCTATCCCAAGTCGTCTATATCGTAGTGTCATGCTCCATAATTGTTTGCAAAAGGTCGGTAAAAATTGTGGAATATATCCACTGGAGGACAGTGGCATCAAGAGTCGTCCACAACTTAGGATCATCCTCGCGTTTTGGCACCTCCGTATCCTCAGGGGCTGCGGGGATTATGTGATGGATGACTTGATGCGAGCGTGCCTGAATTTTGAATAGTTCGGCCCACGTCGCATATTGGACGTTTTTTATTTCAAGAACAAGATGGATGTTATTCTTGATGTTAGAAACTGCAAGGGCAGGATGAAACATGTTCTTTGATGTAGACATACTGATAAAACAATATGTGATTGAGGAATTTGAAAGAAAAAATTGGGAGAATGAGGAATTGTCGGCTCGAAACCCGAGAAGGCTCGGTTTTCGAGGCTTAGGATGAGAATGAGGAAGGAATTTTGGAGAGGATTTTAAGACCTAGACTTCTGATACCATGAAAGAAATAATCCCTTGATTATTTTCATTAATTGAAGGACTATATATACAAGTTACATATTTCCATAATAGGAGAATCATATTCCTATTCTATTCCTAAAACCTTATTCTACTTGGATACTAACTATACATTTATGGTAATACAATTATTATGGTAAGTGTACAATATTAATTACATTACAACATTACCTAAACTAGGATACTAAATATTACCTAAATTATATACTCTATATACAGTAATCATGAGAAAACCGAGAGGGAGAAACCGAGAGCAATATACACATGTATATTGTGTGTATATTGTGTATATTTAACAAAGACGACAAAATAGATGATCCCGGATGACCAAGACGAGCATGCCACAAGGAAGTAGAGATGACTGCAAACGCAGATGGCAGGCTCGTCTTGGTCATCCGGGATCATCTATTTTATCGTCTTTAGATAAAAATAGTTTTATTTCATGTAAGGGTACGAGTAGTACTCCAAATTGTTAGTCTTGTTCTTTAGGAAAAAATGTTAAGTTGCCATTTGTAGACTCCAATTCTCATACTTTAATGCCATTTGATATTATTCATAGCGACTTATGGACGTCTCCTGTTCTTAGTTCTGTGGGTCATCGGTATTATGTTCTTTTTTTGGATGATTATTCTAAGTTTTTATGGACGCTTCCGATAGCGAAAGAATCTCAAGTTTTTTCCGTCTTCTTAAAATTTAGAGCATTCATTAGAACCCAATTGGACCGAGAAATAAAAAATATTCAATGTGATAATGACAAAGAATATGACAATGGGGTGTTTCGGGAATTTTGTGCTAATAATGGGATCAATTTTCATTTTTCTTTTAATTACATTACAACATTACCTAAACTAGGATACTAAATATTACTTAAATTATATTCTCTATATACAGTAATCAGGAGAAAACCGAGAGGGAGAAACCAAGAGCAATATACACAATATACACATGTATATTGTGTATATTTAACAGGAATCTTCTCTATGTTGATCCATTTTTGGTGAATCCCACTTCTTTTATTAGTTGGTACATGTTTGGAGAGGTTCCATTATTCTCATATATGTTATTAGAGGTTCCAGTAACATTGTGGAAATGTCTAGTTATGTACATGAAATTTCTATTTTATTTCTCATATATATTGATGTTATATATTCCCCACTTAATTATATTTATTGTTATGAGCCTAACTATGTCTTGAGTTATGATGAGCCTTTGACCCAAATATTTTGCGTTAAAAGTTCCAAAGATCTAAGTTACTCCATATTTTATGCACGTGAATGATTATGAAATGAGTAAACAAGTTTATGTTGTTTAATTAATTGCTCGGTGCAAGTTAACGACATTGAACGTCGGTTATGTCCCTCCTTTTTGGGAGCTTGACAGTTATATTGTTGTAAGATGGTGAACTTGTAGAGATGACTTTGGAGTTTGGAGTGACATTTACAAATTCTTCATGCGCTTTAATTCCTTAGTGCAAGATGTTCGAGATGGACACTTTTTTTAAACTAATTTTGTTGATTTTCTCAATGTTATTGTGCAAAGGCTAAAAGAGCTTCCATTTGAATAGATCATCAAGTGTTATTGTGCTTAAACTCAGACTTGTTTTAATCGATGAGCTTATCATTAGCTATTTGCGTAAAATAACGATTTTTCAACTACTAGCTTTTTTTAGTTGCTTATTTTTTTGTTTATATACGTCATTTTGTTGTTTATAAAATGCAAGATCTTTATTTCTTACATCGAAGATAGCATTACTAGTAAAAAAAAAATACTTTGTTTAAAGCGGTATGATTCTAGTATTTTGAAAAAAAGTAGCCTATTGTTACTTTATTACACTCATCCAAAAGACATTTATTGGTCATCAATACGATATGTTGTTAATAGAATTAATCTTAATCTTTTAATAATTGAAATTTCATACTTCTGTCGAATCCTCGAAGAATACACTATGGGTCCCTATACCAACATGATTTATCTTATTTAGTTTGGATATTATTCTGGTGAAAAGAATTTATTTAAACAGTATCCAAATATAATAAGTTCATAATACTTCTAGATAACTGTTTCTTTATCTTCTTAAAAACAAAAGACAGGAACAAAATTAAAGGGTCAAGACTTCTGTCCACCAATGTGATTGAATAAGTTAACAAGTCAAAATAGAAGGAAAGATCAGGAAAAAATTTAAGAAAGGGAGATTTACACAAATATCATTCCACATCGCTATTTTATTTTTGACCCTGTTTGAAAACAGTTGTGAGAAAACAGTTTTTGCGTCAAAAGTTAGAGTTCAATTTTTGATAAATCATTAGAAATTCTGATGGATGGAGTTGCCATATGTCTTGAAGAATTACCAGGCTTTCAGTACAAATGGTGTCATAACTTTAAATGAAATTCTTCACAATTCCTGGTGTATCACCAGAAGTATCTAAAAAAAACGCAACATGTTTTTGCTACAAATTAGTTCAAATCAATTCTAAATTACTCCATATTTAAATCTCCAACATACTAATACCAATCCTAACAATTCTCAATGGTCACATTCAACGTAAACCTTCAACAATCAATAGACACAATTTGTCTTCTTTAAAAATCAAGCCTAACAACAGTTAATCATGGTGTTTTTTGAGTTTCTTCAATCAAATCCATTCAAATCAATATAAATAAGTATTAGGTATTCAATTTTCTACATTATCCCCCTCAAGCAAAAAAATCCATTGCTTTCTTTTTGCTTGCTCGTGCGTGACACTCCTTGCTCGCAAAGCGGCATACCGAAAGAAAAAGGATCAAACCTTATTTAGGCAATTCTTCTTATTTTTATTATTTCTTAGTTGTAGTTTCTATATTGATTTTTTCTTTCGGGATGAAGGATTTAAACTCGGAGATTTATGCGGAATAATACATACCTTCATCCGTAGGATCGATGTGTGTTACTACCACCAAGTGCCGAACGGTTTCTTACAAGATCACTTGTGGAGTCTTGTAAATTTTCCACAACAATCACACTCTAATTTAATGATGTTTATTTCTATCATTTTATGGTGTGTGGAATGACCTCAAAGTCATCCCTTTTTATAGTAGAAAAAGCTACCTTTAACTCCCACTTTATTGATGAGCTTAATAACTCTTCTTCCATTAACTAGGGAGTTACAACTTTCTCAATTCATAAAGCACATTCATATGAAAAGTAACTTATGTATTCACCCATTAAGGGTGGAGTTACATTAGTTCTAATATCTCTCACTCACACATAATGGGATGAATCACATATGTAGCCCTTTTTTGAAAATAAACATCATTTTAGATTTTCATACCTAGTGTGTTGTCGTGACCGCTTGAACACTAATTTTGGAAGCTCTTAAACTAGAAATTTTTTCAGATTCAGTATAAGAGACTGCTACCCATTTGTTATTTATGATATCTCATAATGTAATATAAAGTGCCTCAGATGTCCTGGACATGTCTATATACATACGACTTCTCTAACCCTCGTGTCATTCTCATTTCAAAGATGTCTTGTGTCCACACTTATGATGCCATAAAAATAGGCTTCATAATGGTCCGGTCTAAGACACAAGCATAATATTTATACATTTGACATATCTTCCTTTCGCCCACATATCATTAAGATCAAGATTAGCTACTATCCTAGCATTACTCCTTTAGGTCGTAGTATCATAACCTTTGGATGCATTCTAAAGTAGCATACACTAACCTATCACCTCATGATATTGTCAAAGTTATAAAAGTACCAATGAAAGGATTTAATTCCTTTATAGGTCTCACACAGTAGTGAAGCAGGGTTCATTCACGTACCTCTCAATTTGCGGTTCTAAATTACATGCAGTATAAAATGCATGCTACAGTGTAACTCTGATTACCAGAGTGTATGTCGATTTTCTTTGCTTACACCGTACAGATCATGGTCCAGGTAAACCCTTTACCTTACCTGAGTTCTACTACTCTGCTAGCCTATCACGACTTTTATAGAAGATCTCACGGCATTATGAATGGTGGGAATCCATAATTTGATCCTTTTGTTTGACATTTCTTTAGGATCTCATCCTAATCATCCACTAGGGCGACAATAAATAATGTGTTCTTACTCACAGTATGACATTTGTTAACTGCTCTTTTAGCTATAAGAACCACGAATGTCTCATTTTGGCTCACTCCCCATAAGCGTCCAAGGCGATTGCTTGTGTGAGAAAGCCAACCTTGTCATCATGTACGACATACTCTAATATTGTGTATGTGCTAACTAACAAATATGATTGGAATATTCATGAAACAAAATAAATATGTCTATTTTTCAAAAATAAATATCCATGTATTGTGTTCAAAGAATCTAAATAAGAAAATACAACACTCTACAATTTGTGCAAGTCTAGAGATTTCACATGCTCAATAAACACATTCTTAGGTATTGTCTTCGTCAAGGGATCAACCATCATTTGTGTGTTGAAATGTATTGTAGAGTGATTTTCTTATGTGCAATGATATCTCTAACAAAATTGTACTTTGTATCTATGTGCTTAGTCCTACTATGATACTTAGGATCTTTTGTATAAGGTATGGTTGCTTGGCTATCACAAAAGAGTTTTACTGAATCCATTGGCTTGTCAACGATCCCTAAGTGTTCCATGAATCTATTTAGCCACACAACTTCTTGTACTGCTGAAAAACCTGCAATAAACTTTGCTTCCACAGTTGACAAAGTTATGCATGTCTGTTTCTTGCTACTCCATGAAATAGTACCATTATTAAGAAAGAATATATAACCAGAAGTAGACTTTCTTTCATCTAATTCTACGCCCCAGTCAGCATCATAATAACCTACCAATTGTAAATCACTCCAGTGGTAACATAATTTATAATCAATAATTCCCCTCAAGTATCTTAAGATTCTCTTAATAGCTTTCCTGTGTGTTTGTCTTGAATTGGATTGATAACTACTTACAAGACCAACTACATAACAAAAATGTCGGGACCTGTACACAATATTGCATACATTAAACTTCCAATTAGACTTGAATATGGGACTCTCTTCATGGCTTTTTTTTTCACTTTGAGTTGTGGGACCCATTTCAAGGCTCAAACTTTCACCTTTAGCTACATGAATATCTATTAGTTTGTAGTCTTTCATCCTAAATCGCTCAAGAATATTTTCTATACATGACCCTTGTGACAGAACGATTAGATTCTTAGAGCGATCTCTATGAATTTTGACCCCAAGGAAAGTAATATGCTTCACCCATGTCCTTTATTTCAAAATTGAGGGATAACCAACCTTTTATAGTCTTTACGAAATTAAGGTTATTTCCTGCTAATAGTATATGATCCACATAATGGGATAATATTACAAAATCACTTTCATACCGCTTCATATACACACAATGGTCTTCATCAATCATACTAAAGTCATAAGACGTAATAGCTCGATGAAATCTCAAGTACCATTGTCTAAATGATTGTTTAAGTCCATAAATAGACCTTTTGAGTGTACAAACTTTGTGCTCTTGACCATTTTGGATGAAACCTAATGGTTGCTCCATAGAAATTTCTTCATCTAGTTCTTAATTGAGAAATGCATTATTTACATTCATTTGATGTAACTCCAAGTCCATACTTACAAGTATAGCTAGAATTAGCCTAATAGAGCTAAATCTCACAACTGGAGAGAAGATAATCTCATAATCGATACCTTCTTGTTGTGTGTACCCCTTAGCCACCAAACAAGATTTATAATTAGAACCATCCGCTTTTTTGTTTAATTTTGAGAATCCATTTGCTCCCAATTGCCTTTCAGCTTGGCGGACGATCAATCAAATCTCAAACATGATTTGTCCTCATGGACTCCATTTCCTCTTCCATTGCTTTCATCCACTTATCCTTAGTAGGGTCTGAAAGGGCTTCTTGAACTGAATTAGGCTCTCCATCATCTTGCGGAGTAACTATTAATGTTTCCCCTTCAATCTCAAAATGACGTCGGGGAACAGTTCCCCGTGTACTCCTGTGTAACTATGTCTCTTGGGGAATATCCTCTAAATGAATAATTCTCCCACTTAGATCAGCAAGAGAAGGTACAACTTCTTGTTCCTCGCTTCTTTGGTCTTGAAGATTCTCTTGTTGATCCATAACTTCATGAAATGACACAGTTCTTTCTATCAATATTGTCTTTACTAGGAAATTTTGTCTCTATAAATGTGGCATCTCGCGACTCAAGTTTTGTTATTCTTCAATCTTCATTTTCTCCTATAAAGATATAACCTTTTGATTGCATTGAATAACCAATAAAGATGCATTTCTTGCCCCTTGGGCCCAACTTTCCATATTTATGAGAAGAATCATGCACGTATGTTGCAGAGCCCCAAGGTCATCATATATTTAAGTCAGGTTTTCTACATGTCCATAATTCATAGAGCGTGGAAGCAACATACTTAGAGGGAACACCGTTAAGCACAAAAGCTGCTGACATTAATGCATCTCCCCAAAAGAAAATTGGCAAGTTAGTCTGCGCCATCATAGACCTAACCATTTCAAGCAAAGTTTATTTCTTTGCTCGGCTACTCCATTTTGTTGAGGAGTGTATGAAATTATTAATTGTCTTACAATTTCATTTTCATCACATAGATCCTTAAATTGATCTGATAGATACCCACATCCACGATCAGTTCTTAATGCTTTAATTCTTAAGTTTAATTGATTATTCACCAAATTCATAAATTGTCTAAAGCATTCCAATGCTTTTAACTTAAGGGAGATCAAGTAAACATGACCGTAACGAGTATAATCATATATGAATGTGATGAAATATGAGGCTCCATGCCTTGTCCTCACACTCATATGACCACACATACCAGAATGAATGAATTGCAACGGAAACTCAGCTCTAGTTTCCTTTCCAAACGGTTTTCTAGTTGTTTTCCCTGCTAGACAATGTTCACAAATTGGCATTTTAACTTTAGTTAATGACCCCAACAATTCTTGTTTTGCCAATCTATTCATTCTTACAAGACCTATATGTCCAAGTCTAGCATGCCAAGTATTTAAATCTAAAATAGGGGTTGTTGTTAAAGCAAAATAATCATGATTAATAGATATATAATTAAAACCACAAATTGTGTCTAACACAATAAAATCATCAGATAAATAACCAGAACCATAATAATTATTGCCATGAAAAATGTCAACAAAATTATTGTGAAAATTTAAACTGAAATCTAACTTAAAAAGAGAAACAACGAAAACTAAGTTCCACCGAATATCTGGAACATATAAGACATCACGTGAAAGTAGAATTCGACCGTCACGCAACTCTAGTTTGCATGTACCAATCCCTTTTACTTCAATGGAGGCATTATTTCCTACATAAAGTCATCTTCTTCCTGAAGGCAGCTGACGGTACTCAACAAACGATCCTCTATCTCTGGCTATGTGGTCTGTGGCACCTGAGTCTACAGTCCACAAAGAATTAGCATCAGCCATTAATGTTGTACTAGAGACAAACAAATTGAGGATTTTCAGTACGCTGCTCTATGTTTCCACTAGATGACTCAACCATCACATTGTTGAGAGTCTCCAAAACATCCTGCTCCTCAAAGACGTATTGAATTTTAAGGTGCCAAATGTCATAATTTTCACCATTCAGTTTCTCACCCTTATTCAATTCAACAATAATAGTCGTTGAAGTCATTTAAAAAATTTCTAAGCACATAAAAAAACACATAGCAAATATGAGCATATACACAATATATATTTGCTTAGAAAAATTGCATCTAAATTAATATTGATATACAATAAGCCCATGTTCAAAAGTCTACGTTTATCTTACTTTCATCACATATAACCTTAAGCCTAGCAATATTTTTCTAGATCAATTATGTGCAAATCAAATAATAATAATAGTTCTAAATGAGCAAGTTGTCAATCAATTTAGAACTACCACTCGAAAAGAAATATGTCATTATTTTTTATAAAAGTGACATAAACTATAATCATGAATATCACACTTTATTATTTTAAAAATTTGAACGTGTTCATGAATCAACTACAACAAAAATATTATCACAATTTTTTTTCAAAAAAGAATTTTAGATTTGTATATTTTTTTTTCTTCTAGTGAAAACTAAAGGATTTTGTACCCTTTTGTTTTGAACAACCAACTTTAGACGTTAATTTCTCCCTCATGTTATATCAAAATTCTGCATATAATATGTCATCGTAAAGATCTTGAAAATATCTTTTCAATGATATGTGGATTGCAATATAATATAGCCAATGGTTGGAGAAAAGTTCATCAAAACTTCAGACGCTTGTGCAGAAATTTTCAGATTTCTGTCTATTCGGAGCAGTCAGCTTTTAACGCTCATATCTCCTTCATCCAATATCGGAATCTTACAAAACATATACCTTTAGAAAAATATCAAAAATATCCTTTCGGTGATATATGACTCGTATATAGTTGAATTCTGAATAAGGAGAAAAAACAAATTGCAAATTTGGACGTTAAGCTGAAATTTAAGATTTTTTTCTGTTTCGGGCAACCAAATTTTGACAATTATATCTCCTTCATCCGATATCAAAATCTTACAAATAATATACCGCTAGAAAGCTCTCGAAAAGATCTTCTCCAGTAATATAAGTCTCTTATACGAAAGAAACAAATACAAGGAGATAATACAGTCGAAAATATGATTGTTATTCATGTTTTTTCAGAAATCTTTTGTCATGCAATATCTTTCAAATGAAATACCGTTTTCCACCAAATTTTAATCATATAGTTGTGAAAGTAAACACATCTAACCATGATGCTCTGATACCAATGAAGAATTTAAACTCGAGGATTTATGCGGAATAATACATACCTTCGTTTCTAGGATTGATGTGTGTTACTACCACCAATTGCCGAACGATTTCTTACAAGATCACTTGTAGAGTTTTGTAAATTTTCCACAACAATCACACTCTAATCTAATGATGTTTATTTCTCTCAATTTGTGGTGTGTGGAGTGACCTCAAAATCATCCCTTTTTATAGTAGAAGAAACTACCTTTAACTCCCACTTTATTGATGAGCTTAATAACTCTTCTTCCATTAATTATGGAGTTACTATGAAGTTACAATTTGCTCCATTCATGAACCACACGGTGGAGTTACATTAGTTCTAACACTGGATTTAAGAACATAAAGAAAGAAGAAGAAAAAGAGGAGGTGGAAGAGTAACATAAATTTGGCAAATATCTATTGTATTTACTGAACTTTTTTTTAACTATGGCCAAATATTAAATACCTATCCTTAAGGACAATCTAGTAAATTTCTTGAGAAATAAAAGAAGAAAAGTTGTTCCCTTTGAGTTGACCCAAAACCCACGTTTGATTTCAGACCAAATACGAGTGGACCATTTCCAAATGACCCTGTCCCCACTCACCGCATTTCTCAGTCAAATAGACCAATCCACGACCCACTACCCAACTACCCAATTTGGACATTTACCCACCCCCACACACACACCCACACCCACCCAGAAAGAGACTTTAAATTTAAAAACAGGCAGCATCAACTACGAAAAATTTTACTCCATGTCTCACACAACTGAGACAGTGTTATTTTTAGCCAAGTGGCATGTTTGCTGGTCCCACCTGACAACTCTATACCTCTCTATTTTTCTACGTGTTTATTTCTTTATATCTCTTTTTTTTTTTACAGTTCTTCTTTTAAGCTTTTCATTTTCTCTTTTCCTCTTCGTTCAATTTCCATGCTCGCTGCTTCATTTTGGTTTTAGAAAAAAAATTCTTTATTCTTTGAGTGAAGTTGATGGAAGTAACTCATTAAGTTAGAACTCACCATTTAAAATTAGCAAATCAATAAAAAGATTCTTTAATTGGTGAATTAAGTGAAAGTAAAAACTAAATTATTATTCTTCAAATTTAGCCTTGGGATGAAAAACATTTCCCATCCTTTTGGTCTGACTTCGAGGAATAGTTTGGTACGCAAGATAAGTTGAGATAATTCGGGATTAAATTTGTAATAAAATTTATATCTTGTTTGATTAAAGATATAAATTTATTCTGAGATAAAATTATACCTTCAACCGAACAACTTATAAATTTTTATCTCAAATTTAAGCATTGATATCCCATTTTATTTCATCAACCTTAGGTATTATTTTATCCCACCTCTCAAATGAGATAAAATAATCCCGGGATTTCAATCCTAGGATTATAATCCCGGAATAATTTAGTCTTGTGTCATTTTTCATCTTTTAAACCGTTCATTTAAAAAAAAGAAAGTTAAACGTTTTTGTAATTTAATTAACAACAAATACAGCAACTTAAGTAGTAAATCAACAAAACTATCCAAAATAAAAAGGAGAAGGTGATTTAAGAGAAGGATAAAGAAAAAAGAGGCTAGCTGGGTTTAGCAAAAAAAACAAAAGGATATATAGCTGGTAGTTTGTTGGAAAAAATTGTTTGGCATTCTGGGGCTCACAATCCACTTCCCTCACTCAAGTATTACGTGGCGTGCCTCATGATAAAAAATTTCATCAACTACCCTCAACTCCTTAATATAATAATGCAAATAATACTCTGAAACATAAAAACAACAAAAAACAATAAACAAAAGTCAAAACCTATTATTTTGTAACCATTTATAGGATACACTTTTTTTTCAGTCAATTAAAAAAAATATATATTTTATTTTTATAAGATTATTTAAAATTATATAAATATTTTTAATTTGTTTTAAACCACAAAATTTTAAAAATCTTCCTAAAGTTTTTTAATCTCATATCCACTCAAACTAACATGTATAAATTGGGACAGATAGAATATTAATTAAAGAAAATGCGGAGACTTTTCTACCCTTTTTCCTTTAACTTTCCTTGTAGTTTTGTTTGCTTTTAAGTTTTAACTAGTCTTTTTTATCTGTGTTAAAACCCCAACCAGCTAAGCAAAAGTATGATGTGGGTCCCTCTTCTGTTCTTGTTATAGAATTTCTGGTCAAGGTTGTTGGTATTGAATTGTTGATTTTGAGGAGTTTGTTTTCAAGGTAGACATTTGAAGCATGTGGAGGAACATTGGAGCTTCAGCTGATTCATTCTATCAAGTTCGTCCTGAATATGCCGATGATGTTCCAGATACCAAGTTTAGAATCAAGGTAATAGCTAGTATTTTCTAGATACATATTACAACAATTCCTGAGCCGAGCTTCTCTCAAAAACAGCCCCTCTCTGTAAGGTAGGTAAGCTCTGCGTACATTCTAACCTATCCAGACTTCACGTTGTGGGATTTCAGAGGGTATGTGGTTGTTGTTGTTGTATATTACAACAATTGCACTATATAATGTTGTCTTGTTTTGTGCTGGTATTTTGTTGATGCTTTTGAGTTTTTATTAGAAATGCAAAAGATTAGGAATAAAGTTGACTTTGATTGCACAGGAGTATGCATTTTAGGCTTTTGAACTGGAGACATAGAGAGATTTGATTGAATGATTTGCTTTTTTAGGGATAAATGGATCCATCTTAGTTAGACCTGCATCATCGGATTCTACAGAGGGACCATTAATGCGATCGACATAACTAAAATTGGAAATGTGGAGCAACGTTATATCACAACTGGAGAGCCAGGAATTTGAAGTTGTTCCTAGGCATAACTGTACATCAGGCTGAGGTAGTGTCATAGATTAGAAAGGAGATTGTAGAGAGGCTATATTTACTTAGAACTATAAAGAAAGCAAGCACATAGATGTAGAAGTTTAGTTCAGCACTTTCTTTGTAATTAGATCTTTCTGTTTTTGTTGGAGGCCTAACTTCTGCTTTTGGAATTAGGTGCTCTTTATTTGTATCGTTCTTATGGTTGTTAATGGTAATATTCACAGTTGTTACCGGAAAAAAATGGAAATGTAATCAAAGCTTATAAAAGTACTACTTAAATCTCTCTTATTGTGTGCTCTCTGCATTTGACAACGTATAACAACATCAAAGCCTCAATCCCAGCTAATTGTATGGCAATATGAATGCTCATGGTCCATTTTGCTCCATTTGAAGCCATTTCATTTCAATGCTTAATTTAAGTTCTCTAACACTAGAAGTTTCTACATTTTTTACTAACAAATCTCTGGCAGGATTAAAAGGACCCTTAACAAGTATTGGACCTAATATAAATTTACCGACATGTCTAAACCTTAATTCCTAAAATTACATTGAAGGAAGTTGTCTAGGAAGTTGAGTTTTGGAGAGGTTTGATGTTCATGTTCCAGAAGTTGATCCCTGCTAGTCAAAATTGGTTTGTGATTGATTGAATTAAATCCTTGTCACCCTTTATTTTTAAAGCTTTGCCTCATATGTGTTATCTAATGATTCACTTGTTCAGGTTGGGAAGACCCTAAGTGCAAGAAGATGGCATGCTGCATTTACCCCAGAAGGTTATCTTGACATAGGCAAAATACTTGGTCGAATTTGTCGTGGGGTAAGGTTAGCTTCATGATTCTAAAGTTACTATCGGTTTATGTGCCATATGATTCAGGAATATTTTTTAATTCTGCATTTTTATCATCTTTACTGTTTGTTTGATGGTTGTGTTTTTGGGGACTGTTTAAAAAAACTTGCGTGAAATAATCCTAGTCTTTCTTAAACGACTTTTGGCAAGTTCATCAGTGTACCACAATGTTAAGTATCAAGTATTTATGGCTTTTAGGGAATTCATCCATCAATTCGAGGCGAAGTTTGGGAGTTTTTACTGGGGTGTTATGATTCAAAGAGCACATTTGAGGAACGAGAGCATTTACGACAACGTCGGAGGTATTTTACTTCCTCTATTAAGCAAGTATAAACATATCCAGACAACACTTAAATTTTGCAAACTATGTGCTTCATCATCCTAAGTTAGTTACTCGAGTAGAATTACAATAGAACTTATTGTTGGAGGTGACTCAAAAATGTTTGTTTTCAGCTGCTTGCAAAATCTAGGCTTTACAAACCGCTCCATATTGAATAGTGACATCATTTTTTCCAGATGATAAAACTCTGTAAATCGATGCTAATTTACAATTAGATGTTGAAACTTAAAACCAAGTTTGTATCCCTAATATTAATAAGCATTGTTCTTTTTGTCATAAAATATGCACATTGCTATCTCGTTCTACTGCTTCAAATGTTGCATCCTGGAAGACCTTTTACTCTATCTTGCGTGGGTGGTTTCCAAAGCTTCATATCTGAAGATTTGGCTTTTGCATATTTTGTATCTATGATTCAGCACAAGTGAGAGTGTCCTCGGTGGAGGATAAGATGCGGGAAACGAGGTTGAGATGGTTTGGGCATGTGCAGAGGAGAGACATGGATGCCCTAGTGCGGAGGTGTGAGAGGTTGGCTATGAACGGGTTCAGGAGGGGTAGAGGTAAGCCGAAGAAGTATTGGGGAGAGGTGATTAGACGGGATATGGCGCAGGTGCAACTTACTGAGGACATGACCTTAGATAGGGGGTTGTGGAGGACACGGATTAGGGTAGAAGGGTAGTAGGTAGTCGAGCGTAGTTCTACTTACGCTTACAAAATGATAGTGTAGTGTTATTACTGTAGGCTCGATTAGCCTATCACACTTATAGGCGCATTATTGCTTTATAGTCCCCTGTAGTTTGATTTCTGCTGCTATGTGTTCTTTAGTGTACTTTGTTTATCCTATTTAGTTGTGTTAGCTACTGCTTTCGGTTGATAGAATGTGCTACCATGGCATATTCAATTTCATTATCTGCATGTTCATACTGCTTTAATTTATCGTCTGAGTCTGACCGTCTCTCTTGCTTTGCTATGCTTTGCTTGCTTTGCCTGGGATTATGCTCTTGAGCCAAGGTTCTCCCGGAAACTGCCGCTCTACCTACCAAGGTGGAGGTCAGGTCTGTGTATACTCTATCCTCCCCAGACCCCACGATGTGGGATTTCACGGGGTATGTTGTTGTTGTTGTTGTATCTATGATTCAGCAACAACAAATTATCTTCAACGTGAAATTTGATAATGCTTTGCCATCAAATAAATATCAAAAAGCAGCATATTTAGCATTGATGCTAATGATGTGGTTGAAGATTTAGCAGCTTTGTTGGAGTGTAAGGTGGAGAAATTCCCTACAAAATATCTGGGACTTCCACTGGGGGCAAGAAGAAATGAACAAAACTTGTGGCAGGGAGTCCTGGACAAATGCACAAATAAGTTAACTCCTTGGAAGAGCAGTATATTTCATATGGGGGCAGAGTTATTCTTATAAATAGTGTACTTGATGGGATTCCCACTTATATGATGTCATTGTTTACGTTACCAGTTAGTATTGAAAAAAAGCTGAACTCTTTAAGGAATAAGTTCCTATGGGAAGGGGGATGAACACCGGCGATGACGTTTTCTCTTGGCGCACGTTAGAAGCTACTAACTTATGCTGACGGAAAAATGTCTCACCCTCGACAATCCACTGTTGCTCTGCCGACTCCGGCATCGACTATGGTCACTCCGGATAGTGGCGTTACTCAGATGCTACAGCCGCTCACATTTGGAAGCTTCCTCCGATCCAAATTTCAACCGATTCCTGAGGAGCTGGGATGTGAGATTGAGATGATGTTGCCCCCAAATCCTGTGCAAAAGGGTCGAACTGAAACGAGGAAAGATATTGCTCAACCCCGCCGTCTGCAGTTCTCTGGTACTAGTGCAACTTCGATTCAATCCCCAATGGATATTGCTGGTACACCGCCTTCTCCGACCCGACCGGAAATTGCTCTTGCTGCTGACACAATACCAGTTCCGGAGAAGAAGAAGGTGGAACCACGAATGCGATCTTCACAAATGGGTAATTCTCTAACCTGTATCTCCCGTCTATCAGAAATGGTACTTTTGTGGTGGAATTAATTGCAGAGGACATCTATGAACAGGAGGAATATTGGAGTACTTCACTGATAGGATATGTTCTTGGTGATACACCATATGAGAAGTCCATGGATAATTATGTGTCAACTGTTTGGATTTTGTCCCTAAACCTAGAATTCTATATCATGTGGAGGGGTATTATGTTTTTCAATTCAAAACGTTGGCCGAAAGTGATCTAGTGCTGCACTCTGGACCTTATTCCTATCATAACAAGCCATTTCTTTTGAAGAATTGGTCTAAAAAGGGCAGCCCGGTGCACTAAACTCCCGCTATTGAGTTTAAATTTGATCCTGACTGTTTGAATGCTATCCCACTTTGGGTGAAGTTTCCTTGTCGGCCATTGGGGTACTGGTCCACTTTGGCCTTGAGCAAGCTAGCTAGTGTGGTAGGGAAGCCTATGTACACTGATAAGTTTACTGCTGATCTGGACAGAATCTCCTTTG
This sequence comes from Anisodus tanguticus, assembly GCA_034509755.1. NCBI lineage: Eukaryota > Viridiplantae > Streptophyta > Magnoliopsida > Solanales > Solanaceae > Anisodus > Anisodus tanguticus. The sequence continues at coordinate 32,350,395 of CM067558.1, forward strand.
CAAGGGTACTTGTTGAAGCTGATATATCCCACCCTCTCCCTGATAGTATTGAAATTCATACTTCTAGTGGGGTGATTCACCAACGTATTGCTTATGAATGGAGACCCAAGTATTGCAACGAGTGTGTAAGGTTTGGGCATGATTCAAATGAATGTTGGAAGAAGAAACCACAGGAGGAGCATGTTGTGTAAGATCTGTAAGAAATATTCTTCCTTGATTAATCCATTAATGATTTTACACTATATATAATTGTACAAAAATATTTACCTTGCTACAAACTAGGTAACTAATCAATCCTAATTACAAGAGAAGTCTAATTCTACCTAATATAGGAGATGTACAATTTTAAATGCAATTTAATTCTATTACACCCTCGCAGTCGAAGCGGGAGGTCGGCGTATGCTGAGACTGTCCCGAAAGTCTTCAAATAAAACCAGCAGAAGACCTTTTGTAAAGATGTCGGCAATCTGATAACGTGACGGGACATGTAAGACACATACTTGTCCACGAGCAACCTTTTCGCGAACAAAGTAAATATCCAGCTCAATATGTTTAGTGCGTTGGTGGTGAACCGGATTCCCTGAGAGATAAATAGCACTAACATTATCACAATAAACCAATGTCGCCTTCGAAACGGACAATGGAGCTCTAAAAGAAGGTTCCGTAGCCAACAAGATTCAGACACCACATTGGCAACTCCTCGGTATTCTGCTTCGGCACTGGATCTAGACAAGGTTGCTTGCCGTTTTGAGTACCAAGAGACCAAATTATCACCAAGAAATACACAATAACCAGACGTGGAGCGTCTGGTATTCGGACAACCACCCCAATTGGCATCTGTATATGAAATAAGAGTGGTTGGCGAAGACGGATATAAATGCAAGCCATGATGCAAGCCATGATACTCAGGGTACCACAGAAATTGAAATGTTTGCTATAACTATTCTGCTGATGCTTTAAATGTCAGGATCTGGTTGATGTGGAAGCCTCACCTTACTGTTCAGATATTAGCTACTGATCCACAGTTTATTCATTGTGAAGTTATTGATACAACTGTGCCAATTCAGATGTTATTCACTGTGGTATATGCCAGCAATGAGTTGATGCAGAGGCAAGCATTATGGGATAAACTAAACCAGTTGGGCTCCTAGATACACTCTATTTGGCTCATTAGTGGAGATTTCAACAATGTCTTACACACTTGAGGATAGGATTGGTGCTCCAGTTACTCAGGCAGAGACACAAGGATTCAGAGATTTACTGGATAATTTGCAGCTTACGCCTATCAAAAGTACTAGGTGGCAATACACTTGGTGCAACAAGCATCAGGATGATAGTAGAGTATACAATAAAATAGATTGGGCTCTGGGAAATTTTGAGTGGTTACAGAAATGTGGTCACATTGAGGCTGACTATTTAAATCCTGGGGTGTCTGATCATTCTCCTATCTTCATGCAGTGTAAATTGAGTGTTCAACAACAAAATTTGCATCCCAAACCTTTTAAGCTGTTTCAAAATGTTATGGATCACACTGATTTTGGGACAATTGTTCAGGATGTGTGGAAGCAAGAGGTTAGGGGGCACAGCTATGTATAGAGTATGGAACAAACTTAAAGAACCTAAAACTAGACTCAAGGATTTGAATGACTAAATGGCTTCATACAAGCAAAGACTCAACCAGGCCAGGCTGAAGCTAGAGGTAATCCAATCTGGTATTGTGCTCAACCATTATGTCAGCAACTTATTGTACAAGAGAGAGATACCATTAGGGAGATTGAAAAATGGAGTCTTGTTGAGGAAACAGCTCTAAGACAGAAGTCAAGGGCATCCTGGATAAATTGTGGGGATTCTAATTCTAAATATTTCCATGCTTAGTTGAAGATGAGAACCTGCGGGAATTCTATCACTACCATCTATAATGATACTGGTAGCAAGATTACTGATCCAGTCCAATAGAGTTTGAATTTATGCAGTTCAAGAACTTGATCAGAGAAGCTGCTCACCCATGTCCAAACTCAGAAGTTATCAAGAGAGGTGTATGCTTGACTAATCAGCAGAAGGACTGTTTGATCAAAGAAGCGACAAAAGAAGAAATCCTAGTTGCTATAAAAGATATGCCTAGGGACAAAGCTCCAGGGGTTGATGGGTTTCCTATTGAGTTTTTCACTAGACAGTGGCATGTACTTCAAGATGACATCTATGAAGAAGTGCTTAGTTTCTTCAGGACTGGTAGATTGTTGAAGGCCTGGAACTGTACAACAATCTCTAGTGCCAAAAGTTCCAAATCCTACCCATGTAAAAGACTTCAGATCCATTGCTTGCTGCACTACATTGTACAAGTTCACAGCAAAAATCTTGACAAACAGACTCAAGGCAGTCATGGGGGGCTTGATTGGTGGTTCTCAGTCTGCTTTTGTGGAAGGGAGATGCATTACGGATAACATTTTGTTTACACATGAAATGTTTAAAGGCTATACAAGGAAGGGTGTGTCTGCAAGATGTGTGCTAAAGGTAGACTTGAGGAAAGCTTATGACACTCTAAGCTGGGATTTCCTCCATAGAATGATGATTGAGTTGGGTTTCCCCCATCAATTTGTTATGTGGATAATGGAATGTATCTCTACTGTTTCATATTCATTAACATTGAATGGGGGATTAACAGAACCATTCCAATGGAGGAGGGGTATAAGACAGGGGGATCCACCCTATCTTTTTGTGCTTGCAATGGAGTACTTGCAAAGGGAGTTTGATCAGCTTGCTTTGAATAGAGCCTTCTCTTTTCATCCCAGATGCAAGAGATTGGGAATAATACATGTCTGCTTTGCTGATGACCTATTAATGTTCTGTAAGGCCGATCTAGGTTCTGTTGGTCTATTATTGGATATCAAGAAGTTCTCCCTTGCTTCTGGTTTACAAGCAAATGCAGAAAAGAGCTCAGTATATGTGGCTGGTATTACACAAGGCCTGAAGATGGATATCATTCAGGCTCTGGGGTTTTCTGAAGGATCATTGCCATTTAGATACCTTGGAGTTCCTTTTGCAACAAAAAACTATATGTTCTTCAGTGTTGGCCCTTGGTGGAGAAGATCACTGATAGGATCAATTGTTGGTCATCTAGACTACTCTCCTATGGTGGAATATTACAGTTGATTAAGTCAATCTTGTTTGGGATGCAGGCCTGCTGGGCCCAGATTTTCTTATTGCCAAAGAAAGTGATGAAGATGGTTGAGTCCTTGTGCAGATTCTTCCTTTGGACTGAGGCATCTTCTATCTCTAAGAAGGCCCTGGTTGCTTGGGAAAAATTATGTACGTCTCAATTAGCAGGAGGCCTCAACATTACCAACTTATGTTTATTGAATAAGACAGCTGTTACAAAGCAATTCTGGGCTGTTGCCATGAAGAAGGACTGCCTTTGGATCAGATGGATACATAGCTTCTATATTAAGAATCATGAGTTGGATACTTTTCCTATACCTAAGAGTGCAGCTTGGGTTGTGAGGAAACTGTTGAGCACAAGGGAGCTAATTCTTGGAGTACAGGGCATGCAAGGAGGGCTTATGAGCAGATTATCCCAACTCCAACAGGGTGACAAGTTCAGCATAAAGAAACTCTATCACTTGTTGACACCCAATAGCCTAAAGTTCCATGGAGATATATGATTATGCAGTCACAGTTGCATCCAAGATTCAAATTTAACCTCTGGTTAGCTGCACACAAAAGACTAGCTACTTTTGATAGGCTATTGAAGTTTGGTATCACAGTACCTCCAACTTTTGTATTTTGTGGGCTGAATGATGAACTGTTTGATCACTTGTTTTTTGACTGTCCATATGTCAAGGGTGTGTGGATCAGGCTGCTGGTTTGGCTGGGACAATGCAGGACTGTTGGTGACTGGCAGACTGAGATCACTTGGGTAAATTCAGGAGCTAGGAAGAAGTCTGGTTACTGGGAAATTGTCACCATATATCTGGTATGTTGATATATCTGGTATGGAGAGACAGGAATGCCATCAGATTCCACAAAGGGACAACATCAGCAGATAAATTATGCAAGGAGATAGCACAGCATATACACATCAGAGGCAGACAAATCTCCAACTGGCAAGGACCTCTTCAAGCACTAAATTCTTATCCTTAGGGCTGTTTTGAGATACATGTACTGATTAGCAAAATATAATAGGTTGTCTCACAGTTGTAATGTGTATATAGCTTCTGTTTTTTGTTAGTAGGAGTGTAGATGGTCAGCATCTACTATGCTTTGTATTGAACACTTTTTTGTTGAATGGACTACTGTTTACCCAAAAAAAAAGTTTCTATGGGAAGGTTGTGCTGGAAAGAGAAAGATGCATCTAATCAAATGGGAGAAGGTTGTAAGGGATAAAAAAGGGGGAGGACTGGGAATTAGAAACTTGAAGATGCATAACAAAAGTTTGCTCTTTAAGTGGCTATGGAAATATAGTTCTGAAGATGAGGCTTTTTGGAAGCAGATAATTGAAGCTGTTTATGGAGTAAAGGAGGTATGGAGACCATGTATAGCTAACTCTCACACAAAAGGGTGGATCTGGAAGAACATAATTAGGTTATGGGATGAATTCTTTTCTCATACCAGTTTAGAAGTGGGAAACGGTGAGAGATTCCGGTTCTGGACTGATACATGGATAGGCAATGAGAGTTTGAGAACCAGATTTCCAAATTTATATAACTGTTCTATTAACAAGGAAGGTACTATAGCTGAATTCTATACAAATTCAGGGTGGCATTTTGAATTTAGAAGAAATTTGAACGATTGGGAGATAGAAGGATTCTGTCAGATGATGCAACAATTAGAAACAGTGCATATTGACACTAATAGAAGGGATTCTCTGATCTGGAAGAATAGCAAGGACAAAAAGTTCTTTGTGAACAATTGCTACAAGTTTCTGATGAAGCAGATGTTGGAAATTTGCCTTTGGCGGGGAGATGCGTCCACCCATCTTTGATGAATTAAACACTAGTGTTCCGCATGTTGGAGACCTTGTCTCTTCGCACATGCATGATCTACGAAGTGAGTAGATGACCGTAGGGCCAAGAATCGTCAAATTTCGTTGAGAAATGAAAGAGATATTGGTCCACGAAGTAAGGTGTTTGAGGCATGAAAATGTGGTGTGGGACAAATCTACCACATCGGTGAGAATAGGAAGAATTGCTCTCTATATAAGTCTCTAATTGGTAAAGGGTTTGGGACCCCAAGGGGTATCCCATGTGTTTAAAGGAGGGAAGACCTAGATGTGCTTGGGTTCAAGGCTAAGCCCACGCGCGCCGCCGCCCGCCCGTCCGGTCTCGGGCTCGGGTCACGGGCCCCGGGCTGTGGGGACTTTCTGATATTATCTTTTTGGACCAGAAAACAGAAAACTTTGCCAGATGTACAGTTTGATCCCTGAAGGTTTCTTATGTACAGTTTGGTCCCTGAAGTTTAATATTTTACAGTTTGGTCCCCAGAGTTTCTGGGAAGGTGACGGAAGGCAGAAAGCCTACCGTTGGGACTATTTTTTGAGGCATTAATCAGCCATTACTTGGCTGATTAACTCCTCCATTATCACCCTCCTTCATGTCCATAATTCAGCCCCTCTTGATGGTCATTTACAACCATTACTTGGCTGTTTTAATGACCTCCTAATGGCCATTAACAGCCATGTTTTGGGCAGTTGTTTAGCCCCTCCTCCATGCTATATATTGAGCCTCTTTTGGCTCAATTCGTGGGCAGCAAACAGGCAGCAAACAGACTGAAAACAATGACGAATATACACTGCAAAACAGCCACAAAATAGCTTAAAACAGTGAGCAAACTGTGACGAAAATCAGTGAGCAAACCCACACATATACACAAGATATACACTACAGAGACACTATATACACAGAGACAAAAGAGAAGAGTATTGAGAAACTCTTCCTTCCTATTCCGTATCTTCAGCAAGTCGATTCATATTTGTTTTATTCGGCAGGCTCAACCTATTGGCTTTGTAGTGTTGAGATTAAAGTGTTGTTTTATCTTGGGAGACTATTGCCCGCTAACGTAAAAGCATATATACGGGGCAATCTTGTCTTAAGGATAGAGGGCTATCCTCGACTCAACACACAACGTTGTAACCATCCAGATTTAGTTGTTTCTTGATTTCAGGATATCAAGATTCAAGACACAACAAACTTGCGACAGTTCTCAACATTGGCTTTGCAAGGTGATCAAGATTCAAGACACAACACACATGCGGCAGTTTTGAAGATTGACCATTTATTTATCCTTTCGAACATTTGTAATAGTTATTACTTCCCGTACTGCTTTATAAAGTACATAGAGTACACCAACAGCAGACAAGTGTTTGGGAATGGAAAATGATTTGGAAGACAAAAGCCCCTATGAAAGTAGCTGTCTTTGGTTGGATTGTAACTTGGGGAGCCTGTTTAACGCAAGAAAATCTCCAAAGAAGAGGATTTTTTTCTGGCTAACAGGTGCTATTTATGTGAGGAGGAACAAGAATCAGTTGAACATCTTTTTCTGCATTGTAGAATTTCGAGACAATGCTGGGACTTTTTTCTGAGTATTTGTGGAATCTCTTGGGCAATTCCTAATAACATAAGGGACTTTCTTCTGTGCTGGCAAGGGCTGAGGATTAAGAAAAGCTTGAAGCAGATTTGGAATACTCTTCCTTTATGCATATTTTGGATCTTTTGGCTGGAGCGGAATAGAGCTTGTTTTGAAGGACAAAGAGATCATTTTTCTAGAATTAAGAACAAATGTTTACAAAATCTTTTCTTATGGTGTAAGGGTAGTATTATTGGTAGCACAAATGAGTATATAGGGGGAAGACAGTAGATGTGGGACTTTCTTCTGGATTTGCTAGGGGGAAGACAGTAGATGTGGGATCTTTGTTTTGATCTGCATTCCTTTGTTTTTGTACTTCTTGTACCATCTTGGTACTTTCTATAAATAAAACTTTTACCATTTCAAAAAAAAAAAATATATCTATACTGATCCATGTCAAAATCACATTCTCAACACGCATTTCTTGTATGCATTCAGGGTACAGTATACTAGATTGAAAGAAGAATGCCGCGCGATGTTTCCCTTGATTGGAAGTGGTCGGTTTATTTCTGCACCTGTAATCACCGAAGATGGTGACCCTATTCGAGATCCTATAGTTCTTCAAGAGTTGAATGCGGCAAAAGAACCAGCATCAGTTGGTCAAAATGGTAATCCTTAATATGTTCAGTTCCCAAGTAGTGTGCTTTCTCTTTCTCTTCATCTGTCTTCCAGTCGTTCTAGTGGAAGGGTTCTTGGATGCTGTATGTAGTGACAATTTTTTTTGGACGACGTGCAATTACAGGTCCTTTGGGTGGTTTTGAAATGGTGAAGGAGCACGACAAAAAAGTAATCCAGTGGAAACTCTCATTACACCAGATAGGTTGGTTATGTATACAGATTGCATAAGCTTGTTTTTGCATCTTCACACTTAATTTCTTTGTTTGTATGTTACATGTTTTCATCCTTGTTCGTATTTATGCTAGGATTGGATGTGATTCGTACTGACAGGACACTTGTCTTTTATGATAAACAAGAGAATTTATCAAAGCTTTGGGATATTCTGGCTGTTTATTCTTGGTTTGACAAAGAAGTTAGTTATTGTCAAGGTGGGTTGTTATAGTATCTTCTTAAGATGATTCTTCCTGTATTTTGTTTTTTTTGTGATTCTGTAATTGCTTTACCGTAGTGAATTATGGTCTGCAGTAGATCAAAGTTAGACTCGTGTTTGTGATACTAGTTTGAATGTTCTAATGTCTACTTATATCTCATTTTTGACTTACTAGTATGAACAATTGGAGAATATTTGTACACTCAAAATTTCTATAGGTTAAATTTCCCAGCCATAAATTATTCTTGCAACGGAAGATATCCATATTTTACAAATGGTCCTTTTGTGTGTTTTCTCACTCCAGCATTCATATTTTGTCATTGTCAGCATTAATTTTATCTCCATGGGAAAAGAATCCTTCCTATTTACCTTCCAGTCCATTGTATTTCCTTCCTTATACATGATCACACGCTTATCTCTTATTTATTGCTTCTAGTTTGTGCTGAAACTATTTTAACATTTGACAATGCTGAACAGTGATAGAAGACGTGATCAAAGGACCGGTTTTTGTATATTAACTTACCTTAGTTGTAAAATTCTTGTACAAGTGTAATTATGGTACTAGTCTTGTATTAGAAAAAGCTATTAGAATTATAGTAGGAAAATGTAGATTTAGTTTCCATATTTAGATATTGTATATTTGTATATATACCTCTTCATTAATGAAAATAATCAAGGGATTATTTCTTTCATGATATCAGAAGTTTAGGCAAAAGTTCCTTCTCACAACACAAACTTCTGAAGCCTCTTCCTGGTTCTCGGATTCCTATCCGAGCCGTGACCTCCTCTTTCCCAAATTTCTCTTCCTAAATCCCTAATTCTCTTTTTGTTCTTTCATCATGTCTACCTCAAAGAACACGTTTCATCCTGCCCTTACCGTTTCCAACATCAAGAACCATATCGCTATCGTTCTTGAGATGGAAAACGTCCAATACGCGATGTGGGCAGAATTATTTTAGGTTCACGCACGCTCGCATCAAGTCCTTCATCACATCATCCCCTCGGTACCACGCAAGGAGAAGGTGCCTGCCCCCGAGGATGACCCTGCGTTATGGATGACTCTTGATGGTACCGTTCTCCAGTGGATTTATTCCACTATCTCTACGGACCTCTTGCAGACGATTATTGAATCTGACGCCACGACGATGGAAACTTGGAATAGGGTGCGTGATATATTTCAAAATAACAAAAATTCCCGTGTTGTCACTCTTGAGCAAGAATTTTTCCATGTCAACATGGAAGATTTTCCGAATGTCTCGGCCTATTGTAAAAGGCGGAAGGAATTGGCAGATCAACTCAAGAACGTTGGTGCGCCCGTCACCAATGATCGTCTTGTTCTTCAGATGGTTGCAGGCCTATCCGAGGCCTATAATGGCGTTAGGACTCTTCTTCGTCAAAGCAACCCTCTTCCTCTGTTTTACCAAGCCCGGTCTATGCTAACCCTTGAAGGGGCGGGGTTGGCTAAAAAGGCCGCAATTGGAGCATATTCCGCCATGATGGCGACCTCGCCACCAAATTCCTATTCTCCATCATCTTCGACTAATTCCGCTCTAAATCAGAACAACGGGGGTGGAAAACGGGGTAAACATCGGAACTCCGTCGGAAAAGGCGGCGGCAAAGGCGGAGGCAACAGTGGTCAGGCTGGCAGCCGGCAGGGGCAACCACCAGGGCAATGGCCTGGGCAGTGGGCCTGGCATTGGCCCAACTGGCCCAGTTACCCCTTTCCAGTCCCAGCAGGTTACACAGCGAATTGGGCTAGCCAGCAGAGGCCCAATTCGCAGCAGTTTCAGTCTAGATAGCCAGTTGTTGGGCCTTGGCAGAAGGCTGGAGCAGGCCTTCGCTGCTGTGGGCCCATCAACAATTCCGACGCCCACGGATATCGTGACCGCAATGCATACACTTGGATTAAATTCCCTGGACGCAAATTGGTATATGGACACCGGTGCCACTTCTCACATGACATCCGCACCAGGTAATCGCTCATCTTATTTCAATTTGAGCAACAGTCGTGGTATAACTGTTGGTAATGGTCATTCAATTCCAATTCGTGGTTATGGTCACACAAATTTGTCCCCCCCGCATCCACCTCTAGTCTTAAAAAATGTTCTTCATGCCCCTCAATTAAAATTTGGTGTCTGTCCGAAAATTCATAACTGATAATTGAGTTTCTGTTAATTTTGACCCTTTTGAATTTTCTGTGAAGGATTTCAAGACGGGGATACCTCTAATGAGATGTAATAGTAAGGGAGAGCTTTATCCAATCACCACCACCACCATTTCCACGAGTCAAGCCATACCTTCAACGTTTGCCGCTCTTGCTCCTTCTTTGTGACATGCACGTTTGGGTCATCCGGGTTCGTCTATTATTTCTGCTTTGCAAAATAATAATCTTATTGATTGTAAGAGTACGCGTAGTACTCCACTTTGTCCTTGTCCATTAGGGAAACATGTTAGATTACCTTTTTTAGCCTCTACTTCTAGTTCGTTGATGCCTTTTGACATTATTCATAGTGATTTATGGACATCTCCCGTTTTAAGTTCGTTGGGCCATCATTATTATGTTTTATTCTTGGATGATTATTCTAATTTTTTGTGGACCTTTCCTTTATCTAAAAAGTCTCAAGTTTTTTCAACCTTCTTAAAAATTAGAGCATTCATTCGTACCCAATTTGAATGGGAAATTAAAAACATTCAATGTGATAATGGAAGGAAATATGATAATGGGCCGTTTCGAGAATTTTGTGACACGAATGGCATATCTTTTCGGTTTTCTTGTCCTCATACGTCCTCACAAAATGGGAAGGCCGAAAGAAAAATTCGTACCATAATAATATTGCCCGAACCTTGCTATGCTTCATTACCTCCTTCTTTTTGGCATCATGCATTACAAATGGCTACCTACCTCCTTAACATTCTCCCTAACAAAGGTTTAGTATATCAATCCCCACTTAAAATTCTTTACAATCGTATTTGTATCTTATGGTGTTTGGGTGTTTATGCTATCCACTTTTTTCGTCTACTACAATTAACAAACTTCAAGCCCATTCTACCGCTTGTGTGTTTTTGGGTTATCCATCTAATCATCGTGGTTACAAATGTTTTGATTTATCCTCAAACAAAATCATAATTAGTCGCCATGTTATTTTTTATGAAACCTAATTTCCGTTTGCTAAATTGTATAGTTCTGTGTCTAGTTCGTATAATTTTTTGGATGATGGGCTCTCACCGTATCTTATCCACCATTTATCCGAGCTGTCCCATGACCCGAATCCGCCAGCAGGCCCACTGCTTGCTGGCCCAAATATGACCGATCCAGTCCCTGCAGCCAGCAGGCCCACTGCCTGTTGCCCAAATTCTCACACTGGCCCAAATATTCTAGGTACTGTTCCCGAGTCACAGCCCATTGCCAGTCTCGGTCCAGCTTTATCCTCCAATTCTCGGTCCAGTTTTGGCCCAGTTTCTAGCCCAATTAACTCTTCCCCACGTCCACTTTTTCAGCCACCCGTTGTTGAGCCAGCAAGCCCACTGCCTGCTGGCCAGTCCACTATCGACCCGATTTCTACCCAAATCTCGTCCAATTCTATCTCGAGTCAAGGGCCCGTTACTCATAGTCAACGGGGTATTTTTAAACCAAAATGACATTTTTAATCTTAATTCTAATGTCACTAAATCACCCCTACCACGTAACCCAGTGTCTGCCCTTTATGACCCGAATTGGAAAATGGTCATGGATGACGAATATAATGCTTTTATTGAAAATAAGACGTGGGAGTTGGTGCCCCGTCCGCCTGGTGTCAATATTATACGTTCTATGTGGATTTTTACGCATAAAGAAAATTCTGACGGTTCTTTTGAGAGGCATAAGACCCGTCTTGTAGGTGATGGTAAAACAAAACAGGTTGACGTGGATTGTGGAGAGACATTTAGTCCAGTGGTCAAACCGGCAACCATTCGCAATGTGTTTAGTCTGGCTCTCTCGAAAGCATGGCTCATTCATCAGCTGGATGTGAAAAATGATTTCTTACACGGTGATCTTACACTTGGGTTTTAAGGACCCCAATTATCCTCACCATGTCTGTTTGCTGAAGAAGTCCTTGTATGGGCTTAAGCAAGCCCCACGAGCTTGGTATAAGAGATTTGCAGATTATGTGTCTACTATTGAGCTTTCTCACAACAAGTCTGATCATTCTCTGTTTATCTATCGTCGTGGTACTTCTCTAGCATACATTCTGTTATATGTGGATGATATAGTTTTGACTGCCTTCTCTGATAATTTGCGCAAGCCTATCATGTCCCTTCTCAGTTCAGAATTTGCTATGAAAGACTTGGGGTCCTTGAGTTATTTTTTGGGTATAGCTGTCACTCATCATGCCGGTGATATATTTTTATCACAGGAGAAGTATGCAAATGAGATTATTGAGAGAGCTGGCATGTCATCTTGTAAGTCCTCTTCTACTCCGGTTGATACCAAACCGAAGCTGAGTGCCACGTCTAGCACACCATATGAGGATCCCACCCACTATCGTAGTCTTGCAGGGACTCTTCAGTATCTTACTTTCACGAGACCAAATATTACTTATGCAGTATATCAAGTGTGTTTATTTATGCATGATCCGCGGATTGAGCACATGCATGCGCTCAAACGCATTATACGATACATAAAGGGCACGCTTGATTATGGACTGCATTTATATCCTTCCTCCGTCTCTACTCTCGTGTCTTATACAGATGCTGATTGGGGTGGATGTCCAGATACCAGACGTTCAACATCTGGTTATTGTATGTTTCTTGGTGATAACTTGGTCTCTTGGTCTGCAAAACGCCAGGCTATTTTATCACGATCCAATGCGGAGGCCGAGTATCGAGGAGTAGGCAATGTGGTGTCTGAGTCATGTTGGTTGCGTAATCTTTTATTAGAGCTTCACTTTCATATTCAGAAAGCTACCTTGGTCTACTGTGATAATGTTAGTGTCGTCTATCTCTTTGGGAATCCGGTCCAACATCAGCGCACTAAACATATCGAGATGGATATTCACTTTGTTCGCGAAAAGGTAGCTCGTGGACAAGTACGTGTCTTGCATGTCCCTTCAAGGTACCAAATTGCTGACATCTTTACTAAGGGTCTTTCCTTGGTTCTGTTTGAGGATTTTAGGGACAGTCTCAGCGAACGACAATCGTCCGCTATGACTGTGGGGGTGTGATAGAAGACGTGATATACACGGTCAAACCATGTATATCAAAGGACTGGTTTTTGTATGTTAACTTACCTTAGTTGTAGAATTGTTGTACAAGTGTAATTATGGTACTAGTCTTGAATTAGGAAAAACTATTAGAATTATAGTAGGAAAAGGTAGATTTATTTTCCATATTTAGATATTGTATATTTGTATATATACCTCTTCATTAATGAAAATAATCAAGAGATCCTTCCTATTTACCTTCCAGTCCATTGTATTTCCCTCCTTATACATGATCATAGGCTTATCTCTTATCTCTTATTTATTGCTTCTAGTTTGTGCTGAAACTATTTTAACATTTGACTATGCTGAATAGGAATGAGTGATCTTTGCTCTCCCATGATTATTCTACTTGATGATGAAGCAGATGCATTTTGGTGCTTCGAACGTATGATGAAGAGACTGGTACATAATATTAATCTTTAGTCAGACCGCCTGTGTATGCTCTAATTATGTAAATTGTACTTTTCAACTACTATGTGCTATCCTAATATTATTTTACTACTATGATGCTGGTAGTTTCCTGAACTTTCATGAACACCCACATCATTTCGTAACACAACTCTTTTGGTTACCTCAACCCGAATTCCAGTTTACATCTGGATGTGAAGAAAAAAATAATACATAGATAGGCACTTAAACTGGCAACTAAACACTCCAACTTTGAGAATGCACATCTAGACACCTCAACTTGTTCCCATTGTGGCAGTTGAACACTCCAACTTACAAAATGATCATCTAGACACCCCCAAAGCTTATGTGTCACGTCAGTGTCAGGTGTCCACTAGACACGGTGGTGACGAGTTGAGGTGTCTAGATGTGCATTCTCAAAGTTGGAATGTTTAATTGCCAATTGAGGCCAAGTTAAGTGTCTAATTATGTATTGTCTGTCGCAATGTTTGCCATAAAAATGGTCGGGGCATCCCAAAAAAAAATATATTGGTTGGGTCCATGTTTCCCAAGGGGGGAGCAGTGATTGCCATCTATCCTGAATTTGACAATCAACCGCTTATAATACCATGCCTAAGATTGTTGTGTCTTTTACATGTTCTGATATTAGATCAAGGCACAAGTTTCCTCGATTAGAATCTCTTTTTAAGTTTTTTGAATTATACATGCTTATCCTTCTAATCCTAAATGCATTATTCCTTTCGCACCAAGACAGTTTCTTTTAATTGCGTTTGAAATTCCATGAAGCTTAAATCTTCTCCTTGGAGCTGAGAGAAACACTAATTTGTGTGCATTTATCCCTTTGTTATCTAATAGCATCGCAATTCCTTAGATTCTGATAGTTCCACCGATAATTGTACCTACAATCAGGGCAAATCCTTCATCCTCTCTATCTGAGCTGAAGTATCTTATGAGATCTGTATATTACTCGAGATATTAAAGGACAGAAAAAATAATAAATTATTGAAGAAGAATATCTTACTACACCACAAAATTACTCATGATAATATATCTGGGAAACACTGATGAGCTAGTAACTTTCTTGTGCAACAAAATTGCTAGCTGTTATACCACCCAGGTTGCTGAAACTTCATTCGTTAATTTCTGTGCTTATAGGTATGCATCTATAGGCTTTTACATTTTCAGTTGCTGGTGCTAACATATACTCTACTATTTATTTTTGTAATTATTGTGACTAATACGAAGTGTTTTGTCCAACTTTAAAGAGAAGAAATTTCAGAGCTACTGGGAATTCTGTTGGAGTGGAGGCGCAGCTGAGTAATCTAGCATCAATAACTCAAGTTATTGATCCCAAACTTCACCAGCACTTAGGTACCATCTCTGTACTGTATACTTAAATACTGAGTCCACTATTGAGTTTTAGTTCTGTTTTCATCTACAACTCTTCATATTGAAGCAAACTTATGTCATACTGATGAAGTAACATGTAAGTCAAGGGAGTTAATGATGCACCATACCATATGTCCTAGTAATTCTTTCACAGCCAATAGATAAGAACAATTTTTTGTGTAAAGTTGAACTGTCAAAAGACTCAAAACTAGAATAACATTGGACATTAAAGAGACCTTCACTAACTTTCTGTTAGCTAGCTGAGTATGTCTTCAAAGAAGCCGGCTTAGCGGCTGCAGACTACTCTTGATTTTGTCAAATTTTTTATTATATCAAATTCAAGAGTTGAAAATAGAGGCTTGGAAAATGTGAATAGTGCTATTATGGTGGCTTACTTCTTAACACGAGCTTCTTTTCCAAATTCATTGAATTCTTTTGACTTGAATTTCCATTATGTTAGAATATATTGATTTATAGACTTATAGAGCTTTGTAACTTTTTCCATCAATTGCTTTTTACATTGCTTCAGTCAAGGGGACAAAATCAGGACCAACAATTGTTAATGTTTCTCCAAATCTACTAAGCGATGCCTAAAGTTAATTCACTGTTCAACTTTTCTTCACAATGCTTTGTAATACCCCCATCAGTAAGAAACTTGCAAGTGTATCATATTTGCAGCCACTTTTGAGGTCCTTTTGTGAACTGAATCTCCCAGTGTGATCCTCTTAAATATTTAATCTTGAATTAATCTTCTGGTACAAATTCTTAATTATCAAAATTAGCCTGTGATTCTTTCTTTTTATGCCTCGTATATTGAATTTCCTTGTGATCTTGGCCCACAGAGACATTAGGTGGAGGTAATTACGTGTTTGCTTTTCGAATGCTCATGGTTTTGTTCCGTCGAGAATTTTCTTTTGCTGATTCGTTATATCTTTGGGAGGTAAGATCCATCTCCTATTAATGTTTTCCTGATCTGAAGCTCTTATTTAGATGGCTTTGCATCTGAATTCCTATAAAGCCACTAACAAATATTCCTTCTCTAAAATTTTATGATTTGACCATGATGTTGTTGTCCCCTTTTTCCAACAGATGATGTGGGCTCTGGAATATGATCCGGAGTTTTTTCTTATGTATGAAGACCCTACCTTGACTGCTGAAAAATCTGGACGAGCAAAAGTAAAGTCAATACGCCAGTATGGTAAATTTGAAAGAGAGAACATGAGAAGTGGAGGTAAAGATGCAGAAGCTCCCCTCCCAATTTCTGTTTTCCTAGTAGCCAGCGTCCTGAAGGATAAGAGTGCAAAGTTAACAGAAGCTAGAGGACTGGATGAAGTTGTTAAGGTTGGTTTGACAAATACATAAGTTTTGGTTCTATTTCTGTCTCCAACTCATGGATCCCTTTTCCTAATCTCTGATAGGCAATATCATACTCCTTGGTGAAACAAGTTACTCCGCATGTCCCAATTTATGTGACACACTTTCCTTTCTATAATTAGAAACAACTTAACTTTAAAACTTCCCTTTTACCTTTATTAAATGATTTATAGCCATACAAATGTTTAATGTTTGTTTTAGACCACAATTTCAAAAGTCTTCATTTCTTTCTTAAACTTTGTGCCTAGTCATACGGTGCCACATAAATTGGGACGGAGGGAGTAGTTAATGAGCACATCATACAGAACTACATATCATGAAAATTCCCATCTACCCTTACCGCCTCTTATTCCTGATGAACAAAGGGTAGCTATTGCAGTAAATGTTTTTCTCACCCAGCTATAAGATAATTTTTTGGACCTGTACTTTTTAAAGCACTTTTTTTCAATACTTCTTTCAGGAAAAAAGAAAAAAAATACATACATAAAAGATGATTTCATGCAGACACTCTTAGCCTCTCATTTCTTGTGTTTTGTGGATGTCTACTTGTTGATACTTCGGAAAGTAACTGATTGCACCAAAGATTTGATAATCCACATGTAGTTTGTGATGCAACCAACATAGTGAATATTCTTAGTGTTATCTACTGTTGAAATGATTAGAAGTCCATGAAAAGCTATGTTGCTCGGACCCTCTGAAATTATCGTCTAAGTGTGTGGGATCCTCCAAAAGTAGCAACATTTTTGGTATCCGACTCGGGTACGGCAACATTTTTGGAGAGTCCGTGTAACATAGGTCAGAAGTGTATTAAATCTAATTGTCTTCTGCAAATTATGGATCTATATATAGAAATGCAAATGAAGTTATGTAGGTTATGTTTTTCGATTGCTCGTAAGTTTTACCTCATTCCTGAGTAAGTTTATTTCTTGCCCTTTATGTATTCCTACTATAATCATTTGCTTATTGTTTTCAGATCCTGAATAACATTACTGGAAACTTGGATGCCAAAAAGGTTTGCAGTAGCGCTATGAAACTTCAAAAGAAGTATCTTAAAAAGGTAACCTTTCCTATTGACAGTTAAATGAAAATGTGTATCCAACTTTATGTAACATTACAAGTAATATTAATATGTAAGCAAAAACATGATATCACAGGAAAAATTGTACATGAGAAACTGTCATTCTTGGACTATTTAGTATTTTACAAAAAAAATGTAGCAATATTTGCAAGTGTGTTCTTGGAAGAAAGGCTGATTTCATTTATAAATACTGCTCGTTAAACAGGCAGCCAACACCAATAGGTAGTCAAGCAGAGGCGAGAACAATGGAGCTCATGTAATATTCTCAATGAACTCAATGAGCTCATGTAATATCAGATTTTTTGGCCCTGTCGAGGAACATTAGCTGCTTTTGCACTGTAGTTGTGATGTGCTAAGACATGTAAAATACCAATCAAATCTGGTTCCATATTAGGATTCTCATTATATACGTGTGTATTCATTCTTATAATGTGCTCTCAGGGGTCTATGTATACGAGGACACTCTTCCAAAGGTTGTATTATAGAAGTTGTAATATAGCAAATGTTATTTTCCATCAAGGAAAATAGGAGGAAAAACATTATCTTGACAATTATCTCATTCATGTTTCCGGAACAGAGCAATGTTTCATCTTAGTTTTGATGTTCTTTTTATGTTGGCTTTTAAGATTTTATAGTCAGAATGCTCGAGACGAAAATCAAGAGGGAAAGAACGATGAATGGAGAGAGATAACAGAGAAACCTTCTATAGTTAAAATTCTCTGTGAATGATTCTCTTGTATGTGGCCGTCAGAATTTCTCATGAGGTGAAATAAAAATGATCAAGGAATACTTATTAAAAAGGAGTAAATTATTCTAAACATCTGTGCAGTATGAAAAATTCTGATTTTAGAACTAAGTTACATATTTATACTATTCGCTGTGTCGGGGAATGTATGATTGGATTGTACGGTCCATACAATTTATACGCTGGGAAGTACATTCCGTACAAACTGTCTGATGAAACTAAGGGTGGCCAGTGGGCCGGGCTCGGGTCTGGCGGGGTCGGGGTCGGGGTCGGGGCGGGACGATCCGGGGGTCGGGATCGGGCCTAGCGGGCCTAGCGGGGTCGGGTCCGGGCGGGGACTGCTCCGGTCCGTCCCGATCCCGATCCCGTCGGTATCGGGGCGGGGCGGGGTCGGGGCGGGGCGGGGCGGGCTCGGGTTTTCTTTTTTTTTTTTTTTTAAATAACATATGTATAAAAAAAAACTCAATAAATAAAACAAGATAGTGTAATAAAAACATCCCAAGGCTGTTTTTGTGCCTCTTATATTATTTAATAGACATATGATTTTTTTGTAATACAAATACAATTGTCTAAAATCTAAATTGCAACTTTATGGTGTTGTCCAAAAGTTGCAAATTACATAATAAAATTGCAATTAAAAAAATTACATTTTCAAAAAAATCTGTTCTAATTGCTTGATGATTTCATGTGGTTCTTCGGTTGGAATAGGTATTTGTTGGTCAAATTGATCCACGTCGCTTCCACTACCTTCGGTTAAGATTTCGTTGTAGTTTTCATCATCTTCTTCGTTGATCTCCGGTTGACCGCACCTTTCCGCTCCGCTCGTATCCAATCTCTCGAATAATACCGCAATTTCCAAGCCGTCTCCGGCCAATGAGTGTACGTGGTCTCCTATTTGATATCTCGCTCGCGAAAAAGCGCTTTCCGACGCAGCTTGACGACGCTTGAATGTTCAAAACATCTCGAGCCATCATTGAAAGTGTCGGAAAGGTCTTCTCATTCCCCTCCAAAGTATTTCAAAGCAAGTCTTCTTGTCCATCTTCATTGATAACTTCTTGATACGGTACAGAACCCCGCAAAACAAAAATATCCAACTCGCTAATTTGGTTAGTAGAGGTACGGCCGCACATTCTATTTCGAGGCTTTCAATACTAGCCGCTTAAACAAGATGTCTTTTGTGAGGTTGTGTTGAAGATGAAGAAGATGGTATGGTAGCCGGTACGTTACTAGCATTTTCTTGTTGATAAAATCTATATATATTTTTGCGGTGGTGTTCTACGCTATTCAACACTTCTTCTTTAGTTTGTTCAATAGGTGGTGGGTGATTTAGATTTTTGGGACTTGGAGGTGGTAGTACTTCTATACAATCGTAAATAGTTTCAATTAGTGATTTAGTACCGTCTATTTTAATAGTAGGATTTAATACAGAACCAATAATATAAATAGAAGGAATAGGAATAAAATATTTTTTTATTTTGACAAACATTTTTTTAATAGTGCCTTATAATTTGGTTTTTCCATATATTCACTAAGTAATAAAAATATTAGAGTTATATAAAATAACATAGTTGAAATAGTAGGATAATATATACCGGAAAATTCTTTTGTTGCTTGAAAAAATTTCTCTAAAAATACAATAAGTTCGGAAATTTTTTCCCAATCACTATCTAAAATCATATCGGTGACTTTTTATTATGAGAGTTAAAAAATAAAGTTATAGGTAATTTATAGTCATAAGCAACAAGTAGTTGCTCGTATAAAGAATTCCACCTAGTGGATACTTCTTGTGGAATTCTTCTAAAAGGTAGTCCACAATCATGACAAATTTTTTTATATTCTTTTCTACGTTGTACTTTATTACTTTTAAAAATAAAGTTTATAGCAAATTGTATTTTACTAAGAATGTCTTCAAAAAGTGATAGACCATCCTTTACAATTAAGTTATATATATGGCACGCGCATTTTATATGAAAATGGTCCGGAAAAGATGGAGCTAAACTATTTTTTAACATTGTAATTGCGTAATTGTTATTAGAAGCGTTATCTAATGTAATAGTCATAATTTTATCGGTAATTCCGTAATAATCGCACACTTGATAAATATTTTACGCAATAAAAGTACCGGTGTGCCTATCATCTATATATCTATACGCTAAAATACGTTTTTGCATAGACCATTTATAATCTATCCAATGACAAGTTACAAGTTAAATAATCATGGCCGTTAGTACTACGACCTATATCGACGTGATAGATACTTTGCCATTAAAATGATATAATGAAAAACGTAAATATTGTTGATATTCATGCGCAAATTTAAATACATCTCTCTTAACAGTTGACCTAGGAAAACCGTTAAAAGCAGGATTATATATATCTCTAATGTAATGAATAAAACCGGGAGATGAAGGAAATGAAAAAGGCAAACCCTCCACAAAGCAACTAATTTTGATATTGCTTCCCTATCTCTATGTTTGTTGTATTTAGAGCCTACAATTCCCCCCGTCATAGGGTTAATTTGACCCCGTACTTGGTCCGGGAAGTATCGTATGTGAACCTTGTCCCGATGGAGCGGCCGTTTGCGCACCCGGTTTTGAAGCCTGGTATTGGGCATACCTAGCTGGATGAGCACTTACTACATGTCTAATTAAACCCCCGTCCCACCGTGACCTTTTCCAGTTTTAAATTTTAAAACATTTTTACAAATTTTACATATGGCTACTTGATTCTCTACGTCCCTATCAAAAAATGTCCATGCATCGATTTTAATGGTCGTTTTGCTTGGACCTCGTCTCATACTAGGGGGAATAGGAGGTATTTCGGTTGAAGGTGCACTAGTGGGCGTGTTGTCATCAATATTAGTGGGTGTATCGTCTAGATCATCGTCTAAATTAAAGTCTTCTTGAGTTCCGAGAAAATAAATCCTCGTCTAAATCTAATGGTATTGTAGGAAAATGTTGAGTATCAACAAAATCATCCTGTGTAGGAATAAGATGACTAGAAGAAGTACCCTTGCCCTGATTGCCCCTACTAGAAGAAGTCTTACCCTTACCCTTAAACATACCTCTAATTCCTTCCATTTTAATTATATGCTAACAAATAATTAAAGTAAATGAAATTAAGTGCGCTAAATAAAATAAACAGACAATAATAATTTAATGAAGGAACGAATGTACCAAACGCCGACGTAACGTCGACGTGTAATCGAGAGGTTGAAAATTGAAACTTTGCTCGATGGAAGATCCTCAAGCTAGTTGCCAACTTCACTCCCAATTTCCAAATGAATTAATAAAATTGAATATTTAGCAAACAATGTAGAGAGATATATTGAGAAATTAGAGAGATTGTAGGAAGATTTGTGAGAAAGATGAAGAGAAAATGAGTTATTTATAGTTGAAAAATTGGGTTAAAGTGTAAATATAATAACTTATGGGTTAAAAATAAATATTAAGGAGTAGGGGGGGTTGGGGGAGGGGGGGGCCTAAAATGGCCGTTGGCCAACGGCCATAATCTAAAATGGTCGTTGGTGCAACGGCTATTTTTGCAAAGGTAAGGTCGGGGTCGGGGTCGGGGTCGGGGTCGGGACGGGCTCGGGGCGGGCTCGGGTCCGGCGGGCCTGGGGCGGGCTCGGGTCTGGCGGGACGAGACATCGTCCCGTCCCGAGTTCGAGTCCCGCCCCCGTTAATTTATTTTTATTTTTTTAGAGCGGGGTCGGGTCGGGACCGGGGCGGGGTCGGGAGTGGGTCGGGTCGTCCCGGCCCACTGGCCAGCCCTAGATGAAACGTACGTTCCATAAAAATTGTATGGTCGGTATAAAGTGACCGTCATCAACTTGAATATTTCCAGTGACCTCCCTAATCTGGGGAAAATGTTATGGTCTAAAATAAGGGCCGTATAAATTTATATGGTCCGTATAATCCACTAGGTTTCCGACAATTTCAGAAGCAATATTTATGGTCCATTTCAACGGTTAGTACCTATATATACGGTCCGTATAACTGCAGCGTAAAAATGGAAATTTCAAAACTGAAATTGGTTTTCAATTTCAAACTCGCCGTCTTAAATTCCCAAACTTTTGACTCATAAACATGGCTTAGTTTAAAGGTACGAAGTGTTACAATATCTCCCCTTGAGATCATTCATCCTCGAATGATGGGTCATGGTTAGGAATAGGTCTAGGCATGGCATGAATACATGAGTGTGAAGAAACATGACATGAAACATGGGGACTGAACTGACATGTTTACATGTAAACATGGACATGGGAACATGGAACATAAGTATTGAATACATGAACGTGAAACGTGAGACATGGATACGCAAGGGACATTATACTGAAGGGATTTACCTTGTTCGCTTTCTACTTGCTCTTCAAATCAATGCGGATATCTGGACTTCATGTCCTCTTCGGCTTCCTATGTAGCCTCTTCAACATTCTGACATCTCCACAACACTTTCACTAAGGCAACTTCCTTAGTCCTCAACTTTTGAATCTGGCGATCCAAAATAGCCACTAGGATTTCCTCATATGTCAAACCATCCTTAACTGTGATGGATTCGGTAGGGACAATCAGCGACATATCTCTCACACACTTCCTCAACATGGATACATGAAATACTGGATGCATAACAATTAAATCTTGTGGCAATTCAAGTTCCTAGGACACTTGGCCAATCCTTCTCAAAATCCTATATGGTCTGATATATTTGGGACTAAGCTTTCATTTCTTTCCAAATCTCATGGCACCTTTCATTGGTGAAACTTTTAGACACACCCAATCATCAACTTGAAACTCCAAGTCTCTACGCCTCACATCTGTATAGGACTTTTGTCGGCTCTGAGCTGTTCTCAAATGCTCCTGAATCAACTTGACTTTCTCCATAGCTTGATAGACCAAGTTTGGTCCTAACAACTCCGCTTCACCAACTTTGAACCAACCAATTAGAGATATGCACCTTAGCCCATACAAATCTTTGAATGGTGCCATCTGGATACTAGCATGATAACTGTTATTATAAGAAAACTCAATGAAAGGAAAATGATCATCCCAATTATCTTTAAAATCAAAAACACATTCCCTCAACATATCCTCAAGGGTCTGAATCGTATGCCCTGCCTGGCCATCTGTCTGAGGATGGAAAGTTGTACTGAGATTTACCTTGGTACCCAATCCTTTCTGAAAAGACTTCCAACAGTTGTGAACTGAGCACCATGATCTGAAATAATGGACATTGGGTCCCATAAAGCCTGACAATTTCTCAGATATACAACTTAGCATGGTCTTTTGCTAAATTTGTGGTCTTGACTGGCAAAAAGTGGGTTAATTTGGTAAGTTGGTCCACAATCACCCAAATCGAATCATGCCTTCGGAATGAGCGAGGTAGACCTGTTATAAAATCCATGTTTATCGTTTCCCACTTCCAAACAGGAATATCAATATTCTGAGCCAACCCACCAGGCCTCTAGTGTTCGGCTTTTACTTGCTAACGATTCGGACACTTGGCTACAAAATCTGCCACATTCATTTTCATATTGTTCCACTAATAAATTTTCTTAAGATCATGATATATTTTGGTAGAACCTGGGTGAATGGAATACATAGAATTGTGCGTTTCTGCCATAATTCGCTCTCTAAGTCCATCCACATTTGGGACACACAACATACCTCAGTACCTCAAACTATTGTCATCTCCCCATTGTTCAAAAGACGTAGTCTTATGCTTGTGAATTCCCTCTTTCAACTACAATAGATAGGGATCATTAAATTATTTCTCCTTCACTTCGGCTACTAAGGAGGATTCAGACTTGTTCTGGACAATAAGACCATCATTTTCGGAGTCCATGCGTCAAACTGGTAGAATGGCTAGTCGATCAATTTCCTTTGTCATGGTTCTCTTGTCCGGATGATAGAGAACATCCATGTCATAATCCTTTATCAATTTGAGTTATCTCCTCTGTCTAAGATTCAACTCTCGCTACTTAAAAATATACTGAAGGCTCTTGTGATCCGTGAAGATGTCAATGTGAACTCTATACAAATAATGGCACCATATCTTGAGTACAAAATTTATGAATGTCAATTTTAAGTCATGAGTTGAATAGTTCTTTTCATGAGGCTTAAGTTGTATGGATGCATAATCTATAACCTTACCACACTTCATTAAAACACACCCAAGAACAACACTGATGCATCATAATATACAACGAACCCATCGGTTCCCTCAGGAAATGTTAACACAGGGGTAGAAGTCAGCCTCATTTTCAATTCTTCGAAACTATGCTCACAAGCATCTGACCACTGAAATCTAACCTTCTTCTAAGAAAATCTAGTAAATGGATTTCAATTATGCATTTCAAAGTTGGTATATCAAATTATTAGATGCTTCAAAGCTTGATTTATGTTAACATTTCTTGTTGGAAATTTATTAATGTGAAATTAAGTTTATCCCATTATTTATGACTCGAACAATTGAGACCACGCGTGTCGGAAACGTCGTTTCCACACATGTGCACTCATAGTGCCAAATATCGTAAATTTCGTTAGTGAAAGAGATATTGGTACATAAGTAAATGTTTGAGACATAGAATAATGGAGGTTATTGTCTAAATAACAAGTGTTCCACGTCGGTAAACGAAGGAAGAATTGGGCAAAGTGTAAGATGGTGCGCCACCGGAAAGGGCCGCGACACCACTCGGACGGAATTCCAAAAGTTTATCTGATTATGGAGAGGTTTTGGAGCATTAAAATGGCAGCTTTTCCTCCATAAATCAGCCATTATTTGGCTACATTAATTGGTGAATTAAAGGGCCATTACATGACATTTAAATGGCCATTACTTGTGTCATTACTTGGCTGGTCATCATGGGGATTCAATGGCCATTACTTGGCATTGAAGGGCTATTACATGGGCATATGAAGAGCCATATTGCACACCTATAAATTGAGGCATTTGGCTCAATTCTAGAGACTTACACACAAGTTAACAACACCATAAAAAGATCAGATTTTCCCGATAGCAATCTTTCTCTTAGCAATCTTCTTTATTCGTGTTCTTCGCTGGGGTTATTTGTGTAGGCTTTGTACATTTGATAGTTTGTTGTTTATCTTGGGAGACTATTGCCCACACTTTCGTAAAGCCTCTATACAGGGGCAATCTTGTCTTAAAGACAGAGAGGCATCTCTCGACTCAGCCGGTGATGTTGTGATTATCTAATTGGTTGCTAAGTATTTTACGTGTAAACTTGAAACTCAAAGGACTCTAACCGTTCGGATTCTCAGCGGTTCTACAAGCCACAAGTGTAGTAGTTCATGTTCTTTTATTTCTGAATACAAGATCCAGATTTGAAGTTCAAGATTAAAAGATTGACAATTTCTTGTTGTAATCTTTGTTGTTTATCCTTTCGAAGCACTTGTAATAGTTATTTACTACTCCCGTACTACTTTATCTCCAACAATTTTAAGATAAGATTTTATTAATGTTCGAAAGATGTTTGCCAGCAGATATGGTCCTAAATCTGGCTGTGGTTTTCTTCATGAAAATAGTTCTGTTGACAGTTTTGATAACAGTTCAAACACTGTCTCTATCAACAATCATGCTTTCAAATCTGGTCCTAGTTTTGGCTTTCTCTTTAGTTACAAGTCTGTTTCCATCAAAGGTGGGATCTCTGTCTCTGATGCTGAGCTTCAAGATACTGCTGATAGTTATGCTAGTATGGCTAAAGATCAAGGACGAGTTGTTGTCACCACTCCCAAGAGTGGTGGAAACAAGCGCCCACGAGTGGCTGAGGATGTCAACTGGACAAGAAGAGAAGGTTGAAGATGTTGTTCTATCATGTAGCAGAGGGCCTATGTATGTCCCAGACGAAGGATCAGAATTATGGTAAGGAGAAAATGACACTCAGTCCGACGAAGTGACTGAAGTGGGCCAGAATCCGAAATTGGGATAAGTAATTTTTCTTCCTTGTCAAAAATAAGATTAAATGATGCCCGATTAAAAAGGGCTTAAAGTAAGGAGGAATATGAAAATGTTTTCTCGAAAAAATTATATTCCTTACGCTTTAAAATCAGAAGTTTAATCTCACATTTCCTCCCGTTTAAAGATTGGACTATTGTAAACGACTTAAAAGATCCATTTTTTGGGTGTAATTATTAAAAGTGTGTAAAGTATGTTCACACATATGAAGGAGAGAGATCCACTGACTGTGCGAAAACTGTTACCACTCTTAAGCAAGCGCCAGAAACTGTCTGGGCACCAATCTCAAGGGAAGAAGACTAAAAGATAATGACTTATTTTACGATGTTGAACCTGTCACACTATCTGACAGAAGATCTTTCATTTGATAGGATAGGTATTGGACACCCAGTCGTACCAAGCCTACGGGCGACTGGAGTGGGCCAGAGTTTCCAGGTCTTAAATGATCTGAAGGCCAAAAGAAAGGCAGAAAAAAATTGGACACTTAGTCTGCCAAAGCAACTGGAGTTGGCCAAATTATCCAGATCACATATGATCCGGTTACGCCTTAACCACGGGTAAGAAGTTGTTCATGTGAAGCAACGCCACCTCTAAAGTAGAAGGGGTTGGAGAGGTTGTCCTCAAAAGGACTTCATGGAATGGGATCAGTCTAAAATGAGGTGATATATGTCCCAAACTTGTTTTCAGCGACGTTGTTGGTTAAGCTGGCTTGAGACTAGTCTAACAGGTCTGTAATAACTAAGAATGGTACAGTATGTCTGTAGCCAAATGAATGATATATTTGTAATCCGTGCATCTATGCCATCACAGATTAAGATACGTTAAATAGAAAGTCATTCAAAAGCTAACTAAGTTGAGATTGTTGCCTTCTGTCGACATAAGCCCTCTAAATGAATGTGAGGTGGGCGAAGAGGCAAAATCACCTTTCCATTCCGTCAAAGGAAGAGCGAAAGAAACACCACTCCTCTAGAACTTAGTCACACCTACATGGGTGAATTGAAGTTTGTACAAAATAGAGGGGGGAGACGAGTACTTTGTGACCTTCATTGACGATGGTACAACGTATTGCATCCTTTGTTTGTTGAAAAGCAAATATGAAGTTGTTGAAGCGGATAAGCGCTACAAAGCAGAAGTTGAATATCAACTAAGCCTACGGATTGAGGAATTCGTACTGATAGAGAGGGAAAATGTGAAGCGTCATTTATCAAACGACTGCTCTTTACTCACCTCAGTCTAACTGTGTTAGCCAAGCGCAATGACGTACGCCCAAAATATGTGGGGCAAGGTGATCCTTACCGCTAAGGCAATTCTCAACAGAACTCCGCATAAGGATAAATATAACCCTCCATGTGAAACATGGAAAGGATCCCACCTACAAATGTTGTGATGCGGGGTGGCTTGGTAGAGGTTGGAATACTGAAACCGGTCAAGTTGGACCTAAGACTGTAGATTACATATCCACTGGATATGCAAATAACAGTAGTGCTTATCGCCTCTTGTGTCAAAGAGTGTTGAATTCTTTGAATATAACTTTTCTTGAGAAGGAAAAAAAGTAATTGCTCGAGGTTAACAAGAACCTGTGAGTGCCTGATTGTCCGGAACTAGACGTTCCATATTTACAAGGCTCGGAAGTTGCTGACTATCCGAGACTTAATGTTTTAGATCTACAGAACTCAAGAATTATAGATGTTGAACCGATACGGAGCAAAGAGGGGACAAAGACTTATTCCAAGCCTTCTAATAGATTCCATCAGATTGAACCATACTTGTGTAATAGTTGACCTTCCTCCGGAAAAAGAACCTTTGGGTTGTAAAAGTGGATACTAACATTGAGTACAAAGTAGATAGATCTACTGATGAGTATAAGGCCTCGACTACTTGGACATGTGCTCCCCTGTGAATAGCTTAACATCTAGGGCCATTGCAGTCTTGCGTGACATGGATGTTGAGACAGCCTTTCTAACCGGAGAGTTGGAAGGGGAGGATCAGAGTTGGTTTGTTGGACTGTTGGGCTTCTTCCTAAACTTTCATTTTGGTCCTTGAAATGTTTACATTTTGGTCCTAGAAGGTTCAGATAAAACAGAAACAATGAATCTGACAACAGAAACATTGACTCTGAAGTTAGAAAGTCAATATTTGGAAAACCAACATTCTAAAAGTGGAGTCATATTGAAACAAAGTTTCAATATGAAAGATATGGGCATCACAGAGGACATCGTAGGAATTGGGATTTCTAAGACATCTAACGGACTGGTCTAATTCCAAACTTATTTGTGAGGTATTTGACAGTCTCGTTGAAGTCACCAATGGATACGAATCATAGAATTAATTGGAATCATAGTGCACCTGTATACCAGAAGCGATATGCGCAGGTCACATGTAGTTCAACGTATTTTACATACTACAACCGACCTGATATTGGCTTACAAAGTAGATCAGTTGAACTAAGGTTCACTCGTGATTCTGGAAATGATCGATAGAAGGCGTTAAATCGGATATGACGATATCTGAAATATTCGTTTATCTACGGATTATGGTAATCCGGATGTCCAGCGGTTCTGGGAGAACACAGTGATGCAAACTGGACATCGGACTTAAAGAATACCAAAGCCTCAAGTGTGTATGGTATGTCTTTGAAAATCCTCTAAGCAAACTTGCATCGGCCGATACATGATGGAATCGGAGTTTATCGCTTTGGACAAAACATGAAAAGAAGTTGAGTAACTTCACGACCTTTTAGAGGATATCCCTTATTGGGAGAAACCCGTGCCTTCGTCAGTTATACGCTGTGACTAGCCAGTTGGCTTCAGGGAGGGCACGTATGACGGCGTTTGGACATATTAGTTAAAGACATAAGACCGTTAGGCAGTTGATCATTACGGGTGTCACTTTCTTGATTACTAATCAAATGATATAGCGGACCCTTTAATTAAGGGACTATCCGAAGATTAAGAGTTCTATCTGTCTAGGGGAATGGGCTTAAAACCCGAACAATACGAACCTTTGCGGTGGTAACCCAACCATATTGACTGGAGATCCCAAGAATTTAGTTCAATGGGAAAACTAAACTGTAAAAGGTTCAGTTGAGCGCTTCGGTGGAAGCAAGAGCACTTCGGATTATGATTTCTGTAAAGAAACGTAAATCCAAAGTCGTTCCCGCGATAGACGTTAAGTGCTACCTGCATGATGGGTAAAAGTTAAGTTTCAAAGCCTTTGATGATCCTCAACAGTTAAGGTTTAGGTTTTGGGAAACTTTAATGATTCCTAACGCTTGTGAAGCGGGGTATAGCATGATATCTTGTAGAAGATCACCTATTTAAGTGCGAGGACAGGCCGCCTCAAATGAACGCACTTAAGAATCCAAGTGTGTCCACGGCCACAACGGACAGAACAATAAGAAGAAACGAATAAATGGGAGGTATTGTGTTGCTACCGTTGTCTTGGCTTACATTAAACACTGACTGTTCAAGACATCACGTTTACCGCGCAGTAAGTAAGTTCGATGGTATTCAACTAGGGAAGGTTCAAAGTAAGGGTGGCCAGTGGGCCGGGCTCGGGTCTGGCGGGGTCGGGGCGGGACGAGCTAGGGGGTCAGGGCGGGATGAGCCAGGGGGTCGGGTCTAGCGGGGCCTAGCGGGGTCGGGTCTGGCGGGACCTGCTCCAGTCCCATCCCGATCCCATCGGTATCGGGGCGGGGCGGGGTCGGGCTCGGGCTCGGGGCGGGGTACGGTCGGGTTTTCCTTTTTTTTGTTTTTAAATAATATATGTAAAAAAAAACTCAATAAACAAAACAAGATAGTGTAATAAAAACATCCCAAGGCTGTTTTTGTGCCTCTTATATTATTTAATAGATATATGATTTTTTTGTAATACAAATACAATTGTCTAAAATCTAAATTGCAACTTTGTGGTGTTGTCCAAAAGTTGCAAATTACATAATAAAATTGCAATTAAAAAAATTACATTCTCAAAAAAACCTGTTCTAATTGCTTGATGATTTCATGTGGTTCTTCGGTTGGAATTGGTATTTGTTGGTCAAATTGATCCACGTCGCTTCCACTACCTTCGGTTAAGATTTCGTTGTAGTTTTCATCATCTTCTTCGTTGATCTCCGGTTGACCGCACCTTCTCCGCTCCGCTCGTATCCAATCTCGAATAATACCGCAATTTCCAAGTCGTCTCCGGCCAATGAGTGTCTCGTGGTCTCCTATTTGATATCTCGCTCAGAAAAAGCGCTTTCGTACGCATTGATGACGCTTGAATGTTCAAAACATCTCGAACCATCAATGAAAGTGTCGAAAAGGTCTTCTCATTCCCCCTCCAGTATTTCAGCAAGTCTTCTTGTCCATCTTCATTGATAACTTCTTGATACGGTACAGAACCCTGCAAAACAAAAATATCCAACTCGCTAATTTAGTTAGTAGTAGATGTACGGCCGCACATTCTATTTCTGAGGCTTTCAATACTAGCCGCAGAAACAGCATGTCTTTTGTGAGGTTGTGTTGAAGATGAAGAAGATGGTATGGAAGCCGGTAAGTTACTAGCATTTTCTTGTTGATAAAATCTATATATATTTTTGCATTGGTGTTCTACGATAGACACCGCTTCTTCTTTAGTTTGTTCAATAGGTGGTGGGTGATTTAGATTTTTGGGACTTGGAGGTGGTAGTACTTCTATACAATCGTAAATAGTTTCAATTAGTGATTTAGTACCGTCTATTTTAATAGTAGGATCTAATACAGAACCAATAATATAAATAGAGGGAATAGGAATAAAATATTTTTTAATTTTGACAAATATTTTTTTAATAGCTGCCTTATATTTGGTTTTTCCATATATTCACTAAGTAATAAAAATATTAGAGTTATATAAAATAACATAGTTGAAATAGTAGGATAATATATACCGAAAAATTCTTTTGTTGCTTGAAAAAATTTCTCTAAAAATACAATAAGTTCAGAAATTTTTACCCAATCACTATCTAAAATCATATCAGCTGGCTTTTTATTATGAGAGTTAAAAAATAAAGTTATAGGTAATTTATAGTCATAAGCAACAAGTAGTTGCTCGTATAAAAAATTCCACCTAGTGGATACTTCTTGTGGAATTCTTCTATAAGGTAGTCCACAATCGTGACAAGTTTTTTTATATTCTTTTCTACGTTGTACTTTATTACTTTTAAAAATAAAGTTTATAGCAAATTGTATTTTACTAAGAATGTCTTCAAAAAGTGATAGACCATCCTTTACAATTAAGTTATATATATGGCACGCACATTTTATATGAAAATGGTCTGAAAAGATGGAGTTAAATTATTTTGTAACATTGTAATTGCGTAATTGTTATTAGAAGCGTTATCTAATGTAATAGTCATAATTTTATCGGTAATTCCGTAATAATCGCACACTTGATAAATATTTTCTGCAATAAAAGTACCAAAGTGTGCCTATCATCTATATATCTATACGCTAAAATACGTTTTTGCATAGACCATTTATAATCTATCCAATGACAAGTTACAGTTAAATAATTATGGCCGTTAGTACTACGACCTTTATCAGACGTGATAGATACTTTGCCATTAAAATGATATAATGAAAAACGTAAATATTGTTGATATTCATGCGCGAATTTAAATACATCTCTCTTAACAATTGATCTAGGAAAACCGTTAAAAGCAGGATTATATATATCTCTAATGTAATGAATAAAACCGGGAGATGAAGGAAATGAAAAAGGCGAACCCTCCACAGCAACTAATTTTGATATTGCTTCCCTATCTCTATGTTTATTGTATTTAGAGCCTACAATTCCCCCCGTCATAGGGTTAATTTGACCATGTACTTGGTCCGGGACGAGATCGTATGTGAACCTTGTCCCGATGGAGCGGCCGTTTGCGCACCCGGTTTTGAAGCCCGGTATTGGGCATACCTAGTGGATGAGCACTTACTACGTGTCTAATTAAACCCCCGTCCCACCGTGACCTTTTCCAGTTTTAAATTTTAAAACATTTTTACAAATTTTACATATGGCTACTTGATTCTATACGTCCCTATCAAAAAATGTCCATGCATCGATTTTAATGGTCGTTTCTTTGGACCTCGTCTCATACTAGGGGGAATAGGAGGTATTTCGGTTGAAGGTGCACTAGTGGGTGTGTTGTCATCAACATTAGTGGGTATATCATCTAGATCATCGTCTAAATTAAAGTCTTCTTGAGTTCCGTAGAAAATAGCTCCTGGTCTAAATCTAATGGTATTGTAGGAAAATGTTGAGTATCAACAAAATCATCCCTGTGTAGGAATAAGATGACTAGAAGAAGTACCCTTGCCCTGGTTGCCCCTACTAGAAGAAGCACTTTTACCCCTTACCCTTAAACATACCTTTTAATCCTTCCATTTTAATTATGATAATAAATAATTAAAGACAATAAAATTAAGTGCGCTAAATAAAAATATAAAATAAACAGACAATAATAATTTAATGAAGGAACGAATGTACCAAACGCCGACGTAACGTCGACGTGTAATCGAGAGGTTGAAAATTGAAACTTTGCTCGATGGAAGATCCTCAAGCTAGTTGCCAACTTCACTCCCAATTCCCAAATGAATTAATAAAATTGAATATTTAGCAAACAATGTAGACTTGTAGAGAGATATATTGAGAAATTAGAGAGATTGTAGGAAGATTTGTGAGAAAGATGAAGAGAAAATGAGTTATTTATAGTTGAAAAATTGGGTTAAAGTGTAAATATAATAACTTATGGGTTAAAAATAAATATTAAGGGGTAGGGGGGTTGGGGGAGGGGGGGCCTAAAATGGTCGTTGGTGCAACGGCCATTTTTGCAAAGGGGGGAAAAGGGCGGGGTCGAGGTCGGGAAGGGGCTCTGGGCGGGGGCGGGGGCGGGTCAGGCGGGCTCGGGTCTGGCGGGACGAGACATCGTCCCGTCCCGAGTTCGAGTCCCGCCCCCGTTATTTTTTTTTTTTTTAAGCGGGGTCGTGGCGGGACCGGGGCGGGCTCGGGTCGGGTCGGGGTCGGGCCGTCCCGGCCCACTGGCCAGCCCTAGTTCAAAGCGGAAGCTACCTCTCCTGATGCAATATCTTTTCGCTGAAAGATTGCTGAAAGTAGGCACCTTGTGTGTGCGCCAAAATCTCTTTCAAGAGGGGATTGTTGGAAATTTACTAATGTGGAATTAAGCTTATCCCATTATTTATGACTCGAACAATTGGGGTCCCGCACGTCGGAAACGTCATTTTCACACATGTGCACTCGTAGTACCAACTATCATAAATTTCGTTAGTGAAAGAGATATTGGTACGTAAGTAAATGTTTGAGACATAGAATAATGGAGGTTATTGGCTAAATAACAAGTGTTCCATGTCGGTAAACGAAGGAAAGATTGTGCAAAGTGTAAGATGGTACGTCACCGGAAAGGGCCGCGGCACCACCCGAGCGGAATTCCAAAAGTTTGGCTGATTATGGAGAGGTTTTGGAGCATTAAAATGGCAGTTTTTCCTCCATAAATCAGTCATTATTTGGCTGCATTAATTGGTGAATTAAAGGGTCATTACATGGCATTTAAATGGACATTACTTGTGCCATTACTTGGCTGGTCATCATGGGGATTCAATGGCCATTACTTGCCATTGAAGGGCCATTACATGGGCATATGAAGAACCATCTTGCACACCTATAAATTGAGGCCTTTGGCTCAATTCTAGAGACTTACACACAAGTTAACAACACCACAAAGAGATCAGATTTTCCTGATAGCAATCCTTCTCTTAGCAATCTTCTTTATTCGTATTCTTCACTGGGGTCATTTGTGTAGGCGTTGTACATTTGATAGTTTGTTGTTTTATCTTGGGAGACTATTGCTCACACTTTCGTAAAGCCTATATACGAGGGGCAATCTTGTCTTAAAGACAAAGAGTCATCTCTCGACTCAGCCGGTGGTGTTGTGATTATCTATTGGTTGCTAAGTGTTTTAGGTGTGAACTTGAAACCCAAAGGACTCTAACCGTCATGTTCTTGTATTTCTGAATACAAGATCCGGATTTGAGGTTCTAGTTCAAGATTAAAAGATTGACAACTTCTTGTTGTAATATTTGTTGTTTATCCTTTCGAAGCACTTGTAATAGTTATTTACTATTCCTGTACTACTTTATCTCCAACAATTCTTAAATACACGATACTTTCAAAAATAAAGTCTGCTCGGCAAGACATTGTGATCCTGACTAATCGGAAGAATGGAAATGGAAGTTTCCGGGATTTGGGCTACCTAGACTCCCATTTCGTCGGTGGAGTTATCAACCACATTATTGCTTGAAATTTTGCAGGTTTCTTCCTATTTCTTTCTGTGGCATCTTATAATGAAGAAAGTAGTAGGGAGTGAAAACTCTAATTGCTAAAAGCTTTGCTCGATTCCCACTACAATTCATCAAATTAGACAGGAGTGAAAGTAGTACATTACATTATTTCAATGTAATGTACAACAAAAATGAAATCAGTGAGCAAGAACTTGCAACATAGCTGATTTCTCTAAGTTTAATTAACCATTCTAATCTTTCCACTCTTTTCATCGACAACAGAGATGGTGCTAAGAATCCTCTCATTCCGATTCATGGTCAATCACGAGGTCTGACTCTAATTCTTGGTTGACATTGTTGTCACTACAGATTTATCTAACAATATACAATAAAACAATATGACTTTGTTCATGTTGGGCCCGGGCTATCCTTACTAGTCATTTTAGAAATGAAACTTATTTATACTTTGGTGTTTGCTGGCTAATTTCGTTTCACGCCATATGTTTATTAGAGTAAAACGCTATCTATCAAAAGATTTTTCATTCCAAATAAGGACGAAGTCATTACAAATTTGAGATGACAATAGTTGGTCTTATCAGAGGGCCAAATTAAAGACGAAATATCTACCCCTTTCAGCCATCACTTTTTCCCAACAAACATGCGGCTATGGCCTATACAAATGAATTAAGGTACTTCTGTTTTCTTGTTTACATTATTAAGGTACTTCTGTTAGATGTATTAATTGAGAATTTTCTAAAATAACATTTATGTTAAATTTGAATTATCGTCACAAAATAGATCAGGTGCAGTACACCACAACTTCTGATCTAAAATTATGTGTCCACCCTGAATTTGCTGTACAAAAGTATTGCTTTACTAGCACGACTTTCTAGCTCTCTGGTGATTGTAGAATTCATCCCAATCATCGAGGGATGTAGGATAGATCAGATCTTTTCATCTTTAACAAGATGACCCCGTAGAGAGAACCGGGAACCATTACTCAGAAAAGCAAGAACAAATGCATTACTTATATCCAACAAGCCAGAACCATGACACAGAAAAGCAAGAACAAATGCAATACTTATATCAAAACAACAATCCAGAACCATTATGCAGAAAAGCAAGAACAAATACATTACTTATATCAAACAAGCAGAAGAACAACATTAGCAAGTTTACAGTTTACAGCAACTCAAGTTCATAGCAGCATTATTTGGAAAAGACACAAGTATTGCAACTGCGCAGTGATTGATGATGGCAATCAGAAACCATGGATTTTGATGTGTTCTTTCTTCACTACTCCGGCCTGTTTTTTTTTAAAAAAAAAAAGATTCTGAAATCAGCTTCAATATAAAATGCGCTCAAATACTACCAACAAACAAATCAAAACAAACTGTAAATTCTCGATCAAGCTAGAGAACATCCTAGTGACAGTGAACACTGCTTTTTCTCTATTCGGACCCTGGTAACAGGAGATCTTCAGCAAATAATCCCAACAATAAAAGGACTCCCAAGACTGAAAGATGGAAAAAAAATTCTCCCGTAATCAAAATAATGGACGACTAGAATAGATTTTTCTGGTTAGGAAACGCAACTAACTACTAGTATAGGATTTTTGAAGGAGTTTCAGTTGACCGGTTAATGACTAAGGAGATAAAAAGAACAACAGAAAATGCAACTAACTACTCATAGCCAATTTCAGTTCCCCCAGAAGAAAAAAAAGGCCCCATAATGCAACAAGAATAGAGGAGCTTAAGTATATATTTTTTATAAACGAATGATTCCTGAGGGCCAGCTGGGGCAATGTTCTAAACTCAACGCATAATGAACCGTCATCTATCCTTCTCCACTTAAATACCAGGCTTTTGTCGGCAACATGGATCAAACTCCTGATGTGCGCCTAATCCACACATCACACATTGAGTTCTTACCACTACACCAAAGCATGGGGGCAGTAAAGGACATTTAGACAAAATGTGGAATCAGACATGACCAATCGAGACATATAAATCACTTTCTTCTATTTTACCCTCTCATCGCAGGTATAATTTTAAATAAGAAAAGGAGGATGTTGGTTGACGTGAAGAACAATTACCTGGACAAGAAATGATGAAACATTCTTCCGCTGATCACCCTGAAGTTGAATAACCTTCATAACCAAAAAAACACCCTTACATTAGTCATGCTCACCATATTTGTTGTCTCTGAGACGATATAGAGATCAATATCTATCAACACAAACCTGTCCCAATTCTGGATCCTGGACAACAGTGCCGTTGCAGCAAAACTCTTTCTTGAGATCCTTCAGAATTTTATTGTAGCTGAATTCTTTCTTCAAACCTTGCACAGTTGTCAGGCTTTTCCTACCATTCCTTTGCTGTATACGGATGTGCACATAATCTTTTGTCCCCGCACCAGAGTTCTCAGCATTTGCCTCAGCAAAGGGATCTGAGAAGGATAGCAAAGCACCACAATATTAAGAATTATAAAGCATAAGTTGAACAATACAGCTCCTCTTAACTAGGAAGCTCATCATTTTCATCCTTTTTGCTTTCTTTGCACATAAGATATAAAGATATAACCTCACATACAAGTGCTTACTTCAAAAAAATTTAAGTGATTCAATTAAAAAGATGACAAGATATAATGAAATCCACCAAATCCAACCAAAGAGGAATATTAAATTGAAGGAGTTGCATACCAAAAGCATTAGGCACTTGGAGGTCGAGCTCAGACATGAAACTTGGCTGAAATGAAAGGGGTAATAAGAGCACGCACAATTCTTCGAACTTGAATTTTTAGACCTAGCAAAAAGAGAACCCTTCAGCAGTTAGCACAGCCATCTATAATAAGCATAACACATGGGGTATACAATGGGGAGTAAAACAACTATGCAAGAAAAATCACAATCAATATATCAAAGGGAAATCTTTATTTGTCTATAAAAAACAATAAATTCTTATTTTAAACCTTGTATGTTTGGTTCAACACGTTTAACCTTCAATTAATTGACGCACTTTTAATCTTTGTGCTCGTGAATCTTCACAAATTTAATGAATTATGAACTGTTAGACCCTTCAATTACCCATATGATATAACATATTTCCTAGGTAAAAGGACCAAGAAAAAACACATTTTTTAATTAATGCTTAGTGCAACATCATAAGGACTAAAATCAAATTTTACCACTAATTGAGTATCAAAAGTGCAATCGTCTGCTATAGCAAAAGTCCAAAACTTTAAGGGCAAAAGAAAAAACCCTTTTTTTTTTAACAAAGTACCCAAAATTCTATTTTTTTCTTGCATGAGTTGTAACAAGAGGTACATAAAATAAGTTATAAAATTAAATTGGAGCCACAAAATTCGATCTACAGAATCCTTGTACAAAAGGACATCACATCTTAAACAGAGGGGAAGGGTAAAGGTAAAGCAACAAAAACTGAAACTTAGATAGCACAATATAGAAGAAAGATGGAGCCTTTATTACTAATAGGATTTGAAAGAAAACATCTATACACCAATATTTAAGCAACAAACACAACAACCAAAGGCATGTAACAAATCAAGAAAAGAAAATTTAGGCTAGCAGAATTAGCGAAAAATAAGGCATCATAAATTCAAGAAATGTAAAGTGAAATTCCCAATTCATCAAAGAAATATCTGAATTTCTGAGCCTAAACAATTAATCAACAAATAAAATTCCCAATTCGTCAAAGAAATATCTGAATTTCTTTGCCTAAACAAATACTAGTCAACAAAGAAACATCTTTACACCAATATTTCAACATAAAGACAACAATCAAATAAGAAAATTAGCGGAAAAAATACATAATTAATTCATCAAAGAAATATTTGAATTTCTTGGCCTAAGCAAATTAGTCGACAAAGAAATCCAAATTCAAAAGGGATCTTAAATTCCAAGCATCATCCTAAAAGTTCAGATTAAAATAGATGCGCGCAAATTGACTCCAATATTAACTATCAATT
This sequence comes from Anisodus tanguticus, assembly GCA_034509755.1. Classification (NCBI taxonomy): domain Eukaryota; kingdom Viridiplantae; phylum Streptophyta; class Magnoliopsida; order Solanales; family Solanaceae; genus Anisodus; species Anisodus tanguticus. The sequence goes on from CM067558.1 coordinate 32,388,565, forward strand.
AAAATAGATAAAAAGTTACAAATAAAAGAGTATAGAGATTACCTGATTCGATGATTAGAGAAGACACAAAATTGAAGATGGAGTTTGAGCAAGAGAGTAAAGTAAAGCCTAGGAAGAATATAAAGATTTTATTTCAATGTGAAGGGATCGATAGAATATATGTTAGGTCGGTCGCAAATTATGAAACGTAAGTCGAGCTACTATACGCTGCCTCATGGAGCACTATACTCCTGTGCGCTTCTTTATGTACACTTCCCACTTAATCGGAATTATTTATTTTTATTTTTTTGGTTAAACAGTATTTCTTTTATATATTCATTTTTGTGCCAATTTGTGTAAGACTCTTTCCTTGTTAATCAATCACCGAAATAATGATATTTTTTTATATTTTATAATAATTTAACTTTGAAAATTTTATTTTATCAAAAAAGAGATAAAGACATTGTGCTGGGAGATCTGAAGCAATCTGGAAGGTATCGGGATTTTGGGTATTGTATAAGCATTAAGGTTGAGGAGGTTAAGGGTGTTGTTCGCATGATGCACACGGGATGAGCGACCGGGCCTGATGAGATCCCAGTTGAATTTTGGAATAGCGCAGGTAGGGCAAGTTTGGAGTGGCTGACTTAGTTGTTTAATGTCATTTTTAAGACGACGAGAATGCCCGAAGAATGGAGGTGGAGTACAATGATTCATTTGTACAAGAACAAATGTGACATTTAGAGTTTCAACAACTATAGGGGGTATCAAGCTGCTAAGCCACACTATGAAAGTTTGAGAAATGGTCGTGGAGATGAGGGTGGGAAGAAGCATGTCTATTTCCGAAAACTAGTTTGGATTCATGCCGGTGAGTTCGACTACAAAGTCATTCATCTTATTAAGAGGTTGGTGGAGTGGTATAGCTTCAAACACCCCCTTCCTAACATGAAAAGCCCCTATTCGAGTAGTCTCATAGGTCTGACCAAGGGCTCAGTTCCAACCATTCTAGGGAGAGGAAGAGAGATTTACATATGGTTTTCATCGACCTTGAGAAGGCATACGACAAAGTCCCTATGGAGGATTTATTGGAGATGTTTGAAGGTTAGAGGTGTACATGTAGCGTATACTATGGCGATCAATGATATGTATGATGGAGCCAAGACCAGGGTACAGACAGCAGAAGGAGACTCGGAGCACTTTCCATTGATGATGGGGTTGCACCAGGGATCAGCTCTTAGCACATTCTTATTTGCCTTGGTGATGGATGGACTGACGCGACATATCCAATGGGAGGTGTCATGCTGTATGTTATTCGCAGATGACATAAGTCTGATTGATGAGACTCGCAGCGGAGTGAACACTAAGCTGGAGGTTTGGAGACAAACTCTGGAGTCTAAAGGGTTTAGGTTAAGTAGGACCAAGACAAAATACTTGGAATGCAAGTTCAGTAACGGGAGCGACCATGAGACAGGCGTGGAGGTAAGCTTGGTACTTAGGTCATCCCAAAGAAAGAAAGCGTCAAGTACCTCAGGTCTATTATCCAAGAGAATGAAGAGATTGATGACAATGTCACATATCGTATTAGGGTATGGTGGATGAAATGGAGGCTCACATCTGGAGTCTTGTGCGATAAAAAGGTGCCACCAAAACTTAAAAGCAAGTTCTATAGGGTGGTGGTTAGACCGACTATGTTGTATGGGCCGGAGTATTGGCCAGTCAAGACTTCGCACATACAAAAGATGAAAGTTGCGGAGATGATGATGCTAAGATGGATATGTGGGCATACAAGGATGGATATGATTAGAAATGATGATATCCGGGACAGAGTGGGAGTTGTCTCGGTGGAGGATAAGATGCGGAAAGTGAGGTTGAGATGGTTCGGGCATGTGCAGAAAAGAGACACAAATGCCCCAATGCGGAGGTGTGAGAAGTTGGCTATGGAAGGTTCGGGAGAGGTAGAGGTAGACCGAAGAAGTATTGAGGAGAGGTGATAAGATGGGATATGGTGCAAGTGCAACTTACCGAGGACATGAACTTAGATAGAGGGTTGTGGAGGACACATATTAGGGTAGTAGGTAGTTGAGCATAATCCTACTTACGCTTACAAACTGGTAGTTGTAGTGTTATTATTGTAGGCCTGTTTAGCCTATCATACTAGTAGGCGCAATACCGCTTTATAGTCTCATGTCATTTTATTTCTACTGATATGTGTTCTTTAGTGGACTTTGTTTATCTTATTTACATGCGTTAGTTACTGCTTCTTTTTTCAGAATGCGCTACCATGACTTATTCGCTTATGTTACCAGTATTTTCATATTGCTTTAAATTTCTTGTCCGGATCTGACCGTTTATCTTACTTTGCTTGTGCTTTATCTTGAGCTGATGGTCTTTCAAAAACAACCGATCTACCTACCAAGATAGAGGTAAGGTCTGCGTACACTCTATCCTCCCAGACCCACGTTGTGAGATTTCACTAGTTATGTTGTAATAATTTATAACAACAAAAATATATATAACTTATTTTATATCATAAATTTTAAATTAAACTGTGAGCCAATTACATATACACCTCATATATTTTAAATTTTAAAATTAAATATTTAATTTTCTATATTATAGAGATCATACAAAGATACTAGCTTGATTAATACTTCCATCTTATATGTAATCAGTAGCAGATCTAAGATTTATAAAAATAGGTGCACTATTATATTTTTAAATGTATGTTTTGATTTAATTACTACTTTATCAAATTTCAAGTGAATAATTTAAATTCTAAATTTGATATGGCCAAGTGGAATTTATTTTGAATATTGTGACTTTCTAAGGGAAATAACAACAACAATATATAAGGGCAGTCCGATGCACTAAGCTCCCGCTATGTGCGGGGTTCGGAAAAGGGCCGGACCACAAGGGTCTGTTCAATCAGTGGTTGTTTCCACGGCTTGAACCCACGACCTCCTAGTCACATAGCAGCAACTTTACCAGTTAATTCAAGGCTAGTCTTCAACAACAACAACAACAACATATCCCGGAGAAATATCCCCAATAATTCTGCTAAACTTAAGTGGAATTAAAAAAAAAGTATTACGAAAAAGCAGGTAAGTTGAGATCTTTGTACGAAAAGAACAATTTTTTGAGAAATTAAAGAAAACCCGCATCATCAATTAAGCTAACAACTTAGAAATAGCCCAATCCTCACAAATCAAAGGAAAAAAGTTTGAGAAAAAAAGAAAAAGGAGAAATATTGATAAAGAAATTAGACCTTTAACTTGCTCATAAAAATTGATGGTGTTGCAGAATACCCGAGAGAGAAGGTTTGGAAGAGAATAAGGTTTTAAACAATGAATCAAGTAAGAAAAGAAGGAATTAAAAAAAAGAGCAAAGAGCGTTGATTAAAATAAGGAATATGGCAAGGGAATTGAAACCTTTACTTTATATGTCACGAGTAAGCTTGAGCATCTAGTCAAGTTCGGACTGGGTCCGATCGAATCGAGCTCAATCATTTTTTTTATAATGTACCGAATTTTGCTAAATCCGAACTAAGCTTAATCGAGCTTTGTTTAATTATAATCGTACTCGAATCGACCTGAGTCTCAGTCAGCTCTTTAATGTTTCACTCTACGTAGAACAACAAAAATTATATGAATTACTCATTTTTATTTTGGTTGTATATAAAAAAAATTATTTGCATGATTCACCGGCGTCAATTATCTTTGATAGAGGTGCACAATTCACTATCCAATTATGACAGTTTTTCCCGAAATATCTAGGTGTCAGAGTTAGTCTATAAATGGTCTTTCAGCCTCAGATGAATGGAAGGACGGAAAGAATAATTTAGACTTGAAGAATATGTTATGAGCTTGTGTGCTTCACTTTAAGGAAAACTAGAATGATTATTGCGTATAACAACTATTATCATGCAAATATTCAGATGACCCTGTTTGAGGTTCTATATGTGAGACAATATTATTCAATGTAAACGTGTATATATATTCCCTATCCATAATTAGAATATTTTCATATATTGTGTAAATATAATTATGGTAAGACTAGGATTCCTCTTTTGTATAGGCTTAGGATTCCTCTTTTGTATAGGCTTAGGATTCCTATTGTATAAGGGATGAATATTGTACTCTATACATACCTTGATATTAATGAAAGACTCCTCAAGGGAGATTAATATCATCTTACATGGTATCAAGAGCTAAATAAACAAAACCCTAAAAATCTTTCTCTTCCACAGCCGCCGGCTGCCTCTCCTACGCTGCGGCCCTCCCGGATTTTCTTCTTGTTTTTCGGGTTTTGTTCTTCCTTTCTTCTCTTCTCTAAATGGCTATCCCTGATTCTTCCACACTTTCTGACGCCTCTACCTCCACAAATCCCACCACAAAGTCATCACCCCCGTTTCATCCCGCCCTTACTGTTTCCAACATCAAGAACCATATTCCCATTATTCTTGATCAAGAAAACAACCAAAGTATTCTCCCGGGTTGAACTTTTCGCAATCATGCATGTCTCTATAACGTGCTTGACCATATTGATGACACTATTCCGCGCCCAACGGAGGTTGATGATTCTATCTGGCATCGTCTCGATGCCGGCGTCAAACAATAGATATATGGTAGTATCTCTCAGGATTTGCTCCTTACTATCATGAAATCTGACTCCACAGCCCTTGACTTGTGGAATCATTTGGAGGAAAATTTTCAGGACAACAAGCACACTCGTGCCGTGTATTTGGAAGAACAATTCAACAAAACACGTCTTGAAAACTTCTCCAATGTCTCTGAGTACTGCAAGCAGCTTAAACTTCTAGCGGATCAACTCTCCAACATCGGCACGCCTGTCACTGACGATAAAATGGTGCTACAAATGATTTCTGGCCTTACTAAGGGTGAATATGATACTTTGGCCACCATTATTCAACAGGCAGATCCGCTATCAAGTTTTAACAAAGCTCGCTCACAATTGTTGCTCGAAGAAACCCGTCGTGCTAAGCAGGATGAGCACGCCCAGCAGGTGTTAGCTGTCGACATGTAACCCCAAGATCAGACGCCACCAGACAACTCCCAACAGCGGCAGGGCCGCGGCGGCAAGGGTGGAAAAGGTCGCGGCGGTAGAGAAGGCCGTGGTCGTGGCAAGGGTCACGGTCAATAGAACCAACAGCAGCAACAACAACAGAGATCGCAGAACAACTGGGCCGCGACTCCTTAGCAGTTCGTCTACAGCGCCGCGGCGCCCCAGTACAGAGCCGCGGCACCCCAGTTCAGAGCTGCGGCGCCAAGTCCATTCCAGTACCAGCAGCCATACAATCCGTATTCTTACCCCGGTTTGTTAGGCCCCCCGCTCCGACCCCACAGCGCAGTCCACTTCATGCAAGGTCGGTCCCGCGAGCCCCTCCTCCCGCATGACACCCACCGAGTTGGGTCGGGCGTTCAAGACACCCTATCTATGCAACAACCTCGACAATACTTGGTACATGGACTCAGGCGCCACATCTCACATCACCCAGTCTGCAGGTACTATTCCTAAACTGTTTTGTTTAAAGTAAGGCTGGCCAGTGGGCCGGGACGACCCGACCCCGGCCCGACCCCCGCCCGGTCCCGCCCCGACCCCGCTCTAAAAAAAAAAAAAAAAAAAAAAAATTTAACGGGGCGGGACTCGAACTCGGGACGGGACGATGTCTCGTCCCGCCGACCCGAGCCCGCCCCTGTGCCCGCCGGACCCGAGCCCGTCCCGACCCCGAGCCCGACCCCGCCCTTTGTTCCCCCTTTGCAAAAATGGTCGTTGCACCAACGGCCATTTTAGATTATGGCCGTTGGCCAACGGCCATTTTAGCCCCCCCCCCCCCCCCCCCCCCCCCCCCCTACCCCTTAATATTTATTTTTAACCCATAAGTTATTATATTTACACTTTAACCCAATTTTTCAACTATAAATAACTCATTTTCTCTTCATCTTTCTCACAAATCTTCCTACAATCTCTCTAATTTCTCAATATATCTCTCTACATTGTTTGCTAAATATTCAATTTTATTAATTCATTTGGGAATTGGGAGTGAAGTTGGCAACTAGCTTGAGGATCTTCCATCGAGCAAAGTTTCAATTTTCAACCTCTCGATTACACGTCGACGTTACGTCGGCGTTTGGTACATTCGTTCCTTCATTAAATTATTATTGTCTGTTTATTTTATTTAGCGCACTTAATTTTATTGTCTTTAATTATTTATTATCATAATTAAAATGGAAGGATTAAAAGGTATGTTTAAGGGTAAGGGTAAGGGTGCTTCTTCTAGTAGAGGCAACCAGGGCAAGGGTACTTCTTCTAGTCATCTTATTCCTACACGGGATGATTTTGTTGATACTCAACATTTTCCTACAATACCATTAGATTTAGACGAGGAGTTATTTTTCGGAACTCAAGAAGACTTTAATTTAGACGATGATCTAGACGATACACCCACTAATATTGATGACAACACGCCCACTAGTGCACCTTCAACCGAAATACCTCCTATTCCCCCTAGTATGAGACGAGGTCTGCAAAACGACCATTAAAATCAGATGCATGGACATTTTTTGATAGGGACGTAGAGAATCAAGTAGCCATATGTAAAATTTGTAAAAATGTTTTAAAATTTAAAGCTCGGAAAAGGTCACGGTGGGACGGGGGGTTTAATTAGACACGTAGTAAGTGCTCATCCGGCTAGGTATGCCCAATACAGGCTTCAAAACCGGGTGCGCAAACGGCCGCTCCATCGGGACAAGGTTCACATACCGATATCGTCCCGGACCAAGTACGTGGTCAAATTAACCCTATGACGGGGGGAATTGTAGGCTCTAAATACAACAAACATAGAGATAGGGAAGCAATATCAAAATTAGTTGTTTGTGGAGGGTTTGCCTTTTTCATTTCCTTCATCTCCCGGTTTTATTCATTACATTAGAGATATATATAATCCTCGCTTTTAACGGTTTTCCTAGGTCAACTGTTAAGAGAGATGTATTTAAATTTGCGCATGAATATCAACAATATTTACGTTTTTCATTATATCATTTTAATGGCAAAGTATCTATCACGTCCGATATAGGTCGTAGTACTAACGGCCATGATTATTTAAGCGTAACTTGTCATTGGATAGATTATAAATGGTCTATGCAAAAACGTATTTTAGCGTATAGATATATAGATGATAGGCACACCGGTACTTTTATTGCAGAAAATATTTATCAAGTGTGCGATTATTACGGAATTACCGATAAAATTATGACTATTACATTAGATAACGCTTCTAATAACAATTACGCAATTACAATGTTAAAAAATAGTTTAGCTCCATCTTTTCCAGACCATTTTCATATAAAATGCGCGTGCCATATATATAACTTAATTGTAAAGGATGGTCTATCACTTTTTGAAGACATTCTTAGTAAAATACAATTTGCTATAAACTTTATTTTTAAAAGTAATAAAGTACAACGTAGAAAAGAATATAAAAAAATTTGTCATGATTGTGGACTACCTTTTAGAAAAATTCCACAAGAAGTATCCACTAGGTGAAATTCTTTATACGAGCAACTACTTGTTGCTTATGACTATAAATTACCTATAACTTTATTTTTTAACTCTCATAATAAAAAGCCAAATTTGATATGATTTTAGATAGTGATTGGGAAAAAATTTCCGAACTTATTGTATTTTTAGAGAAATTTTTTCAAGCAACAAAAGAATTTTCGGTATATATTATCCTACTATTTCAACTATGTTATTTTATATAACTCTAATATTTTTATTACTTAGTGAATATATGGAAAAACCAGCTTATAAGGCAAAGCTATTAAAAAAATGTTTCTCAAAATAAAAAAATATTTTATTCCTATTCCTTCTATTTATATTATTGGTTCGTATTAAATCCTACTATTAAAATAGACGGTACTAAATCACTAATTGAAACTATTTACGATTGTATAGAAGTACTACCACCTCCAAGTCCCAAAAATCTAAATCACCCACCACCTATTGAACAAACTAAAGAAGAAGTGTTGAATAGCGTAGAACACCACCGCAAAAATATATATAGATTTTATCAACAAGAAAATGCTAGTAACGTACCGGCTACCATACCATCTTCTTCATCTTCAACACAACCTCACAAAAGACATCTTGTTTCTGCGGCTAGTATTGAAAGCCTCGAGAAATAGAATGTGCGGCCGTACCTCTACTAACCAAATTAGCGAGTTGGATATTTTTGTTTTGCGGGGTTCGTACCGTATCAAGAAGTTATCAATGAAGATGGACAAGAAGACTTGTTGAAATACTTGGAGGGGAATGAGAAGACCTTTCCGACACTTTCATTGATGGCTCGAGATGTTTTGAACATTCAAGCGTCATCAACTCGCGTCGGAAAGCGCTTTTTCTGCGCAGCAGATATCAAATAGGAGACCACAGACACTCATTGGCGGAGACGACTTGGAAATTGCGTATTATTCGAGAGATTGGATACGAGCGGAGCGGAGAAGGTGCGGTCAACCGGAGATCAATGAAGAAGATGATGAAAACTACAACGAAATCTTAACCGAAGGTAGTGGAAGCGACGTGGATTAATTTGACCAACAAATACCTATTCCAACCGAAGAACCACATGAAATCATCAAGCAATTAGAAAGATTTTTTTGAAAATGTAATTTTTTTAATTGCAATTTTATTATGTAATTTGCAACTTTTGGACAACACCATAAAGTTGCAATTTAGATTTTAGACAATTGTATTTGTATTACAAAAAAATCATATGTCTATTAAATAATATAAGAGGCACAAACTTGACCTTGGGATGTTTTTATTACACTATCTTGTTTTGTTTATTGAGTTTTTTTTATACATATGTTATTTAAAAAAAAAAAAAGAAAGGAAAACCCGACCCCGCCCCGCCCCGACCCGAGCCCGACCCGAGCCCGCCCGCCCCGATACAGACGGGATCGGGATCGGGACGGGGACCGGAGCAGTCCCGCCTGCACCCGACCCCGCTAGGCCCGCTAGTCCCGATCCCGACCCCCGGATCGTCCCGCCCCGACCCCGACCCCGCGGACCCGCCCGCCGTACCCGAGCCCGGCCCACTGGCCACCCATAGTTTAAAGCATCCTCAATATGTTACAGTTGGTAGTGGACAACGCATTCCAGTTAAGTGTTATGGTACCTCATACACACAACCTCCTCATCCACCCTTCTCCCTAAAAAACACCCTATATGCCCCACACATGATTAAGAACCTCATATCTGTCCGTCAATTTACTCGTAATAATTCTGTCTCTGTGGATTTTGACCCTTTTGGTTTTACTGTAAAGGATCTTCATACGGGGACACCTCTTACGAGATGCAATAGCATGGGGGATCTCTATCCATTCACTTCCACCTCCGCTGCCAGATCTTGCTCTCCCGTCACTCTAGCGGCTGTTTCTTCTTCAACCTGGCATAATAGGCTTGGTCATCCAGGAGTCCCAGTTTTTAATTTTCTTAGAGGCAACAATTTCATTGCTTGTAATGGGAAACTTGTCCAAAATTGTGTTTCTTGCTCTTTAGGCAAACATATTCGTCTTCCGTTTAAATCATCTACTAGTGTTACATTTGCTCATTTTGATATCATACATGCCGATTTATGGACATCTCCTATCCCTAGTTCTCTCGGTCATAAATACTATCTTGTGTTGCTTGATGATTTTTCACACTACGTTTGGTTATACCCTCTTAAATTTAAATCGGAAGTGTTTGTCAAATTTCTTGAGTTTCGCAATTTCATTCAAACACAATTTGGAAAAGGCATAAAATCATTTCAGTGCGATAATGGTCGTGAATTCAATAACTCTATGTTTCACCGCTTTTGTACCAATAATGGCATGGTCTTTCGCTTCTCCCCGCCCTCACACCTCACCACAAAACGGTAAAGTGAAAGAATCATCCGCACCATTAACAATATGATTCGCACCCTATTGATTCATGCCTCCCTCCCTCCACCCTTCGGGTCTATCTTGCTAAAATGTCAGAATACACTCTAAATATTCTCCCTACTAGCACTCTTCACAATATGACCCCTACCGAAATCCTCTACCATAGAATCCCCTCTTATGATCATCTACAGATTTTTGGTTGTTTGTGCTATCCCAACCTTAGCTCCACCGCCCCTCACAAGCTTGCTCCTAGGTCCACTCCATGTGTCTTTCTAGGATTTCCGCCGAACCATAGGGGCTATCTATGCTATGACTTGTCGACTCGTCAGATCCACATATCTCGTCACGTCACATTCGACGAGACCACATTCCCGTTTTCGAATCTTCCAAAATTCCAAAAACAGGACTACTCATTTCTTAACGAGTCTGCCATCTCTCCCCTCATAATCGAACAACTCACATCATCTGTTCCGTCGTCAAAGCCGCGGCACCCAAACTTCAGAGAAGCCTGTCAACCTTCTAGCACCGCGACTCTCGATCCAGGAGCCGCTGCACCTCCGACGGCTTCGCCCCCACCCTCTCCTTATCCGACTTTACCCCCCGTCTCAGACACCACTCCGCCACCCACTGTCCCTACCCATCCAATGGAAACTCGTTCAAAGCATGGAATCTTCAAACCCAAAGTCCATTTCAACTTGTCTGCCCAAACCATCTCTCCACTTCCAAAGAACCCAAAATTGGCCAAACAAGACCCTAATTGGAATGCGGCTATGTATGAGGAATTCAATGCTTTAACTAAACAAAGACACACGTGGGATCTAGTACCTAGACCTGAGGGGGTGAATGTCATTCGTTGTATGTGGCTATTTCGTCACAAGTTCGAGACAATGGGGATCTTGAGAGGTATAAGGCCCGTCTTGTGGCTAATGGCACAAATTAGCAGGAGGGCATTGATTGTGGTGAGACCTTCAGCCCGGTTGTCAAACCGGCTACCATCCGCACAGTTTTGAGCATAGCCATGGGCAAACACTGGCCGATCCATCAGCTTGATGTGAAGAATGCATTCTTACATGGGGATCCGAGAGAGACGGTCTACATGCATCGGCCACCGGGGTTCACCCATCCAGCAGTTTCTCACTATGTGTGCCGTCTCCGTAAGTCACTATATGGCCTGAAGCAGGCCCCCCGTGCGTGGTATGATCGCTTTGCCATGTATATCTTGCAGATTGGGTTTGTATGCAGCAAGAGAGATACATCTCTTTTCATTTTTCATCGAGGTAGTAGCACGGCTTACTTATTACTTTACGTGGATGATATTGTTCTTACCGCCTCCTCCGACGGATTGAAAAATGAGATTATTGCCTTGCTCAAGTCCGAATTTGCAATGACCGATTTGGAAAAGCCGAGTTACTTTTTGGGGATATCGGTGACTGTGTCCGCAATCATATGTTCTTGTGTCGGCGTAAGTATGCGAGAAGAGATTGTGTACATGGGGCTAAGATGGCGAACCGCAAAGAGGTGCCTACTCCGGTTGATTCCAAATCTAAGCTCGGTGCTATGGATGGTGCTCCGATCCGATCCTACTCGTATAGGAGCCTTGCAGTGCACTTCGTATCTCACATTCACCGGTGCCGACATAGCTTATGATGTTCGGCAGTGTGCTTATTCACATGCCCCCGGGGAGTCTCATTTCTTGCTCTTAAGCGTATCATTCGATACATTAAGGGCACTCTTGATTATGGTTTGCACCTATACCCCTCTCGCACCGGACGGGTTGCTTTCATATACGGATGCGATTGGGCGGGGTGTCCGGACACGCGACACTCCACCTCCGGCTTTTGTGTTTTCTTAGGGGATAATCGATTTCTTGGTACGCCAAGCGACAGCTACCCTATCTCGCTCCCGGTGCGGAGGTCGAGTACAAAGGCGTTGCAAATGTTGTAGCCGAGATTTGTTGGCTCGAAATTTATCGTTAGAACTTCGGTGTCCTTTGCGTCGGCATCTATTGTGTATTGTGATAACATCTCTCGCCATCTATCTTTCTCATAATCCGGTTCAACATCAGCGAACCAAGCATATTGAGATAGACCTACACTTCGTTCGTGAGAAAGTTGCGTTAGGCCATGTCAGAGTGTTACATGTTCTATCATCCTATCAGTATGCAGACATATTTACCAAAGGACTTCCCAGACGTTATTTCTTGACTTCAGAGCCAGTCTCAGCGTCCGGCCTCCTCCCGCTCCGACTGAGGGGGTGTGTAAACGTGTAAATATATTCCCTACCCATAATTAGAATATTTTCATATATTGTGTAAATATAATTATGGTAAGACTAGGATTCCTCTTTTGTATAGGCTTAGGATTCCTCTTTTGTATAGGCTTAGGATTCCTATTGTATAAGGGATGAATATTGTACTCTATATATACCTTGATATTAATGAAAGACTCCTCAAGGGAGATTAATATCATCTTACATTCAATTATATGGTTTTTGAATTTGGCGAGACATAACTCATAGGTTCAAAAATAGTTCGAGATATGTTGAAGAAAGTAAAGTCAATACAAGAACATTTTAAAACAACTCGAAGCCTCTAAAAGTCGTACTCAACTATAAAGCGTCACGACCTTGTGTTTAAAGTAAGGCTGGTCAGTGGGTCGGGTCGGCCCGATCCCACCCCGGCCCGTCCCGATACCCGACTCCTCTTTAAAAAAAAAGCGGTAGCGGGATTCGAACTCGGGATGGGACTAGGGCTCGTCCCGCCCGTCCATATCCCGCCCTAACCTACCACCTGTCCCGCCCCAACCCAACCCGACCCAGGCCGCCCCCGTCCTGCCCCGTCCCCCGTCCCCCTTTCCAAAAATAGTTGTTGCACAATGGGCCAATTTTGATTTTGGCAGTTGGCAACGGTTAATAACGACCATTTTAACCACCCCTATAAACCTCCCTTATCCCCTTAATATTTATTTTTAACTCATAAGTTAGTATATTTACACTTTAACCATATTTCTCAACTATAAATACCTCATTTTCCTCTTTATTTTTCTTACAAATCTTCATACCATCTCTCTAATATCTCTCTCTCTCTCTCTCTCTCTCTACAAGTCTACATTGCACACTAAATATTATATTTTATTTGCTAATTTCTATCAAAGTTTAAAAATTGGGAGTGAAGTTGGCAACTAGCTTGAGGATCATCGAGCAAAGTTTTAATTTTCAACCTCGATTACACATCAACGTTACGTCGGCGTTTGGTACCTTCGTTCATTCTTTAAATTATTATTGTTATTTAATTTTAATTATCGTAATTAATTTCATTATGTTTAATTATTTATTGCATAATTATAATGGAACGAAGTGGACGTTTTTGTTTGTAGATATACTAGGGGTAACAGGGGTAAGAATGCATCTTCTAGTAATCCTAATTACGATTATTTCACTCATATAGATGAAGCTGATTTTTTAATGTTAATATTAGTATACCATTAGATCATGAGGTATATTCTGCATCTGAACCAGACTTTAATTTCGAAAATGAATTATAAGATAATTTAGATAACACACCCACTAGTGCACTTCCACCTCAGGCAGAAATTGGAATGCCTCTTATTTCCCCTAGTATGAATCGAGGCAAAAAATAACGAAAATTAAAATTACCGCATGCGATTTTTTTGATAGGGACATTCCTAATCAACTAGTTATATGTAAAATTTGTCGCGAGGTTTATAAATTTAAAACGGGAAAAGGTCAAGGTGGGACGAGAGGTTTAATGAGTCATGTAGAAAACTCTTACAAAGCAAGGTATAATCAATACTTGGCTGAAAAATCGGACAAGGTTCACATAGTGTCTCCGACCAAGTACATGGCCAAATTAACCCGATGACGGGGGGAGTTATAGGTCCCAAATATGATAAACACAGAGATAGAGAAAATTTAGCAAAATTAGTTGATGTGGAGGATTCACCTTTTTCATTTCATTCCTCTTCTGGTTTTATTCATTACATTTGAGAAACATATAATCATGCTTTTAACGGTTTTCCTAGATCAACTGTTAGAAGATCTGTTTTTAAATTTGCACATGAATATCAACAGTATTTATGTTATGCATTATATAATTTTAATGGCAAAGTGACTATCACTTCTTATATAGGCCGTAGTACTAACGGTAATGATTATTTAACTGTTACATGTCATTGGATATATCAAAATTGGTCTATACAAAAATGTATATTTACATATAGATATATTGATGATAGGCACACTAGAGCTTTTATTTCAAGAAATATTCATGAAATTTGTGAATATTATGGAATTACTCATAAAATTAAGACTATTACATTAGATAGTGCTTCTTCTAATGATTATGCTGTAAACATTTTAAAAACTCGATTTACTCCATATTTTCCCGATATTTTTCATATTAGATGTGTATGTCACATTTATAACTTAGTTGTAAAGGATGACCTAATTTTTTTTTAAAACATCATTGATAAAGTACAATTTGCTATAAACTTTTTTTTTAAAGGTAATAAAATACAAAGACGCAAAGAGTATAAAAAAACTTGTCACGATTGTAGATTACCTTATAGAAAAAATCCAGAAGAAGTTGCGACTAGGTGGAATTCTTTGTATGAACACTTGTTGCTCACGAGTATAAAAAGACCTATAACTTTATTATTTAACGCCCATAATCAAAATCCAACGGATATGCTTGTAGATGATGATTGGGATAAAATTTTGGAAGTTATTGTATTTTTAGAGAAATTTTTTCTAGCTATTAAGGAATTTTCTGGAACTTGTTATCCTACTATTTCATCTATGTTGTTTTATACAACTCTAATATTTTTGTTACTTAATGAATATATGTAAAAACTAACTTACAAGCCAACTATTAAAAATGCTTATAAAATTTTAAAAAAATATTTTTTTTTCTATCCCCACTATTTATTTTATTGGTGCCGTATTAAATCCTACTATTAAAGTAGACGGTTGTAAAACACTTGTTGAAACGATTTATGAAAGCTTAGAAATACTTCCAACAGACCCAACTGAATAACCAACTAATGAACCAATAGCAAAGTGCAAATAATCAACCGGCTTCTGTACCATCTTCTTCTACTTCACTGCAACCTAATAAAAGACATGTTGTTCCTGCTTCTAGTATTCAAGGCCTTAGAAATAGAATGTATAGTGGTTCAAGTTCTTCACAAATTAGCGAGTTTGATGTTTATGTTTTGCAGGGTGTTGTACCGTACTAATCAATTGTCAATAAAGATGGACGTGAAGACTTGCTGAAATACTGGAGGGAAAATGAGAAGACATTTCCGACACTATCAAAGATGGCCCGAGATGTGTTGAATATTCAAGCGTCATCAATAGCTTCTGAAAGCACTTTTTCTGCTGGAATGTTTCAAATAGGAGAGCACAGACACTCATTGGTGGGAGACAGCTTGGAGATTGCAGTTTTATTCAGAGACTGGATTAGAGCGGAGAGTAGAATGTGCGGTCAACCAGAGATCAACGAAGAAGACGACTACAACTACAACGAAATCTTATCCGATGGAGCAGGAAGCGACGTCGAACAATTTGACCAACAACTTCCAATTCCAACAGAAGATCCTCAAGAGATTGTGAGGAAATTAGAAAGAGTGTGGTTGAATATGTAATTTTTTTAATGGCATTTTACTCTGTGATTTTGCAACTTTTGAACTACGAAACAAAGTTGCAATTTTGAAATTGTATTACAAAAATAATCATATTTCTATTAAATAATATAAGAGGCACAAAAACAGCATTGAGATGTTTTTATTCACTATCTTGTTCAATTATTTAAGTGTTTAAATATATATATTTTTTACATTAAGTATCTAAAAAAAAAAATTAAAAATCCCCCTACCCGACCCGACCCGTCCCGTCCCTCCAAAACACGTCCCCTCTTCCGGTGGGATGTGGGACGGGACCTCTTCCCATCCCCCTATCCCGGCCCGCCAAGTCCCGATCCCGACCCCCCACCCCGTCCCCACAAAACCCGTCCCCTCAAATCCCGTCCCGTCCCGCCTTGACTCGGCTCACTGGCCACCTCTAATTTAAAGAACCAATAAAAGACATCACGTGTTTCGGTAGGAAGGATAAATTTAACCCTTAGATATATTGAACCTTTTAAATTCTAGAGAGAGTTGGACTAATGGTGTACCGACTTTGCACTGCCACCAAAATTGTCATCAGTGCACCAAGTATTTTATGTGTTCATACTACTAGAAAACAAGCCTGTTACAATGGATTGAAATTCGTTGCTATTGGTAGGATATAAGGAAAATTATCTTTATTTTTGAAAATATTTACATCACGTAGCTCTTACATGCTTTTCAACATATTTATATATAAATATCTTGTATATATTATTATAGTACACTTTATATAAGATTAATACATTGTGTATAATATTCTCTGCCTCTATGTAATATTATATATTGAATTACATGGCCTAACTATTTCAAAAGCCATATGTTTTTTAAAATATCCCATAAGAATATGGGTGCTGTGGATACACTTTATGTTATCTTTTTTTCTTTATTATTTTTTATTATGAGGATGTTTGGATTAACTTTTAAAAAATAGATTATAAGTTTATAAGTTAAAAGTCATAAGTTGATTTTAATTATTTTTATACTTTTTAAATCTAAAAATAAGTACTTAAAAATATTTTTTATCTCACCTAAATATCTAAAAAATTAAAAACCAAAAAACACTTAAAATAACAAATCCAAACACCCTCTATATAAGGTAGGAAAAATAGGGAGTGAATTACAATTTGAACCCTCTAATAAAGTTTTCACGTAGCCCACCAACTGATCTCTACTATACACTTACCATTCAAATTAAAAATAATGTCTATTTAGCCAGTTTTTACACCCCTTAAAAATATTAACTTCTAAATAAAAATAGATAATTTAACTAAAATAGCTCTAATTAAATAAATATTAAAATTTAGTCACCTACAAATATTGAAAAATAAGATTAATTATTTTTTGTAAGTGAACAATTTTATAAAGAATAAGTGAACATTCCTTTTGAAACCGTTGACATAGCCTTCTTAGTTACAACGGATTATCAAACTGTTCCGATAGATCTAGTGGCACGGTTTCTATTTGCCTCCTCATTTTCGCATAACCCGCGCGCCCAATACATACAGCAATGCACTCTCTCTGTCCAAAAGTCTGATTCGAACTAGAGAACCCACTCATCAAAACCTCAAAGTCAAGGTAATTTAGCTTTTTTTTTTTTTTTTTTTTACAGATTTATCCCTACATCACTTAATTTTGGGGTTTTCTTGAGATTTTATCACTCGAATTAAGTGGGAATTTTCATTTTTTTGCTAAATTATGTGTTGGGTGGTTTATGGGTATACCCTTATTTTCCCCTGCTTATGCTTTAAGTATCTCACCTTTTTTTTTGTAGGTTCAATTATTGTGTTTGGTTTTAATTTTTGTTAGAATATGGGTGTGTTTGGTATGAAGAAAAACATTATCTCAAGAGCATATAATCTAGCGAAACACTATGGGGTGTGATTGGGGTAGGGAGTGGGAGTTCTGGGGTGGCAGGGGTAGATTGTCAGGGGCTGGACGTTGGGGGCTTTGGGTGGGTGGGCAATGGCGGAGCCGGGAATTTAACTAAGGGGTTTCAAAAATATAAAGAAATAAACACATGAATAAGCCAAGTGAGTTCTATATCTACTATATATACACAAAAAATAATTTTAACCTTGTATATATAAAACAATTTTTTGCTGAAGGGGGTTCGGATGACCCACTCGGCCCAACCTAGCTCCGCCCATGTGGGTGGGGAGGAGACAATGAACTTGGAACTTCACTTATGGAACTTGTTTTCCCCTACTTTCATTAGGAAAGTCATTTTCATGTACTATTTTTCCTAGAGAAGATGTTTTCAAAAATATTTTGACCAACCAAACATGGAAAAATATTTTTTTCCTGCATACCAAACACACCTTATATGATTGTTTGATTCAATTGTTTCTTGCTTCTTTTCCTATTATTATTAATCCTTTTTTTGCCCATCTTTTCTGATTTTGGATTTGTGACTGTTGGGTTTAAGGGGGAGTTTAGGTTTCTTTGTTGGTTTATGAGGATTTTTATGTACAAATATTGGGTGTGTTTGGATCAAATTTGTCATCTTTTTATGTACAAATATTGGGTGGTCTGGAGAATCTTTCTTGAAGAAATTCTTTATGGTCACCATTTTGTTGCTATTGTTTTTCTCCACAAGAATTTATCTTTACATATAGTGTTAGTGTATGTTTATATTGGAAGTTTTGGTCTTGTGACTTTCCTTTATATTGAAAATTGGGTTGTGTGAGATCTGAGATTATTCTTAGGTTGTATTGAAGTTCTCGAGGATTCAAAGGAACCCACTTGCTCTTTTTCTTGATTTCTCTGTATATCATTTATCGAAATTGGATCTTGGTTGAAGTTAGACCTGTGTAGACCCTTTTAGTTTTAGGTGAAAATTGGATCCTTACCTGTGAGTTTTTTGTTGTATTAGTTTGGTGGGGGAAGTTGAGATCTGATTTGTAGAATTTGTCGAGTTTGAAAAAGTGGAGGCGTTAGTAGTAGAAAATTGGATCATTACCTGTCAAATTATTGGTTCTTCTGAAAGAATGAGTAGACAGTGGTTACTTGCCTCTCTCAACTAAGCTCTTACCTAAGCTTTTTCCTTTATTCAGAAGTTAGTGGTGTTTGTTTTAGCGTTTGCAAAAGAATGTGAACTCAGCTTTTGAATTTTTCCTAATACTGTTTGTTTGAGTTGTTTTCGCAAAAAAGAGGGAAAAAAGCTAACTTTAAATAAACACTAATTAGTATTTTTATGCACAAGTTTATGTATAATTTGTTGATTTTGCCACTACTCTATGTTGGGTTGTTTGTTATAGTGTTTGCAAAATCCAAACTCGGTTTGAACTTTTGCTAAAACTGTTTGTTTTGTGTTATTTTTGTTAAAAAAATGGAAAAAAGCTAACTTTAAACAGACACTAATTAGTATTTCTGTGCACATGTGCATGTATAATTTGTTGATTTTTCCCACTAATCTATGCTGGGTATTTTGATTATTTTGAAAGAAATGAGTAGTTATTTGTATCAAGTGCAGGAGGAGGGTCAATAGGCAGTACTTGATAGTCATGATGTCACGAGAGTCTTCAAGACTAAAAATAAAGCAACAAGAACAACTGTTCCAGCTAGAAGACTTAAATCTTTGGCAAACCAAAAAAAGTTGTTGCTGGCCAGAAGAACAACTGTTCCAGCTAGTTCTATACGATCAACTGAAAAGCGTCAACTTCTGACAAATGTAATAGAAGAACATCAACTACTAGAAGCACATCATCCAGAGATAGAAGATCATATACAAACTGAGTCAACCACCCCTGCATCACAATTAGCAGAGGAATAAGTGGAATTGAATTCTACTACTCTTGTAGGAAATGAAAATGCGATGAATAAGGCAAGAACATTTAGATTTTATTTTAAAATATTGACATCATGCTTTTCTTCAATTATAAAATCAAATAACAATACTAATGTGTAGGTTATCTTTGGTTTGCGTATTATTGTAGGCTCTTCCACTAAAAAATAAAGAGGTAAAACAAAGATGCTAAGTGTACATGGAAGACATGAACGTAAATTGATTGTACTAAATGAGCACGGTCAACCTATTGGTCCTAGTGAAGATGATGTGACAGAGTTGAGCAGCTTCCTTGGTACATTAGCAAGGAATGTGACCCTTTGTCCTCTTGATATAGAATGATTGGAGGAAAATTGACACAAAAAAGGATTTGTGGATTATACCAAGGTTTGAAGTTTCCAATTCAGTTTTTAGTTGAATATATTTCACCTTTTTTGCACTAACCCATTGACACAATTTTTAGGAGAAATATAATATTCCTGATGTTGGAAAAAATGGACTTTGGGAGCAATTCAAGGTGCTTGGAGAAGGCATAAGCATGATTTGAAAAAGATTCACTTTGAACCCTATGCTAATGAAATTCGAATGAAAAAAATGATGAAGCATTTGATCTTCTCAAATATGGAAAAAAAGACTTACTGATGATCTGCTTGTTCCAACATCTCAATTTAAGGAACTTCTAAAATATCTGTGGGAACTCGTAAAGAGTTCCTGATAGTAACATTTTGCTGGAATGATATGTTACTACTTACTATTGCATTGATATCCACTTTCAATGTATCTAGGCAAAAGAGAGGGAAACTTCCGATCCTCTATTACCTGAAGAAATCTTTGTGGCTACAAGAAAAAGAAAACCCGGTCGATCATACAAGAATTCAGATGAAGATACAACTAACAAAATTGTGCGGATTCTATCTAATTTCTGTTTTGTTGAGTTAAATTGTGGTTCTTATGGACTTTCATATATGTACTTGAATTCTCCTTTTTTTGAAATTTGCATTATAGGCTGAGATGGAGAATATTGAAACGCAACAAAGTGAAGATGGTAATGAGTCAGTTAATGCATCTGTATCCATCATGGGACCTGAACATTCTGGACGTTTGAGATTGTATGGACGAGGAGTTACAAAAACTACTTTGAAAGGGAAAGTGGGATATTTCGATGGAAGAGAGGATGATAAGATTGGAGGAGTTACAAAAACTACTTTGAAAGGGAAAGTGGGACATTTCGATGGAAGAGAGGATGGTAATGAGTCAATAAATGACCTCTTGCAAAAGATGGAAGAGAGGATGATAAGATTGGAGGAAAAATTTCAGGAACAAAAGGAACAATTTGAGGAACAAAAGGCCATGACGAGACAAGATATTGTAGAAGATGTTATAACAAAACTTCAACATTCAGGAGTACCATTTGATGCTAACGTTTTAGCAATATTGGGTGAAGCTTCCTCAACACGAGCAGCAGCTATTCAGCCAATTCATCATCCATCCATTGGTAGCAACAATCAAGGTCAGAGTCCTCCCTTTTATTCTCCTCCTGCTTCTGCCTGTTCTGTTACTTCTGCTTCTTCTTCTTTTGCTGGTACTGCTGCGACACTGCGATCTTCTTCTGGGGTTTTGTTAGTTTAAAGAGAAAGGCTTTGCTGCTACTGCGACAAGAAAAAGGCTCTGTTTCTTTTAGTTTAAAGAATGGGGCTGAAATTGGTTGATTGCAAGTCATTATTTTTATCTAAGTTAGTTGTTTGTGATTCATCTCTAGTTTGTCGAATCTTTATGGTTTCAAGTCGATGCTATACCGGTCGAATTCGTTTGTTCAAATGCTGTATTTTTAGTTCAAATACGAGTTGATGCTCAGCAAGTGTGTCAAAAACTAAGTTCTAATAGTAGAAACTAAGTTCGCTTTGTTGGAATTTCTGTTCTCTGTTTCCCAGTATTGAAACAATACTTACTTCAGAAGTTTCTAATGACATTCTGGTCTAGCAACTGAAATGGAACTGGTTTGAAAAATCCCTCACCTTTGTCATAGTTCATGAAACAGTTGGAACTTACTTGATGTAACTTTCTGTACCTTCTTGGGACTTCTATAGTTGGATAACATCACCAGCTTAGTTCGGGTCTTTATGTTTAGTGCTGGTGAAATCCTTAGTTGCTATATAAGCAATCTCTAATCCATTTCCAAATGGAAGTGTTATTGCTCTCACAACATAGAAAATCAAGATTATAGTCTTGGGGATTTTTGTTGCCTTGATGCTGATCATAGTTGTCAGTATGTGGTGGTTTCAATTGTCACTAGTGCGGTCCACATCCTTACTAGGCTGGATGTTTATTGAAAACTGTGGCACTTAAATCTTTGTAGCACTGGCTTGTTTGTTCATTATAATTTTTTTTGGGTGATCTTTTGTTCTATGCTCTGTATCATGAGAAACTGCCTGTATAGCTTGTAATGCTGAATTCTTCAGTATAGTATTGAAAGAGTTCCCCTCCTAGTTCACCAGGCCATATAGTGAAGCGAGCTCTAATCAGGATAGGCAAATTTTGGACTGCACTTTGTGTGTTATTCCTTTTAGCAGTTCAAGGAGAAGAAACCAAGAGATGTAATTTCTCTAGAGGGGGTGGAGGTGTTATACAAGGTATTGTTGGAATTTAAACTAGTCCCTTGCTACTAGTATACTGTAAAGAAGCGAATAACACACAACGATAAAATTTTATAAAGCAAAAAAGAAGAGTGATGGAAGAGGGAGATTATGAGTGCTATTTAAAGAGATTTTACGTTATGAGTGTAATTTAATTTGTTATAGTAGGTTATTATTCTATTAATCAAGTTATCACATAGGGCTTGATGTAGATCTTGGTTAGTTTGAAGTCCATTGCTTTTTTTGTTTGTTTTGTTTCTGATTATTTAACAGATTTTCCTTTTCTGTTTTCGAACTTTCTTTTTTTCATTTTACTATCCTCTGATTGTTGTCCCTTTTGAAATTGTAGGTGAAAAAAATGAACAAAGCGGAGATAAAAGGAGCGAATACCTTACTTAAAGAGTAGTGGTTGATCTACATCTTCAGACATTCTAGGATTGTTTTTAATTTTGGACTTTTAGCAAACGGTATGTATGCTAACTCTTGAATTTGTCCACCAACTAGTTGGACGTTTTGGATTAAGATTTTGTTGATGAACAATCTTCTTTCATTGTTTATATCTCCCATCAATCGGTACTAGTTGAAGTAATGAATGGATAGTTCCAATAAGATTTCATTCTTGAACAAAAATTCATTTTTTGATTTATTTCATCTATTCCATGACCGGAACAGGGAAGGATACACGTTACACTACGATTTTGAATCAGAAGAGAGATTTCAAGAAATGGCAGATCTATTCACTCTATCAATAACCGAGCCGGATCTGGTGAATCATAAGGAATTTGTCTTTTCTATTGATTCCTGCGGATTGGATAAAAAATAATTCTTGAATGAGGCCAGGGATGAATCGAAAAAGAAATCTTTATTGGTTCTACCTCTTATTTTTTATGAAAAGAATGAATCTTTTTCTCGAAGGATCAGAAAAAAATGGGTCCGGATCTCCTGCGGGAATGATTTGGAAGATCCAAAACCAAAAATAGTGGTATTTGCTAGCAACAACATAATGGAGGCAGTCACTCAATATAGATTGATTCGAAATCTGATTCAAATCCAATGTAGTACCTATGGGTACATAAGAAATGTATTGAATCGATTCTTTTTAATGAATAGATCCGATCGCAACTTCGAATATGGAATTCAAAGGGATCAAATAGGAAAGGATACTCTGAATCATAGAACTATAATGAAATATACGATCAACCAATATTTTATCGAATTTGAAAAAGAGTCAGAAGAAATGGTTCGAGCCTCTTATTTTGATTTCTCGAACCGAGAGATCCATGAATCGGGATCCTGCTGCATATAGATACCAATGGTCCAATGGGAGATGTAGGATTTGGGACCCCCAAAATTTGTATGCAAGATGAGCCTACAGGAGTGCCAATATAAAATTTAGTATATTATATTTTATTCCATTGCTATAGCACATAATAGTTGTTACAATAGCTTTTAATTAAGGATGAAGTGGTTAAAATACCCCAAATTTGGTGTAAATTAGGGGTGAGCGGGTTCAGGTATCCTAAGATTTTTGAACTACCCGGTAAAAGATCGGTTCCTAAATTTACTATCCGGAACCTACCCGTAGCAATCATTACCCGGAACCTACCCGGACCTGCAGGGTCCGGGTAGGTTCCCGGACCTGCAGGGTCCGGGTAGGTTCCCGGGTACCCTGTAAATAAAAAACACAGATTAAGCAACATTTTTAGCCTATGAGAATAAAAAAGAGTTCTAAAATAATTTCATCCAGTAGTTTTTTTAGCCCGCAATCGAAGTTTTTAGTACCCTTATAAGAAGTTTTAGAAAACTTATTCATTGTAGAAAAGCTAATTCTGTAACCAAAACCTAAAATTGCAAGTCAAATTTGACACTCAATTAATTGAACGTGTTGATTTCAAAATAAATTTGAAAATATCTTAATTAAACTTATTTTCGTGTTCATAAGCTTTTCGATACAAAAGAAAAGCTTTATTATACTAGTAAATCCCTAAATTTCATCTTCACAACTACAAAAATATACACAAATTTTTAAAATAGATTTACATTTCAAATAAAAAAGTAATACAAATTGAAGATGAGTATCGCCTGAAATAGAATATAAGCATATGATATTAAAAAGAAATTGAAGAGTTAGATATGAACCCATATGCATTTTAGGAACGACGTGAACACAACCAAGGGAGAGAAAGAGGCAAAGGTGAAGCTTCAACGAAGACAATGATGAAAGTACCTGAGATAAAGCTTCAACAACGACGACGATGAAGCTCGGTGGTGTAGCTAAAACGCCATTGTTATTGAGAGAGTTTTGAGTGTTTTCTCTTAGGGCACAAAGAGCATTCTAGAATAAAGGGGTGAAAAAGCTGAAATATTTGCATCTTGGGGGTGGGGAAAATCAATGTGCAGGCGTGCAACAAACAATTTTGGAGAAAGTTAAAAGTGGTCCAAATGTTTCTCAAAAAAATAAAAATATTTAATATTTTATAGGTTCCGGGTATCGATTTCGGGTCCGGGTACCCTGTCTCTATTTGCCGGAATCGGAATCGGACCCGGACCCGACATTGATCGGTTCCTAATTTTACTACCCGGACCCTACCCGTTATTATAATATATCTACTCGGAACCTACCTGTTAGTGTCGGTTCCGGTCGGGTATCTGGGTACCCTGTACCCATGCTCACTCCTAGTGCAAATTATTGAACTATGCTTAGTACTAAAAATATCTCTAAGCTTGACTAAGTGATTTTAAAAACATCCCGAGCTTGATACAAGGCATATTATTGGTAGAAATGGTTTGAAGCCATTAACGGCCAAGAAAACCTAAGTTGAGGAATTTGGGTTGGAGTCCGGAGTCTAAAGGGCACTATCTTAAAGTTAAAAGGGTTTATCGCATACCCCTCTATGACTTGCAACGATGTTAACGACACACACCAAACAAATTTAAATATTTTTTATTAAATAAGCAGTAGAAATAAAAATTAAAAACCAAATATGCAAGGCAAAAATTAAAGACAATGCGTTTGTAGGACAATCCATGGAAGAAGGACCTCGATCATTAAAAGTGGCAAACAACATAATGACATATGAGGTACATGATATAAAAAATAGCTGTAACTCGTAGGTTACTCTACGAGTTGTAACTCATAGGCCATTCCAACAACAACAACATCATATCTAGTGAAATCCCACACCGTGGGTCTGGGGAGGGTAGACTATACACAGACCTTACCTCTACCTTGTTAGGTAGAGCGACTGCTTCCGGGAGACCCTCGGCTCAAGACAAAGCATAATCACAAGCAAGACACTCAAAACAAAGCAAAAGTAAAGCAAGAGTAAAAAGTAAAGCAAGAGAAACGAAACCGAATCAATTGGCTTTTTTCCCAGCGATGCCTCCAACTCGAGATTTTGATTCATAGAACTGGCCATCAAATGTAGTGGCAACGAAGTTCTTAAATGACTAGATTATCCCGTCAGACTCCGATAAGGAATTAAAGCAGTGTAAAATGCATTTGAACAAAAGGGAGCAGTATCTAACACACCTAAATAAGCTTAGACAAAATACATTAAAGAACACATAGCAGCAGAAATTAAACTATAATGGATTATAAAGCAATACTGTGCCTATAAGTGATATGCTAATCAGGCCTACAGTAATAACACTACAACTATCAATTTGTAAGCATAAGTAGGACTACGCTCAAGTACCTACTACTCTTCTACCCTAATCCGTGTCCTCCACAACCCCCTAACTAAGGTCATGTCCTCAGTAAGTTGCACTTGCGCCATATCCCGTCTAATCACCTCTGTCCAATACTTCTTCGGCCTACCTCTACCCCTCCTGAACCCGTCCATAGCCAGCCTCTCACACCTTCGCACTGGAGCTTCTGTGTCTCTCATCTGCACATGCCCGAACCATCTCAACCTCGCTTTCCGCATCTTATCAACCACCGAGGCCACTCCCACTTTCTCACGGATATCATCATTTCTAATCCTACTCTCCTTGTATGCCCACACATCCATCTCAGCATCATCATCTCTGCAACTTTTATCTTTTACATGTGCGAAGTCTTGACTGGCCAGTACTCCGCCCCATACAACATAGTTGGTCTAACCACCACCCTATAGAACTTGTCTTTAAGTTTTGGTGGCACCTTTTTATCGTACAAGACTCCAGATGCGAGCCTCCATTTCATCCACGCTGCCTCAATATGATGTGTGACATCATCATCAATCTCTCTATTCCCTTCGATAATAGACCCTAGGTACTTGAACCTTTTTTTTTTTGAATGACCTGAGTACCAAGCCTTACTTCCACTCCTGTCTCAGGGTCGCTTCCATTGCTGAACTTGCACTCCAAATATTCTACCCAACCTGAACCCTTTAGACTCCAGAGTTTGTCTCCAAACCTCCAGCTTGACGTTCACTCCGCTGCGAGTCTCATCAATCAAGACTATATCATCTGCGAATAACATACACCATGGTACCTCCCCTTGAATTTGTCGCGTCAGTCCGTCCATCACCAAAGCAAATAGGAATGGGCTAAGAGTTGATCCCTGGTGCAACCCCATCATCACTGAAAAGTGCTCCGAGTCTCCTCCTACTGTCCGTACTCTAGTCTTGGCTCAATCATACATATCCTTGATCGCCCTAGTATACGCCACATGTACACCTTTAACCTCCAAACATCTCCATAGAACCTCCCTAGGAACTTTGTCGTATGCCTAGACCATTCCATGAGTTGTAAATTATTAAAAAAAGAATTAGCCATAACTAGTGGAGTGGTACACGAGTTGTAATGTATGTTAATGGCATCTTCCTCACTAAATTCTTTCATTTAATCACGGGTGAGCTCTTCTTTTGCGAAAATCTCAACCATGGATCATAAAAACCGTTTATGATCAAAGATTCAATACCTCCTTCTAAAGCTAATGCAATGCAATCTTAATAAAGTTAATGCAAATTTACCTTACACCACCAAAGTGCAAAGTTTCACTCTAAAAAAATTAGTTGTAACTCGTGGAGTGTTCCACGATTTGTAATTAATTTTTAAAATATTTTTTCGGAGCTAATCGTTGGTTAGTCCACGAGTTATAAAGATAATTATTTAAGAATAAATTATTGGGGTCCACTGACCAAACATCATTTGATGTGTGCCGTTAACATCGTTGCAAGTCGTAGAGGAGTATGAGATAAACCTCTTTTGATTTATATCAAATTCCACAATCTCTTTTGGTTTCTTGGATTTAAAATAGTGCCCTTTAGACTTCGGACTCGGATAAACTAAAAGAATATGTTCCTTGATTTTATTGATGAATGATTTACAATATATATAAGGTTAAAAGAATATTTACTTTGATACAAACTAGGTAATTAACCTAATTACAAAAGGATTATAATTCTACATAAAATATAAGATATACAATTAATACAATTAATGAAAGAATATTGGGAAATATTCTATTACACCCTTGCAGTTGAAGCGGGAGGTTCTCGAACACTGAGACTGACTCAAAAATCATCAAATAGTATGTGCGGAAGTCCTTTGGTGAAGATGTCGGCAATCTGATATCTGAAAGGAACATAAAGGACACGAACTTGACCACGAGCCATTTTTTGCAAAGGAGATGAATGTACATCTCAATGTGTTTAGTGCGCTGATATTGGACGAGATTGCCGGAAAGATATATCGCACTAATATTATCACAGTAGACTAGTGTTGCCTTTTGAATCGAGTAGTGAAGCTCAAGTAGAAGGTTACAGATCTAACAAGACTCGGAGATGACATTGGCAACACCTCTGTATTCTACTTTGGATTGGGATAGTGTAGGTTGCCTTTTGGAAGACCAAGACAATAGGTTATCTCTGAGGAAAACGCAATAACCAGACGTGGAGCGTCGGATGTCATGACATCCACCCCAGTCAGCATCAAAATAAGCAGTGAGACCAGTGAGCGAAGACCTGTATAGATGTAATACGAAGTGAATTGTACCTTGGACATATCATAAAATACGTTTGAGTGTATGCATATGTGCTTCCGTCGGACTATGCACGTGCAAGCAGATTTGTTGCACGACATAAGATATGTCTAGTCTCGTGAATGTGAGGTACTGCAAGGCCCCAACTAGGCTACGATAGTGAGTTGGGTCTGAATATGAAGGGCCGAAATTAGCACTGAGCTTGGAATTTGGTATCTATATGTGTGTGGGATGGTTTACAAGATGTTATGTCTGCACAATCAATGATCTCTTCGGCGTACTTCTTCTGACATAGAAATAGGCCGCCAGAATGTCGAGTGACAGAGATGCCCAAGAAATAACTCAGGGCCCCTAGATATTTCATAGCAAACCCAGAGAAAAAAGAGAGACATAATAGACCAGCGGAGAGCTTCAGATGATGTAATCAACATATAATAATAGATAATCCATGTCTGTACCCTTGTTGTAGATGAACAAGGAATGATCGGATCTACTATGTGAAAAACCAATAGAGGAGACATAATCGGCGAACCACTGGTACCATGCTCGAGGAGCCTATTTCAGTCCATAGAGCAATTTCCGCAACATGCACACATAATCTGGATGAATAGGATCCCTGAAACCCATAGGCTGATGCATATATACCATTTCATGAAGATTCCCATATAAGAAGACATTCTTGACATCAAGCTGATAAATGAGCCAAGACGATATGACAATGCTGAGGACGATCCAGATGGTTGCGGGCTTTAAGACCGGGCTGAACGTTTCATCATAGTCCACTCCCACCTATTGAGACATGCCATCACTTACAAGACGAGTCTTGTACCTCTCAAAAGAACCATCAGATTTATTTTATGTCTAAAAGTCCACATAGAACGAATAATGTTAGCATCAGGTGGACGGGGTACTAGGTCCCACGTCTTATTATCAATAAGAGCATTATATTTGTCAATCATTGAGGCTTTCCAATTAGAGTCGGACAAGGTATCCTTCGGGTTACGAGTGATAGGGGAAATGACAACTAAAACAACCATTTAGGTTTATGAATTCTGTGCATGACACGAGTTTTCATGGTTCGAGATTGTGTCTCGGGATGCGGGATGGGGGGGGGGGGGAGGGGTTTGCCGCGGGACTGTCGAAAAGAGGAAAAAGGGCAGGGGTGATGGTACTGGCTGGCCGAACCTTAGTTTGTCGAGAGGTGGCTGTGGAACACCCTGAGGCGGGCTGTTCCGGACCACCGGCGGTAGAACCAGGTGGGCAGCTAGTCCCGGACTAGCCGAGGTGGTTCCGGGTGCCGGGGTATGTGACGACGGACTATGTAAATAGTGAATTAGAAGAGGGTTTAGGCCATCAACTAGGAAGTCGTAGGAATGTCGCGTTGGCAAGTGTAGAGAGGCAAAGGGGAGTTGAGATTCATCAAATAGAACATGACGTGAAATAATAATTTTACGGCTCGACAAGTCATAGGATAAGTAACAACGATGATTGGTAGAGTAACCCAGAAACACACACGGGGAAGACCGGGGTTAGAGTTTGTAAGTGGCCGGATAATAAAGACATCCAAATATATGCAAGTGTTGGTAAGATGGGTTCATACGAAACAAAATTTGGGTGGACGACCGTTGAGCTAGACACCTGTTTGGAATTATGTTTAGGAGATAGGTGGCCATGAAGAGTGTGTAATGCCAGAATTGAGGGGGAATTGAGGAGTGAGCAAGTAGGCCATAAATGAGGTTGTTTATAGTTCAGATTTTCTGTTAGGCTTTACCATTTTGGGAGGATGTGTGAGGGCATGAAAAACGAAAGGTAAGACCATTTTTGAAGAAAAACTGTTTGAATTGGTTATTATCGAATTCCATGCCATTGTTACATTGAAAATATTTAATGCTCTTTTCAAATTGTGTTTTTATGAATGCACTAAATGAAGAAAAAAATAGGGTAGACCTGAGATTTATTTCCAATTGGAAAAGACCATAGAAAGTTGGAATAATCATCCAAAAATAACACATAATATCGATGGTCATCCGTACTCAAAATAGGGGATGTCCACAAATCACTATGTATGATATCGAAAGACATTAAAGTACAATTTTTGGATGCAGAAAATGGTAATTTGACATGTTTTCCAAAAATGCAAGATTCACATATAGGAGTCCTAGAAATACGATTGCAATTAATAAAATTATTTTTCCTAAGGAAGCGTAAAACAGAGTCTCCCGGATGTCCTAATCTAGAATGCCATAAGGAAGACGAAAGAGAAACAAAGGTTGAGGGAACTGAAGCTGGAGTGTTGATGGCGTTTGAAATATGGTAGAGATCTCCAGTGCTGTCACATCTCATTATTCGTCTCCCTGTCGTAAAATCCTTTACAGTAAAACCAAAAGGATCAAAGTCAAGGGAAACCCAATTGTCAGTTGTGAAACATTGCACAGAGATTGGATTCTTAATGAGTTTAAGGGCATGAAGGACATTTTTAAGATTAGTGGTGGATTTGGTGGGGATAGGGAGGAATGACCATAACCACAGATGTGAACACCTTGTCCACTACCAATAATAATATTTTGATTTAAGTTATTCAAATTGGAATAAGACGAGAGAGTACATTGTGATGCCTTCATGTGAGATGTGGTGCATGTGTCCATATACCAATTTTCGTCTGGATTGTTGAGTGACATTGCGCTCATAACTGCCTCAATGTTAGTCGGTGCATAAGTCGATGGCGGGGGTGCCTGTACTGTGTAGGCCTGTTGTGGACGTGGGCTAAGTATGACAGGTTGGGCCTGTCGGTTCTTAGGTGGAGTCTATGAGGATGTCGCATACGGGCAAGAAGGGGAGGACCATGATGGTAGGGCCCATGCGGACCACGATTGGTAGGCAACGCCGAATAAGCCACAACTCTATTCCCGACAGAGGCTGTTGCTACTTCTGCGGTCGCTGCCCGTTGTTGCCAAAATTTCTTTTGCCACAGCCCTTGCCGGATTGACTGCTCCGGCGGTTGTTACGGGAGGAATCGGACTGTTGCTGTCCTCTGGTCGACTGTTCTAGTTGCCGGACTGGGAGGCCCTGCTGTTTGTAGAGGGCCCGACGGTAGTGGTGGTGAGGGCAGCGTCGGCAATGCTGGTCTGAGTGGTGTTGCACTTAATTTTCCGAGTTTCCTCAAGGATGAGCTTCGAACGAGCCTCATAAAATGAAGATAACGACGTGCATTGTTGAAGGATGGTGGCAACGCCGTCATAGGATTCGTTCAAACCTGCAACAAGTTGCATGACCAATCGCTGATTACCGACTAGTACGCTGACGTTGGAGAGTTGGTCGGCAAGCATCTTGAGTTCTTGACATTGGGCAGGCACGTTTGGGAAATCATCCTGTTGAACGTTTTGAACTAATTTTCAAGGTATAATGCTCGTTGAGTTTTGTTGTCGTGGAAATACTGTCCAAACGTTTCCATATTTTGCGGGTAGTGGCATCAGTCTCAATGATGGTGTGCAATAGGTCATTAGATATCGTGTCGTATATCCACTTAAGGACGACTGCATCCAAACGAGAATAGAGTGCATCATCAAAATCTGAAACCGATGGTACGTATATGGAATTCAGAGTGGGAGGGGTGATGTGGTCGATAACTTCGTAAACATGACAATAGATCTTAAAAAGCTCCACCCACGAGGAGTATTGACCATTTTCCATCTCAAGTGTCACATGAATGGAGTTTTTAATATTGTTTACGGAAAATGCCGAATGGAATTTGGTTTTGTCAGCCATGGAATAGGAAATTTATAAGGAAGAGTGAAGGAGAATGACCGAAAAAACTAGGGTTACATCATGGGGAAAGGGGGAGGGGGGGGGGGCGAGAGAGGTTGGCGGCTAGGGTTCCGACGTGGGCTAGGCGTTGACGTGGAAAAAAGGTGGCGGCCGAGAAGGTGTATCAGCGGCTAGGGTAGGGTTTGTAGTTTTAGGCTCTGCTACCATAAAGGTATATGTTACCTTGATTTTATTGATGAATTATTTACAATATATATAAGGTTACAAGAATATTTACTTTGATACTAACTAGGTAACTAATTAACCTAATTACAAAAGGATTATAATTTTACCTGAAATAGGAGATATACAATTAATACAATTAATGAAAAAATATTGGGAAATATTCTATTATGTAAAGAATGGATCTTGGGCCTAACTCAACCCCAAAAGCTAGCTTATAAGGTGAGGATTGTCCAAGTCCATATAAGGAGTCCATGTTCCCATTCCATATCAGATGCGAGACTCTTAACACTCCCCCGCATGCCAATACCTTGTTAACTAGATTGTGGATACTATAATTTGGGGGCCCAACATTGGAGAACAAAGAATTATAATGAGCTTGGATGTGATACCATGTAAAGAATGGATCTTGGGCCTAACTCAACCCCAAAAGCTATATTGTAAGGTGAGGATTGTCCATGTCCATATAAGGAGTCCATGTTCCCATTCCATATCCGATGTGAGACTCTTAACACGCCATCGACTTATGCACCAACTCCAGACGAAAATTGGTATATGGACACATACACCACATCTCACATGATGACATCACAATGAACATATTCCTTTATGGTATCAGAGACTAAAACTACAAACCCTACCCTAGCCGCCAATACACCTTCTTGGCCGCCACCTTTTTTTCACGTCGGCACCTAGCCCACATTGGAACCCTAGATGCCGACCTCTCTCAGCCACCCACCCCTCTTTTCCCCATGATGAAACCCTAGTTTTTCCGGCCATTCTCTCTTTATCTTCCTCATAAATTTCCTCTTCCATGATTGACAAAACCAAATTCCATTCTACATTTGCCATAAACAACATTAAAAACTTCATCCTTGTGACTCTTGAGATGGAAAAGGGTCAATACTCCTCGTGGGTGAAACTTTTTAAAATCCATTGTTATGTTTACGAGGTTATTGAGCACATCATCCCTCGCACGCCGAAGTCCACAGACATACCATCAGCTTCGACTTCTGATGATGCACTCTGGTCTCATTTGGACGCAGCCGTCCTCTAGTGGATATACGACACAATATCTAATGATCTGTTGCACACCATAATTGAGATCGATGCCACTACCCGCAAAATGTGGGAACGTTTGGAAAGTATTTTCCATGATAACAAAACTCAACAAGCGTTACACCTTGAAAATCAGTTCAAGGACGTTCATTAGGACGATTTCCAAAACGTGTCTGCTTATTGTCAAGAACTCAAAATGTTTTCCAACCAACTCTCCAACGTCGGTGCACCAGTCACTAATCATCGATTAGTCATGCAAATTACGGTGGGGGCCTACACGGCCCACGGTGGGTAGGCAGCCCACGACGAAGGCTGCTTCCACTGCTGCGATTGTTGCCCGTTGTTTCTGGAATTTCTTCTGCCGCCGCCCTTGCCGGACTGCCTGCTCCGGCGGTTGTTACGGGAGGAAATAGACTATTGCGGGTCCTCTGGTCGACTGTTCTGGTTGCCGGACTGGGAGGCCCTGCCGTTTGCGGAGGGCCCGACGGTGGTGGTGGTGAGGGCGACATCAGCAATGCTGGCCCGAGTGGTGTTGCGCTTGATTTTCTGGGTTTCCTCAAGGATGATCTTCAAACGGGCCTCATAAAACGGAGGTAACGTCGTGCATTATTGGAGGATGGTGGCAACACCGTCATAGGATTCGTTCAAACTTGCAATAAGTTGCATGACCAATCGCTGATTAGTGACTGGTGCGCCGACGTTGGAGAGTTGGTCGACAAGCATATTGAGTTCTTGACAATAGGTAGACACGTTTGGGAAATCGTCTTGATGAACGTCCTTGAACTGATTTTCAAGGTATAACGCTCGTTGAGTTTTGTTGTCGGGGAAAATACCGTCCAAACGTTCTCACGTTTAGCGGGCAGTGGCATCGATCTCAATGATAGTATGCAACTGATAATTAGATATCGTGTCGTATATCCACTAGAGGACGGCTGCGTCCAAACGAGACCAGAGTGCATCATCAGAAGTTGATGCCGATGGTACGTCTGTGGACTTCGGCGTGTGAGGGATGATGTGGTCGATAACTTTGTAAACACGACAATAGATCTTAAAAAGCTCCGCCCACGAGGAGTATTGACCCTTTTCCATCTCAAGAGTCACAATGATGAAGTTTTTAATGTTGTTTAGGGCAAGTGCCGGATGAAATTTGGTCCATGAAAGAGGAAATTTAGAAGGACGAGAGAGGGAGAATGACCGGAAAAACTGGGGTTCCGTCGTGGGAAAAAGAGGGGGTGCGGCCTAGAGAGGTCGGCGGGTTCCGACGTGGGTTAGGTGCCGACGT
Source organism: Anisodus tanguticus (assembly GCA_034509755.1). NCBI lineage: Eukaryota > Viridiplantae > Streptophyta > Magnoliopsida > Solanales > Solanaceae > Anisodus > Anisodus tanguticus. The sequence goes on from CM067558.1 coordinate 32,422,882, forward strand.
GGAAAAAAGGTGGCGGCCGAGAAGGTGTATCGGCGGCTAGGGTAGGATTTGTAGTTTTAGGCTACTGATACCATAAAAGAATATGTTGGGTGATTTTATTGATAAATGATTTACAATATATATAAGGTTACAAGAATATTTACTTTGATACAAACTAAGTAACTAATTAACATAATTTCAAAAGGATTATAATTCTACTAAAAAGAGGAGATATACCATTAATGAAAGAATGTTGAAAAATATTCTATTATAAACTAGTCCACACTTGCAGCTGCTAATGTATTTAAATTTTCATGCTTGGGAGAATTAGTGATAACCAGCTCCTCGAGTAAAAGCCACCATGGCTGGAAATGGGCCCGCCATCCTCACACTTGTAGGTTCCATTATCTGTCAGATATTAATTATTGCCAGATCCATTGCATCTAATTTGAAATTCTTCCCCTACTTAGATTAATTTAATTAAGTATGTGTAGCTATGATAAGAGGTTATTGTCGTTGACACAAATTACTATGTACACAGACAAAAGATGCAAAAAATTACAGCCATTTTTCACTAATAGTCATGCCAATAAAGAGTTCATATTAGTATAGTGGCCGTGTAAAAAAGATCGCACTACTAGGTTAAAGTTAATTTATGGTAACAAATAATTTCAATATCAAGTCTCGCTATTGTAACTTTGATATGATTAATAACATGTTTTTTTTTAAATGATTAATAACATGTTATAAAGTATAAACCTTTAAATTGCACGGATAGTTTATAAGAATTCAGGTTATCAGTGTTTAAAATTACAAACTAGCAAATAACATAAATAAATTATGGTGGTGGGCGGAGAAAAAACTTCAGCTACGGTACGACAAAACTCAATAGCTTTAGCTCAAATCCTATATTTATGTATAATTTACTTAATATGCATAAATAGTTTATCAAGAATCCAGTAAGGTACATTTTTTAGAATCTATAATCTATAAACTCAAAATCCTAACTTTATCCATGTTGCCAGCATATAACAAGCTAGGAATACTCCTATTTTATTTTATTTTATTTTATTTAATATGACAGTATTTAATTAAACATAAAAATAAAAAAGAAATGGATATTAAAATTCATCGGCTTAATTATGTCAACCAAAACATATAACAAGTTGGAAAATACTCCTATTTTATTTTATTTTGTTATATTTTATATGACGGTATTTGATTGAGAATTAAAATAAAAAAGAAATAAATATTAAAATTTGTAGTCTTAATTATGTGAGGTAAGACTGCGTACAATAGATCCTTGTGGTCTGGCCCTTCCCCGGACCCCGCGCATAGCGGGAGCTTAGTGCACCGGACTGCCCTTTTTTTAGTCTTAATTATGTCATAACCAAAGTATTTCCTGGGGGGAAAATAAAAAATTTTAAATCAATTTTTTTCTAAATTTGAAATATTTCATTCTTTTAAAAATGTACTACTACAGAAATAATGCAACATCAATTTAAAGTGAGTAATATAACAGAAATACCACCTCCAACCCAATAAAAACATACTCGCAATTGATGTTTACACTAGGGGTGGCCAGTGGGCCGGGCTCGGGTCTGGCGGGGTCGGGGCGGGACGAGCCGGGGGGTCGGGATCGGGACTAGCGGGCCTAGCGGGGTCGGGTCCGGGCGGGACTGCTCCGGTCCGTCCCGATCTCGATCCCGTCGGTATCGGGCGGGCGGGCGGGGTCGGGTTTTCCTTTTTTTTTTTTTTTTAAATAACATATGTATAAAAAAAACTCAATAAACAAAACAAGATAGTGTAATAAAAACATCCCAAAATTTGTTTTTGTGCCTCTTATATTATTTAATAGACATATGATTTTTTTGTAATACAAATACAATTGTCTAAAATCTAAATTGCAACTTTATGGTGTTGTCCAAAAGTTGCAAATTACATAATAAAATTGCAATTAAAAAAATTACATTTTCAAAAAAATCGTTCTAATTGCTTGATGATTTCATGTGGTTCTTCGGTTGGAATAGGTATTTGTTGGTCAAATTGATCCACGTCGCTTCCACTACCTTCGGTTAAGATTTCGTTGTAGTTTTCATCATCTTCTTCGTTGATCTCCGGTTGACCGCACCTTCTCCGCTCCGCTCGTATCCAATCTCTCGAATAATACCGCAATTTCCAAGTCGTCTCCGCCAATGAGTGTCCGTGGTCTCCTATTTGATATCCGCTCGCAGAAAAAGCGCTTTCCGACGCGATTGATGACGCTTGAATGTTCAAAACATCTCGAGCCATCAATGAAAGTGTCGGAAAGGTCTTCTCATTCCCCTCCAAAGTATTTCAAAGCAAGTCTTCTTGTCCATCTTCATTGATAACTTCTTGATACGGTACGTAACCCCGCAAAACAAAAATATCCAACTCGCTAATTTGGTTAGTAGAGGTACGGCCGCACATTCTATTTCCGAGGCTTTCAATACTAGCCGCGAAACAACATGTCTTTTGTGAGGTTGTGTTGAAGATGAAGAAGATGGTATGGTAGCCGGTACGTTACTAGCATTTTCTTGTTGATAAAATCTATATATATTTTTGCATTGGTGTTCTACGCTATTCAACACTTCTTCTTTAGTTTGTTCAATAGGTGGTGGGTGATTTAGATTTTTGGGACTTGGAGGTGGTAGTACTTCTATACAATCGTAAATAGTTTCAATTAGTGATTTAGTACCGTCTATTTTAATAGTAGGATTTAATATAGAACCAATAATATAAATAGAAGGAATAGGAATAAAATATTTTTTTATTTTGAGAAACATTTTTTTAATAGCTGCCTTATAAGCTGGTTTTTCCATATATTCACTAAGTAATAAAAATATTAGAGTTATATAAAATAACATAGTTGAAATAGTAGGATAATATATACCGGAAAATTCTTTTGTTGCTTGAAAAAATTTCTCTAAAAATACAATAAGTTCGGAAATTTTTACCCAATCACTATCTAAAATCATATCAGCTGGGTTTTTATTATGAGAGTTAAAAAATAAAGTTATAGGTAATTTATAGTCATAAGCAACAAGTAGTTGCTCGTATAAAGAATTCCACCTAGTCGATACTTCTTGTGGAATTCTTCTATAAGGTAGTCCACAATCGTGACAAGTTTTTTTATATTCTTTTCTACGTTGTACTTTATTACTTTTAAAAATAAAGTTTATAGCAAATTGTATTTTACTAAGAATGTCTTCAAAAAGTGATAGACCATCCTTTACAATTAAGTTATATATATGGCACGCGCATTTTATATGAAAATGGTCCGGAAAAGATGGAGCTAAACTATTTTTTAACATTGTAATTGCGTAATTGTTATTAGAAGCGTTATCTAATGTAATAGTCATAATTTTATCGGTAATTCCGTAATAATCGCACACTTGATAAATATTTTCTGCAATAAAAGTACCAAAGTGTGCCTATCATCTATATATCTATACGCTAAAATACGTTTTTGCATAGACCATTTATAATCTATCCAATGACAAGTTACGAGTTAAATAATCATGGCCGTTAGTACTACGACCTATATCGACGTGATAGATACTTTGCCATTAAAATGATATAATGAAAAACGTAAATATTGTTGATATTCATGCGCAAATTTAAATACATCTCTCTTAACAGTTGACCTAGGAAAACCGTTAAAAGCAGGATTATATATATCTCTAATGTAATGAATAAACCGGGAGATGAAGGAAATGAAAAAGGCAAACCCTCCACAAAGAACTAATTTTGATATTGCTTCCCTATCTCTATGTTTGTTGTATTTAGAGCCTACAATTCCCCCCGTCATAGGGTTAATTTGACCGTACTTGGTCCCCGGGACAAGTATCGTATGTGAACCTTGTCCCGATGGAGCGGCCGTTTGCGCACCCGGTTTTGAAGCCTCGGTATTGGGCATACCTAGTGGATGAGCACTTACTACGTGTCTAATTAAACCCCCCGTCCCACCGTGACCTTTTCCAGTTTTAAATTTTAAAACATTTTTACAAATTTTACATATGGCTACTTGATTCTCTACGTCCCTATCAAAAAATGTCCATGCATCTGATTTTAATGGTCGTTTTGCTTTGGACCTCGTCTCATACTAGGGGGAATAGGAGGTATTTCGGTTGAAGGTGCACTAGTGGGCGTGTTGTCATCAATATTAGTGGGTGTATCGTCTAGATCATCGTCTAAATTAAAGTCTTCTTGAGTTCCGAAAATAACTCCTCGTCTAAATCTAATGGTATTGTAGGAAAATGTTGAGTATCAACAAAATCATCCTGTGTAGGAATAAGATGACTAGAAGAAGTACCCTTGCCCTGGTTGCCTCTACTAGAAGAAGCACCCTTACCCTTACCCTTAAACATACCTTTTAATCCTTCCATTTTAATTATGATAATAAATAATTAAAGACAATAAAATTAAGTGCGCTAAATAAAATAAACAGACAATAATAATTTAATGAAGGAACGAATGTACCAAACGCCGACGTAACGTCGACGTGTAATCGAGAGGTTGAAAATTGAAACTTTGCTCGATGGAAGATCCTCAAGCTAGTTGCCAACTTCACTCCCAATTCCCAAATGAATTAATAAAATTGAATATTTAGCAAACAATGTAGACTTGTAGAGAGATATATTGAGAAATTAGAGAGATTGTAGGAAGATTTGTGAGAAAGATGAAGAGAAAATGAGTTATTTATAATTGAAAAATTGGGTTAAAGTGTAAATATAATAACTTATGGGTTAAAAATAAATATTAAGGGGTAGGGGGGGTTGGGGGAGGGGGGGGGCCTAAAATGGCCGTTGGCCAACGGCCATAATCTAAAATGGCCGTTGGTGCAACGGCCATTTTTGCAAGGGGGTTTAAGGGTCGGGGTCGGGGTCGGGACGGGCTCGGGGCGGGCTCGGGTCCGGCGGGCCTGGGGCGGGCTCGGGTCTGGCGGGACGAGACATCGTCCCGTCCCGAGTTCGAGTCCCGCCCTCGTTAAATTTTTTTTTTTTTAGAGCGGGGTCGGGCCGGGGTCGGGTCGTCCCGGCCCACTGGCCAGCCTTAGTTTACACCAAGCCAATAGATGCATGATAATAGTTTATACATAGCCTTTTGACACTTAAATCATGATTAATTAACATGTATCCCTGCTTATTAAATTACTTAATTATAGTAAGTTTACACGGTTTAATTTGATGTAAACACAATGCGTAGATAAATATTTAGGGGGAAGATCACCTATACCTCATGAAACCAAACTATTTACCGCCTCTACTCGTATTACTTTTCATGCCCCCTAAAAAATTAAAGCTATTTACCCGCCCCCTACCTCCCAGTTATGATACCACCATGATATATAAATATACTCATAGTATCATGAAATACCGCTTTAGTCCTTCTCTTAGTTCTGCATGATACCATCGTGATATATAAATATACTGAGATGATATATAATGGATGATCATGTTCGTTTATTAAAAAAAGACACACTTTTCTCGAAAAAAACTCTATGATAACATTGTCTTATATACATATGCTGTGATGGTATCATGGAAGGTTGCTTCAGTCATTCAATGAGACACTCCTCAGGACCATGATACAATCATAGTATATAAATATATTGAGATGGTATCATGAAAAACTACTTTAGTCCTTCTCTTGATCTTTCATGATACCATTATAGTATATAAATATACTACGATGATATTACAAAGGAAGGGGTTTGGGCGAGAGGGTATGTCGGGTAAATAGTTTTGGGCGAAGGATACAATGGGTAGGTAATTTAAAAAGGGCATTGAGTGGGTAATTAGTTTGTTTTCCGGGATATTTGAGTTAGTTTCCCAAATATTTACCTCACCAAACCCCTTTGCAAACTAGTAACGAAACACACCTTTTTACTGTGCTTCTTGACCCCTTGCCATCGACTTCAAAGACTTGAAAGTCACCAAGTGGCAAGTGGGTGCTCACCCAATTACCAGAAATTCATAGGTGCTCACATACTCATTTACAAGCACTTCCCAAAATCGAAAGTGTAATTTTCCCAGATCCTTCTTATTCCTTCACAAACTATAAAATTAGTAATCTAAAGTCAAATTTTAATATATAGTCTTCATTCAAAGTCCCAATTTTGATCTCCCTTCATCTATTTTCCCCATTTTTTCTGATTCAAGAAAAAACCAATTATTTTTCGCAACATGTCTGACTATGGATCAGACAACACATGCTGCTTTCGTTGCACACAATTCATATTAACTGCCGGCTTAACAGCTCTCTTCATCTGGCTAAGTCTAAGAACCGCCAAACCATCATGCTCCTTAGAAAAATTCTACTTACCTGCCCTTAACATATCTGATAATTCCAACACCACAAGATCCAATCATACACTCTCCTTTCAGCTCAATTTGAACAACAAGATGAAGGACAAAGGTGTTCGTTACGACGACATTAAACTTAGTTTTTACTATGGTACAAATACCAGTTTTCCTATAGGGAGTTATACAGTACCTGGATTTTACCAAGGCCATGAAAAGAAAGCACATAAAAAGGGGATGTTGGTAACTTCAAAATTGCCTTGGGATGCTGCTTTAGAGAAGGTATCAAATGGGTCAAATGTTGTTTTTAGGGTGGATGTGGCTACAAGAGTCAGGTACAAGGTTATCTTTTGGTATAGTAAGAGACATAATTTAACTGTGGAAAATAAAACAGTGGAAGTGGATGGTTCAGGTAAATCAAGTGCACAACAGCTTCATTGTTATCTCATGGCTTTTGGGTTTCCCCTAATTGTTTTGTTCAACTTGATTCTTTTGTTGTAAATGACTTATTCACGGAGTTGTATCCAAGATTTAGATCTGATGAATTCAAAAATTTTATATTTTTATCACTGGACCTAATTCAATTTTAAAATATGGGTTCAGGCTTTAATATTTGTTGAAATTTTAGTATTTTTATTATACTAATGTATCATTTTTTGGTGTAAAAAGTATTGAATTCAATTGAATATATATAATTAGTATTTTGCATATTCCTTTCGCCTCAGCTTGTCCGTACCTATAGTGCTCGGATTATCCAAAATATTTTCACACCCAAATACATTAATATTGAAAGATCCAACAAGCACCTGAAAACATTTTGGATAGTCTGACCCATAAAGGTCGATACTAATATAAAGTAGTTAGTGTTATCTTTCCTTGCATTTGTTCTTTATAAATTTTGACTGGCTTGTTTAATGTGGTAGATCTATGATATTTTGTCTTGGATATCATGCTTTTACACATTCCCTTTTCTAGGTAAATATTATGATTCATATCATATGTTAATTAATAAGTGGCTATAAAAGAACCGTGTAGTATATTATACGTTGATATCATAAGCCTTATCTTTTTCTATCTTAATGAGCCATATAGGCTTTGGACCACATTAATTAAAGGGAAAAGGGATAGTGTATGATTCGACAATGTACTTGAGAAAATAGAAGAGATAATGATCAAAAACATATCTTATCTTTTTTTTAGTTTTCTACCTAAATTATAATTTAGGTTTGAGAGTTTCGTACCTAAATTATCATCAATTACTTTGCAAAACACATCTCAACTATCAGTTGTTCACTTTTCCTACATAAACTATCACCAACTAGTTTGTAAAACACACCTCAACTATCATTTGTTCACTTTTCCTACCTAAACTATCACCAACTAGTTTGCAAAACACACTTCAACTATCAGTTATTCACTTTTAATGAGGTGTGTTTTGCAAACTAGTTGGTGATAGTTCAGGTAAGAAAAGTGAACAAATGATAGTTGAGGTGTGTTTTGCAAATTAATTGGTGATAGTTTAGGTAGAAAGCTTTTACACCTGATAGTCGAGCTAGAAAATTAAAAAAAGGTGATAATTAAGGTGTATTTTTGACCCTTTATCTTCTATCAACTAGGCTTGTCCTAATTATTACCTAAAGAAAGTAAAAAACATATAAAAGTATTTTATGGACAATAGGTTTTGAGTCAGTATTACTTCTAACAAGTTCTTAATTGAGTAATACTATAATAAAATAAACTTGATGGAGGGGAATTAGGAGTGAAATATCTTAATCCCCCATTATGGATTTCAATTTTTCTCATACTACATTTAGAAATTTTGATTTTATCTTTATGAATTACTTTTAGGCTGTTGCTTTCTCTGTTTTTTGAATTTTGACCTGCTGTTGCTGCATTTCCTTTTCTACGCAATATGTTTCATATACACATCTTTCATCCCATTCCATCACAAAAGAAATGACAGTTAATGAGAAGTTTATATATAGTTTGTGTGCAACATAAAGTTAAGGAATAGCTGAAGCAACAAATTGTATGCCAAGACAACTTTCATAAGTAGCAGACTTAATGTAGTACTAATGAAACATTACAATACATTAGCTTAGGCACCTAGCTTAAGAAAGCTCACTTTAGTACTAAAATCAATATGGTTCTCAAAGAACAGTCGAAACAGATGAATTTTTGGCTATAACCTATTCAACAGATAATCACACTTGCATTTTGTTGCATTTTCATCTCATGTTAGTTCTACAATGTAATTTAGTAGAATGTTTCACTGATCATTCGCTCTACGAAAAGCTCAATTTTTATAATCTTTGCAACATGTTTGGACTGTCATTACAATTAAATTGTTTTCATTTCGTTTTCAAATTGGATAGTTTGAAGCTTGGAAGCTTCCTTTCGTGCTCAAGATTAAACAATTACTGAGCTCTCATTTTGAGCTCCGAATTGTTGCATCATAGACAACACACGTGTCATTATAATTTTAGTAGCAGAAACCATTTCTCAGCAAGAAAGTAAAGAGAATTCACAGGGTAAAATTGTATTAATCTCTATTGGGGAGCCTTTCTCATTTATACAAATATATATGGTGTGTACAATGTAGAATCTTAATACAATAAGGATCCTATTTCTACCATAATTATACAACACCAATAATACAAAATATATGGTGAATATTCTACTAATATTCACTAATACACCCCCTCAGTCGGAGCGAGAAGAGGCCGAACGCTGAGACTGGATCTGAAGTCGAAGAATAGTTGTCTAGGTAGTCCTTTAGTGAAGATATCCACATACTGATACGAAGAGGGCACATGCAACACCTTAACATGTCCTATAACAATCTTTTCACGAATAAAATGTATATCCATCTCAATGTTCTTGGTTCGCTGATGCTGAACTGAATTATGAGATAAATAAACGGCGGATATGTTATCACAATATACCAAAGACGCCTTACGCAAGGACACTGGAGCTCCAAAAGAAGGTTTCAGAGCCAATAGATCTCAACAACAACATTTGCAACGCCTCTATATTATGCTTCGACACTCGAACAAGATAGGGTGGTTTGACTTGAAGTGGAGCATCGCGTGTCCGGATAGCTTGCTCAATCTGCATCCGTATATGATAACAACCTGATCGGTGCAGAGTGATGTAGATGCAATCCATAATCAAGTGTGCCCTTAACGTATCGAATGATACGTTTAAGAGTAGTAAAATGAGGCTCCTTGGGGCATGCATGAACAAGCATACCTGCCGAACAACATAAGCAATGTCAGACATAGTGAAAGTAAGTTACTGAAGTGCACCTGCAATATTCATATACAGAGTAGGATCGGCCACTGGATTACCATCAACAACACTAAGCTTTGATTTAGAGTCAACTGGAGTGGGCATGATTTTGTAGTTCGCCATTTTGGCCCTGAACATAATTTCCTCTGCATACTTACGATGACATAAAAACATAGTGTATGCAGATCCAGCCACTGGAATTCCTAAAAAATAACTCAGCTTTCCCAAGTCAGTCATAGCAAATTTGCTTTTAAGCAGTGCAATGATATCATTTTTCAACACATCAGATGAGGCAGTAAGGATAATATCATACACATATAACAACAAATAAGCAACGTTACTATCGCGATGAAAAATAAATAGAGAATTATCACACTTGCTGCATACAAACCCAATCTGCATAATGTACTATGCAAACCGTTCATACCACACTCTAGGGGCCTGTTTCAAATCATGGCTTACAAAGACGACATACATAGTGAGGGGCTGCAGGATGAACAAAACCTGGCGGTTGGTGCATGTAAATAGTTTCTTTCAAGTCCCCATGTAAAATGCATTCTTCACATCAAGCTGATGAACCGACCAATGCTTACCCATAGCAATACTCAGAACTGTGTGAATTGTAGCCGGTTTAACAACCGGACTGAACGTCTCACCACAATCAATGCCCTCCTGTTGATTAGTACCACTAGCCACAAGTCTCGCCTTATATATCTCAAGGTCACCACAGTCTCTAAATTTATGACGAAACAACTACATACATCAGATCACATTCACCCCATCCACTCTAGGAACCAAATCCCAAGTGTATTGTTTTGTTAAAGAATTAAATTCCTCACGCATTGCCGCATTCCAATTAGGGTCAAGTTTGGCTAATTTTGTGTTTTTGGGAATTGGGGATATGGTTTTTGTGGTTAAGTTAAAATGGACTTTGGGTTTGAAAATCCCGTGTTGAGCACGGGTTTCCATACTATGCGTGGAGGTAGGGGCTGGTTGGGTAATTTAGGTGGGTGTCAAGTTGGGGTTTTGGTGTGGGTTCGGTTCTGTTTGTTGCTGTCGGGTCGAGGTTGGTAGTTGTAGTGGGGGTAGGTCGACGAGGTGAGGGATTTGGCTGGTGGTGTCGGGTGACGACGATGGGTAGCCTGTCAGATCTGGTGGTGGTGGGTGGCACGAATTCGGGTTCGGTGATGATGTGTATGGGAAAAAGTTGTGTCGATTGGCTTGCGGTGGGTTTGTTAAGTTTTGGGCGACGGGTGGGTGGCAACAGTGGGTGCTGACACTTGGTGATACGATTGGTATGGCCGACGGGTGGGAGATACTTGGGGGGGTCGGATCCGAGAGGTTCTTGATATACCGTAAGTGGTGGCAGAGATAACTGGTCGACCTGGGTTGTTGTCGATGGGATGACAGGTGATAGCAGGAACGATAGGACGACCTGGGTTGATGTCAACGGGACGACCGGTAATGGTAGGAACGACGGGATGACCTGGGTTGTTTTTGATGGGACTGCCGGTGGTGGCAGTGACCTGACCGAGAGGTGATTGGTATGTGGTAGTAGCCGGAGGTGGCGGCGATAGTACAGTAACTGGATGACTGAGCAGGTGGTGGACGGCGGGGGAGGGTTCAGACTCCTCGAGGAACGTGTAATCGGTTGTCCAAAATTTTTGGAGATTGGCGAATGGGAAGATTGATTCGTCAAACGTGACATGATGGGATACGATGATTTTATGAGAAGACAGGTCATAACACAAATACCCTCTATGATTGGGTGGGAATCCTAAGAAGACACACAGGGTGGTACGAGGTGCTAATTTATGAGGGACGGTGGAGGCATGATTTGGGTAGCACAAGCAACCAAAAATTCTAAGGTGATCATATGAAGGGATTCAGCGGTAGAGAATTTCGGTGGGGGTTTTGTTGTGAAGAGTACTAGTAGACAAAATATTAAGGATGTATTCTACCATTTTAATTGCATAGACCCAAAACAACGGGGGGAGAGAGGCATGGAAAAGAATGGTACGTACTATGTTGTTGATAATACAAATGATTCGTTCGACTTTTCTATTTTGGGGTGAGGTGTAGGGATAGGAGAAACGGAAGACCATGCCATTATTGGTGCAAAAGTTATGAAATGCAGAATTATTAAACTTACAACTGTTGTCACATTGGAATGATTTGACGAATTTTTCAAATTGTGTTTTGATAAAGTTATGAAACTTAAGAAACTTGATAAAGACTTCAGACTTGAATTTTAGAGGGTAAATTCAGATAAAGTGAGAAAAGTCATCTAATAACACTAGATAAAATTTATGACCCAACGAACTAATAACATGACAATAAATCTGCATGAACAATATCAAACGGAGAAAATGTAACACCTAAAAAAGGCTGAAAAGGGAGGCAAACGTGTTTGCCTAAAGGGCAAGAAAAACACTGTTGGGCAGATTTCCCACTAGAACAATGAATTAAATTATTGTTCTGGAAAAAATTAAAAACAGGAGCTCCTGGGTGTCCAAGTCTATTGTGCCAGGTTGACAGAGAGATTGTTGCTAGAGCCGTGGAAGGAAAGACTTGGGCAGTGGGAGATGTGGGAGGGGTGACCTTGGCAGCGGACGTGGATATGAAAGGATAGAGGCCCCCCTCACTATTGCATCTTCTAAGGAGTTTCCCGATACGTAGGTCCGTTATAGAAAACCCAAACGGGTCAAAATTAATTGATACGAAATTATCTGTGGCAAATTTTCTAACAGAGATTAGGTTCTTGATAATATTTGGGGGCATAACTGATGTTATTTAGGGAGAAGTGGGGATGCAATGGTGGGGTTAGAGTGTGGTCAAAACCTTGAATTGGATTGCGATGACCGTTTCCAACTAGAATAGATTGTGGAGTATTTAAATTTCGTATTTGAGGAAGATTACCAGAATTATAGGTGAGGTGATACATGGTGCCCATATCCATATACCACGCATTACCGGGCTTCCAAGGAGTCAATGTGCGGAAAGCCTGACCTAAACTGGATTGGGGAAGGCCTGGAGCGGACTGCTGGGCTCTAGAATATTGAGCCTGATGGTTGTGGCCCGATGGTCGTATGCCCAGGCTGCTGGGCCGGTGAAGTAGCCAATTTGGCAGTTGGGCCGCAGGCTCTGGGTAGCTGTTGTAGGCCCAGTCCCCCTATGTGCTCCCATTGCTGCCAGAAAAACCACCAAGGGTAGTCTCTGCCATAAGGTATGTCGAAAAAGAAAAACTTGGGGGGTTCGGGGCGTAGCGGAGTTGTATGTGAGGCAAAATTGGCCGTATACGAGGTGTATATCGACTTTGGGATACTCTTGTATTTTGCTGAAATTGAGAGAAACAAAGAAAGGGAATGGAAGGGGGCAACTTTTACGTTAACAAAGACAGTCTCTGTGTTTCAATATGTAATTTTGCTGAAATTTAGAAACAGAGAAAAAAAAATTTAGGAACAAGGAAAGGGAACGGAAGGGAGCAACTTTCACGTTAACAAAGACAATCTTTGTGTTTCAATATGACACGTGAAATTGGATGCCAGTCACAAGTTCAGGACAATCAAAAGTCAATTGGAAGAAATTGGATGTTAGAAAACTAGGGGTAGGGTTTAGCTTCTGATATCACGTAAGCTTGTATTAATCTTTCTTGCGGAGCCTTTTTCACTAATACAAATATATATAATGTGTACAATGTAGAATCCTAATACAATAAAGATCTTATTTCTAACTTAATTATACAACACCAATAATACAAAATATATTGGTGAATATTATACTAATATTCACCAATACATAGAACATTAAGGATCCACAATATATGAATTATTGATGGACATGGCATAAAGTAGCTTCTTGACTCTAAATGTAGAACCGGTGTACTATTTGTTTCCTTGGAGGCTATATTGATCGGACTCTTAAAAAATGTCGACAGGTGCATGTAAGAATATATGGACTTCATATATATATATATATATGTGTATAAATAATTGAATGTTAATTGTTAACATTAAATGTTTGACCCAAATTAAACGTAATTTGGTAAGATTTAAAGTTATATGAGCCTAATTAGACACCTTGTAAAGTATGGGGCTTTATGTGTAGATATCTGAATGTAATTTTAATTTAATGATGGGCTAAAATAGAATTACATAATTATATTTAATTATAAGAAGGGGGTTATGGTCCCCAAATCAGGCATAGAGTTTTCTTGACTGACGTCCCATCGCCAGTACAAGAGAGAACGACTCACGTCTAGGTTTGGAAGACCAAAATCATGAGATTGAAGGACACAATCAATGCTATGGATTCATGTACGTTTTCGCTTCTAGTTTTACATTTTCGATGTTTTGACATGATAGTTTTTGATAAAAGATGATAAATTTCATCTTAAAGTTTGATTCTAATAATTGGTATCAAAGCTTTTAGTATGTTGAATCATTGAGACACGTTTATATATCTTTTAAAGGCTTAAAAAAAAGAAAGAAATTTAGTTCTTCACTGTTTTTTGTGGCATTGGCAGATTTAATAAAGGAAGTCTTCCTCCTTAAAGTTTGCTTCCAGATATTAATGTTTACTTTTTAGACTTAAAATCAAAAAGAATGTTTTGCTAGCCGCCGCAAAACCAAATAGGTCTAGGAAATCGGAGGTTTGACCTCCTTTACGTATTGCCCTAACTGTTGTTAAAGATATTGATTTTCCTTTTCATGGATTTAGATCTTTTGATGTATTCAACTAAAATTAAACAAATAATAAGTGCATGTTTTTTTTGACGGCCGGAACTATTGATTAAGTATTTCCTTTTTTTTTGACCTCCTTTGTGTCATACTGCCAGATATCTAAACGGTTAAATTATGCATTGTGCCCAATTCACACTTCAAAAGCTAGCTCAAATGGAGGATGATTGCTCAAGCCTTATAAGGAGCTTAGAGATCTCATCCCTCACCGATGTGGTACATTTTTCTTCACCCCTCATCACGCCCATATTCGAACATTTTTTTTATCGGGGGTCTTCAGTTCGGTTTGGTGTGTGCACATTTATGAACATGAGGCATTTTCATCTCTCATCGATCCGAGACCAGTCAGTTGGTCCGGAGGAATTCTGCCCCCCCCTTTTTCCCGGGGGCCCATATCGAATCGGGCATGGACCTGATCCGATGTGGGCTCCTAGGAAAAAAAGGGGGCAAAATGCTCTCCGAATTAATTGACCGATCTCAGATCGATGGGGGGGGGGGTGAAAAATGCCCCCAGTCCATTAAAGTGCATGCTCCAGATCGGACAGTGCACCCCGGATAAAAATAATGTCCAGATCTCGGCGTGAGGGGGATGAGGGTAACGATAATATACTACATCGGTGACGGACGAGAACCCTGTGCTTCTTATAAGGCTTGGGCAATCCCCCCCCTTTGAGCTAACTTTTGGGGTGTGAGTTAGGCCCAATATCTAATTTAACATGGTATCAAAACCAAGGGTTCGTCTAATGGTTCAACGAGGTTGAAGACAGGTTCAAGGCAGATTCATATCAAGTTGCAAAATATTAACGATAATGAATGTTGTTTATCAAATAAGAGAGAAAAAATATGAGCTACTACATGTGGAGAAAAAAATGTTTTAATGATATTTTCAAAAATCCTACTGCTACATCTTTAAAATGAAAACACATTTTAGCCCTGCAAAGGGCTCACTTTTAACCATGCAAAGGTCTTAGTTTTAACCCGAAAAGACTTCAATGCTTTTAACCCGCAAGGGCTCTAATACTTTTAACCCGAAAAGGTTCATTTTTAACACGAAAGGGCTCCAAATTTTTTTTAACCCGAAAGGACTCCAATACTATTAACCCGCAAGGGCTCTATTTTTTTAACATGTCAAACAACAATGATGAAGATTATATAAAGATGGATAATCTAGATTATTTTGCCAGAAAATTCAGGCCAATGGGAGATTTGTTAGGGCTTGTCCTGAATTTTCCACCTTATTTGGATTCTTCCATAATTGTGTTTTATTTCAAAAGGAATTTTTTGGTAGAAAATATTTTCTTTATAGAAAAAGACTCTACCATAATTATCCTTTTCTTGAGGAGAAGATTTGGACTTCTATAAATAGAATATCTTTTATTCTCAGACATAACACAATAGCATCCACAATGTAGCCCTCAAACAAAGTCTTCTTTAGGAGAAGATTTTTCTCTCAATAAGTTTTATGTTTTTATATTAATTTTTTCAATATGTAGACCACTTAACCAAATGATATTAATATATGTTTCTTTTAGTATAGTTTTTATGTCATCTAATTTATCGTCATTCAAAGTTTGCAATTATAATCTTCCGCATGACACCCTGATTATTTCGATCCCAACAAGTAAGAGAAATGTACCACATTGGTGAGGGATGAGATCCCTGGGCTCTTTATAAGGCTTGTGCAATCCTCCTCACTTTGAGCTAGTTTTTGGGGTGTGCTTTAGGCCAAATGCCTAATTTAATATGGTATCAGAGCCAGACCCATGCCTGATCCGATGTGGGCTCTTAAAAAAAGGGGGACAAAATGCTCCCTGGATCAATTGACCGGTCTCGGACTGATGGGGGGTGAAAAGTGCCCTCGGTCCATAAAAGTGTACACTCCAGACCGGACAGTGGACCCCGAATAAAAAGAATGTCCGGATCTGGATGTAAGAGGGATTCGGGGGGTGGGGGGTGAAGAGAATATACCACATCAGTGACGGATGAGAACCCTGAGCTCCTTATAAGGATTGGGCAATCCTCCTCCCTTTGAGATAGCTTTTGGGATGTGAGTTAGGCCCAATGCCTAGTTTAACATAAACCTAAAGTGAATTTAGTAAAATCAAATAATTTGGGTTCTTCAATGTGTATATCATAATAAATAACCGATAGACCTTTAAGCCCACCGTGTTTAATTTGTTTTGAGAATTCACATATTCTCATTTGGAGAAATTAAATTTGAATATTGGTGTAGTTATATATATTTGAGATGAATAAGTTGAAGCTAGATTTCGCCAATGACTACTCTTGTGAAGATATATTTGTTTTAAAATATAAAAGGTTGTATATGTGTAGCCTATGTGGATATTGATCAGCCCAAAGGAAGGTTAATATTTAACACTATTACATGTGCATTTTGTGGTACTAAATGGGTGATAATTATTTGATTTTATGTGTGAATAATTAAATTGGCTCAAAGGAAGATTTACTATTCAACTTCTTTTATTATCAGTGTTTAATTACTACGACAAGATATCACTTACAAATTAATATTTTGTCCGAAGATAAAATATTAATGGAGTGTCAGGTATCTTGAGATGAGGTTTAACTTTATTCAAATTTATTTTTAATTTTGGTATAAATTTAATGTGAGCTTATTTTGGCATTGTTCTCCGATTCAGCTGAAATAACACCTGCAAGTATTACTGCCAACATCAATTCCATTCCTATGTTAAATGATACTAACTTCAAATCATGGCAAGAGAACCTTAACATAGTTCTCGGAGTCATGGATCTCGACCTTGCGTTAGGGGATGATTCTCTACCACCTCTTACAGATAAGAGTACCTTTGATGAAAAAAAGGAGATGGAAAGGTCAGAGAGATCAAATCGCATGTGTATGATGATCATGATGAAGGTCATTCCAGAAATATTCAAGGGAACTATGTCCGACAAGGTTTAGACGGCTAAGGAATTTATTGTTTAAATTGAAAAAGTATTTGTCAAAAGTGAAAAGGATGAACTTGGTACGATTTTAATAAGTCTGATTTCAATGAGGTATCAAGAAAACGGTAACATCAGGTAGTACATCATGCAGATGTCTCATCTTTCTTCACAGTTGAAACCACACTTAAGCTGGAACTCTCTGAGGATTTGCTGGTGCATATGGTTTTGATATCCCTTCCATCATAGTTCAACCATTTTAAGGTGCGCTATAACTGTCAGAAAGAGACTTGGTCTCTGCATGAGCTCATCTCACACTGTGTTCACGAAGAGAATAGATTAACGTAAAAAAAGATAGAAAGTGCTCACTTAGCCTCTTTTTCAAAGGACAAAAGGAAAGACAAGAAGAAAATAATAAGGAAGTTGCGGATACGACACCACAAAAGAAAAAACATAAGGAACCATTTATAGATGGTTGTTTCTTCTGCGGAGCTGCAGGTCATAAGAAGAAACATTGCTCTAAATATCACGCCTGGCGTGCAAAGAAAGGTATGCTTCTTAATTTTGTTTGTTCTGAAGTTAATTTGACTTCAGTACCAAGACACACATGATGGCTAGATTCTGATGCAATAACTCATATTACTGTGGCTATGCAGGGTTGCCTGAATTTTCGAAAGCCTAATAATGGTGAAAGATACATTTACGTTGGTAATGAAAAGTCGTTGGAAGTCGAAGAAATTGGAACCTTTAGATTATTTTTAAGAACTGATTTTTATTTGGATTTGAATGAGACTTTTATTGTACCGTCTTTTAGACGAAATTTGATTTCCATTTCATCTTCAAACAAATTTGTTTATTGTTATTCATTTGGAAATGCGAAATTTAGTCTTTCTCATAATTCAAAATTAGTTGGATCCGGTTCTTTATTAGGTTACGATAATCTATATTTAATTGACACAATTACTTCATATAATGAATCCTTGCATGTTAATATAGTTGGTATAAAACACAAATTATCCAATGAGAATTGAGCTTCGTTATGGCACAAGAGATTAGGTCATATCTCCAAAAGGAGAATTGAGAGACTTGTGTCTAATGGATTTCTTAATCCCTTTGATTTTTCAGATTTTGATGTATGTGTGAATTTGCATAAAGGGGAAACAAACAAATGTTAGGAGATTTGGAGCCAACAGAAAACTTGACATCTTAGAACCGATATACAATGATATATGTGGATCATTTTCTACGGCTTCTTGGAATGGTCAACAATATCTCATAACGTTCATAGACGACTTCTCAAGATATGGTTACATTTATCTTATTCATGAAAAATCTCAATCATTGGATGTGTTAAAAAGTTATAATGCTAAAGTTGAAAACCAACTTGGCAAAAGTATAAAAAGCGTTAGATCTAATCGTGGTGGTGAATACTATGGTAGATATAACAGATCAAATGAACAACGTCGAGGACCATTTATGAAATTCCTAGAGCAATGCGGTATCGTCCCACAGTACACTGTGCCGGGTTCACCCACTATAAATGGTGTTGCTGAAAGATGAAATAGAACGCTTAAGGATATGGTGAGAAGTATGATTAGTCATTATACCTTGCCTGAATCACTCTGGGGGGAAGCATTAAAGACCACAACATATATGCTCAATAGAGTTTCGACTACAACAATTGATAAGAACCCTAATGAGCTTTGGACCAGCAAAAGGCCTAACTTAAATCATTTGCACATTTGGGAATGTCAAACTGAGGCAAGGCCTTATAGGCCAAATGAAAAGAAACTGGACTCAACAACCATCAGTTGTTATTTTATTGGATACTCTGAAAGGTCCAGGGGTTACAAATTTTATGATCCCATTGCTAAAACTATTTTTGAGACGAATAATGCGCGATTTTTTGAGGATGTTGAGTATGCGGTGGAAGAAAAAATAAATGACTTTGTCTTTGAAGAGGAATATGTTATAATTCCTCTAAATATTCATCTAACTGCTGTTGACAATACTCAGGAACAATCTAATATACCTGACATTGATAAAAAAGAAACTCCAGATCAAGACAATATCATTGAGCAAACTCTATAACCTCAAGAACTAATGCCATCAAGATTCACTAGAGAGAGGAGAAGTGCGATTCTAGACGATTATATTGTGTGTCTCGAAGAACATTAGGATGACATTGGAGTGACGAAAGATGATCCAATAAACTTCCGTCAAGCCATGAAAAGTTCTAACTCTCAAAAGTGGATTGATGCCATGAATAAGGAGATGAATTCTATGAAAGACAATGACGTTTGGGATCTTGTCCAATTGCCTGAAGGTGTGAAGCCCATTGATTGCAAATAGTTATTTAAAATCAAGAGGGATTCGAAGGGTAATGTGAAAAGATACAAGACACGTCTTGTTGCTAAAGGCTTTACCCAGAAAGAAGGAATTGATTATACAATGAATTTCTCTCTGATTTTATCGAAACTCTTTCAGGACTATAATGACATTAGTCACACATTTTGATCTTGAGCAACATCAGATGGATGTCAAGACTGCGTTTCTTAATGGTGACATTGATGAGACAATTTATATGGTGCAAATAGAAAATTTTGTGTCTGGTGATGCAAAGTCAATGGTCTGCAAATTTAAAAAATCTATCTATGAGCTTAAGCAAGTGTCTTATTAATGGTATTACAAATTTCATCAAGTTATTATCACATTTAGTTTTGAGATAAATCTTGTTGATAATTGTGTATACCAAAAGTTCAGTGGGGGTAAGCATTATTTTTTATGATTGTTTGTGCGTTTGAATAATTGCATACATTTTTAGGATGTTGGACAGATATTTGAACAATATATAAATTTATCTTTAGAAAGTAGCCAAAAGAATCATAATGTATTTATAGAGAATAAATATTTTATGCTCACATAAAGGACGTCGGAAAAGTTAAAGATAATCAAGTATTCAGATACCGACTTTGCTAGATGTCAATATAGCATGATACACCATGACAATTGAGTTTATAGAATCAAGAGACATCTAGTTATGAAATATGACCGTGGAATTTTGTCATTTGGCTGCGAATTTTGAATGAATGAAACAACCGCTTCATTTATTTTATGACAATAAGTCAACAATAATGTATTCCAATAACAAGAGGAGTTTACAGTCAAAGCACATTGACATAAAGTTTATGATTGTTAAAGAAAGAGTTAGAGTGATTAGGTGTCTATAGATCATATTTGGTGCAAACTTTATGCTTGTGGATCCACTTACTAAGGGACTACCACCCAAGATATTTCATTAGCATGCCGCTCATATGAGTGTCATGTCATTTAAGGATATTCAGTTTCAGTGGGAGTTTGTAACCTTTTAAATGTACTTTGTGTAGACACATTCCAGATTTCACTTTATGATTTAAGTTTAAGGATTTTAAGGTTATTTCTGCAGAAATAAAGTATTCAGTTTATTTTTTACTCAGACTTGCTTTTCAGTCGGACCAGTAGAAAATAGGCATGTCTAGATCACATTACATGTAATTTTTATGCTACACATCCATGCTTGATCTATTCCATTTGGTTATGTTGGTATACATGATCAAGAAAGGTTTAATTATGATATGACTGTAATAAAAGCCGCCTTGGTTCTATGCTAACGTGATTGATGAACGAGATTGTTTGGAGGTACTTCAGTTTATGATAACATATATTTTAAGCTCATAAGGTGACATACAATTATAAGATTATGTGTATGTATATATGTGTCGTCCAAGTAAGAGATTGTAAGAATATATGGACTTCATATATATGTATAAATAATTATATGTTAATTGTTATCATTAAAGGGTTGACCCAGATTAAACGTGATCTGGTAAGGTTTAAAGTTATATGAGCCTAATTAGACACCTTATAAAGTATGGAGCTTTATGTGTAGATACCCGAATCTAATTATAATTTAATGATACGATAAAATTTAATTATATATTTATATTTAATTATAAGAAGGGGGTTATAGTCCCCAAATCAGGAATAGGATTTTCTTAACCGACATCCCATCACAAGTACAGGAGAGAACGACTCACGTCTAGGTTTGGAAGACCAAAATCATGAGATTAAAGAACACAATCATTGCTATGGATTCCGGTACGCTTCCGCATCTAGTTTTACATTCTCGATGTTTTGATATGATAGTTCTTGGGAAAAGATGATGGATTTCATCTTAAAGTTTGGTTATAACTGTGCGTGTTGGATTCCTTAAAAGTAATGCATTTTTGGATGATCCAACACAAATACAAAAATATTTTCAGCGAGCCTGGAAAACAAGTTTGGAGGTGGCACAACCATTTCAAGTGTCTCAACTAAACTAGGGTGCTAGCTGGTGGAGTGCTTGGAATGTGATAAAGAGGGTCAAAACAATGTAAAGAACATAATCTTCATGTTCTTAGCTGTGCTTACAAAATGGAGTTGTTAAGTCTTCAGAATCACTGAGGTTATGAGTTATGACATATATATAACAAAAATAAACCTTCATGTTAGAAACCCAACAACTTCCTGGATAATAGTCGGTAACAATCAGTGTCAGCCAATGTTATTTTAATACACCACAGACACTGTGAATAGTGTCTTGATAAACTTTTGACCTATTAAAATTTGCTTGAGAAAATACCTAACTTGTTGAATTTAAGTATAATGAACATGTTCTTTATATTGCTCCAACTAACTCTTGTAGCAATCAAAGTGCGGAAATAAATAAAATATGAATTTTTACGTGGAAAACCTCGTTGTCCACAATCTTCCTCGGGATTTCTGTCCCAAAACAACAAGCAGTTCAGGTTACAGACTCGATAACGTAAGAGACAAAATCCTAATAACTTAATAGCCTACAATCTGTTAGAGTTATACACCTATTTCTATTACTCTTTTATTCCAAATAATGCAAAGCCAAAGAATCTTTGTGGGTTCTTTTTCTTGTTACCATTCTTGCCTCTTGTGAAATGCTCTTTGTACCACATTGGTGGTGGAAAGTCCTTTATTCCTCTTTATATTGAAATGTGCTTTATTTAAGCTTAACCCCACATATTCCACTGACTAGTACTCTCTCTTGTCCAAGTCATATTCAAGATTAACCCCACATATCCGACTTAACACATCAATTAGCAAATAATGACTTAGATCACAATAACCTTTTAAGAATACTTACCCAGAGTATTGTAACTAAATTGGCCATGAAGACTTTAACACCCTTATTATCATTAGCCTTAGACTTAGTTAAGATCATATTCAAGTACCATCTGACACACATAAATCATTCATGTCTACTTTTCCAATAGCAACACTTATCACAGGTTGGACTCAGTATCTAATCACACGGTCAGTTATCAGACAACATATAATGCATATATTTTCTCTGGATCTAGACAATAACCCTGACATATTGACACTTTCCGACCACAGCAGTAGTAGACATAAAAAACTTAGACTTACAAATTGTAACCATAAACCTATGTATAATAAATCAAGCCATACATGGAAACAAATTTAATATTTATCCAAATGTTTATCAATCCAATTATCCAGGTATTCACAGAGATAAGCTCAATCATAGCGACCATTTTGGTTCAATACAATCAATTCAATCCAAGTAAATCAGGGTTTCTCCCAAGTTCCAATCACCAATCCAAGTCATCTTATCATACCACAAGTAATTAATGTATGGATGGATGTGTGAATGAGGATGCAATGCATATGCAAGTTACCTTTTCATCAATCGATATACACAATTCACAGGGGTATGCCATATGAAAGTGACCCATGGGGGACCCGCGAAGTTCTTACACCCATCCACTTCAGAATAACTCATCGGATCACAGAGTCCAACACTTGACTGTAATAATATCATGTTGCAGGCGTGCAACTCTAATCCCCACATATCAATAACATCTCAGTGTTTCCATAATCTCAACAATGTTCTTATATTTCTCAGTCCCTTGGACCCACAACATACTCATACCACTCCAATATCATATCATCAAAACCATGAGTGTATGAATTTAAATGACATATATGAGGTAAGAATCATGATATAATGAGATGCAACCAAATAAGAGATAAAATACCATATGCTTTCAAGAGTTCATAACATGTATAAAATCCAAGTGATATTCAAGATATCATATCGAAAGCATATGTGATGAATAAACAAGTCAAACAACTATGACGACAAGCCCACATATGGCGACAAGACCAAATAATCAACAATCAGAACCATCATAAGGATGATTCTCTAAATCATTCCATAATTATAGTTCAACACTGGTACCCACTCAGACGTTCATCAGAACCTCTTTAGTATTACCCCCAACACGCCCAATACTCCTCAATATTTATAACCAGTTACATACTTCTATCAAAGTCTCGAAAAGCTAAACCATAGCCTACTTCTGTGCCGAACAGGTGCGCCAACAATCCAACCCCAACAATAGCATTTTCCTTCCTTCGTGCCTCGTGACGGTCAAAGTCTATACATGCATATACTATTCATTAATACAAGACTTACACAAAAGAAGGACATAACCTTTAATAAAACAAGACCACAAAATCAACCCTGGGCCTACGTCACCAAGACTCGAACTTTAATACTCAAAAATATTATTACATACTAAGTAATCATATCCTTAAATTAATTGGAAATCTATACACCTTTGAAACTTCAATTGAATGATAATCAAAAGCCCCAATTTGGAATCCTAGAAATTATCCCAATTAGAAACAAGCTTCTATAATCAAATTAAGCCTAGAACATGATTCTCTATCACCATCCAATCCTAATTCACAATAATAACACCTTTTAATCCATAAACCTACATTAAAATCAACCACATAACTCTCTTATTCTCATAAACACATGAAATTCATTTTCCCCAACTTAATAACATGCTAAACCACCATTAAAGAGCTTAGAAATCATAACTTAAGCAATAAAAAGGAATAAATCTATATCTCAAGGTTAAATGTCACACCCCATCCTGGGGGGAGGGTGGTGGCCGGCACCCAGTGCCTAGAGGCCTGAGCTTTCCACTATAGTATCCAAATCCTGAAATAGAAAACTTAGGCCGATAAGGCCTCTAATTACCTATATATGACAAGACTGAAAGATAAACTACACACAGAAGAGTCCCAACAGGATATATACATATGAACAGCTAGATAAGGCCGACAAGGCCACAATATGAGTGTAATGATAACAAAAGGGCCAACAAGGCCATGACATATCAACAACCACTATCCATAAGTCTGCAAGCCCCTAAGAGTAATATGTACATATCAACAGGTCAGGAAAAGGCCCTGCCATACCCCAAAACACTAGTAGTATATATAAAATAGTACCAAAAGACTCATGTACTGCAACTTCGAGAGAAGGGAGTGCAATAATATCACAACTGAGCAGATCACCTACTGAGAAGGAGCACTACTCTATCTATCTGTACTTGCGGGCATGAACGCAGTGCCCTAGAAGGGACATAAGTACGAAAGATGTACTGAATATATAATAAAGCAACAGTAAGACAAGGAAATCAGAGATACCACCTGAGACTCATAATGTCACAATGCATCAGACTGAATAGATATGTATAATAATCATGTATATAACGCCGTAGGCCTCTGCGAGTAATATCATCAACGTCATATATGTATAAGCTATGAATATAATTCCATAGGCCTCTGAGGAAAATATCATCAATGTCATATATGTATAAGCTGCGTTTATAATGCCATATGCCTCTAAGAGCAATATAAATGCATTATATATATGTATGCCGATCAACCGAAGGACATATCATGCTTGTCAACACCGATCGGAGTGATGTAAGGTCGTTATACCTTTGATCAACATTATGAGACTGACATCATTATCATTACATGACTCTATGGAACTCACAAATCATGAATAAACTTTCTGGAAGCAATATTGTATAATCATGAATCAACACAGAGACCTCTAGTTATTAAGAGTGGAATCGTTATGGAGTAACGTTGCGTTTACATCTCTTTTATATAGATCATTCCAAAAGAAGAAAGAAAACTCTACATACCTTGTCCTTGAAGTTACAATTACCTTACAAGTCCTCGTACTCCTTACGGTAGTTATCTATAGCAAGTAACGGGGACGATATCAATATTGAATCCATATTCCATAATGAAACTTCATTTATGTATCTTATCGACAATCCTAATACAAAGGGTTCTTAAATTTCTTAACAAAGATACTTATATAATTTGATCTCCAAATTCTCCAAAACAACTCTTCTTGGTTTCACAATACCAATAATCAATTTATTTATCAATATCAATTCATAACCTAAGAAAAACAGTCCAGAATTTATATTCCCATGATTTCCCATATCTATGAGGTTCGATTACAAAAAAATCCTTTCATATCGTACCTTGAATCATTGATTAATCATAATTATAGATAAGTGACGTTAAAATTTACCTTTATGCATCAATATCCTCATAAACTAGTAGGTTATTCCATCTCAAAGGGTCCCAAATTGATTCCTTATGGAGAAGAGGATTTCTACGATATCCGCGGGGATTATCATGTTAATCACACGTATTTCGGCTTTGGATTGATCTAGGAATGGTAGGCTGTGATTAAGAGGGTTTAGGAGAGGGTTTAAATTAGATTTTGGAAAAAAGGAGCTTTAAGTCGATTGACCCACTTTTAAACCCATAAAAGTTTTCCATCGCCATAGTTTGACGGTGGGATTGACGGTACTGTCAAATACTCGACGGTCTGACAATCTTCCCATAAAATTTCCAGTGTATTTGATGGCTCAGAGTGGGAAAATTGACGGTCCATCAAACATTTGACAGTCTGTTGATCTTCTCGTCAAGTTGCCAAGTTTTCCAATTTCGTCGAAATGTACTTTCATCGATCCATTTGACTCCTCAATACCCCGGGACTTGCATAAACAAGCCATAAACTTTCATTACCCTTTTGTAAAAACGTACTTCTTCCTGAGACATCGGTATTATCAATGAGACAACGGGACACAAAACTATGGGGTGTAACATTCTTCCCCCCTTAGGAACATTCATCCTCAGATGTTGAGAATATTCTTAACTCTCGAGGGTTCTAGAAACTTTGGCAGAGTTTCCTTTGTAAATAGGACTATCCAAAACCTGTTAAACATCCCAAACACATATCCAATGCCACACAGGGCAACATAATAATAAAACCATATCAACTAGGCCTCACACGACCGTCTATATGTACCAAAATCAAGAAAGTTAGCCATGACTCACCTCAACTCTCCTCATCCGTACTCTGAACTGCACTTGTCATATCTACCTTGATATTAGTACCTAAACAAGGTATAAGATTTAAATATTGTTGAATAGAATATAAATGAGAGAATCATATTGCACGAGTATCAATATAAACCTGAGGACTGCAACAAGCAAGGATATTTGGATCGCATATCTTCTTCGGCCTTCCATGTCATTTCCTCTGTGTTGTTGTTTCTCCATAGTACCTTAACAGAGGTGACCTCTTTAGTTCTCAGTTTTTGAATTTGACGATCTAGAATGGCTACCAGAGTCTCTTTATAGGTTAAAGTGTCAATGATTTTCACATCCTCTAAGGGAGTAATACTGGAGGGATCCCCTATGCATTTATGCAACATCGATACATGAAATACCAGATGAACTGCTTCCAACTCTTAGGGTAACTCAAGCTCATAAGCCATTCGGCCTATTCTGTGGATGTCTTATATGGTCCGACGTACCTGGGGCTAAGTTTTTCTTTCTTACCAAATCTGATAACCCTCTTCATTGGAGACACTTTTAAGAATACCCAATCACCAACTGCAAATTCTAAGTCGCGGTGCCGAACATCTAAATAAGACTTTTGCTGACTTTAGGCAGTCAATAGGTGCTCTTGGATCAACTTTAATTTCTCCACTGCTTGCTGGACCAAATTGGGACCTAGTAACCTGACTTCACCCACTTTGAACTAGCCAATTGGGGATCTACACTTCCGTCCATACAATGTCTTATACGAGGCTATTTTGATACTTGAATGATAACTGTTATTGTAGGCGAACTCATTAAGGGGTAAATGATCATCCCAGCTACCTTTGAAATCCTCGAGTGTCTGAATCATGCGCGCGACTTATCTGTTGGTCTGTGGATGGAAGGTTATACTAAGGTTCACTTGGCTGCCTAAACGTATTTGAAATGATTTCCAAAAATAAGTTGTAAACTGCTCACCCCTATCGGATATAATAGAGATTGGAACGCCATGCAACCGAACTATTTCTTTAATATACAGCTTGGCATAGTCCTCAATTGGGAAGGTAGTACGAACGGGTAAGAAATGACCGATTTCGTTAGTCTATCGATGATAACCCAAATGGAATCAAACTTCTGATAAGAACGGGGTAAACTGGTACTGAAATCCGTATTAATCATTTCCCATTTCCAAGAAGGGATTTTTATATGTTGTAGCAAACCCACTGGCTTCTAATGCTTGATCTTAATTTGCTAACAATTTAGGCATTGAGATATAAATGTTGCGATACCTTTATTCATGTAATTCCACTAATAAACCTATCGAAGGTCATGGTACATCTTGGTTGATCTAAGGTGAATGGAATATCTGGACTGGTGGATTTCAACTATAATTTGCTCTCGGAGTCCTCCTATATTTGGTACACATAGTCGACCCTGATACCTAAGGAACCCATCTCCTGTAAGCTCCAATATTGGTTTCTTCTGTAAAGGAATTCTTTCTTTCATCCGGACTAACGCGGGGCCCTCAAACTGTCTTGCCTTCACCTCGGCTATCAGGTATAATTCTGTAGTGTTCGGCACTACTGCTCCACCGTTATCCATATCCAAAAGTCGCACATTTAAACTAGCTAAGCGATGCCGTTCTTTTGTCATTTCTAGCTTATTAGCTTCAATCCCATCCAAACATCCCATAGACTTACAGATTATGGCATCAACTATGACATTCGCCTTACCGGGGTGGTATAAAATATCGACGTTGTAATCCTTTAATAATTCCAACCACATTCTTTGCCTTAAATTCAGCTCTTTCTGGCGGAATATATATTTTAGGGTCTTATGGTCCGTGAATATGCCCACATGGACTTCATATAAATAGTGACGCCATATCTTCAGGGTAAAGATTACCGCTAACAACTTGAGATCGTGAGTCGGATAGTATACCTCATGTTTTCTTCCCGTGCTGCATCAAAACACATTCCAAGCTAAATCTGGAGGCATCACAGTAAACCACATACCCATCGATACCTTCGGGAAGGGCTAACATCGGTGAAGATGTCAACCTGTCTTTCAACTCTTGAAAACTGCGGTTACACGCATATGTCCATTGAAACTTAGCTGCCTTATGAGTGATCTAGGTCATAGGTGTGGAGATAGAAGAAAAACCCTCCATGAATCTCTGATAATGTCTCGCTAAGCCCATGAAGCTATGTACTTCGATAGGAGTCGTGGGTCTCGGCCAATTTTTTACGGCTTCAATCTTTAGATGATCCACCTTAATACCTTTGTAGGATACAATATGGCCCAAAAAGGCAACATAACTTAACCAGAATTCACATTTGGAAAACTTGGTATATAGTTTACGGTCTTGAAGCATCTGTAATACCCCTCCCAAGTGATTCAAATGTTCTTCTTTCGATCAAGAATATACCAGAATGTCATTAATAAACACTATCACAAGGATATCCAGAAATGATTTAAATACCCATTTCATCAGATCCATAAAAGTTGTCTGTGCATTAGTCCAGAGAAAAGACATGACAAGAAACTCGTAATGGCCATATCTAGTCCTGAAAGCGGTCTTTGGAATATCTTGCTCCTTAACCTGCAACTGATGGTATCCAGACCTGAGGTCAATCTTCGAAAAATAATTCACTCATTGCAATTGATAAAAAAAATCATCGATTCTTGGGAGAGGGTATTTGATCTTAATGGTTACCGTATTCAACTGACGATAATCAATACACATCCTTAGTGAACTGTCTTTCTTACAGATAAATAAAATTGGAGCACCCCACGGGGTAGTACTAGGTCTAATAAAGCCTTTCTCCAAGAGATCCTTCAATTGAGCCTCAAATTCCTTTAGCTCCGCAAGAGCCATTCAATACCGAGGAATATATATTGGCAGGGTATATGGAAGTACGTCGATGGCGAATTCAATTTCCTTTTCGAGATGAATAACAGGAAGTTCATCAGGAGGTATGTCGGGAAATTCACCGATGACAAGAACAGAATGAAGAGTTAGAGGCTTTGCCTCCGCGTACTGAACTCGTACGAGGTGATTGATATATACTTTTAGGATAATTTTCTGAGCCTTAAGGTAGGAAATAAACCTACCCTTGGGCGCTACGACATTATCTTTCCATTTAAGGACAAGCTTGCCTGAAAAGCTAAAGCGAACAATCTTTGTCCAATAATAAACATTTGTATAGCAAGAAGCAAGCCAATCCATGCCCATAATAACATCAAATTCCACCATCTCTAATTCGTTTAAATCATCTACCATATGGCGATCATGTACCTTTACATCACAATCCCTATACACCTGCTTAACAATTATAGGTTCGCCTACAAGCGTAGACACCTCAAATGACTTATGTAACAATTCTGGCTTTTTTCCACACTTACCGACAACAAAGGGTGTAATATATGACAAAGTGGAACTTGGATCTATCAAAGCATATACGTCATAAGAATAAACAGATAGTATACCTGTAACCATATCTGAAGACGACTCAAGGTCCTGTCATCGTGACAAAGCATAGATGCGGTTCTGGGGACCGCTTGAGCTAGATGCTACTCCTCTGCCCCTACCATCCAATGACTGTGTACCCTGCCCTGAAGGGCGTACTGATGAAGGAGAAGTTGCTACAAATCCGATCGGCTGGGCCATACCATCTCTACCCCTTTCTGGGTACTCTCTAGAAAAATGCCCTAGATAATAGCAAGAATAACACACATTGAACTCTTGACAACATTGCCCAAAATTATTCCTACCACATCGACCACAATATGACAGCGGTGGCTTGGTCCGATAAGATTCCCCTATATGCTATGGGCCTGACGCTTGCAAACTCTGACCCTGACTAGAATAAGCAGCCTGGTCATGACGTTTGCCCTGAAACTGCGATGGCTCACTGGTCGTCGGATATGATGGCCATCTTGGAAACTGAGGCCTAAATACGCCTCAAAATCCCCCTGCATCACCTGCGGACCGAGCTCTATTGTGCTAGCCCCGGTCATACTCTCGATCAGCTTGCTGTTGCCTCTTGCGATCCTCTAGATTCTCTGAGTAGGCCTGAATGTGGTAGATGTCCATATTCGGGTTCCACAAAGCTGTTGTGCACTCATTTACCAAGTGTGTACCCAAACCATTAACAAACTGATGTACTTGGTCGCTTATATCAACATCAGTTGTGGGAGTATACTTAGCCAAGGAGTTGAATTGTAAGTTATATTCTCTAATACTCATGTTGCCCTGCTCTAGATACAAAAACCTATCTCATATAGCTCGGCCGATAAGTACTACTGTAGAAATTCCTTGGAGTATTCTCTCAAGCCTAAAGGTGGAGCCTGAGGTCCCCGAGTCTCCTCCCAAGTCTCAAACCAGGCCGCGACTACATCCCGTAACCTATAAGAAGCGAACTCTAC
The DNA here is from genome assembly GCA_034509755.1 of Anisodus tanguticus. Classification (NCBI taxonomy): domain Eukaryota; kingdom Viridiplantae; phylum Streptophyta; class Magnoliopsida; order Solanales; family Solanaceae; genus Anisodus; species Anisodus tanguticus. Next base: position 32,453,858 of record CM067558.1, read on the forward strand.
TATTTCATCATCAGTTGTGTGCATAACTCATAAAGTTCACTGCATTCTATCCAGAAAATTCTGTGGGTCTATATTAAGATATGTCCCATAAATATCAGAGGGTCCAGATTAACAAAATCCCAAACTCTTGCACTCATAACTCTATCAGCAACACCGGGAGTCTGACGTTGGGCCTGAGAGGCCACAAGTCGAGTCAACAGTTTCACCATACTCCGCATATCCATATGCTCATCAGGGGAAACTGAAGGAGGAATTAGAGGTACATCAACTCTCTCCTATCTTTCTGGAGGTGGTGATGGGGGTGGAGTCTTGGAGGCCCAAGATATAGCCTCGTCTTGGTGTTCATGTCTCCTCGGATCAGCGGGTGGTGCTTGACTGGTACCCTCACCCGCTTCCTCGTCTACCCTTCGTAGGGCTTCTTGTCATCGAGTGGTAGGAAGCATAACTGAGAATATAAACAAGATGAAGATTAGGAGTGAACATTTACAATTCCAGGGTTCGGATACTATAGTGGTATGCTCAGGCCTTTGGGCACTGAGTGCTTGCCACACCCCCGATAAGGCCCCTAATTACCCATATATGACAAGACTGAAAGATAACCTTCACACAGAAGAGTTCCAACAGGATATATACATATGAACAAATATCCAAGGCCGACAAGGCCATAATATGAGTGTACTGATGACAAAATGGACAACATGGCCACATACCAACATCCACTATCCATAAGTCTACAAGCCTCTAAGGGTAACATGCATATATCAACAATTCAGGGTAGGGCCTCGCCATACCCTAAAATGCTAGTAGCATATATAAAATAGTACCAAAAGACTCATGTACTGCAATTCCGAGAGAAGAAAGTGCGTTAATATCACAACTTAGCAGATCACCTACTGAGGAGGAGCGCTGCTCTGTCTATCTGTTCCTGCGGGCATGAATGCAGTGCCCTAGAAGGGACATTAGTACGAAAGATGTACTGAATATGTAGGGCATAATCAACAGGAAATAAAGCAACAGTAAGCCAAGGAAATCGGACATACCACTTGAGACTTATAATGTCACAATGCATCAGACTGAATAGATGCGTATAATAATTATGTATATAATGTCGTAGGCCTCGGTGGGAAATATCATCAATGTCATATATGTATAAGCTGCGTAAATAATGCCATAAGCTTCTGAGGGCAATATCATAAATATCATATATGTATACGATATGTATATAACGCCATAGGCCTTTGAGGGAAATATCATCAACGTCATATATGTATAAGCTGTGTATATAATGCCATAGGCCTCTGAGGGAAATATAAATGCATTATATATATGTATGACGATCAACCGAAGGACATATCATGCTTACCAATCCCGATCGGAGTGACGTAAGGTCGTTGTATCTCCGATCAATATTATGAGACTAACACCATTATCATTACATGACTCTATAGAACTCACAAATCATGAATAAACCTTTTGGAAGCAATATTGTATAATCATGAATCAACACGGAGACCTCTAGTTATTAAGAGTGGAATCGTTATGGAGTAACGTTGTGTTTACATCTCGTTTATATAGATCATGCCAAAAGAAGAAATAAAACTCTACAAACCTTGTCCTTGAAGTTAAAATTACCTTACAAGTTCACGTACTCCTTACGGTAGTTATCTATAGCAAGCAACGGGGTCGATATCAATATTGGATCCATATTCCATTATGAAACTTAGAAAGGAAGCTTCAAGTACCCAGGGTCTATTATCCAAGGGAATATACAGATTGATGACGATGTCACACATCGTATTTGGGCAAGGTGGATAAAATGGAGGCTCGCATCTGGAGTATTGTATGACAAAAAAGTGCACCAAAACTTAAAGGCAAGTTCTATAGGGTGGTGGTTAGACCAACTATATTGTATGGGGCGGAGTGTTGGCTAGTCAAGACTTCACACATATAGACATATTATTGCTTTATAGTCCACTGTAGTTTGATTTATGATGCTATGTGTTCTTTAGTGTATTTTGTTTAGCTTATTTAGTTGTGTTAGCTACTGCTCCCTTTTGTTTGAATGCACTTTATACTGCTTTAATTCCTTATCTGAGTCTGACTGTTTCTCTTGCTTTACTCTTTACTTTTGCTCTTGCTTTACTTTTGCTTTGTTTTGATTGCCTTGCTGGTGATTCTTGAGCCGATGGTCTTCCGGAAATAACCGCTCTACCTACTAAGGTGGAGGTAAAGTCTGTGTATACTCTACCCTCCTCAGATCCACAGTGTGGGATTTCACTAGGTATGTCATTGTTGTTGTATTCCATTATGAAACTTCATTTATGTATCTTATCGACAATCCTAATACAAACGATTTTTAAAATTTTTAACAAAGATACTTATGTAGTTTTATCCTCCGATTCTCCAAAAAAACTCTTCTTGGTTTCACAATACCAATAATCGATTTATTTATCAATATCAATTCATAACCCAAGCAAAACAGCCCACAGTTCATATTCTCATAATTTCCCATATCTATGAGGTTTGATTACAAAATAATCCTTTCATAACGTACCCTAAATCATCGATTAATCATAATTCTAGTTAAAGGAGGTTAAAATTTATCTTTACGCCTCAAAATCCTCGTAAAACAGTGGGCTATTCCACCTCCAAGGGTTTCCGAAGTCGATTCCTTATGGAGAAGAGGATTTCTACAATATCCGTGGGGATTATCATGTTAATCACACATATTTGGCTTTGGATTGATCTATGAATGGTAGGGTGTGATTGAGAGGGATTGGGAGAGTGTTTAAGATCAGATTTGGGGAAAAAATGAGCTTCAACTCGACTGAACCACTTTTAAACCCTTAAGAGTTTGCCACCGCCATAGTTCGATGGTGGGATTAACAGTATCATCAAACACTCGATGGTCCATCAATCTTCTCGTCAAACTGTCAGGCTATTTGACGGCTCAGAGTGGGAAAATTAATGGTCCGTCAACCTTTCTGTCAAATTATCCAGTTTTTCGATTTCATCAAAATGTACTTTCATCGATCCGTTTTACTTCTCAACACCCCAGGACTTCCATAAATAAGTCATAAACTTTCATTACTCTTATGTAAAGTTATACCTCTTTTCGGGACATCGCTATTATCAATGACACGACGGGACGCAAAACTACAAAGTGTAACATTAAATTTGCTCCTAGGGTTCTGAAATTCTTTTATGACGACTCTGGTTTTGAAATTTCAATTTTGGGAAAAGAATTTTCTGACGTAGGGAATTTATAGGGATCTGGTGCAGTGCTTCCGCCCCAGCAGAATCGACTCTACTGGAGTGGGCCCACTCCAGCAGAAAACCCTTTGCTAGGGTGATGGTCACTTGACACCTCACCCTCACCAAGGCAGACCTAACTCCGTAACGGCGAAAACCACTCATCCCCCAACCTCCTCTTTGGCGAGTCAACCTCTCACCGAGGCGGACCCACTAGAGAAAATAGTGATGCTACTGTGGCGGACACCAGACACCAGCAATAGGAAAATCATCCAACACCTCTATCAAACATCCAAAATACTCCCGGGACCCCACCCCCCGAACACAAACCAGATTTGCTCGTCTATGGTAATTAGTGTTATGAACTCGCCCGTACCCCAGATTTCACAAATAACCAAGCTAAGACATACTTTTCTAAAGAATCGTCTAAGAAAACTAATTATCCAATTTTCACAAATAAAGCCACAAAACACATCCGATTGCCTCAGGAAGTGAACCAATGGCTCGACTAAGTCATAAATGACCCTCCGGAACTACCGGTAGCGAGGGAACCTGGAAACAAACCCATATAGCCAAAAGTCAACTTTGAGTCAAACTAACCAACTCTAAGTTTCTAGTTTATGGTTTTTTTAGCCGAAATGCATATAATTGGACCTCGGGATCCATGCCACCCATCCTCGCACACACAACCCCACATAGAGACCACAATAAGGGTAAAATAGGCAAATAAGTGTCTTTAGCTAGAAACGACTGGATGGGTCGTTACATCAGATACCAATTAAACAAACGTTCGTCCTCGAACGGAGAGAAAGAATGCACGAAGCTTACGAGTAACTGAGGAATCCCTGTCCTAAACCCAAGAAAGCCTCAACAGGTAAGAAACATATCAATAGTACCACATGATCCCTTCGTCAGTCAACACTTACTTTACTTGGATCAACACTCCAAATTCTTATTCTTTCATAACCGAAATTTCTTTGACATACGATTCTCGAATGTAAGTAATGACTCCGCTCAAATTCTTGATATTATTATAGTTATACCTTTACACGCATTCGATTGAATCCACAATTTATCACAAAAATCAGTATCACCCTTTAATTGTAGCCACAACCATAGTCCCACATGTACTGATATGTAGTCTGATTCTACTAGTCTTCCTTCTCAATTACCGATGCTGTCATTCACACCAAGATTCCTTAGAAACACATAAACAGTCTGATTCTACTAGTCTTCCTTCTCAATTATCGATGATGTCCTTCGCACCAAGATTCCTTAGAAATACATAAACACACATGACAACCCCAATTTTCCATGAACCTCCAAATCACCATACTATAAGCATACCTATTGATTACCTTTCCATGCCAGATCCGTAGAAAATCAATTGATCACTCTACAGACTTCTTATAACCATTTGTACCTCCTCAATACATCGTCAAGTACATGTGCAAACCATTAGAACTATCAGAATCATTGCCATTCAAACAATATCATGAATCCTACTTGCAAACTTCAATGAGAACCAGTAACACTTTCATACCTCTATTCTGAATTGAAATCCATCGAACCCTGTCGCTGGTTTAATAGAATACTATAATTCCTTCCGATAATATAAACACGAGCCACTCGACCCTAAATGAACAAATTTGACTCGAAATAAAATGTTGAATGTCTAAATCATCGATAGTCATCCAAACTGATTCCATACATAACCAGTAAGCTTTTCATAATCATGCTAGGACCTCTTCTATTTATTTCCTCACGAACAATCAGTCACTTGCTGTCACCCACAATTGCAAAAGTTTGATTCTATCCAAGTCATCAATTTAGCACCAACGAATCATATACTTGATTATAATCTCCAAGTTCCTTGACTTCTCCCCGATACATAAGTCTGATAGAACCACATGAACTTTAAACAAATCAAGTCCTTCTCATACTTTCTCTTAACTCGCCCACAACTCTGGACACCTTGTCGAACCTCTATCTGTCATATCCCGCTATTTACCAGCCTTACCAATTTTTGACGTATTAACCTTACCTTCCATTTACCGTACATGTTCAATTTCTTCCAAATTCTTTAATACATGAAATACTCGTCCATGTTATCATTCAACAATGCCTCAACATAGTCTACACAAAATTCATGGAACATTCATCATAACACTTAGTCAACTCCGATAGACCTACTCCTCCAAGAGTTTCACCAGTTCTGAAAGATGCAAAATTAATAACACCATAAACCACATCTAACCCAATAATTTCCATTGTTTCAAATCCAAATCCTTTTACATCTCGAGGATGCACCTTACTCAATCCAAATTAGATCTACCATGCATTTATCAAATTTCTTACATTTCCCCCATTTATTCCAATCATGTTCACCACTAACAACCAATCATTACTCAACCTTTAAACATGAAAATTCTCCCAAAAAATCTGGCACATTCCATGTACCATACTTTACAAAATTCCTCAACTGGAAAAGACATCAACACACTCTAGTTACTATGACCAACAGTCATTTAGTACCCAAATAATAACCCTAACCATCACTAAACCAATCCATAATCCAAAAGCGATCCCTGATTACCGAACACACGCTCCTTCTAACATCCTCACATAGTTTCTTATAAATACCCTTGCCAAAAATCCTTGACCGAAATAATCCTCTTTCTCTACAAGTCCATGTGTTCGCTGACCCGATCATCGATACCCGAAGCCTTTCACAACTAAAATTGGATCAAGCCATCGTCATATTCCTATTGACCAACATCTTATTCGAGAGTCTATACAATGTTTGCCTATGAAAACCCAATCTTTACCTTATTTTGCCGAACCATAACATATTCAACTAACCGCGCAATTTCCCTATTCTTCGGACACCTCCAAAGTCATTATACCAATAACTATCGAACTTCTCAGTTATCAATCCTTACATATCATACCCACAAATCCTATCCAAGAACAAAATGCAACACCCGGTAATCCCTCGATAGAACCTCACATCATCCAGCGCTAAATTCCTCCCTATTAGTCAATCACTAGCTCCCATTTGCCTATGACGAGTCCAATATACCAATGCATATACTACTTCTTACACTTACTCAATACTACATAACATGCGAATTAACTCACAAATCAACAATCTCTTGGTTTCAACAACTCTCCTATCTCTAACCTCGAAATGCCAAGTGAAACCATGAACACACTCCTAGGTAAAGAAACGCGGCGGTCTAATCCATTAAGCTTCACTCATAACAAGTAACATTGCCACCTGATCTCGAACTAAAAACCATTCCCTGGAAGAAATCACAACCACTAATTCTATTCTGCTAATACAATTATATCAATCGAAGTTAACTCAACATTCCATAGCCTATACGACACCCACCATCGTACACCTTGCAACTTATCCCAACAAATAATCCAGATACCATTTTTTCCCTTCATACAATGGAGATTGACTCATCCAAATTCTTTCTTTTGCACATTTAAATTGCTATTCCTACTTTCCAAAGGTACTATCGAACTTAAGAGTTACAACCCTAACCCCAATAAACCGAATCATAAAGCATAGATGAAGGATGAGCTTGGTCATGCACATGTATCATGGTAGCACAACTCATACCCTATCGTGTGACATCATATCAAACCATTCATGCAAGAATTTAAGAGCGTGTTGCCACCATCCGTGATAGAATAAGAAGAAAGTTTAGATACCAATTTGATTCAACTTAACGAAAGGAATGAAGAAAGCAAAGTTTCATAAATGTCCCATAGCCTCTCGAAGATAAGTATAGACGTCTCCGCAGCGATCCACAAGACTCTACTAGACACTGCTCTTGTATTTAAGACCGTTTAACCTAAAGCTCTGATACCAACTTTGTCACGACCCCTTTTCAAGAATTGTGGTGACACCTACACATTCCCACAGGTAGGCGAACCACTTCCCATATAAACAAACAATATGAATGTAATACGGAAATATAATCAAAAAAATTAATACATTCCCAAAATCTGGTCTGTGATACAAGAGCACTAATGCGGAATACAAGTCTGAATGAAGGAAATAAAGGCCAAAACTGGATAATATAAACCAAAGTGTCTAACTACGTCGTTTGAATCCAAATGTAAAGACAGAGTAACGAAATAAGTATCCAAGGAATGTCGGAAGAAGAATCCTTACCCTGGAACGCAGAAATCCACCTGCCCGGACTCACACTCGAGCTCGCGAACTAGTAGAGGGACCTGTATTTGTATCAGAAAAGATACAGCAAGCATTGCATAAGTACACAACTTACTTCCGTAGACATCATAGGTTGACAACAACGAAAGACACGTAATAGAGATAAATATCAAGTTGACACCATATAAACCTATACTAGATAGTTCAGTAGCCTATAAGTCATATTGTACACATATCAATACACTGATTCAGCAAGTCACATTGTTCACATAAGGTTTTAATCACAATCAAGTACAATCAATTCATTAACATATATAAGGACTTTACTATCATAATACCCACCGACTAGTACCATCTGTTGTCCATGTCATATTCAATCTTAACCCCACATATTCGACTTAACACATCAATGAGCAAATAATCACTTAGATCACATTAACCTTTAAGAATACTTATCCATGGTATTATAACTAAATTTGCCATGAAGACTTTAACACCCTTATTATCATTAGACTTAGACTTAGTTAAGATCCTGTACAAGTATCGTCTGACACACATAAATCATTCATGTCTACTTTTCCAATAGCAACACTTATCACAGGTTAGACGCGGTACCCAATCACACAGTCAATTATCAAACAACTTATAATGCACATATTTTCCTTGGATCTAGACAATAGCCCTGACATATTGACACTTCCCGACCATAGTAGCAACAGACATAAAAACACAGACTTACAAATTTTAACCACAAACCCATGCATAATAAATCTAGGCACACATGGAAAAAAATTCAATATTTGTCCAAATGTTTATCGATCCAATTATCCAGGTATCCACAGATATAAGCTCACTCATAGCGACCATTCCGATCCAATACAATCAATTCAATCCATGTAAATCAGTATTTCAACAAAGTTCCAATCACCCATCCAAGTCATGTTATCACACCATAAGTAACCAATATATGGATGGATGTATGGATGAGGATGCAATGCATATGCAAGGTACCTTTCCATCAATTAGTATACATACTTCACAGGGGTATGCCATGTGAAAGTGACCCATGGGGGACATGCGAAGTCCATACACCCCACCACTTCGGAATAACTCATCGGATCACGGAGTCCAACACTTAGCTATAATAATATCATGTTGCCAGCGTGCAACTCCAATTCTCGCGTATCAATATCATATCAGTGTTGCCATATTATCAACAATGTTCTTACATTTCCAGGTCCCTTGGACCCACAATATACTCATACCACTCATATATTATATCATCAGAACCATGAGCGTATGGATGCAAATGACATATATGAGGTAAGAATCATTATATAATAAGATGCAACCAGATAAAAGATAAAATACTACATGCTTTCAAGAGTTCATAACATGTATAAAATCCAAGTGCAATTCAAGATATCATATAGAAATCATGTGTGATGAGTAAATAAGTCCACAACTATGACAACGAGCCCACATATGGCGACAAACCTAAATAATTAGCAATCGAAACCAGTATAAGGTTGATTCCCCAAATCACCCCATCATCACAGTTCAACATTGGTACCAACTCAAACATTTATCACAACCTCCTGAGTATTACCCCCAACACGCCCAATACCCCTCAATATTTATAACCAATTACATACTTCTATCGAGCTCTCAAAAAGCTAAATCGTAGCCTACTTCTGTGCCAAACAGGTGTGCCAACAATCTAGCCCTAACAATAGCCTTTTCTTTCCTTCGTGCCTCGTTATGGTCAAAGTCTATCAACACATATACTATTCATTATACAAGACTTACACAGAAGAAAGACATAACGTTTAACAAAACAAGACCACAAAATCTACCCCGAGCCTACGTCACATAGACTCGAACTTTAATACTCAAAACATTATTACTTACTAAGTAATCATATCCTTAAATTAATTGGAAATCTATACACATTTGAACCTTCAAATGAACAATAATCAAAAAGCCCCAATTTGGAATCTTAGAAATTACCCAAATTAGAAACAAGCATCTACAATCAAATTAAGACTAGAAACATGATTATCTATCATCATCCAATCCTAATTCATAATTATAACACCTTTTAATCCATAAACCTCCATTAAAATCAACCACATAACTCTCTTATTCTCATAAACAAATGAAATTTATTTCCCCAACTTAATAACATGCTAAAACACCATTAAAGAACTTAGAAATTATAACTTAAGCCATAAAAAGGAAATAATCTATACCTCAAGGTTGAATTTTCTCCTAGGGTTATGAAATGCTGTTATGACGGCTCTGGTTTTGATATTTCTATTTTGGGAAGGGAATTTTATAACCGAGGGAATTTATAGGGATATGGTAAAGTTCTTCCCCTCCAGCGGAATCAACTCCGCTAGAGTGGAACTGCTGTGGCGAAAAACCCTTCGCTAGAGCAATGATCACTTGACACCTCAACCCACACCACGATAGACCCGACTCTGCAGCGGCAAAAACCACCCATCCCCCAACCTTCGCTTTGGCAAGACAATTTTTCACCAAAGAGGACCCGCCATATGAAATAGTGATGCCACCGTGGAAGACACCAGACACTAGCAACATGAAAATTAACCAACACCTCTATCAAACACCCAAAATACTCTCGGGACCCCCCGAACACCAACCAGATATGCTCGTCTATGGTAAATAGTGCTACGAACTCGTTCGTACCCTCAGATTTCACAAATAACCAAGATAAGGTATACTTTTCTAAAGAATCGTATGGGAAAACTAATTATCTAATTTTCATAAATAATGCCACAAAACACATCTGATTGCCTCGAGAAGTGAACCAATGACTCGACTAAGTCATAAATGACCCTCCAAAACTACCGAAAGAAACAGAACCTGGAAACAAACCCATCTAGCCAAAAGTCAACTTTGAGTCAAACTAACCAACTTTAAGTTTCTAGTTTTGAGTTTTTCAGCCGAAATGCTTATGAATGGACCTCGGGATCTGTACCATCCATCCCCGCACTTCATAAACCTCACATAGTGACCACAAAAATGTTAAAATAGGCAAATAAGGATCTTTAGCTAGAAACAATCGGATGGGTCGTTGCAGGCAGTTTTGCTGCTACCGGTAGTATAACTGCTACCGGTAGTACTACTGCTATCGTGGTTGTTGATGATACTGCTAAAATGAAATTTTAAAAGGATAATAAGACTATTAGAGTACATCTACTAAACTATATGACTAACCCTCTTTTTGATTTATTTTTTTACTAATAAATCTGCTAAAGAAATTTAGGATAGTTTGGAAAAGAAATATGGTGCTGATGATGTAGGGAAGAGGAAGTATGTTGTTGGCCAATGGATTAGGTTCCAAATTATTGACAATAAGCCAATCATGGAGCAGGTTCATGAGTATGAGAATTTGATTACTGATGTGTTTACAGAGGGCATGAAGATGTGTGAGATTTTTAGGCCAATGTTATGCTTGAAACATTCCCACCGTCTTGGAGTGATTATAGAAACCAACTGAAGCATAAGAAGAAGAACTTGACTTTGCAGGAACTGATCATTTACATGAGGACCGAGGAGGAAAACTGACTCAAAGATAAGATGGAAGCTCTTTTCCTTAATTCTTCTAAAACTAACTTGGTGGAAACTTCTAGTACCGTTGTAAAAGATAGGTTCAAAGGCAAACAGAAGAAAGTACCGAAAAAGGGAAACGGAAAAAAGAAAAATCACTTTAACAAGCCGGAGAGCTAAATTCAAAAGTCAAAGGGACCTTGCTTCATTTGTAGGAAACTCTGACACAGGGCTGCCTAATGCTATCAAAGACAAGGGAAAAACTCAAAGCAGGGAGGACAAGGTGCTTCCCAAGCTAATATTACTACAGGAAATGAAATGATTTTTGCGGTAGTCGTGGAGGCAAATCTAGTGGATAACAATGCAGATTGGGTGTTGGATACAGGCGCGTTGAGGCATCTCAACACAAATAAGGAGTTGTTCCATACGTTTTAGGAGTCTACTGATGACGAGTGTGTCTACATGAGTAAATCTACTATTTCTGGAGTTATGGGTAAAGGAAAGTTTTTTGTTAAGTTAATATCTGGAAGAATTTTAGCCTTGAACAATATTTTGTATGTACCCTCCCTTCGTAGAAACTTAGTTTCTGGAGCGCTTCTCATCAAAGTCGGCCTTAAACTTGTTTTTGAAGCTGATAAAATTATTATTTCTCATGGAGGAGACTTTGTTGGGAAGGGATATATTAGTGGAGGTGTATTTTTATTGATCATTGTTTAAGAGACTATCAATAATAGTGTTTCCAATTCTGCTTGTATTGTTGAGTCTATTGATTTATGGCATAGTAGACAAGGTCATGTTAATATTGCTTCTATTAAAAGACTTAGAAAAATAGAATTAATTCATGCGATAAAAGTTGATGAATTTTCTAAGTGTCCCGTGTGTGTAGAAGTAAAGCATGCTAAGAAATTATTTAAACCTGTTACTAGTAGAAAAACAAAATTGCTTGAACTAGTACATTCAGACTTAGCTGATTTCAAGAGCATTGTTAGTAAAGGTGGAAATAAGTATTACATTAATTTCGTTGATGACTTTTCTAGATACACTAAGGTATATATTCTTAAGTCTAAAGATGAGGCTGAAAGTATGTTTTTGAAATTCAAAACAGAAGTAGAAAATCAATTAGAAAGGAAAATAAAGAGGCTTAGATATGATAGGGATGGTGAATATAGTACTAATACTCTAGAGGCTTTTTATGAGAAAAATGGTCTTATACATGAGGTTAGTTCTCTTTATAATCCCCAACAAAATGGTGTAGCTGAACCTAAAAATAGATCCCTTAAGGAAATGATAAACTCTATGTTTTTAAGTTCGGGTTTATCCGACAATATGTGAGGGAAAACTATTTTGGCTGCATGTTATATTCTTAATAGAGTCCCTCATAAGAAGCTAGATAAGACTCCATATGAATTGTGAAAAGGGTTTTCCCTAACTTGAAATTTTTGAAAGTGTGGGGGTGTTTGGCTAAGGTTGGTCTACCTGATTTTAAAATGGTAAATGTAGGATCTAAGACTTTTGACACTGTCTTTTTTTGTTATGTTCAAAATAGTGATGCTTATAGATTAATGTGTTTAAATGATTATTCTATTTGTGAATCTAGAGATGTAGAATTTTTTGAGCATGTGTATATGCAAAATAATGCTTCTACATTTATTCATGTTGATTCTCATGTTGTGCCTTCTTTTAATATTGTTGATAATGAGTATGAAATTAAACTTAGAAGGAGTAAAAGACGTAGAATTGAAACTAGCTTTGGTCCTAATTTTAATACTGCATTTTTGACTGAGAATTATGATATTGATATTTTAAATGATGAGTTAGTGTCTATCTACTAAATGGAAGAACACCCTACGACTTATGATGAAGCAATGAGGCCAATAGATGCTATGTTTTGGAAAGAACAATTAAAAGTGAATTAGATTTGATAGTTTATAATCATACTTGGGATATGCATGATTTACCTAAAGGTTCTAAACCCATAAATAGCAAGTGGATATTTAAGAAAAAATTAAGATCTGATGGTACAATTGATAAATATAAGGCTAGACTTGTGATTAGGGGTTTTAATCAAAAGAAAAGTGTTGATTACTTTGATACTTATTCTCATGTGACTAAAATAGCGACCATTATAACTTTTATTGCCTTAGCCGCTATTATAGTTTAGTGCTACACCAAATGAATGTTAAAACGACCTTTCTAAATGGTGATTTAGAGGAAGAGATCTACATGACGCAACCTTAGGGTTTTGTGGTCCTATGACAGGAAGATAAAGTATGCAAGTTGAGGAAGTCCTTGTGTGGTTTAAAATAAGCACCTAAGCAGTGGTATGAAAAATTTATTAATATATTAGTGGATGATAGTTTTGTTGTTAATGCTTCAGATACATGTGTTTATTCTAAAATGATGGAATCAAATTGTGTGATTATATATTTATATGTGGATGACATGTTAATCTTTGGTCCTAATGTGAATATTGTAAATGGGACTAAGAATTTTTTGTCTTCTAAATTTGAAATGAAAGACTTGGAGAAGTAGATATGATTTTAGGAATTAAAATCAAAAGAAATGTTAATGGCTTTTCTTTGTGTTAGTTTCATTATATTGAGAAGACGGTGAAAGCGTTTGATTGTTTTGATGTTGCTCCAGTGAGAACTCCTTATGATCCTAGCAAATACTTGAGAAAGAATAAAGAATCTAGTATTTCTCAAATTGAATATGCTAAAATAATTGGGAGTGTAATTTTTTTCATGAACTATACTCGACCTGATATTGCTTATGTTGTTAGTAGATTGAGTAGATATAGACATAGTCCTAGTAGTGAACATTGGACTACTCTTCATCGTTTGTTAAGGTACTATGGATTGGTGTTTGCATCTTAACAAATTTTCTGCTATTTTAGAAGGTTTTTGTGATGCAAACTGAGTAACTAATAATGATGAAGTTAGCTCCACCATTGGCTATATGTTTACTTTGGGTGCAGGTGCTATCTCATGAAAGTCTTCTAAAAAGACTTGTATAGCACGATCTACTATGAAGTCTGAGTTTATTTCTCTTGAGCTGACATGGCAAAAAGCTGAGTGGTTGAGAAACCTTTTGGCAGATGTTCCATTGTGGGGAAGACAATCTTCACCAGTCTCCTTACACTGTGATTCACAAGCTGCAATTGGGATTGCAAAGAACAATGTGTACAATGAAAAAAGGAGACAAGTTCGCATCAAACATTGTGTGGTTAAACAGTTGTTGTAGCATAGTGTTATTTCCTTAGAATATGTAAGGTCCAAAAGAAATTTAGCAGATCCTTTAACCAATGGTTTAGCAAGGAAGATGATCCTTGAAACGTCGAGAGGGATGGGGCTAAGCCTATGGATTGAGGTAATATAGTGGATAACCATTTGTGGTCAAACGAAGACATATAGACCATCAATATATACTACATTTCCTATCCTTATGGCGTGTGGTAGTGTTTATAAGTTTGAGCTTATTTGCTCTTAATGATTCCATATCCTTAAGGTGGTATATGAGATAGACTTGATGAAATCACCTACGTGAGTGTAAATGCATGGTAGCCTTTTATGAAAGACTTAGACTGTCTTTCTAGAGCACTCATTAGACCCAAAGTGTGTGCGAATGACCATAAACGCACTTTGTTAGTATCACAGAGTTTGCATAAATTAAAGGATATAGTATGTGTTGTGGGGGTCTCAACTTATGTCCAATCAGTTCAAGAGTACTTCACTTTTTGAATGTCAGTTGTTGTGTCATTTCACTACGTGTTAATTCAAATCGATAGATATTAACACTTAAGTACATGTTCCTTCCTTTTGCCCAAAATTCATTCTTGTTCTTCATCTTTGCATTAGTGGGTTATTGTTAGAGTTATATACCTGTTTCTATTACTCTTTTATTTCAAATAATGCAAAGTCAAAGAATCTTCGTGGCTTCTTTTTCTTGTTTCCATTCCTGTCTCTTGTGAAATGCTCTTTGTATTACATTGGTGGTGGAAATTCCTTTGTTCCTTTTTATATTGAAATGTGTTTTATTTAGTTAGTAAATTGGCTAGAACAAGATAGATGCCTCACACACATGAGAGTTGAGCTTCATAGGCAAAACAGATCGATTTGCCCCCTCTGCGCACGAGGTATACGTGAGGCCTATTTCAATTCTGGTTTTGCAAAATATTATTTTGCTATTTTTGAGCTTACTCGAGATTGTCCAAATACATGCTTACTGGAGTAAAGTCCGGCCGTAGCTCTGATATTCGGACGTAGCTCTCCTACCTCCGGAGTCAGTTGTTACCGGTCAAGACTTATTCTTTCGGAACCGCAATTGTCCCGGTACTGGTCAAACCTCATTACTTCAAAATTAATTATTGCAACGGTCATTATCCATAAATACTTTTACTTAATAGTGATCTTAATTTTCTGAACGTTATGAGACGTTGCAGATATCATTCATTATTCTCTGAACGTTGAGACATTTCAGATTTCAGCCTTTATTACCGAGACATTGAAATCTACCTATACATATCGGTAGAGACTTCAGTTGTTGACACACAGAAAAGTATATCATCTTCTTCAAAGTTCTCTTTCCTTCTTCTATTACTGGGCAAAACTACTTTGTGCAAACTCCAAACTTCCAGCCACTAGTGTAAGTGTTCGGAAGTACTGTGGAGCCTTGGGGAGCGACTGAGCTAAACGATTTGTATCGCAGTTGGTTCAAAATCGTTTTCAAGACAGTGGCTTGCCATGACACAGCTGTGAATCGATAAGTTATTCTTTTCTGCTTTATTTGTTATTTATCAATATTGTTTCGTATTTTACCAACACAATCAACTCTAAATATAGCTAAAACTTCAATTATATAAAACATGAAAGTATTTTTTCTATTAATAATAATTATATTAATGAGTAGAAAGAGAAAGCAGTCAAATATGATTTTGTTTGAAAAATCATCCTCAAAAAACAACTATAACAAAAAACGAGCAGCCAAATAAGATTATCCTTTTAAAAAAAAAAAGGGTATATTTGAAAGAAATCTCAAAAGTCACTTCTGCAGTATATAATTACCTGCAATTAACCACAACCCCCCCTCAGAATTAGTGTGTGATTGAACTTCGTTAGTCCTTCTGGAAAAATGCACTCATTTAATTGAAGTCAATTTACCCTTAACTAAGTAATTACTTGGTTAGACTAATAAAGCATAAACAATAGAGTGAAACTTTTGCAAAATTTGTAACGTAATCTCTTATTCATTTTAACAAGGAATATTTTAATCCAACCATTACTTTCTAATAAGTGAAACTTACACAAATGACTATAGTTTAGGAGTTTAAAATTTTCCATAGCTATAATTTTAATATTTACAGGGCGTAGCTACTTTTTTACTCACTGTATTCATAAAACGGCCTCGCTTTATTCAAAAATGTATTCAACTTAGTTGTATTCATTTGTAGCTACTTTTACATTGTATTAAATTTATTGTATTTAAAAATCGGTTGTATTCAAACAACATAAAATACAAAGAAATATTGTATTCAACTTATTGTATTTTTAATTCGATTGTATTCAAATAACATAAATACAAAAAATAGATTGTTGTAATAGATACACTAAAATATTGAATACAATCTAAAAATTTAACAAATAAACTCAAATATTGAATACAAAAAATAACAAATACAATGAATACAATGAACGTGACCAGAAGAAGACGCTCAGATCTGAGTTCCGGCGGACAGTGAATACAAAAAATAACAAATACATTAAAAAAATAAAAAAATACTAAATAAATGTCGTCGAAGTTCAATCCCTCCGCCGCATCACTTGTCATATAAGGGTTATGTCGTTCCCTCCTCCGTCACACTTGTCATCAAGGCGTTGAAGGAACCAGAACGTGACCGGAAGAAGACGACTCAGATCTGAACGTGACGGGAAAGCTATGATAGAAAGAAGATGGCTCAGGTTTGAAAGTGACCGGAACGAGAGTGGAAAGCTCAGATCGTCGGTGCTGGAGCAGCTGAGTTTGAGTCCAGTTCGGTTTGTTTGGACAAATTGGTTTAGATCCAACGAAGACTATATCTGGACAGAGAGAAAGAGGTGACCGGTGAAGCTCAGATCTGACGGTGGTTGTCTCTACTCCAGCGATGACAATAGTGGAGCGACAACGGAGAGAGGAGTGAGGGAGAAGAGGAGGGATAAAAAGAAACCCTAAACCTAATGTTTTTGGGTATAGTTATAGATGATAATTAACATGTATTTTAAAGCTATGGAATGTAATTAAAACAAACGATAGTTACTAAATATAATTAGATATTAATAGTTCGTCATGCCATGTAAATTTTTCTTCTAATAAAGCACTTGTTGGGAGACTTAATTATATTTGCCTATAAAAGGCTTAATTTGGTAGAAGCCTTAGGGAGAGTTAGAACATCTCTCTAATTTATTTCTACTATCTTTCAACATTAAATATATTCTATCATTTCTTCAAGTTGTCTTTGTTAACACTAAAAATAATTGAAGTGTTAAGCCGAATTCAGTGATAGCCGATCTATTCCAGAGCCGAATTTACTCCTAGCCCTCGACTACAAGAACTTCATCGGCTACTAAGGCATCTTAGCCGAGTTGTCAGTTAGAGGTACGACTAAAACCCACTCATATGCAGACGTCTCAACGACCATGTCAAAAGAGTTTTCAGGCTCATATAAGTGATAACGGCCAACGACAGCTGAAAGAAAGGGCCATTATCCGAGCAAGAGGAGTAGAGGGCGATAAAATCGGCACCACCTCCCCCATAGTCGGCCATTGAACTTAGTGGGTTACTTGATGGCTGACATGGGGGGGCACGTTGTACAGTTTTTTCTTTTTTTTTTTGTACTATAAATAGAACACATTCTTTGTATATACAGACACACAATCAATCAAACAACTCAAAATTTTATCTATCTTTATCTTTTATCCTTTACTTTTACTTTACTCGACTGTATTCATGTTTCTTACCACTTAGTTTACTCATACCACCGTCATAACGCTTGTTGGAGTAGTTGGGGAACCCATTCGCTGGAAATTAGAGTTTCGTTTCCAGCCCAAATCACTTAAGTTAAGAAATCAATTTGTCTCCCAATTTCATCAGCTGATAAAATGGCAGAAGGCAGAATTCGGGGCGCGAAAAAATTTGGCACTCCCAGTGGGACCACAGGTGAGTTAATAGAAAAGTTTGATTCTCCAGGTCAGGATCATTCTTGGCATATGCGCCTAAGGTCCGGTCAGAAAATAAACCTTGAGTCCAGTCCACATCCTAAACAAAATCCTCCTAGAAGGAACAACGAACCAGCATCCTCCGTAGGTATTCCTACATCGGTGGATACTCATCCACTTTCTCAATCTACCAAAGCTGTGGAAGAATCTAGCCAATCTGAAGGTCCAACCATAAGGACCACGTCTTTTATTAAACAACAGATTGACTTGGGCATCCACGATATTATGTACCAAGTTTCTAAACAGTTGGCTGACATTGTGAAGCCGATGGTACATAATGAGGTTCAACGAGCGAGGGAGATGGAAACCAACCGAATGCACCCAGGAGAATGTTCATCTAGTTCTGTCATCCCTATGACGAGCGGTGTTGTTCAGCATGAGATCGTGACTCCCGGTGTTGTTCCTCAGCCGCATGTGCATCAGCCAATGCCCACTCAGGCACAATCGAGAGCGCACCTAGGAACACAAGCCCAATCGCCTGGAAACCAGCACACTGCATGGTCGCCGCCGAACCTTGGGGGAAAATATGCCACTTGACCAAGCGAGTCTGTAGGATGGGTAGATCAACATGGCTCGGAAACAAGTTCAGGCTCCAGGACACTTTGGATTGCCGCCCGTTATGACGTACGTTTCTACGAACGGCCCTACGATGTAGGCGAACAATGTTGGTCAGCCAAATTGGCAGCTGATAGCCCTTGGCTATGACTTAGCTCGGCTATCTGGTGACACTGTTTATAGTGGAACACCATTCCACCAGTCATTGCCAGTACCCAAGCTATACCTTCCAAGAAGCGTAAATTTTCTAAGAACGGCCAATGTCTGAGGAGAGCATCTATGGAATACTGTTCCACCTTATCCTCAAGCTTCGTTATCAGTTCCAGGAGCTCAGGTTACAGGCTTTGGTGGCCATACCCAACAGCAGCAATGGGGCATTATCCCACATATTGGTAATGGCCAGCAAACCACCTATAACCTTCACAACCTTGTCCAACAAAGTGCAGAATGGAGGCCGATAGTGCAGAATGCCTACCAACCGAATCCAATAGAGAATCGGCAGAGGACTTCACAACTAATAAACCCAGAGATTATTGATAATACATTGCAGAGGTATTTCGGCATCCAACTGAAACTTTTGGACATGCATGTTTATAAGAAGCCCTACCCTAATTGGGTAGATCGGATAACACATTTGCCGAGGGGCTTCAAAACACTGGAGTTTGCCATCTTCTCAGGCGATGACGACAAATCCACTATCGAGCACATCGGTAGATTTACTGCCCAATGCGGCGAGGCTGGCCAAAATGAGTATCATAAGTTGCAGCTTTTCCCTCTCTCTCTAACGGGAACAACCTTCGCATGGTACTCCTCTTTGGCTCTTGATGTCGTATAGAGATGGGCTGACATGGACGGTTGCTTTCATGATAGGTTCTATTGGCCCCAACCTCAGGTTATCGTGACTGATCTAACGAATCTCAAGCAGCAGGTCGATGAATTAACTGCCGGTTTGATCGAGAGATTCAGAAAGAAGGTTGGGAAATGCACCATATAATTCCCAGAGTTTGAGTGTGCCCACATGATAATCAACAACATGCACCCTCTGTTAAATGAGAGGTTGGTGGGACAATCCTGCTCTGACCTGAGCCAATTAGCCGAAAAAGGCTAGCAAAATAGAGCAGTACGTCCAGGAAAAGGAGTGGAGAAGAGCCATCCGAAATCGAGGTTCCAACTTGGTATCCATTATTGAGCGGATGAGTCCAACTCAGAGTCAGCCGATTGCACGACAGACGCAATGGTGGCCGAGATTGTTAGGGGTAAGGTTTACTCCTGCCCAGCTTTGAAAGTCGTAAAAGGCAAGGAGGCGAGTCCATTCGATGACAGGGTCGGTTACTCATTTGACATCATGAAGGCATATCTGATCTTTGATCATCTGCTCAAGGATAAGCAGATTTGATTGCTTGATGGTCATAGGATTCTGCCTGCCGAGGAACTCAAAGATAAGAAGTATTGTAAGTGACATAATTTATACAATCACTCTACTTCTAATTGTGTGATCTTCGAAAAAATGACCCAAAAGGGCATCAAGGAGGGGAGGTTCAAGCCAGCCGACAAGAGTGTGCCTGAAATGTCAATTGATATTGACCCATTTCCCGCGGTACCAATATCTATGGTATCTTTTCCTAATCCAAATGAGTTAAGGGACACCAAAGGGAAACAACCGATGAAAATAGTACGGGTCCCAAAGAAACCTACTGAAGGGGAAAAGAGCACAAGGATCTATGTGTTCAACCGGTTAGGCAGCCTACATGACATTCGTGATGATAGAAAGCCTGCTAGGAGCAGTTTTCATGGCGGCCCTGAATATTCAAAGGACGTTGAACGAGAACTTCAGAAATAAACCATGAGGTTCAGAAGGGTCCCTATCGATGCCAGACATAGGCCTGGGGGCAAGTACGGATGCCAACCAATCGGCAGCCGAGACATGAGGACTAGATGAGTCCCCGGAGAATGATTAAACTAGCATCCAACACAGAAGAAGGGAAGTGGTCTATCAATCAGGCTCTCGAAAAGAAAGAGACACCACCGAGAGTCGCATCCAGGACTCAGATTAGAAGGATGCAACATGCCAAGGCCTTGGCAACAGACATTACATCTAATTTCCAACACCAAGGCAGCAGAAAATCAGAAGATTCCTGAGTCTGCCGTAGCCGAGGCTATCGAGCAGGCATTCAGCATAGTTGCTTTAGGGAAATGGCGCCTAAAGAAGAGACGTCAGGTTAACCAAAGTTAGATGAACAGCCTACCGACAACCTGACGGAGGAACCCCAGAAAGAGAACGTGGCCCCGGATGAACCTCTAACCGAGGCAATCCTACAGATTGTGCAGAGGGTTCAGTCAGAGGATCCCCAGTTGATCCCCATTTGTCTCCAAGAAATGGAAGATATGAGCTCCTAGTCAGCCGAATTGAATGAAGGAGGAGTCTCCGTGCTCGATTTATTTAGCCAAGACCTGGTTGATGAGATGTGGGCAGAAATTGAAATGGTCAGCCTAATCCCATGTGAGTTTTGGGTCAGTCGCTCTGCGCTGGATAGCCTATAAGGTGATGTTTGCGTAGAAGACGTAAAATGGGCAACAATAGCCGATACCACGGCTAGGGACGCTTTGAGCACTGCGTTTGGTGCATATACGGAAGAGATGGTTAAACACCTCAAGCCCCTCTATGTGAAGGCGTACATCAATGACAAAACTATTAGCCTAGTGTTCATCGACAATGGGGTTGTGCCGAATGTGATGCCGCTGCTTACTTTAAAAAGCCTCAACAAAAACAGAGAAAATCTCATCCCAACTAACATGAAAATGGCTAGCTTTATGGGAGAGGTTTCTGAAGCTTTGGGGATTTTAGTGGCATAAATCACTGTGGGCCCTAAGACGATCATGTCTTCTTTTTTTGTAATAGATGGCAAGCCGTCCTACACCATTCTGTTGGGCAGGGACTAGATTCACACCAGCTGATGCCTTCCTTATACCATGCATCAAAAGCTCATCTTTTGGGAATGGGTTCAGAACATAGAGGTTGTCCTCTATTCACCATATATGGCTCACATAGCCGTCACAGAGCAGTATGAAGAAAGATCTTAGGAATCCTGTAATCTTACCTCGTGAGGGTTTGAAATAAAATAATTAGCTGAACTACGACTTACCTTGGAGGACTTAAATGACTGAGGAAACCCAAATCATACGTGACCTGTGGAATTGGCTGACCGCCCTAAGCTCTGAGGCAAGGATAGCCGAGGTATCACAGATGGGGAACCACGATAGAAAACTAGATCTAGCGGCCAACAACATTTGAGTTGCCGATAGGAATTTTACGCCTAGCTTTGTTTGTCTTTGTTCTAAGCTTGTACAAAACACGAGTGTTATGTTATACCCCACGTTGTATATGTTTTGTGCAAAGTTTGAATAAACTCTTTTTACAAAGACAAGTCTTAAATGAAATAGGAAATCAGAAACTCCAAATCTACAACTATGGGGACGACATCCTATCGTCTAAATCTATGGCCAAGATGTAGTATTGTCCTCGGAAGTTAATATCATTATGGATGGCCAAACCAAATTTTCTAAGTTTGGAAGAATATCAGCAGACCATTCTAATGGAGTTGGGTCAGTTGGATGAAAATAGACTGACAATCATAGAAAAAGTCAAAACCGGTTTACGAAAATGGCTAAAGCATACAACAAACATGTTAATCCTAAGAGGTTCGCCGAAGGAGACTTAGTTTGGAAAACCGTTTTGTCGATTGGGATGAAAGATCGTAAAATCGATAAATGATTGCCAAACTAGGAAAAGACCCTTCGTAGTGACTCCCATGGGTTGCCGGCAATACAAATCAAGCGATAAATATGCATGGAAAAGAAATATAAATGGTAGACATTTTGAAGAAATACTACCCATCGATTTTGGGGCATGCATAAGTAATCAACAGCCATAGACCGGCTGCCTCGTTGCAAAAGAGGCTAATTTCTCTTCGATTTGGGATATGTACGAACAAACGACAACCACAGACCGGATGCATGGTCACAATAACAAGACCCTTCGATTTGGGGTTGATACAACTAAGGAGCTGAATTGGTCAGCCTTGTACCAATCAAAGGTTGCACTACTTCATCAGATATTGAAGTCTCAGGATCAGCTGAATCAACGGCTGGTTGGTCTTCCCTAATTGCTGCAGTCTGTTCTTCATCACCAGCCACAACAATGACCACTACCTCGGTCGCTCCCGCTCCTACTTGGACCTCCCTTTTAGCACCTAGCAAAGGCTCAGCCGCTACAGTCGATGGGGCCTCGGTAAAATCCTGAGTATCGACCGATACCTCTTGAACAACAGGAGCAATGACGGCTTCAGATGGCAAGTCCGTAAGGGTATTGGCTGACAACTCAACAACAGGATCAACTGATAAGAGAGCAGTGATTATCGGCATTGCTTGAACTAGACGACTTTTCCACATAGTCCATTCATAATCCAGGTTGGCTAGCCGTTCGTTACCTGCTTCCTGATCCAGCTCCCAAACCACTTGCTGTTACCGAGTTTTTAGATTTTGCTATCCAATTGAAGGCTCTACCGAAACAACGAGGAATATGAGGAGTCATGGGCACTAATAGCCGAGTCTAAGACACCTATGGTTGGGGTAATAGTCCCTATCTCCACCTGGATCTGCTCCAACTCAGTTCGCAGTTTGGACTGCCGTTCGTGCATATCATTTCTTCGGCTGACATTTTGTTGCCTTGCTGCATTCACCTCACTAAAGAAGTCTGAATACAGTTCTTCTCTTACCGAAGAGACCCCAAGTGTTGCAGAGCAGCGACAGCCTCATCATGACTATCTTTGGCCGTTCTATATAAAGCAAACAAATTATTTAGAGCCAAATCCATGTCGTTGTAAGTGGCTGCCAGAGCCGGGGAATCCGTTGTTTCTTTCGACAATCGGAGCAAAGAGGCCCTCAGAGCATGTAACTCCTCTTTGGTGGTTGGAATTCCCCTAGTGAGAGATTCCTCAACTCGCTCTCGATGGACGCCAACAGGCGAAGCTAGTGGAGATGTAGTGTCGACTGAGCCAAAGTAGCGCAAAAGCATATCCTTCAGGATGACTTCGGCTGGTACCTCTAAGCCGTCAGTTGTGAAGGCTTCAGCCGAAGGATTACCTCCAACAGGCTCCTATACAGAAAGGACAGGTTCAGTATAAAGGCAAGAGCCCGGAGCC
The DNA here is from genome assembly GCA_034509755.1 of Anisodus tanguticus. Classification (NCBI taxonomy): domain Eukaryota; kingdom Viridiplantae; phylum Streptophyta; class Magnoliopsida; order Solanales; family Solanaceae; genus Anisodus; species Anisodus tanguticus. Next base: position 32,477,884 of record CM067558.1, read on the forward strand.
AGTAAATGACCAAGCATAAGAAAAAAGGTATACCTCTACGGCTGCCCCAGCATAGGAAGCATCGGTTGCCTTAATAGGAGAAACCATGGACTTAAGGGCAGCATATGATAGGTCCTGTGAATGCACGGGAGCATGATCCAGGGGAAATGATCCTCCAATATGAAGGGGAGCATCAGACGCTCCATGCAGCCGTCTGCGCCTTATCAACTGTGATCCCTGGAGGGCAAAATAGAAAATATGAATATTAGTAGTCGATGCTAAGACGTTATAGCCAGTCGAGTAGTATACCTCGATTTCCCAATTTTCCTTAAGAGGAACAGGAATTCTGGGTCTGTCGGGACCTTCCTCACTATAATCCCGAATGACAACCCCTCCATTTCATTGGGGTTGCTTGGGCACTAGTTTCCTAGGTGATAAGGACTCGGTATCAAAAGTGGTCTCCAGATCAACAAACACTAGAAGAGATGGGGTTGCTGAAAGATACATAAGAGATGTTAGCCGAAAATTCACAAGAATAATCTGGCCGACACATATGTAGAATGTACTTTACCTTTTCTCTTCGTTTGCCACAACCAGACGGAAGACCTTAAGGCAACAAGCCTAGCCGACTTAGAGGAAACAACTTTCCGAGTGGCTTATTTTGGCCACGGTTTAGGGGTTTTGGGTTCTTATTTGTTCTCGACATAATCAACCGAACACAATAGACATCTAAAGGAGATTGAAAAAACTTCTCCTTAGTCGTATCCTATCAATCATCAAAAGCAACGGTAGTATTCTCTCGAAGACTGGCAGCAGTTTTCCCTGAGAGGCAGCGTTGGGTGGAACTGACAATACTGTGGTGGGGCCACAACACGTGCTGAGTAAGGCCAAATTTCCTTGCTATAAAATTTGGCTGATATGGCTCCGCGGTCAATTTATTATTCTGAGAATTAGGCTTCAAAACACCCAACAGGTCCCTGGCCATGAGAATCTGGCCCTATACGAGAACCATAGTCCTCCGCTGGGAGAAAGTAAGGTCCTTATCGGCTACTTGACGGACCCAATCAAGGGCAACCCACCTCTCTAGGACGAGTTGTCAATCTGTATAATGGTCTCTAGACAGACCATGCAGGGTGGAAACCGTGGCAAAAGCATTCTGGGGCACAAGGGGTATTCTTCGAAGAGTATCGGCTAATACTGGCGGGTTTAACGGAAAGTGGCGGTTATTAACTTTATCGGGGACAAACTCAGAAAAATAGAGGGTGATTCATAACTGAAGAAACCACAAGAGACAGGCTAAGGTATCCAGGTTTCTGGAATCCCTCAACCTCGCCTGGGCATCACCCAGAGCCACGTAAAGATAAGTTAAGAAGAAAGATGCCCGACTGATATCTTCCCCGAAACGGCTAACGTCGCATAAATTTCCAGCTCTTTCACAACTGCATAAGAACCCGTATAGATAAAGTATCGGCTAAACCAAAAAAACAAAAAAGCATGATGCTCAGCATCATCGACTGGAAGGGGTGATATCCGGCAGTTGTTGGCTATAAAATGGCCATAGCCTGAAGAAGTCTTCGAGACAATGATGCCTAAATCGACAATATCTATATTGCTTAGGACAGTCACCTCGACTCTCGGAATCGAAAGGCTAAGTATCGCCGTCACATCAAACAATGTGGGGGTTATCAGTCCCCAAGGGAAAAAAGGCATTGGTAGCGGTCGACCAGTTACCAAGAAAGGCATATATAAGACCTATGTTGCAGGAGGGGTCAAATTCCGACAGCACAATGGCGTCGTAGAGACCCATGCGCCTTCATTCGGCTTCTCTGCCTGACTTCACTTGGTCCAACCAAACAGAATAGTTAGAAATCTTGGTCGGCCAAGTGCGCAGACTAGCCAGATAATGGTCACCGGTGAACCAGTCACAGGTAATTGAAAAATCGTAGTTTGCCGGGCTTAGATGCTGAGAAAGAAGGAGGTCCCCTTATTCAGATGTGCTATAAGGGGCAATAACTAGTTGCTCATCTATGAAAGCAAAATGAGGGATTAGGTCATCAGGAGCCAAACCGGTACTATCCTACCCCGAAGATAGAGAAGAAAATGAGGACATGGTTTTTCTGATGAAGAAACAGGGTTTTCTGGAAAAAAGGCGAGGAATTTGGGAATGGCCGAGAAGACTAAATGAGAAACCTTGTGTAGAACGCCTCTCCTAAAGTACTTTCTTTTTCTCAGAGATATGATCGACACTCTGTTGGGGGTCTTTTCGCCCAAAACGTGCGGCTAAGAATTCATCAGGAAATATTTGTGGAAGCCGAGGCGTTTCTGTTGGAAGGAAAGAAGAGCCTTTTAAAGACCATCATTGAATGCACTGGAGACGAGACAATTGAAGTGACATGCGCGACTGTCAGACTGAAATGACGGCTACTTTCGCGTACATCAACTCAACAGTCACACTCGAGTTAATGTAGGGGGCAATTGTTAACACTCAAAAATAATTTAAGTATTTAGCCGAATTCAGTGACAACCGATCTATCCAGAGCCAAATTTACTCCTAGCCCTCGACTACAAGAATTTCATTGGCTACTAAGACATCTTAGCCGAGTTGTCAGTTAGAGGTACGACTAGGACCCAGTCATATGCAGACGCCTCAACGACCAAGTCAAAAGGGTTTTCAGATCCATATAAGCGATAACGACCAATGACAGCTGAAAGAAAGGGCCATTATTCGAGCAAGAGGAGTAGAGGGCGAGAAAATCGGCACCACCTTCCCCATAGTCGGCCATTGAACTTAGTGGGTTACTTGATGGCTGACATAGGGGGGGGGGGGCACGTTGTACAGTGTTTTCTTTTTTTTTTGTACTATAAATAGAACACATTCTTTGTATATACAGATACACAATCAATCAAACAACTCAAAATTTTATCTATCTTTATCTTTTATCCTTTACTTTTACTTTACTCAGCTGTATTCATGTTTCTTACGTCTTAGTTTACTAATACCACCATCCTAACTCTTTCTGGAGTAGTTGGGGAACTCATTAGCTGGAAATTAGAGTTCCGTTTCCAGCCCAAATCGCTTAAGTTAAGGAATCAATTTGTGCCCAAAGAGTGCAACTTTTATTTCTAGAATAGGCATTGTATCCTGGGGATGAACTTTCCTATTAACCACTTGCACAGTGTGGAAAAATTACTATCCTAAAGATAGTTTCCTGGAAACACTTTTCTTATTCGTTCCGTGTTTTTCATTGAATTTTCTTTCATGATTTCTCTCTTTATTTTGTTTATTAAATTTATCTTGCACAAAGTTACTCAATTATTTTATTTTCTGAATTTTTCTACAACATTTTTTAGGATAGTAAATTCCGATTCAATGGAGTTTTCTTTGTTGAGTGAGCCATTTCAAGATGTGAAGAGACTTGAAAAGTTCAATGCATCGCAAGTATGAAGAATGGGGATTTATCCAACTCTCTTGTTCCAATACAGTTACTTCATGTGTTAGTTCTGGTTTTGGAGAAGGAGATGTAAATGGGAGATTCGAACTTAGGGGAGGACCCTTTTCCGTTATTGAACCCATTTTCATTTCCATAAAATTCTTCTTTGCCGTTGGTACCAGTGCCTAGGAAGATGGAGTACAAGTATAATTCTTTGAGCAGTTGATTGTGTTTTTTGTTTGGAAGAAACTTGACACTTTGTGGAATGTTATAAAGAGTACTGGATATGAGGATTGCTATATTAAATGATTTTCTGCTAGTTGATTGATATGCCTGAGAAACAAGGAAATTGATTCGAAATTCAAGTTCTTAATTTGAAGGATACAAACAGGGCAGTCATAAGTAACGAGTACGGCATGTTTGCTGAAAATTAAAGTCACATTACGATCATTGCAAGAGCAAACAGTTAACGTGATCAATGATCCATGAAAAATGTAACTTTGCACAGAGAAAAAGTTACTTTGCGGAGAGAAGAAAATTACTCTGCAAATTGGGTTCTACTTTCTTTAATAATCAATCCTTTATGATTTATGACATCAATATATATAAATATTGAATATTTTAGGATACATCGTCTTGATCCCATAATATATATTTTGTCTTACATGCATATTATGATTAGGAATAACTATAGTTATTATGATCGTTATTTCTTTTACCAAATAAAATTAATTTGTTGGTATACCATTCGGTAGTATAAATGAAAATACGTGAAAGATTACTTTAGGCTTATATTAATACTTGAAATATTCTTAATATCATGAGATCTAGATGGTGTTTACATTTAAATATAATTTAAAGATTGGGATCTAATTAAAAGTTGCAGAATTGAAGCATAGTTGAAAAATCTAATACTGATGTAAAGAAATGGACTTAATGGTCTTTGTCCACGTTGGCTCTTGCCTATGCTAATTCTATAGAAAGGACTTTGTTTTCGTATGAGAATTACAAAATCTGAACTCTGAAAACTGCTTTCGAATTTGATATGGCATTGCAATTTGCTTCGTCTATTGGTTACAAAATTTGTAGTATCTTTCAACTTCTTATTTGCTTAAATGGTTGCCACAGTTCAATTTTTGAAAGGAGCCGTTCAAGACTTGACTTTTGGTAGTATACATTTTCTTCGAAAAAACTGAAGACAACAAGGACACAAAGGGGATATCCATGGAAGTCACAAAGTCAACTACAAAGTGACGTTTCAGGGAGAAAGTAGTAATGTTCCCGTTCTACTTTGTTAACGCCACTTAGTTATGAGTTTCTAATTTTTGTGAAATATTGGTGAAAGAATAATTTTTCTTAGGGATTCTTTTCATTATTCACAATATATATAGATGTACAAAGTTGATTCCTAATATGGTACGAATTCTAACTTACCTTACAAAGGTTGATTCCTAATATAATTAGAATCCTAAGTTACCTTAAATATACATCTATCATAATTACAAAATATACGGAGAATATTCGCTAATACTCCCCCTCAGACGGAGCGGGAGGAGGCCGAATGCTAAGGCTGGATCGGAAGTCGGTGAAGAGTTGGCGCGGTAGTCCCTTTGTGAAGATGTCTGCATACTGATACGAGGAAGGCACGTGTAATATTTTGACCTGACCACGGGCAACCTTCTCTCGCACAAAGTGGATATCCATCTCAATATGCTTAGTCCGCTGATGTTGGACCGGATTATGAGACATATAGATGGCAGATATGTTGTCACAATAGACTATAGACGCCTTGCGAGTGGACACTGGAGTTCCAAAATAAGATTTCGGAGCCAACAGATCTCAGCAACTACGTTAACAACACCGCGATATTCTGCTTCAGCATTCGAATGGGAAGTGTGGCCTGCCGCTTGGCGGACCATGAGATTAGATTATCCCCAATAAATACACAGTACCCTGAGGTGGAGTGACGTGTGTCGGGGCATCCAGCCCAATCTGCATCCGTGTAGGCAAGTAGCTTGGTTGGGGCAGAGGGGTATAGATGTAATCTGAAGTCTAGTGTGCCCTTAACGTATCTGATAATACGTTTAAGGGGGCAAAATGGGACTCTCGAGGGTCGTGTATGAACAGACACACCTGCTGAACGGCATATGCAATATCAAGCCTAGTGAATGTAAGATACTGAAGAGCACCTGCTAGACTCCGATATAGAGTGGGATCAGAATCTGGCGCACCGTCATTGGCACTAAGTTTGGATTTTGAGTCCACCGGAGTTGGCATAATTTTACAATTTTCCATCTTGGCCCTGTATACTATCTCTTCTGCATACTTACGCTGACACAGGAACAGAGTGGCTGCAGATCTGGTCACCGATATACCCAAAAAATAACTCAGCTTGCTTAAGTCAGTCATAGCAAATTCAGTTTTGAGTAGAGCAATGATTTCATTCTTCAAACCGTCAGACGATGCAGTAAGAACAATGTCATCGACATATAATAGTAAATATGCAGTGCTGCTACCTCGGTGAAAAGTGAAGAGAGAGGTATCACACCTGCTACATACAAAACTAATTTGCAGAAGATACCTGGCGAACCGATCATACCAAGCGCAGGGTGCCTATTTCAATTCATACAATGACTTCCTAAGACGACACACAAACTGCGGAGCTGCCAGATGAACAAAGCCAGGAGGCTGATGCATGTACACAGTCTCTTTCAAATCCCCATGAAGAAATGCATTCTTGACATCAAGTTGATGAATCGGCCAATGAATGCCCATAGCAATACTGAGAATTGTCCGAATAGTTGCCGATTTAACAACCGGACTGAATGTCTCACCACAATCAATACCCTCCTGCTGATTAGTGCCATTGGCAACCAATCTTGCCTTATACCTCTCTAAGTCACCACTATCTCTGAACTTGTAACGAAATAGCCACATACACCGGATAACATTCACACCGTCTGGTCTAGGTACCAAATCCCAAGTGTTCTACTTGGTTAAAGCGTTAAACTCTTCGCACATGGCCGCATTCCAATTAGGGTCCAGTTTTGCTAGTATTGGATATTTTGGAATGGGTGATAATGTTTGTGTGGAGAGGTTGAAGTGAACTTTGAGTTTGAAGATCCCGTGTTGTGCACGAGTCTCCATGCGGTGAGAGGGCAGCAGTGGGGGGTCTGGACTGGGGGTTGCAGGGCTGTTGTGTCGGGATTGGGAGGCAGCAGTGCTGCCGGATTTGGAGATTGCATGGTCACTATTTCAGAGCTGATAGGCAGCAGTGCTGCTGAACTGGGTGGCGGTAGGTTTCCAGCTGTTGGAAGTAGGGATACTGTGGTTGCAGGAGACACGGCATGATGCAGTGAGGGTGTTGGTGAGGTGCTGGATAGTGGCGGGGACAGGGCATGGTGGTCTGTCGGAATTGTGGGCTGCTGTTGGTATAGATTTTGGATGACCGGGGACAGACTTGGTTCATCGAGAAAGAAGTAATCGGTGGTCTGAAATTTCCGGAGATTGGAAAAAGGAAAGGTTGTCTCGTCAAAGGTGACGTGACGGGAGACGATGATTTTGCGAGTAGCAATGTCATAGCACAAGTAGCCCCGATGATTAGGAGATAGACCAAGGAAGACACATGGCAGAGTGCGAGGGGCAAGTTTGTGAGGTCCAGTGGAGGCCATGTTGGGGTAGCATAAGCATCCAAAATACGTAGGTGATCATATGATGGTAGTCTACGGTATAAGATTTCGGTAGGGGTCTTGCTTTGGAGTGTGCTAGTTGGTAAAATATTAAGAAGGGATTCTACCATTTTGACAGCATAAACCTAGAAGGGCGGTGGAAGACATGCATGAAACAAAAGTATGCGAACCATGTTATTGATGGTACGTATAATTCGTTCAGCCTTTCCGTTTTGGGAAGTATAGGGACAAGAAAAACGGAAAACCATGCCTTGTTTAGAACAGAAATTGTGAAATGCCGAGTTATTAAATTCACGTCCATTATCACATTGGAATGATTTGATCAAATTGTGTTTTAATGAATTTTTGAAACTCGAGGAATTTTGCAAAAACTTCAGATTTGAATTTCAGTGGGTAAATCCAGACAAAGTGTGAAAAATCATCCATGAATACTAGATAGAATTTATGACCCAAAGAGCTAACAATCGGAGATGTCCACAAATCAGCATGAACAATATCAAAGGGAGAAAAAGTAACACTGTTTGATGACATAAATGGAAGACGAGTATGTTTGCCTAGTGGACAAGAAAAATAGTGTTGGGCAATTTTTCCATTATTACATTGAATACGCTTAGAAGTCCTAAGAAACGTAAAAATTGGGTCTCCGGGGTGTCCGAGTCTGTTGTGCCAAGTTAAGGGAGAGATTGCCGCAAGGGATAGAGGTGCTTGCGGTCTGACAGCGGAAGATTGAGTGAATGGGTAGAGATCTCCCACACTATTGCAGCGTGTAAGAATTTTCCCCGTATTGAGTTCCTTCGCAGAAAAACCAAAATGGTCAAATTCGACAGACACAAAATTATTGCTAGTGAATTTTCTAACGGATATTAAGTTTTTAATGATGTTAGGTGTGTATAGGATGTGGTTTAGGGAGAAAGGTGGGTGTGGATGTTTGGTGTGTGTGTTACCGTGACCTTCAATTGGAATGCGATGACAATTGCTGATAGTAATAAATTGAGGACACTTTAACCGACGTAGTTGAGATAGGTTATCTGACGACCGGGTGAGGTGAGATGTGGCTCGGGTGTCCATGTACCAATTATCATCGGGCTGTTGAAGGTTCACGGTGGTGTAGGCCTGGCCCAAATCGGCCGAGGGCGGTGGCCGCCGGACCTTCGGGCGGGCTGCGTCCGGCCGCAACCAGTGGGCTCGCTCGTGCCGGCTGCCGGTTGGCCTACCGGTGGCCGGGGCGGGGCCCAAGAGGCCGCCGACCACGGCCTGCGGAACCGGGCCCCCGCATTCGGGTACGGGCATGCGGGCGAGGCCCAGATCTGCTGGTTGGGCCACTGCTGTCGCTGGTTGTACCCCTGGTGCTGCTAGTTCCAGTTCTGTTGTCCAGTGTTTTGGCCTGGCTGCTGTCCAACCCACTGGTTGCGTTGGCCCTTTCCATGACCCTTGCCTTTGTTGTTGCGACCTCTGCCGCCACGACCTCCGCCATTGGCCTGCTGTTGCTGCTGGACTTGCTGCTGCTGCTGGTTGCTTGGTATTTCCATCCCGTCAACGGCTAACGCCTTTTGATTATGTTCCTCTTGTTTAGCACGTCTAGTTTCTTCCAACAATAGTTATGAACGTGTCTTGTTGAAACTTGGGAGAGGGTCGGCTTGTTGAATCATTGTTGCGAGTGTGTCATATTCACCTTTCGGTAAACCTGCAACAAGTTGAAGCACCATATTGGTTTCTGAAACAGAAGTCCCGACGTTGGATAATGGATTGGTTATGAGTTTCAGTTGCTTACAATATTCGGACATGTTGTTAAAATTCTCGAGGCGGGTATTGTTGAATTGCTCTTCCAAATATATGGCCCGAGTATTTTTATTATCCTGAAAGATTTCTTCTAGCCGAACCCAAAGTTCACGTGCGATAGCACCTGTTTTCATGATAGTGCACAACAGGTCTTTGGAGATGGTGCCGTAGATCCATTGTTTGACGATGGCGTCAAGACGATGCCAGATTGAGTCTATAACATCGGTGGGACGAGGAACAGATTCGTCAATATGATCGAGCACGTTATATGCACATGCATGAATGTAGAATAGTTCCATCCACATGGAATATTGACAGTCTTCTTGGTCAAGAATTATAGGGATAAACTTCTTGATGTTGTTAACAGCAAATGTCGGATGAAAAGAAGATACTGAACGTTGAGAGGGGTTGTCAAAGGTGTCAGTGGATGAACCGGAATTTGTAGGGGAAGACATGGTTGCCACCGGCCGAGGGAATGGAATTTTCTGGCTGAAAATTTTCTGGTTTCTGGCCGAGAAAGGGAGGGGGAAACCAGAAAAAAAATCTGTGTTTGGCTTAGAATGGGGAGGAGAAGGGAGAAGGTTTTAGGCTCTTGATACCATGAAAGATAGAATAATTTCCCTTAGGGATTCCTTTCATTATTCACAATATATATAGCTGTACAAGGTTGATTCCTAATATGGTACGAATCCTAACTTACCTTACAAAGGTTGATTTCTAATACAATTAGAATCCTAAGTTACCTTAAATATACATCTATCATAATTACAAAATATACGAAGAATATTCGCTAATAATTGGAATAGATGGCCAACTGGTTGACATGCTTAAAGTGATATGTTAGTCCATTACATAAAATACCATGAAGTTTAATCTCAAATTCTAGACGGATATGAAGTATTTAAATTGGATAAATCATATTTATACTTGAAAGTGTTTATCATGAATTTGATGTCTTTCTTGAGAGAAGCATAAAACATTACTACAGAAAATGTGATTAATCTGAGTCTTCGTGATTTTTCTAGACTTGAGATTATCTATTCATGTGAACTAAGAAAATGTGGTGAAAATATTGAAGGAAATAATTTGCACTTGTGAATCACTATATTTTGAGGTTTATTTTAAATGATTTTTACTTAAATTTTATTTTGGTATGAGGCACTTTTATTTAAAAAATGATGAGAGATGACTTGTGCTTGGTGAACAAGATTGATGAAAGCATCACTACTGGTGATGAGATTTTGAAGGATGACAAAAGTTCTTCCTTATAAAGAATGAAAAAATTCTTTCCATTCATTCAGTAAGTACTTTGAAAATGATCGAAGCACAATCATGTGAAAGTATACTCCTTGTGAAGAAAATGTACGTAAAATTTATTTGGTGAGTATTTTCCTGCGGCTAATAAAATATTAGAAATTTTTGAAGAAAAAAAGAAGAAGAGAATGGTTAATACATAGAGTATGACCACACAAGTGAAGCGAACCATTCTTATATATTGTGATACTACATTAAATGTAGTTTATAATCAAATATTTACATATATTCTCATTAAACATTTATTATGTGAGAAGATAGTGTAGTCATGAGAAACATTGGGCTATTACCATTTTAATAGAGATGATCTTGAATGACGTCTACTATTTCATGTGAATGTCAGTCATACCTGAAAATTCATATTCTAAGAGTTTAAGGATTAGTGTTCATGAATTATCCAAAAAATGTTGATGCCGAGGTTACATTTTCAGTGCATAAATGTACTCAAGGAATAGTGGGGGTGATGATACATACAAATGAATTGCTATTCCTTTAAAGTCCACGTTTAACTATATGCACTGATATTCCACACAACGAGAAGGCTGGACTTTGTTCTTAACAGTCTCGAGCTTATAAAGTGGATGATAGAGCGGTTGTGGACACCCTTGATGAGACTGCCTATGCCAGTAAGAAAGTGAGAGGCCGTTTTCTGTGGATTTTAATGATAACTCCTAGATGACTTGCTGAACATGATTGAGCGCAAGGCCCATATTAATCGGCACCGCTATTGCAGAACAAGAACTCATGTATAATGCGAATATGAATCTTAGATTCATATTAAGGCTGGTTAGCTACATTTAGTTATGTGTTATGCAAATACCCAATAATAACCTTCGTTCGTTTTTAAATCCTCATATTATTATTAAATAATAAGTACGGAATTGTTATATATATTAAAATATATGAGTACTATTTAATAATAATATTAATCATATGATGTGTTCTTTCTAAAGAGTTGTGTCCCTTAAAGAAAGGTTGTGTCTTTCTGTTTAATTTTAATCCAACCATTGCTTTCTAATAAAGCACCTGTTGGGAGACTTAATTATATTTGCCTATAAAAAACTAAATTTTGCAGAAGCCTTAGGGAGAGTTAGAACATCTCTCTAATATATTTCTATCATCTTTCAATATTAAATATATTTTAGTCTTGTTACAAAATCTTCATTCCTATGGGGTTGCGTTCTTGTGGAGAAGAAGTCAAAGATATTATGGGAATGAACTTTTTAGTTAACTACTTGCACAATGAGGGGAAATTACTATACTAAATATAGTTTTCTGGAAACGCCTACCTATTCGTTCAGTATTTTTCATTTAATTTTCTTTCATAATTTCTCTCTTTATTTTATTTATTAAATTTGTCTTGCCCAAAATTACTCCATTATATTATTTTCAGAATTTTTCTACAACAGCTTCCACTGTTATGTCAGCAGCTTCGGCTATTGTGGACAGGGACAATGACTATAACCATGATTAGGTGCAATTTCCTTTTTTTTTTTAAAAAAAATTAAATTCATCCCCTCCCCCAATTACTTTGAATTAATTAGATACATGCTATATGCTTTCTCAGTTCACTTTTACTTATCGAATATACTAAAAATATATTTTCAGTTTACTTGTTCACTTTATCAAGCAGAAGAGAAAACTTTGTTTTTTTCCATATTTTATCCTTAGCATTAATCACTTATTTTCCAAATCTTTTGGACAGTAAAACCGAAGGAGTAACTTGTATTTTAGCAACGGGAAAACTACACTATATAACCTCGCATCAAAAAAATAGCCGACAACTACATATTTTTTGTATATTTGGCTACCGAATGTAATTATTTTTAGCCGCCCAACCAAATGTGTAACTTTTCCAAAGGGATTTTTACACTGTATAACCGCCCACCAAAATAATGATCAGGAAATGAATATTTTTTGTATATTAATGTTAATATACAAAAAATATACATATTTTATACATAATGTATATTGGTTAGCGACTGTAATTATTTTCGGCCGAACGGTCAAATGTGTAAAAAGACAAAAGTTTGGAACTTTACTCTAGTCTCACCTATCTGTTGTAGCTGGATCATAGATGTTGGATGGAATTTTGATGCTGAATGGTGCTAGTACTCATATAGTTCTGGTTGCATATTCTTAATATCATGAATGCTGCAACGAGTTTTATGTATACTAAGGTAACTCTAGAGAACAGGAGTAACTAAGTGCAGTTTATTTCAGTGGGCGGTTATACAGTGTAAAAACTCCTTTAGCGCAAAAGGTTGGAAATTTATTGTTAATCCTGTCAATCCGTTGTAGCTGGATCATAGGTGTTAGATGGAATTTTGATGCTGAATGGTGCTAGTTAATGTAGGTCTGGTTGCAAATTCTATATATCTTGAATGCTGAGTTGGGTTTTATGTATTCTAAGGTAACTCTAGAGAATAGGAATAACTAAATGCAGTTTCTATGTGTGACTGTATCTCTTCCCTCTTTTTTCATGAATATTTTTTGAACAGGGTTGGTCTTTCTAATCAATCAGAAAATGAACCGGTGTGAAGATCTTGAAGGCAAGAGTGAGTTTGCCTTCGTGGAAAAGAGCCTCTTCGTTGCAAGCGGATAAGCTTTTCGCTCTTTTCCTCTTACATAACAACGATGTAGGAGATAGTAAGCACGACTTTCTACGCAATGATTTCTTCTTCTCTTATGATTTATCAAGTTACAGGGGAGACCAAAAAAAGGAGAGTGGGGGCCGCTCTCTTCCTTATCATTGTGCTCAATCTGTATTTAGCTCCCTGATAGAACTTTACTGAGTTCTGTTTCTAGTTTCAAGAATTATGACAAATGCGCTAAACGGTGTTGTAGTTTAGACTTTTAATTTCATTTGTCACATGTTGGTTGGGTTTTAATACTGTAAATGATGGTGGTGGACATACTTGCAAGAAGGTGATTACTTTTCCTTGTTCCCCTGTGACCATTTTTCATTTTGGGTGGGTTCGAATGGGGCAGTTAAAGGTGGATAAACTTTGACCAATCTTCAATAGTATTTGGGACCCTGGTTTTTCATTTGGGGTGGGGGTGGTGGTGTGAGGTGCAGAGAGAATTGAAATCATAGGGTGTCTAAGTTACCTCTATGTGTCACTTTCTAACCTGAGACTTTTGGCTGTTATCTAGAGTTGAAATTTTCTTTAACGCCATGATTTGACTAAATTCTTGGCCCACCCTCCAATATAATTTTCTCATCTAGGGTGTTTGAGGTTTAAGTTGATGTATTTCAGATTGATCTTGGGTTAAAGTAATCAAAGTTTAACTAGATGTAATCTGGATTGATGTTGGAATAAAATATGAGTTCATCTAGTCTAGATACAAACCTTGGGAATTAAAATCCTGTAAACTTAGGTTTGTTTTTGGTGCCTATGGCTGGTTGAATTATAAAGAAGATTATGTTACTTTGTCATGGATGTCAAAACTCAGAAAATAGATGCTGATGTGGGGAAAACTTTTTGTGCTTTTGATTTCTGATGATGGGGAGGAAGGTCGAGTATATCAGAAAGGTGCTAGTTTTTTGGATGTCAACATGAAATTCTTTTATTAAGCTTGGTAGTTGGCACTGGCAGTAATGGCTACTTTGACTCTATGCAGCTTGGTTAGAAGTGCAGGGGTCCCCTGGGGTAATACTCACAGGTGACAAGTGCCAACCTGGGGAGAAGAAGACTGATTTATGTCTACTATAGGCTGGTCAATGTTGAGGCTGAAAAGACAGTAATTTCATTAGCTGATACTCAGTTGTTGCTGTCGTGTTTATTGATCAGGCAGGATGCTTTCACTTGTCAAGGAGTTAATTTAGTAGTGATTTGGCATTTAGGATGTCAATTTTGAAATGTAGTTCCAAATATGTGGTGGATTCAGTTGTTACAGGGTCAATTTTTCTTCACTTTGACACTGCACGGCAGTCACACAATATGACTTAACCCTCTTGTTTTTTCCCTCACGTTTGTTCAACACTTTTTAGAATATTTTAGGCAAACAGAAAGCACAACACAGCACATACAGGAATCACTTCCCAACTTTGTATTTAACTCGTGCTACAAAGATGCACTTCTTCTGCCTGTGCCCTTATATGGTGCCACAGCCGACCTTTTCATGTGCCTAGCACAAGCGGGTAACTTCCCCCTAGGCGGTTGACATCCCCAACCGCATAAGAATATCTACAAGGCTAATTACAAGTGAAACTGCCTGAAAGTTTCACAGTATACAACTTGTATACAGGGTTATTTTTCCCATCATTAATAAATTATTAAAGGGAAGCCCGATGCATTAAGCTCCCGCTATGTGCGGGGTCCGAGGAAGAGCCGGACCACAAGGGTCTATTGTACACAACCTTACCTCACATTTCTGCAAGAGGTTGTTTCCACGGCTTGAACCCATGACTTCCTGATCACATGACAACAATTTTACGCTCCCCTTAAAAAAAAAAACCTTTTAATAATTTATCATTAATAAATTATTAACCTTTTAAAAAAACCTTGATACTGAAAGCTAGCAAACAAAAGATTTGGTATTTGATGTATCAAATATATTGTAGATTGTTCATTTAAAAAAAATATTATAGATTGTTGAACATTGTTTTCTGATCAATTGTATTTATATGACATGAAGGGGAGCCTTGAAGAAATTGGTAAAGTTGTTGTCATGTGACCAGGAGGTCATGGGTTCAAGCCGTGTAAACAACCTCTTGTAGAAATGTGAGATAAGGCTGCGTACAATAGACCCTTGTGGTCCGGCCCTTTCCCTGACCCCGCGCATAGCGGGAGCTTAGTACACCGGGCTTCCCTTAGTGTTTATATGACATCAGCTCAAATATTTACTTGTAGTGCTATAAGAGGTGGCGGTTGTTACATTGCTATCTGAATATTGTTGGATACTTTTATCGCACTTTGTCCGATGGCAATTATGCTGTCTTATATTCTTGTTCTGCCACATCAGGTTCTATGGGCTGGATTTGATAAGCTGGAATATGAGGGAGGCACTACTCGTCAAATTTTTCTCTTGGGGTGGGTATGGTTCCACGTTTGGGATGTTGAAGATTCCGATAATGTACGCAACGTAGTTTCCAGGCTAGATGGTCCTGTTTCTTTCATGCATATATTACCAAAACCAATAGCATCAAAGAAGCACGAGGACAAATTTTCTGGTAGTCGTCCAGTTTTAATATTTTGTACCGATGGATGTTTTCCTGGAGATAGTAACATTCGGGAGGGCATAGGAAAACTTCATGATGGAACCATCCAACAGTATCATGACCAAGCAAGTACCAGTTGTGTGCCAAATATTGTTTGGTTTTACTCCCTGACATCTCACTCTTGTGTGCATCAGTTGAAGTTCAGATCAGTTGTTCACTTGGTGAGATGTAGCTCCCAAGTGATCACAATCTTACAAGAAGCTCAGGTATGTGCATGATGTTATAAAGGGAACTTTTCATTTTTGACCCATCGGCCAAAATTAATTACGGACCGTAGTAGTAAAAATATACATAACATATACATTGGTTATGCATGTGAGATGTATATTATATGTATATTTGGATATATGATGTGTATATTATATGTATATATTTTCTGGATATTGTTTTTGAGGATGGTCCAAAAATATAATTATCCCTATCATAAACTTTCAGTTAATGTTTTCTTGCTAGACATGGTTTAAGTTGCTTCTATTGCAGATACACTGCTTTGATGCTGCAACTCTAGATAGGGAATATACTGTTGTTACCAATCCTGTCATCACGGGTTTTGCAGGGTTCAGTAGTATAGGTGTGGGGCCTCTCGTATTAGGTCCCAGGTGGATGGCCTATGCTGGAAGTTCAGTTACAATCTTAAATTCTGGCCTTACTACTTCAGCTAGTTTCCAGAGTCGCGCTCCAAATGGGAGCCTTATTACTGGTTACGCTAAGGAATAAAGCAAGCAGCTTGCAGCTGGTATTGTGACTAGGGGACATCGGGTATAAGAAGTTCTCTAGGTACTATTCTGACCTTCACCAGATGCTCATGTGAAGATACCAGAAACTGCTAATGGTCATTCATTATCCAACTGTGAATGATGGTTTAAAATTATGTCTTCGTGTGCCATTTCAATCTATTGTTTCTATCTCTGCTCCTTGTTGTGGACATAATAATTTGCGCTCTTTCTCTTTTGAGTTGATTAATGTAAAAACTAGAGATAATTACATCCCAATGCCTTTTGGTGATCTAATTTACCATATAGCCAGCAAATGTATAGGTTTTGTATATTTAAGTGTCAACTACATATAATATACATACAATATACATTAACAGTGTATGTATGTTTCGGCTAGCGCCCGTAATTGAGTTTGGACGGGCCAAAAATGAAAGAAGCCCAAAATTAGATACAAGTCTTGACTGATTTTTTGTTTTTCTGTTGATTTTGCAATAACTTCTTTACACCTTAATGAACTCTTATACACTGGTAATTGCTTTTTGGGTGTTTTTGTATATGGAGCATATATTTGTTACTCCTTGTGGGATGTTGTGTTATTGTATATATTTGTTACTCCTCCTTTCTCTTTATTTAGTTTGGATGTTGGAAAGTGATTTTGGTGCTTTATGAATGTTGGAAATTTGTCTTTGGTGGGGAGGTGCGTCCACCCATATTTAATGACTTAAACACTAGGGTTCCGCATGTTGGAGGCTTTCTCTCTTCACACGTGCATAATCTACTAAGTGAGTAGATGACCGTAGGGCCAAAGATCGTCAAATTTCGTTGAGAAAATGAAAGAGATATTGGTCCACGAAGTAAGGTGTTTGAGGCATGAAAATATGGTGTGGGACAAATCTACCACATCGATGGAAAAATGAAGAATTGTTGTCTTTATAAGTCTCAAAATTGGCTAAGGGTTTGGGACCCCAAGGGGTAACCCATGTGTTTGAAGGAGGGAGGACCTAGATGTGCTTGGGTTCGAGGTTAAGCCCACACGCGCGTCGTCGCCGCCCGCCCGTCCAGTCCGGGCTCGGCTTTGGGCTTCTTCTGATAGACCCTTTTGGCTCAATTGTTAATACTGCACTATATACAACACAGAGAAAAATAGAAGAGAGAGCAACACAAATTGATTAGTTGATGTTTTATCTTGAGAGACTATTGTCCGTTAAAGTGCTACCTGCATGGTGGGTAAAGGTTAAGCTTCAAAACCTTTAATGATCCTCAAACGGTTAAGGTTGGGAAAACTTTTAATGATTCCTAACACTTGTGAAGTGGGTATAGCAGGATACCTTGTAGGAGATCACCTACTGCCTCAAATGAATGCAATTAAGAATCCAAGTGTGTCCATGGCCACAACGGACAGAACAATAAGAATGAAAATGAATAAGGAGAGTTATTGTGTTGGTATCATTGTTTTGGCTTACACTAAACACTGACGGTTCAAGACATCACGTTCATCGCGCAGTTAGTAAGTCCGGTGGTATTCAACTAGGGAAGGTTCAAAGCAGAAGCTACCTCTCCTGATGCAATAACTTTTCGTTGAAAGATTGTTGAAAGTAGGCACCTTGTGTGTGCGCCAAAATCTCTTTCAAGAGGGGATTGTTGGAAATTTGCCTTTGGTGGGAGGTGCATCCACCCAAATTTAATGACTTAAACTCTAGGGTTCCGCATGTTGGAGGCTTTGTCTCTTCACACGTCCATAATCTACTAAGTGAGTAGATGACCGTAGGGCCAAAGATCGTCAAATTTCGTTGAGAAATTAAAGAGATATTAGTCCACGAAGTAAGGTGTTTGAGGCATGGAAATATGGTGTGGGATAAATCTACCACATCGGTGGGAAAAGGAAGAATTGTTCTCTTTATAAGTCTCAAATTGGCTAAGGGTTTGAGACCCCAAGGGGTAACCCATGTGTTTGAAGGAGGGATGACCTAGATGTGCTTTGGTTCAAGGCTAAGCCCACACGCGCGCCGCCGCCGCCCGCCCCTCCCGTCCTGTCCGGGCTCGAGTCACGGGTCGTGGGCCTTGGGCTTCTTCTGATAGACCCCTAAATTATTTAATATTTATAGTTTGGTCCCTCCCCTTATGCTATATATTGAAGCCTTTTGGCTCAATTGTTAAGACTGCACTATATACAACACAGAGAAAAACAGAAGAGAGAGCAACACAGATACTGTCCAAAAACGTGAGCAGAAACAATGGTCAAAGCATATATACGGGGCAATCTTGTCAGAGAGCCATCTCTCGACTCAGCCACAGTTGTCACAATCCAAATTTAGTGTTTCTTGATTTCAGGTTATCAAGATTCAAGACTCAACAACCTTGCGACAATTCTGAATATTGGCTTGTTTGTTTATCCTTTTGAACACTTGTAATATTTATTTACTTCCCGTACTGCTTTACATATCCAACAATGAATACATTGTCGTGGATCAACATTCAACCTTTATGTTAACATCATGCATTTTGTGAATCTTAGGTCATAGTCATGGACATTATCAGCAAAGCTCTTATTACTCAGTTTAGGGCAAATAAGAGTCCTATTTCAGCTCTATGCTTTGATCCTAGCAGTACTCTTCTGATGACAACTTCGTTTCAAGGGTCATAATATCAATGTCTTCCAAATAATGCCTATACTATATGAAAATACCTAGGCTATTGGTCCTGGATCATCTTATGTCCATCTTTACAGGTTGCAGCGCAGACTAACTAATGCGTTAAGTGTGCATCTACTTTCTCTTCGTCTTTAAATTTTATCGTCTTTTTAGGACTATTGTCAACTAATTTTCCGTTTGGACATCAGATCATACAAGATATAAGTTTTAGTAGTGAGGCTGCTACTGTCTAGAAACCTCTGGATTTTCATCATTTTCCTCAAGTTTGATTGTGTACCCATTAACTGAAGACATGGTCTGAGGACTGTCATTTTGCAGGAGTTTCTTATTAGGAACGAGAGAAGGTGACTTAGGAAGAGGTTTCTCTGGGTTTTGGTTTTTTGGATTTCGAGATGATCAGAGAGAGCAGATATTATGGGTTATATTGGGTTTGAAATGGGAGGATTTGATGGTAAGTTTGAAGGGTTGTTTCAGATGGATTTGGGGAATTTGACGACGAAGCGACAGGGTTGACTTTAGGAGAGTTTGAAGATGGAGAATCGGGGTGTGACATGATGAATTTTGGTTGGAGTATGTGAGGAAAGGGGCGATTTTAGAAAAAGGTGCTTTGAGAAAGGGAACAGATCGTGTGTGTTTGTTTAGAGAGAGGTAGTTATGTTTTGGGGGGAAGTGAGAGTTAGGTCAGGTTAGAGGGGTATAAGTATAGGGAGAAGGAACCGATTGGGATTGGGTGAAGATGAAGGGATGAAACGTTACATCGGTTCCTTGATTATTTAATTGGTTCACGATTTGTAAGAGTTTAGGTGGGAAAGTATTTTAATGACATGGCACTCCAGATAGTTCAAAAATACATAAGTACTAATGAGAATACTAACCTGAGTCACATGGACCAGGTCCCTATACAATTTTTGAAAGTGAAGGTAGAATCTCTGAAGAAGACAATGTCACTTATCCTTGTATTTTCTTCAGATTGCCATGCGTGCATACCTGTAACGATATAAAACTGAGTTGGATGTCACCAAAAAACACTTTATCCATGAACTCCCTTTCTAATCATAGCCAAACATTGAGAAATCTTGCGAGAACATAATCAATTGATCTTGATCAACCCCCAACTCCAACAAACTCTTCCTAAAAGCTCTTAGATAAGTCACCTTGAGTATTCTTCCATTGAGTAGTTCATAGGGAGTTTTCTCAAGTAATGTACTAATCATGCACTACCTTTTCTGCCTTGACGAAAGATCAGACTTGTTCCCCTTTGACACAAGCATCACATATTTTATGATTCTTGAACTTGGTTTTTGGCAGCTCAAGAACCAGGTCTTTCACAATTAACTTGTTCAGTAGTGGAATTCTTGCATACCTTATATGTACGTGCCATAGTTCATCATCATCATCATTTAGAGTGCTGAGATATATCAAATCATTGTCATCTTATAGAATTGAGATCAGTTACATGTATGTTCTTGTATCTTCTTGCTATCAGACCATTTTTCCAGATTTGATGTTGGTGATAGTGCATGAAGATGATATGAACTATAATTCAATTTCTCCATCACATATTTGAGAGACACTTAGCGACTATACTTCATAACTTTCCACATAATACACAATCTTAATTTCATAGGAGAGTGTCTTGCCAATATTAACCATGACAAGAGTGTAACCTTTCTTGACATTTCCAAAAGACACTTCATCCATGAAAGTTCTAGAGTGAGGGAGAATTCTATATTCTTTCAGTCATATACTTCAAGCAGCCACTAGCAATTTATCATTTGACTACTTCCTCTCACTCCAGCCTGCAGACAAAATTACTGATTGGATTTAGGAATCCAAATCAGCTTGGATCCCTTTGAATGATAGAAATGGTGAATCAGTCCTTTTCTAGTCCATGTAGGTAAACCAGTTTTTTTATGTCAGGGACCATGTTATTCTATTTTAGACTTCTTTTCAACAAGCTTCATATTTTTCTGAATAGCTTGAATTCTGGCTTTGCATGCATTTTTGTAATGACCTGCTTGACCGCATAGAGTGCATAAACAATTTGCAGAGTTACAGGCGTACTTGTTGTGTGGATTATAAGGAGATTTTTTCTTTTGGAATCCAACACCCTCTTTACTTCATGTTTTACTCTTGTACATAGAAGCAACCACTTCAGTAGCAAGATTTGTCTTGACCTTCTTGAGCTCATCTTCGAGCTCAAGCTGGACTTTACTAGCTACCCCCTTTCCTCGTGAAGAAATCCCCATCCATTTCTTAAGCTGTCCTTTTAACAAGGCATTTTCTCTAGACACTTCATCAACATGATCCTTTAAATTTGTGACAGTGTCTCCCAAAACATTCTTTTCTTGATCCATCTCACCAAGATCTTCAGTTAACACATCCCTTTCTATTATAAGGCTATGATAAGCATCAATTAACACATTTGCTAATGACATCAATTTATTCGAGTAATTATTCAAGTTTTTCTGAACAACAAGAAAATTTACCTCATCTTGTTCATTGATGTCATCAGCGTCAGATCTTGCCATAAGTGCAAATACTAACTCATATGTAGAGGGTCCGTCATCAATAGCCATCATGGACGTATTGTCTTTATCATCTTTATCTTCAGATTCACTAGAGGTATCTCCCTAGATAGCCAGATCCTGCTTCAAAGCATTGTCAGCTACAACTTTTCTTTTGAATTTTTCAGGAACCTGGTTTCTCCTTGCTATATTTTTATAGTTCCTGTAATAATCCTGATTGTGAAGAGGACATTCTTTAATGAAGTGACTTGACTTTCCGCACTTGTAACATCAGTCATTTCCTATGAGATTATTACTTGTGCTTCATTTCTTATGGAAACCACCTTTTGTCGAACCATTTTCTGAAATCTTCGAGTGAGGTAAGCCATATCTGATTTATCACCACTTGAATTACTCTTAGCAACCTTGAGAACCAGGTTCTTTTCTTTCTTTGGCTCTCTCCTTTCATCATCTCTTTGCCTTTTCAATTCATAGGTTTTGAGATTTCCTAGGAGCTCATCAATGGTCATCGTTTGCAAGTCCTTAGCTTCTGATATATCATTGACTCTGCTTTCCTAGAAAGGGGGCAGAACACTAAGAATCTTGTGTATGAGCCTGTGGGTTTTAATAATTTCACTAAGGGAGTGAAGTTCATTAATTATAGAGGTGAACCTGGTGTGCATGTCCTGAATGGACTCTCCATCTTTCATCTTGAAAAGTTCATATTCTGTGGTAAGCATGTCTATTTTGGACTGCTTCACTTGACTAGTCACCTCATAAGCAGTTTGTAAGGCTTCCTAGATCTTCTTTGCACTTTGCCAGGTTGAGATTTGATTGTATTCATCTGGACCAATACCATAAACAAGGATTTTTATAGCCTTAAAGTTCTTTTCAACAGACTTTCTATTTGCATCATTGTATTCCTTCCTTGATTTTGGAGTGGTTGTAAAACTAGTTAGATCCATATTCATAGGAACGCGAGGATCGTCGCATATGATATCGCATAAATCAGAATCCTCAACCATAATAAAGTCATGCATTCTGGTCTTCCACCACCCATAATACTTTTCATTGAATCTAGGGGGACTTATGGTAGATTGTCCTTTCTCTATGTTTGGTGGAGCAGCCATGAGAATGATCATTTCTAGGTGTTAACCTTTTAGAAAGAGCATGCTCTGATACCAATTGAAGTTTTATATGAATCCACCAAACAGTGCAGAGAACCAAGTTCTCTAATAGTTCCATTCGTTAAAGAAGTAAGTAAATAACACAGAATATTTACGTGAAAATCACCTCGTTAAAGGGAGTAAAACCATGACCTACCCTAGTAGAATTTTTCCTAAACTTCACTAAAATGACAAATATTTATATTACAACCTCTTGCAACCTATGAATTAAACTATTAATTCCTCCCCCATACAATAACTCTATTGCAAAGAACATCCTTTGACTAACTCTAGTCAAACTAACAGCTCAAAGACTTTTGGAAAATAAACTACCTACAACCAGCTTCTTATAAGAAGAGTAGGTTTACAAGTTAAAGACTAAAACAAAGACTCAACAAACCTAAGGACTTAAAACATCTTCGGTGATTTGGAACTGGTCTTTCTATTTTTTGTAGCTTTGTTCTTGAGAGCACTTGAGGTGCCGGCGGCTTGCAGATAAGATGAGTATGTTTTGGATTATGCAAGATTAGGTTTTTCACTTGGAACATGTTGTTTATATATCAGGAGTGAGTGGAAGTAACAAAACCTTAGCCTTTGGACCATTGGTCGAACTGCAGAAACTATTTTGCTATCCTGCTACACTGCTGCACTGTGTCAGCAGCTTTACATCTGTAGAGTTGACTTTCGTACAGACAGAAACCTGATCGGCATTTGGTTCTTCATCTGGTACCTCGTAATAGCAAGTGGGTAGGTGAGAAAACGGATGTGCTATTGTACTGTTGCCAGTTGGTATAGTGTCAACAGTGTTTCGGCTGGGTTAAAACTTAATCCCTTTGGGTTCCTCTAAAAACATATCGGGTTCTTTGACTAAGTTTGTTAAATCATCAAAACATAAGATGGAATAACTTATCAGATAGAATATACGTAGTTGACGGATGTGGTGGAGAAGCTGAGATTGAAGTAATACCAATTCATATGGTTGAGGCAAGGTAAAAACATTTAATTCTAGTTTATAATCACCTTTAAGCTTCCAAGACCGAACAAGGGAGGTAAGCAACATTGTTTCTTTGATTTTGGTATGGTTCATTCCATGGGTTTGAATAGATTTTTAAACGACTGTTTTAGAGGTGGAGAGTAATTTGCTTTTAGTATTTTTTTTAGATACACAAGTACTCTATTTGAAGTTGAGGCTTCTTTTTTGCTTAAAAAAATAGGGTTCGTGCTCACGACAACAATGACCAACAGTTATGTTCAAGGCTGGAAGTCTCTGAAAGTAGCAAGCTCAAGTTAAATGGTGGTTGTGGCGCTTCTCGTTCTATGGATGAATCAAGCATTGAGCTTCACCATGGCCGAGAAACCAAGAGGAATAGTCTTGGAGTGACGAGCAAAAAAACTAGTGACTTCCGCGAAGCAACCACTCGCCTAGATTTTGTAAATAATGTAAGAAGCTCCATGAAGGAGACACAATCAAAGTTTGTAAATACTAACCTAGGTACAAAAATGGTGAATCATTTGAAAGATCAAGCTGGCTAGTTTAATTGAATTTGAAGGTAATAAAATGCATTACAACATTATTTTTTTCTTTTGTTTGTTCAGATCAGCTTTCTTCTAATTTCATTTATGGCACGACGCTTCACGACTAATAACTGTGTTTTATTTATTAGTGGGATTGGCACTTTGTTTGGCTTAAATCTTTGATGCGGCTTTGATTTTTAAAAAAGTGTCTTATTTGAGATGCTTTACAGTTCCATAGGTCATATGGCCATACTTCGCCACTATTTAGTCAATAAAAAGGCTTTTGAGTTTATACTAGGGCTGGCCAGTGGGCCGGGACGGCCCGACCCCGACCCGACACCGTCCCGAGCCGGCCCCGGTCCCGCCACGACCCTGCTAAAAAAAAAATAAAAAAAATAACGGGGGCGGGACTCGAACTCGGGACGGAACGATGTCTCGTCCCACCAGACCCGAGCCCGCCCCAGGCCCGCTTGACCCGACCCCGACCCCGCCCTTTTCCCCCATTTGCAAAAATGACCGTTGCACCAACGACCATTTTAGATTATGGCCGTTGGCCAACGGCCATTTTAGGCCCCCCTCCCCCAAACCCCCCCTACCCCTTAATATTTATTTTTAACCCATAAGTTATTATATTTACACTTTAACCCAATTTTCCAACTATAAATAACTCATTTTCTCTTCATCTTTCTCACAAATCTTCCTACAATCTCTCTATTTTCTCAATATATCTCTCTACAAGTCTACATTGTTTGCTAAATATTCAATTTTATTTATTCATTTGGGAATTGGGAGTGAAGTTGGCAACTAGCTTGAGGATCTTCCATCGAGCAAAGTTTCAATTTTCAACATCTCGATTACACGTCGACGTTTGGTACATTCGTTCCTTCATTAAATTATTATTGTCTGTTTATTTTATTTAGCGCACTTAATTTTATTGTCTTTAATTATTTATTATCATAATTAAAATGGAAGGATTAAAAGGTATGTTTAAGGGTAAGGGTAAGGGTGCTTCTTCTAGTAGGGGCAACCAGGGCAAGGGTACTTCTTCTAGTCATCTTATTCCTACACAGGATGATTTTATTGATACTCAACATTTTCCTACAATACCATTAGATTTAGACCAGGAGCTATTTTCTGGAACTCAAGAAGACTTTAATTTAGACGATGATATACCCACTAATGTTGATGACAACACACCCACTAGTGCACCTTCAACTGAAATACCTCCTATTCCCCCTAGTATGAGACGAGGTCCAGCAAAACGACCATTAAAATCAGATGCATGGACATTTTTTGATAGGAACGTAGAGAATCAAGTAGCCATATGTAAAATTTGTAAAAATGTTTTAAAATTTAAAACTGGAAAAGGTCGCGGTGGGACGGGGGGTTTAATTAGACACGTAGTAAGTGCTCATCCAGCTAGGTATGCCCAATACCAGGCTTCAAAATCGGGTGCGCAAACGCCCGCTCCATCGGGACAAGGTTCACATACTAATACTGTCCCGGACCAAGTACAGGGTCAAATTAACCCTATGACGGGGGGAATTGTAGGCTCTAAATGCAATAAACATAGAGATAGGGAAGCAATATCAAAATTAGTTGCTGTGGAGGGTTTGCCTTTTTCATTTCCTTCATCTCCCGATTTTATTCATTACATTAGAGATATATATAATCCTGCTTTTAACCGGTTTCCTAGATCAATTGTTAAGAGAGATGTATTTAAATTCGCGCATGAATATCAACAATATTTACGTTTTTCATTATATCATTTTAATGGCAAAGTATCTATCACGTCTGATATAGGTCGTAGTACTAACGGCCATGATTATTTAACTGTAACTTGTCATTGGATAGATTATAAATGGTCTATGCAAAAACGTATTTTAGCGTATAGATATATAGATGATAGGCACACTGGTACTTTTATTGCAGAAAATATTTATCAAGTGTGCGATTATTACGGAATTACCGATAAAATTATGACTATTACATTAGATAACGCTTCTAATAACAATTACGCAATTACAATTTTAAAAAATAGTTTAACTCCATCTTTTCCAGACCATTTTCATATAAAATGCGCGTGCCATATATATAACTTAATTGTAAAGGATGGTCTATCACTTTTTGAAGACATTCTTAGTAAAATACAATTTGCTATAAACTTTATTTTTAAAAGTAATAAAGTACAACATAGAAAAGAATATAAAAAAATTTGTCACGATTGTGGACTACCTTATAGAAAAATTCCACAAGAAGTATCCACTAGGTGGAATTCTTTATACGAGCAACTACTTGTTGCTTATGACTATAAATTACCTATAACTTTATTTTTTAACTCTCATAATAAAAAGCCAGCTGATATGATTTTAGATAGTGAATGGGAAAAAATTTCCGAACTTATTGTATTTTTAGAGAAATTTTTTCAAGCAACAAAAGAATTTTCCGGTATATATTATCCTACTATTTCAACTATGTTATTTTATATAACTCTAATATTTTTATTACTTAGTGAATATATGGAAAAATCAACTTATAAGGCGCAAATGCTATTAAAAAAATGTTTCTCAAAATAAAAAAATATTTTATTCCTATTCCCTCTATTTATATTATTGATTCTCGTATTAAATCCTACTATTAAAATAGACGGTACTAAATCACTAATTGAAACTATTTACGATTGTATAGAAGTACTACCACCTCCAAGTCCCAAAAATCTAAATCACCCACCACCTATTGAACAAACTAAAGAAGAAGTGTTGTCTAGCGTAGAACACCAATGCAAAAATATATATAGATTTTATCAACAAGAAAATGCTAGTAACTTACCGGCTTCCATACCATCTTCTTCATCTTCAACACAACCTCACAAAAGACATGTTGTTTCGCGGCTAGTATTGAAAGCCTCGTAAAGAGAATGTGCGGCCGTACCTCTACTACTAACCAAATTAGCGAGTTGGATATTTTTGTTTTGCGGGGTTCGTACCGTATCAAGAAGTTATCAATGAAGATGGACATGAAGACTTGTCGAAATACCGGAGGGGAATGAGAAGACCTTTCCGACACTTTCATTGATGGCTCGAGATGTTTTGAACATTCAAGCGTCATCAATCGCGTCGAAAGCGCTTTTTCGCAGCAGATATCAAATAGGAGACCACAGACACTCATTAGCAGGAGATAGCTTGGAAATTGCGTATTATTCCAGAGATTGGATACGAGCGGAGCGGAGAAGGTGCGGTCAACCGGAGATCAACGAAGAAGATGATGAAAACTACAACGAAATCTTAACCGAAGGTAGTGGAAGCGACGTGGATCAATTTGACCAACAAATACCAATTCCAACCGAAGAACCACATGAAATCATCAAGCTAATGAACAGGTTTTTTTGAGAATGTAATTTTTTTAATTGCAATTTTATTATGTAATTTGCAACTTTTGGACAACACCACAAAGTTGCAATTTAGATTTTAGACAATTGTATTTGTATTACAAAAAAATCATATGTCTATTAAATAATATAAGAGGCACAAAAACAGCCTTGGGATATTTTTATTACACTATCTTGTTTTGTTTATAACGACGGGATCGGAATCTTGTTTTGTTTATAACGACGGGATCGGGATCGGGACGAGACTGGAGCAAGTCCCGCCAGACCCGACCCCGCCAGACCCCGCCGACCCCTTCTCCGTCCCGCCCCGACCCCGACCCCGCCAGACCCGAGCCCGGCCCACTGGCCACTCCTAATTTATACATGTTTTCTTATGAGGTGTTTATGTCACGATCCAAATTTCATTAAGTCGTGATGACATCTAACCCAACTCGTTAGGCCAACCAATCTCAAACAACCACGATATTAAGACTTTAAAACATAATAAAATCTGACAAAATATTAATAAAAAACATAATTAAAGTGAATATAGTGCGAAAATAGCTGATACAACCCTCAAAAATTGGTGTCACAAGTTTGGAGCTATTACGAATAGAAAGTATAGCTCTAGTACTATAGATACAACATTTGTTTGACTATAAAAATAGAAATGAAGACTCTAAGCTGTTACACACTAGTTGGTAACTCAATACTGGAACATTGGTCTTCGAGGTTCTCCCACGAAATCTGTGACCGCCCAAATACCTGCACACAAGGGTGTAGCATGAGTATAAAATTAATGTGTACTTAGTAAGTGTCATCAAGCGACCTAACGAAATAGCAGTGAGGGTTGTTTTTAAAATACCTATTGTATCAGCATACTATAATCTTAACAGATAATGAAGAACATCAGTAATAGTAAATTAACCTAAACATCAAAACAATTTATGCACAGACGCAACATATAAATTATATGTCAATTAATCAAATGATATGTTATTCTCTCCCCCACCTATCTCATAACTAGTGCTCCTAGCACGACCACGCACACACTACCTTGGGGTGCGTAGGTGTCACGACCCAAAATCACTTAGTCGTACGGGCACCTACCAATTCCTACATCAGTAAGCGAACCCATTATTTAATCATTAATTCAACGAAAAATAAGTAAATAGAACAAGATAAGTGGAAATTTTAATCATAAATAACATAAGTGCACAAGTATAACTACATTCCCAAGGATTCTAGTCTAAGGCAGTACAGGAGCCACTACTATACAAGATACATGTCTGAATATGAAAACAAGAATTGCAAGTACAGTACTGTCTCGGAAGCAACTAAGACAAGTAATCACAGGAACACCCAGGATACACATTCGTCTATGAACTCACCTTAGATACGCTCCATCAAGACCACAGGAAACATCCATGAAGAGGGGAAGTAGACACCGTCACGTACTTTGCACTCATAAAAGAATGCAGCAAGATAGTATTAGTACAAACACTATGTATCGGTAGATATCATAGCCCGACAATAGTTAGCTAACATATATATAAGGAAGAAACTGACAAATATACATGCTCGCAATCAAGTACAACACTATCACAATAAAAGAATAAACCACCCAAGTATAGAGAATCAATTCAGAATCCAAGAATTATGTGAATGTAATGCTGAGTTCATATGAAATGCAATGCAATGGCTAATGTAATCTCCGTACACACATGCTCCGAGCGGAATATCTCTACGTCCCCGCAGCCATGATCCATGGGGGACCCGCGAAGTCTATGTACCACTCTCTCGATCTCGGTAAAAGACCTCAGGCATCGAATACTCATACGACCCTGACAAAGAGCTCGAGCATCGAACACTCTTCTCTCTTTTACGCTCTCCGGCAAAGACCTCAGAGGCTACACTCTCTCACTTTCATCATTTCCAATCACAGTTCGTAACCAATCATCATATAAATAAAAATGTATATCATGCATGATATCAATTACAATTGTCATAAAGTACACATCACAATTTTAATCCATTTTCATTATCCTTCCAATTACAATGAGAAGTGAGATATTAAGAGAGAGATGAATGCAAACACAAGTTACGAAACATAGCAAATATGGCGACAAGACCAAAAACAGTCAATAATACCAAATCTAAATAATCCAGCCCAACTTTATAATCGAAGGCATAACATGCTTTCTCCGACATCATCTAACTCTACATATAATCGAAGTCTAACCAGCCTACCTGGATGCCGAACGAGAGCTATGAAAGATCACATTGGGAGCCACAAATGATCACACCGAGAGCCTTGCCTTTATGAGAAACTTGGTCCTACTCATAGTCTAGCCATTAATGAAACCTAAGTCAGAAACGAAAACAAAAAACACCTAACCCACTAGACTATCACTTCAATCCAACCCACTATGGAAAAAGGGTAAAATAATAATTTATTAGCGAAATAGGAAATCCATCATTTTAGAAGTCTCAATCTACTTTCCAATTGCTAATTTAGCTAAGGTATTAATCAGTTACAACATCCAATATAAAAACCCCATTTAGGCATAAACCCTAGCTTTTTCATAATCAACTCCTCAACTAGAATGTAAGATTCAAGCCCATAGGTTACCATCTAGAGAAATTCCAAGCTTATATTAGTCAAATCCACTCATAATATTTATTTACAAACATTAAATCTCAAGTAGTAAGCTAACCATTAAGCCCATCTTCCATAACTAGTTTTCTAGGTTTCCATCAATTATTAATAACCAATATTCATGGTCATCCAACCCCAACAAGTCATTAATACCTTTTTTCCCTCAATCCCAATCTCAAGACTTACCTTATTTTCTCCATCTAGGGTTTTACAAGACAAGAAACTCCCCATATATTAATCCCTAAAAAAGTCATCCTTAAAAAGTGAAGGAAATATTAAACAAATAAAGTAGTTGAGGATTGAAACTTACCTTTTCCAAGGATCCATGGGACCTTTTCTGAAATTTTCCCGAAAGGTCGTCTTGAAATGAGTGTTGGGTGAAAATGAGGCCAAATCTCTAAATAGACATTAAATATTAGATCTGCCAAGCATTTTCTCGCTGGGGCAGTTGCCGTTGCAGTGCGTCTCTGCCCGCTAGGGTGGGCTTTAAGGATTTCCACTTTATCAGCTGGGTAGAACTGATGGTGTGGTCCACCTTCGCTAAGGTGGGGTATTGGTTTTGAGCTGCCCTACTTTGATTTTTGATTGCTTATTAACTAGATTATGGGTCATCTTAAACTGAAATTTTCCCGCGTACAAGTGTCGAGCACAACTGGTCAAGAATGATTTGGACACGAAGTGAGAAAACTCAGTAACGGCCAAATGGGTCGTCACAACAGGAGAAGTGACCCTAGGAGGATGCATCCATATTCACATGCATAACCAATTGACACTCAAGTTTGTAGACTCATTAACTCAATCTCATCACAAGTGGGGACCATAGTCATAGACACCCAAGTTTGTACCGCACTGACTCATCAACTTTATTATTAACACCCAAAACTTATCAACTCATCTCATGACATAATCATATATGCAAACATTAAGCATATAACTAATGTATGATCAACAATTTAAACTATGTAATCCGACATACATGAAAACTTGTAACATTAGCCTCTATCAAAGCCCATATCACTACCTTTAGTAGAAAATATGCTCAGTTAATCATGCAACAGAAAAGGATCATAGAGAAAAAGCATGTAAGTCAAATATCCCAATATGTTACCTCAGTACTCATATAAATTCTCGTCACCTCACCTACATGTTACCCCTATATATGTGGTATGTCACATTATTTTTCATTGGGAATATTTCCTTATCGAAGTCAAAGCATTAAATTACCTCGATCCAAGTGAAGGTTTAATTTTCTCATACTTTATCGTATCTAGAATTCATCAAACGACTCTAGACTATTCAAAAGATTACTCTACGAGGTCAAATCAACCAAAATATCAAAGCCGAATTCAAGATTGAATATATATCCATGTTACTCAAGTCCTCTCGAGTCTAGATTATCAGTAAATTTCAAATCCAATTTTGTTTTGATATTATCCCCAAAATATATTATTCTAACCTTACGTCAAAATCTCATAATTTTGAATACAATTTAAGAAAAAAATGCTCTCTAACCTACGTACCTAACCCTACATGCAAACCCTAAACTATGTACATCAACGACGACAATATGGCTTCCACGACCACTGGATAGCCGCCACCGGTGGTTGGCTAGACGTCACACAACTCCAATACAACCACTGCCGAAAACCAACAACCACTGCAATCTCCCAAACCAAAGTACACCTAATTCTTTCAACCATCCACTTTAAACAACATGCAAAACCCTAATACTACAACGACATCAATTACTACTAATCCAAATCCCATGATAGTAATTCCAATGAAGACAATATTGATTAAAAATGGTGTCCTAGTTCTTTGTTGGATGCAGAAAGAGGTCAACCAAATGGAGAAGTTACAAAGATTACAACATGCAATGATTGGCAGGTTTTCATATGGATGGCTAGATTTGGAGGAATTACGGAAGATTATTCCAGACCAATGTGGTAACAAAGGAAGTTGTGAAATTGGTTTATTTAGACATAGACATGTGTTTATACGATTATCTCTTATGGAGGATTTTGTTAACTTATGTTCAAAGGGCGCATATTATTTAAAGTCTAGGTATGGATACTAATATCAAATGCGACTTTTTATCTACGATACTAATTTCAAGATTGAAGAAGAGACATCAAAGGTGATTTCATGGATTTCATTGCCTGATTTAATGACAACTTTGTTTGTTAAGGAGGCTGTTTTTTCAATAGCTTCTGCTGTTGGAATCCCTTCGCATGTGGATAAAGCAACTGAGAATCGTACTAGACCTAGTTGTGCTAGGGTTAAAGTGTTGATTGATTTACTAGTTGATTCGCCTAATTTTGTGAATATGGAAATAGAAGATGATATCTCTAAGGATATCAGCGTTGAAAAAGTGAAAATTAGGTATGACAATCTTCTTAAATATTGTCGTACTTTCAAGTTACACTGTCATAATGAAAAGGGTGTTGGAATCTTCAACCTGAGATTTATCAAAAGGAGGAGACAAATAATGAAAAAGGAGAATAATTGGTGGTTCATAATGATGTGGAACATGTACATGCTGCTAAACAATCCGAGAAAGGGAGGGCTATTAAAGAGCAATAAGGTCCTCAAGGTGAGAAGAAGGAACAAAAGTGGAATTATCATAAGTTTAGAAGGGGAAGAGCTAGAATTCTTTCTAGTGGAAAAGTTCTTGGTGATTCAGGAAACTGGAATGTGGTTAAATGCAGAAAAGTTTTTAAAGGTCCAGCAAAGTCCAAGGAGAATGTTGATGTCAATTAAAACAAGTTTAATGTATTACAAGAAGAAGAACATGATAATGAATGTAACATTGACAAATCAGTACCAAAAGAGAAGATATCAGATCAGGAAAATAATAAAAGAGATAATATTATTTCCTTGTCAAGTAGTATTGATGACAACACAATTGAGAAGATGTATCAAAGGAGAAAATGTGAATCCAAAGACAATTTAGGAAATGAAGGAAAAAGTATTGATAATATGACCACTAAAAATGGATTGAACAATCATTCTCTGGAAACAATGATAAAATAGAGTCTGTTGAAGGTACTGGTGATCTTGAAGAAGTGGATAAGAGCTGAGCAAAAGTTGATTGATACTACATAGTCTAATGAAAATAAGGAGGATGAGATAACTTTAACTGAAGGCAATGGGGATGAGAAGAGAATGTTTCCTAAAAAGATATCTATTGATGATGTTGAGGAGGTGCACAAGTCTGTTGTGCCTGAAAAGGCAGAGATTCATGAGGAAATTTCTGAAGAAGATGTCAATAATGAGAAGGAGATGGATGTTTTGAATAATACTGATGAGGTTCACAAGACTGGAGTATTTGAGAAATCAGATAAGTAAGTTGAGATTCACAAGGAAGATATTCATAATAAGGAGATGGAAGTAATGGAGGATAGCAGTATAGGTGACATGCCGAGCAATATTGAAAAAAAAGAACAACAGTCTTCTGCCTGCCAATACACAAGCTATTGTACAAGTTCCACAACCTCAGCATATTTTGAATGTGAAGACTATTTCTCCAATGAAGGATTTGGATGATGTTGTTTCTCATAACATCAAAGAAGCAATAGTTCAGGTTAGTATAGGTGAAAATGATGCTGATCTTATTAATAATGATAAAATTGTTACACTATCAAAGGCCTTGGAACATGCAGTAATGGAAGCAGGATTATCTCCAAAATCTCATGTGAAGGGCACAAAGAAGAAGTATGGCAATTCTGAAGGACAACCTATTAGGGTTGATGTATATAATGAAGGGATTGTATGGTTAGGTAGTTCGGAATTGGGTTGGGATTGGGTGGATACCAAAATGGGGGGTCAAACAGAGGTTGGCGGGTTTCCGGGCAGTATGTGTTTAGTGGGGAGTGCGCGGGTGAATTTTGAGGGTGTTGGGTTAAGGATTTTGGATGGGACGAACTAGACATGTTGTATGGTTAGGTGGGTCGGAGTTGGGTTGGGATCGGGTGGATACTAAAATGGGGGTCAAATGGAGGTTGGCGGGTTTCTGGGCAGTATATGTTTGGTGGGGAGTACGCGGGTGAATTTTGAGGGTGTTGGGTTAAGGCGTTTGGAGGGGATGAACTAGACATATTGTAGGTTATATTTGTGATTGGTATTTGGTGCTTGGGTGGTGGTAAGGTGGCTGAAACTGGTCAGAATAGTACGATTGGCGGAATAGGGGTGCGATCGTGATAGTAAGGAATTGGTTGGGGGTTTTGGGTGTTTGTGGGAGGATTCGGTTGACGACTTTTTGGGTGTGAGTTGGGGATGTATTGGAGCGTATTAGGGTGAAAGGAATTAGGCAGTTTAGACAAGGATGGGGCAGAAATTTATAAACAAATTCGTGTGCGGGTAAGGTAATGTAGGCCGAGAACCTTGCCTTGGGTATAGTTAGATCACAAAAGTTCTAACTAGACTTACACCGAGGGTTTGGACCACAAAAGGACCAAGGGGTGGCCCACAAAAATATTGGGATTTGGACCACAAAAGGACCAAGGGTTGGACCACAAAAGGTTCGACTAAGATAATAACACAAAAGTTGAAAACATAGCAAGTTTGAGTAAACTCAAATATAATTTATAAAACTTCAATGTCCCCTTACATCAATTACATCTCCTATTTATACTAGTTCTAGACCTTCTAGAAGAGGAAACAAGAAAGACACAAACATGTATCGTGGCCGAATGGGGGGAGATGCTCAACCAACCCTTCATGTTCTCTAGGCCACCCTTTTGTGTCATCCATGTATCTCGGCTAAATGGGGGAGATGCTTGACCAAACCTTCATGTTATCTAGGCCACCCTTGTCATCCATGTATCTCGGCCGAATGAGGGAGATGCTCGACCAACCCTGCATGTTCTCTAGGACAACCTTTTGTGTCATCATGTATATACGTGCATGAACTAGATAGTTCATGAATTACCTCCTCGGGAGACATTGGAAGTTTCTCTTTCTAGATGGTTCTCGGCTTAGTCATCCTATTTTATTACAAGGCCTAGTAATTAAGCTAAAAGGTAAACTAGTAATTAAGCTAGAAAGTAAAAGCAAGCTAAAAGATGGTCTCGGCCAAGACCTACATAAAAGCCAAAAATTAATGGCACTTCTTGGATCTTCAAGTCTTTTGTTCAACTCCATTCCACATTAAGCATATCACCATAGGATGATTGGCAATCTTCGGGACTCCTATCAAATCACCTTGTGGCTCATGTTAGATACTTAAGCTCACGACCTTCTTTACATCATACTCCCCTTCTTTATCAGAATTTGCCCTCAAATTCTCGTCATCTATGTATGGCCAAAACAAATGATCCAAATACAATACATAGGGATAATGTCCCCATGGGACCAAGGATCTCACATTAAAAAATTCTTTGTCATAAGTAAAATGATTGAGCCGTGCACCACCCAAATTTCAACTAGAGAAGGCAATGGATTTTTTTGTCTTGAATCAAGATGGCACCAACACCAATTCCACTAGCATCACACTCAATTTCAAATAAATTCTCAAGTTCTAGAGACGATGCTTCACATGTCCTTCCCTTCAAGGTTTCCAAAGTTCTTTGTGCTCATTGGGACCATTTTAACTCACCATTTCCGATTAGTTCAGTGATAGGGTCAGCAAGGGTACAACAATCTTGAATGAAACGATGAGCCAAACCATGGAAAATTCGTACCTCAATTACATTCGTAGGCTTATGCCAACTCCGGATAGTTTCCACCTTCGATGGATCCACATGAATGCCCTCAGATGATACTATGTACCCCATGAATGGTTGTATGTTAAGTCAGTTTAAGTACTGTTTTAGAGTGTGTTTTAGGGAGTCTTGAGTTAGTCTTTAAGTTTTTCTGTACCGTGTTACGCTTGTTTTTGTTTTGTTTTCAGGTTAAAGCGATACAAAATGGAAGTGAGGCGGATTTAGAGAGAATAAGCGAATATTGAGGATAAATATGCCGGTTTAGTCAAAGAAACGATTCAGAGAAGTCCTGGGAAGTTCGTGAGGCAGTTGAACGTGTCTCGGATGAAAAAAATAACAAATGAGTCACGGCGCTTACAACAGAGTCGCGACACTGAGGTTCTAGAGAGACCACATTTTTGGAAGTAGATGAGTCGCGATGCTCTAATACAGAGCCGTGATGCTCTAATACAGAGCCGCGACGCTTGTATCCGTACAGATTACGAGAACTCATTTTCACAAGGGCAAAAAAGGTCTTTTCAAAGGGAAAAAGGGGGGTTGCTTTAAAGATGAGAGGAGGAGAGAAAATTTGGAGGCGCCAGAGGGAGGGAAAGAAGTTTTTGAACCTTGGAGATCAATTCCTCAAGTTCTTTTTCTTTGTCTTGAATTATCTTTATATTAATTTTTAGTTTATGTGTTAATTTTAGAATGACTATGAACTAATTCTTCTATTAGGGTTTTCAATTAAATCACTTGAACCTCTATCATGAACTAATGCAAAGTTATCTTGTCTTCTTCATCTATTAAGGTCTTTTCAATGTGTGGTTATTGAATGAGAATTGATTGTCCATTGGTTTTCGATTATCTGAATGAGTTTAAATCAAAATCTAAAAAGTGAGATTTGAATATGCTATAGTTGAATTGACATAGTCTTAATGTTGAACTAGAGTATCACGATTTCTTATGTAGCTTTAAGGTTGTCGATCTTAATGCTTCCTAGTTGATGAAATTTATCATAGAAATATAGAACATTCTCATTTTGGTTGAGTTTTATATGTCGTAACTTGAATATAAAACATTTTTTGTTAACCTGCTATCTTAATAAGAAGAAGAACTGTTAATCTTGCATTAGTAAATGGTGGAGTGGATAGTTGATGAGATTGGAATCCCTAATTTTTCTCATTCTCGAATTTAATTCGTGTGTTTTTCTGCTATTTTTTTTTGCATTTTACATTCGTTTGTGCTTTCTTTATTTTAATCTTTACAAATCAAGATTCGTTAGTCAAATAGAAACTAGAGATTAATTATTTCATAATTGATAATTCAGTCTTTGTGGGATTATATTCGGTCTTACCAAAAATTATTACAAATTGCGATACGTATACTTGTGTAGCTCTAAAAATTCACAACAAGTTTTTGGCGTCGTTGCCGGGGACTGAAAAATTATCAATATCAAAGTAATTAATTTTATTTCTAATTTGGTTGTTCCTAGAACAAGTTTCTAACTTGATTTTCGTGCATCTTTTGATCATTTTTAGGTAGTTTTATTATATGCGAAGAAGAAGAGGAGCAGACAGCCTTGTTCCTATTAATCCTGAGATTGAGAAAGCGTGCAAACAGAATCGAAGAAACAAGAGAGCTGGTAGTTCAACTGTGGTTATGGCAAATCCTTAAAACAATGATGGGTTGAATAGAGGCGTTCCAGAATTGGTGCAGGAACAAGCTCAGAATCCCGCTGTGAGAAGCTTACGGGATTATATACTTCCAACATTAAAAATAGTGCAAACCTGTATAAGACCACCAGCTGTGGAGGTAAAAAACTTCAAGATTAAGCCGACGATCCTGCAAATGGTCCAAGGCACAGTTCAGTTTGGTGGGTTACCCTCTGAATATCCCCATATGCACTTGGCCAACTTCTTGGAGCTATGTGCAACATTAAAATATAATGGTGTGACTGATGACGCCATTAGATTGAGGCTCTTCCCATTTTCACTAAGGGACCGAGCCAAAAGATGGTTGAACTCTATTCAGGCAAACTCTATTACTACTTGGCAAGATTTGACTCATAAATTTCTTGCTAAGTTCTTTTCTCCATCAAAGGCCGCTAAGCTAAGAGGAGAACTGAACAATATTTATCAGGTTGATGGGGAATCTTTGTATGATGCTCGGGAGAGGTTTAAGGATTTGCAAAGGAGATGTCCCCACCATGGAATTGAACAGTGGATGCTGGTCCACAATTTCTACAATGGGTTGTGTGGTACTACTCTTACCATAATTGATGCGGCGGCTGAAGGGGCATTTATGAGTAAAAGTGCCAATGAGGCGTATGAATTATTAGAAGTTATGGTCACAAACAACCATCAATGGTCTGATGAGAGATCAACGAGTAGTAGAAAAGTGACCGGGGTTCATGAACTAGATGCCATCACAGCTTTAAATGCTCAAGTTGCTTCTTTGACAAAGTAATTGCAGCAGAATACTGTGTCCGCCAATGCTGTTCAGATACAAGTGGGTTGTGAAATTTTTAGGGGTCCACATACTTTTGATCGAAACACAAAAATGGATCTAAACAATAATCCTATGGACCAAGCTCATGTTCAAGCAGTTGGGAATTTTCAGAGGCCCTACAACAATCCATTCTCCAACACTTATAATCCTGGGTGGAGGAATCACCTTAACTTCTCATGGAGAAACAACTAAGGACAACAATCACAGTTTCAAGGGCAATATCAGCAGAGCAGTCCACAACAGCCAATGAATCAAGCTTCATCTTCTCAGCAGTCTAGGACACAAGTCCCACAAGAGAATCTAAATGAATTGCAAACAGTTTTGGTGACTCTCTCTAATACCCATACTCAGTTCATGACAAAGACAAGATCCTCTATTCAGAATTTAGAGACACAAGTGGGGAAGTTAGCAAGCATGTTGAATAATAGACCTCAAGGGAATCTGCCTAGCAACACTGTTGTGAACCCTAAGGAGCAGTGTCAGGCCATCACTTTGAGAAGTGGTAAACAAGTTGAGCAGTCTGCACCTCACCCACATGTTAAAAAGAATGACGACTTGGGAGAGATATCTGATTTAGAGAAAGAGGGGGTTACTGAAGACCACCCTATTACAGAAAAGACACCACTAGCGGTTATTGTTGATCCTCAAATCAGAATTCCAAAACGTCAAAGACTTCAGAAAAATTATCTTGATAAACAATTTTCCAAGTTGTACATCAACATTCCCTTTGTTGAGGCCCTAGAGCAAATGCCCAAAGAAGGTTGCTGAGAAGATGAAGCTTCTTTTAGATTGCTGAAGCTTCTTTCATAATCAACATTCCCTTTGTTGAAGCTTCTTTTATATTCTCTTGTGGGACT
The DNA here is from genome assembly GCA_034509755.1 of Anisodus tanguticus. Taxonomy (NCBI): domain Eukaryota; kingdom Viridiplantae; phylum Streptophyta; class Magnoliopsida; order Solanales; family Solanaceae; genus Anisodus; species Anisodus tanguticus. The sequence goes on from CM067558.1 coordinate 32,516,927, forward strand.
TGTGTCCTAGACTGCTGTGAAGATGAAGCTTGAATCATTGGCAGTTGTGGACTGTTCTACTGATATTGCCCTTGAAACTGTGATTGTTGTCCTTGGTTGTTTCTCCATGAGAAGTAAAGGTGATTCCTCCACCTAAGATTATAAGTGTTGGAGAATAGATTGTTGTAGGGCCTCTGAAAATTCCCAACTGCTTGAACGTGAGCTTGGTCCATAGGATTATTGTTTGGATCCATTTTTGTGTTTTGATCAAAAGTATGTGGACCCCCAAAAATTTCAGAACCCACTTGCATCTGAACAACATTGGCGGACATAGTATTCTGCTGTAATTACTTTGTCAAAGAAGCAACTTGAGCATTTAAAGTTGTGATGGCATCTAGTTCATGAACCCCGGTCACTTTTCTACTGCTCGTTGATCTCTCATCAGGCCATTGATGGTTGTTTGTGACCATATCTTCTAATAATTCATACGCCTCATTGGCACTTTTACTCATAAATGCCCCTTCAGCCGCCGCATCAATTATGGTATGAGTAGTACCACACAACCCATTGTAGAAATTGTGGACCAGCATCCACTGTTCAATTCCATGGTGGGGACATATCCTTTGCAACTCCTTAAACCTCTCCCGAGCATCATACAAAGATTCCCCATCAACCTGATAAATATTGTTCAGTTCTCCTCTTAGCTTAGCGGTCTTTGATGGAGGAAAGAACTTAGCAAGAAATTTATGAGCCAAATCTTGCCAAGTAGTAATAGAGTTTGCCTGAAGAGAGTTCAACCATCTTTTGGCTCGGTCCCTTAGTGAAAATAGGAAGAGCCTCAATCTAATGGCGTCATCAGTCACACCATTATATTTTAATGTTGCACATAGCTCCAAGAAGTTGGCCAAGTGCATATGGGGATATTCATAGGGTAACCCACCAAACTGAACTGTGCCTTGGACCATTTGCAGGATCGTCGGCTTAATCTTGAAGTTTTTTACCTCCACAGCTGGTGGTCTTATACAGGTTTGCACTATTGTTACTGTTGGAAGTATATAATCCCGTAAGCTTCTCACAGCGGGATTCTGAGCTTGTTCCTGCACCAATTCTGGAACGCCTCTATACAACCCATCATTGTTTTGAGGATTTGCCATAACCACAGTTGAACTACCAGCTCTCTTATTTCTTCGATTCTGTTTGCACGCTTTCTCAATCTCAGGATTAATAGGAACAAGGCTGTCTGCTCCTCTTCTTCTTCGCATATAATAAAACTACCTAAAAATGATCAAAAGATGCACGAAAATCAAGTTAGAAACTTGTTCTAGGAACAACCAAATTAGAAATAAAATTCAGAATCTAAATCTGGTAGCAGATCATTTGTCGAGACTTGAGGTGGAAGAGAGCCAGAATGCCAAGGAGGTGCACATAAATGACAACTTCCCCAATGAGCAACTTTTTGGGGTGAGTGATAGTTCGATGGTGCCTTGGTATGTTGATTATGAAAATTTTCAGGTAGCAAAGATTGTGCCTCCTGAGATGTCAAGACAACAATTGAAAAAGTTATATTCTGATGTGAAGCACTACTATTGGGAAGAGCCTATTCTTTATAGGCATTGTGCTGATCATGGCATACCACGTTGTGTGCCAGATGATGAAATGCACTCAATTCTCACTCATTGTCACACTTTATAATATGGTGGGCATTTTGGGGCTTCAAGGACAACTGCTAAGGTGTTGCAAAACGGCTTTTATTGGCCAAGTTTGTTCAAAGATGCTAATGCTTTTGTAAAGGCTTATGATCATTGTCAACGCACTGGGAACGTGTCAAGAAGGAATGAAATGCCACTTAATGTGATCCTAGAGGTTGAGCTCTTTGGTGTTTGGGGCATTGACTTCATAGGCCCTTTTCCATTATCTTTCAATAATCAATTCATTTTGTTAGCAGTGGACTATGTGTCTAAATGGGTTGAAGAAACAGCAACAAAGGATAATGATGGTAAAACGGTCTTGAACTTTCTGCACAAGCACATATTCACACGGTTTGGTACTCCCCAATCTCTCTTTAGCGATGAAAGTGTAACAAGCAACTTGATGCTCTACTTGCTCGTTATGGAATCTCCCACCAAACTACTTTGCCATACCATCCTCTGTCAAATGGTCAAGCTGAAATTTCAAACAGAGAAGTGAAGAGTATCCTTGAGAAGACAGTTGATAGTTCTAGAAAAAATTGGTCTAAGAAACTTGATAATGCGATTTGGGCCTATAGGACGGCATTCAAAACTCCTATTGGAATGTCTTCTTATAGGTTGGTTTTTGGAAAGGCATGTCACTTACTAGTTGAGCTGGAGCATCGAACGTATTGAGCCATGAGGAATCTGAATTTGGATGAGAGTGTTGCGGAATAGAATAGGCTACTGCAATTGAACGAACTAGATGAGTTCCGGAATGAAGCCTATGAGAATGCCAAGATTTACAAGAAGCGTACTAAGGCATCATCATGACAAGAACTTGATTCGAAAAGAGTTTCAATCCGGACAACTGGTACTTTTATTCAATTCAAGGTTGCAACTATTTCCAGGCAAGTTGAAGTCCAGGTGGTCGGGTCCTTTTACTGTGGTGAATATTTTTCCATATGGCTCTGTTAAAGTGCAAGAAAGGAATGGCTCGGCATTCAAAGTGAACGATCAGCGATTGAAGCCATACTTGGGTGGTCCTATTGATCAAGCCAAGTCTCTTATCCTCTTGAAGCCCATCTAAAGAGGAGTTCAGCGTCCGGCTAAATGACGCTAACGACAGCGCCATTGGGAGGCGTCCCAACATTTTATTTGTTTTGTTTTGTTTCGATTTATCATTCAAAAAAAAATGCAGCGCATAGAGTAGAGTCACGACTCCTTTGAAATAATGAAAAAAATTGGAGCTCCCAGGTGCCGCGGCGCCATGGAGACAGAAAGGGACTAAAAAAATTTGTTTGATGAGCCGTGGCGCAAGTGGAAGTGTCACGGCGCATGGGTCGAAATTGTTTGAGCCGTGGCACTGTCTAGACGGACCCGCGATGCTACTTCAGGATTTCATTTAAAACCTATATTTTCTCCTTGTCCCCAAATCACCAAAACACATACCCCACCAGCCCCTCTCCTTCTCCGACCCCAACCATTCCAAGACCCCCATTTTTTTTACTGATTCCAAGCTTCTCTCCCCACAAAACCTCTTCTCTCTTCTCATTTCATCCATTGATTTTTTCCCTCATTCCCACTCCACATTTTCCCTAAATCCCCTTTTCTAAACCCTGAAATCCCAATCCTTCAAACAAATTCTTCCATAGGTTCTTCAAATCTTCAATACTTTGGGCAATGAAGCATCACATGAGGTCTTTCTCCATAATGTAAGTATTGCATTCAAAAGTTTGAGAGAGTTGATTGTGTTCTTGTGCTGAATATTGATATTGTGGAGTGTTTGTACTGTGATTATTGATAGTGTGGATTGATTGAGTTGTATTTTTGTTAAGTTGAGTTTTTGGGAAGTGAAGAAATTAAGGGAGCTCCTGTCGGATTTTTTTTGTAGAAAACATTAAAGTTTTGACGGGTCTTAATGAGTCCAAGACGATCTACTTCGAAGGTATCCTCCTCTCGGGGCCCCGTGAATCCACCACCAATGGCCGATTATGACAAGAAAAGATTTGCTAACAAAACGGCCCAAGATCGGTACAACAGACTATGCGCACGTTCTCTAGTTCTAGAAAGGGGCATGGACTTCCAAAATGAGCCATATGAAGATCAGGTATATGAGCCAATCCGAGCAATGATTGCAGATAGAGGTTGGGGAGCATTTGTAAATCCTCGTTTGACAAAACCTAATCTCTCAATAGTTTATGAGTTTTATGCCAATTATCGGGAACAGGAAGACAATAAATGTTTTGTACGTGGAAAAAAGGTGCCGGTTGGGATAGATGCTATTAACGTTGTGTGTGGGGTCCCCAATTTGAAGAAGATGAAGATGAATATACTATTTGAGTCGCTCGAAGATTGACTGGGTTGAGGTTGCTGAAACAGTGGGATATCTAGGGGCCTTATGCACATACACCTATGACGAGCCCAAGTGTATGTATCAGTGTCAATTTAACAAAGTTGCTCGGGCGTGGCTGTACTTTGTGAGTGCCCATTTTATCCCTTCGACGCACTTGTCAGATATACCAACGGATCGTATTAAGTTTGTTTACGCAATAATGAAGGGGTTCAAGGTGGATGTTGGTCGGACTGTCAGAGATAGTATATCTTTCATATGTAGATTGACCACTATAGCTGGTTTGGGGCATGGGTCGCTAATCACTGCATTATGTGCTACACATGGGGTACCCGAAAGCAGCAGTGATATGAAAGCAAGAGTACAACAGCCTCTCACTCGATTGATAGTCAATGGATATCCAGACCCTGCACTAGTGCCTCCTACTTGAGAGAACTGCCAATGTCAGCCAAAGTGTCACCAACGGAGGAATGATGACGGCGATGCAGATGGTGAAACTGGTGATCCAGGAAAGAGTAGTAGTGCACCTCTTTTGGCTCTTGGTGGTCTGATTGATTCTCACACCCAACAGACTCATGATCGATTGGATTATATTAACCAACAAAATCAATCTATGATCCAATTGCATCATGCTCAGAATCAGAATTTGAACCACTATATGCAGTAGAGATACAATTATGAGACTCACCATGTCGACCAACTCAATTCTTTGGTGCACCGTTGGTCCATGAGTGTCGACCAAGAGCACTACTTTGGTTATCCTCCACAATACCCGCCGTACCAACCGCCACCGCCACCGCCGCCACCACCATTTTGAGATCACTTGTCGGGATTTTGGTAAGTCTTCCTTTCCTTTCTTTCTTTTTCACATTAGGGACAATATGTTAAATAAATTTGGGGGAGGAGTCTGTGTCTTTGTGTTATTAGTGTTTAGTTGTTTGTTTGTTGTTAGTGTCTTAGTTGGAAAATTAAATTTAGTGTCATGTGCTCGTGAATTAAGTTGATAATGATAGCCGATGAGATTGAGTGAATGCGGTGTGATATAATTTGATGGAATTGACAGCTATGAAATGAAACCAAATATATGTGTGCTTAAGTTGGATATTTCTTGAGTTTTCTTTTGGTTATTAATAAAGATTAAAACTTCATTATGATTGTTGAATTTCTTGTACTCAAATGTTCGGTTTATGCATTGTTGAATGTTGGATTGAGGAAAGACGGTGGAAAATTCTAGAACTTGCTGGCTTGCTACTTGAGACGAAATCCTAGATGATGCATGTTTAGGAAGATGATTTAGACAATTTTTTTGGAATGATTGAGCATTTCAAGCCAACCTTGACTAATTTAATCCCTAGTTACCCTTTTTGAGCCTTAAGTTAATTCTTTGTTGATTGATGCCTATTTTGAGCCTACTTGAAACCATTTACTATATTTTTTTCTTTCCTTGAATTTTACAATGAGCATATAAGTATTTGATTGGGGATTGGCTTTTTGTAATTGATATTTTAGATTGGGTGCTATCAATAGAGGAGTAAAAGATTGAGAAAAATTCAAAAAAATAATAAAATAAAAATGTAAGTGTGAATTTTATCAATCTAGAAAAGAAAAGAAAAATTGGGGATTGATGTTGGCTTGTAACGTGGATATCGATTTTGGTTGGTTGGTTTCTATGCTTATGGTAATTTTGAGCCTAAATGACATTTCATCTACTCGTGCCTAAGCCTATCGTTACAACCTATAAAAGTTTTATTAATTCTTGAGCATGTGTTGTCTAAATTAGTGGAGAGTAGCACGTTAGCAAGCCTATGGGATTATGGACTTGGTGGACTGTTGGTGAGAATTTGGTTTGTATAAACTGAGTTGATTACTTGTTTATTCAGTGATCATGGTTGGGTTGCCATATGTATTGATGATTTTAAGTGAATTTGAGGAATATCTGACTTGAAATTCTAGATTGCAAAAATGATGGTTATAATGTTCTAAGGATTATATTGCATGGTATTCATGATTTTTTAGGCTTGATCTTTTGTTATTAACTTGATTCATTTTAGAGTTCGCTTTTTAGAGTGTCTAGAGTTATTTACTCGAGGGCGAGTAAAGGTTAAGTTTGGGGGTGTTTGTTAAGTATGTTTAAGTATTGTTTTAGAGTGCGTTTTAAAGAGTCTTGTGTTAGTCTTTAAGTTGTTTTGTACTGTGTTACACTTGTTTTTGTTTTGTTTTCAAGATAAAACGATACAGAATGAAAGTGAGGCGGATTTAGAGAGAATAAGCGGATATTGAGGATAAATATGTTGGTTTAGTCAAAGAAATGGTTCAGAGAAGTCCTGGAAAGTTCGTGAGGAAGTTGAACGTGTCTCGGATGAAAAAAATGACAAATGAGTCGCGGCGCCTACAACAGAACTGCGACACTGACGTTCCAGAGAGACCACATTTCTGGAAGCACATGAGCCGCGATACTCTAATACAGAGTCGCGGCGCTTGTGTCCATACATATTATGAGAACTTATTTTTCACAAGGGCAAAAGAGGTCTTTTCAAAGGGAAAAAGGGGGGTTGCTTTAAAGATGAGAGGAGGAGAGAAAATTTGGAGGTGCCAGAGGGAGGAAAAGAAGATTTTGAACCTTGGAGGAGCCATTGGAGATCAATTCCTCAAGTTCTTTTTCTTTGTCTTGAATTATCTTTATGTTAATTTTCAGTTTATGTGTTAATTTTAGAATGACTATGAACTAATTCTTCTATTAGGGTTTTCAGTTAAATCACTTGAACCTCTATCATGAACTAATGCAAAGTTATCTTGTCTTCTTCATCTATTAAGGTCTTTTCAATGTGTGGTTATTGAATGAGAATTGATTGGCAATTGGTTTTCGTTTATCTGAATGAGTTTAAATCAAAATCTGAAAAGTGAGATTTGAATATGCTATAGTTGAATTGACATAGGCTTAATCTTGAACGAGAGTATCACGATTGCTTGTGTATCTTTTAGGTTGTTGATCTTAATGCTTCCTAATTAATGAAACGTTTCATAGAAATGTAGAAAATTCTCATTTAGGTTGAGTTTTATATGTCGTAACTTGAATATAAAATGTTTTTGTTAATATGCTATCTTAATACGAAGAAGAACTGTTAATCTTGCATTAGTAAATGGTAAAGTGGATAGTTGATGAGATTGGAATCCCTAATTGCTCTCATTCTCGAATTTAATTCGTGTGTTTTTGCTGCTAGTTTATTATTATTATTTTTTGCATTTTACATTCGCTTATGCTTTCTTTATTTTAACCTTTACAAATCAAGATTCGTTAGTCAAATAGAAACTAGAGATTAATTATTTGGTAATTGATAATTCAGTCTCTGTGGGACGATATTCTGTCTTACCGAAAATTATTACAAATTGTGATACGTATACTTGTGTAGCTTTAAAAATTTGCAACATCGTAGCACCTCATGTATGAGCCTCATGAAAGAGCTGGAAGCATTCTACAATCCAAATGGCATCACAAGCCATACTTGGTTTTGGAAGCCATTTTCCATTCACCTTCCTCTCGTATCCTCATTTGATGGTAGCCACTCCTCAAATCTATCATGGGGAACAAATTGGCCTCACTCAATTCATCCAAAATATCATCCAATCTTGACATAGGAAACATGTACTTCATGGTGATGTTTTTGACCGCTCGGCTATCAATGTTCATGTGCCAAGTTCCATCTTTCATTGGTACCAACAAGGCCGGTACCGTACATGGACTAAGGCTCTCTCGGACAAGGCCTTTGTCTAGTAATTCTTGCATTTGTTCTTGCAACTCCATAGCCTCTTCTGAATGGTATCTATAGGCTCTAATTTGTGGTAATCCGGGTGCAAGATCATCCGAAATCACATCATCAAATTTCTTCAAGAGTCCCTTCGAGTAGGCATCTTCAACCATATCTCCCACAAGACTCTTCTTCTCCTCGCGCACCAATGTACCTATAGAACTCCTCTTCTTGAATTCTTCTTCTATCTCCAATGCATTAAGCAAGAGGGCCTCAGACTTTTCCTTGCGTTTTTGGGGATTTTGGATCATCATTTTCTTCACCTCACTAGGTGGAAGTGGTATCAACCGGATCTTCTTATCATCCTTTTGATATTCTTTTCTCCATCATGTTGCACTTTCATATCAAATTGTCATGGCCGACCCAATAAAATATGACAAGCATCCCTAGGTAGGATGTCACACCATATCTCATCTTCATACTTACCAACCCAAAAACTAACAAGAGATTCATTACCTTTAGCCATTTGTCTTTGTTTCAATTCGTTCATCATTTCCACGGAGGCCATATTGGTACAGCTTCCTCCATCAATGATCATATTACATACCTTGTCACTTACCTTGCATCGAGTGTAAAATAGTTGATATCTTTGTGTCTCCTCCTGTTCTTCAAGTTGAACAGTTAACATACGTTAGAGTACTAAACTTTAACCCTCCTCCGCAAGATAGACATCCTCCTCAAGGACCTTCTTGACTTTGAGTTCTTCAATAACAAAGGAATCCCCACACTCTTGATAGTCTTCAATAGTCATTACCAGAGGGTTAGGACATTCATTTGCAAAGTGTCCTAATCCTTGACATTTAAAACACATTTTTCTACTTCTATCTACCCTCTACCTTCTTTTCTTTATCTTTATCTACACTTTCTTGGCTATACAATGGGTTAGAAAAAGAGGTACTACCCTTTTCTTTGACATTAGTGGGCTTTACATAGGTTTTTAGAGTACCTTTATTTTGTTGTTTTTCAAACTTGAGGGCTAAGTGACATACGTCAACCTTTTCTTGAATCGCCACGTTTAAGCCTCCAATGAATTGTGCAATCCTTTGAGCCTCCTTTTCTTCTAAGTCACAAAGTATGGTGACTTTCTCAAACTCTCAAGCTTTTTCCTCAACTTTAAGAACTCCTTGATGAAGTTTGGTGAGCTTGAGGTATAGTTTTTTTTTCATTCTCCCTTGGCAAGAACTTCTTCTTCAAATGTTTCTTTAGTTTGTCCTAAGATTCAATCTTGGTCTTCACATTCCTCCTCCGGCTTATTTTGAGGTTTTCATACCACACAGAAGTGAATTCCTTCAACTTCAATATAGCAACCTTAAAACACTTGTGGTCATCGTATTGCTTGTATTTGAAAAGCCTCTTAATGGCCCTTAACCATTCAAGAAACTCTTCTGGGTCTGTATTTCGTTCAAAGGTTGGAAGATCAAACCGTAGGCCTCAGTCATCTTCCCTTTCATGCCTCAGATTCTCATAGACATCTTCCCTTTCATGCCTTGGGTTCTTTTGTGCAACCTCCTCCCCAGACTCAACATCATTAATCACGGCATGCTCCGCAAATTCACTTCTCAATAGTTACATTTGTTCCGCAGTAAGGTCACTTATGGCCCTCCGATGTTTTTCATTCATGTTAGCAATAACGTCAAGGAGTGGGATGGGAAAGTCTTGCTCTGATACCAAACTGACGCATATAAGGAGGGGATTGTATGGTTAGGTGGTTCGGAGTTGGGTTGGGCCGGGGTGGATACCAAAATGGGGGTCAAATGGAAGTTGGTGGGTTTTTGGGTAGTGTGTGTTTGGTGGGGAGTGTGCGGGTGAATTGGAGGGTATTGGGCTAAGTCATTTGGAGGGGATGAACTATACACATTGTAGGTTATGTTGGTTGTTGGTATCTGGTTGTTGGGTGATGGTAAGGTGGCGGAAACTGGTCAGAACAGTAAGGTTGGCGGAATAGGGGTGCGATCGAGACAGTAGGGAATTGGTTAGGGGTTTTGGGTGTTTGTGGGAGGAGTCGGTTGACGACCTTTTGGGTGTGAGTTGGGTAAGTATTTAAGTGTATTAGGCTGAAAAGGAATTAGGCAGTTTGGACAAGGATGAAGTACAAAATTGATAAACAAATTCGTATGCGGGTAAGGTAATATAGGCCGAGAAGACCTTCAAATGTGTTTGTAACAAGTAACCGGATAGAACCTTGGCTTGGGTATAGTTAGATCACAAAAGTTCTAACTAAACTTACACTGAGGGTTTGGACCACAAAAGGACCAAGGGGTGGCCCATAAAAGGATCGGGATTTGGACCATAAAAGGACTAAGGGTTGAACCACAAAAGGTCCGACTAAGATAACTAACACAAAAGTTGAAAACTTAGCAAGTTTGAGTAACTCAAATATATTTCATAAAACTTCAATGTCCCCTTACATCAATTACATCTCCTATTTATAGTAGTTCTAGACCTTCTAGAAGAGGAAACAAGAAAGACACAAACATGTATCTTAGCCGAATAGGGAGATGCTCGACCAACCCTTCATGTTCTCTAGGCCACCCTTTTGTGTTATCCATGTATCTCGGCCGAATGGGGGAGACGCTCGACCAACCCGTCATGTTATCTAGGCAACCCTTTTGTGTCATCCATGTATCTCGGCCGAATGGTGGAGATGATCGTCCAACCCTTCATGTTCTCTAGGCCAACCTTTTGTGTCATCCATATAGATAAGTGCATGAACTAGCTAGATCATGAATTACCTCCTGGGGAGACGTTGGAAGCTTCTTTTTCTAGATGGTTCTCATTTTAGTCATCCTATTTTATTACAAGGTCTAGTAATTAAGCTAAAAGGGAAACTAGTAATTAAGCTAGAAATTAAAAGCAAGCTAAAAGATGGTCTCGCCCAAGACCTACATAAAAGCCAAAAATTAATGGCACTTCTTGGATCTTCAAGTCTTTTCTTCAACTCCATTCCATATTAAGCATATCACCATAGGACCATTGACAATCTTTGGCACTCCTAGTCACCTCGTGGCTCATGTTGGACACTTAAGCTCACGACCTTCTTTACATCTAGGGTGTTACCAACGAGTGTTGCTAAAGGTAATAATAAATCATGATGAAGAATCTATTTTGGAATATCATATCAGTTAAGACACAAAAGTCCTTCCATAGAGCGCAAATGTTGCATAGGTATCACAAAATTTTCCTTATAACACTTATGGAACCTTTTCAACATTATAGACATATTCAACATTACAGGAGGATACTGGGATGAAGCATGCTTTCCATAATTGTAATGGTTAAATTTGGTTCTTTATCAATGAAGATATATAGGTGGATATAGTTTGGAATGATATACAACATATTACTTGCAAACTTTCCTTTCAGAACTTGAATAAAATCTTGTTTGTTACTATGGTATATGCAAAATGTGATGCTTTGGAGAGATTGGCTTTATGTGATAGTTTGTATGTATTTATCTAAAGGGATGGTAGCACCTTGGCTTATAGGAATTTGCATATGAGTATGAGGAATTTGCCTTTTGTATAAATTCTTGTGAACTATCTGAAGTTAGCTATAAAAGCAGTCCATTTACTTGGTGGAATGGTAGAACTGATGGAGAATGTATTTTTAAAAGACTTCACATAATGCTCACAAATGACTTATTTCAACAATGGTTTGGTTTTACTGAAATGGATCATCTATCTAGGACCGGGTCTGATCATGTTATCTTATTGGTGTCCTGTGATACTCATAGTTAATAATTTGTCAAGCCATTCAAATTCTTGAAGTTTTGTACTGAGCATGAGACTTTCCATGAAGCAGTGAGACAACACTGGCAGAATGAAAGTTAAAAAGGCAATATATTCTTATCCTTTAAGAAGAAAATGAAAAATGTGAAATCTGCTTTATCAGCATGGAGTAGGAAAATCTTTGGAGATATCTTTAAGCAACTGTGTATTAGGGAGGATATTGTGAGAGTCAAAGAAGAATTGTTTGAATAATTTCCAACTGAGGTTAATAGAATGGTTTTACAAAGAGCTCAGGCTGAGTTAAAGAAGTATTTGCATTATGAGGAGGAATTTTAGAGATAAGAGTCAGGCTTTGATTGTTTTGATGAGGGTTATAGAAATACTAGATTTTTTTCACAATATTGTGAATGACAGAAGAAAAAGAACTCAGATTAGAAGGACCCAAAATGTAGATGGAAATTGGATTGAAGATGTTGATGATTTTGCCAGTGAGGCAATTTCCTTCTATCAGAAGCAGTTTACTCAGGAAAGTGGTCAAGTTCAACAAGTTATTCTGTTCATACTAGATCATATTCCTCACATGATCTCTTAGGAATATAATGAAGGGATTTTCACTATCCCAACCATAAGGGAGGTGAGACAGACAATTTTTTAATTGTCAGGTGATAGTGCACGTGGTCCTAATGGTTTAACATGAATTTTCTATCAGTATTGTTGGGATACTGTCGGATCTGATATCTTCAATTTTGTGAAGATGTTCTTTGAGGGGAAAACTTTTCCAAAATCAATAACTCACACTAATTTGGTTTTGTTGCCAAAGAAGAATGAAGTTGAAACTTTCTCAGATATGAGGCCTATCAATCTTAGCAATTTTATCAACAAGGTTATATCTAGAGTGGTGTATAATAAGATGGAAAAGGTATTACCTAGTTTGATATCTGCTAACCAATATGGTTTTGTGAAGGAAATAAATATTATTGACTCAAGAAGTGGTGACAAATATTAGACTGAGGGGAAAACCAGCAAATGTAGTCATTAAGCTTGACATGACTAAGGTTTATGATAGAGTTTCCTGATTTTTTCTAGCAAAGGTGTTGAGAAGAACGAGGCTTGCAAAAAGATGTATTGATTTAATTTGGATACTACTTCCAAACAATTGGTATTCTGTATTGGTGAATGAGAAAGCTCATGATTTTTTCCACTCTACAAGAGGTGTCAAGCAAGGGGACTCATTATCATTAGCCCTTTTTATAGTCTGCAGAAGTGTTGTCAAGGGCTCTTAATTCATTATTTGACAATCGAGAGTTTAAAGGTTATGTGATATCTAAGTGGAGTGCTAATTTGAATCATCTGGCCTATGCAGATGATACTATCATATTTTCCTCAGCATATAGTAAATCTTTACACCTCATTACGCAGACTTTGAAGATGTATGAAGATGTATCTGGTCCACTAATCAATAAAAGGAAGAGTTCCTTTTATATGCATGCTAATACTTCTAGTAACTTGGTTCAGCAGGTAGAAGATATTACTAGTTTCACAAGGGGTTCATTTCCATTCACTTACTTGGGAAGTCCAATATCACATGCTAGAAAGAGGAAAACAAACTATGTTGATCTTATCAAGAAGATTAAGGATAAGTTGCAGGCTTGGAAAGGCAAATTGTTATCACATGGAGGGAAGGCAGTGTTGATTACTAGTGTAATGCAGAGTGTTCCTATACATATACTATCTGCTATAAGGCCTCCTAACTGTGTTATCAAGGAGATACATCAATTTTTTGCTAAATTCCTCTGGTGTAGCAAGGATGATGTGAAAGCTAGGCATTGGTCTATATGGTTAAAAATGTGTTTACCCAACAATGAGGGAGGCTTGGGATTCAAATCACTATTTGATATATCCAAGGCACTGAGTGCTAAGTTATGGTGGAGATTTAGGATCACTAATTCTCTATGGTCTAACTTTATGTGGAATAAATATTGTTAGAAGCAATATCCTCAGTATCTGCAATGAAAATGTGGTTCTCAATTTTAGAAAATGGTTCTTGAGGCAAGGGATAGTATTGAACAGGAAATTTGGTGGGAAATAAAAAGTGGAACTGCTAACATTTGGTTTGATAACAGGACCAAGTTAGGATCACTACACTACTGTTTGCCTTCTGATTTTCTAATTGATGAAAGGGTGAACGATGTCAACGAACTATTAGGTGAGGATGGTTGGGATGTGGCATAACTAGAACAATATTTATCAAAAGACATTGTCTCACATGTTACTACAGAGCTGGAAGTCAGGCATATTGATAACATATGGGATAAACCTTGATAGATGATGACTAGTTCTGGGAAGTTCATTGTTTTTAGTGCATGGGAGTTATTAAGACAAAGAGCTGCTCCTTCTGATGTATATGAACAGTTGTGGATTAAAGGTGTGCCTTTAAAGATATATTTCTTCTTATGGAGGATGTGGAAGTTCAAGATACCAGTTGATGAAGTTTTGCAAAGCATTGGAATTAATATTGTATCAAGATGTTGTTGCAAAGCTTTTCAACAAGAAACAATTGACCATTTGCTTCTTACTGGGGAATTTTCCAAATATGTATGGAGTTACTTCAACAATGCAGCAGGTATACAAATGAATTGTCTTAATGTTAAACATATAGTGCAGATATGGTGGAATATAAAATGCCATTACAAATTGCAGCAGGTATTCAAAGCAGTACCAACTATGATTTAGTGGCAAATTTAGAAGTAGAGGAATACAACACTGCATGGAGGTTCTTTAACATTATATAAGGTGTTACATGAGATTTAGTTCAATATATATAAATTATGTAGATTGAAGTTTCCTGGCATGATATACCACATAAATGGCATGACATTATAGACTACTTTGAGTAGTTTCAGCCATGTATTACTTGCAGAACTGTGAAGTAAGAGTTTCCTAATAGAGGTTGACACAAATGTAATATGGATGGGCATCCAGAGGCAGTCATGGACCAAGTTCAGTTGCATTTTGTATAAGGAATTAGCATGGTGATCTTGTTTATGCAGAAGGGAGAAAAATTGCAGATGGCAATAGCCTTATTGTTGAGGCTATTGCTTTAACGAGAGTTATTGAATACTGCATTATACATCACTTAGTTCCTATATTGGTGGAAACAGATTCCCTAGCTATGAAAATATTGCATTGAAGGAAGTTGGGAGATACCTTGGAGTGTAGTTATGATTGTAAATGAGATTAACATGATCAAGAGAGGACATACAATCCAAACACAACACACTTTCAGAGAAGGCAATGCAATAGCAGATTTTTTTAAGTAACTATGTCTTTGATTTTGCAGGTACACAACAGTTCATAATTTCCAGGATTTACTTAGTATGGATAGAAAGCTGATCAACATTGACAAGGCTCAAATTCCCAGTTTGAGAATCAGATATATAAGATATATAATACAACAGAGGCCACCATAATCCTAAGCAAGATGCAGCTAATGATAAGCCATGTGCACATCCTTGTCAAGTTTTGGCTAACTGATTAGTGTAATTCTGGTAGGGTGGTATCAGTATGAATTCATACTCATTCCCTACTTGGAGAATGCTGATCTGTTTAAGAGATAGACTTGAAAAAATTACAAAACATGGCTCAAAGATGAACTACTTTCTGATGCAGCTATAGTAACAGATGACTCTCACGAAGGCTACAAACCTAGATTACTGAAGAAAATTTACAGACTGGAATCCATTACACTTGGTGGGAGCTTGGAGGTGGGAAATATGGCATACAGTCAAGTTTCTAGGATTTGTACTTCTCTTATTGTTCTTAGATACTATAGTTGCTTTCTGCTTTGATTTTGCTTTTGTTTTCCTGACCAATTGGTTAGTTTCTGTACAAAACTCTTTTGTTTGAATAAACCCCCACCAACTTTGGTGGTTTCATTAAAAAAAAGTCAAAATCTCCTAATTTCACTTCTTTAATCCATATTTTAGGTGTAATAATCTGCGATAATCCAAGACTTAAATCAAATTTTATGTTTAGAACACTTACCCAATTTTTGTAGGTGTAAATCCTTTTCAAGAATCGGCTCCAATCATGCTCCCAAAGTCTAAATGTGGAAGAAAGTGATGTTGTCTCGCAAAAATCTGATTGTTATACCTGAATAACCCCTCTTATGAGATCGCGGTATGACCATCGGGATCGTTAACTGGTCTTATCCTCAAAAGTATGAGTAGCGTGTCGCGTAGGCTTACCAACCGGCCTTCAACGCGTTCATGCTTGGGACCATGGATTCATAAAGAACAACGGCTCTGACTACGCATTTGCAATCCCATTACCGCCAAAGATAGGCCCAATCATTTGTCCTCATGGCGGTCGCTAGATGGTCTTAGTGATCGCGGTAGTCACCAGATGACAACAAAAATTGATATTTCAAAATGGTTTTAATGGTGTTGAAATTCACCCGAGCCCCTCGTTTGCCAAATCAAAAATAAAATAATCCTCAAAATATAATACCAACCTGTAAGAATCTCAAAACATGAAACAAAGTGAAAAATCTCAAAATGAGAGGTTGGGTTGTTACAATTTATAAGGACCCGAATATCTATTCAAGAGATTCATTACCTTATTACTAGAGTTGAGGTCACATTTGGTTTGGAGAGTGCTACTCTCTCTCCCCTATTCTATCCCTGATTCAAACTCATTGTTTTCTAAATTCATAAAACAAATTGCAGCTTTTGCTTTCTTTTTTTTTTTTTTTTTGATAATCCAGGTTTCCAGGCTTGCGCCTGACTACTTCACTGGTATTACCCAGACGTCCTGGAGGTAATAGCACCGGTCTTTCAACAACTATCACCAGGTAAATCGCGGGATGTGCTCCGATGGCCAGTTTTCTGGGAGCGTACAACTGATCAATGAGACAAGGTCAAATTCCCCAACATGCAGAATTTCTTCGTGCTTGCGGGGAATCGAACCCACGTTGTCTCATGCCAGAGCGCCTTATAGCGCCCAGGCTTTGCCACTGGACTATGCCCCGGAGGACTATGAAGAAGCAACAAAAATTACTTGACACGGAATGTGTTTTCTTTTCATTGTTCCTCTCTGCAATGTTCTTTGTTTCTTCTAAACGCTTGACACATAGTTAATGGACCTAGCTTGCTAGCGGCTAATTTTAATTTATATGGTGCGTACAAGATTTTTGGCAGAATAGATTGGGACCCCCTGAATCTTCATTGCACACTTAAACTTTATGTTAACTTAATTATTCCCTCAAACTTGGCAATTTTGATAGCCTAGACCTCCCTGGATGTTGATGGGACAAAGAACGTAAATACACTCTCATTTAGGCGCATGGAAGGGTATAAAAAAAATTGAAAAACCAACTTGCAATTGAAGTAAGTTTTAACTATTAATTGTCACATAGTCAAGTACAATAATTTATTTGTTAAATTATATTTTTCCTTGAATTGCGTAGTCGGGCCTTACATGCTCAAATACAACATCCCAGTAAACCAAGTTCCTTTAGGAACACTTTCGAGTGGCATTCCAGTGTACACTGTTATAATCGCAAATCGACCTTCAAACGCACTGGTCTTTAGGTCTTTAATTTTTTCCCTACTTATCATTTAATGAAAATTTATGGGCAAAAGTATCTTTATTGGCACTGGTCTACGAAACCAGAAATTCTGGGTTCGATCCCCAGCCGAGTCAATCAATTTGCTGTTTTCTTACCCAAAAATATTGTAGAACTTATGCCTTGTTCCGACGTAAGTTATGTAGGAATTAAGTTGTCCGACATAAGTTGTGTAGTAACTAATTCGCTGAGCACTACAGAACTTATGCATAAGTTCATTTTCAATAGGAACTAAGTTATGCCTTGTAAGACATAACTTGTGTTATATTATGATACGAAAATATAAATTTATGCCGGCCGAATTAGATACTACAAAACATATTGCCGGATGACATAATTCCTATATAAAACTTATGTTTTGTGAAATTAGGTCATAGATAAAGGGTAGGCCGATTTTTTTTTTAATTTCAAGAGTATTTTCGATCACTTTGTGCCGAAGGAAAAAAATTAAAGACCAGCAATTTGAGGGGCAAAAATTAAACACCACCCTAAGATAGGACAGTCATGCGAATGATCCGTCAGATTTCGTTGGCCTAATGGGGAGTGGGTTAAGGATTTTGGGCTTAATTAATTCAGAGGTTGGGTCGTCTCAATTATTTAAATGGTCTGAATCATTTCTTTTAGAAAAGAAAATCACAGTAAAATAACTACAAAATGTTAAATAATCAGAATTTAGTGAGAAATGATAAATGAAGAATAAAATTTTTAGAAAATTATTTTCTATATTTTTTATCTTTATTCAATATGTGTATTCTGTAAAAAAAAAAAGTAACTAGACTAAATAATTATTATTTTATTAGCTGCTAGGTCTTAATGAACTACTAGCCGTTATTTCAAGTACAGAAAATGTTGACACTAGCTAATCTTTATTTCGAATAAATGCTAAATAAAATAAGAAGATTGAATACGAAATAAAAAGTCTTTATTCAATCTATACCTTTTAAGGAGTCGGTCCGGGCCCGTGTAGTATTTTAATTATAATAGAAAACTAACTTGTACAATATAATTTTTATTGAATGTTAATAATTGAAACTTTTGAAGAAGCCCTAAATCACGATAACAATAACATACTCAGTGTATTCCCACAAAGTATGGTCTGAGGAGGGTAAGATGTACGCAGACCTTACCTCAACCATTACTCTCCCAAGCCCCCATGGCCGCCAACTTCTCCCTCATCTCTTGGGCTTTGACCTCAGTCAGGCCTCCCCACCTAATCCTTGATCGGTCGTGAGCAACCCTCCTCTTCTTCTTTCTCTTGATCTCCAAGTCCATAACCACGAGCTTATGTTGGGTTGTAAGATTCTCGCTTGGGATTGTTGATGTTTGAATAGAAAATGTGGGGTATTGTTGGAACTTGTATGGAATTAAGAAGAAATAAAGTGATCAACGGACAGAAAATTCGAATCAAAGGTTGCAACTTTTCAGAACAATTACAACCTTTGGTATGAATGGTTGTAACTGTTCATATGCTACTCTATATAAAGAAGGTTGATCACTTGGTTGGAGATAGATACACAACAAGACAGAAAAAACTACAATCAATCAGTTTTTTTCACAATTAATGATTTAAGATTGTGGCTTCTACTTCTTTTTCTTTAAAACAAGTTTCTGAAGAACACATATAGTAAATTCGCCAGAAGTGAAGTTCTTGTGGTAGAACTCTCACTTAGATAGTTGTATCCTCTATACAGACGTCCGTAAAATTGCAGCACAAGTGGGGGCGAATTTTTGTCTTAGGACACTGCATCAAGCAGGCCTCTATCGACACCAAATTAGTATGTGTTTTCAATTTGCTGAATTCATTGTTGTTGATTTCAAGTTATTTTGAGTTATTATTATCTTATTGTGCTCAATTCATTTCATCATTGATGATACTAGATTGACACTAACAATCTAAGACAAAAATTACTATTCAAAAAAAAATCTGATTTGTTGAGGTTGCAAAAATTTTCAGAGAATTCAATTTCCTGATTTGCAAAGATGGATCAATCTGGATCGTCAATGGTGAAAAACCATATTGAGAAACCTGAAAAATTCAAAGGCTCTGATTTCAAACGTTGGCAACAGAAGATGTTGTTCTACTTGACAACTCTTCACGTGGCAAACTTATTGATTGCTGAGGCTCCTATGGCTTTGCCAGAAGGAGAAGGGGAGAATACTCCGACTGATGCAGAGAAGGCTGAAAGGCTGAAAGACATTCAAACTTGGGAAAGTCAGGAGTTTCTTTGCATAAACTATATTCTCAATGCCTTGGATGATTCTCTCTACGACATCTACTCCACGTTCAGAACGGCACGGGAGTTGTGGCAATCGTTGGAGAACAAGTACAAAATTGAGGTTGCTTGTTCCAAGAAGTTCATCATCGGAAAGTTTCTGAACTTTAAGATGAGTGATGTCAAGGCAGTTGTCAAGCAAGTGGAGGAACTCCAAATCATTGTTCATGAGTTAGAGGTTGAAGGTATGGGCCTTAACCCGAATTTCCTTGTTGGTGCTATTATTGAGAAATTACCTCCCTCATGGAAGGATTTTAAGGTTTATCTAAAGCATCTAACCGAGGAAATGAATTTTGAGCAATTGGTTCTGAAAATTCGAGTTGAAGAGGATAACCGGAAGAATGAAAAGACATATGATGTTTCATTGGAGCCTAATGCCAACATGGTTGAAGGCAATGCTTCTAAGGCCAAGTTTCAGAAAGGCAAGGGCAAATTTAGTGGTGCCAAGCCATCTTTTGCAACCGAGAGGAATGCATTCGCCCCACAAAGGACCAATGCATTCAAGAAACCACAACCATGACTCTGTTGGGTATGTGGCAAACCTGGACACAAAGCAAAAGATTGTCGCCTTCGCAAGAATCAAGGTGGTGGTGTTGGAGGTTCGAGTAATGTCAACCAATTCAACCGGGTTGAAACTAAAAATCAATTCATTGGGGTTGTGACGGCTCAAGAAAATCTAGTTACAAATTCAACCGATTGGTGGATGGACACGGGTGCTACAATGCACGTATGTTCTGAAAATGATATGTTTTCATCCTACCAGACCATCAAGGATGGAGAACCATTATTCGTAGGGAATGCTGCTTCTGTGAAAGTGGAAGGGAAAGGGAAGGTGACTTTACAACTCACTTCCGGGAATGATCTTGTGCTCACTAATGTGTTGCACGTGCCTGAAATTTGTAAGAATTTGATTTCTGGGCTTGTTCTTAGTAACAAGGGCTTCAAAATTGTATTTGAATCTGACAAATTTGTACTCACCAAGGGTGGGTTGTATGTAGGGAAGGGTTACCTCAGTGAGGGACTCTTCAAACTATCTGTTATACCTACTAAGGCAATTGCCATTATTAATGAAAATGCAGGCACTAACACTGCTTCTATGTATATGGTTGATTCCCCTTCTTTATGGCATTCACGATTAGGTCATGTTAATTATCGCTCTTTACAAAGAATGGTAAAGTTAGGCATATTGCAAAATTGCTCTATGAACAAAATGACTAAGTGTGGAGTTTGCATAGAATCAAAATATGCAAGTCATCCTCATAAATCTGTAGTGAAATCAAATGAAGTGTTTGGTTTAATTCATAGTGATTTATGTGATTACCAAGCAACCCCATCTCGTGGAGGAAAGAATTACTATATATCATTGATAGATGATTGCAGTAAAATTTGTTATGTATACTTAATACATACCAAAGATGAGGCTTTGAACATGTTTAAAACATACAAAGCAGAAGTGGAAAACCAACTTGACAAAAGAATTAAGATTCTAAGGTCAGACAGAGGTGGTGAATATCAATCAAATGAGTTCAAAGAATTCTGTTTTACTCATGGTATAGTTCATCAAACCACTGCGTCATATACTCTAAAACAAAATGGAGTTGCTGAACGTAAAAATAGAACATTGAAGAATATGATGAATTCAATGTTGATTAGTTCGGGTGCACCCCTTAGTCTATGGGGTGAGGCGTTAATTACTGCAAATATGATATTGAACAAAATTCCTCAAAAGAAAAATGACCAATCTCCCTATGAGTTATGGAGAGGAAGATCGCCTACTTTCAAACGGATGAAAGTATGGGGTTGCCTAGCGAAAGTTCAAGTTCCCTTACCAAAGAGAACTAAACTTGGACAAAAAACGGTGGATTACATATATATTGGTCATGCCACTAATAGTGCAACATATAAGTTTTTGGTGTATCATTCCGATGTTGAAAGTATTCACAAAAACACACTTATGGAATCTGCTGAAGCAGAATTTTTTGAGAATATTTTTCCTTACAAAGACAAGGATAAAAGTGTTCCTAATCATAAGAAAAGGACACTGCCTCAAGATGAGTCAAACCAAAACTAATAATGATGAAAATATTACTTCATCTGTTCAAGAAAAAATCTCTGAACCACGGAGGAGTAACCGTGGGAAAATTTCCAAAGATTTTGGACCGAACTTCATAACCTTTTTCGTTGAAGGAGAACCTCAAACATATAGAGCTGCTATGGAATCATTCGAAGCACCTTATTGGAAAGAGGCTATTCAAAGTGAGGTAGAATCCATTGTGCAAAATAATACATGAATATTGGTTGATCTCACTCCGGGACAAAAACCACTAGGCCATAAATGGATTTTCAAACGAAAATTAAGGCTTGATGGTACTATAGAAAAATACAAAGCTCGTATAGTAGCCAAAGGGTTTCGACAAAAAGAAGGTGTAGATTTCTTTGATACCTACTCACCAGAAACGAGAATTACGTCTATAAGAACGTTAATTGCTATAGCGGCGATTCACAATTTGGAAATACACCAAATGGATGTGAAGACCGCATTCTTGAATGGTGAATTAGATGAAGAAATTTACATGGAACAACCCGAATGGTTTGTTGTTAAAGGTCAAGAACGAAAGGTTTGTAAATTGATTAAGTCGTTATACTGACTTAAACAAGCTCAAAAGCAATGACATGAAAAGTTTGATAATACGTTATTATCAAATGATTTTCAAATAAATGAATGTGATAAATGTGTCTACATTAAACAATGTAAAGATGCATGTGTCATCATATGCTTATATGTTGATGATATGCTAATTATGGAAACGGATAAAGATGTAATTAACCAAACTAAGAAGATGTTGCTTGCAGCTTTTGATATGAAAGATATGGGAATAGCGGATGTCATTCTTGGTATTAGAATTCAAAAGAATTCTGATGGTTACATCTTAACACAATCCCATTATGTTGAAAAGGTCCTCAGAAAATTTGGACACTATGATGATCGACCGGTTGTTACACCATTTGATCTCGCTAGCACCTTAAGAAGAATGAAGGTGAAAGTGTGTCTCAATTGGAGTATACACAAGTTCTTGGAAGCTTGATGTACATAATGAATTGTACGAGATCGGATTTAGCATTTACAGTGAGTCGACTAAATCGATACTCACATAATCCTGGAAAGGATCATTGGTTTGCACTAAGACGAGCACTCCGATATCTACAGCATACAATGAACTATGGATTGCATTGTACAAAATATCCTCATGTGTTAGAAGGATATTGTGATTCTAATTGGATGTCCAACCAGTCAGAAAGTAAGTCCACAAGTGGTTATGTATTTACACTTGGTGGAGCGTCGGTATCTTGGAAATCATCAAAGCAAACGGTAAATACGCGATCAACTATGGAAGCAGAGTTTGTAGCCTTAGACAAAGCTGTCGAAGAGGCAGAATGGCTCAGAAACTTCCTAGAATGTATTCCGTTGTGGACAAAGCCTGTGACAGCCATTTTCATACATTGTGATAGTATGGCTGCCCTGACGAGGGCAAAGAATCAGATATACAATGGCAAGTCGAGACATATAAGGCGACGTCATAATAATACAATACGAAGCTTGCTGAAGAATGGAATTATTTCCATTGATTATGTGAGATCAAAGGACAATATAGCGGATCCTTTGACAAAAGGCCTTAACAGAGAGCAAGTCGTATTTACATCAAGGGGAATGGGCTTAAAGCCAACACAATGAGTCGTTAACTGGCGAAAACCTAACATATCATAATTGGAGATCACATGGTTTAGGTTCAATAGGAAAACTAGTTGGGGAAGACTCAAGGAGCATAAAACACACATATGTTCATTCCTATGGTGTACTAAGTGTGTTAATCCGTTGATGTTTTAAGGGCTGAATCTTATTCTTAATAATACTAAAATCATGTGGTGGGATAGTACGGACTATTCTTGTTTGGTATTACCTATATGAGATTGATGTGGGGTCGCATCTGGGAGAATCGATATGGCTACGTTCTCTAGAAAATCTCACGAAGAAGGAGTTGTTCACGACCAAAATGAACACAACCGTAAGAATTGAAATATGTTGATATGATCTGTGTGATACTTGTTGTCTTGATTTACTACAAAACGTGAATAGTTCAAGACATTTCGTCCACTATTTCACAAAGTAGATCCGATAGGTATTCACTACGAACGGTTCAAGTCCACCAGACACCTTTTCCGATGCATGTTATATCGCGTTGTTCAGAAATAACGAAAAGTTCCTTATTATCTTATTTTCTATCCAAATGTGGGGTATTGTTGATGTTTGAATAGAAAATGTGAGGTATTGTTGGAACTTGTATGGAATTAAGAAGAAATAAAGTGATCAATGGACAGAAAATTCGAATCAAAGGTTGCAACTTTTCACAAAGGTTGCAACTTTTCAAAACAATTACAACATTTGGTATGAATGGCTGTAACTGTTCATATGCTACTCTATATAAAGAAGGTTGATCACTTGGTTGGAGATAGATACACAACAAGACAGAAAAAACTGCAATCAATCAGTTTTTTTCACAATTAATGATTTAAGATTGTGGCTTCTACTTCTTCTTCTTCAAAACAAGTTTCTGAAGAACACATATAGTAAATTCGCCAGAAGTGAAGTTCTTGTGCTAAAACTCTCACTTAGATAGTTGTATCCTCTAGACAGACGTCCGTAAACCGCAAAGACAAGTGGGAGCGAATTTTTGTCTTAGGACACTGCATCAAGCAGGCCTCTATCGATACCAAGTTAGTATGTGTTTTCAATTTGCTGAATTCATTGTTGTTGATTTCAAGTTATTTTGAGTTATTATTATCTTATTGTGCTCAATTCATTTCATCATTGATGATACTTGATTTCAAGTTCACGGGTCCTCATCTCCCTCGCCTTGGCTACTCCGTAGTCGTTGTTTTCACCGCCATAACCGCTAGCTTTGCCTCATTCCTCGCCATCTTACATAATTCCCTATTCGTCCACTTCTCCACCTCATTCTTGTTTTCTACCAATTTCACATATGCCACTTTCTTTGCTTCCACCTTTTCTTGAACTTTACCATTCCACCACCAATTCCCTCGATGCCCACCACGGCTACCCCGCGAGACCCCTAGCTACCTCCCAAATGCAACTAGTCGTCCTATCCCACATACCAGTCGCATCCCCACTACTCCCCCAAGCCCCCCGGCGATCAACCTCTCCCCCATCTCATGTGCACTAGCCATGGTCAAACTTCCCCATTTGATTCTTAGTATGTCATCCACAACCATCCTCTTCTTCTCCATCTTGATCTCCAAATCCACTATCAAAAGCTTATGTCGGATTGTAAGACACTCACTCGAAATAACCTTGCAATCTTAACAAAGACCATTATCAACCTTCCCAAGGAGCAAAAAGTCTATCTAAGTCTTAACCACCAACCTACGGAAAGTCACCGAGTGCTCCTCCTCTTTCAGGAACCTCAAATTGGCTATCGCCATCCCAAAAGCTTTAGCGAACTCCAAAAGTAAGACGCCTCCCCCGTTCCTATCCCCGAGGCCAAAGCCTCCATGCACGTCGTCATAGCCCCCAGAAGTGACCCGATATGTCCATTATATTTCTATGTAATTTGTTTTTGTTTCACATTTTGGAAGATTTTCAACTAAATAATATTTCTCCAAACAGAAGTACAAAAAAGGAGGTAATAGTGACACAAGCTCCATGATGAAAGATTGACAAGTATTAATACAAAGGAGTAACCTTGTAAATACAGATATGGCTAAGTGCTATTACTGATACACTTGCGTTATCCCCTATACAAATTGGAGGTGGATGTTGTTAGAGGTATGTAGTTCTCAGTTAAAAATCAAACTGCCAAACAGAATTACAGACCAACCAATTCTAAAAGCTAGAATGACAGTTCTGCCAAAAAGTTAGCCAAAGCTTAAGCGAGAATCTGAAGGACGCGGCAAGCTAGTTTGACGCCTTGGGATCCCAATCTCACATGCATTAACCCGTGCTGCGAATCGGAGTGAACATAGGGATTCACCCACAGATGGAGGATCCGGAGAAACATTAACAAACATTAATGTCTTCGAGTTGCCACCTAGACAGGGCTGAGTAAAAAATGCAATGATCAGCATGTGTGGGAGAACAAAAATCAGCACAGATGAGGGGGTGTGAATATAGTGGCACATTTCACAACTTTAAAATGACATTGGAAACATATAGATCAATCCTAGAAGTACTAACTTAACTACAAAGTAATTTATTTTCTCTACTATCTTAGTTATGGAAACGCAACGATGTTGTATTTTAACTAAAAGGTGAATTCATTTTAACCTGGAGAAGGTATGTAAGCTTTGAGTTCCTAAAAGGCACATGCTCCTCTTTCTTTGCTAGAGCAAATATGACATCACTTAGAGACGATAGACTCTTGTTGATGGCCTGAATGAAATTCTCGAAAAAAAGGGACATAAGTTAGAAGAACATCTTGGAAAGTACGCAAGTTCTTGAAAAAAGATTGAGAGTTTCATGCAAATACTTGAGTTTCTTTTAGCCGATCTCCAGTAGACCCACTCTTGGATAAACGCTCACTTCCAGCAAGATCAATCAAATTGAGGACACCTTGTACTTGTTGCTCGGTACTCTAACATAGGATACTATTAGTCGACTGAAAATATTTATAAGAAAGGCAATCAAAATGGCATGCTAAATGTTAGGTGAATGTCCGAACCTCATTCACACCAGAAATTCTCAGAGTGAAGACAAAATGGCTCCTTGAAGACTGTTGGTTCATCTGAGTCTTCCCAACAGATCTACACAGAAGAAATAGAACAATAACTCAATAGAGCACAGGTCTCACAATTTTTATCCTTTTCGGTCCAAATATAAGAAAACTTGAACCCCCTTATTACATATAAAATGACAAGCGATCACATATCAAACATATTTGAGGTACCAATGACAAAAAGAAGTGTTTCGGCAGTAAGTCAAAGAAATAAAAGAGAATTGGAAAGATATTTTATGCAAAGGCTGATGTTACGCATGCTACGTTTTCGTTGAGCTTTAAATTTACGTGAATGCTCTAAGTTGTGCAAATAATGTGTTTGATATGTTGGGAGAAGGTGTTCAATGCTTAAAATTTATCTTTGGGGTAATAGGGATGTTAAGGAATAATTGGAGTTCGACTTTAATGTTAATGGGAAGATGTCCAAATTGACGCATAGCATAACTTCAAATATACACAATCCTTAATATAGAAATTAATTCGCCTATGGTTTCAGAAGGAAAATTGTAGCTCTTGGGATCTAGTTTCTAATGCTTCAAAGTTTCATCAATGGGACGTCTCTGCCCAAAGTTATCCCAATTTTACCCCATGTACTATTAAAGAAGGTTTACACCAAGCACTAGCACTCAGTGCTGACTGCTAGGCCTTGAAAATCAATGGCCACAATAAGAACCCTCCGGAATGCAAGTTAACTCAGAGGAATGATTATGCTAGGCATCAAAAATGCAATGCTAGGCACTAGAAGCTCAGAACTCACTGGAAGGGTTTATGTTAGGCACTCAAATTTGATGCTCAACAGTCAACACTAGGCTTCACCAATTTCGAGTTTGACAATAAATATACCCCCCCAAATAAGATCAAAACTCCTCATTTCGTTTTCTTATTCCTCCCAAGTCTAGGGCACAATTTCAAAAAGATATTTTCACCCCAAATCACAATTCAACCACCAAGGTAAGTTAAATAGGGAGTATTCTGATTATTTAATGATCTTTAACAAGAATCTTAACCCCTAAATTTTGTGATTTTGTCTAGTTTATCTAGAACTCAAACTCCACCCAACTTCAAATTTCAAGAAGCATGGATTTTGGTCCCTTGAGGTAACCTCTTCACTTGGACTTGATATATTGGTGATAATAGATTATGGGTAAGTTGATTTTGGTTGATAACCCATCTGGTGGAGGTTTTAGCATTTAAATATGATGCTCAGCACTAGGCTTCACCAATTTTGTATATAGATCGAATGTTATTTGGGACGTTGTGAACACGTGAGTTGACTATGCCTTTAGGATCGAGGTTTTGTTCGGCAAGAGAAACTTTGTTGGATGCCAGTCTTGGCCCCCTAGTTTGGGTCATGACAGATGACAAAAAAAGGCTAAAAAATTGAAGAAAATATAACCAGGTGCTTATACCTGCTTTCTGCTGCCAGCCCAAAAAGTTTAGAAACCTGACTATAGCAATGAACATCCACAATTGTCAGGTCGGATACATGGGTATTTCCATTCGTGTCATGTTTGATGGCATACTGCTTTCCTACATTCTCTGGTCGGGATGCATCAGAGCTGGACGAATTTGATGGTGATAAAAGATCCCGAATAGTTTCATTGTAAATTTCAAGCATTGAGACCTGAAATATGGTGAAAACACTTTTAGAGAAAACAAACAAATCAAGTTGAGAAAATCAATCACGACAAACCTCCATTGCTAACCTGCATTTTATAGTTCCACCCTTGGCTTTGAAGAGACTGCCTGGTCTCGAATACCTGCTCTAAAGAGCGTGGTATAAGCCCTTTCTGATTATCAGAGTCTGGCTTACCCACCATTGTGTGAGTCTTACCAGAACCAGTCTGACCATAAGCAAATATGCAAACCTGAGAAGGAAAAGGAGGGTAATAAACTAACAATTTTTGTGAGGCACCAAATAAACATTTGCTTTCTCATTTGGAACTTTAAAGATATGATCACTGTTTATTTTTCAAATGTAACCCTAGTTAACCAGAAACCTCCAAGGAAAACATAACTAAGAACGCTACGGAGTATTGATTCTTTTGCAAGAATTGAGACGTCATTTGCAGGGGTACACAAAATTTAAAGATAACCCACCTTATAACCATCAAGAGCGCTCTGTACAAGTTGGGATATCTCAACAAAAACATCTTCTTGTGAAGCCTCGGGCATGAAAACTTTGTCAAATGTGAATGATTGCTTTTGCCCTTAAATAACACAAAGTTCGAAGTTCAATATCAAAATATAAACTAACATAGAAAAGGAAAACAAAAATTCTTTCTGGTTGAATGCATTAGAAACAAGTGCACACCATTTTGTATCAAATCGATGCCTCTTCCTTGTGCTTCCGTTGATGTTGGATAATAGATAACCTTCGTTTCTGCACTGACAGTGTCATCAGACAATAATGGCCTCACCCTGCAGAAAACTCTAATGTTGCCTTTCAATTCCTGCATTTGCAGAAGATTCAGAGTGAACATCTAATTTGAATCCAAAAGCCAATTTAAGGTAGCTTCACATTAATGATCGTAAAGTACCAATATAGTATTGTGCAGTCTTTTACGTAGTTTCTCTCCTTCCACAATTTTTGTTTCAGCATCAGCAAGACGGTTCTGCAAATCAAATATAACATTCTTCTGCTCTTCATATTCTTCTTTTGTCTTCACAGCTGACATGTCTGACATCTAACAAAGTGATTATATATTAAAAACATTTAAGAGGATTATCTTCTAAAAGCTCATGAGGTTAAATATAACACTGCAAATTTAAACAAAGAAGGGTCATAGAAATGTTGTGTCACCTCTAATCTCTTCTCTGCAAAAGCAAGTTGCTGCTGCAATCTTTTTATTTGTTCACACTGAGACAAACATGTCTCCTGACAAATAATCCAGAAAGAGATTATTATCTGATGTATACATATATTTGAGTTAGTTGAGATAAATCAAAAGAGACAAACCTCCAGCTGATTGGTCTTTACCGTCATGCCTTCTAACTCTGCCACAGATTTTCCAGTGCATTCCTTATATTTTATTACTTCAGCTGTTAGAACCTGGACTTCTAACGATTGCTGATCACGATCATCCCTCATTTTTTGCAGATCTTTTCGCAAGAATCCAACTTCACTTGCTAAAGCGTCTTTCTGTTTGACGGCCTCATCCTGAACAGCCTTATGAAATTGAAAGGTAAAATAAGAACATGAATCAGTTGATGAAAAATAACACCTGATCTTCAGATTACACGGCTGAGTAGTCCAGATAATCAAGATGAACAAACTCCATTTGGACTAATATATCATAAAAAGCCCAAATTAAATCATTAAATTAATCACACCCCATACAATACACAACATTAATGTCGAGCAGAAAATCAGACAACAAACACCTATAATATTTAGAAACCATCATTCAGAAATCTGAAAAGAGTTGTAAAACAATCAAATTCTGGACAGTTTGCAGAAATCAACATAACAAACATGGAAATGTGTTAAATATTCCTGAAGTAAAGTAATAGTTCTTATTTCTGCAGAGTACAGGTTTTCAGCAAATGCATAATAGATTAAGGCGCTCAAACATGCAGAAATAGAACTAAATAGATATATAATCATGAAAGTATCACTAATGATGCTAGCTACATGTATAACAAATTCAGCTACTTAAAGACTTACTCTAGAAGAAGTGAGCTGTTCCTGTAAAGAAGTATAATGACCCCTTAGTCCGCTGAGATTTTCAACCACTGCAGCTTTCTCCTTCTCCACGCGCTTCAGTGTCTCATTGACTGTTTCAAGGTCTCTCTGCAGCCTACTGTTATAATCCTGTAAATTTCTGTTGTACTCCTGTAACCCCTTGTTTGTATTATCTAGTGACTTGATCTGCAGATATTAGGATTTTTAAGATATGTTCTTACCAATGGATTCACAACTAATGAAGCCAAAACAATATGCGCGAGATTCTTTCTTACCTTCTGATTTGCACTTGCATTGTCTTGTTGAGCTCTTTTGAGCTCTTCTGAAAGGGAAGCTTGCAGTTTCTCTGCTGTATCTCTAGCGTGTTTCTCTCTACTATAAGAATCCACTGCTTCCTGATGAACAAATTAAGCAATTTAAAGAAAATTATATCTATAAAGTAAGCTCCAAGAAACATCCAAACTTAAAGGACATGATCATTGCCCTGAAAAGCCTACCAACTTGGCTGACTCCTCCTTGGCAAATTTTTCCTGAAGTGCCTCAATATTTTTTCTCAACTCCTTAATGATTGAATTCAACTCTTCTTCTTTGACTTTCATTAGCATCTCTAAAAGAAAACACAAAAGCTAATATAAGTGTAAAATTCATTCCATGGGCACAAAGTCATACTATTGCAAACACAACCATACCCATCTCATTGCATTTCTTCTCCGCCGAATCTAACAAGCCTTTGAGTGATTCCTGCTCTGTAATATAGTTTCCTTCAAGCTGCTGGAACCACTTAATACATAACTTGAGTCTTCTTATATACTCTGACAAAAGATCACACTTTTCCTAATAGAAACAGTGGAAATATTTGCATCAGTAGACATGAAACAGATACATATTGAATTAATCTGAAAAACAGTTCACTTTCCACGCACTGCATTGGCTACTTCTATAACTTACTATTAGCACCTTAATTTACAATATAACCAAAAATAGTTCATCCACTTAGGAGTCGTTTGGTAGGAGGTACTAGAGAAAATAATAGTGGTATTAGCTTTGGTACTATTTAATCCCCTGTTTGGAGTGTTTACAACATATGTATAACTAATACCTGTATTAGTTATATACCTTATTCAGTACTATTCTTATACATAGTAAACCATGGCATTAAACAATACCAGTACTGTTTTAATTCTAATACACCCTATTTAGAAATTATGCAATGCATGTATTTAATACAACAAACCAAACAGTCGTAAAAAATAATGCTAGCATTACTAATACACCCTATTCAGTAGTACCATTTTATACACCCTACCAAACAACCCCTTACTGTTAGCACCTTAATTTACGAAATAACCAAAACTACAACTACATTCATACCAATATTACCATTAATCTGAAAAACAGTTCATCCACTTACCTTTATGTTATACTTGTTCTTAGTTTTCAATTTCTCAATGAGTAAAGCTTCAATGTCCTCTTTGCTAAATTCAACTATCCCGCTGTCTGAACCTGCACTACTTGGTGGACCACTAGTTGGAGGCAGATCTGAAACCCCATTCACCACTGCAAATGCTTGCCGGGTTCTTGCACGAGTAGCTGTGGATGGCATTATTGGATTCCCTATTCTCCTTCTCTTCTCTATTGAAACCTCACCTGCTGTGTAGTTACTCTGCAAACCAAAACAGTAAACTCCCAAAAATTAAGAACTTCTTCACTTAAGACATCAAAATAAGAAAATACACAGAATTACAGTACTTTTCCTCGACTAAAAGAACACGGAAAAAAAAACACAGAAACAAATTAGGAACTTCAATTAAACATCAAACTAAAGAAAAACTCAGAATTTACAGTAGTCTTCCTTGACCAGATAACGGATCTCACAAAAAGAACATCAAACACATTAGGAACTTCTGCCCTTGAGCTTCAAAATAAGAAATACTCTTAATTTACAGTATTTCTTCCTCGACCAACAAGGTGGAAGAACACCAAAAAGTTGTTTTCATTTTGCTCTACCTAACAAGGTGGAGGTAAGATCTGTGTACACTCTACCCTCCCCAGACCCCACGGTGTGGGATTTCAATGGGTATGTTGTTGATGTTGTTGTCTTCCTCGACCAAATAACACAACCCACAAAAAAGAACGTTTACTGGCCGTTTAGCCATGAATATTTTTTAATTTTCTCCGGAGTTAAATTTTGGAAATTATGTTTGGCCATAAAATTTCGAAAGATAGAATTCCGGAATTTTTCAAAATTTGAAAAACACCAAAAAGTTGTTTTCATTTTGTTGCACTCCAAAATCAATCTCAAAAATTCAGAAACAACTCCAATTTGTATTCATGGCCAAACACAAAACTACCTTTTTTTGAAATTTCACAATTTTCATGGCCAAACCGGCTCATAGAAAACACAGAGACAAACTAGGAACTTCAGCCCTTAACGTTAAAATAAGAAATGCCCAGAATACATAGCACTCTTTCACGATAAGAAGCAAAAACATGCATACAAACTAAATTCTTAATATAAACAACGAACATGTCAAGGTACGATAAAAAAAAGTCATCCTAAAATGTGAAATTCGTCAATAGAAGCTATAATATCAGAGGAAATGAGCATAATAACCCAAGTACAGACTTATAAGGATATATAGAGTAGTAAAATGGGCTCTTTATTGAAAATAATAAATGCTTACATTGGAAGGAGTTGAAAAATTAGGAAGAGGGGGCTTGTTCTGGTTCTTCGGAGCCATTTGAAATTATTATGGGATGTAACAATAAGAGGAATAAACTGCAAAATTGGTGCCCAAAGAAGCAGTAAGATAAACTATTTTTACTCGTGAAAGAAAAGCCCTAAAATTCGTAATTGAAGAAAGCAAATAGAGGTGTGTCCGCCCTAATAGACGGCGGATTTATGATGAAACGACGGCGTAGTTGGAGGAGGGGGGTGCAGAAGAGTGAGTAGATTTGGAAATTTTTTGAAATAGGGAATAGGCGCGCTATACGGAGCGCTTTAGATTAGTTGAATTCATATACTTACTACCAATTCTGTACCTAGCTCTCAACGTAACGCTATTTTCCATATTTTTTACTTTTCTACTTTATTCTTAGTTTCGTTTGATTGGAAAATAAATTATTCCAGAATTAATTATTCTTCGATTTGTTAATTAAGAATTATTATTCCACCTTTGATTAGTTATATCACGATTTTATTCTAACCAAACGTGAAAAAAAAATCATCCCAAATTTAATCCCCTTATACCAAACAGTCCCTTAGCCTCTTTTTTGTCTAGTTATAACTTTTTATATACTTTTTTTTTTGTTGACGAAGGAACCCGCAGCCGCTACTCTCTCGAGTGCGCACAAGGTAAACCCCGGACTGACGCAATAGCCTGCAAACCACGTCGCCGATTAACCACACTTGGCAAGCCATGTGTGACAGGCTTAACCAAGAAGGTTTATGCAGGGGATCGAACTCGTGACCTTGCGGTCCCGCGCTCTACTGCTACACCAACTTGGCTACCCTTGCGGATAACTTTTTTTTGTCTTTTGGTTAATGGGATAAATGTGGATATCTAATGATAAATCCCTAAAAAAATTTATATCTTCAAATAAACAAATATAAATTTAATTTTAAATTTATCTCACCTTATACCATCAAATTTTAGTTTTATTTTATCCTACCTTCCAAATGGGATGAATTAGTCCAGAAATTATAATCTCACAAAGATGCAATTTAAGTGAATTGTCATTTACTGATCTCATCTTTTACGGGATTGAGATAACTTAGTTCGCGAACCAAACAACCCCTTAGGGTGTGTTTGGTATAAAGAAATTTTTTCATGAAATGTCTTCATAGAAAATGTTATCTTAGAAAATAATTGAGTTTCTTACTCATTTTATAGTATTTAGCACATAACCAAAGAGCATGTATATATAATTTAGGAAAACACTATGAGTTTGTATCGGGTGGGGAGTGGGAGTTTAGGGGGTCATGGTGTGGTCCTACACTTCTCTTTTCATACATCTTTGATTTTCTCTTCTCTCTTTTTTATTTCTAAAGAAAAATATAAAAGATAATCCTAATTTTTTTAAAACTTACTCGGTTCAAGTTACATATATCGAAAAAATCGATTCACAAAGAATAAATTGAGAGGGATTATTAATTATTACTAAGACTGAACAAAGAGTATCTTTCCACCCCACACTTAAAAATGTGCACTGTCCTCATTTGCACACTATACATAACAATAACTAAAGGATAAAAAAAAACATCCTAGAAGGCCAGAGGCCAAAATATTAGCAGCTCATGGGGTACTCAGATTTAAAGATGCCATGTTTCTCAAATAAAAAAATAAATTTAAATAAACAAAACAAAATAAAAGTTCAAACTTGAAACCTAGCAATATTACGATTACAATTGTCACGACCCAAAAAGTAAAAGCTATGAAGGCACCCACCCTCACCTAGTAGATGAACTATCCACAACTATTATAGCCAATTCTTATAAGTATAATATGCGGAAACGATTAAATAAAAGTCTTTTCAAAGTCATAATAGAGTCTCATAATGATAAATATACGAAATAAGTACTACAAATCTTAAAACCTGGTGTCACTAGTACAAGAACATCTAAAATAGGAATACAAGTCTGGATTAACATCCAAATACACAGTCTAGAAGTAAAAATAGAGAGAAATGAGATAAAGAATAAGAATTCGGTGTTGCAGATCAACTAGCAGCTCACCATGAATCCTTTAAGTAAACTACTCAACGGCGGTGAAGTCTCGAGCTTCGTTCTGCTAGGAATAAAATCTGCAAGCAAAAAGTATAGAGTGAGTACGAAAAATCAATGTGTACTCAGCAGCATCATCGACTGATCCTAAACTAAAATGAAGATGAGGTTTGGTCCTCCGATTGCTTACTCACACACTTAACCCTGATTAGTCCAATAAGACAATATTTACAAGCCAATAAGTATTAGAACAACCACTTAAGTAAAATATGTACATTGCATTAATAATTCAAGTAAGTCAAGCAACAAGGGATTCAATAAATTATATGATATGCAAATGCAATACAATCCAAGGCCTTTCATCACTGGTATACACACACTTCGTAATATGGAATACGTGACCCATAGGGGACTCGCAAGGTCCATACATCACCCGGAACCATTTCCCATCGGGTCCTTACCCATTAGGAATCCAATCTCAATCACTTATCCAATTCGGCTCCCATTTAATTCCCCATTACTCTCTCTTTATTAGTTCATTTTAACCAACCACGCACTTTCAATAGAGTCAAATAAGGTTTCAACTTGCCTAATTCGAAGCCCAACACTCATAGTCACCCATAAAGGCAATCCGAGCCCCGGAGGGTAAAATTGCAGTTTCACGATAAAATCCATTTATACATAGTCCATATTCTAAATTTAAAAAATGACTCAATTCCGACTTTAATTCGACATCCAATTAGAAGAAGTTCATATTTTGAACTTAGGGCTTCAGAGGCCTAATTCTACAACCCAAATCATGATTTAAATGACAAAATCCCGCAAGAATCTAAGTTAAAATGATAAAGGGAGGTTAGAATCTTACCCCCACTATGAATCTTGAAAATCTCTTCAAATATCTCCTAAATCCGTAGTCTAGATCTCAAAATATGAAATAAAATATCCAAGTTCATATTTGCAGAAGAAATACACTGTCAGATCGATACCCTTTGCGAATGTGGGCCTAGGGTCGCAATCACGGACTTACCCGACCTAAATCATCATGAAAGTGACAAGCCCATTGCGATCGCGATGTGTAGCCTTGACCTGGCCTAGCCCCACTCCCCTTCTTCGCGAACGTGAGGACACCCTCGTGAACGTGGTGAAGGGTGCTGCACCAGAAAACCAACAACCCCCCATTTTTTTTCTGATCTTCGATTCAACCCAGAAACTCATCTAGAACCCCCCCCCCCCCCCGGACACAAACCAAATATACATTTCAATCATAAAATACATTTCGAACTTGCTCACTCACTTAAAACAACCAAAACATATGTTGATCGAGGTTAACTCCATTTCCTCACTTTAACTAGTTTCTCAACCAATTACCCAAAATGTACCTGAAACCTTCGAGACCCGAACCAATGACTCGACTAAGTCATAAATCACATTTCGGATCTCATGGAATCGATGAAACTCTCATTTGACCTCATTAACAACCAATGTTGACTGTGGTCAACACTTTTCATTTCTTAATTTTAGAATTTTCAAATTTTACTATTTCTTCTCCGATAGACACCCGATTGCCTAAAAAATTGTGTCACTTTTCCCACAAGTCAAAAATATTATTTTAAAGCACGAAAAAGGTCATTTAGGTAAATATCATCCTATAACTCAAAGCGACCTATTGGGTCATTACATCATCCCCACTTAAGCACATGTTCGTCCTCGCACATAAAGGAAAATAAAGTACATGAACCGTTGAACAATAGAGGATATCTAATTCACATGTCTAACTCAGTCTCCAAAGTAGCCTCCACGACCAGACGATGCCTCCATTGAACCTTTACTGAAGCTATCTCTTTGGACCTCAACTTTCGAATTTACCTATCCAGAATAGCTACCGGCTCTTCCTCAAAAGTAAAATTTCGATCCAGCATTACTGAATCCCATTGAATCATATGAGAACAATCTGAATGGTACTTTTTAAGCATGAAAACATAAATTATGGAGTGAACACCCGACAAACCAGGTGGCAAAGCCAACTCATAGGCTACCTCACCAACACACAAAATAATCTCAAATGGACCAATATATCTGAGGCTAAATTTTTCCTTCTTTCTGAACCTCATTACTCCCTTCATGGGTGAAACTTTTAACAAAACGTGCTCACCAATCATGAAGTCCATATCACGAATTTTCTGATCTGTATAACTTTTTTGTCGACTCTAGGCTGTGAGGGGTCTCTCCTAAATTAATTTGACCTTATTCATCAAATAT
This sequence comes from Anisodus tanguticus, assembly GCA_034509755.1. Lineage (NCBI taxonomy): Eukaryota > Viridiplantae > Streptophyta > Magnoliopsida > Solanales > Solanaceae > Anisodus > Anisodus tanguticus. Next base: position 32,553,814 of record CM067558.1, read on the forward strand.
ATACCTTAAGGCCTAACCTCGAATGCTTCAAACAAACTAATTAGAGAACGACACCTCCTACCATATAACGCCTTAAATGGTGCCATCTCAATACTTGAATGGTAATTATCGTTGTACGCAAATTCCCTCAAAGGTAAGAATTGGTCCCAATGACAACCAAAGTCAATGACACAAGCCCGCAACATATCCTCACGAATCTGAATAGTTCGCTCGGACTGACCATCAGTCTGTAGGTGAAAAATGGTGCTATGATCCACTCGAGTACCCAACTCCTTCTGCATAGAATGCTAAAAATGAGATATAAACTGCGTGCCCTGATCTGAAATGATAAAAATGGACATCTCATTCAATTGAACTACCTCCCTTATGTAGATTTTAGTCAATTTCTCTGAATTATAGGTAGTATGAACTGGAATGAAATGCACCGACTTAGTTAAACAGTCCACAATGACCTAAATGACATCAAATTTCCCAAAGGTCTATGGTAACCCTACCACGAAGTTCATAGCAATTCGCTCCCACTCCACTCAGGTATGGGCATCTTCTGAGTAATACCACTAGGCTTTTTGTGCTCATACTTAACTTGTTGATAGTTATAACACATATACACGCACTCTACTATATCCCTTTTCATCTAACACCACTAATAATGTTGATTCAAGTCTTGAAGCATCTTTTTAGCTCAGACTGTGAGCCTTCTCCATAGTCAATCGAGTCAAATCACCTGTCTAAGGAACACAAATGCAACCTTGGATCCTCAGAACTCTCTCATAATATAACATCACCTCATTGGTCTCTCCTTGCAACACCTTATCCCGAATCTTATGTAGATTCTCATCATCAAACTATTGGGCCTTAATGTTCTCCAATAACGAAGACCTTGCCTCCACACAAGCTACAACTTTGCTAGGTTATGAAATATCAAGATCACCAAACTATTAGCCAAAGACTCAACATCCAAAGCCAAATGATGTTTCCCCTACCTTTAACAAAGCTAGACTACCCATACTCACTGCCTTCTGACTCAAAGTATCTGTCACCACATTGGCATTGCCCCGGTGATAAAGGATAATCATGTGATAATTCTTATGTAAGTCCATGTGATGACCCAAATCGAAGGGCCACGACGGGCACCCAGACCCTACCCGCCGGGTACCACTAGCTGTACATTTAACACCTAATCATAATTAAATACAAACTAAGCCGAAAAAGGACTATGAAAGATCAAATAACCAATTTATATATATACATACCCATATCAAGGCCGACAAGGCCATACAAGACTACTACATACAAGACACCTGTCTACAAACCTCTAAAGAGTACACAACAACAAAAGGTCAGGACAGGGCCCCAGCATACCCATCTGTACATGCAAAAATATACCGTACCAAGATTAGACAGACACTTCGAAATAAGGGGAGTGCTCAAAAATCTGCTGAGTCATCAACCTAGTAACGTGGATCATCGTCCTGTCTACGTGAACCTGCGGGCATGAAATGCAACGTCCCCCGACAAAAGGGACGTCAATACGACTGATGTACTGAGTATTTTAATCATGAATAACAGCATAACAGAGATATAAAAACAACTAAAATAGAAATAACTGACCAGCAGTAAATTCCTCTGAGGGCCCTAATACATATGCCTAAATGTTATGCACAATGCAAATGCGGTATACATATAAATATTGGCCACAAAAGGGCATCTTCCTGTCCACAATAGCCTCTGTGTGCATCATTTCATTATCATATTGGCCACACAAGGGCATCAATATTGGCCTCTTCGGGCTGTTTCATGATAGTCTGTACCAGTTGCAGGTGGTGTGCGTATATAACGCCTTCCCTTTTCCCATATCCCCTACATATATACAATATTTACCATATAGTAGTATGCATAGCACAAGTGGGTCCAGGGTAATATATGAATATAATGCAAATGAAAATGCATGAATGAAAATAAAACATTTTCTGAATTTACCGGATGACATAATATCCTTGTACCTTCGGCTAACACTGTGAATATCAACATCTTTTCTATATGCCTCAATAAGGACTTAGGAACATATTTAGACATGTTTTTAACATATGAATTAATAACATGAATATTATTAACTACTAGGAGTAGAATAATTTATGGAACAATACCACAGCTATATTTTGTTACATAGGACATGCCAAAAGAAAGAAATAATTTGCCTTAACATACCTTCATTTACACTTTAAAATTCCTAATATTCTCGTTGAAATGAGAAGTGGGCTGAGAACTTCCGAATGGACCACAACCCGTAAGCAATTGTTTCACTCCTCCAAGGTTACAAGTTTCTTTTCCTAAAGAAAATGAAGTGAAAATTTGGTGAATCGTACCTCTGCCCCCCTTAGATGAATTGTTCTCTGAACCAAAATATAAACTCCCAAAATGAAAATGACTTCTCATTATATTGTCGCCCACTAGCCCATCTCACGAGTTGCCACCCATTGATTACTTAGTCTTAGTCATTTAGGACTAATTTTGAAAACACACGTGTTTATCCCATTATGCTTGTCCCCCCTAATTAAACTTATCCCATAATTAATAAATCACACACATAATTAATTTTGTGATCCCAACTCACTTAAATCTTAATGATTTATAAGACCTTCATATACTCAATGTCATAATTATGTGATATGACACTAGTCCATAGCCTCTTTGGGGATATACAACTATTATTTTCAATCCCCGTCGTCACACTTCTTATGTCCTAAATTATTTCGGGACTACATCCTTTTATATACTAAGCTTTTTATTAGCATACGTAAATATGACTAAAAATTCCCCAACGCTCGGGTCTATTTACACACGCCTAGCGATTTTACATATGCCTAGCGATTCAAACCGTGACCTAAAATTATGGGATGTTACATCCTTCCCCCCTTAGAAACTTTCGTCCTCAAATATTGGGATGACATATCTAATCTTTGTCGCGTAACCAGCGAATACAACTACTTGTTCACAGAATCATATATATTATCACATACATTACTACATCTACATCAGACTTATAACATGAAAATAGTACTCACCTTATGCTTCTCTTGGAACATCGACGTTGGTCTGGAACAGGTATGGATACTTGTGCATCATTTTATCTTCCGCCTCCCACGTCATCTCTTCCACGTTCTTATTTTTTTATAGAACTTTCACAGAGGCTACTTCTTTAGTCCTCAACTTGCGTACTTGTCGATCTAAGATAGCAACAGGAACCTCTTCATTTGATAAATCCTCTGTAACCTGCACATCATTAATCGGTACAATCTGAGAAGGAGATCCAACACATGCTCTCAACATGGAAACATTGAAAACCGGATGGACAAACTCCAACTCTAAAGGCAAGTCCGATTCGTAAGCTAATTGACTGATTCATCGAATTATACGATATGGTCCAATATACCTTGGACTGAGCTTTCCTTTCTTCCCGAATCTCATTACACCATTCATAGGCGAAATCTTCAAAAAAACCCAATCATCTACCTGAAATTCTAAGTCTCGCAGTCGCACATCTGAATACGACTTTTGATGATTCTGAGCGGTTAACATCCATTCTTCAATAAGCTTTACCTTCTCTATGGCTTGGTGTACTATGTCATGCTCAAATAACTCTGATTTGCCTACCTCGAACCATCCAATAGGAGACCTATATTTTTGTCCGTACAAAGCCTCATATGGAGCCATTTTAATGCTGGAATGATAGCTATTAATGTACACAAACTCAATAAGGGGTAAATGATCATCCCAATTTCCCTTAAAGTCCAATACACAAGCTCATAGCATATCCTCGAGCATCTTGAATTGTACGTTCGGCCTGCCCATCTGTCTGAGGGTGGAAAGTTCTGCTAAGATTAACTTGGGTGCCTAAACCTTTCTGAAATGACTTCCAGAAGTTAGCTGTAAACTGTGCACCTCGGTCAGATATAATAGAAATAAGCACACCATGAAGGCGAACAATCTCCTTAACATACAACTTCGCGTAATCCTCGATTGTGTAGGTAGTTTTGATCGGTAAGAAATGGATTGATTTGGTTAGTCTATCAACAATTACCCAAATAGAATCAAACTTACGATAACAGCGAGGTAAAACCGTAACAAAATCAATATTAATCATTTCCCATTTTCACATCGGAATCTCAATATTCTGAGTCAAACCACCGGGCTTCTGGTGCTCTATTTTTACTTGCTGACAATTAGGACACTGAGCTACAAACTCCGCAATGCTTATATTCATGTCGTTCCACCAGTAAATGTTCTTGAGATCAGGATACATTTTAGTAGATCCCGAGTGAATAGAATACCGTGAGCAATGGGCCTCTGTCAAAATTCTATCTTGTAATCCCGCTACATTGGGAACATATAGACGACCCTGGTGCCTGATAATCCAATGTTCGTCAATCTCAAAGGTCGTGGTTTTCTTCTGTTTAATGCCTTCTCTGATTTTTCTCAAACTGGGGTCTTCCTATTGATGTTCCTTAAATTCTGATATGAGGGACGATTCTGACATATTCCGAATCACAAAACCACCATCCTCCGAATCCATTAGTCGAACTCCTAAACTCGCTAACTGATGGAGCTCCTTTACTAACTCCTTTATTTCGACCTGCACTAGGGTCGATCTGATCATCGACTTACGACTGAGCGCGCCTGCCACAACATTAGCCTTACCAGGATGATATAAGATGTTTATATCATAATCCTTCAATAATTCAAGCCACCTCCTCTATCTCAAGTTCAACTCTTTCTGCTTAAATATGTATTGCAGACTTTTATGATCCATGAAAATGTCTACATGAACACCATACAAGTAATGGCGCCAAATCTTCAGTACATAGACCACTGCGGCCAACTCCAAATCGTGTGTCAGATAGTTTTCTCATGTTTCCTTAATTGCCTTGAAGCATAGACAATCACCTTACCATGTTTCATTAGCACGCATCCCAGACCTGCTCCCGAGGCATCACAATACACAACATAGCCTTCTGGACCCTCTGGGAGAGTAAGGACTGGTGCCGATGTTAGTCTATCCTTTAACTCTTGGAAACTCCGCTCACAAGCATTGGACCACTAGAATTTTATGGCCTTTTGGGCCAACTTCGTCAATGGTGCTGATATGGTACAAAACCCTTCTACAAACCTCCTATAATAGCCGGCTAAGCCTAGAAAGCTGCGAAGTCGTAGGCCTTGGCCAATTCTTCACTGCTTAAATATTCTGAGTGTCAACTCTTATACCCTCATCTGACACTATATGACTAAGGAAGGCCACTGAAGTCAACCAAAATTCACACTTGGAGAGATTTGCATACAACTTATGATCCCGGAGCATCTATAGTACTACTCGCAAATGATCCACATGCTCTTCCTCTAAGTGAGAATAAACCAGGATATCATCTATAAATACTATCACAAATACATCTATAAATGGGCTAAACACGCTGTCCATTAGATCAATAAATGATGCCTGTGCATTTGTGAGTCCAAATGACATTACTAAGAACTCAAAGTGCCCATACCTTGTCCTGAAAGCCGTCTTCGGAATGTCTTTCTCCTTAACCCATAGCTGATGGTACCCCGACCTTAGGTCGATCTTTGAGAAACATCTTGCACCTTGTAATTGTTCAAGCAAATCATCAATTCTGGGAAGAGGATACTTGTTCTTGATAGTGACTTTGTTCAGCTGCCGATAGTCGATACACCTCCATAATGAGCCATCATTATTTTGTACAAACAATACCGGTGCACCCTAAGGAGATATGCTGGGCCTAATAAAGCCTTTCTCATGCAGATCTTTTAATTGTTCCTTTAATTTCTTCAATTCGCTTGGAGCCATTCTATAAGAAGGAATATATATCGGTTGAGTGTCTGACAACACATCTATACCGAACTCAATTTCCCTTTTGGGAGGAAGACCTGGAAGTTCATCTGGAAATACATCAAGAAACTTATTAACCATCAGAATTTATTGAGAAGTAGGTGGTTCGGCATCGACATCTCTAGCTCGAACAAGATGGTATATACAAACTTCAGAGATCATCTTCTTTGCCTTAAGGTATGAAATAAACCTACCTTTTGGCGACGCCATATTACCCTTCCATTCAAGTACTGGCTCGCCCGGGAACTCAAATTTTACAATCTTTGCTCGGCAATCAATATTAGCGCAGCATGATGCTAGCCAACCCATGCCCATGATAACATCAAAATTAACCATCTTTAGTTTTACCAAATCCGCTAGAGTCTGATGGCTACAAACTAATACTGCAAAATTCCGATAGATCCGTCTAGCAACTACTGGTGTAGATACCATAAATGGATCTCTTATCAACTCAGGTTCCATTCCAAATTTACAGGCAATAAAATGAGTGATATATGACAGATTGAAGCCTGGATCTAACAACGCACACACATTATGTGAAAAGACCGATAATGTACCTGTAATAACATTAGGTAAGGACTCTTGATCCTGTCGTCCCATCAATGCGTAAATGCGGTTCTGGCCTCTACCTTTGCCTCGACCGGATGATGTCTGATGATTTTGCCCTAACGGGCGTACCGACTGTGATGAAGCTATTGCAGATCCGACCGGCTGGACTCTAACACCTCTGCCTCCTGTCAGGCATTCTCACATAATATGTCCACGTTCATCACAAGAATAACATACCCTTGCTCCTTGGTGGCACGACCCTAAATGGGTATTACCACACCTCTCATATCGAGCCAGCGATAATCTCATATGAATAGAATCCCCCCTATAATAAGATCCTGACACTTGTGAACTTTGACCTAGTCCCGATTGAACAAAATGATCAACCCTCAGCCTTGAAAATGGTATTGATGCACTAGCTGCTGGGTAAGATGGACGTCTATAGAGTTGTGGCCTGGGCCCACCTCTGAAATCCCTCACGTCACCTACGGATTGAACCCTCTTATGCTGGACCTTATCACGTTCTCGATCTACCCGCTGTTGCCTTTTACGATCCTCCAATTTCTGTGCATAAGACTGAATGCGAGCAATATCCATATTCGGATTCAAAGAAGCCATAGTACACTCGTTGACCAAGTGCGGCCCTAAGCAGGTAACAAACCAATATACCTGGTCACTTATCTCAACTATAATCATAGGAGCATATCTGGCCAATGAATTAAACTACAAGTTATATTCTTGAACACTCATGATGCCCTGTTCAAGACGTAGGAATCTATTCTGCTTGGCTCGTCGAAGCTCGACTGGCAGAAAATGTTGTAAGAAGGCCTCTGAAAACTCTCTCCATCCTACTGGTGGATCACGAGGTCCCCTAGAATTCTCCCATGTCTCATACCAGGTCACCGCGACATCCCGCAATCTATAAGAAGTAAACTTTACCGACTCACAATCGGTAGCATCCATTACACGCAAGGTATGCTGTATCTGATCCAGAAAATTCTGCGGGTTTGCGTTCAGGTCTGACTCGTGAATACCGAAGGGTCTAGGTTAATGAAATCTCGAGCTCTCACACTAGCAGCTCTATCAGAAGGAATGGGAACCTGATGCTGGGCCTAAGCGGCCACTAACCGAGTCAATAACTGTACAGCACTCCGCATATCAAGATCCACATCTGGAGTACCAAGTGGAGGAACTGGGGGTACTGCAGCTCCACTAATCTCGTCCGATGGTGGTGAACTGGGGGAATCATATGAAGGAGTGACACCATGGGTCTCACTTTGGCCCTCACTAGCGGATGTCAATCGGCTAGTACTTTCACATGCAGCTGTATCCAACGCCCTCACACTCTTGAACTTCCTCTTTACTGTACACATTATTGGAGTCATAAACAGGAGACATTAGGGGTGAAATACTTACAACTTAGTTCTATAGCGCAATTTATGAGATGAAAGAATGGAAATCATCCCTAAATGTCATGCAACCTCCTACTTATAAGTACGTTGCACAACATTCCCATAAACAAGACTCTACTAGACACGACTTGTAGACTCCCTAGGATAGACATGCTATAATACCAAGTTTGTAACGACCCAAATCGGAGGGCCGCGACAGGAACCTGAATCCTACCCGCCGGGTACTACTAGCAGTACATTTAACACCTAATCATAATTAAATACGGACTAAGCCTAAAAAGGACTATGAAAAATCAAATAACCAATTTATATATATATATACTCATACCAAGGCCATACAAAACTACTACACACATGACACCTATCTACAAGCCTCTAAAGAGTACACAACAATAAAAGGTTGGGATAGGGCCCCGCCATACCCATCCGTACATGCAAAAATATACCGTACCAAGATTAGACAGACACTCTGAAATAAAGGGAGTGCTCCAAAATCCGCTGAGTCAGCAACCTACTAACGTGGATCATCGTCCTGTCTACATGAACCTGTGGGCATGAAACGCAGTGTCCCCTGATAAAAGGGACGTCAATACGACTGATGTACTGAGTATGACAGGCATGAATAACAGCATAAGAAGGATATTAAAACAACTGAAATAGAAACAGCTGACCAGCAGTAAATGCTTCTGAGGGCCCTAATACATATGCCTAAATGTTATGCACAATGCAAATGTGGTATACATATAAATATTGGCCACACAAGGGCATCTTCCTGTCCATAACAACCTCTGTGGGCATCATTTCATTATCATATTGGCCACACAAGGGCATCAATATTGGCCTCTTCGGGCTCTTTCGTGATAGTCTGTACCAGCTGCAGGTGGTGTGCGTATATAACGCCTTCCCTTTTCCCTACATATATACAATATTTAACATATAGTAGTGTGCATAACACAAGTGGATCCAGGGTAATATATGAATATAATACAAATGAAAATGCATGAATGACAATAAAACATTTTCTGAATTTATCGGATGACATAATATCCTTGTACCTTCGGCTAACACTGTGAATATCAACATCTTTTCTGTATGCCTCAATAAGGACTTAGGAACATATTTAGATATTTTTTTAACAATGAAATCAATAACATGAATATTCTTAACTACTAGGAGTAGAATAATTTATGGAACAATATCACGGTTATATTTTGTTACATGGGACATGCCAAAAGAAAGAAATAATTTGTCTTAACATACCTTCATTTACACTTTAAAATTCCCAATATTTTCGTTGAAATGAGAAGTGGGCTGAGAACTTCCGAATGGAACACAACCCGTAAGCAATTGTTTCACTCCTCCAAGGTTACAAGTTTCTTTTTCTAAAGAAATTGAAGTGAAAGTTTGCTGAATCCTACCTCTGCCCCCCTTAGATGAATTGTTCTCTAAACGAATTGTTCTCTAAACCAAGATATAAACTCCCAAAATGAAAATGACTTCTCATTATATTGTCCCCCACTAGCCCATCTCACGAGTTGCCACCCATTAATTACTTAGGCTTAGTTATTTAGGACTAATTTTGAAGACCACACATGTTTATCCCATTAAGCTTGTCTCCCCTAATTAAACTTATCCCATAATTAATCAATGCACACATAATTAAGCATGATCCCAACTCACTTAAATCTTAATGATTTATAAGACCTTCATATACTCAATGTCATAATTATGTGTTATGACACTAGTCCATAACCTCTTTAGGGATATACAACTATTATTTTCACTCTCTGTCGTCACACTTCTTACGTCCTAAATTATTTCGGGATGGCATCCTTTTATATACTAAGCTTTTTATTAGCATACATAAATATGACTAAAATTTCTCCAACGCTCGGGTCTATTTACACACGCCTAGCGATTTTACATATGCCTAGAGATTCAAACCGTGACCCGAAATTACGGGATGTTAGAGTCCAACCTCCTTCATTTTCTCAAATTAAGATCTCTCTGATTGAAAATATGCTAAAGACTATGATAATCGTTTAACACCTTACAATTCACACCATAAAGATAATGCTTCCAAATCTTCAACGCAAATACTACCACCGCCAATTCCAAATCATGAGTGGGGTAATTCTTCTCGTATACCTTCAACATTCTTGATGCATAAACTATCACCTTTCCTTTTGCATCAACACACAACCAAGGCCAATCCACAAACTATCATAATGCATGGTAAAACACTCTCCCTCAACTGATAAAGTCAAAATTGGAGTCGTAGTCAACAAAGTCTTGAGCTTTTGGAAGCTCTCTTCACACTCGTCCGACCATTAAAATGTCACATTCTTTTGAGTCAATCTAGTCAATAGGGATGCAATAAATGAAAATTCCCCTATGAAACGCCGATAGTAACTCGCGAGACCAATAAAACTTTAAATATCAATGACCGAGGTAGGTTTGACGGAATCACGAATGGCCTTGATATTCTTAGGATCCTCCATAATACCATCCTTGGACATCACATATCCAAAAAATTCCATCGAGCTAAGACAAAAATCAGACTTCAAAAACTTGGTATAAAGCTTCTTCTCCTTCAGAATTCTAAGCACAATCCTCAAATGTTGCTCGTGTTTTTTTCTACTACGAAAGTATATCAAGATGTCGTCGATGAAGACAATAGCAAAGGAATTCAAGTACGATATGAACACACCGTTCATTAAGCCGATAAAGGCTATTGGGAATTGGTAAGCCCAAAAGATATAACAAAAACTCATAATGACCATATCACACACTAAAAGTTGTCTTAGGGATATTATCTGCCCAAATCTTCAACTGATGATAACTAGGTTTCAAATCGATCTAAGAGAAAACTGATGCACCCTAAAAGTGATAAAAAAAGTCATCAATGCTGATGGAAGAAAGGACCCGAACTTAGCTTCTCAACTCAAGTTGTTAAACGAAGGATCGAAGGTGTCAAAGGTTGGTCATCGACCCACGGTTAAGGGCAGAGAATGGCATGGACTTTGGGGTGGATTAGGCACCATTACTTAATTGTCTTATGAGACAACCTTTTATTTGGCCTTTGTGTTGGTCTTGGCTGAGACCATGCCTTTATTTTATTGTCTTTAAATTCTAGACTAGTTACTAGTTGTCTTAGGATATATTAAAATTATGTAATAACCCTTAGCTTACTTTAGGACACAATCAATGCCTTGTAAGGGAAATGAAGCCGAGAAGGGTGACTTGGCCGAGAGTGCCAAGATGGCAAGGACAAGTGATGACTTGCCCGACAAAGTGGCAAGGACAAGAGACTTCAAAAAAGGCCATTCATGAACCAACTAGAAGAAGTCAAGCTCGGCCTTGGGGATATTATGAGTTGGCCGAGAACCACTCTCTTGTGCAAGGAATGGAAGCTTCCAAACTCTAAAAAGATGAGACCTTGAGAAGCCAAATTAATTCACTCTTTTACTTGGGTGCCACAACAATGGTGTGAAGGAGTTTGAGTTCATATTTGTCTCCAAGAAAAGCCAAATCCTTTCCAATTATTCTCACAATGGCCGAGAACTTTCTTGGTTTCCAATCCAACCCGATCTATTTCCTTGTTCCCATTCGTCCGAGTGGTTGTGGTTTTGTGTCTTTTGGTTTATCTTCTAGAAAGGTCCCTATGCAACTATAAATATGACCCTTAGGATGTTATAAATATACATGTTGAATATTGAGTGAAATATAAACTTGAGTGTTTTCAACTTGTGAATTGATTACATCAATCGGTCCTTATGTGGGCCACAGTTCTTGTGTGAACCACCATCCTTTCAGTTTAAGTCTTGGTTAGGACTTGTGTGACCTAATCAAAACTCAAGCTTAAGAAACCCCCTTAGTTTCAAGTGAACGTTGGAACTTGTGTGATCCAACCTAACCTAAGCCTAGGGTCTATCTTAAAGTTTCTGACCACTTTACTTGGTTTGTATTCAGGCTATAACCAATGACAAATAAGAATAATACCTGAACCAAATTGATAACTGACCTTTGTTTCTATTCTCTCACAGATGGTAAGGACTCGTGCCGACGCAGAAAGACAGTAGCAACTGGCACCAACACCAGTAGTGAGGGGTTGTTATAGAGGATGTACTCGGGGTTGAGGTAGGGTTAGAGCAGCAATACCAGTTTGGGGCATAGCACAGAGAGCCTGTCAGGCTCGTGCTACATCAGAGTTCCCAGAGCCCTATGTTAAGCCTCAAGATGATATGCTAGAAGAGGATATGGGGCCAGCCTAGGATCAACCTGGATTTATTGCTACTCTAGTTCTATAAGACACAGTTAGGTTATTGAGTATTCTCGATAGTTTTGCTCAGACTAGTGCACATCCTACTATTCTAGATGGTTATCAAACCTATGTGGGAGGGGGCAGACTCAGACCCTTGAGTTTTATCCACTCGGTATTTAGCTAGTGGTGATGTCAGCGACCCGTATCGATGAGGTTCATACTTCAGAGTTTGGTCATCGGCCTATTGGAGGGACAGTTATGACCCGTGATGAGCGGAAGATTTGGGAGTACTTTTCGAACATGAAGCCTCTTGAGTTCTTTGGACATCTTGATGATGATGCGTATGCATTCATTTTGAGCAGTCATGAGAGGTTGCATACCTTGGGTAATATTGAGTCGCACAGAGTTAGTTTTGTGGCCCTTCAACTTAGAGGAGATGTGAAGTAGTGGTGGAGGGCGTATATTGATTGCTTACACACAAGGATGTCTCCATTGACTTGGGTTAGGTTTTATAGGGTCTTCTTGGAGAAGTATGTGCCTTTTAGCTTGTGATTGCACAAACGTGACGTGTTTCAAAAGATTGGTCAAGGCGATTCTACAGTTGAACACTATGAGACTCACTTTCATGCCTTATCTTGTTATGCAACACTGTTTCTCCCTAATGAGGCTGAGCGAGTGAGATGTTTTGTCAGAGGCTTTTGTGTTCCGCTCTAGTTATCCATATTGAAATTTGTAGCTTTGGGAGCTTTTTTTGAGACTGTAGCAGAGCATGCCAGGATGGTGGAGTTTGTGAGAGACGGTTTGTATATATATGAGCCTGATAAGAGGGTGAGGTGACATGGTCAGTTTAGTGGTTCTACTTCATGTGGTTATGGGTATCATAGGAGATATTAGCAGTCACAGCCCTGTTGACTAGTTCAGGAAGCTCTACAAATTACTGATGGTTACAATGGGGGCCGGTCATCTAGGGGTTCTCAGGCTAGATATTCCGACCTTGGTGGTTTGGGTTCTTTGATCTCTATTCAATAGCCCTCAACAACCAGGACTTGTTTTAGTTATAGAGAGGTTGGGAATTTCAAGAGAGATTTCCCCAGAAAGTTTTTGAGTGTATCTCATGCACCCATGACCCCACCACAACCATCCAAAGGTGGTAGTCAGAGTATCCAGGATGGGTCTTATTCGGGTTGTGGTGTCTATCAGTCTAGGCATGATGGATCCAAGTTGGGGAGAGATAGAGCTCATTTGGGCTGAGGAGGCCAGCAGGGTACTTAGTCTGAGGTAGGACGTACCCATTGCTATGCATTCCATAGTAGGGTCGAGGATGAGGTATCCTACACAGTCATCATAGGTATCATCTCAATCGATCATCAGTCTGCTATTGTGTTATTTGATCTAGGGTCTATATTCTCTTATGTGTCTACCTACTTTTATGCTAAATTGGAGATATGGTGTGATATGCTTGATGTTCCTATTCTTATTTCTACACCAGTCAATGATTCTATAATTGTAGATAGAGTTTATCGCATGTGTGTAGTTACTTTCATAGGTTACGACACTTGGGTAGATTTGGTTATCTTAGATATGATGGATTTCGATGTTATATTGGGTATGAATTGGTTATAACCATGTCATGTGATTCTGGATTACTCTTCCAAGATGGTCACGCTAGCTATGCCGCATATTCGAAGGTTAGAGTGGAGAAGGCACTCCCAGCCCTGCTCTTAGGAAGGTCATTTCTTACTTTTGGGATAGGAAGTTGGTGGACCAGGGTTGTTTGGCTTATCTTGCTCATATTAAGGATGCGAGTGCGGATACTCTTTGCCTTGATTCCAATCCGGTAGTTAGTGAGTTCGCAGAGTTCTTTTCTTCATATTTACCAGGTATGCCGCCAGACAGAGATATTGACTTTTGTATTGATCTTGAGCCAGGTACTCGACTCATTTAGGTGACTAAGTTAAAGGAGCAGCTTCAGGATTTGTAAAGTAAGGGATTCATTCGACCGAGTGTGTCTCCATAGGGTGCTCCTATCTTGTTCGTGAAGAAGAAGGATGACACTATGCATATGTGCATTAATTACAGATAGTTGAACAAGGTCACCATCAGAAACAAGTATTCGATACCGTGTATTGATGACCTGTTCGACTAGCTTCAGGGTGCTTCTATGTTTTCAAAGATTGACTTGATGTCCATGTATCATCAATTGAAGATCTGGGTCGATGATGTGCCCAAGATAGCTTTCCGGACTCGTTATGGGTATAAAAAGTTCTTGGTGATGTAATTTAGGTTACCAATTCCGCCGCAGTGTTGATGGACTTGATGAATGGGATTTTTAAGCTGTACTTGGATTTTTTTATGATTATGTTCATTGATGACATCCTGATATATTCGAAGAGTCTGGAAGACCATGAGCATCATTTGAGAGTGGTTCTTGGGATATTGAAGGAGAAGAAGTTGTACGCTAAGTTGTTGAAGTATGAGTTTTGGTTGAGTTCTATGCAATTCTTGGGAAACATGGTGTCTAATGATGGGATTATGGTTGACCCTTAGAAGATAGAGGCAGGCAGGGACTGGCCTAGACCGACTTCTATGATGGACATTCAGAGTTTTATGGGTCTTGCTAGCTACTATCGCTAATTCATCAAGGGTTTCTCTTCTATTACTTTACATCTGACGCGTTTGACTCAGAAGAAGGTTCCTTTCAGTGGTTCGATGAGTGCCAATAGAGCATCCAAAAGCTCAAAACTTTTTTGACCACAACCCCGATTTTATCCATTTTGATGGAGGGAAAGAAATTTACTGTGTATTATAATACATCTAGGATTAGGTTGGGCTCTGTGTTGATGCAGAAGGGTAAGGGTATTGCTTATGCATCGAGGTAGTTAAAGGTGTACAAGAAGAATTACCTTATTCATGATTTAGAGTTGGTTGTTGTTGTGTTTGCCTTGAAGATTTGAAGGCATTACTTGTATGGCATTCATTGTGAGGAACTTGATTTCTAGGCAGCGTCAGTGGATGGAGTTGTTGATGGATTATGACATAACCATTTTGTATCATCCACACAAGGCCAATGTGGTGGAGAATTCCTTGAGTTGAAAGACAGTCAACATAGAGAGTTTAGCTTATTTGGTTGTTTCTGAGTGTTCTTTGGCATTGGAGGTCCAGTCTCTAACCAACCATTTTGTGAGACTCGATATTTCGAATTCGAGTAGGATTTTGGCTTGTATGAATGCAAGGTCATCTCTTTTGGATTAGATTCAGACTCACACGTATGATGATGTGAAATTGTGCAAGATTTGAAATAAGGTGATGAATGGTGAGGCCATGATTGATAATGAGGGTGCTCTTAGGATCAAAGGTAGAGTGTGTGTGCCTCGTGTGGGAGATTTGACTAGGTTGATTATGGAGGAGGCCCATAGCTCTAGGTATTCGATTCATCTAAGTTCTACTAAGATGTACTGTGATTTGAGGCAGCACGATTGGTGGGGGATGATAAAGAGAGACATTGCATATTTTATGTCTCGGTGTTAGAATTGTCAGCAGGTCAAGTATGAGCACCAGCGACCCGGTGTTGTGTCTCAGAGGATGCCCATCCCCAAGTAGAAGTGGGAGAGAATTGCGATTGATTTTGTTGTTGGGTTGCCCAAGACTTTGGCTATGTTTGATGCTATTTGGGTCATTGTTGATAGATTGGCCAAGTCTGTGCATTTTATTGCAGTCGAGACGACTTATAATGCAGAGAAGTTCGTTAAGATCTACATCCGAAAGATTGTTCATCTTTATGGGTTTCCTATTTCTATCATCTCAGATTGGGGTACTCAGTTTACTTTGCATTTCTGGCATACTTTGCAGAGAGAGTTGGGTACTCTCTTGGATCTCGATACAATATTTCACTCTCAGACCGATGATCAGTCCGAACGGACTATTCAGGTATTAGAGGATATGTTACAAGCATATGTGATTGATTTTGATGGTCATTGAGACTAGTTCTTACCCTTGGCCGAGCTCGCGTACAATAACAACTATCACTCCAGTATTGATATGGCACAGTTCGAGGCCTTATATGGTGGGAGATGTCGATCTCTGGTTTGTTGGTTTGATGTGTTTGAGGTGTTTGAGGTCCGGCCTTGGGGTACCGATTTATTGAGAGATTCCTTATAGAAGGTGAAGATGATTCAGGATAAGCTCCTGGCAGCCCAGAGCAGGCAACATGAGTATGCGAACCATAAGGTCTAAGACTTGGAGTTCATGGTTGGTGATAGAGTGCTTCTGAAGGTAACACATGTGAAGGGTATGATGAGGTTTGGCAGGAGAGAGAAGTTGAGCCCAAGGTATAATGGAACCTTCGAGATTCATGTATCTATGTTGAAGAAGTATCATGCCGATAATTCTCATAATGACATATTCCGTCATTACGTGCATTTTGACTATTTTACCCATGTTGACTTGATTTCTGAAGTTATCAGACAATTTTAGTAGAAGTGAGAAATTAGAACCTTAATGAGTGAAAGTGTTGACCAGTAGTCGACTTCTGTGTAAACAGACCATTTTTGAAATTCTGTTGATTTCGTGAGGTTTGGAGGGTCGTTTATGACATGGTGGGATAGTTGGTTCGATTCCCGAGGCCATTGTGTGTGTTTTTGGCTATTAATTGGAAATTTAATTTAGGCCGTTAGGGGTTGACCTGAAGAATTAGACCTCCGATGGAAATTCCTAGACTGCGAGTGAGTCTGTAGCGTGTTTTTACATATGTGTACATAACTAGTTTGTGTCAAGGAGGTCTTGCGTGATTATCGGATTTCAAATTGAAATTGTATAAGTATGGGAATTTCTGGTTTCTGGTGTTCTCGTTGGGGAGAGCCTCAGTGCACCCCAACGAATCGAGACCTCTATAGTGGACGTCGATCCGCTATAACAAAGGGTTGGGATTTTGGGCAGGCTTTGTGGGCGCGCATGGGTTGAATATGGGCGCGGGTTCGCTGCAGCGGGCCTTAGCTGCTGCAGTGGACGATGAGATTCCAGAATGTTTTTTAAGTGGGTTAAAAACCCTACACTTCCTCCGTTTCAAAAACACTTCTCAAAAGCACCATTAAGGCGATTCCAAGCATCTTTAAGTGATTTCTTCTTGTGGTATGCTTTCTTAACCGTATATTACCTTCACTTGGCTTCCTTATATTGATTTAATAATAGAATTAACCTAGAATCTAGTTGAAGAATTTGAGTTCAAGCTAGTTAGGGATTGCTTTTTTTAAAGCTTGAAAGTGTGAATAAATTGGTTGATTTTGTTAATCTAAGTATGGATTCTACTAACTAGTAATTGTTAATCTTGAATCGTTCATTTTTGTGATGAAATTGAGGGGTGGAAAACATGGGTTCATACCCAAATTTGGGGGTTTTGCTTGTATGATGAAATTGGCATAGTCTTTAGTTAATTTAGCGATTGATGAGTAGTATTGAACACTTAGAATGTTGAATTTCATATTCCACTTTTGAAATGACTATTTTCCCCCTATAAGCCCGTTTCCCCCTTTATCCTATAGTTGGGTTGGGTTCAAATGATAGGTTGTGTTATAGGTGTTGTTAAATTGATGCTCTAACTTAGATTTTGATAATATTAGACTTTGAGTATGACTATGATCCTCAGAAGGGCAAGGCACAAGTGTGATTTGTTGTGAGTCTCGCTCGACATTCCAGGTAGGTTACGACTTACCTTCTGGTTAGACTTTAATTAGCGAAGCATATGTATAGTTATAATATTGGAGAAAGTGTGTAAACCTTCGGGTATGAAGTTGGGATGGATTACTTAGGTTAGATACTGTTAACTGTTTATGACTTATTGCCTCTTTGTGATTGTTGGACTTGTAAGTAGTTGCCATCCCGTACTTGTGATATATTTTTCTTTCATTCATCTTGGTATTATCATGGATAGAGAAACAAACTTGACTTGATATTGAAATTATGATATGTGTCCATGTTGCACGATTGTGATTCGATTATGATTTACACTTGAGATTGATACATGCATATCGTTCATACATATTCTACATGAATCATTATTGTTAACTATGATTTGACATATATAATGGCAAGAGGGTAAGTGAAACATTCAAGGGTTCCTATTATAGTGTTTGCTACATGCTTATTTCGTATGGCCTCTCTTGCATGTATAATTGTGTTTACCAATATGGTCCAAAGGGAAAGTATTCCAGATGTGGCATTGCATAGATGTGGGAATAAGGTCAGATTGGTAATTGATTTACGGATGCTGTTATATTTATTCATTTCATGATTAGTGCTAAATTTGACATTCATACATACATTCATCCTCATTTCCAAAATACATTGACATTACATGTGATTGGCATGATGGTGATGCCGCGATACATTGATATTACCTATGATTAGCGTGATTGTGGTAAGTGAGAAAAAACAATATTGATTCTTATGACATATAGATTGCGTAGCCATTCTATGCTGATTGATACGTAATGGCTAGTGGTGTGGTGGGTAGAAGAGTCACTCTAGGCTGTGTGATACGGAGTGACTGGTACATGTACTTCACAGGTCCCCCATGGTTAATGACTATTGGGACGATGATATATTCTTCCTGGAGCATATATGTGTGACATGAGACAGTTGGCCAGTACACTGCATTGCATTGCATATACATTTACTTGTACTTGATTGCGAGCATATCTATTCTTCAGTTTCTTTCTTATATATATGTTAGCTAACTGTTGTCGTCCTATGATACCTACCAGTAAATAGTGTTTGTACTGATATTACTCTTTCTACACCCTTTTTTGGGGTGTAGAGTTGTTGTAGGAACATCAACGAGGTTCGATTAGCCTTTAAAGATCTCATGGAGTTATCTAGATTTTTTGTTTAATTCTCTTTCTAAACAGAAATGTATTCAGGTTGTAATTGTAACTTTTATTCAAGTTCTATACTTAGAAGATCTTGTACTATTCAGACCAGATCCCTTGGATAATTGTTTTATTCCACATTATTATATATGTATGTTTTAGACTTCTATTGTTCTTCTTATATATTTATGTTGTTGGATAAATCTTTAAGAGATCGGTTCACCTACCGAGGTAGGTAATGCTAGGTGCCCCCATGACTTAGTAATTTAGGTTGTGACAGTTCTTATATCATTTAGTGGGGCTCCGTATTGTTTGATCAAAATTTGGAGATCGAGGATGAGCCTGTGGTTATTTTAGACAGGCAGGTGAGAAATTTGAGATCAAATGAGATAACGTCTGTGAAGGTTCAGTGAAAGCATTATCCTATTGAGGAGGCGACTAAGGAGACCGAGTCTGATATGCGGAGCAGATATCTTGGCTTGTTCACTCCTTCCAATACATTTTCTCTATTTGTTTCTCTCATTTTGAGGACGAATATTGTTTTAACTAGAATCTAAGGTAACAACTCGTCTAGTCTTTTTTAGGTAAAGACCTTTATTTTCTTGTTTGACCCTTCCTGTAGACTCTATGTGGGGTTTGTGATGCACGAGGATGGGTGGCACGGATCCCGATATCAATTTATATAAGTTTCGGATAAAAAATCCAAAATTAGAAACTTAGAGTTAGTTAGTTTGACTCAAAGTTGACTTTTGTCTACATGGGTTCGTTTTTGAGTTTCGTCGCTTTCAGTAGTTCTAGAGGGTCATTTATGTCTTAGTCGAGTCATTAATTCGCTTTCCGAGGCAATCAAATGTGCTTTGTGGCTTTATTTGTAAAATTTGGATATTTGTTTTTCCGAACGATTATTTGAAAAGTATGCCTTAGCTCAGTTAAATGTGAAATCTGAGGGCACTGGTTTCCCATTTCTAGTCTATGATGTTCGACTTGGCCGCACCGGTTCTCGCACCGACGTGTTTGCCTAGGCGAGAGGTTGGCTCGCCAAAGCGTGAGTAGGGAAAGTGGGAAATTCTGCCTTGGCAGAGGGTCTGTCCGCAATGGTGAATCCGCTCCTATGGAGTCGTGTTCGCTGTGGCATTGAGGTGAGGTGTCAAGTGACACCACCTCAGTGGGGGATCTATTCGTCACAGCAGATCCGCTCTAGCAGAGTCGATTCTGCTGGGGCAGAAATACTATATTAGGTGTTATGAGATTAAGAGAGCTAGGTTATTGATTTAATGGATTAGATTGTGTTAATATCATAAATTAGTGTTGGACTATGTTAGATTATCATGTTGTAAGGCTTAATTTGATTATAGAAACCTATTTCATTTGGGAAAAAATTATAGGGTTTTCAATTTGGGGCTTTTGGTTTAATGATCAATTGAAGGGTAAAATATGATTTTTGAGTATTAAAGTTCGAGTCTTGGTGACGTGGGCCTGAGTTGATATTTTAAATTCTTGTTGTAAAATTTATATCCTTGTATGTTGCGTAAGCTTTATATTATGAGGCGCAGAGGCAAGGCAAGGCTTTTTCTGAGTATTGATCGTGTTGCGCTCTTGTTCGACCCCGAGGTATGCTACAATTTAGTTTTTTGAGACTTTGATAGAAGTGTGTTTGGGGGTCCCACTCAGACTATTTTGATGAACGTCTGAACGGGTATCAATGTTGAACTGTGATGATGAGGTTTGGGGAATCAACCTTGTGTTGGTTCCGACTGCTGATTATTTTGATTTGTCACCATATGTGGGCTTGTTGCCATAGTGGCTTGATATGTTTACTCTTCACACATCCTTTTAATATGATATCCTAATTTGTACATGGATTGTGTACGTGTATTGAACTCTTGAAAGCATCATATATTTCATCTCCTATTTGGTTGCGTCTCATTATATCATTATATCTTGTCTTATATTGTCATTTGCATTCATACACTCATGGTTCTGTGATATTGATATGATAGTGGTATGGATATGTTGTGGGCCCAAGATGCTGGAAATGTAAGAACACTTATGAGATTATAGAAACACTGAGATGACATTGATATGCGGGGAACAGAGTTGGATGCTTGTAACATGATATTATTCAGCTAAGAGCTAGGCTCTGTGATCTGATGAGTTATTCCAGAGCGGAGGGGTATATGGAATTCGCGGGTCCCCCCATGGGTATACGGATCCTAATAAAACCTTGACGTAATGTATACCGGATTGATAAAGGTACATGGCATTTGCATTGCGTTCATATCATACATATATATTCCATTTCATTGATTGATTGTGGATGAACTTGTATTTTAAGTGATTGTTGATGACTTGACTAGATTCTGGACATGAAAGGATTGTACTTGATACTTGTTACTTGGATTATATTTTAAACTCTTTTGCACTAAATAACGTAAGGGATTATGGACTCTTAATTGAATAAGTAAATAATGTGATCTCTGCAAATCATTCTGTGGACTATGTGATCTTACTTGGATTATTGGGTTGGTTAGTATAGGATTACTTGGTGTCAACTTGGTATTTATCTCTTTTTACGTATCTTTCTTCGTTGTCAACCGATGATGTCTACAGGGGTACATTGTGTACTCATGCTACACTTGATGCATGATTTTTTGATGCATATACAAATCTGACGACTAGCTCGAGACCGCATGGCTGAGTTCGAGCAGTTGATGCCCAGCTATAAGGGTGAAGATGCTATCTCTAGCATGCCCTGGATTGCTCTATCTCCTTTACTGTCTTTACTTCTGTTCTAGAGACATGTCTATAAATTAGTATTTTGTTATCTTTCGCTTTTACTATGTTTTGTTTTATGAATGATTGGGGAGTGGTTTGCCTACCAGTGAGATTGTGTATGTGCCACCACGATTCTTGAAAAGGAGTCGTGACACAATGATATGATTTGTTGCAGGCGTGCAACCCGAGCCAACCATATGCAAGTGTATGATATAACACATAACAAAGTGCTCATTTCAAATATGGACTTAATAGCCAAAGATTCAACAATTTCATTAATAATTCAGACTTAATAGCTGACAAGTTCATTAACATGTTGTCATAAGTATATGAGGTTCCTTAGTGCACCGAATACAACCAAGTAGTCAAATACAAGACAAATAGCATATAACAGTTAATGCCTATATGATTTGGCAATCTCTGATTACCCGTAACTACATAGTAATATACTTTCCCATTCATACACCGGTACTCGTACCAATGCTCATCACATCACGGGTACGAGAGCCCCTGTTACGCCCTTACTCCTTATTATTTCCATTTTATATCCTTACTCAACAAAAACGTCTCTCAAATGAAGTCTAGAAAGCGAATGCCGAGCAAATGCGCCACAAATCTCAAGATTTTGCCTTTCCTTTCCGTAATTCTTCGGAACATTCTCAATCTATCAAATACGTGTTACTCATAAGTAAACGAGTCCATAGACACCCATATTACTATACTTTAATTCAGAAACAAAAAACAAACCTAAAAAGATAACCTCGATTCCACAAGGACAAAACTGGAATTTTATTTTGAATTATGTTTGCGCATAACTTAAGTTGTCTAAATCTAGAAATGAGCTAAACCTTCCATGAATAGACCTTGAAATCGAAAATTACTAAATTTTAGTGGGAATTGGTAAAATTGTGATTAGAAAATTACCCCTGAGTTAAATTGTGAAGATCACCTTTGAAATCGCTTAAAAATGAGCTCCAATGCTCCCAAAACTGAGTAATGAACAAATAAAATCAAATTGGGGGAAAAGAAACCTAAATCTGTCAGATATCCGCTTCTGTGGCAAATTTCTCATAGGTGCGGCCCCACACTAGTTGAAAATAGGCCGCAATAGAAGGCCGCTCACTCTCCCCAATTCCGCAGGTGTACATGAATCATCGCAGAAGCAGTGTCACACCTACGGAACCCTCATCGCAGATGCGGAAAGAAGGTTGCAGAAGAGGGAAAATGTCATAGGTGCGATTGCACCAAAACCAATTGAACTCAATAATGATCACATATCCAATTCAACACCTGAAACTCATCTGGAACCGACCGGACAAAAACCAAATATGCATTTCATTCATAAACACATGCTACGAACATGCTCAAGCACTGAAAACACCGAAAAGGGGTCATCTTGACCTGATATTGATCGTGGTCAAATCCAAATCCTTAACTTAACTAATTTTCCAATCAACGGTCAAAATAACACCCAAACCCCTACGAACGCCAACAAATGGCTCCACTAAGTAATAAATCACATTTTGGACCTAATAGAATTGACAAAACTCTTAGTCAACCTTGTTAACACCCGATGTTTATTTTGGTCAAACTTCCTAATTTTCTTAACTCGCAGACTTCCATTTTCACTGATTCTTCTATGATACTCATATGCTGGCCTCGGGACCTGCGCCACACATCTCCACAAGTCATGAATAAAAGCTACGAGAAGGGTATTTTTTTGAAAAAAGTGTCTAAAAGCTCAAAATGATATAGAGGGTCGTTAATTAGCGATTTCATCCATGATTTATCCTAGAAATTGGGGGGTTTTCCATAGAAATCGCTTTAAGTATAATAATGAAATAAATGTCGTGGCGTGCAACTCAATCCAATATTGCAGCATGCAACCCGATCCAATGTCATGGCGTGCAACTCAATCCATATTGCAGCATGTAACCCGATCTAATGTTGCTACATGCAATCCGATCCCATAACTCATCCCAGATATGATAATCTCATTCTTACCTTCATCTCAGTCTTATACCATCGCATATATTCATTGTCCATGAATTATCCACAAGTTAGTAAAGTATAACATTAATGCAACACGTATACTAACTCATGCCAAATATGTTTAAGTTATGGATGCAAGATGTCTCAGTTTCATGTACAACTCACATTTTCAATTAGTTCTCTTTCCACAATATATGAGATGAAGTGCGATGAAGTAACTAAATCAGTCATGGCAATTATAAGTCAAATATAGTTCTCATGGCTCACATAAACAACAACCATACCAACCTAAGTGGATTTATTACCACAACCTTGCCTGAAGGCATATCATGCATTTCCCGTCATAATACTCTACTATCAACATTTTCCCCAAACAAATACACTGGTACCCACTCGAGTGTTCATCGCAGCCACTAAGGTGGAACTCCCTTTCACACCTAACACGCATTGAACATTTACAAACGATATACGTTCTCCCTATGGAGTCTAAAAGTAAACCGTAACCTACCTCAAAGCTGAGCAAGAGTCATAAACCCTGTTTATTCATCACATGCTTGATATGATATCATGACTAAACTTGGATTACTTGTTGTTGAATTGTGAAAGCACATGCTATTCATCTCCTATACTTGGTTGAACCACATACATTGTCATTTGCATTCATACACTCATATTTCTGATGATATTGATATGAGAGTGGTATGAAAATGTTGTGTGTCCAAGAGATCGGGAAAGCAAGATATTTATGAGATTATTGGTAACATTGAGATGATGATAATATTACGGATAGATCAGGTTGCATGACGCAATGAGTATGATGATACGCGGTGAATGAGGTTGCACGCCTGTAATAGTTATTTTAGCCATGAGCTGGGCTTCGTTGAGAAATTTCGGAGGAGTATATATACTTCGCGGGTCCCCTATGGGTGTGTGTTTCATTATAAAAATTTAAATGCATGTATACTAGAGGAAAAAGGTACCTGACATTTGTATTTGCATTCATATCATACACATATCATTGCATGAATTATCTATTAATTGGTACTATGGATTGGTTTCCATGATTGGGCTTATCTCTGTAAATACTTAGAAATTTTATAGATTCTATTGAATTGGGTTAATTGCCATGATTGGGCTTATTTGTGTAAATACTTGGAACTTGGATTGATTCTATTGAATCTGATTGATTGTCATATGGGGACTTGTCTCTGTAAATACTTGGAAATTAGATTGATTCTATTGAATCAGATTGATTTCCATGGTCAGGCTTGTCTCTATGAATACTTGGATAATTGCATTGATTCTGTTGAACTGTTGGGTCGTCATGTGTGGCTTGATTTCATGTGTATCGGGTTCTGTGGTTTAAAGTTTATAAGTCTAAGTATTTGATGTCACTTGCTACTGTGGTCGGTAAATGTTATTATGTCAGGATCATTGTATAGATCTAGAGAAACTATGTGTGTTGTGTGATAATTGATAGCGTAATTGGGTACGACACTAGTAATGAGCCTGTGATAAGTATTATTATTGGGAATGTGAGCATTGAATAAGCTAATGTGTGTCGTGTCAGATTGTAGCTGTATAAGGTCTTAATTAAGTCTAAAGGCTAACGATAATAAGGGTGTTAATGTCGTCAAGGCTAATCTAGTTGTAATACTACTGGGAGGCAATCTTAAAAGCTGTTGTGAACTAAGTGTCGATTTTCTTATGTGATGAGTTAAGTCGGGTAAGCAGTGCTAAGTATGAATATGGTCTAGACACTTTAGATCGGTGGGTGTTGATTATAAATTCCTCGTGTGTGCTATATGAATGGACAATGCTTGAATGTGATTGAATCCTTAAATGGACAAAATGATGTATTTGAATCGGTGGATTATTATGTGTACAACGTAACTTATATGGGTTTTAAAATTATTTAGTATAGGACTATCTGGTGTCAATTTGATATTTATCCCTGTTACATATCTTTCGTTGTTGTCGGATGATGTTTACGGGGGTACGTTGTGTCCTCATGCTACACTTGTTGCATTATTTTTGGATCCAGATATAGCGCCTTAAACCAGTTCAGGACCATAAGTTGAGTCTGACTTGGGGGATTTCTAGTGTTCGGGGTGAGGATGCTTCCATTCAACATGCCCTGGATACTCTTGTCTTTTATTTATCTGAGAGACATGTTCCAACATTCAAATGATGTATTTTGACATTGGCTTATATTATTCTCTTTTATGACTTGTATTCAGATAGAACTCTTGTATTGTTAACTAGATTCGTGGGGCTTGTATGGTTTGTTTCTAGAGTTATTCCGCTTTTATATAATGATACGACAATTGTACTTAATATTGATATTTCCGCATTTTTTCTTAGATTATATTGTTAAATTGGGAACTGGTTCGCCTACCGATGGGAATATTGTAGGTGCCACCATGATTCCTTAAAAGGTGTCGTGACAACCTCGCTAGTCCCCAATGCGACTTGACTAGTCAGAATGATTGCTAACATGTGTATACCAGTTTATTTATGTTGGTCAATGCATTGCATTCATACATTCACCACATATACATTCTTTTTCCCCCACCATGATCTATATTCTTAAGTGTTCTCTAGTTGTCCATGATTTCATGAATATAAGTGGAAGTATTAGTCGAGTTCATGAAGTAGAGGTTAGATTCAATCTTTACTTTCTTTATACGTGCTTTCATCATTGTCGGTCTATGATACCTATGAGTACATGTGTTTTGTACTCATACCACACTTGCTATACTTTTTGGTGCAGATACCGATCTCTATTATATCTACAGACCTTGAAGCTGATAGTGAAGAGTTTTATCGAGATTCTCAGGGTGAGCTATATAGCGACCATGGCCCATGTACTCTCATCTTTATTGCTTTCCGTTATTATGATTCATACCGTTCATTTTTGTCCTACGAGACATGTATTTCAACTATTGTTATTAGAGCCCTTATATCTATTTGACCAGATTTTTAGGGATTTGTATTGGTTGATTTACAAGTATTTATGATATTTTAAGACATAAGATATTCTTGTCTAACTTTTATATCCGCTTATTTGAAATATCATATCTTTGAAATAGGGGATGGTTTGCCTACCAGTGGAATAAGTGTATGTGCCATCATGAGCACGATTTGAGTCTTGACACTAAACCAACACAAACACTTCATAAAAAGTCTAGTAAGTCTTAACTTGCCTTAATTTTGAAACTCTAATGATCAATCCATGGCCTTTTCCATCTTTGAGCTTCTGAACTAGTCCAATCTATTCAAATATGGAATCCACATAAGAATATGAGTCTATAGACACTCATATTGCTATACTAATATTCTGGGTCCAAAAAGTCACCCCAAAAACCTATCCTGAGTTTCGAAGGTCATAACTATAGTTTCATCATGAATTCAGCTTACCCATAGTCTAAAGGTAATCATCGATATCCGATCACAAATTGACCTTTATTTCATTATTTTACTTAAAGCTCATTTCCATTGGACAACCCAATTTCAAGAAAAAAATCATGGATGAAATCACTAATTTGTAACGACCCTCCAGGTCATTTTGAGATGTTAGACACTTTTAAAAAAAAATACCCTTCTCATAACTATATCGATATTCATTACTTGTGGAGATGTGTGGCGTGGGTCCCGAGGCAAGCAGATGATTATTAGAGAAGAATCGGTAAAAACGGAAGTCTCCGAGTTAAGAAAATTAGGAAGTTTGACAAAAATAATCATCGGGGGTTATCAAGGTTGAATGGCAGTTTTGTCAATTCTATTAGGTCCGAAATGTGATTTATGACATAGTTGAGCCATTGGTTCGGGTCTACAGGGGTTCGGGTGTGATTTGGATCATTGATTGGGAAATTAGTTAAGTTAAGAATTTAGAGTTGACCACGATCGGTATCAGTCAAGACGACCCCTTTTCGGTGTTTTGAGTGCGCAAGAAAGTTTGTAGCTTGTTTTATGACTGAAATGAGTATTTGGTTTGTGTCCGACAGATTCCAAATGAGTTTCAGGTGTTTAATTGGAGATGTGATCATTCTTGAGTTCAGTTGGTTTTGGTGCAATCACACCTGTGAAATTTTTCTTCTTCTACAGCCTTCTTTCCGCATATGTGGAGGTTGAAGAGTAGTCAGGTTTCCATACCTGTGATGAGGGTTCCACAAGTGTGACGCCACTTCTGCGGTGATTCATCTGCACCTACGAAATTGTGGCGAGTAAGCGGCCTTCGCTTGTACAATCCATTTTCCACTGGTGTGGGGTCGCACCTATGAGAAATTGGCCGCAGAAGCAGAGTAGTAGGACAAATTTAGATTTCTTTCCCCCCAATTTGATTTTATTTGTTCATTACCCTGGTCTTCACGATTTAACTCGGGGTAAGTTTCTAATCACTATTTTGTCGATTCCTACTAATTTCTTTCATTATATTAGTAATTAGTTCATAATTTGGGTTGGTAGAAATGGGGGTTTCAACCCTAAGGTTAAAATTTAGTGTTTCTTTGATTTCAAGGTCGATTCATGGAATGTTTAGCTCATTTCTAGATCTAGACTACTTAAGTTATGGACAAACCAAATTCAAAATAAAATTTTAGTTTTATCCTTGTGGGCTCGAGGTTACCTTTTTGGGTTCGTTTTTTTATTTCTGAATCAAAGTATAGTAATATGGGTGTCTATAGACTTATTTACTTACGAATAACACATATTTGATAGATTGAGAATGTTCTGAGGCATTATGGAAAGGAAAGGCAAAATCTTGAGGTTTGTTGCACTTTTGCTCGGCATTCGCTTTCTAGACTTCATTTGAGGGACGTTTTTGTTGAGTAAAGATATAAAATGGAAATAATAAGGAGTAAGGACGTAACAGAGGGTCTCATACCCGTGATGTGATGGGCATTGGTACGAGCACCAACATATGAATGGAAAAGTATATTACTATGTAGTTCTAGGTAATCCGAGATTGCCAAAGTATACGAGCATTAGCTGTTATATGCTATTTGTCTTGTATATGACTGCTTGGTTTTATTTGGTGAACTAAGGAACCTCCTATACTTGTGATAACATGTTTATGAACTTGTCGGCTATTAAGTCTGAATTGTTAATGAAATTGTTGAACCTTTGGTTATTAAGTCCATATTTGAAATGAGCACTTCTTTATGTGTTATATCATACACTTGCATACAGTTGGCTCGGGTTGCATGTCTGCAATAGATTATATCATGGTTGGCTCGTATTGCACGCCTATGGATTATATTTGTGGTTGGTTCGGGTTGCATGCCTGCATTAGATTATTATATGAAACTCACCGAGTCCCTCATGGATCGCGAACTCCCAAAGATTACCGAGGAGTGTCGTGTATAAGCAGGTTTGGAGCATATGGCTTGAGACATGTCATTGCATTGCATCACATTATCATTCTTTTTCTTGTTTGAATATTTGTGTTGTTGCTCCTACTTGACTAATTGAGCTTAATTGCCTTACATGATTACCTAATAATCTGATTGACTGTCAAATTGACTTGGTAATGAATAGTCTTAATACGGTTGGAAAGGGGTTTCTCGATAAGGTAAGTTGGTAAGGACATAAATGGGTTTTCTTTGACACTTTATTATTACTTTTTTCATTATCGGTCTATAAGATATACTGGGTACACGT
Organism: Anisodus tanguticus; assembly: GCA_034509755.1. Classification (NCBI taxonomy): domain Eukaryota; kingdom Viridiplantae; phylum Streptophyta; class Magnoliopsida; order Solanales; family Solanaceae; genus Anisodus; species Anisodus tanguticus. The sequence continues at coordinate 32,583,232 of CM067558.1, forward strand.
AGTTTTAGGCCATTCATAGAGTGTTTGGTATTGCCTTATAGTTTTAGGCCGTGACACTTAAAAATTTGACATTATCTTAGTCATGTATTGTCCACCCATGATTATGACCATTAGACAGTTAGAAATGGATAGATGTTTTTCCCGGATTGATTATTCATTTACACTAAATTTTACTAGTCTATTCTAGATATTCGAATTAAATTCCTTTTATGTCGAAGAATCCTTGTTTTAATGTTTACACGTTAATGAGTCAAATGGTTCTCCTCTACAAGTGCGGTGTATGAACTCATTTGGCTTTAGTGCAAAAATCAAATGCTTATTAGTTAGATTATAGTAATACTTCTAGAATTTTCAAAATCAAAGTTGCAATTTGACGTTCAACAAATAAAAAAATTCTAACAGTCCTTTTATTTTTTAATAATGTTTTATTTTCTGTTTGATAAGAAATATGTTTGGTTCAAAACAAAGAAAGAGAAAAAAAATATTCGTGCATAGAAAATGAGATAAGCAAAAATAGATCGCAATCTACACAAGATTTTTTGTTTCAACATGGAATCAAGGTATGACAGATGGTTAGAACTAAAGATAATCATTTGTTTAAAACGTGAACTGACTTTTAAATACGTGAAAATTTCATATGAAAAATAACGATTGTTGAATTGTATTTCTGTATTCATTAGTTTTAGAAATAGTTCGCGCTAGACCTACAAGCTAACAATTTTGTTTCAATTTCTTTCTCTTTTAAAATGAGAAGATCTTGGAAACATAATTTTACAAATATAAAGAAATAAAAAGGTACTTTAAAAGTAAATCCTAAAACAATCTGTTGCACAAGAAAAACTGATTCCACTTCCTACAAATGAAATAATAGAGGACAACATCTTCATATAACATATTAACTTCTCATAAATGCACACTTTGTATAGACAACATTTGAAGTACATGATGGGACTCTCAACTGAATTTTGGCATGGAAGAAAGAACTAAGGGATCGGTTTACTGATCCAACGTAAATACTTGTTATGTATTAATTCCTTATAAATATTGAATTTATTGAATACTACATCTTTTCTTGGTAAATAGTTAAGCATGGGATCCTTTGTAATATTTAAATTACGATGTTCTATACCTAGCAACATATCAAAAACTAAATGACAATCATATTTAAGTTTGAAATATTAGCAGAAGTTCTCCAAGAATTAGCACTAAAAATTCATTTCTTTCTAAATGTTCAAATATATCAACATAAATAAATAATTCAACATTCATATAAAATCTGGATGAGTTCAAACACCAAATACACTTAAATATCAGAATTAGTTCTAACAATCAATAGTAATTGATACCACCAAAAAACTAACAACTAGTCTAAAGATATTCGATCAAGATCGTTGCCTGATGAGCTTTTTGATATTCCTTGAAAAGAAAAATCAATCTCTAATTGACTCAATGAGGAACAAAGAAATAGGGGAAAGGAGATCATCTTTCATAATATTATTTTATGTCAAATTCAGGCATTTTCAACCTGTATTTATAAACCATTTCGTGGCTTGAGCATGGGCAAGTAAGTTGAGCCTATTTGGTTAATCATTTATGATATTGGATTTTATAAATCTCTTACAAACATCATTTATTAATTCAAGTATCTCTGAACAATCTATGCCGTATATGTTTACTTAATTGAAATTCACAAAGCGGATCTCACTAATTTATATTATCCACATTGATTTATTTTATATTCCAACAAATCAAGCTCTTATCATTTTACAAGAAAATTCAAAAGATCAAGTCAAATCAAGAATAAAATAATATCTAGGTAAAAATTAATATATTTTTAAATTTAATTTGGTTGATTTTAAATTTTTATAAAACTTACAAAGTATGATTAGATTTTATTTTTCTATTGTACTAAATGATATAAATTATTTATTTTACAGATAGTTTCTAAGAACATAATATATTATTGGCTGAAAAGGTTGTTTGACCTGGTTAATAATATGCTAATATGGGTGTCTACTAACTCGTATACTCATGTATAACTCGTATTTAAATAGATTGGAAGTGCTCAGATGCGCAAAGGAAGGACAAAGTGATTTCGTGAGTTTTTTGTGCTACATATTGAGATAAACTAAGACTTCTAGACGACGATTAAATGATGTTTTTCATAATTAATGATAATAAGGGCTAAGAGAAGAAGATGGGCTCTCACGTTTGTGAGATGATGAGCACCTTTGCGGGTATCAGTGTCATGTTATGGGTATTTAGTTAATTGTGTGATTACTTGATGAAACTAATGAATTCTGAAACATTTTGACTAGTTAAAAGATGATTATCATGTTAAATGATCATGTGTTATAAATCACTCCGCAAATCTCGTACATTTGTGATAAATAAGCTGCCTAATTGCATTTTTTATCAGTTTATATACCTCGTATAAATATATGGTATTCATTTTTCGTAAGATAATACATGCATATTTTACATGATGATTCATATTATTATTGCTTGATGTGATCTGGATGAGTTCTAACTCCAAATACACTTATATATCATAATTAGTTCTAAAAAAAATAGTAACCAATATGACCAAACAACTAACAACTAGTCTAAAGATATTCGATCAAGATCTCTAATTGATTCAATGAGGAACCACGAAATAGGGGAAAGGAGAACCCAAAAATCTTGGTGCCTCATTGACCAATAAGAGATCATCTTTCATAAAGAATATGATGTATTATTTTATTTTAAATTCATGCATTTTCAACCTGTATTTATAGCCCATTTCCGGGCTTGAGCATGGGCAAGTAAGTTGAGCCCATTTGATTAATCATATATGATATTGAATTTTATAAATCTCTTACAAACATCATTTATTAATTCAAGTATCTCTGATTAATAACTGTCATATATGTTTACCTAACTAAAATGCACAAAGCGGATCTCAGTAATGAATATTATACATCATTAATTCATTTTATATTCCAACAAATCATGCTCTTATCATTTTACAATAAAAATCAAAAGATCAAATCAAGAATCAAATAATATCTACGTAAAAAATGATATATTTTTAAATTTACTTTGGTTGATTTTAAATTTTTATAAAACTTACAAAGTATGACTAGATTTTGTTTTTTTATTGTACTAAATGATATAAATTATTTATTTTACAGATAGTTTTTAAGAACATAATATATTTTTGGCTGTAAAGGTTGTTTGACCTGGTTAATAATATGCTAATATGGTTGTCTACTAACTCGTATACTCATGTATAACTCATATTTTAATAGATTGGAAGTGCTTAGAGGCGCCAAGTAAGGACAAAGTGATTTCGTGAGTTGTTTGTGCTACATATTGAGATAAACTAAGAAATCTAGATGACGATTAAATGATGTATTTCATAATTAATTATAATAAGGGCTAAGGGAAGAATATGGGCTTTCACGTTTGTGAGATGATGAGCACTTTTGCGGGTATCAGTGTCATGTTATGGGTATTTAGTTAATTGTGTGATTACTTGATGAAACTAATGAATTCTAAAGCATGTGTTAGATTACTTAAAAGATGATTATCATGTTAAATGATCATGTGTTATACATCACTCCGCATATCTCCTACATTTGTGATAAATAAGCTGCCTAAATGCATTTTTTTCATTATATATACCCCGTATAAATATATGTTTTTCGTGTTTTATATGATAATCCATGCATATTCTCCATGATGATTCATATTATTATTGCACGATGTGATCTGGATGAGCTCTAACTCCAAATACACTTATATATCATAATTAGTTCTAACAATCAATAGTAACCAATACGACAAAACAACTAACAACTAGTCCATGGGTATTCGATCAAGATCGTTGCTTGATGTGCTTTTTTATCTTCCTTGAAAATAAAAATCAATCTCTAATTGATTCAATTAGGAAACAAGAAATAGGGGAAAGGAGAACCCAATATTCTTGGTGCCTCATTGACCAATAAGAGATCATCTTTCATAAAGATTATGATGTATTATTTTATGTTATATTCACGCATTTTCAACCTGTATTTATAGCCCATTTCCTAGCTTGAGCATGGGCAAGTAAGTTGAGCCCATTTGGTTAATCATTTATGATATTGAATTTTATAAATCTCTTACAAACAACATTTGTTAATTCAAGTATCTATGAATAATCTATTTCGTATATGTTTACGTAACTGAAATGCACAAAGCGGATCTCAGTAATGAATATTATACATCATTAATTCATTTTATATTCCAACAAATCATGCTCTTATCATTTTACAAGAAAAATCAAAAGATCAAATCAAGAATCAAATAATATCTACGTAAAAAATGATATATATTTAAATTTAATTTGGCTGATTTTAATTTTTTTTTTAAAACTTACAAGGTATTATTAGATTTTGTTTTTTATTGTACTAAATGATATATATTATTTATTTTACAGATAGTTTTTAAGAACGTAATATAGTTTTGGCTGTAAAAGTTGTTTGACCTGGTTAATAATATGCTAATATGGGTGTCTACTAACTCGTATACTCATGTAGAATTAAATGATGTTTTCATAATTAATGATAATAAGGGCTAAGGTAAGAAGATGGGCTTTCACGTTTGTGAGATGATGAGCATTTTTGCGGGTATCAGTTTCATGTTATGTGTATTTAGTTAATTGTGTGATTACTTGATGAAACTAATGAATTCTAAAGCATGTGTTTGATTACTTAAAAGATGATTATCATGTTAAATGATCATATGTTATACAACACTCCGCATATCTCCTACATTTGTGATAAATAAGATGCCTAAATGCATTTTTAATCAGTATATATAACCCGTATAAATATATGATTTTCATGTTTTATATGATAATCCATGCATATTCTCCATGATGATTCATATTATTATTTCCCGATGTGATCTGGATGAGTTCTAACTCCAAATACACTTATATATGATAATTAGTTCTAACAATCAATAGTAACCAATACGACAAAACAACTAACAACTAGTCCATAGGTATTCGATCAAGATCGTTGCTTGATGTTCTTTTTATCTTCCTTGAAAAGAAACATCAATCTCTAATTGATTCAATTAAGAACCAAGAAATAGGGGAAAGGAAAACCCAAAATTATTGGTGCCTCATTGACCAATAAGAGATCAACTTTCATATGGAATATGCTGTATTATTTTATGTTAAATTCAGACATTTTCAACCTGTATTTATAGCACATTTCCTGGCTTGAGCATGGGCAAGTAAGTTGAACCCATTTGGTTAATCATATATGATATTGAATTTTATAAATCTCTTACAAACATTATTTATTAATTCAAGTATCTCTGTATAATATATGTTGTATATGTTTACCTAATTGAGATGCACAAAGCGGATCTCAGTAATCTATATTATACATCATTAATTCATTTTATATTCCAACAAATCATGCTCTTATCATTTTACAAGAAAAATCAAAAGATCAAATCAAGAATCAAATAATATCTACGTAAAAATGATATATTTTTAAATTTAAATTGGTTGATTTTAAATTTTTTTAAAACTTACAAAGTATGATTGGATTTTTCATTTTTTATTGTACTAAATTATATAAATTATTTATTTTACAGATAGTTTTTAAGAACATAATATATTTTTGGCTGTAAAAGTTGTTTGACCTGGTTAATAATATGCTAATATGGGTTTCTACTAACTCGTATACTCATGTACAACTCGTATTTAAAAAGATTGGAAGTGCTCAGTGGCGCCAAGGAAGGATAAAGTGATTTCGTGAGTTTTTTGTGCTATAGATTGAGATAAACTAAGATTTCTAGACGACGATTGGATGATGTTTTCATAATTAATGATAATAAGATCTAAGGGAAGTAGATGGGCTATCACGTTTGTGAGATAATGAGCACTTTTGTGGGTATCCGTGTCATGTTATGGGTATTTAGTTAATTGTGTGATTACTTGATGAAACTAATGAATTCTGAAAGCATGTTTTGACTAGTTAAAAGATAATTATCATGTTAAATGATCATGTGTTATACATCACTCCGCATATCTCGTACATTTGTGTTAACTAAGATGCCTAAATGCATTTCTTTAGCAGTATATATACCCCGTTTAAATATATGGTATTCGTGGGTAATATGATAATCCATGCATATTCTCCATGATGATTCATATTATTATTTCCCGATGTGATCTGGATGAGTTCTAACTCCAAATACACTTATATATCATAATTAGTTCTAACAATCAATATTTACCAATACGACCAAACAACTAACAACTAGTGTAAAGGTATTCGATCTAGATCGTTGCCTGATGTGCTTTTTTATCTTCCTTGAAAAGAAAAATCAAAATCTAATTGATTCAATTAGGAACCAAGAAATAGGGGAAAGGAGAACCCAAAATTCTTGGTGCCTCATTGACCAATAAGATATCATCTTTCATAAAGAATATGATGTATTATTTTATGTTAAATTCACGAATTTTGAACCTGTATTTATAGCCCATTTCCTAGGTTGAGCATGGGCAAGTAAGTTGAGCCCATTTGGTTAATCATTTATGATATTGAATTTTATAAATCTGTTACAAATATCATTTGTTAATTCAAGTATCTATGAATAATCTATGCCGTATATGTTTACCTAATTGAAATGCACAAAGCGGATCTCAGTAATCAATATTATACATCATTAACTCATTTTATATTCCAACAAATCATGCTCGTATAATTTTACAAGAAAAATCAAAATATCAAAATAAGAATCTAATAATATCTACATAGAAATTGATATATTTTTAAATTTAATTTTGTTGATTTTAAATTTTTTAAAAACTTACAAAGTACGATTAGATTTTCTTTTAATTGTACTAAATGATATAGATTATTTATTTTAAAGATAGTTTTTAAGAACATACTATATCTTTGGATGTAAAGGTTGTTTGACCTGGTGAATAATATGCTAATATGGGTGTCTACTAACTCGTATACTCATGTATAACTCGTATTTAAATAGATTGGAGGTGCTCAGAGGTGCCAAGGAAGGGCAAAGTGATTTCGTGAGTTTTTTGTGCTACTAATTGAGATAAACTAAGACTTCTAGACGGCGATTGGAGGAAGTTTTCATAATTAATGATAATTAGATCGAAGGGAAGTAGATGGGCTCTCACGTTTGTGAGATAATGAGCACTTATGTGGGTATCCGTGTCATGTTATGGGTATTTAGTTAATTGTGTGATTACTTGATGAAACTAATGAATTCTGAAGCATGTTTTGACTAGTTAAAAGATAATTATCATGTTAAATGATCATGTGTTATACATCACTCCGCATATCTCGTACATTTGTGTTAACTAAGATGCCTAAATGCATTTCTTTATCAGTATATATACCCCGTTTAGATATATGGTATTCGTGGTTTATATGATAATCCATGCTTATTCTCCATGATGATTCATATTATTATTTCCCGATGTGATCTGGATGAGTTCTAACTCCAAATACACTTATCTGTCATAATTAGTTCTAACAATCAATAGTTACCAATACGACCAAACAACTAACAACTAGTGTAAAGGTATTCGATCAAGATCATTGCCTGATGTGCTTTTTTATCTTCCTTGGAAAGAAAAACCAAGAAATAGGGGAAAGGAGAACCCAAAATTCTTGGTGCCTCATTGACCAATAAGAGATCATCTTTCATAAAGAATATGACGTATTATTTTATGTTAAATTCACGAATTTTCAACCTGTATTTATAGCCCATTTCCTAGGTTGAGCATGGGCAAGTAAGTTGAGCCCATTTGGTTAATCATTTATGATATTGAATTTTATAAATCTCTTACAAACATCATTTGTTAATTCAAGTATCTATGAATAATCTATGCCGTATATGTTTACCTAATTGAAATGCACAAAGCGGATCTCAGTAATCAATATTATACATCATTAACTCATTTTATATTCCAACAAATCATGCTCTTATAATTTTACAAGAAAAATCAAAATATCAAAATAAGAATCTAATAATATCTACATAGAAATTGATATATTTTTAAAATTTAATTTGGTTGATTTTAAATTTTTTAAAAACTTACAAAGTACGGTTAGATTTTCTTTTTATTGTACTAAATGATATAGATTATTTATTTTAAAGATAGTTTTTAAGAACATACTATATCTTTGGATGTAAAGGTTGTTTGACCTGGTGAATAATATGCTAATATGGGTGTCTACTAACTCGTATACTCACGTATAACTCGTATTTAAAAATATTGGAGGTGCTCAGAGGAGCCAAGGAAGGGCAAAGTGATTTCGTGAGGTTTTTGTGCTACTAATTGAGATAAACTAAGACTTCTAGACGGCGATTGTAGGAAGTTTTCATAATTGATGATAATAAGATCTAAGGGACGTAGATGGGCTCTCACGTTTGTGAGATAATGAGCACTTTTGTGGGTATCCGTGTCATGTTATGGGTATTTAGTTAATTGTGTGATTACTTGATGAAACTAATGAATTCTGAAGCATGTTTTGACTAGTTAAAAGATAATTATCATGTTAAATGATCATGTGTTATACATCACTCCGCATATCTCGTACATTTGTGTTAACTAAGATGCCTAAATGCATTTATTTATCAGTATATATACCCCGTTTAAATATATGGTATTCGTGGGTTATATGATAATCCATGCGTATTCTCCATGATGATTCATATTATTATTTCCCGATGTGATATGGATGAGTTCTAACTCCAAATACACTTATATATCATAATTATTCTAACAATCAATAGTTACCAATACGACCAAACAACTAACAACTAGTGTAAAGGTATTCGATCAAGATCATTGCATGATGTGCTTTTTTATCTTCCTTGAAAAGAAAAATCAAAATCTAATTGATTCGATTAGGAACCAAGAAATAGGGGAAAGGAGAACCCAAAATTCTTGGTGCCTCATTGACCAATAAGAGATCATCTTTCATAAAGAATATGACGTATTATTTTATGTTAAATTCACGAATTTTCAACCTGTATTTATATCCCATTTCCTAGTATGAGCATGGGCAAGTAAGTTGAGCCCATTTGGTTAATCATTTATGATATTGAATTTTATAAATCTCTTACAAACATCATTTGTTAATTCAAGTATCTATGAATAATCTATGCCGTATATGTTTACCTAATTGAAATGCACAAAGCGGATCTCAGTAATCAATATTATACATCATTAACTCATTTTATATTCCAACAAATCATGCTCTTATAATTTTACAAGAAAAATCAAAATATCAAAATAAGAATCTAATAATATCTACATAGAAATTGATATATTTTTAAATTTAATTTGGTTGATTTTAAATTTTTTAAAAACTTACAAAGTACGATTAGATTTTCTTTTTATTGTACTAAATGATATAGATTATTTATTTTAAAGATAGTTTTTAAGAACATACTATATCTTTGGATGTAAAGGTTGTTTGACCTGGTGAATAATATGCTAATATGGGTGTCTACTAACTCGTATAATCACGTATAACTCGTATTTAAAAAGATTGGAGGTGCTCAGAGGAGCCAAGGAAGGGCAAAGTGATTTCGTGAGGTTTTTGTGCTACTAATTGAGATAAACTAAGACTTCTAGACGGCGATTGGAGGAAGTTTTCATAATTAATGATAATAAGATCTAAGGGAAGTAGATGGGCTCTCACGTTTGTGAGATAATGAGCACTTTCGTGGGTATCCGTGTCATGTTATGGCTATTTAGTTAATTGTGTGATTACTTGATGAAACTAATGAATTCTGAAGCATGTTTTGACTAGTTAAAAGATAATTATCATGTTAAATGATCATGTGTTATACATCACTCCGCATATCTCGTACATTTGTGTTAACTAAGATGCCTAAATGCATTTCTTTATCAGTATATATACCCCGTTTAAATATATGGTATTCGTGGGTTATATGATAATCCATGCGTATTCTCCATGATGATTCATATTATTATTTCCCGATGTGATATGGATGAGTTCTAACTCCAAATACACTTATATATCATAATTATTCTAACAATCAATAGTTACCAATACGACCAAACAACTAACAACTAGTGTAAAGGTATTCGATCAAGATCATTGCATGATGTGCTTTTTTATCTTCCTTGAAAAGAAAAATCAAAATCTAATTGATTCGATTAGGAACCAAGAAATAGGGGAAAGGAGAACCCAAAATTCTTGGTGCCTCATTGACCAATAAGAGATCATCTTTCATAAAGAATATGACGTATTATTTTATGTTAAATTCATGAATTTTCAACCTGTATTTATATCCCATTTCCTAGGTTGAGCATGGGCAAGTAAGTTGAGCCCATTTGGTTAATCATTTATGATATTGAATTTTATAAATCTCTTACAAACATCATTTGTTAATTCAAGTATCTATGAATAATCTATGCCGTATATGTTTACCTAATTGAAATGCACAAAGCGGATCTCAGTAATCAATATTATACATCATTAACTCATTTTATATTCCAACAAATCATGCTCTTATAATTTTACAAGAAAAATCAAAATATCAAAATAAGAATCTAATAATATCTACATAGAAATTGATATATTTTTAAATTTAATTTGGTTGATTTTAAATTTTTTAAAAACTTACAAAGTACGATTAGATTTTCTTTTTATTGTACTAAATGATATAGATTATTTATTTTAAAGATAGTTTTTAAGAACATACTATATCTTTGGATGTAAAGGTTGTTTGACCTGGTGAATAATATGCTAATATGGGTGTCTACTAATTCGTATACTCACGTATAACTCGTATTTAAAAAGATTGGAGGTGCTCAGAGGAGCCAAGGAAGGGCAAAGTGATTTCGTGAGGTTTTTGTGCTACTAATTGAGATAAACTAAGACTTCTAGACGGCGATTGGAGGAAGTTTTCATAATTAATGATAATAAGATCTAAGGGAAGTAGATGGGCTCTCACGTTTGTGAGATAATGAGCACTTTCGTGGGTATCCGTGTCATGTTATGGCTATTTAGTTAATTGTGTGATTACTTGATGAAACTAATGAATTAGAAGCATGTTTTGACTAGTTAAAAGATAATTATCATGTTAAATGATCATGTGTTATACATCACTCCGCATATCTCGTACATTTGTGTTAACTAAGATGCCTAAATGCATTTCTTTATCAGTATATATACCCCGTTTAAATATATGGTATTCGTGGGTTATATGATAATCCATGCGTATTCTCCATGATGATTCATATTATTATTTCCCGATGTGATATGGATGAGTTCTAACTCCAAATACACTTATATATCATAATTATTCTAACAATCAATAGTTACCAATACGACCAAACAACTAACAACTAGTGTAAAGGTATTCGATCAAGATCCTTGCATGATGTGCCTTTTTATCTTCCTTGAAAAGAAAAATCAAAATCTAATTGATTCGATTAGGAACCAAGAAATAGGGGAAAGGAGAACCCAAAATTCTTGGTGCCTCATTGACTAATAAGAGATCATCTTTCATAAAGAATATGACGTATTATTTTATGTTAAATTCACGAATTTTCAACCTGTATTTATATCCCATTTCCTAGGTTGAGCATGGGCAAGTAAGTTGATCCCATTTGGTTAATCATTTAAGATATTGAATTTTATAAATCTCTTACAAACATCATTTGTTAATTCAAGTATCTATGAATAATCTATGCCGTATATGTTTACCTAATTGAAATGCACAAAGCGGATCTCAGTAATCAATATTATACATCATTAACTCATTTTATATTCCAACAAATCATGCTCTTATAATTTTACAAGAAAAATAAAAAAATATCAAAATAAGAATCTAATAATATCTACATAGAAATTGATATATTTTTAAATTTCATTTGGTTGATTTTAAATTTTTTAAAAACTTACAAAGTACGATTAGATTTTCTTTTTATTGTACTAAATGATATAGATTATTTATTTTAAAGATAGTTTTTAAGAACATACTATATCTTTGGATGTAAAGGTTGTTTGACCTGGTGAATAATATGCTAATATGGGTGTCTACTAACTCGTATACTCACGTATAACTCGTATTTAAAAAGATTGGAGGTGCTCAGAGGAGCCAAGGAAGGGCAAAGTGATTTCGTGAGGTTTTTGTGCTACTAATTGAGATAAACTAAGACTTCTAGACGGCGATTGGAGGAAGTTTTCATAATTAATGATAATAAGATCTAAGGGAAGTAGATGGGCTCTCACGTTTGTGAGATAATGAGCACTTTCGTGGGTATCCGTGTCATGTTATGGCTATTTAGTTAATTGTGTGATTACTTGATGAAACTAATGAATTCTGAAGCATGTTTTGACTAGTTAAAAGATAATTATCATGTTAAATGATCATGTGTTATACATCACTCCGCATATCTCGTACATTTGTGTTAACTAAGATGCCTAAATGCATTTCTTTATCAGTATATATACCCCGTTTAAATATATGGTATTCGTGGGTTATATGATAATCCATGCGTATTCTCCATGATGATTCATAATATTATTTCCCGATGTGATATGGATGAGTTCTAACTCCAAATACACTTATATATCATAATTATTCTAACAATCAATAGTTACCAATACGACCAAACAACTAACAACTAGTGTAAAGGTATTCGATCAAGATCATTGCATGATGTGCTTTTTTATCTTCCTTGAAAAGAAAAATCAAAATCTAATTGATTCGATTAGGAACCAAGAAATAGGGGAAAGGAGAACCCAAAATTCTTGGTGCCTCATTGACCAATAAGAGATCATCTTTCATAAAGAATATGACGTATTATTTTATGTTAAATTCACGAATTTTCAACTTTGTATTTATATCCCATTTCCTAGGTTGAGCATGGGCAAGTAAGTTGAGCCCATTTGGTTAATCATTTATGATATTGAATTTTATAAATCTCTTACAAACATCATTTGTTAATTCAAGTATCTATGAATAATCTATGCCGTATATGTTTACCTAATTGAAATGCACAAAGCGGATCTCGGTAATCAATATTATACATCATTAACTCATTTTATATTCCAACAAATCATGCTCTTATAATTTTACAAGAAAAATAAAAAAATATCAAAATAAGAATCTAATAATATCTACATAGAAATTGATATATTTTTAAATTTAATTTGGTTGATTTTAAATTTTTTAAAAACTTACAAAGTACGATTAGATTTTCTTTTTATTGTACTAAATGATATAGATTATTTATTTTAAAGATAGTTTTTAAGAACATACTATATCTTTGGATGTAAAGGTTGTTTGACCTGGTGAATAATATGCTAATATGGGTGTCTACTAACTCGTATACTCACGTATAACTCGTATTTAAAAAGATTGGAGGTGCTCAGAGGAGCCAAGGAAGGGCAAAATGATTTCGTGAGGTTTTTGTGCTACTAATTGAGATAAACTAAGACTTCTAGACGGCGATTGGAGGAAGTTTTCATAATTAATGATAATAAGATCTAAGGGAAGTAGATGGGCTCTCACGTTTGTGAGATAATGAGCACTTTCGTGGGTATCCGTGTCATGTTATGGCTATTTAGTTAATTGTGTGATTACTTGATGAAACTAATGAATTCGAAGCATGTTTTGACTAGTTAAAAGATAATTATCATGTTAAATGATCATGTGTTATACATCACTCCGCATATCTCGTACATTTGTGTTAACTAAGATGCCTAAATGCATTTCTTTATCAGTATATATACCCCGTTTAAATATATGGTATTCGTGGGTTATATGATAATCCATGCGTATTCTCCATGATGATTCATATTATTATTTCCCGATGTGATATGGATGAGTTCTAACTCCAAATACACTTATATATCATAATTATTCTAACAATCAATAGTTACCAATACGACCAAACAACTAACAACTAGTGTAAAGGTATTCGATCAAGATCATTGCATGATGTGCTTTTTTATCTTCCTTGAAAAGAAAAATCAAAATCTAATTGATTCGATTAGGAACCAAGAAATAGGGGAAAGGAGAACCCAAAATTCTTGGTGCCTCATTGACCAATAAGAGATCATCTTTCATAAAGAATATGACGTATTATTTTATGTTAAATTCACGAATTTTCAACCTGTATTTATATCCCATTTCCTAGGTTGAGCATGGGCAAGTAAGTTGAGCCCATTTGGTTAATCATTTATGATATTGAATTTTATAAATCTCTTACAAACATCATTTGTTAATTCAAGTATCTATGAATAATCTATGCCGTATATGTTTACCTAATTGAAATGCACAAAGCGGATCTCAGTAATCAATATTATACATCATTAACTCATTTTATATTCCAACAAATCATGCTCTTATAATTTTACAAGAAAAATAAAAAAATATCAAAATAAGAATCTAATAATATCTACATAGAAATTGATATATTTTTAAATTTAATTTGGTTGATTTTAAATTTTTTAAAAACTTACAAAGTACGATTAGATTTTCTTTTTATTGTACTAAATGATATAGATTATTTATTTTAAAGATAGTTTTTAAGAACATACTATATCTTTGGATGTAAAGGTTGTTTGACCTGGTGAATAATATGCTAATATGGGTGTCTACTAACTCGTATACTCACGTATAACTCGTATTTAAAAAGATTGGAGGTGCTCAGAGGAGCCAAGGAAGGGCAAAGTGATTTCGTGAGGTTTTTGTGCTACTAATTGAGATAAACTAAGACTTCTAGACGGCGATTGGAGGAAGTTTTCATAATTAATGTTAATAAGATCTAAGGGAAGTAGATGGGCTCTCACGTTTGTGAGATAATGAGCACTTTTGCGGGTAACAGTGCCATGTTATGGATATTTAGTTAATTGTGTGATTACTTGATGAAACTAATGAATTCTGAAGCATGTTTTGACAAGTTAAAAGATGATTATCATGTTAAATTATCATGTGTTATACATCACTCTGCATATCTCATACATTTGTGATAAATAAGCTGCCTAAATGTATTTTTTATCATTATATATACTCAGTATAAATATATGATTTTCGTGTTTTATATGATCGACCATGCATATTCTCCATGATGATTCATATTATTATTGCACGATGTGATCTGGATGAGTTCTAACTCCAAATACACTTGTGTATCATAATTAATTCTAACAATCAATAGTAACCAATACGACCACACAACTAATAACTAGTCTAAAGGTATTCGATAAAGATTGTTGCCTGATGTGGTTTTTGATCTTCCTTGAAAAGAAAAATCAATCTCTAATTGATTCAATGAGGAACCAAGAAATAGGGGAAAGGAGAACCCAAAAGTCTTGGTGCCTCATTGACCAATAAGAGATCATCTTTAATAAAGAATATGATGTATTATTTTATTTTAAATTCAGGCATTTTCAACCTGTATTTATAGCCCATTTCCTGGCTTGAGCATGGGCAAGTAAGTTGAGCCCATTTGGTTAATCATTTATGATATTGAATCTTATAAATCTCCTACCGACATCATTTATTAATTCAAGTATCTCTGAATAATCTATGTCGTATATGTTTACCTAATTGAAAGGCACAAAGCGGATCTCACTAATCTATATTATACATCATTAATTCATTTTATATTCCAACAAATCATGCTCTTATCATTTCACAAGAAAATTCGAAACATCAAATCAAATCATGAATCAAATAATATCTATAAATTTAATTTGGTTGATTTAATTTTTTAAAAAACTTGCTAATTATGATTAGATTTTATTTTTTATTTTAGTAAAGGACATATATTATTTATTTTACAGATAGATTTTAAGAATGTAATATATTTTTGGCTGTAAAGGTTATTTGACCTGGTTAAGAATATTCTAATATGAGTGTCTACAAATTCGTATACTCATGTAGAACTTGTATTTCAATAGATTGGAAGTGCTCAGAGGCGCCAAGGAAGGACAAAGTGATTTCATGAGTTTTTTGTGCTACAAATTGAGACAAACTAAGACTTCTAGACGACGATTGGAGGATGTTTTCATAATTAATGATAATAAGATATAAGGGAAGTATATGGGCTCTCACGTTTGTGAGATGATGAGCACTTTTGCGGGTAACAGTGTCATGTTATGGATATTTAGTTAATTGTGTGATTACTTGATGAAACTAATGAATTCTGAAGCATGTTTTGACAAGTTAAAAGATGATTATCATGTTAAATTATCATGTGTTATACATCACTCTGCATATCTCATACATTTGTGATAAATAAGTGCCTAAATGTATTTTTTATCATTATATATACTCAAGTATAAATATATGATTTTCGTGTTTTATATGATCGACCATGCATATTCTCCATGATGATTCATATTATTATTGCACGATGTGATCTGGATGAGTTCTAACTCCAAATACACTTGTGTATCATAATTAATTCTAACAATCAATAGTAACCAATACGACCACACAACTAATAACTAGTCTAAAGGTATTCGATAAAGATTGTTGCCTGATGTGGTTTTTGATCTTCCTTGAAAAGAAAAATCAATCTCTAATTGATTCAATGAGGAACCAAGAAATAGGGGAAAGGAGAACCCAAAAGTCTTGGTGCCTCATTGACCAATAAGAGATCATCTTTCATAAAGAATATGATGTATTATTTTATTTTAAATTCAGGCATTTTCAACCTGTATTTATAGCCCATTTCCTGGCTTGAGCATGGGCAAGTAAGTTGAGCCCATTTGGTTAATCATTTATGATATTGAATTTTATAAATCTCCTACCGACATCATTTATAAATTCAAGTATCTCTGAATAATCTATGTCGTATATGTTTACCTAATTGAAAGGCACAAAGCGGATCTCACTAATCTATATTATACATCATTAATTCATTTTATATTCCAACAAATCATGCTCTTATCATTTCACAAGAAAATTCGAAACATCAAATCAAATCATGAATCAAATAATATCTATAAATTTAATTTGGTTGATTTAATTTTTTAAAAAACTTGCTAATTATGATTAGATTTTATTTTTTATTTTACTAAAGGACATATATTATTTATTTTACAGATAGATTTTAAGAATGTAATATATTTTTGGCTTTAAAGGTTATTTGACCTGGTTAAGAATATTCAAATATGAGTGTCTACAAATTCGTATACTCATGTAGAACTTGTATTTCAATAGATTGGAAGTGCTCAGAGGCGCCAAGGAAGGACAAAGTGATTTCATGAGTTTTGTGTGCTACAAATTGAGACAAACTAAGACGTCTAGACGACGATTGGAGGATGTTTTCATAATTAATGATAATAATATATAAGGGAAGAAGATGGGCTCTCATGTTTGTTAGATGATGAGCACTTTTGCGGGTATCGTGTCATGTTATGGGTATTTAGTTAATTGTGTGATTACTTGATGAAACTAATGAATTCTGAAGCATGTTTTGACTAGTTAAAAGATGATTATCATGTTAAATGATCATGTGTTATACATCACTCTGCATATCTCATACATTTGTGATAAATAAGCTGCCTAAATGTATTTTTTTATCATTATATATACTCGGTATAAATATATGATTTTTGTGTTTTATATGATAGACCATGCATATTCTCCATGATGATTCATATTATTATTGCACGATGTGATCTGGATGAGTTCTAAATCCAAATACAATTGTGTATCATAATTAATTCTAACAATCAATAGTAACCAATACGACCACACAACTAATAACTAGTCTAAAGGTATTCGATAAAGATTGTTGCACGATGTGGTTTTTGATCTTCCTTGAAAAGAAAAATCAATCTCTAATTGATTCAATGAGGAACCAAGAAATAGGGGAAAGGAGAACCCAAAAGTCTTGGTGCCTCATTGACCAATAAGAGATCATCTTTCATAAAGAATATGATGTATTATTTTATTTTAAATTCAGACATTTTCAACTGTATTTATAGCCCATTTCTGGCTTGAGCATGGGCAAGTAAGTTGAGCCCATTTGGTTAATCATTTATGATATTGAATTTTATAAATCTCCTACCGACATCATTTATTAATTCAAGTATCTCTGAATAATCTATGTCGTATATGTTTACCTAATTGAAAGGCACAAAGCGGATCTCACTAATCTATATTATACATCATTAATTCATTTTATATTCCAACAAATCATGCTCTTATCATTTCACAAGAAAATTCGAAACATCAAATCAAATCATGAATCAAATAATATCTATAAATTTAATTTGGTTGATTTAATTTTTAAAAAAACTTTCTAATTATGATTAGATTTTATTTTTTATTTTACTAAAGGACATATATTATTTATTTTACAGATAGATTTTAAGAATGTAATATATTTTTGGCTGTAAAGGTTATTTGACCTGGTTAAGAATATTCTAATATGAGTGTCTACAAATTCATATACTCATGTAGAACTTGTATTTCAATAGATTGGAAGTGCTCAGAGGCGCCAAGGAAGGACAAAGTGATTTCATGAGTTTTTTGTGCTACAAATTGAGACAAACTAAGACTTCTAGACGACGATTGGAGGATGTTTTCATAATTAATGATAATAAGATATAAGGGAAGTATATGGGCTCTCACGTTTGTGAGATGATGAGCACTTTTGCGGGTAACAGTGTCATGTTATGGATATTTAGTTAATTGTGTGATTACTTGATGAAACTAATGAATTCTGAAGCATGTTTTGACAAGTTAAAAGATGATTATCATGTTAAATTATTATGTGTTATACATCACTCTGCATATCTCATACATTTGTGATAAATAAGCTGCCTAAATGTATTTTTTATCATTATATATACTCAGTATAAATATATGATTTTCGTGTTTTATATGATCGACCATGCATATTCTCCATGATGATTCATATTATTATTGCACGATGTGATCTGGATGAGTTCTAACTCCAAATACACTTGTGTATCATAATTAATTCTAACAATCAATAGTAACCAATACGACCACACAACTAATAACTAGTCTAAAGGTATTCGATAAAGATTGTTGCCTGATGTGGTTTTTGATCTTCCTTGAAAAGAAAAATCAATCTCTAATTGATTCAATGAGGAACCAAGAAATAGGGGAAAGGAGAACCCAAAAGTCTTGGTGCCTCATTGACCAACAAGAGATCATCTTTCATAAAGAATATGATGTATTATTTTATTTTAAATTCGGGCATTTTCAACTTTGTATTTATAGCCCATTTCCTGGCTTGAGCATGGGCAAGTAAGTTGAGCCCATTTGGTTAATCATTTATGATATTGAATTTTATAAATCTCCTACCGACATCATTTATAAATTCAAGTATCTCTGAATAATCTATGTCGTATATGTTTACCTAATTGAAAGGCACAAAGCGGATCTCACTAATCTATATTATACATCATTAATTCATTTTATATTCCAACAAATCATGCTCTTATCATTTCACAAGAAAATTCGAAACATCAAATCAAATCATGAATCAAATAATATCTATAAATTTAATTTGGTTGATTTAATTTTTAAAAAACTTGCTAATTATGATTAGATTTTATTTTTTATTTTACTAAAGGACATATATTATTTATTTTACAGATAGATTTTAAGAATGTAATATATTTTTGGCTTTAAAGGTTATTTGACCTGGTTAAGAATATTCAAATATGAGTGTCTACAAATTCGTATACTCATGTAGAACTTGTATTTCAATAGATTGGAAGTGCTCAGAGGCGCCAAGGAAGGACAAAGTGATTTCATGAGTTTTGTGTGCTACAAATTGAGACAAACTAAGACGTCTAGACGACGATTGGAGGATGTTTTCATAATTAATGATAATAATATATAAGGGAAGAAGATGGGCTCTCATGTTTGTTAGATGATGAGCACTTTTGCGGGTATCAGTGTCATGTTATGGGTATTTAGTTAATTGTGTGATTACTTGATGAAACTAATGAATTCTGAAGCATGTTTTGACTAGTTAAAAGATGATTATCATGTTAAATGATCATGTGTTATACATCACTCTGCATATCTCATACATTTGTGATAAATAAGCTGCCTAAATGTATTTTTTTATCATTATATATACTCAGTATAAATATATGATTTTCGTGTTTTATATGATAGACCATGCATATTCTCCATGATGATTCATATTATTATTGCACGATGTGATCTGGATGAGTTCTAAATCCAAATACAATTGTGTATCATAATTAATTCTAACAATCAATAGTAACCAATACGACCACACAACTAATAACTAGTCTAAAGGTATTCGATAAAGATTGTTGCCTGATGTGGTTTTTGATCTTCCTTGAAAAGAAAAATCAATCTCTAATTGATTCAATGAGGAACCAAGAAATAGGGGAAAGGAGAACCCAAAAGTCTTGGTGCCTCATTGACCAATAAGAGATCATCTTTCATAAAGAATATGATGTATTATTTTATTTTAAATTCAGACATTTTCAACCTGTATTTATAGCCCATTTCCTGGCTTGAGCATGGGCAAGTAAGTTGAGCCCATTTGGTTAATCATTTATGATATTGAATTTTATAAATCTCCTACCGACATCATTTATTAATTCAAGTATCTCTGAATAATCTATGTCGTATATGTTTACCTAATTGAAAGGCACAAAGCGGATCTCACTAATCTATATTATACATCATTAATTCATTTTATATTCCAACAAATCATGCTCTTATCATTTCACAAGAAAATTCGAAACATCAAATCAAATCATGAATCAAATAATATCTATAAATTTAATTTGGTTGATTTAATTTTTTTAAAAACTTTCTAATTATGATTAGATTTTATTTTTTATTTTACTAAAGGACATATATTATTTATTTTACAGATAGATTTTAAGAATGTAATATATTTTTGGCTGTAAAGGTTATTTGACCTGGTTAAGAATATTCTAATATGAGTGTCTACAAATTCATATACTCATGTAGAACTTGTATTTCAATAGATTGGAAGTGCTCAGAGGCGCCAAGGAAGGACAAAGTGATTTCATGAGTTTTTTGTGCTACAAATTGAGACAAACTAAGACTTCTAGACGACGATTGGAGGATGTTTTCATAATTAATGATAATAAGATATAAGGGAAGTATATGGGCTCTCACGTTTGTGAGATGATGAGCACTTTTGCGGGTAACAGTGTCATGTTATGGATATTTAGTTAATTGTGTGATTACTTGATGAAACTAATGAATTCTGAAGCATGTTTTGACAAGTTAAAAGATGATTATCATGTTAAATTATTATGTGTTATACATCACTCGCATATCTCATACATTTGTGATAAATAAGTCTGCCTAAATGTATTTTTTATCATTATATATACTCAGTATAAATATATGATTTTCGTGTTTTATATGATCGACCATGCATATTCTCCATGATGATTCATATTATTATTGCACGATGTGATCTGGATGAGTTCTAACTCCAAATACACTTGTGTATCATAATTAATTCTAACAATCAATAGTAACCAATACGACCACACAACTAATAACTAGTCTAAAGGTATTCGATAAAGATTGTTGCCTGATGTGGTTTTTGATCTTCCTTGAAAAGAAAAATCAATCTCTAATTGATTCAATGAGTAACCAAGAAATAGGGGAAAGGAGAACCCAAAAGTCTTGGTGCCTCATTGACCAATAAGAGATCATCTTTCATAAAGAATATGATGTATTATTTTATTTTAAATTCAGGCATTTTCAACCTGTATTTATAGCCCATTTCCTGGCTTGAGCATGGGCAAGTAAGTTGAGCCCATTTGGTTAATCATTTATGATATTGAATTTTATAAATCTCCTACCGACATCATTTATAAATTCAAGTATCTCTGAATAATCTATGTCGTATATGTTTACCTAATTGAAAGGCACAAAGCGGATCTCACTAATCTATATTATACATCATTAATTCATTTTATATTCCAACAAATCATGCTCTTATCATTTCACAAGAAAATTCGAAACATCAAATCAAATCATGAATCAAATAATATCTATAAATTTAATTTGGTTGATTTAATTTTTTAAAAAACTTGCTAATTATGATTATATTTTATTTTTTATTTTACTAAAGGACATATATTATTTATTTTACAGATAGATTTTCAGAATGTAATATATTTTTGGCTTTAAAGGTTATTTGACCTGGTTAAGAATATTCAAATATGAGTGTCTACAAATTCGTATACTCATGTAGAACTTGTATTTCAATAGATTGGAAGTGCTCAGAGGCGCCAAGGAAGGACAAAGTGATTTCATGAGTTTTGTGTGCTACAAATTGAGACAAACTAAGACGTCTAGACGACGATTGGAGGATGTTTTCATAATTAATGATAATAATATATAAGGGAAGAAGATGGGCTCTCATGTTTGTTAGATGATGAGCACTTTTGCGGGTATCAGTGTCATGTTATGGGTATTTAGTTAATTGTGTGATTACTTGATGAAACTAATGAATTCTGAAGCATGTTTTGACTAGTTAAAAGATGATTATCATGTTAAATGATCATGTGTTATACATCACTCTGCATATCTCGTACATTTGTGATAAATAAGCTGCCTAAATGTATTTTTTTATCATTATATATACTCAGTATAAATATATGATTTTCGTGTTTTATATGATAGACCATACATATTCTCCATGATGATTCATATTATTATTGCACGATGTGATCTGGATGAGTTCTAAATCCAAATACAATTGTGTATCATAATTAATTCTAACAATCAATAGTAACCAATACGACCACACAACTAATAACTAGTCTAAAGGTATTCGATAAAGATTGTTGCCTGATGTGGTTTTTGATCTTCCTTGAAAAGAAAAATCAATCTCTAATTGATTCAATGAGGAACCAAGAAATAGGGGAAAGGAGAACCCAAAAGTCTTGGTGCCTCATTGACCAATAAGAGATCATCTTTCATAAAGAATATGATGTATTATTTTATTTTAAATTCAGGCATTTTCAACCTGTATTTATAGCCCATTTCCTGGCTTGAGCATGGGCAAGTAAGTTGAGCCCATTTGGTTAATCATTTATGATATTGAATTTTATAAATCTCCTACCGACATCATTTATTAATTCTAGTATCTCTGAATAATCTATGTCGTATATGTTTACCTAATTGAAAGGCACAAAGCGGATCTCACTAATCTATATTATACATCATTAATTCATTTTATATTCCAACAAATCATGCTCTTATCATTTCACAAGAAAATTCGAAACATCAAATCAAATCATGAATCAAATAATATCTATAAATTTAATTTGGTTGATTTAATTTTTAAAAAAACTTTCTAATTATGATTAGATTTTATTTTTTATTTTACTAAAGGACATATATTATTTATTTTACAGATAGATTTTAAGAATGTAATATATTTTTGGCTGTAAAGGTTATTTGACCTGGTTAAGAATATTCTAATATGAGTGTCTACAAATTCGTATACTCATGTAGAACTTGTATTTCAATAGATTGGAAGTGCTCAAAGGCGCCAAGGAAGGACAAAGTGATTTCATGAGTTTTTTGTGCTACAAATTGAGACAAACTAAGACTTCTAGACGACGATTGGAGGATGTTTTCATAATTAATGATAATAAGATATAAGGGAAGAATATGGGCTCTCACGTTTGTGAGATGATGAGCACTTTTGCGGGTAACAGTGTCATGTTATGGGTATTTAGTTAATTGTGTGATTACTTGATGAAACTAAAGAATTCTGAAGCATGTTTTGACTAGTTAAAAGATGATTATCATGTTAAATTATCATGTGTTATACATCACTCTGCATATCTCATACATTTGTGATAAATAAGCTGCCTAAATGTATTTTTTTATCATTATATATACTCAGTATAAATATATGATTTTCGTGTTTTATATGATCGACAATGCATATTCTCCATGATGATTCATATTATTATTGCACGGTGTGATCTGGATGAGTTCTAACTCCATATACACTTGTGTATCATAATTAATTCTAACAATCAATAGTAACCAATACGACCACACAACTAATAACTAGTCTAAAGGTATTCGATAAAGATTGTTGCCTGATGTGGTTTTTGATCTTCCTTGAAAAGAAAAATCAATCTCTAATTGATTCAATGAGGAACCAAGAAATAGGGGAAAGGAGAACCCAAAAGTCTTGGTGCCTCATTGACCAATAAGAGATCATCTTTTATAACGAATATGATGTATTATTTTATTTTAAATTCAGGCATTTTCAACCTGTAATTATAGCCCATTTCCTGGCTTGAGCATGGGCAAGTAAGTTGAGCCCATTTGGTTAATCATTTATGATATTGAATTTTATAAATCTCCTACCGACATCATTTATTAATTCAAGTATCTCTGAATAATCTATGTCGTATATGTTTACCTAATTGAAAGGCACAAAGCGGATCTCACTAATCTATATTATACATCATTAATTCATTTTATATTCCAACAAATCATGCTCTTATCATTTCACAAGAAAATTCGAAACATCAAATCAAATCATGAATCAAATAATATCTATAAATTTAATTTGGTTGATTTAATCTTTTAATAAACTTGCTAATTATGATTAGATTTTATTTTTTATTTTACTAAAGGACATATATTATTTATTTTACAGATAGATTTTAAGAATGTAATATATTTTTGGCTGTAAAGGTTATTTGACCTGGTTAAGAATATTCTAATATGAGTGTCTACAAATTCGTATACTCATGTAGAACTTGTATTTCAATAGATTGGAAGTGCTCAAAGGCGCCAAGGAAGGACAAAGTGATTTCATGAGTTTTTTGTGCTACAAATTGAGACAAACTAAGACTTCTAGACGACGATTGGAGGATGTTTTCATAATTAATTATAATAAGATATAAGGGAAGAATATGGGCTCTCACGTTTGTTAGATGATGAGCACTTTTGCGGGTAACAGTGTCATGTTATGGGTATTTAGTTAATTGTGTGATTACTTGATGAAACTAATGAATTCTGAAGCATGTTTTGACTAGTTAAAAGATGATTATCATGTTAAATTATCATGTGTTATACATCACTCTGCATATCTCGTACATTTGTGATAAATAAGCTGCCTAAATGTATTTTTTTATCATTATATATACTCAGTATAAATATATGATTTTCGTGTTTTATATGATCGACCATGCATATTCTCCATGATGATTCATATTATTATTGCACGATGTGATCTGGATGAGTTCTAACTCCAAATACACTTGTGTATCATAATTAATTCTAACAATCAATAGTAACCAATACGACCACACAACTAATAACTAGTCTAAAGGTATTCGATAAAGATTGTTGCCTGATGTGGTTTTTGATCTTCCTTGAAAAGAAAAATCAATCTCTAATTGATTCAATGAGGAACCAAGAAATAGGGGAAAGGAGAACCCAAAAGTCTTGGTGCCTCATTGACCAATAAGAGATCATCTTTCATAACGAATATGATGTATTATTTTATTTTAAATTCAGGCATTTTCAACCTGTAATTATAGCCCATTTCCTGGCTTGAGCATGGGCAACTAAGTTGAGCCCATTTTGTTAATCATTTATGATATTGAATTTTATAAATCTTCTACAGACAACATTTATTAATTCAAGTATCTCTGAATAATCTATGTCGTATATGTTTACCTAATTGAAATGCACAAAGGGGATCTCACTAATCCATATTATACATCATTAATTCATTTTATATTCCAACAAATCATGCTCTTATCATTTCACAAGAAAATTCGAAACATCAAATCAAATCATGAATCAAATAATATCTATAAATTTAATTTGGTTGATTTAATTTTTTAATAAACTTGCTAATTATGATTAGATTTTATTTTTTATTTTACTAAAGGACATATATTATTTAATTTACAGATAGATTTTAAGAATGTAATATATTTTTGGCTGTAAAGGTTATTTGACCTGGTTAAGAATATTCTAATATGAGTGTCTACAAATTCGTATACTCATGTAGAACTTGTATTTCAATAGATTGGAAGTGCTCAGAGGCGCCAAGGAAGGACAAAGTGATTTCATGAGTTTTTTGTGCTACAAATTGAGACAAACTAAGACTTCTAGACGACGATTGGAGGATGTTTTCATAATTAATGATAATAAGATATAAGGGATGAATATGGGCTCTCACGTTTGTGAGATGATGAGCACTTTTGCGGGTAACAGTGTCATGTTATGGGTATTTAGTTAATTGTGTGATTACTTGATGAAACTAATGAATTGTGAAGCATGTTTTGACTAGTTAAAAGATGATTATCATGTTAAATGATCATGTGTTATACATCACTCTGCATATCTCGTACATTTGTGATAAATAAGCTGCCTAAATGTATTTTTTTATCATTATATATACTCAGTATAAATATATGATTTTCGTGTTTTATATGATAGACCATGCATATTCTCCATGATGATTCATATTATTATTGCACGATGTGATCTGGATGAGTTCTAACTCCAAATACACTTGTGTATCATAATTAATTCTAACAATCAATAGTAACCAATACGACCACACAACTAATAACTAGTCTAAAGGTATTCGATAAAGATTGTTCCCTGATGTGGTTTTTGATCTTCCTTGAAAAGAAAAATCAATCTGTAATTGATTCAATGAGGAACCAAGAAATAGGGGAAAGGAGAACCCAAAAGTCTTGGTGCCTCATTGACCAATAATAGATCAATCTTCATAAAGAATATGATGTATTATTTTATGTTAAATTCATGCATTTTCAACCTGTATTTATAGCCCATTTCCTGGCTTGAGCATGGGCAACTAATATGAGCCCATTTTGTTAATCATTTATGATATTGAATTTTATAAATCTTCTACAGACAACATTTATTAATTCAAGTATCTCTGAATAATCTATGTCGTATATGTTTACCTAATTGAAATGCACAAAGGGGATATCACTAATCCATATTATACATCATTAATTCATTTTATATTCCAACAAATCATGCTCTTATCATTTCACAAGAAAATTCGAAACATCAAATCAAATCATGAATCAAATAATATCTATAAATTTAATTTGGTTGATTTAATTTTAAAAAAAACTTGCTAATTATGAATAGATTTTATTTTTTATTCTACTAAAGGACATATATTATTTATTTTACAGATAGATTTTAAGAATGTAATATATTTTTGGTTGTAAAGGTTATTTGACCTGGTTAAGAATATTCTAATATGAGTGTCCACAAATTCGTATACTCATGTAGAACTTGTATTTCAATAGATTGGAAGTGCTCCGAGGCGCCAAGGTAGGACAAAGTAATTTCATGAGTTTTTTGTGCTACAAATTGAGACAAACTAAGACTTCTAGACGACGATTGGAGGATGTTTTCATAATTAATGATAATAAGATATAAGGGAAGAATATGGGCTCTCACGTTTGTGAGATGATGAGAACTTTTGCGGGTAACAGTGTCATGTTATGGGTATTTAGTTAATTGTGTGATTACTTGATGAAACTAATGAATTCTGAAGCATGTTTTGACTTGTTAAAAGATGATTATCATGTTAAATGATCATGTGTTATACATCACTCTGCATATCTCGTACATTTGTGATAAATAAGCTGCCTAAATGTATTTTTTTATCATTATATATACTCAGTATAAATATATGATTTTCGTGTTTTATATGATAGACCATGCATATTCTCCATGATGATTCATATTATTATTGCACGATGTGATCTGGATGAGTTCTAACTCCAAATACACTTGTGTATCATAATTAATTCTAACAATCAATAGTAACCAATACGACCACACAACTAATAACTAGTCTAAAGGTATTCGATAAAGATTGTTGCCTGACATGGTTTTTGATCTTCCTTGAAAAGAAAAATCAATCTCTAATTGATTCAATGAGGAACCAAGAAATAGGGGAAAGGAGAACCCAAAAGTCTTGGTGCCTCATTGACCGATAAGAGATCATCTTTCATAAAGAATATGATGTATTATTTTATTTTAAATTCAGGCATTTTCAACCTGTATTTATAGCCCATTTCCTGGCTTGAGCATGGGCAAGTAAGTTGAGCCCATTTGGTTAATCATTTATGATATTGAATTTTATAAATCTCCTACCGACATCATTTATTAATTCAAGTATCTCTGAATAATCTATGTCGTATATGTTTACCTAATTGAAAGGCACAAAGCGGATCTCACAAATCAATATTATACATCATCAATTCATTTTATATTCCAACAAATCATGCTCTTATCATTTCACGAGAAAATTCAAAATATCAAATCAAATCATGAATCAAATAATATCTATAAATTTAATTTGGTTAATTTAATTTTTTTTCAAACTTGCTAATTATGATTAGATTTTATTTTTTATTTTACTAAAGGACATATATTATTTATTTTACAGATAGATTTTAAGAATGTAATATATTTTTGGCTGTAAAGGTTATTTGACCTGGTTAAGAATATTCTAATATGAGTGTCTACAAATTCGTATACTCATGTAGAACTTGTATTTCAATAGATTGGAAGTGCTCAGAGGCGCCAAGGAAGGACAAAGTGATTTCATGAGTTTTTTGTGCTACAAATTGAGACAAACTAAGACTTCTAGACGACGATTGGAGGATGTTTTCATAATTAATGATAATAAGATTTAAGGGAAGAATATGGGCTCTCACGTTTGTGAGATGATGAGCACTTTTGCGGGTAACAGTGTCATGTTATGGGTATTTAGTTAATTGTGTGATTACTTGATGAAACTAATGAATTCTGAAGCATGTTTTGACTAGTTAAAAGATGATTATCATGTTAAATTATCATGTGTTATACATCACTCTGCATATCTCGTACATTTGTGATAAATAAGCTGCCTAAATGTATTTTTTTATCATTATATATACTCAGTATAAATATATGATTTTCGTGTTTTATATGATCGACCATGCATATTCTCCATGATGATTCATATTATTATTGCACGATGTGATCTGGATGAGTTCTAAATCCAAATACACTTGTGTATCATAATTAATTCTAACAATCAATAGTAACCAATACGACCACACAACTAATAACTAGTCTAAAGGTATTCGATAAAGATTGTTGCCTGATGTGGTTTTTGATCTTCCTTGAAAAGAAAAATCAATCTCTAATTGATTCAATGAGGAACCAAGAAATAGGGGAAAGGAGAACCCAAAAGTCTTGGTGCCTCATTGACCAATAAGAGATCATCTTTCATAAAGAATATGATGTATTATTTTATTTTAAATTCAGGCATTTTCAACCTGTATTTATAGCCCATTTCCTGGCTTGAGCATGGGCAAGTAAGTTGAGCCCATTTGGTTAATCATTTATGATATTGAATTTTATAAATCTCGTACCGACATCATTTATTAATTCAAGTATCTCTGAATAATCTATGTCGTATATGTTTACCTAATTGAAAGGCACAAACCGGATCTCACTAATCTATATTATACATCATTAATTCATTTTATATTCCACCAAATCATGCTCTTATCATTTCACAAGAAAATTCTAAACATCAAATCAAATCATGAATCAAATAATATCTATAAACTTAATTTGGTTGATTTAATTTTTTAAAAAACTTGCTAATTATGATTAGATTTTATTTTTTATTTTACTAAAGGACATATAATATTTATTTTACAGATAGATTTTAAGAATGTAATATATTTTTGGCTGTAAAGGTTATTTGACCTGGTTAAGAATATTCTAATATGAGTGTCTACAAATTTGTATACTCATGTAGAACTTGTATTTCAATAGATTGGAAGTGCTCAGAGGCGCCAAGGAAGGACAAAGTAATTTCATGAGTTTTTTGTGCTACAAATTGAGACAAACTAAGACTTCTAGACGACGATTGGAGGATGTTTTCATAATTAATGATAATAAGATATAAGGGAAGAATATGGGCTCTCACGTTTGTGAGATGATGAGCACTTTTGCGGGTAACAGTGTCATGTTATGGGTATTTAGTTAATTGTGTGATTACTTGATGAAACTAATGAATTCTGAAGCATGTTTTGACTAGTTAAAAGATGATTATCATGTTAAATTATCATGTGTTATACATCACTCTGCATATCTCGTACATTTGTGATAAATAAGCTGCCTAATTGTATTTTTTTATCATTATATATACTCTGTATAAATATATGATTTTCGTGTTTTATATGATAGACCATGCATATTCTCCATGATGATTCATATTATTATTGCAGGATGTGATATGGATGAGTTCAAACTCCAAATACACTTGTGTATCATAATTAATTCTAACAATCAATAGTAACCAATACGACCACACAACTAATAACTAGTCTAAAGGTATTCGATAAAGATTGTTGCCTGATGTGGTTTTTGATCTTCCTTGAAAAGAAAAATCAATCTCTAATTGATTCAATGAGGAACCAAGAAATAGGGGAAAGGAGAACCCAAAAGTCTTGGTGCCTCATTGACCAATAAGAGATCATCTTTCATAAAGAATATGATGTATTATTTTATGTTAAATTCATGCATTTTCAACCTGTATTTATAGCCCATTTCCTGGCTTGAGCATGGGCAAGTAAGTTGAGCCCATTTGGTTAATCATTTATGATATTGAATTTTATAAATCTCCTACCGACATCATTTATTAATTCAAGTATCTCTGAATAATCTATGTCGTATATGTTTACCTAATTGAAAGGCACAAACCGGATCTCACTAATCTATATTATACATCATTAATTCATTTTATATTCCAACAAATCATGCTCTTATCATTTCACAAGAAAATTCTAAACATCAAATCAAATCATGAATCAAATAATATCTATAAATTTAATTTGGTTGATTTAATTTTTTTTAAAACTTGCTAATTATGATTAGATTTTATTTTTTATTTTACTAAAGGACATATAATATTTATTTTACAGATTGATTTTAAGAATGTAATATATTTTTGGCTGTAAAGGTTATTTGACCTGGTTAAGAATATTCTAATATGAGTGTCTACAAATTTGTATACTCATGTAGAACTTGTATTTCAATAGATTGGAAGTGCTCAGAGGCGCCAAGGAAGGACAAAGTAATTTCATGAGTTTTTTGTGCTACAAATTGAGACAAACTAAGACTTCTAGACGACGATTGGAGGATGTTTTCATAATTAATGATAATAAGATATAAGGGAAGAATATGGGCTCTCACGTTTGTGAGATGATGAGCACTTTTGCGGGTAACAGTGTCATGTTATGGGTATTTAGTTAATTGTGTGATTACTTGATGAAACTAATGAATTCTGAAGCATGTTTTGACTAGTTAAAAGATGATTATCATGTTAAATGATCATGTGTTATACATCACTCTGCATATCTCGTACATTTGTGATAAATAAGCTGCCTAATTGTATTTTTTTATCATTATATATACTCTGTATAAATATATGATTTTCGTGTTTTATATGATAGACCATGCATATTCTCCATGATGATTCATATTATTATTGCACGATGTGATCTGGATGAGTTCTAACTCCAAATACACTTGTGTATCATAATTAATTCTAACAATCAATAGTAACCAATACGACCACACAACTAATAACTAGTCTAAAGGTATTCGATAAAGATTGTTGCCTGATGTGGTTTTTGATCTTCCTTGAAAAGAAAAATCAATCTCTAATTGATTCAATGAGGAACCAAGAAATAGGGGAAAGGAGAACCCAAAAGTCTTGGTACCTCATTGACCAATAAGAGATCAATCTTCATAAAGAATATGATGTATTATTTTATGTTAAATTCATGCATTTTCAACCTGTATTTATAGCCCATTTCCTGGCTTGAGCATGGGCAACTAAGTTGAGCCCATTTTGTTAATCATTTATGATATTGAATTTTATAAATCTTCTACAGACAACATTTATTAATTCAAGTATCTCTGAATAATCTATGTCGTATATGTTTACCTAATTGAAATGCACAAAGGGGATCTCACTAATCCATATTATACATCATTAATTCATTTTATATTCCAACAAATCATGCTCTTATCATTTCACAAGAAAATTCGAAACATCAAATCAAATCATGAATCAAATAATATCTATAAATTTAATTTGGTTGATTTAATATTAAAAAAACTTGCTAATTATGATTAGATTTTATTTTTTATTTTGCTAAAGGACATATATTATTTATTTTACAGATAGATTTTAAGAATGTAATATATTTTTGGCTGTAAAGGTTATTTGACCTGGTTAAGAATATTCTAATATGAGTGTCCACAAATTCGTATACTCATGTAGAACTTGTATTTCAATAGATTGGAAGTGCTCAGAGGCGCCAAGGAAGGACAAAGTAATTTCATGAGTTTTTTGTGCTACAAATTGAGACAAACTAAGACTTCTAGACGACGATTGGAGGATGTTTTCATAATTAATGATAATAAGATATAAGGGAAGAATATGGGCTCTCACGTTTGTGAGATGATGAGCACTTTTGCGGGTAACAGTGTCATGTTATGGGTATTTAGTTAATTGTGTGATTACTTGATGAAACTAATGAATTATGAAGCATGTTTTGACTAGTTAAAAGATGATTATCATGTTAAATTATCATGTGGTATACATCACTCTGCATAACTCGTACATTTGTGATAAATAAGCTGCCTAAATGTATTTTTTTATCATTATATATACCCCGTATAAATATATGATTTTCGTGATTTATATGATAATCCATACATATTCTCCATGATGATTCATATAATTATTGCACGATGTGATCTGGATGAGTTCTAACTCCAAATACACTTGTGTATCATAATTAATTCTAACAATCAATAGTAACCAATACGACCACACAACTAATAACTAGTCTAAAGGTATTCGATAAAGATTGTTGCCTGATGTGGTTTTTGATCTTCCTTGAAAAGAAAAATCAATCTCTAATTGATTCAATGAGGAACCAAGAAATAGGGGAAAGGAGAACCCAAAAGTCTTGGTGCCTCATTGACCAATAAGAGATCATCTTTCATAAAGTATATGATGTATTATTTTATGTTAAATTCAGTCATTTTCAACCTGTATTTATAGCCCATTTCCTGGCTTGAGCATGGGCAAGTAAGTTGAGCCCATTTGGTTAATCATTTATGATATTGAATTTTATAAATCTCCTACGGACATCATTTATTAATTCAAGTATCTCTGAATAACCTATGTCGTATATGTTTACCTAATTGAAATGCACAAAGCGGATCTCACAAATCAATATTATACATCATCAATTCATTTTATATTCCAACAAATCACGCTCTTATCATTTCACGAGAAAATTAAAAATATCAAATCAAATCAAGAATCAAATAATATCTATAAATTTAATTTGGTTGATTTAATTTTTTTTAAAATTTGCTAATTATGATTAGATTTTATTTTTTATTTTACTAAAGGACATATATTATTTATTTTACAGATAGATTTTAAGAATGTAATATATTTTTGGCTGTAAAGGTTATTTGACCTGGTTAAGAATATTCTAATATGAGTGTCTACAAATTCGTATACTCATGTAGAACTTGTATTTCAATAGATTGGAAGTGCTCAGAGGCGCCAAGGAAGGACAAAGTGATTTCATGAGTTTTTTGTGCTACAAATTGAGACAAACTAAGACTTCTAGACGACGATTGGAGGATGTTTTCATAATTAATGATAATAAGATATAAGGGAAGAATATGGGCTCGCACGTTTGTGAGATGATGAGAACTTTTGCGGGTAACAGTGTCATGTTATGGGTATTTAGTTAATTGTGTGATTACTTGATGAAACTAATGAATTCTGAAGCATGTTTTGACTAGTTAAAAGATGATTATCATGTTAAATTATCATGTGTTATACATCACTATGCATATCTCGTACATTTGTGATAAATAAGCTGCCTAAATGTATTTTTTTATCATTATATATACCCCGTATAAATATATGATTTTCGTGTTTTATATGATAATCCATGCATATTCTCCATGATGATTCATATAATTATTGCACGATGTGGTCTGGATGAGTTCTAACTCCAAGTACACTTGTATATTATAATTAATTATAACAATCAATAGTAACCAATACGACCACACAACTAATAACTAGTCTAAAGGTATTCGATAAAGATTGTTGCCTGATGTGGTTTTTGATCTTCCTTGAAAAGAAAAATCAATCTCTAATTGATTCAATGAGGAACCACGAAATAGGGGAAAGGAGAACCCAAAAGTCTTGGTGCCTCATTGACCAATAAGAGATCATCTTTCGTAAGGAATATGATGTATTATTTTATGTTAAATTCAGGCATTTTCAACCTGTATTTATAGCCCATTTCCTGGCTTGAGCATGGGCAAGTAAGTTGAGCCCATTTGGTTAATCATTTATGATATTGAATTTTATAAATCTCCTACCGACATCATTTATTAATTCAAGTATCTCTGAATAATCTATGTCGTAAATGTTTACCTAATTGAAATGCGCAAAGCGGATCTCACTAATCTATATTATACATCATTAATTCATTTTATATTCCAACAAATCATGCTCTTATCATTTCACAAGAAAATTCGAAACATCAAATCAAATCATGAATCAAATAATATCTATAAATTTAATTTGGTTGATTTAATTTTTAAAAAAACTTGTTAATTATGATTAGATTTTATTTTTTATTTTACTAAAGGACATATATTATTTATTTTACAGATAGATTTTAAGAATGTAATATATTTTTGGCTGTAAAGGTTATTTGACCTGGTTAAGAATATTCTAATATGAGTGTCTACAAATTCGTATACTCATGTAGAACTTGTATTTCAATAGATTGGAAGTGCTCAGAGGCGCCAAGGAAGGACAAAGTGATTTCATGAGTTTTTTGTGCTACAAATTGAGACAAACTAAGACTTCTAGACGACGATTGGAGGATGTTTTCATAATTAATGATAATAAGATATAAGGGAAGAAGATGGGCTCTCGTGTTTGTTAGATGATGAGCACTTTTGCGGGTATCAGTGTCTTGTTATGGGTATTTAGATAATTGTGTGATTACTTGATGAAACTAATGAATTCTGAAGCATGTTTTGACTAGTTAAAAGATGATTATCATGTTAAATTATCATGTGTTATACATCAATCTGCATATCTCGTACATTTGTGATAAATAAGCTGCCTAAATGTATTTTTTTATCATTATATATACTCCGTATAAATATATGATTTACGTGTTTTATATGACAGACCATGCATATTCTCCATGATGATTCATATTATTATTTCACGATGTGATCTGGATGAGTTCTAACTCCAAATACACTTGTGTATCATAATTAATTCTAACAATCAATAGTAACCAATACGACCACACAACTAACAACTAGTCTAAAGGTATTCGATAAAGATTGTTGTCTGATGTGGTTTTTGATCTTCCTTGAAAAGAAAAATCAATCTCTAATTGATTCAAAGAGGAACCAAGAAATAGGGGAAAGGAGAACCCAAAAGTCTTGGTGCTTCATTGACCAATAAGAGATCATCTTTCATAAAGAATATGATGTATTATTTTATTATAAATTCAGGCATTTTCAACCTGTGTTTATAGCCCATTTCCTGGCTTGAGCATGGGCAAGTAAGTTGAGCCCATTTGGTTAATCATTTATGATATTGAATTTTATAAATCTCCTACCGACATCATTTATTAATTCAAGTATCTCTGAATAATCTATGTCGTATATGTTTACCTAATTGAAATGCACAAAGCGGATCTCACTAATCTATATTATACATCATTAATTCATTTTATATTCCAACAAATCATGCTCTTATCATTTCACAAGAAAATTCGAAACATCAAATCAAATCATGAATCAAATAATATCTATAAATTTAATTTGTTTGATTTAATTTTAAAAAAACTTGCTAATTATGATTAGATTTTATTTTTTATTTTACTAAAGGACATATATTATTTATTTTACAGATAGATTTTAAGAATGTAATATATTTTTGGCTGTAAAGGTTATTTGACCTGGTTAAGAATATTCTAATATGAGTGTCTACAAATTCGTATACTCATGTAGAACTTGTATTTCAATAGATTGGAAGTGCTCAGAGGCGCCAAGGAAGGACAAAGTGATTTCATGAGTTTTTTGTGCTACAAATTGAGACAAACTAAGACGTCTAGACGACGATTGGAGGATGTTTTCATAATTAATGATAATAATATATAAGGGAAGAAGATGGGCTCTCATGTTTGTTAGATGATGAGCACTTTTGCAGGTATCAGTGTCATGTTATGGGTATTTAGTTAATTTTGTGATTACTTGATGAAGCTAATGAATTCTGAAGCATGTTTTGACTAGTTAAAAGATGATTATCATGTTAAATTATCATGTGTTATACATCACTCTGCATATCTCGTACATTTGTGATAAATAAGCTGCCTAAATGCATTTTTTTATGATTATATATACTCAGTATAAATATTTGATTTTCGTGTTTTATATGACAGACCATGCATATTCTCCATGATGATTCATATTATTATTGCATGATGTGATCTGGATGAGTTCTAACTCCAAATACACTTGTGTATCATAATTAATTCTAACAATCAATAGTAACCAATACGACCACACAACTAATAACTAGTCTAAAGGTATTCGATAAAGATTGTTGCCTGATGTGGTTTTTGATCTTCCTTGAAAAGAAAAATCAATCTCTAATTGATTCAATGAGGAACCAAGAAATAGGGGAAAGGAGAACCCAAAAGTCTTGGTGCCTCATTGACCAATAAGAGATCATCTTTCATAAAGAATATGATGTATTATTTTATGTTATATTCAGGCATTTTCAACCTGTATTTATAGCCCATTTCCTGGCTTGAGCATGGGCAAGTAAGTTGAGCCCATTTGGTTAATCATTTATGATATTGAATTTTATAAATCTCCTACAGACATCATTTATTAATTCAAGTATCTCTGAATAATCTATGTCGTATATGTTTACCTAATTGAAATGCACAAACCGGATCTCACTAATCTATATTATACATCATTAATTCATTTTATATTCCAACAAATCATGCTCTTATCATTTCACAAGAAAATTCGAAACATCAAATCAAATCATGAATCAAATAATATCTATAAATTTAATTTGGTTGATTTAATTTTTTCTCAAACTTGCTAATTATGATTAGATTTTATTTTTTATTTTACTAAAGGACATATATTCTTTATTTTACAGATAGATTTTAAGAATGTAATATATTTTTGGCTGTAAAGGTTATTTGACCTGGTTAAGAATATTCTAATATGAGTGTCTACAAATTCGTATACTCATGTAGAACTTGTATTTCAATAGATTGGAAGTGCTCAGAGGCGCCAAGGAAGGACAAAGTGATTTCATGAGTTTTTTGTGCTACAAATTGAGACAAACTAAAACGTCTAGACGACGATTGGAGGATGTTTTCATAATTAATGATAATAATATGTAAGGGAAGAAGATGGGCTCTCCTGTTTGTTAGATGATGAGCACTTTTGCGGGTATCAGTGTCATGTTATGGGTATTTAGTTAATTGTGTGATTACTTGATGAAGCTAATGAATTCTGTAGCATCTTTTGACTAGTTAAAAGATGACTATCATGTTAAATT
Source organism: Anisodus tanguticus (assembly GCA_034509755.1). Taxonomy (NCBI): domain Eukaryota; kingdom Viridiplantae; phylum Streptophyta; class Magnoliopsida; order Solanales; family Solanaceae; genus Anisodus; species Anisodus tanguticus. The sequence goes on from CM067558.1 coordinate 32,621,045, forward strand.
ATCATGTGTTATACATCACTCTGCATATCTCGTACATTTGTGATAAATAAGCTGCCTAAATGTATTTTTTTATCATTATATATACTCAGTATAAATATATGATTTTCGTGTTTTATATGATAGACCATGCATATTCTCCATGATGATTCATATTATTATTGCACGATGTGATCTGGATGAGTTCTAACTCCAAATACACTTGTGTATCATAATTAATTCTAACAATCAATAGTAACCAATACGACCACACATCTAATAACTAGTCTAAAGGTATTCGATAAAGATTGTTGCCTGATGTGGTTTTTGATCTTCCTTGAAAAGAAATATCAATCTCTAATTGATTCAATGAGGAACCAAGAAATAGGGGAAAGGAGAACCCAAAAGTCTTGGTGCCTCATTGACCAATAAGAGATCATCTTTCATAAAGAATATGATGTATTATTTTATGTTAAATTCAGGCATTTTCAACCTGTATTTATAGCCCATTTCTGGCTTGAGCATGGGCAAGTAAGTTGAGCCCATTTGGTTAATCATTTATGATATTGAATTTTATAAATCTGCTACAGACATCATTTATTAATTCAAGTATCTCTGAATAACCTATGTCGTATATGTTTACCGAATTGAAATGCACAAAGGGGATCTCAGTAATCAATATTATACATCATCAATTCATTTTATATTCCAACAAATCATGCTCTTATCATTTCACAAGAAAATTCGAAACATCAAATCAAATAATATCTATAAATTTAATTTGGTTGATTTAACTTTTTTTAAAAGTTGCTAATTATGATTAGATTTTATTTTTTTATTTTACTATAGGACATATATTATTTATTTTACAGATAGATTTTAAGAATGTAATATATTTTTGGCTGTAAAGGTTATTTGACCTGGTTAAGAATATTCTAATATGAGTGTCTACAAATTCGTATACTCATGTAGAACTTGTATTTCAATATATTGGAAGTGCTGAGAGGCGCCAAGGAAGGACAAAGTGATTTCATGAGTTTTTTGTGCTACAAATTGAGACAAACTAAGACTTCTAGACGACGATTGGAGGATGTTTTCATAATTAATGATAATAAGATATAAGGGAAGAATATGGGCTCTCACGTTTGTGAGATGATGAGCACTTTTGCGGGTAAATGTGTCATGTTATGGGTATTTAGTTAATTGTGTGATTACTTGATGAAACTAATGAATTCTGAAGCATGTTTTGACTAGTTAAAAGATGATTATCATGTTAAATGATCATGTGTTATACATCACTCTGCATATCTCGTACATTTGTGATAAATAAGTCGCCTAAATGTATTTTTTTATCATTATATATACTCAAGTATAAATATATGATTTTCGTGTTTTATATGATAGACCATGCATATTCTCCATGATGATTCATATTATTATTGCACGATGTGATCCGGATGAGTTCTAACTCCAAATACACTTGTGTATCATAATTAATTCTAACAATCAATAGTAACCAATACGACCACACAACTAATAACTAGTCTAAAGGTATTCGATAAAGATTGTTGCCTGATGTGGTTTTCGATCTTCCTTGAAAAGAAAAATCAATCTCTAATTGATTCAATGAGGAACCAAGAAATAGGGGAAAGGAGAACCCAAAAGTCTTGGTGCCTCATTGACCAATAAGAGATCATCTTTCATAAAGAATATGATGTATTATTTTATGTTAAATTCGAGGCATTTTCAACCCGTATTTATAGCCCATTTCCTGGCTTGAGCATGGGCAAGTAAGTTGAGCCCATTTGGTTAATCATTTATGATATTGAATTTTATAAATCTCCTACAGACATCATTTATTAATTCAAGTATCTCTGAATAATCTATGTCGTATATGTTTACCTAACTGAAATGCACAAAACGGAATTCACTAATCTATATTATACATCATTAATTCATTTTAAATTCCAACAAATCATGCTCTTATCATTTCACAAGAAAATTCGAAACATTAAATCAAATAATATCTATAAATTTAATTTGGTTGATTTAACTTTTTTTAAAAGTTGCTAATTATGATTAGATTTTATTTTTTTATTTTACTATAGCACATATATTCTTTATTTTACAGATAGATTTTAAGAATGTAATATATTTTTGGCTGTAAAGGTTATTTGACCTGGTTAAGAATATTCTAATATGAGTGTCTACAAATTCGTATACTCATGTAGAACTTGTATTTCAATATATTGGAAGTGCTCAGAGGCGCCAAGGAAGGACAAAGTAATTTCATGAGTTTTTTGTGCTACAAATTGAGACCAACTAAGACTTCTAAACGACGATTGGAGGATGTTTTCATAATTAATGATAATAAGATATAAGGGAAGAATATGGGCTCTCACGTTTGTGAGATGATGAGCACTTTTGCGAGTAACAGTGTCATGTTATGGGTATTTACTTAATTGTGTGATTACTTGATGAAACTAATGAATTCTGAAGCATGTTTTGACTAGTTAAAAGATGATTATCATGTTAAATGATCATGTGTTATACATCACTCTGCATATCTCGTACATTTGTGATAAATAAGCTGCCTAAATGTATTTTTTTATCATTATATATACTCAGTATAAATATATGATTTTCGTGTTTTATATGATATACCATGCATATTCTCCATGATGATTCATATTATTATTGCACGATGTGATCTGGATGAGTTCTAACTCCAAATACACTTGTGTATCATAATTAATTCTAACAATCAATAGTAACCAATACGACCACAGAACTAATAACTAGTCTAAAGGTATTCGATAAAGATTGTTGCCTGATGTGGTTTTCGATCTTCCTTGAAAAGAAAAATCAATCTCTAATTGATTCAATGAGGAACCAAGAAATAGGGGAAAGGAGAACCCAAAAGTCTTGGTGCCTCATTGACCAATAAGAGATCATCTTTCATAAAGAATATGATGTATTATTTTATGTTAAATTCAGGCATTTTCAACCTGTATTTATAGCCCATTTCCTGGCTTGAGCATGGGCAAGTAAGTTGAGCCCATTTGGTTAATCATTTATGATATTGAATTTTATAAATCTGCTACAGACATCATTTATTAATTCAAGTATCTCTGAATAACCTATGTCGTATATGTTTACCGAATTGAAATGCACAAAGGGGATCTCAGTAATCAATATTATACATCATCAATTCATTTTATATTCCAACAAATCATGCTCTTATCATTTCACAAGAAAATTCGAAACATCAAATCAAATAATATCTATAAATTTAATTTGGTTGATTTAACTTTTTTTAAAAGTTGCTAATTATGATTAGATTTTATTTTTTTATTTTACTATAGGACATATATTATTTATTTTACAGATAGATTTTAAGAATGTAATATATTTTTGGCTGTAAAGGTTATTTGACCTGGTTCAGAATATTCTAATATGAGTGTCTACAAATTCGTATACTCATGTAGAACTTGTATTTCAATATATTGGAAGTGCTCAGAGGCGCCAAGGAAGGACAAAGTGATTTCATGAGTTTTTTGTGCTACAAATTGAGACAAACTAAGACTTCTAGACGACGATTGGAGGATGTTTTCATAATTAATGATAATAAGATATAAGGGAAGAATATGGGCTCTCACGTTTGTGAGATGATGAGCACTTTTGCGGGTAACAGTGTCATGTTATGGGTATTTAGTTAATTGTGTGATTACTTGATGAAACTAATGAATTCTGAAGCATGTTTTGACTAGTTAAAAGATGATTATCATGTTAAATGATCATGTGTTATACATCACTCGCATATCTCGTACATTTGTGATAAATAAGCTGCCTAAATGTATTTTTTTATCATTATATATACTCAGTATAAATATATGATTTTCGTGTTTTATATGATAGACCATGCATATTCTCCATGATGATTCATATTATTATTGCACGATGTGATCTGGATGAGTTCTAACTCCAAATACACTTGTGTATCATAATTAATTCTAACAATCAATAGTAACCAATACGACCACACAACTAATAACTAGTCTAAAGGTATTCGATAAAGATTGTTGCCTGATGTGGTTTTCGATCTTCCTTGAAAAGAAAAATCAATCTCTAATTGATTCAATGAGGAACCAAGAAATAGGGGAAAGGAGAACCCAAAAGTCTTGGTGCCTCATTGACCAATAAGAGATCATCTTTCATAAAGAATATGATGTATTATTTTATGTTAAATTCAGGCATTTTCAACCTGTATTTATAGCCCATTTCCTGGCTTGAGCATGGGCAAGTAAGTTGAGCCCATTTGGTTAATCATTTATGATATTGAATTTTATAAATCTCCTACAGACATCATTTATTAATTCAAGTATCTCTGAATAATCTATGTCGTATATGTTTACCTAACTGAAATGCACAAAACGGAATTCACTAATCTATATTATACATCATTAATTCATTTTAAATTCCAACAAATCATGCTCTTATCATTTCACAAGAAAATTCGAAACATTAAATCAAATAATATCTATAAATTTAATTTGGTTGATTTAACTTTTTTTAAAAGTTGCTAATTATGATTAGATTTTATTTTTTTATTTTACTATAGCACATATATTCTTTATTTTACAGATAGATTTTAAGAATGTAATATATTTTTGGGTTTGTAAAGGTTATTTGACCTGGTTAAGAATATTCTAATATGAGTGTCTACAAATTCGTATACTCATGTAGAACTTGTATTTCAATATATTGGAAGTGCTCAGAGGCGCCAAGGAAGGACAAAGTAATTTCATGAGTTTTTTGTGCTACAAATTGAGACCAACTAAGACTTCTAAACGACGATTGGAGGATGTTTTCATAATTAATGATAATAAGATATAAGGGAAGAATATGGGCTCTCACGTTTGTGAGATGATGAGCACTTTTGCGAGTAACAGTGTCATGTTATGGGTATTTACTTAATTGTGTGATTACTTGATGAAACTAATGAATTCTGAAGCATGTTTTGACTAGTTAAAAGATGATTATCATGTTAAATGATCATGTGTTATACATCACTCGCATATCTCGTACATTTGTGATAAATAAGCTGCCTAAATGTATTTTTTTATCATTATATATACTCAGTATAAATATATGATTTTCGTGTTTTATATGATATACCATGCATATTCTCCATGATGATTCATATTATTATTGCACGATGTGATCTGGATGAGTTCTAACTCCAAATACACTTGTGTATCATAATTAATTCTAACAATCAATAGTAACCAATACGACCACAGAACTAATAACTAGTCTAAAGGTATTCGATAAAGATTGTTGCCTGATGTGGTTTTCGATCTTCCTTGAAAAGAAAAATCAATCTCTAATTGATTCAATGAGGAACCAAGAAATAGGGGAAAGGAGAACCCAAAAGTCTTGGTGCCTCATTGACCAATAAGAGATCATCTTTCATAAAGAATATGATGTATTATTTTATGTTAAATTCGGGCATTTTCAACTTTGTATTTATAGCCCATTTCTGGCTTGAGCATGGGCAAGTAAGTTGAGCCCATTTGGTTAATCATTTATGATATTGAATTTTATAAATCTGCTACGAGACATCATTTATTAATTCAAGTATCTCGAATAACCTATGTCGTATATGTTTACCGAATTGAAATGCACAAAGGGGATCTAAGTAATCAATATTATACATCATCAATTCATTTTATATTCCAACAAATCATGCTCTTATCATTTCACAAGAAAATTCGAAACATCAAATCAAATAATATCTATAAATTTAATTTGGTTGATTTAACTTTTTTTAAAAGTTGCTAATTATGATTAGATTTTATTTTTTTATTTTACTATAGGACATATATTATTTATTTTACGAGATAGATTTTAAGAATGTAATATATTTTTGGCGTAAAGGTTATTTGACTGGTTCGAGAATATTCTAATATGAGTGTCTACAAATTCGTATACTCATGTAGAACTTGTATTTCAATATATTGGAAGTGCTCGGAGGCGCCAAGGAAGGACAAAGTGATTTCATGAGTTTTTTGTGCTACAAATTGAGACAAACTAAGACTTCTAGACGACGATTGGAGGATGTTTTCATAATTAATGATAATAAGATATAAGGGAAGAATATGGGCTCTCACGTTTGTGAGATGATGAGCACTTTTGCGGGTAATGGTGTCATGTTATGGGTATTTAGTTAATTGTGTGATTACTTGATGAAACTAATGAATTCTGAAGCATGTTTTGACTAGTTAAAACATGATTATCATGTTAAATGATCATGTGTTATACATCACTCTGCATATCTCGTACATTTGTGAAAAATAAGCTGCCTAAATGTATTTTTTTATCATTATATATACTCAGTATAAATATATGATTTTCGTGTTTTATATGATAGACCATGCATATTCTCCATGATGATTCATATTATTATTGCACGATGTGATCTGGATGAGTTCTAACTCCAAATACACTTGTGTATCATAATTAATTCTAACAATCAATAGTAACCAATACGACCACACATCTAATAACTAGTCTAAAGGTATTCGATAAAGATTGTTGCCTGATGTGGTTTTTGATCTTCCATGAAAAGAAAAATCAATCTCTAATTGATTCAATGAGGAACCAAGAAATAGGGGAAAGGAGAACCCAAAAGTCTTGGTGCCTCATTGACCAATAAGAGATCATCTTTCATAAAGAATATGATGTATTATTTTATGTTATATTCAGGCATTTTCAACCTGTATTTATAGCCCATTTCCTGGCTTGAGCATGGGCAAGTAAGTTGAGCCCATTTGGTTAATCATTTATGATATTGAATTTTATAAATCTCCTACAGACATCATTTATTAATTCAAGTATCTCTGAATAATCTATGTCGTATATGTTTACCTAACTGAAATGCACAAAGCGGAATTCACTAATCTATATTATACATCATTAATTCATTTTAAATTCCAACAAATCATGCTCTTATCATTTCACAAGAAAATTCGAAACATCAAATCAAATAATATCTATAAATTTAATTTGGTTGATTTAACTTTTTTTAAAAGTTGCTATTTATGATTAGATTTTATTTTTTATTTTACTATAGGACATATATTATTTATTTTACAGATAGATTTTAAGAATGTAATATATTTTTGGCTGTAAAGGTTATTTGACCTGGTTAAGAATATTCTAATATGAGTGTCTACAAATTCGTATACTCATGTAGAACTTGTATTTCAATATATTGGAAGTGCTCGAGGCGCCAAGGAAGGACAAAGTGATTTCATGAGTTTTTTGTGCTACAAATTGAGACAAACTAAGACTTCTAGACGACGATTGGAGGATGTTTTCATAATTAATGATAATAAGATATAAGGGAAGAATATGGGCTCTCACGTTTGTGAGATGATGAGCACTTTTGCGGGTATGAGTGTCATGTTATGGGTATTTAGTTAATTGTGTGATTACTTGATGAAACTAATGAATTCTGAAGCATGTTTTGACTAGTTAAAAGATGATTATCATGTTAAATGATCATGTGTTATACATCACTCTGCATATCTCATACATTTGTGAAAAATAAGCTGCCTAAATGTATTTTTTTATCATTATATATACTCAGTATAAATATATGATTTTCGTGTTTTATATGATAGACCATGCATATTCTCCATGATGATTCATATTATTATTGCACGATGTGATCTGGATGAGTTCTAACTCCAAATACACTTGTGTATCATAATTAATTCTAACAATCAATAGTAACCAATACGACCACACATCTAATAACTAGTCTAAAGGTATTCGATAAAGATTGTTGCCTGATGTGGTTTTTGATCTTCCATGAAAAGAAAAATCAATCTCTAATTGATTCAATGAGGAACCAAGAAATAGGGGAAAGGAGAACCCAAAAGTCTTGGTGCCTCATTGACCAATAAGAGATCATCTTTCATAAAGAATATGATGTATTATTTTATGTTATATTCAGGCATTTTCAAACTGTATTTATAGCCCATTTCCTGGCTTGAGCATGGGCAAGTAAGTTGAGCCCATTTGGTTAATCATTTATGATATTGAATTTTATAAATCTCCTACAGACATCATTTATTAATTCAAGTATCTCTGAATAATCTATGTCGTATATGTTTACCTAACTGAAATGCACAAAGCGGAATTCACTAATCTATATTATACATCATTAATTCATTTTAAATTCCAACAAATCATGCTCTTATCATTTCACAAGAAAATTCGAAACATCAAATCAAATAATATCTATAAATTTAATTTGGTTGATTTAACTTTTTTTAAAAGTTGCTAATTAGGATTAGATTTTATTTTTTTATTTTACTATAGGACATATATTATTTATTTTACAGATAGATTTTAAGAATGTAATATATTTTTGGCTGTAAAGGTTATTTGACCTGGTTAAGAATATTCTAATATGAGTGTCTACAAATTCGTATACTCATGTAGAACTTGTATTTCAATATATTGGAAGTGCTCAGAGGCGCCAAGGAAGGACAAAGTAATTTCATGAGTTTTTTGTGCTACAAATTGAGACCAACTAAGACTTCTAAACGACGATTGGAGGATGTTTTCATAATTAATGATAATAAGATATAAGGGAAGAATATGGGCTCTCACGTTTGTGAGATGATGAGCACTTTTGCGAGTAACAGTGTCATGTTATGGGTATTTACTTAATTGTGTGATTACTTGATGAAACTAATGAATTCTGAACCATGTTTTGACTAGTTAAAAGATGATTATCATGTTAAATGATCATGTGTTATACATCACTCTGCATATCTCGTACATTTGTGATAAATAAGCTGCCTAAATGTATTTTTTTATCATTATATATACTCAGTATAAATATATGATTTTCGTGTTTTATATGATAGACCATGCATATTCTCCATGATGATTCATATTATTATTGTACGATGTGATCTGGATGAGTTCTAACTCCAAATACACTTGTGTATCATAATTAATTCTCACAATCAATAGTAACCAATACGACGACACAACTAATAACTAGTCTAAAGGTATTCGATAAAGATTGTTGCCTGATGTGGTTTTTGATCTTCATTGAAAAGAAAAATCAATCTATAATTGATTCAATGAGGAATCAAGAAATAGGGGAAAGGAGAACCCAAAAGTCTTGGTGCCTCATTGACCAATAAGACATCATCTTTCATAAAGAATATGATGTATTATTTTATTTTAAATTCAGGCATTTTCAACCTGTATTTATAGCCCATTTACTGGCTTGAGCATGGGCAAGTAAGTTGAGCCCATTTGGTTAATCATTTATGATATTGAATTTTATAAATCTCCTACCGACATCATTCATTAATTCAAGTATCTCTGAATAATCTATGTCGTATATGTTTACCTAATTGAAATGCACAAACCGGATCTCACTAATCTATATTATACATCATTAATTCATTTTATATTCCAACAAATCATGCTCTTATCATTTCACAAGAAAATTCGAAACATCAAATCAAATAATATCTATAAATTTAATTTGGTTGATTTAACTTTTTTTAAAAGTTGCTAATTATGATTAGATTTTATTTTTTTATTTTACTATAGGACATATATTATTTATTTTACAGATAGATTTTAAGAATGTAATATATTTTTGGCTGTAAAGGTTATTTGACCTGGTTAAGAATATTCTAATATGAGTGTCTACAAATTCGTATACTCATGTAGAACTTGTATTTCAATATATTGGAAGTGCTCAGAGGCGCCAAGGAAGGACAAAGTGATTTCATGAGTTTTTTGTGCTACAAATTGAGACCAACTAAGACTTCTAAACGACGATTGGAGGATGTTTTCATAATTAATGATAATAAGATATAAGGGAAGAATATGGGCTCTCACGTTTGTGAGATGATGAGCACTTTTGCGAGTAACAGTGTCATGTTATGGGTATTTACTTAATTGTGTGATTACTTGATGAAACTAATGAATTCTGAAGCATGTTTTGACTAGTTAAAAGATGATTATCATGTTAAATGATCATGTGTAATACATCACTCTGCATATCTCGTACATTTGTGATAAATAAGCTGCCTAAATGTATTTTTTTATCATTATATATACTCAGTATAAATATATGATTTTCGTGTTTTATATGATAGACCATGCATATTCTCCATGATGATTCATATTATTATTGTACGATGTGATCTGGATGAGTTCTAACTCCAAATACACTTGTGTATCATAATTAATTCTCACAATCAATAGTAACCAATACGACGACACAACTAATAACTAGTCTAAAGGTATTCGATAAAGATTGTTGCCTGATGTGGTTTTTGATCTTCATTGAAAAGAAAAATCAATCTATAATTGATTCAATGAGGAACCAAGAAATAGGGGAAAGGAGAACCCAAAAGTCTTGGTGCCTCATTGACCAATAAGACATCATCTTTCATAAAGAATATGATGTATTATTTTATTTTAAATTCAGGCATTTTCAACCTGTATTTATAGCCCATTTACTGGCTTGAGCATGGGCAAGTAAGTTGAGCCCATTTGGTTAATCATTTATGATATTGAATTTTATAAATCTCCTACCGACATCATTCATTAATTCAAGTATCTCTGAATAATCTATGTCGTATATGTTTACCTAATTGAAATGCACAAACCGGATCTCACTAATCTATATTATACATCATTAATTCATTTTATATTCCAACAAATCATGCTCTTATCATTTCACAAGAAAATTCGAAACATCAAATCAAATAATATCTATAAATTTAATTTGGTTGATTTAACTTTTTTTAAAAGTTGCTAATTATGATTAGATTTTATTTTTTTATTTTACTATAGGACATATATTATTTATTTTACAGATAGATTTTAAGAATGTAATATATTTTTGGCTGTAAAGGTTATTTGACCTGGTTAAGAATATTCTAATATGAGTGTCTACAAATTCGTATACTCATGTAGAACTTGTATTTCAATATATTGGAAGTGCTCAGAGGCGCCAAGGAAGGACAAAGTGATTTCATGAGTTTTTTGTGCTACAAATTGAGACAAACTAAGACTTCTAGACGACGATTGGAGGATGTTTTCATAATTAATGATAATAAGATATAAGGGAAGAATATGGGCTCTCACGTTTGTGAGATGATGAGCACTTTTGCGGGTAACAGTGTCATGTTATGGGTATTTAGTTAATTGTGTGATTACTTGATGAAACTAATGAATTCTGAAGCATGTTTTGACTAGTTAAAAGATGATTATCATGTTAAATGATCATGTGTTATACATCACTCTGCATATCTCGTACATTTGTGAAAAATAAGCTGCCTAAATGTATTTTTTTATCATTATATATACTCAGTATAAATATATGATTTTCGTGTTTTATATGATAGACCATGCATATTCTCCATGATGATTCATATTATTATTGCACGATGTGATCTGGATGAGTTCTAACTCCAAATACACTTGTGTATCATAATTAATTCTAACAATCAATAGTAACCAATACGACCACACATCTAATAACTAGTCTAAAGGTATTCGATAAAGATTGTTGCCTGATGTGGTTTTTGATCTTCCATGAAAAGAAAAATCAATCTCTAATTGATTCAATGAGGAACCAAGAAATAGGGGAAAGGAGAACCCAAAAGTCTTGGTGCCTCATTGACCAATAAGAGATCATCTTTCATAAAGAATATGATGTATTATTTTATGTTATATTCAGGCATTTTCAACCTGTATTTATAGCCCATTTCCTGGCTTGAGCATGGGCAAGTAAGTTGAGCCCATTTGGTTAATCATTTATGATATTGAATTTTATAAATACGCTACGAGACATCATTTATTAATTCAAGTATCTCTGAATAACCTATGTCGTATATGTTTACCGAATTGAAATGCACAAAGGGGATCTCAGTAATCAATATTATACATCATCAATTCATTTTATATTCCAACAAATCATGCTGTTATCATTTCACAAGAAAATTCAAACATCAAATCAAATAATATCTATAAATTTAATTTGGTTGATTTAACTTTTTTTAAAAGTTGCTAATTATGATTAGATTTTATTTTTTTATTTTACTATAGGACATATATTATTTATTTTACAGATAGATTTTAAGAATGTAATATATTTTTGGCTGTAAAGGTTATTTGACCTGGTTAAGAATATTCTAATATGAGTGTCTACAAATTCGTATACTCATGTAGAACTTGTATTTCAATATATTGGAAGTGCTCAGAGGCGCCAAGGAAGGACAAAGTGATTTCATGAGTTTTTTGTGCTACAAATTGAGACAAACTAAGACGTCTAGACGACGATTGGAGTATGTTTTCATAATTAATGATAATAATATATAAGGGAAGAAGATGGGCTCTCCTGTTTGTTAGATGATGAGCACTTTTGCGGGAATCAGTGTCATGTTATGGGTATTTAGTTAATTGTGTGATTACTTGATGAAGCTAATGAATTCTGTAGCATCTTTTGACTAGTTAAAAGATGATTATCATGTTAAATTATCATGTGTTATACATCACTCTGCATATTTCGTACATTTGTGATAAATAAGCTGCCTAAATGTATTTTTTTATCATTATATATACTCAGTATAAATATATGATTTTCGTGTTTTATATGATAGACCATGCATATTCACCATGATGATTCATATTATTATTGCACGATGTGATCTGGATGAGTTCTAACTCCAAATACACTTGTGTATCATAATTAATTCTAACAATCAATAGTAACCAATACGACCACACATCTAATAACTAGTCTAAAGGTATTCGATAAAGATTGTTGCCTGATGTGGTTTTTGATCTTCCATGAAAAGAAAAATCAATCTCTAATTGATTCAATGAGGAACCAAGAAATAGGGGAAAGGAGAACCCAAAAGTCTTGGTGCCTCATTGACCAATAAGAGATCATCTTTCATAAAGAATATGATGTATTATTTTATGTTATATTCAGGCATTTTCAACCTGTATTTATAGCCCATTTCCTGGCTTGAGCATGGGCAAGTAAGTTGAGCCCATTTGGTTAATCATTTATGATATTGAATTTTATAAATCTCCTACAGACATCATTTATTAATTCAAGTATCTCGAATAATCTATGTCGTATATGTTTACCTAACCGAAATGCACAAAGCGGAATTCACTAATCTATATTATACATCATTAATTCATTTTAAATTCCAACAAATCATGCTCTTATCATTTCACAAGAAAATTCGAAACATCAAATCAAATAATATCTATAAATTTAATTTGGTTGATTTAACTTTTTTTAAAAGTTGCTAATTATGATTAGATTTTATTTTTTTATTTTACTATAGGACATATATTATTTATTTTACAGATAGATTTTAAGAATGTAATATATTTTTGGCTGTAAAGGTTATTTGACCTGGTTAAGAATATTCTAATATGAGTGTCTACAAATTCGTATACTCATGTAGAACTTGTATTTCAATATATTGGAAGTGCTCAGAGGCGCCAAGGAAGGACAAAGTGATTTCATGAGTTTTTTGTGCTACAAATTGAGACAAACTAAGACTTCTAGACGACGATTGGAGGATGTTTTCATAATTAATGATAATAAGATATAAGGGAAGAATATGGGCTCTCACGTTTGTGAGATGATGAGCACTTTTGCGAGTAACAGTGTCATGTTATGGGTATTTAGTTAATTGTGTGATTACTTGATGAAACTAATGAATTCTGAAGCATGTTTTGACTAGTTAAAAGATGATTATCATGTTAAATGATCATGTGTTATACATCACTCTGCATATCTCGTACATTTGTGAAAAATAAGCTGCCTAAATGTATTTTTTTATCATTATATATACTCAGTATAAATATATGATTTTCGTGTTTTATATGATAGACCATGCATATTCTCCATGATGATTCATATTATTATTGTACGATGTGATCTGGATGAGTTCTAACTCCAAATACACTTGTGTATCATAATTAATTCTCACAATCAATAGTAACCAATACGACCACACAACTAATAACTAGTCTAAAGGTATTCGATAAAGATTGTTGCCTGATGTGGTTTTTGATCTTCCTTGAAAAGAAAAATCAATCTATAATTGATTCAATGAGGAACCAAGAAATAGGGGAAAGGAGAACCCAAAAGTCTTGGTGCCTCATTGACCAATAAGACATCATCTTTCATAAAGAATATGATGTATTATTTTATTTTAAATTCAGGCATTTTCAACCTGTATTTATAGCCCATTTACTGGCTTGAGCATGGGCAAGTAAGTTGAGCCCATTTGGTTAATCATTTATGATATTGAATTTTATAAATCTCCTACCGACATCATTGATTAATTCAAGTATCTCTGAATAATCTATGTCGTATATGTTTACCTAATTGAAATGCACAAACCGGATCTCACTAATCTATATTATACATCATTAATTCATTTTATATTCCAACAAATCATGCTCTTATCATTTCACAAGAAAATTCGAAACATCAAATCAAATCATGAATCAAATAATATCTATAAATTTAATTTGGTTGATTTAATTGTTTCTCAAACTTGCTAATTATGATTAGATTTTATTTTTTATTTTACTAAAGGACATATATTCTTTATTTTGAGATAGATTTTAAGAATGTAATATATTTTTGGTGTAAAGGTTATTTGACCTGGTTAAGAATATTCTAATATGAGTGTCTACAAATTCGTATACTCATGTAGAACTTGTATTTCAATAGATTGGAAGTGCTCAGAGGCGCCAAGGAAGGACAAAGTGATTTCATGAGTTTTTTGTGCTACAAATTGAGACAAACTAAGACGTCTAGACGACGATTGGAGGATGTTTTCATAATTAATGATAATAATATATAAGGGAAGAAGATGGGCTCTCCTGTTTGTTAGATGATGAGCACTTTTGCGGGTATCAGTGTCATGTTATGGGTATTTAGTTAATTGTGTGATTACTTGATGAAGCTAATGAATTCTGTAGCATCTTTTGACTAGTTAAAAGATGATTATCATGTTAAATTATCATGTGTTATACATCACTCTGCATATTTCGTACATTTGTGATAAATAAGCTGCCTAAATGTATTTTTTTATCATTATATATACTCAGTATAAATATATGATTTTCGTGTTTTATATGATAGACCATGCATATTCTCCATGATGATTCATATTATTATTGCACGATGTGATCTGGATGAGTTCTAACTCCAAATACACTTGTGTATCATAATTAATTCTAACAATCAATAGTAACCAATACGACCACACATCTAATAACTAGTCTAAAGGTATTCGATAAAGATTGTTGCCTGATGTGGTTTTTGATCTTCCATGAAAAGAAAAATCAATCTCTAATTGATTCAATGAGGAACCAAGAAATAGGGGAAAGGAGAACCCAAAAGTCTTGGTGCCTCATTGACCAATAAGAGATCATCTTTCATAAAGAATATGATGTATTATTTTATGTTATATTCAGGCATTTTCAACCTGTATTTATAGCCCATTTCCTGGCTTGAGCATGGGCAAGTAAGTTGAGCCCATTTGGTTAATCATTTATGATATTGAATTTTATAAATCTCCTACAGACATCATTTATTAATTCAAGTATCTCTGAATAATCTATGTCGTATATGTTTGCCTAACTGAAATGCACAAAGCGGAATTCACTAATCTATATTATACATCATTAATTCATTTTAAATTCCAACAAATCATGCTCTTATCATTTCACAAGAAAATTCGAAACATCAAATCAAATAATATCTATAAATTTAATTTGGTTGATTTAACTTTTTTTAAAAGTTGCTAATTATGATTAGATTTTATTTTTTTATTTTACTATAGGACATATATTATTTATTTTACGAGATAGATTTTAAGAATGTAATATATTTTTGGTGTAAAGGTTATTTGACCTGGTTAAGAATATTCTAATATGAGTGTCTACAAATTCGTATACTCATGTAGAACTTGTATTTCAATATATTGGAAGTGCTCGAGGCGCCAAGGAAGGACAAAGTGATTTCATGAGTTTTTTGTGCTACAAATTGAGACAAACTAAGACTTCTAGACGACGATTGGAGGATGTTTTCATAATTAATGATAATAAGATATAAGGGAAGAATATGGGCTCTCGCGTTTGTGAGATGATGAGCACTTTTGCGGGTAACAGTGTCATGTTATGGGTATTTAGTTAATTGTGTGATTACTTGATGAAACTAATGAATTCTGAAGCATGTTTTGACTAGTTAAAAGATGATTATCATGTTAAATGATCATGTGTTATACATCACTCTGCATATCTCGTACATTTGTGAAAAATAAGCTGCCTAAATGTATTTTTTTATCATTATATATACTCAGTATAAATATATGATTTTCGTGTTTTATATGATAGACCATGCATATTCTCCATGATGATTCATATTATTATTGTACGATGTGATCTGGATGAGTTCTAACTCCAAATACACTTGTGTATCATAATTAATTCTCACAATCAATAGTAACCAATACGACCACACAACTAATAACTAGTCTAAAGGTATTCGATAAAGATTGTTGCCTGATGTGGTTTTTGATCTTCCTTGAAAAGAAAAATCAATCTATAATTGATTCAATGAGGAACCAAGAAATAGGGGAAAGGAGAACCCAAAAGTCTTGGTGCCTCATTGACCAATAAGACATCATCTTTCATAAAGAATATGATGTATTATTTTATTTTAAATTCAGGCATTTTCAACCTGTATTTATAGCCCATTTACTGGCTTGAGCATGGGCAAGTAAGTTGAGCCCATT
The DNA here is from genome assembly GCA_034509755.1 of Anisodus tanguticus. Classification (NCBI taxonomy): domain Eukaryota; kingdom Viridiplantae; phylum Streptophyta; class Magnoliopsida; order Solanales; family Solanaceae; genus Anisodus; species Anisodus tanguticus. The sequence continues at coordinate 32,637,916 of CM067558.1, forward strand.
TGGTTAATCATTTATGATATTGAATTTTATAAATCTCCTACCGACATCATTGATTAATTCAAGTATCTCTGAATAATCTATGTCGTATATGTTTACCTAACTGAAATGCACAAAGCGGAATTCACTAATCTATATTATACATCATTAATTCATTTTAAATTCCAACAAATCATGCTCTTATCATTTCACAAGAAAATTCGAAACATCAAATCAAATAATATCTATAAATTTAATTTGGTTGATTTAACTTTTTTTAAAAGTTGCTAATTATGATTAGATTTTATTTTTTTATTTTACTATAGGACATATATTATTTATTTTACAGATAGATTTTAAGAATGTAATATATTTTTGGCTGTAAAGGTTATTTGACCTGGTTAAGAATATTCTAATATGAGTGTCTACAAATTCGTATACTCATGTAGAACTTGTATTTCAATAGATTGGAAGTGCTCAGAGGCGCCAAGGAAGGACAAAGTGATTTCATGAGTTTTTTGTGCTACAAATTGAGACAAACTAAGACGTCTAGACGACGATTGGAGGATGTTTTCATAATTAATGATAATAATATATAAGGGAAGAAGATGGGCTCTCCTGTTTGTTAGATGATGAGCACTTTTGCGGGTATCAGTGTCATGTTATGGGTATTTAGTTAATTGTGTGATTACTTGATGAAGCTAATGAATTCTGAAGCATCTTTTGACTAGTTAAAAGATGATTATCATGTTAAATTATCATGTGTTATACATCACTCTGCATATCTCATACATTTGTGATAAATAAGCTGCCTAAATGTATTTTTTTATCATTATATATACTCAGTATAAATATATGATTTTCGTGTTTTATATGATAGACCATGCATATTCTCCATGATGATTCATATTATTATTGTACGATGTGATCTGGATGAGTTCTAACTCCAAATACACTTGTGTATCATAATTAATTCTCACAATCAATAGTAACCAATACGACCACACAACTAATAACTAGTCTAAAGGTATTCGATAAAGATTGTTGCCTGATGTGGTTTTTGATCTTCCTTGAAAAGAAAAATCAATCTATAATTGATTCAATGAGGAACCAAGAAATAGGGGAAAGGAGAACCCAAAAGTCTTGGTGCCTCATTGACCAATAAGAGATCATCTTTCATAAAGAATATGATGTATTATTTTATGTTATATTCAGGCATTTTCAACCTGTATTTATAGCCCATTTCCTGGCTTGAGCATGGGCAAGTAAGTTGAGCCCATTTGGTTAATCATTTATGATATTGAATTTTATAAATCTCCTACAGACATCATTTATTAATTCAAGTATCTCTGAATAATCTATGTCGTATATGTTTGCCTAACTGAAATGCACAAAGCGGAATTCACTAATCTATATTATACATCATTAATTCATTTTAAATTCCAACAAATCATGCTCTTATCATTTCACAAGAAAATTCGAAACATCAAATCAAATAATATCTATAAATTTAATTTGGTTGATTTAACTTTTTTTAAAAGTTGCTAATTATGATTAGATTTTATTTTTTTATTTTACTATAGGACATATATTATTTATTTTACAGATAGATTTTAAGAATGTAATATATTTTTGGCTGTAAAGGTTATTTGACCTGGTTAAGAATATTCTAATATGAGTGTCTACAAATTCGTATACTCATGTAGAACTTGTATTTCAATAGATTGGAAGTGCTCAGAGGCGCCAAGGAAGGACAAAGTGATTTCATGAGTTTTTTGTGCTACAAATTGAGACAAACTAAGACGTCTAGACGACGATTGGAGGATGTTTTCATAATTAATGATAATAATATATAAGGGAAGAAGATGGGCTCTCTGTTTGTTAGATGATGAGCACTTTTGCGGGTATCGTGTCATGTTATGGGTATTTAGTTAATTGTGTGATTACTTGATGAAGCTAATGAATTCTGAAGCATCTTTTGACTAGTTAAAAGATGATTATCATGTTAAATTATCATGTGTTATACATCACTCTGCATATCTCATACATTTGTGATAAATAAGCTGCCTAAATGTATTTTTTTATCATTATATATACTCAGTATAAATATATGATTTTCGTGTTTTGTATGATAGACCATGCATATTCTCCATGATGATTCATATTATTATTGTACGATGTGATCTGGATGAGTTCTAACTCCAAATACACTTGTGTATCATAATTAATTCTCACAATCAATAGTAACCAATACGACGACACAACTATAACTAGTCTAAAGGTATTCGATAAAGATTGTTGCCTGATGTGGTTTTTGATCTTCCTTGAAAAGAAATATCAATCTCTAATTGATTCAATGAGGAACCAAGAAATAGGGGAAAGGAGAACCCAAAAGTCTTGGTGCCTCATTGACCAATAAGACATCATCTTTCATAAAGAATATGATGTATTATTTTATTTTAAATTCAGGCATTTTCAACCTGTATTTATAGCCCATTTACTGGCTTGAGCATGGGCAAGTAAGTTGAGCCCATTTGGTTAATCATTTATGATATTGAATTTTATAAATCTCCTACCGACATCATTCATTAATTCAAGTATCTCTGAATAATCTATGTCGTATATGTTTACCTAATTGAAATGCACAAACCGGATCTCACTAATCTATATTATACATCATTAATTCATTTTATATTCCAACAAATCATGCTCTTATCATTTCACTAGAAAATTCGAAACATCAAATCAAATCATGAATCAAATAATATCTATAAATTTAATTTGGTTGATTTAATTTTTTCTCAAACTTGCTAATTATGATTAGATTTTATTTTTTATTTTACTAAAGGACATATATTCTTTATTTTACAGATAGATTTTAAGAATGTAATATATTTTTGGCTGTAAAGGTTATTTGACCTGGTTAAGAATATTCTAATATGAGTGTCTACAAATTCGTATACTCATGTAGAACTTGTATTTTAATAGATTGGAAGTGCTCAGAGGCGCCAAGGAAGGACAAAGTAATTTCATGAGTTTTTTGTGCTACAAATTGAGACAAACTAAGACTTCTAGACGACGATTGGAGGATGTTTTCATAATTAATGATAATAAGATATAAGGGAAGAATATGGGCTCTCACGTTTGTGAGATGATGAGCACTTTTGCGGGTAACAGTGTCAAGTTATGGGTATTTAGTTAATTGTGTGATTACTTGATGAAACTAATGAATTCTGAAGCATGTTTTGACTAGTTAAAAGATGATTATCATGTTAAATGATCATGTGTTATACATCACTCTGCATATCTCGTACATTTGTGAAAAATAAGCTGCCTAAATGTATTTTTTTTATCATTATATATACTCAGTATAAATATATGATTTTCGTGTTTTATATGATAGACCATGCATATTCTCCATGATGATTCATATTATTATTGCACGATGTGATCTGGATGAGTTCTAACTCCAAATACACTTGTGTATCATAATTAATTCTAACAATCAATAGTAACCAATACGACCACACATCTAATAACTAGTCTAAAGGTATTCGATAAAGATTGTTGCCTGATGTGGTTTTTGATCTTCCATGAAAAGAAAAATCAATCTCTAATTGATTCAATGAGGAACCAAGAAATAGGGGAAAGGAGAACCCAAAAGTCTTGGTGCCTCATTGACCAATAAGAGATCATCTTTCATAAAGAATATGATGTATTATTTTATGTTAAATTCATGCATTTTCAACCTGTATTTATAGCCCATTTCCTGGCTTGAGCATGGGCAAGTAAGTTGAGCCCATTTGGTTAATCATTTATGATATTGAATTTTATAAATCTCCTACGAGACATCATTTATTAATTCAAGTATCTACGAATAATCTATGTCGTATATGTTTACCTAGCTGAAATGCACAAAACGGAATTCACTAATCTATATTATACATCATTAATTCATTTTAAATTCCAACAAATCATGCTCTTATCATTTCACAAGAAAATTCGAAACATTAAATCAAATAATATCTATAAATTTAATTTGGTTGATTTAACTTTTTTTAAAAGTTGCTAATTATGTTTAGATTTTATTTTTTTATTTTACTATAGGACATATATTCTTTATTTTACGATAGATTTTAAGAATGTAATATATTTTTGGTCCGTAAAGGTTATTTGACCTGGTTAAGAATATTCTAATATGAGTGTCTACAAATTCGTATACTCATGTAGAACTTGTATTTCAATAGATTGGAAGTGCTCAGAGGCGCCAAGGAAGGACAAAGTGATTTCATGAGTTTTTTGTGCTACAAATTGAGACAAACTAAGACGTCTAGACGACGATTGGAGGATGTTTTCATAATTAATGATAATAATATATAAGGGAAGAAGATGGGCTCTCCTGTTTGTTAGATGATGAGCACTTTTGCGGGTATCAGTGTCATGTTATGGGTATTTAGTTAATTGTGTGATTACTTGATGAAGCTAATGAATTCTGAAGCATCTTTTGACTAGTTAAAAGATGATTATCATGTTAAATTATCATGTGTTATACATCACTCTGCATATCTCGTACATTTGTGATAAATAAGCTGCCTAGATGTATTTTTTTATCATTATATATACTCAGTATAAATATATGATTTTCGTGTTTTATATGATAGACCATGCATATTCTCCATGATGATTCATATTATTATTGTACGATGTGATCTGGATGAGTTCTAACTCCAAATACACTTGTGTATCATAATTAATTCTCACAATCAATAGTAACCAATACGACGACACAACTAATAACTAGTCTAAAGGTATTCGATAAAGATTGTTGCCTGATGTGGTTTTTGATCTTCCTTGAAAAGAAATATCAATCTCTAATTGATTCAATGAGGAACCAAGAAATAGGGGAAAGGAGAACCCAAAAGTCTTGGTGCCTCATTGACCAATAAGAGATCATCTTTCATAAAGAATATGATGTATTATTTTATGTTAAATTCAGGCATTTTCAACCTGTATTTATAGCCCATTTCCTGGCTTGAGCATGGGCAAGTAAGTTGAGCCCATTTGGTTAATCATTTATGATATTGAATTTTATAAATCTCCTACAGACATCATTTATTAATTCAAGTATCTCTGAATAATCTATGTCGTATATGTTTACCTAACTGAAATGCACAAAGCGGAATTCACTAATCTATATTATACATCATTAATTCATTTTAAATTCCAACAAATCATGCTCTTATCATTTCACAAGAAAATTCGAAACATCAAATCAAATCATGAATCAAATAATATCTATAAATTTAATTTGGTTGATTTAATTTTAAAAAAAACTTGCTAATTATGATTAGATTTTATTTTTTATTTTACTAAAGGACATATATTATTTATTTTACAGATAGATTTTAAGAATGTAATATATTTTTGGCTGTAAAGGTTATTTGACCTGGTTAAGAATATTCTAATATGAGTGTCTACAAATTCGTATACTCATGTAGAACTTGTATTTTAATAGATTGGAAGTGCTCAGAGGCGCCAAGGAAGGACAAAGTAATTTCATGAGTTTTTTGTGCCACAAATTGAGACAAACTAAGACTTCTAGACGACGATTGGAGGATGTTTTCATAATTAATGATAATAAGATATAAGGGAAGAATATGGGCTCTCACGTTTGTGAGATGATGAGCACTTTTGCGGGTAACAGTGTCATGTTATGGGTATTTAGTTAATTGTGTGATTACTTGATGAAACTAATGAATTCTGAAGCATGTTTTGACTAGTTAAAAGATGATTATCATGTTAAATGATCATGTGTTATACATCACTCTGCATATCTCGTACATTTGTGATAAATAAGCTGCCTAAATGTATTTTTTTATCATTATATATACCCCGTATAAATATATTATTTTCGTGTTTTATATGATAGACCATGCATATTCTCCATGATGATTCATATTATTATTGCACGATGTGATCTGGATGAGTTCTAACTCCAAATACACTTGTGTATCATAATTAATTCTAACAATCAATAGTAACCAATACGACCACACAACTAATAACTAGTCTAAAGGTATTCGATAAAGATTGTTGCCTGATGTGGTTTTCGATCTTCCTTGAAAAGAAAAATCAATCTCTAATTGATTCAATGAGGAACCAAGAAATAAGGGAAAGGAGAACCCAAAAGTCTTGGTGCCTCATTGACCAATAAGAGATCATCTTTCATAAAGAATATGATGTATTATTTTATGTTAAATTCAGGCATTTTCAACCTGTATTTATAGCCCATTTCCTGGCTTGAGCATGGGCAAGTAAGTTGAGCCCATTTGGTTAATCATTTATGATATTGAATTTTATAAATCTTCTACAGACATCATTTATTAATTCAAGTATCTCTGAATAACCTATGTCGTATATGTTTACCGAATTGAAATGCACAAAGGGGATCTCAGTAATCAATATTATACATCATCAATTCATTTTATATTCCAACAAATCATGCTCTTATCATCAATTCATTTTACATTCCAACAAATCATGCTCTTATCATTTCACAAGAAAATTCGAAACATCAAATCAAATCATGAATCAAATAATATCTATAAATATAATTTGGTTGATTTAATTTTTTTTTAAAACTTGCAAATTGTGATTAGATTTTATTTTTTTATTTTACTAAAGGACATATATTATTTATTTTACAGATAGATTTTAAGAATGTAATATATTTTTGGTTGTAAAGGTTATTTGACCTGGTTAAGAATATTCTAATATGAGTGTCTACAAATTTGTATACTCATGTAGAATCATCGTACTCCACCTCCATTCTTTTGACATACTTGATGTCTTAAAAACGACATTAAACAGCCTACTCAGCCACTCAAAAACTGTCATGCCTACACTCTTCCAAAATTCCACCGGGATCTCGTTCGGTCGCTCTTCCTCTGTGCATCATGCGAGTATCCATCACCATTACAAGCATCAATTATACGAGACCATCACAAGTATTATTTAATACGACGCCATCACAAGTATCCATCATCTAATCTGACTTATCAATTATTCAAATTTGTAACTGGTCTGAATGAATAAACCATCCCAAAGGCATCTACTAACCTAGGTAATATGGCCAAGACCAATACTACAAATTCTCATGCTCACAAGCCAAAACACTAGTATCAATTATAACTCAAGCCTAAATGCAGGAACATAATAAACAATATACCCAATGTAATTCACTTGTATACCCAATGTAATTCACTTGTATACTCAGTGTAATCCCACAAATGAAGTCTGAAAAGGGTAGTTTATAAGCAGACTTTACATCTACCTTTGTGGGAAATGAAGTAAAATAGAACAAGAAATAAAACAATAAATATTACTGAAGAATAAATCTTACGGGAGTGACAGAGAAAACAACAGCCTTCAGGAAATGAACACACTTTCCTAGGGGCAAACGACATAGATATGAGTATATTGCTTACCACAGTTATCAGCAACCATGCAAAAACAAATTGACTCCAATAGTGCATGACATATGGACATCTTTTGCATGGGCAATGTTCTTGACCAATCATCATTGCTCACACATCGGAAAGTTCCATCCGTTATTTCAAAGAGATTAAACGCTAGATATGATGACATTTATTAAACCGTATTACCAACTAGAGAGATGATTGAATGCACTTATCCATGTCTAACGGAGAAATAATATCAATGACGACAAATCCTTCAGAAGGAATGACGGACATCATAATCCATAGCACTGCTACACATAAAAGTATGTTCTAATAAAATTCTTGAAATTTGATTTAGCTGGTAACATAAAAATGGTATGGTAGGAAGAGCTAGTGATTAAGGTGGTGATGAAAGCCTAATATAAATACTAATTGTTAAGATTCTCATATCGAAAATGGAATGAAAACATTAACTCATTATATAGACTTGGACAATTATCACCCTACAAGCTATAGCTCTTAGGATTGAGTTAGACCCAAGATCCATTCTTTACCTAATATTAGAATCAAGCTCATTCCAATTCTTTATTCACCGATATTGAGCCCTCAAATTATAATGTTCACGCTCCAGTTAATGAGATATATGCGTGCGAGAAAGTATTAAAAGTCCACATAAAAATGGAATGAAAATAGACTCTTTATATGAACTTAGACAATATACCCTACAAACTAATTTTTTAAGTTAAATTAAGCCCAAGATTTATTTTTTACCGTAATAAATGCTAAAAAATGTAGAAGTAACCCTAATGCAAATCAAAAGCTTACAGCAACTCACCAACCCCACTTCCTGAATTGTTGCTCTACACCAAAAGCTCAATATTTCAGCAATATATACATCAAGTAGCAAACAGTAAATGGCTCACTAACTTTCAAATACACTCATGTCCATAACTTTTGAATAACTCAACATAGCGAAATTCCTCATGAACCTTGATTTTAGCAAGCCACTTATTAGTCCAAAACTAAATGACTTGTAACCTCTCATTATTTTGCCTAATTGATAATTCTATATATACACACGCTCACACAAACACACATTCAGTACACTAATGACAAACCTGGGAAAGAGGGAGATGGATGACAAAAGCAAAAGCCATAATTGATTGGATCCATGAAAACCACCGATTTCACAACCATAGCATGCTTAAAAGGAAAGCAAAATGACAGTAAACGTTTTTATAACGCTAAGATTTCATTGATTGGATATTCATAAATGTAGAATGTACTACCATAAACAGAAACCAAGAGAAACAATTCAAAAACATAAAATGGTCATTCATTCATCCCTTCATTTGTATATACAGACTAACACAAACCCTAAAAGCTATGAATAGAACTACGAAAACATGACCAATTTCACCTAAATTCTATGGACTCTTAACAGGAAAAACACCAACAACTCATCAAAACCCAAATTTAACACTTCAAAACTCAAACCTTTCTCTTATCGGTCCATCTAATCCTCATCAGCAGAGGGCTTTGATGAGCCAGCTTTCTTAGGAAGCAAAAGGTTATGGATGTTGGGCATAACACCACCATTAGCAATTGTCACATCTCCAAGCAACTTGCTCAATTCTTCATCGTTCCTCACAGCCAACTGAATATGCCTTGGAACTATCCTTGTCTTCTTGTTATCCCTAGCTGCATTTCCAGCCAATTCAAGCACCTGTAAACACCAAAATTCACATAGAAATCAGAAACCCTAAAAAAACATAGAACTTTATCATCACATAAAACAAATTTTTTCACCTTTTACTTGTCCAATTTGGAAATTAATCTTTTAGTCCCTCAAATATTTACAAATCCTAATTTTGGTCCCTTGTGATTTCTAGTTAAGCACAATTAACCTTCAACAACAACATAGCAAATGTAATCCCATAACTAGAGTCTAAAAAGGATAGAGTACATGCAAACCTTATCCCTATCTTGAAAAATAGAAAAGTTATTTCTAAAAGTTCCTCGGAAAAAATTAACCTTCAATTAATTGATATTTTAATGATCTGTTAAGTGTTAAACCATTCAATCATGAATGTATTTATGTTAAATTTGTAATGTTACACCATATTTAAGAGTAACATAATTCCATAAATAGTCTAAAAATCACATGTTTCTCATATAAAGGGAAACAAAAACACATAACTCAGTTAACTGAAGGTTAAATACATTTAGTCAAATATTACAAAAAATAATTGGGGCAAAACTGTTTTCCAGTGAAAATCATGACTAATTAGCATGTATTCATACTTCAATTTATGAGTTAACAAAGATAAATTAACATAGTACTATTAAAACTCGTAACTACTTTCCAAATCAGAAACCCTAGAAATTGAAACAACAAACAACATAGAGAAACCCATAAATTAGTACTTTCTAAATCAGAAACCCTAGAAATTGTGACAAACAAAAAAGGAAAGTGAAATTAAACAATCAAATTCCAAAATTCACCTCAGCAGCAAGGTACTCCAGAACAGCAGCAAGGTACACGGGGGCACCAGCACCAACACGCTCAGCATACTTTCCAGCTTTGAGAAAACGAGCGATACGACCAACAGGAAATTGGAGCCCCGCTTTGCTACTTCGCGATGTAGCCTTCTTTGCTGCACCAGAACCTAACTTTTTCCTCTACCAGCCATCACTATACAAGAATTAAGAATTTAATTTGTTAAAGGGAAAGTGTAGTGGAGATATGTTGTGATGAGTTAGAGGTGTTTTAGTGTTGGTGTGGTTATATAGTGCTGAGGGATTTTTGAATGGACCAATGAGAAGAGAGTACGAGGATCGTGAGTTTTAGCCGTTGGATATTGTGAGCATTCACGGTGAGATGAGGAAGCTGACGATTTTAGCCGCTTTAAGGATTGATGAATTTAGGATGTGCCACAAAAGGAACAACTGGCATTTTACCGGATGAATTTGAATTGTCGAATATACCCCTAATGTTTTTCGAGTTTAAGTTGGAAATAAATTGTTTGCATTATCACGTTAATTTGCTTATCCTTTCAGAAACATCCGATTAAGAAAAAGGTGCAATTGATTTACAAATGTGTGTGTAATAGATTGATTTGCATTAATTGTGTAAATTCATTACACTTTCTATGGGTTGTTTGATTACAAGGATAAGAAAGTACAATTGTGATAAATGTGAGATTATTTTGTATATCATCTTTAATAGAAATTTTTAATTTAGAATAGGAAGTTCAAGATTGTTTATATTATGATTGTGATAATATTTTTATATAACACTTAATGTAATAATAATCTCGAAGTAAAAAACTGAATGACACATGGCTCCTTCTCTAAAACTTCTCCCAAAAATTTCCAAGAAAATCAATATTAAGATTGGTATTAAATTAAAAATATGCTTATTCAAGTTTATCTAATTTGAAAAATGCGTATTTTATATCATAATCTGCATGTTTTTATTTTAGTCCATATTAGTACATTACATGGGTAAAGCTGGACAATACCTTTTGCAAATTCATGCGTTTTCACATTTTTTGCATTAATTGAAACAATTTATCAAAGTTTGAATATTTTTTGAGAGTTCACTATATTAGTTTCACGGGCCCGTGTGTTACGCGTATATGCCGAGTCAATAGTCTCATCTCACGTGATAACTTATATTGTCAATGAGTTTAAAATGATTGGATATCTTCTGAATGTTAGAAGAAGATATAATGAACCTTTCTCACCTAATACTTTCTACTAGATGGTATTTATGTGTATGTTTCTTTCAATCGTTTTGATTGCTCTGTCCGGTCGAGTAATTCAAGTGACTATTTGTTAGAAGAGTATAAATTAAATTTACATTGAATGGTATCTTTAAGGAAAGAAATAGTAACTATTTTAAAATACTTTCTTTTAAAAAAAATATTACATAGAGGGTAGGGGAAGGGGAAATGGGGAGGAGATTACAATATGGGAATTCGAACTCTCACCATCAAGGTGAAAGTTTAAGTAGTCAACCAACTGAGATACTAAATCCCCACATTTTTTAAATAAACGTTTCATTTCAAACAAACACCACATTTGAAGTTTCATTCCAAATGTTATACCTTATTACATTTATTCAATATTTTTGAGCTCCTGACTCGAGGATGAGAATCCATAGTTATGTTGGAAATTTTACTAATATGGGATTGAGTTTATCCCATTTTAATGACTTAAACATGTGGGTCCCGCATGTCTGAAACATCGTTTCTTCGCACATGCCAAATCTACTAAGTGAGTAGATGATGTTAGTGCCAAGTATCGTCAAATTTTGTTGAGAAATGAAAGAGATATTGGTACACAAAGTAAGGTGTTTGAGACATGAAACGATGGAGTGTTTTTGGCCAAAAATGACAAATCTCCCTCATTGGTAAAAGAAGGAGAGTTTATACAATATATAAACTCTAAGTTTGAGTAAGGGTTTGGGGCCCCAAGGGATAACCCATATGTTTAGAAGGGAGAGGACCTAAGTGAGCTTGGGTTCGGAGCTAAGCCCAACATGCGCGCCGCCGCAGCGGGCCCGTCCGGTCCGGGCTCAGGTCACGGGTCACGGGCTGTTGGGCTGTTTCTTTCTTCCAGAACTTTTTTTTGGTCCCTAAAATATTAACTATTTATATTTTGGTCCCTGAAGTTCTCGGAACATCAAAACAGTCTAAAAGACTCCAACATTCATGATTGTTCAACAGATCAAGACATTGAAGACCTCAACAATCATGATTGTTGGCCTCCCTTTCTGGTCTTATATATTGAACACTTCAGTTCAAATTATAAAGACACACTCAAAGACGCAGAGAGATACAGACACACGCAGAACACATCTCTTCTGTTCAGAAACTCAAATAAGTTTTTTATTTTTTGTTCTGTTTTTCGTCCAGAACATACACACAGAAAACAGAAATACAGAAAGCAGGCAGAAAACATTTTCCTCTCTCTTTCTTCAGCAATCTGTTCTTATTCATTATCTTCGCTAGAATCAACTGTATTTTCTTTGTACAGTTGATTATTTATTGTTTTATCTTGGGAGACTATTGCCCAATACCGTAAAAGCATTTATATGGGGAAATTTTGTCTTAAAGACAGAGAGTCATCTCTCGACTCAGCGTTCCTTTTGTTTAACATTTCGAATACACTTTACCCCATTTTCTTTACCTACAATCAGGTTTTTTACCTACAATTTTAAGACAATTTTTTTTATAAGTGTTCGAAATAGAGAATTTAAAACAGTGATTGTTTTAGATTCATTGTTTTGGATAATTCAGACAGTGTAGTCGAAAGAGAGAATTTTCTAATTTGTAGTTGTAGTGGTTATCTAACGAAATTGGTTCTCAATGGGATGACTAATCTGCCGGTTTCGAATATGCCATTATAAGCATATATATGAGCATTGATTCTCAGTGAAGATTTACAATGGTGTTTTACAAAATGAAGTAGGATTGGCCAGTGGCCATTACCGGATGAAACCAGAATAGAATTTATAAGCAATATGGAAAAGGATCCATATTCTGCAACTGATAATTCTGGAAAGTTAGTAAGTTAAGAGCAAGGCAATCAAGGAACGATAAAAGAGATAGTAGTTCTTTGAAATGTCTAAGGCAACGATCTTGATCTTGATACGCATCAAACACGATCAAGATGAAAGTAGCGACAAATCGGGTTCTACTTTCTTAACTCTACCTTGGGATTTTTATGAATATTTATTTTCATAAATATTATGGTGGATGATCCACTTCTGATGATCATGACATGCATTCTAAATAAGTTTAGGAATAACATATTTGATATGCTTCTTATAAGTTTGTTATTCTGCGCCAAAGATAATTATCATGGCATAACTATACTGCATAAAGATCATGTGGATCTACTTTCTAGTTATGGAATGATATATATATATATATATATATCGCGTGTGACTGCATCTAGCGCTGCCTAAGGAAATGTTGTTGTCTTTGCTCCTGACAGTTTGTAGAGAAAACGCCCAAGTAAGGTTCTGGACATCAATTACAACAAGAGAATGAGACTAAAGATGTTGTTCTATCTTACTGCGTTGATCCTGTCACGATCTCAGACAAAATATCTTCCCTCTGATGGGGATGCAACGGACACTCAGTCTAACACAACGACTGAAGTAGGCCAGAATATTCAGGTCTCAAATGACCTGAAGGCCAAGAACAAATGCAAGGCAGAGGCTAACGTTAAACAAGACGAGTGTTATCCTCCGAATCTTGACGACAAGAATGTGGATTTCTCAGCAGTGGTGCTGGAGGCTAATCTGGTAGAGAATCCAAGGCAATGGTAGATAGACACGGGTGCAACCCGTCACACCTGCTCAGATAAGAATGCATTCTCCTCTTACGCCCCAGTCACGGGCAAGAAGTTGTTCATGGGAAACAACGCCACCTCTAAAGTGCAAGGGGTTGGAAATGTTGTCCTCAAAATGACTTCAGGCAAAGATATCACTCTAAAGGAAGTGATGCACGTCCCTGACATCCGCAAGAACTTGGTTTCAGGGCCACTGTTGGTACAGGCTGGTTTTAGACTAGTTTTTTAGTCTAACAAATTTGTAATAACTAAGAATGGTATATTTGTAGGAAAAGGCTTCGCGTGTGACAACCTCTTCAAAATGCATTCCATGTCTGTAATCCATTCATCTAATGAAACAAAGCCTTTTACCTACTTGCTTAAGTCTTCTAATCTATGGCATCATGATTAGTACACGTAAACTACAAATCCATTCAAAAGTTAGAATTGTTGCCTTCCATCGACATAAACCCTCAACATAAATGTGAGGTGTGCGTAGAGGCAAAATTAACCAAGTCATCTTTCCACTCAGTCGAAAGAAACACCGCTCCTCTAGAACTTATTCACACTGACATATGTGATTTAAAGTTTGTACAAACTAGAGGGGGAACAAGTACTTTGTGACTTTCATTGATGATAGTACAAGGTATTGTTATGTGTACTTGTTGAAAAGTAAAGATGAAGCCTTTGAAGCATTTAAACGCTACAAAGCAGAAGTTGAAAATCAACTAAACCTACGGATTAAGGCAATTTGTAGTGATAGAAAGGGAGAATACGTAGCACCGTTTGAAGAATATTGTGCTCAATTCAGCATTGTTCATCAAACGACCGCTCCTTACTCACCTCAGTCTAACGGTATTGCCGAGCGCAAAAACTGCACCTTAAAGGAAATGATGAATGCCTTACTCATCAATTCCGATTTAGCCTAAAACATGTAGGGCGAAACGATTCTTACCGATAATACAATTATTAATAGAGTTTCGCATAAGCGTAAGGATAAAACTCCATATGAATTATGGAAAGGAAAGAAACCCACTTACAAATATTTGAAAGTGTGGGATTGTTTGGCAAAGGTCGAAGTACCTAAACCAAAGCAGGTCAAAATTGGACCTAAGACTGTAGATTGCATATTCATCAGATATGTAAATAACAGTAGTGCTTATCGCTTCTTAGTGTGTAAGTCGGAGATACCTAATTTCCACGAAGGTACGATCATGGAATGTTGAATTCTTTGAAGAGATCTTTCCTAGAAAGGGAAAAGAAATAATTTCACGCAAATGAAGTTATGAACACAATGCTCAAAACGAGCAAGACCCGGGAGTTTCTGATTACCCGAAACTAGACGTTCCAGATCTACAGGACTCAGGAGTTTCTGATTATCCGGAACTTAATGTTGCAGACCTACAAAACTTGGGGGTTCCAGAGGTGGAACCAAGACAGAGCAAAAGAGCCAAAAAGGACAAAACCTTTGGTCCAGACTTTCTAACCTATATGGTTGAAAATACACCGAGGACAATTAAAGAAGCATTGTCAACTCCAGAAGCACCGCTTTGGAAAGAAGCTATAGAAAGCGAAATAGATTCCATCATGCAGAACCATATATGGGAAATGGTTGATCCTCCTCCGGGAAGCAAACCTTTAGGTTGTAAGTGGATACTCAAAAGAAAGTGCAAAGCAGATGGAACTATTGACAAGTATAAGACCAGATTAGTAGTTAAAGGCTACAAACAAAAAGAAGGCCTCGATTACTTTGACACATATTCCCATGTGTCTAGATTAACATCTATAAGAGTATTCATAGCCATTGTAGCTTTGCGTGACCTTGAGATATATCAAATGGATGTTAAGACACCTTCCTAAATAGATATTTTGAAGAGGAAATATACATGAAAAAATCTGAGGGGTATGTGATTCCAGGATAAGAAAAGAAAGTATGTCGACTTGTTAAGTCTCTGTACGGACTCAACCAAGCTCCAAAACAATGACATGAAAAGTTTGATAATATTTTATTATCAAAAGGTTTCTCCATAAATAAATATGATAAATGTATCTATATCAAAGGGAACTCTGACTCGTTTGTCATGATATGCCTTTACGTAGATGACATACTCATCACCGAAAGTAGTCTTAAGTTGATCCTGGAAACCAAGAATATGTTGAAACATTATTTCCAGATGAAAGATATGGGTATTGCAAATGTGATCTTAGGAATTAAGATTTCTAAGACATCTGACAGACTGGTCTTATCTCAATCTCATTACATTGAAGATGTTTTGAGGAAATTTAATGCATTTGACAGTCCCCCTATGAAGTCACCAATAGATATGAATCATAGAATTGATAAAAATCGTGGTGCACCCGTATCCCAGGAGAGATATGCACAGGTCATTGGCAGTTTAATGTACATTACCAACTGCACCCGACCCCACATCGCTTATCCAGTCAATAGTTGTCTAGGTTCACTTGTAATCCTGGAAATGATCACTGGAAGGCATTAAATCGGATACTACGATATCTGAAATATTCACTGACCTACGAATTACACTATTCTAGATATCCAACCATATTGGAAGGATGCAGTGATGTAAACTGGATATCGGACATAAAGAACACCAAATCCACCAGTAGGTATGTCTTTATAATTGGTGGTGGGGCTGTGTCTTAGAAGTCCTCTAAGCAAACATGCATCGCCCGATCCACGATGAAATCAGAGTTTGTCGTTTTGGACAAAGCAGGAGAAGAAGAAGAATGGCTTCACGACTTCTTAGAGGATATCCCTTATTGGGATAAACCTGTGCCTTCAGTGATGATTCAATGTGACAGCCAATCGGCTTTAGGAAGGGCACGAAGTAATATGTACAACGACAAGTCTAGACATATTCGTCGGAGGCATAAGACAGTTAGGCAGTTGATCACCACGGGTGTCATTTACATTGATTACATCAAATCAAAGGATAACTTAGAGGATCCTTTAACTAAAGTCCTACCCAAAGATCAAATATTCTGCATGTCTAGGGGAATAGGCTTAAAACCCAAATAATAAGAATCTCTATGGTGGTAGCCCAACCTTAGTGACTGGAGATCCTAGAATTTGGTTCAATGGGAAAACTAAGCTATAGAGGTTCAATTTAACGCTTCAGTTGAAGTAAGAGCACTTTGGATTATCATTCTTTAAAGAATGATATCTCCAATGTCATTCCCGCGATAGACATTAAGTGTTACCTGCTTAATACGTAAATGATAAGTTCCTGAAACTTTTAATGATTCCTAATACTTGCGAATGGGTAGAGCTATACCTTATAGAAGATCACCTATTTAAGTGCGAAGACAGACCGCTTCAAATGAACGCACTTAAGAATCCAAGAGTTGTCCATGGCCACAAAAGACAAAATAATAAGAAGAAATGAACAAGGAGAGTTATTGTGTTGATATCATTGTCTTGGTTTACACTAAACACTGACGGTTCAAGACATCACGTTTACCGCGCAGTAAGTAAATCCGATGGTAATCGACTAAGGAAGGTTCAAAGCCGAAAGCTACCTTTCCTGATGCAATATCTTTTCCGCTGAAAGATTGTTGAACTTTGGCACCCCGTGTGCACCAATTCTCTTTCAAGAGGGGATTATTGGAAATTTTACTAATATGGGATAGAGTTTATCCCATCTTTAATTACTTAAACACGTGGGGGCCGCATTTCGGAAACATCGTTTCTTCACACATGCCAAATCTACTAAGTGAGTAAATGATGTTAGTGCTAAGTATCATCAAATTTCGTTGAGAAATGAAAGAAATATTGGTACACAAAGTAAGGTGTTTGAGACATGAAAAGATGGAGTGTTTTTTACCAAAAATGACAAATCTCTCTCATTGGAAAAAGAAGGAGAGTTGATACAATAAATAAACTCTAAGTTTGAGTAAGGGTTTGGGGCCCCACGGGTAACCCATGTGTTTAGAAGGGAGAGGACCTAGGTGAGCTTGGGTTCAGATCTAAGCCCCACACACGCGCCCGTCCGGTCTGGGCTCGAGCTCGGGTCACGGGTCACGGATCGTGGGTTGTTGCTTTCTTCCAGAACTTTCTTTTTGAAGACATCAATAGTCATGACTGTTCAACATATCAAAACGTTGAAGACCTCAACAGTCATGACTGTTGGCTTCCCTTTCTGGTCTTATATATTGAACACTTCAGTTCAAATTATAAAGACACACTAAAAAACACAAAGAGATACAGACACACGCAGAACACATCTCTTATGTTCAGAAACTCAAACACGTTTTTTATTTTCTGTTCTGTTCTTCGTCCAGAACATACACACATAAAACGGAAATACAGAAAGCAGGCAGAAAATATTTTCCGCTCTCTTTCTTCAGCAATCTGTTCTTATTCATTGTCTTCACTAGAATCAACTGTATTTGTTTTGTACAGTTGATTAGTTGCTATTTTATCTTGGAAGACTATTGCCCAATACCGTAAAAGCATTTATTCGGGGAAATTTTATCTTAAAGATAGAGAGTTATCTCTCGACTCAACGTTCCTTTTGTTTAACCTTTCGAATACATTTTACTCCGTTTTCTTTACCTACAATAAGGTTTTTTACCTACAAGTTATTCTGTTAAAATATTTGTAGGTGTAGGAGTTGCTTCTTTCAAGATGTTTGACTATCTTTGCACTGCAAATGTACTACAACTTCTATCTTAATCCCATTTAACTATGATGTTCTTTACTAAAGCGCCTGCTTTATTTATCTCTTACTCTATCTATCGCTTTTCATCTTAAACGTGTAGTATTTATACTTTGTCTAAATACGATATCATGTAATGACCTGATAAAAGTTGGATCATCTTTATGTAGTTACCAAAATAGCTTTATACTTTAATATATATTATGGGTGAAAATCGTTTATACCCCTCAATTTGTTTTGTAAAACAAACTCCTCCCTCAACTTTGAACAGTAGATATTATTCCCTTTTTATCATTTCTATTTTATCTTTACATTATTACCCTTTGTCTTTTTTCTTATTTCATCAAAGTCATGATATTCTTCATTTTTTTTATCTATAATAATAAATTTTCTATAGGAAAAAAATATAATTTTGAGACAAAAAAAGTAAAAAGAAATAATTGAGAATATAAGCTAATGACATTCTATAATGAAATAATTAAGCAAAATAAAAAAAATATTAACAATAAATAAAATTCTAATATCTATTTATACAAGTGAATATAACATGTAATAATAGCTTTATAAACATATTTCAATGCAATTAATACAAAAGTAATTATTAAAAATAGAGGTATATTTTATAATAAATTTCTAAAAGATTATAATTGAAAAAATATTTCATTAATGACAACCAAAACTCATTTACCTATATAAACAATAAAGAATAAGAGAGAAGTAAAATTTAAATATACACACACATCTATGTACATACATATACATACTTAACACATATAATATTAAGACGACAATCATAAAAGATAGCATTGTTAGATTTTGTGACAAATTCATAAAAAATTATTCTACTTATAATGTTAATGAACTTAAATAAAAATCTATAAGTATCTAAATTAAAAAAATACTATATATAATACAAAATGGTATTACATGGATGGAGAACTGAAAATGTCAAGGATAGCATAAATATTGTAATGTCTATTGTTCATTTCTTTTAAAGCGAAATTGGAGGGAGTAAATGATTTTCATCCAAGTAAGAATTATATATAGTTCAATCATGACAAACCAATGAAATGAAGGTTATAACTAAAAGATGAGAATACAACTTTAAGAGGTATAGATATTGATTGAATAAATTAAATACAGAACTAATAATAATAATAATAATAATAATAATAATAATAATAATAATAATAATAATAATAATAATAATAATAATAATAATAACTTAGTTATCCATTCTATGATATTGATTTTTTAAGATTATGTTCTGGTGAGTTTATAAGATTGATAAGATTTGGTCTAATTTTGACTTCTGGATCAAATCTAATGTAAACCAAATATATAGAAGACTATTTATAAGATTTCCAAATTTTATCTTGTAAAAATACCTCACACCAACTATAAAAACTCTTTTTTTAGTCCTTTATTTGCACCCTCAATTACATTTTTTATTACTCTCCATACATTTACTCTATATGTTATGTTTCTGCTTCTTTTTTTATGTCTGCTAAAAAATGCCTCAAATGTGTGGAGAGCATTCAACGGGGATGGGATCTCCTCCAGTAAGGTAATGTCCATTAATTCTGAATACTTACGTAATGTATGTAAAGTGTAAACGTGTAAATATAGGAAACAATATATTCCCTATCCATAATTAGAATATTTCCATATATTGTGTAAATATAATTATGGTAAGATTAGGATTCCTCTTTTGTATAAGCTTACGATTCCTATTGTATAAGGGATGAATATTGTACTCTATATATACCTTGATATTAATGAAAGACTCCCCAAGGGAGATTAATATCATCTCACATGGTATCAAGAGCCAAATAAACAAAACCCTAAAAACCTTTCTCTTCCACGACCACCACCGTGCCCCTCTCCTACGCCGCGGCCCTCCCGGATTTTCTTCTTGTTTTTCGGGTTTTGTTCTTCCTTTCTTCTCTTCTCTAAATGGCTATCCCTGATTCTTCCACACTTTCTGACGCCTCTACCTCCACAAATCCCACCACAAAGTCATCACCCCCGTTTCATCCCGCCCTTACTGTTTCCAACATCAAGAACCATATTCCCATTATTCTTGATCAAGAAAACAACCGAGTATTCTCCCTGGGTTGAACTTTTCGCAATCATTCATGTCTCTATAACGTGCTTGACCATATTGATGACACTATTCCGCGCCCTACGGAGGTTGATAATTCTATCTGGCATCGTCTCGACGCCGGCGTCAAACAATGGATATATGGTAGTATCTCTCAGGATTTGCTTCTTACTATCATGAAATCTGACTCCACAGCCCTTGACTTGTGGAATCGTTTGGAGGAAATTTTTCAGGACAACAGGCACACTCGTGCCGTGTATTTGGAAGAACAGTTCAACAAAACACGTCTTGAAAACTTCTCCAATGTCTCTGAGTACTGCAAGCAGCTTAAACTTCTAGCGGATCAAATCTCCAACATCGGCACGCCTGTCACTGACGATAAAATGGTGCTACAAATGATTTATGGCCTTACTAAGGGCGAATATGATACTTTGGCCACCATAATTCAACAGGCAGATCAGCTATCGAGTTTTAACAAAGCTCGCTCACAATTGTTTCTCGAAGAAACCCGTCGTGCTAAGCAGGATGAGCATGCCCAGCAGATGTTAGCTGTCGACACGCAACCCCAAGATCAGACGCCACCAGACAACTCCCAACAGCGGCAGGGCCGCGACGGCAAGGGTGGAAAAGGCCGCGGCGGTAGAGGAGGTCGTGGTCGTGGCAAGGGTCGCGGTCAACAGAACCAACAACAGCAACAGCAACAGAGATCGCAGAACAACTGGGCCGCGGCTCCTCAGCAGTTCGTCTACAGCGCCGCGTCGCCCCAGTACAGAGCCACGGCGCCCCAGTTCAGAGCCGCGGCGCCAAGTCCATTCCAGTACCAGCAGCCATACAATCCGTATTCTTACCCCGGTTTGTTAGGCCCCGCTCGGCCCCCCGCGGCGAGCCCAATTCATGCAAGGTCGGGTCCCGCGACCCTCCTCCGGCATGACACCCCCGAGTTGGGTTAGGCGTTCCAAGACCCTCTCTATGCAACAGCCTAACAATACTTGGTACATGGACTCAGGCGCCACATCTCACGTCACCCAGTCTGCAGGTACTATTCCTAAACTGTTTAGTTTAAAGCATCCTCAATATGTTACAGTTGGTAGTGGACAACACATTCCAGTTAAGGGTTATGGTGCCTCATACACACAACCTCCTCATCCACCCTTCTCCCTAAAAAGCACCCTATATGCCCCACACATAATTAAGAACCTCATATCTGTCCGCCAATTTACTCGTAATAATTCTGTCTCTGTGGATTTTGACCCTTGTGGTTTTACTGTGAAGGATCTTCATACGGGGACACCTCTTACGAGATGCAATAGCACGGGGGATCTCTATCCATTCACTTCCACCTTCGCTGCCAGATCTTGCTCTCCCGTCACTCTAGCGGCTATTTCTTCTTCAACTTGGCATAATAGGCTTGGTCATCCAGGAGTCCCAGTTTTTAATTTTCTTAGAGGCAACAATTTCATTGCTTGTAATGGGAAACTTGCCCAAAATTGTGTTTCTTGCTCTTTAGGCAAACAAATTCGTCTTCCGTTTCAATCATCTACTAGTGTTACATTTGCTCCTTTTGATATCATACATGCCGATTTATGGACATCTCCTATCTCTAGTTCTCTCGGTCATAAATACTACCTTGTGTTGCTTGATGATTTTTCACACTACGTTTGGTTATACCCTCTTAAATTTAAATCGGAAGTGTTTGTCAAATTTCTTGAGTTTCGCAAGTTCATTCAAACACAATTTGGAAAAGGCATAAAATCATTTCAGTGCGATAATGGTCGTGAATTCAATAACTCTATGTTTCACCGCTTTTGTACCAATAATGGCATGGTCTTTCGCTTCTCCTGCCCTCACACCTCACCACAAAACGGTAAAGCTGAAAGAATCATCCGCACCATTAACAATATGATTCGCACCCTATTGATTCATGCCTCCCTCCCTCCACCCTTACGGGTCTATCTTTGCTAAAATGTCGAATACACTCTAAATATTCTCCCTACTAGCACTCTTTACAATATGACCCCTACCGAAATCCTCTACCATAGAATCCCCTCTTATGATCATCTACGGATTTTTGGTTGTCTGTGCTATCCCAACCTTAGCTCCACCGCCCCTCACAAGCTCGCTCCTAGGTCCACTCCATGTTTCTTTCTAGGATTCCCGCCGAACCATAGGGGCTATCTATGCTATGACTTGTCGACTCGTCAGATCCACATATCTCGTCATGTCACATTCGACGAGACCACATTCCCGTTTTCGAATCTTCCAAAATTCCAAAAACAGGACTACTCATTTCTTGACGAGTCTGCCATCTCTCCCCTCATAATCGAACAACTCACATCCTCTGTTCCGTCGTCAGAGCCGCGGCCTCGAGAGGAGGCGCCGCGGCGCCTGATTTCTAGAGAGCAATCTTTTGAAACACAGTCGACAGTGCCGCGGCCCTGTGCTCAGGCACCGCGGTGCCCAAACATCAGAGAAGCCTGTCAACCTTCTAGCGCCACGACTCTCGATCCATGAGCCGCGACGCCTCCGACGGCTTCGCCCCCACCTTCTCCTTATCCGACTTTACCCCCCGTCTCAGACACCACTCCGCCACCTACTGTTCCTACCCATCCAATGGAAACACATTCAAAGCATGGAATCTTCAAACCCAAAGTCCATTTCAACTTGTCTGCCCAAACCATCTCTCCACTTCCAAAGAACCCAAAATTGGCCAAACAAGACCCTAATTGGAATGCGGCTATGTATGAGGAATTCAATGCTTTAACTAAACAGCACACGTGGGATCTAGTACCTAGACCTTAGGAGGTGAATGTCATTCGTTGTATGTGGCTATTTCGTCACAAGTTCAGAGACAATGGGGATCTTGAAAGGTATAAGGCCCGTCTTGTGGCTAATGGCACAAATCAGCAGGAGGGCATTGATTGTGGTGAGACCTTCAGCCCGGTTGTCAAACCGGCTACCATCCGCACAGTTTTGAGCATTGCCATGGGCAAACACTGGCCGATCCATCAGCTTGATATGAAGAATGCATTCTTACATGGGGATCTGAGAGAGACAGTCTACATGCATCAGCCACTAGGGTTCACCCATCCAGCAGTTCCTCACTATGTGTGCCGTCTCCGTAAGTCACTATATGGCCTGAAGCAGGGCCCCCGTGCGTGGTATGATCGCTTTGCCAGGTATATCTTGCAGATTGGGTTTGTATGCAGCAAGAGTGATACATCACTTTTCATTTTTCATCGAGGTAGTAGCACTGCTTACTTATTACTTTACGTGGATGATATTGTTCTTACTGCCTCCTCCGACGGATTAAAAAATGAGATTATTGTCTTGCTCAAGTCCGAATTTGCAATGACTGATTTGGGGAAGCTGAGTTACTTTTTGGGGATATCAGTGACCAGGTCTGCCAATCATATGTTCTTGTGTCAGCGTAAGTATGCAGAAGAGATTGTGTACAGGGCTAAGATGGCGAACTGCAAAGAGGTGCCTACTCCAGTTGATTCCAAATCTAAACTCAGTGCTATGGATGGTGCTCCAGTCTCTGATCCTACTCTGTATAGGAGCCTTGCAGGTGCACTTCAGTATCTCACATTCACCAGGCCAAACATAGCTTATGCTGTTCAGCAGGTGTGCTTATTCATGCATGCCCTCAGGGAGTCTCATTTCGTTGCTCTTAAGCGTATCATTCGATACATTAAGGGCACTTTTGATTATGGTTTGCACCTATACCCTCTGCACCAGACAGGTTGCTTTCATATACGGATGCAGATTGGGCAGGGTGTCCGGACACGCGACGCTCCACCTCCGGCTTTTGTGTTTTCTTAGGGGATAATCTGATTTCTTGGTCTGCCAAGCGACAGGCTACCCTATCTCGCTCCAGTGCCGAGGCTGAGTACAAAGGCGTTGCAAATGTAGTAGATGAGATTTGTTGGCTCAGAAATTTACTGTTAGAACTTCAGTGTCCTTTGTGTCAGGCATCTATTGTGTATTGTGATAACATCTCTGCCATCTATCTTTCTCATAATCCGGTTCAACATCAGAGAACTAAGCATATTGAGATAGACCTACACTTCGTTCGTGAGAAAGTTGCGTTAGGCCATGTCAGAGTGTTACATGTTCCATCATCCTATCAGTATGCAGACATATGTACCAAAGGACTTCCCAGACAATTATTTCTTGACTTCAGATCCAGTCTCAGCGTCCGGCCTCCTCCCGCTCCGACCGAAGGGGTGTGTAAACGTGTAAATATAGGAAACAATATATTCCCTACCCATAATTAGAATATTTCTATATATTGTGTAAATATAATTGTGGTAAGACTAGGATTCCTCTTTTGTATAGGCTTACGATTCCTATTGTATAAGGGATGAATATTGTACTCTATATATACTTTGATATTAATGAAAGACTCCCCAAGGGAGATTAATATCATCTCACATCAAGTGTGCAGTTAATATTTCAAAGACCTAAATTTAGTTTGTATTAATACACTTTATATGTTTTCTATTTACTTCATTAATTAAATAGCACTTAAAATAGTAAAAACATAAAACGCCATACTGTTTTCACCAATTTCCTCCATCTCCCCACCCCCACCAACTTTATTACCTTTTTCTTCACCTTAGATTTTTCATTTATTATTTCTTCTATTTAGTTTATTAAACAAAAGGAAAAGGGTAAAAGAATACCCTTAATGTATTAGAAATGGCTATAAAAATGTCCTTCCACCTCTTGGATTAAATTTTCTCCTACTATTATTTTTAGGATTAAAACTGTCTCTATGTTAATGACATAATTATATGACATTTAATTAAATTTTAATTAAATATGTGATCTCTACTATTGGTCTACATAAATTTTTACCGAATTAAAAAGGACCTGACCCATCCATAAGGTCTAATCCGAACCCAAAATAAGATGTTTCTTCTTCTTATACTGCTCATAACAAGTTGTACACGTGTGCTTGACATTGCATACATAACATATGAAACCTAGCAAATTAAATCAAAATTTTATACCTCCACGTAGAACACCTCAGTTTAAGTTATTGCAAAATTATGTTTTAACTCATTTTCCACAAGCAAGCAAATGACACTGAAATTAGATACATTCAACCTAATATTTTGAATTTTTCATTTGCTTGTGGATGGAAGGCGTAAAAATAATCTTGTAACAACTAAACTAAGGTGTTCTACATAGGGTAAAGCATATCCCTACGTCAATGTTCTAAATTAACGTGTTCTACGTAGGGTTTAGAATTTAGGAATTGGGTAATAATGTATTATTTGTCGAGCCTATATTTGTACTTCCCGTCCAGCCTGTGACTATCTGAAGTGTAACGACCCGTTTGGTCGTTATGAGCTTTTGAACTTCTTTCTTCAAAAATATCCTTTTCCCTAGCCTTATTTATGGTGTTTTGATGTGCGGGGATGAATGACGCGATTCTCGAGGTAATCGGGTGAGAATAACGGAAGAAAATCTAAGTTTTTAGTTTGGGAAGTTTGACTAGGAGTTGACTTTTGAGTAAGTGTGTCCGGAATTGAATTTCGATAGTTCCATCAGTTCCGGAACATGACTTGTGACTTAGGGGGGGACTGTTGGAATGAGTCCCCAGTGTTTTGAGTACATTTCGAGTGTTTGGTTTAAATACTAGCCTTAAGAGCTTTAAAGTGTGCGTTGGTCAAATATTTGATCAAGATGAGCTCGTATGAGTATTTTGAGTGCGCGAGCAAGTCCGTTGCATATTTTAGGAGTGGTTTACATATTTTGTTTATGTCTGGGAGGTCCCAGATGAGTTTCGGGAGTTGGATCAAAGTTTGGAAGTTGCATGAGTTTTCTTGATGACAAACTCCCAACATGAGCCGAGAGGTGACTTGAGAACACTGCCAAAGATTGACGTCCGTCATATGGTGATATGCATAGAATGAAATGAAATATGGAGTGGAGTGGAAGATTGGATGTGAAGACTCAAGAAGACAACATTAATTTTCGGCTTTCTTGTAGGTCTTAGCCGAGACCATTTTTCTTTTAGCTTGTCTTTAATTCCTAGCTTAACTATTAGCTCTCCTTACGATATAATTAATAGGCATTGTAATAGGATGTGATGACTAGGCTAGGCCGAGAAGCTTCCAAACGTGCTCCAAGAAGGTAGTTCATGAACTAAATAGTTCATGCATTACTTTACATAGAAGACACAAAGAATTGCCTAGAAAACATAATGAGGTGGACGAATCCCCCTTTTCCATTTCGGCCGAAACAAAAACCCTTCCCCTTTTCCCATTTGGATGAGATTCATGAACTAGTTCATGCACTTAACTTCATGGGTAACACAAAAGGGTAGTCTAGAAAGCATTCATCCTTCTTCCCCAATATTAAGCTGAACCCCTTTCCCTTCACACTTGGCAGACTAGTCCATGTAATTTGTCCAATGAGTTTCCTTCTAGAATAATATAAGTCTTAGTATAAATAGGGCATGAGTTGATGTAAAAAAATGTTAAAGATTTATGAAAATTATTTGAGTTTTACTCATTTGCTAAGTATTTCAACTTTTATGTTGTTATCCTTAGTTGGTCCTTTTATGGGCCATCGATCCTTTTGTGGGTCAAACCCTTGGTGCAAGTTTGGTTAGAACTTTTGTGATCTAGCTAAACCCAAGCTAAGGTTTCCTTCGATGTAAGTTTAGTTAGAACTTTTGTGATCTAACTATGCCCAAGCCAAAGGTCCCTCATCGGTGCAAGTTGAAGTTGAAACTTTTGTGATCTAACTAAACCCAAACCAAGGGCCTATCCGATTACTCATCACAAGGTTATCGGCCACCCTCACTTGGTTTGTTCTCGAGCTTGTACTTAGCAATCATGGTCAAATCCTTGTCCAATTGGCCTACTTCACTTGGTGTCAACCCGAGATTATCAGTAGCAACCTCGCGTCTTTATCTTTGTCCATTTTGACCGACACTCACTTGTTTGTACCCGAGCTTGCACTTAGAAACCTCGTGCCCACTCCTTCTGCCAACCACCTGATTCTTCTCACCACCATACACCACAACACTTTCCAAACCACCACACCAAAGGCCATTAACCGAAACCACCCAAACATACCCGTTCAATCCTGACAACACCAACACAGTCTGCAAAACACCTCTTACCAATAACCTCACTGTTCGACCAGTTTCCCCCACATTGCCACCATACAACCACCTAATCCTGACCACCAACACAACCATCAACTTGTCTAGAACAACTTCTCCGAATGCTTTAACCTAATTCCACCCCAAACTACCCGTCTACCCCTCTAAACACCCTCTGCCCGGATAAAACCGAGAACCCGACAACCCCAACTTTGAGTCCATTTTCATGTCAACCCGTATCCAACCAAACTCCGACCCACTTACCCACTTACATCCTACATCATTTCTGGTTTTCTAGTGTCTCGCTTCTGCGAGATTTGGCTCGCACCTGTGGAGCCACACCTGTGCAAGGTAAGTCACATGTGAGATAGTTGTCTTAGTGGGCAGAGGCTTGATTCTTCGTGAAATGATCCACAGAAGCGGAGCCGCTCCTGCACCTGTTGGTCCATACCTGGGGAACTGATACACTTAAGTGGACCTCGCCGATGCTGGAAAAAAAACATAGAAGCGGGCTCACATCTGCTAAAATTTGGACGCTTCTGCGGAGATCGCTGGTCAGATCAGATATTTAATTCCCATTTTGAGATTTAGTTTCTCATTCACATATATAGAGCACGGGAGCTCGGTTTAAGGAGATTTTTGGGCGTTTTGCAAGATTAATCTATTGGGTAAGCTTCTAATATTTCTTTTATCATTATTACATTGATTAGTAAAGAAATTTCATGGTAGAATCTATGATTTGGGATGAGGGTTTCATGGGTTATGAACCCTAATTTGAAAAATGGAGTTTTCTTTAATAAATCATAACATTGATATTAGATGATGATGATTTTTGGTGTATAGACTCCCTAGAGGTTGGGTAAACTAATTTTGGATTAAATTTCTCATTTTGCCCATTGGGGTTCGGAATCCTATTTTTGGATGATTTTTTGGATTCCAAAATAAAGTATAGTAATATCATTTGACTCGTATAACTTCGTAGAATTCTATTTTAACTAGATTGAACTCGTTCGGTGATTTTAGATGTGGTGGAGCTTCTGGGAGGCTTAATCTTCACGCAGATTGAGCTTGGAGTCATTTGTGAGCTATGGGACTTCATAATAAGGAAAGTTGAGACTTACTAGACCTTAATATAGTGTTTAAGTGTTTGTTTAATAATTAACGAGAGTAATGCAGAATTGGGGATCCCGTACTAGTGAGGTAACTAGAACTTGTACGAGTACCGGTGTACTTAAAAGGGTAATTAAAGTGACTTAGCATGTTGTACACAATGGAGATTATGTGTTTAGCCTTCGGGCCGTGAGATTGGTGCATAAATCCACTTAGGTTGGTATGTCTGTTATTTTTTGGGCTCGTAGCCATGATTGATAGCTTATTATGATTTGACTTGTCATGCATTCATCACTCTACATCTCATCTAAATACTTGGAAATGATTTGATATTGCTGATTGTATTTATTATGCATTTGCATGGTGTACATATATCCATATCATTCTTTCATATTATTATTGGCATTTGAACTATTGAGATACTGATAAAAGAGGCTTAAAAGTCGGTTACTGGATAGTACATGGTACGAGACTGATGATAATGCTACTGCCACTGAGCTGGGATTTAATGGAAAATTTTGGATTAGTATATGGACCTCATGAGTCCCCTATGGGTCACGTGACACCTACTGTAGAAGCGTGTGTATACCGGGTACATATGACCATTGTATTGCATACATATCATCTGCATTGCATTTCATACATACATCTTGATGTGTAATTTATGCTATGTGTACTCGGTGATGTAAAGTTGTAGACTTTATGATCATGTTGCTCTTAGCGGAAAAAATACTGGAACTGTACAACTTATTCTTGATATAAGAAGGAAATATGAGACTTTATAGTTTACTTGCTTGAAAGTGAAAGAAGACTAGAATCTTTACGACTTCTGTAGTGCAACAAGTGTAAAGTTAGAATCTTTATGGGTTTCCTTAATGTAAAGGATGGAAAGATAGAACCTTTACGCTAGTACTTATTCTAAAAGAGAGAAAGACTTAACCTTGATTAATAAATATTGCCTTGAATAGTGTAAAGGTCGAATCCTTATGAATGTATATGCCATAGTTGATGAAAAAGTGGAACCTTTGTGGTATTAAACGCCCTGAACAAGGTTTAGGTTAAATTTCGATAGCAGTGATTTGGCTTCATCCTTAGTAAGGTTGACAACTTTAGAATGACTTGATAATACTGATAACCCTCATGGATTATCGAACTATAGGGATTTACTTATAGAGTTGGATATTCGATTTGATTACACCGTAGTTAACTAACTTAATAGAGAAGTATCGGAAAGTACCAACCCTCGCCACCACTATAGTTAGGGTCAGTCGACGATGCTGTTGGATACACGTGCTTCCCGTACTCACTCTATGCATTATTGGATCTGGGTTGGAATGACAAGCAACTCTTGATTTAGATCCTAGTGGATCATAGACTGCGTATTTGGATAGCTTATCGGGAGTCCAGAGTGAGTTGCGGACACTTTTCCATCACTGGAACTTCTCTATCTTATCTTTTATTTTTTGTCTTACATTTCAAACAATATGATGTATAGGTTTCAGACTTTGTAATATTTTTAGTAGTTCTGTACTCATGACAACCAGATTTTGGGGAATGTTTCTAAGGCTTTTGTATTAAGTATTCGATACTTGTCAATATTTTAAATTATCCTTTATTTTTCCGCATTATTTATCATTTAATTTATCTATTATGGATGGAGTTCACCTATGGGGTCAAGGTAGGCTCCCTCACGGCAAAAATAGAATTTTGGGTCGTGACAAATTAGTATCAGAGCACTAGGTTCATTTGTCTCATGAGTATAAGAGCGACGTCTAGTAGAGTCTTACAGATCGGTACGAAGAGCTCTTTATCTATCTTCGAGAGGATATAGGACATTTAGGAAACTTTCATTCTTTCATTCCTTATCTTGCGTATGTAATTTGGTCTAAGATCTAAACTTCTTTGTTTCAATCTCTCACCAACAGTGAGAACACACTCTTAGATTCTCCCATGAGCGGCTAGATGTGACATTGCACGGTATGATATGAGATGCGTCACCGTGATAAGAATGCAAAATTGAGTTCATATTAGAGCTATGATTTTAATACTCGGTTGAGTAAGGTTATGATTCAGACTTTTAGTTCAGTGATACACTTCGGAAATGGGAGCGATAGTACAAGGACTGCATGATCGCCATATCTGCAACAGTTAGTTACTCGAAGGTCAAAGAGGTGCATTTATGGTATAAAATGTGATGGTAAATGAGTTGGAGATTTAAATTTGTATGGTTAATGAAGTAACTAAGTAATGACTTTGAGGACTGCACTTGAGGAGGTTTGACATATCAAGGATGCTTTACTTGAGGTGTGATTAATGTGTGAATACTTTAATGTCATCAAGATTCATTACAGACAATCTTATGACGAGGGTGAATCAATGTCAAGCCAATGATTCATTAATGGGAGGGTGCATAGAATGGCATATTAAAGACAAGTTAGACTTGGGAGGATCAACTGGTCATATAAAAGGACAGTAACAATGGTAGTGTTGTGAAGAGAATTTGATATGAGACAAGGACATGAAAGGCGATCCTTGGTAATGGGGTCAAAGGTTGTAGTACTTGTTACAAGGTTCATATAAGGAATTCTCTTTCCATCTTACGGAGTCGTATGGTACTTAAGAGAATTCGAATGGTTCAAGCTTGGCAACAAAAATGTTAAAATGGTAAAGTATTCATCTGATGGGAGCACGGGGTGTACTAAGTCTGTTAATTCATAAGGGTATGAATGGTTAAGCGGAGTTATGACATGATGTCATTGTGGTGGTGGAGTAAAGATGAGTGGTATGTGAATTCTCAACGTAATTGACTAGTGGCCTCAGGATAGGTGGGATAAATTCACCAGGTTATCATTGGAAGAGATTGCCCTGGGTATACAGTGGATGTTAGTGGGAGGTGGATTGATAGATATTTTGACTATGTTGTAGACTACCAGGAGTACAAGGATCAGCTAATGAGGATGGATATAGCGACAGAAAAGTGTGAAGATTTAATTACTTGAGGAGTTATCGACGGTTGCACTTAATTTTGGATAGGGGATGTGTACATTATACTTATTGCTTAGGGCTAGGCAAGTTCCGCAATTGATAGTGATGCAATTCTCTGGAGTTGACAGAATGAAAATGATAACCACTTATTTGTTAGAGGTGTTCGAGTTTGGGGAGACAGGGCAAGAGATGGTTCTTCTTGGGCAGCCATTATTTAAGGACCCTTGAGTGAGGTGTCAGTCGATAAGGATATTTAAAGTGGTAGATCAATGGTAGGTGTTAACTAACTTGAGTTTGGAAGTGCATTTCAGAAAATTGAAGTACAGATCAATGATAATAATTGATACACTCAAATTACACCTAAGTTATGACATAAAGCAGACGTTGTCAAATATAGTAACTCAACTAGGTTGGGATCGAATCCCACAGGAAATATGGTGAGAAAAGATTACTATCATAGTGAATTACTTGACGTAGGTATTTGTTCTAATTCTGTAACAGCTATATTGACTTGATTTAAATTCAGATGATTAAGAAACCAAGATTGTGTCCCCGCTTAGGTTAGATGCTATGCTCTAGGTATTAATGTGATATACTCTTCATGGATTGCGTATTGTATGCACTTAATCTCTATGTGACTTCCTAATATTTCCCAATAGTTAGAAAGTATTTATCTTCATGATTTTCCCAAATATAGAAGACTGATATTTAGAACGATTAATTATGCCAAGTAAAACTCATCTTATTCCTAAGTGAGTTTATTAAATGAGAGTTAACGTCCTGAGTCCTTGTTAGTTATTTCTACCAAACCCTACTAACTTTCCCAAGAAAAGTAGAATTTATGGCTTAGATTAATGTTTGCAACCACTAATCAACATGAATGAATAAGAAATAATTAAATACTAACAATCCAGAATTCATATATCAATATCAAAACCCTATTTGCATAACACCCACCATTGGGTTCACAATCTCAGTAAAGAGTTTAACTACTCATAACATTAAAGATAACCAAGAGCTTTGAAATTGTCATTGAAACTTACTATTGAATACGAAGATTAAAGGGTGATAAGTTATTATTGAAAGCCTCAAAATACTCTAAGTATTTTATATTATCCATACAAGTCTTAAAACAGAAGATAAAATAAACTAAAACCCTCTAAAGTATTTATACAAGTCAAAAACTCTGAATAAAAACAAGACAAAATTACCCCTGTCGTCAAATTCGACGGACCGTACAATTATGTATGGTCCATATAAAATTATACGGTCTAATTCAATGGCACACTTGTATTGCCCTTATAAATTATTACGGAACTGTACAATCTGTTCCTCAAGATCATCATACATCAGGATAGATTATACACCGAGTTTCTACAATCCGTACAAATATGTACGGCCCGTATAACCCCATTGTAGGAATCCATCCTCACTTCTCATATTTTTGCCTCAACTCCACTTTTACGGCTCAATTGTATGGTCCATACAAATGTGTACGGTCCGTACAATCCACAGATCAGGTCACTTTACTTCAATTTTCTTATTTTTGCTTTCTAAACATTAATTACCTAAAACATAAATAAAACACATTAAAATGACACAAACTTGCTTAAAAATAGGTAAAACTTATTGTAAAAAAAATAATCAAATGTACCATAATTCTACGGCACATTAACGGTTGAAAGAAAGAAAAGTGAATTCACTATGGTACATTGTGTATTGAGATTCAGTTGGTGGACTTGTAAGCCAAGGTAGAAGAAGGATTCATTAGTTAAGGAATATTTAGCAAGTATATTGGCAAGAGACCATATGAGAGTGTTAGTAGAATTTTGTGAATGGTAAGTAAGATCGTCCTATAGGTTATGGACTAGTGCAACAATGGTTTGGAATATTACATAAGCAATAATGGACCTCGTTGGAGTAGCAGAGGTTGGTCAGTGCTTCTGGTGGGAAATACTTCATGAAGGATTGTTCATATGATGCGCTTGATTTAGAGAAGTATCTAGTTTTGAGATTCAAGTGAGGCAAGGAAAACCTTCAGTTATTCGAGTTGTGGTTTACTACTATCTCTAGGATTGAATCAGCTATTTTGCAAGATTTATGATATTTCGGTACACTCTCGAGTGGGTTGGAGTGACTTTCAGTTGATAGCGTGGAATGTTATTTTTGGAAAGAATATGTAAATTGAAGAGTTAAGGTAAAGGCATGTTGGATCTTGAATCGGAAGGCGTAAGGTAGACCTTCAAAAAGGAAAGGATTTGAATTCGAAGCAACGAGATTTCTTGAATCAAGTATGAATTATTGTGGGATTATCTTGCATTGTTTCAGGTAGGATGTAATTGTTAAGTACACTTGAAGAAGGAATTCTACGTGAGTTGACTGAGTTTATGGAGAAGTGCCATGGAATTTGTGATTGACGACCGCAAGGTATGAATTTTAGATGACTGATGTGATAAGATTTATGGTAGGGCGGCCTGCATTATACCAAGGTGGGTAATTTTATATCATTCTTGAATGAATAGGCTAGAGTCGATTAATAAGAGAGAAGCTAGAAATCTTTTCAGTTTGGAAGCTAAAGTTGCATTTTTGATGTGAAACAATGTTCGTGATAGTGGACTATGTCGGAGTGTTACTGGTTGGATGGGATCGTTGAGTAAATCAAGTAATAATGACGTGAAGATATTTGTGTGTGGTAAGGCACATGGATTGCAATAATTGATACTTTTGGATTTGCTAAAAGCATAAAAAAGGTATTACAATCAAAGATTCAATGGTTATGAAGGGGGATTATGAGGCTTTAGGCCTTGTGTCGAAGTATTCAGAGTAGTGAACGAGTTAAGTGAAAGCGCAAAAAGGAAGATTTTACGTATTTAGATTCTATGGTGTTCAGTCAGATTTTCGTGTTAGTTGTAAGTTGAGAACAAGAAAATTTAGGTTATAAGGTGTAGTTCCTAAATACTAAGTTGATGGCTTGGGTAAGGTTCATATTTTAAATTCAAGGATGACATTGCGACATTAATTATTCATGAGCAACGGATTGGGATCGGTTACCATAAACCTATGCGAGCTCTATGATTGGTTTTATGAGGAATTTGAGTCAGTTCGGATGACTATTAGAGACATTCTAGAGTTGTGCACTTTGCACTACATCAGTATCGTTCATGAATCGCTGGATAGCTAATGGATACCTTGTCATGAAGATTTATGGTAAGTCCAGTAATACATTTTGAATATTTGATAGATTTAAAGATCAGAATAGAGATATGATAGAGTTACCGAGCTTTATTTGGAGTTTACAAGTTGATCTGATGATATTTTGTTGATCGCAACTATTCAAACAATTTTAATGGTCTATGCGGGGTACTTGGTGATGGTTTGAGAAGGTATAAATGGATATGGGAAACCTTGGGATGACCAGACGATTTTCTACAAATTTGACAAATCAAGATAGTTAGTGGGATGATAAACATATTATGATATTTGGAGGTTTAAGAGGAATTAGATGATGAGAGTTAGCTTAATAGTTTCAGCTCGATAAAATCAAAACTAGCAGATTTGGAATTAGCGCAATTGACCTCGGATAAGGTCAGTTATTGGATGAAAATGATGGGAGTTGGCTCAGAACAAACATATTCCTTCTGGCGAAAGAAAGAGTCACGATTTGGACTCTCGGCATATGACGACGTGTTTTCTATGGATTCTTGATTCCAAAGACAACTTTCGATGGTGTGGAAGAGAGATAAGCGAAATTGAAATATTTTACCAGTACAAGTTTGGTAATGGATTGTGCCTACAACTAAAGGACTGAAGTGTTGATGATGGAAATTGTGGAATTAATTAATTGCATTTAGAGGTGTGGTTAGAATCAAAATCAAGGGATTCGAGTAGAGTAAGTTCAAATAAATAAAAACCAGTTGTGGAAGAAGTTTATGATGTGGAAAAATGGATATTTTAGTTTTGAACTAAGTCAAAGGATGTTTTGAGTGGTAAGCTGGACAAGTGGTGTTAACGGCGTGATTCTTGCATGTGAGGGCTTTTATGAAGTTTACGATGGGGGTTCTTCAGTTACTTGACCACTTTAGTGTTTTTCTTTATCGTTCGAGGATGAACGTGTGTTTAAGTGGTAGATGATGTAAGGATCCATTTGGTCGTTTTGAGCTTTTGGACTTCTTTCCTAAAAAATACCCTTTTACCTAGCCTTGTTATGGTATTTTTATGTAAGGGGATGTGTGGCGCGATTCCCGAGGTAATTGGGTGAGAATAACGGAAGAAAATCAACGTTTTGAGTTTTGGAAAGTTTCATGTTCAGAAAGTTTGACTTGGAGTTAACTTTTGAGTAAGTGTGTCTGGAATCAAATTTTGATGGTTCCATTAGTTTCGGAACATGATTTGTGACTTGGGGGACTGTTGGAATGGGTCCTGAGTGTTTTGAGTGCATTTCGAGTGTTTGGTTGAAATTATAGCCTTAAGAGCTTTAAAGTGTGTGTTTGTTGAACATCTAGTCAAGATAACCTCACATGCATATATTGAGTGCACGAGCAAGTCCGTTGCATGTTTTAGGAGTGGTTTGCATATTTGGTTTATGTCTAGGAGGTCTTGGATGAGTTTCAGGAGTTGGATCAAAGTTTGGAAGTTGCATGAGTGTTCTGGTTTCTGGTGTCTCGCATCTACGAGATTTGGCTCGCACCTGTGGAGCCACACCTACACAAGGTAAGTCGCAAGTGCGATGGTTGACTTAGTCGGCAAAGGCTCTCTTCTGCGTAACATGGTCTACAGAAGCGGAGCCGCTCCTTCACCTGTTGGTCCGCACCTGCGAAACTGGTACACTTAAGTAGACCTCGTTGATACGGGAAAAGGAACGCAGAAGCGGGCCCACATATGCGAAAATTTGGGCGCTTATGCGAGGATCACTGGGCAGATAAGATATTTAATCCCATTTCGAGATTTGGTTTCTCATTCACATATTTGGAGCATGAGAGCTCGTTTTAAGGATATTTTTGGGGGTTTTGCAAGATTTATCTATTGGGTAAGCTTCTAATCTTCCTTTTATGATTATTATATTGATTAGTAAATAATTTTATAGTATAATCTATGATTTGGGATGACGGTTTCATGGGTTATGAACCCTAATTTGGAAAATGGAGTGTTCTCTAGTAAATCATGAAATTGATATTAGATTTGGATGATTCTTGGTGTATAGACTCCCTAGAGGTTGGGTAAACTAATTTTGGATTAAAATTCCCATTTTCTCTTTGAGGCTCGGAATTCTATTATTGGTTCGAAAATAAAGTATAGTAATATGAGTATTGTTGGACTCATCTAACTCCGTAGACTACTATTTTGACTAGATTGAACTTGTTTGGTAAATTTAGATGTGGTGGAGCTTCCAGGAGGCTTAATTTTTGCGTAGATTGAGTTTGGAGTCATTCGTGAGCTATGGGACTTCATAATAAGGCAAGTTGAGACTTACTAGACCTTAATATAGTGTTTACATGTTGGTTTAATAATTAAGGGGAGTAATGGGGAATTGGGGGTCCCGTACTAGTGAGGTGACGAGCATTTGTGCAGGTACCGATGTAGTTATAAGGGTGATTAAAATGACTTAGCACGTTGTACACGACATAGATTATGTGTTTAGCATTAGGGCTGTGAGCTTGGTGCATAACTCCACTTAGGTTGGTATTTCTATGTTACACCTTGTAGTTTTACGTCTAGTCATACCATCGACTGGATACTGACATCCAAAAAGATATGTGATCTTACGAGGGGTAACAAAGGTCCTCAGTTTGTTTATAGAAGTATCAAGAGGTGTAAAAGGTTAAATCGAATCAAAGGAATAAATTCATCACAATTTGGAGAATTTCTATGTTTTAAGGTGGGAATTACGACCGTAATTGTGTTTTACGGTACATAAAACTATGAGACCTCCACCGTAAAATTTAACAGAAAGTTGGTAGAGCAAGAGGTGTTTCACGGTGGCCCTTTACGACCCGTAAAATATTTTACAGGGGGAAGAGCAACCGTAAAAGCTGGTAGGTGAGGCAGTGTTAATTCTTTTTAAGTCGATGAGGACTCCCTTAACTTCATTTTCTCATTAGAACAGATTCCTTAAGCTCCAAAAAGCTCCCTAGGGTTTCATACTAGTCTAAGCGCTATCCGGAAGGAGAAACCACGTGAAACTTTCGTAAGAAGTTAATAATACTAGTCCTATCCCTAGTAGCTTGTCTCTACTTTGGTGAAGGAATTACCCTAGTGTTAGGACTAGGGTTCAAGGTGCAACCTTGGTGGTTAAGGTAAGGATTCTCTCTTTCTTTACATACTTAAGTTGTACAAGTTGTCGATATTTTGTTTTACTAAAGAACCAAGAAAAGAGAAGTCAGAATCTTGAAGTTGTTGTGTTGTTGATAGTGATAAAGGTATGAGTTTCCTCTATGAACATAAATGATGAACTTGGAAAAAACAAGAATGGAATGGTGGTGTTATGTATATAGTTGAGCCATAAGTAAACTTCCTTATAAAAATGAATTCGGTATTGATACAAACCCCTCGTTTAATGCAGACAATCGTTCATACCATGTGCAAGGCTTCTCGGAACATATTCAATTTCATCGACATATAGGGATTTCCTTCTTTCCTTTATGGCATGATCCTCTCGATAACAATCTCTATAACTATGTTTTAGTAAATACTCTACTCCTAGTCGATTAAGAATGCTCTGGTGGCTAATCCGTCTTTGTTAGAACTATATTTCGATTGATGTTATTCCCTTTTCATCGGTCAATTAGTGGTATTTCATTTTATAATATAAAAGCTAAAGGAAATAAGAGGTCTTCTTTCTTATGAATCATAACAAAGTAAAAGAGTAAATGAGTCCACATAAGGATAGTCGGGGGTGCGACGACGTTACGTCACCCCGACTAGTTGATGAGTCTCTTATAGACTTGATATGGCCCTTACATATATATATATATATATATACATACATATATATATATATATATATATATATATATATATATATATACATACATACATACATATATATATATATATATATATATACATACATATATATATATATATATACACATACATATATATATATATATGTACCGATGTTGCCAATAGAGGCCTATGACATTATATATGCGGTTATACGAGATATGATATCGATAATATTACCCACAGAGACCTACGACGTTACAAACATGATTTATTATATACAGAATACTGTCCACAGAGGCCTATGGCGTTATATACACCATTTCATACTATATATATATATATATATATATATATATATATGTGTGTGTGTGTTTCATTCGGGAGGATGAACTAGACTTTTTTCATCGCCCCAGATCGAACAAAAGATCTTCCCACTAATGCTTTCATTCTCCCGGCTATGATACTGGTAAAGAGCCCTCTTCCTTCTCTCCGACACGGTTGTTGAGACACATGTTGTAGTCATGGGAAAGAAAAATGTCATCTGTGTGAAGGATATTGAGATAGCTTCTTCCTTCTCTGTGCGTGGGTTAGCCCTTGATCGGATAATTATTCTTATTTAAAAGTCAATATATATATATATATATATATATACCCACAGAGGAATCTAGTAAGACACTTATGAGGTTTCAGGTGGTATTTCTGACTTCCTTAGTTATTGTTGCTTTATTTTACAGTTGATTATGCCCTACATATTCAGTATATCTTTTATACTGATGTCCCTCCTGGGGAACTGTGTGCATGCCCGTAGGTACGGATAGACAGAGCAGCGCTCCTCCTCTATAGGTTTCCTGGTCAGCTGTGATTGCCTCACTCCCTTCTCTCGGAGTTTCTATACCAGAGTCCTTAGGTACAATTGTATATATTACTAGCATTTTAAGTATGGTGGGGCCCTGTCTCGACCTGTTGATGTATTATTTCACTCTTAGAGGCTTGCAGACTTGTGTATAGAGGTTGTATGTATGTTGTGGCCTTGTCGGTTCCTTTTGTAAGTGATAAACTCTTCTTATGGGACTCTTCTCCGTGTAGGTTGTCATTCATTCTTGGATTACATGATTATATGGAGTCCTTATCGGCTCGAGTTTCATGTTTCAGATACTATAGTGGTATGCTCAGGCCTTCGGGTGCTGGGTACCGGCCACACCCCCCAAAGTTGGGTGTGACAAACTTGATATTAGAGTAGGTCTGTCCTAGGGAGTCTGCAAGCTGTATCTAGTAGAGTCTTGTTCATAGGTGTGTTGTGCACCACACTTATAAGTAGGAGGCTACATGATATTTAGGATGATTACTTTTCTTTTTGATTTAGATCGTGCGATAGCGCTAAATTGTAAGTGCTCACTCCTAATCTTTATCTTATTTATGATCTCAGCTATGCATGCTACTAGTAGACAACATGAGGCTCCATGGAGGTTAGATGAGGAGGCGGGAGAGGGTGCCAGTTAGGTACAACCCGCTAAACCAGGGAGACAAGAGCACCAGGATGAGGTAGTATCTCGGGCCTCCAGGACTCCACCCCCACCACCACCTCAAGAGGGGCATATAAGAGCCGATATACCTCATGTTCTTCACCCGATTGCTTCTGATCAGGACTTAGATATGCGGAGTGTGGTGCAGTTGTTGACTAGGCTAGTGTCCTCTCAAGCCCAGTGACAGATCCCTAGTACTTTTGATAGAGCCGTCAGCATGAGAGTTCAGGATTTCATTAACCTAGACCCTATAATATTTACGGGGACAGAACCCAATACCGACATACTAAATTTTTTGGATCGAATGCAGCGGACCTTACGAGTTATACACGCGACAGAGGTT
Organism: Anisodus tanguticus; assembly: GCA_034509755.1. Taxonomy (NCBI): domain Eukaryota; kingdom Viridiplantae; phylum Streptophyta; class Magnoliopsida; order Solanales; family Solanaceae; genus Anisodus; species Anisodus tanguticus. The sequence goes on from CM067558.1 coordinate 32,678,509, forward strand.
GAGTCAGTAGAGTTGGCTTTCTATAGGTTGCGGGATATGTTCGTGACCTGGTTTGACACTTGGGAGCAGACTCGGGGACCCAAGCCCCACCTATGAGCTGGAGGGAGTTCTCCGAGGCATTTTTAGAGCAGTATTTGCAGGTCGAACTTCGACGAGCTAGGCGAGACATGTGCTTACACTTGGAGTAGGGTAATATAAGCATTCGAGAGTATGGTTTGCAGTTCAAATCATTGGCTAGGTACGCTCTTGCGGTTGTTGCTAAAATGAGTGATAGGGTCTATCAGTTTGGGGCCAAATTTAGTGAATGAGTTTACAAGAGCTTCTTTAAATCCGAATATAGATATTTCTTGCATTCAAGCTTATGCACAAAATATGAAAGATTGTAAGAGACAACAGCGGATTGATCCAGAACGGGATATGGGCCAACATAAGTGGGCCCGATCCACATGTGATATGAGGGACATTAGAGGTGGGTTCAGGACACAGTTTTCTAGGCACTCATCTTATCTAATGGCCAGTGCACCATCACAGTTTCAAGGCTAGCGTCATGATCTGACCATATATTCTAGTCACAATTAGAGTTCTTGGGAACCAGACCCATAATATAAAAGGGATTTAAGCCAAATAAGGCCACCTTTACCTCGGTGTGCTCAATGTGGCAAGGCCCATCTGGGGAAATGCTGTCGAGAATCGGATGTATGCTATTCTTGTGGTTATCCGGGGCACTTTGCTAAAGACTACCCGATGAAAGCTGGGGGCGGTATGGCATAGTCGATAGGGTCTGTAGTAGTTTCTTCTTAATTAGTACACCTCGCTAGGCGGGGCAAGCAGACCTTGGCTGGTAGAGGTAGAGGCAGAGGCAGGGATGGAACAACTAGCTCAGGCAGTAATCAGAACTGCATTTATGTATTGTCAGGACGATAGGATCTTGAGTCATCTTTGGATGTGGTTACATATATATTATCCATTTTTCTCTTGATGTATATGATTTGATATATTCGGCTTCTACCGTGTCATATATTACCTCTTTTGTTGCTAGTAAGTGTGGAAAGGAGCCTGGATTACTTCATAAGTCATTCAAATTGTCTACACGTGTGGGTGAACCGGTGATTGTTAGGTGGGTGTATAGAAATTGCGATGTAAAGATCTATGACCGCCATACTTTAGCCAATTTGAATGAACTAGAAATGGTGGAATTTGACATTATTATGGGTATGGATTGGCTGACTTCTTGTTATGCTAATGTGGATTGTTGGACAAAAGTCATACGTGGAAGGGAAACATTGCAACGCCTAAAGGGAGGTTCATTTCCTACCTCAAGGCTAAAAAATAATCTCAAAAGGGTATATATATCATCTCATGCGAGTTCAGGTTGCGGAGGCAAAGCCTCCAGCCCTTAAGTCAGTTCTTATCATTAGTGAATTTTCTGACATATTCCCTGATAAATTTTCTGGTATTCCTATCGAAAGGGAAATTGATTTTGCTATCGACGTGCTTCCAGATACCCAACATATATATATTCCTTCGTATCGAATGACTCCTACCGAGCTAAAAGAATTGAAGGCTCTGTTGAAAAATCTCCTCGAGAGGCGCTTTGTTAGGACCAATACTTCTCCGTGGGGAGCAATAATGTTATTCGTTCATAAAAAGGACGGTTCGTTGAGGATGTGTGTCGATTACCATCAGCTGAACAAGGTGACTATTAAGAATAAATACCCGTTTCCCAAGATTGATGATTTATTTGATCAATTGCAAGGTGCCAAGTATTTTTCAAAAATCAATCTTGGATATGGATATCATCAGCTGAGAGTTAAGGAGAAGGATATTCCAAAGACAACCTTTCAGACTAGATATGTCCACTAGTTTCTGGTTATGTCTTTGGGTTTAACTAACGCACCAGCATCTTTTATAAAATTTGATGAATCAGGTGTTCAAACCATTTCTGGATATTTTTGTGATAGTATTTATTTATGACATCTTGGTATACTCTCGATCAGAAGCAGATCAAGCAGATTAGTTGTGAGCGATATTACAAACACTTCAAGATCGCAATTTGTATGCTAAATTCTCTAAATGTGAGTTCTGGCGGAACTCGGTGGCCTTCCTAGGTCATATAGTATCGGATGAAGCCATTAAGGCCGATAGTCAGAAGATTGAGGTGGTAAAGAATTGGCTGAGGCCCACAACCCCTACTGAGATGCGTAGTTTCTTGGGTCTAGCAGGTTACTATCAGAGATTCGTAGAGATTATTTCATCCATTGTCACATCACTGATGAAATTGACTCATAAGGGAACAAAGTTTCAGTGGTCAGATGTCTAGGAGAAAAGTTTCTAGGAGTTGAAAGGTAGGTTAACATCAGCACCTGTTTTGGCCCTTCCTGAGGGATCCGAGGGCTATGTTGTGTATTGTGATGCTTCTAGAGTGGGGTTAGGTTGTGTTCTGATGCATCATGGCAAGGTTATTGCTTATGCTTCAAGGAAATTAAGAAAATATGAGCAGAATTACCCAACTCATGATCTTGAGTTGGAAGCAGTTATATCTGCTCTGAAGATATGGTGTCACTATCTGTACGAGGTTCATATTGATATATTTACAGATCATACGAGCTTGTAGTACATATTCAGGTAGAAATAGTTAAATCTAAGGAAGCGAAGGTGGCTTGAGTTGCTGAAAGAATGCGATGTCGATATCTTGTACCATCCCGGAAAAGTAAACGTGGTAGCCAATGCATTAAGTCAGAAGTATATGGGTAGCTTGAAGCATATGGGAGTTGATAAATTGGAAATGGAAAAAGATTTGTATCGGTTGGCCAGCTTGAACGTGCATTTGATTGATATAGGTGACGGTGGTGCCCTAGTTTAGAATGTCGTTGAATCCTCCTTAGTGGCAGAAGTGAAGGCACAACAATTTGAAGAGCCAGCCTTGGTAAGAATTAAAGAAGGTATTTCATTTCAAAAGTAGCAGTTGTTTGAACTATTTGAAGTCGGAGTTCTTATGTATAAGAACCGGTTGTGTGTACCCGACGTTGCGGGACTTCGAAGAACGATTATGGCAGAGATCCACCAGTCCAGGTATTCTATTCACGCTGGTTCCACTAAGATGTATCATGACCTTCGATAGCTATACTGGTGGAACGATATGAAGAAGAATATCGCAGATTTTATTGCTCAGTGTTCGAGTTGTCAATAAGTTAAGGTTGAACATCAGAAACCTGAAGGATTGTTGCAGAATATAGAGATTCTGACATGAAAATGTGAGGCAATCAATATGGATTTCATTACGGGATTACCTAGTTCTCATCGGAAATTCAATTCTACATAGGTTATCGTGGATAGACTCGCAAAGTTAGCTTATTTCCTACCTATCGAGACTACTTATTCAGCCGAAGACTATGCTCGATTATATATTAAGGAGATAGTCCGACTTCATGGAGTTCTGGTGTATATTATATCTGACAGAGGTGCTCGATTTACATATAACTTTTGGAAATCCTTTAAAAAAGGTTTGGGTACTCAAATTAGTCTTAGGACAACATTTCATCCACAAACGGATGGACAAGCCGAGCGCACCATTGAGATGCTCGAAGATATGCTACGAGCTTATGTGTTAGACTTCAAGGGAAGTTGGGAAGATAACCTACCTCTTATTGAATTCGCTTATAATAACAACAACTATTTTAGTATTCAAATGGCGCCATATGAAACTCTATATGGACGGAAATGCAGGTCTCCCATTGGCTGGTTTGATGTGGGTGAGACAATGTTATTGGGGCTGATTTAGTGCAATAAGACATAGAGAAAGTGAAAATGATTCAGGAGTGATTGTTGATAAGTCAAAGTAAAAAAAAATCCTATTCAGATAACCACCGTCGAGACTTAAAGTTCGTGGTGGGGGACTGGGTGTTCTTAAAGGTGTCGCCTATGAAGGGCATGATGGGATTTGGAAACAAGGGCAAGCTTAGCTCCAAATATGTCGGATCATACCAGATTATTCAAAGAATAGGCCAAGTAGCCTATAAGCTTGAGTTACACCCGGAATTAGAAGTTGTTCATCATGTATTCCCTGTATATATGCTTCATAAATGTCTGGGTGATCCTTCCCACATCACCCCTATTGAGGATGTTCAAGATACAGAAGACCTATCATACGAAGAGGTCCCTATTTCTATTCTCGATCGCCAAGTCTGTAAGTTGCGAACCAAGGAAATCACATCGATTAAAGTACTTTGGAGAAACAATAACATAGAAGAGATGACTTGGAAGGCCAAATAAGATATGAGATCCAAATACCCCCATCTATTGTAGACTTCAAGTATATATCAATATTCATGCGATACGACTCTCTTGTTCCTATTTTGCTCATTGATCTTAATTTGTATACCTTGCTTAGGTGCTAATGTTGAGGCAGATATCGTAGGCACAACTCAGAGTACACCATATAATAGTTAAGGTGAGTTATGGCTAACCCTCTTTGATTCTTATATTCATAGATGGTCGTGTGAGGCCAATTAGATATTGCTATGCTATTTGGTAGTCCTAGGTGGCATTGGTTATCTATTTCGGTTGGTTGGTAGTTTTCAGATAGCCCTGTTTATAGAGGAAACTCTGCCAAAACTTTTCTGAAATTTAAGTGTTAGAGCAATATTCGACATTCGAGGATGAATTTTCCTAAGGGGGAAGGATGTTATGCCTTGTAGTTTCATGTCTAGCCGTACCATCAACTGGATACCGACATCCTAGAAGATATGTGATCTTATGAAGGTGTATCAAAGGTCTTCGGTTTGTTTATAGAAGTATCAAGAGGTGTAAAAGGTTAAACCGAATCAAAGGAATAAGTTCATCACAATTTGGAGAATTTCTATGTTTTACGATGGGAATTACAATTGTAATTGTGTTTTACGGACTGTAAAACTCTAAGACCTCCACCGTAAAACTTAACAGAAAGTTGGTGGAGGAAGAGGTGTTTAACAATGTTCGTTTATAGCCCGTAAAATATTTTTTACAGTGGGAAGAGCCACCATAAAAGTTGGTCGGTGAGGCGGTGCTAATTCTTTTTTAAGTCGCTGAGGACTCCCTTAACTTCATTTTCTCATTAGAACATACCCCTTAAGTTCCCAAAAGCTCCCTAGGATTTCATACTTGTCTAAGAACGATCCGGAAGGAGAAACCATGTGAAACTTTCGGAAGAAGTTCATGATACAAGTCCTATCCCCATTAGCTTGTCTCTGATTTGGTGAAGGAATTACCCAAGTGTTAAGGCTAGGGTTCAAGGTGCAACCTTGGTGGTTAAGTTAAGGATTCTCTCTTTCTTTACATACTTAAATTGTGCAAGTTGTCGAGATTTATTTTTACTAAAGAACCAAGAAAAGAGAAGTGGGAATCTTGAAGTTGTTGTGTTGTTGATGGTGATAAAGATATGAGTTTTATCTATGAACATAAATTGTAACACCCCATACTTTCGGGCGGTGGTTTGAACCGCTCGACATATATATAAGTAGACTCGAGCCCCAAAGAATTTTGGTGATATTCAAGTATGCAGATAAATAGCTCATTGTATAAAAGAATGATGTCCCAAAATGATTTAGGACCTAAAAGTGTGATGACGGTGATTGAAAATTAAGAACTTGTGTATGTCTAAAAAGTCTATGGACTTATGATATATCACATGATCATGATAATTAGTATATGAAGTGGGTTAATAGTGATGATAGTTTAAGTGAATTGGGATCAAGAAATTAATTATGGGTGTAATCGATTAAGTGTTGGAGCATAATATTAATTAGAATTGTATGGATAAGGAATTGATGAGGCTGCCACATGGTATTAAGTTGGTCGAGTGACTTAATGAGTCAAAAGTATGTAATGTGCATACGTGACATGATAATGTGCAATCACCTTAAGCTTGTATCTAACCCTTTGTCATTTGCCACATTTTGAGTGTAATTATTGTTGCACTTTGAGCCATTATATTGTTATCTATTGAGATAAGTTGCTGCACTTTGGGACTACAACATGATTGACTTATATTGCCATCCATTGTGAGATGAGTTGCTTCTCTTTGACATGCCTGTTGCTCCCTTCTCACTCTTGTTTGAGGTTGCAAAAAAATATTCAAATAACGACGTAGAATCGATGTCCATGTGGGTTACATGATTCTAGCATGGATTTTCTCCAGATTATAGTAAATTAAAGATTACTTCGTGGTGAAGTAACCTGATAAGAAGTTCGCAAGAGGGCAACCAAATATTAATTTGTAAAGGAGGTTGATTTCATCATCGTAAAGAGTCAATTCAAAGGATGTTAAGGCAAATTATTTCTTCTTTTGGCATATTCCATGTAACGAAACGTTAACGTAATATCGTCTCATAAATGATTCTACTCTTAGTAGTTAAGGATCTTCATGTTTTTCATTCCTATTGTTAAAGCATGTCTAAATACGTTCCTAAATCCTTATTGAGATATATGAGAAAAATGTTAGTATTCATAATGTTAATCAGAGGTGAAGCAATATTACATTACTCCGACAAACTCATAGTGTTTTATTATCATATCATTCATGCATTATATTCATGGACATACCTTGACCTCAAAAGAGTTATATATTCTACTATATGTATGGGGAATGGAAAAAGGGATACGACGTTATATATGCACACCACCTACAGCTGGTACCGATATACACGAAAATGATTATGCCTACAGAGGCTGATATGATATGATGGGATGCTCACATAGGCTTGACGGCGTAGTATATGCATATGTATATGAATGACCGCATTGTATTGTGCATGGCATTTAGGCTTATTATGGCCCTTAGAGGCATTCTACATAGACAAGATACTTATGCATATTATGGCCCTCAGAGGCATTCTACACAGACATGACACTTATGCATATTATGGCCCTCAGAGACATTCTCTACTGGTTGGTTGTTTCTTGTCTCATGTTACTTCCAGGTCTCTATTATGATATTTTTCACACCTGACATACTTGGTACATCAGTCGTACCGACATCCCTTTTGTCGAGGGACGCTGCTTTTCATGCCCGTAGGCTCAGGTAGACAAGGCAATGGCCTGCACTAGTAGGTTGCTGGTTCAGCTTATATTGGAGTATTCTACTTGTTCCAAAGTTGCAGTCTAGTCGTGGTACGATATTTTAGATGTACATAGGGGTATGACGGGGCCCTATCCCGATCTTATGATGTCATATAGTCTTTAGAGGTTTTGTAGACAGTTGTCATGTGTATAGTAGTCATGTATGGCCTTGTTGGTCTATGTATGTATATATGCATGGGTTGAGTCCTTCTGTTGGTAAGATTGTACATAGCTTCTTTCCAGTTTATCGTTTCTATGTGTCAACAAGGTACTTTGTGATGGCCCTTAGGGCCATGATTAATTATGGGTAGATATTACATATATGATTAGTGGTGCCCGGCAAATAAGGTCCGGGTGCCTGTTATGACCCTCCGATTTTGGTCATGAAAAACTTGGTATCTGAGCAGGTGTGTCCTTGGGAGTCTACAAGCAGTGTCTAGTAGAGTCTTATTTATGGGTGTGTTATGTACCGCACTTATAGACATGAGGCTACATGAAATTTAGAATGATAGTTACCTTCCTTCTTGATCTAGATTCGTGCTATAGAGTTGAGTTGTAGGAATTCTCTCTGTAACCCTTATCGTGTTTATGATTACGTCAATGCATTATTCTAACAAGGCTATGATTAGTAGGGAGACTAAGTTTGGATTAGGTGTAAATTCGAGTAGTATGCCCTCTATTGAGACAGATCCGTCAGAGGATATGAGTAAGTTGCTTTTTCAGGTATCGACTAATCTAGTAGTACAAGAGGAGTGGAGGGAAGCTCATGTACCATCAGTCCTACCACCGTCTCCGTCTGATAAGGATGTAAGGAGAGCGGTGCAGGTATTGAATCAATTGGTTGCTTTCCCAGGCCCGACTTCATCCTAGAGCATCTGATAGAGACAGGCCCTTGAGAAGTCAGGGAGCTCATAACCTAGGGAGTTTATTAGTCAAGGATCGCCGATATTTAAAGGGTTCAAAGATTCCAATATCTCAGGGGTCAAAGTTGTAAAGGTCAAGTGAGACCGCCCCGACCCTCTTGTAGTCAGTATGGTCGAGCGCATGCCGGATTATGCCACAAAGGTACTAGGGGTTATTTTAGTGTGGCAGTCATGGCTATAATGTTCCGAAGTGTCCCAAGTTGATGCACAAAGGTAAGGATAGAGAGGAGAGGGAGCCTCGAGCTCCGATGCTGCTTGAGGTGAGCTATGGGATGCCAATATGTTATTATTTTCGTTGCCAATCTACGTACCTCTTATGGACTTAGTACTGACCTATTTTATTTTTAAGAGTAGTGACCCCATTTAGGGAATGGTTTTACGGTACTTCTTGCAGGATCAGACATTCTGATAAAGATAAGTTATGAAGGTAAAGGTAAAGGCACAAAGAGGCTTCTAACCCAAATGGTAGTTAAGATCACCTATATACGTTAGTATATTAAAGGATATGGATGCCCATACCTAATATGGTGATAGAATGTGTAATATGTTCCTCCTTTCGAATGACCATCTTAGAATATATTGGGAATTGTCCTGGGATATCATTAACGAGAATGGATTGCTATAATTGAATCGTCTGAAGAGTGACCATCAGTAAATTTAAGAAGATCAAGTAAAATGACGTACCCAGAATAGTGAGCCCAAGTCATATATAAGGATCGAGTTATCCACGGTAGTGAAAGGGGACATAAGCCTCCCGTCCGTGCGTAAAAGGCCATACTGAGTATTAATGAGAATTACATGTATCAATGTTATTAAGTTAAGGCATGATATAGGTATTGGACTGGTAAGATCTTCGGCTTCATTGTGCAGCATGTTACAATTCTAAATAACCTCTGGATAACAATAGCTTGTTAGGGGCAATTGAGAACGATAACTATGGAACAAATGAGGAATGGCTGTAAGAAATTTGAAGACAGTTAATAAGTATGAATGGAATGGTATGATCAAGTATCAGGGCAGGAATGTTTTTGTTTAATGACGAATAGAAGGGGGGAATTACGACAAGAAGGATAAAGGTGAATGAGATTATAGTTATGCAGGTTTCACAAAGGTATGATTACTCCAGAACAGCGTCAAAACCAATGGTAGAGGAAGGACAGTAAGAACTCTTCGGCCAAAGGAGACGAACCTCTAATGTTCAGGAAGATAGTATGAGAAATACTTTGAGATAAAAGACCCCCCTAAGGCAACTTGAAATGGAAATGTAAAGGTAACACGAATGAGCACTTGGTCGATAAGAGATCTAATAATGATAAAATAAGAAAGCTTGACAAGTCATTGGATCATGTAACACCGTGAATTGGATCTAAACATATGAAGCATCGGTTCCACAACATATGTAGTCATACCTCTCAGAAAGTAGGTAAACGGAAGTAACAGTGAGTAAAGCTCGAGATTAGCGCCTAAACAGGTGAAAATGGGCCAATGACGCTATGGATACATGTTTCTCCCTTCTCACTCTTGTTTGATGTTGCAAAAAAATATTCAAATAACGACGTAGAAATGATGTCCATTTCTGTGACATGATTCTAGAGTGGATTTTCTCCGGATTATAGTAAATTAAAGATTACTTCGTGGTGAAGTAACATGATTCGCAAGAGGGCAATCAAAGATTAATTTGTAAAGGAGGTTGATTTCATCATCGTAAAGAGTCAATTGAAAGGTATGTTAAGGAAAATTATTTTTTCTTTTCGCATGTTCAATGTAACGATACGTTAACGCAATATCGTCCCATAAATGATTCTACTCTTAGTAGTTAAGGATGTTCATGCTATTCATTCCTATTGTTAAAGCATTTCTAAATACGTTCCCAAATCCCTATTGAGGTATATGGTAAAGATGTTAGTATTCATAATGTTAATCGAAGGTGAAACAATATTACATTACTCTGACAAACTTATAATGTTTTATTATCATATCATTCATGCATTATATTCATGGACACACCTTTACCTCAAAAGAGTTATATACTCTACTATATGTATGGGGAATGTGAAAAGGGATACATCGTTATATACGCACACCAGCTGCAGCTAGTACCGATATACACGAAAATGATTATGCCTACAGAGGCCGATATGATATGATGGGATGCCCCACATAGGCTTGATGGTGTTGTATACACATATGTATATGAATGACCGCATTTTCATTATGCATGGCATTTAGGCATATTATGGCCCTCAGAGGCATTCTACACAGACATGATACTTATGCATATTATGGCTCTTAGAGGCATTCTACACAGACATGATACTTATGCATATTATGGCCCTCAGAGGCATTTTTTATTGGTTGGTTGTTTCTTGTCTCATGTTACTTCCATGTCTCTATTATGCTATTTTTATGCCTGACATACTCGGTACATCAATCGTACTGACGTCCCTTTTATCGGAGGATGATACATTTCATGCCCGCAGGCTCAGGTAGACAGGGTGATGGTTCTCACTAGTAGGTTACTGGTTCAGCTGATATTGGAGCACTCTACTTGTTTCGGAGTTGTAGTCTAGTCATGGTATGATATTCTTGATATGCATTGGGGTATGGCGGGGCCCCGTCCCAACCTTATGATGTCACATACACGTTAGAGGCTTGTAGACAGTTGTCCTATGAATAGTAGTCATATATGGCCTTGTCGGCCTTGATATGTATATATGCATGGGTTGAGTCCTTCTGTTGGCAAGATTGTACATAACTTCTTTCCAGTTTATCACTTTATGTGTCAGCATGGTACTTTGTGATGGCCCTTGGGGCCATGATTAATTATGGGTAGATGTTACATATATGATTAGTGGTACCCGACAAGTAAGGTCCGGGTTCCTGTCATGACCCTCCTGTTTGGGTCATGGCATAAATGATGAAATTGGAAAAAATAAAAACAGAATTGTGGTGTTATATATAGATTTGAGCTATAAATAAACTTCATTATAAGACATGAATTCGGTATTGATACAAATCCCTCATTTAATATACACAATTTTTCATACCATGTGTGAGGCTCCTCAAAACATATTTAGTTTCATTGACAAGGTATGTAGCACTTTCCTTCTTTCCTTTATGGCATTATCCTCTCGATAACAATCGATATAACTATGTTTTAATAAAGATTGTACTCCTATTTAATTAAGAATCCTTTGGTGGCTACTATGTCTTTGTTAGAACTATATTTCGATTGATGTTATTCCCTTTTCATCAATCAATTATTGGTATTTCATCGTATAATTGAAAATCTAAAGGAAATAAGAGGTCTTCTTTCTTATGAATCATAACAAAGTAAAAGAGTATATGAGTCCACATAAGGATAGTCGGGGGTGCAACCACCTTACCTCACCCTGACTAGTTGATGAGTATCTTATAGACTTGATATGGCCCTTATATATATAGATATATCATGTACTGATGTTCCCCACATAGGCCTATGACGTTATATACACAGTTATATAGATATAATATTAATAACATTTCCCACAGAGGCCTACGGCGTTACATACATGATTTATTATATACAGAATACTGCCCACAGAGGCCTATGGCGTTATATACGTCATCGCATAATTTTATATATATACACACAGAGGAGTCTAGTAAGACACTTATGAGGTTTCTGGTTGTATTTATGACTTCATTGATTATTGTTTCTTCATTTACAATTGATTATGCCCTACATATTCAGTACATCTTTTGTACTGATGTCCCTCCCGGGGCACTCTGTTCATGCCCGCACGTACATATAGACAGAGCGGCGCTCCTCCTCAGTAGGTTGTCTATTCAGTTGTGATTTTCGCACTCCCTTATCTCGGAGGTTTTATACCGGAGTCCTTAGGTACATTTGTAAATATTATTTGTATTTTTGATATGGCTAGGCCCTGTCCACCCGTTGATGTATTATGTTAGTCTTAGAGGCTTGCATACTTATGTATAGTGGGTGTATACATGTCATGGCCTTGTCGGTCACTTCTGTCAATGATATACTCTTCTTATGACCTCGTTGGCTCTGGTTATCTATATATATCATGCTGGGACTCTTCTATGGGCAAGTTATCATTCATTCTTGACTTATATGCTTATACGGAGACCTTGTCGGCTTGAGTTTTGTGTTCAGTTTTCAGATACTATAGTGGTACGCTCAGGCCTTCGGGGTGCTGGGTGCGGGACACCACCCAAGGTTAGGGTGTGACAGTCTACTCCTTATCTGGGCTCGTATCCATGATTTATAGCTTATTGTGATTTGAGTTGTAATGCATTAATCACTCTACATCTCGTCTAAATACTTGGAAAGTTTTTGATAATGGTGTTGGGTGTGGGACACCACCCAAGGTTAGGGTGTGACGGTCTGCTCCTTATCTCGGCTCGTATCCATGATTTATAGCTTATTGTGATTTGAGTTGTAATGCATTAATCACTCTACATCTCGTCTAAATCCTTGGAAAGGATTTAATAATGCTGATTGTATTGATTATGCTTTTGCATGGTGTATACATATCCATATCATTCATTCATATTATTATTGACATTTGAACTATTAAGATACTGATAAAAGGGTCTTGAAAGCCGGTTGTTGGATATAGTACATGGTACGAGAGTGATGATTGCTGATGAATCTACAACCACAGAGCTAGGATCCGATGGAAATTTTTTGATGGGTATATGGACCTCATGAGTCCCCCATGGTCATGTGACACCTACTGTAGGAGCATGTGTATACCGGATACATATGACCATTGTATTGCATACATATCATTTGCATTGCATTTCAAACATACATCTTGATGTGTAATTTATGTTATGTGTACTCGGTGATGTAAAGTTGTAGACTTTATGATCATGTTGCTCTTAGCGGAAGAAAATACAGGAACTGTACAACTTATTCTTGATATAAGATAGAAATATGAGACTTTATGGTTTACTTGCTTGAAAGTGAAAGAAGGCTAGAATCTTTACGACTTCTGTAGTGCAATGAGTGTAAAGATAGAATCTATATGGGTTTCCTTAACGTAAAGGATGGAAAGATAGAACCTTTACGTCAATACTTGTTCTAAAATATATAAATTACGTCAATACTTGTTCTAAAATATAGAAAGACTTAACCTTGATTAATAAATATTGCCTTGAATAGTGTAAAGATTGAATCCTTATAAATGTATGTTCCATAGTTGATGAAAAGGTGGGACTTCTATGGAATTAGACTCCCTGAACGGGGTTTAGGTTGGATTCGGTAGCAGTAATTTGGCTTCATCCTTTGTAAGGTCGAGAACTTTAGAACGACTTGATAATACTAATTACCCTCGTGGTTTAGCGAACTATAGGGCTTTACTTATAGAGTTGGATATTCGATTTGATTATTCCTTAGTTAACTAACTTAATAGAGAAGTATCGGAAAGTACCAACCCTTTCCACCACTATAGTTAGAGTCGATCGTCGATGCTGCTGGGTACACGTGCTTCCCGTACTCACTCTACACTTGTTGCACCTTTGTGTGCAGGTATTGATCCGGATCCGAGTGGAGCATAGATGCGGCGCATTTGGATAGCTTATCGGGAGTCAAGAGTGAGCCGCAGACACTTTCCCAGCACTGGAATTCCTCTATCTTATCTTTTATTTTTTGTCTTACATTTCAGACAGTATGATGTATAAGTTTCAGACTTTGTAATCTTTTTAGTATCTCTGTACTCATGTCAACAAGATTTTGGGGATTGTTTCTAAGGCTTTTGTATTAAGTATTCAAGACTTGTCAGTATTTTAAATTGTCCTTTGTTTTTTCGCATTGTTTATCATTTAATTAATCTATTGTGGATGGGATTCGCCTACGGTTCAGGATAGGTTTCCTCACGGCATAAATAGAATTTTGGGTCATGACATGAAGTGGATTGTTTCTACTTTGTAAATGACAACCTGATTCGTTGTTGGCCTCCTGGATGGAGAAATATAGAGAATCACATGGGTTTGTATAGCTTGAAAGAAGATTATATTGATGTTATGTTGAATGCTTTTCACACATTTGGAGCATTTTTATGGACATTGAAAAAAAGTTGAATATAAATAAAAGAATATGTTTGTTGATGTTTATTAATGAATGATTTACCATATATATAAGGTTATAAGAATATTTACTTTGATACAAACTAGGTAACTAATTAACCTAATTATAAAAGGATTATAATTCTACCTAAAATAGAAGATATACAATTAATGAAAAAATATTGGAAAATATTCTATTACACCCTCGCAGTCGAAGCGGGAGGTTCACGAACACTGAGATTGGCTCGAAAATCAACAAATAGTATGCGCGGAAGTTCTTTGGTGAAGATGTCGGCAATCTGATATCTGGAAGGAACATAAAGGACACGAACTTGACCACGAACCACTTTTTCGCGAACGAAATGAATGTCCATCTCAATGTGTTTAGTGCGTTGATGTTGGATGGGATTGCCGGAAATATATATCGCACTAATATTATCGCAGTAGACTAGTGTTGCCTTTTGAATCGGGCAGTGAAGCTCAAGTAGAAGTTTACGGATCCAACAAGACTCAGAGACGACGTTGGCGACACTTATGTACTCTGCTTCTGCACTGGATCGAGATAGTGTAGGTTGACCTTTTGGAAGATCAAGATAATAGGTTATCTCCGAGAAAAATGCAATAACCAGACATGGAGAATCGGGTGTCAGGACATCCACCTCAGTCAGCATCAGAATAAGCAGTGAGACCAGTGAGCGAAGACCTGTATAGATGTAATCTGAAGTGAAGTGTACGTTAGACGTATCGTAAAATATGTTTGAGGGCATGCATGTGTGCTTCCGTCGGACTGTGCATGTGCAAGCAGAGTTGTTGCACGGCATATGATATGTCTGGTCTCATGAATGTGAGATACTGCAGGGCCCCAGCCAGGCTATGATAGTGAGTCGGGTCTGAATATGAAGGACCAGAATTAGTGCTGAGCTTGAAATTGGTGTCTACAGGAATGTGGGATGGTTTGCAAGATGTCATGCATGCACGATCAAGGATCTCTTCGGCGTACTTCTTCTGATATAGAAATAGGCCGCTCGAATGTTGAGTGACAGAGATGCCCAAGCAATAACTCAAAGGCCCCAGATCTTTATAGCAAATTCAGAGGAAATGAGAGACATAATAGACTGGTGGAGAGCATCAAATGATGTAGTGAGGATGATATCATCAACATATAATAATAGGTAAGCCATGTATGTACCCTTGTTGTAGATGAACAGGGAATGATCGAATCTACTATGTGAAAAATTGATAGAGGAGACATAATCGGCGAGCCGCTGGTACCATGCTCGAGGAGTCTGTTTTAGTCCATAGAGCGATTTCCACAACAGAAACACATAATCTAGATGAATAGAATCCTTGAAACCCATAGGTTGATGCATATATACCGTTTCATGAGGATCACTATGTAAGAAGGCATTCTTGACATCAAGCTGATGAATGGGCTAAGACTTGGATATGGCAATGCTGAGGACGGTCCGGATGGTTACGGGCTTTACGACTAGGCTAAACGTTTCATCATAGCCTACTCTCACCTGTTGGGACCTACCATCACCTACAAGACGAGTCGTGTACCTCTCAAAAGAACCATCAGATTTCTTTTTATGTCTAAAAATCCACATAGAACAAATAATGTTAGCATCATGTGGATGGGGTACTAGGTCCCACATATTATTATCAATAAGAGCATTATATTCGTCAATCATTGCGGCTTTCCAATTAGGGCCGGACAAGGTATCCTTCGGGTTACGAGGGACAGGGGAAGGGACAACTGAAACAAAAAGGTTAAACAATCATTTAGGTTTATGAATTATGTGCATGGCATGGGTTTCCATGGTCCGAGAGTGTGTCTCGGGACGTGGGACGGGAGGAGGGTTTGTCGCAGGACTGCCAGGAAGAGGAGGAAGGGAAGGGGTGACGATACTGGCTGGCCGAACCTCGGTTTGCCGAGAGGTGGCTGCGGTATCACCCTAAGGCGGGCTGTTCTGGGCCACCGTCAGCAGAAGTGGGGGATAGTGTTCTGGGCCATCGTCATTAACTTGATTAAATGATTTTGGGGGTGGTTCGCCTATCGGGGGATAGTGTAGGTGCCATCATGACCCGTGATTTGGATCGTGACACTTTTTTTTAATTATATAATTCCTATTTTATCCCTCGTAAAGTGAACCATAATATAGTTTTGCAAACAAGTGAGGGTAAACATAAAAAATAAGAGGCTAGAGTGCAAGCCGAAAAAATGGTGCACACATTAGGGATGCAAAATGCAAAGAGCACGGATTATTGGGCTAAATGTGACATGAACCAGGTATTTCGATAGGTTTCCTAATCCTAGTAGTAAAAGAATTTGCATGCATAACTCATAAGTATATAGGAAAGAATTTTGGCAAATTAATGAAGTAGCTTACGATTGATAAGAGCACAAAGAAAGTTTGTGTTCCCGTTTTCACAAAGTTTTTGAATTAAAGAAATATGCACCAATTTTGGGAAGTTCTTAGTGCAGCTTAGTTACGCTGTTATAATTCGAGTTGAACTTTAATTAATCTGATCCTTATTTGCTGAATTACATGTGCTACTAAACTTTCCTATATATGTGGTTCAAATGCATCATTCAAAAAGTTTGCTATCGAGGTGCCAAAACTGGGAAACTGAGGAAACAGAAGTTGTGTTTTAACTATGTTGATGTCGTAGTGTTTTTTTGGCTAAATGTCTACTTGTTTCATTACTAGGACCCTGATGTAAAGACAAGTAAAATGTGCTTAGGCTATAAAAGTTTAGGTTGTGTGTGCTGCATTTGGGGCGATTTGTCAAGCTGCCAGTACTTTGTGTTCTGAAATATTCACTTTGGTAATGAAAGTTTCATAGTTACCAAAAAGGATACACACATACGATATCAAGAGTCCAGAAGCAAGTTGAAAGCAATTGAGAGTTTTAAGTCCTTAGAGTTTAAGAGTGTGAAGAAACAAGTTGATGCATATTCAACCTTATTATTATGTTTAAATTTATAGGGATGGCAATTGTTCATTGTATTAGGCTAATGAGTTATCATCTTGTATGCTTATTTAGAACTACTAATAGATTGTTTTATTGTGGAAGCAATTGACTTCAAGCTAGTGAAATTGAAGGGTGCAATAGTCAATGATTGTTGAGGTCAAGGCTTAGGATTAAGTCAAAAGATAATTAAACTCTAACATGAATTTGGCTCGTTCTTATAATTGAGTTCGATTAAATTCTATATAGGTAGGTCATGGTTTAACATCTTCGGTCATGTGGTTTTTCACCTAAATTTTTTGTGTCCATACTTTAATCCGCACTTCAGAGTTTACCGTTGGTTTTTGAAGCAACACGTAAGCAAAGGTTCTTATCAATTAAAAGTTAGGAAAACTTTTAAGAGATCACAAAAATTGGTAGGACATAATTCACTCCTCTACCTGGAGTCATATTAGTATACAAAACAACAATTGGTTAGAACAGATTCTTAAATCACAAGGCTAACACCTTTGAGTTGATCCGGTCGATCATGAGTGCACCAAAAGGAATCTTTGAGGACAAATCAACTACAAAACCACCTTTGTTCAATATCAAACATTATAGTTGGTGAAAGACAATAACAACATATCCAGCGAAATCTCATAGAGTGGAATCTCGGGAAGATAGAGTGTACGCAGATCTAACTCCTACCTTGAGAGGTAGAGAGGTTGTTTCCAATAGTTGGTGAAAGAATCCAATGAAAAATTTCATCCAAGTTGAAGACTACCAATTACTGGTGAAAGAAATAATCCCTTGATTATTTTCATTAATTGAAAGACTATATATATAATTTACATATTTCCATAATAGGAGAATCATATTCCTATTCTACTCCTAAAATCTTATTCTATTTGGAGATTAACTATACAATTATGGTAAGAGTACAAGACTAATTAAGGTACATTACAACTATACTAAACCGTGTACAATAAGGACAAAAATCGAGACTAGCCGAGACCAAATATACATAGGATATACACATGCATAACGTGTATATCTTATGTATATTTGGTATATTTAACACACACACACCGCAGTCATAGCGGGCGGTCTTCGGATGCTGAGATTGTCTCGAAAATCTTCAAAAAGGACCGAGGGAAGACCCTTTGTAAGGATGTCTGCAATTTGATACCTGGAAGGGACATGTCAAACGCGTACTTGACCACGAGCAACCTTTTCGCGAACAAAGTGAATGTCCATCTCGATATGTTTAGTGCGCTGGTGCTGAACCGGATTACTCGAAAGATAGATGGCACTAACATTATCACAATAAATCAAGGTTGCTTTCTGAATAAGACAATAAAGCTCCAACAGCAAACTACGTAACCAACATGATTCAGAGACCACATTAGCTACCCCTCGATACTCAGCCTCGGCACTGGAGAGGGACAAAGTTGACTGACGTTTCGCAGACCAGGAGACCAAGTTATTACCAAAAAACATACAATAGCCAGACGTAGACCGTCTGATGTCCGGACAGCCACCCCAATCAGCATCAGTGTACGAGACAAGAGTCGACGTCGATGACGGATATAAATGACAGCCATAGTCAAATGTCCCCTGGATGTACCGAATAATGCGTTTGAGCGCATTCATATGCTCAACCCTGGGATCATGCATAAATAAACACACCTATTGTACGGCATATGTAATATCCGGTCTCGTGAATGTAATATACTGAAGGGCCCCTACAAGACTGCGATAGCAGGTCGGATCCTCGTATGGTACGCCGGCCGCAGCACCAAGCTTGGGTTTAGTATCAACTGGAGTGGAAGTGGACTTACAGGATGACATCCCAGCCCTCTCAATGATCTCAGCGGCATACTTTCTTTGGGATAAGAACAACTCACCTGCATGACGAGTGACAACAATCCCCAAAATATAACTCAATGGCCCCAAGTCTTTTATAGCAAACTCAGAACTGAGCATTGTCATGATAGACCGGCGTAATACATAGGAAGAGGCAGTCAAAATAATATCATCCACATATAAGAGTATATAATCCAAGGAAGAACCACGACGATACATGAACAATGAATTATCCGACCTGCTATGAGTGAACCCATTAATCGAAACGTAGTCGACAAACCTCTTATACTAGGCCCGTGGAGAATGCTTAAGCCCATATAAGGACTTTTTCAACAAATAGACATGATAAGGATATTTGGGATCCCTAAACCCCAAGGGCTGATGAATATAGACTGTTTCCTTGAGATCACCATGTACGAAAGCATTCTTTACATCTAACTGGTGAATGGGATATGCTTTCGAAAGAGCCAAACTGAGCACAGTGCGAATGGTAGCCGGCTTGACCATCGGGCTAAATGTCTCACCACAATCTGTACCAACCTACTGAGTCTTACCATCACCTACAAGCCGAGCCTTATGCCTTTCAAATGAACCGTTTAAATTGTCCTTATGCGCAAAAATCCACATAGACCTAATAATATTAATACCAGATGGACGGGGCACCAACTCCCACATCTTATTATCAATAAGAGCATTATATTCATCGGTCATAACAATTTTTCAATTCGGGTCATTTAACGCAGACACAGGATTACGGGGTAAGGGTGATTTAAGAATATTAGAATTTAAATTAAAATGTCTTTTCGGTTTGAAAATACCCCGTTGACTACGAGTGACATGTCTTTGACTCAGGAGAGAATTGGGTAAATTTTGGGGAATAACGGGACCAGTGACGGACTGGCCAACAGGCAGTGGGCCTGCTGGCCCAACACGGTAACTAGCTACTGTTTCCATTGAAGAAGTGGGAACAAGAACTGGGCCAGAATTGGGCTGGGGAGGCGGCCCAGTTTCCGGACCAATGACGGTAGACGGCGATACTGTAGAACCAGCGGGCAGGGGGCCCGCTTGAGGATTTGGGGTGTGGAATACGTCCAAAAAATGGTGAATAATATACGGGGATATGTCATCATCCAAAAAATTATACGAACTAGGCACGAGATTACTAACCTTAGCAAACGAAAATTGAGATTCATCAAAAATTACATGGTGACTAATGATGATTTTATTAGATGACAAATCAAAACATTTGTAACCAAGATGATTAGACGGATAACCCAAAAACACACAAGGGGTAGACCGAGCCTGAAGTTTGTTAATTGTGGTGGACGGAAAAAGTGGATAACACAAGCACCCAAAGACCCTAAGATGTGAATACGAAGGAGTCTTGTGATATAAAATTTGAAGAGGGGATGAATATGTCAAACCTTTGGAACGGAGAATGTTAAGAAGATATGTAGCCATTTGTAGAGCATGAGGCCAAAAAGAAGGGGTACGGAAGCATGAATCAATAAAGTTCTGATAATGTTATTAATGGTACGAATTTTGCGTCCGACTTTCCTATTTTGTAAAGACGTATGAGCGCAAGAAAAATGAAAATTGATCCCATTATTAGCACAAAATTCCCTAAATACCCCATTATCATATTCTTTGCCATTATCACATTGAATATTTTTTATTTCCCTCTCGAATTGGGTTCTAATGAATGCTCTAAATTTTAAGAAGGCAGAAAAAACTTGAGATTTGTTCACTGTCGGAAAAGTCCATAAAATTTAGGATAATCATCCAAAAATAGAACATAGTACTGATGACCCAAAGAACTGAGAACATGAGATGTCCATAAATCGCTATGAATAATATCAAACGACATTGAAGTATGAGAATTAGAGTCTACAAATGGTAACCTAACAATTTTCCCTAAAGAACAAGATTGACAATTCGGAGTACTACGCGTACCCTTACATGAAATAAATTTATTTTTAACTAAGGAAGACAAAATAGATGACCCCGGATGACCTAGACGACCCCGGATGACCTAGACGAGCATGCCACAAGGAAGGAGCAAGAGCTGCAAAGGTTGATGGCAAGACTTGATGCGAGAAACCAGAACTTGGTGTGATAGGATACATATCGCCTCTACTATCACACCTCATGAGAGGACTCTCCGTCTTGAAATCCTTCACAAAAAACCCAAACGGATCAAATTCAATTGAAACAGAATTATTAGTGGTGAATTTACGGATAGACACCAAATTTTTAATCAATTTAGAAGCATGAAGGGTATTTTTCAAGACAAGGGGTGGATGGGGGGGAGACAAAGTTTTATGACCATACCCATGAATCGGAATACTATTACCATTACCAACTATTATGCCACGAGAGTTGCTCAAATTGGAATAAGATGAGAGAGTACCTGAATCGGATGTCATGTGGGTTGTGGCGCCTGTGTCCATGTACCAATTTGGGTCCGGAGGAGTTAATCCCAACGTGTGCATTGTGGCTTCAATATCTGTCGGAGAAGGGATGATAGTGGGGCCCTCAATCGCAAAAAGCCTGCTGTGGTAGAGGCCTAAGCATGCCTGGGGCTAGCCAAGGCCCAACTTAACGAGCTGATTCTTTGTTGAAAGCCCGGGCTAGGCTCGCGAATCGCTACTGGAAATTGGGCCTGGACAGGGCAGTGGCCCAATTACCGTAACCATTGCCTGATTATGGAGAGGAGATCGCGGGCTACTGGCAGTTGGCCCAAGGCCAGTAGGCCTATGGCTAGTTTGCTGGTGGTCCAGCAGGCCGTGACCCCCCAGTGTTTCATCCGCCGCAGCTACCATTATTACCACCACGACCACCATCTTTATTTTTATTCTTGCCATTCTGACCTTTCTTGCCGCTACCGTTGTTACGATTTTGGCCTGAATTGTCATAAAATGCCGGAGAACCATTGGACGTGGCCATCAAGATGGAGTTAGTGCCAGTAGCTGCCTTTTTAGCCAAACTAACCTCCTTTAGTGTAAGCATCGACCTGGCTTGATAAAATTACGGTAGAGGGTTACTTTGACGAAGTATCGAAGCAACGCCGTTATATGCTTCATATAGGCCTGCAACCATCTGTAGAACGAGATGATCATTCCTAACAGGAGCACCAACGTTGCGAAGTTGGTCCGCCAATTCCTTGAGTCGTTTGCAATAGGAGGAAACGTTCGAAAAATCCTTCATATTGGCTTGGGAAAATTCCTGTTCAAGGGTGATAATACGAGAATGCTTGTTATCTTGTAATATGTCACGCAATCTATCCCAAGCAACCATAGCCATAGAGTTGGGTTCAATTATCATTTGTAAGAGGTCGATGGAGATAGTGGCATAAATCCACTGGAGAATTGTAGCATCAAGCGTAATCCATAATTTAGGATTGTCCTTTGTGGTGGGTACATCCTGCGTGCCAGGAGCCGGAGGAATTATGTGGTGGACTTGATGTGCAAGTGCATGAATTTTGAACAACTCTTCCCACGTCCCATATTTGACGTTTTCTATGTCAAGAACAATAGGAAGAATGCTCTTGATGTTAGAAACTGTTAGGGCAGGATGAAACATGTTCGTATCAGTCATAGTAAATAGAACAAGAAATTTGGACAAGAAAATTTGGAAGGGAGGGCTCGGGTTTAAGGAAGAAACCGAGAGGAATTTCTTGTGGGAGAGGAGCGGAAGTATTTGAGTCCTAGACTTCTGATACCATGAAAGAAATAATCCCTTGATTATTTTCATTAATTGAAAGACTATATATACAATTTACATATTTCTATAATATGAGAATTCTATTCCTATTCTACTCCTAAAACCTTATTCTATTTGGAGATTAACTATACAATTATGGTAAGAGTACAAGACTAATTAAGGTACACTACAACTATACAAAACCGTGTACAATAAGGACAAAAAGCGAGACTAGCCAAGACCAAATATACATAGAATATACACGTGCATAACATGTATATCTTATGTATATTTGGTATATTTAACAACTGGATTACGGATACACTTGGAAATGTCCTTAGCATGCGTTTCTATATGAGGATATCACTATGTTAGCATGTTCAGACAAATTTTCGTGTGGCCAAATTCTAATTTTGGTGTAGATAATGCGATCTTTAGTGAATAAGCTATAACATAAAGTTACTCTTTAGCTAATCTGGCATTTTGACCAACTAGATGGCAAATTTTAAGTTGTTCAGAGTACAACTGAAATATTTCTATTCATATGTAAAGGTTCCAATTAGAACTATTTCTACCTCAAAGATTTAAATTCTCTCATTGTTTACCCCAAAAAAGGTATTGTTGAATTTGTAAGTGGCTTAAGGATACGTGGACCGATTCGTAATATTAGATGATGAACAATCAATAATAAGTAAGCAAATAGAAGTAATAAGTAAGAGATTAGTCTGGACTGCCTGGAACTCGGATGAATCTTCTAGCAAAATTGGTTTGGGCCTTAGTAAAATAGCTTCGGTTATAGAGTAAATATGAGAGCAAAATGAATAGAATATCTGTAAGTTTAAGCTTTTTTACTAAGGCCCGGACCAATCTTGCTCAGAGGATTCACCCTAGTTCAAGGCAGTCCAAGATAATCTCTTACTTGTTACTTCGATTTGCTTACTTATTATTGATTGTTCATTCTCTAATATTATGAATAGTCCACATATCCTTAAAATCACTTACAATTTAGCTGTACCTTTTTTGGGGTAAACAATTTGGCACCCACCGTGGGGCTAAGGATAATTGTGGTGATTTGTTCAGTTTTTACTTGTTTCTTTTGAGATTTTGTGAACATGTTAAATACCATACATCAGCAAGATGAGTCAAGTTGGTGTTAACAACAGTGACGAGAACAATAACAATATCAACAACATTATCAATAACGAAGACAATGCCAACAACAACAATGACCCGTTCGTTGACCCAATAGTTGGCGAGCATCAGAATCACCCTATGATTTCACCCCAGGCATCTAGGAGAACTGGTGAGAAAATACCAAATGACGATGAAAAAGCGAATAATGGAGTGCGGATAGCCGAGGAAGATTTGGCTCGAATCTTTACCATGCTAGAGAAACAGCAGGAGGCGATCACTCAGTTACATAAAAAGAGAAGCGGAGCAAGTGCAATGGATGAAACTCATCCCGTCCGCAATGAAGATCGAGTCGAAGAGAATGGAAATAGTTCGGGGGAAAATGAGTCCTCAGAGTTCTTGAAACTGCTCCAAGCCTTGATCAAGCGTATGGATACTAATGAAAATAAGGTCGACCCCTTCAATTCACGGAGAGTTTAGATTCCGGAAGCGCCTCTAATCCTGAAAGGGCCAAATTCAAAGAGATATATCCAATTGTTGTTTCCACCGAGTGCGGCTCCAAAGATGATATCAAAAAGGTTCAAAATGCCAGATCTCTTGAAGTACGATCGAGCCACGGATCTACAAGAGCATGTAACATGTACACTTATACGGTGAAGGGCAACGACGTGCATCCGGATGAGATAGAATCGGTTTTGTTGAAGAAATTCGGTGAAACATTGTCCAAAGGGGAAATGACATGGTATTCTCTATTACTCGAACATTCTATTAATGTTGAAATGCTTGCAGATGCATTTCCAAAGGCACACACCGAAGCAAGGAAGATTCAAGCAAGAAAAATGGACATATTCAAAATTTCTCAGAAGGATACGGAGTTGTTGCAAGAGTTCGTGACGAGATTTAAAAAGGAACGGATGCTCCTTCCTTCGGTACCGGATGAATGGGCAACAGAAGCTTTCACTAAGGGGTTGAATCCTAGGAGTTCCAGTGCATCATTGAAGTTACAGGAAAACTTATTGGAATTCCCAACAGTAACATGGGCAGACATATACAATAGGTACGAGTCAAAATTTGGGTAGAAGACGATCAGTTCGAACACCCATCGGGATCGGCAAGACGGAACAAAGGTCTTGATAAGTCAAAAGGGTAGCTGAATCGAAGTTAAGATGTATAAGGGATAGGTAACAATCATATGGTCCCTCCAAGAGGTCGAACTTCAGATCGAATTGGGCGCAACAATCGTAACTTCTCATCGTACAAAGGATGTGGAGATAGACACAACGATCGAGGGTCTACCAGTAGAGGCTTGCAATTTAAAAATGATATCGGTGAGGGATCTTCAAATAGTGTGGAAATCCCAAGGATGTCCTAATACAATTTTAATATTGATGCGGCCGGACTAGTATCTACTATTGGGCACATTAAGAAGACGAGTTGGCCGAGGCCCCTCCAGTCAGATCCAACTCAGAGAGATCCAAATTTGCTATGTGATTTTCATGGAACACATGGGCACCAGATGGAGCATCGTCGACAACTCAGAGATGAAGTGGCCCGATTACCGAAGAATGGTCATTTACAGGAGTTTTTAAGCAATCGAGCTAAGGGAAATTTCAAAAATAGAGAGGCAAACAAATAGGCAGACCCGATAGAACCCCAACATGTCATAAATATGATTATCGTAGGAATGGACGTTCCAAGAGGATCTGGCATGACCGCAAAGAAGACCAAAGTGTTGATAACTCAGGAAAAGAGATCCAGGGATTTCTTTAGGAAGAAGTAATTTCTTTCAGCAATGAAGACGCAGAGGGCATTATTCAACCTCACAATGATGTGCTGGTAATTTCTATCTCTATTGATCATTTTCAAATTAAGAAGATTTTAATTGATCTAGGTAGCTCGACCAACATCATCAGGTAGAAAGTCAAGCAGGAATAGATGGAGGGTAGGAAAGACCTGGTGAAGAGGCCGATGTCGGGCGAGCAATTGATATTCTCTTGGACGAGGGCTCACTATCATTCTATTTTTCATCTTCTTTACCATACTTTTCATAGAAGTAGTTGTGCATAATGTTTCAAAATTGAATAATCTCTTCACGTTATTTATTGTCGAGATCTTTGTAATAGATTTCGAGCCACTTGGCAGAGGGTTGTCTTGACATGGCATTTTTTGATTTTCACTTTTATCATTAGCTTCCAAAATTCAATAAGTTTGGGGATATCAAAAGAAAGAGAGTCTCACTAATTCTTTTATTGTGGATATGAATATGTAATTCACCTCCAGATGCTTGATAAAATTATTCCGATGGCCCGAGTTCTTTACAGATTAAACATAGCTAGTGAAATGATGAAGGGGGGAATCACTCTTCCAATTAACGCAATCAGAATGATCCAAAAAATGAAGTTTTATATTATCGAGGGGGAAATGAGGTACAATGCGTTGTTCGGCAGGCCCTAGATACATGATATGAAGGTTGTGCCTTCAACGTTGCATATGATGTTGAAATTCCCGACTTCGGAGGGAATTAAGTAGATTCAGGGAGAGCAACTGGCTACAAGAGAAATGTTTTTGGTAGAAGAGTCGGTAGAAAGGCAAAAGAAGGAGAATGATCAAAAGAAGAGCAAAGAAGTCGAATAGTAATTACAGGATTCGGACACATTGAGTCCGAAGAAAAAAAGAAGGTGAGAAAGAAAAGCACGAGGAAGAAGAGGATTACTATTATTTCTCGAGGTCGTTTGTACAGTTGGATGATTCAGATGCCACAAAGTTAACCATAGAAGAACTTGAGCAAGTAGTATTGTTCGTGCATCTGTCGAACAGAAAGGTATACCTGGGCACCGGGTTATCCACGAGCTCAGGCTTAAGTTAATTGAATTTCTTAAATCTATGGCCGATTGCTTTGCTTGGTCTCATTTAGACATGACATGTATCCCTCCGGAGATTACAACTCACAAGCTGGGTTTGGATCTGAATTTCCATCCGGTGAAGCAGAAAAATAGGTCTATGGTGACTACAAGCATAGGTTTGTCAAGGAAGAGGTAACAAAGTTATTAAATATAGGTCCGCGAAGTAGAATATCCAAACTGGCTAGCAAACATAGTTGTTGTGCCTAAAAAGGATAGAAACTAAGAATGTGCATAGATTTTAAAGACTTAAATAAGGCTTGTCCAAAAAGTTCTTTTCCCTTACCGCATATCGATCGAATGATCGATGCTACGGCAGGGCATAAGAAGCTAAGTTTTCTTGATGCTTACTCCGGATACAACCAAATCAGGATGAATCCGTAGGATCAAGAGAGCTGGAAGTGCGAACTTAAAGTCAGAAAAATGTAGCCGGTTAGATGCATGCATTCCTTCGTTGATGAGGCACTTCCATGAGATCTCTTTCATTTTATCCTTATCGGACTCTGATATCAAAGGCCTTAGGTAACTTGCGACCCTGACTGGCCGAGATAAGAAATTTATGTCTTTGGGAAAGGTGAGGGTTACAATCCTCAGTGTATTTGTAAAGGGTCATGATAGTAGCCGAAATCCAGGGGGTAGCTGAAAAAGTATTAAATGGAAATCTTAAGCAAATAACAGTCGAAGGCATTTTAGAAAACCAAAGAGAAGAGTTTTACTTACAAGTCAAATTCCATGTCTCCGGAAAGAGAATGAATCTTTCCGGAATAATTTTAGCAGTAGGAACTGTTACGAAACGCTCCATCCAGCCTCTATCTCGGTCTTCATCGACGCTGGAGAGTATGAAAACTTTTTGTTTCTTGGATATTTGGATGATCTTACCGCAAAAAAACTTCGGAATATATAAACAGATCAAATGATTCAGGGTAAAATCAAGTTTGACCTCCTTGACCAAAAACCGAAGGCAAGTAACGACCCTCCAAACGAACGGACCAATTTGTGCAAGACACAAGTTGTAAGTCCTGCACGTTTCTAGAATCACATCGTCTATCGGAGGGTCAAGCTTGAAAGTGAAGGGGTAGGTATAAACATTGGAATATCCCCGTCTGTGAGTGGTGATGTCGTCATTAGGACCGAGGATAATAATTTCGGAGAGATCTTTCCAACCTCATTCAGCTCGAAATTTTCCAAGGACAGAATGATTGATGTAGGTCGGATAGTTCTTTGCTATTTCACCTCGATCACTTTTAGAAGTGTCGGCACGAACGGTGAATTCATCATCGAAGCAAAAAATGAATGTGATCATGTCAAAGGCTCTGGGCTCAGGGGTAGCCTTAGCTTCAGGAGATTCGTTGGCACCAGCGGCTTCGGCGGGGACGAAGGTGACGGTGAAGAGTGCCTTAAAGAAGAACGAGTGGAATTTTTTGCCATGATAATTAAAGTAAGAAAAGTTTTTGATGGTTTTGTTAAATGAAAAATAGTCGAATATCAAGTAGGGGTTGAAGATTTAGTAGAACAGATGAACGAGAAGAGGAGTTTTGAGAAGGAAATTTTTGAGAAAGGTTAGAAGAAAGAAGAGAGGAAAGGTTTTATAAAGCTTCAGTCATCATCGCGAAACTTTTTGGTATACGAACCGATGAGGCGGTTCAACCAGAAGGTGACACGTGTTCGGATTTTCAGAAGGATGGGACGTGAGTCAGATTATGGAGAAGAGGAAGCGTTTCGTTTTCCTGCTTCTTTCAGAGTGATTTAAAAAGAAACTTCCAAGAGAAGACAACGAAGGAATCATTTCCACTTCCCGTCACTTCGGTAAACTTTGATCCGGAAAGTGTGGGGACTATCAGTAAACGGTGAAATCCAGCATGACACGTGGTAAGGTTGGAATGTGAAGTTTGAGGTAGATGGTTAAGGTCCGAGACGGGTATGATTTGACACTGAGGTGAGACAGAAGTTTAGACGAGTTCGGATACGACCGAGATAATTGACACCGCGTGGAGTTCCGGAGGCTTTCAACGTATATCTGTTTCGGATATGACGTTAGTCGTTACTCTCTAGTCATTAAGAGGCAATTATTAGCATTGATGATATTTAATTTGAGAGGGAATCTCGGGTTTTAATGTCTTTATTTCACAACAATAAAAGGAGTCCAACCTTCATGTTGGAAGGGCATCTCATTCTCTCAACTTGTACTTGAAAGCTTAAACTTACAGATATTCTATTCATTTTCGTCTCATTTTTACTCTATAACTGAAGCTATTTTATTCGGACCAATCTTGCTTAGAGGATTCATCCAAGTTCAAGGCAATCCCGGCTAATCTCTTACTTGATACTTCTATTTGCTTACTTATTATTGATTGTTCACATCTAATATTACGAATCAGTCCACGTATTCTTAAAACCACTTACAAATTGAACTGTACCTTTGTGGGGTAAACACTGCTCATACAATGAAGCAATTCTTACTTTTGAATAGAGGGTAAGAAGCCATGATGTATACAGCTACTAATTGTATCTCGTACGATATCGTTGATTTCATACTTGAATGAAAATCCCAGATTTCTCAATTTCTTTGAAGATATCTCAACCGGGATCACTGAATTATGTACTCCATCTTGACTGTAACATAGAAAATAGACTGTTACTTCCATACAAATTAATCGTATTAACTGTAAATTTCGGAAGAAATGGATATATAACCTCTCTAAAGCAAGGCAAGGATACTCTTTTTTAAGGTGATTGATAACTTCAGACATTGCCCAACTCCGAGCACAACATATATATCGTCCTTCTGCTTTAATGTTCTCCATGATGAATATGTGGGCGCGACATATATCCTCAATATGAGATAATGCTATTGATCCCATTCTTGATTTCACAGCTGTTAGTATAGCTAACAGTTCAGGATCACCTATAAAAGTAAAAGGAGTACTATGAACAAAAAATACCTTGTGAAAGACATGTTTTTATCTGCATCTATTAGATGATAAAAGTGAAAATAAGCCAATTGTAAAGATTATGTTGGACAAATGCAGAGGTGGATCCAAGATATAAAGTTTACTATATGTACATATTCAGTGCATTTCTCAACAAATATACAAGGTTCGGTCCAAAGTAACTGAGTTCTGTCGACCAGTACCTTACATACTAGCGTCGCCCCTGGACAAATGCAACATGAAACATGTGATAAAAATATCATTTTGCTAGTTTGGAATGAAAAATAGGTATAAATGACAGAAAAAACACCTGTTATTGGTGACAAGAGAACTTGAATGCTTGAAGGAACTATAGGAGTGAGAAATGGACCAGCTACAGTTGGTGTTATTGTTGAAACCAAATCAATGCCATTTTCTTTTGCAAATTGAAATGCTGCCTCCTCTGTCAAAACCTTTACTAGTACATAAACCTATAAAAGTGCATTACAAAATAATCTAAGTGCATTTGGTAACATCATAAATAATGTTAAATGATACTCCCTCTCTCCCAAAATACTTGTCACTTTCCTTTCTTGAGAGTTAAGCTACTTAAACTTTGACCAAGATGTATTTTTTCACCATATTGATTGATATGAGAAGAATTGCAACTTATAGTACTTTTTGTGTAGTTTTTGAATATCTAAATTTTAAAATTAATGTAATCTAATTTAACTTCAAAAATTAGTCAAATTAACTCTCAAGAAGTGAAACGTGACAACTATTTGGGACGGATGGAGAAGTCGTACTCTGACTGTAGGAAAAAAGAATTTTACCCAGCCACTAGGTTTTGAGTGCTTAACATGTTGGACAGGTATCTTGCAAGATTCATCCACTAGAGGTCTCCAGTTGCCAAAGCTGTCTCTGGCAGTGACTGTACTGATTGATGATGTGAAAACAACTTTTTTTACAGTGTTGGATTTCAAGCAGGATTTGAGAACATTCAATGTCCCCTGAATTGCAGGCTCTATGATATTTGCTTGAACATAGCTTTCTTCAAGTTAAAATAAGCCAAGAAATTACTTCTATTTAATTTCTTTAGTTAAAAGAAAAGGGTCAATTTATCCTTGTTAGCATTAGAAATTGAGAAACTTTGCCTTAGGTTTGACTTTTGTTTAAATATTAGGAAAAAGTCTCATTTTTGCCCGCGACCCCTAATGGAGCTCCAACCTGAGAGTCGTTTTAAATCATACTCAAAAGTTAACGGATAAATTTAGTCTTTTTTTTCTTGAAGAATTTGAACACGTCGAGTGTATTCGTTTTCACAATGGAGTTCTTTTAAGGTCAAGATCAAATATGAGACGATTTTTGTCGTCGATAAGGATATGAATGAACCAAAAGTCAAATGAAAGGCAAATTTCAATTTCAAAGAGTACGAGCAAATTTGGACCTTTTCTCTCTAATTCAAACTACTTTGGGACTCCAAAACTAATGATTTAGTTAAGTATATTTACCAATATTTTCTGTGGCTTGTGCCCAGAATTCCATAGGTGCAGCAACATGGAATAGGCCACTGCAACCTCTCACTGCTTCATCAAAGCTCCCTTCTTCTCTTAAATCAGCTCTGAACAATCTTAGCCTGCCACTGCCCTCAGCCAACTTCAATAGATGTGATGACTTCTCTGTAAAGGTCAAGACTGAGGATTAATTTGTGACAATGGTACTGACTGAATTCATATCAAACAAAGGGGAGCAGTTCATGCATGATTCTCTCTCTAACCCATGTTATCTAAATGTTGTTTCTTATGAACATTGATGCATCAAGGGATTTTAAATGTGTAATGCTCCGAATTTACGCTAAATATTACGTTCTCGCTCAGGCTCTAAGTTGGGCAGAAGGGTGTTCGGAGAGTTCTGAAGGTGTATCATACCTAAATGTTATGTTTGGAAGATTGAAGGGACGTTTATAAGAAGGGAGAGGTAGTTTGCAACAAGTTTGAAGTCGATCTTAGACGCACATGACCTAACTTCAAACTATCATATATCCTAGTGTATAAAATATTGAGCTATGAGCAAATTCTAGTTTCCAATACTTGAAATTGTTCATCATTTTGACATTCCTAAAAAAAGTTATGAGTATTTTACTAAGGTTATTCTATCAGAAAAGCAAATTACAGACACGAGCTCCGTGGGGCGTGGGGCGCCTTCCAAAGTGCCAGATCCAGAAAGAGTTGGTCCTTGAATGCTCTGAGGACCGTGGAGCGGTGGCCAAAGCGCCTTGACATAAACTTAATTATACAGGCCATCGGGGAGAGAAAAATTGTTCTTTCTCACAACTTTTTGAAGAGAAATCAAGGTAGAGTTACACTACTCCCTAATGTAAGATTTTTAACATGAGTCCACCTTAAAGATAAGATATTAAACATCATTTAACACCTTTTAATTCCTAAAATCTAGATTTTCACCCAAAAAGTTCTTTAAGATCCAAATCTAGAGTTTGTGGAGACATTGTTCAAGATAAGTTTTGTTACTTCTTAGAATAAAAGTTAGTGACTTTATGACGGTTAGTGACTATAGATTGTGGATTTTCGAATAATTGAGGGTGGAAGATGGTGAAAAGGCATTATTTGGGAACATGGTGAGAAAATTATTTGTGTAGAATTGTATTAATCTCTCTTGATGGAGTCTTCTCATTAATACAATGTATATAATGTATACAATATGAATCCCAATTGAATGAGGATCTCTACTTTATATAATTACACTCAAATATTAATTACAGAATATACGGGAAATATATAAATATATTTACTATCACGCCCCCTCAGTCGGAGCAGGAGGAGGTCGGACACTGAGACTGGATCTGAAGTCAAGGAACAGCTACCGAGGAAGCCCCTTAGTGAAGATATTTGTATACTGATATGAAGAAGGCACATGCAACACCTTAACATGACCTATGTCAACCTTCTCACGAACAAAATGGATATCCATCTCAATATGCTTGGTTCGCTGATGCTGAACCGGGTTATGAGATAAGTAGACCGCAGATATGTTGTCACATTAAACCATAAACGCCTTATGTAAGGGAAAATGAAGCTCCAAAAGGATGTTTCAGAGCCAATAGATCTCAGCAACAACGTTCGTAATGCCTCTATATTCTGCTTTTGCACTCGCAGAGGAGAGTGTGGCTTGCCGCTTGGCATACCACGAGATGAGATTATCTCCTAAGAATACACAATAGCCGGAGGTGGATCGACGTGTGTTCGGATAGCTTGCCCAATCGGCGTCCGTATACGATATCAGCCTGGTATGTGTAGAGGGATAGAGATGTAATTCATAGTCAAAAGTACCCTTAACGTATCGAATGATACGTATAAGGGTTGTAAAGTGAGGCTCTCTGGGGGTGTACATAAATAAACACACCTGCTGAACATCATATGCAATATCATACCCGGTGAATGTAAGATACTGAAGAGCACCAGCGAGACTCCTATAAAGTGAGGGATCAAGCATCGGATCCCCATCAGCAGCACTGAGTTTCGATATTGAGTCAACTCGAGTTGGCATGATCTTGCAGTTTGCCATTTTAGCCCTGTAAACAATTTCTTCGTCATACTTACGCTGATATATGAACATAACATTGGCTGATCTGGTCAGAAAAATACCCAGAAAATAACTCAACTTTCCCAAGTATGTCATAGCAAATTCGGATTTAAGCATGGTAATGATCTCATTTTTCAGTACATTAGAAGAGGCAGTCAGAACAATATCATCCACATATAGCAAAAGGTATGCAGTATCACTACCTCGATGAAAAATAAAAAGTAAATTATCACTTTTGCTGCACACGAACCCAATCTGCATGATGTAAGTGGCAAAGCGCTCATACCAAGCTTTGGGGCCTGTTTCAAACCATATAGTAACCTACGGAGAGGACAGTCATACTGAGGAGCCTCTGGATGTACAAAGCCAGACGGTTGGTGCATGTAAATAGTTTCTTTCAAATCCCCTTGTAAGAACGCATTTTTCACATCAAGTTGATGAATCGGCCAGTTCTTTTCCATAAATATGCTCATAACAGTGCGAATGGTTACTGGTTTGACCACCAGGATGAAAGTCTCACCACAATCAATACCACCTTGTTGCCCTATGCCATTTTCCACAAGTCTGGCCTTATGACGTTCAAGCTCACCATTGTCTCTGAACTTGTGATGAAAGAGCCACATACAATGAATCACATTCACCCCCTCTGGTCTCTGTACAAGATCCCAAGTGCGTTGAGTGGAAGCACATCAAATTTCTCACGCATGGCCGCATTCCAATTCGGGTCAAGTTTTGCTAGTTTTTAGGTATAATTGATATAGCTTCAGCGGATAGGTTAAAATGGACTTTTGGTTTGAAAATCCTATGTTGAGCATGAGTTTCATTTTGTGTGTAGGGACAGAAGTAGTGGTGTGTGGCAGGGACGTTGACTCAGGGAAGTGGGGTATGGGGGCTGGTGACAGTGAATTTGGGAAGTGGGGTGTCGAGTCTGTGGCGAGAACATTGGGTGGGGTTGAGCTGGGCGGGAGGGGGCAGTGGGATGGGGTTGCGGTAATGGGAGGTTGGGTTGGGGCGGCGGTATTTTTTTAAAAATAGTAGGTTGACCGACAGAGAGTTAGGTAGTGGCGGGGAGGCTGGCGAATGCAGTGGGCGTGGAGTCGGATCAGGAACTCCACGTATTATGTGTTGTAGGAGAGGGGAATTATCAGAATTGTCAAGAAAGCCATACTCTGGGACATGAAACTGATTGATGTTAGAATAAGGGAAGACTTTTTCCTCAAATGTGACGTGATGAGAGACAAGTACTTTGTTGGTGGACAGATCGAAGCATAAATATCCCCTAAGGTTTGGCGGGAAATCCAAAAAAATGCAAGGAGTGGTCCGAGGTGCTAACTTGTGAGAAGTCGTGGAGGCGAGATTAGGGTAACATAGACAAACAAAAGTGCATATGTGACCATATGTGGGGATTCGACGGAATAGAATTTCTATCGGGGTTCTATTACGGAGAGTACTAGTAGGTAATATGTTAAGTATGTATTGTACCAATTTTAATGTGTATACCCAAAAAGTGAGTGGAAGAGAAGCATGAAGGAGCAATGTACGAATCATATTCTTAATGGTACGTATGATTCTTTCGGCTTTACCATTTTGAGGAGAGGTATGGGGGTACGAGAATCGAAACACCATGCCATTATCCGTACAAAATTTGTGAAAGAGTGAATTATTAAACTAACGACCATTATCACATTGGAATGATTTGATGTCCTTTTCAAATTGAGTTTTAATATATGTGCGAAATTCAAGAAGTGTGGAGTAAACTTGAGACTTAAATTTGAGCGGATAGACCCAAAGAAAATGAGAGAAACCATCTATTAAGACCAAATAATATTTATGACCAAGTTTGCTAGCGATAGGAGATGTCCATAAATCCTCATGAATAATGTCAATGGAAGAAAAAGTAGCACTTAAAGATGACATAAACGGAAGTCTAACATGTTTACCTAAAGGACAATAATAGAAACTTGGGCAAGATTCCCCTTATTACATGTAATTAAATTGTGACTTCTAAGAAAATTAAAAACGGGAGCTCCCGGGTGTCCAAGACTATTGTGTCACGTGGATGGAGAGATCACAACAAGGGATATATGAGGGTTGATACTGGCAGCGAAAGTGGATGAGAAATGATAGAGGTCCCCCACACTATTGCATCTTGTAAGAGGTGTCCCCATAGGTTCTTTACAGAAAAAATTAAAGGGGTCAAACTCAAGAGATACAGAATTATCAATAGCAAATTTCCTAACAAAGATTAAATTTTTAATGATATTAGGAGCATAGAATATGTTGTGGAGGGGAAAGGAAGGGTGAGGTTTCGGTGTGTGTGGTGCCATACCCTTGAATTGGAATGTGATTGCCATTTCTGACCAAAATAAATTGAGGATTTTGCAAATTAAATATGTGTGGAAGATTAGCAGAGTTTCGAGTGAGGTGGGATGTGGCGCCCGTGTCCATGTACCAAGCATCATCGGGCTGCTGTAAATTCATAGTGTTGTATGCCTGGGCCAATTCTATTGGTGTGAGAAATCCGGATTGGACAATAGGCTGTTGGGATTTCGTGATGTGAGCCTGATGAGATGAGTCCGTCGGGCATGTGGCAGGACCAGGGCCCAACACTTTTTTATTGTGTTCATCCTGTTTATCACGTCTAGTTTCTTCCAAAAGTAGTTGTCACCGGGCTTTATTAAAGCTGGGCAGGGGATCGGCATAGTGTATCATCATTGCAGGTGTATCGTATTCCCCTTTCGACACCATCTTAGTGTCCAAAATCGGAGTGCCCACATTGGATAATTGAGTGGCAACTAATTTCAATTGTTTGCAATAGTCGGACATGTTCGCAAAGCTTTCAAGATGCGTGTTGTTAAATTGTTCCTTAAGATACACGACACGTTTATGTTTGTTGTCCTGAAAAATTTCCTCCAACCTTGTCCATAGCTCACGCGCCGAAGCGCTTGTTTTTATAATAGTATGAAGAAAGTCCTTAGATATGGTGCCATAAATCCATTGCTTGACGATTGCGTCTAGCCGGCGCCATGTCGTGTCGTCGACATCGATAGGATGGGGGAATATATCATCAATATGATCAAGCACGTTGTAAGCACATGCATGAATGCGAAATAGTTCAACCCACGATGAGTATTGACCATCCTCTTGATCAAGAACCAAAGGGATAAAGTTCTTGATATTGGTTACGACGAACGCCGGATGAAATGAGGAAGTAGAGGGGGAGGTGGGGGGGGGGGTTGTGTGTGACAACGGGGGGAGGAGGAGGAAGTCGTGGGAGAGGTGGAAGTAGCCATGGAAGCCATTAGGGGGCTGCTTTTTGGTGAGCAAGAGGAGAGGGAAAAAATATTTAGGGTTTTTATGGGTGGGCGGCCGCCGCCGGTAGAAAGAGGGGGGGAGGCGAGTAGGAGAAAAAATAGAGAGAGGTGTTTTAGGGTTTGGCTCTTGATACCATGTAGAATTGTATTAATTTTCCTTGATGGAGTCTTCTCATTAATACAATATATATAGTGTATACAATATGAATCCTAATTGAATGAAGATCTCTACTTTACATAAATACACTCAAATATTAATTACAAAATATACGGAGAATATATAAATATATTCGCTATCAGTTTCGATGATATAGTTTGACTTGACGATTTGGATTTCTTAATTATAGATTACGAGGAGTTGGATACTTAATAGAAGGGAATTCTAGCAAACATATGTATCCTACATATTCGATAAAATACCTTAAATATTGTTCTTGTGATTTAGCTCAGTCTATCACATCCTCACTTAATTAGTTTGGTCTTTATGTAAGAATGTATGAGTCATACATGTGTTATTAGTTGTCTTTCATGACTATTATTTCATCCGTCCCAATTTATATGATGTAGTTTGACTAGACACAAAGTTTAAAAAAATAAAGGAAGACTTTTGAATGTCTACAACAAGTCAAAGATATTTGTGTGGTTATAAATCATCTCGTTAAGCGTAAAAGGTAAAGATTAAAGTTAAATTGTTGTCAAATAAGAAAAATGTATCATTCTTTTTGGGACTGACTAAAAAAGAAAGTGTGTTATATAAATTGGGACAGAAGGGGTATAATTTAAGTGTCTCACCTCTCAAAATCATAAATGGTTACATGAATCAGGAATTGTTACATGTCATGTGCATTGAATTGCTATATTTATGCTTCGTTCAAATTCAGCTGCTTGTATGTGATAGAATATACAGAAATGTATTCTTTTGGTATAATTAATAATTTTGTAAATGTATAATTATTGTAGCAATATTTTATATTAGTTAGGTAAATATTTAATTTCTGTAATTATAGTTTAGAATTACTATTGTACATTAATAAAATGATCAATGTACTATTCTCTTTCAGATCACATCCAACCTCAAATAGGAGAAGTGACCAACCTCTCTTTGTATGAGAGCCACAAGCTAAGGGTCAAAGTTTGCTACCTCATACTTCTAGATGCCAAAATACATAACAATATGGAGATCTCATCTATTTTGCCATATCTCACGTACGTAGGGACACAACAGAAAACCTTTTTCATAAGAAAATCATTTACTTTCAAAATTATCTCCACGTCCATGTGCATGCAGTTACTCAATTTACAGTTAAGCTTACAGTTACAATTTGTCAGCATGGAGTCTCCAATTATCAATTTACCTTATCTGTATATGTAAGTTTTCAGCATATGGGATCTTTCATGTTCTTGCTAATTTTATCTTTATCCCATGATGTTTTGCTCCCTTTTTATTGCGGAGAGGTAGTCTATAAATCTTACTAGGTATCTTATTGGATATACTTTGCTTGTGAGAGCCAACTTCCATATTTCTTGTATGCAAATACTGCGGATCATGTTCCAAGCATGATCGGATAGGTTTAGACTCTAGCTCAGCTCACTTCTGTCAATTATTATTTTGGTGGGAACCCAGTCTAATTTCATACGTTTAGTATTTCGGAAAATGCTCCAAAGACTATGTTTTTAGTACTCTCAGAGGTAATGACGGAGTTAGAATCTTAGGAGTTCAAAATATAAAAAATTAAACACATCAAGAAGCCAAATGAATTCAACATCTACTACATATATATAAAAATAATTTAAAATCTTATATATGCAGTGTAATTTTTGACGAACGGGGTACAGATGAACCCCCTTGCACCCTGGCTCTGCCCCCGGCTTAGAGGCTCATGACAGATTTTAGTGGGTTTCTATGAATTTTTATTCCTAGTTTTCAATATTTAGTTTTAGACTCGATTATTTCAGTGTTGTTAATTACATTAGTACTTTATAGTTAAATTAGAAAGTTCAATAATATTATCTATCATGTTAGCTACTCCAGTTGTTGATCAGTGTTCGCTCAACAGACAATTAATGTCGAGTTCGATCATGTCCCACCAAATATGTCACTTTTGAGAATTTAAGAAGTGAGACAGGGGAGATAGAAAATCTTACGAACTCGCCAAGCTAGGTCTACATTTGACATGCACTATTTGGTGGAGGGGTAAAAACTTATCTGCACCCGATGTTTGCACTAATCTAATATTTTCATATACAGTCTAATCGCTAAATTATAGTTAACTAATACATATTATCACCTTAATTCATGACTTTATCGTAATAATTTAATATGATTTGGTGTAAATATCGGGTATAAAAAACTTTGAATTTAGAAATTTAAATTTGATGCATTCAACCTATAAGAATTTTAACATGAACATACTAAGATTAATTGAACTCATTAGATATAAGCTGCATTTGCCTCTGCCTGAAATCCAAAAAGCATGGCAATGATTCTAGATCTTTAGCTGAAGTCAAGTTATACGACTACCACATGTTTCATTACAGCTATCTTGGCATGCTACATACTAGAGAATTCACAGGTCCCACGAATATCCCGTACATCAAAGTAAGTTGTCACATAGCTCGTAGGAAAATTACAAGCTGTAAGATCGCAGTTTCCATCTCTTTTTTTAATATATTTCTCATCCGGTGTCCAGTACCTCAATTAAAACTCGACTAATTTGAATTTACGTCATGTAGAACCCCTTCGGGAGAATAGCTCTCTATTAAAGATTTTTCCATACCCTGTGATTAAGGGAGACTTTCCTATGTACAATGTGACTTCTTTCTATATTTTTGCTTTGCTAGTTTAATTTGAATCCAATCCAACTATAATTTGATCACGGCTTTTAAGCCTTAGAACTATAGAGCATAAAAAACAAGAGCTAAGATTAGCAAAATAAATGAAATATAAACTAGGAATGGAAATAAACTCTCTATTTCTAGTCAAGCTTATCTAAAATAGAGGATGTATAATACTATATTCTTAATTAGGACTATTATTGAAGATTACAATTACAAATATTTGCTCGAAAGCTAACAAAAGAAATGTTACACACATTGGGAAAAAGGTAAACAAATGTGTCATCTATTAATAAATGGACGACATAAAGAACATATGCTAGTTTGGTATAAGGCTGGCCAGTGGGCCGGGACGGCCCGACCCCGTCCCGAGCCCTCTCCAGGCCCGCCAATCCCGAGCCCGCCCCGATCCGGCACGAAAGCCCCCCTTTGCAAATATAACCGTTGCACCAACGACCATTTTAGGTTTTGGCCATTGGGCAACGGCCATTTTTGGCCTCCCCCCTCCCCCCCCCCCTACCCCCTTAATATTTATTTTTAACCCATAAGTTATTATATTTACACTTTAACCCAATTTTCCAACTATAAATAACTCATTTTCTCTTCATCTTTCTCACAAATCTTCCTACAATCTCTCTAATCTCTCAATATATCTCTCTACAAGTCTACATTGTTTACTAAATATTCAATTTTATTTATTCATTTGGGAATTGGGAGTGAAGTTGGCAACTAGCTTGAGGATCTTCCATCGAGCAAAGTTTCAATTTTCAACCTCTCGATTACACGTCGACGTTTGGTACATTCGTTCCTTCATTAAATTATTATTGTCTGTTTATTTTATTTAGCGCACTTAATTTTATTATCTTTAATTATTTATTATCATAATTAAAATGGAAGGATTAAGAGATATGTTTAAGGGTAAGGGTAAGGGTGCTTCTTCTAGTAGGGGAACCAGGGCAAGGGTACTTCTTCTAGTCATCCTATTCCTACACAGGATGACTTTGTTGATACTCAACATTTTCCTACAATACCATTAGATTTAGACGAGGAGCTATTTTCTAGAACTCAAGAAGACTTTAATTTAGACGATGATCTAGATGATACACCCACTAATGATGATGACAACACACCCACTAGTGAACCTTCAACTGAAATGCCTCCTATTCCCCCTAGTATGAGACGAGGTCCAGGCAAAACGACCATTAAAATCAGATGCATGGATATTTTTTGATAGGGACGTAGAGAATCAAGTAGCTAGATGTAAAATTTGTAAAAATATTTTAAAATTTAAAACTATAAAAGGTCACGGTGGGACGGGGGGTTTAATTAGACACGTAGTAAGTGCTCATCCAGCTAGGTATGCCCAATATCAGGCTTCAAAACCGGGTGCGCAAACATCCCCTC
Source organism: Anisodus tanguticus (assembly GCA_034509755.1). Classification (NCBI taxonomy): domain Eukaryota; kingdom Viridiplantae; phylum Streptophyta; class Magnoliopsida; order Solanales; family Solanaceae; genus Anisodus; species Anisodus tanguticus. The sequence goes on from CM067558.1 coordinate 32,719,224, forward strand.
CATCGGAACAAGGTTCACATATTGTCCCGGACCAAGTACAGAGTCAAATTAACCCCACGACGGGGGGAATTGTTGGTCCTAAATACAATAAACATAGAGATAGGGAAGCAATATCAAAATTAGTTACATTGGAGGGTTTGCCTTTTTCATTTCCTTCATCTCCCGGTTTTATTAATTACATTAGAGATATATATAATCCTGCTTTTAACGGTTTTCCTAGATCAACTGTTAAGAGAGATGTATTTAAATTGGCACATGAATATCAACAATAATTACGTTATTCATTATATCATTTTAATGGCATTATCTATCACGTCTGATATAGGTCGTAGTACTAACGGCCATGATTATTTAACGGTAACTTGTCATTGGATAGATTATAAATGGTCTATGCAAAAACGTATCTTAGGGTATAGATATATAGATGATAGGCACACTGGTACTTTTATTGCAGAAAATATTTATCAAGTGTGCCATTATTATGGAATAACCGATAAAATTATGACTATTACATTAGATAACGCTTCTTCTAACAATTACGCTATTACAATTTTAAAAAATAGTTTAACTCCATCTTTTCCAGATCATTTTCATATAAAATGTGTGTGCCATATATATAACTTAATTGTAAAGGATGGTCTATCACTTTTTGAAGACATTCTTAGTAAAATACAATTTGCTATAAACTTTATTTTTAAAAGTAATAGAGTACAACGAAGAAAAGAATATAAAAAAACTTGTCACGATTGTGAACTACCTTATAGAAAAATTCCAGAAGAAGTATCCATTAGGTAAAATTCTTTATACGAGCAACTACTTGTTGCTTATGACTATAGAAAACCTATAACTTTATTTTTTTAACTCTCATAATCAAAATCCAGTTGATATGATTGTAGATAGTCATTGGGTAAAAATTTCCGAACTTATTGTATTTTAGAGAAATTTTTTCAAGCAACAAAAGAATTTTCCGGTATATATTATCCTACTATTTCAAGTATGTTGTTTTATATAACTCTAATATTTTTATTACTTAGTGAATATATGAAAAAACCAGCTTATATGGCAGCTATTAAAAAATGTTTATCAAAATAAAAAAATATATTTTATTCTTATTCCCACTATTTATATTATTGGTGCTGTATTAAATCCGACTATTAAAATAGATGGTACTAAATCACTTATTGAAACTATTTACGATTGTATTTTAGTACTACCACCTCCAAGTCCAAAAAATCTAAATCACACACCACCTATTGAACAAACTAAAGAAGAAGTGTTGTCTAGTGCAGAAGACCAATGCAAAAAAATATATAGGTTTTACCAACAAGAAAATGCTAGTAACTTACCGGCTTCCATACCATCTTCTTCATCTTTAACACAACCTCACAAAAGACATGTTGTTTTTGCGGCTAGTATTGAAAGCCTCAAAAATAGAATGTGCGGCCGTACCGCTACTAATCAAATTAGCGAGTTGGATATTTTTGTTTTGTAGGGTTCTGTACCGTACCAAGAAGTTATCAATGAAGATGGACATGAAGACTTGTTGAAATATTGGAAGGGGAATGAGAAGACCTTTCCGACACTTTCAATGATGGCCCGAGATGTTTTGAACATTCAAGCGTCATCAACTGCGACTGAAAGCATTTTTTCTGCCGGCAGATATCAAATAGGAGACCACAGACACTCATTAGCGGAGACGACTTGGAAATTGCAGTATTATTCAAGAGATTGGATACGAGCGGAGCGGAGAAGGTGCGGTCAACCGGAGATCAACGAAGAAGAAGACGAAAACTACAACGAAATCTTATCTGAAGGTAGTCGAAGCGACATGGATCAATTTGACCAACAAATACCAATTCCAACCGAAGAACCACAGGAAATTATCAATCAATTAGAACAGGTTTTTTTGAGAATGTATTTTTTTTAATTGCAATTTTATTATGTAATTTGCAACTTTTGGACAACACCACAAAGTTGCAATTTAGACAATTGTATTTGTATTATAAAAAAATCATATGTCTATTAAATAATATAAGAGGCACAAAAACAGTATTGGGATGTTTTTATTACACTATCTTGTCTTGTTTATTGAATTTTTTTTATACATATGTTATTAAAAAAAAAGGAAAATCCGCCGGAACCCGCCCCGATCCCGACCCCGCCCCGACCCGATTCCGATGGGATCGGGATCGGGACGGGACTGGAGCAAGTCCCACCAAACCCGACCCCGCCAAACCCAACCCCGCCCCCTTCGCCCGTCCCGCCCCGACCCCGACCCCGCCAAACCCGGCCCGCCAGATCCGAGCCCGGCCCACTGGCCCGCTATAGTTTGGTATCAAGATCCAATCATGAAAATAAAAGTTTTGCTCCTGACAAATTTAAGCGTTTTGGAGCTTATGGAAGATATTTATGTTTAATTTTTTTATTGTATCGAAAAGGCAAAGGGTATATACTGTTTTTTAGGATACGTCTCTCTTTCTATCCAAACCGAAAGGTTTGGCTTTCCGGGTTTATAAATTAAAGGGTTAATTTCATGCATCTCTAATTTATACTACTATAATAATAAAATTTACCAAATTTTACCCACTGTGACATTAAGATCTTCTTAATAAGTAAGTAGGTTTTATCGTCATAATGCCTAATGTTTAGTGAATATACTGATGAGAAAAATTTAGTTACTTTATTATTATAGTAGATAAAATTCAGTTATCTTAATGTGGCAAAAAAAATTCCTGACTTTATTATTATAATAAATTTTGTGACTCTGATAGTAAATAAAAAATAGTTACTTTAATGTGAAAAAAGATAACTTTGTGACTTCACTTCATTATTATAGTGAGTGTAATTTAGTGCCCATACGTGAACTTATTTAAAAATATATATATTTTATTACATATGAGATAGAAAAAAGAAAAATGGAGAGGGAATTATAACGTGAGAATTATATACGTGAACTTAATTTCTTTCTTATTAGATCTATTTTTCACATAGTTACCAACTTCCAATTCATGTAGTACTGAGTAAATTGTAGATTCACATAAGATAAACCTTAAGTCCAATATTATAACCTCCTCAATTTCAATTTATGTGACACATATAAATTTTGATAGTCAAACTTTTAAATTTGATTGTAAATTTGAATATGAATCTTTCAATATTTTGAAATAAAGTTTACATTTTGAAAACTACTTAAAAAGATATTAGAAATCATAATAATTGATAATTCATATAGAAAAATTGTGATAAAAATACTGGTTTCACTCTTGAAAATTGAAAAGTGCCACATAAATTGGGGCAAAAAGTAAGAAAATTTTGAAAGTGCCACATAAATTGGAAGAGAGAGAAAGTAATTGAAAAATATGACATAAATTGAAATGAATAGAGTAAATTTTTTAAAAAATGTCATATATAAATTAAAACTAAGGGGGTAATAAAAGGCAAAGGTGAGTATGAGGACAGAACCAGGATGGCGCACAGCAGCATGGACCTTGTAACCCATTTGCAGGAGAGACTTAATCAGCCATGACCCTATGAACCCTGTCCCTCCAGTTACACAATAACTCTTCAACTTCTCCTCCTCCATACTTTCTCTTGCACTATCAAACAAGCACTAACAGGAATATTTGATTTGAAGAGAATAGCTAACTAGCTAGTAGCATTAAAGTATGGGTGAAAAAACAGAAGTGGGGAACACAACTTTTGTAAGTAGTGCGTGCTCCTTGGTTGTCTTTATATGGCTTTTATATTTATTCAGGAGATAAACAAACAATATCTTGTCTGGCCATTCTGGAAACCCCCCCCCCCCCCCCCATTACTTCAACATCTATCTCTCCATTCATATATTTTATTAAAAGTAGGGTAAAAGGGGTAGACGATGCACTAAGCTTATGTTATGTGCGGGGTTCGGAAAAGAGTCGGACCACAAGGGTACGGTAAAGTGTCAAATTTATCATTAAACTATGCAAAATAACACATTTGCCCTCCGTCAATAATTGGGATCAATTATGCTCTTGCCCTTACTAGTTGGGGTCAAATTTGCCCCTGAATTATGAGAAATAGAACAATATTTTCCTTATTACTAAACGGTGAAAGCTTAGCACCCGGTGATGCCACATGTTGTGCAATTAATGATTAATCTTTTTTATAGAAAAAGGATGGTAAATTTGAACTTTTCGCATCATTTGGGGGCAAATTTGACCCTTCCTCTAACTTTGAGTTTTTATTTATTTTGTTCCTCCTTTCTCTCTTCTAGTCACTACCCCTATCACAATCACCATTTTTTACTCCTTCCTCCTTGTATCTCTTTGCCACCATTTTCATCACCACCTCCATCATTATTTTCTCTTCCCCTTTCCTTTCTCTTCCTCTCCCTGACACCTCACACCACCTACACCACTAGAAGGGAATGCGCTAAACAACTTAAACACGTACTATAAAATACTATTTTCATGCAGGTGTATCGTCATTTAGGGGTCAAAGGAGAAAGAAAGGGTGATTGGCAGTAGAGATAGTGGTGCAGAGAGAGGAAGAAGGAATAAAATTTGACTCCTACGCGGCTAAACAATTTTTTATTCCTCTTTTCTCTTTTTCTGCGCCACTACCGCTACCGCCAATCACTCTTTCTTCCTCCTTTAACCCCTATATACGGCTATGCAACAGGGAAAGAGAGAAAGAAAGGAAAGGGGAAGTGAAGATGGTGGTAGAGGTGGTATGATAACAACGGTGGAAGAGAAATACAAGGGGGAAGGTGGAAGAAATGGTGATTAGTGGCAGGGATAGTGACACTACTAAAAATACTGTCAAAAGCGACCTCAAATTAGGTCGGAAAAAGCGATCTCAGCAAGTCGCTTCTCTCCTCCTTTTTATTTTTAATAAAAAAATAGACCTCGGGAGGTCGGTTAATTAATAAAAAAATTAGAAAATACTAATACCGACCTACTGAGGTCGGAATTAGATTCCGCAAAAATATAGCGACCTCGCGAAAAATGGTTCCTGTAAAGCGACCTCATGAGGTTAGTAACTATTTCAAAAATTAAAAACAAATTAGGATACCGACCTCAGTAGGTCGGAAAAGCTAATTAAAAAATTATAAATATCTTACTTATGGCGACCTCACTAGGTCGGTATTAACTAAAATAAAAAAATTAAGAAAACCAGTATTTTGGTCAAATTTGGGTCAACATCGTTTGGTCATTTTTTTAAATTAAAAAAATAAAAAAAACTGACCTTGGGAAGTCAGTTTTTTAATTTTTTTTTTAAATATTTTTGCAAAATATCGACCTTGTGATGTTGGTTTTTTGCATAAAAAAAATCGACCTTTAAACGTCAGTTTTTTGTGAAAAAATAAATTTGAAGAGTGTAAATAGAAAATTAAAGTCTTAAAACAACAAGCAACAATGATTTAGTGATAGAAATATATCCTACCACAGTCAAGACATGGGTTCAATTCTCGAATGGTGCATTTTATAGTTGTGTAATTTTAAAACTGACCTCCTAAAGTCGGTATTTTTCAAAGTAATTTGTTTTTAAAGAGGTCGGTTTTTCCCCATTTGTTTTTTATAACATACCTTGTGAGGTCCGTTTTTGCAACCTTATAAGTTCGTTTTCAAAAATTAATCAAGCCTTTTGCGTCCTGCGCTTGAGGTTGGTTTTTAGGTTATTTTTGACGAAAATTGACATCATGAGATCGATATTTTTTGTCGATGTTCACTGTATTTTTAGTAGTGTAACAAGAAGAGAGAAATGAGGAAGAAAAAAAAATTAAAAACTCAAAATTAGAGGGAAGGTCGAATTTTCCTTGAACTATGTAAAATGGTGATACAATCCTAGTTGCATCAAAACCGTTGATGAGGAGTCAAGACTATGGACTCCAATCTTCACAAGGATTGTAGATAGAGATGGACGTCCGAAAACATACTTTAGTGCAATTCCGAGGATTTCAAGTGTGGATGATTGCATGGAAGGCGAAATGGAGAAGGATAAGCATCGAAGTGACTAAATTGGTGAAGAAGATGACTTTAATGCATGCAAAGAGGTTATTCCATAAATACAAGTCATCATCTCCAAGGGAAGACTTAACAAGACACTTATTTTATTGAGGATATTTTTGTAATAATTAGCTTAGTCTTCCTATCCTAGCTAGTATAAATACTAGACTTGTTATTTTCATTAAAGTTAGTTATAGTTAATATTGATACTGAATACTCTTGTGAGAGTTTTTGAGCGCTTAAAAACCAAGTGAGCTTGGTAAGGTATGTTGATCTTTGTTTAGTAAAAGGGGGTTGCTTGAGATTGCTTGCAATTCCCTTGAGGTCTTCTACATAGTTAGGTGCTTGTTTTTTATTAATCAATTGAGATCCTTAGTTTCACATTCTTTGGGTTGCTTTTGATTCCATTTCCTGTGTCTTATCTCTTTATCTTCTTGATTCTTTTCTATTCCGTATTTAATATTGTATCAATTGGTATCAGAGACACTAATAAATTTGTCCTAACAAATCTAGTCTTGGGTTTGATTTAAAAAAAATCTAAAATCAAATATTGTTTCAAATCCGTGTTTCTTTGTTGTTTTTGATACTATATTTTCATTCCCTAGTGTTATTGAGTCTGAATCCAAAGTTTCAAGTTATTTGAGATTGATTTGAGTCATCTACCATTGTTGGGTTGAATAACATGAACAACTTGAAATTTGGTCTTGAAGAATTTATGGTTGTTTGAACTAAAAGAGTATTGGGGTTTGTTCTCTAACTTAAGAGGAAGTCATATCTAAAATTTAGGGTCATTTCAAGTTAGGTTGAAGATTCTACCATTGTTGAGTTTGAGGAACTAATTTTGGGTCTTGGAGATTGAGTTAAAATTAAAGACTCAAACCTATTGGACTTTGTTTATCTAGTAGTAGAGGCTCAAGATTCAAAGTTTGAAGGCAAATAGAATTGAATTGAAGCATCTAGAAATTTGAAATTTTAAGGTGTTCTTGAGGATATTCAAACATTCTTGGTGAAGAAGAAGGCAAAAAGTAGGGTTAGATCCAAAACCCCAATCTAGAGGTTGGAAAAGGTGTTTTTGAGGTTGGATTTGAGTTCCTAGAGGTCAAATCTACTTGAATTCAAAGTTTCAAAGTGTTTGGAAGAGTTTTGGACAGATCACCATTGAAGAAGCTTCAAGCTTTGAAGAACACCAAAGTGGGTTTAGTGATTTGAAGGTTAATTGATTTTGATTTGGAGTAGGTTTTTTTCTCTTTGTTGAGAGGAGGCTAGATCCAAAAATTGAAGCCAATTCGAGTTGAAATCGAAGTACGTTGAATTTTGAATGTTCTTAGTAATCTTGAGCAATATTCATATCTTCATAAGGAAGTAGACACCCAAAAGGGGCCTTTAATCCAAAATTTCAACTGAAAAGTTGAGAAAAGTGTTTTTGAGGCAAAATTTTAACTTTTTCACTTTTAATTCCCTTCCAATTCTATTCCATTTCTTTTCTTTGATATTCTAAGTTAATTAACTTTAGTAATTGATCCTTCTAAAGGTTAATTAGTTCTTGTGTGCATATTTTCTTTTGTGCTACTTCTTTTCATTCTTTTCTAGTTTTACTTCGTTGTTAACTTCTTGATTCAAGTCCGTTAGCTTTAATTGAGTCATCTGGTTCTTCTAATTAACAAGAATTCATTCCGACCGAGAGTAGCAATTGTGCACCTTTGCGACACCATAGTCTAAGTGTGGATCAACATTGATCGATCCAATTTGTGAGGCAATTCAAAAAGGTCTGTAAACAAGAGTGTTTGTGAGTTTATTTTCGCTAACTTAACGCGTTTGCTTATTTTGTTTAGAGTTTTCAAACAAGTACCATAGTGAATCAAGGTGATGAAACACGCGTTCCCACCCGGAAACCTACACGTGTTGATATGATGAACGTATTGGTTTCTATTGGTAAAAAAATGATACCCTAGAGGCCAAGATGAAAACCATGGAATGTAGGGTGGAACAACAAAGAGAGCTAAAAAGGAGATGTAGACATATGTTAGTGCGGATAAGTAGTGTTATAGAAATTTGTCTTGTGATTGATGCTTCCTATTACCATAATTTCATTACCTCTAATGTGGTTAACTGATTGGGCTTACCTTGCTCAAGGAGGAAATACCCATTATGGTAAAAAAGGAAACTAGGTTAATCAAGGGGTGAAGTACCATTCTCGTGTGGAGACTATAAAGAGGAAGTTTGGTGTGATGTAATCTCTTTGGAAGGTTGTGACTTATTTTTGGGGTTTGATTGATTCGAAAGTTATAGATTAGCCTATGAAACGGAGTGACACAAGTACGTAGTGGATAGGTATGAGAGACTTCTCTTTGCCGCTTTAACAAGAGACAAGTGAATCAAGATTACAAGAATCTCCTTCCATGAAAACCTTGCCACCCAAAGAAAATGAAGATGCTACCCCTCGTGAAGCTACATTAAAACTTGTAGTGAATGGTTCTCCTAAACCCTCAAAGAACAGAAAGCAAGACTCTATTTGTGCCAGTCATTCGGGACTTTCCACAAGAAGAGGAGATTACAATACCCTTCCATATGGTGAAAAAAAAGACTCATTGTGGAACCAAGAGGTCTAATGAAATTGAGAGATAAAATATTGAGATGAGTAAAAGAGTGCAAAGTGGCAACTCATGAGAGAGAAAAAAAGAGAATATGTGGAGTGATGTGAGGGAGTTGCCACAAATTTAATCTAACCTTCCTACTTCTTCATCTTGTTGGGAAGAGTAGGTATTCAAGAAAATGGATCGTTAAAGAAGTCTTCATGTGAAGAAATCCTGTGGCATGAAAGACCATCTTTTCGCTTGGTCAAGTGAGCATACAAGCTGTTGGTCAAGGTAAAGAAGATTCTTCGTGTGAACTTCAAGGTACAATAGCTAAACTTAATACTTTCAACTCTTTGAATGAACAACTTTGTGATATGAGTCTGAGTAGTATCTTGTATTTGTGTGAGCTTAATGATTCTTTGTCATGTAATGATAATGTCATTGTTGAGAATGTCCCTACACTAGTTGATCCTATTGATGATTGAATTGATTCTTCTTGTAAGGTCGATTTGTGTCCACCTAGTATTGACACTTGTGATTTGAATGATAGTACATTATCATGCGATATGGATGATCAATTTGAGTGTATTGATAATCCACTAGTCGAGGTATTTGTGATGTGGTTAATGAACATTCGATTAGTAATGATGTAGATGTAACTGATCCTTTGAATGAGTGTGACACCCCACCCTTGTTTGATAAATGTGACAATGAGTCTTTTGGTCTTGTCCTTGTGTCAAGTGAAGAGATCCAAAGATGTGGTAGTGATGTATGTCATGTACAACCTCATGTGGGGGATGTTTCAAAAAAGAAGGTGATGATTTTTTCCAAATTACTACTTCTTTCTTGAGTGTTTCAAACCCTTGTAGTATGCTTGATTGTGTCATTGAACCTAATAGAAAGGCTACATGTATGGACATCATAGATGAAGTCATTCTAAGTGACACATTTCTTTACTATTTGTTTGCATATAATAAGAAACATGTTTGTGTTGAGGATAGAGGTCTTCCAAATTTCCAATCTTTATCATTGGAGTATTATCTTTAAAGATAATATATTATTTGATGATGACATGACTATCGATGATGATGTACATAGTGGATTAAATGGTAATGTGGAAAATATAGCAACTTTTGGGGGCTACAAGATCTATGGGAACCCACTATGGGAGATTGACACCCTTTCCTCAGACGAAAGCCTCGACTTAAGGGATTGTAATTCAATCATAGGGGTAGAATGTTTCAATGTTCTTAAAGAGTCAAAAGAATATGCATTTATAGTTGAGTGGAAAATTGACTTGTTTGATTGTTTAAGGAACTCAACTAGTCATTACCCTTTTTTCTAATGAACTTAATTGTGAGCATTTGTATGATTCTCCACTTATCTATGATAATGATATGCATGCTAGGCTTGATTCATGTGACCTCTATGGATTTGATTCGTTGTTTGATAAAAATGCTAGTGAGGATAGTTATATTGGTGATATTGCTTCGTTAGATACTTTTTTTACTAAATTGTCTTATTGTGAGGTCTCACATTTGTGTAAGGAGGCATATGTGTTCCCTAAGAATTTTCTACTTGATTTACATTGCGGGGTATTTTCCTCTATTATTTGTTTGCTTATGATGACACTCATGCTTGTATTGAGGTGCATATTATGTGGGGTGGGATCTGCATAGGGCATATAGTTGTTTTATTGACCAATAAATGTGGGTATACTTTTCTTACTAAATTGTCTTATTGTGAGGTCTCACATTTGTGTAAGGAGGCATATGTATTCCCTAAGAATTTTCTACTTGATTTTACATTGTGGGGTATTTTCCTCTATTATTTGTTTGCTTATGATGACACTCATGCTTGTATTGAGGTGCATATTATGTGGGGTGGGATCTGCATAGGGCATATAGTTGTTTTATTGACCAATCCTTTTTTTACCCTGGTGGTGTTATCTATTTATGTGATTTGATCATAGTATTATTTCAGGGGTGGTATCACTTTGAAATTGAGGATCATTTATGCATCATGACTACTAAAATGAATGTGACATTGCCAACTTGGTATTTTGAAACCATTGATTCCTTTAGTATATCCTCATTTCATGATCTTTGGGATAGCAAAGTTCTTGGTGCTCTACTTAAGAACTCATTCTTTATGAAAATGGTAGATACTTGGTTATCTCACAAGTGTGTGTATACTTGGCATGTTAGTAGATTGGGCTACTCTAACGCTAACCTTCATCCGTTGAGGACCTTGTTGTTACTTGTCTTCCTTATGATCTTGCAAGGTTTAGATTCGAGGACGAATCATTTTCAAGAAGGGGAAAATGATGCAATCCTAGTTGCATTAAACACAATTGATGAAGAGTCAAGACTATGGACTTCAAGCTTCACAAGGATTGTACATGGAGATGGACGTCCGAGAGCATACTACAGTGCAACCCCGGGGATTCCGAGTGTGGATGATTGCATGGGAAGGCGAAACGGAGAATGATGAGCATCGAAGTGGCCGAATTGGTAAAGAAGATGTCTATGCATGCAAAGAGGTTATTTCATAAATGCAAGTCATCATCTCCAAGGGAAAACTTAAGAAGGCCCTTTATTTCATTAAGGGTATTTTTATAATAACTAGCTTAGTTTTCCTATCCTAGCTAGTATAAATACTAGACTTGTTATTTTCATTAGAGTTAGTTATTATTGAACATTGATACTGAATACTCTTGTGAGAGCTTGCAAACCAAGTGAGCTTGGTAAGCTATGTTGATCTTTATTTGTTTTAGAGAAAGAGGGTTGCTTGCAATTCCCTTGTGGTCTTCTTCGTATGTTAGGTGCTTGTTCTTGGTTAATCAATTGAGGTCCTTAGTTTCATATACTTTGTTAGAAATTTACCTTTGGTGGGGAGGTACGTCCACCCATATTTAATGACTTAAACACTAGGGTTCCGCATGTTGAAGGCTCTGTATCTTCATACGTGCATAATCTACTAAGTGAGTAGATGAACGTACGGCCAAGGATCATCAAATTTCATTGAGAAATGAAAGATATATTGGTCCACGAAATAAGGTGTTTGAGGCATGGAAATGTGGTGTGGGACAAATCTACCACATCGGTGGGAAAATGAAGAATTGTTCTCTTTATAAGTCTCAAAATTGGCTAAGGGTTTGGGACCCCAAGGGGTAACCCATGTGTTTGAAGGAGGGAGGACCTAGATGTGCTTGGATAAAAGGCTAAGTCCACACGCGCGCCGCCGCCGCCTGTCCGGTCCGGGCTCGGGTCACGGGTCGTGTTTGTTTTCTTCGTTAGAATCAACCTATTTGCTATGTAGTGTTGATTAGTGTTAGTTTACAAAGGTTGCAGGAAATGGGAATTACAAGTAACTGCAAAGTAATTCAAGAACTGAAAATTACAATAGAACAACAAAACTAAAATTACAATTTTATTAAAGAAGAAAAACTGGAAACTATTTTTGTTTGCTGAGTCGAGTGTGGCACTCTGTCCTTAAGACAATATTTCCCCGTATGTATCCTTTATACGTTCTGGATAATTCGTCTCCCAAGATAAAACAGCAACGGAACACTTGAGCAAAGGAAACTCAAGAGCTACCGTGAAAAATATTGAGTAACGAAATGATGCTTGGAAGTTGTAGGAAGAACTGTTTACTGGTTGTGTATTTTCGTGTATTGTAAGTTGGCCTCAACAATGGTGCAAGGGGTGTTTATATAGGTGAGGGAGGGGCTATTTAACTGCCTCCATAACAGCCATTATTGGCCAAATAATGGCCATTATGGAGGTAGTAAAGCCACCAGACACCAACGAATTGGCCATTATAGAAGGAGTAATTCAGCCAAAATAAATGGCTGAATTGAGTGCTTGGTGTTTCTGCTTTGACTGTCCAAATTCTGACTTTCTGGAAACTTCAGAGACCAAACTGTACATCTTGAAACTTCAGGGACCACTGTACATCTAAAAAAATTCTGTTCCAAACTGTACATATGAAACTTCTGGGATCAAACTATACTTCTGGCAAAGTTCTCTGGCCCAAAAAGATAATATCAGAAGACCCACAGCCCACAACCCACAGCCGAGAACCCGGAACCCGGAACTCGGAATCGGAATCGGAACCGGACCGGACCGGACGGGCGGGCGGCGGTGGCGCGCGTGTGGGCTTTCCTCGAACCTAAGCACATCTAGGTCCTCCCTCCTTTAAACACATGGGATACCCCTTGGGGTCCCAAACCCCAAACCAAGTTTGAGTCTTATATACACAACAATTCTTTCTTCCTCTACCGATGAGGGAGAATTGAACACAGTACCACACTTTCCATGCTTCAAACACCTCACTTCGTGGACCAATATCTCTTTCATTTCTCAATGAAATTTGACGATTCTTGGCCCTACGGTTATCTACGTACTTAGTAGATCATGCATGTGTGAAGAACCGGATTCTCCAACATACGTAACACTAGTGTTTAAGCCGTTAAAGTTGGTCGGTCGCAACTCCCGCCAAAGGCAAATTTCCAACAATCCCCTCTTGAAAGAGATTTTGGCGTACTCACATGGTGCCTTTTCCATTCCCAGCAATATTTTAGCGGATCGATGTTGCATAAGGAGAGGTAGCTTCAGCTTTGAACCTTCCATAGTTGAATACCATCGGACTTACTTACTGCGCGGTGAACGTGATGTCTTGAACCGTCAGTGTTTAGTGTAAGCCAAGTCAATGGTACTAACACAACAAATTCCCTTACTCTATTCTTCGTAATGTTTTGTCCATTTTGGCCATGGACAACGTCTTGGATTCTTAAGTGCGTTCATTTTGAGGCGGCCCGTCCTCGCACTTAAATATGTGGTCTCCTACAAGGTATCCTGCTATACCCCACTTCATAAGTGTTAGGAACCATTAAAAGTTTTCCAAAACCTAACCTCAACTATTGAGGATCATTACAGGTTTTGAAAACTTAACCTTTACCCATACTGCAGATAACACTTAACGTTTATCGCGGGAACAACTTTGGATTTGGTGTTTCTTTTCAGAAATCACTATCCGAAGTGCTCATACTTCCACCGAAGCGATCAACTGAACCTTTACAACTTAGTTTTCCCATTGAACAAAATTACTGGGATCTCCAGTTTGTAAGGATGGGTTACCGCTGTATTAGTCCTTATATTTTGGGTTTTAAGCCTATTCCCCTAGACAGGCAAGTCATCTGATCTTTGGGTAAGCCCTTTGTCAATGGGTCTGCTATATTATCCTTTGACTTAATGTAATCAATGGATATTATACCCGTGGTGATCAGTTGCCTAACGGTCTTATGCCTCCATCGAATATGTGAGACTTGCCGTTGTACATAGCATTCTGTGCCCTTCCTAGAGCCGACTGACTGTCGCAGTGGATCATTACCGAAGGTACGGGTTTGTTCCAACACGGAACATCCTCTAAGAAGTCATGAAGCCACTCAACTTCTTCTCCTGCTTTGTCTAAAGCGATAAACTCTTATTCCATCGTGGATCGGGCGATGCAAATTTGCTTAGAGGATTTCCAAGACACAGCCCCACCACCAATTATAAATACATACCCACTGGTGGACTTGGTGTTCTCTATATCAGATATCCAGTTTGCATCACTGTACCCCTCTAGTACAGCTGGATATCTCGAATAGTGTAACCCGAAATTTAACGTGTATTTCAAGTAATGTAATACCCGATTCAACGCCTTCCAGTGATTATCACTCGGATTACGGGTGAACCTAGCCAACTTATTGATTGCGTAAGCAATATCAGGTCGGGTGCAGTTTGTTATATACATCAAACTACCGATCACGTGCATATCGCTCTGGTATACGGGTGCACCAAGATTTTTATCAAGCTTTTGATTTGTATCCATTGGTGACGTTATCGGTGAACTGTCTAACATCTCGAACTTTCTCAAAACATCCTCGATGTAGTGAGACTGAGATAAGACCAGTCCGTCAGACGTCTTAGAGATTTTAATCCCTAAGATGACATCTGCGATACCCATATCCTTCATGTCAAAACATTGTTTCAACATGTTCTTAGTCTCTAAGATTACCCTAGGACTACTTCCTGTGATTAACATGTCATCTACATACAGGAATATCATAACAAATGAGTCAGAGTTACCTTTCGTGTAAACACATTTATCACACTCATTAATGGTGAACCCCTTCGATAGTAGAGTACTATCAAATTTTTTGTGCCATTGTTTCGGGGCTTGTTTCATCCCATACAGAGATTTGACAAGTCAACAGACTTTCTTCTCTTGCCCTTGAATCACATACCCCTCGGGTTGGTCCATATAAATTTCTTCTTCCAAACCACCATTTAGGAAGGCTGTATTAACATCCATCTGGTGTATCTCAAGGTCACGCAAAGCTGCGATCGTAATAAATACCCGTATGGATGTCATCCGGGATATCGGGGAGTAGGTATCAAAGTAGTCAAAGCCTTCTGTCTGCCGATAGCCCTTGACTACCAACCTGGCCTTGTACTTGTCATAGACCCATCTGCCTTGTATTTCCGTTTGAGTATCCATTTACAACCCAACGGTTTATTTCCGGAGGAAGATCAACCAACTCCCACGTATGGTTATGCGAATGGAGCCTATTTCACTCTCAATAGATCTGCTTTCCAGAGCGGTGCTTCTGTAGTTGACAACGTCTGAGCAATTGTCCTTGGTTCATCATTAACCATATAAGCTACAAAGTCAGGACCGAAGGATTTATCCTTCCTGGCCCTCTTACTTCGCCTTAGATCCATCTCTGGAGTCTCCAAGTTTTGAGAATCTGGAACACTAGATTCCGGATGTTCAGCCACCTCGAGATTCGCTAGATCTAAACCATTCAGATCCGGGCAGTCAAGGACTCCCGGTTCTTGAGAGCTTTGTGCATAACTTCATTTGCGAGAGGTTATGTCTTTCTCCTTTCTAGGAAAGGTACTTTCAAATAATAGAGCATTCCTTGATTCCATTATTGTACCCTGGTGGATATCTGGAATATCTGACTTATGCACTAAGAAGCGATAAGCACTACTGTTATTTGCATATCCGATGAATATGCAATCTACAGTCTTAGGCCCAATCTTGACTTGCTTTGGCTTGGGTACTTCAACCTTTGCCAGACAATCCCACACCTTAAAATATTTGTAGGTGGGTTTCTTTCCCTTCCATGATTCATATGGAGTTTTGTCCTTACCCTTATGTGGGACTCTATTAAGAATTGTATTAGCGGTGAGGACGGCTTCTCCCCACATGTTTTGGGGAAGACCGGAATTGATAAGCAAGGCATTCATCATTTCCTTTAATGTGTGGTTCTTACATTCCGCCACACCGTTTGATTGAGGTGAGTATGGAGCTGTCGTTTGATGAATAATGCCTTCTTGGGCACAGTATTCCTCAAATGGCGCTACATATTCTCCCCCTCTATCGCTACGAATGGATTTAATCCGTAGGCTAAGTTGATTCTCAACTTCTGCTTTGTAACGTCGGAACGCTTCAAAGGCTTTATCCTTACTTTTCAACAAGTAAAGGTAACAATACCTTGTGCTATCATCTATAAATGTCACAAAAAACGTGTTCCCCCTCTAGTTTGTGCAAACTTCAAATTACATATATCTGTGTGAATAAGTTCTAGAGGAGCGGTATTCCTTTCGACTGATCGAAAAGGAAGCTTGGTGAGTTTTGCCTCTACGCACACCTCACACTTATGTTGAGGGTTTAGGTCAATAGACGGCAACAACTCCATCTTTACCAGCCTTTGAATAGACTTGTAGTTAACGTGTCCTAATCTATAATACCATAAATTAGAAGACTCAAGCAAATAAGAAGAAGGTTCAACTTTATTTCCTTGACGCAATACAGACATGGCATTCACTTTGAAGAGGCCTTCACAGACGAAGCCCCTCCCCACAAATGTGCCATTTTTAGTGAGTACAAACTTATTGGATTCAAACACTAGCCTAAAACCAGCATTAATCAATAAAGGTCCAGAAATTAAATTTCTTCTAATCTCTGGGACGTGCATCACTTCCTTCAGAGTAAGTTCCTTGCCGGAAGTCATCTTCAGGACCACCTTTCCAACCCCAGCACGTCAGAAGAAACGTTATTGCCCATGAACAGCTTCTTGTCAGCAACTGGAGTGTACGTGGAGAAGGCATATTTGTTGGAACAGATGTGCCTAGTAGCACCTGTGTCCATCCACCACTGCATCGGATTCTCAACCAAGTTGGCTTCTAGCACCACTGCAGATAATTCCTCGATCATGTCATCCAGGAGCGTGTCCTTGAAGACGTTTGCTTGCGCCTTGCCTTTCGACTTGGCTTTCTGTTGTTACTCAGTCTTGAGCTTGCAGCATTCCTTGATCCTATGACCAGGTTTCCTACAGTGATGACAATTACCTCTTAACATCTCTACTGCGGGGGCTTTGCCGTCTTTCTGGAACTTCCGCTTCTTGCTTGAGTTCCCTTTGGCCTCAGCCAGATTCGCCTTCGCCTCAGCAGGTTGTCTACCCCTTGGCAAGGTCTTCTTATTATCTTCCTGGATTTGCAGTTTGATAACAAGCTCTTCAAAGATCATATCATTTGTCTTGAGTTTCAAGTAACTTATAACCTCATTCCATGAAGGAGGTAACTTTTCAATCAGCGATGCAACCAAAAATTGCTCGTTTGGTTTTAGTCCTTCCAAATCCAGGTGATGTATAATCATCTGGAATTCCTGGACTTGGGACATCACTGTCTTGCTGTCCACCATTTGGAATTTTAGAAATTTTCCAACGATGAACTTCTTAGTACCCACATCTTGTGCGTTGTACTTCTTTTGCAATTTTTTCCACAGCTCTTTGGCAGTGCCAACGGTGAAATAGACCGTGTAGAGAGGGTCTGCCAAGCAGTTCAGTATATAGTTCTTGCACATGAAATCGCTATGATTCCACGCATCACGAACCATCTTCATGCCGTTAACGACATGGATACCAAGGCCCCCTTCACCCGTTTCAGCAGGCAAAGAGTCCATTTCATCTCCAGCTTGTGGAGGATCTTCCGTAAGGAACCAGGCCATGCCCATAACTGTTAAGTAAAACAATATCTTTTGCTGCCATCTTTTAAATTCTGATCCCATGAATTTTTCAGGGCGATCATGGTGGTGTGATGAAGAAGGTGGAGCTCCAGCAGTCGGGAAGGCAGCGGTGTTACTGCCTTGAACAGTAGCAGCAGTAGCAGTGAAGGCAGCAGTGTTACTGCCTTAGCCAGTAGCGGCAATGGCGGGGAAGGCAGCAACGTTGCCTCGAGAGGCAGCAGCAGTAGCAGCAACATCGGTCATGTTCCAGCCATGTTATAGCAGTTACAGTAAACAGATATTGTCTTAAGTTGTTGGTTTACAAAGGTTGTAGGAAACGGGAATTACAAGTAACTGCAAAGTAATTCAAGAACTGAAAATTACAATAGAACAACAAAACTGAAAGTACAATTTTGTTGAAGAAGAAAAACTGAAAACTGTTTTTGTTTGCTGAGTCGAGTGTGGCACTCTGTCCTTAAAACAATATTGCCCCGTATGTATCCTTATACGTCCTGAAAAATTCATCTCCTAAGATAAAACAGCAATGGAACACTTGAGCAAAGGAAACTTAAGAGCTACCGTGAAGAATATTGAGTAACGAAATGATGCTTGGAAGTTGTAGGAAGAACTGTTTACTGGTTGTGTATTTTCGTGTATTGTAAGTGTGCCTCAACAATGGTACAAGGGGTGTTTATATAGGTGAGGGAGAGGCTATTTAACTGCCTCCATAACAGCCATTATTGGCCAAATAATGGTCATTATGGAGGTAGTAAAGCCACCAAAATAAATGGTGGAAGACACCAACGGATTGGCCATTATAGGAGGAGTAATTCAGCCAAAATAAATGTCTGAATTGAGTGCTTGGCGTTTCTTCTTTAACTGTCCAAATTCTGACTTTCTGGAAACTTCAGGGACCAAACTGTACATCTTGAAACTTCAGGGACCAAACTGTACATCTTGAAACTTCAGGGACCAAAGCGTACATCCGAAAGAATTCGGTCCAAACTCGTACATATGAAACTTCGGGATCAAGCGTACTTCGACAAAGTTCTCTGGCCCAAAAAGATAATATCAGAAGACCCACAGCCCACAGCCTATAGCCGAGAACCCGAAACCTGAGAACCCGGAACTCAGAACCGGACCGGACCGGACGGGACGGGCGGTGGCGGCGCGCGTGTGGGCTTTCCTCGAACCGAAGCACATCTAGTTCCTCTCTCTTTTAAACACATGGGATACCCCTCGAGGTCCCAAACCCCAAACCAATTTTGAGTCTTGTATACACAATAATTCTTTCTTCCTCTACTGATGAGGGAGAATTGAACACAATACCACACTTTCCATGCTTCAAACACCTCACTTTGTGGACCAATATCTCTTTCATTTCTCAATGAAATTTGACGATTCTTGGCCCTTCGGTTATCTACGTACTTAGTAGATCATGCATGTGTGAAGAACCGGATTCTCCAACATACGTAACACTAGTGTTTAAGCCGTTAAAGTTGGTCGGTCGCAATCCCGCCAAAGGCAAATTTCCAACAATTAGTTGATGTTTTATCTTGGGAGACTATTGCCCGTTAATGTAAAAACATATATACAGGGTAATCTTGTCTTAAAGACAGAGAGTCATCTCTCGACTCAGCCACAGTTGTAACAATTCAGATTTAGTGTTTCTTGATTTCAGGTTATCAACATTCAAGATTCGACAAGCTTGCGGCAGTTCTGAACATTGGCTTGTTTGTTTATCCTTTCGAACACTTGTAATATTTATTTACTTCTCATACTGCTTTACATATCCAACATACTTTGGGTTGCCTTTGATTCAATTTCTTGTGTCTACCTCTCTATCTTCTTGTTTCTTTTCAATTCCGCATTTAATATTGTATCAAAAGGTCAAATTTACCCTTTGTTTAAAAAAATTAATCCTTTATTTACCCTTTGTTTAAAGAATTTAATTCCATTTCACATAGTTCTGTGGTAAAATTGACCACAACTAGTAGCAGTGAGAGCAAATTTGATCCTAGTTATTAACGCAGGACAAATATGTTCCATTTTGCAAAGATCAATTGCAAATTTGACCCTTACTCCTTCCCTGTTATTTTATAGTACTATCGTGTTGATGAACTGAACACGGAATTACAAATTAAGACATTTTTTGACACATAAGAATATAGATTGAATAATCGACAACTTTTAAACTTGTTAATAAATTTTATTTAGACACTCAAATTATAGTTTGTCAAGTTGAGCACATGAACACATGATAAAGTGTTTTATTAGACACTTTCTAGTTTGACTCATATTTTAGGAAAGTTTCTGCTTGTTTTTACAAATATCCATTACGCAGACAAGTCAATTACATAATATATGTTTCCATCTTTAATTATACACATAAAAAAATATGGGTATTCCAAGTTTTTGATACACAACTGTCCATTTTAGACAAGTACCTAATTAATTACATAAAATATCTTTTCAAATTTAAGAGGTTGTCAATGTATTTATAGTTATAATTTGTGATTTTTGTTATACGTGATTCTTTTACAACTGTAAGAACATGTTATCATGGACGAAATAAAAACTTTAGTTTTAATAAAAAGATCATATAAAATGAAAAAAACTGTAGTATTAATTATTTGGTCGTGAAACAATTCTCTAAGGTGTCATATATTCATGAATGCCATGCAGGTAGATAATAAATGGTTGGACTTCATGTGTCACTATACAGAAACTAAAAACCAAGAAGAATTGAGAGGACTACTATTCTCAGTTAATGGTTAGCCTTCATGTGACATGTGTCATTTGCTAGCAAATCCATTATCTGTGTTGCTCCCCATCAACCCTCACTCATTTTTTCATGTTTTAAAGTTTCTTTTTCTTTTTCTGGAGTATTCTAACTAAATTCATGATTTCTCTACTTTATTGTCGAATCGTGACAAAATCCATAGCTAAGTTCATGATTTATGTGCTTTATTGTCGCATCATCCATTAAAGAATTACTTTTGTCATTTATTTGTTTCTCCTTTTTAAGAATTTAATTAATCGTTAAGCCCCTTAATTTTCTATAACTAATTTGAAATAATTTAAGTGCTTAATGGTTGTAGTAGTTAATACGAAGCCAAGGTATTGGGACCCACTCGAGTGATAACGGTAGGTTTGAGACATGTAATAGACACACAATTGGTATATATATGAGACAGTTGAAGCGATGGAATGTTTTAAGGAACGGCCAAATACATAAGCAACTCTTAAAGTTCTCGGAATTTTTCATTTTGACACTTTAACTAGAGCTTATTCCTATTAAACATAGGTTATGTGCCGCATGCCCATCACATGGAGGGTTCTAGAGAAGTTCCTGTACCTCCCTGCGTCGCATGTAGGACACTGATCATATTCTCAGATTCTAAAAATTGTTCATTCTATCACATACTTAAAACTTATGGAGAATTAAATAAGTCCCTATTGTATAGGGGAAAATGTCCCTTCAGACAAGAGTAACCAGGGGAGAAAGATAAACGGGGGCTTCGTTGCAGTTTATTGGAAATTTGTCTTTGGCGGGAGTTGCGTCCGACCAATTTTAACAACTTAAACACTAGTGTTCCGCATGTTGGAGAATCCGGTTCTTCACACATGCATAATCTACCTAAGTAAGTAGATGACCGTAGGGCCAAGGATCTTCAAATTTCGTTGAGAAATTAAAGAGATATTGGTCCACGAGGTGAGGTGTTTGAAGCATGGAAAAGTGTGGTATTGAGATCAATTCTCCCTCATCGGTGGAGGAAAAGTGTGGTATTGAGATCAATTCTCCCTCATCGGTGGAGGAAGAAAGAATTGTTTTGTTTATAAGTCTCAAAGTTGGCTTGGAGTTTGGGACCCCAAGGGGTATCCCATATGTTTAAAGGAGGGAGAACCTAGATGTGCTTCGGTTCGAGGAAAGCCCACACGCGCCGCCGCCGCCCGCCCGTCCCGTCCAGTCACGGGCTGATATTATCTTTTTGGACCAGAATTCTTTCATATGTACAGTTTGGTCCCTGAAGTTTCAAGAAAGTCAGATTGGGCAGAGAACAGAACGTCAACAACACTCAATTCAGCCATTTATTTTGGCTGAATTACTCTTCCTAAATGTCATCCGTTGTACATCAAATTCACCATTTATTTTGGTGAATTACTACCTCCATAATTGTCATTACTTGGCCAGTAATAACAGTACTGTGGGCAGTTGGTGAGCTTCTCCTTCAGCTATATAAAGGACCCATTGTTGACACACAGAAAAACAGAAACAAAGAATCAGTTCTTCCTACTACCTAACAGCATCATTTCATTACTCAAAATTTTTCACGGTAACACTTGAGTTTCCTTTGCTCATTTGTTCACTTGCTGTTTTATCTTGTAAGACAATTGTTCAGGACGTAGAAAGGATACATACGGGGCAATATTGTCTTAAAGACAGAGTGCAAACACTCGAATCAGCATACCCAAAAACTATTCCAGTTTATTATTCAAGTTCTTTGTAATTTCAGTTCTTGTAATACTTAGCATTTACTTGTAATTTCCGTTTCCTGCATCTTTGTAACCAACAAGTTTAAGACAATATTTGCTTATCAGAATCGCCGCTTGCAACATGGCTGGAAACATGACTGATTTTGCTGCTACTGCTACCGGCACTCAAGGCAACAATGCTGCCTTCCCCGCTACTACCGCTACTGTCCAAGGCAGCAACACTGCTGCCTTTACTGCTGCTGCCACTCCTGTCCAAGGTAGTAACTCTGATGCCTTCCCCGCTACCGCTCCATCCTCCGCATTCCACCATGATCGCCCTGAAAAATTCACGGGCTCAAACTTTAAGAGATGGCAGCAGAAGATGTTGTTCTACTTAACAGTTATGGGCATGGCCCGGTTCCTAACGGAAGATCCTCCACAAGCTGGAGATGAAATGGACTCTTCGCCTAATGAAACGGGTGAAGGGGGCCTTGGTATCCATGTCATTAATGACATGAAGATGGTTCTTGATACATGGAATCACCAACTCAAGTCATATCTGTCAGTCTCGATTTGCAGGGCCGCAGTCTATGGGTACCTTGGCACGCACTGTGGATACGTCACATCACCAGTACTTTACGGTAAAAAACTATAATTTTGACTTGTATAAAGTTAGCTTAGGAGGGAAGAAAGAAGGGATCTCATCTTCCAAACTTGTAACCCTAAAGGCAAAAAAGTTCTCAAGAAACATTGGAAGAACCATATTACTATCCCATTTTTACATGATTATTCTTGTATTATTCATGCGGATACTCTTGTCTACATTTTCAATTTGCTATTTTCATTTCTTGCTTTCGCAGAATTTTAGAATGGGATACATTCACTTGTCTTTAAACCTTAAAAATTATAAATTCAACTAGTTTTCCTGAAATCCATTTTTAGCATAAACACCTATATAGGTATAAATATTTACCCGTTTCTTCCCATTTACTTACACTACCGATGTTGTGCCCTTCTTTCCGATCAAGTTTACTTTCTACTAATTAAATGCACATCTTGCCCTTCCATTTTAAAGGAGTTATGCTATTTTTTTTATATTTCTCGTCTAAGCATTACTTTAATTTTTTTCTTTTTCAATGTTTTTGTTTCTAGTTTCAATGAGGGTATAGTGTTAAAGTTAAATTATTAGCGTGGAAATCATATTTGATCTATATATATATATATATATTGGCAATTGCTGACCTATATATATATATATATATATTCGCAATTGCTCACGCTATCAGTGTCAGTCCGACACAGTATTATCCCTCAGTCGCCATTGAACTTTTTTATGGTGTCCCCGCCATTTTCAAATTCTGAGTCTACCTCTACCGCCAACCCTAACCCTCTTAATATTTGCCGAAATTATATATAATTACTTTAAAATATTTTTTTCTTACTTAACAAACGTAAGAAAATATGTACAAAAAAGTATTTTCATTCAAACCAAGCACACCTTAGGGATCATTTGGTAAGGTGAAATGTTCTGAGATAAATTTTATACTTTTTTTGGTTGAAGGTATAAGTTTATCCCGAAATAAATTTATACCTTCAACCAAATAAGGTACTCGTCTCAATTTATATGATACACTTTCTTTTTTATTCTATCCGAAAAAGAATGATATATTTTTTTATTTGACAATAATTTAACTTTAAATTTTACATTTTACACGTAACGAAATGATTTATACCCACACAAATATCTTTGACTTATTTTAAACCACAAGATTCAAAAGTCTTCCTTTATTTCTTAAACTTCGTGTAGTCAAACAATATCATATAAATTGAGATGAAAAGAATATAAAATTTATTCTAAACTTAGTCTTGAATAACATATCTTATCCCATCAAATTTGATATTATTTTATTCCATCTCTCCAGTAAAATAAATTAATCCATGAATTATAATTCAAAAACTATAATTCATGAAGAACTTAATCCGCATACCAAAAGATCCCTCCCCCTGGCTCCAAATCAAACAACATTTTTGGTCGACTTTGACTTTTGGATAGTACATACTTTTACGTCCAAAATGATTATCTTACTTTTTTTATTAGTTTATCTATAAATATTGACACATTTATATATTTAAAAATAATTTAATTTTTATAAAATGATTTAAATTCATAAAAATATCTAAATATTATTTTGAATCACATATTTTAAAAAAATTTATTTATTATTTAAATTTGTATCAAATCAAATTAATACAATTTTTTTGGGATGGAGAAATATGTCCTAAGAAGCATATTGAAGAAAAGGGTAAAAAGAAAATAAATTCACCTCACGTGTGTGTCTGTTGGCCAGATATTCAGAGGGCTGAATCCAGTGGATTCTTATTTTCACTTTTATCCATGAGATAATTCCACTTTCTTCAACTCAAAATCATTGGTTATTTTTGTAATCTAAAGAAAATATATCGAAATCTTTTTAAATTTGACACATTTTTTTAAAAAGACATCTAAATTTTACGGGATCTTATGACCCTCCTTTATCAATTTAAAGTTGAATTATTGGATTCTTTTGAGTCATAGAGCGTGTATATCACTCTCCGGGGAGCGTAAAAAACAAAAAATACGATTAAAATTTTAATTTTTGCAATATCTTTTAGTTAAATGTATTTTTAATTTTTTATTTCTTCCTCTTCTCTTTTGAACCGGAAAATTCGACTCACCGAAACCACCAAATAATTCAAGAGAACACCCTCCTAAAACTAGAATAGATATCTGTTTGTGTGGCTGGTACGGTTGAAACAGGGGTGGAGTTAGCACAGTGATAGAGTCATGAGCTCTGTTTTCTCTTCAGATTCCTCTCACTGGAACTATCATTCTGTGCCTCCACATCTACTTCAAAATAGTCACGCCTATTCAATGTCATTTACTGCTACATTTTCCCATTGTCCCAGACCCACTCATTATATATACTATTCACCTTTTAATAAAAGTTTATACTAATGTAATTTCATTTAGTGTAACAACTAACAAGTTATCTGCATTAGTTTAAAATTTTAAATTTAACTTCTTCGAGACAATTAAAATACTCTTTCCATCCTATTTCATGTAAATATATCATTATTTGATGAGTCAAACAATATTTTCATATACTATCATTTTTCAATTGTTATAAAATGTTTTGAAGTGTATAAATTATAATGACTAAATTTTCACAGAAAATTTTGTGCTATAATCTGTTGGAAATCTTACGAAAAATACTTGATCACGAACATTTAAATGAAAATTTTCAAAGCTTGAGGCGTGTCAAATACACTATCCTTAAGGATATTTCATCCGGTATGGGCGTTGAAAATATGTATGTCCTAGAGACAATCATTATTAGAGACAAATGTACTTGAACACATTCGTATTATTAATAAGATTAATATTTATGACATTTGCAATTATTGAATTATTATTTGATTGTTTGTAATTATTTCATTAATGTGCATCCCTTGAGCTTATGTTGTCATTAATAGAGTGAGATATTGATGATAGAGCGTAACTCTAAAATAGCCTCGATATGTTATAAGTCGACATGTGGTCTGCGTCACATTCTTAGAGAATGTAGTATGTCTCACCTGCTACTAGTAATGGTTACTAGTGATGTACACATGGATACTTTTAGAAAGTATTGGTATACCCTGCTGATAAACTATTTGTCTAAAGTGTTATCAGCGTGTGGGAGATGAAGGTCATTTGACTTGAAGTCAATACGCACCTTAAACTCCTTATAGGATAAGATACAGCTTGTGTTGGGTGCATTATGATGTAAATTAAGGTGGTCCTCGATTGGATATTCGAGAGAGCACTCAACTTCTCAGTGATATTAGGTCGACCAAGTCATTGGCCAATGCAAGAGACATATTTAGAATATGATTTAGTTGTCGACTAATATAGATGAGATAAAGTGATCAAGTCATTTGGATAGACACATGGCAAATCCTAAGCTTGATCGAGTGTGTCGCGAATGAAAGAAATTTATCATCTCACATAAAGGTTATGTTTGCTGGATTCATGTAAACGTACTTCATTTATTGAGTTCGCCGTATGTCGATTGTCTCTTCGATCTAAGGGTGTATTGAAAAAGTATTAAATATTCGATTTGGAATCGAGATATTTAAATTGATAATAACTATGGGATAATTTCTATTAGATGAAAATTATTTAATTAAATCAAAATTAAATTTTGGATTTAATGTGCTGAATATATATATTAAATGAAAACGGGAAACAAAATTTTACGTAAGGCGCCATAGCGCCTGCTAGGCTGCGTCGCAGCGCCGACCCGACAGTGAGCCCAGTCGGACTGGCCCACTGCACCTCGGGTTTCGGGCTAGGTTTAAGCCTAACCCTAAAACATTTTTCTGACCTAACTTTCAACTATAAATACCGCACTCCCCATTGTTTATTATACACCAATCCTAAACTAATTCTAGACTTAGAGTCTAGGACGAAACTCTCTCAAACTCTATCAAGATTTCCTGGCTTTCTTGATAGAGGAATACACCATAGCATAGTACTTGCAGTCGAAAAGACAGTCGCGTGTACTCCCTAAGTAAAGACTCCAGATAATATAACCTGTAAGTGTTCATGTTTTATGTTACATGTTTTGATTGTCATATAACCATGCCAGAAGAAATTGTTGGGGTAAGTAGAATAAAATTTTAAAACTTCCGATGTGCCTACTTATGTGTTTTAAACCCAACAAAATCCTACAGTGGTATCAAAACCCAGGCTGGTTCAATGATTATATAACAATTGAATAACATAATAATATGGGTTGAACATAAAATTGGATTAAAACAAGGCTTATTGAAATCTTACATATCTTGATCGAATGGTTAACCTTTGATATCACCTTAAATTATCACCTACGTTAAATCGAGGAAGTCATTCCGTTCTAACTCGAACTAAGTCAAGTGCAGATAATCGGTTCATTGTGAACATGGTGCACGGTGAAGAACTATTATGCATGGATGATGGTCGATATGTGCGTTATTGATAATGGTGAGTGAGGATAAATGATCTGTGATTTGATCCCTAAATTGAATTTAGGGCTCGAACGATTTTAGAAAAATCAACACAAAAACGTTTTGTCAGGACGTCGGCGCCGCAGCTTCATAGTGGAGCGCCACGACCCTAAATGAATTACAGAAGCCGAATTGCTTCTGCCTTGCGAGCGCCGCGGCTCTAAAGCATTGCAGAAGCATTTTTCCTCGGTGGCGCCGCGGCCTCCACCTGTAAAAAAAAATTTGTTTAGAATGTTTAACCCATGATTATTATTATACAATATATTTGATAAGTATACTGTTTATGTGATAAATGATTATCATTTAGATTACTAGAATAGTGTCTGCAAATAATTGTCTGGGTAAGCGGCGCCCAGTATTTGTTAAACCGCTTAATATCATGCTTGGGTAGGTGGTACCCAATATATGCTTAGTCATTTGAATGATAATTAAAATGCTTTGTTGGACATAGCATGCTAGAGTTGATCTTGGTTAAAATCCTAAATTAAAATGTTCCCCAAAATTTAATACAAGTCTCATATAAAATGAACGCGTCGTCCGTTATAATTGATTGTAGCGAAAAATCCTTTTCGGCGAGATGAGTATTTATGCCACAACATTTGCTCTAAGTCTACGAGGACTCAAACTCTTTCATAGATGCATGTTAAATGTAGAAGTGGGTGATAAACCTTCATGAGTATTTACACCACATTGTTTGCTCTATAAGGCAAAACTCACTTAGATACATAATTGCAGTCGCATAACGGGGTTGACATGCTAGGCTGTCTTGGCGCCACAGTGTCGGACAAACCGAGGGACGCATATCGATCATTTAGAAAATTCGGTCAAACAAGAGCTACAAATTGTTTGTAATTGGTTTGGAGACCTACCAGGTTGTGCTATTGAAGTTATTAGCAACAGCAAACGCGGAGATAGCATGAACCTGGATCTTGGCCCATTATGACCATATTTTATATGAGTCCATATTCTTCCATTGGGTGGAAGGGTATGTTGAAATAGTGGGAGCTAATTAAACTAAAGGCCATGTTAATTAGTTAACGAATGTGTTCAATAGAAATTGTATCAGAGTTTAATTTCAAGTCTATCTATATCTTCAGTTTATACAAAATGTCGAATCTATCACTGAAATGTTGGTCGAGACAAACAAGCTGACTGGAGCAAATTACCGTGACCGGTTAAGAAATCTGCGATTGGTGTTAAGGAAAGAAAGAATTGAGTATGTGTTAGACACAGTGTTCCCCACAGTCCCTACTGAAAACTCTGCTGAGTATGCCCTGTTTGACAAGGTGGCTTATCCTAAACCTTGGCACAGTGTGTAATGTTATTCTCTATGACTGTGGAGTTACAAAGGAAACATGAAAACATGGGCTCCAACGAAATGCTAAAATACTTGAAGAGTCTCTATGACTCACAGTCTCAAACAATGGAGTATGGAGTGTTGAGAGACTTTTTCAAGTGTAAGCTGAACGAAAGGGGTCAAGTGTCAGCGCATGTTCTGAAGATGATTGGGCTGATAGAAAGGTTGGCTTCGATTGGAACAAGGCTGCCTATAAATGTCTCTGTCAACCTGATCCTGAATTCAGTTCCTAGTTCATTTGAGAATTTCATTGTGAACTTCAATATGAATGGGACCAAGGCAAGTCTTCCAGAGCTTCACAATACGTTGAAGACCTTTGAATCATCTACCTCTAAAGGTAAAGTCGTGCTCATGATGGGCTCTTCTAGCAAGTTCAAACCCAAGGGTAAGAACATGCAGAAGAAGAAGGGTAAGACAGTTGCTGCACCTACAGTTATAAAACCTAGAGGAGGTGTTCAGAAGAAGGAAAAGGTAGCTTCAGATGTGTGCCTCAACTGCAAGAAGAAGGGGCACTGGAAGAAGAACCGCACAGCTCCAGGAAGAGGCAAAACACTAGGTGCTCTTGGCTCTACTGGACAAGGTATGTTTGCCATTGAGATAAATATGTCTATAAATAACTCTCAATGCTGAGTACTGGATACCGCATGTGGCTTACACATTTGTAATAATGTGCAGGGTCTGATTGACAGCAGAAAGGTTGGACCTTGGGAGGTAGACCTGCGCGTTGGAAATGGAGCACGAGTGGGAACTTATAGACTAGATTTACCTTCAGGATTTTGTTTAGAACTAAATAATTGTTATTTTGTTCCCTTATTAACGAGGAATATCATCCTATCCCAATGTTAGACATTGAGGGGTTTTCCTCATTTATTGCCAATGACAGTTATGTACTGTCTTTTAATGGTTTTATTTGTGGAAATGCTCCGCTTGTGGATGGTTTGTATGTTCTAAACTGTAGTCATGAAATTTTCAATGTGCAAAACAAATGAGCTAAGATAAGTAATCCAAGAAACCCCACCTACTTATGGCACTGTAGACTTGATCACATCAATGAATCAAGGATAGTAAGATTAAGGAAGTTAGACTACCTGGAACTATTTAACTTGTAGTCCTATGGTAACTGTGAATCTTGCTTGAAAGGAAAGATGACCAACAAGCCACTTTCTAGGAAAGGGGTGAGAGCCAAAGAGGTACTTGAGTTGGTCCATACTGATGTATGTGGGCCATTTTCAACTCAAGCTAAGGGAGGCTTCCCTTACTTCATCACTTTTACAGACGATTTCACAAGGTTTGGGCATGTGTATCTTATGAAACACAAGTCCGAAGCCTTTGAGAAATTCAAGGAGTACAAGTCAGAAGTAGAGAAGCAACTTAAAACAAGTATCAAGACCATTCGATCAGATCGAGGAGGTGAATACTTAAGTAAAGAATTTCTGGATTACTTGAAGCTTCATGGAGTCTAATCACAATGGGCACCTCCTGGAACGCCACATATGAATGGTGTTGTTGAAAGGAGAAACCGAACCCTATTAGATATGGTTAGATCTATGATGAGTTTCTCAGCTCTACCAACATACCTTTGGAGTTATGCATTACAAATCTCAATTTATATTCTGAACAGGGTTCTTTCAAAGTCAGTAGAGAAAACTCCATATGAGATATGGAATGACAAGAAACCAACACTTAAACACATACGACCTTGGGGGTGCCCTACATATGTAAAGAAGATGCTTACTGACAAGTTGGAATCTAAAAGTGAGAAATATTATTTTGTGGGGTATCCAAAGGAAACTAAGGGATATCGTTTCTATCTTCCTGGAGAACATAAGGTCATTGTTTCCAAAAATGCAAATTTCCTTGAAAAGACTATGTCTACAAGGAACAGAGCTGCAATACGATAGAACTAGAAGAAATTCAAGAACCACAAGATAACACAGAAGTTGAACCCTTGACAAAACACCTAGACAAGGATTCAGTGGGAGTATTTGGTGAATATTGGGTACTTAGAGTACGCCCTTTAGCCAGTGGGAGTGCTGTGAGAGATAGTGCAGAAATGCGAGGCTCACATACACAACCAATGGAAGATGATACAATGATTGTACGTCATTCCATTCAGGAAATACATGAAAATGACATTCCTGAAAGCTCTCAAGGTGATGGATTGTCCAGCACACAAAGATCTTCTCACAACCAGAATGCAACAAATACTGAAATGTAGAATAATCAACTCCGTAGGACCACTAGGACTCATCGTCCGGCTGAAAGACTTAATCTCCTTGTTGAAATACACAATGAGATAGATATTCCTGATGACGATGAACCTACAACCTACAGCGAAACTATATTAGACATTGATTCACAGAGATGGCAAGAAGCCATAAAATCTGAGATGGACTCGATGTACATCAATCAAGTTTGGAACTTGGTGTCCATGAAGCCAATAAGGAATTATTCTGGCTACGGAAAGTTGCTTTCCATTTCAGGAGGGCGGTTGCTTTTTCAGTGGAAGCAAAAGTAACTGTAAAGAGATACAAGAAGGTAAAAAACTGAAACAAAGAAAGAAATTTGGGAACCATTATCATATATTGCTAAACAATTTTGAGTTGATTATATTGGTTTTTGATGGATGAACTTGGTGCAAGGCACACTATTTATATTGTAGTAAACTAGTACAAGACTTACGTGTAAAATACGGTGTAGAATCAGAACGACTTCCCATGAAATTAAGTAGCAAAAGATTAGTACAAGGTAGCATTTAGTACGAGTCCTTGTTGTGGAGATTTCAGATGAAAGCTACAACACATAAATTCCTTTCTCTTTGAATTTTCATTGTGATGTTACTACTCATTAACTGAACGTCTTCTTTACTCTAATTGTTTTCAAGTGTAGTTAGTGTTGGAAATTTACTAAATGTGAAAATAAGTATATCCCATTAATTTATGACTCGAACTATTGGGCCCGCACGTCAGAAACGTCGTTTCCACACACGTGCACACGTAGTGCCAAGTATCGCAAATTTCATTAGTGAACGAGATATTGGTACGTATGTAATGTTGGAAATTTGCCTTTGGTGGGAAGGTACGTCTACCCATATTTAATGACTTAAATACTAGGGTTGCATTTTGGAGGCTCTGTCTCTTCACACGTGCATAATCTACTAAGTGAGTAGATGAACGTAGGACCAAGGATCGTCAATATTCGTTGAGAAATGAAAGAAATATTGGTCCACGAAGTAAGGTGTTTGAGGCATGGAAATGTGGTGTGGGACAAATCTACCACATCGGTGGGAAAAGGGAGAATTGTTCTCTTTATAAGTCTCAAAATTGGCGAAGAGTTTGGAACCCCAAGGGGTAACCCATGTGTTTGAAGGAGGGAGGACCTAGATGTGCTTTGGTTCAAGGCTAAGTCCACACGTGCGCCGCCACCGCACGTCCGGTCCGGTCATGGGTCATGGGCCTTGGGCTTCTTCTGATAGACCCCAAATTATTTAATATTTACAGTTTGGTCCCTGGAGTTTCTGGAAAGATGAAATTGGGAACGACGGAAGGCAGAAAGTTTCTGCCTGCACCTACCGTTTGGGTTGATTTTTAGAGCTTAAACTGCACCTTAACTCCTCCCTAATAGCTCCTTTATGTTGCACATTAAATCAGCCATTACTTGGATGATTAACTCCCTCACTAATGGCCATAAACTGCCATTACTTGGCAGTTGAGGAGTCCCTCCCCTTATGATATATATATTGGAGCCTTTTGGCTCAATTGCAAAGACGAATATATACAACACAAAACAGAGACAAACAGAAGAGAGCACAACACAAATTCTGTCCAAAACGTGACCAGAAACAGTGGACAAAAACAGAAAACTCTTCCTTCCTTTTCTATTCTTCAGCAAGTCGTTTCGTGTTGGTTTTCTTCGTCAGAATCAACCTATTTGCTTTGTAGTGTTGATTAGTTGTTGTTTTATCTTGGAATACTATTGCCCATTAACGTAAAAGCATATATACGGGGCAATCTTGTCTTAAAGACAGAGAGCCATCTCTCGACCCATCCACAGTTGTAACAATCCAGATTTAGTGTTTTTTGATTTCAGGTTATCAAGATTCAAGACTCAACAAGCTTGCGGCAGTTTTGAATTGCCTATTTGTTTATCCTTTTGAACACTTGTAATATTTATTTGTTGGAACTTAAGCAATTCTCTTAAGAATGACTTAAGTAACTTGAACAAACTTTTTTTCTTTAGCATGCTCTACACCGGGTGATTTCCTCCAATTTGAGTCATTCAATGACTTAAATACCTTATTTTTATGTTTGTGAATAAGACGTCTCTTTAATTCACTTCGGGCATGAATATTGAATTTTTAGTTATTTCCAATTTTTTAGATAACTTCAAGTGTCTTTAGAAATAGGCTGGGTTCATTTTGACCTGGTGCTTTCAAAACTATACTTATTTTTGTTTCGAGTATTTTTATGATGACAGTCCCCAGTTAAGGACTTCTTTAGCTCATAAGCCAAAAATTTTCAATGGTTACCCAAAGATAAAGGTATGCAAAGAAATATAATCAAAACAAGTTTCGGTCAAAGCATTCTCTTATTCAAAACATTTATTTCAGGCAAGCAACGGGGCAAGATTCATTCGATCTTTCTGCCTTTACATGCTTTGTCGTAACAAAGAAACTATTCGGGCAAGATTCATTCGATCTTTTAACCCTTACAATGATAATCCTAAAAAGATTTTTAAAAATCTTCAAACTTAACGAACTTGCCTCGAACTTCCTTGTCGAGGGTATGTCAGTCCCCTAGTGTTTGTGTTTGAAGCATGATAACTCAAACATTATTTGTTTCTTCCATACCGGGCAGTCTCCAATCCCCATCGCTTGGCTGGTCTTCAACTCTGAAGTAAGTAACATGCTTTACATTGTTGCCTTATTAAAAACCTTGCCAGAAAAACTCTTTTCGGGATAAAAACGTGCTAAGGGAAAAATAGTGCAACACGTGTTTCCAGACCTAATTCTAACTTGGCTTGGATTTTTGAATAATTGCTCCGAGCTGGTCCTGCACGGGTTAACCATAATCTAGTAACATCTACTAAATATAAACGATTTTCATCCATTGCTTTTGAGCAACTAGTCGAAGTAAAGCCAATTTACGATGTTCATCCATCAAGTTGTGCTTTACGACCATCGCTTCATTATTTGAATCTTCGGTTGCATGGTTGAACTTAAGATCGGATCACCCACTTCCATCGGAAATAAAGCCTCCAAACCATAAACCAAGGAAAACAGAGTCTTCCCAGTGCTAGATTTTGGCTATGTCATGTATGCTCACAACACCTCCGGTAAAAATTCTTTCCATTTGCCTTTTGAGTCATTCAATCTTTTCCTCAGATTCTGAATAATTGACTTATTTGTTGACTCTGCTTGCCTGCTTGCACTTGGATGGTCGGAGTCGACACAATCTATTTAATTTTCAACCATTCGAGGAAGTCATTCACATTCTTCCCAATGAACTATCGCCCATTATCGCAAGTGATCTCCGTCGGTATGCTGAACCGGCAAATGATA
The DNA here is from genome assembly GCA_034509755.1 of Anisodus tanguticus. Lineage (NCBI taxonomy): Eukaryota > Viridiplantae > Streptophyta > Magnoliopsida > Solanales > Solanaceae > Anisodus > Anisodus tanguticus. The sequence continues at coordinate 32,753,307 of CM067558.1, forward strand.
TGATCCTATATAAATCAATGACTTGTTTTTCTTTGACCTTCTTGAAGGCCTTCGCTTCAACCCACTTAGAAAAATAATCAGTCATAAACAAGATAAAACGTACCTTTTCAAGTGCCCATGGGAGTGGCCCCAAGATGTCCATCCCCCATTTCATGAATGACCATGGAGATAAAATCGGATGCATTAATTCCGTCGGTTGGTGAATCATAGGAGCATGCCTTTGACACACATCGCATTTTCGGATGAAGTTCTTCGTGTCTTCTTCTATCTTAACCCAATAATATCCAGCCCTAATCAATTTTCAGACCAAAAGTTCTGCTCTTGAATAATTACCGCAAGTCCCCCGTGAACATCGTACATCACATAATCAGTTTTTCCAGGCCCTAAGCACCTTACTAAAGAACAATAAAAAGACCTTTGGTACAACTGACCATCAACTAGACAAAACATGGTCACCTTAGTCCGAAGTGCTCTTGATTCCTTCAGATCCGTAGGTAACTTCCCATATCGAAGGTAGTCGATAAAATTATTACGCCATTCCTAAGTAAAGCTAATTGTGTTTACTTAGGCATGAATACCATTAATCATGGAATTTAGCAGTTGCACAACTATCCCCGAATTAAATTCTTCCGCATCTTCAGACGACCCCAAATTAGCCAAGGCATCCGCTTCATTGTTTTGCTCTCGAGATACATGCTCCATGGTCTATTCTTTGAACGACAAAATATCACTTGAATCTTCTCTAAGTATTTTTGCATCCTTTCCACTATTACTTCGAACACACTGTTGACTTGATTAACGACAAAAAATGAGTCACATTTTGCTTCAATGACCTCAACTCCCAAGCTCCTTGCTAATTCTAAACCTGCAATCATAGCCTTATACTCGGCTTTATTGTTAGTCAATTTCACAGTTCTTATCAGCTGCCGAATAATATCTCTTGCAGGTGCCTTCAGTACTACCCCAAGCATGGACCCTTTCAAGTTTAAAGCTCCATTCGCGTATAAGGTCTGTACCCCAGAGGTTGCTCCCGAGGTTAACACAAGTACTTTTTCTACCTCGGGAATCATTCCGGGTGTAAAATCCGCTACGAGATCTGCTAAAACCTAATTCATTATAGTTGTTCTTGTTTTATACTCTATATCATACCCACTAATCTCTACTGCCCATTTGATTAGCCTACATGACAGTTCCAGTTTATGCGTCACATTTTTTAGTGGACAAGTTCTTACTACACATATGAAATGACATTAGAAATACAGTCTCAATTTTCTAGAAGCAGTTACTAGTGCTAAATCCAATTTTTATAAGTAAGGATACCTAGCCTCTGCACTAGCCAAAGTTCTACTCACATAATAAATCAGAAATTGCATACTTATTTCTTCTAGAACCAACACTGCGCTAACCTCTACTTTGGACACTGCCAGGTATAAGAACAACTGCTCGTCTGCCTTCGGTTTATGCAGTAACAACGGACTAGATAAGTACTTCTTCAAATCTGTCATATCCTTTTGAAACTCCGGTGTCTACTCGAAGTCATTATTCTTTTTCAATAAAGAGAAGAACCAGTGACTTTTCTCCGATGACCGAGAGATAAACCTGCTTAAAATGACTATCCTTCTGGTGAGTCTTTGAACTGATTTCACATTGTCAATCACCTCTGGTATCTCCTCGATGGCTTTGATCTTAATAGGATTAATCTCTATTCCCCGATTTGAAACCATGAAGCCCAAGAACTTTCCCGAGCCCACTCCAAAAGCACATTTTTTCAGGATTCAACTTCATGTTGTATTTTCGGAGCACATTAAATGTTTCATGCAAAATGCTTTAAATGGTCCTTTACTTTCAGGGAATAAACTAATATATCATCAATGTAAACTTCCATTATGTTTCCTATTTTATCTTCGAACATGCGGTTAACTAAGCGTTGATATGTCGCCCCGACATTTTTTAAACCAAATGGCATCACATTATAGTAATAAGTCCTATACGTAGTTATGGAATAAGTTTTCTTTTTATCCGAATCTGGTTGTACCCAGAGTAAGCGTCATAAAAACTTAGCGTATCATGCCCTGTCGTAGCATCAATCATTCGATCGATGTGCGACAAAGGAAAAGAGTCCTTCCAGCATGCTTTATTCAAATCTTTAAATCTATGCACATTCTCAACTTATTAACCTTCTTAGGTACGACCAATACATTAGCTAGACAATATGGATACTCTATTTTCCGAATGGAACCTATATTTAAAAGTTTTGTTACCTCCTCATTAACAAATTTATGCTTGAATTCGGGCAATGGCCACTTCTTTTGCTTTACCGGGGGAAAGCTCGAATCCAAACTCAGCTTGTGAGTCATGATCTCCGGTGGAATACCTGCTAAATGGGACCAAGAAAAACAATTGGAGTTAACTTTAGAAAATTCAATTAATTTAAGCCTGAGTTTCGGGGTTAACCCGGTGCCCAGGTTTACCGTTCTATTAGGTAGATGCACGAACAAGATGACTTTCTCCAATTCCTCGATGGTTGACTTCGTGGCATATAAGTCATCTGATAGCACAAATGACCTCGAGACACATAAATATTCTTCATCGTCCTCGAAGTTAATCTTGTCTTCTTTCGAACTCTTAGGGCTCGAATCCCGTGATTGCTATTTAACCTCTTTGCCTTTACTTGAATCCTTTGCTTCTCTCGGTGTTTGCACCATTTCTTCTACTGCGAACATTTCCCTTGCTGCCGGTTGCTCACCACGAACTGTTATTCCCTCCGGGGTTGGAAACTTTAGCATCACCACCCTCATGTCATGTATCCAAGGCCTGCCAAAAATCACGTTGTACCTCATTTCTTCTTTGATAACATAGAACTTCGTTTGCTGAACTATTCCGATTGTATTGATTGGAAGAATAATTTCCCTCTTCATAGTCTCACTTGCCATGTTGAATCCATTGAGAACTTGGGCCGCTGGCATAATTTGGTCCAACAACCCTAAATGCTCCATCACTTTCCAACGGGTAATGTTGGCCAAACAACCTGGATCAATCAAAATACACTTAATTTGAAATTCATTGATAAAGACAGAAATTACCAAAGCATCATTGTGAGGCTGAATGATGTCCTCTACGTCTTCATTATTAAAGGAAATTGTTCCGTCCGACACATAATCTCTGGATCTTTTCTCCCGAGTAATTGACACTTTCGTCTTCTTTGCCATCATGAATGCTCGATCCTCCAATAATCGTGTTGATAATATGGTGGGGCTCGACTGGATCCGCTTGTTTGCTTGCTTCTATGTTTCTGTAGTTCTCCTTTGCTCAATCACTTAAAAACTCACACAGGTGGCCATTTTTCAACAACCGAGCCACTTCATCCCTCAATTGATGATAGTCCTCGATCTGATGACCATGAGTTCCATGATAATCACAAACCAAACTTGGATCCCTTTGAGACAGATTTGACCGGAGTGGTCTTGGCCATCTTATTTCCTTGATATGCCCAATATTCGAAATGAGTCCCGCACCATCGATGTTGAAATTATATTCAGATAACCTTGGGTTCTCAATATTATTGGAAGAAGACCCACCGGTATCATTCTTGAATTGCAAGCATCTACTGGTAGACCTTTGAGCATTTCGCCTATCACCTCTGTCCCACTGAAAATTGCGATTGTTTTGACCCCTATCCGACCTTAGACCTATCAGGTTGCCCGTAGGGCTAATATCTATCCTTTGAAGATTTTGACTCCAACTCAACTACCCTATTTGATTTTCAAAATTCTTGTTCTGACCTGCTGACCCCGGTGGAAGCTCGAGTTGATCATCCTCCACCTTGATTTTAGATTCATACCGGTTATGCACGTCTGCCTAAGTTACTGTTGGGAATTCCAAAAAGTTCTCCTTCAACTTGAACGATGCACTAGAGCTCTTGTGATTCAATCCCTTAGTGAAAGCTTCAGCTGCCCATTCATCCAGAACCCGTGGAAGAAGAATCCATTCCTTTTAAAACTGCGACACGAACTCCCGCAACAACTCCGTATCCTTCTGAGTAATTTTGAATATATCTGCCTTTCTTGCTTGAACCTTCCGCGCTCTAGCATGTGCCTTTATCAAAACATCTACAAGCATTTCAAATGAGTTAATAGAATGTTCAAGCAACATAGAATACTATGTTATCGCTCCTTTAGACAGCATTTCACCAAAATTCTTCAACAACACTGATTCAATCTCGTCTGGATACTTGTCATTGCCCTTTATTGCACAAGTATACGATGTCACATGCTCTTGTGGATCCATTGTCTCATCAAACTTCGAGAGGTCAGACATCTTAAACCCTCTTCGGGATCAGCTTCGGTGTCGCACTCGATGGAAATGGCAGTTGGATATATCTCTTCGAGTCTAGTCCCTTAAAAATCGGAGGAGCTCCCGGAATCTGGTCTACCCGTGAGTTGTAAGTTTCCACCTTCTTTTCATTAGCGTCAATCTGTTTAGTTAAGGCCTCGAGCATCTTCAAAACCTCCAAAGACTCATTAGTCCCCGAACCATTGGTATTCTAGTCGATCCGATCCTCTTCTCGGCCCGAATCATCATTGCAGACTGGCCGAGGCTTATCCGCCGCACTCGCTCCACTGCTTTTCTTTTGCAACTGAGTTATTTCCTCCTGTTACTCCTTCAGCATATGAAAGATCCGAGCCAAACTGATTTCTTCCTCTGCATCATCTGATATTTTTTGACGTGACCTCCTAGAACCTTAGGGTGAAATCACGGGGTTGGAATTAAACGGATCAACGGGCGAAACACCGTTCATTGGATCAACGGACGGAACAACGTTGTTGTTATTGATGTTGTTAGTACCATTGTCCCCGTTGTTGTTGTCATCATGGTTGCTAACCTTAACTTGAATGTCACTAGCCACTCTGTAGCACTTAGTTTTAACCTAAAATCACAAAATCTCAAAACAAACAAGTGAAATTTGAGTTTGAACAAATCACCACTATTATCCTCAACCCCACGGTGGGCGCCAAATTGTTTACCCCCAAAAAAGTACAATTGCATTTGTAAGTGGTTTTAAAGATACGTGGATTGATTTGTAAGCAAACGTAATAAATAATTAGAGATAAATAAGCAAATGTAACAATGGAAATAGCCTGAATCGATAAAATATTGATTGAAACTTATCCGTGAGATTGGTCTGGTCCTTAGCTGAATTGCTTTGAACTCTAGTCAATATTGAGAGCTTGAGTATCTTAAGTGTACAATGAAATCGTGCAAGTGAATGTAATGATAATCATATGCCCTTCCAACATGAAGGTTGGACTCTTTTTATAGTAGATAATACAAGGCATCAACGCCCAAGAATCACTACCTAATTAAATGTACATAAATGACAATAATGACCACTTAATGGCTAAAACGTAGCAGCTGGCATCGTATACGCAATGGATACGTGTTGAGCCTCTTCGGTATCTTGATCCCTAGATATCTTGGCTCGGTCGCTACCCAGTCTTGCTCAAACATCTGAACTCACACTGACACCCAGTCTCCCCCGAGGCAACTCACATCGGGTGCACACCATCATTACTCCCTTCGACTTCACATCTAAATCATGCCACGTGTCGTGCTGGTTTCCACCGTATACAAGGTGTATTTAGTTGTTTCTTATCAGTTTATGTGCCTAGATTTACCAATTGACCATTGTATTTGACACTTTGCTAAATTCTTGCGGAATTTGTATTTGGCACTTTGCTTGATATTTGAAGAATATGCTTACGGTGTTTCACATGCATTAGGGCTCAAATCACATGTGCAGTGTTTCCTAATTGAAAATTGGTGGGGACAAAAGTACATTCATTTCAGAGAAATATGTCTTATCCCCAACATTGGCTATGATTATTAGAAGAATAACAATCAGAATTTTTCTAATGGCTCTAAAAAGCTGGTCTTAGGTGAGGTGAGGTGAGGTGGCACTCTCTTAGACCTGAATACATATTTTTCTTGAGATGGTATCGCAATTGATTTTATCAAATCACTGGACTCATGTTTGATTGAATCAATGAGGATACATAGTGGAGCAGAGGAAAAGATTTTTGTTTTGAATACGTCGTTTGTGGTGGAGTAGAAGGAACTTTACCAAGCCATTGGAGTGGCTTACTCTTGCAGAAACTTTATTCTACTTACAATCGTTTGAGTTATCTCAATGTCAAGGGCTATATTTGGTGTGGAAAGAACAACTACAAAGGATATTTGGTCAAAATTCTTCTGCTCCTTTTTTATGGCGTTATTTTCTTATGCAGAAAAATCTTTTTCACTCTTGATTTTAGCTGATGATAGTCGGATTAATATTTTTATTTTTTTCTCCATTAATATCGATTTGCAAGATTTATGTTTGACAAGAATGGAGCCATGAGTTTAGAAGGTGAAGATACTCTTGATGAATGTCTCTATATTCTCATTCATCTATTAGCTTGCCATTGGTATGAAAGTTTATAAAGTTGAATCGAGTTTTATTTTTGTTTATGTTATATGTTTAGTTACATAGATTCTCTCAAGCAAGTTGAATAATATTAAATTATATTCAGATATATGCAATGGTTTCTTCTATTTGTAGTTACAATAAAATAAAAGCTTCCATGATGACTTCGTGTTGATTTTTGGATCTTTTCCCTTCTCTATTTAGTATTACATTTTTCTTCTACTTTTTGTTTTAGTTTTGCAGTTGAATTTTTTGGATACTGAGGGTAAAGATAAAATTAAAGTACATGTATTACAATTACGTGTCAATAACTTGCTGTGGTTTCATCGAGCTTGCATCGAGAAGTTATTATGTTAACGTCAAATTCCACAGAGTCGTCAATGTTTCTTTTTCCTTAGCTCTTTTTCTGTTATTTTTAAATGATTTTGGATCTTTATTTATACCATTTTCTTTTATTTGATTTGGTTCTAAGAATTTATTATTCACGTTGGAGATCCATATTGGAAGAGCTAAAAAAATTATTTATTGGTATGTATTGGCCTAAAATTGCTTTGTAACTAATTTTAGTAACACCAGGTACGAGTGCCGGTGAAAGTTTATGCCCCTGATACTAAGTTTCATGGCAAATCATATCCTTTGAATGCTGACTTTGCTAGAATGTGCTATGATTTTATTTAGAATTTTTCTTTTATTGTACGTCTTCAATGAAGGTCATAAGAGCTGCGAGGAACAAGTAGCTGCTAAAGATTTTAGCCCAAAAGAAATGTGTTGGTAATAGGCTCCCTCTTTCATGTTCTTTCTCCCACATTTTTTTTTTCAAGTATAAAAGGGATGCCATGTAAAAGGATCCTTGTCCATCCTTGTGTTCTTCACTTCTTTTGTTCGTTTTGAGCTTCAATTTCTTATTTTGTCAACCCGATTTTATGACAACAACAACATAGTTAGTGAAATCTCACAAAGTGGGGTCTGGAGAGCGTAGAGTGTACGCATACCTTACCTCTACCTTGGGAGGTAGAGAGATTGTTTTCGGTAGACCCTCGACACATGTCGTCCAAAGCAATATAGAAAGTCAACCCGATTTTACGACAGGTTATTTATTTTGCCTACTCAAATTTGTTGCTTCTATCTCTCAAAACATGGAGGTAAGAATCAAAAAGAACTATTTTCTCAGAAATAGATGACTATGATTTCAAAAGCAAATATCAGTTGTCATCAAAGAGCTACTATAATTCCTTGTATTGACAGTATCATATAGGCCAATTTAGTAGACATCTCAGAATTAATTATTGGATGCGTAGCTGTTTATATTTCCCTTTGTGATAAAATTATACAAAGCAAATAGGGTAATGGAGCGATTTTTTTGAAGTTGTAACCCAGAAATTTTCTTGAAAATGGGTTAAGGATCTCCTTTAGGATTTAGTTTATTCTTCTTTTTTACTGTGATTACCAATTAATTTACTGATGGTCAACAGGCGAATGCTGATAGTAAAGGTAAATGGTATTCAACATTGACATCAAGAAGATGCAATATCACTGAATTCATCAAAGTCATTTAAATCAAGAAATGAGCCTTTTTGGGTGCTGATATGACTCAACAGTTGTTGCATCTAATGCGTCTGACTCACCATCTGAGAAGCATGAGTATCAAGAAGAGCCACTATAAAAAAGTCAGGATATTGATGGATTAAACCTGAAAAATGTACTGATCTTTGAAAATTTGAAAAATTTATCTCTTTGTTATAACAGTTTGTACAACAAGAGGGAGGTTTTTCTTAGGGAGCTTACTAAGTATTAACCAACTTTCTCTTTAATGTTCGTATGCCCTTCACTTTTATATTCCATCAGTGATCTTTGCAAAAGAAAAGAGATGAAAACAAACACTTGCCATGTGATTGAGAGGAGACAGGAAACAAGGGACGTCTTTGATGTCTTGGTCACGTAATCTCTTGCTCTTTGTTACAGTTTAATTCATCCTTTTAATTTCTATTTCTTTTTACAGTTTAGGCCAAACGACGATCATTTATCGTCAGTTCAACTCTTTGATTTTTTTTTTTTTGATTTCTCCAGTTTATGGGGTTTGTGTTTTCTTCTTCAATACAACACAAGGAAGAAAAGATACTTGGTAAAATTATGTGTCGGAGCCCTTAGAGTGAGAAGTTGCGAGTGACTTTGTGCTCACTGTAAATTCAACGCAAGGAAGAAAGGATACTTGGTAAAATCATGTGTCCGAGCCCTTTGACAGTGAGAAGTTGCCAGTGACTTTGGTTTTAAAATATATGACTGGTAAGTTGTGAATTTGATGAGATCATTAACTACGTTTATCTCTCCAGCGCCAACTAAGGTAAATTGCTTAGGTGCCAAACTTAGTGGTGGAGTTTTTTAAAAGTGTTTGTTTGATCTGTTTTTTCCCAGAAAGATTAATTTTTTAATATTCTCAAAAAATATTCATTAGTTGTCAGTCATTTTCCAAATTATGGGTGAGTTAAACATTACCAAGACGGGTAAGTTATGTATATCTGTACTTTCATGTAGTTTCTCTCAATGAAGTTATCTTATCTGAATCCAAGAATGCACTTCAGCATGGATGCTTTCTCTCCAAGGATGTAGTCAGTCAAACATATGACAATAGTGACAAGCTTTTGACTTTTTGGATAAGATTGTTTTCTCTCCAAGGATGTAGTCAGTCAAACATATGACAATAGTGACAAGCTTTTGACTTTTTGGATAAGATTGTTTATGAATTTTATGACAACGTTTGATGAGGATCGTTCCATCATACGAACAGAACTAGCTGCAAAGTTTGGATTTCAGAATTATGAAGTTATTTTTTTAAAAACACAGCTCCTCTAAATCTATTTGGAATATACTGTACTAAAGAAATTAGTGTTAAACAAGGTAATATGCCCGTGATATACACTTGATGTACAACAGTGTATATCACGGGAACTGTTCAGCCCATCATTGGCTTCAGCCCATCACTCGGCAGTAGCCATCTCGGTTACAGCCTTTCAGCCCATCACGGTATAATGTATATTGATGTAATATTGTAGTGTAAAGGTTACCTTAATTAGTCTTGTACACTTACCATAATTGTAGAGTTAGAATTATGGTAGAATAAGTTTTTAGGTTCCTACATGGTGATCTCAAGGAAACAGTTTATATGCATCAGCCGTTGTGATTCAGGGATCCCAAACATCCTCATCATGTTTGTTTGTTGAAGAAGTCCTTATATGGACTTAAGCAGTCTCCACGGGCCTGGTATACACGGTTTGCTGACTATGTTTCGACTATTGGGTTCACTCACAGCAAGTCGGATAATTCCTTGTTCATCTACCGTCGTGGTTCGTCTCTGGCCTACATTCTGTTGTATGTGGATGATATCATTTTGACTGCCTCTACAGATGCCTTACGCCAGTCTATCATGACCATGCTCAGCTCTGAGTTTGCTATGAAAGACTTAGGGACCTTGAGTTACTTTTTGGGGATTGCCGTCACTCGTCATTCCGATGGATTGTTCTTGTCTCAACAAAAGTATGTAGCTGAGATCATCGAGAGGGCTGTGATGTCATCCTGTAAGTCCACTTCCACTCCAGTTGATACAAAGCCCAAGCTTGGTGCCGCGGCCGGCGCACCCTACGAGGATCCGACCCGCTATCGCAATCTTGCAAGGGCCCTTCAGTAACTTACTTTTACAAGACCGGATATTACGTATACCGTCCAGCAGGTGTGTTTATTCATGAGTGATCCCAGGATTGAGCACATGAATACACTCAAACGCATCATTCGGTATATTCAGGGTACACTGGACTATGGTTTGCATTTATATCCGTCCTCGGCATCCGCACTTGTCTCCTACACAGATGCCGATTGGGGTGGGTGTCCAGACACCAGACGGTCTACGTCTGGCTATTGTGTGTTCCTTGGCAACAACTTGGTCTCCTGGTCTGCAAAGCGTCAGGTGACTCTATCCCGCTCAACTGCCGAGGCTGAATATCGAGGCATAGCCAATGTGGTCTCAGAATCATTTTGGTTACGTAATTTGCTTTTAGAGCTTCATTGTCCAATTCAAAAGGCAACCTTGGTTTATTGCGATAATATTAGTGTCATTTACCTTTCTGGTAATCCGGTTCAGCACCAACACACTAAACATATCGAGATGGACATTCACTTTGTCTGTGAAAAGGTTGCCCGGGGTCAGGTACGCGTCTGTCACGTCCCGTCGAGATATCAGATTGCAGACATCTTTACAAAGGGTCTTCCCTCGGTCCTTTTTGAAGATTTTAGGGACAGTCTCAACGTTCGAAGACCACCCGCTATGACTGCGGGTGTGTGTTAAACAAGGTAATATACCCGTGATATACACTTGATATACATCAGTGTATATCACGGGAACTGTTCAGCCCATCACTGGCTTCAGCCCATCACTCGGCAGTGGCCCATCTCGGTTACAGCCTTTCAGCCCATCACGGTATAATGTATATTAGGAATGTATATTGATGTAATATTGTAGTGTAAAGGTTACCTTAATTAGTCTTGTACACTTACCATAATTGTAGAGTTAGAATTATGGTAGAATAAGGTTTTAGGAATAGAATATGAATAAGATTCTCCTATTATAAAAATATGTAACTTATATATATACCTTTCAATTTATGAAAATAATCAAGGAGATTATTTATTTCCACTGGTACTAAACTTATTCCTATATCAATGTGAAAAAACCGTTTTATATGGCATAATGACTTATTGCCTCCTCTACACTACAGTGGCTTTACAAGTGATTTTTACTTTTCATTTTGGTTGTAGCATGTCATACTCATATTGTTCATTAATATCCACTCTTTTTAATAAAGTATTTTTGCAATCTCCGTTCATTTTTTTCGTGATTTAGAGTATTGACTATCACATTTGTATTGCTAATCCTAGCCACTTCTTGATTGGATTGAGACCACAAGACATGTTTAATCTATCTTTTTCCAGAATATGCTAATGTACATGTAATTCAACTAAATTCTATTTCAAATAAAAATATTTATATTTGTTATTTAATAAATTAATTATAATGTATATATAGGGAAACTTAAATCTTTTGATCCCGAATAAATTTATAATAGTATCATTTTTTTATAAAGCTACTCATGTCGTACTATCCCAGATAAATTTACAACAATATCAACATAAAGTACCTTTTTCATATAGGAAATTGTAATAATTTTTAAAAATATCAAAAAATTATATTGAAATAAAAGAGAAGATAATTAGTTTGATTATTGCATATAATATAAAAACTACAACTAAGAATATCGGTTGATAGTATAACAAAATAATATAAGTACTTCTCTCGTGTAAAAAAATAAATTTAGTATTGAATATGACATTATTTCTATTATAACTTAAATTCTTCATGGGAAAAACTAAATAAAATATCATAATAGAAGAATGCATAAAGATCGAGTTGTGGGTTATTTATATTTTCAATAATTTAAAAATACACTAAAGTATGTAATTAATATTACGAATTATTATTGAGAAATTTGTGGACAAACTTAATATCGAGTGATAAGTCGTGATTCAGATCATGTGGAAGGTTAAACGGTTTGTTTTTATTTCGGGGTAATTCGAAAGAAAGTTTACAAGAGAAGACACCGGAGGGATCATTTCCACTTTTCAACATTATGGTAAACTTTGATCCGGGAAGTGTGGGGACTATCTGTATACGGTGGAAACTAGCACGACACATGACATGGTTTAGGTGTGAGATCGAAGGGAGTAATGATGGTGTGCACCCGATGTGAGTTGCCTCGGGGTGAGACTAGGTGTCAGAGTGAGTTCAGATGTTTAAGCAAGACTGGATAGCGATCGAGCCAGGAGATCGAGTGATCAGTATACCGAAGAGGCTCAGCACGTATCCGTTGCGGATACGGTGCCAGCCGTTATGTTTTAGCCATTAAGTGGTCATTATTGTCATTACATTTAATTATGGAATGAGTCTAACATTCATGTTAGAAGGGCATCTGATTCTCATTACATTCACTTGCACGATTTCATTGTAAACTTAATATACTAAAGCTCTCAATATTGGCTCGGGTTCAAAGCAATTCAGCTAAGGACCGGACCAATCTCAGCGACAAGTTTCAATCAAGATTTTATCGATTCAGGCTATTCTATTGTTTATTATTTACATTTGCGTATTATCTCTAATTATTTATTACGTTTGCTTACGAATCAATCCTCGTATTCTTAAAATCACTTACAAATTCAATTGTACTTTTTTGCGGGTAAACAATTATAGTAAAAAAGAAGGAGGAACTACGACACAGAGTGAGGAGAAAATTAGAAATTTTATTTTGAAAAAAGTATTTTAAATTAAAAAAATCATCAAAGATATAATAATCAAAAGTGTTTATAAGTTAAAAAGTCATAAATTGGAGATGATCAACTTATAATTTTAGCTAAGTTTACCTTATAAGCACATAAATAAATTAAAAATACTTATAAGTTAATTTGACCAATTTGTAAACTTAATTAAATACCGTCTTAATTTACCTAAGAAACGAGCATAGACTTGAATCCGTCCTACACCATATATCATCAAGTGCCCGGAGAGTCAGCTAAAACGCGTGCCATGTCAGGTCAAACTTCAAAGTAGTTAAAGCCAAGAATATTCTCATAGCCCACGTGATAGAAGCTAGTACTCCTATTATTTTCTACTACTAGTACTGTAGTTTAATTAGTCAGTCTCTGTTGGCCATAAGCTTATACTTGGCAGACAAAGTCGATAGAATCACAGATTGGCGTCACCTTGTCAACCTTTAAATTATTATCTATCCACCTAGTTAAGTTGTGTGAATTTTGATGAATAGTTTACGAAGGAGAAAAGTTCTAATTTATAGTATTTTTCGTATAAGTTTTGAATAGTTAAATTTTAGTTATAAAATATTATAATAATTATAATAATATATTTAGTATAATCTCACGAATTGGGGTTTGAGGAGTGTATATTGTACGCAAATCTTATCCCTATCTTGCGAGGTAGAGTGGTTATTTTTGAAAAACCCTCGGCTCAAGAGAAAGCCCGACAAAAAATGTTAGTTAAGAATTAAACAAAGTAAAGAGATCATGAAAAATATATTATATATAAGCATTAATGAAGAAAAGTAACAGTAAATGCCTCAAACTAATACGGTAATTGAAGTACAAGAAATAATAGACAGGAAATCAAAGAACAAGAACCTAAAAAGGTACACTACGCTTACTATTATGGAAGGACACACGATACATGTTCTACTACCTAACCTTCTACCCTAATTCGCGTCCTCCACAACCTTTTGTCTAAGGTCATGCCTCAGTAAGTTGTAATTGCGTCATGTCCTGCCTAATCAATTCTTCCCAATACTTCTTCGGCCTACCTCGACCTCTTCTGTAATCGTCTATAGCCAACCTTTCACAATCCACACCAGGGCCTCGATTTCTCTCCTCTAAACATGCATGAACCATCCCAGTCTCGCTTTCCGCATCTTGTCCTCCACCGAGGTCACTGCCACCTTGTCCCGGAGTCGATTCCGTAAAGGTGAAAACATTGTTCTGGTGGCTATAAATAATTTTAGGTTATATTGTCTTTCCCTAAACATCAAACTTCGAGACTAGCACCTTATAAGGATATTCTCAGAGCTTTATGAGCATTTCAAACCTTGAGGTAATAGATTATTTCCGTTTTATGGCTTGAGTTATGATTATAAGTTCTTTTAATGGTGGTTTATCATATTCTGTAAGTTGAGAAAGATGAGTTATGCATATTGAGAGATTAAGAGAGTTATATGGTTGATTTTAATGGGGGTTGTGGATTAAATGGTGTTAATATCATGAATTAGGATTGAATTATGTTAGATTAACATGTTACAAGTCTTAACTTGGTTATAGAAGCGTGTTTTCAATTGGGAGAAATTTCTAGGCTTTCAAATTGGGGCTTTTTTATTATTGTCCAATTGAAGGATCAAATGTTAATAGATTTTTAATTAACTTAAGGGTTTGATTACTTAGTATGTAATAGAAGTTTTTGAGTATTAAAGTTTGAATCTGGATGGCGTGGGTCTGGGATGTGTATTTAAAGTCTTGCTTTTATTGTGTTAAGCTTATTATTAATTATGTAATACACGTGAATAGAGTTCGATCATCACGAGGCAAGAATAAAGGGCAAGGCTATCTTTGAGGCTTGATCTGGCAGCGCTCTCGCTCGTCTTTGAGGTAGGCTACGATTTAGATTATCGAGACTCCGATAGAAGTATGTAATTAATTACAAATATTGAGGGGTATACTGCGTGTTTAGGGGTCCCACTCAACTAATTATGATGAACATATGAGTGAGTACTGCTACTGAACTGTGATGATTGGATTTGCAGAACCAACCTCGTGTTGGTTCTGACTACTATTTATTTGGGCTTGTCGTCATATTTTCTATAGTTTGTTTACTCATCACATATGATTTTGATTGATATCCTGCTTTGACTTAGATTTGCCTATGTGTTGTTGAACCCTTGAAAGCATATGTACATCATCTGTATACTTGATTGCATCTCATGATATCTTGCCTTATGTTTTTATTGTATACATACACTCATCGTTATGTGACTTGATATGAGAGTGGTATGGAGATGATGTGGTCCAAGGGACCGGAAAGATAAGAGTAATTTGAGATTATGATACTTGAGATGATATTGATACGCGGAGAGTAGAGTTGCACGCTTGCAACATGATTGAGACTCGACATATGAGTCATGGGCTCTAGTTAGATTCATGTGTTGAATTTCAGTTGGCTAGGAGTGGTAAGTGGACTTCACGGGTCCCCCATTGGTTGATATATGTTGATGGACTCTATGAACAACATGTTCATTACGTGATATAATTGGTTAATGGACTGTTAGTATAGGACTATTTGGTGTCAGCTTGTTATTTATCTCTGATTATGTATTTTTCATCGTTGTCAGCCTATGATGTCTATAGGGGTATGTTGTGTACTCATGCTACAGTTGTTGTATTCGTTTTAGATGCAGATTCAGTACCTTCCACCTTCGCAGCACCACGTAGCTGAGTTCGAGTAGTTGATCTCTGATATTCAGGGTGAGGATGTTATTTTCATCTTACCCTTGGGTGTTCATCTCTATTTACTATCTTTTATTCATACCTGAGAAAGATATTCAGACTATGTATTCAGTTTTGGCCTGCGTGCCCACTTTCTCAGACTTGTATCATATTTGCTAGTGCTCTTGTATCACAGACTAGATCGCTTGGGGTATTATATTGGATGTATTAGACTATTAATTATTCCGCATGTATAGTATGAGATAACTTATATAGTACTTGTTATCTTCCGCTTTTACTTATGTAATTCATGTTAGATATTTGAGAGTGGTTCGCCTACCGGTGGGATTATGTAGGTGCCATCATGATTTCTAAAAAAGGTTATGACAAAGTTGGTATTAGAGCTCTAGGTTAAATAGTCTTAAATACAAGACCAATGTCTAGTAGAGTCTTACAGATCGATGCGGAGATGTCCGTAGTTATCTTCAAGAGGCTAGAGACATTTAGGAAATTCACTTTTCTCATCCCTTTCGTGCTAAGTTGAATCAAATTGGTATCAGACCTTTGTTTTTATTCTCTCACAGATGGTGATGAATCATGTCGATATGGCGAGAGAAGAGACACAGGCTCCGACACTGACCATGCGTGGATGTGTCAGAGTATGTGCGCAGGGATGGAGTAGAGCTAGAGCAACAACACCAGCTAGGGGCGGAGCACAGATAGCCGGTCAGGCTCGTGCTAGGTCAGAGTCCCAAAAGCCTTATATTGAGCCTCAAGATGATATGATAGATAAGGAGGTGGCACTAACCCATGATCAGTATGGATTCATTGCTACACCAGTCCTTTAGGACATGCTGGTCAGGTTATTGAGTGTTCTTGATGGTTTTGCTCAGACGGACGCACATCCTACTACTCTTGTAGTTCTTAGACTGTGCTGGAGAGGGGCCGATTCAGACCCCAGAGTTTTGTACGTCTGGTATTCAGCCTGCGGTGATGTTAACGCCACATATAGATGAGATTTATGCTCCAGAGTTCAGTCCCCAACCTATTGATGGGACAATTATGATATGTGATGAATGAACAATTTTAGAGCACTTCTCGAAGATGAAGCTTTTGGTGTTCATGGTCAGCCTGAAGAGGACGCGTATGAGTTCATCGTGAGCATCCACGAGAGGCTGCATACTATTGGTATTAGTAAGTCGCATGGAGTTAGTTTTATGGCCCTTCATTTGCTAGGGGATGCGAAACAATAGTAGAGCGCGTATATTGATTATTTGCCTGTGGAGACGCCTCCATTATCTTAGGTCAGGTTCTACAGGGAGTTTCTTGAGAAGTATGTACCTTTGAGATTGTGTCTGAACAAGCATGATGAGTTTCAGAAGATTGATCAGGAGATTTCTACAGTATACAGTATGAGACTCGCTTTCAAGCCTTATCACGCTATGTAACATCATTTCTTCCTACTGAGGTGAAGCGAGTGAGATGTTTTGTTAAAGGGTTGTCTATTTCACTACAGTTGGCTATGCTGTAATTGGTAGCCTCTTTTGAGACCATTGCTGATCATGCTAGGATGGTAGAGTCTATGAGGAGCAAGTTGCCTAGACATGAGCCCGACATGAGGGCTAGGCGCTTTGGACATTTTAGTGGTTCTACTTCCCATAGTTATAGGCATCAGGGAAGATATCAACAGTCGCAGCCTAGTTGACCAGTTCAGGCAACTCTTTAGATTACCAATGGATGTAGTAGGGGCCAGTTATCGTGGGGTTCTCATTCTCGGTATTCAAACCATGAAAACTCATTTTCTTCTATCTCTATTCAATAGCCCTAAGCGACCAGAGCTTGTTATACTTGTGGAGATGTTGGACACTTCAGGTGAGATTGCCCCAGGAAATTAGTGAGTTTGCAGAGGTCTTTTCTTCAGATTTACCGGGTATGCCACCAGACCCACATATTGAATTCTGTATTGATCTTGAGTCGGGTACTCAACCCATTTCTATCTCTCTATACCATATGGCTCCAGCTGAGTTGAGGGAGTTGAAGGAGCAGCTTCAGGATTTGTTGAGTAAGGGCTTCATTCAACTTAGTGTATCTCCATGGGGTGCTCCTGTCTTGTTCGTGAAGAAGAATGATGGCACTATGCATATATGCATTGATTATAGACAGTTGAACAAGGTCACTATCAGAAACAAGTATCTAATTGTGTGTATTAATGACCTATTTGACCAGCTTCAGGGTGTTTTTGTGTTTTTGAAGATTGACTTAAGGTCTGGGTATCACTAGCTGAAGATCCGGGCCGAGGATATGCCCAAGACGGCTTTTTGGACTTGTTATGGACACTATGAGTTCTTGATGATGTCATTCGGTCTTACTAATACCCCTACAACATTCATGGATTTGATAAATGTGATTCAAGTTGTACTTAGACTCTTCTGTTATTATGTTTATTGATGACATTCTGATATATTCGAAGAGTCGGGATGACCGTGAGCAGCACCTGAGGGTGGTTCTTGGGATTTTAAAGGAGAAGAACTTATATGCAAAGTTTTTGAAGTCTGAGTTATGGTTGAGTTTTGTTGCATTCTTAGGACATGTGGTGTCTAACCAGGGATTATGGTTGACCTTAAGAAGATAGAGGCAGTTAGGGACTGGCCTAGACTGACTTCTGTGACAGAAATTCAGAGTTTCGTGGGTCTTGCTAGCTGTAATTGATGGTTCATTAAAGGATTCTCTTCTATTTTTTCTCATCTGACACGTTTGACTCAAAAGGAAGTGCCATTTAAGTGGACCGATTAGTGTGAGGAGAGCTTTCAAAAGCTCAAGACTTTATTGACCACAACTCCGATTTTATCTCTTCTAGTAGAGAGGAAGGACTTCATTGTGTTTTGCGATGCTTTTAGAATTGAATTAGGCTATGTGTTTATACAGGAGGGTAAGGTTATTGTTTATGCATCAAGGAAGTTGAAGGTGCATGAGAAGAACTATCCTTTAAAAGTCCGGAATTCCACCAAGTCAGAATTTTGCTCTCGCAACGAATGCATCTTTCTTTATAATTGAATAAAACCCTTTTTCCCCGTAATCATAATAAATAAAGAATGAAATCACAGGGCGGGGGCCGTGGACTTTGCAAATGCAAAAGAGAAGACGAACTCGGATCCTGAGATAGCACTAGGAGGGATGGAGAGGAAAAGGTAAGGTACGAGCCCTAAAAGAGCTAAGTACCCCCCAACACTACAGAACTTGTTGGGCTGACGGAATTGCTCATAAGGAGAACCCATACTCAAAAAGGGAAGATCCCCTCAATGTCTTTCAACTCGTGATACAACACACATTTTTTTGCCTTGCAGCGATTCCCGCTTAATAGGCTGGAGGAAGAACTACATGCTGGAAAGCAGAAGCTCCAAAAAGAATTATTTTATTCGATTCTTCCTCTTCTCTATCAACTAGTAGAGAATACTGAGAACCCTAATCCATTCTATTTTGATGGATAGCATCAATCTGCCGAAAGGACGAAGCCCCGAACGAGTGCCTTTTATACCCTAAAAAAATGAACAGATAAGGCTTGGAACTGGAAGAGATGAAAATTCTACCTTTGTCTGTTCAATCTGTCAGTAGGTGAGCTTTTCTTCTGCGGCTTACCGTCCGTCACGGGACCATTTCGAATCCACATTAGAGGTTCTCCATCCTTAAGGAATCGACTGAATCATTGTGCGCTTGCTTAGTGGCGCACAACTGGCCTGTGGTTAATTTATCATTATCACCCTTACATGGGTTTATGGTCTAGTGGGCAACCTAGCATACCAAATCGAATGTTGTCTCACAGAGGGTGTTTACGAGAAGACGTATCATCAAAGTGTCACTTTCGGCAATGCCCCCAATAAATTAAATGCCGTAAAATTACAAATATGCTGCCTAGGGGCCCCTCTCCCGTCAAAAGACCGCGGGTTGGGTTTTTTGAACTTGGGGGGAAAGGCCTTTCCAAGTAAAGAGGTATGGCGCGACAATCCCTTTTTGCTTCATTTAACTTTCTTCATTCAATTTAGAGAGGGTCTGTTGAAGATCTCTCCGCCTTATTAGTAAAGTTACTCATCTTCAGATTGGCGTATCTCTCGTGTCGCGAGGACTGCCCCTCGGTCATGTTCTTATTTGGATTACAGGTTTCGCCAATATTTTCTGACCTTGGGGATCTCCTTGTTCTACCTTGTCTTTTTCTCAAATAAGAGCTCGCATAGCTTCTCTAATCTCATCATCTTATCTAGCCCTTCTTCGGTACTTTTGTTACGTTTGGATGTGGCTTCTTTAGGGGGTATTTCGTCCTCGTTGGTTACAAAGACGTGTTTTGTTCTTTACACTTATGATGAGATGGTACGCTCCAAGTCTTCGGAGATGTTTACTGACCACCACAACCTTCATCGTGTGTTTAATTATAGGGACTTAAAATCTAGGCAGCGTCGGTGGATGGAGTTGTTGAAGGATTATGACATGACCATTTTGTATCATCCAGGAAAGGCTAATGTGGTGGCAGATGCTTTGAACTGAAAGACGATTAGTATGGGAAGTTTGTCTTGCTTGTCTGTTTCTGAGCATCCTTTGGCATTAGAGGTCCATTCTCTGGCCAACTATTTTATGAGGCTTTATCTTTCGAATTAGTGTAGGATTTTGGCTGTGTGGAGACGAGGTCGTCTCTTTTAGATCAGATTCGGGCACACCAGTACAATGAGGCTGGGTTATGTAAGATTCGAGATAAGGTGATGAGTGGCAAGGCCAATGAAGACATGATTGACAGTGAGGGTGTTCTGAGGATTACGGGTAGAGTGTGTGTGCCTCATGTGGGAAATTTGACTAGGTTGATTATGGAGAAGGCCCGCAGCTCTTGGTATTTAATTCATTCAGGTGCTACTAAGATGTACCATGATTCGAGGCAGCTCTACTGGTGGGGGAGGATGAAGAGAGACATTGTTGATTTTGTGTCTCAGTGTCAGAATTGCTAGCAAGTCAAGTATGAGCACCAGTGTCCTGATGATGTGTCTCAGAAGATGCCCATTCTCGAGTGGAAGTGGAAGTGGAAGAGGATCGCTATGGATTTCGTTGTCTGGTTGTCCAAGACTTTGAGCAAGTTTGATTCTATTTGGGTCATTATTGATAGATTGATCAAGTCTGCACATTTCATTCTAGTTAAGAAGACGTATAATGTAGAGAAGTTGGCTAAGATCTTCATCCGAGAGATTGTTCATCTTCATGGGGTTCCTATTTCTATCACCTCAGATCAAGGTACTCAGTTTACTTCGCATTTCTTACGGACATTGCAGAGAGAGTTGCTCACTTGGATCTCAGTACAATGTTTCATCCTTAGACCAACGGTCAGTCCGAGCAGACTATTCAAGTATTGGAGGATATGTTACGAGCCTGCGTGATTGATTTTGGTGGTCATTGGGACCAGCACTTACCCTTGACAGAGTTTGCGTACAATAACAACTATCACTCCAGTATCGATATGGCACCATTCGAGGCAATGTACGGTAGGAGATATCGATCTCCAATTGGTTTGTTTGATGCGTTCATGGTTCGTCCTTGTGGTACTAATTTATTGAGGGAGTCCTTAGAGAGAGTGAAGGTGATCCAAGACAAGCTCCTGGCATCACACAACAGGGAGAAGGATTATGCGGACTGAAAGGTTCGAGATTTAGAGTTCATGATGGGTGACAAGGTTCTTCTGAAGGTTTCACCCATGAAGGGTGTGATGAGATTTGACAAGAGAAGGAAGTTGAGTCCGAGGTATATTAGACCATTTGAGATTCCTCAGAGAGTGGGAGAGGTGGCATATGAGTTGGGTCTACCACCGGGTCTTTCAGGCATTCATCCAGTCTTTCATGTGTCTATACTGAAGATGTATCATGTCGATGGTTCTTACATTATCCAGTAGGACTCAATATTGCTTTATTAGAATCTAGAATTCGAGGAGGAGCCTGTGGCTACTTTGGACAGGCATGTGAGGAAGTTGAGATCGAATGAGATAGCTTCAGTGGAGGCATCATCCTATTGAGAAAGCGTCTTGGGAGATCGAGTCTGATATGCGGAGCAAATATCTGATCTTGTTCACTACTTTCGGTGCATTCCCTCTATTCATTTCTCTCCATTTAAGAATGAATGATGTTTTAATTGGTATCCGATGTAACGACCCGTATGATTGTTTTTAGCTAAAGGGCCTTATTTACTTATTTAACCCTTTCCATAGACTCTTTGTGGGGTTTATGATACGCGGGGATGAGTGACATGAATTTTGAGGTCCATTTATATGAGTTTCGGATGAAAAACCCAAAACTAGAAACTTAGAGTTGATTAGTTTGACTCAAAGTCGACTTTCAGCTAGATGGGTTCGTTTCCAGGTTCTGCCGCTTTCAGAAATTCCTCAGGGTCATTTATGACTTAGTTGAGTCATTGACTCACTTTCCGAGGCAATCAGATATGTTTAGTGGCTTTATTTGAAAAGTTTGGATTTTGGTTTTGTCCCGAACGTTTATTTAGAAAAGTATGCCTTGGCTCGATTATTTGTGAATTATGAGGGTACGAGCGAGTTTGTAGCACTGTTTACCATAGATGATGTTACACCCCGTAGCTCACATTTCATCGTGTTGTCGATGGATACCGAAGCCCCGGGAAGAGGTATGACCTTACAGAAGGATAATGAAGGTGTACAACTTGTTTATGGAAGTACCAGACTATTTGGGAGTTAAACGGATCGACGAAAATACATTTAGAGGAAAATAGAAAACTGGGAAACTTGACGGGCGGGTTGATGGACCGTCCAATCGTTTGATGGACCATCAAATTACCAGCCTGAGCCGTCAATTTTCTTGGCAGTTTGACGGGGAGATTGACGGACCGTCAAGTGAACTGTCAATCTGCGGCGGTGTAGAAATTGTTATGGATTTAAATTGGGTATCTCGACTTGGGACCTTTATTTCATCCCCAAACTAGTTTCAAAACATCTCCCAAACCCTCCGCATCATATCCCATTATTCCAATACGAATCAAAGCCATAATCCTCAAGAATTTCGTGATAACCCAGTGATTATTGTGGAAATTTCCATCATCTTGAGGAAGTAATTCTTGAAAACCCTTGGAGCAAAATACTTTAATGTTTTTAGGAGAATTAAGATGTATTAAGGTAAGTTTTATCTTTCTTTACTTATGATTATGATTAATTGATGATTCGGAGAAAGTTATGAAAAAAATTCATGATCAAAACTTCGTAAATCTATGAAATCTTCGTAGTAGGAGTTATTGGGCTGTTTCACTCTATGTATGAGTTGAATTGGATGATTGGATTGATTATGTATGTTATGGATTAAGAAGAATATGGTTTGAATGATTTTGAATTTGAATCACCAAAGACTTTCTATATAAGAAAAGCTTAATGAATCACATATGCTTGGAAATTATCGAAGAACACTTACGTAAGCTCTCTATCGAAATTGTGTTTTAATAATCACGAGATTAAATTACATGAGTATCCCTTATAAAAGAATATAAGAATCCGAGGTGTTCGAAGTTGTCGAGAAGATACCTACATGAATCTTTCTATGGAATTTGGATTCAATATTGATACCAATTTTTATGTGATATAGATAATTACCCGTATGAAGTGTGAGGACTTGTAGGATGAATTTTTGTGATAAGAAACTGGTATGTAAGGCTCATTCCTCTCTTTTTGGCATGATCTAAATTGAAACAACTATAACGAGATAAAATCTGATAAGAACTCTACTATGAACTCTAATCTAATAAGGCTATCTGTGGATTATATAGAGTTGTTGAGAGATTAACAGGTGATGTGCTAACCCTCATAAGGGAGTCGGAGGTGAAACGACCTTATGTCCCTCTGACGAGTTCAAAGAGTATTCGATAATCCTTATAGATGTCATTATATGAATAAATTATACATCTATATTGCCCTCATAGGCCTATGGCATTATATATATGATTATACATGTCACGACCCAAATCGGAGGGCCGTGATGGGCACCCGGACCCTACCCGTCGGGCACCACAGATACACTCTACCCTTAATCATATTTAAACATGAACTGAGCCGTGATAGATTATATAAAGTTTCAACCCAAAAACCCCAACTTACATATGTATATACCAAGGCCGACAAGGCCATACATGACAACTAATCATAGGACACCTCTCTACAAGCCTCTAAGAGTAGAACATACCACGACCAGATCGCGACTCCGAAACAAATAGAGTGCTCCGAATACCAGCTGAACCAACAACCTACTAGTGTGAACCATCAACATCTCAATATGAACCTGCGGGCATAAAACGCAGTATCCCCAACAAAAGGGACGTCAGTACGATTGATGTACTGAGTATGTCAGGCATGAATAATAGTATAACAGGGATATAACAACAATTGAATAAGAAATAACTGACCAGAAGTAAATGCCTCTAAGGGACCTAATACATATGCTTAAATGGTATGCACAATGCAGTTTCCATATACATCAGCCTCATCGGGCATCTTCCTTACCATAACAGCCTTTGTGGGCATCAGACCCTATAATGGTTAATAAATGTATGCATGATGCAAATACAGTATACATATATATTATCCACACATGGACTCTTCCTTCCCATAACCGCCTATGTGGGCATCAGGTTATATCGGCCACATATGGGCATCACATCATTTTGGCCTCATAGGACTCTTTCTTTACGTGATAGTCTGTACCAGCTGCAGGTGGTGTGCGTATATAATGCCTTTTCCTTTCCCCATATCCCCTATATATATAATATTTACCATATAATAATGTGCATAGCACAAGTGGTCCAGGGTAATATATATAAATGTAATGCAAATGAGAATGCATGAGTGACAATAACACATCCTAGCCCTATATCCTTGTACCTTTGGTTAATACTGTGAATATCAACATCTTTTTCGTATGCCTCAATAAGGACTTAGAAACATACTTAAACAGGGTTTTAACATAAGAGTCAATAACATGATCATTCTTAACTACTAAGAGTATAGTACTTTATGAAACAATATTCCGGTTATGCTTTGTACGTAGAATATGCCAAAAAGGAAGAAAAAGCCTTGCATACCTTGTTGTCGAAATTATCTAAGTTCCGCGGGTCCTTGAAAGCTTTATCTACACCATATGAATGATTTACATCATAATCGGATCAATATACTAGAAATCGCTTCATTGAGACATTCTAGCGAATACTTTGTACGCGTAGAATCTATATTCCATTTATATCGAAACCTATGCGTGTAGCGAAACACCCAACCCTCTTAATCCTTCTTCTTAGTGCTACAATATCCAAAATAGTACAATAATTTCACATGCAACTCCAATACTTTACAATTACGACAGTCCCGATAACACCCAACCCAAACTTAGCATTTTTGATAATCATTTTAGAGATAATGGCAACAATCATGTTCTGTAATTGTATAAACTTTAGGAACAAGAAAGATTACCTCTGTTAGAAGCTGCGATGAGAATTGTCGTATGACCTTCCACCCAAACCCGGCTCCGTCAAGCAGAACATAACCCCAAAAACAGACTTTCAGAACTCCTTCAAAAACTCTGGGTCTCTTGCTTGACTTCGGAGTGTGCATGCTTGTTTAAGGACTCAATTTTTGCTGGAATAAAGGTCCTAAATGCCATGAATTTACCCTTTTTGGGTGAACAAAGGTTTTTGGAAAACCCTTAATTTGGTCGAGAATTTCAGAGAGTAATCAATTGAGAATTTACTCTTTTAGGTTGAAGTGTAACAATTATTCCTCCATGGAATGATTTCTTCAGAAGCTTAAGGAGATGAAGGCTTTTAATGGAGAAGAGATAAATGCCTGGAGATTTATGAAGCTCAGAAGCTGCCAGCGATCTTTTATTTAGGCTAGTCACTCAGGCTGTTCTTATAACGCTACACGCAATATCCCACTACCTATTGTCCCTCTTTTATAATTAATTAATCCCACAATTAACTAATTATACACACAATTAATCTCTTGATCCCAATTCGCTGAAATCCGGATGACTTATAAAACCTTCTTATACTCAATGTCATAATTCGTGTAATATGACACTAGTCCATAACCTTTTTGGGGATATACAATTATTATTATTAATCCCCGTCGTCGCACTTGTTAAATCCAAAATTGTTTCAGGATCACATCATTTCATATACTAATTTCCTTATTAGCATATGTAAATATTCTTAAACTTCCCGGGGCCCGGGTCTACCTGCCTACGTATACGCACTCAAATCGTTACCCGAAAGTATGGGGGTGTTACAATACATATATGAGATTAACGATATTTCCCCTAGAGGCCTATGGAGATATTGCACAATTTATACAGATATGATATCAATAGTACTGCCTATAGAGGCTTATGTCGTTATACACACGATTATATTTCATTTATGCATATTCTGGCCCACAGAGGCACTCAGAGTACATGTTGTATTCCTATTGCTCCATTTTACTGATATGTATTTCAGTTACAATTTCAGCTCATGCTTTATTTACATCATTGTACTTATTTACAATTTCAGCCTTACATATTCGGTACATCTTTCGTATTGATGTCCCTTTCCGGGGACACTGCATTTTATGTCCGCAGGTACAAATAATGATACAGATGATTTCCTCATAGTAGGTGACTCGACTCAGCTGAAGGTTGTCATGCTCCTTTCTTCCGGAGCTATTTAGTGAGCTGATAGGTACGATGGATATGCATATGTATATAGTTGGATATGATGGGGCCCTGTCCTGACCAGTTGTTGCCAATATACTCTTTAGAGGCTTGTAAATAGTGGTATTGGATGTGATGGTCGTGTATGACCTTGTCAGCCTCTCCAGTAGATATATTATGCTTATGTCGGCCTTGTCAGCCTTATTATATCTACATGTATGGTTTGGGCCTTTTTAGAGTGCAAATGGATATCTCCTTATTCAGTTAAGTATATGTTAGAGGTCTCGTTGGCACATGAGTTATCGTGTATCTCTCAGGTATCAGGATCGGTACTCTCAGACCTTAGGGCATCAGGTGTCTGGCAAACCCCCTAAGGTTGGGGTGTGACAAAGTGGTATCAGAGCAGGTCAGTCCTTGGCATGTCTATAAGATGTGTCTAGTAGAGTCTTGCTTATGGATGTGTTGCGTTCCATACTTATAAACAGGAGGCTACAAAACATTTAGGATGTTACCTTTCTTGAAAATCCTGATCGTGCGTTAGAAGCGAAGTCATAAGTAACTGAACTCCTATCTTTTTATCTCAAACTTCCTTTTAAGTAATGCCAAGATCCAAGGGAAGTATTGATAGCTTAAATTGAGTTAGAAATGCAGGAGAAGGTACTAGCCTATAGATACCCATTAATTCGAATCCGAGGGATATAAGGTCACCAAAAACAAAATGTAAGTTATTTTATGGAAGAAGATCTTTCAGAGGATTCATCTATGGAAGAAGACCCATCTGAGATCAAAGAGGACTCACTTTTCTGAGTGCCATCGATTCTAGTGGTAGTGCCAGATTATAAGAAGGCCCGCACCATACAGAGACCATCAGGACTGTGGTCGTTTCCATTTGGGTTAGGTATGAGTGGTCATGTGTATGAAAAGACGCCTCCATTTATCTTCCCAAAGAAAAGTCATGTTCAGCTGCCCCTACATGATAGACATATAGAGAGAATGATAAGCCCAATATCATGGGAGTCAGTTAACCAAGGTTCGCCCCTAACTAGTAGAAGCGAGGAAGAAGTAACCAGTAAACAAACTGAAAGGTTTGGGATGGACACAGGTGCTGAAGAATTGATATTGAGAGAGGCATAAGATGGAATCTCTCGGTAACAATCAGGCAAGCGCCAGAAGATGTTGGAAGTAAAAGACCACACTGTCAGCAATGTAGAGAGATGCATGATGGAGCATTCTTATCTGATATCGAGCTATGTTTTGGATGTGGAACTTTGGGCCATAGGACTAGAGAATGTCCCTAGAGATATCAGTGACTGTGCTATCAGTGTGGGCATGTACATTTTGGGTAATTTCCTGGTGATGTTGAAAAATGTTATTGATTTGGGAGCAGAAACCATAAAGTGTATAGATGCCCGAGGTTGAGTCATGGTGAATAGCCCGTCTCGATGTTACTTAGAATCATGCAATCAATCAGGTATGTTAAGAAATTTTATTAAGACTGATTGTGTTTATACATATGATCAGTTGATTATTACTGAGGTGGAAAGTGTGTCACACAGACATAGATAGACCATAAATAAATAATAGGAATAAAAGGTGGTAAGCGAAATTACAGTTATGTTCTAGGTTCTGAATCAAGTGATCTAAACATACCCAGTACCTTTAGTTTCTATATCATGAAATACTGGAATACATAAAATATATGGACACATGAGATGACCTAAAAAGGGGTGTTCCTGAACTTAAAGAATTTAGGGAAACCCTAGAAGAATAATAAGGGAAATGGATTTCCAGGAATAAGTTGCACGAAGTTTGTTAAGAAGACAGTTGAAGGAAGAAAAGGATGCAAAAATTTATACATAAACTAGTAACCACAATCCCTTCATAAAAGTAGACCATTTAGAAAGAACCGTCAAACGGGATGAGATTTTTTAATTAAAGGCAAGCAATATACCTTCTTCACCATGAAGGACTGTAAAATTCTCGACACTAAGTGGAAATAAATTCGCGATGAGGATATGATTAATAGAGAAACATTTATAAATGATAAGCGAATAGGTGATAAACACAAGTAAAAGCGTTATGATAAACTTAGTATCATACATCTCACAAAAAAATAGACGGAAATCCGGTAAAAGTAAGAAGATCAACAAAGGAATTAGAGTGAAACCTCCAAGAAACAAGGGTACCAATAAAAGGTAGGCGTACAGGGAAAGAAATGGTAATTATGTTTCTAGATCTAAAGATTTAGATTACAATGTCCATAAGTGATGATACCGAAAGTACGTTAAGAAGAGGAATCTTTGAAGGAATTATAATCGGTAATATCCAAGTCGACTGAATGAACGACGGAGAGAAAGAATTCTAATACCAATTCAGGAGAGGAGGCCCAAATCAGCAATAATGATTGAGTCCAGTTACGATCCAAATTTGAACATGTCAAACTTTAGTCCCGCTGCGAATATTGATAAGACATCTAAGGACATATGAGTGACAGTAAGGACGAACGAAATCCAATGTGAGTATATGATAAGGTAATTAAGAATGGTCTAAGACAAGCAGTAAGAAAAAGAGCTAATGAATAAGAACAAGGAAGTAAGAAATGAACGAATAGGTGATGGCAAAATTTTGACGGCCGAATGAACTTGAGACCTCACAAGAAGAATAATACTATGATCATAAAGTTAAGGACATCAGTATAAAGGAATACAAATTAAGGAACAAATATGACAACGTTGACTAAAATGCGGTAAGTATGAAGGAAATCTAGTGGATCAACACCTTGCAAAAGTAGAGCCTTAAGTGAAAAATGAAAGTGAATGAATCCTAAAATGAATGATATTGGAAGATAACATGAGTACGCCAAAGTTTGCTTCGAGAAAACAAGTGCACAAGAAATACCTAACAAATGGAGGATCATAAGACTCTCGGAGTTATGAAAAGTGAATATGCGCTTCTTACATGAAGGGAATGCTAATTATGAAAGATCATAAGTCTGGATCCGGTAAATATGGCAGACCCTCAAGAAATAAAGTCGATAAAAGGAGAAATAACAATGAATAGGAAATAATGTATTGCTTTCAGTATTTAATGGAAAAGGAAAGATAAAGAAATTAACCAGGTAAGGGTGCATAACGGGAAAGGATGCTCAAGCGTATATTGAGTACAACTGAGGAAGGATGAACCTATCGTGGGAGTACACAACATCGCCAAAGAAGTAGGCAAATTTGAGACATTATGAAAAGTAAGAAATCCTTATGTAATAAACAGGACGATAATGGACCATAGAGTCACGTACTGTTAAAACAAGAGTCATTAAAGGAATTACCAGAAGGAATCACCCCAAATAAGTAACAAATGTCCAACTATAGTAGAAGTTGGATGATACCTCTCTTAAAGCTATAAGTAAACGGATTCCTTATTACATTAGGAGATTGAGGAGTGATAAGACAAATCACTCTGTCTAGAGCCCATTGAAGGTAATAATGGAACCTTGATTAGGATACAAAGATTTAGAATATCGATTAACGGTACTCAAGAAGATTTTCCCTTGAAATTGAAATATCATATAAGGACTATGGAATGATCCAAAGATTAATGTGGACTATTACAGTATCATTGGAAACTATTCCGGTTGGGAATATTTGCGCCTAAGTGACTCGTCAGTCTATACTATAACAACTAAGTATGTCTATACCATTGGAGTTGATCGAAAGTTAATAGTGTGAGTGCTATCACTAGCCATTATACAATCGCTCATTAGGGAGAGAAAGCTAATAGAAAGATCAGTTGAAAGAATCTTTGTATAGTCAGGATATTTTTCGCCTCGTCCAAAGGTGATCGATAAGGAACTCAATTTAAGTACTAGACATAGGAAGAGAAGGAATGTATGAGACTTGGAAAGAATCTGAAACAAGGATCGATGACTACTAAAGTGATGTATTACCAGGGCAATAAACAAAGAACTATGCATGGCAAGAGAGTAGAACGTCTCTTAAATCACAAAAAGAAAATAGAATCCGAAGTAATAATATCATATTTGAAGAAATAAATTATGAGAGATTATTTAGAATTACAAGAAAATGAATTAAGAGATTTGTTATTAAAACCAGGAGTTGACTTGACAAGGAAGGAAGATTCTATCTAAGCATGATCAAGATCATAATAGCGAATTCAATTGAGAAAGGCAGGATCCGCGAACAGAGTCTAGTCTCAATCAAAACACTAATTTAGAATTTGCTTCAAGTGAAAATAGAAAAATGAGTTATTGATAAAAGAATTTTAAGGTCAGTAGGCTGCTTAAAACTCATGTACTATATAAGGATATTATCGAGAAAAGGAAAAGAAGAGCAGATAAAAAAATGCTTGGATTCATTCAACTCTACTATTTTTACGTTTCCAACTTTGAAGGTTATCGTGCCACAATCTTCATCATCATCTTGCGCTTTTTGCCTATGAACTCAGGTATCTAAACTCTATCATAATATGAACATTATAAGACAACAAAGAAGATTACACCCCGGATATAAGAATACAACAGCTCGGACAAAGTACAACCATTGGGTAATTATGTAAAGGAAAGGTGCAATTATGTGAATGTTAAGGATATACTTATAATATATGCCAGTGTAATCTGATCTAATGACATGTCAAGATAGTCCTTAGTCCACAAAAACTTTATCAGAATGGTCACGGAACCTAATCTACTCGAGTGATCCATATTCTAGCTTCATGTTAGTATTTGTGCTATATAATTTCTCTATTATATTTGATTTATCAAGTTAAACCATGTACCCTCTGTAACCAATGTTTTTGAAGAAAATGTAACGAGTGCAGCTTGGATGTCAACAAGAACGTGTTAAAGTAAGTAATGGATGAACCCTCTTTACTTTCTGCAAGTATAAGCGATCGTGTGAGGTCGATTGATGTTATTTTGATATTGTGTTGCGCTATGTGGCATTGGATACATGTTTGGGCTGATTGATAGGTTCTGGATAGTCCTGTTTACAAAGGAAACTCTACCAAAATTTATGGAAAACTTGAGAGTTAGAATATTTCCAACATCCGCGGATGAATGCTTCTAAGAGGGGAATGATGTTACACCCTATAGCTCGTGTTTCATCATGTCAACGATAGATACTGAAGCCCCAGGAAGAGGTATGACCTTAAGGAAGGATAATGAAGTTTTATAGCTTGTTTATGGAAGTACCAGAGTATTTTGGAGTTAAACGGATCGAATAAAGTATGTTTTGACAAAAATAAGAAACTGGGCAACTTGACGAGCAGTTTGATGGACTATCAAATTATTTGACGGACCA
Organism: Anisodus tanguticus; assembly: GCA_034509755.1. NCBI lineage: Eukaryota > Viridiplantae > Streptophyta > Magnoliopsida > Solanales > Solanaceae > Anisodus > Anisodus tanguticus. Next base: position 32,784,878 of record CM067558.1, read on the forward strand.
TAAAATTACCAGCCTAATCCGTCAATCTTCTTGGCAGTTTGACGGGGAGATTGACGGACCTCAAAAGTTTGACGGTCTGTCAAGTGAACCATCAATTTGCGGCGGTGCAGAAATTGTTACGGGTTTAAATTGGGTATATCGACTTAGGATATTTATATCACCCCTAAACTAGTTCCAAAACATATCCCAAACCCTCATCATCATATCCCATTATCCCAATTTAAATCAAAGCCATAATCCGCAAGAATTTCGTGATAACCCTGTGATTATTTTGGAAATTTCCATCTTCTTGAGGAAGTAATTCTTGAAAACTCTTTGAGAAAAATACTCTATTGTTGTGAGGAGAATTAATATGTATTAAGGTAAGTTTTATCTTCCTTTACATATGATTATGGTTAATTGATGATTCAAAGAAGGTTATGAAAAAGCTTTCATGATCAAAATTTCGTAAATCTATGAAATCTCTGTAGTATGAGTTATTGGGTTGTATTATTCTATGTATGAGTTGAATTGGATAATTGGATTGATTATGTATGTTATGGATTAAGAAGAATATGGTTTGAAGGATTGTGAAATTGAATCACCAAAGACTTTCTATATAAGAAGAGCTTAATGAATCATCTATGCTTGGAAACTATCAAAGAAAACCTACGTAAGCTCTCTATCAAAATTGTGTTTGGAGAATCACGGGATTAAATTACATGAGTATCCCTTGTAAAAGAATTTAAAAATCTGAGGTATTCGAAGTTGTCTATAAGATACCTACATGAATCTTTCTATGGAATTTGGATTCAATAGTGATACTAATTTTTATGTGATATAGATAATCACTCGTATGAAGTGTGAGGACTTGTAGGATGATCCTTGCGACAAGAAACAGTTATGTAAGGCTCATTCCTCTCTTTTTGGCATGATCTACATTGAAACAACTATAACGAGATGAAATCTGATAAGCACTCTACTCTGAAGTCCTTAAGGAAGTATCTGTGATTTTCCTTTAAATGTGTTGTGACATATTTCCCATATATCGTTGAGATAACGTCCTCAACCCAAGGCACTCTTTTGATATCAATGGAAGTCAGTTCCTTATTATTTCAAGATAGTTAATCTAATAAGGTTATCTATGGGTCATATAGAGTCATTGAAAGAGTAACAGATGATGTGTTAACCCTCATAAGGGAGTCGGAGGAGCAACGACCTTACATCACTCCGACAACTTCAAAGAGTATTTGATAATCCTTAGAGAGGTCATTATATACATGCATTATACATATATAATTCCCTCATATTCCTATGGCATTATATATGCGATTATACATATATGAGATTAATGATATTGCCCTCAGAGGCCTATGGCGCTATTGCGCAGTTTATACAGATATGATATTAATAGTACTGCCCACAAAGGCCTATGGCTTTATATACGCAATTATATTTCATTTATGCATATTCTGGCTCACAAAGGCACTCAGAGTACATGTGTCTTCCTATTTCTCCATTTTACAATTATGTATTTTAGTTACAGTTTCAGCTCATGTTTTATTTATAGTATTATACTTATTTACAGTTTTAGCCTTACATATTCAGTACATCTTTCAGACTAATATCCCTTTACAGGGACATTGCGTTTCATGCTCGCAAGTACAGATAGTGATGCAAATGATTTCCTCATAGTAGTTGACTCGACTCAGCTGAAGGTTGTCACACTCCTTTCTTTCGGAGCTGTTTAGTGAGCTAATAGGTATGTTGGATATGCATATGTATATAGTTGGATATGGTGGGGCCCTATCCTAACCAGTTGTTGTTAGTATACTCTGTAAAGGCTTGTAGATAGTGGTATTAGGTGTAGTGGTCATATATTGCCTTGTCAGCCTCTCCAGTAGATATATTATGTTTATGTCGGCCTTGTTATATCTATATGTATAGTTTGGGCCTTTTTTTAGTACAGGTTGCTATGTCTTTATTTAGTTAAGTAGGTGTTAGAGGCTTCGTCGACCTATGAGTTATTGTGTGTCTCTCAAGTATTAAGATCGGTACTCTTGGGCCTTAGGGTGCCGGGTGCCAGCCATCCTCCCCCAAGTTTAGGGTGTGACAAACGAGCATGTTTAGTTTGTGCCCGGGGGGTTTCGGGAGTGTTTCAGGTGTTGGATGGGGGATTTAGCATATTTCTATCAGCTAGTGTCTATTGTCCTCCACGATAGAATTAACATCCACTCCGACAAGTCTGCAGTGGCCAGAGGTTGGCTTGCCGAAGAGGAAGATGAGGACTAGGGGGTTTCCTCCACAATGAAGTCAGTCCGTCGTGGCGAGAGGTGAGGTGTCAATTGACTCTCATCCCAGCAAAGCCTTTTTCGCCGCAGTGGTCTGCTTCAGCGAAGTCGATTCTGCTGAGGCGAAAACACTGTTCAGGTGGCTATAAATAATTTTAGGTTAGATTTTCTTTTTCCAAATAGCAAACTTCGAAACCAGTGCCATATAAGGGTATTTTCAGAGCTTTAGGTGCAGTTCCAACCTTGAGGTAATAGAGTTTTCCCTTTTATGGCTTAAGTTATGATTATAAGTTATTTTAATGGTGGTTTAACATATTATGTAAGTTGGGGAAGATGAGTTATGCATATTAAAAGGTTAATAGAGTTATATAATTTGATTTTAATGGGGTTTTATGAATTAAATGGTATTAATATCATGAATTAGGATTGGACTATGTTAGATTATCATGTTAAAAGACTTAATTTGTTTATAGAAGCATGTTTTCAATTGGGAAAAATTTCTAGGATTTCAAATTGGGGATTTTTAATTAATGTCCAATTGAGGGATCAAATGTGAATAGATTTTTAATTAACTTAAGGGTTCGATTAGTTAGTATGTAATAGAGGTTTTTGAGTATTAAAGTTCAAGTCTTGAAGGCATGGGCCCAGTATGGGTATTTAAAGTCTTTATTTTATTGTGTTAAACTTATTATTAACTATGTAATACGCATGGATAGACTTGGATCATCACAAGGAAATAAGAAAGGGCAAGGATGTCTTTGAGGCTGGATATGATAGCGCTCTCACTCGACTTTAAGGTAGGCTACATTTTAGCTTTTTGAGACTCTGATAGAAGTACATAATTAGTTATAAATACTGAGGGGTTTGGGAGTGTTTAGGAGTCCCACTCAGCTAGTTATGATGAATGTCTGAGTGGGTACCAGTGTTGAGCTGTGATGATAGGGTTTAGGGAACTAGACTCGTGTTGGTTCCGACTGTTTTTTATTCAGGCTTATCGCCATATATGGGCCTATGGCCATGCTTTCTATAGTTTGTTTACTCATCACATATGATTTCGATTGACATCCTGATTTGACTTGGATTTGTCTATGTGTTGTTGAACCTTTGAAAGCATGTGAACATGATATCTATATTTGATTGCATCTCATTATATCATGATATATTGCCTTATGTTGTCATTGTATACATACACTCATCGTTTTGTGACTTGATATGATAGTGGTATGGAGATGCTATGGTCTAATGGACCAGAAAGGTAAGAGTAATATGAGATTATGGAACTTGAGATGATATTGATATGCAAAGAGTGGAGTTGCATGCCTTCAACATTATTAAGACTCGATATATGAGTCATAGGATCTAGTCAGATTCATGTGTGAAATTTTACCAGGCTAGGAGCCGTATATGGACTTCGCGAGTCCTCCATGGGTGTACGAATCATAATTAAACCTTGAAGTATTGTATACGAGGTTGACAAAGATACCTTTCATATGTATTACATTCATATCATACATTCTCATGCTTAACTGTGATAATTGTGATTGGAAATTGTCATTGATTGATATTGAACAACTTGACTGGATTGTGAACTTAAAAGGATTATTCATGCTACATGATACTTGATATATGTTGATGGACTCTATGAATAACATGTTGATTATGTGATATACTCGGTTAGTGAACTACTAGTATAGGACTATATGGTGTCAGCTTGGTATTTATCTCTGATTATGTATCTTACATCATTATCGATCTATGATGTCTATGGGGGTATGTTGTGTACTCATGCTACACTTGTTGCATTCTTTTTGGATGTAGATTCAGTACATTCCACCTCCATAGAACCACGTGGCTGAATTCGAGTAGTTGATCTCCGACATTCATGGTGAGGATGTTATCTTCAGCGTTCCCTTGGGTATTTATCTCTATTTACTGTCTTTTATTTCATACTTGAGAGACATATTCAAACTATGTATTTAGTTTTGGCCTGCTTGCCCACTTTCTCAGACTTGTATAGCATTTGCTAGTGACTTGTATCAAAGACTATATCGTTGGGTATATTATAATGGATGTATCAGACTATTACTTATCCATATGTATAGTATGAGATAACTTATGCAGTACTTGTTATCTTCTCATTTTACTTATGTCATTTATGTTAGAGATTTGAGAGTGGTTCGCCTACCGGTGGGATTGTGTAGGTGCCGCCACGATTCTTGAAAAGGAGTCGTAACAGGGGGAAAGATGTTACACCATATGTTTTCGCACTCGTATGCATCGTAAGTAATGTAAGGTAAGTCCGGTGAGGCTAATATTCCATGCATGGATGTAAATGATTTTAAACAAGTGTTATGTAAGTTTCATAAGAGTTCAGGGTTAAATGAATCAAAGCAATCAAATTCGTCGAAACTCGGGGATAGGTAGGCAGAATTCTAGATAAAATTTTTGGCCCAAATTTTTGGGGGTATACCTCTGAGGATATAGGGAGTTATGGGGTTCATAACCTATCTAAATTCAAGTTCAGTGAGCCTATTTTCCAACATAAGGTAATTTCTCTCTTGGATGATCAAGATCATTTAGTTGCCTTCTCTAGTTGATTGTGTGAGCTTAGAACTTCTTCAAGCTTGGAGGAAAGCTTTGGTTGGAGGTGTATTCGTATTGTTTAAGGTAAGATTTGACTATTTCTTTTTGTATTCAAGGTCATCTATGTCTTAGCTAGTTGACTTGGTGAAAGAAACTTGTGAGAGTAAGGTGAAACTTCATGTTGAGGTGTTGTGGTGGTGGGGCTATTTGGAGTACTTTCTTGATGTCTCCTATGAGTATAGAAGAAGAGCTAGTTGTATTATACATAAGTTAGTTTCCAATGTTGAAGAGTATATTATTATATGCATTCTAGGTGTTCGAGGAAATGTCACAGTGAACCGATTCTTTGTTTATTGATCCAACTTTGATCTGAACCATTTGTATGATGTAGATTATCATTCATAGAGTGGACGGGAACTCATGAGGTCCTTTAGCTAAAGCAACAAAGGTATGTAAAGCTTACTCTTTTCTTCTTTTGGCATGATCCTTGTAGAAATGAACGATAACGAGATGTCACTCAAAATAATTCTATTCTCGAATGTTATAAATGTTCTTGTACTTCCATTTCAATGATGTTTCTTGAATCTTGTTTGTCTCTTTCCGAGAGTACTTTTTCGCATCTTATATTCTCTCTCAATATGTGATATTCTATGTTTCTTAATGGTTTCACGATAGCTGATATACATAGTTACATGACGATAATCGGAGGATAACGACCTTATGTCACTTCAACCACATCCATAATATTCTTCTGAGGTCTTTATGCATTGTATATATATGTATCTATTTTATGACATCGAGTCACGATATAGTAGGCTAGGTATGACACGTATATGTGCACACCACTACCATTGGGTACATTATTGTGATGTTAGTCTAGAGAGCGGCTTGATGATGATAGTATGGTCGCATTGTGAGGCCTATATGTATATGTATATGTTTTTAAACGAAAGCATGCATAGCATACGCCATCAATGTCATTGATCAGAGTTACAGGTTGTCTCTCTTATCTCTATTTACATTACTATACATCTTTATGTTTTACTTACATATTCAGTATATTCTTTCGTACTGATGTCCATTTGCCACAGGCGCTGTGTTTCATGCCCGCAGGTGCAGGGAGAAAGCCAGACGTAACTCCCTATTAAGTTGCTTGTCTTAGCGGTTAGTCGACATTCTCCATTATCCCAGAGCTACTGTAGAGTATTGGTATGTTATGGTTCTGATATACATATGCATATTTTGGTATGACGGGGCCCTGTCCTAACCTTCTGTCATACAATGTTACTTCAAGAGGTTTGTAGACTTGGGTGTGGTGTACAATTGTTTTGTATGGACTTGTCAGCATTCATGTTGGTCTGTGATACCTATTGTGGCCATGTTGGCCTTGCTTATGTATAGATGGTTGGTTATCTTATTTTACAGGTTATTATGTCCGGATTTCCATATGACTATCAATATGAGGTTTTTTCAGCCTAGATACTTGCATGTTCCAAAAGTGGTACACTCCAGCCGTTAAGGCACCCCTCCCCCCCTCCCCCCAAGGTTGGGGTGTGAAAAGACTCTAGCTCAATGTTTTCCAAAGCTCAGACTATTCTAACTTCTTACTTTCAATTATATTCCATCTATATTAATTTCAACTGCTAATTATCTTGCTATTTTGGTCACTTAAGATCCATGTGTCCTTGACCACACGTACAAATTTAACTATACCAATTTATGGGTAAATTGTTTGGTGCCAACCATGGGGCTTGGGCAATAGTGGTATCATAAGTAACCCTGTCTTTTATACTAACTCTTTAAAATTATGTTTTATCTTAAGCATCAACTTCAGGTATGTTAGGAGTTAACGAAAACTTAAATCCCAGAAATGTTGCTAGCAGTGAGCAGATCAGATCAGATGACCTTCCTCTCTGTGATCCTGCAATAGTCGATCCACTGACCCAAAACGTGGATGCCGCAACCTCGAGAGATGGTCAGACCCAGCAATCTACTAAGGACCGAGTTTCTACTAATGAGACCCCCAATAAGGCAATGCATATCATAAGGGCACAAAATCACGCAATGAGGAAAGTGTTGGATAAGATGAGGAAAATCATCACTTCACTTTCATACAATCCTTCCATTGGCGCTTCTGCACCTAGAGCGACACCTTTGGCCCGGCAAATGACAATAACGTTACCAATGTCGGCCTGACAGAGACAAGGAATGAAGATGCATCAGGGAGCAAGTCGGCTCCAGGAGATCTTTTCCAAATTAAGGTCTTACAATTCATGAAGGAAATACCATGCAAGGCGGACAAAACTTCCACAGAAGCTAAAAAAAATTCTAAAGAGTTCGAGTGAAGACTAGATCAAATCCCGAGGGCTTCATCGATAATAGAGGGTCCGGATGTGAAGAAGTACATTCAGCTGGCATACAAAACTGAGGCCGTACCAGCTGATCCCGAAGAGATTCAAAATGTTGAGCATACCAAAGTATGACTAGACGACAGACCCGCAGGAGCACATAATGTCTTACACTATCATGGTCAAGGGAAATAATCTGAAGGAAAAGAAAATAGAGTCAATTCTGATTAAGAAATTTGGCGATACACTGACTAAGGGTGCTTTGACATAGTACTCCCTCTTACCCGAGCACTTGATTAGATCGTTTGCCATGCCGGCCAACATGTTCATTGAAGTGCACGCAAGATCTCAGAAGGGGAAAACTATATAGGCGGACATCTTCCACTTTGTGCAAGGAGAGCTGAAATTACTCCGGGACTTCGTTACATAATTCCAGAAATAGCGGATGCTTATGTCTGCAGTTCCGAATGAGTGGGCCATCGAAGGTTTTACTAAGGGTTTGAATCCTCTAAGTTTAGATGCTACCCGCAAGCTCAAAGAAAATCTTTTGGAGTTCTAGGCCGCAACTAAGGAATATGTGCATAACATGCATAACTCAAAGATCCGGGTGGAAGATGTCTTGCTCGGGACCCCAGCTGGAGAAATCCCTCGGAACACGGATAAGGGAGTTGGTCCAAACCGCAATCATGCTCCCGAAATATCTGGAGGTGGCCAAGGATATCGTTCTCTTGAGAAGACAAATGCGAACAAGAATGGGAGATCATGACAAGAATAATTAGCGTTTGCATAACTGGGACAAGATCAACTCTTTTGGTTCATCTTCGAAAGGATCGGAATATTCAAAACTCTCCGACTATAATTTTAGTATTGATGAAGCACAAATGGAGGTTGTGTTGAAGTCCCATCCGGTGTCACATCCTCAAAAATCCCTCCAATCCGATCCAAACACTAGTGATCAGACCATATGGTGTGACTTTCATGGCACTCACGGGTAAAAGATGACGGATTACATACATCTCCGGGAGGAGGTAGCTGGGATGCTTAATAGGGGCCATCTGCGAGAGTTTATGAGTCAAAGAGCTAGGAACAAATGTGAAAGAGTTGGAGTGACAGAGAGAAAGGTCATAGCATACGCCCCTTCACAGGTTACAAAAATGATTTTTGAGGGATCTATGATTAACGGTACATCATTCACGGTGTCCAGGAAAACGAAGATCTCAGTAACATGAGAATTCCGAGAGATACTGAATGAGAGCACCATCACTTTCACTGATGAAGATTCAGTTGGCATCATCTTACAATATAATGACGTCCTAGTTATTACCGTACCTATTTGACTATTTTCAAGTAAAGCATGTGTTAGTTCGTACAAGAAGGGTGACCAATATCATTCGTTGGATAGTAGTGGAGGAAATGAAAGTGGGAAAAATCATACTGGCTGCAAGGAGTCTCGCTGGCTTTAATATGGCGAGTGAAACTACAAAAGGCGAGATTGATTTACCTTTAGAAGCTAAAGGAGTTGTAAAAGAGACCAAATTATATGTCATGTATGGTGACATGCGGTACAATGCAATATTTTGAAGACCGTGGCTCCATGATATAAATGTGGTTCCTTTGACTCTACACTTACCGGTAAAATTTCCTACTCCAAAGGACTCAACCAGATCAAGGGAGAGCAACCAACAACATTGAGAAACCGGAGGCAGTCGTTGATGATAAATAGCAATTACAGGAGCCGAAACCAGTAACTGATGCAACTCAGCAGACCTTATCGAAAGAAGTGAGAGAAATGGTTCCAAAAAGTGATCTTCCACATAAACACCAGGTTTCGAGGTACTTTCAGGTGCCTAATGATTATGATGCCACTAAATCAACGACTGAGGAACACGAGTAGATTGGTCTACATCCTAAGTTACCGGAAAGAAAGGTATACTTGGACATGGGGTTGACTCCAGAACTCAGGAAAATTATTCTTCAATATCTTAAAGCTAGCATTGATTGCTTTTCTTCGTCCCATAAAGATATGACAAATATTCCTCCACAAGTTGCAACCCACACGCTTGATTTGGATCTTTGTTGTTACAGTTCACTTTTACGCGAGGCATAAAAGCTACTCCCTCCGTCCCAAAAAGATTGGCCTAGTTTGACTTGGCATAAAGTTTAAGAAATAAATGAAGACTTTTGAAATGTGTGATCTAAAACAAATCTTAGATATTTGTGTGGTTGTAAATGATCTCATAAATTTAAATTATTTCTACATATAGAAAGAAGTCAATCTTTTTTGGATAAACTAATAAGGAAAGTGGGCCAATCTTTTTGAGACGAATGGAGTACTTCATAGTTGTGGACTCTTTTGGATTTTTTTAGAGTCACCACCTAATTTATTAGGGAAATTAGGAAAACCAAGTTAAAAGGATTTTGTCAAACTAGAGGTAAATCCTTTAAAAATTAGAGTTCGGGTAAGGGTTCAGGTGATTCCTCGGAAAGGTGTTAGGCACCCCGATATTACGAATCCGCAGAAAATGCGATTGGCCTTCGAATTTCAAAGTATGATTTGTTATTTATTTGCTTCAAATGAGTTTAAAATCTTGTATATAAAGTCATGGCATATTATTCAATATGATTTTGATAAAATCCTTTATTTCCTAAAAATCGAGTTAAATTTCCTTGAGAAATACACATATAAGGTTTCAAAATGGTAATTCCATTTGTCTGATCAAAATACACCCAAAGTTTTCCTTTAAAGTTTTCGTTTGAGTAGAGTTCAACTTAATTTTGGTCCAAAATGTTATGTCCTATCTTTTCTATCCTTATAAGTTTGAACGCATATTTTAAGTATATGCCTTTTGTCATTATGCCATAAAATTATATGTTTTTTCCAAGTGTCTTTTTTGTGAAAATTATCTTCTCTTTTTTATTTTAAGTGAAGGTCAACCACACTCTTTTATTTTAAACTCATTTCCCTAAACTTGTTCTTAAAAATCCTTTGTTTCATCCAAGTTAAAGTGCGCTTAGCCCAAAACAAAACTTCATTCTTGAACCATTAAAGCCACTTAAAATCCATTCGTAATCTTTTCCCAAGAACTTGTTTTTGAAATCAATCTTTTCTCCAAGTTTTGTTTTCTGAAATTCCAAGTTAAAGAGAGTTTATATGTTTCCAAAATAAAGAAAAAACAATTATTTTTCTCATGTCATTTTTAGAGAAAACATAACCGTTATTTTTTTATTGGGTCTGAGTTTGAAAAAGTGTTCAGGTTCCTATCCATTCTAACGATATCACGCATCATTTGCCTATTTTCAACTAGGTTCCGATTAAGGGATTCAATAATATACAAGTATGTTTACAAATATACACAAAATACAAGTGCAAAGAAGATAAATGTGTATTGTACTGCTGGCTTACCAACCACGCCAGTTAATCATTTTCACCCATGGTTGGGCTTTCAACATACAGAGTTTCAGACTCGCAATGTGAAATGTTGGGCCTAGCACCCAATGAAGCGACTTTCTTTGGGGCATTCTTTGATCGAGAATGATATTGTTAAATATACACAATATACACACCATATACATGTATATATTGTGTATATTGCTCTCGATTTCTCCCTCTCGGTTTTCTCCTGATTACCGTATATAGAGTATATAATTTAGGTAATATTTAGTATCCTAGTTTAGGTAATGTTGTAATGTAATTAGTATTGTACACTTATCATAATACTTGTATTACCATAAATGTATAGTTAGTATCCAAGTAGATTAAGGTTTTGGGAATAGAATAGGAATAGTATTCTCCTATTATGGAAATATGTAACTTGTATATATAGTCCTTCAATTAATGAAAATAATCAAGGGATTATTTCTTTCATGATATCAGAAGTCTAGGTCAAACAAAAATTTCTCTCCCACAAATTCTTGTTTGTTTTTCGGCCAAGACCGAACCCTCCTCCTCGGGTTTGCCATCTTTTCCGCTCTCCAAATCTCTCTTCTAAATCCCTTTATCACCTATTGTTCTTTCGTTATGTCTACGTCAAAGAACACGTTTCACCCTGCCCTTGTTGTTTCTAACATCAAGAATCATATTCTTCTAATTCTTGAAATAGAAAACGTCCAATACGCGATGTGGGCCGAGTTGTTCAAAATTCACGCTTGTTCGCATCAAGTCATCCATCACATTATCCCCGCGAATCCTAATGATACGGAGGTGCCTACACGCGAGGATGATCCTAAGTTATGGACAACACTTGATGCCACCGTCCTTCAGTGGATTTATTCTACTATCTCCACCGACCTATTGCATACGATTATTGAGCCAGACACTACGGCGATGGCTGCATGGGATAGGTTGCGTGACATATTCTAGGATAATCAAAATTCCAGAGTTGTTACCCTTGAACAGGATTTTTCCCACGTCAACATGGAAAATTTTCCGAACGTTTCAGCATATTGCAAAAGGTTGAAGGAATTGGCGGACCAACTCCGCAATGTTGGTGCGCCAGTTAGTGAAGATCGTCTTGTTTTACAGATGGTTGTTGGCCTATCCGAGGCCTATGGTGGCGTTCGAACTCTCCTTCGTCAAAGTAATCCTCTTTCAAGGTTCTATCAAGCCCGATCCATGCTTACCTTGGAAGAAGCCGATTTGGATAAAAAGGCGGCTACTAATGCTAGTCCCGTGTTTATGATGACCTCCTCCACTAATCGTCAAAATTTTGGTGACAATTCAAACCACAACCGATCTCACGGGGGCGGCAAGAATGGCCTGAAAAATAATGGGAAAAATCATTGGGGCAAGCATTAGTATTGCAAGAATGTTCTGTAATGTAATTAGTATTGTACACTTATCATAATAATTATATTACCATAAATGTATAGTTAGTATCCAAGTAGAATAAGGTTTGCTGACTATGTTTCGACTATTGGGTTCACTCACATCAGGTCGGATAATTCCTTGTTCATCTACCGTCGTGGTTCGTCCTTGGCCTACATTCTGTTATATGTGGACGATATTATCTTGACTGCTTCTTCCGATGCCTTATGCCAGTTTATCATGACCATGCTCAGCTCTGAGATTGCTATGAAAGATTTGGGGCCCTTGAGTTACTTTCTGGGGATTGCTGTCACTCGTCATTCCGATGGGTTGTTCTTATCTCAACGGAAGTATACAGCTGAGATCATCGAGAGGGCTGGGATGTCATCCTGTAAGTCCACTTCCACTCCAGTTGATACTAAGCTCAAGCTTAGTGCCGCGGCCGGCGTACCCTATGAGGATCTGACCCGCTATCGCAGTCTTGCAGGGGGCCTTCAGTATCTTACCTTTACGAGACCGAATATTACATATGTTGTCCAGCAGGTGTGTTTGTTCATGCATGATCCCCGAATTGAGCACATGAATGCACTCAAACGCATCATTCGGTATATTCAAGGTACAACTCTAGCCCGTCCAAGTGTCGAGGCTGAATATCAAGTGGTAGCTAATGTGGTCTCAGAATCATGTTGGTTATAAATGCAAATCATAGTCAAGTGTACCTTGAATATACCGAATGATGCGTTTGAGTGCATTCATGTGCTCAATTCGGGGATCATGCATGAACAAACACACCTGTTGGACAGCATATGTAATATTCGGTCTCGTAAAGATAAGATACTGAAGGATATAAGTGTAAAGGGCAGAATAGTCTTTGTACCATTAGTCTGTTAACAATGTAACTTTTTAGTCTTCACAAAATTAGTTAGTTAGTTAGGATGTCCTTTACTCAAATTAGTTAAGTGTATATAAGGGCACTTCACCCTTAATCTCAAACAGTTGAATGAATACAGATTGTATGCCTTCTTTTTCTCGACCCTGAATTAGGGTTCATACTATCTCTCATCTCACTTTATTTCATTCTTATAGTTACTTAATTTCATAATATTTTTCTTCCGTTAATAATATACAGTTAGAAACTAAATTGAACTAAATATATTCTTTAATGTATGTGTGTAAGTTCAAATATGTCTTTATTGATCTTCTAATCATCCTAGGTTAAGTTTCTTATGGAATAAGAACATTTTTTACTCAATTAAATAAAACTAAACATGATTGAACCAAACTACTAATGAAAAAACAAATATTATAAGCATACTTCAAGTTTGTAATCCTTTTTCGTATAGTCAATGAAGGGAGACCCGACTGACTACTCAGGTTTGATAGCGTGTAAAACAGAGAGCAGAGGAACGCGTATAGTACCATCCACTAGCGTTAACCATGGCTGAAAGAGGGTGGAACATTCTATCAAGTTGTTGGTCAGCTTTTCAATCGTCACTGCTTATTCTAACAAAAATAACCACCTTCCCTCCATCCTCCTATATATTACTCCCTCCGTTCTATAATAAGTATCATTTTAATAAAATATATATTACTTCCTCCGTTTCATTATAAGTATCATTTTAATAAAAAAGTTATCTCAAATTCAGGGTCGAGAAAAGTAATATATTTTTATTAAATAGGAATCGTTTGGTTATTATGGGACAGAGGGAATAGTAATTACTACGTTTACTCGTTTCCTCTTTCTCTTTTGTAACTGCTCCACTTTTCTCCAAATTAAAACCACTGCCCCTAAGCATAATTTCTCAGACACCACTTGAACAATTAATATCAAAGTTAGACTCCTCCTTCTGCAGATCATATCAGGTACTTTCTTTTAATTATAACTCTTGATTTGCTTTAATAAAGCGACGTTCTTTCTTTTCTCTTCTCTGCTTTCTTACTCTATAGTTGTTGACAGTGGCGTAGCTACATAAATTAATATTGTGTATATAGGTCAAAAATATATTTATATATATATTAAATCTTGAACACCCTTAGTGAAATTTCCAGTTGTTGGGAAGATGGAAAAATGAAGGGAATGGGATCTTTTTGTGATCTATGTTTTATTTTTCATATGTCAAGGAAGTTGAATTATGCCCCCTTTGAATTGGGACTTTTTCTTCTCAAAAGAGATTTAAAAAAAATAACATTTTTTGGGTTTTTCTCTTCGTGTTTCTGGTCTTCCTTTGCAATTAAATAGATTTATATAGCGATTTTTGGTATGTGTAATTTGTCATGTATATAAATCAGGTGTCCTAGGTCTGTTTTTATTTTTTATTTTTGGTTCGTGAGACATGAAAATTCATTAATTAGAGCTTGTTTGGATGAGCTTATGTATTAACTTATTGCTTATAAGCATAATCCATAAGTTAAGAATTCTAACTTGTGATTCTTGATTTATTTTTGTTATTTCGGCTTAAAGACAAGTGCTTTTAAAAGTGCTTAAAAACTATTTTGGCTTAAAAGCACCTAAAATTAGTCAATCCAAACATGCTCTTAGTTTTTTTTTTTTTTTTTTAACCTTCTACTAGTTTGAAGTCTGAACTTGCAGATTTGAGGAAGAGAAATCTACTGTAACAACTGTTCACCATTAGAAGTTACTAGTATTTTTTAATGGATAATTTTTTTAGGGTCTTTAGGAGAAAAAAGGGATGGAGTTACGGAGTATGTACGAATTCTATTGTGAAAAACTTGTTTAGAATGCAAACTTATGTATCAGACCTTATCTGGAGTGATGTGAGAATTGAAAGGAATGGCACTTCATGTTTCACAGGCCATTAAAAGGATTTCTTAACTTAATTTCTCCCCTCTTGCTTCATATCCATGGATCCTTCCCCGGACCCTGCTAACGCAGGATGTTTTGTGCACCGGCCTGCCCTTTTTTTGCTTCATATCCATGGAGCTAGATTTTCCTTGTTTAAAATCGAGAACCATTCTAATCTGGCACACATTTGTAGTGAGATTAGAACTAATTATTAACCCCATATGATAGATTATAAACCTGTCTTAACTCTTAACAGCCTATGAGACACGTCACCCGGTGCCTGAAAATTGTGACTGAGTGAACCAACATTTTCTTTCACTTTTTAGACTTGGACAATGCATGGTTCATGATATAAATAAAGTTTAATAGTGGTGTTGGATGTGCTTCATTCTGTACTTTCTTCTTGTCTATCCATTAGCCTCAAAAGTAGAAAGCTTGATTTTCCAATGATAAAGGGTTGAAGAACTGATGTTAGATGATCTCTGTATTTTTCACAGGTGGATCTCAGTGAAGCAGATATAAAGTGCTAGTGAGAAAGAGTTTGTGCTGATAATACTTTGTGCACAGAGAAGCTAATGATATCTCTACAGTATGGACTCACACCGTTTTTATGGTAGGGATTTGTCATACTCTTCACACCCTACTGTTAGTTCTGTAGAGAATAGCCCGTTGGAAACCTCGAAATTTGATTCAGGAAATTCACCAAATTCGCCACTTGCAAACTATTTTGACTCTGTGACCACCTTTACCACAGTAAGTGATTACCAGGAGCAGAACAGCTGTACAGAAAATCTTTCAGGAGCTAGTTCTTCCCGTGATTCCTCATTGGATTATAACCAATATTTCCATCGGCTAAACTCCTCGCAAGATTGTATTCCAGAAGGTCTGCTGGTTTCCTCTAGTGGAACTTCTCTACTTCAGAATGCAAATCACAGTCGGAACATGAAACAGTTGGAGGCTGCTTTAGTGGACTTACCCTTGCAGGGTGTTCTGTCTAGCAATCTGAAGCAGCTGCTTATAGCATGCGCCAGAGCTCTTGCTGAAAATAATCTTGATGATTTTGAAATACTGGTTGCTAAGGCAAGGATGGTTGTGTCCATTACTGGAGATCCCATACAGCGTCTTGGTGCTTACATTGTTGAAGGGCTCGTAGCAAGAAAGGAGTTGTCTGGAACCACCATATACCGGTCTTTGAGATGTAAGGAGCCAGCTGGCAAGGACTTGCTCTCCTACATGCATATCCTCTATGAAATATGTCCTTATCTAAAGTTTGGCTACATGGCTGCAAATGGTGCGATAGTAGAAGCGTGCAGGAACGAAGATCGCATCCACATTATAGACTTCCAAATTGCGCAGGGAACCCAGTGGATGACTCTCTTACAAGCTCTTGCTGCACGACCCGGTGGGGCCCCCTACGTACGCTTTACAGGAATTGATGATCCAGTTTCACAATATGCTCGGGGAGATGGATTGAGCGCAGTTGCAAAACGGCTTTCAGTAATTTCTGAGAAATTCAACATTGCTATTGAGTTTAATGCAGTCCCAGTTTTTGCTCCGGAAATCACTAGGGATATGCTTGATGTAAGGCCTGGTGAGGCTCTGGCAGTAAACTTCCCTTTACAACTTCACCATACCCCTGATGAGAGCGTTGACGTGAATAACCCTAGGGATGAGCTTATTAGGATGATAAAGTCGCTTTCCCCCAACATAGTCACTTTGGTGGAGCAAGAATCAAATACAAACACGGCTCCATTTTTCCCTAGGTTTTTAGAAGCTCTAGATTACTACCATGCAATGTTCGAGTCCATAGATGTGACCCTAGCAAGAGACATGAAGGAGCGCATCAATGTGGAGCAGCATTGCTTGGCTAGGGATATAGTGAATGTCATAGCATGTGAGGGTAAGGAAAGGGTGGAGCGTCACGAGCTATTGGGAAAGTGGAAATCCAGGTTCATGATGGCAGGTTTTCAGCAATATCCTTTGAGCTTTTATGTGAATTCGGTGATAAAGGACCTCATGAGGCGTTACTCAGAGCATTATACACTAGTTGAGAAAGACGGGGCTATGCTGTTGGGGTGGAAGGAGCGGAATCTAGTCTCTGTATCTGCTTGGTTTTAAGTGTAGTTCATTATTTGGAAACAGATGAATAGCCTTCTTTTATTGCTTAACCAGACGATAGGATTGATCAAGTAATTTTACTCATGTCATATAGTTTCAATTTTCTGAAATCTGAGTATAAGAACATGCTTTATGTTAAGTATCACAAAACATTGTTCAAGTTAACCTTGATGTTATTTGTTAACTGTAAACAATTATTTCTCGTCCTTGATGTATTTGATGATTCGGAGAAGCCATGTTCAGTTTCTATAAGTTTTATCAGTTTGAAAAGGAGATCAAGTTTTTTAGGTACGGGTTAAAATAAAGAGTATATCAAACAAAACGGAATATGAAATACAAACTACAAAGGCCATTGTAGACTTAAATTGTGTCCAAGTAAATTACACTTTGATAAACTGTAGGAATTGATGGATTTTCTTGTATTGACATAAAGAGGGGCTGTTTATGTTTTGCACTCTTAATGTATGCAAATCATTTTTTTATTGCAACCCATCCTCTTAATTATCATGGAAGTCATGCACTCTTTTCCCACTAAATAAGTCACTCCCCCCCCCCCCCCCCCCCCCCCCCATATATTTTTAGTTTCATCCCTCATAGAATTACTTCTTAATAGTTTTGCAAAGAAATATATTAGGGGGTATATTAAAAATAACGGGAGAGCGTATTAGATGAAGCTTGCGTAGCAACTTATTTCCAACCAAACAGACCCCTAAAAGTGTAAAATGGGAGAGAGTATTAGATGAAGCTTGTGATAATGGCGATACTCAAAGATGGAGTTGTGCAGTTTTGCCAAACTCAAATAGGGTATATTTTAAGATTGATTGTCAAAATTCCATACATGGTCAAGTTTGAACACTTTTAAAATAACAAACTAAATTAAGTTGAAGTGCCTTTAACCTTCTAAAGAGAAATAAAATAGTACTGCTTGTTTAAAATAGTGCACATGGTTCGCTTTGAGTATAGCTTTTCATAAAAATTAAGTAATTATGGTCTGCTAAATCTAAAAATCAAATCAAACCTTCTTATTCGATTTTTGTTGGTTTTTTAAAATTCAGATGACAAGAACATTAGTGTTACAAAAATAACCATGGATTCTTCACATTATACCCGTATAATTTTACCTGGGGTTCTTAACTAAATATGATTAATGGTTGACAAAAGTCGACGGTGAGTTTACTTACACTTGATACAAACATAATTTGTAACCATAATTTTGCTGGTGTCCCGTATAATTTTACCTGGGGTTCTTAACTAAATATGATTAATGGTTGACAAAAGTCGACGGTGAGTTTACTTACACTTGATACAAACATAATTTGTAACCATAATTTTGCTGGTGTGTAAGTGAAAAATACAATACTATAAATTCTTTCTTGTAGAGTTTAAATGAAGAAACGTTACAAAGAACATGGATATATGGAAAAGAGGGGGCAAGAGAGCATGCCAACTACTATGCTTGAACTCAATATTAACGACTTCTAATACAAACAAATAAAACTTACTAAACTTGGAAATTATGATCACGAGCCACATGTTTCAATTGGAAAGAACGTCAACTTGAGTCTGGTACATTTTGTATCACCAAACACCAGGTGACTGAACTTCCAAAAAAATCAATACGTCTATTTAGTTTACACCATTGAAGCATAATATATGGTTCATATAAAGAATTCTTCTTCGAGCAGATGCATGATATCCCAATCATGACAAGCTGATAAAAGTTCACATGTTATTCCTTCCATACATGGGTGCATTGTAATTGCCATATCCACCTGCATTGCTATTATCCTGCGTGGAAGGAGGCGGAGGCCTTGGTCTCGCATACTCGGCAAAAATGACCCATCCGTCAAGGAACTACAAAAGAGAAAGTGAAAGAGAAAAACTTTACACTCCTTAGAATCAATTGGCAATTACTATATCAAGAGTCATGCATTGACACATCCATCAACAACTATAAAAGAGAAGGTGAAATAGCATTTATCCCTCGTACAAACACAAACACATAAACGTGGAAATAACGAGACAAGTCTGAAACATTTCTACAAAGCACTGGTGACTGGTGACTAATCCTGCTTCAAAATTTTGGTGCTTATACAGAAACTAACAAGTAAAATTACCCTTTTCACATGCACATACCACACCATATTAACGTGCTCAGGTTACTATTATAGCACTGTGGATGGAACAATTGACAAGATAAAAGAAAAAACAGAGACAGCTATGCAGAAAGACACTCAAGAAATATCCAGGAAACAAGGAACACATGCCAAAAAGGCATGATATTATAATTAGGAAGCTGTATTGTTTTATTCTTTTTTCTTTTAAATGTCAAATGAAGCTGGGATCACCAAACTCCAGTGTCTCCAAACAAGGCAGAAAAAGAAGAGAAGGTTCAATAACTGTACTGAAACAAGGGCCTTAAATACCATTAACATGATATACAGGTTTTGGACGCTTAATTATCCATACATCGTATATAGCGGACGACCCAAGTATTGAAGCAGTATTGCATTAAGTCAACTATCAGCATACGAATAGTATAATATGATAAGTCGTCTCCACAATGACTTTACCCGGAAAAAAAAATGTGCTTTCAAGTATGCACAAGGCCTGAATATAGGAGAATGGATAGTGATCATATAGCTGAGATTAGTGGTGGCAACTGAGACCCATTTTTTAATAACCCACCCATATTTAAACGGGGTTGGGTGAGTGATTTTATAGTACGGGTAAAATATGGGTAGAGCCCATATTCAACCCGTTATAAAGTGGGTAAAATTTACAAACCAGCTATACACTTTATTTTATTAGTCATTTTTAACAACCCAACTATACACTCCTTCAGAAGTCCTGACCGATGACTTTAGAAGTAACCGAAGAGAAGGATCCTGGTAAGACTGAACAGTGTTTTCTTTCTCCTCTGTTTATATAGTTTCTATGATACATAAAAAAAAAAGGCAGCCCGGTGCACTAAGCTCCCACTGTGCGCGGGATCCGAGGAAGGGCCAGACCATAAGGGTCAATTGTACGCGGCCTTACCTCATATTTCTGCAAGAAGCTGTTTCCACGGCTTGAACCCATGACCTCCTAGTCACATGGCAGCAACTTTACCAGATTTAATTTACTCTGAAATTAAGTTGAAACTTCCTTGTAGTGATACTATCTTTTATAAACCTACCTAAAACCCTTTTTACAATGTATAAAAATTCCTTGGGGAACAACATTAATTTTGGAGTAAAAACGTTCTCTTTGGGTGGCAATCTAAAGTTGAGAAATTGAACTGGAACTAACAAGTTGTTTTGATGAAATTATTGAGGAATTAAAATGAACTAAAATTTATGTCTTGAAGCTGGAAAAAAAGGAACTAAAATTTATTAACTGCAAATTTACAACTCCCCTATCCCATAACGAAAGCTTAATTGTTTTTTATAGAGATTGTGATGATTCTCATGAAAATATGGCAAGAAGTTGAGGTTGTCAATACATGAAAATATACAAAAATTGAAATTTTCTCTATATTTCTGTACAACATGAAATGTGGCGTTTTTCATAGAGAAGCACAGTAAGTCATCAATGGCAGGAAAGCGTTGGGGGTAATTTGCTTCCGGATTTATCGCATTAACTTATGCTTTCTTTTATTCCCTCAACTGTTGCATAAAATATGGGTTTAACCCGCACCCAGCCTGTTTTTACCCGTATAAATATGGGTGGGTTGCATTATGACCCGTTTTATACTCACCCCGTTTTAACCCGGCCAAATTCAACTCAACCCGCTCATCTGCCACCACTAGTTGAGATTAAGGAATAGCTAATTGATGTTGATTGCGTGCTTAAATTTAGAGGTGGCAAATGGACTGTTTGGGCTAAAGTTGGACGGGTCAAAATGGGTTGAACCAATAAATGGGTCAATGCCAACCCTGGCCAAATTTCACTTGCTCTAAGATGGATTGGGTCAAAATGGGCTAAACAATGGGTCATAACCCAACCCATCCAACTCGACCCATCCTTTTTACAATTTCAAACTTAGATTCCATGATTCATCTAATATAAAAGAGACCTATAAAATTAAAAAAGAAATAGTAATTTAAATTTGACAATTCGTTTGATAGAAATTTTCCTTTTTACTCCCAATATTTCAAATATGAGTTGAACTTGCAATGTTAGCATTAAATTTAATTTCCTTTACAGTTTGAATTTTACAGAAAATATCATTTCTTATGATATGATTAATATATATACAATACTCCAATGATTCTATCTTTTCGTGTAGAGATATTAAATTTTGGTTATTGTTTGGTAATTATTAAGCAATTTTCCATTGACTTGCCTTTCTTGTGAGAAGTATCCAATGAGAAAAATTGCTTTCAGTGTTTGTGTGTCCGTGCCCACATTGTAGCCCCAACTAATCGGGTATTTGTGCCGTGTATTCATTTACTGTATTTGTTTATTTAGCTATGCGAAGGTTTTTGGTGGGTAGATCTTGATTCAAGCAGATTTTATTGTAGTCCCAATTAAACAATTGCAAGTTGAGATCAATTATATGAATCATTACTAATTATATTTTTTATTTTAAATTCATCTCAAGTCAATATATATAAATTTAAAAAATACTGAAGTTCTCTAAAATTTGAACCATTTCTTGGGTTGAGCTGTTCATAATTTAGTAAAAACTAATTATCTCATCGAATTGAAAAAAAGCTAAGAAGTAAATTATTAATTTCCATGAAAGTAAACTATAATGAAAAGCACATAACTTTTTATTTTAACTTCGCCAGTGATAAAAACTCTTTCGTCCACTCCACTGAAATGTACATTAACTTTTCACCAAATCTGTAATGAAAAGCTCAGGGGCTCTAGCTATGTCTGAGTATTATTACCGAATTAAATGAAATAAGAATAAATAAAGTCATTAAAATTATATAAAAACTGCAACTTTGAGATATAGAGAATTGGTTTTGGTAAAAGTGTATCTCTACAAGCTAAGAGTGAGCAATTTCGTAGGTAATGTTTGGGAATCTTCATGGGTCAATTTGGGCTATTGATTTGAGATGGGCTAACTTGGGCATAGCCAAATCAACCCGTCATCAAAATCACTCTTTCCCAAACCCATTAAAACTTGAGCCCGTTAGGCGGGTTAGATGAATTTGGGTTAATTTTGTCACCCCTTCTTATATTATAGGCTTTGTTAGATGAATTTGGGTTAATTTTGTCACCCCTTCTTATATTATAGGCTTTCTCCTAATCAGTAGCACCTGATTATGTAGCTACGCCGGTGACAAATTTAGCCCAAATCCATTTGACCCACCAAACCCGTCCAAGTTTTAATGGTTTAGGCATGGGCTACATTATATAAATGGGTTATGTTTGGGCACAACCCATAGTAACCTGTGACAAAAGCTATAGCTCAAACTCAACCCATCACTTTTCAAACATCAACCCCAATAATTAGAGCTCAACTCGTGATTATCCAAGACAGATATAGATGTTATACTTACTTCCAATCATGTTTGAATATAGTATTATATCATCCATCTAGATTAACTAAATATTTATTTAATTTTTTAATATTCATCTAAACATTGACTATATTTATTAAATTTTTAATAAAAGGAAAACTTGTACCTTATGGTTTGTATAACACATTAACTTGCCTTCTACTTCACATATTAATAATATCCCCTTAAATACACACAATATCCCCTTAAATAAGCTAGCTAGTGATTGATTTAATTTGAGCATCAATTTTGTTAGGTGTTGCAGTTAGTTCTTAAGCAAACTAATTTCCTAATATTAGTTTTTTAATTAAATATTAATTGCTTTACCAGATAAATCATATAATTACGCCAATGTCATAAAAAATACAGTATATAAGAGCTATAATCTAAATGATGCATGTTAAAAGTTATCAATACTCATATTAAATCATGATAGACTACTTGAAAATATATTATGTTTCATCTGCATTAGGTTTTTGAATAAATAATATGCACCAACTACTAATAGTATCAATTTAAGAGTTTAAATTATGGAGTATGTCACGTTCAATGGGTTGGGCTATCACGCATTGTTTAGCTCATCTTGACCCAACACATCTTAGCCCAAGTAGACTTTGGGCAGGGTTGGGCAATGACCCATCTTGACAAATCCATCTTAAGCCCAAACAACCCATTTGCCACCCTATGTAGCTGTACATTTTCTTGTAAAGATGGTATATAACAGTTTCACTTGATTTGGGATGATGGTCCGTTTGAGATTACAGGGGGGGGGGGGGGGGGGGGTAACTTGGGATCTAAAATCAAGAAAGAATATTCAGGATTGAAAGATAACATTTCAAAATCTAATTGAATGCTTAGTAAACAAACCTTACTAGTAGTGAGCCAAGATTCTTGGGGGAACAGTGGATAGTTCTCAGTTAAGACTTACTACTGTAAGTTGCTAGCTTGAGAGGAGTCGGGTTCATTCATTGTTCAGATCCATGGCGCCAAGAACGGTGAGTTTTCACGAGGAAGATCACAATATAGGCTGGTTCTTCTTGTGACATTGCCAAGTAGCATCACGTTTGTGGTGGGAGATTTTAAGACGATTCGAAGTAGGTACAGTGGGTCATGCTGAATACTGTGAAGGATGCTCTACTTAGTTGGGTTTCAGAGTACGAATCTACTTACTTAATGGAGCACAGTATGTTGCTCCATTAGCACTTACATGGGTAGTTTAGAGGGAGAGAATAGGAAAGTTTTTTGACGGCAAAGCGCTCAAGTTTGTACATCTAAGGAATAGCCCTCCTGATTATCGTCTTTAGTGCACCAATAAGTTGCTATGTGTATAAAAGATTTGAGTGTTCCTCGTATATTCTCATTTTTTGGCATTTAATTTCTCTCCTCTACCAAGTCTTGTTAAGATAGGGTTTTCTTCTAGAGGGTTCGTTAACAAAAGTATGATTTGAGGCAAGATGTTCTTCATAAGATGTTTTGTACAAGAAATATTTTCCTAAATTGCAATTCTGAACTGTGGTAATAAAAGAGAAATTGGTCAGCATAAGGTGAAACTTAATGATAGCCCTGACTAATGAATCGCTTTACATGTTAATAACAGCAAATAATATAGACTATACAGCAGGAGAAGAAATGGTAGTACAGAAAGGCTTGCACCCTCAAAGTACAAAAGTATTTTGTTTTAAATTTTACGGAAGATATTTCTCTTTTGAGGAAAAGAGCAAAATCTGGAAAACAATTCCAAAACAGAATGTCTCACTAAACAAGACTTTGAATCAACACTTCAATCGTTTAGTTTAGATAGATGAAATATATCTACTAATACTTATCTAGGTAATGAAAATTATATGTATAAAACAGCATTTCAGAGTAAAGTTTTGGAGTTCAAAGGGATTGAAGGACAGAGCAATAAGACAAGTCGGTATTACTTTGCTTTCAACACACTAAAAGTGTGTTTGGTACACAAAACGACCAAAGAAAGAAAATATCAAATTTAACTAAAAAGTGAAAAGGAAAAAGGACAGACATTTAATGCACTCATATCCATACTTGAGCACATAAATCCATATGGGGAAATGCTTAGTTTAAGCTGAAACTAAAAAAACATGCTCCTTTGGTTTTCTGTGTATATATAGAGCTTAAGGTTCTTCATCTCAGTATTTACTAGGGACTACACTGGTTACGTTGTTTTTTATTACACCTTTTACTTAGTTCTTTAGTCATGAAAAAGATAAGAAGCCTTTGCACTTTGATGCTTATAAATCAACTGTCTTCTCTTAATTATAGAACCTGAATTGGCTGGCTATGAGAATAGACAGAGAAAGTTGACAAATAGTTTTGACCACCTTTGGACATTCCAAGCCAAAAAGTTTTAGGTCAATTCTTATCAAAGTGTTCCAATGTTTAAGCATGTGTTTATTCCCGATTAATACCAAACATTCCCATCCTCCACTCTTTATCATGATAAGCACAGCAATTCAGATTATTACTCTCAATCAGAAATAAAAATGAAAATGTAATATAATAGCTAACTATAACTATACCTTGTGTTAGACACATTCTGTTGGAGGTCAATAGGCAGAATTTTGGATACAAAAGTTATGTGCAAGTAAATTTGCTCACTACTTAGAAAAACAAGCATTGTAGCATCTAACTCACCTGGCCATCCATGCCTTTTATACCAGCTGCAGCATCATCCAAAGTTGCATATCTAACAAAACCAAAACCCTTTGAATAACCAGAAACACGATCTGTCACCACTCTGGCTGCAAAAGCATAACATACTACATAAATACATTTGTACTATTTCATCATATGCACTCTCATTTTACGTTTTCACCGCTGAGATAAATAAGATACAAGTAAAACGGACCATTGACCACTTCACCGTGTTTGG
The DNA here is from genome assembly GCA_034509755.1 of Anisodus tanguticus. Classification (NCBI taxonomy): domain Eukaryota; kingdom Viridiplantae; phylum Streptophyta; class Magnoliopsida; order Solanales; family Solanaceae; genus Anisodus; species Anisodus tanguticus. Next base: position 32,810,192 of record CM067558.1, read on the forward strand.
CAAATGCATCTCTAAGCCCTTCCGAGGTAGTACGTTTGCTAAGACCTGGATAGAGGATAAAATAAAATAAGCATAGAACTTTAGCTACTAAAAGTCACCAGCTTCATGGTCCAGCTTCAAATAATAGATGTAAAGTGAATTGGATCCTGTACTATTCCCTGCCCCTAACCAACCCATCATTGAAAGAGGCAAAGTAGGACAATTTTGCATCATCTAAGCCAACATAATAAGATTCTAGCTGAGACCATGTGAAGGTACAAACTGATAATTCCTGAATTGTAATAAACAAGCTAAGCGGACGTTTGAAAAACAATAACAGCCGGAAAACCAAGAATTATAAACATTTCTTTTGAAACCTTGAAGGAACCATAATCACTGACTGATGTTCATTTGTTAACAAAAACATCATTATCTAACAAACAAAACAAATTACAAAACAGTTTTGGAGAAAAGTCCCGATACTTATTACATACGAGAATAAAATCCAAAAAAAGGAAATCTTTTCTGGTTCAACATCATAAGTTTAATGAAATCTTTATTCTAAAAGAAACAGAATTTAAAAAGGGTCAGCACCTACTACGGGAAATGATCTGGAAGACCTAATACAAAAATTCCGTGATATATTCTAGCAAAAACATAGATTGATCCGAAGTCAGAGAAGTGGAAACCTCGAAGCTCATATTGAACATTTACCATAAAGTTGTACCGATATAGCCGCAAAAAAAACACACTACAAACTTCTCAATCAATACGATTAAAATTATTAAGAGTTAATGGTCAAAATCACACCTAAACTATCAACTATTCACGAGTTTCATACCTCAACTATCTATTATTCTCTTTCCGTTAAAACACAACTCCATACTGAGTTGGCCAAATATTTAAAATCAATCTACAAGAGGCGCGTGAAGTCCAACTCAACATTGAGGTGTGTTTTAATACAAAAGGAGGGATAGTTTAGGTAGTTAAATGGAACAATGGATAGTAAAGGTGTGAAACTCAGTGAAAAGTTGATAGTTTTAGGTTTTATTTTTTACCATTAACTCAATCATTAAACATATACTCCCTCCGTCCAAAAAGATTGTGTTATTTTTCCGGCCACACAAATATCTGAAGAGTTAATTTGAACCACACATTTCAAAAGTATTTATTTAATTCTTAAACTTCGTGGCAAGTCAAACTAAGACAGTTTTTTGAGACAGAGGGAGTATTATGAAACTTACCGGAAACGAAGAGATTGGTGGATGGTTCAGCTGGTGGCGGCTTCTCTACTTGCGCTGCTTGCGGTGGATTAAAAGGGAAGTTAGAAGAAAATGTAGAGAAAAGTGCTCGGATACTTCGGGGTGCTACCGGGATCGCGGTTGTTGCCGCCGCTCGTAAGGCCATTTAGGAGTTTTAAGGGTTTAGATATCAGGGTTTTACAGAGATTTATTTTGAAGTGGTACGAAAGTAATAGGGGGTTCTATAGAAATATATCAACTATCGAGTAATTTAGAGTCGGGCTATATCGGGCTTCAGTCAACAGGCCCAATATCAAATGTTGGGTTTGGTGCGAGGCAAGTGCATAGATAGTCGATTTTGACTTTCAAGGTTCTTATTTAAGGCGTAATCAAAATTCATAAACTTTTATACGTTAAAAAATCACATTTAAAGTTATAAAATTTATTTGAAATTTGATATATTACTTGTGCAATCAATTTCAAATGTTTTTATCTGAACTTCAGAAAACACGATTAAATTTTAAGTTGCTAAAGCTAATGGGTAGTTGCAACTTTGGATATCACGTTTGTTCTTATACAACGAGATCATTGTACTCCAGTTCCATTCTTTGGGAATTCTCGCCGTCTTAAAAATGATGTTAAACAACTCCGTCAGCCACTCCAAACCTGCCCTACCAGCGCTCTTCCAAAATTCAACTGGATCTCATCATGCCCGGTCGCTCGTCCCCTACTCTTCCTGCGAACAACACCCTTAACCTCCTCAACATTAATGTTTCTACAATACCCAAAATCTTGGTACCTACCAGATTGCTCTAGCTCCCCAACACGATGTCTCTATCTCCTTTTTCGTTCAAGAGTTTAGAAAAGTAAGACTGCCACATTCGCCTAATATCCGCGTCCTCCACCAGTACTTTGTCGTCCTCGTCCTTGATGCACCTCACGTGATCCAATTCACATGACCTCCTCTCCCTCACCTTAGCTAGTTTGTACAACTTCATATCCCCGCCTTTCTCCTCTAATTCCATATACATGCATTCAAAAGCCGTCATTTTCGCCACCATAACCGCAAGCTTTGCCTCATTCCTCGCCATCTTATACAGTTCCCTATTTGTTCACTTCTCTACCTCATCCTTGCTTTCTACCAATTTCGCATAATTCCACCTTCTTTTGAACTTTACCATTCCACCACCAGTCCCCTCGATGCCCACCACAACTACCTCTCGAGACCCCAAACACTTATCTAGCTACATTTTGAATGCAACTGGCCGTCCTGTCCCACATACCGGTCATATCCCCCACTACTCTCCCAAGCCCTCTTAGCCATCAACCTCTCCCATCTCTTTTGCATTAGCCATGGTCAAACTCCCCCATTTGATTCTTAACATGTCGTCCACAACCCTCTTCTTCTTCTCTATCCTGATCTCCAAATCCATCACCAAAAGTTTATGTCGGGTTGTAAGATAATCCTTCGAAATAACCTTGCAGTCTTTACAAAGACCGTTGTCAGCCTTCCTAAGGAGCAAAACGTCTATCTGAGTCTTAGCCACCGAACTATGAGAAAGTCACCAAGTGCTCCTCCTTCTCCAGGAACCTCGAATTGGCTATCACCATCCCAGAAGCTCTAGCGAACTCCAAAAGTGAGACGCCTCCTCTATTCTTGTCCCCAAGGCCAAAGCCTTCATGCACGTCATCATATCCCCCGGAAGTGACCCGATATGTCCATTGAAATTCCCTCATATAAATAACTTCTCAATGGGTGGTATACCACCCACCACCTCGTACAAATTCTTCCAAAAGCGTCTCTTCTCTTCCTCATCCAAGCCCGTCTGTGGCGTGTAAGCACTAATAATGTTCATAGTGAACCCCCCAACTACCAACTTAATCACCATCATCCTGTTATTAACCCTCCTAACCTCTACCACCTGATCCCTTAGCTTACTGTCTACTAAAATGTCTACCCCATTCCTATACATCGACCTACCTGAGAACCATAACTTATACCCGTCTACATCCTTAGCCTTAGGTCCTACCCATTTGGTCTCCTGGACACAGGCTATATTAATCCTCATCTTCTTAAGAATCTTAAATAGCTCTATGGACTTCCCCGTTAAAGTCTCAATGTTCCAAGACCCTATTCTCAGCCTAGCATCTCCCTTACCCCACTTACCCCATAACTCTCGCCCCCGTCCCTGACCGAGAACATGACTCTAGTCTACCATCAGTTACCAAAGCCACTAAAGCAAATATAAAATAATAGACTACTCAAATATTTATCCTAAACACAGGCAGGGATCAAAGTGAAAGCACAAGTTAACAAGAATCTAGAGGCAAGTAAAACCACTACGCCAAGAATGCTATAACTAAATACAAGAAGGGAAAATTCAAGAACGTAATGTCATGAATCAATACAGTGAAACGACAAAATTTAACAATAAGGATACAAACAAATAATGGATACGAGCAACCAGAGGTACCAACTCCAGTTGAATCGAACTTGTTTGCCGGTGAAAATTACTATTCACCAGCACCGGGAGTACTGTTCACTTTAATTTTCATCAAAAAGTCGAGTACCTGTGTAGATCTAGGAGAAAAAAGAACAAAAAGAAAAAAGGAGAAGAGAGAAACCAATAAGAGTCGGATCTGAAGCTCCTCCAACAGGTCATCTCTCCGGATCTGGAGATTTTGAGCGAATAATATCCATAGTACTCTCTCTCAAATTTCTCTTGTTCATAGTTTGTATGTGTATATATACGTATATATATATATATATATATATATATATATAGAGAGAGAGAGAGAGAGAGAGAGAGAGGGAGATAATACACCGGCCAACGGCTAGAAGTGCTCCGGCAAGATGAACCGGAAAACTGCTTGCCAATCGGCGACATTGCTCAACAGATAAATGAATAGTCTTTTATATATTACCAGAAAGATCTCAGCAATAAGCCCTGGGCAGCGTACTGGGCTGGAAGGCAGACTTGATGTGGGTTTGATTTAGAGGCGGTGTCAAATTGAGAGGATAATTTCACCGCCGACGATTAGTGATGCCAAATCCGTTATACCTTACCGGCTCTCTAGAAGGCCGAATTAGAGAGAGCTTAAATGGTGAAGGCGATACTTCTCATTACTGGCTTTATGATATGAGTTTATAATATTATTTTTATGCCAACTATTATTTTATATATATAGACCCAATATAAGTAACATTTGGAGGAGTACATTCAATCTCATCTGAGCAGTGATTAGGGCGAGTCTGTAGAATTGTATTAATCTCCCCTTGGGGAGCCTTTCTTATTAATACAAAATATATATAGGTGTATAATGTCGAATCCTTATACAATAGGGATCCCAATTCTACCATAATTACATAACACTAAATATGGTAAATAGGTTACATTATACACGGCTAATACACCCCATCAGTCTGAGCGAGAGGAGGTCGGACGCTAAGGCTGGATCTGAAATCAAGAAAGAGATATCGAGGAAGGTCTTTTATGAATATATTTGCATATTGATAAAAGGTGGGCACATGTAAAAATTTGACGTGACCGAGAGCAACCTTCTCACGAACAAAGTGGATGTCCATCTCAATATGCTTGGTTCGCTGATGCTGAATTAGATTATGAAATAAATAGATAGTGGATATGTTATCACAATAAACCCAAGATGCCTTACGCAATTGACACTAGAGTTCCAAAAGAAGGTTTCAAAGCCAACAAATCTTAGCAACAACATTAGCAACACCTCTGTACTCTGCTTCTGCGCTCGAACGGGATAATATGGCTTGTTTCTTGGCACACCACGAAATGAGATTATCCCCCAAGAACATACAGTAGCTTGATGTGGATCATCGCGTGTCCGTACAACCTGCCCAATCAACATCTGTATATGATAACAACCTTGTTGGTGCTGAGGGGTAGAGATGCAATTCATAATTAAGTGTGCCCTTAACGTATCGAATGATACGTTTGAGAGTAGTGAAATGAGGCTCCCTGGGGCATGCATGAATAAATATACATGCTGAACAACATAAGCAATATCATATCTGGTGAAAGTAAGGTATTGTAGTGCACATGCAAGACTCCGGTAGAGAGTGGGATCTGACACGGGGTCACTATCCAAAGCACTGAGCTTTGATTTAGAATCAAATGGAGTAGACATGAGCTTGCAATTTGCCATTTTCTCCCTGTACACAATCTCTTCTGCATACTTACGCTGACAAAGGAACACAATATCTGTAGATCTAGTCACTGAAATCCCCAAAAAAATACCTCAGCTTCCCCAAGTTAGTCATAGCAAATTCTATTTTGAGCAATGCAATTATCTCATTTTTCAACAACTCAGATGAGGCAATAAACACAATATCATCCACATACAATAATAAATATGTAATGCTACTACCTCTATAAAAAATAAATAGAGAATTATCACACTTGCTGCATACAAACCCAATCTACATGATATACTGGGCAAAGAGATCATACCATGCTCTAGGGGCTTGTTTTGGGCCATAAAGTGACTTACGGAGATGACATACATACTGAGGGGTTGCTGGATGGACAAAACCAGGTGGCTGGTGCATGTAAACAGTTTCTTTTAAATCTCCATGTATAAATGCATTCTTCACATCAAGCTGATGAATCGGTCAGTTCTTACCCATAGCAATGCTCAAAACTGTGCGAATAGTGGACGGTTTCACAACCGGATTGAAAGTTTCATCACAGTCAATACCCTCCTATTGATTTGTGCCATTAGCCATAAGTCTTGCATTATATCTCTCAAGGTCACCACTCTGTATTTATGACAAAAAAACCACATGCATCAGATCACATTCACCCCATCCGATCTAGGAACCAAATCCCAAGTGCGATATTTCGTTAAAGCATGAAATTCCTCACACATGGCTGCATTCCAATTTGGGTTTAGTTTAGCCAATTTTGGATTTTTGGGAATTGGGGATATTTTCTGAGTGGATAGATTAAAATGGACTTTGGATTTGAAAATCTTATGTTGGGCACGAGTTTTCATATGGTGTGAAGGGGCAAGGGTATGCGGTGTGGGTCTGCTGGGTGTCGAGCCAGAGAGTTAGTTCGGATTGGAATTTGCTGGTGGTCAGTGGTTGGATCGGGTAGTGGGTGGGTGTCGATGGTGGTATCGATAGGTGGCGGTGAGGGTGCTAGTTGGGTTGTCGGAGGTAACTTTGGTGCCGATCTGGAGGGTGAACTTGGTTGGGTTGGACAGGTTATCGGGGGTGGTGACTATGCAAAGATGAAGGTTATGGCGGTATTCTGTGGTAGAGACGATTTTGGCAGATTACCAATGGTGAAAGGGGATGTCAACGGTGATGGTGGACCAGAGGACTGTCTAACAGTGGACGTCGTTACCGGCGGTGATGGTGGACCAGAGGACTGCCTGTCAGTGGATGCCGTTATAGACGGTGATGCTGGGTTTATGGTGGCAGAATATTGGAGTTCGTGAAGAATAATAGGGGAGATGTCAGTTTCATCAAGAAAGGTGTAGTCCATGTTGCAGAATTTTTGGATGTTTGCAAAAGGAAAAACCGTCTCATCAAACGTGACGTGACGAGAAACATGAATTTTACGAGTGGACAAATCATAGCACAAATAGCCCCCATGGTTAGGTGGGAAACCTAAAAAGACACATGGAGTGGTTCGGGGTGCTAACTTATGAGGGGCGGTAGACGCGAGATTGGGATAACACAGGCAATCGAAAATTCGAAGATGGTCATAGGAAGGGATCCGTCGGTATAATATTTCGGTTGGGTCATTTTATGAAGTTTACTGGTGGGTAAAATATTAATTACGTATTCTACTATTTTAACAGCATAGACCCAAAATGCGGGAGGTAAAAAAGCATGAAACAGAAAAGTGCGAACCATATTATTTATAGTGCGGATGATTCATTCGGCTTTGCCATTTTGAGGGGAGGTGTGGGGACACGAAAAACAAAACATCATGCCATTATTTTTACAAAAGTTTGTGAAAAGTAAAATTATCAAATTCACGACCATTATCACATTGAAAAGATTTAGTGGCTTTTTCAAATTGTGTGTGGATGAAAATACAAAACTCAAGAAATTTGGCAAAGACTTCTGATTTAAATTTAAGAGGATAAATCCAGATAAAGTGAGAGTAGCCATCTAAAAAGATGAGATAATATTTATGACCAAGAGAGCTAGTAATGAGAGATGTCCATAAGTCAGCATGAATGATATCAAACGGAGCAAACGTAACAAAAAGAGACGATTTAAACGGAAGACGAACATGTTTGCCTAATTGACAAGAAACACAATTTTGGGCAAGTTTCCCATTACAATTAATAAAATTATTGCTTCTAAAAAAATTAAACACAGGGACTCCTGGGTGTCTATGCCGATTATGCCAAGTTGATGGAGATATAGCAGCAAGAGAAATAGGAGAGCATGAGCTGGCAGCGGAGGTGGATGGAAAATGATATAGATCCCCCGTGCTATGCATCTCTTGAGAGGTGTCCCCGTATGAAGATCCTTCACAGTAAAACCAAAAAGGTCAAAATCAACAGAGATGGAATTATTACGAGTAAATTTTCGAACAGATATAAGATTTTAATAATATTGGGAGCATTAGGACGTTATTTAGGGAGAAGGGTGGGTGAGGTGGTTGGGTGTAGGTGGTACCATACCCCTGAATTGGAATGTGATGGTCATTACCCATAGTGATAAATTGAGGATACTTTAGCGGAAACAGTTTGAGAAGATTACCTGCAGTCCGGGTGAGGTGAGTTGTAGCCCCCGTGTCTATGTACCAATTTTCCTCAGGTTGTTGCATGGTTATGCTGCTGAAGGTCTGACCCAATTCGGATGGGGCCAGGCCACTATAGGATGGCGTCGACTGGGCTTGGATGTAATGGGCCTGAGGGGACATCTGGCGGGCCATGGTAACTGGGTCTAGTAGGCCAGTTCTTCTTTGGCGAAAGGGTGTTTAGCCCATTTGTTGCTGGCTGAAACTGAAGGTTGTGACTGCTGCTAGGGGATGGCCTTGCTGCCACACCCCTTTTTCTACCGCCCCGCCCCTTGCCACCTTTGCCGCCACCGTGTCCACCCCGCTGCTAGCGGCTGGCGGACGGTGGTTGACCGGTGGAGGGTCAGCGGAATTGGCGGGAGCGTCAACCTTTAATGCTTTTTTATTGTGTTCGTCTTGTTTTGCAAGTCATGTTTCTTCTAACAACAATTGCGATCGAGCCTTGTTGAAACTGGGAAGAGGGTCGTCCTGTTGGATCATTGTTGCAAATGTGTCATATTCACCTTTCGGTAATCCTGCAACAAGTTGGAAAACCATTTTTGTCTCAGAAACTGGTGTCCCTACGTTGTATAATTGGTCTGCAACAATTTTTAATTGTTTGCAATACTCGGACATGTTGGTGAATTTTTCTAGACGGGTGTTGATGAACTATTCTTCTAGATATACAACACGAGTATGCTTGTTATCTTGAAAGATCTCCTCCAAACGGACCCAAAGTTCACGTGCCGAGGCACCAAAGTTCATAATCGTATGAAGCAGATCTTTAGAGATAGTATCATAAATCCATTACTTTACAATAGCATCAAGAGGACGCCATGTCGTGTCGGGGATGTTAAGAGGGTGAGGAACGGACTCATCAATGTGGTCGAGCATGTTGTACGCGCAAGCATGAATATAAAATAGTTCAACCTAAGAAGAATATTGACCCTCCTCCTGATCAAGAATTAAAGGGACGAAATTCTTTATATTGGTGACGGCAAATGCCTTGATGGAATGAGGAACTGGAGGATGGAGGGTGGTCATCAAAGACAACCGTAGAAGATGCAGAAGCTTTAGGTGAGGTGCAAGCAGAATAGTAGCCACAAATAGGAGAAAACAACCGTGAAAGAGAGGAAAGAGAAAGTGACGGAAAACACAAATTTTGGCGGCGGGATTCCCGAGGGCAGGGGTTGGCGACGGAAGAAGAGAAAATTAGGTTTTGTGGCTTAGGCTCTTGATACCACGTAGAATTGTATTAATCTCCCCCTGGGGAGCCTTTCTCATTAATACAAAATATATATAGGTGTACAATGTGGAATCCTTATACAATAGGGATCCTAATTCTACCATAATTATATAACACTAAATATGGTAAATATATTACATTATACACGGCTAATAGAGTCAACCCATCCTTCCGATGATGAGATTACAAGTCTTTGGTTGGGCGTTGCTGATAGGGAAAACAAGGGTAGAGTGTACGATCTATGCTCAAAGAATTTTGTTTCATCACATTCAGTCTAAATTGCAGGGTGTAAGGACTTCAAGAGGATCGAGACACATAATAGAATGACGATGATGGCTATGGACCAAAAAATCGCCATGCTTTCTATCGCCCTTGAGGGAGCAGAAGAAAAATAGGAAGCCGAGCAGAGCTAAATGAATCAAATTGTATGGCAGCAGAAGCAAAGCGGGAAGCTAAGTATAGAGAAATGAGTCAAACAGTAGAATCGCTCAAGGCATAAGTGCAAGCTCTCATTGCTAGTGGGATGTATGTAGTGCCCCGATCTCAATCCCTTGTACCGTATGAAGACACTTCTAGTGTTTGAGATGACGAAACACCATGAGACTTTCTTTAATTAGAATGTTAATGTGTTGATACCTTCTAAAATTATTTAGTACTATTAAATGTTTAGAATTGTTGAACTTTCTTTGACTTTTTAGATGTTTTATGGATGTTAACGAAGGAATAAAGTTGGATATTTTTAAGTAATGTGTATATTGTCTATTTTGGTAGTGTTGGACGAACTTTCTTGGTTGATCGACAACATTAGTGTTAGTCTTGTAGCTATGTGAATTACCCCGTGCACGATCATAAAGGAGCTCATTTTATGTATTACTTAATATTCTTGATATTATACTAAAAATGGTCATTCATCTTGTGAGGAGATTGGTAGAGCAGTATAGAGAAATGAAGAGAGACTTGCATATGGTGTTCATTGACTTGGAAAAAGCGTACGACAAAGTCCCAAGAGAGGTCCTATGGAGATATTTGGAGGCTAGAGGGGTTCCAGTATCATACATTAGGGCGATCAAGTATATATATGATGGAGCTAAGAGTTGGGTAAGGACAGTGGGAGGTGACTTAGGTCACTTTCTTGTCATAATGGGGTTGTATCAGGGATTAGCTCTTAGCCCAATTCTATTTGCTATGGCGTTGGATGTTTGATGAGTCATATTCAAGAGGATGTCCCATATTGTATGTTATTTTCAGATGCTATTGTATTGATCGATGAGACGTGGAGCGACGTGAACTCTAGGTTGGAGGTTGGAGACATCCATGGAGTCTAAAGATTTCAGGTTAAGTAGGACTAAGACTGAGTATGTGGAACACAAGTTCAGTGCGGTGACGAGTGACGTTGAGGTGGAAGTGAGGTTGGACTCGCAAGTCATCCCAAGGAGAGGAAGTTTCAAGTACCTTGGGGCTATAATATAAGGTAATGGGGAGATTGATGAGGATGTCACTCATCATATTGGAGCAAAGTGGTTGAGATGGAGGCTAGCATCCGGTGTCCTGTGTAATAAGAATGTGTCACTAAGACTTAAAGGTAAGTTCTACAGAGTAGTGATTAGAGCGACACTGTTGTATGGGGCGGATTGTTAGCCGGTTGAGAACTCTTATGTCTAGAAGATGAAAATTGTGGAAATGAGAATGTTGAGGTGGATGTGTGGGCTTACTAGGAGATATATGGTCAGAAAAGAAGAAATTTGAGACAAGGAGAGAGTGACCTCCGTGGCAGACAAAATGTGGGAGGCGAGATTGAGATGGTTTAGACATGTCCAAAGGAGAGGTACAAATGCTTTGATGAGGAGGTGTGAGAGGTTAGCGATAGAGGGCTGGATGAGAGGTAGAGGTAGGCCAAAGAAGTATTGGGGATAGGTGATCAGGAAGGATATGGCGAGCCTTTCGCTTACCGAGGACATGATCCTAGATATGAGGGTGTGGAGGTAGAGGGCTAGTATTAGGATTAATATTATTTTCCTTTAGTATAGGATCAATATTATTTCAGTCATTTTATTTTAGTATTATCATATTTCTTATTCCTAGTTTTCAATTCCTACCTGCTTGTTTATCTTATTTTCTTGCTGCTATTAGTGCTTATTACTCCATTTGTCCAATTTATATGACACACTTTCCTTTTTAGTCAGTCCAAAAAAGAATGACACATTTCCTTATTTGACAATAATTTAATTTTAAATTTACGTTTTAATCTTAACGAGATGATCTATAACCTTACAAATATCATTGGCTTGTTTTAGATCATAAGATTCAAAAAGTCTTCTTTTATTTTTTAAACTCCGTGCCAATCAAACTACATCACATAAATTGGGACGGATGGAGTATTACTATTGTTTTCATTTCTACTTGAGCTCGAGATCTATCGAAAACAACCTCTCTATCCGTCAAAAGGTAGGAATAAGGTCTGCATACTCTATACCTTCCACATACCCCACCTGATGAGATTATACTTGCCATGTTGTTGTTGTAATACTAAAAATAAACACAAAGTATATTATATGATAACTAAAGTTATGTTTTTTTTTCAAAAGATAATCTATCATGCAAGTTTAACTTTAACTTACACCAAAATTTAAGTTTCAAAAACTAAATTAAAAGTCAAAAAAATCAAAAACATATTCTACATTTTTTTATTTACAACAAAGAAGTGAAAATAGGAAGAATTATAGTCTCAAAACATCTATTGTGACAGTAAACATAAGATTGATTGGTAAGTGATAGTTATTTGGCAGAAAATAGAAGTGAAGGTAAGTGATTGTTATTTGGCGGTAAACATAAGATTGATTGGTGAATGCAGCTATGATCCATGCAAAATCTTAGCTCTTCTTTTATAGATTGTAATTATCTAGGCATGATTTGCCAAAATAAGCAAATATACAAAGCAATAGAAATAATTTCAGCGATCACAATGTATTATTTTATTATATTAACAACATTTTATATATTCATATCAAGAACAAAGGTACAACGTTTAACAAGATAATCCGTCTATTAAGAAAGAAATCTTTAATTTTATTTTATTTTACATCAATTCTATTGTCCCTTAGCAATTTACAACAGGAACAATTAATACCAATTATCTCATCAAGAGAACATAATAGTAAGTCTATTAATTAGATGCAATCAAAATTTTAAACTATAAATCTAATCATGTATCGATGCCCTTACCTTGCAGGAGTAACATCCACTTGAGAGTACAATGTCCTAAGAGGCAGCGCGCTTAGCCGCTACGTTGTACATATCTACCTCCATTTTGCAACTCCTCACTTACAACATGAGTTTTCCAAGACATACAAGGAGCCCCCAGTTTTCCGACGGGAAAGACTTCAATATAAAAGTTAATTTTTCGTTCTTCCTGTGGCTATCCTCTTCTGCATTGTCTTAGTTAAACCAAATTAGTTGATATGTTGGAATTATGAACATATTCACTTAAGACACTGAGTATAAACTTAATATATATAAATACCTTTTCTTAAATCTATTTAACAATAATCTCATTCAATACTGCCAGAGAGAGACCATACACTTTAAACTTTTGAAAATTAATTTTGTTCTCATTTTGTAAGGATCCGTTAGGTCCTTTTGAGATTTTTATTCCCTTTTCCTAAATGACCATTTTTGTAACTTTAATATGATGTGTTTAACTTGAGGGATGGGTGGCCCGATTCCCGAGACAATAAAAAAACAGTAAATTTTGAGAGTTCTTCTTCTTGCAGAAATGTGAGGTAAGACTGCGTACAATAGATCCTTGTGGTTCGGTCCTTCACTGGACCCTGCGCATCGCGGGAGCTTAGTGCACCGGGATGACCTTTTTTTTAAGTTAAGAAATAGAAATGGTTGACCAAAGTCAACATCTGGGGTTAATGAACCTGTATGCGAGTTTGGACAGTTTCGAAATGTTATTTTTGACTTAGTTGAATAGTCGAGATGGATCCCGAGGGGCTCAGGGATATTTTTGACCCTTGGATGAGAAAATAATTTTTTGATGAACTGGAATTGACCACAGTCAACATCGAGTCAAGAAGACCCCGTTAGGGTATTTTGAGTGCGCATCAGGTTAGTAGCATATTTATGAGTGAAATGCATATTTGATTTGTGTCTGGAGGGTCCCGAATGAGTTTCGAGTGTTGATCCCAAGTTTGGGAAATATTAGAATTTTTCTGGTGTTCAGTTGTTGGTTTTGTTCATCACGTCCGTGAGGTTAGGGACGCGATCGTGAAGATATGACCAAGGTGATCATCGTGATCGCACGCCCATGGTCAGGTTCACAATGGGATGAGTTCGGGTCAGCCGCTTTCGCGATAAGTCTTTCATGATCGTGACAAAGGACCCCTAGGCAGTGTATTTTATTTCCCAAAAACAAACTTGGCATTTCATTCCATACTTGAGCTAGAGACCTCAGTTTTGGGAGATTTTCAACGAGTTTTTTTAAGATTCGTCATGGGGGTAAGATTCTAACCTTCCTTTTATCATTCTATCTTCGATTTTTACGGAATTTCATCTTTGAAACCATGATTTGGGTTGGAAAATTGGGATTTCAAAGCCGAAGTTAAAAATGTGTAAATCTTCAAATTGGAACTCGAATTGAAGTCAAATGTGAGTCATTTTCTGATTTAGACTCTATGGACTATGGGTTAACTGATGGGGTGAAATTACAGTTTTGTCCCTCGGGGCTCGGATTGCCTTTTGGTTGACTTTTAGGTATGAAACTATAATATAGTAATATGAGTGTCTACAGACTCGTATGCTGACATAGAATTTATATTTGAACAGATTGGGATCATTCGAAGGCTTTGTTGTAAGCATCAGACTTCAAATAAGACAAGGTGAGACCTTAGTTGACTCTATTTAAAGCGCGTGTTGATAACATTGACTAATAAAGAGAGAGTAATAGGGAATAAATGGGATTCCTTACTTGTGAGGTGACGAAAACTTGTATTGGGTACCGATGCCATGTTTTGAGAAGTTGTATAGTATTGAACTGTTTATTGTCCTAGTCTAAATGTCAAAGCATATGAGCATTAGATGATAGCTTTGATAGAGTGATGTGAATCATGATGTGCGATATGAAATCTCATATTTCATGTTTTTACATTATATGCATGTGTTATTAGTTGCTTATGTGTTCTCATCATCCCATAATACTCGTTCAAGAATGGAATAGAGCTATGATTGAACCTTTTTTACTTTATAGCCTTGTTGCTTATTATGTGCATGTCATATTCATGCTTTCATAAGGTATCTCATGCATATTACACTTGAGGATACATATGTGATATCGATCTGTAATGGCTCTGAATGGACTGATGAATGATAAAGAGCCAAATTGGCTTAAGACAGGTAAATGAAGCCGATTTCGCTAAGTAATGAATTTGAAGCCTAAATGGCTAAAAACCTGATGGAAAATGGTTTTGGGTGGTGTATGGACCTCGTGAGTCCCCTATGAGTCACATATTCTATATTACAGAGCATGTGTATACCGGTGATGGAAGGTCTTGCATTGCATTTGCATATTATATCATTTCATAGATTCCTTGTTGTTTGACTTACTTGAATAATTGATGGAAATGTACTTATCTTACTTAAGTGATTATTCGAATACTTGTTGGTTTATCATCACTGCATGTTGGATTAATCACGGTTAAGTGCGGAAATAAGCATCCGTATGACCAACCCTCATCACCGTTTTAGTTTAGGATCGATGGACGATGCTGCTGAGTACACGTTGATTTCCCATACTCACTATACACTTGTTGCACCTTTTTGTGTTGTCATGACCCAAATCACGGGTCATGATGGCACCAACACTATCACCCCGGTAGGCGAACCATTATCAAGTTTAGAAAATTATTTAGCTATTAAGTGTGGAAAAACATATTAAAAAATAGGGCATCGTTCAAGTCTCCACATTATAGAAATGCAGAAAAGTCATATTAACAATCTATCCTCAAAATTGGGTGTCAATCGTATAAGAGCACTAGAATACTGAATATAAGTCTCGTTGGACTAAAAAGATAATATCTATAGGAAATAAATGAGTAAAGTTAATGGAAGAGATCCAGGGGCCAAAGATCAACCAAACAGCTCACCCTGAAGTCTCAGATAGTGTGCCTCAAAATGAGCCATGAGGCCTAGAACTGGAACAAGGGTCTATAACTGCACGAAGGGCAATAAGTGTAGTATGAGTACAAACCACTAGTACTCCATAACTATCGTAGGCTGAGAACGAAAGAGACAACACATAAATCATATAAAGACTGAACACACATCACATATTTAATTAGAGCATTTATACTTCCAAATTATGACAAGGGAAATCATGTTTCATGTAATAACAACAGGTAGACACATATTCAAGCAGGAACAAGTAGAAGAATAAATGAACGCAATGCAATGGCCAATAATAAATCCGGTACACACATGCTATAGGCCATGCCATATAGTCATGACCCATGATGACTCGCGAGGTCCATATACTTGACGCTATACCGCCCGAGGCCATTTCCTATCGGACTGTGACCATTCACTGGTCGGCGGATGTTAAGAACCTCACTATACCACCCGTCTTTACCGCCGGACTATGAGAAACTCACTATACCACCCGTCTTTACCGCCGGACTATGAGAAGTTCATTTTTACCTCTTTCCCAGCCTTAAAGACCAACTCGTATCTCATTCTATGATTCACTCTAGCAAGTATATAAGTATGAATGATCACAACATGCATAATATCGTATACAAAGCAATAGATAGCCCATATTGTTCCAACAATGCCCGTACGCCCTATTTAGCAAGAGAATACGAGAATTATCATGTAAGAAGTGATGCACTTAGCACATAAAAGTCAACTATTGATAGGTTCATATATCACAATATTATCTACTAGCACACAACCTGATCCTAGATTTCTGCATATCAAATGACAACAATTTAATAATTATCATTGTAAAATATCCTTACAATTACACCGGCATCCACACAAGTGCTCATCTCAGCCACAAGTGTGGGACCCCCTTTCGCGCCCTCAATATCTTCAGTATTTATACAATATATAAGCGCTCTAAGCGGAGTCTAAAGAGTAAGCTATAACCTACCTCGAAAGCAGAGCAGGAGCCACGAACAATCAAACTTTAGATTTCCCCATCGGGAGTGCCTCCAAACTATCCAAATCTATCAAGTATGAATTCTACATTAAATGCGAGTCCGTATACACCCATATTGGCTATACAAGTTTCAGGTCAAAACCCGCCCCAAACAGTGATCCGGACCTACATTGACAAAATCTAAATTTTCGTTCAAAATAATTTCACCCTAAGCCTAAGAATTCCAAATCTTAAAAACCTATTCAAAAAGTCATGATCTTATCCCTCCATTTCATATTTTCCTTAAACTCAACCTAGGGATAAAACCATCAATTTTCCACCAACCCAACATCAAAATGAAGCTAAAAGACGGATTAAATCAATGGGAAATACTAAAATAGAAATTAGGATCTAAACCTCACGAAGAATTGAAGTCCTAGCACTTGAAATCGTCTCCAACCAAGCCCTCTAAATCAAAATATGAAATAATGAAGTCTAAGCTCGAAGTTGGAAAATAAATGGGTTCTGCCTAGCGATTTGTACAGGTGCGACCCATTCATCGCTTCTATGAGGTTGCATCTATGGACAAAATCACGCAGATGTGAGCTTACTTAAATGACAAGTCCTACAGATGCGGACATCCACTGCAAGTGCATTTTCGCTTCTGCACCCAAATCCTCGCAGGTGCTCTCACTCACACCCTCAGCCCATTTCGCACATGTAACCTAACATCTATAAGTGCACACACTTTTCCTCTTAGCCAATTCCTGCACCCGCGGCTAAAAATTCACAAATGTTGTTATATCAGAACAGCTGAAACCAAAGTTCAACCAAGTTCCCAAAACTTCCGATCCAACATCCGAGACTCATTTCGAACCCCCCAAACACAAACCAAAAGTGTAACTTGAGTATAAACAACGTTATGAATCTTCTCGCACACTCAAAATACTGACATTATTAACGGACATTTTTTCACAAATTACTCTAACTTTCTCAAAAATTCAAACTTTGCAACCAAACATCTAAAATATTCCCGAACCCCTCAAAATGCAAACCAACTAAGTCATAAATCAAGTTCCAAATCTCAAAGAACTATCGAAATTTGATTTCAAACATGTTTACCTAAAAGTTAACTTTTGATCAAACTTTGAACTTTTAAATTCCAAAAGTTAGATTTTCTTCTCCATTTCTCGTCCAATCGCCTCGGAAATCACACCACCCAACACCACAAGCCAAAGAACTGATCCAAAGCTACAAGAAGAGTCATTTTTTGGAAAAGGGCCTAAAAACACAAAATGACCAAATGAGCCGTTATATCAGACACCAATTCATCAATTGTTCATCCTCGAATGATAAAGAAGAGAAACAAAGGTACATGAATTGACAAACAACTGAAGGTATCTTCTCCGTGCATATCCGCCTCGATCTCCCAAGTAGCCTCTTCGACCGGATGGTGCTTTTATTGCACCTTTACTAAAGCTCTTTCCTTGGATCTCAACTTTCTGACTTGCCTACCAAAATTTTCATTGGCTTTTCCTCAAATGTCAAATTTTGTTCAAAAAATACAGAGTCTCATTGGATTATATAGGACTTTTCTGAATGGAACTTCTTCAACATAGAAACATAAAACACGGGATGAACACCCAATAACCCAAGGGGTAAAGAAAACTCATATGCTACCTCCCCAATGCGCCGAATAATCTCAAATGAGCCAATAAACATGGGCTTAATTTGCCCTTTTCCCCAAACCTCATCACACCTTTCATGGACAAAATCTTCAACTAAACCTGATCACCCACCATGAACTCAACATCGCGAACCTTCTAATCCGTATAACATTTTTGTCTACTCTGAGTCGCAAGGAGCCTCTCCTAAATCACCTTCACCTTGTCTAAGGAGTCTTTTAATAAGTCTGTAGCTCATAATCTCATGTCGAACGCGTCGAATCAACCAACAGGAGAGCGACACCTCCTATCATACAAATCCTCAAATGGTGCCATCTAGATACTCGAATGATAAGTGTTGTTATAATAAAACTCCGTCAAGGGCAAAACCTGGTTCCAATGACCACCAAAATCAATCACACATGCCCGCAGCATATCGTATAGTCCGCTCGCACTAGCCATCCGTCTGCGGATGAAATACCGCACTGAGATTTAACTGAGTCTCTTATTCCTTCTGCAAAGTTCTCCAAAAATGAGAGGTAAACTGAGTGCCTCTGTATGAAATGATAGAGAATGGGCACCCCATGCAACCGCACAATCTCCCGAATGTAGATCTTCACAAACTTCTCTAAATTGTAGGTGATCTGAACCGGAATGATGTGCATGGACATGGTCAATCTGTCCACAATATCCCAAACAACATCCAATTTATCCAAAGTCTTCGGTAACCCTACCACGAAGTCCATAGCAATCCTCTCCTATTTCCACTCTAGTATGAGAGTAAATATATTAAAACAAGAAATATATTCAGAAAACCTTTAAAAATGATAAATATGGATGATGACCTAGGTGCCATGTCACTTTTCTCATTCTCTCAATTAATATAGGAAGGTTTTTTGGCAAAAAAGAGGTGCCACTTCACTCATATTTTACCTAGTAATATATATAGATTCCTTTTTTTGGCAGGTGGGCAGCTGAAAAGCAGACTGTTGGTGCCAGTATTTACCTAAACAATTGACGGATTGACAGAGAATTTTTTTGGTTTGTTCAAACACCATAAGTTTTAATAACACAAACGTAGATAACACATATTAAATATTGGATCCTTTCAACAATAGTTAAATTACGGGGAGTCGATGCATAATACATAAATCAATAATAAGTAAAACAAGTAAAAGATTAGATAAATAAATAAGTAAAACTTAAGTCACAAGAAATGGTGAAAACTATATATATATATATATATATATAGTCAACAAGCATCATTTTAAAATTGCATTTTCAAACATAAATAAATAATATCTTACCACGTTATGAACTATAATGCCAGTTTCAGGAGTCCACCTCTTTATAATGCTGGTGCGATGACGGAGAACATCTATGAAAACTCCTCTATGTTTAGGATTATTTAGAAACAAAGGTAGAGTTAAAACAAATAAGAGAAGAATTAAATGAAGTAAAAGAAGAATTACATATCTTAAACGAACAAATGACAAGGTTAAAAGGGAAAAAGAATGTAAAGTAAACATATAAAACAAGTGATGAAAGTACTACTAGTAATGAAAAAACTGATAGCAATACAGACAAAGATAGTAATATTGAAGAAACTACTAATCTTATAAGATTAAATGAATTAACCAACCAAGAGATACAAGTAGCAAAATTCATAGAAGAAGTAGATGAAGAAGAAAACTCAGAAATAGTAAAAGAAATTAATAAGATAATAAAAGCTTTACAGAAATGAAAAATGTAAATGAAATCATAGAAGAAAAACTTGAAAGTGATGTAGAAAATGAATTTAATAGACATATAGAAACAGAAATAGAAATAGCTGATATAGTAAATGAAGATACTAATGACTATCCTAAAGAAGAATTAATAGACCATAATTTAGAAGTAATAACAAGATGACATAATAATTTACCAAAACATATACCAGTAAGACAACAAGCTGAATTAAAAGAATTAGTAGGGTCAATGTCACAATGTGTAAATCTTAATGGATACATCATAGATTTAGATAATGTTTATGATGAACAAGAAATAGGTAGAAGAATAAATGATTGGAATCTTGGAATGTACATAGCAATAATGAACTCTACACACACAGATAACCTAGATTACATTTATAACTTAATATCTAAAATATTAATTGGAACAGTCTCATATTGGATTGAATCTATAGCATACCAACTAAAAGGAGAAATATTTAGTCATGCAAGAGATTGGAAATCTATGCTGATGATATTTGATATTGTGCTAAAAAGATAATTTTTACGAGAAAAATGGATAGTAGCACGAGAAAACGTATTTGCAGAAAGAAAAACTGAAATAATAATGAATCTAAATAACATGAAATGTTGTAAGATTAATAAATTACCAGAATATACAATAAGTTTTAGTAAATTCTTTTATGAAGCAAGATTCTTACCACAAGAAGGTTTAATAAATCAATAACTTTACTATGACCATTTACCAACACCATATAATACTGAAGTATCAAAAGAATATAGCAACTTAGACCCAAGAGAAAATACTCTAGGAGAAAGGATAAGAGTACTAAGAGCATACTTAATGCGAAAATGTGAAGAATATATAATGCAACAAAAAAATTAAAAAGATAAGAAATTAGGATTAAGAGAAATATGTGGATTTATGGAAAAAAGACTAGTATTTAGATGTGACGATAAAAGAAAAGAAAGGAGATATAAGAAAGGTCATAGAAATAAAAATTATCAAAGAAAAAGATATCAAAAATATAATAATTACAATAAACAATACTACAAACCTTATAGGAAAAAGAGATTTAAAAGATATAGAAATACTACTGAGACTAGAAAGAAATTTAAAACATAAAAGAAACTTTAGGAAAAGAAAATATATAAAACCTTTAGAAGAAAACCCTAAAGAATGTAAATGTTGGAATTATAATGAAAAAGGACACTATGCTAATAAATGTCCAAAACTAAAGAAAAAGGTGTAAAATATATAAACACAACACAATTTATTATGAATCTAGAACAGAGAAAAGAAAGAGATAATAAATGATATGATTATGAAGATTTTTATGTCAGCCAAACTGAGGATGAAAGTGAAACAAAATCAGAAAATATTAATTTTATTAATATTTACTCAGATAGTGAATATAGTTCACAATAAAATGGAAGAAATAAGTAAATTAGAAGAAGAAAAAATATATTGGAAAAAATGTGAAAGGGATTATGCATATAAACTTAACATAGTTACTAATGAAACATGATATAAAAATTATCATGATAGATATAAAAAAGCAGCTATGAATATTTGTAAAATAAGAAAAAGGCAATTAGAAATAATAAGACAAAGAATCGAAAACAATACAATCTAATGGTAGCAATCTATATAGAAGCTCATATAATATAAGCCTAACAAAATCATAAAATAATTTTTTTTTATAGATAGTGGAGACTTATGTCTAGCAAGAAAAGAGGTATTAGAATTATACAGATGGAAAAGATCTAAAACAGATAGAACAAGAGTATCAGGATTTAATGAACAAATTAAAGAGTTAGATATAATAGCAGAAAATATGAGAATAGTGTTGGATAAAACAATATTTCGACTACCAATAATATATCAACTAGATCAAATGAAACAACAAGTATTATTAGGAAGTAATTTCTTAGACTACTTTAAAACACAAGTTATAAACAATAATACTTTAAGTTTACAAACACCTTGTAATAAATGGATAATACTAAAAAGAATATTATCAATACAAACATTAAGATTGTTTAATATAAGGTTAGACAGAAAAAATAACCTAGAATTATTAAAAGAAAAATATCTTAATATATTAAAAAAGAAATTTGGAGAAAATCCAGTACAATTATGGGAAAAAGAAAAAATATATGCTGAAATCAAATTAATAAATCATAATGACACAATTAGATGTAAACATATTAGATATAGTCCGACAGACCAGAAAGAATTTGAAACTCAGATAAAGAAATTATTAGATCTAAAAATGATACAAGAAAGTAAAAGTCCACATAGTAGCCCAACCTTTTTAGTAAAAAAACATAGTGAACAGAAACAAGGAAAAGCTAGGATGGTAATAGACTATAGAGAATTAAATAAAAAGATTATATTTGATGGATATTTTTTACCATATAAAAGAAACCTTATTAACAGATTATGAAATAAAAAATGATTTAGTAAATTTGATTGTAAAAGTGATTTTTGGCAAATTAAATTAACAAATGAGTCAAAACCTTTAACAACCTTTAGTGCCCCTTAAGGATACTATGAATGGAATGTACTACCCTTTGAATTAAAAAATGCACCACAAATATTTCAAAGAAGAATGAACCAAGTGTTCAGAAAATTAACAGAATTTTGTATAGTATATGTTGATGACATATTAATATATAGTGATAGTCTAGAAGACCATATAAAACATCTAGAAGAATTTATAAGAACTGCGAAACAACATGAAATATTATTATCTGAGAAGAAATCTGAAATTTTCAAAACCATATAGAATATTTAGGATATATTATAGATAAAGAAGAATTACAATTACAAGAACATGATGTAACAAAAATAACAACTTTTAAAGATAAATTAGAAAATAAAGATAAATTAGAAAATAAAAAAGAGGTACTACAATTTCTAGGAATAGTAAATTATGCTTCAAACCATATAAAAGATTTACCACTTTTAAGAAAACTATTGCAAGAAATAACTAGAAAAAATATAACATTTAAATGGAAAGAAGAACATACTAAAGCTATAAACGAAATCAAAGAAAAAGTAAAGGCCTTGCCAAAACAGAGAATACCGACGGAACAAGATCAACTAGAACTTTTTACTGATGCTAGTGATGTAGGATGGGGAGCAGTCCTCATAGCTTATAATAAAGATGATATAGATAAAGAGAAACCATTGATATGTGGATACGGAGGAGGAAAATGGAAGCCAAATTTTTTTACATCCAAGCTTGCAACCATGCCATTCACTATACCATCCTCCAAAACAGCCTCATCTTCCCAAAAATCAACAACTGTGACAATGAGTGAAAAATTAAAACATGCACCTTAATATATTACCGCTTATGAACAAATAAATAAATTTTATGATTACAAGTCAAACCCACATATTTTACGCAGTGCAAAACTTAGCAAATATCTAAGATTTTTGTGTAGTGAAAATTCTAACCCTGAAATAGTTTCTAAATTATTTACTTACAGTTTTATTGACAAAATAATAGTAGATGAAACTTTCTATAATATTTCTAAACTGCCTAGTGCTATAGTAGAATCTACTAAATCAATGATGGAATCTTTTGAAAAAGGTATATACGGTATACAACTATTTGATGCCTCAACGGATCTGACAGGAAAACACATTGTAATATGTCAATTATTTAAAACTGATAAAAATAGCAATATTAGTGGTGATGATGAAGATCTCAAAATGAAGATACCATGTACATTGGAAAAATTTCAAGAATGGCTAAGTGCCAAAAGAGCTACTGAACTGTTAACTTTGAAATCAAAGATAAAAGATATGTTAAAGCCTAGAAAGGCCTGCATAATTGGAACAACCAAAGGAGGAGAAGTTGAAGAGCTTATTACATTATACTATAATAATGATATACTATCCCAAAACACCATGGAACTTACTAACATGCACGATCAGATCATGAACATGAAACATAGACATGCCAAACCAACTATGGAGCAATATCAACTTTTAACAGGTTAGAGAAAAAGGCTTGTAAGTAAGTCTAAAAATGTTACCAATACTACTCATACTATTAAAAAAGAAGGATCATCTAATCCTTTTGCATGATAAAACAAGGCCCAATGTAGTGATAACCACGACGAGCCTATGACACTCTAATAATAGCCTAATTTAGTCAAACTACATAGAGGCCCATATTACTAAAATATACTACCATCATATTATCATACTACTTTCCAAGAATCTTCCAGACGAGATGAAGACATTCAAAGATGATCAATAAAATACAAGAAACAAAGCACGTGAAAATTGCGGCAACAACTTTTGATGAAGATACAAAAAGACAAGCAAATGACAAGACAATACAAGATACTATAGCTTTTTCAGACTTTTGGAAAAAGTTTTGCAATAATGTAATCAGTTACCGTATACTTTAAGACTTTTGTAAAAGTAGCTTTATTAGTTTTGTCATGTAACAATCATGTAGTCTATCGAAGTTATCTATATAAAGAGCCCCATTGTAACCGTTTGAGATATTCGAGATCTGCAATAAAAATCTTCCTTTGAAAAAACTTCAGTGTCTAGCTAAACCCCCTCTTAGTCTATAATCAATACCAAGAACAATATCATAATACCATAGAAAAAACACTTTGAAAGTTTATACTTAAAACCATATTAGTCTATAAACCTGTATCTTAAAAAGAATTTTAGAAAGAGTCTATTCAGTCTCCTAGCACCTAGGCCATTAATCCCGTAAATTCAGTGGAGAAAGAAGGGAGTCAAGTGCCAGGGTGGGTGAGCATTCCAATGATCTGAAATTCTGCTAAGAGGTATGATATTTAGACTATGTGTTTTTAATTATAATCTTGATAAGTGTAGGCTCTACAATTTTTATGTTAATATTGGTTGAAGATTATAGACTTTTATTTTAAAAATGAATTTTAAGTTAATAATAATCGCTTCCATGCTACATGCTTGTTATTTGATAGACTTTGTTAATAACTTGAATAAACTACCATCTATATTCCTACCCTCTTTAGGGTTATTAGATGATAAAAAGATCCCCACAGAAAATGGTATTAAACTACCATTTATGTTCCTATCCTCTTTAGGGTTATTAGATGATGAAAAGACCGTTGGAAGATTTTTTTTTATGGCCATTAATTTATTTGCGGAAGACTCACAAAAACGACTAATCAATCAAGGGAACAATTTGTACCAATTCTGGTTACATTTTTGAAGTGCATGATTTTGGCAACGTTTTGGCCGATTCCAGCAACTCACATAAAGAGGTTTTACGAAACAATAACCTCTAACTAGTACATACAATAAAAACTAACCATTGGCATTTTCTTTAATTACTTCCTCCATTTTTATTTTATGTGAGTTTATTTGACTCAATATTGAGTTTAAGAAAGACATAATGACTTTTGAAATTTATAGTGATAAGCATGTCATAACATTTGTGTGGTTATAAGAATTTTTAAATTTGTGGTTCTAAACCATAACATTTGTGTGGCTATATATAAAAGCTTGTCATTAAGAGTAACATAGAAAATTTAAATTAGATTATTTTCTAACACAGAAAGAGATAATTATTTTAAAATAGATTAAAGAGAAAATAGAGTAACAAATTGAAACGGCGAAAATAACTAACGTATGAATTTTTGAAAAAAAAACATAATTCTTTGTCAGCATTTATAAGAATGGGACAACATTTTACTTGTAAAGCGGTGATTCCTCCATATATGGATTCCCATGGTTTTGCGAACACAAGATTCTTGCTAGTATAAGAAAGATATTGCGTCAGAAAGTCTTCGTCTTCGATCTCTCTTCGCAACACATTTGTTGGGCTAAGACTTTCTCTCGACATCTTTCTTTTATTGTTGTCATTGATCCGATCCATTCGTTCGTAGAGATATTCACTTGATCGCAGACATTTCTGGAACACCTCTAACAGAGGGGCAAATAGTCACTTTTGAAAGAACTTATTGTCAACCTCTTTCAAACCTGCATTTCTTCAAATATCCCAACAATTTAAATAAAGTAGGGACTTCAAAGTAATATTTCGAAAACATTTCACTGATTCTTAGCAGACACTAGTGAGAAATCCCTAGTAACTTCATCTCTCCAAAATTATTTGGCAAACTAGTATCATTTGCTAATAAATGGTCATATGCATGTTAAGTCGTTAACAGTCTTACAAATGAACAAAATAGCCACAATCAATCAAACATTTCACTCTAGGGATGTTTGGCCATAAATTGCGGAAGCGGTCACAATATAATATTGCTGGATATCCTTCCGTAGAACTACCAGCTAGGATGGCCTCCAATAGCAAAAAAATATTAATAAGATTTTTTTAACAAAATCGTGTTAACAGGGAAAAGAACAAAGATACCTCCTGAATACAAAATAAATATCCGTCCATGTCCCCATACTTTCATGCTTTCAAAATTATTTATCCGCATGCCTCCAAAATTATAATACTAATGTAGTATCGCTTTGTCTCTTATATACCATGATGGTATCACATGAGACTTCTTTCATTTCTTCCAAAACACTCATTAGCCCTCTATGAAACCCATATGGTATATATAATATGTTGAAAATTTATTAATGTGGAATTAAGTATATCCCATTATTTATGACTCAAACAATTGGGGCCCCGCACGTTGGAAACGTCATTTCCACACACGTGCACACGTAGTGCCAAGTATCGCAAATTTCATTAGTGAAAGAGATATTGGTACGTATGTAATACGTTTGAGGTATAGAATGATGGACGGTTATTGACCAAATGATAAATTATTCCACGTTGGTAAACGAAGGAAGAAGTGTAAGATGAAACGAGTTGGAAATCACCGCGGAGCCGTGAAGGGCCGCGGCGCCTCCCAGGCAGCGCCGAAACGCTAATTGGGTGGCCAGTCACTGGAGCCACGGCGCTAATTCACAGAGTCGCAGTGCTTCGGAGGCAGAATGCTGCGACGGGAAGTTGGAAAGTTCTGACCTTTGGGCTAGTTTTGGAGCATTGAATCTCCATTACTTGGCACATGAATTCAGCCATTATTTGGCTAAATGTAACCCCTCAATAAGTGTCATTACATTGGATATTGAAGGCCATTAGTTGTCTTGTTGAGGGGTCATCTCCTTACACTATAAATTGAGGCCTTTGGCTCAATTGTTGAAAACTACACTTAGAAATATTTACAGAATTTTCTAACATCTTCTTCTTCCTCTCTAGCAAGTTTACTACACTCAAAGTTCTTCAAGAGTAACACTTGAGTTTCCTTTGCTCAATTGTTAAGTTGTTGTTGTATCTTGGAAGACTATTGTCCGACAACGTAAAAGGAGATATACGGGGCAATCTTGTCTTAAAGACAGAGTGCCATCACTCGACTCAGCAAATCACACAAGGAGTTTGTTTCATTCTCGATTTCCAGTTTTGTTGTAATCTTTAGTTTATCCTTTCTAGCAATTGTAATATTTACTTACTTCCCGTTCCCTGCAATTGTTGTATCCCACATAATATAGTGACAGAGTATCATAAAGAATCATGTTCATTTATTCAAAACACTTTCCTAAAAAACTCTCTATAATATCATTATCTTAATTATATACATGAGATGATATCGTGGAGGTCCGCTTCATTCCTTTAATGAGATACTCAGTTCTCCATGATACCATCATGTTATATATCATATATTGAGATGGTATCATGAAGGAATGCTTCGGTCCTTCAATGAGACACTATCTCACTCCTCCATGATACCATTTGGGAGGATTTTGGGTGAAGAAGTACTCGGATAAATATTTTTGAGCGTTTAGGCAGAAGCGAAATTAATTTATAAGGGGACATGGCCGGGTTAATAATTTATTGTTATGAGACACTATCTCAGTCATACTCCTTGCATTCTAAAGTCAAACAATTAATACATCTATATAAATTAGATGTTATTACATAACACTTAATAATTTTGTATGAAAAAAGACTAAACCTAGTTATATATATACAACAACAATATACCTAGTGAAATCCTACACCGTGGGTCTGGGGTTTTGTGCTTAGGATAGTCCAGGGTCGGTAAGTCCTCAACGAACGTAGGCAGTTATACCCTAGGGAAGGCCTTTGATTGTAGGAAGAATCCGGGTGCTCGTTATAGGAGTTCCATAACATGGATCCGTTTCTCAACCAGATCTACTTCGCGTGATTTTGGTTCATCTTCTTCCATGGATTCAAAGAAGATAATAAACTCCGAAGAAATCTTGATACAAGATTTTGACAAATCTATCGATAATTGGGAAATACCAAAAATAAATCGAGACAAGATTTACAAAAATTCGAAATACCAGTTATTCAAAACCGATTTCACAATCAAAACTGAGGAAAGAGATATCCAATTATCTCAACCTTTTGAAACCATTCAATTACTTTCTCAAAATTCCTTGAGAAGACACCGAGAAAGAAATTTCAAATATATCCATATTGGATTAGTCCAAATTGGGATAAAACCCATCACAAAAGAAGGATTAAACACCTCAATCCTTGCTGTTTTACGTGATGCCCGATTCACAAATTTTGAAGATTCCTTGTTGAGTTCTGTTGAGTCTAGTCTCTGCACAGGACCAATATCTTTTGATTGTTACCTAAATTTCTCAGTCTCTTTAAATGACAAAAATATCCAAAAATCCCTAGTCTTACAAATCAAGACTCATAATTACCAAATGCTTGAAGGATCGATTCCCGTAGCTATAATTTACCGAATTCATTACAAAGCTATGACTTCAGCTTTTGCGACAAAAGTCAGATACCATAGTAAGAAAGGTGAAACCCTTCTTCTACAAACCGATCTTTCCAAATCTAACACCGTTATACCAAGGCCCATGAGATGGAAGGATATTTCCTTACCAGACGAATGGATCCTAGAAGGTGTTGTCAAGCCAGAGCCTCTTGAGACATCCCAACCAAATACTCATCTCAGAGAAATAACCCAATACCAGGATGGTAGAGTCAGTCTATCGTTCCATAGAAAATCTACGAGCAGTAGATACGATGATTCCAGTTCCGTAGAAACTCTCGACTTAGGAAGAGTTTCACAAATTCCTTCAGTCATCAATACTCTTTACAAAGCGAAACCTAGACGTTCTACGTCTGACATATCCAATCTACGAAACGTAGATTATTCCAATGAAATACCAAGACCCGTTTATGAAAATCCTATTGTTAGAGAAAAGTTAGAAGACCTAGAACCTACTAGTCCGACTTTTTCCTCTATTACAGAAAACCTAGTAACCGAACTTGGCGTTGTACAAAAAGATTTTAAAATTGATAAAAAATTCCTACAAAATGATTTTTACGAAAAATACAACCTAGAAAAACGAATTTGGTTCTTAAAAACCTTTTCAAAAACTAGGACGCAAATACAGGAAAATTTCTACGAGTTCGTTAATGAACATAGGATAAACATCCTTTTCTTTGACTGGTTTGAAATTTACTCCTCTGAAAATTCCATTGATTACCCCTTTTCTAAAACGGTAAATCCCGTTACGACTAGGAATAAAACACCGGAGTGGGAAACCCTAGTTGATTCTAGAAAAGTCCAGTCCAATCACCCTCCTTTACAAGGCATCAAGCTTACTTTCCATGGCTGCCCTGTAGACGCGATTCCTCTTAA
This sequence comes from Anisodus tanguticus, assembly GCA_034509755.1. Classification (NCBI taxonomy): domain Eukaryota; kingdom Viridiplantae; phylum Streptophyta; class Magnoliopsida; order Solanales; family Solanaceae; genus Anisodus; species Anisodus tanguticus. Next base: position 32,839,638 of record CM067558.1, read on the forward strand.
GAATCCAGCAGAGGATGAGAAAATAAATACCAAGAATATCCTCGCTCAAAACAATTTCACCAATATCAGTTTGAATTCCCTAGGAAAATAACTCGATCGGGTGGAAAAACAAATAAAAGCCAACCCATTAGTCACCATAGATACCACGGATACGACTAAAACGTTGAAACCAAAAAGCCAAAAGCCTATCTTCAAACCCTTTCAGGTGTCCAAAGATGGCGTCCAAAATATCCAGCAAAATAAGTCTGAATTTATTCAGGCTATCCAAGATCAATTAAGTAGGATTGGAGCATCCAACAGTTCTAATACTGAACACGTTGTTCCTGATACTCCACAATCTTCCAACAAAATCACTACTCTTGTCAACGATTCCGACGACGGTAGTACTTCAAATCAATTCCGGAACAAAAAACCTTTTGTTAACCATATGGATTGGCAACAACCAATACAACAGGTCCAACAATAGCAATTACAAATTATTCCTGCTCCTGACCTAGGAATAGTCAAACCCCTAGCTCAATCCCGTTTCAATGCCTCTTCCATTTATGATTGGAACATAGATGGGATGACCGAGTACAATATTCTCAGTTTTCTCCAACAAATGACCATGGCTGCAAATGCCTACAAAACCCAAAATGGTATGCAAGACAAGACCATTGCAGAACTGCTCATCGCAGGATTCTCTGGTCAATTGAAAGGTTGGTGGGATAATTATCTCGCTGATCAACAAAAGGAAGATATCCTCAATTCCATCAAAACCGACGAAGAAGGATTATCAATCCTTGACGAACAAGGTGAACCCCTACAAGATGCCGTAGCAACCTTGATTCTCATAATCTCTTTAAATTTCATAGGAGATTCTTCGCATTTGAAAGACAAAAATGCTGAATTACTTTCAAACCTCAAATGCAAACAACTCAGCGATTTCCAATGGTACAAAAATACCTTCCTAACCAGAGTTATGCTCAGGGAAGATTCAAACCAGCCATTTTGGAAAGAGAAATTCCTGGCCGGATTACCTACCCTTTTGGGAGAAAAAGTTAGGAACAAAATCAAAGAGAATTGCGGTAAATAGATTATACCCTACAGTGAGTTTACATACGGACAATTGGTCAGTATAACTCAACAGGAAGGTTTGAAGATCTGTCAAGACCTGAAATTACAAAAACACCTCAAGCTGGAGCTAAAGAGAACTAAGTGCGAACTTGGAACCTTTTGCAAACAGTTTGATACAAATTTCTCAAAACCCTCTTCCAGTTGCACAGGAAACTGCAGCAAGACTCATAAATCCCTTAAGAGTACTTCTAGAGGTTACAAAAAGAGAGATTTCAGCAAATCCAACGAAGTGTATTACAAAAACCCATACAAAAATACTCATCGTCTCAAAAGACCAAATACCAAAAAAGCTGATTCTAAATACAAAGACATTACATGTTACAAATGTCACAAAAAAGGTCATACATCGAGATACTGCAAAATGAATACAAAATTACAAGAATTGAAGCTCGATGAGGACGTCACCCAGAAAATTTCCAATCTTCTCGTTGATTCCTCCGATTCAAATGCCGAGTCAGAACCTGACTACTTTTCTCTGTCTTCTGAAGACAACAAAGCCCTCCAAATAGATGAATTGCTTACAACCAGTTCTTCTGAATATTCCGATAAGGGTAAGGGAAAACTCGTTTGTGTTTTAACCAAGGATCAAGAGTTCATGTTAGAAATGGTTCAACACATAGATGTCGAACACCAAAAGGATTATTTGAATAAACTCCTCAAATCTTTTACTAACGAGAAAAAAGATTCCAAAAATTCGATTTTGCCAAACACCTCCAAAAATACCTACGATTTGACCAACATCCTGAAAAAGGGTAAAGGGATGAAAGAATCCAAGGAAACCCCGATTCTAGAACTCCAGCGGGAGGTGAAACAAATCAAGGTAGAGATCAAGGCTCTACGAGAAAAACAAGATCAAGACTCTCTTCTACTGAAAACAATTTTTTCAAAACCCCAGGATAATTCTGAATCCAGTTCTGAGTCAGACAAATCCGACTCTGAAGATCCAGGAGAACCTCCTGACAACCCTTTTCTTGAAGAGGTCCCACAGGAATTCCTTACTGTCTTACGACAGATCACATCCAAAAAATACCTTGTCCAAATAACCCTTAAATTCCCTGGCAATTTTAGGATTACTACTATTGCTCTTTTTGACACCGGTGCAGATCTGAATTGCATAAAAACAGGTCTAGTACCTAATCAATTCCGTGAAAATACCCAGGAAACTCTAGCAGCGGCCAATAACACGAAGCTAGAAATAAATTCCCAAACCAATGCGTCGGTTATTATTAATAAAGTTTCTATTACAACATCGTTTGTCTTAGTAAAAGACATTCACAATTCCGTTATCTTTGGAACACCATTTATTAATCTTATCACTCCTTATAAAGTCGATAATGATTTTATCTCTTTTGATTCCAATAAAAAGAATTTAAAATTCCCTTTTTTGAAAAAACCGAAAGCTAGCAACCTTGATTTGATTAAAACATATTCTTGTCACCTAAGAGAATTAAGAAATAGTTTTTATCAAAATTCCAAGTCCCTTGCAAACTATGATACTTGTTCCTTTAAATTAATTAATTCCTTTGCATACGAAAAACTTTTGAAACAATTTTCAAAAATTGCATCCAAAAATGATTTATGCAAACTTATTTCTGACAATTTTTGCTTTAAAAATATTTTAATCGGTGGTTTATCCGAAAACAGGAGAAAAAACCCACAGGTTTGCAAAACCAGCTGCAGCAAAGAAATACCCTATCAATATGCCTATAAAAGTCCCTAGATTTCCAATATCAGATACAACAAAAAAATGTCCTATCACTGTCCTTTGCCGCAATGTCCGGGTTTTATAGAAAAAATACCCAGAAAGGACATGAAAGAATCTGGACAGTACTGTTACCACGCAATGTGTGGAGCGTTACTCCAAAAAATAAAAGAAGAGATACCTCCTCTGCCAATAAATACACCTGTTGCTGCACCACAACAACAACCAAATTCCATGGCCCCAAAAAAACCCACAAAAGAAGAAAAAGAAAAATCCCTGAAAAACAGTCATGGTATGAGATAGTCATGAAAGAAGAAAATGAAAATATTCCGGCATCCATACAAAAAATACCGACACAGGAGATGACTGCTAAAAATCTCCTGCAACTTCTGGCAAAATCACCAGAAATACAGAAGGCTTTAATGCAACTTCAAAATCCCAAACAAGAAGTTGTCCAAAGCTCAGGAGAGGAGAAAACCTCTCAAAATTTTATAAAAATCGAGAAAGGAGAATCTTCAAAAACCCTTTCTCAAAAAGAATTTTCAAAACTGCAACTTGAGAAAGAAGAGTCTTCAAAAAACCTTTCTCAAAAACAATTTTCAAAAAATCAACTTGTGGTACCACAAGTTCCCAAAAAACCTGCTCCTAAATTTTTTGTAAAACCATTTTTTCAAATTATTGTAACTCTTGAAAAAAGATTCTTTAATAAAGACCCTTTTCTAGCACTACAAAATTATTTTGGACAAAAGTGTTTTTATAAATCATGAGATATTTTAAAAACCCCATATTTTTACCAGGCTATCCTTGAAATATCAGGATCAGCGACAATTAAAGATAAATTTTTCAAGAAAAACCCTGATCCCTCCTATTCAATTTGCAAAATTCTCAGTGTAATTGCTCCTATTGATTGGGGGAATGACCTGTCTCAACTACTAAATTTCCCAGACACCCACAAAAATGAACCGTTTTTTGATATTCCTTTTAATTACTGGGATTACCAACAAGCTTGGTTCAATTCCTTTTTCGTTCAAAATACCAACCAAAGCCACACTTGGCTTTTCCATTTTGATACCTCATGTGATCCATCACAATTTCCAACATGGTGGAACTCATGGCGGGAGCAATTCGGATCCACCTTAGAAATACAAAAACCAGAAGCCACTAAATCCTTTAGCCTCTTTAAATCCCAGTTTAAACCTTCAGAGGAAGAAAAGAGATTTGTGCCTCTACACCTTTTTCACACAAAATTCCACTTACCATGGGTCTTTACATGGTTCGTAGATTATTCGGAAGACAAAATCCCAATTATCCGAAGAAGATTCAAAATCCGATGGTGGGATAGCTTTAAAATACCAAAAAGCCTCGCACCACAAAAAGTCCAGAAATGGTTAGATACCCAGAAACCCATTCCTTTACAGGCGCCTCCACAAACACCACCGGCACCACTACAAACAAAGGAGCACACCCAGTTCCTTTCACAGAAATCCCAGATGGCCTCAATGCTTGCAGCGGCCAAAAATCCAGAAGAAATGCAAGCCATAATTCTGAAATTTGCACCGTCTTCATCAAAACAAGGCTCTTCGTCAGAAGAAGAACCAGAGATTGATATTGAAGACAGTCCGGTTTTTGGCAATAGTGGATTCTGAACAAAATTGCCAAAAGAATTCAAAATACCCGGAGTAGAGTTCAAACAAAATTCCGACAAAAGAAAGTGCTCAAAAAAGCTACTTTCAGCAAAAGCAAAAGCAAAAGCAAAAGCAAAAGCAAAAGCAAAGATTGCCGCAATAATTCGAGAAAATGCCAAAAGGAAGAACAGTGATTCTCCACTCGAATGAATAGTGACGTGGATGAATAATTTAAATTCCCTTTTATTACAAAAATACCCTGTAAAACTCCTATTAAAGGAGACTCCCTCTCCCTTAGAAAGATAAGTCATTTTTTTTACTAAGTCTTTTAGTAAGTCTTTCTCTTTCTACAATTAGAGAGAAGTTGAGAGCTCCTACAGAAATCCCCCTTTAGGTTTGGATTAAATACCCCTCTAAATACCCATATTATTCAGTTCATACGATCCATATCATATGACTCATATCATATGATCCAAATACCCCTGAAATTCCCAAGGTTAATCTCGTTGATAATTATCTTTGTAAATTCCAATTTTTAAATGAATATGATTATGGACGGTACTACCTCCTAATCTTTTAAAATACTTTATGCATTTAAATTCTTTAAATCCGTGCATTAAATACTTGGCCGGTTCAACCGCCTACTTGATTTAAATACCTGCAGAACCTTGTGATCCATGGTTTCCATAACTGGAACCTTGAATTGTAAGTCAAGCTTTATTTACTTTCTACATTCTTCAATTATCCTTTAATTTATCAATCCCTTATATCTTGATTCCTTCTCTGTCTGTTATCCCCTTTAGATCCTCGGCCTAAGTTAAGTTATATATATATATATATATATATATATATATATATATATATATATATATATATATATATATATATATATATATATATATAAATAAGAACAATTAAATCTCTATCTGATTCTCTATTATTTTTCGAGAAATGAATCTGCAATTTGTTTTTGGTTTTAATTCCATATTTCCTATTTGAAAGCCTAGTCTTCACAGCAAATCATGAAAAAGACAGTTTTCCATATATTTGCAATCATAAGACTGATTTAAGAAAAAAAAGACTTACATAATGATAAAGACATTAACTTTTGGGTTGAACTTTGTTTTTATACGGGTATTTGAAATTGAGCGTGTCTAACAAAGTTATATTATAAACCGTGGAGGAGTCAGAATTTTTATAAACGGGTGTCAAAATATAGAGAAGTAAACCCATAAAAAGTCAAGGGGAGTCAATATACATAAACATGTTTTTTTACCCAGCTATCCAATGTAATTTTCCAGCGAAGGGATGTTGACCGACTCCCCTTGGATGTACGTGGCTCAACTACTGATTATAAGGATGTGTACAACTCGTCTAGGTTAGCTTATTGTAAATCGCTGATAAATATTAAGTATTGGAATTAATTTTGTGAAAAAGAATTATGTATCTAGATAAAAGAGTTGAAAACGATAATAAACAGTATATAATTATATAGTCAATTATTTCAATTGTAATAAAATTTACATACATTTTTGGCATTCTTTAATCCTTTTGCTAGCAGCTGCTCGATTACTGCAGTAAAACTAAACAAAGAAAAATGTGTGGAATAATAAAAAAAATTCGAGATGATTTTCAATAAAAATAAATATTTTAAATTAGAATTCAGAATTCAGAATTATAGCTTTGAATAAAACATACTGGATCAACGTGTTCAACATCTCTTGTGAACGATCGCAATTGCAATAATGACTTTGTTCCAATGGTAAAAATCTACATATTTTACATAAAATAATTATATGATATGTGAACCCTAATGCACCATTGCAACATTAATTATGTCTAGATTCTTAAAATGTTTCATTATCTTCGTTTTTAAAAAAACAATTCATTCGTATTTGAGGACATATTAATCCAAGAGCACCTGGATTTGCAGTCTGATTCTTGTTGTGAATTCCTTGAAATGTTACTCGACCCATATATTTTTATGAACCGCGATCGATCTTAGTATGTTCTACACATTCGTTGACGTTTTTACACCATGCTTCTCCTTATGAACAAAGTCAATATTTTTGAAGGTTTAATATATTTATGAAATAACACTATATCTACAGGAAAAAACGTACACTTATAATTGTCGTCTCACATAGTAAAATTCTTAGAGAGTGTTTAAATAAGCTTACAAGCTTCTCAAACTGGCTTATAAGCATTTTTTGGTAAACATCAAAGTACTTATAAGTAAAAAAACTATAAGATGGCCATCCCAACTTATGTTATTTCAGCTTATAAGCACTTTTGGTTTGACAACCCCATGATTTAGTCTGTAATACAAGAGCACTAAAACTGAAATAATAAGTCTGAACAGTCTGATAATGTCTCCCGAACACAAATAAAAGACATGAATAAGGATGGTATCCCGTACATGCCGTGAAGAAGCAAGCTCACCCGAATACTCGAACTCTCCAACTCGGGACTCAACCACATGGTCATGAACAGGTAGATGACACTGTATCTGCATCCAAAAAGAATGCAGCAAGTGTAATATGAGTACACAACGTACCCCCATAGGCATCATAGGTCGATAATGACGGACGATGCGTAACTGACATAAATACCAAGTTGACCCTCATATAATTCTATTCTAAACACTTTAGTAAATCACTTAAGTCACCTTGTTCACCAAGGAGTTCAATACTCAAATACTCAAAAATCATGGGAGTTTAATCAACATAATCCACCTTATCATGATAATTAGTCCAAGTCACGATAATCAATTCAACCACGAACAATTCATCAAGTAATCAATGTATATGAATGTATGGTATGAACGCAAATGAAAAGTACCTTTATAACAACTATGAATTTCTATCAGAGTGTAAAAATAATAAACTGTAGCCTACTTCGGAGCCGTGCGGGTGCCACGAATCTCAGTCGTCTACCAAGGCATTGCTCTTGCGAAGTGCCTCGTAATAATTTTAGTCTAGCACATAGATTCTATGTTAATAAAGTAATCTTATACATGTAAAAAAGCTTAGCCTTTGAAAAGCAACCACAAGTCCACCCCCAAACCGACCCCGAGCCCACGAGGGTAAAAATCTGAACTTTATTATTCAAAAACCATGAAAATACTCTATAGAGTCATATCCATAAGTGTTTGAAAACTAAACACGTTTGGGCTCGAAAACCCCCAACTTGAACCCTAGATTTCTCCCAATCTCAAAATGAATTCCAATCATCAAATTAAACATTACAATATCCTCTATTATCATTAACCAACTCTAGGTTACAATATTAAAGCAAGAAGATCATTAATAAACCTTAATTCTATGGTTCTTAAGCCTCTTATTCTATCATGAAAACCTAGTTTAGTTCTACGCAACTAAATAATTAAACCTATATTAGAGGACATAATAATGATAAGTAAGTAAATAGAGATGGAAAATCTTACCCTAAAGATGAAAGATGTTGAAAGTTTCCAAATTCCCCTCTCTACCGAGCTGTATTCCTAAGATATGATTATGGGGAAATGATTTTGAAATAAACATTAAATTCTAGGTCTGGAAAATAGCAATTCCGGTTCGACGGAATCTACCTTGCCGAAGGGGGTCACCTAAGTGGGAAAACCTGCCGCAGAAGCGTCCTAACTTAAAAACTCAGGACGTGCAGAAGCAAAAATACCTTTGCATAGACGGATCTCCTCTGCACAACAAGGTCCGTAGAAGCGGACAACACCAATCCACCAAGGCCCGCCTCTGCGAATGAATCTCCATAGAGGCGGTTCTGCAGAAGTGGACAAATGGCCCGCTGGTACGACACACAAGAAACCAGCGACATAGTAATCTAGAAAATTTTGTACCAAACACTCAAAACATTCCCGAGACCTCCCGGATACAAATCAAACAAAGGTAAACGATGCTACAAACTCGCTTGCGCACTCGAATTTCTCATACGACCAAGCTAAGATTCACTTTTCTACGAAATCACCCAAAATACTCAAATTTCACAATTTTACAAATAGTGTCACAAAATATATCTAAATGCCTCAAGAAGCGAATCAAGGACTGAACTAAGTCATAACTGATGCTCCAGACCTACCGAAAGTGACGGAACCCAAAAACAAACCTATATATTCGAAAATCAACTTTGGGTCAACCTTATCATTTCAAAACTATTCAATATGAGTTTTTTTTCAAAAATCATTTAAAAGCACCTCGAGAACCATGCTACCCATCCCCGCAAGTCACAAACCCCATATAGGGCCTACAGAAAAGGTAATTTAGTCAAATAGAGGTCTTTAGCTAAAAACAATCGGACAGGTTGTTACATCAGATAACAATTAAACAAATATTCATCCTTGATGAGAGAGAAACGAAAGGGAAAACATACTGAAATCAGTAAACAAGTGAGGGTATATGCTCTGAATATTATCCTCGCTCTCCCAAGTAGCCTCCTCAATAGGGCGGTGCTTCAATTGCACCTTCACAAAAGCAATTTCTTTTGATCTCAATTTTCTCACATGCTTGTCCAGAATAGCCACATGCTCTTTTTTGAACTCCAAATTCTGATCAAGCAACACAGAGTCCCATTGAATGATGTAGGAGCCATTGACATGGTACTTATTAAATATAGAAACATGGAAAACCTGGTGAACACCCGAAAGGCCTTGTGGCAGAGCCAACTCGTATGCCACCTCTCCAACCCTCTGAAGAATCTCGAAAGGTTCGATATACCTCAGATTCAACTTCTATCTCTTCCCAAACCTCATCGCACCTTTCATAGGCGAGACATTCGATATAACCCTGTCACCAACCTTGAACTTCATATCTCAGACCTTCCGGTCTACATACTCTTTCTGTCTACTCTAAGCCACCAAAAGCTTCTCCTGGATCACCTTCACCTTCTCTAAGGAGTCCCTAAACAAATATGTACCCCAAGGCCTCACCTCAAATGTATCAAACCACCAAATCGAAGAGCGATATCTCCTACCATATAAAGCCTCAAATGGTGCCATATCAATACTGGAGTGATAATTGTTGTTGTATGCGAACTCTGCCAATGGTAAGAATCGGTCCCAACGACCACCAAAATCATTCACACAAGCCCATAATATATCCTCTAAAACCTGAATAGTCCAATCGGACTGACCGTCCGTTTGAGGGTGAAATTTTGTACTGAGATCCAAATGAGTACCCAACTCCTTTTGCAAAGTATGCAATAAATGAGAAGTAAATTGAGTGCCCCGATCTAAAATAATAGAAATAGGTACCCTATGCAGATGAACAATCTCACGAATATAAATCTTGGTCAACTTCTAAAATATGTAGGTCGTCTGGACCGGAATAAAGTGTGCAGACTTGGTCAACCTATCAAAAATGACCTAAATGGCATCAAACTTTCCCAAAGTCTTTAGAAACCCAACAACAAAATCCATAGAAATACACTCCTACTTCCACTTGGGAATGGGCATCCTGTGAGTGAGACCACCTGGTCTCTAGTGCTAATACTTAACCTGCTGATAATTCAGATACCGAGACACACACTCCACAATGTCTCTCTTCATCCTGCCCCACTAATAGTGCTGCTTCAAATCATTATACATGTTTATTGCACCTGGATGACTAGAATATCTGGAACTGTGAACCTCATCCATAATCAATCTCGTCAAGTCTCCAACACGAGGAACACATACTCTCCCATTGATCCTCAAAACTCCTTCACTATCAAGCATAGCCTCTTTGGTTTCACCTCTTATCACCTTATCACTGATCTTGTATAATTTTACTTTATTATACTGCTAGGCCTTGATCTACTCCAAAAGAGATGACCTCGGCTTAATACAAACCAAAACCCTACCCGAATTCGGAATGTCAAGTCTCACAAAACAGCTGGCTAAGGACTGCAACTCTAATACTAAGGGACGCTCATCAATAATAAAATGCACTAAACTCCCCATACTCACCGCCTTTTTGCTTAAAGTATCTGTCACCACATTAGTCTTGCCCGGATGGTACAAAATAGTTATATCATAAACCTTGAGCAACTCCATCCACTTGCGCTATGTAGAATTCAAATCCCGCTGATTTAACACATGTTGAAGGCTTCGATGATTGGTAGACACTTCATAATGAATGTCGTACAGATAATTCCTCCAAATTTTCAATGCAAATACTATTGTCGCCAACTCCAAGTCATGAGTTGTGTAGTTCTTGTCATGCACCTTCAACTGCCTCGATGTATAATCTATCAATTTACCCTCATGTATCAGCACACAACCTAAGATAATTCTCGAGCATCACAATAAAAGATGAAGTCCTTCCCCTCAACTAGAAGGGACAAAATCGGTGTTGTGGTCAAAAGTTACTTGAGCTTTTGAAAGCTCTCCTCACACTTATCGAAACACTGAAAAGCCATATCTTTCTGATTCCACTTTGGCAAATGAGAAGCAATAGATGAGAAACCCATAACTAATGGACGATAATAACTCGCGAGACCCATGTAGCTCCGAATCTCTATCACCGAAGTAGGCCTATCCCAATACCTGACTGCTTCTATCTTCTTTGGATCTACTATAATACCTTCCTTGGACCCTATGTGTCCCAGAAATGATATGGAACAGAGCCAAAAATCACATTTTCATAATTTAGCATATAACTCTTTCTCTTTAAATAACCCAAGAACCACTCTCAAATGCTTCTCGTGGTCCTCCTTACTATTCAAATATATACGAATGTCATCAATGAAGACGATCACGAATAAATCTAAATAAGACTTGAATATCCAACTTATCAAATATATGAATGTTGCGGAGCATTGGTAAGCCCAAAATACATCACTAAGAACTCATAGTAGCAATATCAAACCCTGAAAGCCGTCTTGGGAACATCCTCGACCCGGATCTTCAACTAGTGATACCCATACCTCAAATCAATCTTTGAAATTATAGAAGCACCCTAAAGTTGGTCGAGTAGATCATCTATATGAGGAATCTGATACTTGTTTCTGATGATGACGTTGTTACACTGCCTACAGTCGATACACATACGCATAATGGCATCATTCTTCTTCAAAAATAATATAGGAGCACCCTAAGAAGACACGTTGGGTCTAATGAACCCCCTACTTAACATATCCTGTAACTTCTCCTTCAAGTCTCTCAGCTCCACTAGAGCCATATAATATGGAGGAATAGAAATCGATTGAGTACTCGGCTCTAGATCAATGCAGAAATCAATATCTCTATTCGGTAGCATACTTGGTAAATCTGTCAGAAAGACCTCGTCGAACGCACTAACTACGGGAATAGACTCAAGTGAAGGAGTATCTACACCAGTACCTTGAATATGTGCTAAGTATGCCAAACAACACTCATCTACCTACTTCCTAGCTTGGAGGAAAGAAATAATCTTCTTCAGAGCAGGGCTTGGAGTACCCTACCATTCCAACCTTGGAATACTCGGCATCGCTAGAGTGACTATCTTGGTGTGACAGTCCAAAATTGCATGGTAAGATGATAACCAGTCCATACCCAAGATGATATCGGAGTCTACCATATCTAATATAACTAGGTCTACCCAAGTATCATAGCCTATGAAAGTAACTACACAGTACCAGCAGACTTAATCTACTATCACAAAATTACCAACTAGTGTAGACACACGAATAGGGACGTCAAGCATATCACACCACATATCCAAATTAACACAGAAGTATGTAGACACATAGGAGAACGTAGACCCCAGATCAAATAACACTGAAGCAGACATATGACATACTAAGATGATACCTGTGATAACCGTATTTGATGCCTCAACCTCAGGTCTACCAAGGAAAGCATAAAAGTGTGCATGTCCTCCCCCGAACTAAGTACCTTAATAACCACCTTCGCCTGTATGCACTCCATATCTACCTATCTGAGACCCACTTCTACCGGCCTGATGACCACCATGACCTGACTGAGAACCCCCTTTGCTAGACTGACCGCCACCCCTAGATGGTTGTGTTGGGGTCCTAGGTATATGGGATCCACCTGATCTAAGCCTGGGATAATCTCTCCTAAAATATCCAATATCACCACAATTGAAACAAGCTTTGGTCGTCATGGACTGCTAAATAGTCATAGAAGAACTTGAGTGACCCCCATGATCGCAGAACTGGGACTAAGAACCTTTAGAAGGATGACCCGCGCTATACCCACTCTGCCCTTCATAACCACATTCTAAAACATAGAGAGCTGATTGTACCGATCGACTAGATTGAGAATGTTGAGATATACTATGCTGCACATAACCTCGGGATGTAGACCCACTAAAGCAACTATTTATGATGACCGATAAGACCTTTCATTGACTAAATTACCCTTCTCATAGACTCTGTATGAGATTTGTGATGCGCGAGGATGGGTAGCAGGATCTCAAGGTGCCTTTATGTGATTTTCAGAAGAAAAGCCCAAAATTAATAGTTTAGAAATGATAACTTGTCCCAAAGTTGACTTTTGAGTATAAGGGTTCATTTTTGGGTTTCGTCACTTCTGGGAGTTCCGGAGGTCATTTATGACTTAGTCGAGTCATTGGTTTACTTCCTAAGACATTCAAATGTACTTTATGTCTTTATTTTTAAAATTGTAAAATTTGGATGTTTTGGGTAATTTCATAGAAAAGTATGTCTTAGCTTGGCCAAATGAGAAATCTAAGTTTGTAGCATCGTTTACCTTTGGTAGCATGTTTGGTTTGTATCCGGGGGGTCTCGGGAGTGTTTCAGGTGTTTGGTAGAGAATTGGCTAAGTTTGCTAAGTTGTTAGTATTTGGTGCGCCGCACCAGCAGGGTTATATCTGCTTCTGTGTGGCTGCCTCTGTGGAGGTTTTCTCGCATATACGGGCTTATATATTTGTGATTTCTCTGCTTCTGTGGGCATTTCCTCGCAGAGGTGATCCACCTCTACGTAGTCAGTTTCACCCCTATGCACATCCAGTAACTTAAGTTGGGCCGCTTCGGTGGTTGATTTTCTGCCAGTGCGATCCGCCTTGGTGGTGTTAATTCTGTTGAGGTGGAACAATTGTTTTCTGAAACCTAATTTAATGCCCAAACAATTTCACTTTCTCCAAAACATTTTCTTGGGATTAGAGCTCGATAGGGAGAAGATTCTTGTGTCTTTCATCATCGACCTTCTTGGAGGTACAATTTTTAAACCTTTTCCATTTATTAAGTATCATTTGGGTCTTCTAATCTTAGTGAAATATCTAAATTGGGAAATAACATAGCATATGTTTCCATTCTAGAATAAGAGGCTATAAATAAGAATTTGGGAATTAATTAGTGATTATATTGTTATAATATTGTAACCTAGTTTTGAATAATGATAGAAGATGATATGGTAATGGTTAATTTGATATTGGAAACCCTTTCGAAATTGGGGGAAATCCTAGGGTTTAATTTAGGGCTTTTGCCAAGTTATGAAATTAAGGGTCCACATGCGATTAGTTTTCAAATTAATTTAAGGATATGAGTCCATAGTATGTTATTATGCTTTTTGAGTAATAGAGTTTTGATTTTGCTATCGTAGGTTCGGGATCGATTTTGGAGTGAATCTTTAGATTGCTTTTAAGGACTAAGTCTTTGTGTCGGTATTAGAATTACTTATTAACGTAGAATCTATGTGTTAGACTATGAGTATTACAAGGCGCTTTGAAAGGGCAAGTCCTGCGTCGAGGATTGAGGTTCATGGAACCTTCTCGACTTTGAGGTAGGCTACATTTTATTTTTTTAGAATCTGATAGAAATATGTAACCGTTATAAATATTGAGGGGCATTGAGCGTGTTTGGAGGTCCTATCTTAGCGGGTGTGATGAACACTTGGATGGGTACGAGTGTTGATTTGTGTTAAAGGGTGATTTGAAGAATCAACGTTAGGCTGATTCCGACTGCTGTTATTTGGGCTTGTCGCCAGTGATGATAATTCTTGTGTTTATTCCTCACATTGCTTATGATATGAAATAATCATTACGTGGAAACTTCGTGTTATTGAGTTCTTGAAGCATGTGATATTCATCTTTTATATTTGATTGCATCTCAGTCATCATGATTACTTACCTTGTTATTGTTGAATGTATATACTTATGGTTCTGATGATACTGAAAGTCGAGTGGTATGGAAAGGCTATGGGTCAAATGAGACCAGAAAGGTAAGGATATAATATGAGATGGTTGGAAACATTGAGATGATGGAAACGATTGATATGACTCCAAAGGAGTATTGGGCTCTAGTCAGATACGTGTGTTAAATTTTGTCTGGTTAGGAGCGTTATATGGACGGTAGGGGTCCCCCAGGGGTCACAATTAATAGAATTTGATTGTGTGTATACCAGGTTGTGAAAGGTACCTTGGATTTTTATTCATATCATACATTCACACATACATTGATTACTTGTTGATTGGTAACATGATTTGGACTGGTTATTGAGATTTGGGTGACTTTCATGATTAATGGATCTTGTTGATTAACTCCATAATATCGTGATTGTTGGTTATGGAACTCTTATGTGAATAAGATGACTTATGTGATTCATTAAACTGCTTAGAATAGGACCTACTTGAGAGTCAACTCAATGTTTATTTCTATTACATATCTTCCGTCGTTGTCAACCTATGATGCCTAAGGGGGTACATTGTGTACTCATACTACACTTGCTGCATTTATTTTAGATGCAGATACAACACCATCTACCAGTTCAGGACCACGCGGCTGAGTTCCGAGTTTGAGGATTTCTGTATTCGGGGTGAGCATGCCTCCATTCAGCATACCCTGGATGTTTCTCTTATTTCATGTCTTTACTTGTGATCGAGAGACATTTCTAGACATTCAAACTTATATTTCTACTTTCTAGTGCTCTTGTATTATTGACCAGATCATTTGGGGGATGTAATAACTAATTATCAGATTTGTTCCTTTTATTTATGGTATGATTAGACAACATATATAATTGATTATCTTACTTCCGCTTATTTGTATGTCATATGTTATAATTGGGAAAGTGATTCGCCTGCCAATGGGAAGAGTGTAGGTGCCACCACGATACCTAAAAAGGGTCGTGACAAAGTTGATATCAGAGATCTAGGTTAAACGGTCTTAAATACAAAAGCAATGTCTAGTAGAGTCTGGCAGATCGGTGCGAAGACATCCGTACTTATCTTCGAGAATCTATAGGACATATAGGAAACTTCACTTTCTTCATTCCTTTCATCCTAAGATTGGTCAAATATGTATCTGACCTTTGTTTTCTATTCTCTCACAGATGGAGAGGACTCGTGCTCCCTGCTCCAACAGTGCAGGGTCATAGTAGAGGTCGTGGTTGGGGCCGAGGTAGAGCCCGAGCAGCTGCACCAGCGAGGGGCGGAGCATAGGAGCCGGTCAGGCTTGTGCTAGATCACTATCTCCCGAGTCGGATATTGAGCCTCATGATGAGCATTATGATAAGGAGATGGGGCTAGCCCAGGATCAACCTGAATTATAGCTACTCCGGTTCTTCAAGATACCATGGTCAAGATATTGAGTTTTCATGAAAGTTTTGCCCATGTTGGCGTTCTTTCGACTACTCCAGGTGGGTCACAGGATAGAGTAGGATAGGGTTAGACTCTCGAGTTTTGTACTCTAGGGGTTCAGCCTGCTGCTATTTCTGCACCCCGTATAGATGAGATTCTGGCATAAAAAATGAGTCTCATACTCTAGAAGTATTTTCTCCTTATCTTTCGTGTGAGCAAGAGAGATGAGTTCACCAAGTTGGAGCACATAGGTGCATAAGTTGTTGAGTACGAGACTCGTTTTCATGCGTTGTCGTTCTATGCAGTGTCGTTGTTAATGACAGAGGATGAGCGAGTGAGATCTTTCATGAGAGACTATTCCTTTTTAGTTGGCTACATTACAATTGGTGGTCTCTAGGGCTTCTTTTGAGCCGGTGGCCAACATGCTAGGATGGTTGAGTCTGTGAGGGGCAAGCTGCCAAGACAGGAGTCCGATAAGAGAGTTTACCGACATGGGTACTACAATGGGTATAATTCTCGTGGGTATATGCAACAAGGTAGATTCCAACATTCACAGTCTAGTCGACTGATTCAGTGCGCTCTTCGGGTTTTAGATGGTGCTCCTGTGGGGCAGAGTGGTTATAGCGGGGGCAGTCTTTTATGGGTACTCAGTCTCAGTATTCTGACCCTAGAGGTCACTCAGGTTCTTCTATTACTATTCAACAACCCATATTGGCTAGAGCTTGTTACAATTGTGGTGATGTTGGGCATTCAGGAGAGAGTGTCCCAGACTTAGACCAGGTCAATCAGAAACGCACAGGACCCCAGTACAACCATCCAAGGGTAGTGGTTATTCTAGCAGAGGGGGTTCCTAGTCAGGCCTTGGTGGTCACCAGGACATTCGAGATGGGTCTCAAATAGGTTGAGATAGGGCTCGTTCATGTCAAGGCGGATATCAAGGTGCTTAGTCCGAGAGAGTACGCACTCATTTTTTTTGCTTGGATATGGTAGACTACGGGCCTTGCTCATACGAAGATTATTTCCTTCCTCCAGGCTAGGAAGTTAGTAGATAAGGTTTTTCTGGCATACCTAGCTCATATTCGGGATACGAGTGTAAATACTCCTTCCTTTGAGTCAGTTTCTGTAGTGGGTGAGTTCACCGAGGTTTTTTAGCAGATTTGCCGGGATATGCCATCACCTTCAATAATATATATGGTTTAAAACTTAATTTAACTAGAGTTATGGAAGTACATCCAACACGTAATCACCTTATGACAATATTAACTCCAAATCAAGTACATATATCATAATACAATGTATATAAATGGATGAAATGCATGAATGCAATGATACCTTTCAGTAAACAAGTATACAAATTTTATCTGACTTTGCCATATAGTAATGACCCATAGGGGACCTGCGAAGTACATATACCGCTCACAACCAGCTGGAATGATCCATCAGTCTGGCTAGAGCCTCAGACTCATTTGTCAAACCATATCAATTATCGTTATCTCTGTGTTTTCAAACCATGTCATAATAGTATCATTACCTTCATTTCCAAGTCTCAACAGACCAACATCATTCCATACCACTTCATTTCAATATCAGAATAACATGTGTGTATGAATGCAATAGTAATAAGGCAAGTAGTCATGAAGTATGAAATGCAATCAAGTTCAAGAGATGAATAACACGTGCCTCAAAATTATCAATCATACATAATCAGTCTTGCATATCAGAAGGCATATGTGATGAGTAATTTCAACAACAACACAAGTAATATCAATAATGGTGACAAGCACACGTAATGGCGACAAACACACATAACAGTAGTCACGGTCAACACTAAGGGTGATCCTCTAAATAGTTCAACACCGCTACCCACCCAAGCGCTCATCAAAGTCACTAAGGTGGGACCCCCATCACGCCCAATACCCCTCAATATTTATATAACTTACATCTATCAAAGTCTAAAAGGTAAAATCGTAGCCTACTTCAATGCTGAAAAGGTGTCACGAACTAACCCTCAGCAAAGGCCTTTCCATTGTGAAGTGCCTCCGGACGTTCGTAGTCTATTATATAGAGTTTATGTCAACAAAGTATTCTAATAAGTAAAAAGGTAAAGCCTTTCAAAAAAATTGAATACCCGACCCCCAAATTGACCCCGGGCCTACAAGGGTAAAATCAAAACTTTAAAGTTCTATGATAGCGGTCTAATAAGTCATAACCTTAAGTTTAATAAGAACCTAGTCACATTTAGGCCTTCAATTGCCTTAATTAACAAAAAACCCCAATTCGGAGGAACCCTAGATTTCCCCCCAGAATTCATGGAGTAAAATTAACAATTTGGATATAGAAATAGGTCATCTATCATTACACAACTTAAATCTGAAATATCATAACATAAAGACTCAATCTTGATTTCCAATTTCATAAATTTAGGCCTCTTATTCTTAGTCATAAACCCTAGGTTCAACTACCCCAAACATGATAATAAACATGGATTTAATGATATAATTATGAATCGATAAAAGAATTAGGTTAGAAAAATTACCCCAAAGACGAAGATGTTGAAAAACCTTGAATTTCCTCTCCCAACCGAGTTTAGTTTTCAAAAAGGTAGGATATTAAAAGTGAAGTTGAAATGGGTCTTTTTTTTAGGTCTGATACAGTGATTCCGCTTCTGCGGAATTTCCCTCGCCGAAGCATCTCGCTTCTACAGAAAAATGGTTGCATAAGTGGCCCAACTTAAAATGTACCAAAACATTGCAAAAACAAAAACTATTCCGTAGATGCGGATCGCTCCTACGCATAAAATACCGCAGAAGTGGACTTTCCCAAGATCCTCATGGCTCGCATCAGCAGACCAACTTCCGTAGAAGCGGCCAAAGCTCACTGGTTTTGTACACCAGAACCAACAGCTATAACAAAAACTCCAAACTTCCATCAAACACCCAAAACTCACCCGAGATCTTTCGGACACAAACTAATTATGCTAGCCAAGTGTAAACGACGCTACAAACTTTCTCCCGGAATTCTCATACGACCAAGCAATGATCCACTTTTCTACAAATCCATCCAAATTTCTCAAATATCATAATTTAGCAAATAAGGACTCAAAACACCGAACTCTTCGGAAAGAAAATAAAAGACTTGACTAAGTAACAAATTACGTTTCAGACCTACTGGAAGCGAAAAAACACAGAAACGAACTCATATACTCAAAAGTCAATTTTGGGTCAGCTCTTTTTATTTTGAAACTATCAATCTTAAGGTTTTCTTCCAAAACCTAACTAATGCACCTCGAGAAATGTGCTACACATCCTTGTGAGTCACAAATCCCATATAAAGTCTACGAGAAGGGCAATTTGATCAAGTAAAGGTCTTTAGCAAAAAATGACAGGACGGGTCGTTATAGATACGAGGTAGTTCTTAAGGGCAGGGGAAAAGGTAATAATGATGTTCTCATGGTCCGGAATAAAAAGAGAACTTATACAATTGTGATAACATGTTTATGAACTTGTCGGCAACTAATTTCGAATTATTGATGAAATTGTTGGAACGTCAACTATTAAGTCCAAATATTAAATTAGTATTTTCTTATATGTCATATCATACACTTGCATATGGTTGGCTCGGGTTGCACGCCTGCAACAAATTATATTATGGTTGACTTAGGTTGCACGCTAGCAACATGTCAGTATACATGGTATGTTCTCATAGCCCGACGGTAATGACGGATGGAATAGTGAGGTTCTTAGTCCGATGGAAAAGTCAAGCGGTACAGTGAGTGGTCACGGTCCGATGGGAAATGGCCCGCGCAAAGATAGTGACATGTATATGGATCTTGCAAGTCCCTCATGGGTCATGATTATTTGGCATATCCTATAGCATGTGTGTACCAGGTATATATTGGCCAAATGCATTGCATTGCATTCATTCCTTTAATTGATCTACTTGACTATATGCTTTGAATTACATGAATTAAGATTTTCTTAATCGTAACCTAAAGAAATAAATTCTCTAATTTGATATACGTTATATGTCAGTCTTTATATTTTGTATGTGTTGTCTCTTTGTTGTCGGCCTACGGTACTTACGGAGTACTAGTGGTTTGTACTCATACTACACTTGTTGCACTCTTTTGTGGTGCGATTCTATCCAGTGTACGAGTACGTCTCGCTAATCTTGCTAGCTTGATTTCGGCATTTGGAGTTGTGGTGAGCCGCTTGTCTGTTCCGCGGCCACTTCTCCTTCTATCTTTATTTATTCTTTCATTTTAGCATTCAGACCGTGTATTTGGGTATTTTCAGACTTGTATTTAAGTCTTGAGACTTGTATTATTCTTTTAGAGCTCTTGTACGAGTTAGATCAAATTTTGGGATTGTATTGACTAAGTTCTATTCCGTACCATTTATGTTATTATGACTTGAAGATATTATGGGGACTTTCTATAAATAAGTTGCTTCAATTTTTTATTTTAAATTTTGGTGTAACACTTTTTTATCCATAACCCTGATAATCACTGAGAATCTCGAAGGAGAATATATCCTGTTCTTATCCTCATCTGTAAGAGTAATCCTGTTGTTTTGATTTGCTAGATCACTCTCCGCTTCATAGTTAATGGATGCATGGGAATAAGTAGATTGTGTTATCTACTATTTTATTCAAAACTCTCCAAAACCTTAGCCCTTCATATTTGTTTATATTGAGGACTCTTCCTCTGAATGATGGACGAGAAATATACAGATTCAACAATAGTTGAATTACGTGTAGTAGATGCATAATACATAAATCAATAAGTAAGACTTAAGTCAAAATATTGGAGCGAAGAAGTTTTTATTACTTTTGTCAAAGGGACCTCCTTGTTATCGGATTTGGTATATATGGGAAATAGTGATACATCAGAAAGCTGGATTGTCAGCAATGAATGTACTAGCATCGTGTTACATAAATTAATTTTGACCATCTTTTCGTGGAATAAATAAACACAAGTCTATAAAAGATTATCCTCCATATCAAAGTGCGGCCTATGACGAATAAGTTACGTTTGGGATTAGATTTGGGAGTGGCAAGTCACGTTCATCTATCAAATAGGTGTAATTCCGATCAAAATACCAATCAGCAAATGCCTTTGGGGCAGACTGCACAAACAAACAAACAAATGGTGAAAACAATATTGTCAACAAGCTTTATTTAAAATTGTTTTTTTAAACATAAATAAATATCTTACCACGTTATGAACCACGATGGCAATTTCAGGAGTCCACCTCCTTATAATGCTGGTGTGATGATGGACAACATCTATGAAAACTCCTCTATGTTTAGGATTAGTTCCTTTGGGTAATGCATTTAAGAAATCCGATCTCATTTCTGAAAAATATAACAAATACAAAGAATATTAGAAATATAACTATAGTTGTGTTCGTCACCTCTTGCTTTGTTTCTCCTTAATTCTTTCAATCTATGTTTTGAAATTTTGTTGAGGAACTAAAGTTATTTTTGTTTAGCCCATGTGTACTAACCTTTCAGGGTATTGTTCTGACTTGTTGTGCATGTCCCATGGTCGATGCACTCATATATATTACTTCCTTCTAAAGTGTATTGTGTCTGCAAAATATAGTTCATCTATGAGAAGACATTAAAATAAGAAATGTTAATCGAATTAAGTAGACATTGTTTGTGAAAAAGCTTATGAAATATTGACAATTAATTATATCAATTACCTACCTCGACATTATCAAATGCTGACATCAAAATAAAAATCGGTGTCTTGATATCTTGTTGAATGTTCTCTGCGAAGAGGCACTGCAGCAAATTGGAATTTTTTTATGGCCATTAATTTATTTGCAAAATACACACAAAAACAACTGATCAATCAAGGGAACAATTTGTACCAATTCTGGTTTCATTTTTGAAGTGCATGATTTTGGCAATGTTTTGGTAGATTCCTGCAACTCACATAAAGAGGTTTTAGGAAACAATAACCTCTAATTAGTACATATGATAAAAACTAATCGTTGACGTTTTATTTAAATACTCCCTCCGTTTTATTTTATGTTAATTTATTTGACTGAACACTGAATTTAAGAAAATAATTATGACTTTTGAAACTTATAATCTTAAACATGTTATTACATTTGTGTGGTTACTTGAATATTTAAATTTATGGTTCTAAACCATCACATTTGTGTAGCTAAATATAAAAGTTTGTCATTAAGAGTAGCACAAATAAATTAAGTAAGATTGTTTTCCAATTTAAAAAGAGATAATTATTTTAAAATAAATTAAAGAGAAAATAGAATCACATAAACCGAAACGACGAAAATAATGGACGTATGAATTTTTCAAAAGACACATAATTCTTTATCAGCACTTATAAGAAGGGGACAAGATTTTACTTGTAAAGTGGCGACTCCTTTATAAATGGATTCCCAAGGTTTTGCGAGCACATGATTCTTGCTATTATAAGAAAGATAGATATTCAAATTAAAGTTAGATGACAGTTCTAATAAATCATGTAATATCATTTGCTAATAAATGGTCATATGCATGTAAAGTCGTTAATAATCTTACAAATGAACAAAATAGCCACAATCAACCAAACATTTCACTCTAGAGGTATTTGTCAATAAATTGCGAAAGCGATCAAGATAACATTGCCGGATATCCTCCGGCAGAACTGCCAGAAGGATGGCCTGCAAAATAAATATTGAGATACATAAGATTTTTTTAAAACAAAATTGTGTTAATAATGAAAATTATGAGTTAAAAACTTAATATACTAAATTAGTTAGAAAAAATGGTAGGGAAAGGAATGTAGATGTTTCCTTAACATAAAATAATTATACGTCCATGCTTCCAAAATAATTTATCGGATGCCTCCAAAATTATGATATCAACATGCATGGTATTACCCTGTCTCTTATATATCATGATGATATCAAATAAGACTTCTTTTATTTCTTCAAAAAGAATTATTAATCCTCTATGAAACTCATAAGGTATATATAATATACCGACAGGTTCACAGAATATTATAGAGGATCATGTTCATTTATTGAAAAACACACTTCCTCAAAACAATTTCTATAATTTAATCTTCTTATATACATATATTGAGATAGTATCATGGAGGACTGTTTCAGTCCTTTAATAAGATACTCCTCAGTCCTACATCATACCATAATGGTATATACCATATACTGAGATGACATCATGAAAGACTACTTCAGTCCTTCAACGAGATACTATCTCAGTCCTCCATGATACCGTCATGGTATATATATATATAAATACTGAAATGATATCATGGAGAGAGGATTTATTTTGGGCGAGGGGTACTCGGGTAAATATTTTTGGGCGTATGGGCAGAAGCAAAATTATTTTATAAGAGGGCATGGCCTGGTAAATATTTACCTTCTATACGTACTTTGTATTGTTTTTTTCAAAATTGTACTAATCCCTATAATTTAACTCAGTCTTTGATATACTCCTTACATTCTGAAGTCAGATGGTTAATGCCTCTATATAAAATAGATCCTATTACATAACACTATTAATAAATTTTTAAGAAATAGTCTATATCTCTATCTGATTATGTATTTCTTTTTCCAGAAATGAATCTGCAATTTTTTTTGTTGTTTTAGTTCCATTTTTCCAATTTGAAAGCTAGTCTTCGCAGTAAATCATGAAAAAGACAATTTTGTCCATATATTTTCTAGCATAGGACTGATTTTTTTTAAAAAAGATTAACACAGTGATAAAGATATTAACTTGGGTTGAACTTTATTTTTATACGGGTATTAGGTGTTTTACTTTGATATAGAGTGTGTATAATAAAGTTATATTATAAGAATGTGTAGATCTCGTCTAGGTTAGATGGTTGTAAATTGATGATAAGCATTAAGTATTGATAAGCTCTTTAAGTGTTGAATTAATTTTATAAATTAGAATTATGTATCTTAGATAAAAGAGTTTAAAGCGATAACAAACAATAGTAAAATTATGCAGTCAATTATTTCAATTGTAATAGAATTTACATACATTTTTGGCATTCTTTAATCCTTTTGCTAGCAGCTCATCCATTACTGTAGTAAAAATCCTTGCCCCTCTAAAGTGCAGATTGGTAGCCTAAACAAAGCAACATGTATGGAATGATAAATTTTTTTCGAGAAGATTTTCAACAAAATAAATATTTTAAATTGGAATTCAAAATTATAGCTTTGAATAAAACATACTGGATCAACGTATTCAACATCTCCTGTAAACGATCCACCATCGCAGTATGCAATAATGACTTTATTCCAATTGTAAAAATCTGCATATTTAAAGTACAAAAGATAATCATATGATATGTGAACAATCATGCATCATTGCAACATTAATTATGTCTAGATTTTTGAAATGTTTCATTATCTTATTTTTTGAGGAAAAATAATTCATTCAAATTTGAGGACATATTAATTCAAGAGCACCTGGATTTGCAGTCTGATTCTTGCTGTGAATTCCTTGAAATGGTATCGGACCCATATGTTTTGATGAACCTTTATCGGTGTTGCTACGATCTTGGCAGTCTGTTACGTTTTTACACCATGCTCCTCCCTATGAACAAGGTCAATATTTTCGAAGATGAAATAAGTTTTTGAAATAACACTATATCTACAGGAGAAAAAACGTACATTTATAATGTTCGTCTGACATAGTAATTTTTTTAGGATGTTTGGATAAGCTTATAAGTTGGTCAAACTGACCCATTTATCTGTTTGCTTGGTAAACATCAAAGTACTTATAATCCAAAAACTATAAGATAGCCATCCCCAACTTATGATATGTCCTCTTATAAGCATTTTTGATTTGATAAAGTATTTTAATAGTTTATTCTTAACTTTATTTTTTTTTCTAATTCTCAAAATATCTTTCCCAAAACAAAACTCCTAACTTCCTCTTCCTCTTCCTCTTCCTCTTCCTCTTCACTGTGTATCCCCCGTTGTACTTCCTTTTCTTTACGGAGATACTTTTAAATTCATAATCTTTTGTAAAAATTTTAAGAGTATTTTAGTCATTCTATCTAAAGATCAGCTTATCAGCACTTTATTATCAAACACATCAACTGTTTGATAGCTGTTTCAACACTTCTAGCCAAATACGTAACTATTTATTTATAAAATTAGTTTCAACACTTAAAAATACTTTTAAGCACTAAGCTTATAAGCTATTTATGATCAGCTAATCCAAACAAAAAAAATTTACTCCAAATAAGTAGGGATTAGTAGAATTAAACATGTGTTATGCACGACTTACAGAGAGTTGTACAATCCAATTTCCAACCCCTTCTCCAAATCCTGGTACAAAATAGTAAGCTGGAGGTGATCCATCCAAGCACACTATCAAATAAACACTGTTAACAAAACTCTTCAATTTAAACTTATAATTCAAAGTTTATACTTGTACATATAAGTGAAGATATTAATTCACCTGCTCCTTTTGACACGGCACTATGAACAATAGTTTTCGTGACATTATATATATTTGGGCTTTGGGTTACTTTTGCACATTCAATTGTGATGATGGTCAAAGAGCAAACAAGTGAGACAAAAAGTTGAAGCGATCTTGTAACCATCATCATCCTGTAAAACATAAAATTAAAGAATGGATGAGATTTTGATTATAACATGCAAATGGATAGAGAAAAAATAATAATATTCTAAAGGTGTACTTTGTAAAATATATATGTTGCAAAAAATATATTGACCCTAATGAATGAATTTCAGGACGATCAATATATAGGAGGATGGCCAACGATAGAAGTTGGAGTAGCGGGAAATTAGGCCTTAAAATAGGAGACCACAACACTAGAACCGTACACATGTCTGAATATTCTGAAATTTTGTTTTCCTCGAGACCTAAAAATTTGTAAGGTCAACCAACTTGTTCGATTGAGACAATTAAATGGAGCGTTTAGGAAATACATGTCTATACGTGGTGATTAATTTACATGTAACCAAAAAATTACATGAAAATATTTGAATTGTTTTTGTCTAGATTACCAGCATCATAGAAGAAAATGAGATTTTGGGGTCAGTATGTGTACTTGTTGTTTGGGGATAAAATCGATATTTGAGTATTTTATTATAAAAAATCAATCCCTTATTTTCAGTATTTACGCCCAAATGTAGGAATAAGCCATTGTACAAGTTGATTTTATCATTTGGAACTTGTTGGTGTGGTCCGGACGGAGACCCGCTTGGGTGAGTTTCGGATCACTTGGAATCCATTTGGACATTGCAGATTCTTATTCTCAATTGGTGCACTGCGAACACGGTCTCCAATTCATAATCGCAGAGTAGAAAAACAGATCACGATTGAGATGACCTGAACGCAAACACGGTAGGTGGTTATCCACTTCATCATGAATATATTACCGCTTATGAATAAATAAATAAATTTTATGATTACAAGTCCAACTCACATATTTTACGCAGTGCAAAACTTAGCAAATATTCAAGATTTTTGTGTAGTGAAAATTCTAACCCTGAAGTAGTTTCTAAATTATTTACTTACAGTTTTATTGACAAAATAATAGTAGATGAAACTTTCTATAATATTTCTAAACTGCCTAGTGCTATAGTAGAATCTGTTAAAGCAATTATGGAATCTTTTGAAAAAGGTATATATGGTATACATCTATTTGATGCCTCAACGGATCTGGCAGGAAAACGGATTGTAATATGTCAATTATTTAAAACTGGTAAAAATAGCAATATTAGTGGTGATGATGAAGATCTCAAAATGAAGATACCCTGTACATTGGAAAAATTTCAAGAATGGCTAAGTGCCAAAAGAGCTACTGAACTGTTAACTTTGAAATCAAAGATAGAAGATATGTTAAAGCCTAGAAAGGCCTGCATAATTGGAACAACCAAAGGAGGAGAAGTTGAAGAGCTTATTACATTATACTATAATAATGATATATTATCCCAAGATACCGTGGAACTTACTAACATGCACGATCGGATCATGAACATGAAACATAGACATGCCAAAGCAACTATAGAGCAATATCAGCTTTTAACAGGCTAGAGAAAAAGGCTTGTAATCAGTTCTAAAAATGTTACCAATACTACTCATACTATTAAAAAAGAAGGATCTTCTAATCCTTTTGCATGATAAAACAAGACCCAATGTAGTGATAACTACGACGAGCCTATGACACTCTAATAATAGCCCAATTTTGTCAAACTACATAGAGGCCCATATTACTAGAATATACTACCATCATATTATCATACTACTATCCAAGAATCTTCCAGACGAGATGAAGACATTCAAAGATGATCAATAAAATACCAGAAACAAAGCACGTCAAAATTGCGGCAACAACTTTTGATAAAGATACAAAAATACAAGCAAATGACAAGACAATACAAGATACTATATCTTTTTCAGACTTTTGGAAAAAGTTTTGCAATAATGTAATCAGTTACCGTATACTTACTTTTGTAAAAGTAGCTTTATTAGTTTTGTCATGTAACAATCATGTAGTCTATCGAAGTTATCTATATAAAGAGCCCCATTGTAACCGTTTGAGATATTCGAAATCTGCAATAAAAATCTTCCTTTGAAAAAACTTCAGTGTCTAGCTAAACCCCCTCTTAGTCTATAATCAATACCAAGAACAATATCATAATACCATAGAAAAAACACTTTGAAAGTTTATATTTAAAACCATATTAGTCTATAAACCTGCATCTTAAAAAGAATTTTAGAAAGAGTCTGTTCAGTCTCCTAGCACCTAGGCCATTAATCCCGTAAATTCAGTGGAGAAAGAAGGGAGTCAAGTGCCAGGGTGGGTGAGCATTCCAATGATCTGAAATTCTGCTAAGAGGTATGATATTTAGACTATGTGTTTTTAATTATAATCTTGATAAGTGTAGGCTCTACAATTTTTATGTTAACATTGGTTTAAGATTATAGACTTTTATTTTAAAAATGAATTTTAAGTTAATAATAATCGCTTCCATGCTACATGTTTGTTATTTGATAGACTTTGTTAATAACTTGAATAAACTACCATCTATATTCCTACCCTCTTTATGGTTATTAGATGATAAAAAGATCCCCACAGAAAATGGTATTAAACTACCATTTATGTTCCTATCCTCTTTAGGGTTATTAGATGATGAAAAGACCGTTGGAAGATTTTTTTTTATGACCATTAATTTATTTGCGGAAGACTCACAAAAACAACTAATCAATCAAGGGAACAATTTGTACCAATTCTGGTTACATTTTTGAAGTGCATGATTTTGGCAACGTTTTGGCCGATTCCAGCAACTCACATAAAGAGGTTTTAGGAAACAATAACCTCTAACTAGTACATACAATAAAAACTAACCATTGGCAATTTCTTTAATTACTTCCTCCATTTTTATTTTATGTGAGTTTATTTGACTCAATATTGAGTTTAAGAAAGACATAATGACTTTTGAAATTTATAGTAATAAGCATGTCATAACATTTGTGTGGTTATAAGAATTTTTAAATTTGTGGTTCTAAACCATAACATTTGTGTGGCTATATATAAAAGTTTGTCATTAAGAGTAACATAGAAAATTTAAATTAGATTATTTTCTAACACAGAAAGAGATAATTATTTTAAAATAGATTAAAGAGAAAATAGAGTAACAAATTGAAACGGCGAAAATAACTAACATATGAATTTTTGAAAAAAAACATAATTCTTTGTCAGCATTTATAAGAAGGGGGCAACATTTTACTTGTAAAGCGGTGATTCCTCCATATATGGATTCCCATGGTTTTGCGAGCACAAGATTCTTGCTAGTATAAGAAAGATATTGCGTCAGAAAGTCTTCATCTTCGATCTCTCTTCGCAACACATTTGTTGGGCTAAGACTTTCTCTCGACATCTTTCTTTTATTGTTGTCATTGATCCGATCCATTCATTCGTAGAGATATTCACTTGATCGCAGACATTTCTGGAACACCTCTAATAGAGGGACAAATAGTCACTTTTGAAAGAACTTATTGTCAACCTCTTTCAGACCTGCATTTCTTCAAATATCCCAATAATTTAAATAAAGTAGGGACTTCAAAGTAATATTTCGAAAACATTTCACTCATTATCCATAGTCTTAGCTGATACTGAAGAGAAATCCTTAGTAACTTCGTCGCTCCAAAATTATTTGGCAAACTTATATCATTTGCTAATAAGTGGTCATATGCATGTAAAGTGGTTAACAATCTTACAAATGAAAAAAATAGCCACAATCAATCAAACATTTCACTTTGGAGTGTTTGGCAATAAATTGCGGAAGCGGTCACAATATAATATTGCTAGATATCCTTCCGTAGAACTACCAGCTAGGATGGCCTCCAATAGCAAAAAAATATTAAGATAGAATATTTTTTTAACAAAATCGTGTTAACAGGGAAAAGAACATAGATACCTCCTGAATACAAAATAATTATCCGTCCATGTCCCCATACTTTCATGCTTTCAAAATTATTTATCCGCATGCCTCCAAAATTATAATACTAATGTAGTATCGCTATGTCTCTAATATACCATGATGATATCACATGAGACTTTTTCATTTCTTCCAAAACACTCATTAGCTCTCTATGAAACCCATATGGTATATATAATATAGTGACAGAGTATCATAGAGAATCATGTTCATTTATTAAAAAAACACATTTTCCTAAAAAACTCTCTATAATATCTGAAAGAAATAATCCCCTTGATTATTTTTATTAATTGAATAGGTATATATACAAGATACAAAATAGGAGAATCATATTCCTAAAATCTTATTCTACCATAATTTTAACTCTACAATTATGGTAGTGTATATTACTAATTACGGTAACAAATACATTACAATATACTACATATATATTTTCCTAATATACAATATTTTTACCTTGTCTAATATTAATAATTACCAAAACCGAGAGCCACAATTATGGACAGAATCCGAGAGCTCAATAAGGCAATATACACATGTATATTGTGTGTATATTGCCTTATTTAACACACCCCCGCAGTCATAGCGGGCGGTCTTCGAACGCTGAGACTGTCCCTAAAATCTTCAAAGAGTACCGAGGGAAGACCATTTGTAAAGATGTCTGCAACTTGATATCTTGACAGGACATGACATATGCGTACCTGCCCCCGAGCAACCTTTTCACGGACAAAATGAATGTCCATTTCGATATGCTTAGTGCGTTGGTGCTGAACCGGATTACCTGAGAGGTAGATGGCACTAACATTATCACAATATACTAAGGTTGCCTTCTGAATGGGGAAATGAAGCTCTAAAAGCAAATTACGTAACCAACATGATTCTGAGACCACATTAGCTACCCCTCGATATTCTACCTCTGCACTTGAGCGGGATAGAGTCGCCTACGTTTTGCAGACCAGGAGACCAAGTTGTTTCCAAGGAACATACAATATCCTGACGTAGACCGTCTGGTGTCCGGACTACCACCCCAATCCGCATCTGTGTACGAGACAAGTGTGGATGTAGATGAAGGATACAAGTGCAACCCATAGTCCAGTATCCCCTGAATATATCGAATGATGCGTTTGATTGCATTCATGTGCTCAACTCTGGGATCATGCATGAATAAACACACCTGCTGAACATCATACGTAATATCCGGTCTGGTAAAGGTAAGATACTGGAGGGCCCCTGCAAGACTGCGATAGAGGGTCGGGTCCTCGTATGGTGCACCTGCCGCGGCACTAAGATTGGGTTTTGCATCAACTGGAGTGGAAGTGGACTTACAGGATGACATCCCAGCCCTCTCGATGATCTCAGCCGCATACTTTCTTTGGGACAAAAACAAACCACCTGAATGACGCTTGATGGCAATCCCCAAAAAGTAACTTAAGGGCCCTAAGTCTTTCATAGCAAACTCAGAACTGAGCATGGCCATGATAGACTGGCGCAAGGCATCGGAAGAGGCAGTCAGAATGATATCATCCACATACAACAGAATGTAGGCCAAGGACGAACCACGACGGTAGATGAACAAGGAATTATCTGACCTGCTGTGAGTGAACCCAAGTGTCGAAACATAGTCAGCAAACCTCGTATACCAGGCCCGTGGTTACTGCTTAAGCCCATATAAGGACTCTTTCAACAAACAGACATGATGAGGACGGTTAGGATCCCTGAACCCCAACGGCTGATGCATATATATTATTTCCTTGAGATCACCATGTAGGAAAGCATGCTTGACATCCAACTGATAAATAGGCCAGGCCTTTGAAAGAGCCAAGCTGAGCACAGTGCGAATGGTAGCCGGCTTGACCACCGGACTAAATGTCTCACCATAATCTATCCCAACCTGCTGAGTCTTACCATCACCCACAAGCCGTGCTTTATGTCGAGCGAAAGAAACATCCGAATTTTCCTTATGAGCAAAAATCCACATAGACCTGATAACATTAATACCAGATGGACGGGGCACCAACTCCCACGTCTTATTATCAATAAGAGCATTATATTGATCAGTCATAGCAACTTTCCAATTCGGGTCGTTTAAAGCAGACACAGGATTACGGGACAATGGTGATTTAGAGACATTCAAATGAAAATTAAAATGTATTTTTGGTGTAAAAATACCCCGTTGACTATGAGTGACTGGTCTAAGACTCGAGGAAGAGGTGGGCGGATTTTGGGAATTTTCTGGGTTCGGGAAGGACTGCTGATCGAATTCTGGAAATGGACCCATCGCCGGAAACAGTGACTGGAACTGGACCAGTTCCAGTGATGGGCTGGACTGGCCCAATCACTGAAACTGGCTCAGTGAGACTATTGGGCAGTACCGACCGAGATGAGCCAGTGGGGCCAGCGGGCAGTGGGCCCGCTGGAGAGTTTTGGGTGCGGGAGATGTCCGAAAAATGTCGAATAATATACGGGGATATTTAGTCATCAAAACATTATACGAACTAGGCTCGGGAGTGTGAACTTTCGTAAAAGGAAATTGGGTTTCATAAAAAATGACATGGCGATTAATTATGATTTTCTTGGAGGATAAATCAAAGCATTTGTACCCACGATGATTAGACGGATAACCCAAAAATACACACGGAGTAGACCGAGCCTGAAGTTTGTTAATTGTGGTGGATGGGAACAACGGATAACACAAGCACCCAAAAACCCGAAGATGAGAATAAGACGGGTTCTTATTAAATAAGATGTGGAGGGGAGAAGAATATGTCAGACCTTTGGACGGAATTATGTTAAGGAGATATGTGGCCATTTGTAGAGCATGATGCCAAAAGTATGGAGGTATGAAAGCATAAATTAAGAGAGTTCGGACAATGTTATTTATGGAACGAATTTGCGTTCGGCCTTCCCATTTTGTGAAGATGTATGAGGACACGAAAACCGAAAATTGATCCCATTATTAGCACAGAACTCTCGAAACTCCCTATTGTCATACTCTTTCCCATTATCACATTGAATATTTTTTATTTCTCTTTCGAATTGGGTACGAATGAATGCTCTAAATTTTATGAAGACGGAAAACACTTGTGATTTATTCGCAATTGGAAACGTCCACAAAAATTTGAAATAATCATAAAAAAAGAGAACATAATATCGACGACCCAACGAACTAAGAACAGGAGACGTCCATAGGTCACTATGAATAATATCAAATGGCATTGAAGTATGAGAATTGGAGTCTACAAATGGCAACTTAACAATTTTCCCTAATGAACAAGATTGACAAAGTGGAGTACGACTCGTACCCTTACAAGAAATAAAACTATTTTTATCTAAAACTGATAAAATAGAGGATCCCAGATGACCAAGGCGAGCATGCCATAAGGAGGGAGAAATAGTTGTAAAAGCTGATGGCAAGGCTTGACTCGATGGAACGACACCGGGCGTGATAGGATAAAGATCTCCCCTACTATCACACCTCATGAGAGGATTCCCCGTCTTGAAATCCTTCACAGAGAAACCAAAAAGATCAAATTCAACAGAAACAGAATTGTCAGTGGTGAACTTTCGGACAGACACTAAGTTTTTAATCAATTTGGGAGCATGTAAAGTATTTTTCAAGATAAGGGGTGGATTGGGGGAGACAACATTTTCTTGACCATAACCCTGAATTGGAATAGAGTTGCCATTACCGACAATTATACCGCGAGGGTTGCTCAAATTGGAATAAGATGAGAGAGTACCTGAATCGGATGTCATGTGGGTGGTGTCACCTGTATCCATATACCAATTTGGGTCCGATTGTGTCAACCCTAGTGTGTGCATTGCGGCCTCGATATCGGTCTGAGTGGGGCCTGCTGCATGGTGAGCTTGCGGAGGTCGGGGCCCAAGTATTCCAGCGACCATCTGTAAAACAAGACGATCTTCACTAACAGGCGCACTAACGTTGCGGAGTTGGTCCGCCAATTCGTTCAACCTTTTGCAATATGCTGAAACGTTCGGGAAATTTTCCATGTTGACGTGGGAAAAAATCCTGTTCAAGGGTAACAACTCTGGAATTTTGATTATCCTAGAATATGTCACGCAGTCTATCACATGCGGCCATCGCCGTAGCGTCTGGCTCGATAATCGTCTGCAATAGGTCGGTGGAGATAGTAGAATATATCCACTGAAGGACAGTGGCATCAAGCGTTGTCCATAGTTTAGGATCATCCTCGCGTTTAGGCACCTCTGTATCCTCAAGAGCCGCAGGGATGATGTGATGGATGACTTGATGCGAACGAGCGTGAATTTTGAACAACTCAGCCCACGTCGCGTATTGGACGTTTTCTATTTCAAGAATTAACGGGATATGATTCTTGATGTTAGAAACCACCAGAGCAGGATGAAACGAGTTCTTTGATGTAGACATACCGAAAGAACAAGAGGTGAAAGAGGGATTAGTAAGAGAGATTTTGAGAGCGGAAGACAAAATTTGGTAAAAAACGAGGGGGGTGGGGTCTCGGCCGAGGGAGGACAAAAATTTTGAGAGAAGATTTTTGTGTGACCTAGACTTTTGATACCATGAAAGAAATAATCCCCTTGATTATTTTCATTAATTGAATATGTATATATACAAGATACAAAATAGGAGAATCCTATTCCTAAAATCTTATTCTACCGTAATTCTAACTCTACAATTATGGTAGTGTATATTCCTAATTACGGTAACAAATACATTACAATATACAACACATATATTTTCCTAATATACAATATTCTTACCTTGTCTAATATTAACAATTACCAAAACCGAGAGCCACAATTATGGGCAGAATCCGAGAGCTCAATAAGGCAATTTACACATGTATATTGCCTTATTTAACAATATCATCATCTTAATTATATACATGAGATGGTATCATGGAGATACGCTTCAGTCCTTTAATGAGATACTCCTCAGTTCTCCATGATACAATCATGATATATATCATATATTGAGATTGTATCATAAAGGAATACTTCGGTCCTTCAATGAGACACTATATCAGTCCTCCATGATACCATTTGGGAGGATTTTGGGCGAAGAGGAGCCTTTAGGCAGAAGCGAAATTAATTTATAAGGGGACATGGTCGGGTTAATATTTTGTTGTTATGAGACACTATCTCAGTCATACTCCTTGCATTCTAAAGTCAAACAATTAATACATCTATATAAATTAGATCCTATTACATAACACTATTAATAATTTTGTATGAAAAAAGACTAAACCTAGATATATATATACAACAACAACATATCCAGTGAAATCCCGGACCGTGGGGTCTAGGGAGTTATATATATATATATATATATATATATATATATATATATATATATATAAAAGAATAATTAGATCTCTATCTGATTATGTATTATTTTTTGAGAAATGAATCTGCAATTGCTTTTTGGTTTTAATTCAATATTTCCTATTTGAAAGCCTAGTCTTCACAGCAAATCATGAAAAAGACAGTTTTTCCATATATTTGCTAGCATAGGACTGACATAATGATAAAGACATTAACTTTTGGGTTGAGCTTTTTATACAGGTATTAGGTGTTTGACTTTGAAATTGAGCATGTCTAACAAAGTTATATTTTAAGCGGTGGCGAAATCAGAATTTTTATAAACGGGTGTCAAAATATAGAGAAGTAAACTCATAAAGAAGTCAAGGGGAGTCAATATACATAAAAATATTTTTTTACCCAGCTACCCAATGTAATTTTCCAGCGAAGGGGTGTTGACCGACACCCCTTGGATGTATGTGGCTCAACCACTGATTATAAGGATGTGTACAGCTCGTCTAGGTTAGCTTATTGTAAATCGCTGATAAGCATTAAGTATTGGAATTAATTTTGTGAAAAAGAATTATGTATCTAAAAAAAAGAGTTGAAAACGATAATAAACAGTATATAATAATATAGTCAATTATTTCAATTGTAATAAAATTTACATACATTTTTGGCATTCTTAATCCTCTTGCTAGCAGCTCCTCGATTACTGCAGTTAAAATCCTTGCCCCTTTAAAATGAACTCTGGTAGCCTAAACAAAGCAAAATGTGTGGAATGATAAACCCTGAAAGCCGTCTTGGGAACATCCTCGGCCCCGATCTTCAACTAGTGATACCCATACCTCAAATCTTTCTTCAAAAATATAGAAGCACCCTAAAGTTGGTCGAATAGATCATCTGTACGAGGAATATGATACTTGTTTCTGATGATGACGTTGTTCAACTGCCTATAGTCGATACACATACGCATAATGCCATCATTCTTCTTCAAAAGTAATATAGGAGCACCCTAAGGAGATACGTTGGGTCTAATGAACCCCATACTTAATAGATCATGTAACTGCTCCTTCAACTCTCTCAGCTCCGCTAGAGCCATATAATATGAAGGAATAGAAGTCGATTGAGTACTCGGCTCTAGTTCAATGCAGAAATCAATATCTCTATCCGGTGGCATACTTGGTAAAAGAGTTTGCATGTCCTCCCCCGAACTAAGTACCATAATAATCACATTAGCCTGTATGCACTCCATATCTACCTGTCTGAGACCCACCTCTACCTGTCTGATGACCACAATGACCTGACTGAGAACCCCTTTTGCTAGACTGACCGCCATCCCTAGATTGTTGTGTTGGGGTCCTAGGTATCTGGGATCCACCTGATCTAAGCCTGGGATAATCTCTCCTAAAATACCCAATATCACTACAATTGAAACAAGCTTTGGTCGTCATGGGCTGCTAAATAGTCATAGAAGAACTTGAGTGACCCCCATGATCGCAGAACCGGGAATAAGAACCTTTAGAAGTATGACCTGCACTATACCCACTCTGCCCTGCATAACCACCTTCTAAAACCTAGAGAGCTGATTGTACCGATCGACTAGATTGAGAATGTTGAGATATACTATGCTGCACATAACCTCGAGATGTAGACCCACTATAGTAACTATTTGTGATGACCCAGAAGACCTTTAATTGACTAAATTACCCTTCTCACAGACTCTGTATGGGATTTTTGATGCGCGGGATGGGTAGCATGATCTCAAGGTGCCTTTATGTGATTTTCAGAAGAAAAGCCAAAAAATAATAGCTTAGAAATGATAACTTATCCCAAAGTTGACTTTTGAGTATAAGGGTTCATTTTTTGGTTCCGTCACTTCTGGGAGTTCCGGAGGGTCATTTATGACTTAGTCGAGTCATTGGTTTACTTCCTGCGACATTCAAATGTACTTTATGGCTTTATTTTTAAAATTGTAAAATTTGGATGTTTTGGATAATTTAGTAGAAAAGTATGTCTTAGCTTGGACAAATGAGAAATATAAGTTTGTAGCATCGTTTACCTTTGGTAGCATGTTTGTCTTGTATCCGGGGGGTCTCGGGAGTGTTTTAGGTGTTTGATAGAGAATTGGCTAAGTTGTTAGTATTTGGTGCGCCTCACCAGCGGGGGTATATCTACTTCTGCGTGGCTGCCTCTGTGGAGGTTTTCTCGCAGATACGGGCTTGTATATTTGTGATGTCTCCGCTTCTGTGGGCATTTCCTCGCAGAGGTGATCCACCTATACGTAGTCAGTTTCGCCCCCGTGCCCATCTAGTAACTTAAGTTGGGCCGCTTCGGTGGTGGATTTTCCGCAAAGTGCAATCCGCCTTGGTGGTGTTAATTCCGTTGAGGTGGAATTGTTGTTTTCCAGAACCTAATTTAATGCCCAAACAATTTCACTTTCTCCAAAACATTTTCTTGGGATTAGAGCTCGGTAGGGAGAAGATTCTTGTGTCTTCCATCATCGACCTTCTTAGAGGTACAATTTTTAAACCATTTCCATTTATTAAGTATCATTTGGGTCTTCTAATCTTAGTAAAATATCTAAATTGGGAAATAACATAGCATATATTTCCATTCTAGAATAAGAGGCTATAAATAATAATTTGGGGATTAATTAGTGATTATATTGTTATAATATTGTAACCTAGTTTTGAATAATGATAGAAGATGATATGGTAATGGTTAATTTGATATTGGAAACCCTTTCGAAATTGGGGGATATCCTAGGGTTTAATTTAGGGCTTTTGCCAAATTATGAAATTAAGGGTCCACATGTGATTAGTTTTCAAATTAGTTTAAGGATAAGAGTCCATAGTATTTTATCATGCTTTTTGAGTAATAGAGTTTTGATTTTGATATCGTAGGCTCGGGGTAGATTTTGGAGTGAATATTTAGATTGATTTTAAGGACTAAGTCTTTGTGTCGGTATTAGAATTACTTATTAACGTAGAATTTATGTGTTAGACTATGAGTATTACGAGGCGCTTTGAAAGGGAAAGTCTTGCGTCGAGGATTGAGGTTCATGAAACCTTCTCGACTTCGAGGTAGGCTACATTTTATTTTTTTAGACTTTAATAGAAGTATGTAACCGTTATAAATGTTGAGGGGTATTGAGCGTGTTTGGAGGTCCCATCTTAGCGGGTGTGATG
The DNA here is from genome assembly GCA_034509755.1 of Anisodus tanguticus. NCBI lineage: Eukaryota > Viridiplantae > Streptophyta > Magnoliopsida > Solanales > Solanaceae > Anisodus > Anisodus tanguticus. Next base: position 32,877,576 of record CM067558.1, read on the forward strand.
AACACTTGGATGGGTACGAGTGTTGATTTGTGTTAAAGGGTGATTTGAAGAATCAACGTTAGGCTGATTCCGACTGTTGTTATTTGGGCTTGTCGCCATTGATGATAATTCGTGTGTTTATTCATCACATTGCTTATGATATGAAATAATTAGGGGTGGGCGTATATCGGTTCGGTTTTGTATCCGAAAAATACAAAACCGAAAAAAACTCATTTTAAAAAAAAACCGAATACAACTTTTTTTAAAAAAAACCCTATATGTTCGGTTTATATGCCGAACATAGGGTCGGGCAATTTTTTAGTTTTTAAAAAAAATTGAATTTCCAAAACTGAAATTGACATTCACACCTAGACTATCATGAAATTTCGACGTTGAAATCTATTGTGTATCGTGAGATGTTTACTAAAGAAAAAGGAAAATTAGAAATCAATTTGGGGAAAAACACAAATTGATTAGGAAAATAGATGTTTTTCTAAAAATTGGCTGTGCCAAACAGCCTATTGGCTATTTGACCGGCCCCGTCTCGGAAAAATACGCAAAATAAAAAAAATTGAGTAAAACGGACATCCGAGCGCATAGTTATGACCATTTAAAGTTTTATCATTTTACAACTACTTTTTCTCTCTACATTTTATGTCAATGCTTCCGTGATATGTTAATCAAGTTCATGTCACATGCGACTTCCATAAAAGCTTCATAGATTAGCTTCAATGGCTATGATTCAAGAGATAGTAGTAGCCTAAAATAAAAATTAAAAAATATATATATATATTTAATTCTATTTTTCGGTTTGGTTCGTATCCAAAATTAAAAAACCGAACCGAATCACTAAATCCTGATTCGGTTCGGTTTTTCAAAAAATTGGTTTTTTTTATAAAAAAAAAACAAGAAAAAACCGAACCGAATTTCGGTTCGGTTTGGTTTTTTCGGTTCTCCGGGTTTTTTGCCCACCCCTAGAAGTAATCATTACGTGGAAACTTCGTGTTATTGAGTTCTTAAAGCATGTGATATTCATCTTTTATATTTGATTGCATCTCATTCATCCTAATTACTTACCTTGTTATTGTTGAATGTATATACGTATGGTTCTGATGATATTGAAAGTCGAGTGGTATGGAAAGGCTATGGGTCCAATGAGACCAGAAATGTAAGGATATAATATGAGATGGTTGGAAACATTGAGATAATGGAAATGATTGATATGACTCCAAAGGAGTATTGGGCTCTAGTCAGGTACGTGTGTTAAATTTTATCTGGCTAGGAGCGTTATATGGAGGGCACGGGTCCCCCATGGGTCACAATTTATAGAATTTGAATGTGTGTATACCAGGTTATGAAAGGTACCTTGGATTTTTATTCATATCATACATTCACACATACATTGATTACTTGTTGATTGGTCACATGATTTGGACTGGTTATTGAGATTTGGGTGAATTTCATGATTAATGGATCTTGTTGATTAACTCCATAATATCGTGATTGTTGGTTATTGAACTCTTATGTGAACAAGATGACTTATGTGATTCATTAAATTGCTTAAAATAGGACCTACTTGAGAGTCAACTCAATTTTTATTTCTATTACATATCTTCCGTCATTGTCAGCCTATGATGCCTAAGGGGGTACATTGTGTACTCATACTACACTTGATGCATTCATTTTAGATGCAGATACAACTCCATCTATTAGTTCAGGACCATGTGGTTGAGTTCCGAGTTTGAGGATTTCTGTATTCGGGGTAAGCATGCCTCCATTCGGCATACCCTGGATGTTTCTCTTATTTCATGTCTTTACTTGTGATCGATAGACATTTCAAGACATTCAAACTTATATTTCTGCTTTCTAGTGCTCTTGTATTGTTGACCAGATCATTTGGGGGTTGTAATAACTAATTATTACATTTGTTCCTTTCATTTATGGTATGATTAGATAACTTATATAATTGATTATCTTACTTCCGCTTATTTGTATGTTATATGTTATAATTAGGAAAGTGATTCGCCTGCCAATGGGAAAAGTGTAGGTACCACCACGATACCTAAAAAGGGTCGTGAAAAAGTTGATATCAGAGATCTAGGTTAAACAGTCTTAAATGCAAAAGCAATGTCTAGTAGAGTCTTGCAGATCGGTGCGAAGATGTCTGTACTTATCTTCGAGAGTCTATGAGACGTATAGGAAACTTCACTTTCTTAATTCCTTTCATGCTAAGATTGATCAAATAGGTATCTGACCTTTGTTTCTTATTCTCTCACAGACGGAGAGGACTCATGCTCCCTGCTCCTACAGTGCAGGGTCATAGTAGAGGTCGTGGTTGGGGCAGAGGTAGAGCTCGAACAGTTGCACCAGCGAGGGGCGGAGCACAGAGAGTCGGTCAGGCTCGTTCTAGATCACTATCTCCCTAGTCGGATATTGAGCCTCAGGATGAGCATTATGATGAGGAGATGGGGCTAGCCCAGGATCTGCCTGAATTGTAGCTACTCCGGTTCTTCAGGATACCATGGTCAAGATATTAAGTTTTCATGAAAGTTTTGCCCATGTAGGCGTTCTTTCGACTAGTCCAGGTAGGTCACAGACTAGAGTAGGAGAGGGTACTCAGGCAGCAAAGGTTCGAGCAGGATGGCGGTTAGTCTTCCTCGTCGGTCAAACTCTCGAGTTTCGTACTCTAGGGGTTTAGGCAGCTGTTATTTCTGCACCACGTATAGATGAGATTCTTGCTCCAGAAATGAGTCTCGTACTCTTGAAGTATATGCTCCTTATCTTTCATGTGAGCAAGAGAGATGAGTTCACCAAGTTGGAGCACAGGGGTGCATAAGTTACTGAGTACGAGACTCGTTTTAATGCGTCGTCGTGCTATGTCGTGCCGTTGTTAATGACAGAGGATGAGTGAGTGAGATCTTTCATGAGAGACTATTCCTTTTTAGTTGGCTACATTACAATTGGTGGTCTCTATGGCTTCTTTTGAGGCGGTGGCCAAGCATGCAAGGATGGTTGAGTCTGTGAGGGACAATCTGCCCAGACAGGAGTCCGATAAGAGAGTTTGGTGACATAGGTACTACAATGGGTATACTTTTCGTGGATATATGCAACAAGGTAGATTCCAACATTCACAGTCTAGTCGATTGATTCAGTCCGCTCTTCAGGTTTTAGATGGTGCTCCTGTGGGGCAGAGTGGTTATAGCGGGGGTCAGTCTTTTATGGGTACTCAGTCTCAGTATTCTGACCGTAGAGGTCACTCAGGTTCTTCTATGACTATTCAACAACCCATAGTGGCTAGAGCTTGTTACAATTGTGGTTATGTTGGGCATTTAGGAGAGAGTGTCCTAGACTTAGACCAGGTCATTCCGAAACACACAGGACCCCAATACAACCATCCAATGGTAGTGGTTATTCTAGCAGAGGGGGTTCCTAGTCAGGCCTTGATGGTTACCAGGACAGTCGAGGTGGGTCTCAAACGGGTTGAGATGGGGCTCGTTCTTGTCTAGGCGAATATCAGGGTGCTTAATCCGAGAGAGTATGCACTCATTTTTTTTCTTGGATATGGTAGACTACGAGCCTTGCTCCTAAGAAGATTATTTCCTTCCTCCAGGCTAGGAAGTTAGTAGATAAGGTTTTTCTGGCATACCTAGCTCATATTCGGGATACGAGTGTAAATACTCCTTCCTTTGAGTCAGTTTTTGTAGTGAATGAGTTCGCCGAAGCTTTTTGGCAGATTTGTCGGGTATGCCATCACCTTCAATAACATATGTGGTTTAAAACTTAAGTTAACTAGAGTTATGGAAGTACATCCAACACGTAATCACCTTATTACAATATTAACTCCAAATCAAGTACAGATATCATAATACAATGGATGTAAATGGATGAAATGCATGAATGCAATGATACCTTTCAGTTAACAAGTATACAAATTTTATCGAACTTTGCCATATAGTAATGACCCATAGGGGACCTGCGAAGTACATATACCGCTCACAACTAGCTGAAATGATCTATTAGTCTGGCTAGAGCCTCAGACTCATTTGTCGAACCATATCAATCATCATTATCTCTGTATTTTCAAACCATCTCATAACAATATCATTACCTTCATTTCCAAATCCCAACATACCAACATCATTCCATACCACTCTATTTCAGTATCAGAATAACATGAGTGTATGAATGCAACAGTAATACGGTAAGTAGTCATGAAGTATGAAATGCAATCAAGTTCAAGAGATGAATAACACATGCCTCAAAATTATCAATAATACATAATTCTACATAATCAGTCTTGCATATCGAAGGCATATGTGATGAGTAATTTCAACAACACAAGTAATATCAATAATGGTGACAAGCACACGTAATGGCGACAAACACACATAACAGTAGTCGTGGTCAACGCTAAGGATGATCCCCTAAATAGTTCAACACCGCTACCCACCAAAGCGTTCATCATAGTCACTAAGGTGGGACCCCCATCACGCCCAATACCCCTTAATATTTATATAAATTACATCTATCAAAGTCTGAAAGAGAAAATCGTTGCCTACTTTAAAGCTGAAAAGGTGTCACGAACTACCCCTCAGCCAAGGCCTTTCCATTGTGAAGTGCCTCCGGACGTTCGTAGTCTATTATATAGATTTTATCTCAACAAAGTATTCTAATAAGTAAAAAGGTAAAACCTTTCAAAAAAATTGAATACCCGACCCCCAAATCGACCCCGAGCCTACAAGGGTAAAGTCAGAACTTTAAAGTTCTACGATAGCGGTCTAATAAGTCATAACCTTAAGTTTAATAAGAACCTAGTCACATTTAGGCCTTCAATTGCCTTAATTAATAAAAAAACCAATTCGGAGGAACCCTGGATTTCCCACCAAAATTCATGGAGTAAAATTAACAATTTGGATATAGAAATAGGCCACTCTATCATTACACAACTTAAATCTGATATATCATAACATAAAGACTAAATCTTGATTTCCAATTTCATGAATTTAGGCCTCTTATTCTTAGTCATAAACCCTAGGTTCAACTACCCCAAAATGGTAATAAACCTAGATTTAATGATATAATTATGAATCGATAAAAGAATTAGGTTAGAAAAATTACCCCAAAGACGAAGATGTTGAAAAACCTTGAATTTCCTCTCCCAACCGAGTTTAGTTTTCAAAAAGGTAGGATATTAAAAGTGAAGTTGAAATGGGTCTTTTATTTTAAGTCTGATACAGTGATTCCGCTTCTGCGGAATTTCCCTCGCCGAAGCATCTCGCTTCTGCAGAAAAATGGTTGCAAAATTGGGCCAACTTAATGTACCTCAACATTGCAAAAACAGAAACTATTCTGTAGATGCGGATCGCTCCCGTGCATAAAATACCGCGAGAAGTGGACTTTTCCAAGATCCTCATGGCTCGCATCGCAGACCAACTTCCGAAGAAGCGGCCAAAGCTCGCGGTGTTGTACACCGAACCAACAGCTATAACAAAAACTCCAAACTTCCATCAAACACCCAAAACTCACCCGAGATCTTTCGGACACAAACCAATTATGCTAGCCAAGTGTAAACGATGCTACAAACTTGCTCGCGCACTCGGAATTCTCATACGACTAAGCTATGATCCACTTTTCTACAAATCCATCCAAATTTCTCAAATATCATAATTTAGCAAATAAGGACTCAAAACACCGAACTCTTCGGAAAGCAAATAAAAGACTTGACAAAGTAACAAATTACGTTTCAGACCTACTGGAAGCGACAAAACACAGAAACGAACTCATATACTCAAAAGTCAATTTTGGGTCAGCTCTTTTTATTTTGAAACTATCAATCTTAAGGTTTTCTTCCAAAACCTAACTAATGCACCTCGAGAACTGTGCTATCCATCCTTGTGAGTCACAAATCCCATATAAAGTCTACGAGAAGGGCAATTTGATCAAGTAAAGGTCTTTAGCAAAAAATGACAGGACGGGTCGTTATAGATACGAGGTAGTTCTTAAGGGCAGGGGAAAAGGTAATAGTGATGTTCTCATGGTCCGGAATAAAAAGAGAACTTATACAATTGTGATACACATGTTTATGAACTTGTCGGGAACTAATTTCGAATTATTGATGAAATTGTTGGAACGTCAACTATTAAGTCCAAATATTAAATTAGTATTTTCTTATATGTCATATCATACACTTGCATATGGTTGGCTCGGGTTGCACGCCTCCAACAAATTATATTATGGTTGACTTAGGTTGCACGCTAGCAACATGTCAGTATACATGGTATGTTCTCATAGCCCGACGGTAATGACGGATGGAATAGTGAGGTTCTTAGTCCGATGGAAAAGTCAAGCGGTACAGTGAGTGGTCACAGTCCGATGGGAAATGGCCCCGCGCAGCATAGTGACATGTATATGGATCTTGCAAGTCCCTCATGGGTCATGATTATTTGGCATATCCTATAGCATGTGTGTACCAGGTATATATTGGCCAAATGCATTGCATTGCATTCATTCCTTTAATTGATCTACTTGACTATATGCTTTGTATTACATGAATTAAGATTTTCTTAATCGTAACCTAAAGAAATAAATTCTCTAATTTGATATACGTTATATGTCAGTCTTTATATTTTGTATGTGTTGTCTCTTTGTTGTCGGCCTACGGTACTTACGGAGTACTAGTGGTTTGTACTCATACTACACTTGTTGCACTCTTTTGTGGTGCAGATTCTATCCCAGGTACGAGTACGTCTCGCGAAGCACTGCTAGCTTGATTTCGGCATTTGGAGTTGTGGTGAGCCGCTTGTCTGTTCCGCGGCCACTTCTCCTTCTATCTTTATTTATTCTTTCATTTTAGCATTCAGACCGTGTATTTGGGTATTTTCAGACTTGTATTTAAGTCTTGAGACTTGTATTATTCTTTTAGAGCTCTTGTACGAGTTAGATCAAATTTTGGGATTGTATTGACTAAGTTCTATTCCGTACTATTTATGTTATTATGACTTGAAGATATTATGGGGACTTTCTATAAATAAGTTGCTTCAATTTTTTATTTTAAATTTTGGTGTAACACTTTTTTATCCATAACCCTGATAATCACTGAGAATCTCGAAGGAGTATATATCCTGTTCTTATCCTCATCTGTAAGAGTAATCCTGTTGTTTTGATTTGCTAGATCACTCTCCGCTTCATAGTTAATGGATGCATGGGAATAAGTAGATTGTGTTATCTACTATTTTATTCAAAACTCTCCAAAATCTTAGCCCTTCATATTTGTTTATATTGAGGACTCTTCCTCTGAATGATGGACGAGAAATATACAGATTCAACAATAGTTGAATTACGTGTAGTAGATGCATAATACATAAATCAATAAGTAAGACTTAAGTCAAAATATTGGAGCGAAGAAGTTTTTATTACTTTTGTCAAAGGGACCTCCTTGTTATCGGATTTGGTATATATGGGAAATAGTGATACATCAGAAAGCTGGATTGTCAGCAATGAATGTACTAGCATCGTGTTACATAAATTAATTTTGACCATCTTTTCGTGGAATAAATAAACACAAGTCTATAAAAGATTATCCTCCATATCGGGCGGCCTATGACGAATAAGTTACGTTTGGGATTAGATTTGGGAGTGGCAAGTCACGTTCATCTATCAAATAGGTGTAATTCCGATCAAAATACCAATCAGCAAATGCCTTTGGGGCAGACTGCACAAACAAACAAACAAATGGTGAAAACAATATTGTCAACAAGCTTTATTTAAAATTGTTTTTTTAAACATAAATAAATATCTTACCACGTTATGAACCACGATGGCAATTTCAGGAGTCCACCTCCTTATAATGCTGGTGTGATGATGGACAACATCTATGAAAACTCCTCTATGTTTAGGATTAGTTCCTTTGGGTAATGCATTTAAGAAATCCGATCTCATTTCTGAAAAATATAACAAATACAAAGAATATTAGAAATATAACTATAGTTGTGTTCGTCACCTCTTGCTTTGTTTCTCCTTAATTCTTTCAATCTATGTTTTGAAATTTTGTTGAGGAACTAAAGTTATTTTTGTTTAGCCCATGTGTACTAACCTTTCAGGGTATTGTTCTGACTTGTTGTGCATGTCCCATGGTCGATGCACTCATATATATTACTTCCTTCTAAAGTGTATTGTGTCTGCAAAATATAGTTCATCTATGAGAAGACATTAAAATAAGAAATGTTAATCGAATTAAGTAGACATTGTTTGTGAAAAAGCTTATGAAATATTGACAATTAATTATATCAATTACCTACCTCGACATTATCAAATGCTGACATCAAAATAAAAATCGGTGTCTTGATATCTTGTTGAATGTTCTCTGCGAAGAGGCACTGCAGCAAATTGGAATTTTTTTATGGCCATTAATTTATTTGCAAAAGACACACAAAAACAACTGATCAATCAAGGGAACAATTTGTACCAATTCTGGTTTCATTTTTGAAGTGCATGATTTTGGCAATGTTTTGGCAGATTCCTGCAACTCACATAAAGAGGTTTTAGGAAACAATAACCTCTAATTAGTACATATGATAAAAACTAACCATTGACGTTTTATTTAAATACTCCCTCCGTTTTATTTTATGTTAATTTATTTGACTGAACACTGAATTTAAAAAAATAATTATGACTTTTGAAACTTATAATCTTAAACATGTCATTACATTTGTGTGGTTACTTGAATATTTAAACTTATGGTTCTAAACCATCACATTTGTGTAGCTAAATATAAAAGTTTGTCATTAAGAGTAGCACAAATAAATTAAGTAAGATTGTTTTCCAATTTAAAAAGAGATAATTATTTTAAAATAAATTAAAGAGAAAATAGAATCACATAAACTGAAACGACGAAAATAACAGACGCATGAATTTTTCAAAAGACACATAATTCTTTATCAGCACTTATAAGAGGGGGACAAGATTTTACTTGTAAAGTGGCAACTCCTTTATATATGGATTCCCAAGGTTTCGCGAGCACATGATTCTTGCTATTATAAGAAAGATAGATATTCAAATTAAAGTTAGATGACAGTTCTAATAAATCATGTAATATCATTTGCTAATAAATGGTCATATGCATGCAAAGTCGTTAACAATCTTACAAATGAACAAAATAGCCACAATCAACCAAACATTTCACTCTAGAGGTATTTGTCAATAAATTGCGAAAGCGATCACAGTATAACATTGCCGGATATCCTCCGGCGTGAAGCCGCCAAACAAGGATGGCCTGCAAAATAAATATTGAGATACATAAGATTTTTTTAAACAAAATTGTGTTAATAATGAAAATTATGAGTTAAAAACTTAATATACTAAATTAGTTAGAAAAAATTGTAGGGAAAGGAATGTAGATGTTTCCTTAACATAAAATAATTATACGTCCATGCTTCCAAAATAATTTATCGGATGCCTCCAAAATTATGATATCAACATGCATGGTATTACCCTGTCTCTTATATATCATGATGATATCAAATAAGACTTCTTTTATTTCTTCAAAAATAATTATTAATCCTCTATGAAACTCATAAGGTATATATAATATACCGACGGAGTTCATGAGAATATTATAGAGGATCATGTTCATTTATTGAAAAACACACTTCCTCAAAACAATTTCTATAATTTAATCTTCTTATATACATATATTGAGATAGTATCATGGAGGACTGTTTCAGTCCTTTAATAAGATACTCCTCAGTCCTACATCATACCATAATGGTATATACCATATACTGAGATGACATCATGAAAGACTACTTCAGTCCTTCAACGAGATACTATCTCAGTCCTCCATGATACCGTCATGGTATATATATATATAAATACTGAAATGATATCATGGAGAGAGGATTTATTTTGGGCGAGGGGTACTCGGGTAAATATTTTTGGGCGTATGGGCAGAAGCAAAATTATTTTATAAGAGGGCATGGCCTGGTAAATATTTACCTTCTATACGTACTTTGTATTGTTTTTTTCAAAATTGTACTAATCCCTATAATTTAACTCAGTCTTTGATATACTCCTTACATTCTGAAGTCAGATGGTTAATGCCTCTATATAAAATAGATCCTATTACATAACACTATTAATAATTTTTTAAGAAATAGTCTATATCTCTATCTGATTATGTATTTCTTTTTCCAGAAATGAATCTGCAAATTTTTTTGTTGTTTTAGTTCCATTTTTCCAATTTGAAAGCTAGTCTTCGCAGTAAATCATGAAAAAGACAATTTTGTCCATATATTTTCTAGCATAGGACTGATTTTTTTTAAAAAAGATTAACACAGTGATAAAGATATTAACTTGGGTTGAACTTTATTTTTATACGGGTATTAGGTGTTTTACTTTGATATAGGGTGTGTATAATAAAGTTATATTATAAGAATGTGTAGAGCTCGTCTAGGTTAGATGATTGTAAATTGATGATAAGCATTAAGTATTGATAAGCTCTTTAAGTGTTGAATTAATTTTATAAATTAGAATTATGTATCTAGATAAAAGAGTTTAAAGCGATAACAAACAATAGTAAAATTATGCAGTCAATTATTTCAATTGTAATAGAATTTACATACATTTTTGGCATTCTTTAATCCTTTTGCTAGCAGCTCATCCATTACTGTAGTAAAAATCCTTGCCCCTCTAAAGTGCAGATTGGTAGCCTAAACAAAGCAACATGTATGGAATGATAAAAATTTTTCGAGAAGATTTTCAACAAAATAAATATTTTAAATTGGAATTCAAAATTATAGCTTTAAATAAAACATACTGGATCAACGTATTCAACATCTCCTGTAAACGATCCACCATCGCAGTATGCAATAATGACTTTATTCCAATTGTAAAAATCTGCATATTTAAAGTACAAAAGATAATCATATGATATGTGAACAATCATGCATCATTGCAACATTAATTATGTCTAGATTTTTGAAATGTTTCATTATCTTCATTTTTTGAGGAAAAATAATTCATTCAAATTTGAGGACATATTAATTCAAGAGCACCTGGATTTGCAGTCTGATTCTTGCTGTGAATTCCTTGAAATGGTATCGGACCCATATGTTTTGACGAACCTTTATCGGTGTTGCTACGATCTTGGCAGTCTATGACGTTTTTACACCATGCTCCTCCCTATGAACAAGGTCAATATTTTCGAAGATGAAATAAGTTTTTGAAATAACACTATATCTACAGGAGAAAAAACGTACATTTATAATGCTCGTCTGACATAGTAATTTTTTTAGGATGTTTGGATAAGCTTATAAGTTGGTCAAACTGACCCATTTATCTGTTTGCTTGGTAAACATCAAAGTACTTATAATCCAAAAACTATAAGATAGCCATCCCCAACTTATGATATGTCCTCTTATAAGCATTTTTGATTTGATAAAGTATTTTAATAGTTTATTCTTAACTTTGTTTTTTTTTCTAATTCTCAAAATATCTTTCCCAAAACAAAACTCCTAACTTCCTCTTCCTCTTCACTGTGTATCCCCCGTTGTACTTCCTTTTCTTTACGGAGATACTTTTAAATTCATAATCTTTTGTAAAAATTTTAAGAGTATTTTAGTCATTCTATCTAAAGATCAGCTTATCAGCACTTTCTTATCAAACACATCAACTGTTTGATAGCTGTTTCAACACTTCTAGCCAAATACGTAACTATTTATTTATAAAATTAGTTTCAACACTTAAAAATACTTTTAAGCACTAAGCTTATAAGCTATTTATGATAAGCTAATCCAAACAAAAAAAAATTACTCCAAATAAGTAGGGATTAGTAGAATTAAACATGTGTTATGCACGACTTACAGAGAGTTGTACAATCCAATTTCCAACCTATTCTCCAAATCCTGGTACAAAATAGTAAGCTGGAGGTGATCCATCCAAGCACACTATCAAATAAACACTGTTAACAAAACTCTTCAATTTAAACTTATAATTCAAAGTTTATACTTGTACATATAAGTGAAGATATTAATTCACCTGCTCCTTTTGACACGGCACTATGAACAATAGTTTTCGTGACATTATATATATTTGGGCTTTGGGTTACTTTTGCACATTCAATTGTGATGATGGTCAAAGAGCAAACAAGTGAGACAAAAAGTTGAAGCGATCTTGTAACTATCATCATCCTGTAAAACATAAAATTAAAGAATGGATGAGATTTTGATTATAACATGCAAATGGATAGAGAAAAAATAATAATATTCTAAAGGTGTACTTTGTAAAATATATATGTTGCAAAAAATATATTGACCCTAATGAATGAATTTCAGGACGATCAATATATAGGAGGATGGCCAATGATAGAAGTTGGAGTAGCGGGAAATTAGGCCTTAAAATAGGAGACCACAACACTAGAACCGTACACATGTCTGAATATTCTGAAATTTTGTTTTCCTCGAGACCTAAAAATTTGTAAGGTCAACCAACTTGTTCGATTGAGACAATTAAATGGAGCGTTTAGGAAATACATGTCTATACGTGGTGATTAATTTACATGTAACCAAAAAATTACATGAAAATATTTGAATTGTTTTTGTCTAGATTACCAGCATCTTAGAAGAAAATGAGATTTTGGGGTCAGTATGTGTACTTGTTGTTTGGGGATAAAATCGATATTTGAGTATTTTATTATAAAAAATCAATCCCTTATTTTCAGTATTTGCGCCCAAATGTAGGAATAAGCCATTGTACAAGTTGATTTTATCATTAGGAACTTGTTGGTGTGGTCCGGACGGAGACCCGCTTGGGTGAGTTTCGGATCACTTGGAATCCATTTGGACATTGCAGATTCTTATTCTCAATTGGTGCACTGCGAACACGGTCTCCAATTCATAATCGCAGAGTAGAAAAACTTACATAGTATATAGATCACGATTGAGATGACCTGAACGCAAACACGGTAGGTGGTTATCCACTTCATCATGAATATATTACCGCTTATGAACAAATAAATAAATTTTATGATTACAAGTCCAACTCACATATTTTACGCAAGTGCAAAACTTAGCAAATATTCAAGATTTTTGTGTAGTGAAAATTCTAACCCTGAAGTAGTTTCTAAATTATTTACTTACAGTTTTATTGACAAAATAATAGTAGATGAAACTTTCTATAATATTTCTAAACTGCCTAGTGCTATAGTAGAATATGTTAAAGCAATGATGGAATCTTTTGAAAAAGGTATATACGGTATACAACTATTTGATGCCTCAACGGATCTGACAGGAAAACGGATTGTAATATGTCAATTATTTAAAACTGGTAAAAATAGCAATATTAGTGGTGATGATGAAGATCTCAAAATGAAGATACCCTGTACATTGGAAAAATTTCAAGAATGGTTAAGTGCCAAAAGAGCTATTGGACTGTTAACTTTGAAATCAAAGATAGAAGATATGTTAAAGGCTAGAAAGACCTGCATAATTGGAACAACCAAAGGAGGAGAAGTTGAAGAGCGTATTACCCTATACTATAATAATGATATATTATCCCAAGACACCGTGGAACTTACTAACATGCACGATCGGATTATGAACATGAAACATAGACATGCCAAAGCTACTATGGAGTAATATCAGCTTTTAACAAGTTAGAGAAAAAGGCTTGTAATCAGTTCTAAAAATGTTACCAATACTACTCATACTATTAAAAAAGAAGGATCTTCTAATCCTTTTGCATGATAAAACAAGACCCAATGTAGTGATAACTACGACGAGCCTATGCCACTCTAATAATAGCCCAATTTAGTCAAACTACATAGAGGCCCATATTACTAGAATATACTACCATCATATTATCATACTACTATCCAAGAATCTTCCAGACGAGATGAAGACATTCAAAGATGATCAATAAAATACAAGAAACAAAGCACGTGAAAATTGTGGCAACAACTTTTGATAAAGATACGAAAAGACAAGCAAATGACAAGACAATACAAGATACTATAGCTTTTTCAGACTTTTGGAAAAAGTTTTGCAATAATGTAATCAGTTACCGTATACTTTAAGACTTTTGTAAAAGTAGCTTTATTAGTTTTGTCATGTAACAATCATGTAGTCTATCGAAGTTATCTATATAAAGAGCCCCATTGTAACCGTTTAAGATATTCGAAATCGGCAATAAAAATCTTCCTTTGAAAAAACTTCAGTGTCTAGCTAAACCCCCTCTTAGTCTATAATCAATACCAAGAACAATATCATAATACCATAGAAAAAACACTTTGAAAGTTTATACTTAAAACCATATTAGTCTATAAACCTTCATCTTAAAAAGAATTTTAGAAAGAGTCTGTTCAGTCTCCTAGCACCTAGGCCATTAATCCCGTAAATTCAGTGGAGAAAGAAGGGAGTCAAGTGCCAGGGTGGGTGAGCATTCCAATGATATGAAATTCTGCTAAGAGGTATGATATTTAGACTATGTGTTTTTAATTATAATCTTGATAAGTGTAGGCTCTACAATTTTTATGTTAATATTGGTTGAAGATTATAGACTTTTATTTTAAAAATGAATTTTAATTTAATAATAATCGCTTCCATGCTACATGTTTGTTATTTGATAGATTTTGTTAATAACATGAATAAACTACCATCTATATTCCTACCCTCTTTAGGGTTATTAGATGATAAAAAGATCCCCACAGAAAATGGTATTAAATTACCATTTATGTTCCTATCCTCTTTAGGGTTATTAGATGATGAAAAGACCGTTGGAAGATTTTTTTTATGGCAATTAATTTATTTGCGGAAGACTCACAAAAACAACTAATCAATCAAGGGAACAATTTGTACCAATTCTGGTTACATTTTTGAAGTGCATGATTTTGGCAACGTTTTGGCCGATTCCAGCAACTCACATAAAGAGGTTTTAGGATACAATAACCTCTAACTAGTACATACAATAATAACTAACCATTGGCATTTTCTTTAATTACTTCCTCCATTTTTATTTTATGTGAGTTTATTTGACTCAATATTGAGTTTAAGAAAGACATAATGACTTTTGAAATTTATAGTCATAAGCATGTCATAACATTTGTGTGGTTATAAGAAGTTTTAAATTTGTGGTTCTAAACCATAACATTTGTGTGGCTATATATAAAAGTTTGTCATTAAGAGTAACATAGAAAATTTAAATTAGATTATTTTCTAACACAGAAAGAGATAATTATTTTAAAATAGATTAAAGAGAAAATAGAGTAACAAATTGAAACGGAGAAAATAACTAACGTATGAATTTTTGAAAAAAAAACATAATTCTTTGTCAGCATTTATAAGAAGGGGACAACATTTTACTTGTAAAGCAGTGATTCCTCCATATATGGATTCCCATGGTTTTGCGAGCACAAGATTCTTGCTAGTATAAGAAAGATATTGCGTTAGAAAGTCTTCGTCTTCGATCTCTCTTCGCAACACATTTGTTGGGCTAAGACTTTCTCCCGACATCTTTCTTTTATTGTTGTCATTGATCCGATCCATTCGTTCGTAGAGATATTCACTTGATCGCAGACATTTCTGGAACACCTCTAATAGAGGGGCAAATAGTCACTTTTGAAAGAACTTATTGTCAACCTCTTTCAAACCTGCATTTCTTCAAATATCCCAATAATTTAAATAAAGTAGGGACTTCAAAGTAATATTTCGAAAACATTTCACTCATTATCCATAGTCTTAGCTGATACTGAAGAGAAATCCCTAGTAACTTCGTCGCTCCAAAATTATTTGGCAAACGTATATCATTTGCTAATAAGTGGTCATATGCATGTAAAGTGGTTAACAATCTTACAAATGAACAAAATAGCCACAATCAATCAAACATTTCACTTTGGGGTGTTTGGCAATAAATTGCGGAAGCGGTCACAATATAATATTGCTGGATATCCTTCCGTAGAACTACCAGCTAGGATGGCCTCCAATAGCAAAAAAATATTAAGATAGAATATTTTTTTAACAAAATCGTGTTAACAGGGAAAAGAACATAGATACCTCCTGAATACAAAATAATTATCCGTCCATGTCCCCATACTTTCATGCTTTCAAAATTATTTATCCGCATGCCTCCAAAATTATAATACTAATGTAGTATCGCTATGTCTCTAATATACCATGATGATATCACATGAGACTTTTTTCATTTCTTCCAAAACACTCATTAGCCCTCTATGAAACCCATATGGTATATATAATATAGTGACAGAGTATCATAGAGAATCATGTTCATTTATTAAAAAAACACACTTTCCTAAAAAACTCTCTATAATATCTGAAAGAAATAATCCCCTTGATTATTTTTATTAATTGAATAGGTATATATACAAGATACAAAATAGGAGAATCCTATTCCTAAAATCTTATTCTACCATAATTTTAACTCTACAATTATGGTAGTGTATATTCCTAATTACGGTAACAAATACATTACAATTTACTACATATATATTTTTCTAATATACAATATTCTTACCTTGTCTAATATTAACAATTACCAAAACCGAGAGCCACAATTATGGACAGAATCCGAGAGCTCAATAAGGCAATATACACATGTATATTGTGTGTATATTACCTTATTTAACACACCCCCGTAGTCATAGCGGGCGGTCTTCGAACGCTGAGACTGTTCCTAAAATCTTCAAAGAGTACCGAGGGAAGACCCTTTGTAAAGATGTCTGCAACTTGATATCTTGACAGGACATGACATACGCGTACCTGCCCCCGAGCAACCTTTTCACGGACAAAGTGAATGTCCATTTCGATATGCTTAGTGCGTTGGTGCTGAACCGGATTACCTGAGAGGTAGATGGCACTAATATTATCACAATATACTAAGGTTGCCTTCTGAATGGGGAAATGAAGCTCTAAAAGTAAATTACGTAACCAACATGATTCTGAGACCACATTAGCTACCCCTCGATATTCTACCTCTGCACTTGAGCGGGATAGAGTCGCATGACATTTTGCAGAACAGGAGACCAAGTTGTTTCCAAGGAACATACAATATCCTGACGTAGACCGTCTGGTATCCGGACTACCACCCCAATCCGCATCTGTGTACGAGACAAGTGTGGATGTAGATGAAGGATACAAGTGCAACCCATAGTCCAGTATCCCCTGAATATATCGAATGATGCGTTTGATTGCATTCATGTGCTCAACTCTGGGATCATGCATGAATAAACACACCTGCTGAACATCACACGTAATATCCGATCTGGTAAAGGTAAGATACTGGAGGGCCCCTGCAAGACTGCGATAGAGGGTCGGGTCCTCGTATGGTGCACCTGCCGCGGCACTAAGCTTGGGTTTTGCATCAACTGGAGTGGAAGTGGACTTACAGGATGACATCCCAGCCCTCTCGATGATCTCAGCCGCATACTTTCTTTGGGACAAAAACAAACCACCTGAATGACGCTTGACGGCAATCCCCAAAAAGTAACTCAAGGGCCCTAAGTCTTTCATAGCAAACTCAGAACCGAGCATGGCCATGATAGACTGGCGCAAGGCATCGGAAGAGGCAGTCAGAATGATATCATCCACATACAACAGAATGTAGGCCAAGGACGAACCACGACGGTAGATGAACAAGGAATTATCTGACCTGCTGTGAGTGAACCCAAGTGTCGAAACATAGTCAGCAAACCTCGTATACCAGGCCCGTGGAGACTGCTTAAGCCCATATAAGGACTTTTTCAACAAACAGACATGATGAGGACGGTTAGGATCCCTGAACCCCAACGGCTGATGCATATATACTGTTTCCTTGAGATCACCATGTAGGAAAGTATTCTTGACATCCAACTGATGAATAGGGCAGACCTTTGAAAGAGCCAAGCTGAGCACAGTGCAAATGGTAGCCGGCTTGACCACCGGACTAAATGTCTCACCATAATTTATCCCAACCTGTTGAGTCTTACCATCACCCACAAGCCGTGCTTTATGTAGAGAGAAAGAACCATCCGAATTTTCCTTATGAGCAAAAATCCACATAGACCTTATAACATTAATACCAGATGGACGGGGCACCAACTCCCACGTCTTATTATCAATAAGAGCATTATATTCATCAGTCATAGCAACTTTCCAATTCGGGACGTTTAAAGCAGACACAGGATTACGGGGCAATGGGGATTTAGAGACATTCAAATGTAAATTAAAATGTATTTTTGGTGTAAAAATACCCCGTTGACTACGAGTGACTGGTCTAAGACTCTAGGAAGAGGTGGGCGGATTTTGGGAATTTTTTGGGTTCGGGAAGGACTGCTGGCCGAATTCTGGAAATGGACCCATCGCCGGAAAAGGATGGAGGCTGGACCAGTTCCAGTGATGGGCTGGACTGGCCTAATCACTGAAACTGGCCCAATAAGACTATTGGGCAGTACCGACCGAGATGAGCCAGTGGGGCCAGCGGGCAGTGGGCCCGCTGGAGAGTTTTAGGTGCGGGAGATGTTCGAAAAATGCCGAATAATATACGGGGATATTTGGTCATCCAAAAAATTATACGAACTAGGCTCGGGAGTGTGAACTTTCGTAAAAGGAAATTGGGTTTCATAAAAAATGACATGGCGATTAATTATGATTTTCTTGGACGATAAATCAAAGCATTTGTACCCACAATGATTAGACGGATAACCCAAAAATACACACGGAGTAGACCGAGCCTGAAGTTTGTTAATTGTGGTGGATGGGAACAACGGATAACACAAGCACCCAAAAACCCAAAGATGAGAATAAGACGGAGTCTTATTATATAAGATGTGGAGGGGAGAAGAATATGTCAGACCTTTGGACGGAATTATGTTAAGGAGATATGTGGTCATTTGTAGAGCATGATGCCAAAAGTATGGAGGTATGGAAGCATGAATTAAGAGAGTTCGAACAATGTTATTTATGGAACGAATTTGCGTTCGGCCTTCCCATTTTGTGAAGATGTATGAGGACACGAAAACCAAAAATTTATCACATTGAATATTTTTTATTTCTCTTTCGAATTGGGTATGAATGAACGCTCTAAATTTTATGAAGACGGAAAACACTTGTGATTTATTCACAATTGGAAACGTCCACAAAAATTTAGAATAATCATCTAAAAAGAGAACATAATATCGACGACCCAACGAACTAAGAACAGGAGACGTCCATAGGTCGCTATGAATAATATCAAATGGTATTGAAGTATGAGAATTAGAGTCTACAAATGGAAACTTAACAATTTTCCCTAATGAACAAGATTGACAAAGTGGAGTACGACTCGTACCCTTACAAGAAATAAAACTATTTTTTATCTAAAACTGATAAAATAGAGGATCCCAGATGACCAAGGCGAGCATGCCATAAGGAGGGAGAAATAGTTGTAAAAGCTGATGGCAAGGCTTGACTCGATGGAACGACACCGGGCGTGATAGGATAAAGATCTCCCCTACTATCACACCTCATGAGAGGACTCCCCGTCTTGAAATCCTTCACAAAGAAACCAAAGGGATCAAATTCAACAGAAACAGAATTGTCAGTGGTGAACTTTCGGACAGACACTAAATTTTTAATCAATTTGGGAGCATGTAAAGTATTTTTCAAGATAAGGGGTGGATTGGGGGGAGACAACGTTTTCTGACCATAACCTTGAATTGGAATAGAGTTGCCATTACCGACAATTATACCGCGAGGGTTGCTCAAATTGGAATAAGATGAGAGAGTACCTGAATCGGATGTCATATGGGTGGTGTCACCTGTATCCATATACTAATTTGGGTCCGATTGTGTCAACCCTAGTGTGTGCATTGCGGCCTCGATATCGGTCTGAGTGGGGCCTGCTGCATGGTGAGCTTGCGGAGGTCGGGGCCCAAGTATTCCAGAATTGGGCTGCTGCCATGGGCTGAAGCTGCTGGAACTGCTACCGCTACCGGGCTAGTAGGCATTGGGCCGTCTGGGCTGCTGGAAAGCCCACTGGTCAGTGGGTGCAAACTGTGCTGGAGCTGGGCCGTAGGACCACTGTCCACTGGTCCAAGCCCATGACCTAGAGGCCTAAGGCTGAGACCAGGGGTTAGGTGGTTTTCCAGCGAAGGGGTGTTGACCGACACCCCTTGGATGTATGTGGCTCAACCACTGATTATAAGGATGTGTACAACTCGTCTAGGTTAGCTTATTGTAAATCGCTGATAAGCATTAAGTATTGGAATTAATTTTGTGAAAAAGAATTATGTATCTAAAAAAAAGAGTTGAAAACGATAATAAACAGTATATAATAATATAGTCAATTATTTCAATTGTAATAAAATTTACATACATTTTTGGCATTCTTAATCCTTTTGCTAGCAGCTCCTCGATTACTGCAGTTAAAATCCTTGCCCCTTTAAAATGAACTCTGGTAGCCTAAACAAAGCAAAATGTGTGGAATGATAAAAAAAAAATTCGAGATGATTTTCAATAAAAATAAATATTATAAATTAGAATTCAGAATTATAGCTTTGAATAAAACATACTGGATCAATGTGTTCAACATCTCCTGTGAACGATCGCAATTGCAATAATGACTTTGTTCCAATGGTAAAAATCTACATATTTTACATAAAACAATTATATGATATGTGAACCCTAATGCACCATTGCAACATTAATTATGTCTAGATTCTTAAAATGTTTCATTATCTTCATTTTTAAAAAAACAATTCATTCGAATTTGTGGACATATTAAGCCAAGAGCACCTGGATTTGCAGTCTGATTCTTGCTGTGAATTCCTTGAAATGTTACTCGACCCATATATTTTTATGAACCGCGATCGATCTTAGTATGTTCTACGCATTCGTTGACGTTTTTACACCATGCTCCTCCTTATGAACAAAGTCAATATTTTTGAAGGTTTAATATATTTTTGAAATAACACTATATCTATAGGAAAAAAACGTACACTTATAATTGTCGTCTCACATAGTAAAATTCTTAGAGAGTGTTTAAATAAGTTTACAAGCTGCTCAAACTGGCTTATAAGCATGTTATAGCATGTTAATGTGTTTTTGGTAAACATCAAAGTACTTATAAGTGAAGTGCTTATAAGTAAAAAAACTATAAGATGGCCATCCCAACTTATGTTATTTCAGCTTAGAAGCACTTTTGGTTTGACAACCCCATGATTTAGTATGTAATACAAGAGCACTAAAACTGAAATAATAAGTCTGAACAGTCTGATAATGTCTCCCGAACACAAATAAAAGACATGAATAAGGATGATATCCTGTACATGCCGTGAAGAAGCAAGCTCACCCGAATACTCGAACTCTCCAACTCGGGACTCAACCACATGGTCATAAACTGGTAGATGACACTGTATCTGCATCCAAAAAGAATGTAGCAAGTGTAATATGAGTACACAACGTACACCCATAGACATCATAGGTCGATAATGATGGACGATGCGTAACTGACATAAATACCAAGTTGACGCTCATATAATTCTATTGTAAACAGTTTAGTAAATACCTTAAGTCACCTTGTTCACCAAGGAGTTCAATACTCAAATACTCAGAAATCATGGGAGTTTATTCAACAGAATCCACCTTATCACGATAATCAGTCCAAGTCACGATAATCAATTCAACCACGTACAATTCATCAAGTAATCAATGTATATGAATGTATGGTATGAATGCAAATGAAATGTATCTTTATAACAACTACGTATTTCTATCAGAGTGTAAAAATAATAAACTGTAGCCTACTTCGGAGCCGAGCGGGTGCCACGAATCTTAGTCCTCTACCAAGGCCTTGCTCTTGCGAAGCGCCTCGTAATAATTTTAGTCTAGCACATAGATTTTATGTTAATAAAGTAATCGTATACATGTACAAAGGCTTAGACTTTGAAAAGAAACCACTAGTCCACCCCCAAACTGACCCCGAGCCCACGAGGGTAAAAATTAGAACTTTATTATTCAAAAACCATGAAAATACTCTATAGAGTCATATCCATAAGTGTTTGAAAACTAAACACGTTTGGGCTCGAAAACCCCCAACTTGAACCCTAGATTTCTCCTAATCTCAAAATGCATTCCAATCATCAAATTAAACATTACAATATCCTCTATTATCATTAACCAACTCTAGGTTACAATATTAAAGCAAGAAGATCATTAATAAACCTTAATTCCATGGTTCTTAAGCCTCTTATTCTATCATGAAAACCTAGTTTAGTTCTACCTCAACTAAAGAATTAAACCTATATTAGAGGACATAATAATGATAAGTAAGTAAATGGAGATGGAAAATCATACCCTAAAGATGAAAGATGTTGAAAGTTTCCAAATTCCCCTCTCTACCGAGCTCTATTCCCTAGATATGATTATGGGGAAATGATTTTGAAATGAACATTAAATTCTAGGTCTGGAAAATAGCGATTCCACTTCGACGGAATTGACCTCGTCGAAGTGGGTCACCTAAGTGGGAAAACCTGCTGCTGAAGCAGCCTAACTTAAAAACTCAGGACATGCAGAAGCAAAAATACCTTTGCATAGACGGATCTCCTCTGCACAACAAGGTCCGTAGAAGCGGACGACACCAATCCACCAAGGCCCGTCTCTACGAATGAATCTCCATTGAGGCGGCTCCGCAAAAGTGGACAAATGGCCCGCTGGTACGACACACCAGAAACCAGCAACATAGTGATCTAGAAAATTCTGTACTAAACACTCGAAACATTCCCGTGACCTCCCGGATACAAATCAAACAAAGGTAAATGACGCAACAAACTCTCTTACGCACTCGAATTTCTCATACGACTAAACTAAGATTCACTTTTCTACGAAATCACCCAAAATACTCAAATTTCACAATTTTACAAATAGTGTCACAAAATATATCTAAATGCCTCAAGAAGTGAATCAAGGACTCGACTAAGTCATAACTGATGCTCCGGACCTACCGAAAGTGACGGAACCCAAAAACAAACCTATATACTCGAAAATCAATTTTGGGTCAACCTTATCATTTCAAAACTATTCAATATGAGTTTTTTTCCAAAAATCATTTAAAAGCACCTCGAGAACCATGCTACCCATCCCCGCGAGTCAAAAACCCCATATAGAACCTATAGAATGGGTAATTTAGTCAAATAGAGTTCTTTAGCTAAAAACAACCGGACATGTCGTTACATCAGATACCAATTAAACAAATATTCATCCTTGATCGGGGAGAATCGAAAGGGAAAACATACTGAAATCAGTAAACATGTGAGGGTATCTACTCCGAATATTAGCCTCGCTCTCCCAAGTAGCCTCCTCAACAGGGCGGTGCTTCCATTGCACCTTCACAAAAGCAATTTCTTTTGATCTCAATTTTCTCACATGCTTGTCTAGAATACCCACATGCTCTTCTTCGAACTCCAAATTCTGATCAAGTAATACAGAGTCCCATTGAATGATGTAGGAGCCATCGACATGGTACTTATTCAATATAGAAACATGGAAAACCTGGTGAACACCTGAAAGGCCTGGTGGCAGAGCCAACTCATATGCCACCTCTCCAACCCTCTAAAGAATCTCGAAAGGCCCAATATACCTCAAATTCAACTTCTCTCTCTTGCCAAACCTCATCGCACCTTTCATAGGCGAGACATTCGATATAATCCTGTCACCAACCTTGAACTTCATATCTCAGACCTTCCGGTCTACATACTCCTTCTGTCTACTCTAAGCCACCAGAAGCTTCTCCTGGATCACCTTCACCTTCTCTAAGGTGTCCCTCAACAAATTTGTACCCCAAGGCCTCACCTCAAATGTTTCAAACCACCAAATTGAAGAGCGATATCTCCTACTATATAAAGCCTCAAATGGTGCCATATCAATACTGGAGTGAT
The DNA here is from genome assembly GCA_034509755.1 of Anisodus tanguticus. NCBI lineage: Eukaryota > Viridiplantae > Streptophyta > Magnoliopsida > Solanales > Solanaceae > Anisodus > Anisodus tanguticus. The sequence goes on from CM067558.1 coordinate 32,901,451, forward strand.
AACTGTTGTGTATGCGAACTCTGCCAATGGTAAGAATCGGTCCCAACGACCACCAAAATCATTCACACAAGCCCATAACATATCCTCCAAAACCTGAATAGTCCAATCGGACTGACCTTCCATTTGAGAGTGAAATGTTGTACTGAGATCCAAATGAGTACCCAACTCCTTTTGCAAAGTATGCAATAAATGAGAAGTAAATTGGGTGCCCCGATCTAAAATAATAGAAATAGGTACCCTATGCAGACGAACAATCTCACGAATATAAATCTTGGTCAACTTTTAAAATATGTAGGTCGTCTGGACCGGAATAAAGTGTGCAGACTTGGTCAACCTATCAAAAATGACCTAAATGGCATCAAACTTGCCCAAAGTCTTTAGAAACCTAACAACAAAATCCATAGAAATCCGCTCCTACTTCTACTTGGGAATGGGCATCCTGTGACTCAAGCCACTTGGTCTCTGGTGCTAATACTTAACCTGCTGACAATTCAGACACCGAGACACACACTCCACAATGTCTCTCTTCATCTTGCCCCACTAATAGTGCTGCTTCAAATCACAATACATCTTTATTGCACCTGGATGACTAGAATATCTGGAACTGTGAACCTCATCCATAATCAATCTCGTCAAGTCTCCAACATGAGAAACACATACTCTCCTATTAATCCTCAAGACTCCTTCACTATCAAGCATAGCCTATTTGGTTTCACCTCTTATCACCTTATCACTGATCTTGTATAATTTTACTTCATCATACTGCTGGGCCTTGATTTACTCCAAAGGAGACGACCTCGCCTCAATACAAGCCAAAATCCAACCCGAATTTGGAATGTCAAGTCTCACAAAACTGTTGGCTAAGGACTGAAACTCTAATACTAAGGGACGCTCATCAATAATAAAATGCACTACACTCCCTATACTCACCGCCTTTTGGCTTAAAGCATATGTCACCACATTAGTCTTTTCCGGATGGTACAAAGTAGTTATATCATAAACTTTGAGCAACTCCATCCACTTGCGCTATGTAGAATTCAAATCCCGCTGATTGAACACATGTTGAAGGCTACGATGATTGGTAGACACCTCATAATGAATGATGTACAGATAATTCCTCCAAATTTTCAATGCAAATACTATTGTTGCCAACTCCAAGTCATGAGTTGTGTAGTTCTTGTCATGCACCTTCAACTGCCTCAATGTATAATCTATTAATTTACCCTCCTATATCAGTACTCAACCTAAGATAATCCTCGAGCATCACAATAAAAGATGAAGTCCTTCCCCTCAACTATAAGGGACAAAATTAGGGTTGTGGTCAAAAGTGACTTGAGCTTTTGAAAGCTCTCCTCACACTTATCGGAACACTGAAAAGGCATATCTTTCTGATTCCACCGTGTCAAATGAGAAGCAATAGACGAGAAACCCATAACTAACCGATGATAATAACTCACGAGACCCATGTAGCTCCGAATCTCTATCACCGAAGTAGGCCTATCCCAATCCCTGACTGCTTCTATCTTCTTTGGATCTACTATAATACCTTTCTTGGACCCTATGTGTCCCAGAAATGCTATGGAATAGAGTGAAAAATCACATTTTCAAAATTTAGCATATAACTCTTTCTCTTTCAATAGCCCAAGAACCACTCTCAAATGCTTCTCGTGGTCCTCCTTACTCTTCGAATATATAAGAATGTCATCAATGAAGACGATCACAAATAAATCCAAATAAGACTTGAATATCCCACTTATCAAATATATAAATGCTGCAGGGGAATTGGTAAGTCCAAAATACATCACTAAGAACTCATAGTGGCAATATCAAACCCTGAAAGCCATCTTGGGAACTTCCTCGGCCCGGATCTTCAACTAGTGATACCCATACCTCAAATCTTTCTTCAAAAATATAGAAGCACCCTAAAGCTGGTCGAATAGATCATCTATACGAGGAATCTGATACTTGTTTCTGATGATGATGTTGTTCAACTGCCTATAGTCGATACACATACGCATAATGCCATCATTCTTCTTCAAAAATAATATAGGAGCACCCTAAGGAGACACGTTGGGTCTAATGAACCCCATACTTAATAGATCATGTAACTGCTCTTTCAACTCTCTCAGCTCCGCTGGAGCCATATAATATGAAGGAATAGAAATTGATTGAGTACTCGGCTCTAGATCAATGCAGAAATCAATATCTCTATTCGGTGGCATACTTGGTAAAAGAGTTTGCATGTCCTCCCCCGAACTAAGTACCTTAATAACCACATTAGCCTGTATGCACTCCATATCTACCTGTCTGAGACCCACTTCTACCTGTCTGATGACCACAATGACCTGACTGAGAACCCCCTTTGCTAGACTGACCGCCATCCCTAGATGGTTGTGTTGGGGTCCTAGGTATCTGGGATCCACCTGATCTAAGCCTGGGATAATCTCTCCTAAAATACCTAATATCACTACAATTGAAACAAGCTTTGGTCGTCATGGGCTGCTAAATAGTCATAGAAGAACTTGCGTGACCCCCATGATCGCAGAACCGGGACTAAGAACCTTTAGAAGTATGACCTGCACTATACCCACTCTGCCCCGCATAACCACCTTCTAAAACCTAGAGAGCTGATTGTACCGATCGACTAGATTGAGAATGTTGAGATATACTATGCTGCACTTAACCTCGAGATGTAGACCCACTATAGTAACTATTTGTGATGACCCAGAAGACCTTTAATTGACTAAATTACCCTTCTTACAGACTCTGTATGGGATTTTTGATTCGCGGGGATGGGTAGCATCATCTCAAGGTGCCTTTATGTGATTTTCAGAAGAAAAGCCAAAAAATAATAGTTTAGAAATGATAACTTGTCCCAAAGTTGACTTTTGAGTATAAGGGTTCATTTTTTGGTTCCGTCACATCTGGGAGTTTCGGAGGGTCATTTATGACTTAGTCGAGTCATTGGTTTACTTCCTGTGACATTCAAATGTACTTTATGGCTTTATTTTTAAAATTGTAAAATTTGGATGTTTTTGATAATTTCGTAGGAAAGTATGTCTTAGCTTGGACAAATGAGAAATATAAGTTTGTAGCATCGTTTACCTTTGGTAGCATGTTTGGCTTGTATCCAGGGGGTCTCGGGAGTGTTTTAGGTGTTTGATAGAGAATTGGCTAAGTTGTTAGTATTTGGTGCGCCTCACCAGGGGGGGTATATCTACTTCTGCGTGGCTGCCTCTGTGGAGGTTTTCTCACAGATACGGGCTTGTATATTTGTGATGTCTCCGCTTCTGTGGGCATTTCCTCGCAGAGGTGATCCACCTATACGTAGTCAGTTTCGCCCATGTGCCCATCTAGTAACTTAAGTTGGGCCGCTTCGGTGGTAGATTTTCTGCCAGTGCAATCCGTCTTGGTGGTGTTAATTCCGTTGAGGTGGAATTGTTGTTTTCCAGAACCTAATTTAATGCCCAAACGATTTTACTTTCTCCAAAACATTTTCTTGGGATTAGAGCTCGGTAGGGAGAAGATTCTTGTGTCTTCCATCATCGACCTTCTTGGAGGTACAATTTTTAAACCTTTTCCATTTATTAAGTATCATTTGGGTCTTCTAATCTTAGTAAAATATCTAAATTGGGAAATAACATAGCATATGTTTCCATTCTAGAATAAGAGGCTATAAATAATAATTTGGGGATTAATTAGTGATTATATTGTTATAATATTGTAACCTAGTTTTGAATAATGATAGAAAATGATATGGTAATGGTTAATTTGATAATGGAAACCCTTTCAAAATTGGGGGATATCCTAGGGTTTAATTTAGGGCTTTTGCCAAATTATGAAATTAAGGGTCCACATGTGATTAGTTTTCAAATTAGTTTAAGGATAAGAGTCCATAGTATGTTATCAGCTTTTTGAGTAATAGAGTTTTGATTTTGCTATCGTAGGCTCGGGGTAGATTTTGGAGTGAATATTTAGATTGCTTTTAAGGACTAAGTCTTTGTGTCGGTATTAGAATTACTTATTAACGTAGAATCTATGTGTTAGACTATGAGTATTACGAGGCGCTTTGAAAGGGAAAGTCTTGCGTCGAGGATTGAGGTTCATGAAACCTTCTCGACTTCGAGGTAGGCTACATTTTATTTTTTAGACTTTAATAGAAGTATGTAACCATTATAAATGTTGAGGGGTATTGAGCGTGTTTGGAGGTCCCATCTTAGCGTGTGTGATGAACACTTGGATGGGTACGAGTGTTGATTTGTGTTAAAGGGTGATTTGAAGAATCAACGTTAGGCTGATTCCGACTGCTGTTATTTGGGCTTGTCGCCATTGATGATAATTCTTGTGTTTATTCATCACATTGCTTATGATATGAAATAATTAGGGGTGGGCGTTTATCGGTTCGGTTTTGTATCCGAAAAATACAAAACCGAATAAAAGTCATTTTAAAAAAAAAAACCGAATACAACTTTTTTTAAAAAAACCCGATATGTTCGGTTTATATGCCGAACATAGGGTCGGGGAATTTTTTAGTTTTTTAAAAAAATTGAATTTCCAAAACTGAAATTGACATTCACACCTAGACTATCATGAAATTTCGACGTTGAAATCTATTGTGTATCGTGAGATGTTTTCTAAAGAAAAAGGAAAATTAGAAATCAATTTGGGGGAAAACACAAATTGATTAGGAAAATAGACGTTTTTCTAAAAATTGGTTGTGCCAAACCGCCTATTGGCTATTTGACCGGCCCCGTCTCGGAAAAATACGCAAAATAAAAAAAATTGAGTAAAACGGACATCCGAGCGCATAGTTATGACCATTTAAAGTTTTATCATTTTACAACTACTTTTTCTCTCTACATTTTATGTCAATGCTTCCGTGATATGTTAATCAAGTTCATGCCGCATGCGACTTCCATAAAAGCTTCATAGATTAGCTTCAATGGCTATGATTCAAGAGATAGTAGTAGCCTAAAATAAAAATTAATATATATATATATATTTAATTCGGTTTTCGGTTTGGTTCGTATCCAAAATTTAAAAACCGAACCGAATCACTAAATCCTGATTCGGTTCGGTTTTTCAAAAAATTGGTTTTTTTATAAAAAAAACGAGAAAAAACCGAACCGAATTTCAGTTCAGTTTGGTTTTTTCGGTTCTCCGGATTTTTTGCTCACCCCTAGAAGTAATCATTACGTGGAAACTTCGTGTTATTGAGTTCTTGAAGCATGTGATATTCATCTTTTGTATTTGATTGCATCTCATTCATCCTAATTACTTACCTTGTTATTGTTGAATGTATATACGTATGGTTCTGATGATATTGAAAGTCGAGTGGTATGGAAAGGCTATGGGTCCAATGAGACCAGAAAGGTAAGGATATAATATGAGATGGTTGGAAACATTGAGATAATGGAAATGATTGATATGACTCCAAAGGAGTATTGGGCTTTAGTCAGGTACGTGTGTTAAATTTTATCTGGCTAGGAGCGTTATATGGAGGGCACGGGTCCCCCATGGGTCACAATTTATAGAATTTGAATATGTGTATACCAGGTTATGAAAGGTACCTTAGATTTTTATTCATATCATACATTCACACATACATTGATTACTTGTTGATTGGTAACATGATTTGGACTGGTTATTGAGATTTGGGTGACTTTCATGATTAATGGATCTTGTTGATTAACTCCATAATATCGTGATTGTTGGTTATTGAACTCTTATGTGAACAAGATGACTTATGTGATTCATTAAACTGCTTAAAATAGGACCTACTTGAGAGTCAACTCAATTTTTATTTCTATTACATATCTTCCGTCATTGTCAGCCTATGATGCCTAAGGGGGTACATTGTGTACTCATACTACACTTGATGCATTCATTTTAGATGTAGATACAACTCCATCTATTAGTTCAGGACCATGTGGTTGAGTTCCGAGTTTGAGGATTTCTGTATTCGGGGTGAGCATGCCTCCATTCGGCATACCCTGGATGTTTCTCTTATTTCATGTCTTTACTTGTGATCGAGAGACATTTCAAGACATTGAAACTTATATTTCTGCTTTCTAGTGCTCTTGTATTGTTGACCAGATCATTTGGGGGTTGTAATAACTAATTATTACATTTGTTCCTTTCATTTATGGTATGATTAGACAACTTATATAATTGATTATCTTACTTCCGCTTATTTGTATGTTATATGTTATAATTGGGAAAGTGATTCGCCTGCCAATGGGAAAAGTGTAGGTACCACTACGATACCTAAAAAGGGTCGTGACAAAGTTGATATCAGAGATCCAGGTTAAACAGTCTTAAATGCAAAAGCAATGTCTAGTAGAGTCTTGCAGATCGGTGCGAAGATATCCGTACTTATCTTCGAGAGTCTATGAGACATATAGGAAACTTCACTTTCTTAATTCCTTTCATGCTAAGATTGATCAAATAGGTATCTGACCTTTGTTTCTTATTCTCTCATAGACGGAGAGGACTCATGCTCCCTGCTCCTACAGTGCAGGGTCATAGTAGAGGTCGTGGTTGGGGTAGAGGTAGAGCTCGAACAGCTGCACCAGTGAGGGGCAGATCACAGAGAGTCGGTCAGGCTCATGCTAGATCACTATCTCCCTAGTCGGATATTAAGCCTCAGGATGAGCATTATGATGAGGAGATGGGGCTAGCCCAGGATCTGCCTGAATTGTAGCTACTCCGGTTCTTCAGGATACCATGGTCAAGATATTGAGTTTTCATGAAAGTTTTGCCCATGTGGGCGTTCTTTCGACTAGTCCAGGTAGGTCACAGACCAGAGTAGGAGAGGGTCAAGCTCTCGAGTTTCGTACTTTAGGGGTTTAGGCAGTTGTTATTTCTGCACCACGTATAGATGAGATTCTGGCACCAGAAATGAGTCACGTACTCTAGAAGTATATGCTCCTTATCTTTCGTGTGAGCAAGAGAGATAAGTTCACTAAGTTGGAGCACAGGGGTGCATAAGTTACTGAGTACGAGACTCATTTTCATGCGTCGTCGTGCTATGTAGTGCCGTTGTTAATGGCAGAGGATGAGTGAGTGAGATCTTTTGTGAGAGACTATTCCTTTTTAGTTGGCTACATTACAATTGGTGGTCTCTAGGGCTTCTTTTGAGGCGGTGGCCAAGCATGCAAGGATGGTTGAGTCTGTGAGGGGCAATCTGCCCAGACAGGAGTCCGATAAGAGAGTTTGGTGACGTAGGTACTACAATGGGTATACTTTTTGTGGGTATATGCAACAAGGTAGATTGCAACATTCACAGTCTAATACCCCTTAATATTTATATAAATTACATCTATCAAAGTCAGAAAGAGAAAATCGTAGCCTACTTTAAAGCTGAAAAGGTGTCACGAACTAACCCTCAGCCAAGGCCTTTCCATTGTGAAGTGCCTCCGGACGTTCGTAGTCTATTATATAGATTTTATGTCAACAAAGTATTCTAATAAGTAAAAAGGTAAAACCTTTCTAAAAAATTGAATACCCGACCCCCAAATCGACCCCGAGCCTACAAGGGTAAAGTCAGAACTTTAAAGTTCTACGATAGCAGTCTAATAAGTCATAACCTTAAGTTTAATAAGAACGTAGTCACATTTAGGCCTTCAATTGCCTTAATTAATAAAAAAAAACAATTCGGAGGAACCCTAGATTTCCCCCCAAAATTCATGGAGTAAAATTAACAATTTGGATATAGAAATAGGCCACTCTATCATTACACAACTTAAATCTGAAATATCATAACATAACTACTCAATCTTGATTTCCAATTTCATGAATTTAGGCCTCTTATTCTTAGTCATAAACCCTAGGTTCAACTACCCCAAAATGGTAATAAACCTAGATTTAATGATATAATTATGAATCGATAAAAGAATTAGGTTAGAAAAATTACCCCAAAGACGAAGATGTTGAAAAACCTTGAATTTCCTCTCCCAACCGAGTTTAGTTTTCAAAAAGGTAGGATATTAAAAGTGAAGTTGAAATGGGTCTTTTATTTTAAGTCTGATACAGTGATTCCGCTTCTGCGGAATTTTCCTCGCCGAAGCATCTCGCTTCTGCAGAAAAATGGTTGCAGAAGTGGCCCAACTTAATGTACCTCAACATTGCAAAAACAGAAACTATTCTGTAGATGCGGATCGCTCCTGTGCATAAAATACCGCAGAAGTGGACTTTTCCAAGATCCTCATGGCTCGCATCAGCAGACCAACTTCCGAAGAAGCGGCCAAAGCTCGCTGGTGTTGTACACCAGAACCAACAGCTATAACAAAAACTCCAAACTTCCATCAAACACCCAAAACTCACCCGAGATCTTTCGGACACAAACCAATTATGCTAGCCAAGTGTAAACGATGCTACAAACCTGCTCGCTCACTCGGAATTCTCATACGACTAAGCTATGATCCACTTTTCTACAAATCCATCCAAATTTCTCAAATATCATAATTTAGCAAATAAGGACTCAAAACACCGAACTCTTCGGAAAGCAAATAAAAGACTTGACTAAGTAACAAATTACGTTTCAGACCTACTGGAAGAGACAAAACACAGAAACGAACTCATATACTCAAAAGTCAATTTTGGGTCAGCTCTTTTTATTTTGAAACTATAAATCTTAAGGTTTTCTTCCAAAACCTAACTAATGCACCTCGAGAACTGTGCTACCCATCCTTGTGAGTCACAAATCCCATATAAAGTCTACGAGAAGGGCAATTTGATCAAGTAAAGGTCTTTAGCAAAAAATGATAGGACGGGTCGTTATAGATACGAGGTAGTTCTTAAGGGCAGGGGAAAAGGTAATAGTGATGTTCTCATGGTCCGGAATAAAAAGAGAACTTATACAATTGTGATAACATGTTTATGAACTTGTCGGCAACTAATTTCGAATTATTGATGAAATTGTTGGAACGTCAACTATTAAGTCCAAATATTAAATTAGTATTTTCTTATATGTCATATCATACACTTGCATATGGTTGGCTCGGGTTGCACGCCTGCAACAAATTATATTATGGTTGAATTAGGTTGCACGCTAGCAACATGTCAGTATACATGGTATGTTCTCATAGCCCGACGGTAATGACGGATGGTATAGTGAGGTTCTCAGTCCGATGGAAAAGTCAAGCGGTACAGTGAGTGGTCACAGTCCGATAGGAAATGGCCCCGCGCGGCATAGTGACATGTATATGGATCTTGCAAGTCCCTCATGGGTCATGATTATTTGGCATATCCTATAGCATGTGTGTACCAGGTATATATTAGCCAAATGCATTGTATTCATTCATTCCTTCCTTTAATTGATCTACTTGACTATATGCTTTGTATTACATGAATTAAGATTTTCTTAATCGTAACCTAAAGAAATAAATTCTCTAATTTGATATACGTTATATGTCAGTCTTTATATTTTGTATGTGTTGTCTCTTTGTTGTCGGCCTACGGTACTTACGGAGTACTAGTGGTTTGTACTCATACTACACTTGTTGCACTCTTTTGTGGTGCAGATTCTATCCCAGGTACGAGTACGTCTCGCGAAGCACTGCTAGCTTGATTTCGGCATTTGGAGTTGTGGTGAGCCGCTTGTCTGTTCCGCGGCCACTTCTCCTTCTATCTATCTTTATTTATTCTGTCATTTTAGCATTCAGACCGTGTATTTGGGTATTTTCAGACTTGTATTTAAGTCTTGAGACTTGTATTATTCTTTTAGAGCTCTTGTACGAGTTAGACCAAATTTTGGGATTGTATTGACTAAGTTCTATTCCGTACTATTTATGTTATTATGACTTGAAGTTATTATGTTTCACTCATGTTTTTGCACTTACTGATTAATAGTTTATTGATGTTGGGAGATGTTTCGCCTACATGAGGGATAGTGTAGGTTCCACCATGACCCGTGATTTGGGTCGTGATAAGTTGCATTTACCTCATTCGTAGGATTGCCGTTTATGGGGACTTTCTATAAATAAGTTGCTTCAATTTTTTATTTTAAATTTTGGTGTAACACTTTTTTATCCATAACCCTGATAATCACTGAGAATCTCGAAGGAGAATATATCCTGTTCTTATCCTCATCTGTAAGAGTAATCCTGTTGTTTTGATTTGCTAGATCACTCTCCGCTTCATAGTTAATGGATGCATGGGAATAAGTAGATTGTGTTATCTACTATTTTATTCAAAACTCTCCAAAACCTTAGCCCTTCATATTTGTTTATATTGAGGACTCTTCCTCTGAATGATGGACGAGAAATATACAGATTCAACAATAGTTGAATTACGTGTAGTAGATGCATAATACATAAATCAATAAGTAAGACTTAAGTCAAAATATTGGAGCGAAGAAGTTTTTATTACTTTTGTCAAAGGGACCTCCTTGTTATCGGATTTGGTATATATGGGAAATAGTGATACATCAGAAAGCTGGATTGTCAGCAATGAATGTACTAGCATCGTGTTACATAAATTAATTTTGACCATCTTTTCGTGGAATAAATAAACACAAGTCTATAAAAGATTATCCTCCATATCAGGCGGCCTATGACGAATAAGTTACGTTTGGGATTAGATTTGGGAGTGGCAAGTCACGTTCATCTATCAAATAGGTGTAATTCCGATCAAAATACCAATCAGCAAATGCCTTTGGGGCAGACTGCACAAACAAACAAACAAATGGTGAAAACAATATTGTCAACAAGCTTTATTTAAAATTGTTTTTTTAAACATAAATAAATATCTTACCACGTTATGAACCACGATGGCAATTTCAGGAGTCCACCTCCTTATAATGCTGGTGTGATGATGGACAACATCTATGAAAACTCCTCTATGTTTAGGATTAGTTCCTTTGGGTAATGCATTTAAAATCCGATCTCATTTCTGAAAAATATAACAAATACAAAGAATATTAGAAATATAACTATAGTTGTGTTCGTCACCTCTTGCTTTGTTTCTCCTTAATTCTTTCAATCTATGTTTTGAAATTTTGTTGAGGAACTAAAGTTATTTTTGTTTAGCCCATGTGTACTAACCTTTCAGGGTATTGTTCTGACTTGTTGTGCATGTCCCATGGTCGATGCACTCATATATATTACTTCCTTCTAAAGTGTATTGTGTCTGCAAAATATAGTTCATCTATGAGAAGACATTAAAATAAGAAATGTTAATCGAATTAAGTAGACATTGTTTGTGAAAAAGCTTATGAAATATTGACAATTAATTATATCAATTACCTACCTCGACATTATCAAATGCTGACATCAAAATAAAAATCGGTGTCTTGATATCTTGTTGAATGTTCTCTGCGAAGAGGCACTGCAGCAACGTGGAGGTTTTCTCGCAGATACGGGCTTGTATATTTGTGATGTCTCCGCTTCTGTGGGCATTTCCTCGCAGAGGTGATCCACCTATACGTAGTCAGTTTCGCCCCTATGCCCATCTAGTAACTTAAGTTGGGCCGCTTCGGTGGTGGATTTTCTGCCAGTGCAATCCGCCTTGGTGGTGTTAATTCCGTTGAGGTGGAATTGTTGTTTTCCAGAACCTAATTTAATGCCCAAACAATTTCACTTTCTCCAAAACATTTTCTTGGCATTAGAGCTCGGTAGGGAGAAGATTCTTGTGTCTTCCATCATCGACCTTCTTGGAGGTACAATTTTTAAACCATTTCCATTTATTAAGTATCATTTGGGTCTTCTAATCTTAGTAAAATATCTAAATTGGGAAATAACATAGCATATGTTTCCATTCTAGAATAAGAGGCTATAAATAATAATTTGGGGATTAATTAGTGATTATATTGTTATAATATTGTAACCTAGTTTTGAATAATGATAGAAGATGATATGGTAATGGTTAATTTGATATTGGAAACCCTTTCGAAATTGGGGGATATCCTAGGGTTTCATTTAGGGCTTTTGCCAAATTATGAAATTAAGGGTCCACATGTGATTAGTTTTCAAATTAGTTTAAGGATAAGAGTCCATAGTATTTTATCATGCTTTTTGAGTAATAGAGTTTTGATTTTGCTATCGTAGGCTCGGGGTAGATTTTGGAGTGAATATTTAGATTGATTTTAAGGACTAAGTCTTTGTGTCGGTATTAGAATTACTTATTAACGTAGAATTTATGTGTTAGACTATGAGTATTACGAGGCGCTTTGAAAGGGAAAGTCTTGCGTCGAGGATTGAGGTTCATGAAACCTTCTCGACTTCGAGGTAGGCTACATTTTATTTTTTTAGACTTTAATAGAAGTATGTAACCGTTATAAATGTTGAGGGGTATTGAGCGTGTTTGGAGGTCCCATCTTAGGGGGTGTGATGAACACTTGGATGGGTACGAGTGTTGATTTGTGTTAAAGGGTGATTTGAAGAATCAACGTTAGGCTGATTCCGACTGTTGTTATTTGGGCTTGTCGCCATTGATGATAATTCGTGTGTTTATTCATCACATTGCTTATGATATGAAATAATTAGGGGTGGGCGTTTATCGGTTCGGTTTTGTATCCGAAAAATACAAAACCGAATAAAACTCATTTTAAAAAAAAAACCGAATACAACTTTTTTTTTAAAAAACCCGATATGTTCGGTTTATATGCCGAACATAGGGTCGGGGAATTTTTTAGTTTTTAAAAAAAATTGAATTCCAAAACTGAAATTGACATTCACACCTAGACTATCATGAAATTTCGACGTTGAAATCTATTGTGTATCGTGAGATGTTTACTAAAGAAAAAGAAAAAGGAAAATTAGAAATCAATTTGGGGAAAAACACAAATTGATTAGGAAAATAGATGTTTTTCTAAAAATTGGCTGTGCCAAACAAAACCTATTGGCTATTTGACCGGCCCCGTCTCGGAAAAATACGCAAAATAAAAAAAATTGAGTAAAACGGACATCCGAGCGCATAGTTATGACCATTTAAAGTTTTATCATTTTACAACTACTTTTTCTCTCTACATTTTATGTCATTGCTTCCGTGATATGTTAATCAAGTTCATGCCGCATGCGACTTCCATAAAAGCTTCATAGATTAGCTTCAATGGCTATGATTCAAGAGATAGTAGTAGCCTAAAATAAAAATTAAAAAATATATATATATATTTAATTCTATTTTTCGGTTTGGTTCGTATCCAAAATTAAAAAACCGAACCGAATCACTAAATCCTGATTCGGTTCGGTTTTTCAAAAATTTGGTTTTTTTTATAAAAAAAAACAAGAAAAAACCGAACCGAATTTCGGTTCGGTTTGGTTTTTTCGGTTCTCCGGGTTTTTTGCCCACCCCTAGAAGTAATCATTACGTGGAAACTTCGTGTTATTGAGTTCTTGAAGCATGTGATATTCATCTTTTATATTTGATTGCATCTCATTCATCCTAATTACTTACCTTGTTATTGTTGAATGTATATACGTATGGTTCTGATGATATTGAAAGTCGAGTGGTATGGAAAGGCTATGGGTCCAATGAGACCAGAAATGTAAGGATATAATATGAGATGGTTGGAAACATTGAGATAATGGAAATGATTGATATGACTCCAAAGGAGTATTGGGCTCTAGTCAGGTACGTGTGTTAAATTTTATCTGGCTAGGAGCGTTATATGGAGGGCACGGGTCCCCCATGGGTCACAATTTATAGAATTTGAATGTGTGTATACCAGGTTATGAAAGGTACCTTGGATTTTTATTCATATCATACATTCACACATACATTGATTACTTGTTGATTGGTCACATGATTTGGGGTTATTGAGATTTGGGTGAATTTCATGATTAATGGATCTTGTTGATTAACTCCATAATATCGTGTTTGTTGGTTATTGAACTCTTATGTGAACAAGATGACTTATGTGATTCATTAAATTGCTTAAAATAGGACCTACTTGAGAGTCAACTCAATTTTTATTTCTATTACATATCTTCCGTCATTGTCAGCCTATGATGCCTAAGGGGGTACATTGTGTACTCATACTACACTTGATGCATTCATTTTAGATGCAGATACAACTCAATCTATTAGTTCAGGACCATGTGGTTGAGTTCAGAGTTTGAGGATTTCTGTATTCGGGGTAAGCATGCCTCCATTCGGCATACCCTGGATGTTTCTCTTATTTCATGTCTTTACTTGTGATCGATAGACATTTCAAGACATTCAAACTTATATTTCTGCTTTCTAGTGCTCTTGTCTTGTTGACCAGATCATTTGGGGGTTGTAATAACTAATTATTACATTTGTTCCTTTCATTTATGGTATGATTAGACAACTTATATAATTGATTATCTTACTTCCGCTTATTTGTATGTTATATGTTATAATTGGGAAAGTGATTCGCCTGCCAATGGGAAAAGTGTAGGTACCACCACGATACCTAAAAAAGGGTCGTGACAAAGTTGATATCAGAGATCTAGGTTAAACAGTCTTAAATGCAAAAGCAATGTCTAGTAGAGTCTTGCAGATCGGTGCGAAGATGTCCGTACTTATCTTCGAGAGTCTATGAGACATATAGGAAACTTCACTTTCTTAATTCCTTTCATGCTAAGATTGATCAAATAGGTATCTGACCTTTGTTTCTTATTCTCTCACAGACGGAGAGGACTCATGCTCCCTGCTCCTACAGTGCAGGGTCATAGTAGAGGTCGTGGTTGGGGCAGAGGTAGAGCTCGAACAGTTGCACCAGCGAGGGGCGGAGCACAGAGAGTCGGTCAGGCTCGTTCTAGATCACTATCTCCCTAGTCGGATATTGAGCCTCAGGATGAGCATTATGATGAGGAGATGGGGCTAGCCCAGGATCTGCCTGAATTGTAGCTACTCCGGTTCTTCAGGATACCATGGTCAAGATATTAAGTTTTCATGAAAGTTTTGCCCATGTAGGCGTTCTTTCGACTAGTCCAGGTAGGTCACAGGCCAGAGTAGGAGAGGGTACTCAGGCAGCAAAGGTTCGAGCAGGATGGCGGTTAGTCTTCCTCGTCGGTCAAACTCTCGAGTTTCGTATTCTAGGGGTTTAGGCAGCTGTTATTTCTGCACCACGTACAGATGAGATTCTTGCTCCAGAAACGAGTCTCGTACTCTTGAAGTATATGCTCCTTATCTTTCATGTGAGCAAGAGAGATGAGTTCACCAAGTTGGAGCACAGGGGTGCATAAGTTACTGAGTACGAGACTCGTTTTAATGCGTCGTCGTGCTATGCAGTGCCGTTGTTAATGACAGAGGATGAGTGAGTGAGATCTTTCGTGAGAGACTATTCCTTTTTAGTTGGCTACATTACAATTGGTGGTCTCTATGGCTTCTTTTGAGGCGGTGGCCAAGCATGCAAGGATGGTTGAGTCTGTGAGGGGCAATCTGCCCAGACAGGAGTCCGATAAGAGAGTTTGGTGACATAGGTACTACAATGGGTATACTTTTCGTGGGTATATTCAACAAGGTAGATTCCAACATTCACAGTCTAGTCGATTGATTCAGTCCGCTCTTCAGGTTTTAGATGGTGCTCCTATGGGGCAGAGTGGTTATAGCGGGGGTCAGTCTTTTATGGGTACTCAGTCTCAGTATTCTGACCGTAGAGGTCACTCAGGTTCTTCTATGACTATTCAACAACCCATAGTGGCTAGAGCTTGTTACAATTGTGGTTATGTTGGGCATTTAGGAGAGAGTGTCCTAGACTTAGACTAGGTCATTCCGAAACACACAGGACCCCAGTACAACCATCCAATGGTAGTGGTTATTCTAGCAGAGGGGGTTCCTAGTCAGGCTTTGATGGTCACCAGGACAGTCGAGGTGGGTCTCAAATGGGTTGAGATGGGGCTCGTTCTTGTCAAGGCGAATATCAGGGTGCTTAATTCGAGAGAGTATGCACTCATTTTTTTTCTTGGATATGGTAGACTACGAGCCTTGCTCCTAAGAAGATTATTTCCTTCCTCCAGGCTAGGAAGTTAGTAGATAAGGTTTTTCTGGCATACCTAGCTCATATTCGGGATACGAGTGCAAATACTCCTTTCTTTGAGTCAGTTTTTGTAGTGAATGAGTTCGCCGAAGCTTTTTGGCAGATTTGTCGGGTATGCCATCACCTTCAATAACATATGTGGTTTAAAACTTAAGTTAACTAGAGTTATGGAAGTACATCCAACACGTAATCACCTTATTACAATATTAACTCCAAATCAAGTACAGATATCATAATACAATGGATGTAAATGGATGAAATGCATGAATGCAATGATACCTTTCAGTTAACAAGTATACAAATTTTATCGGACTTTGCCATATAGTAATGACCCATAGGGGACCTGCGAAGTACATATACCGCTCACAACTAGCTGAAATGATCTATTAGTCTGGCTAGAGCCTCAGACTCATTTGTCGAACCATATCAATCATCATTATCTCTGTATTTTCAAACCATCTCATAACAATATCATTACCTTCATTTCCAAGTCTCAACAGACCAACATCATTCCATACCACTCTATTTCAGTATCAGAATAACATGAGTGTATGAATGCAATAGTAATAAGGTAAGTAGTCATGAAGTATGAAATGCAATCAAGTTCAAGAGATGAATAACACATGCCTCAAAATTATCAATAATACATAATTCTACATAATCAGTCTTGCATATCGAAGGCATATGTGATGAGTAATTTCAACAACACAAGTAATATCAATAATGGTGACAAGCACACGTAATGGCGACAAACACACATAACAGTAGTCGCGGTCAACGCTAAGGATGATCCCCTAAATAGTTCAACACCGCTACCCACCAAAGCGTTCATCATAGTCACTAAGGTGGGACCCCCATCACGCCCAATACCCCTTAATATTTATATAAATTACATCTATCAAAGTCTGAAAGAGAAAATCGTTGCCTACTTTAAAGCTGAAAAGGTGTCACGAACTATCCCTCAGCCAAGGCCTTTCCATTGTGAAGTGCCTCCGGACGTTCGTAGTCTATTATATAGATTTTATGTCAACAAAGTATTCTAATAAGTAAAAAGGTAAAACCTTTCAAAAAAATTGAATACCCGACCCCCAAATCGACCCCGAGCCTACAAGGGTAAAGTCAGAACTTTAAAGTTCTATGATAGCGGTCTAATAAGTCATAACCTTAAGTTTAATAAGAACCTAGTCACATTTAGGCCTTCAATTGCCTTAATTAATAAAAAAACCAATTCGGAGGAACCCTAGATTTCCCCCCAAAATTCATGGAGTAAAATTAACAATTTGGATATAGAAATAGGCCACTCTATCATTACACAACTTAAATCTGATATATCATAACATAAAGACTAAATCTTGATTTCCAATTTCATGAATTTAGGCCTCTTATTCTTAGTCATAAACCCTAGGTTCAACTACCCCAAAATGGTAATAAACCTAGATTTAATGATATAATTATGAATCGATAAAAGAATTAGGTTAGAAAAATTACCCCAAAGACGAAGATGTTGAAAAACCTTGAATTTCCTCTCCCAACCGAGTTTAGTTTTCAAAAAGGTAGGATATTAAAAGTGAAGTTGAAATGGGTCTTTTATTTTAAGTCTGATACAGTGATTCCGCTTCTGCGGAATTTCCCTCGCCGAAGCATCTCGCTTCTGCAGAAAAATGGTTGCAAAATTGGGCCAACTTAATGTACCTCAACATTGCAAAAATAGAAACTATTCTGTAGATGCGGATCGCTCCTGTGCATAAAATACCGCAGAAGTGGACTTTTCCAAGATCCTCATGGCTCGCATCAGCAGACCAACTTCCGAAGAAGCGGCCAAAGCTCGCTGGTGTTGTACACCAGAACCAACAGCTATAACAAAAACTCCAAACTTCCATCAAACACCCAAAACTCACTCGAGATCTTTCGGACACAAACCAATTATGCTAGCCAAGTGTAAACGATGCTACAAACTTGCTCGCGCACTCGGAATTCTCATACGACTAAGCTATGATCCACTTTTCTACAAATCCATCCAAATTTCTCAAATATCATAATTTAGCAAATAAGGACTCAAAACACCGAACTCTTCGGAAAGCAAATAAAAGACTTGACTAAGTAACAAATTACGTTTCAGACCTACTGGAAGCGACAAAACACAGAAACGAACTCATATACTCAAAAGTCAATTTTGGGTCAGCTCTTTTTATTTTGAAACTATCAATCTTAAGGTTTTCTTCCAAAACCTAACTAATGCACCTCGAGAAATGTGCTACACATCCTTGTGAGTCACAAATCCCATATAAAGTCTACGAGAAGGGCAATTTGATCAAGTAAAGGTCTTTAGCAAAAAATGACAGGACGGGTCGTTATAGATACGAGGTAGTTCTTAAGGGCAGGGGAAAAGGTAATAATGATGTTCTCATGGTCCGGAATAAAAAGAGAACTTATACAATTGTGATAATATGTTTATGAACTTGTCGGCAACTAATTTCGAATTATTGATGAAATTGTTGGAACGTCAACTATTAAGTCCAAATATTAAATTAGTATTTTCTTATATGTCATATCATACACTTGCATATGGTTGGCTCGGGTTGCACGCCTGCAACAAATTATATTATGGTTGACTTAGGTTGCACGCTAGCAACATGTCAGTATACATGGTATGTTCTCATAGCCCGACGGTAATGACGGATGGAATAGTGAGGTTCTTAGTCCGATGGAAAAGTCAAGCGGTACAGTGAGTGGTCACAGTCCGATGGGAAATGGCCCCGCGCGGCATAGTGACATGTATATGGATCTTGCAAGTCCCTCATGGGTCATGATTATTTGGCATATCCTATAGCATGTGTGTACCAGGTATATATTGGCCAAATGCATTGCATTGCATTCATTCCTTTAATTGATCTACTTGACTATATGCTTTGTATTACATGAATTAAGATTTTCTTAATCGTAACCTAAAGAAATAAATTCTCTAATTTGATATACGTTATATGTCAGTCTTTATATTTTGTATGTGTTGTCTCTTTGTTGTCGGCCTACGGTACTTACGGAGTACTAGTGGTTTGTACTCATACTACACTTGTTGCACTCTTTTGTGGTGCGATTCTATCCCAGTGTACGAGTACGTCTCGCGAAGCTAACTTCGCTAGCTTGATTTCGGCATTTGGAGTTGTGGTGAGCCGCTTGTCCGTTCCGCGGCCACTTCTCCTTCTATCTTTATTTATTCTATCATTTTAGCATTCGACCGTGTATTTGGGTATTTTCAGACTTGTATTTAAGTCTTGAGACTTGTATTATTCTTTTAGAGCTCTTGTACGAGTTAGACCAAATTTTGGGATTGTATTGACTAAGTTCTATTCCGTACTATTTATGTTATTATGACTTGAAGATATTATGGGGACTTTCTATAAATAAGTTGCTTCAATT
Organism: Anisodus tanguticus; assembly: GCA_034509755.1. NCBI lineage: Eukaryota > Viridiplantae > Streptophyta > Magnoliopsida > Solanales > Solanaceae > Anisodus > Anisodus tanguticus. Next base: position 32,920,814 of record CM067558.1, read on the forward strand.
TTTTATTTTAAATTTTGGTGTAACACTTTTTTATCCATAACCCTGATAATCACTGAGAATCTCGAAGGAGAATATATCCTGTTCTTATCCTCATCTGTAAGAGTAATCCTGTTGTTTTGATTTGCTAGATCACTCTCCGCTTCATAGTTAATGGATGCATGGGAATAAGTAGATTGTGTTATCTACTATTTTATTCAAAACTCTCCAAAACCTTAGCCCTTCATATTTGTTTATATTGAGGACTCTTCCTCTGAATGATGGACGAGAAATATACAGATTCAACAATAGTTGAATTACGTGTAGTAGATGCATAATACATAAATCAATAAGTAAGACTTAAGTCAAAATATTGGAGCGAAGAAGTTTTTATTACTTTTGTCAGAGGGACCTCCTTGTTATCGGATTTGGTATATATGGGAAATAGTGATACATCAGAAAGCTGGATTGTCAGCAATGAATGTACTAGCATCGTGTTACATAAATTAATTTTGACCATCTTTTCGTGGAATAAATAAACACAAGTCTATAAAAGATTATCCTCCATATCGGGCGGCCTATGACGAATAAGTTACGTTTGGGATTAGATTTGGGAGTGGCAAGTCACGTTCATCTATCAAATAGGTGTAATTCCGATCAAAATACCAATCAGCAAATGCCTTTGGGGCAGACTGCACAAACAAACAAACAAATGGTGAAAACAATATTGTCAACAAGCTTTATTTAAAATTGTTTTTTTAAACATAAATAAATATCTTACCACGTTATGAACCACGATGGCAATTTCAGGAGTCCACCTCCTTATAATGCTGGTGTGATGATGGACAACATCTATGAAAACTCCTCTATGTTTAGGATTAGTTCCTTTGGGTAATGCATTTAAGAAATCCGATCTCATTTCTGAAAAATATAACAAATACAAAGAATATTAGAAATATAACTATAGTTGTGTTCGTCACCTCTTGCTTTGTTTCTCCTTAATTCTTTCAATCTATGTTTTGAAATTTTGTTGAGGAACTAAAGTTATTTTTGTTTAGCCCATGTGTACTAACCTTTCAGGGTATTGTTCTGACTTGTTGTGCATGTCCCATGGTCGATGCACTCATATATATTACTTCCTTCTAAAGTGTATTGTGTCTGCAAAATATAGTTCATCTATGAGAAGACATTAAAATAAGAAATGTTAATCGAATTAAGTAGACATTGTTTGTGAAAAAGCTTATGAAATATTGACAATTAATTATATCAATTACCTACCTCGACATTATCAAATGCTGACATCAAAATAAAAATCGGTGTCTTGATATCTTGTTGAATGTTCTCTGCGAAGAGGCACTGCAGCAAATTGGAATTTTTTTATGGCCATTAATTTATTTGCAAAAGACACACAAAAACAACTGATCAATCAAGGGAACAATTTGTACCAATTCTGGTTTCATTTTTGAAGTGCATGATTTTGGCAATGTTTTGGCAGATTCCTGCAACTCACATAAAGAGGTTTTAGGAAACAATAACCTCTAATTAGTACATATGATAAAAACTAATCGTTGACGTTTTATTTAAATACTCCCTCCGTTTTATTTTATGTTAATTTATTTGACTGAACACTGAATTTAAGAAAATAATTATGACTTTTGAAACTTATAATCTTAAACATGTTATTACATTTGTGTGGTTACTTGAATATTTAAATTTATGGTTCTAAACCATCACATTTGTGTAGCTAAATATAAAAGTTTGTCATTAAGAGTAGCACAAATAAATTAAGTAAGATTGTTTTCCAATTTAAAAAGAGATAATTATTTTAAAATAAATTAAAGAGAAAATAGAATCACATAAACTGAAACGACGAAAATAACAGACGTATGAATTTTTCAAAAGACACATAATTCTTTATCAGCACTTATAAGAAGGGGACAAGATTTTACTTGTAAAGTGGCGACTCCTTTATATATGGATTCCCAAGGTTTTGCGAGCACATGATTCTTGCTATTATAAGAAAGATAGATATTCAAATTAAAGTTAGATGACAGTTCTAATAAATCATGTAATATCATTTGCTAATAAATGGTCATATGCATGTAAAGTCGTTAATAATCTTACAAATGAACAAAATAGCCACAATCAACCAAACATTTCACTCTAGAGGTATTTGTCAATAAATTGCGAAAGCGATCACAATATAACATTGCCGGATATCCTCCGGCAGAACTGCCAGCAAGGATGGCCTGCAAAATAAATATTGAGATACATAAGATTTTTTTAAAACAAAATTGTGTTAATAATGAAAATTATGAGTTAAAAACTTAATATACTAAATTAGTTAGAAAAAATGGTAGGGAAAGGAATGTAGATGTTTCCTTAACATAAAATAATTATACGTCCATGCTTCCAAAATAATTTATCGGATGCCTCCAAAATTATGATATCAACATGCATGGTATTACCCCTGTCTCTTATATATCATGATGATATCAAATAAGACTTCTTTTATTTCTTCAAAAAGAATTATTAATCCTCTATGAAACTCATAAGGTATATATAATATACCGACAGTTCACGAGAATATTATAGAGGATCATGTTCATTTATTGAAAAACACACTTCCTCAAAACAATTTCTATAATTTAATCTTCTTATATACATATATTGAGATAGTATCATGGAGGACTGTTTCGGTCCTTTAATAAGATACTCCTCGGTCCTACATCATACCATAATGGTATATACCATATACCGAGATGACATCATGAAAGACTACTTCGATCCTTCAACGAGATACTATCTCGGTCCTCCATGATACCGTCATGGTATATATATATATAAATACTGAAATGATATCATGGAGAGAGGATTTATTTTGGGCGAGGGGTACTCGGGTAAATATTTTTGGGCGTATGGGCAGAAGCAAAATTATTTTATAAGAGGGCATGGCCTGGTAAATATTTACCTTCTATACGTACTTTGTATTGTTTTTTTCAAAATTGTACTAATCCCTATAATTTAACTCAGTCTTTGATATACTCCTTACATTCTGAAGTCAGATGGTTAATGCCTCTATATAAAATAGATCCTATTACATAACACTATTAATAAATTTTTAAGAAGTAGTCTATATCTCTATCTGATTATGTATTTCTTTTTCCAGAAATGAATCTGCAAATTTTTTTGTTGTTTTAGTTCCATTTTCCCAATTTGAAAGGTAGTCTTCGCAGTAAATCATGAAAAAGACAATTTTGTCCATATATTTTCTAACATAGGACTGATTTTTTTAAAAAAGATTAACACAGTTATAAAGATATTAACTTGGGTTGAACTTTATTTTTATACGGGTATTAGGTGTTTTACTTTGATATAGGGTGTGTATAATAAAGTTATATTATAAGAATGTGTAGAGCTCGTCTAGGTTAGATGATTGTAAATTGATGATAAGCATTAAGTATTGATAAGCTCTTTAAGTGTTGAATTAATTTTATAAATTAGAATTATGTATCTAGATAAAAGAGTTTAAAGCGATAACAAACAATAGTAAAATTATGCAGTCAATTATTTCAATTGTAATAGAATTTACATACATTTTTGGCATTCTTTAATCCTTTTGCTAGCAGCTCATCCATTACTGTAGTAAAAATCCTTGCCCCTCTAAAGTGCAGATTGGTAGCCTAAACAAAGCAACATGTATGGAATGATAAATTTTTTTCGAGAAGATTTTCAACAAAATAAATATTTTAAATTGGAATTCAAAATTATAGCTTTGAATAAAACATACTGGATCAACGTATTCAACATCTCCTGTAAACGATCCACCATCGCAGTATGCAATAATGACTTTATTCCAATTGTAAAAATCTGCATATTTAAAGTACAAAAGATAATCATATGATATGTGAACAATCATGCATCATTGCAACATTAATTATGTCTAGATTTTTAAAATGTTTCATTATCTTCATTTTTTGAGGAAAAATAATTCATTCAAATTTGAGGACATATTAATTCAAGAGCACCTGGATTTTGCGGTCGATTTTTTGCCTGTGAATTCCTTGAAATGGTATCGGACCCATATGTTTTGACGAACCTTTATCGGTGTTGCTACGATCTTGGCAGTCTGTGACGTTTTTACACCATGCTCCTCCCTATGAACAAGGTCAATATTTTCGAAGATGAAATAAGTTTTTGAAATAACACTATATCTACAGGAGAAAAAACGTACATTTATAATGTTCGTCTGACATAGTAATTTTTTTAGGATGTTTGATAAGCTTATAAGTTGGTCAAACTGACCCATTTATCTGTTTGCTTGGTAAACATCAAAGTACTTATAATCCAAAAACTATAAGATAGCCATCCCCAACTTATGATATGTCCTCTTATAAGCATTTTTGATTTGATAAAGTATTTTAATAGTTAATTCTTAACTTTTTTTTTTTTCTAATTCTCAAAATATCTTTCCCAAAACAAAACTCCTAACTTCCTCTTCCTCTTCACTGTGTATCCCCCGTTGTACTTCCTTTTCTTTACGGAGATACTTTTAAATTCATAATCTTTTGTAAAAATTTTAAGAGTATTTTAGTCATTCTATCTAAAGATCAGCTTATCAACACTTTCTTATCAAACACATCAACTGTTTGATAGCTGTTTCAACACTTCTAGCCAAATACGTAACTATTTATTTATAAAATTAGTTTCAACACTTAAAAATACTTTTAAGCACTAAGCTTATAAGCTATTTATGATCAGCTAATCCAAACAAAAAAAATTTACTCCAAATAAGTAGGGATTAGTAGAATTAAACATGTGTTATGCACGACTTACAGAGAGTTGTACAATCCAATTTCCAACCCCTTCTCCAAATCCTGGTACAAAATAGTAAGCTGGAGGTGATCCATCCAAGCACACTATCAAATAAACACTGTTAACAAAACTCTTCAATTTAAACTTATAATTCAAAGTTTATACTTGTACATATAAGTGAAGATATTAATTCACCTGCTCCTTTTGACACGGCACTATGCACAATAGTTTTCGTGACATTATATATATTTGGGCTTTGGGTTACTTTTGCACATTCAATTGTGATGATGGTCAAAGAGCAAACAAGTGAGACAAAAAGTTGAAGCGATCTTGTAACCATCATCATCCTGTAAAACATAAAATTAAAGAATGGATGAGATTTTGATTATAACATGCAAATGGATAGAGAAAAAATAATAATATTCTAAAGGTGTACTTTGTAAAATATATATGTTGCAAAAAATATATTGACCCTAATGAATGAATTTCAGGACGATCAATATATAGGAGGATGGCCAACGATAGAAGTTGGAGTAGCGGGAAATTAGGCCTTAAAATAGGAGACCACAACACTAGAACCGTACACATGTCTGAATATTCTGAAATTTTGTTTTCCTCGAGACCTAAAAATTTGTAAGGTCAACCAACTTGTTCGATTGAGACAATTAAATGGAGCGTTTAGGAAATACATGTCTATACGTGGTGATTAATTTACATGTAACCAAAAAATTACATGAAAATATTTGAATTGTTTTTGTCTAGATTACCAGCATCATAGAAGAAAATGAGATTTTGGGGTCAGTATGTGTACTTGTTGTTTGGGGATAAAATCGATATTTGAGTATTTTATTATAAAAAATCAATCCCTTATTTTCAGTATTTACGCCCAAATGTAGGAATAAGCCATTGTACAAGTTGATTTTATCATTTGGAACTTGTTGGTGTGGTCCGGACGGAGACCCGCTTGGGTGAGTTTCGGATCACTTGGAATCCATTTGGACATTGCAGATTCTTATTCTCAATTGGTGCACTGCGAACACGGTCTCCAATTCATAATCGCAGAGTAGAAAAACAGATCACGATTGAGATGACCTGAACGCAAACACGGTAGGTGGTTATCCACTTCATCATGAATATATTACCGCTTATGAACAAATAAATAGATTTTATGATTACAAGTCCAACTCACATATTTTACGCAGTGCAAAACTTAGCAAATATTCAAGATTTTTGTGTAGTGAAAATTCTAACCCTGAAGTAGTTTCTAAATTATTTACTTACAGTTTTATTGACAAAATAATAGTAGATGAAACTTTCTATAATATTTCTAAACTGCCTAGTGCTATAGTAGAATCTGTTAAAGCAATGATGGAATCTTTTGAAAAAGATATATACGGTATACAACTATTTGATGCCTCAACGGATCTGATAGGAAAACGGATTGTAATATGTCAATTATTTAAAACTGGTAAAAATAGCAATATTAGTGGTGATGATGAAGATCTCAAAATGAAGATACCCTGTACATTGGAAAAATTTCAAGAATGGTTAAGTGCCAAAAGAGCTATTGGACTGTTAACTTTGAAATCAAAGATAGAAGATATGTTAAAGGCTAGAAAGACCTGCATAATTGGAACAACCAAAGGAGGAGAAGTTGAAGAGCGTATTACCCTATACTATAATAATGATATATTATCCCAAGACACCGTGGAACTTACTAACATGCACGATCGGATCATGAACATGAAACATAGACATGCCAAAGCAACTATGGAGCAATATCAGCTTTTAACAGGCTAGAGAAAAAGGCTTGTAATCAGTTCTAAAAATATTACCAATACTACTCATACTATTAAAAAAGAAGGATCTTCTAATCCTTTTGCATGATAAAACAAGACCCAATGTAGTGATAACTACGACGAGCCTATGACACTCTAATAATAGCCCAATTTAGTCAAACTACATAGAGACCCATATTACTAGAATATACTACCATCATATTATCATACTACTATCCAAGAATCTTCCAGACGAGATGAAGACATTCAAAGATGATCAATAAAATACAAGAAACAAAGCACGTGAAAATTGCGGCAACAACTTTTGATAAAGATACAAAAAGACAAGCAAATGACAAGACAATACAAGATACTATAGCTTTTTCAGACTTTTGGAAAAAGTTTTGCAATAATGTAATCAGTTACCGTATACTTTAAGACTTTTGTAAAAGTAGCTTTATTAGTTTTGTCATGTAACAATCATGTAGTCTATCGAAGTTATCTATATAAAGAGCCCCATTGTAACCGTTTGAGATATTCGAAACTGCAATAAAAATCTTCCTTTGAAAAAACTTCAGTGTCTAGCTAAACCCCCTCTTAGTCTATAATCAATACCAAGAACAATATCATAACACCATAGAAAAAACGCTTTGAAAGTTTATACTTAAAACCATATTAGTCTATAAACCTGCATCTTAAAAAGAATTTTAGAAAGAGTCTGTTCAGTCTCCTAGCACCTAGGCCATTAATCCCGTAAATTCAGTGGAGAAAGAAGAGAGTCAAGTGCCAGGGTGGGTGAGCATTCCAATGATCTGAAATTCTGCTAAGAGGTATGATATTTAGACTATGTGTTTTTAATTATAATCTTGATAAGTGTAGGCTCTACAATTTTTATGTTAACATTGGTTGAAGATTATAGACTTTTATTTTAAAAATGAATTTTAAGTTAATAATAATCGCTTCCATGCTACATGTTTGTTATTTGATAGACTTTGTTAATAACTTGAATAAACTACCATCTATATTCCTACCCTCTTTATGGTTATTAGATGATAAAAAGATCCCCACAGAAAATGGTATTAAACTACCATTTATGTTCCTATCCTCTTTAGGGTTATTAGATGATGAAAAGACCGTTGGAAGATTTTTTTTTATGGCCATTAATTTATTTGCGGAAGACTCACAAAAACAACTAATCAATCAAGGGAACAATTTGTACCAATTCTGGTTACATTTTTGAAGTGCATGATTTTGGCAACGTTTTGGCCGATTCCAGCAACTCACATAAAGAGGTTTTAGGAAACAATAACCTCTAACTAGTACATACAATAAAAACTAACAGTATTTTCTTTAATTACTTCCTCCATTTTTATTTTATGTGAGTTTATTTGACTCAATATTGAGTTTAAGAAAGACATAATGACTTTTGAAATTTATAGTAATAAGCATGTCATAACATTTGTGTGGTTATAAGAATTTTTAAATTTGTGGTTCTAAACCATAACATTTGTGTGGCTATATATAAAAGTTTGTCATTAAGAGTAACATAGAAAATTTAAATTAGATTATTTTCTAACACAGAAAGAGATAATTATTTTAAAATAGATTAAAGAGAAAATAGAGTAACAAATTGAAACGGCGAAAATAACTAACGTATGAATTTTTGAAAAAAAACATAATTCTTTGTCAGCATTTATAAGAAGGGGACAACATTTTACTTGTAAAGCGGTGATTCCTCCATATATGGATTCCCATGGTTTTGCGAGCACAAGATTCCTGCTAGTATAAGAAAGATATTGCGTCTGAAAGTCTTCGTCTTCGATCTCTCTTCGCAACACATTTGTTGGGCTAAGTCTTTCTCTCGACATCTTTCTTTTATTGTTGTCATTGATCCGATCCATTCATTCGTAGAGATATTCACTTGATCGCAGACATTTCTGGAACACCTCTAATAGAGGGACAAATAGTCACTTTTGAAAGAACTTATTGTCAACCTCTTTCAAACCTGCATTTCTTCAAATATCCCAATAATTTAAATAAAGTGGGGACTTCAAAGTAATATTTTGAAAACATTTCACTCATTACCCATAGTCTTAGCTGATACTGAAGAGAAATCCCTAGTAACTTCGTCGCTCCAAAATTATTTGGCAAACTTATATCATTTGCTAATAAGTGGTCATATGCATGTAAAGTGGTTAACAATCTTACAAATGAACAAAATAGCCACAATCAATCAAACATTTCACTCTGGAGTGTTTGGCAATAAATTGCGGAAGCGGTCACAATATAACATTGCTGGATATCCTTCCGTAGAACTACCAGCTAGGATGGCCTCCAATAGCAAAAAAATATTAAGATAGAATATTTTTTTAACAAAATCGTGTTAACAGGGAAAAGAACATAGATACCTCCTGAATACAAAATAATTATCCGTCCATGTCCCCATACTTTCATGCTTTCAAAATTATTTATCCGCATGCCTCCAAAATTATAATACTAATGTAGTATCGCTATGTCTCTAATATACCATGATGATATCACATGAGACTTTTTTCATTTCTTCCAAAACACTCATTAGCCCTCTATGAAACCCATATGGTATATATAATATAGTGACAGAGTATCATAGAGAATCATGTTCATTTATTAAAAAAACACACTTTCCTAAAAAACTCTCTATAATATCTGAAAGAAATAATCCCCTTGATTATTTTTATTAATTGAATAGGTATATATACAAGATACAAAATAGGAGAATCCTATTCCTAAAATCTTATTCTACCATAATTTTAACTCTACAATTATGGTAGTGTATATTCCTAATTACGGTAACAAATACATTACAATATACTACATATATATTTTCCTAATATACAATATTCTTACCTTGTCTAATATTAACAGTTACCAAAACCGAGAGCCACAATTATGGACAGAATCCGAGAGCTCATTAAGGCAATATACACATGTATATTGTGTGTATATTGCCTTATTTAACACACCCCCGTAGTCATAGCGGGCGGTCTTCGAACGCTGAGACTGTCCCTAAAATCTTCAAAGAGTACCGAGGGAAGACCCTTTGTAAAGATGTCTGCAACTTGATATCTTGACAGGACATGACATACGCGTACCTGCCCCCGAGCAACCTTTTCACGGACAAAGTGAATGTCCATTTCGATATGCTTAGTGCGTTGGTGCTGAACCGGATTACCTGAGAGGTAGATGGCACTAACATTATCACAATATACTAAGGTTGCCTTCTGAATGGGGAAATGAAGCTCTAAAAGCAAATTACGTAACCAACATGATTCTGAGACCACATTAGCTACCCTTCGATATTCTACCTCTGCACTTGAGCGGGAAAGAGTCGCCTGACGTTTTGCAGACCAGGAGACCAAGTTATTTCCAAGGAACATACAATATCCTGACGTAGACCGTCTGGTGTCCGGACTACCACCCCAATCCGCATCTGTGTATGAGACAAGTGTGGATGTAGATGAAGGATACAAGTGCAACCCATAGTCCAGTATCCCCTGAATATATCGAATGATGCGTTTGATTGCATTCATGTGCTCAACTCTGGGATCATGCATGAATAAACAAACCTGCTGAACATCATACGTAATATCCGGTCTGGTAAAGGTAAGATACTGGAGGGCCCCTGCAAGACTGCGATAGAGGGTCGGGTCCTCATATGGTGCACCTGCCGCGGCACTAAGATTGGGTTTTGCATCAACTGGAGTGGAAGTGGACTTACAGGATGACATTCCAGCCCTCTCGATGATCTCAGCCGCATACTTTCTTTGGGACAAAAACAAACCACCTGAATGACGCTTGATGGCAATCCCCAAAAAGTAACTTAAGGGCCCTAAGTGTTTCATAGCAAACTCAGAACTGAGCATGGCCATGATAGACTGGCGCAAGGCATCGGAAGAGGCAGTCAAAATGATATCATCCACATACAACAGAATGTAGGCCAAGGACGAACCACGACGGTAGATGAACAAGGAATTATCTGACCTGCTGTGAGTGAACCCAAGTGTCGAAACATAGTCAGCAAACCTCGTATACCAGGCCCGTGGAGACTGCTTAAGCCCATATAAGGACTTTTTCAACAAACAGACATGATGAGGACGGTTAGGATCCCTGAACCCCAACGGCTGATGCATATATATTGTTTCCTTGAGATCACTATGTAGGAAAGTATTCTTGACATCCAACTGATGAATAGGGCAGACCTTTGAAAGAGCCAAGCTGAGCACAGTGCGAATGGTAGCCGGCTTGACCACCGGACTAAATGTCTCACCACAATCTATCCCAACCTGCTGAGTCTTACCATCACCCACAAGCCGTGCTTTATGTCGAGCGAAAGAACCATCCGAATTTTCCTTATGAGCAAAAATCCACATAGACCTGATAACATTAATACCAGATGGACGGGGCACCAACTCCCACATCTTATTATCAATAAGAGCATTATATTGATCAGTCATAGCAACTTTCCAATTCGGGTCGTTTAAAGCAGACACAGGATTACGGGGCAATGGTGATTTAGAGACATTCAAATGAAAATTGAAATGTATTTTTGGTGTAAAAATACCCCGTTGACTATGAGTGACTGGTCTAAGAATCGAGGAATAGGTGGGCGGATTTTGGGAATTTTCTGGGTTCGGGAAGGACTGCTGGCCGAATTCTGGAAATGGACCCATCGCCGAAACAGTGACTGGAACTGGACCAGTTCCAGTGATGGGCTGGACTGGCCCAATCACTGAAACTGGCTCAGTGAGACTATTGGGCAGTACCGACCGAGATGAGCCAGTGGGGCCAGCGGGCAGTGGGCCCGCTGGAGAGTTTTGGGTGCGGGAGATGTCCGAAAAATGTCGAATAATAAACGGGGATATTTAGTCATCAAAACATTATACGAACTAGGCTCGGGAGTGTGAACTTTCGTAAAAGGAAATTGGGTTTCATAAAAAATGACATGGCGATTAATTATGATTTTCTTGGAGGATAAATCAAAGCATTTGTACCCACGATGATTAGACGGATAACCCAAAAATACACATGGAGTAGACCGAGCCTGAAGTTTGTTAATTGTGGTGGATGGGAACAACGGATAACACAAGCACCCAAAAACCCGAAGATGAGAATAAGACGAGTTCTTATTATATAAGATGTGGAGGGGAGAAGAATATGTCAGACCTTTGGACGGAATTATGTTAAGGAGATATGTGGCCATTTGTAGAGCATGATGCCAAAAGTATGGAGGTATGAAAGCATAAATTAAGAGAGTTCGAACAATGTTATTTATGGAACGAATTTGCGTTCGGCCTTCCCATTTTGTGAAGATGTATGAGGACACGAAAACCGAAAATTGATCCCATTATTAGCACAGAACTCTCGAAACTCCCTATTGTCATACTCTTTCCCATTATCACATTGAATATTTTTTATTTCTCTTTCGAATTGGGTACGAATGAACGCTCTAAATTTTATGAAGACGGAAAACACTTGTGATTTATTCGCAATTGGAAACGTCCACAAAAATTTAAAATAATCATCTAAAAAGAGAACATAATATCGACGACCCAACGAACTAAGAACAGGAGACGTCCATAGGTCGCTATGAATAATATCAAATGGCATTGAAGTATGAGAATTGGAGTCTACAAATGGCAACTTAACAATTTTCCCTAATGAACAAGATTGACAAAGTGGAGTACGACTCGTACCCTTACAAGAAATAAAACTATTTTTATCTAAAACTGATAAAATAGAGGATCCCAGATGACCAAGGCGAGCATGCCATAAGGAGGGAGAAATAGTTGTAAAAGCTGATGGCAAGGCTTGACTCGATGGAACGACACCGGGCGTGATAGGATAAAGATCTCCCCTACTATCACACCTAATGAGAGGACTCCCCGTCTTGAAATCCTTCACAGAGAAACCAAAAGGATCAAATTCAACAGAAACAGAATTGTCAGTGGTGAACTATCGGACAGACACTAAGTTTTTAATCAATTTGGGAGCATGTAAAGTATTTTTCAAGATAAGGGGTGGATTGGGGGGAGACAACGTTTTCTGACCATAACCCTGAATTGGAATAGAGTTGCCATTACCGACAATTATACCGCGAGGGTTGCTCAAATTGGAATAAGATGAGAGAGTACCTGAATCGGATGTCATGTGGGTGGTGTCACCTGTATCCATATACCAATTTGGGTCCGATTGTGTCAACCCTAGTGTGTGCATTGCGGCCTCGATATCGGTCTGAGTGGGGCCTGCTGCATGGTGAGCTTGCGGAGGTCGGGGCCCAAGTATTCCAGAGACCATCTGTAAAACAAGACGATCTTCACTAACAGGCGCACCAACATTGCGGAGTTGGTCCGCCAATTCGTTCAACCTTTTGCAATATGCTGAAACGTTCGGGAAATTTTCCATGTTGACGTGGGAAAAATCCTGTTCAAGGATAACAACTCTGGAATTTTGATTATCCTGGAATATGTCACGCAGTCTATCACATGCGGCCATCGCCGTAGCGTCTGGCTCGATAATCGTCTGCAATAGGTCGGTGGAGATAGTAGAATATATCCACTGAAGGACAGTTGCATCAAGCGTTGTCCATAGTTTAGGATCATCCTCGCGTTTAGGCACCTCTGTATCCTCAAGATCCGCAAGGATGATGTGATGGATGACTTGATGCGAACGAGCGTGAATTTTGAACAACTCAGCCCACGTCGCGTATTGGACGTTTTCTATTTCAAGAATTAACGGGATATGATTCTTGATGTTAGAAACCACCAGGGCAGGATGAAACGAGATCTTTGATGTAGACATACCGAAAGAACAAGAGGTGAAAGAGGGATTAGTAAGAGAGATTTTGAGAGCGGAAGACAAAATTTGGTAAAAAACGAGGGGGGTGGGGTCTCGGCCGAGGGAGGACAAAAATTTTGAGAGAAGATTTTTGTGTGACCTAGACTTTTGATACCATGAAAGAAATAATCCCCTTGATTATTTTCATTAATTGAATATGTATATATACAAGATACAAAATAGGAGAATCCTATTCCTATTCTATTCCTAAAATCTTATTCTACCGTAATTCTAACTCTACAATTATGGTAGTGTATATTCCTAATTACGGTAACAAATACATTACAATATACAACACATATATTTTCCTAATATACAATATTCTTACCTTGTCTAATATTAACAATTACCAAAACCGAGAGCCACAATTATGGGCAGAATCCGAGAGCTCAATAAGGCAATTTACACATGTATATTGTGTGTATATTGCCTTATTTAACAATATCATCATCTTAATTATATACATGAGATGGTATCATGGAGATACGCTTCAGTCCTTTAATGAGATACTCCTCAGTTCTCCATGATACAATCATGATATATATCATATATTGAGATTGTATCATAAAGGAATACTTCGGTCCTTCAATGAGACACTATATCAGTCCTCCATGATACCATTTGGGAGGATTTTGGGCGAAGAGGAGCGTTTAGGCAGAAGCGAAATTAATTTATAAGGGGACATGGTCGGGTTAATATTTTGTTGTTATGAGACACTATCTCAGTCATACTCCTTGCATTCTAAAGTCAAACAATTAATACATCTATATAAATTAGATCCTATTACATAACACTATTAATAATTTTGTATGAAAAAAGACTAAACCTAGATATATATATACAACAACAACATATCCTATTTGAAAGCCTAGTCTTCACAGCAAATCATGAAAAAGACAGTTTTTCCATATATTTGCTAGCATAGGACTGACATAATGATAAAGACATTAACTTTTGGGTTGAGCTTTTTATACAGGTATTAGGTGTTTGACTTTGAAATTGAGCGTGTCTAACAAAGTTATATTTTAAGCGGTGGCGAAATCAGAATTTTTATAAACGGGTGTCAAAATATAGAGAAGTAAACTCATAAAGAAGTCAAGGGGAGTCAATATACATAAAAATATTTTTTTACCCAGCTACCCAATGTAATTTTCCAGCGAAGGGGTGTTGACCGACACCCCTTGGATGTATGTGGCTCAACCACTGATTATAAGGATGTGTCTTGCTCGTCTAGGTTAGCTTATTGTAAATCGCTGATAAGCATTAAGTATTGGAATTAATTTTGTGAAAAAGAATTATGTATCTAAAAAAAAGAGTTGAAAACGATAATAAACAGTATATAATAATATAGTCAATTATTTCAATTGTAATAAAATTTACATACATTTTTGGCATTCTTAATCCTTTTGCTAGCAGCTCCTCGATTACTGCAGTTAAAATCCTTGCCCCTTTAAAATGAACTCTGGTAGCCTAAACAAAGCAAAATGTGTGGAATGATAAACCCTGAAAGCCGTCTTGGGAACATCCTCGGCCCGGATCTTCAACTAGTGATACCCATACCTCAAATCTTTCTTCAAAAATATAGAAGCACCCTAAAGCTGGTCGAATAGATCATCTATACGAGGAATCTGATACTTGTTTCTGATGATGACGTTGTTCAACTGCCTATAGTCGATACACATACGCATAATGCCATCATTCTTCTTCAAAAATAATATAGAAGCACCCTAAGGAGACACGTTGGGTCTAATGAACCCCATACTTAATAGACCATGTAACTGCTCCTTCAACTCTCTCAGCTCCGCTGGAGCCATATAATATGAAGGAATAGAAATCGATTGAGTACTCGGCTCTAGATCAATGCAGAAATCAATATCTCTATCCGGTGGCATACTTGGTAAAAGAGTTTGCATGTCCTCCCCCGAACTAAGTACCTTAATAACCACATTAGCCTGTATGCACTCCATATCTACCTGTCTGAGACCCACCTCTACCTGTCTGATGACCACAATGACCTGACTGAGAACCCCTTTTGCTAGACTGACCGCCGTCCCTAGATTATTGTGTTGGGGTCCTAGGTATCTGGGATCCACCTGATCTAAGCCTGGGATAATCTCTCCTAAAATACCTAATATCACTACAATTGAAACAAGCTTTGGTCGTCATGGGCTGCTAAATAGTCATAGAAGAACTTGAGTGACCCCCATGATCGCAGAACCGGGAATAAGAACCTTTAGAAGTATGACCTGCACTATACCCACTCTGCCCTGCATAACCACCTTCTAAAACCTAGAGAGCTGATTGTACCGATCGACTAGATTGAGAATGTTGAGATATACTATGCTGCACATAACCTCGAGATGTAGACCCACTATAGTAACTATTTGTGATGACCCAGAAGACCTTTAATTGACTAAATTACCCTTCTCACAGACTCTGTATGGGATTTTTGATGCGCGGGATGGGTAGCATGATCTCAAGGTGCCTTTATGTGATTTTCAGAAGAAAAGCCAAAAAATAATAGCTTAGAAATGATAACTTGTCCCAAAGTTGACTTTTGAGTATAAGGGTTCATTTTTTGGTTCCGTCACTTCTGGGAGTTTCGGAGGGTCATTTATGACTTAGTCGAGTCATTGGTTTACTTCCTGCGACATTCAAATGTACTTTATGGCTTTATTTTTAAAATTGTAAAATTTGGATGTTTTGGATAATTTCGTAGAAAAGTATGTCTTAGCTTGGACAAATGAGAAATATAAGTTTGTAGCATCGTTTACCTTTGGTAGCATGTTTGGCTTGTATCCGGGGGGTCTCGGGAGTGTTTTAGGTGTTTGATATAGAATTGGCTAAGTTGTTAGTATTTGGTGCGCCTCACCAGCGGGGGTATATCTACTTCTGCGTGGCTGCCTCTGTGGAGGTTTTCTCGCAGATACGGGCTTGTATATTTGTGATGTCTCCGCTTCTGTGGGCATTTCCTCGCAGAGGTGATCCACCTATACGTAGTCAGTTTCGCCCCTGTGCCCATCTAGTAACTTAAGTTGGGCCGCTTCGGTGGTGGATTTTTCGCCAGTGCAATCCGCCTTGGTGGTGTTAATTCCGTTGAGGTGGAATTGTTGTTTTCCAGAACCTAATTTAATGCCCAAACAATTTCACTTTCTCCAAAACATTTTCTTGGCATTAGAGCTCGGTAGGGAGAAGATTCTTGTGTCTTCCATCATCGACCTTCTTGGAGGTACAATTTTTAAACCATTTCCATTTATTAAGTATCATTTGGGTCTTCTAATCTTAGTAAAATATCTAAATTGGGAAATAACATAGCATATGTTTCCATTCTAGAATAAGAGGCTATAAATAATAATTTGGGGATTAATTAGTGATTATATTGTTATAATATTGTAACCTAGTTTTGAATAATGATAGAAGATGATATGGTAATGGTTAATTTGATATTGGAAACCCTTTCGAAATTGGGGGATATCCTAGGGTTTAATTTAGGGCTTTTGCCAAATTATGAAATTAAGGGTCCACATGTGATTAGTTTTCAAATTAGTTTAAGGATAAGAGTCCATAGTATTTTATCATGCTTTTTGAGTAATAGAGTTTTGATTTTGCTATCGTAGGCTCGGGGTAGATTTTGGAGTGAATATTTAGATTGATTTTAAGGACTAAGTCTTTGTGTCGGTATTAGAATTACTTATTAACGTAGAATTTATGTGTTAGACTATGAGTATTACGAGGCGCTTTGAAAGGGAAAGTCTTGCGTCGAGGATTGAGGTTCATGAAACCTTCTCGACTTCGAGGTAGGCTACATTTTATTTTTTTAGACTTTAATAGAAGTATGTAACCGTTATAAATGTTGAGGGGTATTGAGCGTGTTTGGAGGTCCCATCTTAGGGGGTGTGATGAACACTTGGATGGGTACGAGTGTTGATTTGTGTTAAAGGGTGATTTGAAGAATCAACGTTAGGCTGATTCCGACTGTTGTTATTTGGGCTTGTCGCCATTGATGATAATTCGTGTGTTTATTCATCACATTGCTTATGATATGAAATAATTAGGGGTGGGCGTTTATCGGTTCGGTTTTGTATCCGAAAAATACAAAACCGAATAAAACTCATTTTAAAAAAAAAAACCGAATACAACTTTTTTTTAAAAAAACCCGATATGTTCGGTTTATATGCCGAACATAGGGTCGGGGAATTTTTTAGTTTTTAAAAAAAATTGAATTCCAAAACTGAAATTGACATTCACACCTAGACTATCATGAAATTTCGACGTTGAAATCTATTGTGTATCGTGAGATGTTTACTAAAGAAAAAGAAAAAGGAAAATTAGAAATCAATTTGGGGAAAAACACAAATTGATTAGGAAAATAGATGTTTTTCTAAAAATTGGCTGTGCCAAACAGCCTATTGGCTATTTGACCGGCCCCGTCTCGGAAAAATACGCAAAATAAAAAAAATTGAGTAAAACGGACATCCGAGCGCATAGTTATGACCATTTAAAGTTTTATCATTTTACAACTACTTTTTCTCTCTACATTTTATGTCATTGCTTCCGTGATATGTTAATCAAGTTCATGCCGCATGCGACTTCCATAAAAGCTTCATAGATTAGCTTCAATGGCTATGATTCAAGAGATAGTAGTAGCCTAAAATAAAAATTAAAAAATATATATATATATTTAATTCTATTTTTCGGTTTGGTTCGTATCCAAAATTAAAAAACCGAACCGAATCACTAAATCCTGATTCGGTTCGGTTTTTCAAAAATTTGGTTTTTTTTATAAAAAAAAACAAGAAAAAACCGAACCGAATTTCGGTTCGGTTTGGTTTTTTTCGGTTCTCGGGTTTTTTGCCCACCCCTAGAAGTAATCATTACGTGGAAACTTCGTGTTATTGAGTTCTTGAAGCATGTGATATTCATCTTTTATATTTGATTGCATCTCATTCATCCTAATTACTTACCTTGTTATTGTTGAATGTATATACGTATGGTTCTGATGATATTGAAAGTCGAGTGGTATGGAAAGGCTATGGGTCCAATGAGACCAGAAATGTAAGGATATAATATGAGATGGTTGGAAACATTGAGATAATGGAAATGATTGATATGACTCCAAAGGAGTATTGGGCTCTAGTCAGGTACGTGTGTTAAATTTTATCTGGCTAGGAGCGTTATATGGAGGGCACGGGTCCCCCATGGGTCACAATTTATAGAATTTGAATGTGTGTATACCAGGTTATGAAAGGTACCTTGGATTTTTATTCATATCATACATTCACACATACATTGATTACTTGTTGATTGGTCACATGATTTGGACTGGTTATTGAGATTTGGGTGAATTTCATGATTAATGGATCTTGTTGATTAACTCCATAATATCGTGTTTGTTGGTTATTGAACTCTTATGTGAACAAGATGACTTATGTGATTCATTAAATTGCTTAAAATAGGACCTACTTGAGAGTCAACTCAATTTTTATTTCTATTACATATCTTCCGTCATTGTCAGCCTATGATGCCTAAGGGGGTACATTGTGTACTCATACTACACTTGATGCATTCATTTTAGATGCAGATACAACTCCATCTATTAGTTCAGGACCATGTGGTTGAGTTCAGAGTTTGAGGATTTCTGTATTCGGGGTAAGCATGCCTCCATTCGGCATACCCTGGATGTTTCTCTTATTTCATGTCTTTACTTGTGATCGATAGACATTTCAAGACATTCAAACTTATATTTCTGCTTTCTAGTGCTCTTGTCTTGTTGACCAGATCATTTGGGGGTTGTAATAACTAATTATTACATTTGTTCCTTTCATTTATGGTATGATTAGACAACTTATATAATTGATTATCTTACTTCCGCTTATTTGTATGTTATATGTTATAATTGGGAAAGTGATTCGCCTGCCAATGGGAAAAGTGTAGGTACCACCACGATACCTAAAAAGGGTCGTGACAAAGTTGATATCAGAGATCTAGGTTAAACAGTCTTAAATGCAAAAGCAATGTCTAGTAGAGTCTTGCAGATCGGTGCGAAGATGTCCGTACTTATCTTCGAGAGTCTATGAGACATATAGG
Organism: Anisodus tanguticus; assembly: GCA_034509755.1. Classification (NCBI taxonomy): domain Eukaryota; kingdom Viridiplantae; phylum Streptophyta; class Magnoliopsida; order Solanales; family Solanaceae; genus Anisodus; species Anisodus tanguticus. The sequence goes on from CM067558.1 coordinate 32,940,343, forward strand.
AAACTTCACTTTCTTAATTCCTTTCATGCTAAGATTGATCAAATAGGTATCTGACCTTTGTTTCTTATTCTCTCACAGACGGAGAGGACTCATGCTCCCTGCTCCTACAGTGCAGGGTCATAGTAGAGGTCGTGGTTGGGGCAGAGGTAGAGCTCGAACAGTTGCACCAGCGAGGGGCGGAGCACAGAGAGTCGGTCAGGCTCGTTCTAGATCACTATCTCCCTAGTCGGATATTGAGCCTCAGGATGAGCATTATGATGAGGAGATGGGGCTAGCCCAGGATCTGCCTGAATTGTAGCTACTCCGGTTCTTCAGGATACCATGGTCAAGATATTAAGTTTTCATGAAAGTTTTGCCCATGTAGGCGTTCTTTCGACTAGTCCAGGTAGGTCACAGACCAGAGTAGGAGAGGGTACTCAGGCAGCAAAGGTTCGAGCAGGATGGCGGTTAGTCTTCCTCGTCGGTCAAACTCTCGAGTTTCGTATTCTAGGGGTTTAGGCAGCTGTTATTTCTGCACCACGTACAGATGAGATTCTTGCTCCAGAAACGAGTCTCGTACTCTTGAAGTATATGCTCCTTATCTTTCATATGAGCAAGAGAGATGAGTTCACCAAGTTGGAGCACAGGGGTGCATAAGTTACTGAGTACGAGACTCGTTTTAATGCGTCGTCGTGCTATGCAGTGCCGTTGTTAATGACAGAGGATGAGTGAGTGAGATCTTTCGTGAGAGACTATTCCTTTTTAGTTGGCTACATTACAATTGGTGGTCTCTATGGCTTCTTTTGAGGCGGTGGCCAAGCATGCAAGGATGGTTGAGTCCGTGAGGGGCAATCGCCGGACGCACAGAGTCCGATAAGAGAGTTTGGTGACATAGGTACTACAATGGGTATACTTTTCGTGGGTATATGCAACAAGGTAGATTCCAACATTCACAGTCTAGTCGATTGATTCAGTCCGCTCTTCAGGTTTTAGATGGTGCTCCTATGGGGCAGAGTGGTTATAGCGGGGGTCAGTCTTTTATGGGTACTCAGTCTCAGTATTCTGACCGTAGAGGTCACTCAGGTTCTTCTATGACTATTCAACAACCCATAGTGGCTAGAGCTTGTTACAATTGTGGTTATGTTGGGCATTTAGGAGAGAGTGTCCTAGACTTAGACTAGGTCATTCCGAAACACACAGGACCCCAGTACAACCATCCAATGGTAGTGGTTATTCTAGCAGAGGGGGTTCCTAGTCAGGCCTTGATGGTCACCAGGACAGTCGAGGTGGGTCTCAAATGGGTTGAGATGGGGCTCGTTCTTGTCAAGGCGAATATCAGGGTGCTTAATTCGAGAGAGTATGCACTCATTTTTTTTCTTGGATATGGTAGACTACGAGCCTTGCTCCTAAGAAGATTATTTCCTTCCTCCAGGCTAGGAAGTTAGTAGATAAGGTTTTTCTGGCATACCTAGCTCATATTCGGGATACGAGTGTAAATACTCCTTCCTTTGAGTCAGTTTTTGTAGTGAATGAGTTCGCCGAAGCTTTTTGGCAGATTTGTCGGGTATGCCATCACCTTCAATAACATATGTGGTTTAAAACTTAAGTTAACTAGAGTTATGGAAGTACATCCAACACGTAATCACCTTATTACAATATTAACTCCAAATCAAGTACAGATATCATAATACAATGGATGTAAATGGATGAAATGCATGAATGCAATGATACCTTTCGTTAACAAGTATACAAATTTTATCGGACTTTGCCATATAGTAATGACCCATAGGGGACTGCGAAGTACATATACCGCTCACAACTAGTGAAATGATCTATTAGTCCGGCTAGAGCCTCGGACTCATTTGTCGAACCATATCAATCATCATTATCTCTCGTATTTTCAAACCATCTCATAACAATATCATTACCTTCATTTCCAAGTCTCAACAGACCAACATCATTCCATACCACTCTATTTCAAAGTATCGAATAACATGAGTGTATGAATGCAACAAATAATAAGGTAAGTAGTCATGAAGTATGAAATGCAATCAAGTTCAAGAGATGAATAACACATGCCTCAAAATTATCAATAATACATAATTCTACATAATCGGTCTTGCATATCGAAGGCATATGTGATGAGTAATTTCAACAACACAAGTAATATCAATAATGGTGACAAGCACACGTAATGGCGACAAACACACATAACAGTAGTCGCGGTCAACGCTAAGGATGATCCCCTAAATAGTTCAACACCGCTACCCACCAAAGCGTTCATCATAGTCACTAAGGTGGGACCCCCATCACGCCCAATACCCCTTAATATTTATATAAATTACATCTATCAAAGTCTGAAAGAGAAAATCGTTGCCTACTTTAAAGCTGAAAAGGTGTCACGAACTACCCCTCAGCCAAGGCCTTTCCATTGTGAAGTGCCTCCGGACGTTCGTAGTCTATTATATAGATTTTATGTCAACAAAGTATTCTAATAAGTAAAAAGGTAAAACCTTTCAAAAAAATTGAATACCCGACCCCCAAATCGACCCCGAGCCTACAAGGGTAAAGTCAGAACTTTAAAGTTCTACGATAGCGGTCTAATAAGTCATAACCTTAAGTTTAATAAGAATCTAGTCACATTTAGGCCTTCAATTGCCTTAATTAATAAAAAAAACCAATTCGGAGGAACCCTAGATTTCCCCCCAAAATTCATGGAGTAAAATTAACAATTTGGATATAGAAATAGGCCACTCTATCATTACACAACTTAAATCTGATATATCATAACATAAAGACTAAATCTTGATTTCCAATTTCATGAATTTAGGCCTCTTATTCTTAGTCATAAACCCTAGGTTCAACTACCCCAAAATGGTAATAAACCTAGATTTAATGATATAATTATGAATCGATAAAAGAATTAGGTTAGAAAAATTACCCCAAAGACGAAGATGTTGAAAAACCTTGAATTTCCTCTCCCAACCGAGTTTAGTTTTCAAAAAGGTAGGATATTAAAAGTGAAGTTGAAATGGGTCTTTTATTTTAAGTCTGATACAGTGATTCCGCTTCTGCGGAATTTTCCTCGCCGAAGCATCTCGCTTCTGCAGAAAAATGGTTGCAGAAGTGGGCCAACTTAATGTACCTCAACATTGCAAAAACAGAAACTATTCTGTAGATGCGGATCGCTCCTGTGCATAAAATACCGCAGAAGTGGACTTTTCCAAGATCCTCATGGCTCGCATCAGCAGACCAACTTCCGAAGAAGCGGCCAAAGCTCGCCGGTGTTGTACACCGAACCAACGACTATAACAAAAACTCCAAACTTCCATCAAACACCCAAAACTCACCCGAGATCTTTCGGACACAAACCAATTATGCTAGCCAAGTGTAAACGATGCTACAAACTTGCTCGCGCACTCGGAATTCTCATACGACTAAGCTATGATCCACTTTTCTACAAATCCATCCAAATTTCTCAAATATCATAATTTAGCAAATAAGGACTCAAAACACCGAACTCTTCGGAAAGCAAATAAAAGACTTGACTAAGTAACAAATTACGTTTCAGACCTACCGGAAGAGACAAAACACAGAAACGAACTCATATACTCAAAAGTCAATTTTGGGTCAGCTCTTTTTATTTTGAAACTATAAATCTTAAGGTTTTCTTCCAAAACCTAACTAATGCACCTCGAGCTGTGCGTGCTATCCATCCTTGTGAGTCACAAATCCCATATAAAGTCTACGAGAAGGGCAATTTGATCAAGTAAAGGTCTTTAGCAAAAAATGACAGGACGGGTCGTTATAGATACGAGGTAGTTCTTAAGGGCAGGGGAAAAGGTAATAATGATGTTCTCATGGTCCGGAATAAAAAGAGAACTTATACAATTGTGATAACATGTTTATGAACTTGTCGGCAACTAATTTCGAATTATTGATGAAATTGTTGGAACGTCAACTATTAAGTCCAAATATTAAATTAGTATTTTCTTATATGTCATATCATACACTTGCATATGGTTGGCTCGGGTTGCACGCCTACAACAAATTATATTATGGTTGACTTAGGTTGCACGCTAGCAACATGTCAGTATATATGGTATGTTCTCATGGCCCGACGGTAATGACGGATGGTATAGTGAGGTTCTCAGTCCGATGGAAAAGTCAAGCGGTACAGCGAGTGGTCACAGTCCAATGGAAAATGGCCCCGCGCGGCATAGTGGCATGTATATGGATCTTGCAAGTCCCTCATGGGTCATGATTATTTGGCATATCCTATAGCATGTGTGTACCAGGTATATATTGGCCAAATGCATTGCATTCATTTATTCCTTCCTTTAATTGATCTACTTGACTATATGCTTTGTATTACATGAATTAAGATTTTCTTAATCGTAACCTAAAGAAATAAATTCTCTAATTTGATATACGTTATATGTCAGTCTTTATATTTTGTATGTGTTGTCTCTTTGTTGTCGGCCTACGGTACTTACGGAGTACTAGTGGTTTGTACTCATACTACACTTGTTGCACTCTTTTGTGGTGCAGATTCTATCCCAGGTACGAGTACGTCTCGCGAAGCACTGCTAGCTTGATTTCGGCATTTGGAGTTGTGGTGAGCCGCTTGTCTGTTCCGCGGCCACTTCTCCTTCTATCTTTATTTATTCTGTCATTTTAGCATTCAGACCGTGTATTTGGGTATTTTCAGACTTGTATTTAAGTCTTGAGACTTGTATTATTCTTTTAGAGCTCTTGTACGAGTTAGACCAAATTTTGGGATTGTATTGACTAAGTTCTATTCCGTACTATTTATGTTATTATGACTTGAAGATATTATGGGGACTTTCTATAAATAAGTTGCTTCAATTTTTTATTTTAAATTTTGGTGTAACACTTTTTTATCCATAACCCTGATAATCACTGAGAATCTCGAAGGAGAATATATCCTGTTCTTATCCTCATCTGTAAGAGTAATCCTGTTGTTTTGATTTGCTAGATCACTCTCCGCTTCATAGTTAATGGATGCATGGGAATAAGTAGATTGTGTTATCTACTATTTTATTCAAAACTCTCCAAAACCTTAGCCCTTCATATTTGTTTATATTGAGGACTCTTCCTCTGAATGATGGACGAGAAATATACAGATTCAACAATAGTTGAATTACGTGTAGTAGATGCATAATACATAAATCAATAAGTAAGACTTAAGTCAAAATATTGGAGCGAAGAAGTTTTTATTACTTTTGTCAAAGGGACCTCCTTGTTATCGGATTTGGTATATATGGGAAATAGTGATACATCAGAAAGCTGGATTGTCAGCAATGAATGTACTAGCATCGTGTTACATAAATTAATTTTGACCATCTTTTCGTGGAATAAATAAACACAAGTCTATAAAAGATTATCCTCCATATCGGGCGGCCTATGACGAATAAGTTACGTTTGGGATTAGATTTGGGAGTGGCAAGTCACGTTCATCTATCAAATAGGTGTAATTCCGATCAAAATACCAATCAGCAAATGCCTTTGGGGCAGACTGCACAAACAAACAAACAAATGGTGAAAACAATATTGTCAACAAGCTTTATTTAAAATTGTTTTTTTAAACATAAATAAATATCTTACCACGTTATGAACCACGATGGCAATTTCAGGAGTCCACCTCCTTATAATGCTGGTGTGATGATGGACAACATCTATGAAAACTCCTCTATGTTTAGGATTAGTTCCTTTGGGTAATGCATTTAAGAAATCCGATCTCATTTCTGAAAAATATAACAAATACAAAGAATATTAGAAATATAACTATAGTTGTGTTCGTCACCTCTTGCTTTGTTTCTCCTTAATTCTTTCAATCTATGTTTTGAAATTTTGTTGAGGAACTAAAGTTATTTTTGTTTAGCCCATGTGTACTAACCTTTCAGGGTATTGTTCTGACTTGTTGTGCATGTCCCATGGTCGATGCACTCATATATATTACTTCCTTCTAAAGTGTATTGTGTCTGCAAAATATAGTTCATCTATGAGAAGACATTAAAATAAGAAATGTTAATCGAATTAAGTAGACATTGTTTGTGAAAAAGCTTATGAAATATTGACAATTAATTATATCAATTACCTACCTCGACATTATCAAATGCTGACATCAAAATAAAAATCGGTGTCTTGATATCTTGTTGAATGTTCTCTGCGAAGAGGCACTGCAGCAAATTGGAATTTTTTTATGGCCATTAATTTATTTGCAAAAGACACACAAAAACAACTGATCAATCAAGGGAACAATTTGTACCAATTCTGGTTTCATTTTTGAAGTGCATGATTTTGGCAATGTTTTGGCAGATTCCTGCAACTCACATAAAGAGGTTTTAGGAAACAATAACCTCTAATTAGTACATATGATAAAAACTAATCGTTGACGTTTTATTTAAATACTCCCTCCGTTTTATTTTATGTTAATTTATTTGACTGAACACTGAATTTAAGAAAATAATTATGACTTTTGAAACTTATAATCTTAAACATGTCATTACATTTGTGTGGTTACTTGAATATTTAAACTTATGGTTCTAAACCATCACATTTGTGTAGCTAAATATAAAAGTTTGTCATTAAGAGTAGCACAAATAAATTAAGTAAGATTGTTTTCCAATTTAAAAAGAGATAATTATTTTAAAATAAATTAAAGAGAAAATAGAATCACATAAACTGAAACGACGAAAATAACAGACGTATGAATTTTTCAAACGACACATAATTCTTTATCAGCACTTATAAGAAGGGGACAAGATTTTACTTGTAAAGTGGCAACTCCTTTATATATGGATTCCCAAGGTTTTGCGAGCACATGATTCTTGCTATTATAAGAAAGATAGATATTCAAATTAAAGTTAGATGACAGTTCTAATAAATCATGTAATATCATTTGCTAATAAATGGTCATATGCATGTAAAGTCGTTAATAATCTTACAAATGAACAAAATAGCCACAATCAACCAAACATTTCACTCTAGAGGTATTTGTCAATAAATTGCGAAAGCGATCACAGTATAACATTGCCGGATATCCTCCGGCAGAACTGCCAGCAAGGATGGCCTGCAAAATAAATATTGAGATACATAAGATTTTTTTAAAACAAAATTGTGTTAATAATGAAAATTATGAGTTAAAAACTTAATATACTAAATTAGTTAGAAAAAATGGTAGGGAAAGGAATGTCGATGTTTCCTTAACATAAAATAATTATACGTCCATGCTTCCAAAATAATTTATCGGATGCCTCCAAAATTATGATATCAACATGCATGGTATTACCCTGTCTCTTATATATCATGATGATATCAAATAAGACTTCTTTTATTTCTTCAAAAAGAATTATTAATCCTCTATGAAACTCATAAGGTATATATAATATACCGACAGGTTCACAGAATATTATAGAGGATCATGTTCATTTATTGAAGAACACACTTCCTCAAAACAATTTCTATAATTTAATCTTCTTATATACATATATTGAGATAGTATCATGGAGGACTGTTTCAGTCCTTTAATAAGATACTCCTCAGTCCTACATCATACCATAATGGTATATACCATATACTGAGATGACATCATGAAAGACTACTTCAGTCCTTCAACGAGATACTCTCTCAGTCCTCCATGATACCGTCATGGTATATATATATATAAATACTGAAATGATATCATGGAGAGAGGATTTATTTTGGGCGAGGGGTACTCGGGTAAATATTTTTGGGCGTATGGGCAGAAGCAAAATTATTTTATAAGAGGGCATGGCCTGGTAAATATTTACCTTCTATACGTACTTTGTATTGTTTTTTTCAAAATTGTACTAATCCCTATAATTTAACTCAGTCTTTGATATACTCCTTACATTCTGAAGTCAGATGGTTAATGCCTCTATATAAAATAGATCCTATTACATAACACTATTAATAAATTTTTAAGAAGTAGTCTATATCTCTATCTGATTATGTATTTCTTTTTCCAGAAATGAATCTGCAAATTTTTTTGTTGTTTTAGTTCCATTTTCCCAATTTGAAAGCTAGTCTTCGCAGTAAATCATGAAAAAGACAATTTTGTCCATATATTTTCTAACATAGGACTGATTTTTTTAAAAAAGATTAACACAGTTATAAAGATATTAACTTGGGTTGAACTTTATTTTTATACGGGTATTAGGTGTTTTACTTTGATATAGGGTGTGTATAATAAAGTTATATTATAAGAATGTGTAGAGCTCGTCTAGGTTAGATGATTGTAAATTGATGATAAGCATTAAGTATTGATAAGCTCTTTAAGTGTTGAATTAATTTTATAAATTAGAATTATGTATCTAGATAAAAGAGTTTAAAGCGATAACAAACAATAGTAAAATTATGCAGTCAATTATTTCAATTGTAATAGAATTTACATACATTTTTGGCATTCTTTAATCCTTTTGCTAGCAGCTCATCCATTACTGTAGTAAAAATCCTTGCCCCTCTAAAGTGCAGATTGGTAGCCTAAACAAAGCAACATGTATGGAATGATAAATTTTTTTCGAGATGATTTTCAACAAAATAAATATTTTAAATTGGAATTCAGAATTATAGCTTTGAATAAAACATACTGGATCAACGTATTCAACATCTCCTGTAAACGATCCACCATCGCAGTATGCAATAATGACTTTATTCCAATTGTAAAAATCTGCATATTTAAAGTACAAAAGATAATCATATGATATGTGAACAATCATGCATCATTGCAACATTAATTATGTCTAGATTTTTAAAATGTTTCATTATCTTCGTTTTTTGAGGAAAAATAATTCATTCAAATTTGAGGACATATTAATTCAAGAGCACCTGGATTTGCAGTCTGATTTTTGCTGTGAATTCCTTGAAATGGTATCGGACCCATATGTTTTGACGAACCTTTATCGGTGTTGCTACGATCTTGGCAGTCTGTGACGTTTTTACACCATGCTCCTCCCTATGAACAAGGTCAATATTTTCGAAGATGAAATAAGTTTTTGAAATAACACTATATCTACAGGAGAAAAAACGTACATTTATAATGTTCGTCTGACATAGTAATTTTTTTAGGATGTTTGGATAAGCTTATAAGTTGGTCAAACTGACCCATTTATCTGTTTGCTTGGTAAACATCAAAGTACTTATAATCCAAAAACTATAAGATAGCCATCCCCAACTTATGATATGTCCTCTTATAAGCATTTTTGATTTGATAAAGTATTTTAATAGTTAATTCTTAACTTTATTTTTTTTTCTAATTCTCAAAATATCTTTCCCAAAACAAAACTCCTAACTTCCTCTTCCTCTTCACTGTGTATCCCCCGTTGTACTTCCTTTTCTTTACGGAGATACTTTTAAATTCATAATCTTTTGTAAAAATTTTAAAAGTATTTTAGTCATTCTATCTAAAGATCAGCTTATCAGCACTTTCTTATCAAACACATCAACTGTTTGATAGCTGTTTCAACACTTTTAGCCAAATACGTAACTATTTATTTATAAAATTAGTTTCAACACTTAAAAATACTTTTAAGCACTAAGCTTATAAGCTATTTATGATCAGCTAATCCAAACAAAAAAAATTTACTCCAAATAAGTAGGGATTAGTAGAATTAAACATGTGTTATGCACGACTTACAGAGAGTTGTACAATCCAATTTCCAACCCCTTCTCCAAATCCTGGTACAAAATAGTAAGCTGGAGGTGATCCATCCAAGCACACTATCAAATAAACACTGTTAACAAAACTCTTCAATTTAAACTTATAATTCAAAGTTTATACTTGTACATATAAGTGAAGATATTAATTCACCTGCTCCTTTTGACACGGCACTATGCACAATAGTTTTCGTGACATTATATATATTTGGGCTTTGGGTTACTTTTGCACATTCAATTGTGATGATGGTCAAAGAGCAAACAAGTGAGACAAAAAGTTGAAGCGATCTTGTAACCATCATCATCTGTAAAACATAAAATTAAAGAATGGATGAGATTTTGATTATAACATGCAAATGGATAGAGAAAAAATAATAATATTCTAAAGGTGTACTTTGTAAAATATATATGTTGCAAAAAATATATTGACCCTAATGAATGAATTTCAGGACGATCAATATATAGGAGGATGGCCAACGATAGAAGTTGGAGTAGCGGGAAATTAGGCCTTAAAATAGGAGACCACAACACTAGAACCGTACACATGTCTGAATATTCTGAAATTTTGTTTTCCTCGAGACCTAAAAATTTGTAAGGTCAACCAACTTGTTCGATTGAGACAATTAAATGGAGCGTTTAGGAAATACATGTCTATACGTGGTGATTAATTTACATGTAACCAAAAAATTACATGAAAATATTTGAATTGTTTTTGTCTAGATTACCAGCATCATAGAAGAAAATGAGATTTTGGGGTCAGTATGTGTACTTGTTGTTTGGGGATAAAATCGATATTTGAGTATTTTATTATAAAAAATCAATCCCTTATTTTCAGTATTTACGCCCAAATGTAGGAATAAGCCATTGTACAAGTTGATTTTATCATTTGGAACTTGTTGGTGTGGTCCGGACGGAGACCCGCTTGGGTGAGTTTCGGATCACTTGGAATCCATTTGGACATTGCAGATTCTTATTCTCAATTGGTGCACTGCGAACACGGTCTCCAATTCATAATCGCAGAGTAGAAAAACAGATCACGATTGAGATGACCTGAACGCAAACACGGTAGGTGGTTATCCACTTCATCATGAATATATTACCGCTTATGAACAAATAAATAAATTTTATGATTACAAGTCCAACTCACATATTTTACGCAGTGCAAAACTTAGCAAATATTCAAGATTTTTGTGTAGTGAAAATTCTAACCCTGAAGTAGTTTCTAAATTATTTACTTACAGTTTTATTGACATAATAATAGTAGATGAAACTTTCTATAATATTTCTAAACTGCCTAGTGCTATAGTAGAATCTGTTAAAGCAATGATGGAATCTTTTGAAAAAGATATATACGGTATACAACTATTTGATGCCTCAACGGATCTGACAGGAAAACGGATTGTAATATGTCAATTATTTAAAACTGGTAAAAATAGCAATATTAGTGGTGATGATGAAGATCTCAAAATGAAGATACCCTGTACATTGGAAAAATTTCAAGAATGGTTAAGTGCCAAAAGAGCTATTGGACTGTTAACTTTGAAATCAAATATAGAAGATATGTTAAAGGCTAGAAAGACCTGCATAATTGGAACAACCAAAGGAGGAGAAGTTGAAGAGCGTATTACCCTATACTATAATAATGATATATTATCCCAAGACACCGTGGAACTTACTAACATGCACGATCGGATCATGAACATGAAACATAGACATGCCAAAGCAACTATGGAGCAATATCAGCTTTTAACAGGCTAGAGAAAAAGGCTTGTAATCAGTTCTAAAAATGTTACCAATACTACTCATACTATTAAATAAAGAAGGATCTTCTAATCCTTTTGCATGATAAAACAAGACCCAATGTAGTGATAACTACGACGAGCCTATGACACTCTAATAATAGCCCAATTTAGTCAAACTACATAGAGGCCCATATTACTAGAATATACTACCATCATATTATCAAACTACTATCCAAGAATCTTCCAGACGAGATGAAGACATTCAAAGATGATCAATAAAATACAAGAAACAAAGCACGTGAAAATTGCGGCAACAACTTTTGATAAAGATACAAAAAGACAAGCAAATGACAAGACAATACAAGATACTATAGCTTTTTCAGACTTTTGGAAAAAGTTTTGCAATAATGTAATCAGTTACCGTATACTTTAAGACTTTTGTAAAAGTAGCTTTATTAGTTTTGTCATGTAACAATCATGTAGTCTATCGAAGTTATCTATATAAAGAGCCCCATTGTAACCGTTTGAGATATTCGAAATCTGCAATAAAAATCTTCCTTTGAAAAAACTTCAGTGTCTAGCTAAACCCCCTCTTAGTCTATAATCAATACCAAGAACAATATCATAATACCATAGAAAAAACACTTTGAAAGTTTATACTTAAAACCATATTAGTCTATAAACTCGCATCTTAAAAAGAATTTTAGAAAGAGTCTGTTCGGTCTCCTAGCACCTAGGCCATTAATCCCGTAAATTCAGTGGAGAAAGAAGGGAGTCAAGTGCCAGGGTGGGTGAGCATTCCAATGATCTGAAATTCTGCTAAGAGGTATGATATTTAGACTATGTGTTTTTAATGATAATCTTGATAAGTGTAGGCTCTACAATTTTTATGTTAATATTGGTTGAAGATTATAGACTTTTATTTTAAAAATGAATTTTAAGTTAATAATAATCGCTTCCATGCTATATGTTTGTTATTTGATAGACTTTGTTAATAACTTGAATAAACTACCATCTATATTTCTACCCTCTTTAGGGTTATTAGATGATAAAAAGATCCCCACAGAAAATGGTATTAAACTACCATTTATGTTCCTATCCTCTTTAGGGTTATTAGATGATGAAAAGACCGTTGGAAGATTTTTTTTATGGCCATTAATTTATTTGCGGAAGACTCACAAAAACAACTAATCAATCAAGGGAACAATTTGTACCAATTCTGGTTACATTTTTGAAGTGCATGATTTTGGCAACGTTTTGGCCGATTCCAACAACTCACATAAAGAGGTTTTAGGAAACAATAACCTCTAACTAGTACATACAATAAAAACTAACCATTGGTATTTTCTTTAATTACTTCCTCCATTTTTATTTTATGTGAGTTTATTTGACTCAATATTGAGTTTAAGAAAGACATAATGACTTTTGAAATTTATAGTCATAAGCATGTCATAACATTTGTGTGGTTATAAGAATTTTTAAATTTGTGGTTCTAAACCATAACATTTGTATGGCTATATATAAAAGTTTGTCATTAAGAGTAACATAGAAAATTTAAATTAGATTATTTTCTAACACAGAAAGAGATAATTATTTTAAAATAGATTAAAGAGAAAATAGAGTAACAAATTGAAACGACGAAAATAACTAACGTATGAATTTTTGAAAAAAAAACATAATTCTTTGTCAGCATTTATAAGAAGGGGACAACATTTTACTTGTAAAGCGGTGATTCCTCCATATATGGATTCCCATGGTTTTGCGAGCACAGGATTCTTGCTAGTATAAGAAAGATATTGCGTCAGAAAGTCTTCGTCTTCGATCTCTCTTCGCAACACATTTGTTGGGCTAAGACTTTCTCCCGACATCTTTCTTTTATTGTTGTCATTGATCCGATTCATTCGTAGAGATATTCACTTGATCGCAGACATTTCTGGAACACCTCTAATAGAGGGGCAAATAGTCACTTTTGAAAGAACTTATTGTCAACCTCTTTCAAACCTGCATTTTTTCAAATATCCCAATAATTTAAATAAAGTAAGGACTTCAAAGTAATATTTCGAAAACATTTCACTCATTATCCATAGTCTTAGCTGATACTGAAGAGAAATCCCTAGTAACTTCGTCGCTCCAAGATTATTTGGCAAACTTATATCATTTGCTAATAAGTGGTCATATGCATGTAAAGTGGTTAACAATCTTACAAATGAACAAAATAGCCACAATCAATCAAACATTTCACTCTGGGGTGTTTGGCAATAAATTGCGGAAGCGATCACAATATAATATTGCTGGATATCCTTCCGTAGAACTACCAGCTAGGATGGCCTCCAATAGCAAAAAAATATTAAGATAGAAGATTTTTTTAACAAAATCGTGTTAATAGGGAAAAGAACATAGATACCTCCTGAATACAAAATAATTATCCGTCCATGTCCCCATACTTTCATGCTTTCAAAATTATTTATCCGCATGCCTCCAAAATTATAATACTAATGTAGTATCGCTATGTCTCTTATATACCATGATGATATCACATGAGACTTTTTTCATTTCTTCCAAAACACTCATTAGCCCTCTATGAAACCCATATGGTATATATAATATAGTGACAGAGTATCATAGAGAATCATGTTCATTTATTAAAAAAACACACTTTCCTAAAAAACTCTCTATAATATCTGAAAGAAATAATCCCCTTGATTATTTTCATTAATTGAATAGGTATATATACAAGATACAAAATAGGAGAATCCTATTCCTAAAATCTTATTCTACCATAATTCTAACTCTACAATTATGGTAGTGTATATTCCTAATTACGGTAACAAATACATTACAATATACTACACATATATTTTCCTAATATACAGTATTCTAACCTTGTCTAATATTAACAATTACCAAAACCGAGAGCCACAATTATGGACAGAATCCGAGAGCTCAATAAGGCAATATACACATGTATATTGTGTGTATATTGTCTTATTTAACACACCCCGCAGTCAATGCGGGCGGTCTTCGAACGATGAGATTGTCCCTAAAATCTTCAAAGAGTACCGAGAGAAGACCCTTTGTAAAGATGTCTGCAACTTGATATCTTGACAGGACGTGACATACGCGTACCTGCCCCCGAGCAACCTTTTCACGGACAAAGTAAATGTCCATTTCGATATGCTTAGTGCGTTGGTGCTGAACCGGATTACCTGAGAGGTAGATGGCACTAACATTATCACAATATACTAAGGTTGCCTTCTGAATGGGGAAATGAAGCTCTAAAAGCAAATTACGTAACCAACATGATTTTGAGACCACATTAGCTACCCCTCGATATTCTACCTCTGCACTTGAGCGGGATAGAGTCGCATGACGTTTTACAGAACATGAGACCAAGTTATTTCCAAGGAACATACAATATCCTGACGTAGACCGTCTGGTGTCCGAACTACCACCCCAATCCGCATCTGTGTACGAGACAAGTGTGGATGTAGATGAAGGATACAAGTGCAACCCATAGTCCAATATCCCCTGAATATATCGAATGATGCGTTTGATTGCATTCATGTGCTCAACTCTGGGATCATGCATGAATAAACACACCTGCTGAACATCACACGTAATATCCAGTCTGGTAAAGGTAAGATACTTGGAGGGCCCCTGCAAGACTGCGATAGAGGGTCGGGTCCTCGTATGGTGCACTGCCGCGGCACTAAGCTTGGGTTTTGCATCAACTGGAGTGGAAGTGGACTTACAGGATGACATCCCAGCCCTCTCGATGATCTCAGCCGCATACTTTCTTTGGGACAAAAACAAACCACCTGAATGACGCTTGACGGCAATCCCCAAAACGTAACTCAAGGGCCCTAAGTCTTTCATAGCAAACTCAGAACTGAGCATGGCCATGATAGACTGGCGCAAGGCAGTCAGAATGATATCATCCACATACAACAGAATGTAGGACAAGGATGAACCACGACGGTAGATGAACAAGGAATTATCTGACCTGCTGTGAGTGAACCCAAGTGTCGAAACATAGTCAGCAAACCTCGTATACCAGGCCCGTGGAGACTGCTTAAGCCCATATAAGGACTCTTTCAACAAACAGACATGATGAGGACGGTTAGGATCCCTGAACCCCAACGGCTGATGCATATATATTATTTCCTTGAGATCCCCATGTAGGAAAGCATTCTTGACATCCAACTGATGAATAGGCCAAGCCTTTGAAAGAGCCAAGCTGAGCACAGTGCGAATGGTAGCCGGCTTGACCACTGGACTAAATGTCTCACCACAATCTATCCCAACCTGCTGAGTCTTACCATCACCCACAAGCCGTGCTTTATGTCGAGCGAAAGAACCATCCGAATTTTCCTTATGAGCAAAAATCCACATAGACCTGATAACATTAATACCAGATGGACGGGGCACCAACTCCCACGTCTTATTATCAATAAGAGCATTATATTCATCAGTCATATCAACTTTCCAATTCGGGTCGTTTAAAGCAGACACAGGATTACGGGGCAATGGGGATTTAGAGACATTCAAATGTAAATTAAAATGTATTTTTGGTGTAAAAATACCCCGTTGACTACGAGTGACTGGTCTAAGACTCGAGGAAGAGGTGGGCGGATTTTGGGAATTTTCTGGGTTCGGGAAGGACTGCTGGCCGAATTCTGGAAATAGACCCATCGCCGGAAATAGTGACTGGAACTGGACCAGTTCCAGTGATGGGCTGGACTGGCCCAATCAATGAAACTGTCCCAGTGAGACTATTGGGCAGTACCGACCGAGATGAGCTAGTGGGGCCAGCGGGCAGTGGGCCCACTGGAGAGTTTTGGGTGCGGGAGATGTCCGAAAAATGCAGAATAATATACGGGGATATTTGGTCATCAAAAAATTATACGAACTAGGCTCGGGAGTGTGAACTTTCGTAAAAGGAAATTGGGTTTCATAAAAAATGACATGGCGATTAATTATGATTTTCTTGGAGGATAAATCAAAGCATTTGTACCTACGATGATTAGACGGATAACCCAAAAATACACATGGAGTAGACCGAGCCTGAAGTTTGTTAATTGTGGTGGATGGGAACAACGGATAACACAAGCACCCAAAAACCCGAAGATGAGAATAAGATGGGTTCTTATTATATAAGATGTGGAGGGGAGAAGAATATGTCAGACCTTTGGACGGAATTATGTTAAGGAGATAAGTGGCCATTTGTAGAGCATGATGCCAAAAGTATGGAGGTATGGAAGCATGAATTAAGAGAGTTCGGACAATGTTATTTATGGAACGAATTTGCTTTTGGCCTTCCCATTTTGTGAAGATGTATGAGGACACGAAAACCAAAAATTGATCCCATTATTAGCACAGAACTCTCGAAACTCCCTATTGTCATACTCTTTCCCATTATCACATTGAATATTTTTTATTTCAATTTTGAATTGGGTACTAAATGAACGCTCTAAAATTTATGAAGACGGAAAACACTTGTGATTTATTCGCAATTGGAAACGTCCACAAAAGTTTAGAATAATCATCTAAAAAGAGAACATAATATCGACGACCCAACGAACTAAGAACAGGAGACGTCTATAGGTCGCTATGAATAATATCAAATGGCATTGAAGTATGAGAATTGGAGATTACAAATGGCAACTTAACAATTTTCCCTAATGAACAAGATTGACAAAGTGGAGTACGACTCGTACCCTTACAAGAAATAAAACTATTTTTATCTAAAACTGATAAAATAGAGGATCCCAGATGACCAAGGCGAGTATGCCATAAGGAGGAAGAAATAGTTGTAAAAGCTGATGGCAAGGCTTGACTCGATGGAACGACACCGGGCGTGATAGGATAAAGATCTCCCCTACTATCACACCTCATGAGAGGACTCCCCGTCTTGAAATCCTTCACAGAGAAACCAAAAGGATCAAATTCAACAGAAACAGAATTGTCAGTGGTGAACTTTCGGACAGACACTAAGTTTTTAATCAATTTGGGAGCATGTAAACTATTTTTCAAGATAAGGGGTGGATTGGGGGGAGACAACGTTTTCTGACCATAACCCTGAATTGGAATAGAGTTGCCATTTCCAACTATTATACCTCGAGGGTTGCTCAAATTGGAATAAGATGAGAGAGTACCTGAATCGGATGTTATGTGGGTGGTGTCACCTGTATCCATATACCAATTTGGGTCCGATTGTGTCAACCCTAGTGTGTGCATTGCGGCCTCGATATCGGTCTGAGTGGGGCCTGCTGCATGGTGAGCTTGCGGAGGTCGGGGCCCAAGTATTCCAGAATTGGTGTCCGCCGTGGGTCGAAAGCTGCGGAATCGCTACCGCAATCGGACCCGCAGGCATTGGGCCGTCTGGGCTGCTGGAAAGCCCACTGGTCAGTGGGTGCAAACTGTGCTGGAGCTGGGCCGTAGGACCACTGTCCACTGGTCCAAGCCCATGACCTAGAGGCCTAAGGCTGAGACCAGGGGTTAGGTGGCCCACTGCTACTACTTTGGCCATCGTGACTGCCGCCTGAACCGCCGCGTTTGCCCCGCGATTTTTATTTTTCCGGCCATTCTTGTTGCCACTGTGGGATTGGTTTTGGTGCGAATTCGTGCCATAATTTTGAGGACTTGGGGAGGAAGTCATCATGTCCACGGGACTAGCATTAGTAGCCGCCTTTTTAGCCAAACCGACTTCTTCCAAGGTAAGCATGGATCGTGCTTGATAGAACCGTGGAAGAGGATTACTTTGACGAAGGAGAGTCCCAAGGCCACTATAGGCCTCGGATAGGCCAGCGACCATCTGTAAAACAAAACGATCTTCACTAACAGGTGCACCAACGTTGCGGAGTTGGTCCGCTAATTCCTTCAACCTTTTGCAATATGCTGAAACGTTCGGGAAATTTTCCATGTTGACGTGGGAAAAATCCTGTTCAAGGGTAACAGCTCTGGAATTTTGATTATCCTGGAATATGTCACGCAGTCTATCCCATGCGGCCATCGCCGTAGCTTCTGGCTCGATAATAGTCTGCAAAAGGTCGGTGGAGATAGTAGAATATATCCACTGAAGGACAGTGGCATCAAGCGTTGTCGATAGTTTAGGGTCATCCTCGCGTTTAGGCACCTCTGTATCCTCAAGAGCCACAGGGATGATGTGATGGATGACTTGATGCGAACGAGCGTGAATTTTGAACAACTCAGCCCACGTCGCGTATTGGACGTTTTCTATTTCAAGAATTAACGGGATATGATTCTTGATGTTAGAAACCACTAGGGCAGGATGAAACGAGTTCTTTGATGTAGACATACCGAAAGAAAAAGAGGTGAAAGAGGGATTAGTAAGAGAGATTTTGAGAGCGGAAGACAAAATTTGGTAAAAAACGAGAGGGGGTGGGGTCTCGGCCGAGGGAGGACAAAACTTTTGAGAGAAGATTTTTGTGTGACCTAGACTTTTGATACCATGAAAGAAATAATCCCCTTGATTATTTTCATTAATTGAATATGTATATATACAAGATACAAAATAGGAGAATCCTATTTCTATTCTATTCCTAAAATCTTATTCTACCGTAATTCTAACTCTACGATTATGGTAGTGTATATTCCTAATTACGGTAACAAATACATTACAATATACAACACATATATTTTCTTAATATACAATATTCTTACCTTGTCTAATATTAACAATTACCAAAACCGAGAGCCACAATTATGGGCAGAATCCGAGAGCTCAATAAGGAAATATACACATGTATATTGTGTGTATATTGCCTTATTTAACAATATCATCATCTTAATTATATACATGAGATGGTATCAAGGAGATCCGCTTCAGTCCTTTAATGAGATACTCCTCAGTTCTCCATGATACAATCATGATATATATCATATATTGAGATTGTATCATAAAGGAATACTTCGGTCCTTCAATGAGACACTATATCAGTCCTCCATGATACCATTTGGGAGGATTTTGGGCGAAGAGGAGCGTTTAGGCAGAAGCGAAATTAATTTATAAGGGGACATGGTCGGGTTAATATTTTGTTGTTATGAGACACTATCTCAGTCATACTCCTTGCATTCTAAAGTCAAACAATTAATACATCTATATAAATTAGATCCTATTACATAACACTATTAATAATTTTGTATGAAAAAAGACTAAACCTAGTTATATATATACAACAACAACATATCCAGTGAAATCCCACACCGTGGGGTCCGGGAGTATATATATATATATATATATATATATATATATATATATATATATATATATATATATATATATATATATATAAAGAATAATTAGATCTCTATCTGATTCTATATTATTTTTCGAGAAATGAATCTGCAATTGTTTTTTGGTTTTAATTCAATATTTCCTATTTGAAAGCCTAGTCTTCACAGCAAATCATGAAAAAGACAGTTTTCCATATATTTGCTAGCATAGGACTGACATAATGATAAAGACATTAACTTTTGGGTTGAGCTTTGTTTTTATACGGGTATTAGGTGTTTGACTTTGAAATTGAGCGTGTCTAACAAAGTTGTATTTTAAGCGGTGGCAAAATCAGAATTTTTATAAACGGGTGTCAAAATATAGAGAAGTAAACTCATAAAGAAGTCAAGGGGAGTCAATATACATAAAATATTTTTTTACCCAGCTATCCAATGTAATTTTCCAGCGAAGGGGTGTTGACCGACACCCCTTGGATGTATGTGGCTCAACCACTGATTATAAGGATGTGTACAGCTCGTCTAGGTTAGCTTATTGTAAATCGCTGATAAGCATTAAGTATTGGAATTAATTTTGTGAAAAAAGAATTATGTATCTAAAAAAAAGAGTTGAAAACGATAATAAACAGTATATAATAATATAGTCAATTATTTCAATTATAATAAAATTTACATACGTTTTTGGCATTCTTAATCCTTTTGCTAGCAGCTCCTCGATTACTGCAGTTAAAATCCTTGCCCCTTTAAAATGAACTCTGGTAGCCTAAACAAAGCAAAATGTGTGGAATGATAAAAAAAAAAATCGAGATGATTTTCAATAAAAATAAATATTATAAATTAGAATTCAGAATTATAGCTTTGAATAAAACATACAGGATCAATGTGTTCAACATCTCCTGTGAACGATCGCAATTGCAATAATGACTTTGTTCCAATGGTAAAAATCTACATATTTTACATAAAACCATTATATGATATGTGAACCCTAATGCACCATTGCAACATTAATTATATCCAGATTCTTAAAATGTTTCATTATCTTCGTTTTTAAAAAAACAATTCATTCGAATTTGTGGACATATTAATCCAAGAGCACCTGGATTTGCAGTCTGATTCTTGCTGTGAATTCCTTGAAATGTTACTCGACCCATATACTTTTATGAACCGCGATCGATCTTAGTATGTTCTACGCATTCGTTGACGTTTTTACACCATGCTCCTCCTTATGAACAAAGTCAATATTTTTGAAGGTTTAATATATTTTTGAAATAACACTATATCTATAGGAAAAAAACGTACACTTATAATTGTCGTCTCACATAGTAAAATTCTTAGAGAGTGTTTAAATAAGTTTACAAGCTGCTCAAACTGGCTTATAAGCACATTTTAGCATGTTAATGTGTTTTTGGTAAACATCAAAGTACTTATAAGTGAAGTGCTTATAAGTAAAAAAACTATAAGATGGCCATCCCAACTTATGTTATTTCAGCTTATAAGCACTTTTGGTTTGACAACCCCATGATTTAGTACGTAATACAAGAGCACTAAAACCGAAATAATAAGTCCGAACGGTCGATAATGTCTCCCGAACACAAATAAAAGACATGAATAAGGATGATATCCCGTACATGCCGTGAAGAAGCAAGCTCACCCGAATACTCGAACTCTCCAACTCGGGACTCAACCACATGGTCATAAACCTGGTAGATGACACCATATCGCATTCAAAAAGAATGTAGCAAGTGTAATATGAGTACACAACGTACACCCATAGACATCATAGGTCGATAATGACGGACGATGCGTAATCGACATAAATACCAAGTTGACGCTCATATAATTCTATTGTAAACAGTTTAGTAAATACCTTAAGTCACCTTGTTCACCAAGGAGTTCAATACTCAAATACTCGAAATCATGGGAGTTTAATCAACAGAATCCACCTTATCATGATAATCAGTCCAAGTCACGATAATCAATTCAACCGCGTACAATTCATCAAGTAATCAATGTATATGAATGTATGGTATGAATGCAAATGAAAGGTATCTTTATAACAACTACGTATTTCTATCAGAGTGTAAAAATAATAAACTGTAGCCTACTTCGGAGCCGAGCGGGTGCCACGAATCTTAGTCCTCTACCAAGGCCTTGCTCTTGCGAAGCGCCTCGTAATAATTTTAGTCTAGCACATAGATTTTATGTTAATAAAGTAATCGTATACATGTACAAAGGCTTAGACTTTGAAAAGCAACCACAAGTCCACCCCCAAGCTGACCCCGAGCCCACGAGGGTAAAAGATAGAACTTTATTATTCAAAAACCATGAAAATACTCTATAGAGTCATATCCATAAGTGTTTGAAAACTAAACACGTTTGGGCTCGAAAACCCCCAACTTGAACCCTAGATTTCTCCCAATCTCAAAATGGATTCCAATCATCAAATTAAACATTACAATATCCTCTATTATCATTAACCAACTCTAGGTTACAATATTAAAGCAAGAAGATCATTAATAAACCTTAATTCCATGGTTCTTAAGCCTCTTATTCTATCATGAAAACCTAGTTTAGTTCTACCCCAACTAAAGAATTAAACCTATATTAGAGGACATAATAATGATAAGTAAGTAAATGGAGATGGAAAATCTTACCCTAAAGATGAAAGATGTTGAAAGTTTCCAAATTCCCCTCTCTACCGAGCTCTATTCCCTAGATATGATTATGGGGAAATGATTTTGAAATGAACATTAAATTCTAGGTCTGGAAAATAGCGATTCCACTTCGACGGAATCGACCTCGCCGAAGTGGGTCACCTAAGTGGGAAAACCTGCTGCAGAAGCAGCCTAACTTAAAAACTCAAGACATGCAGAAGCAAAAATACCTTTGCATAGACAGATCTCCTCTGCACAACAAGGTCCGTAGAAGCGGACGACACCAATCTACCAAGGCCCGTCTCTACGAATGAATCTCCATAGAGGCGGCTCCGTAGAAGTGGACAAATGGCCCGCTGGTACGACACACCAGAAACCAGCAACATAGTAATCTAGAAAATTCTGTACCAAACACTCGAAACATTCCCGTGACCTCCCGGATACAAATCAAACAAAGGTAAATGATGCAACAAACTCTCTTGCGCACTCGAATTTCTCATACGACTAAGCTAAGATTCACTTTTCTACGAAATCACCCAAAATACTCAAATTTCACAATTTTACAAATAGTGTCACAAAATATATCTAAATGCCTCAAGAAGTGAATCAAGGACTCAACTAAGTCATAACTGATGCTCCGGACCTACCGAAAGTGACGGAACCCAAAAACAAACCTATATACTCGAAAATCAACTTTGGATCAACCTTATCATTTCAAAACTATTCAATATGAGTTTTTTTCCAAAAATCATTTAAAAGCACCTCGAGAACCTTGCTACCCATCCCCGCGAGTCAAAAACCCCATATAGAACCTACAAAAAGGGTAATTTAGTCAAATAGAGTTCTTTAGCTAAAAACAATCGGACATGTCATTACATCAGATACCAATTAAACAAATATTCATCCTTGATCGGAGAGAATCGAAAGGGAAAACATACTGAAATCAGTAAACAAGTGAGGGTATCTACTCCGAATATTAGCCTCGCTCTCCCAAGTAGCCTCTTCAACAGGGCGGTGCTTCCATTGCACCTTCACAAAAGTAATTTCTTTTGATCTCAATTTTCTCACATGCTTGTCTAGAATAGCCACATGCTCTTCTTCGAACTCCAAATTCTGATCAAGTAACACAGAGTCCCATTGAATGATGTAGGAGCGACATGGTACTTATTCAATATAGAAACATGGAAAACCTGGTGAACACCTGAAAGGCCTGGTGGCAGAGCCAACTCATATGCCACCTCTCCAACCCTCTAAAGAATCTCGAAAGGTCTGATATACCTCAGATTCAACTTCTCTCTCTTGCCAAAACTCATCGCACCTTTCATAGGCGAGACATTCGATATAATCCTGTCACCAACCTTGAACTTCATATCTCAGACCTTCCGGTCTACATACTCCTTCTGTCTACTCTAAGCCACCAGAAGCTTCTCCTGGATCACCTTCACCTTCTCTAAGGTGTCCCTCAACAAATTTGTACCCCAAGGCCTCACCTCAAATGTTTCAAACCACCAAATCGAAGAGCGATATCTCCTACCATATAAAGCCTCAAATGGTGCCATATCAATACTGGAGTGATAACTGTTGTTGTATGCGAACTCTGCCAATGGTAAGAATCGGTCCCAACGACCACCAAAATCATTTACACAAGCCCATAACATATCCTCCAAAACCTGAATAGTCCAATCGGACTGACCGTCCATTTGAGAGTGAAATGTTGTACTGAGATCCAAATGAGTACCCAACTCCTTTTGCAAAGTATGTAATAAATGAGAAGTAAATTGGGTGCCCCGATCTGAAATAATAGAAATAGGTACCCTATGCAGACGAACAATCTCACGAATATAAATCTTGGTCAACTTCTAAAATATGTAGGTCGTCTGGACCGGAATAAAGTGTGCAGACTTGGTCAACCTATCAAAAATGACCTAAATGGCATCAAACTTGCCCAAAGTCTTTAGAAACCCAACAACAAAATCCATAGAAATCCGCTCCTACTTCCACTTGGGAATGGGCATCCGGTAAGTCAAACCACTTGGTCTCTGGTGCTAATACTTAACCTGCTGACAATTCAGATACCGAGACACACACTCCACAATGTCTCTCTTCATCCTGCCCCACTAATAGTGTTGCTTCAAATCACAATACATCTTTATTGCACCTGGATGACTAGAATATCTGGAACTGTGAACCTCATCCATAATCAATCTCGTCAAGTCTCCAACATGAGGAACACATACTCTCCTATTGATCCTCAAGACTCCTTCACTATCAAGCATAGCCTCTTTGGTTTCACCTCTTATCACCTTATCACTGTTCTTGTATAATTTTACTTCATCATACTGCTGGGCCTTGATCTACTCCAAAGGAGACGACCTCGCCTCAATACAAGCCAAAATCCAACCCGAATTTGGAATGTCAAGTCTCACAAAACTGTTGGCTAAGGACTGAAACTCTAATACTAAGGGACGCTCATCAATAATAAAATGCACTACACTCCCTATACTCACCGCCTTTTGGCTTAAAGCATATGTCACCATATTAGTCTTGTCCGGATGGTATAAAGTAGTTATATCATAAACCTTGAGCAACTCCATCCACTTGCGCTATGTAGAATTCAAATCCCGCTAATTGAACACATGTTGAAGGCTACGATGATTGGTAGACACCTCATAATGAATGACGTACAAATAATTCCTCCAAATTTTCAATGCAAATACTATTGTCGCCAACTCCAATTCATGAGTTGTGTAGTTCTTGTCATGCACCTTCAACTGCCTCGATGTATAATCTATTAATTTACCCTCCTATATCAGTACACAACCTAAGATAATCCTCGAGCATCACAATAAAAGATGAAGTCCTTCCCCTCAACTATAAGGGACAAACTTGGGGTTGTGGTCAAAAATGACTTGAGCTTTTGAAAGCTCTCCTCACACTTATCGGAACACTAAAAAGGCATATCTTTCTGATTCCACCGTGTCAAATGAGAAGCAATAGACGAGAAACCCATAACTAACCGATGATAATAACTCATGAGACCCATGTAGCTCTGAATCTCTATCACCGAAGTAGGCCTATCCCAATCCATGACTGCTTCTATCTTCTTTGGATCTACTATAATACCTTTCTTGGACCCTATGTGTCCCAGAAATGCTATGGAATAGAGCCAAAAATCACATTTTCAAAATTTAGCATATAACTCTTTCTCTTTCAATAGCCCAAGAACCACTCTCAAATGCTTCTCGTGGTCTTCCTTACTCTTCGAATATATAAGAATGTCATCAATGAAGACGATCACAAATAAATCCAAATAAGGCTTGAATATCCTACTTATCAAATATATAATGCTTCGGGGGAATTGGTAAGTCCAAAATACATCACTAAGAACTCATAGTGGCAATATCAAACCCTGAAAGCCGTCTTGGGAATATCCTCGGCCCGGATCTTCAACTAGTGATACCCATACCTCAAATCTTTCTTCGAAAATATAGAAGGACCCTAAAGCTGGTCGAATAGATCATCTATACGAGGAATCTGATACTTGTTTCTGATGATGATGTTGTTCAACTGCCTATAGTCGATACACATACGCATAATGCCATCATTCTTCTTCAAAAATAATATAGGAGCACCCTAAGGAGACACGTTGGTATAATGAACCCCATACTTAATAGATCATGTAACTGCTCCTTCAACTCTCTCGGCTCCGCCGGGAGCCATATAATATGAAGGAATAGAAATCGATTGAGTACTCGCTCTAGATCAATGCAGAAATCAATATCTCTATCCAGTGGCATACTTGGTAAAAGAGTTTGCATGTCCTCCCCCGAACTAAGTACCTTAATAACCACATTAGCCTGTATGCACTCCATAACTACCTGTCTGAGACCCACCTCTACCTGTCTGATGACCACAATGACCTGACTGAGGAACCCCCTTTGCTAGACTGACCGCCATCCCTAGATGGTTGTGTTGGGGTCCTAGGTATCTGGGATCCACCTGATCTAATCCTGGGATAATCTCTCATAAAATACCCAATATCACTACAATTGAAACAAGCTTTGGTCATCATGGGCTGCTAAATAGTCATAGAAGAACTTGAGTGACCCCCATGATCGCAGAACCGGGACTAAGAACCTTTAGAAGTATGACCTGCACTATACCCACTCTGCACCGCATAACCACCTTCTAAAACCTAGAGAGCTGATTGTACCGATCGACTAGATTGAGAATGTTGAGATATACTATGATGCACATAACCTCGAGATGTAGACCCACTATAGTAACTATTTGTGATGACCCAGAAGACCTTTAATTGACTAAATTACCCTTCTCATAGACTCTGTATGGGATTTTTGATGCGCGGGGATGGGTAGGATGATCTCAAGGTGACTTTATGTGATTTTCCAAAGAAAAGCCAAAAAATAATAGTTTAGAAATGATAACTTGTCCCAAAGTTGACTTTTGAGTATAAGGGTTCATTTTTTGGTTCCGTCACTTCTGGGAGTTCCGGAGGGTCATTTATGACTTAGTCGAGTCATTGGTTTTTACTTCCTGCGGCATTCAAATGTACTTTATGGCTTTATTTTTAAAATTGTAAAATTTGGATGTTTTGGATAATTTCGTAGAAAAGTATGTCTTAGCTTGGACAAATGAGAAATATAAGTTTGTAGCATCGTTTACCTTTGGTAGCATGTTTGGCTTGTATCCGGGGGGTCTCGGGAGTGTTTCAGGTGTTTGATAGAGAATTGGCTAAGTTGTTAGTATCTGTTTCGCCTCACCAGCGGGGGTATATCTACTTCTGCGTGGCTGCCTCTGTGGAGGTTTTCTCGCAGATACGGGCCTGTATATTTGTGATGTCTCCGCTTCTGTGGGCATTTTGTCACAGAGGTGATCCACCTATACGTAGTCAGTTTCGCCCCTGTGCCCATCCAGTAACTTAAGTTGGGCCGCTTTGGTGGTGGATTTTCTGCCAGTGCAATCCGCCTTGGTGGTGTTAATTCCGTTGAGGTGGAATTGTTGTTTTACAGAACCTAATTTAATGCCCAAACGATTTCACTTTCTCCAAAACATTTTCTTGGGATTAGAGCTCGGTAGGGAGAAGATTCTTGTGTCTTCCATCATCGACCTTCTTGGAGGTACAATTTTTAAACCTTTTCCATTTATTAAGTATCATTTGGGTCTTCTAATCTTAGTAAAATATCTAAATTGGGAAATAACATAGCATATGTTTCCATTCTAGAATAAGAGGCTATAAATAATAATTTGGGGATTAGTTAGTGATTATATTGTTATAATATTGTAACCTAGTTTTGAATAATGATAGAAGATGATATGGTAATGGTTAATTTGATATTGGAAACCCTTTCGAAATTGGGGGATATCCTAGGGTTTAATTTAGGGCTTTTGCCAAATTATGAAATAATGGTCCACATGTGATTAGTTTTCAAATTAGTTTAAGGATAAGAGTCCATAGTATGTTATCATGCTTTTTGAGTAATAGAGTTTTGATTTTGCTATCGTAGGCTCGGGGTAGATTTTGGAGTGAATATTTAGATTGCTTTTAAGGACTAAGTCTTTGTGTCGGTATTAGAATTACTTATTAACGTAGAATCTATGTGTATAAATAATAATTTGGGGATTAATTAGTGATTATATTGTTATAATATTGTAACCTAGTTTTGAATAATGATAGAAGATGATATGGTAATGGTTAATTTGATATTGGAAACCCTTTCGAAATTGGGGGATATCCTAGGGTTTAATTTAGGGCTTTTGCCAAATTATGAAATTAATGGTCCACATGTGATTAGTTTTCAAATTAGTTTAAGGATAAGAGTCCATAGTATGTTATCATGCTTTTTGAGTAATAGAGTTTTGATTTTGCTATCGTAGGCTCGGGGTAGATTTTGGAGTGAATATTTAGATTGCTTTTAAGGACTAAGTCTTTGTGTCGGTATTAGAATTACTTATTAACGTAGAATCTATGTGTTAGACTATGAGTATTACGAGGCGCTTTGAAAGGGAAAGTCTTGCGTCGAGGATTGAGGTTCATGAAACCTTCTCGACTTCGAGGTAGGCTACATTTTATTTTTTTAGACTTTAATAGAAGTATGTAACCGTTATAAATGTTGAGGGGTATTGAGCGTGTTTGGAGGTCCCATCTTAGCGGGTGTGATGAACACTTGGATGGGTATGAGTGTTGGTTTGTGTTAAAGGGTGATTTGAAGAATCAACGTTAGGCTGATTCCGACTGCTGTTATTTGGGCTTGTCGCCATTGATGATAATTCTTGTGTTTATTCATCACATTGCTTATGATATGAAATAATTAGGGGTGGGCGTATATCGGACTTTGCCATATAGTAATGACCCATAGGGGACCTGCGAAGTACATATACCGCTCACAACTAGCTGAAATGATCTATTAGTCTGGCTAGAGCCTCAGACTCATTTGTCGAACCATATCAATCATCATTATCTCTGTATTTTCAAACCATCTCATAACAATATCATTACCTTCATTTCCAAGTCTCAACATACCAACATCATTCCATAACACTCTATTTCAGTATCATAATAACATGAGTGTATGAATGCAACAGTAATAAGGTAAGTAGTCATGAAGTATGAAATGCAATCAAGTTCAAGAGATGAATAACACATGCCTCAAAATTATCAATAATACATAATTCTACATAATCAGTCTTGCATATCGAAGGCATATGTGATGAGTAATTTCAACAACACAAGTAATATCAATAATGGTGACAAGCACACGTAATGGCGACAAACACACATAACAGTAGTCGCGGTCAAAGCTAAGGATGATCCCTTAAATAGTTCAACACCGCTACCCACCAAAGCGTTCATCATAGTCACTAAGTTGGGACCCCCATCACGCCCAATACCCCTTAATATTTATATAAATTACATCTATCAAAGTCTGAAAGAGAAAATCGTAGCCTACTTTAAAGCTGAAAAGGTGTCACGAACTAACCCTCAGCCAAGGCCTTTCCATTGTGAAGTGCCTCCGGACGTTCGTAGTCTATTATATAGATTTTATGTCAACAAAGTATTCTAATAAGTAAAAAGGTAAAACCTTTCAAAAAAATTGAATACCCGACCCCCAAATCGACCCCGAGCCTACAAGGGTAAAGTCAGAACTTTAAAGTTCTACGATAGCGGTCTAATAAGTCATAACCTTAAGTTTAATAAGAACCTAGTCACATTTAGGCCTTCAATTTCCTTAATTAATAAAAAATACCAATTCGGAGGAACCCTAGACTTCCCCCCAAAATTCATGGAGTAAAATTAAGAATTTGGATATAGAAATAGGCCACTCTATCATTACACAACCTAAATCTGAAATATCATAACATAAAGACTCTATCTTGATTTCCAATTTCATGAATTTAGGCCTCTTATTCTTAGTCATAAACCCTAGGTTCAACTACCCCAAAATGGTAATAAACCTAGATTTAATGATATAATTATGAATCGATAAAAGAATTAGGTTAGAAAAATTACCCCAAAAACGAAGATGTTGAAAAACCTTGAATTTCCTCTCCCAACCGAGTTTAGTTTTCAAAAAGGTAGGATATTAAAAGTGAAGTTGAAATGGGTCTTTTATTTTAAGTCCGATACGGTGATTCCGCTTCTCGCGGAATTTCCTCGCCGAAGCATCTCTTTTGCGAGAAAAATGGTTGCAGAAGTGGCCCAACTTAATGTACCTCAACATTGCAAAAACAGAAACTATTCCGTAGATGCGGATCGCTCCTGTGCATAAAATACCGCAGAAGTGGAATTTTCCAAGATCCTCATGGCTCGTATCAGCAGACCAACTTCCGAAGAAGCGGCCAAAGCTCGCCGG
Organism: Anisodus tanguticus; assembly: GCA_034509755.1. NCBI lineage: Eukaryota > Viridiplantae > Streptophyta > Magnoliopsida > Solanales > Solanaceae > Anisodus > Anisodus tanguticus. The sequence goes on from CM067558.1 coordinate 32,970,544, forward strand.
TGTTGTACACCGAACCAACAGCCTATAACAAAAACTCCAAACTTCCATCAAACACCCAAAACTCACCAGAGATCTTTCGGACACAAACCAATTATGCTAGCCAAGTGTAAACGATGCTACAAACTTGGTCGCGCACTCGGAATTCTCATACGACTAAGCTATGATCCACTTTTCTACAAATCCATCCAAATTTCTCAAATATCATAATTTAGCAAATAAGGACTCAAAACACCGAACTCTTCGAAAAGCAAATAAAAGACTTGACTAAGTTACAAATTACGTTTCAGACCTACTGGAAGCGACAAAACACAGAAACGAACTCATATACTCAAAAGTCAATTTTGGGTCAGCTCTTTTTATTTTGAAACTATCAATCTTAAGGTTTTCTTCCAAAACCTAACTAATGCACCTCGAGAACTGTGCTACCCATCCTTGTGAGTCACAAATCCCATATAAAGTCTACGAGAAGGGCAATTCGATCAAGTAAAGGTCTTTAGCAAAAAATGATAGGACGGGCCGTTATAGATACGAGGTAGTTCTTAAGGGCAGGGGAAAAGGTAATAGTGATGTTCTCATGGTCCGGAATAAAAAGAGAACTTATACAATTGTGATAACATGTATATGAACTTGTCGGCAACTAATTTCGAATTATTGATGAAATTGTTGGAATGTCAACTATTAAGTCCAAATATTAAATTAGTATTTTCTTATATGTCATATCATACACTTGCATATGGTTGGCTCGGGTTGCACGCCTGCAACAAATTATATTATGGTTGACTTAGGTTACACGCTAGCAACATGTCAGTATACATGGTATGTTCTCATAGCCCGACGGTAATGACGGATGGTATAGTGAGGTTCTCAGTCCGATGGAAAAGTCAAGCGGTACAGTGAGTGGTCACAGTCCGATGGGAAATGGCCCCGCGCGGCATAGTGGCATGTATATGGATCTTGCAAGTCCCTCATGGGTCATGATTATTTGGCATATCCTATAGCATGTGTGTACCAGGTATATATTGGCCAAATGCATTGTATTCATTCATTCATTCCTTTAATTGATCTACTTGACTATATGCTTTGTATTACATGAATTAAGATTTTCTTAATCTTAACCTAAAGAAATAAATTCTCTAATTTGATATACGTTATATGTCAGTCTTTATATTTTGTATGTGTTGTCTCTTTGTTGTCGGCCTACGGTACTTACGGAGTACTAGTGGTTTGTACTCATACTACACTTGTTGCACTCTTTTGTGGTGCAGATTCTATCCCAGGTACGAGTACGTCTCGCGAAGCACTGCTAGCTTGATTTCGGCATTTGGAGTTGTGGTGAGCCGCTTATCTGTTCCGCGGCCACTTCTCCTTCTATCTTTATTTATTCTGTAATTTAAGCATTCAGACCGTGTATTTGGATATTTTCAGACTTGTATTTAAGTCTTAAGACTTGTATTTAAGTCTTAAGACTTGTATTATTCTTTTAGAGCTCTTGTACGAGTTAGACCAAATTTTGGGATTGTATTGACTAAGTTCTATTCCGTACTATTTATGTTATTATGACTTGAAGTTATTATGTTTCACTCATGTTTTTGCACTTACTGATTAATAGTTTATTGATGTTGGGAGATGTTTCGCCTACATGAGGGATAGTGTAGGTTCCACCATGACCCGTGATTTGGATCGTGATAAGTTGCATTTACCTCATTCGTAGGATTGCCGTTTATGGGGACTTTCTATAAATAAGTTGCTTCAATTTTTTATTTTAAATTTTGGTGTGAAAGAAATAATCCCCTTGATTATTTTCATTGTTTGAATAGATATATATACCAGTTACAAAATAGCAGAATCCTATTCCTATTCTATTCCTAAAACCTTATTCTACCATAATTCTAACTATACAATTATGGTACATGTATATCCTAATTATGGTAAGTGTATATCCTAACTTAGGTAACCAATATACTACATTATACACAATATATACTTTCCTAATATATTGTTTCATCACTGCCCGAGCTGGGCTGGTCCGTCTCTGGCTATGTGATGGGCCTGGACTGTTGGGCCGTGAATTGGCCACCGTTTCTCGTTTTTATCGTTTTCGTATCTTTGTGATATACACTGCTGTATATTCAGTGTATATCACGGTATATTCCCTTATTTAACACACCCCCGCAGGTCATAGCGGGCGGCCTTCGAACGCTGAGACTGTCCCTAAAATCTTCAAAGAGAACCATTTGGTAGACCCTTTGTAAAGATGTCTGCAATTTGATAACGAGACGGGACATGGAATACGCGAACTTGACCCTTTACAACCTTCTCACGGACAAAGTGAATGTCCATTTCGATATGTTTGGTGCGTTGGTGTTGAACTGGGTTACCTGAAAGGTAGATGGCACTAATGTTATCGCAATATACCAAGGTTGCCTTATGAATGGGACAATGAAGCTCCAAAAGCAAATTACGTAGCCAACATGATTCGGAGACCACATTCGCTACTCCTCGATATTCTGCCTCGGCACTAGAGCGTGATAATGTTGCCTGACGTTTTGCTGACCAGGAGACCAAGTTGTTGCCAAGGAACATACAGTAGCCAGAAGTCGACCGTCTAGTGTCGGGACAACCACCCCAATCAGCATCCGTGTAAGAGACAAGTGTGGATGTAGATGAAGGATACAAGTGCAACCCATAGTCCAGTGTCCCCTGAATATACCGAATGATGCATTTGATTGCATTCATGTGCTCAACCCCCGGGATCATGCATGAATAAACACACCGCCGAACCGCATATGTAATATCCGGTCCGGTAAAGGTAAGATCTTGGAGGGCCCCCGCAAGATCGCGATAGCGGGTCGGGTCCTCGTATGGTGCACCGCCGCGGCACTCGGCTTTGGGTTTGCATCAACCGGTGTTGAAGTGGACTTACGGGATGACATCCCGGCCCTCTCGATGATCTCAAAGAAGATACTTCCGTTGAGACGAGAAACAAGCCACCGAATGACGCTTGACGGCAATCCCCAAAAAATAACTCAACGGCCCTAAGTCCTTCATAGCAAATTCGAACTAAGCATGGCCATGATAGGCGGCGCAAAGCATCGGAGGAGGCGATCAAGATGATATCATCCACATACTGAGAATATAGGCCAATGACGAACCACGGCGGTAGATGAACAAGGAATTATCTGACCTACTGTGAGTGAACCCAATAGTCGAAGCAAAATCAGCAAATCGGGTATACCAGGCCCGTGGAGACTGCTTAAGCCCATATAGTGATTTCTTCAACAAACAGACATGATGAGGGCGGTTGGGATCCCTGAAACCCAACGGCTGATGCATATAGACTGTTTCTTTGAGATCACCATGTAGAAAAGCATTCTTGACATCCAACTGATGAATTGGCCAAGTTTTTGAAAGAGCCAGGCTAAGCACAGTGCGAATGGTAGCCGGTTTGACCACCGGACTAAACGTCTCACCACAATCAATACCAACCTGCTGAGTCTTACCATCACCAACAAGTCGCGCCTTATGTCGAGCAAATGACCCATCTGAGTTCTCCTTATGAGCAAAAATCCACATAGACCTGATAATATTAATACCATATGGACAGGGCACCAACTCCCACGTCTTATTATCAATAAGAGCATTATATTCATCAGTCATAGAAATTTTCCAATTAGGGTCATTTAATGCGGACACAGGATTGCGGGGCAAGGGGGATTTAGAGACATCAGATTGTAAATTAAAATGTCTTTTAGGTATAAAAATACCCCGCTGACTACGAGTGACCGGTCTATGACTCGAGGAAGAATTGAGGGAATTTTGGGAATTTTCTAGGCTCGGGGCAGTCTAGCCAGCAGGTAGTGGGCCTGCTGGCCCAAATCGGTAAAGGCTGGACTCGGCTTCTGGACTAGTTCCAGAACTGGGCTGGACCGGCCGGCCCGATTCTTTGTCGGAACTGTTCCAGTGGGTGGAATAGCCTGGGTGTGGCGGTACTGTTGGGCCAGCGGGCAGTGGGCCCGCTGGAGGATTTTGGGTATGGGAGATGTCCAAAAAATTCCGAATAATATACGGGGATATTTGGTCATCCAAAAAATTATATGACTTAGGTTCGGGAGTATGAACTTTCGTAAATGGAAATTGAGTTTCATCGAAAATGACATGGCGATTGATTATGATTTTCTTGGAGGATAAATCAAAACACTTATAACCACGATGATTTGATGGATAACTCAAAAACACACACGGGGTAGACCGAGCCTGAAGTTTGTTAATTGTGGTGGATGGGAATAACGGATAACACAAGCACCCAAAAATCCGAAGATGAGAATAAAATGGGTTCTTATTATATAGTATTTTTAGGGGGGAAGAATATGTCAGACCCTTAGAAGGAATTTTGTTAAGAAGATATGTGGCCATTTGTAGAGCATGATGCCAAAAATATGGAGGTATGGAGGCATGTATTAGGAGAGTTCGGACAATGTTATTTATGGAACGAATTTTGCGTTCGGCTTTCCCATTTTGTGAAGATGTATGAGGACATGAAAAACAAAAATTTATCCCATGAGTAGCACAAAACTCTCGAAACTCCCTATTGTCATACTCTTTCCCATTATCACATTGAATATTTTTTATTTCTCTTTCGAATTGAGTACGAATGAATGCTATAAATTTTATGAAGACGGAAAACACTTGTGATTTATTCGCAATTGGAAACATCCACAAAAATCTAGAATAATCATCTAAAAAGAGAACATAATAACGATGACCCATTGAACTAAGAACAGGAGATGTCCATAAGTCGCTATGAATAATGTCAAATGGCATAGAAGTATGAGAATTGGAGTCTACAAATGGCAACTTAACATTTTTTCCTAATGAACAAGACTGACAAATTGGAGTACGATTTGTACCCTTACAAGAAATAAAGCTATTTTTATCTAAAGCTGATAAAATAGAAGATCCCGGATGACCCAGACGAGCATGCCACATGGAAGGAGAGATGGCTGCAAAAGCTGATGGCAAGGCTGGACTCGATGGACTGAAACCGGGCATGATAGGATACAGATCCCCCCTACTATCACACCTCATGAGATGACTCCCCGTCTTGAAATCCTTCACAGAGAAACCGAAAGGATCAAATTCAACAGAAACAGAATTGTCATTTGTGAATTTTCGGACAGACACTAAATTTTTAATCAATTTAGGAGCATGTAAAGTATTTTTCAAGAGGAGTGGTGGATTAGGAGGAGACAATGTTTTCTGACCATACCCTAGAATTGGAATAGAACTGCCATTACCAACAATTATCCCCCGAGGGGTGCTCAAATTGGAATAAGATGAGAAAGTACCTGATTCGGAAGTCATGTGAGTAGTGGCCCCGGTGTCCATGTACCAATTTGGGTCCGGTTGGGATAATCCCAACGTGTGCATCGCGGACTCGATATCGATCTGAGTGGGGCCTGCTGCATGATGGGCTTGCGGAGGACGAGGCCCAAGGATTCCATTCCGTGATGCTGCTGGGCCGTAGGTGCTGGAGGTGTAGTTGTTGGGCCACTGGCCAGTGGGCCGCCACTGCTGGGCGTTGGGCATGGACTATTGGCCAGCCCACTGGCCGCTGGAAACAGTTGCTGAAGGGTGCGGGTTCCACTGCCAATGGCCCCACTGTTGGGCCCACGGTGGTGGTGGCCCACTGTACCCTGGATGGGACCCACCGCCTGCTTGTTGGTCACCGGAACCGCCACCAGAACCGCCTCGTTTGCCCCCGCGGTTTTTGTTACTTTTGCGATTATTCTTGCCGCCACCATTATTATGGTTTTGGCCCGAATTATTAACAAAACCCGAAGAACTAGGAGAGGATGCCACCATGACAACTGGGCTTGCTCCGGTAGCCGCCTTTTTAGCCAAACCGGCTTCTTCCAACGTCAGCATGGAGCGGGCTTGATAAAAGTGGGGAAGAGGGTTGCTTTGGCGAAGGAGAGTTCCAACACCATTATAGGCCTCCGAAAGACCGGCAACCAACTGTAGAACTAGACGATTATTCGTTACCGGTGCGCCAACATTACGGAGTTGATCCGCCAATTCCTTTAGTTTCTTGCAATATGCAGAAACGTTCGGAAATACGTCCATTCGAACGAGAGAGAATTCCTGCTCGAGTGTGACGATATGGGAATGTTGGTTGTCTTGGAATATGTCACGCAATCTATTCCATGCAGCCATAGCCGTGGTATCGGGCTCCATAATCATCTGTAGAAGGTCCACTGAAATAGTGGCGTATATCCACCGAAGAACGGTAGCATCAAGTGTAATCCATACCTCAGGATCCTCCGCAAGAAGGGGTCTAGCGGGAGGAATGATGTGATGAAGAACTTGATAAGAGATAGCGTGAATTTTAAACAACTCCGCCCACGTTGCATATTGAACGTTTTCCATCTCAAGGACAATAGGGACACTGAGCTTGATATTGGAAACCGTGAGGGCAAGGTGAAAATTGTTCTTAGACATATTTGAAAGAACAAGGAAGGAGGTTAAATTTAAGAGAGGTTTTTGTGAGCGGAAGACAAAATTTTTGGAGAGAAGAACCCGAGGTGGGGAGGGGGGGGTTCTCGGCCACAAGGAAAAGTTGAGAGAAAACTTTTGTGTAGACCTAGTCTCTTGATACCATGAAAGAAATAATACCCTTGATTATTTTCATTGATTGAATAGATATATATACAAGTTACAAAATAGGATAATCCTATTCCTAAAACCTTATTCTGCCATAATTCTAACTATACAATTATGGTACATGTATATCCTAATTATGGTAAGTGTATATCCTAACTTAGGTAACCAATACACTACAATATACACAATATATACTTTCCTAATATATTGTTTCAGCACTACCCGAGCTGGGCTGGTCCGTCTCTGGCTACTTGATGGGCCTGGACTGTTGGGCCAGTGAATTGGCCACTGTTTCTGTTTTACTGCTTCTGTATACTGTGATATACACTGCTGTATATTCAGTGTATATCACAGGTATATTCCCTTATTTAACATGGTGTAACACTTTTTTATCCATAACCCTGATAATCACTGAGAATCTCGAAGGAGAATATATCCTGTTCTTATCCTCATCTGTAAGAGTAATCCTGTTGTTTTGATTTGCTAGATCACTCTCCGCTTCATAGTTAATGGATGCATGGGAATAAGTAGATTGTGTTATCTACTATTTTATTCAAAACTCTCCAAAACCTTAGCCCTTCATATTTGTTTATATTGAGGACTCTTCCTCTGAATGATGGACGAGAAATATACAGATTCAACAATAGTTGAATTACGTGTAGTAGATGCATAATACATAAATCAATAAGTAAGACTTAAGTCAAAATATTGGAGCGAAGAAGTTTTTATTACTTTTGTCAGAGGGACCTCCTTGTTATCGGATTTGGTATATATGGGAAATAGTGATACATCAGAAAGCTGGATTGTCAGCAATGAATGTACTAGCATCGTGTTACATAAATTAATTTTGACCATCTTTTCGTGGAATAAATAAACACAAGTCTATAAAAGATTATCCTCCATATCGGGCGGCCTATGACGAATAAGTTACGTTTGGGATTAGATTTGGGAGTGGCAAGTCACGTTCATCTATCAAATAGGTGTAATTCCGATCAAAATACCAATCAGCAAATGTCTTTGGGGCAGACTGCACAAACAAACAAACAAATGGTGAAAACAATATTGTCAACAAGCTTTATTTAAAATTGTTTTTTTAAACATAAATAAATATCTTACCACGTTATGAACCACGATGGCAATTTCAGGAGTCCACCTCCTTATAATGCTGGTGTGATGATGGACAACATCTATGAAAACTCCTCTATGTTTAGGATTAGTTCCTTTGGGTAATGCATTTAAGAAATCCGATCTCATTTCTGAAAAATATAACAAATACAAAGAATATTAGAAATATAACTATAGTTGTGTTCGTCACCTCTTGCTTTGTTTCTCCTTAATTCTTTCAATCTATGTTTTGAAATTTTGTTGAGGAACTAAAGTTATTTTTGTTTAGCCCATGTGTACTAACCTTTCAGGGTATTGTTCTGACTTGTTGTGCATGTCCCATGGTCGATGCACTCATATATATTACTTCCTTCTAAAGTGTATTGTGTCTGCAAAATATAGTTCATCTATGAGAAGACATTAAAATAAGAAATGTTAATCGAATTAAGTAGACATTGTTTGTGAAAAAGCTTATGAAATATTGACAATTAATTATATCAATTACCTACCTCGACATTATCAAATGCTGACATCAAAATAAAAATCGGTGTCTTGATATCTTGTTGAATGTTCTCTGCGAAGAGGCACTGCAGCAAATTGGAATTTTTTTATGGCCATTAATTTATTTGCAAAAGACACACAAAAACAACTGATCAATCAAGGGAACAATTTGTACCAATTCTGGTTTCATTTTTGAAGTGCATGATTTTGGCAATGTTTTGGCAGATTCCTGCAACTCACATAAAGAGGTTTTAGGAAACAATAACCTCTAATTAGTACATATGATAAAAACTAACCATTGACGTTTTATTTAAATACTCCCTCCGTTTTATTTTATGTTAATTTATTTGACTGAACACTGAATTTAAGAAAATAATTATGACTTTTGAAACTTATAATCTTAAACATGTCATTACATTTGTGTGGTTACTTGAATATTTAAACTTATGGTTCTAAACCATCACATTTGTGTAGCTAAATATAAAAGTTTGTCATTAAGAGTAGCACAAATAAATTAAGTAAGATTGTTTTCCAATTTAAAAAGAGATAATTATTTTAAAATAAATTAAAGAGAAAATAGAATCACATAAACTGAAACGACGAAAATAACAGACGTATGAATTTTTCAAAAGACACATAATTCTTTATCAGCACTTATAAGAAGGGGACAAGATTTTACTTGTAAAGTGGCAACTCCTTTATATATGGATTCCCAAGGTTTTGCGAGCACATGATTCTTGCTATTATAAGAAAGATAGATATTCAAATTAAAGTTAGATGACAGTTCTAATAAATCATGTAATATCATTTGCTAATAAATGGTCATATGCATGTAAAGTCGTTAACAATCTTACAAATGAACAAAATAGCCACAATCAACCAAACATTTCACTCTAGAGGTATTTGTCAATAAATTGCGAAAGCGATCACAGTATAACATTGCCGGATATCCTCCGGCAGAACTGCCAGCAAGGATGGCCTGCAAAATAAATATTGAGATACATAAGATTTTTTTTAAACAAAATTGTGTTAATAATGAAAATTATGAGTTAAAAACTTAATATACTAAATTAGTTAGAAAAAATTGTAGGGAAAGGAATGTAGATGTTTCCTTAACATAAAATAATTATACGTCCATGCTTCCAAAATAATTTATCGGATACCTCCAAAATTATGATATCAACATGCATGGTATTACCCTGTCTCTTATATATCATGATGATATCAAATAAGACTTCTTTTATTTCTTCAAAAACAGTTATTAATCCTCTATGAAACTCATAAGGTATATATAATATACCGACAGGTTCACAGAATATTATAGAGGATCATGTTCATTTATTGAAAAACACACTTCCTCAAAACAATTTCTATAATTTAATCTTCTTATATACATATATTGAGATAGTATCATGGAGGACTGTTTCGGTCCTTTAATAAGATACTCCTCAGTCCTACATCATACCATAATGGTATATACCATATACTGAGATGACATCATGAAAGAGTACTTCAGTCCTTCAACGAAATACTCTCTCAGTCCTCCATGATACCGTCATGGTATATATATATATAAATACTGAAATGATATCATGGAGAGAGGATTTATTTTGGGTGAGGGGTACTCGGGTAAATATTTTTGGGCGTATGGGCAGAAGCAAAATTATTTTATAAGAGGGCATGGCCTGGTAAATATTTACCTTCTATACGTACTTTGTATTGTTTTTTTCAAAATTGTACTAATCCCTATAATTTAACTCAGTCTTTGATATACTCCTTACATTCTGAAGTCAGATGGTTAATGCCTCTATATAAAATAGATCCTATTACATAACACTATTAATAAATTTTTAAGAAGTAGTCTATATCTCTATCTGATTATGTATTTCTTTTTCCAGAAATGAATCTGCAAATTTTTTTGTTGTTTTAGTTCCATTTTCCCAATTTGAAAGCTAGTCTTCGCAGTAAATCATGAAAAAGACAATTTTATCCATATATTTTCTAACATAGGACTGATTTTTTTTAAAAAGATTAACACAGTTATAAAGATATTAACTTGGGTTGAACTTTATTTTTATACGGGTATTAGGTGTTTTACTTTGATATAGGGTGTGTATAATAAAGTTATATTATAAGAATGTGTAGAGCTCGTCTAGGTTAGATGATTGTAAATTGATGATAAGCATTAAGTATTGATAAGCTCTTTAAGTGTTGAATTAATTTTATAAATTAGAATTATGTATCTAGATAAAAGAGTTTAAAGCGATAACAAACAATAGTAAAATTATGCAGTCAATTATTTCAATTGTAATAGAATTTACATACATTTTTGGCATTCTTTAATCCTTTTGCTAGCAGCTCATCCATTACTGCAGTAAAAATCCTTGCCCCTCTAAAGTGCAGATTGGTAGCCTAAACAAAGCAACATGTATGGAATGATAAATTTTTTTCGAGATGATTTTCAACAAAATAAATATTTTAAATTGGAATTCAGAATTATAGCTTTGAATAAAACATACTGGATCAACGTATTCAACATCTCCGGTAAACGATCCACCATCGCAGTATGCAATAATGACTTTATTCCAATTGTAAAAATCTGCATATTTAAAGTACAAAAGATAATCATATGATATGTGAACAATCATGCTTCATTGCAACATTAATTATGTCTAGATTTTTGAAATGTTTCATTATCTTCGTTTTTTGAGGAAAAATAATTCATTCAAATTTGAGGACATATTAATTCAAGAGCACCTGGATTTGCAGTCTGATTCTTGCTGTGAATTCCTTGAAATGGTATCGGACCCATATGTTTTGATGAACCTTTATCGGTGTTGCTACGATCTTGGCAGTCTGTGACGTTTTTACACCATGCTCCTCCCTATGAACAAGGTCAATATTTTCGAAGATGAAATAAGTTTTTGAAATAACACTATATCTATAGGAGAAAAAACGTACATTTATAATGCTCGTCTACATAGTAATTTTTTTAAGGTGTTTGGATAAGCTTATAAGTTGGTCAAACTGACCCATTTATCTGTTTGCTTGGTAAACATCAAAGTACTTATAATCCAAAAACTATAAGATAGCCATCCCCAACTTATGATATGTCCTCTTATAAGCATTTTTGATTTGATAAAGTATTTTACTAGTTTATTCTTAACTTTGTTTTTTTTTCTAATTCTCAAAATATCTTTCCCAAAACAAAACTCCTAACTTCCTCTTCCTCTTCCTCTTCACTGTGTATCCCGGCTGTACTTCCTTTTCTTTACAGAGATACTTTTAAATTCATAATCTTTTGTAAAAATTTTAAGAGTATTTTAGTCATTCTATCTAAAGATCAGCTTATCAGCACTTTCTTATCAAACACATCAACTGTTTGATAGCTGTTTCAACACTTCTAGCCAAATACGTAACTATTTATTTATAAAATTAGTTTCAACACTTAAAAATATTTTTAAGCACTAAGCTTATAAGCTATTTATGATCAGCTAATCCAAACAAAAAAAATTTACTCCAAATAAGTAGGGATTAGTAGAATGAAACATGTGTTATGCACGACTTACAGAGAGTTGTACAATCCAATTTCCAACCCCTTCTCCAAATCCTGGTACAAAATAGTAAGCTGGAGGTGATCCATCCAAGCACACTATCAAATAAACACTGTTAACAAAACTCTTCAATTTAAACTTATAATTCAAAGTTTATACTTGTACATATAAGTGAATATATTAATTCACCTGCTCCTTTTGACACGGCACTATGAACAATAGTTTTCGTGACATTATATATATTTGGGCTTTGGGTTACTTTTGCACATTCAATTGTGATGAAGGTCAAAGAGCAAACAAGTGAGACAAAAAGTTGAAGCGATCTTGTAACCATCATCATCCTGTAAAACATAAAATTAAAGAATGGATGAGATTTTGATTATAACATGCAAATGGATAGAGAAAAAATAATAATATTCTAAAGGTGTACTTTGTAAAATATATATGTTGCAAAAAATATATTGACCCTAATGAACGAATTTCAGGACGATCAATATATAGGAGGATGGCCAACGATAGAAGTTGGAGTAGCGGGAAATTAGGCCTTAAAATAGGAGCCACAACACTAGAACCGTACACATGTCTGAATATTCTGAAATTTTGTTTTCCTCGAGACCTAAAAATTTGTAAGGTCAACCAACTTGTTCGATTGAGACAATTAAATGGAGCGTTTAGGAAATACATGTCTATACGTGGTGATTCATTTACATGTAACCAAAAAATTACATGAAAATATTTGAATTTTTTTTGTCTAGATTACCAGCATCATAGAAGAAAATGAGATTTTGGGGTCAGTATGTGTACTTGTTGTTTGGGGATAAAATCGATATTTGAGTATTTTATTATAAAAAATCAATCCCTTATTTTCAGTATTTGCGCCCAAATGTAGGAATAAGCCATTGTACAAGTTGATTTTATCATTAGGAACTTGTTGGTGTGGTCCGGACGGAGACCCGCTTGGGTGAGTTTCGGATCACTTGGAATCCATTTGGACATTGCAGATTCTTATTCTCAATTGGTGCACTGCGAACACGGTCTCCAATTCATAATCGCAGAGTAGAAAAACAGATCACGATTGAGATGACCTGAACGCAAACACGGTAGGTGGTTATGCACTTCATCATGAATATATTACCGCTTATGAACAAATAAATAAATTTTATGATTACAAGTCCAACTCACATATTTTACGCAGTGCAAAACTTAGCAAATATTCAAGATTTTTGTGTAGTGAAAATTCTAACCCTGAAGTAAGGGTGGCCAGTGGGCCGGGACGGCCCGACCCCGCCCCGGTCCCGCCCCGACTCCGCTAAAAAAAAAAAAAAAATGTTGGCGGGCCTCGAACTCCGGACGGGACAATGTCTTGTGGTCCCGCGAGACCCGAGCCCGCCCCAGGCCCGCCCGACCCCGACCCGACCCCGCCCGCCCCGACCCGACCCCGCCCCGACCCCATCCCGAGCCCGACCCCGCCCTTTGTGCCCCCTTTGCAAATATGGCCGTTGCACCAACGACCATTTTAGATTTTGACCGTTGCACCAACGACCATTTTAGATTTTGGCCGTTACACCAACGGCCATTTTAGGCCTCCCCCCTCCCCCTACCCCTTAATATTTATTTTTAACCCATAAGTTATTATATTTACACTTTAACCCAATTTTCCAACTATAAATAACTCATTTTCTCTTCATCTTTCTCACAAATCTTCCTACAATCTCTCTAATCTCTCAATATATCTCTCTACAAGTCTACATTGTTTACTAAATATTCAATTTTATTTATTCATTTGGGAATTGGGAGTGAAGTTGGCAACTAGCTTGAGGATCTTCCATCGAGCAAAGTTTTAATTTTCAACCTCTCGATTACACGTCGATGTTACGTCGGTGTTTGGTACATTCGTTCCTTCATTAAATTATTATTGTTTGTTTATTTTATTTAGCGTACTTAATTTTATTGTCTTTAATTATTTATTATCATAATTAAAATGGAAGGATTAAAAGGTATGTTTAAGGGTAAGGGTAAGGGTGCTTCTTCTTAGGGGCAACCAGGGCAAGGGTGCTTCTTCTAGTCATCTTATTCCTACACAGGATGATTTTATTGATACTCAACATTTTCCTACAATACCATTAGATTTAGACCAGGAGCTATTTTCTGGAACTCAAGAAGACTTTAATTTAGACGATGATCTAGATGATACACCCACTAATGTTGATGACAACACACCCACTAGTGCACCTTCAACTGAAATACCTCTTATTCCCCCTAGTATGAGACGAGGTCCAGCAAAACGACCATTAAAATCAGATGCATGGACATTTTTTGATAGGGACGTAGAGAATCAAGTAGCTATATGTAAAATTTGTAAAAATGTGTTAAAATTTAAAACTGGAAAAGGTCACGGTGGGACGGGGGGTTTAATTAGACACGTAGTAAGTGCTCATCCAGCTAGGTATGCCCAATACCAGCTTCAAAACCGGGTGCGCAAACGCCCGCTCCATCGGGACAAGGTTCACATACTAATCGTCCGGACCAAGTATGTGGTCAAATTAACCCTATGACGGGGGAATTGTAGGCTCTAAATATAATAAACATAGAGATAGGGAAGAAATATCAAAATTAGTTCTTTGTGGAGGGTTTGCCTTTTTCATTTCCTTCATCTCCGGTTTTATTCATTACATTAGAGATATATATAATCCTCGCTTTTAACGGTTTTCCTAGATCAACCGTTAAGAGAGATGTATTTAAATTCGCGCATGAATATCAACAATATTTACGTTTTTCATTATATCATTTTAATGGCAAAGTATCTATCACGTCTGATATAGGTCGTAGTACTAATGGCCATGATTATTTAACTGTAACTTGTCATTGGATAGATTATAAATGGTCTATGCAAAAACGTATTTTAGCGTATAGATATATAGATGATAGGCACACCTTTGGTACTTTTATTGCAGATAATATTTATCAAGTGTGCCATTATTACGGAATAACCGATAAAATTATGACTATTACATTAGATAACGCTTCTTCTAACAATTACGCAATTACAATTTTAAAAAATAGTTTAACTCCATCTTTTCCAGATCATTTTCATATAAAATGCGCGTGCCATATATATAACTTAATTGTAAAGGATTGTCTATCACTTTTTGAAGACATTCTTAGTAAAATACAATTTGCTATAAACTTTATTTTTAAAAGTAATAAAGTACAACGTAGAAAAGAATATAAAAAAACTTGTCACGATTGTGGACTACCTTATAGAAAAATTCCACAAGAAGTATCCACTAGGTGGAATTCTTTATACGAGCAACTACTTGTTGCTTATGACTATAGAATACCTATAACTTTATTTTTTAACTCTCATAATAAAAATCCAAATTTGATATGATTTTAGATAGTGATTGGGTAAAAATTTCCGAACTTATTGTATTTTTAGAGAAATTTTTTCAAGCAACAAAAGAATTTTCCGGTATATATTATCCAACTATTTCAACTATGTTGTTTTATATAACTCTAATATTTTTATTACTTAGTGAATATATGAAAAAACCAAACTTATAAGGCGACTATTAAAAAAATGTTTGTCAAAATAAAAAAATATTTTATTCCTATTCCCACTATTTATATTATTGGTTCGTATTAAATCCTACTATTAAAATAGACGGTACTAAATCACTAATTGAAACTATTTACGATTGTATAGAAGTACTACCACCTCCAAGTCCCAAAAATCTAAATCACCCACCACCTATTGAACAAAGTCAAACTAAAGAAGAAGTGTTGTCTAGCGTAGAACACCAATGCAAAAAAATATATAGATTTTATCAACAAGAAAATGCTAGTAACTTACCGGCTTCCATACCATCTTCTTCATCTTCAACACAACCTCACAAAAGACATGTTGTTTTCGCGGCTAGTATTGAAAGCCTCGAAATAGAATGTGCGGCCCTACCTCTACTACTAACCAAATTAGCGAGTTGGATATTTTTATTTTGCGGGGTTCTGTACCGTATCAAGAAGTTATCAATGAAGATGGACATGAAGACTTGCTGAAATACTGGAGGGGGAATGAGAAGACCTTTCCGACACTTTCATTGATGGCCCGAGATGTTTTGAACATTCAAGCGTCATCAACTCGCGTCTCGAAAGCACTTTTTCTGCTGGCAGATATCAAATAGGAGACCACAGACACTCATTAGCCGGAGACAGCTTGGAAATTGCAGTATTATTCAGAGATTGGATACGAGCGGAGCGGAGAAGGTGCGGTCAACCGGAGATCAACGAAGAAGAAGATGAAAACTACAACAAAATCTTAACCGAAGGTAGTGGAAGCGACGTGGATCAATTTGACCAACAAATACCAATTCCAACCGAAGAACCACAGGAAATCATCAAGCAATTAGAACAGGTTTTTTTGAGAATGTAATTTTTTAATTGCAATTTTATTATGTAATTTGCAACTTTTGGACAACACCACAAAGTTGCAATTTAGATTTTAGACAATTGTATTTGTAATTTTGTATTACAAAAAAATATATGTCTATTAAATAATATAAGAGGCACAAAAACAGCCTTGGGATGTTTTTATTACACTATCTTGTTTTGTTTATTGAGTTTTTTTTATACATATGTTTATTTAAAAAAAAAAAAAAAAAAGGAAAACCAGCCGGACCCCGCCCCGACCCGACCCCGCCCCGCCCCGATACCGACGGGATCAGGATCGGGACGGGACTGGAGCAAGTCCCGCCAGACCCGACCCCGCCAGACCCAACCCCGACCCCGACCCCGCCAGACCCGAGCCCGGCCCACTGGCCAGCCCTACCCTAAAGTAGTTTCTAAATTATTTACTTACAGTTTTATTGACAAAATAATAGTAGATGAAACTTTCTATAATATTTCTAAACTGCCTAGTGCTATAGTAGAATCTGTTAAAGCAATGATGAAATCTTTTGAAAAAAGTATATATGGTATACAACTATTTGATGCCTCAACGGATCTGACAGGAAAACGGATTGTAATATGTCAATTATTTAAAACTGGTAAAAATAGCAATATTAGTGGTGATGATGAAGATCTCAAAATGAAGATACCCTGTACATTGGAAAAATTTCAAGAATGGTTAAGTGCCAAAAGAGCTATTGGACTGTTAACTTTGAAATCAAAGATAGAAGATATATTAAAGGCTAGAAAGACCTGCATAATTGGAACAACCAAAGGAGGAGAAGTTGAAGAGTGTATTACCCTATACTATAATAATGATATATTATCCCAAGACACCGTGGAACTTACTAACATGCACGATCGGATCATGAACATGAAACATAGACATGCCAAAGCAACTATGGAGCAATATCAGCTTTTAACAGGCTAGAGAAAAAGGCTTGTAATCAGTTCTAAAAATGTTACCAATACTACTCATACTATTAAAAAAGAAGGATCTTCTAATCCTTTTGCATGATAAAACAAGACCCAATGTAGTGATAACTACGACGAGCCTATGACACTCTAATAATAGCCCAATTTAGTCAAACTACATAGAGGCCCATATTACTAGAATATACTACCATCATATTATCATACTACTATCCAAGAATCTTCCAGACGAGATGAAGACATTCAAAGATGATCAATAAAATACAAGAAACAAAGCACGTGAAAATTGCGGCAACAACTTTTGATAAAGATACAAAAAGACAAGCAAATGACAAGGCAATACAAGATACTATAGCTTTTTCAGACTTTTGGAAAAAGTTTTGCAATAATGTAATCAGTTACCGTATACTTTAAGACTTTTGTAAAAGTAGCTTTATTAGTTTTGTCATGTAACAATCATGTAGTCTATCGAAGTTATCTATATAAAGAGCCCCATTTTAACCGTTTGAGATATTCAAAATCTGCAATAAAAATCTTCCTTTGAAAAAACTTCAGTGTCTAGCTAAACCCCCTCTTAGTCTATAATCAATACCAAGAACAATATCATAATACCATAGAAAAAACACTTTGAAAGTTTATACTTAAAACCATATTAGTCTATAAACCTGCATCTTAAAAAGAATTTTAGAAAGAGTCTGTTCAGTCTCCTAGCACCTAGGCCATTAATCCCGTAAATTCAGTGGAGAAAGAAGGGAGTCAAGTGCCAGGGTGGGTGAGCATTCCAATGATATGAAATTCTGCTAAGAGGTATGATATTTAGACTATGTGTTTTTAATTATAATCTTGATAAGTGTAGGCTCTACAATTTTTATGTTAATATTGGTTGAAGATTATAGACTTTTATTTTAAAAATGAATTTTAAGTTAATAATAATCGCTTCCATGCTACATGTTTGTTATTTGATAGACTTTGTTAATAACTTGAATAAACTACCATCTATATTCCTACCCTCTTTAGGGTTATTAGATGATAAAAAGATCCCCACATAAAATGGTATTAAACTTCCATTTATGTTCCTATCCTCTTTAGGGTTATTAGATGATGAAAAGACCGTTGGAAGATTTTTTTTTATGGCCATTAATTTATTTGCGGAAGACTCACAAAAACAACTAATCAATCAAGGGAACAATTTGTACCAATTCTGGTTACATTTTTGAAGTGCATGATTTTGGCAACGTTTTGGCCGATTCCAACAACTCACATAAAGAGGTTTTAGGAAACAATAACCTCTAACTAGTACATACAATAAAAACTAACCATTGGCATTTTCTTTAATTACTTCCTCCATTTTTATTTTATGTGAGTTTATTTGACTCAATATTGAGTTTAAGAAAGACATAATGACTTTTGAAATTTATAGTCATAAGCATGTCATGACATTTGTGTGGTTATAAGAAGTGCTACCGCTACTGGGCCAGTAGGCATTGGGCCGTCTGGGCTGCTGGAAAGCCCACTGGTCAGTGGGTGCAAACTGTGCTGGAGCTGGGCCGTAGGACCACTGTCCACTGGTCCAAGCCCACGACCTAGAGGCCTAAGGCTGAGACCAGGGGTTAGGTGGCCCACTGGAAACTGGAGGGGGGCCCACTGCTACTACTTTGGCCATCGTGACTGCCGCCTGAACCGCCGCGTTTGCCCCCGCGATTTTTATTTTTCCAGCCATTCTTGTTGCTACAGTGGGATTGGTTTTGGTGCGAATTCGTGCCATAATTTTGAGGACTTGGGGAGGAAGTCATCATGACCACGGGACTAGCATTAGTAGCTGCCTTTTTAGCCAAACCGACTTCTTCCAAGGTAAGCATGGATCGTGCTTGATAGAACCGTGGAAGAGTATAACTTTGATGAAGAGAGTCCCAAGGCCACTATAGGCCTCGGATAGGCCAGCGACCATCTGTAAAACAAGAAAATCTTCACTAACAGGCGCACCAACGTTGCGGAGTTGGTCCGCCAATTCGTTCAACCTTTTGCTATATGCTGAAACGTTCGGGAAATTTTCCATGTTGACGTGGGAAAAATCATGTTCAAGGGTAACAGCTCTGGAATTTTGATTATCCTGGAATATGTCACGCAGTCTATCCTATGCGGCCATTGCCGTAGCATCTGGCTCAATAATCGTCTGCAATAGGTCGGTGGAGATAGTAGAATATATCCACTGAAGGACAGTGGCATCAAGCGTTGTCCATAGTTTAGGATCATCCTTGCATTTAGGCACCTCTGTATCCTCAAGAGCCGCAGGGATGATGTGATGGATGACTTGATGCGAACGAGCGTGAATTTTGAACAACTCAGCCCACGTCGCGTATTGGACGTTTTCTATTTCAAGAATTAACGGGATATGATTCTTGATGTTAGAAACCACTAGGGCAGGATGAAACGAGTTCTTTGATGTAGACATACCGAAAGAACAAGAGGTGAAAGAGGGATTAGTAAGAGAGATTTTGAGAGCGGAAGACAAAATTTGGTAAAAAACGAGGGGGGGTGGGGTCTCGGCCGAGGGAGGACAAAAATTTTGAGAGAAGATTTTTGTGTGACCTAGACTTTTGATACCATGAAATAAATAATCCCCTTGATTATTTTCATTAATTGAATATGTATATATACAAGATACAAAATAGGAGAATCCTATTCCTATTCTATTCCTAAAATCTTATTCTACCGTAATTCTAACTCTACAATTATGGTAGTGTATATTCCTAATTACGGTAACAAATACATTACAATATACTACACATATATTTTCCTAATATACAGTATTCTAACCTTGTCTAATATTAACAATTACCAAAACCGAGAGCCACAATTATGGACAGAATCCGAGAGCTCAATAAGGCAATATACACATGTATATTGTGTGTATATTTCCTTATTTAACAATATCATCATCTTAATTATATACATGAGATGGTATCATGGAGATCCGCTTCAGTCCTTTAATGAGATACTCATCAGTTCTCCATGATACAATCATGATATATATCATATATTGAGATTGTATCATAAAGGAATACTTCGGTCCTTCAATGAGACACTATATCAGTCCTCCATGATACCATTTGGGAGGATTTTGGGCGAAGAGGAGCGTTTAGGCAGAAGCGAAATTAATTTATAAGGGGACATGGTCGGGTTAATATTTTGTTGTTATGAGACACTATCTCAGTCATACTCCTTGCATTCTAAAGTCAAACAATTAATACATCTATATAAATTAGATCCTATTACATAACACTATTAATAATTTTGTATGAAAAAAGACTAAACCTAGTTATATATATATACAACAACAACATATCCAGTGAAATCCCACACCGTGGGGTCTGGGGAGTTATATATATATATAAAAGAATAATTAGATCTCTATTGATTATGTATTATTTTTTGAGAAATGAATCTGCAATTGTTTTTTGGTTTTAATTCAATATTTCCTATTTGAAAGCCTAGTCTTCACAGCAAATCATGAAAAAGACAGTTTTCCATATATTTGCTAGCATAGGACTGACATAATGATAAAGACATTAACTTTTGGGTTGAGCTTTGTTTTTATACGGGTATTAGGTGTTTGACTTTGAAATTGAGCGTGTCTAACAAAGTTATATTTTAAGCGGTGGCGAAATCAGAATTTTTATAAACAGGTGTCAAAATATAGAGAAGTAAACTCATAAAGAAGTCAAGGGGAGTCAATATACATAAAAATATTTTTTTACCCAGCTATCCAATGTAATTTTCCAGCGAAGGGGTGTTGACCGACACCCCTTGGATGTATGTGGCTCAACCACTGATTATAAGGATGTGTACAACTCGTCTAGGTTAGCTTATTGTAAATCGCTGATAAGCATTAAGTATTGGAATTAATTTTGTGAAAAAGAATTATGTATCTAAAAAAAAGAGTTGAAAACGATAATAAACAGTATATAATAATATAGTCAATTATTTCAATTGTAATAAAATTTACATACATTTCTGGCATTCTTAATCCTTTTGCTAGCAGCTCCTCGATTACTGCAGTTAAAATCCTTGCCCCTTTAAAATGAACTCTGGTAGCCTAAACAAAGCAAAATGTGTGGAATGATAAAAAAAAATTCGAGATGATTTTCAATAAAAATAAATATTATAAATTAGAATTCAGAATTATAGCTTTGAATAAAACATACTGGATCAATGTGTTCAACATCTCCTGTGAACGATCGCAATTGCAATAATGACTTTGTTCCAATGGTAAAAATCTACATATTTTACATAAAACAATTATATGATATGTGAACCCTAATGCACCATTGCAACATTAATTATGTCTAGATTCTTAAAATGTTTCATTATCTTCATTTTTAAAAAAACAATTCATTCGAATTTGTGGACATATTAATCCAAGAGCACCTGGATTTGCAGTCTGATTCTTGCTGTGAATTCCTTGAAATGTTACTCGACCCATATATTTTTATGAACCGCGATCGATCTTAGTATGTTCTACGCATTCGTTGACGTTTTTACACCATGCTCCTCCTTATGAACAAAGTCAATATTTTTTAAGGTTTAATATATTTTTGAAATAACACTATATCTATAGGAAAAAAACGTACACTTATAATTGTCGTCTCACATAGTAAAATTCTTAGAGAGTGTTTAAATAAGTTTACAAGCTGCTCAAACTGGCTTATAAACATATTTTAGCATGTTAATGTGTTTTTGGTAAACATCAAAGTACTTATAAGTGAAGTGCTTATAAGTAAAAAAACTATAAGATGGCCATCCCAACTTATGTTATTTCAGCTTAGAAGCACTTTTGGTTTGACAACCCCATGATTTAGTATGTAATACAAGAGCACTAAAACTGAAATAATAAGTCTGAACAGTCTGATAATGTCTCCCGAACACAAATAAAAGACATGAATAAGGATGATATCCTGTACATGCCGTGAAGAAGCAAGCTCACCCGAATACGCGAACTCTCCAACTCGGGACTCAACCACATGGTCATAAACTGGTAGATGACACTGTATCTGCATCCAAAAAGAATGTAGCAAGTGTAATATGAGTACACAACGTACACCCATAGACATCATAGGTCGATAATGACGGACGATGCGTAACTGACATAAATACCAAGTTGACGCTCATATAATTCTATTGAAAACAGTTTAGTAAATACCTTAAGTCACCTTGTTCACCAAGGAGTTCAATACTCAAATACTCATAAATCATGGGAGTTTAATCAACAGAATCCACCTTATCACGATAATCAGTCCAAGTCACGATAATCAGTCCAAGTCACGATAATCAATTCATCAAGTAATCAATGTATATGAATGTATGGTATGAATGCAAATGAAAGGTATCTTTATAACAACTACGTATTTCTATCAGAGTGTAATAATAATAAACTGTAGCCTACTTCGGAGCCGAGCGGGTGCCACGAATCTTAGTCCTCTACCAAGGCCTTGCTCTTGCGAAGCGCCTCGTAATAATTTTAGTCTAGCACATAGATTTTATGTTAATAAAGTAATCGTATACATGTACAAAGGCTTAGACTTTGAAAAGCAACCACAAGTCCACCCCCAAACTGACCCCGAGCCCACGAGGGTAAAATATAGAACTTTATTATTCAAAAACCATGAAAATACTCTATAGAGTCATATCCATAAGTGTTTGAAAACTAAACACGTTTGGGCTCGAAAACCCCCAACTTGAACCCTAGATTTCTCCCAATCTCAAAATGGATTCCAATCATCAAATTAAACATTACAATATCCTCTATTATCATTAACCAACTCTAGGTTACAATATTAAAGCAAGAAGATCATTAATAAACCTTAATTCCATGGTTCTTAAGCCTCTTATTCTATCATGAAAACCTAGTTTAGTTCTACCCCAACTAAAGAATTAAACCTATATTAGAGGACATATTAATGATAAGTAAGTAAATGGAGATGGAACATCTTACCCTAAAGATGAAAGATGTTGAAAGTTTCCAAATTCCCCTCTCTACCGAGCTCTATTCCCTAGATATGATTATGGGGAAATGATTTTGAAATGAACATTAAATTCTAGGTCTGGAAAATAGCGATTCCACTTCGACGGAATCGACCTCGCCGAAGCGGGTCACCTAAGTGGGAAAACCTGCTGCAGAAGTAGCCTAACTTAAAAACTCAGGACATGCAGAAGCAAAAATACCTTTGCATAGACGGATCTCCTCTGCACAACAAGGTCCGTACAAGCGGATGACACCAATCCACCAAGGCCCGTCTCTACGAATGAATCTCCATAGAGACGGCTCCGTAGAAGTGGACAAATGGCCCGCTGGTACGATACACCAGAAACCAGCAACATAGTAATCTAGAAAATTCTGTACCAAACACTCGAAACATTCCCGTGACCTCCCGGATACAAATCAAACAAAGGTAAATGATGCAACAAACTCTCTTGCGCACTCGAATTTCTCATACGACTAAGCTAAGATTCACTTTTCTACTAAATCACCCAAAATACTCAAATTTCACAATTTTACAAATAGTGTCACAAAATATATCTAAATGCCTCAAGATGTGAATCAAGGACTCGACTAAGTCATAACTGATGCTCCGGACCTACCGAAAGTGACGGAACCCAAAAACAAACCTATATACTCGAAAATCAACTTTGGATCAACCTTATCATTTCAAAACTATTCAATATGAGTTTTTTTCCAAAAATCATTTAAAAGCAACTCGAGAACCATGTTACCCATCCCCGCGAGTCAAAAACCCCATATAGAACCTACAAAAAGGGTAATTTAGTCAAATAGAGTTCTTTAGCTAAAAACAATCGGACATGTCGTTACATCAGATACCAATTAAACAAATATTCATCCTTGATCGGAGAGAATCGAAAGGGAAAACATACTGAAATCAGTAAACAAGTGAGGGTATCTACTCCGAATATTAGCCTCGCTCTCCCAAGTAGCCTCCTCAACAGGGCGGTGCTTCCATTGCACCTTCACAAAAGCAATTTCTTTTGATCTCAATTTTCTCACATGCTTGTCCAGAATAGCCACATGCTCTTCTTCGAACTCCAAATTCTGATCAAGTAACACAGAGTCCTATTGAATGATGTAGGAGCGACATGGTACTTATTCAATATAGAAACATGGAAAACCTGGTGAACACCTGAAAGGCCTGGTGGCAGAGCCAACTCATATGCCACCTCTCCAACCCTCTAAAGAATCTCGAAAGGTCTGATATACCTCAGATTCAACTTCTCTCTCTTGCCAAAACTCATCGCACCTTTCATAGGCGAGACATTCGATATAATCCTGTCACCAACCTTGAACTTCATATCTCAGACCTTCCGGTCTACATACTCCTTCTGTCTACTCTAAGCCACCAGAAGCTTCTCCTGGATCACCTTCACCTTCTCTAAGGTGTCCCTCAACAAATTTGTACCCCAAGGCCTCACCTCAAATGTTTCAAACCACCAAATCGAAGAGCGATATCTCCTACCATATAAAGCCTCAAATGGTGCCATATCAATACTGGAGTGATAACTGTTGTTGTATGCGAACTCTGGCAATGGTAAGAATCGGTCCCAATGACCACCAAAATCATTTACAGAAGCCCATAACATATCCTCCAAAACCTGAATAGTCCAATCGGACTGACCGTCCATTTGAGAGTGAAATGTTGTACTGAGATCCAAATGAGTACCCAACTCCTTTTGCAAAGTATGCAATAAATGAGAAGTAAATTGGGTGCCCCGATCTGAAATAATAGAAATAGGTACCCTATGCAGACGAACAATCTCACGAATATAAATCTTGGTCAACTTCTAAAATATGTAGGTCGTCTGGATCGGAATAAAGTGTGCAGACTTGGTCAACCTATCAAAAATGACCTAAATGGCATCAAACTTGCCCAAAGTCTTTAGAAACCCAACAACAAAATCCATAGAAATCCGCTCCTACTTCCACTTGGGAATGGGCATCCTGTAAGTCAAACCACTTGGTCTCTGGTGCTAATACTTAACCTGCTGACAATTCAGATACCGAGACACACACTCCACAATGTATCTCTTCATCCTGCCCCACTAATAGTATTGCTTCAAATCACAATACATCTTTATTGCACCTGGATGACTAGAATATCTGGAACTGTGAACCTCATCCATAATCAATCTCGTCAAGTCTCCAACATGAGGAACACATACTCTCCTATTGATCTTCAAGACTCCTTCACTATCAAGCATAGCCTCTTTGGTTTCACCTCTTATCACCTTATCACTGATCTTGTATAATTTTACTTCATCATACTGCTGGGCCTTGATCTACTCCAAAGGAGACGACCTCGCCTCAATACAAGCCAAAATCCAACCCGAATTTGGAATGTCAAGTCTCACAAAACTATTGGCTAAGGACTGAAACTCTAATACTAAGGGACGCTCATCAATAATAAAATGCACTACACTCCCTATACTCATCGCCTTTTGGCTTAAAGCATATGTCACCACATTAGTCTTGCCCGGATGGTACAAAGTAGTTATATCATAAACCTTGAGCAACTCCATCCACTTGTGCTATGTAGAATTCAAATCCCGCTAATTGAACATATGTTGAAGGCTACGATGATTGGTAGACACCTCATAATGAATGACGTACAGATAATTCCTCCAAATTTTCAATGCAAATACTATTGTCGCCAACTCCAAGTCATGAGTTGTGTAGTTCTTGTCATGCACCTTCAACTGCCTCGATGTATAATCTATTAATTTACCCTCCTATATCAGTACACAACCTAAGATAATCCTCGAGCATCACAATAAAAGATGAAGTCCTTCCCCTCAACTATAAGGGACAAACTTGGGGTTGTGGTCAAAAGTGACTTGAGCTTTTGAAAGCTCTCCTCACACTTATCGGAACACTAAAAAGGCATATCTTTCTGATTCCACCGTGTCAAATGAGAATCAATAGACGAGAAACCCATAACTAACCGATGATAATAACTCACGAGACCCATGTAGCTCCGAATCTCTATCACCGAAGTAGGCCTATCCCAATCCCTGACTGCTTCTATCTTCTTTGGATCTACTATAATACCTTTCTTAGACCCTATGTGTCCCAGAAATGCTATGGAATAGAGCCAAAAATCACATTTTCAAAATTTAGCATATAACTCTTTCTCTTTCAATAGCCCAAGAACCACTCTCAAATGCTTCTCGTGGTCTTCCTTACTCTTCGAATATATAAGAATGTCATCAATGAAGACGATCACAAATAAATCCAAATAAGGCTTGAATATCCCACTTATCAAATATATAATGTTGCGGGGGAATTGGTAAGTCCAAAATACATCACTAAGAACTCATAGTGGCAATATCAAACCCTGAAAGCCGTCTTGGGAACATCATCGGCCCGGATCTTCAACTAGTGATACCCATACCTCAAATCTTTCTTCGAAAATATAGAAGCACCCTAAAGCTGGTCGAATAGATCATCTATACGAGGAATCTGATACTTGTTTCTGATGATGATGTTGTTCAACTGCCTATAGTCGATACACATACGCATAATGCCATCATTCTTCTTCAAAAATAATATAGGAGCACCCTAAGGAGACACGTTGGTATAATGAACCCCATACTTAATAGATCATGTAACTGCTCCTTCAACTCTCTCAGCTCCGCTGGAGCCATATAATATGAAGGAATAGAAATCGATTGAGTACTCTGCTCTAGATCAATGCGAGAAATCAATATCTCTATCCGGTGGCATACTTGGTAAAAGAGTTTGCATGTCCTCCCCCCCGAACTAAGTACCTTAATAACCACATTAGCCTGTATGCACTCCATATCTACCTGTCTGAGACCCACCTCTACCTGTCTGATGACCACAATGACCTGACTGAGGAACCCCCTTTGCTAGACTGACCGCCATCCCTAGATGGTGGTGTTGGGGTCCAAGGTATTTGGGATCCACCTGATCTAATCCTGGGATAATCTCTCATAAAATACCAAATATCGCTACAATTGAAACAAGCTTTGGTCATTATGGGCTGCTAAATAGTCATAGAAGAACTTGAGTGACCCCCATGATCGCAGAACCGGGACTAAGAACCTTTAGAAGTATGACCTGCACTATACCCACTCTGCCCCGCATAACCACCTTCTAAAACCTAGAGAGCTGATTGTACCGATCGACTAGATTGAGAATGTTGAGATATACTATGATGCACATAACCTCGAGATGTAGACCCACTATAGTAACTATTTGTGATGACCCAGAAGACCTTTAATTGACTAAATTACCCTTCTCATAGACTCTGTATGGGATTTTTGATGAGCGGGGATGGGTAGCATGATCTCAAGGTGCCTTTATGTGATTTTCAAAAGAAAAGCCAAAAAATAATAGTTTAGAAATGATAACTTGTCCCAAAGTTGACTTTTGAGTATAAGGGTTCATTTTTTGGTTCCGTCACTTCTGAGAGTTCCGGAGGGTCATTTATGACTTAGTCGAGTCATTGGTTTTTACTTCCTGTGACATTCAAATGTACTTTATGGCTTTATTTTTAAAATTGTAAAATTTGGATGTTTTGGATAATTTCGTAGAAAAGTATGTCTTAGCTTGGACAAATGAGAAATATAAGTTTGTAGCATCGTTTACCTTTGGTAGCATGTTTGGCTTGTATCCGGGAGGTCTCGGGAGTGTTTCAGGTGTTTGATAGAGAATTGGCTAAGTTGTTAGTATCTGGTGCGCCTTACCAGCGGGGGTATATCTACTTCTGCGTGGCTGCCTCTGTGGAGGTTTTCTCGCAGATACGGGCTTTTATATTTGTGATGTCTCCGCTTCTATGGGCATTTCCTCGCAGAGGTGATCCACCTATACGTAGTCAGTTTCACCCCTATGCCCATCCAGTAACTTAAGTTGGGCCGCTTTGGTGGTGGATTTTCTGCCAGTGCAATCCGCCTTGGTGGTGTTAATTCCGTTGAGGTTGAATTGTTGTTTTCCAGAACCTAATTTAATGCCCAAACAATTTCACTTTCTCAAAAACATTTTCTTGGGATTAGAGCTCGGTAGGGAGAAGATTCTTGTGTCTTCCATCATCGACCTTCTTGGAGGTACAATTTTTAAACCATTTCCATTTATTAAGTATCATTTGGGTCTTCTAATCTTAGTAAAATATCTAAATTGGGAAATAACATAGCATATGTTTCCATTCTAGAATAAGAGGCTATAAATAATAATTTGGGGATTAATTAGTGATTATATTGTTATAATATTGTAACCTAGTTTTGAATAATGATAGAAGATGATATGGTAATGGTTAATTTGATATTGGAAACCCTTTCGAAATTGGGGGATATCCTAGGGTTTAATTTAGGGCTTTTGCCAAATTATGAAATTAATGGTCCACATGTGATTAGTTTTCAAATTAGTTTAAGGATAAGAGTCCATAGTATGTTATCATGCTTTTTGAGTAATAGAGTTTTGATTTTGCTATCGTAGGCTCGGGGTAGATTTTGGAGTGAATATTTAGATTGCTTTTAAGGACTAAGTCTTTGTGTCGGTATTAGAATTACTTATTAACGTAGAATCTATGTGTTAGACTATGAGTATTACGAGGCGCTTTGAAAGGGAAAGTCTTGCGTCGAGGATTGAGGTTCATGAAACCTTCTCGACTTCGAGGTAGGCTACATTTTATTTTTTTAGACTTTAATAGAAGTATGTAACCGTTATAAATGTTGAGGGGTATTGAGCGTGTTTGGAGGTCCCATCTTAGCGGGTGTGATGAACACTTGGATGGGTATGAGTGTTGATTTGTGTTAAAGGGTGATTTGAAGAATCAACGTTAGGCTGATTCCGACTGCTGTTATTTGGGCTTGTCGCCATTGATGATAATTCTTGTGTTTATTCATCACATTGCTTATGATATGAAATAATTAGGGGTGGGCGTATATCGGACTTTGCCATATAGTAATGACCCATAGGGGACTGCGAAGTACATATACCGCTCACAACTAGCCGAAATGATCTATTAGTCCGGCTAGAGCCTCGACTCATTTGTCGAACCATATCAATCATCATTATCTCTGTATTTTCAAACCATCTCATAACAATATCATTACCTTCATTTCCAAGTCTCAACATACCAACATCATTCCATACCACTCTATTTCAGTATCATAATAACATGAGTGTATGAATGCAACAGTAATAAGGTAAGTAGTCATGAAGTATGAAATGCAATCAAGTTCAAGAGATGAATAACACATGCCTCAAAATTATCAATAATACATAATTCTACATAATCAGTCTTGCATATCGAAGGCATATGTGATGAGTAATTTCAACAACACAAGTAATATCAATAATGGTGACAAGCACACGTAATGGCGACAAACACACATAACAGTAGTCGCGGTCAACGCTAAGGATGATCCCTTAAATAGTTCAACACCGCTACCCACCAAAGCGTTCATCATAGTCACTAAGGTGGAACCCCCATCACGCCCAATACCCCTTAATATTTATATAAATTACATCTATCAAAGTCTGAAAGAGAAAATCATAGCCTACTTTAAAGCAGAAAAGGTGTCACGAACTAACCCTCAGCCAAGGCCTTTCCATTGTGAAGTGCCTCCAGACGTTCGTAGTCTATTATATAGATTTTATGTCAACAAAGTATTCTAATAAGTAAAAAGGTAAAACCTTTCAAAAAAATTGAATACCCGACCCCCAAATCGACCCTGAGCCTACAAGGGTAAAGTCAGAACTTTAAAGTTCTACGATAGCGGTCTAATAAGTCATAACCTTAAGTTTAATAAGAACCTAGTCACATTTAGGCCTTCAATTGCCTTAATTAATAAAAAATACCAATTCGGAGGAACCCTAGACTTCCCCCCAAAATTCATGGAGTAAAATTAACAATTTGGATATAGAAATAGGCCACTCTATCATTACACAACTTAAATCTGAAATATCATAACATAAAGACTCAATCTTGATTTCCAATTTCATGAATTTAGGCCTCTTATTCTTAGTCATAAACCCTAGGTTCAACTACCCCAAAATGGTAATAAACCTAGATTTAATGATATAATTATCAATCGATAAAAGAATTAGGTTAGAAAAATTACCCCAAAAACGAAGATGTTGAAAAACCTTGAATTTCCTCTCCCAACCGAGTTTAGTTTTCAAAAAGGTAGGATATTAAAAGTGAAGTTGAAATGGGTCTTTTATTTTAAGTCTGATACAGTGATTCCGCTTCTGCGGAATTTCCCTCGCCGAAGCATCTCGCTTTTGCAGAAAAATGGTTGCAGAAGTGGCCCAACTTAATGTACCTCAACATTGCAAAAACAGAAACTATTCCGTAGATGCGGATCGCTCCTGTGCATAAAATACCGCAGAAGTGGAATTTTCCAAGATCCTCATGGCTCGCATCAGCAGACCAACTTCCGAAGAAGCGGCCAAAGCTCGCTGGTGTTGTACACCAGAACCAACAGCTATAAAAAAAACTCCAAACTTCCATCAAACACCCAAAACTCACCCGAGATCTTTCGGACACAAACCAATTATGCTAGCCAAGTGTAAACGATGCTACAAACTTGGTCGCGCACTCGGAATTCTCATACGACTAAGCTATGATCCACTTTTCTACAAATCCATCCAAATTTCTCAAATATCATAATTTAGCAAATAAGGACTCAAAACACCGAACTCTTCGGAAAGCAAATAAAAGACTTGACTAAGTAACAAATTACGTTTCAGACCTACTGGAAGCGACAAAACACAGAAACGAACTCATATACTCAAAAGTCAATTTTGGGTCAGCTCTTTTTATTTTGAAACTATCAATCTTAAGGTTTTCTTCCAAAACCTAACTAATGCACCTCGAGAACTGTGCTACCCATCCTTGTGAGTCACAAATCCCATATAAAGTCTACGAGAAGGGCAATTTGATCAAGTAAAGGTCTTTAGCAAAAAATGACAGGACGGGTCGTTATAGATACGAGGTAGTTCTTAAGGGGGGGGAAAAGGTAATAGTGATGTTCTCATGGTCCGGAATAAAAAGAGAACTTATACAATTGTGATAACATGTTTATGAACTTGTCGGCAACTAATTTCGAATTATTGATGAAATTGTTGGAACGTCAACTATTAAGTCCAAATATTAAATTAGTATTTTCTTATATGTCATATCATACACTTGCATATGGTTGGCTCGGGTTGCACGCTTGCAACAAATTATATTATGGTTGACTTAGGTTGCACGCTAGCAACATGTCAGTATATATGGTATGTTCTCATGGCCCGACGGTTATGACGGATGGTATAGTGAGGTTCTCAGTCCGATGGAAAAGTCAAGCGGTACAGCGAGTGGTCACAGTCCAATGGGAAATGGCCCCGCGCGGCATAGTGGCATGTATATGGATCTTGCAAGTCCCTCATGGGTCATGATTATTTGGCATATCCTATAGCATGTGTGTACCAGGTATATATTGGCCAAATGCATTGCATTCATTTATTCATTCCTTTAATTGATCTACTTGACTATATGCTTTGTATTACATGAATTAAGATTTTCTTAATCGTAACCTAAAGAAATAAATTCTCTAATTTGATATACGTTATATGTCAGTCTTTATATTTTGTATGTGTTGTCTCTTTGTTGTCGGCCTACGGTACTTACGGAGTACTAGTGGTTTGTACTCATACTACACTTGTTGCACTCTTTTGTGGTGCAGATTCTATCCCAGGTACGAGTACGTCTCGCGAAGCACTGCTAGCTTGATTTCGGCATTTGGAGTTGTGGTGAGCCGCTTGTCTGTTCCGCGGCCACTTCTCCTTCTATCTTTATTTATTCTGTCATTTTAGCATTCAGACCGTGTATTTGGGTATTTTCAGACTTGTATTTAAGTCTTGAGACTTGTATTATTCTTTTAGAGCTCTTGTACGAGTTAGACCAAATTTTGGGATTGTATTGACTAAGTTCTATTCCGTACTATTTATGTTATTATGACTTGAAGATATTATGTTTCACTCATGTTTTTGCACTTACTGATTCAAAACATTAACATAGGTCCTCAGGCAGACATCGAAAAGGGGGCGAAAAGAGTCATTGATGTTGGGAGATGTTTCGCCTACATGAGCGATAGTGTAGGTTCCACCATGACCCGTGATTTGGGTCGTGATAAGTTGCATTTACCTCATTCGTAGGATTGCCGTTTATGGGGACTTTCTATAAATAAGTTGCTTCAATTTTTTATTTTAAATTTTGGTGTAACACTTTTTTATCCATAACCCTGATAATCACTGAGAATCTCGAAGGAGAATATATCCTGTTCTTATCCTCATCTGTAAGAGTAATCCTGTTGTTTTGATTTGCTAGATCACTCTCCGCTTCATAGTTAATGGATGCATGGGAATAAGTAGATTGTGTTATCTACTATTTTATTCAAAACTCTCCAAAACCTTAGCCCTTCATATTTGTTTATATTGAGGACTCTTCCTCTGAATGATGGACGAGAAATATACAGATTCAACAATAGTTGAATTACGTGTAGTAGATGCATAATACATAAATCAATAAGTAAGACTTAAGTCAAAATATTGGAGCGAAGAAGTTTTTATTACTTTTGTCAAAGGGACCTCCTTGTTATCGGATTTGGTATATATGGGAAATAGTGATACATCAGAAAGCTGGATTGTCAGCAATGAATGTACTAGCATCGTGTTACATAAATTAATTTTGACCATCTTTTCGTGGAATAAATAAACACAAGTCTATAAAAGATTATCCTCCATATCAAAGGCCTATGACGAATAAGTTACGTTTGGGATTAGATTTGGGAGTGGCAAGTCACGTTCATCTATCAAATAGGTGTAATTCCGATCAAAATACCAATCAGCAAATGCCTTTGGGGCAGACTGCACAAACAAACAAACAAATGGTGAAAACAATATTGTCAACAAGCTTTATTTAAAATTGTTTTTTTAAACATAAATAAATATCTTACCACGTTATGAACCACGATGGCAATTTCAGGAGTCCACCTCCTTATAATGCTGGTGTGATGATGGACAACATCTATGAAAACTCCTCTATGTTTAGGATTAGTTCCTTTGGGTAATGCATTTAAGAAATCCGATCTCATTTCTGAAAAATATAACAAATACAAAGAATATTAGAAATATAACTATAGTTGTGTTCGTCACCTCTTGCTTTGTTTCTCCTTAATTCTTTCAATCTATGTTTTGAAATTTTGTTGAGGAACTAAAGTTATTTTTGTTTAGCCCATGTGTACTAACCTTTCAGGGTATTGTTCTGACTTGTTGTGCATGTCCCATGGTCGATGCACTCATATATATTACTTCCTTCTAAAGTGTATTGTGTCTGCAAAATATAGTTCATCTATGAGAAGACATTAAAATAAGAAATGTTAATCGAATTAAGTAGACATTGTTTGTGAAAAAGCTTATGAAATATTGACAATTAATTATATCAATTACCTACCTCGACATTATCAAATGCTGACATCAAAATAAAAATAGGTGTCTTGATATCTTGTTGAATGTTCTCTGCGAAGAGGCACTGCAGCAAATTGGAATTTTTTTATGGCCATTAATTTATTTGCAAAAGACACACAAAAACAACTGATCAATCAAGGGAACAATTTGTACCAATTCTGGTTTCATTTTTGAAGTGCATGATTTTGGCAATGTTTTGGCAGATTCCTGCAACTCACATAAAGAGGTTTTAGGAAACAATAACCTCTAATTAGTACATATGATAAAAACTAATCGTTGACGTTTTATTTAAATACTCCCTCCGTTTTATTTTATGTTAATTTATTTGACTGAACACTGAATTTAAGAAAATAATTATGAGTTTTGAAACTTATAATCTTAAACATGTCATTACATTTGTGTGGTTACTTGAATATTTAAACTTATGGTTCTAAACCATCACATTTGTGTAGCTAAATATAAAAGTTTGTCATTAAGAGTAGCACAAATAAATTAAGTAAGATTGTTTTCCAATTTAAAAAGAGATAATTATTTTAAAATAAATTAAAGAGAAAATAGAATCACATAAACCGAAACGACGAAAATAATAATGACGCATGAATTTTTCAAAAGACACATAATTCTTTATCAGCACTTATAAGAAGGGGACAAGATTTTACTTGTAAAGTGGCAACTCCTTTATATATGGATTCCCAAGGTTTTGCGAGCACATGATTCTTGCTATTATAAGAAAGATAGATATTCAAATTAAAGTTAGATGACAGTTCTAATAAATCATGTAATATCATTTGCTAATAAATGGTCATATGCATGCAAAGTCGTTAACAATCTTACAAATGAACAAAATAGCCACAATCAACCAAACATTTCACTCTAGAGGTATTTGTCAATAAATTGCGAAAGCGATCACAGTATAACATTGCCGGATATCCTCCGGCAGAACTGCCAGCAAGGATGGCCTGCAAAATAAATATTGAGATACATAAGATTTTTTTTAAACAAAATTGTGTTAATAATGAAAATTATGAGTTAAAAACTTAATATACTAAATTAGTTAGAAAAAATTGTAGGGAAAGGAATGTAGATGTTTCCTTAACATAAAATAATTATACGTCCATGCTTCCAAAATAATTTATCGGATGCCTCCAAAATTATGATATCAACATGCATGGTATTACCCTGTCTCTTATATATCATGATGATATCAAATAAGACTTCTTTTATTTCTTCAAAAATAATTATTAATCCTCTATGAAACTCATAAGGTATATATAATATACCGACAGGTTCACAGAATATTATAGAGGATCATGTTCATTTATTGAAAAACACACTTCCTCAAAACAATTTCTATAATTTAATCTTCTTATATACATATATTGAGATAGTATCATGGAGGACTGTTTCAGTCCTTTAATAAGATACTCCTCAGTCCGACATCATACCATAATGGTATATACCATATACTGAGATGACATCATGAAAGACTACTTCAGTCCTTCAACGAGATACTATCTCAGTCCTCCATGATACCGACATAGTATATATATATATAAATACTGAAATGATATCATGGAGAGAGGATTTATTTTGGGCGAGGGGTACTCGGGTAAATATTTTTGGGCGTATGGGCAGAAGCAAAATTATTTTATAAGAGGGCATGGCCTGGTAAATATTTACCTTCTATACGTACTTTGTATTGTTTTTTTCAAAATTGTACTAATCCCTATAATTTAACTCAGTCTTTGATATACTCCTTACATTCTGAAGTCAGATGGTTAATGCCTCTATATAAAATAGATCCTATTACATAACACTATTAATAATTTTTTAAGAAATAGTCTATATCTCTATCTGATTATGTATTTCTTTTTCCAGAAATGAATCTGCAAATTTTTTTGTTGTTTTAGTTCCATTTTTCCAATTTGAAAGCTAGTCTTCGCAGTAAATCATGAAAAAGACAATTTTGTCCATATATTTTCTAGCATAGGACTGATGTTTTTAAAAAAAAGATTAACACAGTGATAAAGATATTAACTTGGGTTGAACTTTATTTTTATACGGGTATTAGGTGTTTTACTTTGATATAGGGTGTGTATAATAAAGTTATATTATAAGAATGTGTAGAGCTCGTCTAGGTTAGATGATTGTAAATTGATGATAAGCATTAAGTATTGATAAGCTCTTTAAGTGTTGAATTAATTTTATAAATTAGAATTATGTATCTAGATAAAAGAGTTTAAAGCGATAACAAACAATAGTAAAATTATGCAGTCAATTATTTCAATTGTAATAGAATTTACATACATTTTTGGCATTCTTTAATCCTTTTGCTAGCAGCTCATCCATTACTGCAGTAAAAATCCTTGCCCCTCTAAAGTGCAGATTGGTAACCTAAACAAAGCAACATGTGGAATGATAAATTTTTTTCGAGATGATTTTCAACAAAATAAATATTTTAAATTGGAATTCAGAATTATAGCTTTGAATAAAACATACTGGATCAACGTGTTCAACATCTCCTGTGAATGATCGCAATTGCAATAATGACTTTATTCCAATTGTAAAAATCTGCATATTTAAAGTACAAAAGATAATCATATGATATGTGAACAATCATGCATCATTGCAACATTAATTATGTCTAGATTTTTGAAATGTTTCATTATCTTCGTTTTTTGAGGAAAAATAATTCATTCAAATTTGAGGACATATTAATTCAAGAGCACCTGGATTTGCAGTCTGATTCTTGCTGTGAATTCCTTGAAATGGTATCGGACCCATATGTTTTGATGAACCTTTATCGGTGTTGCTACGATCTTGGCAGTCTGTGACGTTTTTACACCATGCTCCTCCCTATGAACAAGGTCAATATTTTCGAAGATGAAATAAGTTTTTGAAATAACACTATATCTACAGGAGA
This sequence comes from Anisodus tanguticus, assembly GCA_034509755.1. Classification (NCBI taxonomy): domain Eukaryota; kingdom Viridiplantae; phylum Streptophyta; class Magnoliopsida; order Solanales; family Solanaceae; genus Anisodus; species Anisodus tanguticus. The sequence continues at coordinate 33,007,205 of CM067558.1, forward strand.
AAAAACGTACATTTATAATGCTCGTCTGACATAGTAATTTTTTTAAGGTGTTTGGATAAGCTTATAAGTTGGTCAAACTGACCCATTTATCTGTTTGCTTGGTAAACATCAAAGTACTTATAATCCAAAAACTATAAGATAGCCATCCCCAACTTATGATATGTCCTCTTATAAGCATTTTTGATTTGATAAAGTATTTTACTAGTTTATTCTTAACTTTGTTTTTTTTTTTCTAATTCTCAAAATATCTTTCCCAAAACAAAACTCCTAACTTCCTCTTCCTCTTCCTCTTCACTGTGTATCCCCGCTGTACTTCCTTTTCTTTACAGAGATAGTATATAGATCACGATTGAGATGACCTGAACGCAAACACGGTAGGTGGTTATCCACTTCATCATGAATATATTACCGCTTATGAACAAATAAATAAATTTTATGATTACAAGTCCAACTCACATATTTTACGCAGTGCAAAACTTAGCAAATATTCAAGATTTTTGTGTAATGAAAATTCTAACCCTGAAGTAAGGGTGGCCAGTGGGCCGGGACGGCCCGACCCCGACCCGACCCCGCCCCGACTCCGCTAAAAAAAAAAAATGTTGGCGGGCCTCGAACTTGGGACGGGACAATGTCTCGTGGTCCCGCGAGACCCGAGCCCGCCCCAGGCCCGCCTGACCCGACCCGACCCCACCCCGACCCCGTCCCGAGCCCGACCCCGACCCCGCCCTTTGTCCCCCCTTTGCAAATATGGTCGTTGCACCAACGACCATTTTAGATTTTGGCCGTTGCACCAACGACCATTTTAGATTTTGGCCGTTGGCCAACGGCCATTTTAGGCCTCCCCCCTCCTCCTACCCCTTAATATTTATTTTTAACTCATAAGTTATTATATTTACACTTTAACCCAATTTTCCAACTATAAATAACTCATTTTCTCTTCATCTTTCTCATAAATCTTCCTACAATCTCTCTAATCTCTCAATATATCTCTCTACAAGTCTACATTGTTTACTAAATATTCAATTTTATTTATTCATTTGGGAATTGGGAGTGAAGTTGGCAACTAGCTTGAGGATCTTCCATCGAGCAAAGTTTCAATTTTCAACCTCTCGATTACACGTCGACGTTACGTCGGCGTTTGGCACATTCGTTCCTTCATTAAATTATTATTGTTTGTTTATTTTTTTTAGCGTACTTAATTTTATTGTCTTTAATTATTTATTATCATAATTAAAATGGAAGGATTAAAAGGTATGTTTAAGGGTAAGCCCGAGCCCGACCCACTGGCCAGCCCTACCCTAAAGTAGTTTCTAAATTATTTACTTACAGTTTTATTGACAAAATAATAGTAGATGAAACTTTCTATAATATTTCTAAACTGCCTAGTGCTGTAGTAGAATATGTTAAAGCAATGATGAAATCTTTTGAAAAAGGTATATACGGTATACAACTATTTGATGCCTCAACGGATCTGACAGGAAAATGGATTGTAATATGTCAATTATTTAAAACTGGTAAAAATAGCAATATTAGTGGTGATGATGAAGATCTCAAAATGAAGATACCCTGTACATTGGAAAAATTTCAAGAATGGTTAAGTGCCAAAAGAGCTATTGGACTGTTAACTTTGAAATCAAAGATAGAAGATATGTTAAAGGCTAGAAAGACCTGCATAATTGGAACAACCAAAGGAGGAGAAGTTGAAGAGCGTATTACCCTATACTATAATAATGATATATTATCCCAAGACACCGTGGAACTTACTAACATGCACGATCGGATCATGAACATGAAACATAGACATGCCAAAGCAACTATGGAGCAATATCAGCTTTTAACAGGCTAGAGAAAAAGGCTTGTAATCAGTTCTAAAAATGTTACCAATACTACTCATACTATTAAAAAAGAAGGATCTTCTAATCCTTTTGCATGATAAAACAAGACCCAATGTAGTGATAACTACGACGAGCCTATGACACTCTAATAATAGCCCAATTTAGTCAAACTACATAGAGGCCCATATTACTAGAATATACTACCATCATATTATCATACTACAATCCAAGAATCTTCCAGACGAGATGAAGACATTCAAAGATGATCAATAAAATACAAGAAACAAAGCACGTGAAAATTGCGGCAACAACTTTTGATGAAGATACAAAAAGACAAGCAAATGACAAGACAATACAAGATACTATAGCTTTTTCAGACTTTCGGAAAAAGTTTTGCAATAATGTAATCAGTTACCGTATACTTTAAGACTTTTGTAAAAGTAGCTTTATTAGTTTTGTCATGTAACAATCATGTAGTCTATCGAAGTTATCTATATAAAGAGCCCCATTGTAACCGTTTGAGATATTCGAAATCTGCAATAAAAATCTTCCTTTGAAAAAACTTCAGTGTCTAGCTAAACCCCCTCTTAGTCTATAATCAATACCAAGAACAATATCATAATACCATAGAAAAAACACTTTGAAAGTTTATACTTAAAACCATATTAGTCTATAAACCTGCATCTTAAAAAGAATTTTAGAAAGAGTCTGTTCAGTCTCCTAGCACCTAGGCCATTAATCCCGTAAATTCAGTGGAGAAAGAAGGGAGTCAAGTGCCAGGGTGGGTGAGCATTCCAATGATATGAAATTCTGCTAAGAGGTATGATATTTAGACTATGTGTTTTTAATTATAATCTTGATAAGTGTAGGCTCTACAATTTTTATGTTAATATTGGTTGAAGATTATAGACTTTTATTTTAAAAATGAATTTTAAGTTAATAATAATCGCTTCCATGCTACATGTTTGTTATTTGATAGACTTTGTTAATAACTTGAATAAACTACCATCTATATTCCTACCCTCTTTAGGGTTATTAGATGATAAAAGGATCCCCACAGAAAATGGTATTAAACTACCTTTTATGTTCCTATCCTCTTTAGGGTTATTAGATGATGAAAAGACCGTTGGAAGATTTTTTTGGCCATTAATTTATTTGCGGAAGACTCACAAAAACAACTAATCAATCAAGGGAACAATTTGTACCAATTCTGGTTACATTTTTGAAGTGCATGATTTTGGCAACGTTTTGGCCGATTCCAACAACTCACATAAAGAGGTTTTAGGAAACAATAACCTCTAACTAGTACATACAATAAAAACTAACCATTGGCATTTTATTTAATTACTTCTTCCATTTTTATTTTATGTGAGTTTATTTGACTCAATATTGAGTTTAAGAAAGACATAATGACTTTTGAAATTTATAGTCATAAGCATGTCATAACATTTGTGTGGTTATAAGAATTTTTAAATTTGTGGTTCTAAACCATAACATTTGTGTGGCTATATATAAAAGTTTGTCATTAAGAGTAACATAGAAAATTTAAATTAGATTATTTTCTAACACAGAAAGAGATAATTATTTTAAAATAGATTAAAGAGAAAATAGAGTAACAAATTGAAACGGCGAAAATAACTAACGTATGAATTTTTGAAAAAAAAAACATAATTCTTTGTCAGCATTTATAAGAAGGGGACAACATTTTACTTGTAAAGCGGTGATTCCTCCATATATGGATTCCCATGGTTTTGCGAGCACAAGATATTTGCTAGTATAAGAAAGATATTGCGTCAGAAAGTCTTCGTCTTCGATCTCTCTTCGCAACACATTTGTTGGGCTAAGACTTTCTCTCGACATCTTTCTTTTATTGTTGTCATTGATCCGATCCATTCGTTTGTAGAGATATTCACTTGATCGCAGACATTTCTGGAACACCTCTAATAGAGGGGCAAATAGTCACTTTTGAAAGAACTTATTGTCAACCTCTTTCAAACCTGCATTTCTTCAAATATCCCAATAATTTAAATAAAGTAGGGACTTCAAAGTAATATTTCGAAAACATTTCACTCATTATCCATAGTCTTAGCTGATACTGAAGAGAAATCCCTAGTAACTTCGTCGCTCCAAAATTATTTGGCAAACGTATATCATTTGCTAATAAGTGATCATATGCATGTAAAGTGGTTAACTATCTTACAAATGAACAAAATAGCCACAATCAATCAAACATTTCACTCTGGGGTGTTTGGCAATAAATTGCGGAAGCGGTCACAATATAATATTGCTGGATATCCTTCCGTAGAACTACCAGCTAGGATGGCCTCCAATAGCAAAAAAATATTAAGATAGAAGATTTTTTTACCAAAATCGTGTTAACAGGGAAAAGAACATAGATACCTCCTGAATACAAAATAATTATCCGTCCATGTCCCCATACTTTCATTCTTTCATAATTATTTATCCGCATGCCTCCAAAATTATAATACTAATGTAGTATCGCTATGTCTCTTATATACCATGATGATATCACATGAGACTTTTTTCATTTCTTCCAAAACACTCATTAGCCCTCTATGAAACCCATATGGTATATATAATATAGTGACAGAGTATCATAGAGAATCATGTTCATTTATTAAAAAAACACACTTTCCTAAAAAACTCTCTATAATATCTGAAAGAAATAATCCCCTTGATTATTTTCATTAATTGAATAGGTATATATACAAGATACAAAATAGGAGAATCCTATTCCTAAAATCTTATTCTACCATAATTCTAACTCTACAATTATGGTAGTGTATATTCCTAATTACGGTAACAAATACATTACAATATACTACACATATATTTTCCTAATATACAATATTCTTACCTTGTCTAATATTAACAATTACCAAAACCGAGAGCCACAATTATGGACAGAATTCGAGAGCTCAATAAGGCAATATACACATGTATATTGTGTGTATATTGTCTTATTTAACACACACCCGCAGTCATAGCGGGCGGTCTTCGAACGCTGAGACTGTCCCTAAAATCTTCAAAGAGTACCGAGGGAAGACCCTTTGTAAAGATGTCTGCAACTTGATATCTTGACGGGACATGACATACGCGTACCTGCCCCCGAGCAACCTTTTCACGGACAAAGTGAATGTCCATTTCGATATGCTTAGTGCGTTGGTGCTGAACCGGATTACCTGAGAGGTAGATGGCACTAACATTATCACAATTTAATAAGGTTGCCTTCTGAATGGGGAAATGAAGCTCTAAAAGCAAATTACGTAACCAACATGATTCTGAGACCACATTAGCTACCCCTCGATATTCTACCTCTGCACTTGAGCGGGATAGAGTCGCATGATGTTTTGCAGAACAGGAGACCAAGTTGTTTCCAAGGAACATACAATATCCTGACGTAGACCGTCTGGTGTCCGGACTACCACCCCAATCCGCATCTGTGTACGAGACAAGTGTGGATGTAGATGAAGGATACAAGTGCAACCCATAGTCCAGTATCCCCTGAATATATCGAATGATGCGTTTGATTGCATTCATGTGCTCAACTCTGGGATAATGCATGAATAAACACACCTGCTGAACATCACACGTAATATCCGGTCTGGTAAAGGTAAGATACTGGAGGACCCCTGCAAGACTGCGATAGAGGGTCGGGTCCTCGTATGGTGCACCTGCCGCGGCACTAAGCTTGGGTTTTGCATCAACTGGAGTGGAAGTGGACTTACAGGATGACATCCCAGCCCTCTCGATGATCTCAGCCGCATACTTTCTTTGGGACCAAAACAAACCACCTGAATGACGCTTGACGGCAATCCCCAAAAAGTAACTCAAGGGCCCTAAGTCTTTCATAGCAAACTCAGAACTGAGCATGGCCATGATAGACTGGCGCAAGGCAGTCAGAATGATATCATCCACATACAACAGAATGTAGGCCAAGGACGAACCACGACGGTAGATGAACAAGGAATTATCTGATCTGCTGTGAGTGAACCCAAGTGTCGAAACATAGTCAGTAAACCTCGTATACCAGGCCCGTGGAGACTGCTTAAGCCCATATAAGGACTCTTTCAACAAACAGACATGATGAGGACGGTTAGGATCCCTGAACCCCAACGGCTGATGCATATATATTATTTCCTTGAGATCACCATGTAGGAAAGCATTCTTGACATCCAACTGATAAATAGGCCAGGTCTTTGAAAGAGCCAAGCTGAGCACAGTGCGAATGGTAGCCGGCTTGACCACTGGACTAAATGTCTCACCACAATCTATCCCAACCTGCTGAGTCTTACCATCACCCACAAGCCGTGCTTTATGTTGAGCGAAAGAACCATCCGAATTTTCCTTATGAGCAAAAATCCACATAGACCTAATAACATTAATACCAGATGGACGGGGCACCAACTCCCATGTCTTATTATCAATAAGAGCATTATATTCATCAGTCATATCAACTTTCCAATTCGGGTCGTTTAAAGCAGACACAGGATTACGGGGCAATGGGGATTTAGAGACATTCAAATGTAAATTAAAATGTATTTTTGGTGTAAAAATACCCCGTTGACTACGAGTGACTGGTCTAAGACTCGAGGAAGAGGTGGGCAGATTTTGGGAATTTTCTGGGTTCGGGAAGGACTGCTGGCCGAATTCTGGAAATGGACCCATCGCCGGAAATAGTGACTGGAACTGGACCAGTTCCAGTGATGGACTGGACTGGCCCAATCACTGAAACTGGCCCAGTGAGACTATTGGGCAGTACCGACCGAGATGAGCCAGTGGGGCCAGCGGGCAGTGGGCCCACTGGAGAGTTTTGGGTGCGGGAGATGTCCGAAAAATGCCGAATAATATACGGGGATATTTGGTCATCAAAAAATTATACGAACTAGGCTCGGGAGTGTGAACTTTCGTAAAAGGAAATTGGGTTTCATAAAAAATGACATGGCGATTAATTATAATTTTCTTGGAGGATAAATCAAAGCATTTGTACCCACGATGATTAGACGGATAACCCAAAAATACACACGGAGTAGACCGAGCCTGAAGTTTGTTAATTGTGGTGGATGGGAACAACGGATAACACAAGCACCCAAAAACCCGAAGATGAGAATAAGACGGGTTCTTATTATATAAGATGTGGAGGGGAGAAGAATATGTCAGACCTTTGGACGGAATTATGTTAAGGAGATATGTGGCCATTTGTAGAGCATGATGCCAAAAGTATGGAGGTATGGAAGCATGAATTAAGAGAGTTCGGACAATGTTATTTATGGAACGAATTTGCTTTCGGCCTTCCCATTTTGTGAAGATGTATGAGGACACGAAAACCAAAAATTGATCCCATTATTAGCACAGAACTCTCGAAACTCCCTATTGTCATACTTTTTCCTATTATCACATTGAATATTTTTTATTTCTATTTCGAATTGGGTACGAATGAACGCTCTAAAATTTATGAAGACGGAAAACACTTGTGATTTATTCGCAATTGGAAACGTCCACAAAAATTTAGAATAATCATCTAAAAAGAGAACATAATATCGACGACCCAACGAACTAAGAACAGGAGACGTCCATAGGTCGCTATGAATAATATCAAATGGCATTGAAGTATGAGAATTGGAGTCTACAAATGGCAACTTAACAATTTTCCCTAATGAACAAGATTGACAAAGTGGAGTACGACTCGTACCCTTACAAGAAATAAAACTATTTTTATCTAAAACTGATAAAATAGAGGATCCCAGATGACCAAGGCGAGTATGCCATAAGGAGGGAGAAATAGTTGTAAAAGCTTATGGCAAGGCTTGACTCGATGGAACGACACCGGGCGTGATAGGATAAAGATCTCCCCTACTATCACACCTCATGAGAGGACTCCCCGTCTTGAAATCCTTCACAGAGAAACCAAAAGGATCAAATTCAACAGAAACAGAATTGTCAGTGGTGAACTTTCGGACAGACACTAAGTTTTTAATCAATTTGGGAGCATGTAAACTATTTTTCAAGATAAGGGGTGGATTGGGGGGAGACAACGTTTTCTGACCATAACCCTAAATTGGAATAGAGTTGCCATTACCGACTATTATACCGCGAGGGTTGCTCAAATTGGAATAAGATGAGAGAGTACCTGAATCGGATGTCATGTGGGTGGTGTCACCTGTATCCATATACCAATTTGGGTCCGGTTGTGTCAACCCTAGTGTGTGCATTGCGGCCTCGATATCGGTCTGAGTGGGGCCTGCTGCATGGTGAGCTAGCGGAGGTCGGGGCCCAAGTATTCCGGGTGGGCTGCGCCGTGGGCCGAAGTCGCCGGACTGCTACCGCCATTTGGACCGCAGGCATTGGGCCGTCCGGGCCGCCTGGAAAGCCCACTGGTCGGTGGGTGCAACTGTGCTGGAGCCTGGGCCGTAGGACCACTGTCCACTGGTCCAAGCCCACGACCCAGAGGCCTAAGGCTGAGACCAGGGGTTAGGTGGCCCACTGGAAATTGGAGGGGCCCACTGCTACTACTTTGGCCATCGTGACTGCCGCATGAACCGCCGCGTTTACCCCGCGATTTTTATTTTTCCGGCCATTCTTGTTGCCACTGTGGGATTGGTTTTGGTGCGAATTCGTGCCATAATTTTGAGGACTTGGGGAGGAAATCATCATGACCACGGGACTAGCATTAGTAGCCGCCTTTTTAGCCAAACCGACTTCTTCCAAGGTAAGCATGGATCGTGCTTGATAGAACCGTGGAAGAGGATTACTTTGACAAAGGAGAGTCCCAAGGCCACTATAGGCCTCGGATAGGCCAGCGACCATCTGTAAAACAAGACGATCTTCACTAACAGGCGCACCAACGTTGCGGAGTTGGTCCGCCAATTCCTTCAACCTTTTGCAATATGCTGAAACGTTTGGGAAATTTTCCATGTTGACGTGGGAAAAATCCTGTTCAAGGGTAACAACTCTGGAATTTTGATTATCCTGGAATATGTCACGCAGTCTATCCCATGCGGCCATCGCCGTAGCTTCTGGCTCGATAATCGTCTGCAATAGGTCGGTGGAGATAGTAAAATATATCCACTGAAGGACAGTGGCATCAAGCGTTGTCCATAGTTTAGGATCATCCTCGCGTTTAGGCACCTCTGTATCCTCAAGAGCCACAGGGATGATTTGATGGATGACTTGATGCGAACGAGCGTGAATTTTGAACAACTCAGCCCACGTCGCGTATTGGACGTTTTCTATTTCAAGAATTAACGGGATATGATTCTTGATGTTAGAAACCACTAGGGCAGGATGAAACGAGTTCTTTGATGTAGACATACCGAAAGAACAAGAGGTGAAAGAGGGATTAGTAAGAGAGATTTTGAGAGCGGAAGACAAAATTTGGTAAAAAATGAGGGGGGGTGGGGTCTCGGCCGAGGGAGGACAAAAATTTTGAGAGAAGATTTTTGTGTGACCTAGACTTTTGATACCATGAAAGAAATAATCCCCTTGATTATTTTCATTAATTGAATATGTATATATACAAGATACAAAATAGGAGAATCTTATTCCTATTCTATTCCTAAAATCTTATTCTACAATTATGGTAGTGTATATTCCTAATTACGGTAACAAATACATTACAATATACAACACATATATTTTTCTAATATACAATATTCTTACCTTGTCTAATATTAACAATTTCCAAAACGGAGAGCCACAATTATGGGCAGAATCCGAGAGCTCAATAAGGAAATATACACATGTATATTGTGTGTATATTGCCTTATTTAACAATATCATCATCTTAATTATATACATGAGATGGTATCATGGAGATCCGCTTCAGTCCTTTAATGAGATACTCCTCAGTTCTCCATGATACAATCATGATATATATCATATATTGAGATTGTATCATAAAGGAATACTTCGGTCCTTCAATGAGACACTATATCAGTCCTCCATGATACCATTTGGGAGGATTTTGGGCGAAGAGGAGCGTTTAGGCAGAAGCGAAATTAATTTATAAGGGGACATGGTCGGGTTAATATTTTGTTGTTATGAGACACTATCTCAGTCATACTCCTTGCATTCTAAAGTCAAACAATTAATACATCTATATAAATTAGATCCTATTACATAACACTATTAATAATTTTGTATGAAAAAAGACTAAACCTAGTTATATATATACAACAACAACATATCCAGTGAAATTTCACACCGTGGGGTCTGGGAAGTTATATATATATATATATATATATATATATATAAAGAATAATTAGATCTCTATCTGATTCTATATTATTTTTCGAGAAATGAATCTGCAATTGTTTTTTGGTTTTAATTCAATATTTCCTATTTGAAAGCCTAGTCTTCACAGCAAATCATGAAAAAGACAGTTTTCCATATATTTGCTAGCATAGGACTGACATAATGATAAAGACATTAACTTTTGGGTTGAGCTTTGTTTTTATACGGGTATTAGGTGTTTGACTTTGAAATTGAGCGTGTCTAACTAAGTTATATTTTAAGCGGTGGCAAAATCAGAATTTTTATAAACGGGTGTCAAAATATAGAGAAGTAAACTCATAAAGAAGTCAAGGGGAGTCAATATACATGAAATATATTTTTACCCAGCTACCCAATGTAATTTTCCAGCGAAGGGGTGTTGACCGACACCCCTTGGATGTATGTGGCTCAACCACTGATTATAAGGATGTGTACAACTCGTCTAGGTTAGCTTATTGTAAATCGCTGATAAGCATTAAGTAATGGAATTAATTTTGTGAAAAAGAATTATGTATCTAAAAAAAAGAGTTGAAAACGATAATAAACAGTATATAATAATATAGTCAATTATTTCAATTATAATAAAATTTACATACATTTTTGGCATTCTTAATCCTTTTGCTAGCAGCTCCTCGATTACTGCAGTTAAAATCATTGCCCCTTTAAAATGAACTCTGGTAGCCTAAACAAAGCAAAATGTGTGGAATGATAAAAAAAAATTCGAGATGATTTTCAATAAAAATAAATATTATAAAGTAGAATTCAGAATTATAGCTTTGAATAAAACATACAGGATCAATGTGTTCAACATCTCCTGTGAACGATCGCAATTGCAATAATGACCTTGTTCTAATGGTAAAAATCTACATATTTTACATAAAACAATTATATGATATGTGAACCCTAATGCACCATTGCAACATTAATTATATCTAGATTCTTAAAATGTTTCATTATCTTCGTTTTTAAAAAAACAATTCATTCGAATTTGTGGACATATTAATCCAAGAGCACCTGGATTTGCAGTCTGATTCTTGTTGTGAATTCCTTGAAATGTTACTCGACCCATATATTTTTATGAACCGCGATCGATCTTAGTATGTTCTACGCATTCGTTGACGTTTTTACACCATGCTCCTCCTTATGAACAAAGTCAATATTTTTTAAGGTTTAATATATTTTTGAAATAACACTATATCTATAGGAAAAAAACGTACACTTATAATTGTCGTCTCACATAGTAAAATTCTTAGAGAGTGTTTAAATAAGTTTACAAGCTGCTCAAACTGGCTTATAAACATATTTTAGCATGTTAATGTGTTTTTGGTAAACATCAAAGTACTTATAAGTGAAGTGCTTATAAGTAAAAAAACTATAAGATGGTCATCCCAACTTATGTTATTTCAGCTTATAAGCACTTTTGGTTTGACAACCCCATGATTTAGTCTGTAATACAAGAGCACTAAAACTGAAATAATAAGTCTGAACAGTCTGATAATGTCTCCCGAACACAAATAAAAGACATGAATAAGGATGATATCCTGTACATGCCGTGAAGAAGCAAGCTCACCCGAATACTCGAACTCACCAACTCGAGACTCAACCACATGGTCATAAACTGGTAGATGACACTGTATCTGCATCCAAAAAGAATGTAGCAAGTGTAATATGAGTACACAATGTACACCCATAGACATCATAGGTCGATAATGACGGACGATGCGTAACTAACATAAATACCAAGTTGACGCTCATATAATTCTATTGTAAACAGTTTAGTAAATACCTTAAGTCACCTTGTTCACCAAGGAGTTCAATACTCAAATACTCAGAAATCATGGGAGTTTAATCAACAGAATCCACCTTATCACGATAATCAGTCCAAGTCACGATAATCAATTCAACCGCGTACAATTCATCAAGTAATCAATGTATATGAATGTATGGTATGAATGCAAATGAAAGGTATCTTTGTAACAACTACGTATTTCTATCAGAGTGTAAAAATAATAAACTGTAGCCTACTTCGGAGCCGAGCGGGTGCCACGAATCTTAGTCCTCTACCAAGGCCTTGCTCTTGCGAAGCGCCTCGTAATAATTTTAGTCTAGCACATAGATTTGATGTTAATAAAGTAATCGTATACATGTACAAAGGCTTAGACTTTGAAAAGCAACCACAAGTCCACCCCCAAACTAACCCCGAGCCCACGAGGGTAAAAGATAGAACTTTATTATTCAAAAACCATGAAAATACTCTATAGAGTCATATCCATAAGTGTTTGAAAACTAAACACGTTTGGGCTCGAAAACCCCCAACTTGAACCCTAGATTTCTCCCAATCTCAAAATGGATTCCAATCATCAAATTAAACATTACAATATCCTCTATTATCATTAACCAACTCTAGGTTACAATATTAAAGCAAGAAGATCATTAATAAACCTTAATTCCATGGTTCTTAAGCCTCTTATTCTATCATGAAAACCTAGTTTAGTTCTACCCCAACTAAAGAATTAAACCTATATTAGAGGACATAATAATGATAAGTAAGTAAATGGAGATGGAACATCTTACCCTAAAGATGAAAGATGTTGAAAGTTTCCAAATTCCCCTCTCTACCGAGCTCTATTCCCTAGATATGATTATGGGGAAATGATTTTGAAATGAACATTAAATTCTAGGTCTGGAAAATAGCGATTCCACTTCGACGGAATCGACCTCGCCGAAGCGGGTCACCTAAGTGGGAAAACCTGCTGCATAAGCAGCCTAACTTAAAAACTCAGGACATGCAGAAGCAAAAATACCTTTGCATAGACGGATCTCCTCTGCACAACAAGGTCCGTAGAAGCGGACGACACCAATCCACCAAGGCCCGTCTCTACGAATGAATCTCCATAGAGGCGGCTCCGTAGAAGTGGACAAATGGCCCGCTGGTACGACACACCAGAAACCAGCAACATAGTAATCTAGAAAATTCTGTACCAAACACTCGAAACATTCCCGTGACCTCCTGGATACAAATCAAACAAAGGTAAATGATGCAACAAACTCTCTTGCGCACTCGAATTTCTCATACGACTAAGCTAAGATTCACTTTTCTACGAAATCACCCAAAATACTCAAATTTCACAATTTTACAAATAGTGTCACAAAATATATCTAAATGCCTCAAGAAGTGAATCAAGGACTCGAATAAGTCATAACTGATGCTCCGGACCTACCGAAAGTGACGGAACCCAAAAACAAACCTATATACTCGAAAATCAAGTTTGGATCAACCTTATCATTTCAAAACTATTCAATATGAGTTTTTTTCCAAAAATCATTTAAAAGCACCTCGAGAACCATGCTACCCATCCCCGCGAGTCAAAAACCCCATATAGAACCTACAAAAAGGGTAATTTAGTCAAATAGAGTTCTTTAGCTAAAAACAATCGGACATGTCGTTACATCAGATACCAATTAAACAAATATTCATCCTTGATCAGAGAGAATCGAAAGGGAAAACATACTGAAATCAGTAAACAAGTGAGGGTATCTACTCCGAATATTAGCCTCGCTCTCCCAAGTAGCCTCCTCAACAGGGCGGTGCTTCCATTGCACCTTCACAAAAGCAATTTCTTTTGATCTCAATTTTCTCACATGCTTGTCCAGAATAGCCACATGCTCTTCTTCGAACTCCAAATTCTGATCAAGTAACACAGAGTCCCATTGAATGATATAGGAGCGACATGGTACTTATTCAATATAGAAACATGGAAAACCTGGTGAACACCTGAAAGGCCTGGTGGCAGAGCCAACTCATATGCCACCTCTCCAACCCTCTAAAGAATCTTGAAAGGTCTGATATACCTCAGATTCAACTTCTCTCTCTTGCCAAAACTCATCGCACCTTTCATAGGCGAGACATTCGATATAATCCTGTCACCAACCTTGAACTTCATATCTCAGACCTTCCGATCTACATACTCCCACCAGAAGCTTCTCCTGGATCACCTTCACCTTCTCTAAGGTGTCCCTCAACAAATTTGTACCCCAAGGCCTCACCTCAAATGTTTCAAACCACCAAATCGAAGAGCGATATCTCCTACCATATAAAGCCTCAAATGGTGCCATATCAATACTGGAGTGATAACTGTTGTTGTATGCGAACTCTGGCAATGGTAAGAATCGGTCCCAACGACCACCAAAATCATTTACACAAGCCCATAACATATCCTCCAAAACCTGAATAGTCCAATCGGACTGACCGTCCATTTGAGAGTGAAATGTTGTACTGAGATCCAAATGAGTACCCAACTCCTTTTGCAAAGTATGCAATAAATGAGAAGTAAATTGGGTGCCCTGATCTGAAATAATAGAAATAGGTACCCTATGCAGACGAGCAATCTCACGAATATAAATCTTGGTCAACTTCTAAAATATGTAGGTCGTCTGGACCGGAATAAAGTGTGCAGACTTGGTCAACCTATCAAAAATGACCTAAATGGCATCAAACTTGCCCAAAGTCTTTAGAAACACAACAACAAAATCCATAGAAATCCGCTCCTACTTCCACTTGGGAATGGGCATCCTGTAAGTCAAACCACTTGGTCTCTGGTGCTAATACTTAACCTGCTGACAATTCAGATACCGAGACACACACTCCACAATGTCTCTCTTCATCCTGCCCCACTAATAGTGTTGCTTCAAATCACAATACATCTTTATTGCACCTGGATGACTAGAATATCTGGAACTGTGAACCTCATCCATAATCAATCTCGTCAAGTCTCCAACATGAGGAACACATACTCTCCTATTGATCCTCAAGACTCCTTCACTATCAAGCATAGCCTCTTTGGTTTCACCTCTTATCACCTTATCACTAATCTTGTATAATTTTACTTCATCATACTGCTGGGCCTTGATCTACTCCAAAGGAGACGACCTCGCCTCAATACAAGCCAAAATCCAACCCGAATTTGGAATGTCAAGTCTCACAAAACTGTTGTCTAAGGACTGAAACTCTAATACTAAGGGACGCTCATCAATAATAAAATGCACTAAACTCCCTATACTTACCGCCTTTTGGCTTAAAGCATCTGTCACCACATTAGTCTTGCCCGGATGGTACAAAGTAGTTATATAATAAACCTTGAGCAACACCATCCACTTGCGCTATGTAGAATTCAAATACCGCTGATTGAACATATGTTGAAGGCTATGATGATTGGTAGACACCTCATAATGAATGACGTACAGATAATTCCTCCAAATTTTCAATGCAAATACTATTGTCGCCAACTCCAAGTCATGAGTTGTGTAGTTCTTGTAATGCACCTTCAACTGCCTCGATGTATAATATATTAATTTACCCTCCTATATCAGCACACAACCTAAGATAATCCTCGAGCATCACAATAAAAGATGAAGTCCTTCCCCTCAACTATAAGGGACAAAATTGGGGCTGTGGTCAAAAGTGACTTGAGCTTTTGAAAGCTCTCCTCACACTTATCGGAATACTGAAAATGCATATCTTTCTGATTCCACCATGTCAAATGAGAAGCAATAGACGAGAAATCCATAACTAACCGATGATAATAACTCACGAGACCCATGTAGCTCCGAATCTCTATCACCGAAGTAGGCCTATCCCAATCCCTGACTGCTCATATCTTCTTTGGATCTACTATAATACCTTTCTTGGACCCTATGTGTCCCAGAAATGCTATGGAATAGAGCCAAAAATCACATTTTCAAAATTTAGCATATAACTCTTTCTCTTTCAATAGCCCAAGAACCACTCTCAAATGCTTCTCGTGGTCTTCCTTACTCTTCGAATATATAAGAATGTCATCAATGAAGACGATCACAAATAAATCCAAATAAGGCTTGAATATCCCACTTATCAAATATATAATGCTGCGGGGGAATTGGTAAGTCAAAAATACATCACTAAGAACTCATAGTGGCAATATCAAACCCTGAAAGACGTCTTGGGAACATCCTCGGCCCGGATCTTCAACTAGTGATACCCATACCTCAAATCTTTCTTCGAAAATATAGAAGCACCCTAAAGCTGGTCGAATAGATCATCTATACGAGGAATCTGATACTTGTTTCTGATGATGATGTTGTTCAACTGCCTATAGTCGATACACATACGCATAATGCCATCATTCTTCTTCAAAAATAATATAGGAGCACCCTAAGGAGACACGTTGGTATAATGAACCCCATACTTAATAGATCATGTAACTGCTCCTTCAACTCTCTCAGCTCCGCTGGAGCCATATAATATGAAGGAATAGAAATCGATTGAGTACTCTGCTCTAGATCAATGCAGAAATCAATATCTCTATCCGGTGGCATACTTGGTAAAAGAGTTTGCATGTCCTCCCCCGAACTAAGTACCTTAATAACCACATTAGCCTGTATGCACTCCATATCTACCTGTCTGAGACCCACCTCTACCTGTCTGATGACCACAATGACCTGACTGAGGAACCCCCTTTGCTAGACTGACCGCCATCCCTAGATGGTTGTGTTGGGGTCCTAGGTATCTGGGATCCACCTGATCTAATCCTGGGATAATCTCTCATAAAATACCCAATATCACTACAATTGAAACAAGCTTTGGTCATCATGGGCTGCTAAATAGTCATAGAAGAACTTGAGTGACCCCCATGATCGCAGAACCGGGACTAAGAACCTTTAGAAGTATGACCTGCACTATACCCACTCTGCCCCGCATAACCACCTTCTAAAACCTAGAGAGTTGATTGTACCGATCGACTAGATTGAGAATGTTGAGATATACTATGCTGCACATAACCTCGAGATGTAGACCCACTATAGTAACTATTTGTGATGACCCAGAAGACCTTTAATTGATACCCTTCTCACAGACTCTGTATGGGATTTTTGATGCGCGGGGATGGGTAGCATGATCTCAAGGTGCCTTTATGTGATTTTCAAAAGAAAAGCCAAAAAATAATAGTTTAGAAATGATAACTTGTCCCAAAGTTGACTTTTGAGTATAAGGGTTCATTTTTTGGTTCCGTCACTTCTGGGAGTTCCGGAGGGTCATTTATGACTTAGTCGAGTCATTGGTTTACTTCCTGCGACATTCAAATGTACTTTATGGCTTTATTTTTAAAATTGTATGTTTTTGATAATTTCGTAGAAAAGTAAGTCTTAGCTTGGAAAAATGAGAAATATAAGTTTGTAGCATCGTTTACCTTTGGTAGCATGTTTGGCTTGTATCCGGGGGGTCTCGGGAGTGTTTCAGGTGTTTGATAGAGAATTGGCTAAGTTGTTAGTATCTGGTGCGCCTCACCAGCGGGGGTATATCTACTTCTGCGTGGCTGCCTCTGTGGAGGTTTTCTCGCAGATACGGGCTTGTATATTTGTGATGTCTCCGCTTCTGTGGGCATTTCCTCACAGAGGTGATCCACCTATACGTAGTCAGTTTCGCCCCTATGCCCATCCAGTAACTTAAGTTGGGCCTCTTCGGTGGTGGATTTTCTGCCAGTGCAATCCGCCTTGGTGGTGTTAATTCCGTTGACGTGGAATTATTGTTTTCCAGAACCTAATTTAATGCCCAAATGATTTCACTTTCTCCAAAACATTTTCTTGGGATTAGAGCTCGGTAGGGAGAAGATTCTTGTGTCTTCCATCATCGACCTTCTTGGAGGTACAATTTTTAAACCTTTTCCATTTATTAAGTATCATTTGGGTCTTCTAATCTTAGTAAAATATCTAAATTGGGAAATAACATAGCATATGTTTCCATTCTAGAATAAGAGGCTATAAATAATAATTTGGGGATTAATTAGTGATTATATTGTTATAATATTGTAACCTAGTTTTGAATAATGATAGAAGGTGATATGGTAATGGTTAATTTGATATTGGAAACCCTTTCGAAATTGGGGGATATCCTAGGGTTTAATTTAGGGCTTTTGCCAAATTATGAAATTAAGGGTCCACATGTGATTAGTTTTCAAATTAGTTTAAGGATAAGAGTCCATAGTATGTTATCATGCTTTTTGAGTAATAGAGTTTTGATTTTGCTATCGTAGGCTCGGGGTAGATTTTGGAGTGAATATTTAGATTGATTTTAAGGAATAAGTCTTTGTGTCGGTATTAGAATTACTTATTAACGTAGAATCTATGTGTTAGACTATGAGTATTACGAGGCGCTTTGAAAGGGAAAGTCTTGCGTCGAAGATTGAGGTTCATGAAACCTTTTCGACTTCGAGGTAGGCTACATTTTATTTTTTTAGACTTTAATAGAAGTATGTAACCGTTATAAATGTTGAGGGGTATTGAGCGTGTTTGGAGGTCCCATCTTAGCGGGTGTGATGAACACTTGGATGGGTACGAGTGTTGATTTGTGTTAAAGGGTGATTTGAAGAATCAACGTTAGGCTGATTCCGACTGCTGTTATTTGGGCTTGTCGCCATTGATGATAATTCTTGTGTTTATTCATCACATTGCTTATGATATGAAATAATTAGGGGTGGGCGTATATCGGTTCGGTTTTGTATCCGAAAAATACAAAACTGAATAAAAATCATTTAAAAAAAAAAACCGAATACAACTTTTTTTTTAAAAAACCCGATATGTTTGGTTTATATGCCGAACGTATCGGATTATATCGGTTTTTTCTAGTGGACCGGGCCGGGTCGGGGAATTTTTTAGTTTTTTAAAAAAAATTGAATTTCCAAAACTGAAATTGACATTCACACCTAGACTATCATGAAACTTCGACGTTGAAATCTATTGTGTATCGTGAGATGTTTACTAAAGAAAAAGGAAAATTAGAAATCGATTTGGGGGAAAACACAAATTGATTGGGAAAACAGATGTTTTTCTAAAAATTGGTTGTGCCAAACCGCCTATTGGCTATTTGACTGGCCCCGTCTCGAAAAAATACGCAAAATAAAAATAAATCTGGTAAAACGGACATCCGAGCGCATAGTTATGACCATTTAAAGTTTTATCATTTTACAACTACTTTTTCTCTCTACATTTTATGTCAATGCTTCCGTGATATGTTAATCAAGTTCATGCCGCATGCGACTTCCATAAAAGCTTCATAGATTAGCTTCAATGGCTATGATTCAAGAGATAGTAGTAGCCTAAAATAAAAATTAAACAATATATATATATATTTAATTCTATTTTTCGGTTTGGTTCGTATCCAAAATTAAAAAACCGAACCGAATCACTAAATCCTAATTCGGTTCGGTTTTTCAAAAATTTGGTTTTTTTTATAAAATAATGAGAAAAAACCGAACCGAATTTCGGTTCGGTTTGGTTTTTTCGGTTCTCCGGGTTTTTTGCCCACCCGTAGAAGTAATCATTACGTGGAAACTTCATGTTATTGAGTTCTTGAAGCATGTGATATTCATCTTTTATATTTGATTGCATCTCATTCATCCTAATTACTTACCTTGTTATTGTTGAATGTATATATGTATGGTTCTGATGATATTGAAAGTCGAGTGGTATGGAAAGGCTATGGGTCCAATGAGACCAGAAAGGTAAGGATATAATATGAGATGGTTGGAAACATTGAGATAATGGAAATGATTGATATGACTCCAAAGGAGTATTGGGCTCTAGTCAGGTACGTGTGTTAAATTTTATCTGGCTAGGAGCGTTATATGGAGGGCACGGGTCCCTCATGGGTCACAATTTATAGAATTTGAATGTGTGTATACCAGGTTATGAAAGGTACCTTGGATTTTTATTCATATCATACATTCACACATACATTGATTACTTGTTGATTGGTCACATGATTTGGACTGGTTATTGAGATTTGGGTGACTTTCATGATTAATGGATCTTGTTGATTAACTCCATAATATCGTGATTGTTGGTTATTGAACTCTTATGTGAACAAGATGACTTATGTGATTCATTAAACTGCTTAAAATAGGACCTACTTGAGAATCAACTCAATTTTTATTTCTATTACATATCTTCCGTCATTGTCAGCCTATGATGCCAAGGGGGTACATTGTGTACTCATACTACACTTGATGCATTCATTTTAGATGCAGATACAACTCCATCTATTAGTTCAGGACCATGTGGTTGAGTTCCGAGTTTGAGGATTTCTGTATTCGGAGTAAGCATGCGTCCATTCGGCATACCCTGGATGTTTCTCTTATTCCATGTCTTTACTTGTGATCGAGAGACATTTCAAGACATTCAAACTTATATTTCTGCTTTCTAGTGCTCTTGTATTATTGACCAGATCATTTGGGGGTTGTAATAACTAATTATTACATTTGTTCCTTTCATTTATGGTATGATTAGACAACTTATATAATTGATTATCTTACATCCGTTTATTTGTATGTTATATGTTATAGTTGGGAAAGTGATTCGCCTGCCAATGGGAAAAGTGTAGGTACCACCACGATACCTAAAAAGGGTCGTGACAAAGTTGATATCAGAGATCTAGGTTAAACAGTCTTAAATGCAAAAGCAATGTCTAATAGAGTCTTGCAGATCGGTGCGAAGATGTCCGTACTTATCTTCGAGAGTCTATGAGACATATAGGAAACTTCACATTCTTAATTCCTTTCATGTTAAGATTGATCAAATAGGTATCTGACCTTTGTTTCTTATTCTCTCACAGACGGAGAGGACTCATGCTCCCTGCTCCTACAGTGCAGGGTCATAGTAGAGGTCGTGGTTGGGGCAGAGGTAGAGCTCGAACAGCTGCACCAGCGAGGGGCGGAGCACAAAGAGTCGGTCAGGCTCGTGCTAGATCACTATCTCCCTAGTCGGATATTGAGCCTCAGGATGAGCATTATGATGAGGAGATGGGGCTAGCCCGGGATCTGCCTGAATTGTAGCTACTCCGGTTCTTCAAGATACCATGGTCAAGGTATTGAGTTTTCATGAAAGTTTTGCCCATGTGGGCGTTCTTTCGACTAGTCCAGGTAGGTCACAGACCAAAGTAGGAGAGGGTACTCAGGCAGCAAAGGTTCGAGCAGGATGGCGGTTAGTCTTCCTCGTCGGTCAAACTCTCGAGTTTCGTACTCTAGGGGTTTAGGCAGCTGTTATTTCTGCACCACGTATAGATGAGATTCTGGCACCAGAAACGAGTCTCGTACTCTAGAAGTATATGCTCCTTATCTTTCATGTGAGCAAGAGAGATGAGTTCACCAAGTTGGAGCACAAGGGTGCATAAGTTACTGAGTACGAGACTCATTTTCATGCGTCGTCGTGCTATGCAGTGCCGTTGTTAATGGCAGAGGATGAGTGAGTGAGATCTTTTGTGAGAGATTATTCCTTTTTAGTTGGCTACATTACAATTGGTGGTCTCTAGGGCTTCTTTTGAGGTGGTGGCCAAGCATGCAAGGATGGTTGAGTCTGTGAGGGGCAATCTGCCCAGACAGGAGTCCGATAAGAGAGTTTGGTGACATAGGTACTACAATGGGTATACTTTTTGTGGGTATATGCAACAAGGTAGATTCCAACATTCACAGTCTAGTCGATTGATTCAGTCCGCTCTTCAGGTTTCAGATGGTTCTCCTGTGGGGCAGAATGGTTATAGCGGGGGTCAGTCTTTTATGGGTACTCAGTCTTAGTATTCTGACCGTAGAGGTCACTCGGGTTCTTCTATGACTATTCAACAACCCATAGTGGCTAGAGCTTGTTACAATTGTGGTGATGTTGGGCATTTAAGAGAGAGTGTCCTAGACTTAGACCAGGTCAATCCGAAACACACAGGACCCCAGTACAACCATCCAATGGTAGTGGTTATTCTAGCAGAGGGGGTTCCTAGTCAGGCCTTGATGGTCACCAGGACAGTCGAGGTGGGTCTCAAACGGGTTGAGATGGGGCTCGTTCATGTCAAGGCGAATATCAGGGTGCTTAATCCGAGAGAGTACGCACTCATTTTTTTTTCTTGGATATGGTAGACTACGAGCCTTGCTCCTAAGAAGATTATTTCCTTCCTCCAGGCTAGGAAGTTAGTAGATAAGGTTTTTCTGGCATACCTAGCTCATATTCCGGATACGAGTGTAAATACTTCTTCCTTTGAGTCAGTTTTTATAGTGAATGAGTTCGCGGAGGCTTTTTGGCAGATTTGTCGGGTATGCCATCACCTTCAATAACATATGTGGTTTAAAACTTAAGTTAACTAGAGTTATGGAAGTACATCCAACACGTAATCACCTTATTACAATATTAACTCCAAATCAAGTACAGATATCATAATACAATGTATGTAAATGGATGAAATGCATGAATGCAATGATACCTTTCAGTTAACAAGTATACAAATTTTATCAGACTTTGCCATATAGTAATGACCCATAGGGGACCTGCGAAGTACATATACCGCTCACAACCAGCTGAAATGATCTATTAGTCTGGCTAGAGCCTCAGACTCATTTGTCGAACCATATCAATCATCATTATCTCTCGTATTTTCAAACCATCTCATAACAATATCATTACCTTCATTTCCAAGTCTCAACAGACCAACATCATTCCATACCACTCTATTTCAGTATCAGAATAACATGAGTGTATGAATGCAACAGTAATAAGGGAAGTAGTCATGAAGTATGAAATGCAATCAAGTTCAAGAGATGAATAACACATGCCTCAAAATTATCAATAATACATAATTCTACATAATCAGTCTTGCATATCGAAGGCATATGTGATGAGTAATTTCAACAACACAAGTAATATCAATAATGGTGACAAGCACACGTAATGGCGACAAACACACATAACAGTAGTCGCGGTCAACGCTAAGGATGATCCCTTAAATAGTTCAACACCGCTACCCACCAAAGCGTTCATCATAGTCACTAAGGTGGGACCCCCATCACGCCCAATACCCCTTAATATTTATATAAATTACATCTATCAAAGTCTGAAAGAGAAAATCATAGCCTACTTTAAAGCAGAAAAGGTGTCACGAACTAACCCTCAGCCAAGGCCTTTCCATTGTGAAGTGCCTCCAGACGTTCGTAGTCTATTATATAGATTTTATGTCAACAAAGTATTCTAATAAGTAAAAAGGTAAAACCTTTCAAAAAAATTGAATACCCGACCCCCAAATCGACCCTGAGCCTACAAGGGTAAAGTCAGAACTTTAAAGTTCTACGATAGCGGTCTAATAAGTCATAACCTTAAGTTTAATAAGAACCTAGTCACATTTAGGCCTTCAATTGCCTTAATTAATAAAAAATACCAATTCAGAGGAACCCTAGACTTCCCCCCAAAATTCATGGAGTAAAATTAACAATTTGGATATAGAAATAGGCCACTCTATCATTACACAACTTAAATCTGAAATATCATAACATAAAGACTCAATCTTGATTTCCAATTTCATGAATTTAGGCCTCTTATTCTTAGTCATAAACCCTAGGTTCAACTACCCCAAAATGGTAATAAACCTAGATTTAATGATATAATTATGAATCGATAAAAGAATTAGGTTAGAAAAATTACCCCAAAAACGAAGATGTTGAAAAACCTTGAATTTCCTCTCCCAACCGAGTTTAGTTTTCAAAAAGGTAGGATATTAAAAGTGAAGTTGAAATGGGTCTTTTATTTTAAGTCTGATACAGTGATTCCGCTTCTGCGGAATTTCCCTCGCCGAAGCATCTCGCTTTTGCAGAAAAATGGTTGCAGAAGTGGCCCAACTTAATGTACCTCAACATTGCAAAAACAGAAACTATTCCGTAGATGCGGATCGCTCCTGTGCATAAAATACCGCAGAAGTGGAATTTTCCAAGATCCTCATGGCTCGCATCGTTGAGACCAACTTCCGAAGAAGCGGCCAAAGCTCGCTGGTGTTGTACACCAGAACCAACAGCTATAACAAAAACTCCAAACTTCCATCAAACACCCAAAACTCACCCGAGATCTTTCGGACACAAACCAATTATGCTAGCCAAGTGTAAACGATGCTACAAACTTGGTCGCGCACTCGGAATTCTCATACGACTAAGCTATGATCCACTTTTCTACAAATCCATCCAAATTTCTCAAATATCATAATTTAGCAAATAAGGACTCAAAACACCGAACTCTTCGGAAAGCAAATAAAAGACTTGACTAAGTAACAAATTACGTTTCAGACCTACCGGAAGCGACAAAACACAGAAACGAACTCATATACTCAAAAGTCAATTTTGGGTCAGCTCTTTTTATTTTGAAACTATCAATCTTAAGGTTTTCTTCCAAAACCTAACTAATGCACCTCGAGAACTGTGCTACCCATCCTTGTGAGTCACAAATCCCATATAAAGTCTACGAGAAGGGCAATTTGATCAAGTAAAGGTCTTTAGCAAAAAATGACAGGACGGGTCGTTATAGATACGAGGTAGTTCTTAAGGGCAGGGGAAAAGGTAATAGTGATGTTCTCATGGTCCGGAATAAAAAGAGAACTTATACAATTGTGATAACATGTTTATGAACTTGTCGGCAACTAATTTCGAATTATTGATGAAATTGTTGGAACGTCAACTATTAAGTCCAAATATTAAATTAGTATTTTCTTATATGTCATATCATACACTTGCATATGGTTGGCTCGGGTTGCACGCCTGCAACAAATTATATTATGGTTGACTTAGGTTGCACGCTAGCAACATGTCAGTATATATGGTATGTTCTCATGGCCCGACGGTTATGACGGATGGTATAGTGAGGTTCTCAGTCCGATGGAAAAGTCAAGCGGTACAGCGAGTGGTCACAGTCCAATGGGAAATGGCCCCGCGCGGCATAGTGGCATGTATATGGATCTTGCAAGTCCCTCATGGGTCATGATTATTTGGCATATCCTATAGCATGTGTGTACCAGGTATATATTGGCCAAATGCATTGCATTCATTTATTCATTCCTTTAATTGATCTACTTGACTATATGCTTTGTATTACATGAATTAAGATTTTCTTAATCGTAACCTAAAGAAATAAATTCTCTAATTTGATATACGTTATATGTCAGTCTTTATATTTTGTATGTGTTGTCTCTTTGTTGTCGGCCTACGGTACTTACGGAGTACTAGTGGTTTGTACTCATACTACACTTGTTGCACTCTTTTGTGGTGCAGATTCTATCCCAGGTACGAGTACGTCTCGCGAAGCACTGCTAGCTTGATTTCGGCATTTGGAGTTGTGGTGAGCCGCTTGTCTGTTCCGCGGCCACTTCTCCTTCTATCTTTATTTATTCTGTCATTTTAGCATTCAGACCGTGTATTTGGGTATTTTCAGACTTGTATTTAAGTCTTGAGACTTGTATTATTCTTTTAGAGCTCTTGTACGAGTTAGACCAAATTTTGGGATTGTATTGACTAAGTTCTATTCCGTACTATTTATGTTATTATGACTTGAAGAGATTATGGGGACTTTCTATAAATAAGTTGCTTCAATTTTTTATTTTAAATTTTGGTGTAACACTTTTTTATCCATAACCCTGATAATCACTGAGAATCTCGAAGGAGAATATATCCTGTTCTTATCCTCATCTGTAAGAGTAATCCTGTTGTTTTGATTTGCTAGATCACTCTCCGCTTCATAGTTAATGGATGCATGGGAATAAGTAGATTGTGTTATCTACTATTTTATTCAAAACTCTCCAAAACCTTAGCCCTTCATATTTGTTTATATTGAGGACTCTTCCTCTGAATGATGGACGAGAAATATACAGATTCAACAATAGTTGAATTACGTGTAGTAGATGCATAATACATAAATCAATAAGTAAGACTTAAGTCAAAATATTGGAGCGAAGAAGTTTTTATTACTTTTGTCAAAGGGACCTCCTTGTTATCGGATTTGGTATATATGGGAAATAGTGATACATCAGAAAGCTGGATTGTCAGCAATGAATGTACTAGCATCGTGTTACATAAATTAATTTTGACCATCTTTTCGTGGAATAAATAAACACAAGTCTATAAAAGATTATCCTCCATATCAAAGTGCCTATGACGAATAAGTTACGTTTGGGATTAGATTTGGGAGTGGCAAGTCACGTTCATCTATCAAATAGGTGTAATTCCGATCAAAATACCAATCAGCAAATGCCTTTGGGGCAGACTGCACAAACAATCAAACAAATGGTGAAAACAATATTATTTAAAATTGTTTTTTTAAACATAAATAAATATCTTACCACGTTATGAACCACGATGGCAATTTCAGGAGTCCACCTCCTTATAATGCTGGTGTGATGATGGACAACATCTATGAAAACTCCTCTATGTTTAGGATTAGTTCCTTTGGGTAATGCATTTAAGAAATCCGATCTCATTTCTGAAAAATATAACAAATACAAAGAATATTAGAAATATAACTATAGTTGTGTTCGTCACCTCTTGCTTTGTTTCTCCTTAATTCTTTCAATCTATGTTTTGAAATTTTGTTGAGGAACTAAAGTTATTTTTGTTTAGCCCATGTGTACTAACCTTTCAGGGTATTGTTCTGACTTGTTGTGCATGTCCCATGGTCGATGCACTCATATATATTACTTCCTTCTAAAGTGTATTGTGTCTGCAAAATATAGTTCATCTATGAGAAGACATTAAAATAAGAAATGTTAATCGAATTAAGTAGACATTGTTTGTGAAAAAGCTTATGAAATATTGACAATTAATTATATCAATTACCTACCTCGACATTATCAAATGCTGACATCAAAATAAAAATCGGTGTCTTGATATCTTGTTGAATGTTCTCTGCGAAGAGGCACTGCAGCAAATTGGAATTTTTTTATGGCCATTAATTTATTTGCAAAAGACACACAAAAACAACTGATCAATCAAGGGAACAATTTGTACCAATTCTGGTTTCATTTTTGAAGTGCATGATTTTGGCAATGTTTTGGCAGATTCCTGCAACTCACATAAAGAGGTTTTAGGAAACAATAACCTCTAATTAGTACATATGATAAAAACTAACCATTGACGTTTTATTTAAATACTCCCTCCGTTTTATTTTATGTTAATTTATTTGACTGAACACTGAATTTAAGAAAATAATTATGAGTTTTGAAACTTATAATCTTAAACATGTCATTACATTTGTGTGGTTACTTGAATATTTAAACTTATGGTTCTAAACCATCACATTTGTGTAGCTAAATATAAAAGTTTGTCATTAAGAGTAGCACAAATAAATTAAGTAAGATTGTTTTCCAATTTAAAAAGAGATAATTATTTTAAAATAAATTAAAGAGAAAATAGAATCACATAAACCGAAACGACGAAAATAACAGACGCATGAATTTTTCAAAAGACACATAATTCTTTATCAGCACTTATAAGAAGGGGACAAGATTTTACTTGTAAAGTGGCAACTCCTTTATATATGGATTCCCAAGGTTTTGCGAGCACATGATTCTTGCTATTATAAGAAAGATAGATATTCAAATTAAAGTTAGATGACAGTTCTAATAAATCATGTAATATCATTTGCTAATAAATGGTCATATGCATGCAAAGTCGTTAACAATCTTACAAATGAACAAAATAGCCACAATCAACCAAACATTTCACTCTAGAGGTATTTGTCAATAAATTGCGAAAGCGATCACAGTATAACATTGCCGGATATCCTCCGGCAGAACTGCCAGCAAGGATGGCCTGCAAAATAAATATTGAGATACATAAGATTTTTTTTAAACAAAATTGTGTTAATAATGAAAATTATGAGTTAAAAACTTAATATACTAAATTAGTTAGAAAAAATTGTAGGGAAAGGAATGTAGATGTTTTCCTTAACATAAAATAATTATACGTCCATGCTTCCAAAATAATTTATCGGATGCCTCCAAAATTATGATATCAACATGCATGGTATTACCCTGTCTCTTATATATCATGATGATATCAAATAAGACTTCTTTTATTTCTTCAAAAATAATTATTAATCCTCTATGAAACTCATAAGGTATATATAATATACCGACAGGTTCACAGAATATTATAGAAGATCATGTTCATTTATTGAAAAACACACTTCCTCAAAACAATTTCTATAATTTAATCTTCTTATATACATATATTGAGATAGTATCATGGAGGACTGTTTCAGTCCTTTAATAAGATACTCCTCAGTCCTACATCATACCATAATGGTATATACCATATACTGAGATGACATCATGAAAGACTACTTCAGTCCCTCAACGAGATACTATCTCAGTCCTCCATGATACCGTCATGGTATATATATATATAAATACTGAAATGATATCATGGAGAGAGGATTTATTTTGGGCGAGGGGTACTCGGGTAAATATTTTTGGGCGTACGGGCAGAAGCAAAATTATTTTATAAGAGGGCATGGCCTGGTAAATATTTACCTTCTATACGTACTTTGTATTGTTTTTTTCAAAATTGTACTAATCCCTATAATTTAACTCAGTCTTTGATATACTCCTTACATTCTGAAGTCAGATGGTTAATGCCTCTATATAAAATAGATCCTATTACATAACACTATTAATAAATTTTTAAGAAGTAGTCTATATCTCTATCTGATTATGTATTTCTTTTTCCAGAAATGAATCTGCAAATTTTTTTGTTGTTTTAGTTCCATTTTTCCAATTTGAAAGCTAGTCTTCGCAGTAAATCATGAAAAAGACAATTTTGTCCATATATTTTCTAGCATAGGACTGATTTTTTTAAAAAAAGATTAACACAGTGATAAAGATATTAACTTGGGTTGAACTTTATTTTTATACGGGTATTAGGTGTTTTACTTTGATATAGGGTGTGTATAATAAAGTTATATTATAAGAATGTGTAGAGCTCGTCTAGGTTAGATGATTGTAAATTGATGATAAGCATTAAGTATTGATAAGCTCTTTAAGTGTTGAATTAATTTTATAAATTAGAATTATGTATCTAGATAAAAGAGTTTAAAGCGATAACAAACAATAGTAAAATTATGCAGTCAATTATTTCAATTGTAATAGAATTTACATACATTTTTGGCATTCTTTAATCCTTTTGCTAGCAGCTCATCCATTACTGCAGTAAAAATCCTTGCCCCTCTAAAGTGCAGATTGGTAGCCTAAACAAAGCAACATGTATGGAATGATAAATTTTTTTCGAGATGATTTTCAACAAAATAAATATTTTAAATTGGAATTCGAATTATAGCTTTGAATAAAACATCTTTGGATCAACGTATTCAACATCTCCTGTAAACGATCCACCATCGCAGTATGCAATAATGACTTTATTCCAATTGTAAAAATCTGCATATTTAAAGTACAAAAGATAATCATATGATATGTGAACAATCATGCATCATTGCAACATTAATTATGTCTAGATTTTTGAAATGTTTCATTATCTTCGTTTTTTGAGGAAAAATAATTCATTCAAATTTGAGGACATATTAATTCAAGAGCACCTGGATTTGCGATCGATTCTTCTTTGTGAATTCCTTGAAATGGTATCGGACCCATATGTTTTGATGAACCTTTATCGGTGTTGCTACGATCTTGGCGATCCGTGACGTTTTTACACCATGCTCCTCCCTATGAACAAGGTCAATATTTTCGAAGATGAAATAAGTTTTTGAAATAACACTATATCTACAGGAGAAAAAACGTACATTTATAATGCTCGTCTGACATAGTAATTTTTTTAAGGTGTTTGGATAAGCTTATAAGTTGGTCAAACTGACCCATTTATCTGTTTGCTTGGTAAACATCAAAGTACTTATAATCCAAAAACTATAAGATAGCCATCCCCAACTTATGATATGTCCTCTTATAAGCATTTTTGATTTGATAAAGTATTTTACTAGTTTATTCTTAACTTTGTTTTTTTTTCTAATTCTCAAAATATCTTTCCCAAAACAAAACTCCTAACTTCCTCTTCCTCTTCCTCTTCACTGTGTATCCCCGTTGTACTTCCTTTTCTTTACAGAGATACTTTTAAATTCATAATCTTTTGTAAAAATTTTATGAGTATTTTAGTCATTCTATCTAAAGATCAGCTTATCAGCACTTTCTTATCAAACACATCAACTGTTTGATGGCTGTTTCAACACTTCTAGCCAAATACGTAACTATTTATTTATAAAATTAGTTTCAACACTTAAAAATACTTTTAAGCACTAAGCTTATAAGCTATTTATGATCAGCTAATCCAAACAAAAAAAATTTACTCCAAATAAGTAGGGATTAGTAGAATTAAACATGTGTTATGCACGACTTACAGAGAGTTGTACAATCCAATTTCCAACCCCTTCTCCAAATCCTGGTACAAAATAGTAAGCTGGAGGTGATCCATCCAAGCACACTATCAAATAAACACTGTTAACAAAACTCTTCAATTTAAACTTATAATTCAAAGTTTATACTTGTACATATAAGTGAAGATATTAATTCACCTGCTCCTTTTGACACGGCACTATGAACAATAGTTTTCGTGACATTATATATATTTGGGCTTTGGGTTACTTTTGCACATTCAATTGTGATGATGGTCAAAGAGCAAACAAGTGAGACAAAAAGTTGAAGCGATCTTGTAACCATCATCATCCCTGTAAAACATAAAATTAAAGAATGGATGAGATTTTGATTATAACATGCAAATGGATAGAGAAAAAATAATAATATTCTAAAGGTGTACTTTGTAAAATATATATGTTGCAAAAAATATATTGACCCTAATGAATGAATTTCAGGACGATCAATATATAGGAGGATGGCCAACGATAGAAGTTGGAGTAGCGGGAAATTAGGCCTTAAAATAGGAGACCACAACACTAGAACCGTACACATGTCTGAATATTCTGAAATTTTGTTTTCCTCGAGACCTAAAAATTTGTAAGGTCAACCAACTTGTTCGATTGAGACAATTAAATGGAGCGTTTAGGAAATACATGTCTATACGTGGTGATTAATTTACATGTAACCAAAAAATTACATGAAAATATTTGAATTGTTTTTGTCTAGATTACCAGCATCATAGAAGAAAATGAGATTTTGGGGTCAGTATGTGTACTTGTTGTTTGGGGATAAAATCGATATTTGAGTATTTTATTATAAAAAATCAATCCCTTATTTTCAGTATTTACGCCCAAATGTAGGAATAAGCCATTGTACAAGTTGATTTTATCATTTGGAACTTGTTGGTGTGGTCCGGACGGAGACCCGCTTGGGTGAGTTTCGGATCACTTGGAATCCATTTGGACATTGCAGATTCTTATTCTCAATTGGTGCACTGCGAACACGGTCTCCAATTCATAATCGCAGAGTAGAAAAACAGATCACGATTGAGATGACCTGAACGCAAACACGGTAGGTGGTTATCCACTTCATCATGAATATATTACCGCTTATGAACAAATAAATAAATTTTATGATTACAAGTCCAACTCACATATTTTACGCAGTGCAAAACTTAGCAAATATTCAAGATTTTTGTGTAGTGAAAATTCTAACCCTGAAGTAGTTTCTAAATTATTTACTTAAAGTTTTATTGACAAAATAATAGTAGATGAAACTTTCTATAATATTTCTAAACTGCCTAGTGCTATTGTAGAATCTGTTAAAGCAATGATGGAATCTTTTGAAAAAGGTATATATGGTATATAACTATTTGATGCCTCAACGGATCTGACAGGAAAACGGATTGTAATATGTCAATTATTTAAAACTGGTAAAAATAGCAATATTAGTGGTGATGATGAAGATCTCAAAATGAAGATACCCTGTACATTGGAAAAATTTCAAGAATGGTTAAGTGCCAAAAGAGCTATTGGACTGTTAACTTTGAAATCAAAGATAGAAGATATGTTAAAGGCTAGAAAGACCTGCATAATTGGAACAACCAAAGGAGGAGAAGTTGAAGAGCTTATTACCCTATACTATAATAATGATATATTATCCCAAGACACCGTGGAACTTACTAACATGCACGATCGGATCATGAACATGAAACATAGACATGCCAAAGCAACTATGGAGCAATATCAGCTTTTAACAGGCTAGAGAAAAAGGCTTGTAATCAGTTCTAAAAATGTTACCAATACTACTCATACTATTAAAAAGAAGGATCTTCTAATCCTTTTGCATGATAAAACAAGACCCAATGTAGTGATAACTACGACGAGCCTATGACACTCTAATAATAGCCCAATTTAGTCAAACTACATAGATGCCCATATTACTAAAATATACTACCATCATATTATCATACTACTATCCAAGAATCTTCCAGACGAGATGAAGACATTCAAAGATGATCAATAAAATACAAGAAACAAAGCACGTGAAAATTGCGGCAACAACTTTTGATAAAGATACAAAAAGACAAGCAAATGACAAGACAATACAAGATACTATAGCTTTTTCAGACTTTTGGAAAAAGTTTTGTAATAATGTAATCAGTTACCGTATACTTTAAGACTTTTGTAAAAGTAGCTTTATTAGTTTTGTCATGTAACAATCATGTAGTCTATCGAAGTTATCTATATAAAGAGCCCCATTGTAACCGTTTGAGATATTCGAAATCTGCAATAAAAATCTTCCTTTGAAAAAACTTCAGTGTCTAGCTAAACCCCCTCTTAGTCTATAATCAATAACAAGAACAATATCATAATACCATAGAAAAAACACTTTGAAAGTTTATACTTAAAACCATATTAGTCTATAAACCTGCATCTTAAAAAGAATTTTAGAAAGAGTATGTTCAGTCTCCTAGCACCTAGGCCATTAATCCCGTAAATTCAGTGGAGAAAGAAGGGAGTCAAGTTCCAGGGTGGGTGAGCATTCCAATGATCTGAAATTCTGCTAAGAGGTATGATATTTAGACTATGTGTTTTTAATTATAATCTTGATAAGTGTAGGCTCTACAATTTTTATGTTAATATTGGTTGAAGATTATAGACTTTTATTTTAAAAATGAATTTTAAGTTAATAATAATCGCTTCCATGCTACATGTTTGTTATTTGATAGACTTTGTTAATAACTTGAATAAACTACCATCTATATTCCTACCCTCTTTAGGGTTATTAGATGATAAAAAGATCCCCACAGAAAATGGTATTAAACTACCATTTATGTTCCTATCCTCTTTAGGGTTATTAGATGATGAAAAGACCGTTGGAAGATTTTTTTTATGGCCATTAATTTATTTGCGGAAGACTCACAAAAACAACTAATCAATCAAGGGAACAATTTGTACCAATTCTGGTTACATTTTTGAAGTGCATGATTTTGGCAACGTTTTGGCCGATTCCAGCAACTCACATAAAGAGGTTTTAGGAAACAATAACCTCTAACTAGTACATACAATAAAAACTAACCATTGGCATTTTCTTTAATTACTTCCTCCATTTTTATTTTATGTGAGTTTATTTGACTCAATATTGAGTTTAAGAAAGACATAATGACTTTTGAAATTTATAGTCATAAGCATGTCATAACATTTGTGTGGTTATAAGAATTTTTAAATTTGTGGTTCTAAACCATAACATTTGTGTGGCTATATATAAAAGTTTGTCATTAAGAGTAACATAGAAAATTTAAATTAGATTATTTTCTAACACAGAAAGAGATAATTATTTTAAAATAGATTAAAGAGAAAATAGAGTAACAAATTGAAACGGCGAAAATAACTAACGTATGAATTTTTGAAAAAAAAACATAATTCTTTGTCAGCATTTATAAGAAGGGGACAACATTTTACTTGTAAAGCGGGGATTCCTCCATATATGGATTCCCATGGTTTTGCGAGCACAAGATTCTTGCTAGTATAAGAAAGATATTGCGTCAGAAAGTCTTCGTCTTCGATCTCTCTTTGCAACACATTTGTTGGGCTAAGACTTTCTCTCTTTCGTTTATTGTTGTCATTGATCCGATCCATTCGTTCGTAGAGATATTCACTTGATCGCAGACATTTCTGGAGCACCTCTAATAGAGGGGCACATAGTCACTTTTGAAAGAACTTATTGTCAACCTCTTTCAAACCTGCATTTCTTCAAATATCCCAATAAATTAAATAAAGTAGGGACTTCAAAGTAATATTTTGAAAACATTTCACTCATTATCCATAGTCTTAGCTGATACTGAAGAGAAATCCCTAGTAACTTCGTCGCTCCAAAATTATTTGGCAAACTTATATCATTTGCTAATTGTAAGATAGAAAAATTTCCCTTAGGGATTCCTTTCATTATTAACAATATATATAGTTGTACAGAGGTTGATTCTTAATACAGTAAGAATCCTAACTTACCTTAAATAGTTGATTCCTAATACAATAAGAATCCTAATTTACCTTAAATATACATCTATCATAATTACAAAATATACTGTGAATATTCGGATAATATTCGCTAATACTCCCCCTCAGTCGGAGTGGGAGGAGGCCGAATGCTAAGGCTGGATCGTAAGTCGGTGAAAAGATATCTCGGTAGTCCCTTTGTGAAAATGTCTGCATACTGATAGGAGGAAGGCACGTGTAATATTTTGACCTGACCACGGGCAACCTTCTCTCGCACAAAGTGAATATCCATCTCAATATGTTTGGTCCTCTGATGTTGGACCGGATTATAAGACATATAAATGGCAGATATGTTGTCACAATAGACTATAGACGCCTTTTGTAGTGGACACTGCAGCTCCAAAAGAAGATTTCGGAGCTAACAGAGCTCAGCAACGACATTATCAACTCCACGATATTCTGCTTCAGCACTCGAATGGGATAGCGTGGCCTGCCGCTTGGCGGACCATGAGATAAGATTATCCCCAAGAAATACACAGTAGACTGAGGTGGAGCGACATGTGTCAAGGCATCCTGTCCAATCTGCATCCGTGTAGGATAGTAACTTGGTTGGGGCGGAGGGGTAGAGATGTAATCCAAAGTCCAGTGTGCCCTTAATGTATCTGATAATACGTTTGAGGGAGGCAAAATGGGACTCTCGGGGGTTATGCATAAACAGACACACCTGCTGAACGGCATATGCAATATCATGCCTAGTAAATGTAAGTTACCGAAGGGCACCTGCAAGACTCCAATATAGAGTGGGATCAGAAACTGGCGCACCATCATTGGCACTGAGCTTGGATTTCGAGTCAACCGGAGTTGGCATAATTTTACAATTTGCCATCTTAGCCCTGTATATTATCTCTTCTGCATATTTACGCTGACACAAAAACATAGTGGCTGCAGATCTGGTCACTGATATACCCAAAAAATAACTCAGCTTGCCCAAGTTAGTCATAGCAAATTCAGTTTTGAGTAGAGCAATGATTTCATTCTTCAAACTGTCAGATGAGACAGCAAGAACAATGTCATCCACATATAATAGCAAATAAGCAGTGCTACTACCTCGATGAAAAGTGAAGAGAGAGTTATCACACCTGTTACATATAAAACCAATCTGCATAAGATACCTGGCAAAACGATCATACCAAGCGCGGGGTGCCTGTTTCAAGCCATATAATGACTTTCTGAGATGACATACAAACTGCTGAACTGCCGGATGAACAAAGCCATGGGGATGATGCATGTACACAATTTCTTTAAAATCCCCATGAACAAATGCATTCTTGACATCAAGCTGATGAATCGGCCAATGCAAGCCCATAACAATACTGAGAATAATCCGAATAGTGGTTGGTTTAACAACCGGACTGAATGTCTCACCATAATCAATACCTTCCTGCTGATTAGTGTCATTGGCAACTAGTCTTGCCTTATACCGCTCCAAGTCACCACTGTCTCTGAACTTGTGATGAAATAGCCACATACACCAGATAACATTCACACCGTCTAGTCTAGGTACCAAATCCCAAGTGTTCTGCTTGGTTAAAGCGTTAAACTCCTCGCACATGGCCGCATTCCAATTATGGTCCAGTTTTGCTAGTTTTGGATTTTTTGGAATGGGTGATAAGGTTTGTGTGGAGAGGTTGAAGTGAACCTTGGGTTTGAAGATCCCGTGTTGTGCATGAGTATCCATGTGATGGGTAGGCAGCAGTGGGAGGTCTGGACTGGAAGGCAGCAGAGCTGCCGGACTGGGAGGTTGCACGCTTACGGGTGCTGGATTGGGAGGCAGCAGTGTTGCTGGGGGGGCAGGAGACACGGCTGGAGGTAGCAGGGGTGTTGATGGGTTATTCGACCGAGAGTAGGGATCTGTTTGGGTGGTGCCGGACAGTGTCGGGGACGGGGCTGTCGGAACAGTGGGCTGCTGTTGGTATAGAGTTTGGATAGCCGGGGACAGAATCGGTTCATCTAGAAAGATGTAATCGGTGGTCTGAAATTTTTGGACATTTGAAAAAAAAAAGGTCGTCTCGTCAAATGTGACGTGAAGGGAGACGATGATTTTGCGAGTGGCAATGTCATAGCATAGGTAGCCCTAATGAGTAGGAGAGAAACCAACGAAGACACAGGGCAGGGTGCGAGAGGCAAGATTGTGAGGTGCATTGGAGGCTATGTTGGGGTAGCATAAGCAGCCGAAAATACGGAGATGATCATATGATGGTAGCCTACGGTATAATATTTTGGTAGGGGTCTTATTTTGGAGAGTGCTAGTTGGTAAAATATTAAGAAGGGATTCTACCATTTTAACAACATATACCCAAAAAGGCGATGGTAGACAGGCATGAAACAGAAGGGGGCGAACCATGTTATTGATGGTACGTATAATTCGTTCAGCCTTTCCGTTTTGGGAGGAAGTACAGGGACAGGAAAAATGGAAAACCATGCCTTGTTTAGAGCAGAAATTGTGAAATGTCGAGTTATTAAATTCACGTCCATTATCACATTGGAATGATTTGACAGATTTTTCAAACTGTGTTTTAATGAATTTTTGAAACTCAAAGAATTTGGCAAAAACTTCAGATTTGAATTTCAGTGGGTAAATCCAGACAAAATGTGAAAAATCATCTAAGAATACTAGATCAAATTTGTGACCCATAGAGTTAACAATCGGAGATGTCCACAAATCAACATGAACAATATCAAAAGGAGAAAAAGTAACATTGTTTGATGACATAAATGGAAGACGAGTATGCTTGCCGAGCGGGCAAGAAAGACAGTGTTGGGAAAGTTTTCCATTATTACATTGAATACGCTTAGTAGTCCTAAGAAAAGTAAAAACTGGGTCTCTGGGGTGTCCGAGTCTGTTGTGCCAAGTTGAGGGAGAGTTAGCTGCAAGGGATAGATGTGATTGTGGTCTGACAATGGAAGATTGAGTGAAGGGGTAGAGGTCTCCCACACTATTGCAGCGCGTAAGAATTTTCCCCGTATAGAGATCCTTCACAGAAAAACCAAAAGGGTCAAATTCGACAGACACAAAATTATTTCTAGTGAATTTTCTAACAAAGATTAAGATTTTAATAATGTTAGGGGTGTAGAGGACGTGACTTAAGGAGAAAATCGGGTGGGGATGTTTGGTATGTGTGTTACCGTAACCTTCAATTGGAATGTGATGACCATTGCCGACAGTAATAAATTGAGGACACTTTAGCCGAAGTAGTTGAGATAAGTTACCTGACGACCGGGTGAGGTGAGATGTGGCTCCGGTGTCCATGTACCAATTTTCGTCGGGCTGTTGAAGTTTCACGGTGCTGAAGGCCTGGCCCAAGTCAGTGGGAGCCAGGCTGCTACCTTGCGGTTGCTACTGGACTGAGACCAGGTGGGCCTGCTGCTGCGGTGGGTGGCCCTGCCTGTTGGATGGGGCAGAGCCCAATAGGCCAGTCGACCATGCAGGCTGCTGGAACTGGGCCCCTGCAGTTAGGTATGGGCATGCAGGCGAGGCCCAATTCCGCTGATTGGGCCACATTGGCTGCTGTCTAGGCCACGGGAAATAGGCAGGATTTGGGCCTGGCTGCTGGTTGCGGTTGCGGTTGCCTTTGCCGCGGCCCTTCCCTTTATTGTTGTTACCACGGCCTCTGCCACCACGCCCTCAGCCGCAGGACTGCTGCTGCTGGTGGTCTTGCGGTGGTGGCTGGGTTGTGTTGGCCGTCGGTGGAGTCATGTCGTCAACAGCTAGTGCCTTGTGATTGTGCGCGTCTTATTTGGCACGGCGTGTTTCTTCTAACAAAAATTGTGAACGTGCTTTGTTGAAACTTGGGAGAGGGTCGGCTTGTTGAATCATCGTTGCGAGTGTATCATATTCACCTTTCGGTAAACCAGCAACTAGTTGAAGCACCATCTTGGTTTCTGAAACAGAAGTCCTACGTTGGATAGTTGGTCGGTTATAAGTTTCAGTTGCTTACAATATTCTGACATGTTGTTAAAATTCTTAAGACATGTATTGTTGAACTGCTCTTCCAAATACATGGCCCGAATATTTTTATTATCCTGAAAAATTTCTTCTAGCCAGACCCAAAGTTCAGGTGCCGTAGCACCTATTTTCATGATAGTGCACAACAAGTCTTTAGAGATGGTGTCGTAGATCCATTATTTGACGATGGCATCAAGGCGACGTCAGGTTGAGTCTGCAACATCGGTGGGACGAGGAACAAAATCATCAATATGGTCGAGCACATTGTATGCACATGCATAAATATAGAATAGTTCCATCCACATGGAATATTGACAGTCTTCTTGGTCAAGAATTATAGGGATAAAATTCTTGATGTTATTAATGGCGAATGCCGGTTGAAAAGAAGATAATGAACGTTGAGAGGGATTGTCAAGTGTGCCAGTGGATGAACCTGAATTAGTGGGGGAAGACATGGTGACAACCTTGTTGCCGCCGGCCGAGAGGAAGGGAAGAGTGAGGTTTGGCCGTGAGAAAAATTTAGAGAGGGGATTAGGGTTTGGCTCTTGATACCATGTAAGATAGAATAATTTCCCTTAGGGATTCCTTTCATTATTCACAATATATATAGTTGTACAGAGGTTGATTCCTAATACAGTAAGAATCATAATTTACCTTAAATATACATCTATCATAATTACAAAATATACTGTAAATATTCGGAGAATATTCGCTAATACTAGTAAGTGGTCATATGCATGTAAAGTCGTTAACAATCTTACAAATGAACAAAATAACTACAATCAATCAAACATTTCACTCTGGGTTGTTTGGCAATAAATTGCGGAAGCGGTCACAATATAATATTGCTGGATATCCTTCCGTAGAACTACCAGCTAGGATGGCCTCCAATAGCAAAAATATTAAGATAGAAGATTTTTTTAACAAAATCGTGTTAACAGGGAAAAGAACATAGATACCTCCTGAATACAAAATAATTATCCGTCCATGTCCCCATACTTTCATGCTTTCAATATTATTTATCTGCATGCCTCCAAAATTATAATACTAATGTAGTATCGCTCTGTCTCTTATATACCATGATGATATCACATGATACTTCTTTCATTTCTTCTAAAACATTCATTAGCCCTCTATGAAACCCATATGGTATATATAATATAGTGACAGAGTATCATAGAGAATCATGTTCATTTATTCAAAAACACACTTTCCTAAAAAACTCTCTATAATATCATCATCTTAATAATATACATGAGATGGTATCACGGAGGTCCGCTTCAGTCCTTCAATGAGATACTCCTCAGTTCTCAATGATACCATCATGGTATATATCATATATTGAGATGGTATAAAAAAGGAATGCTTCGGTCCTTCAATGAGACACTAAATCAGTCCTCCGTGATACCATTTGAGAGGATTTTGGGCGAAGAGGTACTCAGATAAATATTTTTGAGCGTTTAGGCAGAAGCGAAATTAATTTATAAGGGGACATGGTCGGGTTAATATTTTGTTGTTATGAGACACTATCTCAGTCATACTCCTTGCATTCTAAAGTCAAACAATTAATACATCTATATAAATTAGATCCTATTACATAACACTATTAACAATTTTGTATGAAAAAAGACTAAACCTAGTTATATATATACAACAACAACATATCCAGTGAAATCCCACACCGTGGGGTCTGAGGAGTTATATATACAATTAGATCTCTATCTGATTCTGTATTATTTTTCGAGTAATGAATCTGCAATTTTGTTTTGGTTTTAATTCCATATTTCCTATTTGAAAGCCTAGTCTTCACAACAATTCATGAAAAAGACAGTTTTTCCATATATTTGCTAGCATAGGACTGACATAATGATAAAAGACATTAACTTTTGGGTTGAACTTTGTTTTTATATGAGTATTAGGTGTTTGACTTTGAAATTGAGCGTGTCTAACAAAGTTATATTTTAAGCAGTGGCGAAATCAGAATTTTTATAAACGGGTGTCAAAATATAGAGAAGTAAACCCATAAAGAAGTCAAGGGGAGTCAATATACATAAAAATATTTTTTTACCCAGCTACCCAATGTAATTTTCCAGCGAAGGGGTGTTGACCGACACCCCTTGGATGTATGTGGCTCGGCCACTGATTAAAAGGATGTGTACAACTCGTCTAGGTTAGCTTATTGTAAATCGCTGATAAGCATTAAGTATTGGAATTAATTTTGTGAAAAATAATTATGTATCTAAATAAAAGAGTTGAAAACGATAATAAACAGTATATAATTATATAGTCAATTATTTCAATTGTAATAAAATTTACATACATTTTTGGCATTCTTAATCCTTTTGCTAGCAGCTCCTCGATTACTGCAGTTGAAATCCTTACCCCTTTAAAATGAACTCTGGTAGCCTAAAAAGGCAAAATGTGTGGAATGATAAAAAAAATCGAGATGATTTTCAATAAAAATAAATATTTTAAATTAGAATTCAGAATTATAGCTTTGAATAAAACATACTGGATCAACGTGTTCAACATCTCCTGTGAATGATCGCAATTGCAATAATGACTTTGTTCCAATGGTAAAAATCTACATATTTTACATAAAATAATTATATGATATGTGAACCCTAATGCACCATTGCAACATTAATTATGATTCTTAGCAGAAGTGTGTCTAGGCCAGTTCTTAATAGCATATATTTTCTGAGAATCAACTTGGATGGCTTCACCTGAAATCACATGGCCTATGAATACAACTGACTTTAGCCAAAACAATACGTAAAAAATTAAGCATAAAATTGTAGTCTTGAAGTGTCTGTAACACTATTCTGAAATGTTCTGCATGAGCAGCCTCACTATGAGAATATACTAGAATATCATCAATGAAGACAATGACGAAAACATCAAGATAAGACTTAAAGATCCTATTCATAAGATCTATGAAAGCAGCTGGTGCATTAGTCAATCCGAATGACATGACACAAAATTCAAAATGACCATAGTGAGTTCTGAAGACGGTTTTTGGAATATCAACTTCCTTAAGCTAATGGTATCCTCATTTGAGGTCAATTTTGGAATAACAATGGACACCCTGAAGATGATCGAATAAATTATCAATTCTGGGAAGATAATATTTGTTCTTAATTGTCACTTTGTTCAATTGCCAGTAGTTAATGCATATACGCAAAGACCCATCTTTATTTCGAACAAACAAGATTGGTACAACCCCATGGCAAGATGCTTGGTCTAATGAATCCCTTATCAAGGAGATCTTTCAACTGGGATTTTAGTTCTCGTAACTCTGCTAGTGTCACGACCCCTTTTTAGGAGTCGTGGTGGCACCTATATATTCCCCACTGGTAGGCGCACCACTTCCCAAATTATCAAATAAAATCAAGAAGAATTACAGAAATAGTAATAATAAGTAAGCTATCTCATATTTCTGTCAAAGGGGAAGATAAGTCCGAATCATCAAATACAGCCCCCAAGATCTAGTCAATAATATAAGAGCGCTAATATGGATACAAGTCTGAATGAAGGCAACAAGGCCAAAACTGAATAACATAATCAAAATGTCTAACTACTTCTTTCAAACCCAATGTAAAGACAGAGTAAGAGAATAAGCATGCAAGGCATGCCGGAAGAAGGATCCTCACTCTGGAATGCCAAAATCCACCTGCCCGAACTCATACTCTAGATCAAAAACTAGTAAAGGGACATGTATCTGCATCAGAAAAGATGCAGCAAGTGTAGCATGAGTACATAACGTACCCTCGTAGACATCATAGACCAACAATGATGAAAGATACATAACAGAGATAAATATCAAGTTGACACCAATTAAGACTATACTAGATAGTTCAATAGCTTAGATAAGTCACGTTGTACACATATCAATTCACTGATTCATCAAGTCACATTGTTCACATAAGGTTCCAATCACAGTTAAGTATAATAAATCCACACATATACAGGGACCTTACTATCATAGTACCCACTGACTAGTACTCTCTTGTTCAAGTCATATTCAAGTGTAACCCCACTTACCCAACTTATTACATTAAATAAACAAGCCAAACTTATATCACAACAACTATTTTAAAATGCTTTCAAGAGTGTCACACCTAAGCTAAGCATGATGTCGTTAACTCATTTATTAACCTTAGCATTTACACTTAGTTAAGTCTTTATACAATTACAGTATGACACACATAGATTGTTCCATATCTACCTTTCCACTAGTGACACTTAACACGGGTTCTTTACTAGACTTGTTACCTAGTCACACAATCAATTACCATACAACACACAAATGCACATAATTCCCTCGACATTCACAATAGTCATGACATAATTTACATTTTCGACCATAATAGTAGTTGACATCAAATACATAGACATACAATTATTAAACCCTAAAACCCATACACGAGGAAGCAAGCCACACACGGCAACCAAATCAATTCAACAACCTCAATCATTTATCCAAGTGTTCATAGAGACATGCATAATCATTATTTTCAAGTATTCACAGAGACAAGCTCAATCATAGAAACCATTTCATTCCAATCTAATCAATTCAATCCAAGTAAATCAGTGTTTCACCCAAATTCAAATAACCAACCATATCACATTACCATATCATAATTAATCAATGTATAGATGTATGTATGATAGAATATAATGCATGTGCAAGGTAACTTTCTTAATATTATATATAGTACATCAATGTTTTATTATGATCTGTACACTCGTGGGGGACCCGCAATATCCATATACTGCTCCTAGGCGGCCGAAATTCCACACATGAATATAGCTAGAGCCCTAGACTTATTTGTCTGAATAATATCATGTTACAGGCGTGTAACTCTGTTCCCCACGTATCAATATCTGTTGCGACATGCCCTTAATATATCCTTAAGATTCTGGATAGACCATTCTGCCTGGCCACCTGTTTGAGGGTGAAAAGTCCTTAATCCTTTCTAAAATGACATCCAAAAATATGCTGTGAATAGAGCACCACGATTTGAAATAATGAACATTGAGGTCCCATGAAGCCTGACAAGTTCTCGAATATACAACTTAGGATAATCTTCTACTAAATTTGGGTAAAAAGTGGGCTGATTTAAAGAGTCGGTCCACAATCATCCAAATCAAGTCATGCCATCCGGCTGAGCTAGGTAGACTTGTTATGAAGTCCATCTTTATCATCTCCCATTTCCAAATAGGAATATCAATATTCTGAGCCAACCCACCAGGCCTCTGGTGGTCGGCTTTCACTTGCTGACAATTTGGACAATTGACTATGAATTCTGCCACATTCCTCTTCATAATTTGCTTCGTGAATAGAATACCTGGAATTATGTTCTTCTGTCATGATTTTCTCTCTGAGTCCATCTACTTCTAAAACACACAATTTTCCTCGGTACCTCAAAGTAACATTATCTCCCCCTTATTCAAAAGTCATAGTCTTATGCTTGTCAATTCTCTCCTTTAGCTGAAACAAGTAGGGATCACTGAACTGATTCTCCTTCACCTGGGCTACTAAGGAAGATTGAGACTTGTTCTGAACAAGGACACCGCCATCTTCGGAATCTAAGAGTCAAACTCCTAGACTAGCTAGTTGGTGAACCTCTTTCATCATGGTTCTTTTATCTTCTTTAACATGAGCTAGACATACCAGGAATTGCCGACTAAGAGCATCAGCTACCACGTTCGCTTTCCCTGGATGGTAGAGAACATCTATATCATAATCTTTTATCAGTTCGAGCTATCTCCCCTGTCTAAGATTCAACGCCTGCTGCTTGAAAATATATTGAAGGATCTTGTGATCTGTTAAGATGTCAATGTGAACTCCATATAAATAATGATGCCAAATCTTAAGCGCAAAAATCACGGCTGCCAATTCTAAGTCGTGAGTCGGATAATTCTTGTCATGAGGCTTAAGTTGTCTGAATGCATAAGCTATAACCTTACCATGTTGCATTAAAATACACCCAAGACCAACTCCTAAAGAATTACAATAAACAACGAACGCATTGGTTCCCTCTGGCAAAGTCAACAATTGAGCAGAAGTCGGTCTCATTTTCAATTCCTCGAAACTACGCTCATAAGTATCTGACAACTGCAATTTTACTTTCTTTTGAGTCAATTTGGTCAAGGGGGTTGAGATGGAAGAAAAACCTTCTACAAAATGACTGTAATATCCTACCATACCCAAGAAACTCCGAATATCAGAAGCAGAAGTAGGTTTGGGCCAGTTCTTAACAACGTCTATTTTCTGAGAATCAACTTGGACGATTTTGCCTGAAATTACATGGCCTAAGAATACCACTGACTTTAGCCAAAATTCGCATTTGGAAAATTAAGCATAAAGTTCGCGGTCCTGAAGTGTCCGCAACACTATTCGGAGATGTTCTGCCTGATCAACCTCACTACGGGAATAGACTAGAATATCATCAATAAAAATAATGGCAAA
Organism: Anisodus tanguticus; assembly: GCA_034509755.1. Taxonomy (NCBI): domain Eukaryota; kingdom Viridiplantae; phylum Streptophyta; class Magnoliopsida; order Solanales; family Solanaceae; genus Anisodus; species Anisodus tanguticus. The sequence goes on from CM067558.1 coordinate 33,052,047, forward strand.
AAGATCAAGATAAGACTTGAAGATCTTGTTCATAAGATCTGTAAAAGTAGTTGATGCATTGGTCAATCTGAATGACATGACATAAAATTCAAAATGACCATTGCGAGTTCTGAATTCATTTTTCAGAATATCAACTTCGTTAATCTTAAGCTAATGGGATCCTCATCTAAGGTCAATTTTGGAATAACACTGGGCACCCTGAAATTGATAAAATAAATCATCGATTTTGGGAAGAGGATATTTGTTCTAAATGGTGACTTTGTTCAACCGCCGGTAGTCAATGCACATATGCAAAGACCCATCTTTCTTTCGAACAAACATGACTGGTGCACCCCATTGCAAGAGACTTGGTCTAATGAATCCCTTATCAAGGAGATATTTCAACTTGACTTTTAGTTCTTGTAAATATGCCGGTGTCACGACCCCTTTACAGGAGTCATGGTGGCACCTACACATTCCTCATCGGTAGGCGCACCACTTCCCAAATTATCAAATAAAATTAAGAAGAATTGTAGAAATAGTACTAATAAGTAAGTTATCTCATATTTCTGTAAAAACGGAATATAAGTTTGAATCATAAAATATAACCCCCAAAGATCTGATCAATAATACAAGAGTGTTAATATCGATACAAGTCTAAATGAAGGCAACTAGGCCAAAACTGAATAACATAATCAAAATGTCTAACTACGTCTTTCAAACCCAATGTAAAGACATATTAAGAGCATAAGAATCCAAGGCATGTCGAAAGAAGCATCCTCACCGTAAAACGTCGAAATACACATGCCCTGACTCACACTCGATCTCATAAACTAGCATAAGGACCTGTATTTGAATTAGAAAAGATGGAGCAAGTGTAGCATGAGTACACAACGTACCCCCGTAGACATCATAGGTCGACAACGATGGAAGATACCTATCAAAGATAAATATAAAGTTGACACCAGATAAGCCTATACTAGACAGTTCAATAGTTCATATAAGTCACGTTGTATATATATCAATTCACTGATTCATCAAGTCACATTGTTCATATAAGGTTCTAATCACAGTCAAGTACAATCAATCCATTCAACATATACAGAGACCTTACTGTCATAGTATCCACCGACTAGTACTCTCTTGTTCAAGTCATATTCAAGCTTAACCCCACTTACCCAACTTATCACATTAAATAAATGAGTCAAACTTACATCACAACAACCATTTTAGAATGCTTCCAAGAGTGTTACACCTAAGCTAATAATGATGACCTTAACTCCTTTATTAACCGTAGCATTTACACTTAGTTGAGTCTCTATACAATTACGGTCTGAGACACATAGATCATTCCACATCTATCTTTCCAATAGTGACACTTAACATAGGTTTCTTACTAGACTTGTTACCCAGTCACACAATTAATTATCAGACAACACACAAATGCACATAATTCCCTAGACCTAGACAATAGTTATGGCATAATTTACATTTCTAACCACAATAGTAGTTAACATCAAACACTTAGACTTACAATTATTAAATCCCAAAACCCATACACAAGGAAATAACTAAATCAATCATTTATCTAAGTGTTCATAGAGACCAGCATAATCATTATTTATGAGTAGTCACAGAGACAAGCTCAATCATAGTGACCATTCCTATCCAATACAATTAATTCAATCCAAGAAAATTAGGGTTTCACCCAAGTTCTAATAACCAAGCATATCATATTACTAAACCACAATTAATCAATGTAGAGATGTATGTATGATATGAATACAATGCATATGCAAGGTACTTTTCTCAATCTAGTATACAATACATCAATGTTTTATTAAGATCCGTACACCTATAGGGGACCTGCAAAGTCCATATACTGCTCCTAGCTAGCCGGAATTCCACACACGAATCTGGCTAGAGCCCAGACTCATTTGTCTAAATAATATCATGTTGCAGGCGTGCAACTACGTTCCCGCATATCAATATCTATTGCAGCATGCAACCCGAGCTATCTGTATTATCATCATATCAATGTTCCCATAATCTCATAAGTGTTCTTACCTTTTTGGCCTCTTTGGACTACAACATATCCATACTACTCTCATATCAATATCACATAACCATGAGTGTATGAATGCAAATGAAAATATAAGCTAAGATATCATAATATAATGAGATGAAACTAAGTAAGAAGATGAAATATCACATGCTTTCAAGAGTTTAATAACACACATATAATCCAATACACAATATTTTATATCAAAGCAGTCCATCAACCATAATGCTCATGAAATCAGGATATCATATCAAAGCATATGTGATAAATAAACACAACAATATCAAATATGGTGACGAACCCACATAATGGCGACATGCCCAAATAACAGTAGTCGGAATTAGCATAAGGTTGATCCCCCAAATCACTCATCATCACAGCTCAACACCGGTACCCACTCAAACGGTCATCACAACCATTTGAGTGGGACCCCCAAACATGCCCAATACCCCTTAACATTTATAATTACTATATACTTCTATCAGAGTCTCAAAAAGCTAAAGTGTAGAGTGCCTCATTGCCGAACATAAGCGTTAACAAATCAAGCCTCATTGATCGCCTTACCCTTCCGATGCGCCTCGCGATAGTCGAAGTCTATCCATATAGATATTATTCGTTAATATAAAGCTTATTACAACAAAACAAGACTTTAAATACTCATCCTGAGCCCACGACACAAAGACTCGAAATTTAATACTCAAAAACCTCTATTACATACTAAGTAATCATATGCTTAAATTTATTGAAATTCTATACACAATTGAATCCCCAATTGAACAATAATTAAAAAGCCACAATTTGAAACCCTAGATTTTTCCCTTTTTGAAACACAAACTTATATAGTCAAATTAAGCTTTAAAACATCGTAATTGAACATAACCCAATCCTAATTCATGATATTAACACTATTTGATCCATAAATCCTCATTAAAATCTACGATATAACTCTCTTAATCTCTCAATATGCATAACTCATCTTCCCCAACACACATAGTATGTTAAACCACCATTAAAAGAAGCCATAATCATAACTTAAGCCATAATCATAACTTAAGCCATAAGAGAGAGAATCTATTACCTCAAGGTTGGAAATGCACCTAAAGCTCTAAAAATACCCTTATGCGGTGCTGGTTTTAAGGGTTTGTTATTTGGGGAAACGAAATTTGACATAGAAATATTTATAGGACATTGGAATAGTGATCCGCACTAGCAGAATCGACTCTATTAGAGCGGACCCACTGCGGTAGAAAATACCTCACTTGGGCAAGAATCACTTGATAACTCACTCATTGTCATGGAGGACACGACTCCGCTATGGTGGACTTCCACCGACTCACAGATTTTGCTTCGGCGAGCCAACCTCTCGCTGAGGCAGACCCGCCAGAGCAGATGCTGGTTCGTCGTGGCAGACACCAAACATCAGCTAATGGAAAATAATCCAAAACCTCTGTTGAACACCTGATACACTCTCAGAACCCCCCGGATAAAAACTAAACATGGTCATCTAGGATAAACAGTGCTATGAACGTGCTCGTACCCTCGGAATTCACAAATAACCAAGCCAAAGCATACATACATTTCTAAAGAATTATCTAAGATAAACGAAAAATCCAAACTTACAAATAAGGCCATAAAATACATCTGATTGCATTGGAAAGCAAGCTAATGACTCAACTAAGTCATAAATAACTCTTCGAAACTACCGGAAGAAATGGGACCCATAAACGAACTCATCTAGCCAAAAGTTAAATTTGAGTCTAACTAATCAACTCTAAGTTCTCAGACTTAGGATTTTCATCCAAAACTCATATAAATATATGACATCGGGATCTGTGCTACCCATTCTCACGCATCACAAACCCCACATAAAGTTCACATGAATAGTAAAGGGTCTTTAGCTAAAAATGACTGGACGGGTAGTTACAATTGGAGCCATTCTGCAAGGCAGAATAGATATCGAATTAGTGTTGGGAAGTAGATGAATTCCAAACATAATCTCCCTATCGGGAGGAACTCTGAGAAGATCTTTAGTAAAGACTTTTGGAAACTCATTAACAACTGGTATAGACTGAAGAGTTGGGGTCTGGGTATCTGCATCCCTAACCCAAACAAGATGGTATATATACCCCTTGGATATCATTTTGTGGCTTTAAGATAGGAAATAAACCTACCTATAGGTTCTACTGCATCACCTTTCCATTCTATGACTGGCTCACTGGAAAATTTGAAACTGACAATTTTGGTTCTACAACCTACTATGGCATAGCATGAAGACAACTAATTCATGCCCATGTTTAGCCACACCACACCCCAACATGTAGGAAGTTTGGATCATCCATCTTATAAAACTCTATGAACACTAGAGGGTCCATTTGTAGAAACGCATGAGTCTTAGAACTGGATGACACCCCATTAGTCCCCGTACTTTGTTTTCGTTCCCTGACGTTGTGCTTGAGCAGCCACAATTTGGGTGAGAAGTTGAATAGCTCCTCTAACATCTGAGTCAGTAGAACTGGGATCTCTACAGGACCTCTGGTATCGGGTGGAGGTGTTGTACCCGAATTGGCTCCCTGAGCCTGAGTATCATCCTTACGGGGAGCACTAGTAGTAGCTCTCTTGTTGGTAGTTGATTTCCTTTTAGCAATAATTTTCTAAAATATGTAATATGCATGAGTTAGAAGGATGTCCCGAAGGTATAACTCTAATTGCACGATCTAGAGTATGAAAGAAGTGAGAAATCTTAGATGTATTGGTGGTCCACTGTTTCCATGTATGACCTCACACATATAAAAGTGACCCCACTGGACATAGTTTCATAGACTCTCTAAGACACTTGAACCTAATACTCTAATACCAAGCTTTGTCATGCCCCGAACCAAGGCCTGGGCGAAACATGGTACTTGGTGTTTGGTTATTTGCGACAAAGTGAACCATATGGCTGCTGAATCAACATGGGCGTCAACAATGCTATAGTAATGATTTAAAAATATGTAATTCAATATATTGAATTTATAATCTGAAAGCACAATACAGAAATAGTCTATAATATAATAAGTCTGAACAACTGAAAAACTGACATAACATGATAACTAGTCTAGTCTATGAAACCTTTGACATGAGTCTGACTGAAAACTGTCTGATCAGGACAAGGCCCTGGCATACTTCTACCAATAATGTAATATCATAAAGAGAACTAGAGTAACACCCCAAATGAGATGGGACTCACCAAATAACTGAGACTGAAGAAATCCTACTGTACAGATCCGTCGTCCTGAAACTCGGCACCTGCACCTTAAATTGCAGGCCTCATGCAAAGGAACGTTAGTACATTTGAATTATGGTGTATGTAAAGCAACTGAAAGAAATAACATAGTTGTGGGTGCTCATAAAAAGGACAACCCAAATCAATAAACATGTACTATACTGAATCTAAAACTGATAACTAAAAATTGAACAAGGAAGCAAATAATAAGAATACTCCCATGTACTAAAATGGAGAGCCACCTATTCAACTGAAATAATAAATAATTATGGCCTTAGGCCCAGTATGTGTGCACAAATCTGTGGCCTCAGGCCCAAGAAATATGTATGCGTAAATTTTGGCCTTGGGCCCAACATAATCTATGGCCTTAGGCCTAAAATACAGGTGCTCAACATATACTGGATTACTGAAATATAATGATATGAAATATTGAACATGAAATACTAGACATGAAATACTGACTTGATTATAAGTACTGGAGTTTTAACATGTTGAAGATTCTAAACAGAGACTAGTGGATATCAAATACAAGTCCTTATTGATTATACACTGAGTTGACAACAATAAAAGTGATAATCATGGACAACTATGAATTTATAATCTTGAAGATAGACATTCTAGTCTTTTTATGAACTAGGGCAAAAATTCCAAATTCTAATGTAGTTAACACTAATCTCGATGTACGAGTCGTGGGGAAGGACATAGATATTCCCATACATGGATAGAAACTCTACCTTAATCGTTCCAATACATGTCTTAAAAATCTGAACTTTTGAGTTGAAACCCAAAGCTTGAACCTTGAATCCTAAGTTGGGTTTATTCTGAAAAACCATAGGTTAAGAACATTGAATTCTACTTAGAATTTATTAGGATTACGTTAGAATTGCATAGAATCATGTGAAAAAGTCTTACCTTGGTGTAGGATAATGGTAGGAGGAGAAAAACTTTGTGTTTGGGCTTGACAGAATGAAGAATGAAATAAAAATACTGAAAATCGGGTATATATATTGTTCAGTCATCGGGGACATTTACGATGAATTTTATGGTCCGTAAAATAATTATAGTGGGATTTACGGCCCGTAACTTCTACCGTAATACTTAACAGTGATGTGGATTTTTGGGGACTATTTTACGGTGCAATTAATGGTCCGTAAAACATTTTACTGTCCATATTTTTGGGTGTAAAGCTGAAGAACACTGATTTCGTCAAATTTCTAATTCTAACACTTCCCACTGGGTCTTAAGTCCCTGAATCATGAAAATTGCTTAGTCCGATGGTACTAGGTGTTATAATATCTTTCCCTCATGATCATTCGTCCTCGAATAATGGGTCATAGTTAAGAATAAGATTGGACCTTAAACGTGATTCACAAAAACATGAGAACAATGAACTTTTCATAAACACATCAATACTGAGATAAATAAATACTAAGCTTAATGAATACTGAGTTGAATACTAAATTGAACATTGAACTAAATATTGAATTGAGTTACTAAACTACATTACTGAACTGAATAGGGGGTGTGAATGGAAAGGTTAGTTACCTTCAACACTTTCTGCTTGCTCCTCAAATAAGTAAGGATATCTGGATTTCATGTCTTCTTTAGCTTCCCACGTAGCCTCCTCAATATTATGACTTCTCCGCAACACTTTCACTGATGCAACTTCCTTAGTTCTCAACTTTTGAATCTGACGATCCAAACTAGCCACTAGGACCTCCTCATAAGTCAAATCACACTTAATTGTAATGGACTTGGTAGGAATGACCAGTGATGGGTCTCCCATATACTTTCTCAACATGGATACATGAAAAACTGGATGCACAGCCGCTAAATCTTATGGAAATTCAAGTTCGTAAGCCACCTGGCCAACTATCCGCAAAATTCGGTATGGTTCGATATATCTGGAACTGAGCTTCGCTTTCCTTCCGAACCTCATGACATCTTTCATTGGTGATACTTTCAAAAAAATTCAATCATCAACTTGAAACTTCAAATCTCTATGCCTCACATCTGAATAGCACTTTTGGCGACTCTAAGTTATTTTCAAACGCTACTAAATTAACTTGACTTTCTCCAAAGCCTGATAGACAAAGTTTGGTCCTAATAATTATGCCTCACCAACTTTGAACCAACTAATTAGCGATCTACACCTTCGCCCATATAGAGCTTGGAACAGTGCCATCTAGATACTAGCATTGTAACTTTTATTATAAGCAAATTTCATGAAAGGGAAATGATCATCCCAATTACCTTTAAAATTGAGAACACATTCCCTCAACATATCCTCAAGAGTCTGGATAATTTGTTCTGCCTGGCCATCTGTCTGAGTGTGAAAAACATTACTGAGATTTACCTTGGTACCCAATCCTTTCTGAAATAACTTCCAAAAATATGTTGTGAACTAAGCACCACGATATGAAATAATGGACATTGAGGTCCCACAAAGCCTGACAATTTCTCAGCTATAAAACTTAGCATAATCCTCTGCTGAATCTGTGGTCTTAACTGGCAAGAAGTGGGCTAATTTAGTGAGTCGGCCCGCAATCATCGAAATCGAGTCATGCCTTCAGGTTGAGCGAGGTAGACGTATTATTAAGTCCATGTTTATCATCTCCCATTTCCAAATATAAATAATAATATTCTGAGCCAACTCACCGGGTCTCTGGTGCTCGGCTTTCACCTGTTGAAAATTTGGACACTTGGCTACACATTCTGCCACATTCCTCTTTATATCATTCCATCAATAAATCGCCTTAAAAGGGTGCAGATAGAAAAGGAAAGATTTACTACTAAGAATTCAAAGTAAAAAACATTGGTTGGGATGAGAGAAAAGGTCTAACCACTTTCCACATTACACTCACCCTATGACTAAACCCATAGCCCTATGATGGAATCCTCACCCTCACTACCACCGGAACCACCGAATAATTCAAATTCTCAAATGGAGGAAGACATCTCCCCAAAGCACAGCTACAAAGAGATTGTGTTGGAAAAAAACAACACATCCACTACCGTCTACCAAGAAGAACTCTCCAACACATTGACATGCTCAATGACAGAGGAGAATAAGAGTTCAGAAGACCCCATTGCCTCTCTGAGGAAGAAAAGAATAGACTATACCTCCCTTGGAGATTATCACTTATAGTCAATGTTTTTGGAAAGAAATTTCCCCATCATATCCTAAAATCAGAATTAACGGAGCTATGAAAGTCGACTGAACAATTGGTTCTCATAGACTTAGGATGGTATTTCTTCACCGTCAAATTTATCAAAGAGGAGAACCACTCAAAAGCCCTAGAATAAGGGCCCTGGTTTGTATCCGAAAATTTCCAATCTGTAAGAAAATGGGAACCAAATTTTGTCCCATAAGATATGGACATCGCTTATACGACAGTTTGCCTAAGACTGTCCCAACTACCTACGGAATTCTATGATAGGAAAATCCTTGAGATAGTAGGGAGAAAAATTGGGAAGCTCTTAAAAATTGACTTATGCACTTCTTCAAGCCTAAGAGGCAGGACAGTCAATCTATTACCCAACCCTGATCCCATTCCTTCTAGCTTAGGATTTGCGTCCAAACTCCATTGCATATCTCAGTCACAAATTCAGTCACTATAGGCTGCCATAAGTAGGCGGTATTTTTTTAAAGCGAGGAAATCCTCTGCAAAGACTGTGGGCGAATTGGTCATACTGTACAAAAATGCACCTTTATTGATCCCAGGTCGGCAACTGAGCCACCAAAGAAAAATAAAGGGAAAGATCAAACTTCAACTAATGGAGAATGGCAGACAGTGACTTTCTCCAAAAAGAAAAAACAACCAGCACCAAAAAGTAAGCAAAAAGATGCAAAGAAATAAGAAGAAGGAAATCAACCAATCACCCAGGTAAAATCCTTCAATGCTGCCACCGGTGAATTCTCCTATCCAAAATCTTTTCTTTTTCAGGCAGGTACAAGTCGAAACCAAAGAGAAATCACCAAAACCGCTGATCACAAGGAGAGAGAGACAAGTTAGGGGGAAAAAGAAAATAAACCGTGTGACTAATGGGTCTAAGGCCTCTTCCACTTATAGCATGCTAAAATTTGATGTGCAATACCCAAATAGAAATGGTGCCCATGTCCATTTTGACCCAAAATGTGTGGCAGAAAAAATCCACTATGATCATAAAATTCACTCAGATACCCAAAGTACAAAAGTGAATTTTGTTATGGAGCCCACTTTGAGTCAGCATGGTAGCATGTTGACACCTAAACCGGTTTGCCCCAACTATGCTCTTATTTTGACCTCTTATCCTTTACATGGATGTTCTTTCAACGCCCAAAAATTGCAAAACCCCATGAAATATTTCAAATCCTCCCAATCATAACACTGCTAGTGAAATGACTGCGGACGTCAAATCCCAAGACCCAAATTTACTAGTCATAGGGAAGTCCAAAGGGGAGCCTTTCACCCCTTTTTCTTTATCCATACCAAACCACTCTTACAGTCACTCAACCGCCATTCGGAACCCAAAAAACCCCTTAATGGTTTTGCCAACCAAAAACGATGGACAAATAATCGAAAACCAATTACTACCATCGGAGGAAGCTCTGATCATTCTAACTACTCCACCAGTGGATGTCAATCAAATGCTGACTTTGTGGTTAGAAATAGCTCTACAAGGTGCATGCGTTACCCTAAAATGCTAGATAGATAAGACAAACTCCGGTTACCTTGCTGCTTCAATACCCTCTATAGCTTGCGCAGTTACTGACGGAGTGCCTTAATCGGGGCTTAGCCAACCACGAAAACATCCTTTAGATGACAAACCTATTGCAAGCCCAATCTCTCCCGAACTACTTATCCCTCACTACTGAGGAAAAGAGTTCTCACATGACCTAGGGCAGCCAAACAATGTCTTACTTCCCAGAAACAACTCCCCCAAAACCCCCCGATGGTGCCAGAATTTGTCCAATGGACACCGATATGGTACCCATTCATTTTGAAGTCGTCTTCAAATAGCCATAAGAGAGTCAAGTTAGTAGCTACAAAGCATGCTGCCAGAGCAGGGAAAATATAGCCAAAGGCAATACTCTTTCTCAACAAGATGGAAGTCCTCTTCAAATAGCCATGGAAAGAAGCTCTTATTGCTCTATTCCCTAGAAGCATAACCAGATGCGAGGTAGAACTTAGAACAATACCATCCATAGAGAAGACTTAGGCATTAGCAGTATTGGACATGACTCTGATAGAGGATATGACAATGATGATAGACAATCCTTCGCCACTGGGAAACGGAAAGGTCAGAAAAGGAAAACCCCATGATGAATTTTCTGATGTGGAATGTGAGAGAAGCCAATAGTACTGAGTTCAGAAGGCAATGTGAAGATATGGTGGGAGTCCACAAGACGACTATGCTTGTGTTTCTATAAACTAGAATGACTGAGCACAAGCACATGTGCAAAGTCTTGAAATTTTCTGGGCACATTCAATCTCATACGGTTGGTATGTTAGGAAGAATTGTCATTTTGTGGAAAGAAGAGCTCATCAAGGTTAAGAATGTCTTAACCATGAGACAAGGCATAAGTGTCACTGTAAAGGTCCTCTCTTCCTATACTATTTATCAATTTATTCTAGTCCTATTTATGTTAATACAAAATTGCTTTGGAATGACCTTGTCTCTATTGCTAGGAATAATAACTTCAGCTAGCTTGTGGCTGATGACTTCAATGAAGTCTTGAAGGCACAAGACAAACTGTAGGGTAATCCTATTAATCTAGATAGGGCTAACACTTTATGGAAATGTCTTAATGACTGTAAGTTTTTCGAACTTGGGGTTTAAGGGTAGTAAATATATTTGGTGTAATAATAGATTCTCTAACCCCCAAAATCTTATCCATGAAAGACTGGATAGATGTTCTGCTAATGATGATTGTCTCCTTGATTTCTCTAAAACTATTGTCACTCATCTTCCTAGGACTCCACCCATCTTCTACCAAAAGTTTTGGGGCACGATCAACAACAAGGTAATTGAATTTGTCAAGTAAGTATTCCTTAGAAAAACTATGGATCATAACATGAATACTACTTACTTGTGTCTGATCATAAGTGCCCTGATGCTACCTAGCTTAAAAACAACATGCCTATTGGCATGTGTAACATTACCTATAAGATTGTCACCTAAATCCTTGTGAACAGATTGAAACTTTTCCTCCCTACCATCAATGGCCCTAGCCAAGATAGCTTCCTCTCTAACAGAAGGGTTGCTGACAATGTCATTATTGTTAAAGAGTATATCACTCATTTCAATAAAATGAAAGGTAAAAATGCTAATATGATCCTGAAATTGAACTTGAAAAAGTTTTTGACATGATTGAATGGTCACTTAGTAGAAGCACCCTCAGAGTCTTTGGTTTTCCTCCTATCTTCTCATCCATTATCTTATCTTGCATCTCCACCAGCTCTATCTCTATTTTGGTGAGGAAAAACTAAGTTTTTCATGCCTTCTAGGGGTATCCGACAAGGAGACCCTATCTCTCCCTTTATTTTCATCATGTGCATAGAAATCCTCTCCAGAAATATTAACCTCCAAGTTGATTCAAATAATTGGTTAACCATTAAGATCTCCCCTCCTGGTCCTAAGATTTCTCACATCTTCTTTGTTGATGACCTAACTCTCTTTGCCAAGGCAAATGCAAAAAAACTGCAATACCATCCTTGACACCCTTAATGATTTCAATGCTAGATCTGGCCAAAAACTCAACCTTGATAAGTCTAAGGCCATCTTCTCTAGGAACTGTCAGGATAATCATGCTGATTTTTGTTGTGGAATTCTCCAAATGAAAAAAAGCAGGGACTTTGGAAAGTACCTTGGATTTCCCTTTTTTCACTACAAAGTACAAACCCACTAATAATGACTTTAAGTTTATCCTTGACAGCTTGCACCAAAGATTAGCTGGCTGAAAAAAAATATTCTTGAACATGGCTGGCAGAATTGTCATCTGCAAAGCCACCCTCTCCAGTATCCCTAGCCATGTCATGCAATACATTAACCTTCTTGTCCATACTCAGAAGAGCATTAACAAAATTCAAAGGGAATTTATTTGTGGTACCACTGCTGAGAAAGAAGATGCATCTCTTAAATTGGGACACCATTACAAAGCCTAAAGATGAAGGGGGGTTGGGTATTCCAAAAGCTGAAATACAAAATAAGGCTAGTCATGTTAGCCTGGCCCAGAGGATGTACAACAGTTAGAACTCCCTTTGGGTGTAGGTGTTTTACCATAAAAACTACAATAGAAGATCTAGGAAGACCCCTTACTCAAGAACTTGGAAATGCATTCTTAAAGGATGGGACTTTTTGCTCTAAAAATACTAAGTGGATCATCCACAAAGGGAATAGGGTGAATATGTTCACTGGTAAATGAATCCCCAACCAAGAGCCTATCAGGAACCTCATCTGTGCACCTCTCAATATTGATGAGCTTTGTTACAAAGTTAGTAATTTTCACACCAATAGTGTCTGGGACCTCAGTAAACTCTCCTTTGAAATTCCTGATCATCTTAGGATGGGAATCACTACAATGTTCATTCCTTCACACCCTGATGCTGATGATAAATTGATTTGGGAAAACTCCCCAGATGATAACTTCACCATGAAATAGGCTTACCAATCTATATACCAAGCTCAAAACCCTTCCCAATTACACCACCCCAAAGACTTCTCTTGGATCTGAAAGCTGAGTATCCCAGATAAAATAAAATTCTTCCTGTGGCTACTCCACCATATAAGGCTTTCCACTAGCAACTACCTCAATAACATTGGGCTCAACATTAATCCTAAATGACATTAATGTGGCACTCAGGATGAAATCCCTTTATAAGAGGAGTTTTAACAACAACCTTACTTGGGAAACCATGCTCCGCTTTTGCTTCTAGGAAATTTGGATTACCAAAAACAGCAATCTCTTCAGCCACAAGAATGATCACATCTAAGTGCCAAAGACTTTTAACTTTGCCACAGGGTTTATTCTTTCTGCCAAGATACATAGCAGTAAACCTACTAGGAATGAAGTCACTTGGAAATGAGAGCCTCCTCCTCATGGCATATTTTTAAGCTCAATATTGATGGCTCCTTTGACACTGGCACAGGAAATGGAGGTCTAGGTGGAGTTATCAAAAACTCTCGTGGGGATTGGGTGATGGGTTTCATAAAAACCATCACCAATACAACAAGCATAACTGCCGAGATTTTATCCTTGAGACAGGAGCTGGAAATGACACTAAACAATGGCCATACTTCTATTTAAGTCGAAGTGGACTCTATTGAGGTAATCAACATGATTAATAGTGGAAATCACTTACTAAACCTATTGTTCTTGATTGCAGGTTATTGCTAATGAGGCTTGGGAAACCGTCGGTCCATCACAGATACCGTGACCATAATAGAGTAGTGGATGCTTCGGTAAAAAAAGGAGCGAAGGAAATTGTTTTTGCTAGAACTAATTCATTGGTGGTTCCTCTGGTGTTTGCAAACTATGAACTACATTTACTAGACAAATCTTGAGTTGTAATTTTATAAATAACTTTGTAAACTATGAAACAGCCTAGTGCACTAACCGTGCAAACGATGTGTATGACGCTACATAGCTATATTATATGAAAATATCTTTCTGATTTACGAAAAAAGGGATAGAAGAAGAGGTCATAAAGTATAAACATGATAGAGGAAAAAATGATGAACAAACTAAAAGTTAGAAACTTGCACAAGAAAATCTGATGTTGTGGCTTGAGCATTAAAATACTATCTTAATGCTAACTCATAAATCATATAAAGCATCAACATTGAATTCAGCTTCACCAAACTCTAATTCAGTGTAGAACACAATTTCAACGTGAAGTAACAATTCCAAACAAAATTTCAGAACTCAAACAGTTCAAATCCAAAACAGAACAAGAGATAATTCTCGTTCACAACTTCAAAATTCTAAATTCAAACTTCACATAATCCTAATTCTAGTACACTTGAATTTGAGAGTTTCAATCGAACGTCTTCATCCCATACTTCATACACAACAATAACAAACACTACTGTTAGCTAAGTACCCAAATATCAGCTTCAAAAATGTCATATGAACACTTCAAAGCATCTCAAGCTAGCTCAAATTTCAGAATGTGGAAAGATAAGAAATATTCCCAAGGACGACTACATTTAATATTTCAACTAAATAGAAAATTAAACAAACATAGAAATAATGCAAGATTTTAAGTTTTAGTAGAAAAGCAAAACAAAAAACTATGAATATCTATAACAATCATGCTTGTGGAGGAGTTTGCAATAAGTGAGTAAACTCTTCAGGGATATTTCCTATGTTCATTTTATATAGGATAATTAGCGTATTTAATTATGATTTCACACTCGCCATCTCTTGTTGTCACTCTAAAGTTGAACGCTAGTGCTAGATGAACCCACATTTGATGCTGCACTGGTCCACCAAGTTTTTCTTCAACAGCTAGATGACAAGTTAAATGAATCGTGACTTTAAAGAATGTTGGTCAGGGTAATAAGATTTCTTAGTGGTTAATGGTGAGAAATTATTGAGACTGGACCCTATCAACTTCTAAAAGACTTAAGCTTTTGGCACAAGTTGTCTGAAGAACTTAGCGGTCACCTTGTCAAGTAAAACATTACGTATGGCAATTGGCAACAAGTGTTGCATGAGAATGTGAAAATTGTGACTTTTCATTCTGAAGAGCTTTCGTTGTTTCAAATCGACACATCTCAAAATGCTTATATCCATCAAGTATTTTAACATTCTTTAAAATCCACAAAAGTACATCGTTCTTTAATCCATTTTTTCTTTGTATTTAAAATAGTAAACAAAGATAGATAACAATTTCCATCCTCATCTGCCTAGAGTTCTTTTCTTATACCAATTTCTCTAAGAATATCCTTCCAAGCTTTAGGATTGTCTTTTGATTTTCAGAATCATTGTGCAAGGTTAGGGCACATGATCTCATTGCAGTGCTAGACCACTCATGCTCACCTCGATATGAAGACTAGACTTCGTTCGCTAGGGCAGCTAATAGCTAGACAAGACGAGCTTACAAGAGTAAGAAAGTTCGCTCTAATGACGGAGAAGTCAACTAAATGACTCCTAGTTCATACAAATCTAATAAGCCAACCTACTCTAAGATAGACAAATCCAAGCGTTCTAACGAGTAAAGTGATTGAATGCCCCTTTAGAGATAGGGAAAACATTTGCTTTAGGTTGCTAAATACCATTCGTGGCATTCTTGCCTTGACTACAATCAAAAGGTGGCCTTAAAGTGTATATCACATTGCCACACACATTCTTCTCAATATGTATAATGTCTATATTATGATGCAACAAGTTAGATATTCAATAAGGAAGACTTAAAATATGATTCACTTTCTCCACTATCTCAAAACGGGGGAGGCGCCACACTCTTGGAGTTCGCTAAAGATTTTGGGATGGTGATAGCCAATTCGAGATTAATGAAGAAGGAGGAGTACTTGGTGACTTTCCATAGCTCGGTGGCTATGACTCAGATAGACTTTTTGCTCCTTAGGAAGGTTGACAACAGTCTTTGTAAAGACTGCAAGGTTTTCCGAGTGAGTATCTTACAACCCAACATAAGTTTTTGGTGATGGACTTGGATATCAAGATAGAAAAGAATAGGAGGGTTGTGGATGACAGGATAAGAATCAAATAAGGTAGTTTGACCATGACTAGTGTAAAGGAAATGGGAGAGAGGTTAATGGACGAGGGGGCTTGGGGGAGTAGTGGGGATGCGAACGGTATGTGGGATAGGATGGCCAGTTGTATTCGGGAGGTAGCTAGAGAAGTGCTAGGGGTTTCGCGGGATAGCCATGGTGGGCATCGAGGGGACTAGTGGTGGAATGGTAAAGTTTAAGAGAAGATGGAAGCAAAGAAAGTGGCGTATGTGAAATTAGTAGAAAGCAAGGATGAGGTAGAGAAGTGGACAAATAGGGAATTGTATAAGATGGCGAGGAAAGAGGCAAAGCTAGCGGTTACAGAGGCGAAAACGACGGCTTTTGAACGTCTATATATGGAATTAGAGGAAAAAGATGGGGATAAAAAGTTGTACAGACTAGACAATGTGAGGGAGAGGAGGGCCCGTGACTTGGATCGCGTGAGGTAAATCAAGGATGGGGATGGAAAAGTACTGGTGGAGGACGCGCATATTAGACGGAGGTGGAAGTCTTACTTCCATAAACTCTTGAATGAAAAAGGAGATAAAGACATTGTGTTGGGAGGTCTGGAGCAATCCGGAAGGTACCAAGATTTTGGATATTGTAGAAATATTAAGGTTGAGGAGGTCAAGGGTGTTGTTCATAGAATGCGCAAGGGACGTGTGACCGGGCCTAATGAGATCCCAATTGAATTTTGGAAGAGTGCAAGCAATGCAGGTTTGGAGTGGCTGACTAAGTTGTTTATGTCATTTTTAAGATGGTGAGAATACCCGAAGAATGGAGGTGGAGTAAAATGATTCATTTGTACAAGAATAAAGGTGACATCCAGAGTTGCAACAACTATAGGGGTATCAAGCTGCTAAGCCACACTATGAAAGTTTGGGAAAGGGTGGTGGGGATGAGGGTGAAAAGATATGTGTCTATTTCCAAGAACCAGTTTGGATTCATGATGGGGCATTCGACTATAGAAGTCATTCATCTTATTAGGAGGTTGGTAGAGCAGTATAGGGAGAGGAAGAGAGACTTACATATGGTTTTCATCGACTTCGAGAAGGCATACGACAAAGTTTCTAGAAAGGTTCTTTGGATATGTTGTGAGGTTAGAGGTGTACATGTTCTGTTCACTAGAGGGATGAGGATATGTATGATGGAGCTAATACCATGGTATGGACAGTAGGAGGACACTCGAAGTACTTTCCAGTGATGATGGGGCTATACCATGGATCAACTCGTAGCCCATTCTTATTTGTCTTGGTGATAGATGAATTGACGTGGCAAATCCAATGAGAGGTGCCATGGTGTATATTATTCACAGACGATATAGTCCTGATTGATAAGACTTGCAGCGGAGTGAATGCTAAGCTGGAGGTTTGTAGACAGACCCTGGAGTCTAAATGGTTCAGGATGAGTAAGACAAAGATAGAATACTTAGAGTGAAAGTTCAGTAACGAGAGCGACCATGAGACAGACGTGGAGGTGAAGCTTGGTACTCAGGTCATTCGAAATAAAAGAAGCTTTAAGTACCTTGGATCTATTATCTAAGGGAATGAAGAGATTGATGACGATGTCACACATCGTATTGAGGCATGGTGGATGAAATGGAGGCTCGCATCTGCAGTCTTGTGTGATAAAAAGGTGACACCAAAACTTAAAGGCAAGTTCTATAGGGTGGTGGTTTGACTGACTATGTTGTATGGGTCGGAGTGTTGGCCAGTCAAGACTTCACACATCCAAAAGATTAAAGTTACGGAGATGATGATGCTGAGATGGATGTGTTGACATACAAAGAGGGATAGGATTAGAAATGATGATATCCAGGATAGAGTGAGAGTGGCTTCGGTAGAGGATAAGATGTTGGAAGCTAGATTGAGATAGTTCGAGCATATGCAGAGGAGAGACAAAGATGCCCCAGTACGGAGGTATGAGAGGTTGGCTATGGATGGGTTCAGGAGGGGTAGAGGTAGGCCAAAGAAGTATTGGGGAGAGGCGATTAAACTGGACATGGTACAGGTGCAACTTACTGAGGGCATGACCTTAGATAGGAGGTTATGAAGGACACAGATTAGGGTAGAATGGTAGTAGGTAGTTGAGCGTAGTCATACTTACGCTTACAAACTGGTAGTGGTAGTGTTCGTATTGTAGGCCTACTTAGCCTATCATACTAGTAGGCGCAGTATTTCTTTATAGGCCCTTGTCATTTGATTTCTATTGTTATGTGTTCTGTGTGTACATTGTTTATCTTATTTACCTACGTTAGTTACTGCTTCTTTTTTCCGGAATGTGCTATCATGGCTTATTCACTTTTGTTACCATTATTTTCATACCGCTTTAAATTTTATGTTCGGGTCTGACCATTTCTCTTACTTTGCTTGTGTCTATGATTTATCTTTAGCCAAGAGTCTTTCAGAAATAGCCGCTCTACCTATCAAGGTAGAGGTAAGGTCTGCATACACTCTAACCTCCCCAGACCCCATATTGTGAGATTTCACTGGGTATGTTGTTGTTGTTGTTTCTCCACTGTTTCGATCTATCTTCTACAATAGTTTATCCTCGGGTTCATTTAATATCATTCGACTCAGGTACTTTTCCAAATTGATCAATATTAATATCCTTCATTTGTTTCAAGATGTCTTTCCTTGATTATGTTACCGGTGGCTCCCGTTGCTCGATTTTCCCATTAAGACAAACACATTGCAATCTAAATCGATGGCCCTTTTCAAGAAAAAGACGGTGATACATGAAATACCACTTTCTACTTTGCTTCAATCTGCAAGAGTCTATAAATAAGTTACACATGGGGCTAGGAATCTAAATCTGTGTGTTCCATCCAGATAAGTAATCAATAGCCCAGAAAAATCACTAATTGTCCACATCAAACTGCTCGCATTTTAAATATTCTTTTTTTAAGAACATGATGTCTTCATTCCATCGTACCACGATTCCCTTAACTCTTGGATAAGAGGTTATAAGTACACGTCTATTTCAAGATCAAACGGTACAAATATCATCCTTATAGGTATTTGTGAAGATCCAAATGTTCATTCTCCCTCCGCATAAGGAAATAAATCAAAGTAACTTTTTATATGAAGAAAATAGAAAGATCTTAATCATTAATATTTATCCCTCTCTTTTCCCCCCTAGTTTGAAAGAATTGGACATTTTTCCCTGTAGTGGCAGTACGATACATAAATTCATCACCACTATAGAGATACAAAAGTTAAACGATACAAACATCATCCTTATAGTTATTTTTCAAGATCCTAATGCTTATGCTCCCTCCGCATAAGGAAAAAAATCAAAATAACTTTGAATAACAACAATAACATACCTAGTGAAATCCCACAATGTGGGGTTTGGGGAGGGTAGACTGTACACAGACCTTACCTCTACCTTGGTAGGTAGAGCGGTTGTTTTCGGGAGACCCTCGGCTCAAGACAAAGCATAATCACAAGTAAAGCAAGAACAAAAATGCAAGAGAAACGGTCAGACAAGAAATTAAAGCAATATGAACATGTTGATAACAAAATCGAATATGTCATGGTAGCACATTCTAGCAGGAAGAAGCATTAGCTACCTTAGATAAATAATATCAAAAAATTACACTAGGGAACACATAACAACAGAAATCAAACAACAAGGGACTATAAATCAATATTATGCCTATAAGTGTGATAAGTTAATCGGGCCTACAATAATAACACTACAACTATCATTTTGTAAGCTTATGTAGGACTACGCTCGACTACCTACTACCCTTCTACCCTAATTTGTGTCCTCCACAACACCCTATCTAAGGTCATGTCCTCAGTAAGTTGCACTTGTGCTATATCCCGTCTAATCACCTCTCCCCAATACTTCTTCGACCTACCACTGCCCCTTCTGAACCCGTCCATAGCCAACCTCTCACACCTCCGTACTGGGGCATCTGTTTCTCTCCTCTTCACATGCCAGAACCATCTCAACCTCGCTTTCTGCATCTTATTTTCCACCGAGGCCACTCCCACTTTGTATCTGATATCTTCATTTCTAATCATAACTCTCCTTATATGCCCACACATCTATCTCAGTATCCTCATCTCCGGAACTTTTATATTTTGTATGTGCAAAGTCTTGACTGACCAACACTCCGCCTCATACAACATAGTCGGTTTAACCACCACCCTATAGAACTTGCCTTTATATTTTTATGGCACCTTTTTCGCACAAAACTCCAGATGTGAGCCTCTATTTCCTCCACCCTGCCCTAATACAATGTGTGACATTGTCATCAATTTCTCCATTCCATTGGATAATAGACCCTAGGTACTTCAAGCTTCCTTTCTTTGGAATGACCTGAGTACTGAGTCTCACCTCCACGCCTGTCTCAGGGTCGCTCTCGTTGCTGAACTTACACTCCAAATATTCTGTCTTGGTTCTACTCAACCTGAACCCTTTATACTCCAGAGTCTGTCTCCAAACCCCGAGCTTGGTGTTCACTCCGTTACGGGTCTCATCAATTAGGACTATGTCATTTGCGAATAACATATGCCATGGTACCTCCCCTTGGATTTGCCGCGTCAGTCCATCCATCACCATGGCTAGGAATGGGCTAAGAGTTGATCCATGTTGAAGCCCCATCATCACTGGGAAGTGTTCTGAGTCTCCTCCTACTGTATGTATCCTAGTCTTGGCTCCATCATACATATCCTTGATCGCCCTAGTGTATGCCACAGGTACACCTTTAGCCTCCTAACATCTCTATAGAACCTCCCTATGGACTTTATCGTATGCCTTCTAGAGGTCGATGAAAACCATATATAAGTCTCTCTTCATCTCCCTATACTACTCCACCAACCTTCCAATAAGATGAATGGCTTCAGTAGTCGAATGCCCTGACATGAATCCAAAATGGTTCTCAGAAATAGACACGTCTCTCATCACCCTCATCTCTACGAACCTTTCCCAAACATTCATAGTGTGGCTAAACAGCTTGATACCCCTATAGTTGTTACAACTCTGGATATCACCTTTATTTTTGTACAAGAGAATCATTGTACTCCACCTCCATTCTTCGAACATTCTTTCCATTTTAAAAATGACGTTAAACAACTCAGTCAGCCACTCCAAACCTGCCATGTCTGCGCTCTTCCAAAATTCAACTAGGATTTCATCAGCTCCGGTTGCTCGTCCCCTGCTCATCTTGCGAACAACACCCTTAACCTCCTCAACCTTAATGCTTCTACAATACCCAAAATCTTGGGACCTATCAGAATGCTCCAGATCTCCCAGCACAATGTCTCTATCTCCTTTTTCGTTCAAGAGTTTATGAAAGTAAGACTGCCACATCCGCCTAATATGCGCTTCCTCCACCAGTACTTTGTCGTTCTCGTCCTTGGTGCACCTCACGTGACCTAAGTCACAGGCCCTCCATTCCCTTGCCTTGGCTAGTCTGTACAACTTCTTATCCCCGCCTTTCTCATCTAATTCCATATACATGCATTCAAAAGCCATCGTTTTCACCGCCGTAATCGCTAGTTTGCCTCCTTTCTCTCCATCTTATACAGGTCCCTATTCGTCTGCTTATCCACATCATCCTTACTTTCTACCAATTTCGCATACGCCGCTTTCTTCACTTTCACCTTCTCTTGAACTTTACCATTCATCGATGCCCACCACGGTTATCCCGTGAGGCCCTTAGCCTTCTCTAGCTATCTCCCAAATGCAACTCGTCGTCCTGTCCCACATATCGGTCGCATCCTCACTACTCCCCCAAGCCCCCTTGGCCATCAACTTCTCCCCCATCTCATTTGCACTAGCCATGGTCAAACTCCCTCATTTGATTCTTAACCTATCATCTACAACCTTTTTCTTCTTCTTCATCTTGATCCTAAATTCATCACCAAAAGCTTATGTCGGGTTGTAAGATCCTCCTTCAGAATAACCTTGCAGTCTTTACAAATATCTTTGCCAACCTTCTTAAGAAGCGGAAAGTCTATCTGTGTCTTAGCCACCGAACTATGGTAAGTCACAAAGTGCTCCTCCTTCTTCAGGAACCTTGAATTGGCTATCACCATCCCATAAGCTCTAGCGAACTTCAAAAGTGAGACGTCTCCCCCGTTCCTATCCCCGAGTCCAAAGCCTTCATGCACGTTGACATAACCCCCCGAAAGTGAACCGATATGTCCATTGAAATCCCCTCCTACAAATAACTTCTCAGTGGGTGGTATACCTCCCACCACTTCGTCCAAATCCTCCCAAAAATGTCTCTTCTCCTCCTCGTCCAAGTCCGTCTGCGGTGCATAAGCACTAATAATGTTCATAGTAGACCCTCCAACTACCAACTTAATAGCCACCATCCTGTCATTGACCCTCCTCACCTCTACCACCTGATTCCTTAGCTCGCTGTCTACCAAAAGGCCTACCCCATTCCTATACTTCGACCTACCCGAGAACCATAACTTATACCCGTCTACATCCTTAGCCTTAGGTCCTACCCATTTGGTCTCCTGGACACAGGCTATACTAATCCTCCTCTTCTTAAGAATCTTAACTAGCTCTATGGACTTCTCCGTTATAGTCCCAATGTTCCAAGATCCTATTCTCAGTCTAGCATCTCCCTTACCCAACTTACCCCTCCTAAAAACCTCGCCCCCGTCCCCAATCGAGAACATGACCCTAGTCTACCATCAGTTACCAAAGCCACTAAAGCAAATATAAAATAATAAACTACTCAAACGTTTACCCTAAAACAGGAAAGGATCAAAGTACATGCACAAGTTAACAAGAATCTAGAGGCAAGTAAAACCACTACACCAAGAATGTTATAACTAAAGACAAGAAGCAGAAAAAAATTTACAAGGTTAAGGACAAAGAATCGATACGGGCAACCGGAGGTACCAACTCCAGTTGAATCGAACCTAATTGCCGGCGAAAATCATTGTTCACCGTCACTGTGTCTGGCACTGTTCATTGTCGTTGTTTCTGTCGCTGTTCACCGGCATTGTTCGCCGTCACTGTTTCCGACACTGTTCACACACTGAAGTACTGCTCACCGGAAGTTTTCATCCAAAAATCGAGCACCTGCGTAGATCTAGAAGAAAAAGAACACAAGAACAGGAAAGGAACAAAAGAACAAAAACAAATGAAATTTTGTAAAAATAATATTTTCCGTTGCCGCTGGTGGGTGGTCGGAGCGGCATTGTTGGTGGGGTTACAAATGTAAAAAACACAGATCTTTCTCACTAAAATTTGTCTCTTTTCCCTGCGTTGCCTTGATAAAGCATTGGTGAACATGCCTCATATACGTGTTTTATTTTTTAAAAACAATTTAAGGCATTGGTCAGAGGAACATTTTCTGAGTAAAATCATTATTATCTTATTGTCCTTCTTGTTCTTTAATTTCTCTGATATATTCCATGTCTTTTGCAGTATTTGCATGCATTAAATCTATGTTTTCTATCTGAATACTTGTCATACCATTCCCATTATCCAGTCAAAGTTTTACACTTTTTGTTGTCTTATGTGGCGAATTTTCATACACATGCAAAAGAAAGAAAAAGGAACACCATATCCTCAAGTAATTAATAAAAAATGTCAACATGGCTTCCCAATACAAGAATCAAACAAAACTAATTAAGTTAGAAATGATCCTAAAAATTGCTGGTTTAATCATCAAAAGAAACATGATTGAGGCCGCGGTTTGCTTTACCAAAGACAATTAATCAAGTTTATTGAATAGTCTTCTTATTTCGAGATTTAAACATAATAGTGTAGTACTTTAAAAATAGCTTTTTGTTATGGGGTAAAAGTTTTTTAATTAGTCAACAATTCACTGTTAAGTGTGGGTCCCTTTTGTCGACCAATCTACTTTACAGGAGAAATCGACTGGAGCTGAGTTGACGTTTGTAAAGCTTTAGGTTTTTTAGTTTAGTTCCACGAGGATTAAGGTACTTAAATCAGACATAAACTAAAAGGGATATAAAGTAAGTCCATTTTTTTCTCAAAATAATGCTACTACCAACTAGTACTCATAATTCTTCGATTAGATAAAAGAAAAAGAGATAATTACCTTTTTGGGCTGACTTAAAAATAAAGTCAACAAATGTATATGTTTTGTATAGTGTAAATATACATTTCTAGATGTTTTGTATAGTGTAAATATACATATAATATATGTATTGTATACATAAATATGCATATATATATATATTATATACATTTTTAGTGTATATTATTGCTAGTGCCCTCATAATTAATTGCAGCCCACGAGCCAAAATTGAAAAATATCTTAAAAAGATTTGGTACAACCATCTTGGTAAGTGGTTGAAGATAGTTTAGTGGGCAAGATTCTTGCCAGGAAATAAGAAAACAATGCCCACAAAGTGTGATCCATTTGCAACTGCTTGCAATTCAAAGGAAGGAAAAGTCTTTCTTGAATTAGGAACTGAATTTATGTCTATACGTGGCTAATTTAAAGTTTATAACATAATGAAAAACAGTTGAAAATTCTAAGAAACTCGTAAGAACAAATTTATTGATTAAGGAAAAGTAATAACACCCACAAAAAGGAAACAGTGTTAGCCTAAGTAGGATGTTAATAATCACTAATACTAAAATGATCTCAATTGTTCACTTGTTTTTCTTGGACATGGTATTAATCAGTTCATGTTGTTCCATTGCTTGTGGCCTGGAATCCATTTTGGGCACTTTGGGCTGATGTAATTGGACATAACTCTTGAGTTCAACAGTTCAGTAATAGGTGCAAATTTCACGCACCGTGGTGTCTTGTACTGGTTTATTGAAGCACCTAAGCTTATGGCATAGTCCATGAGCTTATCAAATGTCCCAACTTCCACAACCCTTATTTCAAGAGGGCCTATGGATTTGTCAGACGCGCGGCCTTGGCGGTAGACGCTGTTTAACGACTCTTCGATGGTGAGGCAACAATCTTCAAAGACCGATGGAGGAACGGGGGTTGAGCCATTCAAGTTAATTTCCCAGAATAAGACATAGTGGCCTGGAATTGTGGTTGTGGTGTCTGCGTAGCTGGTGTACTCGGTCACGTGTGCATCAAATGGCATCAAGTGGCTCACCGCATTTTTCATGGCGTTTTGCAGATCAACTTCATCAGTCTTGTCGGAATCAATGCTCAAGACTACATTTTTCCTGCAAATGAAATTGAATTGAGGCGCGTTGTTTTTGAAGCCCGCAACTCTAAGCCCATCACCAACCCTGTACCGATAGAGTCCTGAAAATCGACAAAAAAATCGATTAAACTAAGCTTAACAAAAGTGTGCAAAATTAAATGTCACTAACAAATACTCCTTCCGTTTCAGTTTGTTTGTTTTAGTTTGACTTGTCACAAAAATTTTAAAAGTAAAGAAGATCTCTCAAATTTGTGGTCTTAAACCAAAGATACCTAGAATGTACCTAAATGCCCTTTAATTTTATGGTCTTAAACATGTCACGTGGGACATTGAAATTAAAAAATTGTCAAATTAGGAAAGAGACATTTTTTTAACAAAACTAAGAAAGAAAGTAAAACAAATAAATTGAAACAGTATTAGAAATGTGTCTAAATTTACCAGCATATGTGGTGACAACAAGCTCGTACTCCTGACCAATCTTGACATCAACTAAATCAACTAATTTTTGTTGTTCTTTCTCATTGAGCGATTTGGACGCGGACACAGAATCAATAACACCATTGTTTCTGTGAATTGGCAAGAACTCGAAGTAGCACATAGTCGGAATAAGTGTGTACGAGACATCTGCAGGCTTGCAAAGGGGGTTAAGGTTGACACCAAAATAACATTCAGAGGAAGCATACATGGTGCATACAAGAGGGAGTCCATTGCTATAATAATCAAGAGTTGGTATATATTGTGACATTGTTCCGGTCACAATAACATCAACATACTTGGTATTCGGCCAAAGCCTAGTAATAATCCCTTGCCATGATTTTTTACCACATTCAGCGTCAATGAAATCAGCCAATTTGGGATCAGGTTTAAGAATTTTCATCACAGCCTCTCTCACTGATTGATCAGTAATCAGTTCGGTGTTAACGGTACCAGTTCGGATATCGTGACAAAGTAGGGCCCAGTGCTTCTCGAGGAAGCGGATGGCGCGGATGAAGCCAGAGGCGAAAACCGCGCCAACCCTGAGGACTTCTGCATTTTGGCAGAGTCCACAAAGCATTTGGGAATACATGCTTTGGTATGAATCAGGGCAAAAAATTGTTTCGTTCGGGCTAGTGTAGTTTGTGTAAGGGTCAGGTCGTCTGTTCTTGAAATGAGGGCTTTTATAATAACTTGTTAAAACAGGGCGAGCTAATAATCCACCTGGGGTCTTAGCTTCAGATTTTATGAAAAGAAAGTACATTCCTTTTCCTTTCTCCAAGTCTGGAACAAATTGGCTCATCACAGGCATTAGAAGGCTATAAAGCATTGACCTTCTCCCAAGCTCTTCCTCTGTTGTTGGCATCAATTTTCTCTCCCCTCCTGACGTGCCAGAACTGCATATAGAAAAATGTCATTCAGTAAAAAACTAGAAAAGAAGTATGCAAGAATGAGAAAGTCCAAAAGAACTGTAAGAAAAAAGAGAATTTGGATTTTTCTTCCCTTCAAGCGTCCACTGCAAATGCAGAGCTAGAGACCAAGGAACGGGTTCAACAACTCCGGCTTAAGGGTGAAGCTAATGAAGCCACCACTTTTGGCCTCAA
This sequence comes from Anisodus tanguticus, assembly GCA_034509755.1. Taxonomy (NCBI): domain Eukaryota; kingdom Viridiplantae; phylum Streptophyta; class Magnoliopsida; order Solanales; family Solanaceae; genus Anisodus; species Anisodus tanguticus. The sequence goes on from CM067558.1 coordinate 33,078,771, forward strand.
AATATGAAGGCCTCAAGAATAAAGTAAGTTTTTTTGTGTCTCAATAGTCATTAGTAATATGAATTTTTTTGCACTATATTTAAGGGTGTCTTATTAAAATTTGGGTGTCTTTTTTACCACATAAGGTGAAGGTAAGGTATGTGTATGCTCTACCCTCTTTAGATCCACGTTGTGGGATTTAACTGGGTATGTTGTTGTTGTTGTTATTATTAAAATCTGGCTTTAGACCAATAATTCCAATTGAACTGTGTTTTGGAAAAAAGAAAGTAAAACAGACCTTGTCAAGAACTCAGAGATGGGCTGGGAGCAGAAGATGGGAGATTTATCGCCATTTGCAATACGGTTGATGTCAGGCTGAATGTCTTCATAGGTGATGACAGGCATGACTTTCTTAAAGGTCTCTCTGTCAGTGTAGCCATTTTTCAGACCATGGCGCTGCAAGTACTCAACGTTTGCATTTCGAGAGAGAATTTCAGCAAGGACTCTCTTTTGGACCTCATCAGCTTTGGTAGTCACATCTTCAATGAAATGAAGAGTTTTCTTGTTTTCTTCTGCAACACTACTAACATCGTTGGATTTTCGGGAATTCTTTGGTGCCTCAGGCATTGTTAATGTTGTAACTATATACCTGTTATATGTAATATAAGGAGAGGCAGAGAAAAAATGCAATTGGGAAGACAGATTTTAGGATGACTTAAGCAAGAGTTGTGTTATCAGAGGGAAACTGATTTTTGGGTGTGGGGTTAGATCAAGTAAGAAAGGGCTTTATATAGAGAAAAAAATTGCGTGACGGTGGCTCTGTTCCAACTTCTATAGCGTTTAAAAAAAAAAAAAATCTTGTTTTTTTATTCGATGTCTGTATTAGATCCCCCATTAAATTTGCAGTGTATGAGGTCTATTGAAAAGAAAAAAATACTTTCTACCATGATTTTTTTAAAATCCCGGAGATATTATATCCACCCAACCACAATTCTTTTTTGGTTTAGGGAAGTTGGGATGTTCATAAATGAACTAGTACCTATTATGTTTGGGCTCTATCTTTTTTTCTATCTATCAGGACAGACAAAGAAATAGAAATAGAAAGACATGGTTCTTTCATTCCATTTATAGAAATCTAATCAGAACAATACTCTTTTTGTTTCGAAAAGATTGTATTAGTTTGATTTGGCACGAAATTTAAAAAATAAACGAAGATTTTTAAAATGCGTTATCTGAAATAAGTCTTAGAATATTTGTGTAGAGAATTGTTAAGAAAAACTTTTTAAAATATAACCTAAAACATTAATATATGACATAGAATTGTTTATCCATTTCTAAGATGCGGGAAGCGATATTGAGATAGTTCGGGCATGTGCAGAGGAGAGTCACAAATGCCCCAGTGCGGAGGTGTGAGAGGTTGGCTATGGACGGGTTCAGAAGGAATAGAGGAACGCCGAAGAAGTATTGGGGAGAGGTGATTAGACGGGATATGGTACATGTGTAATTGGCTGAGTACATGACCTTAGATAGGGGGCTGTGAAGGACACAGATTAGGTTAGAAGGGTAGTAGGTAGTCGAGCGTAGTCCTACATACGCTTACAGACAGGTAGTTGTTGTGTTATTACTGTAGGTCCGCTTAGCATATTATACGAATAGGCGTAATATTGCTTTATAGTCCCATGTAGTTTGATTTCTGCTGTTATTTGTTAGTTACTTTTTTTTATTTTTTTTTAAAATGCACTATCATTATGTATTCGCTTTGATACCAGCATTCTCATACTGCTTTACTGCAGTGACCATACTCCTATACTCAGCTTCTGCTGAGCTATTGCTTACTGTGTGTTGCTTCTTTGATTTCTAAGAAATCAGTGAATCAACAAGGTGTATAACATAACCTATTACAAATCTCCTGGTGTTTGGGCAGCCAGCCCAATCTGAGTCACAAAATACTGTGTGTTGTTTAATAGGGCTTCTACTTAATAGAATGCCTTGTCCAGGTGCATTTATTAAGTATCTAAGCACCCTCAAGGCTGCTTCCCAATTTGACCATTTTGATTGTTGCATGAATTAACTCAAAACCTTAATTGCAAATTATATATCAAGTCTTGTGACGGTCAAGTGAATCAACTTTCCTATCAGTTGTTGATAACCATGAACATCTGTTAACAAAGATCATCTTTCTTGTTCAGCATTGTATCATATTCCACGGTAGTGAGCTTGGCATTCAATTCCATTGGTGTGGAAGCTAGTTTGACACCACTTAACCCTACTCTGGAGATTAACTCTAATGTGTATTTTCTTTGATTCAACAAAATGCCTCTTTGGGACCTCATTACTTCAATTCTCAGAAAATATCTAAGTTGTCCCAAGTCTTTTACATTGAAACTGTTATGCAGAGTCTGTTATACTTCTTGAATCATGTGTTGATTATTCTCTGTGATGAAACGATCATCAACATACACCAATATTACTACCATATCATCACATGCTTGTTTAATGAAAAGTGAATTACCAAAATGACTTTTGTTATATAATGCTTGTAATAGTGCACTAGATAATTTGATATTCCATTGTCTAGATGTCTGTTTCAAACCATATAAGGACTTTAGCAGTTTGCATACTTTGGTCTCCCCTTGTCTATGAAAACCCTGAGGTAAGGCCATGTACGCTTCCTCAAATAAGTCTCCTTGTAGAATGCATTGTTGACATCTATTTGTAATAAAGGCCAATCTTTGGATGTTGTGTTGATCATTGTCCTGAATGTGACCATTTTTGCCACAAGCGAGAATGTCTCATGGTAATTCATGCCTTTCTTTTGAGTATATCATTTTGCTACCAACCTTGTCTTATACTTGTCAACATTTCCATTTGCCTTATGTTTTATCTTGAACATCCATTTGGATCCAATCGCTTGTTTACCAAGTGGTAGATCTACCACCTCCCAATTGTGATTATCTTCTAGAGCTGATATTCCATCCTCTATAGTTGCAACCCATTTTCCATGTTGAGATGCTTCCTTGAAGGATTTAGGCTCAATTTCAGCAAACAAAACACTCAAATAAGCTTGATAGTTATCAGACAAGTGAGAGAAGGAAACTGAGTTAGCTATGGGATATTTGCATTTTATAGAAGAGTTAGAAGGAGTAATATAATCATTGAGCCATGTTGGTGGCTTAATGACTCTACTAGGCCTAGAAGGATTACCAATTTTTTTAACAGGAGGAACAATAGGTGCAGGTTTAACAAGAGGAACAACCTATGCAGGTGTTTCATCAACAGGTTTTTCTAGGATCTTAGGAAAAACAATGGGAGCAAGATCATCAATATCAGCAGGTGGTTCTCTGTCATTTAAACTAGAAGCATCAGGTGGTGAAGTAATGACACTAGATGGGATAGGATTAGAAGCATCTTATCTAACAATATGGAATCTGTGTTCTTATATTAGGCACTAGTTCAACTTATAACCATTGTGGATTCAAACATGTCTGGTGCCTAAGAAATATGTAGTTGTTGATAAGGAAAATGAAACTCTCTGAAACTGACATCCTTACTTACAAAGAAAACATGATCTTTCAGGTCATACAACTTGTAGCCTTTCTAAGTCTCTGAATATCCTATAAACATATATTTCCTAGCTCTAGGGTAAAATTTGTCCTCTTTTGGCAATCTACTAGCATAACACAAACATCTAAACACCGTTAACTGATCCAATTTTGATAATTCGCCAAATAGCACTTCATATGGTGTCTTTCCTTCCCGAGTGGCAGTTGACAGTCTGTTAATTAGATAGACTGCAGTTTTGACACATTCTCCCCAAAAATGAATAAGGACTAAATTCTGGAACCTCAGGGCCCTTGCCATTTCTAAACAACTACTTTGATGCACTATATCATTAGATGCAAACAGTTCTATGCATGACGAATTGAAAAATTCAGAACCATTATCAGTCCTGAATATTTTCACAGACAATGTAACTTGGTTCTTTATTAAGGCCAATAATCTCTAAGAACCACAATCACTTCACACTTAGAATGTATTAGACAAATCCATATGTATCTGTTGTAGTCATCCACTATTGTAACAAAGTAAAACTTCTTATCATAGGTAAGCCTCATATAAGGTTCCTAAACATCAACATGTACTAAGTTAAACACATGTAAAGAGAAACTACTACTAACAAGGAGTTTCAATCTACATTGTTTAACTAAAGGACATATCTCACAAGTATGTTGTATATCCTTATTTGTGATGCTTTGAAATTTCTTGATGTGCTCTAAAGTTCTGATTGATGCATGTCACAGCCTTGAATGCCACATCTTTTCATCTACACTGCTACTCTTTGACACTGTTGAATTTGTTATAGGTTGAACTTGTTGTTTCCTCAATATGTATAGGCCATCCCTTTCTCTACCAATCCCCATCACTTTGCCAGTAAAGAGTTCCTGAAATAGGCAAAAATTTGGATAAAAAGACACTGAACAGGAAAGTTCCCTAGTTAGTTTAGATACTGACAATAAATTGAACCTAAAGTTAGGCACATGTAACACTTTGTGCAACTTATGTTTCTCAAGAATCTCTGTACTTCATGTTCCTTCTATGAGACATATGCTTCCAGTTGGCACCTGCCCTGCATTGTTATCATAGTTCTCTAGTTTTCTGATGGCATTTAGAAGATCCTTACTAAGTGTGATATGATATGTTGCTCCACTATTTACTATCCATTCATAATCACAACCTACTTTTCTAAAAAATGAGGTAATATCTGCTATGTTTGCTATACAATTGCTTGTTCCAGTTCAATCCATCATTTGCACCATGTGATATACTGCTCTTCTGAGAAATAAATCACTGTAATGTTTCTTCCATTGAGTGTTGCTTCAGCTTCCCTGGTGAAGTGTGATGCTGCTGGCTTATGTTCAACATTTGATCTAAAATTATCAGTTCCATACTTAACCTCATCATTCCCTTTCTTCTTGCTCTTAAAGTCTGTTAGATACCCCACCAATCTATAACATTTGTCTGTTGAATGAATTATACAGCCACACATCTCACAAGCAACTTCAGCTCCAAACTTCATACGTTTATAGCCTTGTGTTCTTCCATCTAGTAATGTCAATGCCTCTCTAGCCTTATCATCTACACCTAGTATTCTTTGACTTTCTTCTTGTGCTACTATAGCATAGTCTTCATTCACAATTATCACTGATTTTGCTAGCAAGTATGTTACTTCCAATTGTTCCATAGCTTTCATTTAGTCCCATTAAAAACCGTAGTAACCTCTGTGACTTTAGATATGCAATATAGGCTGAAGAATCATCACTCACAACCTGGTGATGGAATTAACACATCTGTTTCTGCCCATAGATCTTTCAACTTCGAATAAGAGATAGTAACAGAGTCATTACATTGCTTCAAAGATGCAATTTTAGTCCACAAATGATATGACCTAGTCAGATTAGTTTTATCAAACCTCTCCTAAAAATCCAACCAGATCTTCTTCTCTTTTGATGCATACATGATCCCAGGCAACAATTCTCTTGTAATTATACTTGCTATCCATGACACAACAATCGCATTGCATTTTTCCACTATTCTTCCAACACATGTTCTATCAATAAACCCTAGCTTTTCCTTCCCCTAAGTGCTAATTTCATCGACCTACTCTATAAAGCATAGTTTTCCTGTCCTGTGATATTTATCGGAATAAGAACCACACCTGGAACATATGAAGCTTGAAGATAAATAAGATGATTATGGTCTAAAGTTGTGACTTTGTTAACCGCAACTGCTGCTTCGTTAATCGCCATTAACGGTTGAATTCGAAGCTTAATTTCTTAGTGATTGTTTTTCTCTAGATTCAATCGTATTCCCTCAAGATCTCTGCTCTGATACCATGTGAAATTCAGACATATAAGACTGTTTTTGGAACCAAATCCAATCCACATTTGAGAGATAATCGATCAATTAAAGAGGAGAAAAGGAACATTCATTCTAATCTCTAAAATGAATAGTGTAAGTTGTATATATACATCTACTACAAATATCCTAACTGCCTAATCAACTCTTGCTAGTTGTACTACTAATTACAATTAACAAATTTTCTAACTAACTAATCCTAGTCATCCTAATCTAACTCAATAAAAGTATCAAATTGTAACTTTTAAATAATTAAATATGCTTAGAAATGTCTGAAAAAATATTATTCAAAATAACAGTTTAACTCCTTAATAGAAAAATCACATGTAGAAGAAGTAAGTTCTACGATTAAAATGACTACATTATTTTAAATAATTCACCATAAGTCATTTCAAAATAAACTAGTACATAATATAGATTCTAGAAGTATTTCATCACGTATTCCATACATTTAAAAGCTTAAACAAATGTTTTCCCCACTACAAACATCCGAAATAAATAAGAAAATCAATGTAGTATGTATTAGATGAAAAGCGCACTTGGGGGAATCAACGTATCCGGAGTTTCAGATGGCCCTGGATACCCAACAACTGTTCTCCACTCCCACCAACTCCTATCACATCCTTCAGTCTCGATCAGAGCATCACGGCGTGCGTGGGCAGTAGGATGTCAATAGGGTCATATTATCATAACTTTTTGGGATGAAATAGTTTAAGTCTTGGCTTATATATCTGAAGCTTAGGAAGGAAGCATCATCATCTTTCTCACTTTGTAACCCTATCACTATTTCACTCTCAGACATCATACTCGAAGATACATTTTGTTCATTTTACTTATTGTCTGTCTTGAATCTTAGCCTATTTATTATTTTTGCCTTATTAATCTACCTTACATATTTGTTCTTATCATCTGCAACCGAACTTGTTAAGAAGTTTCCCGGATCGGATACAACTCACTTGTCCCTAAACCCTATGATAAAAATCTCTAACTGGGTTTCTAGTTAGAACTGATTTTACTAGAAAATAGTTTGGCGCTGTCTGTGGGATAAACAGTTGTGTTGTTATCCTGATTCGTCACCTGAAACTCTCAGACGTACGTTAATACAGAACCATCCCGTTACATAACTCTCGGTCATGGATGAACAAATTAACAGCATATAGAGAAGCAGCGTTCCGCTAGAAACAAAGGACCCACAAGGGTTATGACCAACAGATCTACGAAGCTCCTATATGGAGAACCGCCTAGAGTTGGAGACACAAAAAGAAATGGAAGAGGCAGTAACTCCCCAAGGGGAGGTCCCCAATAACCTCCCGAATAAAGAGGACAAACGAAGTCATTCAGCGTAAAGCAGGGAGATATGACCCAAAGGGCATTACTCCAAGAAAAGAAAGAGACACATACTCTAAGGTGGATGGAATGTTCAAAGAAGAAAGATCTCCCTTGAAAATGGCCTTAGTCGCGGTCTTGGCATAAAAAATCGCAATGATGGAGCTCAAGGAAAAGCATATAAACTCGTTATCCGAGGAAGCATCGGGTAGCTACCCGTCAGACAACTCAGAAGTTGTCAAAGTACCCGGGACTTCTGTAATAAATACAGGGAAGGTAGAGCGGAAGCTAGCTATACTGAAAGCGGACTTGGAAAGACTCACCGCGCTAGAAAAGGAGCTGGATCCAGATAATAAGTGCCCCCTGTCTTGAAAGAGTCGGAGCGAGGAAGTAAGAAAAATACCTTATTGGTTGGATGAGGCTCCCGAGCCCATCGCAAAGAAGTTTAAGATGTGTGACATACCTAAGTATGATGGTACCACGGATCTGGAGGAGCACATTGTTACCTTTGAAGCAGCCCTCACCGGCCATGACCTAAAGCAGCATGAAATTGAATCGGTCATGCTGAAGGAATTCAGCCAAACACTCACAAAGGGAGCACACATTCTTAGTATACTATTTTACCAAAAAATTCTATTGACTCTTTTACTACTCTGGCAGATACATTTGTGAAGGCCCATGTTGGGCAGTGAAGGGTCAAAATCCACAAAGAAAACATCTTCACCATAAAACAAAGTAAATATAAGTCGCTCCGCAGTTACGTGGAACTATTTGAGCGAGAAAAGAAGTTGTTAGCCATTATTCCTGAGGATTGGGCCGCCGCATCATATGCAGACGGTCTAAATGTCAATAGTTTATATGCCTCAAAAAAGTTGAAAGAAAGATTGAGGGAGTTCCCGGCTAAGTCCTGGAACAAAGTAAACAACATATAACAGCCAAAATGAGGATAGAAGACGATCTTAGGGCTGACATCTGAGCGGAGGCTAGAGGAGGACTGCGAGATTAACCTCGGAACACTCCCCCGTTTAGGCAGTGAGACCCGAGAGGCTGGTGCAAGCCGTATTCAGCTCATCCACCTCCAATAAATAAGAGAATGACAAATAGGTCGGGATATGATCAGGGTCAGCCCAAAAGGGACAGGGAGACACTGTAGAGGAAGTCAACAAATGACTCGGGTTCACCCAGTGTGGCATCTTATAACTTCAACGTGGAGGTTGTGGAGTTGGTCATGGCAATGAAAAAAATATGAAAGAAGCTCAATTTTCGATAGTAACACGATCCAATCCAAATAAGCGGGGCATGGACGTAGAGTTTCGGTGTGAGTTTCACGGGATTCCAGTGCATTTAACCGAGGAATTCAAGCATATGTGTTATGAGGTGGAAGACCTATATAGGAGAGTACACCTGAAGGAATTCTTTAGTAGTCCTTCTAAATATGCTCGAGAAAAGGAAACTGAGACTTCACAAAAGCATTTGGCATAACCTAGCGTGATCAACATGATCACCGAAGGGGAAATAATCAGAGCGATGTCTTAAAGGCCGCGTAATGATATCCTTCTCCCTTTAGTAAAAGAGGAAGAGATGATCCAGAAAACCCCATTATGTTCAGTGGAATGCAAAGGAGAAGCATCGAGGGCCCGTACGTCGATGTACTGGTAATATCTATCCAAATATTTAATTTTAACATTAAGTATGTGCTTGTCGATCTAGGTAGCGTTGTAAATGTAGTGCAAATCCGCATGCTCAAGGAGATGCAGCTGACCGAATGGGTGATCCCGGTAATAATGATCTTGACCGGATTCAACATGTCTAGTAAAACAACCCAGGAACAAATCGAGCTAACCACTCATGTGGATAGGTCTTTTTGAAGGCTTTGTTCAATGTCCTCGATGGAGAAATTCCATACAATTTGGTGATTGGGAGGCCTTAGCTTCACGACATAAAGGCGATCCTATATACTTTCAACCAGGTCGTAAAATTCCCTACACTATGGGGAATAGCTAAAATTGGGGAAGACTCGAAACCCGATCAGGAAAATATGGCCTTGGTTGTGGTAAAAGACAAACGGGATAAAAGCAGTAGCTAGAAATTATAGGTGTCCAACCCCGGTATCAATCCAGTAGCCAGGAACAAAGTGGAGCAATCAATAAACCCATATTCGGAGGAACCACTAGATCGGATACCTAGATGATTTGTCCCACCAGAAGAATCAAACGCAAGAAGAGCCATAGCAGAGGAACTCGAGTTGACTTCTTATCACTCGGACCATCCCAAGGAACAGGTGTGCTTGGGCTCGCGTTTGGATCCCTAGTTTTGGGCAAAATTATTTAAATTTGTAACTAATAACATAAATAGCTTCACATGGTCGGGGCTGGATATTATAGGTGTTCCGCCGGAGTTAGCCATTCACAAGCTAAGCGAAAACCCATACTGTCAGCCCATTAAGCAAAAAAGGCATCCCATATAGACTGAACGTATCAAGTTCATGAAAGAGGAAGTGGCTCAGCTCGTCAAGTTAGGAGCAGTTCAAGAGGTAAAGTATCCTGATTAGCTGGCTAATGTGGCGGTGCATCCAAAAAAGCTTGATACTTTCCAAGGGTGCTTAGATTTGAAAGGCACAAATAAGGCGTGTCTGAGGAACTCATACCCCATGCCCCATCTGGACAATGTTGTAGATATGGTGGTTGGGCATGAACTACTCAGTTTCTTGAATGTTTTCTCAGGGTTTGACCAAATAAGGTTGGACCCGATGGATCAGGAAAAGACTTCGTTCATCACAGAACATAGAACCTACTATTATATTGTCATGCCTTTTGACTTGAAGAATCAAGGGACCATCTTCCATCAACTGACCAATCAGATGTTCCAACATCAGTTGGGTCAGAGTGTGGAAGTTTATTTAGATGACATAATCATTAAGTCCCTGGAAATAGAGGAACATATAAGATATTTGTAGGAAACATTCAATATCTCTGCAAGTATAACCTTAAGCTAAACCCAAAAAAGAATCCAAAAAAGTGCATCTTCAAAGTAGGCTCGGGGAAGTTTTTAGGGTTCATAGTATCAAATAGAGGAATCGAGGCCAACCATGATCATATCCAGGCGATCGAACAAATACCGTACATGCTTAATAACACCTAAGAGGTACATCGACTGACTGTGAGAATAACCGTTCTAGGAGGTTCATATTAAGGCCATCTGAGCGATGCTAGAAACTCTTAAGCATGGTGAAGAAGAAGAAAGACTTCGAGTGGACCCCAGAATGTCAACAGGCATTGAGAGACCTGAAGAGGTACTTGTAGAACCCACCATTGCTCGCAAGCCCAGAGGTAGGAGAATCCTTGTTAATTTACTTAGCAGTCTTAGAGACCGCAAAAGGTGTTGTGCTTGTCTGGAAAGAAAAAGGTAAGAAATCACCCATCTATTATACTAGCAATGCATTATCTGAGGCCAAAGCCCGTTACCCTAGTTACACCCCGGAGTTTGGTACGCGGATAAAAGTATAGTTAGATGGTATAAGCCAGTGATTCGAGATTCTTTCCTAGTGTCCCTTATGATTTAGATGGATGTTGTGAGGATGTACCGAATGTTGTAAGCCATTGGGATTGAAGGAACTATCCCTCGACGAAGTTTGACAAAGTAAGAGTGATATGTTAAGATTTTCACATCGTAGATAGGATCCGCCTTGTAGATGGGGCCGCATATGAGAAGCCAAAGGTTGTGGATTTTGCTGGAGCAGGATATGGTCACATATGGGCTCGCATATGATCATATGCGATACAGATCAGGCTGCATACCTGAGGCGGTGGCTAACAAATTTTGGTTATTTAAGAGGTGGCTCATCATTTCTATCCATTATTTGACCAAAATAGAGACCCAAAACCTCAAAACTCATCCAAGACACTCTTTAAAGGTTCCTAAGCTAATCCTAAGCCAAATCACTCAAGTTTTTCACTAAAAGTGTGGTAGATGTTGAGAAGATCGCCTATTTGGTGTTGTTGCTAAGTTGTGGGTTGTCCCAAGCTTAAGGAGAATTGTTTCAGAGCTTAAACTTGTTATATTAAGGTAAGTTTTTCCTCTCCTCCATGGATTTGAGCATGTATAAGTCCTAGATAAGTTATATGAATGAGATATTGCAAGATAAGCATGTCAAGGGGTGGTGTTATTGTTATAGCTTATTGGGATACCTATCAAGGTAGTTATGATGGCTACAATGATGGGTATTGTTGTGTAGATATTTAGTTGGGTGCTTTATGTGTTGAGCTTGTTGTTATGAGATATGAGGAGAGTGAAAGGAATAGGGGAGGTGTTGTCCAAATTACTGTAGAAACGAGCATGTTTCTTGTAGTTATTTTGTATGTGAATCCTTGTTGATATTAGTATTGCTTGTTGTTGTAAATGGATGATAAAGAGACGGATTGCGATTTCATCGTTGAAGGCTCTTTTTCAAGGTATGTAAGGGCTCTCCTTCTTTATTTTTGGCATGAATCTGTAGTATGTCCCCTTTTATTAGAAGTCGAAGGGGGCCAGTTCACCTCTATATTTCTTAGTGATGGATTAAGACTGTCTAAAAGTTAAGTAATCAACCTTGAGTAGAGCTCCCGTGTAAATCATAAGAAGCTAGTTAGTAGCGCCTCCAAGATATTTATAAACTATTTATAGGTAAGCTAAGAGTTCTGAATAGAGGGAGATCCAAAGAAGCGAGCTAAGGATTTAGTAGCAGAACATAAATAAAAAGATGATGAGGTTATACCAGCTAAAAGATGAGATTGTAATATCCTAGTAAGAGAAGTGTGTACACATATTCGAGGAGGAGTAACAGACTCCCTAAGACCAAGAGAAATGGGGTATGAGGTACGACAGAAAGAGTCACAAAAGAGAGTATAGCATACGAGTATATAAGGTACTCTTCATACTTAAGAAAAGTAGTGATATGTGAGTTATAAAGATGAATTAAGTAGTAGAACGAGATATTCATACAAGAGCTAAGATAGTACAAGGCGCCCTAAGGCTGACGGAGTAGATCACGAGATAAAAAGTATGAACCGCGAACTACAGAAAGTACTAATGAGTATGAACAAGTACGAGCTATAAATTAGAGACGCAAGTACATAGTTTATAGAGAATTGCTAGTTGTTGTATGTTTGCACTTGCCTTCGAGGCTATGATGTTGCATTCAGGGCTATTGACATTACCTTCGAGGCTATGATACAAATTTCCTTCGGAGTTATGATACAGATATGCACATTACCTTTGGGGCTATACAGATTGCCTTCGGGTCTATAAAAACGCGTGTTTCCCTTCAAGGATATACAAATATAGATTGCCCTGGGGACCATTCAGACATACTTTCCTTCGGGGCCACGCACTTACACGTCGGATCCCTTATGAGGCCAAAATATTGTGTTCATATTGTATGCTAGATAGTAACGTAATAAAAAACAAAAATCAGAGATAGTAAGGATAGTACATCGAGCCGTGATTGAATAGATTCTATAGATAAACAAAGGGGCCAAGCGGGCCAAGCGACATCGAACAGGTAAGTTGACCGAGAGGTTGTAGTCAGTCCACTCTTGTCCCTTCCTTTCAGTAGAAGATTCCAGCATATTTATTCGTATTTTTCAGTTTTAGAGTTTATATATATTCAGATTGTTTTTTAACCTTACATGCTTGGTATATTTCTTTGTACTAACGTCCCATTGCAGGGGCACTACATTTCATGCATGCAGATACAAGTAATCAGTTCGACGAGTTTGCCCAGTAGAGCAGATTGAGATTCAGCAAAGGATCGGTAAGACTCAATTTCTTCTAGAGTATAGCCGAGTCTAGAGGTCAGGTAGCAGATATTTTGTACATACTATGTGTAGGCCAGAGCCTTGTCCCAACCACACTTGATGTCAGTTTTCTTTAGAGGCTTTGTGGATATAGGTTCAGTATGTCCAGTATATCAGTGGCCTTATTGGCCCTTGTTTTATGTTTATTTGAGTTACTCGGCCTGATAGTTTAGAGAGGCCTCCTTTGCCCTTAGTAGATTTTAGTAAAAACAAGTTCGGTCTTGTTAGACTAGTTAGAGATTGCTTACAGTATGGCCTCAAGGGCCTAGCTTGCCTACAAGGCTCGTACTTTGAGTTTAGCTTGGTATACTCTGACCTAGCAAGGTACCGAGTGCCAGCCACACACCTCTAGGCTGGGGTATTGGCAAATTGGTCAATCAAAATATGCGACTACGATATCACTTATCAACCCTAGACTGTCATCAAGTTACAAGCCTTGGCAGACTTCGTGGATGACTATAGTCCGGGCATGATGCCTTGTACCCAAAAGGAAGCGATTTGGGAAATCGAGATCGCCTCTGAAGAATGGGTCATATACACAGATGGAGCCACTAGCATGAAGGGCACTGGGTTGGGAATTATCTTTGTTACCCCATCAGGGACAACCATCAGGAAAGCTATTAAATGTATGTCTTTGACTAACAATGACGTCGAGTATGAGGCTGCAATTACAGGTTTAGAACTAGCTCGAGAGCTCGGAGCCAAAAACATAAAGCTAAAAAGCGACTCCAGGCTATTCATCAATCAAATCCTCAGCAAATAAGAGGCCAAAGATAGCCAAATGTAGGAATACTTTAACAAAGCCACGATTTTATTGGCTCGCTTCAGACGATGGAATGTTGTGCAGATTACTCGAGAAACGAACATCGAAGTGACACTCTTGCTAACTTGGATTCTTTATCCGGAATGATAGAGGGGGGATTGGAATACACAGTCCACTTCATGCACTCTATCCTGGACCCCAGCTTGCACGAGGTAAATTCCACCAGTTTGACATGGGACTAGCGGAACGACATCATTAATTACTTTTAGAATGATACTCTTCCTAAAGACAGCAAGGCCGCACGACCCTTAAAGATCAAATCCGCATGATACTACATGCACAAAGAAGAATTGTACCGGAGATCTTACCTAGGCCCCCTAGCCAAGTGCTTAAGACCGACGGAAGCATAGTACGTAATGAAGGAAATACATAACGGAAGCTATGGAAACCATTCTGGGTATGACTCACTGGTTAGAAATATAATAAGGGTCAGATATTATTGGTCTCAAATGGAGGAATATGCCAAAGCCTATGTTCAAAAGTGCGAAAAATGTCAATAGCACTCCCACATAATGCATCAGCCCGCTGAACCACTCCACTCGATGGTGGCCCCGTGGCCATTCCTCAAATGGGGAATGGATATTGTAGGACCACTATTGGGGGCTGTGGGGAAGGTGAGGTTCATGTTGGTCTTAACAGACTATTTCTCAAAATGGGTGGAGGATAAAGCATACTAAAAGATCCAGGAGAAGGAGGTGATAGATTTTATCTGGGATCACATCATTTGCCAGTTTTGGGTGATAAAGAAGATAACATGTTATAATGGTCAATATTTCGTGGGAGTAAAGGTTACCAAATTCCTAGAAGAGCTGAAAATCAAAAGAATTACCTCTCCACCGGATCATCCGTGCGCAAATGGGCAAACTAAATCAACTAACAAACATTGATCCAGAACATTAAGAAAAAGTTAGAAGAAGCCAAAGGAAATTGGCTGGATGAATTATCAGGAGTCCCGTGGGCCTACAGAACTACGGCCAAGACAAGCACCAGAGAAACCCTATTTTTCCTGGTGTACGAGGCGGAATCCGTGATATACATGGAGATCGGGGAACCTAGACTCTGGTACACCCAGTATATAGAAGAATCCAATATTGAAGCTATGACAGTAGCATTGGAACTATTGGAAGAACGCAGAGAGATGGCCCTCATAAGTCTAGTGGCACAAAAGTAGAAAATCTAAAGGTATTTCAATAGAATAACAAACTTGAGACATTTCAAGATTGGAGACTATGTCTTCTGGAAGGTCACGCTCGCAACCCGAGACTCCCGCGCATGTAATTCGGGAGCTAACTAGGAAGGCTCATACCAGATAGTAGGGATCATAGGAAACGGGTCTTACCAAATTAAAGATGAGCTTGGAAAGGAGTTGCAGAATAGCTGGAATGTCATCCACTTGAAAAGAATTTACTTCTAAAGAGGTGACATGTATGGCCTTAAGTTTTTTCACTGTTTACATTCGGTTAACTTGCTTTCTCTCTCTAATAGGGACTGTCCCTAGAAACACGATCTCCTTATCACCAGGGGAAAACCAAAGATATGTGTTGCACTCTTTTCCTTGGCAAAGATTTTGTCCCAGATGGGTTTTCCTAACAAGGTTTTTTAATGAGGCAAAAATTCAAAAGCATTCCACACGTGTCGTACTGGAAGGTTGTAGCTTGACACTAGTCTCATCGGGACCTCGCATTCGAGTGTCGGGGGGAGAAGAATAGATTCACATAAAATAGAAAGATTGTCAAAACATAGGATCTTCCTGAGGACGTAGTCGTACAAACTGGGACTGCTGGCAGTCACTACACTCGCCCGGTTTCCTTTTGTTTTCGTGTGATGAAAATCTGTAAAAAAACCTAGAGGGGATTATGTATTAATAGGATGAGTCGTCCCTCAAATTCTCGAAAATGAAATAAGAATCCCGACTTATTTTTAACTATTATTAGCAAGGCATCCTTTGATTGACACTCAAAACCATCCGGGGCAAAGTCGAACTCGGAAGTTATACAGCTCTATAAACTGCTTCTAAGACACGACATGGCCATGAGCCTCTGAGCGTGTAGGTTCTATGAACCTTTGCGCCATTACATGGGGTAGAGACGTCCTCCCCATCAACATCAAAATCAAAGGGACCTCCTTTATCGCAAATTGGATGTTTAATTCCCAATATCGTAAAAGTGTTTCCGAAAGTGACATTTCCGGATTGGATTAGAAATGATGACCTCAAACATAAAACACAAAAATAAAACAAGCGTGCACCGGCCATCATACCTTAACTTTAACACCGAATTCTCGAATATGAGCATAGTTCCAGTAGACGGGCACAGCAGCCACGCCTCGATGGTTAAGTGCTAAATAAAAAGCCAACAGATCATTTATGATCACGATTATTTCCAAAACAAAGTCTGTGTCAAAGCGAAGAAACAAGAAGCCAAGGTTGGAAGAAAAATAATAACTATCATTAAACGGGGAACAAGCAGAGCACAAAGGATCGCATAAAACATTTGAAGGCACACGGGCCCTGGAAATCCAACAAAATAGAGCACGAAGGCTCAAAACAAAAGTCAAAAGGGAACACAGGCCCAAAATATCCAACCAACAAAAAATGGCACGCAGGTCAAAACAACAAGTAAGGGCAAACAAGACCACATCAAACTATCATAAGTAAGTAGGGGAGAGAATTTCCCTTGCTACTAAAGCTTGCTTGGCCTTTTCCCACTGTAGCCCCAATGTGTCCTTCAATGCATGAAGACCTCTATTCTCCAATTGGAGCAGGATAAGATCATTCTGAAGGCACTGGTTCTCTTCCGTCAAGCTCTCCACATCATGAGAGGAATAAGAAAGCATGCTCTTAAAAATTTCAATAGAGGAAGAAGAAGCAGCATGACCTATGGAAAAAATCAAACATGCAATCTTGTAAATGTGCCCACTCTGAAGAAGAAAAACTGGTAAGAAAAAAGGAATTCGATTTACCTGAAGAAATATACCATCCATATGGGACAGGGAAGCCCAAGTCGAGATCTAGGCTAACAATAGGAGGCGGTGGAGCTGACAGGCCGGCGCCCGCATGAGTAAGAAAAGCCTCACCACTGACCATGCTCTCGGGTTAGTCCTCGCTACCTCCCGAGCCCACAACAGCCTCGGTATAAGGAACCCTTGTGTCTCTAGCATCAGCATCCCCTCTATCATCACCATCTACATTAACCGCCCCTTGCGTCGCCTTTCTCTAATACTCATTGAATTGAAAATTCATTTTGACTCGCGAATCGATCCCCTGGAGGAAGATGCACCAACATCCTCTAGAATCCCACACTTCCTATTTCTCCTCTTCTCTACAGCTTCATTGGCAATACGAGCTCGAGCTTTCTCCCTAGAAGGCACCTTCTTAGCAGAAGCCCTTTGAGCGGGAAGGCCTTGCAGATGTAAAAGAAGTCGAAATCATATCAAAACGACACCATTGGCAAAGAAATGGAGACGAGAAAAAAAAAGTAATTACCATGGTTTTTTCCCTTCCCACCATCCCCGATCGTGATCTCCGTTGTCACTGATAATAAGGCCTTGGGGGGATAGTTTCCCCAAACAATAGAATACTCTGCAATTTTGGGGGGATAGTTTCCCCAAACAAATGCCATGACAGTGACAGAAGGCCTCTATAACTTCATGAATCGGGAGGCCAATTCCGATGGTGAAAGGATAGGTGTAAACCATTGACATACTCAGGGCGTGCCGGGTAATGCTAGCATTAACATGAGGGAGGATCACTTCAACCTCAGGCCCCATTAACAGTCAAGGAAAACTTGAGAGATTGTGGACTCATCGATCAAATAGGTTATCTCGTCAACTGATTCATATTGATAATTGGCACGGATATCCCTCTCATAGTTAAAGTTGGAGGGGATGATATCAGATGTTGTGGAACCCAAGTATATGCTCGAGTAATCGAATAAGACGAGAGCCGGCAGTGAGCGGAGACCGCGGAGGTACCGTCCAGTTCTTCTCGCATACTAGCGAGGGTAAGGTCGAAAGAAGAAGAGGTTGAAGTAGATGATGAAGACATTATTTGTATAGGTCAAGCAAATAGAGAATTGTGTATGCAGAAGAAGCAAGATGATAGTGAGAATGAGGAAAGAAAGTGGGGTCACCTGCATAAATAGCCAACAAAATTAATTATTAGCCTTGGAAAGCAAAGAGGCGTGTCTTGTCAGAAAATGTCAATTGGTATCTCTGATAGGGCGTCGCCGAATGGGTGAAGAGGTGTATTAAATATCATTCTGACAAAACGTCTAATTGTGAGAAGAGTGGCGATGTTTTGGTTGAGTTCCCGCGAAAAATTCAAAAATGAACCGACTTCCACTTCTCTGGCTCATAGAATGAAGGTACTAGAAAGTGGGGGGCTATATGTATTGGATGAAAAGCGCACCTGTGGGTAATCAACTTATCCGGAGGCTTAGATGGCCCGGGGATACCCAACAGCTGTTTCCACTCCCACCAACTCCTGTCACATCTGTCAGTCTCGATTAGAGCATCACGGCGCGCATGGGCAGTAGGACGTCAACAGGGTCACATCATCATAACTTTTTAGGCTGAAATAGTCCAAGTCTTGGCTTATATATGTAAAGCTTAGGAAGGAAGCATCATCATCTTGTTCACTTTGTAACCCTATCACTATTTCTCTCTCAAACAATATACTCAAAGATCCATTTTGTCCATTTTACTTATTGCTTGTCTTGAATCTTAGCTTATTTATTATTTTTGCCTTATTAATCTGCCTTACATGTTTATTCTTATCATCTGTAACTGGACTCGTTAAAGAGTTTTTCGGATCGGATACAACTCACTTAACTTTAAACCCTATAATACAAATCTCTAACTGAGTTTTTGGTTAGAACCGACTTCACCAGAAAACATAGTGGTATTACTGCTATGTCAAACCCACTAGTCCTTCAGCAATTCACATTTAGAACTGCAACTTGATATCCTAGTATTAATTAGTTAGTCTAATCTTCATTTAAGTTAAATCGAGTTAAATCAGAAAACTAAAAAGGTTGAGAGGACAAGATCGAGTTTTTCCTTTCCATATATTCTCAAAACAAAGTTTTGGACAACTTTCGGGACATAAACGCTGTTATTGTTAATTTATTATGGGAAAAGGTATAATATTAGCTTTATTGACTCAATAGTCATTTAAACATGCCCCATAGTGTATTTGGGTGCAGGTTTGCAGCCTGTGTGATTCTTCTCCAAAATTAAACCATGTTACCCCTTCCGTCCTAATCTATATCATATAGTTTGATTGAGCACGAAATTTAAGAAATAAAAAAAGATTTTTGAAATTTGTGATCTAAAACAAGTCAAAGATATTTGTTTGGTTATAGAATTGTTGTCAAATAATAAAATGTATTATTGTTTTGGGACTGACTAAAATGAAAAGTGTAAATTGGGCAAATGGAGTAAAAAAGAAGAGAAATATCTTTTTGGTGGAGGCTGTAAAAGTGGCACATATTGTTTGATTGTGTCCGGCAGCCGAACCCTACTACTTTTCCTTTTAATTTGCAGAGGGGATTACAAAAGATGGTGCGGTATAGCTTATTCTTACATGTTCATGATTATATTGTTGCTGAATACTAGTCGAATATGTGCCCACGTATATTGTGTATCATATGTGTCCAAAGAGTCTTTGCCATAACTGGATTAATTGAGGTCTTAATTAAACCATTACATCATATGATAATAACAATAACAACATATCCGGTGTAATTCCACGAATGGAACCTGAGGAGGATAGGTTGTAAATAAATTTACCTTACCTTAGGAGTTAGAGATAGTGTTTCAAATAGACAATCCGCTAAGAATAACACATCATATGATGCGATTTGATAAAAAATGAAAAGAAAATAACGAAAATAGAATAAGAACTAAATGAACAGTGTGAACCATTAAATCAAATCACTAATCGAATGTGTAAACATTAAATCAAATGGCTAATCGCTCAACGAATCAAATTTATCCTCACCCTGTTGCCTTTCGTTTTCATGGATAATGTGACTATCACTATTAAAAAGATATGAATTACCTACGGATAATATTTGTACGTAGCTAAATGATTAAATCCATCATTAATTCTATTTAATAATAGATTATTGAAAGAAAAATTACTAGCATAAATTATTTTGCTATGAATTAGTTACAAGTTCGTATCTAATTTTAATTATGTAATGTATACCTTTTTCAATAGTGCCTACTTCTAGCTAGGATGGTATTCTCTTTTTTTTTTTTTGTTCTCAATTTATGGGCTGAGCTGGGCTGTTCTTTTATCTTTTTACTGTAGCATTGTCGGTCAAGTGCTCGAAATATGAGGGATATTGTTCATGCTTTACCAAGTATGACATACAAATAGAAGTTGTTTGTCCAATTATTCTATCACTCAATAGTATTTACAGCTGTTGAGCTTACAAAGCTTCCATTTGCCCCAAAGACATTTCCCGAAATTCAAAGCAAATTCTGCATGCGGTGAACAAGCCCTTAGTGTTGGATTTTAAAGATAGACAAACTCTTTTATGCAGGTAAGCTTAAAAGAAAAAGCAGGCTCAACGGACTCATAAGGCCCAACTCTACATTAAAGAAAAACGTCAACCCAAATGACTAGTGAAGATCAGTGGCGAAATCAAGAGAAGCAAGTTAAAGTGAAATAAATAAGTGATGACTTATTTATGGAGACAACAGCTAGCAAATGAATTAAACCCTGGAAGAAATCAAATCAAGTACCACGGAAGATCTTGGCGCAACAATCAAGTGTATCAAGCGTACCTCAACAAGAAAATAAGTATCAATTAATTAAGGAGTATTTAAGGGCGTCACATTTCTAAAGATTCGACTACGAGTACACAAGGAAGGAAGATCAATCCGTTGAATAGCTCTAATCTTATTCTTGGAAAATATGATTCATGACTCATTTTTCCAAGGATCAAATCTCTTGGGTTGTCATCTCTGCGAGTGCCTAACAGTTATTCTACAAACTATAAAGGACGAAGAAAAATATACTTTCGTCTCAACTTCTCAAGCTTTCTACTTTACTTTTAACAAGCATTGTAATTCTGAGTGATTTATAGTGTAAACAAAAAAGTGAGAAGAGATATAGTATAGTTGGTGAGACATTATATCAAAAGATTACGAGTGTTTGAGTGTAGACGTAGGAACTTCATTCAAACAATCATTGTACCAAACATACTTTGGAAAGAGCTGCAGAGAACACCTTTGCAACCCAAGGGGACGGGATTAGGATTCACATTGAATTCGAACCAGTATAAAAATATTTAGTGTTATTTATTTTCAATAATTTACTTTCTACATTATATCTGTTAGAAGTAGACTACTGATTCAAGGCAGTCGACTAGGAAAAAAGAAAAATTGCATGCACTTTAAACTGATATCAGAGCAAGGTCTCACTTAGTAGCTTAACAACTTATGAGAAAAGATCTAAGGACTTGATATCATATTTCTGGAGAAATTTTACAAGACGGACAGCCCACTACTAGGCCACCCTACTTCAATGGACAACACTATAGTCATTGAAAATAAAGATTCAGAATCTTTTTCCAATCAACTGATTTTCAGGCGTGGTTGGTGATCCAGAAGGGACCAAAACCTATCACTGAAACAAAAGATCCAAAGGATGATAAGAGCAAAGTGGATTTGAAATCCTTTGATGTCACCAAGGAACAACAGGAAGTTATTCAAACAAATGCTAGAGAAATTAGCTTATTCTATTGTGCAGTTAGTGGTGAAGAATATGATAAAATATCAACATGTGAGATTGCCAAAGAAATGTGGCACAAACTAAAAGTTACTTATGAAGGGACCTCTAAGGTCAGAGAAGCCAAGATTGATGAAGCATTTTCCATGACTGATGAAGAAAATATTGAGTCATTGTTTACTAGATTCAGCAAAATTATTGGTGAACTCAAATCCCTATGAGTAGTATACTCCAACTCCCAGCAAGTAAGGAAATTGGTGAGAAGTCTTCCACAGTCTTGGCAGACAAAAGCTATTGTCCTAAAAGATGAAAATCTGGACAAATCTACTTATGATGAACTTAGAGAAAATCTCATGGTCTTTGAGAAAAATCATATTAACAGGAACTAGAAGGAAGAAAAAAAAAAGGTAGTTGTACTCAAATCTCAGGTTGAGGAAATTGATGAGGATATTATAGAAGATGAAGTTTCTATGATATCTAAATTTGTGCTAGAAGCCATGAAGAGATCTAGAAAGAACAGAAGAGGTACTTTAAGTTTCAGAAAAGGAAAATTTCAAAATGATAAATCAAGGAATGATGGAAAATGCTTTGAATGTGGTAAGTATGGTCACATAGCATTTGAGCGTCCGGAGTCAAAAACAAAATCATTTAGAGGTCAACAAAAGCAAATATCATTCAGCAGTTGGAGTGAAGATGAACTCTCAAATGGTAAAATGAAGAAGCTGAGAATGAGTGTTTCATGGCAATCGGTGAAACTAGCGAGTTAAGACCTTATCCATAATTTAAGTGTCATGAACTCCAAGAGTTGTTAGACCAAACTCTTGAAGAGATGAATAATTTTTTTGATGAATATAGAAAACTACAAAGACAAAAGAGAGACTGGAAAATTAGCTTAGAAGTGTGTGAAATCAAAAGAGACCTTATTCAAAAAGAAGTTCATGATTTACAATTACAATTAAATAGTTTGCACAAATCTACTAGTCATAGTTCTGTCAGATCAAACCAGTCGACTCATAACAACAAGTCAATAGAAAAAAACCTATAAGTGATATCAACTACTAGCGACTCAACTGATAAGTTTATTGCTTACTTTAAGACAGATCGGTCGACTAAGTCTACCAAATCAACTAATAGGAAGTCTATTACGAATATTAATACAAGCAAGTCGACTAATCAGTATGTCACTAAAGAATACTTTTCTCATACTTATTTTTGTTATGGTAAAACTGGGCACAAATCCTATAACTGCAGATTTCGCTATTCAACTACTCCATGATGGATATGGAAACTCAAAATGATCTTGTTAAAACTAACCCTCAAGGAACCAAGGAAGCTTGGATACTTAAAAGAAAGTAACTACTCTGTTTTGCAGGAACAACACAAAGAGAAATTAAAAAAATGGTATTTAGACAATGAGTGTTCAATCCATATGACTGGCGATAAAATCTTATTCAAGTCAATTATGGACTTTGATAGAGGACTAGTAACTTTTGGAGACAACTCAACTGAAATTGTAACTGGTATAGGAACCATTACCTTTAATAACGCTTGTGATATTACTAACGTTTATTTGGTGAAGGGTCTTAGATATAACTTGTTGAGCATAAGTAAACTATGTGACTCTGATCTAGGGGTAAGGTTTAGAAAAACATGTTGTATCATTAAAGACCTATTTGGCGAAGTTGTGTTACCTGGAAGTAGGAACAAAAATGTGTCAGTTAAAAGTCCACTATGACACATCTGTTTAGCGTCAATAGGGGAAGATCCATGGTTATGGCACAAGAAGTTGGGACATGCAAGTATGTGACTAATAGAAAAACTTGCAAGTCATGAACTAGTTCTAGGATTACCCAAACTGAACTATTCCAAGGATCATATCTGTGATGCATGCCAAAAGGGTAAGCAAACTAGAAACTCTTATAATTCAAAAGATATTGCGTCTACCTCTAAACCATTGCAACTACTTCATTTGGACCTTATTGGTCCTACAAGAATTGTCAGTATTGGAGGAAAAAGATACGTTTTTGTCATAATAGATGATCTTTCTCATTTTACATAAGTTATATTTCTTACTCATAAAGATAATACTTTAAAGAATTTTAATTTTTTCTAAGAGAAAGTACAGTGTGTAAAGGGATACTACGTCGCTTCTATCATAAGTGATCATGAAGGAGAATTTAGAAAATAAAGCCTTTGAAGAGTTCTACAATGAACATGGATATACTCATAATTTCTCTTCACCATGATCTCCTCAACAAAATGGTGTTATTGAATGAAAGAATAGAACTTTGCAAGATATGGCAAGAACAATGATTTTGGAAAATGAGCTACCACATCACTTTTGGGCTGAGTCTGTAAGTACAACCTATCATATTTTAAATAGATGTTTCATTAGGCCAATTCTGAATAAAACTCCATATGAACTATGGAGTGGAAAGAATCCAAATGTAAGTTACTTTCATCCATTTTAATGTAAGTATTTTGTTCATAACAATGGAAAATACAACCTTGGTAAGTTTGATCCATAAAGCAATGAAGCTATTTTTCTTGGCTACTTAACTAATAGTATATCTTATAGAGTATTTAATAAATGTGCATTAACTGTTGAAGAAACAATTCATGTGATTTTTGATGATACTAATCACTTGGTCGAGTTGAATGAAGCAGGAGAAATGATAAGAAATAAAGCTAGACTAGTTTCTCAAGGATACTCATAACAAGATGGAGTCGACTATGTTGAAACTTTTACTCCAGTTGCCCGGTTATAATCTATTTGAATGTTTCTTGCTTATGATGACTTTAAATGTTTCAAACTTTTTCAAATGGATGTTAAAAGTGCTTTTTAAATGGTTTTATTAATGAAGAAGTCTTTGTTGAACAACCTCCTGCCTTTGAAAACTCTAAATTTCCTTATCATGTGTTCAAACTATCTAAAGCTCTATATGTCTTTAAACAAGCCCCAAAATCTTGGTATGATACGCTAAGTGCTTTCTTAGTTGAACATGGTTTTTCTAGATGCAAAATTGACTCAACTCTTTTTATTAAAATAACCTCGTATGGAAATCTTATTATACAAATCTATGTTGATGATATTATTTTAGAAAGTTCTAACCCCTCTTTGTGTAAGAAATTTTCTAATCTTATGCAAAGTGAATTTCAGATGAGCATGATGGGAGAATTGACATTCTTCTTGGGACTACAAATTCACCAAACTGAGAAAGAAGTATTCATCAGTCAAAGTAAATATACCAATGAACTTATTCAAAAGATTGGTATGAGTGATGCAAAAGTCATGGGGACTCCAATGAGTCCTACTTGTTAAATTCACAAAGATGATTAAGGTAAATCAGTTGATGAAACAAAGTATAGAGGAATTATTGGCTCATTACTTTATCTTACTGCTAGTCGACCAAACATCATGTTTAGTGTTTGCAAATGTGCCAGGTATCAGTCAACTCCTAAGGAATCTCACCTTAGTGTTGTCAAAATAATTATTAGATACTGAATTGGAACAGTTTCGCATAGTTTATGGTACCTAAAGACTAACTCCTTAAAATTAGAAGGTTTTTCTGATGCTGATTTTGCAGGGGATAAAGATGATCGTAAAGGGACAAGTGGTACTTGTCAATTACTTGGACAATCCCTAATCTATTGGAATAGCAAAAAACCAAGGAAGTGTGTCACTATCTACCATTGAAGCAGAATACATTATCATTGGGCAATGATGTGCTCAACTACTATGGATGATTTATCAATTAAGTGATTATGATTTTCTATTTAAACTTGTCAAAATTTATTGTGATAATTCTAGTGCAATTTGTTTGACCAAAAATTATGTTCATCACTCTAAGGCAAAGCATATAGATATTAAACATCATTGTATTATAGATCATGTTCTTAGGGAGCTATTGAACTACAATTTGTGTGCTCTAAGAAATAACTTGCTCACAAATTTATAAAACCTTTATTGGAAGAAATATTTTGCATGCTTATAGAATCTCTTGGAATTAGTTCAAACCCTTTGTGAAGATTATTTTTACTTACTTGGACTCTGCTAAATTTCTCCACAAATTTATTTCGTTTTAATTACATCTAATTGTGATATTTATCAATGTATTAAATAATATTGTTTGAACTTATCTCTTGTCAAATCAATTAAGCATAATTATTGTTTTTGTCAGTTCAAATCCCATTCCTTGAACCAATTCGCTAGCGGTTCTCTTCCCCAAAAAGCCTTTCCCCTTCTTGACTCTTCGTCCACCCTCTGTCTCTATTTAACTACCAACTATATCTCTCCTTCTTCTTCACAACTCTCCTCCTTCCCCCAATATGGTCCTATCACCATGGATAAAAACCAAAAATCCTCTAACCCCTCCACTAGAAGTAGTTCGCGCTTCAGGAACAAGGGAGAACCTTATTCTCCTGTTCATCTAGACACTGGCCACTATGCCCATTCATCTTCCTCTAATGCCATTGACTCTGTTCCCATCAAGAATCTTGGGAAAAGGTACATTGATCATGATGCATGCTTCGACTCTGTAAAGAAAAGCAAACCTAACTATGAAGGTCTTCTTGATCTCAAGCAGAAGTTTTAGGATACACCAAATAGGGTTTTTTTCCTCTCCCTCAAAAACAAATCCATTGTCACTGATCGTATTTCTGATTTTGATCTCATGAAGTTATAATTTTCCAAGTTAAAGCATCTATTCTCTTATCAAGGCCGGGAAAGTTTCTTTCAAAATTCTACCCGCATTTATGAAACCCCTATGCGTATGTTTTAGCTAATCTCTGTTCCTCTAAGCCAATGAACTTGAAACTCGTATTATGTTGGATTATGTTGTTCTTGACTCAATTCTTGTTTGTTCATGCTCTGATTTTTATGATTTTCCTAAGAACTCTTGGCCTGAGTCTCTCAATGTCCCTTTTGACCAAGCCAAGACAGTTCTATCTAATTCCCATAGTATTCTTGCTTAGTTAGGCCCTTTTAGTATCACTTTTGAAGCTCATGTTTTTTTCCACATTGTGTCCACTACCATTGTTCCCCATATTGGTTCCTTCTCAAACATCACCTAAAGAGATTCCCTTATTGCCTATTATCTGCTTTCCAAAAAGAAGCTCAAATTATTTATCATTATCATAAACTACATGATAGAATGTGTCTCTAATACCACCAGTTATCCCTATGGCATGCTCATTACGCGTATTTTTTAGGCTCATCTCATCAACTTGGATGATTATCCTAGCACTCTTGTCAAGAAATACTGCAATTCTAGGGATTTCGGTAGTATGGGTTATATTCTTTCTGGGGATACTTGGATTTCCAAGGAAGTCCCTGAGGAACCCCACCCTGGGTCTCCCTCCAAGTCAAAACCCTCTGATGTAACTCCTGTCATGCCTGAATGTCATGTGGATGTTCTTTCGAAACTTAATGTCATTGATGCCAAAGTTGAGTTTCTTAAAGATTTGATGGCATCTTCTTTCTTCCGCATTAAAAAAATTAAAGACTCCACCAAAGAAACAGAAAGTGATGTTGCTCGTCTAAGGGTTAAACTGGAATATATAATGAAGGAAGCTGTCAAATTTGCTACAAAGATGCAAACAAGTGTGACTGACATGCATGGAAAATTCCTTGATACTCTTGAGGCTACCAAGGATGCAATTATCAACAATTTGGCCTACTTTCTTCTCCCTATTGCACAACAGTATCAGAAGCAGCATGAGGAGGGAGAACAGCAACAGTAGGAAGATGTGGAGGAACACTGATTTACATGATCTATGTTTTGTTAAGACTGTTTATGTGTTTTGGTGACTTTGTGAAACAATGTGCTCAGTATGGGACATAAGTCCTGATGCTTGTTATACTTGTTTGTTTTGTAGGGTTTAGTTCTATAATTATCTATGTAGTATTTCTTTTGTTTTCTTCTTTGTTTTTTATTAATGCCAAAGGGGAAGGAAAAGGAGGATACCAGTCAATATAGTCAACTACTCAGGGGGCAGCAAGTCAACTATCCAAGGGAAGTACAATAAGTCAACTACTCAGGGGGAGCATTAGAGTCAACTAACTCAGGGGGAGAATTAGTCGACACACCAACATGGAAGTTGACTATATACTTATCTTATTTGTTGTCATCATCAAAAAGGAAGAGATTGTTAGTGTTAGAGTTTAATGATGACAAACTCTTTTATACAGGTAAGCTCACAAGGAAAAGCAGGTCCAGCTAGCTCATAAGGCCCAACTCTACATCAAGGAAAAATCCCAGCCCAACTGACTAGTGAAGCCCAAAGTGGCAAAATCAAGTGAAGCAAGTCAAAGCAAAATAAATAAGTGAGGACTTATTTATGGAGACAACAACTAGCAAGTAAATCAAGCCCTGAAAGAAATTAAATCAAGTACCATGGAAGATCTTGGCGTATCAATCCAGTGTATCAAGCGTACCTCAACAAGGAAACAAGTACCAAGTAATTAATAAGTATTTAAAGATGTCACATCTCTAAAGATTCAACTATGAGTACACAAGAAAGGAAGATCAATCTGTTGAATAGGTATAACTTTATTCTTGGAAAATAGGATTCATGACTCCTTTTTTCAAGAATGAAATCTCTTAGGTTGCCATCTATGTATTCTACAAACTATAAAGGAGGCTTTAAGGACGAAGTAAAATATACTTTCATCTCAAGTTTTGTACTTTACTTATAACAAGCATTGTAATTCAGAGTGATTTATAGTGTAAACAAAAAAGTGAGAAGAGATATAGTATAGGGGTGAGGCATTGTATTAAAAGGTTACGAGTGTTTGAGTGTAGACACGCGAACTCCTTTCAAACAACCATTGTACCAAGCATACTTGCAAAAAGAGCTGATGAGAACACCCTTGCAACTCAAGGGGACTAGATTAGGATTCACATTGAATTCGAACCAGTATAAAAATATCTGGTGTTATTTATTTTCAGTAATTTACTTTCTGCATTATATTTGTTAGAAGTTGACTACTGATCCAAGGCAGTCAACTAAGATCTTCTTCGTCCTTCCCTCTCCGAAGAAGTCGGAGGTCAAGAATCCGTCTATTCAACAACATCCCTCTTGAGCAAGCAGCTTCTTTTTCGAAATTGTATAGTATTCAATAAAAGTTGATGCAATAGAAGCTCTTGATGCAATATCTGGTGGTGAAGGCATTCCAGCAAGAGCTCTTACTGTAACAGAACTAGGACCGTCAAACTCCAACTGTCCTTTTTTTTTTATTCAAGTGGGTCCTTTTCCAAGAGCAGAATGAGAATCAAAATTTCCCTCTTGGACTTTCACAAGCTTGTCACTGCTAGTACCATACTGTAACCACTAACCACCACGGGTTATGATGTGATAGCAAGCAGTCGATTTATCTTTAGTTCAACAACAATACATACTCCAAAGACTGGCGTCTGAAGAGGATAGGACACGTAGATCGTATTCCTTTCTTTGTAAGTATAGAGACCGCTACCGATAGACCTGATTATTCGTCAAACAATACAGTTAAATTTGTAAATCTGGTTATAAACACGTGGATCAAGATGACCGAATTAACAAAGTAAAAATGAGTATTAACAAGTTAAGCTAAAGGAAATGTAATGAAACATAAGTAAAATAGTCTGTAGCCCGAAGGCAATATGAGCTTTGAGTCTTTGGGCTAAGACCGCGTTTATGCCTGGAAGCTTCAGAAGCTGAGTAAAGAACTATAAACTAAGAGACATACAAAGTAAAGCATTTGATTTCTTGTATATATTTTCGGATGTTCTACAATTAGTATGAACGCCTCTATTTATACTTGTGATGGAGGGTACACAATTCATGTATTATGCCCTCTTTATTTCTCTGGAACAATGTTGCGCTACTTTTTCTTTTCTTCATTTCGTTAGTTGGCTCTGGAACTATGAAAATTTACCTACATTCAGTAGTTATATAAGATTATACTAATATTTTATTATAGTAATAAAAGTGAATATAAAGATATGTGTTATGTATTTATTGAATTGATGTAAACAACGGATGGAAAGTGTTTACCCTCGGAAGCTCATGCAAAGTAATAAAATTGTGGTTATATTTCATTTTCTAGACATCCATTTCACGGAGGGAGTAGTATATCTTGAAGTTGAAATTGCAAGTCCTAAAATACTACTCCCTATATTTGATTATTATGACCTAGGTAGCATGTAGAAGAGGATAAACATTAACCTAAAAAAGAAAACTTGACAAGATAGATCAAATAGAGCTGGAATAATTTTTATGTTTTCTTTTTCTAATCTTTTTGGAGTATAACAGATTACAATTATTATAATAATAGAAGATAAAGAAGAAATACTTGGATTTTTATAATATCAAATCACCCTAACGTCCATTCTTAATCACATCTTCTAAACTTAGATAATCTAAGTTAGATTCCCTCTTTTCAATGTAAAATCTTATTTGTGCTCCCTAATCCAACATGAATTCTATGCTATAAGATGTAGAGTTTACGACCAATCCAAATTAGTTGTTCATGGAGATAAAACCTTTTAGCCCATATTTTCATGTCCCCCTTTAGGAGGGCTAGTGGGTCCATTGGGAGAGTAAATACCCTCTAGACCACCAAAGTACTCTAAATTAAAGGTGACTTTTTGCACAGGATAATTGAAGTAGCAAGGGAAGACTGAACAAGAAGAAAGTAAAAGGGGGGCAAATACTTGTGCTAACTTTTTCTAAACAATTTTTTATTTTCTGCATGGGGAATTGCCCTATTTATTTTCCATTTGTTCTTGAAGAATTGGTCTAGGAAAGAGATGGATATTTGGAAATAGGCAATGGACCACGCAATGTGGGGAACATATTCATGCAGAAGTTGAACTCGAAACTAAGAAAAAATAAGTTGCCAACTAAATGTTAGACAAAAATAGGCAGATATGTCTCATGATACTGTGTTTCTATTGTATTGGCTCAATGGTTTGCCATATTTAGCTGCCGAAACACCTTTGCACTAACGAATGTCATTCTTGCATTTATAAACTACATACTCACATAAATGCTTATACATAAATTGAAATTGAGAATATATAGAGAGAGAGAGCGCCCAAGCCCATTGGGGGTGGGCGGGTATATATCAGTTTATATCGGTTTTGTATCCGAAAAATATGAACCGAATAAAAATCATGTTTTTTTAAAAAACCAAATACAACTTTTAAAAAAAAATCGATATGTTCGGTTTATATCGCTGAACGTATCGGATTATATCGGGTTTTTTAGTGGGCCGTGACGGGTCGGATCGGGGATTTTTTTTTTTTTAAATTGAATTTCCAAAACTGAAATTGACATTCACACCTACAGTATCATGAAATTTCGACGTTGAAATCTATTGTGTATCGTGAGATGTTTACTAAAAAAAAGGAAAATTAGAAATCGATTTGAGGGAAAACACAATTTGATTGGGAAAAAGGATGTATTTCTAAAAATTGGCTGCGCCAAACCGTTGTGGTTTGACCGGCCCCGTCTCGAAAAAATACCCAAAATAAAAAAAATCGGGTAAAACGGACATCCGAGCGCAGAGTTATGACCATTTAAAGTTTTACCAATTTACAACTACTTTCTCTCCCTACATTTTATGTCAATGCTTCCGTGACATGTTAATCAAGTTCATGCCGCATGTGACTTCCATAAAAGCTTCATAGATTGACTTCAATGGCTATGATTCAAGAGATAGTAGTAGCCTAAAATAAAAAATAAAAAAAATTATATATTTAATTCGGTTTTTCGGTTCGGTTCTTATCCAAAAATAAAAAACCGAACCAAATCACTGAATCCTGATTCGGTTTGGTTTTTCAAAAAATTGGTTTTTTTAAATAAAAAAAAATCTAGAAAAAACCGAACCGAATTTTTGTTCGGTTCGGTTCAGTTTTTCGATTCTCCGGGTTTTTCGCCCACCCCTAAAGCCCATTCAAATCAAATTGTAATAACAAATTAACACTGCTTGCCCAAAATTCAGCGTGTGCCACGGTGTATTATCCATTTAAGATAGTTGCAAAAGTAGTTGTGGACTAGTTGGTAAAGGTAAAACTTTACGTGCATTCAATGTTTACCCTAAATAATTTCGTTCGAATTGGGTTGTGGAATTCGAAGTACGGAGACATGGATAATAAGTTAATAACCACTATATATCTCACTCTTCTTTCTTACTTTTTGTCTGAATAGTTAAATAAAGAATTCAGTGGTACATATTGTTGGAAATAATTCAAGTCTCTCGACAACTTCTTTGCATTATTTAGCAGGTAAACTGTTGGTCGAAAATTAAAGGAATTACTACCAACTTTACAAGCGCAAACACAAAAAAGAGGAAATGTCATGTCTCCCTATAGAAGAACCCAATAAAGACTTGGAAAAGAAATTGCATAATTCTGTTCATTGTTCAACTAAATTTTTGGCCCCTAGCCCCTTACGAACCTCTCCCAACCTATACTTCTCTCATTGTGGAATTGAACAGCTTTGTTCCGATTGTGTGGGCCCCCCACAAGTCCCTTGTGGTTAAAAATGAATAGTGAAATCATATCATCGGCTATAATGGGATGTAAAGGTTAAGAGAATCTAGACACCTAGGGTTTTGGTTGTAGAATTCCTCTATCTTTCCCTAGGAAACTTGTGCTACTGAAGATGATACTATTGTTCTCTTTGAGTGTCATCACTCATTTTAATGAACCGTAACCGTGGCACCTAAAGAGCTGCTAATCATTAGGTGAATTATAAGATTCAATAATGAATTAACTCATTCATCCCAGAAAAAATTAATAAGATGTTAAAATATTCACATCGATGGTTTAAGGGATGGATGAACTGCTTATATGGACTTGATCAATCCTTCCTCACAAGCTAGCTTTTGGGGTTGAGTTAGACATAAGATCCATTTTTTACATTGTATTAGAGCAATACCATCTCAATTATTAATTCCCGATAGTGGACCCATATTAAAATTGCCTACGCACCAGATGTCCAGCCCTGTGCGGTGGTGGGGTGTTAAAATATCCGACATCGGTGATTTAAGGGATGGGTGGACTCATTATATGGACTTGGGCAATACTCCCCTCACAAACTAGCTTTTGACGTTGAGTTAGGCTCAAATTTCATTCTTTACCGAACAGATATAAATAAGTCGCCAAATCATTTAAACATCAGTGGAAGAACTGTTGGAAATTTATTAATGTGGAATTAAATTTATCCCATTATTTATGACTCGAACAATTGAGGCCCCGCACGTCGGAATTGTCGTTTCCACACATGTGCAATCTTAGTGCCAAGTATCGTAAATTTCGTTAATGAAAGAGATATTAGTACGTAAGTGAAATGTTTAAGACATAGAATGATGGACGGTTATTTGTTAAATGACAATTGTTCCACGTTGGTAAACGAAGGAAGGATTGTGCGAAGTGTAAGATGGAACGGTTCGGAAAGGGCCGCGGCGCCTCCCGGACTGGGCCGCAGCGCCGCGGCTCCCCCATTGCAGCGCCGCGGTGCTAATTCACTGATTGACCACTGGAGCTGCGGCTCTAAAGGTGCAGAGCCGCGGCGCTTCCCAGGCAGTGAGTGCTCGACGGAAGTCCAAAAGTTTGGCTGATTATGGAGAGGTTTTGGAGCATTAACTTGGCAGTTTTTCCTCCATAACTCAGTCATTATTTGGCTGCATTAGTTGGTGGTTTAAATGGCCATTATATGGCATTTAAATGACCATTACGTGAGCACTTGAAGAGGCCATCTTGCACACCTATAAATTGAGGCCTTTGACTCAATTCTATAGAAGAACAAATATGAACATATGAACAGAAAAACAAGTTCACAACACCACAAAGAGATCAGATTTTCCTGATATCAATCCTTCTCTTAGCAATCTTCATTATTCGTGTTCTTCGTTGAGATCATTTGTGTAGGCTTTGCACACTTGATAGTTTGTTGTTTCTTCTTGGGAGACTATTCGCCACACTTCCGTAAAGCCTATATACGGGGGCAATCTTGTCTTAAAGACATAGAGTCATCTCTTGACTCAGTCGGTGATATTGTGTTTATCGAATTGGTTGCTAAGTGTTTCAGGTGTTAACTTAACAGACGAAGGACTCTAACCATTCGTATTCTCAGCGGATCTACCAACCACAAGTGTAGCAGTCCATGTTCTTGTATTTTCGAATACAAGTTCCATATTTGAAGTTTCAATTAAAGATCAAGATATTGACAACTTGTTATTGTCCTCTTTGTTGTTTATCCTTTCGATCACTGTAATATTTATTTACTATTTTCGTACCTGCTTTACACATATCCAAAAGTTTTAAGACAAGATTGTATTAGTGCTCGAAAGATATTAGCCAGCAGATATGGTCCCAAATCTGGCTGTGGTTTTCTTCTTGAAAACAGTTATGTTGACAGTTCTGTTAACAGTTCAAACACTATCTCTGTCAACAACTATGCTTTCAAATCTGGTCCTAGTTTTGGTTCTCTCTTTGACGACAGTTACAAATCTATTTCCGTCAAAGGTGGGATCTCTAGATCTGATGCTGAGCTTCAAGATACTGCTGATAGTCATGTTAGTACGACTAAAGATTAAGGACGAGTTGGTGTCACCGCTCCCGAGGGTGGTAGAAGCAAGCACCCACGAGAGGCTGATGATGTCAACTGGGACAAGAAGAGAAGGCTGAAGATGATGTTCTATCATGTAGCCAAAGGCCTATATCTCTCCCAGACAAAGGATCCGAATTATGGTAGGGAGGATATGGACACTCAGTCTAACTGAAGTGGGCCAGAATCCAAAGGTTTAAGTTAATCCTTCTTTATCAATAATATGTTTAGTTAATATCTGAATAAAAGTGTGTAAAGCAAGGCTGGGAATATGAAAGCGTTTTCATTAAAAACTTATATTCCCTACACTCTAAAATGAGATATTGAATCTCCTTCCTTTCCGGTTAAAGATTGGACTATTGTAAACAAAACTTAAAAGATCCGTTCGTTTGAGTGTAATTATGACAAGTGTGTAAAGTATGTTCGCACATACGAAGGATAGAGATCTACTGACTGTGCGAAAACTGTTACCACTCTTAAGTAAGCGTCAGGGATTTTCCTGGGTACCAATCACAAGGGAAGAAGACTAAAAGATAATGGCTTATCTTAAGACGTTGAACCTGTCACACTATTTGACAGAAGATCCTTCATTTGATAGAATGATATTGGACACTCAGTCGTACAAAGCCTATGGGCGACTGGAGTGGGCCAGAATTCATTTGATAGGAAAATTAATAGACACCTAGTAAGGTGGGCCAAAGTTTCCAGGTCTTAAATGATCTAAAGGCCAGAAGAAAGGCAGAAAATTAATGGACACCTAGTGAGGTGGGCCAAAGTTTCCAGGTCTTAAATGATCTGAAGGCCAAAAGAAAGGCAGAAAAGAAATTGGACACTCAGTCTGCCAAAGCAACTGGAGTGGGCCAGAGTATCCAGATCACATATGATCCGGTTACGCCCTAACCACGGGCAAGAGGTTATTCGTGTGAAGCAACGCCACCTCTAAAGTAGAAAGGGTTGGAGAGGTTGTCCTCAATAAGACTTCAGGGAATGGGATCACTCTAAAAGAAGGTGATACATGTCTCAAACTTGGTTTAAGGGACGCTTATGGTCAAGCTGGTTTGAAACTAGTCCAACAGGTATGTAATAACTAAGAATGGTACAATATGTCTGTAGCTAAATGAATGATATATTTGTAATTCGTGCATCTATGTCATCATAGATTAAGACACGTTAAATAGAAAGTCATTCAAAAGCTAACAAAGTTGAGATTATTTCCTTCTGTTGACATAAACCCTCAAAATGAATGTGAGGTAGGCGAAGAGGCAAAATCACATTTCCACTCCGTCAAAGGAATAACGAAAGAAGCACCGCTCCTCTAGAACTTAGTCACACCTACATGGATGATTTGAAGTTTGTACAAAAATAGAGGGGGGAGACAAGTATTTTGTGACCTTCATTGATGATGGTACAGCGTATTACATCCTTTGTTTGTTGAAAAGAAAAGATGAAGATATTGAAGCAGATGAGCGCTACAAAACAGAAGTTGAAAATCAACTCAGCCTACGGATTGAGGAATTCGTAGTGATAGAGGGGGAGAATGTGAAGCATCGTTCATCAAACGACTGCTTATTACTCACCTTAGTCTAACGATGTTAGCCAAGCGCAAAGCCGTACGCCTAAAATATGTGGCAAGACAATCCTTACCGCTAATGCGATTCTCAACAGAACTACGCATAAGGATAAGGATAACCCTCCGTGTGAAACATGAAAAGGATTCCACCTACAAATGTTGTGTTGTGGGGTGGCTTGGTAGAGGTTGGAATACCGAAACAGGTCAAGTTGGACCTAAGACTGTAAATTGCATATCCACTAGATCAACAAATAACAGTATTGCTTATCGCCTCTTGGTGTCAAAGAATGCTGAATTCTTTGAAGATAACTTTCCTTGAGAAGGAAAAAGAAATAATTGCTCGAGGTTAACGAGAACCCGCGAGGGCCTGACTGTCCGGAACTAGACGTTCCATATCTACAAGACTCAGAAGTTGCTGACTATCCGAAACTTAACATTCCAGATCTACAGAACTCAGGGATTCTAAATGTTGAACCGAGACGGAGGAAAGATGGGACAAAGACTCGTTCTAGGCCTTCTAGCTTGTATGGTTGATAATGAACCATGGACAATTAGAAGAGAATTGTCATCTCCAGAAGCGCTGCTTTGGAAAGAATCTACAGAAAGAGAAATAGATTTCATCATATAGAACCATACTTGTGTAATGGTTGACCTTCCTCCGGGAAAAGAACATTTGGGTTGTGAAAGTGGATACTCAAAAGTGAGTACCAAGTAGATGGATCTACTGATGAGTATAAGGCCTCGTCTACTTGTATATGTGCTCCCCTGTGAATAGCTTAACATCCAGGGCCATTGCAGTCTTACGTGGCATGAATGTTGAAACAATCTTCCTAACCAGAGAGTTGGAAGGGAAGGATCAGGTTGGACTTCTTCCTGGACTTTCATTTTGGTCCCTGAAATGTTTACATTTTGGTCCTGGAAGTTTCAGATAAAACAGAAATAATGAATCTGACAACAGAAACATTGACTCTAAAGTTAGAAAGCCAACAGTTGGAAAATCCAACAGTCTGAAAGTGGAAGTCATATTGAAACAAAAGTCTCGATATGAAAGATATGGGTATCACATATGACATCTTAGGAATTGAGATTTCTAAGACATCTAATGGACTGGTCTAACTCCAAACTCATTTGTGAGTTAGTTGACAGTCTCGTTGAAGCCACCAATGGATATGAATCATAGAACTGATTGGAATCATGGTGCACCCATATACAATGAGCGATATGTGGAGGTCACATGTAGTTCAATGTATTGTACACAGTACAACTGACTTGGTATCGGCCTATAAAGTAGATCAGTTGAACTAAAGTTCACTCGTGATTCTGGAAATGATCGATAGAAGGCGTTAAGTCAGAAATGACGATATCTGAAATATTCGCTTATCTACGGATTGTGGTATTCTGGATGTCCAGCGGTTCTGAGAGAACACAGTGTTGCAAACTGGACATCAGATATGAAGAACACCAAAGCCACAAGTAAATGTATATGGTGGGTCTTGGAAAATCCTCTAAACAAACTTGCATCGGCCGATTCATGATGGAATCGGAGTTTATCACTTTAAACAAATCATAAAAGAAGTTGAGTAACTTCATGACTCCTTAGAGAACGTCCCTTATTGGGAGAAACCCGTGACTTCAGCAGTTATACACTGTGGCTATCCGGTCGGCTTCAGGAAGGGCACTAATGACGGCGTCTGGACATATCTGTCGGATCTGTCGGAGACATAATACCGTATGACAATTGATCATCACGGGTGTTACTTCCTTGATTACTAATCAAAGGATATAGCAGACCCTTAACTAAGGGACTACCCGAAGATCAAGAGTTATGTCTGTCTAGGGGAATGGGCTTAAAAATCCAAATAATACGAACATTTGCGGTGGTAACCCAACCATACTGACTGGAGATCTCAAGAATTTAGTTCAATGGGAAAACTAAGCTGCAAAAGGTTCAGTTGAGCACTTCGGTGGAAGCAAGAGCACTTCAGATGATGATTTCTATAAATAAACGTAAATCCAAAGTCGTTCATACGATAGACAAAAAGTGCTACCTGCATGGTGGGTAAAGGTTAAGCTTCCAAACCTTTAACGATCCTCAAACGGTTGAGGTTAAGGTTGGGGTATCTTTTAATGATTCCTAACACTTATGAAGTGGGGTATAGCAGGATACCTTGTAGGAGATCACTTATTTAAGTGCGAGGACAGGCCGCCTCAAATGAACACACTTAAGAATCCAAGTGAGTCCACGACCACAACTGACAGATCAAAAGAAGGAATGAATAAAGGGGAGGTATTATGTTGGTACCGTTGTCTTGGCTTACATTAAACACTGACGGTTCAAGACATCACGTTCACCGCACAGTAAGTAAGTCCGATGGTATCAACTAGGGAAGGTTCAAAGCGTAAGCTACCTATCCTGATGCAATATCTTCTCGCTGAAGGATTGCTAAAAGTAGGCACGTTGTGTGTGCGCCAAAATCTCTTTCAAGAGGAGATTGTTGGAAATTTACTAATGTGGAATTAAGTTTATCCCATTATTTATGACTCGAACAATTGGGGCCCCGCACGTCGGAACTGTCATTTCCACACACGTGCAATCTTAGTGCCAAGTATCGTAAATTTCGTTAATGAAAGAGATATTGGTACGTAAGTGAAATGTTTGAGACATAGAATGATGGACGGTTATTTGCTAAATGACAAGTGTTCCACATTGGTAAACGAATGAAGGATTGTGCGAAATGTAAGATGAAAAGGGTCGAAAAGGGTCGCGATGCCGAGAAGGGCCGCGGTGCCTCCCGGACTGGGCCGCAGCACCACGGCTCCCCTATTGCAGCGCCGCGGTGCTAATTCACTGGTTGGCCACTGGAGTCGCGGCGTCGCGACTCTAATGGTGAAGAGTCACGACGCTTCTCATGCAGTGAGTGCTCGACAGAAGTCCAAAACTTTGGCTGATTATGGAGAGGTTTTGGAGCATTAACTTGGCAGTTTTTTCTCCACAACTCATCCATTATTTTGGTGCATTAGTTGGTGGTTTAAAGGGCCATTACATGGCATTTAAATGACCATTACATGGGCACTTGAAGAGGCCATATTGCACACCTATAAATTGAGGCCTTTGGCTCAATTCGATAGAACATATATGAACATATGTACAGAAAAACAAGTTCACAACACCACAAAGAGATCAGATTTTCCTGATATCAATCCTTCTCTTAGCAATCTTCATTATTCATGTTCTTCGCTGAGATCATTTGTGTAGGCTTTGCACACTTGTAAGTTTGATGTTTCATCTTGGGAGACTATTGTCCACACTTTCGTAAAGCCTATATACGGGGGCAATCTTGTCTTAAAGACAGAGAGTCATCTCTAGACTCAGCCGGTGGTGTTGTGTTTATCTAATTGGTTGCCAAGTGTTTCAGGTGTTAACTTAACAGGCGAAGGACTCTAACCGTTCGTATTCTCAGCGGATCTACCAACCACAAGTGTAGCAGTCCATGTTCTTGTATTTTCGAATACAAGTTCCATATTTGAAGTTTCAATTAAAGATCAAGATATTGATAACTTGTTGTTGTCCTCTTTGTTGTTATTCTTTCGATCACTGTAATAGTTATTTACTATTCCCGTACGTGCTTTACACATATCCAAAAAGCACAACATAGTTGTTTCGAACACAACTCGAAACCAAGACATAAAGTAAAAGAACAAGATCCGCCACCGGCCACCACGAATAGATGTGGTTAGCTCACTTTGACAAGAATCAGCTAAAGGATGGAGTAGGATCACACAGATTCCGCTGCAGTGCTAGTAGAAGGATCTGCATAGAGAGTACGTAGTTTGGTGAATTAAAAACCTAGTAAGTCATCGATCCATACCCCGTCTTATTCTTCGGAGCAAGTCTTTAAAAATATGTGTAAGAAGATGATAATGCATAACACACAATCTCAATATAAGCGTAGCAGGTATATTAAGGATTTACTAGTCAAGCACGCCAATAATCACACGATGGACCTTCATGGTGAACAACTAAACCTAACAAATGGACCTCACAGATAGAACTGCTAGACCTAAACAAGTGGATCCTCGCAGATAAAACTGCTAGACTTGAGAAATGAGCCCTCACGGATAAATTGCTCAACATAAGTCTAACATGAACCGGTATCAAGTCAATAACAGAAAGCATGTAAGACATACAATGCAATTTATCAACATCATTTTATGCACAAATAACCATATCATGAAATGTCACTACGTATGTAAACGTTGCAATTAATCAGTGCAACTATATGACATGCTCAGTTTATCATATTAGATGTAGAACATGCTTCAAAAGTATCATATTATATGTAATCATAAAGAGTATAGCATAACCACATAAGAGGTAGAAATTTCAAATACTGCATATAAGCTCATAAGCTGCTTACACGTCCTAGTATACACACACGGCCCACATCATATTGAAATTTAAAAGCATCGATTGCATGTTTCTAAACATGCTTTTAAAAAACAAGTAATTCAAAAATTAAAGTTTCACTTACCATAAAACTGACAAGTTTCCTTTTCTTGAAATGTCAAATTCAATTGACCTCATACGACCTCAATTTATGCAAAATAACATTAACAACCTCAATTATGCTAATCGGAATCAATCCCTTATTTTTAGGTCAAACCTAAGTCAAAGTCAATGCTTGATTAAATTATTCAAACACTGAAATAAGTTAAAGATTTGGATTAAGCATAATTTATCACATTGTCACGAGTCAAATCTTGCACTAAGTCACGACAGGGCACCTGACGAGTTACTATCCATGTGAACCTTCTAAGTTATGATCATACATTATTAACAAATAACAATAGGAGAAATTTTACTAACAGTATCAATGTATAGATAAATGTGAAAGCATTAACAAAAGTATCAAATATGCCCATACAACCCATAAATTGGCTAAGTCGTGGAAGTACTAAATCTGAATATAAAATACGAGTTATAGTTCAGAAGTAAAATACTAAATTTGTTAGAAGATGAAGTAGTCGTCATGATCAAATGGTGGCTCACCTCAACTAGAAGAAACTGATGAAACCTGGACACTAATTAACTATGGGGTCACCACCTGCTACACCTACACACACAACATCTCAAGGTACATGAACCCACCTCTTACCCGGATTTCTGTAATACTAGCATCTGCCTTCGATTGAGGACTTCATTAGGTCGAACAGAGTATGCTCAACTGACATGATGATGAAACATGATAAACAACCAAGCGACTATCATACAAGATATAACACGCTTTTGAGAAATGAATAAATGGCGTGTCAAGCTAAACAACTAACAAGATCATATCACAATTTGCATAAAATTCTGAGAACTGAAAAAACGATAAATCATGCAAACAACTAAGCAATATCATGTCATATTACTGAATCTGCTACAAAGTATCTAATCATGCGAAAGTACACTCTAAAACTCTCACGGCAACTATTAGATACTTGAAACTAGTCAATCTACCTCATGCTTTCTTACTCACATGAATTAGATGGTTTAAATTATATTCAAATAATCTACACATATAACATGCTTTGTTGGAAAAGCAAGCAAACTAAAAGTTCACGCCTCACTTATCTAAAATACAATAGTCAAACCTTTACTTGAATTTTCAAAGTCAGCCAAATGAGCTCCAATAGCTTTAATCTATTTAAAGTCATCAATAACCAGCCCAAATTAGTCTCGGGGAACCATTCTCATAATTTTAAAATGCCTGATGGAAAGTCAACTTTTCATCAACTCAAACCTGTCACTAGCGTCAACGATCTAAAATTTGAAATTGATTACACTGATGCATTACGTAGAAACTGCTAAGGAATTAAATATAATAATCAAATTTCTCTTTTGATTATATCTAATTCTAAGTCAATTTAGATGGCTTGTTAGTGTAATTAACATTTTCTTCCTAATTCTTCTTCTTCTTTTATTGTTTTGCTTTTCAAAACTTAATGACATTGAATACGAATTGCTGTTTCTTATTTCTACATGTAGTGAAAAATTAAATACAAGTTACAAATGAAGAAAAGTTCAATTTTATGAGAAAAATGCAGCAAAAATATTACATTCTTACATGCGTTTGTTAAAAAGAAATCTAGAATATAGAGAAATCATATTTGGAAGACCTAATTTGAAGAGTGAAGACAAAACTTTCGTATAACCTGAACCCAGTAACAAAAAGCAATAAAAAAATCTTACTAATAAATGTCATTTCACTTTATATTTCATGTCATTTGGACGTTTTCTAACCTCAAGTAATGTCAATTGGCGTATTACCGATGGGGTCTCTTTGGTTTTGTGTGAGCAACACGGTTTGTTGTCAACTTTTGGGCGGATTTCCTCCAAATGCACTGGTCTTTAATTTTTGCTCTTTGCTTAAAAAAGTGACTCAAACTATCTTTGAAGTTTCAAGTTCGAACCTTGCTCAGTTAAAAATTAAAAAAAAAATCACAAGGTAGACTGTCTTAAGGCAATCTTTGTCTTAAGTCTAAAGTCAAACAGGTAAACTATGCCTTGCAAAATCTAAATCTACCTTGCAAATTATTTTTTAATTTTTGACTAAGCTGGAATTCGAAATGAGAACCTATGAAATTTTTATGCCACGGAAAAAATTAAAGCATCTCTGATTTGATGGGAAAAAATTAAAGACCACCCTAAAATAAGGGCATTACTTCGAATTGCCCGTTTGTTGTTGGGCAATCCCACGGTCAGAATTTAATGTTAAAATATGATCACGCATAATCCAAATAAATCTATGATGTTCCTTTCTTAATTCGTTAACTTTTGTGTTGGTTATGTAAGCTTTGGCTAATTTTGACAGTCCTACCAACAACTATCAGGTGGCCCATGGGAGTTTTGCCATTCAGATATGGTATATAATTGGCCTACTAATTGTTTTTTTTCAAAATGGGATATTCTCCGCCCCAGAAAAAAAGAACTTACTCGTATTTAGTCTTTGCACCATACAACATTACTTATCATAAATCAAGTTATAAAATGAAGTAAGAATGTATATTTATTAATCATAATTAAATAATTAATTTATTATAAACACATACCATACATTTACTGAAGAATAACCTACACAAATGTACATTTTTTTGCCAAATTGCACCCTTTACCAAATTTTCAAGGTTTTAACGGGCATTACCATGTATTAACACCCAATCTATTTTCTCCCAAACTCGATGTTTCACACAAAAACAACACCAACGGTCCTTCCTCCATCTTCGATCATAAATTTTCTCTTTTCCTTTCATCCTCCTCCTGGTCTTCTCTTTCAATTTTTTATGCACTACTCTTATGGCTTCCTCAACCTTTTCTCTGCGTTTTCTTTCCGTTACACTGCAAATCTTCTCTAAATAGGTTTAGAGAGAGATGAAAATGTAAGAATTCTAGGGTAAGTAGAATATTTTCCTCCCTATAATCATCCTTCAATGGTTCAATATATACACCATATACATCAATTAGGAAGAGTCAATCATGCCTAATCAATTCCTAATAATCTTCTACCTAATTAACGTTCAAATTGAGTTCGGATGAATGCTCTAAAAGTGAGAAAAGTGGAAAACACTTGTGATTTTTTCGATAAAGGGAATGTCCACAAATAATTAGAGTAGTCATCAAGTATAAGCAAATAATATCTATGACCAGAAGAACTCAAAACAGGTGATGTCCAAATATCACAATGTAAAATATCAAATGGCATAAGAGTGCATGAAGTAGTTGAAATAAAAGGCAACTTAACATGTTTACCAAGTGTGCAAGAATGACACTTATTTAGAGTCCGTGTTTGGGTATAAGAAATAAAATTATTTTATTTAAGAGAAGCCAAAATAGCCTCTCCCGGATGTCCCAAACGTTGGTGCCATAAAGATGGTGCCAAAGCTGCAAAAACAGAAGGAAACTTGGATTGTTGTGTTGACGGATTTATTGGATAGAGCTCCTCCTTGCTATCACATCTCATGAGAAGATTCCCCGTCTAAAAATCATGCACGGAAAAGCCAAAGGGGTCAAACCGGACAGATACCCAATTATCAGTTGTAAGCATTCTAACAGAAACCAAGTTTTTGATTAATTTGGGAGCATGAAGGACATTCTTTAAAATTAGGGGTGGGTTTGGTGGTGACAATTTGCTAGAACCATAACCTTTTATTGGAATTGAATGGCCATTTCCGACAATTATTCCATTATCATTGCTCAAATTAAAATAGGACAAGAGATTACCTTGGGAAGACGTCATATGTGACGTCGCTCCGGAGTCAATATACCAATTTGAATCCGGTGGATTAAGTCCAAGAGTGTGCATGTCGGACTCAATTTTTGTGGGGTGGGCCCCTGTTGAATGGGCCTCATGCCACTGGGTCGGCTGAGGCCCACTGCCACTGCATGTGTTCACAGACCCGGCCGAAATGGGCTCTTGGGCCCGTCTGCCGCCGCTTGCCAAAAGGGTGGATATTGCCCATTATTTTGTTGAGGCTGGCCAGTGGGCCTTGGGTGCTTTGCCTGGCCCAATTGCCTGTTGGGGCTGGGCTGAGTGGTATAGCCCAAGGCCACTGCCAGCCGGTGGGTTGCTGCCACTGTCCGTCGCCCCTGCCGTCGGGCTGTTGCCACTGACCGCCGCCCCTGCCGCCGTGTTGCTTCCATTGTCCACCACCGGAGTTGGTGTTGCTGCCATTACCGCCGCCACCGGAATTTCGGTGGCCTCCACCTTTGTTATTTCGGCGATTTCCACCCTTATTTTTATTGTTATGATGTCCTTTTTGTCCTTTATTTTGTTGAGAAGGTTCAAAAAAAATTACCATCATGTGGAGTGGCAAGCATGGCGGAATTTAAAGTAGTTGAGGCCTTTTTCACCAAGCTCGACTCTTCAAGTACAAGCATGGACCTTGCTTGATAAAATTGTGGTAGAGGATTACTTTGACGGATTAGAGTTCCCACGCCGCTATACGCGTCGGTGAGA
The DNA here is from genome assembly GCA_034509755.1 of Anisodus tanguticus. Lineage (NCBI taxonomy): Eukaryota > Viridiplantae > Streptophyta > Magnoliopsida > Solanales > Solanaceae > Anisodus > Anisodus tanguticus. The sequence continues at coordinate 33,123,553 of CM067558.1, forward strand.
CCGGCGACCAATTGCAAGACTAACCGGTTATTAGTAACCGGTGAACCAACATTTCATAATTGATCGGTGTTGACAATATATAGAAACATTAAGGAAATCCGTCATGTCAATGGTTGAGAACTCCTGTTCCAATGAAACAACGCGAGAGTTTTGGTTATCTTGAAAAATATCTCGCAAGCGTTCCCACATCGCCATGGCTGTGGAATCCGGTTCCATTATCGTATGCAACAAGTCAGTGGAGATTGTTGCATAAATCCAACCAAGGTCTGTGGCATCAAGTGTATCCCACAATTCCTTGTCTGCATCGTTTGTTATGTCTTTCCCTTTACCATCTTTTGAAGGAATTATATGATGAAGAACTTTGTGAGCACGACATATTTTGAATAATTCCGCCCAAGTCGCATAATGAACGGTTTCCATTTCTAGTTTGATGGAAACATGTGTTTTGATGTTTGAGACAACAAGGGTAGGGTGAAAGGATGATTTGGATTCAGACATAATTGGTTGTGATGAAGGATAATCAATAATGGAGTAGGGAAAAAAAATTCAGCCACTAGGGTTTCTAGGGAGGAAGATGACCAAAAATTTGGAAGAAATTAGACTAATTTTTTATCTTTCCTTAAGCTCTTGATACCATGTACTAATTCTAGGGTAAGTAGAATATTTTCCTCCGTATATTCATCCTTCAAGGGTTCAATATATACATCATATACATCAATTAGGAAGAGTCAATCATGCCTAATCTTCCTAATCAATCCTAATAATCTTCTACCTAATTAACATAATATTCCTAATTAACATTGTACTACCTACCATATATAACATGATACTACATTAATACATAATCATACTATTATTTCATAATATTCTAACAGAAAATACAAAGCTGAGTGTTGTCTTCATCACATGAGTCTTTGATTGAATCTCTTACTTTAATACCCTTTGACTTGGTGAATAGTTCAAGAAAATTTTTAAGAATCACCATTAAGATTCATTTGAAGCTTGCATTCAAAATTTAAAATTTATTAGTAGTTGTTTTTGTGTCTGTCTAGTTGAATTTGTTGGAGACACCTAGATGAGGCTGTATATAAATTTTGAGAAAGATTGGAGGTGATTTGGTGTTAAAATTCAAAGCTGAAATAAGGTTAAAAACATATAGTTGTTACATTGTATATCACTTGTATATCATGTATATAATAATGATATATTAATATACATAAGATATACAAACATTGATTAAAATGATATACACTAGTATGTACAGAAGTAGAGGACCAACAAGATATACAAACATTGATTAAAATGATGTACACTAGAATGTACAGAAGTAGAGGACGAACACTATACTGCCACAAAACCCCATTTTCCCTGATTTTGACACATCCTCAGCACCACCACCACCACCACCAAAAAGCTATCATAACCACCAGCTATTACATCATAAATTCATACTAATACTCATCGGTTCACTTTTATTTGTCCACAACAGATTTTGCACATCTCTTAAAAAATAATAAATGCAATGTATAATTTACCATGATACTTATATTAATTGATGTATATCTCTAATGGATTTGAAAAATGATTGTAATGAGTAATTAATATTATGAATAAAACAGAAAAAAAATTATCTTATGTTGATATGCTAAAAGTGATAAATAAAAGTAAAAATCTATTTTTTAAATATTGGACAGCTAAAAATAGACGGAGAGAGTACAAATTTTTCTTGTTTTTAGACCCTACCCTAAAACTCCACTCTTGTTGAAAACCACCACTATACTCGGCAGACTACACCATTTCAATTCAAAACAAATGTGTTCTTTTCTTTCCACCACTTCATAATCACCAACCAATCTATCAAATGTTAGAGATCCGCCACTAAATCTCCTAAAAGCATTTTTTAGTTTTGTTTTTCATATGGTGTTTGATACCTGAACTGAGATTCTAATTAATTCGAATTCGTGCCGCATAAGATCAAGGACAGATCTACGTGGGCTGTGCCGGATGCTCGAGCACCCATTGAACCGACATGAACTTCGTATATTTATATAGAAATATGAAAAATTGGTATAATATATTAAGAAGCACCCAATGCACAAAACGACTGGTGGGTGCTTTGGTTCTAATGCTGAAATATTTAGCACTTAGGTGCTCAATGTTTGAGGGTTTGATTCCCGCTGTGAGCAATTACTTTTTTCACACTAAAAGGAACTTTTCCCCCAATGCAAATATGCAGTGCTGCCCCTTTTCTAAGCCCACTGTAATATTTTTTTAAAACTAAAAACATCACTGAAAAGCTGCCCTTTTTCTACTCAATTCTAATATTTTAATTATTTTTTTCATTATTGACTTTAGGATTTACTTACTATTTTTACTTTTTAGATCTCCTTCCCTAGAAAGTTAAAACTTTCTCTCTACACAAAATTCTTTTTCAATTCTCCTTCTTGGCTCAAAACTAAGTGTAGGGAGCCCCATCAACAACTAGCTAGCTTTCTTCTTCCTCTCAAATGCCAACAATTTAAAAATTAATGTACAAAAGCAAGGTAATAAGATTTGATATTTTGATTAAAGGTAGATATTGAGAAAACATTGGGGATGGAGATTTTCAATGCTTATGAGTAATGCTTTAAAAGGAAGATTCGGATAAGCTTTTTTGTTACTCGATGAATATATTATGACATTCAATGAATATATTCGGAAATATTTTGCTTTTGCTTATTGTTATTTGTGTTTTTAAAGAATAAATAGTTATATTGTTGTTTCGATTGTTTGGGTTTCAATAGGAATAAATTAAACTATTTGAATCAAATTTATGAAAAAATTTAACAGAATTGAATCTTATTTTTATAGGAATTATCTTTGTGAATCGAGATGGATAAGAATGTCACGAGATGAAAAATTGAGCAACCAAGTTTTAGTTCTACTTATCCATTTGTCGCTTCATCCGCAGCTCCATAAATTTAAAGGGAAATCGTGGCTCCAGAAATTCAAAGGGAAACATTTCATTTAGATGTTAATTTAGAATCTTTTAAAGTTGATCCGGGAATTAGAAAGCCCATTGCATAATATAGCCCCTGAACTTATGAAGTCTTGTTTCTGTAGTGGACCAATTCGTTAACATACCGCCAAGCCATTTTTTATTAACATAATGACATCTAATATACGTGATAAAGTTAGAAATTATATTCAAAAAGGGTCTTGACAACCTGAGGTTCATGATTTTCCTAAAACTAAGTTTGGGAACGAAATGCGTCAGTTTAATCCTAATTGTTATATGGGTCGTACGTGGTTGGAGTATAGTATAACAAAAGATGATGCATAATGTTTGTATTGCTATTTGTTCCAAAATGAGCATGCCAGTAATAGAAATACGGGTGAAACTTATACAAAAAATGGCTTTAAATCTTGGAACAAGGCTCTTGAAAGATTTAGAACTCATGTTGGAGATTTAAATAACATCCACGACAAGTGTTTCAGCAGTATGCTTGATTTAATGAATCAATCACAAACAATTCGCACTATCTTTGGTAAGAAACTCGAGAAAGAAAAAAGTGAGTCACAACGTCTCTTGAGTGCTTCAGTCGATGTGGAAGGTTTCTCTTATGTCACAATTCAAACTAGAGGGGTGTGGCCGGCACTCGGTTCCATACTTGACTGAGCGTAGCCATCTGTAATACTGAATAAACATAACTCATAGTGTGGCCGACAAGGTCAAATCGCATCATAAGATGGAACTCTATTAAATCGGCAAGGCTATATGAATAAAATTGGAGCCATCGAGCTCATCAACATAGGGGATTCAACCCAAATACATAAATACAAAAACGGTTGTGCAAGACCACCATGCGATTTATAACAACAAAACAACTAAGGCCAGTAAGGCTAACATAAGCTTCTAAACAACATCCATGCCTACAAGGTCGTACTGTACAAACTAGACAACACATGATATATCTACAAGCCTCTAGAAAAGATCAAGTGTAATATGGCTAGGACTCCACCCATTAAAACTATAGACAACTCAAAAAGTACTCTAGACTTTGGGCCTGTCAACTCCGAATGATATGGAGCTTACCAATCAATTGAACTATGTAGTGCCTATTGTGAAGTCTTGTCTAGCTGTTTCTCAGAATATGAAACGCAGTGCCCCCGACAAGGGGATGTCAATACGAATAGATGTACTAAATATGTAAGGCGACTGAATAACTGAAGTTGAACTGAAACTGAAGGCATAATAGCTAAACATGTTTGAGCGATAGAAGGAAAATCTGAGGATGTACTTACATGTTCCCTACTTACATCATATAGTAATATCAATAGTGTACCAGGCCCTATCGGGGCTCTGTGAATAAGTATAACGTACCAGGCCTTAAGTGAGGCTTTGTGGAAATATCACAAGTCACACTGGACCACTGAGGGCTCTGTAGTCTACGCCACATACCAGGCCATAGCGAGGCTATGAGGGGTAAATATAACATACTAGGTTGTATCAAGGCTCTGTGGTATAAATAGACAACGTACCAGACCATCTATAGGCTTTGTGGAATAAGAAACAGGGTGTCAAACAATCAAAAATAACTCAAAGCAGTAAATAGTTATTATCAACCAAGAACTGAATCTATAAGATCTATATATACTCAACTAATGAGAATAATAAGCTCTAAGGTAGAAAGTACTTCCGACAAGATACAAGAAATAGCATCTCAATGATAAATAAATATGAGCCACGGGCTAGCTATAAGCTCTTCTCTTGTACATCTCTAACAAGTATCATTTTAGGTACGCATTCATGCTATAGAAATAAGGAATATCTATTACATACCTCAGATGTCTACTTATCAACAATCACAACGAAAACAAACCTTCCCTCTCAAGTTAATCTCGGTTCCCAAGTTAACAATAGTACCTCGAGTCCCAAATGACTAGATAGATGTTAATCATACCGCAACGAAAAAATCTAACAATGAGATTGAAGCAGAGAGAAAATCCCGCAAGTTGTTCTTGAGAAACAATTACATTATTTTGGCTCCGTGAAATAGAAGGAGTGATGCTAAAAAGGAAAATAAATAACGTTGCAAAGGGAGTATATGTGCTGCTACGTTTTCCTCCAAATCCTTTAACAAAGAAAATGAGACAAAAATATTACAAGTTACTCTCTTCATTACATGTGGGCTCCACACCCTTCCATCTATTTTCTATAACTATCTTTCACCAAATATTGCCACCACACATACTAGGTAGTGCACAGTCACTAGTCACTTTGTCCCATGATGCCACATCATGTATTATGTGTAGGCATATTAGTCCACTTGATGCCCACATATCATTGGAATATGTGGATTATTTCCATATAATATTTATCCGATAATCTTAATTAATTTATCTTTCACTAAAATACTCATTTAATCAATTATGCACATAATTAATTTCTTGATCTCAATTTACTTAAATAATAATCATTTTTAACACATTTTATATACTCACTACTATGATCATGTGATATAGCACAAAATAGTAGGCTCATTTAGGACACATAAAATATTATTTTTAATCCCCATCGTCACACTTTTATGTCGTAAATCATTTCGGCACTTCATCATTTTATACACCGAGCTCTTGATCCACATACTTGAATATGACCAGAAATTTCCCGGGGATTGTCTATTCAAATACATTGAGCGGTTCACGACACAACCTAAAAGTACGGGATGTTACAGAAACTTAACGTGTAAAAACACGAGATGTAACATAAGCCATCGTTGTCTACTTTGACCATCTAGGCACACAAACTAATACAAGGGTGTGCGATGTTACATGTTTGACCTCAATTTTAGTTTTAAACTATTATAAACCTTGTGCAAGTTCTTATCCTCCCCGAATTACTTAAATTATGACGATGTAATCTAACGCGAAAAACATGGAGTGTTACATCCTTCCTTCCTTAGGAACATTCATCCTCGAATGTAGGGTGTGACTCCTACGCAACTAATTGAAGGATCCTTTTCCATGACTTATCTTACTCGTTTGTTCTATTGGGTAGCTTATTTGTACCATGACGTATACACTTCATAACAATTTATAACAACTTACAGTCTTTACTTACAATCAATTCCTTATAATGTATCGACATGATTTATCTTATGGAACGTACTTTAATCCCATGTAGTACTTGAAATCCCTTCTCGTCAAACCATTATTTCAATCGTAGACTATATCCATAAACGTCCTTTTCATATCGCTTATCATCTTACTCTTTTGTTCTGCTTTCATGGAGATTTTTTACCACTTCTAGTTCTTCTAATCTTTAACTCTTCTGATTTCATTCTGGATATACCGCCCTTTCTATAACTTACAAAAATCATCAATTCACTTGTTCTAATGGGCTTAATCCCAAGGTCTACTTATCCCCGTTACTTTCTAACTCATTGTCTCTTACCTTTACATCTATGCATAGCTTACGACTTACATATCATCCTATATATCATTTGATCATCCTTTTTTTCTCTTTAAGAGCTAGTAACGTAATCCTTTTAAATGATCCTTTATGTCCCAATTATGACCATATACGAGTGGCCAATATCTTTCATCTTAGCAGTAGTCTAGAGTCTATTTAACAATGACTTTTGCTATATGATTGAACTTAAGTAATAATGTACTACTAGTATAGCTCATGTCAACAGACAATCTATTATCGCACTTATGTTTTGTGACTCCTCAACCACTATATGAATATTAATCGTAAGCCTCCTTCCTTATTAAACATTCTATAACCCCCATCATAATTGACTTGGCCTCATTAGCATACTTTCTAGCATCCTAGTCTTCTATATGTTGTTCTAGAATCTCAAGTGAGACACTGCACAATTTCTAGCTTCATTTTTATTCCTATAACTAAGCCTTCTGGCCCTGGGGACTGATGAACTAGAAGTTATGTTACTAATGGTGTCATTCTCATTTTCGTATACTCAACTATGACGGTTCTAACTCCCTGTTTGAAGTATGGATCACTCGAAACACCTATACTTAGGTCTCTTACTCTTAGAAGCTTTCATAAAGACGTAGTAGTTCTAGTATCTTTGACTTTAGTTCATACATAAGAGTGCACCTATCTTATACTCACTCGTTTAACCTCAATTACATAGGTGTATAGAATACTATGTTGATTCTCCTACTTACGTTAAGGACCTATCAGAACATAGACACCATATGAACAAGCATTCAATGTACCTGTTATAACATCTGGTGAAGACTCAAGGTCCTGTCAACCGTCTAAAGCATAGATACAACTCTAATTATTACCTGAACTAGAAGCTCTACCTCTACATCGACCTCTACTGGCTGGAGGTTCTAAGTCATATCCTGTAGGGTGTACTGAAGAAAAAGATCCTGCTACTGAACCAGTCAATTGTGCCATACCACCTCATCCCCTACCCGGACAGTCCCTCATCATATTCCACAAACGCCCACATGTATAAGAAGCATTAGTGCCCAGCCAATACTGCTTGTAGTGATTCCTACCATAAGTATCACAATAAGGCGGAGGTAGCCTCATTTGGCCTTAACTCCTCAGTTATTGAGACCCGTGATCTCTCACCCAATCCTGACTAAAACTGAGAACCTAGGCGGTTGTCTGAAAGATTATGGTCTTAAATCGCTCTGATCCTCTCTATACTGACAGATCTCACCCTCTTATGTTGCACTCTTTCAACCCTATAGGCAGCCCATCTCTCACGTTTACACCCCTTAAGATTAAAAGTGTAATCCTATAACCGAGAAATATCTATATTATCCATCAAGGATGTCGTAGTACAACTAACAATCAAGTGTGGCTCAATTTCGGCCATAAACAGATGAACTCTAGCTCGCATAGTCTCTACCATAGACGAATCATATTTGGCCACGGTATCAAATAAGAGATTATACTCCCTGACACTCATATTGCCATCCTGAGGGCTATGAACTGGTCAACTCTAGCCTTTCGAATCTCCATCGGCGTGTAGTGATCTAGGAAGGCCTCTATAAAATCCTCCCAAACCACTAGAGGGGAATTCTGACCCCAAGACCATTCCCATGACTCATACTAGAGAACTGCAGTATCTCATAATCTGAAGGCAGCTAAATCTACTACCTCAACCTCGGTAGCATGCATGAACCTGAAGATCCTATAAAGCTGATCAACAAAATTCTGAGGGTCCTCATCTGTACCTGTAAACTCTAGAGGGCTCATAGAAAGGAACTCTTGTACCCTTGAACTACCTGGCCCCTCAGAGGGCCCAGCACTCACTGGTGCTCTAGTTTGTCTCTAGGACTGAATGACCCCTAGTTAGGTCAATAGTTGGACTATACTTCTAATATCTTCATCAAATGGGACAGGAAGAGGAACTGTGAGTGGAGTGGCTCTGGGGATCTCCTCAGCTGGTGGATGAGTTAAGGATTGCTAGGGGTGTCTCACCCTGACTCTCAAATAGTGTTGTATTCTCTGGCGGCGCTCAACTAGTACCCTCTCCTGTTATTACATTAGCCATCTATCTAGATGAAGTCTGACTTATCACAGCTATCTATGTATAACCTATATAAAAATAGGAGTTAGACTCAAAACTCCCTATAACTCGACTCTATGGCACAATTCTAGAATCAGAAGGAAGAGTAAGTAAATGCCTCGCAGCCTTCTATTTATAAATATGGTGAACAATACATCCATAAACAAGACTCTACTCAACATGGCTTGTAGACTCTCTAAGACATGACCTGCTCTGATATCAAGTTTATTACGCTCTAAACCGGAGGGGCGTTGTTGTCACTCGGTGCCTTACTTGCCCGAGAGTACCCATCTATAATACTGAATATACATAACTCATATTGTGGCAGACAAGGCTGAATCGCATCATAAGATGGAACTTTATAAGTCGGCAAAGCTATATGATATAAAACTGGAGACATATAGTTCATCAACGCAAGGGATTCAACCCAACACATATATACAAAAACAGGCCGTCAAGGCCATTATGCTATTTATAATAACAAAACAACTAAGGTCGGTAAGGACAACATAAACTTCTAAACAACATCTAGGGCTACAAGGTAGTATTGTACAAACTGATCAATTGTAATGTGGTCAGGATAGGGCCCCACCCTACCCATCAAAACTATAGACAACTCAAAAAGTACTCCAGACTCTGGACTTGGCAAATTCGAATGAGATGGAGCTTACCAATCAGCTGAACTCTGTAGTGCCTACTATAGAGGCTTATCTAGCTATCTCTCAAAACTTGCACGCATGAAATGCAGGGCCCCAGCAAGGGGACTTCAATACAAATAGATGTACTAAATATGTAAGGTGGCTGAACAACCGAAAGTTGAACTTACAATGTAGAAATAATAGCTAAACATATCTAAGACATAGAATGGAAATCTTAGGATGTACTTACATATTCCCTTCTCACATAATATAGTAATATCAATAGTGAACTAGGCCCTATCGGGGTTCTCTGGATAAGTATTATGAATCAGGCCTTAAGTGAGGCTCTATGGAAATATCACAAGTCACACTAGGCCACTGGGCTCCATGGTCTACGCAACGTACCAGTTGTAGCGAGGCTCTATGGGGGTAAATATAATGTACCATGCCGTAGCGATGCTCTGTGGGATAAATATACAACGTACCAGGCCATCTATAGGCTCTGTGGAATAAGAAACAAGGTGCCAAACAATCAAACATAGCTCAAAGCAATAAACAGTTGTCGCCATCCAAGGACAAAGTCCGTAAGATCTATATATACTCAATTGATGATGAGAATAAGCTCTAAAGCAGAAAGTACTCCCGACAAGGGACAAACAATAGCATCTCAATGATATCTAAATATGAGGCACGAGCTAGTTATAAACTATTCTCTTGTACATCTCTAACGAGTACCATTTTAGGTACGAATTCATGTTATATAAAGAAGGGATATCCATTACATAATCGGATGTCGACTCATCATGACAACCACAACGAAAACCAACCTTTCCTCTCAAGTTAGTCTTGGTTCCCGGGTTAACAATAGTACCACGAGTCCCAAATGACTAGATAGATGTTAATCATACTACAACAAATGAACCGAACAATGAGATTGAAGTAGAGAGAAAAGCCTGCAAGTTGTTCTTGAGAAAAAAAATTACTCCCTCTGTCCCAGTTTATGTAATACACTTTCCTTTTTAGTCCGTCTCAAAAAGAATGATACATTTTTTTATTTGGCAACAATTTAACTTTAAACTTTACATTTTACACTTAACGAGATGATTTATAATTACACATATAGCTTTGGCTTATTTTAGACCATAAAATTCAAAAGTCTTCCTTTATTTCTTACATTTCGTGTCCAAACAAACAATATCACATAACTTGGAACAGAGGGAGTACATTATTTTTGCTCGGTAAAATATAAGGAACGCTGCTAAAAAGGAAAATAAATAACATTACAAATGGAGTATATGTGCTGCTACGATTTCCTCCAAATCCCTTAACAAAGAAAATGAGACAAAAATATTGGAGCAAAAGTTACTTTCTTCATTACATGTGGGATCCACACCCTTCCATCCATTTTTTATAATTATCTTTCACCAAATGTTGCCACCACAAATACTAGGTAGTGCATAGTCACTAGTCACTTTGTCTCATGCCACATCATGTCTTATGTGTAGGCATATTAGTCCACTTGTTGCCCACATATCATTGGAACATGTGGATTATTTCCATGTAATATTAATCCAATAATCTTAATTAATTTGTCTTTCACTAAAATCTCTCATTTAACCAGTTACACACATAATTAATTTCTTAATCTCAAATATACTTAAATAATAATTATTTTTAACACACTTCATATACTCATTATCATGATCATGTGATATAGCACAAATCTGTAACCTCTTTAGACACACAATATTATTTTCAATCTTCATCGTCACACTTTATATAGTAAATATTTTGGCACTTTGTCCCTTTATACACCGAGCTCTTGATCCATATACTTGAATATGACCAAACAATTCCCAGAATTTGGATTTATTTATATACGTTAAGCGATTCATGACATAGCCTAAAAGTATGAGATGTTATATAAATGTAACGTGTAAAAGCACAGGATGTAACATAAGTCATCGTAGTCTAGTTCTACGTATACAAATGAATATAAGGATGCGGGATGTTACATGTTTAGCCTCAACTTTAGTTTTAATCTATTACTAACCTTGTGAGAGTTCTTATTCTCCCCAGATAACTTAACTTATGATGATGTAATCTAATGCAAAAACTCGGGGCATTTCATCTTGAGACTAGGATTATCATTCTGTGGGCATGATGAGAGTCATTCTTCAAATAGAGGTATCTTTCTTGAACTTTTGCAATGGTATGGAGATATTAATCAATATGTTCGAAGCATTATATTAGAAAACGCTTTAAGAAATAAAATGATGTGTTCTCCAAGTATTCAAAAGGATATTGGTGATTCTTGTGCTAAAGAAATAATCAAAGCCATCATTGAAGACCTGGTTGAAGATTATTTCGGGATACTAGTTGATGAATTAAAGAATATACACACAAAGAGAAAATGGTACTTGTTCTGAGATATGTTTATAAAGAAGGCAAAGTAGTAGAGCGATTTGTTGGTATTATTCATACTAGTGATACATCTGCCCATTCATTAAAGGAGGCAATCTACTCTTTTCTTTCTGATCAGTCATTAAGTCCATCACAAATATGTGGGCAAGGTTACAATGGAGCTAGAAACATGCATGGATAATTAAATAGTCTTAAGACTTTGAGTTTGAAGGACACTCCATTGGCATATTACATTTATTATTTTGATCACCAATTGCAGTTAACACTTGTAGCTCTTGCAAAGAAGAATTCGTGTTACACCTCATGTTTTTATGCATAATAGCTATCGTAACGATATCCAACATAGCTATCATAAGTTTTGGGAAGGGTTAAGACTCATCGTATCAACAGAAGTAGGTTTCGATAAAAGTTCTTCAATACGTCGCTTCCTAGAGACTTTTGCGAATCATGAGACACAATCTGTGACTCACAAGAAGTTCCTGTGAGATGCAGAGCTACCTAAGGAATTGACAGAGAGTTTTTAGACTAGGTACATGTCTTGCAAGACGCAGGAAGGTCCTGTGAGTTAGAGGACCTATCTCGGGACAAGTCGGTGGCCACTTTTTCTCCACCTATAAATATACCCCTCCACGAATTTAAGCTCATTTCCTTTCATTTTATTAACCCTAAAAGACCCTAAATTCTCTCTAATAAGTCTCTCATGGACCAAGACTAATATCAAGGGAAAACCAAGCTAATCTGGCATAAGAAATCCCGTGGATATTGTAGAAATGTCTTCTTCTTCATCATATTGATCTTTGGAGAATTTTTAGCCATAAAGAAAGCTCTGTTTTGGAGTGTTTCTTGAAACATAAGTTAAGTTTCATCTCCTACATGATCTTCTTAAGATTTTACAAATGTTTAGGTGGGAATTATTGGAAGATTCTTAAAGAACAAGTAGTTGTTATATCTTAAAGTTATGTCTTGTTGTTGTGGGCTATTTTATATGATTTGAGGATGCTACATGACGTTGTGGAGTTATGTATGGAGTTGTGGTGATGAGTAGGAGTAGTAATGAAGATTGTTGTGATGTTATGTGTAGAGTTTGATCTATGAATGATCTTATGAACATATGCACGCAAGTTGCTCGATGAAATATCTAAATGATCTTCGTTATAAGATATGAATTCAATATTGATACAATCCGTCATATAATTTAGATAATCATTTGTAGAACATGCAAAGGCTCATGAAACTTAAATAGCTTCGTCGATAAGGCATATAGGGCTATCTTCCTTCTTTGGCAGTATTTGATTCAATCATTTATAAAAGACGACATCTTTTTGATGCAATATGTTGCTCATATCTATATTGCTATTGAATTGACTCATATCCCATGATTCTCCGTGGTCGGTAGAGTTTCCCGCATCATATAAGTCTATTGGTATTGATTAGAGAATGAACAACATAGAGCTAATAACGATAGTTAGAGGATAACAACTATAGGTCACTCCGACTCTGATTATGATGTCTTTTGAGATTTGTCTTGCATTGCACCTATATATATGTATCTATTTTTTTACTACGTCACCCTATAGTCTGCCGGACAAGCACTTATATATGCATACCACTGATCAGTTGGGCAGATATTATAGCATCATATATGGCCAGACAATTTATGGTGAGCTTACTCCCATAGAGGGAGTTGATACTATAGTATATGGTCCCAAATAGAGGCTTGATTTTTACTTCCATGTATATTCATTGGTGTGTCTATTGTATGCCCTCAGCGACTTTTTTTTCTGAGTTTCAGGTTGATTCTATACCCTTTTCTCTGATATTACATCTCTTATTTACATGTTTTACCTGGAATACATATTCAGTACTCTTTCGTACTGACGTCGCTTTCTGGGGTACTGTGTTCATACCTGCAGGTACAGATAGATAGGCTGACGTACCTCCTCAGTAGGGTACCTATTTCCAGTTGTTGGTTGTCGTACTCCACTTCACCATAGTTGTTGTATAGAGTCAGTAGGCTCTACTGCATATGTATACATTTATCTTTAGGTATGTCGGGGCCCTGTCCCGACTTGATGATATTTCCATAGAGCCTCACTCGTAAAGTCTTGCACATTAGAGATTGTTGTATATATGTTTTTGGTGGTCTTGTCGGCCCTTATCAATTGTTAATATACTCATGACGGTATTGTCAGCCTTAGTTATGCATATGTGTTGTGTTAGGTCTTTTCTATGTGCAGTTTATTGTGTTTTCTATCTTATTATTGCTATTTGGAGGCCTTGTTACCCCAAGTTTCATATCGTGGTATTCAAGTACTATAGTTTGTTCACTCGGGTCTCAGAGTGTCAAATGTTGGCCACACCCCCCAAGGCTGGGGTCTGACAAACTTGGTATCAAAGCATTTATGTCCTAGGGAGTCTGGAAGTCGTATCTAGTGGAGTTTTTTTATGGGTGTGTTGTGCATCACACTTATAAATAGGAGGCTATAGGACATTTAGGATGGTTACCTTTCTTCTTTATATAGATCGTGCAATAGAACCGAGTCATAAGTGCTCACTCCTAACCTTCAATTTATTTACATTCTCAGCGATGCCTATGACTAGATGATACGAAAATATTAAGAGATTGGGTGCTGATGCGGGGGAGGGCACCAGTCAGGTGCCACCCACTAATGTAGATCAATATGAGCCTCAGAATGAGGCTGCTTCTCAAGCTTCTAGAGTAGCATGCCCACCACCTAAGGATCGTAGAGGAACTGGTGTACCCCCTGTTCCTCCCCAACATTCTCCTGATCAAGATTTAGATATGCAGAGTGTTGTACAACTGTTGACTCGACTAGTGGCCTCTTATGCTAGTGTCATACCCTTGGTTCTTCTGATAGAGCTATCAGCGTGAGAGTTTGAGATTTCATCAACCTGGACCCTATAGTATTCATAAGAATAGATCCAAATGTGGATCCGCAAAGCTTTCTAGACTAGATGCAACAGACCTTATGAGTTATACATGCCACCGATGCCGAGTTAGTAGATATTGCCTCTGAGTTAGTAGATACAGAGAATCGGCCAAGTAGCTTAAAAGCTTGAGTTTCCCTCAGAATTAAAAGCAGTTCATCCAGTATTCCACGTATCTATGCTTTGAAAGTATATGGGCTATACTTCCCGCATCACCTATTGAGGATGCTTAGGTCAAAGAAGATCTATTATATGAGGAAACCTCTGTTGCTATCATAGATCGGCAGATCCGTAAGTTGCGGACCAAAGAAGTATCTTCAGTTAAGGTACGTTGGAGGAATAATAACGTAAAATAAATGACATAGGAGGTTGAGGAGGATATGAAGTCCATATACCCTCATTTGTTTCATACTTCAGGTTTAAATTGATGCTCGTGCGATACGATTCCATTATTTATATTTTACATATCGAGTTTAATCTACATATCTTATTTAGGTGATATTATTGAGACATATATGGCAGGTGCAACCCAGATTTCAGCAAATGATAGTTGAGGTGAATTATGGTTAACCCTTTTAACTTTTGCGTAAATAGACAATCGTGTGGGTCAAATATGATGTTGTTATGTTATTCTACATCTCTGTGAGGTATTGGGTATGTATTTGGGCTGGTTGAAAGGTTTGGATAGTCTTGTTGATAGAGGAAACTCTGCCAAAATTTTTAGAAATCTTGAGAGTTAAAATAGTTTTCAACATTTGAGGATGAATGTTCCTAAGGGGGGAAGGATGTTACATCTCGTGTTTTCATGCATTATAGTTGTCGTAACATAGCCAACATAGGCTTAAAGATGGTAAGACCCCTCCAAGAGGTTTACAAAAGTTTGCGGATGTATTGAGTAAGTTTCGGGAAGGTTTAATACTTATCGGACCAATGTAAGTAGGTTTTGACAAGCGTTCTTCAATACGTCGCCTCCCAAAGCCTTCTGCGAATCGCGAGACACAACCTGGAACTCGCATGAAGTGCTTGTAAGACGCAGAGCTACCTCAAGAATTGACAGAGAGTTTTTAGACTCAGTACATGTCCTGCGAGACATAGGAAGGTCCTGCGAGTCGCAAGATCTATCTCGAGACAAGTCGGTGGCCACTTTTTCTCCACCTATAAATAGACCCCTCTATGAATTTGAGCTCATTTCCTTTCATTTTCTCAACCCTAAAAGACCATAAACTCTCTCTAATAAGTCTTTCATGATCCAAGACTAAGATCGAGGGAAAACCAAGCTAATCCGACGTAAGAAATCCGATGGATATCGTAGAACTGTCTTCTTTTTCATTATATTGATCTTTGGAGAATTCTTAGCCATGAAGGAAGCTCTATTTTGGAGTGTTTCTTGCAACATAATGTAAGTGTCATCTCCTACATCATCTTCTTAACATTTTACAAGTGTTTAGGAGGAAATTATTGGAAGATTCTTAAAGCACATGTAGTTGTAAGATCTTAAAATTATGTCTTATTATTGTGGGCTATTTTATATGATTTGAGAGTGCTACATGAAGTTGTGGAGTTATGGATGGATTTGTGATGATGTGTAGGAGTAGTAATGAAGATTGTTGTGATGTTATGTGTAGAGTTTGAGCTATGAATGATCTTATGAACATATGCACACAAGTTGCTCAATGAAATGTCTAAATGAACTTCCTTATAAGATATGAATTCGATATTGATATAATCCCTCATATAATGTAGATAATCGTCCGTAGAACATGCGAAGGCTCGTGGAACTTAAATAACTTCATCGATAAGGTATGTACCGCTATCTTCCTTCTTTGGCATGGCTTGATTCAATCATTTCTAAAAGATGACATCTTCTTGTTGCAATATGTTGCTCATGTATCCTTTGCTATTTAATTGACTCACGCTTATGATTCTCCGTGGTCGGGAGAATTTCTCGCATCCTACAAGTCTATTGGTATTGATTAGAGAGTGAAGAACGTAGCGCTAATAACTATAGTTGGAGGATAACGACCATAGGTCACTCTGAGTCTGATTATGATGTCTTTTGAGATTTATATTACATTGCACCTATATATATGTATTTATTTTCTTACCGCGCCACACTATAGTCGGTCGAACAGGCACTTATATATGTATACCACTGATCAGTTGGGCAGATATTATCGTGTCCTATATGGTCGGGCAGTTTATGGTGAGCTTACCCCACGAAGGGAGTTGATACTATAGTATATGGCCCCAAAGAGAGCCTTGATTTTCGCTTTCATGCATATGTTCATTAATATGTTTGTTGTATATCCTCAGCGGCCTTTTCCTGAGTTTCAGATTGATTCTATACCCTTTTCTCTGATATTACATCTCTTATTTACCTGTTTTACTTGCCTTACATATTCAGTACATCTTTCATATTAACGTCCCTTTCTGAGGTATTGTGTTCATGCCCATAGGTACATATAGATAGGCTGACATACCTCCTTAGTAGGGTACTTATTTCCTACTGTTGGTTATCGCACCTCACTTCTCCGGAGTTGATGTATAGATTCGGTAGGCTCTACTGCATATGTATACAGTTATTTTTGGGTATGTCGGGACCCTGTTCTGACTTGATGAAATATGTTAGTACTCTTAGAGGCTTGCACACTAGGATTGTTGTATATATGTTTTGTGTGGCCTTGTCGGCCCTTGTCAGTTGTTGATATACTCGTGACGACCTTGTCGGCCTTAGTTTATGCATATGTGTTGTGTTGGGCCTTTTTTGCGTGCAGGTTATTGTGCTTTCTATCTTATTTTTGTTATTTTGAGGCTTTGTCGATCCAAATTTCATATTGTGGAATTCATGTACTAAAGTTTGTTCGCTTGGGTATTAGGGTGCCAAGTTCCGTCCATACACCCCTAGGCTGGGGTGTGACAAATCGATTGTAGATGAGTCTTTTTTGTATAGTTTCTAATGTTTTAAATATTGTTGGAGCATCTTTTTAAGCGCAAAGATTTTCTTTGAGAACATCAAGCTAAAAAGTTAGAGGAACTGCTCATATCAGGTGAAGTGCATATTGGGTAAGGATTAAATCAAGAACGTGGACTTCAACGACCAGGTGATACTCGTTGGGGTTCTCATTATAGAACATTAGATAATCTCATTGTCCTATTTTCATCAATTATTCACGTGCTTGAATTTATTGGACGTTAGTGTCCTAATTATACTGACAAAATTATTGTTAAAAGTCTTGTGAGTATGATTAAGGAATTTGATTTTTCTTTTATGTTGCACTTGATGTGGAAAGTTCTAATGTTGACAAATGAGTTGAACTCCTCGTAAAAAAATAAGGATCAAGATATTGTCAATGCTATGGGATTTCTCGCTCTTACAAAGCAAAGATTAAAAAATATGATGGATAGTACATTCAGATTATTAATGGATAATGTCTCTTCCTTTTGTGATAAATATGATATAATGATTCTGAAGATGGACGCTACCTACTTTCCTGGGAAGTCGAAGTGTAGAGCTCTTGATATTACATATTCTCGTCATTTGTGCATTGATATTTTTTATGTTGTTATTGATTTGCATCTTCAAGATCTTAATAATCATTTATGTGCTATGTGTACTGACTTACTTCTCAGTATGGATAGTTTAAATATAGTTAATTCATTCGGTAATTTTTATAAGAACAGGATAATGAGGTTGGTTGAATGTTATATGAATGAGTTTGATAGCAGCAAGCTTTATGATCTCAGTTGTCAGCTTGATAGTTTTATAGCTTATGCTCATGGTTCTAACAAGAGTTTCTTCAACTTGAAGAGAATTAGTGACCTTGCTAAAGTGTTGGTTAAGTCAGATTTGCATCAAACTTGGCCTCTATTTATTTTCTTATCAAGTTGACTCTCATTATTCTTGTATCTACTGGTTCTGTGGAATAGGCTTTCTCGTCCATGAAGTACATCAAAAATGAGCTTCCTAACAGTATCGGTGATGCATTTTTCAATGGTTATTTAGTTTGCTATGTAGAGCGTAAGATATTCGCAACTATAAACAATGATACTATTATTCATCATTTTCAACATATGAAAAGTCGTCGAGCACAATTATGACTTAGGACTAAAAGTGTCTTTTTGGTAATGATAACATTATTAGTAGCTCATTGTAACTTGGGATTAGAAGTTGTTTTTTGTGATGCGAGTATTAACCGTTTTTTGTCATTAACCTTTTTATTGTCGTGTTCGAGTAACTGTATATTTATACTATGTGAGTACTAGAAACTTTATGTTAAAGAAAGTGAGCACCCACTACTTTCAAATCCTGTTCCGACATTGCATAAGACCTATTTAAATGAAAAAAACTCCCTAACATGGTTTTTTTCTAAAAATATATCAATATTTAATTTACATAATACTTTCTCCATTTTTGCATAGACCTAACTACTCCAAAATTAATTTACTTTTCATTTGTCTATTTAAAATAAATATGCTAAAGATTCTAGCATTACTGTTATGAATGGGCCTGAATTAGTATTTATAAAGAAGTCCAACATCGAACTAAATGGTTATATCTGGTATCCGAGTTAATAAATAGCGAATTGTGAGAGCAAATTAGGTTTCATGCGAATTGTGGTTATGCTTAGGCAAATACTACGCTTCTCATCCCCAATTCTTTAATTTTGTGTTCCTCGTCCCCTTCTGGTTATCCTTCATTGTTCCATTAATTTCCAGTAATTATTGTTCTTCCTTCCATTAGTATTTCATATATGCAGTGTAACTCTAGTCTAGTTACTATAATATACATCAGTGTTTGGGTTGGAAATTGGTTCGTTACATTGGTGTTGTTATCGATCGTACTCCAATGGTTGCGGTGCTAGACAGATTTAGCGACGGTAATTTGGAAGGGTGGATTTTTCGGGCGGAGCAGTATTTCACCTACCTTGGCTTCTCCTAGAAGGATTGGCTCCCTCTTCTTTCCTTTTACTTTGATGGTGAAGCTCTTAATTGGTTCGATTGGTAGTTTCACACCAAATAATTGTATGATTGGAACCATTTCAAGGTGAAATTGCTTTTGCGATTTGGACAATAGAGTTTTGCAAGTTGTGTGGAGAGTCTAACATGTTTTGACTCCATTAGTGTCGCACCTATAGCCTGACCAGATGTCCTTCCTGTTGCAATGGAATCTGATTTAAACAATGCAAAGCAAGAGGAGGTCGCAGAATTGAAGAATGCTTCTAACTTAAGACCTGCAGACATTTTTGAGGTCCCTCATGCGGTGTTAGATGCTCCGATAGGCAATTTTTTGAACCCCACTGATTTTAATTCCTATCTTTCTACCCTCCCAAACCCCACGTTGTGCGATTTCACTGAGTATGTTGTTGTTGTTGTAATGGTTTTAATTGGTAGCAATTGTGATGTGGATACACCATTGAAATTAAAATTGACGAGCAGGAACTTTGCCTGCAAGGTGTTTGCTGAAATAACCTATAAAGAAATTGACATGAACAAGAATGAGGAAGAGAAAATTATTCCCATTGGAAATGACATACTGCAATTGGTTCCTGTAAATGTAGAGAAACCTCCATTATGGATTGGTTCTCCATTTTCTAGTTTCGATGACCTTGTCGTGTTTAATATACAACATGGACTTGGGATATCCCAATGCTTGGAGGAGACATTTGGTGTGCTTTCAACTTGCAGATACAACCAATTTATCAACATAGGTATAACTTGTCCCTTCAGTGGACTTGATCATGCTGATTTATCTTCAGTTTACATTTATTTCCACCTGCTCAATTTAGGTTAGCGTTTCCATTTGATCCTGGCTCTAGTTTACTTACTATCTCGTTAGAGTTACAAGAAATTATGTATTTCGTGCGGCTTTGGATGACTTGGATCTTGATAATTTCATTATGTCCACCTTGTGGAATTTTTGCAATTGGGTTGATGTTGGGCAGGAGAGAAATCTTCATGATTTCTTGTTGTCTCAATCGAGTGAACTTGGTAGGGAGGATAAAATACAAGGGGTGCTCGAGGCATTTGTTGCACGATACTCGGAGCAATTGCCAAATATTCTGATCAACAAATATGATGTGCTCTTGTTTGCTGCGTTTGGTGTAATTCATATTTCAAGTTCAACTTCATCGTATCTTGTGTTTGATCCTGGTCCTTATCTTGAATATGATATGTTTGTTATGTGGCATGATCCTTCAATGAATGACATCTCTATTGTTTTTTAAAACACGGGGAAAGAGGTTCGGAGAACATGTATCAATGGATTTTTTGTTGTTGCCAAATTCGCAGTGGCGTATAGTTTTTATGATGTGTTAAATGATTTGATGGTCTCTCTTTCCCTTATGAAATCTGTTGTATCTTCTTCATCAATATCTCATGTTTCCTCACTGGCTCCGAGAAAATCATATCACGTAGTGGGCGTATTTCTCCACCTGTTATATCTTGATAAAGAAACACGTGTGCCGCAGACAAATGAACCAACGACTTGCTTCATGTCACCAGCCTCGTCAAAAAATTCAGAGTTGTCACGTTAATAGCTTCTTTGTCGACGGTAATTTTTTGCACACAGAGTCCCTATTGCAGCTTGTTCGAGTCCTAGTGTTGGCAGAGCACAATCTTAGTCCAAGGATAATTGTTGGTTCCATTGCTGGACAGGTTCTATGGTATTTATTTAATGGTGTAGAGCTGGGTAGGTCTTCCTTCCTACATGTGCTTATTGTTTATTCTAAAGGCCTTCAAGTTTTAGATGTTGCAGATGTTCAAATGTATGCATACTCTCAAGGTGTGGTGCTCTAGTAACCTTTACGGTCGAGGTACCTACTGAGGTGTTCGATACTACTATATGTAGCTATATCCCAGTGCTTGATCTAGCCAAAACATCGACAAGCACCATTCATGCTGAGTTTGGACTGATTAGGAAGTTCTAAAATGCTTGGCGGATGTGTTTCGTGTGCCGCAAAAAGATAGTTTCCCTTTAATCGAGTTCATGCTTTTGTGGAGGCTCGCTACAGGAATGTTTTCCTTGACTCTGTCATTTAGCTTACTTCTAATTGATCCAACAAGATGGAAATCAATGTCATGTCAATATGCAGGGC
Organism: Anisodus tanguticus; assembly: GCA_034509755.1. Classification (NCBI taxonomy): domain Eukaryota; kingdom Viridiplantae; phylum Streptophyta; class Magnoliopsida; order Solanales; family Solanaceae; genus Anisodus; species Anisodus tanguticus. The sequence continues at coordinate 33,145,198 of CM067558.1, forward strand.
AAGTTACAATGACACTCAATTTAATAAATCCGTTATCATCCACTACAAGCCACAATGACAAAGGTTTTGATTCGTTCATAAAAGGTGCACTAGTTCACACATGTAATAAAGCATTCCTCGGTATTGAGATAATTGGTTGGGAGCCCCCGAGCATCATTGTTCTTGACTCGAACCTTGAGGATAAGGTTTTTATCAAGGTCGGAGGTATTGTTATGAATGGGCATGAACTAGTATTTACAGATGTCACACCCCAACCTTGGGAGGTGTGGCTGCTACCCGGTGTCCTAAGGCTCGAGCATACCGATCCTGATACCTGGGATATACATAATAACTCATGGGCCGACTAGGCCTCTGACATATACTCCACTGAATGGGGACATAACCACTTGCACTCAGAAAGGCCCAAACCATACATCTATATATATATATATATATATTAACAAGGCCGACAAGGCCAACATAAGTACACAATTGTTTACAAGCCTCTAAAGAGTACTATGACAACATCTGATCGAGATAGGGCCCCGCAATACCCAACTTTATACGTATGTACATCTGTCATACCTATCAGCTCACTACACAACTCCGTAGGAAAGGAGCGTGACAACCTTCAGCTGGGTCGAGTCCTACTGTAAGGAAAGCATCTACATCTCTATATGCACCTGCGGCATGAAACAAAGTGTCCTCGGAAAAGGGACATAAGTACAAAATAATTTACTGAGCATATAAAGCATGAATACAATATGAATCTACAAACTGTAAAGAAAAGCATATAAACAATGTGAAGCGAATAGCTGTAAGGGAAAGCAAAAGCAACCTGGGGGCACACGGGGCGGAAAATGAAACTCTGAAACTTAATACAACCTGTATGGCTAGGCTTTTACTGTACAACTGTCCTCGTCTTATAATGTGAGGTATAACCTGTCATTAATCTTAGGTGTGTGTAGGAATATGCAATGCAATATGCACCCTAGTTTATGTGTGCGTTAAGGATCGTGCAACCCGATCCATCATACGTATATATTGTGGAACTTGCAATCCGATCCTCTATAAAGATATGTTGTGGAACGGGCAACTCGATCCTCTATATGAATATGTTGTGGAATGTGCAACCCGATCCTCTATATGAATATGTTGAAAAATGTGCGACCCCATCCTCTATATAAATATGTTGCAGAACGTGAAACCCGATCCTCTATATGTATGCTCATGATTGTATGCATGAGATCGGCTGCTAATGAACAATATAACAACACCAAAGGGGCTCGGGGTGTAGACAATAGACTGTGACAACCATGGCCCTTTGGCCTCTTTTGGAACTTATAGATCTTTAGACTTTACCTTGACGTGACTCTTGGTCTACTCGACAATTTATTCTTACAAATGCTTATTCTTGACTTAGGATAAGTTCAGTAACCAATGAAATGGATCATAAGAATATGAACAAGCAGTAACTATTTCTCAACAAGAGACTTTTGATAGATAATAGAGTGAAATGCTCACGTTCCTTTTTGAAAATGATAACTTTATGGATTCATGCTTTTGAATGAAAGGGATAGCCTTACATACTTGATTTTTATTACTACGCTCATTCTACCAGTCTGCTCTCCTCTTACGAATGATCATCTATATCATATAAGGAAGTAATATCAATATCGAATCTAAATTCCATAAAACTTCGCTTGGGTATCTTATCGACTTATGTATACACTTCGGGTTCTTAGACTTCTTTACAAGGATGATTATGTAATTTAATCCCATGGTTTAATCCAAATAGAATATACATTAAACCTTAGTTAGGTGTTCTTAGACAATTCCTAGGCATAGGTAATTCCTTAAACTTCTTTTATACGGAAAACTTCATGTCAATTAGTCTCACGTCCTTTTCAAACCTTACGTTCCTTAATCCATAACATATGCAATTATTATTATCTTTCAATTCAACTCATACTTAAAGTAAAATAGCCCAACAACTCATGTTATGAAGATTTTACAACTTTGTGAAGTTTTTATCACGTAAACTTCTTCATAACTTGTTCCAAACCAACAATTAATCATAAACAAGTAGAGGAGGATGAATCCTTACCTTTATGCATTTAAATCTCCTTAGAACATCAAGTTATCCCATAATTAGGGTTTCTAAAATTGGTTCGATCCGGAGAAGATGATCTTTGCGAATACCACGTGGTTTATCACGTTAATCTTGTGTTATTAACCTTAGATTCGACCTTGGAGTGTTATAGAACTTTGTAGAGGACTTATAGAGACCCTAGGGTCTGATTTGTGATGAAAAATGATCTCAAATCATAATAACCCAATATATACTCGATAGAAAATTTTCCACAGCCGTAGGTTGACGGTACACTCGACAGATTGTCAAATTTCCGACAGTCCGTCATTCTTTCCGTCAAACTGCCAGGAAGGTTGAGGCTTACATTGGGCAATTTGACAGTCCGTAAACTACACAATCAAACTGCCTAAACTCATGTTTTCATCGAAACGTACTTTCTTCAATTCCTTTAACACCCGGACACTCTGGTACTTACATAACCAAGTTGTAACCCTTCATTATTCTTTCATAAGGTCGTACCTTTTCTCGAGACTTCGGTATCCATCGACGTCACAGCAGGATGCGAAACTACGAGGTGTAACAACAAAGTAGCCCAACACCAAATTAAATGGGTATGTATGTTATCCAGGTTAATAAATAGCGAATTGTGAGAGCAAAATAGGTTTCATGTGAATTGTGGTTATGCCTAGGCAATGATTGTGCTTCTCATCCCCAATTCTCTAAGTGTGTGTTCCTCATACCCTTCTAATTATCCTTCATTGTTCCCTTAATTTCTAGTAATTGTTGTTCTTCATTCCATTAGTATTTCCTATATTTAGTGTAACTCCCCGAACTATGGCCTGAGCGAAATACGACACTCGGTGTCTGACTACATACGACCGAGAAAACCACATGGCTGGTTGATCATCAAAATATGTACTAATAATGATTCAAAATATGTATGCTGAAATATAGTCTAAAATATAATGGCAGAAATATCTGAGTAAAAACATGATAAGTCTGAAAATAATGCTGGCATGAGTGACATGACATGCTAACTAATCTAGTGTATGAAACCACTGAAATATGAGTCTGTAAAACTGTCTACCAGGACAAGGCCCTGGAATGCCTCTACCATAAAAATATAATTATGAAATAAACAGACTAACGCCACTGATGAAATGGGGCTCACCAAAATAGCTGATACCGAAGCAATTTCTAATGAACAGATTTATCGTCCTGAAATTCAGTACATGCATCGTGAAGTGCAGGCCCCATGCAAAGGGACGTTAGTACATTTGAATTGTACTATATGTAAAGCAACTGAAAGAATAAACATGCACATGAAATAATAGGACATGAAACTGAAATTGTAACATGAGCATGAGCATGATCTAGCATGAGTATAAAACATATGTAAAATATGTAAAGCTGTGTATATGTATATCTATATATATGTGGGGAGAGCAATAGTATAACCAACACCATGAAATCACCACGTGGGTACGTGAAGTCTAGTGCATGACCTGACCAACAGAGAAATCGCATACCTTACCGGGTATGAGACATGAACATGACATGAAATGATCCAATCTGCAATCTGAATGTATCATCCTATGGAGGAGCGACCCTTATCTTACAGTGGCATACGTAGTTTCAAGCTATCTGAGCCTTCTCGGTAACTATGCAAATTCCAAAATATGTACTTGAAAATAATGGCTTGTAAGCCCATGGGTTTCATGAAAACAACTTGTAAAGCATGGTTTGAAATTATAATTTATCATGTGGACAAATATAGCATATAACTTGTCAAAATTCATGAAAACATACATATATAAGTTCATGAAATCTAATAGTAATGGTTCATGACTTGTAATTTTACAACCCTTGGAATTCAAGGTTATGGGCATTCAAGGATTATGCACGGATTCCTAATAACCATAATGGAGTATCAAGAACACAATAACAAATTAATAATACAACATAGTATATCATGATATATCTAATTTAGGGATATCATGAAATTAAAATAAAACCCTAAGTTATGTAATTTCATGGAAAATATGACGTGGGAACGAATAATGATTTTTCCACACGTGGATAGAATCTCTACATACCTTAATCGCTCCAATACTTGTATTAAAGCTCTGAACTTGGTAGAAGGAATCCAAAACTTGCACCTTAATTCCTTGAGTTAGGTTTTCTTGAAAACCCTAGGTTAGAAACAATGAATTCTACATGGGAATTCATGTATATATGTTAGAATCACTAGGAATTGCATGAAATAGGCTTACCTTGATGTTGGAGAAAGTGGGGAAGAGAGGACCTTCGTGCTAGGGTTTGGAAGAAGTGAAAATTGATTTTTAGAACCAAGTATGTGTATTTATCCTTTTCCTGTCGGAAGGATTTTACGGTTGAAATCGATGGACTGTCGAATTATCTACGGTTTGGGTCTGGATCATAGAATTTTATATTGTCCGTATAATCGGACAGTCTTGAAATTTTCTATTTTCCAGTGTCTTGTAAAAAGTTGAGGGAATTTGATGGTTGAAATCGACGGGTCATATAAATTTATATGGTCCGTAGAATTTATAGAGTGACGTCAATTCAAAAATGAAATCGACGGTTCGTTTTGACGGATCATAAAAAATTCTATGGTTCGTATAATCATGCGTAAAAATTCAATCTGCAGAATTGAAATTGGTTTTTAACTTTAAACTCTCTTGTTTTAATTTTCTAAACTCCTGAATCGTGAATAAGGCTTATTTTGAAGGTACGAGGTTGTACAATATCTCCCCCTTGGGATCATTCGTACTCAGATGATGGGTCATAATTAAGAACAAAACTAGACATGGAATGAGTACATGAATGTGAAGGGACATGACATGCAACATGGGAACTAAACTGACATGATTATATGATAACATGAATATGGGGGCATGAGTAGTGAACACATGAACGTGAATCATGAGACATTTGTCCTCGAATGATGAAAGTGGTTAAAATATGACTAACTCTGGAATTTTTTTAAAAAAATTGGCAGTGTTTTCTTCGTAAATAGGACTATCACAACATCTCTCAAACACCTGATAACTAACTAGAGTATCAACACAAACCTCATAAAGCATCTTAATACGCATGACATGACATAACATGGTAACTGAGGACGTGACTAACATGAATACTGAGCTGGCATAAATACGTGAATACTATCTGTCAGGAATACTGGTCTGACATGAACACATGGATATTAAATTGAATGAATATTATACATTGGACTTGGAAAAAAATTCGTAGGCACGAATGACATGAGTATTGGAACATAAGCATAAACATGACATGATTACATTAACGTGAGGAGCATAACATGGGACATGAATACATAAAGACTGGTTGACATGGATACACGAGTGCTAAACTGATATGAGATATGAATACGTGTAGATACGGATATCATAACATGATACTTGATTTCCGAAATGGTGAATGTTACAACATGAGACCTGAATGCCGAGCGGAGATGGGACCTGAACACTAAACTGACATGAGGTCTGAGTACTTGAGGTAGTTAACTTGAGAACTTGACGATCTTTCGTAGGATCCTGTATGGTCTAATATATTTGGTACAAATTTCCCTTTCTTATCAAATCACATGGTGCCTTTCATATGCAAGACCTACTAGAAACACCCATCGTTAACACGAAACTCTAAATCTCTGCGTAGCACATTCGCGTAGGGCTCTTGCGACTCTTAGCCATTTCAAATGCTCCTGAATTAATTTAACTTTTTCAATAGCCTAATGGTCCAAGTCTGGTCCTAGCAATTCTGTTTTGCCAACTTCATACCAACCAATAGGTGATCTACACCTTCACCCATACAAGGTTTCAAACGGTGCCATCTTGTTACTAACATGATATCCATCTTTCGAAACAACTCAATGAGAGGTAAATGGTCATCTCTATTACCTTTTAAAGTCCAGGACACATGCTCTCAACATATCTTCGAGTACCTGGATAGTGCGATCTGCCTGACATCTGTTTGAAGATGAAGAACGATACTGAGATTTACCCTGGTACTCAATCCTTTCTGAAACGACCTCCAAAAGTGCGCTGTGAACTGAGCACCACGATCTGAGAATAATCAAGAAAACAAACAGAGTTATACTCACAATTGATTAATAAAATTACTTTTCTTTTATTTTTGTAATTATAGTTTATTTTCGTAATTTGAAAATTTGTTGCAAACAATCATAAATTCGAATTCCAAGTACAATAATCTAATATTTTATTGAATCCTCTTCTTTAAATATTTAGCTCCACTCCGTAAATCAAATATGTGATTTGTCCATTTCACAGAGTAGAAGGAAAAGTAACAAATTCTGCCTCATGATTTTAAATTGTCGTCCTACATTAGACATGATATGTTACTAGTATACAGCTTGCCCTCTCCCATGTATAACCGCATTTTATTTAATTGCTTTCTAAACTGAATAAGCTAAATTGCTGTCAATCGAGCGTATGTGTCTCCTCCTGTGTTTGTCACTTCAGACAAAACTAAATGTCGTCCAAAATAATTGTCAGTTTAGTAAATAAAAATACATTTAATTTTTTTTTTCAATTCCATCCTTACCCCAGACAGGCATTGTTGGATATTTTCAGCAAAATCAAACGCCATAATTGATGTGATGCCTTTTCAAGTTTAGGGGAAGTCTGTTAACATAATTCATATTTACTTTGAATTTGAACAGACGCAACATTTCCCAATAGCCATCATTGATGCCTCTTGGAAGTGTCTATGGGTGATGAAAAGGCATCTCCAATGGATGCAAAATCTCTATAAGTAGTAAAGATGTCTTCTCATTCAAATGATAGATATATGAAAAAGAATCAAAACTTCTGTTGAAAAAGAATCAAAACTTCTATTTTTTTCTTCCCTAAGTATCATCAGAAATGTCATACTGTGTGTTCTTGGTTGGATCAAAGGAGTACAAACTTGAATTCAACATCGTTGTTAGGGCTTCATTGTATCCTGAATGCAATACATTTGTGACCTATTGTACTCGCCAATTTTTTGGGAAGAGTCAAAATAATTGCCTAAAAGAATCTGCATAAGAGCCTTGAAGTCAGACAACAACAATTATGTGTTTGTATTTCAACCTGTTTGTACCAATTTTACAACAATTTTAGATAATTATCGACATGGAGGGTGAAACTTCAATTATTGCTCAATCATTTTAGATAATTATCGACTTTGAATCATTTAGAACGTTTTGATGGTGAGGGTTTCACTCGTTGGCAAGAGACTATCAATTTTTTTCTGATGACTATCAAGTTATGGTATATCCTTGAAGATGGTTTGGAGGGAATTTCTGATGCGACTCCAATGGACAACGATGAATTGAAGGCCAAACGGAAGAAACAGCAAGAGGATGATTTTATGTGTCGTGGTCATATTATGAATGTTCTAGGAGCCAATGTTTACAATGCCCATCGAAGTCTTGAAACAACAAAGGAATTGTGAACTGCGCTCGAAAACAAGTACAAAATTTCTGAAGCGAGTAACAAGAAATTTCTAATCTGTAATTTCATGGACTTTGAGATGGTTGACAGTAAGTCAATTATTTCCCAGGTCATTGAACTTTTACTCATTGTTAATCATCTTAAAGATGTTGGAATTGATCTTGTATCTTCATTCGTTGTTGGGGTTATTATTTCTCGTCTTCCCCCTTCTTGGAATGATTACAAGAAGAAACTTAAGCATGCTAAAACTGACTATGACTTAGAAGGTTTATAGCATCATCTTCATATTGTAGAATATGCTCGTAAACGAGAGATTAAGGATAGTCAGAAAACTGAAAATCATTCTAAGATTAATAGTGTGGAAGAATCTAAAAAATCAATTTTTTTGAAACCTAAGATTGATACTCGGTTTAAGAAGAAAGATACCAACAAGAAATATAAGAAAAAGGGAAATTGCTACTTCTGTAAGAAACCCAACCACTATGCTCGTGAATGTCGTCAACGAAAGAAACAAATGAAAAATGAAGCGAATGTGGTCGATGACAAAAGCAAGCTTATCGTTGTAGTGCAAGTGGCCAACACTGTTGCCGATCATGGTAGTGGATGGTGGTACGATACTGGTGCAACCATTCATATCTGTAAAGATAGAAATCTTTACAAGACATACGAACCAGTTAGTGGAGAAGGAAACGAAGTTACTTCAGTGAACAACCAAAGCAACAAAGTGATTGGCAAAGGCACTACTGATCTCCCGTTTACTTCAAGAAAGATTGTTACTCTTACTAATGTTATACATGTCCCTGACATTTGTAAAAACCTTGTTTCTGGAGTTCTTGTTAACAAGGTTGGATTCAAGATTACGTATGAGTCTGATAAGTTTGTATTGTCCAAGAACGGAATGTTTGTTGGACAAGGATACTCTTGTAATGAGATGGTTAAGATTAATTTAATAAATAATGGTTCTACTTATATTGTTGAGTCTGTTGATTTATGGCATGCTAGATTAGGACATGTGAATTATGGTTCTCTTTGAAATATGAAAAAATTAGGATTGATTTCTGATTGCAATTTTGATAATGTTTCTAAATGTGAAATATGTGTGCAAGCAAATATAACTAGAACATCTTTTAAATTTGTAATAAGAAATTGTGTCTTGCTTGAATTAGTACATAGTGATGTTGGTGATCTGAAAAGTCATATGACTCGTGGTGGAAACAAATACTATGTCACTTTTATTGAAGATAGTACTACATATGGCTATATTTACTTGATGAAATCTAAGGATGCGGTATTTGATAAATTTAGAATTTACAAAGCAGAAGTAGAGACACAATTAGAACAGAAAATTAAGGTTTTACATTCTGATCGTGGTGTTGAATACTATCCTTCTGAATTTATTTTATTTTGTCAAGAACATGGTTTAGTACATCAATTCACTGCCACATATACACCCCAACAAAATGGTGTTGCTGAAAAAAAAATAGAACTTTGATAGATATGGTTAACGTTATGCTCATTAGCTCTGGTTTGCCAAATTTTTTATGAGGTGAAGCTATTTTGTCTGCATGCTATATTTTGAATAGAGTTCCTTTGAAAAATAAGAATATCTCTCCTTATGAATTGTGGTTTAAGAGAAAGCCTAACTTGAAAAGACTCAAAGTATGGGGTTGTTTGGCATATGACAGAAAGTCTGATCCTAAGAGACCGAAGTTAGGAAATAGGGCTTATAAATGTGTTTTTATAGGTTATTCACTTAACAGTATTACTTACAGATTTTTAATCCTTGACACATTTGAGATTATAGAATCTATAGATGTAGAATTTTTTGAAAACTTGACAAGGTCTAGTTCTTAACCACAACCTACTAAAAATCCATTGTTACCTAGTCTAGAACCTGTAGAGACTAATGAAAATATTGAACCTTCTGCTCCTACTCGCAACAATGATATTTTAGTTCCTACTGAAGATATCGAACCTAGAAGAAGTAAGAGAGCAAGAATAGAGAAAAAATATCCAGAATTTATACAATATCTTGTAGAGGGTAATAAGAATGAAGTTTTCAACATTACCAAGTCCGATACACAGCTTGATGATGATCCTAAAACTTATTCTGAAGCTATGAGTTTCAGAGATGCTAATTTCTGGAAAGACGCTATCAATGATGAAAAGCATCACTTTTGTCTAACGAAACTTGGGTGTTATCTGATTTACCTCCTAGTGCTAAACCTATAGGATGTAAATGGATATTCAAGAGAAAATTGAATGTTGATGGTACCATTGATAAGTTTAAAGCCAGATTGGTTGCTAAAGGTTATAAACAAAAATATGGAATTGATTACTTTGATACATATGTTCCTGTTGCTCGCATCACATCTATTCATTGTTTGATAGCACTTGCTTCTATTCACATGCTAGTTATACATCAAATGGATGTCAAAACTGCTTTTCTAAATGGTGATTTAGAAGAAGAAAAATATATATGGAATAACCTGAAGGTTTCATAGTACCAGGCCAAGAAAAAAAGTTTGCAAGTTAGTGAAATCCCTCTATGGTTTGAAGCAAGCTCCTATGAAATGGCATGAGAAGTTTGACAAAGTAGCTTTGTCGTATTGTTAATGATGCAAATTAATGTATTAGTAAGCATGATAAATCTGGATGTGTAATTCTCTGTTTATATGTTGATGATATGCTTATTTTTGGGTCTGACATATTTTGTGTGGAAGAAACTAAGAAATTTCTCATTTCAAATTTTGATATGAAAGATCTAGGAGATGCTGATGTGACCTTAGAAATTAAAATCAAGGGACATGAGTTGGCTTTAACCCAATCTCATTATATTGAGAAATTTCTCAAAAAGTATAGTCATTTTAATGACAAACCAGCCCTCGCTCTTTTAGATCCTACTATTAAATTAATGAAGAATACTGAAAGGACTCATGGACAACTTGAGTATTCTAGTATTATCGGAAGTCTTATGTATGTTATGCATTACACAAGACCAGATATAGCCCAAGCGGTGGGAGTACTATGTTGTTTCTCAAGTAACCCAGGTATTGAACATTGGAAAGCAATTTTAAGAGTGTTGTCTTACTTGAAAGGAACCATAGATTTGTAAGTTTTTGTTCGGTTCAAACACATAAGTAAGGCACAGCGGAAGTTTAAACATTTTGTTTCTTACTTACCCCAACAATAATTCTGGTATGGTTGTACAACAATGAAACTTGTAACATAAAACATTTACTTACAAGTTATGATTATCTGAAATCTTTATCTACTGTGAGGTGCACACGCGGTTGCCCTTCCGATTGCAAGCTCCAAGCTTCAATGTATTTCTCCTTCAGAAAGCTCGGAAATCCGGCAGAGGTTCGAGCGAGTATTTGATTCTAAGTCTCTAAGGCTTAGAATGATTTTCAGAATTGGTGTATTGAATAATGAGGTGAATGCCTCTATTTATAGTTGAAAAATAGGTCAAAATCGTATTAGGGTTTGACCTTAGGCCTAGCCCAAAAATCGAGGCAGAGGCGTTGTGGCCCTAAGATATGGACGCCGCGGTGCTTGGCATGCGCCTGCACTGCGTCGCGGCCTAGGATATGGGCGTCGCGGTGCTCGACTTTATTTTTTGTGCATTCTAATTAAATCCAAAATCCAAATTTGACTTAATTAAAATAATCATTATTCATTTAAATGTCTCGATTCCAAATCGAATATTTTAATTACTCTCTCAATACATCCTTAGATCAAAATGGACAATCGACATAGTGTGACCCTACATGCCTTCTCATATCGACATTAATCAAATTAAGGTCTACACGGAACTCCTAAACGGCGCCGGAAGGCAAACTCAATATGTGAAGTACGTTTACACGAATCCAGTAAACTTAACCTTTATATGGTAAGATAAAATCCTTTCATTCACGACACACCCAATCAAGCTTAGGATTTGTCAAATGTCTATCCAAATGGCTTAATCATTGTATCTCATCTATATTAGTTGACAACTAGACCATATTATAAATATGTCTATTGCATTGGCCAACGACTTAGTCAACCTAATATCACTGAGAATCCGAGTGTTCTCTCGAATATACATCCGAGGAATGAATCCTAATATTGGCTCAAGTACCACCTTCAATCCACATCGTAATGTACCCAATACAATTCGTATCTCAACCTATAAGGCATTTGAGCTTAGGATGGGATCAAAGTACATTACTTTGTAGATAAGGTGCGTATTGACCTCAAGTCTAAGGACTTCTATCTCCCACACGCTGATCATACTTTAGACAAGTATAACAAATAGTATATCAGCAGAGTATACCAATACTTCCAAAGTATCCATGTGTCCATCACGAGTAACCATTACTCGTAGCAGGTGAGACATACTACATCCTCTAAGGATGTAATGCAGACCATATGTCGACTTATCACATATCATCAATATCCCATTCTCGATGATCACTAGTCGAGGCTATTTTAAGAGTTACGCTCTATCATTAATATCTCACTCTATTAATGACAATGTAAGCTCAAGGAATGCACATTAATGAATAATTACAAACAATCAAATAATAATTCAATAATTGCAAATGCTAAAATATTAATCTCCATTAATATTAATATGAATGTGTATAAAGTATATTTGTCCTAATACAGATTGTCCATAGGACATAAATATACTTTCAATCTCTCACTTGACCTAGAGCCAATCTCCAACATATCTAATGCCCATATTCTCAAAATGACCATTATGCTTAACTAAGCTTAATGGTTTAGTGAATGGGTCAACTAGATTATCGTATGTGAGAACATAGTCTAATCTAATCTCTTCAGTCTCCACCATCTCCCTGAGTATGTGGTACTTCTTTGGTACATGCTTGTTTCTGTTGGTTGATCTTGGTTCCTTAGCTTGCGCAATCGCACCAGTGTTGTCACAATAAACCGTTATTGGACAAGTGGCACTTTGAACAACCCCTAGTTCCTTCAGGAACTCAGATATCGTGACAGCTTCTTTACCAGCTTCCGATCCAACAATGTACTCAGCTTCTGTTGTTGAATTAGCAGTTGTAGCTTGTTTGGAACTTTTCCAACTCACTGCTCCACCATTGAAAATATATATGTACCCTGATTGAGATTTGTAGTCATCAACATCTGTCTGGAAGCTAGCATCAGTGCACCCAGTACATACCAGCTTCTCTTGTCCACCATAGACTAAGAAATATTCTTTAGTTCGTTTAAGATACTTAAGAATATTCTTGACTGCTTTCCAGTGTTCTTCTCCAGGATTCTGCTGGAACTTGCAAGTCATACTAAGTGCAAAGGCCACATCTGGCCTAGTACAGGTCATGGCATACATGATCAATCCTATAGCTGAAGCATACGAGATTCTTTTTATGCGTTCAAGTTCTGTAGTATTAGAAGGACTATCCTTCTTAGATAACTTGATGCCTTGTCCCATAGGTAGATCGCCTTTCTTGGAATTTTCCATAGAAAAACATCTAAGCACTTTGTCTATGTAGACTGACTGCGACAGCCCTAACAATCTGTTAGGTATATCTCTATAGATCCTAATCCCCAGAATGTAGCACGCTTCACCTAAATCCTTCATCATGAAGGTACTGGACAACCACTATTTGATTGACTGTAGGAGAGTCTTATTATCTCCCATTATTAATATGTTATCTACATATATGATAATGAAGGCAATACTCACATCCTTGTGTTTACTATAAACACATGGATCCTCTTTGCTTCTGACGAAATCAAATGACTTAATAGCCTTGTCGAAGCAAATGTTCCAACTCCTTAAGGCTTGCTTAAGTCCATAAATGGACTTCTGTAGCTTGCATACAACATTTGGTTTGGACTCAAGTGAAAAACCCTCATGTTGTTTCATATACACTTCCTCAACTAGATTACCATTGAGGAAAGCAGTTTTGGCGTCCGTCTGCCAAATGTCATAGTCATAATATGCAGCTATTGCAAGCAAAATCCGAATGGACTTAATCTTAGCAACAGGTGAAAAGATTTCATCATAATCGACCCCAGGCTGTTGATTATAACCTTCAGCCACTAGTCTTGCTTTATAAGTATGTACCTTTTCATATGCATCAATCTTCTTCTTGAAGACCTATTTGCATCCAATGAGTCTAACCCTTGTTGGCAAATCAACCAAGTTCCAAACTTGATTTATGTACATCGAGTCTATCTCAGATTTCATGGCCTATTGCCATCTCTGTAAATCAATGTCTAACATAGCTTCGTTGTAGGTTGTAGGTTCATCGTCATCAGGAATATCTATCTCATTGTGTGTTTCAACAATGAGATTAAGTCTTTCAGGCGGATGATGAGTCCTAGTGGTCCTACGGAGTTGAGTATTTTGCGTTTCAGTGTTTATTGTATTCTGATTGTGAGAAGGTTTTTGTGTGTTGGATAATCCATCACCTTGAGAGCTTTTAGGAATGTCATTTTCATGTATTTCCTGAATGGAATGATGTAAAACCATTGTATCATCTTCCATTGGTTGTGTATGAGAGCCTTGCATTTCTGCACTATCTCTCACAACACTCCCTCTGGATGAAGGGCGTACTCTAAGTACCCAATCTTCACCAGATACTCCCATTGAATCCTTGTTTAGGTCATTCGACAAGGGTTCAACTTCTGTGTTATCTTGTGGTTCTTGAATTTCTTCAAGTTCTATCTATGTGCAACTATGTTCCTTGTAGACATATTCTTCTTCAAGGAGAGTTGCGTTCCTGGAAACAATGACCTTATGTTCTCCAGGAAGATAGAAGTAGTATCACTTAGTTTCCTTTGGATACCCTACGAAGTAACATTTCTCACTCTTGGATTCCAACTTGTTAGTGAGCATCTTCTTAACATATGAAGGGCACCCCCAGGGTGTCATATGTTTAAGAGTTGGCTTCTTGCTATACCATATCTCATAGGGTGTCTTTTCTACTGACTTGGAAGAAACCCTGTTCAGAACATATATAGAGGTTTGTATAGCATGTCCCCAAAGGTATGTCGGTAGAGCTGCGAAGCTCATCATGGATCGAACCATATCCATTAAGGTTCGATTTCTCCTCTCGGTAACACCATTCATCTGTGGCGTTCCTGGAGGTGTCCATTCTGATTAGACTCCATGTAGCTTCAAGTAATCTAGAAAATACTTGATCAAGTATTCACCTCCTCGATCTGATCGAAGGGTCTTGATACTTGTTGCAGGTTGCTTCTCTACTTCCGACTTGTACTCCTTGAACTTCTCAAAGGCCTCGAATTTATATCTCATAAGATACACATATCCATACCTTGTGAAGTCGTCAGTAAAAGTGATGAAGTATGGGAAGCCTCCTTTAGCTTGAGTTGAAAACGGCCCACATACATCAGTATGGACCAACTCAAGTACCTTATTTGCACGCACACCTTTCCCAGAAAGTGGTTTATTGGTCATCTTTCCTCTCAAGAAAGATTCACGGTTACCATAAGACTCCAAGTCAAATGGTTCGAGGTAGTCTAACTTCCTCAATCTTGCTATCATTGATTCGTTAATATGACCAATTCTGCAGTGCCATAGGTAGGTAGAGTTTCTATTACTTGTCTTGGCTCATTTATTTTGTACATTGAATATCTCTCGACTACAGTTCTGTGTATATAATCCATCCATAAAAGGAGCAGTTCCATATATAACATTATTAAAAGACGATTGCCATTATAAATATACGAGGAAAAGTCTTTCATGTCCAACACTGGGATAGAAATAATATTCCTCGTTAACGAGGGAACATAAAAATATTCATTCAACACTAAACAATAGCCAGAAGGCAAATTTAATCTATAAGTCCCTACGCGCTCAGCATCCACTCGTGCTCCATTTCCAACACGTAGGTCTACCTCTCTCGGTCCAACCTTCCTGCTATCAGTTAGCCCCTGCATATTTGTGCAAATATGTGAGCCACAAACGGTATCCAATACCCAGGAAAGAGAGTTATTTATAGACATATTTATTTCAATGACGTACATACCTTGTCCACCAAAGGCAGGAGCACCTGGTGCTTTTCCTCCTCCTGGTGCCATGCAATCCTTTTTCCAATGCCCCTTCCTATGGCAGTTGAGGCATTCATCCTTAGCTGCGTTTACCTTCTTCTTCACACCTCCACTGGGCTTCATAGCTGAGGGCGCAGCGATTGCTTTGCCCTTCTTCTTCTGTCATTCCTTGCCTTTCGGCTTGGGTCAGCTAGAAGAGCTCACCATGAGCACAGTTTTGCCTTTGAAAGTGGAAGACTCAAAGGTATTGAACATGTTATGGAGCTCCGGCAGTGTCGCCTTCGTTCCATTCATATTGAAGTTCACTATGAAATTCTCAAAGGAATGAGGGAGAGAGTTCAGGATGTGGGTGGTAGCGACATTGTTTTCCAGCTTCATTCCAATCGAAGCAAGCCTCTCTATCAACCCTATCATCTTCAGCACAGGCTGCGAGACCTGGCCCCCTTCATTGAGCTTACACTTAAAGAGTTCTATTAGCAGCTCATATTCCATCGTCTGGGATTGAGAGTCATAGAGACTCTTCAGGTGTTCGAGCATCACATTGGGCCCCATGTTCTCATGTTGTCTCTGAAGTTCCATAGACATGGAAGACAACATTATGCATTGCACCGAAGTGGCATCATCTAGATGTTTCTGGTAAGCATATTTATCAAAAGAGGCATATTCGTCAGAATCTATCACAGGCACTATTGGGAACACCTTGTCCAACACGTATTCCATCTTCTCTTGTCTCAATACTATTTGCAAATTCCTTAGCCAGTCAAGGTAGTTTGATCCAGTAAGTTTATTCATCTCAGTCAACATTTTCAACGATAAGCTCGACATCTTTAATAATCTGAAGAATTAGATCGACCAGAAATCAAATTCAAAATCTATTTCCTATTATACACATTCCTTATATACTAATTAACAAGGCCTTTTGTTTAATTAGCTTCCACTACTTTAACATACTTCTACGACCCCATGGTAGAATACAGACCTATATTAAATGAGGTCATAATGGGCCAAGATCCAAGCCTATGTTATCTCCGCGTTTGCTTTGGCTGATAACTTCAACAACATATCTTGGTAAGTTCTAAACCAATTGCAAAAATTATTTGCAACTCTTGGTTGATCAAATATTACATTTAATCTTGCGTCCTTAGATTAGTCCGAAAATTGGCGCCATGATTTGTCTAAGCAAGTCAACCCCATTACACGACTGTGTTTATGTATCTAAGCAAATTTGGTCTTTGTGAGCAAACACTTTGGTGTAAATACCCACAAAAGTTTATCATTCACCTTTACATTAAAACACATCTATGAAAGAGTATGAGTCCTCGTAGACTTAGAGCAAATTCTTTGGCATAAATACTCGTATCGCCGAAAAGAATTTTGCACTCTAACAATTATAATGGACGACGCGCTTTAATATAGACTTGTATTTACAATTTGGGGAACATTTTTAATTCAGGGTTCTAACCAATATCACCTCTTTTACGCCATATCCAATGACATCTTAACATCATGCAAACTAAAGACACGTATAGTTTGGGAACCGTCAACCCAATATGCATGATAGAAGATGGTTTAATCAAACAGTGGGCGCCGCCTGCCTAGACAATTATAGCGGACACTATTCTAGAAATATAAATGACAAACATTTTGACATTTAGCACATAAACAGTATACTTATCAAATAATATATTAAATAATAATAATGTTGGGTTAAACATTCTGAACTCAGAAAAAAAAATTGTTTCTTGACAGGTGGGGCCGCGGCGCTAATCATTAGTGTCGCGGCGCCACTGAGGCAATAACTTCAAATTTCTGAAAAAATGCACTAGCGCCGCGGTGCCTGTTGTCCAGTGAATTCATATTTTGAAATGAAGCATTAGCGCCACGACGCTCCACCATGGAGTCGCGGCGCCTCCTTGAAACCCTAGTCAGCGCCGCGGCGCCAACGTCCTTACAAATGTTTCTGTGTTGATTTTCAAAAAAATCGTTCAACCCCTAAATCGAATTTAGGGATCAATTCACAGGTCCTTTATCATTACCCACCATTATCAATAACGCCCATATCGACCATTATCCGTTCTCTACTCATTCTTAGTCGTGCACCGTGCATTAACCGGATAACGCACTTGGCTTAGTTCGAGTTAGAGCGGAATGACTTCCTCGAGTTAGCGTAGGAGATAATTTAGGGTGATTCCAAAAGGTTAACTTTCATTCAAGACATGTAGGATTTTAGGAAACCTCATTTTAATCCAATTTTATGTTTAACCCATATTATTATTTTACTCAATTGTTATATAACCATTGAACAGCCTGAGCTCTGATACCACTGTAGGTTTTTGTTGGGTTCAAAACACATAAGTAAGACACATCAGAAGTTTAAACATTTTGTTTCTTACTTACCCCAACAATAATTCTGGTATGGTTATACAACAATGGAACTTGTAACATAAAACATTTACTTACAAATTATGATTATCTGGAATCTTTATCTACTGTGAGGTGCACACGCGGTTGCCCTTCCGATTGCAAGCTCCAAGCTTCAATGTATTTCTCTTTCGAAAATCTAGGAAATCTGGTAGAGGTTCGAGAGAGTATTTGATTCTAAGTCTCTAAGGCTTAGAATGATTTTTAGAATTGGTGTATTGAATAATGAGGTGAATGCCTCTATTTATAGTTGAAAAATAGGTCAAAACTGAATTAGGGTTTGACCTTAGGCCTGGCCCAAAAACTGAGGCAGAGGCGTCGCGGCCCTATGGTATGGTGGTCGCGGCGCTCGGCATGCGCCTGCACTGCGCCGCGGCCCTAGGGTATGGGCGTCGCGGCGCTCGACTTTATTTTTCGTGCATTCTTAATTAAATCCAAAATCCAAATTTGACTTAATTAAAATAATCATTATTCATTTAAATGTCTCGATTCCAAATCGAACATTTTAATTACTCTCTCAATACATCATTAGATCGAAACGGACAATCGATATAGTGTGACCCAACATGCCTTCTCATATCGACATTAATCAAATTAAGGTCTACACGGAACTCCTAGACGGCGCCGGAAGACGAACTCAATATGTGAAGTACGTTTACACGAATTCAGTAAACTTAACCTTTATGTGGTAAGATAAAATCCTTTCATTCACGACACACCCGATCAAGCTTAGGATTTGTCAAGTGTCTATCCAAATGGCTTAATCATTGTATCTCATCTATATTAGTTGACAACTAGACCATATTCTAAATATGTCTATTGCATTGGCCAACGACTTAGTCAACCTAATATCACTGAGAATTCGAGTGTTCTCTCGAATATACATCTGAGGAATGAATCCTAATCTTGGCTCAACTACCACCTTCAATCCACATCGTAATGTACTCAATACAAGCCGTATCTCAACCTATAAGGCATTTGAGCTTAGGACGGGATCAAAGTTCATTACTTTGTGGACAAGGTGCGTATTGACCTCAAGTCTAAGGACTTCTATCTCCCACACGCTGATCATACTTTAGACAAGTATAACAAATAGTATATCAACAGGGTATATCAATACTTCCAAAGTATCCATGTGTCCATCACGAGTAACTATTACTCGTAGCAGGTGAGACATACTACATCCTCTAAGAATGTGATGCAGACCACATGTCGACTTATCACATATCATCGATATTCCATTCTCGATGATCATTAGTCGAGGCTATTTTAAGAGTTACACTCTATCATTAATATCTCACTCTATTAATGACAACGTAAGCTCAAGGGATGCACATTAATGAATAATTACAAATAATTAAATAATAATTCAATAACCGCAAATGCCAAAATATTAATCTCCATTAATAATAATAATATGAATGTGTATAAAGTACATTTGTCCTAATACAGATTGTCCCTAGGACATAAATATACTTTCAAGATTATGGTTTACATTTCCAGGGTTATCCCGCTGTATTGGAAGGATACAACGATGCAAACTGGAATAATGTAGAATCCAAGTCCAAGTCTACTACTGGATGGATATTTACATTAGGTGGTGCTGCTGTGTCTTGAGGTTCCATGAAGCAGACTTGTATTTCTAATTCAACAATATTGTCAGAATTAATTGCACTTGCAGATGCATGTAAGGAGGCAGAATGACTTAGAAACTTACTTATAGAGATCCCATTATGGAAGAAGCCAACTCCAGCAATCTTGATTAATTGTGATAATCAGGCTACGACCTATAATGTCTCAAACAAGACTTATAATAGGAAGTCAAGACATGCAAGTCTTAGACATCAAATAGTAAGACAATTACTTAAGAGAGGAGTAGTTGCAGTTAACTATATTGAAACAAAGAAGAATTTGGCAGACCCATTTACTAAGAGTCTACCAAAGGCAGTGGTTTCAATAAAGTGTAAGAAAATGGGACTAAGGTCTGTGAAAGAAGGTTGATCACCGGTTAACAAAAACCCAACCTATATTTTGAAAAAGATAAATAAGGTTCAATGGGTACCAACAAGTTACGAGAGTGATTATGGTACACTAAGTCAAAACTTTCCATTTCTGTATTAGTATAGTGATTCTGCATGATTGAGGATGGATGGAAATCTTTAATAAGTCTATATTTGTTTACAGGTGTATCGCAGAAACACCGTAGAGACTTACCTATATGAATATGGAAATCAGGTTGTTTCCTATGAGAATAAGATTGTTCTCTAAAGAATACTCATGAATCTAGGATATAAGCACATGACCATTAACGTGCTAAGCTACAGAACACACAATTCTCTGAAGTCAATATGTGTGGAGATTCCGGTTTTATCACAAGGGGTACTTGGTTCAAGACTAGTTCACCATAGAACCCCGATAAGGCTTTGAATTTCTTACACTAAGTGAAGGTTCAAATCCAAAAGATACCTATCATTTATGTATTGACTTCTACAATGATGATTTGTCTCAACTTAGCTTGAACTACATTGGCTTGATCCCACTCGGGTACGTAGGCAGTCACTTGAGTGATGCAGCCATTCCTATTTTGAAAGATTTTACTTTATTTTATGTTTTTTTATTTTGAAAATAGAGGGAGAATGTTGGATATTTTCAGCAAAATCAAACGCCATCATTGATGTGATGCCTCTTCAAGTTTATGGGAAGTCTGTTAACATAATTCATATTTACTTTGAATTTGAACAGACGCAACCTTTCCCAATAGCCACCATTGATGCCTCTTGGAGTTGTCTGTTGATGATGAAAATGCATCTCCAATGGATGCAAAATCTCTATAAGTAGTAAAGATGTCTTCTCATTCAAATGATAGATATATGAAAAAAGAATCAAAACTTCTGTTGAAAAAGAATCAAAACTTCGATTTTTTTTCTTCCCTAAGCATCATCAGAAATTTCATACTATGTGTTCTTGGTTGGATCAAGGGAGTACAAACTTTGAATTCAACATCGTTGTTAGGGCTTCATTGTATCCTGAAGGCAATATTTTTGTGACCTATTGTACTCGCCAATTTATTGAGAAGGGTCAAAATAATTGTCTAAAAGAATCTGCATAAGAGTCTTGAAGTCAGAGAACAACATTTTTGTGTCTGTGTTTCATCCTGTTTGTAGCAATTTTACAACAGGCATAATGCTAATGTTTATATATGATTAATTAAGATCTCAGTTAATTCGGAATAAAGAAGGTTAATGAAAGAAATGTCAATTTCTAGTTTAGTTCACGTTCAGCACAGGCAAAGCAAAACAACTTTCTAACAGGCATATGTGGGTACATGAGGAAACAGATCTTTTAATCAAAAGGGAAACGTATTTGATATAGAGTTATCTCCTTAAGCTATGATATGACACAAAATTGAAGTAAAGCCAACCCCATTTAAATTATACACAATGATAATATAAAGAAATTTTATACTAATACTATAACTTGATTGGTTATTGCATGTTATTATTAGAATATTAATATAATAAATCAAGGTCAAACATGATATTAGGATACAAAGATAAAGTTACATTAGCATGGATAAATTATCTACCTATTGAGTCATACCATAAATTGATGAATTAAGGACTAAGTTTACTCTCTTTCACAATATGACGACATCAATTAGATAATTACCACACGTAATAAATGTTCTGAAATGATCATGATATATTTTTTATTATTATTTATTTATTTTTTGATATCCAGCTTCCGGGCGTACGCCAGACTATTTCTGAAAATAGTAGTCTCGATCCCTTAACACTACTATCAGTAAATTACGAAATGTATTTGAATGATCAAAATTTGAGAAATGATATATTTGTATAAGGGCTAAAGTCTAGAGAGTGGACCTGGATGCATTAAGAAAACCGTGATAGACAAGGTTACGTGTGGTAATTGTTTATGGACTCCTTAGGTTGAGCCTTTTGCTCACTGTCATGCTAGACAACGAAACACATCAAATGCACCCTTCAATAATCAATTATCATACTTATAATTTGGCGTACGTTTATAGACTAACATCAGACCCCAGAATATTTAAATTATAATAGTAGTTTTAATAGTGTATGCCCATGTTTTTTACATTATTAATCAATTTATTATTCCCTTTTTCTCAGCTTATGTGATCTACTATGACTAGACGTAAAGTTCAAGAAAGAATTATTTTTAAAATAAATTTGTGGTCTAAAATAAATTATAGAATTTATATGATTATAAATTATCTAATTAGAGATAAAATGAAATTTTAAAATTTGATTTTTAAAAAATATGTTATTTTTTTAGAATAAACTAAAAAGAAAAAAAAATGTATCATATAAATTTTGAGACTCCTAGGTCGTGCAATTTGCTCCATTTTCTTTCTTATTCAAGATTATTGGTCTCTCTGTCATTTTCTCTTCCACGTTCAAGCTTATCTATCTTTAATAACCCGTTAACGACTTGGATTTCTCTTGGAGAAAATTCTCGATGAAAAATGGGGTGGGATTAGGCGAGAAGTCCCTAATTTGGAATAAAGGATGAACAAGAAAATGAAAAATATTGTGCTACTTCAATGGGTCGGATTCTCTCAAATGGGTAAAATATTGTGTTCGGTTTTAAAAAAAGGATAATATGCGAACTTGGATTTTTAAAATCCTTATTAAGATTATAATATTTGAATTTGATTGACATCTAAATATGCATAAGATTTAAATGTTTGAATTTGAATACATATTTGAATATGAAGATGTTGTATTAAGATCTGCATCTTAAACAGTTAAGATTGTTTGTTTTCTCAATTTCTGAGTATATCAAAAGTTGTCTTTATTTTTAAATTAATAAATATAAAATTTAAATAATATATTAAATTAATCTAATACTACACAAATAAAATATTTTAAAAAAAAAGGCAGTGATGATGGCTAGCAATAGTGATTGCAGGTGCCAATTGCGGATATTTGTGTTGGGTGATTGTGGGTTGTAGCTAGTAGTTATGGTGGTTCACAATAGTGATTAACCATGGTTGTTAATCGTGGTAATTGATGATGACAATTAATAATTTACCAATGAAATACCTATGGTTTGATTTTGTGAAGAAAAATATATTATTAATCTCCACGAACAATTACAATGCAATAAAATAAATAACAATCCGTGGGAAAAAAAAAGTTGTAGAACTCTCAATAATTTTAAAAACCGACAGAAAAACAAAACTGACAGAATTTGCATTTACACCTGGTCTAATTTGGTTTTAACAATTAAAAATTTGATTTAATAGGTTTGATTTGTTTTACGAGTATAAAATTGAGTAAAATCAAATCGCGCGTTTGACTAGAGCAGAGAAATTTATTTTATAGAACACAAAAACAAAAAGATCCATCATTAAATTGTTTGTCAAATTTCACCATTTAAATATAAAGAAATCATGAAAGTGTGATGAAACATTACCGTCTGCGACTACGTAGCACACTGTTTGGATAGATATTGTTGTTTTGTAACGTGTCATATTGTGCTATTGTGTTGTATCGTGTGATAAACAAAATATTTTAATAAATTGTACTCGTTACTATTTGGACAATCAAAGTATATTTTTTTATCATATTTTTTTTTACTGTGATCTAAATATTTTAAAATGATAATTATTGTAATTTATAGTATTTTTTATGTTGATTCTGAATATGTAAAATTTATTTCAAAAATGTTAAAAATTCTATCTCTGAATTCACATCAAACATTAGTTTTGACTCTCATACTCCGAATCAAACCAAATAAATTGAAGCAGAGGGAGTATTGTTTCCGTTATTATATAATGTCACACATCAATAATCTAAAAATATATATTAAGTTTAAAATATGGGATGGGGTTATTATAAAATGTAGAATAAAAAATAAAATAAAAATTATTAAATAATAATAAAAATGTCAAAATTAAGTAATGACGCTTACATAAAATAAATTTGTTTATCGTTACATAATGATAAATCTAATGATATTATACAATAAGTAACAACCAAAATAAATACTTCCTCCATCCAAAAGTGTCTTAGTTTGACTATGCACAAAATTTAAGAAATTAAATTAAAGATATGTATAATGTATTAAAATGTCATTTGAATCATGTGGTTATAAACTTATCACGTACTATGTTTGAATTATCAACTTATAAAATATATCAAAAAGAAAAGTAAGACGGAGATATATATAATAATTAATAAGATACTATACAATTGGGAACAACCGTCCAAACGAGCAGTAAGACTTTTCCTTTGATGGCCGATTTGGCTGACTCCATAACCAAACCAGCTAATAATAGTGCTAGTTTTCCTTGTGCTGCAAAGAGCTCCAAAAATGGAAGACTTCCTAATTTAGAATGTACAACACAAATAAATATAAGTTGCATTTGTTTTCCAATCATGAAGGCATCATTAAGCAGAAGTTTTCATGTTCAACTCTTCTTATTTCTCACCTTATTCTCCATTTACCAAATTCTTGGTGCTACAACAATAGATACCATAACAACAACTCAATTTCTCAAAGATGGTGAACTCAATATTACTTCATCTAGTGGAAGTTTCGAAATGGGGTTCTTTAGTCCAGGTAATTCCAAGAACCGTTATTTTGGTATATGGTACAAGAACATTTCTGTTACTACAGTTGTTTGGGTTGCCAACAGAGAATCTCCTCCGACAACAACTAATTCAGGTACCTTAAAAGTTATCAAACCAGGAATACTTGTCATAATGAATAGTACTAACCACATCATATGGTCATCAAATGCCTCGGGATCCGCACAGGATCCCGTTGCAAAGTTGTTGGATTCAGGGAATCTTGTTGTCAAAGATGCTGGTGATGATAAAATCGGGAATTTTCTTTGGCAGAGCTTTGATTATCCTAGTGACACACTTCTACCCGGTATGAAAATCGGGCGGAATTTTGTTACTGGTAAAGAAGTGTATTTGTCGTCGTGGAAGAATGAGGAGGATCCAGCTCCGGGTGATTATACGTACCATTGTGATCCTTCTGGATATCCACAGAACATTTTGAAGAAAGGGAAATATGTAATATACAGGTCTGGACCATGGAATGGATTAAGGTTTAGTGGTGCAACAAGTTCAAGAGAAAGTCCATTTTATACATTCAATGTGTTTTCAACTAAAACTGAAGTGTATTTTACTTATACGCTTCTAGCTGGGGTTATAACGAGGTTTGTTTTGAATCAGAATGGCGCTTTACAACGATGGACTTGGGGAGATAGGAATAAGGATTGGGAGCTTTACCTCTCGTTGCCAACGGATATATGTGATACTTATAAGTTATGTGGAGGATATGGTAGTTGTAATAGTTTCAATTCTCCGGTATGTGGATGTTTAGACAAGTTTGTGCCTAAACATGTTGAGGATTGGAGGAACGCAGATTGGTCAAGTGGTTGTGTTAGGAGGACGGAACTGAATTGTGTTAAGGGAGATGTGTTCTTGAAGTATTCGAAAGTTAAATTACCAGACACACGGAATTCGTGGTTCAATGTGAGTATGAACCTTGAGGAATGTAAAAGAAATTGCTCGAGAAATTGCTCTTGTATGGCTTACTCAAACCTTGACTTACGCAATGGAGGAAGCGGCTGCTTATTGTGGTTTGAAGATCTGCTTGATATTCGACAGCTACCCAATGAAGGGCAAGATATCTACATTAGAATGGCTGCCTCTGATTTAGGTAAGTAAAAACATAAAATTCATAGTTTGTGATTGATTTCTTAAAGATAGTAAATTTTATGAGTTGCAGGAAGCCCTGGATAAAGAAAATCTGAATTTATTTGTACAGTCAAATCTCTTTATAACGGGGTCGTTTGTCTGAATATGTTTTGGCTGCTATAGAGAACATATAATATAACATAACATGAAAGATCTGTTTCACAGAAACATGGCTCTTATAGTGAAATGTTGTTATAGAAGATGATTGTTATACGAGGTGTGACACAATGCCAATGATTATAAACATGTTGTACTTTAACTACAAAGTAATAACTTACAGTTTTAACAGAAAAAATACTATGATATTAGCACAGGTATGTCTTTGGTTTAAGAAAAAATGAGTTAGAGTGAACTTATGCTAAACCTGTAACAATGATGTCTAGACAAAATTAAAGAGTTTTAATGTAGTCCTGTTTAACCAGCTGATGTAGAAAGTCGAACTGATTACCTATATTTGGATTGAATATGTGCAGCTAGTCAGAATAAATCAAATGGACACAAAGGAAAGCTACTTTCCTTGATTATCCCAATATCAGCTGGAGTGATTTTGGTAATCCTAAGCCTAGTGATCTGCATTAGAAGAAGGAAGATAGCTTCAGAGAAAAAGAAAGGTAACCTCAACAAGTCATTTTGTTCGGAAATATAAATATCTTCCTTGTCTAGTATTTGCCAAACTGAATTTGGTGCATCGGTCTTTTGACAGGATGTTGGGGGTTCAGTGGCAATTACAAGATGGATCACCACAACGGAAACCACAGTGAAGAATTTGAGTTACCACTATTTGACTTATCTACAATAGCTAAATCTACGAACAACTTTTCAGCGGTGAGCAAAATTGGAGAGGGCGGCTATGGACCTGTTTACAAGGTAACAACTTATAACTTTGCAGCTTGTACACAAAAATAAGCAATTAACAGCCCACATAATTGAGCATAAGTGATTTTGGAAGACTGATAGTAACTTCAGCTAAAGGCTGGTTCTACCACATGGGACATTTGGACAGCAAAGGGAGCATTTATGCATAATCCATCAAGAAATGGAGGGCGGGGGATTGAGTGGAACGAACTTTTGGTGCATGAATTTCAAAATATCAAAAAAAATTCAGAGTCTATCCAAAAGTTTCTGAAAACTTGTCTTTCAATGTGTGCTGATTAATATCTAATCAGAGGAATGGCTTAACGACTTATTGGTTTTGAGGATATTGATAGAATAATTAGTAATTCATAATTGTAATTAGTAATTAGTATAGAATCATATGTAAATGGTAGGAAGTAAATTAGCATTAAAGGAGATAGATTAGCATTATCTTACTAATTTATTATAATTGCTCGATTCTTCAAATTTGGTGCTTCTACCTTTTATTTGGAAGTATAAAACAGTCTTGCATTGTTTTGACTTTCATGTTAGCTATTAAAAACATTTAACGTGCAGACGTTTGATGTTTAGGGCGTGCTTGAACAAGGAGAGGAAATAGCTGTGAAGCGTCTATCTAGGACATCCACACAAGGCCAAGATGAGTTCAAGAATGAAGTGAGGTATATTGTGAAACTTCAGCATAGAAATCTGGTGAAGATTCTTGGATGCTGCATTGAAGGAGAGGAAAAAATGTTGATCTATGAGTACATGCCAAATGGAAGTCTCGATTCATTTATATTTGGTAAGGATTTCTCAACACAAATGTTGTGCTTAATATTTGCATTTCAGTTGAATGTTGCCCTATAGGTGTACTTAAATAATCTTCCTCCCATTTTAACTCACATCAAGCAGGACAAACAGAGTTAGAGAACTGGGAATAAGATTTATATGAGCCTAAAATATATAGGAGGCTCAAAGTTATGTTTTTATTTGTCTTATAAAAGAAGATTTTTATTTAGGGTGTGTTTGGTATGAAGGAAAAATGTTTTCCATGGAAAATGTATTCTTGGAAAACAAGTGATTTTCTTACTTATTTTCGAGTGTTTGTTAGATAAGCAAAAAATATTATCCGGATGGCATTTATATGTAATCTAGCAAAACACTATGGAGGTGGATGAGTGGGGAATGGGGTTCGGCCCGGGGGTGGTGGGGGTTGGGGCTGTTGGGTCAGTGGGGAGGAGATAATGAACTTGGAATGCCACTTATGGAACTTGTTTTCCCTACTGGAAGTCATTTTTCCTCATTTTTAAGGAATTTATTTTCCCGAAACCAACCAAACATGAGAAAGTTAGAAAACGTTTTCTGGAAAATGTTTTCCTCCATACCAAACACACCCTTAGTTTGATGTTTTAATTGACTCTCACTTGTACCTCATTGGTGCTTATTGATGATCTAACTATGAAACTTTTGGTAGATGATACAGGAAGCAGGGTCTTAGACTGGCCTAAGCGCTTTCACATCATCAACGGGATAGCTCGGGGACTTATGTATCTGCATCAAGATTCTCAGTTGAGGATTATTCACAGGGACCTGAAAGCTAACAATGTTTTACTAGACAATGACATGAATCCAAAGATATCAGACTTCGGCATAGCAAGAAGTTGTGAAGACGATGAGTTTGGAGCCAAGACACACCGAGTAGTTGGAACATAGTAAGAATCTTAAGATGATCTTTTACCTAGTATGTTTTCCAGTATTAGTAATGCTAATTTCTTCGTACGTTTTATGCAGTGGCTACCTCTCACCGGAATATGCTGTACATGGGGTCTACTCGGTGAAATCAGATGTATTTAGCTATGGTGTCTTAGTGCTGGAAATATTGAGTGGGAAAAGGAACAGAAGATTTTCTCATCCAGACCATAACCTTAACCTCCTTGGACATGTAAGGGTTGCAATTTTTTGTTTTCCATCAATAAATATCTCGTAAAGCTGGTCATGCTAACAAGATCTTTTAAAAATCTACAGGCATGGAAACTCTATAAAGAAGGTAGATCAATGGAATTAGTTGGGGACTTCCTCGTTGATGTTCGTTCTACACCTGAAGTGATACGATCAATCCATGTTGGTCTATTGTGCGTGCAACACAGTCCAGAAGATCGTCCAAGTATGTCTTCAGTGGTTGTGATGTTAAACAATGAAGGTGTTTTGCCACCTGCTAACAAGCCAGGTTTCTTCGTAGAAACAAATGCACCGGATAGTGAATTCTCTTCTAGTCAATATGCACATAGTACAGGAAATGAGATCACCATCACAACATTACATGCCAGATAGAAAGTAACACTATACCCTTAATTCTTTTGTTCTTTTTAGCAATGTAGCTAACCTTGCATAGTTAAAGCTCACACGTTCAGCCGCTCAAGAAGAGTGAAGTCATCTTCTTGTAACACGGTGCAAAAACTGCCAAATGTATTATACGTTGTTTATATCTCCAGATCATTCTGTTATTTGGTGGAACAGAAACAAAGTTTACCTCGGAATGACTGGTAATCTTGGTTTTTGTGAGACTCAGATTAAACCGATATTGGTTTTGTAGTCCACCGACCATGAGCCAATTAGCATCGACTAGAGATCAAAGTTTGAGCAGTAGAGAAGGAAGCTGGAAGGTACGTTAATAGACATTGTGTAGTACATTTCATTGACACTTCTGTTACTAAATAATAGATTAGTTTAGTTTAAGCAAATATAATCCCAGTCATATGATTTTAGCTCTTAATTAAGTTTATGACGCGACTGCAATGAGTCATTTTCCAGCCTTTCTGACATATTTCTAGCTGAAACAAAACATGGTTCGGGTCAGATCACTATTTTGTGTGTGAATTGACATCGTCAAAATATCTAGCTTATTTGTTTGTTAGGCTTATCCCTGAACGGTTCATTATATTGCCATGGAAAGTATTGAAAAAGGTTGCAAAGAATACCAGCTCCAAACACAAAGTCAAAGAATTTGTTGCAGCAAAACCGCTTTTAATGCTTCCTAATTGCTTTTGAATTGAAATTATGCAAAACAATTGGAAAGTAAAATCTCAAGCTCAATTCAATACAAGTCATTAAATATCGAAGAAAGATGCATGTTGTACAATGAATTGTTCTTGAATTCAATTTCTAACCACAGCTCCTTGAATAGCCATCATTGGGAATGATTTCACAGATTCCGCCAATGCAAATAGAAGTCAGCTAAGTCACAAGTGCTTTTTTAATTGTGAGATGGTTCCGTCGTAACTGCAAGACGTTCAAATCAAGCTCAAACTTCCATATATTTAGGAAACCAAAATTAGATCATACAGTACTACAATCAATTTTAATGAAATTTGGATGTATGGAGCGTTTTTCTTCACCTTTATAACCATTTCCAAAACGGTCCACGGCTGCAACATAGCGCCCAAAGTACCAAACTTGTGTTCAAAGTTTATCTGAAGGACACCGCCAAATAAACTTTTCTCGCTCTCAGCTAATTCTGCTTTCCTATTTCTGTTGCAGTGCTCCAGCACTTGGACGTCTATGTAACAGAGAGAAAGATAAGGGACTCGAGAAAAGGAGGTAACCAATCACAAGCTCCATCATCTGTCACATTTATAAGGGAAGCATAAGTCGCACTCATAAGGGAAACAAAATAAAATGACCAAGTAGATGTACACCAACAGACTTCCCTCCCCCCTCCATCTTCACCTTCTTGTTTCTAGCTTTCTTTCTCTTCCCATGTTGTTAACATGAATGTCTTACAAGACAAAGATGAGACACACATTCACAGGGTTTTAAGTGTGCATAAGGTGATGTCCAGCCTGACACTAGGGCAAGAACTTTAGCCCCATTAATTCCATGACGGAATTAACAGTATATCTCACATCACTTCATGTGTGCTAGAACACCTTGGGATGTCCACCCCATACATCCCAAAACATTGTCTAAATTTTCATTGGAGTATTTAACTAGAACTTATTACTTTATCAACATAAAAAAAAGTATTAGACTAGAACTTATTTATATCTTTTTATTCTATAATTTAGTATTTGGTAAATCAGTATATGTACATATTATACCCCAACATTTAGTACGAACTAAAGATATTATATGTCCCCTATCTCAAATAGTTTGAGACTAACGCATAGTTGACGGACTGATTGATCAATTTGCTTTCGCAACTGTATAATTTTAATGTAATGTTCCATCAGTTTTCAACTTTCAAAATATTTTTTGATGAAGTTTAAAATTTTGTTTTTATATTAAAACATTAAAAAAAAAATCATGGGGTTAACGTCCTGCCCTGCATCCCTGCAGTTTGTAGTAGCGGTCGACATAAGCTTCAATTTATTATTCTCATAGCAGTTTCTTTTATAGTTGAGCATCCTCAAGAAGCAACAGTACACAGAAAATAAAAGAAAAAAGAACCAAAAAAGATGTCTTGCAGATTAAAGGATTGTGAACTGCTATTATGCAGCCATTAGTAAAGAACTAGAAAGCTGCAAAAAGAACACAGGGAAAGTTAGCAATGCTTTCTCGTCTTCATATCAACATGATCAAGACTCAAGAGCATAATACCCTGTCAATGAGGTCCCCAACCTGGAGGAACTAGCTGACATCCTCAGTTGTAACATAGGTTCCTTTCCAACCACCTACTTGGGTTTACCATTAGGTGCAAACTTCAAATCCCTTGAGATTTGGAACGGAATCATTGAAAAGATGGAAAAGAGACAAGCTACATAGCAGCTTCAGTATCTATCTATGGGAGGCAGACTAACACTTATCAACAGTGTTCTGGATAGCATCCCTAGCTATTGTATGTCTCTATTTCCTATGCCAAGCTCAATTCTCAAACAGATAGATAGTTCAAGGAGAAGATTCCTTTGGGAAGGAAACAACCAAACTCATAAGTTCTCTCTGGTAAAATGGCAGAAAGTCACTCAACCCAAGGCTCAAGGGGGATTGAGAATCAGGAACCTAGCTAAACAACAAAAGTCTGCTTTTGAAGTGGCTTTGGATGTTTGGGCAGAATGAGGCAGGGTATTGGAGGGATATAATCAAAAGTCAAACATGGTAATTCTGATCACTGGAGACCAATGAGGAACAGGGATCCACATGGTGTAGGGGTATGGAAACACATCAGCAGTCTCCAAGATGACTTCTTCGAGAAAGTTGAGTCTTTTCCTATGCTATTCCAAATAGCCACTAATAAGGAAGCTACAATTGCCCAATACAGAGTAGACAACACTTGGAGCCCAATTTTTAGAAGGAACTTGCAGGACTGGGAAATCAATGAGCTTCCTCTCCGTACTACAGACACTGGGAGAATGCAATCTAGATGAAGAAATCTCAGACAGACTACTTCGGGGTAACACCAAGGGATTTATATTGTGAAGGGAAGTTACAATTATTGGTGTTCACAAAATGACATCCTTGATATTTTTCCTTGGCAACATATTTGAAGAACCAGACAGCCTCTAAAGGTTTCATGTTTTACTCGGACAACCTTACATAAGGCCTGTCTAACACAAAACAACCTCCGGAAGAAAGGAATCATCTTCATCAACAGATGCTACTTCTGTAAGCAGGATAATGAAACTAGTAACCATCTTTTTGTGCACTGCCCTATAGCTGCTGCCTTATGGCATCTTTCCCACCCTCTGTTTGGTCTTCAATGGGTTATGCCCCTTTGTGCTAGCTGGATAGGCTGGAGGGTCGACAAGACCATCAAAAGGAACTGGAGGATGATCCCAGCAGTTATTTTTTGGAGTCTTTGGAAAGAAAGAAATTGCAGATGCTTTGATGGAATCTCAATTCCAACTAGCACCCTTAAGGCTAGATGTCTAACTACTCTCTTCAGTTGGCACTTTCTCTCCCCTGTAAACAGTGTGGATAACTTTTTGGATTTTGTTAGCTTCCTAACTCTGGCACAGTAGGGTTTTGGGGGAATCTTTTTTGTTGTTTACAGATTTTTGCTCAGTTAGCTTCATGTTTATTTGTTTTGAAGCAGCTCTTTGTATTTCCTGTAACTATGCATCTTCTTGATGCCTTTCTAATACAATTTAATTACTTCACCAAAAAAATTACTCCCGCCGTCCCAATTTAAGTGTCTTACTTTCCTCTTTGGTTTGTCCCAAAAAGAGTCTCTTTCTATATTTAGTAAGTTGACAATTAAAACATCCTACATGGCAAGTTTAAAACCACAAGATTAAAGGATATTTCAGTACATTAACACATCTTTAATTTAGGACCACAAGATTCAAATTCTCTTTTTATTTCTTAAACTTTATGCCCAGTCAAACTAAGACACTTAAATTAGGAAGGAGGATGTATAATATTTGTCCTATATATGCTTTCGATAATTATATTTACATCTGAAAATAGGACAGACTGCAACATGTAATTGTTGACAAAGGGTTCAACTACCCAAACAAAATTACTTACAGAGTTTCTTTAGCAAATGCCACTGTCTCAGGTAGAACAAATGATGCACACAGCATCCATTTTCCAGGTGCAACAAGGCGGACCTTGTGCATTTGTACCTCAAAAGCCACCTCAGACAGTGCAATCCTGATTTTCTGTTCAAGTTAAGAAGAAAAATTCAGCATTCCCCCGGTTAATACCTGCCCAAAAAAGATCAGTCAGATGAAAAGAAATGGCACACAGGCTAACAGCAGACCTCATGAAAGTCGAATTCAGGATCCTGAGCTTTTGAAAACCCATATACATGGATCCTTGGCAAGGTAAATTTCTTATCCGTGTGCTTATTTCTGAAAATTCCTCTAAATGAATCTGCAAACATGAGAAAAGCATTTATGTATTGCAATATGTCTAGATAAATGGAATGGAAGGTCTGCTTCTATTTTTGGACACGTCCTCTCCTTCACTGAACTGAAAAAAGTAATGTAATGCAGCACATTGCCTTCTGAGAAAAAATCTCGAAGTGCTGTCATGCCACATCATACATCTAAAATATGGGAGTAATTATGGGAGTAAAAGAACTTATCAACGCAAATAATATTAGTGGCAAAAAATGCTTTTGACATTGTTGCACAATAGAAATACTCGAAAGAATTGTCCATCAAATAATCCATATAATCATCATACCAAGCAAAACTCATAGTAGATCTGCTTCAACACTAAAAACGGGGTGTCTTTCCCGTCAAACCATTGCCTAACAACCATGCTAGTAGACATTATGGGATAAAGCTAAGGAAAGAAACAAAATAATGAAACATAATTGTATCAATAAACTCAAGAAAATCTCGACCCTCCCTCGCGCGCTACATAAGCTTTTTTGATTCCCCTAGAAGCTTGGTAATCAATAATTTTCAAAACACAAGCTTCTCATGCTTCATTATCATTGCAAGAATTACTGTCAATCCTTGGAATTCTACACTCCACATACCCCATCACATGCAAGGTTGCATTGACAAAAGTAACAAAATCTTCTTCAGATGAAAAGATTTCTGGAGTCATAGTTCAACCAAGAGAAACAGACAATAACGGCCAACAGTGTTGCTTAGCCTCTAACCCCATAGTAATGACATCAAAAATCAGATTTCCACTAGCAGGATTAGGGCTGGCAATGGATCGGAGGTGGAGCTCAATCCGCCTCCACCCGCCAACGATCCATCCACCACCCGACCCATCCATCACCCTATTTTTTTTAATCCACATCCGATCCATCCATCATCCACGGGTGAATCGGGTGGATCGGGTGCTGCGCGGATGCAAGCGACGAAGACTTATGAAAATTAATCGATACTCAAGTCTTGTAGGTAATTTATGACAGTTAATAAATATGTCAGTTCAAATTTCACAAAAATGAACTTTACTTTGTTCATTTTATTGGAAGTAGAGAATTGTACGGATTAATTCGAGAATGGCAGGGTCTGGTAAACCCACAAAGTTGCATTTGACTATATCAACTGTTAAGATAAAATAAATATCATCAATCCTCCTAATACTGTGAGTTCATATTTTTATGTGAAAACGATCAACATTTGTTTTTTCCTTTTCTTATGTTGTTCAATGTACGCTTTACTTGATCAAACTTAGAGTGGTATAATTAGCAGATAAAAATATAATTTGTTCAATCTGTTTAAATTTGGACAAGTTAGCGACCCACATATTTCTTAACTCAAGTTATTTTGATTAGCCTGATTCAGTCAAATTAAAATAGCATTTATTAAGCGTTTGGACATGCAATTTCATCTTATGAGATGAAATCATCGTTTGGACATGCAATTCATCTCATGAGATGAAATTTCAAATCATCCAAAAAGGCATGATTTGAGATTTCAAATTTTAAATGTAAAAGTTGACCACAAGTTTATATTTTGTAAAAATAGATCCATAAATTGGTAGATATAATTAGCAATCATTTTTATCAATTATTTATATCAAATATTAAAAGATCTACAAGAGGAGTGGATTGAAAATAATTAATTTATAACGGGTGGTGGGTTGGATGTATGTCCACCCGAATCCGACCCGATCCGTCACCCGATTAAATCCATGTTTAGTCGAATTTTCATGCATATAATCGGGTCGGATGGATCGGATATCCATCGGGTTAGGGTGAAATTGCCAGCCCTAAGCAGGATACTTAAAGGTTGAATACTTTATTGAAAGATTGCGTACCAAGTAAAACTAACACTAACAACATCCAATAGCATATCAAAACTTTAAGGTTGAATACTTTATTGAAAGATTACGTACCAAGAAACTCTGCAGCATCATTTGGCAAATTCATTACTACTTGAGTAATTGGCCTAGCTTTTTCACTTGCAAAAATACTGTCAATGAACCTCCTCCCATCCATGTTAAAAATCTACAAAATAAACAAAATCACTATTTTGTGACACCATATATCACTGGATAAATGAATTCAAGAAACCAAATGTTAAATATAAAATCATTAATACACCTGCAAGATCAAGGGTGTAAAATAAGTGAACTAGTCTCAGTGAATTTGTTGGGGTGTATTTTTAAGCTTGTGCGGCATATCCTGGGTGGTGCCGCAGACGGTGAGGAGCTTGTTTGTAGAGTGGCAATACGTAAGGGTCGAAAGCTGAAGCAAATATGGAGGACCATCCCATTGTGCATCCTTTGGACCGTGTAGCTGGAAAGGAACAAGGCTTGTTTTGAAGGGCATAGAAATCATATTTCTAGAATTAAGAATAAGTGTTTTCACAACCTATATTATTAGAGTAAGCGTGGTTTTCCAGCGAACGTGCATCAGTTTTTGGATTTTCTAGATTTGTTAGGAGGGATGTAAGTCTTGTTTTTTGTCTCGGGATGTTTCCTGTAACGTTCTGTACCATCTTGGTACCTTATTAATAAACTTTTACCTTATCAAAAAAAAAGTCTCAGTGAATTTATACCTCAAAATCACTGTTCTTACTAAGGCTGGCCAGTATGCCGGGTCGGCCCGGTCCCGGCCCCGCCCAGGTCCCACCCCGAACCCTAGTTAAAAAACAAATGCGGTATCGGGACTCGAATCGGGACTGGACAATGTCTCGTCCCGACCCGGCCCGGCCCAACCCAGTCCCGCTTGTCCCGGCCCGATCCCGATCCCGCCCCGGTCCCGACCCGATCCCGCCCGAAATCCCCCCTTTTGCAAAAATGCCGTGCACCAACGGCCATTTTACATTTTGGCCGTTGTGCAACGGCCATTTTTGGCCTCCCCCAACCCCCCTACCCCCTTAATATTTATTTTTAACCTATAAGTTATTATATTTACACTTTAACCCAATTTTTCAACTATAAATACCTCATTTTCTCTTCATCTTTCTCACAAATCTTCCTACAATCTCTCAATCTATCTCTCTACAAGTCTACATTGTCTACTAAATATTCAATTTTATTTATTCATTTGGGAATTGGGAGTGAAGTTGGCAACTAGCTTGAGGATCTTCCATCGAGCAAAGTTTCAATTTTCAACCTCTCGATTACACGTCGACGTTACGTCGGCGTTTGGTACATTCGTTCCTTCATTAAATTATTATTGTCTGTTTATTTTATTTAGCGCACTTAATTTCATTTACTTTAATTATTGATTAGTATAATTATAAATTTATAATAGAAGGATTTAAACGTATGCTTACGGGTAGGGGTCAGGCTTCTTCTAGTAGGGGCAACAAGGGCAATGGTACTTCTTCTAGTCATCCTATTCCTACACAGGATGATTTTGTTGATACTGAACATTTTCCTACAATACCATTAGATTTAGACGAGGAGCTATTTTCTGAAACTCAAGAAGACTTTAATTTAGACGATAATCTAGATGATACACCCACTAATGTTGATGACAACACAACCACTAGTGCACCTTCAACTGAAATGCCTCATATTCCCCCTAGTATGAGACGAGGTCCAGCAAAACGATCATTAAAATCAGATGCATGGTTATTTTTTTATAGGGACGTAGAGAATCAAGTAGCTAGATGTAAAATTTGTAAAGATGTTTTAAAATTTAAAACCGAAAAAGGTCACGGTGGGACGGGGGGTTTAATGAGACGTAGTAAGGGCTCATCCAGCTAGGTATGCCCAATACGAGGCTTCAAAATCGGGTGCGTACACGCCAGCTCCATCGGGACAAAGGTTCACATACTGATACTGTCCCGGACCAAGTACAGGGTCAAATTAACCCTATGACTGGGGGATTGTAGGCCCTAAATACGATAAACATAGAGATAGGGAAGCAATAGCAAAATTAGTTGCAGTGGAGGGTTTGCCTTTTTCATTTCCTTCCTCTCCCGGTTTTATTCATTACATTAGAGATTTATATAATCCTGCTTTTAACGGTTTTCCTAGATCAACTGTTAAGAGAGATGTATTTAAATTTGCACATGAATATCAACAATATTTACGTTATTCATTATATCATTTTAATGGCAAAGTGGCTATCACTTCTGATATAGGCCGTAGTACTAACAGTCATGATTATTAAACGGTAACTTGTCATTAGATAGATTATAAATAGTCTATGCAAAAACGTATCTTAGCGTATAGATATAAATGATAGGCACACTGGTAATTTTATTACAGAAAATATTTATCAAGTGTGCGATTATTACGGAATAACCGATAAAATTATGACTATTACATTAGATAACGCTTCTTCTAACAATTACGCTATTACAATTTTAAAAAATAGTTTAACTCCATTTTTTCTAGATCATTTTCATATAAAATGCGCGTGTCATATATATAACTTAATTGTAAATGATAGTCTATTACTTTTTGAAGACATTCTTAGTAAAATACAATTTGCTATAACTTTATTTTAAAAAATAATACAATACAACGAAGAAAAGAATATAAAAAAAACTTGTCACGATTGCCAACTACCTTATAGAAAAATTCTAGTAGACCCATTAGATGGAATTCTTTACACGAGCAACTATTGTTGCTTATAACTATAGAAAACCTATAACTTTATTTTTTAACTCTCATAATCAAAATCCAGCTTATATGGTTGCAGATAGCGATTGGGTAAAAATTTCCGAACTTATTATATTTTTAGAGAAATTTTTTCAAGCAACAAAAGAATTTTCCGGTATATATTATCCTACTATTTCAACTATGTTGTTTTATATAGCTCTAATATTTTTATTACTTACGATTGTATAGAAGTACTACCACCTCCAAGTCCCAAAAATTCAAATCACCCACCACCTATTGAACAAACTAAAGAAGAAGTGTTGTCTAGCGTAGAAGACCAATGCAAAAAAGAATATAGGTTTTACCAACAAGAAAGTGCTAGTAACCTACCGACTTCCATACCATCTTCTTCTTCAGCACAAACTCACAAAAGACATGCTGTTTCTACGGCTAGCATTGAAAGCCTCAGAAATAGAATGTGCGGCCGTACCGCTACGAACCAAATTAGCGAGTTTGATATTTTTGTTTTGCAGGGTTCTGTACCGTACCAAGCAGTTCTTAATGAAGAAGGACGTGAAGACTTGTTGAAATACTGGAAGGGGAATGAGAAGACCTTTCCGACACTTTCAATGATGGCCCGAGATGTTTTGAACATTCAAGCGTCATCAACTGCGTCTGAAAGCGCTTTTTCTGCCGGCAGATATTAAATAGGAGACCACAGACACTCATTAGCTGGAGACAACTTGGACATTGTAGTATTATTCAGAGATTGGATACGAGCGGAGCGGAGAAGGTGCGGTCAACCGGAGATCAACAAAGAAAAAGACGAAAACTACAACGAAATCTTATCCGAAGGTGGTGGAAGCGACGTGGATCAATTTGACCAACAAATACCAATTCCAACCGAAGAACCACAGGAAGTTATCAAGAAACTAAAACAGGTTTTTTTAAGAATGTTATTTTTTTAATTGCAATTTTATTATGTAATTTGCAACTTTTGGACAACACCACAAAGTTGCAATTTCGACAATTGTATTTGTATTACAAAAAGTTCATATGTCTATTAAATAATATAAGAGGAACAAAAAAATTCTTGGGATGTTTTTATTACACTATCTTGTCTTATTTAATTATTGAGCTTTTTATACATACGTTATTAAAAAAAAAAAAGGAAAAACCGCCCGGATCCCGATCCCAATCCCGCCCCCGACCCGATCCTGCCCCGCCCCGCCCCGATCCCGACGGACTTCGGCAAATCCCGCCAAACCCGATCCCGCCAGCCCCGACCCCACCCCCTCCACCCGCCCCGACCGGACCCCGCCAGTCCCGAGCCCGGCCCACTGGCCACCTCTAGTTCTTACTATATATATGTAGATCTTATGCATTATTCAAAAGTTAGTGACATACAATAGAAAATATAACTTGCATGTGTATGAATTTGTACCTCAATCTTCATCTCAAGTTTGTTACGGACACAGTTTCTTTCCAGATATTCAACAGCATTAGGGTTCAAATCATTAGCGTATACATATTTGACCTTCTTCGCAGCAGATATTGCAATGGGACCAACCCCAGCAAAAACATCACCTATAGAGACATAAACAACTGTGAGAAAGAGAGAGAACAGCAGTATATAATGCGAGTTAGAATTAATTCAGATAATATGCAAATGATAAACTTACCAATTTGGAGCAGACCAGTTCGGTCGTGTTTGTTAGGTACTCTTTAAGCAGTGTCAGTTTCTTTACTTAAATTGATGACAATGTGCTAATTTCAAAGGTATATAGCCATTCTGGCATACTTTATGAAATTATTGTAATCCTATTTGACAGGGAATAGTTTATGATCTCGTTTCATTTCATAGCTCCGACTACTGATAAATACTAGAAATTGTGGCCACGTATGTGTGTGCATATTACCTAAATCACTTTTAATAATTCACTGTCACATACATAGTGCTAAATTCAAGTAGACCAATTCTTTTAAGACTTTTAAAATGGAAACTACTGACATCATGATGGGGGCTTTTAGTGGGAGAGTGTTGTGGAAAGGCCAAGAGAAAAATTCAAAAAATGATATCTAAGTGAAATCGTAGAGACACCATGTCTGAAACTCAAATATGCATGTAACAGAGTGTTCAAGAGAACTTACAGACAACATCATTGTGGGTGAAGCAACTAAGAAGCCTCTGTCTTTCAGTTGCCAGCCTAGAATTCCAATATCTACCAGGAAATGACAATTTATAGAAGAAAAAAAGGAATATCAGATTCTGCAAACAGTAGATTTTCATCTTTACTTCTATTCTTATTAGCTTAGACTCACACTGCTGCTAAATCAACATTAAAATAGAGTCCATTCTCGACTACAGTAGTAACAAGAGAATGGTTTCCTGCCAAAACTTCGAGCTGCATTGTTCTGTAGTCATTGTGGATGACATCAATTTTATTGACAACTGTTTGTATCTTCGGCTTGTTCTTGTCCAGAACTACCTGGTAAGAAACGATACAAAGAAGGGAAGAAGGGTCATAGTTGCCAATCGATTTTTGAGAAATAAGGTGAAGTTTAATAGAACGAAAAAATGTGGTAGTTGTGAAGAAAGCAGGTACCTTTGCAATAAGTTTCTTGTATGGGAGATGTTCATCTCTCAAGTTTAGATGGGCAATATGCCCAACTGTCTCAAAAGCTGAAGGAACAATCATACCTTGTGGAAGCAAGACCTCTAACACCTGCACAATACAAATCCCTCATTTATGCAAGATACACCAGCAACTTGTACAAATCCATGACAATTCCAGTTATAGTCTTTCCACACACAACTCACAATGGATGAATGCAAAAGGAAATAGGAACAAAGCAAATGCATCAAAGCCTTCTGTATCCAATCCAACTATACATGACAGCTCTAGTTATGATATATTCAAGTTTGGTAAATCATGTGTTCATTTACCCATGAACCTCACATACTCCACAGGCAATAGGAAACTTGATTGGCTTAAACGGCTAAAAGGAATATACATCCTAGAAAGGCAATATTAACGGCAAAAATGAGGCACATGGTCAACACTCTCTAAGGAACATACCTCATTCATTTGCCAATAATTGTAAAATAACGTCAACTTGCATCTCACAATTTCAAAACTTAATCTTGTAATTTCCTCATTGTGTTCTTTGAGGACTGCCTGCAACATAGTCCAAATTCGTAAGAAAGGAGCCATGAGCCTGCATAAATATGCAAAAAAGTTTAATCTAAGCATTTAATTTCTACTTTGAATGAGTAACAAGCATTCTCTAACCACTGCATCTCCCTTGGCCACTATCAAACTACTTTTTTAAACGATTCAAATACACATTGGTGCATCTTAGACTTCGAAATTAAGATCAAGATGAATTACCCTGAAAACAACTGATCTTCAAGACTTCTTTAGACATATAATTCATCTAGTAGACTTTTTGGTAATAACTACATGATAGTCATACCCTCCAACTATCTAATTATATTCACTATTATAGCAGAAAGAGAGAAACAACGATAACAAAAGAGAGAAAGTATATTGATTTGCAACGCAATCTTGATATGCATTATATCAACAATAGACTAATAACTGAATAGACCAATTAATGAATGTCTGACTATATTTTAGGTCCCAATCCTTCCATTTATATCTCTTAGACAATGGATTGCGACAAATTTCATAACATGCTTTGTAATTTGCAACCATGAATGAAATAGGTGCTTGTCAATAAATCACAACCAAACAACATTTCTTTGTAATTGGCCCGCGGCTCTTATCCTTCTCCACCTAAATACAGACTTGGTTAACCAGCTAGGATTCGAAGTCATCGCGTGTGTTTACAACACACACCGTGCTGCACAACCTTTGTTGTGGAACCAAAAGCTCTGGGGGCTCAACACACATACAGGGAATAATATCCAGGCAGAATGAAAAGTGAAAACACTCCATATTCCAATTCCAAGTACCAACAACAAGACATTACTCATGAAACTCAAAGCATGTGCAACTCATAAAATACAACATACCCAATGTAATCTCACAAGGTGAGGTCTAGGGAGGGTAGAGTGTACGAAGACCTTATCCCTACCTCGTGGAGGCAGAGAGGCTATTTCCGGAAGACCCTCGGCTCGAGTCCAGATAAGCAAAGTAGTTATGAAAGAGGAAATACGATAAGTAAAGAAAAACATGACAACTAATACGGTAAGCAGTACAGAGCATACAAAAAAAAAAGAATAGCAACAACAATTAACCGAAACACAATAAACAACAGACAACAACTCATAAAATACCATAGTGCTAAAAAACAAAACAGAAACCTTAATTGCCTCGGGCATTTCCTCTATCCCTTTGTTCGTGTACCTCTCATCTAATAACAATAACCTCGTCGATCCACTCCATTTCCTTCTTTTCCTAAAATCATCTCCCAATAACCCACTAAAATCCTCATCATCTCCATTCCCCTCTTGATCAACCACCTCCACATTCGACATATCACTTCTCCCATTCCCTCTTTTTCCCTCTCTCTTCCATTTCTCTTTTTTCTTGGGTCGTGATATCTTCGCTAAATTCTCAAACTTCACATACCCTATCGAATTAAAACTTTTCGCTATCTTATCTCTATACAACACTGAACACATTTTTTTCTCTCCATCAGCTTCAGCTTTTCCGTAAATTCTTCGTTCTAATACAGCTAGGGTTAGGGTTTCATCATCATCATCATTATTTACGAGAAATTCCTTTAATTCGTCATCAATGTCGTCACCAGGAACCCTAGCAATGTTACGAATACGTGGCCAATTTAAAAGGTGGCCACGTAATTTGTTTTCGAGAGAGAAAGAGTGTTGGGAAGGGACACGTAATGCGGTTATATCGAAGATGCGAGTGAAGTGTTCTTCATTGGTGTTTTGGAGTGGATTTAGCCCTTTGTAGAGTGAAGGGCCATAAGAAAGTGAAGTAACGGAGAAGAGGGAAGAAGAGAGAGGTTTAGGGAAAAAACGGCAAGTGAAAGGGAGAGAACAAGTTGAGATCATGAGAGCCATTGGTCTGTGTATTGCTCAGGATTTGGGGAAGGTAATTAGTTAATTTTTAGCTCCGCCACTGCCCGAGTAACAGATAACAGAGATACAGTTTCGTTGCCGGTAAAGGAGATGAGTATAAATAAAGAGCTTTTTTTAACTACCTGTATTAGATAATTTAGAAGGGATTTGCATGTAATTTTATAGTTAGTTAGTACTCATGTCTAGAGATGGCAGTGGAGCCCGAATCCCATTCGGATCCGGTGGATCCAGATCTATTTTATAGGATATTGATCTTCAAAATTTGAACCCGACGGATTCGGATCGTACCCGGATCCGTTTCTGACGGATCTGGATCTGGATCTGGATCTGGATCTTGTATTTGAGATCCGTATCCGGTCCACATCCGACTCGTGGATCCGTTTTTTATTAAATATATTCATAACCTAGAATTTAATTTTATAAGTATTTTCTTAAAATTGCTAAGCACATCCTTGCAAGTTTAATTCTCAAAACAAGTTTAATTTATCCCCGCGTTAACTCAAAAACCAAAAAATAAAGAGGTAACTTCGATAATAAAATCAATGTTATATTAGTGAATAACTAACATCTCCATAGACAAGTAGTTAAAATTATATTCACTCTATTTGTGAAGATTCCAAGCACATGCAAGTTCTGCATTGTGAAAATACTAGTCAACATTTTTCACAACTATTGTCATTGTCCAACATTTTCAATTAATAGCTCACAATCAAAACAAGACAACAAACAAAATATCTCATATGAACATTTTAAAATTGAAACACAGTAAACTGTTAGCTAAGTAAAAATCGTTTGTCAGTTCAAAAAAAATTCTTAGCAAGGTTACATTCTTAGCAAGGCAAAATTTTTTACATGTGGATCCAGATCCGATCGTGGATCCGATGGATCTGGATTTGGATTTGATTTTTATGGACCCGATGGATCTGGATCCAGGTATGAAAAATGGATCTGGATCTGGATCTAGTAGGATCCGATCCAGATCCGATCCGTTGTCATCCCTACAGTCATGTCATTTCGAAAGCAAGCTTCAAGTACCTAGGTCTATTATTTAAGGAATGGAGAGACTGATAACGATGTCCGACCAAAACTTAAAAGCAAGTTCTATAGGGTGGTAGTTAGACTGACTATGTTGTATGGGGCGGAGTGTTGGTCAGTCAAGACTTCGCACATACAAAAGATGAAAGTTGTGGAGATGAGGATGTTGAGATGGATGTATGGGCATACAATGAGAGATATGATTAAAAATGATGATATCCGGGAGAAAGTGAGAGTGACCACGGTGGATGATAAGATACGCGAAGCGAGGTTGAGATGGTTCGGGCATATGCAGAGGAGAGACACAGATGCCCCAGTGCGGAGGTGTGAGAGGTTGGTTAGGGACGAGTTCAAGAGGGGTAGAGGTAGGTCGAAGAAGTATTTAGGAGAGGTGATTAGATGGGAT
This sequence comes from Anisodus tanguticus, assembly GCA_034509755.1. Classification (NCBI taxonomy): domain Eukaryota; kingdom Viridiplantae; phylum Streptophyta; class Magnoliopsida; order Solanales; family Solanaceae; genus Anisodus; species Anisodus tanguticus. Next base: position 33,189,767 of record CM067558.1, read on the forward strand.
ATGGTGCAAGTGTATCTTACTGAGTACGTGACCTTAGATATGAGGTTGTGGAGGAAACGGATTAGGGTAGAAGAGTAGTAGGTACTCGAGCGTAGTCCTACTTATGCTTACAAATTGATAGTTGTAGTGTTACTATTGTAGGTCCGATTAGCCTATCACACTTATAGGCACATTATTACTTTATAATCCACTATAGTTTGATTTCTGCTGTTATGTGTTCTCTAGTGTATTTTGTTCAGTTTATTTAGTTGTGTTAGCTACTGCTCTCTTTTGTTCGAATGCACTTTATAGTGTTTTAATTCCTTATCTGAGTCTGACTGTTTCTCTTGTTTTACGCTTACTTTGTTTTGACTGCCTTGCTTGTGATTATGTTTTGCCTTGAGCCGAGGGTCTCCCGGAAACAGCCGTTCTACCTACCAAGGTCGAGGTAAGGTCTGTGTACACTCTACCCTCCCAGGCCCCACGGTGTGGGATCTCACTGGGTATGTTGTTGTAGTCTTTAAATAAATAGTACATCAAATTACATTGATCTTATAAAAAACCCATTACATGATAATTAGCTACCGGTTCTCGCTTGTCACCTCCCAGAGGTAGCCGGCACCCAGCACTCAAAGGCCCGAGCGAACCAACTGTAGTATCTGGAACCTGTCATCAGAAACCTGGGCCGACAAGGCCTCCTAAGAAACATAACAAGACAAGGATATGCAACAACCTGCACGCAGAAGAGTCCTAACATTATATATACATATAACTAAGGCCGACAAGGCCACAAAAAGAGTATCATCACTACAGGAAGGGCTGGCAAGGCCACGACATACATATACACATTGTACACTAGTCTGCAAGCCTCTAAGAGTGCGATAATACAATAATAGATTGGGACAGGACCCCGCCATACTCAAAATACTAGTAATTTGTACAATAGTACCTAAAGACTCCTATAAAGTAACTCTGATAAAGGGGAGTGCGTCAATCACAGCTTAACAGGAAACCTACTGATGAGGAGCGCCGCTCTGCCTATCTGAATCTGCAGGCATGAACACAGTGCTCCAGTAGGGACATCAGTACGAAAGATGTACTGAATATGTAGGGCATAATCAACAGTAAATAAAGCAACAATAAGTCAAGAAAATCAGAGATACTACCTGAAACTCATAAGTGTCACTAGACCAACCTGCAGGTATGTATGAATATTCGATCACGCTCGATCGCGTATGAATATTCTCAGAAATAGCCATTTTACCTACCAAGGTAGAGGCAAGGTTTGTGTACACTCTACCCTCCCAGACCCCACGTTGTGGGATTTCACTAGGTATGTTGTTGTTGTTGTTGTATATAACGTCATAGGCCTCTGTGGGCAATACTCTGTATATAATATATCATGTATGTAACGACGTAGGCCTCTATGGGAGATATCATCAGTATCATATCTGTATAGTCACGTATATAAAACCATAGGCCTTTGTGGGCAATGTAAATACATAATATGTAACCCTATGAAGGACTCATCAACTAGTCGGGGTGACGTAAGGTCGATGCACCCCCGACTATTCTTACGTGGACTCAAATACTCGTTAACTTTGCAATGATTGATCAGAAAGAAAACTTCTTAACTTAGTTTCTTAATCATGAAGTGCTAACTCTTGCTTTATCCATGGAAGGGGACAATATCAATGATGAATCATAAACTTAACAAACGATGGATACGTGCATAATCAAGGTGTAGAATGACATCAAGTGTCTTCTTAATCAACTAAGAATAGAATCTTTTCTAAGACATGTTATCGATGGTTATTGAAAATATTATACCATAACGGAGAAGAAAGTAAGCCACACATACCTTGTAGATGAAGCTGAATATGTTTCGAGAAGCCTCGCACGTGGTATGAGCGATTATCTTCATTAAACGAGGGACTTGTATTATTATCAAACTCATATCGAATAAGAGATTTCATTTACGCAATTCGTCGAACAACTTCTGTATGATTTCTAGAGTTATATTATTATGGATTTTTGTTCAATTTACCACCACCATCTTCCATAACTCTTTCCCTCAACTACACAACCTTATCAACATGATTCAATACCCATATCTACTCTTAATCCCAATCAACACTACCAAACAATAAATTGACATATTTTCATATAACAAAAGATGTTCTTCTAAGATCATATTTATCAAACTCCCAAAATTCCTAAGTTACTTTCATCAATCAATCAAGCCAAGTTATGAGAAGCTAAAGAACACATAAAACATTACCTTATCCAGCCAAGAAGATCTCTACAACAACCTTCAACTCAATCTCAACGTAGTCTACAACTTTGCCGAGCTAGTTAACGAAGATTTCAAGGTATTCTTGATCCTTAGAAAGGGAAATCACCTTGGATACAAGTAGGAATATTCTTTAATGGTAGAAAGGATTTTGGGGAATGTTTGAGAGTGTTTTGGGAGCTCAAGGGTCGGAAATGAGCTAAGGATTGAATTTGGCCGACTTTGGGGCTTAAATAGCCACCCAACCACCTCACATATGCGACCCCATATGCGGCCACATATGCCACCGTAATGGTGGCAGTAAGGTGGTGGAAAAAGGGACCCTAATCCGCGGCCATATCCGCGAGGCAGAATGGCATCCGCGACACAAAACGCATAGTGTATCGTTAAAACTTCGTAAATCTTTGTTGAGTTGTACTTACCTTGGTCCTATTGACTTCCAACCTTCCGAAATCATTCTTTAACATCCTTATACATCATATGAACCCTCGGAAAAATTTCAAGTTCTCACGACTCAAGTCGGCTAACTATACTCTCATTCGAATGTGAAACTACGGGGCGTAACATCATTCCCCCCTTAGGAACATTCATCCTCGAATGTTGAATATGGCTCTAACGCTCAGGATTTCAGAAAATTTTGACAGAGTTTTCTCAATAAACAGGGCTATATGAAACATGCCAACCAACCCACACATATAACCAATGCCACATAGGGCTACAGAATAGCATAATAACATCCAATTGGCCTCACATGATCGTTTATGTATGTAAGAGTCAAAGAGGGTTAGCCATAACTCACCTTAACTATCATTTGTTATACTCTAAGTTGTGCCTACCATATCTTTCTCAACATTAACACCTGAACAAGGTATACGAATTAAGATCAATGGACAGAATAGGAATAAGAGAGTAGTATCGCACGAATATCTATATAGACCTGAAGTCTGGAATAGATTGGGTATTTAGATCTCATATCATCTTCGACCTCTCAAGTCATTTCTTCTACGTTATTGTTTCTCCAAAGTACTTTAACTAAAATAGTTTCTTTGGTACGCAACTTACGGACTTGGCGATCTAGAATAGCAATAGAAACCTCCTCGTATGATAAGTCTTCTGTAACTTGAACATCCTCAATATGGGTAATGTGGGAGGGATCGCCCAGACATTTTCTAAGCATAGATACGTGGAATACAGGATAAACTCCTTCTAACTCCAGGGGTAGCTCAAGCTTATAGGCTACTTGGCCTATTTTTTGAATAATCTGATATGGCCCGACGTACCTAGGTATAAGCTTGCCCTTTTTGCAGAATCTCATCACGCCTTTCATAGGCGACACCTTTAGAAACACCTAGTCTCCCATCGCGAACTCTAAATCTTGATGTCGATTATTTGAAAAGGACTTTTGTCGGCTCTGAGATGTCAATAATTGTTCCTGAATCATTTTCACTTTCTCTACAGCTTGTTGTACCAAGTCAGGTCCCAATAATTTTGTCTCACTCACATCCAACCAACCAATAGGAGACCTATATTTCCGTCATATAGGGTTTTATACGACGTTATCTGAATACTAGAATGGTAGCTATTATTATAAGCCAACTCAATAAGTTGTAGCTGATCTTCCCAACTTTATTTGAAGTCTAACACACAAGTTCACAATATATCCTTGAGCGTATGTGTCACGACCCAAACCAGAGGGCCGCGACGGGCACCCGGATCTTATCCGCCAGGTACCACCATTCACACTATCAACACCTAATCATAATTAAATACGGACTAAGCCGAAAAAGGACTATGTAAAATCTTAATCAGAAATCCAACTTATATATATATATATACCAAGGCCGACGAGGCCATACATGACTACTACACATAGAACACTTGTCTACAAGCCTCTAAAAGAGTACACGACATCAAAAAAGGTCGGTACAGGGCCCCGCCATACCCATATACATATGCAAAAATATACCGTACCAAAATAAGACCGACACTCCGAAACAAAGGGAGTGCTCCAAAATCCGCTGAGTCAGCAACCTACTAACATGGATCGTCGTCCTGTCTACATAAACCTGCGGGCATGAAACGCAGCGTCCCCCGACAAAAGGCATGTCAGTACGACTGATGTACTGAGTATGTCAGGCATGAATAATATCATAACATGGATATAACAATAAACTGAAACAGAAATAGCTGACCAGCAGTAACTGCCTCTGAGGGCCCTAATACATATGCTTAAATGTTATGCATAATGCAAATGCAGTACACGTATAAATATTTGCCATACAAGGGAATTTTCCTGTCCATAACCGCATATGTGGGTATCAGGTTATATCGTATTGGCCACACAAGGGCATCAATATTGGCCTCTTCGGGCTCTTTCGTGATAGCCTGTACCAGCTGCAGGTGGTGTGCGTATATAACACATTTTCCTTTCCCCATATCCCCTACATATAAACAATATTTACCATATAGTAGTGTGCATACCACAAGTGGATTCAGGGTAATATATGAATATAATGCAAATGAAAATGCATAAATAACAATAAAACATCCTGAGTGACATAATATCATTGTACCTTCGGCTAACACTGTGAATATCAACATCTTTTCCGTATGACTCAATAAGGACTTAGGAACATATTTAGACATGCTTTTAACATATGAATCAGCAACATGAATATTCTTAACTACTAGGAGTAGAATAATTTATGAAACAATATCACGGTTATATTTCGTTACATGGAACATGCCAAAAGAAGAAATAATTTGCCTTAACACACCTCGATTCCACTTAAAAGTTAATCACGACCAATTAGAAAGGAGCAACCTTTCTTACGTTTCGTACTGGAATGAGAAATGGACAATTTGGTACATTTCTTGAAATGTAAAAGTATTGGAACTGTTTGCTGCTCTTCATACGTTTCCTTTTCCCAAATCACGAAGTGAAGTGTTTGCTTTCTAAAAGAATTTTTCCAAGTTTCAGAAGTTGTTGTATGTACTAGTCTATAGCCTACTTGATTCCTTATTAATAGTTAGAATTACGTTTGCCACTTCTCTAAATAGACTTGAGGGCTTTACGTGTAACCTTCCCCTTAAAACATGCTTGAGTCATTCCATACATCATTAATAGATTCCCATAATTTTGTCTCCCACTTAACTTAGTCCTTGGTGTTAACTTGCCACCTAGAATTACATGTACTAAGTTCCCACCAATTAAACTTAACCCATAATTAATCAATTACACACACAATTAATTTTTGATCTCAATTCACTTAAATCCTAATGACTTATAAAATCTTCATATTCTCAATGTCATAATTTGTGATATGACACTAGCACATAACCTCTTTGGGGATATACAACTATTATTGTTAATTCTCATCGTCACAATATAGAGATTCTGACACATCATTTGTCAAAATTATTTCGGGACTGCATCATTTTATATACTAATCTATTTATTAGCATACGTAAATATAACATAAATTTTTTCCAACGCTCGGGTCTATTTACACACGCCTAGCGATTTTACATATGTCTAGCGATTCAAACCGTGATCCGAAAGTACGGGATGTTACAATATGAATAGTGCACTCAGCCTACCCATCTATTTGGGCATGAAAAGTTGTGCTAAGATTAATTTGAGTACCCAAACCCTTCTGAAAGGACCTCCAAAAGTTAGCTATAAACTGAGCGCCTATGTCAGATATAATAGACATTGAGACTCCATGAAGTCGGACTATTTCCTTGATATACAATCGAGCATAGTCTTCGGCTTAATACGTAGTCATAACGGGTAGAAAGTGAGCTTACTTCGTTAATCTATCCATGATAACCGATATGGAATCAAAGTTCCAATGGGAATTAGATAGTCTCGTAATGAAATACATGTTGATTGTTTCTCATTTCTGTGTCAAAATCTCTATATTCTACAGCAATCCTCCCAGTTTTTTATGCTCAACTTTAACTTGTTGGTAATTCGGACACTAAGCGACAAATTCTGCGATATTCTTGTTCATATCGCTCCATCAATATAGTTGTTGAAGGTCATGATACATCTTGGTAAAACCAGCATGAATGTAATACCTGGACTGGTGGATCTATGCTATAATCTTTCCTCGAAGTCCCTCAACATCAGGCACACACAATCGGTCCTTATACCTAAGAACCCGATCTTCTGATAGTTCGAACAACCGCTTCTTTTGAAAGAGAATGCATTCTTTAATTCTTATCAAGGCTGAATCGTCAAATTGTCGTGCTTTCACTTCTGCCATTCTGGAGGATTCAATGGTATTCTGGACTATGGCACCTCTATCGCCTGCATCCACCAATCGTATACTTAGGATGGCTAATTGACACAAATCCCTAGTCATTTCTATCTTGTCGATCTCTACATACTTCAAACTACCCATAGAGTTTCGACTTAGTGCATCGGCTACAACATTTTCCTTGCCGAGATAATATAAAATATCCACATTATAGTCCTTTAGCAACTCAAGACACGTGCATTGTCTCAAATTCAACTCTTTCTGCCTGAATATGTACTGTAAGCTTTTATGATCTGTAAATATATCAACATAAACCCTGTAGAGATAGTGATGTCATATCTTCAGAGCAAATATAACAGCCACCAACTCAAGATCATGAGTAGGGTAATTCTGCTCATGTTTTCTTAATTGCCTCGAAGCATACGCGATAATCTTACCATGCCGCATCAGAACATAGCCCAATCCCACTCTGGAAGTATCACAATACACAACATATCCTTCAGATCCCTCAGGAAGTTCTAGCATAGGTGCTAATGTTAACCTACCTTTCAACTCATGGAAACTCATTTTACAAGCATCTGACCACTGAAACTTAGCCGCCTTATGAGTTAATTTTGTTAGTAATGCGGCAATGGAAGAAAAAATCTCTACGAACCTTTGATAGTAGCCTACCAAGCCCAAGAAACTATGCACCTCCGTAGGAAATGTGGGTCCTGGTCAATTCTTTACCGTCTCGATCTTCTGACTATCGACCTTGATGCCTTCGTTTGATACTAAATGAACCAGAAAAGCCATTGAGTTCAACAAGAACTCACATTTAGAGAATTTAGCATATAACTTGCAATCTTGGAGCGTCTGTAATACCGCTCGCAAATGATTCCCGTGCTATGTTTCTGAGAGAGAATATACCAAGATATCATCAATAAATACTATCACGAAGATATTCATAAATGGCTTAAACACATGATTCATCAAATCCATAAAAGTTGTCAGTGCGTTAGTTAAACTAAAAGACATAATCAGAAACTCATAATGGCCATATCTGGTCTAAAAGGCTTCCTTTGGAATATCCTTCTCCTTAACCCTCAGCTAATGGTATCCAAATCGAAGATCGGTCTTTGAGAAAAATTAATGTCTTACAATTGATCAAACAAACCGTCGATCCTGGGAAATGGGTGTTTATTCTTAATAGTTACCTTGTTCAGCTGATAGTAATCAATGTACATTCTCAATGAAACATCATTTTTATGAATGAATAACACTGGTGCCACTCATATGGAAGTACTAGGCCTGATAAACCATTCTCTAGAAGATCTTTCAATTGAGTTTTCAATTATATTAGCTCGACATGAGTCATTCGATACAGAGGAATAGATGTAGGCTGGGTATCTAGAAACACGTCGATAGCGAAATCGATTTTCCTTTTCGGAGGGATGCCGGGAATTTCATCAGCAAATATATCAAGAAATTCACTAACAACGGGAATTGACTGAAGGGCTGGAGGTGTTGCCTCCGCGTCCTAAACTCGCACGAGATGATAGATATGCCCTTTCGAGATCATTTTTTGAGCCTTCAGGTAGGAAATGAACCTCCCATTAGGCATTGTAATATTTCCCTTTTATTCAATAACGGGTTCCCATAGAAAATTAAAGAGAACCGCTTTCATCCAACAATCCACATTAACATAACAAGAAGTCATCCAATCCACCCATAATGACGTCAAATTCCGCTATTTCTAGTTCATTCAAATCGGCTAAAGTATGGTGGTCATAGATCTTTACATCACAACTCCTATACACCTGCCTAACAATTACAGGATCACCTACGGGCGTAGACACTTCAAATGACTTATGTAACAATTCAGGTTCCTTTCCATGCTTACCAGCAACAAAAGGTGTAATATATGACAAAGTAGAACCCAAATCTATCAAAGCATACACATAAAGAGAGAAGATGGATAATATACCTGTAACCACATTCAGAGATGACTAAAGGTCTTGTCATCTTGACAACGCATAAATGCGATTCTGATGACTACCTGAATTAGACTCTTTATCCCTACCCTTGTCTCTACCTCTACCAGTTGATGTCTGTGTGCCTTGCCCAGAAGGGCACACAATGAAAAAGAAGTTGCTACTGACCCTGTCAGCTATGCCATACCACCTCCACCCCTCGTCGGGCAGTCCCTAGCAAAGTGTCTCGGGTAACCACAAGAATAACACATATCTGACTCTCAGTGACATTGCCCTAGATGGGCCCTGCCACACTGAGCGCATCGGGGAAAATGTGGCCTTATCTGGCTCGAATCCACCTATATTGTGGGCCTGGTGCTCGTAAACTCTGACCCTAACCAGAACAAATGGTATGGTCATGACGCTGGCCCTAAAACTGCAATGGTGCACTAGCCGCCGGATAAGATGGGCGCCTAGGAAATTATAGCCTAAACCCACCTCTAAAATCCCCCATATCACCTGCAGACCGGACCCTCTTATGTTGGCCCCTATCTCGCTCTCGATCAACCCGTTGTTGCCTCTTACGATCTTCTCGGTTCTGTGAATAGGCATGAATACGGGAAATATCCATATTCGAATTCAAAGAAGCTGTAGTGCACTCATTCACCAAATGTGGCTCCAAACTATTAACAAACTGATGAAACCAATCACTCATCTCAGTAACAATCGCAGGGGTATACCTTGACAAGGAATTGAACTACAAACTATAGTCTCGGACGCTCATATTGCGCTGCTCCAGGTGTAAAAACCTGTCCTACCTAGATCATTGGAGCTCAACAGGCATATATTGTTGTAAGAATACCTTAGAGAACTCCCTCCGGCCCATAGGTGGGGCTTGGGATCCCCGAGTCTACTCCCAAGTATCAAATGTTACACCCCATAGTTTTTGTGTTTCGTCGTGTCACTAATGAAAACCCATGTCCCTGGAAGAGGTACGTCATTACAAAAGATTAATGAAGATTTACGTTGTTTATGGAAGTTCTGAAGTGTTGGGAAGTCAAACGAATCGAAGAAAGTATGTTTCGACGAAATTAGGAAACTGTGCGGTTTGACGGCAGAGTTAACAAACCGTCAAAATGCCAAGGTAAATTGTCAAAGTGCCTGAGATTTTCTGATCTCAGGAGGTAGATTAACAGCCCATCGACTGTTTGATGAACCGTCAATCCGACCATCAAATTAGGGTGGTGGGAAAAAATTCGGGTTTAAAAGTCGGGTCACGTATTTGGGACCTCATTTCCTCTATATACTGACCCAAACCCTCCCTAAATCCTCTTTAAGATTCCATAACATCCCATGGCCAAACCCAAGCCGTGTTACGCAAGATTTACATGATAATCCCCATGGTAATCATAGAAACTATTTTCTCCATATTGAATCAGTTTTGGGAAACCCTTGATACTGGTGTATGTTGCTGTTTTGAGAGGGTTATGGCACATTGGTAAAACTTATCCTCTTCTATCTATATTTGTGCTTAATTGATAGTTTGGAGTGAGTTATGAAAAGATTTTCGTAATCAAAACTTGTAGACATATGAAATCATTGTATATAGACTTGTGGGATGTTTTGATCAAGATATAAATTGGAATTGATTAGTATATTGAGTGTTAGTGTTGTAAACCTAAGTAAGTATGTTTCGTAGTAGGATCAAATTACATAAGTACCATTTGTTAACAAGTTTAAGAATCCTTTATGTTTAAAGTTATCGATAAGATACCTAAATGAAGTTTCTTATTTAGATATGGATTCGATATTGATATCGACCTTTGTTGTTATAGACAATCATCCGTAAGGGATACGCGGGCTTATAGGATGACTCGTAGCTTCATGGATGATGTATGTAATGGTTATCCATTCTTTCAATTAGCATGACTCAATAGAAAGCGTACTTGACTAGTGAGGTTAAAAAGCACAATTGTTATAAGTATTCCACTTTTGTAGTTGATGGTTGTTCTATTATGGATTGTGTTGTGAATAGTTGGGTTGAGAGCTCAATGAGTATATGTTTTTTCTTAAATTCCATAATCCTTCATTTGATATATTGTATAAGTGTATATGTATAGTAAAGAGTATGTAAATCGGCTTATTGATAGTTGTGTTCATTAAGTTGAATCTATTCTAAACTATTAGATCTCTATTAGACGTCGTAGCATACGAGATAGCCCTAAGGTAATTAGGATTGTTTTTTGTCCTTTCTGAGATAAGCACTCCAAGAGGGTAAATGTAAATAAGGATCATAAGACATATTCGTTAATTGCATTAGTAGCATGTTTTCACTAGTTGTGCATTCATATACTTAGTTTGGTTTCAGAGGGCAAGCTTGTCTAGTTTCATCACTTATAGTTAATTGTACATATCATATGATGTTTCCTTAAAAGAGGACTTAAGTTGAATGAGTTAATGTACGCCGATTTAGTTGAGTTGAGGACTGCGACATGTTGGCCCTCGCGACCTATTTGCTAGCTTGAGCTTATTTGCTAGCCTTCAAGCTTATTTACTAGTCATCGAGGCTTATTTGACGGCCACCGGGGCCTACTTGTTGGTCTACGAGACCTATTTGTTGCTCTAAACAGAGTGTATTTGCGAGATCAAGTTTGGTTCTTAAGTAGATAAGAAATTATTATTAAACTCAGAACCAGAAGATTTGGATTTTGAATCTGATACAACACAGGATTCTTCTGATAAAGATATTAGAGTCCTGAATGGTGGAGATTATATCACTTCGGATACAGAAGAAGAATGTATGCTGTGTCAAATAGGACAACCTTATTCCAGTAATACCAATAAGGAAGACGATGAGTTTTATAATATATTTTCTCAATTTAAGGACTTGAATGTTAATTTCCTATTATTGAAAATGATAAAAGATCCAGAAACAAGACTGAAAATTATAGACCAGATTTAGGATGTTCCACAGCCTTCATAAGGAGAGAAGGTCTTGGCAAAGTCAGGTGCATATACCATGTCAGAGCTCAAACAAGAAATTTCTGAATTAAAAAGATGTAATACGTTACTGGATAAGAGAATTTTCAGTATTGAAGGCAAAGGTAAGGAAATCGTAGATCCAACCACTATGAATGATATTTCTGTTTTTGATGATTTAATCTTTGCAGAAACTAGTAATGATACAAGTAACTTTTCACAAACCCTGAATTGTTTACTTCTCAAAAAATTTATATAAAAATAAGTCTTTTGATTGATTATAATTTCAAGAAAGATTTTATTGCTCTTGTTGATAGCGGGGCAGATGTAAACTGTATACAAGAAGGACTTATTCCTCTCTACATATTTTCGTAAGACTACTCATAGTGTAAGATCTGCGAATGGACAGAAATTACAAATTACTTTTAAATTACCAAAAGCTTATAACTATAAAAACAAAACATGTATAGAGGAAAGTTTTATTCTTGTTAAATATATTTCAAGCCAAATTATATTGGGAACACCTTTTATACAAAAACTATTTCCCATTACAAAAATTGATAAAAAGGGGGATAATTGGAACCTTTCAAGAAAAATCAATTATATTTTCATTTATAATTGAACCATTTTCAAGGGTTTTAAATGAAATAAAAGATAGGTTGATGCATAAACATCAACAAATTAGTTTTTTAAAACAAGAGATTTATACTATGAACATTGACGAACTGTTGAAAAATTCAAAGTTACGCCAAAAAAATTAATTTTATACAGAATCAGTTTTTACTTCAAATTTGTAGTGATCATCCCAGTGCTTTTTGGGATAGAAAAAAACATATTGTTTCTCTCCCTTATGAGGATGATTTTAAGGAGGGTAATATCCCTACAAAAGCTAGGTCACGCCAAATGAATTCAGAATAGCTTGAATTATGTAAAAAAGAGATTGTCTCTCTTTTACAGAAAAGTTTAATAAAACCTTCAACATCTCCATGGTCCTGCATGACTTTTTATGTTAATAAACATGCTGAACAAGAAAGGGGAGTCCCTAGACTTGTTATCAATTATAAGCCCCATAATAAGTTTTTGAAATGGATTAGGTATCCTATTCCTAATAAAAAGGATTTACTTGATAGACTTAATAGTACTGTTATATTTTCTAAATTCGATTTAAAATTTGGTTATTGGCAGATTTAGATAGCGGAAACAGATAAATATAAAACTGCTTTCTTTCAATGTCCCTATTGGGCAATTCGAATGGAATGTTATGACATTTGGATTGAAAAATGCCCCTTCTGAATTTCAGAATATTATGAATGATATTCTGATGCCTTATTGTAATTTTATCATTGTTTACATCGATGATATTTTAGTTTTTTCTTATAATATAGAAATTTATTTCAAACATCTTGATTTATTCAAGAAGATTATTATTCAGAATGGTTTGGTAATATCAAAACCAAAAATGACCTTTTTTTTCAAACTAAATTCAGATTTTGGGTCATAACATCGAAAAAGGAAAACGTATTCCTATTAATAGGAGTACTGAATTTGCAATTATTTGTTTTATGGACAGTTATATTATTTTCAGCCCAAACGAGGTAGTGCCTAATGTCACCGGGAGCGAGTTGGTAGGGAGGCCTGAGATCTTGAGAATGTGGGACTCTCTATCTTTTTGGGTATATAATCGATCGTCTTTCATTTGGATTGTGAGTAGTGCATCAAAATTTCCATGACAAAATCCAACTTTAGAGATTTTTGGGTAGCCTAAATTATATCAGTCCTTTTATAAAGGATTTGGCAAAAGATACAACCATTTTATATGAAAGGCTAAAAAAGGCTCCTACACATTGGACAGATAATTATACTCAAGTTGTCAAACTGATTAAGGAAAATGTTCATAACCTTCCTTGTCTTACATTAGCTAATCATACTTGGCCAAAGATTATAGAGACGGATACCTCATTTATTGGTTATGGGGATATACTGAAGCAATACTCTCCATTTGATAAATTTTATTCTGGCAAATGGAATCCTAGTCAGAAAAAATTATTCAACAGTTGCTAAGCAAATCCTAGCAATTGTAAAATGTGTTTTAAAATTTCAGGGCGATTTATACAATTAGAAGTTTTTAATAAAAACGGATTGCCAATCAGCTAAGTTTTTGTTTAATAAAGACTGCAAACATGATGTTTCTAAACAGATGTTTGCTAGATGGCACACTTTATTAGCACCATTTGATTTTGAGATTCATTATAAAAAAGGAACTGATAACAATCTTCCCGATTTTCCGATGAGGGAATATTTGAGTTCATAACTCTATTGTTATTGTTTATTTGCAAAGCGATGAGGCCTACATGGCAAGGCGACCCCAACCATTATGGAGGAAGGGGGAAGAGGTCATGAAACTGGACGTGGTAATACCCTAGTCCAAATAGAAAACAAGAAACTTATAGCTAAAAACATCATAGGCCCTTCTAACATTGATAAAGACAATCTTTTATATCAACAGTTTATGAATATCATAAAATCCAAGGAAAATGATGATAGTGCACCACCACCCTCTTATTCAGAAGTTATAAATGATGACCAAGAGGAAAATGATGCTTATGAGCAACATGAGGACAAAGTCTTCTAGATTATAAAGACCTTCAATGGAAGGAAGAACCATGGAAATTGATGGAACGATATCTGAAAACTGGGTCATATCACATTCTTACTTATAAATCCAGAATACATTATGAGACTATACTCTCAACCATCGGATCAGCTGATATTCAGCACTATTATCCGATGAATACCAGAAAATTTTATAACTTTTCTAAGATCATAATAAAAAAGATATTCACCCCAGAGGATTGGGGATTCAATACCTTGAAAGAAATGGAATATTTCCACCCTGAACAGAAAGTCTAGGTAAAATATAATTATTGAGATTATGTGGATAGTTTTTATAAAACTTTTCTCTATGAAAATCCTAATAAGAAACATTCCTGGTTTATAAAGATCTGTTCAAATGTTTATAAACAAAATATTCCTACTTGGTTCTGGCAATGATGGATTAATTATGGTTCATCTGTAAATATTTTACCACAACCATTCAAAAAGCTATATAATGAACGGATTGATGTATCTTCCAAAATTATAGGATGGAAAAATAATAATACAATAATAAAAGGAATTGCTAATATGTATTTCTTTGTTGAATTTTCCATCTCATGGATCATGAGATGGTCAGTAGAAGCGGGTTATACACAACAACATATTCCTTGTCTTCAAAGGACCTTTTATACAAGGTTTTGGAAAAAATTACTACAAAAGACCAAAGATGGTGTCTTACATGGGCAAGATCTTATAGACTTGGTAACTATTACCACTTCTGATTATAAAGAATTAAAACAGAAGGAACATCAGTCAGAGCGTAATAGTCCATTTAAACATATTGCCAAGAAACTACAGCTTAAAAAATGGGTAGTCTCAAGAACAGATATCATAGACTCTTATATGGCTGAAGTGAAGAAAAATTTAATGAAAAAACAAGATGAAGAATTTCCTTCAAACACATATATGGCATCAGTTCATACGGAAGAAGAAGATAATATCTTAGAGTCTCAAGACCCATATGATACAGACTTTGACATTGAGAACTATCTAAAAAAAAGTCAGGATAAAATGGAGGAATCCTCCACCTCAGACAAATCCAAGGGGAAAGACAAAGTAATAATAAAGCAAGGGACCCGGCGACATTATTTAATGGGAAAAACGACAGGAAACTTTAATAAAGACGAATCTGCTTTTATAAAGCAGAATTAATAATTGTACTATATCCTGACCATTATAGGCCACATTTTACTGTTTTTGTTTTGATGGCCACATGTTGTGGACCCTTTACTTTTTAGACTTGTTGTTTTGTGTAGCAGATCCTCTATATAAAGGATCTATATTTTACTTTGAAAGGCATGCTTTAGAACGTCACCCCCCTCTCTCTCTCCTGTAAAAATACTCTCTTTATAAATAAAGCTTGAAGATTATTGTACATCTCCTTCTGCTGAGCACTGACTACATAATACTTGATAAATTTCTTTTTATTTTATTTTATTTAAAAATTCTAACTATATTTAGCCTATAATGATAGGCTAAACACCTTGTGTTGAACTGTGTTACACTAGACTAATGGGAATCATGGTACTAATGCTTCAATTAGTTGATGATTCATGTGATAAGGTACTCAGGTCGGGCAGAGGATAACCCAAACAGAATGTCTGAAGCTTAGGTTGATGGTCCTGTTGTTAGCCCGCTGAGCCGAGGTGGTGTTAGAGCGTTTTTGGATCTATTCCGAGTTAAGACAATCTCTATGTCAAGGTTATTGACCTACTAAAGGTTCCTCTGATAGCGCCTTCTCTGTGACCACTTCCGCCGAATTTTGGCTTGAAGACAAGGAATATATTGTTGTGTATAACCCACTTCTACTGACCATCTCATGATCCATGGGATGGAAAATTCAACAAAGAAATAAATATTAGCAATTCCTTTTATTATTGTATTATTATTTTCCGGTTCTATAATTTTGAGAGATACATCAATCCATTCAGTATATAGCTTTTTAAATGGTTGTGGTAAAATATTTACAGATGGGCCATAATTAATCCACCATTGCTAGAACCAAGTAGGAATGTTTTGTTTATAGACATTTGAACAGATCTTTATAAACCAGGAATGTTTCTCATTAGGATTTTCATAGAGAAAAGTTTTATAAAAACTATCCACATAATCTCAATAATTTCTGTTCAGGGTGAAAATAGTCCCTTTCTTTCATGGTACTGAATCCTCAATCCTCTGGGGTGAATATCTTTTTTATTAAACTTTTCTAAGTATTCATCAGATAATAGTGTTGAATCAATTCTATTTAAAAACAACAAAAGATAAAAAAAAATAAAAAATATTGATGTGACAAAAAGAAAGCTTGAAAAGTCTTTACCATAAATGTCCAATGAACGGCTTTGTCCAAGGAAAACATTGTTTACCATGGCAACATCAAGTGGGACAAACCTCAAAGTACAAAGACGTAAAATATCTAAAATGCCCCCGTGAGGACTACAAAACTTAAAATCCTTCTTTATATATAGTTATAAATTGCTTGTTATCTCTTTCTCCCTACTTATTCTTCATTATCTTGTTATTTGTAATTGCTTCCGCGTATTTGGTTTCTATAGGCCCATTATCACTTTATATAAGTTGACTCCTTTATTTAAGTTATTTTTGCATAAAAAGTGTGGAGTAAATTAAGAAAAAATATTTTCAAACTCAAATTGCAATATTTGGCAACTAGTTTTTTGGACATTGTTGAATATTAGGAGTAATTACATAGTTTACCGTTTATACAACATTGATGTGCAGCATTAACAGAATTCTTACTAACCAAAATTAATTAGAGGATTAGTTAGATATTAGTTACTCTCCCCGGATAAAAAAGAGTATTCACTTAGCCTTTATTTTTTGGTTAAAAAAGAGTGTACACTTACCAAATCAAGAAAGAATTAATTTTACTTTATCAAATTTGCCCTTATTAAGTGTTAGGTGATCGAATACCAATACCTATTTAATTAAAGACATTTTAGTTAAATGCTTATTTTTTATCTAGAAGTTAGTATTTTCTTAAAGGGTGTGTATATAGCTAAGTGGACACTCTTTTTTATACGGGAGTACTAATTGTACAGATAGTCGGTTAGGTAGTTTTAAATATGCTATAATACAACTCATCTTGCATTCAGTTAAATGGGAATTCATCGCTTCCAAAATTCCCAAAAATTCTCTCTCTAAACGCACTGAATTCTCATCTGTTGGATGATAATTTGACAGAAAGGCTAGAATTTTTGTCTAAGAGAACAAATATTTTGACTTTTAGTCATTCAAAGAAATAATCCCCTTGATTATTTTCATTAATTGAAATGTATTTATACAAGTTACATATTTTCATAATAGAAGAATCCTATTCCTAAAATCTTATTCTACCATAATTCTAACTATACAATTATGGTAAGTGTATAAGACTAATTAAGGTAACTTTTACACTACAATATATTAACAATATATACCAAATATACATCCCTGCCCGTGATGGGCTTCGGGCCGCCTCGCTTTCTTTGAATTTCTTGGAGAGTAATCCTTTGCCGAATTCACTGCATTGCCCGTGATATACACTATGTATATCAAGTGTATATCACAGGTATAAACCTTGTTTAACACACCCCCGCAGTCATAGCGGGCGATTTTCGAACGCTGAGACTGTCCCTAAAATCTTCAAAAAGGACCGAGGGAAGACCCTTTGTAAAGATGTCTGCAACTTGATATCTTGACGGGACATGACAGACGCGTACCTGACCCCGAGCAACCTTTTCGCGGACTAAGTGAATGTCCATCTCGATATGCTTAGTGCGTTGGTGCTGAACCGGATTACCAGAAAGGTAAATGGCACTAATATTATCGCAATACACCAAGGTTGCCTTTTGAATTGGACAATGAAGCTTTAGAAGCAAATTACGTAACCAACATGATTCTGAGACCACATTGGCTACCCCTCGATATTCTGCCTCGACACTTGAGCGGGATAGAGTCGCCTGACGCTTCGCAGACCAGGACACTAAGTTGTTGCCAAGGAACATACAATAGCCAGACATAGACCGTCTGGTGTCTGGACAACCACCCCAATCAACATCTGTGTATGAGACAAGTGTGGATGTTGATGAAGGATACAAATGCAAACCATAGTCCATTGTACCATGAATATACCGAATGATGCGTTTGATTGCATTCATGTGTTCAACTCTGGGATCATGCATGAATAAACACACCTACTGAACAACATACGTAATATCCGGCCTGGTAAAGGTCAGATACTGAAGGGCCCCTGCAAGACTGCGATAGCGGGTCGGATCCTCATAAGGGACGCTGGCCGCGACACCAAGTTTGGGCTTCGTATCAACTGGAGTGGAAGTGGACTTACAGGATGACATCCCAGCCCTCTCGATTATCTCAGCTGCATACTTCCGTTGAGACAAGAATAATCCATCGGAATGACGAGTGACGGCAATCCCCAAAAAATAACTCAAGGCACATAAGTCTTTCATAGCAAACTCAAAGCTGAGCATGGTCATGATAGACTGGCGTAAGGCATCGAAAGAAGCAGTCAAAATGATGTCATCCACATATAACAGAATGTAGGCCAAGGATGAACCACGACGGTAGATGAACAAAGAATTATCTGACCTACTGTAAGTGAACCCAATAGTCGAAACATAGTCAGCAAACCTTGTATACCAGGCCCGTGGCGACTACTTAAGCCCATATAAGGACTTCTTCAACAAACAGACATGATGAGGACGGTTAGGATCCCTGAATCCCAACGGCTGATGCATATAGACTGTTTCCTTGAGATCACCGTGTAGGAAAGCATTCTTGACATCCAACTGATGAATAGGTCATGCCTTTGAAAGAGCCAAGCTAAGCACAATGCGAATGGTAGCCAGCTTGACCACCAGACTAAATGTCTCCTTACAATCTATCCCAACCTGTTGAGTCTTACCATCACCCACAAACTGTGCCTTATGTCGAGCAAATGACCCATCTGAATTCTCCTTATGAGAAAAAATCCACATAGACCTGATAACATTAATACCAGATGGACGGGGCACCAACTCCCACGTCTTATTATCAATAAGAGCATTATATTCATCAGTCATAACAATTTTCCAATTCGGGTCGTTTAAGGCAGACACAGGATTACGGGGCAAGGGGGATTTAGAGACATCAAAATGTAAATTAAAATGTCTTTTAGGTGTAAAAATGCCTCGCTGACTACGAGTGACCGGTCTATGATTCGAGGAAGAATTGAGTGAATTTTGGGAATTTGCTGGGCTCGGGACGGACTGGCCAGCAGGCGGTGGGCCTGCTGGCCCAAATTGGCAATCTGGGGTTGAAACTGGACGAGTTCCGGTGGGGTGGGATCGGCCCAATCGTTGGAACCGATCCCGGCCTCGGAAACTGTGACGGAATAGTGGGCCCGCTAGAGGATTTTGGGTGCGGGACATGTCTGTGATGAGTAATATATGGAGATATACCATCATCCAAAAAATTATACGAACTTGGCTCGGGAGTATGAACTTTAGTAAAGGGAAATTGAGTTTCATCAAAAATTACATGTCGATTAATGATGATTTTCTTGGAGGATAAATCAAAGCATTTGTAACCACGATGATTAGATGGATAATCCAAAAACACACACGGAGTAGACCGGGCCTGAAGTTTGTTAATTGTGGTGGATGGGAATAACGGATAACACAAGCACCCAAAAACCCGAAGATGAGAATAAGAAGGATTCTTATTATATAAACTTTGGAGGGGGGAAGAATTTGTCAGACATTTGGAAGGAATTATGTTAAAGAGATATGTCGCCATTTGCAGAGCATGATGCCAAAAATATGGGGGTATGGAAGCATGAAGTAAGAGAGTGCGGACAATGTTATTTATGGAACGAATTTTGCGTTCGTCTTTCCAATTTTGTGAAGATGTATGAGGGCACGAAAAATGAAAATTGATCCCATTATTATCACAGAACTCCCGAAACACCCGATTGTCATACTCTTTCCCATTATCACACTGAATATTTTTTATTTCTCTTTCGAATTGTGTTATAATGAATGCTCTAAATTTTATGAAGACGGAAAACACTTGTGATTTATTGGCAATTGGAAACGTCCACAAAAATTTAGAATAATCATCCAAAAAAAGAACATAATTTCGATGACCCAACGAACTTAGAACATGAGACGTCCATAGGTCGCTATGAATAATATCAAATGACATTGAAGTATGAGAATTTGAGTCCACAAATGGCAACTTAACAATTTTTCCTAACGAACAAGATTGACAAATTTGAGTACGACTCGTACCCTTACAAGAAATAAAACTATTTTTTATCTAAAACTGATAAAATAGAGGATCCCGGATGACCAAGGCGAGCATGCCACAAGGAAGGAGATATGGCTGCAAAAGTTGATGGCAATGCTTGACTCGATGGACTGAAACCGGGTGTGATAGGATAAAGATCTCCCCTACTATCACACCTCATGAGAGGACTCCCCCTGTTGAAATCCTTCACAGAGAAACCAAAAGGATCAAATTCAACAGAAACAGAATTGTCAGTGGTGAATTTTCGGACGGACATTAAGTTTTTAATCAATTTTGGGGCATGTAAAGTATTTTTCAAGATAAGGGGAGGATTGGGGGGAGATATAGTTTTATGACTATAACCCTGAATTGGAATAGAGTTACCATTACCGACAATTATACCACGAGGGGTGCTCAAATTGGTATAAGACGAGATAGTACCTTGATCGAAGGTCATGTGTGTCATTGCGCCGGTGTCCATGTACCAATTTGGATCCGGTTGTGTGAGTGGGGCCCGCTGCGTGGTGAGCTTGCGGAGGCCGGGGCCCAAGAATCCCGGGCGGGGGGCCGTGGACCGTAAGCGCTTTGGAATTACTAGGCTAGTGGGCAGTGGGCCGGGACTGTTGACTGTTGGGCCTGAAGGACTGGCCAACCCACTAGCTGCAGGGAGCTGCTGGAAAATAGGGGTTGCTGGCCCACGACCCATTTCCCCCACCCCACTGCCATGGGCCCCACTGCTGGGACCAGTAGGGTGGAGGGCCACTGTTCACTGGACGGGGCCCACTGCCGGCCTGATGACCCGGAACCGTCGCGTTTGCCCCCGTGGTTTTTGTTATTATTCTTACGATTATTTTTGCCGCCACCATGAGTATGGTTTTGACCCGAATTATCAACAAAACTCGAAGAATTTGTGGAGGACGTCATTAGGATGACGGGGCTTGCTCCGGTAGCCGCCTTTTTAGCCAAACCGGCTTCTTCCAAAGTAAGCATGGAGTGGGCTTGATAAAAAGCGGGAAGTGGGTTGCTTTGACGAAGGAGAGTCCCAACGCCATTATAGGCCTCAGAAAGACCGATAACCAATTGTGGAATCATACGATTATTTATCACAGGTGCGCCAACGTTACGGAGTTGGTCCGCCAACTCCTTGAGTTTCTTGCAATATGCAGATACGTTTGGAAATTCTTCCATGCGAACTAGAGAGAATTCCTGCTCGAGTGTGACAATACGTCAATGTTAGTTATCTTGGAATATGTCACGCAATCTATTCCAGGTAGCCATAGCCGTGGTATCCGGCTCAATAATCGTCTGTAAGAGGTCAACCAAAATAGTGGAATAGATCCACTGGAGAACGGTAGCATCAAGAGTAATCCATAACTGAGGATCCTCCGCGGGTATAGGTATAGCAGGAGGAATTATGTGATGGATAACTTGATGGGAGATAGCGTGAATTTTAAACAATTCTGCCCACGTCGCATATTGGACGTTTTCCATCTCAAGCACAATAGGATATTGTTCTTGACGTTAGAAACCATGAGGGCAGGATGAAAATTATTCTTAGACATATTGAAAGAACAAAGAAGGAGGGGAAATTTGGGAATAGTAAGAGATATTTTTTAGAGCGGAAGACGAAATTTGGAAGAGAAACCCGAGGGGGGGGGGTTTCGGCCGAGAAAGGGCACAAAATTTGGGAGAGAATTTTTTTTGTTTAGACCTAGTCTCTTGATACGATTAAAGAAATAATCCCCTTGATTATTTTCATTAATTGAAAGGTATATATACAAGTTACATATTTCCATAATAGGAGAATCGTATTCCTAAAACCCTATTCTACCATAATTCTAACTATACAATTATGGTAAGTGTATAAGACTAATTAAGGTAACCTTTTACACTACAATATATTAACAATATATACCAAATATACATCCCTGCCCGTGATGGGCTTCTGGGCTGCCTACTGCTTTGCTGGGCTTGGAGACTGTCAACTGCCGAATTCACTGCATTGCCCGTGATATACACTGATGTATATCAAGTGTATATCACGGGTATAAACATTGTTTAACAGTCACTATATGTAGTAGCAACTAAAAATTCTCTTTGTTACAAAAATTAATTTTCTTTTGTACATTGGTAGAAAGTGCGTTTGGTTAGCTACGAATTAAGGAAACAATTTCAACTCATATTTATTCATATCTTTTTTTTTTCAATAAATGACTTTACTTCGTTAATGCATAAACGGTGTCAAAGAGTTGAAAAATGGAGCAGCATCATTTACAATCCAACTAGAAAAAACAGAAATCCAAATAACTTTTCGTAATAACAAAATAGAAAACTTAGCAAAATTGTGTGCTAGCATATTCCAAGATCTATGAATATATATAACATTTACGTCTTCAAAGGAACTCATAAGCTTCCATATATCTTCACAAGTAGTCTCTATCTCCCATGAAACTACACTTCTTTTCCATATCATATCTACCACAACTTTTGCATCAGACAAGATTTGCACCTTTGACTATCCATTCTCCTTTGCGTTTTCCAGTGCTTAACGAATTGCTAGAGCTTCAGTTGTGATGGTCTTCCCAACAAATTGAATTGGAGTACCAACGACTTGAAGCAAATGACCACAACTATCCATATCCGCCACTCCAATGCTTGCCATCTTTTTCTTCTTTTGTAAGCTAGCATCTTCAAATATAACAATATCATCTTGTGCCACAATAATATTTTTATCATTAGTATAATCCGGTACAAGTGCAGGAGAAGAGGTAGTAAACAAATTATTTTCATATTCATTGAAATTAAAAAGTGCCTTGTTTACAATATCATTGGATTCACAAATATCCCCGCCAAAGCACATTGAGTTTCTAGCCTTCCAAATTTGCCACAAGATAGAAACACATAATTTAGCAAGATATATAGAATCAGGATATTGACTAGCATTAACAAAAATATCATTTCACAAACTAGCAAAATTCATAGTACTTTCAAGATTAGGCCAATTAATAGGACATATCTTCCGGATCAATTGTGCTTTAGAGCATCTAAAAAGCATATGATCAATCGTTTCACTTTCAATACCTCAAACTGTTACTGTTCACTTTTACATTCGTGCGTAAAAGCTACTTAGTAATTTGGCGTTTGTCTTGAACAAACATAGTCACCACCTAATTTATTGAATGGGAATTAGGAAATCAATTAAAAGGTTAATTTAAAAAAAAACCTTTTAGAAAATACCAAAGTTCGGGTAAGGGTTCAGGTGATCCCGAGGAAGGTGTTAGACACTTCGGTATTAAGAATCCGCCAATGCGGTTGACCTACGGATCTAACATTTTATGGCTAAAAAATTGTATAACTTGTTTGTAAAAAATGTGTTTAAAAGATTATATGGATAAAGTTTGAAAGAAGTTGATTCATGGTTAATTAATTTTAAAAATGAATATTTTACAAAAATGAACTTTAGAGGGGTGTTTTATTTTTTTAAAATAATTTTTAGTGCTTTAATTATTTCATTAACTCAACTATGTGAATTAACTTAATAATTTGGCTAATCATAAAGGAATTAATTCCTTCAAATGTGCACATCTATTTAGATTTTGAATTATATATATAATCTAACTTCTTAATCCGTTAATGAATTCACTTGTTTATAACTCAAATGATATGAAGAATCCTAAGCTATTTGGCAACAAGTGCTTTTAATTTGATAAGAATTTCGCAAGATACTTGTTTTCTCTTTTGAAAAAGGAACTACTTGCCTTTTAAGAAAAATGTATTTATTCCTTCTAGAAATGTTAAGTGCCTACTTTGAGAAAATTATTTCACTTGAACATTTTTGCCTTTCCAAAGACGTAAACAGTTTTATACCAAAGAAAATATGCTCCACCTTGAAACAGACTTCTTAAAAAAACATATTTTGAATTGTGTTCACAAACTCTCTTTTGGGAATTCATCTAGCTTGAGAAAAATAAAAGCAAAGTAAATAAGTTAGTCATACAACATTATAACACTTAACAGAATACTGTCAAAGTCACACAATCGAAACTCAAACTTCAAGCATACAAGGATGATAACATACAACAACATACCCAGTGAAATCCCATAACGTGGGGTCTGAAAAGGGTAGAGTGTACGTAGACCTTACCTCTATCTTGATAGATAGAGCGACTGTTTCCGGGAGACCCTCGGCTCAAGACAAAGCATAATCACAAGCAAAGCAAAACAAGAAAAGCGGTCAGACTCGGATAAGAAATTAAAGCAGTTCAAGCATACAAGGATGATAACATACAACAACAACATACCCAGTGAAATCCCATAACGTGGGGTCTGGAAAGGGTAGAGTGTACGCAGACCTTACCTCTATCTTGATAGGTAGAGCGACTGTTTCCGGGAGACCCTCGGCTCAAGACAAAACATAATTACAAGCAAAGCAAGAGAAGCGGTCAGACCCGGACATGAAATTAAAGCAGTATGAACATGCTGATAACATACATATTTTAATTCTGGAAAAAACAGAGGACGAGTGAATATGAAAACAGACCCAAACATAACTTAACAAACGATTTGAAAGATTTAGTATTTTTTGAAGAACTGGTAACTATTCATGCATATTTCAAGGAAAGTACAAGTAAGCCTTAAGAATAAATGTTAGAGTAATCAGTAGTTTAACACTAATACTACAGCCAGAGCAAAACTAAACAATTCTCGTAATGAATTAAACTAGGCAGAACACAAAACTAAGCCATTTTTGAACTTAAAGAAGCAGAAAACGGATTCATACTTGCATATCAAAACAAAGTAAAGCTAATGCACTTACAGGTGGGCTGGGTTTACTGGGTTTGGAGAATGAGGGGAATTAAAAGCTAAGTGGGCTGGGTCACAAGTGTGGGCGTTGGGCTAGGTGTTCGGACATGGGCTGCTGTTTTCATGAGTTAAAAGTGGCTACGAAATAGGAATAGCCTCTTGGCTAACACAATAACCAAATTTGAAAAAATAAAATTAAGACGAATCATTAATCAAGCTTCTTAACTTAATAAAGTAAAATATTTATTTGCAGAAATATACTAATTGTAGTAATTAAACCGTAAGTGACTTTAACTTGATAATTTGAAAGAAGTACTAAATTAAATACTTATTTTGAACATAATTAATACTTAAAAATTATATGTAAAACATATATGATATATATTAGGATATTTTATCAAATAAAATGATAAAATAACACCAAAACTAGTTAACAAATATTTTTGACTTTATCGTATTTCACTATGTTTAAAATTCAAGAAACTTGACTAGTTAATTTGAAATGTGGAGGGCCAAAATTGGGTGTCAACACAAACCTTACACACATCACAAGTATGTTTTAATCTTTTAGAGACAACATAATTTACAGGTAGCACATTCAGAATACATTTTTGAATAAAATGCTTATATTTATTTTTAATATTCATAGACCATAATTCTAAAAACTTTTTTGAAAAAGATTGATTACTCGATTGCGGTCTATCCCCGCTAACTTCTCGACATCTAACAATTTCTCTAGCTAAATGATATGCCGATTTTACCTCATAATTTCCAGATTTAGTATGATGCCAAATAATTATATCCGACGATCCAGTAGTAGAAATAGGGATAGAAACTATTTCATGAATATCGTCAAGACAAAACTATTTCTATAAATCTTGCAACTTCCAAGTATGAGTATTTTGGTCTATAAGATCCTTTACTTGTAATTCTATATCTATTTGAGCATGACAATGTTTAGGCCTAAACCCATAAATGAATATGTAGATACATAAAGAGAGATACTTTGATGGCAGACAACAACTAATAAGATTGTAAAATTTAGACAAAACGGTAGACTTAGTGTATAGGGCAAAATTCATATAAGACAGCTGTATAAATAATGGTGAGACACGTGGAGTATGACGCTGAGTCAGACCCACGTTAGATTACATCACTATTGCTTTGATATGCATGCTACCAGAAGCGTCACGAGCAAGGCCGATACCGATAATGGAGAAGGATGAGAGTCGTTTGCATCATAATAGACAACCGTACTAAAACCGATCCTACGACTTCCAACAACCATTTTAATATCATTTATTGAGAGATTGATTGTCCAATTATTACAACATTCATTCTCCTACATTTGTAAGGGCTAAATAGGGCACATTATTCCATTGTAAATTATCAAATTCTGGCTATTACAAAATACTTACTGATATTCTCTTGATTTATGTGCTTTCATACATGTTATCATCATTTTTGCTCAGAATCTATCTCAAGGCTCAGGCTAATTACCGCTAACTTTATCTTATTATTATTTATCTTAAGCATAATTCTTATCTAACGTGTCACTTGAGATCCACGTGTCCTTGACCACGTATACAAATTTAAATGTACCATTCTACGGGTAAACAGTTTGGCGCCCACCATGGGGCCTGGACAATTGTGGTGTCACAAGTGACCCCTCTACTAATTTACTTTTTCCTTCAAGTCTTTTTGTTTGTTAAGATCAGACATGATGACATGACTAAGTGACAACAACCGTAGCATTGGGGGCAACACTAGCAATCCGGGGCCAGACGGCGTGACACCCAGAGACCCGATGAATACATATGGTGTCACCCCTGAGGACTGTCAGACTTAACATGGGATAATCCCATAGATGAAATGCCCGAAGAAGCCATATAGAATCTTCGGGCACAGAATGCTGCAATAAGCACAGAGTTAGAGCGTATAAATCGATTTCAAGAGGAGTTCATCTCCAGAGATGTTGGCAATACTCCGAAAGGAGAACCGACTCATCCACCAAATACACATGGAAATACTAGTAGTGATCAAGGTAGAACCGATGATAACCAAGGCAGATCTGCAAATAGTGGTTCAAAAAGCGAGGTCCCTGAAAACTCGTTCCAGTAGAAGGTCTTAGAATTCATAAAGGACATGACCAACAAAGTTTATACCAATGCAGAGAAGGCAGAGAAAACTACCCAGGAGTTTCAGCGCTAATTCAGTCAAATACCGGGGGTTCCACCCATGGTTAACAGTCCGGATGCGAAGAAATATATTCAATTGGTGTATAAGCTAGAGGCTCTGCACGAGTTAATACTTAAAAGGTTCAAAATGCCTTTTGTGTCCAGTTACGACGGAACTACCAATCCCCATGAGCATATCCTGGCCTATACAATGACCGTGAAGGTAAATGATCTAAGAGAACACGAGATATAATAGATTTTGATCAAAAAGTTTGCTGAAACACTTACTAATAGAGCTCTAATATGGTATTCACAACTTCTCGAGCACTCGGTCAGTTCATTCGCCCAGCTGGCAGACATGTTCATAAAGGCTTATGCATGAGCCCGAAAGGTGAAAGCACGTAAAGTGGATATCTTCCGCATTGCACAAGGAGAATCAGAACTCCTTAGGGACTTTGTTATACGGCTCCAGAAAGAGTGAATGCTGTTACCAGTGATTCCGGATGAATGGGCTACAGAGGCTTTCACGAAAGGGTTGAATCCGACAGGCTCGGATGCCTCCCAAAAGCTCAAAGAAAATCTATTAGAGTTCTAAGCTACCACTTAGGAAGACTTGCATAACCGGTATGAGTCCAAAATCTAGATTGAGGATGATGTGCTAAGAGCTAAAGCCGATAGTATCTTTACAAAGGCAAAGAATGGGAATTTCTCTAAAAACAGCTATCAACCTTATCTTCCCACTGAAAAGCAAGGAGGAGGACAAGGTTTCTGTTCTTTTGATAAATCAAATAACAAAAAAGGCTCTAGACAAAACAAACAGGGATTGGGAAATTTTGAGAAAAACAACTCATCTAAGGGTACTAGATATCTGAAATTATTCGAATACAACTTCAACATCGATGAAGAATAGATGGTGGCGGTATTAAGAACTCATCCATCGTCTCGACCACCGAAACCATTGCAGTCTGATCCAAGTATAAGAGATCAGTCCATCTGGTGCGATTTCCATGGCACTCACGGATATAAGACTGTGGAATGTAGACATCTGTGAGAAGAGGTGGCAGGAATGGTAAGCAGGGGCCATATTCGGGAGTATCTGAGTGAAATAGCTCAGAATAATTATGAGGAGGAACCACCCGCAGAAGGAAAGTCTAATCCGGCTGCATCACCTTATGTCATAAACATAATATATGATGGATTAATGATTGCCACTACATCTTTCACGATGGATAAAAAGAGGAACATCTCTGTGACATGGGAAAAGAGGTTCTGGGAGATACCCGACGAACATACTTTAACGTTCGTCAAAGAAGATGTTGCTGGTATACTCTTCCATCATAATGATGCACTGGTAATCACGGTGCTTATCGGTTGCTTCCAAGTTAAAAAAGTTTTAATTGATCCTGGAAGCTCGACTAACATAATCAGACTGAAGGTAGTGGAGGAAATGAATATAGTAGATAAAATAATTCCGGCTGCCAAAACCCTTTCGGTTTTCAACATGTCAAGTGAAACCACAAAGGGAAAACAAGACATATCAGTGGACATGATATGGGTTATCAAGATGACAGGTTTTACATTCTCGATGGGGATATGAGGTACAATACAATATTTGGAAGATAGTGGATACATGACATAAAAGTGGTCCTATCAACTTTGCATTTCTTGGTAAAATTTCTAACACCGGAAGGATTCAACAAATTTGGGGTGAGCAACCTGCTGCTAGGTAAATATTTGCTATAGAGGAACTAGAGGTGGCATTAGATCCCAAATAGCAATTACATGAGGCAGAGTCGGTACTCGAAGGGGTTCACCAGGTCCCGCTGGTAGAATCTATAGCCACATATCCAAAAGAAGAGTTTTCGAACCAGTATCAAGTACCTAGATACTTTCAGGTACCAGATGAATCATATGGCACCACATCCACCGTAGAGGAATTGAAGTAGATTGTGCTACATCAAGAAACCTGATAGTAAGGTATACCCGGGCACTGGGTTAACTCCGGATCTTAAGGATTTAATTCTTAAATATCTTATATCTAACATTGATTGCTTTGCTTGATCTCACAAAGATATGACAAGAGTCCCTCCAGAAGTCACAACTTATAAGTTAAGCCTGGATCTCAGCTTTCCTCCGGTACAACAGAAGAAGCGACCGATAGCAGAAATTCGTAACAGGTTTGTTAAGGAAGAGGTAGCTAGATTACTACATATAGGATCAATCCGGGAGGTAAAATACCCGGACTAGTTAGCAAACATAGTTGTGGTACCTAAAAGGGGTAACAAATTTACAATGTGTATTGACTACAAAGATTGAAATAAGGCATGTCCTAAAGACTCGTTCCTACTATCGAATATTAATCAAATTATCGATACTACGGTCGGGCATGAGATAATGAGTTTTCTCGATGCGTATTCTCGGTATAACCAAATAAAGATGCACCCGAAAAACCAAGAAAAACATATTTTTAACTACTTTTGGTACTTATTATTACAACGTTATGCCATTTGGACTAAAAAATGTTGGGGCCACATATCAAAGGTTAGTAAATAAAATGTTTGAAAACATAATAGGTAAAATAATTGAAGTATATATATATATATATATATATATATATATATATATATATATATATATATATATATATATATATATATATATATATATATATAATATGCTTGTTAAGTGTCTTCGTGCATAGAACCATTTGAGTCATTTGCAGGAAACCTTTGAAGTGTTAAGGAAGTACAATATGAAGTTGAATCCTAAGAATTGTGCCTTCGGGGTTGGTTTCGGTAAATTCTTGGGTTTCTTGGTTTCCTAGAGGGGTATCGAGATAAACCTTGATAAAATAAAGGCTATTAAAGACATACCAGACGTACTTGAAGATGTCAAAGCAGTGCAATGGTTGACCGATCGTGTCGCAACCTTAAGCAGATTTATATCTCGGTCCTCGAAAAAATACAATAGGTTCTTCTTTCTTTGGAAGAAGAAGAACGACTTCATATGGACACCCGAATGCCAGCAGGCCTTAAGGGACCTGAAGACTTACTTATCCAGTCCTCCGCTCATGTCAAAGCCAAATGAGGGAGAACAACTACTCATATATTTGGCAGTCTCAGAGGTAGCAGTAAGTGTAGTGCTGGTATGGGAAGAAAAAGGTACATAATTTCCTATTTATTACGTAAGTAGAGTAATGTCAGGGGCCGAGACCTGATACCCATTACTTGAAATATTGACTTTTGCCTTAGTAATGTTATAGTGAAAGCTTCGACGTTATTCTCAATGCCACCCTATTTCCATAGTAACAACTTTTCCTTTAAAAAATGTGTTGCATAAGCTCGAACTATCCGGGCACCTGACTAAATGGGCGGTAGAATTGAGCGAATTTGATAATGAATATAGACCCCCGGAATGCCATAAAGTCACAAGTCCGTATAGACTTTGTGGCCGATTTCAGTCTAGGAGTAACCCCACAGGCGGAAAGGAGGCTATCCTGGTCTCGGGGACTGCCCCCGGGCTTTGGACGCTTTATACAGATGGTGCCTCTAACGTCAAGGATACCGATTTTTGGGTGTTATAATGTGAACTCCCATCGGTAAAGTTTTGAGGCAAGTAATACATAGTGTTCCGTTTACTAATAATGAAGTAGATTATGAGGCTTTGATTGCAGGTTTAGAACTAGCTTGGGGATTGGGTTCTCAAATCATCGAAGTCAAATGCGACTCGCTGCTGGTGGTCAACCAAGTCCACAGAGTGTTCGAGGCCAAAGAAGAGCTAATGTCAAGATATCTTGAAAAAGCTTTGAAGGTGTTATATAATTTGCAAGAATGAACGGTGGTATATATACCTCATAACGAAAATATAGAGGCAGATGCACTTGCGAAATAAGGCTCCAGCACAGAGTCTGAGGGCTCTAAAATTGAGTTGGTTGTTCAATTGTTGCATTCGATGCCGGATCCCATTGTGTATGACGAAATAAATTCAACCAACCTAACTTGGGACTGGATAAATGAATTCTTAGATTATCTCATGAATGGAAAGCTCCTGGAGGACCCGAAAATATCTAAGCTCTGAGGACCAAGGTTGCCTGGTACAGTGTTATAGACAGAAAACTTTACCGTAGGTATTTTTATGGTCCCCTAGCCCGGTTCATAAGACTCGATGAAGCAGATTAGGTGATGAGAGAAGTCCATGAAGTCATTTGTGGGAATTATTTCAGAGAAGAATCCCTAATGAGGAAGCTCATGAGGGCCAGTTACTATTGGCCTTGAATCGAAGAAGATACAAAGGCATTCATACCGAAATAATATAAGTGCCAACGTCATGCACAACTGTCACAACAACTGGGAGAAGAGATGCATCCGATAGTGTCCCCGTGGCCATTTATGAAGTGAGGGATGGACATCGTCGGACGCTTGCCAGCGGCTCCAAGACAGGTATGTCAAATTATTTTTATGACTGACTATTTTTCTAAATGGGTTGAAGCTGCAACTTACGTAAAGGTACAGAAGAAAGAGGTGAATGATTTCATTTGACAACATATTATTTATCGTTTTGGTATCCCTAAGGAGATAACTTATGATAATGGCTGGAATTTCATCAGAGTTAAGGTCATAAATTTTCTTGATGAATTGAATATCAAGTTGATCACCTCTACTCCCTATCATCCTACTATAAGGACAAGATGAGTCAACAAACAAGATCATAATCCAGAATTTAAAAAAGAAATTGGAGGTTGCAAAAGGAAACTAGCAGTCCAAACTATTAGAGATTTGATGGGCATATCGAACCACGGCAAAAACTAATACCGGCGAAACTTCTTTTTCCCTAGTCTACTGAGCGGAGGCTTTAATCCCGATAAAAGTTAGAACTCCCATATTGAGATACATCTGGGCCGAGGAAGAATCAAATGCAGAATCAATGTCCTTACACCTAGATTTACTTGAGGAGCGTCAATATTTGACATACGTCTGGATGCTAGCCCAAAATCAAAGAATGGAGCGTTATTACAATAGGTGCACAAATCTCCGACACTTCAAACGTAGGGACTTAGTGCTCCGGAGAGTCAATCAAAGTACCTGGGAGCGTAACGCTGGAATGTTAAGACCGAATTAGGAAGGACCATACACTGTAACATGTATTGCTGGTAAATGAGCTTATCAGCTAGAAGACCATAAAGGGAATATACTTCCTAGTAATTGGAATATGAGTCACTTTAAGAAGTACTATGTGTAGTAAGTCAAAGCATGTGTTGCACTCTTTTTCCCTTCGACCGATTTTTATCCCAATTGGGGTTTTCCTGTAAGGTTTTTGATGAGGCAGCCCCATGATATAATCATGTTATTGGTCTTGCTACCATAGAAGTCTGTCCAATATCTAAGTCTTCATAGAATGAAGCATCAGATACTGAGGGGCCATATACACCTGGAATGGAGTGAAAATTTTGAAATTTTAAATGCTTCTAAGGAAAGCACCGATGATGGGGACTGCCTGAATAATCAAATTACATATAATCGGACTGACCACGCTAGATGACAAACCAGATTATTAGTATAATTTCCTTCACAATTTTTATTCAAAGGAATCAATAAAAATTTCATTTTATGATTAACAAATCTTTGCGATCACGAGCATAAAACGTATGTTATTATATTAAATGCATCAAAAAATTTGTACCATAATAACTAGAGACGTACTATTCTACAACACCATTAAAAATAAAGGCCCTCTCTTATTAAAATCTTAACAGAAAAGTTAAGGCTCCGGATATAAGAAGTACCGGGGTTTTAAGGTGTTCGGAGACAAGTTAAGTCTGGAACTAACTTTGGAGGCCATAACAATCCTCGATCAAAGATGAGGTCATCTTACTCATCAGCCTTTCCATCAGCCTCCATGTTCGAGTCCTCTCTGTCTCCACGAAGAGCCTCCAAGGACAACTCAACATTAGTCAGTCCAATTTCTGCATCCAAAATTTCTGAAGCAAGATCGAGGCCCGATTTTCTTTCTTCTTCAAGAGCATCCATTCGACTCTTTAAAACTGATAAGTCTCGTCAGAGTTTTCACCTCTAACATTTGTCTTGGAGCTCAGTGATGGTATGCTCAAAAGCATGAAGTTGTCCTTGGGCACCGGCTAAGTCAGATGCAAGTTGGGTTGTTCTTTCCTGAAAGGTTGTTTAAGTGGTGGTGAGGACTTGAAGAGAATTCTCTCGATCCTTCAGAGAATCGACTGCATCTTGCAAACGTAACCAGAGTAAGATTTGGAGAGATCTAGAATCCCTAAGATTAGTACGTAGGATTTCAACTTCAGCCCTGAGGTGTTGAATCTCATCCTTCAACTTATTTTGCTCATCAGAATGGCTGATTGCTTTTGCCAAATTCGCAGTAGATAGAGCATAGGCGTGATCCTGAATGAAGGGATTGTGATTGGTAAATAAGAGCTAGATCGTGAAAAATGGAAGGAAAGGTAGGGATACTCTACTTATAGGGTAGCATGTGGAGATTTCTGGGTAGAAGAAGCAGATGTCCGAGCCTCAGTTCCGAACGTTGGGATTGAGCTATGTGTAGAAATGTCCTCAGTAACGGGAGTCTCTGCCTCCTGAACTTCCTGCCATGGACTGACCGGATCAGTATTTTCCTCGTCCGCATTCTCTTCTTCATCGAGGTGGATGACACCCGCCTTACCCTTCACTTGTAACTCCTTCCAATACTCAGTGAGTTGGCAATGACTTCTCACCTAGGAACCAATTCCCATCGGGGGCTTGGAATCCTCGTCTTAGGCTTTGCATTTTCGGTTACCCAAAGCAGACTTGATGTTCGATAAGGTAGTTGCTCGAGATGACACTTTTTAGGCTGAGGAGGTTTTAGCCGGGAGATCTGGTAGTAGAGGAAAAATGTTGAAAAGTGAGTTACGGGATAAATATGAATAGGAGGAAGAATTGAGGTTAAACGTACCATGGTATTTCCCCTTCCACCATGATGAGGTGATACTCTTCCAAGTCCTAGTGATGTCGGGGGAGGCATGAAAAAGACTTACTACCCACTTAAATATCCCTTCAATTAGTTGTAGTTCGACATAGACGGATGAAAAGGTTAAAAAACTTAAGCGTTATCCTTTATTTGGTTAACCATGAAAATAAGCCCGTAAAAAAGAAAATATAGAATACTCACGGGAGGGATTCCACTTTTCTGGGAAATGATCTGAAGAAGGCTGGTGAATTTGGTCGGTCTTGATCAGAATGTAATGGGTCTACTAACCACGGTTGTGATTATCCTCTGACTAATAAGGATGCAATTTTCGCGAAGGTATAAGGCGATAATTCCGCCTGGTAAAACCCTAGGGTAATACAAGAAGAGAAAATGGTCGATAGTAAATGGAACATCAACAGCATTGGCTAACATTTGGATACAAAATATAATTCTCCAAACTTGTGGAGCAACTTGACCTATGAAAACCCTATATCGGTGGCAAAAATCCTCAACAATCTTTTGGATGGGGAGTTTGAAATCGATGGTGAATGTATAGGTGTATGCCATGGAAAATCCTTCAAGATTGTGATGCACGCGGTCGACAGGATCGACTGTTCTGATGACTATGTCAGAAGAGAAACCACAATCTTTCATAACAGTGGGAAGAATTTTGGTTGTTATCTTCGAATCGAACTTTTTGACATGTTTGTAGTTGGTTTGGACACGGAGGTCTTCAGAAAAATTGAAGCCTGAGGGGAGGATTTCGGCAGTAGTAGATTATAAATCCACTCTTTGGGTTGTAGGAGAAGTGGTTTCTTTCCCATGTCGATGGTTGGCAAGATTGTTGTTATCCTCAGATGAACGAGAAGGAGAAGAGTTTGTAGAAGATATTGTTGAAGGAATTGGTTAAAAAGAAAGAAAGCAAAGTGATTGAAAGAACTTGTAGACGGTATGGTTGACTTTTGTGAAAAGAGTTGGCCTCCTATTTATGATAAAATAATACAACGTTTGGGAGGTGAAAAGATGTGTATCATCATTATCAAAGTTCACGACGTTCAGGAGATTAGATAGTGTTGTCTTCATAAGCATTGAATGGATGTGGTGCTTGAAATGGCTTGAAAATTATTACTTTTCAAAGTTCCCGTCAAAATAAAGAGGAACATGCAGGCTAGTGGTTCAAATTCACTTCCTAGTTGCACAAAGTATTGCAACCGAAAAGTGCGGGGACTATCTGTATAGGGAAAAATTCATATAAGATAGTTGTATGAATTATGGTGAGACACATGGAGTATGACGCTGAGTCAGGCCCACGTCAGATAACAACACTACTGGTTTGATATGCATGGTACTGGAAGCGTCATGAGTAAGGCTTGTACCAGAAATTGAGAAGGCTAAGAGCCGTTTGCATCGTATCGGATGACCATTACTGAAACTGATCCTACGACTTCCAACAACCCTTTTAATAACATTTATTGAGAGATTGATTGTCCAATTATTACAACATTCATTCTCCTGCATTTATAAGGGCATATTTCATGAGTTGTGTACCCGTGTAGCTCATGTAAAAATTGGGCACATTATTCCATTGTAAATCATTAGATTCTGTCTATTACAAAATACTTACTGATATTCTCTTGATTTTTGTGCTTTCATACAAGTTATCGTCATTTTTGCTCAAAAGCTATCTTAAGGCTCAGGCTAATTACTGTTTACTTTGTCTTATTATTATTTATCTTAAGCATAATTCTTATCTAATATGTCACTTGAAATCCACGTATCTTTGATCATGTATACAAATTCAACTGTACCATTACGGGTAAACACTTAGGAATTCTTCTAAGCTTCTAGATTAAAGGTTGATATGTAAGTATCATTTTCAACTAACAACAACCGAACACACTTAATTTGTACTAACTTTATGTTTGTCCATATTCTTGAACCATTGGTACTCACTAAGTATTCAAATGTAATAATTAGTCGAGTGAATTCAAAATTTGATAATTGAGATGACCATAAAACAGAATCCATAGCTTTTTCCATTTTTTAAATCTGTAATAATATGGATAAGTTGGTGCTCATAGATTTTTTAAGAAATAATTAAAGAAATGCAACTTCATTCATGTTACAAAATTAATTAGTAACAAAGGGCACTTCTAATTTACTTCTTTATAGAATTATATAGAATCACTAGACTTATTATATATTAGGAGATGTACCTTAAGTGTAAATAGGCGGTGAAATATTTTAGGAAGTCCTATATATTTAGGAGACTATTACCTTATTTACGATAGTTTTTTCTTGGTTAGCAAGGTTTAGGATTTGTATATATTTGGCTTCAGACAATTCAATGAGATACAACGTTAATTCCTTCAAACTTTCTCATGGTACCAGAGCCATAACCTAGAAAAAAATAGGAGATGGTTGGCGACGATAAGAAGAAGAACGAAGACGGAGGCAGTGGATCAGGAAGTAGCAAAACTCCCATGAATGATCCGACATCTATATATTTTCTACTTTCGGCAAATCACATAGGAATATGTATAACTCATGTGGTTCTGAAGGAAGACAACTATGATGAATGGGCTAAGGCAGTGAGAAACACCTTAGAGCCAAAAAGAAATTAGATTTTATCGATGGACTGATTACACAACCCAAGGAAGAAGGATTTGAACTCGATGACTGGTACGCCATCAATTCGAAGTTGGTTGCTTGGGTATTTAATATCATAGATCCGCCACTTCGTTCGACGATCTCTTACACGGAAACTGTTAAAGACTATGGGAAGACTTGCGAGAATGATTTTGAATTGGTAATGACATGAGAATGCACCAATTGAAAAACGCACTTGCATCCTGTAAACAAGGAGGACAAACTGTTACTGCATACTACGGTAAACTGAAAAGCATGTGGGAAAAACTTGTTGGCTACACAAAAAATCCGATATGCATATGTGTTGAGTGTACTTGTGGGGTAGCGAAGGAACTAATGCAAGAACGTGAAAAAGAGAAAGTTCATCAACTCTTGATGGGACTTGATGATGAGGTGTAGGGGACTACGCGTTCCAACATATTGAGCATGAAACCTCTTCCCACATTAAATAGAGTCTATGTTATGATTATACAAGAGGAGCGATATCGGAATGTTGCTCGAGCTAAAGAGGAGCGTGCAGATGTTGTAGCCTTTATTGTACAGTCCTTACCTTACGGTCGCAACAATTACAGTGGCGGATCATCTAATTACTCAGACAAACCGAGATGTGCTAATTGTGGAAAACTTAATCATGAGGGGAAAGATTGTTATCAGTTGATCGGGTATCCTGATTGGTGGGGTACTGTACAATAAGAAGAAGGACTAATGAATGTGGACGTGAAGGACGATTTGGAAACTTTGGTAATTCTGGACGTGGTGGCAATGGTCATGGCATTGCAGCAGTTGCCAATGTTATGCAAATCGAACTGTAAGATAGAGGCAGATATGAATGCTTGGACGGGGTTATCTAATGACCAATGGACTGCACTAGCATCCAGGCTTAATTTCCACAGTAAGAATCATGAAACATTGACAGGTAATGTTTTTGGAATTCGATGGATTGTCGACATAGGGGCGTCTCACCATATGAGTGGTGATGCTAAGTTATTAAATGACTCATGTGATGTGACACCATATTTGGTCAGCTTTCCAAACATTTCCACGACTATCGCTTCGAAGATGGAAACTGTTATACACTCAAATAATATGAAACTGCATAATGTTCTTTATGTATCTCAGTTAAAATGCAATTTAATTTCTGTGTCTAAGCTTACGATTGAAAATCATTGTTTAGTCATATTTGATAATAAGCCTTGTGTGATATAAAATCGGACTTTGAGGATAGTGACTGGTGTGGGTGAACAATGTGATGGGGTATATTATTTGAAGGCAGTGGCACAAGCATAGGCACAAGCATAAGCACAAGCAAATAACACACAGAAAGTGGACAATTTTGATTTATGGCATCGTCGACTTGGTTATCCCTCCGATAAGATAGTTTCTTTTCTTGGAATCAGTAGTCATAATAAAGTAAATGAGTTGTGTAGTATTTTCTTAAGAGCAAAACAGACCCGAGAAGGTTTTCCTAATAGTATGAATAAAAGTGCTGATTTATTTGAATTAATTCATTGTGATGTGTGGGGCTCTTATCGCGTTCCTTCTTCTTGTGGTGCAATGTATTTTCTTACTATTGTGGATGATTTTTCTCGTGGTGTATGGGTCTACTTAATGCCGAGAAAAGTGAGGCTAACCATAAGATAAAACAATTTTATTCCATGGTAATTACTCAGTTTGGACGAAGGGTGAAAATACTTTGAAGCGATAATGGTAAAGAGTTCACATGTCTTCATGCTTTCTATGCGGAGCACGGAATAGTGCATCAAACAACATGTGCTAATACCCCTCAGCAAAATGGACGAGTGGAAGGGAAGCACCAACATATTTTGAATGTTGCCCGTGCACTCCGTTTCCAAGCTAATTTGCCGATCTCATTTTGGGGAGAATGTGTCTTGACCGCAATTTATCCTATTAATTGAACTCCTACTACTATATTTATTGGAAAGACTCCATATGAATTAATCTTTGAAAAAGAACCTTCATATAGGCCTCTAAAAATATTTGGATGTCTATGTTTTGCTTATTGTAAGTCCCGTGACGAAGATAATGTTACACCCCGTAGTTTCATGTCCCGTTGTGACGTCAATGGATATCGAAGTCCCGAGAAGAGATACGCCCCTATGGAAGAATAATGAAGGTTTATAGCTTGGTTATAAAGGTATCAGAGTATTTGAGAGTTAAAAGGATCAAAAGAAGTACGTTTTGATGAAAATGAGAAACTGGGCAACTTGACGGGACAGATGACGGACCATCAAATACTTTGATGGACTGTAAAATACCCAGTCTGAGCCGTCAATCTTCCAGGAAGTTGGACGGGGAAGATTGATAGACCATCTGAAGTTTGACGGTCCGTCGAGTGTACCATCGAAGTACAACAGTGGAGAATTTTTTCGGGTTTATATACGGGTATTGACGTTTTCCTCTTCATTTTCCCCTAAAACTCAGTTCATAGACTCTCTCTAACCCTTTCAATCATAGTATACACCCCAATGTTAATTCGAAGCCAAATCCCGCAAGATTTACGTAATAATTCCCGTGGTAATCGAAGAAATCATCTCTCCGTATTGAATTGGGTTTAGAAACTCTAAAAATTAGGCAAGTTGCGGGTTTGAGGAGGTTTTGATGCATTGAGGTAACGTTTATCCTACTCCATCTATAATTGCGATTAATTGATTATTTGTGATAAGTTGTAAAGGGATTTCCGTAGTCGAAACCTGTAAACCTATGAAATTATGATAAGTTGAGTTATGGGCTGATTTTGTTGGAATTGTGAGTTGATATTGATTGCTGGTATCATAAACCTAAGCGGGTATGTTTCGGAGAATGGTGGGGTCAAATTACATAAATACCCCTTTGATAACAAGTCTAAAAATCCTTTGTGTTTAAGGTTATCGAGAAGATGCCTAAATGGAGTTTTTTATTTGGTTATGGATTTGATATTGATATCGATCCTATGTTTGTTATAGATAATCATTCGTAAGGAATATGAGGGCTTATAGCATGACGTATCATTTCATGGATAAGGTATGTAAGGCTATCCTTTCTTTCAAAAGCATGAAATTCAAAGAACCATCACTTTCAAAAACAAACATAGCGAACTCCACACTATTGTATATCAAAGTCCTATGCTGAGAAATGTTTATCTCTTACTCCTATTCTTATGATTCTCGTTGTTGGTTACAGAATATGTCATAAATCTTCGAAAGGAAGCATTCCAAGGAGATAATCGTCGAGTCGACTAAGAGTCGTTTTAAGAGTTAAGTCAAGAAGTCTATGAGTTTTAGAAAGGGCCAACGAGCCGTTATTATTATAGTTCGTTGTTCACATCTCGATTTACATTGGTATTGACATGTTTACATTGGCATTGATATCATGCATACAATCATGATTATATATAGGATTGGGTTGCACATTGCGTAACAATTACATCATATAGAGGATCGGGTTGCACACTTCACAATAAGCATATATATTGAATAGGGTTGCACGTTCCGCAACATACACATAATGGATCAGGTTGCGTGTTCCGCAACACATATATGAACTAGAGTGCATATTGCATAGTATATTCATACATATAATTAATATTAAGGACATGTTAGACCTCACACTATAAGAAGAGGATAGTTCATACAGTAAAAACCTATCCAGACAGGTGGTATTAAGTTTCAGAGTTTCATTATTCGCTCCATGTGGCCCCATGTTGCTTATGCTTTTCTTTACAACTAATAACTTCATATTGATTATATGTTTTCCTTACAACTTACATATTCATATTGTTATTAATGCTTTACATACTCAGTACACTATTTCATACTGACGTCTTTTTTGCCAGGGGCGCTGTGTGTTCATGCCGCAGGTTCTGATAGAGACTCTGCTAGGCCACCATAGGTTTTCAAAACTCACTACTGCTTTAAAGACATTTGGTTTTGTCCAATCATATGCGGATTATTCTTTATTTTCTTATATAAAGAATGGTTTGACACTACATGTTCTTGTTTATGTCGATGATTTGATCATTGCAAGAGATGATTCTGGAGCTATTACTAACTTCAAACAATATTTGCATCGGTGTTTTCACATGAAAGATCTTGGGCTCTTAAAATATTTTTTGGGGATAGAAGTGGCCAGAAGTACAAGTGGTCTATTTCTTTGTCAAAGAAAATATGCACTCGTTATTTTGAGTGAACCTGGTCTTCTTGGTGGCAAACATGCGAGTTTTCCTATTGAGCGGAATCACAAACTCGCGTTGGACAACGACAATGATTTTGCTAAACCTGAAAAATATAGGCGCTTGGTCGATCAGCTGATTTATTTGACCATCACTCGTCCTGAGCTATGCTACTTAGTTCATATATTAGCTCAGTCCATGCATCATCCAAAGGAGAGACATTGGGAGGAAGCACTTCATGTACTGAGATATTTGAAAGGCAATCCAGGTCAAGAAATTTTCTTACGATCTGATAGCAATTTGCTCTTAAATGCATATTGTGATTCAGATTATACAAGTTGTCCGGTGACACGACGCTCTATAACTGGTTATTTTATTCTATTAGAAAATTCATCTGTTTCTTGGAAAACCAAGAAGCAACATATTGTCTCTCGCTCCTCAGCCGAAGCGAAATATCATTCTATGGCAACAACAGTGTGTGAGTTGAAATGGCTCAAGGCTTTGTTACGATCCTTCGGAGTCTTTCACAAGGATTATGTTCGTTTGTATTGTAATAGTCAAGCTGCTCTCTATATATATGCAAATCCGGTTTTCCATGAGCGTATGAAGCATATTGAGGTTGATTGCCACTTCGTATGTGATGAAATAGCAGCTGGTCACATTCTTGCGTCTCATGTGCACACTTCTCAACAACTAGTTGACATATTTACTAAGATGCTCGGGAAACAACAATTTTTGTATCTAGTTCACAAGTTGGCATTCACAATTTTCATGCTCCAACTTGAGTGGGAGCATTAAGAGATGTACCATAAGTGTAAATAGGTGGTGAAATATTTTAGAAAGTTGTATATATTTAGGAGACTATTACCTTATTTACTGTAGTTTTTTCTTGATTAGCAAGGTTTAGGATTTGTATATATCTGGCTTCAGCCTATTCAATGAGATACAACGTTAATTTCTTCAAACTTTCTCATTATAGGCCAGCCATATAATAAGCTCATTTATCATACAAGTTTATTCATGCACGCATCTTCTCATCACATATATAAATAGTTTACTGACTCCACCAAATTTGCCTGATGCATGCAATATTTTATTTTATCTTCGCATCCATACATCAAAAATACATCTTGAACTTTTTTTTAATTTTTGTCCTATGTCCGGTATCCGAATTGGAGCCC
This sequence comes from Anisodus tanguticus, assembly GCA_034509755.1. NCBI lineage: Eukaryota > Viridiplantae > Streptophyta > Magnoliopsida > Solanales > Solanaceae > Anisodus > Anisodus tanguticus. Next base: position 33,232,122 of record CM067558.1, read on the forward strand.
GACTATATCCGGATTCACACTGTATATAGCTCATTTATGGGGAAGCGCTCCCTATCAAGGATTTTTTCATACCCAGGGATCGAACCCGAGACCTCTGGTTAAGGGAGGAGAAACTTTATCCACTTCATTACATCCTTTGATGATCATACATCTTGAACTTTGTCAAACTCTTATCCTCCTTAGTCCTTATTCTTGTTTTTTTTTTCTTGACTTTTTGTTTCCCCTTTTTCTCCATGAATGCTTTCTCTTGCTCTTTTTTCTCTTTCTTTTTGGTCTTCTTGAATGAGCGGACAAAGAAAATTAAATTAGAGATAGGTGTGGATCTAGAGTGGCGTATATGTGTTCACGTAAATTTAGTATTTTTTTTTCAAAACTTTGTATATGTATAATGTATTTATAAGTCTTTTAAATAAAAAAAGGGCAGCCTGGTGCACTAAGCTCCCGCTATGCGCGGGGTTCGGGGAAGGGCCGGATCACAAGGGTCTATTGTACGCAGCGTTACATCACATTTCTGCAAGAGACTGTTTCCACGGCTTGAACCCATGACAAATATCTATAAATATTTTATCGTGAACCAGATAACACTGAAAAATAATTTAAGTCTTTAGCCGAATTCACTGACAGCCGAACTATTCTGGAGCCGAATTTACTCCTAGCCTTCGATTACAAGAACTTCATCGGCTACTAAGGCATCTTAGCCGAATTGTCAGTTAGAGGTACGATTGGACCCACTCAGATGTAGACGCCTCAACAACCAAGTCAAAAGAGTTGCCAGACCCCTATAAGCGATAACGACCAACAACAACTAAAAAAAGGTCCATTATCCGAACAAGAGGAGTAGAGGGTGAGAAAATCGGCATCACTTCCCCCATAGTCGGTCGTTGAGCTTAGTAGGTTACTTGATGGCCGACATGGGGGGGGACGCTTGTACAATTTTTTTCCTTTTGTACTATAATTACTCATTCTTTGTATATACAGGATACACACAATCAATCAAACAAATCAAATTTTATCTATCTTTTTATCCTTTACTTTACTCGATTGTATTCATGTTTTTTACCTCTTAGTTCACTCATAACCACTGTCCTAACGCTTTATGGAGTAGTTGGGGAACCCATTGCTGGAGATTAGAGTTCCGTTTCTAGCCCAAATCTCTTAAGTCAAGGAATTAATTTGTCTCCCGATTTCATCAGCTGATACAACGACAGATAGCGGAATTGGGGCCGAGAACAAATTTGGCACAGCCGGTAGGATCATAGGTGAATTAATTACAACGTTAGATTCTCTAGGTCAGGAGCATTCTTGGCGTATGCACCTAAGGTCCGGTAAGAAAATGAACCACGAGTCCAGTCCACATCATAAACAAAATCCTCCCAAAAGGAACAACGAACCAACATCCTCCTCGGGTATACCTACATCGGTGGATACCCCTCCACTTCCTCTATCAACCCAAGCCGTGGAAGAATCTAGCTAATCTAAAGGTCCAACCATAATGACCACATATTTTATTAGACAACAGATCGACTTGGGCATCCACGACATTATGTACCAAGTTTCTAAACAGTTGGCTGACATTGTGAAGCCAATGGTACATAATGAAGTCCAGCAAGCTAGGGAGATGGAAACCAACCGAATGCACCTAAGAGAATGTTCGGCTAGTTTTTTGCCATCCCTCTGACGAGCGGTGTTGTTCAGCATGAGACCGTGACTCCCAGTGTTATTTTTTAGTCGCATGTGCATCAACCAGTTCCTACTCAAGCGCAGCCGATAGCACACCTAGAAACACAAGCCCAATCGCCTGGCAACCAGCACACTCCATGGTCAGCGCCGAACCATGGGGGGAAAATATGCCACTTGACCAAGCGAGTCTGTAGTATAGGCAGATCAACATGGCTCGGAGATCAGTTCAGGATCCAGGACACTTTGGATTGTCATCCGTTATGCCATACATTTATACGAACGGTCTTATGATGTAGGCGAATGATGTTGGCCGCCGATGGCCCCTGACTTTGATTTAGCTCGGCTATCTGGTGACGCTGTTTACAGCGGATTACCATTCCAGCAGTCATTGCCAGTACCCAATCTATACCTTGCATGAAGCGTAAACTTTCTAAGAACGACCAACGTTCGAGGAGAGCAGTCATGGAACACTGTTCCACCTTATTCTCAGACTCCATTAGCCGTTCTAGGAGCTCAAGTTGCATGCTTTGGTGGCCATACCCAACATCAGCCATGGGGCACTACCCCACCTATTGGTAATGGCCAGCAGACCACCTACAACCTTCAAAACCATATCCAACAAAGTGCATAATAGAGGCCGCCAGTGCAGAACCCCTACCAGCCGAATCCAATCGAGAATTGGCAGGGGACGTCACAACTAATAAACCCGGAGATCATTCCTAATACCATGCGGAGGTACTTCGGCATCCAACTGAAACCTTTGGTCAGGCCTGTTTATAAGAAGCCCTACCTCGATTGGATAGATCTGATAGCACCTTTGCCAAGGGGCTTCAAAATACCAAAGTTTGCCATTTTCTCTGGCGACGATGGCAAATCCATTATCGATCACATCGGTAGATTTACTGCCCAATGCGGCGAAGTTGGCCAAAATAAGTATCACAAGTTGCAGTTATTCCCTCTCTCTCTAACGGGAGCATCCTTTGCATGGTACTTCTCTTTGGCTCCTAATTCCGTGTAAAGCTGGGCTGACATGGAGGGTTGCTTCCATGATAGGTTCTATTGGCCCCAACCTCAGGTTATCGTGAACGATCTAACAAATCTCAAGCAGCATGTCGATGAATCGACTGCCGATTTTATCGAGAGGTTTAGAAAGAAGGTTGGGAAATGCATCGTACACTTCCTCGAGTCTGAATGTGCCCACATGATAATCAACAACATGCACCCTTAGTTAAATGAGAAGCTGGTAGTACAATCTTGCTCTGACCTGAGCCAGTTAAGCGAAAAGGCTAGCAAAATAGAGAAGTATGTCTAGGAGAAGGAGCGGAGAAGAGCCAGCTGAAATCGAGGCCCCCACTTGGTATCCATTATTGAAGAGGATGTGTCTGACTTAGAGTCAGCCGACTGCACGACAGACGCAATGGTGGCTGAGATTGTTAGGGGTAAGGTTTACTCTTGCCCATCCTTGAAAGCTATCAAAGGCAAGGAAATAAGGTCATCCGATAACAGGGTCGGTTACTTGTTTGATATCACGAAGGCAGATCAAATCTTTGATCATCTACTCAAAGATAAGCAGATTTGGCTGCTTGATGGTCATAGGATTCCGCCTGGCGAAGAACTCAAGGATAAGAAGTACTGCAAGTGGCATAATTCATATAGTCACTTTACTTGTAATTGTGTAGTCTTCAGGAAGGCGATCCAAAATGGCATCAGGGAGGGGAGGTTCAAGTTAGCCGACAAGAGCATGGCTAAAATATCTATTGATACCGACCCCTGTCCCGTAGTACAAATATCTATGGTATCTTTTGCTAAGCCCGATGAGTCAAGGGACACCAAAGGGAAACAACCGATAAAAAGGGTGTGGGTCCCAAAGAAACCTACCGAAGGGGAGAAGGTCACAAGGACTTATGTGTTCAATCGGTTAGGCAGCCAACATGACATTCGTGATGACAGGCAGCCGAATAGGAGCAGTTTTCTTGACCGCCCTAAATACTCGAGGGACTTTGAACGAGAGGTTCAGGAACAAACCATGAGGTTCAGAAGGGTCCCTATCGATGCCAGGCATAGGTCTGGGGGCAAGTACGGATGCCAACCAATCAGCAGCTGAGCATGTCTCGAATAGATGAAGAACAACTCCCTAAAACCAAACAGAGGGTGGTCAAGTTTAACGTGGACGAGGGTGTTTTGTCTTTACGTATCATAGCAAGAAATGAGGACCAGACGAGACACCAGAGAATGATTAAACCAGTCGCCAACATAGAGGAGGGGAAGTGGTCAATCAATCAGGCTCCCGAAAAGAAAGAGGCACCATTGAGAGTCGCATATAGAACCCATAAGAGAAGGATGCAACATGCCAAGGCCTTGCTTAAGATGCAACAGACATTGCATCTAATTTCCAACACCAAGGCATCTGAAAATTAGGAGATTCCTGAGTCTGCTGTAGCCGAGACTATCGAGCGGGCATTCGGCTCAGTTGCTTCAGAGGTAATGTCGCTTGAAGGAGAGGAGTTGGGTCAACTAGAGCTAGATGAATAACCTACCGACAACCCGGTGGAGGAACCCCGATAAGAGAGCCTGGCCCCGGATGGGCCTCTAACCGAGGCAACCCCACAGATTATGCAAAGGACTCAGTCAGAGGATCCCCAACCGATCTCCATCTATCTCCAAGATATGGAAGGTATTTATTTCTCTTCAATCGAATTCAATGAGGTGGGAGAATTCATCCTTGATTTATTTAGCCAGGACTTGGTTGATGAGATGTGGGCAAATATTAAAATGGTCAGCCTAATCCCATGTGAGCTCTGGGTCAGCCGCTCCACGCTGGATAGCCTAGAAAGTGATGTTTGCATAGAAGATGCAGAATGGGCAACAATAGTCGATACCACGGTTAGGGACGCTTTGAGCATAATATTTGGTGCAGCACCTACGAAAGATATGGTTAAACACCTCAAGCCCCTCTATGTGAAGGCTTACGTCAACGGTAAAATCATTAGCCGAGTGTTCATCGATAATGGGGTTGTGCTAAATGTGATGTCATAACTTACTTTGAAAAACCTTAACAAAACCAGAGAAGATCTCATCCCAACTAACATGAAAATGGCTAGCTTTATGGGAGAGGCTTCTGAAGCTTTGTGGATTTTAGTAGCAGAAATCACCGTGGGTCCCAAGACGGTCAGATTTGCATTCTTTATTATAGATGACAATCTGGCCTACACCATTCTACTGGGTAGGGACTGGATTCACACCAGCTGATGTCTTCCTTCTACCATGCATCAGAAGCTTATTATTTGGGAAGGAGACAAGGTTGAAATCATCCCAACGGATGATAACCCGTTCTAACCAGGGGTTCAGAACATAGAGGTTGTCCTCTATTCACCTTATGTGGCTCCCATAGCCATCACGGAACAATATGAAGAAGGATATTGGGAATCCTATAACCTTACCTCGCGAGGGTTTAAAATAAAACAATTAACCCAACTATGGCTTACCTTGAAGGATTTAAATAGTTGAGGAAACCCAAATCATATGTGACTTGTGGCTTCGGCTGACCACCCTAAGCTCTGAGGCAAGGATAGCCGAGGCATCGCAGATTGGGGACCACGACGTTGAACCAACACTTGCAGCCGATGAAGTTGAGCTGCCAATGGAACATGAATCGCCCATAAGAAGGACTATGCCTAGTTTTGAGTCTGAGGATCTTTTGGAAGACATTAACTTGGGAACTGAAGAAAGCCCTCGGCTAACACATATTAGTGGTCTGCTGAAGGAAGAAGACAAACAAGGCATAACTGCCATACTACAGCAGTATAAAGACTGCTTCGCATGGGATTATCATGAGATGCCTGGGCTGGCACGTACTTTGGTAGAACACAGATTGCCAATCAAGGAGGGTTTCAAGCCCAATAAACAGCCGCCCGGAAGGTATCACCCTCAATTGATACCTCAAATCAAAGACGAGATCGAACGACTGCTAAAAGCCGGCTTTATCAGAACGGCTAAGTATGTGGAATGGTTAGTGAACATCGTACCAATCAAGAAGAATGATGGCAAGGTTCGAGTATGTATTGATTACATGAACCTAAATCTAGCTACTCCTAAATATGAGTACGTTATGCCGATAGCCGACATGCTAGTCGACTCAGCAGCCGCTAATGGTGTATTGACCTTTATGGATGGATACTCTAGCTACAAACAGATATCGATAGCCGATGACGACATTCAGAAAACCTCCTTCAGATGTCCAGGGGCGTTGGGCATTTACGAGTGGGTAGTTATGCCGTTTGGTCTGAAGAACATTGGTTCCACTTATCAAAGGGCAATGAACACCATCTTCTATGACTTGATCGGCAAAACTATGGAGGTCTACATCGATGATGTAGTAGTGAAGTCTAAGGACTTCAAGGATCATTTAGCCGATCTTGAACAAACATTAAAAGGAATGAGGATTCATAGTCTCAAGATGAATCCAGCTAAGTGCATATTCAGAGTATCGACTGGCAACTTCCTTGGCTCTTTGGTACAAAAGAAAGGCATCGAGATAGACTGTAACAAAGCTAAGGCAGTAATGGGATCTGCACTACCTAAGACAAAGAATGAGTTACAAAGCTTATTGGGAAAAATCAATTTTTTAAGGAGGTTCATAACCAACTCGGCTAGCAAGGTGAAGGCTTTCTCACAATTGCTCAGACTTAAAGAGTCAGAAGAGCTAGTATGAGGTCCGGAATAGCAAGAGGCCTTTGATCAAATTAAAAAGGCCTTAGTTACTCCCCCCGTATTGGTGCCTCCTATGCCGGGGAAGCCGTTGAAATTGTATATTTCAGCTGCAGAATTATCTATCGGTTGCTTGCTAGCACAGGAGGCCGATGATGGAACTAAAAGAGCACTTTATTATCTTAGTCGAATGCTCAACGACGCTGAAACTAGATATACTCCTTTGGAGAAGCTTTGTCTGTCTTTGTTCCATGCTTGCACAAAACTCGAGTATTATCTAGGGCTGGCCAGTGGGCCGGGTCAGCCCGGTCTCGGCCCGGTCCCGCCCCGAACCCGACTAGTAAAAAAAAATTAGGTAGCGGGACTCAAACTGGGATGGGACAATGTCTCATCCCGACCTGTCCCGGCTCGCCCCAGTCCCGCTAGTCCTGACCCGATCCCGAGCCCGCCCCGATCCCGCCCGTAATCCCCTCTTTTGCAAAAATAGTCGTTGGACCAATGATCATTTTACATTTTGGCCGTTGTGCAATGGCCATTTTTGGCCTCCCCCTTCCCCCAACCCCCCCTCCGCCTTAATATTTATTTTTAAGACATAAGTTATTATATTTACACTTTAACCTAATTTTCCAACTATAAATACCTCATTTTCTCTTCATCTTTCTCACAAATCTTCCTACAATCTCTCTAATCTCTCAATCTATCTCTCTACAAGTCTACATTGTTTACTAAATATTCAATTTTATTTATTCATTTGGGAATTGGGAGTGAAGTTAGCAACTAGCTTGAGGATCGTCCATCGAGCAAAGTTTCAATTTTCAACCTCTCGATTACACGTCGACGTTACGTCAGCGTTTGGTATATTCGTTCCTTCATTAAATTATTATTGTCTATTTATTTTATTTAGCTCACTTAATTTCATTTACTTTAATTATTTATTAGTATAATTATAAATTTATAATGGAATGATTTAAACGTATGCTTATGGGTAGGGGCCAGGCTTCTTCTAGTAGGGGCAACAAGGGCAAGAGTACTTCTTCTAGTCATCCTATTCCTACATATGATGATTTTGTTGATACTGAACATTTTCCTACAATACCATTAGATTTAGACGAGGAGCTATTTTCTGGAACTCAAGAAGACTTTAATTTAGACGATGATCTAGATGATACACCCACTAATGTTGATGACAACACACCCACTAGTGCACCTTCAACTGAAATGCCTCCTGTTCCCCCTAGTGTGAGACGAGGTCCAGCAAAACGAACATTAAAATCAGATGCATGGATATTTTTTGATAGGGACGTAGAGAATCAAGTAGCTAGATGTAAAATTTGTAAAGATGTTTTAAAATTTAAAACTGGAAAAGGTCACGGTGGGACGGGGGGTTTAATGAGACACGTAGTAAGGGCTCATCCGGCTAGGTATGCCCAATACCAGGCTTCAAAATCGGGTGCGCAAACGCCGCTCCATCGGGACAAGGTTCACATACTGATACTGTCCCGGACCAAGTACATGGTCAAATTAACCCTATGACGGGGGGAATTGTAGGCCCTAAATACAATAAACATAGAGATAGGGAAGCTCTATCAAAATTAGTTGTTGTGGAGGGTTTGCCTTTTTCATTTCCTTCATCTCCCGGTTTTATTCATTACATTAGAGATATATATAAACCTGCTTTTAACGATTTTCCTAGATCAACTGTTAAGAGAGATGTATTTAAATTCACACATGAATATCAACAATATTTACGTTATTCATTATATCACTTTAATGGCAAAGTATCTATCACGTCTAATATAGATCGTAGTATTAACGGCCATGATTATTTAACGGTAACTTGTCATTGGATAGATTATAAATGGTCTATGCAAAAATGTATCTTAGCGTATAGATATATAGATGATAGGCACACTGGTACTTTTATTGCAGAAAATATTTATCAAGTGTGCGATTATTATGGAATAACCGATAAAATTATGACTATTACATTAGATAACGCTTCTTCTAACAATTACACTATTACAATTTTAAAAAATGGTTTAACTTCATCTTTTCCAGATCATTTTCATATAAAATGTGTGTGTCATATATATAACTTAATTGTAAATGATGGTCTATCACTTTTTGAAGACATTCTTAGTAAAATACAATTTGCTATAAACTTTATTTTTAAAAGTAATAAAATACAACGAAGAAAAGAATATAAAAAAACTTGTCACGATTGCCAACTACCTTATAGAAAATTCCAGAAGAAGTACCCACTAGGTGGAATTCTTTATACGAGCAACTGCTTGTTTCTTATGACTATAGAAAACCTATAACTTTATTTTTTAACTCTCATAATCAAAATCCAGCTGATATGGTTGTAGATAGCGATTGGGTAAAAATTTCTAAACTTATTGTATTTTTAGAGATTTTTTTCAAGCAACAAAAGAATTTTCCAGTATATATTATCCTACTATTTCAACTATGTTGTTTTATATAACTCTAATATTTTTATTACTTAGTGAATATATGGAAAAGCCAGCTTATATGACAGCTATTAAAAAGTGTTTATCAAAATAAAAAAATATTTTATTCCTATTTCCACTATTTATATTATTGGTGATGTATTAAATTCGACTATTAAAATAGACGGTACTAAATCACTTATTGAAACTATTTACTATTGTATAGAAGTACTACCACCTCCAAGTCCAAAAAATCCAAATCACCCACCACCTATTGAACAAACTAAAGAAGAAGTATTGTCTAGCGTAGAAGACCAATGCAAAAAAATATATAGGTTTTACCAACAAGAAAGTGCTAGTAACCTACCGACTTCCATACCATCTTCTTCATCTTTAACACAACCTCACAAAAAGACATGCTGTTTTTGCGGCTAGTATTGAAAGCCTCAGAAATAGAATGTGCGGCCGTACCTCTACTAACCAAATTAGCGAGTTCGATATTTTTGTTTTGCAGGGTTTTGTACCGTACCAAGCAGTTCTCAATGAAGAAGGACGTGAAGACTTGCTAAAATACTAGAGGGGGAATGAGAAGACCTTTCCGACACTTTCAATGATGGCCCGAGATGTTTTGAACATTCAAGCGTCATCAACTGCGTCTGGAAGCGCTTTTTCTGCCGGCAGATATCAAATAGGAGACTATAGACACTCATTAGCCGGAGACAGCTTGGAAACTGCAGTATTATTCAGAGATTGGATACGAGCGGAGCGGAGAAGGTGCGGTGAACCGGAGATCAACGAAAAAGAAGACGAAAACTACAACGAAATCTTATCCGAAGGTGGTGGTGTAAGCGACGTGGATCAATTTGACCAACAAATACCAATTCCAACCGAAGAACCACAGGAAATTATCAAGAAACTAGAACAGGATTTTTTAAGAATGTAATTTTTATTAATTGCAATTTTATTATGTAATTTGCAACTTCTGGACAACACCACAAAGTTGCAATTTCGACAATTGTATTTGTATTACAAAAAAATCATGTCTATTAAATAATATAAGAGGCACAAAAACAATCTTGAGATATTTTTATTACACTATCTTGTCTTGTTTAATTATTGAGTTTTTTTTTATACATATGTAAAAAAAACCGTCGGAACCCGATCCCGATCCCGCCCCTCCCCGATTCCGACGGGATCTGGATCGGGACGGGACTTCGGCAAATCCCGCCAAACCCGATCCCGCCTGACCCGCCAGCCCTGATCCCCTCCCCCTTCACCCGTCCCGCCCCGACCCGACCCCGCCAAACCCGGCTCGTCAGACCCGAGCCCGGCCCACTGGCCAGCTCTAGTATTATCTAATGCCTCACATTATATACGTTTTGTGCAAAGTGCATATCGTTCGGTACTTATTGAACATACCTGTTTTGCAAGGACGACTAATAAAGTGGGCAATCAAGCTCACCACATTTTCTCTTGAGTATAAGCCACTCAGGGCCGTCAAAGGCCAGGCGGTAGCCAATTTCTTGACAGACCACCCATGTGTAGATGCGAAAGACCCAAGTGCCTCCATTCGGCTTTAGTGACCGACTTCACTCGGTCTAACCGACCCGAACAGTGAGCGACCTTAGTCGATCAAGTACAAAGGTTAGTCGAACAGTGGCCGCCGGTGAACCAGTCACAAGTAGAAAGAAAGACATGGTTTATCGGGTTGAGGTACTGAAACAGGAGAGAATCACCTTGTTCCGGTCCAATGTACGGAGTCAGAACCAGCTGCTCATCAACCAAGGCCAAGGCAGGGGTCAGGTCACTATCGGCCAGAATGATTTTTCCTAATCTCAAAGATAGAACAGATGAAGCCATGGTTTCCGACTAAGAAAAGGGCAAAAGAGTAGGTGAGAAACCTATGGGGGGGATACTTTTCCTTAAATAACCTTTAGAGGGGCGACTGAGATTAATTTATCATTTTCAAAAGCATGGCCGAAAATCATCAAAGCCAATTCATGGTATTAGATACGCCTCGGTTAAAGGGGAAACACATCTCAAGAAGTAATCATCATTGCATGCACTGGAGAGGAGACGATTGAAGTGACATGCGCGACTGTCAGACTGAAAACGATGGCTACTTTCGGATACATCAACTCAACAATCACACTCAAGTTAATGTAGGGGGGCAATTGGTAACACTAAAAAATAATTTAAGTGTTTAGCCGAATTCAGTGACTTCCGAACTATTCCAGAGCCGAATTTACTCCTAGCCCTCGACTACAAGAACTTCATCAGCTACTAAGGCATCTTAGACAAATTGTCAGTTAGAGGTACGATTGAGACCCACTCAGATGCAGACGCATCAACGACCAAGTCAAAAAGGTTTTCAGACCCCTAAAAGTGGTAACGGCCAACAACAACTAAAAGAAAGGGTCATTATCCGAGCAAGAGGAGTAGAGGGCGAGAAAATCGGTACCACTTCCCCATAGTCAGTCGTTGAGCTTAGTGGGTTACTTGATTGCCGACATGGGGGGGGGGGGGGGGGCACACTTGTATAGTTTTGTTTTCCTTTTGTACTATAAATACCCATTCTTTGTATATGCAGGATACACACAATCAATCAAACAAATCAAATCTTATCTATTTTTTATCCTTTACTTTATTCGACTGTATTAATGTTTTTTACCTCTTAGTTTACTCATAACCACCGTTCTAACGCTTTCTAGAGTAGTTGGGGAACCCATTGCTGGAGATTAGAGTTTCGTTTTCAACCCAAATCGCTTAAGTCAAGGAATCAATCTGTCTCCCGATTTCATCAGTCGATACAACGACAGATAGCGGAATTGGGGCCGAGAACAGAACCCATATATTGTTATATATTACCTTAAGTTCGTTGTGAAAACTCATACACTTCAAATCTTGAATCTACATATGATTAGAGATGGATGAGAATCGAACCTGCCACAACGTAAACTTTTTTCCACTTTAATTAATGTGTTTGTTTGTTTAATTTTCTTTTTTCCGTCTGGTGTGTTATTGAACAAACAAGGTTGACAAGAAATCGCACGAGTTGCGCATACTTCTAATTTCTTATTTCTAAACCTTTGAAACTTCAAGGATAATTCTACGAAGCTTTTGGTTGTCAAAGAACTTCAATCCTCAGTGGAGAACTGGTGGAAATTTATTGTGAAAAAAGTGGAAGGATTAGGCAATGCACACCATCTTCTCGATGAATGTGGGTGGCGTTTGGTGTAAATTTTGATTGTTAATATTTCACAAAACATCTAAGATATATATATATATATATAGTATTAATGAATTTTCATATGAAATATAAGATTAATTATAAGGGAAACATCACCAATTGCCCCCTTAACCCAATTAATTACGAGTCCAGCTAATTACTTCTTATGCCCAGCCCATTCCAAAATAATTATCCGGTGTGCCCCACTGACCCACCAAATTATATTTGTCCTTTCTTACCTCCCCTTTCTTTGCTTTTTTTTTTTTCTCTTAATTTTTTTTCCTTTTTTTGGTTACTTTGTCTTTTTCTTATTTATTTTTTATCCTTTTATATTTTTATTTTCTTAAGATAAAAATGCTAGTTAATTATTTTTAGATTACTAAAAATATAATAAATTAAGTAATTTAGCTACAATAAGAAGTAATTAAAAATATTAAATTCACTAGCTTTCTTATTAAAATCTAATTTAATACAAACAAAATTTCTAATTTTTTTCCATATTCAAACAAAATTTATATCTAAAATATGAGTTTATTTTTTAAAAAAATTTCACAAGTAAAATTAGGACATACATATATCCCATCAGTATATGATATATATCATGTTGGCATCATAGAGGTTGAGTAGTGTTGGAATGAATTTGTCATCAATTCTTTGTGATATCCCGTCAATATATGATACTATATATTATTGGGTATCATAGATGACTGAGCTCTTTTTTGAAGAATAGAATCAGTCCTCTATGATATCTTGTTAGCATATGATATATCATGTGTGGGTCAGTCATTCATGATACCCTGTTGGTATATGATATATACTATGTGGGTATCATAGAGAATTGAGTTGTATTTTTTCTTGAAGGAATACACCAACACTCTATTCAAAGAGAGTTCTTTATGATACTATCATGGTATATAAATCTACGCAAATGGTATCATAGAGGATTGAGAAATGCCAAAGAAGGAATGAAGCAGTCCTCCATGATACCATCTACATAGATTTATATACCATAATGGTATCATAAAGGACTCTCTTTGAATAACTGAAGCAGTCCTTCATGATACCATCTCAGTATATGCTTAATTCATGATACCATCTCAGTATATGGTATATACCATGATGGTGTTATGCTAGACTGCTGACATATGTGGAGGACTTAAGAAGTCTTTCCTGATACCATCTACGTAGATTTATATACCATAATGGTATTATGAAGAACATTTTTTGAATAGCTGAAACAGTCATTCATGATACCATCATGGTATATGCGGTCCTTCATGATATCATCTCAGTATATGGTATATACCATGATGGTATCATGCAAGACTACTCAGACATGTGAAGGACTTAAGAAGTCCTCCATGATGCCATCTCAGTGTATTTTTATACTATGGTGGTATCATGGAGGATTCTTGACTGTTGCATTCAAGGACTTCAACAATCCTTCATGATACCATATGAATATATGATATATCATGTAGGTATAATAGAAGATTGAGTAGTATTTTTTAACGAATGAATCAACTTTCTATGACACCTTGTTTGTATATGATATATACCATGTGAGTATCAGAAAGAATTGAGTTATGTTTTTCTTGAAGGAATGAATCAGTCATCTATGATACTCTATCAGTATATGATATATATCAGGTTCGTATCATAGAGGAATGAGTGTTTTCCTTGAAAGAATGAACCATCTAACTTGTGTGATACCATGTGGGTATCATAGTATACTGCAACAGTATACTTAAATTGTTATTGAAAAAGGAACAAGTAATAAGGAAATAAGAAAAATGAATAAATTCTTATCAATAAATGAAATAATAGAAAATTAATTATCTTTTGTTGTTATATTATCAATAAATGCTTATTAAAAAATTTACAAGTGATTACCTAAAACATATCCACACAATCAGTGCATAATTGAAGTGATTGTACCCCAAAATATCCTTGATAAAATAGGAAGATACATTTTGACCATAAGATGATAAGAGTGCCTTTTGTTGAAACTATTTGCAAATAGATGATTGCCACGTCTACAATTAAATTCTTACATAGTGAGTGGGTGAGATAAAATTCTTTCAAATTTATTTGTCAACTACACTCAAATCTTTCTATAATGACAATGTTTATTTGAAAATTTTATGACTTTTATAGTGACGTGATGTTATGTATATATACTGACATTTAATATTTAGATTTCATTTAGCTATTATAAATAATAGTACACAAATAATTATTTTTCTATATTTTCTATGTTATAAACGAAAACAATATAGTACTTGTTAATTTTAAAACCTCAATTAATTTTTATAACTCATTAATTAAAAATTGAAAAGACTAATAAATCCATAAATAATTGTACCATACCGATAAAAAAATTAAAATCAAAAGAACATATACATTCAAAATTAATTGAAAATTTAAATATTTCATGTTTGACGTAAGAATTCTACAATTGTAGGTTGTTTCGTAAACTCCAGTCTCTTAGTGATAATATAACGCTTGAATTGACGAAGAATTTTGTCCAAACTCTCACCAAAAGGGAATTCAATAACTTTCTTGAAGGCTAGCTAAGAGCTTAACATAAATATTTTAATATTTTATTTTTATATGTAATATATTTCTTACAAATAATTATTATTACACAATATTTGAGTACTGCTGTTATAGAGAGGTAATTTTACAAAAAGTGTACCGCTATGATGAATGGCATTGCTGTTATATATAGAATGTTATTGTTGATGTTGGATGGATGTTGTGACAACATCTGTAAATGCTGAGGACAACATCTTATGAAAATAAGAATGTTGCCTGCGATGTTGTGACAACATTCCTGACAACATCCCTGTAACGATTTTGCCTATTCTTCCGGCTAAAACAGGTTATGTTACTGTGAGTAAAAAATGACCTAGACAAACTAACAATGATGTTGTGTTTAAAACGTGGTAAAAGAAACAGTCAAAGCTTGGAGAGGAAGCAGCGTGAAGACCAAGTCCAGAACGTTGAGCTTTTGAAGGAGCAAGAACCGGTCCAAGCTGAAGCCTTCTTTTACTCAGCCTCTGCAACCAACCAGTGAGAATTTCAAGGGAAGTTCCACACTATAAATAGAAGGGAACTTCAGAGTATCGATATCCAGAACTGAACGAGAAAAATTACCAAGAGAACTCTCGGATATTCACCTTAGAAACTGGATCAACACACTTAGCCTAAAATTGTATAACAACATCTAGTCCCACATTACTACTGCTGCTCAGATTCTAGATCAATCTTATATTTCAAGCAATAGTAATGAAGATGTTGTATTTATCTTTTTAGATCTTTTAACTTTAGGCTGAAGTCATCTGCGACTTCATTTTTGTTTGTAATTTTTTTTTCGCATTTATTGTTCAATCTTGTAAAAAAAAATTCATTTGTAATTGTATATAATTTATACAATTCTTTGGTCATTGACCATCAAGGGATATATTAACATATACCCTTGAAAATATAAATATTGTGTCTCTTTACTTTTCCGCTGCATTTACTCTATAAAGGTTTATAACTGTTTTATCACAATGTTGCCTCAGATGTTGACACAACATTGAAGGCAACATTCAGAAACTGTTTTAATTGCTTTTTATTTTACTGTTTTATTCTTACATATTCTTGCTTATCCGTAGCCCCAGGACTAACAAGTGGTATCAGAGCCAACACTTGATACAATAAGTGTTTGATTCTGAATATTACGGCTATGGACTCAGCTATACAAAACGTTGGTAGACTTCCAATTCTTGACGGAACTAACTATGCCTATTGGAAAATCCGACTACGTTCGCACATCAAATCCATTGATGTTCGAGCTTGGAGATTAGTTTCCGAAGGCTATGTGATTCCCAAGTACCCAGCAGACGAGGATGGTGATGTACTTACCAAACCTGAATCTAAATGGACCGCGGAAGAGATCAACAGTGCGAGCTTCAATGAAAAGGCCTTAAATGCGATATTTGGATGGGTAGATCTCTATATGTTCAAACTAATCCAGAATTGTACTACGGCCAAGGACGCTTGAGAGACCTTACAAACTCATTGTGAAGGTACCTCAAGTGTACGACGTACAAAGCTTCGCATGATTTTGAGCCAATACGAACGCTTAAGGATAGAAGAATCTGAAGACATAAAATCCTATTTTGAAAAGTTAATTGACATTGCTAATCAGTGTCAAGTGCTTGGTTCTCCTTTAACCAACACACAACTTGTGGATAAAGCTCTCATATCTCTTCCTAAAAGGTTTAATACTAAGATTTGTGCTATTGAAGAGGCCCATAATCTCGCTACTATGGATCTACATGCCTTGATGAGCATCTTTCAAACACATGAGATGAACATGAAGAGCCAAAGAGATCTGTATAAAGACAAGACTTTGGCACTCCAAGGACAAACCTCGGAAACTGAATTGGAAAACGAGGAAGAAAACTTGGAGGAACTATGAAATGGTGCACCAGTTGCCTTACTTACTCGTCGATTCAATTCGATGGTGAGAAAGATCAACATTGATCGCAATAAAGCCAAATACAAACAACATCAAAATCCACTCTTCAATAAACAGTCGAATAGGTCACCTTCTGAGCAAAGAAATCACAATCCTCTGAGGAAATCTAACTCCGACAGTACCAATTTCAATCCCAAGCAACTTGAGGGAGTGCAGTGTCATGCATGCTCAGGTTGGGGACACTATGCTAATAAGTGTACAAACACCCTTAGAAAAATTGGTAAGGTTATGTGGGTAACTCTCAGTGATGATGAGAACGAAGAGGAGGAAGGAGATCAAGAAGAAGAACCACAGGCAATGCTGGCAGCCATGTTCGAACATTCACTGTCCGACGATGAAGTTGTAATTGACAATGTTGCGACAACATCAGACTCAACATATGGAATGTCTTCAACATTAGAGAGGTATGTATACTTTGACTATTCTGATGTAAATTGTTTTAGTGGATTTATTTCTTCATCTAAAGCTATAAATTTGGATCTAGTTGACTCCAAAGACGACGTAATAAAGGAATTACAAAATCTGTGTAAAGCCTTAATCACTGAATCTGAGCAACTAGACTCAAAAGCAAAATTATTGGCTCTTGAGAATAGCAATCTGAAAGGCACAATCAATCGATTAGAGGTGGTACTTACCAAGAAGGACCTAGAGCTAGGTAAGATTCGTGCACGACTGAACGTTGCTGAGACCACCTTTCAAAGGCTCAACATGGGAACCTCCAAACTGGATGAAATATTAAACTTCAATAATCCTACAAGGGCTGGGCTTGGGTACCAATCTCCTAGAAAAACAAATACTTCCAGAATCCATAGTCAAACTGAGAGGATAAAATTTGTCAAAGAAAATACGAGCAACTCTCAGATCACTGAAATTGGATCGAAGTTTGTATGTAACTTCTGTAAAAAGTTAGGACATCTTATGCCCTACTGCTACAAACTTCAAAACTCTACACTCAAGATATTGCCTAAAATGTCATCAGCAATGTTGCCCAACATCACTGACAACATTCAAAGCAACCTGCCTGAAAGCAGAAGAAAGAAAAAGGAATGGGTACCCAAATTGAATCTGAAATGTAATGTGTGCATAACTGCTTTGCGTACTAACATTACAGGGTCTTGGTATTTCGATAGTGGCTGCTCACGTCATATGACAGGTACCAAAAGCCTATTGAAGGAGTATGTAGCATTCAATGGAGGATACGTGACCTTTGGAGGAGGAAGTAAGAGTAAGATAATTGGTAAAGGAACTCTTAATGTTCCGGATGTACCAGCCTTGAAAAATGTTCTTCATGTAGAAGGTTTGGTTGCTAATCTTCTTAGCATAAGCCAACTATGTGATGATGATCTCGAGGTGAAATTCAACAAGCTCGGATGCAAGGTTACAGATTCTGCAGATAAATGTGTCATGTCAGGAACCCGAACGGGAGATAATTGCTACCTAGTCGGTAGACAAGAGTTTTGCAACTCCGCAAAGGTAGGTGACCTGACACTTTGTCATCAAAATTTGGGACATGTCAACTATGGCACCTTGGAGAAGCTGATCTCATTTGAAGCTGTCAGAGGCATTCCCATATTGGATCCAAAAGATAAAACACTGTGTGAAGATTGTTTGAAAGGAAAATAGACCCGAGTCTCTCATAATGTTGTCCAACGTGATGGACAACATTCAGGTACGTCTTATTGTTTCCAATTATTGCATATGGATCTTATGGGTCCAATCGAGGTAGATAGCCTAGGAGGAATGAGATATTCTTATGTGATAGTAGATGATTTTTCCAGATTCACTTGGATCTATTTTTTAAAAGAAAAATCACAAAATTTTGAGATGTTTAGAACACTTTACTCTAGGATTAAAAATCTGTTTTGTTTTTCGATTTTCAGAATTAGATCTGATCATGGAAAGGAGTTTGAAAATCAAATCTTTGCAAAATTCTGTGAAAAGAAAGGCATATTCCATGAATTTTCGGCACCAAAAACACCACAACAAAATGGGGTTGCCGAGAGAAAGAACAGAACTCTACAAGAAATGGCTAGAGTTATGTTAAGTTCTAAGCAAGTGTCAAAAAGGTTTTGGGCAGAAGCCTTGAACACGACATGTCACATAACTAATAGAATTTATTGAAGGCCAGGGACCAAGATGACATCCTATGAACTGTTAAATGGAAAGAAACCTACAGTGCGGTACTTTCATGTCTTTGGGTGTGTGTGCTATATTCTTAATGACAGGGATAAACTGGCCAAATTTGACTCTAAGAGTGACAAGGAAATATTCATTGGCTACTCTCAGAATAGCCATGCTTATCGAATATACAATCTTCGGACAAAGACCATACAAGAATCAATCAATGTTATTTTCGATGACTCTTTGGATATATCTGGTAGATCTTCAGAAAATAACATTGTGGTTACAGTTGAAGAGGAGCAACCCACAGAAGAAACAGATGTAGTCCCAGATGTTGTCCCAACATCAGAAGAAACATCTGAACTAAGAGAACACATGGGACGAAATCGAGGAGGAATCTACTACTGAACTGAATGATCAAGTGAGAAGAGACCCTCCATCGAGGATTAGAAGGAACCATCCACCTGACCAGGTGATAGGGGGAGTTTTTGAGGAGAGGCGTACAAGATGGAAAGAGCCAGTAAATTACCGAGAAATGGTAAGGTATGTGTGCATGTCCACCATATATCAACAGGTAAGTCTTTCTTGTCTTACATCTACTTTGGAACCTAAAAATATTGGGGAAGCATTAAAAGATAATTTTTGGATTCAAGCCATGCAAGAAGAGCTTGAACAATTTGCCCGAAATGAGGTTTGGGACTTGGTACCACGACCCAACAACACAAATGTTATTGGGACCAAGTGGATATTCAAAAACAAATAAGATGAGTTAGGGAAGATTGTCAGGAACAAAACTCGACTTGTTGCTCAAGGATATACACAAGTAGAAGGTATCGACAATGACGAGACCTTCGCTCCGGTGGCTAGAATTGAGTCAATAAGGTTACTTCTTGCTATTGCTTGCTATCTAAAGATTACCTTGCACCAAATGGACGTTAAAGGTGCCTTTCTCAATGGATACTTGGACAGAGAAGTTTATGTTGAACAACCAAAGGGATTTGAGGATCCTCACCATCCACATCATGTGTACAAGCTCAAGAAAGCCTTGTATGGACTAAAACAAGCACTACATGCATGGTATGGTCGTCTAACTAACTTCCTTGTTGAGTTTGGTTTTACCCGTGGGGAAGCTGACATAACATTATTCATTAAAAGACACGGTGTAGATGTAATAATAGCTCAAATCTATGTTGATGATATTGTTTTTGGTTCGACTACAGAATCACTAGTAAAGTCTTTTGTTGAAGCAATGTCGACAACATTTGAGATGAGCATGATTGGAGAACTAACATTTTTCTTAGGCTTGCAGATTAAACAGAATGAAGATGGGATCTTTGTATCTCAAAGCAAATACGCCAAGAATCTTGTTAGGAGATTTGGTCTGGAAAATGCTAAACACATGAAGACTCCAATGGGCTCTGCGCAACTGGTATGTAAAGACGATGTTGGACAAGATGTTGACTCAACATTATACCGATCTATGATAGGTAGCCTTCTATACCTTACTGCCAGTCGCCCCGATATCATGTTTAGCGTATGTGTTTGCGCCAGGTTCCAAGCCAGCCCCAAGTTATCTCATTTTAATGTTGTAAAACGTATCATTCGATATGTTGCCGGTACAAGTGACTTGGGAATTTGGTACTCCAAAGACACTAATCCTAATCTAATAGGATATAGTGACTCGGATTGGGCCGGTGATGTAGACGATAGAAAAAGCACTAGTGGTGGGTGTTTCTATCTTGGCAATAATCTAGTCTCATGGTATAGTCGTAAACAAAATTGTGTATCACTCTCGACTGCCGAATTTGAATATGTGGCAGCAGGAAGTTGTTGTGCTGAACTGATTTGGTTACGACATATGCTAGATGACTATGGCATATCTAATAACTCCATGATTTTGTACTGTGATAATCTGAGTGCTATTAATATTTCCAAAAAACCAGTTCAGCATTCACGTACAAAGCACATAGACATAAGACATCATTTTTTAAGAGACTTAGTGGAAAAATAGCTAGTTCAAATCGAACATATTGATACTTTTTTTCAACTGGCTGATATTTTTAACAAACCTTTAAATCATGAGAGATTTTCTAGCTTGAAAAAATCTCTTGGTCTCTGTTTTCTTTGAAAATAAGACAGACTAGGTAGATGTTGTTCGAAATGTTGTCCTAACATTCTAGGTAACATTTACTGTTGAGTCAATATGCAGGATAAGTGTTGTAGTGATGTTGCATTTTTTAAAAAAAGATTCAAGCATGACTCTAAAAGGACAAGATATGAAGGTGAAGCCTCTACTAAAAGATTTGGATGTATACAAAAAGAGCAAAGCTCTAAGATTGGTATCGTTCCTATTCTATAGGAGTACCACGTGTTCAAAAAGGTTGAAAATTCCTCAATATTTGTTTTAATCTGTATGTGTTCAACTAAGTTGATTAAGGACAATGGTAAAATGTTACATTAGTCCAGCGATCATTCTCATAGGGAACATGTACGGAAATATTATCTGTCAAATCAGAAAATCCTTGGAGTCTCATAATGTTTGTTTAACTTTGAAATGTTGCCAACATCATCAACAACATCGTGTTCCAGTACATTGATCAAACTGGTTTATCTTATTTTATTCATGTTTTTGGTATTTAAAACGTCTCTGTTTTTAACTGGAAGTCCAAAAATTCTGGATGACCGTTTTTTTTAAAATGATGATATGTGCTATGACAATCCTATTTTAGGTGTGTAAAGAGTTTTTATTCTTCTATACAATCTAAATTTAAGGAAAAGGAGTTTGAGTGTAAGTATACTTTTCCATAATAAAACCTCCCATTTTTTGTCTTGGAATTATCACATCAGCCGACTTCCAACCCATTAAACCATGGCAACCCAAACAACACCGTCATTTCTCAAAACCCAAAGCTTCTCCAACACGCCCAATCCTTCAAAAGCCTCTCCCATGTCCGTGTCCCCAAAATCAACAAACACCAAAGATTATTCTCCAATGTCGACTAGTCCAGCAAATAACGACAAGGTTTACAAGCATTATACTTCCATAAATGACTTGAGACCTGTCGAGGAGGACTGCACATAGGCTATGATCCTGCTTGGTTCAGATAAGCCATTACAGGTGAGCTACCCAGGCGATAATGAAAACCCAATCGATGTTGATGCAACATCTGATTTCTCGAACCTTGCCTCAAAATCGACATTTCCGACGCAAAGGTCAAAGAGGGTTTTCAAAAACCAATTCGGTGAATACTAGTCTGGCAAAAGATCCAGGGAAGAGTCGACTTTCCCTGTTGATACTACCACAAGAAGCAGCACTGACACCAATTTCAGTGAGCCCAGTTCCTCCAGAACTCCATCGACTTCCACTCCACAAGCAGAATCTGAGAAGGAAAAGAAGAAGAAGAGATGTCTGATGACACACCTCTACGAAACTTCATTCCTAAAGGGGTCCATAGAACATACTGGAATTTTGATAAATATGTTGCCTCAAAATCAAAGGCAACAGACGAGAAAATGGACCCGAGACTATGTTGCCCCAACATCCGAGGCAACACCGCACCACCTCATCCGAACAAGTATACACGAATCGAAACAGTTCGAGGTAATTCCCTACTCTTCCATGTTTCAAACTAAATCATGCTCCAGTAATTGGAATTGGTTTAAGAATAGAGGAGTTAGAGGGGAGAAGGTGAGTGACCTAACTTCATTCTCCAAAAATGGTTTAGTTGATTTCTTAAGTAGTCGAAACATCTTAAGCTCTGTATCTGGTAAGAATCCTTATTGTGAGAAGGTGATTAAGGTGTTCTATGCTAATCTGATGCTTGCTGTTAAGGACACAACCTCAAAGAAATTTGGGAAAGTGTACCTATACAACAAGGTATACAATTTTACACCTAATATCATCAACTCCACCCTTGGGATAATTATTAGTAAAAGAGAACCTCAACCAAACCCCACTGTGGAGGAACTCAATTTAATGATCAAGTACCTTACAGGGAATTTGATCACTGTTTGGGATCCTCGCAGCCTTGTGTCGAAACTCACTACCTTGTTTGCCACTTTGCACAAACTTGCTATATATAACTGGCTACCCTTTCTCAACGTGACAGTAGTGACATTTGATCAAGCATCACTGCTCTTTAAGATTGGAAGGAATCAGAAAGTTGACTTAGGAACACTTATATTCAACCATGCTGTCAACTTGGCAGAAAAAACAAAGTAACTCTGCCCTTCCATACCCTTTCTTGATTTTTCAAATCCTGCTCAACCAAGGTTTTAAGACTCCAAAAGGAGAAAAGCTGAGTCTAGCCTTAGAGGTTTACTCAGTACAACGAGCAGTTGTTAACAGTAGGGACAGGGTTATTGACCTGCCCTGGAAGAAAGATGAATGGGACACTAACACATCAAAGGATGTTGCCGACATTCCTGGCAACATTGCTCAAGGACAGGTCCCAATGTCCAAAGACTGGCTACGACAACACATTGCTGAACTTGACAGACAAATTCAAGAACTAGTGCGAGCCAGGAACTATTACATGGGCTTACTTTCTTCACAAAAGGGGGAGATGATGCTGATGCTAATGCGCTATTGGAAGCGGATGACGGGGGAGGAGCGTGCTGATGCGATCTTCGCCGGAAGCAGACAGACGGAGAGGAGATGCTGCGATAAGGGTGCGAGGTAATGATGCAGGGGAGAGGAGGTGAGATGATTGATTGCTAACTCTTGAAGCCATGGAGATGAAGATGGTGTTGCACGAGTGATTGATCACAAAAAAAGCGGTGGAAGCTATTGTGACTTGATTACTCTAGTCAAGGATGATTATCTTTGATGGAGTGTTGATTCGGTGATGAATGTTTATTTGAATAGTGGACTATCGACATTCTTGACATTTGGAATATTATTTGTGTTTGTATTTTTTTTTACTTTGAGACATTTGGTCTGTTCTTGCGAGATATTGTGACTCGCTTTCAAAAGCTGTTTATATATGTTTGCCTGATGTGGATTGTTATGAATGGTTATTGTAGGGCGATTACGCGATTCTTTGTAAGTAAGTCACGACTAACAGAACATAACTCCTATTTGATCAAATCATCGATACAACACTGCTTGAAATTTGCTACTGCAGGTTAAAGGGGAGCATAACACTGATCCTACTGATTCTTGGAATGTAAGGACTACATTGGGAATCAGTATCCTAGTCATTTTCACTTCGTATGGAGTTTTGTGAAGAAAGGCACAAAAAGGGGGAGGTTGTTGATGTTGGATGGATGTTGTGACAACATCTGTAAATGCTCAGGACAACATCTTATGAAAATAAGAATGTTGCCTGCGATGTTGTGACAACATTCCTGACAACAACCCTATAACGATTTTGCCTATTCTTCCGGCCAAAACAGGTTGTGTTACTATGAGTAAAAAATGACCTAGGCAAACTAACAATGATGTTTTGTTTATAACGTGGTAAAAGAAACAGTCAAAGCTTGGAGAGGAAGCAGCGTGAAGACCAAGTCCAGAACGTTGAGCTTTTGAAGGAGCAAGAACCGGTCCAAGCTGAAGCCTTCTTTTACTCAGCCTCCGCAACCAACCAGTGAGGATTTCAAGGGAAGTTCCACACTATAAATAGAAGGGAACTTCAGAGTATCGATATACAGAATTGAACGAGAAAAATTACCAAGAGAACTCTCGGATATTCACCTTAGAAACTGAATCAACACACTTAGCCTAAAGTTGTATAACAACATCTAGTCCCACATTACTACTGCTGCTCAGATTCTAGATCAAGCTTATATTTCAAGCAATAGTAATGAAGATATTGTATTTATCTTTTTAGATCTTGTAACTTTAGGCTGAAGTCATCTGCGACTTCATTTTTGTTTGTAATTTCTTTTTCGCATTTATTGTTCAATCTTGTAAAAAGAAATTCATTTGTAATTGTATATAATTTATACAATTCTTTGGTCATTGACCATCAAGGGATATATTAACATATACCCTTGAAAATATAAACCTTGTGTCTCTTTACTTTTCCGTTGCATTTACTCTATAAAGGTTTATAACTGTTTTATACAATGTTGCCTCAGATGTTGACACAACATTGAAGGCAACATCCAGAAACTGTTTTAATTGCTTTAGCTGTTACTGTTTTATTATTACATATTCTTGCTTATCCGTAGCCCCGTGACTAACAATTATTATAGAGAAGTAAACTATAATATGAAAAATCAATTCCGAAGAAAAAAGCAGACCGTTATAATTAAATGTTATTTTAACGAATGACAATTATAAAAATGTTTGACTGTATATTTTATTCAGGTTACTAACTCACTCTCTTGTAAACCTATTTGGTTTTCAAGTGGCTTAACTGGTTTTAAAACATAAATATAAATTATTACATTAATGGTGTGAAACTTTTTCTTATGTCACAATTGGAAAAATATTACTTGGTATCTTACACAACTTGCCACAAATTATTTCGGGGTTGCTTAAGTTTGAGAAGTAAAATATGCGGACCCAAATTTTTAGTCCCACATATTTTACCTGTTAAATAAAGACAACGACTCACAACCCGACACAATTTGTGTTAGTATCTGTATCATGTGTGACGCATAAAGTAAAACTTTCTCGTAATTTAACCAATAATAACACTATTAAACGTATTTTCTTAAGTATCAGTTGATGATCGTCGTTTTATTTAACACATTATTTACATTTTGTTATATATATATATATATATATATATATATATATATTGTTGGGAGATTTGCTCTATGGTACTTTATAAAGCAGTACGGGAAGTATTTAACTATTACAAGTATTCGAAAGGATAAACAAAGATTTCAATAATATTTTCGACTAGAAATCTGAAAATTACAATATAACAACAAAACTGAAATTACGATTTTGTTGAAGATCGAAAAATGGAAAGCGGTTTATCTTTGAGTCGAGTGTGGCACTCTGTCCTTAAGACAATATTGCCCCGTATGTATCCTTTATACGTCCTGGACAATTTGTCTCCCAAGATAAAACAGCAATGGAACCCTTGAGCAAAGGAAACTCAAGAGCTACCGTGAAGAATATTGAGTAACGAAATGATGCTTGGAAGTTGTAGGAAGAAAACTATTTCGGTTGTGTATTTTCGTGCTTGTTTTTCAAAGATCTGTTTATGTATTTTCGTGCATATGTCTTAGTGCTCAACAATGGTGTAATGGGGTGTTTATATAGGAGAGGGAGGGGCTGTTTCTTGCTGAAATCGCCTCCATAATAGCCAAATAATGGCCATTATGGAGGTAGTAAAGTCACCAACATAAATGGGAGAAAGACCAACTGTTTTGGCCATTATAGGAGGAGTAATTCAGCCAAAATAAATGGCTGAATTGAGTGCTTGGCATTTCTATTTTTGACCGTCGAAATTCTAATTTTCTAGAAACTTCAGGGACCAAGCTCGTACATCTTGAAACTTCGGGGACCAAAGCGCACATCCGAAAGAATTTCGGTCCAAAGCGTATATACGAAACTTCTGGGATCAAACTGTACTTCTGGCAAAGTTTTCTGGCCCAAAAAGATAATATCAGAAGACCCACAGCCCATAGCCCACGACCCGTGACCCGTGAACCCGAGAACCCGGAACTCGGAATCGGAACCGGACCGGACGGGACGGGCGGGCGGCGGCGGCGCGCGTGTGGTCTTTCCTCGAACCGAAGCACATCTAGGTCCTCCCTCCTTTAAACACATGGGATACCCCTTGGGGTCCCAAACCCCAAACCAATTTCGAATCTTATATACACAACAATTCTTTCTTCCTCTACCGATGAGGGAGAATTACACACAATACCACACTTTCCATGCTTCAAACACCTTACTTCGTGTACCAATATCTCTTTCATTTCTCAATGAAATTTGGCGATTCTTGGCCCTACGGTTATCTACGTACTTAGTAGATCATGCATGTGTGAAGAACCAGATTCTCCAACATACGTTACACTAGTGTTTAAGCCGTTAAAGTTGGTCGGTCGCAACTCCCGCCAAAGGCAAATTTCCAACAATCCCCTCTTGAAAGAGATTTTGGCGCACTCACATGGTGTCTTTTCATTTCCAAAGCAATATTTCGGCGGACCGATGTTGCATAAGGAGAGGTAGCCTCGGCTTTGAACCTTCCATAGTTGAATACCATCGGACTTACTTACTGCGCGGTGAACGTGATGTCTTGAACCGTCGGTGTTTAGTGTAAGCCAAGACAACGGTACCAACACAACAAATTCCCTTACTCTCTTCTTCGTAATGTTATGTCCGTTTTGGCCATGGACAACGTCTTGGATTCTTAAGTGCGTTCAATTTGAGGCGGCCCATCCTCGCACTTAAATAGGTGGTCTCCTACAAGGTATCTGCTATACCCCACTTCACAAGTGTTAGGAACCATTAAAAGTTTCCCAAAGACCTAACCTCAACTGTTGAGGATCATTACGGAGTTTTGAAAACTTAACCTTTACCCATCTGCAGAGATAGCACTTAACGTCTATCGCGGGAACGGCTTTGGATTTGGTGTTTCTTTTCGAAATCACTATCCGAAGTGCTCATGCTTCGACCGAAGCAATCAAGCTGAACCTTTACAACTTAGTTTTCCCATTGAACCAAATTGCGGGATCTCCGGTTCGTAAGGTTGGGTTTCCATTGTATTGGTTCGTATATTTTGGGTTTTAAGCCCATTCCCCTAGACAGCAGAGAACACTTGATCTCCGGGTAGTCCCTTAGTTAGTAAATAAGGAAGTGACACCCGTGATGATCAGCGCCATACGGTCTTATGTCTCCGACGGATCGTGAGATATGTCCAGACGCCGTCATCCGTGTCCTTCCTAAAGCCGACCGGCTAGCCACGTGTAGAAGCTGAAGGCACGGGTTTCTCCCAATAAGGGACGTCCTCTAATGAGTCGTGAAGTTACTCAACTTCTTTCATGCTTTGTATAAAGCGATAAACTCGATACCATCATGAATCGGTCGATGCAAGTTTGCTTAGAGGATTTTCCAAGAACCACCATACACATTTACTTGTGGCTTTGGTGTTCTTCGATCCGATGTCCGGTTTGCATCTTTGTGTTCTCTCGAACCATTTGGACATCCGAATACTATAATCCGTAGATAAGCGAATAATTCGGTTATCGTCATATCCGACTTAACGCCTTCTATTGATCATGTATTAAGATCATCGGTGAACCTTAGTTCAAGCGATCTGTTTGTTGGACGATACCGGGTCGGTTGTAGTGTGTACAATACATTGAACTACACGTGACCCGAGCATATCGCTCCTTGTCTATGGGTGCACCATGATTCCAATCGGTTCTATGATTCATATCCATTGGTGGCTTCAACGAGACTCGTCAACTATCGACCGATCCGTTAGATGTCTTAGAAATCCAATTCCTAAGATGTCATCTCGTGATACTCATATCTTTCATATCGAGACTTTGTTTCAATATGATTTTCACTCTAAGACCGTTGGTTTTCCAACTGTTGGCTTTCTAACTTCGAGTCAATGTTTCGTGATCGATTCATTGTTTCGTTTTTATCCGAGACTTTCGGGACCAAAATGTTAACATTTCGGGGACCAAAATGAAAGTTCGGGGAAGAAGCCCAACGAGTTCAAAGCAAACCAATTTCGATCCTCTTCTTCCAACTCTCCGGTTTGGAAGGTCGTTTCAACACCCATGCCATGTAAGATTACAATGGCCCTGGATGTGAAACTACTCTGAGGGAGCACTTTTTACAACCCAAAGGTTCTTTTCCGGAGGAAGATTAACTATTACACACGTATGGTTCTATATATGGAATCTATTTCTCCCTTTAGCTTCTTTCCAAAGCAGCGCTTTTGGAGATAACAATTATTTGTTAATTGTCCATGGTTCATTCTCAACCATACAAGCTAGAAGGACCGGAACAAGTCTTTGTCCCCTCTTTGCTCCGTCTTGGTTCAACATCTAGAATCCCCGAGTTCTCGCAGATCGGAATATTAAGTTCCGGATAGACAAAGCAACTTTCGAGTCATGAAGATACGAACGTCTAGTTCCGGACAGTCGAGCCCTCGCGGGTTCTTGTTAACCTTGAGCAATTACTCCTTTTTCCTTTTCCAAGGAAAGTTATCTCCAAAGAATTCAGCATTCTTTGACGCCAAGAGGCGATCAACACTCTTGTTATTTGCGGATCCGGTGGATATGCAATCTACGATCTTAGGTCGAACTTGACTGTTTCGGTAGCCCATCTTTTACCAAGTTACCCCTCATAATTTGGGCGTACGACTTCGTGCTTGGCTAACACCGTTAGGCGAGGTGAGAAATGAACATTCGTTTAATGAACGATGCTTCACATTCTCCCCTCTATCACTACGAATTTCTCAATCCGTAGGCTTAGTTGATTTTCAACTTCGCTTTGTAGGCTTCAACAACTTCATCTTTGCTTTTCAACAAACAAAGGATTCCATACGTTGTACCATCATCAATGAAGATCACAACGTACTTGTCTCCCCCTCTATTTTGTATAAACTTCAAATCACCCAAGTAGGTGTGACTAAGTTCTAGAGGAGCGGTGCTTCTTTCGCTATTCCCTTGACGGAATTTGGAAAGGTGATTTTGCCTCTTCGTCTACCTCACATTCATTTTGAGGGTTTATGTCGACTTGAGTAGGCAACAATCTCAACATCGTTAGCTTTTGAATGACTTGCTATTTAACGTGTCTTAATCTATGATGTCATAGATGCACGGATTACAATATATCATTCATTTGGCTATAGACATATTGTACCACTCTTAGTTATTACGGACCTGTTGGACTAGTCTCAAATCAGATTTGACCAACAACGTCCTTTAACCAAGTTAGGAACATGTATCACCTCTTTTAGAGTGATCTCATTCCTTGAAGTCCTATTGAGGACAACCTCTCCAGCCCCTTCTACTTTAGAGGTGGCGTTGCTTCACATGAACAACCTCTTGCCCGTGGTTAGGGCGTAACCGGATCATTTGTGATCTAGATACTCGGGTCCACTCTAGTTGCTTTGGCAGACTGAGTGTCCAATTTCTTTACTGCCTTTATTTAGGCCTTCAGATCATTTAGGACCTGGAAACTCTGGCCCACCTTACTAGGTGTCCATTACTTTTCCTATGAAATGAATTCGGCACCACTCCGTCTCCGGAGGCTTTATATGACCGAGTGTCCAATATCATCATATCAAAGGAATTTTGGCCCACTCCGTCGCCGGAGGCTTTTTATGACCGAGTGTCCAATATCATCCTATGAAGGATCTTCGCCAAATAGTATGACGGGCTCAACGTCTTTAGCTTTTAGTCTTCTTCCGTTATGATTGGTGCCCGGATAATTCTTGGCGCTTACTTAAGAGTGGTAAGAGTTTTCGCACAGTTAGTGGATCTTTCTCCATTGTATGTGCGACATACTTTACACACTTTAATAATTACACTTAAAAGAACGGATCTTCTTAAGTTGTTTACAAAATCCAATCTTTAAACGGGAAAGAAGATGAGATTAAACTTCTGATTTGTTAAAGCGTAAGGAATATAAATTATTTTCATATTCCTCCTTACTTTAATCCATTTTTTTTTTTTAATCATACATAATTTAATCTTTATTCTTGACAAGTAAGAAAAACTACTTATCCCAATTTCGGATTCTGGCTCACTTCAGTCACTTCATCAGACTGAGTGTCCATTTCCTTCTCACCATTATTCGGATCCTTTGTCTGGGACAGATATAGGCCTTCTGCTACAAGTTAGAATAACATCTTCACTCTTCTCCTCTTGTCCCAGTTGACATCCTCAGGCTCTCGAGAGCGCTTGTTCCCACCAGTCTTGGTAGCGGTGACACCATAAACACATTCATCATCATCACTCTCTTCTACCAGAAAACCATTTCCATATCCAGATTTGGTCACACAACTTTTGACCGACATCTTTCGAACACTAATAGTAATACAATACAAATATTGTCTTAAGTTGTTGGGAGATTTGCTCTATGGTACTTTATAAAGCGAGACGGGAAGTATTTAACTATTACAAGTATTCGAAAGGATAAACAAAGATTTCAATAATATTTTCGACTAGAAATCTGAAAATTACAATATAACAACAAAGCGAAATTACGATTTTGTTGAAGATCGAAAAATGGAAGCGGTTTATCTTTGAGTCGAGTGTGGCACTCGTCCTTAAGACAATATTGCCCCGTATGTATCCTTTATACGTCCTGGACAATTTGTCTCCCAAGATAAAACAGCAATGGAACCCTTGAGCAAAGGAAACTCAAGAGCTACCGTGAAGAATATTGAGTAACGAAATGATGCTTGGAAGTTGTAGGAAGAAAACTATTTCGATTGTGTATTTTCGTGCACTGTTTTTCAGCATCTGTTTATGTATTTTCGTGCATATGTCTTAGTGCTCAACAATGGTGTAATGGGGTGTTTATATAGGAGAGGGAGGGGCTGTTTACTGCCTGAAAATTGCCTCCATAATAGCCAAATAATGGCCATTATGGAGGTAGTAAAGTCACCAACATAAATGGGAGAAAGACCAACTGTTTTGGCCATTATAGGAGGAGTAATTCAGCCAAAATAAATGGCTGAATTGAGTGCTTGGCATTTCTGTTTTTGACCGTCGAAATTCTGATTTTCTAGAAACTTCGGGGACCAAACTGTACATCTTAAAACTTCGGGGACCAAAGCGCACATCCGAAAGAATTTCGGTCCAAATCGTATATCCGAAACACGGGATCAAACCGTACTTACGGCAAAGTTTTCGGCCCAAAAAGATAATATCGAAGACCCACACCCCACGCCCCCACGGCCCACGACCCGTGAACCCGAGAACCGGAACTCGGAACCGGAGCCGGGCGGACGGACGGGCGGGCGGCGGCGGCGCGCGTGTGGTCTTTCCTCGAACCGAAGCACATCTAGGTCCTCCCTCCTTTAAACACATGGGATACCCCTTGGGGTCCCAAACCCCAAACCAATTTCGAATCTTATATACACAACAATTCTTTCTTCCTCTACCGATGAGGGAGAATTACACACAATACCACACTTTTCATGCTTCAAACACCTTACTTCGTGTACCAATATCTCTTTCATTTCTCAATGAAATTTGACGATTATTGGCCCTACGGTTATCTACGTACTTAGTAGATCATGCATGTGTGAAGAACCAGATTCTCCAACATACGTTACACTAGTGTTTAAGCCGTTAAAGTTGGTCGGTCGCAACTCCCGCCAAAGGCAAATTTCCAACATATATATATATATATATATATATATATATATATATAATAACGTCTTAACGAGGTCAAAAAATATTTACACAAACATATTATTCAAAATGTTCGTGTGACGTATAGGTCACAGGTTCGAGCCGTACCCGAGAGGCGGGGACCACTCTTGGTAAAGCTCTTACTAAAAGAAGTGCAGTAGACCTATTCATATAGAAGCTGAGGATGCTACTAGATCTTTTCCTCTACTGCGTGCGGGAGGCGCTGCTTTCTTGGCTACTAGCTAAACGGAGTGTGATCTAGAGTAAAAAAAGACGAGCTGGCTCAAGATCTGAGGAAAACTTCGGAGCTGCTTTCTTGCATTCAATAGATTGATCCATCTTCGTAAGTAAGTCTTCTATTCATCAATCGTAGAGGCCCTTCATTAATGCTTGCATTAGGATAGATTGTCTATATCACACTCTTTGGGGTGTGGCCCTTCCCCGAACTCTACTAACACGAAATATTTTGTGCATCTGCCCCCTCTCTCTCTATATATATATAGTTATGTTTAAATACTTTTGACCTCGTTAAGACGTTAATATATAGAAGTCAAATTCTAATTCTAATTCTAATTAAAATATTCGACACTATTAATAGCCTGGTCTTTTGCACGTCCGATTAGCAAAGGATAATGTCCACGCGGTTTCTTGCCGTTGTATGTTAGAGAAGTTTAGCGTCAATTTCAGCAGACACATCAAATTCAAAACTAAAGTCCTGCCCACTCCATTTAAAAAAGAAAATAAAGTAAAATTACCAAACTTACCAAATTAATTCAACTCAAGAGAATAACATTAGTCATGGTATTCCTCCGCCCTTAATTAGAGATTTTGAATTCGAATTTCAAATATGAAAAAAATTCTATTAGAAAACGCTTTCCTCTCAAATGTGTCTTACGCCGAATCTGAATTAATCGAGCCTTCAATATGAATATCAGACACCGGGTGGAAAGCCGAAAATAAGAACTCACAAGTAAATGCATTAACAAATCGAGAAAATAACTAAGATGGTCTCATGTGTTTGAGAGTACATTCAAAGTGATTCCTTAAAATACATTTTCAAATAATTTTAATTTTTTAAGTTTATGATCAAAACTGAGCATATTTGATCTCCATCAAATATTAAAAAATATATTAAGGTTTACCTAATTTAAATGTAACTGTATATGGTTGAATTCGCCCTTGACCTCTACGAAATGAAACTCATTTTCCCTATATTAATAATTAGGGTCAAATATGCCCTTATAGTTACTAGTTGGGGTCACATTTGCCCTGAACTATGTGAAATGAAATAAAATTATCCTTACTTTTAAACGATAGAAACTTAGCACCCGGTGATGCCACGTGTCACACAATTAAGGATTATTTTTTTTAAAAAAGAGGGTAAAATTGATTTTTTCACAATCGAGAGGAAAATTTGATCCTTACGCATAATTCAAGGGCAAATTTGACCCTTCTCCCTAATTTTGAGTTTTAAAATTATTTTAGTCTCCTTTTCTCTCTTCCCTCCACCACCTCTACCACCAACCACACTTTCTTCGTCCTTCTTGTTTCTCCTCAACACCATTGTCATCATCACCTCCACCGTCTCTTCTCTTCCCCTTTCCTTTCTCTTTCCCCATCACCCACCACCACCTACATCATAAGAGGGAATGCGCCAAACGACTTGAACATATAATATAGAATACTATTTTAATGTAGGTGAAGCTGCATAAGCGTTAAAGGGGAAAGAAAGGGTAATTGGCGGTATTCAAGCTGCATAAGAGGTAGAAGCGCAAAGAGAAAAATCAAGAATTAAAAGTTAAAACTCAAAATTTGGAAGGAAGGGTCAAATTTGCCCTTGAACTATGCGATAGTTTAAGGTTCAAGTTTACCCTCAATTTAAAAGTAATCTTTGATTGCGTGACACGTGACATCACCGAGTGCTAAACTTTTACCGTCTAAAAATAAGGACAAAATTGACCCAAATCTATACAACAAAGCCATATTTGATCCCAATTGTTGATGAAGGGAAAATCTGCTTCATTTCGCATAGTTCACGACAAGTTTGACATAAATAGGATGCATTTTCCCCCCACTAGCGTCCCTCTCCAAATTATTACCGCTAATGGAAAAGCAGCATGTGTGCTGATTCAACTAATCCACTTTTATGCCTACTATTCTTCTCTATTTTACCTCTCTTTATATATATCTTTAACGTCAAACGAATTTTAATCATTCTACTCTTTCTTAATTAGGAGCTTACTTAATTCATAATCCTAAAGAAGAGCTTTGCAAGATTTGAGTAATAACTTTGGTTATAAGTTTCTCTTCTTAAACTCTGCTTGTAACATATTTGTTTATTCGCCAAGTAAAGTATCCTCTATACTCTCTGATTCTACTTCTTCTATATTCTCTATTGCTGCTTCAATTCTACACAACCTGAATCTAAATTTTATATTGTTCACAGGATTACAAGAAAGAAACCATGGTCAAGAATACAAACTTATCACTTCACAATTTCTTCCATAAAAGGTGCTCTTTTATACTCTCTCTGTCCTAATTTATATGTCATAGTTTGAATTTCGATAATCAAACTTCTTAACATCTTTTCAGTAAATTCGACTTAAATTTTTTAAGTTTTTTAAATAAAAATTTATATATTTAAAAACTACGTTAAAGTATTATAAATTATAATAATAAACAATTTAAAATATTTAAAAAGCATATAAAAAATTATGATCAAAGAAGAACTTGTTTGACTTCTAAAATTCAAACATAGCGACATCAATTGAGACGGAGGGAATAATTAGTTTCCTCTCGATTCTCAACAGTGCATGTGTGATGTGTACGTTTATTATGAGTCTTTCCGTCCGTCTTGGCACTTTTGGTTTATTGAGTGTTATTAGTTTGATCAATTTTCAGAGTTATAGTGAAGTAGATAATTAATTGTCTTTTTTAATATTAAAATTTAATATTCAAGGCAAATGATAAATTAGTACAGTATAAATTTAAAGTTTTCCATATTAAATTAAAACAGTATTAAAAGGGAAGATATACTTCAAGGTATTAGTCAAAGTTGAGTTAATATTAGTTAACTCTGTAAACAAAAATGGATTGGGAGGAGGGACTAAACTAAACTTCTGTTTTGCTAGTATTTTCTCTGCCCTTCAATTTGTAAAATTTGGAAGTCGGTGCTTCAGGGAGGGAATAAAATTGATATTGGCATAAGAAAAATAAGTTTTTTTATAACGGTGCATGGTGTCCGAGTTAGCTTGAATACAACATGAAAGAAATTACCTAAGATTTTTTTTTCTCTGCTAGAATTTGAGCCTTGCTTTTGTTTTTTCTAATGAGTTTACTCACTTCATTGACCCGTAGGTAGGTCTCACTCAGGGTGCTACAAATGTAACATTTTACTCTAGCCTTTATGTAGTTTCTACAAATTAATTTTTTATTGTTTCATGGACATCATAGCAATTTACATGTGAATTTTTAAACAAATATCCTTCTTTGCAGTCATGAAGCACCTATTACAGATTGTGAAGCTGATAACTCTTTGAAGGATTACTACATTCCTGATTACATACTTCTACCAGAAAGAGAAATACAGAATGGCTACGACGTAGCTACTTGTCCAGTACTAGTATTTATCAACTCGAAAAGTGGCGGTCAACTAGGGGGGCAACTTCTTTTGACATACCGTAATCTTCTTAATAAAAATCAGGTAAACTTCTGTTATACTCGTTATATATGACCGTATTTAACTGAATACGGAGTAACAATGTTAATTCGATTTTGCATATACTATACTAAAAATTATTGGAGAATTCTGAAAGTTGTAGAAATGGAACCGTGTCAAATATTTTGAAGCGTTAGTATTTTTTCCTTCTTTTATTTCACTTTCTTTTCTTGGTATGCATATACAACATTACATTTGGGAACTTCCATTTTTGGACTGCTCAAAAATAGTAGCCAGCAAATGTATAGATTTAGTACATTAAGTATACATATACCTATAATAAGCATAAATATACATATAACATACATAATCAGAGTATATGCTTTGTATATTTTGCCTAGCGCCAGTAATTAATTTCGGCCGACCGGTCAAAAGTGAAAAAATCCCTATACATTTCTCATTTCTTCACATACATAAATTCAAAGGTTTTTGAGCTCTTTGTAGAGTACAAAATGCCGCGATCCTCTGAGGTGTTCAATGTGAAATGACTGGTTTTCAGGTATTTGATTTGGGAGAAAAGGCTCCTGACAAGGTTCTACACCAATTCTACTCCAATTTAGAAAAGCATAAGCAAAATGGAGATAGCTTGTCTTATGAGATTGAAAGGAGATTGAGAGTCATTGTGAGTTTAATGATTAGTTGAAGCATTACTTATCTTTTATATGTTCCATATATCTCATGTATATTTTGTGGAAGTGTGTAACCATCTCATCTAAAAGCTTAAGCTATTAGAGGAAGCACACTTTTATTTACTTAATTATATTCTCAACATATTTAGTCACTTGACTCACCTCTAGGTGGCAGGTGGGGATGGAACAGCAGGGTGGATTCTTGGTGTTATTTCAGATCTTAAATTAGCTCATCCACCTCCAATTGCGACTGCGCCATTAGGAACAGGAAATAATCTACCTTTTGCATTTGGCTGGGTAAGATACTAAGATCACATTTATCCTTTTATCTGATGAACAACTTATTCTATAGTGGACACAAAATGCATTGCTATAATTCACCCTTGATTTAATGACCGTCTTTCGGGTGATTCTAGACTCTTTTGAAATATTAAAGTCAAAAAGTTTTTGGTCTAAATGCAGAATAATAGCACTTGTATTTAGAGGCGGATCTAGCATATAAACAATAGGTACATGTGCATAAAACTTTGGAAGTATGTGCACATATATTAGTTGGTACAACACTGCTTTTTGAATACTTGATTTCTTATTGTTTATGTTAGTAAAATTCTTTTTATAGAGCACTCTTGTAGGTCAATTAATTTTACATCTGCTAGAGAATCTGTCTAATAATTGCAGGGGAAAAAGAATCCTGGTATTAACTGCCAGTCGGTGAAGTCGTTCCTGAATCAAGTGAAAAATGGAAAAGAAATGAAAGTTGACAGGTAACGTTCGTTTTACTCGAGTAGTGCATTTGAAGTTTCTGTGCTTATCTGCTTGTCAACAGATAGATAAGTGTTTTCTCATGAGGTTATCTTACCTTATTTATCGCTCTAAATATTTGATTGGTCTTGGCATGTGCTATACCATTGTTTTGAATAATCTTCAGTACATACATTGTCCAATACCAGAGAACATCATGGCGATAACTTTTCTTGATCTTCTGAATTTAAAATGTCAGATTTTGAATAGAACGGTTATGTGATCAGAGAAAATTTGTATCTCTTAGTATTTTATAGTTGGAATACAGCTGGTTTCAAGAATTTACCTTTTCTACATTGACTGACACTGATGTGGAATCTGTTTGAAGGAAAATATCTGATTAGTTTACATGCAAATAGATATCAAAAACTTGTTTCTGAACACTGTATGCTATATAGAGTATGTTCTAGCTGATCAACACAGCAAATGTGCATCTTTCATTGCATAGTTATCTATCGGTAGATCAACCAGTTTCCTACTCGTGTTGGACCTTACACTTGAAAGTTGTCCGTTGGAGTAAAATGAGAAGGAAATATTGAGCCATTTCTATGCTAGAGTCTAGAGGAATACATAAAAGAGTAGATCCTTCGCGAATTATTGTGAACTATCCAGACAGTGATTAATCATTCAGATAAGAATTTTCAAGTATGGTGACTAGATTATGTATTTATCTTGTATGAAAAAGAGACATGGTTTTAAGCATTTATATGCTTCTTATATCACAAACTGTTTTAGTTTTCCAGCAGTAAGCAAGTTTTGCAAATTAGTCATAACCTTTTGATTTGTGACAAGTTATTATGTATAACATGAGTCTGACTCTTTTCCTGCCTCTTGGCTGGCTGGAATTTCATGTTTCTCTACAATGCACGCACAAGTTTTTCGGCATAAAGATGATTCATTAGACCACCTTGATAAACCCGAAACGAAATGATGGTTTATTGTGTTTCAGCTGGCATATTCTTATGAGAATGAGGGCTCCTAAAGAAGGTTCTTGCGATCCTATTGAGCTACCACATTCATTGCATGCTTTTCACCATGTGTCTCAAGCTGATACTCTGAACAAGGTATCAAACTGTTCAGTCCATATTTTTCTTCATCATGGATTTTCATGTCATGGGAAAGTCATCTTTTATGAAGTGTATTAGATCACAGCTAGAAATATGTTCCAGCATAGATTATCTAGATTTTCCCTTCCCGTTGCCTTCCAAAAATGTGCAGCCTATTTAGTTCTCATGCTTAAGTAAATGAATGCTAAATCATGCATTGCTTTACCTAAAGGTGCATTCTGCTTATTTTCAGGAAGGCTATCATATATTTCGAGGAGGATTTTGGAACTACTTCAGCATAGGTAAGTGTTGCAATCTGTCCTTTAAAATATAGCTTCTACTGTTTTTTACAATATTGTTTCAATTCCTGGGTTGAAGTTTTTCACTTTTTTTTCACTTTATAATTTTCTATTAACTTGCAGGAATGGATGCTCAAGTTTCATATGCATTTCACAGCGAGAGGAAGCTCCATCCAGAAAATTTCAAACACCAGTTAGTTAATCAGGTCCTTACTGTCATTTGGAACATGGTGTAATAATGTTAATTTACCTACTCGTGGCTTTTATATTTATGTACTTCAAGTAACTAACAAAGTCTCTTGACATGTCAAATATGGCTACATAATTCTAGATACCCCTGCAAACAATGGCTCCTATTCTGGATGTTTGTGTAAGATGATATTAATCTCCCTTGAGGAGTCTTTCATTAATATCAAGGTATATATAGAGTACAATATTCATCCCTTATACAATAGGAATCCTAAGCCTATACAAAAGAGGAATCCTAGTCTTACCATAATTATATTTACACAATATATGGAAATATTCTAATTATGGGTAGGGAATATATTTACACGTTTACACACCCCCTCAGTCGGAGCGGGAGGAGGCCGGACGCTGAGACTGGCTCGAAGTCAAGAAATAACTGTCTGGGAAGTCCTTTGGTAAATATGTCTGCATACTGATAGGATGATGGAACATGTAACACTCTGACATGGCCTAACGCAACTTTCTCACGAACGAAGTGTAGGTCTATCTCAATATGCTTGGTTCGCTGATGTTGAACCAGATTATGAGAAAGATAGATGGCAGAGATGTTATCACAATACACAATAGATGCCTAACGCAAAGGACACTGAAGTTCTAACAGTAAATTTCTGAGCCAACAAATCTCAGCTACTACATTTGCAACGCCTCGTACTCACCTCGGCACTCGGAGCGAGATAGGGTAGCTCGTCGCTTGGCGAGACCAAGAAATCAGATTATCCCCTAAGAAAACACAAAAGCCGAAGGTGGAGCGTCGCGTGTCCGGACACCCTGCC
Source organism: Anisodus tanguticus (assembly GCA_034509755.1). NCBI lineage: Eukaryota > Viridiplantae > Streptophyta > Magnoliopsida > Solanales > Solanaceae > Anisodus > Anisodus tanguticus. The sequence goes on from CM067558.1 coordinate 33,271,648, forward strand.
CAATCTGCATCCGTATATGAAAGCAACATGTCTGGTGCAGAGGGGTATAGGTGCAAACCATAATCAAGAGTGCCCTTAATGTATTGAATGATACGCTTAAGAGCAGTGAAATGAGACTCCCTAGGGGCATGCATGAATAAGCACACCTGCTGAACAACAAAAGCTATGTCTGGCCTGGTGAATGTGAGATACTGAAGTGCACCTGCAAGGCTCCTATACAGAGTAGGATCAGAGACTGGAGCACCATTCATAGCACTGAGCTTAGATTTGGAATCAACTGGAGTAGGCACCTCTTTGCAGTTCGCCATCTTAGCCCCGTACACAATCTCTTCTTGCATACTTACGCTGACACAAGAACATATGATTGGCAGACATGGTCACTGATATCCCCAAAAAGTAACTCAGCTTCCCCAAATCAGTCATTGCAAATTCGGACTTGAGCAAGGCAATAATCTCATTTTTCAATTCATCGGAGGAGGCAGTAAGAACAATATCATCCACGTAAAGTAATAAGTAAGCAGTGCTACTACCCCAATGAAAAATGAAAAGTGATGTATCACTCTTGCTACATACAAACCCAATCTGCAAGATATACCTGGCAAAGCGATCATACCACGTACGGGGGGCCTGCTTCAGGCCATATAGTGACTTACGGAGATGGCACACATAGTGAGGAACTGCTGGATGGGTGAACCCTGGTGGCTGATGCATGTAGACTGTCTGTCTCAGATCCCCATGTAAGAATGCATTCTTCACATCAAGCTGATGGATCGGCCAGTGTTTGCCCTAGCTATGCTCAAAACTGTGCGGATGGTAGCCGGTTTGACAACCGGGCTGAAGGTCTCACCACAATCAATGCCCTCCCGCCGATTTGTGCCATTAGCCACAAGACGGGCCTTATACCTCTCAAGATCCCCATTGTCTCCCGAACTTGTGACGAAATAGCCACATACCACGAATGACATTCACCCCCTCAGGTCTAGGTACTAGATCCCACGTGTGCTGTTTAGTTAAAGCATTGAATTCCTCATACATAGCCGCATTCCAATTAGGGTCTTGTTTGACCAATTTTGGGTTCTTTGGAAGTGGAGAGATGGTTTGGGCAGACAAGTTGAAATGGACTTTGGGTTTGAAGATTCCATGCTTTGAACGAGTTTCCATTGGATGGGTAGGGACAGTGGGTGGCGGAGTGGTGTCTGAGACGGGGGGTAAAGTCGGATAAGAAGAGGGTGGGGGCGAAGCCGTCGGAGGTGCCGCCGGAGGTGCCGCGGCTCCTGGATCGAGAGTCGCGGCGCTAGAAGGTTGACAGGCTTATCTGAAGTTTGGGTGCCGCAGTTCTGACGACGGAACAGAGGATGTGAGTTGTTCGATTATGAGGGGAGAGATGTCAGACTCGTCAAGAAATGAGTAGTCCTGTTTTTGGAATTTTGGAAGATTCGAAAATGGGAATGTGGTCTCGTCGAATGTGACGTGACGAGATATGTGGATCTGACGAGTCGACAAGTCATAGCATAGATAGCCCCTATGGTTCGGCGGAAATCCTAGAAAGACACATGGAGTGGACCTAGGAGCGAGCTTGTGAGGGGCGGTGGAGCTAAGGTTAGGATAGCACAAACAACCAAAAATCCGTAGATGATTATAAGAGGGGATTCTATGGTAGAGGATTTCGGTAGGGGTCATATTGTGAAGAGTGCTAGTAGGGAGAATATTTAGAGTGTATTCGACATTTTAGCCAAGATAGACTCAGAAGGGTGGAGGGAGGGAGGCATGAATCAATAGGGTGCGAATCATATTGTTAATGGTGCGGATGATTCTTTCAGCTTTACCGTTTTGTGGTGAGGTATGAGGGTAGGAGAAGCGAAAGACCATGCCATTATTGGTACAAAAGCGGTGAAACATAGAGTTATTGAATTCACGACCATTATCGCACTGAAATAATTTTATGCCTTTTCCAAATTGTGTTTGAATGAAATTGCGAAACTCAAGAAATTTGACAAACACTTCCGATTTAAATTTAAGAGGGTATAACCAAATGTAGTGTGAAAAATCATCAAGCAACACAAGATAGTATTTATGACCGAGAGAACTAGGGATAAGAGATGTCCATAAATCGGCATGTATGATATCAAAAGAAGCAAGTGTAACACTTGTAGATGATTTAAACGGAAGACGAATATGTTTGCCTAAAGAGCAAGAAACACAATTTTGGGCAAGTTTCCCATTACAAGCAATGAAATTGTTGCCTCTAAGAAAATTAAAAATTGGAACTCCTGGATGACCAAGCCTATTATGCCAGGTTGAAGAAGAAACAGCCGCTAGAGTGACGGGAGAGCAAGATCTGGCAGCGGAGGTGGAAGTGAATGGATAGAGATCCCCCGTGCTATTGCATCTCGTAAGAGGTGTCCCCGTATGAATATCCTTTACAGTAAAACCAAAAGGGTCAAAATCCAAAGAGACAGAATTATTACGAGTAAATTGGCGGACAGATATGAGGTTCTTAATCATGTGTGGGGCATATAGGGTGTTTTTGAGGGAGAAGGGTGGATGAGGAGGTTGTGTGTATGAGGTACCATAACCCTTAACTGGAATGCGTTGTCCACTATCAACTGTAACATATTGAGGATGCTTTAAACAACACAGTTTAGGAATAGTACCTGCAGACTGGGTGACGTGAGATGTGGCGCCTGAGTCCATGTACCAAGTATTGTCAAGCTGTTGCATAGATAGGGTGCTGAACGCCTGACCCAACTCAGTGGGTGTCATGCCGGAGGAGGGCTGCGGGACCTAACCTTGCATGAAGTGGGCCTGCTGTGGGGCTGGAGCGGGGCCTAACAAACCGGGGTAAGAATACGGATTGTATGGCTGCTGGTACTGGAATGTACTTGGCGCCGCGGCTCTGAACTGGGGTGCCGCGGCTCTGTACTGGGGCGCCGCGGCGCTGTAGACGAACTGCTGAGGAGCCGCGGCCCAGTTGTTCTGCGATCTCTGTTGATGTTGCTGTTGTTGGTTCTGTTGACCGCGACCCTTGCCACGACCACGGCCTCCTCTACCGCCGCGACCTTTTCCACCCTTGCCGTCGCGGCCCTGCCGCTGGTGGGAGTTGTCCAGTGGAGTCTGATCTTGGGGTTGCGTGTCGACAGCTAACACCTGCTGGGCGTGCTCATCCTGCTTAGCACGACGGGTTTCTTCGAGCAACAATTGTGAGCGAGCTTTGTTAAAACTCGGTAGCGGATCTGCCTGTTGAATAATGGTGGTCAAAGTATCATATTCACCCTTAGTAAGGCCAGAAATCATTTGTAGCACCATTTTATCGTCAGTGACAGGCGTGCCGATGTTGGAGAGTTGATCCGCTAGAAGTTTAAGCTGCTTGCAGTACTCAGAGACATTGGAGAAGTTTTCAAGAAGTGTTTTGTTCTTCCTTTCTTCTTACCATGTAAGATGGTATTAATCTCCCTTGAGGAGTCTTTCATTAATATCAAGGTATATATAGAGTACAATAATCATCCCTTATACAATAGGAATCCTAAGCCTATACAAAAGAGGAATCATAGTCTTACCATAATTATATTTACACAATATATGGAAATATTCTAATTATGGGTAGGAAATATATTTACACGTTTACAGTTTGTTCAATTGCTTTTGTATGAAATCTTTAATGGTCCTTTCTATGATTTGTTTAGGGGACTTATGCGAAGCTTGTATGTAAACAAGGATGGTTTTGCACTTCTTTCATGCATCCATCTTCAAGGTTAGTCTTATAGTCAAGGTTAACCTGTATATATCGCTGGTCGTATTATTTCTTTCCTTCATTGTCTGAATGCATACCATTACCTTTCTCCCTGCCTGATACAGAAAAAAGAAGATGCATTTTGGGTCTCTGAAACAATTCAGATCATCTTAATAATAATAAGTTTGATCTGTTTCACCGAGAAGGTCTACGGTTCGAGTCCGTATTAGCCCTATAAAAATGAAAAACGCAAAAAAATTGTATGATTTTCATTTCTTCATTATTAGTTTTTTCTTGTAACGAAGTGAAATCCAATTATTCCTATGTGACACTATGGTTTGGAAAATATTTTTAGTGATAGTTTATCTCACTATGCATTGAGAATGTTGGTGCTTTCTTAGTACCATTCTCATGCTTTTGTATTTGCTTTTGATGGCAGATAGTCGTGTAACACGGCATTTATGATATTCTTGGCATCTTTACACTTTGTCACCTACCGCCAACAATTTATCCATATTTGTCTGTCGATATCAGTTGTGTTTCATTAGTATATGATGATGATGTAACAGTGCCTTATAACGACAGTTCGTTTTAAATTAAACACTGATTGAATCTGTTTGTTCTGCAGAAACATTGCACAACTAGCAAATGTCAAAATAATGAAAAGGCCAGGTGAATGGATAGACCTCCACATACCAAGAAGGTAGCAATACGGTGCTCTATTATCTGCTGCATTTTTTTTATTTTCGTTTTTTACTTCTGGATCTCCATGAGTGATTAGATGACACAAATTTGGAAACCATTACAAATAGATGTTCATAAGCTGGTCAAGACGTGATATGCCCAGTATTAAAATTTTGAATCGTGATGACATCCGTGCCATTTTCTTTACCATGGGTTATTATAACAACGCAAAAGGGCCAAATATAACAACGGAAAAGGGTCAAAATATGCACAAATTTGGAAACCATTACGAAGGGCATATCTCTCAATTTCACGCACTTTAAGGGCATATTTGGCCCTTTTTCGCTTATTAATAAACTAATTAGGTTAATTGGGGGCTCCAGCTAAATTAAGGACATATTTTGACCAACTAGCATACGTGAGCTAAACTACTTAAGAATGCCATATCTGCTTAATTTTGAATATTTCAAGGGCATATTTGGACCTTTTCTGTTATAGCAAAGTGAAGTTTCAGATGACTCCTGTTGAGGAATAAATTTGGCAGTTCTAGTCAGTGGTGGATTCAAGATTTTCACTCAGGTTGTTCGAAAAAACAACTAGACCACTTGAGCTAGCCTTTTGGGTGTTCAAAAATTAATATATGTACATGAACACATAAAATTTACCCTAAATATGCACTGTAATTTTTTGCCCAGGGTGTTCGACTAGATCCACCCCTGGTTCTAGTCACTTAGATGGTTCAATTTCTATGTAATATCGACTACTATTAATGGTTGTGGTTGGATGTGCAGCATCAGGTCTATTGTCTGCCTTAATTTGCCCAGCTTTTCTGGCGGACTTAATCCTTGGGGAAGACCTAACAAAAAGAAGCTGCATGAAGTCAGTTTTTATTTTCTTTGAGTATCTTCTACCAAAATTTGTTAATCTAAGAATCTCACGTGTTAATAATCAAGAAAAGTTGGCTGGATCCTTGTATTAAAACATTTTCTGTATTGCTTTTATGTTTGTACTTTAACAGAGGGACCTTACTCCTCCATATGTTGATGATGGTCTTCTTGAGGTTGTTGGTTTCCGAGATGCTTGGCATGGACTTGTTTTGTTCACTCCTGGAGGGCATGGGACACGGCTTGCACAGGTTCTTTGATAAAAAATTCTTAAGATGGAAATATATATATGTTTGATCTGTCAATTTACTACTCTGGTGCAAATATCTTAAGTTCCTTTGGTTAAAAAGTATTCACAATAAGTTTTGTTCCTTCAGGTTGGTGTTACTTTTCTGGTGGTAGTATAACTCTTGCATGTTTTAATATTAGATCATAAGTCTATTAATTTCCTCTCCGTTTTATTCCTATAGGCGAACAGAGTCCAATTTGAGTTTCACAAGGGTGTTGGTGAGCATACATTTATGAGGATGGATGGGGAACCATGGAAGCAACCACCTCCTATGGATGATGACACAGTTGTTATAGAAATTTCCCACTTTGGTCAAGTGAACTTGCTTGCCAGTCCACATTGTCGATCCAGAAATATTAACGCTCCTTCTTCGCTTCACCTTTAGGAGGAAGAGAAAGACAACAATAATGAGAGATTTTTTGAAGATTACTCAGTAGAGAGGAGAAAGTTAGGTGTAGCTGACACTTTCCGGATTCCAGATGGTTTTGACATAACACAACTTTAGTTAGGCATTTATAAGGTCTCCAGGCATGTACATGTGTTAGTGGAAGGTAACATATACTCATGAAAGTTTCCAGGGAAGTGTGCTATGTCAATTTGATCATTTATCCATCTGAGTCTGATAGATTCTATTTTTCTCTTTCTTCAATAGAAAGGAGGGAGTAAATTTTCTTGTAGAGCCGTATGCACAAAAGATGCCTGTACGGTTGTTCAATTCTATCTTTTTTCTATTCTTTATCTTTCCTTTCTCTTTGCTTTATCATGCGAGATAGGTCGTTATAGAAAGAAAAAGTTAGGCATTCAGAAGCAGTTGCATCATTTCGATGATACCAATTGTAAAGTGTGTATATACTACAGTAGTTTGCAGTACGGGTACATAGGCAGTTTGTTAGAGCACACCTATAAGGAGTGGCAGAGCCAGGATTTTTACTAAAATTAGCATCTACTAGTGTTCATGGTTTGAATGTTTCATCTAAAGGAAGGCTGAATTTCAAATTTTTGGTGGTGTTACCTCCGACTTATGGTTCTGAGTAATGTTAAGAGAGAGCAATTACTAAATAATGGTTCTGATCAATGCAATGTCAGTAATTTACGTCATAAAAAATGCATTCAGTTACCTACTTACCTTGTAGCTTTGCCTGCCGATCCGCCAATCCTATATATTTCAGATTTTTTTGTTTTATTGGGTAGTAACATAAAATATGATATTACTAACTTTATGTGGTGATATCTACCCCAGATTTATACAGATTTTGAAACATTCAGTAGTTTTATTACGATCTCAAGCAGTAATTTAAAAAGTGGGATGATTTTTTTTTGGTAACTAAAGTGGGAAGATCATTAAAGGGGATTAACATCCACTTGGAAAATCCTAATGTCATACAATTGCATACATAATTCATTGTTTATGCATTTGAAAAGTAAAATTTGCAGAAACGAAAACCAAAAATCCTTGTCATACTATCCCAAAAGGTTATGCTCACAAATTACTTGTGCAATTTGTTATTCCTATTTGTTAGAATTTGACCTTAGAGTAAAACTTATGTTCAAGTTTTTTGTTAATAAAATAATTACGACTCTTGTATTGAGGTATGGTAACTACAATAAAATTACGATATATTAGAAGCCTTGAATAACGTATTAATACACATGGCAGTTTACTACCTATGGCGTGATAAATTCAATGAGCTATATCAAAAGTCATTTACGTCGAATTTGAATCTGTTTGTAATTTACCAATTTATTGCTCATTTCAGTAATTTATTACTACACATGTAACCACAACAATATTTATGAATTTGCTGCGGTTACTTATTACTACAGGTAAATCGTAATATACGAACTAAACTATAACAGATTGCACAAGACCAAGTAATTTATGAGCATAAGCTTTTCGGTTAATTATTAAATTTTGTGATCAAATACATCAATTTAAAAGTGGGATGATCATAAAAGGGGATAACATTCATTTTAAAAAAATCCTAATGTCATATAATATTTTAGGCAGATTATTAAAGTTTTTGTGACCAAAAATCCTAATGAATTGCATGTAGAATTCATTAATTATGCATCTGAAAAGTCAAATTTGCAGAAACGAGAACGAGAAGATAAAAGTTAGTACTAAAAATGTGATGAGAATATGAAGAAGTTAATTCTAAAAAATGTAACAGAAAATACATCAAATTCCCCTCAAACTTATCTCCAAAACTCACTTTATCAATTTAACTTTACGGTCATTTAAAACCCCCTATTTATTGTTAGAAGTAAAATTAATAGCCCTTTAAAACTAAATAACTAATCTCAATATGGTGTAATTCACTCGCCGCCACGTCAGAATCCTAATAATTTTAATTCTACTATTTATCTTTCTTTTTAAATTCAAAGGTTTTTCTTTTCTTACTCATATTTTCACATTAATTAATTTCTAATCAATTATTATAACCCCTTAAATAATCACACTTTTCAACACAGACATTCATCCACTGCCGCCCCGGAATCTGCGATGCAGGAAGTACCATCATCAGCGGATTGATGAACAGCCCAAAATTGACCTATTATTTCTTAATTGGAGCTCCGAATTTCAAAACACAAGGATTTAATTCAATTGTTGGGTATCCCTACTGATAATTTGGATATTTTATTGATCAGCTCACAGAAGAATCCAAGAAATTACATTCGTCACTGTACTCTACTGTGTCACAACTCCGGCTACCGGAAAGGCAATTGCCGAAGTTTATTTCTTAGGAAAAATTCTCAGACTTGGGGAATAAAGTATAAGTCGTTTTAGACTATAGTAACCAGCCACCCCACCCATTCCCAGATCTGGAGCTTTTTGCAGACAATTATTAATTTTCCGGTGCCGGACGGGACGAGTTGCCGGAGATGGCGTGGGCAAATTTAACACAGAGAAAACTGGGCTAGCCAGTGGGCCGGGACGGCCCGACCCCGACCCGACCCCGCTTTAAAAAAAAAATAAATAACGGGGGTGGGACGCGAACTCGGGACGGGACGATGTCTCGTCCCGCCAGACCCGAGCCCGCCCCAGGCCCGCCTGACCCGAGACCGACCCGAGCCCGTCCCGAGATCGACCCCGACCCCGCCCTTTTCCCCCCTTTGCAAAAATGACCGTTGCAGCAACGACCATTTTAGATTATGGCCGTTGGCCAACGGCCATTTTAGGCCCCCCTCCCCCAACCCCCCTACCCCTTAATATTTATTTTTAACCCATAAATTATTATATTTACACTTTAATTCAATTTTTCAACTATAAATAACTTATTTTCTCTTCATCTTTCTCACAAATCTTCCTACAATATCTCTAATTTCTCAATGTATCTCTCTACAAGTCTACATTGTTTGCTAAATATTCAATTTTATTAATTCATTTGGGAATTGGGAGTGAAGTTGGCAACTAGCTTGAGGATCTTCCATCGAGCAAAGTTTCAATTTTCAACCTCTCGATTACACGTCGACGTTACGTCGGCGTTTGGTACATTCGTTCCTTCATTAAATTATTATTGTATGTTTATTTTATTTAGCGCACTTAATTTTATTGTCTTTAATTATTTATTATCATAATTAAAATGGAAGGATTAAAAGGTGTGTTTAAGGGTAAGGGTAAGAGTGCTTCTTCTAGTAGGGGCAACCAGGGCAAGGGTACTTCTTCTAGTCATCTTATTCCTACACATGATGATTTTGTTGATACTCAACATTTTCCTACAATACCATTAGATTTAGACCAGGAGCTATTTTTTGGAACTCAAGAAGACTTTAATTTAGACGATGATCTAGATGATATACCCACTAATGTTGATGACAACACACCCACTAGTGCACCTTCAACTGAAATACCTCCTATTCCCCCTAGTATGAGACGAGGTCCAGCAAAACGACCATTAAAATCAGATGCATGAACATTTTTTGATAGGGACGTAGAGAATCAAGTAGCCATATGTAAAATTTGTAAAAATGTTTTAAAATTTAAAACTGGAAAAGGTCACGGTGGGAAGGGGGGGGGGGGGGGGTTAATTAGACACGTAGTAAGTGCTCATCCAGCTAGGTATGCCCAATACCAGGATTCAAAATTGGGTGCGCAAACGCCCGCTCTATCGGGACAAGGTTCACATACTGATACTGTCCCAGACCAAGTACAGGGCCAAATTAACCCTATGACAGGGGGAATTCTAGGCTCTAAATACAATAAACATAGAGATAGGGAAGCAATATCAAAATTAGTTGTTGTGGAGGGTTTGCCTTTTTCATTTCCTTCATCTCCCGGTTTTATTCATTACATTAGAGATATATATAATCCTGCTTTTAACGGTTTTCCTAGATCAACCGTTAAGAGAGATGTATTTAAATTCGCGCATGAATATCAACAATATTTACGTTTTTCATTATATCATTTTAATGGCAAAGTATCTATCACGTCTGATATAGGTCGTAGTACTAACGGCCATGATTATTTAACTGTAACTTGTCATTGGATAGATTATAAATGGTCTATGCAAAAATGTATTTTAGCGTATAGATATATAGATGATAGGCACACTGGTACTTTTATTGCAGAAAATATTTATCAAGTGTGCGATTATTATGGAATTACCGATAAAATTATGACTATTACATTAGATAACGCTTCTTCTAACAATTACGCAATTACAATTTTAAAATATAGTTTAACTCCATCTTTTTCAGATCATTTTCATATAAAATGTGCGTGCCATATATATAACTTAATTGTAAAGGATGGTCTATCACTTTTTGAAGACATTCTTAGTAAAATACAATTTGCTATAAATTTTATTTTTAAAAGTAATAAAGTACAACATAGAAAAGAATATAAAAAAAACTTGTCACGATTGTGGACTACCTTATAGAAGAATTCCACAAGAAGTATCCACTAGGTGGAATTCTTTATACGAGCAACTACTTGTTGCTTATGACTATAAATTACCTATAACTTTATTTTTTAACTCTCATAATAAAAAGCCAACTGATATGATTTTAGATAGTGATTGGGTAAAAATTTTCGAACTTATTGTATTTTTAGAGAAATTTTTTCAAGCAACAAAAGAATTTTTCGGTATATATTATCCTACTATTTCAACTATGTTATTTTATATAACTCTAATATTTTTATTACTTAGTGAATATATGAAAAAACCAAACTTATAAGGCAAACTATTAAAAAAATGTTTGTCAAAATAAAAAAATATTTTATTCCTATTCCCTCTATTTATATTATTGATTCTGTATTAAATCCTACTATTAAAATAGACGGTACTAAATCACTAATTGAAACTATTTACGATTGTATAGAAGTACTACCACCTCCAAGTCCCAAAAATCTAAATCACCCACCACCTATTGAACAAACTAAAGAAGAAGCGGTGTCTAGCGTAGAACACCAATGCAAATATATATATAGATTTTATCAACAAGAAAATGCTAGTAACTTACCGGCTTCCATACCATCTTCTTCATCTTCAACACAACCTCACAAAAGACATGTTGTTTCGCGGCTAGTATTGAAAGCCTCGAAATAGAATGTGCGGCCGTACCTCTACTACTAACCAAATTAGCGAGTTGGATATTTTTGTTTTGCAGGGTTCTGTACCGTATCAAAAAGTTATCAATGAAGATGGACATGAAGACTTGCTGAAATACTGGAGGGGGAATGAGAAGTCCTTTCCGACACTTTCATTGATGGCTCGAGATGTTTTGAACATTCAAGAGTCATCAATCGCGTACGAAAGCGCTTTTTCTCAGTGAGATATCAAATAGGAGACCACGAGACACTCATTGGCCGGAGACGGACTTGGAAATTGCGTATTATTCGAGAGATTGGATACGAGCGGAGAGCGGAGAAGGTGCGGTCAACCGGAGATCAACGAAGAAGATGATGAAAACTACAACGAAATCTTAACCGAAGGTAGTGGAAGCGACGTGGATCAATTTGACCAACAAATACCAATTCCAACCGAAGAACCACAAGAAATCATCAAGCAATTAGAACAAGTTTTTTTGAGAATGTAATTTTTTTAATTGCAATTTTATTATGTAATTTGCAACTTTTGGACAACACCACAAAGTTGCAATTTAGATTTTAGACAATTGTATTTGTATTACAAAAAAATCATATGTCTATTAAATAATATAAGAGGCACAAAAACAGCCTTGGGATGTTTTTATTACACTATCTTGTTTTGTTTATTGAGTTTTTTTTATACATATGTTATTTAAAAAAAAAAAAGAAAAAGGAAAACCCGACCTCGCCCCGCCCCGAGCCCGACCCGACCCCGCCCCGCCCCGCCAGACCCGACCCCGCCAGGCCCCGCTAGACCCGACCCCGACCCCCTGGCTCGTCCTGCCCCGACCCCGACCCCGCCGGACCCGGCCCGTCAGACCCGAGCCCGGCCCACTGGCCACCCTTAGAGAAAAGAAAGAAAAGAAAAAAAATGGAAAAAGAAAGAGAAAATTTAATGGAAAGGGTCTATTAAGAAAATTAGTAAATAATAATTATTTCTATGTCATCCAATTATAAAATGACATGGGTATAATTTTGTCAATTTTTTAAATTCTTTTTCTCTTCTCACTCGCTACTAGGAAAGTGAGTGCACTTTCTCAGTCATGTCATCTTTTAAAGGTATATTTAATATATTATTGACAAGAATAAGATGTTATAAACACTCGTAAAGTTAAATTGTTAAAATGAGTTTTCGACACAAATTTAGAAATGATTTTATATATTTTCTCAAAATGTAAAGATAATCTGATACATACATAAATACTGAATACTCAGAGAGGGTTCTTTCCTACATTATCCTTATCAGGGTTGTTGTTATTGTTGTTGTTGTTGTCCTTAACAGGGTTCTTTTCTACAAAATCCTGAACCATGACAAGTCGATAGGTTCCTCCACCTTGAACCATAAGCGAAAGAGATCTCTATTATCGATTGAAATATTCTGCCTAAATTTAGAGAAATATTCTAAAGACACACCATGTTTACACATAAGGTCCAGAAGACTTTGAGCAAACTCATATTACTACTCCGCCCCATGACTAGTATCAGACAACATCCCACCATAACCATTTGAAGTTGACACTGAACATGTGGATTGGCAACTTGAACGCGTACAACGTGACCCATTTGATTTTTCGAACTTAGGAGGAGTACTGCTGTCAGCATTGGCAATTTCAACTGCAAAAATCTCTTTCCATAATTTATAATATTTGGGCCCTACACTAAGAAGTTTACTCATACCAAGATGGATCTGTGAAAGAAAACAAATTAGGAAAATGTATAGAGTAAAAGCTTAACCCTAAAAATATTGTAAAACTAACTTACATGACAGTTTTGTTGCCACATTTCGTTGGTGCATTGGACCTTGTTACTATCAGAGTTCCAACTATAACCTCCGACCTTCAAAAGTCTAGAGAAGATAAGCACATTCTTTCTAATTATGTCGTACATGCATAGGAATTCCTTTCTAGTAGCACGATGAGTACGAGTCGAATTCTCCGTGATATACATCTTCTTCTCAACAACAAACATGTATACCACTGATATACCGAGATATACACATCACCCAACCCCCATATTCCCCTTTCTCACCCCTATACGCCAGGTATATATGTGATATATAACCAACCCGAGACACATATCACCCTAGCAGACAAGTATACCACTGTTATACAGCTGATATACGACAGCCCCACACTCGATTTTCTTCCAACAATTTTCAGCTACCCTAATGGATTCTCCCGCTTCCGCTTCCTCAACACCTGACATCACAAATCCTCCTCCCTCTTCCACCCCCACCGCTTTTCATCCGGCTTTCGCCATAACCAATAGCAAGAACTCCATACTGTTGATTCTTGATCAGGAAGATGGACAATACACATCATGGGTTGAACTCTTTCATATTCATGCATGTGCTTACAACATGCTTGACCACATTGATACCACACATTCCCGCCCTCCCGATGTCGACGACATGACATGGATGCGACATGGAGATGTGTGGTCAAGTGTGCCAGTGGATGAACTGGAATTTGTGGGGGAAGACATGATTGTCGCCGGCCAAGGGAAGGGGATTTTTTTGGTTGGCCGAGAGAAGGAGGCAGAAACCAGATTTCAGGTTTGGCCGAAATTGATGAAGAGAAGGGAGAAGAGTAGGGTTTAGGTTTTAGGCTCTTGATACCATGAAAGATAGAATAATTTTCCTTTCGGATTCCTTTCATTATTCACAATATATATAGTTGTACAAGGTTGATTCCTAATATGGTACGAATCCTAACTTACCTTACAAAGGTTGATTCCTAATACAATTAGAATCCTAAGTTACCTTAAATATACATCTATCGTAACTACAAAATATCCGGAGAATATTCTGATAATATTCGCTAATAATTTTCTCTATAAATAAAAAGCCCAACCGGGTGAAAAAATAATTAAAAAAATCTAGAGAGAGGAAAAAACCTAGTGTAGCCTAAAATTGAAATGTGACTAATGCTTGTTATCTTGATTCGAGATAATAAGCTAAGATAAACCCACTAAATAGGCGAGAGATATTAGTGGGTAATTGAGATTCCAAGGCTAAGGACACTTGATTTATAATTATAAGGGGTGGTCTAGCATTGTATTGGATCGTATTGGGTTTAAATTAAATTGTTATGTTCCAAAACCCTGAATTTCCATAGCTTGTGCTCCCCATTAGTTAGTTTTATATTTACTCATTTTAAAACAAAATCAAATATTTAAAAATCATTTGTCTTAGCTTAATTGGTGATAATTTTATAACTAGCTTAATTGCCCAAGTATATTATTCCCAGTGAATTCGACCCGACTCCTAGTTGGATAAAGTATATTGCGACAACCATTTACCCTTTCTCTTTGAGGAGTGAATTTGGACGTTATCATTGAGAGGTACTTAAATACCACCATTATACACCCATTTTCATTTATAAACTATCCAATTACCACATTCCATTTTTAGGGGCACAACCCCAACCTAGATTCTAGCCACTCATGGAAAATAATAAATAAAAGACTAAGCAATAAATAAAGTAAGACATGGAAAGCATTAAAGGAAGCTTATAATAATTTTTATATTTAAAATGGAGCTTGTATCTACAAAGGTGGAACACTACTCAAGATTCTTTCAATAATAATGATAAACAGAAGTTGAATATAGATGAATAGTGAAGAGAATATTTGTGTCAAATCAAGTGTCAACAATTAATGAAAAGACATAATTTGGTGTCCATCACAAAATCTTAGTTAACTATTTATAGGGATCCAATTTTCGAACTTGACGTAATTATAAAAATGCCACCGCCTGACCACTCTGTGACCGCAGAATAGGATCGCAAAACTGGTCTTCGATCTGCAAAGGAGAACTAAGGTTCGCAGAATGAGTCTTGATCTGGACTGTTTGGAACTGCGGTCCGCAAAACTAAAATGCGATCCGCAAAAGTGCCTGAAGCCTCGCAATCCGAGCTAGACTTGAATTAGAGCAGTGGTTTACAGATCGGAATGCGGTTCGCAGAACGGAAATGCGGACTGCAGATTGGGTCACACTTCAGGGCTCCAGAGTCTTCTATACTATTTGAATCTGCGATGTTGCCTACCATTCTGCGATCCGCAGTCTGGTTTTGCGGTCCGCATAAGTGTTCTCTGCATTTCTTCATTTTCAGCACTTTTGTCCACGTTTTAGCACTTTTCCTTTATTTTGGTGTCCCGAGGCAAAAATCCTACCAAAACTGAAATTACATAAAAAACATCTACTAAAAATGCATTAAGGAAAATAATAATTCATGAAATTGGTATCACATGTGCCGTAATTTCTCGGCACATCAACATCCCCAACTTAAACTATTGTTTGTCCTCAAGCAACCTAAACATCACTAAGTTATGACTAATGACAAGATAAAGATGACTATGGTTGGTTCTACTTACGAGTCTACAAGCATGTGTTACACATAACTGACATCCCCTCATATTTTCAAAATAAAGTTTCAAGAGTGCATTTCTACAATCAATGCTTATTAGGTGTCTAAACGCTACTAGTGACTAAATGCCTTAAGACATTCAACTAGAAGAGCTTTCATTTCACAAGGTTCATGAAATTCAATGTGCCCTTACAACAAGTAAAGTCCCATACTCACACACAAAATTTCTTTTCAAAACAGGGGACAAACAAGATCACTCACACTCACAAGGAATGTCAAGTGTCACAAGTATCATGGCATATGCTTGCCTTTATTTTAAGTCATTACTACTCAAAGAGTGCTCGGTTTCGGATATATAAGGACTTTCTCAAGATTGTAATGTATGCTTAGGGATGGCTAGGATATTTATTTAGGTGCAAGTTTCTTTTCCCTCCTTTTGCACTACATATCTTTCATTTATTTGAGCAATTAGGTTTAAGTTGGGATCCAAGCCCTTTGGCGGAACCCAGAGTTAATTTAATTAGTCTTTCACCATTAAAACCTTTTTATTTTAGTGTGATTGCGAGTGTCGGAGATTGTCAGAGTGAAGATTCAAGCCCCCATTCGATCTTTCGGCTGCCTCCACACAAAGTAAATTTACTTTCTTTTAAATTTCTTGCCATTTAATTTAAACTATGTGGTCTGATTATGTTTTTGTTAAATGTGTTTAGTTTAGTTTAATTATTACTTAGGTATGTTAATTTAATTTAAAGCATGTTAAATGTTATTTGAGCATGCTAAATGAATTATTAAGTATGATTAGGTTAAATTATGGTTGTTTAGTGGCCATTAGGCATATTCAGTAAGATTACTAGCTATTCATGATCATTTGGTTGGTTTTTAAATGGATTTGATGGTTGTTATGATTACTCTACTAATATACAACATGTCTAGTTAAGCTAAGTATTAGTTATGTTCATTAATATGAAGTATCAAGCATGTGGAATAGATAATAATAATAATAATAGCACTCTTGTTTAGCTTGGCTTACTGTTAAGTTAGATTAGCCAAGATAACTCCTGGTGTTTATCATTATGTTTGTTTGTGTTTCATGAGTTGATATCAGCATGTTTATTTAGTCTTAGACATGTTTAGAGTCTCACAAAAAGAGTTATCGGTGTGTTGAATACTTAGCATGTTAATGTAAGTCATATTGACCTTGTATGAACATTAAAAGTAATGAAAACTTGTTACCAAACTATTCACAGTTTAGTATGACATGTTTAATTGGTTAAGTTCACTGCTTGTTAGTTGTTAGTGTGATTAAAGAAGTAGATGTCTAATACAATGGTTTAAAACTGATCCCATGCATATATGAATCACCTAGTTGGTTTACTATCTAGTTTAAGGCTCATTTAATCACATTGACCTATTTAAATGGCTTTGAACTGATCACTATGTTAGTTATAGACAGTCTTGATTTGTTTAGTGGATAGGGTGTTTTAAGTGTTGAATGAAATTAGTAAATTGAAACAAACTGAGTTAATAAGTTGCTATAATAATGTAGGAAGCATCTTTCACTTCTTGAAGAACTCTGTTTAGACAGTTCATGTTTCTGTGGCCTTTTCTTGACATTTAAACACTAGCTCATAGATAGGATAGGCTGTTGAAGATAGTTTGTGCTGTTAGGTGTAAGTGCTGGCTTGTGGGGGGTTTATACTTGACTTGAATATACTAAATAAGCTTGCAATGTGTCACCTAGTCTCTGTCAGGATAAGAAATGATCTAAAATGGGTGATGTTTGGTTTAGTTAATCTGTATAGCAAAAAATGGTCAAGATTGTATCATACTCTATCTTTTCAGAATCTGGCTGCACCTCCTTCTTCCCCTTTGCATGCTCCCATTGATTTCTAAGTGAAATTTCAGGGGTTAGTTTGATTGTATTGTTGGCCTAAATTAGAAATGCATATGCCTAAAGAGTATTTCGGACTGACACAATTTCAATATGTAGTCACTTAAACATGTAGGTCATTCCCCCATCTTTTCACTACTAGAAAATATGCTTTTAGCAACAATTAATTAGTGGCAATTGTTTATTTGCCACTAATTTATTCCTTAAATTTAGCTATTACCGGCAAATGAATATTTGGCTGAAAAGTAGAAAATGATTTAAAAGCCAAAAAACACTTAAAATAAGTCAATTCAAACACGCTTTAAGTAGTGTTTTAAAAGGCAGTTTCAGAACTGATCCTGAAGCTCACCTCGGAGCAGGGAACTGACAAAACGCCCTGGAGCTCGCGTGCGAGGCTTAATTCCTATGAGGCTTACAACCTAAGCGCACGACTATACACCCTAAACACGCCTAACATCCAATGCTCGGGGCTCGCCTAACAGTTCTTACACAAATTATATGTTAAATTCCTTAATTAAAATCATTGACTCTCATAATCCTTTAACAAATGAATGATATTTAATAGTTTTTCATCTATAGAAATAAGAAGATTGGGTATAACTCAAATTACAAGTCGTAGTATTGCATATTTATTATTTGAGAACATCGTGGGGGTGAATATCACTTAATATTTCTTTTAAAAATACATAGTCGAATTGTACATTTTCACATGTCATTGATCTTTTGTCCTATGTATCAAAATTATCATATTTTATTATTTCGCCATTTGAAAGTAATTTTATTTTTATTCATGAAGGAGTTACATTTTAATTATAATACATATAAAACTTATTGATTATTTGCTTATAGGGAGATAAAATGAATAGTATGATTGAAATATTGTTTTAAGAAATTGTGATTTTTTCATTGTTTGAAAGTTAATATGTTAGAGTTGATTTGCATTTCATAATAACTTTTATTTCATTGTAATTTTTATACTTGTAAAATTATGTTATATATAATTATAAGTTATAAGTGGCGTATAATGAAATGCTTTGATTAGTTTTTTGTAAGGATCAAGCACGCGCGCACACAAATATATATATATATTATTTTTTTATGTAATTTTACTTATTTAAAAATATTTATTGTAATTATATTATTTTATAAAATATTAAAAAATAAATATTCATGGGCTTACGCCCTGCCTCGAGGCTTACGCCTCGCCGAGGTATATGTAAAACGCCCCGCCTTTAAAACATCGGCAATTATAAGGATTAGTGAGTAAAAGCTATGCAACTTATTACAAGGACACCAACTTTCATTTCGTTTTACCTCCAATTATTTTTGGTTCCCTCGTTTACATTTTTCAGCAAAATCAAACTTTTCCCTCTTTGAAATACAGTACTAATTTCAGCGAAAGCTTTTAATCCCTCAGTCCTATCCGAGGGCCAGTAGGGTCTTCTTCAGCTTTCAAAGGAGTTTCAATATGTCACTTTTCTTTTATTATTTTATCTTCGCAGGTTAATCATACAACAAAAAACCATGTAGCAGATCAAAACATTGCTTAATTTTTTTGTCAATTATTGATGTTTCCTGGAACATGAATTGTTCTATAGGGCTTTTTTCCTATGCTCATTTTTTGTTATTATATGTTCTTTGTTCAACTTTAATATGAGAATTCAGAAAGATAAATATCCAATAAATACATATAAATATTTCACTAGGGCTCACTGATAATTATATTCTCATATAAGTAATATCTTGATTGTCAATTCAAATGGCCACTTTAGACTTGAGGCATTTAACTTCTTGAAATAGAATTTTAGGGTGTTACATACAATGTTTTGAACATCATCTGTTGGAGTAGAAACTGCAAAATTAAAACATTGATGGCTTTTGCCAATTTGCATTGTATTTTGAAATGTTATCTGGAAATTTAATACATGTATGAAAACTCTTTAACCAACACTCGGGGGCTTTTATCATGCTTCAAAAAAGAACTTTTGGCATTCCCTCAAGATGGACATTAATTTATTGTCTCTTTTGTATAAAGAATGCAAATAAGGGATTATAAGAACAATAAGAAAGGCTATAAATCTATGTTGTCCAAAAATGTTGCCGCACCCATGTTGGATCACCCACGACATTTTTGAAGAGTCTGAGCAACATAACTCTAAATAACAATAAGTATCTCTTACTTTCAGTGGCGTGGGTGCTTTTGCTTATCCAAAGTTATATTGGAAATTAATCGAAGTTCATTATAATTTGGTAGTTCATTGAAGTGTGCCGTAGTTCTTTCTTGCTTTTGAAAGAATGAGTGTTCTGTAATTCTTGTTTATTGAGTCATCTTATTATATATGTGTCTGCTATAGTGTAATTATGTCCTCTTTTTTCCTCATTGCTTGTCTTTGATTTCAGTAATGTGTTGAAAGTATAGGAAAACATTCAATTTGGTCCATATAAAGCTTACGTCTCATATGAAAACAAAATATATCAGATAATAAAATTATCATTTCTTTGCCTGGTCTGGATGGAGATTTTAGCCATAATTTTCGAAGAAGGAGCTAGAGGTGGAAAAAAGCTACCGTCATCTGGAATCATCTTTTGATCCACCACAAGTCACTTTTTTTTTTTCAATTCTTCTGTATACCTCTGCAGATTGAAATAATTTAACCAATCGTTTTTGATATATGATGGAACATACACTGAGAAAGACGTCAGACCAATTGTGAACAGCCTTCTCAAAGATGGTAATAGATATCCATAATTCCTACAACCTTTAAGTGGGGTTGTGGACTAAACTAAATTTTCATGACAATTCTACTTATTTATAGCAAATAATTAAAACCCACCATGAGACTAGGGGGGATGTTTTATGCTTATTAGTGAGTAAAGAAGAGGAAAAAGAAAAACTCAAGTAGCTTAAAGAAATAAACTTCATTTGTCGTTCTAATTTTTTGTGAAACTGTTAATCTTAGATACCATGTCAAAGGATCACAGCTGAAAGGAATTATAGAATTATCTCATCGATTATATATTGTTAAAGTTTAAGTTTGATTCTGTCCCCCGAGCATAGCTGGATGACAAATGAGGAGAACTTAAAATACAGCTGGAGGCTTGTAGCGTGGGTTCGAACCCTGATGAGAGCAATTTGTTTATGTTTTCAAACCTTGGTCATTCAGGCACACCCCGCGATTTACTGGTAGTAATAGTCTGGCATAAGCCGGGAAGCTAGACACAAGCACATGAGATGAAAAGATCGTATCTACTATAAATACCCCATTTTCTCTTCATCTTTCTCACAAATCTTCCTACAATCTCTCTAATCTCTCAATCTATCTCTCTACAAGTTTACATTGTCTACTAAATATTGAATTTTATTTATTCATTTGGGAGTAAAGTTGGCAACTAGCTTGAGGATCTTCCATCGAGGAAAGTTTCAATTTTCAATCTCTCGATTACACGTCGACGTTACGTCGGCGTTTGGTACATTCGTTCCTTCATTAAATTATTATTGTTTCTTTATTTTAATTAGTGCACTTAATTTCATTAATTTTAATTATTTATTTGTATAATTAAAATGGAAGGATTTAAACGTATTCTTACGGGTAAGGGTAAGGGTCAGGCTTCTTCTAGTAGGGTGTAACAAGGGCAAGAGTACTTCTTCTAGTCATCCTAGTCCTAGACAGAATCCTATTCCTACACAGGATAATTTTGTTGATACTGAACATTTTTCTGCAATACCATTAGATTTAGACGAGGAGCTATTTTCTGGAACTCAAGCAGACTTTAATTTAGACAATGATCTAGATGATACACTCACTAATGTAGATGACAACACACCCACTAGTGCACCGTAAACTGGAATGTCTCCTATTCCCCCTAGTATGAGACGAGGTCCAGCAAAACGACCATTAAAATCAGATGCATGGAATTTTTTTGATAGAGACGTAGAGAATCAAGTAGCTAGATTTAAAATTTGTAAAGATGTTTTAAACTTTAAAACTGGAAAAGGTCAGGGTGGGACGAGGGGGTTTAATGAGACACATAGCAAGGGCTCATCCAGCTAGGTTTGTCCAATACGATACTTCAAAACCGGGTGCGCAAACGCCCGCTTCATCGGGACAAAGTTCACATACGGTCCCGGATCAAGTACAAGGTCAAATTAACCCCTCGACGGGGGTAATTGTAGGCCCTAATTACAATAAACATAGAGATAGGGAAGCAATAACAAAATTAGTTGTTGTGGAGGGTCTGCCTTTTTCATTTCCTTCATCTCCTGGTTTTATTCATTACATTAGAGAAATGTATAACCCTGCTTTTAACTGTTTTCCTAGATCAACTGTTAAGAGAGATGTATTTAAATTTGCACATGAATATCAACAATAATTACGTTATTCATTATATCATTTTAATTGCAAAGTGGTTATCACTTCTGATATAGGCCGTAGTACTAACGGTCGTGATTATTTAACGGTAACATGTCATTGGATAGATTATAAATGGTCTATGCAAAAACCTATTTTAGCGTATAGATATATAGATGATAGGCATACTGGTGTTTTTATTGCAGAAAATATTTATTCAGTTTGCGATTATTATGGCATAACTGATAAAATTATGACTATTACATTAGATAATGCTTCTTCTATCAATTATGTTATTACAATTTTAAAAAATAGTTTAACTTCATCTTTTCCAAATCATTTTCATATAAAATATGTGTGTCATATATATAATTTAGTTGTAAATGATGGTCTATCACTTTTTGAAGACATTCTTAGTAAAATACAATTTGCTATAAACTTTATTTTTTAAAATAATAGAATACAACGAAAAAAAGAATATAAAAAAACTTGTCACGATTGTCAACTACCTTATAGAAAAATTGTAGAAGAAGTATCCACTAGGTGGAATTTTTTATACGAGCAACTACTTGTTGCTTATGACTATAGAAAACCTATAACATTATTTTTTAACTCCCATAATCAAAATCCAGCTGATAATGTTGTAGATAGCAATTGGGGAAATTTTTTTGAACTTATTGTATTTCTAGAGAAATTTTTCAAGCAACAAAAGAATTTTTTGCTGTATATATTATCATACTATTTCAACTATGTTGTTTTATATAGATCTAATATTTTTATTGCTTAATGAATATATGGACAAACCAGCTTATAAGGCAGCTATTAAAAAAATATTTATCCAAATAAAAAAAATATTTTATTCCTATTCCCACTATTTATATTATTGGTGTTGTATTAAATCCGACAATTAAAATAGGCGGTACTAAATCACTTATTGAAACTATTTATGATTGTATAGCAGTACTACCACCTTCAAGTCCCAAAAATCCAAATCACCCACCACCTATTGAACAAATTAAAGAAGAAGTGTTGTCTAGCGTAGAAGACGAATGCAAAAAAATATATATGTTTTACCAACAAGAAATGCTAGCAACCTACCGACTTCCATACCATCTTCTTCTTCTTCAACACAACCTCACAAAAGACATGTTGTTTCTGCAGCTAGTATTGAAAGCTTTAGAAATAGAATGTGCGGTGGTAGCACTACAAACCAAATTAGCGAGTTTAATGTTTTTGTTTTGCAGGGTTCTGTACCGTACCAAGCAGTTCTCAATGAAGAAGGATGTGAAGACTTGCTGAAATACTGGAGGAGGGATTAGAAGGCCTTTCCGACACTTTTAATGATGACCCGAAATGTTTTGAACATTCAAGCATCATCAACGGCGTCTGAAAGTGCTTTTTTTTGCCGGCAGATATCAAATAGGAGAGCACATACACTCATTAGCCGGAGACAGCTTGGAGATTGCAGTATTATTCAGAGATTGGATACGAGCGGAGCGGAGAAGGTGCGGTCAACCGGAGATCAACGAAGAAGACAAAAACAACAATGCCATCTTATTCGAAGGTGGTGGAAGCGACATGGAGCAATTTGACCAATAAATACCAATTCCAATCGAAGAACCACAGGAAATTATCAAGAAACTAGAACAGTTTTTTTTCAAAATGTATTTTTTTTTAATTACAATTTTACTATGTCATTTGCAACTTTTGAACAACACCACAAAGTTGCAATTTTGACAATTGTATTGGTATTACAAAAAAATATCATGTCTATTAAATAATATAAGAGACACAAAAATAACATTGGGATGTTTTTATTACACTATCTTGTTCAATTATTGAGTTATTTAGATATATGTTATTTTTTAAATTAAGTGGAAAAAAAAAAAAAAAAAACCACCCCCGACCCTATCCCGTCCAGCCCCAGCCCGATCCCGCTCCGCCCCGCCCCGCTTCCGATGGGATCGGAACCGGAACGGGACTTCGGCAAATCCCGTCTGTCCTGCCTCGACCCGATCCCGCCCCTCCCCCGTCCCACCCCGATCTGATACAGCCAAACCCGCCCCGACTCGTTCCGACCCGGCCCGTTGGCCACCCAGATTATAGTGCTCTTAACTTTGCAGCTTCTCTAAACAGTTTATTAATAGAAAAAATACATCTTTCCCCCCCTAAACTTGCATTGAAAACTCACTTTGACAATTAAACTTTATTGACAATTATTTAACACCCTAAATAACTTTCAAGTGAATTTTGTTTAACCCGTCATTACCCAGATCAAGTCAAAGTTGGATGTTGTTGAGTCACTCGCTTTCTGATTCGGCCACCTCATTTTTTTTAATAATTTCGTCTAAACTAAAAAATAAATATAAAATTAACAAAACCTACCCGTTACACCCTTTTCTCTTCTTCTTCCATGGTTAATGACCTTCAAAGGAACTTAAGGAGCACCTGAACTGTGTAATCCCACCATCATTCACAAGCACCAACCAAATACTGACAATAGTAACAGAAAAGCCATAACGTCTAAGAGATTAGAGCTTCTAAATTCAGTTCTAAATAATGTAGATGTGACCTCAAACTAAATTAAACACACCATTGTTCACAGACTTTAGGTGACGTATAAGGAGCAAGTAACAATGGAGTTGGCCCGAGAATACTGACCGGTGTTGGGTCATTTTCCGCCAGATATGATAAATACACAAAATACCATTGTCCTCCCTTTCGTCTCCATCTCTTCCCCTTCACCTTCATTAGAAATAACCATAGGATAGCCATTGCCATTCTCCTTCCACCGGAAACTCCACTATCGAACTATTAAACAAGGTATATATACCCTTGATATACAGAGGTGTATATCATGGGAATACAGAAACAGTGGCCCAACCAGTCACGGTAGCCCAAAGCAGTGGCCCAACCAGTCACGGTAGCCCAAAGCAGTGGCCCAGCCAGTCACGATAGCCCATCACGGGCAGATTACAAGATTGTAATCTTGTATATATGGTATATATTGTAGTGTATTTGTTACATAAATTAGTATTATACACTTACCATAATTGTATAGTTAGAATTATGGTAGAATAAGGTTTTAGGAGTAGAATAGGAATAAGATTCTCCTATTTTGTAACTTGTATAAATACCTTTCAATTAACGAAAATAATCAAGGGGATTATTTTTTTCATGGTATCAAGAGACTAGGTCTAACAAAATTTTCTGTCCCAAAGTTTTGTACCATTCTCGACCGAAACCCCCCCTCCCTTGGGTTTTCTCTTCCAAAATTCGTCTTCCGCTCTCAAAATCTCTCTTACTATTCCCAAATTTCCCCTCATTCTTTGTTCTTTCAATATGTCTAAGAACAATTATTATCCTACCCTCATGGTTTCTAACATCAAGAACAGTATCCCTATTGTGCTTAAGATGGAAAACATCCAATATACGACGTGGGCAGAATTGTTTAAAATTCACGCTATCTCCCATCAAGTTATCCATCACATAATTCCTCCCGCTACACCTCTTCCCGCGGAGGATCCTCAGTTATGGATTACTCTTGATGCTACCATTCTCTAGTGGATCTATTCCACTATTTCGGTTGACCTTTTACAGACGATTATTGAGCCGGATACCACGGCTATGGCTACCTGGAATAGATCCCGTGACATATTCCAAGATAACCAACATTCACGTGTCGCCACACTCGAGCAGAAATTTCTTTAGTTCGCATGGAAGAATTTCCAAACGTATTTGCATATTGCAAGAAACTCAAGGAGTTGGCAGATCAACTCCGTAATGTTGGCGCACCTGTAACAAATAATCGTCTGGTTCTACAAATGGTTGCCGGTCTTTCTGAGGCCTATAATGGCGTGGGGACTCTCCTTCTTCAAAGCAACCCACTTCCCGCCTTTTATCAAGCCCGCTCAATGCTTACATTGAAAGAAACCGGTTTGGCTAAAAGGGCGGCTACTAATGCTAGTCCCGTGGTCATGATGACTTCCTCTCCTAGTCCTCAAAATTTTGGCAACAATTCGAACCAAAACCAATCCCACGGGGGCAACAAGAATGGCCGGAAAAATAAAAATTGCAGGGGCAAACACGGCGGTTCCGGCAACAGTCACGGTGGCCAAAGCAGTGGCAGTGGGTCCCATCTAAGTTCCAGTGAGCCACCGAACCCCTGGTCTCAACCTTGGGACTCTGGGCCGTGGGCTTGGACCAGTGGCCAGTGGCCCTACGGTCCACCTCCATCACAGTTTTCAACAACTGGCCAGCGGCTTTTCAGCAGCCTAGACGGCCCACTGCCCATTGTTCCAGTAACGGCAGCAGTTCCAGCAGCTTCAGCCCACGGCAGCCCAGTTCTGGAATACTTGGGCCCCAGCCTCCACAAGCTCACCACGCGCAGGCCCCACCCTCACTCCAACCGATATCGAGGCTGCGATGCACATACTAGGATTGATACAACTGGACCCGAATTGGTATATGGATACCGGTGCGACTACCCACATGACATCCGATTAAGGTACTCTCTCATCTTATTCCAATTTGAGCAACCCTTGCGGTATAATTGTTGGTAATGGCAACTCTATTCCAATTCAGGGTTATGGTCAGAAAACGTTGTCTCCCCCCCAATCCACCCCTTATCTTGAAAAATACTTTACATGCTCCCAAATTGATTAAAAACTTAGTGTCTGTCCGAAAGTTCACCACTGACAATTCTGTTTCGGTTGAATTTGATCCTTTTGGTTTCTCTGTGAAGGATTTCAAGACGGGGAGTCCTCTCATGAGGTGTGATAGCAGGGGAGATCTTTATCCTATGACGCCCGGTTTCAGTCCATCGAGTCGAGCCTTGCCATCAGCCTTTGCAGCCATTTCTCCTTCCTTGTGGCATGCTCGCCTTGGTCATCCGGGATCTTCTATTTTATCAGTTTTAGATAAAAATAGCTTTATTTCTTATAAGGTTACGAGTCGTACTCAAAATTGTCAATCTTGTTCATTAGGAAAAATTGTTAAGTTGCCCTTTGTCGACTCAAATTCTCATACTTCAATGCCATTTGATATTATTCATAGCGACCTATGGATGTCTCCTGTTCTAAGTTCGTTGGGTCACCGATATTATGTTCTTTTTTTGGATGGTTATTCTAAATTTTTGTGGACGTTTCCAATTGCCAATAAATCACAAGTGTTTTCCGTCTTTATAAAATTTAGAACATTCATTAGAACACAATTCGAAAGAGAAATAAAAAATATTCAGTGTGATAATGGGAAAGAGTATGACAATAGGGAGTTTCGAGAGTTCTGTGATAATAATAGGATCAATTTTCGTTTTTCGTGCCCTCATACATCTTCACAAAATGGGAAAGCCGAACGCAAAATTCGTTCCATAAATAACATTGTTCGCACTCTCTTACTTCATGCTTCCGTACCCCTATATATTTGGCATCATGCTCTGCAAATGGCGACATACCTACTTAACATAATTCCTTCCAAAGGTCTGACATATTCTTCCCCCCTCCACATTTTATATAATAAAAATCCGTCTTATTCTCATCTTAGGGTTCTTGGGTGCTTATGTTATCCGTTATTCCCTTCCACCACAATTAACAAACTTCAGGCCCGGTCTACTCCGTGTGTGTTTTTGGGTTGTCCGTCTAATCATCGTGGTTACAAATGCTTTGATTTATCCTCCAAGAAAATCATAATTAATCGCCATGTAATTTTTTATGAAATCCAATTTCCATTTACTAAAGTTCATACTCCCGAGCCTAGTTCGTATAATTTTTTGGATGATGGTATATCCCCGTATATTACTCACCATTTTCGGACATATCCCGCACCTAAAATTCTCCAGCGGGTCCACTACCCGCTGGCCCCACTGTCCCGTCACATCTTCCAGTTACTGGATCAGTCCCAGCGATTGGGCCAGTCCAGCCCAATTCCGGAACTGGTCCAGTGGCTACTCTAGATTGCCGAATTGGGCCGGCAGGCCCACTGCCTGTTGGCCAGTCCGTCCCGAGCCCAGCAAATTCCCAAAATTCCCAAAATTCACTCAATTCTTTCTCGAGTCATAGACCGGTCACTCGTAGTCATCGGGATATTTTTACACCTAAAAGACATTTTAATTTACATTCTAATGTCTCTAAATCCCCCTTGCCCCGTAATCCTGTGTCCGCCTTAAACGACCCGAATTGGAAAATTGCTATGAGTGATGAATATAATGCTCTTATTGATAATAAGACGTGGGAGTTGGTGCCCCGTCCATTTGGTATTAATGTTATAAGGTCTATGTGGATTTTTGCTCATAAGGAGAATTCAGATGGGTCATTTGCTCGACATAAGGCGTGGCTTGTGGGTGATGGTAAGACTCAGCAGGTTGGGATAGATTGTAGGGAGACGTTTAGTCCGGTGGTCAAGCCGGCTACCATTCTCACTGTGCTTAGCTTGGCTCTTTCAAAAGCATGTCCTATTCATCAGTTGGATGTCAAGAATGCTTTCCTACATAGTGATCTCAAGGAAATAGTCTATATGCATCAACCGTTGGGATTTAGGGATCCTAACCGTCCTCATCATGTTTGTTTATTGAAGAAGTCCTTATATGGGCTTAAGCAGTCTCCACGGGCCTGGTATACGAGGTTTGCTGACTGTGTTTCGACTATTGGGTTCACTCACAGCATGTCAGATAATTCCTTGTTCATCTACCGTCGTGGTTCGTCCTTGGCCTACATTCTGTTATATATGGATGATATCATTTTGACTGCCTCTTCCGATGCCTTACACCAATCTATCATGACCATGCTCAGCTCTGAGTTTGCTATGAAAGATTTAGGGCCCTTGAGTTACTTTTTGGGGATTGTCGTCAAGTGTCATTCAGATGGTTTGTTTTTGTCTCAACGAAAGCATGCAGCTAAGATCATCGAGGGGGATGGGATGTCATCCTGTAAGTCCACTTCCACTCCAGTTGATACAAAGCTCAAGCTTAGTGCCGCGGCCGGCGCACGATACGAGGACCCGACTCGCTATCACAGTCTTGCATGGGCCCAGTATCTTACTTTTACAAGACCGAATATTACGTATGCCGTCCAGCAGGTGTGTTTATTCATGCATGATCCCCGAATTGAGCACATTAATGCAATCAAACGCATCATTAGGTATATTCAGGGTACACTGGACTATGATTTGCATCTATATCCGTCCTCTCCATCCACACTTGTATCATACACAGATGTTGATTGGGGTGGTTGTCCAGACACCAGACGGTCGACGTCTGGCTACTGTATGTTCCTTGGCAACAACTTGGTCTCCTGGTCGGCGAAGCGTCAGGCAACTCTATCCCGCTCAAGTGCAGAGGCCGAGTATCGAGGGGTAGCTAATGTGGTCTCAGAATCATGTTGGCTACGTAATTTGCTTTTGGAGCTTCATTGTCTCATTCAGAAGGCAACCTTGGAAATATTGCGATAACATTAGTGCCATCTACCTTTCAGGTAACCCGGTTCAGCACCAACGCACTAAGCATATCGAAATGGACATTCACTTTGTCCGTGAAAAGGTTGCTCGGGGTCACGTTCGCGTATGACATGTTCCGTCTCGATATCAAGTTGCAGACATCTTTACAAAGGGTCTACTCGCGGTCCTTTTTGAAGATTTTAGGGACAGTCTCAGCGTTCGAAGACCGTCCGCTATGACTGCGGGGAGTGTTAAACAAGGTATATATACCCGTGATATACACTTGATATACAGAGGTGTATATCACGGGAATACAGAAGCCGTGGCCCAGCCAGTCACGGTAGCCCATCACGGGCAGATTACAAGATTGTAATCTTGTATATATGGTATATATATTTGGTGTATATTGTAGTGTATTTGTTACCTAAATTAGGATTATACACTTACCATAATTGTATAGTTAGAATTATGGTAGAATAAGGTTTTAGGAGTAGAATAGGAATAGGATTCTCCTATTTTGTAACTTGTATAAATACCTTTCAAATAATGAAAATAATCAAGGGAATTATTTCTTTCACGAACAACTCCTCCGCTCAACCACCCATCGGACCACCGTTGCTCCAATGCAAAAAAAATCATATCAAAGAATGCAGAGAAATTGACGCATGCAATCGAAGATTAACAGCTTCTTTAAGCCAGTTTCTTCTCAATTTTGCAGTGATGAGTTGGCTTATAAGAGAGTACAGCCAGAAATTTTGATTACATATCAACAAAAACCTCAAAATTTTACTGGGTATGATCTAAATTACTGATTTTCATTTTTCCCTTTACGTAATTGTCCAAGAGAAGTGTTTGATTGCTACTTGGTATTTTTAAGGGAAATTTTCAAGGGATGAAAAATCCTGGAAAAAGAATAAAGAGAAGGGAGAAAGAAGAAGAAATAGAAAAGAAAAGAAAACGTAAAAGGAAAAATTAAATATTTAAAAAATATATCTAAGATAATAAATTGTCATCCAATTAGAACATGACAAATGTACATATGGATTTCATTTTTAATATTATTTTTTCCTTTTACGCGCTTTACAAAAATTGATCACTTTTTTGCCAAGTCATTCATTAAGGGGTGTATTAATTTCACTTCATATTAGAATAAGAGGTATATAAACGCTCATAAATTTTGATTACTAAAGTGAATTTTTACTGCTCTCTTTAATATTACCCTAGTATTTTATCACTCATTAGTAGGGCTATATTTTGTTACCTAGTCATGATAATGTTCACTTTATTTTATCGTTTCAGGTCACCGCTATGATTGAAAACTTGGCATGCGGAAGGCTTCATTTTGATCAACAGTTGAAGAAAATTTATGTCATTTGTTGTCTAGTATTACAACTATTTGATACACTAGTTTTTATTTTTTAGATACAATGACACCAGCTATTGGATCCAAATAATGTTTTTTGTTATGTTGACACTTTTGAGTATTATGGATTAGTTCTTGTATTTATTTATTGTGAAAATAATGAAATTTATCATGTTTTCAGAATTATTATTATTATTTTCAGCATCATAGTTATTATTATGATTGTAAAATGATATTGAGAATGTTCGGTAAACTCTTTCGTTATTATTAGCGGCTACAAAAATTGTCAAAAAAAAATCTTTTACCAGCCATTATAATTACCACTAAAAAGTCCTCTTTCACCGGAAATAAAATGGGGTTCAACGGCGATAACAAAGGCTGCTAAATGCATGAGCTAGGATATTTTGAAAGGGTTTTAGCGACCATTTCAATTGTCGGTAAATATGGCCGCTAAAACTCATGAAACTTAAAGAAGAAGGTTCTACATGTAGATTCTTAGCAAAACCCATTGACACATACGAAAATGTAGAGCCGAGATCATATAATATAAGTGCAGGAATACTTGAAACCTCTTGGAACCTCGGTGTTGGCCTGGAATAGGTGTGGATATTTATGCATCATTTCCTCTTCCGCCTCCCACGTCATTTCTTCCACGTTCTTACTCCGCCAAAGCACTTTCACGGAGGCTACTTCTTTAGTCCTCAACTTGCGGACTTATGGATCAAGAATAGCAATAGGAACCTCTTCATATGATAGATTCTCCGTAACTTGTACATCCTCAATCGATACAATCCGAGAAAGATCTCCAAACATGCTCTCAACATGGAAACATGGAAAACTGGATGAACAAGTTCCAACTCTGAAGGTAAGTCCAATTCATACACTACCTGGCCGACTCTTCGAATTATACGATATGGTCCAATATATCTTGGAGTGGGCTTTCCCTTATTGCCAAATATCATTACTCCCTTCATAGGAGAAATCTTCAAGAATACCCAATCATATACCTGGAACTCTAAGTCTCACCGTCACATATATGAATATGACTTCTGACGACTCTAAGTCGTCAACAATCGCTCTTGGATAAGCTTCACCTGTTGGAAATTTGCCTTTGGTGGGGAGGTGCGTCCACCCATATTTAATGAATTAAACACTAGGGTTTTGCATATTGGAGACGTTGTCTCTTCACACGTGCATAATCTACTAAGTGAGTAGATGACCGTAGGGCCAAGAATCGTCAAATTTCATTGAGAAATGAAAGAGATATTGGTCCACGAAGTAAGGTGTTTGAGGCATGGAAATATGGTGTGGGACAAATCTACCACATCGGTGGGAAAAGGAAGAATTACTCTCTTTATAAGTCTCTAAATTGGCTAAGGGTTTGGGACCCCAAGGGGTAACCCATGTGTTTAAAGGAGGGAGGACCTAGATGTGCTTGGGTTCAAGGCTAAGCCCACACGCGCGTCGCCGCCGCCCGCCCGTCCCGTCCGGGCTCGGGTCACGGGTCTTCTGATATTATCTCTTTGGACCCCAAATTGATTAATATTTACAGTTTGGTCCCTAGAGTTTCTGGAAAGTTGAATTTGAGAACGACGGAAGGCAGAAAGTTTCTGCCTACCGTTGGAGTTGATTTTTGGGGGCGTTATTATGCATTAACCAGCCATTACTTGGCTGATTAACTCCCTCCATTAACATCCATTACTTGGCTGAATTACACCCTCCTTTAATGACCATAAACAACTATTACTTGGCTGTTTAATTCCCCCCTTCAACGGTCATTAACAGCCATGTCTTGGGCAGTTGAGCAGCCTTCCTTATGCTATGTATTGATGCCTTTTGGATCAATTGTGACACACAGATATATACACAGAGACAAAACAGAAGAGAAATTCAGTCCAAAACGTGAGCAGAAACTCTTCCTTCCTTTTCCGTTCTTCAGCAAGTCATTTCGTGTTTGTGTTCTTCGTCAGAATCAACCTATTTACTTTGTAGTGTTGATTAGTTGTTGTTTTATCTTGGGAGACTATTGCCCGTTAACGTAAAAACATATATACGGGGCAATCTTGTCTTAAAACAGAGATCCATCTCTCGACTCAGCACACAGTTGTAACCATCCAGATTTAGTGTTTCTTGATTTCAGGTTATCAAGATTGAAGACTCAACAACTTTGCGACAGTTCTGAATATTGGCTATTCGTTTATCCTTTCGATTCGAACACTTGTAATATTTATTTACTTCCCGTACTGCTTTAGAATATCCAACATCACCTTCTCTGTGGCTTGATGTACCAAGTCAGGCCCAAATAACTCTAATTCGCCTACCTCAAACCATGCAATAGGAGATCTACATCTTCGTCCGTACAAATGATGATAAATCATTTTCATTTTGCTCCTTTTTATTTTAGTGTAGAGGGCAATTCGTTTAGTATAGGCAGTCACGTTTTTGCTCCTTCATATTTGGTTTGGAGAACTCTTTTGAAAAATTCAGCAATTCATTTTGGTCCATTAGCAGCTAACTCACTAGACAAGTAATTCCTTCATTTTTGTTTATAGGTTTTAATAATTAGTTTGGGTTGTGAAATTACAATTTGTTTCGCTGAGTTGTACTTGTTAGGATTGGATGAAATTTTACAGAGTTGTACATCTTACTGTTACGGTCAGATTGAGTCTAAGCGAAATCAGAACCGACATACGGTTTGAGAGTTATCGCAGTTTAAAGTTTCTGCCTCGAATTGAATGAAACTCAGAAGGCATAACGTATAACGGAGTAACTGTACATATTGGTGAAGAATCTGAAAATTTGTGCTGAATAAAAGTTTTACATTTTTCTGTTCTCGACTGATTGAGACTTTACAGAGATTAATCCAACTTACGGATAAAAAGGTTATTACTGTTTTAAGATTATGACCTTTTTACAAAAAAAATAAGACGAGACAGTTTGCATAGGGTTGTTCTTGCGTAAATTTATACTAGCTACACTAAGTATTTTCAAGGGAAACTTGGGATAGTGATAGGTCCCCGTGTTACCCTCGGCTCGGCGAAAAAAAATAGCTTATTTGGAGTTACGATTTGAGAGTTGTAACCCTTACAAGTGGGAAGTGCGAAAAGTTGAAAGAAAAAAATATTATTTGAATCTTCTGAAAATATGACATTATATATATGTGTACATGTTTAGCCACACCGTGGAGATGATAGTAGTCTTAGTAATGTAAATAGTTTTGAAAGGGCCTGTTTTCGTTTTTAAGTTAGAACGAAATGGGGACTGTTGCTTTTGTCTTTAAGAATTCTCAACAAAGGTAATGTTTTCTACTATATACCTTCAATGCTGCTAAACATATGTATCCTACTGAAAATTATGAACCCACATTAACTCAAGCTTCACGTGAAATCCCCCTTTAATAGATACTTTAGACTAGCATTCAATGAAGCCTAATAATTTGGTCTCCCACTTAGAAGATTCCCTCCACCTAGTCATTTTAGGAATTCCCCTCAAAGACCCCACGTTTCATCCCACTAAGTATTATTCCCTCCACTTAATTAATTATTTCACTATTAATCAATCACACATAATTAATTCTGTAATCTCAATTTACTTAAATTTTGATAACTTATAAGACCTTCATATATACTCAATGTCTTAACATTGTAATATGACAGTAGTCCATAACCCCTTTGTGTACGCACCAAATTTATTTTTGCTCCCCGTCGTCACACTTGTTGCGTCCAAAATTATTTCGGCGTTGCATCCTTTTGTATACTAATCTCTTTATTAGCATACGTAAATATAATATAAATTTTTCCAACGCTCGGGTCCATTTACACACGCCTAGCAATTTTACATACCCCTAGCGGTTCAAACCGTGACCCGAAAGTACGGGATGTTACATCCTCCCCCTAGAAACATTCGTCCTCGAATGTTGGGGTGACATATCTATTCCCCGTTACGTAGCACGAAAATACAACTATCTTTACACATCAGACCTCTCATAGTCTTCAAGCATTAATTATAATACCACGAGATAGAACTCACCTTATGCACCTTTTGGAACCTCAGTGTTGATCTGGAACAAGTGTGAATATTTGTGCATCATTTCCTCTGCCGCCTCCCATGTCATCTCTTCCACGTTTCTATTTCGCCAAAGAACTTTTACGGAAACTACTTCCTTTACCTTACTAAACACTTTGCTTTCAGACTTGCATTATCTCTTCCATCTTCCGTATGTGAGTGAGACAACTTCTCATAATCTCGAATTTTAACAATAATACTGCCCCTTCTGGCGTATCAATCGTTTTGGTAGAAATCGTTCATTTACTGGCTACGAGTATAAACTAACATAAGTCTTTTTGGTAATCGGTGTTACTGAAACCGTAACAGGCACGAGTTAAACTCAAATTCTTAAAACTCAGATCTACTGCACGATTTACGAGATGAAAGAATAGAAACTATTCCTAAATGCCTTGCAGCCTCATGTTTATAAATATGGTGCGCAATATAGTCATAAACAATACTCTACTAGACACGGCTTATAGACTCCTTAAATCATTTTCATTTTGCTCCTTTATATTTTGGGGGAAGACAAAATGATTAGAAGCATCTAATAGTGGTTAGATGCATTCCATTTAAATAAGCCTATTCTTGTTTGAGAATGTCATTTCAGTACACCCACAGCAACTTTCAACAACCTCTTTAACATTTCATTTCTAAGGTGTATCATTCTTCTTCTAAGTTAGAAGATAAAGTAGGCAGCAATTGGAGAATTTAAATTGGTGAGTGGGGAACCAAATGATGATAAATCATTTTCATTTTGCTCCTTTATATTTTAGTGTAGAGGGCAATTCGTTTAGTATAGGCAGTCACGTTTTTGCTCCTTTATATTTGGTTTGGAGAACTCTTTTGAAAAATTCAGCAATTCATTTTGGTCCATTAGCAGCTAACTCACTAGACAAGTAATTCCTTCATTTTTGTTTTGGAGATTTTTTAAAGAGGAGAAAAACAGTCCCTTTACTTCGTTCATGTGAAGAACCAATTCCCTACTTTCCCTTTCTGTAATTGCGTGTTATTCACGGCCACATCTCCTAATTTGGTTAAGGTTTTCTCCAATATTCGAGAAAGAAACCAGAAAATATAGAGGACACAACAAAAAAATTTCTTTAGCAATTGAGTTCCGAAAAGGATGTAGTCAAAGTTTGAGATTTTCATTCGCGGTCACAAAGCAACAAAAGGTGAATTTTCTCCCTCATAATTCTTAGTAAAATCCTTTATTTTTAAGTTACAATGCATGTTAGAATATAATCTGGATATTGAAAGAATGAGCATGAAATTATGATTTATAGGTTGTTTAATAACTAGTTTGGGTTGTGAAATTACAATTTGTTTCACTGAGTTGTACTGTTAGGAGTGGATAAAATTTTACAGAGTTGTACATCTTTCTGTTACGGTCAGATTGAATCCAAGCGGGGCTAAAACCGACATACGGTTTGAGAGTTATCGCATATTATAGTTTCTGCCTCGGATCGACCGAAATCTGGAAGGCAGAACTTTACGAACTGTTTTCACTGAGTTGTACTCGTTGGAATTGGATGATATTTTACAGGGTTGTACATCTCTCTTTTATGGTCAAATTGAGTCCAAGTGAGGCTAAAACCGACATACGGTTTGAGAGTTATCGCAGTTTAAAGTTTCTGCATCGGATCGACCAAAGTCCGGAAGGCAGAACGTATAACGGAAAAATTGTACAAATCGGTAATGAATAGGAAAAGTTATGCTGAATAAGAGTTTTAGATTTCTCTGTTTTCGACAGTTTGAGACTTTATAGAGATTAATCCGAATTATGAGTGAAAAAACTCACATTTCGTTGCTTCGTGACCGCGAATGAAAATCTCAAACTTTGACTACACCCTTTTCGGAAAACTCCTCAATTGCTAAAGGAAATTTTTCTTTTGTCCTCTATATTTTCTGGTTTCTTTCTCGAATATTAGATAAAACCTTAACCAAATTAGAAAATGTGGCCGAGAATTTTCAGAGCACCATTCGGGATTAACAAAATGAAAAGAAGCAGTTTTTCAGGTGAATGGAACGATTTTTGCACGACACTATTTATCCTCCTCTCTAATTGAATAATGTTTTTTTTTGGTGAGCATCTAAGTCTACAAAATGCATTTATCAAAATGACGATGTGATTTAATATAACCCCCTTAATTATGCAAAACAAATGATTCTCCATTATTATGTTCCCCTCTAACTATTAAATAAATCTCATTTTAATCCTAATGCATGACACCTCATCTTTTACATCTCAAAGTCATTTCCTTACTTTTGTGACCATGAAAAAAAATGGGACTAAACTTATAGGTCCTCTAAATGTACTTATTCCAATACTGACATACAGATGTTAATCAAACTTAAAAGTCTCCCAACGTGAAAATGCAATAATCCTAATCATCATGTTTCCCACTAACATTTTATGTTCCCCAATTGCTGCCCTTTTTTTTGCTACGGCTACTTCGTGTATTTGTTTTCTTTTCCAACGCAAAAGTGCCATGTTTGGTTTCTGTTTTATTACAACGAAGAGAGAGTTGGAGCAATTCATGATTTGATTCTTAAACTAGTGAATAGTCGTTTTTTGTTTTCAGAAAATTCTCAAAATCCAAGTAAAGATTCCCAGGGTGGAAGACAACATAATCCATCATCATTATGCCTCCCACTTAGCCAATCTTTGGCGGTGGGAGGGCCTAAATAACACTACATATACCCTTAACATGCACGGTCACTTAATTAATTAAGTGACATGCCTCTGTATAATTTATCAATCACACACATAATTAATTTCGTGATCTCAAATCACTTAAATCTTAATAACTTATAAAACCTTCATGTACTAATAAAGAGATTAGCATATAAAAGGATAAAATCCCTAAAGAATTTTGGACGTAACAAGTGTGATGACGGGGATCGAAAATAATTTAGTGCGTGCACAAAGAGGTTATGGGCTAGTGTCATATCACACTAATTATGACGTTGAGTATATGATGGATTTATAAGTTATTAAGATTTAAGTTAATTGAGATCACATAATTAATTATGTGTGTGATTGATAAATTATACGGAGGCAGATCACTTAATTAATTAAGTGATTGTGCATGTTAAGGGTATATGTGACGTTAATTAGGCCCCCCACCGTCAAAGATTGACTAAGTGGGAGGCATAATGATGATGGATTATGTTGTCTTCCACCTTGGAAATCTTTACTTGGGTTTTGAGAATTTCCTGAAAACTAAAAAGGGTGAGCAACATTTATAAAGTACTATTCACTTCACTAGTTTAAGAATCAAATTATGAATTGCTCCAACTCCCGCTTGTTTGTAATAAAACAGAAACCAAACATGTCACTTTTGAGTTGGAAAATAAAATAAATGTACGAAGTAGCAGTAGCAAAAAATAAAGGCACCAGTTAGGGAACATAAAATGTTAGTGGGAAACATGATGATTAGGAATTATTGCATTTTCACGTTTGAAGTCTTTTAAGTTTGATTAACATAGGTATGTCAGTATTGGAATAAGTGACATTTAGAGGACATATAGTTATTTAAAGGACCTATAAGTTTTGTCCCATTTTTTTCATGCTCAGAAAGGTAAGGAAATGACTTAGAAATGTGCAAGATGAGGTGTCATGCATTATGATTAAAGTGGGATATATTTAATAGTTAGAGGGAATATAATAATGGGGAAATCATTTGTTTTGCATAATTAGGGGGGTTATATTAAATCACATAGTCATTTTGTAGACTTAGATGCTCAGCAAACAAACAACAAACATTATTCAATTAGAGAGGAGGATAAACAGTGCCCTGCAAAAAAAATCGTTCAATTCAGTTGAAAATCTACTTCTTTTCATTTTGTTAATCCCGAATGGTGCTCTGAAAATTCTCGGCCACATTTCCTAACTTGGTTAAGGTTTTCTCCAATATTCGAGAAAGAAACCAGAAAATATAGAGGACAAACGAAAATTTTCCTTTAGGAATTGAGGAGTTCCGAAAAGGGTGTAGTCAAAGTTTGAGAATTTCATTCGCGGTCACGAAGCAACAAAAGGTGATTTTTCTCGCTCATAATTCTTAGTAAAATCCTTTATTTTTGAGTTACAATACATGTTAGAATATAATCCGGATATTGAAAGAATGAACATGAAATTATGATTTATAGGTTGTTTAATAACTAGTTTGGGTGGTCAAATTACAATATGTTTCGCTGAGTTGTACTTGTTATAATTGGATGAAATTATCAGAGTTGTACATCTTTATGTTACGGTCAGATTGAGTCCAAGCGAGGTCAGAACCGACATACGATTTGAGAGTTATCGCAGTTTAAAGTTTTTGCCTCGGATCAAATAAAATTCGGAAGGCAGAACGTATAATGGAGTAACTGTACATATTGGTGAAGAATCTAAAAATTTGTACATGTTAGCCATACAGTCGAGATGATAGAAGTCTTGGTAATGTAAATAGTTTTGAAAGGGCCTGTTTTCGTTTTAAAGTTAGAACGAAATGGGGACTGTTGCTTTGGTCTTTAAGAATTCTCAACAAAGGTAATGTTTTCTACTATATACCTTCAATGCTGCTACACATATGTATCCTACTAGCTACTGAAAATTATGAACCCACATTAACTCAAGCTTCACGTGAAATCCCCCTTTAATAGATGCGTTAGACTAGCATTCAATGAAGCCTAATAATTTGGTCTCCCGCTTAGAAGATTCCCTCCACCCAGTCATTTTAGGAATTCCCCTAAAGGACCACACGTTTCATCCCACTAAGTATTGTCCCCTCCACTTCATTAATTAATTTCATAATTAATCAATCACACATATAATTAATTACGTGATTCCAATTTACTTAAATCTTGATAACTTATAAGACCTTCATATACTAAATGTCATAACATCTTTGTGTACGCACCAAATTTATTTTTGCTCCCTGTCGTCACACTTGTTGTGTCCAAAATTATTTCGGGGTTGCATCCTTTTGTATACTAATCTCTCTATTAGCATACGTAAATATAATATAAATTTTTCTAACGCTTGGGTCTATTTATGTTGGGATACAATTGTTGTAGGGAACGGGAAGTAAGTAACTATTACAATGGTAAGAAAGGATAAACTAAATATTACAATAAACTGTAAATCAAGAACTTAACAGACTGCTTTGTGATTTGCTAAGTCGAGTGATGACACTCTGTCTTTAAGACAAGATTGCCCCGTATATCTCATTTTACTTTGTCGGACAATAGTCTCCCAAGATACAACAACAACTTAACAATTGAGCAAAGGAAACTCAAGTGTTACTCTTGAAGAACTTTGAGTATAGTAACTTTGCTAGAGAGGTAGAAGATGAATACAGAAAATTCTGGAGTATTTTCTAAGTGTTGTGTAGTGTTCTTCAATTGAGCCAAAGGCCTCAATTTATAGTGTAAGGAAAGGACCCCTAAACTAGCCAACTAATGACCTTCAATAGCCATGTAATGGCACTTAATTGAGAGGTTACATTCAGCCAAATAATGGATGAATTCATGTGCTAAGTAATGGCACTTAGTTGATTCGTAAACTAGTGAAGTGTATTGTACTTTATAAATGTTGCTCACCGTTTTTAGTTTTCAGAAAATTCTCAAAACCAAGTAAAGATTCCCAAGGTGGAAGACAACATAACATCATCATTATGCCTCCACTTAGCCAATCTTTGGCGGTAGGAAGGCCTAATTAACGCCACATAAACCCTTAACATGCACGGTCACTTAATTAATTAAGTGACCTGCCTCCATATAATTTATCAATCACACACATAATTAATTCTGTGATCCCAACTCACTTAAATCTTAATAACTTATAAACCCTTCATATACTCAACATCATAATTAGTGTGATATGACACTAGCCCGTAGCCTCTTTGTGCACGCACTAAATTATTTTCGATCCCCGTCATCACACTTGTTACGTCCAAAATTCTTTAGGAATATTAGTATATGAAGGTTTTATAAGTTATTAAGATTTAAGTGATTTGAGATCACGAAATTAATTATGTGTGTGATTGATAAATTATACAGAGGCATGTCACTTAATTAATTAAGTGACCGTGCATGTTAAGGGTATATGTAGTGTTATTTAGGCCCTCCCACCGCCAAAGATTGGCTAAGTGGGAGGCATAATGATGATGGATTATGTTGTCTTCCACCCTGGGAATCTTTACTTGGATTTTGAGAATTTTCTGAAAACTAAAAACGACTATTCACTAGTTTAAGAATCAAATCATGAATTGCTCCAACTCTCTCTTCGTTGTAATAAAACAGAAACCAAACATGGCACTTTTGCGTTGGAAAAGAAAACAAATACACGAAGTAGCCGTAGCAAAAAAAAGGGCAGCAATTGGGGAACATAAAATGTTAGTGGGAAACATGATGATTAGGATTATTGCATTTTCACGTTGGGAGACTTTTAAGTTTGATTAACATTTGTATGTCAGTATTGGAATAAGTGACATTTAGAGGACCTATAAATTTTGTCCCATTTTTTTCATGGTCAGAAAGGTACGGAAATGACTTAGAGATGTGCAAGATGAGGTGTCATGTATTAGGATTAAAGTGGGATTTATTTAATAGTTAAGAGGGAACATAATAATGGGGAATCATTTGTTTTGCATAATTAGGGGGCTTATATTAAATCACATCGTCATTTTGAGAATGCATTTTGTAGACTTAGATGCTCAGCAAACAACAAACATTATTCAATTAGAGAGGCGGATAAACAGTGCCTTGCAAAAAAAAATCGTTCCTTCCACTTGAAAAACTACTTCTTTTCATTTTGTTAATCCTGAGTGGTGCTCTAAAAATTCTCGGCCACATTTTCAAATTTGGTTAAGGTTTTCACCAATATTCGAGAAAGAAACCAGAAAATATAGAGGACAAAAGAAAATTTTCCTTTAACAATTGAGGAGTTCCGAAAAGGGTGTAGTCAAAGTTTGAGATTTTCATTCGCGGTCACGAAGCAACAAAAGGTGAGTTTTCTCACTCATAATTCTTAGTAAAATCCTTCATTTTAAGATAC
Source organism: Anisodus tanguticus (assembly GCA_034509755.1). Lineage (NCBI taxonomy): Eukaryota > Viridiplantae > Streptophyta > Magnoliopsida > Solanales > Solanaceae > Anisodus > Anisodus tanguticus. The sequence goes on from CM067558.1 coordinate 33,313,312, forward strand.
AATGCATGTTATAATATAATCCGGATATTGAAAGAATGATCATGAAATTATGATTTATAGGTTGTTTATTAACTAGCATGGGTTGTGAAATTACAATTTGTTTCGCTGAGTTGTACTTGTTAGGAGTGGATAAAATTTTACAGAGTTGTACATATTTCTGTTACGGTCAGATTGAGTCCAAGCGAGGCTAAAACCGATATACAGTTTGAGAGTTATCGCATTTTACATTTTCTGCCTCGGAACGACCGAAATTTGGAAGGCAGAACTTTACGAAATATTTTCGCTAAGTTATATTCGCTGGAATTTGATGATATTTTACAGGGTTGTACATCTCTCTTTTGTGGTTAGATTGAGTCCATGCGGTGCCTCGGATCGACCGAAATACCAAAATCCGGAAGGCAGAACGTATAACGGAAAAACTGTACAAATCGGTAATGAATCGGAAAATTTATGCTGAATAAGAGTTTTAGATTTCTCTGTTTGAGACTTTATAGAGATTAATTCGAATTATGAGTGAGAAAACTCACATTTTGTTGCTTCGTGACCGCGAATGAAAATCACACACCCTTTTTCGGAACTCCTCAATTGCTAAAGGAAATTTTTCTTTTGTCCTCTATATTTTCTGGTTTCTTTCTCGAATATTAGATAAAACCTTAACCAAATTAGGAAATGTGGCCGAGAATTTTCAGAGCACCATTCGGGATTAACAAAATGAAAACAAGTAGTTTTTGAGGTGAATGGAACGATTTTTGCACGACACTGTTTATCCTCCTCTCTAATTGAATAATGTTTGTTGTTTGCTGAGCATCTAAGTCTACAAAATGCATTTCTCAAAATGACGATGTGAGGTAATATAACCCCCCTTAATTATGCAAAATAAATGATTCCCCATTATTATGTTCCCCTCTAACTATAAAATAAATCTCATTTTAATCCTAATGCATGACACCTTATCTTGCACATCTCAAAGTCATTTCCTTACCTTTCTGACCATTAAAAAAATGGGATTAAACTTATAGGTCTTTTAAATAACTATAGGTCCTCTAAATGTCACTTATTCCATTACTAACATACAGATTTTAATCAAGCTTAAAAGAATCCCAACGTGAAAGTGCAATAATAACTAATCATCATGTTTTCCACTAACATTTTAAGTTCCCCAATTGCTGCCCTTTTTTTTTTTGCTACGGCTACTTCGTACATTTGTTTTCTTTTCCAACTCAAAAGTGATATGTTTGGTTTCTGTTTTATTACCACGAAGAGGAAGTTGGAGCAATTCATGAATTGATTCTTAAACTAGTGAAGTGTCATTTTTAGTTTTCAGGAAATTCTCAAAACCCACGTAAAGATTCCCAGGGTGGAAGACAACATAATTCATCATCATTATGCCTCCCACTTAGCCAATCTTTGGCGGTGGGAGGGCCGAATTAATGCCATACATACCCTTAACATGCACGGTCACTTAATTAATTAAGTGATCTATCTCCGTATAATTTATCAATCACACACATAATTAATTCTGTGATTTCAATTCACTTAAATCTTAATAACTTATAAAACCTTCATATACTAATAAAGAGATTAGCATATAAAAGGATAAAATCCCTAAAGAATTTTGGACGTAACAAGTGTGATGACGGGGATCGAAAATAATTTGGTGCGTGCATAAAGAGGTTATGGGTCAGTGTCATATCACACTAATTATGACGTTGAGTATATGAAGAGCTTATAAGTTATTAAGATTTAAGTGAGTTGGGATCACATAATTAATTATGTGTGTGATTGATAAATTATATGGAGGCAGGTCACTTAATTAATTAAGTGACCGTGCATGTTAAGGGTTTATGTGGCGTTAATTAGGCCTTCCTACCGCCAAAGATTGGCTAAGTGGGAGGCATAATGATGATGTTATGTTGTTTTCCACCTTGAGAATCTTTACTTGGGTTTTGAGAATTTCCTGAAAACTAAAAACGGTGAGCAATATTTATAAAGTACAATACACTTCACTAGTTTAAGAATCAAATCATGAATTGCTCCAACTCCCTCTTCGTTGTAATAAAACAGAAACCAAACATGTCACTTTGAGTTGAAAAAGAAAACAAATGTACGAAGTAGTAGTAGCAAAAAAAAAGGGCTGCAATTAGGGAACTTAAAATGTTAGTGGGAAACATGATGATTAGGAATTATTGCATTTTCACGTTGGGAGTCTTTTAAGTTTGATTAACATATGTATGTCAGTATTGGAATAAGTGACATTTAGAGGAACTATGAATTTTGTCCCATTTTTTTTCATGGTCAGAAAGGTAAGGAAATGACTTAGAGATGTGCAAGATGAGGTGTCATGCATTAGGATTAAAGTGGGATTTATATAATAGTTAGAGGGAACATAATAATGGGAAATCATTTGTTTTGCATAATTTGGGGGTTATATTAAATCACATCGTCATTTTGAGAATGCATTTTGTAGAATTAGATGCTCAGCAAACAACAAACATTATTCAAATAGAGAGGCGGATAAACAGTGCCTTGCCAAAAAAATCGTTCCTTTCACTTGAAAAACTACTTCTTTTCATTTTGTTAATCCCGAGTGGTGCTCTAAAAATTCTCGGCCACATTTTCTAATTTGGTTAAGGTTTTATCCAATATTCAAGAAAGAAACCAGAAAATATAGAGGACAAAAGAAAATTTTCCTTTTGCAATTGAGGAGTTCCGAAAAGGGTGTAGTCAAAGTTTTAGATTTTCATTCGCGGTCACGAAGCAACAAAAGGTGAGTTTTCTCACTCATAATTCTTAGTAAAATCCTTTATTTTAAGTTACAATGCATGTTAGAATATAATCCAGATATTGAAAGAATGATCATGAAATTATGATTTATAGGTTGTTTATTAACTAGCTTGGGTTGTGAAATTACAATTTGTGTCGCTGAGTTGTACTTATTAGGAGTGGATGAAATTTTACAGAGTTGTACATATTTCTGTTACGGTCATATTGAGTCCAAGCGAGGCTAAAACCGACATACGGTTTCAGAGTTATCGCATTTTATATTTTCTGCCTCAGAACGACCGAAATCCGGAAGGCAGAACTTTACGAATTGTTTTCGCTGAGTTATACTGGCTGATATTGGATGATATTTTACAGGGTTGTACATCTCTCTTTTGTGGTCAGATTGAGTCCAAGTGGTGCCTCGGATCGACTGAAATACCAAAATCCGGAAGGCAGAACGTATAACGGAAAAACTGTACAAATCGGTAATGAATCGAAAAAGTTATGTTGAATAAGAGTTTTAGATTTATCTGTTTTCGACAGTTTGAGACTTTACAGAGATTAATTCAAATTATGAGTGAGAAAACTCACATTTTGTTGTTTTGTGAACGCGAATGAAAATCACACACCCTTTTCGGAACTCCTTAATTGCTAAAGGAAAATTTTCTTTTGTCCTCTATATTTTTTGGTTTCATTCTCGAATATTGGAGAAAAACACCAAATAATGAAATGTGGCCGAGAATTTTCAGAGCACCATTCGGGATTAACAAAATGAAAAGAAGCAGTTTTTCAAGTGAATGGAACAATTTTTGCAGGGCTCTGTTTATCCTCCCTCTAATTGAATAATGTTTGTTGTTTGCTGAGCATCTAAGTCTACAAAATGCATTTGTCAAAATGACGATGCGATGTAATATAACCCACCATAATTATGCAAAACAGATGATTCCCCATTATTATGTTCCACTCTAACTATTAAATAAATTCCATTTTAATCCTAATGTATGACACCACATCTTGCACATCTCAAAGTCATTTCCTTACCTTTCTGACCATGAAAAAAAATGGGACAAAACTTATAGGCCCTTTAAATAACTATAGGTCCTCTAAGTGTCACTTATTCCAATTCTAACATACATATTTTAATCAAACTTAAAAGACTCCCAAGTGAAAATTCAATAATTACTAATCATCATGTTTCCCATTGACATTTTAAGTTCCCTAATTGCTGCCCTTTTTTTTTGCTACGGCTACTTCGTTCATTTGTTTTCTTTTCCAACGCAAAAGTGACATGTTTGGTTTCTATTTTATTACAACGAAGAGGGAGTTGGAGCAATTCATGATTTGATTCTTAAACTAGTGAAGTGTCGTTTTTAGTTTTCAGGAAAATTCTCAAAACCCACGTAATGATTCCCAGGGTGGAAGATAATATAATCCATCATCATTATGCCTCCCACTTAGCCAATCTTTGGCGGTGGGAGGGCCTAATTAACACCACATATACCCTTAACATGCACGGTCACTTAATAAATTAAGTGATCTGCCTCCGTATAATTTATCAATCACATACATAATTAATTCTGTGATCTCAATTCACTTAAATCTTAATAACTTATAAAACATTCATATACTAATAAAGAGATTAGTATATAAAAGGATAAAAACCCCAAAGAATTTTGGACGTAACAAGTGTGATGACGGGGATCGAAAATAATTTGATGCGTGCACAAAGAGGTTATTGGCTACTGTCATATCACACTAATTATGACGTTGAATATATGAAGGATTTATAAGTTATTAAGAATTATGTGAGTTGGGATCACATAATTAATTATGTGTGTGATTGATAAATTATATGGAGGCAGATCACTTAATTAATTAAGTGACCGTGCATGTTAAGGGTATATGTGGTGTTAATTAGGCCCTCCTACCTCCAAAGATTAGCTAAGTGGGAGGCATAATGATGATGTTATGTTGTCTTCCACCTTGGGAATCTTTACTTGGGTTTGAGAATTTCTTGAAAACTAAAAACGGTGAGCAACATTTATAAAGTACAATACACATCACTAGTTTAAGAATCAAATCATGAATTGCTCCAACTCCCTCTTCGTTGTAATAAAACAGTAACCAAATATTTTACTTTGAGTTGGAAAAGAAAACAAATGTACGAAGTAGTAGTACCAAAAAAAAAAGGGCAGCAATTAGGGAACTTAAAATGTTAGTGGAAAACATGATGATTAGGAATTATTGCATTTTCACGTTGGGAGTCTTTTAAGTTTGATTAACATATGTATGTCAGTATTGTAAGTGACATTTAGAGGAGCTATAAATTTTGTCCCATTTTTTTTTCATGGTCAGAAAGGTAAGGAAATGACTTAGAGATGTGCAAGATGAGGTGTCATGCATTAGAATTAAAGTGGGATTTATTTAATAGTTAGAGGGAACATAATAATGAGAAATCATTTTTTTTGCATAATTAGGGGGGTTATATTAAATCACATCGTCATTTTGAGAATGCATTTTGTAGACTTAGATACTCAGCAAACAATAAACATTATTCAATTAGAGAGGAGGTTAAATAGTGCCCTGCAAAGAAAATCGTTCCTTTCACTTGAAAAACCGCTTCTTTTCATTTTGTTAATCCCAAATGGTGCTCTGAAAATTCTCGGCCACATTTCCTAATTTGGTTAAGGTTTTCACCAATATTCGAGAAAGAAACCAGAAAATATAGAGGACAAAAGAAAATTTTCCTTTAGCAATTGAGGAGTTCCAAAAAGGGTGTAGTCAAAGTTTGAGATTTTCATTCACGGTCACGAAGCAACAAAAGGTGAGTTTTCTCACTCATAATTCTTAGTAAAATCCTTTTATTTTTGAGTTACAATACACGTTAGAATATAATCCGGATATTGAAAGAATGAGCATGAAATTATGATTTATAGGTTCTTTAATAACTAGTTTGGGTGGTCAAATTACAATATGTTTTGTTGAGTTGTACTTGTTAGAATTGGATGAAATTTTGTAGAGTTGTACATCTTTCTGTTACGATCAGATTGAGTCTAAGCGAGGTCAGAACCGACATACGATTTGAGAGTTACCGCAGTTTAAAGTTTCTTCCAAGGATCGAATGAATTCCGGAAGGCAGAACGTATAACTGAGTAACTATACATATTGGTGAAGAATCTGAAAATTTGTGCATGTTTAGCCATACAGTTGATACGATAGAAATCTTGGTAATGTAAATAGTTTTGAAAGGGCCTGTTGGTTTGGTCTTTAAGAATTCTCAACAAAGGTAATGTTTTCTACTATATACCTTCAATGCTGCTTAGAGATGACAGTGGATCCTGGATCCGGTGGATCCAGATTCATTTTATAGGATATGGATCTTCAAAATTTAGACCCGACGGATTCGGATCTGACCCGGATCCATTTCTGACGGATCGGATCTGGATCTTGTATTTGAGATCCATATCCGGTTCAGATCTGACCCGTGGATCCATTTTTTATTAAATATATTCATAATCTAGAATGTAATTTTATAAGTATTTTCTTAAAATTGCTAAGTACATCATTGCATGTTTAATTCTCAAAACAAGTTTAATTTATCCTTGCGTTAACTCAAAAACTAAAAAATAAAGAGGTAACTTCGATAATAAAATCAATGTTATATTAGTGAATGACTAACATCTCCATAGACAAGTAGTTAAAATTATATTCACTTCATTTGCGAAGATTCCAAGCACATGCAAGTTCTGCATTGTGGAAATACTAGTCAACATTTTCCACAACTATTATCATTGTCCAACATTTTCAATTAATAGTAGACAATCAAAACGAGACAACGAACAAAATATCTCATATGAACATTTCAAAATTGAAACACAGTAAACTGTTAGCTAAGTGAAAATCGTTTGTCAATTAAAAAAAAAAAATCTTAGCAATGTTACATTCTTAGCAAGGCAAATTTTTTTACATGTTGATCCACATCCGATCCGTGGACCCGGTGGATCCGGATTTGGATCTAATTTTTATGGACTCGATGGATCTGGATCCGAATCTGGGTCTAGGTGTGAAAAATGGATCTGAATCTGGATCTAGTAGGATCCGGTCCAGATCCGATCCGTTGTCATCCCTAATCCTACTAGCTACTGAAAATCATGAACCCACGTTAACTCAAGCTTCACGTGAAATCCCCCTTTAATAGATGCTTTAGACTAGCATTCAATGAAGCCTAATAATTTGGTCTCCCACTTGAAAGATTCCCTCCACCTAGTCATTTTAGGAATTCTCCTTAAGGACCACACGTTTCATCCCACTAAGTATTGTCCCCTCCACTTAATTAATTAATTCCACGATTAATCAATCACACACATAATTAATTCTGTGATCCCAATTTACTTAAATCTTGATAACTTATAAGACCTTCATATACTCAATGTTATAACCTTATAATATGACACTAGTCCATAACCTTTTTATGTATGCACCAAATTTATTTTCGCTCCCCGTCGTCACACTTGTTGCGTCCAAAATTATTTTGGGGTGGTATCCTTTTGTATACTAATCTCTTTATTAGCATATATAAATATAACATAAATTTTCCCAACGCTCGGGTCTATTTACATACGCCTAGCGGTTCAAACCGTGATCCGAAAGTACGGGATGTTACATCCTTCCCCCCTTAGAAACATTCATCCTCAAATGTTGGGGTGACATATCTATTCCCCGTTACGTAGCCCAAAAATACAACTATCTTCACACATCACTACATCAAACCTCTCATAGTCTTCAAGCATTAATTATAATATCACGAGATAGAACTCACCTTATGCACCTTTTGGAACCTCGGTGTTGGTCTGGAACATGTGTGAATATTTGGGCATCATTTCTTCTTCCGCCTCCCATGTCATCTCTTCCACATTCCTATTTCGCCAAAGAACTTTTACGGAAGCTACTTCCTTTACCTTACAAAACACTTTGCTTTCCAAGCTTGCATTAACTCTTCCATCTTCCGTATGTGAGTGAGACAACTTCTCGTAATCTCAAATTTTAACAATAATACTACGCCTTCTGGCGTATCAATCATTTTTGGTTGAAATCGCTCATTTACTGGCTACGAGTATAAACTAACCGAAGTCTTTTTGGTAATCGGCGTTACTGAAACTGTAACAGGCACGAGTTCAAATTCTTAAAACTCAGCTCTACTGCATGATTTACGAGATGAAAGAACAGAAATCCTCCCTAAATGCTTTGCAGCCTCCTGTTTATAAGTATGGTGCACAACATACCCACAAACAAGACTCTACAAGACACAGTTTGTAGACTCCTTAAATCATTTTCATTTTGCTCATTTATATTTTGGTGGAAGGCAACTTTCAATACTTGGGATAGATTGTCCAAGCAACTTTTAAAGGACTCCCCAATCACGGAGAAGTCGTCCATAAATACCTATATAACATCTTTCACCAAATCATTGTAAATGTCCATCATGGAGCATTGCAAAGACCAAACAATATCCTTTCAAAAGCAAATGTACCATTTGGGCAAGTGAATATCGTCTTTTCTTGGTCTTCTGGGTTATTTGAATTTGATTGTAGCCCGAGTACCTGTCCAAGAAGCAATAATAAGCTTTTTCCGCTAACCTATCAAGTATTTGATGAATGTAGCTTCCGGTAATTCATGCACACTCTCCACCCGATTATCATCCTTATAAGTATCAACTCATTTTTATCATTAGGGACCACCGTGATCCCTCCTTTCTTTGGCATGCATTGCACGGGACTCACCCATACACTATCAGAAATGGATTACATAACCCCGATATCTAACCACTAATTAATCTCTTTCTTGACAACTTATTGCATTGAAGGATTTAACATCCTTTGATATTCAACACTCAGGGAACTATTCTCTTCAAGATGGATTCGATGAGCAAACACACCCGAACCTCATATGTCCGCAATAGTCCACTCGATTGCCCTTTATAAGTTCTCAAGATAGATAATATAGCTTCCACTTGACTTTCCTTGAGCTTTGATGAGATAATAACCGACAAAGAGTCATTTAGCCCAACGAATTTATACTCCAAATGACTTGGAAGTGGCTTGAGCTCAAGAGTTGGCGGTTCCTCAATAGAAGGCTTGAGAGGATGGACTCCACGATTTTCCAAGTCCAAGGCCAATCGCCTAGGAGCATAAGAATAGGACCCTTGGCTCCCAAGTGCAAGAACGGTCTCCGCAATCCCCTCAACTACCTCATCATCATGATTCAACAACACCATCATAAAAGCCCCTTCAATGACATCAATTTCGACATTCAACTCTAACTTATCATCAATCACCGAAATCAATCACATATCCGTAGATTTTTTCATGGATTTGTACATATGGAGGGTCCTATAAAAAAATTAGTATATAATGTTTGACCCATGATTATTATTATACAGTATATTATTTGATAAGTATATTGTTTATGTGCTAAATGATTATCATTTATATTACTAGAATAGCGTCCGCAAATAACTGTCTGGCTAGGCGGCACCCAATACTTGTTTAAACCGCTTAATATCATGCTTGGGTAGGTGGTACCCAACATGTGCTTAGTTGACTTCGCATGATAGTTAAGATGATTTATTTGATAAAACATGCTAGAGTTGCTCTTGGTTAAAACTCAAATTAAAACGTTTCCCAAAATTTAATACAAGTCACATTTAAAATGAACGCGTCATCCGTTATAATTGATTGTAGTGCAAAATCCTTTTCGGCGAGATGAGTATTTATGCAACATCATTTGCTCTAAGTCTACGAGGACTCAGACTCATTCATAGATGCATGTTAAATGTAGAAGTGGGTGATAAATCTTCATTAGTATTTACACCACAGTGTTTGCTCTATAAGGAAAAACTCACTTAGATGCATAATTGCAGTCATATAACGGGGTTGACTTGCTAAGCTATCTTGGCGCCATAGCGTTGGACAAGCCGAGAGACGCAGATCGATTGTTTAGAACATTCGATCAAACAAGAGTTACAAGTTGTTTGTAATTGGTTTGGAGACCTACCGGGTTATGCTATTGAAGTTATTAGCCACAACAAACGCGGAGATAGAATGAACCTGGATCTTGGCCAATTATGACCATATTTGATATGAGTCTGTATTCTTCAATGGGGTCGAAGGGTATGTTTAAAATAGTGAGAGCTAATTAAACTAAAGGCCATGTTAATTAGTTAACGAATGTGTTCAATAGAAATTATATTAGAGTTTAATTTCAAATCTATATGTTTCTTCAGTTGTATAAAATGTCGAATCTATCACTAAAAATATTGGTCGAGACAAACAAGTTGACTGGAGCGAATTACCCTGACTGGTTGAGAAATCTGCGATTGGTGTTAAGACTAGAAATAATTGAGTATGTGTTAGACACAGTGTTCCCCACAGTCCCTGCTGAAGATTCCGTTGAGTATGCCCTGTTTGACAAGGTGGCTTATCAAAAACATCTAGACGATGCTACCTCGGCACAATGTGTAATGTTGTCCTCCATGACTGTGGAGTTACAGAGGCAACATGAAAACATGGGCCTCAACGAAACACTAGAACACTTGAAGAGTCTCTATGACTCACAGTCTTAGACAATAGAGTATGAACTGTTGAGAGACTTTTTCAAGTGTAAGTTGAACGATGGGGGTCAAGTGTCAGCGCATGTTCTGAAGATGGTTGGGTTGATAAAAAGGCTGGCTTCGATAGGAATGAAGTTGTCTATAAATGTCTCTGTCAATCTGATTCTGAATTCGCTTCCTGGTTCATTTGAGAATTTCACTGTGAACTTCAATATAAATAGGACCAAGGCAAGTCTTCCAGAGCTTCACAACATGTTGAAGACCTTTGAATCATTTACCTCTAAAGGTAAAGATGTGCTCATGATGGGTTCTTCTAGCAAGTTCAAACCCAATGGTAAGAACATGCAGAAGAAGAAGGGTAAGACATTTGCTGCACCTACAGTTATGAAACCTAGATGAGGTGTTCAGAAGAAGGCAAATGTAGCTTCGGATATGTGTCTCAACTGCAAGAAGAATGGGCACTGGAAGAAGGACTGCACAGCTCTAGGAGGAGGCAAAGCACTAGGTGCTCCTAGCTCTACTAGACAAGGTATGTTTGTCATTAAAATAAATATGTCTATAAGTAACTCTCACTACTGGGTATTGGATACCGCTTGTGGCTCACACATTTGTAATACTGTGCATGGTCTGACTGACTGCAGAAAGGTTGGACCTTGGGAGGTAGACCTGCGCGTTGAAAATGGAGCACGAGTGGATGCTGAACGCGTGGAAACTTATAGACAAGATTTACCTTCAGGCTTTTGTTTAGAACTAAATAATTATTATTTTGTTCCCTCATTGACGAGGAATATCATTTCTATCCCAATGTTAGAAATTGAAGGGTTTTCCTCATTTATTGCCAATAGCAGTTATGTACTGTCTTTTAATGGTTTTGTTTGTGGAAATGCTCCACTTGTGGATTATGTTCTAAACTGTAGTCTTGAAATTTTCAATGTGAAAAATAAACAAGCTAAGATAAGTAATTCAAGAAACCCCACCTACTTATGGCACTGTAGACTTGGTCACATCAATGAATCAATGATAGCAAGATTAAGAAAGTTAGACTACCTGGAACTATTTGACTTAGAGTCCTATGGTAACTGTGAATCTTGCTTGAGAGGAAAGATGACCAACAAACTACTTTCTGGGAAAGGGGTGCAAGTCAAAGAGGTACTTGAGTTAGTCCATACTGATGTATGTGGGCCATTTTCAACTCAAGCTAAGGAAGGCTTCCCTTACTTCATCACTTTTACAGACGATTTCACAAGGTTTGGACATGTGTATCTTATGAAACACAAGTCCGCAGCCTTTGAGAAATTCAAGGAGTACAAGTCAGAAGTAGAGAAGCAACTTGAAACAAGTATCAAGACCCTTCGATCAGATCGATGAGGTAAATACTTAAGTAAAGTATTTCTGGATTACTTGAAACTTCATGGAGTCCAATCACAATAGACACCTCCTGGAACGCCACAATTGAATGGTGTTGCTGAAAGGAGAAATCGAACCCTATTAGATATGGTTAGATCCATGATGATTTTCTCAATTCTACCAACATACCTTTGGGGCTATGCATTGCAAAGCTCAATTTATATTCTGAACAGAGTTCCTTCAAAGTCAGGAGAGAAAACTCCATATGAGATATGGAATGGCGAGAACCTAGCACTTAAACACATGCAACCCTGGGGTGCCCTGCATATATAAAGAAGATGCTTAATAACAAGTTGGAATCTAAAAGTGAGAATTATTATTTTGTGGGGTATCCAAAGGAAACTAATGGATACTATTTCTATCTTCTTGGAGAACATAAGGTCATTATTTCCAGAAATGCAACTTTCCTTGAAGAAGACTATGTCTACAAGGAACAGAGCTGCAATGACATAGAACTTGAAGAAATTCAAGAACCACAAGATAACACAGAAGTTGAACCCTTGTCGGATGACCTAGACAAGGATTCAATGGGAGTATTTAGTGAAGATTAGGTACTTAGAGTACGCCCTTCAGCCAGTGGGAGTGTTGTGAGAGATGGTGCAGAAATACAAGGCTCTCATACACAACCAATGGAAGATGATACAATGGTTGTACATCATTCCAATTAGGAAATACATAAAAATGACATTCCTGAAAACTCTCAAGGTGATGGATTGTCCAGCACATAAAAACCTTCTCACAATCAGAATGCAACAAACACTGAAACACATAATAATCAACTCCGTAGGACTACTAGGACTCATGGTCTTCCTGAAAGACTTAATCTCCTTGTTGAAACACAAAATGAGATAGATATTCCTCATGACGATGAACCTACAACCTACAACAAAGCTATGTTAGACATTGATTCGCAGAGATAGCAAGAAGCCATGAGATATGAGATGGACTCGATGTACATAAATCAAGTTTAGAACTTGGTTGATTTGCCGACAGGGGTTAGACCCATAGGATGCAAATGAGTCTTCAAAAAGAAGATTGATGCTAATGGCAAGGTACAGACTTATAAGACAAGATTGGTGGCTAAAGGTTATAATCAACGGCCTGGGTCGATTATGATGAAACATTTTCACCTGTTGTGAAAATTAAGTCCATTCAGATTTTGCTTGCAATAGCCGCATACTATGATTATGACATTTGGCAAATGGATGTTAAAACTGCTTTCCTCAATGGTAACCTAATTGAGGAGGTGTATATGATACAACCTGAGGGTGTTACATCCAAGACTAAGCCCAAATCAGTATGCAAGCTACAGAAGTCCATTTATGGACTTAAGCAAGCCTCAAGGAGTTGGAATATTTGCTTTGACAAAGCAGTCAAATCGTTTGACTTTGTTAGAAGCAAAGAAGATCCCTGCGTTTATAGTAAGCGCAAGGAAGGGAGTATTGTCTTCATTATTATATATGTAGATGACATATTAATAATGAGAGACAATAAGACTCTCATGAAATCAGTCAAGGAATAGTTATCTAGAACCTTCATGATGAAGGACTTGGGTGAAACCTGCTACATTCTTGGAATTAGGATCTATAGAGATAGACCTAATAGATTGTTGGGGCTGTCACAATCCATACACATAGAAAAAGTGCTAAGACGATTCTCTATGGAAAACTCTAAGAAGGGAAGTCTTCATATGGGTCAAGGCATCAAGTTATCAAAGAAGGATAGTCCTTCTACTATTGCAGAACTTGAACGCATGAAAAGAATCTCATATGCTTCAGTTATAGGATCTATCATGTATGCCATGGCCTGTACGGGGCCAGATGTGGCCTATGCACTTAGTATGACTTGCAAATTCCAGCAAAATCCTAGGGAAGAACACTAGAAAGCAGTCAAGAGTATTCTTAAGTATCTTAGACGAATTAAAGAATATTTCTTAGTCTATGGTGGAGAAGAGAAGCTAGTGTGTATTGGGTACACTGATACTAGCTCCCAAACAGATCTTGATGAATTCAAGTCTCAATCTGGACATGCCTTCATTTTGAATGGCGGAGTAGTGAGTTGGAAAAGTTCCAAGCAACCTACAATTGCTGATTCGACAACTAAAGTCGAGTACATTGCTGGATCGGAAGTTGGTAAAGAAGTTGTCATGATATCTGAGTTCCTGAAGGAACTAGGGATTGTTCCGAGTGCCAGTTGTCCAATAACTATTTATTGTGACAACACTGGTGCGATTGCGCAAGCTAAGGAACCAAGATCAACAAACAGAAACAAGCATGTACCAAGGAAATACCACATACTCAGGGAGATGGTGGAAACTAAAAAAATAAGATTAGACTATGTTCCCACAGGTGATAATCTAGCTGACCCGTTTACTAAACCATTAAGCTTAGTTAAGCATAATGGTCATTTTGAAAATATAGGCATTAGATACATTGGAGATTGGCTCTAGGCCAAGTGGGAGATTGAAAGTATGTATGTCCTAGAGACAATCATTATTAGGGACAAATGTACTTAATAATATGATTATATATATTTATGGCATTTGCAATTATTGAATTATTGTTTGATTGTTATCAATTATTCATATATGTGCATCCCTTGAGCTTACGTTGTCATTAATAGAGTGAGATATTAATGATAGAACGTAACTCTCAAAATTGCCTCGACTAATGATCATCGAGAATGAGATATCGATGATATGTTATAAGTCGATATGTGGTCTGCATCACATTCTTAGAGAATGTAGTATGTCTCACCTGCTACTAGTACTGGTTACTAGTGATGGATACATGGATACTTTTGAAAAGTATTGGTATACCCTGCTGATAAACTATTTGTTATACATGTCTAAAGTGTTATCAGCGTGTGGGAGATGAAGGTCTTTTGACTTGAGGTCAATACGCACATTGTTTACAGAGTAATGTACTTTGACCCTGTCCAAAGCTTATAATCCTTATAGGATAAGATACGGCTTGTGTTGGGTGCATTATGATGTGAATTAAGATGGTAGTTGAACCAAGAATAAGATTCATTCATCGATTGGATATTCGAGAGAGCACTCAACTTCTTAGTGATATTAGGTCGACCAAGTCATTGGCCAATGCAAGAGACATGTTTAGAATACGGTCTAGTTGTCGACTAATATAGATGAGATAAAGTGATCAAGCCATTTGAATAGACACATGGCAAATCCTAAGCTTGATCGAGTGTGTCACGAATGGAAGGAATTTATCATCTCACATAAATGTTATGTTTGTTGGATTCATGTAAACGTACTTCATATATTGAGTTCGTCGTACGACGCATTCTAGGAGTTTCGTATTGACCTTAATTGGATTAGTGTCGATATATGAAGGCCTATAGGGTCACACTATGTCAATTGTCTCTTCGATCTAAGGCTGTATTGAAAAAGTATTAAATATTCAATTTGGAATCAAGATATTTAATTGATAATAACTATGGGATAATTTCTATTAGATGAAAATTATTTAATTAAATCAAAATTGGATTTTGAATTTAATGTGTTGAATATATATATTAAACGAAAATGGGAAACATAATATGACGTAAGGCGCAGCGGCGCCGACCGGGCAGTGGGCCCAGTTAGACTAGCCCACTGCACCTCGATTTTGGGTCAGACTTAAAGCCCAATCCTAATCTGATATTTGACCTAAGTTTTGCTATATATACAGCACCAACCATTGTTAATTAACACACCAATTCTCATAACAATTCTAGTCTAGGATAAAACCTCTCAAACCTCTGCCAAGATTTCTTGGCTTTCTTGATAGAGGAATACACCGTAGTAAGGTGCTTGCAGTCGAAGGGAACAATTGCGTGTCCACCCTTTAGTAAAGACTCTAGATTTTATAACATTTAAGTTCTTGTTCAAGTTTTCTTTACATGTTTTGATTGTCATATAACTATACCAGAAGAAATTGTTGAGGTAAGTAGAAAATAAATTTTAAACTTCCGATGTGTCTACTTATATGTTTTGAATCCAACAAAATCCTACAGGATGTGTGGGTATACAAGGAGGGATAGAATTAGAAATGATGATATCCGCGACAGAGTGAGAGTGACCTCGGTGGAGGATAAGATGCAGGAAGCGAGGTTGAGATGGTTCGGGGACATGCAGAGGAGAGACACAAATGCCCCAGTTCAGAGGTGTGAGAGGTTGGCTATGGACGGGTACATGAGGGGTAGAGGTAGGCCGATGAAGTATTGGGGAGAGGTGATTAGACGGGATATCACGCAGGTGCAACTCACTGAGGACATGACCTTAGATAGGGGGGTTATAGAGGACACATATTAGGGTAGAAGGGTAGTAGGTAGTCCAGCGTAGTCCTACCTACGCTTACAAACTGGTAGTCGTAGTATTATTATTGTAGACTCGCTTAGCCTATCATACTAGTAGGCACAGTATTGCTGTATAGTCCTTTGTCGTTTGATTTATGTTGCTATGTGTATTTTGTTTGTCTTATTTACTTGCATTAGTTATTGCTTCTTTTTGCTTCCTTTTCTTTTTCAGAATTCGCTATCATGACTTACCCACTTTGTTTGTCTTACTTTTCTTGGGCTTGTACTTTGTCTTGAGCCGAGGATCTCTCGGAAACAGTCACTCTACCTACCAAGGTAGAGGTAAGGTTTGCGTACACTCTACCCTCCACAGACCCACATTGTGGAATTTCACTAGGTATGTTGTTGTTGTTATTATTTTATTAGTGTTACGCTAGCTTATACATGCTTGGTAAGGGTGGAAAAATTAGTCCAAACCCAAATGACCCGCCCAACCTGCTCAAGGTTTCATGGGTTTGGGCAAAAGTGATTTTGATATTGGGTTGGTTTGGGGAAGAGTGATTTTGATGATGAGTTGGTTTGGGCTAACCCAAGTTGACCCATCATAAATCAACAGCCCAAATGAATCCATACATAAAATAGAAATCACACTTGGAAAGCGTGGACAATTAGCTAGAGCAGCGGGTGCTGTAGCGAAATTGATTGCAAAAGAGGGGAAATCGATCACATTAAAATTACCTTCTGGGGAGGATGCCCAAACTTGACCCACGAAAATGCTCAGTCTTAACGATTAGAGCTCCACTCTAGATTAAGATTTTTGTTTATAAATAGTTATTTAAAAATTTCTTTATTATTTCGGAACAATAAAACTACACCAACGCACCCTAACCACCCACCACACTATCCATCCACCCTACCCCCTCTCCTACACCAACCCCCACCCAAGCACTGAACCACCCTCACATCTCTGCCCCCTACCTTGCCTACTCCACCCCACCCCTACCCACATCTACCCCACCTACACCATCTACCCCCACCTTACCCCATTCTCAAATTTCTATTTCATAATTTTTTTACTTTTATAAACAATTTATAAAAAAAAAAAAATCTTACCTCCCCTCCCCCCCCCCCCGTCCTACCCACACCTACCCCCTCCAACCCCCACCCCATTTCCCTACACCCATCCTCAAATTTCTATTTCATATTTTTTTTTACTTTCATAAAAAATATGAATTTTTTTCTTACCTCCCACCCCCCATACCCTACCCCATCAAATTTCTATTTCATATTTTTTGTTACTTTTATAAAAAAAAATTATTAAAAATTTAAAAAATATCTTACGTACCCCCTACCCCCATGCCCTGCTCCTATCCTCAAATTTCTATTTTATATTCATTTTACTTTTATAAAAAAATATAAAAATAAGAATTTTTTTTCTTAACTCCTCCCCCTCTACCCCATAACCTGCCCTACCCCCCTCCTCAAATTTCTATTTCATACTTTTTTACTTTTATAAAAAAATATTAAAAATATGAAATTTTTTCTTACCTCCTCCCCCACTACCCCCGCCCTCCCACCCCACCCCACCCCCAAATTTTCTATTTTATATCTTTATTTACTAGTTTTGGATTTTTCATTTTTTTTATAATTTTTTATAAAAAATGAGAAAAAATTGCTTACCCCATCCTCACCCCCTCCTCCGAAGTTTTACTTGATATATTTATTCTACTTATACAAAAATTTTATAAAAAATGAGAAATATTTCTTACCCCACTACCCAGCCCCCCTCCTCTCACCCCCCACGCACCACTACCCCTGCCCTCCCACCCATTATTTTATATATTTATTTTGCATTTATAAAAATGAAAAAATTCTTTAAAATATTATTCTTATTTTAAAAATAAAGATATGGGAAAATCAAATATCATACAAAATAAAATAAAATCATAGAAGGTAAGTTTGAAATTTGTAAAAGTAATGGATTAAGTTGAGCAAATTGAGTTATGACTCATCATTTAACCCATCTTGACTCACTCATCTTAACCCATGTAAACTTTTGACGGATTGAGCATTGACCCATCTAGTGATTCAACTCATATTGACCCACTCAACTTCAACACAAACGGTCCATCTCAGGCCCATCAGGCTCGGAGACAATAGAAATTTCAATGCATATTCAGTTCTCTACTCACTATCACACCAAATTGAAGTATTCCTCACTCATATTTTGATTCTTTATGTTTTATCCCATTGGGCAGCTGTCAATCAAAACGGTAAAAGGAAAAGAGCCAGTGGAGCTCCACAACCCTGTTCCAGTTCCAAATGGAATGTACTCAAAATTATTCCCACAAAACTCAATTAAACTATTCAAAATTCGTTGAACTCTCTGCTTTAAATCACTCTACATCCTCTGAATATCTTGAGTCTTTTAATTCCGATTGTCCAAGAATTCATCAGGACTTGAGTCTTTTGTGGTATTTCTTAACCATGAATCTTACATTTTTCTCTGCTTAGTTTTGAAAGTAATAAAGGGGCGGGTGAATGGCAGAGCATAATTTTTTGGTAGAAATTTAAAATTAAAAAAAGTTTACAAAGAAACCAAGGAGTCTCAACACCTCTAAGAAGCATTTAATTTTACTATATAAACATAAAATCTATAGTGTATTTTTTCGATGAAGAAGTTCAAATGAACATTTTCGATACCATAGTATTTTTTCGGCGATGATTTTTTAAAAACTCGCTTCACACTTATCCGACTAAATGAATATCATTTTACTTAGTCTGCAACTGATAAAAAATCCTCCATACCTACATGTAATTACCTGTCGTGAGTGTAGTAGGTCTAACCCAACCATGAACTACATCAATCTTCTCTGGATTCGTTTCAATATCCTCACTTTACTACATATTGCTCAAGATACATAAGAATAGTAAACATGGTGCTCTGATATCACTTTGTCACAATCCAAAATCACCTAACTTGTGATGACACGTACAACCCAATTCGGTAGGTGAATATATTTCAGTTTTTAAACCATTTTCACTATTACAAGGCAAAAAATAAATATTCAAAATAGATTATAAGTGGAAAGTGTCCCGAATAATCACAAGTGTGGAATAATACATCAAAATACAAAATATGGTGATATAAGTCAAGAGCATCTAAGATAAAATATAAATACATAAGCCCAAACTAAATAGTCTATCTGAAACAGAAAGACAAAAAACAAAATGATAGAGCGAGTCTAGTGTCGCGGTTCATCCAAGCAACTCATGAAATTTCTGAAAAACTGCTACTAGCTCTGTTGGTACTCAAAAATGTGTATCCAATAAGTATGAGTGATCCCAATAATGTAGCTATGAGGGCTGGCTTTAGAACTACTTACTTTTGACTTGTTCCATTTATACAATCTCAGTAGATAAGGAATGCAACTGCAAAACCCAATTCATCTAACAACAACATAATAACATACACAAAAAAATACACATTCAAAAGATATAATAATATGAAATACGAGTCGTGATGAAATGCATGTAATGCAGACTCTTTACAATATATGTCTCGTAACCAGTGCTTTCAACGCTCTGTGCACTATTCCTCGGTTGGGGGGTTCTGTAGGGTTTGTTGGGTTCGTAAGCACAGCGGAAGTTAATAATTTTCTTATCCAACAATGATCCTGCCATGACTTATACGATAATCATGTTTATGTTCAAAACACAACAAGAGAAACTTACAGGTTTTCGAGCACATGATTCAATACTAAGATATCCACGCGATTTGAATCCTTGACTACAAGTTCCAACTCCAGTGTATTTCCTATTCAGAAAGATAGAAAATCTTGTTTAGAAACTGAGAAATTATTTTCTGTAAACCAATAATTATGGAGTATGTGTTGTCTATATAAGAGTTCAGGACAAAACCTAAACAGATACAAAACAGGAAAACCTGGGGCCATGTTATTGTTCGTGAACCAGCCCAGTTGATCCACCTCACAGGTCCAAGGTGGACGGCCAGGACCCAATTTTGGGCTAGTAATTTCTGGCCCAATTGTTTCCCTGTATTTGTCCGAGTACCCATGTAATATATCCAACACATTTAATTAAATCTGAAATCCAATTCGACTTAATTAAATAATTTCTATCAAATAGAAATATTCCATAATTATTATAAATTAAATATCTCGATTCTCAATAGAATATTTAATACTTTCTCAATACACTCTTAGATCGAAGAAACAATCGCATATAGTGCGACCCTCTAGGCCTTCACATATCGACATTAATCTAATTAAGGTCCATAGAAACTCCTAGACTGCATCGTATGACGAACTCAATATGTGAAGTACGTTTACATGAATCCAACAAACTTAACCTTTATGCGGAACTATAAATTCCTTTCATTCGAAACACACTCGATTAAGCTTAGGATTTGCCAAGTGTCTATCCAAATAGCTTAATCATTTTATCTCACATTTATTAGTTGACAACTAGACCATATTCTAAATACGTCTCTTGCATTGGCCAGTGACTTTAGTCAACCTAATAACATTGAGAACTTGAGTGCTCTCTCGAATTTCCAATCGAGGAATGAATCCTATTCTTGCCTCAACTACCACCTTGATTTACATTCTGATGCACCCAACACAAGCCGTATCTTATTCAGAAAGAGTTTAAGCTTAGAACTTAGTCAAAGTACATCATTCTGTAAACAAGGTGGGTATTGACCTCAAGTCAAAAGACCTTTATATTCCACACGTCGATAACACTATAGACATGTCTAACAAATAGTTTATCGGCAAGGTCTACCAATACTTCTCCAAAGTATCCATGTGTCCATCACGAGTAACCATTACTCGTAGCTGTGAGACATGCTACATTCTCTAAGAATGTGATGCAGACCACGTGTCGACTTATAGCATAACATCGATATCTCATTCTCGATGATCATTAGTCGAGGCTATTTTGAGAGTTATGTTCTATCATTTATATCTCACTCTATTAATGACAATGTAAGCTCAAGGAATGCACATATATGAATAATTGCAAACAATAATTCAATAATTGCAAATGGCATAAATATTAAACTTATTAATAATACGAATGTGTTTAAGTACATTTTGTCCCTAATATAGATTGTCTCTAGGACATACATACATTCAATCTCCCACTTGTCCTAGAGCCAGTCTCCAATGTATCTAATACCCACATTTTCGAAATGACCATTATACTTAGCTAAGCTTAATGGTTTAGTAAATGGGTCAGCTAGATTATCATCTGTGGGAATATAGTCTAGATCTATTTTTTTAGATTACACCATCTCTTTGAGTATGTGGTATTTTCTCTTTACATGCTTGTTTCTGTTTGTTGATCTTGGTTCCTTAGCTTGCGCAATCGCACCAATGTTATCACAATATATCGTTATTGGATGACTGGCACTTGGAACAACCCCTAGTTCTTTTAAGAACTTAAATATTGAGACAACTTCTTTAGCAGCTTCCGATCCAGCAATGTACTCGGCTTCAGTCGTCGAATCAGCAGTGGTTTCTTGCTTGGAACTTTTCCAACTTACTGCTCCACCGTTGAAAATGAAGGCATATCCATATTGTGACTTGAAGTCATCAAAATCTGTTTAGAAGCTAGCATCAGTGTACCAGTAGCGACTGGCTTCTCTTGCCCACCATAGACTAAGAAATATTCTTTAGTTCGTCTAAGATACTTAAGAATATTTTTGACTACTTTCCAGTGTTCTTCCCCAGGATTCTGCTGAAATTTACAAGTTATGCTAAGTGCAAAGGCCACATCTGGCCTAGTGCAGGTCATGGCATACATGATTGATCCTATAGCTGAAGCATATGGGATCATCTTCATGCGTTCAAGTTCTGTAACAGTAGAAGAACTATCCTTCTTAGATAACTTAATGCCTTGACCCATATGAAGACCTCATCTCTTGGAGTTTTCCATTGAGAAACGTTTTAGCACTTTGTCTATGTATGTAGACTGTGACAGCCCTAACAATCTATTAGGTCTATCTCGGTAGATCCTAATTCCAAGAATGTAGCAGGTTTCACCTAAGTCCTTCATCATGAAGGTGTTGGACAACCATTCATTCACTGATTGAATAAGGGACTTATAATTTCCCATTATTAATATGTCATCTACATATATGATAATGAAAACAATACTCTCTTCCTTGCATTACTATAAACACATGGATCCTCCTTGCTTCTGACAAAGTCAAACGATTTGATAGCTTTGTCAAAGCAAATGTTCCAACTCCTTGAGGCTTACTTAAGTCCATAAATGGACTTTTGTAGTTTACATACCGCTTTGGGATTTGACTTGAATGTAAAACCTTCAGGTTGTATCATATACACTTCCTCAATTAGATTTCCATTGAGGAAAGCGGTCTTAACATCCATCTGTCAAATCTCATAATCATAGTATGCAGCTAATGCAAGTAAAATCTGAATGGACTTAATCTTTGCAACTGGCGAAAAGGTTTCATCATAATCGACCCCATGCCTCTGATTGTAACCTTTTTCTACCAACCTAGCCTTGTAGGTTTTCACCTTGCCAAATGCATCAATCTTCTTCTTAAAGACCCATTTGCATCATATGGGTCTAACCCCTGTTGGCAAATCAACCAAGTTCCAAACTTGATTGACATACATTGAGTCCATTTCAGATTTCATGTCTTCTTGCCATCTCTGCGAGTCAATGTCTAACATAGCCTCGTTGTAGGTTGTAGGCTCATCATCATCAGGAATATCTATCTCATTTTGACTTTCAACAAGGAGATTAAGTCTTTCAAGATGACGATGAATCCTAGTGGACCTACGGAGTTGGTTATTTTGCATTTCTGTGGTTCTTGTATTCTGATCATGAGAAGGTTCTTATGTGTTTCCACCACTATGGGAGTTTTCAAGAATATCATCTACATGTGTTTCCTGAATGAAAAGATGTACAATAATTGTATCATCTTCCATTGGTTGTGTATGAGAATCTTGCATTTTTGCATCATTCCCACTGGCTGAAGGTTGTACTCTAAGTAACACACCTTCACCAAATACTCTCACTGAATTCTTGTCTAGGTCATTCAACAAGGATTCAACATCTATGTTGCTTTGTGGTTCTTGAATTTCTTCAAGCTCTATCTTATTGTAACTCTGTTCCTTGTAGACATAGTCTTTCTCAAGAAAAGTTGCATTTCTGGAAACAATGGCCTTGTGTTCTCCAGGAAGATAGAAATAGTATCCTCTCGTTTCCTTAGGATATCCCACAAAGTAACATTTCTCACTTTTATACTCCAACTTGTCAGTAAGCATCTTCTTTACATATGCAGGGCAGCTCCATGCTCGCATATGTGTAAGAGCATGCTTCTTGCCATGCCATATCTCATATGGCGTTTTCTCTACTGACTTTGAAGGAACTCTATTCAGAATATTGATTGTGTTTTGTAAAGCATAGCCCCAAAGATATGTTGGAAGAGCTGAAAAACTCATCATTGATCTAACCATATCCAATAAGGTTCGATTTCCCCTTTCAGCAACGCCATTCATTTGTGGTGTTCCAGGAGGTGTCCATTCTGATTGGACTCCATGAAGTTTTTAGTAATTTAGAAATTCTTTACTCAAGTATTCACCCCCTCGATCTGATCGAAGAGCCTTGATACTTTTTTCAAGTTGTTTCTCTACTTCCAACTTATACTCCTTGAATTTTTCAAAGGTCGTTGTGCTTCATAAGATACACATATTCAAATCTTGTGAAATCATCTGTAAAAGTTATGAAGTAAGGAAGACCTCTCTTAGCTTAAGTGGAAAACGACCGACATACATCTGTATGGACCAAATCAAGTGCCTTTTTGGCTCGCACACCTTTCCTAGAAAGTGGTTTGTTGGTCATCTTTCCTCTCAAGCAAGATTCACAGTCACCATAGGACTCCAAGTCAAATGGTTCCAAGTATTCTAACTTTCTTAATCGTGCTATCCTTGATTCATTGATATGACCAAGTCTACAGTGCCATAAGTAGGTGGGATTTCTTGGATTATTTATTTTAGCTCATTTGTTTTGCACATTGAGAATTTCACGATTACAATTGAGAATATATAAACCATTCACAAGTGGAGCATTTCCACAAACAATACCATTAAAGGATATCATATAATTGCTATTAGCAATATATGAGGAAAACCCCTCAATGTCTAACATTGGAATGAAAATAATATTTCTCGTAATCGAGGGAACAAAATAACAATTATTAAGTTCTAATGTAAAACCCAAAGGTAAATCTAATCTATAAGTCCCCACACGCTCACAATCAACTCGTGCTCCATTTTTAACGCGTAGGTCCACCTCACATGGTCTAACCTTTCTGTTGTCCATTAGGCCCTGTACATTATTACAAATGTGTGAGCCACATGTTGTATCCAATACCCAGCAATGAGAGTTACTTATAGACATATTAATCTCAATGACAAACATACTTTGTCTAGCAGGTCCATAAGCACCTAGTGCCTTGTCTCCTCCTTGAGTGGTGCAATCTTTCTTACAATGCCCTTTCTTCTTGCAGTTGAGGCATACGTCCCTGGACAACCTAGACTTCTTCTGAACACCTCCTTTAGGTTTCAAGAATGTGGGTTTGGCACCAGCCTTACCCTTATTCTTCTTGTTCTTACCTTTAGGTTTGAACTTAGTAGATGAGCCCACCATGAGCACAGTTTTCCCCTTTGAAGTAGATGATTCATAAGTCTTTAACATATTGTGAAGTTCTGGAAGATTCACCTTGGTTCCATTCATGTTGAAGTTCACAATGAAATTTTCAAACGAACCAGGAAGCGAATTCAAAATTAGGTTAACAGACACATTCTGGGGCAACTTCGTTCCAGTCTAAGTCAACCTTTCTATCAACCCAATCATCTTCAAAACATGACCAGACACTTGGCCCCCATCATTCAACTTACATTTAAAGAGGTCTGTCAACTGCTCATACTCTATAGTCTGAGATTGTGAATCATAAAGACTCCTTAAATGTTCTATCATCTCATAGGGGCCCATGTTCTCATGCTGCCTCTGTAAATCTACAATCATGGAGGACAAGATGACACAATGTGCCGAGGTAGCATCATCCAAATGCTTTTGATAAGAAGCCTTGTCAAACAAGACATACTCAACATACTCTTCATCAGGAACTTGTGGAACAACTGTGTCTAACATATACTCAATTTTCTCTTGTCTCAGTACCAAATGCAAATTACGCAACCAGTCTGGATAATTAGTTCCAGTCAACTTATTAGTCTCAACCAATCATTTCAATGATAGATTCGACATTTTAAATAATCTGAAGAAATAGATAGACTGAAATTAAATCAGATATAATTTCTATGAACACATTTGTTAACTAATTAACATGGCCTTTAGTTTAATTAGCTCCCATTATTTTAACATATTCTACGACCCCATGGAAGAATACTGACTTATATCAAATATGATCATAATGGGCCAAGATCCAAGTTCATACTGTCTCAGCGTTTGGTAGGGCTGATAACTTCAACAGTACAACCTGGTAGGTCTCCAAACCAATTCCAAAAAAATTTCAACACTTGGTTTGACCGACTGTTCTAAAAAATTGATCTGCGCCCTTAGATTATTCCGACGCTAGGGCGTCAAGACATAACTAAGTAAGTCAACCCCGTTACGCGACTGCAATCGTGCATCTAAGCAAGTTTGTCCTTGTAGAGCAAACGCTAGGGCGTAAATACTCACAAAGGTTTCTCACTCGCTAAGAATATATCTTCTAACACTCCCCCTCAATCGAAGCGGGAGGACGATAGATGCTGAGACTGTCCCGAAAGTCTTCAAATAAAATTAGCGGAAGCCCTTTGGTGAAGATATCCGCTATCTGATGACATGTCGGAACATGTAACACCCGCACATGTCCGCGAGCCACACTTTCACGAACAAAATAAATATCCAACTCTATATGCTTTGTGCGCTGATGGTTGACTGGATTTCCCGAGAGATAAATCGCACTAATGTTATCACAGTAGACTAGTGTGGTCTTGGACATTGGACAATGAAGCTCAAGCTACAGGTTCCGAATCCAGTAAGATTCGGATACGACATTTTCCACAACTCGATATTCTGCCTTAGCGTTGGACCGATAGACTGTAGGTTGTCGTTTGGAGGACCAGCAAATTAGATTGTCGCCCAAAATACACAATATCCGTACGTGGAGCGACGGGTATCTGGATAGGCTGCCCAATATGCATCGGTATAGGAGACCAATTTGGATGCCGGGGAGGAATATAAGTGTAAACCAAATTCCAGTGTGCCCTTGACATATCGCACGATACGTTTGAGGGCATGCATATGATCTTCCATAAGGTTGTGCATAAAGAGACAGACCTGCTGCATAACATATGAGATATCCGGCCTGGTAAATGTCAAATATTGAAGTGCCCCAGCCAAGCTCCTGTAGAGAGTGGGATCTGCAAATGGCTTGCTAGACACAGCACTCACCTTGGATTTAGTGTCCACAGGAGTAGCCGACGGTTTGCAGGAAGACATTCCAGCCCGCTCCACAATCTCTGGCGGCATATTTCCTTTGTGATAAGAACAAACCACCGAATGATGGGTCACAACAATCCCGAGAAAATAATGCAGGTGTCCAAGATCCTTCATAGCAAACTCCGAACTGAGCTGTGACATGATAGACTTCCGAAGAGCATCGGATGAGGTGGTTAGTATAATATCATCCACATATAAAAGTAGATAAGCAGTATTAGTACCCTAACGGTAAATGAATAAAGAATTATCCGACCGGCTGTGGGAAAACCCTATTTTGGATACAAATTCTGCAAACCTTTGGTACCAAGCCCGAGGTGCCTGCTTTAATCCGTATAAGAATTTTTTGAGTAAGCACACATGATCTAGAAATTTGGAGTCCCTGTAGCCCAAAGGTTGGTGCATATAAACTGTTTCATGGAGATGGCCATGAAGAAAAGCATTCTTGACATCTAACTGACGAAGTGACCATCCTTTGGAGAGGGCCAGACTGAGTACCATCCTTATGGTAGCTGGTTTCACACTGGGCTAAATGTCTCCCCACAGTCCACGCCAACCTGTTGTGTCTTGCCATCACCTACAAGACGAGCTTTATGCCGCTCAACTGTCATCAGATTTTTCTTTATGACTGAAAATCCACGTAGACCGAATAATGTTAGCATTAGATGGACGAGGTACTAACTCCCACGTCCTATTTTTAATAAGAGCATTGTATTCATTATCCATGACCATTTTCCAATTTGGGTCACGTAGGGCAGACACAGGATTACGGGGTAATGGCGATTTAATGGTTGACGACGACAATACTTAGCGATTAATGGATTGAGTAGTGATGAACTATCATCTTTATATATTTTTTAAATATATATGGCTTAATAATATTGAGGAGAGATAAGGAGGTCCAGGTGGAACATATATTGAGGGAAGGAAAAGGACTGACAGAGTTTTTAGCTAATCATGTTTTTTATTTTGCAGGTGATCAACAATTCAATAGTTTCAATGCACTACTTGTCAAAGCAAGACAAATAATTAATACACAGAAGGCTCATATACCATACATGAGGATCATAAATGCAAAGAAAAGTAGGGTTGACATTCGAGGAGACTAGCAACAACAACAAGAAAAAGCAAAACACAGGAAAGCTGCAGTTATGAGTTAACACATCTATGCACAGATAATACAGATATTAATGAAAGCATTTTTGGCTCAAGGTTACAATGTGTGATATTAGCATGCAAGCATGCTCATTTTGTTGTAGCATTCCTAAAGATGACTTCATTGAAATATGCTATGGAAAATGGCTCACAACATACAATTTGATTCAAAGAAGTAAACTACTGAAGCTGAAGAACTATAAGAAGAATTATATTTTATTCTTGAAGTCTGAAGTTCACTTCTATATACTTTTGATCCATAGCACATGATGAATCTATAGGTGTGTGACATGTTGTCAAGTTAATACCAAAGTATTAGAGTAGACAAGCTATTTGTTTGTACTTTAGTTTCAGCTTCCACAAACTCAACTCTAATGGCTTAATTGGAGTTATTTTCTTTTGTTTGTTTTCTACTTTTTCATTTTATGTACAAAACTTTTGATTTTAATAAAACACTACCAAACAATCAGGTTGGTGGTTTAGTTCAAAAATAAATATTACTTCCTCCATTTTAAAAAGATTGTCTTATTTTTCTTTTTAGTGTTTAAAAAAAGAATGCCTATTTCTTTTTTTGACAACTTTTTCATTCCAACTTTTCACATGACATGTTTAGGATCACAAGATTAAATGTCATTTTTGTACATTCAACACATCTTTAATTTAAGATCACAAAATTGATTTTTTTTTATTTTCTTAAACTTTATGCCAAGTCAAAATCAGACAATCTTTTTAGAACGGAGGAAGTAAAATTTTAGTATAGATCTTAATCATTTAGATATATTAAG
Source organism: Anisodus tanguticus (assembly GCA_034509755.1). NCBI lineage: Eukaryota > Viridiplantae > Streptophyta > Magnoliopsida > Solanales > Solanaceae > Anisodus > Anisodus tanguticus. The sequence goes on from CM067558.1 coordinate 33,341,893, forward strand.
TGGTTGTAAAATACGACAACAATTTTATGACGGAGGGAGTATAATTTAAAAATTAGATCACTTTCCTTATTTTTTCTTCTTCAACCCATGTGCCCCTTGATTGTTAGTTGACCAACTCAATTTTCTATTATGTTTGAAACTTAAATCATGGTTAGAATATTGATTTTAGAAGATTTGGGTGGTGAGAACCAAATTAAAAAGTTAACACACTATTATTGAACAAGTTTGAAGAAGTGAATTTGGATTTCAAATATTATTTTTGTGAGAAATTTGAAGTTAGTGTTGTTTAGACTTTGTAATTGAAAATCGCAAAATAATAATAATTTATAATGTATAATACATTTTTAATATAAAGTAGATACATTTTAATACATTATTATATATTTTTATATACGATATATACATTATTTATATATATGTTATAAATATTATATAATAATTAATGAATAATATTATATAAATATTATTGCCAAAAAAATAATTATACTGGTGTAAATTAAAAAATATGGTTTTGTGGGTATAAAGTGTGGGCTGTATATTTTTACCATTTATAGTTTCAATTTTCAAATCTATAACTTTTGACTGTATTAACTTACGTGCAATTTTAGAATTTAATAAACTTAATAAATAAATGAAAAATTATTTATAAACTGAATTTGACCAGTTGATAAGCTTACCAAATTTCTATTCTTTTACCATATGTTTTTGATCTTAAAGTTCCAAAAAATAAAATTAAGTCAACCTAAAGCTCCACCTAAACGTCTAACATTCATTCCCCTAATATTTATTTATGGCCGGAACTCCACTTTATTCTCATAATAATAATAATAATAATAATAATAATGGCCGCTGCCGACAACCAACACAAGCGACGGCAATACGACGGAAAACTCCGGTGGCTTTGCCCCTTTACTGAATCAATACTTCCGGCTAGGCGTAGGCTCCGTCTTGATCCTTCTAGCAATCTCTACTTTCCTTGTAAGTCATCCCTCCTAAATCATATTAGTAATTTACGCGTTTACTACTCCCTTCGTCTCAATTTATGTTGCGACATTGGTCCGGATACGCTATTTAATAAGGGAAGACTTTGTTATATTTACCAAACTGTCTTTGTTTTAGTGCCTACAAACACAATAAGTATATTTTTAAAACTAAGTTAGATCCAACAAGGATAAAAAAATAAAGATGATGTCATTAAATAGTTGCTAAATAAGAAAATGTGACATTCATTTTGGGACACGCTAAAATGTAAATGGTGTCATGACGGAGGGAGTACTTTATTGCATTTTAAAGTCGTTTATTATGACGAAAATGTTGGATTTTTCAGAGAAAATGTTTCGCCTTGGAAAATCATTTTGTAGATTACTTTCCTTTTTTTTTTTTGGGTTAGATGTATAATTAAGTGATACTTTGTTTATCTGGTTTTGACTTGGCGTGTTTAAGAAAGTAAGGAAGCTTCAATTAAAGATATGAATGTTCTAAAATGCCCTTTGACCTTGTGGTTTTGAATATGCTAGGTGGAAAGTTTGGAATTAAAGAGTTGCTAAAAAAGGGATGATATATTCTTTTGTTAATGGACTAAATAGGAAGGTAAGACAAACAAATTAAAACAGAGGAGGTGCTACTATATGATACTAGTATAGGGTGGAGTATTAAATACTGACAATCAAGTGATATGTATATTTGTAAAGCAAAATGGCTACTGCCAGTAAGTGAAACGAAGATACTTTTTTAGTGTGAATAGGTTCAAAACCTCCTAAATTATAATAGTTTTTGCGAGTGTCATATCTATATTATTGGGTGTTCACAGAACCCTGAACTCATATTAAAATGTTCCCTAAAAGGAATATGACATGGCTACATGAAGATCATGCTCCAAAAGCTCCTCCGAAGAGTTTCATGTGGCAGTACACATGGAAAAAAATTGGAGTGAATAGGTTAAAAACTCCCCCTAAACTATCACCATTTTTTGAGTGTCATACCTAAATTATTTGGTATTCACAGAACCACCCTGAACTACCATGAACTCGTTGTGCCAGGTGGACTCATTTGTAAGACTTTTTTTTTCTTTCATGCGCCTCTCAGCAAGTTATCCCAAATATTTTGCCACATATTCAACCAGGGATTTTAATCTAAAGGGAATTATAGTCCAGTGGGGGTAACAGGAACACCCAATAGTTGAGGTATGGAACTAGCAAAATGGTCATAGTTTAGGAGGGTTTTAACCCATTCACTCTACTTTTTTGTGTAAAGTATTTTCTTGGCGAAACATTTCCACTATTTAAGGTACTAAACACTTGAAAATCTATTTAAATGAAATTATCAAGAAGAACATTTTCCCTTGTACCAAATAATATTATTTTCATGTTTGAAGCGATGAAAATCTGTTTTAACGATGTAATGTTTGCAATAGTAGAATGATGGTTGCTGTTTTGCTTTTGTGTTCTTGAAGATGAACCAGGAAAGCAGGCAAAGAGTGCCGTAAAGATTAAGAACACAAGCAAATCTTATGTAGCATTCAAGGTAAACTACTTTTCCCTATTTCTTGTTCAAGCTTTTGACATTCGTAACAAATGTAGTTTCTGAATTTTAACTTTTAGTTAAACCACGTTTTGAGTATGAGGTGCCATTGTTTTGTACCGGCTTTAACATTTCTGCATCACTTTTTGCATGAGTGATGTATAATGCTTCTTCTTAAGTTCTAAAAATTGTGATCTATCTTGCAAAATTCGATTAAAAAATATTGTATTGTTATCTTAACCAGTGTTGTCAAAGGCGCGCTTAAGCCCTGAAACAACGTGCAAATCATGTTGAGCGCTTCACCTTGCTTAGGGGGAGCTTCAGTGTCGTCATCGAGGCTCTAAGACATACTTTTTCTTGTCACTGAGCATAATCATGAAGGAGCGACACTAAACAATTGATATTTCACTTTATCGTATTTTTTTAATTTGCTTTTGTCCTTATATTTGTTATTCATACTTATAATTATTAGTCTTGGACTACACATACATATTTGTATTTCTTCCTCCATTTGTGCCTTTCATCATTAAAGCCCACACTTTATTTGCGTTTAAAGCCCCAACGAACTTTAGAGCTTTTTTGCGCTTTTCGCCTTTGCTAACATTGATCTTAACCATTAATCCATATGGATGATGAAGTATAAGCAGTGGTTTAAGCTTCTAATTACTTTTTGAATGTTAAGTAAGTTTGTGGTTCCTTTTGAATTGTAAGTTTCAAACTACTGCACCAAAGAGCTGCTACATGCGACCTCCTGGAGGTATTCTTACACCTGGTGAAAGCCTGATTGCCACTGGTATTCATCTTTCCTCACTTTTATTTCAATTAATTTGATATCCTATTTGTTTTGAGTGAAAAAAATAGTATTTGTTTTTACATCTTCCATTTATTGTTTATTATGTGTCTGATTGACAGTCTTCAAGTTTATTGAGCAACCTGAGAACAATGAGAAGCCTATAGATCAAAAGACCAAGGTGAAGTTCAAGATCATAAGTTTGAAGGTGAAAGAAGGAACTGATTATGTACCTGAGTTGGTAAGTTAATCAAACTTCTAGGTCTTGAAAAATGGCAAGTTTCTCTATTAGACAACAAATTCTTATGTGCCATCACTGTTCATTGACTTGTATGCATGTGTGCTTTGTTCTGTTACACATTGAACTCGTTACTGAGAGAATCCTGTTAAGTAGTATCCATTCAATGCAAATTTTCTAAAAGGAAATGAAATTTTCCAGATGGATTGTTTATATCATGGACTTAAATGTACTTTGTATTGGAAGTTATTAAGTTTCTTTTTTGTCTTTCTATTCCGTGTGTCTTCTTTGGATGGAGTCCAATCCAACTTGCTCAAAGATATTTTGGAAACAATGATTAAGAAAAATCAGCTTTTGTAAATAGGGGGGCTCCATCAAAATTAATAATTGAATATTCGAAGAGTTACTGGCAGCCTGGCACATTACATCTTGTTAGATGGTCGTTTCTTTCCAATTGCCATTAAACATATTAGTAATTTGTTAAATGAGGTCACATGCTCTGTACTTGATGCCCTTTTGTTAAGAGACAAAATCGTTTGACCAATGATCTAAAACTAATCGGTGCTGCTTCTGCATCTTTCCCTTCACTTAGTTAGGAGTTGTTCTAGCCACTTGGTTGGGGTTCTAGAAAAATGGTAATCATTGATTAATTCTTATAGAAATGTGTTTATAGTCTTATCTAAACCATGACCTTTCCCTTTTTGCTGTCTACATATTCATGCTGTTCTTTGCCAGGAAAACCCGATGTTAACGTACAATGGAAAAAAGCCTGACACATATGCTTGATGTGAGGCTTTTTTTAATGATATGTTTCTTTGCTAATCTCAAAAGTTTAATCAGCTAAACATCTTAATATTGGATTGTATGATGAACCAAGTGTCCATTACCGAGATTAGAAACTTCTCAGACCTGAATGATATTTAGTTGCTTTTGCATGCAACTCCGAAGTATAAATTTTCCACCTCTTCTATGAGGACAATAACAATTTCATACATAACCCATTTCTTCCCAATTTTTCAGTCATAAATTTCATCATTGTGGATATCTATGATTCTTTTTTCCTTTCATCATCATGAAATACTTCTAGGGAAGTAGTCTTGGTTCAACAGTAGAATTATATTTGACCAGGGTGCTATTTCTCGGAGAAAACTTTTGTAGTGTAAGAGGTAAGTCATAGCCTCATAGGTCACATCCAAAACTGAAATGTTGGGTTTTGGTTGCCCTTATATTGAATATCTGGTCTGTATCCAAAGTAATAGTTTTTAGCGGTGTAACCCTGATTGATTTGTTTTATGCAGTTTGATGAACAAAAGGATCAAGTCACTATTGAGCGTACTCTAAAGGTGTTGTTCTTGGACCCTGAACGCCCTTCTCCAGTAAGTGTTGACAAGTTATATTTGTTTGTTGTACATTGTTCTAATGGCCAATCTCCAACCAAATTAAATTTGAATTATTAAAGGCACTGGATAAACTAAAACTTCAGCTGGCCCAAGCTGAGGCAGCTGCAACAGAAGCTGACAAGAAACCTCCAGTCGACACAGGTCCGAAAGTTGTGGGAGAAGGTTTAATAGTAGATGAATGGGTAAGTGTATATTTGTGTAAAGACATGAATCATTCCAGGTCCATGCCTACTTCATTCCTCTAACAATGTGTTTCTGCTATCTATGCTTTATAGAAGGAGCGGAGGGAGAGGTATCTTGCTAAGCAACAGGTTGAGGCAGTGGATTCAGTTGTAAAGCAATAAAGGTGTTTATGTAAGTGTATCTTTTGCCAGAATAGCAATGTTAAATCAGATCCTAACTTTTTATTACTTGCCTTTATTTGGATTGATGGTGGAGAAGGGCAATGCAATGCTTCATGTAAAGAAGAGCAATGTCCGAAGATTTAAGATTAGAAGCAATTATATTCGGGAAAAGATATTAGTAGCACGCATAAATAATGAAATGAGATGTTCTACATAGACCTCCAAATGTACCGACCAGAGGGTGCAGCAATATGATAAATTGGAGGTGTTTAAAAGGAGATGTGCTAGATCTTATTAAATTTATATGTAAGAAAGTTGTTGTCATGTCTGCTCAAAAGACTTCAATCTCTTGGAATTCATGCGCGTACGTAACAAAGAGAAGAACACAACAGAAGCCAAATATGTATATTGGTGATACCACTAAGCAGGACTAACGCTTAGTAGAATACACTTGCCTTAAGTATGTTGTTCATAAGGAATTCTTCTAGTTAGGGATTTGTATGTTATGATTGCACACGTGTGAGATGTAAGAAAACTTGTTAATATGAATGTACTGAAGCTACAGTTCCATTCAATCATTAGATCTGAATTTCTGGCAATGTGAAAAAAAGATGGGAGTATTAAATTTCACAAGACTTAGGAGGAAGATACTTCGCATTCCTCTTCAGTATTATAAGAGGATAGGTGATAAATAGATAAAATTTGCTAATACTAATGCATAAGGGCAGGTTGTTCAGAAGCAGCTGCTGCATGCCTGTTGCTGGAGTAATGAATTGCAGGACACAAAGAAGCACAGTTTTGGGCAGGGAAAATTTAATTACTCCGTCCGATCTAGTTTAGGTGAGCTTATTTCCTTTTTAGTCCGTTCAAAGAAGAATTGCCCCTTCTAAATTTATAAATAATTTAACTTAAAATTTTCTATTTTACCCTTAATCTCAAGATTTTATATCCACGCAAATGTCATGATATGTTTAAGATTATTATGAGTTTCAAGATTCTTCCTTTTTTCTTAAACTTCATGCTTGGTCAAACAAATGTACATAAATTGAACGGGAGGGAGTACGATATACTACATTGGAAGACAACTTAACATCTGTGCGAGGAAATCAATGGATGATTGAAGGACCTATAGAGGGAGGGGGATGTAACAAGAAATCGCTCATAACAGAAAATAGTAGTTGGGAAGTCTCTTCAAAATAATTTTAAAAAGAAACTATGTTACAACATATATGTTCCACAGGAGGATTCTTTATTTGTTGCTCTCTAAAAATCAAAATCATCCTGATTAGGCTTTGGTGAAGTAAGCAAAGCCGTATAAAGCCTGAGCCTGTCCTCTGTTAACGAAGAACATCGAGACAACGGTCGTCTTGGTCGAATAAACGACAACGATGTGAGTGTCAACCGATGTCTATATCTCCTCCAAGACAACTGAATGGCAACGGCCGCCCAAGTTCGCCATCCTGGCGAATAATATCTGGCGCTTCTCTTCACTTTCTCGTTCACAAATGTGTAGCGAAAATGTTGAGTAACGTACTTGACATCGTTCGCTTCGAGGCCAAAGGCTTCCGTGGTCTCGAGAGTCACTAGTGATGATGAGGACGGTGGTAGCCGCTCCACGAAGGGTCTCCGGAGGCACCTGTCAGAAAAAAATGAACGAAGATCACAACATTTAGGCTTAAACACGTTAAATATACGACGTCTACTTTACAATAATAACTTTAGTGAATATGACAATCCTTTTACCAGACTAAGTGAATAGTGGGGATATTCTGCTTAGAAAATCAAAATTATTTCTGGCTTTTAAGCGTGCATAAAGAAAATAGGAGTACTTTTAGGAGATGAGAGGAAAGGGATAATAACCTTTTTGAATCTCCCTAAAAAATAATAGCCAGTAAATATATATGTTTTGTATTTTAAATATACATCTTATATACATAATCAGTGCATATACTTTATATACTTTGACTAGCGTCCGAAATTAATTTCGGTCGACTGGCCAAAATGAAAAAAGACGGAGAAAATCATCTCATTATAGGTGCAAGACTAAACCGATGCTCCTGAACAATTTATAGGGAAGAACAAACCAATTTAAGATTAAGACACAACTTGTCAGCAAACTGTAACAGTACCATGAAAGAAGTTCGTCACCGCTGAAGTTTCCAGGGCCTAACATGCAGCAACTTTTGACATCGTCTCGAAGTACTTGACTGCTTTGAAGATGGCCTCTCACTATGAACAACATTCTCTGAACTGGATCACCTTCTCTTGTTATCTATTAGAAGAAAGAAAAAAAATGATCTCCACTCCCATTTACGTTTTTATTGTACTTCATTATATTTTCACCTAATTAATACAAATGTTGAACTTACTGTTTCACCCTTTGTGAAAATCAAGGACTTGACACGATCACATATGTTCTCCAGGACCAAATTGTCCATATGTTGAAACAAAGGAACCTGAGATATGTGCAAAAATTTAGTTCGGGTAATAAATATGGATGATTCCTTTTTTTTTTTACGTTTCCATCCGACCCTATGCCAGGTAGTTGATTCCAAATATGACCACTCAAATTTTATTTTAACTCACCAAAGTCACTAGGTTATAACATAAATTTGCTTGAATATCATAAAAAGCCACTAAACTATTTTTTTCAATAAAAAAATTATTCAACTTTACCTAAAGAATCACAACAATTCGTTATTTTTTTTAATTAAAAAGTCATTCTAACTTTATCTGAATATCATTTAAAATGTTTCCTTTTTTTACCTGCTAATGACTTTCTGTAATAGTTTGGCAAAGTTAAGTGTCTTTTTATTAAAAAAAATAATTTAATGACTCTTGTGATATTTAGATAAAATTGAATTATTTTTTCATTACGGAAAATAATTTAGTAACTTTAATTGCAATAAACTGAAAGTTAAATGACCAAATATGAAATCAACCCCACATTAGGCTCATTGTGTTATTGAGTCCTTTTGAACTAGAAATACAATGACAAATCAAACTCGGTTCCAAAAAGAATGACTCACTTTCTTTTTTAGTTCGTCCTAAAAAAATGACATATTTCGTTATTTGACAATAATTTAACTTTAAATTTTACATTTTATGCAAAACGAGATGATCTATAACCACATAAATATCTTTGACTTATTTTAGACCATAAGATTCCAAAGTCTTCATTTATTTCTTAAAGTGTGTGTTAAATGAAAGTATATCACATAAATTGAGACGGAGAGAGTATAAGTCCTTAACAAAAACTCCAAAGATTTATGCATTATGAACTAAATACAGAATTAGTGAAATTTAATAGATTTTATCTAGTTACTCAAACATTTTCAGGTTAGTAACTCAAAGTTAGTGTAAAAATCTTTTAAGATGCTCTGAAAGTTAAAACAGGACGTTTAATAAATATCTCTCTCCTGCTAGGAAATGATCTTCTATAACCACTTACAATTTAAATTAAAAAAATAATTTTTTTCAACTCTCATATATGTTATTTTCAAATATCTTATTAAAAAAAATACAAAAACAAAAAACAAATTGTAACATACTACAAAATCAATTACACCCCCTCACCTTAGAACACCTTCATTAATTATACTTCTTCTAATTTGATAGATTTTTCTGGTATAGAAGAATGAAAGTTTACCTGTCTAACCAAGTCCAAACAAAGATGATATTTGATGTCTCTTCTAAGGCCCTCTGGAAGGTTGCTTATCATCTCGCATTCGTCAACTCCACGTGTCGCTGCAAATCTTTGGCGTTCATAATTCCTGACCCTCTGCCTGAATCCCTGAGGCAACCTTCTCCTCCTCATCCACCATTCTACGTTTCTCATCTTTAGTTGCATTGCCTGTTTCTTTGATGTTGTTGCATGCAAGAATACCTGCATTTCATCCACCAACATTATTATACAGTACCATAAAATATACAACACCCTTTTATATAGCATTTCTTTTTCTCAGTTCTTAATGACGGAGCAGCGCGAGTACCCTTTTTTTTACTTTTGCTGCAATAGAGGAGATTTCCATTGGACTAGTTAAAAGACTTAGTTAACACACTGGGTTTACATAAGAAAATGTTCGCTTCTATTCTCGTTGGGATTGGATATAGATAGGAAATCTATAGATCGTAGTAGTTCGCCAACCTCTCTAACTAACATACTATACAGGAACTTAACAAACGAGAAATCTAGTAAGCGGGATCAAGCAAAAAAAATCTTTTTTCTCCAAGAACTTAGTTCAGGACACACGAAAAAGCTAAGGGTATTTAACATCATATCACAATATATACATAAAAAATAATTTTGCTCTTATATATTACTCATTCTATCTCAATTTATGTGACACTTTTGTAAGTGAGATTATAATATTATTCACAACTATTCATTTTTGATAGAAGTGTTTTATTGATTTGGCGTAGACACGCTCTGTCAGACAACCTTTTATCAATAATTATATATATATATATATATATATATATGAAATATCATGAATTTTATATATATTAGTAGATAAAATACCTTTGATAGAAGGTTACTCACTTGAAAGATTTTGTCTTTGTGAATAAATACATTGATTGTGTCTTTATGAATAAACATCATTCAAATATTGTGTCTTTATGGATGAACATCATTCAAAGGTCGTGACCTTATGAAATGATACCTCTTTGAGAAGGGTTGTGTCCATTATGAAAAGAGACTTAAAAATCTATAATTTATCCAGATTTTACTACAGATTTAGATATAGATTTATAATTAGTTTAGAAACACCATCTTATTTGCTTGAGATAGTATTTAGGATTTGTTGCATCTTGGGGGTAATTTGCCATAAACTCTTAGCAAATCTTGTGTTGGTGAGGGCAAATAAAATCTTAAAGGAAAGTGTTTCTACCCGCCTCAAATCATGTTTTGTCATTTCTCTTATTTTGCCTCCTTATTCTTCTTTTACTCCAACAACTTTTTCATTTATACTCAATCCCTACAATAATCACATTTTTCTGTATTACATTTTAACTTTAAACGTTTTATTTTACCTTTAATGAGATGGTTTATATCTATGCAAATATCTCTGACATGTTCTAGGCCATAAATTTCAAAAAATTCTTTTTATTTTTAAATTTTGTGTCGAATCAAATACCTTGGGACGGAGGGAGTAGAAAGTATTTTTTTTGTCAAACTCCTTGCACACCCTAGCTTCTCCCCTGAGTGGCGAATCACCGATTGGTGGATCCAATATTTAGCTATTGTGCTTTTAGAGTTGAAAGAGTAAGTTCTGAAATATATATTTAACTTTATTGATGCATGCATGTATGTTTAGGAAGGTTACCTTGATGTTACCAATCAACATGGTGACCAGAAGCAGACCAGTAGTGAGAACGATGATTATGAATACATCTTCCAGCCAATCTGTTGTGCTCTCCAAGTTGCCGAAAGTACTGTAATATTATCATATATAATTAAACACAATATTATGATTTGTTATTTTATAGTACTAAAGTAACAAGCACAAAAAACACTGAAAAAGAAAGTACTACCTCCGGTTCATATTATTTATCATTTTAGCAAATTAAAATTATTAAAAAACATATGACTTTTTGAAGAAACAAGAAGCATTTATTACCTGCATTATTTTTAAAATAATCACTCTTCATGTTCTGAGTTGGATTCAGAATTTAAGCTTTATAGGTTCAATTATTAAAATTCTTAGTAATGAATTCATTGTATTTTTTAAATTATGGGTTCAAATCTACTATTTATTACAAGTTAGTAAATTTTTATATATAAATTTATATTTCACATCAAAAATATTAAATTCAGATCATGAACACAATGTCACAACGCTGCATCTGCCTGTGATTGCTTCAACTAGTGGTAATTAATGTGAGAAGTTTGAAAGAGAGATAAAGACAAATACTCCTATATATGATTAAGACCTCATTCAGCTCATTAAATTCATTTATTTTCTTTTTTTATGAAGCCTTTTATTGAGTTTGAATAAATCTGAATGAATCAGATACAGAGTCTTAACACCATTCAGATTCATTTAAAATATTTTTTTACAAAACCTTTCACGACAACTTTTTTTCTCAGCAAAATTTTCATGCCTCTAGCTATCTTTTCTCAACCAAATATTATCAAGAACTCTTGTTGCCGCAAATATTAATTGATTAATTGTAACAACAAAAAAATTCTTGTAGTTTTTTTGAATCTGTCAAAAAATCTATTTGAAATACTATGTATCTTTACGTAGTTCATGATCTATTTTTCACCAAAAAAATAAAACACAGGTGAATCCATCTTCTCAATAAAATCCCTACCTTCATTTCTCAATCTTTGAAATATCGTTGTGACTATACAATTTAATGTTTCTCGAGACAATAACTATGAATTGAAAATAAAATTGAATACTAAATAACCCTATAATCAAATTTGGAACTAAATTTATAATACCAAACTTCAAGAATCAACAGAGAACACTCAGAAATTGTGTCAAGCATTGAAAAGTCTTCTCATTTTTATCTTATTTTAACAAAGTTTCTTACTAGAAAATATTTTGTAGGATTCAGTCATAACAACTCTCTTTGAATCACATTCAGTTGATAGAGAAAACTTTACCATATTAATAATAAGCACAAATTCTTAAAAATTTCATGTTACCTTGTTATAATAATTTTTTATATTGATGCATAAATTTTATTTGCATTTCAGATAGTTCAAATTTATATTTATAGAAAACAAAAAAGAAGATAGTTTATATTTTTAATCAAATATAAATATTCTAAATATTATTTTCTATTAAAAAACAAATTTATTTTGCTGAAATAAAATTTTTATAATATTTTATAGATATTGTGGTTAATTTCATATGCACATTCAGATATTGAAAACAAACAGTCTTAATCATTCAGTATTCAGATTTAGAGACAACATCTTAATATTTATATGTGTATTCAGATTCAGACATATAGATCTTAATGCACATCTTAATATTCAGATTCAGACGTCTTAATTTTAATGAAAACAAATAAGGCCTAAGACTATTACTATATTCTTCTTAAAGGGTGTACAAAAATCTAAAAGAAAAAGATAGATAATATGAACAGGAGGAAGTTATTAAAGAGAGGGGTTACCATATATATAAGAGTTTTTAGTTCTTACGGAAACTATTTTTTATCGGTCAATTAAGTAGTACAAAAACGGTATCTTATCTCATAATTAACTATATGGTGATCGCCTTTTAAATTAAGCAGATAGAAGAAAGTGCGTACCTAAGAGTCATTAGACCCCAGAAGATGGGAAATAGTATTTTCTCAAAACGATTTTCATTAGTGACAAGTTGAACAGTCCATTTATAAACTCCGTAATCAAAATGTTCTGCAGAGGCTAGGCATGTTGATCTTGCAAGTTTGGTCTCCCCCCATATGAGTCTACTTTTGTGCTTCACCAGACTGCGTGTTCCATAAAATATTTGCTCTTCGCATGCCAACATTTTCAGGCCACAACCCTTTGTGACACTGCACTGCTCTTTCAAACATTTTGCTGCCCTTTGGATTCCTAGCAAGTACCAACATGCTCCCACTGCCTGTATCATTGGTGGAGTCAGGAATTTTAGAAAAAAGTTATAAAATTATATGTATTTTGTGATATTAATTAAGGTGCACGCAAGTTGATTCAGAATTCAAAAATTATAAGCTAAAGTAGTAGTGTGGAACTTACTATGTATATGTATCGTAGAAAATGTCAATCTAATTCAATTTAATTAATTCCAAAATATATCTAATAGACTAACAATCAGCGCCAGAAATACCAAATAAATTGGACGGTAGGAGTAACATCCTGTTCATTTATCTAGAACCTAAGATTCCCAATTAAAGTTTCAAAATTAGCTCAGGAAAATATGACTTGTTCAATCCATCCGTCTAGTTATTGCATCAGCCCATATTGACCCGTCCAATTCAGTACATTTAAAAATTAGGTTGGTATGTAGCTCAAATGTTTCCCATGATGAACTTTATCTAAATATTTTTTCAAAAAATATTCTTTTTGTTTGATATGTTAATATGGTAATAAAGTAAAAAAAAAGGTTTTAATAGATACTTAAGAAATTATAAAAGACCAAACAAAGAAATTAAAACTTAGTAAGAATTGAGTGGATTGAGTTATGAGCCGCTTTTAGCCCATTTTCGCACAATCATTTCAGCTCAATTAACAATAACCCGTCCATTTATTAACTTAATCTATTTTAACTCACTCATATTCAACCCAATCCACTCAATTGATACCAGTAATATTCCCTTATAATCATATCATAAATGCTCTTTTGAAATGCAAATAAAAAATCGGGTATGCACTTACGTGGGAGGCAACAAAATAAGCGATCAAATTGAGAGCAATTCCCCACCAAACTGTACCAAAAATGTAGCCAGAGAGATTCTGCATGCGTCGCAATAGGCAAACGGAGTGATAGATTTTGGGCAAATACTGAAACAGAAACATAATCAATAACACTGTCATCACTGTTGTTGTTGATCCTTTCTCCAGTAATGCTGGAATCCCTACCCACATCACTATCTGGAACAAATATTTAAATATCAGGAATTAATTACTAATTCCCTCAAAAGTTGAAAAATTATATTCCTTCCATCCAATTTATGCCAAGGGATTCAGAATACGAAGGTCAAAACACTTACTTTTATTTTTTACTATGAATCGGATATAAATTCTTCAAATATTCTAAAAAAAATTATATATTTAAAAATTACATGAGACGTACTATAAGTCAACACAACTAATGATTCAAAATATTTTCACTAACAAAATAAACTCATGCCTAAACCGAGCCCTAAGTATTTTCACTAACAAAATTTAAACTGTAATTTCATATTCAAACACGACTTTAACTTTTAAATATCCTTCAATTTAAATTTAAGTATTACATTTTCTTTAAATATCAACCAATTCATATGAAAATGCCTACTAAGCATTTCGGTCACTCTTGACCATCAAAGCAATTTGAAATTATTTTTCAAGACAACATAGGTTTAAGATAGTACTTTTTTGAGTCTCTTAGGTCCCTTTTATCGTAGAAATGTTTTAAACAGTAAGTCGACATTCGCATGTAAAACATTCCTAAATTTGCTCAGATCAAGAAAATGTTCAATTAGCTCTTCCTTTCTCTTTGGTAGTATTGACCTCTGCTACATTTTATATGATATCTTTTTTATTTAATAAATTTCTATTTTAGCAAGTCCTTCAATTTTAAATTTTTGACTCTGCACTTAATCACTATCAAAAGATTGCTAAATTTTGATGGAATCTATTGGAATTTTGCTAGTCAGTAATATTTTTGATTTTTTGACATAAAATTTCTTACCAACAAACCAAATTCTGACGAGATAATTAGCGATTTTCTAGTAGTGAATGATATGCTTTTTGTAGAAATTGACATGGCATGTTATACACAACAAAATATATTAAGGATATTTTGAGTACGTTAGTATATCTTTAGTATAACTCAATTTTTTTTTAAATAAATTTCGTGTCCAATCAAAAATTTATATATAATAGGACCGTGGGACTACAAAATTAATCTCACCTCTCACAATATTTTCTTTAAAAAGGAGGAAAAGGAGAAGGAAAAGTAAACTCCTAACATATAAAAGCCAAGGAACGATTCAAAAGAACTCTTAAAAATAAGGAAAATTGATATAAATAATCATTCATCAAAATAATAGTTATATTTGCCTAGTGGCTCTAATTATTTTCGGCCAAGGGGCCAAATGCGTTAAAACTCTCTTTATTTCAATTTATGTGTCTTATTTTTTTTAGTTACTTAAAAGAGAATTTCACCTTCTATATTTAGTACAATAACTTTTAATTTCAACATCTCACGTGACATGTTGAAGATCATTAGATGCACATGTCATTTTAGAATATCATACACATCTTTTGCATTTAAGACCACAAAAATTTTGTATCCAGTTTAACTAAGACACATAAAATGAAAGTTGGAGTAATAGTATGTACTGTTCTTGACTCAGAAGCTATATATGGATGAATATGGACTTCAGATATTCGTGATCAAGTAGTTTACTCTTTATTAATATTGTTCCTCTACGATGATATAAAGTGGGCGCTGATTAATGTCTTGATCTAATATGCATAAATTCATATAATACGAATAATGTTTATTTGTCGTACAAATTTGTTTGAGTTCCTCTTTCTGTTTCACCTTTGTGAGTACAAAAAAAAGACACTTGGTAAATTACCTCACATGTTATTCTTACTACCACTACATGCAAAAGAAACAACGGCCATGACATGCATGCCTTTGTCTTCTTTTACTAACAATTTTCCTACTAAAATACAAAAACATGCATCACCATTTATCATCACGATGTACATACCTTAAAAGAAAGAAAAAACATGTCATCATGAATCATCTTAATTTGTTTATTTTGATGCTTTTTGCTTGATCATAAATTAAGAACTCACCTGAGGTAAAGGAAGGATGACGAAGAGATCGAAAAAGAAACCCTTCTTGAATTTCAAGTATCGTAAGGCCAAAGAACGTCGAAGACTCTGGTCCTCGTGTAATCGAGGATGATTACTAATTTGATTTTCATGAGGACGTAATTTGTTCATCTTGAATTGTAACCACATGTTCCATAAATGTAAAGCATCGGTCATGCACCGGAGAACCGTGACCGTGACCGCGAACCAACCGTCGATGAAGAGACACATGCAACTTTCACTTATAGAAAGAGCGTAGAAAAAGAGAGGATCCACGAAAAGCCCCGTGGCACATACTAGTAAGAAAACTCGGTTCCATTCTTGAACCCAAGGTGCTCTAGGATCAATGATTTTCCAAGAGAAAAAGTATGTCAGTAGTCCTCCTCCTCCTCGACCACGACCACTACAAATGTTGTAGTGATTAGAATTATTTTCTTCTTTTTCCTCCTCTTCTATTTCTTCAATATTATGTTGCTCTTCCTCGTCCTCGTCATCATCACTATCACTATAATTATAAGATAGTTCAACTTCAGGATGACTAGCCATTAATTTCTTTTGCTAGATTTTTTTATGTTATGATTTTGGGATATGAAGGGTGTATGGAGAAGGGTGATTTATTTGGTGAGAGAAATGGAGGGGGGTTGGCTTTGGGAAGAGAGAAAGGAATGAAGAGAATATATGCACTGATTTTTTTGGAGCTAAGGAGTGATAATTTGAAACAATGACAAGAAGCGGACACATAGTATAAATTATTTAGATATGGGGAGAGCATAAGCTGACAAAAAAGATAAGAACTTCCAGGATTGCCAGTCTTTAATTAATAGGATATATACCAAGAATCTAGTTAAAATGTAATAAACGAACTTGGTTTTTGAATTTTTGAATTAATACTAATGTTTTTAAAAAAACTAGTTTTAAATTTTTGCATAAGATGAACTTTATAATGGTGTTTAGTTGGAATTTGGAAATATTCTTTTAACACTTTTTACCCCCTAAGACTGTTAGATATCTGATGGGGAGACATTACATGGGACCAAATAAGTTCCATCTTTTGTAGGCTAATGTATGTAATGTAGGTAAGAGCCATTTAACTTTTTGGAGAAAAGGCATACTTTGTGTAACTTTTGTTTTTCATTTAAACCCTTTGTAAATTTCATTTTTCATCCAAATATCTTCAATTTATTACATCTAAAAATCGACAACAAATTATAACACGAGACGCAAGATGTGATCATTGCACAGGCTTGCAAATGCACGACGTGCGGTAGTTACATACTAAATATGTGAAACCAAACAATTAGTACTGGTGAATTATAGTATAATTACCATAGCATGCAAATTTGATCTTTGGAGTACTGCAATGTACATAGTCTCTCTTGCTTCATTGTCCCACTAGTATACTACTTATGGACTACCTATACTTGCGTTTGTGTTTGGGAGCAACACACATATACACGTTATCACGTGTACCGCTTTCATACAATACTGATAGTATAGGAAAAAAATTTGCACCATCAATTTATTTAAATGTCACTTGTAGAACACTTTATAGTTAGTGGAGTAGATAAGAGATGAGGTAAAGACTACTTGTTATACCCTGGTAAATTACACTAACAGAAAAAAGATTATTAACAGTATCTTAATACTAATTGTTTTAAAATTTATTTTTGCAAATTAATGCATAAGTAGTTTTAAATTTTTGCAAAAGATGAAAAACACTTTCTAATAGTGTTTGGGAATATTTTTTTCAACACTTTTTACGGTTTTACCACCTTAGTGTACTGTTCGATATCTGATCGGGGGACATTAACATGGGACCAAATAAACTCCATCTTTTGTAAGCTAATGTTTGTAATGTAGGTAAGAGCCATTTATCTTTTTGGAGAAAAGGCATACTTTGTGTAACTTTTGTTTGTCATTTAAACCCTTTAAAACACTCATTTTTCATCCAAGTATCTTTCAATTACTTCGATATATTATTTTAAAAATTGACAACAAATTGTACCTCGAGAAAGGCAAGATGTGATCATTGTTCAGGCTTCCACATGCACGACAGTAATTACATTTGTAAAATTATATTAATCTTCATTGAAGAGTCCTATTATTAATATAAATATATATAGTGGATATAATAAGGAATCCTCATACAATAGGAATCCTATATCTACCATAATTATACAACACTAAATATTACAAAATATATGAAGTATATTTATAATATACGTTAATACACCCCCTCGGTCGGAGCGGGAGGAGGCCGAACGCTAAGACTGGATCTGAAGTCGAGGAATAGTTGTCTAGGAAGACCCTTCGTGAAGATATCCGCATACTGATACGAAGAGGGCACATGCAACACCTTAACATGACCGATAACAATTTTCTCACGAACAAAGTGTCATCTCAATGTGTTTAGTTCGCTGATGCTGAACCGGATTGTGAGATAAATATATGGTGGATATGTTATCATAGTAAATCAAAGATGCCTTACGCAAGGGACACTGAAGCTCCAAAAGAAGGTTTCGGAGCCAGCAGATCTCAACAACAACATTAGCAACGCCTCTACACTCTGCTTCTGCACTCGAGCGGGAGAGGGTGGCTTGCCTCTTGGCACAGACCACGAAATAATATTATCCCCTAGGAACACACAGTATCCAGAGGTGGAGCGTCGCGTGTCCGGACAGCCTGCCCAATCAGCATTCGTATATGATAACAACCTGGTCGGTGCTGAGGGGTATAGATGCAATCCATAATCAAGTGTGTTTTTAACGTATCGAATGATACGCTGAAGAGCAGTAAAATGAGGCTCCCTGGGACATGCGTGAATAAGCATACCTACTGAACAACATAAGCAATATCAGACCTGGTGAAAATAAGATACTATAGTGCACCTGCAAGACTCCTGTAAAGGGTGGGATCGGACACATGATCACTATCAACAACACTGAGCTTTGATTTAGAGTCGACCAGAGTGGACATTGAGAACAGTGGCAGCCGCCGGAACAGTGACGGGACTGTGTTGAGGGACAGGGGACCGATTCCCGACGGTAGCGGCGACAAGCTGCGGTAACTGAGAGTGACCGGTAGTAGCGCCGGTGGTGGCAGTGGTGGTATGCAGAGACAGAGATTCTTGGTCAGTGGTAGCAGTACGACTGAGTTCCGTGAGTATGACGGGGGAGATGCCGGACTCGTCTAGAAAGGTATAGTCCGTATTTTGGAATTTTTGGATGTTTGCAAACGATAATATTATATCGTTGAATATAACGTGAGAGACATGAATTCTACGAGTGGATAAGTCATAGCACAGATAGCCCCTATGATTAGAAGGAATATCTATGAAGACACACGGGGTGGTACGAGGTGCTAATTTATTAGAAGCAGTGGAGGCAAGATTCGGGTAGCACAGACTACCGAAAATTCAAAGGTGGTCATATGAGGGGATCCGACAGTAGAGAATTTCAGTGGGGGTTTTGTTGTGAAGAGTACTGGTAGGTAAAATTTTAAGGATATATTCTACTATTTTGATTGCATAGACCCAGAACGATCGGGGAGAGAGGCATGAAAAAGAAAGGTACAGACCATGTTGTTGATAATGCGGATGTTTCGTTCGGCTTTTCCGTTTTGGGGTGAGGTGTGGGGAGAGGAAAATGGAAGACCATGCCATTATTGGTGCAAAAATTATAAAACGCAGAATTATTAAACTCACGACCGTTATCACATTGGAATGATTTGATGGATTTTTCAAATTGTGTTTTAATAAAGTTATGAAACTCAAGAAACTTGGTATTGACTTCAGACTTGAACTTTAGAGGGTAAATCCATATAAAGTGAGAAAAGTCATCTAACAACACATGATAAAATTTATGACCCAGTGAACTAATAATATGAGATGTCCATAAATCTGCATGAACAATATCAAACGGAGAAAACATAACACTTAAAGAAGAGTGAAAAGGAAGGCGAACATGTTTGCCTAGAGGGCAAGACAAACATTGTTGGACAGGTTTCCCACTAGAACAACAAATTAAATTATTGTGCCGAAGAAAATTAAAAATAGGGGCTCTGGGATGTCTAAGTCTATTGTGCCAAGTATACGGAGAGGTTGTTGCTAAGGTTGTGGGATGAGTGTCTTGGGAAGTTACAGATGTGGGAGGGGTGACACTAGCAGTGGGCGTGGATAGGAAAGGATAGAGGCCCCCTTTACTGTTGCATCGTGTAAGGAGTTTTCCGGTACGTAGGTCCGTTACAAAAAATCCAAACGGGTCAAAATTAATTGAGACAGAATTATCTATAGCAAATTTTCTAACAGAAATTAGGTCCTTGATAATGTGTGGGGCATAGAGAGCTTTACTTATGGAGGAGTGGGAATGCGACAGTGGGGTTAGAGTGTGGCCAAAACCTTAAATTGGAATGCGGTGACCGTTTCCAACCAGAATGGATTGTGGAGTATTTAAATTACGCAGTTGAAGAAGATTATCAGAATTGTTGGTGAGGTGGTATGTGGTGCCGTATCCATATACCATGCATTATCGAGCTTCCGAGGAGTCAACGTGCCAAAATCCTAGCCCAAATTGGATTGGGGAAGGCCCTTTGCGGACTATTGGGCTCCAAGATAGTGGGCCGGAAGGTTGTGGCCTGTTATTGGTGCGCCCAGACTGTTGGGCCGCTGATGGGCTGCGGGAATTAGGACCTGATGGCTGAGGCCCAGCGGTGTTGTGCCCAGGCTGCTGGGTCGATGAAGCAGCCAATGAGTTGTTGGAGGCCCAGGCCCCCTGTATGTGACCACTGTTGCCAGAATATCCACCAAGGGTGGTGTCCGCCATAGGTTCTGCAGGAAAAAAATAATTTTTTTGGGGGGGCGAGGGGGGAAGGTTTTCGTGGCGTGGCCGACGTGGATGGGAGGCGGAATTGGTCGTTTATGAGGTGTATATCGACTTTAGAGAGGCTGTATACGGGCAATTTCAGCTGTATACGAGGTGTATATCAGCGTATATCGATAGTATACCGGTGGTAATGGCTGGTTTGGCACCGAAAAAAAGAAGGAGAAGGGCGGCCGATTTAGGGGTTTAGGGTAGGAATAGAACTTTGGCTCTTGATACCATGTAAAATTGTATTAATCTCCCTTGTGGAGTCTTTCTCATTAATACAAATATATATAGTGTGTACAATGTGGAATCCTCATACAATAGAGATCTTATATCTACCATAATTATACAACACTAAATATTACAAAATATATGGAGTATATTTATAATATACGTTAATAACATTAATACTCCCTCAGTCTCATATTACTTGACCACATTACTAAAAATATTTGTCTCAAATTACTTGGCCACTTTATAAAAATAAGATAGAATTAATTAAGTTTTTTCCTACTTTGCTCTTAACATTAATTATTTTTTAAAATAATCAATATTGATTAGAGTGCAATTAATTAGAAAGAGATAAGGGTGATGTAATAAAAATACCCTTCTTATTTATAATTTCGTAAGGGGTGTGTAAAAGGAAAAGCGACTAAGTAATATATAACGAAAGGAGTACTAATATGTGACATCAAATAATTAATGGTGAATAATGCTATAATTTACATGGAAATTGGACTGCAACATATATAGTCTCTCTTGCTTCCCTCCGCATAATAAGAAAGAAAAAAACACACAAAACCGACTGGTGGGAGCAAAAAGTTTGATGTTTCTTCCATTAATCATCCGGATCAACGCCGTATAAATCCAATCCGAAAGTGCACCATCCTTCTTTACTTTACAATCAGCCTCCGATCAAAGGTGTTTTAAAAAAAGGTTAACGGGGCAATAAAAAGAGACTTGCCGTTATGTTGACCAGCAGCGGAATGCTACTTATGAGCTAGTCCGAGATAGGGATCATTCTAAGATTATTATCTCATGGCTGTTAAAAATGAGTCAAATCAGATCATTCTATTTCTTAATCTTCATGACTTGCTTCTACGAAACTAAAAAAAAACAGATTGAACAATCAATCATTCACAATCATTGATGAAGATCATTCTTCTAAAAGTTAAGTATAGTAGTAATCTCTTAGGAAACTGACTGAACACTTTATCACTTTTATATCCTGACATTATACAACATTCATTGCATCATCAATTTACTTAAAAGTCGATCCTACAACATTTTATAGTACTTCATCTATCTGAAATTATTTGTCATAGTTATTAAAAATAGTTATCTCAAATTATTTATTTTTTTAGAATTTCAGGGCATAATTAATTATTTGTTCTGTATTTTTCCTGTTGTCATTAATGAAGATGATACATAAATAAAATAAACATTTAATGCAGAGAGATTATAACTTAGACATAAATAAGAATAAAGTATGTCAAATACTACTCCTAGTTAATATTTCTTAAGGGGCGTGTAAACAAAAAAAAATGATAAATAATTTGAGATGGATGGAGTAAGTACTAAAAGATGAGGTAAAAACTATTACTTCATCCGTCTCAATTTAAGTGACATTATTGACTAGACATAGAGTTTAAGAAAGAAAAGTGACTTTTTGATATTTGTGATCCAGAACAAATGTTAGATATTTGTGTGGTTGCAAATCATCTTATTAAGGGTAAACGAGAATTTTTAAAGTTAAATTGTTTATAAAAATATAAAAATAACATTATTTTTTAGACAAATTAAAAAGAAAAGTGTACCATATAAATTGAGACGGAGGAAATTTGTGTTGTACCCCGCTAAATTACATTAATACTACAAAAATCATCGGAAACACCATGAATATATATAACAAAAAAGGGAAAAAACAAGGAAAAAGTTGAAAAGGGGGATAATTTAGGAATAAGAGAAGAGGGGCAAAGAGAAGTTGAGTAGGGCAGGAAGGCTGTTGGGAGGTTGGCAAAGGGCAAAGTCATATTCACGAATAAGTTTGAACAACACAGGTTCTTCGCAGTTTCCCTCCTTTTGTTTGTTTCTTAATCAATTATTATACAAAAAAAAAAACTATATATATATATATATTATGCTACAAATATTACTATGACTTGACTACTGTTATATTATCAGAATTGAATCACACACAATTTACACAGCCGGCATGAACTTGAACACATCATCTCAAATTCCCATTAATATTCCTTCAATAGTCACTTTCCATATTTCTTAGTATCTATTATCCGTACAATATATATAAAATATACTATAATTCTTTCCGTCCCACATTAATCGTTGTTTTAGTTCAAAAAAATTACCTCAATATGATATGAATTAATTAGTTATACACCTAAATTTTTAATAGTCTTAATTACCCTGAACTTGGCTATCTGATAGCCTCTACCACGATCTCATCCTAAGAGATAGTGGGATATACTTGCTGCCACGTGAATTTATAAAAATAAATATGTAACATTTTTTTAAAATAATTTTTTTTTTACTTTTTAAAATTCATTAATTTCTTAGATTTCTTTTTCCGGGTCAATTTATTAAAAAAACTTGGTTCGAATTCCACTTTGAGGCTAAATTTTTTTAGTTGGCTAAAATAAATTTCTATCATCTTTTTTTCTTCTTGGACAGGTTTGCCCGATAAGAAAATACATTGGTGAAACAGATAATCATTACATCTAAATAATATATAATAAGAGTTATCGTTGGAATTTGTACAGAAGAGATGGAAAAAATTCTGTGTATTTCTTTGATCATCAATGATCATATTTATACAAGTATTTTGTACAAAGAATTAAATCTAAATACAAGAAAGTAAATTATGTTGGGAGTTTTGCTCTATGGTACTTTATAAAGCAGTACGGGAAGTATTTAACTATTACAAGTATTCGAAAGGATAAATAAAGATTTCAATAATTCAACATGGAATCTGAAACTACAATCGTTACACAAGTAAAAACTGGAAATTCCAGTTTTGTAGAAGACGGAAAAATGTAAAATGTTTTTTTGAGTCGAGTGTAGCACTCGTCCTTAAGACAATATTGCCCCGTATGTATCCTTTATACGTCCTGGACAATTTGTCTCCCAAGATAAAACAGCAATGGAACCCTTGAGCAAAGGAAACTCAAGAGCTACCGTGAAGAATATTGAGTAACGAAATGATGCTTGGAAGTTGTAGGAAGAAAACTATTTCGGTTGTGTATTTTCGTGCAATCTTTTTTTTTCGCAACTCGTTTATGTATTTTCGTGCATATGTCTTAGTGCTCAACAATGGTATAATGGGGTGTTTATATAGGAGAGGGAGGGGCATTTCGCTGAAAATCGCCTCCATAATAGCCAAATAATGGCCATTATGGAGGTAGTAAAGTCACCAACATAAATGGGAGAAAGACCAACTGTTTTGGCCATTATAGGAGGAGTAATTCAGCCAAAATAAATGGCTGAATTGAGTGCTTGGCATTTTGTTTTTGACCGTCGAAATTCGATTTTCTCGGAAACTTCGGGGACCAAACCGTACATCTTGAAACTTCGGGGACCAAACCGCACATCCGAAAGAATTCTCGGTCCAAACCGTATATCGAAACTTCGGGATCAAACTATACTTCGACAAAGTTTTCTCGGCCCAAAAAGATAATATCGTAAGACCCACGACCCACGCCCACGACCCGTGACCCGTGACCCCGAGAACCCGAACTCGGAACCTCCACGGACGGGACGGGCGGGGGCGGCGGCGGCGCGCGTGTGGTCTTTCCTCGAACCGAAGCACATCTAGGTCCTCCCTCCTTTAAACACATGGGATACCCCTTGGGGTCCCAAACCCCAAACCAATTTCGAATCTTATATACACAACACTTCTTTCTTCCTCTACCGATGAGGGAGAATTACACACAATACCACACTTTTCATGCTTCAAACACCTTACTTCTTGAACCAATATCTCTTTCATTTCTCAATGAAATTTGACGATTCTTGGCCCTACGGTTATCTACGTACTTAGTAGATCATGCATGTGTGAAGAACCGGATTCTCCAACATACGTTACACTAGTGTTTAAGCCGTTAAAGTTGGTCGGTCGCAACTCCCGCCAAAGGCAAATTTCCAACAATCCCCTCTTGAAAGAGATTTTGGCGCACTCACATGGTGTCTTTTCATTTCCAAAGCAATATTTCAAATGGACCGATGTTGCATAAGGAGAGGTAGCCTCGCTTTGAACCTTCCATAGTTGAATACCATCGGACTTACTTTACGCGCGGTGAACGTGATGTCTTGAACCGTCGTTGTTTAGTGTAAGCCAAGACAACGGTACCAACACAACAAATTCCCTTACTCTCTTCTTCGTAATGTTTTGTCCGTTTTGGCCATGGACAACGTCTTGGATTCTTAAGTGCGTTCAATTTGAGGCGGCCCGTCCTCGCACTTAAATAGGTGGTCTCCACAAGGTATCCTGCTATACCCCACTTCACAAGTGTTAGGAACCATTAAAAGTTTTCCAAAGACCTAACCTCAACTGTTGAGGATCATTACAGTTTTGAAAACTTAACCTTTACCCATCTGCAGATAGCACTTAACGTCTATCGCGGAACGGCTTTGGATTTGGTGTTTCTTTTCGAAATCACTATCCGAAGTGCTCATGCTTCGACCGAAGCGATCAACCGAACCTTTACAACTTAGTTTTCCCATTGAACCAAATTACCGGGATCTTCAGTTCGTAAGGTTGGGTTTCCACCGTATTGGTTCGTATATTTTGGGTTTTAAGCCCATTCCCCTAGACAGTGCGAGAAAACTTGATCTCGGGTAGTCCCTTAGTTAGTAAATAAAGAAGTGACACCCGTGATGATCAACCGCCATACGGTCTTATGTCTCGGACAGATCGACAGATATGTCCAGACGCCGTCATCCGTGTCCTTCCTAAAGCCGACCGGCTAGCCACGAGTGTATAACCGCCGAAGGCACGGGTTTCTCCCAATAAGGGACGTCCTCTAAGGAGCCGTGAAGTTACTCAACTTCTTTCATGCTTTGTATAAAGCGATAAACTCCGATTCCATTATGAATCGGCCGATGCAAGTTTGCTTAGAGGATTTTCCAAGAACCACCATACACATTTACTTGTGGCTTTGGTGTTCTTCGATCCGATGTCCGCTTTGCATCACTGTGTTCTCCCGAACCGTGGACATCCGAATACAATAATCCGTAGATAAGCGAATAATTCGATATCGTCATATCCGACTTAACGCCTTCTATTGATCATGTATTAAGATCATCGGTGAACCTTAGTTCAACCGATCGTTTGTAGGACGATACTGAGTCGGTTGTAGTGTGTACAATACATTGAACTACACGTGACCGTGCATATCGCTCCTTGTCTATGGGTGCACCATGATTCCAATCGGTTCTATGATTCATATCCATTGGTGGCTTCAACGAGACCGTCAACTATTGACCGTCCGTTAGATGTCTTAGAAATCCAATTCCTAAGAAGTCATCGTGATACACATATCTTTCATATCGAGACTTTGTTTCAATATGATTTTCACTCTCGACCGTTGGTTTTCCAACCGTTGGCTTTCTAACTTCGAGTCAATGTTTCGTGATCGATTCATTGTTTCGTTTTATCCGAGACTTTCAGACCAAAATGTTAACATTTCGGGGACCAAAATGAAAGTTCGAAGGAAGCCCAACACGATTCAAACAAACCAATTCGATCCTCTTCTTCCAACTCTCCGATAGGGAAGGCTGTTTCAACACCCATGCCCTGTAAGACTACAATGGCCCTGGATGTGAAACTACTCACAGGGGAGCACTTTTTACAACCCAAAGATTCTTTTCCCGGAGGAAGATCAACCATTACACACGTATGGTTCCATATGATGGAATCTATTTCTCTCTTTAGCTTCTTTCCAAAGCAGTGCTTTTGGAGATGACAATTCTTTGTCAATTGTCCATGGTTCATTCTCAACCATACAAGCTAGAAGGACTGGAACAAGTCTTTGTCCCCTCTTTGCTCCGTCTTGGTTCAACATCTAGAATCCCTGAGTTCTGCAGATCTGGAATATTAAGTTCCGGATAGACAAGCAACTTTCGAGTCATGAAGATACGGAACGTCTAGTTCCGGACAGTCAGGCCCTCGCGGGTTCTTGTTAACCTTGAGCAATTACTCCTTTTTCCTATTTCAAGGAAAGTTATCTTCAATGAATTCAGCATTCTTTGACGCTAAGAGGCGATCAACACTACTGTTATTTGCAGATCCAGTGGATATGCAATCTACAGTCTTAGGTCAAACTTGACCTATTTCGGTAGCCCATCTTTTACCAAGCTACCCCACATAATTTGGGCGTACGACTTCGCGCTTGGCTAACACCGTTAGACTGAGGTGAGAAATGAACATTCGTTTAATGAACGATGCTTCACATTCTCCCCCTCTATCACTACGAATTTCTCAATCCGTAGGCTTAGTTGATTTTCAACTTCTGCTTTGTAGGCTTCAACAACTTCATCTTTGCTTTTCAATAAACAAAGGATTCCATACGTTGTACCATCATCAATGAAGATCACAACGTACTTGTCTCCCCCCTCTATTTTGTATAAACTTCAAATCACCCAAGTAGGTGTGACTAAGTTCTAGAGGAGCGGTGCTTCTTTCGCTATTCCCTTGACGGAATTTGGAAAGGTGATTTTGCCTCTTCATCTACCTCACATTTATTTTGAGGGTTTATGTCGAAGAAGGCAACACTCATAACATCGTTAGCTTTTGATTGACTTGCTATTTAACGTGTCATAATCTATGATGGCATAGACGCACGGATTACAAATATATCATTCATTTGGCTACAGACATACTGTACCATTCTTAGTTATTACAGACCTGTTGGGCTAGTCTCAAATCAGATTTGACCAACAACGTCCTTTAACCAAGTTAGGAACATGTATCACCTCTTTTAGAGTGATCTCATTCCTTGAAGTCCTATTGAGGACAACCTCTCCAGCCCCTTTGATTTTAGAGGTGGCGTTGCTTCACATGAACAACCTTTTGCCCGTGGTTAGGCGTAACCGGATCATATGTGATCTCGATACTCGGGTCCACTCTAGTTGCTTTGGCGATCGAGTGTCCAATTTCTTCTTCGCCTTTATTTAGGCCTTCGGATCATTTAGGACCGGAAACTCGGCCCACCTTAGTAGGTGTCCATTACTTTTCCTATGAAATGAATTCTCGGCACCACCCGCCGCCCGAGGCTTTATATGACCGAGTGTCCAATATCAACATATCAAAGGAATTTTGGACCACCGGCCGCCGGAGGCTTTTTATGACTGAGTGTCCAATATCATCCTATGAAGGATCTTCTGCCAAATAGTATGACAGGCTCAACGTCTTTAGCTTTTAGTCTTCTTCCGTTATGATTGGTGCCCAGATAATTCTTGGCGCTTACTTAAGAGTGGTAAGAGTTTTCGCACAGTTAGTGGATCCTTCTCCATTGTATGTGCGACATACTTTACACACTTTTAATTATTACACTTAAAAGAACGGATCTTTTTAAGTCGTTTACCAAATCCAATCTTTAAACGAGAAAGAAGATGAGATTAAACTTCTGATTTGTTAAAGCGTAAGGAATATAAATTATTTTCATATTCCTCCTTACTTTAATCCATTTTTAATCAGACATAATTTAATCTTTATTCTTGACAAGTAAGAAAAATACTTATCATTTAATCCTTATTCTTGACAAGTAAGAAAAATACTTATCCCAATTTCGGATTCTGGCTCACTTCAGTCACTTCATCAGACTGAGTGTCCATTTCCTTCTCACCATTTTTCGGATCCTTTGTCTGGGACAGATATAGGCCTTCTGCTACAAGATAAAATAACATCTTCACTCTTCTCCTCTTGTCCCAGTTGACATCCTCAGCCTCTCGAGAGCGCTTGTTCCCACCAGTCTTGGTAGCGGTGACACCATGAACACGTTCATCATCATCACTCTCTTCTACCAAAAAACCATTGCCATATCCAGATTTGGTCACACAACTTTTGACCGACATCTTTCGAACACTAATAGTAATACGGGGCAATATTGTCTTAAGTTGTTGGGAGTTTTGCTCTATGGTACTTTATAAAGAAGACGGGAAGTATTTAACTATTACAAGTATTCGAAAGGATAAATAAAGATTTCAATAATTCAACATGGAATCTGAAACTACAATCGTTACACAAGTAAAAACTGGAAATTCCAGTTTTGTAGAAGACGGAAAAATGTAAAATGTTTTTGCTGAGTCGAGTGTAGCACTCTGTCCTTAAGACAATATTGCCCCGTATGTATCCTTTATACGTCCTGGACAATTTGTCTCCCAAGATAAAACAGCAATGGAACCCTTGAGCAAAGGAAACTCAAGAGCTACCGTGAATAATATTGAGTAACGAAATGATGCTTGGAAGTTGTAGGAAGAAAACTATTTCGGTTGTGTATTTTTGTGCCTTTTTTTTCGCAACTGTTTATGTATTTTCGTGCATATGTCTTAGTGCTCAACAATGGTGTAATGGGGTGTTTATATAGGAGAGGGAGGGGCTGTTTATCGCTGAAAATCGCCTCCATAATAGCCAAATAATGGCCATTATGGAGGTAGTAAAGTCACCAACATAAATGGGAGAAAGACCAACTGTTTTGGCCATTATAGGAGGAGTAATTCAGCCAAAATAAATGGCTGAATTGAGTGCTTGGCATTTCTGTTTTTGACCGTCGAAATTCGATTTTTCGGAAACTTCGGGGACCAAAGCGTACATCTTGAAACTTCGGGGACCAAACCGCACATCCGAAAGAATTCGGTCCAAACTCGTATATCTGAAACTTCTGGGATCAAACTATACTTCTGATAAAGTTTTCTGGCCCAAAAAGATAATATCAGAAGACCCACAGCCCACAGCCCACGACCCGTGACCCGTGACCCCGAGAACCCGGAACTCGGAACCTTACCGGACGGGACGGGCGGGCGGCGGCGGCGCGCGTGTGGTCTTTCCTCGAACCGAAGCACATCTAGGTCCTCCCTCCTTTAAACACATGGGATACCCCTTGGGGTCCCAAACCCCAAACCAATTTCGAATCTTATATACACAACACTTCTTTCTTCCTCTACCGATGAGGGAGAATTACACACAATACCACACTTTTCATGCTTCAAACACCTTACTTCTTGAACCAATATCTCTTTCATTTCTCAATGAAATTTGACGATTCTTGGCCCTACGGTTATCTACGTACTTAGTAGATCATGCATGTGTGAAGAACCGGATTCTCCAACATACGTTACACTAGTGTTTAAGCCGTTAAAGTTGGTCGGTCGCAACTCCCGCCAAAGGCAAATTTCCAACAAATTATCCTAACGGTACATTTGTCCTAATCTTATACTATGTATTTCAGTAATATAACAAATTTGATTCCTTTCTATGTCATATGTGTGCTAGTCAGGTGACCTCTAATTGTTTGGACAACATGCTCATCGTACGGTCCATATTTGATCTATCAGAAATGGTAGTGGATGGCTTGATCTGCGCCACCTGTCTCTGCTGAGTGTCCTTGTCATTTAACTTTATCAAAGTTAACTTTGATTTTGTCAGAAGGCTTCCATTGATCAAGAACTTCTTCCTCAGTTCTTCTTTATTTCTACCACTGATAGAAATTGCCATTGATGATGATAAAGAAGCTGCAATGGGTTTCATATCTGATGATGGTGATGAAACTCCAACATCCCCACACAAGTTGGAGGGGAGGGAACAAACACCCAACTTGGACAAGATACGTTGATGGAAAGCGTCAGAAAGAGATTTGGTGAATAGATCAACGAGCTGGTTCTCCGATGGGACAAAATTAAGAGATATGAGACCGGAGAGGAACTACTATCGTACAAAATGACAGTCAAATTCCACATATTTTGTCCTTTCATAAAATACGGGGTTGCGGGCGATATAAATCGCCGCCTGACTATCAGAGTATATCGGTACCAGATAAAGCTTAGTCCCATATGATTTTTTAAACCTTTAATGCAGACTGTCCCAAATTTCTTTAGCTGATGTTGAAAACATGACACTATCAGCAACATCTTTAGATTGTGAGTTCAATAATCAAGCAGTCACCATGTC
Organism: Anisodus tanguticus; assembly: GCA_034509755.1. Taxonomy (NCBI): domain Eukaryota; kingdom Viridiplantae; phylum Streptophyta; class Magnoliopsida; order Solanales; family Solanaceae; genus Anisodus; species Anisodus tanguticus. The sequence continues at coordinate 33,372,743 of CM067558.1, forward strand.
ATTACAACAAGATCATTGTAAGTGTTATTTTGCACACCTCATTGATAAACCCCAATTTTTTCACTACAGAAAGTGCTATTAGGATTGATCTTCACCAATCTGAAAAACATCTACCAGTTTTTGAGGTTTATACCAGGAGCATTCGAAGAAGTGAGATGGTAAGGATGATTGGAATCAAAACTGAGAGTGTTCACTGCATCAGCAATAACCACACCAATGGACCTTTCAGGCATTTTATTTCCTTTGATAAATTAGACTGTAATGAGTTGATTTTTGATTACTGAAAATGGATCGAGCTTCACTGCTCTGATACCAAGTTGGAATTTGTAGAGAAGATATAGAAAATTTTCTGTGTATTTAATGATCATATTTATACAAGAATTTCTACAAAGAATTAATCAAAATACATGAAAGTAAATTATCCTAGCTGTACACTTGTCCTAATCTTGTACTATGTATTTCAACAATATAACAAGCTTGATTCCTTTCTATGTCATATGTGTGTCAGTCACGTGACCTCTAATTGTTTGGATGAGATGCTCATCGTACGATCCATATTTGATCTATTAGGATGGTAGTGAATGGCTTGATTTGCGCCACCTGTCTCTACTGAGTGTCCTGGTCATTTAACTTTACCAAAGTTAACTTTGATTTTGTCAGAAGGCTTTCATTGACCAAAAACTTCTTCCTCGATTCTTCTTTCTTTCTAGCACTGATAGAAATCGCCATTGATGATGATAAAGAAGCTGCAATGGATTTCTTATATCATGATGGTGATGAAACTCCAACAATTATACATGTTAAACTTCATTTATTCTGCTAAACTTTTTTATTTCACTAAAAAATAAATAAGATCTAACCAAGCTTTTTTTTATAGTTTGGCATGGAAAAAGAAAAAAATAATTAAAATAAATAATTATTTCATCTAAAGAAGAAATAAAAAGCACATAGTTGAAACTCCATTGTTTTGGTTAACTTTTTATTTGACTAAGAATAATACAACTTTAAGTTTTTTTTTCGTCTTGAAAAGAAAATACGTAGTTAAAATAAATAGACATTGCTTCTAAAGAAGAAATACACCGTTGATATTTTATTATTTTGGATAAAACTAATTTTATTTAGCTAAAATGATGGAGTTTGAGATATTATTTTTAACAAATATGCATAGAAAATAATAAATACACAACTGAAACAAATAGCTACAATAAGTAGTCACTACATTTAACGAAGAAATTTTAAAATGCAAAATTGGGATAAAATTTGCATTGTATATTAAGTTGAAGCAAAAATAAGTACATAATTGAAATAAATAATCGTGTTGTGATTAACAGTTGAAAAATAACTTATTTAGGAGCTAATTTTTTAAAATTTGTTTTTCAGCTTACTTAGGAGCTGATTTTTTTAAAATATTTTCATCCCCATACGCCTAAAAGAAAGCGGGTCACGCTCTTTGCCGCATCAACGTCTAAAGGGGTAAGACAATTAAAATAACCAACTTCAATGATATTTAAGATTACTGACAGTTTAGATGTGCAATTAATAATTCGTGCTAAGTTTAGAGCTTTTTTAGGATATTCTTTTTAGTTGTTTCCAGCTATACCTTAATATTATATTAAAGAAGTAATAATTTTAATACTGCTCAATTCTCAAAGAAATATTTACAAAATAAGAATAACTTACTCTCTCTGTAGTGGTAATATACAATATATGGAAATATTTTGGGCCCTACCTTTGGCCCGACAACCCAGCCAGGCATCCTCGACGCACGTCCGCAGCAGGCATACAATGCATATGTCTCTCCTCCTTCAACCTACGCACCGACGTATATTGAGGCGGCTATGAACACAATGTCTCTCAATGCACCAGACGATGGTTGGTACATGGATACTGGCGCCACATCTCATATGACGGCATCCCAAGGTACTCATCTTATTTCAATATGAGCAATTTAAATCAAAATATTATGATTGGCAGTGGACAAGGCATTCTCATTTGAGGTTATGGATAATCATCCATCTCCCCACCACATCCACCGTTTGTCTTAAATAATGTCCTCCATGCCCCGAAACTCATAAAAAATCTAATCTATGTACGTCATTTCACAACTGACAATAATGTTTTCCTTGAATTTGATCCTTTTGGTTTTTCTGTGAAGGACCTTATGACAGGGACGCGAATAATGAGATGTGACAGCACCGGGGACCTCTATCCTATCACCACCACTGTCGGCCATCTAGCCTTCTCTCCATCAACATTTGCATCTCTTTCGTCTTCTTTATGACATAATAGATTAGGACATCCAGGATATTCTATTTTATGCTCCCTTAGCAAGAAATAATTTATTCAGTGCAAACATGTCTCTACTACTCCTGTCTGTGAATCTTGTGTTTTTGAGAAACATGTCAAATTGCCATTTTATTCTTCATCCACCTGTACTTTAATGCCATTTGATATAATACATAGTGATTTATGGACTTCTTTCATTTTAAGCACAACTGGACATAGATATTATGTGTTATTTTTGGATGATTATTTCAGCTTTCTGTGGACTTTTCTCATTGGTAATAAGTCCCAAGTCTATTCTATTTTTTCGTCCTTTAGTGCTTTCATAAAGACACAATTTGAAAAGAATATCAAATGTTTTCAATGTGACAATGGAAGGAAATTCGATAATATAAATTCAAACTGTTCTGCGCCAAACACGACCTTATTTTTCATTTTTCCTGTCCATATATCTCTCTACAAAATGGAAAAGCTTAATAGAAAATTAGAACCATAAACAACGTAATTCGTGTCCTCCTTGCCCACACCTCTATCCCCATATTTTTGGGATTACGCACTCTCAACGACAACCTATTTCTTTAACACAAGTCACCCACTCAAGTCTCTCAAACACAAGTCACCTACTCAAGTTCTCTATCTTCGGGATCCTTCCTATAAACACTTACGAACTTTCGGATGTCTATGCGATCCCCTCCATCCCTCCACTCAAAACAACAAGTTGCAACCTCGGTCATCCCCGTGTGTCTTTCTTGGTTACCCCTCCCCCCCCCCCCCCCCCCCCCCCAACAATAGAGGTTATAATCGTTACGACTTGTCAAGTAGAAAAATAATTATTTCTAGGCATGTCATATTCGATGAGTCCCAATTCTCATTTGCCAATCTCAATTCTCCACCTCCAAATTCCTATGACTTCCTAAATAATGCTCTAAATCTCCTTCTAATCCATCACTTGTAAAATCAATCATTACGGCCTTCCACCCTGGCTACCTCTCGGCCAGCCGAGCCTTAGAACAGCCCATCACGGCCTTCCATCTCGACTGCCTCTTGGCCAACCACCGCTCTACCCGACACCACTGCCCCGTCTCGGCAATACCCCTTCACTCCCGGTCATATTCCCAGTCCCACTGCCACGTCTCAGCCACCACCTCCCAATCCCGTCCAACCTATAGCGGCACCCCGACGGACAATGGAAATTCGTGCTACGCGCGGTATTTCTAAACAAAAATGACTAATTAACTTGTCCAATTCGATTTCCCCTTCCCCTGTTCCTCGTAATCCGAAAGATGCCTTATCCAATTCTAATTGAAAAAATACAATGATTGATGAATATAATGCTCTTATTGAAAATAAGAAGTGGGATCTAGTACCTCGTTCTCCTGATGCTAATATTATTCGTTCTATGTGAATTTTTTGACATAAAATAAATCTTATGGTTCTTTTGAGAGCCACAAGACCCGTCTTGTAGGTGATGACAAGTCTCAACATGTGGGAGTGGATTGTGCTGAAACTTTCATCCCGGAAGTGAAACCGACGACTATTCGGACGATTCTCAGTATTGCTTTGTCCAAATCTTCCCATTTATCAGCTTGACGTTAAAAATGCTTTCTTGCATAGGGATCTTCATGAAACCGTATATATGCATCAACCTATGGGATTCAGGGATCTAGTTCAGCCAGATTATGTGTGTCTTTTGAAAGAAATCACTCTATGGACTGAAACATGCTCCTCGTGTATGGTACCAACGGTTTGCCGACTTTGTATCCTCTATCGGTTTTTCACATAGCAGATATGATCATTCACAATTCATCTATTGTAAGGGTAATGACATAGCATACACCCTACTATATGTTGATGATATCATCATCACTACATCTTCTGATGCACTTCGCCGATCCATCATGTCACTCCTTGCCTCTGAGTTTGCTATGAAGGATTTGGGCCCCCAAATCTATTTTTAGGCATTGCTGTTACGAGACATGCATATGACCTATTTCTTTGTCAAAGGAAGTACGCCGAATTGATCCTTGACCGAGCAGGCATGACGCCTTGCAAACTGGCCCACACGCTGGTGGACACTAATTCCAAACTTAGTGCCTCTTCGGGTTCCCTGTATGCCGACCCGACTCACTATCGCAGTTTAGCAGGAGCATTACAATATCTCACTTTTACGAGGCCATATATATCTTATGTTGTACAACAAATATGCTTACATATGCACAACCCGACGGATGCACATATGAATACGCTCAAACTTATTTTGCGTTATGTATAAGGTACTATTCACTTCGGCCTCCACCTGTACAAGTCCACACTATCTGGTCTCACCTCTTATTCTGACGCTGACTGGGGTGGCTATCCAGATACTCGTCGCTCCACGTCAGGTTACTGTGTCTTCCTCGGAGATAACCTACTTTCTTGGTCTTCTAAAAGACAATCTACTATGTCTCGATCTAGTGCGGAAGCCGAGTACAGATGAGTCGCAAATGTTGTCTCTGAGTCTTGTTGGATATGCAACCTTTTGTTGGAACTTCAATGCCCAATCCGCAAGGCTACATTGGTCTACTATGATAATGTCAATGCGATATATCTCTCCGGCAATCCCGTTCAAGATCAACGCACTAAACACATTGAGATGTATATTCACTTTGTACGTGAAAAAGTGGCTCGTGACCAAGTTCGTGTCCTTCATGTTCCTTCTAGATATCAAATTGCTGATATATTCATTAAAGGACTTCCGCGCATTCTTTTTGATGATTTCCGAGCCAGTCTCAGCGTACTAGAACCTCCCGCTTCGACTGCGTGGGGTGTGATAGAATATTTTCATATATTGTATATTACCCTTGCTAGAATATTACAATATTTTGTATATCTTTTATATTAGGTAAATTTTAATGAGGAATATTTAGTTACCTAGTTTGTAGCCATGTAACACTATATATATTGTACAAAATAATTAATGAAAATAAGATAACGTATTCCTACAGATACATTTCTATATTTAGAAAATAATTTAACTTTAAATTTACCATTTCCTTAATGAAATGATTTACAGTCACACAAATATCTATGGTTTGTTTTAGACCATAAATTTCAAAAATCTGCCTTTTTTTCTTAAACTTCATACCTAGTCAAATTATATCACATAAATTTGGGGAGTATATTTTTCTGAGATCTCAAAATAGCCACGAGTTAATACTATATTTGTCTTCTTTCATTAATTAATTTCTTATTCATAAGCCATCATTTACATATCATTCTCCTCCATATATCAATCATGTAATTGCAGTCATTTAGTCCAGATATTTTTTGTTTCCGCCTCACAACTACCAAGAATTAAGCTAGCTATCTAGCCTTTATATATATATTATTTTTATTTTTTTTTGATATCCAGCTTCCCGGCTTACGCTAGACTATTCCTGGAGATAGTAGTCCCGGTCCCTCAGCACTACTATCAGTAAATCGCGGGATGTGCCTGAATGATCAGGGTTTGAGAACAAAACAACTGATATCACCTACAAGGTCCTACCCCAGAAGAGAGCAAATTGCTCCCACCAGGATTCGAACTCACGCTGCAGGCCTGCAGCTGGATTTTAAGTTTCCCCTTTGCCATCCAGCTATGCCCGGGGACTATATTTTCTTATTTCTCATGTGACATAAAGTTTGAGATGAGTTGCAGTAGGTCCGAGGGAAGCTTGAAATTTACATTAAGGAGATCCAAAAAGCTCATAGAATGAGACTTGAACCTATGATCTAAAGTAATTGTTGAACTTCTGATGATATTTTACTAGTAAAGTTTCTTATGTCAATGGGATTTAAAAGTTTAAGATAACAAAAAATATTTCGTTTTTCTGCCCTATTCAAACAACGTAATTTTCAACGTAGGGGAATCAATTGAATCCCTTTCTTTAGCTTAATTCCGCCCCGGGACCGAACCTCTCCTATTTGCAGTCTTGGTCCATCCTGACATATCCCACTTGTGAGATTATATTGGATATGTTGTTGTTATAGTCGTCCATCCTGGCAGAAAGAAACATTGTATACTGCAAGAATCAATTCATGCCTTAGATTTTATGAGAACTTAACTAATCAATTTGCTCTTTGGTATTGACAAATAGTAATACAATACTTCAATCTTGGTATATTCTCCAAGGTTTGGTGTACCTAACGCAATCTAACTGATAACTACTGAGAGATTATTAAAGTATTTGATATTCCTAGAGTTCAATTTTTATTAAGAGCACAACAACTTAATCCTATATATACAACTAAAGTCGAGCTAACATATGCATATTTCACGAATTGTGTAAGTAATTTGTGCTTCTATATGTAATCTTTTTCAATATGACTGTTGGCTGATCCTCTAAACATACACTAAGAATAGATGGAAAAGAAAATCCATAAAAGTTGGCATAAGCATATCGATCGGGGCAAGTATATCATTTACATATTAAGTATACAGGGAGACTTTTTAGTTGGATTATGAAATTTTCTCCTCAAGCTGCGGAACTAACAAAGCTATTAGAAAGTCGAATTAGCAACTTTTACACGTATTCTCGAGTGAATGAGATCAGTCAAATAGTCTTAGCTGGAGATGGATCAGAATTAAGTACTAATAAATTAAACGGAGCAGATGTAGATGGAGCCTATATTCAATGTATCGAACTGAACCCAATATTTTTGACATACAACATAGATATATATGTGTGAAAAAAATACTAAAATTTCAACTAATATTAGATTCTGAACTCATAATTTCGAGAGTAAAGGAGTTCAATGATTAGAAAATTAAAGATGAAACTCATCAAATTTAAATTTTAAATCCTAGAGATGTATGCTTTGTTAAGAAAAGGCCAATATCATCTGCAGTGTGCAAGTGTAGAGTGGGGTCTGAGTGTGGGTGGGATGTAACTCAGCAGAAAGAAGCACATGAAGTTATTTTGTATCAGTCATGAGCTGCTTCAGAAGCTTTGCTGATTCTAGTAACTATATGGTATTCCTTGGCTTGGTGTTGTCAAATACGCAGTTTAATTTGTAGGCAACAGCCAAGATGGAGGACACTGGCATTTCTGACATATTAACAGAATTTGTACCCTTTCTTGAATTTTTGCTGTTCTCTGGGATACTTTCGTGCTAAAGCAAGATCTGTATATTGACTTGTGGGTATGGTCCCTCCTACTACTATTTACTAAGGGTGGCCAGTAGCCGGGTCGGCCCGATCCCGACTCGACTGTTGAGTTGTGGAACCTAATTCATTTATCGACACTATGAAGACCCTACGCAGAGGGTTGGAATCAGCCGATTGTGGGGGCTAGCATTAGTCGGTGTAATGTTATTAGTGGAGGGTAATTTGAGAATTTTAGGCTTGTATTATGTTCGCCCTAGTTTTCTCTATAAATAGACTAGAGAGCCGTTATTCTCCAAAAAAAGAAATTGTAAAGAGCGGTGTGTAACCGAAAAAGAGAGAAGAGAGGATTGTAAACTCAAAACTCCATTATAGTAAAATCTCCAGCGGCAAGTGGACTAGCTTTCGCATTGAGGGTGAACCACTATAAATCTGTGTGTATTATTTGTTCTTCGTTTGTTTTACTGTTTTCTGATTAGGTAGGATTTGAGACGTAAATCCTAACAACTGGTATCAGAGTGAAAGGTTGTGTTGCGATTCAGAAAACAATGGGAGGCGAAGATGGTTCGGCGCACGGCATCGGGAAATTTGATGGTACAGATTATGTGTTTTGAAGAATGCAGATTGAAGACTATTTGTACGGCAGAAAGCTTCATAAACCGCTGAGCCCGAAGCCAGAGGAGATGAATGATGCAGATTGGAATCTCCTTGACAGACAGGTTCTGAAAGTAATCCGATTGACGTTGTCGAAAAATGTTTCTCACAACGTGGCAAAGGAGAAGACCACCACTGGCATGATGAAGGTTATGTCCGATATGTATGAGAAACCTTCGGCAAATAATAAAGTATTTCTCATGAAAAAACTCTTTCATCTAAAGATGGAAAAATGTGTTCCTGTTGCAATGCACGTGAATGAATTCAACACGATTGTTAATCAATTGTCATCGGTTGCAATCGAGTTTGACGATGAAGTGCAAGCCCTAATTTTATTGGTGTCTCTATCGAACAGTTGGGAGCTGATGAGAGCAGCGGTTAGTAATTCTGTCGGCAGTGATAAACTGAAATTCAACGATGTTAGAGATTGTATCCTTGCTGAGGAGGTTCGCATGATAGATTCTGGTGAAGCATCGACAAGTTCTGCTCTGAATGTTGAAAACAGAGGCAGAAATTATGACAAACTAGAACCGAAATAAGGGCAAGTCGAAGTCAAGGAATGGCAGGGGACAATCCAGATCCGGGCGAACACTTAGTGTTGGAACTGTGGGAAATCGGGTCACATCAAGAAGAAATACAGGGCACCGAAGAAGGAGGACAACAAGTGGAGTGGAATCAATGTTGCCACTGAAGACATTGGTGATGCGCTGTTGTTATCGGTTGACAGCTCGATCGACTCTTGGGTGCTCGACTCAGGAGCGTCTTTCCACACCACCCCACATCGTGATATAATGACGAATTACATTGCTGGAAATCACGGAAAAGTTTAATTGGCAGATGGTGAGCCTTTAGACGTTGTTGGTACTTGAGACATTAAGTTAAAGATGTCAAATGGACACGTGTGGAATATCACAAAGGTCAGACATGTGTCGAAGCTGATGCGTAATTTGATCTTAGTGAGTCAGCTTGATAATGAGGCACATAATGTTAGCTTTGGTAACGGGTCCTGGAAGGTGACGAAGGGCTCTATGGTGGTTGGTCGAGGTAAGAAAACTGACACTCTTTATATGACGACAAGTTGTCGTGACACGGTCGATGTGGTTGACAACACAAAGAAGACAGAGTTGTGGCACTGCAGGCTGGGGCATATGAGCCAGAAATGAATGAAGATTTTAGTGACTAACGACATGATTCCGGAGCTGAAGTCGGTGGACCATCATATGTGTGAAGTTGCATTCTCGAAAAATAGAAACGAGTAAGTTTTTCAAATGCATGTAGGGAATTGAAGACCGAGAAGCTTGAATTGGTGCACACTGACGTGTGGGGACCTGCCAATATCCCATCACTCGGATGATCACATTAATACGTGACCTTCATTGATGATTCAACCAGAAAGCTATGGGTCTATTTGATGAAAAATAAATCTGACGTGTTCACGGTCTTCAAAAGGTGGAAAGCCATGGTCGAGAATGAAACAAACCTCAAGTTGAGGAGCTTGAGGTCCGACAACGGCGGAGAATACATTGATGGTGACTTCAAATGGTATTGTGCTGATGATGGGCTCAAGATGGTGAAGACTATTCCTGGAACGCCACAACAAAATGGAATAACAAAAATGATGAATCGAACATTGAACAAGCGTGCACGGAGCATGAGAATACACGCTGGATTGCCCAAGACATTCTAGGCAGATGCAATCAATACTGCAACCTTCTTAATTAACAGAGGACCATATGTTCCTTTGGGTTTCAGAATTCTAGAAGAGGCTTGGAGTGAAAAAAAAGTAAATCTTTCTTTTCTGAAAGTGTTTGGTCGCCTATCATATGTTCATATTGATGCTACTGCTAGAGGTAAACTTGATCTGAAATCTAAGAAGTGTTATTTTATTGGCTATGGTGACACTGAGTTTGGTTATCGATTCTGGGATGACCAAAATTGAAAGATCATCCGAAGCAGGGACGTCGTCTTCAATGAACAGGTGTTGTACAAGAACAAGTTGCGGGAGAGTTCAGAATGTAAGAGCAAGGAATCAGAAACATCCGATTTGAGAGACTTCTCGGTAGCCGAGCCACAACCAAGTACTACTGAGGCAGAGGAACAAGCTAGTGATGGCGGGGTTGATAAAAATGTTCATCCTGAAATAAATCAACGGACACCGATCACAGAATTACACTGATCATCCAGAATCAGTAAGTCGGTTCACAGGTTCTCTCTGTCTCTCAACTACATTCTTCTCACTGACAGAGGGGAGCCGGAATGTTACGAAGAAGAAATGCAAGTTGATGAATCGACCAAGAAGGATCTGTGAGCCGCAAAGCAAATTCTTGGGATGAGAATCATCAAAAGCAAAGAGGGCCTCAAGCTCTCACAAGAATACGTGAAGAAGATTCTCAAGAGGTTCAAGATGGATGATGCCAAGCCAGTCAATACTCCATTGGCTGGACACTTTCATTTGTCAAAAGATCAGTCGCCGGTGACCGAGGACGAGATGAAGCATATGGACAAGGTACCTTATGCCTCTGCTATTGGCAGTCTTATGTATGCGATAGTATGTACTAGGCTAGACATTGCACATGCATTGGGAGTTGTTAGCATGTTTATGAGAAATCTGGGAAAGCAACATTGGGAGGTTGTGAAGTGGATTTTTAGATATCTTAAGGGCAGCTCGAGTTCAGCTTTGTGTTTACGTAAGTCAGAGACAGGATTGCATGGATATGTTGATGTTGACAATGGTGGTGATCTTGATAGTATAAAGAGCACATCCGGGTAAGTGTACACCTTCGGAGGTACTGCGATTTGCTGGGTTTCAAAGTTGCAGAACATAGTAGCTCTCTCTAGTAATGGCTAAGTACGTTGTCGTAACGGAGGCCACAAAGGAGATGATGTGACTACAATCTTTTTTGTGGGAATTGGATCAGGACCACAAGGGGAGTGTGTTATACTGTGATAGCCAGAGTGCCATTCATTTGGCAAAGAACCCGATTTACCATGCTCGTACAAAACACATACAGCTTCGGTACCACTTCATCCGACCAGCTTTGGAAGATGGAGTGTTAGTGTTTGAGAAGATCCCAAGAAGTCAGAATCCAGCCGACATGATGACGAAGGCCGTGCCGAATGATAAACTAAAGTTATGTGCAACTTCAGTTGGACTTCTTGGATGAGAATCGGAGTCGCCGCTGCAGATGGAGACAAATGATTGAAATTAGTCTCCAATTGGAGATTGTTGAGTTGTGGAACCTAATTCATTAACCGACACCATGAAGACCCTACGCAGAGGGTTGGAATCAGCCAATTGGAATCAGCTGATTGTGGGGGCTGGCATTAGTCAGTGTAATGTTATTAGTGGAGGGTAATTTGGGAATTTTAGGCTTGTATTATGTTTGCCCTAGTTTTCTCAATCTATAGTCTAGGGCACCGTTATTCTAAAAAAGAAATTGTAAAGAGCGGTGTGTAGCCGAAAAAGAGAGAAGAGAGGATTGTAAACTCAAAACTCCATTATAGTAATATCTGCAGCGGCAAGTGGACTAGCTCTCGCATTGAGGGTGAACCACTATAAGTCTGTGTGTGTTATTTGTTCTTCGTCTGTTTTACTGTTTTCTGATTATGTAGGATTTGAGACGTAAATCCTAACAACGACCCCTCCCCGATCCCCCTAAAAAAATATTTGACGGTGTCGGGATTCGAAATCAGGACGGGACCCAGGCTCGTCCCGCCCCGATCCCGGTCCCCCCTTCCCCTTTGCAAAACAAACTATTGCAATAACAACCAATTTTAGATTTTGGCCGTTGTGCAACGGTCCAAATGGCCTTTTTTGGTCCCCAACCCCATAAACCCCGTACCCCCTTAATATTTATTTTTAACCCCTAAGTTAGTATATTTACACTTTAACCCAATTTTCCAACTATAAATACCTCATTTTCTCTTCATTTTATCTCACAGATCTTCCTACAATCTCTCAATCTATCTATCTATAAGTCTACAATTACATTGCCTACTAAATATTTTATTTTATTTTCTCATTTGTATAATTGTATCAAGGTTCAAAAATTGGGACTGAAGTTGGCAACTAGCTTGAGGATCATCCATCGAGCAAAGTTTCAATTTTCAACCTCGAGGTTGTAACAAGGGCAGAGGTACTTCTTCTAGTCATCCTATTCCTAGACAGGATGATTTGATTGATTACACTCATATAGATGAAACTGATTTTTTTAATGATATACCATTAGATGATGAGATATATTCTGCAACTGAACTAGACTTTAATTTAGAAGATAATCTAGATGACATACCCATTAGTGTACCTCAACAACCTCAACCTCAGACTGAGTCTCAACCTCAAACTAAAACTGGAACACCTTTTATTCCCTCTATTATGAGATGAGGCCTCACACAATGAAAATTAAAATCAGTTGCATGAGATTTCTTTGATAGGGACCAAGAGAATCAAGTAGTTAGATGTAAAATTTGTAAAAATGTTTATAAATTTAAAATATGAAAAGGTCAGGGTGGGACAGAAGGTTTATTGAGACATGTACAAGACTTTCACAAAGCTAGGTGGGATGAATACGAGGCTACAAAGTCGGTGCGCCAATGCGCTCTCCGGCGGGACAAGGTTCACATAGTGTCTCGGATCAAGTACAAGGTCAAATTAACCCGACGACGGGGGGAATTGTAGGTCCTAAATACGATAAACACAGAGATAGGGAAGCAATAACGAAATTAGTTGCGGTGGAGGGTTTGCCTTATTCAATTCCTTCTTCTCCTGGTTTTATTCATTACATTAGAGAAATGTATAATCCTGTTTTTAACGGTTTTCCTAGATCAACTGTTAGGGGAGACGTTTTTAAATTTGCAAATGAATATCAACAATATTTACGTTATGCATTATATCATTTTCCTGGCAAAGTATCTATAACTTCTGATATAGGCCGTAGTACTAACGACAATGATTATTTAACTGTAACATGTCATTGGATAGATCATAATTGGTCTATGCAAAAACGTATTTTAGCATATAAATATATTGATCATAAGCACACTGATAATAGATATAACTGATAAAATAATGATTGTTACTTTAGATAATGCTTATTCTAATAATTATGTTGTGAGACTTTTAAAAGATCTATTAACTCCATCTTTTCCTAATCATTTTCATATAAAAAGTGTGTGCCATATTTATAACTTAGTTGTAAAGGATGATCTATCACTTTTTGAAGTCATTCTTAATAAAGTACAATTTGCTATAAACTTTATTTTTAGAAGTAATAGAATACAAAGAAAAAAATAATATAAAAAACTTGTCACGATTGTGGATTACCTTTTAGAAAAATTCTTGAAGAAGTAGCGACATTCTCTATATGAACAACTACTTGTTGCTTATGATTATAGAAGACCTATAACTTTATTTTTTAACTCCCATAATCGAAATCCAACTGATATGCTTATAGATAATGATTGGGAAAAAATTTCAGAACTTATTGAATTTTTAGAAAAAAATTTCAAACAACTAAAGAATTTTCTAGTATATATTATCCTACTATTTCAACTATGTTATTTTATATAGCTCTAATATTTTTGTTACTTAGTGAATATATGAAAAAACCATTTTATAAGGCATCTATTAAAAATGTTTATCAAATTTAAAAAATATTTTATTCCTATTCCCACTATTTATATTATTGGTGATGTATTAAATCAGACTATTAAATAGATGGTTGTAAAGCACTTATTAAAAAAACTATTTATGACTGTATAACAGTACTTCCACCTCAAACTCCAAAAAATCTAAATGAACAACCACCTAAGGAACCAACTAAAGAAGAAGTTTTATCTAGCATACACGATGAATGCAAAAAAGTATATATGCATTACCAACAAGAAAGTGCTAGCAACCAACTGACTTCTATACCATCTTTTTCTTCATCTTCAATACAACCTTATAAAAGACATGTTATTTTTGCGGCTGGTATTGAAAGCCTTCGAAATAGAATGTTTAGTGGTACCACTGCTAATCAAGTTAGCGAGTTTGATATTTTTGTTTTGCACGGTGTTTTACCGTACCAAGCAGTTCTCAATGAAGAAGAACATGAAGACTTGCTTAAATACTGGAGGGAAAATGAGAAGACATTTCCGATACTACCAAAGATGGTCCGAGCTGTGTTGAACATTCAAGCGTCATCAACGGCATCTGAAAGCGTTTTTTCTGCCTGAAGATTTCAAATAGGAGAGCACAAACAGTCATTAGCCGGAGACAACTTAGAGATTGCAGCTTTATTCAGAGATTGGATACGAGTGGAGCGTAGAAGGTGCGGTCAATCAGAGATCAACGAAGAAGATGATTTAAACTACAACGAAGAAGATGATTTAAACTACAACGAAATTTTGTCCGAGGGAACTGGAAGCGACGTCGACCAATTTGACCAACAAATTCCAATTCCAACCGAAGAACCACAAGACATTGTGAAGAAATTAGAAATGGTGTTTTTAACTATATAATATTTTTAATTGCAATTTTATTATGTGATTTGCAACTTTTGAACAACACCACAAAGTTGCAATTTTAAATTGTATTACAAAAAATCACATTTCTATTAAATAATATAAGAGGCACAAAATCAGCCTTGTGATATTTTTATTACACTATCTTGTTCAATTATTTATGTGTTTATATTCACAATTTTTTTGAAATTAAGTGTTTAAAAAAAAAAAGGAAACCCGACCCCGTCCTACCAATACCGGTCCCCTTTTCCGGCGGGATGAGGGGCGGGATGGGACATCGGCGTGTCCCGCCAGTCCCGCCGGAGGACCGGCCTTGCCCATTTCCCTAGTCTCCCCCCGTCCCGAACCCGACCTACTGGCTACCCCTACTATTTACTAAGGCTGGCCAGGAGGCCGGGTCGGCCCAATCCCAACCCGTCCCGATTCCCGCCCCCTCGATCCCCCTTAAAAAATCTGGTGTCGCGGTTCGAACTCGGGACGGGACCACGGCTCATCCCGCCCGTCCCGATACCGATCCATCCCGCCCAAATTCCGACCCCGCCCTGCCCCCCGCCCGCCCCCTTGCAAAAATAATCGTTGCACAATAACCATTTTCAATTTTAGCCGTTGTGCAATGGGTATAACGGCTAAAATGCCCCCACCCCGTAAACCCCCCTACCCCTTTAATATTTATTTTAACCCCTAAGTTAATATATTTACACTTTAATCCTATTTTTCAACTATAAATACTTCATTTTTCTCACAAATCTTCCTACCATCTCTCTAAATCTCTCTCTACAACTTTACATTGCCTACTAAATTTTATATTTTATTTGCTAATTTATATCAAAGTTCAGAAATTGGGAATGAAGTTGGCAACTAGCTTAAGGATCATCCATCGAGCAAAGTTTCAATTTTCAACCTCGATTACACGTCGACATTACGTCGGTGTCTGGTACCTTCGTTTATTATTTAAATTATTATTGATACTTAATTTTAATTATCGTACTTAATTTTATTACTTTAATTATTTATTTGCATAATTATAATGCAATGCCTTGGACGTATGATTAAGGGTAAGGGTAAGAGTGTTTCTTCTAGTAGGGGTAACAAGGGTAAGAGTACTTCTTCTAGTAATCCTATTCCTAGTCCCGATGATTTGATTGATTTCACTCATATAGATAAAACTGTTTTTTTAATGATTGTATAGCAGTACTTCTACCTCCAAGTCCAAATGAAGAACCAACTCACGAACCAACTAAAGAAGAAGTTACGTCTAGCATACACACTGAATGCAAAAAAATATATATGTATTGCCAACAACAAAATGCAAATAATCAACCAGCTTCTGTACCATCTTCTTCTACTTCGCTGCAACCTTATAAAACACATGTGATTTATGCTGCTAGTATTCAAGGCCTTAGAAATAAAATGTTTAGTGGTCAACTTTTTCACAAGTTAGCGAATTTGATGTTTATGTTTTGCAGAGTGTTGTACCGTACGAATCAATTGTCAATGAAGATGGATGTGAAGATTTGCTGAGATACTGGAGGGAGAACGCGAAGACATTTCCGACACTATCAAAGATGACCCGAGATGTGTTGAACATTCAAGTGTCATCAACAACGTCTGAAAGCGCTTTTTCTGCTGAAAGATTTCAAATAGGATAGCACAGACACTCATTAGCGGGAGACACATTGGAGATTGCAGTTCTATTCAGAGATTGGATTCTAACGGAGCGTAGAAGGTGCGGTCAACCAGAGATCAACGAAGAAGACGACTACAACTACAACGAAATCTTGTCTGATGGAACAGGAAGCGACGTCGAACAATTTGAACAACAACTTCCAATTCCAACCAAAGATCCTAAGACATTGTGAAGAAATTAGAAAAAATATGGTTAACTAAGTAATTTTTTTAATTGTAATTTACTATGTGATTTGCAACTTTTGAACAACGAAACAAAGTTGCAATTTTAAAATTGTATTACAAAAAAAATCATATTTCTAATAAATAATATAAGAGGCACAAAAACAGTCTTGAGATATTTTTATTACACAATCTTGTTCAATTATTGAAGTGTTTAAATATTTTTTTAAAAAATTAAGTGTTTTAAAAAAAAATCCCCCTTCCGGCGGGGTGTGGGACAGGACGGGACCTATTCCTGTCCCGCTAATACCAGCCCGCCACAGGAAAGAGGCCGATCTAGGACGGGTTTTGTGGATTTAACTGTACGTATTGCTTGCAGGCTTGCAACTCGAGTAATGCTAATGCATACATTTACAAGAATATTTTAAAACATATATAAACATATAATAAGACTACTCTCATAGAAAACCACTAACGCTAAATTATTTGCTTCTAGCTCTACCCTGGTCTTATTGCCAAGGCATTGCTTTCCCATATCCGTAAGCAGCACGGAAGAAAAGGGCCTTTCGAGCATAATGAGGATTGAATTATCTTCTCTTCAATTACAGTTTCTAAGAAAAAAATTCATTCATTGTAATTTGCAATGTGAGAACAAATTACAAAGATGTTGCAAGATAACTAAATACTGTGACACAATACTACTCTTGCTCATTCGAGACGATAATATGAGATAACAAGTTACCCCACACGATCATTATACATGAACAAGAATTGGATTCCCTGCCAATGATGAAGATGTTTAGTCGACTCTCTTCATAATTGATTAATTTCTCCACTCGAGCAGATTTACTACTTCCGAGAATTCAAAGTTTCCTGGAAGATCTTGATATCGCCACCAAAAAATAATAAAGGTTTTAGTATGGATAGTTAATGCTGATTCATCAGACACTAACACTATGAACTACTAAAAAAAAAAGACCCTCCAATTCTACTGACTACCAAGCTTGAAGTATCACTATGTGAAAAGCTACAATTTCAGATTCACAATTGCCAAGATATACCAAGAGAATGACTCAGTCCTGCACTTCATCTGGAATAGAACGCCTCCAGATTCCAGCCAATGCACTGCCAAATATTGAGTGACATACACTAGAAACTGCACATGGCACTGCAGTAAGCGGATTACCAAAGTGCTGAGTGGCTAGAACTACTCCAAGAACCGAGTTCTGCAACAAACAATGTACAATTTAATCAGGGGCAGACGTACAGTGTGAGCTTTAGCTAGAACCATGTATAGGTGTTAAAAAGACATCAAATAATTGACCAGTTAATCAAATGAGTTGTGGTAGAATCCTGAACTCGAACCCATAGAGTTCAAATCTCGTATCCGCCTCTGAATTTAATGCCTATACAGAACCTTACTAGCGGGCAGGTTATAAGAGAATTATAGTCCAATGTCTGTCAGTGATCTAATTTACAAAATAGCCAACAAATGTATAGGTTTGTATATTACGTATAAATATACATACAATATACAAATACTATACATACAATATACATAATCTATACATACAATATACATAACCTATATATACAATATACATATAATATACATAATGAGGGTAGATTTTGTATATTTCAGCTAGCACCGTAATTAATTTTAAAAATAAAAAAAGCCCAAGAAATAATTCCTCTGCTAAATGAAGAAAGAGAGAGAGCTCTTCCCCGACTATTTCTAAAACCATTTTCTTACCTGCATTCCGACTTCAATAGATATTGTCCTTGAGGATGATACATCAACTCCAAGAATCCTTGAGAGCACATAGCCAAAGAAGAAGCCAGATGCATGAAGAAGAGCAGTAGCTAAGACAACCTGTTGACCTGACATAAGGATAGCAGAAGAACTCTGTGCAATCGCATTTCCGCAAAGAACTGCAACAGTTGCTACAGCAATAGGGGGCATCAATGGAGACACAATTTTGACAAGGCTTTTGAAATATTGATTCAGAAATGCGCCACCTAATACAGGAAGAAGCACCACCTGTATTTTTTGGCAGGATTTATAATTTATTATGACAAACTACAATACCAACAAGACAATAGCCAGATCAGGAAATGGACCTGTAAAGTGGACATGAAAAGTCCAGCTGCATCTACTGCAACAAATTGCCCTGCAAGTTTCTCTGTTAGAAAAGGGGTCATCACCTGCACGTGTAATGAGAAAGATCAAATAACTTAAGGGAACTCTCGCACCATCATATAGGATTAGAGTATCTTCAATGATATTAAGGGAAGTGTGAGATAATTAACAATAAAAGGAAGTGTGGGAACTTTTTCCAACATTGTTTAATAGTGTAATAATAAAGAACGGCCAGCCGGTCTTGACAAAAGTGCTCCGGTTGCCTATTAATTGGCGAGATGATATACTGCTTTGTTTATTACGTTTAGATAAAAAGACCAGGTTTATTTTAGTTGCTTGTTGATTTATGTCAAAAGTGCAGCCTGAAGCTTCCTTTTCTCAACACTTAAGAGGATACACATTTCCCAATAAGAACTATCTCCGTGAAAGTTTCTTTTAGGAACAAAGTGTTTTAGGTCAATTTCCTTGGGACGCATAAAACACACAACACACAGACATGCACAGATATAAACGTCTTATATACATAACATTCGTCAACCAAACAAAAGTTACCAACCACAGCGGATAGGGTACTCGCAGCAGTCATCAAAACTGAAAGCGCCACATTTCCACTGCAATAAAACGAAGTATCAACACCTAGTAGGTATTATTATAACGAAAATAATCACAAAAATGATACTATTAAAATAATGATGATATAAAAGAACCTTCCATATGTCTACCTACCGTGCAATGTAAGTGACAATGTTACTTGTCGTCCCTGCAGAATAATGCATGAGATGCTTAGCAAATACCACTATAAGTAGAAGGCTTGATTAGGAGTCTAGCTGAGCATACCTCCAGGACAGCAGCCAACCAATATCAAGCCTGCTGCATAATGGGATGGCAAATTTAACAGCTTACTAACAAAATATCCTGTTAAAGGCATCACCTACACCAGAAAACAGCCTGTTAATTTGTCTTATGCCAAATAATTAGGGATTTTTTTCATTTTTGGCCTGTCAGCCGAAATTAATTACGGGCGCTAGCCAAAATATACAAAACCTATACACGGATTATGTATATATTGTGTATTTTATGTATATTTATACTTAATTAATAAAACCTATACATTAGCTCGGTCAAAAAATATAATTATCCCAAGAAATTAAGCAGGGCATATATCTTCTTAGATGTTTGGGTGATAAACTGCAAATCTAATGCAGGTCAATACAGTTGACAACAAAACGACTAATTAATGACAAGGTAACCAGAAACATGGACAAGTTCAATTAATACAGAAATCATTTTCTGAAAGACATCACCACAAATGGAATATTTTAAACAAAAAAGAAGATGGACAAACAGAACAAACAATTAGTTTATTAAGAAGAAAAAAGGTCGAGGAAGCATATATTTGTGTGGTGATCAAAGAGCTAAAATTAAAGAGGAAGAAAATGCATAATCCAAAGCAAACAAATCTAGATAAAAAATAAATAATCGGCAGAGTTAGGAACACGAAATCAAGGTAATAGCAATTTGCATCCTCAAGGGGCAGAACCTCTATCATACATCTCACCCTAAAGTCTTTACGTAGTGAAAATGCTCTTGGTGGCAAAGTGCTGTAATTCATATCAGATATGCATATGGTATTTTGTAATGTATTAGTTTACAAGTTGTCAGTGTAGTTCATCCATATCATTTCATCATCTTGCTCATGAAGCAGGACGGAGTTCGATGGTATCAAACTTCAGTTCTAGTCTGAAGACAAATAAACAGTTAACTTCTGATTAGAGAAAAAATTGCCCCTCCCTCCACACCAGGGCTTTGGTTCAATGCAAAAGGTAGAACAATGGCAGATGTATGGTAGGCACGCATCACGGGTTCCAATACTATTTGGGAACCAAGTCTGGTATTTAAGCAGAGAAGATAAAGCGGAAGGTCCATAATTCATCGAGTTTCAAAGCTGAAAACAACAAATTTCTGGAGTTTCAGAGCTGAAAACAATGGATTTCTCGGTTATACAAAATTAGAGAAAAAATATTCCTCCTGTTCTGCCACAATTAGAATCTAAAATGAAGGCTTCATATATCAAAACAATGCACTGGAATGAATCATTTACTGTTCAATTTAAACAATATTCATAAGAAATAAATCTTTCTAAGGGATTATGTGACATCTACATAATTACTTACCTTGCCCAGTGTCACTTCTTGATCATTCTCATTGAGAGCCATCTCATTCACATTTAAGATTTAGGTACACATATCACCTCTAAATTTCTCCTTTGAAACAAGGAAAAACGATTAAAAATTTTCATTTCAAATCGCCTTAGGTTTAATTCTTACTTAACTTTGGCTGGATTCTTTGTAGATGAACTTAGACATTTGATTGAATTGCAACTACTCACTCTATTCATTATAATTTCAGAAGTACGCTAAAGGGACAAAGGTTAATGGCCCTAATAGCTTTACCCCGTACTCTATTTTTCTTTATAGTGTGAGGTGGTGTTAACGCGAAGCTGGAGGTTTGGAGACAGACCCTGGAGTCAAAAGGTTTCAAGTTTGAGCAGGACCAAACTGAATACTTGGAGTGCAAGTTCAGTGACGTGACCCTTGAAGCGGATGTGGAAGTGATGCTTGACACACAGACACAGGTCATCCCCATGAGAGGAAGTTCCAAGTACCTAGGGTCAGTAATCCAAGGTAATGGGGAGATTTCCGAGGATATCAAACGTCGTATTGGGGCGGGGTGGATGAAATGGAGGTTCGCATCTGGTATTCTGTGTGATAAGAATATACCGCCAAAACTTAAATGTAAGTTTACAGAGTGGTGGTTAGACCGACTATGTTAAGAACTCCCATATCTAGAAGATGAGAGTAGTTGAGATGGATGTGTTGGCATACCAGGAAAGATAAGATTAGGAATGAAGATATTTGAGCCAAGGTGGGAGTGACCCCTATGGAAGATAAAATGCAAGAAATGAGGTTAAGATGGTTCAAACGTGTGGAGAGGAGATGTGTAGATGTCCCGGTAAAGAGGTGTGAGAGGTTGGCCGTAGCGGGCTTGGGTAGAGGTAGAGGTAGGCCTAAGAAGTATTGGGGTGAGGTGATTAGGCAGGACATGACACAACATGATCCTTGATAGGATGGTGTGGAGGTCAAGAATTAGGGTAGAAGGGTACTAGGTAGTCAGACGTATTTCTTTTCCACTCCTAGAGTATTAGTATTATTCTTGTATTTTCTCATTCTTCGATTTCTATTACCTTTTGTTGTTTCTTTAGCCTCAATTATTATATTCTTAGATTTTTTTTAGACTATTATCTTGTTGTTGTTTCTGCTTGTTGCTACAACCTTTTTTCACCTTTTTGAGCCGAGGGTCTTTTAGAAACAACCGCTCTACCTTCTCAAGGTAGGGGTAAGGTCTTCGTACACTCTACCCCAGACCTCAATTGTGGGACCACGTTGGGTTGTTGTTGTTGTGATATTCGGAGTTTATAGATCATAAGTTCGAACAGTGGAAGCAATCACTAATGTCTGCATTAAAGTAGGTTGTCTACATCACACCCCTTGGGTGGCCCTTCCCCAGACCCTGCTAACATCGAATTCTTTGTGCACCGCGCTGCCCTGTTTAATATTGTAAGTTTATCCTTCAAACTGCTGATGTGTGACATTATGAAAGGGCAAAAAATGATACAATCTATCCAAATATTGTATTCATCAAAACAATACAAACCATCCAAATAGACATTGTGATTAAAGTTTGATTAAAAAAAGTAATGTATCAATTCTAAGGACAAAAAGTTACCGAGTACTGAAGCATGAAACCACAGAATAACTGTTTTAGGCATAGCTAAAGCAGCACGAAGGTCATCAAAAGTAAGTGTCATTCCCATACCAAGCATAGTAACTGTAATACCCATAACAGTCCATTGAGGTTTAACCCTAATTGTATGAACTAGGTTTGACCAGCCCAATTAAACAACCCAAAGCTACCCATAAAGGAAACAAAACAGAAATCGCTTCCCCAATACTTTGGATCCGATCCCAAATGCTATTATTATCATCATTTGCACACAATAGTGGTCTTTTATTTAGAATAAGATTTGGTAAATGGGAGTTTGAGAAGTGAAGTGATTTAAGGGGTGGTGGAACAAAGAGGGGGAAATTTGTAGAGGTTTGATATTGATTCTTGTGTATAAAATCTTTTGTGATTTATGTAACATGTATTTGATGTTGCATTTTATTTCCCAGCTCAGTGTGGCTCTTGAGTGCTCTGTTAGTCCACTCCACTCATCGCTCCATTATATAAATTAATCGGTGAAGAGCACATAGCACATAGAGGTGTTTCTAAAAAGAAACTAAATTAATTAACATCATTACTAAATCTCGGTTTTTTATCGATTTTGTTAATTTTTTTTTGGTTTCTCGTGAGTGTTTTCATAATATATGACATACAATGTCGAAAGAAGGAATTGATCAAAATATTTCAATAATAATTGAATTAAATCTTGACAAATAAGTTGATTTAAAGATAAAATACTAGTAGTTGGTCCATGTTGACTATATTTATTATGTGTCTATTTTATTAAATTAATTTATTAATTATGATTTGAAAATCTAATTTTTTGTTGTTATTGTGAAAATCAAAGTTTGACCACTATTAATATTTTATGTAGTTACTTAATGATAAATAATTATTGGAAGAAAATGATAATTCTTTTCATTTTTTGTTTTTGTTTTTTTAGTGAAACTCAAAGGAAAAAATACAAGCAAAGGGGGCTAGACCTTACCTTATAATCTCATTGAAGCGTAAAAACCTTTACTAATTAATATACGTGTAAAAAAATAAAAAGAAGAAAAAACTAAATATTCTATGATTATCACAGAATTTATAACACTCTCTATGATGATATTACAAATGTTAATACTCATATAATAAAAAATTAAAATAAGCAAGAATGTAGATCCTTGTTTCTTTGAATCTTCAAGGAGATGTAGGCCGATAAAAAAATATTTCTTCACCTTATTTTCTTCCTCCAACCGCTCCAAAATCTCTTGATACTTCATCAATTCTTCTTGGATCTATTGAACCTTGTTGATGTAGTTGAACCTTGTCTCCTTCTGTTTTGCCATTCTATTAATAATTGCCTTAGAACAACCTCCTCAGGCACTTTACCATCCCAGCTATACTTTATTCCATGAGTCTTCTTTGTCTTAAATCCACTTATTTGTTCCCTAGGTGAAAGATTCATCCCTAGCCACCTTAGCAAAGCATGCATCCATACTTCATTCTCATTTATTCATCAAACATGTCAATGCCCAAATCACCATCAAAAGCATCCAATGAATTTTCCACTAAAGCTCATGGCTCATACCTCTTGAACACTATTGCATTCGTTTGAGCCACAAGTTGTCCAGCGGATAAAGATGGATGAACTATGGCATGGCTTGGCACAAATATCGGGGCTACTGGACTCAACTTGTTGTGCATTGAAGGGGATGAGACCCGTCCCTCCTCCTCTGCCGTGTCCGCCCAACTCTTTCCACTTGTACCACATTTTTGGTAAATCTTAATGTCAAAACTGTTGATTGAGCGCATTGGATTTGAGGCTATATTTTGGCTATTATCTGTAGAGATTAGTTGTTGTCCAGAGTCATCTTGTTTCTTCCCAAACGACTTTATAGATTGTGTTTTATAGATTGTGTTGGCATCTCATACGCCGAATGTCACACCCCAACCTTGGGGGGAGGGGCACCTAGCACCTTAAGACCCGAGCGTACCAATTATAATACCTGAACCACATGACACGACCTGGACCGATAAGGCTTCCAAATGCCAATAATAAGATAGAAAGCAACCATAACCTGCACGCAGAAAAGGACCAACACAACATAAATATGTACATAAACTGAGGCCGACAAAGCCGTCACAGTTGTACCAACGTCTGACAAGGACACACAAAATATATGTACAATAACCTCTAGTCTGGAAGCCTCTACGAGTAATATGATATGTCACTGGTCGGGACAAGGCCCCGCCATACCTCAAAACAGTTATATGCATGAACAATAGTGACTACCAACTATGTACAGCAACTCCGGAGAAGTGGAGTGCGACAATCAACAGCTGAGTCTGATAACCTACTGAGTAGGTGCATCTGTCTTCCTACCTGCACCTGCGGGCATGAAACACAGTACCCCAACGAAGGGGACGTCAGTACGAAAGAATGTACTGAATATGTAAGGCACAAGTAAATATAAATGAGATCATCAAAAGGTAAAGAAAACCAAATGAGACAACATGTAACTCGAAAATGTCATTGTGGACCATAATATATATAAATGAAATATAATCGTGTATATAACGTTGTAGGCATCTGTAGGTAGTATCTTTCATATAATATAACGCGTATATAATGTCGTAGGCCTCTATGGGTAATATCATTAGTATCATATTTGTATAAGCTGTGTATATAACGCCATAAGTCTCTGTCAGTAATATAAATATGTAGCACATATACATAAAGACCATTTGAAGGATATAGAATACTCATTTGAGCTCATCGGAGTGACGTAAGGTCATTACACCTCTGATTAATGTTATGGAACCAACATTCATTACATTTGAAGCCAAAGGAACATTTTAACGTGGATACATACATCATGGAAAACAATAGACACGAGATTCTAATGTATAAGAGTGGAGTCGTTATGAATATCATTTCGTTTACATTTCGTTCATTTGGAATCATGCCAAAGTGAAAAAAGTAAGCCCTACATATCTTTGTCGATAGCTCACGAGCTCCCGAATGCTATACGAATGATAATCTATATTATATGAATGACTTGGATCAATTCGGATCAATAACTAAAGGTAGTCTTTACTTAGACATTTTATCAAACACCTTATGTGCATAGAACTTCTATAACCCATAACAATGATAACTAATCAACAAGGCAACTTCTTTAGCTTAAATAAACTTCCTTATATTCCTCATACAACAACAAACAATAGTCTACAATTTTCATCAACTAATCACACCAAACATCCCCAAACAAGCAGATCAACAATAGCACAACATCTCCCAAGTGTTTCCATGAATTGTCTACGATACTTCCATATCTTACAAGTTATATTCACCAATTGATCAAGCTAAGCTAGAAGGACTAGAGATCATATAGGAGTAGTAAAATCCTTACCTCAACGGCCAATGAGTCCTCCTCAACAAGCTCTATCCCAAGATCAAAGAAACTATCTACTTCACTCAACAAACTAGAGAGAACTACAAGGTGGACTTCCTCTTTCACGGGGGAAATCACTTCATCAACACTTGGAAATGTTCTTCAATGGTAGAGAAGCCTTAAGAGAGTCTTTGGGTTTGTTTTGGAGCTGATAAGGTTGAGAAATGAAAGAGAAATTATAACACCTCGTACCTCTAAACTAAGCTATGTTCATGACCCAGGGGTTAGAAAACCAAAACGGGGAGTTTAAAGTTGAAAATCAGTTTCAGTTCTGCAGATTAGATTTTATGTCAGGATTAACGGACCGTAAAATATTTTACAGACCGTCAAAATGAACTGTAAATTTCATTTTGAAATTGACAAAACCTAGTAGCGTTTTACGGACCGTATAATATTTGACGGCCCATCATTTTCAACCGTCAAATTCCATTACCTTTTATAGAACCTTGGAAAATTGGAAATTTCAAGACGGTCTGATTATACGGACTGTATAATTATTGACGGCCCGTCAATATCGACCGTCAAATTCATCCGACAACAAACAGTATAAATACGTAATTTAGTCTTTAAAAATCAGTTTTCACTATTCTCAAACCCTAACACGAAGGTTCTCTCCTCTCATCATCTTCCTACATCAAGGTAAGACTATTTCAAGTGAATTCTAACGTCCATACATGAATTCTACGTAGAAATTTAATATTCTTAACCTAGAGTTTTCAGGATAAACCCAACTTAGGGCTCAAGGTTCAATCTTTGGAGTTCTCCTTCCAAGTTCAGATTTTTAAGACATGTTTTGGAGAGAATAAGGTATGTAGAGCTTCTATCTACGTGTGAGAACATCTTTAATCATCCCCACGCCTCATTCATCAAGATTACTACGAATTAGTTCAGAGTTTGAGATTATGCCCCAGTTCATGAAAAGACTAGAATATCTATCCTAAAAAATATAAATGCATAGTTGTTCATGATTATAACTTTGATTGTTGTGAACTAAACGCGTAATCAATATAGACTTGTGTTTTATATCCACGAGTCTTAGTCTAGAATACTCAACATGTTGGTAAATTAGTTAAAGCTTTAACACTCTTAATCAGTTCATGAATTCCTATTCAGTATTTCATATTAGTAAATTTCAATATTTCAATATCATGTTGAGCACCTGTATTTTGGGCCAAAGGCCACAAATGTATTTGGGCCTAAGGCCATAGTTCATGTATACATATACTTTGGCCCGAGGCTACAGATATGTGCACATATATTAGGTCTAAGGCCACAATAATTTATTATTTCTGTTAAACATGTGATTCTTCATTTCAGTACAAGAAGTATTCATATTCTTTGCTTTCTTATTCAGTTTTCAGTTTTAGCTTAGTTTCAGTATATTATCTGTTTATTGATTGGGTTGCCCTTTCCTGAGCATCCCACAACTATTTATTCTTTCAGTTGCTTTACATACAATATAATCAAAATGTACTAACGTCCCTTTGCATGAGGCCTACACTTCATGGTGCAGGTGTCGAGTTTCAGGATAACGGATTTGCTCAGTAGGATCACTTCAGTATCAGCTACATGGCGAGCCCCATCTCATTCGGGGTGTCAGTCTATTATTTTATTATTCTATTTTATGATAGAGGTATGCTAGGGCCTTGTCCTGGTGGACAGTTTTCTATCAGATTCCTGTTAGAGGTTTCATAGACTAGACTAGTTATCATGTCATGTCAGTTTTTCAGTTGTTCAGACTTATTATAGTGACAAGAGCAACAGGCTCACAGTCATAGGTCAGCGCGAGCCACATGGGTTTCCAGCGTCCTACTTGCAACACTTGTGGTAAGAGGCACTCATGGGTGTGTCATTCAGGCATAGATGATTGCTTTAGGTGTGGTCAGCAAGGTCACTTTCTAGAGGATTGCCCATCGGCAACGCAAGGTACTGGTGGTAACGTATCTCAATCCACCAATTCAGCAGTCAATCACAATTCTCAGTCCCAACCAGGACGTGGTGCGGCTAAGTCTGGTAACACAGACGGAGGTCCAAACCACCTATATGCTTTAGTTGTCCGTCAGGATATAGAGGCTCATATAGATGTCGTTACATGTATATTAATGGTCTTTAATTTTGATATTTATGCCCTTAAGATCCTGGATCCACTCTATCATATGTAACTCCATTTGTTGCTAAGAAATTTGGTATATAACCAGAAGAGTTACATGAACCCTTTGAGGTATCTATTCTAGTTGGTGAGTCAGTTATAGCTAGGAAAATATATAAGGATTGTCCAGTTAAAGTCTATCACCGCATTACCATAGCCGATCTGGTAGAGTTAGAAATGGTAGGCTTTGATGTAATCATGGGTATGGATTGGTTGTCTTCATGTTATGCCACCATAGGTTGTAGAACCAAAATTGTAAAATTCACATTTCCCGGTGAGCCAGTCATAAAATGGAAGGGTGATGCAGTAGCACCCATAGACAAGTTTATTTCCTATCTTAAAGCCATAAAGATGATATCTAAGAGGACATCTACAAAATATAGTGCCTAGTTTATCTAATCTATCCACGTTAGATTGTGAGTCGTGTCATCTTGGGAAACACACCGCACTACCTTTCCACGTAGTGTTGAGAGTCATGTAGAGTCTATTTTTTATTAGTTCATTATGATATTTGGGGTCCTAGTAGAGTTAGTTCAACCTTAGGATTTCATTATTTATTAGTTTCATTGATGATTTTTCTATATGTATTTGGATTTTCTTAATGGAAGATCGTTCCGAGTTATTCTCTTTATTCAAGATTTTTTGTACTGAAATTACAAAAGCAGTTTGGTGTTTCTATTTGTACTTTTCATAGTGATAATGCCTTAGAATACTTATCCTCCCAGTTTTAACAGTTTATAACACACCAATGAATTATTCATCAAGCATCTTGTCCCTACCCCCCTCAAAAGAACCGGATAGCAGAAATGAAGAATAGACATCTCATTGAGACTGCTCACACTCTTCTCATTTAATCCCATGTTCCGCTACATTTTTGGGTAGATGCAGTACTAACGTGTTGCTAGTTAATTAATCAAATGCCCTCATCTTCCATATTCCATAATATACCATCAGTCATCTCTATATTCTCTTCCCCTCGTGTCTTTGTGAGCACATGTTTTGTTCATAACCTAGATCCGGAGATAGATAAATTAGCCCCTTATGCTCTTAAATGTGTCTTTCTTGGTTATTCTTTAGTTAAAAAAGGGTATCGTTGCTACTCACCTGATCTCCATTTATACCTTAGTCTTCCGATGTCATATTTTTTTAGTCTCAACCTTACTTTACATCCCTTTTCGATCATCCTGATATATCTGAGGTATTAACTATACCTTAGGTTTTACCTACACCGACTTTTGAGGAATCTACAGTTACAACTACATATCTAGTCATAATGCCACCACTTCTGACTTATCATCGTCGACCACATCCATCATCAGACCCAACATCAAGTCCAGATAATTCATGTCATACGTCAGACCCTTCACTTACTATGGACTTGTCTCCTCTTGATTAGTAGATTTTACTTCAAAAAGGTATACGGTCCACTCATAATACTAAACCACATTATACCCTTTTAAGTTATCATCATCTATCCTCAACCCATTATGCCTTTGTACCACATTATACCCTTTTAAGTTATCATCATCTATCCTCAACCAATTATGCCTTTGTATCATCATTGTCCTCTGTCTCCATTCCTAAGTCTACAGGTGAAGCCCTTTCTCTTCCCCGATGGCGACATGCTATGATTGACAAGATGTCTGCTTTACATGCAAGTGGTACTTGGGAGCTTGTTCCTCTTCCTTCTGGTAAATATATTGTTTGTTGTCATTAAGTTTATGCAGTTAAAGTTGATCCAGATAGCCAAGTTGATCGGCTTAAGGCTCGTCTTGTTTTTCTATCAAGTCTTAAGGCTCGTCTTGTTTATTTATCAAGTCTTAAGGCTCATCTTGTTTTTTTATCAAGTCTTAAGGCTCGTCTTGTT
The DNA here is from genome assembly GCA_034509755.1 of Anisodus tanguticus. Lineage (NCBI taxonomy): Eukaryota > Viridiplantae > Streptophyta > Magnoliopsida > Solanales > Solanaceae > Anisodus > Anisodus tanguticus. Next base: position 33,402,533 of record CM067558.1, read on the forward strand.
TTTTTATCAAGTCTTAAGGCTAGCCTTGTTGCAAAGAGGTACTCAAATATTTGGGCTTAATTACAATGATACTTTCTCTCCCATGGCTAAAATTGCATTTGACCATTTTTTTCTATACATGGTTGTTGTTCGCCATTGACCGCTTTATCAGTTGGACATTAAGAATGATTTTCTCCATGGTGACCTTAAGGAGGAAGTTTATATGAAGCAACCACCTGAGTTTGTTGCTCAGGTAGAGTCTAGTCTGGTGTGTCAATTGTGTCAGTCACTTTATTTAACACCTCGTGCCTTCAAACTAAGCCTTGTTCATGATCCACGAGTGTAGGAAACCAAAACGGGGAGTTTACATTGGAAAAACCAGATTCAGCTCTTCAGATGGAAAACTGACGCTATATTGTATGGACCGTAAACTATTTTACGGCCCGTCAAAGTGAACCGTCAATTTCATTTTTGAAATTGATGACTTGTTGGTCAATTGTACGGACCGTCAAATTATTGACGATCCATCGATCTTCACCGTCTCTAAATCCTCAAGTTTTGAAGTCACTAGAATTGTACAAGTTCATGACGGTCCGATTATACAAACCGTCAAAACATTGATAAACCGTAAAAATATTGACTGCCCAGACTCAGACCGCCAAACATTCGATGGACCGTCGAATGGATCATCAAAATCCCCTGACAGCAAATAGGATAAATATGACACTTGATTCTAAAAATTAGTTTTTCTTATTCTTCAAGCCATAGCACGAAGGTTTCTTCTCTCATCATCCCCATAACTCAAGGTAAGCCCTTTTCATACTATTTCATGTGATTTTAATCAAGTATAATTAATTCCTAAGTGAATTGCATTACTCTTAACCTAGGGTTTTCAAGTTAAACCTAATTCAAGGTTCAATGTGCAATCTTTGGGGTTCTTCTTCAAAGTTTGGATTTTTATTATAAGTCATGGAGATATTAAGGTATGTAGAACTTCTATACACGTGTGGAATAACCATGTTCTTCCCCATGCCACGTTTCCATGTCAATCTATGAAATTCCATAACTTAGGGCCTTAAACCAATTGCTTGATAGCCCTAATCTACATATATCATGATATACCTTATTATTATTAATTCGTTATTATGTTCCTAATTTTTTATTATGGTAATTAGGAATATGTTCGTAACCCATGAACCCATGCCTTATTTTTTATGAGTTCTTAGAGAACAATTATGAATATTTACTCAGTTTCATGAACTTAAATATATTTTTCATGATTTATACCAGTTATATTATATATTTCTTTACATGTTTAATTTATGAAATTACAACTTATGATTAAAAGATATTTCATGAAATTCATAGGCTTTCAAGCCATCTACGAGATGGCTTACCTGATCGGGCAGAGATCAAACTCCACGTTTACGCGTAGTGGTTTATGTCTTTGATTGTTTCTCTCCCTATAGATATATACATATATACAGTCTACAGATTTTACACATGTTATATTGTACTCATGTTCGTGTTTCAGTTTCAGTTCATGTCCCTATTATTTCTTGTGCCTGCTTATTTCTTTTAGTTTCTTTACATACAGTACAATTCAAATGTACTAACGTCCCTTTGCATGGGGCCTACACTTCACGGTGCAGGTGTTGAGTTTCAGGTAGATGCATCGGCTTAGTAGTATTGCTTCAGATTGAGCTGTTTGGTGAGCTCCATCTCATTTGGGGTGTCAGTGTAAGTATTTTATGATTATGCATCATTAGTAGAGGTATTCCAAGGCCTTGTCCTGGTAGACAGTTTTAGACTCATGTCAGAGGTTTCATAGACTAGTCCAGTATCATGTTATGTCAGTTATGTCAGCATTATATTTTCAGACTTCACATGTTTTACTCAGATGATTCCGCAATTATATTTTTAGACCATTATATTCAGTATTATGATTTACATGTTTTTATTATGATGTTAGTGTGTGTTGTGATGCCTATATTGACAAGCAAGCCATGTGGTTCGCTCGGTCACATGCAACCAGACACCGAGTGTCGTGTTTCGCCTAGGACATGGTTCGGGGCGTGACACTTTATGTCCTGAAATAATCTCCTCGAGCCTAGTTTGGGAATTTCAGCATAGTAATTCAAGAGTTCGACAAGACTCTTAGTGAATCTGATCATTCAATATTTAATCAGTATTCCGCTCCAAAGTGTAATGATCATGATAGTATCATTAATTTAAAGCAACATCTCTTTCAGCATTTTCAGACTAAAGACCTCGGCAGTCTAAGGCATTTCCTAGGTATTGAGGTTGTTCAGTCCAGATCAGGTATTGTTATTTCACAACGCAAGTATGCCTTAGACATTCTTGATGAGACATGAATGATGGAATGTACACCTATTGATACTTTTATGGATCCAAACGCTAACTCATTCCAGGACAAGAGGAGCCACTCAGTGATCCTGGAAGATATAGGCGGCTGGTTGATAAGTTAAATTATCTCACAATGACTAGACCTGACATTTCCTTTCTTGTGAGTGTTGATGATAGAGAGTAGAGGTGATCCACTTGATATTTAATTCTTCAAGGAAATTTGTGACCTTGGCACTGATAAAATTCCGGCCATTGTCACAAGCTATCTCCTTAGGGATGCTAAAATGACAAATAATATGTTGCCAAATGAAACCTTTCACATATTTCTCTCGTATCTTTACTTAAGCTGCAGCTTCAACCCATTTAGAAAAATAGCCAGCCATAAAAATAATTTGAGATACATGTCCTAGAGCCGCTGGTAAGGGTCCGACTATGTCCATCCCCCACTTCATAAACGACCATGGGATCACTACCGGATACAACTCTTCTCCCGACCGGTGTAACAGTTGTGCATAGCGTTGGCACTTATCACATTTCCGCACAAATGCCTTCGTATCTTCCTTGATCCAGGGCCAATAATAACCAGCCCTCATGAACTTTTTCATTAGGAATTATGCTCTTGAATGATATCCATAGATGCTTTCACGGACTTCTCATCACGTAATCTGCTTTATTGGTGCCTATGCACTGGGCTAAAAGGCTATAAAAACACCTACGGTAAAACTTTTCGTCTACAAGAAAAACTTTTGGGTCCTCCGAGAGCTTTTCGTTCATGAGATAATCTAAGAATTCATTTCTCCAGTCCCAAGTTAGGTTGGTTGAATTTATTTCATCATATCCAACGGCATCCAAGGCCGAATGCAACAACTGAACAACTGACTTGGTTTTAGAACCCTCGGCCTCCGTGCTGGAGCCTAAATTTGCAAGTGTATCCAACTCTATGTTTTCCTCCCGGGGTATATGCACCACCATCCATTCTTGGAAATAGGACAATAGTTTCAAAGCCTTTTCAAGGAATCTTGACATACACTCATCTTTGGCCTCGAACACTCTGTGGACTTGGTTCACTACCAGCAACAAGTCACACTTGACTTCGATGATTGGTGAACCTAGCCCCCGGGATACCTCTAAACATGCAATCAAAGCCTCATACTCTGCTTAATTGTTAGTCAACGAAACACTATATATTTCTTGCCTCAAGACTTCACCGGTGGGAGTTCGCAATACAACACCTAAACCAGTCCCTTTGATGTTGGAGGTGCGGTTTGCGTGTCTAAGTGCATGTGTTACGATCTTATTCACATTCGAGGACGAATGTTGTTTAAGGAAAGGAGAATGTAAAGTCCCAAAAATTAAAAAAAAAAGAATAAAAGGAGAATGTAAAGTCCCAAAAATTAAAAAAAAAGAATAAAAGAGAAACTTGCACGTCTCCCCCTAAACCAACCCCTTATGTCCCTCAACCTCTTCGCCTTCCACCTCCCACAAGTTACACACACACAACTCACTATATATTCTGCATAGCACAAAAGAAAAATACTTAGCACAAAGAACAGAAGTTCAGAAAAATAGAAGAGAACAAATATTACCTTTAGCAATCAAGTTTGACGACTCTTTCGCGGTCACGAAGCAGAAAAAAGGTGAGTTCTCTCACTCAGAACTCTTAATATAATTTCTTATTTTTAAGTTACAATACATATTAGAATATGATCCGGATGTTGAAAGAATGATCATGAAATTATTGTTAGTAGGTTATTTAATAACTAGTTTGGGTCATGAAGTTACAATATGTTTCGCTGAGTTATGTCTGTTAGAATTGGATTAAATTTTACAGGGTTGTACATCCCTCCTTCACTATCAAATTGATCTCAAGCGGAACTAAAATTGACATACGGTTTGAGAGTTATCGCAATTCAAAGTTTCTGCCTCGGATCGAATGAAATCCGGAGGGCAGAACGTATAACAGAATAACTGTACGTATTGGTGAGGAATCTGAAATATTGTGTTGAATAAGAGTTCTAGATTTCTCTGTTCTAGACAGTTTGAGACTTTAAGGAGATAAATCCAACTTATGGATAAAAAGTTATAACTGTTTTAATATTGTATTTTGTTTTACAAAATTCTTGCGAGATAGTTTGCATAGGGTTGTTTCTTTCATGAATTGGTACTAGTTATAGTAATCATTTTCAGAGGAAACTTGGTATAGTGATATATCCCTGTGTTACCTTCAACTCGGGGTAAGAAACACCTTATTTGAAGTTACGGTTCGAGAGCTATAACCTTTACAAGTGGGAAGGGTGGAAAGTTGAAAGAAGGAAATATTATTTGAGTCTTTTGAACATATAACATATATATACAAATATATAAATGCATTGTATCGGGTTGTACATACCGCAACAAATATATAAATGCATTGGATCAGGTTGCACGTACCGCAACAAATATATATAAATGCATTATATCAGGTTGCACATACTGTAATGAATAAATATAAATGTATTAGATCGGGTTGCACGTACCGCAGTAAGTATATAATATATTATATGGGATAAAGCAGGGGTACTGGTTAAACTATGTATTTCCTAGGACGAGTGGAGAGGAGATTTTGCACGTAAAAATTTATTGGCTTATATAATGAAAGTGTTGTAAACTGTTTTTTTTCCACAACATGCTTGTTATGTTTATAATATGATTGTAATTAGAATATTGTGAGGTTAATTTGGATTGTAAGGCGAGGTTCTCACTCAGCCCCGGATGGTAGGGCTGACTCTTTTAACTAACATATTTCAGGAAAGCGCGATAAGGGGAAAGTTCTGCAACAAGGCTAGCGATCGTCCCACAGTCCCATTTGTTCCACCAATCCATTGCTCCGGACTTGGTGACTTTCATTCTTAAATAAGTAGGTGGAAGAAGTTAGTCTCATTATCTCGGGGGATGCCCCATGTGAGATGGTTTCCTTTCAAACTTCGAAATTTCTATTTCCATATGTGGAAAATCCATTGAGTCTAGGTAGAAGTTATGGTTGTACGAGCATGGGCTCGCGCTCTTATTAATTAAGTACATACATTTTTACTTTTATTGTTATTACTACTTCCGCACTTAAATACATGTTTAATTTGGAAAGAAGTGTATTAAAATGGTTCGCCTGGAGGAAACGAGAAGGTTGTCCAGATGCCATCACGCCCTAAAGGAAGACTTGAGAAAAGTCGGGGTGTGACAATAACTTTTGGACTAGAAATCACAGTTCACTCAGGAGATTGGTGACCCATAAGGTTTTAGCAAAGACATTAGTCACCGCCCTGTATTCAGCATCTGTAGAGGAGCTAGATACAATGTTTTGCTTCTTTGAGGACCAGCTAATCGGATTGCGACCAAGGAACAAGATGTAACCAGATGTAGAGATTCTATCAGTGATGTCCCCAGCCCAATCCGTATCAGAGTAGACGTGCAAATTGAAGTCATCAATGGGAGTCACATACAAGCCTAGTTGGATCGTACCAAGGAGGTACCGGAGAACACACTTTACTGCTTTCCAGTGAAGGTCTGATGCTGCTTGCATGAACTGAGACAACTTGTTGACTGCATAGGCAATGTCTGGTCTAGTGAAAGACATGTATTGGAGCCTGCCTAATACTCGACAATAACGAGTTGCATCAGTCATCTGAGTACCATCAGATAGGTTGAGCAACTCAGAGGCACTCATTGGTGTATGGACACTTTTGCAGTCGGACATTAGCTCATCATTCAAAATCTCATTCAGATAGTTCGTTTGGGTGAGAATTAAACCTTCAGATCTGCGTATTACCTCAATACCAATAAAATAGTGAAGACTTCCTAAAGCTTTAATTGAGAAACGAGAAGCAAGGGAAGTGATAACCTAATTGACACCGGAAGAGTTGCTCCAGTGACAATGATGTCGTCCACGTAGACGAGGACGAACAATGTGTCACATATACCATGTCCTGACAAGTAGTGAGGCATCTGATTTTGTCTTAACAAAGCCCATGGAAGAAAGGTGACATGTGAGGGCATTATACCATGCTCGAGGAGCCTGTTTCAAGTCATAGATCGCCTTGCGCAACCGACAAATGTGAGTCGACTTGTCCTCACTAGTAAACCCCGGAGGTTGTGCCATGTACATCTCCTCATCCAGGTCACCCTGGAGTAAGGCATTGTTGACATCAAGTTGACGGAGGTGCCAATTGTAGCAACGTGCCACAGATAGGACTATGCGAGCTGTGGTAGGCTTGACGACTGTGCTGAACGTCGCATGGAAATCAATGCCCTGCCTCTGAGTGAAGCCTTTTGCAACTAAGCGCGCTAATGGGACAACAAGATTGAACTAAATAATGATGTTGGTACCTATTGTGTTGTCAGCATTGACAACTCTGAAATTGTTGTCGTTATCGTTGGTACCCATCGAGTGTTTCGGTGAAGAAAAAAAAATATTTGGATTTGACTCTTTAGAGTGTTGGCTCTGATACTATATAAAAGCTTGAAAAAGCTATGGAAAACTATTTGTCTTATTGAATGTAAAGAGCATCTTTAAATAGAGTTACAATGATGAAATAAGAAGACTCCTTAAGTAAAGACTAATGCAATAGTCTAACTAAACAATGATTGTTGAAGATAAACACAAACTAAACTAACTACTACTGATAACTACTGTTGCTGGGTAACGTACTGCTACTAACAACTGATATAATGTACTGTTGCTGTCCCGATAACTTCAAATACTACTGGTAATTTACAGCAGAAAGGAAGATGTTATTTCCTTTTTCCAGACTAGTAACTTACTGAATGCTCAAGTACAAAAGAGGAATATATTGTAGAATAAGTTTTAAGTCCTTAATTAGACAGGAGTGGTAGTTTGAGAAAGTTTTCGCATTAAGAAAAGAACGTTTTTCCAGGTACAAGGGTACATATACAAAAATAAGTTAAACTTTGTACCAGTATTACTCTATCGATGGAAACTTGCAATTTCCAGGCCAGCCCTTAAGGAGCTTCTCTTTAAACTGCAATATGAAGCACGTTTAATTATGAAAAAATAAAAATAAAATTTGCATGTTAGTTGTAATTTGTGAGAGATCACTCTTTATGTATCTTGGCCTTACAAAAATTGTTAGTCAAATAGCGTCAAATTATCTTCATGTTCGAAACTGACTAAATTTTATATGAATCTGTGAAAGGACGAACATGTGTTTTATAGGGAATGGAACGGGAAACTGAGTATCCTCCAGCCAAGAATGCAATAAGTAAAAATATTATGAAAAAAATCTCACCATATATTCATATGAGAATGAATTTACTACTGGTGCTGGTTTTTACATGTAAGCCAGCAGATAATCATTAGAGTGGAAAAGTTAATCAAAAGAAAATAGCAATAAAACGACTTCATATTCTTATCAAGTATTGTTGTAATTCAAGAATCAAAGCAGCACCATTCATGCACAAGTCCATCTAGACTAGCAGCAAATCAAATTCTGGACGATATAAATGTAATGACGCTAAAACCGTAAAAATGAACATGACTTAAATTTTGAAGTATTTTAGAAGATCACGCGCAGGTTCTAAACAGCCTTACATACTACATTTAGAAGGAAAAAAAGTAACAAGACTAAGAGTGTGTTTGGTATGAAGAAAATGTTTTCCAATTTTCTCATGTTTGGTTGGTCAAGATGTCTTGGAAAACATTTTCCTTAGGAAAACAAGTTCCTTAAAAATGAGGAAAATGACTTTTCTAATGGAAGTAGGAAAAATAAGTCCACAAGTGACATTTCAAGCTTATTGTTTCATCCCCACCTGATTGCCATTATGGGGCATTTGAAAGGCCATCTTGCACTCCTATAAATTGAGGCCTTGGCTCAATTCTATAGAAGAACATATATGAGAAAGTGAACATACTCACAAGTTAACAACACCACAAAGAGGTCAGATTTTCCTGATAGCAATCCTTCTTTTAGCAATCTTCATTATTCGTGTTCTTCGCTGAGATCATTTGTGTAGGCTTTGCATACTTGATAGTTTGTTGTTTTATCTTGGGAGACTATTGTCCACACTTTCGTAAAACCTATATACGGGGCAATCTTGTCTTAAAGACAGAGAGTCATCTCTTGACTCAGTCGGTGGTGTTGTGTTTATCTAATTGATTGCTAACTGTTTCAGGTGTTAACTTAACATAAGAAGGACTCTAACCGTTCATATTCTCAGCGGATCTACAAGCCACAAGTGTAGCAGTTCATGTTCTTGTATTTCCGAATACAAGGTCCATATTTGAAGTTTCAATTAAAGATCAAGATACTGACAACTTGTTGTTGTCCTCATTGTTGTTTATTCTTTCGATCACTATAATAATTATTTACTATTCCCGTTGTTGCTTTACATATTCCAACATCATTTGCAACCACATCTATAATGTGGTTATTTAACATTGTTGGAGATAAATGCAGTACAGAAAGTAAATAAATATTACATGTGTTCGAAAGGATGAACAAACAACCAATATTCAGAACTGCCGCAAGATTGTTGAGTCTTGAATCTTGATAACCTGAAATCAAGAAACACTAAATCTGGATTGTTACAACTGTGGCCGAGTCGAGAGATAGCTCTCTGTCTTTAAGACAAGATTGCCCCGTATATATGTTTTTACATTTGCGGGCAATAGTCTCCCAAGTGTTGGAATATGTAAAGCAACAACGGGAATAGTAAATAGCTATTATAGTGATCGAAAGGATAAACAACAATGAGGACAACAACAAGTTGTCAATATTTTGATCTTGAGTGAAACACCAAATATAGAACTTGTATTTGGAAATACAAGAACATGAACTGCTACACTTGTGGCTTGTAGATCCGCTGAGAATAAGAACGGTTAGAGTCCTTCATATGTTAAGATAACACCTGAAACACTTAGCAACCAATTAGATAAACACAACACCACCGACTGACTCGAGAGATAGCTCTCTGTCTTTAAGACAAGATTGCCCCCGTATATAAGCTTTACAGAAGTGTGGACAATAGTCTACCAAGATGAAACAACAAACTATTAAGTGTGCAAAGCCTACACAAATGATCTCTACGAAGAACACGAATAATGAAGATTGCTAAGAGAAGGATTGTTTATCAGGAAAATATGATCTCTTTGTGGTGTTGTGAACTTATTTTTCAGTTCATATATCTTCTCATGTTCATCATAGAATTGAGCTAAAGCTTTAATTTATAAGTGTGCAAGATGACCTCTTCAAATTCCCCACAGTGGCAATCAATTTCCATGTAATGAATGACATTTAACCCCCAAGTAATGCAACAACATAATGGTTCAAGTAATGACCATTATTGGGTGGATTCAATGCCATTGAAACCCCCTCAACAGTCAAAACTTTTGGGATTCAGTCGAACAGCCATAGCCCATTAAGCGCCGCGGCGCTGCTAGGGGCGTCGCGACCCAGTCTGAGAGGCGTCGCGGCCCTTCTCGGCTCCGCGACCATTTTTCCGACTCCTTCCATCTTACACCTCTCACAATCCTCCCTTCGTTTACCAACGTGGAACACTTGTCATTTAGCAAATAATCATCCATCATTCTATGTCTCAAACATTTCACTTACGTACCAATATCTCTTTCATTAACGAAATTTATGATACTTAGCACTAAGATTGCACGTGTGTGGAAATGATATTTTCGACGTGCAAGGCCCAATTGTTCGAGTCATAAATAATGGGATAACCTTAACTCCACATTAGTAAATTTCCAACAATCTCCTCTTGAAAGAGATGTTGGCGCACACACAAGGTGCCTACTTTTAGCAATCTTTCAGAAAAAAGATATTGCATCAGGAGAGGTAGCTTACACTTTGAACCTTCCCTAGTTGAATACCATCGGATTTACTTACTGCACGGTGAACGTGCTGTCTTGAACCATCAGTGTTTAATGTAAGCTAAGACAACGGTACCAACACAATACCTCCCCTTTATTCGTTTCTTCTTTTGTTCTTGTCCGTTGTGGCCGTGGACACACTTGGATTCTTAAGTGCGTTCATTTGAGGCGTCCTATCCTCGAACTTAAATAGGTGATCTCCTACAAGGTATCCTGCTATACCCCACTTCACAAGTGTTAGGAATCATTAAAAGTTTCCTCAACCTTAACCTCAGCCGTTTGAGGATCGTTAAAGGTTTGGAAGCTTAACCTTTACCCACCATGCAGGTAGCACTTTAATGTCTATCGCGGGAACAACTTTGGATTCATATTTCTTTACAGAAATCATCATCCGAAGTGCTCTTGCTTCCACCGAAGCGCTCAACTGAATCTTTTGCAGCTTAGTTTTTCCATTGAAACATATTCTTGGGATCTCCAGTCAGTATGGTTGGGTTACCACCGCAAAGGTTTGTATCATTTTGGTTTTAAGCTCATTCTCCTAGACAGGCAAAACTCTTGATCTTCGGGTAGCCCGTAGTTAAAGGTCTGCAATATCCTTTGATTAGTAATCAAGGAAGTGACCCCGTGATGATCAACTGCCATGCGGTCTTATGTCTCCGACAGATATGTCCAGACGCCGTCATGCGTGTCCTTCCTGAAGCCGACCTGCTAGCCACAGTGTATAACTGTTGAAGGCACGAGTTTCTCCCAATAAGGGACATCTTCTAAGGAGTCAGAAAGTTACTCAACTTTTTTCATGCTTTGTTTAAAGCGATAAACTCTGATTCCATCATGAATCAGCCGATGCAAGTTTGCTAAGAGGATTTTTCAAGACCCACCATACACATTTACTTATGGCTTTGGTGTTCTTCATAACTGATGTCCAGTTTGCATCAATGTGTTCTCCCAGAACCGCTGGACATCCAAAATACCATAATCCGTAGATAAACAAATATTTCAGATATCATCATATCCGACTTAACACCTTCTATCGATCATTTCCAGAATCACGAGTGAACCTTAGTTCAACTGATCTGCTTTGTAGGCCGATATCAGGTCGGTTGTAGTGTGTATAATACATTGAACTACATATGACCTGCACATATCACTCCTTATCTATGGGTGCACCATGATTCCAATCAGTTATATGATTCATATCCATTGGTGGCTTCAACGAGACTGTCAGTTATCTCACAACTGAGTTTGGAGTTAGACCAGTCCGTTTGATGTCTTAGAAATCCAACTCCTAAGATGTCATTTGTGATACCCATATCTTTTGTTTTAATATAACTTCCACTCTCAAACTATTGATTTTCCAATTGTTGGCCTTCTAACTTCAGAGTCAATGTTTCTATTGTCAGATTCATTGTTTCTATTTTATATGAAACTTCCAGGACCAAAATGTAAACATTTCAGGGACCAAAAAGAACGTTCAGGAAGAAGCCCAACAGTCCAGCAAACCAACTCTGATCCACCCCTTCCAACTCTCCGGTTAGAAAGGTTGTTTCAACATCCATGTCACGCAAGACTGCAATGACCCTGAATGTTAAGTTATTCATAGGGGAGCATATGTACAAGTAGCCGAGGCCTTATACTCGTCAGTAGATCCATCTACTTTGTACTCACTTTTGATTATCCATTTTCACAACCCAAATGTTCTTTTCCCGGAGGAAGGTCAACCATTACACAAGTATGGTTCTATATGATGGAATTTATTTCTCTCTGTAGCTTCTTTCCAAAGCAGCGCTTCTGGAGATGACAATTATTTATTAATTGTCCATGGTTCATTCTCAACCATACAAGCTAGAAGGCATAGAACAAGTCTTTGTCCCATCTTTGCTCCGTCTCGGTTCAACATCTAGAATCCTTGAGTTTTGTAGATCTGGAATATTAAGTTCCAGATAATCAGAAACTTTCGAGTCCTGTAGCTCTTGAACATATAGTTTCGGACAGTCAGGCACTCGCGGGTTCTTGTTAACCTCGAGCAATTACTTTATTTTCCCTTCTCAAGGAAAGTTATCTTCAAAGAATTCAGCATTCTTTGACACCAAGAGGCGATAAGCACTAATGTTATTTGCAGATCTAGTGGATATGCAATTTACATTCTTAGGTCCAATTAGACCTATTTCGGTATTCCAACCTCTACCAAGCCACCCCACATCACAACATTTGTATGTGAGATCTTTTACATGTTTCACACGGAGAGTTAAGTTTATCCTTATGAGTAGTTCTGTTGAGAATCGCATTAGCGGTAAGGATCGCCTTGCCCTACATATTTTGGGCATACGGCTTTGCGTTTGGCAAGCACCGTTAGACTGAGGTGAGTAATGAGCAATCATTTAATGAACGATGCTTCACATTCTCCCCCTATATCACTACGAATTCCTCAATCCGTAGGCTTAGTTGATTTTCAACTTCTGCTTTGTAGCACTTATCCGCTTCAACAACTTTATCTTTGGTTTTCTACAAACAAATGATGTAATACGTTGTACCATCATCAATGAAGGTCACGAAGTACTTGTCTCCCCCCTATATTTTGTATAAACTTCAAATCACCCATTTAAGTGTGACTAAGTTCTAGAGGAGCGGTGCTTCTTTAGCTATTCCTTTGATGGAATGGAAAGGTGATTTTGCCTCTTCGCCTACCTCACATTCATTTTGAGGGTTTATGTCGACAGAAGGCAATAATCTCAACTTCGTTAGCTTTTGAATGAATTTCTATTTAACATGTCGTAATCTATGATGACATAGATACACATATTACAAATATATCATTCATTTAGCTATAGATATACTATACCATTCTTAGTTATTACAGACCTGTTGGACTAGTCTCAAACTAGCGTGACCAACAACGTCCCTTAAACCAAGTTTGGGACATGTGTCACCTCCTTTTAGAGGTGATCCCATTCCCTGAAGTCCTATTGAGGACAACCTCTCCAACCCCTTTTACTTTTAGAGGTGACGTTGCTTCACATGAACAACCTCTTGCCCGTGGTTAGGGCGTAACTAGATCATATGTGATCTGGATACTTTGGCCCACTCCAGTTGCTTTGGCAGACTGAGTGTCCACTTTCTTTTCTGCCTTTCTTTTGGCCTTCGGATCATTTAAGACCTGGAAACTCTAGCCCACCTCACTAGGTGTCCATTACTTTTCTATCAACTGAATTCTGGCCCACTCCAATCGCCCGTAGGCTTTGTACGACTGAGTGTCTAATATCATCTTATAAAATGAATTCTGGCCCACTTTAGTCGCCTGTAGGCTTTGTACGACTGAGTGTCCAAAATCATTCTATCAAATGAATGATCTTCTGTCAGATAGTGTGACAGGTTCAACGTCTTAAGATAAGCCATTATCTTTTAGTCTTCTTCCCTTGTGATTGGTGCCCAGCCAAATTCCTGGTGCTTACTTAAGAGTGGTAACAGTTTTTCGCACAGTCAGTGGATCTCTCACCTTCGTATGTGCGAACATACTTTACACACTTTTAATACTTACACTCAAAAGAACGGATCTCTTTAAGTCGTTTACAAAGTCCAATCTTTAATTGGGAAGGAAGGAGATTTAATATCTGATATTATAGTGTACGAAATATAAATTTTTAATGAAAACACTCTCATATTCCCAGCCCTGCTTTACACACTTTTATTCAGATATTAAATAACCACATTATAGATAAGGAAGGATAAATAACTTAGACCTTTTGAATTCTGGCCCACTTCAGTTAGACTAAGTGTCCACATCCTCCTTACCATAATTCGGATCCTTTGTCTGGAATAGATATAGGCCTTTTGCTATATGACCGAACATCATCTTCAGCCTTCTCTTCTTGTCCTAGTTAACATTCTTAGCCTTTCGTGGGCGCTTGTTTCCACCACCCTCGGGAGCGGTGAAACCAACTCGTCCTTGATCTTTAGCCGTACTAGCATGACTATCAGCAGTATCTTGAAGCTCAGCATCAGATCCAGAGATGCCACCTTTGACGGAAACAAACTTGTAACTGTCGTCAAAGAGAGAACCATAACTAGGACCAATCTTGAAAACACGGTTGTCAAGAAGAAAACCACATCTAGATTTGGTCACACACTTGTCAACCAACATCTTTCGAATCACTAATACTAATCTTGTCTTAAAATTGTTGGAATATGTAAAGCAACAACGGGAATAGTAAATAACTATTACAGTGATCGAAAGGATAAACAACAATGAGGACAACAAGAAGTTGTCAATATTTTGATCTTGAGTGAAACTTCAAATATAGAACTTGTATTTGGAAATACAAGAACATGAACTGCTACACTTGTGGCTTATAGATCCGCTGAGAATACGAACGGTTAGAGTCCTTCGTTTTGTTAAGATAACACCTGAAACACTTAGCAACCAATTAGATAAACACAACACCACCGACTGAGTCGAGAGATGGCTCTCTATCTTTAAGACAAGATTGCCCCCGTATATAGGCCTTACGGAAGTATGGACAATAGTCTCCCAAGATGAGACAACAAACTATCAAGTGTGCAAAGCCAACACAAATGATCTCTACGAAGAACACGAATAAAGAAGATTGCTAAGAGAATGATTGTTTATCAGGAAATCTGATCTCTTTGTGGTATTGTGAACTTATTTTTCAGTTCATATGTTCATATATCTTCTCATATTCATCTATAGAATTGAGCCAAAGCTTCAATTTATAGGTGTGCAAGATAGCCTCTTCAAATGCCCCACAATGGCAATCAATTGCCATGTAATGGATGACATTTAACCCCCAAGTAATGCAGCAACATAATGGTCCAAGTAATAACCATTATTGGGTGGATTCAATGCCATTGAAACCCCCTCAACAACCAAGACTTTTGGGATTCCGTCGAGCAGTAACTGCCCATGAAGCGCCATGGCGCTAATTCAACTAGAGAGCCGACGAACTAACTGCCAGTCATGCGCCGCGGCGCTGCTAGGGGGCGCCGCGGCGTTCCGTCGCCGTGGCCCAGTCTGGGAGGCACCGCGGCCCTTTTTCCGACCCGTTCCATCTTACACCTCGCACAATCCTCCCTTTGTTTACCAACGTGGAACACTTGTCATTTAACAAATAATCATTCATCATTCTATGTCTCAAACATTTCACTTACGTACCAATATTTCTTTCATTAATGAAATTTATGATACTTAGCACTAAGATTGCACGTGTGTGGAAATGATATTTTCGACGTGAGGGGCCCAATTGTTCGAGTCATAATAATGGGATAAACTTAATTCCACATTAGTAAATTTCCAACACTAAGATAAAACAATAACTAATCAACACTACCAAGCAAATAGGTTTATTCTGACGAAGAAAATAAACTCGAAATGACTTGCTGATTTAAAGGAAAAGGGAATGAAGAGTTTCTGTTGCTCAGTTTTAGACTATTTTTCTCTTGTTTTCGTCCTCTATATACTTCAAATCTGTTGCAGGCAATTTATAATATATTTTTTGGAGGAGCAGATGTGATTAAGAGGTCCTTTAAGAGAGGTGTAATCATGTGTATTCATGGCCAGAAACGTTTTGTAGTAAGTGCAAAATGATTCAAAAGTTTGGGGTCCAAAAGATAATGTCAGAAGAAGCCCACGACCCATGACCCATGACCCGAACCCGGACCGGCGGGCGGCGGTGGTGCGCGTGTGGGGCTAGCCTCGAACCCAAGCACACCTAGGTCCTCCCTCCTTCAAACACATGGGTTACCCCTTGGGGTCCCAAATCCTTATCCATTTTTAGGCTTATAAAGAGAACAATTCTTCATTTCCCCCCTGATATGGTAGATTTGTCCCACACCATATTTCCATGTCTCAAACACCTTACTTTGTGGATCAATATCTCCTTCATTTCTTAACAAAATTTGATGATCATTGGCCCTACGGTCATCTGCTCACTTAGTAGATTATGCACGTGTGAAGAGACAAATCCTCCAACATGTGGAACCCTAGTGTTTAAGTCATTAAATATGGGTGGACGCAACGTCCCCACCAAAGGCAAATTTCCAACAATCCCCTTTTGAAAGAGATTTTGGTGCACACACAAGGTGCCTACTTTCAGCAATCTTTCAGCGAAAAGTTATTGCATCAGGAGAGGTAGCTTCTGCTTTGAGCCTTCCCTAGTTGAATACCACCGGACTTACTTACTTCGCAGCGAATGTGATGTCTTAAACCGTCAGTGTTTAGTATAAGCCAAGGCAATGATACCAACATAATAACTCCCCTTATTCATTTTCATTCTTATTGTTCTGTCCGTTGTGGCCGTGGACACACTTGGATTCTTAAGTGCGTTCATTTGAGACGGCCTATCCTCGCACTTAAATAGGTGATCTCCTACAAGGTATCCTGCTATACCCCACTTCACAAGTGTTAGGAATCATTAAAAGTTTCCCCAACCTTAACCTCAACCGTTTGGGGATCATTTAAAGGTTTGGAAGCTTAACCATTACCCACCATTCAGGTAGCACTTTAATGTCTATCGCAGGAACAACTTTGGATTTATGTTTGCTTACAGAACTCATCATCCGAAGTGCTCTTGCTTCCACCGAAATTCTCAACTGAACCTTTTGCAACTTAGTTTTCCTATTGAACCAAATTTTTGGGATCTCCAGTCAGTATGGTTGGGTTACCACCACAAATATTCATATTGTTTGGGTTTTTAAGCCCATTCCCCTAGACAGGCAGAACTCTTGATCTTTTGGTAGTCCTTTAGTTAAAGGGTCCGCTATATCCTTTGATTAGTAATCAAGGAAGTGTCACCCGTGATGATTAACTGCCATACGGTCTCATGTCTCCGATAGATCTGATAGATATGTCCAGACGCCATCATCCGTGCCCTTTCTAAAGCCAATCGGCTAGCCATAGTGTATAACTGTTGAAGTCACGAGTTTCTCCTAATAAGGGACGTCATCTAAGGAGTCGCGAAGTTACTCAACTTTCTTCATGCTTTGTTTAAAACGATAAACTCCAATTCCATCATGAATCGGCCAATGCAAGTTTGCTTAGAGGATTTTCCAAGACCCACCATACACATTTACTTATGGCTTTGGTGTTCTTCATATCTGATATCTATTTTGCATTATTGTGTTCTCCCAGAACCGCTGGACATCCAGAATACCATAATTCGTAGATAAGCGAATATTTCAGATATCGTCATATCTGACTTAACGCCTTCTATCGATTATTTCCAGAATCACGAGTGAACCTTAGTTTAACTGATCTGCTTTGTAAGCCGATACCGGGTCGGTTTTAGTGTGTATAATACATTGAACTACATGTGACTTGCGCATATCGCTCCTTATATATGGGTGCACCATGATTACAATCAGTTATATTATTCATATCCATTGGTGGCTTCAATGAGACTGTCACAACTTAGTTTGGAGTTAGACCAGTCCGTTAGATGTCTTAGAAATCTCTATACCTAAGATGTCATTTGTGATACCCATATCTTTCATATCGAGACTTTCATTTCAATATGACTTCCACTTTCTGATTGTTGGTTTTCTTACTTCAGAGTCAATGTTTCTATTGTCAGATTCATTATTTCTGTTTTATATGAAACTTCCAGAACCAAAATATAAATATTTCAGGGACCAAAAAAAAAGTTCAGGAAGAAGACCAACAGTCCAGCAAACCAACTCTAATCCTCCCCTTCCAACTCTCCAGTTAGGAAGGCTGTTTCAACATCCATGCCACACAAGACTGCAATTGCCCTGAATGTTAAGTTATTCACAGGGGAGCATATGTACAAGTAGCCGAGGCCTTATACTCGTCAGTAGATCCATCTACTTTGTACTCAATTTTGAGTATCCACTTTCACAATCCAAAGGTTCTTTTTTCGGAGGAAGGTCAACCATTACACAAATATGGTTCTATATGATGGAATCTATTTCTTTTTGTAGCTTCTTTCCATAGCAGCGCTTTTGGAGATGACAATTATTTGTTAATTTTCCATGGTTCGTTCTCAACCATACAAGCTAGAAGGCCTGGAACAAGTCTTTGTCCCCTCTTTGCTCTGTCTCGGTTCAACATCTAGAATTCCTGAGTTCTGTAGATCTGGAATATTAAGTTCCGGATAGTCAGCAACTTTCGAGTCCTGTAGATACAGAACGTCTAGTTACAGACAGTCAGGCCTTCGCGGGTTCTTGTTAACCTCGAGCAATTACTTCTTTTTCCTTCTCAAGGAAAGTTATCCTCAAAGAATTTAGCATTCTTTGACACCAAGATGCGATAAGCACTACTGTTATTTGCAGATCCAGTGGATATGCAATCTACAGTCTTAGGTCCAACTTGACCTGTTTCGGTATTCCAACTTCTACCAAGCCACCCCATATCACAATATTTGTATGTGAGATCCTTTCCATGTTTCGCATGGAGGGTTATCCTTATCCTTATGCATAGTTATATTGAGAATCGTATTAACGGTAAGGATCGCCTTGCCCCACATTTTTTTGGCCGTACGACTTTGCACTTGGCTAAAACCGTTAGACTGAGGTGAGAAATGAACAGTCGTTTGATGAACGATGCTTCACAATCTCCCCCTCTATCACTACGAATTCCTCAATCCGTAGGCTTAGTTGATTTTTAACTTCTTCTTTGTAGTGCTTATCCGCTTCAATAGCTTCATCTTTGCTTTTCAACAAACAAAGGATGCAATACGTTGGACCATCATCAATGAAGGTCACAAAGTACTTGTCTCCCCCCTCTATTTTGTATAAACTTCAAATCACCCATAAATGTGTGACTAAGTTCTAGAGGAGCGGTGCTTCTTTCGCTATTCTTTTGACGGAATGGAAAAATGATTTTTCCTCTTCACCTACATCACATTCATTTTGAGGGTTTATGTCGACAGATAGCAACAATCTCAACTTCGTTAGCTTTTGAATGACTTTCTATTTAACGTGTCTTAATCTATGATGACATAGATGCATGGATTACAAATATATCATTAATTTAGCTATAGATATACTATACCATTCTTAGTTATTATAGACATGTTGGACTAGTCTCAAACCAGCTTGACCAACAGCGTCCCTTAAATCAAGTTTGGGACATGTATCACCTCCTTTTAGAGTGATCCCATTCCCTGAAGTCCTATTGAGGACAACCTCTCCAACCCCTTTTACTTTTAGAGGTGACGTTGCTTCATATCAACAACCTCTTGCCCGTGGTTAGGGCGTAACCAGATCATATGTGATCTGGATACTCTGGCCCTCTCCAGTTGCTTTGGCAGACTGAGTGTCCAATTTCTTTTTTGCCTTTCTTTTGGCCTTCAGATCATTTAAGACTTGGAAATTTTGGCCCACCTCACTAGGTGTCTAATATCATCCTATCAATTGAATTCTGGCCCACTCTAGTCGCCCGTAGGATTTGTACGACTGAGTGTCCAATATCATCCTATCAAATGAAGGATCTTCTGTCAGATAGTGTGACAGGTTCAACGTCTAGAGATAAGTCATTATCTTTTAGTCTTCTTCCCTTGTGATTGGTGCCCAAGGAAATCCATGGCTCTTACTTAAGAGTGGTAACAATTTTCGCACAGTCAATGGATCTCTCTCCTTCGTATGTGCGAACATACTTTACACACTTTTAATAATTACACCCAAAAGAACAGATCTTTTAAGTTTTGTTTACAATAGTCCAATCTTTAACCGAGAAGGAAGAAAATTCAATATCTATTTTATAGTGTATGAAATATAAGTTTTTAATGAAAACCACTTTCATATTCCCAGCCTCGCTTTACACACTTTTATTCAGATATTAACTAGACACATTATAGATAAGGAAGGATTATCAACTTAGACCTTTTGGATCTTGGCCCACTTCAGTCAGACTGAGTGGCCACATCCTCCTTACCATAATTTGAATCCTTTGTTTGGGACAGATCTAGGCCTTTTTCTATATGATAGATCATCATCTTCAGGCTTCTTCTCTTGTCCCAGTTGACATCATCAGCCTCTCGTGGGCGCTTGTTTCAACTACCCTCGGGAGTGGTGACAACAACTCGTCCTTGATATTTAGCCGTACTAGCATGACTATCAACAGTATCTTAAAGCTCAGCATCAGATCCAGAGATCCCACCTTTGACAGAAACAGATTTATAACTGTTGTCAAAGAGAGAACCAAAACTAGGACCAGTTTTGAAAACACGGTTGTCAAGAAGAAAACCACATCCAGATTTGGTCACACACTTGTCGACCAATATCTTTCGAATCACTAATACAAATCTTGTCTTAAAATTATTGGAATATGTAAAGCAACAACGGGAATAGTAAATAACTATTACAGTGATCGAAATGATAAACAACAAAGAGGACAACAACAAGTTGTAAATAACTTGATCTTTAATTGAAACTTTGAATATGGATCTTGTATTCAGGAATACAAGAACATGAACTGCTACACTTGTGTCTTATAGATCCGTTGAGAATACGAACGGTTAGAGTCCTTCGTCTGATAAGTTAATACATGAAACACTTAGCAACCGATTAGATAAACACAATACCACCGTCTGAGTCGAGAGATGACTCTCTGTCTTTAAGACAAGATTGCTCCCGTATATAGGCTTTACGGAAGTGTGGACAATAGT
Organism: Anisodus tanguticus; assembly: GCA_034509755.1. NCBI lineage: Eukaryota > Viridiplantae > Streptophyta > Magnoliopsida > Solanales > Solanaceae > Anisodus > Anisodus tanguticus. The sequence continues at coordinate 33,423,386 of CM067558.1, forward strand.
CTCCCAAGATGAAACAACAAACTATCAAGTGTGCAAAGCCTACACAAATGATCTTAGCGAAGAACACAAACAATGAAGATTGCTAAGAGAAGGATTGTTTATCAGGAAAAGCTGATCTCTTTGTGGTGTTGTATACTTGTATGTATATTGTTGTTCTTCATATATAGAATTGAGCCAAATGCCTCAATTTATAGGTGTGCAAGATGGCCTCTTCAAGTGCCCATGTTATGGTCATTTAAATGCCATGTAATGGCCCTTTAAACCACCAACTAATGCAGCCAAATAATGGCTGAGTTATGGAGGAAACCTGCCAAGATAATGCTCCAAAACCTCTCCATAATCAACCAAACTTTTGGACTACCGTCGAGCAAACACTGCCTGGGAAACGCCGCGGCGTTGCAACATTAGAGCCGCGGCTCCAGTAGCCAGAAATTTGAATTAGTGTCGCGGCGCTTCGGGGCTGCGGCCCAGTCCACGAGGCGCCGCGTCCCTTTCCGACCCGTTCCATCTTACACCTCGCACAATCCTTCCTTCGTTTATCAATGTGGAACACTTGTTATTCATCCAATAACCATCCATCATTCTATGTCTCAAATATTTCACTTACGTACCAATATCTCTTTCATTAATGAAATTTACGATACTTGGCATTAAGATTGCACGTGTGTGGAAATGATATTTCCGACGTGCGGGGCCCAATTGTTCGAGTCATAAATAACGGGATAAACTTAATTTCACATTAGTAAATTTTCAACAATAATAACTAAACACATCTAGATAAACTAAGTTATACGTACAGAGGAAAGGGTGAAATCTTATTTCAACTCATCTAAAACGTTCAATTACCAACTTGTAACAACTAAACTAAAGACATTTAACTTTAAATATAGATTCTTTGAATATTTTATAATAAAATTTATATATTTGAAAATTATATAAAAAATACTATGAATCTGCATAATTAATAATTCATAATATATAAAAATAGTTGGAGAAAATTATAGTCAAAGAAAAAGGTGTTTGACTCCTCAAACTGGTCAACTTTCAAATAAATTGGGATGGAGCGAGTGATCAAATAAAAAGAATTGACCCTAGAAAAAAAACACAGATACTTACCAAAATCACTCGTTAATGTAAAACCTACTTGACAGCTAATAGTAAGAAAATGAATTCTAGAGATATTTGAGAGCACAAATATTTTAGACTTGAAGTTAATACTATACTCCGACATGATAGAGAAGTCTTGTATAGTATCTCTTTAATGATTTGACACGCTTTCTTATATAAGCATGAGAAAATAGTATTAAGCCATCTACAAAAAATAAATGACTACTGCTAGGTCCGCCTTAACTGCTTTAATACCAAGTCACTCTTTGTCTGAACAACTTACAATAATCATATTCGACATTCTTTTCGTATATATAAAAGAAAAAGATATGATGACAAAGGGTACTCTGCGAAGTTTTCTACCTAATTTGAACGCATGTAGGAGTGTCTTACCATTCCAAATTATAGAATCACTCAAGTAATTCAATTCACAATAAACTTTATTATGGGTAGAGGAAAATCCTATGATACCATTAATTCTATGTATTCGTAGGGTACCTTAAATGTACAAAAATGTTATTACAGTGTTTTTCTTATTCGTATTATCAGCTATTCAAGTTAACAACAAAGGAAAATACAAAAAATAGAAATAGCGTTTTTAATTTAAAATCAATTTTATATAATTTAAAATAAAAAGATAAATTAACAGAGTACGCTATTGGATTATTGGTTAACTGTTAAGTAAACTCAAAGAATCAATAATCGAACTCTATAGGCCAACAAAAAAATACAAAGTCGTTTAAAAATCTTTAAACTAATAACCCGATATCGCTAAATTAATAGTAGCATTTTTTCACTTCGATTTATCGATTGAATCGAAATTTGTTCACCTCGTACAGTAATAATAAAATTATTTTCAGCTTCCAATTTATTGCTAGCTACTAAGTTTTCGATTGAAGGATTATCAAACAACATAGCTTTGCATCTAAAAGTGATTTAATATGTTCAATTTATGTGGTATCATTTTTTTAATTTGTCTTAAATTTTTTATATATTTAGAAAAAATTTAACTTAATAAGATAATTTATGATCACACGGATTTCTAAGTCTTATTTTGAATCATAAATTTTAAAAATATTTTTTTTCTAAATTTCATATTTATTTAAATAGAACCACATAAATTGAACCATGGATATTTAATATGCCGAAAGACAATAAATACTATTGGCGCGGCCGCAAGCAGAGCATACTATTTGACAAGCTGGCTCAGCCTAGCACCAACATGTAGTAACAAGAAGTGCTGTTGTTACTCGCAAGGGTAGCCAAGTTGGTGTAGCAGTAGAGCGCATGATCGTAAGGTCACGAGTTCGATCCCCTGCATAAATCTTTTTGGTTGAGCCTATCACACATGGCTTGCCAAGTGTGGTTAATCGGCTGACGTGATTTGCAGGCTATTGCATCAGTTCAGGGTTTACCTTATGCACACTCGAGAAAGTAGCGGCTGCGGGTTCTTTTATCAACGAAAAAAGAAAAAAAAAAGTGGTGGTGTTCATGTGGTTCCTTTTTTTCCCTGCCATAATCCTCATGTGGGGCACATTACACAGTAATAGGAATAGAAATAGGAGTAATAAAAGACACGATGTACGATGATTTCATTTTTTTGTTATTTATCTTCAAATGAATATCCATAGAACTCTTCACCACGAAGATAACTTCAGCATTCAAACACTTGTTAGTCTACTAGAGTGTGTGGCACAAAGACACTAAGAAATATCCACTTATATCCGTGCCACCTCAGCATGTCACTACCTTAGAACTTGACACGTGTATAACCGCCGTTTTGCCATAACCTAAACGAATCAAACATTTTTTTTTGGAAACATAAGCATAAAACCCACTGAAAATATCTCTACATCTCTTTGAAATACCTTAGGTTTTGGGCGGTGGTGGCAGGCACCAATTTTTTCTCTTATACACCTTTTAAGTTCAAACTTGCTTTTTCCCACAACCCCTTTTAACTATTGTTGAAAACCATATAAATCTTTTTTGTGTTTTTAGAGGTGGGATATTAAAGTTTGTTTACGTATTTTATAAGGATGAAGATTCAGTGTAACGCCTGTGAGGTAGCAGAGGCAAGGGTATTATGCTGTGCTGATGAAGCTGCACTTTGTTGGTCTTGTGATGATAAAGTTCATGCTACAAATAAGCATGCTAATAAGCACCAGAGAGTTCCTCTTTCTGCTTCATCTTCACCTATGCCCAAGTGTGATATCTGTCAGGTGTTTTCTTCTGCTCATTACCTAATTTTAGTTGTATTCTATATTTTTTAGATTGTCGTGGTGTCCAAGTAAGCTTGCGCGCACTTGGACAAGTCCAAATTCTGGGGACACCTGACTCCCATCCAACCCAGAGTATCCGGTAACTCTATCCATCGTCAAGACAAATAGGAAGAAATTTTACCTTTCACTTAAATCCGTTTTATCTTTGGTTTTGCAGTATATGACTATTCTTCAAGTATCTTTGAGGTGTTTTCTCCAATAAAGCTGGGCAGTCTGAAATCAATGATTATGACTCTTGAAACTTATCATCCTTCTTTTATTTCAATTTATATGATATTTCTTTCTACTATAGGATGTCCCGATATGTTTCACACTAATCCATTTCTATCCAACTTTCACAAGTTTCAAGAATCCAAATTTAAATTTTTGATCTTTAAGTTCTGTTGTCAAACTAACTCTCTAGTGATAACATTAGTACCTTCTACCGTGAAGAACTAGTACCCCATCCCCTGTCCCAATTTAACTGTCTTAACTCCCTTTTTGGTGTGTCCCAAAAAGGGTTTCTATATTTAGTAAGTTCCCCAATTCAAGATCACAAGAATTAAATGGCTTCATACATCTTTAATTTAAGATTACAAGATTTAAAAGTCTCTTTTTATTTCTTAAACTTCGTTCAAAGTCAAACTAAGACACTTAAATTGGGATGGGAAGTATAATAAATTACTATCCTACACTTTATGCGAAGTCAAATGTCATTACATAAAATAATAATGATTTGTCGGAAGTGCATTGACTTTTAGTGAGTCTGATACACAGAAATATTTAGCAGAAAGTTACAATTTGAAGGTAACTAAAATGGTTAAAAATGAGAAACATTAAGGCTTAAAATATTATTATCCGGCATTAGAGATTTAAAAAAAAAGAAAAAAGAACAGAGAGAAAGTAGTGCTACAGCAGCCACAATTTAAGTCAAATGTAAATATCAACCAACCGAATGTGCGTTATCCTCTCTTCTCCTAAAACAGATAGATGTATAAAAAATGATATCTATATATCCAAAAAAAATATGAGTATTTCCAGACAACTGCTCCTGTGTCTGTGATACAGAGCATATACTTGTAACAATAAGTCAAAGATCATGGGTGTGTTTGGTACGGAGGAAAATATTTTCCTAGAAAATGTTTTCTTGTAAAAGAAGTTAATTTTTTTACTTATTTTCTAGTGTTGGGTAACTAAGCAAAATTATTATTTCAAAAGCACTTCTATGTAATTTAAGAAAACACTATGTGGGTGGGGTGGGGAGTGGGGGTTCGGGGGTGGCAGGTGTGGGCAGGTCAAAGGGACTTGTTTTCGTTACTTCCCTTCTTCATTTTTAAGAACTTATTTTCCTAGGGAAAATTTACCAACCAAACGTGAAAAAATTGAAAAATATTTTCCACCGTACCAAACGCACTCCATGTCTCCTCTTTTGAAGAAATATGCTAGTAGTTGACACATACAAAAACCAAACGACATATTAACTGTACACCTCGTCGAATTACAATATCCAAACATATATTCAGTTCATCGAATAGAGGACACTACACACTATACAAACAGAAAAATACATATTGTCGTATTTTTGTCTCATTTTTGCTCTTCGTGTTTCAAAGAAATCAAGCTTTATAGCTCTATTTTAATAATTTTGAATTTTCTTAGCCGCACCCATATCCATACCTGGATACGCACTCCCGAATCTTAAAATTTAGATTTTGCCTAATTCGACAATCCGATAGTACCCGTATCGGATACCCGCACCTGAGTCCGAGCAACTTAGAGTTTGAAGCACTTATTCAACAGGCTTGAATGCTGGTGCAACTTGAATGTGCATATGCATATATTTTCTCACCTTAGTATTAGTCATTGAAAAAAATAACATTCTATTGTCCTGGTCCAAGTCTCTTTACACATGTTTCTAGCATGGTGCCCCTTCTCTCCTTGACTTATCTTGCAGCCATGTTAAGTTCAATGTGCTAACTGTAGTGTGTTCTGCACTTGATGCTGTGTTCCTTTTCTTTTCTAGTAACAAAAGAAGGTAGAAGGTGTCTTATTCTTAATGATGGATCCTTTACTTTTAAAGGCCATCACCGTAGAGCATCACTACGCATGTAACATTCAAATGGAGTAAAACTGGTTAGTAGCCAAGGTTTGTGGGTTTATTGTAGCTTTTTTTCCCCTTGCAAAGTTGCAATGGTTGGGCATAGGGGTGAGCGGGTCCGGGTATCCTAACTTTTTTTAACAACCCGGACCCTACCCAGTAAAAGATCAGTTCCTAAATTTACTATCCGGAACCTACCCGTAGCAATCATTACCCAGAACCTGCGGTTCCAGGTAGGTTCCCGGGTACCCTGTAGAGTGCTTCCTAAGTTGTAGTTGTATTAGGTTTTATCAGAATACCAAATTGAATTTGTTGTATTAGGCTCAAATTCGGTGTGACAAATTATCGAACACATGTTGGGCACTGGAGTGTAGTGTGTGTGTGACCTAATCAGTGTTTCACCCTCTCAAATTATATTGAAATTATAGTGCAGGTAGCAACTCGAATATGAAAAGTTAAACCACAATTGCAGGGGTTAGGGAAGTTGGAAAACACTTCCAATTCCCAGGTAGCAACAACTCGATTAATGACAAATACTTTCAATTAACAGAGGTTAGGGAAGTTAGGAAAATAGTACCTACTGTGGTGTGCTATGGTGTGTGTCGATGGAGGAGAGACTGAATTTGCTGCTTTGATTGGAGAGGAAGAGAGTGCAGAGTGGAAGATAAATGTGAAAATGAAGGGGCAAGAGACTGCGAGTGGAATTAAAAAAAGTAAAAATATTTAATATTTCATAGGTTTCGGGTCCGGGTATCTGGTCTCTATTTGCCGGACCCGACATTGATCGGTTCCTAATTTTACTACCCGGAACCTACCCGTTATTATAATATATCTACCGGAACCTACCCGTTAGTGTCGGTTCCGGTCGGGTATCCGGGTACCCTGTACCCGTGCTCACCCCTAGTTCTTGGGCATTAGTCGAAGGAAAAGAGCAATTTATGGAATTTTCTCCGAGAGCCAGAGAATTGCGGCAGAGCACGTAACATATTTGGAGCAAGTGAGAAGAGAAGAGGAATAAAGATAATAGTAAAAAGAAAGTGGTGTATCAATTAAGAAGGATAGAGCACAAAAGGCAGTGAGGGTCTATCGTTTGGGTTCACGGTTTAGTTTTCCTAGCCGTTAAACATGGATTATACAAGGTTATACGTATATTGTACATGGATTATGTATTATATTATACATCCGTCTGCTATATTTAGCTTAAGCGGTTGAGTGGCACAACTATTTAGGTTAATTCTTCTTTTACCTGCACTTGCAGTATGAATGATGAAGAAGGAAAGGTAGGAATGGAAAAGAAGGGGAGAGGAAGGAAGGGGAAATTTACTGTGGACAGAAGAAAAAGCTAAAGATGAAGAAGGAAAGGTAGGGATGATGGAAAAGAAGGGGAGAGGAAGGAAGGGGCAATTTACTGTGGACAGAAGAGAAAGCTAAAACTGAATATACCATCCTTTCCTCACAATTACATCTGTGAAAATTTTCGTACTTGGTAACATATGAATGAATGTTGCATATCAAAACCCTCCCTGAACCCTTGTTCCCCACAGTAACTCAACTCTAAATTAAAAGAAAAAAAATTAGATGCTGAATGTTTTAGGACCACATCTGACTACATGCCCCTATGTGGATATTTGTATATGCTTCTATAATGCTATGCTCTTTGTTTTCCAGATTCTTTGTTTCACTAGTTATGATTTGCTAATTACTTTGTGGAGCCAAAGCAGTTATGTTTTATCAGATCTATTAGAGTAGTCTACCTTCTTCGGTGAAATACTGATATGCCAACAACAACAACAACATATCCCGTGAAATCCCATAATGTGGGGTTTGTGGAGGATAGAGTAGAGTGTACGCAGACCTTACCTCTACCTACCAAGGTAGAGCGGCTATTTCCGAGAGACCCTCGGCTCAAGATAGAGCATATGCACAAGCAAAGCAAAAGTGAAGCAAGCAAGAGTAACGGTTCGGGAAAAATTTAAAAGTTTAAAAATTTGAAGCAGTATGACCATGCGCGTATCAAAGCGGATACGCCATGATAACACATTTCAAAAAAGTAAGAGATCACAAAATATTTATTTATCCATGTTATGCCATGATCACAAAATGAAAAATATTTATTTATCCATGCTTCTGGCCCTTTTCCCAGCTTTTTCCACTTATATTCTCATAGTAAGATGTTATTTTGTACAGGAAACGGTTGGCTATTTCTTTTGCCTCGAGGATCGGGCTTTTCTCTGCCGAAAATGTGACATTGCTATTCACAACGTCAATGCTTATGTCTCAGCTCACCAGAGATTCTTGCTGACCGGAGTCAAAGTAGGACTTGAACCTATCGATCCTGCTGCATCAGCATCCTCAGGGAAGTCACCTTCTATCCAGAAGGTTGTGGAGCAAGAATCTCCTCCAAGTTCTAAGAGTACTGCTCCTGTGTCATCAGATGCTCAGTGTGATGTCGTATTACCAGTCCAGACTAGTGGGACTGGGGTTTTTCCACCTAATAGACTTTCATTGCTTGGAGGTTCTGCAGCTGGAATCATTTCACAATGGCAGTATGATGAATATCTCGGAATGGGTGATTTCAATCAGAATTATGGATACATGGATTATGGACCATCTAAGGTATGATTTATGTCTCAACCTTTCTCTCCATTCTTTAGGTAAGTAGATAAACGTGATGTTAGTGTGTGTATCATCATCCAAGTGTAGAGTTGTGCACTGTGTATATCTGCAGCTGCACATACAGGTTTCCTGCTGGTGTATGGCCTGTATGCTTCTGTTACGTGCACGTCATTGTGTGACATGCAACACATGGTGTTCATTTTCATATGGAATTCACGCTTCGGTTATGTTCATTTCCATTTGCATAATGTTCATTTTCATATGGAGACGGGGAAGTATCCGATGGCCAGTGTATGGTCGTACAATCGGTTCTACCAGCTAAGCCGTATAGAGATAAACCTTATGCGGGAGGTCTGATTCTCTGTATAAAATTTTGGAGTGGGAAAGGGAAGTCTAGGTACAAACTTGCTGGCCTTATGCCAAATTCGACAATCACCAAGTCCGCAAGCACCAAGATCATAGAATTTGTGGTAGCTAGTGTTGTATTGGTAGGTAACTGTGTCATTTTTGCAAACTCTCGGGCGCTCCGAGTTTTGAGTATCGACTCTTGGGAAGTGTCAAGATGAGAGTTAGACTGAGTTTTGAGTATCGACTCTTGGGAAGTGTCAAGATGAGAGTTAGACTTTTGGTTACAGCTATTGGAAAAAATGTCAAGTAATCATTCTTATGCTGGCTAGGAATGAGGAAATGCATCTTAGATATGCAAAATATATCCTTGTTACATCTGTGGTGTCATATTGGAAGATATAGCTTATTTGAAAAAAATTGAGTTTTACCTACCGGTGATTGAGGGGTTGAAAACATTGTCATGTATCGTATTGTTATATTTCATCCATCTGTGGTTTCCTGATGGATATGAGTCAGATAATCGCTTTTCAAATGGCTAGCAATATATTTTACCGGATTAGATGGAATTCGCTGTGGTATCTAATTGTAGTTTTTCCTCCGTTGAGATCTATCAGGCCGACAATGGAAAACTTGGAGAATCAGATAACTCTCCAATTTTAAGAGATGCTGGCGCAGAAGTTGAAGGTGATGAGTGCTTTAGTACTGAGGTGCCAGATACATGTTGGGCAGTCCCACAAATTCCTTCGCCGCCTACAGCTTCTGGACTATACTGGCCCACGAAAACTTTCCAGAATTCATTAGATGCTGCAACAATTTTGGAATCTGACCTTAGTTGCTTCCCTTTGGAGAACATTCAACATCAACAATCAAATGGTTCTGTTTTCAAAAGGAGTAGGCAATTCTAGCTCATTCTCCCCAAGTTTCTTAGTGAATAAAGTGTTTCAGGCACTGATCTTGTTAGGATATAGTGGCAAGTGTTAAGTTCATGGTTTAGTGTCTAATCCCTTCCTGGTTTAAGCTGACTTCCTTGCGAGGCCGGTGCTATAAATGATTCTGATTACAGCTGAACATGTGGGCTTTACCTCAAACACCCCGTGGCTGTGCAAAGAAGACGCCAGTGGGTTTTTCAGGTCATCTTGAAACCAGCTAAGTTTGTTATTGCCCTCATCTTCAAACTCTTTGGGGATGGAAGAAGGTAGTTGCTCAGACTTTATGGGTAAATGACGTGGCGTACAAGTGGAGGTACTGTCTGGTTTTTATCACGTGGATGTTGGAGCAAGTCCAGTTTTGATATCTGCAGTAGCCATATAGGTTCATGATACGAACGTTCAGAAAGCCGCAGAAGAATAGTTCCATAGTTCACGTTAGTTAAAGAATGATGTTACGGGTAAAGCTATTTATGTCCACTTGTAGCTAGATAAATATATATAAATAACAATCAGCCTATGAATGATATCGGTTTTGTTTCTCAAGTCTCTGGCTCATTTTGTAATTGAGTTTACTTTCGTTTTCTTCCATCCCACTTTTGTTTCCTTTCTCCTTCAGCTTAGGCTACCAGTAAGCTCAACGACAACAGTAACAGAACTGGAGTAGTGTATCAAATGCAGGCTAACCAGAGAGCTGAAGACTTGCCTTTATTTTTCTTTTTTTGATCTTAATGTAGTTGTTGTTGAGTTGTGGAGCCTAATTCATTGCCGGCAGAGTGTGGAACGCTGATCGAGCTGAGCGGTCAGGTCGACGTGGGGTTTGGAAGGGGGTGTTAAACCCCCCTCCCGGGGAATAGGGGGCGGAGCTTCCTGAATTTTTTTATAATGTAAGGTTATTTAGTGGAGAGTATTTTGGGAATTTTGGGTTTGTATTATGTTCGCCTTAGTTTTCACTATATATAGACTAGGGGCGCTGTTTTTCTTTCTTATGTCGAGCGAGCAAAGCGAGCAAGAGAGAGAATTGTAAACTCAAACTCTCATTTGATTATAGTAAAATCTGCAGCGGCAAAGTAGACGTAACTCTTGCATTGAGGGTGAATCACTATAAATCTGATGTGATTTGTTTTTCGCTTATTTACTGTTTTGTTTTCTGATTAGGTTGGATTTGGGACTTAAATCTTAACCGTTGTAGCTCAGGTTGGAATATTATTCACTTATTGCTCCAGCTAAATCACTCGATCACCGAGCGTGATATTGTATTGTTCAAATTAAATATGAACTCAATTCCCCGGGTGACATAATGAGGTGACTTTCATATTGTGGAGTTCAGTTTACCAGGCTTCCTTAGCTGCAAGGTCAGGTAAGGTGGTGACTAATTCAGCTCCCTGCACATGCAACCAACTGTTGATTAAACGAGCCGGTCTCGCGGTATAAAAACAAAAAAGAGATAGGACAAAATTTATGATGTTCAGTTGAAATGTCACGTTAACGAATGTTCTTCTACTGTTGGCAAGTAGGGTGTAAGAGAACTTGCAATTGGATGATCCTTAAAATCTTTAGGTTGATAAAGTGGTAAATCAATTAAGCTAAACGAAGCCAGACAAAAGCAGAATTTTGATATTTCTCTGTGTATCGTATTTTTATGCAGGAACTTTTGAACACGGTCAGTTTTCCATCCAAGTCGAGGCACGGCATTCTCATATGTAAATACTGTATTAATGTTTCTTGATATTCTTTTCCAATATATTACGATTTGTGATGTTAAGGTTCTTGTATTGATCTAGTTTCTTTTTAATTTCTAGGTCGTACGTCCTTGGTTGAAGGATCAAGTCATTCTTGTATTAGTTGTTACAATATACATACCATTCATTCTTCATTCATATCTTGATATCGTTTGTAGTCTTTTTTTCCAGTAGTTGCAAATTCTACTTCGAAAAATCACTCACTCGTTCAAGGAAAATATAAATTGAAATGTTAAAAAAAATTGAGTTTTCATCTTTCAATGAATAAATTTCGCCCGGAGAAGGCCACCAGCATCCGACTTAGCTGAATGCCCTGTGAAGCGTGGACTTCACCAACCTCTGCTAGTCTTAGCAAGTCTGGGATTTAAGAAAGATGTCTTCGTCTGGAGCTTCCATCCCATCAAGCTCTTCGGGGCGACCGCCTATCGATTTGAATTTATCATTTCAATTTTGAATTAAGAGAAAGATGCAAACTCAATTTTTTTTAACATTTCAATTTAAATTTTCCTTGAACGAGTGAGTGAATATTACATTAGGAGGTAGGATAGACCTGCCTCACTACTTCATTACATAGACATCTCTTCTGGTTTACAATATTACGTATTTCACTTATTTTAATTTTATTCTAACAATCCTCTTAGTTTATTTATCATCAATAAAGAAAATTATAATTTACCTAATTTAGAGGAAATTTAAAAAATATATAATTTTCTTTACATTGAAAAAAAATAGCTCGAAACTTACATTGCAAAGATTTGGTCCACAAACACTTTTATATATTTATATACAATATATATATATATATATATATGTGTGTGTGTGTGTTTAAAGGAGTATAATGTATAGATGTATACACTAAAAAATATAATTATACAATATTATGCACGAACATACACACATTTATACATAATTATACAATATTTTATAAATGTATATAATATAGATCGACTGATTTTGTTTAAGAATTGTAATTTTATACAAAATAGATACTTTAGGTATATAGGTGTATAATATTGTATAATAGTGTATAAGAGGTATCCATATACATTATTATATAAAAATTAACTTTGTGTTTTTCCTTGCGTCTCTTCTGAATTTAACTCAAATCTACTCCAAATCACTTTAAATTTAAGTTTTGAACTCCTCGTGATATTCAATTAATTGGAGCAACGCCTAATTCAAATAAATACTCAATCCGTCTCAAAAAGATTGACTTAGTTTAAGAAATAAAGAAACACTTTTGAAATGTGTGATTCAAAATAAATTTTAGATATTTGTGTGGTTGTAATTGATATGATAAAGTTAATTTTTTTCTAAATATAGAAAGGATTCAATCTTTTTTGGACAAACGATAAGGAAAATAAATCAATTTTTTTTGTAACGGAGAGAGTAATAATTTCTAAAAACTTAATTTCCACCGCCACCTCCTGCTACCCCACCTCCACCTCCACCGACTGCATCATCTGCACCAAACTCTCAAACTGATTATTGATAAAAAAAAAAAGTGACTGCAGAAACGGTCAAGGATAGAGAGAATTGGAGCACCAAACGCCACCCACCTAACCCATCCATTCAATTCAATCCAATTTTTGCAAAATTTCAGAAAATCATTTCCACAATTCATCAATGAAGGATTTTTCGCTAGTAGTTATTCGTTAATCTTACACATTCAATCACGACTCTTCTTGGATCCTTCATTTTTATTCTCATAATTCATCATCACCTCAAAGTATTGAGAAGCGATATAAAGATAACGGGGCAGAGAGAGGGAAAGAGGAGAGAGTGGGTCATTTTTTATAAGAATTTAAAAGGTGAGTCAATTTTAATAGTATTGTTATCCTAATTAACATACAATGTTATTATTCCCCTAATTTACCCTTTCTAATATATCTTTTGTCTAACAAATTCTTCACAAATTAATCAAGATCCTAAATCCATCAGCTTCTTTGTTGGCCGGAGTACATTTTTTCCCTATAAAGGAAAACGGGTGAAAATATCTGATAAATTAAAGCTACAGCGAAGGCTTCGTATTGGTAAAGGTGAGGTTTATTGATCAAAATAATTATAAAAATATTAAATCTGACACATATGCTTACCTGATGTGTCATATAGTAACTTTTTATTTTGTAAGAAAAGAGCTGAATGCTAAAGGCCTACAGTGATGCAATAACAATTTGAATTGTCGAATTTTAAGGTCGTATGAGGTTTTTAGAGCCAAAATAGTGAGGTGGTATACTGCTGGTGTCTGGTGGCGATCTAATACTTTGCGGTACACCCTAAACTATGTGACCTAATTCCTTTATAAAATCATTTCGAATTTCTTCATTTTCACCATTTTTTTTTGGCTAAATTGAGTTCTTTGAACTTGGATTTTAGAATGGAATTTCTCTACGGGCTTCAAGGTAATGATTCTCTACCATCTTATGGTTATTATATTCGAATTGAACTGATTTTATCCATTAAATCGTGGGTGTTGTAGCCTAATTTTTGAGTCGTGACAAATTGTTATCAGAGCTCTAGGTTCATCAGTCTCATAAGTACAAGAACAATGTCTAGTAGAGACTTGCGGATTGATACGTAGACCTCCGTACCCATCCTCAAGTGGTTATGAGACATTTAGGAAAATTTCATTCTTTTATTTTTTTATCGTCCATATGTGATTTTGTTTAAGGTCATAATCTATTTGTTTCATTCTCTCACCAATGGTGAGGACGCTTCTCGAATTTTAAAACGAGTGGCATGATATAACGTTTCGTGGTATGTTAACAAATGTGTCACTGTGATGAGGACGCGTGACCAAATTCAGATTACAGCTATGAATCATAACTCAGTTGAGTTGAGTTATGAGTCAAACTCTCTAGTTCAATGATATCAGTGGTGGTGCGAAGGACTGCATTGATCGACATGTCTTCAACAACTAGTTGCGTCGAAGTTGGACGAGTGTATCTATGACATAATGAGTAATGAGAAGCGAGTTCACTATTTTAAAGGGTATGATTAGTGAAATAACTAATGATAGGCTAGAAACACGAATTTTTAGCTATAAATCATATTTGAGCCATAACGTAGTAGTTTATACTTATTACGTGTGTTTCTTGTGTAGTAATTGTTTCCGAGCAAACGAGCATGTTTGGAGCTTAAAAAGAGGTGCTGGGACTTTTGAAGTCTAAGTACAAGTTCAACGAACAAATCGGGATCGAGTTTGGGGTTCGAGGATCAAATATGCATGCTAAAAACTGAAGTAAATAAAGACACAACAAAGTAAGCTTGGCGAGATGTGCCGCGCCTTGCGCCAGCTCAATTGTGTTGCGAACTTCCTGAAAAATCAGGCTCTGAAGATCTGCCTTGTCGCGATGCAGTAGGCTTGCCGATTGTAGCTTTTTTTCTTTGAATTTTAGAAAGGGTATTTCGGTCACTTATTTTAGAGTGTTTAATTACAGAAAATACAACATTTTTAGGGCATCTTTGGATGGGAAGACTAGTGGAAGAAAGAGCTTGAAGAAGGATTTCACTACTTTCTACCATCGATTCAATACGAACGTTTGGATCAAAAGTTGATTGTAATGATTTCTAATTTACCTTCTTCTGCTATTATGTCTATCCCTCATGAGATTTTGTTGCAACAGGTCTCGATTGATTCCCGGTAAGTGCAAAGAAAACTTCATAAACATGTTGGTTGAATTAAGTAGCAACTATGTGATAAAGCCATCAAAGAATTGTTTGAAATCCCAATATTTTTGCTCAGTTATGTTGATTGATTCATGCTAGGTACAAAGAAACTGTTAAACAAGGTATATACCTGTGATATACACTTGATATACATAAGTGTATATCACGGGTGCAATCGGTAACAGCCTAACACGGAAAGGCAGCAAGCCCATCTCGGGTTGGCCTATCACGGGTTGGTGTATATTTGGTATGTATATTGTTGTAATATTGTAGTGTAAAAGTTACCTTAATTAGTCTTGTACACTTATCATAATTGTATAGTTAGAATTATGGTAGAATAAGGTTTTAGGAGTAGAATAGGAATATGATTCTCCTATTATGGAAATATGTAACTTTTATATATACCTTTCAATTAATGAAAATAATTAAGAGATTATTTCTTTCATGGTATCAGAAGTCTAGGTCAAACAAAAATTTCTCTCAAATTCTTGTTTCTTTTCTCGGCCAAGACTGAACCCCCCTCCTCGGGTTTGCCATTTATTCTTCCGCTCTCCAAATCTCTCTTCCAAATCCCTCTATCACCTATTATTCTTTCGTTATGTCTACGTCAAAGAACACGTTTCACCTTGCCCTTGTTGTTTCTAACGTCAAAAATCATATCCCTCTAACTCTTGAAATAGCAAACGTCCAATACGCGACGTGGGCCGAGTTATTCAAAATTAACGCTCGTTCGCATCAAGTCATCCATCACATAATCCCCATGGCTCCTGATGATATGGAGGTGCCTAAACGCAAGGATGATCCTAAGTTATGGACAACACTTGATGCCACCGTCCTTCATTGGATTTATTCTACTATCTCTACCGACCTATTGTAGACGATTATTGAGCCAGACGCTACGGCGATGGCTGCATGGGATAGACTGCGTGACATATTCCAGGATAATCAAAATTCTAGAGCTGTTACTCTTGAACAGGATTTTTCCCACGTCAATATGGAAAATTTCCCGAACGTTTCAGCATATTGCAAAAGGTTGAAGGAATTGGCGGACTAACTCCGCAACGTTGGTGCGCCAGTTAGTGAAGATCGTCTTGTTTTACAGATGGTTGTTGGCCTATCCGAGGCCTATAGTGGCGTTGGAACTCTCCTTCGTCAAAGTAATCCTCTTCCAAGGTTCTATCAAGCCCGATCCATGCTTATCTTGGAAGAAGTCGGTTTGGCTAAAAAGGCGGCTACTAATGCTAGTCACGTGGTCATGATGACTTCCTCCACTAGTACTCAAAATTTTGGTGACAATTCAAACCAAAATCAATCTCACGGGGGCAGCAAGAATGGCCGAAAAAATAATGGGAAAAATTGCAGGGGCAAACGCGGCGGCTCAGGCAGCAGTTACGGTGGCCAAAACAGTGGTAGTGGACCCTATCCCGGTTATAGTGGGCCACCGACCCCCTGGTCTCAGCCTTGGATCTCTGGGCCGTGGGCTTGGACCAGTGGACAGTGGCCCTAAGGCCCAATTCTACAACAGTTTCCAGCATCTGGCCATTGGGCTTCCCAGCAGCCTCGACGGCCCACTGCCCACTGACCCAGTAATTCCAGTTCCAGCAGTTACGGCCCAAGACAGCCCAGTTATAGAATTCTTAGGCCCCGGCCTTCGCAAGCTCACCACGCAGCAGGCCCCACTCAGACCGATATCGAGGTCGCGATTTACACACTTGGTTTGACTCAAACGGACCCGAATTGGTATATGGACATCGGTGCCACTACCCACATGACATCCGACTCAGGTACTCTCTCGTCTTATTCTAGTTTGAGCAACCCTCGCGGTATAAGTGTTGGTAATTGTAATTCTGTTCCAATTCGTGGTTATGGTCATAAAACATTATCTCCCCCTCATCCACCTCTTATTTTGAAAAATACCCTATACGCCCCCAAATTGATTAAAAACTTAGTCTCTGTCTGTAAATTCACTATTGACAATTCCGTTTCTATTGAATTTGATCCATTTGGTTTATCTGTGAAGGATTTCAAGATGGGGAGTCCTCTCATGAGGTGTGATAGTAGGGGAGATCTTTATCCTATCACACCCAGTTCTGGTCCATCAAGTCAAGCCCTGCCATCAGCCTTTGCAGCCATTTCTCCTTCATTGTGGCATGCTCGTCTTGGTCATCCGGGGTCCTCTATTTTGTCATCTTTAGATAAAAATAGTTTTATTTCATGTAAGGGTACGAGTCGTACTCCAATTTGTCAATCTTGTTCTTTAGGAAAAATTGTTAAGTTGCCATTTGTAGACTCTAAATCTCATACTTTAATGCCATTTGATACTATTCATAGCGACTTATGGACGTCACCTGTTCCTAGTTTTGTAGGTCATCGGTATTATGTTCTCTCTGGATGATTATTCTAAATTTCTATGGACGTTTCCGATAGCGAAGAAATCTCAAGTTTTTTTCATCTTTCTAAAATTTAGAGCATTCATCAGAACCCAATTCGACCGGGAAATCAAAAATATTCAGTGTGATAATAGCAAAGAATATGACAATGGGGCGTTTCGGGAATTCTGTGCTAATAATAGGATAAATTTTCGTTTCTCTTGTCCTCATACATCTTCACAAAATGGGAAGGCCGAACGTAAAATTCGTTCCATAAATAACATTATCCGCACTCTATTAATTCATGTTTTCGTACCACCATATTTTTGGCATCATGCTCTTCAAATGGCTACATATCTACTTAACATAACTCTTTCCAAAGGTTTGACATATTCTTCCCCCTTCAAATTTTATATAATAAAATTCCTTCATATTCACATCTTCGGGTTTTTGAGTGTTTGTGTTATCCGTTATTCTCGTCCTCCACCATTAACAAACTTCAGGCCCGGTCGACTCCGTGTGTGTTTTTGAGTTTTCCATCTAATCATTGCGGCTTCAGATGCTTTGATTTATCCTCAAATAAAATCATCATTAATCATCATGTCATTTTTGATGAATCCCAATTTCCATTTGCTAAAAGTCATACTCCCGTGCCTAGTTCGTATAATTTTTTGGATGAACAAATATCCCCGTATATTATTCAGCATTTCTACTTCTAAAATCTTATTCTACCATAATTCTAACTATACAATTATAGTAAGTGTACAAGACTAATTAAGATAACGTTTACACTATAATATTACAACAATATACATACCAAATATACACCAACCCGTGATGGGCCAACCCGAGATGGGCTTGCTGCCTTTCCGTGTTGGGCTGTTACCGACATCACCCGTGATATACACTTATGTATATCAAGTGTCTATCACGGGTATATACCTTGTTTAACAGAAACTTCATCAACATGTTTGGTTGAATTAAGTGGTAATGGCGCGATGAAGCCATCAAAGAATTGTTTGAAATCTCAATATTTTTGCTCAGTTATGTTGATTGATTCACGGTAGGTACAAAGAAACTTCATCAACATGTTTGGTTGAATTAAGTGGTAATGGCGCGATGAAGCCATCAAAGAATTGTTTGAAATCCCAATAGTTTTACTCAGTTCATCATCTATTTTACACAAAACATGACGTTCCTTTCTTTTTTTGGTTAATAACCTGATTATTAGGCTATTGGTCATTCTTCCCTCAATTGTTTTATGAAGAAAGAATTTGGATCTATTTTTTTTTTATAAGTTCATAATGTTAGTCATATCTTTCACATTCAAGGAGGTCAATATGAAAAATCTGAAAGAGGCCACTCATGCCATCAAGTTCATCATCCTTCATGTCCATCTGCTCATAATTGTGAATATCAATTGAAAATTGGTGCTTACAACAATTGGGTTTTATTGATGTATAATTTTATTGTGTTGTATCTTTTACTATTTTCTTCAAATTATTATTTAATTATTCTTCAAAACAAATTTTATACTTGACAAAATAGTCATTTAAATATTTTCCTAATATTTTGAAGTTTGAAATCAACTAAAATTCTGTTATTATTTTTTTCCTTATTTAAACTATGTAAGAAGTCCTAATATTTAGGATATTAAATACAACTGAGATTGTACCTTTAGTATATCCGATGTTAAATTTTGATACTCTAAAACTTTTTAACTTTCTATACTTACTGGGAACCAAAAGCAATCTATAGTAGTAGAGTGCGGTATCTTAACACAAGTCAGCAAAGTTTCGGGAAACAAATTTGATAAATACCTTTTTATGTTAAGGTTATTTAACTGTCTAGTATAAGATTTAGTTGGTGTCAACTCAGTATTTATCTCTTTTTACGTATTTTCTGTCGTTGTCGGTCTATAATGCCTACGGGCTACGTTTGTGTACTCATACTACACTTGTTGCATTCTATTTGGATGCAGATACAACTCCATCTGTCAGTTCGGGACCGTGTAGCTGAGTTTGAGCAGGTTGACTCCAGCATTCAGGGTGAGGATGATACTACCGGCATGCTCATATCTCTATTTCTGTCTTTACTTATTTTGAGAGAGATGAGTTGATTCTCAGACTATGTTGTTTAGTATTTGGCAATATGTTGCCCTTCATTTCAGATTTGTACTCGTATTAGCGCTCTTGTATTGATTGACTAGATCTTTGGGTGATTTTATATTTGTTCCTTACAATGTGTATATTAGTCTTGTACACTTACCATAATTGTATAGTTAGTCTCCAAATAGAATAAGATTTTAGGAGTAGAATAGGAATATGATTTTCTTATTATGGAAATATGTAAATTGTATATATTGTCTTTCAATTAATGAAAATTATCAAGAGATTTTTTCTTTCATGGTATCAGAAGTCTAAGTTAATATTTTCTCCCACAATTTCCGTCCAAACAGCCCGGTTCCGAGCCCCTTCCTCGGTTTTCGTGCCCAAAAAATATTTTTCTCTTCCCAAATTTTTCTTTCAAATCCCTACATCACGTCTTGCGTTGCTATTATGGCTAAGAACACGTTTCATCCAGCCCTTGCTGTTTCTAATATCAAGAATCACATCCCTATCATTTTGGAAATAGAAAACGTCCAATATGCGACGTGGGTCGAACTGTTCAAAGTTCATGCACGCTCGCATCAAGTCATTCATCACATTATCCCCGCGGCTCCTACGGATATAATGGTGCCTAAACCCGATGATGATCCTCAGCTATGGACGACACTTGATGCTACTTTTCTTTAGTGGATTTATTACACTATTTCTATCGACCTGTTGCAGACGATTATCGAACCAGACGCTACGACAATGGCGACTTGGAATAGAGTGCGTGATATATTCCAAGATAGTCAAAACTCTCGTGTTGTTACCTTGGAGCAGGAATTCTCCCACGTCAATATGAAAGATTTTCCTAACATTTCAGCATATTGCAAAAGGTTGAAGGAATTGGCGGACCAACTCCGCAACGTTGGTGCGCCAGTTACCAACGACCATCTTGTCCTTCAGATGGTTGCAGGCCTTTCTGAGGCATATAGTGGTGTTGGCACGCTTCTTCGTCAAAGCAGCCCTCTTCTGTAATTTTATCAGGCTCGTTCTATGCTTACACTCGAAGAAGCCAGCTTGGCCAAGAAAGTGGCTACCGGTGCTAGTCCCGTAGTCATGATGACCGAGGCTAATTTTCCCCCTTCCGGTTCCAACAACTCGGCCCAAAACTGCAACAACGGTGGAGGCAAAAGGAGTTAGAATCGGAAAAATAAAAATCGTGGCGGCAACATGGGTGGCAGCTGGAACAGTGGTGGTGGCCCTCGGGTCAGTCAGTAGCATCAGCAATTTTGGGCCCCACAGTGGGCCCCTATGCAGTGGAATTGGGCCAGCCAAGTTGGGCCAAACAGTGGTAGTTTTCAGGGTTATTACCCGGGACACTAGGCCCATAATTCTCAACAGCCCAGGCCCAGTTTCTCGGGTCCAGTCTCGGGTTTCAGACCAGGTTTTGGGCCGGGGCAGCAGGGCAGTGTACTTGGGCCTCAGCCCCCGTAGGCCCACCATGCAGCGGGTCCCATACACACCGACATTGAAGCCGCAATGCACACGCTTAGATTAAATACACCAGACCCAAATTGGTACATGGACACCGGAGCCACTACCCACATGGCGTCCGACTCGGGTACTCTCTCGTCTTATTCCAATTTGAGCAACAATCGTGGTATAATTGTTGGTAATGGTAAATCAATTCCAATTCGTAGTTACGGTCATAAAACGTTGTCTCCCTCCCCCCCCCCCCCCCCCCCATCCACCCATTATTTTGAAAAATACCCTTCACGCTCCTAGATTAATTAAAAATTTGGTGTATGTCCGTAAATTCACCACTGATAATTTCATTTCTATCGAATTTGATCCATTTGGGTTTTATGTGAAGGATTTCAAGATGGGGAGTCCTCTCATGAGGTGTGATAGTAGGGGAGATCTTTATCCTATCACGCTGAGTTCCGGTTTCTCGAGTCACGCGTTGTCATCAACTTTTGCAGCTATGGCTCCTTTCCTTTGTCATGCTCGTCTAGGTCATCCAGGGTCGGCTATTTTGTCTTCCTTAGATACAAACAATTTTATTTCTTGTAAGGGTACGCGTAGTACTCCGAATTGTCAATCTTGTTCTTTCGGAAAAATTGTTAAGTTGTCATTTGTAGACTCCAATTCTCATACTTTAATGCTATTTGATATTATTCACAGTAATCTATGGACGTCTCCTGTTCTTAGTTCTTTGGGTCATCGGTATTATGTTCTCTTTTTGGATGATTATTCTAAATTTTTATGGACTTTTCAGATAGCGAAAAAATCTCAAGTTTTTTGCATCTTCTTAAAATTTAGAGCATTCATTAGAACCTAATTCAAACGAGAAATAAAAAATATTCAATGTGAATGACAAAGAATATGACAACGGGGTGTTTAGGGAATTATGTGCAACTAATGGGATCAATTTTCATTTTTCTTGCCCTCATACGTCTTCACAAAATGGGAAAGTCGAACACAAAATTCGTACCATTAATAACATTGTCTGCACTTTATTGATTCATGCTTCCGTACCCCCGGATTTTTGGCATCATGCTCTACAACTGGCTA
This sequence comes from Anisodus tanguticus, assembly GCA_034509755.1. Lineage (NCBI taxonomy): Eukaryota > Viridiplantae > Streptophyta > Magnoliopsida > Solanales > Solanaceae > Anisodus > Anisodus tanguticus. Next base: position 33,445,186 of record CM067558.1, read on the forward strand.
CATATCTTCTTAACATTCTTCCTTCCAAAGGTTTGACATATTCGTCCCCTCTTAAGATTTTATATAATAAGACTCATTCGTATTCGCATCTTAGGATCTTTGGGTTCTTATGTTATCCGTTGTTTCCGTCCACCACAATTAACAAACTTCAGGCCCGTTCTATCCGTTGTGTATTTTTGGGTTATCCATCTAATCATCATGGTTACAAATTGCTGGCCCACCGCATGCTGGCTAGTCCGTCCAGAGTCTAGAAAATTCCCAAAATCTGCCTAATTCTCTCTCGAGTCATAGACCGGTCACTCGTAGTCAACGAGGTGTTCTTAAACTAAAAAAACATTTTAATTTAAATTCCAATGTTCTTAAATCACCCTTACCTCGTAATCTTATGTCTGCGTTAAAAGACCCGAATTGGAAAATTATTGTGACCGACGAATATAATGCTCTTATTGATAATAAGACGTGGAAGTTGGTGTCCCTTCCATCTGGTGTTAATAATATTAGGTCTATGTGGATTTTTGCTCATAAGGACAATTCAGACGGTTCGTTTGCAAGGCATAAGGCTCGTCTTGTGGGTGATGGTAAAACTCAGTAGGTTGGTGTGGATTGTGGTGAGACGTTTAGTCTGGTGGTCAAGCTGGCTACCATTCACACTGTGCTCAGCTTGGCTCTTTCAAAAGCATGGCCCATTCATCAGTTAGATATGAAGAATGCTTTCTTACACGGTGATCTCAAGGAGACAATCTATATGCATCAGCCTTTGGGGTTTAGAGATCCCAAATATCCTCACCATGTATGTTTATTGAATAAGTCCTTATATGGGCTTAATCAGTCTCCACATGCTTGGTATAAGAGGTTTGCAGACTATGTTTCGACTATTGGGTTCTCTCACAGCAGGTCTGATAATTCATTGTTTATAGATCATGGTGGTTCTTCATTGGCTTATATACTATTATATATGGATGATATTATTCTGACTGCCTCTTCTGATGCATTACGCCAGTCTATCATGACAATGCTCAGTTCTGAGTTTGCTATGAAAGACTTGGGGCCCTTGAGTTACTTTTTGGGGATTGCTGTCACTCGTCATGAAGGTGGGTTGTTCTTATCACAAAGGAAGTATACAACTGAGATCATTGAGAGGACTGGGATGTCATCCTGTAAGTCCACTTCCACTGCAGTTGATACTAAACCCAAGTTAGGTGCTGCGGCTGGATAACCTTATTAGGATTCGACCCGCTATCACAGTCTTCTAGGGGCCCTTCAGTATCTTACATTCACGAGACCAGATATTACATATGTCATCCAGCAGATGTGTTTGTTTATGCATGATCCCAGGGTTGAGAACATGAATGCACTCAAACACATTATTAGGTACATCCAAGGGACACTTGACTATGGCTTACATTTATATCCGTCGTCGACATCTACTCTTGTCTCGTATACAGATGCTGATTGGGGTGGATGTCCGGACACCTAACAGTCTACGTCTGGCTATTGTATGTTTCTTGGTAATAACTTGGTCTCATGGTCTGCCAAGCGTTAATCGACATTATCCCGCTCTAGTGTAAAGGCCGAGTATCGAGGGGTAGCCAATGTGGTCTCTGAATCATGTTAGTTGCGCAATCTTCTTTTAGAGCTTTATTGTCCTATTCAGAAAGCTACCTTGGTTTATTATGATAATGTTAGTGCCATATATCTTTCTGGTAATCCGGTTCAACACCAACGCACTAAACATATCGAGATGGACATTCACTTTGTTCACGAAAAGATAACTCGTGGACAAGTACGCGTCTGCCATGTCCCTTCCATATATCAGATTGCAGACATCTTTACAAAGGGTCTTCCCTTGTTCCTTTTTGAAGATTCTAAGGACAGTCTCAGCGTTCGAAGACCGTCCGCTATGACTGCGGGTGTGTGTTAAATATACATCCGATATACACAATATACATGTGTATATCAGATGAACGATGCTCTCGGGTTACTGTAGCAGGCCCACAATGTGGGTTGATTTTTATACAATGTGTATATTAGTCTTGTACCTTAATTAGTCTTGTATACTTACCATAATTGTATAGTTAGTCTCCAAATAGAATAAGGTTTTAGGAGTAGAATAGGAATAAAAATTTTCTATTATGGAAATATGTAAATTGTATATATTGTCTTTCAATTAATGAAAATGATCAAGAGATTATTTCTTTCAGACAGTTAATTAAATATTTTGTTCTATTTCAGTATTTCTTTCTTATATCTTGTCTTACGAGATTGAAAGTGGTCGCCTACCGGTGGAAAAGTGTAGGTGTCATCATGATTCTTAAAAAGGGTTGTGACAAAGTTGGTATCAAAGTTTTAGGTTAAACGGTCTTAGATACAAGAGCAATCTAGTAGAGTGGTACAGATCAGGACGCAGACATCCGTACTTATTTTCGAGAGGCTATGTGACTTTTAGGAAACTTCGCTTTCTTCATTCCCTTCGTGCTAAGATTAATCAAATTGGTATCTGGAACTTCTTCTTCCTATTATATCACCGATGGTGGTAACACACTCTTAAATTCATGCGTGGGTGGTTCGATATGGCGTCGCACGGTAGAGCATGAGATGTGTTACCATGATACAGACGCGTAGCCAAGTTCAATCTTCAGCTATGATTTGAAGGTGCAGTTGATTGGAGTTTATGTTTGGGACCCCTCAGTTCGGTGATATCTTGGGAAGTGGTAATGGTAATACAAAGGCGCAAGAAAAGGAATTTGAATTGATCAATCTCCGTATTATGAACGGGAAAATTGGTATCCAGCGTGATCGTTAAGGTAAGGTTGCAATATGTGTGAGGGTTAATTTCGTATAAGGTTACTCAAGGCGAGTGAAGCCTATGGAAATAGACAATCGCGTTTCTTCAACTAAGAGTGTGTTCGCAGGGTTACTTGACGTTCGATGTTAGTGATAAAAAGAGATTGATGAAACCATGTGGTTGTTGATTTGTGAGTTATTTGGCAGCTTTTTAATATTGAGTAGGTGTAAGAGATTGTATATGAGTTGGTGCATTGGACTGTTTAGTCATAAAATATGCTACGAACCTGTTCGCGCACTCGAAAGTGAAAATGATGTTTTGACCCAATGTTGATCGAGGTCAATTCTTAACTTAAAATTTCACTAGTTCCCAAGCAATGACCTGAAACACTTTCGAAGCCCTCGAGACCTAAACCAATGACTCAACTAAGTAAAAAATCACATTCCCAACTTAGTGGAATCGACGAAACATCAATATGAACGCATTTACCCCCAGGTTTGACTTTAGTCAAATCTTCTCACACTCTTAACTTAAGAACTTTTATTTTCACTAAAATCGATCCGAAATCCACCTGATTCTCTCAAGAATCGTGTCACTCATCCCCGCAAGTCAAAATTACCACCGCGACGCCGAGGAAAGAATATTTTGAAGAAAATGAGTTAAAATGCATAAAATGACCTGGAGGATTGTTACATATTAAATTTAACTTTTATGCCCTGACAATCTAAAGCTCTTATAGTAGCCATGTTTTTAACATGTTATGTCATACCATGTAAGTTGTCTTGTTTTTCTACGTTAGTGTTTATTAGACGGTTACTTGTCATATGGAGTCTTACACACTTAAATTTTTTAGGTTAATATTTTAGTTAATTCTTTGAGATCAACTGGATTTAACTTATATATTCTGATAGTCTAAAAAATTCTAATAGTAACAAGCGCTTAATAATATCGTAAGGCATAAAGAGGATGGAAGAGGAAGATAGATGTGAGCTCATTTTATATTGTTAGGAAGCTCCACTTTTACATAATATCCTTACAAAGGACCTTATGTAGGTGCAGATAAAGTCTTCTAGAATAACACCTACTAATTACTTTCACAAACACGCTTGAATCTACCCACATTGATCATATATTACTAAAAGTGGGTACCACCTTCAAAGTTAATTAACTATTTTACCCCTGCACTTAATTAAAATCTAATTAACATTAAATTTAATTACATAATCATATTTTATGTACCTATTAATTTGTTAATTACATTAGAAGTGAACCGGTGAATTAGAAATGTAGTAGTAGCACTTTAATGCTTCAGACCGTGAAAATTCAATGAATTTAATTTGAGGATTGAGGATATTCACTCTCCTTATTTACTTCCAAAAACGTTTCTCATCTTAATTATTGTAGAAAATGTTTCTCTCTCTTTTTCCTTTTTCTTGAATTCTAAATTCATAATAGACTTAGCAATAGTGGCTTTGATCTTGTAGGGTTATTTTTAATTTATTTAGGAAATTGAAATTATTTAATCATATCATTCTTTTTAATTTATTTACGAATTTAATATTATATAAACATATTTACTATATTAATTCCTCAAATCACCAATTGGTTAATCATCATGTTCAAAATATGAAATGACTAAGCAGTTGCAAAAGTAGTTTATAATGTAGACCAAATTCGTCTAATTGCAATATGAAGGATCCTTGTTCATTAATGTACTTCAATGATGCATTAAAAAAATACTCTAAAGAAACGTATAGAATTAATTAGGCTAAGAGGTTGTGGAGTTAACGAAAGTTCTTAATAAGAAAAAAAAAACTTTCACCCTTTTAAACTAAGCTGCTTAAATTAGTCGAGCAAGATTGTCCTCAACATACTTTCACCCGTGAGTCCAAGGACGTTTCATTTCTCTCCATTCTCCAATGTTCTTTTGTGTATTCAAGATGAATAGAGTAACGGATAAAATCCTGTTTTTTTTCCTTTATGTATACTGCTATCGTGATTCAAATTTCAAAATCTTTCACAACAAAACCTTTGGCTAATAAGAAAGCTTTATTAATTTTTCTCATGATTTATCAAGTTACAAGGGGAAGACAAAAAAAAAAGGAGAGTAGATTGACTGGTTTTTCAATCTAGTTTAGTTGATAATCATAAAATTATTCTTTATTGGTTATTGAGGAATTATTCAGTAGAATCGCCATTAGAAATCTAGTGGTCGTATTTGTTTTACAAAAATATTGAATGTCCACCTAATAAAGATGGAAAGAAGCATGCTAGGTCTTTTTTTTTCTACCTGTACTAATCAAATTCTTCTTCTGATATCTGTGTAGGTGATGATGCATGGAGATTGAAGATAATCCAGCAATTAGAAGATCGTCAATTTTGAGAAATAAAATCAGCCAATCAGGTATCTATTCCTCCTAATATAGATAGGAAAACCATTTCACTTTTTATAATAGCCTGATTATTAAGAGTTTCGCATCGAAAATGAAATGAGAATTTCAACTTCTTATATGGACTTAAACAATCCTCAACTCATAAGCTAACTTTTGGGTGAGTAAGGCCCAAGATCTATTCTTTACATAGTATCTGATCCAGCCCATTCCAATTCTATGTTCACTGATGCTGGGTCCCAAATTATGTCATCCACACTCCAGTTAACGGGGTCTGGGCGTGCGGAGGAGTGTTAAGAGTCTCGCATCGGAAATGAAATGAGAATTTGAACTTTTTATATGGACTTGGATAGGTGGATGCAGAAATGAAGAGTACCTTGTACATAGCGCAAAATACGTTTGAGCGCATTCATATGTGCATCCATCGGGCTGTGCAAATGTAAGCATAATTATTGCACGGCATATGATATATCTAATCTCGTGAAAGTGAGCTACTGTAATGCTCCTGCTAAACTGCGAAAGTGAGTCGGGTCGGCATACAGAGAACCTGAAGAGGCACTGAGTTTGAAATTAGTGTCCACTGGTGTGTGGACCGGTTTGCAAGACGTCATGCCTGCTCGGTCAAGGATCTCTTCGGCGTACTTTCTTTGACAAAGAAATAAGCCACTTGCATGTCTTGTAACAGCAATGCCAAAAAAATAGCTTAGGGGCCCCAAATCCTTCATAGCAAACTCAGAGGCAATGAGTGACATAATGGATTGGCAAAGTGCATCAGAAGATGTAGTGAGGATGATATCATCAACATATAGTAGGATGTATGCTATGTCATTACCCTTGCTATAGATGAACAATGAATGATCAGATTTGCTATGTGAAAAACCAATAGAGAATACAAAATCAGCAAACCGTTGGTACCATGCACGAGGAGCCTGTTTCAGTCCATATAGGGATTCTTCAAAAGACACATAATTTGGATGAACTGGATTCCTGAATCCCATCGGCTGATGCATATATACGGTTTTGTGAAGGTCCCCATGCAAGAAAGTGTTTTTGATGTCAAGATGATGAATAAGCCAAGATTTGGACAAAGCAATATTAAGAACGGTCCGAATAGTTGCCGGTTTCACCACCGGGCTAAAAGTTTCATCACAATCCATTCCCATATGTTGAGACATGCCATCAACTACAAGACAGACCTTGTGCCTCTCAAAAGAACCATTAGATTTCTTTTTATGTTGAAAAATAAACGTAGAACGAATAATATTAGCATAAGGAGGATGAGGTACTAGATCCCACGTCTCATTTTCAATAAGAGCTTGTATTTGTCAATCATTGTATTTTTCCAATTAGGATTGGAAAAGGCATCTTTCGGATTACGAGTAACAAGGGAAGGGGCAACCGAAGTGGACAAGTTAAATAGTTGTTTGGGTTTGGAAATGTCGTGCATAGCACGAGTTTCCATTGTCCGTCGGGGTGCCACTAGGGGTTGGATGGGATAAAAAATGGGTAGCCGAGATGTGGAAGTGGGATTCGGAATAGGACTAAGAGTAAGGGGGTGGGGCTGAGATAGAGCAGTGGTGTCGGGAAGAGGGGGCTGGCCGAGAGGCAGCAGCCGAGACGGAAGGCCGAGAAGGGTTGTTTTGAGGCTCCTATTGCGGGGCTGGGTGGACTGCCCAACTCAGGATCGCTATGATGGGGCCGGTTGTCGGTGATAGTGATGACTGATTTTGCAAGTGATTAATTAGAAGAGGATTTATGCCACCATTTAAGAAGTCATAGGAATTTGGAGGTGGAGAATTGATTGTGGCAAGGGAAATTGGGACTCATCGATTATGACATGCCTAAAAATGATTATTTTTTGGCTTGACAAGTCGTAACAGTTGTAACCTCGATGATTGGGGGGTAACCAAGAAAGACACATGGGGATGACCGAGGTTGCAACTTGTTGATTTGAGTGGAGGGATGGAGGGGTAGTATAGAAATCCAAGAGTTCGTAAATGCTTATAGGAAGAATCTCGAAGGTAGAGAACTTGAGTGGGAGATTTGTGTTTGAGAGACTTGTTTGGAGAATGTTCAAGAGATAGGTTGCCATTGAGAGGAAGTAATGCCAAAAGTAGGGGGGATAGAGGCGTCGGCAGAAGAGGGCACGAATTAAGTTATTTATGGTTCTAATTTTCCATTCGGCTTTTCCATTTTGTGGAGAGATGTGTGGACAAGAAAAATAAATAACAAGGCGGTGTTTGGCGCAAAACAGTTTGAATTGTTGGTTATCAAATTCCCTCCCATTGTCATATTGAAAACATTTGATATTCTTTTCAAATTGTGTCTTTATGAAAGAACTAAAGGAAGAAAAAATAGAATAGATTTGGGACTTATTACCAATGGGAAAAGTCCACAGAAAGTTGGAATAATCGTCTAAAAATAATACATAATATCTATGCCCAGTCGTGATTAAAATAGGAAAAGTTCATAAATCACTGTGTATGATATCAAATGACATTTAAGTACAGGTAGTTGAAGAATAAAATGGGAATTTGACATGTTTTCCAAAAACGCAAGATTCACAAACAGGAGTATTAGAGACATGTTTGGAATCAATAAATTTATTTTTGCTAAGGGAGCGTAAAATAGAATTCCTCGGATGTCCTAATCTATTATGTCATAAAAGAGACGAAAGAGCTTCAAAGGTTGGTGGAGAGAAGGCTGGATGTCCTATGGTGCTGGTGATAGGATAAAGGTTCCCGGTGCTGTCACATCTCATTATTCGCATCCCTGTCATAAGGTCCTTCACAGAAAAACCAAAAGGATCAAATTCAAGGAAAATATTATTGTCGGTTATGAAACGACGCACATATATTAGATTTTTGATAAGTTTGGGGCATAGAGAACATTGTTTAAAACTAACGGTGGATGTGGTGGGGAGAGGGATGATTGTTCATAACCTAGAATGGGATGTCTTGTCCACTACCAACAATAATATTATGATTTAAAGTGCTCATATTGAAATAAGATGAGAGAGTACCTTGAGATGCTGTTATGTAAGATGTGGTTCCAGTATCCATGTACCAACTGTCGTCTGGAACGTTAAGAGACATCATGTTTATAGCCTCCTAAATATACGTCAGTGCGTAAGTTGAAAGATGAGAGACATGTGTGTTGTATGCCTGCTGTGTACGTGTGCCGATGATTCTACGCTGGGGCTGTCGGACCGAAGGTTGGACCCAGAAAGACATCGGGTAGCGGCATGGTGGAGTAGACTAAGCCGGTTAGGCCCATAGTGGGTAGGCATCCCACAACGGAGGCTGCTGCCACTGCGGGTGGCTGCCAGCTGGAGGAGGCTCCCCTCTGCCGCTACTACTGTTACTTGCTCGGCCATTGCAACTTCGATAAGAATTTTGCTCTTTGTTGTTATTTCGAGATTAGGAGCCACATTTTTTATCATCGGCGTGTCGGTGGTGCGGGACAGAGACTGAGCCCATCGGGTCGGTAGGTGTGCCGTCGGTGGTCACGAGGGTGGCGTCGGCGGTGTTAACATTGGCCCCGACCCGCTTAGTTTTCTGGGTTTTTTCAAGGATGAGTCTCGAACGGGCCTCATAGAATAGAAGCAATGTCGTGCTTTGTTGGAGATGGGAGAGACGTTGTCATAAGTTTCATTCAAACCCGCAGTGAGTTGCATCACAAACGATTGGTGATTGGTGCACCGACGTTGGAGAGTTGATCAACAATCATCTTAATTTCTTGACAATAGGCCGACGCATTAGGAAAATAGTCATGCTGGATGTCCTTGAATTGATTTTTCAAATACAAGGCACATTGTGTCTTGTTATCATGTAAGATGCTTTCTAATCGCTCCCAAGTTTGTTGTGCAGTAGCGTCAGTTTCAATGATTGTATGCAATTGATCGTTCGAGATTGTGCTGTATATCCATTGTAGAACAATCACATCTAAACGTGACCAAAGTTCGTCATCATGTTTCTCCAGGGGTTCGCTAGTGAGCTTTTATTTTGGAGGGATGATGTGATCGATGACTTTGTATACACGACAATGGATCTTAAACAATTCCGCCCAAGAGGAATACTGAACTTTTTTCATCACAAGAGTTACGGGAATGAAATTCTTGATGTTGTTGACTGCAATAGCATGATGGAATTTAGGTTGTTCAGCTATTGAAAATTGGGAGAGAAGAGGAGATGAGATTTGCCGAGAAGTGGAAGAAAAGGGAGAGGGAGGACGGCGGATGAGAGATGGGAAACGGCTAAGGTGGAAATTTTTTAGGGTTCATTCCATTTTCGATGTGGGATTCTTAACAGTGATAATCTAAAGTTAAATACCAAACTATGCTTGCTTTTTAACTCCAAAGATATTTATTCCAGATTTCTTAATTAACTGACACCCACCATTCTAAATGGTAATGTAAAAAGCTATGAGGTGGAGCATTAGTGTCTTTTCTGATGACTTTTTCGAACTTTGATTAAAATAAATCAATTATTGTTTTCACGCATAAAAAAAGGGGATGGCTAAAAGAATGAAGTTTTTAGCTATGACACATAATATGATAAATTAAGTCAAGGAACAATCAGAAAAAAAAACTCTTTTTGGAGATGTAACATTGATTTTATACCTTCTACAAAAATATATTTCCAGAAACTATTTTTGCAGAACAATTTTCGGGTACAACAACAAACTCTAATGGTAATCAAAGTAGAGAAAAGTACTATTAAATAAAATTTCTTTCTCCCCAAAATTCAACATTTTTAAAGCAACTTTCCGTATGTTTTTACTTTGGAATGTCAAATAGGCATCTAATAGGCTCACCATTCATCAGTTTGAGCTTCTATTTTTTGTTCCCATATCATGTAACTCACCATATACATATTCGATTGCAGATACATATTCCAGTATCTGCAACACACATGTGCAGATACTAGAATCATAAAAGTTACCTATATAATACAAAAGATCATGCACCTAGGATAATTAAAAGACATGAATCTAAACATATAAATATTTAAGTTTACTATTTTCAACATTCCCTCTTTAATTTAAATGTCTTTTCATATTCTTTAATCTTTCTTGCCGAATTCAACTTCATTTTCAGCACCTTTTTGTATACGACTTCACAGATATAGGAAAGACATTCTCCATCACCTTCTCTATCTTTTAGCTATTACAAACACAAACTCACGAAAGAATTCTCTTGTCTTCTCTTCCTATTTTGTGAAGTCCTTGAAGGTTTATATCTTCTCGATGAGTTGTTTTTCACACTTTACAGACCTAAAAGATTCACTCTTCTTTTACAAATAGTCGGCCTCTCAACAGGTCCTCACACCTGAAGACACACCTTCAATGAAGATAGTCAAAATTTCACCTTTACACCTTCCAGGTTTGAATCCTCGCTTTGATACCACTTGATAATAACTTAAAAAGATGATGAAAATTCACCATTTTATCTCGTTAGTTAAAACACGATGGAATAATGAAACATAAATTGCCTATAGTTGTGAAGGGTACACAGAGAGGATGTTGAAAATGTAGCTAAAATCATCTTTCACTGAATTCAAAGATGCACTCACTGATTTTTGTCCAGACTCATGATACTTCGGCATTAGAAGCTGGAGAACCTGTGCTTCAATGGTGGTCTTTGACAAGTTGTCTTTAGAATATTTAATATTTTTGTGTATCTTTGTCGTGGGACAATTAGGCAAATCTCCATAGATAGATACACAGACTTTACGTTGTTTCTAGATTGAATCGCAGCCAATGTCAGATACATGAGTTCAATATTACAGTTCGGTCGCAAGTAGTCAACAACAAATGTCCTTATTCCGATGCACTCAACCAGTGAAGGAAATAATGTTTTTCTTTGATGACATCGGAATAAGGACATCAATTGTTGACTACTTCCAACAGAAGTACAATAGTAGACTTAGGTATCTGATGTTGCATTCGATTCATTCAGGCTGGCAGCGACGCAAAGTCTGTGTATCTACCTTGAAGATTTTCCTAATTGTCTCAGGATAAAGATACACAAATATGTTAAATGGCAGACAAGTCACAAAGATGCTAAAGCACATCTATCAAAGACCACCATTGAAGCACGGGTTCTTCAGATTCCACTGCTGAAGTATCACGAGTCTGGACAAGGATCACGAGTTAATACTAGAATTGGTCAGTGGAAGATGATTTTAGCTACGTTTTCAACATTCTCTTTGTGTATGCCTTCACAACTATAGACAATTCATTTTCAATTATTCCAACAAATTTTAGATAACCGGATGAAAAGGTAAACAATCATCATCTTTTCAAATAATATTGAAACTAGAATGAAGAAATATCAATAAGTGGTATCTCGCCCTCAATTGTTCCGACCAATTGACCCAAAATGGTATCAACGCGACAAGTACCAATAGCATTATCAATCCATGTCTTAAAAAAATATATTCAAGTATTAATAGTAATGAGAATTTGATAATTATTAAAATGACCACTAAGAATTATTTTTCAGCACTAGAAAACATACCGGAACCAAGCAAAAGCAAACATGCCTCAGCACTTCAAATGAGCATAGCTTCATGATTTTATGTGAATTTGTATTTTTTTGAATAATTAATTAGAAAAACAATTGTTAAAAAATTGTGTTAATATAACATAAAATAAAATAATTAATCGAAAAAACTGCAGCTACAAAATATTATAAAGGAAATATCAACTTAGCTTTACTCGTTTACTCAATGAAAATTGATTTTCCTATGTCCAAGGCTTTATCATGTATATATAAACAAAACAATCAAGAAATGAGTTCTTAAACTGGTAAAACATATAATAATGATTACAAATGACTATTTCTTTATTGTTTTTCTTTACTAGGTCATAATTTTTTTATTTTTTTTATATTTTATAGCAGTACTTTCTTAGGAAGATTATAAATTGAACGGACAATATATATATTAGATAGAGAATTTAAGGGTTTTTATTTGATATAACTCAGGTAGAAAAAAGAAATTTACTTAGAGATGACAAGAGAAAAAGGAAGGAAAATTAAAATAAAAGCAAAAAGGTCATTTTATTAAATGCCAAAGTTAAGTTTTTCTCCTTTTCTAGGAATGCATAATGATTTTCTGGCCCTACCTAAAATATGCCAAGAAGACACAAAGGAAATTATGGAAAAATAAAAAGAAAGTTATTGAGAATACACTATTTAAAAACAGAAATTCATCTTCATGAATTAATTTCTTTATTTAAATAGTAAATTTCCAGTAACTTTTAAAAAAAAATTAATTTCCTTTGTTTCTTCTTGGCATATTTTAGGCAGGATCAGCGCATCATTATGCACTCGTAGAAATAGAGAAAAACATAACTTTAGTATTTAATAAAATGACTTTTTTTTCTTTTATTTTAATGTTTCTTCCCTTTCTCTTGTCATCTCTAAGTGCATTTCCTTTTTCTACCTGAGTTGTATTAAATAAAAATCCTTAAATTCTATACATATTATACACATTGCCCGTTCAATTTATAATCTTCTTAAAAAGGCACTACTATAAAATGAAAAATAATAAAGAAATTATGACCTAGTAAGGGAAATCAATAAAGAAAATAGTCATTTGTATTCATTATTATATATATTTCCATTTTAAGAACTCATTTCTTGATTATTTTGTTCATATATATATATATGAATCCGTAGAATTAGAAAAATCAGTTTTCATTGAGTAAACGAGTAGATGTAAGTTGATATTTCCTCTGATATTTTGTAGCTGCAATTTTCAAATTCTGTTTTATGTCACATTAACACAATTTTTTTAACAAAAAATTTCTAATTAATCATCTCAAAAGATACAAATTTACATATCAAGTCATGAAGTTATTCTCATTTAAAGTGTCAATGCCTGTTTGCTTTTCTTGGTTCTGTTAAGGTTTCTAGTGCTGAAAATAATACTTCGATCATTTTAATATTTGTCAAATTCTAATTACTATTAGTACTTTAATATATTTTTTCAAGACAGACATTGATAATGCTATTGGTACGTGCTGCGTTGATGCCATTTATTGGGTCAATAAGGTCAGAGGAATTGAGGGCGAGATACCACTTATTGATATTTCTTTATTCTATTTTCAATTTTATTTGAAAAGATGATGATTGTTTACCTTTTCATCAATTATCTAAAACATGATGGAATAATTTACCGTATACAAAGAGGATGTTGAAACAGTAGCTATAATCATCTTTCACTAACCAATTCTAGGATCCACTCGTGATTCTTGTCCAGACTTATGATACTTTAGCATTACAAACTGAAGAACCCGTGCTTCAATAGTGGTCTTTGATAGGATTTCTTTCGCATCTTTGTGGCCTTCCGCCGTCACGACCCAAATCACTTAGTCCACTGTTGAAGTATCACAAGTCTGGACAAGGATCACGAGTGGATCCTAGAATTGTTCAGTGGAAGATGATTTTAGCTACGTTTTCAACATTCTCTTTGTGTATGCCTCCACAACTATAGACAATTCATTTAAATTATTCCAACATATTTTAGATAACTGGATGAAAATGTAAACAATCATCATCTTTTCAAATAATATTGAAACTAGAATGAAGAAATATCAATAAGTGGTATCTCAACCTCAATTGTTCCGACCAATTGACCCAAAATGGTATCAACGCAACAAGTACCAATAGCATTGTCAATCCATGTCTTAAAATAATATATTCAAGTATTAATAGTAATGAGAATTTGATAAATATTAAAATGACCACTAAGAATTATTTTTCAGCACTAGAAAACATACCGGAACCAAGCAAAAGCAAACATGCCTCAGCACTTCAAATGAGCATAGCTTCATGATTTTATATGTGAATTTGTATTTTTTTTGAATAATTAATTAGAAAAACAATTGTTAAAAAATTGTGTTAATATAACATAAAATAGAATAATTAATCGAAAAAACTGCAGCTACAAAATATTATAATGGAAATATCAACTTAGCTTTACTCGTTTACTCAATGAAAATTGATTTTCCTATGTCCAAGGCTTTATCATGTATATATAAACAAAACAATCAAGAAATGAGTTCTTAAACTGGTAAAACATATAATAATGAATACAAATGACTATTTTCTTTATTGTTTTTCCTTACTATGTCATAATTTTTTTATATTTTATAGCAGTACTTTCTTAGGAAGATTATAAATTGAACGGACAATATATATATTAGATAGAGAATTTAAGGGTTTTTATTTGATATAACTCAGGTAGAAAAAAGAAATTTACTTAGAGATGACAAGAGAAAAAGGAAGGAAAATTAAAATAAAAGCAAAAAGGTCATTTTATTAAATGCCAAAGTTAAGTTTTTCTCCTTTTCTAGGAATGCATAATGATTTTCTGGCCCTACCTAAAATATGCAAAGAAGAAACAAAGGAAATTATGGAAAAATAAAAAGAAAGTTATTGAGAATTCACTATTTAAAAACAGAAATTCATCTTCATGAATTAATTTCTTTATTTAAATAGTAAATTTTCAGTAACTTTTAAAAAAAAATTAATTTCCTTTGTTTCTTCTTGGCATATTTTACGCAGGATCAGCGCATCATTATGCACTCGTAGAAACAGAGAAAAACGTAACTTTAGCATTTAATAAAATGACTTTTTTTTCTTTTATTTTAATGTTTCTTCCCTTTCTCTTGTCATCTCTAAGTGCATTTCCTTTTTCTACCTGAGTTGTATTAAATAAAAATCCTTAAATTCTATACATATTATACACATTGTCCGTTCAATTTATAATCTTCTTAAAAAGGCACTACTATAAAATGAAAAATAATAAAGAAATTATGACCTAGTAAGGGAAATCAATAAAGAAAATAGTCATTTGTATTGATTATTATATATATTTCCATTTTAAGAACTCATTTCTTGATTATTTTGTTCATATTTATATATATGAATCCCTAGACTTAGAAAAATCAGTTTTCATTGAGTAAACGAGTAGATGTAAGTTGATATTTCCTCTGATATTTTGTAGCTGCAATTTTCAAATTCTGTTTTATGTCACATTAACACAATTTTTTAACAAACAATTTCTAATTAATCATCTCAAAAGATACAAATTTACATATCAAGTCGTGAAGTTATTCTCATTTAAAGTGTCAATGACTGTTTGCGTTTCTTGGTTCTGTTAAGGTTTCTAGTGCTGAAAATAATACTTCGATCATTTTAATATTTTTTAAATTCTAATTACTATTAGTACTTTAATATATTTTTTCAAGACAGACATTGACAATTCTATTGGTATGTGCTGCGTTGATGCCATTTATTGGGTCAATAAGGTCAGAGGAATTGAGGGCGAGATACCACTTATTGATATTTCTTCATTCTATTTTCAATTTTATTTGAAAAGATGATGAATGTTTACCTTTTCATCAATTATCTAAAACATGATGGAATAATTTACCGTATACAAAGAGGATGTTGAAACAGTAGCTATAATCATCTTTCAATAACCAATTCTAGGATCCACTCGTGATTCTTGTCCAGACTTATGATACTTTAGCATTACAAACTGAAGAACCCGTGCTTCAATAGTGGTCTTTGATAGGATTTCTTTCGCATCTTTGTGGCCTTCCTGCCGTCACGACCCAAATCACTTAGTCCCGCTTTGAAGTATCACGAGTCTGGACAAGGATCACGAGTGGATCCTAGAATTGGTCAGTGGAAGATGATTTTAGCTACGTTTTCAACATTCTCTTTGTGTATGCCATCACAACTATAGACAAGTCATTTCAATTATTCCAACATATTTTAGATAACTGGATGAAAAGGTAAACAATCATCATCTTTTCAAATAATATTGAAACTAGAATGAAGAAATATCAATAAGTGGTATCTCAACCTCAACTGTTCCGACCAATTGACCCAAAATGGTATCAACGCAACAAGTACCAATAGCATTGTCAATCCATGTCTTAAAAAAATATATTCAAGTATTAATAGTAATGAGAATTTGATAAATATTAAATTGACCACTAAGAATTATTTTTCAGCACTAGAAAACATACCGGAACCAAGCAAAAGCAAACATGCCTCAGCACTTCAAATGAGCATAGCTTCATGATTTTATATGTGAATTTGTATTTTTTTGAATAATTAATTAGAAAAACAATTGTGTTAATATATCATAAAATAGAATAATTAATCGAAAAAACTGCAGCTACAAAATATTATAAAGGAAATATCAACTTAGCTTTACTCGTTTACTCAATAAAAATTGATTTTCCTATGTCCAAGGCTTTATCATGTATATATAAACAAAACAATCAGGAAATGAGTTCTTAAACAGGTAAAACATATAATAATGAATACAAATGACTATTTTCTTTATTGTTTTTCCTTACTAGGTCATAAATTTTTTTTAATTTATAGCAGTACTTTCTTAAGAATATTATAAATTGAACGGACAATATATATATATTAGATAGAGAGTTTAAGAGTTTTTATTTGATATAACTCTGGTAGAAAAATGAAATTTACTTAGAGATGACAAGAGAAAAAGGAAGGAAAATTAAAATAAAAGGAAAAAGGTCATTTTATTAAATGCCAAAGTTATGTTTTTCTCCTTTTCTAGGAATGCATAATGATTTTCTGGCCCTACCTAAAATATGCAAAGAAGAAACAAAGGAAATTATGGAAAAATAAAAAGAAAGTTATTGAGAATTCACTATTTAAAAACAGAAATTCATCTTCATGAATTAGTTTCTTTATTTAAATAGTAAATTTCCAAAGTAACTTTTTAAAAAGAATTAATTTCCTTTGTTTCTTCTTGGCATATTTTACGCAGGATCGCGCATCATTATGCACTCGTAGACAGAGAGAAAAACGTAACTTTGGCATTTAATAAAATGACTTTTTTTTTCTTTTATTTTAATGTTTCTTCCCTTTCTCTTGTCATCTCTAAGTGCATTTCCTTTTTCTACCGAGTTGTATTAAATAAAAATCCTTAAATTCTCGTACATATTATACACATTGTCCGTTCAATTTATAATCTTCTTAAAAAGGCACTACTATAAAATGAAAAATAATAAAGAAATTATGACCTAGTAAGGGAAATCAATAAAGAAAATAGTCATTTGTATTCATTATTATATATATTTCCATTTTAAGAACTCATTTCTTGATTATTTTGTTCATATTTATATATATGAATTCCTAGACTTAGAAAAATTAGTTTTCATTGAGTAAACGAGTAGATGTAAGTTGATATTTCCTCTACGATATTTTGTAGCTGCAATTTTCAAATTCTGTTTTATGTCACATTAACACAATTTTTTTAACAAAAAATTTCTAATTAATCATCTCAAAAGATACAAATTTACATATCAAGTCGTGAAGTTATTCTCATTTAAAGTGTCAATACTGTTTGCTTTTCTTGGTTCGTTAAGGTTTCTAGTGCTTTGAAAATAATACTTCGATCATTTTAATATTTTTTAAATTCTAATTACTATTAGTACTTTAATATATTTTTTCAAGACGAGACATTGACAATTCTATTGGTACGTCTTTGCGTTGATGCCATTTATTGGGTCAATAAGGTCAGAGGAATTGAGGGCGAGATAGCACTTATTGATATTTCTTCATTCTATTTTCAATTTTATTTGAAAAGATGATGGTTGTTTACCTTTTCATCAATTATCTAAAACATGATGGAATAATTTACCGTATACAAAGAGGATGTTGAAACAGTAGCTATAATCATCTTTCACTAACCAATTCTAGGATCCACTCGTGATTCTTGTCCAGACTTATGATACTTTAGCATTACAAACCGAAGAACCCGTGCTTCAATAGTGGTCTTTGATAGGATTTCTTTCGCATCTTTGTGGCCTTCCTGCCGTCACGACCCAAATCACTTAGTCCCCTTCTTTGAAGTATCACGAGTCCGGACAAGGATCACGAGTGGATCCTAGAATTGGTCGATGGAAGATGATTTTAGCTACGTTTTCAACATTCTCTTTGTGTATGCCTTCACAACTATAGACAATTCATTTCAATTATTCCAACATATTTTAGATAAGCTGGATGAAAAGGTAAACAATCATCATCTTTTCAAATAATATTGAAACTAGAATGAAGAAATATCAATAAGTGGTATCTCAACCTCAACTGTTCCGACCAATTGACCCAAAATGGTATCAACGCAACAAGTACCAATAGCATTGTCAATCCATGTCTTAAAAAAATATATTCAAGTATTAATAGTAATGAGAATTTGATAAATATTAAATTGACCACTAAGAATTATTTTTCAGCACTAGAAAACATACCGGAACCAAGCAAAAGCAAACATGCCTCAGCACTTCAAATGAGCATAGCTTCATGATTTTATATGTGAATTTGTATTTTTTTGAATAATTAATTAGAAAAACAATTGTGTTAATATATCATAAAATAGAATAATTAATCGAAAAAACTGCAGCTACAAAATATTATAAAGGAAATATCAACTTAGCTTTACTCGTTTACTCAATAAAAATTGATTTTCCTATGTCCAAGGCTTTATCATGTATATATAAACAAAACAATCAGGAAATGAGTTCTTAAACGGGTAAAACATATAATAATGAATACAAATGACTATTTTCTTTATTGTTTTTCCTTACTAGGTCATAAATTTTTTTTTAATTTATAGCAAGTACTTTCTTAAGAATATTATAAATTGAACGGACAATATATATATATTAGATAGAGAGTTTAAGAGTTTTTATTTGATATAACTCTGGTAGAAAAATGAAATTTACTTAGAGATGACAAGAGAAAAAGGAAGGAAAATTAAAATAAAAGGAAAAAGGTCATTTTATTAAATGCCAAAGTTATGTTTTTCTCCTTTTCTAGGAATGCATAATGATTTTCTGGCCCTACCTAAAATATGCAAAGAAGAAACAAAGGAAATTATGGAAAAATAAAAAGAAAGTTATTGAGAATTCACTATTTAAAAACAGAAATTCATCTTCATGAATTAGTTTCTTTATTTAAATAGTAAATTTCAAGTAACTTTTTAAAAAGAATTAATTTCCTTTGTTTCTTCTTGGCATATTTTACGAGATCGCGCATCATTATGCACTCGTAGACACAGAGAAAAACGTAACTTTGGCATTTAATAAAATGACTTTTTTTTTCTTTTATTTTAATGTTTCTTCCCTTTCTCTTGTCATCTCTAAGTGCATTTCCTTTTTCTACCTGAGTTGTATTAAATAAAAATCCTTAAATTCTGTACATATTATACACATTGTCCGTTCAATTTATAATCTTCTTAAAAAGGCACTACTATAAAATGAAAAATAATAAAGAAATTATGACCTAGTAAGGGAAATCAATAAAGAAAATAGTCATTTGTATTCATTATTATATATATTTCCATTTTAAGAACTCATTTCTTGATTATTTTGTTCATATTTATATATATGAATTCCTAGACTTAGAAAAATTAGTTTTCATTGAGTAAACGAGTAGATGTAAGTTGATATTTCCTCTGATATTTTGTAGCTGCAATTTTCAAATTCTGTTTTATGTCACATTAACACAATTTTTTTAACAAAAAATTTCTAATTAATCATCTCAAAAGATACAAATTTACATATCAAGTCGTGAAGTTATTCTCATTTAAAGTGTCAATGCCTGTTTGCTTTTCTTGGTTCTGTTAAGGTTTCTAGTGCTGAAAATAATACTTCGATCATTTTAATATTTTTTAAATTCTAATTACTATTAGTACTTTAATATATTTTTTCAAGACAGACATTGACAATTCTATTGGTACGTGCTGCGTTGATGCCATTTATTGGGTCAATAAGGTCAGAGGAATTGAGGGCGAGATAGCACTTATTGATATTTCTTCATTCTATTTTCAATTTTATTTGAAAAGATGATGGTTGTTTACCTTTTCATCAATTATCTAAAACATGATGGAATAATTTACCGTATACAAAGAGGATGTTGAAACAGTAGCTATAATCATCTTTCACTAACCAATTCTAGGATCCACTCGTGATTCTTGTCCAGACTTATGATACTTTAGCATTACAAACTGAAGAACCCGTGCTTCAATAGTGGTCTTTGATAGGATTTCTTTCGCATCTTTGTGGCCTTCCTCCGCCGTCACGACCCAAATCACTTAGTCCACCTTTGAAGTATCACGAGTCGGACAAGGATCACGAGTGGATCCTAGAATTGGTCAGTGGAAGATGATTTTAGCTACGTTTTCAACATTCTCTTTGTGTATGCCTTCACAACTATAGACAATTCATTTCAATTATTCCAACATATTTTAGATAACTGGATGAAAAGGTAAACAATCATCATCTTTTCAAATAATATTGAAACTAGAATGAAGAAATATCAATAAGTGGTATCTCAACCTCAATTGTTCCGACCAATTGACCCAAAATGGTATCAACGCAACAAGTACCAATAGCATTGTCAATCCATGTCTTAAAAAAATATATTCAAGTATTAATAGTAATGAGAATTTGATAAATATTAAATTGACCACTAAGAATTATTTTTCAGCACTAGAAAACATACCGGAACCAAGCAAAAGCAAACATGCCTCAGCACTTCAAATGAGCATAGCTTCATGATTTTATATGTGAATTTGTATTTTTTTGAATAATTAATTAGAAAAACAATTGTGTTAATATATCATAAAATAGAATAATTAATCGAAAAAACTGCAGCTACAAAATATTATAAAGGAAATATCAACTTAGCTTTACTCGTTTACTCAATAAAAATTGATTTTCCTATGTCCAAGGCTTTATCATGTATATATAAACAAAACAATCAGAAATGAGTTCTTAAACAGGTAAAACATATAATAATGAATACAAATGACTATTTTCTTTATTGTTTTTCCTTACTAGGTCATAATTTTTTTTAATTTATAGCAGTACTTTCTTAAGAATATTATAAATTGAACGGACAATATATATATATTAGATAGAGAGTTTAAGAGTTTTTATTTGATATAACTCTGGTAGAAAAATGAAATTTACTTAGAGATGACAAGAGAAAAAGGAAGGAAAATTAAAATAAAAGGAAAAAGGTCATTTTATTAAATGCCAAAGTTATGTTTTTCTCCTTTTCTAGGAATGCATAATGATTTTCTGGCCCTACCTAAAATATGCAAAGAAGAAACAAAGGAAATTATGGAAAAATAAAAAGAAAGTTATTGAGAATTCACTATTTAAAAACAGAAATTCATCTTCATGAATTAGTTTCTTTATTTAAATAGTAAATTTCCAGTAACTTTTTAAAAAGAATTAATTTCCTTTGTTTCTTCTTGGCATATTTTACGCAGGATCAGCGCATCATTATGCACTCGTAGACACAGAGAAAAACGTAACTTTGGCATTTAATAAAATGACTTTTTTTTTCTTTTATTTTAATGTTTCTTCCCTTTCTCTTGTCATCTCTAAGTGCATTTCCTTTTTCTACCTGAGTTGTATTAAATAAAAATCCTTAAATTCTGTACATATTATACACATTGTCCGTTCAATTTATAATCTTCTTAAAAAGGCACTACTATAAAATGAAAAATAATAAAGAAATTATGACCTAGTAAGGGAAATCAATAAAGAAAATAGTCATTTGTATTCATTATTATATATATTTCCATTTTAAGAACTCATTTCTTGATTATTTTGTTCATATTTATATATATGAATTCCTAGACTTAGAAAAATTAGTTTTCATTGAGTAAACGAGTAGATGTAAGTTGATATTTCCTCTGATATTTTGTAGCTGCAATTTTCAAATTCTGTTTTATGTCACATTAACACAATTTTTTTAACAAAAAATTTCTAATTAATCATCTCAAAAGATACAAATTTACATATCAAGTCGTGAAGTTATTCTCATTTAAAGTGTCAATGCCTGTTTGCTTTTCTTGGTTCTGTTAAGGTTTCTAGTGCTGAAAATAATACTTCGATCATTTTAATATTTTTTAAATTCTAATTACTATTAGTACTTTAATATATTTTTTCAAGACAGACATTGACAATTCTATTGGTACGTGCTGCGTTGATGCCATTTATTGGGTCAATAAGGTCAGAGGAATTGAGGGCGAGATACCACTTATTGATATTTCTTCATTCTATTTTCAATTTTATTTGAAAAGATGATGGTTGTTTACCTTTTCATCAATTATCTAAAACATGATGGAATAATTTACCGTATACAAAGAGGATGTTGAAACAGTAGCTATAATCATCTTTCACTAACCAATTCTAGGATCCACTCGTGATTCTTGTCCAGACTTATGATACTTTAGCATTACAAACTGAAGAACCCGTGCTTCAATAGTGGTCTTTGATAGGATTTCTTTCGCATCTTTGTGGCCTTCCTGCCGTCACGACCCAAATCACTTAGTCCACTGCTGAAGTATCACGAGTCTGGACAAGGATCACGAGTGGATCCTAGAATTGGTCAGTGGAAGATGATTTTAGCTACGTTTTCAACATTCTCTTTGTGTATGCCTTCACAACTATAGACAATTCATTTCAATTATTCCAACATATTTTAGATAACTGGATGAAAAGGTAAACAATCATCATCTTTTCAAATAATATTGAAACTAGAATGAAGAAATATCAATAAGTGGTATCTCAACCTCAACTGTTCCGACCAATTGACCCAAAATGGTATCAACGCAACAAGTACCAATAGCATTGTCAATCCATGTCTTAAAAAAATATATTCAAGTATTAATAGTAATGAGAATTTGATAAATATTAAATTGACCACTAAGAATTATTTTTCAGCACTAGAAAACATACCGGAACCAAGCAAAAGCAAACATGCCTCAGCACTTCAAATGAGCATAGCTTCATGATTTTATATGTGAATTTGTATTTTTTTGAATAATTAATTAGAAAAACAATTGTTAAAAAATTGTGTTAATATATCATAAAATAGAATAATTAATCGAAAAAACTGCAGCTACAAAATATTATAAAGGAAATATCAACTTAGCTTTACTCGTTTACTCAATAAAAATTGATTTTCCTATGTCCAAGGCTTTATCATGTATATATAAACAAAACAATCAGGAAATGAGTTCTTAAACAGGTAAAACATATAATAATGAATACAAATGACTATTTTCTTTATTGTTTTTCCTTACTAGGTCATAATTTTTTTTTTAATTTATAGCAGTACTTTCTTAAGAATATTATAAATTGAACGGACAATATATATATATTAGATAGAGAGTTTAAGAGTTTTTATTTGATATAACTCTGGTAGAAAAACGAAATTTACTTAGAGATGACAAGAGAAAAAGGAAGGAAAATTAAAATAAAAGGAAAAAGGTCATTTTATTAAATGCCAAAGTTATGTTTTTCTCCTTTTCTAGGAATGCATAATGATTTTCTGGCCCTACCTAAAATATGCAAAGAAGAAACAAAGGAAATTATGGAAAAATAAAAAGAAAGTTATTGAGAATTCACTATTTAAAAACAGAAATTCATCTTCATGAATTAGTTTCTTTATTTAAATAGTAAATTTCAATAACTTTTTAAAAAGAATTAATTTCCTTTGTTTCTTCTTGGCATATTTTACGCAGATCAGCGCATCATTATGCACTCGTAGAAACGAGAGAAAAACGTAACTTTGGCATTTAATAAAATGACTTTTTTTTTCTTTTATTTTAATGTTTCTTCCCTTTCTCTTGTCATCTCTAAGTGCATTTCCTTTTTCTACCTGAGTTGTATTAAATAAAAATCCTTAAATTCTGTACATATTATACACATTGTCCGTTCAATTTATAATCTTCTTAAAAAGGCACTACTATAAAATGAAAAATAATAAAGAAATTATGACCTAGTAAGGGAAATCAATAAAGAAAATAGTCATTTGTATTCATTATTATATATATTTCCATTTTAAGAACTCATTTCTTGATTATTTTGTTCATATTTATATATATGAATTCCTAGACTTAGAAAAATTAGTTTTCATTGAGTAAACGAGTAGAGTAGATGTAAGTTGATATTTCCTCTGATATTTTGTAGCTGCAATTTTCAAATTCTGTTTTATGTCACATTAACACAATTTTTTTAACAAAAAATTTCTAATTAATCATCTCAAAAGATACAAATTTACATATCAAGTCGTGAAGTTATTCTCATTTAAAGTGTCAATACTGTTTGCTTTTCTTGGTTCGTTAAGGTTTCTAGTGCTGAAAATAATACTTCGATCATTTTAATATTTTTTAAATTCTAATTACTATTAGTACTTTAATATATTTTTTCAAGACAGACATTGACAATTCTATTGGTACGTGCTGCGTTGATGCCATTTATTGGGTCAATAAGGTCAGAGGAATTGAGGGCGAGATAGCACTTATTGATATTTCTTCATTCTATTTTCAATTTTATTTGAAAAGATGATGGTTGTTTACCTTTTCATCAATTATCTAAAACATGATGGAATAATTTACCGTATACAAAGAGGATGTTGAAACAGTAGCTATAATCATCTTTCACTAACCAATTCTAGGATCCACTCGTGATTCTTGTCCAGACTTATGATACTTTAGCATTACAAACCGAAGAACCCGTGCTTCAATAGTGGTCTTTGATAGGATTTCTTTCGCATCTTTGTGGCCTTCCGCCGTCACGACCCAAATCACTTAGTCCCACTTCTTTGAAGTATCACGAGTACGGACAAGGATCACGAGTGGATCCTAGAATTGGTCGATGGAAGATGATTTTAGCTACGTTTTCAACATTCTCTTTGTGTATGCCTTCACAACTATAGACAATTCATTTCAATTATTCCAACATATTTTAGATAACTGGATGAAAAGGTAAACAATCATCATCTTTTCAAATAATATTGAAACTAGAATGAAGAAATATCAATAAGTGGTATCTCAACCTCAATTGTTCCGACCAATTGACCCAAAATGGTATCAACGCAACAAGTACCAATAGCATTGTCAATCCATGTCTTAAAAAAATATATTCAAGTATTAATAGTAATGAGAATTTGATAAATATTAAATTGACCACTAAGAATTATTTTTCAGCACTAGAAAACATACCGGAACCAAGCAAAAGCAAACATGCCTCAGCACTTCAAATGAGCATAGCTTCATGATTTTATATGTGAATTTGTATTTTTTTGAATAATTAATTAGAAAAACAATTGTTAAAAAATTGTGTTAATATATCATAAAATAGAATAATTAATCGAAAAAACTGCAGCTACAAAATATTATAAAGGAAATATCAACTTAGCTTTACTCGTTTACTCAATAAAAATTGATTTTCCTATGTCCAAGGCTTTATCATGTATATATAAACAAAACAATCAGGAAATGAGTTCTTAAACAGGTAAAACATATAATAATGAATACAAATGACTATTTTCTTTATTGTTTTTCCTTACTAGGTCATAATTTTTTTTAATTTATAGCAGTACTTTCTTAAGAATATTATAAATTGAACGGACAATATATATATATTAGATAGAGAGTTTAAGAGTTTTTATTTGATATAACTCTGGTAGAAAAACGAAATTTACTTAGAGATGACAAGAGAAAAAGGAAGGAAAATTAAAATAAAAGGAAAAAGGTCATTTTATTAAATGCCAAAGTTATGTTTTTCTCCTTTTCTAGGAATGCATAATGATTTTCTGGCCCTACCTAAAATATGCAAAGAAGAAACAAAGGAAATTATGGAAAAATAAAAAGAAAGTTATTGAGAATTCACTATTTAAAAACAGAAATTCATCTTCATGAATTAGTTTCTTTATTTAAATAGTAAATTTCGATAACTTTTTAAAAAGAATTAATTTCCTTTGTTTCTTCTTGGCATATTTTACGCAGATCGCGCATCATTATGCACTCGTAGAAACAGAGAAAAACGTAACTTTGGCATTTAATAAAATGACTTTTTTTTTCTTTTATTTTAATGTTTCTTCCCTTTCTCTTGTCATCTCTAAGTGCATTTCCTTTTTCTACCCGAGTTGTATTAAATAAAAATCCTTAAATTCTCGTACATATTATACACATTGTCCGTTCAATTTATAATCTTCTTAAAAAGGCACTACTATAAAATGAAAAATAATAAAGAAATTATGACCTAGTAAGGGAAATCAATAAAGAAAATAGTCATTTGTATTCATTATTATATATATTTCCATTTTAAGAACTCATTTCTTGATTATTTTGTTCATATTTATATATATGAATTCCTAGACTTAGAAAAATTAGTTTTCATTGAGTAAACGAGTAGATGTAAGTTGATATTTCCTACGATATTTTGTAGCTGCAATTTTCAAATTCTGTTTTATGTCACATTAACACAATTTTTTTAACAAAAAATTTCTAATTAATCATCTCAAAAGATACAAATTTACATATCAAGTCGTGAAGTTATTCTCATTTAAAGTGTCAATACTGTTTGCTTTTCTTGGTTCTCGTTAAGGTTTCTAGTGCTTTGAAAATAATACTTCGATCATTTTAATATTTTTTAAATTCTAATTACTATTAGTACTTTAATATATTTTTTCAAGACAGACATTGACAATTCTATTGGTACGTCTTTGCGTTGATGCCATTTATTGGGTCAATAAGGTCGAGGAATTGAGGGCGAGATACCACTTATTGATATTTCTTCATTCTATTTTCAATTTTATTTGAAAAGATGATGGTTGTTTACCTTTTCATCAATTATCTAAAACATGATGGAATAATTTACCGTATACAAAGAGGATGTTGAAACAAGTAGCTATAATCATCTTTCACTAACCAATTCTAGGATCCACTCGTGATTCTTGTCCAGACTTATGATACTTTAGCATTACAAACTGAAGAACCCGTGCTTCAATAGTGGTCTTTGATAGGATTTCTTTCGCATCTTTGTGGCCTTCCTGCCGTCACGACCCAAATCACTTAGTCCACCGATGAAGTATCACGAGTCTGGACAAGGATCACGAGTGGATCCTAGAATTTCGATGGAAGATGATTTTAGCTACGTTTTCAACATTCTCTTTGTGTATGCCTTCACAACTATAGACAATTCATTTCAATTATTCCAACATATTTTAGATAACTGGATGAAAAGGTAAACAATCATCATCTTTTCAAATAATATTGAAACTAGAATGAAGAAATATCAATAAGTGGTATCTCAACCTCAATTGTTCCGACCAATTGACCCAAAATGGTATCAACGCAACAAGTACCAATAGCATTGTCAATCCATGTCTTAAAAAAATATATTCAAGTATTAATAGTAATGAGAATTTGATAAATATTAAATTGACCACTAAGAATTATTTTTCAGCACTAGAAAACATACCGGAACCAAGCAAAAGCAAACATGCCTCAGCACTTCAAATGAGCATAGCTTCATGATTTTATATGTGAATTTGTATTTTTTTGAATAATTAATTAGAAAAACAATTGTTAAAAAATTGTGTTAATATATCATAAAATAGAATAATTAATCGAAAAAACTGCAGCTACAAAATATTATAAAGGAAATATCAACTTAGCTTTACTCGTTTACTCAATAAAAATTGATTTTCCTATGTCCAAGGCTTTATCATGTATATATAAACAAAACAATCAAGAAATGAGTTCTTAAACAGGTAAAACATATAATAATGAATACAAATGACTATTTTCTTTATTGTTTTTCCTTACTAGGTCATAATTTTTTTTTTTTTATAGCAGTACTTTCTTAAGAATATTATAAATTGAACGGACAATATATATATATTAGATAGAGAGTTTAAGAGTTTTTATTTGATATAACTCGGTAGAAAAACGAAATTTACTTAGAGATGACAAGAGAAAAAGGAAGGAAAATTAAAATAAAAGGAAAAAGGTCATTTTATTAAATGCCAAAGTTATGTTTTTCTCCTTTTCTAGGAATGCATAATGATTTTCTGGCCCTACCTAAAATATGCAAAGAAGAAACAAAGGAAATTATGGAAAAATAAAAAGAAAGTTATTGAGAATTCACTATTTAAAAACAGAAATTCATCTTCATGAATTAATTTCTTTATTTAAATAGTAAATTTCCGATAACTTTTTAAAAAAAATTAATTTCCTTTGTTTCTTCTTGGCATATTTTACGCAGATCGCGCATCATTATGCACTCGTAGAAACGAGAAAAACGTAACTTTAGCATTTAATAAAATGACTTTTTTTTTCTTTTATTTTAATGTTTCTTCCCTTTCTCTTGTCATCTCTAAGTGCATTTCCTTTTTCTACCGAGTTGTATTAAATAAAAATCCTTAAATTCTCTACATATTATATACATTGTCCGTTCAATTTATAATCTTCTTAAAAAGGCACTACTATAAAATGAAAAATAATAAAGAAATTATGACCTAGTAAGGGAAATCAATAAAGAAAATAGTCATTTGTATTCATTATTATATATATTTCCATTTTAAGAACTCATTTCTTGATTATTTTGTTCATATATTATATATATGAATCCCTAGACTTAGAAAAATTAGTTTTCATTGAGTAAACGAGTAGATGTAAGTTGATATTTCCTCTGATATTTTGTAGCTGCAATTTTCAAATTCTGTTTTATGTCACATTAACACAATTTTTTTAACAAAAAATTTCTAATTAATCATCTCAAAAGATACAAATTTACATATCAAGTCATGAAGTTATTCTCATTTAAAGTGTCAATACTGTTTGCTTTTCTTGGTTTGTTAAGGTTTCTAGTTGAAAATAATACTTCGATCATTTTAATATTTTTTAAATTCTAATTACTATTAGTACTTTAATATATTTTTTCAAGACAGAGACATTGATAATTCTATTGGTACGTCTTTGCGTTGATGCCATTTATTGGGTCAATAAGGTCAGAGGAATTGAGGGCGAGATACCACTTATTGATATTTCTTCATTCTATTTTCAATTTTATTTGAAAAGATGATGGTTGTTTACCTTTTCATCAATTATCTAAAACATGATGGAATAATTTACCGTATACAAAGAGGATGTTGAAACAGTAGCTATAATCATCTTTCACTAACCAATTCTAGGATCCACTCGTGATTCTTGTCCAGACTTATGATACTTTAGCATTACAAACTGAAGAACCCGTGCTTCAATAGTGGTCTTTGATAGGATTTCTTTCGCATCTTTGTGGCCTTCCTGCCGTCACGACCCAAATCACTTAGTCCACCGATGAAGTATCACGAGTCTGGACAAGGATCACGAGTGGATCCTAGAATTGGTCAATGGAAGATGATTTTAGCTACGTTTTCAACATTCTCTTTGTGTATGCCTTCACAACTATAGACAATTCATTTCAATTATTCCAACATATTTTAGATAACTGGATGAAAAGGTAAACAATCATCATCTTTTCAAATAATATTGAAACTAGAATGAAGAAATATCAATAAGTGGTATCTCGCCCTCAATTGTTCCGACCAATTGACCCAAAATGGTATCAACGCAACAAGTACCAATAGCATTGTCAATCCATGTCTTAAAAAAATATATTCAAGTATTAATAGTAATGAGAATTTGATAAATATTAAAATGACCACTAAGAATTATTTTTCAGCACTAGAAAACATACCGGAACCAAGCAAAAGCAAACATGCCTCAGCACTTCAAATGAGCATAGCTTCATGATTTTATATGTGAATTTGTATTTTTTTGAATAATTAATTAGAAAAACAATTGTTAAAAAATTGTGTTAATATAACATAAAATAGAATAATTAATCGAAAAAACTTCAGCTACAAAATATTATAAAGGAAATATCAACTTAGCTTTACTCGTTTACTCAATAAAAATTGATTTTCCTATGTCCAAGGCTTTATCATGTATATATAAACAAAACAATCAAGAAATGAGTTCTTAAACTGGTAAAACATATAATAATGAATACAAATGACTATTTTCTTTAATGTTTTTCCTTACTAGGTCATAATTTTTTTTTTTTTATAGCAAGTACTTTCTTAAGAATATTATAAATTGAACGGACAATATATATATATTAGATAGAGAGTTTAAGAGTTTTTATTTGATATAACTCAGGTAGAAAAACGAAATTTACTTAGAGATGACAAGAGAAAAAGGAAGGAAAATTAAAATAAAAGGAAAAAGGTCATTTTATTAAATGCCAAAGTTATGTTTTTCTCCTTTTCTAGGAATGCATAATGATTTTCTGGCCCTACCTAAAATATGCAAAGAAGAAACAAAGGAAATTATGGAAAAATAAAAAGAAAGTTATTGAGAATTCACTATTTAAAAACAGAAATTCATCTTCATGAATTAATTTCTTTATTTAAATAGTAAATTTCCAGTAACTTTTTAAAAAGAATTAATTTCCTTTGTTTCTTCTTGGCATATTTTACGCAGGATCAGCGCATCATTATGCACTCGTAGACACAGAGAAAAACGTAACTTTGGCATTTAATAAAATGACTTTTTTTTTCTTTTATTTTAATGTTTCTTCCCTTTCTCTTGTCATCTCTAAGTGCATTTCCTTTTTCTACCTGAGTTGTATTAAATAAAAATCCTTAAATTCTCTACATATTATACACATTGTCCGTTCAATTTATAATCTTCTTAAAAAGGCACTACTATAAAATGAAAAATAATAAAGAAATTATGACCTAGTAAGGGAAATCAATAAAGAAAATAGTCATTTGTATTCATTATTATATATATTTCCATTTTAGGAACTCATTTCTTGATTATTTTGTTCATATTTATATATATGAATCCCTAGACTTAGAAAAATCAGTTTTCATTGAGTAAACGAGTAGATGTAAGTTGATATTTCCTACGATATTTTGTAGTTTGCAATTTTCAAATTCTGTTTTATGTCACATTAACACAATTTTTTTAACAAAAAATTTCTAATTAATCATCTCAAAAGATACAAATTTACATATCAAGTCATGAAGTTATTCTCATTTAAAGTGTCAATACTGTTTGCTTTTTCTTGGTTCTGTTAAGGTTTTCTAGTCTTGAAAATAATACTTCGATCATTTTAATATTTTTTAAATTCTAATTACTATTAGTACTTTAATATATTTTTTCAAGACAAGACATTGACAATTCTATTGGTATGTCTTTGCGTTGATGCCATTTATTGGGTCAATAAGGTCGAGGAATTGAGGGCGAGATACCACTTATTGATATTTCTTCATTCTATTTTCAATTTTATTTGAAAAGATGATGATTGTTTACCTTTTCATCAATTATCTAAAACATGATGGAATAATTTACCGTATACAAAGAGGATGTTGAAACAGTAGCTATAATCATCTTTCACTAACCAATTCTAGGATCCACTCGTGATTCTTGTCCAGACTTATGATACTTTAGCATTACAAACTGAAGAACCCGTGCTTCAATAGTGGTCTTTGATAGGATTTCTTTCGCATCTTTGTGGCCTTCCTGCCGTCACGACCCAAATCACTTAGTCCACCGATGAAGTATCACGAGTCTGGACAAGGATCACGAGTGGATCCTAGAATTGGTCGAGTGGAAGATGATTTTAGCTACGTTTTCAACATTCTCTTTGTGTATGCCTTCACAACTATAGACAATTCATTTCAATTATTCCAACATATTTTAGATAACTGGATGAAAAGGTAAACAATCATCATCTTTTCAAATAATATTGAAACTAGAATGAAGAAATATCAATAAGTGGTATCTCGCCCTCAATTGTTCCGACCAATTGACCCAAAATGGTATCAACGCAACAAGTACCAATAGCATTGTCAATCCATGTCTTAAAAAAATATATTCAAGTATTAATAGTAATGAGAATTTGATAAATAATAAAATGACCACTAAGAATTATTTTTCAGCACTAGAAAACATACCGGAACCAAGCAAAAGCAAACATGCCTCAGCACTTCAAATGAGCATAGCTTCATGATTTTATATGTGAATTTGTATTTTTTTGAATAATTAATTAGAAAAACAATTGTTAAAAAATTGTGTTAATATAACATAAAATAGAATAATTAATCGAAAAAACTTCAGCTACAAAATATTATAAAGGAAATATCAACTTAGCTTTACTCGTTTACTCAATAAAAATTGATTTTCCTATGTCCAAGGCTTTATCATGTATATATAAACAAAACAATCAAGAAATGAGTTCTTAAACTGGTAAAACATATAATAATGAATACAAATGACTATTTTCTTTATTGTTTTTCCTTACTAGGTCATAATTTTTTTTTTTTTATAGCAGTACTTTCTTAAGAATATTATAAATTGAACGGACAATATATATATATATTAGATAGAGAGTTTAAGAGTTTTTATTTGATATAACTCAGGTAGAAAAACGAAATTTACTTAGAGATGACAAGAGAAAAAGGAAGGAAAATTAAAATAAAAGGAAAAAGGTCATTTTATTAAATGCCAAAGTTATGTTTTTCTCCTTTTCTAGGAATGCATAATGATTTTCTGGCCCTACCTAAAATATGCAAAGAAGAAACAAAGGAAATTATGGAAAAATAAAAAGAAAGTTATTGAGAATTCACTATTTAAAAACAGAAATTCATCTTCATGAATTAATTTCTTTATTTAAATAGTAAATTTCCAGTAACTTTTTAAAAAAAATTAATTTCATTTGTTTCTTCTTGGCATATTTTAGCGGAGATCAGCGCATCATTATGCACTCGTAGAAACAGAGAAAAACGTAACTTTAGCATTTAATAAAATGACTTTTTTTTTCTTTTATTTTAATGTTTCTTCCCTTTCTCTTGTCATCTCTAAGTGCATTTCCTTTTTCTACCTGAGTTGTATTAAATAAAAATCCTTAAATTCTCTACATATTATATACATTGTCCGTTCAATTTATAATCTTCTTAAAAAGGCACTACTATAAAATGAAAAATAATAAAGAAATTATGACCTAGTAAGGGAAATCAATAAAGAAAATAGTCATTTGTATTCATTATTATATATATTTCCATTTTAAGAACTCATTTCTTGATTATTTTGTTCATATATATATCTATATGAATCCCTAGACTTAGAAAAATCAGTTTTCATTGAGTAAACGAGTAGATGTAAGTTGATATTTCCTCTGATATTTTGTAGCTGCAATTTTCAAATTCTGTTTTATGTCACATTAACACAATTTTTTTAACAAAAAATTTCTAATTAATCATCTCAAAAGATACAAATTTACATATCAAGTCATGAAGTTATTCTCATTTAAAGTGTCAATGCCTGTTTGCTTTTCTTGGTTCTGTTAAGGTTTCTAGTCTTTGAAAATAATACTTCGATCATTTTAATATTTGTCAAATTCTAATTACTATTAGTACTTTAATATATTTTTTCAAGACGAGACATTGATAATGCTATTGGTACGTCTTTGCGTTGATGCCATTTATTGGGTCAATAAGGTCAGAGGAATTGAGGGCGAGATACCACTTATTGATATTTCTTCATTCTATTTTCAATTTTATTTGAAAAGATGATGGTTGTTTACCTTTTCATCAATTATCTAAAACATGATGGAATAATTTACCGTATACAAAGAGGATGTTGAAACAGTAGCTATAATCATCTTTCACTAACCAATTCTAGGATCCACTCGTGATTCTTGTCCAGACTTATGATACTTTAGCATTACAAAGCTGAAGAACCCGTGCTTCAATAGTGGTCTTTGATAGGATTTCTTTCGCATCTTTGTGGCCTTCCTGCCGTCACGACCCAAATCACTTAGTCCACCGATGAAGTATCACGAGTACGGACAAGGATCACGAGTGGATCCTAGAATTGGTCAGTGGAAGATGATTTTAGCTACGTTTTCAACATTCTCTTTGTGTATGCCTTCACAACTATAGACAATTCATTTCAATTATTCCAACATATTTTAGATAACTGGATGAAAAGGTAAACAATCATCATCTTTTCAAATAATATTGAAACTAGAATGAAGAAATATCAATAAGTGGTATCTCGCCCTCAATTGTTCCGACCAATTGACCCAAAATGGTATCAACGCAACAAGTACCAATAGCATTGTCAATCCATGTCTTAAAAAAATATATTCAAGTATTAATAGTAATGAGAATTTGATAAATAATAAAATGACCACTAAGAATTATTTTTCAGCACTAGAAAACATACCGGAACCAAGCAAAAGCAAACATGCCTCAGCACTTCAAATGAGCATAGCTTCATGATTTTATATGTGAATTTGTATTTTTTTGAATAATTAATTAGAAAAACAATTGTTAAAAAATTGTGTTAATATAACATAAAATAGAATAATTAATCGAAAAAACTTCAGCTACAAAATATTATAAAGGAAATATCAACTTAGCTTTACTCGTTTACTCAATGAAAATTGATTTTCCTATGTCCAAGGCTTTATCATGTATATATAAACAAAACAATCAAGAAATGAGTTCTTAAACTGGTAAAACATATAATAATGAATACAAATGACTATTTTCTTTATTGTTTTTCCTTACTAGGTCATAATTTATTTATTTTTTATAGCAGTACTTTCTTAAGAATATTATAAATTGAACGGACAATATATATATATATTAGATAGAGAGTTTAAGAGTTTTTATTTGATATAACTCAGGTAGAAAAACGAAATTTACTTAGAGATGACAAGAGAAAAAGGAAGGAAAATTAAAATAAAAGGAAAAAGGTCATTTTATTAAATGCCAAAGTTATGTTTTTCTCCTTTTCTAGGAATGCATAATGATTTTCTGGCCCTACCTAAAATATGCAAAGAAGAAACAAAGGAAATTATGGAAAAATAAAAAGAAAGTTATTGAGAATTCACTATTTAAAAACAGAAATTCATCTTCATGAATTAATTTCTTTATTTAAATAGTAAATTTCCAGTAACATTTTTAAAAAAATTAATTTCATTTGTTTCTTCTTGGCATATTTTAGGCGAGATCGACGCATCATTATGCACTCGTAGAAACAGAGAAAAACGTAACTTTAGCATTTAATAAAATGACTTTTTTTTTCTTTTATTTTAATGTTTCTTCCCTTTCTCTTGTCATCTCTAAGTGCATTTCCTTTTTCTACCCGAGTTGTATTAAATAAAAATCCTTAAATTCTCTACATATTATATACATTGTCCGTTCAATTTATAATCTTCTTAAAAAGGCACTACTATAAAATGAAAAATAATAAAGAAATTATGACCTAGTAAGGGAAATCAATAAAGAAAATAGTCATTTGTATTCATTATTATATATATTTCCATTTTAAGAACTCATTTCTTGATTATTTTGTTCATATATATATCTATATGAATCCCTAGACTTAGAAAAATCAGTTTTCATTGAGTAAACGAGTAGATGTAAGTTGATATTTCCTCTGATATTTTGTAGCTGCAATTTTCAAATTTGTTTTATGTCACATTAACACAATTTTTTTAACAAAAAATTTCTAATTAATCATCTCAAAAGATACAAATTTACATATCAAGTCATGAAGTTATTCTCAGTTAAAGTGTCAATGCCTGTTTGCTTTTCTTGGTTTGTTAAGGTTTCTAGTGCTTTGAAAATAATACTTCGATCATTTTAATATTTGTCAAATTCTAATTACTATTAGTACTTTAATATATTTTTTCAAGACAGACATTGATAATGCTATTGGTACGTGCTGCGTTGATGCCATTTATTGGGTCAATAAGGTCAGAGGAATTGAGGGCGAGATACCACTTATTGATATTTCTTCATTCTATTTTCAATTTTATTTGAAAAGATGATGGTTGTTTACCTTTTCATCAATTATCTAAAACATGATGGAATAATTTACCGTATACAAAGAGGATGTTGAAACAGTAGCTATAATCATCTTTCACTAACCAATTCTAGGATCCACTCGTGATTCTTGTCCAGACTTATGATACTTTAGCATTACAAACTGAAGAACCCGTGCTTCAATAGTGGTCTTTGATAGGATTTCTTTCGCATCTTTGTGGCCTTCCTGCCGTCACGACCCAAATCACTTAGTCCACCGATGAAGTATCACGAGTCTGGACAAGGATCACGAGTGGATCCTAGAATTGGTCAGTGGAAGATGATTTTAGCTACGTTTTCAACATTCTCTTTGTGTATGCCTTCACAACTATAGACAATTCATTTCAATTATTCCAACATATTTTAGATAACTGGATGAAAGGTAAACAATCATCATCTTTTCAAATAATATTGAAACTAGAATGAAGAAATATCAATAAGTGGTATCTCGCCCTCAATTGTTCCGACCAATTGACCCAAAATGGTATCAACGCAACAAGTACCAATAGCATTGTCAATCCATGTCTTAAAAAAATATATTCAAGTATTAATAGTAATGAGAATTTGATAAATAATAAAATGACCACTAAGAATTATTTTTCAGCACTAGAAAACATACCGGAACCAAGCAAAAGCAAACATGCCTCAGCACTTCAAATGAGCATAGCTTCATGATTTTATATGTGAATTTGTATTTTTTTGAATAATTAATTAGAAAAACAATTGTTAAAAAATTGTGTTAATATAACATAAAATAGAATAATTAATCGAAAAAACTTCAGCTACAAAATATTATAAAGGAAATATCAACTTAGCTTTACTCGTTTACTCAATGAAAATTGATTTTCCTATGTCCAAGGCTTTATCATGTATATATAAACAAAACAATCAAGAAATGAGTTCTTAAACTGGTAAAACATATAATAATGAATACAAATGACTATTTTCTTTATTGTTTTTCCTTACTAGGTCATAATTTATTTATTTTTTATAGCAAAGTACTTTCTTAAGAATATTATAAATTGAACGGACAATATATATATATATTAGATAGAGAGTTTAAGAGTTTTTATTTGATATAACTCAGGTAGAAAAACGAAATTTACTTAGAGATGACAAGAGAAAAAGGAAGGAAAATTAAAATAAAAGGAAAAAGGTCATTTTATTAAATGCCAAAGTTATGTTTTTCTCCTTTTCTAGGATGCATAATGATTTTCTGGCCCTACCTAAAATATGCAAAGAAGAAACAAAGGAAATTATGGAAAAATAAAAAGAAAGTTATTGAGAATTCACTATTTAAAAACAGAAATTCATCTTCATGAATTAATTTCTTTATTTAAATAGTAAATTTCCAAGTAACTTTTTAAAAAAATTAATTTCATTTGTTTCTTCTTGGCATATTTTTAAGCAGGATCGCGCATCATTATGCACTCGTAGAAACGAGAAAAACGTAACTTTAGCATTTAATAAAATGACTTTTTTTTTTTTTTCTTTTATTTTAATGTTTCTTCCCTTTCTCTTGTCATCTCTAAGTGCATTTCCTTTTTCTACCTGAGTTGTATTAAATAAAAATCCTTAAATTCTCTACATATTATATACATTGTCCGTTCAATTTATAATCTTCTTAAAAAGGCACCACTATAAAATGAAAAATAATAAAGAAATTATGACCTAGTAAGGGAAATCAATAAAGAAAATAGTCATTTGTATTCATTATTATATATATTTCCATTTTAAGAACTCATTTCTTGATTATTTTGTTCATATATATATCTATATGAATCCCTAGACTTAGAAAAATCAGTTTTCATTGAGTAAACGAGTAGATGTAAGTTGATATTTCCTACGATATTTTGTATTTGCAATTTTCAAATTCTGTTTTATGTCACATTAACACAATTTTTTTAACAAAAAATTTCTAATTAATCATCTCAAAAGATACAAATTTACATATCAAGTCATGAAGTTATTCTCGTTCAAAGTGTCAATGCCTGTTTGCTTTTTCTTGGTTCTGTTAAGGGTTCTAGTGCTGAAAATAATACTTCAATCATTCTAATATTTGTCAAATTCTAATTACTATTAGTACTTTAATATATTTTTTCAAGACAGACATTGATAATGCTATTGGTACGTCTTTGCGTTGATGCCATTTATTGGGTCAATAAGGTCGAGGAATTGAGGGCGAGATACCACTTATTGATATTTCTTCATTCTATTTTCAATTTTATTTGAAAAGATGATGGTTGTTTACCTTTTCATCAATTATCTAAAACATGATGGAATAATTTACCGTATACAAAGAGGATGTTGAAACAGTAGCTATAATCATCTTTCACTAACCAATTCTAGGATCCACTCGTGATTCTTGTCCGGACTATGATACTTTAGCATTACAAACCTGAAGAACCCGTGCTTCAATAGTGGTCTTTGATAGGATTTCTTTCGCATCTTTGTGGCCTTCCTGCCGTCACGACCCAAATCACTTAGTCCACCGATGAAGTATCACGAGTACGGACAAGGATCACGAGTGGATCCTAGAATTGGTCGAGTGGAAGATGATTTTAGCTACGTTTTCAACATTCTCTTTGTGTATGCCTTCACAACTATAGACAATTCATTTCAATTATTCCAACATATTTTAGATAACTGGATGAAAAGGTAAACAATCATCATCTTTTCAAATAATATTGAAACTAGAATGAAGAAATATCAATAAGTGGTATCTCGCCCTCAATTGTTCCGACCAATTGACCCAAAATGGTATCAACGCAACAAGTACCAATAGCATTGTCAATCCATGTCTTAAAAAAATATATTCAAGTATTAATAGTAATGAGAATTTGATAAATAATAAAATGACCACTAAGAATTATTTTTCAGCACTAGAAAACATACCGGAACCAAGCAAAAGCAAACATGCCTCAGCACTTCAAATGAGCATAGCTTCATGATTTTATATGTGAATTTGTATTTTTTTGAATAATTAATTAGAAAAACAATTGTTAAAAAATTGTGTTAATATAACATAAAATAGAATAATTAATCGAAAAAACTTCAGCTACAAAATATTATAAAGGAAATATCAACTTAGCTTTACTCGTTTACTCAATGAAAATTGATTTTCCTATGTCCAAGGCTTTATCATGTATATATAAACAAAACAATCAAGAAATGAGTTCTTAAACTGGTAAAACATATAATAATGAATACAAATGACTATTTTCTTTATTGTTTTTCCTTACTAGGTCATAATTTATTTATTTTTTATAGCAGTACTTTCTTAAGAATATTATAAATTGAACGGACAATATATATATATATTAGATAGAGAGTTTAAGAGTTTTTATTTGATATAACTCAGGTAGAAAAACGAAATTTACTTAGAGATGACAAGAGAAAAAGGAAGGAAAATTAAAATAAAAGGAAAAAGGTCATTTTATTAAATGCCAAAGTTATGTTTTTCTCCTTTTCTAGGAATGCATAATGATTTTCTGGCCCTACCTAAAATATGCAAAGAAGAAACAAAGGAAATTATGGAAAAATAAAAAGAAAGTTATTGAGAATTCACTATTTAAAAACAGAAATTCATCTTCATGAATTAATTTCTTTATTTAAATAGTAAATTTCCAGTAACTTTTTAAAAAAAATTAATTTCATTTGTTTCTTCTTGGCATATTTTAGGCAGA
Source organism: Anisodus tanguticus (assembly GCA_034509755.1). Classification (NCBI taxonomy): domain Eukaryota; kingdom Viridiplantae; phylum Streptophyta; class Magnoliopsida; order Solanales; family Solanaceae; genus Anisodus; species Anisodus tanguticus. The sequence continues at coordinate 33,484,846 of CM067558.1, forward strand.
TCGACGCATCATTATGCACTCGTAGAAACGAGAGAAAAACGTAACTTTAGCATTTAATAAAATGACTTTTTTTTTCTTTTATTTTAATGTTTCTTCCCTTTCTCTTGTCATCTCTAAGTGCATTTCCTTTTTCTACCCGAGTTGTATTAAATAAAAATCCTTAAATTCTCTACATATTATATACATTGTCCGTTCAATTTATAATCTTCTTAAAAAGGCACTACTATAAAATGAAAAATAATAAAGAAATTATGACCTAGTAAGGGAAATCAATAAAGAAAATAGTCATTTGTATTCATTATTATATATATTTCCATTTTAAGAACTCATTTCTTGATTATTTTGTTCATATATATATCTATATGAATCCCTAGACTTAGAAAAATCAGTTTTCATTGAGTAAACGAGTAGATGTAAGTTGATATTTCCTCTGATATTTTGTATCTGCAATTTTCAAATTCTGTTTTATGTCACATTAACACAATTTTTTTAACAAAAAATTTCTAATTAATCATCTCAAAAGATACAAATTTACATATCAAGTCATGAAGTTATTCTCATTTAAAGTGTCAATACTGTTTGCTTTTCTTGGTTCTGTTAAGGTTTCTAGTGCTTTGAAAATAATACTTCGATCATTTTAATATTTGTCAAATTCTAATTACTATTAGTACTTTAATATATTTTTTCAAGACGAGACATTGATAATGCTATTGGTACGTCTTTGCGTTGATGCCATTTATTGGGTCAATAAGGTCGAGGAATTGAGGGCGAGATACCACTTATTGATATTTCTTCATTCTATTTTCAATTTTATTTGAAAAGATGATGGTTGTTTACCTTTTCATCAATTATCTAAAACATGATGGAATAATTTACCGTATACAAAGAGGATGTTGAAACAGTAGCTATAATCATCTTTCACTAACCAATTCTAGGATCCACTCGTGATTCTTGTCCGGACTTATGATACTTTAGCATTACAAACCGAAGAACCCGTGCTTCAATAGTGGTCTTTGATAGGATTTCTTTCGCATCTTTGTGGCCTTCCGCCGTCACGACCCAAATCACTTAGTCCACCGATGAAGTATCACGAGTACGGACAAGGATCACGAGTGGATCCTAGAATTGGTCGATGGAAGATGATTTTAGCTACGTTTTCAACATTCTCTTTGTGTATGCCTTCACAACTATAGACAATTCATTTCAATTATTCCAACATATTTTAGATAAGCTGGATGAAAAGGTAAACAATCATCATCTTTTCAAATAATATTGAAACTAGAATGAAGAAATATCAATAAGTGGTATCTCGCCCTCAATTGTTCCGACCAATTGACCCAAAATGGTATCAACGCAACAAGTACCAATAGCATTGTCAATCCATGTCTTAAAAAAATATATTCAAGTATTAATAGTAATGAGAATTTGATAAATAATAAAATGACCACTAAGAATTATTTTTCAGCACTAGAAAACATACCGGAACCAAGCAAAAGCAAACATGCCTCAGCACTTCAAATGAGCATAGCTTCATGATTTTATATGTGAATTTGTATTTTTTTGAATAATTAATTAGAAAAACAATTGTTAAAAAACTGTGTTAATATAACATAAAATAGAATAATTAATCGAAAAAACTTCAGCTACAAAATATTATAAAGGAAATATCAACTTAGTTTACTCGGTTACTCAATGAAAATTGATTTTCCTATGTCCAAGGCTTTATCATGTATATATAAACAAAACAATCAAGAAATGAGTTCTTAAGCTGGTAAAACATATAATAATGAATACAAATGACTATTTTCTTTATTGTTTTTCCTTACTAGGTCATAATTTATTTATTTTTTATAGCAGTACTTTCTTAAGAATATTATAAATTGAACGGACAATATATATATATATTAGATAGAGAGTTTAAGAGTTTTTATTTGATATAACTCAGGTAGAAAAACGAAATTTACTTAGAGATGACAAGAGAAAAAGGAAGGAAAATTAAAATAAAAGGAAAAAGGTCATTTTATTAAATGCCAAAGTTATGTTTTTCTCCTTTTCTAGGAATGCATAATGATTTTTGGCCCTACCTAAAATATGCAAAGAAGAAACAAAGGAAATTATGGAAAAATAAAAAGAAAGTTATTGAGAATTCACTATTTAAAAACAGAAATTCATCTTCATGAATTAATTTTTCATTTAAATAGTAAATTTCAAAGTAACTTTTTAAAAAAATTAATTTCATTTGTTTCTTCTTGGCATATTTTAGGCAGGATCAGCGCATCATTATGCACTCGTAGAAACAGAGAAAAACGTAACTTTAGCATTTAATAAAATGACTTTTTTTGCTTTTATTTTAATGTTTCTTCCCTTTCTCTTGTCATCTCTAAGTGCATTTCCTTTTTCTACCTGAGTTGTATTAAATAAAAATCCTTAAATTCTCTACATATTATATACATTGTCCGTTCAATTTATAATCTTCTTAAAAAGGCACCACTATAAAATGAAAAATAATAAAGAAATTATGACCTAGTAAGGGAAATCAATAAAGAAAATAGTCATTTGTATTCATTATTATATATATTTCCATTTTAAGAACTCATTTCTTGATTATTTTGTTCATATATATATCTATATGAATCCCTAGACTTAGAAAAATCAGTTTTCATTGAGTAAACGAGTAGATGTAAGTTGATATTTCCTCTGATATTTTGTAGTTTGCAATTTTCAAATTCTGTTTTATGTCACATTAACACAATTTTTTTAACAAAAAATTTCTAATTAATCGTCTCAAAAGATACAAATTTACATATCAAGTCATGAAGTTATTCTCGTTCAAAGTGTCAATGCCTGTTTGCTTTTTCTTGGTTCTGTTAAGGGTTCTAGTGCTGAAAATAATACTTCAATCATTCTAATATTTGTCAAATTCTAATTACTATTAGTACTTTAATATATTTTTTCAAGACAGACATTGATAATGCTATTGGTACGTGTTTGCGTTGAGGCCATTTATTGGGTCAATAAGGTCGAGAGAATTGAGGGCGAGATACCACTTATTGATATTTCTTCATTCTATTTTCAATTTTATTTGAAAAGATGATGGTTGTTTACCTTTTCATCAATTATCTAAAACATGATGGAATAATTTACCGTATACAAAGAGGATGTTGAAACAGTAGCTATAATCATCTTTCACTAACCAATTCTAGGATCCACTCGTGATTCTTGTCCAGACCTATGATACTTTAGCATTACAAACTGAAGAACCCGTGCTTCAATAGTGGTCTTTGATAGGATTTCTTTCGCATCTTTGTGGCCTTCCTGCCGTCACGACCCAAATCACTTAGTCCACCGATGAAGTATCACGAGTCTGGACAAGGATCACGAGTGGATCCTAGAATTGGTCAGTGGAAGATGATTTTAGCTACGTTTTCAACATTCTCTTTGTGTATGCCTTCACAACTATAGACAATTCATTTCAATTATTCCAACATATTTTAGATAACTGGATGAAACGGTAAACAATCATCATCTTTTCAAATAATATTGAAACTAGAATGAAGAAATATCAATAAGTGGTATCTCGCCCTCAATTGTTCCGACCAATTGACCCAAAATGGTATCAACGCAACAAGTACCAATAGCATTGTCAATCCATGTCTTAAAAAAATATATTCAAGTATTAATAGTAATGAGAATTTGATAAATAATAAAATGACCACTAAGAATTATTTTTCAGCACTAGAAAACATACCGGAACCAAGCAAAAGCAAACATGCCTCAGCACTTCAAATGAGCATAGCTTCATGATTTTATATGTGAATTTGTATTTTTTTGAATAATTAATTAGAAAAACAATTGTTAAAAAATTGTGTTAATATAACATAAAATAGAATAATTAATCGAAAAAACTTCAGCTACAAAATATTATAAAGGAAATATCAACTTAGCTTTACTCGTTTACTCAATGAAAATTGATTTTCCTATGTCCAAGGCTTTATCATGTATATATAAACAAAACAATCAAGAAATGAGTTCTTAAACTGGTAAAACATATAATAATGAATACAAATGACTATTTTCTTTATTGTTTTTCCTTACTAGGTCATAATTTATTTATTTTTTATAGCAGTACTTTCTTAAGAATATTATAAATTGAACGGACAATATATATATATATTAGATAGAGAGTTTAAGAGTTTTTATTTGATATAACTCAGGTAGAAAAACGAAATTTACTTAGAGATGACAAGAGAAAAAGGAAGGAAAATTAAAATAAAAGGAAAAAGGTCATTTTATTAAATGCCAAAGTTATGTTTTTCTCCTTTTCTAGGAATGCATAATGATTTTCTGGCCCTACCTAAAATATGCAAAGAAGAAACAAAGGAAATTATGGAAAAATAAAAAGAAAGTTATTGAGAATTCACTATTTAAAAACAGAAATTCATCTTCATGAATTAATTTCTTTATTTAAATAGTAAATTTCCAGTAACATTTTTAAAAAAATTAATTTCATTTGTTTCTTCTTGGCATATTTTAGGCGAGATCGCCGCATCATTATGCACTCGTAGAAACAGAGAAAAACGTAACTTTAGCATTTAATAAAATGACTTTTTTTTTTCTTTTATTTTAATGTTTCTTCCCTTTCTCTTGTCATCTCTAAGTGCATTTCCTTTTTCTACCTGAGTTGTATTAAATAAAAATCCTTAAATTCTCTACATATTATATACATTGTCCGTTCAATTTATAATCTTCTTAAAAAGGCACTACTATAAAATGAAAAATAATAAAGAAATTATGACCTAGTAAGGGAAATCAATAAAGAAAATAGTCATTTGTATTCATTATTATATATATTTCCATTTTAAGAACTCATTTCTTGATTATTTTGTTCATATATATATCTATATGAATCCCTAGACTTAGAAAAATCAGTTTTCATTGAGTAAACGAGTAGATGTAAGTTGATATTTCCTCTGATATTTTGTAGCTGCAATTTTCAAATTTCTGTTTTATGTCACATTAACACAATTTTTTTAACAAAAAATTTCTAATTAATCATCTCAAAAGATACAAATTTACATATCAAGTCATGAAGTTATTCTCATTTAAAGTGTCAATGCCTGTTTGCTTTTTCTTGGTTCGTTAAGGTTTCTAGTGCTGAAAATAATACTTCGATCATTTTAATATTTGTCAAATTCTAATTACTATTAGTACTTTAATATATTTTTTCAAGACAGACATTGATAATGCTATTGGTACGTCTTTGCGTTGATGCCATTTATTGGGTCAATAAGGTCAGAGGAATTGAGGGCGAGATACCACTTATTGATATTTCTTCATTCTATTTTCAATTTTATTTGAAAAGATGATGGTTGTTTACCTTTTCATCAATTATCTAAAACATGATGGAATAATTTACCGTATACAAAGAGGATGTTGAAACAGTAGCTATAATCATCTTTCACTAACCAATTCTAGGATCCACTCGTGATTCTTGTCCAGACTTATGATACTTTAGCATTACAAACTGAAGAACCCGTGCTTCAATAGTGGTCTTTGATAGGATTTCTTTCGCATCTTTGTGGCCTTCCTGCCGTCACGACCCAAATCACTTAGTCCACCGATGAAGTATCACGAGTCTGGACAAGGATCACGAGTGGATCCTAGAATTGGTCAGTGGAAGATGATTTTAGCTACGTTTTCAACATTCTCTTTGTGTATGCCTTCACAACTATAGACAATTCATTTCAATTATTCCAACATATTTTAGATAACTGGATGAAAAGGTAAACAATCATCATCTTTTCAAATAATATTGAAACTAGAATGAAGAAATATCAATAAGTGGTATCTCGCCCTCAATTGTTCCGACCAATTGACCCAAAATGGTATCAACGCAACAAGTACCAATAGCATTGTCAATCCATGTCTTAAAAAAATATATTCAAGTATTAATAGTAATGAGAATTTGATAAATAATAAAATGACCACTAAGAATTATTTTTCAGCACTAGAAAACATACCGGAACCAAGCAAAAGCAAACATGCCTCAGCACTTCAAATGAGCATAGCTTCATGATTTTATATGTGAATTTGTATTTTTTTGAATAATTAATTAGAAAAACAATTGTTAAAAAACTGTGTTAATATAACATAAAATAGAATAATTAATCGAAAAAACTTCAGCTACAAAATATTATAAAGGAAATATCAACTTAGTTTACTCGGTTACTCAATGAAAATTGATTTTCCTATGTCCAAGGCTTTATCATGTATATATAAACAAAACAATCAAGAAATGAGTTCTTAAACTGGTAAAACATATAATAATGAATACAAATGACTATTTTCTTTATTGTTTTTCCTTACTAGGTCATAATTTATTTATTTTTTATAGCAGTACTTTCTTAAGAATATTATAAATTGAACGGACAATATATATATATATTAGATAGAGAGTTTAAGAGTTTTTATTTGATATAACTCAGGTAGAAAAACGAAATTTACTTAGAGATGACAAGAGAAAAAGGAAGGAAAATTAAAATAAAAGGAAAAAGGTCATTTTATTAAATGCCAAAGTTATGTTTTTCTCCTTTTCTAGGAATGCATAATGATTTTCTGGCCCTACCTAAAATATGCAAAGAAGAAACAAAGGAAATTATGGAAAAATAAAAAGAAAGTTATTGAGAATTCACTATTTAAAAACAGAAATTCATCTTCATGAATTAATTTCTTCATTTAAATAGTAAATTTCCAGTAACTTTTTAAAAAAAATTAATTTCATTTGTTTCTTCTTGGCATATTTTAGGCAGGATCAGCGCATCATTATGCACTCGTAGAAACAGAGAAAAACGTAACTTTAGCATTTAATAAAATGACTTTTTTTTTTCTTTTATTTTAATGTTTCTTCCCTTTCTCTTGTCATCTCTAAGTGCATTTCCTTTTTCTACCTGAGTTGTATTAAATAAAAATCCTTAAATTCTCTACATATTATATACATTGTCCGTTCAATTTATAATCTTCTTAAAAAGGCACCACTATAAAATGAAAAATAATAAAGAAATTATGACCTAGTAAGGGAAATCAATAAAGAAAATAGTCATTTGTATTCATTATTATATATATTTCCATTTTAAGAACTCATTTCTTGATTATTTTGTTCATATATATATCTATATGAATCCCTAGACTTAGAAAAATCAGTTTTCATTGAGTAAACGAGTAGATGTAAGTTGATATTTCCTCTGATATTTTGTAGCTGCAATTTTCAAATTCTGTTTTATGTCACATTAACACAATTTTTTTAACAAAAAATTTCTAATTAATCGTCTCAAAAGATACAAATTTACATATCAAGTCATGAAGTTATTCTCGTTCAAAGTGTCAATGCCTGTTTGCTTTTTCTTGGTTCTGTTAAGGGCTCTAGTGCTGAAAATAATACTTCAATCATTCTAATATTTGTCAAATTCTAATTACTATTAGTACTTTAATATATTTTTTCAAGACAGACATTGATAATGCTATTGGTACGTGCTGCGTTGAGGCCATTTATTGGGTCAATAAGGTCAGAGGAATTGAGGGCGAGATACCACTTATTGATATTTCTTCATTCTATTTTCAATTTTATTTGAAAAGATGATGGTTGTTTACCTTTTCATCAATTATCTAAAACATGATGGAATAATTTACCGTATACAAAGAGGATGTTGAAACAGTAGCTATAATCATCTTTCACTAACCAATTCTAGGATCCACTCGTGATTCTTGTCCAGACCTATGATACTTTAGCATTACAAACTGAAGAACCCGTGCTTCAATAGTGGTCTTTGATAGGATTTCTTTCGCATCTTTGTGGCCTTCCTGCCGTCACGACCCAAATCACTTAGTCCACCGATGAAGTATCACGAAACCGGACAAGGATCACGAGTGGATCCTAGAATTGGTCAGTGGAAGATGATTTTAGCTACGTTTTCAACATTCTCTTTGTGTATGCCTTCACAACTATAGACAATTCATTTCAATTATTCCAACATATTTTAGATAACTGGATGAAACGGTAAACAATCATCATCTTTTCAAATAATATTGAAACTAGAATGAAGAAATATCAATAAGTGGTATCTCGCCCTCAATTGTTCCGACCAATTGACCCAAAATGGTATCAACGCAACAAGTACCAATAGCATTGTCAATCCATGTCTTAAAAAAATATATTCAAGTATTAATAGTAATGAGAATTTGATAAATAATAAAATGACCACTAAGAATTATTTTTCAGCACTAGAAAACATACCGGAACCAAGCAAAAGCAAACATGCCTCAGCACTTCAAATGAGCATAGCTTCATGATTTTATATGTGAATTTGTATTTTTTTGAATAATTAATTAGAAAAACAATTGTTAAAAAACTGTGTTAATATAACATAAAATAGAATAATTAATCGAAAAAACTTCAGCTACAAAATATTATAAAGGAAATATCAACTTAGTTTACTCGGTTACTCAATGAAAATTGATTTTCCTATGTCCAAGGCTTTATCATGTATATATAAACAAAACAATCAAGAAATGAGTTCTTAAACTGGTAAAACATATAATAATGAATACAAATGACTATTTTCTTTATTGTTTTTCCTTACTAGGTCATAATTTATTTATTTTTTATAGCAAGTACTTTCTTAAGAATATTATAAATTGAACGGACAATATATATATATATTAGATAGAGAGTTTAAGAGTTTTTATTTGATATAACTCAGGTAGAAAAACGAAATTTACTTAGAGATGACAAGAGAAAAAGGAAGGAAAATTAAAATAAAAGGAAAAAGGTCATTTTATTAAATGCCAAAGTTATGTTTTTCTCCTTTTCTAGGAATGCATAATGATTTTCTGGCCCTACCTAAAATATGCAAAGAAGAAACAAAGGAAATTATGGAAAAATAAAAAGAAAGTTATTGAGAATTCACTATTTAAAAACAGAAATTCATCTTCATGAATTAATTTCTTCATTTAAATAGTAAATTTCAAAGTAACTTTTTAAAAAAATTAATTTCATTTGTTTCTTCTTGGCATATTTTAGGCAGGATCGACGCATCATTATGCACTCGTAGAAACAGAGAAAACGTAACTTTAGCATTTAATAAAATGACTTTTTTTTTCTTTTATTTTAATGTTTCTTCCCTTTCTCTTGTCATCTCTAAGTGCATTTCCTTTTTCTACCTGAGTTGTATTAAATAAAAATCCTTAAATTCTCTACATATTATATACATTGTCCGTTCAATTTATAATCTTCTTAAAAAGGCACTACTATAAAATGAAAAATAATAAAGAAATTATGACCTAGTAAGGGAAATCAATAAAGAAAATAGTCATTTGTATTCATTATTATATATATTTCCATTTTAAGAACTCATTTCTTGATTATTTTGTTCATATATATATCTATATGAATCCCTAGACTTAGAAAAATCAGTTTTCATTGAGTAAACGAGTAGATGTAAGTTGATATTTCCTCTGATATTTTGTAGCTGCAATTTTCAAATTTGTTTTATGTCACATTAACACAATTTTTTTAACAAAAAATTTCTAATTAATCGTCTCAAAAGATACAAATTTACATATCAAGTCATGAAGTTATTCTCGTTCAAAGTGTCAATGCCCTGTTTGCTTTTTCTTGGTTTCGTTAAGGGTTTCTAGTGCTGAAAATAATACTTCAATCATTCTAATATTTGTCAAATTCTAATTACTATTAGTACTTTAATATATTTTTTCAAGACAGACATTGATAATGCTATTGGTACGTGTTTGCGTTGAGGCCATTTATTGGGTCAATAAGGTCGAGGAATTGAGGGCGAGATACCACTTATTGATATTTCTTCATTCTATTTTCAATTTTATTTGAAAAGATGATGGTTGTTTACCTTTTCATCAATTATCTAAAACATGATGGAATAATTTACCGTATACAAAGAGGATGTTGAAACAAGTAGCTATAATCATCTTTCACTAACCAATTCTAGGATCCACTCGTGATTCTTCCCGGACTTATGATACTTTAGCATTACAAACCGAAGAACCCGTGCTTCAATAGTGGTCTTTGATAGGATTTCTTTCGCATCTTTGTGGCCTTCCCGCCGTCACGACCCAAATCACTTAGTCCACCGATGAAGTATCACGAAACGGACAAGGATCACGAGTGGATCCTAGAATTGGTCGATGGAAGATGATTTTAGCTACGTTTTCAACATTCTCTTTGTGTATGCCTTCACAACTATAGACAATTCATTTCAATTATTCCAACATATTTTAGATAACTGGATGAAAAGGTAAACAATCATCATCTTTTCAAATAATATTGAAACTAGAATGAAGAAATATCAATAAGTGGTATCTCGCCCTCAATTGTTCCGACCAATTGACCCAAAATGGTATCAACGCAACAAGTACCAATAGCATTGTCAATCCATGTCTTAAAAAAATATATTCAAGTATTAATAGTAATGAGAATTTGATAAATAATAAAATGACCACTAAGAATTATTTTTCAGCACTAGAAAACATACCGGAACCAAGCAAAAGCAAACATGCCTCAGCACTTCAAATGAGCATAGCTTCATGATTTTATATGTGAATTTGTATTTTTTTGAATAATTAATTAGAAAAACAATTGTTAAAAAATTGTGTTAATATAACATAAAATAGAATAATTAATCGAAAAAACTTCAGCTACAAAATATTATAAAGGAAATATCAACTTAGTTTACTCGTTTACTCAATGAAAATTGATTTTCCTATGTCCAAGGCTTTATCATGTATATATAAACAAAACAATCAAGAAATGAGTTCTTAAACTGGTAAAACATATAATAATGAATACAAATGACTATTTTCTTTATTGTTTTTCCTTACTAGGTCATAATTTATTTATTTTTTATAGCAGTACTTTCTTAAGAATATTATAAATTGAACGGACAATATATATATATATTAGATAGAGAGTTTAAGAGTTTTTATTTGATATAACTCAGGTAGAAAAACGAAATTTACTTAGAGATGACAAGAGAAAAAGGAAGGAAAATTAAAATAAAAGGAAAAAGGTCATTTTATTAAATGCCAAAGTTATGTTTTTCTCCTTTTCTAGGAATGCATAATGATTTTCTGGCCCTACCTAAAATATGCAAAGAAGAAACAAAGGAAATTATGGAAAAATAAAAAGAAAGTTATTGAGAATTCACTATTTAAAAACAGAAATTCATCTTCATGAATTAATTTCTTTATTTAAATAGTAAATTTCCAGTAACTTTTTAAAAAAAATTAATTTCATTTGTTTCTTCTTGGCATATTTTAGGCAGGATCAGCGCATCATTATGCACTCGTAGAAACAGAGAAAAACGTAACTTTAGCATTTAATAAAATGACTTTTTTTTTCTTTTATTTTAATGTTTCTTCCCTTTCTCTTGTCATCTCTAAGTGCATTTCCTTTTTCTACCCGAGTTGTATTAAATAAAAATCCTTAAATTCTCTACATATTATATATTTGTCCGTTCAATTTATAATCTTCTTAAAAAGGCACTACTATAAAATGAAAAATAATAAAGAAATTATGACCTAGTAAGGGAAATCAATAAAGAAAATAGTCATTTGTATTCATTATTATATATATTTCCATTTTAAGAACTCATTTCTTGATTATTTTGTTCATATATATATCTATATGAATCCCTAGACTTAGAAAAATCAGTTTTCATTGAGTAAACGAGTAGATGTAAGTTGATATTTCCTCTGATATTTTGTAGCTGCAATTTTCAAATTCTGTTTTATGTCACATTAACACAATTTTTTTAACAAAAAATTTCTAATTAATCGTCTCAAAAGATACAAATTTACATATCAAGTCATGAAGTTATTCTCGTTCAAAGTGTCAATGCCTGTTTGCTTTTTTTCTTGGTTCGTTAAGGTTTCTAGTGCTGAAAATAATACTTCAATCATTCTAATATTTGTCAAATTCTAATTACTATTAGTACTTTAATATATTTTTCAAGACAGACATTGATAATGCTATTGGTACGTCTTTGCGTTGAGGCCATTTATTGGGTCAATAAGGTCAGAGGAATTGAGGGCGAGATACCACTTATTGATATTTCTTCATTCTATTTTCAATTTTATTTGAAAAGATGATGGTTGTTTACCTTTTCATCAATTATCTAAAACATGATGGAATAATTTACCGTATACAAAGAGGATGTTGAAACAAAGTAGCTATAATCATCTTTCACTAACCAATTCTAGGATCCACTCGTGATTCTTGTCCGGACTTATGATACTTTAGCATTACAAACTGAAGAACCCGTGCTTCAATAGTGGTCTTTGATAGGATTTCTTTCGCATCTTTGTGGCCTTCCTGCCGTCACGACCCAAATCACTTAGTCCACCGATGAAGTATCACGAGTCTGGACAAGGATCACGAGTGGATCCTAGAATTGGTCAGTGGAAGATGATTTTAGCTACGTTTTCAACATTCTCTTTGTGTATGCCTTCACAACTATAGACAATTCATTTCAATTATTCCAACATATTTTAGATAACTGGATGAAAAGGTAAACAATCATCATCTTTTCAAATAATATTGAAACTAGAATGAAGAAATATCAATAAGTGGTATCTCGCCCTCAATTGTTCCGACCAATTGACCCAAAATGGTATCAACGCAACAAGTACCAATAGCATTGTCAATCCATGTCTTAAAAAAATATATTCAAGTATTAATAGTAATGAGAATTTGATAAATAATAAAATGACCACTAAGAATTATTTTTCAGCACTAGAAAACATACCGGAACCAAGCAAAAGCAAACATGCCTCAGCACTTCAAATGAGCATAGCTTCATGATTTTATATGTGAATTTGTATTTTTTTGAATAATTAATTATAAAAACAATTGTTAAAAAATTGTGTTAATATAACATAAAATAGAATAATTAATCGAAAAAACTTCAGCTACAAAATATTATAAAGGAAATATCAACTTAGCTTTACTCTTTACTCAATGAAAATTGATTTTCCTATGTCCAAGGCTTTATCATGTATATATAAACAAAACAATCAAGAAATGAGTTCTTAAAGCTGGTAAAACATATAATAATGAATACAAATGACTATTTTCTTTATTGTTTTTCCTTACTAGGTCATAATTTATTTATTTTTTATAGCAAGTACTTTCTTAAGAATATTATAAATTGAACGGACAATATATATATATATTAGATAGAGAGTTTAAGAGTTTTTATTTGATATAACTCAGGTAGAAAAACGAAATTTACTTAGAGATGACAAGAGAAAAAGGAAGGAAAATTAAAATAAAAGGAAAAAGGTCATTTTATTAAATGCCAAAGTTATGTTTTTCTCCTTTTCTAGGAATGCATAATGATTTTCTGGCCCTACCTAAAATATGCAAAGAAGAAACAAAGGAAATTATGGAAAAATAAAAAGAAAGTTATTGAGAATTCACTATTTAAAAACAGAAATTCATCTTCATGAATTAATTTCTTTATTTAAATAGTAAATTTCCAGTAACTTTTTAAAAAAAATTAATTTCATTTGTTTCTTCTTGGCATATTTTAGGCAGGATCAGCGCATCATTATGCACTCGTAGAAACAGAGAAAAACGTAACTTTAGCATTTAATAAAATGACTTTTTTTTTCTTTTATTTTAATGTTTCTTCCCTTTCTCTTGTCATCTCTAAGTGCATTTCCTTTTTCTACCTGAGTTGTATTAAATAAAAATCCTTAAATTCTCTACATATTATATACATTGTCCGTTCAATTTATAATCTTCTTAAAAAGGCACTACTATAAAATGAAAAATAATAAAGAAATTATGACCTAGTAAGGGAAATCAATAAAGAAAATAGTCATTTGTATTCATTATTATATATATTTCCATTTTAAGAACTCATTTCTTGATTATTTTGTTCATATATATATCTATATGAATCCCTAGACTTAGAAAAATCAGTTTTCATTGAGTAAACGAGAGTAATGTAAGTTGATATTTCCTCTGATATTTTGTAGCTGCAATTTTCAAATTCTGTTTTATGTCACATTAACACAATTTTTTTAACAAAAAATTTCTAATTAATCGTCTCAAAAGATACAAATTTACATATCAAGTCATGAAGTTATTCTCGTTCAAAGTGTCAATGCCTGTTTGCTTTTTCTTGGTTCTGTTAAGGGTTCTAGTGCTGAAAATAATACTTCAATCATTCTAATATTTGTCAAATTCTAATTACTATTAGTACTTTAATATATTTTTTCAAGACAGACATTGATAATGCTATTATGTGTCTTGCGTTGAGGCCATTTATTGGGTCAATAAGGTCAGAGGAATTGAGGGCGAGATACCACTTATTGATATTTCTTCATTCTATTTTCAATTTTATTTGAAAAGATGATGGTTGTTTACCTTTTCATCAATTATCTAAAACATGATGGAATAATTTACCGTATACAAAGAGGATGTTGAAACAGTAGCTATAATCATCTTTCACTAACCAATTCTAGGATCCACTCGTGATTCTTGTCCAGACTTATGATACTTTAGCATTACAAATCGAAGAACCCGTGCTTCAATAGTGGTCTTTGATAGGATTTCTTTCGCATCTTTGTGGCCTTCCTGCCGTCACGACCCAAATCACTTAGTCCACCGATGAAGTATCACGAGTCTGGACAAGGATCACGAGTGGATCCTAGAATTGGTCAGTGGAAGATGATTTTAGCTACGTTTTCAACATTCTCTTTGTGTATGCCTTCACAACTATAGACAATTCATTTCAATTATTCCAACATATTTTAGATAACTGGATGAAAAGGTAAACAATCATCATCTTTTCAAATAATATTGAAACTAGAATGAAGAAATATCAATAAGTGGTATCTCGCCCTCAATTGTTCCGACCAATTGACCCAAAATGGTATCAACGCAACAAGTACCAATAGCATTGTCAATCCATGTCTTAAAAAAATATATTCAAGTATTAATAGTAATGAGAATTTGATAAATAATAAAATGACCACTAAGAATTATTTTTCAGCACTAGAAAACATACCGGAACCAAGCAAAAGCAAACATGCCTCAGCACTTCAAATGAGCATAGCTTCATGATTTTATATGTGAATTTGTATTTTTTTGAATAATTAATTATAAAAACAATTGTTAAAAAATTGTGTTAATATAACATAAAATAGAATAATTAATCGAAAAAACTTCAGCTACAAAATATTATAAAGGAAATATCAACTTAGCTTTACTCGTTTACTCAATGAAAATTGATTTTCCTATGTCCAAGGCTTTATCATGTATATATAAACAAAACAATCAAGAAATGAGTTCTTAAACTGGTAAAACATATAATAATGAATACAAATGACTATTTTCTTTATTGTTTTTCCTTACTAGGTCATAATTTATTTATTTTTTATAGCAGTACTTTCTTAAGAATATTATAAATTGAACGGACAATATATATATATATTAGATAGAGAGTTTAAGAGTTTTTATTTGATATAACTCAGGTAGAAAAACGAAATTTACTTAGAGATGACAAGAGAAAAAGGAAGGAAAATTAAAATAAAAGGAAAAAGGTCATTTTATTAAATGCCAAAGTTATGTTTTTCTCCTTTTCTAGGAATGCATAATGATTTTCTGGCCCTACCTAAAATATGCAAAGAAGAAACAAAGGAAATTATGGAAAAATAAAAAGAAAGTTATTGAGAATTCACTATTTAAAAACAGAAATTCATCTTCATGAATTAATTTCTTTATTTAAATAGTAAATTTCCAGTAACTTTTTAAAAAAAATTAATTTCATTTGTTTCTTCTTGGCATATTTTAGGCAGGATCAGCGCATCATTATGCACTCGTAGAAACAGAGAAAAACGTAACTTTAGCATTTAATAAAATGACTTTTTTTTTCTTTTATTTTAATGTTTCTTCCCTTTCTCTTGTCATCTCTAAGTGCATTTCCTTTTTCTACCCGAGTTGTATTAAATAAAAATCCTTAAATTCTCTACATATTATATACATTGTCCGTTCAATTTATAATCTTCTTAAAAAGGCACTACTATAAAATGAAAAATAATAAAGAAATTATGACCTAGTAAGGGAAATCAATAAAGAAAATAGTCATTTGTATTCATTATTATATATATTTCCATTTTAAGAACTCATTTCTTGATTATTTTGTTCATATATATATATCTATATGAATCCCTAGACTTAGAAAAATCAGTTTTCATTGAGTAAACGAGTAGATGTAAGTTGATATTTCCTCTGATATTTTGTAGCTGCAATTTTCAAATTCTGTTTTATGTCACATTAACACAATTTTTTTAACAAAAAATTTCTAATTAATCGTCTCAAAAGATACAAATTTACATATCAAGTCATGAAGTTATTCTCGTTCAAAGTGTCAATGCCTGTTTGCTTTTTCTTGGTTCTGTTAAGGGTTCTAGTGCTGAAAATAATACTTCAATCATTCTAATATTTGTCAAATTCTAATTACTATTAGTACTTTAATATATTTTTTCAAGACAGACATTGATAATGCTATTGGTACGTGCTGCGTTGAGGCCATTTATTGGGTCAATAAGGTCAGAGGAATTGAGGGCGAGATACCACTTATTGATATTTCTTCATTCTATTTTCAATTTTATTTGAAAAGATGATGGTTGTTTACCTTTTCATCAATTATCTAAAACATGATGGAATAATTTACCGTATACAAAGAGGATGTTGAAACAGTAGCTATAATCATCTTTCACTAACCAATTCTAGGATCCACTCGTGATTCTTGTCCAGACTTATGATACTTTAGCATTACAAACTGAAGAACCCGTGCTTCAATAGTGGTCTTTGATAGGATTTCTTTCGCATCTTTGTGGCCTTCCTGCCGTCACGACCCAAATCACTTAGTCCACCGATGAAGTATCACGAGTCTGGACAAGGATCACGAGTGGATCCTAGAATTGGTCAGTGGAAGATGATTTTAGCTACGTTTTCAACATTCTCTTTGTGTATGCCTTCACAACTATAGACAATTCATTTCAATTATTCCAACATATTTTAGATAACTGGATGAAAAGGTAAACAATCATCATCTTTTCAAATAATATTGAAACTAGAATGAAGAAATATCAATAAGTGGTATCTCGCCCTCAATTGTTCCGACCAATTGACCCAAAATGGTATCAACGCAACAAGTACCAATAGCATTGTCAATCCATGTCTTAAAAAAATATATTCAAGTATTAATAGTAATGAGAATTTGATAAATAATAAAATGACCACTAAGAATTATTTTTCAAGCACTAGAAAACATACCGGAACCAAGCAAAAGCAAACATGCCTCAGCACTTCAAATGAGCATAGCTTCATGATTTTATATGTGAATTTGTATTTTTTTGAATAATTAATTAGAAAAACAATTGTTAAAAAACTGTGTTAATATAACATAAAATAGAATAATTAATCGAAAAAACTTCAGCTACAAAATATTATAAAGGAAATATCAACTTAGTTTACTCGGTTACTCAATGAAAATTGATTTTCCTATGTCCAAGGCTTTATCATGTATATATAAACAAAACAATCAAGAAATGAGTTCTTAAACTGGTAAAACATATAATAATGAATACAAATGACTATTTTCTTTATTGTTTTTCCTTACTAGGTCATAATTTATTTATTTTTTATAGCAGTACTTTCTTAAGAATATTATAAATTGAACGGACAATATATATATATATTAGATAGAGAGTTTAAGAGTTTTTATTTGATATAACTCAGGTAGAAAAACGAAATTTACTTAGAGATGACAAGAGAAAAAGGAAGGAAAATTAAAATAAAAGGAAAAAGGTCATTTTATTAAATGCCAAAGTTATGTTTTTCTCCTTTTCTAGGAATGCATAATGATTTTCTGGCCCTACCTAAAATATGCAAAGAAGAAACAAAGGAAATTATGGAAAAATAAAAAGAAAGTTATTGAGAATTCACTATTTAAAAACAGAAATTCATCTTCATGAATTAATTTCTTTATTTAAATAGTAAATTTCCAGTAACTTTTTAAAAAAAATTAATTTCATTTGTTTCTTCTTGGCATATTTTAGGCAGATCGACGCATCATTATGCACTCGTAGAAACAGAGAAAAACGTAACTTTAGCATTTAATAAAATGACTTTTTTTTTTTCTTTTATTTTAATGTTTCTTCCCTTTCTCTTGTCATCTCTAAGTGCATTTCCTTTTTCTACCTGAGTTGTATTAAATAAAAATCCTTAAATTCTCTACATATTATATACATTGTCCGTTCAATTTATAATCTTCTTAAAAAGGCACTACTATAAAATGAAAAATAATAAAGAAATTATGACCTAGTAAGGGAAATCAATAAAGAAAATAGTCATTTGTATTCATTATTATATATATTTCCATTTTAAGAACTCATTTCTTGATTATTTTGTTCATATATATATCTATATGAATCCCTAGACTTAGAAAAATCAGTTTTCATTGAGTAAACGAGTAGATGTAAGTTGATATTTCCTCTGATATTTTGTAGCTGCAATTTTCAAATTCTGTTTTATGTCACATTAACACAATTTTTTTAACAAAAAATTTCTAATTAATCGTCTCAAAAGATACAAATTTACATATCAAGTCATGAAGTTATTCTCATTTAAAGTGTCAATGCCTGTTTGCTTTTTCTTGGTTCTGTTAAGGGTTCTAGTGCTGAAAATAATACTTCGATCATTCTAATATTTGTCAAATTCTAATTACTATTAGTACTTTAATATATTTTTTCAAGACAGACATTGATAATGCTATTGGTACGTGCTGCGTTGATGCCATTTATTGGGTCAATAAGGTCAGAGGAATTGAGGGCGAGATACCACTTATTGATATTTCTTCATTCTATTTTCAATTTTATTTGAAAAGATGATGGTTGTTTACCTTTTCATCAATTATCTAAAACATGATGGAATAATTTACCGTATACAAAGAGGATGTTGAAACAAGTAGCTATAATCATCTTTCACTAACCAATTCTAGGATCCACTCGTGATTCTTGTCCGGACTTATGATACTTTAGCATTACAACCTGAAGAACCCGTGCTTCAATAGTGGTCTTTGATAGGATTTCTTTCGCATCTTTGTGGCCTTCCTGCCGTCACGACCCAAATCACTTAGTCCACCGATGAAGTATCACGAGTCGGACAAGGATCACGAGTGGATCCTAGAATTGGTCGATGGAAGATGATTTTAGCTACGTTTTCAACATTCTCTTTGTGTATGCCTTCACAACTATAGACAATTCATTTCAATTATTCCAACATATTTTAGATAACTGGATGAAAAGGTAAACAATCATCATCTTTTCAAATAATATTGAAACTAGAATGAAGAAATATCAATAAGTGGTATCTCGCCCTCAATTGTTCCGACCAATTGACCCAAAATGGTATCAACGCAACAAGTACCAATAGCATTGTCAATCCATGTCTTAAAAAAATATATTCAAGTATTAATAGTAATGAGAATTTGATAAATATTAAAATGACCACTAAGAATTATTTTTCAGCACTAGAAAACATACCGGAACCAAGCAAAAGCAAACATGCCTCAGCACTTCAAATGAGCATAGCTTCATGATTTTATATGTGAATTTGTATTTTTTTGAATAATTAATTAGAAAAACAATTGTTAAAAAATTGTGTTAATATAACATAAAATAGAATAATTAATCGAAAAAACTTCAGCTACAAAATATTATAAAGGAAATATCAACTTAGCTTTACTCGTTTACTCAATGAAAATTGATTTTCCTATGTCCAAGGCTTTATCATGTATATATAAACAAAACAATCAAGAAATGAGTTCTTAAACTGGTAAAACATATAATAATGAATACAAATGACTATTTTCTTTATTGTTTTTCCTTACTAGGTCATAATTTATTTATTTTTTATAGCAAGTACTTTCTTAAGAATATTATAAATTGAACGGACAATATATATATATATTAGATAGAGAGTTTAAGAGTTTTTATTTGATATAACTCAGGTAGAAAAACGAAATTTACTTAGAGATGACAAGAGAAAAAGGAAGGAAAATTAAAATAAAAGGAAAAAGGTCATTTTATTAAATGCCAAAGTTATGTTTTTCTCCTTTTCTAGGAATGCATAATGATTTTCTGGCCCTACCTAAAATATGCAAAGAAGAAACAAAGGAAATTATGGAAAAATAAAAAGAAAGTTATTGAGAATTCACTATTTAAAAACAGAAATTCATCTTCATGAATTAATTTCTTTATTTAAATAGTAAATTTCCAGTAACTTTTTTAAAAAAATTAATTTCATTTGTTTCTTCTTGGCATATTTTAGGCAGGATCAGCGCATCATTATGCACTCGTAGAAACAGAGAAAAACGTAACTTTAGCATTTAATAAAATGAGTTTTTTTTTTCTTTTATTTTAATGTTTCTTCCCTTTCTTGTCATCTCTAAGTGCATTTCCTTTTTCTACCCGAGTTGTATTAAATAAAAATCCTTAAATTCTCTACATATTATATACATTGTCCGTTCAATTTATAATCTTCTTAAAAAGGCACTACTATAAAATGAAAAATAATAAAGAAATTATGACCTAGTAAGGGAAATCAATAAAGAAAATAGTCATTTGTATTCATTATTATATATATTTCCATTTTAAGAACTCATTTCTTGATTATTTTGTTCATATATATATATATATATATGAATCCCTAGAATTAGAAAAATCAGTTTTCATTGAGTAAACGAGTAGATGTAAGTTGATATTTCCTCCGATATTTTGTATTTTGCAATTTTCAAATTGTTTTATGTCACATTAACACAATTTTTTTAACAAAAAATTTCTAATTAATCGTCTCAAAAGATACAAATTTACATATCAAGTCATGAAGTTATTCTCATTTAAAGTGTCAATGCTGTTTGCTTTTTCTTGGTTTCGTTAAGGTTTCTAGTGCTGAAAATAATACTTCGATCATTCTAATATTTGTCAAATTCTAATTACTATTAGTACTTTAATATATTTTTTCAAGACAGACATTGATAATGCTATTGGTACGTCTTGCGTTGATGCCATTTATTGGGTCAATAAGGTCGAGGAATTGAGGGCGAGATACCACTTATTGATATTTCTTCATTCTATTTTCAATTTTATTTGAAAAGATGATGTTGTTTACCTTTTCATCAATTATCTAAAACATGATGGAATAATTTACCGTATACAAAGAGGATGTTGAAACAAGTAGCTATAATCATCTTTCACTAACCAATTCTAGGATCCACTCGTGATTCTTGTCCCGACTTATGATACTTTAGCATTACAAACCGAAGAACCCGTGCTTCAATAGTGGTCTTTGATAGGATTTCTTTCGCATCTTTGTGGCCTTCCCCGCCGTCACGACCCAAATCACTTAGTCCACCGATGAAGTATCACGAGTACGGACAAGGATCACGAGTGGATCCTAGAATTGGTCGATGGAAGATGATTTTAGCTACGTTTTCAACATTCTCTTTGTGTATGCCTTCACAACTATAGACAATTCATTTCAATTATTCCAACATATTTTAGATAACTGGATGAAAAGGTAAACAATCATCATCTTTTCAAATAATATTGAAACTAGAATGAAGAAATATCAATAAGTGGTATCTCGCCCTCAATTGTTCCGACCAATTGACCCAAAATGGTATCAACGCAACAAGTACCAATAGCATTGTCAATCCATGTCTTAAAAAAATATATTCAAGTATTAATAGTAATGAGAATTTGATAAATATTAAAATGACCACTAAGAATTATTTTTCAGCACTAGAAAACATACCGGAACCAAGCAAAAGCAAACATGCCTCAGCACTTCAAATGAGCATAGCTTCATGATTTTATATGTGAATTTGTATTTTTTTGAATAATTAATTATAAAAACAATTGTTAAAAAATTGTGTTAATATAACATAAAATAGAATAATTAATCGAAAAAACTTCAGCTACAAAATATTATAAAGGAAATATCAACTTAGCTTTACTCGTTTACTCAATGAAAATTGATTTTCCTATGTCCAAGGCTTTATCATGTATATATAAACAAAACAATCAAGAAATGAGTTCTTAAACTGGTAAAACATATAATAATGAATACAAATGACTATTTTCTTTATTGTTTTTCCTTACTAGGTCATAATTTATTTATTTTTTATAGCAGTACTTTCTTAAGAATATTATAAATTGAACGGACAATATATATATATATTAGATAGAGAGTTTAAGAGTTTTTATTTGATATAACTCAGGTAGAAAAACGAAATTTACTTAGAGATGACAAGAGAAAAAGGAAGGAAAATTAAAATAAAAGGAAAAAGGTCATTTTATTAAATGCCAAAGTTATGTTTTTATCCTTTTCTAGGAATGCATAATGATTTTCTGGCCCTACCTAAAATATGCAAAGAAGAAACAAAGGAAATTATGGAAAAATTAGAAGAAAGTTATTGAGAATTCACTATTTAAAAACAGAAATTCATCTTCATGAATTAATTTCTTTATTTAAATAGTAAATTTCCAGTAACTTTTTAAAAAAAATTAATTTCATTTGTTTCTTCTTGGCATATTTTAGGCAGGATCAGCGCATCATTATGCAATCGTAGAAACAGAGAAAAACGTAACTTTAGCATTTAATAAAATGACTTTTTTTCTTTTATTTTAATGTTTCTTCCCTTTCTCTTGTCATCTCTAAGTGCATTTCCTTTTTCTACCCGAGTTGTATTAAATAAAAATCCTTAAATTCTCTACATATTATATACATTGTCCGTTCAATTTATAATCTTCTTAAAAAGGCACTACTATAAAATGAAAAATAATAAAGAAATTATGACCTAGTAAGGGAAATCAATAAAGAAAATAGTCATTTGTATTCATTATTATATATATTTCCATTTTAAGAACTCATTTCTTGATTATTTTGTTCATATATATATCTATATGAATCCCTAGACTTAGAAAAACCAGTTTTCATTGAGTAAACGAGTAGATGTAAGTTGATATTTCCTCTGATATTTTGTAGCTGCAATTTTCAAATTCTGTTTTATGTCACATTAACACAATTTTTTTAACAAAAAATTTCTAATTAATCATCTCAAATGATACAAATTTACATATCAAGTCATGAAGTTATTCTCATTTAAAGTGTCAATGCCTGTTTGCTTTTCTTGGTTCTGTTAAGGTTTCTAGTGCTGAAAATAATACTTCGATCATTTTAATATTTGTCAAATTCTAATTACTATTAGTACTTTAATATATTTTTTCAAGACAGACATTGATAATGCTATTGGTACGTGCTGCGTTGATGCCATTTATTGGGTCAATAAGGTCAGAGGAATTGAGGGCGAGATACCACTTATTGATATTTCTTCATTCTATTTTCAATTTTATTTGAAAAGATGATGATTGTTTACCTTTTCATCAATTATCTAAAACATGATGGAATAATTTACCGTATACAAAGAGGATGTTGAAACAGTAGCTATAATCATCTTTCACTAACCAATTCTAGGATCCACTCGTGATTCTTGTCCAGACTTATGATACTTTAGCATTACAAACTGAAGAACCCGTGCTTCAATAGTGGTCTTTGATAGGATTTCTTTCGCATCTTTGTGGCCTTCCTGCCGTCACGACCCAAATCACTTAGTCCACCGATGAAGTATCACGAGTCTGGACAAGGATCACGAGTGGATCCTAGAATTGGTCAGTGGAAGATGATTTTAGCTACGTTTTCAACATTCTCTTTGTGTATGCCTTCACAACTATAGACAATTCATTTCAATTATTCCAACATATTTTAGATAACTGGATGAAAAGGTAAACAATCATCATCTTTTCAAATAATATTGAAACTAGAATGAAGAAATATCAATAAGTGGTATCTCGCCCTCAATTGTTCCGACCAATTGACCCAAAATGGTATCAACGCAACAAGTACCAATAGCATTGTCAATCCATGTCTTAAAAAAATATATTCAAGTATTAATAGTAATGAGAATTTGATAAATATTAAAATGACCACTAAGAATTATTTTTCAGCACTAGAAAACATACCGGAACCAAGCAAAAGCAAACATGCCTCAGCACTTCAAATGAGCATAGCTTCATGATTTTATATGTGAATTTCTATTTTTTGAATAATTAATTAGAAAAACAATTGTTAAAAAATTGTGTTAATATAATATAAAATAGAATAATTAATCGAAAAAACTTCAGCTACAAAATATTATAAAGGAAATATCAACTTAGCTTTACTCGTTTACTCAATGAAAATTGATTTTCCTATGTCCAAGGCTTTATCATGTATATATAAACAAAACAATCAAGAAATGAGTTCTTAAAGCTGGTAAAACATATAATAATGAATACAAATGACTATTTTCTTTATTGTTTTTCCTTACTAGGTCATAATTTTTTTATTTTTTTTTTTTATAGCAAGTACTTTCTTAAGAATATTATAAATTGAACGGACAATATATATATATTAGATAGAGAGTTTAAGAGTTTTTATTTGATATAACTCGGGTAGAAAAACGAAATTTACTTAGAGATGACAAGAGAAAAAGGAAGGAAAATTAAAATAAAAGGAAAAAGGTCATTTTATTAAATGCCAAAGTTATGTTTTTCTCCTTTTCTAGGAATGCATAATGATTTTCTGGCCCTACCTAAAATATGCAAAGAAGAAACAAAGGAAATTATGGAAAAATAAAAAGAAAGTTATTGAGAATTCACTATTTAAAAACAGAAATTCATCTTCATGAATTAATTTCTTTATTTAAATAGTAAATTTCCAGTAACTTTTTATAAAAAAATTAATTTCTTTGTTTCTTCTTGGAATATTTTAGGCGAGATCGACGCATCATTATGCACTCGTAGAAATAGAGAAAAACGTAACTTTGGCATTTAATAAAATAACTTTTTTTTTCTTTTATTTTAATGTTTCTTCCCTTTCTCTTGTCATCTCTAAGTGCATTTCCTTTTTCTACCTGAGTTGTATTAAATAAAAATCCTTAAATTCTCTACATATTATATACATTGTCCGTTCAATTTATAATCTTCTTAAAAAGGCACTACTATAAAATGAAAAATAATAAAGAAATTATGACCTAGTAAGGGAAATCAATAAAGAAAATAGTCATTTGTATTCATTATTATATATATTTCCATTTAAGAACTCATTTCTTGATTATTTTGTTCATATATATATATATGAATCCCTAGACTTAGAAAAATCAGTTTTCATTGAGTAAACGAGTAGATGTAAGTTGATATTTCCTCTGATATTTTGTAGCTGCAATTTTCAAATTCTGTTTTATGTCACATTAACACAATTTTTTTAACAAAAAATTTCTAATTAATCGTCTCAAAAGATACAAATTTACATATCAAGTCATGAAGTTATTCTCATTTAAAGTGTCAATGCCTGTTTGCTTTTTCTTGGTTCTGTTAAGGGTTCTAGTGCTGAAAATAATACTTCGATCATTCTAATATTTGTCAAATTCTAATCACTATTAGTACTTTAATATATTTTTTCAAGACAGACATTGATAATGCTATTGGTACGTGCTGCGTTGATGCCATTTATTGGGTCAATAAGGTCAGAGGAATTGAGGGCGAGATACCACTTATTGATATTTCTTCATTCTATTTTCAATTTTATTTGAAAAGATGATGATTGTTTACCTTTTCATCAATTATCTAAAACATGATGGAATAATTTACCGTATACAAAGAGGATGTTGAAACAGTAGCTATAATCATCTTTCACTAACCAATTCTAGGATCCACTCGTGATTCTTGTCTAGACTTATGATACTTTAGCATTACAAACTGAAGAACCCGTGCTTCAATAGTGGTCTTTGATAGGATTTCTTTCGCATCTTTGTGGCCTTCCTGCCGTCACGACCCAAATCACTTAGTCCACCGATGAAGTATCACGAGTCTGGACAAGGATCAAGAGTGGATCCTAGAATTGGTCAGTGGAAGATGATTTTAGCTACGTTTTCAACATTCTCTTTGTGTATGCCTTCACAACTATAGACAATTCATTTCAATTATTCCAACATATTTTAGATAACTGGATGAAAAGGTAAACAATCATCATCTTTTCAAATAATATTGAAACTAGAATGAAGAAATATCAATAAGTGGTATCTCGCCCTCAATTGTTCCGACCAATTGACCCAAAATGGTATCAACGCAACAAGTACCAATAGCATTATCAATCCATGTCTTAAAAAAATATATTCAAGTATTAATAGTAATGAGAATTTGATAAATATTAAAATGACCACTAAGAATTATTTTTCAGCACTAGAAAACATACCGGAACCAAGCGAAAGCAAACATGCCTCAGCACTTCAAATGAGCATAGCTTCATGATTTTATATGTGAATTTGTATTTTTTGAATAATTAATTAGAAAAACAATTGTAAAAAAATTGTGTTAATATAATATAAAATAGAATAATTAATCAAAAAAACTGCAGCTACAAAATATTATAAAGGAAATATCAACTTAGCTTTACTCGTTTACTCAATGAAAATTTATTTTCCAATGTCCAAGGCTTTATCATGTATATATAAACAAAACAATCAAGAAATGAGTTCTTAAACTGGTAAAACATATAATAATGAATAGAAATGACTATTTTCTTTATTGTTTTTCCTTACTAGGTCATAATTTTTTTATTTTTTTTATTTTATAGCAGTACTTTCTTAAGAATATTATAAATTGAACGGACAATATATATATATTAGATAGAGAGTTTAAGAGTTTTTATTTGATATAACTCAGGTTGAAAAACGAAATTTACTTAGAGATGACAAGAGAAAAAGGAAGGAAAATTAAAATAAAAGGAAAAAGGTCATTTTATTAAATGTCAAAGTTATGTTTTTCTCCTTTTCTAGGAATGCATAATGATTTTCTGGTCCTACCTAAAATATGCAAAGAAGAAACAAAGGAAATTATGGAAAAATAAAAAGAAAGTTATTGAGAATTCACTATTTAAAAACAGAAATTCATCTTCATGAATTAATTTCTTTATTTAAATAGTAAATTTCCAGTAACTTTTTATAAAAAATTAATTTCTTTGTTTCTTCTTGGCATATTTTAGGCAGGATCAGCGCATCATTATGCACTCGTAGAAATAGAGAAAAACGTAACTTTGGCATTTAATAAAATGACTTTTTTTTTCTTTTATTTTAATGTTTCTTCCCTTTCTCTTGTCATCTCTAAGTGCATTTCCTTTTTCTACCTGAGTTGTATTAAATAAAAATCCTTAAATTCTCTACATATTATATACATTGTCCGTTCAATTTATAATCTTCTTAAAAAGGCACTACTATAAAATGAAAAATAATAAAGAAATTATGACCTAGTAAGGGAAATCAATAAAGAAAATAGTCATTTGTATTCATTATTATATATATTTCCATTTAAGAACTCATTTCTTGATTATTTTGTTCATATATATATATATGAATCCCTAGACTTAGAAAAATCAGTTTTCATTGAGTAAACGAGTAGATGTAAGTTGATATTTCCTCTGATATTTTGTAGCTGCAATTTTCAAATTCTGTTTTATGTCACATTAACACAATTTTTTTAACAAAAAATTTCTAATTAATCGTCTCAAAAGATACAAATTTACATATCAAGTCATGAAGTTATTCTCATTTAAAGTGTCAATGACTGTTTGCTTTTTCTTGGTTCTGTTAAGGGTTCTAGTGCTGAAAATAATACTTCGATCATTCTAATATTTGTCAAATTCTAATTACTATTAGTACTTTAATATATTTTTTCAAGACAGACATTGATAATGCTATTGGTACGTGCTGCGTTGATGCCATTTATTGGGTCAATAAGGTCAGAGGAATTGAGGGCGAGATACCACTTATTGATATTTCTTCATTCTATTTTTAATTTTATTTGAAAAGATGATGACTGTTTACCTTTCCATCAATTATCCAAAACATGATGGAATAATTTACCGTATACAAAGAGGATGTTGAAACAGTAGCTATAATCATCTTTCACTAACCATCTCTAGGATCCACTCGTGATTCTTGTCCAGACTTATGATACTTTAGCATTACAAACTGAAGAACCCGTGCTTCAATAGTGGTCTTTGATAGGATTTCTTTCGCATCTTTGTGGCCTTCCTGCCGTCACGACCCAAATCACTTAGTCCACCGATGAAGTATCACGAGTCTGGACAAGGATCACGAGTGGATCCTAGAATTGGTCAGTGGAAGATGATTTTAGCTACGTTTTCAACATTCTCTTTGTGTATGCCTTCACAACTATAGACAATTCATTTCAATTATTCCAACATATTTTAGATAACTGGATGAAAAGGTAAACAATCATCATCTTTTCAAATAATATTGAAACTAGAATGAAGAAATATCAATAAGTGGTATCTCGCCCTCAATTGTTCCGACCAATTGACCCAAAATGGTATCAACGCAACAAGTACCAATAGCATTGTCAATCCATGTCTTAAAAAAATATATTCAAGTATTAATAGTAATGAGAATTTGATAAATATTAAAATGACCACTAAGAATTATTTTTCAGCACTAGAAAACATACCGGAACCAAGCAAAAGCAAACATGCCTCAGCACTTCAAATGAGCATAGATTCATGATTTTATATGTGAATTTGTATTTTTTTGAATAATTAATTAGAAAAACAATTGTTAAAAAATTGTGTTAATATAACATAAAATAGAATAATTAATCGAAAAAACTGCAGCTACAAAATATTATAAAGGAAATATCAACTTAGCTTTACTCGTTTACTCAATGAAAATTTATTTTCCAATGTCCAAGGCTTTATCATGTATATATAAACAAAACAATCAAGAAATGAGTTCTTAAAATGGTAAAACATATAATAATGAATACAAATGACTATTTTCTTTATTGCTTTTCCTTACTAGGTCATAATTTTATTTTTTTTTATATTTTATAGCAGTACTTTCTTAAGAATATTATAAATTGAACGGACAATATATATATATTAGATAAAGAGTTTAAGAGTTTTTATTTGATATAACTCAGGTAGAAAAACGAAATTTACTTAGAGATGACAAGAGAAAAAGGAAGGAAAATTAAAATAAAAGGAAAAAGGTCATTTTATTAAATGCCAAAGTTATGTTTTTCTCCTTTTCTAGGAATGTATAATGATTTTCTGGTCCTACCTAAAATATGCAAAGAAGAAACAAAGGAAATTATGGAAAAATAAAAAGAAAGTTATTGAGAATTCACTATTTAAAAACAGAAATTCATCTTCATGAATTAATTTCTTTATTTAAATAGTAAATTTCCAGTAACTTTTTATAAAAAATTAATTTCTTTGTTTCTTCTTGGAATATTTTAGGCAGGATCAGCGCATCATTATGCACTCGTAGAAATAGAGAAAAACGTAACTTTGGCATTTAATAAAATGACTTTTTTTTTCTTTTATTTTAATGTTTCTTCCCTTTCTCTTGTCATCTCTAAGTGCATTTCCTTTTTCTACCTGAGTTGTATTAAATAAAAATCCTTAAATTCTCTACATATTATATACATTGTCCGTTCAATTTATAATCTTCTTAAAAAGGCACTACTATAAAATGAAAAATAATAAAGAAATTATGACCTAGTAAGGGAAATCAATAAAGAAAATAGTCATTTGTATTCATTATTATATATATTTCCACTTTAAGAACTCATTTCTTGATTATTTTGTTCATATATGAATCCCTAGACTTAGAAAAATCAGTTTTCATTGAGTAAACGAGTAGATGTAAGTTGATATTTCCTCTGATATTTTGTAGCTGCAATTTTCAAATTCTGTTTTATGTCACATTAACACAATTTTTTTAACAAAAAATTTCTAATTAATCGTCTCAAAAGATACAAATTTACATATCAAGTCATGAAGTTATTCTCGTTTAAAGTGTCAATGCCTGTTTGCTTTTTCTTGGTTCTGTTAAGGGTTCTAGTGCTTTGAAAATAATACTTCGATCATTCTAATATTTGTCAAATTCTAATTACTATTAGTACTTTAATATATTTTTTCAAGACAGACATTGATAATGCTATTGGTACGTCTTTGCGTTGATGCCATTTATTGGGTCAATAAGGTCGAGGAATTGAGGGCGAGATACCACTTATTGATATTTCTTCATTCTATTTTCAATTTTATTTGAAAAGATGATGACTTTACCTTTTCATCAATTATCTAAAACATGATGGAATAATTTACCGTATACAAAGAGGATGTTGAAACAAGTAGCTATAATCATCTTTCACTAACCAATTCTAGGATCCACTCGTGATTCTTGTCCGGACTTATGATACTTTAGCATTACAAACCGAAGAACCCGTGCTTCAATAGTGGTCTTTGATAGGATTTCTTTCGCATCTTTGTGGCCTTCCCGCCGTCACGACCCAAATCACTTAGTCCACCGATGAAGTATCACGAGTACGGACAAGGATCACGAGTGGATCCTAGAATTGGTCGGTGGAAGATGATTTTAGCTACGTTTTCAACATTCTCTTTTTGTATGCCTTCACAACTATAGACAATTCATTTCAATTATTCCAACATATTTTAGATAAGCTGGAGGAAAAGGTAAACAATCATCATCTTTTCAAATAATATTGAAACTAGAATGAAGAAATATCAATAAGTGGTATCTCGCCCTCAATTGTTCCGACCAATTGACCCAAAATGGTATCAACGCAACAAGTACCAATAGCATTGTCAATCCATGTCTTAAAAAAATATATTCAAGTATTAATCGTAATGAGAATTTGATAAATATTAAAATGACCACTAAGAATTATTTTTCAAAGCACTAGAAAACATACCGGAACCAAGCAAAAGCAAACATGCCTCAGCACTTCAAATGAGCATAGCTTCATGATTTTATATGTGAATTTGTATTTTTTTGAATAATTAATTAGAAAAACAATTGTTAAAAAAATGTGTTAATATAACATAAAATAGAATAATTAATCGAAAAAACTTCAGCTACAAAATATTATAAAGGAAATATCAACTTAGCTTTACTCGTTTACTCAATGAAAATTGATTTTCCTATGTCCAAGGCTTTATCATGTATATATAAACAAAACAATCAAGAAATGAGTTCTTAAAGCTGGTAAAACATATAATAATGAATAGAAATGACTATTTTCTTTATTGTTTTTCCTTACTAGGTCATAATTTTTTATTTTTTTATTTTATTAAAGTACTTTCTTAAGAATATTATAAATTGAACGGACAATATATATATATTAGATAGCGAGTTTAAGAGTTTTTATTTGATATAACTCAGGTAGAAAAACGAAATTTACTTAGAGATGACAAGAGAAAAAGGAAGGAAAATTAAAATAAAAGGAAAAAGGTCATTTTATTAAATGCCAAAGTTATGTTTTTCTCCTTTTCTAGGAATGCATAATGATTTTTCTGGTCCTACCTAAAATATGCAAAGAAGAAACAAAGGAAATTATGGAAAAATAAAAAGAAAGTTATTGAGAATTCACTATTTAAAAACAGAAATTCATCTTCATGATTTAATTTCTTTATTTAAATAGTAAATTTCCAGTAACTTTTTAAAAAAACTTAATTTCCTTTCTTTCTTCTGGGCATATTTTAGGCAGGATCAGCGCATCATTATGCACTCGTAGAAATAGAGAAAAACGTAACTTTGGTATTTAATAAAATGACTTTTTTTCTTTTATTTTAATGTTTCTTCCCTTTCTTTTGTCATCTCTAAGTGCATTTCCTTTTTCTATCTGAGTTGTATTAAATAAAAATCCTTAAATTCTCTACATATTATATACATTGTCCGTTCAATTTATAATCTTCTTAAAAAGGTACTACTATAAAACGAAAAATAATAAAGAAATTATGACCTAGTAAGGGAAATCAATAAAGAAAATAGTCATTTGTATTCATTATTATATATATTTCCATTTTAAGAACTCATTTCTTGATTATTTTGTTCATATATATATATATGAATCCCTAGAATTAGAAAAATCAGTTTTCATTGAGTAAACGAGTAGATGTAAGTTGATATTTCCTCTGATATTTTGTAGCTGCAATTTTCAAATTCTGTTTTATGTCACATTAACACAATTTTTTTAACAAAAAATTTCTAATTAATCATCTCAAAAGATACAAATTTACATATCAAGTCATGAAGTTATTCTCATTTAAAGTGTCAATGCCTGTTTGCTTTTCTTGGTTCTGTTAAGGTTTATAGTGCTGAAAATAATACTTCGATCATTTTAATATTTGTCAAATTCTAATTACTATTAGTACTTTAATATATTTTTTCAAGACAGACATTGATAATGCTATTGGTACGTGCTGCGTTGATGCCATTTATTGGGTCAATAAGGTCAGAGGAATTGAGGGCGAGATACCACTTATTGATATTTCTTCATTCTATTTTCAATTTTATTTGAAAAGATGATGACTGTTTACCTTTCCATCAATTATCTAAAACATGATGGAATAATTTACCGTATACAAAGAGGATGTTGAAACAGTAGCTATAATCATCTTTCACTAACCATCTCTAGGATCCACTCGTGATTCTTGTCCAGACTTATGATACTTTAGCATTACAAACTGAAGAACCCGTGCTTCAATAGTGGTCTTTGATAGGATTTCTTTCGCATCTTTGTGGCCTTCCTGCCGTCACGACCCAAATCACTTAGTCCGCCGATGAAGTATCACGAGTCTGGACAAGGATCACGAGTGGATCCTAGAATTGGTCAGTGGAAGATGATTTTAGCTACGTTTTCAACATTCTCTTTGTGTATGCCTTCACAACTATAGACAATTCATTTCAATTATTCCAACATATTTTAGATAACTGGATGAAAAGGTAAACAATCATCATCTTTTCAAATAATATTGAAACTAGAATGAAGAAATATCAATAAGTGGTATCTCGCCCTCAATTGTTCCGACCAATTGACCCAAAATGGTATCAACGCAACAAGTACCAATAGCATTATCAATCCATGTCTTAAAAAAATATATTCAAGTATTAATAGTAATGAGAATTTGATAAATATTAAAATGACCACTAAGAATTATTTTTCAGCACTAGAAAACATACCGGAACCAAGCGAAAGCAAACATGCCTCAGCACTTCAAATGAGCATAGCTTCATGATTTTATATGTGAATTTGTATTTTTTTGAATAATTAATTAGAAAAACAATTGTTAAAAAATTGTGTTAATATAACATAAAATAGAATAATTAATCGAAAAAACTGCAGCTACAAAATATTATAAAGGAAATATCAACTTAGCTTTACTCGTTTACTCAATGAAAATTGATTTTCCTATGTCCAAGGCTTTATCATGTATATATAAACAAAACAATCAAGAAATGAGTTCTTAAACTGGTAAAACATATAATAATGAATAGAAATGACTATTTTCTTTATTGTTTTTCCTTACTAGGTCATAATTTTTAATTTTTTTTATTTTATTGCAGTACTTTCTTAAGAATATTATAAATTGAACGGACAATATATATATATTAGATAGCGAGTTTAAGAGTTTTTATTTGATATAACTCAGGTAGAAAAACGAAATTTACTTAGAGATGACAAGAGAAAAAGGAAGGAAAATTAAAATAAAAGGAAAAAGATCATTTTATTAAATGCCAAAGTTATCTTTTTCTCCTTTTCTAGGAATGCATAATGATTTTCTGGTCCTACCTAAAATATGCAAAGAAGAAACAAAGGAAATTATGGAAAAATAAAAAGAAAGTTATTGAGAATTCACTATTTAAAAACAGAAATTCATCTTCATGAATTAATTTCTCTATTTAAATAGTAAATTTCCAGTAACGTTTTAAAAAAATTAATTTCCTTTGTTTCTTCTTGGCATATTTTAGGCAGGATCAGCGCATCATTATGCACTCGTAGAAATAGAGAAAAACGTAACTTTGGTATTTAATAAAATGACTTTTTTTCTTTTATTTTAATGTTTCTTCCCTTTCTTTTGTCATCTCTAAGTGCATTTCCTTTTTCTATATGAGTTGTATTAAATAAAAATCCTTAAATTCTCTACATATTATATACATTGTCCGTTCAATTTATAATCTTCTTAAAAAGGTACCGCTATAAAACGAAAAATAATAAAGAAATTATGACCTAGTAAGGGAAATCAATAAAGAAAATAGTCATTTGTATTCATTATTATATATATTTCCATTTTAAGAACTCATTTCTTGATTATTTTGTTCATATATCTATATATGAATCCCTAGAATTAGAAAAATCAGTTTTCATTGAGTAAACGAGTAGATGTAAGTTGATATTTCCTCTGATATTTTGTAGCTGCATTTTTCAAATTCTGTTTTATGTCACATTAACACAATTTTTTTAACAAAAAATTTCTAATTAATCATCTCAAAAGATACAAATTTACATATCAAGTCATGAAGTTATTCTCGTTTAAAGTGTCAATGCCTGTTTGCTTTTTCTTGGTTCTGTTAAGGGTTCTAGTGCTGAAAATAATACTTCGATCATTCTAATATTTGTCAAATTCTAATTACTATTAGTACTTTAATATATTTTTTCAAGACAGACATTGATAATGCTATTGGTAGGTGCTGCGTTGAGGCCATTTATTGGGTCAATAAGGTCAGAGGAATTGAGGGCGAGATACCACTTATTGATATTTCTTCATTCTATTTTCAATTTTATTTGAAAAGATGATGACTGTTTACCTTTTCATCAATTATCTAAAACATGATGGAATAATTTACCGTATACAAAGAGGATGTTGAAACAGTAGCTATAATCATCTTTCACTAACCAATTCTAGGATCCACTCGTGATTCTTGTCCAGACTTATGATACTTTAGCATTACAAACTGAAGAACCCGTGCTTCAATAGTGGTCTTTGATAGGATTTCTTTCGCATCTTTGTGGCCTTCCTGCCGTCACGACCCAAATCACTTAGTCCACCGATGAAGTATCACGAGTCTGGACAAGGATCACGAGTGGATCCTAGAATTGGTCAGTGGAAGATGATTTTAGCTACGTTTTCAACATTCTCTTTTTGTATGCCTTCACAACTATAGACAATTCATTTCAATTATTCCAACATATTTTAGATAACTGGAGGAAAAGGTAAACAATCATCATCTTTTCAAATAATATTGAAACTAGAATGAAGAAATATCAATAAGTGGTATCTCGCCCTCAATTGTTCCGACCAATTGACCCAAAATGGTATCAACGCAACAAGTACCAATAGCATTGTCAATCCATGTCTTAAAAAAATATATTCAAGTATTAATCGTAATGAGAATTTGATAAATATTAAAATGACCACTAAGAATTATTTTTCAGCACTAGAAAACATACCGGAACCAAGCGAAAGCAAACATGCCTCAGCACTTCAAATGAGCATAGCTTCATGATTTTATATGTGAATTTGTATTTTTTTGAATAATTAATTAGAAAAACAATTGTTAAAAAAATGTGTTAATATAACATAAAATAGAATAATTAATCGAAAAAACTGCAGCTACAAAATATTATAAAGGAAATATCAACTTAGCTTTACTCGTTTACTCAATGAAAATTGATTTTCCTATGTCCAAGGCTTTATCATGTATATATAAACAAAACAATCAAGAAATGAGTTCTTAAACTGGTAAAACATATAATAATGAATAGAAATGACTATTTTCTTTATTGTTTTTCCTTACTAGGTCATAATTTTTTATTTTTTTTATTTTATTGCAGTACTTTCTTAAGAATATTATAAATTGAACGGACAATATATATATATTAGATAGCGAGTTTAAGAGTTTTTATTTGATATAACTCAGGTAGAAAAACGAAATTTACTTAGAGATGACAAGAGAAAAAGGAAGGAAAATTAAAATAAAAGGAAAAAGGTCATTTTATTAAATGCCAAAGTTATGTTTTTCTCCTTTTCTAGGAATGCATAATGATTTTTCTGGTCCTACCTAAAATATGCAAAGAAGAAACAAAGGAAATTATGGAAAAATAAAAAGAAAGTTATTGAGAATTCACTATTTAAAAACAGAAATTCATCTTCATGATTTAATTTCTTTATTTAAATAGTAAATTTCCAGTAACTTTTTAAAAAAACTTAATTTCCTTTCTTTCTTCTGGGCATATTTTAGGCAGGATCAGCCGCATCATTATGCACTCGTAGAAATAGAGAAAAACGTAACTTTGGTATTTAATAAAATGACTTTTTTTTCTTTTATTTTAATGTTTCTTCCCTTTCTTTTGTCATCTCTAAGTGCATTTCCTTTTTCTATCTGAGTTGTATTAAATAAAAATCCTTAAATTCTCTACATATTATATACATTGTCCGTTCAATTTATAATCTTCTTAAAAAGGTACTACTATAAAACGAAAAATAATAAAGAAATTATGACCTAGTAAGGGAAATCAATAAAGAAAATAGTCATTTGTATTCATTATTATATATATTTCCATTTTAAGAACTCATTTCTTGATTATTTTGTTCATATATATATATATGAATCCCTAGAATTAGAAAAATCAGTTTTCATTGAGTAAACGAGTAGATGTAAGTTGATATTTCCTCTGATATTTTGTAGCTGCAATTTTCAAATTTGTTTTATGTCACATTAACACAATTTTTTTAACAAAAAATTTCTAATTAATCATCTCAAAAGATACAAATTTACATATCAAGTCATGAAGTTATTCTCATTTAAAGTGTCAATGCCTGTTTGCTTTTCTTGGTTCTGTTAAGGTTTATAGTGCTGAAAATAATACTTCGATCATTTTAATATTTGTCAAATTCTAATTACTATTAGTACTTTAATATATTTTTTCAAGACAGACATTGATAATGCTATTGGTACGTCTTTGCGTTGATGCCATTTATTGGGTCAATAAGGTCGAGGAATTGAGGGCGAGATACCACTTATTGATATTTCTTCATTCTATTTTCAATTTTATTTGAAAAGATGATGATGTTTACCTTTCCATCAATTATCTAAAACATGATGGAATAATTTACCGTATACAAAGAGGATGTTGAAACAGTAGCTATAATCATCTTTCACTAACCATCTCTAGGATCCACTCGTGATTCTTGTCCAGACTTATGATACTTTAGCATTACAAACTGAAGAACCCGTGCTTCAATAGTGGTCTTTGATAGGATTTCTTTCGCATCTTTGTGGCCTTCCTGCCGTCACGACCCAAATCACTTAGTCCGCCGATGAAGTATCACGAGTCTGGACAAGGATCACGAGTGGATCCTAGAATTGGTCAGTGGAAGATGATTTTAGCTACGTTTTCAACATTCTCTTTGTGTATGCCTTCACAACTATAGACAATTCATTTCAATTATTCCAACATATTTTAGATAACTGGATGAAAAGGTAAACAATCATCATCTTTTCAAATAATATTGAAACTAGAATGAAGAAATATCAATAAGTGGTATCTCGCCCTCAATTGTTCCGACCAATTGACCCAAAATGGTATCAACGCAACAAGTACCAATAGCATTGTCAATCCATGTCTTAAAAAAATATATTCAAGTATTAATAGTAATGAGAATTTGATAAATATTAAAATGACCACTAAGAATTATTTTTCAGCACTAGAAAACATACCGGAACCAAGCAAAAGCAAACATGCCTCAGCACTTCAAATGAGCATAGCTTCATGATTTTATATGTGAATTTGTATTTTTTTGAATAATTAATTAGAAAAACAATTGTTAAAAAATTGTGTTAATATAACATAAAATAGAATAATTAATCGAAAAAACTGCAGCTACAAAATATTATAAAGGAAATATCAACTTAGCTTTACTCGTTTACTCAATGAAAATTGATTTTCCTATGTCCAAGGATTTATCATGTATATATAAACAAAACAATCAAGAAATGAGTTCTTAAACTGGTAAAACATATAATAATGAATACAAATGACTATTTTCTTTATTGTTTTTCCTTACTAGGTCATAATTTTTTTATTTTTTTTTATTTTATAGCAGTACTTTCTTAGGAAGATTATAAATTGAACGGACAATATATATATATTAGATAGAGAATTTAAGGGTTTTTATTTGATATAACTCAGGTAGAAAAAAGAAATTTACTTAGAGATGACAAGAGAAAAAGGAAGGAAAATTAAAATAAAAGCAAAAAGGTCATTTTATTAAATGCCAAAGTTAAGTTTTTCTCCTTTTCTAGGAATGCATAATGATTTTCTGGCCCTACCTAAAATATGCCAAGAAGAAACAAAGGAAATTATGGAAAAATAAAAAGAAAGTTATTGAGAATTCACTATTTAAAAACAGAAATTCATCTTCATGAATTAATTTCTTTATTTAAATAGTAAATTTCCAGTAATTTTTAAAAAAAAATTAATTTCCTTTGTTTCTTCTTGGCATATTTTAGGCAGGATCAGCGCATCATTATGCACTCGTAGAAATATAGAAAAACGTAACTTTGGTATTTAATAAAATGACTTTTTTTTCTTTTATTTTAATGTTTCTTCCCTTTCTTTTGTCATCTCTAAGTGCATTTCCTTTTTCTACCTGAGTTGTATTAAATAAAAATCCTTAAATTCTCTACATATTATATACATTGTCCGTTCAATTTATAATCTTCTTAAAAAGGTACTACTATAAAACGAAAAATAATAAAGAAATTATGACCTAGTAAGGGAAATCAATAAAGAAAATAGTCATTTGTATTCATTATTATATATATTTCCATTTTAAGAACTCATTTCTTGATTATTTTGTTCATATATATATATATGAATCCCTAGAATTAGAAAAATCAGTTTTCATTGAGTAAACGAGTAGATGTAAGTTGATATTTCTCCTATTTTGTATTTGCAATTTTCAAATTCTGTTTTATGTCACATTAACACAATTTTTTTAACAAAAAATTTCTAATTAATCATCTCAAAAGATACAAATTTACATATCAAGTCATGAAGTTATTCTCATTTAAAGTGTCAATGCCTGTTTGCTTTTCTTGGTTCTGTTAAGGTTTATAGTGCTGAAAATAATACTTCGATCATTTTAATATTTGTCAAATTCTAATTACTATTAGTACTTTAATATATTTTTTCAAGACAGACATTGATAATGCTATTGGTACGTGTTGCGTTGATGCCATTCATTGGGTCAATAAGGTCAGAGGAATTGAGGGCGAGATACCACTTATTGATATTTCTTCATTCTATTTTCAATTTTATTTGAAAAGATGATGACTGTTTACCTTTTCATCAATTATCTAAAACATGATGGAATAATTTACCGTATACAAAGAGGATGTTGAAACAGTAGCTATAATCATCTTTCACTAACCAATTCTAGGATCCACTCGTGATTCTTGTCCAGACTTATGATACTTTAGCATTACAAACTGAAGAACCCGTGCTTCAATAGTGGTCTTTGATAGGATTTCTTTCGCATCTTTGTGGCCTTCCTGCCGTCACGACCCAAATCACTTAGTCCACCGATGAAGTATCACGAGTCTGGACAAGGATCACGAGTGGATCCTAGAATTGGTCAGTGGAAGATGATTTTAGCTACGTTTTCAACATTCTCTTTGTGTATGCCTTCACAACTATAGACAATTCATTTCATTTATTCCAACATATTTTAGATAACTGGATGAAAAGGTAAACAATCATCATCTTTTCAAATAATATTGAAACTAGAATGAAGAAATATCAATAAGTGGTATCTCGCCCCCAATTGTTCCGACCAATTGACCCAAAATGGTATCAACGCAACAAGTACCAATAGCATTGTCAATCCATGTCTTAAAAAAAAATATTCAAGTATTAATAGTAATGAGAATTTGATAAATATTAAAATGACCACTAAGAATTATTTTTCAGCACTAGAAACACATACCGGAACCAAGAAAAAGCAAACATGCCTCAGCACTTCAAATGAGCATAGCTTCATGATTTTATATGTGAATTTGTATTTTTTTGAATAATTAATTAGAAAAACAATTGTTAAAAAAATGTGTTAATATAACATAAAATAGAATAATTAATCGAAAAAACTGCAGCTACAAAATATTATAAAGGAAATATCAACTTAGCTTTACTCGTTTACTCAATGAAAATTGATTTTCCTATGTCCAAGGCTTTATCATGTATATATAAACAAAACAATCAAGAAATGAGTTCTTAAACTGGTAAAACTTATAATAATGAATAGAAATGACTATTTTCTTTATTGTTTTTCCTTACTAGGTCATAATTTTTAATTTTTTTTATTTTATTGCAGTACTTTCTTAAGAATATTATAAATTGAACGGACAATATATATATATTAGATAGCGAGTTTAAGAGTTTTTATTTGATATAACTCAGGTAGAAAAACGAAATTTACTTAGAGATGACAAGAGAAAAAGGAAGGAAAATTAAAATAAAAGGAAAAAGGTCATTTTATTAAATGCCAAAGTTATGTTTTTCTCCTTTTCTAGGAATGCATAATGATTTTTCTGGTCCTACCTAAAATATGCAAAGAAGAAACAAAGGAAATTATGGAAAAATAAAAAGAAAGTTATTGAGAATTCACTATTTAAAAACAGAAATTCATCTTCATGATTTAATTTCTTTATTTAAATAGTAAATTTCCAGTAACTTTTAAAAAAAAATTAATTTCCTTTGTTTCTTCTTGGCATATTTTAGGCAGGATCAGCGCATCATTATGCACTCGTAGAAATAGAGAAAAACGTAACTTTTGTATTTAATAAAATGACTTTTTTTCTTTTATTTTAATGTTTCTTCCCTTTCTTTTGTCATCTCTAAGTGCATTTCCTTTTTCTATCTGAGTTGTATTAAATAAAAATCCTTAAATTCTCTACATATTATATACATTGTCCGTTCAATTTATAATCTTCTTAAAAAGGCACTACTATAAAACGAAAAATAATAAAGAAATTATGACCTAGTAAGGGAAATCAATAAAGAAAATAGTCATTTGTATTCATTATTATATATATTTCCATTTTAAGAACTCATTTCTTGATTATTTTGTTCATATATATATATATGAATCCCTAGAATTAGAAAAATCAGTTTTCATTGAGTAAACGAGTAGATGTAAGTTGATATTTCCTCTGATATTTTGTAGCCGCAATTTTCAAATTTGTTTTATGTCACATTAACACAATTTTTTTAACAAAAAATTTCTAATTAATCATCTCAAAAGATACAAATTTACATATCAAGTCATGAAGTTATTCTCATTTAAAGTGTCAATGCCTGTTTGCTTTTCTTGGTTCTGTTAAGGTTTCTAGTGCTGAAAATAATACTTCGATCATTTTAATATTTGTCAAATTCTAATTACTATTAGTACTTTAATATATTTTTTCAAGACAAACATTGATAATGCTATTGGTATGTGCTGCGTTGATGCCATTTATTGGGTCAATAAGGTCAGAGGAATTGAGGGCGAGATACCACTTACTGATATTTCTTCATTCTATTTTCAATT
Source organism: Anisodus tanguticus (assembly GCA_034509755.1). Classification (NCBI taxonomy): domain Eukaryota; kingdom Viridiplantae; phylum Streptophyta; class Magnoliopsida; order Solanales; family Solanaceae; genus Anisodus; species Anisodus tanguticus. The sequence goes on from CM067558.1 coordinate 33,526,517, forward strand.
TTATTTGAAAAGATGATGACTGTTTACCTTTTTATCCATTATCTTAAACATGATGGAATAATTTACCGTACACAAAGAGGATGTTGAAACAGTAGCTATAATCATCTTTCACTAACCAATTCTAGGATCCACTCGTGATTCTTGTCCAGACTTATGATACTTTAGCATTACAAACTGAAGAACCCGTGCTTCAATAGTGGTCTTTGATAGGATTTCTTTCGCATCTTTGTGACCTTCCTACTGTCACAACCCTAATCACTTAGTCCCACGGGCACCTATCATATCCTACCTCGGTAGGCGAACCCGTTCCTTAATCATTATTTCAACAACAATAAGGTAAATAAGGCAATATAAAGACAAGTCTCAAGAATAAATATAAATGAGGAATACAATACTAATACAACCCCAAGGAACTGGTCTGAATGCAGTACAAGAGCCACTACTAATAAACTACAAGTCTGGAATAATACAAGTCTCCAAAATACGAATACTGTCTCGAACTGCAAGAAAATACAAGTAATAAAGAAGGAGTCTACGAGTTGCTGATCCATCAAGAATTCTTACCCTAGAAACTCAACAACAGGCCTCGGGATCAGTCTCGAGGAGTGGATGTGGAACCTGTCACGTACTCTACACTCATAAAAGAATGCAGAAGGGTAGTATCAATACAAACATTATGTACTGGTAGATATTGTAGACTGACAACAGTTAGCTAACATATATAAAGGAAGTAACTAAAGAATAGACATGCTCGCAATCAAGTAAAAACACTGTCCAAGAATAAGCAACACAAGTACAGAGTATCAAGTCAAAATCTAAGTAATATGTGAATGTAATGATGAGTGAATACGCAATGCAATGCGCTAGCCTAATATAATCTTGGTACACACATGCTCCGAACGGAAAATCTCTACGTTCCGACAGTCATGACCATGCGGGACCCGCGAAGTCCATGTACCAGTCACTCCGCACACAGTCCAGAGGTGACTCTACACACCAACCACACCGTTATCAATTCCATACACAACCCAGAGATGGCTACACTATCAAATATGTTGTAAGAATCACATATGTTTCCTTCTCACTTATCACCATCACGCCAATCACAGGTAATATCAATGTATCATGAATATGAGGATGAACGCAATGCAAAACGACAATATCAAGTGTATCGCATCAATTCCAATCGTGCCACACATTGACACATATCACAATATCAATATCAAGTCAAGTCATTTCCTCTATCCATGATAATACCAAGATAAGTGAAATACATTATATCACAAATAGGCAACAAGCCACAAATCAGTCAACAATATTAAACCTATGTAATACATCCCAAATTCATATACGAAGGTGTAACATAATTTATCCGACAGTAACTAACTCTATATATGCTTCACTAATCGAATTCTAACCAGAAGGTAAGTCGTAACCTACCTGGATGCCGAACGGGAGCCACAAATGGTCACACCTGATCCCTGCCTTTCTGAGGATCGCGATAGTACTCGAATTCTAGTCATTATTGAAATATAAGTTAGAAATGGAAACTAATAATACTAAAAAAAACTAAACTATTCCTTGAATCCAAACCAACTATGGGAAAAGGAGGAAACATACCCACAAGGGTAATTTGGTAATTAAAGGATGAAATAGGTAACCCAGCGTTCTAAAGTTCGATTCTACTCTCCAATTTCTAAAGTAGTTCAATAATAGGTCAATTTTATCATTCAATGCAAAATCCCTAATTTAGCATAAACCCTAGATTTTCCAAGTTCAATTTCTCAACAAAATGGAAGATTCAAGCATAATAGTTACTAAATAATAAAATCCATGCTTAGATTAGTAAAACCCATCAATTAATCTCACATTTAGGATTAATAATCAAATAAACTATATTTAGATAGAACTCATCTTCTTCAACTAGTTTACGGGGCTTTTCCACCATTGATTCAAGACTAGGAAAGGTAATTAAAGGAGTACAAAGTTAAATAGGCTTAATTAAAGGAGTACAAAGTTAAATAGGCTTACCCCAAGAAGAAATCACCAAGAAACTCTTCAAATGACCCTAGAGATGCTTGGGGGAAATATTTTTCGGAATGGGGAATGAAGGGTTTACTTACAGACTTAAAAATGATTTCTGATTTTTATCGTCCGTTGCAACGGAGCCTGCGCCCGTGCCTGCGCTCACTAATCCGCTATGGCAGACCAATAGAAAATCTAAGACACTATGGTGAAGAGTGAACCGAGACTCTTTTTATTGAGATTTCCCCTGGGTTTCTGCTTTATTCAAGTCTTAACTCAAGTAAGGACAAGTCCTCATCATCCCGATTGGGATAGACGGGCATGCCTCGCTGCGGGTCGCTGTGAGAAGTATTTCTTGAATTAACTCGATCTTGTCCAAAGAATCCCGCAACGCATCTGTACCCCAAGGCCTAACCTCAAATGCATCCAACCAACCAACTGGAGAATGACATCTCCCATCATACAATGCCTCAAACGACGTCATCTCAATGCTCGAATAGTAGCTATTATTGTAACTGAACTCAGCCAAAGGCAAGAATTGATCCCAATGACCACCAAAAACAATCATGAAGGTCCATAACATATCCTCAAAAACATGAATAGTTAGCTTAGATTGATCATCAATCTGAGGGTGAAATGTTATACTAAGCTCCACCCAAGTACCCAACTCATTTTGTATAGATCGCTAGAAATGGGATGTAAACTGCTTACTTTGATCAGAAATTATAGAAATGAACATTCCATGCAATCAAACTATCCCTCTGATGTAGATCCCGACCAACTTCTCTGAATTATAGGTAGTCTAAATCGGTACACAATGAGCCGAATTCGTCAAACAATCCATAATCACCCAAATGGCATCAAACTTCTCCAAAGTTAGTGGTGACCCTATCACAAAGTCCATAGCGATCAGCTCTAATCCCTACTCAGGTATATACATCCTCTTAAGTAATCCAACTGGCTTTTGGTGCTCGTATTTTACTTGTTGACAATTCAAACATAGAGATATAAACCCCGTAATGTCCCTCTTTATACTACACCACTAATATTATTGTTTCAAATCTCATTACATCTTTGTAGCCCTCGGATGAATAGAGTACCTCGAACTATGAACCTCTTCCATGATCAATCTAGTAAAATCCCCCACTTGGAGAACACATATGCCACCCTTGATCCTCAAAACTCGCTCATCATCAAGAATTGCCTCATTTGCCTTTGCCTTTGCCTTCAGCACCTTGTCCCGAATCTTACACAACTTTACATCACCCAAACTGTTGAGCTCTAATCTTCTCTAATGAAGAATATTGTGCCTCCACCCAAGCTGGAACCTTACCAGGTTCAGAAATATCAAGCCTTACCATACTATTTTCCAAAGCCTGTATATACATAGTCAAAGGTCGCTCCCCTACTTGTAATAATGTTAGGCTACCCATGCTCATCGCCTTTCGACTGAAGGCATCCGCTAATATATTGGCCTTGCCTGAATGATAACGAATAGTCATGTCATAATTCTTGAGCATCTCTAACCACCTTTTTGCCTCAAATTAAGACCCCACTGATTGAAAATGTGTTTAAGACTCCGATAATTAGTAAACACCTCATTGTCATGCCCCAAACTTAGGGAGGCATGGATGGCACCCGGTGTCTTACTTGACTCCGAGCGTACCATATATAACTTGTGAGCTCTGAAAACCCAACAAACATTTTAGGCCAAGAAGGCCTATTTGTAAACTAATCATAATATCTTAGGCCAACAAGGCCACCATGATCTTCTACAATAAAACAACTCAAGGCAACATAAACAAGGTCCGACAAGGCCAAACAACATATGATACATATCGACGTGTGTCTACAAAGCCTCTACGAGTGACTGACATTATATGAATGGGACAAGGCTCTGGCCTACCCATTAAGTCTACAAACATGATCTGATAACCTGACAACTAGACTCGGCTACAGTCCAGATGAAATAGAGTCTTACTGATCCTTCACTGAATATTGACCTTATCTACTAGGAGGGCTCGTCAAACTGGCTATCTAAATCTACATGTATGAAATGCAGCGCTTCAACAATGAGACGTCAGTACAAAGAATTGTACCAAGTATGTAAGGCAGATAATAACTAAATTGATATACATGATATACTAAATATAAACTGAGGAGTCCATAATAATCTATAAATATATCTATTTGTCTCTGTCTCATATCATGAATGCAATATTGAAAATAAACTATCTGGCCTCATGTAGGGTCCGGTGTGTAAATGCATATCCCCAAAGGCAATATGAATGTCCCAAAGGTAGTGCATAGCCTCGAAAGTAAATGTAAATAGCTCCGAAAGAAAACTATATCTCTGTATAGCCCCAAAGGCAATGCGCATATCTGTATAGCCCCGAAGGCAATGCACATATCTGTATAGCCCCGAAGGCAAACTGTATCTTTGTATATCTCTGTATATATATGTATATCTCTCACCAGCCATTAGGTCGGGCTCTCACTAGCCATAAGGCTAGGATATAGTAACTCTGTAATAATAGTAATGATGTATATATAAACTCTCTACGCTTTCTATTAACGTAAAATAAGTAAGAACTGAACGTAAACTCCCGACATGGGATAGCTCACACAACCATGATATTAGCCCTTTCTATGATAGGCTAGCTATTAGGGACAATCATCTAAGTCCTAACTAATACTCATAAGATTAATCGTTCTACATACTCTACGATATTTTTGATTTGATACATTACTCATAGGGACGCCATGAATTCCCGTCTAGTACTCATAGGCTTATCGATTTACGTGCTATGCGTTACTTCTTAAGCTCTTTCATTACTTACATAAAGAGGTGGTCTATAATTCTACATTTTGATATCATAAAGAGTAGACGTTCTTACGGGAAGCTCTACCCATTCTCAGGATCAATGAGTTAGTTATATAACGATAGAACTCTTGGCTCTTTTACTTTATAAAACATGTTATTTTACTCCCGTATGGTATTTGATCTACTCTATGAATATGTACTTCCGACTCTTTCTGTCTTAGGAGGAACAACATATGAGACAAGCTCAACCATCAGCCAGCAAGTCAACACAAGATAAGAAAAGACTCTACAACATGAAAGTACTCCCAACAAGGGACAAACAATAGCAAGAACAAATTTTTTCTCTTGGGAAACAGTTATTCCTACAGAATCATGTCAAAAAAAGGATAGTCATTACATACCTATACTTTTGATCCTTTATCGATGACACGGTTAAATTAGCCTTCCTTAAAAACTTATCTTTTATGTATAGAACTATCCCTCCTTCCACCTTATTTCACTACGAAATAACCCTGGATTTGCTTTTTCTTTAAAAGGAGAAGGGAGCAAGGACCTTTACATTGTCCGAGAGAAAAAATAGACCTTGCCTCTATGAAAATAACATTACTATTGTAAAGGAGTTGGATATCACGTTGCTGCCAGGAAAATTAGAATCATGTTGGTGAGAGGGAGATTGAAAGTTTGTTACTACAATTTGTTAATCATCAAAAATAAGAAAGAAGTTTCAGCAAATTTCCTTTTTCTTGTACTTGAACGAAAATGGACATTTGGTATGTGATTTTTGCTTCCAAAAGTAATAACAACCAATATTAAATAGGTGTCCCTCCACTGGCCTCATGTTGAGTGGTGAAGGTGTCCCTTTTTGACACATTTATTGGCTAGAAAACTAACACAATCTTTATACTTATCTCATAACATAGTACTTCAATATATATATATATATATATATATATATATATTCTAGTTAAGTACTTTCTCAAATTCCCCTTATATTACTAATAAATCATAAGTATACATTAAAATATATATCAATATTTCATAATGATTATGACATTGTTAAAAATTATATCTTATCAAATTCTAATTTGTCGGATGTCACAAATTATTGTTTCTGCTACCCTCTAGTAAAATGATCATATCTCATTAAATGAAGGTCCACATGATAAACAGTTTAATATTCTAGAAACTAGACTCATAGACCTTCGATTTGGTGGGTGGAACACCCTGTAACTCCAAGTAAGTTGGGAGAAAAGCTCAATGAACTATCACTCATTTATTGAAGAACTTAAGAACGCAACTTGCGAAGGCCTTTGCCGATTTTCAATTTACAACTTGCTTGGTTTCAAAACTTATCGTATGACTATTATACATTTCAAATATCATACGGCACACTCACAATACTCTTTCAATCCGACGTAACCTTAATAATGACCTTGCTGCTCTGAAACTGCGTCGACTAACTTACGACACACCTTATCATAGAAATGCGGGGTGTTACACTCACAATGCACAACATAGAGGTAATGCCTCCAAATATTTAATGCAAATACTACCGCCGCCAACTCCAAGTCATAAGTGTGGTAGTTCTTCTCGTGCACCTATAACTGCCTCGAAGTATAGGCTATACCTTTCTCTTTCTGCATTAGATTACAATCAAGACCGATTCGCGAAGCATCATAATACAAAGTAAAGCCCTCTCCCTCTACGGGAAGGTTCATAATCGGAGTTGTAGTCAACAAAATCTTGAGCTTTTGAAATCTTGCATCACACTCATCTGAATACGCGCCAAAGTGTCCTAAAGAAGATGAGTAACAATGAATCCCTCTAGTGCCTCGGCGGGTCCAATTATACTAATGACTCACCCTAAATCATCCAGATGGCATCCTCAACGGCCGGCAACGTCTCGAGATCTGCTCGTGCTAGGAATAGAATCTGCACACAAAAAGGGTATAACAAGTGTAGCATGAGTACAAAGAACAACGGGTACTCAGCAACTTCGTTGACCGACTCTAGATAGAATGGAGATGAGGATTAGACGTACAAATACCACTTCCACACTAAACCTCTATTAGTTTGAATACACAATAAAGTCAAATTGTACAAGATTCAAGCCTATATCAAATTGTACAAGATTCAAGCCTATATCAAATTGTACAAGATTCAAGCCTAAGTATAATAACTCTTAAATTGTTCAGATTCATCTCAAATAATCAAGTAGTGTGATAGAAAGAACAAATAAGCAGTTCAGGCAAGTAGAGTAACAAACAACAATAAGATAAAATGATACGCAAATGGATGCAATGCAAGGCCTTACATCACCGGTACACACATGTTTGAACATTAATGAATCGTGACCCATGAGCACTTGTGAGGCCCATATACCATCTGAAATCATTTTCCTTCGGGTTCCTTAGCCATTATTAAGCTCACAATACATGTCTCTAGCCACTCGAGCTCATATCAACATATCAATCTATCTGAAATAATATTCTCTCGGACCCACATATATATCCTCGGCATATAATGCATGAGATACCATATGAAGCATGAATATGACATGTGCAGTAACATGAAGCCAAAACATACAATCAAGATTCAATATTTAATCAACATAAGCCATAAAGATCCGACCTTTAACCAATCTCACAATAAAGTTACATTTTTTAGCTTTTTTCCACTTTTAACGAGTATATAGGAGTGATGAGTAGTACAATATCATATAAGATAGGTATATAGACATAAATATATAAATGTACGGACTTCATACCCCAATTACAGATCCATAGGATCATACTATCTATCAGCTAGTGCTCAAAACATGACGACTAGACAATTTAAATAGCGCAAATACCCACAACATGTCACTGATACCCGATACAAGTGTTCGTCACCTCATAAGTATCAGAACCCCATTATTATCCCCATACACCCTCTTAGTTTATTTAACCAACCACAATGCTTTAAATAAGGTTTAAGCTCTCAACTTTCCTGAAAAAGGAGTCTGATAGTCACAACGAAGCCTTGCCCTTTCGTAACAACTTCAAATGGTCCAAATCTATTCAAATATGGAAAGTACATTAACACACAATTCTATAGACACTCATATTGCTATATATAATTTCGGACTCCAAAAAGTCACCCAAAACTAGGATTCCAAGCCTCGACTGGGCAAAATGGAAAATCAATCTAAAAATTAGTTTGCCCAAGGTCTATGGAGTCTACATACCAAAAATCAACCAAATCCAACATAAATATCATGATTAATTGAAGAACTCCCACATTCCATACTAGGGTTTAAAACCCCCAATTTTCCCCAACTTCAATCATGATTTCTAGCATGAAATCCCATAATAATTGATGATATAATCACAAGGGAGTTATTAGGAACTTATCCACTTGAAGAATATTGTAAATACCCTCAAAATGCTCTCCAAACCGAGACCTCAAGCTCCGAATTCTATATCAGTAGGACATGCATTTCTATTACTATGAAATTCATAAATGAAGTAGTTAATGGTAGGGTTACCATTATCCTTTTTGTTGTGACAAATCTTGTGTGTGTTCCTAAGAAAAGGAATTTGTCCATTCTTCAGGGTCTCAAAGAGGCGTGAAAACACATAAGAACTCTTGAATGGAAAAGAGATGTAACTCCAGTTCCGAAAATGAGAATGAAATGTTTTAGATTGTTTTGGAGAACTTTAATATCGCTGAACAATACCTTCTTCGCGATCACGGTCCCCGGCCTTGCTATCATGGCGCCTTTCCCCAACCAGGCCCAAAGCTTTGGCATCGCGATGCTGGCCACCGCAATCGCGGATCTTAGCAATGCGGAACATTGCGACTGCGGCCTTCCCCACACGATCTCGTAGAGCAAAACCAGTAGCATCACACCAAATTTTTCTGGTGTATTTGCAACTTCAAAACGACCATCGGGGCCAACCAAACACAAACCAAATATGCACACTGGTCCTAAAATATGCAACGAATTGCTCGAGCACTAGAAACAATCATACGTGGTCGTATTGACCCGATGCTTACCAAGGTCAACTCCAAATTTCTTAAAAACTAGATTTCCAACCAAAAGTCCAAAATACCCCCGGGTCCCTCAGGAACGAAATCAACGACTCGACTAAGTCATCTTGATTTAATGGAATTGATGAAACTTCAAAAAAGACTCATTTACTCTCGATGTTGACTTTAGTCAACTAAAACTCATCTTTTAACTTAAGAACTTTATGAAATCTACAAGCTTACCTAAATTGCACCCAAATCACTTTGGAGTCGTTCCAACCATCCACCTAAGTTAAAAATCATGTTTTAGATCTAACGGAACCATCAATATTTGATTCTGAATGCGTCTTCCCAAAAGTCAACTCTTAGTCAAACTTCCAAACTTAGAACTTCCACATTTTTAATGCTTAGATTTTCTTATGTTATTTCAATCTAATTGCCTCGGGAGTCACACCACACCTTCGCACAAGTCAGAATATACCATAGCAGGGCTAGGGAAAGGTCATTTATGAGAAAATTAGTAAAATATGCAAAATGACCTGACAAGTCATTATATGAAGCTTCCATTGTGTCATTGCGAGTCAAATGGGATAAGACAACCCCCTAACAAACTTCCTAATCATCCATGTCTCATCAGGAGAAATAGTCAATGCATGGCGAGAAAATGAGTGAAACCTCATGTCGTACTCGGTCACATACATCCCAACTTGCTCTAATTTATCAAACTACTCATGCCTCTCCTCCCTCAAGCTACGGAAACCCACTTCTCTAAAAACACACGAGTAAACTCAACCCAAGTGAGTGGAGGTGACCCAACTATCCTAGTCTCAACAAAAACCCTCTACCACTACTTGGCAAGGCCAATCATCTAAAATATTGTGAAATCAACAGCGTTGGACTCAACCAATCCAAAATTCTACAACCTCTCATGGCAACTCACTAAAAACTCATAGGCATCATTATGAGGATGTCTATCAAACTGTGGTGGCTTCATCTTCTCAAACTTGTCCCACATCTTCTGCTCCTCTACAGTCATAGATGAATGGGTAACTAGTCGAATAACAACACCCGGTACTGGAAAACTTGGAAACTGAGGAGCCATATGAGCAGCTGGCTATTATCCTGGGGTCCTATACCCTACAACAACCATTGGATCGGGAGTTTGAGACCCAACTCTGGTCCGAGAACCCTCTAAAGTAGCCGATAGTGTGCTCGCCTAGGATATGCCCTCAAAGATGATCATAATACGCACGAAAGTGTCTTGAAGAACAGAAGTAGCAATGAATCCATCTAGTGCCTGGGCGGGTCCTACCTCATCTTCTTAAACTGGAACCTCCTCTAGATCCGGATTCACATACCTAACATGGACCTGAGCAGCATTTGGTGCTCGGCCTCTGGCTGGTGTAGCAATATGGGCTCTAGACCTTTCTCAACCTCTACCACGTTCCCTACCTCTTCCACGAGCAACTGTCCTAGCAGCGAGTACGAGCGTAGGTGCAGGCTCATGATCTCCATTTGCAGCCAAATGTGTTCTCACCATCTGTGAGAATGAAATAAAGAAACTCTTAGAATCCATTAGAATAAAGTACGCACGATAAGTGAATGAAAGCTTAGAGATTTTATAGATGTCCTATAGCCTCTCAAAAATGGGTACAGAGCTTATCGTACTGATTTGTAAGACTCTACTAGACATTGTTCTTATACTTGTGAGACTGATGAAATTAATTAAGAAAAATAATGTGAAATAAGTAAACAAGACAATTTAAAGTTTTCATAATTCTTATGATCATAAAAATACGAAATAAGTGTTACAACCCCCAAAACCTGGTGTCACTAGTACAAGAAGTTGCTAAAATAAAGATACAAATTTGGGATATAACACGAATATACTATCTAGAAATAGGAAAGACATAAAGTAAAGATAAATAGAGAATTTGATGCCATGAATCATGCTAGTAGCTCACCCGAATCCTCCTAATGGCCTCCTCAATGACCGACGTAGTCTTGATATTTGCTCGTGCTAGGAACAAAATCTGCATAAAAAAAGATGCTGCAAGTGTAAGGTTAGTACAGAAAATCAAACGTGTACCCAGCAGTATTGTCGACCGACCCTAACTAAAACAGAGACGAAGGTTAGTCTTTCGAATACTACTTCCACATTTAATTGCTATTAGTCCATCATAATGATAATAATAACAATCACAAGTTTCAAGCCTAGGTATAAGAAGTCTCTAAGTCTACAAGTTCGTTGAAGTAATCAAGTAAGTACCTAAGTATGATTCAATCAGCAATTTAGGCAAGTCATCCAAACAAGGAATTAATAAGATGATATAATATGCAAGTGTAGTGTAATGCAAGGCCTTTTCATCACTCATACACACATATTCCAATAATAGGAAATCATGAGTCATAGGGGACTTGCGAGGTCCATATACCATCCAAAATTATTTCCCTTTGGGTTCCTAGCCAATATTAGGCTTTCAATCACATCACTTAGCCAATTTAAGCTCGCATTACCTATCTCTAGCCAATCGGGCTCACATCAATAGTATCACTCCGTCCGGAACCATTCATCCTCAGACCCCACATATGTATCCTCGAGTATAATATGCATGAGACACCATATGAAAGAATGAATATGACATGCACACCAATAAGAAACCAAGCCAAATAATAAAGACTCGGTCTTTAGCTTCTTTTCCACTTTTAAACGAGTATTCAGGAGTGATGGAAATATTTAATCATAAATAAGACATGTAATAAACATAGAAGCAATAAATAAGGGGTCCCATGCCCAATCACGAATCACACGATCATCTATAACATTCAGACAAGACTATACAATCGAAAGTACATCAATTCCCTTAGCATGGCACCGGTACCCGATACAAGTGTTTGTCACCTCACAAGTATCGGTATTCCCTTAGTTTCTCCATTAATCCCTCTTTTTAGTCCATTTAACCAACCATGACATTTTAAATAAGGTCAAAAAAGTCTCAACTTGCCTGATTTGTAGTTCGACGGTCACAATGAAACATTGCCCTTCCGTAGATCCTAATTTATTCAAATACAGAGTATACATTAGTACATGCTTGCGTAGACACCTATATCACTGTATAATAGTTCCAGACCTAAAAAGTCACCCAAAATAGGATTCCGAGTCTCGAAGGGTAAAACCAGAAATTAATTCCAAAATTAGTCTACCAATGATCCATGAAGTCTAAATACCAAAAAGGAACTAAATCCAACATCAATTTGACCATAGATTGAAGAAATCTCTATTTTCAACCTAGGGCTCATAAACCCCAATTTCATATCTCAAATCATGATTTTCAAGATGAAATTTCTTAATAATCAAAGACGCAATGGAAAAATGAGTATTAGAAACTTACCCTATTGCAGATTCTTGATAAACCCCTCCAAAATCTCTCCGAACTGAGGTCCCAAGTTCCAAATATGAGAATGAAATGTTTGAGATCATTTTTTGGAATTAAAATCACTAGACACGGTGCCTTCATCGCGACCGTGGTGATCACGAAGTCTAAAACTCGGCCCAACCCTTTTACTCATCATGATGCATCGCTAACCACCACGATTGCGGAGCCTGGTCATAGACTCAACACGATTATGACTTGCACCACACGATCGAGTAGAATAAAACCAGCAACATCGCACCATATTTTTCTAGTGTGTTTCAAACTTGAAATCGACCCTCGAAATTCATCCTGAACCCTCCGGACACAAATCAAACATGAAAACCAGTTCTAAAACATGCAACGAACCTGATCGCGCACTCAAAACAATCATACGAGATCGTCGTGATCCGATGAGGACCGTGGTCAACTCTAATTCTCTTAAAAGCTAAATTTCCAACCAAGAGTTCAAAATATCTTTGAGTCTCTCGGGAACCAAATCAATGACTCGAGTACGTCATAAACAACATTCCAAACCTAATGAAATCGACGAAACTTAAAAAAAAAAACTCATTTACCCCCGATGTTGACTTTGGTCAACCCAATCTTTTATTTAACTTAAGAATTCCTAAAAAGTCCTCTTATCGGAAACTCACCTAAACAACTCGGGATTCGTCCGAACCATCCAATTAAGTAAAAATTATGTTTCGGATAGAACCATCATAATTCGATTTTGGACGCATTTACCCTAAAGTCAACTCTTAGTCAAACTTTTCAAACTTCAGACTTCAAAATTTCAAAACTTCAATTTTCTTCTGCTTTTTCCATCCGATTGTCTCGCGAATTGCGCCACCCATCCCCGCAAGTCAAATACACCATAAAGAAGCTAGGGGAATGGTCATTTAGGGAAAAAATAGGCAAAGTAACCAAAACGACTCCACGGATCGTTAAAGTTTTTCATTCTATTTTATTTTTTGCAAAAAGCTTTCTTCAAAGTACTTAAACAACTTGCTGACTTAAAAAAATTATGCATGTTTTAAGCTACATCTTCTTCAAAGTACAAGGACATCAATGTTTTCTTCTTTTCCGCAATTAAACTATGTAATGATGTCTAGTAATATTTTATCTACCAGGGTATAATTGGTGTCGTGAAACAGCATATATCATCTACTATCCAAAATAATATTTTGTTTGTATTTTATTTTTTCACTGTTAAAGTATAATTTGAAAATATACTATCCAAAATAATATTTTGTTATATTAAGCAATGACAGATTTTAAGCAATCATAACAGTAGAAATATCTTACATTGCATTGAAATTTATAAAACTCATACAATGTGAAAGCTAGAGGAGGACCTAATATGAGTCTATGACTAATTAAATCTTACTACTATAAGAATGTACGGTGAGAAATATTCTTCTTTGATTATTTTATTAATGATTTACACTATATATAGTGGTACAAAAATATTTATCTTGCTACAAATTAGGTAACTAATCAATCCTAATTACAAGAAAAATCTAATTCTACGATGTACAATTATAAATGCAATCTAATTCTATTACACCCCCACAGTCGAAGCGGGAGGTCGGTGTATGCTAAGACTGTCCCGAAAGTTTTCAAATAAAACCAGTGGAAGACCTTTTGTAAAGATGTCGGCAATCTGATAACGTGACGGGACATGTAACACACGTACTTGTCCACGAGCAACCTTTTCGCGAACAAAGTGAATATCTAGCTCAATATGATTAGTGCATTGGTGGTGAACCGGATTCCCTAAGAGATAAATAGCACTAACATTATCACAATAAACCAATGTCGCCTTCGGAATCGGACAATGGAGCTCTGAAAGAAGGTTCCGTAGCCAACAAGATTCAGACACCACATTGGCAACTCCTAGGTTGTAACACCCCATAACTTGGTGTTAAGATGCGCCGTGGTAAACTCGTATGAGTTTGAAGGTATTAAGGTCATTCATGAGATTATAGAGAATTTATGACAGTAATACTTCAAGACCCCGTGAGATTGACAATCTTAATAACATTATATATTATTTCGATATAGTGTGTGTATAGATATATTTTAAGCAGTACCTTTTATTATAGATTTAATAAGTATGCATGGGTAGTTACTATTATACTACGCCCGAATATGCTTTAAATTATACACATGATACAAGGAAGTTTATAAATGATATTTTCTTTATTATAAAGATAGAAATTATTTTCTCATAAGAAAAGAAACTATCTTCTACTATTTTGAGAATTTATAATAAAATTTATACTTTTGCTATTAGATTGAAAAGTTGAAATTTGATAAAATATATTTTGGCATGTTTAAATCATTATGATATATTAGTATATGTTCAATTTTATAAAATAGTTAAAATTTATTTATTTATGAGTTGGAAATCTAATATATTTATATAATATGATAAGCATTATCTGCGATCTAAAATGATTTATCAATTACGGAAGAGTACAAAGATTGTTGCCTAACTTTATATTACTAAAGTATTATAAATTATTATGACGTGTCTTGTATTGGATTATGCTGATCTTCTACCATATGATTATCTGGTCCAAATAGTTCTAAATAAAAAGTATATTTTCTTGTCCACCGCTTCAACATTTAATCATAACATATCTTATCATGTGAGTAGATGAACTTCAGTACAAGTTCATTAATATTTTTATTATTACTTTGCAACTAAGGAATCTTGCACCTGCTCATGATACCAAGGACCATCAACAAATTCTCCCTTGAACCGACTTCCGCCTTCTATATAAATTGTAGAATAATCAACTCTCCAAATCTCATATTTTTTTTATAAGAATTCCATTTTCCGTTCGCATGAGCTAGCAAGTAAATTAACTGCAAAACTTGATCTTTAAAATCTTTTCCTCGGGATCTTTAAGCCCGGTAATAAATTAGACTTCTTT
Source organism: Anisodus tanguticus (assembly GCA_034509755.1). Lineage (NCBI taxonomy): Eukaryota > Viridiplantae > Streptophyta > Magnoliopsida > Solanales > Solanaceae > Anisodus > Anisodus tanguticus. The sequence goes on from CM067558.1 coordinate 33,541,735, forward strand.
GGGTTGTGTGGAACTCTCGAGACGATCGTTAGCTAGGAAATCACCCAAGGTTAGGCGTCTACCAGAAGGATTGACTTATTATAATTTTTCAAAAGTGAAATCGAGGTATATTAAGGAAAATTATTTCTTTCTTTTAGCATGTTCCATGTAACAAAATATAACCGTGATATTGCTCCATAATTTATTCTACTCCTAGTAGTTAAGAATATTCGTGTTATTAAAAGCATGTCTAAATATGTTCTTAAATCCTTATTGAGGCATACAGGAAGGATGTTGATATTCACAGTGTTAGCCGAACGTACAAGGATATTATGTCATCCGGTATATTCAGAATGTTTTATTGTCATTCATGCATTTTCATTTTGCATTATACTCATATATTATCCTGGACCCACTTGTGCTATGCACACTACTATATGATAAATATTATATATATATATATATGTACGGGGAATGGGAAAAGGGAATGACGTTATATACGCACACCACCTGCAGCTGGTACAGACTATCACAAAAGAGTCCGAAGAGGCCAATATGATGTGATGCCCTTGTGTGGCGATATAACCTGATGTCCACAGAGGCGGCTATGTGAGGATTCCTGTGTGGACATTAGTATACCGCATTGGCATTATGCATACATTCATTAATCATTATATGGTATGATGCCCACAGAGGTTGTTATGGTAAGAAAGATGCCCGATGAGGCTGATGTATATGGAAACTGCATTGTGCATAACATTTAGGCATATGTATTAGGGCCCTCAGAGACATTTACTGCTGGTCAGTTGTTGTTGTATCCCTATTATACTATTGTTCATGCCTGACATACTCAGTACATCAGTCGTACTGACGTCCTTTTTGTCGGGGGACGCTGCTTTTCATGCCCGCATGTTCAATTAAAGAGGGTAACGGTTCACGCTAGTAGGTTGCTGGTTCAGCTGATGTTGTAGCACTCTATTTATTTCAGGGTTCCAGTTGGTCGTGGTTTAGTATTTTTGCATACGTGTATGGGTATGGCGAGGTCATGTCCCATCCTTGTGATGTCATGTATTCTTTAGAGGCTTGTAGATAGGTGTCTTGTGGTTAGTTGTCATGTGTGGCCTTGTCGGCCTTGGTATGGGTATGTATTTATGAAAATTGGATTTCTGGTTAAGATTTTCTATAATCTTTTTTTTTTGGCTTAGTCCGTATTCAATTGTGATTAGAAGTTGGTTGTACGATTAGCGGTACTCGGCGGGTGGGGTCTGGGTGCCCATCGTGACCCTCCGGTTTGGGTCATGACATCGGTATTCTACTTTGGCACTGGATCTAGATAAGGTTTCTTGCCATTTTGAGGACCAAGAGACCAAATTATCATCAAGAAATACACAATAACCAGACGTGGAGCGTCTGGTATTTGAACAACCACCCCAATCGGCATCTGTATATGAAATAAGAGTGGTTGTCGAAGACAGATATAAATGCAAGCCATGATCAAGAGTACCCTGAATATAACGCACAATGTGTTTGAGAGCATGTATGTGATCCTCCATCGGGTTATGCATGAATAGACAAACCTATTATACATCATAAGAGATGTCAGGCCTCATGAGGGTGAGATATTCCAAGGCCCTTGCAAGGCTGCGGTAATGTGATGGATCGACATATGGCTTGCTGGAAGAAGCACTCAACTCCAGTTTAGTGTCAACCGGAGTTGCAGACGGCCTACACGATGACATGCCAACTCGTTCAACAATCTTTGTTGCATACTTCTTTTGGGATAAAATTAACCACCTGCATGACATGTCACAGCTATCCCCAAGAAGTAACTTATTGGCCCTAGATCTTTTATTGCCAACTTAGAGCCAAGCAGTGACATGATAGACTTGCGAAGAGCATCAGATGAGGCAGTTAAGATAATATCATCCACATACAAAAGAATGTAAGCAATATCATTACCCTGATGGTAGATGAATAGAGAATGATCAGAGCTACTATTAGAAAACCCAATATGTGAAACGTAATCTGCAAACCTCTTGTACCAGGCCCTAGGTGCTTGTTTGAGCCCATATAATAATTTCTTCAGCAGGCGCACATGATTAGGATAAGTAGGGTCTCTGTACCCCATGGGCTGATACATGTACACTGTTTCATTGAGGTCTCCATACAGAAAGGCATTTTTGACATCAAGCTGATGAAGCAATCATGCCTTCGAAAGAGCCAGACTGAGGATCGTCCTGATAGTTGCCGGTTTGACCACCGGACTGAAAATCTCACCACAATCCACACCAATCTGTTGAGTCTTCCCATCTCCTACAAGATAGGCTTTGTGCCTCTCAAATGTACCATCAGGTTTTTTTATGACTAAAAATCCACATAGACCGAATGACATTAACATTAGGGGGACAGGGCACCAAATCCCACATCCTATTATTAATAAAAGCATTAGATTCATCATCCATAGCCATTTTCTAATTCGGGTCATTAAGGACATACATAGGATTATGAGGCAACAGTGACTTGGAAACATGGATATGAATACCGTATTTTTTGTTTGGCTTAAAAATTTCGTGTTGACTACGAGTGATAGGTCGTTGGGCAGGAATAGAGTTGGGTCAGGCGGGAAGGACAGACTGCCCGGTAGTGGGCTGACAGTGATTGGACTACCAGGTAGTAGGCTTGAGGGCAGTGGGCTGCTCAATCCGGACGGTGGGCCGAGACCTAATGGACTGCCGGCCACTAGGCCTCGCGGTAGTGGGTTGCCGATGAGAGACTCAGCTAGGCCAGCAACTGCTTGGCTCGGTGATTGGGCCGAGACATCGAAAACATTGGGCCTGTTTGGGATGCTAATTTATGGATCAAATACGGGGATACACCTTCGACAAGAAATTCATATGTAGGAGACCCAGAACAATGTAATTTGGCAAAAGGGAAATTTGCTTCATAAAAAATTACGTAACGACTTACGATGATTTTATTAGAGGATAAGTCAAAATATTTGTAATCATGATTATTTGATGGATATCCCAAAAAAATACACAAAGTTGACCGGGGTTGAAGTTTATTAATGGTAGTAGAAGAAAAGAGAGGATAGCATAAGCACCCAAAAACCCGTAAATAAGAATATATGAAGGGTCCCTTATGTATAAAATTTTGAGTGGGGATCGGTAGACTACTTGTTTGTTTAGAAGTATCTTTAACAGATAGGTTTCCCTTAGGTATAAAATTTTGAGTGGGGATCGGTAGACTAGTTTGTTCGGAAGTATGTTTAATAGATAGGTTGTCATTTGTAACGCATGATGCCAAAATGATGGTGGTAGAGAGGCATGGGCAAGGTTCTAACAATATTGTTAATGATTCGGTTTTTTCTTTCTGCTTTTCCATTTTGAGATGTATGTGGACACGAGAGACGAAACGACAAACCATTAGTTTTGCAAAAATCCCAAATAGGCCCATTATCAAATTCTCTACCATTATCACACTGAATATTTTTAATGTCCCATTCAAATTGAGTGCGGATGTATGACTGAAGGATAGAAATGTGGAAAACATTTGTGACTTTTTAGATAAAGGAAATGTCCACAAAAAAATAGAGTAATCATCCAACAACAGAAGATAATATCGATGGCCTGAAGAGCTCAAAACGGGAGATGTCCAAATATCACTATGAATAATATCAAAGGGCATAACAGTACGAGAATTCGAAGCAACAAAGGGAAACTTAACATGTTTTTCAAGAGAACAAGAGCGACAAACATGAGAACTACGAGGTCTAGTACACTAAATATATTTATTTTATTTAAGGGAAGCAAAAACAGGTGCTCCCGGATGACCCAAACATTTATGCCATAAAGAAGGAGCTAAAGCTGCAAAAGTGGATGGTAATTGGGATTGATGTGGTTGTGGTAATTGGATAAAGCTCGCCCCGACTATCACATCTCATTAGACGCATCCCCGTCTGAAAATTCTTCACGGAAAATACAAAAGGATCAAATTCAACAGAAACCTAATTATCAGTGGTAGTTTTTCTAACTGAAATCAAGTCTTTAATTAATTTAGGTGCGTGAAGGACATTTTTCAAACTTAACGGTGGGTTCAGGGGAGACAAGTTTGTAGTACCATAACCACGAATTGAAATTGAATGACCATTTTCGACAATTTTACCACGATTATTACTCAAATTAAAATAGGACGAGAGATTACCTTGTGAGGACGTCATATGAGACGTTGCACCGGTGTCCATGTATCAATTTTGCGTCGGGCAGAGTAATCCCAAGAGTGCATCACGACCTCTATGTCTGTCGGGTTCGCCACTTCCGAGTGGGCCTACTACCATTGGCTCGGCAGTGGCCCAAGAATTCCTAGGTTACTGCCTACTGGACCGGCCTGTTGGGTTGCTGGATGTGACCTGGGCCTGGCAGGGGATTACTTTGGCGGATGAGCGTACCCACTCCACTATATGCGTCGGTGAAGCCGGCCACTAGTTGTAAAACAAGCCGATTGTTAGTGACCGACGCGCTGACGTTCTTGAGTTGGTCCTACAACACCTTGAGCGGTTGACAATATGTGGAAGCATTGGGAAAGTCTGCCATGTCGGTGGTGGAGAATTCATGTTCAAGAGTAACGACCTGGGAATTTTTATTGTCTTGGAATATGTCGTGTAAGCGATCCCAAGTCTCCATCACCGTGGAGTCAGACTCAATAATTGTATGCAGCAAATCGCTAGAAATAGTGGTATAAATCCACTAAAGAACTATCGCATCAAGGGTTAACTATAATTTTTTTTCGTCATCGGTTTTTGGCACTTTCTCCTTGCCTTTTCTGGCGGAATTATGTGATGAATGACCCGGTGGGAGCGACAGTGAATCCTGAACAGCTCCGCCCACGTTGCATAATGGACGTTTTCCATCTCAAGAGTGATGGAAACATGAGATTTGATGTTGGAAACTGTGACGGCTGAATGAAAAGAAGAATTTGAGTCAGACATGGCTGCCGGAGAGAAGGGTGGTCGGCGACAAAAAGAATAAGGGGGAGGGGGAGGGGGAGGGGGAGGGGGGAGGGGTGGGTGACGGACACAAGGAAGTAGGGTTAGGGTTTCAGGAACTTTCCCTAGACTACTAATACCATGTAAGAAATATTCTTCCTTGATTATTTCATTAATGATTTACACTATATATAGTGGTATAAAAATATTTACATTGCTACAAACTAGGTATCTAATCAATCATAATTACAAGAAAAATCTAATTCTACCTAATATAGGAGATGTACAATTATAATTATCTAATTCTATTATGGACAAGTTAAATTAGTAGGACTAATTAGTTTACCATACCTAATAAAGCCTAGGAAAGCAAGAGATTCGGTACACGCTTTAACATCTGATTTACCTCTCAAAAATGGTAGAAGAAACAACCAAAAACTGGTGTAAAATATAAAACTCAGTGCTAATGGGCCTGAGATAATCCTAGGAACCAAAGTTTTGCCATTCAACAATTTCTTTATCACAATTTCCAGAGTCACAGCCACCCCATGAATGATAAAGAAGCACATGACTTCCCCATTGGACTTCAATCTTCCAATGTAGTAAAAATGCAGCTCATGCATTAGCCCAGAAACCAAAAATGTCGCGAGCACAGTAGGAAGTGAGACCCACTTCCTTGGGATCCAATTCATCGCGATGGATCGGATGGGATTGTATATGGTCTTACGGAGTATATTGGTTACCATAAGGTTCCATCTCCTACCCCAGAAATTTTGAATTGAGCTAGCCATGGAAGGCTGATCAAAGAATGGCTCGAGCTCGACTCTACTCACCACTCGGACCATGATGCTAACCATATTCAATATGATCTCTAGCACGACGTAAATGTGTAAGCAATAGAAGAAGAGGATGATTTTTGGATGCAAATGGTCTTTATAATTATACACCCTTATCAAAATGGCTAGAAGTGCAATCTTTGTAACAAGATTCATAATTGGGTTCGCGCTCTGGTTGCCACATCACTAATTGATGAATCTTGAAATTCTATAGGCAAACAAGCCAATGGAATAAATGTTGAGAGCGGGAGGGGTGGGGTTGATAACAAAGGGCCTTTATCGAAAGCAAAAAGAAGTAGCTTGAAATTTGCTAGCCATGCTATGAAAAAAAAAGTAGTGCCACCAAGATGAATAGAGGTAAGATAAAGAGGAAGAATGAAAAAGAGGAAAACTATGGGAATTATAGCAAGAAATCTTGATTTTCCTTGAGGAAAGAATTTGACAATGGTGTGAGAATAACATAAACATGTCAAAATAATAGTCCAACAACAACAAATCCAGTGAAGTCCCATAACGTGGGGTCTGGAGAGGGTAGAGTGTACGCAGACCTTACCTCTGCCTTGGTAGGTAGAGCGGCTGTTTTCGAGAGTTCCTCGGCTCAAGACAAAGCATAAGCACAAGCAAACTCAGAGCAAAGCAAGAGAAACGGTCAGACCGGTTCAAAAAACATTTAAAGCAGTATGAAAATGCTGGTATATAAAGCGAATAAACCATGATAGCGCATTCTGAAAAAGTAAGTAGTAACCAGCGCATGTAACTAAGCTAAAAAAAGTACACTAAAAAATACATAGTAGCAGAAATCAAACTACAGGGACTATAAAGCAATATTGCGCCTATTAGTATGATAGGCTAAGCGGGCCTACAATAATAATACGAAAACTATCAGTTTGAAAGCTTAAGTAGGACTACGCACGACTACCTACTACACTTTTACCCTAATCTGTGTCCTCTACAACCCCCTATCTAAGGTCATGTCCTCAGTAAGTTGCACATACGACATATCCCGTATAATCACCTCTACCCAATACTTCTTCGGCCTACCTCTACCCAATACTTCTTCGGCATACCTTTACCCCTCATGAACCCATCCATAGCAAACATCTCACACCTCCGCACTGGGACATTTGTGTCTCTCCTCTGCACATGCCCAAACCATCTCAACCTCGCTTCCCGTATCTTATCCTCCACCAAGGCGACTCTCACTATGTCCCGGATATCATCATTTCTAATCTTATCCCTCCTTGTATACCCACACATCCATCTCAACATCCTTATCTCCGCAACTTTCATCTTTTGGATGTGCGAAGTCTTGACTAGCCAACACACCGCCCCATACAACATAGTCGGTCTAACCACCGCCCTATAGAACTTGCCGTTATATTTTGGTGGAACCTTTTTATCGCATAAGACTCCATATGCAAACCTCTATTTCATCCACCCTGCCCCATACGATGTATGACATCGTCATCAATCTCTACATCCCCTTGAATAATAGACCTGAGGTACTTGAAGCTTCCTTTTGGAATGACCTGAGTACCAAGCCTCACCTATATGCCTGTCTCAAGGTCGCTCCCGTTACTGAACTGGCATTCCAAGTATTATGTCTTGGTCCTACTCAGCCTGAACCCTTTAGACTTTAAAGTCTGTCTCCAAACCTCTAATTTAGCGTTCACTCCGCTGCGAGTCTCATCAATCAGGACTATGTCATCTACGAATAACATACACCATGGTACCTCCCTTTGGATTTATCACATCAGTCCATCCATCACCAAGGTAAATAAGAATGGGCAAAGAGTTGATCCCTATTGCGGCCCATCATCACTAGGAAGTGCTCCTAGTCTCCTCATATTGTCCGTACCCTAGTATTGGCTCCATCATTCATATCCTCGATCGCCCTAATGTACAGCACATGTACACCTCTAACCTCCAAACATCTCCAAAGAACCAGCCTAGGGACTTTGTCGTTTCCCTTCTCAAGGTTGATGAAAACCATATGTAAGTCTCTCTTCCTCTCCCTATACTGCTCCACCAACCTCCTAATAGGATGAATGGCTTATGTGGTCGAACGCCCCGACATGAATCCAAACTGGTTCTTGAAAATAGACACGCCTCTTCTCACCCTCATCTCCACGACCCTTTTCCAAACTTTCATAGTGTGGCTTAGCAGCTTGATACCCCTATAGTTGTTGCAACTCTGGATATCACTTTTGTTCTTGTACAAAGGGATCATTGTATTCGGGAATTCTCACCGTCTTAAAAATGACGTTAAACAACTTAGTCAGCCACTACAAATCTGCCCTACCTGCGCTCTTCCAAAATTCAGTTGGGATCTCATCAGGCCCGGTCGCTCATCCCCTGCGCATCCTGCGAACAACACCCTTAATCTCCTCAACCTTAATGCTTCTACAATAGCTAAAATTCCGGTACCTACCAGATTGCTCCAGATCTTCCAACACAATGTCTCTATCTCCTTTTTCGTTCACTTCTCCTTTTCTCAGGAGAAGTGGACGAAATAATAGTCCACAACACAAAAAAGTTGTGGATTTCCTCTTTCATTTCTCCTTCACTTCTTCTTTTTATTGCAAGATGTGATGGAATTAAATTGCTGGATATCTTTTTATATATGGTAAAACACTTGTTCTTATGGTTGGCATAGGTCCAGTCTGAGTCTATATTAATGCGCATTCAAATCATTAGTTGTTTCTCCATTAAATTTTCACCAAAAATTTGGTTCTTGTCTATTTCCACATAAATAATCGCTGGATATTACATTTTCTTGTTCAATTGTCACAATCCAATTTATTAAACTGTGATGAAACTAGCTCCCACAAGTTAGTAAGCCAACTACAATCAACTTAAGCAGTTAATTAGAGAACTAGTCTTTAAACACGTGCATTACATGTGTGTCCTGTACTAATTGGTACAAATTTTTTAAATTAATATATACAAATAATATTTGAATAAGTGTCTGATGAAATAAATGAAATTTGAAAAGGAAAATTGCAACCTCAAATTGATGAATGATGAGCTTACTCCACTGATTGCAATATTATAAGCACAATCATGCCGGTAATAGCAATTAAATAAAAGGAAGTTGAAGGATACTTTTCATTTCCACGAGAGAAAGAAATGTTTTTTTAGTACACAATGAATGAATTGGTAGAAATATTTCTCATGCAGTTATTCTAATATTTCAAATATCCACCTTGATCGTTTTCTTGTTTTTGATATTACAACAACACATGTTTAAAAGTGTATATGATAGAAGTAGAAATTATATATTTATATGTTAGCAATGTCGCCACTTTTTAATTCTCAAATTTAACCCTTTTAAAACCTGTCAAATCATTAAACATAAGGATACTTTTGTCTTTTCATCACAATCCTCAAATTTCTTCTCCTTTCTCTACAATTTTATTAGATTGGTCTGGTTAGGGTTAATGATTTCCACTCGTTTTTCATTTGTGATTATCAAAATTCTTCATCTCGAAATTCTTAAATTTCCATGGGATTTGAAGCTTTGTTTGGATGTAGTAGATAGTGACGTTTTATACCCGTAAGTTTCCCATTACTGAAGTTGTTCTATCACTACTTTGATAGCTGCCTTGCCAGCAGCATCATATTTCCGTCAATGATCTGGATTCAATTTGATAAAGATAAAGAATAGATGATATGCTATAATAGAAGAATTTCAATTTATCAAATGATGAAAGATTGAACGAAGGTCCGATTATATTCTACCTCTGCAGACTCTCATTGTGGATTATACTAGGTATGATGTTGTTGTTGTTGTTATCAAATAAATATTACACTCCTCCGTTTTAAAATGTTTAGTCTTTTTTGACTTGACACGGAGTTTAAGAAATTAAAGAAAATTTTTGAATCTTGTGCTTGTTAACCAAAGATATATAGAATGTATTAAAATATCAATTAATCTTGTGATCTTAAACATGTTAAGTGGAAAGTTGAAATAAAAAAGTGACCAAAAATTAAAAGAGGCAATTCTTTTTTAAACGATAAAACAAACATTTTGAAATGGAGGGAGTATATCATCTTTTAATTTTCAAATTTAATTTTTAATAATCAGGAAAGAACATAATCGGGAAAAAAAATATGAGAATAAATAATATACAAAATCAGACGGAACAATAAATAATGAAGACATGGCATCTTAATTGCCAAGTTAAGGCGAAAATTGATACACTAAAATGGACAAACATAACGAAGTCTAAGGGCCCGTTTGGCCATGAAAATTTTTTCACTTTTTCTCGATTTTTTTTTTACTTTTTTTAGAAAATTAGTGTTTGGCCATAAAAATTCCAAATAGAATTTCTTGTAAAACATCTAAAATGTTGTTTTCACTTTTTTCACTTTTAGTACATACAAACAACCAAATATTCTTTTTAAAAATTAAATCAAACACAATTTCATCTTCAACTCTAACTTTAAAATTTCAAATAAAGTGAAAAATATTTGATTTTAATGACCAAATGCCTACTAAATAAGAGAAAGAAGAGTTGTTGCCTTGTTGGAGTAGCTGTAGATAACCTACAGGAAAAAATAAGAGAAAACACTAACAAATAAGTTCCTTGCAGATGAGAGCATGCAAGTTCAAAGACCCATTCAAGTATTTTGTAATATTATCTAATGGATTTAAGCTAAAGTATGCAAGTTCAAAGACCCATTCAAGTATTTGTAATATTATTTAATCAATTTAAGCTAACCTATAATGTAATTTTTGTTAGATCATCATATTAAATTAACATAGCTACCTAATTTCCAAAATTAGCAAATCATATTGGCAGTATATAACATAAAATGTTTTTTTTAAAAGGAGAATTAAAACATAATACTCAAATAGTATGAAAACTATAGGAAAATCTTTTCCCACCAACTAACAAAAAAGTACTAAATATTTGACGTACCTGCAATAGATGTTGATGAGGAGCTACACAAATTCATAATTTTTAAAGGGGGGAAATAATATAACTAATGAATAATGAAATGATCTAGACTTGCCCTTTATAAAGTGATAGGAAGAATATCAAAGGCTTTGTGAAGGAGAAAGTCCCGAAGGAGAAACCCTCCACCTGTATCAGAGGCCACTTGGCTAGGTGAGATATAAATCGAGGGATATGCGTGAGTGGGAGCCCTGCAAGGGAGAGGACCAACGGGACACGAACCCAACAACAACACTTGCAATATTTCAGCAAAGACTGTCACCACACGGATTCGAACCCGCGACGTCGGAGTGGTTGTACCCCAATCACCTTGCCACTTACCAACTCGTATGTGCCTCTGGGGGCAATATCAAAGGCTATATCGGTGGGAAAATGAAAGGGCTAAAAAAGGCGTGCACGACTATGTAATATTAATCACTGTAGTTATTAGTAAAGGGTTAAGGGGTGCAACGTTTCTTTCTTCTAATTAATTTCTATTTATTATTTTTATTAGAATGTATATTTACTTTTTTGTATAAAAAATTATAATTGAAGGAATATTAAATTAAAGGGTGTTATGATCACTCAATTTTATGAGGTTATTTTGATCTTTCAACTTTTATACTTGAGGCTTCCTACTTATACCATAATATGATTTAGATAGTTTGAAAAGACTTAATTATTGTTGAAGGCAAGAAAGTAGATGCATACAGAAGTAAACGTGTAGATGGAAAAAAACGTTCCACCTGCTTTACTGGCATCTATTCACGTTTAATTAATATCAAGCATCTTTAGGTAACTCTTTTTCAGAATTTGATAGTGGATTAAAGAGTATTAATGATTGAAAATAGAAGAGACTCATGGGCATTATTCAACCGTGAGTAATTTTACTTTTAGGTAAGAATAATTTTGTCATTAATCTTCTGAAGGATATTTTCGTAATCCAACTTTTAACTTAGAAGCTTTTCACTTATAACATAGTAATAAATAAGGAATAAGTGCTACAAATCTCCAAAACTTGGTGTCACTAGAACAAGAACGGACTAAGTAGAAATACAAGTCTGAGAATACATCCCGAAATACATGAACGCCTACGAATAGAAAAGGCAGAAAGTAAAGATAGATGGTGAAATCTGGTGCCACATATCACACTAGGGCTCACCCCGAATCCTCCAAATGGACTCCTGAACGACCGGCGACGTCTCGAGATTCCCTCTTGCTAGGAACAGAATCTGCACACAAAAAGGGAGTTGCAAGTGTAGCGTGAGTACGGAAATTAACGTGTACTCAGCAGCATCGTCGATCGACCCTAGTTAAAATAGAGGCGAGGGTTTCCATATGAATACCACTTCCACACTAACCGCTATTAGTCCAATAAAATAACAAAGTTGATAATCACAAGTCTCAAGCTTAAATATAAGAAGTCTCTAAGTCACCAGGTTCATTTCAAACAATCATGTAGCATAATAGTATGATTCAATGAGCAATTTAGGAAAATCAATCAAACAAGGAACAATGAGATAAAATGATATGATAGTGCTATGAAATGCAAGGCTTTTCCATCACCGGTACACATCCAAATCTATTCAAACACGGATAATATGTTAACACACAATTCCGTAAACACTCATATCACTATATGCAATTTTGGACCCAAAAGTCACCCAAAATTAGAATTCCGAGCCTCGAAGAACAAAACGGGAAATTAGTCCAAAAAAAGTCTACCCATGGTCTAGGAAGTCTATCTATCAAATATTAATCAAATCCAACATCAATTTCATGATTAATTGATCAATCCCTCATTTCAACCTAAGGTTCAAATCCCAGTTTCCCAACTTAAATCATGATTTCTAGCATGAAAATCGTTAATAATCAATGATATAATCGTAAGAGATTGATTAGAAGCTTACCCACTTGAAAAATCTTTAAAATCCCCTAAAGTTCTCTCCAAACAGAGACCCAAGCTCCAAATATCAGAATTAGATCATTTTTGGGAATTTTAAGTCACTGAAATAATACCTCATTTGCGATCCAGGGCCCCAGTCTCGCGATTGCGGACCTTAGTCAACCCGACCCTGTGAACCTTCATCACGATCGCGCCCCTAACACCGCGATCGTGATGACCAATGGAAATGCAGCTCTCAACCGCGAAGAAGAACATCAGTACCTGCACACCAGATTTTTCTCGTATGCTTCCAACTTCGAATCGTCCCTCGAAATTCATCCGGGACGCCCCGAACACAAACCAAATATGCAAATCAGTCCTAAAATATGCAATGAATCTGCTCGCTCACATAAAATGATCATACGGGGTCGTCTTGACCCGATGTTGACCAAAGCCAACTCTAATTCTCTTAAAAGCTAGATTTCCAACCAAACGTTCAAAATACCCTCGAGTCCCTCGGGAATCAAATCAATCACTCAAAAAGTCGTAAATAACACTCCAAACCTAATAGAATTGAAAAAACTTCAAAAAGACTCGTTTATCCTTAATATTGACATTAGTCAACCCAAACTTTCTTTTCAACTTAAGAACTTCCAAAAATTTACTTTCTTGTCTGAAACTCACCCAAATCACTCGAAACTCGTTCGAACCATCTAGCTAAATCAACTATCACGTTCTGAATCTAACGGAACCATCAGAATCCGATTCTATGTGTTTTTACCTAAAAGTCAACTCTTAGTCAAAATTCCTGAATCCATAACTTCAATATTTTTCATTATTTCCGCCCGATTGCCTCAAGAATTGTATCACCCATTCCCGCAAGTCAATACACCGCAAAGAAGCTATGAGAAGGGTCATTTAGGGGAAAATAGGTAAAATAACCAAAATGACTTGACGGATCGTTACATTATTCACCACTTAAATACATGTTCGTTCTCGAACATAAAGAGAAAAGAAGTACTCGAATCGTTGAAAAGCTAGAGATATCTACTCCGCATGTCTGACTCAATCTCCCAAGTAGCCTTCTTGTCTGAACGATGCCTCCATTGAACTTTCAGCGAAGAAATGTCCTTAGACCTCAACTTCTGAATTTGTCTGTCAAGAATGACAACTGGCTCTTCCTCAAAAGTCAAGTTCTGATCAAGCGACACTGAATCCCATTGAATCACATGAGAACTATCTGAATGGTGATTTTTGAGCATCGAAATATGAAATACGAGTTGACGCCTGAAAATCCAAGAGGCAAAGCCAACTCATAGGCTACCTTACCAATAGGTTGACAATCTCGGGCTAATATACCTAGGGCTCAACTTTTCCTTCTTTCCAAACCTCATCACACCCTTCATGGGTGATACCTTCAACAAACTCTTCTCACCAACCATAAACTGCAAGTCATGAACCTTCTGATCTATGTTACTGTGTTGCCTACTCTGAGTCGTGAGAAGTCTCTCCCAAATCAACTTGATATTGTCCAAAGAATCCAGCAAAAATTTTATACTCCAAGGCATATCCTCAAATGCATCGAACCAACCAATGGGAGAACGACACCTCCTACCATACAATACCTCAAACGGTGCCATATCAATGCTCGAATGATAATTGTTATTGTTAGAAAACTCATCCAAAGGCAAGAACTGATCCTAATGACCGCCAAAATCAATCACGCAGGCTCGCAACATGCCCTCAAGAACTTGAATAGTTCACTCAGACTGACCATCCATTTGAGGGTGAAATATTATACTAAGCTCCACCCAAGTACCCAGTTTCTTCTACATATATCTTTAGAAGTGGGATGTAAAATGTGTGCCTCGATTCAAAATGATAGAAGTGAACACCCCATGCAATCGAACTATCTCTCGAATGTAGGTATTGGCTAACTTCTTCAAATTGTAAGTAGTTTAAACTAATACGAGGTGAGCCAACTTCGTCAACCTATAAACAATCACCCAAATGACATCAAATTTTCCCAAGGCTCGTGGTAACCCTACCACAAAGTCTATATCGATCCTCTCTTATTTCCACTCCTCCTAGTAAGCCCACCAGGCCTTTGGTGCTCATACTTTACTTATTTACAATTCAAACATTGAGATACAAAACCTGCAATGTCCTTTTTCATACTACACCACTAATAATGTTATTTTAAATCTCAGTACATCTCCGTAGCCCCTGGATGAATAGAGTATGTCAAATTGTGGGCCTTATACATGATCAATCTAGTTAAATACCCCACCTGGGAAACACATATGCAACCCTTAATCGTAACACTCATCATCAAGTATTGGTTCTCTTACCTTTCCTTTTAACATTTTGTCCCTAATCATTCACAACTTGACATCATCAAACTGTCGAGCCCTAATCTGATCCAATAGCGGAGACCATGCCTCCATACAAGCTAGAACCTTGCCAGACTCTGAAATATCAAGTCTCACCACACCACTTGCCAAACTCTAAATATCTATAGCCAAAGGTCGCTCCCCAACTTACAACGATCTAGGCTACCCATACTTACTGTCTTTTGACTCAAGGCACCTACCACTACGTTGGCCTTGCCCGAGTTATAAATAATAGTCATGTTATAATCCTTGAGCATCTCTAACCACCTCCTATGCATCAAATTGAGATCTCTTTTATTGAAAATGTGTTGAAGACTCCGATGATCGGTAAACACCTCACAATGCATATCATAGAGGTAATGCATCCAAATCTTCAATGCAAACACTACTGCCGCCAACTCCAAGTCATAAGTGGGGTAGTTCTTATTGTGCACCTTCAATTTTTTTAAATCATAGCTATAACATTCTCATTCTTCATCAGAACACAACCAAGGCTAATCCGTGAAACATCAAATATAAAGTAAAGCCTTTTTTCTTTTTCTTTTTTTTACAGTAAACCCCTCTCCCTCCACGGGAAGATTCAAAATTGAGGTTGTAGTCAACAAAGTGTGGGCCTTTTGAAAGATCTCCTCGTACTCACCTGACCAATGGAACTATAAGAGTTTTGGCCTTGTGTAACATCCCGTACTTTCGGGCCATGGTTTGAATCGCTAGACGTGTGTAAATAGACCCGAGCGTGGGAGGAAATTTAGTTATATTCACGTACGCAAATAAAGAAGCTTAGTATATAAAAGGATGGGGTCCCGAACTAATTTAGGACTTAAGAAGTGTGACGACGGGAATTAAAAATAATAGTTGTATGTCCTAAAAGAGGTTATGGACTGGTGCTATATCACACGATTATGACATTGAGTATATGAAGGTTTTATAAGTCATTAAGATTTAAGTGGATTGAGATCAAGCAATCAATTATTTGGATAATTAGTTAAATGTTGAATTGTAGTAGGAGATAAAAGAATTTATCAAAGTTTTAATTGAATATATATTAAGGGACATCATGTCCAGGTGGCATTGTAGAGAAAAATAGTTAGTGACTAATAATCATATAAGTTGGTGTAGTTAATATTTATTGATGGGTGTCATTTGATCTTTGGGATAAGTTACATGTGCAAAGCAAAGAGGAAGAGGTGGCAATGTAATCTTTGGAATTACTTTGATGGGAATATACAAATTGAAAATGGACAGCCACTTGTTTCACGAGAAATAGCAACAATATGCAGCATACCTCTTTATAAATTATACCTAGCAACTTTTATATACCTAGCAGTATATATATATATATATATATATATATATATATATATATATATATATATACACGCACATACACCAGGTCATTTCGTCTGGTTAGTCCCAAAACAAAACAGCACAAACTAAGCTAGAATATAGCTTCAAGGAAGCTCTAAACAACGAATTATTTCCATAACATACCAGCACTGGTTTCCTCTTTGTTGATTCTAGTGTTGTCTTTCTTTGTTGTGGATTAACTTATAGAGGAAGCCAATTCCACCATCATTGTTGAAGGGTCGGTTTAAAGGTATGTTAAGGCAAATTCTTCTTTCTTTTGGCACGTTCCATGTAACGAAACGTAGCCATAATATTGTTCAATAAACTATTCTACTCTTAGTAGTTAAGGATGTTCATGTTATTAATTCCTATGCTAAAAGCATGTCTAAATATATTCCTAAATCCTTATTGAGGTATATGGGAAAGATGTTGATATTCCCAATGTTAGCCGAAGGTACAAAGGTATTATGTCATTTGATGAGTTCGGAATGTTGTATTATCATTCATGCATTTGCATTATATTCATGTATTACCATGGGATCCACTTATGTTATATACACTACTATATGTATGTAGGGGATGGGGAAAAGGGAAATGTGTTATATATGCGTCACCAATTGCAGCTGGTACAGATTTCACGAAAAGGAAGATGCCCAATGAGGCCAATATGATTATGCATGCCCACAGAGGTCGAGATGATATGATGCCCACAGAGGCTGTTATGGGAAGGAATATGCCATTGTGTGGCCAATATATATATGTATACCGCATTTGCATCATGCATGACAATTAGGCATTCACTACTAGTTGGTTGTTTCTATTTCAGCTGGTTGTTATATTCCTGTTATGCTATTGTTCATGCCTGACATACTCAGTACATCAGTCGTACTGACGTCCCTTTGTCGGGGGATGCTGCATTTCATGCCCGCAGGCTCAGGTAGACAGTGGACGGTTCGCACTAGTAGGTTGCTGGTTCAGCTGATAATGGAGCACTCTACTTGATTCAGAGATGCAGTCTAGTTGTGGTATGGTATTTTGCATATGCATATGGGTATGGCGGGGCCCTGTCCCGTCCTTGTGATGTCATGTTTTCTTTAGGGGATTGTAGACAACTATTATGTGTATAGTAGTTTTGTATGGCCCTGTCGGCTATGATGTATGTGTCCGCCGAATGTTTGGTAATGGCCCTTGTGGCCGTGATTGTTTTCAGTTAGCTGGTAAGTATGTGAAGAGTGGTGCTTGGCAGGTAAGGTCCGGGTGCCCGTCACGGCCCTCCGATTTGGGTCGTGACACCTTGGTAGTTACTATAGGCATTTGTAGAATGGTTTTCATCGAGGTTGTAGTCAACAAAGTCTGGATCTTTTGAAAGCTCGCCTCGTACTCATTCGACTACTGGAATAGTACAATCTTCTGAGTCAATCTGATCAAAGGAGATGCAATAGATAAAAATAATTCTACAAAATGCCTATAATAACTAGTTAGGCCAACAAAACTCTAAATCTCTATAATTGAAGTAGGTCTAACCCAATCATGAACTGCCTCAATCTTCTTGGGATCCACTATAATACCATCCTTGGTCACCACGTGGCCCAAAAATGTCACAGAACTAGCCAAAACTCACACTTCAAAAACATGGCATAAAGTTTCTTCTCCTCCAACATTCCATGCGCGATCTTTAAATATTGCCAGTGCTCTCCTCTACTACAATAGTATATCAGAATATCATCGATGATCACAAAATAATTCAAGTACAGTCTGAAGATAGTATTCATCAAATCCACAAAAGTTGTTACGACATTAGTCAGCCCGAAAGACATGACTAAGCAATCATAATGACCATAATGGGTCTTGAAAGATGTCTTAGAGATATCCTCCACCCTAATCTTCAACTTATGATAAACGAACCATAAATTTATCTTAGAGAAGATCGATACACCCTGAGGCTGATCAAATAGGTCATCAATGAGAGGAATAGGGTACTTGTTCTTAATTGTGGCCTTGTTCAACTGTCGATAGTCAATACACATCCACAAAGACCCGTCCTTCTTCTTCACAAAAATACTGGAGCACCCTAAGGTGAAACACTCGACCTAATGAACCTCTTACTTAACAGATCATATAATTGCTCCTTCAACTCTGTCGGCGCGTGCCTGGATCCAAATCAATACAGAAATCAATATTACGATTTGGTGGAACACCCGGTAGATCTATCGCAAACACCTCAAGAAACTCCCTCACTACAGGCATTGACTTAAGAGAAGGAGTATCAGCGCTAGTGTCCCCGAACATATGTCAAATAAGAGAAACACCCTTTCTCAACCATCCGCCTAGCCTTATGATAAGATAGTACCCTTCCACTCCAACCTAGGAATCCTCGGCATGGCTAACGTATCTATTTTGGCATGATAGTCCAAGATCACATGATAAGGATACAACCAATTCATTCCTAGAATAATGGTGAAGTCTAACATATCTAGAACCATCAAATTAGCACAAGTGCCATACCCCGTCAAAGTCACAATACGGGATCAGTACACCTGATCCACCACTACGGAATCCACAACATGGGTAGAAATACTAACAAGAAAGTCAAGCGACTCACACATCATACCTAGACCCGAAGCAAAATAAGTAGACACATAAAAGTATGTAAAGCTCTAATCAAATAATGTTATTTCCCATCGACGACAAACTGAAATAGTACCTATAATGACTGCATCATAAGTTGCTACCTCTTATCAACCTAGAGATGCATAGCACTGAGCATGGCCACATTTGGCTGGAGAACCTCTGCGACCACCAACACAGCTTATCTAAGAACCACATTTTCTTGAGTGAGAACCACATCTACCACTTTGTGCAACACATCTAGTCGGTTGTGCTGCTGCCAAAGATGCATAACCCTAAGAACTGAAGTGCTGACGATTCTGTCAATATCTGAGGCAGTCTCTCACGAAGTGTCCCACATCATAATACTCATAACATTCAAATGGAACATAGGCTATTTAGAAGAGCTAGAATGGCCGAAATTACCACCTTGAACTCCAAGTCGAGAATAAGAACTCTGGGAACCCTGTCCTAAACTATAACCATCATGACCTGAAGAACCATTAGTTGAAGTCTGCATCGCTGCCTGAACTTGCCTGCTGAACTAGGGTCGATGTCCCCTATTGTGATAACCCCTACATCTAGATGAGGTACCTCCATAACTGCGTGAGTTTCAAGGCTTCTTGCCACATCTATCCCCAAACTCTTGATGCTTAATAGACTCAACACTCCTAGCAGTATCCACCACTGCTTGAAAAGTAGCTCCCGAAGCTGTCATCTGCGTCGTTGAAAGTCAAAGGGATAAGACAGATACCTAACAAGCTTCCTGATCTTCTGCGCCTCTTCTAGAAAAATATCCAAGGCATGGTAAGATAAGGAGTGAAACCTAATCGTGTACTCAGTCATAGACATCCTAACCTGCTCCAACCTATCAAACTGCTCCGCCTCTCATCCCTCAAACTATATGGAACCCTCTTTTCTAGAAAACCACTAGTGAAGTGTCACGACCCCCTTTCGGAAATTGTGGTGGCACCTACATAATCCCACCACGTAGGTGAACCACTCCCAAATCATATTTCAAGACATGATATCAGACTATCACTTCTTTCCGCTTATTATACTATAAGACCGTATTTGTGGCTTTCGTATAAATCTATATATATATATATATATATATATATATATATATATAACAATGCCCCTAAGAGATCTAGTCTTGCGTTTAAGAGCACTTATAAAACCAAAAACAATCTGAGGATAAGGGCATGCAGGCCAAAACTTAAATCCATAGTCTGAAATGTGTCTCTAAAGTAAGAACAAAAGACCATAAGTAGAGGAAAGTATCCAAGGCATGCTAGAAGGAGCATCGTTACCCTGAATACTGAGGATCACAACTCTGACTCAGCTACTTGGTCCTGCGGAGGTGGAAGGTATTGAATCTGCATCCAAAAAGAATGCAGCAAATGTAGCATAAGTACACAACGTACCCCTGTAGACATCATAGACCAACAATAAAGGAAGAAGATATATAATCAGAGATAAATACCAAGTTGACACCAAATAATCCTATGCTAACAGTTCAATAACCCAAGTACATCATATCTCATTGGTCAAGCAAGCCCCTATCATCTAGTGGTTTAGGACATCTCTCTCTGAAGGAGGTAGCCGGGATTCGAATTCCTCTTGGGTAGGGTACTATGAAAGGAAGTTGATCACTCAATACACAGTTCATCATAATTCATTAATGAAATGATATAAAGTATGTATGATATGAATGCAATGCATATGTAAGGTGCTTTTCTCAACTTGGTATACAATATATCAAGGTTTAATTATGATCGTATACTCATAAGGGACCCATGAAGTCCATATACCGCTCCTAGCCAGCCGAAATTCTACATATGAATCTGACTAGAGCCCATGACTCATCTGTCGAGTATCAATCATGTGACATGTGTGCAACTCCGCTCCCCACGTATCAATATTTGTTGCAGCGTGCAACCCGATCTATCCGTATCATTATCATCTCAATATTGCCACAATCTCATAAGTGTTCTTACCTTTCCTAGTCCCTTAGACCACAACATATCCATACCACTCTCACATCCAATCATAGAACCATGAGTGTATGTATGCAATGACAATACAATATAATATATCATGATATAATGAGATGCAATCAAGTATAGAGATGATGTACACATATTTTCAAAAGTTCAACAACACATAGACAATCCAAGTCAAATCAGGATATCAATCGAAAGCATATGTGATGAGTAAATAAACAATAGCAAACATGACAACAAGCCTACATATGACTTCAAGACCAAATAATTAGCAATCGGAACCAGCATAAGGTTGGTTCCCCAAATCATCCCATCATCACAGTTCAACACTAATACCCACTCAATTGTTCATCACAACTGGCTGAGTGGGACCCCCAAACACACCTAATACCTCTTAATATTTATAACTAATTACGTACTTCTATCAAAGTCTAAAAAAACTAAATCGTAGCCTACCTCAAAATCGAACAAGCGCGCAACAAAATCAAGTCTCTGAGATAGCCTTGCCCTTCTTTTGCGCCTCATGATAATCGAAGTCTATTCACGCATATCACATCGTTAATATAAAGCTAACACAACAAAAACAATACTTTAGATATCCATCCCAGGCCCACGCTACCAAGACTCAAACTTTGTTACACAAAAACCTTTATTACATACTAGATAGTCACATCCTTAAACTAATTGCAAATCTAAACACAATTGAACCTCCAATTGAATAATAATCTAAAAGCCCCAATTTAAAACCCTAGATTTTGCCCTTTTTGAAAAAACAAACTTCTATAATCAAATTAATCTTTAAAACATGATAATCTAGCATAACCCAATCTTAATTCATGATATTAGCACTATTTAATCCATAAATTTCCATTAAAATCATCCCTATAACTCTCTTAATCTCACAATATGCATAACTCATCTTCCCCAACTCTATTAATATGTTAAACCATCAATAAAAGAACTCATAATCATAACTTAATCCATAAGAGAGAAAGAATATATTACCTGAATGTTGGAAATGCTCGTAAAGCTCTGAAAATACCCTTATGCGATGCTGGTTTCGAAGTTAGCTACTTGGAGAAAGAAACTCTGACCTAAAAATATTTGTAGGACACTTGAACAGTGATCCACCCCAGCAGAATTGACTCCGCTTGAGCGGACCCGCTGTGGCAAAAAATACCTCGCTGGGACGAGAGTCTCTTGACAACTCACCCCTCTCCGCGGCGGACACGACAATGCTACATCGGACTTTCCCTAACTCCCAGATTCCACTTTGGCGAGCCAACTCCTCACTGAGATGGACCTGCAGGAGCGGATGTTGGTTTTGCCATGGAGGACACTAGACATCTGCTGATGGAAAACAGTCCAAAACCTCTGCTGAACACTTGAAACACTCCCGGAATCTCCCAGATACAATCTAAATATGCTCATCTATTGTAAAAAGTGCTACAAACTTGCTCGTACCCTTAGATTTCACAAATAACCAAGCCATGACATACTTTACTAAAGAATCGTCCGAGATAAACCAAAACTCCAAACTTACAAATAAGGCTACAAAAAACATTGGATTGCCTCAGGAAGTGAACTAATGACTCGACTAAGTCATAAATGACCCTCTGAAACAACCGAAAGTGACGGAACTCAGAAATGAATGCATCTAGCCAAAAGTAAATTTTGAGTCAAAATAACTAACTCTTAGTTCTCAAACTTGGGCTTTTCATCCGGAACTCATATAAATAGACCTCGGGATTCATTTTGCCCATCCCCGCGTATCATAAACCCTACATAAAGTGTACGAGAAGGGTCAAATAGGCAAATAAGGGTCTTTAGCTAAAAGCAACCTGACGGGTCATTATATTAGATACTAATTAAAATAACATTTGCCCTCGAACGGAGAGAAACGAATTGGGAAACATACCAGAAGTAGTGAACAAGCTAGGATATCTGCTCTACATATCAGACTCGATCTCCCAAGTCGCCTTCTTAATAGGTCGATGCCTCCATTAAACCTTCACTGAAGCTATCTCATTCGATCTCAACTTCCTCACCTGCCTGTCCAAAATAACCACATGCTCCTCTTTGAACTCTATATTCCAATCAAGCAATACTGAATCCCACTGGATAAGATAAGAACCATCAGCATGATACTTCTTCAGCATAAACACATGAAATACTGGATGAACGCCTGAAAGACTCGGTGGTAGAGCCAATTCATATGCCACCTCTCCCACTCTTTGAAAAACCTCATATGGTCCGATATACCTTAGACTCAACTTTCTTCTATTGCCAAATCACATCACACCCTTCATGGGTGAAGCCTTCAAAAGAACCTTGTCATCCACCATGAACTCTAAATCTCAAACCTCTCGGTCCGCATACTCCCTCTGTCTACTCTACGCCACCAGAAGCTTATACTGGATTACCTTCACTCTTTGTAAGGACTCCCTCAACAAATCAGTACCCCAATGATGAACCTTGAACTCATCAAACCAACCAATCAGAGATTGATATCTCCTACCATACAATGCCTCGAATGGTGCCATATCAATATTGGAGTGATAACTGTTGTTGTACGCAAACTTTGCCAATGGTTAGTGTTGGTCTCAATGGCCATCAAAATCAGTACTTTCTTCTCTTTTTTATACCACCACACCATTTTCATTAACTAGGCAACTCACTTTTACCCAACTTTAGGCATAAGCCTCATTTTCCCATTATTTCACCTATCACCCTAACTTAGGCTTTTAGCCTATTTTTCATCATTTTAAGTATCAAAGAGGGATCGGGTGCAAAAAAAGGATATACATAATGAAAGGTATTAGTTCATTAACGTCTAGTCAAAGAATATGCTTATAGGCTCAAAATAGCAAACTAGGGTTATTTATATACATAGGTTAGGCTTATGAAAGGCAAAAATTATGTTCTATATCAACAAACAAAGCCAAAGATCACTTCACAACTCAACTTATCCTAAGAAACAAGGCACGACTAACCAGGTAAGTTCTAGATTGCACACATAACAAGAGAACAGATACACAAAAACCTCACTACACACTAGCACAATGATTGTCAACATACTGGCTTCCCCGCTAACTATTCAACACACAAGGTAACATAATGCTCTAAATGTCACGGAAATAATCATGTATGTCAACTAAGCAACAAGTTCCAAGTATACGTCACAAATTTTTCAGATGGGAGTATTTTTCAAGTATCACATCAAACATGCCTTAAGCTACTCAAACCACCACCACATAAGTCAAAATTACTCTATTTTATCTAAACACGACCTAAACATTACAGGTTCAACCGAAATAAAACCCCTCGGGAAAAGAACCATGGGAAAGGAAAGCCGAGGAAGTCCTAACATATATATACACTACATAAAGTCAAGTAGCCCCACCCCCCAACTGAAAAATTATGCATTATCCCCAATGCAGTAAAATAAGGACAAGGGAGTGGCCTTTTAGGCATCAACTTTATCTATAACAGTATCAGCACAGCAGTGCCAGCAGGCTCTAGCACTGGTGGAGGTAGAGGTAGAGGCAGAGGCAAAGTCACTTCGGCTGAAGCACTACTGGATGAGGATCTAACAGTCCCGCTGGGAACATCAGTGGGGTAATTCTCAACAAGAGAATTTCGCATGGCTAACTGGACATTCTGCTCATCTATGCTCTGAACCCTAGGTCGAGTCCTCTCTCGCAACTCGTCACTCAACTCACGTCCTCATCTCTTGGCCTCTTCCTCTATCATATATGGGAGTGGCAGCTGGAGACTCATCATCCTCAACTAACTAACAAACAATAACAAAATCTAAAATATCCACCTTCTTGGTTGGAGGCGGATCCTCCAATGTGACATGATCACGAGCTTACAGTGCCTAACATGCAGCTCTCAACTGCTCTAACTCAGTTTGAAGTGACCTAGTATCACTAATAGGACCTAACTGCTCGAGAGTTGCCAACCTAATCTCAAACCCATCTAGGCGAGCATGTAGTACCTTGTAAGATATCTCTATGTGTAGCCTCAGTACCTCAAGAGCAGTGGTAATCTCCTTGTTTACAAACTTCTTGAGTTTCCCCCTAATAACCTCAATCTGACCATCTGCCCTCTCTGCCTTAATTGAAAATTGCATGAAGTTATCTCTAGTAAAGGCAAATGGGTCTGCAACTTTGGAAGCAACATATGGCTGTGTGGAAAGAATCTTGCTCAATTATGAACTAGGTGCAGCTGTAGGTGGTGGCACAATGGCTATAGTATGGGCAATCTCTGATACAGTGTAGTACTGGCAAGCGACACCTTTATAGCGTTACTTATGGCCCCGAAAGTCTGATCATTCGGGGTTTCTCACGCCCCTCAAGTAATGTTGGTAAAATATCCTCAGCATTCAGACCCTCCTTGAGGGCCTCATCTTTACACTTCTGCAAATAATGTACACATGACACGGTGATGCGGTGATATCTAGTCGGGAAAGTAGGGACACGTGCTCTACAACATAGCTTAGTGATCAGACACGACAGAATGAAAGGAGTGGAATGTTGTGATGCTCTCCATTGAATCTCTTCTGCCATATACCTTCCAAAATTTATCAAGTACCGAAACATCAATTCAACGACTAGAACATCTCGATCTGCGGTGAGTGCATTATATGCCTGAGTGCGAACAATTCTCATTTGCACCACACTCTACCAAAATTTCCCTTCAAGCATCAACTAGTGTTTTAATATTCTCTATGACATATCTGTAGCCTCACTCCGTTTGCCAGGTTTTGCAATCACCCAATCACGTACACACTATAACATAATCTGGGCTAATTTATTATTCAACTCAGTTTCCTAGGCTGGTGCAGTGTAATCATCACGAAAGTAGACTCGGTTGATTACTAATGTCGACTTTTACACCTCATACCTCAACCTTGTCTGATAGTGGAATCTGGAGTGTTGGTTACTTTGTCTTCTTTACTTTGTTGATCATGGCCCCATAAGCAGCATAGCGCTCTCGCACCAGAACTGAACAATACTCCCCCGGAGCGTTGTATAGAAAGCCTAGCCTATAGAACTCTGAAGTCTCTCTCATGCGGGGAATTATCTCTAACCCCTCAAAATTAATCTGTTGCTCCTCATAAATGCTCCTACTCGGATTTTCTCCGTCCCCATTTGTCAATGCAATACCTTTGTCAAACAACTCTGTTACACCCTTGATTGTGAATAAAAAAAGTCATCTTCTAATTGTTTACTTTGAATCTCTTGCAATGTCACAACGTCATCACTATCATCGGATGTTGGAGAAACATTGTGCATTCTGGTGGTTGTCTGGGAGGCCTTTGCATCATCCCCAGTCTCAGATTCGGAAGCCTGGTTAGAATCCTCATTATCAGATCTAGATGGAGACTATCCCTCCTTGTCATACTCGGAGGAATCAAAAGGTGAAGGCAACGGTAAGACTGGCTGGTGTGGAATAGGAGTAATGGTCCTATTTTTTTTGCCGGAATAACCTCGGCCTCCTGGTCTGAGACTTCATCTATCGGTCTGGTTTTCACAACAGTCCAATTATTACCTTTTCCTTTCTTAGGTTGTTTTGAACCGCCCTCCATTTGGTTTGCAATTTATGAGGAGGCATACCTGCGAATATAAGCCATTTCAAGTCAATATGCACAAGAAAATATCAAAAAAAGGCATTAAAACATGATGGTAGCTTCTCAGGTTTTCAATTGTCTGTAGATCATCTAATTTTTTACGTACCATCAAATAAAACGACGGGCTGTCAAAGTAATTTGATGGTATCGTACAAAAATTGTATGGTCTATAAAATTATTGAGGGTACCATCAAATTATTTACGGCCCTGTCTTAGAACAAAATTTTCAGTCTGCAATCTTTCTCAACTTCATAAATGCAAGTATCAGTCAAACAATTATACATGATTTTGGGGTGTCGGGGCACGGGTTACTCTGACTTCGCCTCTATTTCTCATGATTACACTCATTGGTATATGATCGGGTTTTCGGTGGGCATAATAACTTCATACTGAAGTTATCTATCAAGATGCCCTCCGACCCGTTGGAAGCTACTCGAACTTCACTCTCATTCGTTAATGATATTTATCATAATCCATTTCACGAACAATTGGCGGGCATAATGAATCGACACGAATGTGGATCAAAATGCCCACCAACTCAATAGAGGTGTGATATTCTCATCCCCACGAACCCTAGACTACAGCATGCATACCAAATCCCATAGCCCTAACCAATAATGGCAACCAAATTCAGAGGATAACAAGAATTCAAATTCAATTTCAAACCCTAGGTTTATGAATTTCATCCATAAATATTGATCACTATATATCAGTTCACTGCCATGATAATGCACCCATAAGTGAGTTCAAACACCAACAATCACAAAGTAATGCTCACAATGTCCATTATCTCGGTTGAATTGGATACCCTAGATGAAATTTTCATTAACCTAGAACAAAATACCAACAACACACGATTTATACACTTAACCATTTACCAGGAAAGAGGGTACAATGTCAACATACCTGTTTATAAAGAATCGCGAGTCAATTAGTGAGACACGTGCAATTTAGAACTGGGACAGGTACCCAGGGAAAGTGCGAACAACAGAGGAGTGCACGGTGGTGTGGAATAAGGATATTAGAAAGGAGGGTGTACGATAATGGAGTGGTGGTATTGGTAAGCTATGAAAGATGAATTTTTTGGGTGTGTTTGAATGAAGATGAAGTGGGAAAAACATGGTGGGTCGATGAGTTTTGTTTAAAAGAAACATAATTGTAGTGTGATTTTTATGGATTGTCAAATTGTTTATGGTACCATAGAGTATTTTACAGTCCCCAAAGTACAAAACTTACTTGGACTTTTGACAAAGTGGCAGCAGAGGACGGACCGTCAAAATTTAGACAGTCCATAGAATTCCACCGATTCTTGACCTTTAGAAACCAATGACCACCCTTTTGATACTTGGTAAGGACCGGTGTAAATTGACGGACCGTCAAACTTTTCACAATCCATCAATTCCCGAGTGGAAGCACAAACAAAATGAGAGAAAAAATCGAAAAGAAAGAGGGGGAAAAGTCTAGTGCTAGTTCTTACTAACACTTCTTTTCTAACTTTCATTTTCCCTTTGACCTGAATTTTGCAAACATTTATTTTTTGTATGACCTGCAATTTCTACAACACTAACATACATTACACAACCCAAAAACACTACACTACTGAAAACAACAAAAACAAATAAAAATACAGAAATTTAAACTTGGATTGCCTCTCAAGAAGTGCTTGATTTAACGTCGCGGCACGACGGTGGTACCAGTTTATTCAGGATCGAGTTCGGGAGTGTATCCATGCTTCAGACAATGTCTATCCATGATCTGGTAACCATCAATGAAGCCATGGTAGTGCTTCACCCTGTGGCCATTTACTCTAAAAGTTCGAGTACCATCTCCATATTTAAAATCCATCGAGCCATTGGGTGAAACACTCACCACTTGGAATGGCCCAGACCATTTCGATTTCAGCTTGCCTGGGAAGAGTTTCAGCCTTGAATTGAACAACAGGACATCATCTTTCAACTGAAAGTCCTGCTTCAGAATCTTTTTATCATGATAATGCTTCTTTCTCTCATTGTACAGGGTTGCACTCTCATAGACTTATTACCAGAACTCGTCTATCTCATTGAGTTGAAATAATTGAAGTTTGGCTGCTTCATCCCAATCCATATTTAACTTTTTCATAGCCTATGGCTTTGTGTTTGATCTCAACAGGCAAATGGCACGCCTTACCAAAAAAACCAATCGGTAAGGTAAAGTTCCAATGGGCGTCTTGAATGCCGTTCTATATGCCCAAAAAGCATCATCTAGCTTCCTCGACCAGTCGATCATATTTGCATCAACTATTTTAGCTAGAATGCCATTAATCTCTCAGTTCAAAACTTCAACTTGGCCACTCATTTGAGGATGATGCGGAGTGGCCACTCGGTGCTTAACCCCATACTTTTCCAGCAGCTTTGCAAATGCTCTATTACAAAAATATGAACCCCCATCACATATGATTTCCCCTGATGTGCCGAAACTGGTGAAAATATTCTTCTTCAAGAACCTTATCACACTCTTGGCTTCGTTGTTGGGTAAATCCACGGCTTCTACCTATTTAGAGACATAATCAACAACAACTAATATGTATTCATTCCATAAGAGCTCACAAAGGGACCCATGAAGTTGATCCCCCACACATTAAAAATTTCCACCTTCATCACAAAATTCAGAGGCATCTCGTGCTTCCTCGTGTTGTTTTCCTGCCATTGGCATTGGTCACATAACATATCCATCATATTCGTATCTCGATACATAATGGGCCAGTAGTACCCACATTCCAGAACTTTGGCTGTTATGTGGTTTCCACGATGATGACCCCCAATCGGAGAGTCATGGCATGCTTTCAGAATAGACATCACCTCATCTTCAGACATGCACCTCCAAATCATATTAACAACACAAGTTCGGAATATGTATGGCTTATCCCAGTGACTGACGACAGTCTCATAAGAATTTCTTCTTTTAATAGTTTTAAAAATTCTCAAGCACATAACTAATAACCATAAAATTAGCAATATCATAATACCAGGGAGTCGTGCCACAAAACAAGGCTAGAAGCCTCTTATCAGGAAAAGCATCATCAATATCTAGACCTTCCTTCGAACCGCCAGCCTCTGCAGGTCACAAAAGATGATCAGCAACCTAATTTTCAGACCATTTCCGGTCTTTAACCTCAAATCAAACTCCTATAGCAGCAACACCCAATGAATCAACCTCAATTTTTCCTCTTTCTTCACCATCAGATACCTCAATGCAGTATGGTCTGTATACACAACCACTTTCGAACCCAGCAAGTAGGATTGAAATTTCTCGAAGGCATAGACAATAGCCAGAAGTTTCTGCTCAGTAATAGTATAATTCATCTGAGCTTCACTCAGAGTGTTTCTAGCATAATAAATATAGTGCATGATCTTATTGTGCCTTTGACCAAGCACAACACCAATTGAAAAACCGCTAGCGTCACATAGCAACTCTGGCAAAGTAATAATAGAAGCTGAAGTGAGTAGGTCCTTCAAATTTTTAAACACCTACAGGAACTTCTCATCAAACACGAACTTAGCCTCTTTTTCAAGAAGATTGCACATTAGATTAGCAAGTTTAGAGAAGTCCTTTATGAAATGCATGTAGAAATTTGCATGTCTAAGAAATCTACGAAGTCCCTTAATAGAGATAGGCGGAGGAAGCTTGGAAATCACCTAATCTTGGTCTTATCAACCTCAATACCATTCTCAGAAATTTTGTAACCAAGCACAATCCCCTCATTCACCATGCAATGTCACTTCTCCCAATTTAGGACAAGATTAGTCTCTTCACAGTGCTTCAGCACCTGACCCAGACGGTGAAGACAATCATCAAAAGAATTACCTACGACTGAGAAGTCATCCATTAAAACTTCTAAGAAGTCTTCCACCATGTCAGAGAAGATAGACATCATACACCTCTGAAATATGGCCGGAGCATTGCATTACCCAAAGGGCATCCGGCTAAAAGCAAAGGTCCCATAGGGACATGTGAATGTTGTCTTTTCTTATTCCTCTAGGACGATATTTATCTTATTATAGCCAAAGTACCCATCAAGAAATAGTAATATGACCGTCCCGCTAGCCGATCAAGCATTTGATCAATAAAAGGCATAGGAAAATGATCTCGACAAGTTGCAGCATTCAGCTTCCTATAGTCCATGTACACCCTCCAACTTGTGACTGTTCTCTATAGAATCAACTCATTCTTTGCATTTGGCACCACAATGATGCCACCATTTTTTGGAACGCACTGAACTGAGCTAACCCACGAACTGTCAGGAATAGGGTAGACAACTCCAGCATCTAACCACTTGATGACCTCCTTTTTCACCACCTCTTGCATAGGTGGATTCAATCTTATCTAGTGCACCATGCTTGGTGTACTATCTTCCTCAAGTTGGATCTTATATTAACAAATTCCAGAGGAAATCCCTCGAATATCAGCTATGGTCCAACCCATAGCTCGCTTGTACTTTCTCAACATATCTAGAACCTTCTTCACCTACTTTTCAGTCAACAACACATATAAGATTACATGCAAATTATTATTCAGACCCAAGAACTCATACCTCAAGTGTGAAGGAAGTTGTTTCAGCTCCAACTTTGGTAGTTCAATAATGGACGGTTTTGTTGGAGTAGTCACCCTATTTTCTAAATCAAGAGAAAGTGTATTTGGATGGTAATTGTATGAATTCAAACCTACCAATGAATTCACAATCTCCACATACCCCTACATATCATCACTATTAAAGTTTACCAAAATTACAACTAGAGCCTCACCGAGACACTCTTCCTCCATTTTGAATTCAACAGCCTCTTCAATCACATCAACAGAATTAATCACTGAAATACTCTCATAGTTGCTTGGCAGCTTCATTCCATTGCTCACTTGAAAAGTGAATTCTTCATCGTTAATCCAGAACTTGATCTCATTTTTCTCAGAATCTATGAGTTCCCTTCCAGTAGCAAGGTAAGGTTGACCCAAAATAATCGGAATCTTTTATCAACTGCATACTCCAAAATTACAAAATCCGTAGGAAAAAGAAAATCACACACACGAATAAAAATATCATGAATTACTCTTGCTGGCCTCTTAATAGATTTGTCAGCCATCTGTAATCTCATGCTAGTCGGCCTCGGCATACACAAACTTAATTGCTTGTAGATAGCAAGCGACATCAAGTTAATGCTATCCCCATTATCACAAAGAGCTCTGGCGAAATCATGTTGACCGATAGTGCATGGAATAGTGAAGTCCCATGGATCTCCTTTCTTTTGGACCTTAGTGTAAGAAATAATCGAACTTATAGGGTGAGTCACACTCACGATGCCATGCTTAATCGGTTTGTTCTTTGTAATCAGCTCCTTCAGATACTTGGAAAATCTTGGCATTTCTGGAAAGCATCCAAGAATGTAATATTCATCGACAATAGCTTCGACTGATCATAGAATCTCTAACATTTTGCATCCTTAATTTTCTTCACCAACCTTTGAGGAAAAGGAGGTGTGGATTTGTACAACTGTGTTAATGGTCTTAGAGCCCCTGTTACCTTGTTTTTTTCCATTTTCTGTGATCACCTATGGAGCCTTTGGTTTCTAAGCAGCAACATCATCAATTTCAACAACTTTCATATCTGGGATATGAATCTCATCATTAGCACTAGGCACATCAAGTGATGCCTCATCTTCTAACTCAATGAGTTCTAAGTCAACAACTTTCTCATCTTGGCTTTGAAGTAGTTTCCCACTTCAAGTAGTGATAGCATTGCAGTTGGCCATATCACCTCCGATATTCT
The DNA here is from genome assembly GCA_034509755.1 of Anisodus tanguticus. Classification (NCBI taxonomy): domain Eukaryota; kingdom Viridiplantae; phylum Streptophyta; class Magnoliopsida; order Solanales; family Solanaceae; genus Anisodus; species Anisodus tanguticus. The sequence continues at coordinate 33,574,144 of CM067558.1, forward strand.
TATAATTCTAAATAGTATCACTAAGAAGTGTACCATGCTGCTTCAGATGTTTCTCTTTCAAAAGGTCTCTCATTTGCGATTCAAGCTTCTGAATAGAAGTTGTGTGAGAACCCACTACTTCAGTCAAGCTTTTCATGGACTTATCTATTTTCTCTTAGTTATTCATTACCCTTTCAATCATACTGTCCAATCTTGAAGTACCCTGATCATTCGAAGAATTATCTTGCTAACTCTGTGAATTGGACCCTTGACCCTTCGGTGGAATATATACATTGGAATTCTGATTTCTGTAGTTACCATTATTTTTGTAGTTCTCTTGGTTCAAACCATTGTAGTCCTTACGCCCATACTGATTACCCTTTCCCAGTTGTCTCCACTAATTCTGATTCTGATTCTGATTCTGATTTTTCTACTGATTCTGATAACAAGACCCCTGGTTCTAATAGTTCTACTTCTGATAACCCCTCGAGAGTTATTCACATAGTTAGCATCTTCAAATTACATCGGTGGCCGCTTAACATACGGACCATCTTGTGGCTGATGCATACCATTCGGTAGTGACTGCATAATATCAACTGCATTAACTATGCATATTATCAACTGCATTCACTTTATTCATCTCATCTTCAAACATCCTCTTGGTCAGCAAACTGATATTTGTAGCCAGTTGAGCAATTGTTTGATCTCTCTCTTAGTTCTCCTTTACTATGTATTAAGTAAAGGAGCCCCATATTCTACTCCATCACTACCACCTGAGTGTCATGCTTGATTATATGTTGTCATCTTGTCAAGCAAGTTGGGGATACGTGTGAAGGTTTTGTCCTTAAAACATCCACCTGCTGCATTATTCGCCACTGATTGTGTTATCGAATCCAACCCAGTGTAGAATTTCTCCATTAGAATATTCTTCAGAAAATCATGATTTGGAGACTGCATCAAGTACTGCTTGTATCTATCCCAAGCCTCATAAAGGTGTTCTCCCTAGAGTTGCTTAAATTCAAAAATCTTGTCTCGAAGCTCAGCTTTCATTCTCGGAAGGAACCAATTTTTCAGGAAAACATTCACTACCTCAACCTAAGTGTGGATCGAATTATATGGCAACTTCTCAAACCATGCCATAGCTTCACTAGCCAAAGAATATTTGAAAATCCGAAGCCATAGTGTATCTGGAGAAGTTACGTTCTGAGTATGTGTCGAGCACACACCTAAAAATTTCTCAAGTATTAGTGAGGATCATCATCGGTGGAGTTCCGGAATTACCTCTCAAGCTTGAGCAGCTGCTAGAGTGAACTGTCAATTTTAAAATTAGCACCAGCCCTATGTGGAACAATGGTTGATGCGTACCTCTTGAATAAGATCCGTAAAGACATTTTCTCCTTCATTTTAAATTTTCGGTGGTGGAAAAATTGGATTGCGTCCCCTACCATCATTAGCTCTGCGACCATTTCTACCTGCCATTTCACCTGGTTCACCAGAAAAAGAAAACAAGGTATGATGGAATACAAAAAGACTTTACTAATAAAATCCTACAAACTATTTATGCAAGTAAAAAACTCAAAATAAAACTTGACAAAATAAACATTCGACGGTCCGTCAAATAATAGACGGTGGAAATTTGACGGTACAAACGACGGACCATCGAATGTTCGTCGGCACTATTAACCTTCCCATATCTTAACCTTTACAAAGCAGTGAGCATCATATGACCCCAGGTAAGAGCCAGTGGAAATAAATGGATCGTCAAACATTTGACGGACTGTCACATATTCGACGATCCGTACAATCTCCAAACTGAGGATTTTTCTTCAGTTTCCTTATTTTTGCTTTCCGATTGCTAATTACCTGAAACATAAATAAAACACATCAAAACAACACGAACTTGCTTAAAAACAAGTAAAACTTGTAGTTAAAAAGCATCAAATGTGCCATAATTCCATAGTACATCAGAAGTGTCGGATCGAAGCTCCCAGGTAGAAATCAGACAAGTACAAGAAGGTGTTGGAAGTAGTAGACCACATTGTTAGCAATGTGGAAGGAGACATAACGAAGCATGCTTATCCAATATTGAGTTATGTTCTTGATATGGAGCCTTGGGCCACAGAGCCAGAGAATGTCCAGAGAGATTTCAGTCGTTATGCCATCAGTGTGGACATGTGCATTATGGACAATGCCTAGGTGATCGTAAGGGATGTTATTGGTGCGGGAGAAAGAGTCATAGAGTATATAGATGCCCGAGGTTGAGTCAGGGAGAACAGCCAGTTTCGATGCTACTTCGAATCATGCAATAAATCAGGTATGTTTGTAATATTATTAAGAGTAGATGTGCTTATATTTATGATCGGTCATTTTTTTTTGATATAGAAAGTATGTCATAAAAAACATATATAGACCATAAATCGATGATAGAAATGGAAAGTTGCAAGTGAAATCACAGTTATGTTCAAGGATCTAAGCAAGGTGATTTGGGAACTAACCCTTTATTGACTATATAATATATATATACTCAGCACCTTCAGATTTTGTAGCGTGAGCAGTGTTGGGACACAGAAAGCAAATGAACATATGACCTAAAAAAGGGAAGTCAAGAGTCCAAAGAATTTAGAGGAACCCCAGAGGAGTTGTAAGGAGAATGGACTTCCACGAATGAGTTAGCTGAGATTTCGTTAAGAAGATAGTTGAAGCAAGAAAAGAATGCGGAAAATTATACATAAACTAGTAATCTCAATCCCTTCATAAGAGTTAAACTATTTAGGAAACACATGGAATGAGATGAGTTTTGTCAATTAAAGGCAAGCTATATGCCATTTTTATTGTAAAAGACGAAAAGATTCTCGACATTAAGTGGAAATAAATTTACAATGAGGATATGATTAACAGAAAAATGGTGATAAATAATAAGTGGATAGTCAATAAACACAAGTAAAAGCATTATGATAAACTTGGTATCATATTTCCTACAAAAAGATTGACGGAAAGCCGGTAATAGTAAGAAGATCGACAAAGGAATCAGAGTGAGACCTCCAAGCAACAAGGGTACCAATAAAAAGATAGGCGTACAAGTAAAGAAGTGGTATAAGTTTCCAGAGCTAAAGATATATATTACGACGTCCATAAGTGACGATACCGAAAGTATGCTAAGACGAGGAATGTATGAAGAAATTCCAATTGGTAATCGCCAAGTTGAGGGATCGGACAACAGATAGAAAAGAATTTTAAAACCAATTTAGGGGAGAAATCCCAAAGTTAGCAACAATGATGAATTTAGCTATGGCTTGAATTAAGAATGTCAAACCTTAGGTCCATCATGAATATCAATAAAGATGTTTAAAGATATATGAGTAAAACTCAGTATGAGTGAAGTCTAATGTAAGTATAGGACGGAGAAACGAAGAGATGGTTTAAAGTAAATGATAAGGAAAAAAGCGAAAGAATAAGAGTAAAGAGAGCCAATATGAGCAAATGAGTGATAGTAAATTCGGACGGCCAACTAAACCAAAAATCTTACAAGAAAGATAATGTAATGATCATAAAGTTAAAGATATCAGTACAAAGGAAGACAAATCAAGGAACAAATATGACAACATTGACTAAAATAAGGTAAGTGTGAATGAAATCCGATGGATCAACACCTTGCAAAAGTAAAGCCTTCAATGAAAAAAGACATGGGATAACTCATTACATGAATGAGATCGGAAATAACATGAGTACGTCAAGGTTTACTTCAAGGATACAAGTGCACAAGAAATACATAGCAAATGGAGGATCATAAGAATGCGGAGTTCTGAAAAGTGAGTATGTGCCCCTAGCATGAAGAGAAATCTAATTATGAAAGATTATAAGTCCGAGCCCGTTAAATATGATGGACCCTCAAGAAATAAAGTCGATAAAAAAAGAAACAATGATGGACAAGAAAGAATGTCTTGCTTTCGGTGTGTAATGGAAAAGAGAAGATAAAGAAATTAACCAGGTAAGGATGCAGAACGAGAAAGGATACTCGAGCGAATATGGGGTATAACTAAGAAAATGATTAATAGACATTGGAAAATATAGCATCGCCAAATAAGTATACAAACTCGAGACATGGTAAGAAGCTAGAAGATGGGAGGTAAAGAGCAGGAAGGTAATGGACTATAGGGTCATATGTCGTTAAACAACGAGAGTCACTAAGGCAGCCACAAAAAAGGACCACCCCAAAGAAGTAATAGGTGGCCAACCGTAATAAAAATTGAGTAGTCCCCCCCCCTCCTCTAGAGCTATAGGTAAACAAATTCTTCCTTATATTGGAAATTGAGGAGTGTCAAGAAAAAACATCTCATCTAAAGCCCCTTTTAAGAAGTATTGAGAGATGGAGTAGAGATAATAACGGGAACCTTATCAATATCTGAAAATTGAGAGTATCAGATAGAAGCATTCGAGGAACATTTGCTTTTGAAGTTGAGGTATTATGTGTGGATTATTGAGTGAACCATGGACCTTTAAGGACCATTTTATAACCAAAATATCAATTCCAATGTGACTCATTATTCTACACGGTAATGATTAAGTGTGGCTATACAATCAAAGCTTGATCGAATGACTATTTTGAAAACTATCTTAAGCCATTGCATGATTACCATTAAGATAACTCGCTAATCAAAGGACCAATTTAAAGTAGGGATGTCCAGTGGGCCGGGATTCAGGGGGACGGGTCGGGATGGGTCGGGATCGAGATTTGTGGTTTATTTTTTTTGCCATTTAATTTTAAAAAATAATATATATAAACACTTCAATAATTGAATAAGATAGTGTAATAAAAATATCCTAGGCTATTTTTGTGCCTCTTATTTATTTAATAGAAATATGATTTTTTTTTTGTAATACAATTTTAAAATTGCAACTTTGTGGTATTGTTCAAAAGTTGCAAATCACATAGTAAAATTGCAATTAAAAAAGTTACACAATTAACCATACTTTTACTAATTTCCTCACAATGTCTTGAGGATCTTCGGTTAGAATTGAAATTTGTAGGTCAAACTATTCGACGTTGCTTCCTGTTCTCTCGGACAAGATTTCATTGTAGTTGTTGTCTTCTTATTTGTTGATCTCCGATTGACCGCACCTTCTACGATCCGCTCGAATCCAATCTTTGAATAGAACTGCAATCTCCAATGCGTCTCCCACCAATGAATGTCTATGCTCTCCTATTTGAAATCTTTCAGCAGAAAAAGCGCTTTCAGACACTGTTGATGACGCTTGAATGTTCAACGCATCTCGGGCCATCTTTGCTAGTGTCGGAAATGTATTCTCATTCTGCCTCCAGTATTTCAGCAAATCTTCATGTCCTTTATCATTGACAATTAATTTGTACGGTACAACACCCTGCAAAACATAAACATCAAATTCGCTAATTTATGAAGACGTTGAACCACTAAACATTTTATTACTAAGGCCTTGAATACCAACAGCAGAAACCGCATGTTTTTATAAGGTTGCAGCGAAGTAGTAGAAGATGGTACAGAATCCGGTTGATTATTTGCACTTTGTTGTTGGTACTACATATATACTTGTTTGCATTCAATGTGTATGCTAGATGTAACTTCTTCTTTAGTTGGTTTGTGAGTTAGTTCGTGAGTTGGTTCTTCAGTTGGGTCTGTTGGAAGTACTTCTATACAATCATAAATCGTTTCTACTAGTGTTTTACAATCGTCTACTTTAATAGCCGGATTTAATACTGCACCAATATTATAAATAGTGGGAATAGGAAAAAAGTATTTTTAAACATTTTTTAAACATTTTTTCAATAGATGCCTTATAAGTTGGTTTTTGCATATATTCATTAAGTAACAAAAATATTAGAGCTATATAAAATAACATATTTGAAATAATAGGATAATAAATACCGGAAAATTCTTTAGTACCTTGAAAATATTTCTCTAGAAATCCATTAAGTTCTAAAAAAAATTCTCAATCATTATCTACAAGCATATCCCTTGGATTTTTATTATGGGTGTTAAATAATAAAGTTATAAGTTGTCTATAATCCTAAGTAACAATTAGTTGCTCATACAGAGAATTTCACCTAGTCGAAACTTCTTCTGAAATTTTTCTATAAGGTTTCTATAAGGTAATCCACAATCATGAAAAGTTTTTTTTATACTCTTTGCGTCTTTGTATTTTATTACCTTCAAAAATAAAATTTATGGCAAATTGTATTTTATCAAGAATGCTTTCAGAAAGTTTTAGGTCATCCTTTACAACTAAGTTATAAATATGGCACGCACATCTTATATGAAAATGATCAGGAAAACAAGGAGTTAATCGAACTTTTACAAGTCTTACAACATAATCATTAGAAGTAGCATTATCTAATGTAATAGTCATAATTTTATCATTTATTCCATAATAATCACAAATTTCATTAATATTTTATGCAATAAAACTTTCAGTGTGCCTATCATCAATATATCTATATGCTAAAATACATTTTTGCATAGACCAATTTTGATCTATCCAATGACATGTTACCGTTAAATAATCATTACCGTTAGTACTACGACCTGTGTCAGAAGTGATAGCCACTTTGCCATTAAAATGATACACTGCATAACGTAAATATTGTTGATATTCACTTGCAAATTTAAAAACATCCCTTCTAATAGTTTATCTAGGAAAACCATTAAAAGCAGGATTATATGTTTCTCGAATGTAATGAATAAAACCAGGAGAGGAAGGAAATGAAAAAGGCAAACCCTGCACCGCAACTAATTTTGTCATATTTTCCCTATCTTTGTTTTTATCATATTTAGGACCAAAAATTCCCCTCGTCGTCAGGTTAATTTGACCATGTACTTGGTTAGGGACACTATGTGAACCTTGTCCTGATTCAACTGGCACACCCGATTTTTTAGCCTGGTATTAATTCCACCTAGTTGTGTGCTCGCCTTGTACATGTCTCAATAAACCTCCCGTCCCACCGTGACCTTTTCAGGTTTTAAATTTATAAATATTTTTACAAATTTTACATCTAGCTAGTTGATTCCCTTGGTCCCTATCACAGAAATGCCATGCAACTGATTTTAATTTTCGTTGTGTAGGGCCTCGACTCATACTAGAGGGAATAGGATGCATTCTAGTTTCAGTTTGAGACTCAGTCTGAGCCTGAAGTTGAGGGGCACTAGTGGGTGTGTCATCTAGATTATCATCTAAATTAAAGTTTGGTTCATCTACCTCATCATCTAATGGTATATCATAAAAAAGAAGTTTCATCTATATGAGTAAAATCAATGAAGTTATCGGGACTAGGAATAGGATTACTAGAAGAAGTACATATGCCCTTGTTACCCCTACTAGAAGAAGCACACTTACATTTACCCTTAAACATACCTCTTAATCCTTCTATTTTAATTATGCAAATAAATAATTAAAGATGATGAAATTAAGTGCGATAATTAAAATAAAGTAACAATAATAATAGGCCAAGTCTTCGAAAGAACCAAGCTAAGCACAGTGCGAATAGTAGCCGGCTTGACCACCGGACTAAACGTCTCCCCACAATCTATCCAAATCTGATGAGTCTTACCATCACCCACAAGCCGCGCCTTATGTCGAGCAAATGAACCATCTAAATTCTCCTTATGAGCAAAAATCCACATAGACCTGATAACATTAATACTATATGGACGGGGCACCAACTCCCACGTCTTATTATCAATAAGAGCATTATATTCATCAGTCATAGCAATTTTCCAATTAGGGTCAGTTAAGGCGGACACAGGATTACGGGGCAAGGGGGATTTAGAGACATCAGAATGTAAATTAAAATGTCTTTTAGGTGTAAAAATACCCCATTGACTACGAGTGACCGGTCTATGACTCGAGGAAGAATTGAGTGAATTTTAGGAATTTGCTGGGCTCGGGACGGACTGGCCAGTAGGTAGTGGGCCTGCTGGCCCAAATCGAGAAGTTGTGGCGTGGCTGGACCGGTTCCGAGATTGGGCCGGACCGGCTCAATTGCCGGAACCTGTTCCGGTGGTCGAATCGGGCACGGGACTGTGGGGCCAGCGGGCAGTGGGCCCGCTAGAGGATTTTGGGTACGGGAGATGTCCGAAAAAATTCCGAATGATATACGGGGATATTTGGTCATCCAAAAAATTATACGACTTAGGCTTGGGAGTATGAACTTTCGTAAAAGGAAATTGGGTTTCATAAAAAATAACATGGCGATTAATTATGATTTTCTTGGAGGATAAGTCAAAGCATTTATAACCACGATGATTAGACGGATAACCCAAAAAGACACATGGGGTAGACCGAGCCTGAAGTTTGTTAATTGTGGTGGATGGGAATAACGGATAACACAAGCACCCAAAAATCCTAAGATGAGAATAAGAAGGGTTTTTATTATATAGGATTTTGAGGGGAGAAGAATATGTCAGACCTTTGGATGGAATTATGTTAAGGAGATATGTTGCCATTTGCAGAGCATGATGCCAAAAATACGGGGGTACGGAAGCATGAAGTAAGATAGTGCGGACAATGTTATTTATGGAACGAATTTTGCGTTCGGCTTTCCCATTTTGAGAAGATGTATAAGGGCACAAAAAACGAAAATTTATCCCATTATTATCACAGAACTCCCGAAACCCCCTATTGTCATACTCTTTCCTATTATCACATTGAATGTTCTTTATTTCTTTTTCGAATTGTGTTCTAATGAATGCTCTAAATTTTATGAAGACAGAAAACACTTGAGATTTATTGGCAATTGGAAACGTCCACAAAAATTTGTAATAATCATCCAGAAACAGAACATAATATCGATGACCTAATGAACTTAGCACAGGAGACGTCCATAGGTCGCTATGAATAATATCAAATGGTTGTGAAGTATGAGAATTTGAGTCCACAAAAGGCAACTTAAAAATTTTCCCTATTGAACAAGATTGACAAATATGAGTATGACTCGTACCCTTACAAGAAATAAAGCTATTTTAATCTAAAACTGATAAAATAGAAGAGCCCGGATGACCAAGGCGGGCATGCCAGACGGAAGGAGAAATGGCTGCAAAAGCTAACGGCAAGGCTTGACTCGATAGACTGAAACCGGGCATGATAGGATAAAGATCCCCCCTAGTATCACACTCATGAGATGACTCCCCGTCTTGAAATCCTTCACAGAGAAACCAAAAAGATCAAATTCAACAGAAACCGAATTGTCAGTGGTGAACTTTCTGACAGACACTAAATTTTTAATCAATTTGGGGGCATGTAAAGTATTTTTCAAGATAAGGGGTGGATTGGGGGGAGACAATGTTTTCTGACCATAACCCTGAATTGGAATAGAGTTGTCATTACCAATAATTATACCCCGAGGGGTGCTCAAATTGGAATAAGATGAGAGAGTACCTGATTCGGAAGTCATGTGAGTAATGGCCCCGGTGTCCATGTATCAATTTGGATCCGGTTGAGTCAACCCCAATGTGTGCATCGCGGCCTCGATATCAGTCTGAGTGGGGCCTGCTGTATAATGGGCTTGCGGAGGTCGGGGTCCAAGAATTTCGGATCGTGACTGAGCTGGGCCGTAGCCGCCGGGGCTGCTGGCCGCCGGGCCACCGGCCGATGGCCGCCACCTCTTGGACATTGGGCCTGAATTGTTGGCCAACCCACTGGCCGCTGGAACTACCTGCTGGATTATAAGGGTTGCTGGTCCACGGCCCACTGCCACTGCCACTGCCCCACTGACATGGGCCCCACTGCTGGGACCAGGGGGGTGGTGGGCTACTGTTCCCTGGATGGGGCCCACCGCCTGCTTGCTGACCACCGAAACCGCCACCAGAACCGCCGCGTTTGCCCCCACGGTTTTTGTTATTATTCTTACGATTATTTTTGCCGCCACCATGATTATGGTTTTGGCCCGAATTATTAACAAAACCCGAAGAACTTAGAGAGGACGCTACCATGACGACGGGGCTTGCTCCGGTAGCCGTTTTTTTAGCCAAACCGACTTCTTCCAAAGTAAGCATGGAGCGGGCTTGATAGAAGTCAGGAAGAGGGTTGCTTTGACGAAGGAGAGTTCCAATACCATTATAGGCCTCCAAAAGGCCGGCAACCAATTGTAGAACCAAACGATTATTTGTTATCGGTTCGCCAACATTACGGAGTTGATCCGCCAACTCCTTGAGTTTCTTGCAATATGCATAAACGTTTGGAAATTCGTCCATTCGAACTAGAGAGAATTCCTGCTCGAGTGTGATGACACGTGAATGTTGGTTATCTTGGAATATGTCACGCAATCTATTCCAGGCAGCCATAGTCGTGGTATCCGGCTCAATAATCGTCTGTAGAAGGTCAACCGAAATAGTGGAATAGATCCACTGGAGAACGGTAGCATCAAGAGTAATCCATAACTGAGGATCCTCCGCGGGAAGAGGTGTAGCGGGAGGAATGATGTGATAAATAACTTGATGGGAGATAGCGTGAATTTTAAACAACTCCGCCCACGTCGCATATTGGACGTTTTCCATTTCAAGGACAATAGGGATACTATTCTTGACGTTAGGAACCATGAGGGTAGGATGATAATTGTTCTTAGACATATTGAAAGAACAAAGTAGGAGGGGAAATTTGGGAAAAGTAAGAGAGATTTTGAGAGCGGAAGACTACTTTCGGAAGAGAAATCCGAGAGGGGGGGGGGGTACTCGGCCGAGGTTGTTCAAATTTTTTTGGGAGAGAATTTTTTTTGTAAAACCTAGTATCTTGATACCATGAAAGAAATAACCCCATTGATTATTTTCATTACTTGAATAGGTATATATACAAGATACAAAATATTCCTATTCTATTCCTAAAATCTTATTCTACCATAATTCTAACTCTACAATTATGGTAGTGTATAATCCTACTTTAGGTAACAAATACATTACAATATACTACACATATATTTTCCAAATATACAATATTCTTATGTACATTTTTAAACAAAACCGAGAGCACCAAATATGGGCAGATTTCGTGGTATTTAATAAGGTAATATACACTTGTATATTGTGTGTATATTGCCTTATTTAACAGTTTGAAGTTTGGATACATCATTGCTGCAAAATATCTACAGCAAACTTAGGATTCGAGTCTATGGATAGAACAGGTTAAATCTATAGTTAGTACAGTGTACAAATATTTTAATGGACTATAAGGAGCTCAATTTCAAGGGTTCCCCCTAACAACTTGTTTTACGGACATTTTGCTTTTGTGGGAGAAAGAGCTTGTTGCAAAAAAGTACTACAGTGATTTGAAAACATTAAATTTAAGAGTAAAATATTAAACTACAAACAGACTATTTCATTAAGTCCTTGATCTATTTCATTGTCTTTAATTAAAAAGATGAGATATTCCGTCGGATTCAAATCTCAATTTATGTGACACATTCTTCTTTTAATTTGATTTCAAAAAATACCACATTTCTAATAGTGATAGTGAATGTTTTTTGTTTCCTCTTCTTATCTATAAACAGTTAAACTCACTCTTTTCTTCTTTGTTTTTTCGTCCTATGTATTGATCTGTAATTTGTTTTGCTAAATCTCATGATTTTTTTCATTTTATTTTTATTTTTATATTTGGAGTCTCGAAGTTAAAACTGTTCTTGACAATTTTCCTGTTCTAGATTGAATGATATACATTGTTTTGTACTATCCGCGTCAGCTTTTTCTTTTTATTTTTGGTTTGGTCGGTTTTTGTTACTACTGTTGTGGTGTGCTTATTTGATTGTTTGTGTTGGTTGATTTTTCAACATTATTAAGTAGTATTAGTAATAGTTTAACATCAAAGCTAATAAAATAGACTTAAGTAATGAAAAAAATTCCCTGTCTAAATCTTTTCTTTCATTAATAATTCTGTGGGTAGGTGTAAAAAATTAAAAGGTCGTTTGGTTGCTGGTAAATATTATGTATTTACTGTGTCTCAAATTATTTGTCATTTTTTTGTTTACACGTACCTTAAGAATTACTACATCCATCTCAAATTATTTGTCATTTTTTTGGTTTATACACCCCTTAAAAAATAGTTAAATACTCCCTCCGTCATAAAATACTTGTCATATTTTTCTTTTTAAAAGTCAATTGGACTAAATTTCAAAGTTAAATTAGATTATATTAATTCAATATTTTAAAATTAAAATTTAGTTATTGGGAAACTATACGAAAAGGATTATAAATTGCAATTCTTCTCGTATTAAAATGATAAAAATATAGTTCAAAATGTTGGTCAAAATTGATACAATTTGACCCTTGAAAAGCGTAATGTGACAAATATTTTGGAACAGAGGGAGTATTAATTATGAAGGGTATTTGACTTACTTTACCTTTATTTATGTCTAAGTTATAATCTCTCTATTATATATTTACTTTATTGATGTGTCATCTTCATTAATGACAAATGATAAAATAGAGAAAAATTAATTAATTATGATTTGAACTTCTAAAACGATAAATAATTTGAGACAACTATTTTGAGTAACCACGAAAATAATTTGAGACGGAGGAAGTATTAATTAGGAGGGATAATTGACCTACTCTACCCTTATTTATGTCTTAATTATAATTTTTCTCCATTAAATGTTTACTCTATTTATGTGTCATCTTCATTACTTACAAAGGACAAAATAGAGAAAATATAATTAATTATGCCTTGAATTTTAAAACGGTAAATAATTTGAGACAACCATTTTTAGTAACCACGATAAATATTTTGAGACGGAGGAAGTAGGTGTTGGTAATGTAGGATTTAGTAATTCATGCATTTGTCATCTTCTACCCTATATAGAATAATATGTAAATTGACTTATAATTTATACATATTTTAATTATATTGAATTGTAAAATTATAACCAAATACCACCGGTGATGTGCTGAATTTTCTACAAAGCAATTACAAAACTATCAAATATGATATTAATTGCTAATTTTAATATATAAATAATATCCTTTCTAATCAACAACGAAACGATGCCTAATATTATAAGACTAAGTTGACCGATATACCACTATTGTATGACGTTGATATTATAACTTCAAAATATACTAATAATATAAAATTTATTTACACTTATTACTCTTAACTGTTTTTCTCCAAGTGATGGCCGCGTTGAATGTCACATGTTGCATTTTTCTATTGAATTGATCTGGACTGCTTTGACTTATTCAATCATACAATGTGAGCCACAATTTCGGCCTGAATTTTATCCTTTATTGTTGGTTCGGAATTGTGAGCCACATTTTGGGTCATTGACTTGTCGGTGTGGCGGGGTAGAGGTCGAGCCCCTCGGGTCGACAATTGGGCCACCGATCGTCACGAGGGCCATTAAGTTCTCTAGAAATCCATTAAGTTCTAAAACAAATTTCTCAATTATTATCTACAAGTATATCTCTTGAATTTTTATTATGAGTGTTAAATAGTAAAGTTATAAGTTATCTATAATCGTAAGCAACAATTAGTTGCTCATACAGAGAATTCCACATAGTCGAAACTTCTTCTGAAATTTTTTTATAAGGTAATCCACAATCATGACAAGTTATTTTTATACTCTTTGCGTCTTTGTATTTTATTACCTTTAAAAATAAATTTTCTAGCAAATTGTATTTTATCAAGAATGCTTTCAGAAAGTTTTAGGTCATCATTTACAACTAAGTTATAAATATGTCACGCACATCTTATATGAAAATGATTAGGAAAACAAGGAGTTAATCGAACTTTTACAAGTTTTACAACATAATCATTAGAAGTAGCATTATCTAATGTAATAGTCATAATTTTATCATTTATTCCATAATAATCACAAATTTCATTAATATTTTATGCAATAAAACTTCCAGTGTGCATTTCATCAATATATCTATATGCTAAAATACATTTTTACATAGACCAATTTTGATCTATCCAATGACATGTTACTGTTAAATAATCATTACCGTTAGTACTATGACCTATGTCAGAAGTGATTGCCACTTTGTCATTAAAATGATACAACACATAACGTAAATATTGTAGATATTCACTTGCAAATTTAAAAACATCCCTTATAATAGTTGATCTAGGAAAACCATTAAAAGCAAGAGTATATGTTTTTTGAATGTAATGAATAAAACCATGAGAGGAAGGAAATGAAAAAGGCAAACTCTCCACCGCAACTAATTTTGTCATATTTTCTCTATCTTTGTTTTTATCATATTTAGGATAAAAAAATTCCCCCCGTCATCGGGTTAATTTGACCCTGTACTTGGTCGGGGATACTATGTGAACCTTGTCCCGACTCAGTTGGCACACCCGATTTTTTACCCTGGTATTGATTCCACCTAGCCGTGTGCTCGCATTGTACATGTCTCAATAAACCTCCCGTCCCACCTTGACCTTTTTCGATTTAAAATTTATAAATATTTTTACAAATTTTACATCTAGCTAGTTGGTTCTCTTGGTCCCTATCAAAGAAACGCCATGCAACTGATTTTAATTTTCGTTGTGTGGGGCCTCGACTCATAGTAGAGGGAATATGAGGCATTCTAGTTTTAGTTTGAGACTCAGTTTGAGCCTGATGTTGAGGTGCACTAGTGGGTGTGTCGTCTAGATTATCGTCTAAATTAAAGTTTGGTTCATCTACCTCATCATCTAATGGTATATCATTAAAAAGAAGTTCCATCTATATGAGTAAAATCAATGAAGTCATCGGGACTAGGAATATGATTACTAGAAGAAGTACTCATGCCCTTGTTACCCCTACTAGAAGAAGCACCCTTACCCTTACCTTTAAATATACATCTTAATCCTTCTATTTTAATTATGTAAATAAATAATTAAAGATAATAAAATTAAGTGTGATAATTAAAATAAAATAATAATAATAATTTTAAAAAAAGAACGAAGGTATCAAACGCCGACGTAACAACGAACTCCGATTAAATATCTAATATCCTAACAACGATCAAAACTGTTGATATGATACTTAAAGTACTATTATAAAGTTACTATCAATAATAAGGGACCATTTTTGCCATTGTTTTTTCACCTAGAACTCCTTCATAATCCTCTCCATTATTGTCTCAACACTTGTCTTTCCTTTCTCCATTCCCGCCTTCCATTTCAAGGCTTTAACTTGTAGCCACCTTTCGTTGACCCTATCACACGACTTTATTACTACAAGTTAAATATTCTTCATTTCATGTTTCACTTATGGTCAGTTCCTACCCTTTTTATATGTTTTATAATTTAGAACAATATGGTCTAACGTGTCTTCCTTTTTCACAGCATTTGTTTGTAATTAAAAGGGGTTAAAACTTGAAGAACTCTTCTACTCAGCAACAACTAGAGATCAATTTCAATGGATACTAATTGTATCAGATTTTGTGGTTTATTTTCTTTTATATCTTTGGCTTTGAATTGCTTCTCTCCATTGGGATCTGTCGCGCAACTTTTGCCTCAAGAAGAAGGTTAGTTACTTATATTTTCTCTTCTTTTGACGGTTTCTCCAAAGTACACTATCAGAAAATCGCTAATGTTTTATGAATTTTTTTTATGGCGGAATTTGGCTTATTAGTAACTTTTTTGATTGATTTTCCATCAAAAAATTCATTATCAACAAGCCAAATATTGAAAATTAGCGATTTTCTGATAGTTGTAGTCAGTAATTGTTTTTTTTCTTCCTCTTCTTATTTTATAAACAGTTAACACATCTTTTTTTCTCTGTGGTTTTCTTCCCCCTGTATTGATGAAAAACAAACTATCAGAAAATTGCTAATTTTCGATAGAATTTGTCAGTAATGTTTTCGATGAATTTTCCATCGAAAATCACTTATCAACAAGCCTGAATTTTGAAAATTAGATATTTCTGATAGTGATAGTAATTATTTTTTGTTTCTTCTTCTTATCTATAAACAGTTAAATGCTCTCTTTTTTCTCTTTGATTTTCATCCCCATGTATTGATGAAAACTACACTACCAGAAAATTGTTAATTTTCGATAGAATTCGTTGGTATTTGGTTTGACAGTAACGATTTCGATGGATTTTCCATCGAAAATCACTTATCAATAAGCCTGAATTTTGAAAATTAGCGATTTTCTAATAGTGATAGTGAATGTTTTTTGTTTCCTCTTCTTATCTATAAACAGTTAAACACACTCTTTTCTTCTTTGTTTTTTCGTCCTATGTATTGATCTGTAATTTGTTTTGCTAAATCTCATGATTTTTTTCCTTTTATTTTTATTTTTATATTTGGAGTCTTGAAGTTAAAACTGTTCTTGACAATTTTCCTGTTCTAGATTGAATGATATGCATTGTTTTTGTACTATCCGGGTCAGCTTTTTCTTTTTATTTTTGGTTTGGTCGGTTTTTGTTACTACTGTTGTGGTGTGCTTATTTGATTGTTTGTGTTGGTTGATTTTTCAACATTATTAAGTAGTATTAGTAATAGTTTAACATCAAAGCTAATAAAGTAGACTTAAGTAATGAAAAAAATTCCCTGTCTAAATCTTTTCTTTCATTAATAATTCTGTGGGTAGGTGTAAAAATTAAAAGGTCGTTTGGTTGCTGGTAAATATTATGTATTTACTGTGTCTTAAATTATTTGTCATTTTTTTGGTTTACACGTACCTTAAGAATTACTCTATCCATCTCAAATTATTTGTCGTTTTTTTTATTTATACACCCCTTAAAAAAATACTCCCTCCGTCATAAAATACTTGTCATATATTTCTTTTTAAAAGTCAATTGGACTAAATTTCAAAGTTAAATTAGATTATATTAATTTAATATTTTAAAATTAAAATTTAGTTATTGGGAAACTATACGAAAAGGACTATAAATTGCAATTCTTCTCGTATTAAAATGATAAAAATATAGTTCAAAATGTTGGTCAAAATTGATACAATTTGACCCTTGAAAAGCGTAATGTGACAAATATTTTGGAACAGAGGGAGTATTAATTATGAAGGGTATTTGACTTACTTTACCTTTATTTATGTCTAAGTTATAATCTCTCTATTATATATTTACTTTATTGATGTGTCATCTTCATTAATGACAAATGATAAAATAGAGAAAAATTAATTAATTATGATTTGAACTTCTAAAACGATAAATAATTTGAGACAACTATTTTGAGTAACCACGAAAATAATTTGAGATGGAGGAAGTATTAATTAGGAGGGATAATTGACCTACTCTACCCTTATTTATGTCTTAATTATAATTTTTCTCCATTAAATGTTTTCTCTATTTATGTGTCATCTTCATTACTTACAAAGGACAAAATAGAGAAAATATAATTAAGTATGCCTTGAATTTTAAAACGGTAAATAATTTGAGACAACCATTTTTAGTAACCACGATAAATATTTTGAGACGGAGGAAGTAGGTGTTGGTAATGTAGGATTTAGTAATTCATGCATTTGTCATCTTCTACCCTATATAGAATAATATGTAAATTGACTTATAATTTATACATATTTTAATTATATTGAATTGTAAAATTATAACCAAATACCACCGGTGATGTGCTGAATTTTCTACAAAGCAATTACAAACCTATCAAATATGATATTAATTGCTAATTTTAATATATAAATAATATCCTTTCTAATCAACAACGAAACAATGCCTAATATTATAAGACTAAGTTGACAGATATACCAATATTGTATAACCTTGATATTATAACTACAAAATATACTAATAATATAAAATTTATTTATACTTATTACTCTCAACTGTTTTTCTCCAAGTGATGGCAGCGTTGAATGTCACATGTTGCATTTTTCTATTGAATTGATCTGGACTGCTTTGACTTATTCAATCATACAATGTGAACCACAATTTCGGCCAGAATTTTACCCTTTATTGTTGGTTCGGAATTGTGAGCCACATTTTGGGTCATTGGCTTGTCGGTGTGGCGGGGCAGAGGTCGAGCCCCTCGGGTCGACAATTGGGCCACCGATGGTCACGAGGGCAGCATTAACGGTGATTGCGTTGGCCGCAACCCGCTTGGTTTTCCGTGTTTTTTCAAGAATGAGTCTCGAACGGGCTTCATAGAATGGAAGAAATGACGTGCTTTGTTGGAGGATGGTAGCGACGCCGTCATATGATTCATTCAAACCCGCAATGAGTTGTTTCACCAATCGTTGATTGGTGACCGTTGCACCGGCGTTGGAGTGTTAATCGGCAATCATCTTAAGATCTTGGCAATAGGCCGACACATTAGGAAAATTATCCTGCTGAATATCCTTGAATTGATTTTTCAAATATAAGGCACGTTGTGTCTTGTTATCGTGTAAAATACTTTCCAATCGCTCCCAAGTTTATTGTGCAGTAGCGTCGGTTTCAATGATTGTATGCAATAGATTGTTCGAGATTGTGTCGTAGATCCATTGTAGAACAACAACATCTAAACGTGACCAAAGTCTGTCATCATGTTTTACCAGGGTTTCGGCAGTGGGCTTGGATTTTGGAGGGATGATGTGATCGATGATTTTGTATACACGATAATGAATCTTAAATAGTTTCGCCCAAGAGTAATACTAAACTTTTTCCATCTCAAGAGTTATGAGAATAAAATTCTTGATGTTGTTGACTGCAAGAGCACGATGTAATTTAGGTTGTTCAGCCATTAAAAGTTGAGAAAGAAGAGGGGAGGAGAATTTCCGAGAATTGAAAGAAAAGGGTGGGGGAGGGGGAGGAGGACGGCGGATGGAGGTCGGCCGAGAGATTAGGCGGCGGCTTGTGGAGAGAAAAGAATTAGGGTTAGATTTTGATACCATAAAGGAATATGTTCATTTGCCTTTCATTGATAATTGTGTACAATATATATAGTATTACATGGATACAAACTAGGTAACTAAATCTTCTTAATTACAATTGAAATATAAATTTACCTAATATAAAATATATACAAAATATGATAATATTCTAGCAATAATAATATTCCATGTATGAAAATATTCTATCACTATCCGTTCCACCTCCTAGCACAAAATATATTACCAATGACCAATATGATGTATTATGTGTAAACTGAGGATCACATTTCAGTGCTACCTTTTTTCATATGTGACCATTTGAGAAATAAACAGACTACCCTGGTAAATTTGGAAACTTCAGATGCAATTATTTAATACAACTCTAGGAAGAGGAGTCTCAGAGTAACGTTAAAGTTGTTATTGTGTGACTTATATGTTAAGGTTTGAGCCATGAAAGAAGCTATTAATGCTTGCATTAGAATAGAGTAGGCTGTCTACATCACACCCATTTGGGTGTGGCGCTTCCTCAAACCCTGTTGCTCTTTAACACTACAGAAACAACTAAAATTAACTATGAATTTCTTATAAATCCATCGCTAAATTGCTCAAAGCTAATAACATCTTTTGATAACTCATCACTAATTCATCGCTAAATAGGATTAGTGACGGATTTTGCTGTTTAATTATAGAATTTGTTCATAGCTAATTCTTACTTTTTTAGTAGTGACAGTACAAGAAAATATAGAATTGACAACAAAATTTTAGCAACAATAAATATATTGTTGCTAAAAAATGTAAATAACAACAAAAGTTTAATATATTGTTGCTAAAAACATAAATGGAAACAAAAAGAGCAACATTGTTGCAAATATTTATCGCATCGAAGGTTATTGCAACGACATGCAACAATTTTTGTTGTTGCTAGTTGTTGTGAAAAGTACTTTTAGCAACAATATCAAATATTTAGTGATTGTTTTTTGTTTCCTCTTCTCATCTATAAACAGTTAAACACTCTTTTTTCTTCTTTGTTTTTTCGTCCTATGTATTGATCTGTAATTTGTTTTGCTAAATCTCATGATTTTTTTCATTTTATTTTTATTTTTATATTTGGAGTCTCGAAGTTAAAACTGTTCTTGACAATTTTCCTGTTCTAGATTGAATGATATGCATTGTTTTTGTACTATCCGCGTCAGCTTTTTCTTTTTATTTTTGGTTTGGTCGGTTTTTGTTACTACTGTTGTGGTGTGCTTATTTGATTGTTTGTGTTGGTTGATTTTTCAACATTATTAAGTAGTATTAGTAATAGTTTAACATCAAAGCTAATAAAGTAGACTTAAGTAATGAAAAAAATTCCCTGTCTAAATCTTTTCTTTCATTAATAATTCTGTGGGTAGGTGTAAAAATTAAAAGGTCGTTTGGTTGCTGGTATGTATTTACTGTGTCTCAAACTATTTGTTATTTTTTAGTTTACACGTCCCTTAAGAGTTATTCCCTCCGTCTCGAATTATTTATCATTTTTTTGGTTTATACACCCCTTAAAAAATACTCCCTCCGTCATAAAATACTTGTCATATTTTTCTTTTTAAAAGTCAATTGGACTAAATTTCAAAGTTAAATTAGATTATATTAATTCAATATTTTAAAATTAAAATTTAGATATTCGAAAACTATACGAAAAGTACTATAAGTTGCAATTTTTCTCGTATTAATAAGATAAAAAAAATATAGCTCAAAATGTTGGTCAAAGTTGATATATTTTAACTCTTGAAAAAGTGTAATGGGACAAGTATTTTGGGATAGAGGTAGTATTAATTATGAGGGGTATTTGACCTACTTTACCCTTATTTATGTCTAAGTTATAATCTCTATATTATATATTAACTTTATTTATGTGTTATCTTCATTAATGACAAATGATAAAATAGAGAAAAAATAATTAATTATGCTTTGAACTTCTAATGATAAATAATTTGAGACAACTATTTTTAGTAATCACGACAAATAATTTGAGACTAATGGAGTATTAAGTAGGAGGGGTAATTGACCTACTTTACCTTTATTTATGTCTTAATTATAATTTTTTTCGTTAAATGTTTGGTCTATTTATGTGTCATCTCCATTAATTACAAAGGACAAAATAGAAAAATATAATTAATTATGCCTTGAATTTTTAAAACAGTAAATAATTTGAGACAACTATTTTTAGTAACCACGATAAATATTTTGAGACGGAGGAAGTAGGTGTTGGTAATGTAGGATTTAGTAATTCATGTATCGGTGATTGTCATCTTCTACCCTATATAAAATAATATGTAAATTGACTTATAATTTATACATATTTTAATTATGTTGAATTGAAAAATTATAACCAAACACCATTTGTGATGTGCTGAATTTTCTACGAAGCAATTACAAAACTATCAAATATAATATTAATTACTAATTTTAATACATAAATAATACCCTTTCTAATCGGCAACCAAAAGATTCCTAATATTATAAGATTAAGTTGACCGATATACAACTATTGCATCAACCTTGATATTATAACTATAAAATATACTAATAATATAAAATTTATTTATACTTATTACTACTCAACTTCTTTTTATTGCTTCTACTCATATTCCCGCGTTGACTGTCACATGTTGCATTTTTCTCTTGAATTGATCTGGACTGCTTTGACTTATTCAATCATACTATGCCAATCACATTTCAGTGCCAATCATACGTTCCACCTCCTAGCACAAAATAATATTACCAATGATGCATTATGTGTAAACTGAGGATCACATTTCAGTGCTACCTTTTTTCATGTGACCATTTGAGAAATAAACAGACTACCCTGGTAAATTTGGAAACTTCAGATGCAATTATTTAATACAACTCTAGGAAGAGGAGTCTCAGAGTAACGCTAAAGTTGTTATTGTGTGACTTATTATATGTTAAGGTTTGAGCCATGAAAGAAGCTATTAATGCTTGCATTAGGGTAGAGTAGGCTGTCTACATCACACCCATTTGGGTGTGATGCTTCCTCAAACCCCGTTGCTCTTTAACACTACAGAAACAACTAAAATTAACTATGAATTTCTTGTAAATCCATCGCTAAATTGCTCAAAGCTAATAACATTTTTTGATAACCTGTCACTAATTCATCGCTAAATCGGATTAGTGACTGATTTTGGTGTTTAATTATAGAATTTATCCATAGCTAATTCTTACTTTTTTAGTAGTGACACTACAAGAAAGTATAGAATTGGCAACAAAACTTTAGCAACAATAAATATATTGTTGCTAAAAAACTTAAATTGCAACAAAAGTTTAATATATTGTTGCTAAAAACATAATGGCAACAAAAAGAACAACGTTGTTGCGAAAATTTATCGCATCGGAGGTTATTACAGCGGCATGTAACAATTTTTGTTGTTGCGAAAAGTATTTTTGACAACAATATCCAATATATGACAACAAAATCATTGTTGACAAATGCCTTTGTTCTCGTAGTGTGAAAAATTAATCTATCGGGAGATAAAAAACGTTGTATAGCTCAAGTGTCACAATATGCAAGATTGTTATTTGTTCTTCGAGACTAACAATAGCATACTTTGAGTTATAATTGTGATTTAATTTTAACTTTGATGTGACAGTAAATGTTCTGAAAACAATATCATCGAAACTTCAAATCGAATATTGGAACGGCATCAATAGAGCTTCTTGCAGGGAGGGGAAAGGTTTCAACATGACGGATCCTCATAATAATAAATTCCTCAGCAACGGAACATGTGATTGCACATTCAATAGCAGCTCAATTTGCCATATTGTAACAATGTAAGTCTGCTTCTTTTAACTTTGATTCATATCCTAAGTTGTGAATTATGCTAAAAGGAAGTATCACTATTGCATATATTTCTTTAGTAATAGATGAAGAAAAGGGTTCTTATATTCATTATGCAGGGATAATATATAAATGTTTACATTATTAAGCTAAGTTTACCTATTAACTTTTCATATAGCAAGCGTAATATAGTCCTTATGCTGAGGTCTACTGAAAACAGTCTCTCTACCTCTTAAAGTAGGAGTAAGGTCTGCGTACACTCTAGTTCCCAGACTCCACCTTGTGGGATTTCACTGGATATATTGTTGTTGTTATATAGCAAGTCTAACATAGAAACCTGAAAAATAGAGTAACTATATGTATAATCAGTTAAATTGAATTGATAATTTTTGTTTTTTACTTTCAATATATATAGCTTAAATTTTATTCATAAATCATAGGAGTAACTTTTTGTAGAGCTTCATCTATGAGTTCGGGAGAATCTAGTAGCTTTTGTTTGAACTTTGTATTTGTGTTTAAAAATTCACTTAAATACATATACATAATTATCTAGAACCTAGTAAACTAGGTATTTTAGATTTCAGAACTCATAATTTCAAAATCCTAACTCCTCCTCTGTCTGCATCGGGTGTTTACACTAAACGAATAAATGTATGATATGTGCTTGCACATGCGTTTCTCATTTAATCATGGTTAATTAGAACATCCCGTGCGGGTAAGTATTTACCTGTAAAGGGAGTCCAAGAACAACGTCCTCATGTGATTTATATTCCATTGAGTCTTACATCTTCAAACTGAATGCATATTTTAAACTGTATTACTATGTGTGTGTTTTTCTTCTAATTGAACTCCTTTACCATTAGGTGTTAAGAAATTCTTTTAATTTCTTCTGCTTTTTTTGTTGATACAGCCAATTGAAGGGTCTTAATATGTCAGGAATTCTGCCTCCAGAATTTGCAGAGCTTACTCATCTGCGAGAATTGTGAGTATCAGTACAGTATTTCTCTCATTTGTTTTCACATGTAAATATCAAAATTTTATCAATAAGTTAAAAAAGAAGCCATTAAGATCTTGATAATTTTAGCAAACATGTAGAGACTAGCATGTAGTATGAAAGAATGGAATTTACCATCATATAATTGCTTAAAATAGAGTATTTCTGAACAGTAATCCATTTTCCTGTGACAAAGTATCAAACTTGGGCCTTTCTGATACTAGTTGAACTCTTGATTACAGAAACTTGTATGTGTTTATTAAAAAAAAAATTATAAATCATAACATTAACAAGTTAATTGTTTGTTGCTTTATATGATCAAACGTGTAAACCATATCCTTAAAAAGTGTGAAATCTAAAAGTTTACAGTGGATCATTATTGAAAATTTGCCTTTGGCGGGAGTTGTGTCCGACCAACTTTAACGGCTTAAACACTAGTGTTCGCATGTTGGAGAATTCGGTTCTTCACACGTGCATAATCTACTAAGTACGTAGATAACCGTAGGGCCAAGGATCGTCAAATTTCATTGAGAAATGAAAGAGATATTGGTTCACGAAGTGAGGTGTTTGAAGCATGAAAAAGTGTGGTATTGTGATCAATTCTCCCTCATCGGTGGAGGAAGAATGAATTGTTTTGTTTATAAGTCTCAAAGTTGGTTTGGGATTTGGGACCTCAAGGGGTATCCCATGTGTTTAAAGGAGGGAGGACCTAGATGTGCTTCGGTTCAAGGAAAGGCTACACGCCCGCCACCCGCCCGTCCGGTCCGGGTCATGC
Organism: Anisodus tanguticus; assembly: GCA_034509755.1. Lineage (NCBI taxonomy): Eukaryota > Viridiplantae > Streptophyta > Magnoliopsida > Solanales > Solanaceae > Anisodus > Anisodus tanguticus. Next base: position 33,598,501 of record CM067558.1, read on the forward strand.
TTCTTCTGATATTATCTTTTTGGACCAGAGAACTTTTCATATGTACAGTTTGGTCCCTGAAGTTTCAACATGTAGAGTTTGGTCCCTAAAGTTTCAAGAAAGTCAGAATTGGGCAGAGAGATCAGAAACGTCAACAGCACTCAATTCAGCCATTTATTTTGGCTGAATTACTCTTACTAAATGGCCAATCCGTTGCACATCTTCACCATTTATTTTGGAGGAATTACTTCCTCCATAATTGCCATTACTTGGCCAGTAATGTCACTTATGAAGGCAGTTCATCAGCCTCTCCTTCAACTATTTAAGAACCCCTTGTCACCATTGTTGAGCACACTACGCACAACACAGAAAAACAGAAACAAAATTCTTCCTACAACCTTCCAAGCATCATTTCATTACTCAAAATTCTTCACGGTAGCACTTGAGTTTCCTTTGCTCAATTATTCATTTGCTGTTTTAAAGACAGAGTGCAAACACTCGACTCAGCATACACAAAAACAGTTCCAGTTTCTTGTTCAAGATTATTGTAATTTCAGTTCTTCTATTACTTAGCAGTTACTTGTAATTTCCGTTTCCTGCACTCTGTATAACCAACATGTTTAAGACAATATTTGCTTATCAGAAGCTTCGCAACATGGTGGAAATATGACTGATGCTGCTGCTGCTGCCACTCAAGGCAACAATGATGCCTTCCCCGCTACTGCCGCTACTGGCCAAGGCAACAACTTTGCTGCCTTCACTGCTGCTGCCGCCACTGTTCAAGGCAGCAACTCCGCTGCTTTCCCGACTGTTGGTGTTCCACCTTCTGCCTCCCACCATGATCGCCCTGAAAAATTCATGGGCTCCAACTTTAAGAGATGACAGCAAAATATGCTATTCTACTTAACAGTTATGGGCATGGCCCGGTTCCTAACGGAAGGTCCTCCACGAGCTAGAGATGAAATGGACTCTTCGCCTGCTGAAACGGGTGAAGGGGGCCTTGGTATCCATGTCGTTAACGGCATGAAGATGGTTCGTGATGCATGGAATCATAGCGATTTCATGTGTAAGAATTACATACCGAACTGCTTAGCAGACCCTCTCTACACGGTCTATTACATCGTTGGCACTGCCAAAGAGCTGTGGGAAAAATTGCAAAAGAAGTACAACGCACAAGATGCGGGTACTAAGAAGTTCATCGTTGGGAAATTTCTAAAATTCCAAATAGTGGATAGCAAGACAGTGATGTCCCAAGTCCAGGAATTCCAAATGATGATACATCACCTGGATTTGGAAGGATTGAAACCAAATGAGCAGTTTTTGGTTGCATCGCTGATTGAAAAGTTACCTCCTTCGTGGAATGATTTTATGAGTTACTTAAAACTCAAGACAAAGGAGATGACCTTTGAAGAGCTTGTTATCAAACTCCAAATCCAGGAAGATAACAAGAAGGCTTTGCCTAGGGGTAAACAACCTGCTGAGGCAAAGGCAAATCTGGCTGAGACCAAAAGGAACCCAAGCAAGAAGCGGAAGTTCCAGAAAGACGGCAAGGCCCACGCAGTGGAGATGTTCAAGAGGTAACTGTCACCCTGTGGGAAACCTGGTCATAGGATCAAGGAATGCCGCAAGCTCAAGACTGAGCAACAACAGAAAGCCAAGTCTAAGGGCAAGACGTATGCTAACGTCGTCAAGGACATGCTCCTAGATGACATGATTGAAGAATTATCGGCAGTGGTGCTAGAAGCCAACCTGGTTGAGAATCCGATGCAGTGGTGGATGGACACAGGTGCTACCAGACACATCTGTTCCAACAAAGATGCCTTCTCCACGTACACACCGGTCACCGACAAGAAGCTGTTCATGGGCAACAACGCTTCCTCTGACGTGCTGGGGGTAGGAAAGGTGGTCCTGAATATGACTTCCGAAAAGGAGCTCACTCTGAAGGAAGTGATGCACGTCCCAGAGATTAGAAGAAATTTAATTTCTGGACCTTTATTAGTTAATGCTGGTTTTAGGCTAATGTTTGAATCCAATAAGTTTGTACTCACTAAGAATGGCACATTTGTGGGGAGAGGCTTCGTCTGTGAAGGCCTCTTCAAAGTGAATGCCATGTCTGTATTGCGTCCAAGTAATAAAGTTGAACCTTCTTCTTATTTGCTTGAGTCTTCTAATTTATGGCATCATAGATTAGGACACGTTAACTACAAGTCTATCCAAAGGCTGGTAAATATGGAGTTGTTGCCGTCTGTCGATGTAAACCCTCAACGTAAGTGTGAGGTGTGCATAGAGGCAAAACTCACCAAGCTTCCTTTTCGATCCGTCGAAAGGAATACCGCTCCTCCCGCTCCTCAAGAACTTATTCACACAGATATATGTAATTTGAAGTTCGCACAAACTAGAGGGGGGAACAAGTACTTTGTGACATTCATTGATGATATCACAAGGTATTGTTACCTTTACTTGTTAAAAAGTAAGGATGAAGCCTTTGAAGCGTTCCGACGTTACAAAGCAGAAGTTGAGAACCAACTAAGCCTACGGATTAAATCCATTCGTAGCGATAGAGGGGGAGACTATGTAGCGCAATTTGAGGAATAATGTGCCCAAGAAGGCATTATTCATCAAACGACGGCTCCATACTCACCTCAGTCAAACGGTGTGGCGGAACGTAAGAACCGCACATTGAAGGAAATGATGAATGTCGTGCTCATCAATTTCGGTCTTCCCCAAAACATGTGGGGAGAAACCGTCCTTACCGCTAATACGATTCTTAACAGAGTCCCACATAAGGGTAAGGACAAAACTCCATATGAATCATGGAAGGGAAACGAAACCCACCTACAAATATTTTAAGGGGTGGGGTTGTTTGGCAAAAGTTGAAGTACCCAAGCCAAAACAGGTCAAGATTGGGCCTAAGACTGTAGATTGCATATTCATCGGATATGCAAATAACAGTAGTGCTTATCGCTTCTTAGTGCATAAGTCAGATATTCCAGACATCCACCAGGGTACAATCATGGAATCAAGGAATGCTCAATTCTTTGAAGGTACCTTTCCTAGAAAGGAAAAAGACATAACCTCTCGCAAACGAAGTTATGCACAAAGCTCTCAAGAACCGGGAGTCCTTGACTGGCCGGATCTAGATGGTTCAGATCTAGCGAATCTCGAGGTCGCTGAACATCCGGAATCTAGTGTTCCAGATTCTCAGAACTTGGAGACTCCAGAGATGGATCTAAGGCGAAGTAAAAGGGCCAGGAAGGATAAATCCTTCGGTCCTGACTTTGTATCTTATATGATTAATGATGAACCAAGGACAATTGTTAAGGCGTTGTCAACTCCAGAAGCACCACTCTGGAAAGAATCTATTGAGAGTGAAATAGGCTCCATTATGCATAACCATACTTGGGAGTTGGTTGATCTTCCTTCGGGAAATAAACTGTTGGGTTGTAAATGGATACTCAAACGGAAATATAAAGCAGATGGGTCTATAGACAAGTACAAGGCCAGGTTGGTAGTCAAGGGCTATCGGCAGACAGCAGGTCTTGACTACTTTGACACATACTCCCGGTATCCCGGATGACATCCATACGGGTATTCATTGCGATCGCAGCTTTGCGTGACCTTGAGATACATCAAATGGATGTCAAGACAGCCTTCCTAAATGGTGATTTGGAAGAAGAAATTTATATGGACCAACCTAAGGGATATGTGGTTTAAGGGCAAGAGAAGAAAGTCTGTCGGCTTGTCAAATCTCTGTATGGGCTGAAACAAGCCCCGAAGCAATGGCATGAAAAATTTGATAGTACTCTACTATCGAAGGGTTTCGCCATTAATGAGTGTGATAAATGTGTCTATACGAAGGGTAACTCTGACTCTTTTGTTATGATATGCCTGTATGTAGACGACATGTTGATCACTGGAAGCAGTCCTAGGATAATCCTAGAGACTAAGAACATGTTGAAACAATGCTTCGACATGATGGATATGGGTATCGCAGATGTCATCTTAGGGATAAAAGTCTCTAAGACGTCTGACGGACTGGTCTTATCTCAGTCTCACTACATCAAGGATGTTTTGAGAAAGTTTGAGATATTAGACTGTTTACCGATAAAGTCACCAATGGATACAAATCAAAAGCTTGATAAAAATCTTGGTGCACCCGTATGCCAGGAGCGATATGCACAGGTGATCGGTAGTTTGATGTATATAACAAACTGCACCCGACCTGATATTGCTTATGCAGTCAATAAGTTGGCTAGGTTTACCCGTAATCCGAGTGATGATCACTGGAGGGCGTTGAATCGGGTATTACAATACCTGAAACATACGTTAACTTTCGGGTTACACTATTTGAGATATCCAGCTATACTAGAGGGGTACAGTGATGCAAACTGGATATCTGATATAGAGAATACCAAGTCCACCAGTGGGTATAAATTTACAATTGGTGGTGGGGCTGTGTCTTGGAAATCCTCTAAGCAAACTTGCATCGCCCGATCCACAATGGAATCGGAGTTTATCGCTTTAGACAAAGCAGGAGAAGAAGCTGAGTGGCTTCATGACTTCTTAGAAGATGTTCCGTGTTGGAACAAACCCGTACCTTCGGTAATGATCCACTGCGACAGCCAGTCGGTTCTAGGAAGGGCACGAAATGTTATGTACAACGGCAAGTCTCGTCATATTCGACGGAGGCATAAGACCGTTAGGTAGCTGATCACCACGGGTATAATATCCATTGATTACATTAAGTCAAAGGATAATATAGCAGATCCGCTTACAAAGGGCTTATCCAAGGATCAGATGGTCTGCCTGTCTAGGGGAATGGGCTTAAAACCCAAAGAATAAAGACCAATACGGTGGTAACCCAACCTTACTCACTGGAGATCCCAGTAATTTGGTTCAATGGGAAAACTAAGCTGTAAAGGTTCAGTTGATCGCTTCAGTGGAAGCAAATCACGTTCACCGCGCAGTAAGTAAGTCCGATGGTATTTAACTATGGAAGGTTCAAAGCTGATGCTACCTTTCCTTATACAACATCGGCCCGCTGAAATATTGTTGGAAATGAAAAAGGCACCATGTGAGTGCGCCAAAATCTCTTTCAAGAGGGGATTATTGGAAATTTGCCTTTGGTGGGAGTTGCGTCCGACCAACTTTAATGGCTTAAACACTAGTGTTCCGCATGTTGGAGAATCCGGTTCTTCACACGTGCATAATCTACTAAGTATGTAGATAACTGTAGGGCCAAGGATCGTCAAATTTCATTGAGAAATGAAAGAGATATTGATTCACGAAGTGAGGTGTTTGAAGCATGGAAACGTGTGGTATTGTGATCAATTCTCCCTCATCGGTGGAGGAAGAATGAATTGTTTTGTTTATAAGTCTCAAAGTTGGTTTGGGGTTTGGGACCCCAAGGGGTATCCCATGTGTTTAAAGGAGGGAGGACCTAGATGTGCTTCGGTTCAAAGAAAGGCCACACGCGCGCTGCCGCCGCCCGCCCGTCCGGTCCGGGTTCTCGGGCTGTGGGCTGTGCTTCTTCTAATATTATCTTTTTGGACCAAGAGAACTTTGCCATATGTACAGTTTGATCCCTGAAGTTTCATATGTACAGTTTGGTCCCTGAAGTTTCAAGAAAGTCAGAATTGGGCAGAGAGATCAGAAACGTCAACAACACTCAATTCAACCATTTATTTTGGCTGAATTACTCTTACTAAATGACCAATCCGTTGCACATCTTCACCATTTATTTTGGAGGAATTACTTCCTCCATAATTGCCATTACTTGGCCAGTAATGATACTTATGGAAGCAGTTCATCAGCCTCTCCTTCAACTATTTAAGAACCCCTTGTCACCATTGTTGAGCACACTACACACAACACAGAAAAACAGAAACAAAATTCTTCCTACAACCTTCCAAGCATCATTTCATTACTCAAAATTCTTCACGGTAGCACTTGAGTTTCCTTTGCTCAATTGTTCATTTGCTGTTTTATCTTGGGAGACAATTGTCAAGGACGTAGAAAGGATACATACGGGACAATATTGTCTTAAAGACAGAGTGCAAACACTCGACTCAGCAAACACAAAAACAGTTCTAGTTTCTTGTTCAAGATTATTGTAATTTCAGTTTCTTGTTAAATTGTAATTTCAGTTCTTCTATTACTTAGCAGTTACTTGTAATTTCCGTTTCCTCCACTTTGTATAACCAACAATCATAACATGCAAAATGGGAGGCTCAATCATTCTTTGCATTTTCAGAGATCTGACTCGCAATTACTTAAATGGATCAATTCCTTCAAGCTATGGCAAGCTTCGCGTCACTATTCTGTAAGTTTTTTTTGCTTTTAATCTTTTAAAAGATTTTCACTGAAGAAGTTTCTTTTTCCTATCAAGATGGAGGTAAGGGAGGTAAGGTCTGTGTACACTCTATCCTCCACAAACTCCACGGTATGGGATTTCACTGGTATGTTGTTGTTGTTGTTTCTTTTTCATTTGGTCTACTCACATTTTGGCCAAACTCATCCTATGTGTAGGTCACTCTTGGGTAATCGTATCAGTGGGCTGATTCCAAAAGAATTAGGTGACATTGAAACACTGGAAGAACTGTAAGTAAAAGATATGGAGCATACTTCCTTTTATTATCTACATACCTTTGTTGTACCTAATTGGATGTCACATTGATGAATTGGATATTTTCAGAGTTTTGGAAAATAATCTACTTGAAGGACCTCTTCCTCCAAACCTTGGTAGTTTGAGCCGCCTGAGAAAAATGTAAGACAATAGTAACCAAATATTCAATGTTTATCATTTACTTATTATTTGACACCTTTTGCTTCCCGATATTCAAACTAAAATGTATTTGTCACAATTTTGATTTGAAGAGAATATAATTTATAGTATTTTTTGTTTATGTTGCTCGGACTCTTCAAAAATATTACAGTATCTATGTGAGATCCTTCAAAAGTACATTATTTTTGGAGAATCCGACACACGGCCGACTGTATGTTTCAATAGTCCGAGCAACTTTGATCAAAATTGCTACGATACACCTTACCTTTTCAGGGGACTATTATCCCCTGAACTTTTTTAAAACGGAATAGTTACCACCCTAAAACTAAATATCTACTCTCATATCGTAGAGTTGACCTACACTCTCCTTGCCACATTATATATATATATATATATTTTTTTTTTTTTTTTTTGCTTATGTAAATTTTTTTAAAATTTGAAAAACTGATTTTTCTTTTAAAAAAGTGAAAAATGGTTTTTTTTTTTTTTTAAAATGAAAAATGGATTTTTTTTTTAAAAACTGAAAATTCAATTTTTTTAAACCCCGTATATTTTAAAAAAAACAAATCTGAAAAAGGGATTTTTTTTAAATATGGAAAAATGGATTATTTTAAAAATAAGAAAAATTGATTATTGTCACTTTTATTTTTCAAATAAAATCTGGATTATTTTTTTAAAGATCTGGCAACCATATTTTTTCTTTTCAAAATGTGAAAACACTAGATTTTTATAAAAAATTGGAAAAACTAATTCTTTTTAAAAATGTGGAAAACTCGTTTTTTAAACTAAATTTGGAAAACTAGATTTCTTTTCATATATAGAAAAAAAATCCATTTTCTATATTTTAAGAAAATACAGACTTTTAATAAAAAAAAAATAAGTTTTCCACATTTAACAAAAAAATCAGTTTAGATTTTTTTAAGCTTTAGTGATAATTAATTAGGTGTCATTAAATGTGAAGTACTCAATTAAAAAATGACACGTGTCAGATTTTATATTTTTCACTCTCCCAAAGAGAGTGAAATACACTCTACTTGCCACGTCAGCGCTTAGGGAAAGTTCACGGGGTAATAGGACGTAAAGTGTGTCGTATCAATTTTGGCCAAAGTTGAGGGGGCTAAGAGTGCCTTATCCCGGAACTTTAATATAAAGAAACAGTTAATCGAGTTCAATTTAGCTCCAAAAGTTGGTAAAACTAACTCAACATAAGCAAAAAGTGCCAAACCAGTCGGGACGAATTGTGTGATTTTTCAGGTATCATGGTTAATAGATGGATCATTTTGCAGGCTTCTTTCTGCCAATAATCTCAATGGAACTATACCAGAGAACTTCAGCAATCTGAAGAACATGACAGACTTGTAAGCAAGAAAATGTTTGAAGAACATTTGAATTTTTGTGCTTCAATCTCTTAACTCTTTCATCTGTTTGCAGTAGGATAGACGGGAATAGGATATCTGGAACCATACCAGCTTTTATTGGCAATTGGGCTAAAATGGACAGAATGTAAGTATGCATTTGATAGTACTTAATCTTAATGCAATTTTTTTCTCCCTGAAGGATTCTAAACTTTCAAAAAATATGGTGAAACTTTTTGCAGAGACATTCAAGGAACGTTAATGGAGGGACCTATTCCTCCTACAATATCCCAATTGAAAAACATGACCCAGTTGTAAGTACACACTTCCCTCATACTACCTACTTTGACTAGGCACAACGTGCAAGAAAGAACGGAATACTTTTGAAATGACATTTAGTGTGACTATAAATCGTTTCATTAAGCGTAATTATTTCTAATTATAGAAATGTGACATTTCTTTTAGGACAGACTAAGTAGGAAAGTGCGTCATGTAAATTGGGACGGAGGGAGTAACTGTTAAATACACTTTCAAGCTCCCTTTTATTCTATTACAACGGAAAGGGAAAATCTCTTGAAACGCAAACTGAAGGATATAGGGCTATAGTGGAAGTTCTCATGTGCATTGTTGTTTTCAGGAGAATATCTGATTTGAGAGGAAAACAGATGCGATTACCCAATCTTCAAGGCTTAACAAAGATGAAAAGGCTGTGAGTAATATATGCCTTGTAGTTGGAAAATTAGCTATTACATCTATTCATCATAATTTCTTATGCTCACGGTTCTCTAATTTGACTTTAATGATGCAGGACTTTGAGAAGTTGCTCAATTTTCGGTCCAATTCCGAAATACATAGGTGACATGCAGGACTTGAAACTTTTGTAAGTTTGTCTTCTTTTTATTTTTAATTCTTTTAAGGGAAAAAAATTGTAGCAAGTTCTGTGTTTTGGCTTTTTATATTTTAGTTTATCAGGAGTACTAGAACATAGAAGTCTCAGTGAGATATATTCAGAGATGGTATAGATTTTGATGATTCCCCGCTATGATGATACTTGAATAGCAAATATTCTTGAAGTCTAAGGTGATACCAACAATTAGCAACAAGTGCTAGCAAGACAGTTGAGTAAACAGGAAGCAGTTTTTCTAGTTTGTCGTCTCCTGTTTCTGCAACAAAGTGTATACTTGCATCGGAATTTGTAAATGTTTAATTTGTCTATAATACAATCCCGGATTCACCCTTCATTATATAAAAGGAAATTCTTCTACATACTAATGTCTTTCACGTAGTTGCAGAGCGGATCTAAAATTTTAAGTTTATGAGTTTCTACAATGACCACAAGTTATTATACAATAGTAAATAGGTTCACAGTCAAATATTTAATTTATTTCTTAATACTCCTTCCGTCCCAATTTATGTGAAGGTGTTTATTAGGCATAGAGTTTAAGAATGAAAAGAAGACTTTTGAAATTTATTATCTTTTTGGGACTAACTAAAAAGGAAAGATTTTTACATAAATTGAGATAGAGGGAATACATATAAAGAGTTTGCACAGAAGCTACTGAATTCACGTGAAACTGCAGGTTCCTTTTAAATCCGCCCTTGGATGGAGCACAGATTTTCACTAATTGTTCGGATACCAAAGTGGTTCGCTTTGCTGTCTGGTTCGATGCTGATCCTGCCTGCTTCTGATAAAGAGTTATTTTTTGCAGGGACCTGAGCAACAACATGCTGAATGGTCCAATCCCAGATACATTTGAGAAGTTGGATTTTGATTACATGTAGGTCAAGATGAAATGTAAATCTTGTACAGGTTTTTTTTCTCTTAAAGTTTTCATTCTTTTATAACAAGCAACAGTTTTATCTTCATTGTAGGTTTCTTGGTAACAACACATTAAGCGGGCCAATTCCCAACTGGATATTCAAAAGACGAGAAAACATGTAGGTATTTGCTCAATTTGTTCATTTTTCCTCATCTTAGTATAAACTTTGATTATTATCATAGCTAGCCACGAATAATACCTTGTAACATGCCACACTTTAAAGTTAACAGTTTTTTTCAAATAAACTTTTTGTTTGCTGCAAGGATGCATTTACAAGAACTTGGTGTCTTCTATGTTCATGACAACTATCATTTTTTTTCAGTGATATATCATACAACAATTTCACACAAACATCTACTAGTGGATGCCTGTCCACTACATTGTGAGCTTTTCTCCAACTTTGTTTGGGAACCTATATTCATTTATTATTTCTTTTTTGTAAGTTAAAATTTTGGTCCTATAGCTACCAGACTTACAAACCTTCTTTCTTCAACAGAAACTTAGTCTCCAGCTATTCAAATACAACGAGCAACAGCAGCTCGTAAGTCCCAAATGTTGTCTTATGCATAAGGTTTCTAGTTTATTTGATGCTTTCTGTCTATTCTCTATAATTATGTAGCTTAATCTATTCGAAATTGCAGGGATTCATGGTGTTCTAAGAAAGACCTTGTTTGTCCCACAGAAGTGAAATGTAAGAGTTACAGCCTATTAACCTATTTTTCTTAGGGATAATTACATTTTTCGACCTCTCTAGGAAATAATAGCCGGCATATGTATATTAAGTATAAATATACATATAATATACATATTTTATACATGATCAATGTATATGTCGTGTATTTGGCTAGCGTCCTTAATTAATTTTGAGCGACGGGCAAAAAATGAAAAAAGTCCTTTTGCAGATCCTCACGTTATGTTCTTTGTGTCATTTGCAGATCATTCGCTATTCATAAACTGTGGAGGAAGTCCAACTAAATTTGAAGGAAATGATTATGAGGAGGATTTGGCCCCTGGCGGTCCAGCATATTTTTTTTCACCCTCCGATAAATGGGCTTTCAGCAGTTCAGGAGTGTACATCGATCGTCAAGATGGTGCCAGTTATACTACAACAAATACATTTTCACTGAACGTGTCTGGTCCTGATTTTTACAAGAGCGCACGCCTTGCCCCTAATTCTCTCAAATATTACGGGCTTTGCCTGCGACGAGGTAGCTACAGAGTGCAACTTCACTTTGCTGAAATAATGTATTCTAATGACACAAATTTTAGCAGCCTTGGAAGGCGGATATTTGATGTAGCAATACAAGTAAGTGGAGAGCTAACTTTTTTTGTAAATAAGTAACTTAAATGTTGATTTACTCAGTTCTGATATGATTTGGTAACTTTCTGACTTAGAGGGCGTTTGGCCAAGCTTATAAGCTAGTCAAATTGACTTATAAGCACTTTTTAGTTTATCTACACGTTTTCATAAATATCCAGAGTACTAATAAGCCAAAATCAGTCACAAACCATAAGTTGGTTCATCCCCAACTTATGGCTTTTCCGCTTATAAACAATTTTAATTGGACTATGTTTTTTACTATTTTATCCTTAGTATTTTTTCAAAATACCCTTCCTAGAATAAAATCCCGAACTTTCTCTTCACCCTATATCCATCATTCCTCCTTTTCTTCACAAAAATAATTTTAAATTTATATTTTTTGATTAAAAAAATATAAAAGGTAGTTTAGTTAGTTTTACAAAAAAAAAACTTATGTATATTTTTTTTCATCAAACACGTTAACGACTTATGCAGTTTCAACACTTTTATCCAAACACGTAACTGCTTATTTATAAAATCAGCTTCAGCACTTAAAAATATTTTTCAGTACTAAAAGCTTAGCAGCTATTTATAATCAGCTAACCCGAACATGCTCTTAGTATAGAAGGTACTAGACTATTGGAGATAATGTTGTATATATGATGATTTCTTACACAGGGGAATGTAGTTTTGGCGGACTTCAACATCATGGAGAAAGCTAAGGGTGTTGGAAAAGGCATTCCCATGGACTTTAAAGATATTATTGTTAGTGGTAGCACTCTGGAGATTCACTTGTATTGGACCGGAAAGGGGACTAACGCTATTCCAGACAAAGGTGTATATGGACCTCTGATTTCAGCTATTACAGTTACACCAAGTCAGTATATCTCTGCCTATAGACTTTACGCTTATCTTCCCCACAATCTTATCTTAATACAATCTCACTTTCTTCTTGCAGACTATAAGATAGGCAGCGGGTTACATGTCGGAGCTATTATTGGCATTGTACTCGCTTCAATTGTGGCGGTTCTGATAGTTTTATTTGCTCTGTGGAAGAAAGGCATTTTCGGAGGGAAAAATAACGAAGAAGAATTTGGTAATACATACCTCAAAAGAATTTATTCACTCTCTATATGCTTAGACAAACAGAGATGGCGAAGCTACTAGGACAAAATCTTTGTATAACTTTCTATTGGTGAAACTATTTGATAATATGGCGATATTTCTGTTGTGATAATCAGAATTGTTTACGAGATTTCTAGCCGCGATATACAAATAATTTTATCTGCCTGTAATTGACCAGAATCGAGATGATTGTTCTGTTGGTGGATCGACAACATGACATAACATAAATAGTTAGCACACAACAAATGTTTTACAAGATCTATATTTACTGACATTTGCAATATTCTTCTTGTTTACAGAACTCAGAGCCCTTGATTTACAAACAGGTCATTTTAGACTTAGACAAATTAAAGCTGCTACAGGTAACTTTGATCCTGCCAATAAAATTGGTGAAGGAGGATTTGGACCAGTTTACAAGGTATTAAATCTATCTAAGGACAGCTTGCAGTTCTGGGGTGATATTTCCGATTGGTTATGCTTGACATTATTTTATATTTAGAACTAAAAATATTTCTATATAGGCAAAATTTGTTGTGCATGAAACGTACTAGAAATCATTTCAAGCAAATTGAAATTATTTTGAGACACGTATGACACAATAACATGTCATGTGGATATATGTTATGTCATAGAAGTGTTTTTTTACAAAATTTCACAGGCTTTTGTCTGTAATCTGATCGTTGTGAATTAATCCTGTTGTCTGTAGGGTACACTCCTCGATGGTACAATCATAGCTGTTAAGCAGCTCTCTTCTAAGTCGAAGCAAGGAAATCGTGAATTTGTCAATGAGATAGGCATGATTTCAGCTCTACAACACCCACACCTTGTGAAGCTTTATGGTTGTTGTATTGAAGGGAACCAGTTATTGGTGATATACGAATACATGGAAAATAACTGTCTTGCTCGAGCTCTCTTTGGTAATGCTTTGCAACATCATTTTTAAAATCATTATTCATTTTATGATTTATATTCCTCTAATTCTCTCCTTTCTTAGGCCGTGACGATCAGAGGTTGAACCTAGACTGGGCAACCAGACAAAGGATATGCTCAGGAATAGCAAAAGGGTTAGCTTACCTTCATGAAGAATCAAGGTTGAAAATCGTCCACAGAGATATAAAGTCTACCAATGTGCTTCTTGATAAGGATATGAATGCTAAGATTTCAGATTTTGGATTGGCGAAATTAGATGAAGAAGAGAACACTCATATTAGCACCCGAATTGCTGGAACAGTGTGAGCCTTCTTATCATTTCTCTCTCCATACTGTCGAGATATAGTGTTCTCTCTGTCAGAGACAATACAGAGCTCTATTTCAGTTTGAAATAATTACAGTCCAATGCCTTTCGGTGATCTAATTTACAAAATAGCGAGCAAATGTATAGTTTTGTATATTAAGTATAAATATACATGTAATATACATACAATATACATAATCAGTGTATATGTTTTGTATATTTCAGTTAGCGCCCATAATTATGGCCAAAAGTGGAAAAATCCCAAAAGAAATACTCTACTAAAGTTGATAGTTATATACCAGTAGAAAAATCTTCCGACTCTTAAGCCAAAACTCTTCAAAGGTTCTTGCTACATGTAAAGAGAGAGTAACAGTTCTGTGCGTCTGAATTTGTTTGTCATCAACAGGAACGTGGTTACTTTGAAGTATCTTACTTTTATTTTTCCTTTTTGAAGAGGTTATATGGCTCCCGAGTATGCAATGAGAGGCTACTTGACAGATAAAGCTGACGTTTATAGCTTTGGAGTTGTTGCATTGGAGATTGTCAGCGGGAAAAGCAATACAAACTACAGGCCAAAAGAGGAATTTGTGTACCTTCTTGACTGGGTAATTTTTTTTTTGCAGAACCGTCGTTCCCAATTACTAATATCTTTAACAACTGCTGCAACATCATGTGTTATAGGTCTTCCGTGTACATGTTTCGTTTAATTGCACTCTGGATTTATAAGCCAGAAAAGCTTCTCTTGTTAGTGTGTTATACAAATTGATATTTGCTTTGATACCTCCATTTCTCCATTCCTATGGGACAACAAAGATAAACAATCAGAGTTCCTTTATTAGTGTTGAAGTGTGTGACCATCTCATCTAAAAGCTTAAGCTGTTAGAGAGAGCATCACTTTCATTTTACTTAATTATATTCTCAATACGGCCCCTCATGTGCGGGTGTGATTCTTTTTCATGGGCCAAACACGTAGAACTTCGTTTTGATAATGGTGGCGGTGAAACTTGAACCTAGGACCTCTCCCTGCTCTGATACCGTGTTAAAGTGTATGATCATCTCATCTAAAAGCTTAAACTGTTAGAAAGAACACATTTTTATTTTACCTAATTATATTACTCAACAGTTAGTTCTGCTCACATGCTTATGGATGCATCTTTGCGCTTTTAGTTTTACTGTTTTTCTTTTCCCTTCGTTCTCCAATTTTATCTTGCTATGGATGTCAATTTGTTCTCTTTGGATTTCAGGCTTACGTCCTACAAGAACAGGGAAATCTCTTAGAACTAGTGGATCCACGCCTCGGTTCAAGTTGCTCCAAAAAAGAGGCAATGCGGATGATAAATCTGGCTCTGTTGTGCACCAATCCCTCTCCCACTCTCAGGCCATCCATGTCTTCCGTTGTGAGTATGCTCGAAGGAAAACTTCCGGTTCAAGCACCACTAGTCAAGCGCACCACATCAGACGACGAAATGAGATTTAAATCCTTTGAGAAACTATCACACGACAGTCAAACACAGGTTTCGACTTACTCTCAGGACAGTCAAGCTCAAAGTATGAATGCTCCTTGGAGCGATTCGTCGGTCCATAGTAAAGATGATAATGGTACTTCCACGAGCAGGCTTCTTCCAGATCTTTATAATGTAAACCTAGATTGATTGATAGGATAATACTGCAGAATTTTTCTATGTGCTACATTGACTCCCTTACTACAATAAACTCCAATCTGTTGTAGACTTAGAGTTGTTTGGTTGTTGTTTAGAGTTGTGTAGGTATTAGTAATACAAGATTAGTTATGCAGGGTTTAATTATTCTATGTTCCGTATAAAATAATGCATAAATTGATTCATAACTTATTGTTGTTTTATTTATGCGGGATTATATGTTGATAATTGAACATTGTACTTGGTATGCTGAATTATATATAAAACAACTTAAGCACTATCAAAAATAGTACTATTAACTATGCTAGTTTTAATACACGAATAATTCCCTTCTCAACCAACAACCAAAGGACCTGTTACCACTCAAGTTAGGCATTCTGTTTGAAGTTACATTTTCAATGGAGAAGGGCGGGCGTCCCCGCTTTTCAACCTTTTTATGGCACATTTTTTTCTGTGATCATGAGATAAATTTGTCCTTGTTATCTTAATAACAAATAGTCGGACAACTATTAATTTTCACATTGGAATCTTTCATGCTGTTAGAATTCTTTGTGATATAAAATGTGATGGCAACTTATGTGTATATTATACAGTATGTAGTGCCTAAATCTGCATTTTTCTGAACTATTCCTCGTAAAGTTGATACATTTAGAGGCATCATTTCCATGATTACATATAGAGCCTTACCATGATACAAACGATTTGCAATGATTAGCAATGTGGCTCAAATAGACTACATCAAGACACTAAATTATTTTTAAAAACTCATTTCCATGACATCTATATCTATATCTATATCTATATTAAAAATATGCATGAACTCCTAAACTTAATTATTAAAATACCCTTATTATTAACTTAAATATCCCATTTAAGACAAATAAACCAGTACGGCTGTGTTGAAGAGTTGCCATCGTTTCTAATGTGGTATATGGTTGATCGTTGTGACCAAAGGCCAATTCAACTGCTTTTAATGGCTTTATATTCCAACCGGTACATGCACCGAATGTCTCTTCATTTATTCAAACTGATAAGGAGTTAATTGATATTACACAAATAATTGTCACTCGGTTCATCTTTAATCATACCAGTGGATTCATCTTCAAAACTACATACTATATCTAGATAGTATCTCCTTCAATAAGACTATTCATTATACCCTCTGTGTTTATTGACCATAGTCATGTTTTGTAAATTCCTGCTTATTATTTATATATGTTGCATAAAGTTCTTTTTCTTTTCTTCTCAGTTATACGTTTTTGCTTGAAATCTTTAGTGACATTAGTGTTGAAAATTTACTAAATGTGGAATTAAGTATATTCCATTATTTATGACTCAAACAATTGGGGCCTCGCACGTCGGAAACGTCGTTTCAACACACATGCACACGTAGTGCCAAGTATCGCAAATTTCATTAGTGAAAGAGATATTGGTACGTATGTAATACGTTTGAGACATAGAATAATGGACGGTTATTGGCCAAATAACAAAGTATTCCACATTGGTAAATGAAGGAAGAAGTGTACGAAGTGTAAGATGAAACGAGTCGGAAATCGCCGCTGAGCCGTGAAGGGCCGCGGCGCCACACCGTCGGAGCGCCGCGATGCTAATTGGTTGGCCCGTCACTGGAGTCGCGACGCTTTGGAGGCAGAATGCTGCGACGGGAAGTTGGAAAGTTCTGACCTTTGGGCTGGTTTTGGAGCATTGATTCTCCATTACTATTATTTGGCTGAATGTAACCCATATTAAGTGTCATTACATGGCTATTGAAGGCCATTAGTTGGCTAGTTGAGGGGTCTTCTCCTTACACTATAAATTGAGGCCTTTGGCTCAATTGAAGAACACTACTCAACACTTAGAAAATACTCCAGAATTTTCAGAGTTCATCTTCTTCCTCTCTAGCAAAGTCACTATACTCATAGTTCTTCAAGAGTAACACTTGAGTTTCCTTTGTTCAATTGTTAAGTTGATGTTATATCTTGGGA
Source organism: Anisodus tanguticus (assembly GCA_034509755.1). NCBI lineage: Eukaryota > Viridiplantae > Streptophyta > Magnoliopsida > Solanales > Solanaceae > Anisodus > Anisodus tanguticus. The sequence continues at coordinate 33,615,741 of CM067558.1, forward strand.
GACTATTGCCCGACAATGTAAAAGGAGATATACGGGACAATCTTGTCTTAAAGACAAAGTGCCATCACTCGACTCAGCAAATCACCAAGCATTTTGTTAAGTTCTTGATTTCCAGTTTATTGTAATAGTTAGTTTATCCTTTCTACCATTGTAATAGTTACTTACTTCCCGTTCCCTGCAACAATGTATCCTAACAATTAGTACTGCAGCCTGCACTTTATGTCCGATGTTCTTAATGTTGGGATACAATTATTGTAGGAAACGGGAAGTAAGTAACTATTACAATAATAGAAAGGATAAACAAATTATTACAATAAACAGGAAATCAAAACCTTAACAAACTGCTTGTGTGATTCATTGAATCGAGTGATGACACTCTTTCTTTAAGACAAGATTGCCCTGTATATCTCCTTTTACGGTGTTGATCAATAGTCTCCTAAGATACAACAACTTTAACAAGTGAGCAAAGGAAACTCAAGTGTTACTCTTGAAGAACTTTGAGTACAGTGACTTTGCTAGAGAGGAATAATATGAGCTCTGAAAATATGGAGAATATTCTAAGTGTTTAGTGTTGTGTTCAATTGAGCCAAAGGCCTCAATTTATAGTGTAAGTAGAAGACCCCTCACCTGGCCAACTAATGACCTTCAATAGCCATGTAATTGCACTTGAATGAAGGGTTACATTTAGCCAAATAATGGTTGAATTTATATGGCAAGTAATGGAGAATAAATGCTCCAAAACCAGCCCAAACGTCAGATTTTTCCAACTTCCTGTCGCAGCAATCTTCCTCCGAAGCACCGTGGATCCAGTAGCTGACCAACCATTCTGCGCCGCGGCGATTTTCGACTCGTTTCATCTTACACTTCGTACACTTCTTCCTTCCTTTACCAATGTGGAATACTTTGTCATTTGGCCAATAACCGTCTATAATTCCATGTCTCAAACGTATTACATACGTACCAATATCTCTTTCACTAATGAAATTTGCGATACTTGGCACTCCGTGTGCACGTGTGTGGAAACGACGTTTCCGATGTGCGGGCCCAATTGTTCGAGTCATAAATTAATGGGATATACTTAGTTCCACATTTAGTAAATTTCCAACAATCCCCTGTTGAAAGAGATTTTGGCACGCACACATGGTGCCTTTTCTAGCAATCTTTCAGCGGACCGATGTTGCATCTGGATAGGTAGGATACGCTTTGAACCTTCCATAGTTGAATACCATCGGACTTACTTACTGCGCGGTGAATGTGATGTCTTGAACCGTCAGTGTTTAGTGTAAGCCAAGTCAACGGTACCAACACAACAACTTTCTCTACTCAGTTCTTCGTAATGTTTTGTCTGTTGTGGTCATGGACACTTCTTGGATTTTTAAGTGTGTTAATTTGAGGCGGCCTATCCTCACACTTAAATAGGTGGTCTCCTACAAGGTATCCTGCTATACCCCACTTTACAAGTGTTAGGAATCATTAAAAGTTTCCCCAAACCTAACCTCAACCGGTGAGGATCATTAAAGGTTTTGGAAACTTAATCTTCACCCACACTGCAGATAGCACTTATAGTCTATCGCGGGAATGACTTTGGATTTGGTGTTTCTTTGCAGAAATCACAATCTGAAGTGCTCATGCTTCCACCAAAGCGATCAACTGAACCTTTACAACTTAGTTTTCCCATTGAACCTAATTCCTGGGATCTCCAGTCAGTAAGGTTGGGTTACCACCGTATTGGTCCTTATACTTTGGGTTTTAAGCCCATTCCCCTAGACAAGAAGAACATCTGATCCTTGGGTAAGCCCTTTGTTAGCGGGTCTGCTATATTATCCTTTGATTTTATGTAATAAATGAATATTTTACCCGTGGTGATCAGCTGCCTAATGTCTTATGCCTCCGTCGAATATGACGAGACTTGCTATTGTACATAGCATTCTGTGCCCTTCCTAGAGCCGACTGGCTTTCACAGTGGATCATTACAGAAGGTACGGGTTTGTTCCAACAAGGAACATCCTCTAAGAAGTCGTGAAGCCACTCAGCTTCTTCTCCTATTTAGTCTAAAGCGATAAACTCTGATTCCATCATGGATCGGGCGATGCAAGTTTGCTTAGAGGATTTCCAAGACACAGCCCCACCACCAATTGTAAATACATACCCACTGGTGGACTTGGTGTTCTATATATCAGATATCCAGTTTTCATCACTGTACCCCTCTAGTACAGCTGGTTATCTCGAATAATGCAACCCGTAAGTTAGCGTGTATTTCAGGTATTGAAGTACCCGATTCAACGCCTTCCAGTGATCATCACTCAGATTACGGGTAAACCTAGCCAACTTGTTGACTGCATAAGTAATATCAGGTCGGGTGCAGTTTCTTATGTACATCAAATTACCTATCACCAGTGTATATCGCTCCAGGCATATGGGTGCACCATGATTTTTATCAAGCTTTTGATTTCTATCCATTGGTGATTTTATAGGCGAACTGTCTAACATTTCGAACTTTCTCAAAACATCCTCGATGTAGTGAGACTGAGATAAGACCAGTCCGTCAGACGTCTTAGAGATTTTTATCCCTAAGATGACATCTGCGATACACATATCCTTCATGTCGAAGCATTATTTCAACATGTTCGTAGTCTCTAGAATTATGCTAGGACTGCTTCCTGTGATCAACATGTCGTCTACATACAGACATATCATAACAAACGAGTCAGAGTTACCTTTCATGTAGACACATTTGTCACACTCATTAATGGTGAAACCCTTCGAAAGTAAAGTACTATCAATTTTTTTTGACAATGCTTCGGGGCTTGTTTCAGCCCGTATAGAGATTTGACAAGCCGACAGACTTTTTTCTCTTGCCCTTGAACCACATACCCCTCGGGTTGGTCCATATAAATTTCTTCTTCCAAATCACCATTTAGGAAGGCTGTCTTTACATCTATTTGATGTATCTCAAGGTCACACAATGCTGTGATTGCAATGAATACTCGTATGGACGTCATCCGAGATACCGGGCAGTACGTGTCAAAGTAGTCAAGACCTTCTTTCTGCCGATAGACCTTGACTACCAACCTGACCTTGTACTTATCTATAGACCCATCTGCATTATACTTTCATTTGAGTATCCACTTACAACCCAACGGTTTATTTTCCGGAGGAAGATCAACCAACTTCCAAGTATGGTTATGCAGAATGGAGCATATTTCACTCTCAATAGCTTCTTTCCAGAGCGATGCTTCTGTAGTTGACAATGCTTCAGCAATTGTCCTTGGTTCATCATCAACCATATAATCTATAAAGTCAGGATCGAAGGATTTATCCTTCCTAGCCCTTTTACTTCGCCTTAGTTCTATCTCTAGAGTATCCAAGTTCTGAGAATCTGGAACACTAGATTCTGGATATTCAGCCACTTCGAGATCCACTAGATCTGAACCATCTAGATTCGGGCCGTCAATGATTCCCGATTCATGAGAGCTTTGTTCATAACTTCGTTTGCGATAAGTTATGTCTTTTTTCTTTCTAGGAAAGATACCTTCAAAAAATTGAGCATTCCTTAATTTCATGATTGTACCCCCGTGTATATCTGGAATATCTAACTTATGCACTAAGAAGCAATAAGCACTACTGTTATTTGCATATCCGATGAATATGCAATCTACAGTCTTAGGCCCAATCTTGACATACTTTGGCTTGGGTACTTCAACCTTTGCCAGATAACCCCACACCTTTAAATATTTATAGATGGGTTTCTTTCCCTTCCATGATTCATATGGAGTTTTGTCCTTACCCTTATGTGGGACTCTGTTAAGAATCGTATTAGCGGTAAGGAGAGCTTCTCCCCCCATGTTTTGGGGAAGACCAGAATTGATGAGCAAGGCATTCATTATTTCCTTTAATGTGCGGTTCTTACGTTCCGCCATACCGTTCGATTGAGGTGAGTATGGAGCCATCGTTTGATGAACAATGCCTTCTTGGGCACAATATTCCTCAAAAGACGCTACGTATCTATCGCTATGAATGGATTTAATCCGCATGCTTAGTTGGTTCTCAACTTCTGCTTTGTAACGTCGGAACGCTTTAAAGGCTTCATCCTTACTTTTCAACAAGTAAAGGTAACAATACCTTGTGCTATCACCAATGAATGTCACAAAGTACTTGTTTTCCCCTCTAGTTTGTGCAAACTTCAAATCACATATATCTGTGTGAATAAGTTCTAGAGGAGCAGTATTCCTTTCGACGAATCAAAAAGGAAGCTTTGTGAGTTTTGCCTCTACTCACACCTTACACTTATGTTGAGGTTTACGTCGATAGACGGCAACAACTCCAACTTTACCAACCTTTAGATGGACTTGTAGTTGACATGTCCTAATCTATGATGCTATAAATTAGAGGACTCAAGGAAGTAAGATGAAGAAGCTTCAATATTATTGCTTTTACGTAATACATACACGGTGTTTACTTTGAAGAGGCCTTCACAGACGAATCCGCTTCCCACAAATGTTCAATTCTTAGTGACTACAAATTTATTGGACTCAAATACTAGTCTAAAACCAACATTAACCAATAAAGGACCTGAAATTAAATTTCTTCTAATCTCAGGAACATGCATCACTTCCTTCAGAGTGAGCTCCTTTCCAGAAGTCATCTTCAGGACTACCTTTCCTACCCCCATCACATCAGAGGAAGCGTTGTTGCCCATGAACAACTTCTTGTTTGTAACCGGTGTATAAGTGGAGAAGGCATCTCTGTTGGAACAGATGTGTCTTGTAGCACATGTGTCTATCCACCATTGCATAGGATTCTTAACCAGGTTTGCTTCTAGCACCACCGCTGAGAACTCCTCAATCATGTCATCCAGAAACTGGTCCTTGACAATGTTAACCTGAGCCTTGCCCTTAGCCTTGGCCTTCTCTTGTTGCTCAGTCTTGAGCTTGCGGCAATCCTTGATCATATAACCTGGTTTCCCACAGTGGTGATAGTTTCCTTTGAACTTCTCCGCTGCTTGGGTCTTGCCATCTTTCTGGAACTTCCGCTTCTTGCTTAGGTTCCCTTTGGCCTCCATCAGATTTGCCTTTGCCTCAGCGGGTTGTTTACCCCTAGGCAAGACCTTCTTATTATCTTCCTGAATTTGGTGAATAAGTTCTTCAAAGGTCATCTCCTTTGTCTTGAACTTTAAGTAGCTAATAAACTCATTCCAAGAAGGAGGTAACTTTTCAATCAGTGATGCAACCAAAAACTGCTCGTTTGGCTTCATACCTTCCAAATCCAGGTGATGTAAAATCATTTGGAATTTCTGGACTTGGGACATCACTGTCTTACTATCCACCATTTGAAATTTCAGAAATTTCCCAATGATGAATTTCTTAGTACCTGCATCTTGTGCATTGTACTTCTTTTGCAGTTTATCCCACAACTCTTTGGCAGTGCCAACGGTGCAATACACCATGTAGAAAGGGTCTGACAAGCAGTTCAATATGTAATTCTTACACATGAAATCACTATGACTCCATGCATCAAGAATCATCTTCATGCCATTAATGACATGGATACCTAGGCCCCCTTCACTCATTTCAGAAGGCGAATGGTCCATTTCATCTCCAGCTTGTGGAGTATCTTCTGTTAGGAAACGTGTCATTCCCATAACAGTCAGATAGAAGAGCATCTTTTGTTGCCATCTTTTGAAGTTTGACCCCATGAACTTTTCAGAGCGTTCATGGTGAAATCCAGCGAGTGGAGGAGCAACAACATTCCCTTAAGCGGCAGCAAAGGCGTTGGATGAGACTTGAGCAACCGGAAAGGCATTAGGAGTGCCTTGAGCAGTGGGGAAGGCAAAGGGATTGCCTTGAGCAGCAGCAGTAGAATCAGAAGCAATTTGATTTATGCCAGTCATCTTTCTAACTTAGTTACTTACAACAAAATCTTGTCTTAAAATTGTTGGGATACAATTGTTGTAGGGAACGGGAAATAAGTAACTATTACAATAGTAGAAAGGATAAACAAACTATTACAATAAACTGGAAATCAAAACCTTAACAAACTGCTTGTGTGATTCGCTGAGTCGAGTGATGACACTCTTTCTTAAAGACAAGGTTTCTCCGTATATCTCCTTTTACGGTGTTGAGCAATAGTCTCCCAAGATACAATAATAGCTTTAAGAAGTGGGTAAAAGAAACTCAAGTGTTGTGTTCAATTGAGTCAAAGGCCTCAATTTATAGTATGCACTGCAAATTGATACAACAGCCCCTTTCAGCATAATTTCTTATTTTGTTTTGGAAAATAATGCTCACTTCGACATAATATGCACTGCACGTGCCTTTTTAAAAGGGGCGCGTAAATGATTATGCCTTGTCGGCATAAATTACGTGTTATGTTTGTTTTATTAGTTTATCATTAATAAAATTTTGCCTGTTTGCATCTGCCTACTTTTTAAATTTCTTCTCCGCTTTATATAAATTGAACACTTACATTTATTCACACTTTAGCTTTTCATTTCATCAGTTTTAAAAACTCAAACGACGCGGGTATTCTGTGTGACAATTTTCAACTTTCAAATTTGAATCTTTAACTGAAATTCAATTAGTTGTGAGTTTCTTCTGCTACTTCTTTTTTATATGTAATTCTGATTAGTTTTTTCTTGTCATGTATGCTGTTTATATCTTTTAAAATTAATATAGGGGTTTTCTGTTCAAATATTATCCTGTATATCTTTTGTGCCTTTTCATAATGCATGTGTTCTAATTTTACTGGATTTTTGATTTGTATGTGTTGATTTTTTATTCAATTGGGATTTCAATTTTTAATTTCTAGGTTTTGTGTTTTTTTTGTTTTTTGATATTCAGCGTGTTAAATCATGAGTGACGTTGAATCAATTCATGAATGTTACATCGATCCCGAGGACTGAAAACATACTAGTATTGCTTGGAGAGGAGGTGAACATTTTATAATAACTGTTAGTAACTTTTTGGGAAGTCTAATTACTTATTTGGGTGACAGCGTTAATTTTGTCTTAACAGTGGTGGGATGGTGGCTGTGAGAAGTGTAGTTTTGGCTTTCTATGTAAATAAATTGGTCATCGTAGTTGCTCTGATGTTTTTACATCTTTTTTCCTCCTCCATATGTTGTGTGGAACGAGAAACGGTATTGGAAAATGATCTTCTATGATCAGTCGTAATTAAAATAAAAGAAAATTATTTTATAAAGATCTCATGTGCTTTATTTACTGATGTTTTATGTTATTTTTTACTGATCTCATGTGAAAAAGGTTATATAACTAATTTCGGTTTGGTAGTTTGGTAGAGTGTATTAGAGAAATAATGCATGCATTAGCTTTGTATATTAATAATATCTTGTTTGGTACACTTTTTCATCGCATTAGTTATACACCTTATTTGGTATTATGCTATGCATAACTAATACCTAGCAAACCATGATATTAGCAATGCAATGAGTTTTAATGCATGCATTATCATGGTTAAAGACACAATTGCTTATGAAGTCTCTCACATAGTATAGTATAGAAGGTATTTTTGTAAACAATTAATTATTTTTAGAAATTATGCAATGCATGTTGTTTGTAATACACCAAATCAAACGGTGAATAAAAAATAATCTCTGCATAACTAATGTCAGCATTACTAATACCAACATTACTAATACACTTTATTTAGCATTATTCTTATACACTGTCAAACGACCCAGTGAATATTTGTAATAGATGATAAAACTAGTCTTCTCATCAATTACTTCTTACACCCCGTATGTTATATAATGGGATTTAGCTTGACACAGAGTTTAAGGCATTAATTTGATTTACATATTCTTTTAGTTATAGTGCAGAGAATTTTTATTAAAGCAATTGCTAAGAAGTTAGACTCATAGAAAAACATCACTTCAAAGTTAAGTAGAATAATCAAATAAATTTAATTTCTTGACTACTAAGACATTGTATAAAAACATGTTGAATAATAATGTTAAGGGCCTATTTGTAATATCCAGAAGTTTGGTAGTTAAATGTTAAGGGTCTGTTTGTAATATTCAGAAGTTAGGTTGTTAGGATTAGTTAGTTAATTAGTTACTAAGCTAACTATATAACATGTATACACATGTCATTGTACTCATTTTTCATCAATGGAAAATGTGTTCTCTTCTTCCTTTCTCTCCTCTTTTTGATCTCTTATCATTACCTCACCGATTTCATGCATGAATTCATGCTATCTTCATGGTATCAGAGCGTTACTGAATTAAATCAATTGTTTACGATCCGATTAATCACTTATTAGCCTTCTCTTCTTGTTCTTTAAGAAGCGATTATAATCGAGTAAAAATCTCGCAATCGCAAGATCAAATTGATCGTTTATCAGTGTTTATAGGTCGATTTGTGACCACTTTGAACAGATTTGTTATTGATTTCAATCTTGAATCAACATTTTGAATTCGATCTATCATGGATGCTTATGGAACGCATGTCAATGGCAACATATCAACTTCACACACTACAAATGCTAATGCCACACCTGTTGTTCAACCAATTGATCATAATCATCCACTATACTTGTCTTCTGCCGATGTAAGTGGAGTTTCAATTATCTCTTGTCAATTGAAAGGAAGTGAGAATTATGTTTTTTGGAGTAAATCAATGAAAATAGCATTGCTAGGTAGGAACAAGTTAGGTTTCGTTGATGGTTCTTGCAAGAAGGAGAACTTTTCGGTAGAACAATGGAATATTTGAGAGATGGTTAATGCAATAGTATTATCTTGGTTAATGAATGTAGTAGCTAGCAATTTAATTGCAGGTGTAGTGCATGCATCAAATGCTTATGCAGTGTGGAAAGATCTTAGGAAAAGATTTGATAAAATTGATGGTTCTAGAACCTATAATCTACATCAAGAAATTGTTTTTATCAAGCAAGGTGTAGAGTCGGTGTCTGCTTACTTTTCAAAATTGAAAGGATTATGGGATGAATTTGAATCAATGGTGCCTTCCCTTCCTTATAACTGTGAGAAATTAAGATATTTCATTGCCTATTTGCAGAGGCAAAAGTTGTACAAATTTCTAATAGGCTTGAATGATACATATTCTCAAGCAAGAAGTCAAATCTTGATGATGATCCATTTGCCTATGGTCAATTAGGCTTACTCTATGATAATAGGGGATGAGAGTCAAAAAACAGTAGCTCAATCGTTAGTGCTACAGATTTGGTAGGTATGGCACCTGATGTGTCTGATGCAATGGCTATGTACACAAGAACAGGTGGTGGTGCACCAAAAGGGAAAAAAAATACTATAATCCCAATTATAACCCTAATGCATTTTGTGATCATTGCAAGCTTAAGGGACATTATGAAAATGACAGTTATAGGTTGGTAGGCTATCCAGCTGACCATCCTAAGTTTAATGAGGATAAGAGAACTTTGGATACTAGAAACTATGGACAAAGCAACAAGACTGGTTATGATCATAGGAACAAACAAACAAAGGAGATTTGGTTCTGGTCCTAGTGCACACAATGTAATTGTTGAAGAAGAATGGCAAGTACAAGGTGGTTATCAATCTTACAATCATGGCCAAGGCTTTCAAGATGCACCTCCTAACTCTCAAGGCCAGAAAAGCAACAGTTCTTATCCTTATTATGGCCAACAAGTTGGTGATATGGTTTAACAAGGAGAGCAAGCTAACAATTTCAGTTTGAATAATGTAGTAGTACTTCCCAGACTCACACCAGACCAATATTCTCAAATTTTCAAGATGTTTGAACAACAACAATCAAGCCAAGGAAATGTGGCATCAACCAACTCTGTGAACATGTCAGGTAACAGTAGTGCCGTGTTAGTTACCAATGAACCACATGAATGGATCATTGATACAGGGGCTACTAATCATATGGCTTCAGATATTGATATTTTAGATAAGAACACTATAGTTAAAATTGAAAATCCAAAGAATGTGTTCTTACCTAATGGAGATATATCACATATGACACACACTGGCACAAGTAATATATCAAATAGAAGCATGCTGCACAATGTGTTTTATGTACCACAGTTTAGATACAATCTAATGTCAGTTTCAAAAGCCACTAAAAATTGAAATGTTCATCTTTATTTTTCTCTAATTTTTATGTTTTTCAAGATCTCTTCAGTGGGAAGGTGAATGAGATTTGTGGAGAAAAGGAAGGTTTATACTTCTTAGTCAATAAATGGTTCCCGGGACAAAGTCACACACATATGGGACTTCTAACAAGTACAAGTACTTCAAAGTCATTTGCTCACAGTCAAAATAAAGAGATCTTATCCCTTTGGCATTGCAGACTGGGACATGTGTCTGTTAATACTCTAAATAAATTGTTTCCTGATAGTAGAAGGAATATAGTAGAAGTCATAAACAAATGTACTGTTTGTCCTAGTGCTAGACAAACTAGGTTGTCATTTCCTGTCAGTTCTTCTTATAGTACTAAAGCTTTTGAACTTGTGCATATGGACTTATGGGTCCTTATAAAATGGCTACTTATGATGTATTAAATATTTTTTGACTGTGGTAGATGATTTCTCTAGGATGACATGAATTTTTTGTAAAAGAAATCATATGTCATTGTTATACTCAAGAATTTTCTGACTTGTGTGAATACTCAATATGAAACTTCTGTGAAAACCATAAGAACAGATAATGGTACTGAGTTCATAAACTCTATGTGTCATGAGCTATTTACAAAGTTAGGCATTGTGCATCAGAAGTACTGTGCTTATACTCCTCAACAAAATGTCATTGCTGAGAGAAAGCATAGACATGTGTTGAAAATAACAAGAGCTGTTAGGTTCCAAGCAAACATTCCTTTAAGGTTTGGGAGATACTGTGTGAAGGCTGTAATTTACTTGATAAATAGAATGCCTTCAACAGTGATAAACAATACATCTCCCTATGAGAAACTTCATTGGAGGAAACCTTCTCTTGCTCATTTAAAGGTCATAGGTTGTTTGTGCCATGCGAAAATTGTACAAGAAAATAATAAACTTATGTCTAGAAGTAAAATTGCAGTGCATCTTGGCTATTTTGAGACTCAGTGCTTTATGATATTGCCAATATGAATTTCTTTGTCAATAGAGATGTAATCTTTAAAGAAGATATATTTTCTTTTAAAACTGCAATTTCACCAAATGAATCTACTGTATTTACTGATCCAACCTTGAGTTTTATTGATGCATTTTAGGAGTTAGATCAGTTGCAAAATGTGCCAGCACCTTTAAATCATGCCTATCAGCTTATAGAGTCTACAACACAAGGAAATGTGGATCAAGTATCCTCAGACACTACTGAAGGGTCTCAGTTATTTGATGAACTATCAGAGTCTAGAAAATTTGTGCAAACACAATCTATACCAGAGTCTAGACAAGTTGTGCACCCACAACATATACCATCTGCACAACCAGAAGTTCCATCTAGAAAATCTCCTAGAGGAAAATATATACCTACATGGATGAAGGATTTTGTTTCATTACATGTGCATGACAGTGTACCTTATGCATTGTCTAAATATATTTCTTATGATCATCTGTCACCTAAATATCAGGCTTATTTGACTGCTTTTTCTAACATTGTGGAACCTACCACCTATGCAGAAGCTGTTAAGGATTCTAAATGAGTGAAAGCAATACAAGCTGAGATATCAGTTTTGGAGAACAACAACACATGGACAGTGGTTTCACTACCTCAAGGAAAGATACAAAGCCAATGGGGAGATAGAGAGATATAAAGCAAGATTGATGGCTAAATGTTACAGTAAAAAAAAGGGCATTGACTACCAAGAGACATTCAGCCCAGTGGTAAAAATGGTTACTGTCAGAACATTACTATATATAGCAGCTTCAAGGCATTGACACATCCATCAAATGGATGTGTACAATGTTTTTCTACAAGGAGACTTGAATGATGATATATATATATATATATGACACTTCCATAAGGTTTTAAAAGCCATGAGGAGTGTAGACAGGTATGTAGGCTCTCAAAATCCTTATATGGATTGAAGTAGGGACCTAGGCAGTGGTATGCTAAACTGTGTGAGGCCCTGCTTAATTGTGGTTTCTATCAAAGTCAATATGATTTTCCTTGTTTATAAAGAAGACAGGAAAAATATAGTTATTATACCAGTATATGTGGATGCCATGTTAATAACTTAGAACAAATTGTGGAAACAAAGAATGCACTTCACAAGGTATTCAAGATGAAGGATTTAGGAGAGTTAAAGTATTTCCTTGGTATTGAGTTTGCAAGGTCTAAGCAAGGCATTGTGATGCATCAAAGAAAATATGCACTAGAATTGATATCTGAAACTGGATTAAGTGCATCTAAACCAGTCAACACACCTTTGGATACTACCACAAGGTTCACAACAAGGGAATATGATCAACACAGCAAAGAGAAGAGTGATTCAGAGTCAGATAAAGCAAAACCATATGATGAAGTCATAAGTGATCAGGGTACTTATCAAAGGATCATAGGAAAGTTACTATATTTGATAGTAACCAGGCCTGATATATCTTACAGTGTGCAGACACTCGGTCAGTTCTTGCAACAGTCAAAGAAGTCTCATATAGAAGGTGCTTTGGGGATTATTAAATATGTAAAGAGAAGTCCAGGACAAGGGATACTCTTATCAAGCAACAAAAGTGATGTGCTAACTACTTATTGTGATGCAGATTGGGATACTTGTGCAGTTTCAAGAAGATCAGTAACATGTTTTGTAATCAAGTTGGGTGAATCTTTGGTATCTTGGAAGTCAAAGAAACAATCTACTATGTCTAGATCTTCAGCTGAAGCAGAGTATAGGTGTTTGGGTTCCACAGTAGTAGAGTTGACATGGCTCATTGGTCTTACAAAAGATCTAGGAATTGAGGTGCAGTTGCCAGTATGCATACATAGTGACAGTAAAGCAACCCTTCAAATAGCTGCTAATCAAGTTTATCATGAGAGGACAAAGCATATAGAGATAGATTGTCACTTTGTGAGAGAGAAGATTCAACAAGGAATGCTGAAGACTGAATACATCTCTACACATGATCAACCTGCAGATGCATTGACCAAGAGTCTAACCAGAGTACAACATGAGTATTTGTTGTCCAAAGTTGGTGTTCTCAATATTTTCATAACATCAAGTTTGAAGGAGGGTGTTGAATAATAATGTTAAGGGTCTATTTGTAATATCCAGAAGTTAGGTAGTTAAATGTTAAGGGTCTGTTTGTAATATTCAGAAGTTAGGTTGTTAGGATTAGTTAGTTAATTACGTTAGTTAATTAGTTACTAACTAAGCTCCTAAGCTAACTATATAACCTGTATACACAGGTCATTGTACTCATTTTTCTTCAATGGAAAATGTGCTCTCTTCTTCCTTTCTCTCTTCTCTTTGATCTCTTATCATTAGCTCACTGATTTCATGCATGAATTCATGCTATTCTTCAAAACAAGATTGTCATAGCATAAAAACAAAATAATATCGAACATTTAGAAAACATTCCAACATGGAAAGAGTCTTGTAAATTCATAGAGAGAAACTACTAGTTGTGGATATAATCACCTTTGGTCCTTCTGTATTAGAGCATAGTCGTACCAAATGTTCATCCTAATTAGTGTATCAAAATTTCTTGAAAACCGAATATGTGTTGTTAATATATTGGGCTTTTATTAATTTTCAACAAATGTTAGGTAGTGTTTGGGGTTAACGTGTCTTTTTGCATAAGACTAGGACTTTATGAAATAGGCAAGAAACTATATATCTTCAGTCACAATTAATACTATTCTTATGTTAGACAATTGGAACTTATAATTTTCTTTCCTCAAAACTTACCGTTCAACAATATTATATTTAGTAGAATGCACTAGGAAATTTCTTAATTTGTCCCCCATATGCTCTATTTATAAGCTAACATAAGTAGCAATGATCAAAATCTTACCAGTATTTAATTTGCTGAGATGATCAAAATCATCAGTTTCATACATATTATAATCTAATTTACCAGCAAATCTTGATTTGTTTTTCTTTAGATGGATTCAATAAATCGATCTGATGTAACCCCGAGTAAGAGCAGATTGGCTCGCACTTTTGCTAAGGTATTGCATATTCGAGCTATGACAGGTCGAGTAAATCAAAATCCAAAATCTCAAGATAAGTTCAAAAATGAAGCAACAAAAAACCACATACCAAAGAATACTGATGTGTTGAAGAAAACACAATTCAAATCATTCGTATTAGCAAATATTCTCCATATATTCACCATATATTGTGTAATTATGAATATTGTATATTTATGATATATTAGGATCCTTACTGAATTAGGATTACTCTCTTGTACACACTATATATATTTTGTAATAATGAGAATACTCCCCAAGGAAAATTATTACAAGCTTACATGGTATAAGGAGCCAAAATCCTATGTCTTTTTTAGAGCAAATTGCCACCCCCTCACTGGTTTCACCACCGGCGGCCACCCTCCCACTGGTTTCACCACCGGCGGCCACCCTCTCTCTTCCCTCCCCGGAAAAAGACCAACTCCCCTCCCTCGGTTCTTCCCCTTCTTGTTTCTACTACTTCACTAAATTTGTTTTCACTATAATGTCTACTCCTGCCACCCCCACGACAACCTCATCCTCAACCGTCATCACCCCCGAAACACCAAAAACATCTTTTCACCCAGTAGTACTAACAGTTACCAACATCAAGAACTGCCTTCCAATAATTCTTGATCAAGAAAACAGTCAGTACTCTCCATGGGTTGAACTGTTTCTCATTCATGCATGTGTCTATAACGTGCTTGATCATATCGATGACTCCTTCCCTCGCCCCCCTGAGGTTGATGAATCAACGTGGCTTCGTCTCGACGCAGTCGTCAAACAGTGGATATATGGCACCATCTCTCAAGACTTGCTCCTTACTATAATAAAATCCGGCGCCACGGCTCGCGAATTATGGCTTTGATTGGAGGAAATTTTTTAAGATAACAAGCACACCCGTGCTGTGTATTTTGAGGAACAATTTAATAATACACGTCTTGAAATTTTTTCCAACATGTTTGATTATTGCAAGCAGTTGAAACTTGTAGCGGACCAATTATCAAACGTTGGCACACCTGTGTTTGAGGCAAAGATGGTCCTACAATTAATTGCAGGCCTCCAAAAAGGTGAGTACGACACGTTAGCCACCATGATACAACAGGCTGATCCACTACCAAGTTTCAACAAGGCTCGCTCGCAATTGTTGCTCGAAGAGACCCGCCATGCAAAGCAAGACGAGCATGCTCATAAGGCGTTGGCGGTCGAAACTTCTTCCCAAAATAACATCACCGCCGGACCGCCACCGCCGGAAAATAATCAGTCGCGGCAGAACTGCGGAGGCAGGGGCGACAGAGGACGCAACGGTGGCAGAGGAGGCAAAGGACAAGGAAAAGGCAACTGTGGCCAGAACAGTAATCAATAACAACAGCAGTCTAGCCCTTCAACACCTTGGGTCGGCCTAGTGGCCTCCTATCAGAACGGGAACTGGGCCTCAGCTTCTGCCCAAGCACCGACCCACTTTACCTATCCACAACAGGGTCTGCTGGGCCCATCTCCAGCGTACAGACCAACACCTTATCAATCCAACCAGGCCCACCTCATGCAGTCCTAGTACCCGCAGCTCTCCTCTATTATGGCCCCGACTGAT
Source organism: Anisodus tanguticus (assembly GCA_034509755.1). NCBI lineage: Eukaryota > Viridiplantae > Streptophyta > Magnoliopsida > Solanales > Solanaceae > Anisodus > Anisodus tanguticus. The sequence continues at coordinate 33,631,432 of CM067558.1, forward strand.
TTGGGCCGGCTTTTAGCAGTCTGAACTTGCAGCAGCCCGATGAAAATTGGTATATGGACCCGGGAGCCACGTCTCACCTCACCCGATCTGCAGGTAATCTTTCTACATTGTTTCCATTAAAGCATCCTCAATACATTACTATTGTCAATGGTAATCGTATTCCAATATAGGGCCATTGTACCGCATACACAAAACCACAACACCCACCCTTCTCTCTTAAAAATGTCCTGTATGCCCATAACATCATTAAGAACCTAGTCTCTGTCTGCAAATTTTCTCGTGATAATTCTATCTCTGTTGAGTTTGACCCGTTTGGTTTTACTGTAAAGGATCTTCGTACGGGGACTCATCTTACTAGATGCAATAACGCGGGGGACCTATATCCATTCCCTTCCACCCCCGCTGTCGGATCTTGCTCTCCAGTCTCCCTTGCTGCTATCTTTCTGTCAATTTGGCATAATCGGCTTGGCCACCCAAGCACTCTAGTTTTTAATTTTCTTAGATGCAATAACTTTATAGGATGTAATAATGGGAAACTTGCCCAGAACTGTATTTCTTGTTGTTTAGGCAAACATGTTCGCCTTTCGTTTAACTCATCTACCAACGTTACTTTTTCACTATTTGATATTATTCATGCTGATTTGTGGACTTCTCATGTTCCTAGTTCCCTTGGTCATAAATATTATCTGGTCATGTTCGATGATTTTTCCCATTATGTTTGGTTGTTCCCACTTAAATTTAAATCGAAAGTGTTTGCAAAATTTCTTGAGTTTCAGACTTTTATAAAAACACAGTTTGAAAAGTCTATAAAATCATTTCAGTGTGATAATGGTCGTGAATTCAATAATTCTACGTTTCACCGATTTTGGCAATAATGGCATGGTTTTTTGTTTTTCCTGCCCCCATATATCACCTCAAAATGGTAAGGCTGAACGCATTATCCGAACTATTAATAACATAGTTCGTACCCTGCTGTTTCATGCCTCTCTTCCTCCTTCTTTCTGGGTCTATGCCGTCAAAATATCCGAATATATTTTAAATATTCTACCCACTAGTACCCTTCACAACATGACTCAACTGAAAATCTATACCGCAGGATTCCCTCCAATAATCACTTACGAATATTCAGTTGTCTATGCTATCCTAATCTTGCATCCACCGTCCCTCACAAACTAGCACCTCGGACTACTCCATGTGTTTTCTTAGGTTTCCCGCCTAATCATAGGGGCTCTCTGTGTTATGACCTGTCCTCTCATCAAATCCACATTTCCCGTCACGTCACGTTTGACGAGACCGCATTCCCGTTTTCGAATCGCCAAAAATTTCAAAAACTGGATTACTCCTTTCTTGATGAGCCTGCTGTTTCTCCTATCATAGTCAATCAAATCACTCCGTCAGCCACCCGGAACAGGTCTCTGCCACCTGCTTCCACCGTCTTAGTCGCTCGACCGGCGGCACTATCGCCGGTAGTGTCTTCTCCTCTCTCTTCGTCGATCTCCCCTAACCAAGGTCACCAACCCATCACCACCGACTCTACGCAGGACCACCACCAGCGTACCACCCGCCTCCAACCCACTACAGTATTTCCTCCCACACCAGAACATTCCGACCACACTGACAAAAACTAACCCACCGTCAACTAGATCCACCACCCTCCCGTATTCGACACTACCAGCACCTCCACCATCGCCACTATCCGATACCCCAACACTATCAACCATATCAGATCCAAATAAACCCGTCCCTCCACCAGCCCCAACACACTGTTTCGACGCCATCACGCAACGCCCAATACCGACCCCAGTCACCCACCAGTCAACCAACGAACCCGCTGTCCCTACCCATCACATGGAAACCCGAGCCAGACATAGGATTTTCAAGCCCAAAACCCATTTTAACCTGTCCTCCAAACAATTTCCTCAATTCCTAAAACCCAAAATTAGCCAAACTGGACCCTAATTGGAATACTGTGATGTGTGAAGAATATAATGCTTTAATGAAACAACACACATGTGATTTGGTACCTAGACCAGAGAGGGTGAATGTGATCCGGTGCATGTGTCTATTTTGTCACAAATTCAGAGACAGTGGAGACCTAGAGAGGTATAAGACACGACTTATGGCTAATGACACAAATCAGTAGGAGGGTATTGATTGTGGTCAGACGTTCAACCCGGTTGTCAAATCGGCTACCATTCGCACAGTCCTGAGTATAGCCATGGGCAAGCACTGGCCGATACATCAACTCGATGTGAAAAATGTATTTTTACATGGGGACTTGAAAGAAACAGTGTACATGCACCACCCGCCTGAGTTTGTGCATCCAACTGCCCCCAACTGTGTATGTCATCTTCGTAAGTCATTGTATGGCCTGAAACAGGCTCCTCGTGCGTGGTATGATTGATTTTCCAGATATATTATGCAGATTGGGTTTGTTTGTAGTAGGTGTGATAATTCTCTCTTCATTTTTCATTGAGGTAGTAGAACTGCTTACTTACTGTTATATGTGGATGATATTGTTATCACTACTTCATCTGAGGGTTTGAAAAATGAGATTATTGCATTACTTAAGACCGAATTTGCTTTGACTGACTTGGGCAAGTTGAGGTTACTTCTTGGGTATATCAGTGACCATATCTACAAATTATATGTTCTTGAGTCAGCGTAAGAATGCATAGGAGATAGTATACAGGGCTAAGATGGCAAATTGCAAAGTCATGCCCACTCCGGTTGATTCAAAATTCAAGCTCAGTGCTATGGATGGTGCTCCAGTCTTTGATCCTACTCTATATAGGAGTCTTGCAGGTGAACTTCGGTATCTCATTTCACCAGACCGAATATAGCATATGTTGTTCAGCAGGTGTGCCTATTCATGCATGCCCCTAAGGAGTCTAATTTCACCGCACTTAAGCGTATCATGTTGGAAATTTGCCTTTGGTGGGGAAGTGCGTCCACCCATATTTAATGACTTAAACACTAAGGTATCGCATATTGAAGGCTTTGTCTTTTCACACATGCATAATTTACTAAGTGAGTAGATGACCGTAAGGCCAAGGATTGCCAAATTTCGTTAATAAATGAAAGAAATATTGGTCCATCAAGTAAGGTGTTTGAGGCATGGAAATATGGTGTGGGACAAATCTACCACATCGGTGGGAAAAGGAAGAATTGTTATCTTTATAAGTCTCAAAATTGGCTAAGCGTTTGGTAGCCCAAGGGGTAACCCATGTGTTTAAAGGAGGGAGGACCTAGATGTGCTTGGGTTCGAGGCTAAGTCCACACGCGCGCTGTCGCCACCTCCCTGTCCGGGCTCGGGTATCGGGTCGTGGGGTTTTTTAAAATGATAAATAGAAGTTGGTAAGTTGGATATGACGATATCTGAAATATTTGCTTATGAATTATAGTATTCTAGATATCCAGCGGTTCTGGGAGAACACAGTGATGCAAACTGGATATCAGATATGAAGAACACCAAAGCCACAAGTAAATGTGTAAGGTGGGTCTTGAAAAATCCTCTAAGCAAACTTGCATCGGTCGATTCATGATGGAATCAGAGTTTATAGTTTTAAACAAAGCATGAAAGAAGTTGAGTAACTTCACGACTCCTTAGAGGACGTCACTTATTGGGAGAAACCCGTGCCTTCGGCAGTTATACATTGCGGCTAGCCGGTCGGCTTCAGAAAGAGCACATATGACGGTGTCTGGACATATCTGTCGGATCTGTGAGAGACATAAGACCGTATGGTAGTTGATCAATACGAGTGTCACTTCCTTGATTATTAATCAAAGGATATCGCGGACCCTTTAACTAATGGACTACCCGAAGATCAAGAATTCTGCCTGTCTAGGGGAATGGGCTTAAAACCCAAACAATACGAACCTTTGCGGTGGTAACCCAACCATACTGACTGGAGATCCCAAGAATCTGGTTCAATGGGAAAACTAAGTTGCAAAAGGTTCAGTTGAGCGCTTCGGTGGAAGCAAGAGCACTTCGGATTATGAATTCTGTAAGGAAACGTAAATCCAAAGCCATTCCCGTGATAGACATTAAAGTGCTACCTGTATGGTGGGTAAAGGTTAAGCTTCCAAACTTTTAACGATCCTAAAATGATTGAGGTTAAGGTTGGGAAAACTTTTAATAATTCCTAACACTTGTGAAGTGGGGTATAGAAGGATACCTTGTAGGAGATCACCTATTTAAGTGCGAGGACAAGCCGCCTCAAATGAGCGCACTTAAGAATCCAAGTGTGTCCACGGCCACAACGGATATAACAATAAGAATGAAAACGAATAAGGATAGTTATTGTGTTGGTATCATTGTCTTGGCTTACACTAAACACTGACGGTTCAAGACATCACGTTCACCATGCAGTAAGTAAGTCCAGTGGTATTAGACTAGGGAAGGTTCAAAGCGGAAGCTACCTCTACCTCTCCTGATGCAATATCTTTTCGCTGAAAGATTGCTGAAAGTAGGCACCTTGTGTGTGCACCAAAATCTCTTTCAAGAGGGGATTGTTGGAAATTTGCCTTTGGTGGGGAGGTGCATCCACCCATATTTAATGACTTAAACACTAGGATTCCGCATGTTAGAGGCTTTCTCTCTTCGCACGTGCATAATCTACTAAGTGAGTAGATGACCGTAAGGCCAAGGATTGTCAAATTTCATTAATAAATGAAAGAGATATTGGTCCATGAAGTAAGGTGTTTGAGGCATGGAAATATGTTGTGGGACAAATCTACCACATCGGTGGGAAAATGAAGAATTGTTCTCTTTATAAGTCTCAAAATTGGCTAAGGGTTTGGGACCCCAAGGGGTAACCCATGTGTTTGAAGGATGGAGGACCTAGATGTGCTTGGGTTCGAGGCTAAGTCCACATGCCCGCCGTCGCCACCCGCCCGGCCGGGTCTCGGGTTGTGGGGCGTGGGGCGTGGGGCTTGGGGTTTTTAAAAATGATCAATAGAAGGCGTTAAGTTGGATATTATGACGATATCTGAAATATTCGCTTATCTACGGATTATGGTATTCTGGATGTCCAACGGTTCTGGGAGAACACAGTGATGCAAACTGGACATCAAATATGAAGAACACCAAAGCCACAAGTAAATGTGTAATGTGGGTCTTGGAAAATCCTCTAAGCAAACTTGCGTCGGCCGATTCATGATGGAATCAGAGTTTATCGCTTTAAACAAAGCATGAAAGAAGTTGAGTAACTTCACGACTCCTTAGAGGACGTCACTTATTGGGAGAAACCCATGCCTTCGGCCGTTATACATTGCGGCTAGCCCATCGGTTTCAGGAAGAGCACGGATGACGGTGTCTGGACATATCTGTCGGAGACATAAGACCGTATGACATTTGATCATCATGGGTGTCACTTCCTTGATTATTAATCAAAGGATATAGCGGACCTTTTAACTAAGGGACTATCCGAAGATCAAGAATTCTGCCTGTCTAGGGGAATGTGCTTAAAACCCAAACAATATGAACCTTTGCGGTGGTAACCCAACCATACTGACTGGAGATCCCAAGAATCTGGTTCAATGGGAAAACTAAGCTGCAAAAGGTTCAGTTGAGCGCTTCGGTGGAAGCAAGAGCACTTCGGATTATGAATTCTTTAAGGAAACGTAAATCCAAAGTCGTTCCCACGATGGACATTAAAGTGCTACATGCATGGTTGGTAAAGGTTAAGCTTCCAAACCTTTAACGATCATCAAACGATTGAGGTTAAGGCTGGAAAAACTTTTAATGATTCCTAACACTTATGAAGTGAGGTATAGCAGGATACCTTGTAGGAGATCACCTATTTAAGTGCGAGGACATGCCGCCTCAAATGAACACACTTAAGAATCCAAGTGTGTCCACGACAACAACAGACATAATAATAAGAATGAAAACGAATAAGAAGAGTTATTGTGGTGGTATCATTGTCTTGGCTTACACTGACAGTTCAAGACATCACGTTCACCGCGCAGTAAGTAAGTCCAGTGGTATTCAACTAGGGAAGGTTCAAAGCGGAAGCTACCTCTCCTGATGCAATATCTTTTCACTGAAAGTAGGCACCATGTGTGTGCATCAAAATCTCTTTCAAGAGGGGATTGTTGGAAATTTACCTTTGGTGGGGAGATGCGTCCACCCATATTTAATGACTTAAACACTAGGGTTCCGCATGTTGGAGGCTTTATCTCTTCAAACGTGCATAATCTACTAAGTGAGTAGATGACCGTAGGGCCAAGGATCGTTAAATTTCATTAAGAAATGAAAGAGATATTGGTCCACGAAGTAAGGTGTTTGAGGCATGGAAATATGTTGTGGACAAATCTACCACATCGGTGGGAAAATGAAGAATTGTTCTCTTTATAAGTCTCAAAATTGGCTAAGGGCTTGGGACCCCAAGGGGTAGCCCATGTGTTTGAAGGAGGGAGGACCTAGATGTGCTTGGATTCGAGGCTAAGTCCACACGCGCGCCGCCGCCGCCTGCCCGTTCGGTCCGGTCCGAGCTCGGGTCTCAGGTCTAGGATCATGGGGCTTGGGCTTTAGGCTTCTTCTGCTATTATCTTCTTGGACCTAAATTGCTTAATATTTACAGTTTGGTCCCTAGAGTTTCTGGAAAGATGAAATTATGCCTGCCTTTTGGGTTGTTTTTTGGAGTGGTTTTTGGAGCGTTTAAACTCCATTAATCTGCACATAACTCCTCCCTAAAAGCTCATTTATGTTGCACATTAAATCAGTCATTTACTTGGCTGATTAACTCCTCACTAATGACCATTACTTGGCTATTAACAATCATTAGTTAGCAGTTGAGAAGTCCCTCTCCTTATACTATATATTGAAGCCTTTGGATCAATTGTTGAGACTAGACAAAGACACAAACAAAAGAGAGAACGAAAATAAGAGAAACTCAGTCCAAAAACGTGAGCAGAAACAGTGGACAAACAGAAAACTCTTCCTTCCTTTTCCATTTTCAGCAAGTCGTTTCGTGTTTGTTTTCTTCGTCAGAATCAACCTATTTGCTTTGTAGCGTTGATTAGTTGTTGTTTTATCTTAGGAGACTATTGTCCGTTAACGTAAAAGCATATATATGGGGCAATCTTGTCTTAAAGATAGAGAGTCATCTCTGGACTCAACCACAGTTGTAACACTCCAGATTTAGTGTTTCTTGATTTCAGGTTATCAAGACTCAAGACTCAACCAGCTTGCGGCAATTATAATATTGGTTTGTTTATTTATCATTTCGAACACTTGTAATATTTATTTATTTCTCATACTGCTTTACATATCCAACATATCATTCGATACATTAAGGGAACACTTGATTTTGGATTTTATTTATACCCCTCTGCACCGACCAGGTTGTTGTCTTACACGGATGCAGATTGGGCAGTGTGTCCGGACACGCGACGCTCCACTTCTGGCTATTGTGTATTCTTAGGGGATAATCTAGTTTCATGGTCTGCCAAGAGACCAACCACCCTATCCCGTTTGAGTGCCGAAGTAGAATACAGAGGCGTTGCCAATATTGTAGCTGAGATTTGTTGGCTCCGAAATCTACTTTTGGAGCTCCATTGTCCTTTGCGTAGGGCGTCCATCGTCTACTGTGATAACATATCTGCCATATATCTTTCTCATAATCCGGTTTAACATCAGAGAATCAAACACATTGAGATGGATATACATTTTATTCGTGAGAATGTTGCTCTCGGTCATGTCAGAGTATTGCATGTGCCTTCGTCATATCAGTATGCAGATATATTCACCAAAGGACTTCCCAGACAATTATTCCTTGACTTCAGATCCAGTCTCAGCGTCCGGCCTCCTCCCGCTCCGACTGAGGGGGTGTATTAGCGAATATTCTCCATATATTGTGTAATTATGAATACTGTATATTTATGGTATATTAGGATACTTACCGAATTAGGATTCCTCTCTTATACACACTATATATATTTTGTAATAATGAGAATACTCCCCAAGAAAAATTATTACAATCTTACAATTCGTAAACAAAGATGAAAATCGAGCAGCTATAGAAACTTTTCTAGCCAAGCTATTCGCCAACATTTCAGCTATTAAATCCGCGTATGCCTTGTTGCAGTTCGCTCAATCTCCATACGATCCTGATTTTATTTTATCTGCTGATGAGATCATCGTGTTCGAGCTGAAAAGTTTGACCGAATTAAAATAATGCTACTTAAATAAGCAGTTTGATGATCGTTCCCCGAAGATCACTAAGGTTTTAGCAGAAATTAAGGAGCTGAAGAGTGTTGTGACAACGTACGAAATCATGGGAAATAAGTTGGATTTTCAGCTTAAACTCAAAGTCTCTGAAATTATATTTCTCAGGGAGAATTGGACGAGGCTAATAAGGAAAAGAGTTGCTTGAAAAGAAATTGACAACCTTCAGCTGTCAAAATTAAAGCCTCAATAATTTTACTATGCATTTTCGAAAAACAATTAAATCGATTTGGAGTTTTGTTAGGTTGCTCTGTCGAGAGATGGAACATGCAGGATGGGATTTAGATGTTGCAGCCTTGACTATTCAACCGGGTATTATGTTCTTAAAACCAAACGACAAATATTACGCGTTTGAATCATTTGTTTGTCAAGAGATGTTTGATAATTTCAATTATCCGTACTTCTCTATTTATAACGACTCCATGACAGAGCAGACGAAACGACAAAGCCTATTTTTCAACAGATTCTTGGAACTGAGATATGTTATGCCAGCAGATTACTTAGACAGGAAGTCAACGTTCGCGAGATTTTGTAGTGCAATGTTAAATATACCAAATATACACGTTATGCACGTGTATATCCTATGTATATTTGGTCTCGGCTAGTCTCGGTTTTTGTCCTTATTGTACACGGTTTTGTATAGTTGTAGTGTAACTTAATTAGTCTTGTACTCTTACCATAATTGTATAGTTAATCTCCAAATAGAATAAGGTTTTAGGAGTTGAATAGGAATAAGATTCTCTTATTATGAAAATATGTAAATTGTATATATAGTCTTTCAATTAATGAAAATAATCAAGGGATTATTTCTTTCATAGTATCAAAAGTCTAGGTCAAACAAAAAAAAAATCTCCCAAATTTTCTTGTTCCTCGGCTAAGCAGATTCCTAGAGCTTATCCTCGGTTTCCGCGCCTGTTTTCCGCTCTCCAATTTTCACTTCCAAATCCCTCTATCACTTTCTGTTCTTTCGTTATGTCAACGTCAAGGAACATGTTTCATCCTGCCCTTATTGTTTCTAACATCAAGAATCATATCCTTCTAATTCTTGAAATAGAAAACGTCCAATACGCGACGTGGGCTGAGTTGTTCAAAATTCACGCACTTTCGCATCCAGTCATCCATCACATAATCCCCACAGCTCCTGAAGACACGGAGGTGCCTCAACGCGAGGATGACCCTAAATTATGGACCACACTTGATGCCGCCGTCCTTTAGTGGATTTATTCTACTATCTCTACCGACGTATTGCAGACATTAAGCCAGACGCTACGGCAATGGCTACATGGAATAGGTTGCGTGACATATTCCAGGATAATCAAAATTCCAGAGCTGTTACTCTTGAACAGGAATTTTCCCACGTCAAAATGGAAAATTTCCCAAACGTTTCAGCTTATTGCAAAAGGTTGAAAGAATTGGCGGACCAACTCTGCAACGTTGGTGCGCCAGTTAGTGAAGATCGTCTTGTTCTACAGATGGTTGCTGGCCAATCCGAGGCCTATAGTGGCGTTGGAACTCTCATTCGTCAAAGTAATCCTCTTCCGAAGTTCTATCAGGCCCGCTCCATGCTTACCTTGGAAGAAGCTGCCTTGGTTAAAAAGGTGGCTATAAGTGCTAGCCCCGTGGCAGCCCAGCGATGCAGCCTCACTGATAGTGGGCTGGCCAACAGCAGCAGAGGTCCAACATGCAGTGGCCCACTTTCGGTAATCTCTCTGGGTCGAGGCAGCAAGCAGGGGTACTTGGGCCTTAGCCCCCGCAGGCCATCACGTAGTGGCCCCCACTTCTATCGACATCGAAGCCGTAATGCACACGATTGGATTAAATCCTCCGGACCCAAATTGGTATATGGACACCGGTGCCACTACCCGCATGACATCCGATTCAGGTACTCTTTCGTCTTATTCCAATTTGAGCAACCCTCGTGGTATAATTGTTGGTAATGGTAATTCGGTTCCAATTCGTGGTTATGGTTATAAAACTTTGTCTCTCCCCCCCCCATCCACACCCCTTATCTTGAAAAATACCCTACATGCCCCCAAATTGATTAAAAACTTAGTGTCTGTCCGTAAATTCACTACTGACAATTCCGTGTCTATTGAATTTGATCCGTTTGGTTTCTCTGTGAAGGATTTCAAGATGGGGAGTCCTCTCATGAGGTGTGATAGTAGGGGAGATCTTTATCCTATCACGCCATGTTTTGGTCTATCGAGTCAAGCCTTGCCATCAGCGTTTACAGCCCTTGCTCCTTCCTTGTGGCATGCTCGTCTTGGTCATCCGGGGTCGTCTATTTTGTCTTTCTTGGATAAAAATAATTTTATTTCATGTAAGGCTATGAGTAGTACTCCAAATTGTCATTCTTGTTCTTTAGGAAAAAATGTTAGGTTGCCATTTGTAGAATCGAATTCTCATACTTTAATGTCATTTGATATTATTCATAGCGACGTATGAACGTCTCCTGTTCTTAGTTCTTTTGGGTCATCGGTATTATGTTTTCTTTTTGGATGATTATTCTAAATTTTTATTGACTTTTCCGATAGCGAAAAAATCTCAAGTTTTTTTCGTCTTCTTAAAATTTAAAGCTTTCATTAGAACCCAATTCGAACGAGAAATAAAAAATATTCAATGTGATAATGGCAGAGAATATGACAACGGGGTGTTTCAGGAATTTTGTGTAATTAATGGGGTCAATTTTTAGTTTTCTTGCCCTCATACGTCGTCACAAAATGGGAAAGCTGAACACAAAACTTGTACCATTAATAACATTGTCCGAACATTATTGATTCATGCTTCCATACCCCCTTCGTTTTGACATCATGCTCTACAAATGACTAGATATCTCCTTAACATTCTTCCTTCAAAAGGTTTGACATATTCTTCCCCTCTTCAAATATTATATAATAAGACTCCTTCGAATTCACATCTTCGGGTCTTTGGATGCTTATGTTATCCGTTATTTTCGTCCACCACAATTAACAAACTTCAGGCCTGGTCTACTCCGTGTGTGTTTTTGGGTTTTCCGTCTAATCATTGTGGGTACAAATGTTTTGATTTATCCTCTAATAAAATCATCATTAGTCGCCATGGAATTTTTTATGAATCCCAATTTCCGTTTGCTAAGGTTAGTACTCCCGTGCCTAGTTCGTATAATTTTTTGGATGATGGTATATCCCCGTCTAGTATTCACTATTTTTCGGACGTCTCCCGCACCCCAAATCCGCCAGCAGGACAATGCCCGCTGGCCCCGTCACTAGCTACAGTGCCTGCAATTGGATCTGTCCAGTTACTGGGCCAGTAACGGTAACTGGGCCGTGACCCAACCCATTACCGCCACTGGTCTAGTCCTTGTTTCACCGTCCCGTTACCGAATTGGGCCTGCTGGCCAGTCCGTCCCGAGTCCAGAAAATTCCCAAAATTCGCTCAATTCTTTCCCGAGTCATAGACTATTCACTCGTAGTCAACAAGGTGTTTTTAAACCAAAAAGACATTTTTATTTAAATTTTAATGTTCTTAAATCACCCTTACCCCATAATCATGTGTCTGCATTAAATGACCCGAATTAAAAAATTGCTATGACCAATAAATATAATACTCTTATTAATAAGACGTGGAAGTTGGTGCCCCGTCCATCTAGTATTAATATTATTAGGTCTATGTGGATTTTTGCTCATAAGGACAATTCAGACAGTTCATTTGCAAGGCATAAGGCTCGGCTTGTGGGTGATGGTAAGACTTAACAGGTTGGTGTGGATAGTGGGGAGACGTTTAGTCCGGTGGTCAAGCCGGCTACCATTCGCACTGTGCTCAGCTTGGCTTTTTCGAAAGCATGGCCCATTCATCAGTTAGATGTGAATAATGCTTTCTTACATGGTGATCTCAAGAAAACAGTCTATATGCATCAAACCTTGGGGTTTAGAGACCCCAAATATCCTCATCATGTCTGTTTGTTGAAAAAGTCCATATATGGGCTTAAGCAGTCACCATGGGCCTGGTATAAGAGGTTTGCCAACTATGTTTCGACTATTGGGTTCACTCACAACTGGTCGGATAATTCTTTGTTCATATATCGTCGTGGTTCTTCCTTGGCTTATATACTATTATATGTGGATGATATTATCTTGACTGCCTCTTCAGATGCCTTACGCCGGTCTATCAGGAAAATGCTCAGTTCTGACTTTGCTATGAAAGAATTGGGACCATTAAGCTATTTTTTATGGATTGTTGTCACTCGTCATGCCGGTAGATTGTTCTTATCCCAGATGAAGTATGCAGCCGAGATCATTGAGAGGGCTGAGATGTCATTTTGTAAGTCCACTTCCACTCCAGTTGATATTAAATCCAAATTGGGTGCTGCAGCTGGTTCCCCTTACGAGGATCCGACCCGATATCGCAGTCTTACAGGGGCCCTTCAGTATCTTACGTTCACGAGACCAGATATTACATATGCCATCTAACATGTGTGTTTGTTTATGTATGATCCCAGGGTTGAGCAAATGAATGCGCTCAAACGCATTATTCGGTACATCCAGGGGACACTTGACTATGGCCTGCATTTATATCCGCCATCGACATCTACACTTGTCTCGTACACTGATGCTGAATGGGGTGGCTGTCCGGACACCAGACGGTCTACGTCTGGCTGTTGTATGTTTCTTGGAAATAACTTGATCTAATGGTCTGCGAAACGTCAGTAGACTTTGTCCCGCTCCAGTGCCGAGGCCGAGTATCAAGGGGTAGCTAATGTGGTCTCAGAATCATATTAGTTACGTAATTTGCTGTTATAGCTTCATTGTCCTATTCAAAAAAGCGACTTTGGTTTATTGTGATAATGTTAGTGTCATCTATCTTTCGGGTAATCCGGTTCAGCACCAGCGCACTAAACATATCGAGATGTACATTCACTTTGTTCGCGAAAAGGTTGCTCGTGGTCAAGTACGCGTCTGTCATGTCCCTTCCAGGTATCAAATTGCAGACAGCTTTACAAAGGGTCTTCCCTCGGTTCTTTTTGAAGATTTTCGAGACAGTCTCAGCGTCCGAAGACCGCCCGCTATGACTGCGGGTGTGTGTTAAATATACCAAATAGACATAAAATATACACGTTATGCACGTGTATATCCTATATATATTTTGTCTCGGCTAGTCTCGATTTTTGTCCATATTGTACACGGTTTTGTATAGTTGTAGTGTACCTTAATTAGTCTTGTACTCTTACCATAATTGTATAGTTAATCTTCACATAGAATAAGGTTTTAGGAGTAGAATAGGAATAATATTCTCTTATTATGGAAATATGTAAATTGTATATATAGTCCTTCAATTAATGAAAATAATTAAGAAATTATTTATTTCATGCACAAAGTACTTGAAACTCATCCATCCTAAAATGGAAAGATCCCTTTTTGGAAATTTGGATCATAGAAATTTACTGAATTCTGGTGAGTACCCAAAGACACATTTCTTTTGCACATTTACTGAAATGGCAAAGCACATTTGGCTACTACATTGTCTTGCCTTTTCTTTTAGCCCTGAAGCTTCGATATTTCAAGTGAATAAAGGATGTGGATTTTTCGATGTTTACATGGAAAGTGTGAATGAAAAAGAAGCCAAAACTGAACTCCGTGTAGGATTCACGGTGATTCCAGGGTTCAGGATTGGTAAAAGTGTTGTTCAGTGTCAATTATATCTCTGTTGATTTAAAAGTTAATTAGATGGAGTGTTTTTGTTGGTTGAAATTTGTACTCCCATAGTCCGAATAGCTGAATTAGATTCCCCAGGCGGACTTAGGATAGATTTTGTGGGTTCAATTTAATTAATTGTTTTCATCTTGAACTGCGTATCATATGCAAAAAGAAAAATTTGAATGTATATACATAATAAGATTACAATCATTCTAAACCCACTAACTCTATACGGACATGGCAGCACTTTCAGATGCTCGAGACATAACTATTTTTTCACAGAATTATAAAGAAAAAAGAAAAATGAAAGAGGGAGATGAAGAAGATAGGCAGAAGGTCTGCCTCGGCTGTATAGCGCATGAATTACATATGATATATTGGTCAAAGTCTGACCAAATATCCGTTAGCGTAGGACATTGGTCGCGCATGTATTTCATGCGCTATAAATAGATATATTACGAGTCACCTTCTTTGAGCAATATTCGATTTTTCAGAGAGAAGAATTCTTTTTTTTTTTACCACAATAGTTTGGTTGTTTAGAAGAAAAAATCAACACCTCATTTTAGTTCCGGACTCGAATTCTCAGTCTCTTACAAAAAGACCAAGTGGATTTTCTTTTCAAGTTTGTTGTGAACTTCGTTAATTGGCATATTTTGTAAGGTCTGGTATGCGTACTTTTCATGATTGCAGGAAATTAGATTTGGTCCCCTTCAAATGAAAATGACACATGGAACTCAAGATCATCCCTGTAGTTTCAACCAAGCACTGAAATGCAGCATTTGTAAAGTCCTAGCACATTTGTAAGATGATATTAATCTTCCTTATAAAGTCTTTCTCATTAATATCAATATATATAGTGTACAATATACAATCCTGATACAAGAGGAAAGAGGAATCTTAATCACAATACAATAGGAATCCTAATCTAATAATGGGTAGGAATTGTAATGTTATACTTGTACACGTTTACACACCCCCTCAGTCGGAGCGGGAGGAGGCCTAACGCTAAGACTGGATCTGAAATCAAGGAACAACTGTCTTGGGAGGCCCTTCGTGAAAATATCCGCGTATTGATATGGGGAAGGCACGTGCAATACCTTAATATGCCTGAGAGCAACCTTCTCACGAACAAAGTGGATGTCCATCTCAACATGCTTTGTTCGCTGATGCTGAACCGGATTGTGAGACAGGTATATGGCGGATATGTTATTACAGTAGACCAGAGACGCTCTACTTAAAGGACACTGAAGCTCCAAGAGAAGGTTTCGGAGCCAACAGATCTTAACAACAACATTAGCAACTCCTCTATACTCAGCTTCTGCACTCGAACGAGATAATGTGGCTTGTCGTTTGGTAGACCAAGAGATGAGATTATCACCCAAAAATACACAGTAGCCGGATGTAGAGCGGCGGGTGTCTGGACAGCCTGCCCAATCTGCATCGGTGTAGGATAATAGCGAGTTCGGTGCGGAGGGGTATAAGTGTAGTCTATAATCCAGTATTCCATAAACATATCGAATGATACGTTTGAGGGCAGTAAAATGAGGTTCCCTGGGGGCATGAATAAACAAGCATACCTGCTGGACAACATAGGCAATGTCAGGCCTGGTGAAGGTGAGATACTGAAGTGCACCTGCAAGACTCCGATACATAGTAGGATCAGTCACTGGAGTACCGACCATTGCACTAAGTTTGGATTTAGAATTAACTGGAGTGGCCATGATTTTGCAATTGTCCGTCTTAGCCTTGTGCACGATCTCCTATGCATAGTTACTAAGATCCCCAAAAAATAGCTCAACTTTCCCAAATCAGTTATGGCAAATTCAGACTTGAGCCGTGCAATAATCTCATCTTTCATCACAGCAGTAGAGGCAATAAGAACAATGTCATCCACATATAACAGTAAATAAGCAGTATCACGACCTCGATGTAAATTAAAGAGAGAGGTATCACATCTGCTGCATGTAAACCCGAGACGTATAATGAATTGTGCAAAACGATCATACCATGCTCTGGGGGCCTGTTTTAAGCCATAGAGTTACTTACGGAGACGGCACACATAATGTGGGGCTGCTTGGGGGACAAAACCAGGCGGCTGGTGCATGTAGAGAGTTTCTCATAAATCCCCATGAAGAAATGCATTCTTCACATCTAGCTGATGAATCGACCAATGCTTTCCCATAGCAATGCTTAGAACTGTGCGGATGGTGGCCGGTTTAACAATCGGACTGAATGTCTCACCGCAATCAATGCCCTCCTGTTGGTTAGTACCATTTGCCACTAGTCTTGCCTTATATCTTTCTAAGTCACCACTATCCCTGAACTTGTGATGAAAAATCCACATGCAACGGATCACATTCACCCCCTCTGGTCGAGGAACCAAGTCTCAAGTATGTTGTTTCGTTAAAGCATTAAACCCCTCACACATAGCCGCATTCCAATTCGGGTCTAGTTTGGCTAATTTAAGGATTTTTGGTATAGGTGAAATTGTTTGGGTGGACAGGTTAAATTGGACTTTAGGTTTGAAAATCCCGTGTTGGGCACGAGTTTCCATCCGGTATGTGGGAGCTGGCTGGGTAAGGGTATTGGTCGACTGGTTGGGTGGAGTGGGTGAAGATATATTCGGGTGTGGTGCATGTTGTGTTGTCGGGACTGGGTTTCTGTCGAGGGTGGTGATCGGGTGGTGCGGAATAGTGACGGTGTTTGGGGTTGGAGTCGAGTGGGTTTGGTCGTTGGTTGCAGGTGAACTATGGTAGGGAGTTATGGGGATTCTCGATATGCCGGAAAAGGAGGAGGTTTGTAGGGTAGGGTATGATGTCGGTGGTGTATTAGGTCCGGTATCTAGGTTTTCTGGGTGGTGGTTGATGGTCGGACTGTGGTCGGCATGGTGGTGAGACTGTTGGGACGACACAGTGGATGGGACGGTGATCGGTGAGTTGGTGGAACCTGGAGGCAGAGTTGTGCTAGAGGTGGAAAGATGCGGCAACAGAGGGGACGCCGGTGGTAGGGATGCCAATGGCAGGTAATGTATGGTGGCATATGGAGGCGGTGTAGTGGTGTCAGTCAGGCACTGTTCCCGAAGGTGGACAGGAGAGAGAGTTGATTCATCTAAAAATTCATAATTCGATTTTTAAAATTTTTGGATGTTGGAAAAGGGGAATTGCATCTCGTCAAAAGTGACGTGACGCGAGATGTGAATTTGACGAGTGGATAAGTCATAGCACAGATAGCCCCTATGGTTCGACGGGAAACCTAAGAAGACTCATGGATTGATGCGGGGAGCTAATTTGTGAGAGGTTGTGGAAGAGAGATTAGGAAAAATAGGCAACCAAATATCCGTAGGTGATCATAGGAGGGAACCCTACGGTGTAAGATTTCGGTTGGAGTCATGTTGTGGAGGGTACTAGTGGGTAAAATATTAAGGACGTATTCTACCATTTTGACCGCATAAACCCACAAGGATAGAGGGAGGGAGGCATGAAACAAAAAAGTGTGAACCATGTTATTTATTGTACGGATGAGACGCTCGACTTTGCCATTTTGAGGGGACGTGTGGGGACACGAAAATTGGAAGACCATGCCATTATTGTTGCAGAATTTTTGAAACGCGGAGTGTGTGGGCGGGAACCGGCAGCGGACGAGGATGTGAATGAATAGAGGTCCCATGTGCTATTGCATCTCGTAAGAGGGGGTCCCCTTATGTAGATCCTTCACAGTAAAACCAAAGGGATCAAAATCAATCGACACAAAATTATTACGAGTAAACTTCCTAATGGATATTAAATTTTTGATGATGTGGGGGGCATACAAGACATTATTTAGGGAGAATGGTGGGTGAGGTTTCAGAGTGTGAGTGTGAGTGTGACCATAGCCCTGAATTAGAATGTGATGACCATTGCCAACTGTAATAAATTGTGGAGACTTTAAACGAAACAATTGAGAAAGATTACCTGCGGACCGAGTGAGGTAAGCGGAGGCTCCGGAGTCCATATACCAATTTTCGTCGGGTTGCTGCAAACTCATACTGCTGAATGTCTGACCCAAGTCGGTGGGGATTTGATTTAAGGGTTGCTGTGGGAACTGGGCCTGCAAGACGTGAGCCTGATGTTGCTGGAACACTGGTGGGCGCGGAGCTAGAGCCTGGCCCAGTAACCCTTGTTGCTGAAAAGGGTAATGGGATGGATGAAAACCAGAAATCGTGGCCCAGTTCTGATTTGGGTAGCCAGAGATTGGGCCGGCCCATGAAGCGTTACTGCTGATCTGCTGTGGCTGTTGTCCTAGACCTTTTCCGTGGCCCTTGCCGCCTCTCCCATTGTCGCGGCGCTTGCCACCCCTACCGCCGCGGTTGGATGTTTTTCGACGGAGGTTGTTGGCCGGTGGTGGCCTGAGGTTGTGTGAGCGTTTCAACTGCTAAAGCCTTCTGGTTATGCTCGTCCTGCTTCGCACGTCGAGTCTCCTCCAATAACAATTGCGAGCGTGCTTTGTTGAAGCTTGGTAGAGGGTCAGCCTGTTGTATCATTGTGGCTAGGGTGCCATATTCACCCTTAGGGAGGCCTGCAACTAATTGTAACACCATATTTGTTTCGGACACGGGCGTACCAATATTGGACAGTTGGTCTGCCACCAGTTTCAACTGCTTGCAATATTCTGACATAGTAGAGAAATTTTCAATATGGGTGTTGTTGAACTGTTCTTCCAAGTACACCGCGCGAGTGTTCTTGTTGTCTTGAGAGATTTCTTCCAAACGTGTTCATAGATCATAGGCAGAGGCACTCGTTTTCATGATTGTGTATAGTAAATCCTTGGATATAGTGTCGTATATCCACTGTTTGACTACGACATCGAGGTGACACCATGTGGTGTCGTCCATATCGTGAGGACGAGGGAAATAGTCGTCTATATGATCAAGCACATGATATACACATGCATGGATACGAAATAGTTCCACCCATGACCAATATTGGCCATCTTCCTGATCAAGAATTATAAGAATAAAATTCTTGATGTTGGTAACGGCGAGAGCCGGATGGAAAGATGGTGAGGAGAGGGTAGTGGATGGTTGGATGACGACTGCGTTAGAAGCGGAAGCATTGAAAGAGGTGGGAGTAGCCAAATTTTTCATTAGAATGGTGAAAATTTAGGAAGAAAGAAAAGAAGAAAAACAATGTTGCCGTCGGCCAAGGGGGGGAGGGGGCAAGGTAGGAATTTTCTAGATTAGGGTTTTGGCTCTTGATACCATGTAAGATGATATTAATCTTCCTTAGGAAGTCTTTCTCATTAATATCAATATATATAGTGTACAATATACAATCCTAATACAAGAGGAAAGAGGAATCTTAATCACAATACAATAGGAATCCTAATCTAATAATGGATAGGAATTGTAGTGTTATACTTGTACACGTTTATAATATTCCTTTTAATTAAACACAAAAATATGGGGATCATGGTAGGTCACATTTCGACATCATTGAGTAGAGAGCTTATCTAGCTACGACTAAATATATAATTAGTTACATACATTAATAGTAACGTTTAACATAATGACTGTATTCACAAAAGAGGCTTCCAAAATGGTCAGAAAGAGGTGAATCTAATATCTAGAGTTAGTGGACTCAGAATAATTAGTATGAGTCTTACTATATATATATTTGTGTATTCATTTCAAAGATTTCAAGTAAAAAATAAGTGGTCCAGTTAAACCCTTAAAAACCCGTTCTAAATCTGCCTCTGCCTACACATATGCAGCCAAATGCAAAATCCAGAAGTAGCCAATTTCAAAGCTTAATCTTCATCAATCAGAGGCAGACCTCTCTCTACATTGAGGGGTCCGACCCCATAAACTTCAGCAAAAATCGTGTATATGTATGTGTATACACCTTGAAAATGATTATATAATTAACTTGCATCTTGAACACTAATAGCCTTTAGGGGGCACTGATTAAGCAGCTCACTCGAATTTCTTTAGTGCCCCCGTCATGTTAAAATCATGAATCCGCTTCTGTAACATCAATTGCCAATACCAGGGCTAGGAACTGACTCCATATTTTGATCAACATAAAAATGCTTCACAGTAACAAGCTCCCCATGACCTTTATCACTAGGAGAAGAAGGCGGCACAATGCCTTTCTGAAGGGAATTCCTTAGTACACCCTCCATATTTTTCGACAGCTTTCTTGCTTCAAAGGTAGGAGCATAAAAAACTAGTAGAAGAATCAAAATAAGGGAAATTATGCTGCAATGAGCCATTAATGGTACAGAAATCAGTTAGGAGGAAAGTTTGAAACACTAGTAGTGGAATATTGAATGTTAATGGAAGAGAATGAGAGGAATTTATCAGAATTGAGCAGAGTAGTTAGCAAAGAGAGGCGTGAGGGTCAAGTTAGTTTGCCTAGGTCAAAGATTTGATGCTTCCAAATATATATGTACAAAGGAATATAAAAATTTCTTATGTTTTAACTTACGTGCACTAATAGTCAATATATATTTTTAAACCATGAGATTTTAGTTACTAGTTACTACCTTCACCTTCAATAAGAGGTACTCCCTCCATCGCATTTTACGTCAGTGTTGATATTTGAGAAGTTAAATAATTTTTTTTTGACTATGATTTTTTCAAACTTAATTAAAATTGTTAAATATACATAATATATACACAATAAACATGTGTATATTGTGTATATTATGTATATTTGGCTCTCGGTTTTACTGTTTCCGTGCATATGATTTGTATATTAAAGTAATGTTTTAGTCTCTTAGTTTAGGTAATGTTGTGGTGTAATTAGGATTGTATACTTACAATAATTGTATAGTTAGTGTCCAAGTAGAATAATGTTTTAGGAGTAGAATAGGAATATGATTATCTTATTATGGAAATATATAAATTGTATATATACTCTTTCAACTAATGAAAATAATCAAGGGATTATTTCTTTCATGGTATCAGAGCTCTAGGTTATATTTCTCTCTCCCAAATTCCTCCTTCTCGTGCACCGTTTCCAAGACTCCATTCTTGGTTTCCGTGCTCACTGCCTTATTTCTCTTCCAAATCCCTCAATCACACATTGTTCTATTAATATGTCTACATCACGAAACACGTTTCATCCTGCCTTGACAATTTCTAACATCAAGAATAACATCCCTCTTGTTGTTGAAATAGAAAATGCCTAACATGCGATGTGGGCCGAATTATTCAAAATTCACGCACGCTCGCATCAAGTCATCCATCACATAATCCCCGCGGCTCCTGAGGATACGGAGGTACCACGACGCGAGGATGATCCTAAGTTATGGACGACTCTTGATGCCACCGTCCTTCAGTGGATATATTCCACAATTTCTACCGACCTTTTGCAAATGATTATTGAACCTGACGCTACGGCACATGCGACTTAGGATAGACTACGTGATATATTCCAAGATAATCAAAATTCTAGAGTTGTTACTCTTGAGCAAGATTTCTCTCACGTCAATATGGAAGATTTTCCTAACGTTTCGGCTTATTGCAAAAGATTGAAGGAATTGGCGGACCAACTCCACAACATTGGCGCGCAAGTTTCAAATGATCGTTTGGTCCTCCAAATGGTTTCAGGCCTCTCCGAGGAATATAGTGGTGTTGGCATGATTCTTCGTCAAAGCAATCCTCTTCTGCAATTTTATCAAGCTCGTTCTATGCTTACACTTGAAGAAGCGGGCATAGCTAAAAAGGCAGCTACTGGGGCTAGTCACGTCGTCATGATGACTGAGTCCACTTTTCATTCTACCGGTTCCAATAACTCCGGCCAAAATCACAACAACGGTAGCGGCAAAAAGGGACAAAATAAGAAAAATAATGGCAAAAATCGCGGCAGCAACACTGGCGGTAACCAAAACAGAGGTGGTGGCAGCGGTGGCCCTCGGGGCGGTCAGCAGCAGCAGTATTTTTGGGACCCACAGTAGGCCCTTATGCAGTGGCAGTGGGCCCCACAGTTTGGGCCAAACAGTGGCAGCTCAATGTATTCACCTCAATGGCAGTGGGCTGGCCAGGGGCCCAGTTTCAGTCAGCAGCAGTCACGGCCCATCATGTAGTGGCCCAATTTCAGTTAGCCTTCTGGGCCGAGGCCGCAAGCTTGGGTGCTTGGGCCTCGGCCCCCGCAGGCCCATCACGCAGTGGCCCCCACTTCTACCGACATCGAAGTTGCAATGCACACACTTGGATTAAATCCTCCGGATCCGAATTGGTACATGGACACCGGAGCCACTACCCACATGACATCCGACCAAGGTATGCTGTCGTCTTATTCCAATTTGAGCGACCCCCCGTGTATAATTGTTGATAATGGTAATTCTATTCCGATTCGTGGTTATGGTCATAAAATTTTATCTCCCCCCTATCCACCCCTTATCTTGAAAAATACCGTACATGCCCCCAAATTAATTAGAAACTTAGTGTATGTCCGTAAATTCACCACTGACAATTCCGTGTCTATTGAATTTGATCCGTTTGGTTTCTCTGTGAAGGATTTCAAGACGGGGAGTCATCTCATGAGGTGTGATAGTAGGGGAGATCTTTATCCTATCATGCCATGTTTCAGTCTATCGAGTCAAGCCTTGCCATCCGCATTTGCAGCCCTTGCTCCTTCCTTGTGGCATGCTCGTCTTGGTCATCCGGGGTCGTCTATTTTATCTTCCTTAGATAAAAATAATTTTATTTCTTCTAAGGGTACGAGTAGTACTCCGAATTGTCATTCTTGTTCTTTAGGAAAAATTGTTAGGTTGCCGTTTGAAGCCTCTAATTCTCATACTTTAATGTCATTTGATATTATTCATAGCGACTTATGGACGTCTCCTATTCTTAGTTCTTTGGGTCATCGGTATTATGTTCTCTTTTTGGATGATTATTCTAAGTTTTTATGAACTTTTCCGATATCGAAAAAATCTCAAGTTTTTTCCATCTTCTTAAAATTTAGAGCATTCATTAGAACCCAATTCGAACAGGAAATAAAAAATATTCAATGTGATAATGGCAAGGAATATGACAATGGGGTGTTTCGGAAATTCTGTGCTAATAATGGGATCAATTTTTGTTTTTCTTGTCCTCATACGTCTTCACAAAATGGAAAAGCCGAACGCAAAATTCGTACAAAAAATAACATTGTCCGAACTTTTTTGATTCATGCTTCCGTACCCCCGTCTTTTTGGCATCATGCTCTACAAATGGCTACATATCTCCTTAACATAATTCCTTCCAAAGGTTTGACATATTCTTTCCCCTTCAAATTTTATATAATAAGACTCCTTCGTATTCACATCTTCGGGCCTTTGGTTGTTTGTGTTATCCGTTATTCCCGTCCACCACAATTAACAAACTTCAGGCCCGGTCTACTCAGTGTGTGTTTTTGAGTTTTCCGTCTAATCGTCGTGGTTACAAATGCTTTGAATTATCCTTTAATAAAATCATCATTAATCGCCATGCAATTTTTTATGAATCCCAATTCCCGTTTTCTAAGGTTAGTACTCCCGTGCCTAGTTCGTATAATTTTTTGGATGATGGTATATCCCCATATATTATTCACCATTTTTCGGACGTCTTCCGCACCCAAAATTCTCCAGCGGGCCCACTGCCCACTGGCCCCACTGCCCCATCACGAGCTACAGTGCCCAGTATAGTCATTGGGCCAGTCCAGCCCAATTCTGAAATTGGTCCAGTTTATACACATGATTACCGTAATGGGCCAGCAGGCCCACTGCCTGTTGGCCAGTCCGTCCCGAGTCCAAAAAATTCCCAAAATCCGCCCAATTCTTCCTCGAGTCATAACGGTCACTCATAGTCAACAGGGTATTTTTAAACCAAAAAGACATTTTAATTTACATTCTAATATTTTTAAATCACCCTTACCCCGTAATCCTGTGTTTGCATTAAATGACCCGAATTGGAAAATTGTTATGACCAATGAATATAATGCTCTTATTGATAATAAGACGTGGGAGTTGGTACCCCGTCCATCTGGTATTAATATTATTAGGTCTATGTGGATTTTTGCTCATAAGGACAATTCAGATGGTTCATTTGCCCAACATAAGACGCGACTTGTGGGTGATGGTAAGACTCAGCAGGTTGGTGTGGATTGTGGTCCGACATTTAGTCCGGTTGTCAAGCCGGCTACCATTCGCATTGTGCTTAGCTTGGCTCTTTCGAAAGCATGGCCTATTCATCAGTTAGATGTAAAGAATGATTTCCTATATGGTGATCTCAAGGAAACAGTCTATATGCATCAGCCTTTGGGATTTAGGGATCCCAAACATCCTCATCATGTCTGTTTGTTGAAGAAGTCCTTATATGGGCTTACGCAGTCTCCACGAGCCTGGTATACGCGATTTGCCAACTATGTTTCTACTATTGGGTTCACTCACAGCAGGTCGGATAATTCCTTGTTCATCTACCGTCGTGGTTCGTCCTTGGCCTATATTCTGTTATATGTGGATGATATTATTTTGACTGCATGTTCCGATGCCTTACACTAGTCTATCATGACAATGCTCAGCTCTGAGTTTGCTATGAAAGACTTGGGGCCCTTGAGTTATTTTTTGGGGATTGTTGTCACTCGTCATGCCGGTGGGTTATTCTTATCTCCAAAGAAGTATGCAGCTGAGATCATTGAGAGGGATGGGATGTCATCCTGTAAGTCCACTTCCACTCCAGTTGATACTAAGCCCAAGCTTAGTGCCGCGACTGACGTACCATACGAGGATCCGACCCGCTATCGCAGTCTTGCAGAGGCCCTTCAGTATCTTACATTCACGAGACCAGATATTACCTATGCTGTCCAGCAGGTGTGTTTGTTTATGCATGATCGCAGAGTTGAGCACATGAATGCAATCAAACGCATCATTCGGTTTATTCAGGGTACACTTGACTATGGTTTGCATTTATATCCTTTCTCGACGTCCACACTTGTCTCGTATACGGATGCTGATTGGGGTGGCTGTCCGGACATCAGACGGTCTACGTCTGGCTATTGTATATTTCTTGGAAATAACCTGGTCTCATGGTCTGCAAAAAGTCAGTCGACATTGTCCCGATCCAGTGCCGAGGCCGAGTATCAAGGGGTAACTAATGTGGTCTCGGAATCATGTTGGTTACGTAATTTGCTATTGGAGCTTCATTGTCCTATTTAGAAAGCAACCTTGGTTTATTGAGATAATGTTAGTGTCATCTACCTTTCTGGTAATCCGGTTCAGCACCAGTGCACTAAACATATCGAGATGAACATTCACTTTGTTCGCGAAAAGGTTGCTCGTGGTCAGGTACGCGTCTGCCATGTCCCGTCAATGTATCAAATTGCCGACATCTTTACAAAGGCTCTTTCCTCGGTCATTTTTGAAAATTTTAGGGACAGTCTCAGCGTTCGAAGACCGCCCGCTATGACAGCGGGGGTGTGTTAAATATACATAATATACACACAATATAATATTTGGCTCTCGGTTTTACTGTTTCCGTGTATATGATTTGTATATTAAAGTAATGTTTTAGTCTCCTAGTTTAGATAATGTTGTGGTGTAATTAGGATTGTACACTTACCATAATTGTATAGTTAGTGTCCAAGTAGAATAAGGTTTTAGAAGTAGAATAAGAATATGATTCTCCTATTATGAAAATATGTAAATTGTTATATATACTCTTTCAATTAATGAAAATAATAATCAATGGATTATTTCTTTCAAAAACATTTGTATCAAATTTATTTAAAATATTTGAAATCATTAGTTATGAAGCACTTCTTATGTAAGTTAACATGTGTAATTTTTATGTTAAGTTTTTGAATAGTAACAAGTATGATTTGGTAACCTAAAAATTAGCATAAAAATAACCTGTAATAATAGTTAAAATTACATATTTACATACGTTGACAGTGTAACAATTTTCTATATTTTTCATGGATATAAATTAAATCGTTTTTCTAATGCTTGTACTAAAGTGTCTATGGAAATGCCTCGTGTAATTAGTTGGGTTTGGTATGGATGAACTAAGCAGCAGGCTTTTGTTGTTTCTACGGTGTACGTTCACTTAACTTGGCTCATGGCCAATATTTGATGTAATTGATAGTAGAGAAATGTACAAATTAATTAGTTATCAAAGGGCAAATCCGCAAATATCATCTGCAGTGAAGTGACTTCTGGTGTGCACGCAATGTGTCCCATGTGCAGTTTGGGCCCTTTTTGGTGATAGTATAAATTTCCTGAATTTCCTTTCACCTAGGCTAAAAATTTGGAGTTTATGCTGATTTGACAGAAATTGGCACTTGACAGTGCCTTGAGAGTGTGTTTGGTACCACGAAAAAAAAACTTTTTAAAAAAAATTAAAAATATCATTTAAAAAAAATAAGTGAGCTTCTTACCTATCTTTCCACGTTTGATAAATAAATAAAATAATATTATTTCAAAAACATTTATTAATAATCTAAGAACATATTATGTGGGTAGGATGGGGTGGTGAGTGGGGAGGGGGGGGGGTTTGGGAGTGATGCCGGTGGGATGGTCAAGGAATGGAGATTGGAAACGCTCGGATACCGGAGAGGAGACTTGAAATGTACCACTTATTAAATTTATTTTTCACATTTTCAATAGTGAATTCATTTCTCATTTTTAATTTTTTTTTAAAAATATAATATTTAAAATATTTTAATTAACCAAATATAAAAAAATTAAAAATATTTCTCTTCATACCAAAAGGTGAGTAGAATCCGTCAAAAAGGAATAAAAGCCCCAAAAAAACGCCAATTTTAATATGCTTATGAACAATATGGAGATACTAAAAGCTCCTCCATGTGGAGTCTTTGGAAGGTGTGTTGTTTTCTTTTGTGTCTCGTTCAAGGACTGTATGTAGTCATAATTTAGCTATCCCTTTTTTTAGTTTTCCACTAATAGGGGGCTTGTAAATTGACGCCACAAAAATAAATGGATCTTGAATTAAAACGCTTTTCCTTTGGGTTGGGTCTTTTGATATGTATTATTTAGTTTGGGGTCTATATTTACCTGGCATTGAAAATCAGCTTATATCGGTTCTTTTAGTTTGTGCACACCCCTTAAAAAAATATTCACTCCTAGAAAATTAAGAATGATTTTACTAATTTACCCCTAATCAATGTTTAGAAAGAAAAAAACGTAGTTAATGAATGTTGATTATTTAAATAAGGGCAATTTTGGAAGAATATACCTAAAGTATTCTTTAAATTCTAAAGAACTACTTATTTTGAAAAAAATTGAAAGGTCTAAACAACCACTTATTATGGAACGGAGGGAGTATTAAAATTCAAGTTAAGTCTGATTTTTTATAATCGGAAATAGTAAATCCGACTAGAATAACTTTGTACGAGCTCCTCATCAGAAAATAGAATTCAACGATTTGCCAATATTAGTGAAGTTAGACTTCCACAATAGAAATGCTACTCCTATTTTGATGTAAACTCATAGATTATAGTTCCATATGATCAAGCGTGGACCCTGTTTTGTTCATACATTTCTTCACTTTAAAACAAAGAGACCTACATTCAAATTCAATTAATGAATATTAGAAGTTTCAGAGGACTAATTAAAAAACTTTGTTTAAGTAGTTGCCAACAATTAATTAATACAAAAACAAGAACTACTAATTAATTAAAAAGATTGAGCATTTGAAAGTAGGTGAAATTGGAACAAGAGACAAAGAAAAAGGACAAAGGTAGCAAAGGACGACTCGATTAATAACGAGAAAAAGTCTATGGCGTACTAGAATAAGCATGCCTAATATGAGAGTAGGGCTGGTTGACATTCCCATTTTTTTATTTTCCATATGTGATATTTTTTATTAGGACTTCGACTAATTCAAATTTGTGTTATGTAAGATTCATTTAAGAAAAAGCGCTCCCTAACAAAAAAAATTCATAGTCAGAGGGTCATAACTCAAACTCAAAACCTCTAATTAATAGTCAAAAAATTATATACATGCACTTTAGATTCGGCCTTAATCAGTTAAATATTCACCTTTCTAAAATGTCATACTATCTGTTAGGTACTAAATTAACTGAACACTCAACTGAGATATGAGACTTATGAAAAGCCCATTGGAGTACAGATATGTGACTTTGAGATGTCACTCGAGAAATATTGGATCTTTTCAAAAAGCATCTTTTTTAAATTAAGTAGTCCTAATCTATTACAGTAGTTTCATTCTAAGTGTCTCAGGGGTGTATTCAATTAGGATTTTAAAAGACTATTTGAGATAAATAAGTCTTGTGGTATTCAATTAAATTTTTTAAATAATCTAAATAAGTCTTGTGGTATTTAATCAAGACTATTAAGATTTTTTTAAAAGGGTGTCCAAATCTAGTGGTATTCAATCAGGATTTTAAACAAGTACAAAAAGTCTTTTGGTATTCAAAAACTTGCTAAACAATCAGAATTTTAAACAATCAGGATTTTGTGTGACTTTTTAGTGGGAGGTATAAATACCAAACCCTATAAAAATATCCTATCTAAACCATCAGATTTTGTTTGACTTTTCCGTTTCGATTTTCAGAAACAACGAAGTTGAAAGAATTTGAAAATTCTTTAACATTCCCGTGGTTTCTCATTCTTGAAAGAAAAGTCATTTTGCAATAGTTCTTTATGCTAACCTGGTTGTTGGTGACTAGTATTTGATGGCGCTACTTGCTTTTATAGTTCTTTATGCTTAACTTGCATGAGGCATGTCTAAGAATGGCCTAGTAAATTTAAGAGGAATGGATATATATTTTATTATGAGGCATGTCCAGTTTCTAGTTCTTCATGATAATCACATAATCCTCCATTCCTGTTAGTATTCATATCCATGTTAGCATGAACATGAATTGCTTTCATCTTTCTCCTAACTGAGTTGAATTTGGGTAAAGTCTAATTGAGATTGTGGTATAATAAGGAATGGAGAAAAATAGAGAGTATTTGCATAATCAATATAGTGTATGTGTACGTCTTTCAAGCATGTTGTGTTAGAAGAGGTCTCAGAAATCTATGCATGCAAGTTGTTCGCTGAAATATCTATTAGAGAAATTGACATGAAAAATCTATGTGGTCCTTTCAAATCTTTATAAATCTTATGATAAATCTTTAAAAATCCAAACATAATTTTTTTTATTGTCTTTTAAAATCTGTTAAGTCATTACATTGTTAAATAGTCTTTTAAAATTCATTGGCACTATAGGAACCTTTATGGGCCAATAACCATGTCAGGAAGTTCAACTTAACTCAGAACAGATCAAAAAATACCCTAACACCACCTCGGCTCAGCGGGCTAAAAACAGGATCATCAGCCTCAGCTTCAGTCATTCCGCCTGAGATATCCTCTGTCCAACCTCAGTACCTTCTCATCTTTGGATATTTGCTAATTAAAGTATTTTCACCATAATATTTCGTAGTCTAGTGTGACATAGTTCAACACAAAGTGTTTAGCCTATCATTATAGGCTAAATATAAAGAATTAAATAAAACAAAATAATAAAATTACCTATGATCGAGGGTTGCGCTCAGCAAGAGAGATGTAACGTAAAACTTCAACTTTTATTTATTCAAAGAGTATTTTACAAGTAGAGAGAGAGAGGGTGGTTCCGAAAACCTGTCCCTTAAACTAAAACTCAAGATCCTTATATAGAGGATCGAAATAAAAAGAAAACATTGAAATAGCCAATAATTTGCAAATGTGGCCGACAAAGGAAAAGAAAAAGTGGTCCAATACATATGGCTGACAAAGAAAATTAAAAATGTGCAATTATGCATCGTTGCTTTATTAAAGCAGATTTTTTTTCTCAGCAGATAATGTTGTTGGGTTCCATCCTTTATTCTTTCTCCTTTCTCTTGGATTTTTCGAAGGTGAAAGATGCTTCCATCCGGTCTTCAAATATTTTGAGATATTTTTCAATATCTGATGTTTGATCAAATGGTACAAATGGCTGAGATTCCTCTGCCACGATATTTTCTTCTTTGTCTTCTTCTCCTGTATTAAACGAAGCCATTGATGCATCTGAGGGAAATTCCTCTTCTAAATTTTTTGTTAAATCTTTTTTTACTTCTATCATATATGAGGCTATGATTTTTTATTTTGAAATTACTCCTTTTTTTCATCTGGAGTCTTCTTGCCATATGCTTAAAAGGGCTATGAGCCTCATGTTGATGCTTTGTTTGTTTTAGCTCCTTATACTGAGCTATGGTAGCAGCAATTTGGTCTATTAACTCTTGGCCAGGGATAACATCATCATTTGATTTTTGAAGAAGTTTCTTCCAAAATTTGGTATAGAAAGTTAAGTGAAGACATAGTATGTTTTGTGGGGTATAACCCACTTCTATGGACCATTTCATAATTTATGGAATAGAAAATTCAATGAAGAAATGCATATTAGCAATTTCTTCAATGAACATATTTTCATTTTCCCAATCTATAACCTTAGGAGATACTTCAACACATTCAGTGTATAAAGACTTGAATAGTTCTGGTAAAATTGTCACTGATGGACCATAATTAATCCACCATTGAGAAAACCAATTTGATATGCTCTATTTATAAACATTAGCACAAATCTTTATGAACCACGAGTGTTTCCTATTAGGATTCTCGTATAACAGAGCTTTATTAAAACTTTTAATGTAATCCCAGTAATTAAATTTTACTTGGACTTTTTTCTCAAGATGATGTTATTCCCTCTCCTTAAGAGTACTTATTCCCCATTTATCTGGAGAAAATATTTTGTTAATAATAATTTTTGAAAAGTTATAAACTTATCTATTGTTTGCCGGATAAGAATGTTGTATTTCTACTGAACCAGTTGATGGGAGTATTATCTCATAGTTCATCCTAGATTTATAAGTAGGGGTGGTATATGATATCGTATTCAAATATATGTGCATTATTTGCCAAGGTTCATTTTTCCATCGAAGATCTTTATTGTCTAAGAGAAGTAATACCTCTCTGTTGTTACTCTTCTCATATGAAGCAGGGTCTTCTTGATCATTCTCAGTAATGACCTTTGAATAAAAGGTGACATCTCACCATTCTTTTCTTTGGATTTTATAAAATCTATGAATTGCTAGTATAAAGGACTATCCTTATTAAGATGATCCTGTCATGTCTTCGACTATTAGCCTCTGGTTTCCCATTTGAACAAGAGTATTACCTCTTCCAGTTCCTCTTCCTCCCCTTCCTCTATAAGAGTTAGGGTTTTTCTGCCAACTTGGCCTCATCCTGCAAAATATCAAATTATTAGAGTTATTAGCTCAAATATTCTCTTGTAAGAAAATCAGGGAGACTATTATCTAACTCTTTCTTATATTGGATATCAAAATCAAATGGAGCTAATAAAGTATGTCATCTTGCAAACATATGTTTAGAAACATAATGTTTACAGTCCTTATTGAACATAAATTTAGACGATTGGCAATCAGTTTTTATTTAAAACTTTTGATTGTATAAATCACCTTGAAATTTTAAGATACTTTTAACTATTGCAAGGATTTCCTTAGCAATAGTTGATTAATTTTTCTGGTTGTCATTCCATTTACCAGAATAAAATTGTACTAAATACTCCTACTTATTTAATGGAGAGTATTGTTTTAAAATTCCTCCATATCTGATGTCAGAAGCATCTATTTCAAGAATTTTTTCCCAAGTAGGATTGGCTAAAGTAAGACAAGGAAGGTTATTAACTCTTTCCTTAGTTCGTTTAACTGCTTGCGTATGATTCGTAATTCATGATTTAGGGATCTTTTTTAATCTATCATATAAAATAGATGTGTCTTTGGCCAAGTATTTATAAAATGGTGAAATATAATTTAAACTTCCCAGAAATCTTTGAAGTTGGATTTTATCAGTAATAATATTAGAAAATTTAGAGGCAAATTACTTCTATTTAT
Source organism: Anisodus tanguticus (assembly GCA_034509755.1). NCBI lineage: Eukaryota > Viridiplantae > Streptophyta > Magnoliopsida > Solanales > Solanaceae > Anisodus > Anisodus tanguticus. The sequence goes on from CM067558.1 coordinate 33,663,232, forward strand.
AGGAATTATTTTCTCTTTCTTAATATTATGGCCCAAAAATCTTACATTCGTTTGAAAAAGAGACATTTTTTTGTTTAGATATAACTAAGCCATTTTGAATAATAATTTTCTTGAATATATCAAGATGTTTAAAATGAGTTTCTATAATATTAGAAAATATTAAAATATCATCTATATAAACAATGATGAAATTACTATATGGTATGAAAATATCATTCATAATTTTCTGAAACTCAGAAGGGGCATTTTTTAATTCAAATGGCATAACATTCCATTCAAATTGCCCAACAGGGACATTAAAAGCAGTTTTATATCTATCCATTTCAGCAATTTGAATCTGCCAGTACCCTGATTTTAAATCAAATTTTGAACATATTATTGCACTATTAAGACTATCAAGTATATCATTTTTATTTGGAATATGATACCTTCCATTTTAAAACATTATTAAGGGGTTTATAATTTAGCACAAGTCTAGGAACTCATCTTTCTTGTTCAGCATGCTTATTGACATAAAATGCAGTGCATGACCATGGGGACTTTGAAGGTCTTATTAAACTTTTCTGTAAAAGAGAAGTAATTTCTTCTTTACATAATTCCAAATATTCAGAATTCATCTAGCATGGTCTTTCCCTTGTAGGAATATTTCCTTCAGTAAAATCACCTTCATATGAAAGAGTAACAACATGCTTCTTTCTATGCCAAAAAGCATTAGGGTGATCACTACAAATTTGTAATAAAAACTGATTATGAAATCAATTTTTTGCTATAATTTAGGATTCTGCAAAATTTCGCCAATATTAAGACTATAAACTTCTTGTTTTAGAAAATTAATCTGTTGATGTTTATTCATCAACCTATTTTTTATTTCATTTAAAATTCTTGAAAACGATTCAGTTATAAATTGGAACTTGATTTCTCTTTCTTCAAAAGTTCCTATAATGCGCTTTTCATCAATTCTCACGATAGGGAATATTTTTTTTAAAAAATGGTGTTCCCAAGATAATCTGGCTAGAAATATCTTTAACCAGTACAAAACTATTTGGTATGCAAACCTTTTCATGGCAAATATATGCTTTTGATAATTTAAACTCAATTTTCAATTTCTGCCCATTAGCAGATTTTAAGCTATGAGTAGTTTTATGAAAATACATAGAAGGTATTAATCCTTCATGTATACAGTTTAAATCTGTTCCACTACCAACAAGAGTAGTAAACTCTTTTTTGAAATTGTAATCAATTAAAAGAGTAATTTTTATAAAAAACTTTTGAGATGTTATCATCTCGAGGGTTTGAAGAACTCCTCTTTATCACCTACTTCAGTATATGTGGTGGTTATCTCCTCCAAGGTAGGGTTGTCTATGATTTGTTTACCCTTGCCCTCAATACTGGAAATCCTATCATCCAACATGGTATTATAATTCTTGAGATCTGAGACTTCTCTTTTGAGATTATCAATCTCTTTCTTAAAGTCCCTGCTGGCACTGGAATGCTTATTGCGATATTCATTTGCCCAATGATTTTTTTAAGCTCGGACATGGTATAAACACCTGATCTTTCCAGAACTTGTTTTCCATTTGAAGTTTCTGGTGTATCCTGATTTTGATCAATGATTTTAGACCTTATATCTGTATATTTGATTATTCTCAATAATTCCATAAGGTTATTACTACTCAGGACGTTGACATTCATGTCCTTAAACTGGGAAACGATATTATAAAATGCATCCCATTCCTTGTTATTCTTACTGGAACAAGGTTGTGCTATTTGATAATGCATGCACTCTTCATCTGTATCTGAAGAGATATATTTCTCATTATTAATAACTTTAATATCCTCATCGGAGGAATCCTTTGCTATATCATATTCGAAACCTGAATCTTCTGGCTCTGAATTTAACAATAACTTGGATAATGTATCCTTCAAGTCATCATCGATGTTAAGGGCTTTAATCTTTTCCTTAACTTTGCAATCCTTATAATAATGTCATGTTCTTTCATATTTCCAATAGGCTTTAGGGTTTTTAGACTTTATGAAATTCTTTCGGGTTTTAAATTCCCGTTTTCTTCTAACTTTCTTCTCCAAGCGCTTTTCTTTCCATGCTTGGAAATTCTTCTCACTTTTATTTTTATGCCTATGAGGCTCTTTATACTTAGGTAATTTCATTCCAAATTCCACAGAATTCCCCTAATTGTTGTCTTTCTTTCAGACTTTGTCTCTTGATCTGCTGATTCAACTTGATTTCATTATACAAGGATAAACCTTCTTGAATGCATGTACCTATTAACTTGTCATAAGTATAGTCATCATAATTGATGCTAGTTCCTTCTTTTCTTAGATTTCTCCTTAACTCTTTCTGCGAAAAGGCTGGGTAGTCCGTCTATAAACTTAGACTTCCAATGAGTGTTGTTACACTCAGGTAACTCCATAACCTTTCTGAGGAATACGTCCTTGTACCACCTAAATGAGATAAGAGTTTTGCATCTAAGATTTTGGAGCATAGTCCTGATATTTTCACTATCATTAGACCATCTTCCAGTAAAGTGTTCTATTATATTAATGGCTAAAGAATAAATAACATTTTGTTCTGGTACTGTTGTTGATGCTTCTGGATTAACAACAGTTAAAATCTTATGATGTTGATCTGGGGTTAAATAATTATCCCACCAACCTTTTAATTGGTCTGTAAACCCTGCAACAATCATTTCTGCAATGATTTTATTTTATATGTATTATTATTAGTTTTGCAGATAGTGTTGTACATAAGCATTATATGTACTACCGTATAAATCTGTCTTTCTGTATAACCATCTATGTTCCATTCATAGATATGCTTACCACTATAACTGTTATTATCAACAATTTCATGTTCTTTAAAAAGAATATCATGAGGAGTAGGTCGAGGATAATAGCACATCCTCTGCACATGTTTCCTAGCATATTTCTCTAGGTTATTAATCTCATCAGAAACTTTCTTCTTATAATCATCATCAGAAAGGTCAAAATCATATCTATCTTCTCCCTCTGTCGTTAAAGGACTAATGTTTAAGCCTTTAAACTTATCATCAAGCAATTTCTCAAATTCTGAAAATGCTCTAAGTTTCAAATTTTTAATTTCAGGGGGAGGCTGCACACTAGGAGTGGCTACAATATCCTGCTTCTTTTCTTGTGAGCTAACAGGATGGTGTAACTTTTCGATTTCAGAAATCAATTTTTCTACTCTATCATGTAAAAGAACAATTTGTTCACCCAATATATTAATATAGACATTGGCGTAATTTTGTTATTTTAGCATAATATTAATATGTTAGTAGTGATTTGTAATGTATCATTTTCAAGCAATTTTGAAAAAACTGCAAAATGAAGAACTTATCATCCTTCTCAATTTGGAAAGGTTGTTGGGAAGGTAAAACATCATTAACAATTTCCCCACTTGTTAACTTATATTCCCTTTCTAAAACAGAGATATAATCTCCTACATATTTCACCATGAACCAAGGGACAAAAGATATAATCTTATTGACATTAGCAAGATCTTTATAAAATTCTTCTTGAAGGAATGTTCTTTCTTCAATATTAAAAGTTTCAAAAAAACTATTTTTAAACGGTTCCCATCTGGGTCCAAAGAAATCATCACTGATTTATTTTCTTGCGGGCGATCCCTGACTAAAATTAATTCTTTGAGTTTGATCCATTCAACAGTAGGAAAATCCATTTCTGACTTAGTTATTTTCGGGTCTTCTTGAACACCACTGACAATATTATCACTATCAATTCGGATACTATCAATTCTACTATCGCCGGTTTCTCTAATACGAGAAGTAGATGCTCTTGATGGAGATATAACAATATAATCAATTGGTGAAATATAAGAACAATTTAAAGAATTAGATCTAGTAAATCTGGATTTGGAGTCAAGACTATTACGTTCGACTCTGTCTCTCAAATAATTTGGTTCGGAGAACCTCAACTTGACAGTCCCATCTGGGGTTGCTCAATTTCAGTTACATCAGTATTAAGATTACTTTGGGGAGGAGTGTCTCCCTCTATGACCCACTCTTTGAGAAATTTATTTCATCCCATTTGATAGTTCTTCGAGTAGTAATCTTGGATTTATAAAAATTAGTTCATATTAAAATATTTTCATTTCTGTTCTTAATCATATTCATTTTAAGAATGTGTTGAACATATATCACCTATTACTACGTGTGAGTACCATGGCCATGATACCATTTTCCACGAGATGGCACTATAGGAACCTTTATGAGTCAATAACCCTGGCAGTAAGTTAAACTTAAATCAGAACAGATTCAAAATGCCATAATGTCACATCGGCTCAGCGGGCTAAAAAAAGGATCATTAGCCTGAGCTTCAGTCATTCCGCCTGGGATGTCCTCTGCCCAACCTCAGTACCTTCTCATCTTTGGATCTTTGCTAATTAAAGCATTTTTACCATAATATTCTAGTGTGACATAGTTCAACACAAAGTGCTTAGCCTATCATTATAGGCTAAATCTAAAAAATTAAATTAAAATAAAACAATAAAATTACCTCTGATCTAGGGTTGCACTCAGCAAGAGAGATGTAACGTAAAACTTCAACTTTTATTTATTCAAAGAGTATTTTTATAAGTAGAGAGAGAGGGTGGTTCCGAAAACCTATCCCTTAAACTAAAACTCAAGATCCTTATATAGAGGATCGAAATGAAAAGAAAATAGTGAAATGGCCAATAATTTACAAATGTGGCCGACAAAGGAAAAGAAAAAGTGGCCCAATACATATGGCCGACAAAAAAAATTTAAAAGGTGCAATATCGTTGTTTTATTAAAGCAAATTCTTTTTCTCAGCAGATAATGTTGTTGGGTCCCATCCTTTACTCTTTCTCCTTTCCCTTGGATTTTTCGGAGGTGAAAGATTCTTCCATCTAGTCTTGAAACCTTTTGAGATATTTTTCAATATCTGATGTTTGATCAAATGGTTCAAATGGCTGAGATTCTCTTGCCACGATATTTTCTTCTTCATCTTCTTCGCCTATATTAAACGAAGCCATTGATGCATCTGAGGGAAATTCCTCTTCTAAATTTTTTATTAAATATTTTTTTACTTCTGCCATATATGAGGCTATGATTTCTGATTTTGAAATTACTCATTTTTTCTTCTAGAGTCTTCTTGCATTCTGCTTAAAAGGGCTATGAGCCTCATGTTGCCGCTTTGTTTGTTTTAGCTCCTTATACTGAGCTATGGTAGCAGTAATTTGGTCTATTAACTCTTGTTCAGGGATAACATCATCCTTTGATTTTTGAAAAAGTATCTTCCAAAATTTGGTATAGAAAGTTATGTGAAGACAGAGTATGTTTTGTGGGGTATTATAATCCACTTCTACAGATCATTTCATAATCCATGGAATAGAGAATTCAATGAAGAAACGTATATTAACAATTCCTTCAATAAGCATATTTTTATTTTCCCAATCTATAACCTTAGGAGATACTTCAACCGATTCAGTGTATAAACTCTTGAATGGTTCTGGTAAAATTGTCAGTGATAGACCATAATTAATCCACCACTGAGAAAATCAATTGGGTATGCTCTGTTTGTAAACATTAACACAAATCTTTATGAACCACGAGTGTTTCCTATTAGGATTCTCGTATAACAGAGCTTTATTAAAACTTTCAATGTAATCCCCAGTAATTAAATTTTACTTGAACTGTGTTCTCAGGATGAAGATATTCCCTCTCCTTAAGAGTACTTAGTCACCATTCATCTGGAGAAAATATTTTTTTAACAATAATTTTTGAAAAGTTATAAACTTTTAGACTTAGGTAATTCCATCCCAAATTGTCAACATAATTCCCCTAATTGGTATCTTTCATTCTCTTGATCTGCTGATTCATCTTAGTTTCATTACACAAGGATAAACCTTCTTGAATTCAAGAAAGAAGTTATGAATCTTGTAGTTTCCAATTACAGAGAATATAATATAATAAAATATCATTTAAATTATATGATTTTAAATATGTCATATGTCTTACGGAATATTAAAATTAAAGAGTTATTCAATTTAGAAAGTATTATTCTTTAGAACGGACTAAAAATATTAACACGCATAAATTGAAACAATACATATATCAAGTGGAGTATCAAGCATTCAAGCACTAATGATTAATAGGTTTTCATGCAAATCTTGCTATTTATATTTGCTGTGGACTTCGTTAATTTGTTTACATTCATAAGGTTATGTATCATTACTTTTCTTGCTTATCCCCTAGATTTGCACCCTTTAGAATGAAAATGACATATGCAACTCCAATAAGTATCGCAAAGATGTCAAGCATATATTAGTAGCATGTTTGGCTAACTTTCTGAAATCTAGTTATATTTGAAAGGTTCATTTTGTAAAAAATATTTTATCATGGGTAAGATCGGCATATATTCTATCGGTGTATCATTTTCAAACTCTACTTATGGGATTACACTGGGCTATTATTATATATCAAAAAAATATTTATAAATAGTAGCATTTTGTGTTTTGAGTAATCAATTTCTAAAGCACTTTTATCAATATTAGGGGTGTACATGGACCGAGTTGATTCAATTTTTTTAAATACCAAACCAAATCAATTGTATCGGGTATTTAAATTTATAAAAAAAATCAAATCAATAAAGTCGGGTTTTTCAATCTCAATTTTCTCGTATTTTTCGGGTTGGTCGATTTTTTTGATTTTTTTTTGCTCGATGCGAAGCATCTTACAATAGTATTTGTCGACTAAAAATAAGCATCTTACCCTTCTATTTCTAAATCTATAAAATGAAAAATGAGTGGTGGATTCATTGACTTATTAAATAAAAAATTCATAACAGTAAGTGTAGAACATGCATGTGATGTACAAATATAACAATCAAACAGAATGTATTAATAAGCAACTTCAATATCGTTCCAAAAAAAATGAATTTTAGCTAGCTTTTGAACATTTACTCAAAAAGCCTATCACTAAATGAACAAAAATATTATAACTCAAAAACTCAACATTAAGAATTATACAATCAGTTCTCGTGCCAATTCTTAAACAGATGGTGCATCATGAACAAAGCTAACTAATAAATGCTCAAAGGTGATAAAGTTATAAAAATATTTATAAATTATATATGTATAAAATAATTTATAAATTGTGTATATATATATAATCGAGTTGTTTTGGTCTCGGTTTGATTTTTTTAATTTAAACCAAATCAAACTTATTATAGTCTGGTTATTTTTTCCAATATTAAACCACTAATCGATTTTTTTTTCTGATTTGGTTCGATTTGTTGGTTTAGTGCTGTGTTTTCTTTGTACATCCCTAGTTAATATTAAGACATTAGTGTGTGTTTAGTCAAGATTTCAAAAGAGCTTATGGGGAAAAACTACTTTTTAGCTTAATAAAAACAGTTTCCTTTACTACTCAAAATCATTTATTTTGTTCCTAAAAGCTTGATCAAACAACTTAACTCTCTAAAATAAGTATTCTTATTTTTTTTATATAAAATAATACTTTTGACTTAATTCAGTGTTCAGACTGTCTTAAAATTATAGTCGTATATAGGGGTGTTCATGGTTTGGTTAGAAAGCGATCCAAACCGCAAACCGAACCAAACCGACATTTGTTTGGGTTTGGTTTGGTTTGATTTTAAAATTTTAAAAATCGATAATATTTGGTTTGATTTTGGTTTCATTAAAAACAAACCGAAGAAAAAATCAAACTGAACCGACAAATCATAAATATAATTTTTATAATTATATATATAAGATATATTATTTTTTATAAGTAATTTCAAAAAATTTGTTTTTTTTTATGAAAATTTCTTTATCACTAATAGGCTAATAAACTTTACACCTTAAGCTCATTTCTAACTAAAAGAAATTCATGAAATCTAATAATATCATTAATTCAAAGAAAAATTTATGAGATTTACCTATAAAATATTGTGTTTCTTATAAACTTTATTCACTTGATTAAAGCTTATATCTTAAGATAATCGCCATAATTCAAGAAAATTATATTTGTTGGGTCCGGGGCTACGGATAAGCAAGAATATGTAGGAATAAAACCGTAACAACAAGAACAATTAAAACAGTTTCTGGATGTTGCCTTCAATGTTGTGTCAACATCTGAGGCAGCATTGTGATAAAACAGTTATAAACCTTTATAGAGTAAATGCAGCGGGAAAGTAAAGAGACACAAGGTTTATATTTTCAAGGGTATATATTAATATATCCCTTGATGGTCAATGACCAAGGAATTGTATAAATTATATACAATTACAAATGAATTTCTTTTACAAGATTGAACAATAAATGCGAAAAAGAAATTACAAACAAAAGTGAAGTCGCAGATGACTTCAGCCTAAAGTTAAAAGATCTAAAAAGACAAATACAACATCTTCATTACAATTGCTTGAAATATAAGCTTGATCTAGAATCTGGGCAGCAATAGTAATGTGGGACTAGATGTTGTTAGACTACTTTAGGCTAAGTGTGTTGATCCAGTTTCTAAGGTAAATATCCGAGAGCTCTCTTGGTAATTCTTCTCGTTCAATTATGGATATCGATACTCTGAAGTTCCCCTCTATTTATAGTGTGAAACTTCCTTTGAAATCCTCACTGGTTGGTTGCGGAGGCTGAGTAAAAGAAGGCTTCAGCTTGAACCGGTTCTTGCTCCTTAAAAAGCTCAACCTTCTGGACTTGGTCTTCACGCTGCTTCCTCTCCAACCTTTGACTGTTTCTTTTACCACGTTTTAAATACAGCATCATTGTAAGATTTCCTAGGTCATTTTTTACTCACAGTAACACAACTTGTTTTGGCCGGAAGAATAGGCAAAATCGTTACAGAGATGTTGTCAGGAATGTTGTCACAACATCGCAGGCAACATTCATATTTTCATAAGATGTTGTCCTGAGCATTTACAGATATTGTCACAACATCCATCCAACATCAACAATCTCACCCTTTTTGCCTTTCTTCACAAAACTCCATACGAAGTGAAAATGACTAGGATACTGATTCGCGATGTAGTCCTTACATTCTAAGAATCAGTAGGATCAGTGATATACTCCCCCTTAACCTGCAGTATTAAATTCCAAGCAGTGTTGTATCGATGATTTGATTAGATAGGAGTTATGTTCTGTTAGTCGGGACTTACTTACAGCAACTGCGTAATCAGTCTACAGTAACGATTCATAACAGTCCACATCAGGCAAACATATATAAACAACTTTAGAAAGTAGTCACAATGTTTGCAAGAACATACCAAATATCCCAAAGTAAAATATTACAAACACAAATAATATTCCAAATGTCAGTATATCCAATATTCAAATAAATAGGGATTATCAGTACTCCATTCCATTAGCATGATGATCCTTGACTAGAGTAATCGAGTCACAGTAGCTTCCAGCCGCTTTCTGTGATCGATCACTCTGTGCAGCACCATCTTCATCTTTATAGCATCAGAAGTAGTCAGCAATCATCATCTCAACTCCTCTCCCCCTGCATCATGGCCTGCATCCTCATCAATAACAGCTCCCCCTGTCTATCTCGCTTCCAAAGAAGAACATCAAGAAGACACCCCCCGTCTGTCTATTCGCTTCCCAGTGAAAGAACATCCTCTCCCCCTTTTTATGAAGAAAGTAAGCCCACATAATAGTTCCTGGCTTGCACTAGGTCTTGAATTTGCCTGTCAAGTTCAGCAATGTGCTGTTGAAGCCAGTCTTTGGACATTGGGACCTTTCCTTAACCAATGTTGCTAGGAATGTCGGCAACATCCTTTGATGTGTCAGTGTCCCATTCATCTTTCTTCCAGGGTAGGTCAATAACCCTATCCCTACTGTTCACAACTGCTCGCTGTACTGAGTAGACCTCTAAGGCTGGACTCAGCTTTTCTCCTTTTGGAGTCTTAAAACCTTAGTTGAGCAGGATTTGAAAAATCAAGGAGGGGTATGGAAGGGCAGAGTTGCTTTGTCTTTCTGCCAAATTGGCAACATGGTTGAATATGAGGGTTCGTAAGTCAACTTTCTGATTCCTTCCAAACTTGAAAAGCAGTGATGCTTGATCAAGGGTCACTACTGTCTCGTTGAGGGAGGGTAGCCAGTTGTATATAGCAAGTTTGTGCAAAGTGGCAAACAAGACAGTGAGTTTTGACATAGGACTGCGAGGAGCCCAAATAGTGATCAAATTCCTCGTAAGATACTTGATCATCGAATTGAGTTCATCCACAGTGGGGTTTGGTTGAGGTTCTCTTTCACTAACAGTTATCCCAAGAGTGGAGTTGATGATATTAGGTGTAAAATTGTATACCTTGTTGTATATGTACACTCTCCTAAATTTCTTTGAGGTTGTGTCTCTAACAGCAAGCGTCAGATTAGCATAGAACACCCTAATCACCTTCTCACAATAAGGATTCTCACCAGATACAGAGTTTAAGATCTTTCGACTACTTAAGAAATCAACTAAACCATTTTTGGAGAATGAAGTTAGGTCAATCACATTCTCCCCTCTAACTCCTCTATTTTTAAACCAATTCCAGTTACTGGAGCATGATTTCATTTGAAACATGGAAGAGTAGGGAATTACCTCAAAATATGTTTCAGATTATGTGTTTTCTTGTTCGGATGAGGTGGTTGCAGGTGTTTCCTCGGATGTTGGGGCAACATAGTTTGGGTCCATTTTCTCGTCGGTTGCCTTTGATGTTGAGGCAACATTTTTATCAAAATTCTAGTATGTTCTGCGGACCCCTTTAGGAATGATGTTCCGTAGAGGTATGTCATCTGACATCTCTTCTTTTTCTTTTTCCTTCTCAGTTGCTGCTTGTGGAGTGGAAGTTGATGGAGTTCTGGAAGAACTGGGCATACCGGGATCGGTGTCAGTACCGCGCTAGTGGTAGTATCAACAGGGAAAGTCGACTCCTCCCTGGATCTTTTAGCAGACTGGTTGACACCGAATTGGTTTTCGAAAACCCTTTTTGACCTTTGAGTCGGAAATGTCGATTTTGACTGTCTTGAGGCAAGGTTTGAGAAATCAAATGTTGCATCAACATCGATTGGGTTTTCATTATCGCCTGGGTAGCTCACATGTAATGGCTTATCTGAACCAAGCAGGATCATAGCCTGTGTGCAGTCCTCTTCGACTGGTTTCAAGTCATTGATGGAAGTATAATGCTTGTAAACCTTGTTGTTATTTGTTGGACTAGTCGACATTAGGGAATATTCTTTGGTGTTTGTGAATTTTGGGGAAATGGACATGGGAGAGGGTTTTGAAGAATTGGGCGTGTTTGAGATGCTTTGGGTTTTGAAAAATGACGGTGGTGTTTGGGCTGCCATGATTTGATAAATTGTAAATCGACTGATGTGACAATTCCAAGACAAAAAAATGTGAGGTTTCATTATGGCAAAATATACTTACACTCAAACTCCTTTTCCTTAAATTTAGATTGTATAGAAGAATAAAAACTCTTTACACACGTAAAACAAAGGATTTACACAACACATAACATCATTTAAAATTTAAATAAAAATAGTTCTCCAGGATTTTTGGATTTTCCGTTAAAGACAGAGACGTGTTAAATACCAAAAACAAGAATAAAATAAAATAAACCATATTGATCAATGTACTGGAACACGATGTTGTTAATGATGTTGGCAACATTTCCAAGTTAAACAAACATTATGAGACTCCAAGGATTTTCTAATTTGGCAGATGATATTTCCGTATATGTTCCTTATGAGACTGATCGCTGGACTAATGTAATATTTTACCATTGTCCTTAATCAACTTAGTTGAACACATACATATTAAAAAATATTGAGAAATTTTCAACCTTAAAGCACGTGGTACTCCTATAGAATAAGAACGATACCAATCTTAGAGCTTTGCTCTTTTTGTATACATCCAAATCTTTTAGTAGAGGCTTCGCCTTCTTATGATACTCGCAGAGAATAGTATCACATTCATATCATGTCCTTTTAGAGTCATGCTTGAATCTTTTTTAAAAAAAGTGCAACATAACTACAACACCTATCCTGTATATTGACTCAACAGTAAATGTTACCCAAAATGTTAGGACAACATTTCGGACAACATCTACCTAGCCTGTCTTATTTTCAAAGAAAACAGAGACCTAGAGATTTTTTCAAGCTAGAAAATCTCTCATGATCTAAAGGTTTGGTAAAAATGTCAGCTAGTTGAAAAAGAGTATCAACATGTTCGATTTGAACTAGCAGTTTTTCCACTGAGTCTCTTAAAAAATGATGTCTTATGTCTATGTGCTTTGTACGTGAATGCTGAACAAGATTTTTGGAAATATTAATAGCACTCAGATTATCACAGTACAAAATCATAGAGTTATTAGATATACCATAGTCATTTAGCATATGTCGTAACTAGATCAGTTGAGCACAACAACTTCCGGCTGCCACATATTCAGATTCGGTAGTCGAGAGTGATACACAATTTTGTTTACGACTGTACCATGAGACTTGATTATTGTCAAGATAGAAACACCCACCACTAGTGCTTTTCCTATTGTCTACATCACCGGCCCAATCCGAGTCACTATATCTTATTAGATTAGGATTAGTGTCTTTGGAGTACCAAATTCCCAAGTCACTTGTACCGGCAACATATCGAATGATACGTTTCACAACATTAAGATGAGATACCTTGGGGCTGGCTTGGAACCTGGCGCAAACACATACGCTAAACATGATATCGGGGCAACTGGCAGTAAGGTATAAAAGGCTACCTATCATAGATCGGTACAATGTTGGGTCAACATCTTGTCTAACATCGTCTTTACATACCTGTTGCGTAGAGCCCATTAGAGTCTGCATGTGTTTAGCATTTTCCAGACCAAATCTCCTAACAAGATTCTTGGCGTACTTGCTTTGAGATACAAAGATCCCATCTTCATCCTGTTTAATCTGCAAGCCTAAGAAAAATGTTAGTTCTCCAATCATGCTCATCCTAAATGTTGTCGACATTGCTTCGACAAACGATTTCAAGAATGATTCTGTAGTCGAACCAAAAACAATATCATCAACATAGATTTGAGCTATTATTACATCTACACCGTGTCTTTTAATGAATAATGTTCTATCAGCTTCTCCACGGGTAAAACCAAACTCAACAAGAAAGCCAGTTAAACGACCATACCATGCACGTTGTTTTGTTTTAGTCCATACAAAGCTTTCTTGAGCTTGTACACATGATGTGGATGGTGAGGATCTTCAAATCCCTTTGGTTGTTCAACATATACTTCTTTGTCCAAGTATCCATTGAGGAAGGCACCTTTAACGTCCATTTGGTGCAACGTAATCTTTAGATAGCAAGCAATAGCAAGAAGCAATCTTATTGACTCAATTTTAGCCACATGAGCGAAGGTCTCGTCATAGTCGATACCTTCTACTTGTGTATATCCTTGAGCAATAAGTCGAGCTTTGTTCCTAACAATCTTCCCTAACTCATCTGATTTGTTTTTGAATATCCATTTGGTCCCAATAACATTTGTGTTGTTGGGTCGTGGTACCAAGTCCCAAACCTCATTTCGGGCAAATTGTTCAAGCTCCTCTTGCATGGCTTGAATCCAAAGATTATCTTTTAATGCTTCCCCAATATTTTTAGGTTCCAAAGTAGATGCAAGACAAGAAAGACTTACATGTTGATATATGGTGGATATGCACACATACCTTACCATTTCTCGGTAATTCACTGGCTCTTTCCATCTTGTACGCCTCTTCTCAAAAACTCCCCTTATCACCTGGTCGGGTGAATGGTTCCTTCTAATCCTCGATGGAGGGTCTCTTCTCACTTGATCATTCAGTTCAGTAGCAGACTCCTCCTTGACTTCGTCCCCTGTGTTCTCTCTTTGATGTTCAGATGCTTCTTCTGATATCGAGACAACATCTGTTTCTTCAGTGGGTTGCTCCTCTTCAATTGCAACCACACTGTTGTTTTCTGAAGATCTACCCGATATATCCAGCAGGTCATCAAAAATAACATTGACTGACTCATGTATGGTCTTTGTCCGAAGATTGTATATTCGGTAAGCATGGCTATTCTGAGAGTAGCCAACGAATATTCCCTTGTCACTCTTAGAGTCAAATTTAGCCAGTTGATCCCTGTCATTAAGAATATAGCACACACACCCAAAGACATGAAAGTACCGTAATGTAGGTTTCTTTCCATTTGACAGTTCATGGGTGTCATTTTGGTCCCTGGCCTTAAATAGATTCTATTAGTTATGTGACATGCCGTGTTCAAGGCTTCTGCCCAAAACCTCTTTGACAATTGCTTAGAACTTAAATAACTCTAGCCATTTCTTGTAAAGTTCTGTTATTTCTCTCGGCAACCCCATTTTGTTGTGGTGTTTTTGGTGCCGAAAATTCATGGAATATTCCTTTGTTTTCACAAAATTTTGTAAAGGTTTGATTTTCAAACTCCTTTCCATGATCAGATCTAATTCTGAAAATCGAAGAACAAAACAGATTCTTAATCCTAGAGTAAAGTGTTCTAAACATCTCAAAGGTTTGTGATTTTTCCTTTAAAAAATAGATCCAAGTAAATCTGGAAAAATTATGTACTATCACATAAGAATATCTCATCCCTCCTAGGCTATCTACCTCGATTGGACCCATAAGATCCATATGCAGTAATTGGAAACAATGAGACATACCTGAATGTTGTCCGTCATGTTGGCCAACATTATGAGAGACTCGAGTCTGCTTTCCTTTCAAACAATCTACACACAGTGTTTTATCTTTTGGATCCAGTCTGGGAATGCCTCTGACAGCTTCACATGAGATCACCTCTCCAAGGTGCCGTAGTTGACATGTCCCAACTTTTGATGCCAAAGTGTCAAGTCACCTACCTTTGCGGAGTTGCAAAACTCTTGTCTTCCGACTAGATAGCAATTGTCTCCAGTTTGGGTTCCTGACATGACACATTTTTTTGTAGAATCTGTAACTTTGCATCCAAGCTTGTTGAATTTCACCTCGAGATCATCATCACATAGTTGGCTTATGCTAAGAAGATTAGCAACCAAACCTTATACATGAAGAACATTTTTCAAGGCTGGTACATCCGGAACATTAAGAGTTCCTTTATCAATTATCTTACTCTTACTTCCTCCTCCAAAGGTCACGAATCCTCCATTGAATGCTCCATACTCCTTCAATAGACTTTTGGTACCTGTCATATGACGTGAGCAGCCACTATCAAAGTACTAAGAACCTGTAATGTTAGTGCGCAAAGCAGCTATGCACACATTACATTTCAGATTCAGTTTGGGTACCCATTCATTTTTCTTCCTTCTACTTTCAGGCTGATTCCTTTGAATGTTGTCAGTGATGTTGGGCAATATTGCTGATGACATTTTAGGCAATATTCTGAGTGCAGAGTTTTGAAGTTTGTAGCAGTAGGGCATAAGATGTCTTGACTTCTTACAGAAGCTACATACAAACTTCGATCCAATCTTAGTGATCTGAGAATTACTCGGATTTTCTTTGACTAATTTTATCCTCTCAGTTTGATTATGGATTCTGAAAGTATTTGTTTTGCTAGGAGATTGGTACCCAAGCCCAGCTCTTGTAGGTTCATTGAAGTTCAATATTTCATCCAGTTTGGAGGTTCCCATGTTGAGCCTTTGAAAGGTGGTCTCAGCTACATTCAATCGTGCACGAATCTTACCAAGCTCTAGGTCCTTCTTGGTAAGTGCCACCTCTAATCGGTTGATTGTGTCTTTCAGATTGCTATTCTCAAGAGCCAATAATTTTGCTTTTGAGTCTAGTTGCTCAGATTCAGTGATTAAGGCTTTACAAAGATTTTGTAATTCCTTTATCATGTCGTCTTTGGAGTCAACTAGATCCAAATTTACAGCCTCAGATGAAGAATTAAATCCACTAAAACAATTTACATCAGAATAGTCAAAGTATACATACCTCTCTGATGTTGAAGACATTTCAGATGTTGAGTCTGATGTTGTCGCAACATTGTCAACAACATCTTCAACGTCGGACAGTGAGTGTTCGAACATGGCTCCAGCATTGCCTGTGATTCTTCTTCTTGATCTCCTTCCTCCTCTTCGTTCTCATAATCACTGAGAGTTACCCACATAACCTTACCAATTTTTCTAAGGGTGTTTGCACACTTATTAGCGTAGTGTCCCCAACCCGAGCATGCATGACACTGCACTCCCTCGAGTTGTTTGGGATTGAAATTGGTACTGTCGGAGTTAGATTTTCTCAGTGGATTGTGATTTCTTTGCTCAGAAAGTGACATATTCGGCTGTTTATTGAAGAGTGGGTTTTGATGTTGTTTGTATTTGGCTTTATTGCGATCATTGTTGATCTTTCTCACCATTGAATTGAATCGATGAGTAAGTAAGGCAACAGTTGCACCATTTCCCAGTTCCTCCAAGTTTTCTTCCTCGTCTTCCAATTCAGTTTCCGAGGTTTGTCCTTGGAGTGCCAAAGTCTTATCTTTATACAGATCTCTTTGGCTCTTCATGTTCATCTCATATATTTGAAAGATGCTCATCAAGGCATGTAGATCCATAGTAGCAAGATTATGGGTCTCTTCAATAGCACAAATCTTAGTATTAAATCTTTCAGGAAGAGATCTGAGAGCTTTATCCACAAGTTGTGTGTTGGTTAAAGGAGAACCAAGCACTTGACACTGATTAGCAATGTCAATTAATTTTTCAAAATAGAATTTTATGTCTTCAGATTCTTCCATCCTTAAGCGTTCGTATTGACTCAAAATCATGCGAAGCTTTGTACGTCGTACACTCGAGGTACCTTCACAATGAGTTTGTAAGGTCTCCCAAGCGTCCTTGGCCGTAGTACAATTCTAGATGAGTTTAAACATATAGAGATCTACCCATCCAAATATCGCATTTAGGGCATTTTCATTGAAGCTCGCACTGTTGATCTCTTCCGCGGTCCATTCAGATTCAGGTTTGGTAAGTACATCACCATCCTCGTCTGCTGGGTACTTGGGAATCACATAGCCTTCGGAAACTGATCTCCAAGCTCGAACATCAATGGATTTGATCTGCGAACGTAGTCAAATTTTCCAATAGGCATAGTTAGTTCCGTCAAGAATTGAAAGTCTACCAACGTTTTGTATAGCTGAGTCCATAGCCGTAATATTCAGAATCAAACACTTATTGTATCAAGTGTTGGGTCTGATACCACTTGTTGGGTCTGGGGCTACGGATAAGCAAGAATATGTAGGAATAAAACCATAACAACTAGAACAATTAAAATAGTTTCTGGATGTTGCCTTCAATGTTGTGTCAACATCTGAGGCAACATTATGATAAAACTGTTATAAACCTTTATAGAGTAAATGCAGCGGAAAAGTAAAGAGACACAAGGTTTATATTTTCAAGGGTATATATTAATATATCCCTTGATGGTCAATGACCAAGGAATTGTATAAATTATATACAATTACAAATGAATTTCTTTTTACAAGATTGAACAATAAATGCGAAAAAGAAATTACAAACAAAAGTGAAGTCGCAGATGACTTCAGCCTAAAGTTAAAAGATCTAAAAAGACAAATACAACATCTTCATTACAATTGCTTGAAATATAAGCTTGATCTAGAATCTGGGCAGCAATAGTAATGTGGGACTAGATGTTGTTATACTACTTTAGGCTAAGTGTGTTGATCCAGTTTCTAAGGTGAATATCCGAGAGCTCTCTTGGTAATTCTTCTCGTTCAATTATGGATATCGATACTCTGAAGTTCCCCTCTATTTATAGTGTGGAACTTCCATTGAAATCCTCATTGGTTGGTTGCGGAGGCTGAGTAAAAGAAGGCTTCCGCTTGAACCGGTTCTTGCTCCTTAAAAGCTCAACGTTCTGGACTTGGTCTTCACGATGTTTCCTCTCCAAACTTTGACTGTTTCTTTCACCATGTTTTAAATACAGCATCATTGTAAGCTTGCCTAGGTCATTTTTTACTCACAGTAACACAACCTGTTTTGGCCAGAAGAATAGGCAAAATCGTTACAGAGATGTTGTCAGGAATGTTGTCACAACATCGCAGGCAACATTCATATTTTCATATGATGTTATCTTGAGCATTTACAGATGTTGTCACAACATCCATCCAACATCAACAATATCTTTCACAATAAAAAAGGTAATAATAACATATTATAAGCTTGAAAAGAATGAAAAAGTTTTTCTTAATCGTAGATAAAAATTAAAGAAAGAATTACCATTAAGTTTCTTAAAAACTGAAAAATTGAACCAAACCAAACCATACTGACAACAACCAAACTGATGAATATGTATTATATTTGGTTTGGTTTGATTTGATTTTAATCATTAAAAACCGACTACATTGGTTTGATTTTGGTTTTTACCAAAAACCGACTCAAATCGACCCATGAACCCCTAGTCGTACGAAGTGTTTAAGTCAAGTGAATACTACATTTGAATCAGAGTTTATATTCTATGCGACCAACGGAGAAAACGATTTACATAATTAACCAATTAGGTCACTCATAGTTATAACTTATAAGGTAACTATAGGTAAACTTCTCTAATAAACATTAATTGGGCCTCTTGATAAAAATAATAAACCTACCTATTATGATTAAATATGTCATTATACATAACTTAAATATTTTAAATAACACGAAACTATGGTTCATTGGCAGGTTGTACTGTAGGTTTAAGTGTATCAGAAAGATTAATCAAGAAGGAAAAGCTGAGTCAAGAGATGACTCTATTTTTAAGACAAAATTGCCCTGTATAGATGCTTTTACGGTATTGGACAATAGTCTCCAAAGATAAAACAGCAACAACCAATAATACAAAGCTAGTAATGTTGGTTCCGGAAAATAAAAGAATATTGAATAGATTGCCAAGAGAGGAGAGGGTTTTCTTGTTTTGTTCTTTTCATGTGTTTGAACTGAACATTAATGTTCAATTTATAGTAAAGAAGAGGGCAGATTCTGACTGTTGAAGTTAGATCCGTTTGCTGGCACCGTTTGAAGAAGATAGAGCCGGTGCAACGTTTTCGAAATCTTCAGGGACCAAAAGAGAATTTCGGAAGAAAGCCCATGACCCGACCCGGACCTGACCGGGCGGGCAGCGGCGGCGCACATAGGGCTTAGCCCCATACCCAAGCTCACCTAGGTCCTCCCCCTTCTTAAAACTTGGGTCACCCCTTGGGGCCTAAACCCTTATTCAAAACTATAGTTAATATAGTCCTTAATCCTCCATATTCAACTAATGTGGGAGTTCTATTATGTGGACAAACCAATCCATCTATTTGTATCTCAAACACCTTACTTTGTGCATCAATATCTCTTTCATTCCTCAACGAAATTTGATGATATTTGCACTAATATCATCTACTCATTTAGTATATTAGGCATGTTCGAAGAAATGATGTTTCCAACATGCGGGGCCCATGTGTTTAAGTCATTAAAGATGAGAAAAACTCAATCCCATATAGTTAAATTTCCAACAATCCCCTCTTGAAAGAGAATTGGTGCACACGAGGTGCCAAAGTTCAGCAATCTTTCAGCGGAAAGATATTGTATCAGGAAAGGTAGCTTTCGGCTTTGAACCTTCTTTAGTCGATTACCATTGGATTTACTTACTGTGTGGTGAACGTGATGTCTTGAACCGTCAATGTTTAGTGTAAACCAAGACAATGATATCAACACAATAACTCTCCTTATTCATTTCTTCTTATAGTTTTGTCCATTGTGGTCATGGTCAACTCTTGGATTCTTAAGTGCGTACATTTGAAGCGGTCTGTCTTCGCACTTAAATAGGTGATCTCCTATAAGGTATCCTGGTATACCCCACTCGCAAATGTTAGGAATCATTAAAAGTTTTTAAAAACTTATCATTTACCATTTATGCAGGTAGCACTTAATATCTATCGTGGGAACAAGTTTGAAATTATAAGAATAATAATCCGAAGTGCTCTTATTTCCAGTGAAGTGCAAAAACTGAACCTCTACAGTTTAGTTTTCCCATTGAACCAAAATTCTTGGGATCTCCAGTCAGTAAGGTTGGGCTACCACCATAAAGATTCTTATTGTTTGAGTTTTAAGCCCATTTCTTTAGACAGGTAGAATATTTGATCTTTGGGTAGGACTTTAGTTAATGGATCCGCTATGTTATCCTTTGATTTGACGCAATCAATGAAAATGACACCCATAGTGATCAACTGCCTAACAGTCATATATCTCCAACGAATATGTCTAGACTTGCTATTGTACATACTATTATGTGCCCTTCCTAAAGCCGATTGACTGTCATAATGAATCATCACCGAAGGTACGAGTTTATCCCAACAAGGGATATCCTCTAAGAAGTCGTGAAGTCATTCTGCTTCTTATCCTACTTTATCCAAAGAAATAAACTCTGATTTCATCATGGATCGAGCGATGCATGTTTACTTAGAGGACTTCCAAGACACAACCCCATCACCAATTGTAAAAATATACCCACTTGTGGATTTAGTGTTCTTTATGTCCGATAACCAGTTTGCATCACTGTATCCTTCTAATACGGTTGGATATCTAGAATAATGTAATCTGTAAGTCAACGAATATTCAGATACCGTAGTATTCGATTTAACGCCTTCCAATGATCAATTACAGGATTACGAGTAAACCTAGCCAGCTTATTGACTGGATAAGCGATATCGAGTCGGGTGCAGTTTGTAATGTACATTAAACTGCCAATGACTTGCGCATATCGCTCTTGGGATACGGGAGCACCACGATTCTTATCAATTCTATGATTCATATCCATTGGTGACTTCATAAGGGGACTCTCAAATACATCAAATTTCCTCAAAACATCTTCAATGTAATGAGATTGAGATAAGACCAGCCCGCTAGATGTCTTAGAAATCTTAATTCCTAAGATTACATCTGCAATACTCATATCTTTCATATCGAAACATTGTTTCAACATATTCTTGGTTTCCAGGATAAAGTTGAGACTACTTCAGGTGATGAGCATGTCATCAACGTAAAGACATATCATGACAAATGAGTCAGAGTTCCATTTGATATAGATACATTTATCACATTCATTTATGGAGAAACCTTTTGAGAATAAAGTATTATCAAACTTTTCATGACATTGTTTCGGGGCTTGTTTGAGTCCATACAGAGACTTAACAAGTCGACATACTTTCTTTTCTTGTCCTGGAAACACATACCCCTCGGGTTGTTCCATATATATTTCCTCTTCCAACTCTCCATTTAGGAAGGCATTCTTAACATTCATTTAATGTATCTCAAGGTCACGCAAAGCTGCAATGGATATGAATACCTTTATGGACGTTACTCTAGACACAAGGGAGTATGTATCGAAGTAATCGAGGCCTTCCTTTTATCTGTAGCCTTTGACTACTAATCTGGTCTTATACTTGTCAATAGTTTCATCTGCTTTGTACTTTCTTTTGAGTATCCACTTACAACCCAAAGATTTGCTTCCCGGAGGAAGATCAACCATTTCCCAAGTATGGTTTTGCATGATGGAATCTATTTCGCTTTCTATAGCTTCTTTCCAAAGTGGTGCTTCTGGAGTTGACAATGCTTTCTTAATTGTCCTCGGTTCATTTTCAACCATATAGGTTAGAAAATCTGGACAAAGGTTTTGTCGTTTTTGCTCCGTCTTGGTTCAACCTCTGGAACGTGTAGTTCCGAATAATCAGAAACTCCCGGGTCTTGTTGATTTTGAACATTTTGTTCATAACTTCGTTTGCGCAAAATTATTTCTTTTTCCTTTCAAGGAAAGATCTGTTCAAAGAATTTAGCATGCCTTGATTCCATGATCGTACCCTCGTGGATATCAGGTATCTCCGACTTATACACTAAGAAGAGATAAACACTACTGTTATTTTCATATCCGATGAATAAACAATCTACAATCTTAGGTCCAATTTTGACATGTTTTGGTTTAGGTACTTCGACCTTTGCCAAACAGCCCCACACTTTCAAATATTTATAAGTGGGTTTCTTTCTTTTCCATGATTCATATGGAGTTTTATCCTTACGTTTATGCGGAACTCTATTGAAAATTGTATTAGCGGTAAAAATCACTTCGCCCCACATGTTTTGAGCGAATTGATAAGTAAATCCTTCATCATTTCTTTTAACGTACGATTTTTGCACTCGGAAATACCGTTAGACTGAGGCGAGTAAGGAGCGGTCTTTTGATGAATAATGCCAAATTGAGCACAATATTCTTCAAATTGTGCTACGTATTCTCCCCCTCTATCACTACGAATTGCCTTAATCCGTGGGTTTAGTTGATTTTCAACTTTTGCTTTGTAACGTTTAAATTCTTCAAACGCTTCATCGTTACTTTTCAACAAGTACAATACCTTGTACTATCATCAATGAAAGTCACAAAGTACTTGGTCCCCCCTCTAGTTTGCACAAACTTTAAATCACATATGTCGGTGTGAATAAGTTCTAGAGGAGCGGTATTTCTTTCGACTGAATGAAAAGATGATTTGGTTAATTTTGCCTCTACGCACATCTCACATTTATGTTGAGGGTTTATGTCGAAGGAAGGCAACAATTCCAACTTTACTAACTTTTGAATGGATTTGTAGTTAACGTGTCCTAATCTATGATGTCATAAATTAAAGGATCAAGCAAGTAGGTAGAAGGCTTTATTTCATTAGATGAACGGATTACAGACATAGTATTTATTTTGAAGAGGTCGTCACACGCGAAGCCCCTTCCTACAAATATACCATTTGTTGCGGTATTTCTAGATGCTACGCAAGTGAATCGCAATTTGCAATAAATTTCGATAAGACCGAGTATCGTCCACAGAGACTGATTTATCAAGTACCAATTAATTAATCTTTAGTTTCTATTTGGCCAACGAATATAAGTGGTGATTTCTAAACTAACGAATTTCACAACTAAAGTAAATTGCAGAAATGAAGTAGTAATGAAAACACACGAAGTTTAATTCAGTAATGAAAAAAATTAGGGTTTCCAATCTCATCAACAATCCACTCTATCATTCAATAATGCAAGACTAGCGATTCTTCTTCTTGTTAAGAAAGCAAGTTAACTGAGATGTTCTATATTCTGGTTAGGACATATAAAAACTCAACGTAAATGAGAATTTTCTATATTTCTATGAGAAATTCGATGACTTAGGAGGATTAAGATCAATAACCTAAAAAACTACACAAACAATCATGATACTCTCGTTCAAGATTAAACCTACGTCAAACCAACTATAGCATATTCAAATCTCCCTTTTCAGATCTCGATTTGAAATTATATAGGTAATGAAAACTAATGGCCAATTAATTCTCATTCAATAAACACAAGTTGAAGAGATCTTAATAGATGAAGAAGAACATTAGCAATGCATTAAATCATAATAGAGTTTCAAGTGACTCAACGAAAAACCCTAATAAAAGTAATTAGCTCCTAAACATGCTAAGAAAACTAATTAACTTATATCCAGCATGAACTGAATTAAAGTAAAGAAAAAGAAAAGAACTTGAACAATAGATGTCTCTAATGGCTTCTTGTTCTCTTGTTTCTTGCCTCCAAAGTGTTATCCCCCTTTAAAGAAAAACATTTCCCCCAATATATATATCATGAAAAACCTCCAAAATGGACCTTTTTCCCTTGTTAAATTTAGGTTTCAAGCTTCCCTAACGTCGTCGGCGCCGCGACTCTTCAAACAGGTGCTGCGGCACTAATTCACTTCTGAAAGTCGCTCACTTTCTGCCAGTGGGGCGCCGCGGCCATAATGTTGGGCGTCGCGGCCCTTCAGCGCTGTGGCTCCATGTTGTGTTACGCTATGGCTCATCATCGTTCTTCATCCGGAATTATTTCTAGACAGCTTTCCAACCTTCCCATGGCTTCTTTGACTCATTTTTTGTAACCAGCTATGCATTTTTGTCCTTAATAACCGCCTATTTCCTTTGGATTTGCCTTATTCCTTTCTGAATCGCTTAAAGCCTGAAAACACAAAATAACATGCATAATACTGCACAAAATAACTAAAAGACAAACAAAAGACTCCCTAAAACACACTCTAAAACAATTTCTTTTTAGGGTGTCTAGAGTTCTTTACTCGAGGACGACTAAAGTGTAAGTTTGGGGGTGTTTGTTAGGTAGACTTTAGTACTGTTTTAGAGTATGTTTTAGGGAGTCTTTTATTTGTCTTTTAGTTGTTTTGTGCAATAATATGCATGTTGTTTTATGTTTTTAGTCTTTAAGCGATTCAGAAAGGAATAAGAAGAATCCAAAGGAAATAGGCGGTTATTAAGGACAAAAATACATAGCCGGTCACAAGAAATGAGTCAAAGAAGCCTTAGGAAGC
Source organism: Anisodus tanguticus (assembly GCA_034509755.1). Lineage (NCBI taxonomy): Eukaryota > Viridiplantae > Streptophyta > Magnoliopsida > Solanales > Solanaceae > Anisodus > Anisodus tanguticus. The sequence goes on from CM067558.1 coordinate 33,687,626, forward strand.
TTGGAAAATAATCTAGAAATAATTCCGGATGAAGAACGCTAAAGAGCCGCGGCGCAACACAACATGGAGCCGCGACGCTGAAGGGTCGCGGCGCCCAACAATATCGCTGTGGTGCCCCACTGGCAGAAAGTGAATGACTTTCAGAAGTGACTTAGCGCCGCGGCGCCGATGACGTCAGGAAAGCGAGAAACCTAAATTTAACAAGGGCAAAAAGGTCCATTTTGGGGGGGTTTTCGTGATATATATATTGTAGGGGTGAGCATGGGTTACAGGGTACCCAGATACCCTACCGGAACTGACACTAACGGATAGGCTCTAGGTAGATATATTATAATAACGGGTAGGTTCCGGGTAATAAAATTAAGAACCGATCAATGTCGGGTCCGGTTCCGATTCCGATTCTGGCAAATAGAGACAAGGTACCCGGAACCGATACCCGGAACCTATGAAATATTAAATATATTTACTTTTTTAATTCCACTCGCAATCTCTTGCCCTCTTCATTTTCACATTTATCTTCCACTCTGCACTCTCTTCTTCTCCAATCAAAGCAACGAATATAATCTATAATCCATCGACACACACCACAACAGGTACTATTTTCCCAACTTTCCTAACCTCTACGAATTGAAAGTATTTGCCATTAATCGAGTTGTTGCTACCTGCGAATTGGAAGTGTTTGCCAACTTCCCTAACCCATGCGGTTGTGGTTTAACTTTTCATATTCGAGTTGCTACCTAAATTATCATTTTAATGTAATTTGACAGGGTGAAACACTGGTTAGGTCACACACACACACTACATTCCAGTGCCCAACATGTGTTCGATAATTTGCCACACCGAATTTGGGCCTAATACATCAAATTCAATTAGGTATTCTGATAAAGCCTAATACAACTACAACTTAGGAAGCATTCTACAGGGTACCAGGGAACCTACCCGGAATCGCAGGGTCCGGGTAGTAAATTTATGAACCGATTTTTTACTGGGTAGGGTCCGGGTACTTCAAAAACGTTAGGGTACCCGAACCCGCTCACCCCTAATATATTGGGGGAAATGTTTTTCAGAAAAGGGGGATAACACTTTGGAGGCAAGAAACAAGAGAACAAGAAGCCATTAGAGACATCTATTGTTCAAGTTCTTTTCCTTTTCTTTACTTTAATTTAGTTCATGTTGGATATTAAGTTAATTAGTTTTATTAGCATGTCTAGGAGCTAATTACTTTTATTAGGGTTTTCCATTGAGTCACTTGAAACTCTATTATGATTTAATGCATTGCTAATGTTCTTCTTCATCTATTAAGATCTCTTCAACTTGTGTTTATTGAATGAAAATTAATTGGCCATTAGTTTTCATTACCTATATGATTTCAAATCAAGATCTGAAAAAGGAGATTTGAATATGCTATAGTTGGTTAGACATATGTTTAATCTTGAACGAGAGTATCATGATTGCCTGTGTAGCTTTTTAGGTTATTGATCTTAATCCTCCTATGTGATCGAATTTATCATCGAAATATAGAAAATTCTCATTTAGGTTGAGTTTTTATATGTCTTAACCGGAATATAGAACATCTTAGTTAACCTACTATCTTAACAAGAAGAAGAATCGCTAGTCTTGTATTAATGAATGATAGAGAGGATTGTTGATGAGATTGGAAACCCTGATTTCTTTCATTACTGAATTAAACTTCGGGTGTTTTCATTACTACTTCATTTCTGCAATTTACTTTAGTTGTGAAATTTGTTAGTTTAGAAATCACCACTTATATTCGTTGGCCAAATAGAAACTAAAGATTAATTAATTGGTACTTGATAAATCAGTCTCTGTGGACGATACTCGGTCTTACCAAAATTTATTACAAATTGCGATACGTACACTTGCGTAGCATCTAGAAATACCGCAACAGGTTTTTGGCACCGTTGCCGGGGACTGAAGTTTTATTAATATCAAAATAATTAATCTTATTTCCAATTTGGTTGTTCCTAAAACACATTTTTAACTTAATTTGCGTCCAACATTTTTTTATTATTTTTTCAGGTAGTTTTGGTATATGCGAAGCAGCGGAGGAGCAGACTGCCTTGTTCCTCTGAATTCAGAGATTGAGAAATCGTGTAAGCAGAATCGAAAGACCAGAAGAATTGTTAATTCAACCGCTATGGCAAACCAACATAACAATGATGGGGTGAATGGAGGGGTGCCAGAAATGGTGCAGGCACAAGCCCAGAATCCTGCGGCGAGGAGCTTACGGGACTACATATTGCCAACTGTTACATGTGTGAAGACATGCATAAGTCCACCAGCTGTGGAGGCAAATAATTTTGAGATTAAGCCAGCAATCCTGCATATAGTCTAGAGCACAATTCAGTTTGGTGGGTTGCCTTCAGAAGATCCACACATGCATTTGGCAAACGTTTTGGAGTTATGTGCTACATTTATGTAAAATGGTGTTACTGATGATTCCATTAGGTTAAGGCTCTTCCCATTCTCACTAAGGGACCGAGCCAAAAGCTAGTTGAACTCTCTTTAGGCAAATTCTATTACTATTTGGCTAGATTTGGCTCAGAAATTTCTTGCCAAGTTCTTTCCTCCATCAAAGGCCACAAAGTTAAGGGGAGAAATGAACATTTTTTATCAGCTTGATGGGGAGTCTTTGTATGATGCTTGGGAGAGGTTTAAGGAGTTGAAAATGAGATGTTCTCACCATGGAATTGAACAGTGGATGTTGGTCAACAATTTCTACAATGGGTTGTGTGGTACTACTCGTACCATAATTTATGTTGCGGCTGGAGGAGCATTTATGAGTAAAAGTGCTAATGAGGCATATGAATTATTAGAATATATGGCCACAAACAACCATTAATGGTCTGATGAGAGATCAACGAGTAGTAGAAAAGCAACAGGGGTTCATGAGTTAGATGTCATCACTGCGTTAACAGCTCAAGTTGCTTCCTTGACAAAGCAATTGCAACATAATATTGTGTCCGCAAATGTTGTTCAGATGCAAGTGGTTTGTGAAATTTGTGAAGAACCACATACTTTTGATCATTACACAACAGTGGATCCCAATAACGTACCTATGGACCAAGCTCAGGTTCAAGCAGTTGGGTATTTTCAGAGGCCCTACAACAATCCATTCTCCAACACTTATAATCCTGGGTGGAGGAATCACCCTAACTTTTCACGGAGAAACGACCAAGGCCAAGAATCACAGTTTCAAGGGCAATATCAGAACCAGCACCCACAGTTCCATGGGCAATATTAGTAGAACAGTCCACAACATCCAATGAATCAAGCTTCATTTTCTCAGCAGCCTAGGCCACAAGTTCAACAAACTAACCCCAATAAATTGCAAGAAACCCTGTTGACTCTCACCAATTCCCAAACACAGTTCATGACAGAGATAAGATCCTCTATTCAGAATTTGGAGACGCAAGTGGGGCAGTTAGCAAACATGTTGAATAACCGACCTCAAGGGAATCTGCCTAGCAATACTGTTATGAACCCGAAGGAGCAGTGTTAGGCCATTAGCTTGAGAAGTGGTAAGCAAGTGGAGCAGTCTGTAACCCAACCACTTGTTGAAAAAAATGATGACTTAGGAGAGATATCAGGTTTAGAGAAAGAGAGGGTTACTGAATACCACCCTAGTACAGAGAAGGAACCACCCGCGGGTATGGTTGACCCTCAAATCTAAATTCTATTCCCCCAAAGACTTCAGAAAAATTCCCTTGATAAACAATTTTCCAAGTTTTTAGAGGTGTTCAAGAAATTGCATATCAATATTCCCTTTGCTGAGGCCCTAGAACAAATGCCTAGTTATGTGAAATTCATGAAGGAAATTCTCTCTAAAAAGAGAAAGATGAAATATTATGAGAATGTGGATTTAACTGAAGAGTGCAGCGCCATTTTGCAAAAGAAGATTCCCCAGAAGTTGAGAGATCCAGGGAGATTCACTATTCCCTGCATTATCGGGAATTTTGAGTGCCAGCATGCTTTTTGTGATTTGGGGGCAAGTATTAACATGATGCCCTTATCTGTGTTTCATAGACTTGGTTTGGGTGAAGCTAGGCCTACAACAGTTACCTTGCAGTTACCAGATCGTTCAATCAAGCATCCATGAGGTATCATTGAAGATGTGCTAGTAAAAGTGGATAAGTTCATCTTTCCTGCTGACTTCAATATTCTAGATATGGAAGAAGATGAAAATGTGCCCATCATCCTGGGGAGACCATTCTTAGCTACAGGGAAAACATTTATAGACGTTCAGAAGGGCGAACTAAAACTCCGAGTCCAGGGAGAAGAAGTGACTTTTAATGTATTCAGGGCAACAACTTATCCAAGAGCAAGTGATGACTGTTTTTCCATTAATGTAATTGATAAAGCGGTTGCTGAGGAAAGCTTCAAGAGTACTGATGCTCTTGAGGTAGCATTAACACAATGCGAGGACGATAAGAGCAGGCCTTCAATTGAGGCGCAAAGGAGGTTGAACCCAACTATGAAAGAGGTGATGAGAAAAGAGATCTTGAAATGAAGAGAAAATCTGTGTCCGACTAAATAATGTTAAACGACAGTTCTATTGGGAGGCAACCCAACATTTTAATAGTTTATTTTTATTTTGTGTTATTTTTGAACAATCTCAGTGTCTTGTTGTTTCTTGGTCTGTGTTTTTTTTCTTATGTTAGGTGAATTGTGAGTCAACTCTGGGGGTGAAAAAGTGCCTCGAATGAGCCCTACTTTGATTATCATCCACCACATCCGCCACCACCATTCTGAATCGCTTAGCTGCAGTTTTGGTAAGTCTTCTTACTCTTGCTTTACTTATCACATTGGGGACAATATGTTGAATAGGCTTGGGGGGAGTCCTATTATTTTGTGTTAATTGTTTATGTTAAGTTATTTGTTTGTTTGAGTGTCTTGTGTCAATGAGTCAAGTCAATAATAATAGCCCATGAGATTGAGTGAACACATGTGATAGAGTTGGATGAAATTGATAGCCATGAAATGCATAAATCTATGTGCTTAAGTTGGATAAGTCGTGAGTTGCTTTTAATTATTAATAAATATGAACCTGATCATGATTGTTGAATTTTTTGTACTCAAATACTGGTTTATGCATGATTAATTTTGGTTTGAGAAAAGATGGTGGAAAGTCCTAGAACTTGCTTGCTTGCTATTTGAGACGAAATCATTGATGATGCATGCCTGGGAAGATGATTTAGGCTATCTTTGGAACGATTGATCCTTTCAAGCCATCTTTGATTACATTAATCCCTAGTTACCCTGTTAAGCCTAAAACTGATTCTTTGTTGACCGATGCCTACAATAAAAACCTATTTGAAAACCTTTACACATTTTTCCTTCCCTTGAATTCCATGAGCATATAAGTATATGATTGGGGGATTGGCACTTTGTAATTAGTATTTTAAATTAGATGTTATCAATAGAAGAGTAAAGTATTGAGAAAAAGTAGAATATATATATATATATATATATATATATATATATATATATATATATATATATATATATATATGAAAAAGAAAAAGGGAAATAAACTACACTCTTCTTGTACAAACATTGAAAAACGAGTATGGGGTGTAGTTCGATTTTTTTTTCTTGGGATTCTTGTTGGTTTGTAACGTGATATCGAGTTGGGTTGATTGGTTTATATGCTTATGGTAACTTTGAGCCTAAAAGACATTTTATTTGCCCCGAGCCTAAGCCTATCGTTATAACCTATAAAAAGTCCTATTGATTCTTGAACATGTGTTGTTTAAATTAGTGGAGAGTAGCAAGTTAGCAAGCCTATAGAACTTGGACCTGATGGACTGTTAGTGAAAATCAGTTGTGCATGAACTAATATTGAATACTTGTTTAAGTCAATAATCATGGTTGAGTGGTCATATGCATTAATAAATTGAAGTAAATTTGAGGAATATATGACTTGAAATTCTAGATAGCAAATTAGTGGCTAAAATGTTCCTGAAGATTAAATTGCATGTTGTTCATGATTTTCGAGGTATGATATATGTTGTTGACCTGATTCAGTCTAGAGTCTGTGTGTTTTTCTTTTTAGGGTGTCTAGAGTTCTTTACTTGAGGACGAGTAAAATGTAAGTATGGGGGTGTTTGTTAGGTAGACTTTAGTACTGTTTTAGAGTGTGTTTTAGGGAGTCTTTTGTTTGTCTTTTAGTTATTTTGTGCAGTATTATGCGTGTTGTTTTGTGTTTTCAGGCTTTAAGGGATTCAGAAAGGAATAAGGAGAATCCAAAGGAAATAAGTGGTTATTAAGGACAAAAATGCATAGCTGGTCACAAGAAATGAGTCAAAGAAGCCCTGGGAAGCTTGTTAAGCAGTGTAGAAATAATTCCGGACAAAGAACGCTGAAGAGTCGCGGCACAACACAGCATGGAGCCGCGACGCTATAGAGCTGCGACGCCTAACATTAGCGCCGCGGCGCCCCACTGGCAGAAAGTGAGTGACTTTCAGAAGCGAATTAGCGCCGTGGCACCGACGACGTCAGGGAAGCGAGAAACCTAAATTTAACAAGGGAAAAAAGGTCCATTTTGGGGGGTTTTCATGATATATATATTGGGGGAAACAATTTTCTTAAAAGGGGGATAACACTTTGGAGGAAAGAAACAAGAGAACAAGAAGCCATTAGAGACATCTATTGTTCAAGTTCTTTTCTTTTTCTTTACTTTAATTCAGTTCATGTTGGATATTAAGTTAATTAGTTTTCTTAACATGTCTAGGAGCTAATTACTTTTATTAGGGTTTTCCGTTGAGTCACTTGAAACTCTATTATGATTTAATGCATTGCTAATGTTCTTCTTCATCTATTAAGATCTCTTCAACTTGTGTTTATTGAATGAGAATTAATTGGCCATTAGTTTTCATTACCTATATAATTTCAAATCGAGATCTGAAAATGGAGATTTGAATATGCTATAGTTGGTTTGACGTAGGTTTAATCTTGAACGAGAGTATCACGATTGCCTGTGTAGCTTTTTAGGTTATTGATCTTAATCATCCTAAGTCATCGAATTTATCATAGAAATATAGAAAATTCTCATTTAGGTTGAGTTTTTATATGTCCTAACCGGAATATAGAACATCTCAGTTAACCTGTTATCTTAACAAGAAGAAGAATCGCTAGTCTTGCATTAATGAATGATATAGTGGATTGTTGATGAGATTGGAAACCCTAATTTCTTTCATTACTGAATTAAACTTCATGTGTTTTCATTACTACTTCATTTCTGCAATACACAGTACCCGCATCCAACGATGAATTTCTTAGTACCCGCATCCTGTGCGCTGTACTTTTTCTCGAGTTTTTCCCACAACTCATTTGTCGTCTTCACGGTGCAATACACAGTATAGAGTGTATCTGACAGACCGTTCAGAGTGCAGTTTTTGCACATGAAATCACTATGATTCCAGGCATCCAGTGTTAACTTTAGGGCATTTGTGACCTGGATATCTTCGCCCCTTCAGTCGTTGTGTTAGACTGAGTGTCTATTTCATCCCCACAAGAAGGAGGATCTTTTGTCAGAAAGCTTTACAGGTTCAACGTAGTAAGATAGAACAACATCTTTTGTTGACATCTCTTGAAATTAGTACCCAGAAACTTTTCTGGGCGTTCTCTTTGGAAACTGACAGGAGAAGAACCATTGGCAATGGTTGAAGAAGATATCTTTCGAACACTTAGAAATAAATTTTGTCTTAAACTATAGGTTTAAGTGTATCAGAAAGGTTAATCAAGAAGGAAAAGCTGAGTCGAGAGATGGCTCTCTTTCTTTAAGACAAAATTGCCCCGTATAGATGCTTTTACGGTATTGGACAATAGTCTCCCAAGATAAAACAGCAACAACCAACAATACAAAGCTAGTAATGTTGATTCCGGTGAAGAAAAAGAATATTGAATAGATTGCCAAGAGAGGAGAGGATTTTTATGTTTTGTTCTTTTCGTGTGTTTGAACTAAACAGTAATGTTCAATTTATATGTAAAGAAGAGGGCGGATTCTGACTGTTGAAGTCAGATCAGTTGGTTGGCGCCGTTTGGAGAAGATAGAGCCGTTGCAATGTGTCCAAAAACTTCAGGGACCAAAGTATAAATAAGAACATTTCAGGGACCAAAAGAGAATTCTGGAAGAAAGCCCGTGACCCCCGACCCGACCCGGAACGGGCTGGTGGCGGCGCGCGTGGGGCATAGGCCAAAGCTCACCTAGGTCCTCCCCCTTCTTAAAACTTGGGTCACCCCTTAGGGACCAAACCCTTACTCAAAACTATAGTTAATATAGTCATCAATCCTTCCATATTCAACCGATGTGGGAGTTCTATTATTTGGCCAAACCAATCGATTTATTTGTGTTTCAAACATCTTACTTTGTGCATCAATATATTTTTCATTCCTCAACGAAATTTGACGATACTTGACACTAATATCATCTACTCATTTAGTATATTAGGTATGTTCGAAGAAACGATATTTCCGACATGTGGGGCCATGTGTTTAAGTCATTAAAGATGAGAAAAACTCAATCTCATATAGTTAAATTTCCAACATGTACATCATTTACTAGAAAGCTAACATAATCTGTCTATACCTAAACATTAATTAAGTATGTATATATATACTACATTAATAACATTTCATGGCCTGTATCTAGGAAGGAATTAAATAATTTCAAAATTGTGGGATGGGGATTGAGCCATTGAGGTACAATATTATATTCATATTAAAAGTTAAAAGTAGATAATAATTTTCTAAGCATAATGTTAATTGCCAATCCCAGGGCTAGGAACTGATCGATCAACATTAATGTCACCAGCAAACTCATGTTGCCCTGCATGAACAAGCTTGGCATGACCTTTTTTACTTGGGGAAGAAGGCGGCACGGTTCTTTTATTTAACAGTTTTCTTGCTTCAAAACTCGGTGGATAACATACGAGAAGAACAATTAAAATAAGTGAAATTACCATGTCACGACGAGCCATTTGGTGATTATATATACAATGAGAGAAACAGTTGGGAGGAAAACGGACACTTTGTTAAGATGGAAAGAGAAGTAGATGAAAAAATACAAGTTGTTGAATGAATGAAAGTAGAAGAATTTATAGGAAGAGAAGAGTAGTGAGTGTCAAGATAGTTGACATGATAAAAGGAATATTTTTTTTGCATATGTACTTTGTACAAGTTGTCTTTAGAAATGCCTCGTGGAAGTTGGGTAGGTATGGATGAACTAAGCTGCCGGCTCTAGTTGTTTCTGAGTTCAAAAGTACAGTTTATATATGTCCCCTTTTTATATGGCTTTTGTTTTCACTCCAAATTATCTTGGTTTTGTTAATTGTGTTGACATTAGGGGGCGGAGCTAGAGTATGACCCGTGTAAAGAATGGATTTTGGGTTTAACTCAACCCCAAAAGCTAGCATGTAGGGTGAGGATTGTCCAAGTCCATATAAGGAGTCCATGTTCCCATTTTATAATTTTGGGGCCCAACATCGGTGAACAAAGAATTGAAATGTGCCTAGCTCTGATACCATGTAAAGAATGGATTTTGGGCCTAACTCAATCCCAAAAACGTAACACTTAAAGAAGAATGAAAAGGGAGGCGAACATGTTTGCCTAAAGGGCAAGAAAAACACGGTTGGGCAGATTTTCCATTAGGACAACGAATTAAACTATTGTTTCGAAGAAAATTAAAAACATGAGCTCCTGGATGTCCAAGTCTATTGTGTCAGATTGACGTAGAGATTGTTGCTAAAGCGGTGGGAGGAGAGACTTGCACATTTAGAGATGTGGGAGGGGTGACACTGGCAACGGGCATGGATAGGAAAGGATAGAGGTCCCCCTCACTATTGCATCTCGTAAGGAGTTTCCTGGTACATAGGTCCATTACGAAAAACCCAAATGGGTCAAAATTGATTGATACAGAATTATCCGTGGAAATTTTTTTAACAGAGATTAGGTTCTTGATAATATTTAGGGCATAGAGGACGTTATTTAGGGAGAAGTGGGGATGCGGTGGTGGAGTTAGTGTGTGGCCAAATATTTAAATTGGAATGCGATGACCGCTTCCAACCATAATAGATTGTGAAGTATTTAAACTTCGCAGTTAAGGAAGATTATCATAATTGTTGGTGAGGTGAGACGTAGCACATGTATCCATATACCACGCATTATCGGGCTGTCGAGAAGTCAATGTGACGAAAGTCGGGCCCAAATTGGATTGGGAGAGACCTGGAGCGAATTGCTCGACTCCAGAAAATAAGGTCGGATCGCTATGGCCCAATGACTGGCCTGAAGCGGACTGGTAGACTGCCATGAAAATATTTATATATTATGATTTTTTTCTCGGATAAAGGAGAAAAGCAGAAAGAACTTCTGACTCCTCAGGTAAAGGAGAAAAGCACTGTGAAGCTTCTCTGACAAGAAGACAAAGCACATGTGAAGTTTTCTTTGGTAAGGAAGAAAAGTAGACAAGAAGGCTTCTGACAGACAAGAGGACAAAGCACTGTGCTTGTGCTTCTCGGGTAAATAGAGAAAAACAGATAGAGAAAAGAGAAAGTTTGACACCGCCGATCGAAGAAACGAGGGAAAATAAGCAAATAGGGTTTAGGTTTTGGCTTCTGATACCATGTAAAATGGATCTTGGGCCTAACTCAACCCCAAAAGCTAGTTTGTAGGGTGAGTATTGTCCAAGTGGAGTCCATGTTCCTATTTCATTTCCGATGTGGGACTCTTAACAACCCGAGTAGTTTCAGTTCATATTTTGTATTTGTTTTTTTTTTTAAATCATTAAATATATATGAATTACTAATTTTAAAACCCATTAACTTAGAAGAACTAAAATCTCAAATCCATAAGCTTCGAATCCTGACTTCGCCTCTGATTGACATAAATCAATAGTGTGAGGGCAGGCGACATGTTATGAAGGGTGTTCACTTCGTCAAAAACTGAATTATGTAAAAAAGGTTAAAATAAATCTTTTTAACTATTCAATTCCCTTGACACAAGACGCTTCTAGTGTAGTAGCAAAGGTGACCCAAAATTAAGGTTTGAATCTCAAATTTTGCATTCTTAGGTTTTTCTTAAATTCTCTTGTTTGAATTTATGGCTCCGTCACTAGCTCAAGAGTAGCATGAAATGCAGAAAAGTAAGATGGGTCACGTATTATCTACAGTGATTTGTTGTGTGCACGCAAAAGTCGAGGTGCATTTTAGTTAGTGGTAATGAACTATATGTATCTTTCCACTATTAGAGGCTAAAAGCTTTGAGTTCTTGATGCTTTGACAGAGACTGATTACCAACGGAGTACATAAATACATCAAAAGGAAGGGAGAAAAGCACATATAACGTGGAAATGACCAAAACTCCTCAGCAGGAATTAGTAAGTAGCGATTTACCTAATTAAGATTTGAACTTAGACATCTACTTAAAATACTGTTTTGACTTCAAATCCACTTATTCTTTCATATAAGTTGAAGATTAAGTATCCTGTTTTAGATTTGAACTTAATGCAAATGGAGTGCTTAGTTAGAAAGGTGTATTTGGAAGAGAATAAAAATGAAAAGAGACAAAAGTAGACAAAGGTCGACTTAATAACCAAAACTAAGTCAATGACGTACTAAGCTAAATTTTAAAAAAATAATCAAATTGATAGAAAAACACTGTGTTATATGAGAGCGAAACGCATATGATTAAGTGATTTAATAAAGTGAAAATATAAATTAATTAATCATGACTAAAATAATTACATATATTTAAACACATATTATGCTTGAATTGATTCGGTGTAAACACTAGATGTGGATAAGTAGGATACTTACAAGTTACAAGCACGGTGTAGATTCGCCCTTAATTGATTAATAAGCACCTTCGCTAATAAGTCGCGTTCTGGATTAGTTATGCATAGAGTAGTATATTAAGTTACTTATTTTATAACTAATCAAGTAAAGACACTGCAAAACTGAGATCTTACATATTGAAAAGCACACTCAGACGGATATTTGACTTTTCTTGTTATTCAATAGTAAAAATTTGATCTTTTCAAAGAACATCTTTTCTTGATTTTGAACTATTTTCACCCCAACTGGGGTCCGCATGTGACGGCTAATTGGTTTCCAAGCAATTCTTGGTGGAATATTTAAGTACCAAACTCAATAATAGATTAAGTACCTGCTGCCCAAAACCTGGTCTCTTTTGGCAACTTCTGCATTACTGTACCTGTAGAGAGTTCACTAAATTATCAAATGGACTTACATATCACTTCCCTAGCTACCATTATTGTAGTATTTAAATGAAAATACTAGTTAGGACACTTAAGGATTCTCCTTAGTGGAAGCGGATCTGCAACAACCATGACTTGCGTCACCAGTCGTCGGGAATCCTCACACGACGGATTAGATAGAGGCAGATAATTGTTTCTTTGTAAGCCCTAGCTGTCATATTAAAATGGAAAAACCTGTATTTTTATACCCCATGTTGGTGTATTTATATGTTATAGGTAGGGTTTAGAAGGAGGACAAACTAATGGTCTAACTAACACCACTTATGGGACCAACCCAATAGCTATTTCCAACAAGTGACTGCAACAAAAGTGAATGTACTTCCTCCCTGCCTCGGACCATAAAGGCAAATAAAACTCAAGGCAGAACCGAAGATCAAAAAGCTGAATATTGCTTATTGTTGACTTAGTTCATAACATGAAACATAGTCATAAATACTCGTTGATTAGTTCATAACATGTAATATGGAGTCATAAATACTCGCAGTAAGCTTCTAGCTTATCCCTAGCTACCTGCTATAAAGATAAAGCAAAAACAGCACAGCAAATGTAAGATGTGCAGTCAATAGAAAACACTCTGTTTCCATGTCATTGCATCTTTTCTTCACAAGAATCAAATTAGCTGCTTATAGCTTCCACAACATTCGGCGCTACTGATTCATACTCTGAGTAGCATGCATAAAATTCAAACAAATTTATATTGCTGCTTATGACACTAATCAAAATGCAAAGAGTTATAAGTATGTTAATCTAGTACATTTGGACCAAGTTTTATTGTCCTTCATGTGCATCCCCAGTAGCTAAATATATCAGACCCCTCCCACTTTACCTAAACCAAAAAGGGCCAAATATACCATTGTACTATAAGTAGTTTAAAATTACCCTCCGTTTGAGTATTCACTCCACATATATAAGGGGTGGTTTTTTTATTGGAGCCGGGTATTAAAATTTGGGGTGGATTTTCAGTTATCATGATGCCACGTGTTTCTCAATTCAAATTAGGGGTATATTAGTGCAAATGTACAACAATAGGGTCAGTTGTGGATGGATACTCAAACAAAGGGTAATTTTAAACTATTTCTGATAGTACAGGGTATATTTGGCCTTTTTCCGTTATCTAAATGGTCAATCATGTGTGCTCTAGAATTTAATTCTACAACTTCCAGTAACAACAACAGCAAAAGGGGACAGAAATGTATATCAATGGAGGTAACAGATCACAGAGAATGAACTTTAGATTCCAGAGGGCAACATGGTTAAGGCGGACAGAGAGCAGACAGTAATTTGCTTCCCATCTCTGCCATATCAATCAATTTATGGAGAAAAGAAAGGCAGCAGACAACATGCTTATGAGCAAAAAAAGTAAGCTTAAGCATTGTTACAAGTCAAAGCTGTTTGGACACAGACAAGATGAACTTGGGAGTTAAATATGTGTGCACATCTAGAAGGTGTGTTGTACCATTACAAGGAGAATTTGTTTACTCCATCATTAGCATTCCCACAAGAGCAGATGCATTGGAAAAGTTATCTTTTTGGCACATCATGGAAATCATCATTTCCCACACTTCTTTACTAATACAATTTACAGAAGCCATGTTATCCTGAGCTCTCAGTAACGATTCCCTATCTCCTTCTTGAATTAGCCCATGGAATAATTCAAATAAACTCGTATCACGAGGAACATATCCTTTGAAAACCATCTCATGCAAAAATACCGCAGCTTCCTTAAACTTCATCGCTTTACAGAGCCCATCGAAATATATCCTATAACTAACCACATCTTCGTCTAGGCATATCATCCAAGAGTTCACTAGCTTCTCTTAATTTCCCGTCATTACAAAGGACTCGTATTATCACGTTGCAACTAATTACATCAGGTTTACACCCCTTCCGTTCCATCTCATCCAAAACCCTAAATGCAGAAACGAAATCTTTCTCCTGACAATAACCGTGCATTAACGCATTGAAAGTAACCGTATCACACTTGCAACCGTTCTTTTCCATCTCGTTCAACAAACCATAAACTTCATCTTTTCGATCAACCCTAAAATACGCGCTAATGAAAGTAGGATACACAACTGAATTCAATTCAACTTTCTTCAACATTTCCTCTTTCATCTTAACCGCCACATTCAAATCATCAACCTTACAAAGTCCTTTAATCAACGCGACATAAACAAACGCATTACCCTTCATCTTAAAATCACTCTCCATTATCTTTTTCATCCTAAACGTCTCGTCTAATTCCCCATTCGCGCAAAGCCCGTTAATCAACGTCCCGAAACTCACCACATTCGGTCGAATTCCTCTCTTACGCATTTCATCAAACACCTCCCGTGCACTACCCAAATCACCACTAATACACCTCACATTCGTCAGTATATTAAACGTACAAACATCTGGGGTCCAGTATTTTTCAAATGTCGTTAACAATAAATCAATCTTGTCGTAATGTTTACAATTTAAAAGTGCATTTAACAAGGTGTTAACAGATTTTATACTAATATGGCAACGAAACGAGGGTATTCCGGTAAATATGAGTAACGAAAGGGTATTTTAGTAGTTTTGTGGTTGTTTTTATTGGTGGGATATGGATTGAGGAAGAGTTGAAGGGCGATTTTGAGGAGAGAGGAGAGCCTGAAAGGAAATTTCTCCATTTGGAAGCTCAGTAGAATTGTGTGTCCCAGTTGTTTGTGATGAAACGAAAGACGAAAACTTTTTTTTTCCGGTAATCACAGTAAACCACTCATGACTTAAAGCAGTCAAAGTTAACGAAAAGAATAAGGATTTGTAGGGAAGTGCATATTGGTTCCAACTTGGATATGAAATTGTTTTTGTTATAAGTCTCTTTACCATTAATGTGAGATTTTTGGCACTAATTTAAATTTAATCAGATATCATTATATAAATAATGTTACGCTCTGTATTTTTTCACGCTAGTATGCGTCGTGGGTAAAGTAACAAAGGCCCGGTAAGGCTAAGATCTCATATTCGGATGACAATGAGTTTAAACAAGTGTTAAGTAAGTTTTGAAAGAGTTCGGGGTTATACGATCAAAGAAAGTACTTTTCGACAAAGTTTGCCAAAGGGAAGTGGATTACAATAGCATGTACTTTCAGGATAAAAATAAGAGTGCTTAATATGATAAGAAGGTATTGTTATGGGTATTTGAATCGTACAATAGTCGTATGTTAAGCTTTGAAGTCAAGCAAGTTGTAAAATAAAAGTTGGCAAAGGTTATCGCAAGTTACGTTCATAAGTTTTCTGAAATTTGAGTCATATGTAGCAGAGGTTTTCTCTTATCAGAAATGCTTTGAACTAACATCTGAGTAAGTTGGTAACCACCAGAAAGGAAATTATGTCCTTTGCTGTTGCTTGATCTTTATGCTACACTGAGAACATGTATTTTGGTATCTAGTTTACGTCACTGCTTGAAATTTGGTGACTGTTTCCTTTTCCTCTTATCCTTTGGTACATGATAAAATACAGATTGCTTGAAAAGGATCCATTCCAGCTCAAGTGTACCCTGGTGCACTTAGCAGCAGCAATGGAGTTGGGACATTCCAATGAGCTGTATCTTATGGCTTGCAATTTAGTGAAGGATTCACAAGGTATAGTTATTGCATGAAGATTTCTTTGTTGAATAAGATTAAAGTACAACAAATTCGTATTAATCAAGAAAATTGTGATTCTACTCATAGCCTTTTGCTGGGAGTTGAGTTCTTTTCAAGGTCAATAAGTTAAGAGTGATTATTCGAGGAAAGATGTCTTGTCTTGTTGACATTTAACCTATATGCTATCATTCATTACAATAACTTGGTGCTAATTTTGTCAAAGATAGTTGTACAAGGACTAATGCAAATCTTTAAGATGATAATAACTGCATATATGGTTTCATTCTTCAGTAAAAGGCATACCAAACTGAGATAGTCTATTTTCCAGCATGCTGTTATTAACTAGTCAATTTGTGGAGTCAAGAGAAAATATAGACAAATCAATTCGAAAGATTCGCTAACTATTATTCAAAATTAAGCATGTCATGAATTAAAAAATTAGCTCAACTCTTGACTTTCATGTCAATCATTTTTGGTCTTTTTTTTTGAATGGTAATGTTTGAGTCAGCTTGCATATAGGTCTATATTCCACGGGATAATGCTATGAGTGCTATCTTCCACCGGCAAAAGTATCAGTATCAGTTGAGTAGATAACTAACGGATAGGAATTTCCATAGATATGTGTTCATTTAGTAGATAACAATTCGAAGTCTGAAATGTATGCAATGTGGCATTGACTATATGTTTTGCATCATTTACAAGAATAGACTCTAGCCTAGTGGTGGATAAATTATCATAAGGTGGACTTGAAGAGATGGAGTTTCAATTTGTTTGGATTGATGAAAAGTTTTATTCATTTTCTATGTCCATTATTTGTGGTGAAAATTGCTATTATATCATTAACTGCCATTTTACTTTATGTTCTAGAACCTATTTGATTGGCTCACTAGACCATGTTTTTTATTCAGGGCTCTGTCATGGTTTGCTGTCGGTTGCTACTACTATTGTATCAAGAAATATGACCAAGCACGCCGCTATTTTAGGTATTCCTTCCGTCTCAATTTATATAACATTTTTTCCTTTTTAATTAGTCTTAAAAAGAATGATATCTTTCTATATTTAGTAACAATTCAACTTTAAATTTATTTTTATACCCTTAATAAAATGATTTCTAGCCACACAAATTTTTATGGGTTGTTTTGGACCACAAATTTCAAAAGTCTTCCTTTATTTCTTAAATTTTGTATCAAGTCAAACATATTTCATAAAAAGGGACGGAGGGAGTATAAACATTTATGTCATTATGTCGTGAAGAAGAGGGTTTGCATTTCTAACCCTCTTTCTCTCTCGTGGAACTTCTTTTGTTTCATGACAATATTTCTGGTAAAATATTTTCTTATGCTCTCTTTGTCTATTGCAACTCTTTTGGTACATGTGAAAATAGTTTTAGTGAAAACACGTCTACGTAAGAAACTGAGTGGTGAGTAGTGATACTAGAAGTGATTATTCTGATGCTTAAAGCGATGAAGCGATGGGAAGCAAGGGGGTCCTCGCTTCGCGTGGATGAAGCAAAACACTTCACGAATCATGGACATTGAACGGTAAGTCATAAAAAAAAAATTGAACAAGAAGCAGTCGCTTCTTTGAAGTTGGCTTTAAAGGTGTTAAAAAAAGAAAAGGAGAACAAAATAGTGCCATTTGCTATCTGAGTACTAGGACACTCTCCAGATACATTTCAGTACTCTCTTCATTGTTGTTAGTCCACTTCTTTCTTAATGTGTTTCTTCCTTAGGATGACCTATTGATCTATTCACCTTTTTAATTTTTTTCTCTATTCATATCTATACTCCAATTCTTGATCTATAGGCTAAATATTAGGAGAATGATAGAAATATGTAACATCCCGTACTTTCGGGTCACGGTTTGAATCGCTAGGCGTATGTAAATAGACCCGTGCGTTTGGGAAAATTTATGTTATATTTACATATGCTAATAAAGAGATTAGTATATAAAAAGATACAGTCCCGAAATAATTATGAATGTAACAACTGGGACGACGGGGATCGAAAATAAATTTGGTGCGTACACAAAGAGGTTATGGACTAGTGTCATATCACCTAAATTATGACATTGAGTATATGAAGGTCTTATAAGTTATCAAGGTTTAAGTGAATTGGGATCACGAAATTAATTGTGAGATTAATTAATTAAGTGGAGGGGGACAAAGTGAGTGGAGTATTGCACGTGTAACATTGTGGTAATCAATCCTAATGACTAAGCTAAGTGTAAACGTGTAAATATAGAAAACAATATATTACCTACCCATAATTAGAATATTTCCATATATTGTGTAAATATAATTATAGTAAGACTAGGATTCCTCTTTTGTATAGGCTTAGGATTCCTATTGTATAAGGGATGAATATTGTACTCTATATATACCTTGATATTAATGAAAGACTCCCCAAGGGAGATTAATATCATCTCACATGGTATCAAGAGCCAAATAAACAAAACCCTAAAAACCTTTCTCTTCCACAGCCGCCGGCTGCCTCTCCTACGCCGCGGCCCTCCCGAATTTTCTTCTTGCTTTTCAGGTTTTGTTCTTCCTTTCTTCTCTTCTCTAAATGGCTATCCCTGATTCTTCCACAATTTCTGACGCCTCTACCTCCACAAATCCCACCACAAAGTCATCACCCCCGTTTCATCCCGCCCTTACTGTTTCCAACATCAAGAACCATATTCCCATTATTCTTGATCAAGAAAACCACCAGTATTCTCCCTGGGTTGAACTTTTTCACAATCATGCATGTCTCTATAACGTGCTTGACCATATTGATGACACTATTCCGCGCCCTACGGAGGTTGATGATTCTATCTGGCATCGTCTCGACGCCGGCGTCAAACAATGGATATATGGTAGTATCTCTCAGAATTTGCTCCTTACTATCATGAAATCTGACTCCACAGCCCTTGACTTGTGGAATCGTTTGGAGGAAATTTTTCAGGGCAACAAGCACACTCGTGCCGTGTATTTGGAAGAACAGTTCAACAAAACACGTCTTGAAAACTTCTCCAATGTCTCTGAGTACTGCAAGCAGCTTAAACTTCTAGCGGATCAACTCTCCAACATCGGCACGCCTGTCACTGACGATAAAATGGTGCTACAAATGATTTCTGGCCTTACTAAGGGCGAATATGATACTTTGACCACCATAATTCGACAGGCAGATCCGCTACCGAGTTTTAACAAAGCTCGCTCACAATTGTTGCTCGAAGAAACCCGTCGTGCTAAGCAGGATGAGCACGCCCAGCAGGTGTTAGCTGTCGACACGCAACCCCAAGATCAGATGCCACCAGACAACTCCCAACAGCGGCAGGGCCGCGGCGGCAAGTATGGAAAAGGCCGCGGCGGCAAGGGTGGAAAAGGCCGCGGCGGTAGAGGAGGCCTTGGTCGTGGCAAGGGTCGCGGTCAACAGAACCAACAGCAGCAGCAGCAACAGAGATCGCAGAACAACTGGGCCGCGGCTCCTCAGCAGTTCGTCTACAGCGCCGCGGTGCCCCAGTACAGAGTCGCGGCGCCCCAAGCATGCAGCCGCGGCGCCCAGTTCGAGCCGCGCGCCCCGGTCGAGCCGCGGAGCCAAGTCCATTCCAAGATGCCGGCACCATACAATCCGTATTCTTACTCCGATTTGTTAGGCCCCGCTCCCCCCACAAGCGAGCCCACTTCATGCAAGGTCGTCCCGCAGCCCCTCCTCCGCATGACACCCACCGAGTTGGGTCGGGCGTTCAAAGACCCTCTCCATGCAATAACTCGACAATACTTGGTACATGGACTCGGGCGCCACATCTCACGTCACCCGGTCTGCGGTACTATTCCTAAACTGTTTAGTTTAAAGCATCCTCAATATGTTACAGTTGGTAGTGGACAACGCATTCCAGTTAAGGGTTATGGTACCTCATACACACAACCTCCTCATCCACCATTCTCCCTCAAAAACACCCTATATGCCCCCCACATGATTAAGAATCTCATATCTGTCCGCCAATTTACTCGTAATAATTCTGTCTCTGTGGATTTTGACCCTTTTGGTTTTACTGTGAAGGATCTTCATATGGGGAGACCTCTTACGAGATGCAATAGCACGGGGGATCTCTATCCATTCACTTCCACCTCCGCTGCCAGATCTTGCTCTCCTGTCACTCTAGCGGCTGTTTCTTCTACAACTTGGCATAATAGGCTTGGTCATCCAAGAGTCCCAGTTTTTAATTTTCTTAGAGGTAACAATTTCATTGCTTGTAATGGGAAACTTGCCCAAAATTGTATTTCTTGCTCTTTAGGCAAACATATTCGTCTTCCGTTCAAATCATCTACTAGTGTTACATTTGCTCCTTTTGATATCATACATGCCGATTTATGGACATCTCCTATCTCTAGTTCTCTTGGTCATAAATACTATCTTGTGTTGCTTGATGATTTTTCACACTACGTTTGGTTATACCCTCTTAAATTTAAATCGGAAGTGTTTGTCAAATTTCTTGAGTTTCGCAAGTTCATTCAAACACAATTTGGAAAAGGCATAAAATCATTTCAGTGCGATAATGGTCGTGAATTCAATAACTCTATGTTTCACCGCTTTTGTACCAATAATGACATGGTCTTTCGCTTCTCCTACCCTCACACCTCACCACAAAACGGTAAAGCTGAAAGAACCATCCGCACCATTAACAATATGATTCGCACCCTATTGATTCATGCCTCCCTCCCTCCACCCTTCTGGGTCTATGCTGCTAAAATGTCAGAATACACTCTAAATATTCTCCCTCCTAGCACTCTTCACAATATGACCCCTACCGAAATCCTCTACCATAGAATCCCCTCTTATGATCATCTACGGATTTTTGGTTATCTGTGTTATCCCAACCTTACCCTCACCGCCCCTCACAAGCTCGCTCTTAGGTCCACTCCATGTGTCTTTCTAGGATTCCCGCCGAACCATAGGGGATATCTATGCTATGACTTGTCGACTCGTCAGATCCACATATCTCGTCACGTCACATTCGACGAGACCACATTCCGGTTTTCGAATCTTCCAAAATTCCAAAAATAGGACTACTCATTTCTTGACGAGTCTGCCATCTCTCCCCTCATAATCGAACAATTCACATCCTCTGTGCCGTCGTCAGAGCCGCGGCCTCGAAGGGAGGCGCCGCGGCGCCTGATTTCCAGAGAGCAATCTTTTGAAACACCGTCGACAGCGCGCGCGGCCCTGTGCTGAGGCACCGCGGCGCCCAAACTTCAGAGAAGCCTGTCAACCTTCTAGCGCCGCGACTCTCGATCCAGGAGCCGCGGCGCTTCCGACGGCTTCACCCCCACCTTCTCCTTATCCGACTTTACCCCCCGTCTCAGACACCACTCCGCCACCCACTGTCCCTACCCATCCAATGGAAACTCATTCAAAGCATGGAATCTTCAAACCCAAAGTCCATTTCAACTTGTCTGCCCAAACCATCTCTCCACTTCCAAAGAACCTAAAATTGGCCAAACAAGACCCTAATTGGAATGCGGCTATGTATAAGGAATTCAATGCTTTAACTAAACAACACACGTAGGATCTAGTACCTAGACCTGAGGGGGTGAATGTCATTCTTCTATGTGGCTATTTCGTCACAAGTTCAGAGACAATGGGGATCTTGAGAGGTATAAGGCCCGTCTTGTGGCTAATGGCACAAATCATCAGGAGGGCATTGATTATGGTGAGACCTTCAGCCCGGTTGTCAAACCGGCTACCATCCGCACAGTTTTGAGCATTGCCATGGGCAAACACTGGCCGATCCATCAACTTGATATGAAGAATGCATTCTTACATGGAGATCTGAGAGAGACAGTCTACATGCATCGCCCACTGGGTTCACCCATCCAGTTCCTCACTATGTGTGTCTTGTCTCCGTAAGTCACTATATGGCCTGAAGCAGGCCCCCCGTGCGTGGTATGATCATTTTGCCAGGTATATCTTGCAGATTGGGTTTGTATGCAGCAAGAGTGATACATCACTTTTCATTTTTCATCGAGGTAGTAGCACTGCTTACTTATTACTTTACGTGGATGATATTGTTCTTACTGCCTCCTCCGACGGATTGAAAAATGAGATTATTGTCTTGCTCAAGTCCGAATTTGCAATGACTGATTTGGGGAAGCTGAGTTACTTTTTGGGGATATCAGTGATCAGGTCTGCCAATCATATGTTCTTGTGTCAGCGTAAGTATGCAGAAGAGATTGTGTACAGGGCTAAGATGGTGAACTGCAAAGAGGTGCCTACTCCAGTTGATTCCAAATCTAAGCTCAGTGCTATGGATGGTGCTCCGGTCTCGATCCTACTCGTATAGGAGCCTTGCGTGGTGCACTTCGGTATCTCACATTCACCAAAGCCGACATAGCTTATGTTGTTCGGCGGGTGTGCTTATTCATGCATGCCCCCGGGGAGTCTCATTTCACTGCTCTTAAGCGTATCATTCGATACATTAAGGGCACTATTGACTATGGTTTGCACCTATACCCCTCTGCACCAGACGGGTTGCTTTCATATACGGATGCAGATTGGGCAGGGTGTCCGGACACGCGACGCTCCACCTCCGTCTTTTGTGTTTTCTTAGGGGATAATCGATTTCTTGGTCCGCAAGCGACAGGCTACCCTATCTCGCTCCGGTGTCGAGGTGAGTACGAGTACGAGGCGTTGCAAATGTAGTAGCCGAGATTTGTTGGCTCGAAATTTTCTTGTTAGAACTTCGGTGTCCTTTGCGTCGGCATCTATTGTGTATTGTGATAACATCTCTCGCCATCTATCTTTCTCATAATCCGGTTCAACATCAGCGAACCAAGCATATTGAGATAGACCTACACTTCGTTCGTGAGAAAGTTGCATTAGGCCATGTCAGAGTGTTACATGTTCCATCATCCTATCAGTATGCAGACATATTTACCAAAGGACTTTCCAGACAGTTATTTCTTGACTTCAGATCCAGTCTCAGCGTCCGGCCTCCTCCTGCTCCGACTGAAGGGGTGTGTAAACGTGTAAATATAGGAAACAATATATTCCCTACCCATAATTAGAATATTTCCATATATTGTGTAAATATAATTATGGTAAGACTAGGATTCCTCTTTTGTATAGGCTTAGGATTCCTATTGTATAAGGGATGAATATTGTACTCTATATATACCTTGATATTAATAAAAGACTCCCCAAGGGAGATTAATATCATCTCACACTAAGCTAAGGAATCAAGGGGTGCAGCACGTGAAATTGGCTAATGGAAGACAAAATTATGAGTTTTCATTTAATGCGCTAAGGCATCATATAAAGGGAATCTATACTTTGGCTTTGGGACAGTCAACAAATTTTTAACATTCATTTGTGAGCATTTCGATTTGTTGTGTAAGACTTAAAAGAGACGTCCAGCAAACTCTTTACCATTTCATTTTAGTCAGTTGCTCGTGTTAGAGAGTAGACCAGCGAATTCGTTAAGTGCATTCTTCATTTGTGGATTTAAGAGCAAACATTTTAGTGTTGATTTGAGAAAATAAGAAAAGCGTACGAAGCAGTAGTAGCACTGGAATACAAGTGCAGCAACGTTGATTAAAGTGTTCATTTTAAGTTCAATTTCGACTTATTAAACTTGGATTTGAGGTATGTTAAGTCAAATTATTTCTTTTTTTATAACCGTGATACTGCTCCACAATTTATTCTACTCCTAGTAGGTAAGAATATTCATGTTATTGATTCATATGCTAAAAGCATGTCTAAATATGTTCCTAAGTCCTTATTGAGGCATATGGAAAATATGTTGATATTCACAGTGTTAGCCAAAGGTGCAAGGATATTATGTTGCTCATGGTATTTTATTGTTATTCATGCATATTTATTTGCATTGCAATCATTTATTACCCTGGACCCACTTATGCTATGAACACTACTATATGGTAAATATTGTATATATAGGGGATATGGGGAAAGAGATAGGCGTTATATATACACACCACCTGCAGCTGGTACAAACTATCACAAAAGAGCCCTAAGAGGCCAATATTGACGCCTGTGTGGCCGATATAACCTGATGCCCACAGAGGCGATTATGGGAAGTAAGATGCCTGTGTGGCCATTAGTATACCGCATTTTCAACACGCATATATTCATTAACCATTATATGGTATGATACCCACAGAGGCTGTTATGGTAGGGAAGATGCCCGAAGAGGCTGAGGTATATGGATACTGCATTGTGCATAACATTTAGGCATATGTATTAGGCCCTCAGAGGCATTTACTGCTAGTCAGTTGTTTCTGTTTAAGTTATTGGTATATCCTTATTATGCTATTATTCATGCCTGACATACGCAATACATCAGGCGTACTGACGTCCCTTTTGTAGGGGGACGTTGCGTTTCATGCCCGCAGGTTCAGTTAAAGAGGGTGACGGTTCACGCTAGTAGGTTGCTGGTTCAGCTGATGTTGGAGCACTCTATTTGTTTCAAAGTTGCAGTCTGATCGTGGTACAATATTTTTGCATACGCGTATGGGTATGGCGGGGTCTTGTCCCGTCCTTGTGATATCATGTATTCCTTAGAGGCTTGTAGACATGTGTGTTGTGGTAGTAGACTTGTATGGCCTTGTCGGCCTTGGTATGAGTATGTATATATCTAAGTTGGTTTTCTGGATAACGATTTCACATACTGGTCTTTCGGCTTAGTCCGTTTTTAATTACGATTGAGTGTTGATAGTGTGATTGGTGGTACCCGGCGAGTAGGGTCCGGGTGCCCGTCACGGCCCTCCGGTTTGGGTCGTGACAACTTTGCTATTAAAACGAATTTTTAGTAATATTCTATCAATAAAACTAGTTGTTAGTATAAATGTGTAACAGTGTACAAACTAATAGCCATCAGCACGACACAGAACACATGTGCACTGAACCCTCATGAATAGGATCACTAGACCATATAGTGGGCCTATGCAGATAGGACTGGTAGAAACCAATATATGGACCCACACAACCCTTAGTTGCTACACTGAACCATGGGCCCTATGTAGACACGACTTCTAGACCAATAAACAGCTTGATATCGATAGCCATACATCTCAATATGGGACGTACAAGTCACGGTTGAAGTATAGAACATCATTTGATGCAAGTAATCATGGCATAAACATCAAGTAGTATATCAACATCAAATAGCCTAGTATACGTCATGTCAATGCAAAAACATGTACAGATCATGCATACATATCCCAACAGTTTCATGTCATAGTCATAAGTGAGTATAACATAGTTTTATAAAGTCAGTGTCTCAGACATAACGTTTTTAGCTCAAAAGTAGCATATTGGTCCTAGTACTAGCTCGTGAGTATTTGAAAGCATTTATGCAAGTTATTGGGTAACTTACTATCTTGTACTTTGGCCCAACTAGAGTAACTTCCCATCTTGGCAGTTCCTCTTATTACTTATAGGGTATATATTTTCTTTGACAGGTTGAATCCTTAAATTTTCTTATTCCAGGTACCATTTGCCTACTTTGTACATTGGAATGGAATATATGCGAACTCACAGCTTTAAACTGGCTGAGCAGGTGACTAACATAGTCTGGCTTCCAATGTTCAATTCTTGGTCATGCTTTAGTTGTGAGAAAAAAATATTCTGCTTCTCTGAGTCTGCACAAGTATGCGTGCTGGTTATTCACCCTGAAGTCTATTGACATTTGATTGTCGGGTTCTCCCGAATAACAGTGCTGATAATATTTCCCTTTAGTTTTTTATGCAGGCAGAGTCAATATGCCCCTCAGATCCACTTGTATATAATGAACTTGGAGTTGCTTATCATATGAAGGAAGTAAAATTTGCGGCATTTATGATTTAGTTGCATAACCTAATTTTTTTTAAAAGCTGCATAACATTTTTCTCTCATTTATCCTCTAGAAGTGATAAAACATGTATTTCTGTGTTAACCTCGACTGGTTCACATTTTGAAATTGATGGGTATATTGTTCTGAAATCTTGTTCAAGCTAGTATACTTGAGTATCTTGCCCCTTATTACCAAAGAATCTGTTTATCTTTCTCTTTTTATATCCTTAAATGTTTTACCAACATTTTATTTATAGATTCTTCTAACTCTAAAGCAGTGCGGTGGTTTGAGAAAACATTGGCTCACATTCCATCTTCCTTAAGTGAGATGTGGGAATCGACTGTAATCAATCTTGCTCATGCTCTCAGAAAATTAAAGTAAGTGACTTATGCTACGATTAATTCTGTATGTACAAGTTGTAGTTTGGTGGCCATTTGTTTTTCTTCTCGTTAGTAACAAAAATAACATAGATTACTAGGTTATATGTCTTCAGGCTTGCGATCATAGTATTCTTGGATGAGTTTTATGTTTCTAAAAGTTTTTTAAAATGTTAAGAAGACTTATCAACATATTTGTTTCGGTTAATGTGCTAATGAGTTTACTAGACGGAGAAACCTGAACAATTTCACCAACAATAATGCAATGGAGTTATCATATGGAAGATGCTCTTAATCGATCGAGAGAACTTTTTAGTTCCTTAGGTCATTGACTATGTGGCCATCCTTTTGGTAATTAATATTAGGGACGCCAAATTTTCCCAGCAAAGCCGATTGTATTGCCTGAAGGGTAAACAGAGGCGGATGGAGCCTTTATTTAATTGGTTCAACTGAACCCAATATTTTGATATACAACATAAATAGATAATAACAACAACAACATACCCAGTGAAATCCCACAACGTGGGGTTTGAGAGGGTAAAGTGTACGCAGACCTTACATCTACCTTGGTAAGTAGAGAGACTATTTTCGAAAGACCATCGGCTCAAGACAAAGCATAAGTGCAAGCAAAGCAATGAAACGGTCAGACCCGGACAAGAGATTTAAAGCAGAATGAAAATGAGAGTAAGAAAAGCGAATAGGCCATGATAAAACATTCTGAAAAAGGAAGCAGTAACTAACACAGGTAAATAAGATAGAAAAAGTACACGAAAGAACATACATCAATAGAAATCAAAGGACAGGGGACTATAAAGCAATAATGCGCCTACTAGTATGATAAGCTAATCAGGACTACAATAATAACACTACAACTACCGACATGTAAGCGTACGTAGGACTACGCTCAACTACCTACTACCCTTCTACCCTAATCCGTATCCTCCACAACCCCCTATCTAAGGTCATTTCCTCAGGAGGTTGCACCTGCGTCATATCCCGTTTAATCATCACTCCCCAATACTTCTTCGACCTACCTCAACCCCTCATGAATTCGTCCATAGCCAACCTCTCACACCTCCGCACTGGGGCATTTGTGCATCTCCTCTGCATATGCCCGAATCATCTCAACCTCACTTCCCGCATCTTATCATCCACCGAGGCCATTCTCACTCTGTCCCGGATATCATCACTTCTAATCCTATCTCTCCTTGTATGCCCACACATCCATATCAGCATCCTCATCTCTGCAACTTTCATCTTTTGAATGTGCGAAGTCTTAACTGGCCAACACTCCGCCCCATACAACATAGTCGGTCTAACCACCACTCTATAGAACTTGCCTTTAAGTTTTGGTGGCAACATTTTATCGCATAAGACTACAGATGCGAGCCTCTATTTCATCCATCCTGCACCAATACGATGTGAGACATCGTCATTAATCTCTCCATTCTCTTGGATAATAGACCTAAGACACTTGAAACTTCTTTTCTTTGGAATGACCTGAGTACCAAGCCTCACCTCCAGTCTTGTCTCAAGGTCGCTCCCGTTACTGAACTTGCACTCCAAGTATTCTGTTTTGGTCATACTCAGCCTGAACCCTTTAGACTCTAGAGTCTGTCTCCAAACCTCCAGCTTAGCGTTCATTCCGCTGCGAATCTCATCAATCAGGACTATGTCATCTGCGAATAACATACACCATTGCACATCCCCTTGAATTTGTCGTGTTAGTCCATCCATCACCAAAGCAAATAGGAATGGGCTTAAGAGCTGATCCCTAGTGCAACCCCATCATCACTGAAAAATGCTCCTAGTCTGCTTCTACTGTTCGTACCCTGGTCTTGGATCCATCATACATATCTTTGATCGCCCTAGTGTACGCTACTGGTACACATCTAACCTCCAACCATCTCCATAGAACCTCCCTAGGGACTTTGTCATATGCCTTCTCGAGGTCGATGAAAATCATATGTATGTCCCTCTTCCTCTCTATATTGCTCCACCAACCTCCTAATAAGATGAATGACTTCTGTAGTCGAACGCCCCGACATGAATCCAAACTGGTTCTCAAAAATAGACACGTCTCTTCTCACCATCATCTCCACGACCCTTTCCCAAACTTTCATAGTGTAACTTAGCAGCGTGATACCTCTATAGTTGTTGCAACTCTAGATGTCACATTTGTTCTTGTACAAAGGAATAATCGTACTCCACCTCCATTATTCGGGCATTCTTGCCGTCTTAAAAATGACATTAATCAACTTAGTCAGTTACTCCAAACCTGCCCTGCCTGCGCTCTTCCAAAATTCAACTGGGATCTCATCAATCACGGTCGCTTGTCCCCTACCCCCTTAATATTTATTTTTAACCCATAAGTTATTATATTTACACTTTAACCCAATTTTCCAACTATAAATACCACATTTTCTCTTTATCTTTCTCACAAATCTTCCTACAATCTCTCAATCTCTCTCTCTACAAGTCTACATTATCTACTAAATATTCAATTTTATTTATTCATTTGGGAATAGGGAGTGAAGTTGACAACTAGCTTGAGGATCTTCCATCGAGCAAAGTTACAATTTTCAACCTCTCGATTACGCGTCGACGTTACGTCGGCGTTTGGTACATTCGTTCCTTCATTAAATTATTATTGTCTGTTTATTTTATTTAGCGCACTTAATTTCATATACTTTAATTATTTATTAGTATAATTATAAATTTATAATTGAAGGATTTAAACGTATGCTTACGGGTAGGGGTCATGCTTCTTCTAGTAGGGGCAACAAGGGCAAGGGTCCTATTTCTAGACAGAATCCTATTCCTACACAGGATGATTTTGTTGATACTGAACATTTTCCTACAATACCATTAGATTTAGACGATGAGCTATTTTCTGGAACTTAAGAAGACTTTAATTTAGACGATGATCTAGATGATACACCCACTAATGTAGATGACAACACAACCACTAGTGCACCTTCAACTGAAATGCCTCATATTCCCCCTAGTATGAGACGAGATCCAGCAAAACGACCATTAAAATCAGATGCATGGATATTTTTTGATAGGGACGTAGAGAATCAAGTAGCTAGATGTAAAATTTGTAAAGATGTTTTAAAATTTAAAATTGGAAAAGGTCACGGTGGGATGGGGGGTTTAATGAGACACGTAGTAAGGGCTCATCCAGCTAGGTATGCCCAATGCGAGGCTTCAAAACCGGGTGTGCAAACGCCCGCTCCATCAGGACAAGGTTCACATACTGATACTGTCCCGGACTAAGTACAAGGTCAAATTAACCCTATGACGGGGGGAATTGTAGGCCCTAAATACAATAAACATAGAGATAGGGAAGCAATAGCAAAATTAGTTGTTGTGGAGGGTTTGACTTTTTCATTTCCTTCATCTCCCGGTTTTATTCATTACATTAGAGATATGTATAATCCTATTTTTAACGGTTTTCCTAGATCAATTGTTAAGAGAGGTGAATTTAAATTCGCACATGAATATCAACAATATTTACGTTATTCATTATATCATTTTAATGGCAAAGTGGTTATCACTTCTGATGTAGGCCGTAGTACTAACGGCCATGATTATTTAACGGTAACTTGTCATTGGATAGATTATAAATGGTCTATGCAAAAATGTATCTTAGCGTATAGATATATAGATGATAGGCACACTGGTACTTTTATTGCAGAAAATATTTATCAAGTGTGCGATTATTACGGAATAACTGATAAAATTATGACTATTACATTAGATAACGCTTCTTCTAACAATTACGCTATTACAATTTTAAAAAATAGTTTAACTCCATCTTTCCAGATCATTTTCATATAAAATGTGTGTGCTATATATATAACTTAATTGTAAAGGATGGTCTATCACTTTTTGAAGACATTATTAGTAAAATACAATTTGCTATAAACTTTATTTTTAAAAATAATAGAATACAACGAAGAAAAGAATATAAAAAAACTTGTCACGATTGCCAACTACCTTACAGAAAAATTCCAGAAGAAGTACCCACAATGTGGAATTCTTTATACGAGCAACTACTTGTTGCTTATGACTATAGAAAACCTATAACTTTATTTTTTAACTCTCATAATCAAAATCCAGCTGATATGGTTGTAGATAGCGATTGGATAAAATTTTTTGAACTTATTGTATTTTTAGAGAAATTTTTTCAAGCAACAAAAGAATTTTCCGGTATATATTATCCTACTATTTCAACTATGTTGTTTTATATAGCTCTAATATTTTTATTACTTAGTGAATATATGAGAAAACCAGCTTATATGTCAGCTATTAAAAAAATATTTATCAAAATAAAAAAGTATTTTATTTCTATTCCCACTATTTATATTATTGGTGTTGTATTAAATCCGACTATTAAAATAGACGGTACTAAATCACTTACTGAAACTATTTACGATTGTATAGAAGTACTACCACCTCCAATTCCCAAAAATCAAAATCACCCACTACCTACTGAACAAACTAAAGAACAAGTATTGTCTAGCGTAGAAGACTAATGCAAAAAAGTATATAGGTTTTACCAACAAGAAAGTGCTAGTAACCTACCAGCTTCCATACCATCTTCTTCTTAAACACAACCTCACAAAAGACATATTGTTTCTGCGGCTAGTATTGAAAGCCTCAGAAATAGAATGTGCGGTCGTACCGCTACTAACCAAATTAGCGAGTTTGATATTTTTGTTTTGCAGGGTTCTGTACTATACCAAGCAGTTCTCAATGAAGAAGGACGTGAAGACTTGCTGAAATACTGGAGGGGGAATGAGAAGACCTTTCCGAT
This sequence comes from Anisodus tanguticus, assembly GCA_034509755.1. Taxonomy (NCBI): domain Eukaryota; kingdom Viridiplantae; phylum Streptophyta; class Magnoliopsida; order Solanales; family Solanaceae; genus Anisodus; species Anisodus tanguticus. Next base: position 33,718,565 of record CM067558.1, read on the forward strand.
ACTTTCAATGATGGCCCGAGATGTTTTGAACATTCAAGCGTCATCAACTGCGTCTGAAAGCGTTTTTTCTGCCGGCAGATATCAAATAGGAGAGCACATACACTCATTAGCCGAAGACAGCTTGGAGATTGTAGTATTATTCAAAGATTGGATACGAGCAGAGCGGAGAAGGTGCGGTCAACCGGAGATCAATGAAGAAAAAGACGAAAACTACAACGAAATCTTATCCGAAGGTGGTGGAAGCGACGTGGATCAATTTGACCAACAAATACCAATTCCAACCGAAGAACCACATGAAATTATTAAGAAACTAGAATAGGTTTTTTTTCAGAATGTAATTTTTTTAATTGCAATTTTACTATGTAATTTGCAACTTTTGAACAATACAACAAAGTTACAATTTTGACAATTGTATTTATATTACAAAAAAATCATATGTTTATTAGATAATATAAGAGGCACAAAATCAGCCTTGGGATGTTTTTATTACACTATCTTGTTTAATTATTGAGTTTTTTTATATATAAGTTATTTTTTAAATTAAGTGCAAGAAAAAAATTCGCCCGGGATCCCGATTCCGACGGGATTGGGATCGGGGCGGGACTTCGGCAAATCCCGCCTATCCCAATCCCAACCCGCCCCGATCCCGCCATTTTCCCCGTCCCGCCCCGACTCGATCCCGCCAAACTCGGCCCGCCGGTCCCGAGCCCGGCCCACTAGCCACCCCTAGTAATTAGTCACTATCACATTAAATGCCTGGATGATTTTAAGACTATAAAATTTGATTAATTTAGACTTATCAAAATCAAAGTGTTTATCAACAAAAATAAAAAATAAATACACGTAATAGACAGAAATCTCATGAATGATTCTATCAGGTGAAGAACAAACGATATGAGTGGAGTTTGTTTTTGTAAGCCTTACCATTAACGAAGAGCTTGAATTTTTCAGGATTAATGGTCCTAAAGTCCTTTACGCGAGTCTTGTGAGAAAGCTCCATTTCCCATGACTTTATCGCATTTTGTACTGTTTCCTCCAGAGACCCTTCTGCCCATACCTAATTTCAAAACCATGAAATCAACGTATTATATATATAGATTCAATAAAAGGTTATTGAAATAAACAAAACGCCCGACTTGTGTCATGAAAGATCATAAATATTATCAATTCGTCTCATTTTAATGTTGCTTTAATAATAAATACAAGATAGACATAATTTACTAAGTAATTCTTATTTATCAAATATTTTTTTAGAATTAAGTAATATTAAAAGGAATTACTCCTGTTAGAGTAAAAGAAGAATAAGGAGGCAAAAGAAGAGAAATGACAAAATAAGATTTGATAAGGTTTTATTTGTCCTCACCAACACAAGGTTTGCTAAGAGTTTATGGCAAATTACTCCAAGATACAACAAATTCTAAACACTATCTCAAGCAAATAAGATGATGTTTCTAGAACTAATTATAAATCTATATTGATCTATATCAAAATCTGTAGTAAAATCTGAATTATTTATAGACTTTTAAGTCTCATTTCATAATGGATACAACCCTTCATGAAGAAGTATCATTTCATAAAGTCACAACCTTTTGAATGATGTTTATCCATAAAGACACAATCATTCAAATATATTTATTCACAAAGACACAATCTTTCAAATAAAATACTTTTGTAAAAAATTGAATAATTGTGAATAATATTATAATCTCACTTACAATACCCCACTAGATTGTAATATTATTCCAGATTTACAATGATAAACTTATACATACAAATAGGTATCTTTCGATTTTAACCTTTAATTAGTGAATGCATTTCAAAGTATCTACAAGACAATATTGTGCTTAGCATTGAACTTTGTCTCTTAAGCAAATACCGGAGATACATCACATATAAGCTATCCCAGATTTTAAATTATGTTCTAATTTATTTAGCACTATTCCAGCCTTGTGCTTTATCTTGGATTCATGAGCATTTACAAAATTAAACCACGATCTTGTTAGAAACGATACCATTTCTTATGCTCACTTAGGTGGAGTTTCAAATTTTGTCTCTAGCTACTATGAGACTTGAACTTCATTAAGAGTTAGTACTCAACCTCTATTTCGTAGCTATTTGCACCGAACATCTTGGAAGGGACTAGCCGTTTTCACATCCATTTGATGCACATGCAAATTGTTCAAGGAAGCAATTGCAAATAGCACTCTAATATATGTTAATCTTTGCTACCGGAGCATATGTGTCAAAGTAGGCAATACCATGTCTTTGTTTAAACCCTTTGGCTACCAATCTAGCCTTGAAAGTTTTCAAAGAGCCATTCGTTTTATACTTTCTACAAAAGACCCATTTATTTGTAATTGGTTTAGATCCCGGTGAAAGATCAACCAAAATCCATATATGATTTGACATAATTGAATCCATTTCATCATTTACCGCCTCTGTCCAAAAGGAGGCATCTCTTGAAGTCATAGCTTCATTAAATGTCTTTGGATCTGCTTCAACATTTAGCAATAATGGTACTTTATTTAGTACATTTTTTCTATCTCCTTCAACCAAGAAGAGTAATGCTTGTGATGAAATAAAATCTGGTGGTAAATCTTTTTCTTTTCTTTCACGTTGACTTCTCCTTGGTTCGAAAGATGTCATAGACTCTTTCCTTTTATAATCAGTAGAAACCAAGAGAATCATCACATGGTTGATCAATGATAGATTCTAATTGAGTTACAGAATCATGATTAAACTTATTTTCAATAAATTCAACATATCTTGATTCAACAATGATATTAGAATCTAAATTTAATCATCTATAAGCCTTGGAACTCTTAGCATATCCCACAAAAACGCTTTTAATACCTCTAGCATCTAACTTAGATGATTTTGGGTCATGCTTTCTATAAAATGCTAAACAACCCCATACCTTTAAATATATCAAGTTTGGTTTTCTTCCTTTCCAAATTTCATAGGGAGATACATGTGTTTTTAGAGAGGTAATTCTATTATGAACATGACATGCAGTGAGTAATGCATCCCCCCATAAGTTTTTTGGTAACTTAGAATTAAGAATCATAGAATTTATCATATCTGTAAAAAAAAATATTTTTTCTTTCAGCCATACCGTTTTGTTGAGGAGTAAAAGATGTTCTTTGGTGAATAATTCCATGTTCTTCACAAAAATTATCAAATTCATTAGAAAAATATTCACCTCCTCTATCACTTCAAACCATTTTGATTCTCTTATCTTTTTGGTTCTCAACTTCAGCCTTGAAAATTTTATATTTCTCAAAGGCTTCATCTTTTGTTCTAAGTAAGTACACATGAGTGTATCTTGAACAATCAGAAATGAAAGTGATAAAGTATCTTTTCCCTCCTCTAGTCAAAACACAATTATACTCACAAATCGGTATGAATCAAATCCAATATTTGAGTATTATGTTCGGCACTTATAAAAGGTTTCTTATTCAATTTTGCTTGGATGCATATTTCACATTTATCATTTTTTATATCTTTGCAATTAATCAAACCATGCTTGGACATGTACTTCAAAGATCGAAAATTTAAATGTGCTAATCTAGCATGCCAAATATATCAAGACTCAACAACATAAGCAGAATTGAAATTATTATTATTAATGCTTAGCTTATACATTCCATCACAAGAATACCCTTTCCTCACAAATAATTCATTCTTTGATACAATACAATTATTGCCCTAAAGAACAATCTTAAGCCCATTCTTACACAAGCAACTAGCACAAACAAGATTCTTCCTAATTGAAGGCACATGGAAGCCATTGTTCAATGTGACTTTCTTTCCGGAAGTGAAGTTAATTTCCACCATACCTTTATCAGCAACCATGGATGAATCATTGTTCCCCATAAGAACATTTTGTCCTTCATTCTCCATTTTGTAAGACTTAAATAGATTCTTGTCATTACAAATATGAATGGTTGTGCCTGAGTCGAGCCACCAATTCGAAGACTTTGTTTCGGCCATATTGATTTGGGTAATCACGCCAATTTGCATTTCGGAGACCATAGCACAAATTTCTTCAATTTTCTCCTCAATAACATTGACCTCGTTGGAATTTTATTCTTCCTTCTTCTTGAATCTGCAATCACTTTTGCGATGACCCTTTTTTCCACAATTAAAACAACGAAGAACTTTAATGGACCATTACCGGACTTCTTGAATTTCTAATTGTTCTTGACTTTGAAATTCTTTGAGAACTTACTGGCTTCAGCGACATTAACTTTGGAAGAATCATATTTGTTCTTAGAATCACAAGATCTAGTCTCTTCTTCGATTCTCAAATGCTTTTCTAATTCTTCCAAAGGTATGCCCTCTCTTTTATGAATAAGTTTCTTTCTATAACCATTCCAAACACATAAGCAATTTTGAGCACTGTGAGAAGACATAACAATTTTCCTTTCCAGCGAGTGAAGTTGGTGCTGTCAAAACGATCAAGTTGAACATTTGAATTGAGGAACGAAGTCATATCTTTAGAAGCCTCCATTGCAGAAAAATAAAACCTTAAAGATTGTTAGAGTAAAAGAAGAATAAGGAGGCAAAAGAAGAGAAATGACAAAACATGATTTGAGGTGTGTAGAAACACTTTCCTTTAAGGTTTTATTTGCCCTCACCAACACAAGATTTGCTAAGAGTTTATGGCAAATTACCCACAAGATACAACAAATCCTAAACACTATCTCAAGCAAATAAGATGGTGTTTCTAAAACTAATTATAAATCTATATTGATCTATATCAAAATCAGTAATAAAATCTGCATTATTTACAGACTTTTAAGTCTCTTTTCATAATGGACACAATCCTTCATGAAGATGTATCATTTCATAAAGTCACAACCTTTGAATGTTGTCTATCCATAAAGACACAACCATTCAAATGTATTGATTCACAAAGACACAATCTTTCAAATAAAATACTTTTATAAAAAATTAAATAATTGTGAATAATATTATAATCTCACTTACAACTCCCTCCCTCAGTCTATGTTTACTTGTCTATATTTGATTTGACATCCGACCCTTCCCCGGACCTCGCACATAATGAGAACTTAGTGCATCGAGCCGCCCTTTTACATTCCTTAATTAAGAAAGAATGATACTTTTACTATATTATTCCCAATTATTATAATTAAGAAAGGATGATACTTTTACTATATTATTCCCAATAATTATAAGTCATCTAATGTTAGGAAATGAATTGGAAATAACTTTTGATTTTTCAAACTGGACAAGTAAAAATAAATATCTATATTTAATATAGTAGATAATTAAAAGTTGACCGAGGAATACTTTTTTTAATGTTAACGATCTTGTTGGAAATAATTGTCAACTTAGTCTTCCTAAAGTGAAGTAACAATTATTTTAGAATAAATTTTTTTTGAGCTAAAACAACAGTTAAAATGCTACGAATCAACTATGAAGTAGTACAAACCCTGGTTCTTCCTTGTTCAAAGAGAGTATTAACAGTGTCATAAATGGGAGGGCCACCCTGTCTCCACTCGATGGATCCTGGAGCAGCAGCTTGATCTTCATCATGGAGGAACTTCCTGTACTTATCACTTGCCATTTGAATCGTTTCCTTCTCACTTGCCATGTTTGAATTGCTTTATAAAGTTTATACTATCACTTTCTCTCTCTCTCTAAGCTTATTGATTTGGTGAATTCCACTTAGTGTGGCTATATATGCCTTTTTATACATAAAATTGAAGCTTGATTATGTTAATAACTAATTATGTTATTAGGCATTGAATTGTTTAGAAATTGATATTAATTTATTTTGTGGTATATAAAGTAGATAGGGTAAATATAATTCATTCCAAGATAGGGTACGTGTTTTATTTAAACCATGAATGGCGAGTCATAGTTTAAGATCACTCAAATATGTAAGGTACAAGTTACTATCAAGTGGAGTGGGTTAATACAATTCCACCCAAGCATAGTCATTATCTAACAGGTTCATATATATATATATACCTTCTTTGTCAGAGATCAGATCATCAACAGTACAGTAAACATCAGGGCTGACGAAGTGGATGCCACTAAATACTCCTGGGGCGTGTTTGGTTGGAAGAAAAATATTTTCCATGCAAAAAGAAGTAAATTTCTTATTTATTTTTTTGGTGTTAGATAATCGATAAATTATTATAAAAAATATTTATGTATTATCTAGGTAAATATCATGGACAAGGCCGGCCTTTTGCCTTGTTGGGCTAGGGCGACGGCCCAGGGCCCCGAGGTGATAGAGGGCCCAGCCCATGTACACTTACACTAGTATTAGTATTATATATGTTGGGCTCATAAAAAAATTAATTACCTATCAATTAAAGAGATAAACGAAAAAAATCTTCATATCTGATGAAGAGATTACAGAGAAAGAGAAAGCAGAGAAAGAGAGCGCAAAGAAAGAGAGGGAGAAATAAATGGGTGGTCTCTTCGTCTTCTTCACTCCTATCCTTAATTATTTTCTTCAAATTCATCTTTACCAATGGAATTCAATTATTTCTCAGATTTCTCCTATTTTATTTCTCTTCTCCGGTGCACTTGTGAATTTTTTCTACTCTCAATTAACGATATCTATTTTCCACCGTCATATCCACCGATTCCACCATTGTTGTCCTTGGATCTGGTTCTTCTACAGGAATTTCGACCATCATTCATCCGTTTGAGTTTTCCGGTAAGACCATACTTTATTTATTTGATTCCAAGTCTCAACTCTATCAAATTTTTGATGTTAGGTTTTGATAATTGAAAATATTGATGTTCAATTTGTTGTTATTGATTTGTAGTTTTTCAATTGTGTTTATGTAATTTTCAATTAACTGGGATTTAGACTACTATTCTAGTTTCTAATATAGAATGTATTGATATTTGAAGTTATCGTTCTTATTTGCTATATAGGGGCCCTCAATTTATATTTTATCAGGGGCCTACTAAATGTCAGGACCAACCCTGATCATGGAGGATGGAGGTCGCAGGTGAGGATACGGATGTAGGGGTGGTGGGATGGGGGCTATGGAGGCTGAGGGTGGGATGTGTTGAAGGCTAGGGACGAATGAGGAGTTATCAATGTCTAATGCTATTATGAAATTTATTTTCCCACTTATATTAGGGAAATCAATTTCCTTATTTTTAAGAAACTTGTTTTCTTGTAAATATATTTTTTAAAAGTTTTAACTAACAAAACATGAAAAATTAAGAAATTTATCCATACCAAACACAGCCTTAGTTTTAGTTTAAATGACGTTCTCGTCTTTAATTTCCAAAATGTCAAAAATCCCCTTTTTATTTCTTTTTAAATTTTAAACATTCTATTTTTTGTCTTATTTTTCACAGCCAGGAATTATGGCAGGAGGATTAAAAAAACACAAGAATGGCACAATAGTGATTTGAACCTGCATCCTGGCATAATTCTTGCACCCTTTTTATTTTTTTATTTTTTATATCTAGCTTCCAGGTTTATGCCAGACTATTTCTTGAGATAGTAGTCCCGGTCCCTCAGCACTACTACCAGTAAATCGCGGGATGTGCCTGAATGACCAGTATTTGAGAACAGAGCAATTGACATCACCTATAAGGTCCTACCCCAGAAAAGATCAAATTGCTCCCCCCAAAAATTACTAACCACAAATGCCACCCCTTTTATTACTACACTAGATCCATCACATATTTTTAGGGAATTCAAACGCTTAGATATAAACAAAAATAATTACTTTTATTCTCCTTGAGCAATATAAAATTTTAACGAACTAGACTCATTTGAAACCCCTCCCCAATAGGTAGCTCCGCCCACCTTGCTTATGTCCATTAACGTTACATTGAACTTTTATGCTATTAGTGTAATTTAACTTATCCTTATTTTCACGGTCAAATTCTAGTTGCTATGGTAATTACTTACAATTATCTGATACTATAGAAACATTTACACTTTTCTATGTATAACACTCCCTTTGTTCCTTTTTACTCACTTGACACTTCATTTAAGAAATTATTTATTTTATTAAATTATTTTTTATTAATTATGCTTTCAGAATCTAAATTCGTTATTAGTATTTTATGTAATTATTTGATAATAAGAATAATATTAAAAGAAAATAATAATCTCTTTTGATTTGCTAAAATGAACAAGTAACAAGTAATCTATTCTTTGGAATAAGGAACAAAAAAAAGAGAACAAAAATTCATGTTCTAAAATTGCTTTAGGCTAGTAATTTTTTTTCTCTCTTAAATTTCATATCCAATTAAACAATATCAAATAAAATAAAATAATATGATATATAAAAGGAAGGGAGAGAGACAAACCTTCATTATTCCAACGCAATAGAACTGAACCATGTCACCAGTCGGGGCATGTCCTTCAAAGACACTCCAATGCCTGAATTTGTATAAGATAAATTATAGCTGACACTCGTAATTATTTAAGACGACGGACCAAAAATAGAAAGAACCCACAAAATAACTAAATTTAATCTTCTACTAAACATTTTACATGCGATAAATTATTCCAAGAAGAAGGATTTTCAGGTGGGAAGTACCCATAAAATCTGCCAGTATATTTGGTATGAATAAGTTAGTTTTAATGAAGCATATTTTGCGTTGTTTGATTGATGAGCAGAAACTCTTTTTCCGTACAAGATAGTGTTAGTAGATCGGAGGGTGAAATTTTGGAGAATTAAAAATTAATAATACTGTCCAAGTATAACAAGTAATATGAAATTAATATGTAAGATATTTATAAGAAAAATGACTTCCAAGTTCCACCTATAAGTGACGTTATTTCTCCGTCGATGGAAATTGCTTTCTTTAAAAGACAAATTTGACATAAATAGTCGTCCGCTAGTAATGATCAGCAATTTTTTTTTTTGATTTATTGTCTCTAAAAAGTATAACTTCAGCTTCGAATATTATTACTATAGAATATTGTAATTCTCTTTGGTGGGAGGTTTCTCATTAATGCAATATATATAGATGTTTACAATTACAAAACATAATTGGAGAAGGATCTCTAAACCTAATTGGAGAAGGATCTCTAAACCTAATTGGAGAAGAATCTCTACTTTACATAATTACACTAGAATAATAATTACAGAATATATGAAGAATATTAATATATTCTCTATCACACCCCTCAGTCGGAGCGGAAGGAGGCCGGACGCTGAGACTGGAACAGCTGCCAAGGAATTACCTTAGTGAATATATCTACGTACTGATAAGAAGAGGGAACATGTAACACCCGAACATGGCCCATGGAAACCTTCTCACGAACATAATGAATATCCATCTCAATATGTTTGGTTCCCTGATGCTGAACTGGGTTATGAGACAAGTAAACAACAGATATGTTATCACAGTAGACAAGAGATGCCTTACGTAAGGGACAATGAAGCTCTAGAAGGAGGTTTCTGAGCCACCAAATTTTGGCAACAACGTTTGAAACACCTCTATATTCTGCTTCTTCACTCGAACGAGAAAGTGTGGCTTGCCGTTTTGCAGATCATGAGATGAGGTTATCACCCAAAAATACACAATAGCCGGAAGTAGATCAATGTTTGTCTGGACAGCCCCCCAAATCTGCATCCGTATATGATATCATCCTGGTCGGTGCAGATAGATAAAGATGTAACCCATAGTCGAGAGTAATCTTAACATACCGAATGATACATTTAAGGGCTGTGAAGTGAGGCTCTCTAGGATCATGTATGAACAAACACACCTGCTGAATCGCATAGGTAATATCGGGCCTAGTAAAAGTAAGATATTGAAGTGCACTAGCGAGACTTCTATAAAGAGAAGGATCAAGCACTGGATCTCTGTCATCTGCGCTAAGCTTAGACTTTGAGTCGATTGGAGTGGGCATGATTTTGCAGTTTGCCATTTTAGCCCTGTAAACAATCTCTTCGGCATACTTACACTGACATAGGAACATTGCATTCTCGGGTCTGGTCACGAAAATCCCTAAAAAATAACTCAACTTACCCAAGTCTGTCATGGCAAATTCGAATTTGAGCATGGTAATGATCTCGTTTTTCAGCACATCAGAGAAGGCAGTCATGACAATATCATCGACGTAGAGCAAAAGGTATGCAGTGCCATTATCTCGATGAAAAATAAAAAGTAAGTTATCACTTTTGCTGCACATGAACCCAATCTGCAAGATGTAAGTGGCAAAATGGTCATACCAACCCCTGGGGCTTGTTTCAAGCCATAAAGTGAGTTTCGAAGTCGGCAGACATAGTGAGGAGCCGAAGGATGCACAAAGCCAGGTGATTGATGCATGTATACAGTTTTTTTCAAATACTCATGTAAGAAAGCGTTTTTCACATCAAGCTGATGAATCGGCCAATTCTTTCCCATAGCTATGCTCAAAACAGTGCGACTAGTGGCTGGTTTAACCACAGGACTGAATGTCTCACCATAATCAACTCCATCTTGTTGCCCTGTGCCATTAGCCACAAGTCTCACCTTATGGCGTTCAAGCTCACCACTATCTCTGAATTTGTGACGATATAGCCACATGCAATGAATCGCATTCACCCCCTCTGGTCTCGGGACAAGATCCCAAGTGCGTTAAGTAGTGAATGCATTAAATTCCTCACGCATGGCCGCATTCCAATTCGGACCAAGTTTGGCTAATTTTGGGTTTTTACGTATAGGTGAGATAGTCTGAGTAGATAGGTTAAAGTGGACTTTCGATTTGAAAATCCCGTGCTGAGCACGGGTTTCCATACGGTAGGTCGGAAGCGAGACTTTTGGGCTGACGGAAAGTGGGGGCAGTGGGGATGGCAGAGGTTGTGGGGCCGTTGGGGGTAGAAGGATGATTGACTTGTGTTACTGGGATATCAGCGGGGGGTTGGGGTAGTGAGGCAGGGGACTGATCGACAGAGGCATGGGGTTGGGGCAGTGAGGTAAGGGACTGGTCGACGGCGATAGGGGACTGGTCGATGGAGGCGGGGGGTTGGAGCAGTGAGGCAGATGACTGGTCGATGGAGACTGGGAGGCCGTGACTAGAGCAGTAGGTGGGGGAGGGGGGTGTTTGATGGGACTTAGGGCAGTGACGGGACATTGTGGGGGAACCGTGACGGAACAGCCGAAATATTAGCACTATGTATAGCATTTCGCAGGAGAGGGGAAGTGTCCAGGTCATTAAGGAAGTCGTAATCAGTGACTTGAAGTTGTTAGACGTATGCAAATGGGAAAAAAATTTCCTCGAATATGACATGGCGAGAGACTAGGATTTTATGTGTGAACAAATTATAGCATAAGTACCCCCCCTATTGTTCGACTAGAAACCTAAGAAGATGCAATGAGAGGTGCGAAGTACTAATTTGTGAGGGGTCGTGGAGGCAAGCTTTGGGTAGCATAAGAAATCGAAAATCTGAAGATGATCATATAAAGGGATCTGACGGGAATAAAATTTCATAGGGGTTTTATTTTGAAGGGTACGGGTAAGTAATATATTAAGAAGATATTCTACCATTTTTAACGCGTATACCCAAAAGGGATGGGAAGAGAGGCATGAAAGAGCATTGTACATATCATATTGTTAATGGTGTAGAGTATTCTTTTGGCTTTACCATTTTGAGGTGAGGTATGGGGGCACGAGAATCGAAACACCATGCCATTACCCGCACAAAATTTATGAAATGGGGAATTGTTAAACTCATGACCATTGTCACATTGAAACAATTTTATGGCCTTTTCAAACTGTGTTTTAACATATATTCGAAATTCAAGAAATGTGGAGTAAACTTGAGACTTATATTTGAGTGGATAGACCCAAAGAAAGTGAGAGAAGTCATTTAATAATACCAAATAATATTTATGACTAAGTTTGCTAGTAATGAGAGATGTCCATAAATCCGCATGAATGATGTCAAAAGGAGAAAAGTAACACTTAAAGATGACGTAAACAGAAGTCTAACATGCTTTCATAGAGGACAAGAATAGCAATTTTGGGCAAATTTCTCTTTATTACATTGATTTAAATTGTGACTTCTAAGAAAGTTAAAAACTGGTGCTCCCGGGTGTCCAAGTCTACTATGCCAAGTTGATGGAGAGATTGCAGCTAGAAAGGTATGTGGATTGACACTTACGGAGGAATTAGATGAGAAAGGATATAGGTCCCCCACACTATTATATCTCGTAAGAGTTGTCCCCGTACGTAGGTCTTTCACAGAAAAACCAAAAGGATCAAACTCAATAGATACGGAATTGTCACTAGCAAATTTCCTAACAAAGATTAAGTTTTTAATAATGTTAGGAGCATATAGGATATTTTTTAGGGTAAAGAGTGGGTGAGGTGGTTGTATTTGAGTGGTGCCATAGCCTTGAATTGGAATGCGATTGCCATTACCGACCAAAATAAATTGAGGATTGTTTAAATTAGATAGGTGAGGGAGATTACCAGAGTCGCGAGTGAGGTAGGATGTGACACATGTATCCATGTACCATGCGTCATCAGGCTGATGGAGATTCATAGTGTTGTAAGCCTGACTCAATTTGCTAGGTGTCATGGGACCGTAGGCCTGCTGTTGGGTCGTGGAGAAGTTGGCCTGTTGCTGGTGGCTCGTGTACCATAGGCCTGGAGGTGGGCCTAGAATGTTGGGCTACAACAAGGAATACCGTGCCATATTTGTGGATGGTAGGTTAGATAGAAAGACGAGGTTATTGAAGAACCCTAAAAGCGAGCGATACGCTTTTCAGGGAGGCGAAAAGTTACCGGAATCCGTTGATTGGAGAAAGAAAGATGTTGCAGGAATAAATCAAATTGTAACGGGGGAATTGATTTTCCTGTCAGAGCAATATTACACCAGATAATGTTTGTTGATAGGGACTATGTAAAGAAGATGGGTCGTTGGAACTAATTGATCAGCAGCTAGCTGATTCTTGCCATGTATCTCAAGTTTTACGGTCAATAGAAGTGGGTCTATTATGCGTGCAACAATGGCCAGAAGATAGGCCAAATATGTCTTCTGTGGTTCAGATATTGGGGAACGAGAATCTACTGCCCGAAGCTAAAGAACCAGGTTTTTTTTCTTTTCATGGAAACAAAGGTACGTGAAGCAGGAAAGTAAGTAAAAGTTAGAAAGGGAGAACAGGATTACACTGTGATCACACTGGGGTGAAAGATTTGGGAAGAGGCTAGGGTTTGAATTCTGATACCATGTAAAATAGTGTAATTTTATTTGATTGAAGGCTTCTCATTAATGTAATATATATAAATATTTACAATTAAAAAATTTAATTGGAGAATGATCTCTAAACCTAATCGGAGAATGATCGGTAAACCTAATTGGAAAATAATCTCTACTTTATATAATTACATTAGAATAATAATTACATGAAAATATTAATATATTCTCCCCGAGCCCGCCCCAGGCCCGCCCGCCCCGAGCCCGACCCGCCCTTTGTCCCCCCTTTGCAAATATGACCGTTGCACCAACGACCATTTTAGATTTTGGCCGTTGGCCAACGACCATTTTAGGCCTCCCCCTCCCCCAACCCCCCTACCCCTTAATATTTATTTTTAACCCATAAGTTATTATATTTACACGTTAACCCAATTTTCCAACTATAAATAACTCATTTTCTCTTCATATTTCTCACAAATCTTCCTACAATCTCTCTAATCTCTCAATATATCTCTCTATAAGTCTACATTGTTTACTAAATATTCAATTTTATTTATTCATTTGGGAATTGGGAGTGAAGTTGGCAACTAGCTTGAGGATCTTCCATCGAGCAAAGTTTCAATTTTCAACCTCTCGATTACACGTCGACGTTACGTCGGCGTTTGGTACATTCGTTCCTTCATTAAATTATTATTGTTTGTTTATTTTATTTAGCGCACTTAATTTTATTATCTTTAATTATTTATTATCATAATTAAAATGAAAGGATTAAGAGGTATGTTTAAGGGTAAGGGTGCTTCTTCTAGTAGGGGCGGCAACCAGGGCAAGGGTACTTCTTCTAGTCATCTTATTCCTACACAGGATGATTTTGTTGATACTCAACATTTTCCTACAATACCATTAGATTTAGACGAAGAACTATTTTCTGGAACTCAAGAAGACTTTAATTTAGACGATGATCTAGATGATACACCCACTAATGTTGATGACAACACACCCACTAGTGCACCTTCAATTGAAATACCTCCTATTCCCCCAAGTATGAGACGAGGTCCAGCAAAACGACCATTAAAATCACATGGACATTTTTTGATAGGGACGTAGAGAATCAAGTAGCTATATGTAAAATTTGTAAAAATGTTTTAAAATTTAAAACTGAAAAAGGTCACGGTGGGACGGGGGGTTTAATTAGACACGTAGTAAGTGCTCATCCAGCTAGGTATGCCCAATACCAGGCTTCAAAACCGGGTGCGCAAACGCCCGCTCCATCGGGATAAGGTTCACATACTGATACTGTCCCGGACCAAGTACAGGGTCAAATTAACCCTATGACGGGGGGAATTGTAGGCTCTAAATACAATAAACATAGAGATAGGGAAGCAATATCAAAATTAGTTGCTATGGAGGGTTTCCCTTTTTCATTTCCTTCATCTCCCGATTTTATTCCTTACATTAGAGATATATATAATCCTGCTTTTAACGGTTTTCCTAGATCAACTGTTAAGAGAGATGTATTTAAATTCGCGCATGAATATCAACAATATTTACGTTATTCATTATATCATTTTAATGGCAAAGTATCTATCACGTCTGATATAGGTCGTAGTACTAACGACCATGATTATTTAACTGTAACTTGTCATTGGATAGATTATAAACGGTCTATGCAAAAACATATTTTAGCGTATAGATATATAGATGATAGGCACACTGGTACTTTTATTGCAGATAATATTTATCAAGTGTGCCATTATTACGGAATAATCGATAAAATTATGACTATTACATTAGATAACGCTTCTTCTAACAATTACGCAATTACAATTTTAAAAAATAGTTTAACTCCATCTTTTCCAGATCATTTTCATATAAAATGTGCGTGCCATATATATAACTTAATTGTAAAGGATGGTCTATCACTTTTTGAAGACATTCTTAGTAAAATACAATTTGCTATAAACTTTATTTTTAAAAGTAATAAAGTACAACGTAGAAAAGAATATAAAAAAACTTGTCACGATTGTGGACTATCTTATAGAAAAATTCCACAAGAAGTATCCACTAGGTGGAATTCTTTATACGAGCAACTACTTGTTGCTTATGACTATAGAAAACCTATAACTTTATTTTTTAACTCTCATAATAAAAATTCAGCTGATATGATTTTAGATAGTGATTGGGTAAAAATTTCCGAACTTATTGTATTTTTAGAGAAATTTTTTCAAGCAACAAAAGAATTTTCCGGTATATATTATCCTACTATTTCAACTATGTTGTTTTTATATAACTCTAATATTTTTATTACTTAGTGAATATATGAAAAACCAGCTTATAAGGCAGCTATTAAAAAAATGTTAGTTAAAATAAAAAAATATTTTATTCATATTCCCACTATTTATATTATTGGTTCTATTTTAAATCCTACTATTAAAATAGACGGTACTAAATCACTAATTGAAACCATTTACGATTGTATAGAAGTACTACCACCTCCAAGTCTCAAAAATCTAAATCACCCACCACCTATTGAACAAACTAAAGAAGAAGTGTTGTCTAGCGTAGAACACCAATGCAAAAAAAAATATAGATTTTACCAACATGAAAATGCTAGTAACTTACCGGCTTCCATACCATCTTCTTCATCTTCAACACAACCTCATAAAAGACATGTTGTTTCTGCGGCTAGTATTGAAAGCCTTAGAAATAGAATGTGCGGCCGTCCCTCTACTACTAACCAAATTAGCGAGTTGGATATTTTTGTTTTGCAGGGTTCTGTACCGTACCAAGAAGTTATCAATGAAGATGGACATGAAGACTTATTTGAAATCTTTGGGGGGAATGAGAAGACCTTTCCGACACTTTCATTGATGGCCCGAGATGTTTTGAACATTCAAGCGTCATCAACTGCGTCTCAAAGCATTTTTTCTGCCGGCAGATATCAAATAGGAGACCACAGACACTCATTAGCCGGAGACAGCTTGGAAATTACAGTATTATTCAGAGATTGGATACGAGCGGAGCGGAGAAGGTGCGGTCAACCGGAGATCAATGAAGAAGAAGACGAAAACTACAACGAAATCTTATCCGAAGGTGGTGGAAGCGACGTAGATCAATTTGACCAACAAATATCAATTCCAACCGAAGAACCACAGAAAATCATCAAGCAATTAGAACGGGTTTTTTTGAGAATGTAATTTTTTTAATTGCAATTTTATTATGCAATTTGCAACTTTTGGACAACACCACAAAGTTGCAATTTAGATTTTACTTTTTAGATAATTGTATTTGTATTACAAAAAAATCATATGTCTATTAAATAATATAAGAGGCACAAAAACAACCTTGGGATGTTTTTATTACACTATCTTGTCTTGTTTATTGAGTTTTTTTTTTTATACATATGTTATTTAAAAAAAAAAAAAAGGAAACTCGCCGGACCCCGCCCCGACCCCGACCCGACCCGATTCCGACGGGATCGAGACGGGACTGGAGCCAGTCCCGCCAGACCCGACCCCGACCCCTTCGCCAATCCCGCCCCGACCCCGCCAGACCCGGCCCACTAGCCAGGCCTAATTCATACCAAACCCACCTACTAGTGTACCTTGAGCCATCTTAATTATATTAAGAATAGTTTGGGTGGGGCATTTTCTTTTAAAAAAAGGTATTAATTTATGTTTACGTTAACAAAAGATTGGATTTTACCTATTGTAAAGCAAATTTTCACACCTCCTTCTGTTTCATTGTTTTTTAGAATATTCGCCAATTCGGTGACACGTGGAACGGTGGAAATGCCTTGAATGTCGTATTCTGCTTTCCTAGGATATGCAGATCTTCAATGCAATATGATATCATCAAATCTAGCATTTATATCTTCTAAGTTGTAACGATTAAATAATATATGCACAGTATCTTGGAGTATTAGTCAGTTTCACCGTAAATGTCTGAATAGTTTTAAGATTTTGTATAAGATTTGATTAAGGTAGACTTACTAAAATCCACAAGAACAACATAGTATAATTCCACAAAACAAAATGAAATTTAAAAAGAATAGAATATACGTAGATCTTACATCTTTATGGAAAGAGAGAATATTTACCGTAGATCTTCAAATTAATAAAATCAACGATTGTAAATAAATAAATAAAAAGTAAATACTCTTAATAAACTCATGACGTGATGTGAATGATTCTATCAAGTGAAGAACGTACAAACGATCTAAGTGAGGTTTGTTTTTGTAAGCCTTACCATTATCAAGGAGCTTGAATTTTTGAGGGTTAATGGTCCTAAAGCCGTCTACGCGAGTCTTGTGAGAAAGCTCCATTTCCCATGACTTTATTGCATTTTGTACTGTTTCATCCAGAGACCCTTCTGCCCATACCTAATTTCAAAATCATGAAATCAACGTATTATACAACACAAATAAAATATCCGGTATAGTCTCACCAGGTTGAGTCTGAAAAGATTAGGGTGTACACAAATTTTATCCCTATATTGTGAAGGTAGGGAGATTGTTTCCGATTTACCCTCGGCTCAAGAAAAAATGCAAAGACAACAATAATAACAGACGATAATAGCATTAATATAATAAGATAAAATAAAGTAAAAAAATGATCAAGTCATAATGAAATCAACTTATTATAGATTCAATAAGAGTTTATTAAAATAAACAAAATGAATTGTATTGTCAAGAAACATAATAAATATTACTCCCTACATTTCATTTAATTATCACTTTAACTTTTTAAATTTTACGCACATTAAAAAAAATACAAGGTGTAATTTACTAAATTATCTATATTTGATAAAAGCAGGTTGATTTTATTCTTCTTAAATATTATGTCATTAAAGGTATAGTTGGAAAGAATTATCAGCTTTAATTTTGAATTCCCGAGGCACTAACAGATCTATCCGAAGGTGTAATGTTGTTAACAACATTATTTTCTGCCCAGTAATATGTAATATGTTACCAAAATCATTTTCTGTGATATGTAATATGTTACCAAAATGATTTTGCTGCCCAGTACACTATGCAAGATTCTCTAGACCAAAATGGTGTAGAAGAAAAAAGAAATCGAACATTATTGGACATGGTGCGTAGTATGATAAGTAGCTCTAAGCTACCTAAGTCCTTGTGGATTGAAGCTCTTAAGACGGTAATTTATATATTAAATCGAGTTCCAATCAAAGCTATCCCAAAGACACCTTTTGAACCGTTCAAAGGTTGGAAAACGAGTTTGACACATTTACGCGATGGGGATGCCCGTCTGGAGTTAGAATCTAAAATCCACAAGAAAAGAAACTGGATCCTAGGACCATTAGCGGATATTTCATTGGATATGCCGAAAGGTCTAAAGGATACAATATCTACTTTTCATCTAATAACACTAGGATTGTGGAATCAAGAAATGCAAAGTTTCTTGAGAATGACTTAATTAATGGGAGTGATCAATTTCAGAATACAACTTCTGTAAGCAGTCAACCTTCTTCTTCAAGAGAAAGATTGGTTATCGTTCATAACACCCCTCAAGTACAACAGGGTTTTGAGCATTCGATCAATGAAATTTCACAAGCTGTTGAAAATATTCCAGTAGATCAAGTTGTTCAAGAAATTCCATAAATTATTGAACAACAAGTTGAACAACATGACCCTCAGGAAAATGTTGGCACAACATTAAGGAGATCTACTAGAGAAAGGAAATCAACAATTCCTAGTGACTATGTTGTGTATTTGCAAGAATCTGACATTGGAGTTAAAAATGATCTTGAGTCTTTTTCACAAGCCATGAATTGCAAAGAGTCAGAATTGTGATACAATGCCATGAAAGAAGAGATGAATTTCATGAAAAGCAATGAAGTCTGGGATCTTGTTGAGTTTCCTAATGGTGTAAAAGCCATTGGATGTAAATGGATCTTTAAAATTAAAAGGGACTCATCGGGCAACATAGAAAGATATAAAGAAAAACTAGTCGCTAAAGGATTCACTGAAGGAATCGATTATACATATACTTTTTCTCCTGTATCTAAAAAAGATTCCTTATTTATCATATTGGCATTAGTAACTCATTTTGATTTAGCGTAGTATGATAAGTAGCTCTAAGCTACCTAAGTCCTTGTGGATTGAAGCTCTTAAGACGCAATGTATAAATTAAATCGAGTTCCACTCAAAGTTGTCCCAAAGACACCTTTTGAACCGTTCAAAGGTTGGAAAACGAGTTTGACACATTTACGCGATGAGGATGCCGTTCTGGAGTTATAATCTATAATCCACAAGAAAAGAAACTGAATCCTCGGACCATTAGCGGATATTTCATTGGATATGCCGAAAGGTCTAAAGGATACAATATCTACTTTCCATCTAATAACACTAGGATTGTGGAATCAAGAAATGCAAAGTTTCTTGAGAATGACTTAATTAGTTGGAGTGATCAATTTCAGAATACAACTTCTGTAAACAGTCAACCTTCAATTTCAAGAGAAAGATTGGTTATCGTTAATAGTGGACCTAAACATGTTGAAAGCTCTGGGTTCAAACGGAGCCTGAGACCCAAAGGGTTCGCCGGCGTCAGCGGCTTCGACAGTTGCCGATGGAGAAAAGACGAAAAAGAGTTCCTCACATCAGAGGAAGAAGAATGGGTGGAAGATTTGGCCATAGTGACAGGATAAGGAAGAATTACGGTGATTCGGATGAACGGAAAAAGATTGAGGAATGAGCAAGGATGAAGATTCACTAAAGAGGAAGAACAAGAGTAGAAATTTGGAAGAGAAAAGTAGAACAATGAAATAGAGAGGGAAAAGGGGTTTTATATCGCAGGAAGTCATCATTACATAAATGCTTTGGGAACATGAGCCGATTGGAAGGTCCAATTAGAGGTTGACACATTTTCAGAATATCAAAAGGATGGGACGTGAGTTAGAACTTGGAAAAGAGGAAACATTCATTTTTTCGCTTTTTCGAAGTATTTTGTTTTTTTAAAGAATCTTCCAGACGAAGGCAAAGAAAGGATCATTTACACTTACCATCACTTCGCTAAATTTTAAACTGGGAAGTACGGGGACTATCTGTATACAGTAAAATTTGGCTCGACGCGTGGCAAGATCAGAATTAGGGTTTGAGGTAAATAGATGAACTCGATACCGGATATGAGTCATGAACGAGACAAGGCAACAGTTATGGCGAACCCATACAACCGACCCAATTGGCACCGAGTGAAGTTTCGGAGGTACTCAGCGTATATCCAATTCGGATATGGAGCCAGTTGTTACTCTTTAAACATTAAGAGGTCATTATTAGCATTAATAACATTTAATTTGAGAGAGATTATCGGGTATCAATGCTTTGTCTTCATGATTATAAAAGGAGCCCAATTTTCATGTTGGAAGGGCATCCAATTTCGCACTCTGTACTCTGCACTCATAATTTTATAAGCTCAATACATTGTTCCTACTTTTCGTTTATAACCGAAGCTATTCTGTTAAGGATCGCAATCAGCTCAGACCTATCTTGCTCAGGAACTTCATCCGAGTTCAAGAAAGATCAGGCTAATTCTATTACTTACCATTTTAGTTATTGCTTATTATTTATTATCAATTATAGCAAATCATTCCACATATCCTTTAAACCACTAACAAATTCAACTGTACTTTTTTTGGGTAAACAATGACCTTAAACTACTCGAGTTTTTAGTGAAGCTTTGAGAGAATCCTATTGAGGTAGGTTGTGATTATCGTCCCCTAATAAGAATTTTTCCACAATAACATTTCTTGTGATTTACATTCCGTTGTTTTACTTCTTGTTAGGTGACTAAAGAAGTTGTCTCTTTCGTACATTAGGTGGTAGCTAAAATAACAAAATTCTTTTGTTGTTTATATGGGGAACTTAATTGATATATAGTACCTATACCGATGTATACCGTGTGAATCTATTTATTGACTTTTATCATGCTGAAGAAAAATATAGTGATAGTGAGCGCTAAATTGCTTTTAGGGAAAAAGTTCAAATATGTCATCGAACTATCGATAATAATTCATTTGTCATTCGTTAATAGTTTGACTTATTTATGCCATTGTCGTTATCAAAATGACTCATCCAAGCCATTTTTCATTAACGCCATTTATGTCACTCGTTAATAGTTTGGCTTATTTATGCTATTGTCGTTACCAAAATGACTCATCCATGCCATTTTTCATTAACGCCGGCGCTAAATTGCTTTTAGGGAAAAAGTTCAAATATGTCATCGAACTATCGATAATAATTCATTTGTCATTCGTTAATAGTTTGACTTATTTATGCCATTGTCGTTATCAAAATGACTCATCCAAGCCATTTTTCATTAACGCCATTTATGTCACTCGTTAATAGTTTGGCTTATTTATGCCATTGTCGTTATCAAAATGAATCATCCATGCCATTTTTCATTAACGCCGGCGTTAATGAAAAATTGCATGAATTAGCCATTTTGATAATGATAATGACATATATGAATCAAACTATTAACGAGTGACATAAATGAGTCATTTAAGATAGTTCAATGTCATATTTAAGTATTACTCTTATAAAAATACAGTGCCCACTTAAAGCCTGAGCAAGGACGTGATACTTGTCAGAATTTTTTGGAACATTACACTTGATCACTCTTTGCAGTTATACATATTCTATTTTAGTACATAAATGTACTTTAAATGATGTATACTTTTCCAGAAAAAAATATTGTCCCATTAGAAACAGCTAGAGTTATGTCCGATACAAGGTATATGATTTAAGTCGTTAAAAAGTATTTTTCTCTTTAGCACTAATTCTACTAAAAATAGATAGAAACAACGAGTGCCGCTCGTCATTATCCGCTTCAATCACATCCTCAATTATTATTGCAGTTAAAGTTAATTTGACATCAACACCAATAGTGATAATAATAAAATGATATTTGACATCAACACCAATAATGATAATAATAAAATGATATAGAAGTCCTTTCAAATAACTCTCTTACGTCCCCATTTGAAAATATAATCTTCAACACATCAAATTTATTTCCGTATTTGGTTCCAAAAATAATACTAATAATATAATGTAGGTAATCACTGTGTTTTATACAACATAGTAATGTATTCTGCTTTATTGCAAGTTACTTATTAATTAGTATTCTCATATAGTAAAATCCAACTGTTTTAACTTTTTTTGTTGTTGGTAATTATTGATATAAATACTAATTTTCCTTGAAACTCGGTAAATATATTAGAGATTTTTGCACTTTATTTGTTCAAGTTTATACTCAAAATTAGCCCATAATTTCAGATCTTATCTTATTTAGTCCATTTTGATATAATTGAAATACTTAGAGAAAAAATATTAACTCTTTAACGTGTTGGTGCTTAGAAATTAATTGAGAGTGATATTCATATTTGTCATCACACATTTAACATCGTTGGGTGCATAAAAGTGAAAATAAAAAGTCCATTGTTGGGATTTTAAAAAATTTAAAAGCTTAACAACCCACAAATAATTTTTGTGATTTGTTGAATTTTTTTGTTTGACAAATTGATAATTAAGGTCTGTAGGGATGTCATTTGTTCAAAGTTGTGGTTAAAATTTAAAGCTATACAAAGAAGATTTGAGTTATTTGATGACGTTTTTGACTCATTTTTGTGGGTTGAAGTACGTAAGAGACAAAATCAACTTTTGTAAAATATTGCATATTTTTGTATAATCATGTAAAGGCGTGTATAAACACTTCTTATACACTATTATACAAGTATGAGGTTGATATATTGTATAATATTGTACACTAGTATATATTGTGAAAATGAGTATACTGCGGTGATGTGCAGATATATCAGGAAAGATATGATTATAAATGAAGATAATTCGGGATAAGGTGGGAGTGACCTCTGTGATGAACAAAATGCGGAAAGTGAGATTGAGATGGTTCAGACATGTGATGTAGTACATGTACAACAACAACAACATACCCAGTGAAAATCTCACAGCGTGGGGTCTGGGGAGGGTAGATTGTATGCATACCTTACCTCTACCTTGGTAGGTAGAGCGGTTGTTTCGAGAGACTCTCGGCTCAAGACAAAGCACAAGCACATGTAAAACAAGAGAAACAGTCAGACCCGAAAAAAGAAATTTAAAGCAGTATGAAAATGCTGGCATCAAAGGCGAATAAGTCATGATAGCGCATTCTGAAGAAAAAAAAGCAGTAACTAACGCAGGTAAGTAAGATAAACAAGGTACACTAGAGAACACATAACAACAGAAATCAAATGACACATAACAACAGAAATCAAATGACAGGGGACTATAAAGCAATACTGCGCCTACATGTATTATAGGCTAGGCGGGCCTACAATAATAACACTACAACTATCAGTTTGTAAGCGTAGCTAGGACTACGCTGGACTACCTTCTACCCTAATCCGTGTCCTCCATAGCCCCATATCTAAGGTCATGTCCTCAGTAATCTGCACCTGCGCAATATCCCATCTAATCATCTCTCCTCAATACTTCTTCGGCCTACCTCTACCCATCCACAACCGTCCATAGCCAACCTCTCACACCTCCACACTGGAGCATTTGTGTATTTCCTCTGCACATGTCCGAATTATCTCAACCTCGCTTCTTGCATCTTATCCTCCACCAAGGCCACTCCCACTCTGTCCTGGATATCATAATTTCTAATTTCTATCCCTCCTTGTATGCCCACACATCCATCTCAGCATCCTCACCTCCGCAACTTTCATCTTTTGGGTGTGCGGAGTCTCGACCAGCTAGCACTCCGCCCCATACAACATAGTCGGTCTAACCACCCCCTATAGAACTTTCCTTTACGTTTTTGTGACACCTTTTTATCGCAAAAGACTCTAGATGCGAGCCTTCATTTCATCCATCTGCCCCAATACGATGTGTGACATCGTCATCAATCTCTCTTTTCCCTTGGTTAATCGATCCGAGGTACTTGAAGCTCATTTCTTCGAAATGACCTGAGTACCAAGCTTCACCTGCACGCCTGTCTCAAGGTCGCTCCCGTTACTAAACTTGCACTCAAGTATTTTGTCTTGGTCCTACTCAGCCTGAACCCTTTAGACTCTAGAGTCTATCTCCAAACCTCCAGCTTAGCGTTCAGGACGCTGCGAGTCTCATCAATCAATACTATATCGTCTACGAATACCATACACTATGGCACCTCCCATTAGATTTGTCGCGTCAGTCCATCCATCACCAAGACATATAGGAATGGGCTAAGAGTTGATCCCTAGTGCAATCCCATCATCACTGGAAAGTGCTCCGAGTCTCCTCCTACTATCCGTACCCTGGTCTTAGCTCCATCATACATATCCTTGATCGCCCTAGTGTATGCCACAGGTACACCTCTAACTTCTAAACATCTCCATAGAATCTCCCTAAGGACTTTATTGTATGCCTTCTCGAGGTCGATGAAAAAAATATGTAAGTCTCTCTTTCTCTCCCTATACTACTCCACCAATCTCCTAATAAGATGAATGACTTCGGTAGTCGAACGCCCCAGCATGAATTCAAACTGGTTCTCGAAAATAGACACGCCTCTTCTTACCCTCATCTCCACGACTCTTTCCCAAACTTTCATAGTGTGGCTTAACAGCTTGATACCCCTATAATTGTTGCAACTCTGGATATCGCTTTTGTTCTTGTACAAAGGAATCATTGTACTCCACCTCCATTTTTCGGGGATTCTCTCCGTCTTAAAAATGACGTTAAAGAACTTAGTCATTCACTCCAAACCTGACATGCCTGTGCTCTTCCAAAATTCAATCGGGATCTCATCAGGCCCGGTCGCTCGTACCCTGCACATCCTGCAAACAACTTCCTTAACCTCCTCAACCTTAATGCTTCTACAATACCCAAAATCCAGGTACCTACCAAATTGCTCCAGATCTCCCAGCACAATGTCTCTATCTCCTTTTTCGTTCAAGAGTTTATGGAAGTAAAACGGCCACCTCCGCCTAATATGCACGTCCTCCACTAGTACTTTGTCATCATCGTTCGTGATGCACCTCACGTGATCCAAGTCACGAGCCCTCCTCTCCCTCGCCTTGGCTAATCTATACAACTTCTTATCCTCGTCTTTTTCCTCTAATTTCACATACATGCGTTCAAAAGCCGTCGTTTTTGCAGATTTAAACTTAGAACCTTCAGATGAATTGTGAACCCCCCTAAATCACTAAACCAACCTCTTCTCTTGTATTTAGGATATTCAAAAAGGGATAATTTCAACAATATACCATCTAACATAAGAAATTACATTCTTAGAGCCATATTTTTAATTTACATTCGCATAGCCACATTTTTACGGTATACAACAATATGCAACTTTATACCCCTACTGTAAACAATGTATCAACCTTATATAAAAGTGTATAATGGTGTGTAAGAGATATTTTCTTATTTTATTTTGTTTTTTAATTCCTAATCAGATTGCTTTTTTTAATTTCATTATGTTTCTTTCATTTATTTAATTCCATGCTTATTTGTTCTGAAATTCACCAGCAAGGAAAACATATGCTGTTATTTTGAACTTAACCAACTCATATCCATCCTTATACACAAAAATACCCTAAATTATTATGTAAATACACCCGTATACACTAATATATATATATATATATATATATATATATATATATATATAATTATACAATATTATATAGAGTTATGCACAATTATACATACATATACATGATTATATTTATATATCTGCATGTATAATGTTTAAACAATATATCTACATTGTATAAGTGTGTATAACCATGAATTATACACATTTACACTAAAAACACATGTTATCCACCATCAAATCTCCATTTAAACACCAAAATCACCACATCCAAGAAGAACAACAACAAGAAGAAGAAGCAAGCGATGTATAATGTTTAAACAATATATCTACATTGTATATATATTTTATTTTGTTTGTCCCAGATCTGACCTTTTCTCCGAAGCAAGCGATGGATCTGGCCGGAAATGTTTTCTCTGGCCATGTACTCTTTTCTTTCAGATCTGGCCGTCCGAATCCGAGTGTGAAGATGAAATTTTTCTGATCTTGGATATTTTAGAGAGGGGGAAGAGAGAAATGAGTGTTGAGATGAGAATGAGAATGAGAAAATTTTGGCCACTTCGGGTAATAAATAAAATATGGACAAAAATGCGTAATAATTTTACACAAATAGACATACAGTGTTATTTTTCCTATTCAAAATTTATATATGTAATAAAAATAAAAAATACCTTTCTTATATATATATATATGATGTGATCTTTTGTCCATGATGTTCGGGTGAACTTGGCAGGCATAGATCCATCCGTGCTCTCAAGGTAGGAAGGTTTATATATACTCTACACGTTAATTTCACGTGAAATTATACTCAATATATTGTTATTGTATTAAATACGATTGCGGAAAAAAAAAAAGTTAGCTATGCAGCTGTAGTGGATACTATTGTGTTGGACAGTATATATATATTTTTTAAAATCTCTAAATATATTATTGGTGTGAAGTCATGGATTATTGCCATTTCTTTAAGCAATCACCCTATATGGAGTTATATCAATTGAATTAGTCTATCAGAGGTACCATTAATGGCTTTCTACTTCCTCTCTTTCCTCTTCTTGTCTCTTATCTCTCTACTCCAACACCCACTCTTTTCCACATCAACAACTCTCCACACTACATCTCTCTTTAGATCACAACTCACTACCCAACTAGACTCTTCATCCAATAACAACAATAATGCAACCCCAACAACCTATTTTGAAGTAACCAAACCTATAAATCTCCCCAAAACCAAACCTTTCTCATACCTAATCCTTCAACATGACTTTGCTTACACATATGGAAAACCCCCTATTCTTGCAAACTACACACCCCCTTCAAATTACACATCTCAGAAATTTTCAAGAATTGTTCTTGAATGGAATGCAACATGTAAAGGAAGACAATTTGATAGAATTTTTGGGGTTTGGCTTAGTGGGGTTGAGATTTTAAGGAGTTGTACTGCTGAGCCAAGAGCTAATGGGATTTTTTGGTCTGTCAAGAAAGATATTACAAGGTATTATTCTTTACTTATGACAAATCAAACACTTGTTGTTTATATGGGGAATTTAGTTGATAGTACTTATACTGGTGTATACCACGTGAAACTATTTATTCACTTTTATCCTGTTGAAGATATATATAGTGATGGTAAGAAGAATCCGAAATACTTTTATGAGGCATTTGATACTGGGGCTGATTTGATCTTACCCATTTCGAGAAATTTTCCGTTAAATGATGGTTTGTGGTTTGAGGTTGAGAATTCTAGTGATGTTGTGTCGAAGGAGTTTAAAATTCCTCGAAATGCTTATAGGGCTGTAATGGAAATTTATGTTTCATTTCATGAGAATGATGAGTTTTGGTATAGTAATCCACCGAATGAGTATATTCGTGCCAATAACCTTACTGGTACCCCGGGCAATGGAGCTTTTAGGGAAGTATTAGTTAGTGTGGATGATCTTGTAGTTGGTTCAGTTTGGCCTTTTACTGTGATTTATACCGGGGGTGTCAATCCACTTTTGTGGAGACCGATCAGTGGAATCGGGTCGTTTGATCTTCCTTCGTATGATATTGAAATTACGCCGTTGTTAGGGAAGATTTTAGATGGAAATACACATAAGATTTCGTTCAGTGTCACGAATGCTCTTAACGTGTGGTACATTGATGCAAATTTGCATCTTTGGTTGGATGAGAAGAGTGTTAAGACAGAAGGGAAATTATTGAAATACAATAGTCTGCCCCTTTCGTTTGCTCTCGTGACAAATTTTACAGGCATTGACGGATCTTTCCTCACGAATGCTAGTAGATCAATCGCATTAACAGGATGGATAAAGTCTTCCTATGGGAATATCACTGCTAAGTCAACTCAAGGTTTAAGTTATAGTAACTATATGGTGGCGGGAAACGAAGGAAACTTGCAAATTGTGGATCAGGTTAATTATTTCAACGACACTGTTGACTTCATGATGGCATCTTCTTCTGTCAAGTCTCTTGAGTCCTTTAAAAAGTTTTCGCTTCTCTTGTATTCTGACAATGTAGACAAAGGAGATGAAAGCTACGCCTCAATCTCGAATGTTACATTGGGATTTGATGATAGGAGGGTAAAGACTTCTGAGTACGGATCGTTAGCCAGCTCTACTGAAAATATGCAAAAAGCACAGGGCGATATACTTGTAAAGGGCCGGTTGGTAGTAAGCGGGGTTGGGAGTACCCAACAAGTTTACAAATATAAGGACGATGAATACTGCTACTCCAGGAACATAAGCAGCTCAAATTACACAATACTTCATGATAAAGTCAGTGATAGTTGCCCAAGAAGCACTTCGTCTTGCCGGCCTTTCAACTTCATGTAATTTTGGTTTTTTCCTCTATGGGAATTGCTGGCAAAGAAGCTAGCAACTGTCACGGTCTTCCAATTATGATCAAAAGGCAAATACTTCAGCATTGCCTCTTCTGTTCTTGCTTTTGTTCAGGTTTTCACTTTGTGCAATAAGAGAAAAGTTCTCAAACAATAGCATCACCTTGGCATTTGTGTTGCTCTGTATTCCAAGATTAAACTTAACTGTCACTGTCACCAATAGTGTTTCCAGGGAGAATGATACTTAAATGATACTTCATGGATCACTTTGTTGTTTTAGTATCAATTAGTTGTCTGTGAAATTTTATTCGCCTATTTTTGTTTCTTTTCTCTCTCTTGAACATGAGAATTACGTCATGAAGAAAATTGCAATTGTTTTTTCCACCCTTCTGTCAGTTCATCAGATTAAGTGCACCTTCTTCAAGAGGAAAAGAACAAAAACAGTGGGGGTTTAGGGGAATTTATATAGTACAACTTGTATGGATATTTCTATATACATCTGTTCCTGAGGAATTTATGTTTACCTTTTAATGATTTGGGCATTTCCGTCGTAAGTTTCATCCGTGATTTGGCATCCGAGAAAGGTGTTGTATTTGTATGTTTTTGTTCCTATCACTTAAAGAGAAACACTCTGATGTATATGCAATAGATGATAAAGTTTCGAACTTTATTTTTATTTCTTCTTGCTTTTTCTTTTCTTTCTTTTTTGGTGGGTTGTGGGGGTGGGGGAAGATGTTATATGCGTTCTTCTCTGACTTAACAGTTATTTCTGTTAAAAAAGGAAAAGGAAAACAGAAAAATAATGAATTGGTACTGGAAACTTACAAGATCTGGATAAATTTGGAGGAAGTATGGCCTGCGTAGTTTGGAAAGAGACAGTAAAATGTATATGAATCATGAATTCTTCAAAGCGGAAATCATCCCCTCAGAGTACTCAAGATTATCTGTATTTATTTTAATTGAAAAAGAGGGGCGGGAATTTAGATTGAGTTTATTCAAGGGTATCTGACTTTCAATTAGTTCTTAAAGTTCTCTTCCTTCCTATATGTTCTACAATTTATTAACTTTAGTGCTGTATTTATTACTGTTAACATATTACCATGCAACACATATAACAGTTGCTAAATATAGTAGTTTTAAAGTGGACGCTGGACCCCGCGCATAGTGGGAGCTTAGTGAACCGGGCTGCCCTTTCTAAAGTGGACTCTGGAGGTTATTGCAAACAGATAGTGATTCATGGGGCGGCAATTCCTTCTTCAGATTTGGGACTTATGCGTCAAAGCTTTTACTGATGAGGTAAGCTACAATTGTTTTGTTAGTCGGAAAACTGTGAGTTGTTCTCTTGGCACCCTTGGCCTAGCGGTCAGTAAAGTAGGTGAAAACCTTGGAGACCAAGATTCAGATTCGATAAAAAAATGCGAGGTGATTTCTTCCTGTCTGTCTGAGTTTTGGTAGGTAGAGTTATCCGGTACAATATTTGTGTTGGTGGGAGGTGGCAGGTACCCGATGGAGCAGTCGAGGTTTGCGAAAGTTGGCCCAGACACCGTTATCCCAAAAACAAATTGTGAGTTGTTTCCTGCTCTAAAGACCTTGATGTCATATTCTTTGGGAGCATTTTGTGGTCATATCCTTTTGGGGCATTTGGTTGGCTAGAGAGGTGAAAAGTGGAAATTTACTAGAAATCTCACTTGCACTGCTTTTTTCTATTGGTCATTTCCTTTTTTCTAACCTTGTTCATCAGTCAACTACTCGTTAATCACAAGCTAGTTGGGGAAATGGAATCTGGCACGCGGAGGCCAAAAGTGAAACTTCTCGTAAGGTTTGTGTATTATTAAGGATGTTTATTAGCAACTATTGAATCTAAAGGATGTTTTGTTTAGGAAGCTACAACGATTGCACGTTCTCATATAACTGGTAAGTCCTTGAAATTTTGGTGGTTTAAGGTAGGTAATTAGGTGCTGCAAATCATGTTATCCTCGATGCAAATATCCTGTCATTGCTCTTTTTGCCTTCTTGATGAATGGGGTGTGGTTAAGGAGTGTTATTTGAGTGCCTCACAAATCAAGAAGTTACTTTCACTGTGGTTGCATGCCATTCCTTTGTCACTCTTTTTGTGATTATGATAAAAGGAAATTTCCTTCTATTTCCTTTTTGAATACCTCTCAGTTTTTGAGCGCAGAAGTTAAGTCAATTAAATCAAAGTGCCTCAAAATGTCAAACACCATTTCGCTACTTCAATGGAAGTGATGAACTTCTTGAATAGATGAAAGAGAGTGGAGCAGATGTGCTAGGACTTGTCTGGAGAGTAGATATGGCAGATGGATAGAGGGGAATGTAGATCCTGCTACCTATTTTGTCCACTTCCGCCGATGCAGATGAGATTAAAAGGTTTGTTACATAACTGAATCTCAAGTTGTGTATCATAGCTTGTTTTATTGACTTAATTAGAACATGCAATATGCAGTATACTCCTCATATCCAAAGTTGAGTGACCTCAATGATTTTTGCAGATATTAAAATTAGAAACAACAACAACAACAACATACCCAGTTAATCCTACCATGTGGGGCCTGGGGTGGGTAGAGTGTACGCAGACCTTATCCCTACCTTTTGATGGGTAGAGAGGTTGTTTCCGATAGACCCCCGACTCAAGTAGAAATGAAAAAGCAACAGTAATAATAAGCAGTAATACCAGCAAGAAAATAAGATAATGAAGTGAAAGAAACAAACAGGTAGGAAACCAAAAAGCAATCTGCAAAAGGAAGTAATAGAAGTAACGAAGCCAAGGCCAAAATACTAAATAAAGCATGACAAAACAATCTGGAAAAAAAAAAACAATAACGTAACCACCACCAAATCATACGACCATGAAGTGCAAGACACAACCAATAATAAAATAAATCAAAAGACAAGAGACTACAAGAGTACTACGACACGCGACAACGCTCAACTACCTACTACCCTTCTATCTTGATCCGTACCCTCCATGATCCCTATCTACGGTCATGTCCTCGGTGAGGTGTAACTGTGTCATGTCCTGTCTAATACTTCTTCGGCCTACATCTACCTCTCTGAAACTATCCATAGCCAGCCTCTCACACTCTACATAGGGGCATCCGTGCATCTCCTCTTCACATGCTTGAACCATCTCAATCTCGCTTCCCTCATCTTGTCCTTCACCGAGGCCACTCCCACCTTGTCCCAAATATTTTTATTTCTAATTCTATCTCTCCTCGTATGCCCACACATCCACCGCAACATCCTCATTTCCACCACCTTTATTTTCTGAATGTGAGAGTTCTTGACTGGCCAACATTCCGCCCCATATGACATAGTTGGTCTAATCACTACTCTGTAGAACTTGTCTTTAAGTTTTGGTGGCACCCTCTTATCACACAAGACTCCGGATACAAGCCTCCATTTCACCCCCGCACCAATACGATGTGTGACATCTTCATCAATCTCCTCATTACCTTGGATAATAGTTACAAGATACTTGAAACTTTCTCTCTTTTGGGTGACCTAGGTATCAAGCCTCACTTCCACGCCATCTTCATGCGCGACTTCACTGAACTTGCACTCCAAGTATTCGGTCTTGGCCCTACTCAACCTGAACCCTTTAGATTCTATGGCCCACATGATCCCTTAACAAGTAGATTAAGCAATTTTGTTTTTTTGTTCTACTCTTTGTTTTATGATAACCGTGGTGTCTGGGCCAACTTACACCCACCTCTACTAATTTCATGGGTTACATGTTACCTCCCAGCGGGTAAGCCTTCAATCTTGCATCTCATCAACATCATCACCGGTGACCACAATATTCTAAACATTTACTATGATCCGGCTCACTTTCTCACTGGGGATTTGAACATGAGACTTAATGGTTCTCAAGCTATCGTTAACCACTAGGCCATGCCCTCGGGTGCATCTATTCTACTCTTTATTAACATACAAAATCAAACTTCTTGGAGCCTTTAATGTGGACATATAACGTAATTAGGATTTTCAAGTATGTACATGCTTAACTGCTACTTAAAGTGGGCTAACAAAGTGGTCATGTAACTCTTTGACAAAATTCTTTACTTAGTTTAAATGTTTAGTGCATGTTTTGGAACTCCCCAGATCTGAATTTAGTTGGAAACTTTTTATCTAGTTCTGTAAGGATCAGAAAAACACGAAATTTTGGGATTACACTGGGTATGTTGTTGTTAATTGTCCTAAAGGACTTAAATATGAAACTCATTCCTCTCTCGATTGCTTCAGTGAAGTCCTTTTGACATACTTGGTATTCTATAACTTCCTCCATCCTAAGTTGAGTGACTTAGTTTGGTTTTATACGACTATTTAGAGTATGATTGAAAAAATGAATTGTCAATTTTGGGGGACTAATCCCAGGTTTCATGTATATTGGAAGATTGACTTTAAACTAGAATTCAAGATGAGATCGGATTAAACTTGATATTGTCTCAAAGTTCCCGGACAGACCTTAAAGGAGTCATCATTTTTCCTCTCTGTGTATACTAACTTTTAGGAGCAGGTAATGGATTCGAACCCTGCCACAGACAAAAGCTTGGTATTTAAGTGAAGAATGGTAGAGGGGCTCGAACCGGGCGCCACTCGTCCTCGGGGATTTCGTGATTATAAGAAAAAACAACCTTTATAAGACTATTTTACTAACATAACTACATAAGTATATATTTTGGCAATGGATCTTAATAAGATAAGTTTTACTAGATCATTATTAACACTGGTGTTGAGACATTTACATATCACGCTCTGGATTTTGTTTAGTACAGCAAAAAACTATGCGATTCTCACTTATGCATAATGTATGAAACATATCGACACTGTTATAGGCCAGAGAAGGAAAATCCTGTCGAGAAAGATGTATGAAACTCCAGACCGTCATTTTCCACCTCTTTATGAACATTGTACTGATTAATGTTGGCAACCTTAAAGGAACTGGAAAAAAAAGCTTCTCTGTTGGTCCAACACTAAATGCGCTACAACGGACAGGAACATATTAATGGTGAGGTTACGAGATCTTGGAAAATTTCTGTAGTTGGGAGGATGTTTCTGAATTGAGAAAGCAATAAGGGATACTTGAGTGAAGATAGAACCAGATGTAAGTACCGAAGTAGAAGAACACAGTTCTTCAGTTGAAGCAGAAGAACACTGTTTTGTATCTCACGTGACCAACACACGGGCTTATCACTTAAGCTAAACAGAAACTTTACTGTTTTCCATTAGTTTTAAGGTTCTGGACTAAAAGTATCCAAAATAGGCCAAATCCAATATTTGAGGACCATTTGGATCTTTTTCTCCCTATGTTTACATGGACCTTCCTCACTCGCATCACGTTGATCTCCTACTCCAATTAGCAGCCTGACAAGCCTATATGATCATGGCACACCCAAGGGTGTGGCCTAGGGGTCAATGAAGTGGATTGAGAACTATGAGGTCTCAGGTTCAAATTTCAGTGGAGGCAAAAACACTAGGAGATTTTTTTCAATTTGTCTAGGCCTTCGTGAACAGAGTTACCTGGTACATGTGTTGGTGGGAGGTAGTAGGTAGGTGCACGCAAGTTGGCCCGGACACCATGTTATAGAAAACGGGGGCTATATGATCATGGCATATGTTACAATGTACAATCCGTTAAGAAAATTTAGGGAGAGAATTAAGCAGAGATGTTAGATTATCATCGATCGAGTGACTTCTCCGCACATTTTATTCTTGCTCTTGTTTGATTTAATTACTAAAAGTAGATCAATACCATGAGAAGAGTTTTCTATTTTCAACATTTTTGGGTATTATCTTTGCGGAAGTTATTAGATTGTGCTATAGGTAGATGAACTCTGTAAGTAGCCACATCTTAAATTCACTCACAAGGTTTGAAATGAGATCATAACTAAATATAATACTTACTGGATTAATAAAAACTCAAGGTAAGATACTACATGTAGCCCAAGATTTCATCTATATTGAATTATTGATTGATGGCATAGACATTAATATATTGATAAACCTGACATTGAGTTAAATTTTTTCCTTATGCTCTCTTGATGTGTAATAAATCTAGTCATGGTGGAGGATCTATGTGAAAATATGTCAAATTACTTTTGAGGCCCTGGGAAGATGCCTATATATAGAATAGTCATCTTCTATATATAGTCATCTTCACACATAGTGCCCATGTTCTTTTTAACCAGGGTCCCAACGGTAATTTGACAATTTCCCATCCATGTCCTCCCATAGGTTAGTTAGGTTCATAACAATTCTTCCGCCCACGAAAAGAACCTTGTCCTCAAGGTTCGAGTAGAACAAATGCAGCAACATCCACTTGACATTTTCAACACCAATGAAGCAATTCATACCAATGGTACTACAACTAACTTTCTCTTCCCACGGTCCTTGCATAAAGGCATCTTGCAGTAGGCTAGCAACAACCAAAATCATGACAAACAATGTATTGAATATATAAGAGAGCCTCATCAGATAGCTTATCAAAATTGGAGTAGGATCCACCATGCCCTTTTTTCTCAATTCTTCTTCAGGAGCTCGTGATGAAATGTCAAAAGTAATTGAGTTACCATTCTCCTTAGCTTCTTGTAACACTAACACAACTCTAGCTAGACGTAGTGTGTCGCTGCATATACTTATTGATGTTAGAACAGTGAAGTCGTTTAGGCTTGAGTAAACTGCAGTGATAATACTGAAGAAGTCCATGTCGAGAACAATACGTAGATCACGTATGGTGATGCTCACAAATTCAAGGACTTTGTGTCATTGACCTTCCCTCCAAATGGGTGATATTTTTCATTCTTCTACAATGTTCAATGATCGGTTGAACAACATCTCGAACCTGGTGATGACATTGCAAGGACAAATCAACAACTTGAGGTATTCTTCAATGGAAATGGAGCGCAGGTGCTGATTTGAGAGTTTTGATCCAATCTGAATTGGAAGTAGAAAAATCGGAGGAGCTACTGCTAGAGGTGAGTGACAACTCGAAGATGTGCATCGTTGAGGACTTTTCTGACAAGACTGCAGCCTTGGTGTTCGACGAAATGCCTCACTGCCTCTCAAATGTGTTTGCTGCTCCACAAGTGGGACAAAAGCCCGTCATATTGGAGTTTGAGCACTCTACTGCTGCTGCTATTTTGACTATTGAATCTGCGGAT
Organism: Anisodus tanguticus; assembly: GCA_034509755.1. Lineage (NCBI taxonomy): Eukaryota > Viridiplantae > Streptophyta > Magnoliopsida > Solanales > Solanaceae > Anisodus > Anisodus tanguticus. The sequence goes on from CM067558.1 coordinate 33,754,323, forward strand.
ATGTTGGATTCAATCGTCATTTCCTCTGAGTCGAAGTTTGGTTTAGCCGAGAACAAAACAGAGGGAGATTTCATAACGGCAAATCTTGGTTCGCAGCCATTTGTGATTGTTACTGGAGATACAAAGTCAGAAATCGAGCGGCACAAGCACTGTCCATTGCCTCTATTTATGCACACCTTGAGAAATATGGAGTTACTTCCTTACTGTTCGATGAAATTCCTGACAATAGTGGAGCGTATAGGTACAGTCTAATCCCTAAACATGTTGCTCAACATATGTTACTGCAGTTTCCATTTGATCCTGGTTCAGCAGGTGGACTTGTGTTCGGTAATATACCACTGGTGTTTGATAATAGTCTTCAGTTCCTAATATTCACAAATGAATTTGGAGAGAATCCCATGGATGTCATTCTGAAAATGTCAACAGCAATGTTAGCAACATTTTGGATGGCATAAGTATTTTGATCCCACAAGAATTTTCAGATATGACAACAAACCAAGACACGTTTTATATGCACTTTATGAGTTTGACCACTGGACCAATGTATCATTTTTCCATCGTGTCCTTGGTCTAAGCATATAACATATATAAAAGATTTTTTCGTGTAAAAAATAAGAATACTTTTATGGTATTCTCAAATCTCTTTTGAAGCACTCGATAATCCTATAGAATAAGAACGATATCTTTTAACGGGCTTTGCCCTTTTTTCACAGTTGCCAAATATTTGTAAAGGCTTTACCTTATTTTGATATTCCCTTTTTATGATATATATATGTATATTTTTTTTATTTTTTATATCATCGCAGAGAACAATATCACTTTGATAACATAATCTTATTGAAGAAGGATCATGCTTGTGTGACCAAAATTTATGCACCATATAGCAACAATAATCAGTTAGTGATATAACATAGGTAAATGTCACCCGAAATGTTAGACAACATTTCAGCCGACGTTCACCAAAAATGCATTTTTAGAGATCACAAAGACCAAGAGATTTCTTTAAACTAGAAAATCTCTTATAGTCCAAAGCTTTTGTAAAAATATCATCTAGTTGATGAAGAGTGTCAACATGTTCAATTCGAACTAGCTGTTTTTCAACTAAATCTCTTAAAAAGTGATGTATAATATCAATATGTTTTGTACGTGAGTGTTGAACTGGATTTTTGGAAATATTTATAGCACTCAAATTATCACAGTACAAAATCAAAATGTTGCTAGTAAATCCATAGTCGTCTAACATGTTTCGTAGCCATATTAATTGAGAGCAACAACTTCCAGCTGCTATATATTCATATTCAGCAGTTGAAAGTGAGACACAGTTTTGTTTACGACTATATCATGAAACAATGTTATTACCAAGACAAAAACATCATTCACTTGTACTTTTTCTATCATCCACATCTCCAGCCCAATTCGAGTCACTAAATCCTATTAAGTTAGGATTAGTGTCTTTGGAATACCAGATTCCCAACTCACATGTGCCAGCAACATATCGAATAATACGTTTCACGGCATTTAAGTGGGACATTTTGGGACAGGCTTGAAAACGTGCACAAACACATACACTAAACATAATATCTGGGCGACTAGCAGTAAGATAAAGAAGGCTACCTATCATAGATCGATATAATGTTGGGTCAAATTTTTCACCAACATTATCCTTACATACCTTCTGCGATGAACTCATTGGCATTTTCATCTGTTTAGCGTTCTCCAAATCAAATCTTTTAACTAGATTCTTGGCATATTTATTCCATGAGATGAAAATTTCATCTTCACTTTGCTTTAGCTGCAAGCCTAAGAAAAAAGTTAATTCCCCAATCATGCTCATTTCAAATGTCGATGACATAGCTTCAACAAATGAATTTAGGTACGACTGTGAAGTCGATCCAAAGACTATGTCATCCACGTAGATTTGAGCAATTATAATATCTACACTGTGTCGTTTAATAAACAAAGTACGATCAGCTTCGCCATGGTTAAAACTAAATTCAAGAAGAAAGTTAGTTAAACGACCATACCATGCACGAGTGGCTTGTTTCAACCCATACAAAACATTTTTAAGATTGTACACATAGTGTGGATGGTAAGGATCTTCAAATCCTTTTGGTTGTTCAACATATACCTCCTTGTCTGGATAACCATTTAAGAAGACACATTTTACATCCATTTGGTGTAAAGTAATTTTCAGACAACAAGCAATGACAAGTAAAAGTCTAATCGACTTGATTCTAACTAAAGGTGCGAAGGTTTCATCAAAATCAATTCCTTCAACCTGAGTATAACCTTGTGCAACTAGACGTGCTTTGTTTCTAACAACTGTTTCTGATTCGTCTGATTTATTTTTAAAAATCCACTTAGTTCCAATTACATTTGTATTATTTGGACGTGGAACTAATTCCCAGACTTCATTTCGAGAAAATTGTTCAACCTCTTCTTGCATTGCTTGTATCCAGAAATTATGTGCTTCTACAACATTCTTTGGTTCTAATGTAGATATAAAACAAGAAAGACTAACCTTTTTGTATATGGTTGACATACACACATACCTTATCATTTCTCTATAGTTGAGTGGTTCTTTGCCTCCTGTTCTAATTCCTTCAAAAACTCCCCCTATCACTTGGCCCGTTGGATGATTCTTCCTAATCCTTGATGAGGGGTCCCTACGAACTTGGTCTAACAATTCAACACTTGACTCCTCATTTGTGGTCTCTATTGCTGTTTTGGATGTTGCTTCAGGCGTGGCAACATTTGTGGCAACATCCAATTCTTCTACACTCTGTGGACTTTTCACTGTATATATAATGTTATTTTCAAAAGTTTTTCCTGAAACATCAAAAAGATCATCAAAGATAACATTTACATACTCTTGTATAGTTCTGAATCTCATATTGTATACTTGATAAGCATGACTATTTTGTGAATAACCAACAAAAATTTCTTTATCACTCTTAGAGTCAAATTTTCCAAAAGATCGCTGTCATTTAAAATATAATAAATACACCCAAAAACATGAGAGTAACGCAAGTTTGGTTTCTTTCCATTTATAATCTCATAGTGTCATCTTTGTTCCTGGCCTCAAATAGACTCTACTATCAATGTGATTAGCAGTATTCAAGGCTTCTGCCCATAAACATTTTGACAAATGTTTAGAACTAAGCATTATTCTAGCTATTTCTTGCAATGTCCTATTCTTCCATTCTGCAACCCCATTCTGTTGAGCAGTTTTGGGGGCAAAAATCTCATGGAAAATTCCTTTTTTCTCACAAAAATTGTGAATGAACTATTTTCAAATTATTTTTCATGGTCGGATCTAATCCGAAAAATAGGAGAATGGAATAAATTTCTAATTCTAGAGTGCAAGATTTTAAACATGTCAAACGTTTGTGATTTTTCTTTCAAAAAATATATTCAAGAATATCTAGAAAAATCATCTACTATCACAAAGTAATACCTCATGCATCCTAGACTGTATTCTTCAATTGGACCCACTAAATCCATATGTTGCAATTGAAAATAGTGAGACATACCTGAATGTTGTCCGTCGTGTTGGACAACATTATGAGAGACACGGGTTTGCTTACCTTTCAAACAATCTTCACAGACTGTTTTACCTTTATGGCTAAGTTTGGGTATGACTCTAACCCTTTATATGAGACCAATTTTTCTAAATTGCGGTAGTTGACATGCCCCAACTTTTGATACCATAGTGTTGTGTCATTGACTTTAGCATTATTGCATGTTTCTTGTCTTACAACAAGATAACAATTGTCATATGTTCTTGTACCTGTCATGACACATATATTTGCTTCATTCATAACTTTACAGGCGTTCTTATTAAATTTTACCTCAAGATCGTCATCACATAGTTGACTAATACTAATTAAATTAGTCATTAAGCCCTCAACGTGTAAGACATTTCTTAAGATTGAAAATCCAGGAACATCCAAGATTCCTTTTTCAGTTATTTTACTTTTACTGTCACCTCCATAAGTCACATTTCCTCCATTGAATAACTCATAGTTCTTTAGAAAACGTTTTGTACCTGTCATGTGGCGAGAACATCCACTATCAAAGTACCAAGAACCTGAAATGTTAGTTTTTAATGCAGTTATAGCAACATTACATGTTACATCCTTTTTAGGAACTCAAACTCTCTTAAAATATTTTTTACCTTTTGGCTCAGAAATGTTGCTTCGATTGTTATTCGGAATGTTGGACAACATTTTAGGCAACATTTTGCTCACAGAATTTTGAAGTTTGAAACAGTATGGTTTTAAGTGTCCATGGGAGTTACAGTGATGACACACAAACTTTATATTCTTTGACATATTTGAGAACCTATTATTCATCCATTTTTCTTTTACAAAGCATATTTTCTCATTTTTATCAAAGAGATTAGAGCATATGGTTTGAAGAGAGTTTTCGTACCCAATTCCTGCATGTGAAGGTTTACTAAAGTTGAGTATCTGATTCAATTTCAAAGTCCCCGTGTTGAGATTACGGAAGGTTGCTTCGGCTAAATCTAATTTTGCATGGATCTTACCAAATTCAATATATTTTTTGGTAAGTGCAACCTCAAGTTGGGTTATCATGTATTTTAATACTAAATTCTCATGAGTTAAAGATTTTACCTTTTTGTCAAGTTGCTTGGATTACGTGCCACTGAAAGACTCTACTGAGACAAAGATGGGCTGTCAAGAACGTAGAGGATGTAGGATGGGCAGTTGGCCAGATCTAGTATGGATCGTACATGGACAGTAGTTGGAGTCGGCGGCTCTCCCAAGGTTCCCGCATCTGAGATCTCTGGGGAAGAGGATCAAGTTGGCCCTTGAGAACAGCTTGATGCACTATCTCCCTTCAACCCTTTGAGCGAAATGCGGCAAAAGAAAAGGAAGGAAAATCCATGGACCGACCCCATCATCTCCACCCCGTAGGAACTACGAAATCACCCCAAGGACGCCTTCGGCATCCAGGGGTCACAGACCGACCATAAAGGCTTTACAAATACTTTGTAATTCATTAATCATATCAGCTTTGCATTTAACTTGATCCATACAATCAGCCTCACTAACATAAATAGAACCACTAAAGCAATTAACATCAGAATAGTTAAAGAATTCATACCTTTCGGATGTCGCTGATGATGTTGATGTCGTTGCTGATGTTGGAGCAAATGTCTTGGCATCTGAGAGAACATTGTATACGACATCTACATTATCTGATAGAGACTATTTAAAAACAGTAGTCAGCATTGCTTGTGTTTCAATTTCACGATCTCTTTTATCTTCTCCTTTATCACTAAGAGAAACCCATAGGTTCTTAACAATTTTTTTAAGAGTGTTTGCACATTCGTTAGCATAGTGACCCCTACCCGAGCATGCATGACACTTGACGAACTCAAGTTGTTTGAAATCAAATTTGGTACGATCTGAGTTGGTTCTTCTTGGTTGATTTCCTTTTTGTACATTTGGAATGAATCTAGTGGGCTTTTGATTGAAGACTTGGTTTTGGTGCTCTTTTGATTTCGATTGATTTCTCTAATTGTTTAACTTCCTCACCATCGAATTGTATTTTTGAGTGAGTAAGGCAACATTTGCACCATCACAAATTTCTTCAAGATTCTCATCATTTTCTTCGATTTGACTCTCCGAGGATTGAACTTGAAGTGCCACATTCTTGCTTTTATACAATTCTTTTTTATTCTCAATGTTCATCTCATAAGTTTTGAGAATGCTCATCAAGGTATGAAGGTCCATTGTGACACGATTGTGAGCTTCTTCAATAGCACAAATCTTTAAATTGAACTTTTCAGGAAGAGAATGGAGAGCATTTTCAACAAGTTGAGTGTTGGTTAGTGGTTTACCAAACACTTGACATTCATTTGAGATGTCAATCAACTTTTCAAAATAAGATTTAATATCATCCGCTTCTTCCATCCTTAAATGTTTATATTTACTCATAAGCATGCATAGCTTTGTTCGACGAACACTTGAGCTACCTTCACAATGAATTTGTAAAGTATCACATGCATCCTTAGCCGTGGGGCAGTGTTGAATGAGTTTAAACATATATATATCAACCCATCCAAAAATTGCATTTAAGGATTTTTCGTTAAAGCTAGCATTATTGGTTTCTTATGTAGTCCATTCAGATTTAGGTTTAACAAGAATGTCACATTCATCATCCGGTGGCAACATTGGAACAACATACCCATTGGTTATAGATCTCCATGCCCTAACATCAATTGATTTGATATGAGAACGTAGGCGAATCTTTCAATAGGCATAATTTGATCCATCTAAAATAGGAAGCCTACCAATAGTTGGATTTGTCGGATCCATAGCTTGTGACAACAGGACCAAACACTTATTGTGTTAAGTGTCAGCTCTGATACCACTTGAAGGGGGCTATGGAACAATAAAAACAAAAATGAAATAAACTCGAATGCCAATTCTGTTTCCGAATGTCGGAAATTATGTCGTCTGACACCAGTAACAACACTTTAGCAAAACAGAAAAATTTGAAGAGTAAAAGCAGCGAAAATTTAAAGAACACAAAGGTTTAATATTTTCATAAGTATATATATATATATATATATATATATATATATATATATATATATATATATATATATATATAACTTATGATGGTCAATGACCAAATGTATTGTATATATATTATATACAAATATACAAATTCCTTTCTTTACAGATTTACAAGATAAAACGGAAAAGAATTAAAAGTTGAAGTCGCAGATGACTTCTGCCTGAAAAATATAACTAAGTTGACATAGACAACCTCTCATTACAATTGCTCCATACAAAACTAATCTAGAATCTAAACAACAATTGTAATGTTGGACAGAATGTTGTCAATACACTCAGACAACACTGGTGATCCAGATTTCTGAGATGAAATCCCGAGAGCTCTCTTGCTATTTTTACTTTCTGGTTCTGGATATCGATACTCTGCATTAGCCTCTCTATTTATAGTAGAAAGTCTTCCTTGAATTGCTCATCGATCGGTTGTGGAAGTTGAGGGAAAGGTGGACTGCTGGTGGGATTGGTTGGAGAAGATCAAGGAGTAATAATCTCAACATCTTTGGCTTGATCCTCACGACAAGCAACAACTTTTGACTTAGTCCTAACTCATTTTTACAAGCTCCTTTTTACCTTGTCAAGTCGTTTTTACCTCATAGTAATATTTACACAAATATTACTGCATCGCGTGAAGTAAGGCAAAATCTGTTCAGAAAATGTTGGTCCGAATGTTGTGCAACATTTGTCCCAACATACTTACACATTCATATCAATACTTGAGGAGATATGTTGGATTAAATGTCACAACACCAAATCCAACATTAACAAAAATTAATTCTAAGGAACTAACATATTCAACAATACACGCCTACTATGTAGTTACTACTTTAGGATACAAGATATTTCAAGCTAAGAGATAGTTCAGTATATAACAACTTAAGTATCAATCAGATTCCATAAAACAACAATACATTGTCTTAGTCGAATCTGTCATCAGTGGTTTTCTTTAAAAGAAAGTCCCAAATCAAAACAACAAGACCAAGGTATGGAGTTTTTCCTCAGTTTCAAAAGGGAGCAAACAGGATCGGCAAATGAAAGCTACTTAACGAGGCTGGAAGTTGGAAATTTATTATTCCCTCCGTTTCAAAATATTTTTTTGTGTTAGAATAGGAATAAGATTTCATATATAGTATTCTACTAGGAAAATGATTGTAATGTAGAATAGGAATATGATTTAATATATAGTATCCTACTAGGAAAAAGATTGTAATGGAGTGTCTATAAATAGAACTTAGTGTAATCATGTAGAGACAACAATTCAATAATATATTTTCTCCATAGTTTCTCACATGGTATCAGAGCTTCTATGATCTTGCTAGAAAATCAAAGAGCTTTCGTTGCCGTCGGGCGGCACTAGCCAATGTGTGTCGTCCGTCTGGTCAAAGATAATGGTAGAGTGAAGATTTTAGAGAACTTTCAGATATTTATAAAAAAAATATTCTCTCAAAAAAAGTTGGCGTGAAAAGTGTTGCGTGAACAGTGTTTTCCCGATATAAATAGTAATTTCGGCGTGAACAATTATCGGATTCCGATTGTCAGAACTAGGGTTCTGGCGAATCCATGTTGTCTAGGGGCATTCTTTTAAGAATTATTTTTATTGTCAGCATCGCGTAGAGATTCCGAGCTGACCTATACCACTTTATTCGGGGTTCGACAACTTTTTCGGCATAATATCTTTTCCCGTAGGGTCGTGCCATCATTCCGATTCTACCCACAAAATACCATCACAGTCCCGTGCCTCAATTCCGTCGATTGTTTTGCATCACTCTTCCAGAGCATTAGTAAGAAAGTATCCGCTGTGCAATATTCTAGCGAAGATTCGAAAAAAAAAAAATAACACCACCGCCCATAATTTTTCTGGTGATTGCTAGCGTCACATCTCTACCCAGTGGTGTTGTGCAGAATTCGACACCACCATAACATAGATCAGGTTCAAGATAGTGAGAGACTAATTGTTGTGTAAATTTCTAGAAAAGCAAATCAATCACCGTGCAATATTTTCGGTGACAACATAGTTGTTTGCTATAAAATTACTTTCAGGTAGTGTTGCGCAAATTCCAACACTACCACGAGGTAGATCAGTCTCTTCTAACCAAAACCCAGTCAGCGGCTTTGAAAAATACCCACTTACGCGCCACCACATGTCGCTCGGAGTGTCAGCTCCGGCTAGCACGTCAGATCCACGCGCCGCATGCACCTTTTTCCGGCCAGATCCACGCACCGCACATGCACCTTTTTCCGGTCAGATCTCGGTAATTTTCTTCTTGGGTTATGTTCGTCAAATTCCATCCATTTTTCAAGTCAGATTTTGCTACGTCTCTCGGTTTTGATATGTTAAACTCCAAAAAAATATGGAAATTGAAAGTTCAAGTCCTATGATTACTTCAAAACCCTTAAGGAGGAGATTAGAAAATCGTACATCACATTCCATGAAGAAGTGACAAGGACGAGGTCATCTTGGAAGAATCTCGACCTAGGTGTAGTTATTGTAATAGGCTTGAACACATTCGTGAAGTATGATATTCTCTCCATTGTGACCCTGAGGAGGAAGTTTATATGGAGCAACCACCTAGTTTTGTTGCTCAGGGACAGTCTAACCTTGTGTGTCGATTGCGTCGGTCAATTTATGATTTGAAACAGTCTCCCAGAGCTTGGTTTGAGAATTTCAGCAGAGTAATTCAGGAGTTTGTCATGACTCGTACTAAAGATCTCAACAGACTAAAATATTTTCTAGGTATCGAGGTTGCTCAATCCAGATCAGGTATACTCTCCGGTGATATTATTACAAAATTTGTGAAGTCAAGTGATCAGCTTACATATATTTTCACCAAGTCCCTCACTGTTCCTCGCTCAGTCTAATCATGTAGAGACAACAATTCAATAATATATTTTTCTCCCATAGTTTCTCGCAGTCTGATTTTAACTTGGCACAAAGTTTAAGAGAGTAGATAAGACTTTTGAATCATGTGGTCTTAAAGTAAAGATGTATAGAATATACCAAAATGTCCTTTAATTTTGTAGTTTCCAAAAAAGGAAAGAAACATTCTTTTATAAACAAACTAAAAAGGAAAGTAAGAAAAATATTTTGAAACAAGATAGTAATAACATATTCTTTCATTACCTTAACAAACTCATCCTATTTGTCTGGACCATCAACTATATTTCTTCCTTCACCATATTGAAAGCCCAAAGCACTTCGCCTTTTTAATAAAGCTATAGTCTCAGAATCCCTCTTCCACACATTCATTTTAGAATTAATATGTGGTTGAGATTTTAATCTTTAGTTAGGAAGGATTTTGTTCGATACATATTTTTTTGTTGAACTGGTTCTCACTTCAGATAAACTTGACTCCGAGGCAGATCGGTTACACAGAAGAGTTATCTATAAACACAATAGTTCTAGTTGAATCATAATATTAAAAGAAGGTAAAAATCATCAATATCCCACTAAAACTCCATTAGCAAACTAAAATTAACATCGAAAAGTTCGGAGCTTCAAAAAGCCAAAATAAGTACAGCAAAAATCCAACATTAGTGATAACAGAATGTGGCTCTTCTACCCGCAAGGGTAGCCAAGTTGGTGTAGCAGTAGAGCGCGGGACCGCAAGGTCACGAGTTCGATCCCCTGCATAAACCTTCTTGGTTGAGCCTGTCACACATGGCTTGCCAAGTGTGGTTAATCGGCTGACGTGGTTTGCAGGCTATTGCGTCAGTCCGGGGTTTACCCTGTGCGCACTCGAGAGAGTAGCGGCTGCGGATTCCTTCGTCAAAAAAAATAAATGTGGCTCTTCTTCTCGTTTCGAAAAAAATTAACCATTTCTCCACATTAGTACTGATAAGAAGCATACAACCGAAGAAATCTGAGAGGAACTCAAATTTTAGCATGATATTACTCCTGAGAGAAACTAAAAAAAAAAGATCTATTACTTTACACCATGGTCAATCAACATACAAAATTATAAAAATAATTAACAAAAAAGTAGAAATTTACAAAAAGCGAAAAGTAACAGAAAAGGATAGAAAAAAATAAAGTAGAAGGGAAAAGATATCTTTGTGATACCAAAAAGTTATCGATTTGTAAGTAGAACGGTAAAGGGATTTTTGTGATAACAGATAAAGGATAAAGTTACACAAAAGGTGAAGAAAACAAAAAGAGAAACTTACAACGATAATGGATTTTCTCAGAGTATCAATGTATGTGAGATGTATTGAAAGAAAGGGTTTTCTAGAAACAACCACAAGCGTATATATGAAATGGGTTAAGGGGTAAGATGTATTATTCCAGGATTATTAATTCCGATATTAGTTATCCCATCCAGAAAATGAGATAATATTATCCAGGATTGTGATATAATTTTATATTGAAGCTAATTAATAGCTCAAACCAAACATTGATATAAATTTAACCCAAAAAATCTAATACCAATATATACTGCCTTATATCGTCTACGAAACGACCCCTTAGAGCTTTCCTAGTAAGAATATTAGTGTCAGACCACATATAATATAACTCCTACAATAGGCATCAATGACTTAAAACTTTAGCAGGAAGGGTAAAGAGTTGAGTCTAGTAAACTTGCATACCAGACAACACTGACTGAACAAGTTGGAATCTCTCAGTATATGAGGATTTCTTTGTTGTCCAAGAGGAGATTCTGACAATAATTTTCTCTACAAGTGGTTGTGATTGTATTAGGGATGACTTCTTTGTTGAGAGGGGAATGCCACAATATTTGAAGGGAATCTCACCAGAAATGAAGCTTACAATCTGAAGGATCCTGACCTTTTCACAAGCTACTCCATCAAAATAAACATAACTCTTCCCTAGATTGGGTTATACACTAGCTACTTTAGAGAACATGGGGAAACAATCACCACTAGCAAAGAGTAAGATGTCATTTGCAAAGCATATATACATGTGTAATGTCTAACTTGGCACATCTTGGATGACACTTGAACTCCTTTAACATTTTTCAAACTATTAAGACATCTGCTAATATATCTCATAGTGATTGCAAATAGAAAAGGTGAGATAGAGCCATCCTATCTAAGCCCCTTAGTAGCATTACATGATTTCTTAGATTCACATTGAACAAAAAAATATAGTTAACAGACTGCACACATTTCATTATCCAAGAAATAAACCTGAAAGGAAATCTCAGTTCCAACAATACCTGTTTTAAGAAAGACCATTCTACTGAGTCATATGCTTTTTTCTAAATCAATCTTGATCATGCATTTTGCAGATATAAATTATAGACTTTGAGTAGGTCAAAGTTAATCAAATGAGTTTGGAATCTAAATATAATTTGTAAAATATCAAGAACAAGTGTTAAAATATTGGAAAAGTACCCCCATTTTTATATTTCAAATTACACATTTTTGTTCACTTTCTTGTTTCTTTCATCTCCTTCATTCTTTTCTCTTTCCTTCTGCATCTTTTTTTCTTCTTCTCTTTTCCTTCCTTATCTTCTTTGTGGTTTTTTCTTCTTCTTTTTCTTCTCTGTCTTCATTATCATCATCATGAAGGTTTAAATAAGCAAATGTTGTTTATGGAGAAAATTCTGCAGTCCGTAAAAGAGATTGAGTATTTAGATAACCTCAAGTTGTTTAGTTCAAATTCAAAGAGTATGGAGGTATTCCGAAGTCTGTCAGAAAACAGCCGAGGGTCTTTTAAACAACCTGATAGTGTTTAGATCAAACAATCAAAAAATATTAAAACATCCTTAAATTGTTTAATTAAAATAATCACGAAATGTTTAAATGTCTGTTAATTATTTGAAGAGATGTTCAAACATCTGTTAGTTGTTTGAAGGTGGTGGGAGGAGGAGCTGAGGAAGGAGGAGGCAGTGGTGGAGGAGGAGGCGACGATGAAGGATGAGGAGGAGTATCAACTATCAAGTAGTGGAAGGGGAAGGTGTAAGGTGATTGGGTAAATAAGAAAACTTCAGGGTTTTAAAGATATGTTTCATTAATACAAATTTAAAAAGAGTTCCTCCCACCCAATTTTTAAAACTTGAGTCTTTGACTCTTAAATAAAAGCCTCAAGTGGCTTTTTAAGTCAATACCTTAGTGAGTATGTATCAAACAAAGATGTCATAGCATTGTGTGAATATATATACTTCCTCCGTTTCTTTTCAAGTGATTTCCTAGTTTTCTAAATTTGGTTCAAGATAAGTAATTTAAGAAATCAAGAAGGTATTATATATTTTCCTCAAAAATATCCTTATCTAATAAATGAATCAACAAATTTCTGAAAAATCTTTCAGAACTCTTCACATTTTTATATGCATTGAGTTGTAATAACTATAGGGGTATCAAGTTGCTAAGCCACAATACGAAAGTCTGGGAGAGGGTGGTCGAGTTGAGGATGAGAAGGGATGTGTCAATATCCGGGATCCAGTGAGGATTCATGCTAGGTCGATCGACTACATAAGCTATCCATCTTGTGAGGAGATTGGTGGAGCAATATAAGGACAAAAAGGGAGACTTAAACATGGTGTTCATTGACCTGGAGAAGGCATATGATAAAGTCCCTCGGGCGGTCATTTGGAGATGCTTGGAGTCTAAAGGTGTGTTTGTGGCCAATATCAGGGTAATTAAGGACATGTATGAGGGTGCCAAGACTCGGGTTAGGACAATAGGAGGTGATTTGAACACTTTCCGGTCATGATGGGGTTGCACCAGGGATCAACCCTTAGCCCATTTCTATTAGCCTTAGTGATGGAAAAATTGACTCGCCATATTCAGGAGGAGGTGCCATGGTGTATATTATTTGCAGACGACATAGTTTTGATTGACGAGACGTGTAGTGACGTTAAGGATAGGCTGGAATTCTGGAGAACGACCTTAGAATCAAAAGGTTTTAGTTTAAGCAAGACTAAGATGGAGTACATAAAATGTAAGTTCAGTGACGTGATGCAAGAGACAAAGGTATAAGTGAATATCGATGCACAAGTTATATCTAAAAGAGGGAGTTTCAAGTATCTTGTGTCCATTATACAGGGGAATAGGGAGATTGACGATGATGTCGCCCATCGTGTTGAAGCAGGATGGACGATGGTATGCTTTCAGCCTAGGAGATACCTTCTTGCCTCCGGGGTGCTTTACGATAAGAAGGTATCTCCTAGGTTGAAAGGTAAGTTCTACAGAGTGGTGGTTAGACCAACATTGTTATATGGGGCAGAGTGCTGGTTAGTAAAAAACGTCCATGTTTAGAAGATGAAAGTAGCGAAGATGCGGATGCTCATATGGATGTGTAATCATACTAGGAAATATACGATTAGGAATGAAGATATACGTGTAACGGCCCGAACCATGGACAAGGTGAAACACGACACTCGGCACTTGTTGTATGTGACCGTGCGAACCACATGGCTTGTTGAATCACATGGGCATCAAAACATATAATAGTAATGATTTAAAACATGTAAAACTGAATACTAAAAAAATAGCCTGAAATATCATTCCGAAAATAGTCTGAAAATATAATAAGTTTGAAATATTGACTATCTGATATGACATGCTAAACTAGTCTATGATAACCTTTGAGACGTGAGTCTGACTGCAAAACTATTTTACCAGGACAAAGCCCTGGCAACCTTTACTGTAAAGCATCACATGAAAATAACTAAACTGACACCTTGAATGAAATGGGGCTCACCAATAGATGATACTGATGAAATCCTAATGAGCAGATTCATCGTCCTGAAACTCAGTACCTGCACCGTAAAGTACAGGCCCCGGGAAAAAAGGAACATAAGTACATTTGAATTGTATTATATGTAACGTAACTGAAAGAATAAATAGGCACATGAAATAATAGGAATTGAAATTGAAACTGTAACTATAACCTGAGCATGAGCATGTATAATATCTGACATGAATACAATATAAAACATGATAAATCATTTTAAGTGGGAGAGCTTTAGTATAACCGATATGAAACCACCACACTAGAATGTGGCGTCTGATCTCTGCCCATCAGTTAAGCTATCTCGTACCTTATCGGGGCATGAGACATGAACATGACAGAAATGGATCCAATAACCCGCAATGGGTAACATGAGGGAATCGTCCTAACTGGGCGGAGCGATCCTTATCCGAAGTTGGCATACGTAGTTTCAGATATTAAACCTTCTCGATAATATGTGCAACTCCCAAAACATGAACATGAATTTATTTGCCTTGTAAGCCCGTGAATTTCATGAATATAGCTTGTAAACATGATTTGTGAATGTAATTCAACATGAATATAAATACATAATATAACTTGTATGAAAATATGTATAATTTCATGGATTTAGTAATAATGATTCATGACTTATATTAGGACCTCATGAAATTCAAGACATGTGTTCATGGATTACGGATAGGTTCATGACAATCATAATGACATATTATGAATACAATTAATGAAAATATGATATAAGCATGGTATATAGTTGTACATGTATATAGGGTCATCATGAATTAGATCAAAACCTTAGGTCTGAGAAAATTCATATTTCATGGATTAAAAGCGGCGCGGGAAAGAACAATGATGTTTCCACATGTGGATAGAAGTTCTACATACCTTAATCGATCCAAAACATGTAATAAATGTCTGAACTTTGAAGAAGAAACCCAAAAGCGTGAACCTTGAGCCTTGAGATGGGTTTTCTTTAAAACCCTAGGTTAGAAACAATGAATTTATACTTAAAATTCATGTGTATATGTTGAAATCCACTTGAAATACTTGGAATAGGCTAACCTTCGTGTATGAGAGTGATGGGCAGAGAGAGCCTTCGTGATAGGGCTTGAAAAGAATGAAAACTGATTTTTAAAACTAATTTCACGAATATATATTGTTCAGTCATCGGGGGTTATAAGGTCGGTTTGTACAGTCCGTATATTTTATATGGTGAGGGGTACGGTCCGTATAAAGTGACCGTCACCGGATTGCAAATTCCAGTGATTACCAAAAGTTGAGGGGTCCCATACGGTCTAACTGTATGGTCCGTATAAGCCATCGTATTTCATTGATTTTTCGACGGTGATTGTACGATGCAATTCTATGGTCTGTATAACTTTTTAGTGCCCGTTAGAACCCTGGCGTAAAACATGAATCACTAAACTGAAACTGGATTTTAACTTCATACTCCCCATCTTGGTTTTCTAAACTACTGAATTATTAACAAGGCTTAATCCAGTACGCGGTGTTACAATACGGGACAAGGTTGGAGTGGCCTCCATGGAGGAAAAGATGAGAGAAGCTAGACTGAGATGGTTCGGGCATATGAAGAGGAAGTGTAAGGATACACCAGTTAGAATATGTGAGAAATTGATGGTCGTAGGAGTCAGGAGAGGTAAAGGTAGGATGAAGAAGAGCTAAGGGGAGGTAATTAGACGGGATATGGCCCAACTCTAATTAATTGAGGACATGGCCTTAGATATAAAGATTTGGCGGTCGAGAATTAGGGTAGAAGGGTAGTAGGTATTTAAGTTTTGTCGCGCTGTGTGTGAGAGAGGTGAAGGGCTAGACTTTGTATATCCTCTTCTCCTTTTCTTAGTTATATTATTTTGGTATCGCGCCGATCATTATATTTATGTGTGTATTACTATGTTGTAACATTTGTTTTGTATCTTGATTTTTTGTTGTCTTATTATTCATGCAACCCTGCATTGATTACATTTATGTTGAGCTGAGGATCTATTGGACACAACCTCTCTACCCTGCAAAGGTAGAGGTAAGGTCTGCGTACATCCTACCCTCCCCAGACCCTACTATTAGGTAGATTTTAGTACTGTTTTAGAGTGTGTTTTAGGGAGTCTTTTGTTTTTCTTTTTGTTGTTTTGTGCAGTATTATGCGTGTGTTTCATGTTTTCAAGTTTTAAGCGATTCAGAAAGGAATAAGGCGAATCCAAAGAAAATAAGCAGTTATTGAGGACAAAAAAAATACATACTGGTCACAAGAAATAAGTCCAAAAATCTTGAGAAGCTCGGAAAATAGTTTAAACAAATTCTGGACAAGAACGCTGAAAGGCCGTGGCGCTAAAGGGCTGCGGCAGAGGAATAAAGGGCCGAGGCACCTGGTTGGCAAAAGGCTCGAAGAAGTGGACCAGAATTTGAGCCGCGACGCCCAACATTAGAGTTGCGGCACCTCACCAGCAGAAAGTTTATAAGTGAATTAGCGTCGCGGTGCCCTAATAGCTGAGCCGAGGCACCGCCGAAGTCCAGGCAGCGAAAAACCTAATTTTAACAAGGGCAAAAAGGTCCATTCGGGGGTTTTTTGTGATATATACTGGGGGAGGCGGATTTTGGGAGGGGGGATCGGAGGCACGAAACAAGAGGGCAAGAAGCAATTAGAGACATCTATTGTTCAAGTTCTTTTCCTTTTCTTTACTTTAATTCAGTTCATGTTGGATATTAAGTTAATTAGTTTTCTTAGTATGGCTATGAGCTAATTACTTTTATTAGGGTTTTCCGTTGAATCACTTGAAACTCTATTTTGATTTAATGCATTGTTAATGTTCTTCTTCGTCTATTAAGATCTCTTCAACTTGCGTTTATTGAATGAGAATTAATTGGCCATTAGTTTTCATTACCTATATGATTTCAAATCAAGATCTGAAATGGGAGATTTGAATATGCTATAGTTGATTAGATGTACGTTTAATCTTGAACGAGAGTATCACGATCGCCTGTGTATTTTTTTAGGTTATTGATCTTAATCCTCCTATGTGATTGAATTTATCATAGAAATATAGAAAATTCTCACTTAGGTTGAGTTTGTATATGTCCTAACCGGAATATATAACATCTTAACCTGCTATCTTAATAATAAGAAGAATCGCTAGTCTTGCATTAATGAATGATAGAGTGGAAAGTTGAGGAGATTGGAAACCCTAATTGCCTTCATTACTGAATTAAACTCCGCGTGCTTTCACTGCTATTTTATTTCCACAATCTATTTTAGTTTGTTAATTCTTTAGTTTAGAAATCACCACTTATATTCGTTTGCCAAATAGAAACTAAAGATTAGTTAATTGGTACTTGATAAATCACTTTCTGTGTGGACGATACTCGGTTTTACTGAAATTATTACGAATTGCGATACGTACACTTGTGTAGCATATAGAAATAATGCAACAAGTTTTTGGCGTCGTTGCCGGGGACGGAAGTATTATCAATATCAAAATAATTAATATTATTTCTAATTTGGTTGTTCCTAGAACACATTTTTTACTTAATATGTGTGTATTGTTTTTGATCAATTTTAGGTAGCTTTGTTGTATACGAACCAGAAGCGGAGCAGACAACCTTGTTCCTCTGAATCCGGAGATTGAAAAGGCATGCAAGCAGAACCGAAAGAACAAAAGAATTGCTGATTCAACCGATATAGCAAATCAACATGATAATGATGGGTTGAATGGAGGAGTACCGGCAAGGATAATAGACCCAACTCAGAATCCTACCGCGAGGAGCTTACGGGACTACATATTGCCAACTGTTACAGGAGTGCAAACATGCATAAGGCCACCAATTGTGGAAGCAAATAATTTCGAGATTAAGCCAGCAATCCTGCAGATGGTGCAGAGCATAGTTCAGTTTGGTGGGTTGCCCTATGAAGATCCACATATGCAGTTGTCAAACTTCTTGGAGTTATATGCTACCTTTAAGTATAATGGTGTTACTGATGATGCCAGTATGTTGAGACTCTTTCCATTCTCACTAAGGGACCGAGCCAAAAGCTGGTTAAACTCTCTGCAAGCTAACTCTATCACTACGTGGTAAGACCTGGCTCAGAAGTTTCTTGCAAAGTTCTTCCCTCCATCAATGGCTGCTAAGTTAAGGGGAGAACTAAACAACTTCTATCAGCTTGAAGGAGAATCCATGTATGATGCTTGGGAAAGATTCAAAGAGTTTCAAAGGAAGTGTCCTCATCATGGACTTGAGCAGTGGATGTTAGTCCATAATTTTTACAATTGTTTGTATGGTACTACTCGTACCATAATTGATGCTGCTACTAAAGGGACATTCATAAGCAAGAGTGCTAATGAGGCGTATGAGCTGTTGGAAGATATGGCTCTAAATAACCATCAGTGGTCCGATAAAAGATCTACCAACAGCAGAAAGGTGGGTGTAGTTCATGAGTTGGATGCCATCACTGCGTTAACTGCTTAAGTTGCCTTTTTGACAAAGCAATTACAACAAAATACTATGGCAGCCAATGTTGTTCAGACGCATGTAGGATGTGAAATTTGTGGAGGACCACATACTTTTTATCATTGCACAACAGTGGATCCCAACAATGTACCTATGGATCAAGCACAAGTCCAGGCAGTTGGAAACTTTCAAAGGCCCTACAACAACCCATTCTCCAACACTTACAATCCTGGGTGGAGGAATCATCCTAATTTTTCATGGAGAAATAGCCAGAACCAGTAGCCACAGTTCCAAGGGCAGTATCAACAGAGCAATCAACAACAACCCATGAGTCAATCTTCGCCGTCTCAGCAGCCCAGACCACAAGTTCAACAAGTTGACCCCAATGAATTGCAAGCAGCCTTGTTGACCCTCACAAAATCCCAAACTCAATTCATGACTAAAACAAGATCATCTATCCGGAACTTAGAGACACAAGTGGGGCAGTTAGCAAGCATGTTGAATAACATACCTCAAGGGAATCTCCCTAGCAATACTATTGTGAACCTGAATGAGCAGTGTCAGGCCATCACCTTGAGAAGTGGTAAGCAAGTTAAGTAGTATACAACCCTAACCATCTGCTGAAAAGAATGACAACTCGGGAGAGATATCTGATTTAGAGAAAGAGGGGGTTACTGGCCTGGTATAGGAAAGGCACCACCAGCAGTTATTGTTAATCCTCAAATCAGAATTCCATACCCTCAAAGACTTCGGAAAAAATCTCTTGATAAATAATTTTCCAAGTTTATAGAGGTGTTCAAGAAATTGCACATCAACATTCACTTTGCTGAAGCCCTAGAGCAAATGCCCAGTTACGTGAAATTTTATAAAGGAAATTCTCTCTAAAAAGAGAAAGGTAGGAGATTATGAAACTGTGGTTTTAACTGAAGAGAGCAACGCCATTTTGCAAAAGAAGCTTCACCAGAAGTTGAGAGATTCAGGGAGCTTCACTATTCCCTGCACCATCGAGAATTTTGAATACAAGCAAGCCTTGTGTGATTTGAGGGCAAGTATCAACCTGATGCCCTTATCTGTGTTTCATAGACTTGGTTTGGGTGAGGAAAGGCCTACAACCATTACTTTACAGTTAGCAGGTCGTTCGATCAAACATCCACGAGGTATCATTGAAGATGTGCTAGTAAAAATGGATAAGTTCATCTTTCCTGTTGACTTTATTATTCTGGATATGGAAGAAGATGAAAATGTGCTCATCATCCTGGGGAGACCATTCTTAGCTACAGGGCAAGCACTTATTGATGTTCAAAAGGGTGAATTAAAACTCTGAGTCCAGGGAGAAGTGATATTCAATGTATTCAAAGCAACAACTTATCCAAGAGCAAATGACAACTGCTCTGCCATTGATGTGATTGAAGAAGTTGTTTTAGAGAAAAGTTTCAAGAGTACTGATGCCCTTGAAGTAGCATCAACACTATGCGAGAAAGATGACAGTGAAGATGTCGAGCTTGTGGAATATGCCAAGTGGATGAACTCCTATGAGCCCTTCTATAGGAAGAATTATGAGGAGTTGGGAAAAATGCCAGAGAAACCATTACCTTCCATAGAAAAAGCTCCAGTGTTAGAATTGAAGACGTTACTAGATCATCTGCACTACATGTATCTAGGTGAGAATGAAACATTACCAGTAATTGTGTCTGCTTATCTGTCTAAAGTGGAAGTTGAAAAATTGTTGAGAGTCTTAAGGGCTCACAAGCTTACTATTGGGTGGACATTGGCGGATATTAGAGGGTTAAGTCCCTATACATTGATGCATAAGATCTGTTTGGAATATGCGAGCAGGCCTTCAATTGAGGAGGAAATGAGGTTGAACCCATCTATGAAGGAGGTGGTGAGAAATGAGATCCTGAAATGGCTTGATGCTGGGGTGATTTACTCTATTTCTGATAGTGCATGGGTGAGTCTAGTGCAAGTAGTGCCTAAGAAGGGTGGTATGACTGTGGTGAAGAATGAAAAGAATGAGCTTATTCCATCAAGAACAGTGATAGGATGGAGAATTTGCATTGACTACCGCAAGTTGAACAAGGCAACAAAAAATGACCATTTTCCCTTGCCTTTTCTAGACCAGATGCTTGAAAGACTGGCGGACCATAACTACTACTGTTTCTTGGATGGTTATTCTCGGTATCATCAGATTATAATTTCACCAGAATATCAAGAGAAGAACACCTTTACTCGTCCCTATGGTACGTTTGCTTTCAGAAAAATGCCATTTGGGCTTTGCAATGCCTCTGCTACTTTGCAATGATGTATGATGGCTATTTTTTCTGACATGGTGGAGAGAACTATTGAGATTTTCATGGATGATTTTTCAATTTTTGGGTCGTCCTTTGATGAGTATTTGTGGCACTTGGAAGTAGTGTTTCAGCGTTGTGTAGAGTCAAATCTTGTTCTGAACTGGGAGAAGTGCCACTTCATGGTCAATGCAGGTATTGTTCTTGGCCATAAAATTTCTAGCCAAGGCATTGAGGTAGACCGAGCAAAGATTTCTGCTATTGAAAATCTACCACCTCCAGTGTCAGTGAAAAGGGTTAGATGTTTTCTTGGGCATGTCGATTTTTACAAGAGATTCATCAAAGACTTCTCAAAAATTTCAAAGCCTCTTTCGACCTTGTCGATGAATGGTGTAACGTTTGATTTTAATGAAGAGTGCCTAAAAGATTTTAAGGCACTTAAGGAGAAGTTAATTTCAGCACCAATTGTTATTGCACCAGATTGGGAGCTTCCATTTGAACTGATGTGTGATGCTAGTGATTGTGCAGTGGAAGCAGTTCTTCGGCAACGAATTGACAAGGTATTTTGATCCATTTACTATGCTAGTAGAACTCTCAATGATGCGCAATTGAATTATGCCACAACGGAGAAAGAGTTGCTAGCCATAATATATGCATTCGATAAATTCAAGCCATATCTTATTGGGAACAAGGTAATTGTGTACACTGATCATGTTGTGATTAAGTACTTGATGACAAAAAATTATGCAAAACCCCATCTCATTCGATAGGTACTATTATTGCAAGAATTTGACATGGAGATTCGCGATAAAAAGGGAACAGAAAATTTGGTTGCAGATCACTTGTCAAGACTTGCGGTGGAAGAGAGCCAAAATGCCAAAGATGTGCAAATTAATGATCATTTCCAGACGAGCAACTTTTTGAAGTAAGTGTCGGTTCAATTGTGCCTTGGTATGCTGACTTTGTTAATTTTCTTGCAGCAAAGATTGTACCTCCTGAGATGACAAGACAACAATTAAAGAAGTTCTATTCTGAAGTGAAGCACTAATACTGGGATGAGCCTATTCTTTATAGGCGTTGTGTTGATCAAGTCATTAGACGTTGTGTGCCAGATGATGAAATGCACCAAATTCTCACTCATTATCACACTTTACAACGTGGTGGGCATTTTGGGGCTTCAAGGACAGCTGCTAAAGTGTTGCAAAGCGGGTTCTATTGTCCAGGACTGTTCAAAGATGCTAATACTTTTGTGAAAGCCTGTGATTGTTGTCAACGCACTAGGAACATCTCAATGAGGAATGAAATGCACTGAATGGGATACTAGAAGTTGAACTCTTTGATATATGTGGCATTGACTTTATGGGCCCTTTTCCACCATCCTTCAATAATCAATACATCTTACTAGCAGTGGATTATGTGTCCAAATGGGTCGAAGCAGTAGCAACTAAGAAGAATGATGATAAGACCGTCTTGAACTTCCTGCACAAGCACATATTCAAAAGGTTTAGTACTCCCAGGGCTCTCATTAGCGATGAAGGGAGTCATTTTTGTAACAAGCAGCTTGATGCCCTCCTTGCTTGCTATGGAGTCTACCACTGCATTGCCTTGCCATATCACCCTCAGACGAATGGGCAAGCTGAAATTTCAAACAGAGAGGTGAAGAGTATAATTGAAAAGACGATGGATAGCTATAGGAAGAACTCATCTACGAAGCTTGATGATGCACTTTGGGATTATAGGACGACAATCAAAACTCCTATCGGAATGTCGCCCTATAGGATGGTCTTTTGAAAAACATGTCATCTACCAGTAGAGCTAGAGAATCGAGAGTATTAAGCCCTGAAAAAGTTGAATATGGATGAGGGAGCCGCTGGACAGAAAATGCTACTACAATTGAATGAGCTTGATGAGTTTCGAAATGAAGCCTATGAGAATGCCAATATCTATAAGGAATGCACTAAAGCATGGCATGACAAGAACTTGGTCTGGAAAGAGTTTCAACTTGAACAACAAGTACTGCTATTCAATTTGAGGTTAAGGTTGTTTTCAGGCAAGTTAAAGTCTAGATGGTCGGGTCTATTTATTGTTGAGAGAGTTTTTCCATATGGTCCAATCGAGGTGCGAGAAAAGGATGGTGCACCATTAAAAGTGAACGGACAAAGATTGAAGACATATGTGGGTGGTCCTAGTGATCAGGCAAAATCTGTTATCCTCTTGAAATCAATATGAAGAGGAAATCTGCGTTCGGCTAAATGACGTTAACGACAACGCTATTGGGAGGCAACCCAACATCTTAATTTTGTTATTTTGTTTTATTTTGTTTTATTTTGTCTTGTGTTAAACAATATCATTGCCTTGTTGTCTCTTGGTTGTGAGCTAATTCTGGGGTGAAAAAGTGTCGCGAGATGTTGAAATAAGAAGCTAAAAGCCAGGAGGCGAATTAACATCGTGGCGCGGACTGGTGAGAGCCGCGGTGCTATGCTGGTAGTGAACTGTGAAAAATGTGGGATGAATTAGAGTCGTGGTTCCTTAGCATAACTGATCGCGTCGCGGCGTTGAGTGGTGAGAGTCGCGGCGCTCTGCGGAAATTCAGATTAAAAATGCAAAAACCCTATCTTTTCTCATTATCCCCAAATACAAATACACATAAACCCTTCTCCCTTCCCTTTTCTTCCGACCCCAAATCCAAAAATCCCCATTATTTTTCTAATTTCAAGCTTCCCTCACCCCAAATACTCTTCTATTTCCTCATTTCTTCCATTAACTCTAAATCAACACTTTTCCTAAATTCCCTTTTCTAAACCCTCAAATACCAATCCTTAAAAAGTTCTTCCATAAGTTCTTCAAATCTTACATACTTGGGGCAATGCGACATCACCTAAGGTCTCTCTCGCCATAAGGTAAGTATTGCATTCATGCTTTGAGGAATTTTTTTGTGTTTCCTTTTATGACTTTGGAGGAATTCTAAGTTGGGAGAATTGATTGTATTCTTGTGGGAAATAGTGATATTGTGGAGCGGTTGTACTATGGTTATAGATATTGTAGATTGATTGAGTGTATTTTTATGGAATTGAGTTGTTTTCGGGGAGTGAAGATTTAAGGGGAAGTGCTGCCGAATTTCAAAGTTGTGATGGGTTTTAATGGGTCCACAACAAGCTAATTCCAAGGCATCCTCCTCTCGGGGTCCCGTGAATCCACCACCAAGGGACGACTATGATAAGAAAAGATTTGCCAACAAGGATGCCCAAGATAGGTATAACAAGCTATGTATTCGCTCCCTGATATCGGAAAGGGGGATGAAATTCCAGACTGCGCTGTACGAGGATGAAATATATGAACCCATCAAGGCCATAATTGCTGACAGAGGTTGGGGGAATTCGTCAATCCTTATTTGGTAAAGCCAAATACCTCCCTAGTATATGAATTTTATGCCAACTATCTAGAGAAGCAAGATAACACTTGTTTTGTACAAGGGAAAAGGGTACCAGTTGGGACTGAAGCTATAAATGTCATATGTGGGATTACAAATAATCTGGATGAAGATGAGGAAGATGACTTTACTATTTTAAAGCGTTCATAAATTAACTGGATAGAGGTAGCTGAGACAGTAGGATGCTTAGGGGGCCGCTGCACATATACAGACGACGCGCCCAAAGGCATGTTCCGCTGCCAATTTAACAAAGTTGCCAAAGCCTGGCTCTACTTTGTGAGTGCCCTCCTGATTTCCTCCACACACTTCTCTGATATACCCGTGGATCATATTAAGTTGATTTATGCTATCATGAAGGGATTTTCAGTAGATGTGGGTCGAGCTATTAGAAATTGTCTCAATTAGATATGCAGATTGAACACAACAGCAGGGTTTGGGCATGGATCGTTGATCACTGCAATATGTGTTGCACATGGAGTGCATGAGGGTAGCAATGATGTAAAAGGCAAAGTGCAACAGCCTCTAACCCGGACAATGGTCAATGCATACCCAGACCCTACACCAGCACCTACACCTGGAGAAGACAGTTGAACCCGACCAAAGTGCCAGCAGAGGGGGATAGAGGACGAGAATGGAGCAGCTGAAGTGGGTGACCCGGGACAGAGCAGCAATGCACCAACTTTTGCTCTTGAGGGTCCTATTGATTCACACACCCAAAGGACTTATAATCAGTTGGACTATATCATCCGACATAATCAATACATGATCTAGTCGCACCATGCTCAAAATCAATATTTTAGCAACTATATGCAGCAACGACATAATTATGATGTCTGCCACATCGACCAACTCAACTCTTTGGTCGATCGTTGGTCAATGGGTGATGCCCCGAATGAGCCCTACTTTGGCCACCCTCCACAGTACCAGCCTTATCAACTACCGCCGCAGCCACCACTATACTAAGATCGCTGTCGTTATTTATGTAACTCATTGTTCTTGCTTTCCTTTTTCATATTGGGACAATGTGTTCATTAAGTTTGGGGGGGAGTCTTACAACTTTGTGTTAGTAGTCTTTAAGTGTGTATGTTCAGTTGTTAATTTATTGTTAGTGCCTTTCTTTTAGTGTCAGTATTTGAGTATCTTGTGTCAATGAATCAAGTCAATAATAATAGCCCATGAGATTGAGTGAACACATGTGATAGAGTTTGATGAAATTGATTGCCATGAAATGCATAAATTTGTGTGCTTAAGTTGGATAGGTCTTGAGTTGTTTTTAATTATTAATAAGTATGAAAACTTGATCACGATTGGTGAATTTCTGGTACTCAAATATTGGTTTATGCATGATCGAATTTTGGTTGGAGGAAAGATGGTGGAAAATTCTAGAACTTGCTTGCTTGCTACTTGAGACGAAATCCTAGACGATGCATGCTTAGGAAGATGATTTAGGCCATCTTTGGACCAATTGAGCCGTTCAAGCCAACCTTGACTAATTTAATCCCTAGTTACCCTTTTCTGAGCCTTAAGTAATCCCTCTTTGATTGACGTCTATTCTGAGCCTACTTGAAACCCTTTACTATTTTTCCTTCCCTTGAATTCTACCATGAGCATATAAGTATATGATTGGGGATGGACACATTGTAATGGGTATTTTAAATTGGATGCCATCACTAGAAGAGTAAAAAAAAACATTCCCCTTGGACATACATTGAAAAACAAGCTTGGGGTGTAGTTCAAAAAGAAACAAAATTGGGTAAAGAAGAAAAACAAATTGGGGATTGCTTTTGGTTTGTAATGTGGATATCGAGTTGGGTTGATTGGTTTATATGATTATGATAACTTTGAGCCTAAATGACATTTCATCTACCCATGCGTAAGCCTATCGTCATAACCTATAAAAGTCCTATTGATTCTTGAACATGTGTTGTCTAAATTAGTGGAGAATAGCAAGTTAGCAAGCCTATGGTACTATGGACTTGATGGACTGTTGGTGAGAATTAGTTGTGCATGAACTAATATTGAATATTTGTTTAAGCTAGTAATCATGATTGAGTAGTCATATGCATTAATAACTTTAAGCAAATTTGAGAAATATCTTACTTGAAATTCTAGATAGCAAATTAGTGGCTAGAATGTTCCTGAAGACTATATTACAAGTTGTTCATGATTTTCGAGGCATGATATATTGTTGTTGACCTGATTCAGTCTAGAGTCCGTGTGTCTTTCTTTTTTAAAGTGTTTAGAGTTCTTCACTTAAGGACGAGTGAAGGATAAGTTTGGGGGTGTTTGTTAGGTAGATTTTAGTACTGTTTTAGAGTGTGTTTTAGGGAGTCATTTGTTTGTATTTTAGTTGTTTTGTGCAGTATTATCCATGTGTTTCGTGTTTTCAGGTTTTAAGCGATTCAGAAAGGAATAAGGCGAATCCACAGGAAATAGGCGATTATTGAGGATAAAAAAAATGCATATCTGGTCACAAGAAATAAGTCAAAGAAATCCTGGGAAGCTCGGAAAGCAGTTTAAACAAATTCTGGACAAGAACGCTGAAGGGCTACAACGTAGGAAGCATGGAGCTGCTGCGCTAAAGGGCCATAGGCGAGGAATAAAGGGTCGTGGCGCCTGGTTTCCTGAAGGCTCGAAGAAGTGGACTAGAATTTGAGCCGCAATGCCTCACCGGCAGAAAGTTTAGAAGTGAATTAGCGCCGCGACGCCCTAATAGCTGAGTTGCGGCGCCACCGAAGTTCAGGCAGCGACAAACCTAATTTTAACAAGGGCAAAAAGGTCCATTCGTGGGTTTTTCGTCATATATGCTGGGGGAGGCGGATTTTGGGAAGGAGGATCGGAGACAAGAAACAAGAGAGCAAGAAGAAATTAGAGACATCTATTGTTCAAGTTCTTTTCCTTTTCTTTACTTTAATTCAGTTTATGTTGGATATTAAGTTAATTAGTTTCCTTAGTATGTCTATGAGCTAATTACTTTAATTAGGGTTTTCCGTTGAATCACTTGAAACTCTATTTTGATTTATTGCATTGCTAATGTTCTTCTTCGTCTATTAAGATCTCTTCAACTTGCGTTTATTGAATGAGAATTAATTGGCCATTAGTTTTCATTACCTATATGATTTCAAATCAAGATCTGAAATGAGATATTTGAATATGCTATAGTTGATTAGACGTAGGTTTAATTTTGAACGAGAGTATCACGATCGCCTGTGTAGTTTTTTTAGGTTATTGATCTTAATCCTCCTATGTGATTGAATTTATCATAGAAATATAGAAAATTCTCACTTAGGTTGAGTTTTTATATGTCCTAACCGGAATATAGAACATCTCAGTTAACCTACTATCTTAATAAGAAGAAGAATCGCTAGTCTTGCATTAATGAATGATAGAGTGGAAAGTTGAGGAGATTGGAAACCCTAATTGCCTTCATTACCGAATTAAACTTCGTGTGCTTTCACTGCTATTTTATCCCAGTAATCTATTTTAGTTTGTTAATTCTTTAGTTTAGAAATCACCACTTATATTCGTTTGTTAAATAGAAACTAAAGATTAGTTATTTTTCATGCAACCCTGCATTGATTACGTTTCTGTTGAGCTGAGAGTCTATTGGACACAACCTCTCTACCCCGCAAAGGTAGAGGTAAGGTCTGCGTACATCCTACACTCCCCAGACCCCACTTATGAGATTACACTGGGTATGTTGTTGTTGATTAAAAGGTCTTTTAGTAAAAATAACTCAATTAATGTTATTAAGCGAATTTTTTAATAGGTGTGTCAACCCCTTAAAATAAATTAAAAGGGAACGAAGAGGGTGATTAATAAAGGAATAAGAAGGTGCAATTGGCAGGAATTTCAGTACGGGGGTCTTCAAAATGATTTCGTATGTTTGAAAATTCAACAATTTATATACATAATCTTTTTAGTATAATGTTTAGACGAAGAATATTCAATTGAACTTCGTTCAGTAAACATGAGTCCCGCCACTGGCTGAGATTTATGTTTATTGACAATGTGTTTCGAATTATAACAATTTGCACAACTCAATTTTGTATTTATCAAGAAGTATAAATGAATATTCGATAAATTAATAACTTCGATTAAATAATAATTTTCTCCGGTTCCGACTTGGGTCAATGGGATAAAATAATAACCTCGATAAATGCATAAGATAATAATTAAAAAAATAAATCTTTGAGGCCTACTGAAAATATAAAATAATAATTCATTAAATACGTATGAAAATTTACATATATAATTCATAAAATAAAGCATTTCCTAAATAATTTTTATCAATTTCAGGTAAAGCTTCTTCAATATTCTCCATGACAACTGAACCACTTTCACCAAACCTTCTATAAGACTTAATCTCATGTCTCGCCTTGAACCGTTCTAGCCAACCACTTGAGAAGTTAAATTCTGGATTTGCATCACTATACATTTTCTGTAGAAACTCTCTTGCTTTAGTTTGAATCATTTCTCCAGTGATGTTCACTTTCTCTTAATATTGGAGAAACCACTCATACAATACATTTTCTAATTCATGATATTTTGCTGATTTGTGCCTTTTAACACTGTTATTTGTTATCTCTTTTGACAAATATTCTGCTGACCTTTTAAGAGTATTTGATATTGTTGATTGACTAATAGAGAGATCAAACTTTTGTTGAACCCACTGTAGCAAATCTTTTTGACTTGAAGATGGATGCTTATTTTTGTACTCACATAATGTTTTTCTCATCTCATCAGTTAGCGTAAACGTTTTTACACATTTCAAATGAGTAGCTATGGAAGAGAAGATATAATATATGAATTTTTGTATTTTGGTATATGAAGTTAAAGTACATGTGTTTATTTATAAACTCTATATTGTGTACTTGAAACAATTCACAACACTTCATATTCTAATGTACATGCATTCTATTTTGAATCACGCCAACCCAAGATTAATAAAAAAAAATTGACAAGATTAATAAACTTAGATACAATGCACCAATCACCATCATTAATTAATTGTTTATTTATTTTCTTTTCTTAGTTACCGAAAAAAAATTAATTGTTTAATTTGAGAAATATAATGTACAAAATAAAAATTATTCTATAAATTAATAAAATATTCATTTATCGATAAATTAATAACAACGTATAAAATAATAATTTTTCAGGTCCCAAGAATATTCATTTATAAAGGTTTTACTGTATGATCAACTCTTGATTTTTGTAATGATACATTAAACCGATAGATTCGTTACATTTCAATGTCCAAAAGTTATGAGGTTAAAGAAAATTGATTCTCGAACACCATTAGCTACAAATATAGCTCCTATTAAATTCCTATACGTCTCATCTAAATGTCGCTTCAACTTAAAAAATATTTTAAAATAACTATAACTTTCAGAATTTCTGAGTAAAGTTGTCAATTATTTTCAACTATACTTTTAACATTAATTTGTTTTTAATACTGCTCAATTCTAAAAAAGTATGAGTAATAAATAGGAGTAATTTAATAAATTATACCTTATATTTTTTAATGAACGTAAAAACAGCTGAAAGGATAGTTAAAATGGAACGAGTAGTAATTCTTTCTAAAATTTTGGTAGAGATAAAACATAGTTTTAGTAAACAGGAATTGAAAGCTGTCCTAGTAATATGAATTGAATATTTCTACTTGATTATAGCTGGCGTGAATTACTTGGAAATAATTATATCTTGCAATAAATAATACAATTAGGAGTGAGCTGGTGGAGGATAAATAGTGTAATTTATGGAATAAATAATCAAACTGTTTAAAAGGCTTATTCTGTTTAAGTACTTCATTATGGGATTACTTGCAAGTAGAAGTCAGTGTTGCTAAGGGTACAGTTTCAAATATAGAAGCTACTCAATACTTTATTTAACAAAATGATAAGTAGTAACTTAATTTCAAACAAGTATGCATTAATTAAGTTGATTAAGTATTCTTAACAAATTGATTCCTAATCCAGTTGTGAATTAATTTAACAAACAAATTTGTTAGAAACTGAATATCTACTCATCATCGAAGGATAATTTCCTAAAGTATCAAACTTAAATGCACTAATTTGAGTTCAGAAGTGAGAAGAAAATGAGTTAATGTGCTATGATAAGAATCAAAGTATATATAACATACAAAGCTGGGTAAGAAAGTATAAATTCATTGAATTCTTATGTTAACTTATAACTTAGATCGACGTGTAAAGAAAATTAGAAGAAAGTTATACAATTGAGTTGCATCAATTAATGTGGTTGTGGCTATATCGAATTTCCCTCTTTTTGATGAAACTTTAGTTGGCAAATGACTATAGTTATTTACCTTTTAAATAAAATAAGAAATTTATTTACTCTTATGATAGTTAGTTTTTCGATTTTAGTCTTTTAATTAATCCATGTATTGATTGATACTCACATTCTTACTCCATATTTGATCCAGATAAAACAATATATAAATTCTCATATTACTTATGCATGTATAATATATGATACAAACCAAAGTAGCAACCAAGCAATTGATTAAATAATGTTGGATGTTGTGTGGAAGTAAATCTCCTCCCTAGATCAACCAAACAAGCCCTAACTATATAATTTTTTACACTATCATTGCTAGCAGGTTAGTTTACTTTTAGGAGTACTATAGTTATCATAAAAATTTGCTTGTAATTATCTTATAAATAACTTAGTTGTATTAATAATTTTTTATATCATCCGTGCCTATAACTTAAACTCTTTTCAAAAAATTTATATAAGTTTCTGTGAGAACTACGTCGGTGAAGAAAAAGAGGAAGCAAAATGAAAGCAAAGACCCAAATAATAAATAATTCATCCGCCTTAATTTATGTTACTCTCTTTCCTTTTTTTCAATCTCAAGAGAATAATATATTCTATATTTAATAATAATTTAATTTTAAACTTTCTATTTTATTCTTAACGAATAAATATAAGTTTTAATTTTTTTTTATTCTTAAATTTTGTATGCAGTCAAACACCTTCACATCATTTGCTCAGAAAATACTAGTGGAAAAAAAGAAAAAGGAAAGTAGATGAACAAAAACAAAAACATGACAAACAAATCTTCGTACAGTAGGATAATATTATCACTGAGCATTACTAGCAGTGTTGGTGAATGGTGATGTTATATAGTGACATATTTACAAATATTGTTAGTATCACACAGCTGTCATTTATTCTTTTGCGTATATTACTTCTTGCGATATAGCAGCATAATATTTATTTTTAATTCTTCAAGTTGATTAAGCAGTTACTTACACACATCTTCATATTAAATGAGCAAAATGTTAGGAGTCAACCAAATTAATCATATATACTAGATTACACATTATACTCTTTCCACTTAAGTTTATTCCCTCCGTCCCATTTTAAGTGTCTTAATTTAACTTGACACAGAGTTCAAGAAATAAAGAAAGACTTTTTAATCTTGTGGCCTTTAATTAAAAAATTGTGGGGTCCTTTAAATTTTGTAATCTTAAACTTGTCAAAACTTACTAAATATAGAAAGAGTCGCTCTTTTTGGGACAAACCAAAAAGGAAAGTAAGACACTTAAATTGAGACGGAGAGAGTATATGATATACTTTTGTTTGTCAGTTTATAAAAAGAATAATACATTTCTAATTTGAAACAACTAACTTTGTCATAACCCAACCTTGAGGTGTGGCCGGCACCCAGTGCCTAGACGGCCCGAGCGTACCACCTGTATATCAAAACCTGAACATATAACTATCTGGGTCGACAAGGCCTGAGAATGACAAACATAATGGGAATCTGGATATAACAATCTGAAACAAATGACAGCTAAATCAACATATATATAACAAGACCACAATCAACAGCAACAGAAGGTCATCAAGGCCACTACAAGTGTACAACATGTCATCAGGTCGGGATAGGGTCCCGCCACACCGAAAATAGATATAAACACATGCAGCATAGCCTACCACTCTCTATACAACAACTCCGAAAGAAGAGAAGTGTGATGACCAACTGCTGAACCGGGCATCCTACTATAAAGGTGCATATGTCAGTCTACCTGCATCTGCGGGCATGAAACATAGCGCTCCAGCAAAGGAATTTCAGTACGAAAGAATGTACTAAATATGTAAGGAATGTAAAACATGTATATAAGAATGTAATACAAGTGAAGGGTACATAAGTCAACCTGAAACTCAAAACTGCCACTAAGGGCCTACAACAGACATACTCATGATCATATGCATAATAGTAAAATCGGGCCACTCTAAGGGGCCATATCATGTCATATCAAGCATCTCTGTGGGGCGAATCACCATAACATACCCAAATGTAGTGGTATGCACATGTAAGTGTCATACCCAATCGATTATAGCACCGCTCGGTAGAAATAGATATATATATATATATATATATATATATAATGCATGAACGACCTCAAGAGACATCATAAAACATGATCGGAGTGACTAAAGGTCAATATCCTTCGATTATCATTATGTCACTACGTACATCAGCTTTCGTCAACAAACAAGAAATATATATATAGTGCGGAAAGTACCCCCGACAAGGGACAAAAAAGAGTCATATACTCTAATGGAATGGAAAGACATGTCAACTCAAGTTATCAAGAATATGATCGTTTTGAAAGACGTCTTGTTTCAGTTTTGTTCTTAACAAGATCATGCCGAAAAAAAGAATAAGCCCTACATACCTTGTCGCCTTAGCTATATGGATCCCACGAGTCCTCGTATGCTTTACGAATGATTATCTACAGTATACAAATGATTTGTATCAATGATGGATTCATAACTCATAAGAAAATTTACTTAGACATTTCACCGAGCACCTAGCGTGCATAGAATTCATGTTATCTTCTATATCCAATCCTATACATATTCCAACACAACAAGATCCTTTAATAACTCTCCTCCATCTCCATAGCACAATCAATAACCCAACAACTTCATACTACACTCTTAGTCCATACAAGACAGCCCAACAACAAGATTCAAGATTTCAAGAACTCATTCTACAAGAACTTCAACAATTATCGTCCTATCACTTGCATACACTCAAGAATAAGAAGATGAATATGGGACTTACCTCTAAGCACAAGAATGATACCAAATCAAGGATTACTTCACTTCAAAGGATCCTCCAAATTCAACACATCAAGGAGAAGAATGATCTAACGATAATCACGGGGTCCCTTACATTGGATTCACTTAGTTAGCCTTTGGTTTTAGTCTAGTATTATGATAGATATCTTGGAGAGGGTTTAGGATCTATCTAGGGTTACAAATGTGATAAAATGACATAAGGTTCGGCTGGGGCCTATTTATAGAAAAGTTGGAAAAGTTGGCACTGACTCATCCTGCGGTAGGTGTTGCGGCTCGCAGGCCATGTCACAAGACTTTCCCTTCGACACCCAACTCTTTGTCATGTTGTGTTGTCCCTTTGCATCTCACAGACACTTCCTCCAAGTCACAGGTCATGCTCTGCGATTCGCAGAGTGCCTCAGACGTTAGCATCTTGTCAAACTTTCATCAAAACTTACTTCCTTTGATCCGATTAGTCTTAAACCTTCCCAAAAACTTACTCAATACTTCTGTAAACCCTTATTAGTTCCTTTGAGGGATCTTACCATCTCCGAGCTTATGTCGGCTAACATTACAATAACGACGACTAAATACGGAGTGTAACAACTTTTCACAAACAAGTATAACCTTACAAATATTAGTGTGTTTAAGGCCGTAAATTTTAAAAGTTCTATCGTCACACAAATATTTTTAAACTACAAATTTCATAATTCTTCATTTTTTTTCTTTAAACTTAGTGTTGATCCGAATTATAACACGTAAATTTTGAATTGAGGAAGTATTATATATGCCAAGTCTAATATAACAGTAAAACAATTATTGAAGCTCACTGAGGCAACTATTTCACTAGTATGTCTCCTTAATTTCTCTTTCAAATTTCCTTCCTTTTGTTATAGTTATTTCTAGTTTCTCTCCTTACCCCATATCGGAGGGAAAATCTACTGGAACCAATGAAAAGATTTACAGTAAATAAAAAGATATCGTATTTCAAAATACTGGAAATGATTATTTTCCATATGCAATTGATTGTCATTTGTCTATCGAAGGATACCTCTTATTCATGAGTACCTGATTTTGGCTTTAATAATTATTAAGTTAATTAATTACGACAACTTATACACTCAATTTCCCCAAAGGGTGTGTGATATGTTGTACGAGTTCACCAAACAGTGCAGAGAACCGGATTTTCTAACGGTTCCCTTAACTAAACTAGAAAGTAAATAACACAAGATATTTACGTGGAAACCACCTTGCTCAAGGGAGTAAAAGCACGACCTACCACAGTAGAATTTTTCCAAAACTTCACTAAAACCGAGCAATGTTTAGATTACAACCTCTTGCAACCTAGGGATTAAACTCTTAATCCCTCTCCTTACTATAACTCTATTGCAAGACATCTACAATACATCTATTGCAAAGACACACCTTGACTAAATCTAGCCAAGTGTCCAACTCAAAGACTTGAGAAAAACAGACCCACAAAAGGCTTCTTAAAATAAAGGGTATGTTTACAAGTTCAAGAACAAAAGACAAAGACTCAACAAACCTAGTACTTAAGACATCTTCAGTGGTGAGAGAACTGGTCCTTCAGTTTGTTGCAGCTTCGGTCTTTTTATGAGCACTGATGAACTTGACGGCTTGCAAGTGAATATGAGAGCACTTTGGATTTGCAAGATTAGGTTTTTCACTCCTAACGTGTTGTATATATATGAGGAGGGAGAGAAGTGATAAAACCTTAATCCTTGGACCAATGGTCAAGGTGCAGCCACTCTGCTGTTGTGTTGCGATACTGCCACTGTGTCAGCAACTTTACAATTGTAAAGTTGACTTGCACAACAACAGAACTGGTTCCTCTAAAAATGTAACTGGTTCCTCATACATATATATCAAATCAGTAAAACAAAACATAGCATACATTATCAATTTCCTCTTTTTTATGATGACAAACTCATAATATAAGTTCCCCTAAGAACTAGATGTCCCACTGGTTCCCCTTGAGCATCAAACACTTTTCAGCACAAAACAACATTATTATATCAACAGTACTATCCCCCTTAAAGTTCTTCCCCCTTTTGGCATCATTGAAAAAAAATAAAAGAAGTAAATGAGGAGCATGAATTAAAGCAATGTTAAATCATGGCCACTGGGCAACACGAACATAAGCAAAATCAGAATAAGCAAGGTTAAGCAATATTGTACAATTAGAAAGATAATGACAAATCTTGATTACCAACAACAACATTGTAAATCCACATGCACTGTTAACGTAAAAACAAGAAAAATACCAACGTCATTACAATCCAAAGCAAGAACTGCATAAATATACAGTAAAACCTCGATAAATGAATAATCTAGATTAATGAATAAATTCTTCCGGTCCTGACTTGGGTCAGTGTACTAAATGAATAATTTCGCGAAATGGATAAGATAATATTTTGTTTGAAAATTCTTAATGGCCCAACAATAATATAAATTAATAATTGATAAAAAATAAAATAAAATATTAATTGAAAATAACACATAATATTCTTATTTTTATTGATATTACTATGACAACTTCTCAAATTCAACTCTTTTGAAAATATTCATCTAAAGCTTTTTATTTTTTCTTTGGTCCTATGTTTAACTCAATCTCATCCTTAATTTTCCGTAAAACATGCACTGCATTTGATGCATCTTTTTAGTTGTAAAAAAATAGTTATTTAAGGCTTCCACTGTTTGCATTGCTTCTTTTGTTGATATCATTGGCAAATTCTGACTATTGTATGGATCTTGATCATTACCAGCAAATGTTTCCATTACTCCTTGAATAATTTCTTCATCAGTAGGAGACTCCATCAGTGCATCATTTTCATTAGAATAGTTTAAAAGGTCTTCCACATCCATTGCATTTCTATAACCTAAACCATTGATAACTTCATGTAATCCATGGATTCCTTCATCTTCACCATGTGCTTGTTCAATATTCATATCTTCATCTGGCCAAATTTTACAATGTCGAAAATAATTTGCAATAGTTGTTGTTTTCACATCACTATTCCAAGACGCACTAATAAAATTGATAGCATTCATCACACTAAATTTGTTTGGACTTGTCTCTCCTGACTCATAGAGTTGCAAGATGCTTGAATAAAGATGACATCGATAATAAATTTTCAATGCCCGAATAATTTCAGCATCACATGGTTGAATCTTTGAGGTTGTATTTGGAGGTAAGAAAAATAGTTCAACATTTCTCAAGCCTTCAATAACCTTAGGATGGGAAGGGCAATTGTCCACTATCAAAAGAACTTTTCTACCATCCATTCGTTTATCAAACCAGCAAACAAATTCTTGAAAAAGTAATCGAGTCATCCATGCTTTCTTGTTAGCTCGATAGTGACAATTAAGGCTATTCAAATTCACATTTTTAAAACATATTATTAGAATACTTACCAATTATCCAAAGTGGCACTTTGTCAGAACCGTCTCCATTGCAACAAACAGCAATCGTAGTCCTTTCCTTGTACTTCTTTCGTCCTTCCAATTGCTTTGTTGCAAGTGAATGATCTGCTTTCAAACTATAAAATATACTAGTTTCATCCATATTTTAGATATCCTTCCATTGAAACTGATCTAATTTAGCTCGTATACTTGGTAAAGCATCCTCAACATTCTCCATAGCAACTGAACCACTTTCACCAAAATTCGATAAGATTTTATTTCATGTCTCGCCTTAAACTCTAACCATCCACTTGAGAAATTAAATCCTTGATCAGAGCTTCCATACATTTTTTTGCCAAAACTTTTTTCTTGGGCTTGGATCATTTCTCCATTAATATTAAATTTCTCTTGATATTGGAGAAACCATTCATACAACCATTTTTCTAACTCTGGATATTTTGATGACTTGTGCCTCTTGACATTTATATTACTTATCTCCATTGATAAATACTATGATGATCTTTTAAGAGTATTTGATATTGTTGATTGGCTGATAGAGATGTTGAATTTTTGCTCCATCCATAACTGCAAATCTTTTTGACTTAATGCTATTCTCATTTCATCAGTCAAGGTGAATTTTTTCACTCCTTTAAAATTTGAAGTCATGAAGGAGAAATAAAAGAAAAATCTAGTGATTTGAGAATGAAGAAAAAACTAACGTATTTATAGAGTTTGTGTTCATGCATAACATTTAATAATTTTTTTGTTACAATGTACTTTGTTTTATCAATATACAATTCATGCGTTTCGTTTTTTGAATTTGTTTTTTACAAAGTACTTAGTTCAAATTATAGTTTATCAATTAATAATAAGTAAATATTAATATAAAGTTCATGCATGTATTACGTATTTATTAGCTTTTTTGTTAGATAGTTTAAATTAATTTCATCTTTTAGTTTCTCAATAATTATAATTAATAATTATTACAAAAACATTCATGCATACGTGATATTTCATGTTCATCCTTTACTAAATTTGTTACAATGTACTTAGTTTAATTTTTTTAGTTTTTTAGTTTTTCAATACATATATTTAAAATTGCATGCATGAATCTTAATTAAAATAATAATGAAAATGTTTAACAAAATGCATGTCACACAAAAAATATAAAAATGTTATGTAAATGAATAAATATTTATTTATCGATAAATGAATATACTATTCATTTATCGATAAATAAATAACCTCGCTAAATGAATATTTTTTGCGGGTCCCAATGATATTCATTTATCGAGGTTTTACTGTAGTGGAGACAAAAACATGAAGATCAAGGGATTCAGGACATAGGGCATAAGAAGACTAGGAATACGGAGGAAGAGACTAGGACACGAGACAACTTAGATACTGGCAAGAATCTTGTCAATGCGATCATTTGAAGGCCGTTGATCACGAACCAGCTACTGGGTCAGGTCCTCCACTTATTTATTCAGGTCACCTACCTCAACCTTAAGCTGAGCATTCTCTTAACTCCACAGAGGTACTTGGTTCCTCTTTTACCTGTGTACTCTGTTGAAGCTCAGCCTTCAAGATAGCATACTCAGTGTCCTTCTAAGCTAGGAGTAGGGTCAACTTGTTTATCTATTCATTTTACCTGTCCTGAGCATCAATCAGACTAGAGATCATGGAGTTGCTCCCAACACCTCCTTTCTTAGGCACGTATTCACATTCCTCCAGAGTGCTCATTCTAAACATTTTCTTTCTTGTGCGCGTCATCTCCCTAATTGACTTGATCTCAAAGTTCTTAAAGACCTTAGTGAGGAAGAATCCATAAGCCAACCCATGCCGACCATCATTAGCAGAGATCACTTTCAACATGTGCTCTAACATCAGAGCAGGCAGACTAATCAAAGTGAAGAAGGCCAGATATTCCATGAGGTAAGGTTAGGAATGGCTGCTATGTACCTTCACTCAGAACGACTCAACAAAACCTTGTTGACCAGTTCAAATAGAAATTGAAATTTAGGCTTCAGCTGCTTTTTGAAGACCCATTCCCCATTGATGTTCCCTTCTTGTTTTGCCATCATTTTCAGAAAATCCCTAGAGGCTATTCTCTTTGTTATAGTTTTTAGACCATCAGTTAGGACTTCTAAAATCCTTCCAATTATCTTTTCATCCAGAGTGAAATCAGTACCTTTCAGATTGGCCACAACTGAATCATCATCATCACTAAAGAAGAGAGTGGCATCGAATTTTTTTTACCTCTGATTCAAACAATACATGCACTGGAGGTTGGAACGAATGACCCTATTTTTGGAACTCGACCATCTCCAAAAAATGTTGCATCTCAAGTTTGTCGACAATGTCAGGATCACGGACCCTCCTATTTAGCACTTTCTAAGTTCTCAGCACCTCTCTTCTGTCTTCCTCAGACATCTCCACTTTCTGTTTCTTAGATGAGAAAACAGGTTCCTCACTCTCAACATGTTTCCTCTTCCTTAGAGAATGTGAACTTACCTTTTTTCCTTAGACACCTGATCTCCAGTACCAATTTCCACTTCAACACCAAGTTCCTCTACCTCTGCTGATTTTTCACTCCTTTACATTCTTCTTTCAAGTGGAGTTTCCTCCTCCTCAAGTTCATCCTCAGCATCGTCAACTTACACCAACTGAAAGATTATACACGTATATATCATGTATATTCCATATATATTTTGTATAATCCTATTAAAATTCTTGTACAAATGTAATTATGGTAGTAGTCTTGTATTAGGAAAAGGTAGATTTAATTTCCATAATTAAATATTGTATATCATATATATATATATATATCTATATATATCTATATATATATCTATATATATATATATATATATATATATATTTTACATTAATATAAATAATCGAGGGGATTATTCTTTTATGGTATCAGCAGTCTAGAGAAAAAATTTCCTTCCCCAAAATTTTTTGCTTCCGCCGTCCTACTCTCTCTTCAGCCGCCGGTCGTAACTACCCCCTCTCCCTCTAATTTTTTTTCTGAATCCCTAATTCTCCTCTTGTTCTTTCATCATGTCTACCATAAAAAACACCTTTCATTTTGCCCTTGCAGTCTCCAAATATCAAGAACAACATCCCTATTATTTTTTAGATGGAAAACGTCCAATACGCGATGTGGGCATAACTATTTAAAATTCACGCACGGTCTAATAGAGTCCTCCATCACACCGTCCCACCGGAAAAATGCAAGGAGAAAGTGCCTACCACCGATGATGAAATAGAGTTGTGGGCAACTCTTGATGCACACGGTCTAATAGAGTCCTCCATCACGCCGTCCTACTGGAAAAATGCAAGGAGAAGGTGCCTACCACTGATGATGAAATAGAGTTGTGGGAAACTCTTGATGCTACGGTACTCCAATGGATTTATTCCACCATCTCTACCGACCTCTTGCAGACTATTATTGAATCCAATGCTACGACAATGAAAGCTTGGAATAGGTTGTGTGATATATTCCAGGTTAACAAAAATTCCTGTGCCATGACCCTTGAGCAGGAATTCTCCCACATAAACGTAGAGGATTTTCCGAATGCCTCAGCCTATTGTCAAAGGCTCAAGGAGTTGTAGGATCAACTCAAGAATGTTGGCACACCCGTCAGTAATGATCGTCTTCTTCTTTAGATGGTTGCAGGCCTCTCCGAGGCTTATAAGGCATTGGGACTCTTCTTCATCAAAGAAATCCTCTCCCACCGTTCTACCAAACACGTTCCATGCTCACCTTAGAAAAAGCCGGAATGGCTAAAAAGGAGGCAACCAGAGCTAATTCCGCCATGATGGTAGCCACGTCACGTGACACCGATGACCCTCACTCCTTCTCAGAAAATTCTAGCCAAAACCGTAACAATGGTGGCGGAAAAAAGGGCCAAAATCATAAAATGGTGGCAAATACCGCGGCGGCGGTGGTGGTAGTGGCGGCAGCCACAGTGGTGGTGGGGGTGGCAGTGGCGGAGGATAGGCCGGCAGTGGCGAGCAGACTGGGCCGAAGCCTTGGGCCAGTGCCCAGTGGTCGTGGGGCTGGGCCAGTATGCAGTGGTCCAATCCATAATTTCTGCCTAGTCCAGCACCGTATTGGGCCAGGCCCAACGGATTCCAACAGACAGGGGCTTCATAGAATGGGCCCTAGCAGTAGGCTAGCCTGCTTGGGCCTCGTCCACATCAGGCCTTTGCTACTACAGGACCAGCACCAGCCCCGACTCTTATGGATATCGAGGCAGCTATTCACACACTTAGATTAAATCCTCTGGATGCAAATTAGTACATGGATATCGATGCCACTTCTCATATGACGTCTGCGCCAGGTAATCTCTCGTCTTATTTCAATTAGAACAAAAATCATGACATTATTGTTGGTAATGGTAATTCAATTTCAATTTGTGGTTATGGTCACACAAATTTATCTCCTCCGAAACTACTTTTATCCTTGAAAAATGTCATTTATGCTCCTCAACTAATAAAAAATTTGGTGTATGTTCGTAAATTTACAACTGATAACTGGGTTTCTGTTGACTTTGACCCTTTTGGATTTTCTGTGAAGGATTTCATGTCGGGGATACCTCTAATGAGATGTAATAGTAGGGGCGAGCTATATCCCATCACCACCACCACCACCATCACCACTAATCAAGTCACACCGTCTACGTTTGCTGTTTTAGCACCTTCCTTATGGCATGCACGTTTGAGTCATCCGGGAGCATCAGTTCTTTCCTCTCTTAAAAATAATAATTTTATTGAGTGTAATACTACGCGTAGTACTAATGTTTGCCCTTCTTGTCCACTTGGAAAACATGTTAAATTATCGTTTGTTGCCTCCAATTCTAGTACTTTGTTGCCATTTGATATTATTCATAGCGATATGTGGACATCTTCCATTTTGAGCTCTTTGGGCCACCGTTATTATGTGTTATTTTTGGATGATTATTCTAATTTTTGTGGACTTTTCCGTTATCTAAAGAGTCTCAAGTTTATTCCACATTCCTATTGTTTAGAGTATTCATCCGTACCCAATTTGAACGGGAAATTTAAAACATCCAATGTGATAATGGAAGGGAATTTGATAATGAGCCATTTAGAGAATTTTGTAACATTAATGGTATATCTTTCTAGTTTTCTTGTCCATATACATCCTCACAAAATGGAAAAGCCGAGCGAAAAATACGCACCATTAATAATATTGTTCGAACATAACTAGCCCATACTTCATTACCACCTTCATTTTCGCATCATGCACTACAAATATTCACTTACCTTTTTAACATACTCCCTAACAAAGGATTAGCATACCAATCTCTACTCAAAATTCTTTATCACAAAGATCCGTCCTATTCTCATCTTAGGGTGTTTATACTATCCTCTCGTTCCCCCCCACTTCAATAAACAAACTACAAGCTCGTTCTACCGCTTGTGTGTGTTTGGGTTATCCATCTAATCATAGTGGTTATAAATGTTATGAGTTATCCTCTAATAAAATCATTATTAGTCGCCATGTAATTTTTTTATGAAACCCAATTTTCATTTGCTGAGTTGCATAATTCCGTTATTTTTCTGAATGATGGGTTCTCACCGTATGTGATCCACCATTTGACCCGGCCCCCATCTCGGGATCTGGACCAGCAGACATCGACTGGCCCAGTACCCATTGGCCTAGACAGTCCTTCCCGTGCTCAATTCTAGCCAGCAGGCCCACTGCCTGTCGGCCCAATTCCTGTCTATCAACCGAGTCTGCCACCAGGCCCACTGTCTGTTGGCCTAAATTTCCCCCTCCCGGGTCCAAGTCTGCTAGCAGGCCCACTACCTGCTGGCCCACCTCCCAAACCGAGCCAGTTCCGACGTCACCACACCGACCCAGGTCTGGCCCACTTCTATTTCTAGTCAAGGGCCCATTACTTATAGCCAACAGGGTATTTTTAAACTAAAGTGACATTTTAATCTCAATTCTAATGTCACTAAATCACCCCTACCACGTAACCCCGTGTCTGCCCTTCATGACCCGAATTGGAAAATGGTTATCGATGATGAATATAATGCTCTTACTAAAAATAAGATGTGGGAGTTGGTGCCCCGTCCGCCTGGTGTTAATGTGATTCATTCTATGTGGATTTTTACTTAAAAGGAAATATTTGATGGTCGTTTTGAGAGGCATAAGGTCCGTCTTATAGGTGATGGAAAAACTCAACAGGTTGGCATGGATTATGGAGAGAAATTTAGTCTGGTGGTCAAACCAGCAACCATTCGCAATTTTCTCGGTCTTGCTCTCTCCAAAGCTTGGCCCATTCTTCAACTGGACGTGAAAAGTGCGTTCTTACATGATGATCTCAAAGAAACAGTATACATGCATCAACCATTGGGTTTCAGGGACCCCAATCATCCTAACCATGTCTGTTTGTTGAAGTAGTCCTTGTATGTGCTAAAACAGGCCCCTCGTGCCTGGTATAAAAGGTTTGCAGATTATGTGTCTACTAATGGATTTTCTAACAACATGTGTGATCATTCTTTGTTCATTTATCATCGTGATACTTCTCTAGCATACATTCTGTTATATTTGGATGATATTATATTGACTGCCTTTTCTGATAAACTGCGCAAGTTTATCATATCTCTTCTCAGCTCCGAATTTGCTATGAAGGACTTGGGGCCTTTGAGTTATTTTTTGGGTATAGTTGTAACTGTCATGTAGGTGAACTATTTCTATCCCAGAGAAAGTATACAGCTGAGATTACTGAATGGGTTGACATGTCATCCTGTAAGTCATCTCCTACTCCGGCTGACACCAAACCAAAGCTGAGTGCTAATTCTAGCACACCTTACGATGATCCCTCCCACTATCGCAGTCTTGTAAGGGCTCTATAGTATCTTACATTCACGAGGTCCGATATTACTTATGCAATGCAGTAGGTGTTTTATTTATGCATGATCCGAGGGACGAACACATGCACGCTCTCAAACACATTGTGCGTTAAATTCAGGGCACTCTTGATTATGGTTTGCACTTATATCCATCCTCAGTATCTAATCTCATGTCTTATACAGATGTTGATTGGTAGATGTACAGATACCAGACGTTCGACATCTGGTTATTGTATATTTCGTGGTGATAACTTGGTCTCTTGGTCGGCTAAACGCCAGACTACTTTATCGCGCTCCAGTGCGGAGGCCAAGTATCGAGGAGTAGCCAATGTGGTGTCTAAGTCCTGTTGGCTGCGTAATCTCCTATTATAGCTTCACTTTCCTATTTAGAAAGTTACATTGGTCTACTGCGATAATGTTAGTACGGTTTATCTCTCTGGAAATCTGATCCAACATTAGCGCACTAAACATTACAAGATAGATATTCACTTTGTTCGCGAAAAGGTAGCTCGTGAACAAGTACGTGTCTTGTATGTCCCTTCACGGTACCAAAATGCTGGCATCTTTACTAAGGGTCTTCCCTTAGTTATGTTTGAAGATTTTAGGGACAGTCTCAGCGTACGACAACGCCCGCTATGACTGCGGGGGTGTGAAAGAATATACACGTATATATTGTGTATATTCCATATATATTTTGTATAGTCTTATTATAATTCTTGTACAAATGTAATTATGATTGTAGTCTTGTATT
Organism: Anisodus tanguticus; assembly: GCA_034509755.1. Classification (NCBI taxonomy): domain Eukaryota; kingdom Viridiplantae; phylum Streptophyta; class Magnoliopsida; order Solanales; family Solanaceae; genus Anisodus; species Anisodus tanguticus. The sequence continues at coordinate 33,798,964 of CM067558.1, forward strand.
AGGAAAAGGTAGTAGTCTTGTATTAGGAAAAGGTAGATTTAATTTCGATAATTAAATATTGTATATCATGTATATATACCTTTTAAATTAATGAAAATAATCGAGGGGATTATTCTTGCACCAACTTTGTTGGCGACACCTCTTCTTAATCAACAAGCCTATGCACCAACCTTTTCTTTTTATAGTTTTATCTTTATTTTCTTTTAAATCTGAGTCCATCTTGGCCTTAGCTTTTCTTCTATTGGTTAGTCCCCGTTTGGACACTGCCTTTTTTACTTGCTTTGTCCTTTGAAGAGGACCCAACACTCTTTTTAAAAACCAAGTTCAGAGCAGCATCATCATCGTCAACCTCCTCAGGAGGAGTGATATTTACAAGTATATCTCCTAGGGGCACAGTTATAGTTGAAACATGTTGGGAACCTGGTGTCCCATCCCATTTAGGAGTATTCTTAAAAGCAGGGTAAATTGCTTCCTCTTGTGTGAACGGACTAGGTCTGCACTAGGTCCCCGTTCCTTCAACCGGTCAATCAACCCAACAGTTTCGAAAACTCCAACCATAATCTCTTCTTCACTTTCTAAGATATTATACCTCCTTTTATCCCTCTCAATAAGATTACCCTAAAACAAATGGCCGACAGAGGACTCGGATTGTCCTTTGTTTGACTCATGACCCTTTTTACCCTCTAAAGAAGTAGAGTTACTTGATACAACAATAGTTCCTTCAGCCGCTTCTTTTTCTACTTCTGACACTCGTTCTTTTGCAACAACCTTAGAGGAAGTTGGTTGAATAATTTGTTCCTCAATATTTTCCGATTCAATATTTTCCTCGACTGCACTCAAGTTTTAACTTAAAACCTTAGGGTCCTAGTCCTTTTCCTCAATTTCAACTATCACTATGTTTGGTCGTCTTGTGTTGCACTGGATTCTCTACCATATTAAGTACACTTGTATTGTCACACAACAATGGCACACAATCAGCAAAAACACTAAAATCCTCAAGTTGTTTCTTCATCCATAATAGTTGAACATAGCAAGAGGCATCAACTACATATTCAGCTTCTACGGTAAAAAGAGCCACCGAATTTTTTTTCTTTTTACCACATGAGATCAAACATGATCCAAGCAAATGAGCCATTCCAGAAGTGCTTTTTCTATCTAGCATAATCCGCATCAATATATCCAACCAAATCAAAATTATCTCCTGAGAGGTAGAAAAGGACTAGGTCTGGAGTCCATTTGAGATATCTCAAAATTCGCTTTACATTATTCAACTGAGATTTATTTGGACATGATTAAAATATAGCACACAGACCAACACTAAACACAATATCATGTCTACTTGCAGTCATATATAGCAAAGACCCAATAATACCCCTATACATGGTTTCATTCACCAGAGAACCGGGTTCATCTGCACCCAGTCGAGTAGCAGTAGCTATAAGAGTATCAATGGTTTTAGCATTCTCTATTTCAAACCTCTTCATCATTTCCTTGGTGTACTTTTGTTGACTGATCATGCTGCCTTTTTGGAGTTTGTTTGACTTGTAACCAAAGAAAGAAGTTCATCTCACTCATCATGCTCATTTCAAACTCACTTTCCATGAGCTTTGCAAACTCCTCAAATAGAGAATCATTTTTAGAACCAAAGATGATATCATCAACATAGACCTGGACAATCAACATGTTCCTACCTCTTTTCTTCAGAAATAAAGTGTTGTCAATTTTCCCCATTTCGAAACCATTTTCAAGAATGAAATTTGACAATATATCGTACCAGGCCATATGAGCTTGCTTCAAGTCATATAAAGCCTTGTCAAACTTGTAAACATATTTAGAATACTCATGATATTCAAAGATAAGAGGTTGCTTGACAAAGACCTCCTCCTTCATATAACCATTTAAGAAAGCATTTTTTACATCCATTTGAACAAAATTGAATTCCATATGAGATGCAAAAGCAATTAGAATCCTGATTGAATCCATTCTAGCACCTGGAGAAAAAGTCTCATCATAGTCAATCCTTTTTTTTAATTGTATCCTTGAACCACCAGCCTTGCCTTGTTCTAGTAGTGTTTCTAAATTCATCAAGCTTGTTGCGAAATATCCACCTGGTTCATATAATAGTTCTATCAAAAGTTTTGGGTACCAGGTGCCATACCGTGTTCCTTTTAAACTGATGAAGCTCTTCTTGCATTGCTGCACTTTAGTCAGCATCCTACAAAACTTCTTTGATGTTTTTAGGATCAATTTGGGATAAGAAGACGGAGAATAAAAATATGTTTCTCGCCTTAGATCTAGCTTGAATACCAAAATCCAAATGGGTAATCATATTATTTAATGGATGAGACCCCTTGTGCTTCTAATTTGAAGCTTGTACCTCATGTTGATCAGTGTTTTGATAAACCAGGTTCCTCATAATGTACTCAATTATTGTCTTCAGCATTGGCCGAATCTTTATTATTTATTGGTCTAGACCCTAGGGTACCTGATACAACTTTAGTAACCTGATGTTCAACTTCGTAAGAAATAATCAAGGCACAAGGTCCCTGCGTGCTTCTTTGAGACTCTACATCATAATCTTGCTTGACTTGACTCATCAGATCTGTTTTTCCATTTGAATATTTAATGGCCTCGTCAGGAACCTATGAAAATTCCCCATCTTCAGCTTCATCATCTTGCATGCCTTTGTCACCCAGAACATTTGACTCATCAAAGATCACATGCACACTTTCTTCAACACATTGAGATCTTTTGTTGAAAACCTTGTAGGACTTGCTTGTGAATAGTAACCAAGGAAAATACCCTCATCACTTTTTTGCATCAAACTTTCCCAAATCCTTCTCACCATTGTTGAGAACACAACATTTGCACCCAAACACTGTTAGGTAAGTCGGCTTGGGTTTTCTCCCAATTAGTAGTTCATAGGGAGTTTTCTCAAGCAAGACCTGATCATGCACCTATTAATAAAATGGGTCCCTTAGGATGGTAAAAAGGATGAATCAGACTTCTTCTGATCCATGCAGGCAGGCCATTTTTTCTTTGTCGGGGACCAGGTCCCTTTATTCTAGACTTATTTTCAACAAGTTTCATATATTTCTGAACAACTTGGATTTTGACTTTGCATGCATTTTTATAATGGCACGTTTGACCACAATGAATGCATAGCCAATTTTCAGGATTAATAATTGTTAACACCTAATTTTTACCTTCCAATAATTTTATTTAACTATTCAAGATTTTCGAATCACAGACGGAGTGAAATATGCTTCTCACATGGCGAATATGATTTTGCAATATTATTTTGGGAGTATTTTGTCATTTCATTTGACAAAATATCACTTGGTATGCATATTGTATATCATATCCCAATTTTACATATTTTTTTTACCATTACTCACAATTTTAGAATTTTAACTGACAATTATAAATGTAATTATTTTAAAGAATTCTTAAAATTAAAGAACTAATATCCCACTCCGTCAAAGTTGAGAAATTGACTAATTAAATACGATAAGGGAATTACATCTCAATTTCAAGTCATGTTTTAAAGTATTTTGTGTGGTTTAAGTTTCCTAAATCTGAATTAGTGTCAAATTTATACTTAAAACGAAGCTATTAATTTAATTAGGCTATTTACGGATTTATTTGGCCATTTATTGATTTAAAATGTGACCACATTTGTAAAATGTGACAAAAATTGGTTAAGGATGTTTTAAAAATACCTCTGGGTCTTTTGTTTGCAATTTAGCCGAGCCCAGGTCCAAATAACCCGAGCTCATCCCACTAGCGTAACAAAATAAGGGCAAAATGCCCAATCTTTCCCTTCAACGATCAATGGAACCTTAGTTGTTGCCTCTCATCTCTGTCAAATTGCCAAAAATGGCATAGACAACAATGTACCATGGCCACATCGTCAGTTGTAGCTCGTCCCAATTGGGTAAGGGCGTTAATTTTCCTTACCCCTCTCACCTCGCACGCCACCGTGAACCCACCCCATAAGGTGAGGCTACCCCTCTTGTCCTTTGTTTTTTCTGTGATGGTTTTATGAGATTTGTCCATTTCTGATTTCAAATTCTACATTCTCATTAGTTGAGAACTATATGGAGGGAATTTTCTCTCCTATTAGTGTTCTCCCACACCGATTTGAGGTGCTCTGTTAGGGTTTCATATTTTTCTATAAATACTGTCACGACCCCAAATCACTAAGTCGTGAAGGCACCTACCATTTCCCACCTCGGTAGGAGAACCCTTCCACTAATTAACAATCCAACCAACAGTTAAAGTAAATTGAGTGGAATAATATGAGGGTCCTCAAATTGTCGAACCTTGCATAATTGAGGGTCCTCAAACTATCGAGCCCTGATCTCCTCTAAGAGAGATGACCTCGCCTCAACACATACTAAAACTCAGCCCGGATGTGAAAGATCTAGCCGTACAAAATTGTTATCCAGAGTCTGGACATCCATGGCCAAGAGACGCTCAGAATCAACCAATTGAGCCAAACTACCCATACTCATCGCCTTGCAACTCAAGGCATCAACCACCATATTCTCTTTACCTAGATGGTAAAGTATGGTGATAACATAATCTTTCAGAAGCTCCATCTATCTACGTTGCCTAGAATTTAGATCTCTCTGAGTGAATACACACTATAGGCAGCGATGATTGGTAAACACCTCACAGTGGACCCCATAAAGATAATGCCTCCAAATCTTTAAGGTAAAGCCCACTGCTAACAACTCCAAATTATGCGTAGGGTAGTTCTTCTCATGAATCTACAACTACCTAGAAGCATAGGCAATGAACTTGCCCTCTTGCATTAATGTCTCGCCCAAACTAATACATGGCGCATCACAATAAATTGAGTAATACTTACCCTTCGCGGGTAATGTCAAGATCGGAGTTGTAGTCAACAAAGTCTTGAGCTTTTGAAAGCTCTCCTCATAAGCATTAGACCACTAAAAAGGAATCTCCTTCTGAGTCAATCTAGTAATATGTGACGCAATAAAAGTAAATCCCTTCACGAACCGGTGATAATAACTGGCCAACCCCACAAAGCTGCGAATCTCAGTCATAGTAGTGGGCCTCAACCAATCTCTAACATCCTCATTCTTCTAGGGTCAACCATAATCCCCTCCTTCATCACCACGTGGCCTAAGAATGCCAACGAATCAAGACAGAACTTGCATTTTGAAAACTCTGCATACAAATCCTTCTCCCTCAAGAACCAAAGGACAATCCTCAAATGTTGCTCATACTCCTCTTTGCTCTTCGAATAAACCAAGATGTTATCTATGAAAACAATCACAAAGGAATCCAAGTATGGTTTGAAAATTCCATTCATCAAAGTCATAAAATTTATCGGGGCATTCGTAAGCCCAAAATACATCACAAGGAACTCATAGTGACATAACGAGTAATATCTTCGGCCCGAATCTTCAACTGGTGATAGCCTGACCTCAAGTCAATCTTTGAAAATATCAAAGCACCCTGAAGCTAGTGGAACAAATCATCAATGCGGGGAATGAGGTACTTGTTACTAATGGTGACCTTGTTTAACTTACAGTAGTATATGAACATTCTCATCGTACCGTCTTTATTATTCACAAACAACATTGGAGCACCCCAAGGGGAGACACTCGGTCTAATGAACTCCTTATTCAGAAGATCATGCGAGTGCTCCTTCAACTCCCTCAACTCAATCGGTGTCATCCTATAAGGAGCAATATAAATAGGGCGAGTTCCCAACTTCAAATCGATATAGAAATCAATATCACGATCAGGTGGCATATCTGGAAAATCGACAGGAAACACCTTCGCAAACTCACAAACCATAGGCACAGACTCAAGGGATGGAGAATCAATACTGGTATAGCGAACATGGGACAAATAAGCCAAAGATCCCTTGTTAACAAGTTTCTTCGCACGGAGGTAAGAAATAATCTTCTTCGGATCGAGACTAGGAGTACCCCCTCCACTCAAGTCTAGGAATTTCGAGCATGGCTAAAGTTGTTGTTTTGGCATGACAGTCTAAGATCACGTGGTACAGAGACAACTAAGTCATGCCTAATATAACGTCAAAATCTAACTTATCCAGGATCATCAAGTCTACCCATGTGTCGTATCCCATAAAAGTAACAAAGCAATTCCGATAGACCCTATCAACCAGCATAGAATCCCCAACCGAAGTAGATAAATAAATAGGCAATTCAAGACGGTCGCAAGTCAAATCCCAACCAACAGAATGATAGGTAAGCACATATGAGTAAGTAGACCCTGAATCAAATAAGACTGTAGCCAGTCGATGACGAACAGAAATATTACTTGAGATCACTTCATCTGAAGCCTCTACTTTCAGCCTACCCGAAAATGCATAACACTAAGAGATCTTACCAATGGAAAACATCACTTGAAATTTCTTGGAGTCACCCTAAGAGTACTTTAGAGGTGTATTTTCGAAATGAGGAAGTGTAGGGTTTTAATGACACTTTAAAAGGATTATGAAATTCCCATCATCCACTGCAGCAGCAGACCTGCGTCCGCGGTCCACACCCGCACCTGCAGTCCCTTGGCAAAATGCCAAAAGCTCGCTATAACATACTCTTTTTGCTGGGGCACACCGAGGCCTGCCCCAGCGAGTACACCAGAAACCAGAAATTTCATGCTTCTATAATTGCGATCCAAAATTTGATAATCACCCAAAACCTCCTCGACACAAAGAAAATATGCACACATACGTAACAACATGCTACAGACTCACTCGCGGTCTTAGAATTTCCATCGGAGATCTATTTCTACAAGTCATCCCTAACGGGCTAAACTAGTTTTCCCACTAATAGCCAAAAATGCTCCCGAGGACCTTGGGAACCAAACCAACTATCCCACCAAGTTATAAACAACCCTCCAAACCTTATGGAATTGACAGAATTTTTAAAAAGTTCCATTCACACAAAAGTCAACTTTTGGTCAAAGCTTTTATATTTTAAGGTTCTAATTTCTCAACTTCTACTAGAATCGTCCGATAGCTTCAGAATTCGAGTTAACGAGCGTAAAATGGTCAAAGTGTAAGTAACGACGGAACAGGTCGTTAAAAATATAGACCCCTCTCCTTCAATTTAAATTTGACTAATTACACTTAAGTTTGGATCCAGCCTTTTGGCGGAACCTAGAATTATTTTAATTAGTCTTTCACTACTAAAACCTCCCCTTTTCATGTGATTTACGAGCTCGAGGTTTTCGGAGTGAAGAACAAGCTCCCATTTGACCTTTTGACTAGCTCCATACAAGGTAATCTCCTTCCCTTTTAATTTTTTTTTCTAATTTTCCTTATATAATCTGTTATTGTGTCTTATGTGTTTGCATAGCATGTTTTAGTTAATATTAGGACACTGTTGGTATTAATTATGATATTATTAGTATGATTAGTCAGATAAGGTGCTTAATAGGTTAGTTTAAGATTAGTTTTGGTATGTGTGGATTGTTTAAATGGAATCCATGCCTAAATGTATTGTTTGGAATCTGTGCTAGCTAGTATGCAGACTGCCTATGCTAATATGGTAGTTTAGAGCTTTGTTTAATTAGATAAAACTAACCTAAATTGATATATATTGATCTGAGAGGTTGTGGTAGTCTAAACTGACTTATGTGGTTAAAACAAAGAATGATGTGTTGATTTTAGATCTGTATATAGGATGTGTTAGTTAAATCCATGCCTAGATATTGTTAACATAAGGATTGTTTAAGGATATGTGATTTGTTTAGATCAATTAAGATAGTATGATGTCTAGTATGATAAGCTAAAACCTGTTTAGGTCATGTTAAAGTCACTAGAGTTGATGTGTATTGTTCTGAAACTAAGTTTAACTATATGAAGAGTGTTTGTGGTACTATTTTGAACCATGAAAGATAACCTGTGTATGTCTATCCTTTATGAGCTTTGTTTACAGTTTGAAATGCTCATTTCTGTGTCATGTTCTCCCTTCCTATAAGTAGGAATCCTGTCACTAGATTCTATGTGTCATCATGTCTATATATGCATTATTTGTCACATGTCTTTTCACTTTCAAACCATTTAGGATTATCACAGTCAATTTACTGGGTTTTATGATTGTTTAAAATCCCACTTAACTGCATCTAGACACATACTGGTGGTATAGACCTATAGGATCAGTCTTCATGAACCCTTGATTATGGTTTCTTTACTTGACTCTTGATCCACACCACTTAGCCCAGAATGCATGTTTAGGTAAAAAGGAAACAATCAAAGGTGCATATGTTATTTACCATGTTGTTATTTGTTTCTTTGAAGTAATTAGGCTAGTGTCCTAGCATGATAAGTTTGAATGGTTTAATATGTCAAGTTTTGAGATGTTGGCATATTAGTTAAGCCTGAACCCTCCTATATGTTGTAATAGACCATTTGTGCACATCTAGTCCAAGTACATAGCCTGAGTCTGCTTGTGTGATCCCCATAGTGTTCATAGGTGTCTAAAGAAAGCATGCCTAGCTTGTGACTATGTTAGTTGAATTGTGAAGTTGAATTCAAGTTAAAAAAAATGACTTGCAAATGCTGTTAGTTTTATATGTGAACTATGTGGATACTACTACCTATGATAAGTCCTCTCTGCTTGATTTTAGAACTCACATATGTAGGTCATTGAATCATGAATACATGTTGTGTGTGCTTCTGCCTACCTGGGGTCTTGTTTTGTCCTAATTTGCCCGTTGCATCCTGGCTTCCTTACATGATTATGTCCGGCCCTTCACCTCTCTTAATGTGGATTCAACAGCTACTAGTGTTGTCCTAATTTTCCCTAATTTGCCCGTTGTTGGCATGGTTTTGTCAACTAGTATAGATATTAAATTATCTCCCCTTGATTCATATTGACATGTTTGCTATATAGTTCTACGTCTATGTTTGTCTGAATACTGAATATAGGAGTAATGTCATCTCTTTCCAGTTATTTTCTGTGATTGCTAGTCGCTATGATTTAAAGCATGTCTAGGTTTACTAGAAGGTATATGTGACAACATTTAGGGAAGAATATGCATGTCTTATACATGTCTGGAATCATCTCTGTTCCTTCTCCTTCATAATATTCGGGTATACATTTGATAAATGTTGCTTGTTTGCCTGGTATGCTTAGGAATAATAGGTGTATACTTGTGTAAATTCAGCATATCATTTCGCATCTTGCCATGACATGAGTAATCTATTGGTCTTAGCCCATTTATGTGCTCATCATTGCTTCCTTCATATGACTGTATTCCTTAGGCCGACCCCATTGTCTACTGCTCCTTCTTCTTCTTATTCACTGTTGTTTGGTTTGGGCCGATTAGAATGTTTAGAATTAATTTTCCTTATCATGGGTTGTTTGTTTTGCAATCAACTAAATGGTAAGTCCAAGATACCTTCTAACTTGGGTTTTGATTTGTCCCATTTCTCTCCTGCTGCATTACGCCGAGATGGGCCCTTACTGGGCCCATCATTTCATTCAACAGAGATCGAGTTGTCTTTGAGCATCTCATATCCCGTTAATTGAGTTGAGGCCCATTTAATAATATTCTTGATCGAGTCTGCATAATGAAAGCTAATATTTGCATTTAAAGGCCTAACTATAGATAAAAATAGTCAATTGGTGGACTTAGGTAGACCCACCAGCCTAAACTCAATCCCTTTCATTTTCTTGTATTGTGTATATATGTTGTATTATTTGTAATAAAACTACTTTGGATACTATTGGAACCTTTATTATGATTACAACTTAGGCTAGCCAAACGATACGTAAATCGTTTAGTTTACAGTCACCAAAATGATTTGTGAAACTTGGTTTAAATCTAGAAATGGAAGGAAAACAAACTGCTTTGGAAATTAAGAAGTTGAAATAAGAAATTGATTTACAATCCAAGTTAAAACTGGTCTTGGACTCTTAAAGTTTGGGCTTGGGAATTTAGTTTGGACTTGGTTTGAAACTACTGATATTCAAAGGATCCGAAATGGGGCCTGAGTCCGTTCCTCGATCTTCAAAGAAAACTGACTCCTCCTACTCCTCCTTCTCTTTTAGGATAGGATCCTCCTTGGTCCTTCTTTCACTAATGGTCTCACCATTTTCTAGTAGTAGTAGTTCGCGCGAGGGACTATCCTTTCTATCACTTGCCCTTGCCTTTCACTCTCATTTGATCGATCTAGATGATAACAAGGCCTTTCTTTCTCATGAAGAGGAAGTAGAGACCTAGCTTTCATCTGTCTGTTAAAATGTAATGCTATACCTTTTGTCCTTGAGAGTGACATGACTTAAATAAACGGACTGCTAGACTTGTTTTAGAATTCAATTTGGACCCAAGTTGATATTCTTAAAGATAGTTTTGCGGGCTAAGCCCAACTAAATGACTCTGGACTTTGAAACTTATCTTGGATTTGAAATTGAGTTAAGGGTTTTGGACTAGTTGGAATATGACTTGGCTTTAGAGATTATATCGAAACAAAAGAAACCATTTTTGTACTATTTCTTTTTGAAATCCAATCTTGTCATTGAAAAGAAATTATATTCATTTTAAAACCTTCAAAAGATTTTCCAAAATATGCAAGTGTAATTTGGACAATATTGTTGGACTAATAATAGAGTTCTACTCAAACTAGCATTCACATGTTCTTAGTCCGAAAATAAATTGATCCCCGTGCATACTATTTTGGCAGAAGCCTAACTCTTTCATTTTTTTAATAAAACCTTTGAGTTTCGAATAAATGAATGACAAGTATTTTGTGGATATTTAAACACTTTGACCAATGTTAATCATTTAAAGCATTCTACAGAACCTGTAGGTCAATCGTATTCTACAGATCCTTAATATCGGGATGTCTAACACCTTTCCTAGGGTATTACCAGAACCCTTACCTCGACTATGGTTTAGATAGGATTTTTCAATTTATTTTGAATAAACCCTTTCACACTGGTTTTCCTAATTAATCTATAAATTAGGTGGAGACTCTAAAAATATTATCCGACTTAGAGCACCATCCCAAATTCATAATAGCTTTTATGCATCTCCGCGTAAAAGTGAACCGTAACAGTAACATACTTGTGTGGATTATAGGCAGACTTTACCTTTTGAATTCCAACACCTTCCCTATTGCTCGTGTTGCTTCTGTACATAGAGGCAACCACCTCAGAGGAACAGGTCGAGTGAAGTTACTTATCAAGAACAATTTTTACCCTTTTCAGATTCTATTGAAGTTGTCTATTTTTTTCAAGTTCAACAATGAGATTCATTTTGACCTTTTTGAGTTCCCTTTCAAGCTCAAATTGAATCTCACTACCTACATTCTTTCCTTTAGAAGGGGTGTCCATTCATTTTTTAAATTGACTTTTTAACAAGGAATTTTCTCTAGAAACTTCCTCAACCTGTTCCTTCAATTATGATGTTATCTGCCATGACATCTCTTTTTTGTTCTATTTCACTAAATTCTTTAGTTACAACATCCTTCTCTTTTATGAGACTATGATATGCATCAATTAACACGTTTGCTAATGACATCAACTTTTTCTGAGAGTAATTTTTTAAGTTTTTCTGAACATCAAGAAAATTTACCTCATCTTTTTCATTGTCATCTTCAGCATCAGATTTGGCCATGAGTGCAAATATTGACTCCTATTCTGAAGTTCCATGATAACGTCAAATCCACTCTATTATAGAATGTACATGGCCATATGCAATATAATTTATCCAACTATGAGTCGGGATCGATCCCATAGAGAATAATAAAGTAGGAATTTTCACCAACTACGCTAAGCCAAACACTTTAAGGGTTATTTTTAGAGAGAAAATTATAACTAATACGGAAATGTAAATCTAACCTAAAAGCAAGTAAAATGATCAATGGCCACAAGCATGGATACAATGGAAACTACTTTCAAGTAACGATCCAATGTATTTCATGATTTACAAATAATGGCGAGCTTATGTTAATTAGCCTCGGATAATGACTCTAAATTATCTTCTTCCGAAGACTAACTAGACTACCTAATTGAATATCCCTAAAGCAATTAGGAGAATTAATAACACCCGAATACGACTACAAGTGGTGTCGCCTATCCCTAGGTCAACTTCATTAGATGAGGGTTAATGTCCCAAATTCTTGTTAATTAATCTTTTTCAACCCCGAATTTTCCTCTTCCGAGTATAAACCGAAGTAAATGGGCGAGTCCTAGGGTTAGATATTCCCTTAAGAAATATTAAAGAACAAGAATAATTAACCAAACAATAAACTCATTTCATTAAGAATAAAATCCTTCAATACATAAGCAAAACAATAGTTTGAATTCAAACTAAAATCATGAATATTCCCATAAACAATATTCAAGTATAGAAAATAAATACTACACACTTACATATGAAATACAAAGCAAGGAATTGAGGAATTACTAAGAGTTCGAGAAATTTCTCATCTGAATCTTCAAAACTTCAATGTCCAAGTATGGTATAGAAACTCTAGCTCCAAAAAGTATTGTATTATGCCAAAGATATCTTTTCATGTCAGCTTCATCGAGTTTTATGTGATTTGAGATAGCAAAACGTGAATTCCCAAAACTGCCCAGAATTTCGCCTGAAGACCTTCGCGATCACGGAAACAACCCTCTCGATCGCAATGAGTTAATTTTCGTTGACTCGCGGTCATGAAGACCAGTTTACCACACGATTGCATGGGTCCTCTACGTGATTGTGAAGAGTAGATTTTCTGCCAGTTTCCCAGTTCTTCATTTTAACTCCGTTTTGGCTCGTTTTCACTTGGTCTGCTCCCAATTCTCTTCATAACTTAATGCACCTGAAATAATAGCAATATACCCCATAAAATCACCTCATATTATTAATTAAGGATGCTAAAATCAAAGTAAAGAGACTAGAATAAGTGATAAAATTACCACTTATCAACACCCCCAACTTAAAGTCTTTGCTTGTCCTCAAGCAAATCAAAACCAATAACTCCATGAGGATTTATCATTCAAGCTCAAGTAGTATCACTATCATGTGCAATCACATTCTTCAATTAAGAACAAAACACATGACTTCGGTTTAAGGGTGGCCAGTGGACCAGGTCGGCCCGATCCCGCCCCGATCCTCCTAAAAAAATTGACGATATCAGGACTCGAAATCGGGATGGGACCTGGGCTCGTCTCGCCCGAGCCCGTCCCGCTTCGTCCCGCCCCGATCCCTCCTCCCCCTTAATATTTTTGCCCCCCACCCACCTCATAAACCCTCCCTACCCCCTTAATATTTATTTTTAATCCCTAAGTTAGTATATCTATAAATACCTCATTTTCTCTTCATTTTTCTCACAAATCTTCCTACTATGTCAGGAGTTGTAAATTGTGAATAGTGAACTTGTCAATTCTTTTGAGTTAAATTATTGACTACAGTGTTGCTATCATTTATATAATGTAGATAATTGTTCGTAGAGCATGCGAGGACTCGGGAAACTTCAATAGCATGTAAGAATTATTTACAGAACATCATACAATAATCATATTATGAACAAATAAAGTAGCAACATGAGATGTGTTATGAACACCAATTTATGAAGCCTTATTGGCATTTAATGATACATTTGTCTTTGAGTGGCTAGATTGAAGCCAATCTATGATCTTTTATGGAAGTTGAATGCAGTTTCTAATTTTACCTTTTCTTTAGTAAAGATCTCACGATATACAATAGATTTCAACGTCGAAATTTCGTGGTAAGGTAGGTGTGAATGTCAATTTAAGTGTTGGAAATTAAATTTAAGGTTTCTAAAAATATTAAACCCGACAATTTTTTGAATTTCCCCCCAAATCGATTTCTAATTTTACATTTTCTTTAGTAAAGATCTCACGATATACAATAGATTTCAATGTCGAAATTTCGTGGTAATGTAGGTGTGAATGTCAATTTCAGTGTTGGAAATTCAATTTAAGGTTTTTACAAAAACAAATCATAGCCGCCAAATTTTCGAATTTCCTCCCAAATTGGTTTCTAATTTTACCTTTCTTTAGTAAAGATCTCACGATATACAATAGATTTCAACGTCCAAATTTTGTGGTAATATAGGTGTGAATGTCAATTTCAATGTTGGAAATGCAATGTAAGGTTTTTACAAAAAAATCATAGCCGCCAATTTTTTGAATTTCCCCCCAAATCGGTTTCTAATTTTACCTTTTCTTTAGTAAAGATCTCACGATATACAATAGATTTCAACGTCGAAATTTCGTGATAAGGTAGGTGTGAATGTCAATTTAAGTGTTGGAAATTAAATTTAAGGTTTCTAAAAATATTAAACCCGACAATTTTTTGAATTTCCCACCAAATCGATTTCTAATTTTACATTTTCTTTAGTAAAGATCTCACGATATACAATAGATTTCAATGTCGAAATTTCGTGGTAATGTAGGTGTGAATGTCAATTTCAGTGTTGGAAATTCAATTTAAGGTTTTTACAAAAACAAATCATAGCCGCCAATTTTTCGAATTTCCTCCCAAATTGGTTTCTAATTTTACCTTTCTTTAGTAAAGATCTTACGATATACAATAGATTTCAACGTCCAAATTTTGTGGTAATATAGGTGTGAATGTCAATTTCAGTGTTGGAAATGCAATGTAAGGTTTTTACAAAAAAATCATAGCCGCCAATTTTTTGAATTTCCCCCCAAATCGGTTTCTAATTTTACCTTTTCTTTAGTAAAGATCTCACGATATACAATAGATTTCAACGTCGAAATTTCGTTGCAATGTAGGTGTGAATGTCAATTTCAGTATTGGAAATTCAATTTAAAGTTATTACAAAAAAAAAATATTTTTATTAAATAATATAAGAGACACAAAAACAGCATTGAGATGTTTTTATTACACTATCTTGTTCAATTATTTAAGTTTTTATATTCACAATTTTTTTGAAATTAAGTGTCTAAAAAAAACAAAAAACCCGATTCCAACCCGACCCTGCGTCACCCCAACCCGACGAGGTTTCCGGCGGGATGTGGGACGGGACGGGACATCCGTCTGTCCCACCGGTCCCGCCAGAGCCCCGAACCAGACCAAATCCCAGTCCAGCCGGGACCCGCCCCGCCCCGAACCCGGTCCACTGGCCACCCATACTTCGGTTTGTACTAATAATTAAGCTACAAGCATATGAATTTTTTAACCAAATAACTCCCTCATTTTCAAATACAATTTCAAGAATGCAATGGAGTTTCAAAACAATCAAGCAATAACAAACAAGCCTCAAAAAGTGACTCAAAACAATTAGCTTACTAGATATGCTCACTTGACTCAATTTGAAATTTGTCAACATCATCAATCTATCATAATCCATATGCCCTCACAAGAAAGAAAAACTCAAAATCACTATGTTCACAAGAACAACACAAGAGATATAATACAAAATCACTCACACTCAACAAAGAATTTCAAGTGCTACGAGTATCATACCATATGCTTGCCCTTATTTTCATTCATCACTAACTCAAGAACATTCAGTCAGAGATCACATAAGGACTTTTTTTAAGCTTGTAATGTAGGCTTAGGGAAGGGTAGGATAAGTATTGGGATACAAGTGAGAACGCCCTCCTTGAACACTACACAACGTTTTTTTATTTCAACTTTTGTTCACTTTCCTCTTCATTTTAATACATCACTCCTTCCTTTGCATTCTAGCTTTCCCAATTATTTTAACTTTTTTTGTGCAACCATTTTCTGGCTTTCTAATGTTTTTGTTAGGAATTTATTCACAAAACCACAATACAATTCTTCACCACTTCTCAAGTAACACTAACACCCCCACCTTAGGTTTTTGGCCTCATATTCACACTTTTAATGTTCAAGGAAGGAAGGGTTCAAAAGAGAGAATTTCATCAAAAAGGGTAATGACTTGTAATTTGACAATCAAAGAAAAGGCCATAGGCTCAAATGTGGTTACTAGTGATAACATTTGTGTGATGGTAGGATGGAAAGGCTAAAGAGGCTTGTAACAAAATCACAAAGATAGCCTAAGGTTATCTCTCCAACCAACATAACCAAGAGTACCATTGAAAGACTAACTGGGCAAGTTCTAGATGGTACAAGTAGACAGGAGAATTAATCAACAAACATTCACCACACATGGCACATGAACTAGACAAGACGTATCAATTTTACTTCATGAATAAGAACAAATAAAGCGAATAAGACCAACTAGTAGGTAATGAGTCACAAAATGAGTCTTTCCATTCAGCTTACTTATTTCACAAAACAAATTTCGGAGGGGTATGCTGAATTCACACTTCATATGCAAGCGACTAACTCCACTAGTACCAAACAAGCCAAAAGTCTCCACATTTCGCTCGAATGAGCACCTACACTACAAAACTATTAAAGAAGCTAAGAAAGAAAATAAAAAAATAAAATGACTAATCCACAATAAAACAGTAATAACAAAACAATCCCAGCAAGGGAACATCAATATCGATCATAAACAATGCCCGGTAAGGGCACACAATATCCATAAATCAACTAAAAGCCCAACAAGGGCACAAGTCAACATAAACAAATACAATATGTTATGATATGCCACCCCCCAACTAATAACATTACAGTGTCCTCACTGTACAAAATCAAAATAAAGTCAAATAGTTTGAGGGACTCCCTGAAGTCTGTATCAGACTAGCAGATTATGGGAGAGGCTAATCACTGCTGAATGTGTATCATCCTGAGCTGGAACTACTACGCGCGGATAGGACCAAGTCATCCTCGTCTACCTCATCATTGTGTACTCTACATAACTATCATAGTGTGCTCATCATCTTTGTCATGAACTTGCTCTCTTTCTTTCCATACTCTCTTTGCTTCTTATATCTCCTCGCAAGCTTTCCTAACCTTTATTTGATGTTCTGCTGCACTTTCATTACACTCATCAAGGTCGGAGCAATGGAGGAACTCATCCCAAATAGACATGCAGAGGAACCCTCTCTAGCTAGGCCCGAATGAAAACCAGCCACAAGCGGATGAATCTAAGCCTTCATGCCATGAACCTGGGTAGAGATGTGTCTAAGTGTCTGGGGCTATTCAGAAATGGTCATATGGACTCTAGAGCTGCAGCTGAATCATGTGTCTCACTAGTAGAATCAGGGAATTGGCCAAATGACGGAGACGACACGTCAATCTTTCTTTTCTTGTCTGCATTTCCTGCCCCTTTTTTCTTCAAATGATGGATCAGCTTCTCAGGACCCCTCTCACTATCACCATTATTTTTGTCCACCCCAGACTTGTAGCATACATATGTGATCAAGGATGGAAAAAATAGGCTCCTAGATCTCTCCAAGATAACCTCCTGAATTTCATACGCAATTACCCGACCAACATCAACGAGTAACCCATCCATAATAGCACAAATTATTTTTGCCCTCTCAAATGTCACATTTGACTCATTCCTTAAAGGCAAGATTCGAGCACACAAAATGGAGAGCCAAGTATTGGCTTCAGATGTGAATTCAAAGGATTAGATTTTCACATGATTGGTTATCCACTTCGGCATTTTCCCACCATACAGATTTCTCAAAAACCAGTCTGTGCCCAACTCCTTATCCCTTGCATCATACACATCATTTTCACCATTCAGATGGTTGTAGTATTCATTTATCAATTCTGGGTCAAATAGAACTAGCTTACCTCGGACTTTGATGACTAAATCATTTGCAAAGTCGATCTCAACTGCAGTTGCATAAAACTCACGGACTATTGTATAGTTTGCCTTGATTGGTTCTGCAGCAAAGCACACCCAACCATTGACATCAACCTTCCATAAAAATTGGACCATATTTCTTCAGATTATCCAACAAGATGCCTCTTTCCACAGAAATCTTCTTTGTCAAGTGTCTATCGAATAGACGGGAGAATTTCAGTAAAGCAAATATTTCTTGGTCATCGTACTCATCTTCAACCACTTGGTTGACATTCTCTTGAACAATTTCATTTGATGTCAAAGACATTTTCAAGCTCAAAGTACCCTGAATCTTTGTGAGGGAGGAATGCAAGTAAATTTGAAGATGAAAAGAGTTAGAATGGTTTTGGGGATTTGAAGAAGTGCAGTACCGTTTTCCTTTTGGGTGAGAAACTTTGTTTCTACCCTTTTTTTAAACGATTAACATACTTTGGCTGACCAACAGCCATCGCGATCGTGTCTGTGGTAGCGCATTCGTGAAGGTTTGAAAAGTAAAAGCACGTGATCGCGACAAGTGTCATGCAATAGCAATTAAGATTTCAACATCACTTTTCTACAATTTTTTCAGTAACTACTGGTTTGGGGGTTGTCCCGAAATCCAGACCTGCTCAAATCAACTTCAAAATTTTTGAACTTTGCAGATTAGTCAAAAACAATAAAATAAACTATTCTAAAAAATAAAATTTCAAAAAATGACTAAAATTTTGAAAATGATGGGTTACCTCCCACTAAGCGCTTTATTTAACGTCGCGGCACGACAATTACCAATTTTACCGCTTTTCTTGCCATTTGGAACTTATGAGTTGGACACCCAATTTGGACTCAAGTTTGTGACCATGTGTGGCGGGGGGTGGTAAGTAGATGACCAAGCCAAACGTTAATTTCTTCATTTTGCACTTCTTGACTTTCAAATGCGGGATGTCATTTTGCCTTCTTGCGTTTTCAAATTGCAAGATGTAAGGCTCGTGTCTTTCTTCTTTACACTCCCATATAGACTCATGTTGTTCAATTCCCGTATCACCAAACAACTCCAATGTGGAAAAGTGCTTGGAGTGAGACTTCAACCTCCCACTTTGCAAATTTATCCGGAGTTTGACATTCTCATTTCCCCTGAAGTAGAGTCAATTTCGACCATATTTTCCATGACAATGGTTGACTCTAATTCTTTTTCTTTTTCTTCTGCATCTCTAATTAGCATGAAGTTGGTTGGAGAATATGTGATAGATGTGGTTGTCAAAATGATCATTGGCCTGGTTGTGCTTATGTGTCCTTCCCTTCCCCGAACCTCCGCTATGACGAATCTAACTTTTGTTGTGACAGTTATAGGGACATGGAAGTGGAAGAAGTTGAGCATGATCTAAATGGAGAGTTCAAACTCATGATGGAATGCCTACTTGAAGGAGGAAATGAGAATAAAAAAGCTTTGGAGGAGTATTTGGAAACTAGTCTCCAAGAGGGCTTGACACTTGAGAATCAAAATTCTCTATGGACATTTGCACAAAATCAAGTATGCAATATAATTTATCCAACTATGAGTCGGGGTCGCTCCCACAGAGAATAATATGTAGGCGGTCAAGTAAAGTAGGAATTTTCACCAA
Source organism: Anisodus tanguticus (assembly GCA_034509755.1). NCBI lineage: Eukaryota > Viridiplantae > Streptophyta > Magnoliopsida > Solanales > Solanaceae > Anisodus > Anisodus tanguticus. The sequence goes on from CM067558.1 coordinate 33,818,287, forward strand.
CTAAGCTAAGCCAAACACTTGAGGGTTATTTTTATAGAGAAAATTATAACTAATACGGAAATGTAAATCTAACCTAAAAGCAAGTAAAATGATCAATGGCCACAAGCATGGATACAATGGAAACTACTCTCAAGTAACGATCCAATGTATTTCATGATTTACAAATAATGGCGAGCTTATGTTAATTAGCCTCGGATAATGACTCTAAATTAGCTTCTTCCGAAGACTAACTAGACTACCTAATTAAATATCCCTAAAGCAATTAGGAGAATTAATAACACCCGAATACGACTACAAGTGGTGTCGCCTATCCCTAGGTCAATTTCATTAGATGAGGGTTAATGTCCCAAATTCTTGTTAATTAATCTTTTTCAACCCCGAGTTTTCCTCTTCCGAGTATAAACCGAAGTAAATGGGCGAGTCCTAAGGTTAGATATTCCCTTAAGAAATATTAAAGAACAAGAATAATTAACCAAATAATAAACTCACTTCATTAAGAATAAAATCGTTCAATACATAAGCAAAACAAGAGTTTGAATTCAAACTAAATTCATGAATATTCCCATAAATAAGATTCAAGTATAGAAAATAAATACTACACACTTAGATATGAAATACAAAGTAAGAAATTGAAGAATTAGTAAAAGTTTGAGAAATTGCTCATCCGAGTCTTCAAAACTACAATCCCAAGTGTGGTGTTGAAACTCTAGCTCCAAAAAGTCTTGTATTATGCCAAAGATATCGTTTCCCGTCAGCTTCATCAAGTTTTATGTGATTTGAGATAGCAAAACATGAATTCCCAAAACTGCCCAAAATTTTGCCTGAAGACCTTCTTCGCGATCGCGAAAATAGCCCTCACGATCGCGATGAGTTGATTTTTATGACTCTCGGTCTTGTTCAATGGTCTCGCGGTCGCGAAGACCATTTGATCACGCGATTGCATGGGTCCTCTGTGCGATTGTGAAGAGCAGATATTCTGCCAGTTTCTCAGTTCTTCGTTTCAGCTTCGTTTTGGCTCGTTTTCACTTGGTTTGCTCTCAATTCTCTTCATCACTCAATGCACCTAAAATAATAGCAATATGCGTCATAAAAGTACCTCATATTATCAATTAAGGATGCCAAAACTAAAGTATAGAGACTAGAATAATGGTTAAATCACTACTTATCAGTCCATCATAGATGCATCACCTAGATCATCTCCATCTTCAGATTCGCTGGAGGTGTCTCCCTAGGCGGCCAGAGATTGCTTCACCATATTGTCAACTGCATCTCTTCTTTTGATTTTTTCAGGAACCTAGTTCCTCTTTGTTATTTTTCAAAGTTGTTCTTGTAGTAATCCTGGTTATGGAGAGGACATTCTTTGATGAAATATCTAGGCTTTCCACACTTGTGACATCAATCATTTCCTTTGGAATTTTTTCTTGTGCTTCCTTTCGGGAACCCACCATTTTCTGGACCACCTTTTTAAATCTTCGAGTAAGATAAGCCATGTCTGACTCATCGTCACTTGAGTCACTCTTAGCATCCTTGAGAACCAGACTCTTCTCTTTCTTTGACTCTCTCCTTTTCAGATCTTGTTGTCTTTTCAATTTATAAGTTTTGAGATTTCCAATAAGCTCATCAATGGTCATCTTTTGCAAATCCTTAACTTCCGATATAGCATTAACTTTGCTTTTCCAAGAAATAGGCAGAACACTGAGTAGTTTACACACTAGCCTGTTGGTTTAATGATTTGACCAAGAGAATGGAGTTCATTGATTATGGAGGTGAACCTGGTGTGCATGTCCTGAATGAACTCATTCCTCTTTCATCTTAAAGAGTTCATATTCAGTGGTAAGCATGTCTATTTTTGACTGCTTCACTTGAATTATTCCTTCATGAGATCTCCTTTGCAGTTAGACAAGCTGAAATATGGTTGTATTTATCTGGTCCGATGTCATAGACAAGTATTTTCTTTGCCTTGAATTTCTTTTCCACAACCCAGCATAATCATACTCCTTCCTTGACTTTGGAGTTATTGGGACACCAGTCAGATCTGTGTTCATGGGAACATAAGGACCATCACAAATGATGGCCTACAACTCAGAATCCTCAGCCATAATAAAGTAATGCATTCTTGTCTTCCACCACCTATAATACTTTCCATTGAATCTCGGTGGTCTTATGGTAGATTTTCCTTCTTCTAGGTTTGGTGGAGCAGCCATGAGAAAGATCATTTCAAGGTGTTAATCTTTTAGAAAGAATTTGTTCTGATACTAATTGATATGTTATACTAGTCCATCAAACAGTGTAGAGAATCGGATTCTCTAATTGTTCCCTTAACTAAAGTAGAAAGTAAATAACACAAGATATTTATGTGAAAACTACCTTGCTCAAGGGAGTAAAACCGCGACCTACCATAATAGAATTTTCTCAAAACTTCACTAAAACCGAGGAATGTTATATTACAACCTCTTGCAACCTAGGAATTAAACTTTTAATCCCTTCCCCTTACAATAACTCTATTGCAAGACCTCTACAATACCTCAATTGCAAAGACATATCTTGACTAACTCTAGCCAAGTGTACAACTCAAAGACTTGAGAAAAACAGACTCACAAAAGGCTTCTTAAAAGAAGAGTAGGTTTTGTTGGGAGATTTTGCTCTATGGTACTTTATAAAGCAGTACGGGAAGTATTTAACTATTACAAGTATTCGAAAGGATAAACAAAGAATACAATATTTTTGACTAGAAATCTGAAAATTACAATATAACAACAAAACTGAAATTACGATTTTGTTGAAGACTGAAAAATGGAAACTGGTTTATGCTGAGTCGAGTGTGGCACTCTGTCCTTAAGACAATATTGCCCCGTATGTATCCTTTATACGTCCTGGACAATTTGTCTCCCAAGATAAAACAGCAATGGAACCCTTGAGCAAAGGAAACTCAAGAGCTACCGTGAAGAATATTGAGTAACGAAATGATGCTTGGAAGTTGTAGGAAGAAAACTGTTTTTGTTGTGTATTTTCGTGAGCTTTATGAACTGTTATTTTTCTGTTCTTTGTATTTTCGTGCATATGTCTTAGTGCTCAACAATGGTGTAAGGGGGTGTTTATATAGGTGAGGGAGGGGCTGAAAAACTGCCTCCATAATAGCCAAATAATGGCCATTATGGAGGTAGTAAAGCCACCAACATAAATGGTGAAAGACCAACTGTTTTGGCCATTATAGGAGGAGTAATTCAGCCAAAATAAATGGCTGAATTGAGTGCTCGGCATTTCTGTTTTTGACCGTCGAAATTCTGATTTTTCGGAAACTTCGGGGACCAAAGCGTACATCTTGAAACTTCGGGGACCAAAGCGCACATCCGAAAGAATTCGGTCCAAATCGTATATCGAAACACGGGATCAAAGCGTACTTCCGGCCCAAAAAGATAATATCGAAGACCCACGGCCCACGCCCCACGACCCGTGAACCCGAGAATCCGAAGCCGGACCGACGGGACGGGACGGGCGGGGCGCGCGCGCGCGCGTGTGGTCTTTCCTCGAACCGAAGCACATCTAGGTCCTCCCTCCTTTAAACACATGGGATACCCCTTGGGGTCCCAAACCCCTAACCAATTTCGAATCTTATATACACAACAATTCTTTCTTCCTCTACCGATGAGGGAGAATTACACACAATACCACACTTTCCATGCTTCAAACACCTTACTTCGTGAACCAATATCTCTTTCATTTCTCAATGAAATTTGACGATTCTTGGCCCTACGGTTATCTACGTACTTAGTAGATCATGCATGTGTGAAGAACCGGATTCTCCAACATACGTTACACTAGTGTTTAAGCCGTTAAAGTTGGTCGGTCGCAACTCCCGCCAAAGGCAAATTTCCAACAGGTTTACAAGTCCAAGAACAAAAGACAAAGACTCAATAAACCAAGGACTTAAGACATCTTAAGTGGTGAGAGAACTGGTCCTTCAGTTTGTTGCAGCTTTGGTCGCACTGATGAACTCGACGGCTTGCAGGTGAATATGAGAGCATTTTGGATATGTTGTATATATAAATGAGGAGTGAGAGAAAAGCTAGAATACATTATCTGAGTTCATACCAAACACACTCTAAATCTCTTGTTAATCCTCTATGTCTAGAGGTCTTTAACCAATATCCTCTTTTACCCGTTGTTTCTCTTTCCTTTATTTATTTACTTATTGCAATTGATTCTTACCAGTTTCCATTATCTTCGGAACCCCAACATCACATATGTATCCTTTGTAATTATTTCGTATTAGTCAACAGATTATATTCTTAAGCTAGTCTTTACAGCTCAGCATCAAGCTTAATTTACTGAAAAGTACATGGAAGACAAACTTCTTTGTTAACTTAAGCAGTGATTATTTCTTTTTAATTTCAGGAAATCATATCATGGTGGGGTCTTAATATACAAGTAATAAACTGTGTTTAACACCGTCTAACACATTTTCTTACTCTAGCTACCCCTAGTCACTAACTCTAGTTAAAGTGCTGATTTTGCTAATATCTTGATAATGATTGCTTTAATGATGCTAGCTAGCACAATTATCAAGATACTAATATGATTTTTTTTTAGAAACAGTTATAAATAATCATGGAAGATTAACTTCTATAGAATGACAATGTAAAAACTTTGTTACACTATCTTGCCTCCTAAAAGATAACTATAGCCAAAATTGTTCATGAAAAAGTGCGGCTGATAATTTAAAAATAAGACATGATATCTGCTATAACATGTTAAATATATTGTATTGACATACCTCTCTATAACAATATTTCACTATAAACACTAAATTTTCTTTGGAATCAATTTTTCATATTATATTATAGTATATATTCTCTATAACATTATTTAGCTATAGCATTTAACAAATACCTAGACAAACAATATTATATAGAGAAATTTAATTATAGTGTAAAAAAAGTTACGGAGTAAGTAGAAATAAGTTGAATCATAGTGCTAATAGGACAATTAAAGGAAGAAAACAAGAAGGAATAAGAAAAAGAGGAGCTAATTTACTTTCCTTGGACCCATGCCATGTTTCCTTGTACCCCGCGATATGATTTCCATCTTTCTCAACTACAATTCTACTCAACTTTTTTTGTTCCCCTTCCATAATATTTTCCCTTATCTTAGTATCACCAACTAAATTAAATCTCAGCTTGAAATGATCATAACTTGCTCTCTCTTTTCTTTGTCAAGCATACTAATATTTTTTTTAAAAGAATTGTCAACCTAGGTTGCACAAACTATTATTTTCAAACCATGATGTCAAATGATCAAATAAGAATCGAAGGAGGAGAAGGATCGTCATCATCAAGATCATCAGCCACTGTACTTCTAGTATCATCCGACAATCATCATCATCAGCTACCACCACCTTCCCAACTGAGCCGGTACAAGTCTCAGAAACGTCGTGATTGGAACACTTTCGGACAGTACTTGAAAAACCAAAGGCCCCCGGTTCCTTTACCCCAGTGTAACTATAACCACGTGCTGGAATTTCTCCGATACCTCGATCAATTCGGAAAAACTAAGGTACATTTACACGGTTGCCCTTTTTTCGGGCAACCGGAGCCTCCAGGGCCTTGTACTTGTCCTCTTAGACAAGCATGGGGAAGTCTTGATGCACTTATTGGTAGGCTTAGAGCTGCCTATGAAGAAAATGGTGGCCTACCGGAGAATAATCCATTCGCGAGTGGTTCTATACGCGTTTATCTTCGAGAGGTAAGAGATTTTCAAGCTAAATCAAGAGGAATTTCCTATAAGAAGAAAAAGAAGAAGAGAAAGTTGCAAATCAAGGAAGGTTCTACTATTGAGGCAACAACTACCTTTCAGTTCCAATCTTCTTGAATTTCAAAATTTGGATTATGAAGGAACAAGCAAAAGGTAAATTCATATGGTATTACAATAAGAGGATTATTTGCTTTGTTCTTTTCCAAATATGTCACAGTTTTCTGATGTCAAAGGTGGAGCCAGAAATTTTCAGTTTATGAGTTCATTTTACTGATTTCTGAATAAATTATTTATATAAATATAAAATTTGAGTCAAAATTACTGGACTCTGTCGAATCCATAATTACCACTATTGCTCCGTCCCTGTCTAAGGATTCACCAGGGCAGATCTCTACATTGATGAAATAATACCATCAAAGTGGAGCAATAAAGGTAAATTATAAAATTTGGTATTATTTCCTTATTTAGTCCGGTCCAAATAAGGAAATAATACCAAACAAAGTGGAGCAAAGTTTATTTTTCTTTTATTTTATAGGGGTCTCGTAGCTAAGATTAAAATGTAATATTTGCTTGCTTTTGTCTAATCTCTATCTCTTTTGGGATAGTGCACGATCTTGTGCCTCCCATCGGTTCCCATTAAGTATAATTAAGGTGATTAATGGTTATATAAAACATGTATAATATCTATAAAAAATCTATGTATAAGGGGGGTTGTCTTTTGGTGTACATACACACGGTAGATGTATCTGTATGTATGTATGTATAACAAATTCATTTTTTAGGGCCATATAAATGTCATTTTTGTTTGTTTCCTACTAGTTCCATAACGACAGTTAAAGGTAATTTGCTCTATACTCAACTTCAACACTTGTTACTGTAGCCTGTTCTTAAAGGCCCGTGATATACAGTTTACACCAAGATAAACATTGTATCCTGTATTTGATCTTATTGTTGCAGTACAACCTCCTCGGTCTACATCTCAATATCCATATAGCTTGAAAGGTGACTGTGAAGGAATTCTATTACCATGTCGCAGTGTTCCTTGACATACCTGATCAGTATTCTCTTCATACCTTGAAGGTGTTCACTCTTTGGATTTTGCACTTGTCAGATTTACTACTCCCTCCGTTCCAATTTAAGTATCTTAATTTGACTAGACATGGAGTTTAAGAAATAAAGAAAGAGTTTTGAATTTTGTGGTCTTAAATTAAAGATGTGTATAATATATTAAAAAGTCATTTGAATCGTGTTGTTATAAACTTGCTATGTAGGATATTTGGATTGTCAACTTATTAAATATAGAAAGAAGCACTCTTTTCTGAGACAAATCAAAAAGAAAAATAAAACATTGTCAACTTACTAAATATAGAAAGAAACACTCTTTTCTGAGACAGATGAAAAAGAAAAGTAGGACACTTAAATTGGTACGGAGAGAGAGTACATGAGATATGTCATGTGTCTAGTGAGTGTCAGGTATACAAAGGATGCATGCATCAATTAGACTTCAGATCCAATGGCCTCTTGTAAGCCATGTTTTTGTGCCAAATGTGTGAACACTGCTTTATTGGCAAGAGTCATACTAGTTTTTGAGTAGCTCAATAGCATATGTACTCTGACTTGAATCCCACCTAAGAAGTATCTGACCTCAATACCAAAAAACAAATGCAGAGGTCGAGGTAAAGAATAAATCTTGGGTCTAACTCAACCCAAAAGCTAACTTGTAGGATAAGTATTGTCCAAATCCATATAAGGAGTCAATGTTCACATTCCATATCCGATGTGGGACTCTTAACACTTCCCCGCACGTTCAGACCTTGTTAACTGGAGCGTGAATAATATAATTTAGGAGTCCAACATCGGTGAACAAAGAATTGGAATCGGCCGGCTCTGATACCATGTAAAGAAAGAATCTTGGGCCTAACTCAACCCCAAAAGTTAGCTTGTAGGGTGAGGATTGTCCAAATCCATATAAAGAGTTCATGTTCCCATTCCATATCCGATGTGGACTCTTAACAGTCCAAGATCCTTCATTGCAAACTCCTTTTGAGTTCTTCAATAATCTCTGAGATCGATGTATTCAAGAGTTGCTTGAAAGTATAATGGTGCCTCTCTTACAATGAAGTGCGAACATAGAAGAATCAGCTTTACTACATTTGAATCCAAGTAAAACAAATGACCACTCAATCTACCAAACCAGGTTTTAGGTGGACTATAAAATGTTTTCTTCAGTAGGCAGACATAATTTGGATATATTTCAATAAAATCTAGTGGTTGACTTAATTTTAATTTTGCATGAGGAACCTTTTGAATATATTTTAATAAATCCAACTCGATCGATCGAAATGTAAGGGGTAGGCAGACCCCTACATATTTAATTTATAAAATTCAAAGACATGTTTCATCATTCGAGTGAGTTATGCGGAGGAAAATATTTTTCAGTTTTCTCATATTTGGTCGGTTCAAATTTTTGCAAAACAAGTTTCTTAAGAATGAAGAAATGACTTCTCTAAGGGAAGTAGGGAAAATAAGTTTCATAAGTGATATTCCACATTGTTCGACTCGTCCTCACCATCCATAGTCCCATCCCCACTACACCCACACCTCTTACGCCTCACCTCATCTCGTATAGTAAATGTCTAGATTATATAGCAATATCTTTGGGACGATATTTTCTACTTAATTACCAAACACATCAAAAAAACTACTTATTTTTTTAAAAAATACATATTTTTCGTGAAAAACATTTTCTATCATACCAAACACACATTTAGTCTAAAATAGATACTAGAAGACATCTATTTTTATGTAACCTTTTGTGTTGAGTGGAACATATATCTCTACATTAGCAAATATCTGAGAGCTTACAGGTGATTACTGCCCTTTTGGCCAGAAGAGTCTGCATCCATATTAGCTACTCTTATTAAGCGATATTGTAATTTTGTGGGTAAAATTCACAAAAGTCATCTTTCAGCTCATGTTAAAAATAGTTACTTTCATGAAGTTTTATATTTTACAGGTAAAAGTCCACGATATTAACTTGGAGTTTCACCTATAAAATTTAAAACTCTATTATAATAATTGTTTCTAAAAAACAAAGCCGAAGTAGCCCATAGGTGCTATTTTTACCAAATTTCTCCCTATATGAAGAAGAAGAATTTCGCCGGGAATTTCTCTGAAATTTGAAAACCGTTTAACATCAAAATACATAATTTGATTTGATCAATTGACCTACAAGTTACATCTATATGCAGAAATGCACCATCCACAATATAAACTCTCAAAGTTAGAGAATTCATTTCAAAATGAATTTGTGTGATATATGTTTTAGCCGCAACTTGTGCATTTCTGAGTTAAAGAATTCGTCTTAGGAAGATATCATTTATGACTTTCAAAGTTAGTATGTTCATCTTATGGAAAGGATTTGACACATAAATTTTAGTTGTCAGTTAGTTCCAAGGTTGACTTTTATCATGGAATTAAAATCAAGTTCATCTCAATTCTTTTTTTGGTGAAAGAAAAATATTATTAATCACCAACTCAAAACCATTACAACGGCTCAGAACAAAACTTTAATGCCCAGCTAGACTTAAGCCTCCCCACCAGGTGGATTTTCTTAATCTAGCTAGTTCATTCTGTATATGTTATCTCTATCCTGCTAATGACATTCAGCTATACAATGCATTTATCCATTCTATATCTTTCCTATACTTGTGTGTTGTATAATATCTTTGCACTTTGTATCTACATTCATCTATCACTTGTTGACATATTACTCTTTGGGCTCAAAACTTTGTGATTCCACATTGCCTCATTCCTTGCCTGCCATATTGCATATACCAGTGCACAGCCATTCCAAATTTTCTACATAGCTTTCCTGTCAGTGTTCTGAACGACCTTCTCCACACTCCTGGATTCTCTGTGTTCAGTGCTGGCACCCCTAACCATTTCGATCTTCTTTAAGAAAGTGTTGGACAAATGACACTCAAATAATAAGTAGATCTTCAACTGCATTATCACATAAAAGGCAGTCCACTTTCTGATAGAATCCCATAGTCTGCCTCCTCTTCAATGTAAGCATTTTCTGTTGAGCATTTAACCAGCAAATGAAGCTATGCTTTGGCATATTCAAGCTATTCCATACTCACCTCCAATGCTGCCATTTTTCTCCTTCCCCTTTGCACCAATTATAACCACTTGCAGTGGTATAGGTGTCAGCAGGCTTTAACCAACCATTCTGAATGTATCCCCCTTTGAATTTATCCCTGATTCCATAGACTTTTCTCTAATACCATCCATAGACTTTTCTCTAATACCAGGTACAATTCTTAGGTACCTCATACTGCCACCAATCGACCCCTTTGATGTATATGTGGTTCACCTATTTTACCCATAAATTATTTGCTTTACTTGCTATATTCCACACATATTTTGTCAAGGCAGCTTCATTCCAAACAATACTATCTATTAGCACATGTACTCTGTACTATATTTACCATATTTAGTGTTATGTAATTATGGTAGAACTAGGATCCCTGCTGTATAATAACTCTACATTGTACACCTATATATATTTTGTATTAATGAGAAAGGCTCCCCAAGGGAGATTAATACAATTCTACATGGTATCAGAAGCCTAAAACTCAAAACCTAATTCTTTCTTCCAAACAATTGCAGCCGCCGCTGTCGGAATTTTTTCAGTCGACTGTCTCCTTCTTCTTCCTCTCTTTCACGGCTCTTTTTTCCTGTCTGTGGCTACCATGTCTTCTCCCACCACTCCTAAAGCTTCCGCATCTTCTACTGTTGTCTTTGACGACCACCCTCCCTCCTCAAATCCATCATTCCATCCGGCATTTACCGTCACAAATATCAAGAATCTCATCCCTGTAATTCTTGATCAGGAGGAGGGTCAATATTCTTCATGGGTTGAACTGCTTTATATTCATGCTTGTGCGTACAACGTGCTTGACCACATTGATAAGTCCGTTCCTCGCCCTCTTGACATCCCCGACACAACATGGCATCGTCTTAACGCTATTGTCAAACAATGGATTTATGGTACTATCTCAAAAGATTTACTTCATACGATTATGAAGTGTGATGCCTCGGCACGTGAAATTTGGGTCCGTTTGGAGGAGATCTTTCAGCATAACAAACATACACGTATCGTGTATTTGGAAGAACAGTTCAACAACACACGTCTAGAAAACTTCACCAACATGTCCAAGTATTGCAAATAATTAAAAATTGTTGCAGACCAATTATCTAACATGGGGACACCAGTTTCTGCACAAAAATGGTTCTCCAACTTGTTGCAGGATTACCGAAAGGTGAATATGACACACTAGCAACAATGATCTAATAAGCCGACCCTCTTCCCAGTTTCAACAAGGCTCGGTCGCAATTGTTGTTGGAAGAAACATGACGTTAAAAATAAGACGAACACAACCAAAAAGTTCTAACGGTTGACGTTCCCGCCAATTCCACCGCCCCCTCCGCCGGCCAACCACCGTTGGACAGCCACCAACAGCGGAGTGGCCGCCGTGAGGTGGAAAGGGGCGGGGTAGTGGCAAAGGGGGGCGAAGTAGTGGAAAATGGGGGGCGGGGCCAAAGGCGTGGTGGAAAGGCCAGCCCCTAGCAGCCACAGCTTCCAGCGAATTGGGTCGGCCCAGGGCAGTGGCCCAACACTAAACCCTGGGCCTCGGTCCAGCCTTACTTCACTCAACAACAGGTGGGCCAACAACCCTCTCAGTTTCAGCAGCAACCAGGCCTGCTTGGCCCAGTTTCCATGTCCATAAATCAGCATGAATAATATCAAAATGAGCAAACGTAATACTGAGAGACGACTTAAACGGAAGACGAACATGTTTGCCTAATTGACAAGACACACAATTTTGGACATCTCTCGTTACTAGCTCTCTTGGTCATAAATATTATATCGTCTTATTAGATGATTACTCTCACTTTATTTGGATTTATCCAATAAAGTTCAAATCAGAGGTTTTTTCAAAATTTCTTGAATTCTGTATTTATGTCAAAATGCAATTTGAAAAAGTCATCAAATCTGTTCAATGTGATAATGATCGTGAATTTAATAATGCTACGTTTCACAAATTATGCAAAAATAATGGCATGGTTTTTCGATTTTCGTGTCCCCACACATCTCCTCAGAATGGAAAAGCAGAATGAATCATCCGCACCATAAATAATGTGGTCCATACTTTCCTTTTTCATGCATCTCTTCCTCTCTCTTTTTGGGTTTAGGCGGTCAAAATGGTAGAATACGTCCTTAATATTTTACCCATTAGCACCCTACACAATATGATCCCGACCGAAATTTTATACCGTCGGATCCCCTCCTGTGACCACCTACGGATTTTTGGTTGCCTTTGCTATCCCAACCTTTCCTCCACTGCCCCTCATAAATTAGCACCCCGAACCACTCCGTGTGCCTTCGTAGGGTTTCCGCCTAATCATAGGGGCTATTTGTGCTATGACATGTCTACCCGTCAAATTCACATCTCACGTCACGTCACATTTGACAAAACCATATTCCCTTGTTTGGACATCCAAAAATATTGAAAAATGGACTACACCTTTCTTGACGAGTCCGACATGTCCCCCGTCGTCCTCAGTCAGTTGCGTCAGCCAACCACCGCAAGTCCGTCACTTCCACCTACCGTTGTCACGTCCGACATCGTCATTGCATCACCGTCACCATCTCTGCCTCAGTCTCACTTATCACTGACTGCCACCACCACTAGCAGTCGGCACTCCGTCACTGTTCACACTTCCAGTCACCGGAACCCCCATCACCAAATCATTGTGTCTCTGCCACCAGACCACACCATGGCCGACCCTCTAGTGCAATACCTTTCCCCCGACTTATCTCTAGTCACCGGTAACCCGAACCCACCAACACCCCAGTTCGGCCCCAACCCACCACCATCGCCATATCCGATAATACCTACCCAACACCCCAGCAATTTACCCACTGGCCACAACCCGGAACCCCGACAGACACCCCCACACCACCACAACTATAAGTCATCCCCAACCAACCACCGACTTCACATCCCACAGATCTGCCCAGATCGTCATCACCACCACAACCACTGTCATTCCCAGAAATCCCACACCTGACACCCCACCCCGTCGCCAATACCGATTCTCGTTCCCCAACCATTCTGTCGGTCAGTTCCCTAAAATAGCAACTCCCACAAAATACCAAAATTACCCCCTTCCCCACCCACCGTATGGAAACCCGTGCTCAACACGGGATTTTCAAACCCAAAGTCCAGTTTAACTTGTCAACCCAAATCATTTCACCAATTCCTAAAAACGCAAAATTAGGCAAACTAAACCCGAATTGGAATGCGGCCATGTGTGGGGAATTTAATGCTTTTACGAAATAGCACACTTGGGATTTGGTTCCTAGACCGGAGGGGGTGAATGTGATCTGATGCATGTGGCTTTTTTGTCACAAATACAGAGACAGTGGTGACCTTGAGAGATATAAGGCAAGACTTATGGATAATGGCACAAATCAGCAGAAAGGTATTGAATGTGGTGAGACTTTCAGTCCGGTTGTTAAACCGGCCACTATTCGTATAGTTCTGAGTATTGCTATGGGAAGCACTAGCCGATTCATCAACTTGATGTAAAGAATGTCTTTCTACATGGGGATTTAAAAGAAACTGTTTACATGCACCAGCCGCTTGGTTTTGTCAATCCTGCAGCCCCTCAGTATGTATATCATCTCTGTAAGTCACTTTATGGCTTGAAACAGGACCCTAAAGCGTGGTATATTCGCTTTCCACAGTATATCATGCAGATTGGGTTTGTATGCAGCAAGTGTGATAATTCTCTATTTATTTTTCATAGAGGTAGTAACATTGCATATTTATTATTGTATGTGGATGATATTGTGCTCACTGCCTCATTTGAGTTGTTGAAAAATGAAATCATTTCATTGCTCAAAACAGAATTTGCTATGATTGACTTGGGGAAGTTGAGCTATTTTTTGGGGATTTCAGTAACTAGATCTGCAGACACTATGTTTCTTTGTCAGCGTAAGTATGCAAATGAGATTGTGTACAGGGGTAAAATGGCAAATTACAAAATCATATGTACTCCAATTGACTCTAAATCAAAGCTCAGTGCTTTGGATAGTTATCCAGTATCAGATCACACTCTCTACCGGAGTCTTGCAGGTGCACTATTGTACCTTACTTTCACCAGAACTGATATTGCTTATGTTGTTCAGCAGATATGCTTATTCATGCATGCCCTGAGAGAGCCTCATTTTACTGCCTTTAAACGCAGCATTCGATACGCTAAGGGCACTTTTGATTATGGATTACATCTCTACCCCTCAGCACCAACCAGGTTATTTCATATACGGATGCTGATTGGGCAGGCTATCCAGAAATGCAATGATCCACCTCAGGCTATTGTGTATTCTTAGGGGATAATATCATTTCTTGGTCTGCCAAGAGACAAGCCATATTATCTCGTTCAAGTGCAGAAGTAGAGTACAGAGGTGTTGCTAATGTTGTTGTTGAGATCTGTTGGCTCCGAAACCTTCTATTGGAGCTTCAATGTCCGTTGCGTAAGGCGTCTTTGGTTTATTTTGATAATCTCATAATCCGGTTCAGCATCAGCGAACCAAGCCTATTGAGATGGACATCAACTTTGTTCGTGAAAAGTTTTCTCTCGGTCATGTCAAGGTATTACATGTGCCTTCCTCTTATTAATATGCGGATATATTCACAAAAGGCCTTCCTAGACAGCTCTTCCTTGACTTCAGATCCTGTCTTAGCATCCGGCCTCCTCCCGCTCAGACTGAGGATGTGTATTAGCACGTGTACTATGTACTATATTTACCATATTTAGTGTTATGTAATTATGGTAGAACTAGGAACCTTTTTTAAAAGGATTCCACATTGTACACCTATATATTTTTTTGTATTAATGAGAAAGGCTCCTCAAGGGAGATTAATACAATTCTACACTATCTGTGATACCTAGACCCCATTCCTTCTTACCCCTACAAATTTTCTCCCATGCAATCAAAAGTACCTTGAAAATATTCACCTTCCCAACCCATAAGTAGTTTCTACATGCACTTCTGATAGCTTTTAACACTTTCTTTGGCAACAGAAAAATTGAAGATCAATACACATGAAAGTGAAGCAAGGCTGAAACAATCAGATGGGTCCTACTTTCATAGAAGAATGTTTTAGTACTTCGTGTCTTGATTCTACAAATGATTTTGTCTACTAGAATGTCACAGTCATACTGATAATCTCCTAGAAGAAAATTGAACTCCAAGATACTTAAATGGTAAGGTTTCCTTTTGATATCATGTTAGTTCACATAAGTCTTCCACTTCCTGCACTGGCATATTCATACAAAAAATATTTGACTTGGATGAATTTGTGAATAGGCCAGATGTTTGTGAGAAGGTTTTTAAACTCCTTAACAATAACATTACAGCTTGAAAATCACCTTTCCAAAACACCAGCAGATCATCTGCAAAACAGAGATGATTCAATTTTATGCTTTTACATTTAGTTTTGACAGAAGGAGTATACACGTGATATACACGTGTATTCGAGTTCAAGTTTTATTGTAAACTTATCATAGTTGAAAAAATTTTGTACAAGTGTAATTAAGATTTATTATTATAATTGGAATAGGACTTTCCATTTATTATTATAGTAGGAATAGGATTTTTCATAATTAGGAATTGTATATTGTATATAAATACCTCTTCATTAATGAGAATAATCAAGGAAATATTTCTTTCATGGTATCAGAAGTCTAGGGCTAAAATACCTTCTCACAAAAACACTTACGCTGCCCTTTTCTCCCATCTCAGATTTCGTGATTCATCCTCGGTTTCCGTGCAATTTCTTCCTCTCTTTCCAAATTTTCTTCCAACTCCATAATTCACCTATTGTTCTTTCGTTATGTCTACATCAAATAACATGTCTCATCCTACCCTTACAGTCTCCAACATCAAGAACCACATCCTTATTGTTCTTGAGATGGAAAACGTTCTATACACGATGTGGTCAAAATTATTCAAAGTTCACGCACGCTCGCATCAAGTCCTTTATCACATCATCCCCTCGGTCAGTGGCAACGGGAAGGTGCCTGCCCCCGAGGATGATCCTACGTTATGGATGACCCTTGATACTACCATTCTCCAGTGGATTTATTCCACTATCTCTACAGACCTCTTGCAGACGATTATTGAACACGACGCTACGGCGATGGAAACTTGGAATAGGGTGCGTGATATATTCCAAGATAAAAAAATTCCTGTATTGTCACGCTTGAGCATGAATTTTCCCATGTCAACATGGAAGATTTTTCGAACGTCTCAGCCTATTGTAAAAGGCTGAAGGAATTGGCAGATCAACTCCAAAATGTTGGTGCGCCTGTTACCAATGAACGTCTTATTCTTCAGATGGTTGCACGCCTATCTGAGGCCTATAATGGAGTTAGGACACTACTTCGTCAAAGTAATCCTCTCCCGCCATTTTCTTAGAAGAAGCAGGTTTGGCTGAGAAGGCGGCTACCAGCGCAAATTCTGTCATGATGATGGACACGTCAGACAACCCTCACTCATTCTCCAAAAATTCGGGCCAAAATTGTACCAACTGTGGCAAAAAAAGGGGTCAAAATCGGGAAAATAATGGCAAGAACCACTGTGGCAGTCGCAGTGGTAACAACAGTGGTGGTGGTGGCCAGAACAGTGGCGGCGACAATAGTAGGGCTCGAAACAGTGGACCACAGGCCAACTGGCCGCAGCCTTGGGCCTCCTGGCAGTGGGGCTGGGCCAGCGGCCATTGGCCCAATAACTCTTATTATCCACCAATGCCATATCCTGTAAACTGGGCCTAATTACAGTCGGCTTCCAGGCCTAGTTTCCCGAACAGTGCTGGGCTGGGGTATCAGGCCTTCACTGCTGCGGGCCCGGCTCTAGTCTCGGCACCTATAAATATTGAGGTTGCAATGTATAACACTCGAATTACATCCCCCGGGCCCGAATTGGTACATGGACACCGGAGCCACTTCTCATATGACGTCCACACAAGGTAATCTCTCATCCTATTTCAATTTGAGCAAACATCGTGGCATTATTGTTGGTGATGGCAACTCAATTCCAATTCGCAGATATGGTCATACGAATTTGTCTCCCCCACATCCACCTCTTGTCTTAAAAAATGTTCTTCATGCCCCTAACTTAATTAAAAATTTGGTGTTTGTCCGAAAATTCACCACTGATAATTAGGTTTCTGATAATTTTGATCCTTTTGGATTTTCTGTGAAGGATTTCACGACTGAGATACTTCTAATGAGATGCAATAGTAGGGGAGTTGTATCCACTCACCGCCATTTCCATGAGTCAAGCCCACCTTCTATCTTTGCCGCACTTGCTCCTTCCTTGTGGTATGCACGTTTGGGAAATCCGGGGTCATCTATTATTTCTTCTCTGCATAAAAATAATATTATTACTTGTAAGGGTACGCATAGTACTCCACTTTGTCCTTCTTATCCATTAGGGAAACATGTCAGATTACCATTTGTAGCCTCTGCTTCTCGTACTTTGATGGTTTTTGACATTATTCATAGTGATTTATGGACATCTCTCATTTTAAGTTCTTTGGGCCATCGTTATTATGTCTTATTTTTGGATGATTATTCTAATTTTTTTTTGTGGACCTTTCCTTTATCCAAAAAATCTCAAGTTTTTTCCACCTTCTTAAAATTTAGAGCATTCATCCGTCCCAATTCGAATGGAAAATTATAATTATCCAATGTGATAATTGCAGGGAATATGATAATGGGCTGTTTCGAGAGTTTTGTGACACTAATGGCATATCTTTTTGGTTTTCTTGTCTACATACGTCCTCACAAAATGGGAAGGCCGAGAGAAAAATTTATTCCATAAATAATATTGTTCTTACCTTGCTCGCCCATGCTTCATTACCACCTTCTTTTTGGCATCATACATTACAAATGGCTACATATCTACATACCATCCTCCCTCATAAAGGCTTAGCATATCAATCCCCACTTAAAATTATTTACAATAAAGATTCTTCGTATTCTCATCTTAGGGTGTTTGGGTGTTTATGCTATCCACTTTTTCCATCTACTACAATTAACAAACTTCAAGCATGTTCTACCGCTTATGTGTTTTTGAATTATCCATCTAATCATCGTGGTTACAAATGTTTTGATTTATCCTCTAACAAAATCATTATTAGTCTTCATGTTATATTTGATGAAACCCAATTTCCGTTTACTAAATTGGGTAGTTCCGTGTCTAGTTCATATACTTTTTTGGATGATGGGATCTCACCGTATATTATCCACCATTTGTCTGAGATGTCCCGCGACCCGAATCTGCCAGCAGGCCCACTGCATGTTGGCCTACAAATTGCCGATCCAGAGTCTCGGCCTAGTCCCGGTAATGGTACTATTCCAGCGACACGGCCAACTACTCATTTTGATCTGATATCTACTACTCACCCAGTTGTTGGGCCAGCAGGCGTCCACCGCCAACCCGAGAAACGCCCAACTCTCGTCCAATTCTACCTCACATCAAGGGCCCATTACTCGTAGCCAAAGGGGTATTATTAAACCAAAACGGCATTTTAATCTTAATTCTAATGTCACTAAATCTCACCTACCATGTAACCCAGTGTCTGCCCTTCATGACCCGAATTAGAAATTGGTCATGGATGATGAATATAATGCTCTTATGAAAAATAAGGCGTGGGAGTTGGTGCCCCGTCCACCTGGTATTAATATTATTCGGTCTATGTGGATTTTTACTCATAAAAAAAACTCTGACGGTTCTTTTGAGAGGCATAAGACCCATCTTGTAAGTGATGGTAAAACACAACAGGTTGGTGTGGATTGTGGAGAGACATTTAGTTCGGTGGTCAAACCGGCAACCATTCGCACTATGCTCAGTCTAGCTCTCTCGAAGTCATGGCCCATTCACCAGCTGAATGTGAAAAATGCTTTCTTACACGGTGATCTTAAGGAGACAGTTTACATGCATCAACCATTGGGTTTTGGGGACCCCAATTATTCTCATCATGCTTGTTTGCTGAAAAAGTCATTGTATGGGCTTAAGCAGGCCCCACGGGCTTGGTATAAAAGGTTTACAAATTATGTGTCTACTATTGGGTTTTCTCACAGCAGATCTCATCATTCACTGTTCATCTATAGGCGTGGTACTTCTTTGGCATACATTCTGCTATATGTTGATAATATTATATTGACTGCCTCATCGGATATCCTACGCAAGTTTATCATGTCCCTTCTCAGTTTATAATTTGCTATGAAAGACTTGGGGCCCTTAAACTATTTTTTTGGTATAGCAGTCACTCGTCATGCAGATGTCTATTTTTATCTCAGAAAAGTATGCAGCAGAGATTATTGAGAGAGTTGGCATGTCATCTTGTAAGTCTACTTCTATTCCGGTGGATACCAAACTGAAGCTGAGTGTTACGTATGACACCCCATACGAGGATCCCACCCACTATCGTAGTCTTGCAGGAGCACTTCAGTATCTGACTTTCACGAGACCTGATATTACATATGCAGTGCAGCAGCTGTGTTTGTTTATGCATGATCCACGGATTGAGCACATGCATGCGCTCAAACGCATTATATGATACATACAGGGCACATTTGATTATGGATTGCATTTATATCCGTTAGTCATTTCTACTCTCGTGTCTTATACAGATGTTGATTGGGGTGGTTGTCCTGATACCAAACACTTGACCTCTGGTTATTGTATGTTTTTAGGTGATAACTTGGTCTCTTGGTTTGTAAAATGCCAGGCTACATTATCGCGATCCAGTGCAGAGGCCGAGTATTGAGGGGTAGCCAATGTGGTGTCTGAATCATGTTGGTTGCGTAATCTTCTATTAGAACTTCACTTTCCTATTCAGAAAGCTACATTGGTCTACTGTGATAATGTTAGTGCAGTCTATCTTTCGGGAAATCTGGTCCAACATCAGCGCACTAAGCATATCGAGATGGATATTCACTTTGTTCGCGAAAAGGTAACTCGTGGACAAGTACGCGTCTTGCATATCCTTTCCAGAACCAAATTGCTAACATCTTTACAAAGGGTCTTCCCTCGGTTCTATTCGAAGATTTTAGGGATAGTCTCAGCGTATGACAACCGCCCGCTATGACTGCGGGGGTGTGACAGAAGGAGTATACACATGATATAAACGTGTATCCGAGTTCAAGTTTTAGTGTAAACTTACCATAGTTGAAGAATTCTTGTACAAGTGTAATTAGGATTTATTGTTATAATAGGAATAGGAATAGGACTTTCCATTTATTGTTATAATAGGAATAGGACTTTCCATTTATTGTTATAGTAGTAATAGGAATTTTCATAATTAGGGATTGTATATTTTATATGTTAAATATACATCCGATATACACAATATACATGTGTATATCGGATGAACAGTGCTCTCGGGTTACTGTAGCTGGCCCACGGTTGGGCTGATTTTATATACAATGTGTATATTAGTCTTGTACCTTAATTAGTCTGGTACGCTTACCATAATTGTATAGTTAGTCTCCAAATAGAATCAGGTTTTAGGAGTAGAATAGGAATAGGATTTTCCTATTATGGAAATATGTAAATTGTATATATATTATCTTTCAATTAATGAAAATAATCAAGGGATTATTTCTTTCATGGTATCTGAAGTCTAGGTCAAACAACAATTTCTCTCCCCAAAATTATTGTTCTTCGGCCAAGCATAAACCGAGCCTCCCTCATCGGTTTCTACACCTATTTCCGCTCTCAAAGTCTCTCTTCCAAATCCCTCTATCACATATTGTTCTTTTGTTATGTCTACGTCCAAGAACACGTTTCACCCTGCCCTTGTTGTTTCTAACATCAAGAATCATATCCCTCTAATTCTTGAAATAGAAAACGTCAAATACGCGACGTGGGCCGAGTTGTTCAAAATTCACGCTCGTTCACATCAAGTCATCCATCACATAATCCCCATGGCTCCTGAAGATACGGGGGTGCCTAAACGCGAGGATGATCATAAATTATGGACAACATTTGATGTCACCGTCCTTCAGTGGATTTATTCCACTATTTCTACCGACCTATTGCAGACGATTATTGAGCCAGACGCTACGGCGATGACTGTGTGGGATAGGCTGCGTGAAATATTCCAGGATAATCAAAATTTCAGAGATGTTACCATTGAACGGGAATTTTCCCACGTCAACATGAAAAATTTCCCAAACATTTCAGCTTATTGCAAAAGGTTGAAAGAATTGGCGGTTCAACTCTGCAACGTTGGTGTGCCAGTTAGTGAAGATCATCTTGCTCTACAGATGGTTGTTGGCCTATCCGAGGCCTATAGTGGCGTTGGAACTCTCCTTCGTCAAAGTAATCCTCTTCCGAAGTTCTATCAGGCCCGCTCCATGCTTACCTTGGAAGAAGTCGGCTTGGGTAAAAAGGTGGCTACTAGTGCCAGTCCCGAGGTCATGATGACATCCTCCACTAATCCTCAAAATTTTGGTGACAATTCGAACCAAAACCGATCTCACGGGGCAGCAAAAATAGCTGAAAAATAATGGGAAAATCATTGGGGCAAACGCGGCGGTTTTGGAAGTGATAGTCGCGGCTAAAATAGCGACGGTGGACCCCATCCCGGTTACAATGGGCCACCGACCCACTGGTCTCAGTCGTGGGCTTGGAACAGTGGGCAGTGGCCCTACGGCCCAAATCCTTCACAGATTCTAGCCACTGGCCAGTGGGCTTCCCAGTAGCCTAGATGGCCCAATGCACACTGGGCCAGTGGTTCCAGCAGCAGTCACAAGCTGGGAAGGCATGCAGGTGTTCTTAGGCCCCGGCCTCCGCAGGCCCATCACGTCGCGGGCCCCACCTAGACCGACATTGAAGTCGCTATGCACACACTTGGTTTAACGTCACCAGACCCGAATTGGTACATGGACACCGGTATGACTACTCATATGACGTTCGATCAAGGTACTCTCTCGTCTTATTCCAATTTGAGCAACCCTCGTGGTATAATTATTGGTAATGGTAATTCAATTCCGCCTCGTGGTTATGGTCATAAAACTTTGTCTTCACCCCATCCACCTCTTATCTTGAAAAATACCCTTCATGCCCCTAAATTGATTAAAAATTTAGTGTATGTCCGTAAATTCACAACTGATAATCATGTTTCTGTTGAATTTGATCCGTTTGGATTTTCTGTGAAGGATTTCAAGATGGGGACTCCTCTCATGAGGTGTGATAGTATGGAAGATATTTATCCGATCACACCAAGTTTCAGTCTTTCGAGTCAAGCCTTGTCGTCTACGTTTGCCGCCCTTGCTCATTCCTTGTGGCATGCTCGTTTAGGTCATTCGGGTCATCTATTTTGTCTTCCTTAGCTAAAAAATAAATTTATTTCTTGTAAGGGTACGCGTAGTACTCCGAATTGTCAATCTTGTTCTTTAGGAAAAATTATTAGATTGCCATTTGTAGACTCCAATTCTCATACGTTAATGTCATTTGATACTATTCATAGCGATTTATGGACATCCCCTATTCTAAGTTCGTTGGGTCATCGGTATTATGTTCTTTTTTGGATGATTATTCTAAGTTGTTATGGACTTTTCCGATAGCGAAAAAATCTCAAAGTCTTTTCCATCTTCTTAAAATTTAGAGCATTCATTAGAACCCAATTCGAACGGAAAATAAAAAATATTCAATGTGATAATGGCAAAGAATATGACAATGGGGTGTTTCGGGAATTTTGTGCTAATAATTGGATCAATTTTCATTTTTTTTTGCCCTCATACGTCTTCACAAAATGGTAAATCCGAACGCAAAATTCGTACCATTAATAACATTGTCCGAACTTTATTGATTCATGCTTCCGTACCTCCATCTTTTTGGCATCATGCTCTACAAATGGCTACATATCTTCTTTACATTCTTCCTTCCAAAGGTTTGACATATTCGTCCCCCCTTCAAATTTTATATAATAAGACTTCTTCATATTCCCATCTGAAGGTCTTTGGGTGCTTGTGTTATCCACTCTTTCCGTCCACCACAATTAACAAACTTCAAGCCCGGTCTACTCCTTGTGTGTTTTTGGGTTTCCGTCAAATCACCGTGGTTATAAATTTTTTGATTTATCTTCTAATAAAATCATCATTAGTCGCCATGTAATTTTTTATGAATCCCAATTTCCGTTTGCTAAGGTTAGTAATCCCGTGCCTAGTTCGTATAATTTTTTGGATGATGATATATCCCCGTATATTATTCACCATTTATCGGACATGTCCCGCACCCCAAATCTGGCTGCGGGCCCACTGCCGCTGGACCCACTACATTATCGGTACCCACTGTTTCCAGTGAACATACTAGACCGGTTTCAATTCCAGTTTCGGTTATTAGGCCAGTTGCCCAGCCCAATACCGAGACTGGTCCAGTCACTGCGTCTTGTCCAGTTTCCAGTTATCGTGTTGGGCCAGCAGGCCCACTGCCTGCTGGCCAGTCTGTCCCTGGTCCCGTATTTCTCAAAATCCGCTCAATTTTTTCCCGAGTCAAAGACCAGTCACTCGTAGTCAATGGGGTATTTTTAAACCAAAAAAGACATTTTAATTTAAATTCTAATGTTCTTAAATCACCCTTACCCTGTTATCATGTGTCTGCCTTAAATGACCCGAATTGGAAAATTGCTATGACCGACGAATATAATGCTCGTATTGATAATAAGACGTGGGAGTTGGTGCCCCGTCCATCTTGTGTTAATATTATTCGGTCTATATGGATTTTTACTCATAAGGACAATTTTGACGGTTCTTTTGCCAAGCATAAGTCTCGTCTTATAGGTGATGGTAAGACTCAGCATGTTGGTGTAGATTGTGGTGAGACATTTAGCCCGGTGGTCAAGCCGGCTACCATTCGCACTGTGCTCAGCTTGGCTCTTTTGAATGCATAGCCCATTCAGCAGTTAGATGTGAAGAATGTTTTCTTACATGGTGATCTCAAGAAGACAGTATATATGCATCAGCCTTTAGGGTTTAGGGATCCCAAATATCCTCACCATGTTTGTTTATTGAAGAAGTCCTTGTATGGGCTTAAGCAGTCTCCACGGTCTTGATATGAGAGGTTTGCAGACTATGTTTCGACTATTGGGTTTTCTCACAGCAGGTCTGATAATTCATTGTTCATATATCGTCGTGGTTCTTCATTGGCTTATATACTATTATATGTGGATGATATTATCTTGACTACCTCTTCTGATGCATTACGCCAGTATATTATGACAATGCTCAGGTCTGAGTTTGCTATGAAAGACTTGGGGGCCTTGAGTTACTTTTTGGGGATTGATGTCACTCGTCATGCAGGTGGGTTGTTCTTATCACAGAGGAAGTATGCAGCTGAGATCGTTGAGAGGGCTGGGATGTCATCCTGTAAGTCCACTTCCACTCCGGTTGATACTAAACCCAAGTTGGGAGTTGTGGCTGGCTCACCTTATGAGGATCCGACCCGCTATCGCAGTCTTGCAGGGGCCCTTCAGTATCTTACATTCACGAGACCAGATATTATGTATGTCGTACAGTAGGTGTGTTTATGTTGTATATAGTCTTCAATTGTGTTTGTTAGGAAGATGTGTATGGGAGTTTGTCCCACATTGGAAGAATAAGAAAAGTTTGATGTGTTTATAAGTACTTTTGTACTTGGTATATTAAATTGAAAATAGTTCATTTAGTTTGGCCAAACATGCATTGGGCTTGGATATGCTTATAATTGGATTAATAATATGCTAATATATTATTAATCAAAGACTAGCAATTAGCACTTTGCACGTGCACGAACACGAGCTTAAATATCATTTAATCTTTTGTTGTTTTAAAGAACGTGATTTCATGAAAAGTCACAATTGTTCATGAAAGATTGCATTGTTTCGTGAAAGATTACAATTGTTCATGAAAGGGTACTTGATTCCTTTAAATATGGAATGGCACATGATTAAAAGATCACTTGCAATCTATATCTTTCAAGCAATTCATGTTTATGAAGAACGAATAAGTTGCTGTAAAATTCGTTCTTAAGATTAGGGAATCCTGGGGGTAATTATCAAGTTAATCCCATCAGCAATATAGTGGGGGCTAATTCTAAGGACAGAGAATCATCTCGTCCTAATCTAGTTTCTACAATTCATTTCTTGTCATACAAATCTCATTTTCTAACAATCTTAGGATAATATTATGGAGAACACTATGAAGATGTTTGGTAATGATACTGTGAAACTAGATCGTTTTGATGGAACCAATTTCCTACGTTGGAAGGAGAATATGTCGTTCCCACTCACTGCTTTGAAGATCTTCTATATTCTAGATCCGAATTTTGGGGCTTTGGCAGAACCAACAGACGATGACACTGAAGAAAAGATAGCAGAACGCAAGAAGCGTGTCGAAGATAAAACGCTGTGCAGAGGGTTTATTCTTAACTCCCTCTCTTATCGTCTTTATGATCTCTACACTCCAATTCAGTCTGCAAAGGAGATGTGGAAGGCCCTGGAGTTCAAATATGATGCAGAAAAACAAGGGGCAGATAAGTTTGTTACTTTTAAGTTCTTTGAATTTTCAATGGTTGATGGCACCTCTTTACTTGATCAAGTGCATGAATTTCTGATATTGATTTCTAAGTTTAAAGACCTGGACATAACCATACCGGAAAACCTAATTGTTGGAGGAATTATTGCCAAATTGCCACCTTCCTGGAATAATTACAGGAAGAAGTTGTTGCACACTTCTGAGGAGTTCACTTTAGAACAGATTCAGAAACACTTACGAATTGAAGAGGAAACTCGAAATCGTGAGAAGGTTTTGAATGATGATTCTAGTTCTAAAGTGAACTATGTTACTCAGAAGAATCTAAAGGGTAAGAGAAAGGCAAATATTTACTCCAATGCTTCTAACCTGAATAAAAAGGTTAAGAAGGACATGTCTGAAATCGTTTGTTACAATTGTGGAAAGAAAGGCCATTTCAAACGTTTCTGCAGAAACCCTAAGAAGGAGCATAATCAAAACCAAAAAATGAACATTGAAGAAAAGGCGATTGCTAATGTTGTTGAGAAAAATACCAATGAGATCATTGCCATGCTTTCTAAGATGCATATTGGAATGATCCAAGAGTTGCACATGGCTGGAATCACTACAAGCGATGATTGGTGGTATGACTCTGGTGCTACCACCCATGTTTGCAACAATCGCTCACTCTTCAAAGATTACACTGAGGCAGTGGATAGTCATGAAATTTTGTTGGGAGACCATCATACTAGCAAGGTTCTTGAAACAGGAAGTGTGATACTCCAGTTCACTTCTGGAAAGAAAGTTGTGTTGACTAATGTACTGCATGTTCCTTCCATTAGGAAGAATCTGGTTTCTGGTTTTGTGATATGTAAGAAAGGACTCAAAGTTGTAATAGAGTCCGATAAGATCATCCTGTCTAAGGCTGGTGCCTTTGTGGGAGAGGGTTATGTATCCGATGGAATGTTCAAACTAAGTATCAATAAAGATGAAAGTTCCAATTATTCTTGTGTGCAATCTTTTGATTTAAGTTTTAATATAGAAAGTACAACTTTTAATCTTTGGCATAATCATTTGGGACATGTTAATTATCAAACAATGAAATATATGTGCAAAGACGGAATTATTTCTTATAGCAATGAGCATAAAGAAAAATGTGAATTTTGTGTTCAAGCGAAAATGAAAAGAAAACCTTTTCCAAAGGTTGATAGACAATCTGAAATTTTAGAACTTGTACATTCTGATATTTGTGAGTTAAATGATATTTTAACTAGAGGTGGATGTAGGTATTTTATTACTTTCATTGATGATTGTTCTAAATTTACCTATGTCTATTTAATAAAATCAAAAGATCAAGCTTTTGACATGTTTCAAGTTGACAAATCTATGGTAGAAACACAAAAAGATAAGAAACTGAAAATCTTGAAAAGTGATAGGGGTGGAGAATATTTCCCTACTGAATTTACTTCATTTTGTGAAGATAATGGCATTGTTCATCAAGTTAGTGCACCCTATAGACCTCAACAAAATGGAGTGGCAGAAAGAAAAAATGGAGTTCTAGTTGATATGGTGAATGCCATGATTATTAACTCAAACTTACCTATGAACTTATGGGGTGAAGCTTTACTAACTGCATGTCATGTACATAATAGAATTCCTTCCAAGAAGATAAAACTGTCACCATATGAAATTTGGAAAGGAAGAAAACCTAACATTAGTTATTTTAAAGTTTGGGGGTGCTTAGCCTATTATAAGGTCCCAGATCCTAAGAAAACTAAATTAGGTCCAAGAGCTTTGAAAAGTGTATTTGTAGGATATGCAGAAAATTCAAAAGCATATAGGCTGCTAGACTTAGACTCAAATGTAATTGTGGAATCTCGAGACATAGAGTTCTTTGAGAATAAGTTCCGGAGTGATTCCAACCGTGTTAATGAGTCCTTGCAAATACCTCAAACGAAACAAGTTCTAATGCTTCTCTTAACAGTGATAGGTTAAATCCTAATGCTTCTAGTGAACTTAGAAGGAGTGTAAGAGTTATAAAGGAGAAGAATTTGGATTCAGATTTCATAAATTCCCAAGCAATTTCCTTTCTTGTGGAAGGAAATAGAGAAGTTGTTACCAATAAAATCCAAATCGTTCTCAATGTTGAGAATGAATGTGATGACCCAAAGACATTTCAAGAAGCAATGGCATCTAGAAATTCAGCCTTTTGGAAAGAAGCAATAGATGACGAGATGGAGTCTTTAATGGCTAATAAGACTTGGGTTTTGTCAGACTTGCCTCCTGGCTTAAAGGCTATAGGATGTAAGTGGGTTTTCAGGGTAAAGAAGAGTGTGGATAATAAATCAATCAAAGTTTTCAAAGCTAGGCTTGTTGGACAAGGATTTAGCCAAAGGGAAGGAGTAGATTATTTTGATACTTATGCTCCTGTGGCTAGAATTGCATCTATAAGAATATTGATAGCTTTAGCCTCTCTGTGTGATTTGCGTATTCATCAAATGGATGTAAAAACTTCTTTTCTAAATGGTGGTTTAGATGAAGAGGTGTACATGAGACAACCTGAAGGTTTTGTCCTTCCGAGTTATGAACATAAAGTTTGTAAGTTAGTTAAATCATGGTATGGTTTAAAACAAGCTCCGAAGCAATGGCATGAGAAATTTGATTATGATGTTTTGTCTAATGGTTTTATACATAACTCTGCTGACAGGTGTATATATTCTAAGTTTACAAAAGATTATGGTGTAATCTTGTGCCTTTATGTAGATGATATGTTAATCTTTGGAACAAACATAAATGGCATAAATGAAGTCAAAGCCTATTTGAGTTCCTGTTTCAAAATGAAGGACTTAAATGAGGTTGATACCATATTGGGTATCAAAGTTAGAAGAAATAGTGGGGGTTATTCCTTGAGTCGGTCTCATTATGTTGAGAAGATGCTTAAGAAATTTGAACATTTGAACTTCAAGGAAGCTAACACTCCATATGAAACATCATGCAAACTTAGTATGAACAAAAGTAGAAGATCCGTGGCTCGGCTAGAGTATGCTAGTGCAATAGGTAGCTTGATGTATGCTACACATTGTACTAGGCTCGATATTGCATTTGCGGTTTGCAAACTTTCTAGATTTACTAGTAATCCGGTACAGAACATTGGCGAGCAATTGGAAGAATTTTTGGTTATTTGAAAAGAACCAAAAGTTATGCTTTGCATTATGGAAATTTTCCATTTGTACTTGAGGGATATACTGAGATGCTAGTTGGATATCTAGTGATGGAGATAATAAATCCACAAGTGGTTGGATTTTTATGCTCGGTGGTGGTGTTGTTTCTTGGGCCTCAAAGAAACAGACATGTATCACACATTCTACCATGGAAGCTGAATTTTTAGCTTTGGGGGAAGCAAAGAAGCGAGTGGGTGAGAAATATGCTATTGGATATAAAGTTGTGGCCACAACCGATGCCAGCCATTTCTTTGCACTGTGATAGTGAGGCAACTTTTTCTAGAGCTTATAATAAGATTTATAATGGTAAGTCTAGACACATCAGTTTGAGACATGCGTATGTGAGACAGTTAATATCCGATGGGATTGTAACTGTGATTTATGTAAGGTCTTGTAACAATTTGGCAGATCCTTTTACTAAAGGACTTCCAAGAAAAATGATTTATGGAACAAGTCAAGAAATGAGCTTGCGACCAGTTTGAATTAATCAGCAACAATGGAAACCCAACCTTTTTCTATGAATACCCATGGTTAAAAGGTTCAATGTGGTAATAACAAGTTGTTGATGACTGATTAGGTCACACTAGTGTAACTATTGTTCTAGTGTATGTTTTATATGATGAGTAATATACTCTTAATGAAATTCAGGTAATGTAAGAATTTCACCGATATAGACATAAGAAGTGGTGCCGCTTCTAACAAGAGTTTTGGGTCGAACTTTTGTAAATGTCTATGAAACCAGGTGGAGCACATGGCCATAATGGTGCTACCTCGATATGAACATGGAAAACAATAATTGTGTGTTCAGTCTTCCGATTCTAGCATAAGGAATTATGGCTCAAACGCTTTAAGCCGCCATTAATTTCGTTAGGATTTTGAAGAACTGTAACTAAGTGAAAGTTCAAATCGCAAGATACTTTCATCTAAGCACTTTTGTTAAATTGAAGACTAAGTGGGGGATTGTTGTATATAGTCTTCAATTGTGTTTGTTAGGAAAATGTGTATGGGAGTTTGTCCCACATTGGAAGAATAAGAAAAGCTTGATGTGCTTATAAGTACTTTTGTACTTGGTATATTAAATTGAAAAGAGTTCATTTAGTTGGGCCAAACATGCATTGGGCTTGGATGTGCTTATAATTGGATTAATAATATGCTAATATATTATTAATCAAAGACTAGCACTTAGCACTTAGCACGTGCCCGAACACGAGCTTAAATATCATTTAATCTTTTGTTGTTTTAAAGAACGTTGATTTCATGAAAAGTCACAATTGTTCATGAAAGATTGCATTGTTTCGTGAAATATTACAATTGTTCATGAAAGGGTACTTGATTCCTTTAAATATGGAATGGCACATGATTAAAAGATCACTTGCAATCTATATCTTCCAACCAAGAAAACCTTCTTTCTTTCAAGCAATTCATGTTTATGAAGAACGAATAAGTTGCTGTAAAATTCGTTATTAAGATTAGGGAATCCCGGGGGTAATTAGCAAGTTAATCCCATCAGCAATATAGTGGGGGCTAATATTATCCTAAGGACAGAGAATCATCTCGTCTTAGTCTAGTTTCTACAATTCATTTCTTATCATACAAATCTCATTTTCTAACAGTTTATTTATGCATGATCTCAGGTTTAGGAGTAAAATAGGATCATGCATTAGGAGATATATACTTACCATAATTGTATAGTTAGTCTCCAAATAGAATTAGGCTTTAGGAGTAAAATAGGAATAGGTTTTTCCTATTATGGAAATTTGTAAATTATATATATTGTCTTTCAATTAATGAAAATAATCAAGGGATTATTTCTTTCAGTATATAAATACCTCTTCATTAATGAAAATAATTAAGAGATTATTTCTTTCAAGTTTGATATTCAAATCCTTCTCGGGTTGCAGCTAGCTACAAAATTCGTGACAAGTACTCCATGCAAATCACAAAAGTAATGGGGAGACAGGGTCACCCTGTCGAAGTCCCTTTTTCCCAGCTATATCACCAAATGTATTACTATTGATTGAAATTGTATATATAGGTGTAGTGATGCACTCCATTATCAAATGTATGAACTTCGCTGGAATTGAAGGGCATATAACATCTCCTTCACAAACTCCTATTTCAATGAGTCATAAGCTTTTTTTAAATCTATTTTTAAGAGGCAACTTTTTGTTGTTGTTTTCCTGTTGTACAGCCTTAGTAAGTCCTGACATATCAACACATTCTGCACAATTGTTCTTCCTTTAACAAAAGCACTTTGATTTGGGGCAATAATAGTAGGCAGTACCATCTTTAATTTATTGCATATGACCTTGAATATCACTTTTTAGATTGTGTTACAGCAGGCTATAGGCCTAAAATCTCCTACATTCTCAGCATGTGAACTTTTTGGGATTAATGTGTTTACTGTGTTGTTGAATTTCTTCAGCATTTTTCCATTCTGAAAAAATTCTTGAGCTGTCCCCACCATATCACTTCCTACTATATTCCCATGCATCCTTATAGAATTGACTACCTTATCCATCTGGGCCAGGTGGTTTCTCTCCTGGTATACTATAGACTATACTGCCTTCTTAATTTCCTGTGTTGTTACTGCCTTAATAAGTGACTCTTGTTCAATTATAGGAAAATATCAGATTCCTTATATAATCTTAAACAATTCATAACTATTGAATTAGCTTTTTGAGATAAGATTAATGTTCATTTCTTATCAAAGAATCACAAGACTTATTGAAGGATATTACTTAAGAATTTCCAGAGAGGCCTACTGCTTATCAGCTTTACAGAATCTTTAGTCTTATCATTGATAGGGGAATTAGGTTAACATAAAATAATACTCCCTCTGATTCAATGTATGTGACTTGATTCGAAGTACGACGATCAAATCAACTAATGTTTGGTGTGAATTCGGATATAAAATCTTTAATTTCTTTAAAAATAAAATTTACTATTTAGAAACTATATAAAAAATATTATAAGTCACAATAGTTAACAATTCAAAATATTTAGAAAGTATTAGAAAAAATTATGATAAAAAAATATATTTTTTAACTGTCTAAATAATAACTAATACAAACAATTTGAAATAAAGGAGCATCTACTTTAAGATGGAATTTAGATGTTAACAAAGCTTTACTGTAAATGACAAATTGGAAAAACGTCTACATAAAGCATGAAAATCTCTTTGTTAATGCAATGGTGGGGGAGGGTATCATTTATGCGAATCTTAATCACCCTTTTTGTCTTATTCTGTAATACAAATGACACTGCTATATTCTTTTGCTACCTTGAGTCAAATTATGGCCGGCCAACGGGTCAAATTGCTCGACGTCGAATGGGTAGGGCGGGACCAGGTTTCCGGCGGGATTGGCGGGCCGGGACATGAGGGATCCGCCGATGTCCCATCCCGTTCCCGGTCAGTATTATCGGGGCCGGGAGGAATCGGGTTTTTTCAATTTTTTTTTTTGCACTTAATTTAAAAAATAACATATATATAAACACCTCAATAAGTGAACAAGATAGTATAATAAAAATATCTCAAGGCTGTTTTTGTGCCTCTTATATTATTTAATAGAACTATGATTTTTTTGTAATACAATTGTCAAAATTGCAAATGACCCACCACCTATTGAACAAACTAAATAAGAAGTGTTGTCTAGCATACAAGATGAATGCAAAAAAGTATGTAGGCATTAGCAACAAGAAAGTGCTAGCAACCAACCGGCTTCCATACCATCTTCTTCTTCCAAATAATGACTAAAAATCCAAATGACCTACCACCTATTGAACAAACTAAAGAAGAAGTGTTGTCTAGCATACAAGATGAATGCAAAAAAGTATGTTGGCATTAGCAACAAGAAAGTGCTAGCAGCCAACCGGCTTCCATACCATCTTCTTCTTCTTCTTCAACACAACCTCAAAAGAGACATGCCGTTTCTGCGGCTAGTATTTAAAGCCTTAGACATAGAATATATAGTGGTAACACTACTAACCAAGTTAGCGAGTATGATGTTTTTATTTTGCAGGTGGAAGTACATCTTATAGCGAGTTTGGATTTTTTGGAGTTAGAGGTGGAAGTACTGCTATACAATCATAAATAGTTTCAATGAGTGATTTACAACCGTCTATTTTAATAGTCGGATTTAATACAGCACCAATAATATAAATAGTGAGAATACGAATAAAATATTTTTTTAATTTGATAAATATTTTTAATAGGTGCCTTATAAGCTGTTTTTTTCATATATTCACTAAGTAATAAAAATATTAGAGCTACATAAAATAACATAGTTGAAATAGTAGGATAATATATACCGAAAAATTCTTTTGTTGCTTGAAAAAAATTCTCTAGATAAACAATAAGTTCTGAAAAAAAATTCCAATCGTTATCTACACAACCATATCAGTTAGATTTTGATTATGGGCGTTAAAAATAAAGTTATAGGTCTTCTATAATCATAAGCAACAAGTAGTTGTTCGTATAAAAAAATTCACATAGTCGCTACTTCTTCGGGAATTTTTCTATAATCTAGTCCACAATCGTGACAAGTTTTTTTATATTCTTTTTTTCGTTGTATTCTATTACTTCTAAAAATAAAGTTTATAGCAAATTGTATTTTATTAAGAATGTCTTCAAAAAGTGATAAACCATCATTTACAACTAAGTTATAAATATGGCACGCACATTTTATATGAAAATTATTTGGAAAAGATGGAGTTAAAAGATCTTTTAAAATTCTAATAGCATAGTTATTAGAAGAAGCATTATCTAATGTAATAGTCAATTTTATCAGTTATGCCATAATAATCGCAAACTGAATAAATATTTTCTACAATAAAAGTACCAGTGGGCCTATCATCTATATATTTATACGCTAAAATACGTTTTTGCATAGACCATTTATAATATATCCAATGACATGTTACCGTTAAATAATCATGGTCATTAGTACTACGGCCTATATCAAACATGATAGATACTTTACCAGGAAAATGATATAATGAATAACGTAAATATTGTTGATATTCATGTGCAAATTTAAATACATCTCTCCTAACAGTTGATCTAGAAAAATCGTTAAAAGCAAGATTATACATATCTTTAATGTAATGAATAAAACCAGGAGATGAAGGAAATGAAAAAGACAAACCCTCCACTGCAACTAATTTTGCTATTGCTTCCCTATCTCTATGTTTATCGTATTTAGGGCCTACAGTTCTCCCCGTCATAGGGTTAATTTGACTCTGTACTTGATCCGGGACAGTATATGAACCTTGTCCCGACTGAGAGGGCATTGGTGCATCAGATTTTTTAGCCACGTATTGGTCCCACCTAGCTTTGTGAAAGTTTTGTACGTGTCTCAATAAACCTCTCGTCCCACCCTAACCTTTTCCCATTTTAAATTTATAAATATTTTTACAAATTTGACATCTAACTACTTGATTCTCTTCGTCTCTATCAAAAAAAATTCATGCATCTATTTTAATTTTCATTTTATTAGGCCTCGTCTCATACTAGGGGGAATAGGAGGCATTCCAGTTGGAGGTGCACTAGTAGGTGTGTCATATAGATTAGTGGGTGTGTCATCTAGATTATCTTCTAAAATAAAGTTTGGTTGAGTTGCAGAAAATATCTCATCGTCAACTGTAATGGTATATCATTATAAAATTCAGTTTCATTTATATGTGTGTAATCAACTAAATCATCCTGTCTAGGAATAGGATGACTAGAAGAAGTACGCTCATGGCTAGATCGATCGGTTTCGGGTCAAATAGAAAGAACTAGAAGATTCCACCTCTGGAAAGCGCCTACACCTAATGGCTTAAGCCCTTTTACGCCATACGAACGGACAAAGGCAGATCGTTGACTCGGGAATAAGTCATTTAGGAGTCGAACTCGTGGCACACTGAAGCTCAATCAGTTTCGGACTATGAAAGCTTTGTCACTACGGCGACGGGAAAATTGACAGGATGAAGATCCGGAACGAGAGGCCACTTCAAATAGGTTCATTGCTCCGGCCCAGAATACGATTAATCCAGCATGGGCTACATGAGCCCCTAGTAGTTTACCGGATAAATTGAGTTGTTGGGCCACTTTGGGTTAGGGTTCCAAATTGAAGTATTCTATAAGACAAGAAGGGAAGAGGATGGCATAGAATCATCTATCGTATCCGCGGTGGATGGTGTTGGAGGAATTACCACCCCTGTATTTGTTACCCCTACTAGAAAAAGTTTTACCCTTACCCTTAAACATACCTCTTAATCCTTCCATTTTAATTATGCAAAAAAAAACAATTAAAGATAATGAAATTAAGTGCGCTAATTAAAATAAAGAAACAATAATAATTTAATGAAGGAACGAATGTACCAAACGCCGACGTAACGTCGACGTGTAATCGAGGTTGAAAATTGAAACTTTGCTCGATGGATGATCCTCAAGCTAGTTGCCAACTTCACTCCCAATTTTTGAAGTTTGATGTAGTTATACAAATGAATAAATAAAATTTAATATTTAGTAGACAATGTAGACTTGTAGAGAGACAGATTGAGAGATTAGAGAGATTATAGGAAGATTTGTGAGAAAGATGAAGAGAAAATGAAGTATTTATAGTTGAGAAATTGGGTTAAAGTGTAAATATATTAACTTAGGTGTTAAAAATAAATATTAAGGGGGCAGGGGCGTGGGGGAGGCCGAAAATGGTCGTTGCACAACGGCCAAAATATAAATTGGTCGTTGTGCAACGGTCATTTTTGCAAAGGGGAAGGATCGGGCGGGACCGGGGCAGGTCGGGCCTTGCGGGACTGGGGCGGGACGAGCCCAGATCCCGTCCCGGTTCGAGTCCTGTTACCAAAAAAAATTTATAGTGGGGTCGGGGCGGGAACGGGTCGACCCGCCCCGTTGGCCAACCTTAAGTCAAATCAAGGTAAAATTGATAGGTAATTTTAACTTTTAAAATAGTCTACAATCTCCGTAATTTCTTTACTTTAGCATCCAACTCATTGAAAAGTATAAGAAAAAATGTAACAAATTGTATTATTTAATTTTCTAAGTATTATAAGTGCTCCAATCTCTATAATTTCTCTAAGTCTCGAGAAAATATTCTCTGATTCTTCTCTTCAATTGTTGGCGATTGATAGATTGTTTTATAGTGTGATTGATCATTTGCATTTCAATTTAAGGACTTGAAGTTTGGTCTTGAATTAAAATTTAAATTTGATAATATATTTGATTTATTCGTCCCAAATACTTTGGTTATCGTCACAAATAATGATTATATCACGAGCAAAAAACTTTGATCTTGAATGACTTGTGTTTGATTTGTCTAGTAATTGTTAATCTTTGAATACTTGAAATTTGTGGGAAAATGTTTGTCGGGAGTTTGTTCAAAGATTCTTGAATTGTTGATCATCAAAGCTCTCTTGCTTCTTTTTATTGAGTTATTCTGGTGTCTGATCCTCTCTATTAAATATACACAATATACATGTGTATATTGTGTATATTAGGTTTCGGCTATGCTCACGGATTGGCCCTCGGATGGGTTGTTTATTATGTGTAATTTATGGTAAATATTTAATATCCTAATTTAGGTAAGGTTGTAATATAATTAGTATTGTATTACCATAATTAGTGTATTACCATAAATGTATAGAATAAGGTTTTAGGAATAGAATAGGAATAGGATTCTCCTATTATGTAACTTGTATATATAGCCTTTCAATTAATGAAAATAATCAAGGGATTATTTCTTTCATGGTATCAAGAGTCTAGGTCTTAAAATCCTCTCTCTACTCTCCTAAATTTTCCGTCGACTTCCCTCCACTTCCGAGACGTTTTGCTCTCGGTTTGTATGCCGACGGGACCTCTTTTCTTCCCAAAAATTTCTCCCTAATCCCTCAATCACATATTGTTCTATCAATATGTCTACATCCCGGAACATGTTTCATCCGGCCCTTACAGTTTCTAAGATCAAGAATAACATCCCTCTCGTTCTTGAAATAGAAAACGTCCAATATGCGACGTGGGCTGAACTGTTCAAAATTCACGCACGATCGCATCAAGTCATCCATCACATAATCCCCGCGGCTCCTGAGGATACGGAGGTGTCAAAACGCGAGGATGATCCTAAGTTGTGGACGACTATTGATGCTACCGCCCTTCAGTGGATATATTCCATAATATCTACCGACCTTTTGCAAATAATTATTGAGCCTGACGCTACGGCATAGTCGACTTGGGATAGACTGTGTGATATATTCCAAGATAATCAAAATTCTAGAGCCGTTACCCTTGAGCAAGATTTCTCCCACGTCAATATGGAAGATTTCCCTAATGTTTCGGCTTATTGCAAAAGATTAAAGGAATTGGCAGACCAACTTCGCAACGTTGGCGCGCCGGTTTCGAACGATCGTTTGGTCCTCCAAATGGTTTCCGACCTCTCCGAGGCCTATAGTGGTGTGGGAACTCTTCTTCGGCAAAGCAATCCGCTTCCGCAATTTTATCAGGCGTGTTCTATGCTTACACTAGAAGAAGCAGGCATAGCGAAACGAGCGGCTACCGGTACTAGTCCCGTAGTCATGATGACCGAGTCCATGGTATATCCTATCGGTTCCAACAACTCGAGCCAAAACCGCAACAACGGTAGCGGCAAAAAGGGTGGAAATAAGAAAAATGGCAAAAACCGCGGCGGCAGCCGATAGAATGGTGGTGGCAGTGGGGGTCCTCGCGGTGGTCAGCAGCAGCAACAACAGTTCTGGAGCCCACAGTGAGGCCCTATGCAGTGGCAGTGGGCCCCACAATAGCAGTTTGGGCCCAGCCAGTTTACCTCCCAGCGGCAGTGGCCAGCCCAACAGCAGTGGCAAGCCCAGCAGCAGTCCCCACTCGGACATATATCGAGGCCGCGATGCACACACTGGGTTTGACTCAACCGGACCCGAATTGGTATATGGACACCGGTGCCACTACCCACATGACATCCGATTCAGGTACTCTCTCATCTTATTCCAATTTGAGCAACCCTCGCGGTATAATTGTTGGCAATGGCAATTCTGTTCCAATTCGTAGTTATGGTCATAAAACATTGTCTCCCCCTCATCCCCCTCTTATCTTGAAAAATACCCTACACGCCCCCAAATTGATTAAAACTTAGTCTTTGTCCGTAAATTCACTACTGACAATTCCATTTCTATTGAATTTGATCCATTTGGTTTCTCTGTAAAGGATTTCAAGACGAGGAGTCCTCTCATGAGGTGTGGTAGTAGGGGAGACCTTTATCCTATCACACCCAGTCCATCGAGTCAAACTCTGCCATCAGTTTTTGCAGCCATCTCTCCTTCCTTGTGGCATGTTCGTCTTGGTTATCCGGGGTCCTCTATTTTGTCAGCTTTAGATAAAAATAGTTTTATTTAATGTAAGGGTACGAGTTGTACTCCAATTTGTCAATCTTGTTCTTTAGGAAAAATTGTTAAGTTTCCATTTGTAGACTCAAAATCTCATACTTTAATGCCATTTGATATTATTCATAGCGACTTATGGACGTCTTCTGTTCCTAGTTCTATGGGTCATCGGTATTATGTTCTTTTTTGGATGATTATTCTAAATTTTTATGGACATTTCCAATAGCGAAGAAATCTCAAGTTTTTTCCATCTTCCTAAAATTTAAAGCATTCATCAGAACCCAATTCGATCGTGAAATTAAAAATATTCAGTGTGACAATGGAAAAGAGTATGACAATGGGGTGTTTCGGGAATTCTGTGCTACTAATGGGATAAATTTTCATTTTTCTTGTCCCCATACATCTTCATAAAATGGGAAAGCCGAACGTAAAATTCGTTCCATAAATAACATTATCCGCACTCTATTAATTCATGCTTCCGTACCCCAATATTTTTGGCATCACGCTCTTCAAATGGCTAAATATCTACTTAACATAACTCTTTCCAAAGGTTTCACATATTCTTCCCCTCTTCAGATTTTATATAATAAATCTCCATCTTATTCTCATATTCGGGTTTTTGGGTGTTTATGTTATCCGTTATTTTCATCCACCACAATTAACAAACTTCAGGCCCGGTCTACTCCATGTGTGTTTTTGGGTTTTCCTTCTAATCATCGTGGCTACAAATGCTTTGATTTATCCTCCAATAAAATCATCATTAATCGCCATGTAATTTTTTATGAATCCCAATTTCCATTTGCTAAAAGTCATTCTCCCGTGCCTAGTTTGTATAATTTTTTGGATGAACAAATATCCACATATATTATAAAGCATTTTTCGGACATCTACCGCACCCAAAATTCTCCAATGGGCCCACTGCTCGCTAGTCCCACTGGCCCGTCACAGTCCTCTCTGCCCAGTTTTATCACTGGGCCAGTTTCAGCAATTGGGCCTGTCCAGCCCAATACTGGAACTAGTCCAGTTTTTTATTTCCGCCACTGGTACCGCTTCCCGAGTTGGACCAGCAGGCCCACTACCTGCTGGCCAGTCCGTCTCGAGCCCAGCAAATTCCCAACATCCACTCAATTCTTCCTCCAGTCATAGACCGGTCACTCGTAGTCAGCGGGGTATTGTTACACCTAAAAGACATTTTAATTTACATTCTAATGTCTCTAAATCCCCCTTGCACTGTAATCCTGTGTCTGCCTTAAACGACCCGAATTGGAAAATTGCTATGACTGATGAATATAATGCTCTTATTGATAATAAGACATGGGAATTGGTGCCCCGTCCATATGGTATTAATGTTATCAGGTCTATGTGGATTTTTGCTCATAATGAGAATTCAGATGGTTCATTTGCTAGACATAAGGCGCGGCTTGTGGGTGATGGTAAGACTCAGCAGGTTGGTATAGATTGTGGGGAGACATTTAGTCCGGTGGTCAAGTCGGCTACCATTCGCATTGTGCTTAGCTTGGCTCTTTCGAAGACATGGCCTATTCATCAGTTGGATGTCAAAAATGATTTCCTACATGGTGATCTCAAGGAAACTGTCTATATGCATCAGCTGATGGGATTCACGGATCCCAACCATCCTCATCATGTCTGTCTGTTGAAGAAGTCCTTATATGGGCTTAAGCAGTCTCCACGGGTCTGGTATACAAGGTTTGCTGACTATGTTTCAACTATTGGGTTCACTCATAGCAGGTCGGATAATTCCTTATTCATCTACCGTCGTGGTTCGTCCGTAGCCTACATTCTGTTATATGTGGACGATATTATCTTGACTGTCTCTGCCGATGCCTTGCGCCAGTCCATCTTGATCATGCTCAGCTCTGAGTTTGCTATGAAAGACTTGGGGCCCTTGAGTTATTTTTTGGGGGTTACTGTCACTCGTCATTCCGATGGGTTGTTCTTGTCACAACGGAAGTATGCAGCCAAGATCATCAAGAGGGCTGGGATGTCATCCTGTAAGTCCACTTCCACTCCAGTTGATACCAAGCCCAAGCTTAGTGCCGCGACCGGAGTCCCTTACGAGGATCCGACCCGCTATCGCAATCTTGCAGGGGCCCTTCAGTATCTTACCTTTACCAGACCAGTTATTACGTATGTTTTCCAGCAGGTGAGTTTATTCATGCATAATCCCCGAATTGAGCACATGAATGCACTCAAACGCATCATCCGGTATATTCATGGTACACTGGACTATGGGTTGCATTTGTATCCTTCATCGACATCCACACTTGTCTCATACACAGATGCTGATTGGGGTGGGTGTCCAGACACCAGACTGTCTACGTCTGGCTACCGTATGTTCCTTGGCAACAACTTGGTCTCCTGGTCTGCGAAGCGTCCGGCGACTGTATCCCACTCAAGTGCCGAGGCTGAATATAGAGGGGTAGCCAATGTGGTCTCGAAATCATGTTGGTTACGTAATTTTCTTTTGGAGCTTCATTGTCCCATTCAGAAGGCAACCTTGGTATATTGCGATGATATTAGTGTCATCTACCTTTCTGGTAATCCGGTTCAGCACCAACGCACTAAACATATCGAGATGGACATTCACTTTGTCTGTGAAAAGGTTGCCCGTGGTCAAGTTCGCATATGCCATGTCCCGTCGAGATATCAAATTGCCGACATCTTTACAAAGGGTCTTCCCTCGGTCCTTTTGAAGATTTTAGGGACAGTCTTAGCGTTCGAAGACCGCCCGCTATGACTGCGGGGGTGTGTTAAATATACATAATATACATGTGTATATTAGCTCTCGGCTATGCTCACGGATTGGCCCTCGAATAGGTTGTTTATTATGTGTAATTTATGATAAATATTTAGTATCCTAGTTTAGGTAAGGTTGTAATATAATTACTATTGCATTACTATAATTAGTGTATTACCATAAATGTATAGAATAAGGTTTTAGGAATAGGATTCTCCTATTATGTAACTTGTATATATAGCATTTTAATTAATGAAAATAATTAAGGAATTATTTCTTTCACTCTCAAATGAAAGATTAATTTTATGTATATAAGTGTGAGCTATAGTCTATAGTGGAGTAGCCTCCCAATAAGGCTAATGGTTCATTTAGTTGCACCATATGGATTGGCTCATGGAAATGGCACCAAAGCGACTTTTCCGATTACTATTTAAATCTTAGCCAACCTCCACATTTTCAAATTTAATGTTTAGCCATAACTTAAAAAGTGTTCAGATATTATTCTTCTTCTTCTCCGTTACTCAAAGTTCAGGATAATATTTCGCGAAGTTTAGCTTTTTAATTCAAGTGGTCCATAGCTTGTTCACAATATGATCCAGTGGTCCATAGCTATTCGAATGAAGAGATTGCACGATTTCTCCTTCAAACGGTTGGTCTTTAATTTTTACACTTCAAAATCAAACTTATGCCTAGCGAGGCACAAGTTTTTAAGGGGTCCGTTCATAACTTATAAAATATTATGATGTGAAAATATATATTTATGCCCCGCAAAAAAATTATTTGCTATAAGGGGATAAATTAAAAGACTCACAAAATAGAGGGAAAAAAGTGCAAATGACCCATTCGAAATTAGAATTCTCTTTGGACCTAAAAAGGCCCAGGCTTTGTTCTGGGCTTTATTGGACCTGGGCCAATAGAAAGGCCAATCGAGCATTATTCGTGGTCTTTAGTTATTTATTTACTCTTATTATTTTCTTTTTATTATATGCATTAGAGATGTAAAAATGTCAACTCCCATCAGGTCCCTCTACTGATAAGGTAATTACAAGAAATCTTTTACAATAGAAATGATAATATACCAGATAGGATTAAAATTCTTAGACAGAAATTAAAAACAAATGATTTATTAATATATAAGCCGCACACAGAATGGGTAACAAGAACCAGGAATCCTCCTCCATATAGCAAGTCTTGTAAATCAAATAATGGCAATTGTGATTGATTTTTAAATAAATAACACAAGTTATACAAGGGAACATAGCACTGTTAGTTATTTGATCCAGTGATTAATAAGTAAGAAGTTTCAGACTTCTTTTTTT
The DNA here is from genome assembly GCA_034509755.1 of Anisodus tanguticus. NCBI lineage: Eukaryota > Viridiplantae > Streptophyta > Magnoliopsida > Solanales > Solanaceae > Anisodus > Anisodus tanguticus. Next base: position 33,860,364 of record CM067558.1, read on the forward strand.
TTTATATTATTTTATATTCATCTTCCCGGCTTACGCCAGACTATTACTGCAGATAGTAGTCCCGGTCCCTCAGCACTACTACCAGTAAATCGCGGAATGTACCTGAATGACCAGGGTTTGAGAACAGAGCAAATGATATCACCTACAAGGTCCTACCCCAGAAGAGAGCAAATTGCTCCCACCAGGGTTCGAACCCACGCTGCAGGCCTCCAACTGGATTTTAAGTTCCCCTCTTTTGCCATTCAGCTATGACGGGCACCTTTCAGACTTGTTTTCTCTCGTTCTCTTGCATTTGGTTGCATAGTCTTAATCAAACTACGATTAGTGCAATGAGTTGTGTTGGACTATATATTTTTAAATATTCCTCCTTTTTTTTTGCGTCAAAAGGAAACTACCATTATTATAGATTTTATTACATAGCTTGATTGTCTAGAATACATTATATCTAGACATTCATTTTCATACGAAGATAAATCAAAAGAATTGGGTACGTGATAGAGAATTAACAATTAAGCTTTAATGGCGTTGCTCAGTTCTGGATTCCCAACTTCAAACATTGATCACCTGCAATTGTCAATAAATTAATACTGAAATAATGATTGTGCCCATTATTAAATACTGAAATAATGATTGTTTCACATTTCTACGTAGTCTAGTATTAGTTTTTTTCCATTATGAAAATTGTAAATGAATATATATTAGTCTAACTCAACCTCAAAAGCTAACTTGTAGGGTGAGGATTGTCCATTTTCCATTCCTTATCCGATGTGGGACTCTTAACACTCTCCGCACGCCTAGACCTTGTTAACTGGAGCGTGGTTAATATAATTTGGAAACCCAATATCGGTGAACAAATAAGGCAGGAGTAAGACATTCCATACAAATCTTTCTGATCCGCTAGCTGGTGGTCCTCTCCAATTTATAGTCAAGCAAGTTCAAATGGCTTTCCACTCCTCTCTTTCCTTATAGTCAAGAGAGTGGCTTTTCGCTCATTTCCTTGCAGTCAAGCGGCTTTCACTCCTCTCCTTATAGTCGAGGGCTGAATGCCCCTCTCAAATCCCATTTTTTCATCGACGTGTAAGGTGAATTCTAAGGTTCCTTATTCCGGTTGTAAAGCGGAAGAAGAGGGAGAATGGGCACAGCCCCACTAGCAGCTCGCGTTTCCGACCCGAAAGGAATGGAAAATGAAAGAAAATATGTGTGCACTATCTATGGAGTGGTTTGAGTCTTGCCGCCACTTATTAACAGTGGAGGTAGGAGATCCAGTCAACGAAAAGTCTAGGCTGCAGCTATTCAAGCATCTCAAAGTCTATCTATAACGATTGTTATTTCATATTGGAGCTTCTGCTACAGGAAGTGGTGATCCCTCGCTTGAGACTCAAACTCCGGAAGCCGACCTACCAACAGACATTGTGGGAGCTCTTCACCATCATCAGAAAATGTTGCTTAGCGGCAACCTTGAAATAGGGTAAACTTTGATTGCATCAAGCTCTAAAGTCGGGTATTCTGTACCAGCTCGGCTAGATCAAAGACTGCCGTAAGTTGCATCTTGAGCCTTAAGAATTGGGTCCCTTAGCCCCTGGATTGGTGCGCAAGGGGTCTCTAGCTTATGTTCAATCATATAAACGACATACTAAGCAGAAGCGCGTAGACTCAAAATAAGGGAGAGGGGCGAAAAGCAACTCGACTATAAGAAGAGGAGTGAAAGTCGTTTGACTGCAAGGAAAGGAGCGAAAAGTCACTCAACTTTAAGGAAGGAGAGGAGATGAAAAGCCACTCGACTTTAAGGAATGAGAAGGGCTGAAAAGCCACTCGACTATAAGGAGAGGCGTGAGGGTGCTTCTTATCGTATTTGTTGTGCGCCCTATCGCCCTAAATCTAAGCGATGGAAGTCTCACTATCTTTGTATGCTTTCGCCGCCCGTTATCATGAAAATTGTGGTTAGGATTTCCAAATTAGGGAGTGTTAACACCGAGTGTCGCGCGGGCCTTCATTCTTGAAAGGGCTAAAAGTAGCTCCTTCACTTTATTTGTAATGAAAAGGAAAGAGAAGATCTTCGGAGGAATTTCTTGATCGCCTCATTCGGGTGTTGATGTGGCTAAAGTATCTCCGATGGTAGCGTATATTACACTCGAGGTATCTCGAGTCTCCTATTGTACCAATGTCTATATTCCGTTCTAGGAATAAGATCAATTTATTTTTCGGTATATGGAGTTTTCTTTCGTTGTTACGACAGGCTGAGAGCAGTGAAGTGGTTTTGTTAAGTGTATACACACTTTATATGAGAAAGAAAGGATATAAACATAGTGGTGTCTAACGAGATACTATACAGAATAAGATCGTCAGGTGAGTCACATATTGCACATTTACCGCTTTCTTATTTTTGAAATTGGATTTATACTTTATCGACTTATTTCATATCATGGTTCAGGCGTTAAAAATCAGTGAGGTTTACTCTTCCTTTTCTTTGAATATGCCTATATCTATTGCCTTTCCTTCATTGATTTGATTCATTCAATAGATACCGAGATTCAGAGGGGCGGACACAGCAGCTACATGGACCCCTTCCTTTCAGTTGTTGCCAGCGCTTTCCCGGGCCGAGCCGGAATTTTAGATTAGAAAGGGCAGGCAATGCCCGAAGGCTGCTATCCCAATAGGAAGGGCGGAACGAGGAGAGGGTCGCATTTGGAGAAGCATTTGCCGGTAACCAAAGCCTCATTCTGATTATGTCATGAGGCTGACTGAATCCAATCCATAAACCCAGAAATGAAAGGTTGTTCGTTCCCTTTCGTCAAGTAGGTAAAGTAGGCATATGAACCACTTTGCCTAAGGAGAGGCAGGGAAGCAACTCTCTTGAACCGTTGTAAAGAGATGAGTGGTTCTGCTAAACACCATTCGTGGCATTCTTGCCTTGGCTGCAATCAAAAGGTGGCCTTATTTCAATTTGACGTAAAGAATAGAATGCCTTTCAACAACATAAGGAATGGGGCAATAATAAGTTTCTATTCAGCCTCCTCCAACTCCAGGCCTTTCTTTCATCGCGAGCAGGAAGCACACCACCAGCGTGCATTGCGTGATTCTACTGTGTTTTTGCACTTGACTGGGTGGACAGTTGATCGAGAGATAACTTCGATTCGCCCGGCCCCTACCTTTCGATAGATACACGGTTGAGGAGGCCGATCACGAATGCTACAGGTATGAGAGCGATCCTGGTCAGGGAAGGCTAAGAAGGCGCCTCGCATATGGGTAGCAAGAGGGCGCTTATGCCCCGACGGTGGGGCCTTATGGGGAAGGGCCCAGCCCAATAGGGACAGCACACCCCCCACTTCAAGCGTATCTCTGTATCGACTGAATCACTCTTTTGGTCTAGTCGGTGGAACCAGTGAACCACGCAAGATGATTAGATATGTGGGGCAGAGGGCTCGTAGTACCCCCTTTGATTGATCCAGCCTTTTCTTCGCTTCGGTAGTGAATCAACTACTAAAGGGGCAGGCCTACACGCCTTATTTAAGACTACTAAGGCAGGCGGTCGACTCTTTCATTAGGTAAGGGAAGAAGGGGCCGAAGCACGGCAGATGCCGTACACTTTAGTGGCAAAGAAAAGCGAGACCTTACCTTTTTTTCCACGCCTGTTCGGACATACGGTTCCCGCGGAAGATCAAGTTGGTGAGCCGTGTGATGGGAAACCTTCCCGCACGGTTCGGAGAGCACTGAATTAGAATGAGAGGTTTACCACCACATCATTGCATGCAAGTCCATTAAAAAGAGCGGACCGATGGGGTCGTTTTTCAAGCACGAGAAGTCTTGAACTGTGTGTTGCGTATGTCACAGGCGGCGGCGGGTCCCATTCCTTATCCTAATGAAGCAGCTGAAAAAAAGGAATGGATCTGGCTCTTATAAAGGAATAGATCTTGGGCTAACTCAACCCCAAAAGTTAACTTATAGGGTGAGGATTGTCCAAGTCCATATAAAGAGTCCATGTTCCAATTCCATATCCGATGTGGGACTCTTAACAACCATCTCTAGCGTATATTTTAGAGCCCTAATTTTTTCATGTATGTTTAATTTGTTGTCTAAAGGATATTTTTACTAAACCCTAAAATCTAGTTTCTTTAGAATAAGTTTACTATAAAAAAAATAGGAATTGGCAACTGACAAATCTTGTAGCTAAACAATAAAATGCGGTGTTAATCCTATTTAGCGATGGATTATTAGACGACTCTATTAGTTATGAACAATTTAACAATAGATTAGTGATAAAGTTCATAGCTAATTTTAGTATTTTTTTTAGTGGTTGAGAAATTAGAAGCTTGTTAATTATGTGTAGCTATTGTTAACACTCAAAAGTGTTTAGCCGAATCAAGTGACAACCGAAGGTGGAAAAGGATTCTAAGTCGGTAACTGAGCGGAATCATAGCTGAATCCGTTAGTCCTTACCCTTAGCTAGAAAAGCATCATCGCCTATTCCAGTAGTCTGGCCGAGTCATAATTCCGAGGAACGGCTGAGACCCACACATACTCGGACGCTTCGAAGACCAAGTCAAATGACCTTCTAGAAAAGGTAGCAACCAGCAACAACCAGAAGGGAGTGTCGTCGATCGTGCTAGAGGTCCAGGCAAAAAATCGGCACCACCTCATCATAGTTGGCTAGTGTATTTAGTGGATAGTTCGGTGGCTAAAATAGGGGGTCACGTTTATTTTTCTTGTACTATAACTATAGGAATCATTTGTACAGAAGACACAACACAATCGATCAAAACTCTGATTTTTACATATCTTTATTCTATCTTTATCGCCTTTATTGCACTCTAGTTGTATTTATGTTTCATACCACTTAATTTACTCGATCACCATCCTAACGCTTTCTAGAGTAGTTGGGGAACCCATAGCTGGAAGTTAGAGTTCCGCTTCCGGTCCAAATCTCTTAGTTAGGGAATCAATTTGTCATCCGATTTCATCAGCCGATAAAACGGTAAACATTTCGGAGGGAAACAAATTTGGCACGCCCAGTGGGACCATAGGTGATCTCATAGCGAAGTTTGATTCTCCAGGTCAGGATCATACATGGCATATGTGCCTAAGGTCTTGTAAAAAATGAACCCAGAGTCCAATCCACATCCGAAACAGAATCTTCCCAAAAGGAACAACGAGCCACCATCTTCTTCAGGTATGCCTACATCAGTTGATACCCATCCACTTCCTCCATCAACCCAAGTTGTGGGTGAACTTAGTCTACCTGAAGGTCCAACTGTTATGACCACGTCTTTCATTAGACAACAGATTGACTTAGACATCCACGACATTATGTACCAGGTTTCCAAACAATTAGCTGACATTGTCAAGCTAATGGTGCATAATGAGGTTCAGCAGGCGAGAGAATTAGAAACCAATCGACTGCATCCAGGAGAAGGTTCAGCTAGTTCTGTCATCCCTCTGACGAGTGGCGTTGTGCAGCATGCAACTGTGACTCCAGGTGTTGTTCCTCGGCCGAATGTGTATCAGTCAGTACCTACTCAGGTACAGACGATAGCACACCTAGGAGCATAAGCCCAGTCACTTGATAACCAGTCTATTGTATGGTTACCACTAAACGTTGGGGGGAAAACTGTGCCACTCGACCAAGCGAATCTGCAGTATGTATAGATCAACATGGCTCAGAGACTAGTTCAGGCATCTGGACATCTTGGTTTGCCGCCTGTTATGCCGTACGCTTATGCAAACGGCCCTACGGTATAGGCGACCAATTTTAGCCAGCTGAATTGGCAGTCGATGGCCCCTGGCTATGACCCTGCTAGGCTATCTGGTGAGCTGTCTACAGCGGGATACCATTCCAGCAGTCACAACCGGTACCTAATCCATACCATCCAGGAAATGCAAACTTTCTAAGAACGGCTGATGTCCGAGGAGAGCAGACATGGAACACTGTTTCACATTATCCTCAAGTTCTGTCGGCTATTCCAGGAGCTCAGGTTGCAGGCTTTGGTGTCTATGCCCAACAACAACAATGAGAGTATACCCCACCTGTTGGTAATGTCCAACAGAATACCTACAACTTTCAAAACCCTATTCAATAAGGGGCAGAATGGAGGCCTTCAGTTCAGAACGCCTACCAGCCAGTTCCAGTTGAGAATTGGTAGGGGACGTCACAGCTGATGAACCCTAAAACCATTGTGAATACCATGAGTAGGTACTTTGGCATCCAACTAAAACCCTTGGACAGGCCTGTTTACAGGAAGCCTTACCCCGATTGGATAGATCGGGTAGCACCATTGCCAAGAGGCTTCAAAATGCCTGATTTTGCCACCTTCTCATGTGGTGATGGCAAATCTACCATTCAGCACATCGGCAGATTTACCGCCCAATGTGGCGAAGTTGGCCAGAACGAGTATCACAAACTGCAGTTATTCCCCGTTTCTCTAACCGTAACAACATTTGCTTGGTACTCATCTTTGGCCCCCGACTCCGTGCAGAGTTGTGCTGACATGTAGCGTTGTTTCCATGATAGATTTTATTGGCCCCAACCTCAAGTCACTGTAACTGATTTGATGAATCTCAAGCAATATGTCGATGAGTCGGCTACCGATTATATCGAGAGATTCAGAAGAAAGGTTGGGAAATGCACTTTACACTTCCCTGAATCAGAATGCGCCCATATGATAATCAACAACCTGCATCCTCAGCTAAATGAGAAAGTAGTGGGACAGTCCTGCTCTGACTTAAGCCAGTAAGCCGAGAAGGCTAGCCAAATAGATCAGTATATCCAGGAGAAGGAGAAAAGAAGAGTTAACCGAAATTGAGGTTCCCATTTGGTATCCATTATTGAGGCAGATGAGTCTGACTCAGAGTCAGCCGAATACACGGTAGACGCAATGGTAGTCGAGATCATCAGGGGTAAGGTTTACTCTTGCCAAGTCCTAAAAGCTACAAAGGGCAAGGAGACGAGTTCGACTGATGACAGGGTCAGTTACTCGTTTGACATTACAAAGGTAGATCAGATCTTTGATTATCTGCTGAAACATAAATAGATTCAGTTGCTTGATGGCCATAGGATTCCGTCTGCCAAAGAACTCAAGGATAAGAAGTACTGTAAGTGGCACAATTCATATAGCCACACTACTTCTAATTGTGTGGTCTTCAGAAAGGCAATTCAAAAGGGCATCAAGGAGGGCAGTTTCAAGCTAGCTGATAAAAGCATAGCTGAAATGTTTGTTGATACTAACCCATTCCTCGTAGTACCGATATTTATGGTATCATTTGCCAAGCCAAATCAATCAAAGGGCGTCAAGGGGAAATAGCCGATGAAAACTATGTGGGTCCCAAAGAAGTCCACCGGTAAGGAGGGGGTCACCAGGACCTCCGTGTTTGATCAGCTAGGCAGCTTACCTGACATCTATGAGGACACAGATATGCAACCAGCTAGAAGGAGTGTTTGTGGCCACCCTTATAAATTAGAGCACATTGTTCGGGTACCTCCCAAACAGAAAGGGACCCAGCAGACCTCAGGAGTAGGCTTGGGGGCAAGCACGGCTGCCAGTCGATGAGAAGCCGAGCGTGCCCTATATATGCGAGAAACTACTACCCATGGCTAGACTGAGGGTGGCTGAGTTCAACGTGAAGGAAGGCGTTTCGTCCTTGCGTATCACAGTGAGGGATGAAGGATAGCTGAGATCCCGGAGGATGATTAAGCTAACCGCCAATATAGAGGAAGAAAAGTGGTTCATCAATCATGTTTCTGGAAAGAAAGAGGCATCATCGGGTGTCATATCCAAGATGTAGCGAGCCAAAGCCTTGCGCAATATGAAGCTAATGTTGCACATGATATCCAGCGCTGAGGCAGCTGATAAGCAGGAAATTCCTGAGTCTGCCGTAGCTGAGGCTATCGAGCGGGCATTCGGCTCAACCTCTTCAGAGACAGTGCTGCATGAAGGCAAAGTTCTGGACCAACCAAAATTAACTATAGAGCCTGATGACAACCCGACAGAGGAACCTCGACGGGAGACTAATATTCTGAAGGAATCCCTAGCCGAGACGGTTCCACAGGTCGCACAAAGAATCCAGGCATTAGAGCCTCAGGTTCCTATATGCCTCTAGAAGATGGAAGATATTAACTTCTCGTCAGCCGAATTGGACGAAGTAGGAGACTTTATTCTTGATTTATTTAAGCAAGATTCAGTCGATGAGATTTGGGCAGCCATTGAAATGGTCAGCCTGATTCCATGCGAGTTCTGGGTCGGCCCCCCTAAGCTGGACAACCTAGAAGGCGATGTGTGTGTGGAAGACACTAAATGGGCGACATTAGCTGATACCACCGCTAGGGATGCTTTGAGCATTGTATTTGGTCACCTACGGAGGAGATGGTTAAACACCTCAAACCCATCTATGTTAAGGCTTACATTAACGGCAAAGCTTTTAGTCGAGTGTTCATCGATAATGGGGCTGTGCTGAATGTGATGTCGCTGCTTACTTTGAAAAGCCTCAACAAAACCAGGTAGGATCTCATCCCAACTAACATGAAAATGTCTAGCTTTATAGGAGAAGCCTCTGAAGCTTTGGGGATCTTAGTAGCAGAAATTACCGTAGGTCCTAAGATGGACAGGTCTGCCTTCTTCGTGATAGACGGCAAGTCGTCCTACGCCATCCTGTTAGGCAGATACTGGATTCACACTAGTCGATGCCTTCCTTCCACCATGCATCAATAGCTCATTTTTTGGGAAGAAGACAAGATAGAAATCGTCCCAGTTGACGATAACCCATTTCAAGCAGGGGTCAAAAACTTGGAGGTTGTCTTATATTCACCCTATGTGGCTCCCATAGCTATTTTGGAGCAGTACGAAGAAGGATCTTAGGAATACAGCAATCTTACTTCACAAGGTTTAGAAATAAAATAATTAGCCGAACCACGGCTTACCTTGGAAGAGTTAAATGATTGAGGAGACCCAAATCATACATGATCTGTGCCATCGACTGATTGCTTTAAATTCTGAAGCAAGGATAGCCAAAGCATCACAGGTAGAGGACTACAACAGAGAACCAACACTGGCGACCGATGACATTGAGTTGCCAATGGAACTTGAATCGCCCATAAGAAGGGCTATGCCTAGTTTTGAGTCTCAGGATCCCTTGGAAGATATCAACTTGGGTATTGAGGAAGTCCCTCGGCTAACACATACTAGTGGTTTGCTGAAGGAAGAGGATAAACAAAGTATAACGACTCTTCTACTATAGTATAAAGACTACTTCGCGTGGGATTATCATAAGATGCTTGGGCTGGGTACTTTGGTAGAGCACAGATTGCCAATTAAGGAGGGTTTCACACCTCATAAATATCCGCCCAGAAGATATCACCCTCAGTGGATACCTCAAATTAAAACCGAGATTAAGCGACTATTGAAAATCAGATTCATCAGAATAGCTAGGTATGTGGAATGGTTGGCAATTATTGTGTCAGTCAAGAAGAAGAATGGAAAGGTTCGGGTATGTACTGATTACATGAACCTAAATCTAGCCACACCTAAAGATGAATACGTCATGCCTATAGCCGATATGCTAGTCGATTCGGAAGCCGCTAATGGGGTGCTGACATTTGTGGATGGATACTCCGGCTATAATCAGATAGCAGTAGCCGAGAATGATATTCACAAGATTGTATTTAGGTGTCCAGGAGCCTTGGGCATTTACAAGTGGGTAGTTATGTCGTTCGGTCTGAAGAATGCTGATGCTAATTATTAGAGGGCAATGAACACCATCTTCCATGATTTGATCGGCAAGACTGTGGAGGTCTACATAGATGATGTGGTGGTGAGGTCCAATGACTTCAAATATCATTTAGCTGATCTGGAACAAGCACTAAAAGAATGAGGATTCATAATCTAAAATTGAATCCAGCCAAGTGCATGTTCGAAGTATCGGCTAGCAACTTCCTCAGCTTCTTGGTACATAAGAAATGTATTGAGATAGATAAGAACAAAGCCCGAGCAGTAATGGAGTCGGCACCACCCAGAACAAAGAAGGAGTTACAAAGCCTGTTAGGGAAGATCAACTTCCTAAGACGATTCATAACTAATTCAGCTGGCAAAATGAAGGCTTTCTCACATTTGCTTAGGCTTAAAGGGTCAGAAGAGCTAGTATGGGGCCCAGAACAGCAAGAGGCATTAGACCAAATTAAAAAGGCCCTAGCAACTCCTCCCGTGCTTGTACCTCCCATGCTAGGGAAGACGTTGAAATTGTACATCTCAGTTGCAGATATGTCTATCGACTACCTGTTATCACAGGATGCCAATGATGGAACCGAAAGGGCAGTTTACTATCTTAGTTGAATGCTCAATGAAGCTGAAACTAGATATACTCCTATAGAGAAGCTTTGTTTGTCCTTATTATATGCTTGTAAAAAACTTGAACATTATTCAATGTCACATGTGGTTCACATTTTGTGCAAGATTGACATCGTCCGGTACTTATTGAATAGACATGTTTTGCAAGGACGACTAATGAAATGGGCAATCAAGCTCATTGTGTTTTCTCTCCAGTACAGGCCACTCAGGGTTGTCAAAGGTCAGGCGGTAGCCAATTTCTTGGCAGACCACCCTTTTGTAGATGTGGAGGACCCATGCGCCCCCTCTATTACATGTATGGACGTCATCCCCTGGATGCTAACTTTTGATGGGTCAAGAACCCAGAAGGGAGTCGGAGCTGGAATAACGATAACCGCTCCTAGAAATGAGACGTGGAGGTTCTCTTATCGGTTAGATTCTGACTTGACAAATAACCAAGCTGAATACGATGCTCTCATCATAGGACTCAAACTCCTACTTTCTATTAAAGAAAAGTGCATCAAGATTCATGCAGACTCTCAATTGGTTATCAAGCAACTAGCTGGGGAATATGACTGCAAAGATCCAAATTTGTTGGCCCGTTACGAAATGGCTAGCAGATTACTTAGTAGGTTCGCATCGTTTACGTTAAGTTATGTTTCCAGAGGCATGAATGTTGAGGCTAACGATTTAGCACAAGAAGCTTCTGGCTTTAGGAAGTCTCTACTCACTCTAGATTATGATAAGCTGTCAGCCAAAGTGTTCGCCATGGACCAGATCGACTCGTGGAAGCATATATTAATCGGCTACTTAAAAGATCATTCCACGTGCAATGACCTTAAGGTTAAGATGAGGGCCTTGAAGTATGTGCTCATTGATGGTGATTTTTACAAAAGGAGTGTAAATGTGGTGCTACTCAAGTGCATTGATAAAACAGAGGCCTTAAGAGTCATGGGAGAAGTTCATAAAGGAATCTGCGGATCACACAGAGTTGGGCCAACGATGAAGTGGTTGATTTATCGACATGGCTATTATTGGCCTACCATCACGGCCGATTGCTTTCAATACGCAAAAAGTTATGAAGAGTGTCAGAGAAATGGATCAATCCAACGGGTACCAACCGAGGTATTGCATCCGATCGTGAAGCCCTGGCCTTTCAGAGGATGGGCTATAGACTTCATCGGCAAGATTTACCACAATCGGCTAAAGGACACAATTTTATTATTCTAGCTACCGATTATTTCACTAAACGGGTAGAGGAAAAGCCGATGAAGAGGGTTCATCAGACATATGTCTTTCAGTTTATCCAACACCAGATCATACATAGATATGGTATTCCTGATACGATTACCACCGATCAAGGGACGGTGTTCGCTGGTTCTAATGTGGCAGCCTTTGCTGAGAAGTTTGGGATCAAGATGATCACATCTTCACCTTATTACGCATAGGCGAATGGACAAGCCGAGGTAGCTAACAATCTTATTGTGGACATAATTAGTAAGAATGTAGAGGATAGACTGGCAGTGTGGTATCTCACTTTGGACGAAGCTATTTAGACAATCAGAAACTCTAAGTCTACCGCTACGGGGACAACACCTTATCGGCTAACCTATGGCCAAGATGCAGTGTTACCCCTGGATATTAATGTTAAGTAATTACGGGTGGCCAAACAAAATTTTTTAAGCTTGGAAGAATATCAGCATGTTATGCTAATGGAGTTAGATCAGCTAGATGAAGATCGACTGATGGCCCTAGAAAGAATCGAAGCTGGTAAACGAAAAATGGCTAAAGCATACAATAAACATGTTAAACCCAAGAGGTTCACCGAATGAGACTTGGTTGGAAAACCGTATTGCCTCTTGTAATGAAAGATCGTAAATTCGGCAAATGGTCGCCAAATTGGAAAGGACCCTTCGTAGTAAGCCAACGGATTGCTGGCAATTCGTATCGACTAATAGACATGCATGATGAAGAGCTTGACAGAAACATAAACGGCAAGTACCTAAAGAGATACTACCCCTCGATTTGGGGTATGCAAAACAACAGCCACAGACCAGAAAAAATAGACCATTCGATTTGGGGTCAAGAAATGGCTTGGTCACAATCACATGAAAAAGTACTTCTCTTCGATTTAGGGAAGACAAGAGTAAACAACAGCCATAGATCGGCTTCTTAATCACAGAAACAGACCCTTCGATTTGAGGTCGATAAAGCTAGGGAGCCGAGTTGGTCGACATTCTACCAGCTAGAGGTTGCACTATATCACCAGTAACAGAAGTCTCAGGATTAGCCGAGTCCACGGCTGCTTGGGCATCTTGGGTACCCGAAGAGACCCCAAGTGTTGCAGAGCAGCGACAGCCTCATCATGGCTATCTTTGTCCATTCTATGCAAAGCAAATAAATCATTCAAAGCCAAATCCATGTCATTGTAAGTGGTTGCCAGAACCGGTGAATCCGTTGTTTCTTTTGACAATCGGAGCAAAGAGGCCCTCAGGGCATGAAACTCTTCTTTGTTGGTTGGAATTCCCCTAGCGAGAGACTCTTCTACTCACTCTGATGAAAGCCAACAGGCGAAGCTGGTGGAGTTGCAATGTCAACTGATCCAAAGTAGCGCAAAAGCACATCTTCCGGGATGATTTCGGCTTGTACCTCTGAGTCGTCAGTTGGGTGGGCTTCAGTTGAAGGATTATCTCCAACGATCTCCTGTACTGAAAGGACAGGTTCAGTATAGAGGCAAGATCCCGGAGGCTGAAATACCAAGCATAAGAAAAAGGGCATACCTCTACGGCTGCCCCAGCATAGGAAGCCTCGGCTTCCTTGGCAGGAGAAACTGTGGCTTTGAGGGAAACCGATGATGGGTCTTGCGAATGCACGGGAGCATGAGCCAGGAAAGATGATCCGCCAATATGAAAGGGAGTATCAGACGTTTTATGCACCCGTCTGCACTTTATCAGTTGTGGTCCCTGGAGGGCAAACATAAAACATAAATATTAGTAGCTGATATGAAGGTGTTTTAGCCAGCTGAGTAGTATACCTTGATTTCCTCTTCTTTCTCAACAGGAACATGAATGTTGGGTCTGTGGGGGCCTTCCTCACTACAATCTTGAATGACAAACCCTCCACTTCGTCGGGGTTGCTTTGGCACTGGTTTCCTGGGTGATGGGGACTCGGTGTCAAAAGTGGTCTCCAGATCAACAAACACTGGAGGAGATGGGGTTGCTGAAAGATACATAAGAGATGTTAGCCAAAAACATCACAAGAACAATCTGGCCGACACATATGTAGAATACAATTTACTTTTTCTCTTCGTCTGCCTCAACCGGACTGAAGACCTTGAGGCAACAGGCCTAGCCGATTTAGAGGAAGCAGCTTTCATAGTGGCTTATTTTGGCCATGGTTTAGAGGTTTCCGAGTTCTTCTCTTTTCTCGACAGAATCAGTCGATCACAATAGACATCTAAAAGAGATTGAAAAAACATCTCCTTAGTCGTATCCTACCAATCATCAAAAGCAACGGTAGTATTCGCTCTCAGGGGAAACGGTTGCCAGTAAAACAGGGCGAGCCTGTCAAGATTATGATCGGCTAACTTCTTTTCTTATTCTGCATCAAGAATGCAGCGTTGGGTTGAACTGACAATACTCCGGTGGGGCCACGACACGTGCTGAGTAAGGCCGAATTGCCTTGCTACAAAGTTTGGCCGATATGGCTCCGCGGTCAATTTATTATTCCTAGAAGTGGACTTCAAATCACCCAACAAATCCCTGGCCGTGAGAATTCGCCCCCATATGAGAACCATAGTACTCCGCTAGGAAAAAGTAAGGTCCTCATCGGCTACTTGACGAACCCAATCAGAGGTGGCCCATCTTTCTAGGACCGGTTGCCAATCTGTATAATGGTCTCTAGATAGACCATACAGGGTGGAGACTGCGGTAAAAACATCTTAGGGCACAGGGGACCGGCTAAGGTATCCAGGTTTCTGGAATCCATTAACCTCGCCTCGGCATCACCCAGAGCCATGTAAAGATAGGTCAAGAAGAGAGATGCCCAGCTGACATCCCTCCCCGAAATGGCTAACGCTGCATAAATTTCCAGCTCTTTCACAACTGCACAAGAGCCCGTACAGACAAAGTATCGACTAAACCAAAAAAAACATAAAAGCATGATGCTCGCCATCATCGACTGGAAGAGGTGATATTCGGCGTTTGATGGTTATAAACTGGCCGTAGCCTGAAAAAGTCTTTGAGACTTTGATGCCTAAATCGGCAACATCTATATCTCTTAGGACAGGCGCCTCGGCTCTCGGAATCGAAAGGCCAAGTATCGTCGTCACACCAAGCAGTGTGGGGGTTATCATTCCCTAAGGGAAAACAAAGGCATTGGCAGTGGTCGACCAGTAACCAAGAAAGGCATATATAAGATCGATATTGTAGGAGGAGTCAAACTCCAACAACATAATGGCTTCGTAGAGACCCGTGCGCCTCCATTTGACTTCTTTGGACGACTTAACTCGGTTCAACCAAACAGAATAGTTGGTAATCTCGGTCGGCCAGGTACGCAGACTAGATGGACAACGGTCGCCGGTGAACCAGTCACATGTAATCGGAAGATCGTAGTTCACCGGGCTTAGATACTGAGAAAGAATGAGGTCACCTTGTTCAGAATGTACCAAAAGGGGCGAGAACCAGTTGCTCATCTATGAAGGCAAAAGTAGGGATTAGGTCATCAGCAGCCAAACCGGTGATATCCGATCCCAGAGATAGAGAAGAAGATGAAAAGATGGTTTTTCTTTTTCTGATGAAGAAATAGTATTTTCTGAAGAAGGCGAGAAATTTGGGAATAACCGAGAAGATTGAATGAGAAGCCTTTTTGGTGGGGGGATGTCTCTCCTAAGTATTTCCTTTTTCTTAGAGATATGATTGACACTCTATTGGGAGTCTTTTCGTCCAAAACGTGCGGCTAAAATCCGTCAGAAATTAATTGTGGAAGTCGAGACGTTTTTGTGGAAGGAAAAGGGAACTTTTTAAAGACCATCATTGCATGCATTTAAGGCAAAAGTGATTGAAATGACACCTACGGATGCCACACGAAACGACGGCCATTTTGGAATACATCAACTCGACAGCCGCACTCGAGTTAATGTAGGGGGGAAATTATTAACACCCAAAAGTGTTTAGCCGAATCAAGTGACAGCCGAAGGTGGAAAAGGATTCTAAGTCGGTAACTGAGCGGAATCATAGCTGAATCCGTTAGTCCTTACCCTCGGCTAGAAAAGCATCATCGGCTATTACAGTAGTATGGCTGAGTCATAATTCCGAAGAACGGCTGAGACTCACACATAGTCGGATGCCTCGAAGACCAAGTCAAAGGACCTTCTAGAAAAGGTAGCAACCATCAACAGCCAGAAGGGAGTGTCGTTGATCGTGCTAGAGGTCCCGGCGAAAAAATCGGCACCACCTCCTCATAGTTGGCTAGTGAATTTAGTGGGTAGTTCGATGGCTAACATAGGGGGTCACGTTTATTTTTCTTGTACTATAAATATAGGAATCATTTGTACAGAAGACACAACACAATCAATCAAAAATCTGATTTTTACATATCTTCATTCTATCCTTATTGCCTTTATTGCACTCTAGCTGTATTTATGTTTCTTACCACTTAGTTTACTCAATCACCATCCTAACACTTTCTGGAGTAGTTGGGGAACCCATTGCTCGAAGTTAGAGTTTCGCTTCCGGCCGAAATCGCTTAGTTAAGGAATCAATTTGTCATTCGATTTCGTCAGCCGATAAAACGGTAAACATTTCGGAGGGAAACAGCTATCCAGATGAAGTATTCGATCTTACTTAGGTATTTCATATCCAATTCCAGTTTGTAGTTCATCTAGTGCTTAAATTTATCATTTCTATGAGCTATATAGCTTATTATGTGCACTCTTTATACTAAAGCGTCAATTTGAGTTGTACATCCAGATATGACATAAACTTGTCATTTAAAAGGTTGGATTTTTCTTAATGTACATAGATGAAATTTTGTCCCTAATAAGTTTACTCAATTTGAAAGACCATTTTGAATAATTTATCCTTCTATTATTAATGCATTTAGATAACTGTAGTTAGGCGTTGTTTGGACATAATTTGAAATTATGATGTGAAATTAATGATTTGAAATCAGGATGATTTGAAGTTACAATTTTGTTTGGCCATGCAATTTGAATTTCTTTAGTTTTATTTTTTTCTCATAAACATAAAAACTTCACAAGTTGTGAAAATAATCAAAATTTTCCCAATTCTTATACAATCTTACCAAATGAGCAAATCATAATTCATAACAAGGTTAATACAGTACTAGAAGACATTTCTAAACAATACAACCTCGATCTAATAATCGAACTTTATAATTCAAAAAAAAAATTGAACATGAGTTGTAGAAGTAAATTTAGCTGGTAAATTGTTGGTAAGAGCTAATTTTGTTATAAATATACTTTTAACTTGAAGATCTGTTTTGTATTTGATATAAATGGTTGGTAAATATATTCACCAACTTATGAATCTTTTTTTATAAAATATAAACTTATATGTCAAGTTTTACATTTAAAAAAATTGAATCATGATTTGAAATCTCAAATCATGCCTTTTTGGAGAATTTGGAATTTGGAATTATAATATGAAGTTGAAACCAAAATTTTGTATAAATTTCATAAACAAACACTAATTTGAAATTAACATATGAAATCATGGCAAACGCCTACTTAGTCTCTAGCACAGTACAGCACTCATGGATTCAAGCTACATCGTTAATTGAAAAAGTTGTTTCTTGTTGGTATTGTTCGGTTAATTATATATACATATATTAAGAAAAATAAAAATTGTTATAGGTGAATGAACTAAAGAAGAACATTAAGAAAATGAATAATGTAATCGTTCGTGAAAATATTTTTAGTTTTCATTTATCATTGTCTTATTTAAGGTAATTGAAAAATATTTGAGCAATTGAAATCCACAAATTCATGTAATGTATAGCACACAAAAAAAAAAAAAAAAAAAAAAGAGTTATCTGTCAATTTGAATAAATCTCTACCGTTTTACTTGTACTTCTAATTGTGAAATTAGATACTCAATTCTTTTTTTCTGCACCTTCAAGAGAAAAGCAACACAAAAGGAGGGAAAACTTTGAGAAACACTCATGAAATTTTTTACTTTTTTGAAAAAAAAATTACTTTATTTGAAATCAACGTTTGGAATTTGAAAAACACGTAAAACATGTTTCACTCTCAATACATTTAAACAACCATGTATTCTTTACAAAAACTAACCAAACACAAACTCATCTTCAATTTCAACTTCAAAATTTTTAAATAAAATGAAAAATATTTAGTTTCCTTGGCCAAAGGCCTACTTAAATTGGTACATTATGTTTATTGATGTGCCTTAAAACTTCAAGAGGGTCGAAATGTATGTACTATATTTATTATTTTTTTTAAAAAAACTAAAAATCGATTTGACTAACGACTATATAAAAACAAATATACACTCCTAGGCCCTAGCTATTCCAAATAGTCCTTTCAATTTTATTTTCTCCTCTTCTCTTCCTTTTTTGTTTATTTACTTACTTATTACTCCAATTGTCTGTTTTTTTAATCTACTTTGTCGTGATATTGTGGTACATCTGGAGCAGGTGCCTGCTGAGTATTTTAATATTGTCTTGTTGCCAAATAATTTTGTTTGATTTATATATAAAGTATATTAAAATAAAGTCATTATTAGAAAGTGATGAGTTTAGACAGTTGCAAGATTCTTACCTATTCTTTTATTGCAATACAATTTTTCTTATATAAAGAATCAGCGATGTCGTATATAAACTGTTGGGTATTTTGTCTATTGTACTTTATAATGCAGTACGGGAAGTATATTACTATTACAAGTATTCGAAAGGATAAACAAAGATTCAATAATTCAACTAGAAATCTGAAATTACAATTGTTGAACAAGAAAAACTGGAAACAGTTTTTGCTGAGTCGAGTGTGGCACTCTGTTCTTAAGACAATATTGCCCCGTATGTATCCTTTATACGTCCTGGACAATTTGTCTCCCAAGATAAAACAGCAATGGAACAATTGAGCAAAGGAAACTCAAATGCTACCGTGAAGAATATTGAGTAACGAAATGATGCTTGGAAGTTGTAGGAAGAAGAGATTTCTGCGTGTGTATGCTTGTGTATTTTCGTGTATATCTAGTGTTACTCAACAATGGTGTAAGGGGTGTTTATATAGGTGAGGGAGGGACTGAAAACTGTCTCCATAACAGCCAAATAATGGCCATTATGGAGGTAGTAAAGCCACCAACATAAATGGTGAAAGACCAACGGATTGGCCATTATAGGAGGAGTAATTCAGCCAAAATAAATGGCTGAATTGAGTGCTTGGCGTTTCTGCTTTGACTGTCCAAATTCTGAAGAAAATGATTTGCGTGGGACAGGGTAATCATGAAACCTTGGCCGATGTATCTGGCGGCTCGTATTGTTTGTTGACCATAATTTATGAATTCGGTTATCATAGGGAGCATATTTAGATCAACTCTGCAATCAGTTGTTAGAATCAATAGGTCTTCAAATTGTTCATTTGAAAAAATTGAAACCCTTCTTATTGGACGATCATGATAGGATCTCATATAGGCCTTTATGGCCCTGACCTGTAAATGGACCTTTATGAGCTTCTAAAATATCTTTTAGTCCATGACCAATACCCCAGTTGGTCCTATACATGTGACCCGCTATCAGGAAAAGAATTGCAATAGCTAAATGGTGATGGGCAATATCAGTTAGCCACAGACCCCAGAAGAGAGATTTCAAGAAATGGCAGATCTATTCACTCTCCTAAAGAAAAGCGACCCCAATCCCTCCCCAGCCCAGGTCAAAGGTCTTCCCGCCCTTTTTTTCAGGGGCAGAGTCAAGTTCGTTACGGTCAGCAAATCAGCCCCGCAGATTTTCTGGGAAACTTCGGGGACCAAACTGTACATCTGAAAGAATTTTGGTCCAAACTGTACATCGAAACTTATGGGATCAAACTGTACTTTTGGCAAAGTTTTCTGGCCCAAAAAGATAATATCAGAAGACCCACAGCCCACGACCCGTGACCCGAGAACCCGGAACCCGGAACTCGGAACCGGACCAGACGGGACGGGCGGGCGGCGGCGGCGCGCGTGTGGTCTTTCCTCGAACCGAAACACATCTAGGTCCTCCCTCCTTTAAACACATGGGATACCTCTTGGGGTCCCAAACCCCAAACCAATTTCGAGTCTTATATACACAACAATTCTTTCTTCCTCTACCGATGAGGGAGAATTGAACACAATACCACACTTTTCCATGCTTCAAACACCTTACTTCGTGAACCAATATCTCTTTCATTTCTCAATGAAATTTGACGATTCTTGGCCCTACGGTTATCTACGTACTTAGTAGATCATGCATGTGTGAAGAACCGGATTCTCCAACATACGTAACACTAGTGTTTAAGCCGTTAAAGTTGGTCGGTCGCAACTCCCGCCAAAGGCTAATTTCCAACAATCCCCTCTTGAAAGAGATTTTGGCGCACTCACATGGTGTCTTTTCATTTCCAGCAATATTTCAGCGGACCGATGTTGCATAAGGAGAGGTAGCTTCAGCTTTGAACCTTCCATAGTTAAGTACCATCGGACTTACTTATTGCGCGGTGAACGTGATGTCTTGAACCGTCAGTGTTTAGTGTAAGCCAAGTCAATGGTACCAACACAACAAATTCCCTTACTTTCTTCTTCGTAATGTTTTGTCCGTTTTGGCCATGGACAACGTCTTGGATTCTTAAGTGCGTTCATTTGAGGCGGCCCGTCCTCGCACTTAAATAGGTGGTCTCCTACAAGGTATCCTGCTATACCCCACTTCACAAGTGTTAGGAACTATTAAAAGTTTCCCAAAGACCTAACCTCAACTGTTGAGGATCATTACAGGTTTTGAAAACTTAACCTTTACCCATACTGCAGATAGCACTTAACGTCTATCGCGGGAACGGCTTTGGATTTGGTGTTTCTTTTCGAAATCACTATCCGAAGTGCTCATGCTTCCACCGAAGCGATCAACCGAACCTTTACAACTTAGTTTTCCCATTGAACCAAATTACCGGGATCTCCAGTTAGTAAGGTTGGGTTACCACTGTATTGGTCCGTATATTTTGGGTTTTAAGCCCATTCCCCTAGACAGGCAGAACACTTGATCTCCGGGTAGTCCCTTAGTTAGTAAATAAGAAAGTGACACCCGTGATGATCAATTGTCATACGGTCTTATGTCTCCGACAGATCCTGACAGATATGTCCAGACGTCGTCATCCGTGTCCTTCCTGAAGCCGACCGGCTAGCCACAGTATATAACTGCTGAAGAAACGGGTTTCTCCCAATATGGGACGTCCTCTAATGAGTCGTGAAGTTACTCAACTTCTTTCATGCTTTGTATAAAGCGATAAACTCCGATACTATCATGAATCGGTCGATGCAAGTTTGCTTAGAGGATTTTCCAAGACCCACCATACACATTTACTTGTGACTTTGGTGTTCTCCAGATCTGATATCCGATTTGCATCACTGTGTTCTCCCAGAACCGCTGGACATCCAGTATACTATAATCCGAAGATAAGCGAATAATTCAGATATCGTCATATCCGACTTAACGCCTTCTATTGATCATGTCTTAAGATCATCAGTGAACCTTAGTTCAACTGATTTGTTCGTAGGACGATATCAGGTCGGTTGTAGTGTGTACAATACATTGAACTACACATGACATGTGCATATCGCTCCTTGTCTATGGGTGCACCATGATTCCAATCAGTTCTATGATTCATATCCATTGGTGGCTTCAACGAGACTGTCAACTATCGACCAGTCCGTTAGATGTCTTAGAAATCCAATTCCTAAGATGTCATCTGTGATACCCATATCTTTCATATCGAGACTTTATTTCAATATGACTTTTACTTTCAGACTGTTGATTCTCCAACTATTGGCTTTCTAACTTCAGAGTCAATGTTTCTGTGGTCAGATTCATTGTTTCTGTTATATCTGAAACTTTCAAGACCAAAATGTAAACATTTCAGGGACCAAAATGAAAGTTCAGGAAGAAGCCCAACAGTCCAGCAAACCAACTCTGATTCTCTTCTTCCAACTCTCCGGTTGGGAAGGCTATTTCAACATCCATGCCACGCAAGACTGCAATGGCCCATGATGTTAAGCTAGTCCCAGGGGAGCACATGTACAAATAGTCGAGGCTTTGAACTCATCAGTAGATCCATCTACTTTGTACTCACTTTTGAGTATCCTTTTTCACAACCCAAAGGTTTTTTTCCCGGAGGAAGATCAACCATTACACAAGTATGGTTCTATATGAGGGAATCTATTTCTCTCTTTGTAGCTTCTTTCCAAAGCAGCGCTTTTGGAGATGACAATTATTTGTTAATTGTCCATGGTTCATTCTCAACCATACAAGCTAAAAGGATTGGAACAAGTCTTTGTCCCCTTCTTTGCTCCGTCTCGGTTCAACATCTAGAATCCCTGAGTTCTGCAGATCTGGAATATTAAGTTCCGGATAGCCAGCAACTTTCGAGTCTTGTAGATACGGAACGTCTAGTTCCGGACAGTCAGGCCCTCGCGGATTCTTGTTAACCTTGAGCAATTACTTCTTTTTCCTTTTCAAGGAAAGTTATCTTCAAAGAATTCAGTATTCTTTGACACCAAGAGGTGATCAGCACTATTGTTATTTGCAGATCCAGTGGATATGCAATCTACAGTCTTAGGTCGAACTTGACCTGTTTCGGTATTCCAACTTTTACCAAGCCACCCTACATAATTTGGGCGTATGACTTTGCGCTTGGCTAACACCGTTGGACTGAGGTGAGTAATGAGCAGTCATTTAATAAATGATGCTTCACATTCTCCCCCTCTATCACTACGAATTTCTCAATCCGTAGGCTTAGTTGATTTTCAACTTCTGTTTTGTAGCGCTTATTCGCTTCAACAACTTCATCTTTGCTTTTCAACAAACAAAGGATTACATACGTTGTACCATCATCAATGAAGGTCACAAAGTACTTGTCTCCCCCCTCTATTTTGTATGAACTTTAAATCACCCAAGTAGGTGTGACTAAGTTCTAGAGGAGCGGTGCTTCTTTCGCTATTCCCTTGACGGAATTTGAAAATGTGATTTTGCCTATTCATCTACCTCACATTTATTTTGAGGGTTTATGTCGACAAAAGGCAACAATCTCAACATCGTTAGCTTTTGAATGACTTGCTATTTAACGTGTCTTAATCTATGATGTATATCATTCAATTGGCTACAAACATATTGTACCATTCTTAGTTATTACAAACCTGTTGGACTAGTCTCAAACCAGCTTGAGCAACAGCGTCCCTTAAACCAAGTTAGAAACATGTATCACCTCATTTTAGAGTGATCCCACTCCTTGAAGTCCTATTGAGGACAACCTCTCCAGCCCCTTTGATTTTTAGAGACGGTGTTGCTTCACATGAACAACCTCTTGCCCGTGGTTAGGGAGCAACCGGATCATATGTGATCTCGATACTCTGGCCCACTCTAGTTGCTTTGGCAAACTGAGTGTCCAATTTCTTTACTGCCTTTCTTTAGGCCTTCAGATCATTTAAGACCTGAAAACTCTGGCCCACCTTACTAGGTGTCCATTACTTTTCCTATGAAATGAATTCTGGCCCCACTCCAGTCGTCCGGAGGCTTTGTATGACTGAGTGTCCAATATCATCATATCAAAGGAATTTTGGCCCACTCCAGTCGCCCGGAGGCTTTTTATGACTGAGAGTCCAATATCATCCTATGAATGATCTTCTGCCAAATAGTATGACAGGCTCAACGTCTTTAGCTTTTAGACTTCTTCCGTTATGATTGGTGCCCAGACAATTGTGGGCGCTTACTTAAGTGTGGTAACAGTTTTCGCACAGTCAGTGGATCTTTCTCCCTCGTATGTGCGAACATACTTTAAACACTTTAATAATTACACTTAAAAGAATGGATACTCTTAAGTCGTTTACAAAATCCAATCATTAAACGGAAAAGAAGATGAGATTAAACTTCTGATTTGTTAAAGCGTAAGAAATATAAATTATTTTCATATTCCTCCTTACTTTAATCCATTTTTAATCAGACATCATTTAATCTTTATTCTTGACAAGTAAGAAAAATACTTATCATTTAATCTTTATTCTTGACAAGTAAGAAAAATACTTATCCCAATTTCGGATTCTGGCTCACTTCAGTCACTTCATCAGACTGAGTGTCCATTTCCTTCTCACCATTATTCGGATCTTTTGTCTGGAACAGATATAGGTCTTCTGCTGCAAGATATAATAACATCTTCAGTCTTCTCCTCTTGTCCCAGTTGACATCCTCAGGCTCTCCTGAGCGCTTTTTCCCACCAGTCTTGGTAGCGGTGACACCATGAACACGTTCATCATCATCACTCTCTTCTACCAGAAAACCATTGCCATATCCATATTTGGTCACACAACTTTTGACCGACATCTTTCGAACACTAATAGTAATACAATAAAATATTGTCTTAAGTTGTTGGGTATTTTGTCTATTGTCCTTTATAATGCAGTACGGGAAGTATATTACTATTACAAGTATTCGAAAGGATAAACAAAGATTCAATAATTCAACTAGAAATCTGAAATTACAATTGTTGAACAAGAAAAACTGGAAACTGTTTTTGCTGAGTCGAGTGTGCCACTCTGTCCTTAAGACAATATTGCCCCGTATGTATCCTTTATACGTCCTGGACAATTTGTCTCCCAAGATAAAACAACAATGGAACAATTGAGCAAAGGAAACTCAAATGCTACCGTGAAGAATATTGAGTAACGAAATGATGCTTGGAAGTTGTAGGAAGAAGAGATTTCTGCTTGTGTATGCTTGTGTATTTTCGTGTATATCTAGTGTTACTCAACAATGGTGTAAGGGGTGTTTATATAGGTGAGGGAGGGACTGAAAACTGCCTCCATAACAACCAAATAATGGCCATTATGGAGGTAGTAAAGCCACCAACATAAATGGTGAAAGACCAACGGAATGGCCATTATAGGAGGAGTAATTCAGCCAAAATAAATGGCTGAATTGAGTGCTTGGCGTTTCTGCTTTGATTGTCTAAATTCTGACTTTCTAGAAACTTCGGGGACCAAACTGTACATCTGAAAGAATTCTAGGATCAAAATGTACTTCTGGCAAAGTTTTATGGCCCAAAAAGATAATATCAGAAGACTCACAGCCCATGGCCCGTGACCCAGAGAACCCGGGAACCCGGAACCCGGACGGGACGGACGGGCGGCGGCGGCGCGCGTGTGGTCTTTCCTCGAACCGAAGCACATCTAGGTCCTCCCTCCTTTAAACACATGGGATACCCCTTGGGGTCCCAAACCCCAAACCAATTTCGAGTCTTATATACACAACAATTCTTTCTTCCTCTACCGATGAGGGAGAATTGAACACAATACCACACTTTTCCATGCTTCAAACACCTCACTTCGTGAACCAATATCTTTTTCATTTCTCAATGAAATTTGACGATTCTTGGCCCTACGGTTATCTACGTACTTAGTAGATCATGCATGTGTGAAGAACCGGATTCTCCAACATACGTAACACTAGATCCCGTGACCCCATGACCCCGGGAACCCGGAACCCGGAACCGGACGGGACGGGCGGGCGGCGGCGGCGCGCGTGTGGTCTTTCCTCGAACCGAAGCACATCTAGGTCCTCCCT
This sequence comes from Anisodus tanguticus, assembly GCA_034509755.1. NCBI lineage: Eukaryota > Viridiplantae > Streptophyta > Magnoliopsida > Solanales > Solanaceae > Anisodus > Anisodus tanguticus. The sequence continues at coordinate 33,885,488 of CM067558.1, forward strand.
CCTTTAAACACATGGGATACCCCTTGGGGTCCCAAACCCCAAACCAATTTCGAGTCTTATATACACAACAATTCTTTCTTCCTCTACCGATGAGGGAGAATTGAACACAATACCACACTTTTCCATGCTTCAAACACCTCACTTCGTGAACCAATATCTCTTTCATTTCTCAATGAAATTTGACGATTCTTGGCCCTACGGTTATCTACGTACTTAGTAGATCATGCATGTGTGAAGAACCGGATTCTCCAACATACGTAACACTAGTGTTTAAGCCGTTAAAGTTGGCCGGTCGCAACTCCTGTCAAAGGATAATTTCCAACATAAACAATCCTTACTTCCTTTTGTTGTACTTTGTCCCCTCCTGAATGGATTTATTCCTTTAAGAAAAAAAAAAGAACAGTGTGGTGGATGAGTTCTATTATTCTACTCTAAAAAAGAAGTTTTGTGTTTGAGTGGCAGAAATGGATAACTTCATCATTAAAAATGCAGTTTTTTCTTAGTCAAAAAGAACAGAGACTATTAATAAATCTATCCAATAAATTCGCTCATTTTAGAAGAAATTCTTATAGATATGGGTAAGAGTTCTCGCATATATCCCTATTACCGGGAAACCTACATTTCAAAATAATTTATAATAATAATAATAATTGAATTTATAATTAAATATTAATATTTTTTTATTATAAATATACAATATGAATAAACCTGTATGTAATGCTTTAGATCCGCACATGAAGCAAAGTGCTTTTCAGTTTTTTATTAGGACAAATTCATCGGCGACCTCTTGTGGTCGTTTAGATTTTTCACTTAGACATTTCAACTAAATTTTGTTCCATTTAGACACCTTAGAGGTCACACACTGTGTCATTTAGACACTTTTCACTTACTTGGCAAGTTGTGTGGATTTCACACCAAGTAGGCGCGTGGAAAGCCCAAAAATCATATTTTTTCTTTATTTTTTTAAATTTCCTTATTTTTTTTCGTTCATTTTTTTATTATTATTATTTTCTTCCTCTTCTTCTTCATTCTTTTCTCTACCATCTTCCTATCAATACTGATATCGCTGCCGCCGATATCATACGGAAAAAATTTAATTATATTTTTAATTCAACTCAATTTCTTGCTCTATCCTAGTAAAAAGAAAAAAAATCAAAGGAACTCATCGAATCATCATTAAATGGTTCTCTAGAAAGCTTGAAGGTTTAAAATGAGTTATTTTATTTGATGAAAATTTTGAGAAATTAATGTTGGAGTTGTCGTCGGGTCTTCATGTGGAATCTTTAGCAGAAGTTATAACAAATACGGAGGAGTTTTTCTTAAAATTTTAGATTAAAATCGTGGTTGGAACAAGAACACACATGAAAATGGTGATTAACACCAAGAACATGATTTCAAAAGATTTCTTTTGTTAGTAAATGTGTTTTTTTTTGTGTGTTAATAATGTGTAGGGTTTAGTAAATAGATTTTTCTTTTCTTTTATGAAATATTAGTTTTACTCATAATTTTATATATTAGTATGGAATCAATTGACATGTCATAATTTAATATGTCATTATGTCATGTTATCGGCGAGTGTGTTACACACACATTATATATTTGACTGGTTCAGCGAAAAGTATATAAATGTCACAATTGGACCCTACCCCATATATCTAAATGAAATAAGATTTAGTTGAGGTGTCTAAGTGAAAGATCCTGACGACTATAAGGGGTCGTCGATGGGTTTGGCCTTTTTATTTTAAGCATAAATTCATACGTAAACCCACAGATTGGGATGGATAATACTAAGGCTAGCCAGTAGGACGGGATGAGACGAGACAGAATTTGGGGGATGGTGGAGTGGGACGGGATGAGACGAGACAGAATTTGGGGGATGGTGGAGTGGGTCGGGATCGGGATAGGCGGGACGGAGTGGGATGGAAAGTGGTCCCATCCCGTCCCACATCCTGCTATCAGATGGGATGGGATTTGGGTGACGGGAAGGGTAATTTTTTCTAGACACTTAATTTTAAAAAATATATATTTAAACACTTAAATAATTGAACAAGATAGTGAAAACATTCCAAGGCTAATTGCCTCTTATATTATTTAATAGAAATATGATTTTTTTTTTGTAATTCAATTTCAAAATTGCAACTTAGATTCGTAGTTCAAAAGTTGCAAATCACATAGTAAAATTGGCATTAAAAAAATTACATATGAAACCATACTTTTTTTAATTTTCTGACAATCTTTTGAGGATCTTCTGTTGGAATTGGAATTGGAATTTATTGGTCAAATTGTTCTATGTCGCTTCCTGCTCCCTCGGATAAGATTTTGTTGTAATTGTAGTCGTCTTCTTCATTGATCTCTGGTTGACCGCACCTTCTACGCTCCGCTCTAATCCAATCTATAAATAAAACTGCAATCTCCAAACTGTCTCCCGCCAATGAGTGTCTGTGCTCTTCTATTTGAAATCTTTCAGCAGAAAAAGTGCTTTCAGAAGCTATAGATGACGCTTGAATATTCAACACATCTCGGACCATCTTTGATAAAGTCGGAAATGTCTTTTCATTCTCCCTCCAGGATTTCAGCAAGTCTTCACGTCCATTTTCATTAGCAATTGATTCGAACGGTACAACACCCTGCAAAACATAAATATCAAACTCGCTAATTTGTGAAGCACTTGAACCACTATACATTCTATTTCGAAGGCCTTGAATACTTGAAGCAGAAACCGCATGTTTTTATAAGATTGAAGTAAAGTAGAAGAAGATGGTACAGAAGCCGGTTGATTATTTGCATTTTGTTCTTGGTAACACATATACATAGTTTTGCATTGTGTTTGTATGCTAGAGATAACATCTTCTTTAGTTGGTTCTCTAGTTGGTTCTTTAGTTGGTTCTCTTTGAAGTATTTCTAGGAATTCATAAATCGTTTCAATAAGGGCATTACAACCGTCTACTTTAACAGTATGATTTAATACATCACCAATAAAATAAATAGTGGAAATAGAAAAAAAAAATTAATTTTACAAACATTTTTGTAATAGCTGGAGCGTAAGTTAGTTTTTTCATATATTCATTAAATAACAAAAATATTAGAGCTATATAAAATAACATAAATAAAATAGTAGGATAATAAATACCAGAAAATTCTTTAGTAGCTAGAAAAAAAATTTCTAAGAATACAATAAGTTCCAAAATTTTATCTCAATCATCATCTACAAGCATATCTGAATGATTTTGATTATGGGTGTTAAATAATAAAGTTATAGGTCTTCTATACTCGTGAACAACAATTAATTGTTCATACAAAGAATTTCACCTAGTTCCAACTTCTTTTGGAATTTTCCTATAAGGTAATTCACAATCATGACATGTTTTTTTAAACTCTTTGCGTCTTTGTATTTTATTACCTTTAAAAATAAAGTTGATAGCAAATTGTACTTTATCAAGGATGTTTTTAAAAAGTTTTATGTCATCTTTTACAACTAAGTTATAAATGTATGACATGCACATCTAACATGAAAAATATCAAAAAAAGATGGAGTACATCGAGTTTTTAAAATGTTTACAGCATAATCATTAGAAGAAGCATTATCTAATGTAATAGTCATAATTTTCTATCAAGGATACAATGCTAATACATCATTCTTCCATGCAAGCATGAAGAACATAATAGATCAAAATCAGATAGAAAGCCTAATGACAACTGAAGGCAAACTACTACAGGACACAGAGGCAATAGAGGCTGAAATCACAGAGTTCTACAAAAAGCTACTGGGAAGAGCATCAAAAGAGATACCATGTGTTAACCAGGAGGTTATGAAAAAAGGAAAGGTGCTGACTAGAAATCAACAGCTGAAACTTATAGAGCCAGTTACAAGGAAAGAAATTGAAGCAACACTACAAGGAATAGATAACCAGAAAGCACATGGAATGGATGGATTCAATGTTGTGTTCTACAAGAAAACATGGAACATAATTGGAAAAGATGTCACACATGCAGTACTGGATTTCTTAAACAGATCAAAAATGTATGAACAACTGAACTGCACAATAGTGACACTAATACCAAAGGTACAACTCCCTACTACCATTAAAGAATATAGACATATTTCATGTTGTACAGTGATATATAAAATCATCTCAAAGTTTCTGACTAAGAGAATGAGTGGGGGCTAGACAATTTGGTTGATGCAAGTCAAGCAGCATTCATACCAGGAAGAGTAATATCAGATAACATAATACTAAGGCATGAATTAGTAAAGGGGTACAATAGGAAGAATATACCACCAAGATGTATGATGAAGATAGACATCTAGAAGGCATACGACACAGTGGAGTGGATATACATGCAGCAGATACTAAGAAGTCTACAATTTCCAGAAAAAATTGTAAGATGGATAATGTGTTGCCTAAAAATAGTATCATATTCCATTCTAATCAATGGAATACCTGTAGAACCATTTAAAGCAAAGAGAGGGCTGAGACAAGGAGACTCAATGTCTCCATATTTGTTTGTGCTGGCAATAGAGTATCTTAGTAGGTTGTTCAAGACCCTGCATAATGAAAAGGAGTTCAAATATCATCCAAAATGTGGCAAACTGAAGATTACTCAAATGAGCTTTGCAGATGATCTGCTATTATTCAGCAGAGGAGATACCAAGTCCATACAAAAAATGTTCCAATGCTTTAGTACATTCTCAAAAGCATCTAGGCTGAATGCTAATGTACAGAAGATTAATGTATACTTTGGAGGAGTACTAATGAGCATCTAACAACAGATTTTGAACATAACAGGAATGGAAAAGGAGAACTGCCCATGAAATATTTAGGAGTTCCCATGAGTACAAAAAAAATATCAATAATACAATATCAACCACTAATAGACAAAATTCTAGGGAGGATCAAGACATGAATCAGCAAAATGCTATCATATGCAGGAAGATTACAACTGGTGAAGTCAATACTGTTTGCTATACAAATATGCTGGTCACAGCTATTCTTGATACCAAAGAAGATCATAAAGGTAATAGAATAGATATGCAGAACATTCTTATGGACAGGGCAAGTGGAGATGACAAAAAAAACATTATTGGCTTGGGAGAAGTTATGCCCGCCAAAAGCAGCAGGGGCGTGAATTTATTAAACATTCATATCTGGAACAAGGCAGCAATATATAAATTGTTACGGAAACTAACTAAGAAGAAAGATGTACTCTGGGTAAAATAGATATATACATACTATAGAAATAGAGGAGAAATATGGGAAATGATGCCCAAACAAGCAAGTTCGGTCATTCAGAGCAAAAGAATATGTAGAAGAAGCAGGAATGACAAGAGAAGACATAACAGAAATCAAGAAATTCTCAATAAAACAAATGTACTTGAAAATGATAGGAGATTACCCCAAAGTACCATGGAGAAAGACTCACATGTAGCAACCCATGACACCTTAAATGGATATTCCAAACAACATTGGTAGCATACTACAGATTACACACAAGAGACGTGAGTGGAAAATAATAGAAGATACAACATGCCCAATATGCTAACAAAGTGAAGAATCAATTGAACATTTGTTCTTCCAATGCCCAGGAAATGCAAAGATATGGAAGGATGATTGAGCAAAGGAAAGGAAATAGTGCAGAGGAAACAATTTACAGGATGACACTAACTGCTGCAATATACCACATTTGGCAAGAAAGAAACAGGGTGGTATTCCAGAAAAATAGAAGGAAACTATAGGAAATAACAAGATTGATAATGCAATAAGTAGTCACTAGAGGCAGTATAGTACATACATTAGATAGAAGCTTGCAAAAACTTAACTTTTATCCAATGTAATGGAGCAATAGTAGAAGAAAAAGAAGATAGTAGGAAACACTAAGGTTGGGCATGTCCAACTTAGTGAAGGAAAGAACAAAATGTGTTGTAAATAGATTACTTGGTGATAAAATGACAGTTAATTACAAAAAAAAATATTCATAATTTTATCAATAATTTCATAATATTCACTAATTTCTTAAATATTTCTTGAAATAAAAATTTCAATGTGCCTTTCATCAATATATCTATATGGTAATATATGTTTTTGCATAGACCAATTGTGATTTATCCAATGACATGTAACAGTTAAATAATCATTACCATTAGTACTACGGCCTATGTCAGAAGTAATAGCCACTTTGCCATTAAAATGATACAATGCATAACGTAAATATTGTTGATATTCATGCGCAAATTTAAAAACATCTCTTCTAATAGTTGATCTAGGAAAATCGTTAAAAGCAGGATTATATGTTTCTCGAATGTAATGAATAAAACCAGGAGAGGAAGGAAATGAAAAAGGCAAACCCTCCACAACAACTAATTTTGCTAAATTTTTCCGATCTTTGTGTTTATCATATTTCGGACATAAAACTCCCCCGTCATCAGGTTAATTTGACCCTGTACTTGGTCGGGGACACTATGTGAAACTTGTCCCGACTCAGAAGGCATTTGCACACCCACTTATTCATCCAAGTATTGGTTATACCTTGCTTTGTGATCCTTTTCCACATGTCTCATTAAACCTCATGTCCCACTTTGATCTTTTCTAGTTTTAAATTTATAAACTTCGCGTCAAATTTTACAAATAGCTAGTTGATTAAGAATGTCCCTTTCAAAAAAATCTCATGCATGTGATTTTAATTTTCGTTATTTTTGGCATATTCTCATACTAGGGGGAATATGAGGGATTTCAATTTCAGCCTGAGACTCGGTTTGAACCTGATGTGGAGTTGCACTAGTGGGTGTGTTATCTAAATTATCTTCTAATTCATTTTCTAAATCATAGTCTGGTTTAGATGCAGAATATACCTCATGATCTAATGATATATTAATATCAACATTAAAAAGTTCAATTTCATCTACATGAGTGAAATTATCATAATTAGGATTACTAGAAGATGCATTCTTACCCCTGTTACCCCTACTACCTCTATCAGAAAAATGTTCACATCGTTCCATTATAATTATGCAAATAAAGAATTAAAGTAAAAAAAATTAAGTACAATAATTAAAATTAAACAATAATAATTTTAATAAAAGAAGAGAACGAGTGTACCAAACGCCGACGTAACGTCGACGTGTATTCGTGGTTGAAAATTTAAACTTTGCTCGATGATCCTCAAGCTAGTTGCCAACTTTACTCCCAATTTTTAAACTTTGATAGAAATTACCAAATAAAATATAATATTTAATGTGCAATTTAGACTTGTAGAGAGAGATTGTAGAAAGATTTGTGAGAAAAATGAGGTATTTATAGTTGAGAAATATGGTTAATGTGTAAATATACTAACTTAGGGGTTAAAAATAAATATTAAGGGGATAGGGGGTTTATGGGGTGTTGGGGGGCCAAAATGGTCGTTTCAAGCAGTTGCCAACGGCTATAATTGCAAATGATCGTTTGTGTAACGACTACATTCTGCAAACGGGGCGGGACGGGACGGGCCAGGGCGGGACGGGACCGAGATAGGCGAGACCAGTCCTAGTCCCGTCTCGATTTCGAACTCGAATAGCGACAATCCTCATCCCGTAATTTACACAGCGGGATCGGAACAGGGCAGGACGGGTCGGGGCTTGTTCGGACGTCCCGGCCCACTGGACAGTCCTAGATAATACTAACGGCGGGTGAATGGTAAAACTAGTGAAACCATTGTATCAGGTCCCAAATATTAGTGATCCCAAAATATATTACTAGTAATCTTTTTTCTCTTATTAAGCAGTATATTTGCCGCACTTCTTCAAATCTAGTCCACCTCTATGTACATTTATTTATTTATTCATATTTTTACTATTTTAACTTGTAATTTCAACTATGTTATTTTATACTGTATTAGCTATTTCTTTTCGTTTTGGAAAAAAAGATCAAATTTATCCTTGTACTTTGAGAAAAGGTTTATATTTACTCCTAATAACTTATATTATTATTTCGTGTCTCTATCGTTAATAAACTATATAAATCTAATCCAGACCTAACGATTTGCCGATGTGATGTCGCCATGTCAATTAATAATGCCACCTAAGCATCCAGTCACCATGCCACATAATATTAGGACCCGCTCCATTTTTTTACCAGACCCACCACTAATTCACCCTAAATATACCCAAAACACCATGAACAAGCTTTTGTCTTCTAAATTGAACCCCTAAAAATGATGCTTTTGCAATTGAATCATCTTTACCCGTAATTATGTTTTGAAAAATACAGAACTATATAACTAATGAGATATAGGTAGACCTGTCCAACGGGTGGGGGACTCGCCCGGCCCGAACCGACCCAAAAAAACAGGGCTAGGGTCAGCTATAAGCTGACCCGCGGGCCACCGGACCCGAAAAAGTGAGGACCCGATCTTATGTAGGGTCGGGCCAGAATCAGAATATTTTACCCGTATGACCCGGCCCGACCACCGACCCGACTCGGACCCGCGTATTTTTTAGTATAATTTATATTATTTTTTCCTTCATTAATATTTATTTTGTACTTATATATATTTTTGTCATTAATATTTAAGTGATATAATGCATGTTTTTATAATATATGTATTGCTCTAATCTACATTGAGTTCGACATAAAATAAGATAAAAATGGTAGCTGATTATTAATTATATGTTTATATTATTAGTCGTTCTGTTAATATAACGAAAAATAATGTAGGGAGAGAAAGTAGTTGTAAATTGGTGAACCTTTAAATGGTCATAACTCTGCGCTCGGATGTCCGTTTTACTATATATTTTTTAAATTTTGCGTATTTTTTTGAGATGGGGTCGGCCAAACTGACACAAGGTGATTTGGCACAGCCAATTTTTAGAAAAATGTTTGTTTTCCCAATCAATTTGTGTTTTTTCTCAAATCGATATCTAATTTTCTTTTTTCTTTAATAAACATCGCACGATACACAATAGATTTCAACGTCGAAATTTCATGGTAGTGTAGGTGTGAATGTCAATTTCAGTTTTGGAAATTTAATTTTTTTTAAAAAAAATATTCTCGACTCGACCCGACCAGGCTCTGGCCCGCTAAAAATTCCGACGGGTCAGGGCCGATCCGTGACCCGTAGGGTCCCCAAAGGGTAGGGCCAGGGTCAGAAATTTAAAAAAAAAATAAGATCAGGATTGGAAAAGCAGAAAAAAAAAAAGGGTTCCGGCCCGACCTGAGCTGGACAGGTCTAGATATAGGGTATCTCCACCACCACATCTCCATTGATGCCACTCATCTGCAATTGTTGCCACCATTAATTAGCCATGTAATTAAACTCTTATGTTCAACACAATAGTTCACTACCACTCCTCAATTTTAATTTTATATCTACTTTTTTTGAAGTTTCAGCTCCATCTCCGGTGAGCTCCTCACCGGAAAAATGGCCAGAAATTAGTAGAAAAGTTTGTCTTAGCCACCACTCTCCTCCGACTATTCTTTTCGTTAGCCAAAAAAATTTCCACCGAAAATTCATTCATATTCTTTTCCGTAATTCACAATTTTTCTCCCATGTCAAAACCCACATAAAAAATGAAACCCAGATCAAAATGAAGGAACACATAATTATTGATTCTTGTCCGACTTTTTCGGTTCAAAGAGATATGAATCTTTAATTTGTTTGGTTACCCTTTTGCTCTATCAGACTTATATGTGTTTTTAAGTATTATAAATCTTTAAAAAGGTTTTTGGGTTTTAGCGTAATGAGTACTGAAAAGACGATGGGAGGGGATGGGGTTTGTTTTCTCCTATAATTTGGCTGAAGCAAAAATGAAGATGTTTCTTGTCATCTATTTGATTCTTTGATTTGGATTTTACTGATTTTTCTCTTTTTGGGGATGGTGTTTCAATGGAGGAAGGTTGGACAGATGGGTTTTGGGTATATTTAGGGTGAAATTAGTGGGTGGGTCGGGTCAAAAATTGGGGTGAATCCTAATATAATGTGACATGGTGACTGGATGCTTAGGTGGCATTATTAATTGACATGGTGACATCATAGTGGCAAATCGTTAGGGCTGGGGTAAATTTATATAGTTTATTAATGATAGAGATACGGAATAATAGTATAAGTTATTAAGAGTAAATATAAATTTTTTCTCAAAGTATAAGGATAAATTTGGCCCCTTTTTTTTTATATCCGTATGTAATTTATGTAATGAGTTCAAGGATCTCTTAATATATAGTTTGACTTGATAAGAATTTATACGAATTTAATATTTATATTAAATTAAATAATTTAATCTCATCAATTAAAAGTTAAAGTAAAAATATATATCATTCAATCACAGTAAAGTGAAAGATCCAAAAAGCTGACACTATTATATATATGAAATATTTTTATCTTCTATTATACAATTTGATAGCAATTGCGGATTCTTTCGTCAATAAAAAAAAAATATGAAAAAATTTAAAAGTTTAACTTTATGTCATCAATATCATTGAGCCACATGAAAATAAATACATTGTATTCCTACAGTCCCTCTTTCTTCCACAGTAGTTGTCTCCCTTAATAATAAGTTTATACTTTGTGGAGAATATTGCATACTTAAAATAAATAACTAAAAATATTTATTTTTTAATAGTTTAAATCTTTAACAAGGAGATTCTCACCATTTGATATAGACATATAGTATCTGAGCATACTATCAAACCTCTAGTGAAATTGATGAAATTTCTTCACCCTTAATTAAAGATATTAAATTTAAGTTCTGAAAATGAAAAAATTATTAGTAATAAATAATTTCTCCTTAAATGAATCATATGCAACGCTATCTTAAATTAATTGAAGTGAGTTTGAGATATCATATAATTAAACAAAAAATAATACTTGCACATGTAAAAGTTCAATTGATTTGAGATAAATGAATAAAAAAGATTAGGCATGGCCAGTGGGCTGGGATCGGGACCGGCGGGATCGGGTCTGGGCGGGACGGGGGAGGGGCGGGATAGGGTCGGGTCGGGACCGGCGAGATCGGGACAGGCGGGATTTGCCGCCGTCCCGTCCCGGTTCCGATCCCGTCGGGGCGGGATCGGGCTGGGTCGGGATCAGGGTTTTTTTTTTTTTTAAATAACATATATATATATATAACTCAATAGTTAAATAAGATAGTGTAATAAAAATATCTCAAAGCTGTTTTTGTGCCTCTTAAATTATTTAATAGACAGATGATTTTTTTTGTAATACAAATACAATTGTCAAAATTGCAACTTTGTGGTGTTGTTCAAAAGTTGCAAATTACATAGCAAAATTGCAATTAAAAAATTACATTTTGAAAAAAATCTATTCTAGTTTCTTGATAATTTCCTGTGGTTCTTCGGTTGGAATTGGTATTTGTTGGTCAAATTGCTCCATGTCGCTTCCACCACCTTCGGATAAGATTTCGTTGTAGTTTTCGTCTTCTTCTTCATTGATCTCCGGTTGACCGCACCTTCTCCACTCCACTCGTATCCAATCTCTGAATAATACTACAATCTCCAAGCTGTCTCCGGGTAATGAGTGTCTGTGCTCTCCTATTTGATATCTGCTGACAGAAAAAATGCTTTCAGACGCCGTTGATGATGCTTGAATGTTCAAAACATCTCGGGTCATCATTGAAAGTGTCGGAAAGGTCTTCTCATTCCCCCTCCAGTATTTCAGCAAGTCTTCACGTCCTTCTTCATTGAGAACTGCTTGGTACGGTACAAAATCCTGCAAAACAAAAATATCAAACTCGCTAATTTGGTTAGTAGTGGTACGACCGCCGCACATTCTATTTCTGAGGCTTGAAGAAGAAGAAGGCTTGAAGAAGAAGAAGAAGAAGAAGGCTTGAAGAAGAAGAAGGCTTGAAGGAGAAGGAGGAGAAGGAGAAGAAGGAGCAGAAGGAGCAGGAGGATGAGGGAGGAGGAGGAGGAGAAGAAGAAGGAGGAGGAGGAGGAGGAGGAGGAGGAGGAGAAGAAGGAGGAGGAGGAGTGTCGCGCCCTATTTTCGACCTGGCTCGGGTCAAAGCGGAGCACGGACTTATTCCGGTGATTCCTGGGTAAAGGATTGAGGAGTCGCCACCTAATTATTTTTTACGGTGAATTAGGACACCTAAATATTAACTAAATGCTGCAATGTAAACTCCAATTTTAAGGTCTGCGAAACTATTTGAGATTCTAGGTAAGGGTTCTTTATTATCCTAAAGGGAAGGGATTAGGCATCCTTTAAGATCCGCTAACTTGCGGTTATCCGGTCAAACTCAGGTTAATTATTACTAGAAAAATATATGTTTTTATAAGTATAACAGATTTAAAGATGTTTGCAAATAATTAGTAAATGATGCACTTTAAAAAGAAAGATACATGTAGAGATTTTTAAATATGCATTTGTATGGTATTTAAAGAGAAATACATGTAGAGTTGAAAAAATATGTTTTTGACAATTGATAGTAAAACAAATTATTTATGATGCCAAAGAAGTAAAATTTGGGGAATCAATGAATTGTAAATTGACAAAAGATAAACTTATTCGGTATGATTTAATAAAGCAAATAAAAGATGACAAAAGTTGTTTTGAAAATCTTGAATACGCGTGACGAGCCTAAAATAAATAAACTAGCGAAGGATTTCTAAATTTTGAATTTAACCGAGCCTACAAATAAATAAGCTAGCGACGGATTTCAAATCTTAAACTAACCTATGAATTAATCCTAAGTTTGCCTATTCTAAGCATTTCAATAATTACATAAGTGCGATAAATAATATTACAATACAAAGCGGGATAAAAGCTGAATTAAAGAAAGAAATAAAATAAATAAACACCGAGGAATAATCTGCCTTTATTTACTTTAATCCCTGCAAGCTGTCAAGAACAAACGGTTAGAAACAGTTAAATACAAATAACTTCATATCCGTATTCAAAACAGTGAATGTTTTGATCACGGAGGGCTCAGACTTAAATTTTGAAAAGAACATTCCAATCACGTCGTGGCTGCAGACATATGACTAATGTGGTTTATTTTGATTGCCTCGCCTACTAAACGTGTTGGTCTCTCGGGTGAAATAGAAAAGATCACTATAATCACATCGTGGCTGCGAATATATAATTCACCTCGCCTACTAAACATGTTGATCTCGGATGAGATAAAAGGTTTAAGTCTTCATCATTGCCCAGAAGTTACATTTCCGTCTTTTCAACTGTGGAGGCCTCAAAATCGACGGATATTTTCATTGGCCAGTGTAGTATCGTGTTCAAATCAGCAAAATTAAATCGGAATGTAAACGAAGCAGAAGCTTGAAGAAAAGTAGCGAGCTTGAGCAGAAAAACATAGGCAGAAAAACAGTTTCGAAAATGACGCGGTGTCTAGTTTAAAACAAGTAAAACAAGAGAACGGTAATTTGAATCTTTGAAATGTGAACCGAAATAGAAAGCAATGTTTGAAAAATGCGGTGTTCGATTTAAAACGGTAAAAAATGATAAAACAAAAACAAGAATCGAAACGGGGAGCAAATCGAAACGAGAAAAACAAGCGCCCGAACGATCGCGGTATTTATTCGAAACAAGAAAAACAGTAGAAATATCCGTCGCAAGAAATTTAAAACAAGTAAACTTAATAACAATAATATATCCGTTGTACGGATGTCTAAAACGATTAAACTAAAAAAAACAGAGAAGCGAAACGAAAGAAAAGCTCGGCCTCGAATTCAATTTCGTCGGCCTTAATGCGATATTAATAAAATAGTAAAACAAAGTGCCAAAGAAACGAGCAAAGTGAGCAATTTAAAATACCCGACCCGAGTTCGAAATTCGGAAATATCCAAATCGGGTCGACCCGACCCGAATCGATGATTCATACCCGAAATCGATTTTCCGATTTCAGGATAACCAACAACAAGAATATGAAATGCAAGAATTTCGAAAATGTTCAAATCGGGTCGACCCGAGCCGGATCGATGATCCAAACTCGAATCGATTTCAACACCAAATTCGGATAACCAATAACAAGAATATGAAATGCAAGAATTCGAAAATGTTCAAATCGGGTCGACCCGACCGGTCGATGACCCGAGCCGGATCAGTGATCCAAACTCGAATCGATTTCAACACCAAATTCGATAACCAATAACAAGAATATGAAATGCAAGAATTCGAAAATGTTCAAATCGGGTCGACCCGACCTGTGTCGATGACCGACCCGAATTGGAGTTTCAACCGGAATCAAATAATTTCATCAATTTCGGATAACCAATGATAACAACAAGAAGAATGTAAGAAAATTGGAAAAATCTAAACCGGTCGATTTCGACCGACCCGGTCGATGTGACCCGACCCGAATCGTGTGTTCAACCCGAAGTCAAATAATTTCATCAATTTCGATAACCAATGATAACAAACAAGCAACAATGCAAGAAATTTGGAAATTTAAATCGGGTCGACCCGACTGGCCGGTCAAGAACCGACCCGAAAATCGTGATCCAAATCAAATCTTAACACCAAATTCGGATAACCAACATACATAAATATGAAATGCAAGAATTCGAAAATGTTACCCGAACCGGTCGACCCGACCCGAAATCGGTGAAGAAAAATCGAGAATCAAAGGGGATGACAAACCTTTTCGGACTTGATTCTTGAACAACAAAGAAGCCAAAATGCTTTAAACTCAAGAACACAACAAAATATTTATGTATATATGGAATAATCTTCCGAAAATCTATTTTTCTCCCCCGAAAATCTCCTCCTAAAAATGAAGAACAACATGGGGTATTTATAGGTGGATTCCCCCCCAAGAATCGAGTTTGAAATTCGAATTAAAGGTAAAGAAAATCTGAATTTGGAAGCGGATTTTAGGGGGTATGGGCGTGGGTTGAAGTGACGGGAGTTGGTGGTGGCAGGGGGTTGGTGTTGGCAGGGCGAGGTGACCGGCGACGTGGGGTCGCCGGTATGGGGGGTGTGGGGTCGCGGTCGCTGAGAGATAGGTTAGGGTTTTTGATTTTGGTTTTTGGGGATTTTTGGGTTTTGGGTTTTTTTTTTGGGGGAATTAAAAGGTTGAAGGGGAAATGGGCTGGGGCGACGGGTCGGGTTTGGGGCCGACGGGCCTGGCGGGGTTTCGGTTGGGCCGACGAGTGGGCTTCGGTGGATTGTGGGAATTGGGCTTGGTGGATGTTTTGAAGGGGAAGGGATGTTGGGCTTTGGTTTGGATGAAGTTGTTAGGTTAGGGAATGGGCTGGGAGTTAATTTTGGGATTGGGCTTGGACGAAAAATGGGTTTTAATTTAGGTTGGGTAGAAATTGTATTGGGTTGGGAAATGAAATGGTTGTGGAGTTTATTTTGGGGATTGGGCTTGGACGAAAAAAATGGGTTTTAATTTAGGTTGGGTAGAAATTGTATTGGGTTGGGAATTGAAAAATATAAAAGGGGTTTAATATTAAAACATATTTGTATATATATATATATATTTTTTTTTGTAAAAGATGTGAATTATTTAAAATAGCGTAACGATGTGAAAAAAAATATAATATTTGCGAAATGTTTAATGCTTAAATAAAAAATGTAAATGCGATGCAATTTTGCGAGAATAAATATCATAGAATTTTTTGGATAACTTATGATTATTATAAAAATGCAAATGATATAAAATATGTGAATAATAATAATAATACGAAGATACACACATATATGCCTATATTTTAAAATTATTTTAAAAGTGTCAAAATATCAAAAATTACGAATAAAATCATAAAAGATGGGACAAAATTGGGTGTCAACAAGGAGGAGGAGAAGAAGAAGAAGAAGGAGGAGGAGGTATGAAGAAGGAATAGGTATGAAGAAGAAGAAGAAGAAGAAGAAGAAGAAGAAGAAGAAGAAGAAGAAGAAGGAGGAGGAGGAGGTATGAAGAAGAAGGAGGTATGAAGAAGG
The DNA here is from genome assembly GCA_034509755.1 of Anisodus tanguticus. Taxonomy (NCBI): domain Eukaryota; kingdom Viridiplantae; phylum Streptophyta; class Magnoliopsida; order Solanales; family Solanaceae; genus Anisodus; species Anisodus tanguticus. Next base: position 33,901,370 of record CM067558.1, read on the forward strand.
TATGAGGAGGAGGAGGAGGTATGAAGAAGAAGAAGGTATGAAGAAGAAGATGGTATGAAGAAGAAGCCAGTAGGTTGCTAGCACTTTCTTATTGGTAAAACCTATATATTTTTTTGCATTCGTCTTCTACGCCAGACAACACTTCTTATTTAGTTTGTTCAATAGGTAGTGGGTAATTTGGATTTTTGGGACTTGGAGGTGGTAGTAGAGATGGCAATGGATCTTGGACCCGGTCCGGATCCGGTGGATCCATATCCGTTTTATAGGATATGGATCTTTAAAATTTGGACCCGACGGATCCGGATCGGACCCGGATCCGTTTCTGACGGATCGAATCTGGATCTGGATCTTGTATTTGAGATCCGTATCCGATCCAGATCTGATCCGTGGATCCATTTTTTATTAAATATATCCATAACCTAGAATGTAATTTTATAAGTATTTTCTTAAATTTTTTTAATAATTTATGTATTGGGTAAATGATTGAACCAGGATAAGGCACAAGTTACACATCCATGTAATTTGTCTTTGAAGTTTCATTTCTTTTACCTATATGCTCTCTACAGTTTTCTATATTTTCATTTCTATAAAAAGAAAAAATTATCACTCTTCTTTAAATTTCCCTTTCTTGAATCTGCTAATCTTTCTCTCATTTGTTTGATCAGCAAAAAAAAACTGGGACTTTTGATATATGACTGACATTGTTTTATGTTGTTTAATGAAGTCAATCAGTAGAACTACAAGTGGAGCATCACTAAAGCCTCCAAAAATTAGCTCAAAGTTGCAACATGTTCAGCATCACTAATGAAGTTAATCGTCTTTATTTTCTTGTGATGCTAAAACTTTGTTCAGTATTTTGAAAGAATTGTGTCATGTTTGTGTAAGTTGATTGAATGAATTCAATCATTTTTTTCAATCAGGTTGCGTTTCATTTTTTCATAAAGGTTTCAACATGTGGGAATATTATTCAAGCCAAAAATTTTTACATGTAGATCCAGATCCGATCCGTGGACCCGGTGGATCCGATGGATCCGGATTTGGATCTGATTTTTATGGACCCGATGGATCTGGATCTAGGTATGAAAAATGGATCTGGATCTTGTAGGATCCGGTCCAGATCCGATCCGTTGCCATCCCTAGGTGGTAGTACTGCTATACAATCGTAAATAGTTTCAATAAGTGATTTAGTATCGTCTATTTTAATAGTTGGATTTAATACAACACCAACAATATAAATAGTGGGAATAGGAATAAAATACTTTTTTATTTTGATAAACATTTTTTTAATAGCTGCCTTATAAGCTAGTTTATCCATATATTCATTAAGCAGTAAAAATATTAGAGCTATATAAAACAACATAGTTGAAATAGTAGGATAATATATACCGAAAAATTATTTTGTTGCTTGAAAAAATTTCTCTAAAAATAAATAAGTTCGGAAATTTTTCTCCAATCGCTATCATGGAGTTGATGTTTCAAAGGGAAAAAAGTTCCGCACAATCTAATTTTTACTATTCAAAAATATATAAATATTTCTCCAGAGATAATAACGGAAAAAAAAAACCACTACAATTTATGACAAAGAGTATCATATGAATATATATTTTCAACATTAAAATATTTTTTTGTTATTCAAAGTGCGATTAAACTTAGAATTTGATAATTAAAAATGAAAAATTAGATTTTATATATTTTTTTTGTCTATTTCTAAAATATTATTTAAATATCAATATTATTATAGGTGTCATTTGCTATAGCAGTTAAAAAATTTCGGACGCAACATGCTACAGAGAAGTGTAGGCATGCGTAAGCCACGTCATGAACATGGGACCCAATAGGAGTATGGTGAACACATGGCCACCTTGTTGCCAAATCACCAGTACCTTTTGTTATCTACTTGTCAGTTGTGGGGTAAACTTTTTAAGGTAGCAGAAAGCAAAAGTTGAGTGTCTCACTGTGGAACGTAGTGCACCTGATAATAGCCCCATTATGCTGCTGACCTGGCAGGATGGAGAACGTCTCTGCCACCACAATTGACGGAACTTCCTTCCAAAATACCCCTTCCGAATATGTGGAATTTTGTTTTTTCTTAGTTTACAAATTCTATATTTAGTGTTTCAAAAAGTGCTATAGCTTAATTGGCCAAGTTTTTCCAAAATCAATTTTTTTTCTTTTCAAAAGAGTACTTTTTTCACAAAGTTGAGGTAATTGCGACGTTTTTAGGGGAAGAAAACGTATTTTTGAGTAGGAGCTGAAGCTGGAGAAAAGTAGCTTCTCTTCAAAAGTATTTTTTGAAAAAACATTTTTAAGAAAATAAGTAAAAATATTTTTAAAAAGTTTGGTCAAACATTAATTGCTGCTCAAAAGTGTTTTTCAAATTGATTAACCAAATACAAATTGTTTCTCACCAATACTTTTTAAAATAATATTTTTTAAACAAAAAATTACAAAATAAACTAATTTTAGAAGCTTAACCATACAAGCTATTGAAATAAAGTGTTGGTTATAAGGTTTTTCAAAGATTTGAAAAATTGAGCATTAAAACCTCATGTTTAAAACAGTTCAAACTAATACGGAAAAAAAGGGTCAAACTAACACTTAATTTTTTGGTAAAAAGTAAAGTTGAAATTACAAACTTAATTTTCTTAAAAGAAAACGGCATCATTAACGAGTATAACTTGCACGTTTTATTAACCTCAAATCAACGAATATTATATTAACAGTTAAATAATTACGTGATACGTTTCTAAATATTCTGACATTCCAAAATCGATCCTTATTATTACAATTAGTTGAGTTTAAATTACTTCAGCAAAATATTTAAGGTAGAGAACAAAATAATTTAGGCAAGCACTATTATTATTTATGATACGTTTATCATAATGCATCACGAAGACATTGTTATCTCAATCCGTTATTATCTGCTTAACTGGACACCATTGTATCCCAATTGGCACGGCATGTAGCATTGGTCCGACACAATTTTCAAACTTAAGAAGTTGGGGCGTGCTCGCCGGCCCCTGACCTGCCTTCGATTACTGAAAGTCTCAACCACATGGCCAGCTACTGCTGTCAAGACTGTAGACCCCTGTTTGAATATCAGAGGCCTTTTCATCAAAGTTAGGGGGAATAAATCAATAGATGAATGTTTCACACTGTGAAGGTATTCTAATTCTAATACTAACATTTAGGGGGGAAATGATGCTTAATGATCATACAAAGATTTGGTAAAAGATCAGCGCACATTCTCCAAAATTTCTGTTTTTGTTTTGGTCGATTTGATAGTTAGTTAATTCTTTTATTTTTATGTTTTCACTGATACCTACTCTATAACGAATTTGAATAGTTTTTTTTACAAATCTTTATGATTTCATGTCGAATTTGATCTCCATCTTCTAACTTCTCGTTCGATTAGATCCCAGGTCTCGCTGTTTCCGTTCCCTATTCATTAAAATAATTTTTCTTATAACTATAATTGAATATTATCCAACTTTCTAATAATGAAAACTGCGTAAAGTTTGTTAAGAAAGCAAAACAGCGAAGGTGCTAAATGTAATACAGTGATCTTATTTTGACTCTTAATCTTTTACTCAAATTCCCTCTTAAACTTTTGAGGATGATAACAAACAGGTAGGTAGGAGAAGATTTCTTATTGTGAATAAGAATACTCCTTCCGTTATTAAACTTTACACATGTACCCTATTTGGAAGGAAACTCCCAAATACTCCTAAATTATTCAATTTATAGGAAATTACCATTCCCATTGTTGACCCGCTCCGACCTGCCTATCATTATCATCATCAAGTTTAAAGCTTCTTTCATGAAAAAAGAAATAAAAAAAAAACACACACACCCAAATAATGAAACCTCAAAACCCACCTCAAATACCTTTAAACCCATCTCCAATTGGGTATTGAATGTGTAGTAAGTTGGAGGACGGTCCAAAAGCATGCTGACCATTTTCTAACATGTAAACAGTGTACATTATAATTAGAACATGGCATATGGATTCTTTGAGTCCTAATATTTTCCCATCCATTGCTTCAATTTTACGATATTCCATCCAATAATGTTATTACATATAGAAATAGAAAATAAAATAATAAAATAACTATTTTTTTTTTGTGTTTTGCTCAGCAATGACATGGGACTAGTTCAATTTAAGATTTGATTTCAAGATAAAATGCGAAATACAATTTTTGAGATGGCAAAAAATAATTGGGAACCAGAGAAAAGCCAAAAAAAACATATAACTGGTTTGTGAATTAATAGCCATAAATAATGAGGGGAGTGATAACATCAAGTCCACTGTCTTCAACTCATCCATAAATTATTAAAATACTTATCCTCTATATATTATATCAATTGTGTATATATTATACCAAGAATTGGAGATGGGTTTAAAGGTGAATTTTGAGGTGGTTTTTGGGGTATCATCATTTGGGTTTTTTTTTTTTGCTTCTTACTTTTTTTTTCTCCAGGAAAGAAGCTTCAAGTTTGATGTTGATGATGATGATAGACTGGTTGGAGCGGATCAACAAAGGAAATGAGTAATTCTTTATAAATTGGGTAATTTAGGAGGATTTTGAATTTTCCATCCAAATAAAGGTATATGTGTAAAGTTTGATAATGACATGTGTATTTTTGTTCATAATCGCTAATGAAAGATAAAGTTAGCTAATAAAAGAAGTTAGAGAAATATATTTGACCATTTTCCCGTCAATAAAAGACTCTCAAACGTTCTTCATATTTAGCTAGATGGCTTGCAACTTTGTTCCCGTTCCCTGAAACTTGTACATCAAATCATTAATGATATTCGAATAATTGTTGTTGTCATTGGTTCAATATTAACTTTTTATTAATTCAAGCGATCCTTTTTAGGTGTTTGCCCCCGATTCAATAGGGGATCGAAGTAGATTTGTTAATATTGCTAGTTTCAATCCTTTTTTTAAAGCCATGATCTCTGCATGAATTTGTGAGTGAATTTAAACCAACATTATGGGTGTGTTTGGTATGAAGAAAAATATTTTTTCTCAAAAAATAAGTAATTTTCTATTCATTTTTCTGTGTTTGATACGCAAGTTGAAAAATAACATTTTTAAAAGCATTTGAATATATTCAAAGCAAAATAACATGAGAATTTTAAATTTAGAGTGAAACTTCTGATGGAGGGTAGGCAGAAGGTAGATGGGTAAGTAGGGGTTGGGGTAGGTGGAGTAGGGTGAGTGGGGTGGGAGAATTATTGTCTATCATTAACCTCAATGGTAGAATCAGACAAGGGACTTGAGAGGCGGCAATTTACCCTGCGGCGTTGGTTTCAATCATCTTATCTCAGACTCGTAAACTTAGCCAATAAAAATCTTTATGATAACATCCAATTTTTTCGATTCGGCAGTTCGATCTATGATTTATTATTCATTATTAACGAATATTCTCCGTATTCACAATATATTTTACCGTCGGAAAAAATTAAGTGGGGGCGGGGGCAGTAATGCCGAGAAGAGGAAAACAAAAGTTTTAGGTTTTTAGGATTTTGGCTCTTTATATCATGTTATTTATGTTGGTGTTTACAAGGATTTGCAGGAAACGGAAATTACAAGTAACTGCTTATGTAAGAATTGAAATTATAATTCAACTCTAAAACTGAAAATTACAATATAACAACAAACTGAAATTACTATTTTGTTGATCAAGAAAACTGGAAAGTTGTTTTTGCTGAGTCGAGTGTGGCACTCTGTCCTTAAGACAATATTGCCCCGTATGTATCCTTTATACGTCCTGGACAATTCGTCTCCCAAGATAAAACAACAATGGAACTATTGAGCAAAGGAAACTCAAAAGCTACCGTGAAGAATATTGAATAACGAAATGATGCTTGGAAGATTAGGAAGAAACTGCTTTGCTTTGTGTATTTTCGTGTATATCAAGTGTGCCTCAACAATGGTGTAAGGGGTGTTTATATAGGAGGAAGAGGGATTGTTTGATCGCCTCCATAACATAACAGACCATTATTGGCCAAATAATGACCATTATGGAGGTAGTAAAGCCACCAAATAAATGGAGAAAATTGCCAACGGATTGGCCATTATAGGAGGTGTAATTCGGCCAAAATAAATGGCCGAATTGAGTCTTCGGACGTTTCGTTCGGGACCGTCGAAATTTCGACTTTCGAAAACTTCGGGGACCAAAGCGTACATCTTGAAACTTTAGGGACCAAACTGTACATCCGAAAGAATTCGGTCCAAAGCGCACATCCGAAACTTTTGGGAATCAAACTGTACTTCTGGCAAAGTTTTCTGGCCTAAAAAGATAATATCAGAAGGCCCACAGCCCACGACCCGTGGACCCGTGGACCCGTGGACCCGTGGACCCGAGGACCCGGAACCGGACCGGACGGGCGGGCGGCGGCGGCGCGCGTGTGGTCTTTCCTCGAACCGAAACACATCTAGGTCCTCCCTCCTTTAAACACATGGGATACCCCTTGGGATCCCAAACCCCAAACCAACTTCGAGTCTTATATACACAACAATTCTTTCTTCCTCTACCGATGAGGGAGAATTGATCACACACCACACTTTTCCATGCTTCAAACACCTTACTTCGTGAACCAATATCTCTTTCATTTCTCAATGAAATTTGACGATTCTTGGCCCTACGGTTATCTACGTACTTAGTACATCATGCATGTGTGAAGAATCAGATTCTCCAACATACGTAACACTAGTGTTTAAGCCGTTAAAGTTGGTCGGTCGCAACTCCCGCCAAAGGCTAATTTCCAACAATTTATGGTGCGAATAATATGTTCTGTTTTACCATTTTGAGGAGACGTGCGAGGACACGAAAAACGAAAAATCATGCCATTATTTTTGCAGAATTTGTGAAACGCAGAATTATTGAATTCACGTCCATTATCACATTGAAAAGATTTTATGGGTCTTTCAAATTGTGTTATGATAAATTTGCAAAATTCAAGAAATTTGGCAAAGACTTCCGATTTGAATTTGAGTGGATAAATCCAGATGTAGTGAGAATAATCATCTAACAAGACCAGATAGTATTTATGACCCAACGAACTAGGGATGGGAGATGTCCACAAATCATCATGAATAATATCAAAAGGGCCAAGCGTAACACTAGTAGATGAATTAAACGGAAGACGGGTATGTTTGCCTAATTGACAAGAAGCACAATGTGGAGCAAGTTTTCAGTTACAACTGATAAAATTATTACTTTGAAGAAAATGAAAAACAGGAGCCTTTGGATGTCCAAGCCTATTGTGTCAGGTTGACGGAGAGAGAGCAGTAAGAGATGTGTGACGGCTGGAACTGACAACAGAGGATGGTGTAAATGGATATAGATCCCGTGTGCTATTGCATCTCGTAAGAGGTATCCCCGTACGCAGATCCTTTACAGTAAAACCAAATGGGTCAAAATCAACAAACGTCGTAGGTTCCCATCCTATGACCATCTCCGCATTTTTGGCTGCTTATGCTACCCCAACCTGACCTCCACTGCACCTCACAAACTCGCCCCACGCCCCACGCCCTGTATCTTTGTTAGTCTCTCTCCTACTCATCGGGGTTACCTGTGCTATGACATAGCCACTAGTAAAATCATTGTCTCACGTCACGTCACATTTGACGAGACGACCTTTCTTTTTTCAAATCTCCAAAAATTTCAAACCACGAATTACACATTTCTCGATGAGCCGAGTTTATCCCTTGTTATCCAGTTATTGTGCCACCGACAACTCACTGTTCCGACGGAGCCTGCACTAGCAGCTCCATCCCCACCACTGTCTGGCGTCGTCTCCAACCAGGCACCTCCCAGCTCTCGGTCGAACACCCTACTGATCGACCCACATGTGTCTCCTCCCCAACCAGAACTACTGGTGCCTCCAGAACCCACAAACCAGCAGCCACAAAACCTAGACCAACCACTGTTGCCTACCCATCGTATGGAGACTCATGCACAACACGAGATTTTCAAACCCAAGGTCCATTTTAACCTCTCCACACAAACCATATCACTCATTCTAAAAAATCCAAAACTAGCCAAACTGGACCCTAATTTGAATACTGCCATGTGCGAGGAATTTAATGCTTTAACGTAGACACTTAGGATTTGGTACCTAGACCGGACGGCGTGAATGTTATCCGGTGTATGTGGCTATTTCGTTACAAGTTCAGAGACAGTGGTGACTTGGAGCGGTATAAGGTACGACTGGTTGCTAATAGAACTAATCAACAGGAGGGAATTAATTGTGGTGAGACATTCAGTCCGATTGTTAAACCGACTACTATTCGTACTGTTCTCAGTATTGCTATGAGCAAGCATTGGCAGATTCATCAGCTTGATGTCAAGAATGAATTTCTTCATGGGGATTTGAAAGAAACTGTATACATGCATCAGCCCCTGGCTTTGTTCATCCGGCATTCCCGTAGTATGTATGTCATCTCAGGAAGTCCCTGTATGGCTTGAAACAGGCACCCCGCGCTTGGTATGATCGTTTTGCCAGGTATATTATGCAGATCGGTTTTTTATGTAGCAGGTGTGATAACTCTCTCTTCACTTTTCATCGAGGTAGCAGCATTGCTTATTTGCTATTATATGTTCTTACTGCCTCATCTGACGGTTTGAAGAATGAAATCATTGCTCTACTCAAAACTGAATTTGCTATGACTGATTTGGGCAAGCTGAGTTACTTCTTGGGTATATCCGTGACCAGATCTGCAGCTACTATATTTTTGTGTCAGCGCAAATATGCGGAAGAGATAGTGTACATGGCTAAGATGACAAATTGTAAAATTATGCCAACTCCGGTTGACTCGAAATCCAATCTTAGTGCCAATGATGGTGCGTCAGTTTCTGATCCCACCCTATATCAGAGTTTTGCAAGTGCCCTTCAGTTTCTTACATTCACTAGGCCTGATATTGCATATGTCGTTCAACAGATGTGTCTGTTTATGCACGCCCCGCGAGAATCCCATTTTGCCGCCCTCAAGCGTATTATCAGATACATTAAGGGCACACTTGACTTTAGATTGCATCTCTACCCCTCTACACTAACCAAGTTGCTCTCCTACACAGATGCAGATTGGCCAGGATGCCCGGACATACGTCGTTCCACCTCGGGCTACCGTGTATTTCTATGGGATAATCTTATTTCATGGTCCGTCAAGCGGCAGGCCACACTATCCTGTTCGAGTGCTGAAGCAGAGTATCGAGGAGTTGCTAATGTAGTTGCTGAGATCTGTTGGCTCCGAAATCTTCTTTTGGAGCTCCAGTGTCCACTGCGCAAGGAGTCTATTGTCTACTGTGACAACATATCTGCCATATATCTATCTCATAATCCGGTCCAACATCAGCGGACCAAACATATCGAGATGGATATTCACTTTGTACGTGAGAAGGTCGCTCTTGGTCAGGTCAAAATATTGCATGTGCCTTCCTCATATCAGTATGCCGATATTTTCACAAAGGGACTATCGCGACAACTGTTCTCCGACTTCAGATCCAGCCTTAGCGTCCGGCCTCCTCTCGCTCCGGCTGAGGGAGAATATTAGCGAATATTCTCCGAATATTCACAGTATATTTTGTAATTATGATAGGTGTATATTTAAGGTAACCTAGAATTCTTATTGTATTAGGAATCAACCTCTGTACAACTATATATATTGTGATTAATGAAAGAAATCCCCAAGAAAAATTATTTCAATCTTACATTCATGAATGTTGATAAGATCCATATATTTAGCAGTATCTTAGGATGATATAGCCTTACAAGTGAAGGGCGAGGTTCAAACGAGGAAAAACTTAGTAAGGAACTTAGGTAATAACTACGTTTTTTCAGAGCTTGGACTTGGTTGAAAGAAGGACTTCGTTGAAAAGAGAAATTTACTGGTTACATCTTTCATACTTACCCGACGGATACCTAGGCACCAGAGATGAGGAATGGCGTAATAACCGATGAAATATTTTTGGGACTTAAAAATAAACATAGATTCGGAGGTTTTCAAATAAGACAACCTTTCGAACTGTTGTTAAATGCATGAGCAGACAAGAAACAAACAGGTGAACTGAAACACTCTTAGTACGTAGCCATGAGGAGTATAACATATGTATTATAAATCGCATTATAACACGTTATATAATTTATGCATACCAATAAAAAAATATAAACAATAATTTCAACTCGCTATTCATATAAATATCCTTAATTTTTGTTTTAAAAAAAAAAGGATAATTGGGGTGCGAGGGAGTGGGAGTAGCAGTTTACCCCCACTTAATTATTGAGTACCACTTCATTCAAACAAATATTTTACTACATTCCATTCCCTTACACAGATAAACAAATTGCCAAACACACAAAAATACACATTGCATTACATATACAGTGAGTGGGCAATAGAAAGAGAGAGCAATATGTGCGAAATGGGCCTTGATGGTCTAATTGATCGGTTTAACAACAATGGCACCGACATTAACAAACCCGATTTCAAAGAACTGGATCTGGGTTCACCCGTTTCAACCTTACCGACCCGTCCAAACGGACTTCCCACCACCACTTCAACAACTAGCAGTTCCAGCTCATCCGGTTCAATATCGGGTCACAATAATCCAAAGCACTCTGATGAACTTTCCGGTTCAGTAGAAAGCTCACGTCGGTTCAAACCGGGGCATACCCGGTCCAGGTCCGACTCATACCCATTAATCTACTCTGGTAAAAGTTCAATTCCCATAGGTAATATTTGCCCTTCAGGTAAATTCTTGAAAACTGCTATTCCTTGTAATAAGTCTACAAAAACTGACATTTTGGGGTCATCAAGAACCGGAAATTATGGCCATGGGAGCATTATTCGTGGCGGTGGCGGTGTTGATGGTGGTGTTAATGGGGTGAAAGAAAAAACTGCTATTCTTTGTAATAAGTCTACGAAAGCTGACATTTTGTGTTCAAGAACCGGAAAAACTTATATTCCTAGTAATAAGTCTTACAAGACTGATATTTTGGGGTCAAGAACCGGAAATTATGGCCACGGGAGCATAATTCGGGGCGGTATTGGTGGTGGTGTTGATGGTGGTGGTGTTGTGAAAGAAAATACTTATGATCCGGAAGAGTTGAAGAGAAAAGGGAATGAGAATTACAAGAAGGGTAATTTTAATGAGGCTTTAAATTTTTATGATAAAGCTATAGTGATTTGTTCTGGAAATGCTGCGTACCATTGTAATCGAGCAGCTGCATTGATCGGTTTGAAAAGGGTGGTGGAAGCTGTGAAGGAATGTGAGGAAGCTATTAGGTTGGATCCTTCATATTTTAGGGCGCATCAATGGCTAGGATCTTTGCTACTTAGGTAAGTTTGGGTAAATGTATTGACATGTTTCAATATTAATTATCATGTAGTTTAGCAATGTTGTGAAATTTCTGTAGCTTTTATGCGGGGTTATGGTTAAATGTGTTAGTAATTGTATTCACAATAATATTTTACTTTCTTAGCTGATGCATTGTGTGTCTGTTATCCTGCCAAATCTCAAACCGGGATCTACCAAATGTGATGACTATCCTTAGTGTTGCCTAAAAAAGTAAGTGTAGGAAAGTGAAAACCTTTTTGAATTTATATAAATGTTTCAATATTAATTATCAAATATATTAGCAATGCTGTGAAATTTCTGCAGCTTTTATGTGGGGTTATGGTTAAATGTGTTAGTAATTGTATTCACATTGCCATCATGTTGATTTTCTTTTTTGATAATATCAAACTTTTGTTTGCTGATGCATTGTGTGTCTGTTACCCAGCCAAATCTCAAACCGGATCTACCAAATGTGATGACTGATCTTAAGTGTTGCCTACAAAGGTTCATAGTCTAGTCACTAGTGATATGGAGTAATTCAATTCCCTCATCCCCCTTTTCCCCTCCCTTTGACCGTCACCCTACGTATAAAAACTTTAAAAAGAGAAGATCTTGATTGATGCCAATTGGTTCATTTTATCATTTGACAGATCTGATTGCGTTGGAAGATATACCGTCAATTATTTTCAGTATTTGGATTACTATGACCATTTTCCCTGTTACATATTCCCTCTGTTTGGACCTTTTATATAGAGTTGTCCTTTCATTCTAGTTACTGTTATCGTTGTTTACCTGTCCCATTTTCGTTTTTCCTGGTCATCATTTATTAGCAGGTTAGGAAACCTTGTAGTTGTTCTGAATTTGAGTTTGGACATGAAAACAGATTTGAAGTTTTGTGAGTGAAAATGTGAAAAACTCCTAAAACCTGTATTTCAAACTTCAATTTCTGTATTTTAAGTTTGAAGTTGAAGTAATGGACCAGTTTGATAAACAAACACTTATTTGAGATAATATCCGAATACTATTTCAAATATTCCTTCCTTACTAATAGTAGTAGTATTGCTCATGTAGTTTCTTCTCCTTCGATTTCTGATACTATCTATCTTTTTTGTTTTTCGCTTAGCATATTGTTGTGTTGTTACGCTTCTTTTGCTTTGCTTTGCCTGTGATTATGCTTTGTCTTGAGCCGAGGGTCTCCCGGAAACAGCCGCTCTACGTATCAAGGTGGAGGTAAGGTATGTGTACACTCTACCCTCCCCATACCCCACGTTGTGAAATTTTACTGGGTATGTTGTTGTTGTTTTTGCTTTATCCTGAGCCGAGGGTCTATCGGAAACAACCTCTCCATCTCCCAAGGTCGGGGTAAGGTCTGCGTACACTCTACCCTCCCCAGACTCCACTTGTGGGATTATACTGGGTATGTTGTTGGTGTTGTAATAGTTCAAATATTCCTAATCTTATTCATGGACAAACAGCTCCTAAATAACCCGGAAGCATCCTTGTTCAATGCCACGTCTTTCGTCATGATTATTATTTGTAGGTGCAGGTGTTGGTGGAGTGTGATATCTTTTTGTTGCCCAAGCATTATAAAAAAATGGAGCACGGTTTTCTAGTTCCTTTTTTCTTTTTGGTTTCTCCGGACTTTTCGCTTGGAAGATTTTTCCTTTCCCCTCTTAAGTCTTATTAGTGGTTTGTAAGGTTTCCACCAACAATTCTGTTATCAACTATCTATCTTCATAAAATTTTAATTAAACTTGCTTCAGCAGTTTACCACGTCCTGTCTGAATTAGGTTGTTAGAAGTTCTTTTATTATTCATCTTTCTGAATGCCGTCTAATTCCTGTAAGACTCACAGTTTGGGACAGGTTGAAAATGCAAGAAATCATATGTGTAGCATGGGGCATCAGCCAGATCACGGTGATTTGCTGAAGTTGCAAGCAGTGGAAAAACATATTGGAAAATGCAGTGATGCCCGTAAGGTTGCTGATTGGCGGAGTACGTTAAGAGAAGCTGATGCAGCAATTGCTTCTGGAGCTGATGCATCTCCTCAGGTAAAAGCAATGAAAATTCAGTCTATGTGAAGAGAAAGCTACATAAAAGTTAAGTGCCTATTACTGAATTACTCAAATTGAATTCACAGCTACTTGCATGTAGAGCGGAAGCTCTTCTGAAGCTACACCGATTAGAGGATGCTGAATTGAGCCTATCAAATGCTCGCAAGTCTGAATCATCTACTTTGGGATCCCAATCAAAACTTTTTGGGATGCTGTCTGAAGTGTATCTACTCTTTGTGCAGTCTCAACTGGAACTGGCTTTGGGAAGGTGAGTTAAGACTTATTTTCTGAAATTGTAACTGGGGCCGGTAAAATGGTTAAAAAGAACAAGTAACCATTCAATGACCCATTAAATATGGGTTGGATAACAAACCATTTAAAAATGGATATTCAGATGGATAATATGAATATCCATATTATCAATACTCATTTGTCTGCTTGTTATTTTTCATGAGTTCTTGTTTTCTGGGGATCTGAGCTTATGTTGACTTTTAGCTTGTATTCTCACCTGACTACTCCTGAAACCATGGATAATATGATATCCATATTATCCGACGGTTAACCCATTTTTTATCCGTGTTAAATATGGACGGGTCGGATATTTTATCCGTTTTTGTTTAACCCGTTTTTGACCGCCGATTTGCCACTCCTAATTGTAACATAAACAACAGGTTATAGCAGTTTGGCCATAAAAGAATGAATCACGAATAATTGCAGGTTTGAAAATGCACTTACCACCATTGAGAGAGCTGGACAGATTGACCCTCAAAGTATTGAAGTTTCAGTTTTATTCAAGAATGTGAGGTTGGTGGGACGAGCTCGTGTTCGTGGCAACGATTTATTTAAATCTGAGAGATATACTGAAGCCTGTGCGGCTTATGGGGAAGGTCTCAAGCTTGATTCTTCAAACGCAGTTCTATACTGCAATAGAGCAGCTTGCTGGTACAAACTCAGGCAGTGGGAAAAATCACTGGATGATTGCGATCAAGCTCTCTGTATTCAGCCAAATTATACTAAAGCCCTTCTTCGAAAAGCTGCCTCAAACACCAAGGTGACAAATTTACTCTCAATTTCTTGGGCTTTAAATGGGATATGTTTTCCTAGAAATTTTAATTTGTTCTCACTTGCTAGTTTCTCTGTTGATTGAAGTCAATTATAGCTAGAAAGATGGGCTGAAGCTGTTAGAGATTATGAAGTTTTGAGGAAGGCACTTCCATATGACAATGAAGTTGCTGAATCATTGTTCCATGCCCAAGTTGCATTAAAGAAATCGCATGGAGAAGATGTTTACAATATGAAATTTGCTGGGGAGATGGAGTTGGTTTCAGGTCTCGAGCAATTTAGAGCTGCAATCTCATCACCTGGTAGGCTTCCCTACATCCTTATTGGATCCTCAAGTTGTGGTTTACTACGATTCAATAATTATATTGGAAACTGCAGGGGCATCCGTAGTCTATTTTGAAGCAGCATCCAACCTACAATGCAAGCAGATATCTCCAATTGTACACACATTAAACACTAGATATCCTTCCATAAATTTTCTCAAGGTAAGCAATGACGGGAAATTTCTTTTGTTGATGGGGTATAGTACTTAGAGCTTTTATATTTTGCCGATACACTGCCATCTTTTAAAGTAGGGTTATACCTTCAGTTACCAGTTTTAAAAAAAAAGGTTAGATCTTTCTTATGACTTTTATGCATAGTGGAGGAGAGAAAGCTTTATATTGATCTTCTGTATCTACTGAAGGTGGATGTGGATGAAAGCCCGTCAATTTCTACTGCAGAGAATGTCAGAGTCCTACCAACATTTAAGATATACAAACAGGGCAACTGCATGAAGGAGGTCGTTTCCCCAAATCCAGAGATGTTGGAGTCCTCAGTGAGGCATTTCACTATTTAAGAGCATGCTTGCCATGTAATTTGCTTCTTCCATTTTCTCTTCTTTTTTTTCGTCCCTAGTATAATCAATCTTATGTTTGAGGAGAAACATGTCAAATTTAATTTTTGGCCATATAGCTGAACACTTAAAGAGAAGTGGTTTGCTTGCTGGCTGGTTGTAGATGAAGATCTACACATGTATATATATGATCATATACACAACCATTGGAGACCAAGAAAGGATGTTGGGCATCAACAATATTGGAGATGAAAATGTTGGTGATATTGGTATTGATATTTCTTTGATAAATTATACTATCAATAAAGTTTTTTTCGTCAATTCCATTTGTCTTGCTATACTTTGCTTTCTTTTATTAAATATTAATGCCTCCTGAAGTAAATCTGTTGAATTTCAGTAGGGACAATTAATCCTTGTAATCTCAATGATATGGTGCACATTGCCAATGATAAAGTTGCTCTGGGGTTGGATTTATTTCATTTCATTTTTATGGCGAATCGGTCTTGTCTTTCCTTTTGGATGTTGCTGAAACTAGAAACCCATTCTATAAAGGTTCCTAATGAAAATGTTGGATGTTGCTTTCTTTTCTAAATTCTTATTTGTATATTCTTTGGTGCCTTGACGAGTGTATATTAATCTAGACTAGAGAACTGATAAAAAACAAGTGTGAGAAACCTAGAATACATTAACAACTACGTCTCAGTTCCAAATGTGGGAAAGAAAATTTGTTATAGAAAATGTTACGTAATCGTATGTATCTCCGTCAATTGTTATATTCTTAGAATGAGGAGTTGAGTCTCTTAATGTGCCATATATGGTGGTGACCCTAGTGGGTAAGACTCTATCTATGGATAGAGTTTACAAAGACAGTGATATTTATTCAGGTCAGGGACACTATAGTTGATCTACTAGTGATGCTGATGTCCGACTTCAATTTGATTATGGGTATGAAGGCGTCATCTTATGTATTGAGACACATCCAGTTGAGTCTGACTCTAACAAGAATTTCGCCACCCTACCTTGTATCTATAAATATAGAGTTGCTTGTATTCCAGTTGACGTGAATACTTAACAGAGCAATCGTGTAGCTTCTGCCTCTGTCAATATTGTTTGATCTAACATGGTATCAGACGTCAAATCAACCTCCTTGGCTTTTTCTCAATCTTCAGAAATTCCCATCTCTTCTTCCCCTTCAACACTTGATCATGCTCATCACTTCATATCATTCATCAAACTAACACAACTGCTGCCTTTTCTTCGTGGCCAAAACCTCCATGGTTACGTCAATGGAGACCACCCCTGCCCTCCGTCCTTAATTTTTGCCGAAGGTAAAACCACCTCTAACCCAATCTAGCATATACACAGTGGATACAACAAGATCAGATGATCTTGAGCCTGCTAATTTCGTCCCTCTCCGAAGAAACATTACCCCAAGTCATGGGATTGAACACTTTGAAAGAGGTATGGGATGCCTTCGTCGTTGCTTTATCGTCTCCATCCAACACACACATCCTTAACTTTCATATGCAACTACAAAACCTGAAGCAAGACGACCTTATTGTCAATTAGTATTTACACAAGGCTAAACTCATCTCCGATGAATTAGCCGATGCTGGACGTCTTCTTTCTCTCGCTAATCACAATATCTATATCTTCAAGAGGTTAAGATCTGAATTTAAGGACCTCATTACTACACTCTCTGCACGACCCAAACCAGTGACCTTTTTCGAGCTCCACGGTATTCTCTTGAACCATGAATTTATCAATAGATCATCGATCTCCATACTATCTCTTTCATCTACCGCCCAACAGGATTCCTCCAACACACAAGCACCCTCAGTTAACTTTACCCAACGCAACAACACCTCTAATCGTTCCTTCAACTCTAGTTTCAATAGGGGTCGTGGTAGATCTAATAGAGGAGGGGGTGGCAGAGGTGGTCGCTCCTACAATTCCCGGAATTACTCACCAAGCGCGCAAGCATGGCAGTCTCCAGATCAACACCAAAAGTGTCAAATTTGCAATGGCACTAACCATCTGGCTGCAACTTGTTTCCAATGCTATAGCCCCAATATGAGCCCTGCCGCTTATTTATCACATCAAACTCCTGTCTCTGCCACTCCTCAATGTTTCCCCGCCACAGGTGCTACACATCACATTGCCCCGGATCTCACCAACTTTCATCAGGTTGAATACTATAAGGGATCAGATCAAGTTCATGTCGGCAATGGCCATGGCTTCCCATTCACCGTAATTCTCTTCTTCGCACTCCTGCACGATCATTCTCCCTTAAAATATTCTCCACACCCCTTCAATCACTAAACATTTACTCTTTGTTCAACGCTTTGCTCGTGATAATGATGTTTTCTTTGAATTTCACCCTTATCATTTTCTTGTTAAGCATAAGGATACCAAGACACCTCTTTTTTCCGGTCAGAGTAATGGCGGTCTCTACACACTACAATCATCTTCTTGAACGATTAAATCCCACCCGTCAGCTCTCTACTCAGTCAAGGCTTCACCATCTTGCTGGCATCTCCATCTTGGCCACCCGCATCAGAGAGTTCTTCAACAAGTTCTTAGAGAAAATAGTTTTCCTTGTTCTAGTTCTAGTTCTAGCTTTAATAAAGTATGTGAAGCTTGCCAATTAAGCAAATCACGAAAATTATCTCTCCCTTTGAGCATTAATAAAAGTTCTTCCATTTTGCAATTATTGTATGTTGATGTTTGGGATCCTGTGCCTCTACTATCATCTCAGGGACACAGTACTTTCCTATTTTTGTCGATGATTTCACTAATTATTCTTGGGGGTATCCAATTGCGCTTAAATCTGATGTTCTCACTGTGTTTCATCAATTTAAAGCTCTTGTCGAACACCAATTTAATACTACCATTAAAGCCATTCAATCAGATTGGGGTGGGGAATTTCGTTCAATATCTCTAGTTCTCACTAATCTCGGCATATCTCATCGTGTTTCATGTCCCCATTCTCATGAACAACAAGGTAGAGTTGAAAGAAAACATCGACACATTGTCGAAACGGGTTTAAGCCTCTTTACTCATAGCTCGAACCCTGCCAATTACTGACAATACACCTTTGAATATGTTGTTTTCTTCATAAACCGCCTACCCTCGGTTTCTACACAAAGCTTATCTCTATATGAATTGGTTCACCATTCCAAGCCTGATTACTCATTTCTCAAAGCATTTGGTTGCTTGTGTTTTCCATACTTACGACCTTACAACAAATATAAGTTTTATTTTCGAAGTAAACCATGTGTCTTCCTTGGCTATAGTTTTAATCATCTCAGTTATCGTTGTCTTGATCGGTTCTACTGGTAGACTCTATATAGCACGACATGTGCGCTTTGATGAAAGCAAATTTCCATTCTCTGAAACCTTCATTCTCGGCCCTCCTCCACTGCAGTTGTCCCGTTCTACCCCGGGGGCCTCCTTTCCAGTCATTACACATTGCTCACAAGCTGTCTCACCGAGAACAATTCCATCTCTAGTTCTATCTTTGTCCACCTCTATATTTTTACCTTCCCGCACCTCTCAATGGGACACTACTGTCGGCTCCAACTCAACACCCGTCACTAGTAAATCACAACCCTCTTCTGCCTCTCCATTACAACCCTCTAGCTCACTTGCCAGTCACCCTATCATAGCCACAGTCCAACCTCAACGTACTCACACGATGAGGCTCCAGCACATGCCATATACTACAAATTTAATCATTGCTACACATGACTCTCCACCTTTGCCTATTCATGTTGCTGAACCAACCTGCTTCACTGAAGCAAATAAATTCCCAGAATGGCGTGTGGCCATGGCGTCGGAAATGGATGTGTTGATACACAATGATACTTGGTCCTTAGTCCCCAGTAATTCCTCCATGAATGTGTTAGGGTGCAAATGGGTGTTTAGAGTCAAGGGAAATTAATCGGGTGATATCGAGCGCTACAAAGCTCGTCTTGTTGCAAAAGGATTCCACCAACTCGAAGGACATGATTATTTTGAAACATTCAGCACTATTCGAATTATTCTATCTCTTGCAACAACATCCAAATGGTCTCTACATCCATTGGACGTCCAAAATGCCTTTCTTCATAGTGAATTACAAGAGCAAGCTTTATGGCCCAACCATCGGGTTTCGTTCATCTGCTCTATCCCAACCATGTTTGTCATCTCAAAAAGTCTATATGGGCTCAAACAAGCCCCACGGGCTTGGTAATTGTGACTTCTTCGATTTTTAGCAGCTGCTGGATTCACTCCTGCCAAATCCGACACATCACTATTTGTCTACAACAAAAATAATGTGATTGCTTATCTTTTGGTGTATGTAGATGATATTATTGTTACATGCAATCATATGTCCTTTTTGGAATCAATAATCTCGCAGCTTGGTGTCGAATTCACCATTCGTGACTTAGGACCACTAAGCTTCTTTCTTGGTGTTCAAGTGCTACAACAGTCAGATGGCATCTCATTGTCTCAACATCAATATATTCAAAATCTTCTTGCCAAAACATGTATGCATAATTGTAAGCCCACTCTAACTCCCATGGCGGCCAACTGTAAGATTCACAATGGTGATAGTCCTCCATTCCACGATGCAGCTTTGTATCGGCACATTGTTTGGGCATTGCAATATGTTGCACTTTCCTAACCGGACCTCGCGTTTGTGGTTTGTAAAGCTTGTCAATTTATGCATAATCCCACGGTAAATCAATGGGTAGTAGTGAAGCCAGGGGAGAATTCATGTATAAAAAATGGGTCACATAAACCCATGGTCATCCGAGTAAACTCGGTATATTATGTGTATAATTTTTAAAATATATCTAATATTAGCTGAAGGAACACATGGTCAAATGAGACTGAGTGGAGCACTGGTTAAGCACGAGGTTTAATTTCTCAAGGGATCAAATCCAACTTGCTGCTTTGAGTGAAGCGAATACTTCGCTACTTAAAGCACACTCAGCAGTTTCGTTTCCACATTCCCCACTCCTCGCATCTTTTGCTTCAAACCTTCACCGACTCAGATTGGGCTGGATCCGTGGATGATAGAAAATCCATTGGTGGTTACACCATTTTCATGGGAGCTGCTCTTGTCTCTTGGTCCTCCAAAAAGCAACGCACTGTTGCTAGATCATCAACTGAGTTTGAAAATAGGGCTCTCGTTGATGCAGCTGCCGAACTAACTTGGATTCAGTCTCTTTTGTTTAAATTGGGTGTCACTATTGCGAAAGCTCCACTCTTATGGTGTGACAATATTGAAGCTGCTTATCTTTCGATCAACCCAGTGTTTCATGCACGCACGAAACATGTTGAGATAGATTTCTATTTTGTGCGTGACAAAGTAGCTCGTAAGGATCTCATAGTACAGGTCTTATCGTCGAAGGACCAACTAGCTGACGTCCTCACCAAACCACTAACCTCATCTAGGTTTGAGTTGCTTCGATCCAAGCTAAATGTGTCTTCGCCATCATTAGCTTGCGCGGGGAGTATTGAGACACATCCAGTTGAGTCCGACTCTAACAAGAATTTCGCGGACGACGACTAGACACAATAATCACTACAAGAAAGTATAGAATTGACAACAAAACTTTAGCAACAATAAATATATTGTTGCTAAAAACGTAAATGGCAAAAAAAAAACTTATGAAAACTTTTCGCATCGGAGGTTATTGCAATGGCATGCAACAATTTTTGTTGTTGCGAAAAGTACTTTTGGCAACAACATCCAACATATGGCAACAAAAAGGTTGTTGGCAAATGCCTTTCTTCTTGTAGTGAATATAATTAGTCTCCTTATGTAACTGTATCTCTACCCTAGCTTGTATCTATAAATATAGAGCTTCTTGTATTCCAGTTGACGTGAATAATTTGTTGGAAATTTGCCTTTGGTGGGGGAGGTGCGTCCACATGTATTTAATGACTTAAACACTAGGGTTCCGTACGTTGGAGGCTTTGTCTCTTCACACGTGCATAATCTACTAAGTGAGTAGATGACCGTAGGGCCAAGATTCGTCAAATTTCATTGAGAAATGAAAGAGATTTTGGTCTACGAAGTAAGGTGTTTGAGGCATGGAAATATGGTGTGGGACAAATCTACCACATCGGTGGAAAAAAGAAGAATTGTTCTCTTTCTAAGTCTCAAAATTGGCTAAGGGTTTGAGACCCCAAGGGGTAACCCATGTGTTTGAAGGAGGGAGGACCTAGATGTGCTTGGGTTCAAGGCTAAGCCCACACGCGCGCCGCCGCCGCCCGCCCGTCCCGTCCGGTCACGGGTCACGGGTCGTGGGTCATGGGCCTTGGGCTTCTTCTGATAGACCCCCAAATTGTTTAATATTTACAGTTTGGTCCCTGGAGTTTCTGAAAAGATGAAATTGGGAACGACGGAACCGTTTGGGTTGATTTTTGGAGCGTTATTGCACATTAACCAGCCATCCATTACTTGGCTGATTAACTTCCTCCTTCAATGGCAATAAACATCCATTACTTGGCAGTTGAGGAGTCCCTCCCCTTATGTTATATATTGGAGCTTTTTGGCTCAATTGTGGGAGACAGAAAATGAGACAACAAGATATACACCCAGAGACTAACAGAAGAGAAAAACAACACAGATTCTGTAAAAAACGTGAGCAGAAACAATGTCAAAAATAGAAACTCTTTCTTCCTTTTCCATTCTTCAGCAAGTCATTTCATATTTGTTTTCTTCGTCAGAATCAACCAATTTGCTTTGTAGTGTTGATTAGTTGATGTTTCATCTTGGGAGACTATTTCCCGTTAACGTAAAAGCATATATACGAGGCAATCTTATCTTAAAGACAGAGAGCCATCTCTCGACTCAGCCACAGTTGTAACAATCCAGATTTAATGTTTCTTGATTTTAGGTTATCAAGATCCAACGCTCAACAACCTTGCGGCAGTTCTGAATATTGGCTACTTGTTTATCCTTTCGAACTCTTGTAATATTTATTTACTTCCCGTACTACTTTATATATCCAACATAATTAACGAGAGAAATTGCATAGCTCACGCCTCTGTCAATATTGTTTGATCTAACATTATGCATCAGTTGATTGCCACGCCAAGCTTATAAAGACACGCCGAATGATTAATCCTGAATGTTTGAGTTTTATTTCTACCGTCCATGATACCTGAGTGGAGAATATTACAATTGACAATGTTCTAGTTGTTTGAGACAAAAAGACAACAAAGAAGGATGTAACAGATCGAGCATCACAACTTCCAAACGTAAAGAGAAAACTCAAAAATTTTGTAAGAAACATCACAATTGCAGGCTATTCATGAAAACTCCTTATTCATTAACAATTCGTTGAACTTTTCAGTCCATGGTGAGTACACATACAGAAGCCATCAACATTTATTTTTCTTTTCCTTCTTCTTGATTCACCAAATCATTAAAAAGGCAAAAGCTATGTGTAATTTAGTTAAAGTCAAGTGGGAATAAACCCAACTCATCAAGAACATCCTTGCAGCCAGGAAGTGACTCACTCTTCATGAAGAAAAGTGGGTTAGCAAAACGGGTTGGATTGTGCATGCCAACATTTCCACTGCACACAACTCTTGAGTTCTCAAAACCAATAGCAGGGTCCTTGCAATCCTCTCTTGGGCTCTTGACAATACCTACATCACAAAGTGAATTCTCATGGTCACCTTCTACTTTTAGTGTGTATTTGCCATTCTTGTCTGTCACCCCTTCTACTGTGTATGTCTCCTTTTCTGTTTCAATGTCTCTGCACACCAATCGCACGGTTGCACCTGTATGAAATATACAGTCAGACCTCTCTATAATAACATTTCACTATAACGGAAAAGTTTTCATAGGAATCGATTTTTCATGTTATGTTATGTTATATGATCTCTATAACAACATTTCGATAAAGCAGCTAACAAATATTCGAACAAACGATGTCGTTTAGCTTGGTAAATCAATGATCTTAACATATTAGAAAATGGTTTTATTTGTTTCTTAACCTTGGCGGATTTGATGGTAATCTATCACGAGAGCCCAATATAAGTGTAAATCGTTGTTGAGACGAATGGGATAGTGAGTGTTGGCTAAACCTAATGTGATCGGCTTTCTCATTTACATCTAGGTCCCCCCTTCTCTATACCATATTTATTCATGCATTTTGTCTTCTTCAATATACATTTGTCAATCCAACATAGCTCAAACAGGTATGGCATTTTCTAACTAATCCATATGAAAATTTTGTTCTATTACCATGTTTCATGCATCTAGGGAGTTATTGTTCTAAATTGCTAATAGTATATTTTTTTTTACATATTTACAACATTCATATCGCGATATCCATACCTTCGATGTACTCGCTGAGTCTGGTCTCGAATTGAACACGACAAGTGTCACAATAGACACTGCCTTCAACATTGAGGACCTGATCATGGCATTGAACAAAGTTGGTAAAGGCCAAAATGCAAAGTGCAGAAAGGAGCAAAACAACCTTTGCCATTTTTCTTTGGCTTTTTTTGTTTTGTTTTTCTTTCTTCTCTTGATGTGTGTCACGATTTGAATACAAATGATATTTCAACTATTTATAGGGAGAAAATGTTTAAGGAATAACGGTAGAACTATTGTTTACGGAGTAGTTTAAGGATGATCCCATATTTTATGAGGTCATGAGGCAGCAATTGACTTGTTCTTTGTTTCTACTAATTTTATTTGGTTGGGAGAAATACTTTAAATTATTTAAACCACAATCTTTAGAACAATTTTGAATTTCCATTTGAAAGGACATAGTATTTTGAGGTCATTTATTTTGTGAAGTAATTTATCATTCAAGACCAAAAAGAGCAAGTAATTTATCATTTTCATTTCAACAAACCTTTGATTATTTAAAATATCGTTACCCCTATATAAATACTAGTGAACTCAATTGTCAAAGGGGATTTCAAAACAAGTTTTGGCACAGATTTCCCTTCAAACAAATTTTGGCACAAATTTCCCTTCAAACGCACTGGTCTTTACAGTTTAGTCCCTGGAGTTTCTGGAAAGATGAAATTGGGAACGACGGAAGGTAGAAACAGAAAGTTTTTGCCTACCGTTTGGATTGATTTTTGGAGCGTTATTGCACATTAACCAGCCAGTCATTACTTGGCTGATTAACTCCCTCCTTCAATGGCCATAAGCATCCATTACTTGGCAGTTGAGGAGTCCCTCCCCTTATGATGTATATTGGAGCCTTTTGGCTCAATTGTGGGAGACAGAAAACGAGACAACAAGATATACACACAGAGACTAACAGAAGAGAAAAGCAATGCAGATTCTGTCAAAAAACGTGAGCAGAAACAGTGTCAAAAACAGAAACTTTTCCTTTCTTTTCATTCTTCAGCAAGTCATTTCATATTTGTTTTCTTCGTCAGAATCAACCTATTTGCTTTGTAGTGTTGATTAGTTGTTGTTTCATCTTGGGAGACTATTGCCTGTTAACGTAAAAGCATATATACGGGGCAATCTTGTCTTAAAGACAGAGAGTCATCTCTCGACCCAACCACAATTGTAACAATCCAGATTTAGTGTTTCTTGATTTCAGGTTATCAAGATCCAACGCTCAACGACCTTGCGGCAGTTCTGAATATTGGCTACTTGTTTATCCTTTCGAACACTTGTAATATTTATTTACTTCCCGTAATGTTTTACATATCCTACAATTTTAAGACAAGATTTGTATTAGTGTTTGAAAGATGTCGGTCAAAAGTTGTGTGACCAAATCTGGATATGGCTGTGGGTTTCTGGTAGAAGAGAGTTTTGATTATGCTGTTGAAGGTCAACGTGTTCATGGTGTCACCGCTCCTGAGAGTGGTGGGAACAAGCGCACACAAGAGGCTGAGGATGTCAACTGGGACAAGAGGAGAAAGCTGAAGATGTGGTTCTATCTTGTAGCAGAAGGCCTATATCTGTCACAGACAAATAATCCGAATTATGGTAAGAATGAAATGGACACTCAGTCCGATGAAGTGATTGAAGTGGGCGAGAATCCGAAATTGGAATAAGTAATTTTTCTTCCTTGTAAAAAATAAGATTAAATGATGTCTGATTAAAAAGTGCTTAAAGTAATGAGGAATATGAAAATGTTTTCACGAAATAATTTATATTCCTTACGCTTTAAAATCAGAAATTTAATCTCATCTTCCTTCCCGTTTAAAGATTGGATTTTGTGAACGACTTAAAAAGATATGTTCTTTTAAGTGTAATTTTTAAAAGTGTGTAAAGTATGTTCGCACATACGAGGGAAAAAGATCCACTGACCGTGCGAAAACTGTTACCACTCTTAAGTGAGCGCCAGGGATTTCCCTAGGCACCAATCATAAGGGAAGAAGACTAAAAGCTAAAGACGTTGAGCCTGTCACACTATTTTGGCAGAAGATCCTTCATAGGATGATATTGGACACTCAGTCATACAAAGCCTAATGGCGACTGGAGTGGGGCCAAAATTCCTTTGATAGGATGATATTGGACACTCAGTCATACAAAGCCTACAGGCGACTGGAGTGGGGCCAGAATTCATTTCATAGGAAAAGTAATGGACACCTAGTGTGGTGGGCCAGAGTTTCCAGGTCTTAAATGATCTGAAGGCCAAAAGAAAGGCAGAAAAGGAATTGGACACTCAGTTTGCCAAAGCAACTGGAGTGGGCCAGTGTATCCAGATCACATATGATCCGGTTATGCCCTAACCACGGGCACGAGGTTGTTCACGTGAAGCAACGTCACCTCTAAAGTAGAAGGGGTTGGAGAGATTGTCCTTAATAGAACTTCAGGGAATGGGATCACTCTAAAATGAGGTGCTACATGTCCCAAACTTGGTTTAAGGGACGTTGTTGGTCAAGCTGGTTTGAGACTAGTCCCACAGGTCTATAATAACTAAGAATGGTACATTATGTCTATAGCCAAATGAATGATATATTTATAATCCGTGCATCTATGCCATCATAGATTAAGACACATTAAATAGAAAGCCATTCAAAAGCTAACGAAGTTGAGATTATTGCCTTCTGTCGACATAAACCCTCAAAATAAATGTGAGGTAGGCGAAGAGACAAAATTACCTTTCCAAGTTCCGTCAAAGGAATAGCGAAAGAAGCACCGCTCCTCTAGAACTTAGTCACACCTACTTCGGTGATTTGAAGTTTATACAAAATAAAGGGAGGAGACAAGTATGTTGTAACCTTCATTAATGACGGTACAACGTATTGTATCCTTTGTTTGTTGAAAAACAAAGATGAAGTTGTTGAAGCGGATAAGCGCTACAAAACAGAAGTTGAAAATCAACTAAGCCTACGAATTGAGGAATTTGTAGTGATAGAAGGGGAGAATGTGAAACATCGTTCATCAAACGACTACTCTTTACTCACCTCAGTCTAACGGTGTTAGCCAAACGCAAAGTCGTACGCCCAAATTATGTGGGGCAAGACGATCCTTACTGCTAATGCGATTCTTAACAGAACTCTCCATAAGAATAATGATAACTTTCCATGTGAAACATGGAAATGATCTCACATACAAATGTTGTGATGTGGGGTGGCTTGGTAGAGGTTGGAATACCGAAACAAGTCAAGTTGAACCTAAGACTGTAAAATTACATATCTACTGGATCTGCAAATAACAGTAGTGCTTATCGCCTCTTGGCGTCAAAGAATGTTGAATTCTTTGAAGATAACTTTCCTTGAAAAGGAAAAATAAGTAATTACTCGAGGTTAACAAGAACCCGCGAGGGCCTGACTGTCCGGAACTAGACATTCCGTATCTACAAGACTCGGAAGTTGTTGTATATCCGAAACTTAATATTCCAAATCTACAAAACTCAGGGATTCTAGATGTTGAACCGAGACGGAGCAAAGAGGGGACAAAGACTTGTTCCAGGCCTTCTAGCTTGTATGGTTGAGAATGAACCATGGACAATTAACAAATAATTGTCATCTCCAAAAGCGCCGCTTTGGAAAGAAGCTACAAAGAGAGAAATAGATTCCATCATATAGAACCATACTTGTGTAATGGTTGATTTTCCTCTGGGAAAAGAACCTTTGGGTTGTAAAAGTGGATACTCAAAAGTGAGTACAAAGTAGATGGATCTACTGACGAGTATAAGGCCTCGGCTACTTGTACATGTGCTCCTCTGTGAGTAGCTTAACATACAGGGCCATTGCAGTCTTGCGTGGCATGGATGTTGAAACAACCTTCCTAACAAGAGAGTTGGAAGGGAAGGATCAGAGTTGGTTTGCTGGACTGTTGGGCTTTTTCCTGAACTTTTATTTTGGTCCCTGAAATGTTTACATTTTGGTCCTGAAAGTTTTAGATAAAACAGAAACAATGAATCTGACCACAGAAATATTGACTCTGAAGTTAGAAAGCCAACAATCTGAAAGTGAAAGTCATATTGAAACAAAGTCTCGATATGAAAGATATGGGTTTCACAGATGACATCTTAGGAATTGGGATTTCTAAGACATCTAACGAACTGGTCTAACGCCAAACTCAGTTGTGAGATAGTTGACAGTCTCGTTGAAACCACCAATGGATATGAATCATATAACTGGTTGAAATCATGGTGCACCATAAACAAGGAGCGATATGCGCAGGTCACATGTAGTTCAATGTATGTTACACACTATAACCGACCTGATATCAGCTTACAAAGCAGATCAGTTGAACTTAGGTTCACTGATGATTCTAAAAATGATCGATGGAAGGCGTTAAGTCGGATATGACGATATCTAAAATATTCGCTTATCTACGGATCATGGTATTCTGGATGTCCAGCAGTTCTGGGAGAACACAATGATGCAAACTGGACATCAGATATGAAGAACACCAAAGCCACAAGTAAATGTGTATGTAGGTCTTGGAAAATCCTCTAAACAAACTTGCATTGGCCGATTCATGATGGAATCAGAGTTTATCGCTTTATACAAAGCATGAAAGAAGTTGAGTAACTTCATGACTCCTTAGAGGATATCCCTTATTGGGACAAACCCTTGCCTTCAGCAGTTATACACTGTGGCTAGCCGGTCGGCTTCAGGAAGGACACGGATGACGGCGTCTGGACATATCTGTCGGAGACATAAGACCGTATGACAGTTGATCATCACAGGTGTCACTTCCTTGATTACTAATAAAAGGGTATAGCTGGACTACCTGAAGATCAAGTGTTCTGTCTGTCTAGGGGAATAGGCTTAAAACCCGAACAATACGAACCTTTGCGGTGGTAACCCAATCATACGACTGGAGATTCCAAGAATTTGGTTCAATGGGAAAACTAAGCTATAAAAAGGTTCAGTTGAGCGCTTCGGTGGAAGCAAGAGCACTTCAGATGATGATTTCTGTAGGGAAACATGAATCCAAAGTTGTTCCCGCGATAGACATTAAAGTGCTACCTGCATGGTGGGTAAAGGTTAAGCTTCTAAACCTTTAACGATCCTCAAACGGTTGAGGTTAAGGTTGGGGAAACTTTTAATGATTCCTAACACTTGTGAAGTGGGGTATAGCAGGATACCTTGTAGGATATCACCTATTTAAGTGCGAGGACATGCCTCCTCAAATGAACGCACTTAAGAATCCAAGTGTGTCCACGGCCATAACGGACAAAACAATAAGAAGAAAATGAATAAAGAGAGTTATTGTGTTGGTATCATTGTCTTGGCTTACACTAAACATTAACGGTTCAAGACATCACGTTCACCGCGCAGTAAGTAAGTCCGGTGGTATTCAACTAGGGAAGGTTCAAAGCAAAAGCTACATCTTCTGATGCAATATCTTTTCGCTGAAAGATTGCTGAAAGTAGGCACCATGTGTGTGCGCCAAAATCTCTTTCAAGAGGGGATTGTTGGAAATTTTCATTTAGTGCGGAGGTGCGTCCACCCGTATTTAATGACTTAAACACTAGGGTTCCGTATGTTGGAGCCTTTGTCTCTTCACACGTGCATAATCTACTAAGTGAGTAGATGACCGTAGGGCCAAGATTCGTCAAATTTCATTGAGAAATGAAAGAGATATTGGTCCACGAAGTAAGGTGTTTGAGGCATGGAAATATGGTGTGGGACAAATCTACCACATCAGTGGGCAAAGGAAGAATTGTTCTCTTTATAAGTCTCAAAATTGGCTAAGGGTTTGGGACCCCAAGGGGCAACACATGTGTTTGAAGGAGGGAGGACCTAGATGTGCTTGGGTTCAAGGCTAAGCCCACACGCGCGCCGCCGCCGCGCGCCGGTTCGGTCACGGGTCAAGGGTCGTGGGCTTTGGGCTTCTTCTGATAGACCCCCAAATTATTTAATATTTATAGTTTGGTCCCTGGAGTTTCTAGAAAGATGAAATTGGGAACGACGGAAGGCAGAAGCAAAAAGTTTCTGCCTACCGTTTGGGTTGATTTTTGGAGCGTTATTGCACATTAACCAGCCATCCATTACTTGGCTGATTAACTTCCTCCTTCAATGGCCTTCAATGGCAATAAACATCCATTACTTGGCAGTTGAGGAGTCCCTCCCCTTATGTTATATATTGGAGCTTTTTGGCTCAATTGTGGGAGACAGAAAATGAGACAACAAGATATACACCCAGAGACTAACAGAAGAGAAAAACAACACAGATTCTGTAAAAAACGTGAGCAGAAACAATGTCAAAAATAGAAACTCTTTCTTCCTTTTCCATTCTTCAGCAAGTCATTTCATATTTGTTTTCTTCGTCAGAATCAACCAATTTGCTTTGTAGTGTTGATTAGTTGATGTTTCATCTTGGGAGACTATTTCCCGTTAACGTAAAAGCATATATACGAGGCAATCTTATCTTAAAGACAGAGAGCCATCTCTCGACTCAGCCACAGTTGTAACAATCCAGATTTAATGTTTCTTGATTTTAGGTTATCAAGATCCAACGCTCAACAACCTTGCGGCAGTTCTGAATATTGGCTACTTGTTTATCCTTTCGAACTCTTGTAATATTTATTTACTTCCCGTACTACTTTATATATCCAACATAATTAACAGAGCAATTGCATAGCTTCTGCCTCTGTCAATATTGTTTGATCTAACATTATGCATCAGTTGATTGCCACGCCAAGCTTATAAAGACACGCCGAATGATTAATCCTGAATGTTTGAGTTTTATTTCTACCGTCCATGATACCTGAGTGGAGAATATTACAATTGACAATGTTCTAGTTGTTTGAGACAAAAAGACAACAAAGAAGGATGTAACAGATCGAGCATCACAACTTCCAAACGTAAAGAGAAAACTCAAAAATTTTGTAAGAAACATCACAATTGCAGGCTATTCATGAAAACTCCTTATTCATTAACAATTCGTTGAACTTTTCAGTCCATGGTGAGTACACATACAGAAGCCATCAACATTTATTTTTCTTTTCCTTCTTCTTGATTCACCAAATCATTAAAAAGGCAAAAGCTATGTGTAATTTAGTTAAAGTCAAGTGGGAATAAACCCAACTCATCAAGAACATCCTTGCGGCCGGGAAGTGACTCACTCTTCATGAAGAAAAGTGGGTTAGCAAAACGAGTTGGATTGTGCATGCCAACATTTCCACTGCACACAACTCTTGAGTTCTCAAAACCAATAGCAGGGTCCTTGCAATCCTCTCTTGGGCTCTTGACAATACCTACATCACAAAGTGAATTCTCATGGTCACCTTCTACTTTTAGTGTGTATTTGCCATTCTTATCTGTCACCCCTTCTACTGTGTATGTCTCCTTTTCTGTTTCAATGTCTCTGCACACCAATCGCACGGTTGCACCTGTATGAAATATACAGTCAGACCTCTCTATAATAACATTTCACTATAACGGAAAAGTTTTCATTGGAATCGATTTTTCATGTTATGTTATGTTATATGATCTCTATAACAACATTTCGATAAAGCAGCTAACAAATATTCGAACAAACGATGTCGTTTAGCTTGGTAAATCAATGATCTTAACATGTTAGAAAATGGTTTTATTTGTGTCTTAACCTTGGCGGATTTGATTGTAATCTATCACGAGAGCCCAATATAAGTGTAAATCGTTGTTGAGACGAATGTGATAGTGAGTGTTGGCTAAACCTAATGTGATCGGCTTTCTCATTTACATCTAGGTCCCCCCTTCTCTATACCATATTTATTCATGCATTTTGTCTTCTTCAATATACATTAGTCAATCCAGCATAGCTCAAACAGGTATGGCATTTTCTAACTAATCCATATGAAAATTTTGTTCTATTACCATGTTTCATGCATCTAGGGAGTTATTGTTCTAAATTGCTAACAGTATGTTTTTTTTTTACATATTTACAACATTCATATCGCGATATCCATACCTTCGATGTACTCGCTGAGTCTGGTCTCGAATTGAACACGACAAGTGTCACAATAGACACTGCCTTCAACATTGAGGACCTGATCATGGCATTGAGCAAAGTTGGTAAAGGCCAAAATGCAAAGTGCAGAAAGGAGCAAAACAGCCTTTGCCATTTTTCTTTGGCTTTTTTTGTTTTGTTTTTCTTTCTTCTCTTGTTGTGTGTCACGATTTGAATATAAATGATATTTCAACTATTTTTAGGGAGAAAATGTTTAAGGAATAACGGTAGAACTATTGTTTACGGAGTAGTTTAAGGATGATCCCATATTTTATGAGGTCATGAGGCAGCAATTGACTTGTTCTTTGTTTCTACTAATTTTATTTGGTTGGGAGAAATACTTTAAATTATTTAAACCACAATCTTTAGAACAATTTTGAATTTCCATTTGAAAGGACATAGTATTTTGAGGTCATTTATTTTGTGAAGTAATTTATCATTCAAGACCAAAAAGAGCAAGTAATTTATCATTTTCATTTCAACAAACCTTTGATGATTTAAAATATCGTTACCCCTATATAAATACTAGTGAACTCAATTGTCAAAGGGGATTTCAAAACAAATTTTGGCACAGATTTCCCTTCAAACGCACTGGTCTTTAATTTTTGTTCCTTATATTTGTAGTCTTTAATTTTTGCCCTACTGCTTATTTAATGATAAATATCTAGATATGTCTCGCTCGGCATAAGTTCTGTAACATTTTTATCTTCGAAAACTGAACTTTTTCCTCGCTCGGTACAAGTTCTGTAGGAATTAAGTTATGCGTCATAAGTTGTGTAGTATTTTTCAGATTATGTAAGTGTTGAAAGTTTTGCCTTTTCCGGCATAACTTGTGTGGGTGGGATGAACATATGTCGAAGCTAAACGATAACTATGTCGACCGAAATCTAAAGGTATACCTTTTCAGATTATGTTGCATGTTGAAAGTTTTGCCTTATCCGGCATAACTTGTGGGATGTTATGATACATATGCCGAAGCTAAACGTTAATTATGTCGGTCGAAATCTGAAGCTTCCGCCAAAAGTGTTGAAGGGAAAATTTTAAAGACCACAGATTTAAGGGAAAATAATTAAAGACCACCCCAAATAGGGACATTTGTGCGAAAAGGCCATTTCAAAATTTCTAGCTGCTCGAGTGTGTTGTCATGTTAGCATAATCACTAAAGGGCAGCCCGGGGCACTAAGCTCCCACTATCGCGGATCTGGAGAAGGTCCAGACCACAAGGGTCTATTACCTCCTTAAAATAATCTATTTATCATCGACTTTTTCTAGATTGAATACTATATACCAATTAGTGATTCATGAATTTTGGATAATTTTTTTAATAAAGTTATTCTATTTCAATTTGGGTTATTTGAATAAATAGGTTCTTTTGGTCATTTGGTGTCACCATTTAAATTTTGACCTCGTAAAAAAATTGTGAAAAATAACCTTTTCGTAAGAATGTGAAGAAATTATAGTGTTCCATCAGAATTTGGGGTCAAATCCTGATGATCATATTACAAAATTACTGTATTATTTGAAAGTAATATCAACTATTTGAAAGTCGACCCCGACCCTAAACCACAATGGCACCCCACAACCATGAAGATCAGCCAACTCGCCCTTCAGCGCTATCATGAAGCACAATCGGTCTCCCTTCTACACCATTGCACCTCATCACTGCGATCGCATTTTCACATGGCACTAGCTAAAAATCTACAACTGTGAAATAGGTTTAAGGTGCGCTAAAACACCCTCGAGCTATTCCATTGTCACCACTAGAGACACAAAGGACTATCTAGATTGATTTATTACTGTCGATCAGATCCCAAGAAAAATATACCAACAAGTCCTCAAGATGAACCTATGAGAAGTCTTAAAACATGAAATGGGATGGTAAAACATAAAATGAGGAATTGAATTGTTACATTTGACACGATTATTATCACTCATTGCTTATCGAGTTACGTTGACATGAACTAGTGCAACATGAAAGTTGTTTATCACAAATACAGTTAAGTAGGAACACACTGTACAACCCATCACTAGCTAGACTGAAGGCACAAATTCATAATTATTCCTTTTGTTATACTTGCCTTGAATTTTACCAATTTGAAAAAGAAATACTAATTCTTTTCTTTGAGTAAAAGTTTTGGACTTTTATAAATTGAGTTTTCTTCCTTCCGACTAGAACACAATAGTCATTAAAGATTCTTGTTTATGTGAGATTATTCTCTCGATAGTTTCATATCGTTCATATATTAGTTTTCCATATGTAGGTGTTTGCCCATAAAACGGTACAATTAAATTTATACACGTGGTCAAGGACACTGTCTCAACTGACTGATTAGGCAAAAATAATAGTTGATAAATAGCGTAAATAAGTAATAACAAGATGAGGTTAAGAAATATTAGCATGAGCTTGTTAGAAGCTTCTTGGTAAGGCTTCCAGATAGAGAACTCTACTAGTATGAAAGCACAAATATTGATACAAAGAATGATATCGAAAAGTTCTATTGTAATGACTTGAATATAATGATCTACAATGAGATAATTGAGTCCTATTTATACTTGGCTCACTAGTACACATCTCACGATATATACCCCTATTAATACACATAAATAAATATTGTAATAATTGGACAATTAGTGTATTCATAAATGTCATTAATGCACCTTTGGAAGGTGTGGAATCGGACAAGTAACGGACACCCGTTGAAATTCGAATCAGCCCTCTTATCTTCTTGCTTTTCGGTACTGGCAACCTTTTAATACCCCCGGTGCTACTTTTACGCGATCGATAGTATGAAAGCTGACTTGGATCCGAATCATCACTTATGACCACGTGTCCGGACATATTTCATCCATATGTCTAATACAATTTTCCCTATACAGATAGTCCCCGCACTTTTCGGGCGTGTCTTTCGCACGCCCGGAAAGTGGATTTAAACTAACAACCAATTAAAACTCCTAAATTTGGCGGGAGAATCAAATAATGCCAACCATTCAATTTGCTATACCAATCGTCATCATATCGAAATGACGACAACTATCCGACTTTCCTCTATTAACGGAAGACCGTGAAGTCATGATAAGGCGTGTCGTTTCACCACACCTATTATGACATGCACGTGCTACCTGATGAACAACCATCGATTGACATCTATCACATCGGTTGCCCATCATGATGTTGACTCTTAGTACTTATAAATATCAGCCATTTCAATATAGCCCAATCACTTTGCCATTCGTATTCAACTTGTGCAAACTTTTTCTAAAGCCTCCAATTTACAATTTTCTTCTCTCATCTCTAAAAAAATGTCAAATCTTTCCACCGGCGGCAATTCCAACACTAGAGGAAAACCCATCACTCAGGAGGAGGCGCAATCTAGTCAAAATCCTTCTACTTCATATATCCTACCGAAAACATGGCAATTTAACCATGATCTTCAAGAAAAACCAACCTCCATGAACTTGCCCGGCGGTTGATATTCTCCCGTCAGGAATTACAAAACTACAATCAACGCTGACTTGCTGCTAGTGGTAAAAGTTGATTGCGGTTGGACCAAAATCAAGGTCCTAATCCCTGAGGACAATGAAAAGATAACTTCATCCAGACTAGGGTATTCTTTCGTCTACACATACCCTTTCTCGATGAAAATTAGGGATGAAACAGATGAAGTGATTTTGGATTTCTGGCGTTGCTATAAAGTCTGCTTAACTTAAGTTGGCCCTTAGGTTTGGAGGGCGGTTACATGCCTCCGTTTTTTCGCTCAGTAGGCCGGTGTTCCATTTTATTTGGATCATCTAATCTGTCTCTATTCACTATGCATTTTCCGTGGTGGAATCACTAACCTGCATCAGAGGGGCAGTTGTAACACTCTGTAAATATGAATTAGGTGTGGATGTGTTAAATGAGTATTAATGTGACATTAGACATGTGAAGTGCTACCGGAATGAGTTTGGGTGGAAATAGTTGATTTGAAATCAAGACGAGTAGTGAGGTGCTTAAGACTTGATAGAATCGGCGGCATGTCTTCCTTCCAGTCTATTTCGTGAAAATATATTGAGAATTTCAGAAACCTCATAATAGAAAAGTTGTAGATATTTGCAATAGCTTTCCAACGATATATTTTGGGGCCCAAACGGAGCTGTGTGTTGGAAGTTATGGCCATTTTATCAAACAATGAGCAGAAGTTTATACGACTACATGCGATGGCCACACGCCACGCGTGGAGGCGCGTGCGATGTCTCCGCGTTGTGGGATGGTCACATAGAAATACCCTCTCTGAAATTTTGACCTGCAGGGGGTCCCGAAGTGGCCTTGCATCGTGATCCCATCGTGAATGGGCCGGGTTTCGGGTCAAAGTTTAAGATTTTTGCATTTTTCTTATATTTAAGCTTGGGGTTTATTTTCCTAACATCCCTAATCAAGAAATATCACCCTAAAGTCAGAGAGAACAAGTCCCAAACCTCAAAAACCTTTCAAGGTAAGTTCCCCAATGATTCTAGCATAAATTCAAGTTCTTAGTACCCTCATAACTTGATTAAAACCTTTCTAATTCATAGAATTGTGATTGAAACGTTATTGTCGGACGAGGAGACGTATATTTCAAATTCAATCTTCTTGAACATCAAAAAGGTATTATCCTCATCCCCTAATTTATTATAGTATTGGATTAATGATTATAAACCATATATTTTTTAGATAAACTATTAGGTTTGATGAAGAAAACCATATGAACTATTGTATGAGTTGATTTGTTGACTTATGATTGTTGTAATCATATGGGTGATGAAGCATGATGCTAATTATATCTATTTTGGATTGTAGAATTACCTAGAAATAAGAGGATGGGAAATTGGGTGTATAAACACCATTAATACGGGCTATGAAGCTTTATGCCCATCAAGTATTTGATAAAATGCCTAGATGGCCAAAACATGAGAATTGTTGCTAACGTTGATTCTATTGACATAAATTGATACTGATTAAAGTCAAAAGGAAGCGACATACATTGTATTACGCTCAAGAGCAGGAAGTTAAGGTATGTGAGGCTAACTCTCTACATGTGGGAACATTATTTATAATCCTCATGCCATGTTCATCAGAATCACTTCTAATTACTTCAGAATTAGAGATTATTCCCTAGTTCATGAAAAGTCTAGAACTTCTATCTTTTAAGATTATAACTTCGATCTTGTTCATAATTATCACTTCAAATATTGTGAACACATTACCCAATCAATATAGACTCGTGTTCAATATCCCATGAGTCTCAATTAGGATAATTCAGTTTACTATGAACAAGTAATGCTTCAAACTTCATAATCAGTTATGAGTACATGTCTCAGTTTAGTTCTATTTAGTATTTCCAGTATCATGTACTTTAGTATTATTTAGTATTTCAGTATAATGTATTACATTATAATTCTCAGTTCCTTAGTTTATATTCTTAGATGATGAACACCTGTATTTGGGCCCAAGGCCGTAGTCTATGCTTTATGCATCTTTGGGCCTGAGGTCGTAGTTATGTATACGTATACTTGGGTCAGAGGCCATAGCTTGTGCACTTATATTGTGTCATAGATCGTAGGTTATTTATTTAGTTAAAATGTAGTTCTTCATTCAAGATAAAGAGTACTTATGTTCAGTTTCAATTACAGTTTTCCGGTTTTGTATTTATTCCTATCTATTATTTTGGGTTTCCCCTATCCCAAGCACCCCACAACTTGTTATTTCCATCAGTTGGTTTTACGTACTAGTACAATTCAAATGTACTAATGTTCCTTTTTCCCGAGGCCTTCACTTCATGGTGCAGGTAACGACTTTCCGTACGATACATCTGCACGCTAGAATCTTTGGTATCAGCTGAGTTGGTAAGTCCCAGTCTTTCGGGGTCTTATAATTTATTTTGCAGTCTTTATAGTTTATTACAGAAAATCACTATGTCAGGGGCCTTGTCCCAGCAAACAGTTAGCATTTCATTACTCTTCATAGGCTCTCTAGACTAGAGTAGTAGTTAGACAAGATTCATCAGATTTTCATGTTTGTCGTGTTTGCACTTTTACTATGTTCAGACTTATTTAGTATTTTCCGCTTTTAATTATTATTCAGTTATATTTTTAGTATATCAGCATGTGTTAGTTTAATTCTTCTTTTGGTATGTTTTGATATCACATGTTGATTTATCCAGCCAACTGATTCGCTCGGTCACATGCTGCCACGCACCGAGTGATGTGTTACGTCCATGCCATAATTTGGTGCATGACAAAGTTTGGTATTAGAGCCAGGTTCAAGTATCCTAGGGAGTCTACGAAGCCGTGTCCAGTGGATTTTCCTTATATGTGTGTGTCGGCCACACATATAAATGGTTAACTACCACGATATTCAGGATTTTCTCATTTCTTTCTACTCTAGATCATTCCATGAAGCTTAGAACAATAAATAACCTTCTCTTCCTACCGAATTACGTACGTTTCAAATGCGCAAGCGACGAGCATGGAGTTCAAGGTCCAACTAAGGATGATTACCCATATGTGTACAATTGTGAAGTACTTACAGGTAACAAATGAGACTTGAGGTGATATTGAAAATGGAATAAAGTGCACGTCACCTGAGAAGGGGTGTTGTATAATGAATTTGGATGTTGATTAGTAATGATGTAGTTGAGAAAGAAGAATGAGAGACTGCAGGAAGAGAATGACAGAGAAATTAGCAAAGGATCTAAGTATGAAGGAAACGTAAATCATGGAGGATCTTAGGGAGGTGGAGGCAGACAGTTTTCTACATGAGGTCATTATGACTAGGGATGACAACAGATCGGATCTGGACCGGATCCTACTAGATCCAGATCCAGATCCGTTTTTCATACCTGGATCCATATTCGGATCCAAATCCATTGGGTCCATAAAAATCAGATCCAAATCCGAATCCATCGGATCCACCGGGTCCACGGATTGGATCTGGATCTACATGTAAAAAATTTATCTTGAATAATATCCCCACATGTTAAAACTTTTTTGACAAAATAAAACCCAATCTTATTGAAAAAAATGTTTGCGTTCATTCAATCAACCTATGCTAAAAAACGCAGAAGAAAATAAATTAAAGTTTACAAAATTCATAGACAGATTTAAGCAAAAGTATATTGTCCTTTAACATGTCTAATTCTAAGACATGGAAGTTCATCTTTGGTCATTCTAAGACATGTTTAATTCTCTGTTTGCCTGAGATAGATTTGATATTTTGCTTTTACTTTTTAGGAAAGATCAATACCCAAATAAATTACATCAAAATATGAAGTAACAGTAGTCAATTAGCATCTCTAGGTCACTCCAAACTCTACAACCATGTTAAACAAAATAATAGCCTCATTGATCACATGTGACTTATTTTTCTTAATTGTTTTGTGAAATAGCCTATATATTGCAATAGCTTAAAATTCAATGACATCAAAAATTACAAGTGCAGGAATAAACCAAGAGACGACCAGCTCGGTGGTATGATCGGGAAACAACTTTGGAGGATGGGGGTTTGTTGGGAGAAGAGAGCTAAAAGAGCTAAAACAAGAGAGTAGTTACAACTCTTTACTGGATTTTGTTATTTTTTTATTTTCTTTAAGTCTTTAGAATTTTATTTTTCTTACTTGATTATATATGAAGACATCTTTGCTTACCAATTGTATGCTATCCAGCCTGCTAATTTATTTAATGTGCTACTAATTTTCTAGTAAGGGTCAATCTTTTATTAAACACATAAATGCCACAAGTTAAAAGAGAAGGAAGCCTTTTTACTCGCATGGTACGAGACAATTTTTAATTTCTGCAAACCAACTTCTAGACATATATATGTGACAAAAGCAAGTAATCACATCCTTTACATTTCTACAACTCAATTGTTATTTGTTAGGGATATCTTTTGATCCCTCTCAGCACCTCTCCAATATGAAAAAATATTACTTTTTAAAAAGAGATAACTAAAAAAATTCATCTCAATAAATATTTATGATTAAACATATCATTTACATATCATAAATTATGAAATTTTTTAAGAAAATACTTATAAAATTATATTCTAGGTTATGGATATATTTAATAAAAAACGGATCCACGGGTCAGATCTGGACCGGATACGGATCTCAAATACAAGATCCAGATCCATATCCGATCCGTCAGAAATGGATCCGGGTCCGATCCGGATCTGTCAGGTCCAAATTTTGAAGATCCATATCCTATAAAATGGATCTGGATCCACCAGATTCGGACCAGGTCCAGGATCCACCGGATTCAGACCAGGTCCAGGATCCACTGCCATCTCTAATTATGACCCATTTCATCTGCAGTCAGTGCACTAGTGCTGAGGTCCAAATATGATAAGAAATGTCAGTTCAGTCAGAAATATAGTTTCAGAGCACTAGGCTCTCAGTCACATGCCAGTATGGGCCACAAAGATTTTCAGAATCCTATATGCAACAAGTATGATAAGAGGCACCAATGGGTGTATCTTTCAAGCATGGATATATGTTTTGGGTGTGGCAAGCAGGGTCACTATCTAAAGGAACAGGGTGCCAGAGGTAATGTTACCTAGTCCACAAATTCATCAGCCCCTCATAATTCTCAAACCCAAAGCATGCGTAATAAAGCTAAGTCTGGTAATACAGGCCACTGTCAGAACCGCGTGTATGTTTTAGCAGGTCGTCAGGACTAAGAGGAATCCCTAGATATCTCCACATGTATGATGATGATAGCTCTAATGTCAGACCCCGCGGGGTAAAAGGTTAAGAACTTAGCTACAACAAGCATATAAATACATCACTATGGTTTTAAGCAAAAAAACAAAAAACTAAGGACAAATTACATGTGATTCTAAAGTGGTATGATTTTCAGAAGAAATATTTATTTTTCACTTGACCAATGCACATGAATAAAAGGAGATAGTGTACAACATGAGAACTATGAGCAGATGATGTTAAATTTATGGGCATAATTTAAGTTGTTTAAGTTTAGTGAAGATAAAAGCAAGAGAGTACGACATTAGTAAGTTACTATAAGAAGCAGAGATTATTATGAGATAAGAATATGTGACAGTTCCCTCTTAGGTTATGTGATGGAAATATCCCCGTGAGCTCAAGGTGTACAATTGATCCTCAAGGTGATAATCGCGGGCTTCCAAGGATGTTCAATCAACCAATGATAATGTGCTTAAAATGCATGGAAAGTGGAGTGGAGTTGGAGTTATCACATGAAGATCTAAGAAGCAAGTTTTATTCGGTCTTCTTGTTGTCTTGGCCGAGACCATGTTTTCTTTTAGTTTGTTGTTTTCTTTTATTTCTTATCTTAGTTTTTAACTCTTAGCTTAGGACATGATGTAATGTTTAAACAACTCTTAGCTGCAATTAGGACACAATTAATAAACCATGTAATAGGGAAGAGGGAGACAAAAGCCGAGAGGTTCTCCAAAGGGACCAAAATCATATAATGTTTGTCCAAGCCACGATGGCAAGGCAAAGGATGACTTGATTGACACCATGGCAAGGACAAGAGACTTCTAGAAGATGGATACTTCAAGGACTGAATTTGAAGACAAGAAAGTCGTCCAAAGAGAAAGCCAAGAGTTGGCCGAAATTGCTTGTCAAACAAGAATAAAGAATGGAAGCCTCCAAACTAGTTCCAAGAAGATGAAGTCTTGAAAGGACCAATACATCCCCTTTTCGACTTGGACTCCACAAAGAGGTGTGAAGGAGTTTGATCTTAACTTTGTCTCCAAGAAAGGCCAAACCTTTTCCCATTGATCACACCAAAGTCGAGAAGCCTCTTGGCCAACAAGAAAATCCGAACCCTTTTCCCACTAGGCCGAAAGTTTGTGTCTTTAGTTTGTTTTCTAGAATAGTCTTTTGTTTACTATAAATAGGAACATTAGGACTTGTAAATGATCAGAGTTGAATAAGATATAAAAACTTGAGTGTTTACTCATTTGCTAATTGTATTCACTTGTGTGTGTCTACTCTTAGTCTTGTGTGAGCCAAACCCTTGGTGTAAGTTTAGCTAAGACCGTGTGACTTAGTTGAACCCAAACTAAGGTTTCCCTTCAGTGTAAGTTTGGTTAAGACTTTGTGACTTAACTAAATCCAAGCTTGAGGAACCCCCTTGGTGGTAAGAGAACGTTGAAACTTGTATGATCCAACCTAGCCTAAGCTTAGGGTTTATCTTAAGGTTTCCGGCCAATCTTACTTGGTTAGTATTCGGGCTTGTACGTAGCAACCCCGGTCTAGTCCTTGTTAAATTGGTCACCCTCATTAAGGTGTCGACTTGGGCATTAAAACCCCCTTGTCATTATCCTTACCACATCGACCGCATTTCACTACAACCACAATAACCAAACACTTAACCCAAAATGTACCAACCAACACTTGGTTTGTGTCCTCGGGTTTGTACCTTGCATCCCGTGTCCATACCTCATCCAAACCATATCATTCCTTTCATACCCACACTCCAGAATACATTACAACCATTATCCACAAAGGCCAAGTCCCGAAACCATCCACAAAGTCCCGTCCAATCCCAACAACACACAAACAGTCCACTACAATCACCAACCGAGACCTTACTGCCTAAGTTTAGTCCAGCAGCATTTCCACCACCAAACCACCAATTCCTGAGCATATTCCTGACCCTAAACATACCTGGAACACCTCCACAAAAGTCCTCAATCCATTTCCAACTACATCTACCCGAAACAGCCACTACATCAACACTGCCCGGGCGATAATGTCCCAACTGAGGACCTTACTGTTTTAGTAAACTTCTGTCGCCTTGCCACCATCCAATCACCCAGGACCGACCATCAAATAAACCCTCAACGTTCCTACAATAGCCCCATAAAACACCTTGACCCTACTCCTTGTGGATCCACCTGAAATAGCCCTCAAATACCCCGCTGTTCTTCCAAACCGAGCATCCGAGAACCCCATTTTGTCATCCATTTTCGGGTCAACCCGAACATCCTCCACACCCGACCCACTTACCCAACATCACCCCTCCTTATATCCATCAATATGTGATTAAGTGTTTACCCCACATGTGTATAGTCTAGTGCAAATTTGGAAGTGTATAGAAAGTTTGGGGTTAGGTATTTTAATCGTTCATTTAAGAGAGATGTAATTTCCCTAAGTGTGACTTATGATTGTAGTTTAGAAAAAATAGTCTACAACCTCTGAATAGGGTCAGATGATGAGGTAAAGTTATAAATAACTTAGGTTATTCAGAGCAAAATAGGAGAACATGAGGCTAGCATGTGGTTAGTTGAAGAATAGTAAGTAAGTCTTGAGCAAATATAGTGGCTTAGCAATTTCAGCAAAACTAATAGAGGTATGATTCATTTTTTGAGTCAGGATAACACTAGTGAAGTGGGTAACAGTTTGAACACAATCCGAATGTGTGTTAGAATCGAAAGGGTTTAATTTAAATTCGAGGTATAGACATTAGTGAAAGAAGAAATCATCTAAGCAGTAAGAGAGCAAGCTACAGAAGAATAGCCTTTAAGAGTTATCAGAAAAAGGTTTCCCTAAGATTGACAGTGTGAGCAAAGTTAAGTCATTAAGATAGAGTATGCCAGTTATGAATACATTAGCAACCCGTTCATATAGGTAATTCAATTTTTCCCAATAAGAAAGATTTTCTCAAAAGTGAGTGAAAAAAATGAGTCGGCAGTGTTGTAGAATACAAAACAATTATAGAAGATAAGGAATGATAGTTGGATCACAATAAAATAGAAGAATTCGCAAGTATAAGAGCTTCACCTTTGGTCTAAGGGGGAGATGTGTAAATCATTAG
The DNA here is from genome assembly GCA_034509755.1 of Anisodus tanguticus. Taxonomy (NCBI): domain Eukaryota; kingdom Viridiplantae; phylum Streptophyta; class Magnoliopsida; order Solanales; family Solanaceae; genus Anisodus; species Anisodus tanguticus. Next base: position 33,944,873 of record CM067558.1, read on the forward strand.
TAAGTCCAGTTGGAAATTTGAAACCTGAAGAGTTAGTAGGAGATATGAAGAAACCCAGTTCAGTAACGTGAGCAAAATAATATAGTCGCCATAATGAGGAAAGAAACGCGAAGGATGATCTTCAGTCGACTTGTGTCAAGATCAGTTATTATGGATTAAGCAATCACAAAAAAGGATAAAAGATCATGTCCAGTTATGTATCACAAGACTTGTGGCATTGCACGAGACTCTAATCTTCAGGGTGTTGGTCAAGGACTTAGCGCGCATCAATACTATGAGTATTTAAGAAATTGTCTCAGAAAGAAATCAAGTATGGGGAGTTTAGCTCATGTTGAGACAAACAAGAGAATCATGGATAGAGAAGTTCATCATTTAGCAAACCTAAGAGTTCAACTTTTGGACCCCGAAGATGGTAGAGTTGTTGTATAGAACATAGCCAAATCTTCGTTAGTAGCTGAGCAAAAGAGGTAAAAAAAATTCATGATCGCTATCAATTGTAGCTAAAGGAAGACATTAACAAGCATAAACCCATGACTTTCTAATAAGGGGGAGATGATGGTACTCTAAGGTACCAAGGAAAATATATCTCCCAGATATAGATAGACACAAAGAGAAGATTATGGCAGAGGCGAGCAGATTCAGATATTCTACCTACCCAAGCTCCATGAAAATGTATCATGATCTTGAGAAGAATTATTGATGAAATTAAAAAGAATGTAGTAGATTATGTGACTAAGTGTGCAAATTGTCAGCAAGTGAAGGTCGAGCATCATAAACCCAGAGGTGTAGCACATAATACATATATTCTTGAGTGGAGATGATGAATATGAACTTTATAATAGGTTTACTTTGATCATTTCAAAAATAGGATTTGATTTGGATGATTGTGGACCAACTTACTAAGTCAACGTACTTTTTTCCAGTAAGGACCAATGAATTAGCAGAAGATTACTCCAAGTGGTATATTCAGGAAATCGTCGGGTTGCGTGGGACTCCAGTGTCATCATTAAAGATCGTGGTACTCAATTCACAACAAATTTTTGGAAATCCTTTTAGAAGGGATTAGGCATAAGGGTGAATCTCAGGTATAGCATTTTCATTCTCAGATAGATGGTCAGGCAGAGCACGCTATTAAAAAACTTAAGGTTATGTCATGAGCATGTGTCCTAGACTTTAAAGGTAATTGGGATAATCATTGCCTCTCATTGAGTTTTCTAATTATAGATATCATGACAGTATCAAGATGGAACTATTTAAAACATGTTATGGGCGAAGGTGTAGATCACCTATTGGTTGGTATGAAGTTGGAAAAACAGAATTACTAGGGCCATACTGGGTCCATCGGGCTATGGAAAAAGTCAAATAGATTCAAGAATATTTGAAAACGGCTCAGAGTCGCCAAAAGTTCTATGCGAATGTGCGGCATAGAGACTTGGAGTTTCAGGTTAATGATTGAGTGTTTATGAAAGTTTTTCCTACGAAAGGTTTCATGAGATTTTGAAAGAAAGGGAAGCTCAACCCTACATATATATATGGCCATACATGTTACACCCCGTAGTTTCGTGTTCTGTCGTGACGTTGATGGGATACATATGTTATGGGAAGAGGTATGGCTTTACGAAAGGGTAATGAAGGTTTACGGCTTGAGTATGGAAGTTCCGGAGTGTTTGGAAGTTAAACGGATCAAAGAAAGTACGTTTTGACGAAAATGAGAAATTGGGAAACTTGACAGAGCAGATGACGGATCGCCAAATACCCAGTCTGAGCTGTCAATCTCCCAGGAAGTTTTACGGAGAGTATTGACGGACCATCAAAAGTTTGACGATCCATCAAATGGACAATCGTTTTACGTTGGTGCAGTTTTAGTTACGGGTTTCTATTGAAAAGTCTCGGTTTGCAATTCATTTTCCTCCAAATTTATGCCCTAGAAATCCCAAGTCGAAATCCAAGCTAATGTCTGCAAGAATTTCGTGAGAAACCCGTGATTATAGTAAGAATTGTCTTCTCTTTGAAGAGTTGATTTTGGAATAATCTTGGAAGCAAGATAACCTACGATTTTGGTGAATATTATGATATATTAAGGTGAGTTTCATCCTCCTTTACTTATGGTTGTGATTAATTATTGATTTGGAGAAAGTTATGAAAAAGTAGCATGATCAAAACTTCGCAACAATTATGAAAATCTTCGAAATATGAATTGTTGGGTTGTTTTACCCTAAGTATGAGTTCAATTAGGTGATGGAATTAATTGTGTATGTTATGGATTAAGGAAAGTTCAATTTGAAGGATTATAAAGTTGAATCACATAAGATTTTGCATATAAGAAAGGCTTAAGGAATCATATATGCTAAAATTGTTGAAGGACACCTAATGAGTTTCTATGGAAATTGTGTTTTGATTGAAGCGTGGATTGAATTGCATAAGCATTTCTCATAAAGAAATCTAAGAACCCGAGATGGTCAAGATTTGCGATAAAGATGCCTAAGTGAAGTTTCTCTATGGAATTTGAATCGATATTGATGTCAACTTGTTATGTGATGTAGATGACCACCCGTAAGAGGAGCGAGGTCTTATAGAACGATTGTAGCAACAAGAACTAGGTATGTTAAGGCATACTCTTTCATTCTTTTGGCATGATCTATGAATAACGTAGTCATAACGACGCAATATTAATAAGGAACTCTACTCTTGATATTGAAGGCTTACGAACCTCATTGTTTCATGTTGATGTATTATTCCTGGATTTTATTACTGCTCCTTGTCAAAGACACTTCTCGCCTTGTTTTCCTTTTAAGCATATATATTTTTTATGACTCTTGTTGGCTCCCAGATAATTGATACAAACACAACTACATAATGATAATTGGAGGATAACGACCTTGAGTCACTCCGATTGGTATCATAAGGCCCTTCAGAGTTTGTCTTGCATTGCACTTATATATAATAGCTATTTTCTTACTGAGCCATTCTATAGTCGGCCGGGTACGACACGTAGATGTGCATCCAGCAACAATTGGTTTTGATATTACCGAGTTCCATATTTGGGTCGGGTACGACTGAGTCCTCATCAAGGCCGGGTATAATATATATGTATTGGGAGGTAGGAAGTTTCATGTTCTTTAGTCCTATCACCTTACTGGGCTTCCTATCTGCAATTGTCATTTTTACTATATATTTTAAAAACTTGTATGGAAATTATATTTTTAAAGTTAGGATTGGATGTTTGATCCAAGTCAGTAATTTCATGTTATCAAAAGAAATATAGGTTACATGTCTTGGTTCAAGCTGTCACTTTTTACAAAAAAGCTGGAGGACATCTGATAAAAACCATCAATCACCATTGTCCTTGTTACCAGCATGCCCATTTACTCCAAGAGTAGACGACATATGGTTGCAGAAAGTTGCAACTTAAGTATAGTAATTTTATGCGTCTATAATGTCCTTGTAAACTAGTAGTCATGTGTGCCAGTTATTATACTTGGTGCATCAACTAATTTTAAGAATATTGTAATGCATGTTGCAGGGGAACCTTTTATCAACGGACAGGCTGTACCGTATGACCCCAAATACCACGAGGAATGGGTGAGAAACAATGCTCGTGCTAATGAGAGAAACAGGCCCAATGACCGACCTCGTAATTTTGATAGATCCAGAAACTTTGAGACAAGAAGAGAGATGCAGAATCAACCCAGTCAGAACCCTAGACCCAACATGGGAGCAGGGGGGCCTCCCAACATGAGGAATGCACCACCTCCCAACATGGGCGGGATGCACCAGAAGCAGGGCATGGGGGGACCACCCAACACTGGCGGGATGCACCAGCAGCATGGCATGGGGTGCCACCCAACGCCGGTGGTATGCACCAGCGAGGCATGGGAGGGCCACCCAACATGGGTGGGATGCACCAGCCATGCATGGGAGTGCCACCCAACATGGGTGGGATGAACCAGCCGGGCATGGGAGGGCCACCCCGTGGAGGTGGGATGCAGCAGCCAAACATGCCACCAACATGGGAGGTGCACCACCAAACATGGGTGGAGTGCCTCTCCATAACTACGGAGTGCCAAACAACGCACCTAATTTCCAATACAATGGTGGACCAAACAGTGGAGGCACACCTTACCAAACAGGTCCAGGACCAAACCAGAGCTATGCTCCTAATACATCTGATGGGAACTCCTATCAGAATCACAACATACCTGGAAGAGATATACCCCCTCCTAATTACTAATAAGCAGGTGTAGATACGTGTTTAGTTGTCAATGCTAGATGGTTTTATTTCACGAAGTAATGTCTTATGGTGTTTCGATAGCACATTGTCTTCATAATAGTTGGAAGTATGAATGATTACATATTGAGTTATGCAATGCCAAAAATTGTTGGAAGTTCCTCTCCGATCTATTTCTGCGTCATCAACACATTAGAAGTTTTGGATTCACTAATTGGATTATTTTTTCATCCTGGAAGGGCATCCATGCAATAGCTTGAACTCGATGCTTAATATAAACCTTCCAGGCAATAGCTTGAACTCGATGCTTAATATAAATTGGTTCAGTGAGTTTCACACACTATAGTGGGCATGGATGGCGGAGGTTTTAACCACTATAATTCATTCATGCACTAGTTATAGTTGAATTCTTTTGCTCAACATAAGTTACGCGATGTTCATTCTGAAGTTGCAAAATTAGTGTTATTACACTGAAGACAACAATAGTTGCTCATTTGAGAAGCTATTTGTGAGTAAAGTATACGGATAAACTAGGTTTTCAGGTCAATGGAACCCAACTGTCCAAGAAAAAATGGACGTCTGCAAAATAATACTAAAATAACCAGGCAAACAGTTTCTAGAACGACTTTAAATCTTGTTAATTAGCAATGGAGTATCATTTTCTAGTTGCAGTTTCAGCAGGCACTACTAGTAGTCTAGTACTAGCAGATGCTCAAGTTGGATCGAATATGGACAGGTTGAATACAGTGAATAGAGTGATATGGGCAGGTTGAAATACAGCGAAAAGACTGCTAAATGCAACATTGAAGAATGAACTAATTTTAAATCGATGAGACCCGTCAGGAAATGTGAGTGGGAGTGGGGGCAGGTGGTTTGCAGTAAAAAAATTGATTTGATTGTATAGTGTATAACAGTTAACTTGAATATCATAAAATGGATGACTTGTCCCGTTTTTCTATTTGTCCTTTTCTTTTTCTACAGGTAGCTTATGGTAATCTTGAAATCAAGAATTCTAACATGTGTGTTCTTTCCATCAGATGAGTGACCGTCATTACATTGAGTTTCTGATCCCCAGAATGACCTGAAGACACAAAGCTCCCGAAGAACACGGGGCAGTTGTCCAGACTTTATCATATGCCGATGCAAGCCGTGTAGTGATTATCAAAACAGTGTAATGTAGAACCAATGATGGGATGGGATGGGATGAGATGATGTGAGGAAAGAAAATGAAATATGATTATACATCTTTCCAACATATTTGAACAAAGGGTCACAAGCTGCTCGGAACAAAAAGATGAGGCTTATCAACAACGCAAGTTAAAGTGATGATTACCTTGTTTTCGGTTCAGTTGTTCCTATTACAAGGAAAATCAGTAGTTATTACTGAAATTTATATTTAGAGAAAGGGAGGGTCACAAGCTACAAAAGAAGATCAAGTTATGAAGAAACTGAAAGACTATTAGTAAATGATTGAGAAAATAGTTCTCTGTCATTCTGTTTCCACTGTAAAGAATCTGGCCTCTTCAGATACTTCAATATATTGGGAGCTGCCAGATGATGCAATACTAAAGGCTTTTCCATTCACACCCTCTGTTCTCTTCTTGGCAGAACGAATCTGATCTGCAAGTGAAACTGTTTTTTGTACTTGTGGTCTCTTTATGAACGCTACATCAAGTCTTTCCCAAGCTCTTCGATGTTCTGTACAAACATGACTGAGTGTGGACTTCTTCTTCTGAATCTGTAAACACACAGGATATGGCATCAGTTATAAAACACAAATAAAGCACCAAGATGACAACTTTTTAGCCACAGAAGATCAGCTATAAAACACAAAATAATGCACCAAAATGACAACTTTTTAGCCACCACTCACGCCTGGAATCATTTTGGACTATTTTTAGTTCAGTGCTAAACTTGTTGAGCAGTTGTGTTACCTATTTCTTAGGGAATTGTACAAAAAGTTCAAATTTTGATGTTAGAGAGAATGTAATCTCAAACTTCATTTTAGCAGCCTAGAAATTCCTAAATTGCCCTCCCCGAGCCCTTATTTGCTTGCTTGTGACTTACTGGGATGGGTAGCATGGTTCTCGAGGTATTTGGGTAGGTTTCGGATCCATTTAGTTAAGTTGAGAAATCTTAAGTTAAGAAGAAAGAAGAGTTTGACCCATAGTTGACTTTTGGGTAAGCGGGTTCCGTTCGTAGTTTCGTCGGTTCCATTAGCTCCGGAACGACATTTATGACTTAGTCGAGCCTTTGGTTAGAGGCCCGAGGTAGTCCGGTGTGTTTTGAGGATTAGTTTGTAAAATTATGGAATTAGAACTAAAGTGTTGACCCTAGTCAAACCCGAGCCTTAGAGACCTTTTTCGGAAAATCCTAGTGCGCGAGTAGGTCCGAAATGTGTTTTCTGATAAGGTAGCATGTTTGGTTTGTGCCCGGGAGATCCCGTGAGTGTTGCGGGTGATTGGCGGAGGATTTCATATCCTTGGGTTGCTGGTGTCTGCCCCAGTGACCAGGCATCCGCCTCGGCGGAGGTCTGGCTTGCCGAAGCGAAAATAGGGATTTAAGTGACTTTCGCCCCCGCGGATGGGGTTTTCGCCGGAGCGGGTTCGCCCTAGCGAAATCGAGTCCGCCGGAGCGGACCACTGTGCAGATTTAACGAGGGTTTAGTCCTAGCATTCATTTCATTCCCCAACATTCATTCCTCCTTGAGACTTGAGTTTGGGCAGCAAGATAGGGATAACTTCAACATATTTTCACCATTAAGGTAATCATTCTTCCTTTCATTAGTGAGTGTTAGTGTATTACTTCTTAAGCATGTGTATTAAATGGGGGGAAACGTAGAAATGTTTGTTGAGATTAAGAGAGTTCTAATTGGGGATTTAGGGTTGATTAATGGATTATTGTGTTGTTATCGTAAACTAGTGTTATATTCATCTACTAGATGATGTTTATGAGATCAATTTCATGTTAAGAACCCTTTTGGGGATGGGGAAAAATCTAGAGTTAGAGTTGGAGCTTTTCTATACTTCTTGAAATTGAGGATCCTTTGGGACTTTGTTGTTCAATTAATTTGAGATTATGCATACCTAGCTTGTATTAGTACTATTTGGGTTGAAAAGTCGGCATTTTGATAATGTGGCCTAAGGTTCCTTTGTAATCTAGCTTGGGGGATTATGGGTAACTTAGACCGTAATCTCATTTTTACTCAATATGTTGATCATAGTGGATTCGTGAGGAGAACCAGCAGAAAGGAAAGATTGTTGATTGAGTCTTCGGCTTCATTCAGGCAAGTTGAGACTTTTCTAGACTCTAGTAGAGCGTTATGTGTTGGTATGCTTAATTAATGAACTAATGGGCCTATTGGGAACTTGGGGGTCCCGTATTAGTGAGTTGACGAGCACTAATATGGGTACCATGTGAACTTAAATGGGTAATCAATGAACTAATAGTACAACAAGTGGATGAGTTTATGTGTTTAGCCTTCGGGCCACGATGTGCGGTGCAAGAGTCCGCTTAGTTTGGTATGCTTGATGTTTAGTTGGGCATGTAGCCATTGATATGATATCCTGATTTGACTGTCATGCATTCATTACTCTACATCTCGTCTGAATACTTGATTAAGACTGATAAACTGATTATGCTGATTGCATGGTGTATTCATATCCATCTCATTCATACATTATATATACTTGGCATTGGTTACTGGTGAAATCACTAAGAATGACTTGGGAAGTCGGATTAAAGGATATGATACATGTTTATGAGAGTGATGACCGATATGACACTTCAGCCATAGAGCTGATATCCGGTGGGATCAGATAGGTATATGGACCTCATGAGTCTCCCATGGGTCACGTGATAGCTACTCCAACATCGTGTGTGTGCTAGGTATTGTGGCCCATAGCATTCATGCATATCATTCTGCATTGCATACATTTATACCATGATATGAGCTTTATGACATATGTAGCTGGCTTTAACTCTATTAAACTTGTGCTCTTGGACAGTAAGCTCATGCTTAACTTTGTGTAAAACCCGAACAGAGTGACTTGAGGGATCTAGACGCCCTAATGGGGTTTAGGTTGGACTTGTGTGACGTGTGACTTGAGGGTACTTATAGTGAGTTAAACTGTAGAATTATCGTAGGTTGGTTAATTGTTTTATTCAATACTTATGTAACTAACTAGTAGAGAGAGGTATCGTGAAGTATCAGCCCTCACCACCGTTATAGCTAGGGTCGGTCGACGATGTTTGCTGAGTACACGTGTTTTCCGTACTCACTCTACTCTTGTTGCACTCTATGTGCAGGTACTAAGCCAGGAGGCGACGCCGGAGCAGCTTGATCCCCTCATCAGCGATCGTGATATTGGAGTCCAGGGTGAGCCGCAACTTCTTCCCCAGCACTGGAACTCCATTCCTCCTTGATATTATATCTTGCTATCCCCAGACTATGTCATATTGTTATATTCAGATAGATTATGTATTTCTATTATCTAGACTTGTATTCAGTTGTAGAGCTTGGTACTCATGACTACCAGAACACTTGGGGGTTTATTTCAGACTATGTATTTATATCTTTAGACTTGTTAATTATTCCTCTTTTACTTCCTTACTTCCGCATTCAATTTTCGTTTTCCTTATGATGTTGGTTGGGTTCGCCTACGGGTTAAGGTAGGTGCCCTCACGGCACAAATGGAATTTGGGGTCGTGACAGGCCAACAAACAAAATTTTAAAGGGTTTTTCAAAATTTTCCTTACATGTAGAGAATGAAATATAGATTTGTCAAAATTTTGGGAGAAGCCACAGCACCCCTAGGGTCCGAGTTTCTCCGTAATTGGACCCAGTTAAATGATTTGTAGACTGTAGTATGTCATTTTCTTGTAAAAATGAAAACTAACAGAAATTGAACTATGGGATCATCTAGGTGGGAGTATGCCAAATACAACCATGCATATTTTACTCAGTGTGTGTTCAAGCAAGGTTTTGTTGAGCTCTGACCTTCACTAATTTCGCCTTGAGCTTCAATTCTTCAGCAACCGCTAACTCTTCTTTCTCTTGCTTTGACCGTCTTCTTGGTCTCTTTGTTTTTCCTTCAACTTTTTGCTTTTCTTCTCGTTCTTTTCTCCTTTGAGCAAGTCTCTCCATATTTTCTGTCTTTCTCTGTGCTGCTCGCTCAGCTCGTATGCGTGCCATTTCTTTTGCCTTAGCCTTTTCTGCAGCCAACTGAAGTTGTTCGAGAGCTATCTCTCTTTTAATCTTGTCATAGCTGTCCCATTCTAATTCTTCTTGGTCGCTCCCACCTACCTTAGCAGCATTTGCAATGCTTTCAGCCCATGACTGAAAAAATTTCTCCCTTGACCTTTTCCATTTTAATCGTTCACCCCAGAGCTTTCTGAGAGATGCGCGTATTCTTATTTTGGTCTGGTTGCTGCAAAAGAGAGTTATTATTGATTTGCAGATTTAGTCGCAAAGGTTTATTTTGCAAGTTATTCTTTGTGGTGTGCTCTTCATGCTGTAGTTAGAGATAGTGATATCAAACAATTCCTTTTTTTGATAAGGAAATCAATCAATTCCTATCATTCAAAATTAGAGTAAAGAGAAAGATTTCTGGCTATACTTGCAACTTTCTTGTGAACACAAATGTTCGCACAGAAGGTCATGACACCATAAAATAAAACGGGAGACTAGAATAGTTACTCCCTCCATCCCAATATATGTCACACTCTTTCCTTTTTAGTCAATCCCGAGAAAAATGACACCTTTCTATGTTTAGTAACAATTTAACTTTAAAATGTCCATTGATTTATAGCCATACAAATATCTATGGCTTATTTTAGACCACAAGTTTCAAAAGTCTTTCTTTCTTAAACAAGACACTATTATGCTAAGAGACCCTCTACTGAATAACTTCTAAAATTTCAAACCAGTGAGTTAAAAGAGCCTAAAACAAATTTAAAAGGGGAGTAGAACTATTGTTTGGCAATTGGTTTTAGACGTCATCACACAACCTAGGCATAGCATGAACAAGAAATCATGAAAGAACGAACATCTAATGCTCACAAAATTTGCAGTTTATGCGGCTTAGCAGGAGCATGTGTTCCTAGCTGGTCAATTATGACTGGTTGTATACACAGTTATCTGAGACAAGGCGCAAGTCTGCTGAAATTCTGCCTCTTGGACTTAGAGGGAGCTTTTAAGGCTCCAATATCTTGATATTCATCTGTTCAGAATCATGTGGACAACTTTTCAGCCTAATTTGTTCCTTGCGATCCCTCTTTTCTTTGGAGGATGAAAATACGTACCTACTTCACTGAAGTTCAAGACTGATTAACTTAGGATGGAACGGCTAACTAGAATCAAACTTTCAGCGGGCAGTGGAAGTTTCTGAGCTGCTACAGCATTTGTTTAACAGCTAAGGCAATGATGAAATGGTTGCCTTCTCCTACCGGTAGATTCTCTGTTAAGCTCACTTGTCTTGCTTCAAGCCTACTCATTCTGTTGTTTCTTTGGTGGGAATTACGACAATAGTTTTCAAACATGTTTT